>JAQSUU010000247.1:24873750-29827500 GCA_038087645.1 Saccharum hybrid cultivar R570
TCTTTTCTCCCATTGATTGTGAAACAGATCTTGGCGCTATTTGCGTAGATGATGGCTTTGGTGGTACTCAAGAACGGTCGCCCCAAGATGATGTGTGCTTTTTCATCTCCACCTGTTTCTACAATCACAAAGTCTGCCAGCACATACGACTGTCCAACTACGATCCAGACATCTTCAAGAATTCCCTTGGGGTAGCATAGTGTCTGATCTGCAAGCTGCAAACACATAGTTGTATACAATAAAGGATCACCATGAATTTTCTCATAGATTACCCTAGGCATGATGTTGACGCTTGCTCCAAGGTCACAGACAGCTTCTTTAAAATTGTGGGGTCCAATGCAAATAAGGATGATAGGTCTCCCTGGGTCTCCTTTCTTCACTGGTAGAGTGTCGTCTACCCATGTTCCCCATTGCTTTGGAGGTGCGGTGAAGTATTGCCCTGCATTATAAATGTCTACAATATTTGTAGTTTCTAAATCCTCCAGCTTCCTCAGAATCTTACCTCTTTCGGTCACTTGTACAGAAGCTGCTAGCTGAGATATTTGTGATTCTATCATTTTATTAAAGCTATGTTGATTCTTTATGGTAGAAGTAAAGCTATCCATTCTACTATTAATATTTTCATGCAATTTATCATTGGAAGCTATCTTTCTAGACATAGTATTAATAACGTTATTCTGATTAGAAATAATTTCTCTCAAGGGTGGTTGATTAAAGTTATTATTATGATTATTACCTTCGTAGTTACCTGAGTAGTTACCTGAGTAATTAATCCTTGATTGCTGATTCCATCCTTGATTTTGTTGGGGATGATTATTGAAGTTATTATTGATTGCTGATTCCATCCTTGATTTTGATGAGGATGATTGTTGAAGTTATTGTTGATGTAGTTCACATCCTCTTGAATCTCAGGGCAGTTGCTCCCTGAGTGGCTAGTGCCTCCACACTCTTCACAGGTCATGTGAGAAACATGGATGTGTGTGACTTCATTCTTCTTAGTGGTGTGTTCATCGAACTTCTTCATGAGCAGGTCTATCTTGACAGACAGCATGTCTACTTCCTTCAATTGATGCATTCTTCCTCCTCTCTTGCAAGGTTGAGTGCGTTCCTCGTTCCATCCCTGGTTAGAGGCCATCTTCTCAATCAGAGTGGTTGCTTCAGTGATGTTGAGCGATAAGAATGATCCTCCAGCAACTACATCCACATTCTCACGGGTACTAGAAGTGAGCCCATGGTAGAATGTCTGCATGAGTAGCCAATTCTCCATCCCATGGTGAGGGCATTCTGATATGTAATCTTGAAAGCATTCCCAAGCTTCAGGGATTGATTCATCGTGTTGTTGCTAGAAGGTTGAAATCTTCGTACGTAGAGCATTTGTCTTCCCCACTAGAAAGAATTTTGCTAGAAAAGCAGTAGCACAGATCGACCATGTGGTATTCTTGTCCTTGTTGGCGTAGAACCATTGCTTTGCTTTTCCTAGGAGTGAGAAAGGGAACAAGCAGAGCAATATGGCGTCTCTTGTGACTCCCTTGATGGTGAAGATGCTACAAATCTCCAAAAAGTGTTGGAGATGAGCACTCGCATCTTCATGTGCTTTTCCACAAAACTGGTTTGCTTGCACCATGTTGATCAAAGCAGGCTTGAGCTCAAATCCATTATCTCCCACATTTACTGTCGGTCCAGTCCTGATGTTAGCAGTGGTTGGAGCAGAGAATTCACGGAGTGATCGGTCGATCATGGCTTCAAAGTCTGGTGTTAAGCTTCTCAATTGGTTGATCTCAGATGAAGTGGTTGGAGCCTTCTTGAGCTTTGCTCTTGTTCTTCTGATTAGAGCTTTAGGGTTCTCAACGTAGTTTATCGAGAGTTCAAAACCAGTCATATATCACCCTGCATAAGATCAAAAAAATAGATAAAAGACAGGGTGATCCTATTAGAGTAAAGGATCAAGTGATGTAATTCGAATATCACATGTGTAAGAGTGTTCCTAGATGTGGAAGTGTGTTTATGCTCTTATGAATGTTTTCTAACTTAGTGTGCCATTCTGTTGCCTCCCTGGCAAAGGCGCCAGAAATACTTGTTGACACTTCTTAGCATCACTCACGTTAGGTCATCATCCCTAACATGACACCAAGAGTGTGGTTGTATTGTACTCATGCCACTTAACTATATAAAGATATTAAAGTATATATCCGCAAGCGCACAGATAAATACACTCGTTGCAGCATTTCATCCAAGTTTATCCTAGGTATCGTTATTTATATTTAACCAAAGAAGAACAAATAGAGGGGCACCTATTAATTAAAGGCTACTCTACACATGTGATATGAATATTCGAAATCACTATCCTTTACTCTCAAACAGGAATCAATCAAATAAAAAGAGATAAAATATATGATAATCAGACCATTCAGATCATATTCCTTAGAGCAATACTACTATGGCAAGTCATTGATCAGAATATAAAGTAAGAGAATAACTCCTAAGTAATCAGTTAATTATTGGTAATAATCTACATTGATTAGTGTAATTATATCAGGCAATCATTGGCTAGGTTATCTCATATCCATAAACAAGGAACATCTCCATTACAAAGCTGAGAAACAGAGTAACAACTAAGTAATGAGACCGCGTTCTACTAAGTTCTACACTCAGGGAGTGGACTACAAAGGACTCAACAGGAATGTCACACCCGCGATCTACCACATGGCCCAGAGTATAGAGTGCATTTGCAGGTAAACAGTGTATAAGTACCACACTTACACAATGTTGACCACCCACCCATGACTCAATAAGGTTAGTGCTTTGCAAACATGTGTACAAACATAATGATAAACTATCTATGCCAAATATATAATCAAAGCAGACTAATCTCATAATAATCAAGGATATAATATAGATTAAGAACAAGATCATATCTAATGTATCAAGAATAATGATCAAGAACAATGAACTGGAACTAGACAATGTTGAACTAGAACAATTACGAACTAGAACATAAACAATTAGAACATAAAGAACTAGAACATGAACTAGAAGAACTGATGAACTAGATGAATATTTGAAGAACAATGTTGATACAAGAGATCTGACTAGATCTAGAGTCCAAGGCTGCTTGACTCCTCTACTTCTAATTCTAATCTAGCTATGCCTAGATCTGATGGAGCTCTAAGGATATGAGAGTTGCTGGTTGGTCTTCTGCTTTCTGGTTGATGATTGATTGAATGAATTCCCCTATGGAGGGGGGTCTAGGCCTCGTTTATATAGCCTAGAGCATGGAACTGTGGCCCTTGGATCAAACTGACCTTCACGTAGGGTTAGGATGCATCCTTGGAGGCGGTTGAAGTAGCTTGCAAAGGAAGGAGCCGAGGGGCGGCAGCCAGGGGCCGGTCGGCCAAGAGTTGAGGCCGGTCGGCCCCACCTGGCGGTGCCTCGTGGTGGCGCCTCGTGGTGGCCCTCCTTGTGGAGTCCTCTGGTGTCCTCTAGAAGCCTCTTGCGTATTCGTGATGTGGAGATTAGGCCGATTGATGTGGGTTCCTTCTCGTGGAAGATATCAATTCCTGAATTATTCTTATAACCCCCTCCAAAATATAGATTCACCAAAACTCATGGAATTTCGTTAGTTGACACCCTAAAACTATGTTGGTGATCATTTATTAGCCCTTTATATATTTATTTTAACCCTTTATTATGGTAGATAACCATCAACAAGACCATCCGTTCAATTTAATTGAATCTATGTTGCCGCTGCCCGAGTCAAGTGCTCACTAACCGGGAGCGATAGCGATTCAAATCGAATTCCTATCCAGCTGGAGGGGTACTTCTAACACAAACCACGTAGAACCCTCGGGAGGGTCGCACAAGTCACCTTTGGTACTATTTAGGAAAGCGCGAGTTCGACTGATGCCGCATCTCCAAGGGCAACACTCTGCCATGTGATAGGGACTTTAACCCTCCTTGGTCTTATGCTAGTGTCCCCAAGCACATCCTTACTTCCTCCAGAATGCGCAGTTGACCCCCCAATTCCCGGCCTGAACTGTATTACTCGGCTTCATGGTCAAAATGACTTATCTAGCCAACTAAGTGTTAGACTGCGTTCAACATGACTCAAGGATGTACAACGAATCGGTCCTTAAATGACTCAGACGGGGATAGATCCACACCCAAGACCTCCATGCCTTGTTGCTTCACTATCGTCATCCCGCCCGGTCTCCTTTCATATTATTAGCACATGGTTCTTTTCCACTATAGCAAATATAGTCAACTGTGCCATATATGAATATCCCTACATCTCGCAGGTGACAGGAAATCACCAGACTTCTACCGCTTAAAGCAGGGCTAAGCATCTACTCGATCCTGGTCTATGTAGGATTCAAGGATTCTTATATCTAGACAAGGAGTGATATTGATGCAGCAAGTATTTCACTCAACTCCTATACGTAATGCAACAATACATATAACACATATATAGCATTTGCATTGAAATGTAGGGAGTCTTATAATGCTCCAGGGCTTGCCTAGGATCCGACTCAAGTCAGTGTTTGTCAGATGAAACCTACTTGGCGAGCATCCCCCATTCTTGCACTTGTCTGATCCTTCTATCTTCGGGATGGATCCACCAACACCATCTTTGGGTTCAGCTCCACATCATGTCCTTCACGCGTTTTAGCTAGCGTACCTAAATGAGGTACAACAATGCATATGTATGAATACATAGAAATGCAATAAACAAAGTAATCACGCAAGCATACCAAGGTTCACATAAGCACCTAAAGCTAATTAACTTAATCCTCATTAAGGCATAACATAGAAGAGGGAAAGCACATCAATCAAGACACAAGTCTCATAAGATCACAGGGTACCAACCCAAGTACCATCAAAGATATGAGTCACACTTCAACACACAAGCATGGCAAAGTGAATCAAAGCACTAAAACTAGAATCTGCCACTTTCCGGATGTCAGAACAGTAGCTGAGTAATTTAATCATAACTGGAGATCTACAAATCCAAATGACTTGCAAGCAGATGTTCTAGAAATCTTATGAAATTGTATACAATTTATTTTATATCACCTAAGCCTGATTCCCAAGTTTAATAGGTCGAAAAGATGAAACTATAGAATCTAGTCTGCTCCAAACAGAGAGCAACCAAATCTGGGACCTGACTTTAAACATCTATAACACAAAAACTACTTGGCCAAAAACCACCAAATTTTAACACAAGCTAGATACATGAATTATATACAACTTTTCTATAGACAAGATGCTTGGAAAACATCATTAACATGGGGTAACTTAAATTGCCCCCAGAACTATCCAGAAACTTCGTTTGCAAGGAATAATTATTAACATACATTGAAAACATATAATTGGACAAAACCAACTTTACCAACATGTCACACATGACTAATGAACACCAGAAAACATAGTGTCCATTCCTAAATAAATTCTTTTCATGCATTTTCGTAATTTATTTAGATAATTAGGTGGAATTATGAACATATATCAAAGTTGCACCATAAATTCTACCAAAATTGCAGTGACCTAAATATGCCCCCAAAAGTCTACTTTTCAAATTTCAAGTCATTTGGACATGTATATCAACCTCTATGAAAAGGACAAATGATTATTGCAATAAATCATGCGAGAGCAAGTTAAACCTATATCTCACTCATCCAGCAACCAAATCTCATGAAATTTTAACCACAGTCCCTATATAACCTCAGGAGACTACCATAAAATATCACCTAAATTTGAGCACCATCACTCAAGATATAAAAATGACAAGCAATATAATGTAGTTTTCCTTCTTTATCAAGGTTAATTCAAAACCTTAAGAAAACAATGAACAACTAGTGTGTTTAATATTTTTCCTAGCAATTACATGTCATCAAGAAACTAACAAAATAAGAATCACTATTTTTGGAGTTGTAAACTCAAGATATGGCTCTAGTCAAGTTTATAAGCAGTTTTGGAGTACTTATAAAGGTTAACTAAAAACACTAGAAAACTTCTACAAACATATAACATTTTATGACTCTAGTACATAGATCTTTTCTCAAGGTTTCCAAAAAGTCCACATTTGCTATTTTTGGACTCCTAAAACTCGAGATATGAATTTTAAAACATTTAGTAATGTTTTGGACAAAATAAAAATAGGAAACAACTTAACCCTAGACATGCTAGATACACCCGGATCATGGTGACCTTTGTTTGACTTATTTTCAAGACGAATCATGGTATGCTCTAAAAACCAAGTTTGTTGTACTTAAAACAAAAAACAAATTCTATTAAAGTATCAAGGTCTGGATCAGCTTGTGTTGCAAGATACAAAGCTCCAAAGTGGGGTATCTGAAACTAAAACTCCATTATGACTTAGCCAAATTTCTGAGATCCAAAACAACACTGCATTGAATCTTGGGAGCTCTATTTGACTAGGTTATAGGCCAAACCAGCTCTTTACCATTAAACAAAGTTTGTTCTACATAAGATGAACTACAACTTTGATTTAAGGTCAAACCTAATAACTAGTACAAAAGTCAAACTTTCACTTTGGTCAAAGTAACAACTCGATGAAGCCTAAACTAGGGTTTTAGGCCAATTAGGGTATTTTCTTGACATTTGCTCAACATGAACCATTCATGACTTTTGTGATGTGAGACACATGAAACTTCATGAAACTTCTCCAGGGGTCACTATAGATAGAGAGTGATGTGAGACACATGAAATTAGTGACATCAACACTCACTTGCATTACCAAGCATGAGCATCTAACATACACACATTGAAACATAATTAACAAGGGTGTGTTGCATATGTCTCAAGGAGATGTTGCAGATGTTTCAAGCACATTGCATACACCTATTTCACATGTTGCACTAGCATGTTTCATATGTTTTACTAGTGCATCACATATGTCTCACAAGTGTGTTCCATATGTTCCATGCTCATATGTGGACAAATGATGCTTAGACTCCTGCAATGCAAGTGCCAAATGCCAGCCAAACACCTGGGATGTTACAGCCCTCCCCCCTTAAAGGAATCACGTCCTGAGATTTAGAACGGAAGACTTTTAAGGAAGAGAAGCTTGTTATCCATTTTTCCAACATTTGCGATAGCATTAGGCTACTAAGCTTCAAGCATCAAAGAGGCTATTTCAGTCACGACACTTTCTGATACTTGCTCTTCATGGTGAACTTTGTCTGAAGAATTTCCTTCATCGATTTCCATGAAGTATTGTTACTTTGAGAGGAATCCAAAATAGCATAGTACTTCATTCTCAGTGTACGGAGATCATTTGGTCGATGAGCTAACCACGCACGATATCCCTTCTTCTCTAGTGAATATAGCATGGGCCGTATGAACTTTACACTAAACCAAATTTACTCAAAAAGTATACTCGTTGAAATGACTCTATGTTCACACGGTGTGAAAGGCAGTTCTCTACCAAAGTGGCTTGAGCACAACCTTCCAAAGGGTGGGATCACAGACGACAAACAATCCTTAGAGGTTATAGGAAACTGACTAACCAATAGACAAAGTCTATGTTGGTCGTAAATGTTCAATCATTCAGATATCAACTAAGGGAAAGCTACTTACTATTCCATGTGTGCAGTTCTCTTTCTCTGATGACAACACAGTATTATCTGAGTCTGTCGAGGGGTTAGTGAATGTGATAGCTGACTCTGTTGGCTTCATATTTCCGCCAAAAGCTACCTAAGAAGATTCCTTTATCCAAAGACAACAGTTATCTGGGTTGAATCAAATGCAACCTCTTGGGTAAGAACACTTTAAGATACCAAAGATCAGTGAGTATTAGCAATTATTGCTAAAGAAGGATATAGTGAGCTCTGGCAGATAGCAAAAACTATAAGTATTTACCAACTTCAGTAAATAGCCCACTACCGAGCAAGTTGAGTACAATCCCCTTCGTGAGGCAGTTGCACAGTAAGTTGAGTTTGACTTGCAACGTAGCGAAACTAGCTTTGTCAAGCTAACTTTTCACCGTGACGCTTCCTCTTTTGGATCAAATAGTAGCTCTAAGATGGGAAATCTGTTGTTTGACACTTTTCAAATTGCTTTCAATTCATGATGGTATACATTGATTTGTAGAACACCAAAGCTACTCGTACATTGTTGATACGAGAACGCAAAAGCAAACGAAGGAGTGCAAACTAGTATCTTTGGGACCTCGAAAGGGCCATCCAGCAGCAAATCTCGACCATTAATTTACATACCAATCTGATAATGCACCTGCTTTGAACTTGCGGGCTACTTTTGCAAGGCAAAACGCATACCCCACCTGGAGGACATTCGTACAAGGATAGGGAACCATTTCTGAATATTGCTCAACACTTCGTCTAATAAAGTCCTGAGCAAAAACCGTTTGTGGCACCTAAGGGCACAAGGATGCTAATTGAAACTAGGGCATGCTTTCTCTAATTCTTTACTTTAGCTGATACAACACCTTGCACTATCTGTGTAATTGTCCAAGATAGAATTGACTTAGTCGCAATGGCTCTAGAAGATGGAGTATCACCCAAGTTGTTGGCTAGTCGATTAACTTCTTGTTGGTTATTGCTCTGTAAGACATAGCCTTCGTAGCTGCCAAAGAGTCATTACCTAGCTGGAGATTAACCTTCCTATTGGTAACTAGTCAGTTGTCTCTCAACACTAAAAAGTTCTAAATCTTCTCTTTTGGTCACAACAACTGTGGTTGACGTATAACAGATGGTTGCCATCGAAGTCAGCGAATAAGGAGTCTCACCAGAGATGGTTGATCTCGATGGTATGGTCATTATGCATATAAGATTGAGACTTGGATAGCTTTGTCATATACACAATGTGAGGATCGAGTCTTATCCAACAGATGACCTGTCCAACATTAAGTGTTGTGTGTCCTTTTTATCCAACAGAGATGAGCTACGTTGCTCCCTAGATGATGGTTGTTAATACTAGGATAGCCAGGTAGAGTCACTTGTCTACCACCTCTTGCAGTCTCTTAATGTTTATGTTGGTGACCTATTCTTCAAAGGTTATCCTTTATGTATCTTCAGATGGAAGCTCTACTACTTTTGATTTGAGATATGGATCTTACGATAAGATATGAGAAAGATAACCAAGGAAAAGTTCACCTGAGAATAACACATTGATGTTCTTCTGCAATGGATCATGACTAGAAACCATGATACTAGCGCGTGCCAAGCAGCACAATCTTGTGTCGGCCGCCCACAGGAGGCTCTCAGTTTCATCGTGGCACCGTTAGTTGCTACTCATAACACCATTACCGATCACACCACCAAGGTGAAATTTCAAGTGACACAATTTGGGTTGTAAAAACTAGCATTATAACAGGGAGGGTGTGGGGGTATTAACCCCTATACCCTTATGGTTAGACTTGGGCTGGCTCAGATGAGAGGGCCCAGCCCACCAGAAGGTGACGCGTGGCCCAGTCGATCTGCTCGACATCCCATGCAAAGAAGGGAAGCAAACTTGAAGATCAAGCAAGATCCCGGTTGGTTAGAATACAAATCCTTATCTAGCCAGCTATGGCAATTGTAACCGACTATGATTAGTTTCTAGATTTGTAATCCTGCCCCGAACTATATAAGGCAGGCAGGGGACCCCCTCAAAACACATCTCATCATACACAAGCAATACAATCAGATGCAGGATGTAGGTATTACGCCCTCACGATGGCCGTACTTGGATAAAAACTTTGTTGTGTCTTGCATCACCATCTAGCTCATAGCTTGCGCATCTGTCTACCGACAAATCACTACCTTAGGCATGCCCCTTGGTAGACTACCAACTAGGTTTCATCGATAGTGGCGCGCCAAGTAGGTGGTGTGCGTACAGCTACCCAGGCGAGCAAGATGGTCATCATCCTTGACTTCGTGGCCATGGTAGATAGCCTCACGTTCACAATCGGTCAGATCACCTAGACCACTGGTGTCAACAGCTTCACCACCACCGCCATGGGGAGGCGTAGATCCGATCTGCGTCGACCATGTCTCCATGGGCTATGGCTCCAACCACGCTGGCTACGGCTCTGACCACCCTAGCAACGGGTCCGACCATGGCGACAACTCATCGACCACTTCTCCGCTACAAAGGAGGGATGATCGACAACACTGACCTGATCGAGGCTATTGACCAAGTCAGTTACAAGCTTTCACAAACCCTAACTTTGGTAGATTTGATACAAAATCAATCTACCGAGCAGGTACTTCTTAACCAGAACAGATCTACCGACCAGTTCGGGCTTGCCATCCAACATGGCTAGATATAGATCTAGTGGTCTCTGCTACTCCTAAAGGACGTACGGTATGCCTTCGCCCGGTTCCTACACCTGGCCTTAGGCCCTCTGAGTCCCAAGTCCTGACGCAGGGTTGCTAGGCCTTCCAATACAGCCTGAAAAACGCTGCTTTTGAGTATGCGTATCATACACTTCATCTGTTCATGGGTCCCATGGAGCAAGGCCATGTTTTAGATTTGTAGTTCCTAGATATACCTCGACCACCACCAGGCAACGCCGTTAACATGGTCGGTATCAGGGAATATCATAAAGGTTCAGTTCATACATTGCCTGAGGATGGCGACTCTAGCACTAGATCTACACGATCTATCCACACCGAGGCTGCACACCTCGATGATGACGAGTATGATCAGGATCCACTACCGTACCCTCTAGGTTTCTCTCCGATCCCAAGGTTTCCACCAGGATGTGGCGACATGGTGCTCAACGTCAGCAATGACGAGCCTGTAGTCACGGGAGAAACTGACGAGTAACGACAACTTCATGAATAGCGTAACGCTGACCGCGCCCAACACCGTCAGCATGAGGCTAAAGAAGAAGAAGCATGTCACAGGGGACCTCGACCTCGAGATCTGGCTGATGCTTTCGATAGAGTAGGCGATAGGGCAATTTTAAGGACCCCAAGTGCCAACGTGGCCGTCGCCATGGCCAACCTAGACCGATTACCAGACATGCCAGACAACCACGCGGTTCATGAAGACATCAAAGCATATCTGACTACTGCCATAGGCCAAACCATCGAGCTTGCCCAGCGAGCCTAAGCTGCAACAAGCACATCCATCGCATCTAGTCGAAGTCGTCGCTCCCGCGCTTCAGAGCATCCAAGTCACCAACACCGCGTCGATTAGCCCCTACCCAATCCCCCACGTGGTGGTGGCGGTGATGGTAGCAGCGGCAGCGGTGGTGGTGGCGGCAACGATGAGGGCGGACAAGAAGGTGGTCGAGTTCATCATGACAACAACCACAATCATCACAGCAATCGAGATCAGGAGGTCAACTAGAATCCTCCTCGTGATCTCTGTCATCATCTTCCTCCTCGTGACATCTGCAGTCACATCACTAGTCATGCTAATGACTGCTAGGCCCATGAGAACGTGCGCTGCATCCAGGATGACACTAAACACGGTCGCCCGGGTCCCAAATAGTTTACTCCTCATCTCCGACAAGTCATTTGGCCAAGGAATTTCAAGCTTGAGAAGCTCAGGAAATATGACAGCAAGGAGAACCCCAAAAGCTGGGTCACGCTCTATGAGATCATTGTTTGTTCTGTCGCAGGTGATGAGCATGTAATGGCTAACTATCTTCTAGTTGTCCTTGATCAGATAGGTCATCAATGGCTTGTTAGCCTCCCAAAGAACCAGTTCGATACCTAGTCAGACCTTTGGTAAGCCTTCATCGACAACTTCATTGCCACATGTGACCAGCCGGGCAACAAGTACGACCTTGAGCGCATACGTGACCGAGCAGGCGAGCCGCTTCATGACTACATCCGACGCTTCTCGGATACATGTCTCAAGATCCCAAGAATTACGCATGATGAAGCGGTCTCGGCTTTCATCAAAAGCATTTGCCACCACAACGCCCTCAGAAGCAAGCTGCTCCAGAAATGGCCGTATACGGTCTCTGAGCTCCTCGCTACTACCAAGAACTACACGGATGCCGATGATGCTGAAAAGATCATTAAGGAAGATGTGGGTGGGTCATCACGCCCTGAGCACCCACTGCGCTAGTATGAGAAGCCTGATGACCATGGTTGGAACAACAACCGTGAGTGTCACGACCGGTGCAACAACAACAACAATCATGATCACCGAGATAATTGTGATCGGTGGCCCGATAATCGTGGTGATTACAGAGGCAAGCGCCCCCATGAAGATGACCATGAGGTCAACGTGATCAAGAAACCTGCTGGTCACCGTGACTATCAAGAGGATTACAACAAAGCTTTAAAGGGTCCCTGCCATATCCATCCCAAGTCCAATCACACAATGGAAAACTGCCGCTTCCTCAAAAACATTTAAGCCAAGCAACTTGCTAATGATGATGCTCCAAAAGCCATTGACGATGGACTGTGGCGTGACGGTGATGACGATGATGATGACGAACAGGATAGAAATCCTCGTCACCAATATGTCAACCCTACCAAAACCATCCACTCCATCTTTGGCGGCAAGGTGTCTTTAGAGTCCAAGTGCGAGCGCAAGCTACTGAAGCGGGCTTGCTTGAGCGTCATCAATGCCGACGACGGCATCTCTGATCCTAGACTCTCGGCCTGGTCCCACCACGAAATCTCCTTCAGCCGAGCAGACCGGTGGGTGGCAATTCTAGAACCTGGTCGTTTTCCCCCTCATCCTCGACCCCTGCATCAACAGTGTCCGGTTTGAGAGGGTGCTCGTGGACGGTGGTAGTTCCATCAACATCCTATTTCGCAGCAATTTGCTTGCCCTTAAACTCACTAAGGCTGATCTTAGGCCTTACGATGCATAGTTCTAGGGCATCCTTCCCAGATAGAGTTCCATACCTCTCGGGCAGATCATGCTCCCTGTGCAGTTTGGCAATCCAAACCACTTCCGCACCGATTACATCAACTTTGTTGTCATGGACTTTGTGGGTACTTACCATGTCATCCTTGGTCGACCAGCGCTCACCAGGTTCATGGCTATGCCACACTACTCTTACTTGGTGCTCAAAATGCCTACCGAGCAGGGTGTTCTTACTCTCAGAGGCAATGTTTATACTGCCTATACCTATGAAGAGGAAAGCTTTAAGGTAGCAGAGGCCACCGACCTCTCAATCCGCATGGAGCAAACCCTGGTCGACGCCTCCAAGATTCTTGCTGGTCAACTGGAGATCCCAGAACACCAAGCACCGTGGAAGCACATCAAGTCCAATGAGCACAAGGAGACTAGCTGGTCGACAGCGATCCTAGCAAGATGGCCCTTGTCGGGGCCAACCTAGATCCTAAATAGGAAGACACGCTCATCAGGTTTCTGAGGGACAACGTAAGCATCTTCATGTGGAAACCCGCTGACATGCCCGGTGTTCCTCGGCACCTGATCGAGCACTCCTTGAACGTCTCGAAGACTGCAAGACCTATCAAGCAGAAGTTATGATGGTTCGCTCGTGACAAAAAGGAGGCTATTAGGGTAGAAGTTACCTAGCTTTTAGCAGCTGGATTTATTAAAGAAGTGTATCATCCGAACTGGTTAGCCAATCCGGTCCTTGTATGCAAAAAGAATAATGAATGGAGAATGTGTGTTGATTATACTAATCTCAACAAACACTGCCCTAAAGACCCCTTTGGCTTACCTTGCATAGACGATGTCCTTGATTCCATAACCGGCTATGAGCTGTTGTCTTTTCTCGATTGCTACTCTGGTTATCACCAGATCGCTCTCAATAAGGATGACCAGATCAAGACATCCTTCATTACACTGTTCGGTGCCTACTACTACACGATAATGTCGTTTGGGCTTAAGAACGCGGGGGCCACGTACCAGCGTGCTATCCAGCAATGCCTTGCTAATGAGATCAAGGATGATCTGGTCGAAGCCTACGTCGATGATGTGGTCATGAAAACTATGGAGGCTCATACCCTGGTCGACAACCTCTAGTGCACCTTCATGGCTCTCAACAAGTACCAATGGAAGCTTAATCCAAAGAAGTGCATCTTTGGAGTGCCATCTGGTATTTTACTCGGCAACGTCATCAGCCACGATGGCATACGCCCCAACCCGACAAAGGTAAAGGCCATTCTAGGTATACTGTCGCCGAAAAACATAAAGGATATCCAGAAGCTCACCGGATGCATGGTTGCCTTAAGCCATTTTATCTCACGGCTCGGCAAAAAGGGTCTGCCTTTCTTCAAGCTACTCAAGGCTTCTGAGAAGTTCATCTAGTCAAAGGAGGCTGACGCTGCCTTCACGCAGCTCAAAGAGTTCTTAACCTCTCCTTGAGTCCTTACAGCCTCTTAGAAAGACGATGTTCTTCTCCTCTACATTGCGGCCACCGATCGTGTGCTCTCCACAGTCATCGTGGTCGAGCGTGATGAACCTGGCCACGTGTATAAAGTTCAGTGCCCTATTTACTTCATCAGCGAGGTGCTCAATGAATCCAAAGCTGGGTACCTACAAGTTAAAAAGCTGATCTATGCCATCCTGATTACATCTTGAAAGTTGAAACATTACTTCGACGGATATCGGGTGGTGGTCAAGACTGATTTCCCATTGGGAGACATAATTCAAAATAAAGACGCTAATGGACGCATCGTCAAGTGGGCAATGGAATTATGCCCTTATTCAATCGAGTTCCAGGGTCGCACGTCCATCAAATCACAGGCTCTGGTGGACTTTATCGTCGAATGGACGGACCTTAGTGCACCTCCCGATCAGGGGCCAATCAAATACTAGAAGATGTACTTCGATGGCTCTCTGAACATCGATTGCATAGGCACAGGCATACTCTTTATCTCACCAACCAACGAACAGCTCCGCTACGTCCTCAAAATTTATTTCCCTACATCTAATAATGCTGCAGAATACGAGGCCTGCCTCCATGTCATGTAGATTACAGTTGAGCTTGGTGTGAAACATCTCTATGTCTATGGCGATTCGGCCCTAGTCATTAACTAGCTTAATAAAGAATGGGCCACGACTAGCCAGAAGATGGATGCTTATTGCAAAGAAATCAGAAAGTTGGAAGGCAAATTCTATGGTGTCGAATACACACATGTGGTCCAGGACAAAAACCAAGCAGCAGATGAGTTGTCTAAGTTAGGGTCATCCCGAGCTCAAGTTCCACATGGTGTGTTCGTCCAAGACCTTGTTAAACCATCCATCAAGGAAGAAGCAGGCCAGGTGGTCGAGAAGCCTCCAGACCAGCCTCTGGTGGCTACGGTTCCCCCTCCGAGCACTACGGAATCCCCTCTGACAACACCTGCAGTACCACCGACCTCTAATGCTAACGATTGGAGAGTACCTTTTATCAAATTTTTGCAGGATGGGACTGGTTGTGTTGATCGAACAGAGAACGAGCGGCTTATGCGTCACAGTAAGTAGTACCTACTGGTCGATGGTGTCCTGATGTGCAAAAATGTAAAGGAGGAAGTCCTGATGAAGTGTATCACTTAAAACATAGGTATTCAACTGCTCCATGAAATTCACAGTGGTACTTGCGGCAATCACGCCGCTTCTCGGACCTTGGTCGGCAAAGCTTTTTGAGCCAGTTTCTACTGGCTGTCTGCCATGGCTGATGCAGAGGAGCTGGTCTGCCACTATGAAGGATGTCAGTTTTTTGCCAAACGTATACATGTACCAGCACACGAGATCCAGACTATACCAGCCTCTTGGCCCTTTGCATGCTGGGGACTGGATATGATTGGTCCTTTCAAACTGGCCCCTAGCAACTTCAAATGTGTCTTCGTGTTGATGGACAAGTTTTCCAAATGGATCAAGTACATGCCTTAAACCAAGGCATCATCAGAGAAGGCGGTCGAGTTCCTTGATTAGATTATACACCGTTTTGGCCTCCCAAACAGCATAATTACAGACCTGGGTACTCAGTTCACTAGCAGTGCATTCTAGGACTTTTGCGATGAAAGGAGCATAGTTGTGAAATATGTGTCAGTGGCGCACCCTAGAGCAAATGGGCAGGTCGAAAGGGCTAATGACATGATCCTCGACGCGCTGAAGAAGAGGTTGTATAGGGAAAATGACAAAGCTCCTGGTTGATGGCTTAAAGAATTGCTGGTCGTGGTATGGGAACTGCGAACCTAGCCTAGTCGCAACACTGGTGCTTCCCCATACTTTATGGTCTATGGCGCAAAAGCAGTACTCCTTGCAGATATCGATTTCAGATCACCGCATGTTGAGAATTTTGTTGAAGACAAGTCTGATGAAGCACGTGAACTCGAGGTTAACTGCTCTGAAGAACGACAACTTGACTCCTGTATACGTACAGCCAAGTACCTAGCTATTCTATGCAGATACTACAACAAGAATGTCAAAGAATGTCTCTTCATAGTCGGGGACCTGGTCTTGACGTGGAAAACAAACCAAGAAGGCATGCACAAGCTTTCATCTCCTTGGAAAGGACCGTTTGAGGTCATCGAAGTTACCCAACCTACTTCATATAGACTGGCTCATCTTCTGGTGGGATGGAGGAAGACGATATTTGGTTTGCAAATGCGACTATTGGGTGTAAATGGGGAATGGCTGCACTACAGCTATTTATCTCATTGACTGTGCTGTTCCACCTCTCCGAGATTCTTGGGAGACATGTGTGATAAATGTGGCATGATCCCTTCGGTTTCCACTTTTTTCCCGGTTACTGCGCCAGTAAATGCGCCCCTCATTTCCTCTGTGGGAGGGCACACACTGGCATGCTACGTCTGGCGGATGTTTCATTGTGACACTAACAAGGCAGATGAGCATGACAAGTAACATCACATCAGTCAACCTTTTATGATATCATGATACAACAAAGAAGGAATAAAAATATAAATTATATATTCCGTATCAGACGGGAAGATAATAAGAAATGCTCGGGGACTAGTCTAGCCACAGATTGTCATAGGCCACGGTGCACGTTATTTTCCTCGACCAAGCTCGGGGACTCATCGACCATGTTTCATCCTGCTCAGGGACTCGTCGACCACGTCTCATGCTGCTTGGGGACTCGTCTATCATACCTCATGCTGTGCTCGGGGACTGCTTCGACCACTCTTTGACCACAGCTTGAGGCTTGATTTCCTCGGCTACATGTGAAATTTGACTCACATATAGTTGAGAGATCATTATTTTCTTAGACCATGTTACAAGGCTTATACTTTGCCTTCCAGCAAGCTCGAGGACTACATCGGTACGATGCACCTGCCGGTGCATCTCAGTATCGAGTTTTCAAAGAATTTAGGCTCTATTCTTTTAGACCCTAGCACCACATGCCTATGTCACCTACTACCAGGCTCAGGGACTATGTGGGCACACTTCACCTAGCGGTGAATGTGTTTATTTTTACCCTGCTTACATTTCTTTTCAGAAATACAAGTGGGCACACTTCACTAGAAAGGAAATCTTTTTCTTTTTCTCAAGAGCACCATACATTCTTTGGACAACCTATTTTCTCCACCAACAATAGTGATCTGCTGTATTATAAGCTGATCGAACGCCTACAACAGCTACTCGGAAGTCTCACTGATCGGAGAAGGTCAAGACGGTGTGTCGCATCACAATGCATCGTGCTCGGGGACTAGATGTGGGGGTATTAACCCCTATACCCTTACGGCTAGACTTGGGCTGGCCCAAACCAGAGGGCCCAGCCCACCAGAACATGACGCGTGGCCCAGTCGATCTGCTCAGCGTCCCACGCAAAGAAGGGAAGCAAACTTGAAGATCAAGCAAGATCCCAATCGGTTAGAATAGGAATCCTTATCCGGCCAGCTATGGCAGTTGTAACCGACTAGGATTAGTTTCCAGATTTGTAATCCTACCCCTGGACTATATAAGGCGGGCAGGGGACCCCCTCAAAACACATGTCATCATACACAACTAATACAATCAGACGTAGGACGTAGATATTACGCCCTCACGGTGGCCGAACCTGGATAAAAACCTTGTTGCGTCTTGCATCACCATCTAGCTCGTAGCTTGCACATCTATCTACCGACAAATCACTACCTTGGGCATACCCCTTGGTAGACTGCTGACCAAGTTTCATCGATAGAGGGATAGCAGACAAAGGTAGTTACAAGGTTTGGAATTAACCAGGAAGCTATTCATAGATCAAAACACCTCACAAGAGAACATAGCTCAATTGCCGAAGGCAACTGAGCATGAGATTTTTGCGTAAATACACGCACACCTTGCGTTCACCAAAGTGATGACAAGATGAAAGATTACCTTGAGATTTGGTCATGTTGGACAACAACATGAGATCAAGACTAGTAAACATCCCGAGGCTTGGGAAGGTTGGGGATGGATTAAACAAACTTCAAGGGCAAAAATTGATATGTCAATTAGAGATTGAGTCGATAAGGAACTACCCAATTTGCAAGCACAAAATTCCAAGGTCTAGCAATGAGATATACCATTGTACCAAAACATCTGTAGGAGGGGTAGCTAGGAGGTCCAACATATAATTGGTTATGGGCCTTATAACTTGGCAGCGAACAACTATGGCCAAAGGAGGCGTTTGTGGAAATCTATCTTGGTTGGTAGATAAAACAAAGGTATTCACGTGTGGGTGCAAAACAGTCATGGTATACACTAATATTTAAGGGTCCAGGCTCGGGCTTACAATCAAGCAAAGGCATAGTGTACAAACATTCAAAACAAGCAAATATGGCTACAAGCTCAGGCTCCTAAGAAAAAGAACCTAATTGGAGATGACACCAAGAGATCGTTTCACGTAACTCGAGTATTGCTCTAAGATAAAGCTATTTGACACTCGTATACTCACCGAGGACAATGAGGTGACAACTACGGCACTAATTAGATAACAAGCATACCTACACGCATCATAACTTCAAGCAAACACATGAAGAAGCTTAAACAAAAGAACTCAAACAACTATTACCAAGCAAAAAGCTCACCCACAGCAATCATTACTAATCACCAGGATCACCCATAATAGGCTTTATCTAAAGCAAGAACTAACTACAAGTGTAGCCGAAAACAAACGCTAGCTAAGGTGACTAACTTAGCATGGGCACAGAATCTGGACAGCAGCACAGTAGTTACTTGTTTCAACCATAACTGAGGTTGTAGACATCCTCCAAAGATGATCCTAGACTTTCTAGAAAGCTTCGGAAGATGACTACACTTTAGTTAATCATACCGAAAGCTAATTCATAGATTAACATGACCAAAAATGCTAATGTTTCAGATCTATACCAACATGGACAGAAAACTGATAAGAACTTCAAAAATGCGTAATTGGAGTTCTAGGGACCCAACAAGGCTGATCCTTAACTTGATCTAAAGATTATTAAGTTTTCTATAACTTTATTATTATCATATTAAGATAATTCTACAGCTAACAAGGCCAAACATGACAAAGAAGACACCTTTGCCCAGATTTGGACAGATTCTGTCACTCCATTTTGCAAGCTCATAACTAGAGATTTATACCACCAAAATTAGTGGTATAGGACATTTCAGAAAGCTTAGAGAAAGTACTACATATCTTCTATGATCTCCAAGACATGATTTCATATGCACACAGGTCAAACAAACCAAACACTCAGATCTATTCAGAGCATAAACAAAACCTGACAGCAAACTTCTAAAAATCATAACTCCCACGCCATAAGGCCTAGTGTCATAAAATTTTAGGACAAGCTAGATAAATAAGTTGGCTACAACTTTGGTATTCTCCATAACTATATAAAACACCATTATGACCATGAAAGAATCACTACAATAGAAACCGTTCTAGCAGCCAACGTTCCACAAGCAAGACAAAGCTTGCCTTTGTTCTACTTAACAAGAGAGCACACAAACATGTTATTCCAGTAGCTCTAAATATTGTTACCTTAGACCAACACCAATTTAATTCATTCATGAGAATCAAAATTACTTAAATGAGGTCTAAAACATTTGCAATAGCTTGCATTAACAACACATCCACCACTTGGCTAAACTAAAGGGCCTCATAGGTTCGAGCATGTAACCACAATTCTTTCTAGCAAGGCTAAGTACACACTTTTCTCAAACAACATGGAGTAAGGCATTCTTGTTTAACTCCACACAAGAAAGATAGTGTAACACATAGATCACAAATTACTTACTATAGAACAAGGGTGAGAGGACCATAGTTATGCCTAAAGCAACAACATGATGATGCATGCTTCATCCTATTCATCCTCACAAGATTGCCAACCTAAGGTGGCGATCATGTTCTATGTCGGTGGCATAACATGCACTCTCTCGATATATAGCTAGTCATCAGCTACATTTGACTTACGCATTCATGGTTAGCGTACCTGTAGAAAATTTTCATGGCAACCCAACAATTTCCCCAAATGTGGCACACAATTTCCCCAACAATTTCATTGTACTCCCATATACATATACCCCCATATACGTACATGTAGCACCAAAACTACCCGAATCATTCGATCAGCCATAATTAAGTACCTTCATATGTACATGTGGGTAACATGTAAATAATCCAGTAACCAAAACTAGCTCTCCCCTAGACCGCTGGTTGAACGGTCATGCTCTCAAAACTCACACTTACCTGAGCGTAGGTGCGATGTTGCATAAAAGTAAACTAGCGACATATATGACTATTTCATATATGAAGGCTACCTCTAATCTTATACACCGGGTAGCATAGTATGGGAGAGTCATCACACATACATACCTTGGTCTAGGTAAGTGAAAAACCCCCCAAGTTAGTACTTATATAAGCCACCTAATAATCCTTATATGGGCATAAGGAAATTGACCACTAGCACACTTAGGTTTAAAATTCAGATTTGAACACCTATATATATAGCTATAAGTTATCAAACTGACTTTTGCAAACAAAAACCTTTGTTTTAAATACACATATGACATGTTTAATGTTGAATCTTGCTCCGATGCCAGCTGTCACGGAACTGTCCAAAATATAAGAGCACAAGTACAAAAACAATCACCGAAGTGATCAAATTCTCACACTTGAGCCCATATAACTCTGGTAGTCCAATGAAATCATGAGGGATTTCAAACCAACCAACATACAAGCCAAGATCGTAGTGATTCAACATAACAAGTCACATGTTACATCCATTCCACAAGTAGTTCAATATACATCGGAGTTCAACATAGTTATTACAACTTACATTGAAAAGTAGCGGAAGCAAAGTAATTTGAAACTAACATTAATCTTATTTCAAATACATGCCAGTACCAAGGTCGACTTCCAACAAAAGCATTAGAGACAAGATAAATAAGAAGGATCATGCCCATGATCGCACTCCGCCACTAAGGCAGGAGCCAATCAACTCTTGCAGTCGCCATGATACATCACAACATGCAACAACTAGGGATAAAACCCTGAGTACGAGAAGGTACTCAGCTAGACTTACCCATCAAAACCAGAAATAAAGTGACACCAAGGATCATGCAAGGCTGACATAAAGTGGGCTAGCTTGACAACATTTTGCATAAAAGCTTAATATAGATAAGTAATCATTAATGCTTAAGCATCAAATTAATTATCATTAACCTGTCATCTATATTAGAACCTAAACTAGAGAACTCACTTGATTAGGAGTAAACAATATTAACCATAACAGGTATAAATTGAGGCAACATTTCCATTGTCATCCAATTAACCATCCGTTCAATTTAATTGAATCTATGTTGCCACTGCTCGAGTCAAGTGCTCACTAACCGGGAGCTACGGTGATTCAAATCGAATTCCTATCCAGCTGGAGGGGTACTTCTAACACAAACCGCGCAGAACCCTTGGTAGGGTCGCACAAGTCACCTTTAGTATAGTTCAGGAAAGCGCGAGTTCGACTGATGCCACATCCCCAAGGGCAACACTCTACCAGGTGATAGGGACTTTAACCCCCTGGTCTTATCCTAGTGTCCCCAAGCACATCCTTACTTCCTCTAGAATGCACACTTGACCCATCGATTCCCATCCAGAACTATATTACTCAGATTCGTGGTCGAACTGACTTATCCGTCCAACTAAGTGTTAGACTGCATTCAACATGACTCAAGGACATACAGCAAATCGGTCCTTAAATGACTCAGATGGGGATAGATCCACACCCAAGACCTCCATGCCTTGTTGCTTCACTATTGTCACCCCGCCCGGTCTCCTTTCATATTATTAGCACATGGTTCTTTTCCACGATAGCAAATATAGCCAACCGTGTCATATATGAATATCCCTATATCTCGCAGGTGATAAGAAATCACCTGACTTCTACCGCTTAAAGCAGGGCTAAGCATCTACTCGATCCTGGTCTATGTACAATTCAAGGATTCATATATCTGGACAAGGAGTGATATTGATGCAGCAAGGTTTTCACTCAACTCCTATACGTAATGCAACAATACATATAACACATATATAGCATTTGCATTGAAAAGTAGGGAGTCTTATAATGCTCCGGGGCTTGCCTGGGATTTGACTCAAGTCAGTGTTTGTCTGATGAAACCTACTTGGCGAGCATCCCCCATTCTAGCACTTGTCCGATCCTTCTATCTTCGGGATGGATCCGCCAACACCATCTTTGGGTTCAGCTCCACATCATGTCCTTCACGCGTTTCAGCTAGCGTACCTAAATGAGGTGCAACAATGCATATGTATGAATACATAGAAATCCAATAAACAAAGTAATCACGCAAGCATACCAAGGTTCACATAAGCACATAAAGCTAATTAACTTAATCCTCATTAAGGCATAACATAGAAGAGGGCAAGCACATCAATCAAGACACAAGTCTCATAAGATCACAGGGTACCAACCCAAGTACCATCAAAGATATGAGTCACACTTCAACACACAAGCATGGCAAAGTGAATCAAAGCACTAAAACTAGAATCTGCCACTTTCCGGATATCAGAACAGTAGCTGAGTAATTTAATCATAACTGAAGATCTACAAATCCAAATGACTTGCAAGAAGACATTCTGGAAAGCTTATGAAAGACATTCTCAAGTTTAATAGGTCGAAAAGATGAAACTACAGAATCTGGTCTGCTCCAAACAGAGAGCAACCAAATCTGGGACCTGACTTTAAACATCTATAACACAAAAAATACTTGGCCAAAAACCACCAAATTTTAACACAAGCTAGATACATGAATTATATACAACTTTGCTATAGACAAGATGCTCGGAAAACATCATTAACATGGGGTAACTTAAATTGCCCCTAGAACTGTCCAGAAACTTCGTTTGCAAGGAATAATTATTAACTTACATTGCAAACATATAATTGGACATAACCAACTTTACCAACATGTCACACATGACTAATGAACACCATAAAACATAGTGTCCACTCCTAAATAAATTCTTTTAATGCATTTTCTAAATTTATTTAGATAATTAGGTGGAATTATGAACACATATCAAAGGTGCACCATAAATTCTACCAAAATTACAGTGACCTAATTATTCCCCCAAAATTCTAATTTCTAAATTTCAAGCCATTTGGAGATGTATATCAACCTCTATGAAAAGGACAAATGGTTATTGCAATAAATCATGTGAGAGCAAGTTAAACCTATATCTCACTCATCCATCAACCAATGCTCATTAATTTTTAACCACAATCCCTATATAACCTCAGGAGACTACCATAAAAATTTCACCTAAATTTGAGCACGACAACTGAAGCAATATAATGTAGTTTTCCTTATTTATCAAGGTCAATTCAAAACCTTAAGAAAATAGTGAACAACTAGTGTGTTTAATATTTTTCCTAGCAAGTACATGTCATCAAGAAACTAACAAAACAAGAATCACTATTTTTGGAGTTCTAAAACTCAAGATATGGCTTCGGTCAAGTTTATAAGCATTTTTTGAGTACTTATCAAGGTTAACTAAAAACACTAGAAAACTTCTACAAACATATAATATTTTATGACTCTAATACATAGATATTTTATCAAGGTTTCCAAAAAGTCCACATTTGCTATTTTTGGACTCCTAAAACACGAGATATGAATTTTACAACATTTAGTAATGTTTTGGACAAAATAAAAACAGGAAACAACTTAACCCTAGACATCCTAGGTACACCCGGATGTTTACCCAACTGTGCCACTCATAACACTAACTTGCGGGACCCACTGTCCACCTGGCCCCACCTGTCATTAAAGCAGAGGGAGAATCAGAGAGAGAGGGAGCCGGTCTTCCCCTTCCTCCGGACGACAGAGCAGGGGAGGTGGCTAGACTTGCAGCTCCGGCCGGCAGGGGCGGTGCCGGTGGTGAGTGGCGGGGCCATGGTGATGCCCTAGTCTACATGCATCCCTGAGCAGCCATAGCTCGGCCAGTGGTGGTGCACTGTGGCCGGCCCACGAACTCTGGCGTCGCTACTCACGACGGCTCCGGCGGCGGCATCAGTCAGCGGCGAACGGGGCTCGAAGAAGGGCACGTCGGGGGCGATGTGAGGAGAGGAAGATGGTGCTATGCTTGGCTGAGGACAAGGAGACTTGTGGTGGAGGAATGTCGGTGGCCATGGAGCTTGGTCGGTCGGTCATGGCGGTGGCGTGCTCCGGTGACGAAGGGAGGTGGGGAAAAGGTGCTCTAGGCTCACGGTAAGGTGGAGAAGGTTTTGGCGGTGGTGATTTGGCGCACGGCGGCTGCCAGCAGTGGGAATAGTAGTGACCGAGCTTGAGCTTGCGGCAGCCATTCATGGCAGCAGTGGCCATGGAGGAGCACCCAAGCGAGGGAGAGAGCGGAGGAGGGCGAGTAGTGGGGAGCATGGAGCGCCTGTGAATGTCTTGGTGTCCACAACATGCGAGGAGGAGGCAGGCCACATGGCAAGGAGGTGAAGGTGCTCGGCTCGCATGGCTGCCATGCCCTGGGCATGTGTCACATGTTTCGGGCATTGCACCAAACAGCTGGCGGGTGCTAGAGTGGGCCAGTTGGAACACGTTTTTGGGCTAGTTGTAGGCCGATTTGGTCCTTGGGCCAATTAGCACAATTGGAGCCCACACAATGCTCTACAAATTTGATTAAGGGGCCAGGGTCATTAGGATTTTTGAATAGGAAGTAATTAGCCTCCAAGATGGCATTGTCAAAGCAAAAATAAGATTTAACATAGAGCTCGGTTTTCTCAGGTTTTGAAAGGCCAAACTTAGTCAAATTGATTCCATCCTTTAGTATGTTCTTCTCCAAAGAATAACCTCTGACTTTTATTTTTGGACCAACTCAAGTTACTAAATAAAATTTGGAGAACATGGTATGCCAACCTAATGCCAATGAATTTCAGACATAGAATATTTCAAGTGCTGAAAACAATAGCAGATTCGATCTTGTGAACTTTGTTTGACTTATTTTCAAGATGAATCATGGTATGCTCTAAAAACCAAGTTTGTTATACTTAAAACAAAGAACAAATTCTATTAAAGTATCAAGGTCTGGATCAGCTTGTGTTGCAAGATACAAAGCTCCAAAGTGGGGTATCTAAAACTGAAACACCATTATGACTTAGCCAAATTTCTGAGATCCAAAACAACACTGCATTGAATCTTGGGAGCTCTATTTGACTAGGTTAGAGGCCAAACCAGCTCTTGACCATTAAACAAAGTTTGTTATATATAAGATGAACTACAACTTTCCTTTAAGGTCAAACCTCATAACTAGTACAAAAGTCAAACTTTCACTTTGGTCAAAGTAACAACTCGATGAAGCCTAAACTAGGGTTTTAAGCCAATTGGGGCATTTTCTTGACATTTGCTCAACATGAACCCTTCATGACTTTTGTGATGTGAGACACATGAAGCTTCATGAAACTTCTCCAGGGGTCACTATAGATAGAGAGTGATGTGAGACACATGAAAGTAGTGACATCAACACTCACTTGCATTACCAAGCATGAGCATCTAACATACACACATTGAAACATAATTAACAAGGGTATGTTGCATATGTTTCAAGGAGATGTTGCAGATGTTTCAAGCAGATTCCATACACCTGTTTCACATGTTGCACTAGCATGTTTCATATGTTTTACTAGTGCATCACATATGTCTCACATGTGTGTTCCATATGTTCCATGCTCATATGTGAACAAATGATTCTTAGGCTCCTGCAATGCAAGTGCCAAATGCAAGCCGAACACCTGGGGTGTTACACGGATTGTGCTCACCCCACGGGGATCACGAAGAGCAACTCTAGTAGAGTGTGTCATTGAGCTACCCTCACTTTTAGGGTAGGTTCTTGTGGTCATCAATGTGTGGGCTTTGTAACACCCTAGGTGTTTAGCTTGCAATTGTGCTTGTGCATTGCACAACATAAGCACATTCATTTCATTATCACATGTACATCTTTGTATGTTTCAATGTTGCAACAGTATGTTTTAGTAGTGCCTATGCATAGGGGTATCAATTGTGGTGTCCCACTATTATCCCTAGTACCCTAGAGGGGTTGAACATACCCCATAGGATGTGTTTCAAATGTTTCATGCCCTTGTTCCAATGTTTCAATTGATTGTTTCACTTGTTTCATTTGAATGTTTCATATGTTGCAATTCTATATTTCAGTGAATTTGAGAGGCTAGAGTACATGAATCATGTGCAAAGGAATGTGGTGACTCAGCAAAAAACCTTATATACACTTAGAATGTCATTAGAAACAATGCTCATAAAGGTCATTAGCCCTAATTATGTTTTTAAGTGCTAGTTTGGCTTGTGTTGACCCTAGGACTATTCTGTTTAAATGTTTAAAAAGGGTAGCTAGAAGTCAATGCATGGTGGTGCACCCCCAAACAAAGTTGTAGTACTTTTGTTGCGAAACAAAAGTTGTAATATGGCCATCTCATGAAAATGGACCTAACATACTCAAATAGGGCCCACAAGTCAGTTTGAAGTGTTGTTCCAACACCTAGAAAATTTCTAAGTCTGAAATTGCAATCTAGTTTCGATGTACCTCACTTTGGAGTACTGTGTCTTTCTAACCGTGTCGATCTAGCTCGAGCTCCAATTGACAATGTTGGATAGTTCATGTAGCTCTACAATTTCTATAATAATGACTTGCACTAGATCGGTCTGGATTGGGAGTTCTAACGCGTTGAACTTGCTCTATCAGTCGGGTCACGAAGGGGTTTGAAGTTCAGAGTTCAGAGTTTGAACTCGGTCAGTGGCCAACCGATGCTAGGCTCCAGTCGCTGCGTGGCTCGCTCGTGCATGTGTGGAGTGCCACGACATTACTCTCACCTCTGTGAAGAAGGCAAAAACCATGCCCACCCTACCCTCTGCCTCCTCATTTCACCCCACCCCTCTCTCATTCTCTCCAGGTGGAAAACCAAGTCACCATTGTCACCACCCACTCTGACGAGCTTGAGTGCACTCATCACCTCACCACCGCCTGCCAAATCCCACCAACAGCTCCACCACACTGCCCCGCACCTCATCGACCACCTCTCTACCTCCATCGAACCCTAGGTGAGCGACATTGGGGATGCCATCACCATTCGGGCCTCACCAGAGCTCCGCCATGGCCACGACCACGTGACCAACACCTCTCTGTCCCTTCTCTTCTTCCCTAGATCTTGTCCTCAACTTCTCATCACCCCTAGATGCTTCCGTGAAGATGTTACCAAAAATGGTTTGTGGAAGCCAGAATAGAGCCATGTCTTGCTGCACTCTGGCTATGTCCACTATAGCCGCTGACGAGCACCCCTTGGGGCTACCCCTATCTAAGCCATTTCTTCCCTCTCTAGCGAGTGCATGAGACTTCCCACACCTTGTAGAGCTTGGAACCTAGATGTAGTCACCGGAGTCACCGTTGTTTAGCCAAAACGGCTTCGCCACCGTCATGCTCTGGACGCCGTCGCGTGGGCGTGCTCGTGGTCTGGCCACACCAGTGCACCCCTAGGATTCTAGCTAGCTCTAGAAGCCTCGCCACATCTCCTTAGAGCTATAGCCACCGCTACCTAGCCGGACCAAGGCCGGTGTCACCGGTGCGCCGCATGCACCGCCACCGATCCGCCATTGCCAGTGGCGAGGTCTCTCCGAAGAACCCTAGACGCTGCTACCTACCTCATTCAAGTCACCTTGGTGGGGTGAGCATGAAGGAGTAGCCGCTACCGCCGACTGACTCACCGGCGGCGAGCTTCACCAGCGGTCTCCTCTTCCCCAATCTTGGTGTCGCTGACACGCGGGCCCTAGCATCAGTGCCTGTGGCGCGAGAGTATCTGCGGGCCACGCGGCTTAACCGGGCTGGCCCAGTAGCTAGGTTAGAGTTAGCAAGTTTGATTTTTGTTTTTATTCTTTTCACAGATTTGAATGCTAGATTCAAAAATCTATATCTCAAGATTTGTAGATCCAAATGAAGTGATTCAAATTTTGTAGTGTTCCCTGGGAAGTCTAGTTTTTATTAAAAATAGGAAACATGCTAGTTCTATTATGAAAAATGGAGTTATTATTTATGCCATTTATTTGTGTATGAAAAGAGAAAAATCATCTCTTTGTGTATAGCTACAACTGATTTGAAATTTTTATGGGGTGTTGCTATGCCATGAGTAGCTTGTAGTTTAAATTTCATCAGTTTTGAACACTGTTTGGTGGAGTTATATATTTATCTTGTTTGCTTGGGTGGATATTTTGTGAATTTTTCATAATTTATCTATAGATCCAGTAAAGGTGAAATTTGGTGAGTTCTATTCTCATGTTAGTAAGAACCCAAAGAAAATATGAAATATGTTGTTTGATACTTTTCAATAGAGTTTCTTATTTATGCCAAAATCAGCCTTCCTGTCTGTTATTTTGGGTATAGGAAAATGTACTTGCTCAATTACTATGAAAATTTTATGGTAGCCTACTAGATGTATGTGGTAGCCACTATAATGTTTATAGAATTAATTGTGGAGTTTTGATATGGGTTCCTTTATTCACCTAATTATCTAAATAAATTAATAAAGGGCATTAAAGAATTATTTGGATGCTGCCACCACACTTTCTGGTGTTCCTTTGATATGTGTAATAAGTTGGTAAACTTGGTTGAGCTTAAATGTGCTTTTGCTACATCACTAAATATTTAATTTAGTGAATCTGTCAATTTTGGACAGATTTCAAGATATTGTTAAATAATCTATGTAAATGATAGTTTCATGTATTGTGGTCTATAACAAGTTGTTGTGAATTTCATGATCTAGTTGTTGTTAAATTTTTTGGCATTTGGCTATATAGTTTAGGAGTTATAGTTGTTTAAAGTGGGCTCTTAGCTTTGGTTGCTCTCTATTTGCGCAGAACAGATTCGGTGTTTGATTTAATTCGACCTAGTAAACTTTGGAATCATGCTTTGTTGATTATAAATGAATTGTAGATAATTTCATAAGCTTTCTAGAATATCATCTTTAAGCCAATTGGATTTGTAGAACTCCTGTTGTGATTGATTGAATGAACTGCTCTTTTATATGTTTAACTAGAAGCTTTCTGTTAAGTGTACCTTTGTTATTTTTAAGCAATCTTGGTGGTGCAACTAGATGAGTAAATTGATTAAGGGAATTTATGTGCAGGTGTTAGGCCTTTAACTAAAGATGAACATATTTATCTTAGGTTATGCAAGTTAGGTAAGTTTGATCTTGTTCTTCCGAGTTAAGATAAATACATGTTTTAAAGTGATTTGAATAGAGCTATTCGTACTCAGTAAACGAGTGTACAATAGTGCTTCACTATTTCCTTACTATTATTTGTAACACCCTAGGTGTTTGTCACTCACTAAGCAGTGGGTTTGAGCTCAAACATGATGGATTAAGTGGAGATGACGATGTCAAGGCCAACCTACGGAGATAAGCCTAATCTAAACTTGGATGTTACTCCTTTGTTTTGCATATAGGACATTTTCAAGATATAAGCTTGGGTGGTGTTATGGCAATATCTTCATGTGTCTCACCTTAGTACCTATCTATATTGATCCCTAGAAAACTTTCATAAAGTTTGGAATAAAAAAGTCACATGAAATGATAAGTTACATGCTTGTTTGGATTAGAACTGAAACATGCCTTACATCCCATGGGAACTAGTGTCTATGCAACATACAAATGCAACATGTGCAACACATCTTGGACACATGTGGAACAACCTAGTGAAATATGTGTAGCATGTACCTTGAAGCAAACACATGAAACAATTGAAACAGAGCTTGAAACAAGCATTTCAATTATAGTGATTTCTATGTTTCAGTGCATGCGAGGCTACACTTTTGTGCAACCTATGAATGGTGGGTATGTTTGGCCTCTACAACACCTTAACTACACTTAGGACACTTAATGGAACAATTTTCATGTTGATCATTTTGGCTAAATGTGCTTCTAAGTGATGGTTGACCATGTATGGACCCTAGAACCCTTTTGTTTGACCATTTCAAAAGTGTGACCTAGAAGCTTTGTGTGACTGTGCACCCTGTTACAAAGTTGTCAAGAATTTTATAAGGAACAAACTTTGTTTAAGGGTCAAGTCATGAAAATGTGTGGAACATGCTCAAAAAGGGCCCATAAGTCAAATTTAGGGTTGTTTCCCAACACTTAGCATATTCTAAGTCCCTAATCGACAGCATCAAGTCAACATGTTCGTGACATTTTATCTTCGAATTTCATATGGTAGCTCAATTAGGTTACTTAATATGAGTTGTAGTACTTTTCATGATGGAAACAATGGATCAAGTGTCACTCAAAATGGAGCTTAGTTGGACCTTCAATAAGAGTTTCCAAAACAGCAAAAAGTTGTTTTATCACTAATTGACCTTGACATGTTGACATGTCGCGTTCTCGAAATTTTGTTAAACAACTTAACATGGTCCCAATATAAAAGTTGGAGTGTATGTGGTGTAGTAGATCATGCAAAAAGTTGGCTTAAGTTTGACCTCATTTTGATCAGCAAAATTAAGTTTCCTTATTGGTTAGTAATGTGTTGACATTGCTAACTTAGATGCTAATTATCTCCTAATTTGTTGCCCTAATGACTTGGGTCTCTTAACAAAAAATCAAGAGCATTAGGTGCACTACAAACTCTGTTTTGGGCCCAAGTCCAAACTCAGCCCGTTGTCGGCCCAAATCCGTGTCCACCTTGCCTACTCTATTGCCCGCCACGTGCTCGACAAAACGCCTCAACGGGTGACACGCGCCCGGTGCGTGGCAACCATGCGCAAGGTCACGTTCCACTGCATCTCCACACGCCCAAGCCCCCTCTACTGCCATCACACTCATGCTGCATCACTGCCCTCGCATCCGCCTTCCTCCCGCGCATCCCTCTGTGCGTGCCTCGCCGTGCTCCAAGGCCACCACGCAGGTGCCCACACTGTTCGCCTGCTCCCGCGGCTTGCCGTCGGTAGCCACCGCGTGTGTGTGACTGCGGCCTAACCGTGACACGGTCGGGCCACCAAGGGATGTGCGCTGCAGCAGCCACCGGGGAGAGGCTCTAGCGGGACCGTGGCCGACCATCCCTCCGCCATGGCCAAGCTTCGAGCCGCCGCCATCGTTCTCCTACCTCCGGCTTCCCTTCGCCCAAACGAACCATCGCACCACCTTCCTCGCCTCACGCTGCACCTCCCGTACTCCTCGCCTTGAGCCACTCGTCATCGAAGCACCGCCACCGCCTGCCGCCGTCGTCCAATGCCGTCGGTGCTCGTGGCCCCGCTTTCTCCGACCATCTTAGGCCAAGCCGCGGCCACCAGCAGGTGCGCGTGGATCCCCGGGTGCTCGTGCCGTCCTTCACTACCGCCGCCAGTGACCCTCCTCACCGGAGACCGACCGACCCCCAATTCCCCTGCTCCCGATCTATAGTGAAGCCAGGGAGGGACCCCGTGGGCATGAATTCAAGCTAAATAAGGGTCCTAAATGCAAAGCCGTAGACTCATTTAAATAGTGCGGTTAGGACATATTTGCTTAGTTTATTTAAAGATTCTTTTAGGGGCCTAACTATGAAGTATGTGACTCATATGAACAGTTCAAGCAGAGCTCGGATTGATTTAGCGAAAACCCAAGGGCCTCGAGGCAAAAGTGTTTTCCTCTTTCCTTTTTCCTTTTTCTTTTATGCAGATTTTGGCTAAATCTTTGGAAATTAATATCTCATGCTAGGAAGCTCCAAAAATAGCAAATGAGGACTTTTTGTAATTCTTGTGAAATTATCTATGCAATGGATCTATAATATGGCATGTTTTAGTTTAATGTTTTTGCTGTAAAAATAGATTTTTCAGATTAGGTTTTCAATGCTAGTCGCATTTGTCTTTTTCATAACTGAAGTTGTATGGCTCCAAATGAAGTGAAATTTGTGTGACATGCTACTCATGTCATGTTTGATGTGTGGTAATAATTTCATGAATTTTTGTTGCTATATGAGTGAATTATTACTGTATCTTTCTCTCACATGATTTATTGCAATATCCATTTGTCTTTTTGATAGAGGTTGATATGCATGTCCAAATGGCTTGAAATTTGGACAGTAGACTATTGAGAGCATATTTAGGCCACTGTAAGTTTGGTAGAATTTATTGTGCATTTTTGTTAGGTGTTCATAATTCCACCTAATTATCTAAATAAATTAAGAAAATGCATTAAAAGAATTTATCTAGCATTGGAAACTATGTTTTCTGGTGTTCATTAGTCATGTATGAAATGTTGGTAAAGTTGGTTTTGTCTAATTATATGTTTGCAACATATGTTAATAATTATTTCTTGCGATTATTAGTTTCTGGACAGTTCTGGGGGCAATGTAAATTACCCCATGTTAATGATGTTTTCTGAGCATCTTGTCTATAGCAAAGTTGTATATAATTCATGTATCTAGCTTGTGTTAAAATTTGTTGGTATTTGGTCAAGTAGTTTTTGAGTTATAGATGTTTAAAGTCAGATCTCAGAGTTAGTTGCTCTTTGTTTGGGGCAGACCAGATTCTATAGTTTCATCTTTTCGACCTATTAAACTTGAGAATTAGGATTAGGTGATTATAAATGAATTGTAGAAAATTTCATAAAATTTCCAGATTATCCTCTTGCATGTCATTTGAAATTGTGTAGCTTCTGGAATGATGTTATTTTTGGACTGTTCATGCTGATTGCAATTCTGAGCTTTTCTGTTAAGTATAGTTGGAGTTACATAAGTATGTAGGTGTCACTACTTGATACTTGGGTGGTACCATGTGATCTTATGAGACTTGTGTCTTGATTGATGTGTTTGCCCTCTTCTATGTTATGCCTTAATGAGGATTAAGTTGATTAGCTCTAGGTGCTTATGTGAACTTTGGTATGCTTGCATGATTACTTTATTTATTGTGTTTCGATGTATTCATACATATGCACTGTTTCACCTCATTTAGGTACGCTAGCTGAAACGTGTGAAGGACATGATGTGGAGCTGAACCCGAAGATTGTGTTGGCGAATCCATCTCGAAGATTCAAGGATCGAACAAGTGCTGGAATGGAGGATGCTCGCCAAGCGGGTTTCATCTGACAAACTCTAACTTGAGTCGGATCCCAGGCAAGCCCCGGAGCATTATAAGCCTCCTACCTTCAAAGCAATTAATTTTTTTATATGTTATAAGTATTGTTGCATTAAGTGGTAGGAGTTGGTTGGAAAACCTTGCTGCATTATATCCTTCCTTGTCCAGATATATGAATCCTTGAATCCTACATAGACTAGGATCGAGTAGATGCTTAGCCCTGCTTTAAGCGGTAGAAGTCAGGTGATTTCCTGTCACCTGCGAGATGTAGGGATATTCATATATGGCACGGTTGGCTATATTTGCTATCGTGAAAAGGAACCATGTGTTAATAAAATGAAATGAGACTGGGCGGGATGATGATAGTGAAGCAACAAGGCATGGAGGTCTTGGGTGTGGATCTATCCCCGTCTGTGTCGTTTTAGGACCGATCGTTGTACATCCTTGAGTCATGTTGAACGCAGTCTAACACTTAGTTGGCCGGATAAGTTGTTTCGACCGCGAATCCGAGTATTAACGTAACTTGAGCATTGTTCTAGGATAGCGCTCTTCAACACTCATATGCTTACTAAGGACAAAAAGGGTGACCGCGACAGCACTACCTAGATAACAAAGCATCCACACATACATCATGGTCTTAAGCAAGCATTTGAGAAACTTAATCAAATTAGCTTAAGTAACTATTACTAAGCACAAAGCTCGCACGTAACAAGTGTTCATCTATAGAAAAACAACTACACATCTAAAGAACTAATGTGAAGATAACTTGAAAGGAAGAACCTGACATTATATTTAAAAGAAAGCATGTGTAGGCTTCTAACAAGGTATAACTACAATCTTTTGTTTTTGAAAGGTCAAATTTTTGCTAACTACTTGCTTTTCATCTATTTTCTTTGAGAGCAAACATACAAGGCAAGGCTACCCACACACTACCTTCACACAGAAGCTAACATCACATGGGTCACTTAGTTTCAACAAGTCATTCATCATTAGAGCAAGGGTGAGGGGAGCATAGTCATGCACAAGTACAATCATGATGCATGCTCGTCCTATTTGTCCTCACAAAATTGCCAGCCTAGAGTGGCAATCATGTTCTATTTCGGTGGCATAATACATACTCTTTTGATATATAGCTAGTCCTCAACTACATTCAATCTATGCATTCATGGTTAGCGTACCTGCAGAAAATTGCATTTAGCCCCAACCCCACAATAATAATATACAAGAATAAAAATCTAGGCTAAAAAATTGTAAGCTTAATACTTCCATATATATATACTTCTGTACCAAACTACCCAAAATTAAATATGCACCATACATACATGTAAACATGCATATATAGTCGTACCAAAGCTAACCCACAATTAAATACTTCTACATACATATATATAACAAAAGTAAAGTTATCTAGGATCTCTATATCAAGCAAGGGCTAAGTCGATAATTGCTAAGTTAGTAGCTCTCAGAAACTAACTAAGAGCCTCACTAACCAAACTACTTTACAAACCAGCTAGCTCTCAAACTAATTACACCAAAGAGCTTAGCTACACTAGAATGTAAATATACAAGATTTTTCCTCAACCATTAAACTATATGGCAGTCACTTACCTCCTTACCTGAGCGTAGGGGGTATATTGATCCATACATTACCATTCAAGCGAATGACATCCATACAATAGCACGTTGTATGGACGATGAAATAAAAATTGCAATAAAGTAAATCCCCCATAGTTAGTATTAGTTTACTTAAGGCCACCTAGTAGTCATTAATTGGGCTTAACTGGAGGTTGTCGCTAGCATAGTTTTAAAAATTAGTTTTGATAAATTTGCATGTAGCTAAAGTTTTAGTCCAAATAGGCTTTTAAAACCAAAAGTTTGTTTTAAAACTATGTACATGATAGTTTTATGCTTAATCTTGCTCTGATGCCAACAGTGATTAAACCGCCCAATTTATACAAGATCAAGTACGGTTGTTCCCGTTAAACATGTGGACACATGCATGCTTTCAGTTATATAAACCCGGTAGTCCGCCGAGTATCACGAAGGACCTCGATAAATCCACATCACAACCAAGATAACATGCTTAAGCAAATACAAATCACATACATGGAGTTGTAGCGGAAATAATATTACAAATGAGTTCACAAATAATAGTAGTTGTTTGGGGTCTCAAAAACCAAATAGTGAAAACAACATAGCTTTCAAATGATTATAGTAATATGAGTTCCAAATACATCGCTAGCATAACTAACGTTCTCTAACAACAGCATAAGATGAGAGTACTATATAGAGTCACTGAGCCCACCGGCGGTTAGCCACCATCTTCAGCAAGCCGAGAATCTCACCAGCAACATGGTGGGATAAACCCTGAGTACGAGGGGTACTCAGCTAGACTTACCCATCATAAAAAATAATATGACACCAAGGAGTATGCAAGGCTTTATAAGTGGAGCTAGCTTGACAACATTTTGCATAAAAAGCCACTAGTTGAGCTACACATTTTATAATTGGGTTTTGAATTAATTATAGCTATTCCATCTAAATTAGCAGCTAACCTGTGCCAAACATGTTGTGTACAATTAAGTCATCACAATAGTAACCATATCAAGTGTAGCATTTTTATATCCTTCATAACCATCACATTGCATTAAGTTACTACGAGGAAAGTAGCTCCATCAGGTTCTCACTATCCAGGAGAGATGGTGATTCAAATTGATTGCAACTAGCTAGGTAGAATTCCTAACACAAACCCAAACATACATGTGCTAAGGTAGTCTTAGATCACCCTTGGTACAACTCAGGTACACATTTCACGGGTCCGACCAGTGTCGCACCCTCAGTTATACTACCGGATGGCAGGTTGACTAGTACTCTAACCAACCCTTGGCCTTACACTAGCTCCTCACATAGCTTTGCAACATCCAGTGTGCACACTCTTTCGAATAATTCCTAGCCTAAGTTGAGCTACTTGGCTTCATGGTCAGAACGACTTATCCGGCCAGCTAAGTGATAGGCATGCGTTCAACATGACAAGAGGGATTTCAATGACTCGGTCCTTAATCATCACAGACAGAATCACTATAAGTCCAAACACCACCAACATATAAGATTCCACCTGGTCTCTAGTTATAACACCACCACATGGTTATTTGCACGATAGCAAAATATAGTAAATCGTGACCAAGTATCCACCTATATCTCGCAGGTGATAGGAAATCACTTGACTTCTACAGGACTAAGCATAACTAAGCATATGTTCGATCCTAGACCTACATAGGATTCAAGGTACATATTTCTGGACAAGGAAGGTATATGCATCAATTATTTTCACCCAACTCCTACAACCTAATGCATCAAACATAAAGAACTCAAATTGGTATTTATAAAACATAGGAGGCTTAGAATGCTCCGGGGCTTGTCTAGGTCTGACACAAAGTTAGTTCAGTTAGCTTGCACCATCTTGGTAACATCTTCACTCTAGGCATGCAATCTAGGGGTCCTTCTATCTTTGGGATAGATCCACCAAACACCATCTTCAGGTTTGGCTCCAACGTCACGTCCTTCATGTGATGCATCTAGCGTATCTATATGAGATGCAAAATGCAAGTGCATGAATGCGAAGAATGATAATACGAGATGCATCACATAAGAGCATTCAAGACAAGTACAAGATCATGCAAGACATAGGCACCAAGAGTCATTTAACTAAACATCATCTAAGCACAATAGGTGGATATAGCAAGCATATCAAGCATGACATACCTATTAAATCAAGCTCAATCATACCAAGCATTTACCAATCAAGAACTAACTACAAGTTTAGCCAAAACTAGAGCAAGCTAAGGCAACCAACTTAGCATATGCACAGAATGTGGACAGCAGCACAGCAGGCAATTGTTTCAACCATAACTGGAGTTACAAGCATTCAATAAAGGTAATCTTGGACTTTATGAAAAGCTAATAAAATTTTCTACAACTTTGTTATTCATACCAAAAGCTAATTCACAGGTTAACAAAATCAAACATGCCAATATTTTAGGTCTGCACAGACAAGGATAAACAACTGACAGTAACTTCAGAGATGCATATCTAGAGTTCTATTCATACGACAAATGTGGTTCTTAACTTTTTCGAAACCTTATTAAGTTAGATATAACTTTGTTATTATCATCTAAAGATGATTCTCTAGCTAACAAGGTCATACAACACCAAAAAGACATCTCTATCTAGATTGGGATAGAATCTGTCATTCCACTTTGAATAGCTATAACTAGAGTTTTGGACCAGCAAAAGTAGCGTTCTTAAACAATTTCGAAAGCTTAAAAAAATCACTACAACTCTTCTACTTTAACCAAGATATGATTCCACATGCAAATAGGTCAAACAAAACAATCCTTCAAAACTACACGGAGCATAAGCAAAACCGGACAATGAACTTGTGAAATCAATAACTCCCAAACCATCAGGCCTATGGTCATGAAATTCTAGGACAAGTAATATAAGGAGATTATCTACAACTTTTGTATTCACAACATTCCCAGAAAACATCATTTGCATCACAAAAATAATTGCATAACCAAAACTATACATGTAGCCCAAACAGCAGAGGCATACTACATTCATCTATCATTTAGTTGCTACAAACTAACATATTCTTGACATATATGCTACTCCAAAAACTTGTAATCATGTTCAAACAACCATAGTGCATAGCAGTACCTATTAGAAGCATCATGACAATAAATACATATATCTATTAACAAACCTTCATCCTCTACTTATATAATGCAACATATATATATTATTTTTAGTGCTATACAAGAACAACTAGTTTGGGGCTAAGATTTTTATGGGTGTAGGTGTTATCAAAACATAGCCACTATACAGATTTCACAGGCTCAGGTTTTATAATTTAATTACTAAGAAAAAGACAAATTAATATTATAAGAAAACAAGTGGGAGCAAGATAATTCTAAAGATCAACATTTTTCATAAACACAGAGCCATGTTAGGGTTTCTCAAGCCACAATATCACCCATGCAAAGGCAAAGGAACCACATTTCACATTTTTGCATATATAAATTATTTATAAACCATTTAGAACCATTTATCAAGCATTAATCAAGTTACATCAATAACTCAATCATAATGTATCCAATAAACATGAAATTTTTATCAGGGCACACTTATAGCATTAGTAGCCTACCATAAAAATTTCACAGCAATTGGAGCAACACAACTTTAGTTATGAATTTATTCCTAGAAAACCCTAATTAACATAGATAAATAAAAATAGTAAAAAATTTCTACTAACACATATCATATTATGACTCTACTGCATAGATCTACTCACAGGGATTCGAAAACATCTTCATTTGCTATTTTATGATTTTTCTATGATTTATTATGATTTTTTAAAGTTTCAGCCAAACTAAATGCATAAAGGAAAAACGACTTCGCATTGGAGACCCTAAACTTCTCACTAATACAAACTCTCACAAACGGGTCTTTCTTGGCACTATTAAACTGAGTAACAAGATTTGTAGTTGAGCCCTTCCCTTTTCTTGAATTCTTGCTCGAGGCCCTTATTCTCCATCTCAACCAGAGAGCAGTGGAGGTCAGCAAGGGCGGTGCCGGTGGTGAGGTGGCACTAGGGTAGAAGCGGCCACGCTCGCATGCGTGGGCAGCGGTGGCTTGGCTACATGCAACTGGTGGTGGCCTGGCCACACGCGCGACGACCACAACGGCGGCTGCACGGTGGTGGCGGTGGTTCCCGATGGCATGGCCTCCCATGAGCATGAGCGAGGTACTGAGGAGAGAGAGAGGGGGAGATAGTGGTGCATGTAGCTAGGGCAGAGAAGGCTCGGAGGGCAGGGAACGTGGCACTAGCAATCTCGCGCTGCCTCGGCCATGGCAGCACATGCTCCGGCATGAGCAGGGGCGAGGGAAGGCACAGAGGGAGTGGAGAAAGTGAGGGAGAGACTGAGCGGGTGCTCGGGTAGCTCCAAATTAAGGCAAGGAGAGGGCAGGGGTGTGTGGTGAGGAGGACACGCAACGTGTGCATGGCGGCCACGTCACCAATTCGTCGAGCACGTGGCGAGCGATGGAGTGGCCAGTGTGGGACGCATTTTTGGGCCAGTTATGGGCCGAATTAGAGCTTGGGCCCAAAAGCAAAGTTAAAGCCCATGAACTGCTCTACAAAATAGTAGTTAATTAGCTCTAAAAATGGCACTGCCATGGCTTCATAGTGATTAAGCTTTGCTCGGTTTTCATTAGCTTTGGGAGGTCAAACTTGGTCAAACTAAGTCCAACTTTTTACATGCTCTTCTCCAAGATTTAAACTCCAACTTTTATATTTGGCTCAACTTGAGTTTCTTAACAAAAATTCGAGAATGCGAGATGCCAATCATCATCAACATTGTAATCTCATACAACCAAATTTTCGAGATCCAAAACAACACTGTGTTTAGTTTTGAGGCCTCCGTTTGACTAAGTTAGGGCCCAAACTAGCTCTTGACCTTTAAACAAAGTTTATTGTACACAACTCAAGCTACAACTTTTATTTAAGGTTCAACATCAAAATAGGTGCAGAACCTATAGTTCTACTTTGGTCAAAGTAACAACATGTTAAGGCTTCAAACTATGGTTTTAGGCCAATTGAGATATTTTCTTGGCATACGTTCGACATGAACCCTTCATGACTTTGGTTGTAGAGTTCACTTAGAGTCTTTTGGACAAGGTTGCAAGGTTTGGTTGAACTAACATGCTCTCATTCACTTAATAAAGCCATTCAAACAAGGATATAACTAATCATTTCATGTGACTTCTTGATTCCAAACTTCATAAAACTTTTTTAGTGATCAATATAGATAGAGATGGATGTGAGACACATGAAGGAAGCTCCTTCAACATTATTCAAGCATACATTTTGAAAGGGGCAATCACTAGCAAACAAGCTGTCTTTATTTCACAAAAAATAAGTTAGGCCTCATTTCAAAAGAGAAGAAGCTTCAACTCACTTGTCACTCCAGTGTTGGGATCCAACTTATGATCATCACTAGACATTGCTCAATTAAGTCCAAGCCCGCTGTCAAGCCAGTGGTTAACACCTTGGGTGTTACAGCCCTCCCCCCTTACAAGATCTCACCCTGAGATTCGGTGCGAAAGACTTTCAAGGGAAGAGAAGCATGTCATCTATTTTCCAACATCAGTGATAGCATTAGGCCACTTAATTTTGAGTGTCAGAGAGGCTAATTTGGTTAAGATGACTTTCTAATACTTACTCTTCATAGCAAATTTTATCTGAAGAATTTTCTTCATTAACCTCCATGAAGCATTGTTACTTTGGGAGGAATCCAAGACAACATAGTACTTCATTATCAGGATATAGAGTGTTCTGGTTCATGAACTAACTACTCACAAGTATTTGTTTCTCTAGTGAATATAGCATAGGCCATATGAACTTTGCACTAGACCGCAGGCTTCTGAAAGTCACTCATTACAGTGGTTCCACATTCAATCACATGGTTTGAAAAGCAGTCCCCTACCAAAGTAGCTTGAGTACAACTTTCCATAAGAGATGAGATCATAGATGGGGTAAACATCCTCTAAGGCTGTGAGAAACCAACTAACCAACAATGTCTATGCTAGTTGTAACTACCCACTCAAGCAAATGCTAACTGATGGAAAACTAAATAATGTTCCCACTCTAGAGCAAAGTAGGCGTGCCAAAAATACCCAAGAACGCCTCATTCCCTTCCGGTGGGTAGTGGGCTGCCATACGGTGGCAAACATACATTCTCTCAAATATAAGCGTAACTAGTAACACTATATTATCTGAGTCTATTGAGGGAGCGATGAATGTGGTAGCTAACTCTGGCAGTTTAGCATTTTCCATGATCATTATTTAAGGGGATCCTCGTATCCAAATGGCAACAGTTACTTGGGTTGAGTCTAATGCAACCTCTTAGGTAAAAACACATGAAAGGTACTAGAGGACAAGTTAGCATTGGCAGTCATTACTAAAGAAGGATGATAGCGATGCCTGGGGGACAACAAAAGTTGCCAGTATTCTCTGAACTGGAGAAACAGTACACTATCAAGTAGGTTGAGTAAAATTTTCCTTCATGGTACAGTTGCATAGTAAGTTAGGTTGACTTACACTATAGCAAAACTAGCTTTGTTGGGCTACTTTTAACATTGAGGCTTCCTTTCTAATGCTAATCAACAACTCAAAATCATAATCTAAAATCTATTGTTTGACACTTTTCAAATTGTGCTCGACTCACAATGGCACAAATTGATTTGTAGAACACCTTGACTGCTTAGACATTGCTGATAGGACAGCGCAAAAGCAAGGCATGAAGGGGTGCAAGGAGTCTTCCATAGGGCATCTAAGGGATTATCTAACAGCAAAATCACTGACCATGTTGTTAATCTTGGCATCAATTACAACAGAACCTTGTAAAAAGAGGGATGACAGCAGTCATCAGAGAAATCATAGATTCTATAGACCTTGATTTTCAGTTCATATCTCCCAAACTACTTCTCCATTATGCATGAATTTTTGGTAGGCATGCAGATCCAAGAGTTCTCTAGCTACTGACCAAAATTTAGCTCAAACGGACATTATCCAAACAAATCATTTACCCAAAGCTGCTTTTGTTCTGAAATTTAAGTGACCTAAACTGAGAAAACATCTCTCAAATCCTATGCTTTACTCAGCCAATCCTCAAATCAACTTAAGACATTGAAGTGTCCTAAGCGAGGAATGAGCTCACCAAGTTTGGTGCAAATTCAATATGTTTGTGCCACTAATCACCGGCTTAAAGATAACTGGTATAGTGCCATGAAATCTAGATATATTTCCCATTCTTCATTTTCTTTGCTTCATGCATTGTGGAGTATGTTCCACACTCACTAATTCTTCATACAACAGCAATAGCTTTCTTGCTGAGGATGGAGCCTAGGGTTTTCATTAAATGCTTCTCATGAAACAACTTCAACCGTTGATTTAGACACCAACTCGATGATGCACAAGCACCAGACTTATGGGCTGTTTTGTGTGGCACAATGCATACTCCACATGAAGGGGCAATCCTACAAAGATAAGGGACTATTTTCTGACTATCCTTCTAGGCTTTATCAAAAAGAGTCCTAAACAAATCCTTTTGCGGCATCTAGAGCCATAATGGTGCTGACTAACACTAGGGACGTGCTCTCTCTAACTCTTTACTTAGCTAATACAACATCTTATACTATCTATGTGATTGTCCAAGATGGAATTAACTTGATAGCATAGGGCTTGGAGAAGAAAGCAACACTTGCGTTGCTGATCGGCTTGCTGTTCCTTCGCTTAACATTGTTCTGTGAGACATAGCCTTCAGAGCTACCAAAGAGTCATTACTTAGCTAGAGATTAACCTTTGTACTGGTAACTAATCAGTTGTCTCTCAACACTAAAAGTCCCAAAACTTCCTTCTTGATTACAACAATTGTAGTTGATGCGTATACAAACAGTCACCATGGAAGTCAGCAAAAAAGAGGTCACACCGAAGGTTAGTTTTTTTGATTGCACGATCCTTGTGCACCTAAAGATTGAGAACTTGGACAAGAAGCTCATGAGCACTAGGTGACCTATTATAGCACATAATATCTCCCTCCATTATCATCCGACAGATAATTTGTCCAACGTTAAGTGTTGTGTACCTTTGTGATCAAACAGGGAGGACATAATGTAACAGAACCGACCAAATTATAAGAGCACAAGTACAAAAACAAGCACCGAAGCACTCAAATTTTCGAACTTGAGCCCATATAATCCCGGTAGTCAATCGAAACCACGAAGGATTTCAAACCAACTTGCTTACAACCAAGATCGCATCATTCAACATACAACATCATACGTTACATTTCGCAAGTAGTTCCGAAATAAGTTTACACACACGGAGTCGCAAATTATTACAAACCAAGTTTATAAAAGTAGCGGAAGCAAACGCACACCAGTTGTTTAACTACTGCTAGTCTTGTTGATCAACAACCCGCAAAAGCATCAGGAAAGTACATAAAAGATGATCACGTCCTAGTGATCTATTCTTCGTCACTCGCAGGGTGGAGACAATTTTTGCAGAAGCCTTGGTAGAGCATATCATCTGCAACAGGAGGGAATAAACCCTGAGTACTGGAATGTACTCAGCTAGACTCACCCGTCAAAAACCAGAAATAAGATGACACCAAGGATTATGCAAGGCTTTCATAATTGGAGCTGGCTAACATTACCTTTTGCGGAAAAGCATAAGTAATTTAAACTCTTTTAACCTGTACTAGCATTTATTTTTAGCATTTACCTGTCATCTATCTTAGCACCTGTACTAAACATTTACTTGAGTATAATCAAACAACATTATTATTATATCCATAGCAGGTATATCATTGTGGCAACATTGTATCATTCCCTTAACCACTGGTTCATTTAATGAGATCTACGTTGCCGCTGCTCAAGTCAAGTGCTCACTAACCGGGAGCGACGGCGATTCGAATCGAATTCCTATCCAGCTGGAGGGGTATTTCTAACACTCACTGAGTCACGCCTGGCGAGGGCTGCTCAGGTCATCTTTTGTACAGTTCAGGAATCGCGGGTCCGAATAATGTCACGTCCCCAAGGGCGACACTCTACCAGGTGATAGGGACTCTAACCCCCCCTTGGTCTCACGCCAATGTCCCCAAGCACATCCTTTCTCTCCTCCAAGATGCAACCTACCATTCGATTCCCGGCCTGAACCATACTACTCAACTTCGTGGTCGGAACGACTTATCCGGCCAACTAAGTGTAGACTGCGTTCAACATGACTCAAGGACGTACAGCGAAGCGGTCCTTAAACGACTCAGACGGGCATAGCTCCACACCCAAGACGTGAAGTGTCTTGCGGCTATACTATCGAATTCCCGCCCGGTCTCAATTTCATTTTAAGGCATGGTTCCATCCACGATAGCCATAAAGCCACTCGTGACTCCTTCCTACATCTCGCGGATGACCGGAAATCACCCGACTTCTACCGAACTAAGCAGGTCTAAGCATTGACACGTGCCTAAACCTAATATAGGATTAAGTACGATATCTGGACAAGGACAGGTATAATGCAACAATTGTTTTCATACAACTCCTACAACTTAATGCAGTAAACAATTAAAAGTACTCAAGATTAATTTATAAATCAGTAGGTTCAGCATGCACCGGGGCTTGCCTTTCAGAAAGGTCGAAGGCCGGTGGTCAGGACACTCAGGCAAGTCTTCAGCGGCGTCTCCTCCGCCGACTGGTTCCGCTGGCTCCTCTGGCTGGTCCTGGATTTCCTCCGGAATCACTGGCTCGAACTCGAGGAGTGTTATCCCCTCTGGAACACCTATTGCATGAGTGCACAATAAATATCATGGGTGCATAATGGTGCAACATGCTCGGGATGAAATGCATTTCAGAAATAAAAAAACAATAATCTAATCAAGTCACTTTATCAGTATGTGCAAATCTCTTCTCCGGTGGAGAAGTACTTACCTAAGCTACTCAACCTAAGATACAGCTGTTCCTCTTCGGTTAAGGCCCTAACACCTAACAACACAAGAGTAATATTACTTAGGTTACCACAGTAAGACATTCTGGACAGCAGCTCAAAGATTCTAACATAACTGAAGATTCCTAACTCCAAAAGTTATGGTCTAGGACAATCTGGAAAGCTTAAGAAATGCGCTACAAATCATTTTCAGACCTCAACCATAAATTCCTAAGTTTTCCATGTCGAATTTCCCAAGTTTCAGAATCTGTCCTCTCTAAACAGAGAGTAGCCAATTCTGGACTGTCACTTTAAACAGCAATAAATCCCAAACTACTAAGCCAATTGCTCCCAAATTTTGACACAAGCTAGTTTATCAAGTTTACTACAACTTTGGTATTTACAAGTTTTCCAGCAAACACTTTTATTAAGGGTCAAACCTAGAAATACTACTAGCTGTCCAGAAAACCTAGAATTGCAAAGATTAAATATTTATTTATGTGGCAAACATCCCATAAGACCAAACTAATATTACCAAAAGTTCACATAGGTCACAAAAACACCAGAAAGTAAGGTGTGCCCACCTAGAATATTTATTTACACCCCTTTCTTAATTTATTTAAGTAATTAAGTGGAATTTCAAACATATATGTAAACTGCCCCTAAAATTCTACAAAAATTACAGGGACTCTATGAACCAAAAAGAGACCACTGTAAAAATTTGAACTAAATTTATTTACAGAAACTCCCTAAACAAAATTCACAAGCCCAAAAGGCTGATTTTTGTATAATTAACAAATCATATTAAAAAGTGTCAAACAACAGATTTCCTATTTTTCTTAGACACTTTAAGGTACCAAGACATTCTCCAAAAATTTATAAGAACATTTCACATGTAGAAAAATTACAAAAATTCATTTAAGTATTTCCTAAAATAACAAGATAGCATTATAACTTGAAAAGTACTTAAGCACTACTGCCCAAATTTTTACCAGAACTAGAGCAAGTATAAATTAGCCTACCCACCAAATTTCATAATTTTTGGAACACTGAAACTCAAGATATGATTTAAACAAGTTTGCATGCAATCTAAAACACATTTCAAAAACCAATTTAAATCTCCTAGAAACTAAACATCACATAAGCATTTGATATTTTTCCTAGATCCTACACTTTATTTGGAACCCAACAAAATTTGGATCACAATTTTTGGATCTACAAAACCCTAGATATGAAAATCACAAACATTATTTAAATCTGTGAAATAATAAAGAAACTGAAATTTCAAACAAATCAAAAAGGGCACTGGGCCGGCTCAACACGCCCGCACGGCCCTGATCTCACGCGCGGCCCACTTCTCCGTGCGCGGCCCGCGACGGCCTCCCGCCCACGCCCGCGTTCTGACGAGAAGGGCCCACCGGTCAGCGAGAGAGAGGCGGAGGGGAGGAGACGGCCGCAACTCCGGTGAGCTCTAGCTCGCCGACGACGGCGCCTCCGGCGAAGCTATGGTACCAGCGCGTTCACCTCAACCTCGCGCACCTAGGGGTACCCTCAATTGCTAGGATTATGGCGGTCAGAGAGGATGGCAGCGGTCATGGCGGCGTGCGGCCGCGGCTCGACCAACTCCGACGAGTCGCCAGCATCCCGGCTCAATTTGCCTACCCTATGAGCTTCAGCATACCTAACTATACCTACAGCATGGAGGAGATAGGATAGGGGGGCCCAAATGGCATGGCCACGTGCGAGCTCGACGGCGGCGGACGTGGTGGCCCGGTGGAGCCGCCTTCGCGGTGTAGCTCACCTGAAGCGATAGAGATGGTTCGGTGAGGACGAGGAGGTGGAGGGGCTCACAGTGGTGCGGTGGTCTAGACGGTTTGGCCAATGGAGCTGCGGTTTGGGAGAATGGCTCGTACGCGGTCGCTGTTCCGCTTCTCCAGTCACCGCCCGCGCATGGAGGAGGAAGCAGAGAAGGAGGGAATGGTGAGCGCGAGTGGTGGTGGTTGAGGTGGCGGCCCCGACTTCATGCCCGCGCGCATGCTTGCGACATGGAGGCGATGGCAGGGCGTGAGCACCACGCGGCTCCCTTGCTCTGTGCAGCCGCCACGACAGCGAGGCTGTCTGTCGACTGAAAGGAGCCGACGTGGTGGTCTGACAGCGACATTTTGACGTTGATTATCTCTCAAACCGTTTTGATTTAGTCGAAGATGATAACACCAAAATTGTAGAGCTTCGTGAGGGCTACAACTTTGTCAATTGGAGCTTGGACTGGTTCGGCCTAGATTTGAAACTACCGAGCTCTAAAGTTGGGTACCCGAAAACTGAAACTGAGTTTCAGTCAACTATGCTGACTGAACCCCATTTTTCAAAGCACCATATCTCCTAAACCATTTAGAACCAGGTGATGGTGATGTTGACAATGTTGTAGAGCTATGTGTGGACAACAACTTTGTCAATTGGCTCAAGGACTAGTTCAGCCTAGTTTGTGAGTTACAAGTTGCCAAAGTGAGGTACAGTGAAACGGTTTTCAGCTTCACACTTAGCCAAAATTGCTAAGTCCCAAAACAGCCTCTAATACTGACTTGTGGGCCATTTTTTAGTATGTTCTGGTCATTTTCATGAGATGGCCATATTAGAACTTTTGTTCCTTATGAAATTCTCTACAACTTTGCTTAAGGTTGCTCCTCCATGCAAGATATCTAAGCTAGACTTTTTAATTGGTCAAACCAGATCACTCTAGGGGTCCACACTTAGTCAACAACATTTGGAAGGGCAATTTGGTAATTTTGGTCAACATGAACATTGCTCCACTACTTACCCTAAATGTAATTAAGGTGTTATGAGACCTAATTAGCCACTCTATACATTGGTTACACGAAATTCCTAGTGTCACACACTTTGAAACAAGCAAATCAATATTCCACCCAAATGTTGCAAGCTCATGTTGCACATGTTGCATGAGTGTGTTGCATAACACTCTCTAATTATGTTACACTAAAGTGGTTAGCATGTTTCCAAATGAAATTGCACATAAGGTACGTGTGTGTTGCACACTACTCCCTTCTTACTTCACATGAAATATAACATATGTGGCAATGTTTCCACAGCATGTTTCACATATTAAAAACTCATGCATGAAATGAATGATGCTCCCACTCATGAATGAGGTGTTTAATGTTAATGCTCATGAAATGCAATGCACTTAAGGAAGTCAAACACCTGAGGTGTTACAGCCCTCCCCCCTTATAAAAATCTCGTCCCGAGATTTGGAAAGCGTACCATTTTTCATAGAATTCCTTATAGCCATCCCACAAATAGTCTTCCCGTTCCCATGTAGTGTCACTTTCACTACCCTGATTACTCCACATCACCTTATACCACTTAACCACTTTGCTTCTAGTTACTCGTTCCTGAGTATCTATCACCCAGACTGGCTTTTCTTCGTAAGTTAAATCAGACTCAAGCCTGATATCTCCTAACGGGACTCTTTCCTCAGGAACTCGAAGACACTTTTTGAGCTGAGATACATGGAAGACATTGAATATGGCACTCATTTCAGGAGGTAACTGGATTTTGTACGCAATAGCACCACTCTTGCCTATGATCTGGAAAGGACCCACGTATCTTGGCGCAAGTTTCCGCTTAACACCAAAACGTTGGACACTCTTCATTGGAGAAACTTTCAGGTAAACGAAGTCTCCAACTTCAAACTCGAGCGGTTTTCTACGATGATCAGCATAACTTTTCTGTCTAGCTTGGGCTGCAGCCATATGTTTTTGGATGGTACGGACTTGTTCCTCAGCTTCCTAAACAAAATCAATACCATAATACCTTCTTTCACCAGCTTCTACCTAGTTTAGTGGAGTTCTACACTTACGACCGTACAAAGCTTTGAATGGGGCCATCTTAATACTCTCTTGGTAACTATTATTGTACGAGAATTCGGCTAGAGGTAACCATTTTTCCCAAGAACCCTTGGATGATATTACACATGCCCGCAACAGATCTTCCAAGATTTGGTTAACCCGTTCTGTCTGTCCTGATGTCTGGGGGTGATAAGCAGAGCTTCTCACTAACTTGGTTCCCAGAAGGTGATGCAAGTGCTCCCAAAAGTGAGCAGTGAACTGGGGACCACGGTCAGAAATGATGGTATGAGGTATCCCATGGAGTCGGACTATCTGATTGAAATACAACTCAGCATAGTCAGTAGGACGATAGTCTACTCGAACAGGAATGAAGTGAGCCGACTTGGTTAGGCGGTCTACAATTACCCAGATGGAGTTATGATTCTTGACAGTAGGGGGAAGTTTGACAATGAAATCCATACTTATCTCTTCCCATTTCCAACCTAGGATAGAAAGTGGTTGAAGTAACCCAGCTTTCATATGCACAGCTTTAACTCTACAGCAGGTGTCACACCTAGCCACATATGCAGCTATCTCTTTCCGCATCTTGGTCCACCAATAGTATGGCTTCAAATCATAATACATCTTATTGCTACCAGGATGGATGGACAACTTAGAGGAGTGTGCTTCAGACATAATATCATTTCTAAGCTCTCGGTCTTTAGGCACAACTACCTATCCTTGAACCAAAGTACACCCTCTTCATCTACCCTAAACTGTGTAGTTTCTTGCTCTTTCATCTTGCATTTTATGTGGGATACACCAGGATCAGTCTTTTGGAGCTCAATAATTCTGCTTTTGAGAGTACAACTGATAGTGATGTTGTACAAGACTGCTGGATGTAGAAGGCGAGATCGATGAAGATCAGTTTCAACTAGGGAATGGCAATGAGACTTACGACTTAAAGCATCCGCAACCACATTTGCCTTGCCAGGATGATAGTGCACTTGAAGGTTATAATCCTTAATCAACTCGAGCCATCTTCTTTGACGCATATTTAACTCGGGTTGGGTGAAGATGTATTTGAGGCTTTTGTGGTCTGTGTAGATATTGCAAACATTGCCCAATAGGTAGTGCCGCCAGGCTTTCAAAGCATGAACAACTGTGGCGAGTTCTAAGTCATGCGTTGGATAATTCACCTCATGTTTCCGAAGTTGTCGAGAGGTATATGCAATCACTCGGCCTTCCTGCATCAACACACCTCCCAAACCTATGCCTGAGGTATCACAATAAACATCAAATGGTTTCTCGATATTCGGTTGTGCCAAAACCGGAGCTGAGGTTAGGAGGGTTTGCAGTTGGTGAAAAGCTGCATCACACTCAGGAGTCCAGACAAACCTGGTGTCTTTTTGTAGCAACTGAGTCATTGGCTTGGCTATTTTGGAGAAATCTGGGATGAAGTGACGATAATAGCCAGCCAAACCAAGAAAACTCCGGACCTCGTGAACCGAGATAGGAGCCTTCCAGTTCAGTACTTCCTGTACCTTGGCGGGGTCCACCATAATTCCTCCATCGGACAACACATGCCCAAGGAAAGGTACTTCTCAAAGCCAGAATTTGCACTTACTGAACTTTGCATATAGTTGATGTTCATGCAGTCTTGTGAGGACTATACGCAGATGTTCAGCGTGATCTTCCTCATTTACAGAATATATCAGGATGTCATCAATAAATACCACCACAAACTTGTCCAATTCGGGCATAAACACCAAATTCATCAAGTACATAAAGTGTGCGAGGGCGTTGGTCAAGCCGAAAGACATAACAAGATACTCATAAAGGCCGTATCTTGTCGAGAAAGCCGTTTTTGGAATATCTTCAGGACGGATTTTGATCTGATGGTAACCAGATCTTAGATCGATCTTGGAGAAAACTTTAGCTTTAGACAGCTGATCGAACAAAATGTCGATGCGCGGTAGAGGGTACTTATTTTTGACAGTGACTGCATTGAGAGGTCTATAATCTACGCACATTCGCAATGACTGATCCTTCTTCTTTACAAAGATAGCAGGACATCCCCACGGCGACGAACTAGGACGAATCAACCCCTTCTTCAAAAGTTCATTCAATTGCACCTTAAGTTCAGCTAGTTCATTCGGAGGCATCCTATAGGGTCTCCTAGAGATAGGAGCCGTGATAGGCAACAACTCAATTTTAAATTCCACATCCTGATCCGGAGGGAGTCCCGGCAAATCATCGGGAAAAACATCCGGAAACTCATTTACTATGGGAATTTCAGCCAATGTCTTTGCTTGCACAGCATGAACTTCCCCAGACAAATCAACTTTTCTGGGAAGTTGTACCAGAAAACCCTTTTGATCTGTAGGATCTCTGAGCATAACTACCCGAGTGGATGTATCAATGAGTACCCCATTCTGACTCATCCAATTCATGCCCAGAATAACATCTATGCCTAAACCCAGCAAAACCACTAAGGCAAGCGAGTACTTTCGCCCTTCTATCTCAAGCTCAAGATTCCCCACTACTTTATTTGTGGAAATATTCCCACTTGTTGTGCTAATACAATAACCCCCACCTTCAACAGTATGCAATTTGTGTGTAAACTCCGATGCAAACTTAGGACTGATAAAGGAATGCGAAGCACCCAAATCAAAAAGTACCACTACAGGATGTTGGTCAACTAGGAACTTACCAGCAGTGGCAACCTCACCAGATGGGATTTCCTCAATACTGTTATAATGAGCGTGCCCTTGACGGCCACCTTGGTTGACATTCTTCTTAGGGTAAGGGCAGTTCCTGGACCAATGGCCTGGCTTGTTGCAGTTCCAGCAAGGCATGTTGCTAGGAGGAATACTGGAGCTGCCTTGGCCCAAATTACCCTTTCGCAGAGCCACTGTATATGCCTTGCGAAACCCAGTCTTCACTGGTGCCTTCTTTTGCGGAGGACGGAACTTAGCACTTGTGGCAGGAGGGTGAGGAGGAGCCCTCGGGGCAGCTGGAGCTCGAGACTGTGAAGCACCTGCCTCAAGTGCCCTCTTGCGGCTCTTAGAAGCAGCATAGATAGAATTATTGTTCTCTTGAGTCAGAGCATCACTGATAAATTCATTGAAAGTAGTGCACTTGCTAGTGCCCATAGTCTTCATCAACTTTGGGCCGAGGCCTCTTTTAAAGCTAGCAATTTTCTTGGAATCGGTATCCACAAACTCTGTGGCATACCTTGCCAGGTTGTTGAAAGATTGCAGATATTCAATCAAGCTTTTATTGCCCTGCGACAGCCTCATAAATTCTGTGTGCTTGATAGCCATAAGACCTAGAGGAATATAGTTCCCACGGAATGCGGCCTTGAACTGGTCCCAAGCAATCGGGACATTTGCAGGCAGTGTGGAACGATAGTGGCTCCACCAAATACCCGTTGGACCATGTAGTTGGTGAGAGCATATTCAGTTTTCAGCTCATCGGTCAAGCGAAGCAGACGAAACTTTTGTTCAATGGTGTTCAACCACTCATTGGCTTGCAGTGGTTCCTCCGCCTCCTTAAAGAGCGGGGGCTTAGTATCAAGAAAGTCCTTGAAATCACTATACTAATTGGGTTCTGGGCCTTGGCGACCATGACGAGCCTCCCGATTGGCAAGCTGGCGCATAGCATCTGCCAGCATGCGCTGCCCTTCGACCACTGTTTGCATCAGCTCAGCGGGGGTAGGTGGTGGCGGAGGGGGTGGCTATTCCTCATCCTCATTGCCACGACCCCGACGGAGATTGTACGACATCTACAAAATGCATAGCCAATGAGCACTGACGATGTGGGAAATTTGTACATGAATTATTGTAAATATGTCAAACTGACTTTATGAAATGGACTTCTCAAAATAATCATGGCACAATCATTCATCACAACCGCACAATCCATTCAAGCGCATCAATTGACGCAATCATGCGAGGGGAATCCAACAAGATGTACTTTGATAAAGGCTCACTCACAAGGAGCACAGCAGTTACTGAACCGTTTACGTTAATATCTACGTGATTTTTGACCTTTCGCCCGATACTTGGATTCGATCTCGACATTTTTAGTTGACTGAGAAAGGCTACTTCAAACTGACCACAAAGAGACTTCTCAACGGTAGAGTTCCATGGTGGATCATGACTAGCCACCTTGATACCAGCGCGTGCCAAGCAACACAGCCTTATGTCACGCGCCATAGGAGGCCCTCGGTTTCGTCGCGGCACCGAAGGGTGCTAATCGTGACACCATCATTGAACGCAACACAATAAGACATCCAATTGCGATTGAAATTAACAGGTTCCAACTAAACATTCAAGAAACATAGGGTTCGACCTTACATCCCAAAAGCTAAGTTATTACAAAACCTCTCTCTAACATAGGGAGGGCACAAAAGGCGATCCTAACATTGTAGCTACGCGATGACTACTCTAAGCATCGTCCTCAGAGTCGGTGTTAAGGATCTCCCTGCCATCCTCGTCGCTAACAGGCTCTAACTCCTTGTCTTCTTCTTCTTCTGGCTCGTCTTCTGGTGCTTCTTCTGGTGCGGCATCTTGGGGCCCATTGACCTCCACTTCATCATCATCTTCAGCCATGAAGATTCCCAAACCCATGTCCTCATTTGCGTTGTTGTTTTGAGGCAGTAGAGGATTTAGCTGGTTGTTCAGGCGGTGCACTTCTTCATGAAGATTGTCATTGTATTCTTCAGCATTCTCCAACTGTTGCTCGAGCTCAAACTGACGAGCTCTCAGAACGTTCTCCTCGTGTAGGCTTCATCCCTCTGATTCATGACACGGACCAGCATGCATTGACAGTTGCGATTTGCTACTGTCAATCTCTGGACTGCAAGGGTTTCCTGATCATGATCACGGATCACTTGCTCCAGTTGCTGGCGTGCTGCATTCTGGGCAGCAGTCACTTCGGCCAACTCCGCCCTCAGCCTTTCCACCTTAGTGGGCTCAGGGCGGGGCTCACGTGGAGCGAGCTGGTGACGAGGTGCCCTGCCTCCGGTGGACTTGCAAGCGGTCCTCTTAGTACGTGCCATCTGTAGCCACAAGATATGACTGAAAGTGAGGATCATTTAGGGGATACGAAATTTAATTCAGTCGGGACTATTGAAATTTTTAAGGAGGGAGTAAATGATATGTATGATATAATTAAACATGATGCATGCATGTTCCGTACGCCCTCTCATCCTAGTAGAATCATAAATTTCTAACGCTAGGCGGTGGCATACATACGTTCTCTCATATAGACGACACTATCGGTCTACTCGTTTACGTTGTTAGTGTACCTGCAGAAAATCTCATTTCAGCCCAACAGTTTCCCCAAAATCAGCACACAAGAAAGCAGTAAATTAAATACTTTCCATATACACATCCCCTGATGTATATACTTCAGTATCAAAGCTACCCGATATAAGGGTTCCCGCAATTAAGTGCCGACATAATTACACGGTTTAAACATGTAAGTATGCAAGTCACCAAAACTACTCTCTCCTAGATCGCCGGTTGGACGATCATGCTCTCACAACTCACACTTACCAGAGCATCGAGGCAATTGATCCATACATTACCACCCAAGTGGATGGCATCCATACAATATCACGCCATATGGACGATGAAACAAAAACAAACAAGGCCCCAAGTTAGTCTTTATAATAAGCCACCTAAGAGTCCTTATTTGGGCTAAGGGATGTGATCACTGGCATACCTATGAAAATAATTTTTAATGTTTTAACCCTTTTCATAATCAATTACTTTTGTTTTTAAATACTCATACGATGTGTTTAATGTTGAATTATGCTCCGGTACCAGCTGTAACAGAACCGACCAAATTATAAGAGCACAAGTACAAAAACAAGCACCGAAGCGCTCAAATTTTCGAACTTGAGCCCATATATAATCCCGGTAGTCAATCGAAACCATGAAGGATTTCAAACCAACTTGCTTACAACAAAGATCGCATCATTCAACATACAACATCATACATTACATTTCGCAAGTAGTTCCGAAATAAGTTTATACACACGGAGTCGCAAATTATTACAAACCAAGTTTATAAAAGTAACGGAAGCAAACGCACACCAGTTGTTTAACTACTGCCAGTCTTGTTGATCAACAACCCGCAAAAGCATCAGGAAAGTACATAAAAGATGATCACGCCCTAGTGATCTAGTCTTCGCCACCCGCAGGGTGGAGACAATTTTTGCAGAAGCCTTGGTAGAGCATATCATCTGCAACAGGAGGGAATAAACCCTGAGTACTGGAATGTACTCAGCTAGACTCACCCGTCAAAAACCAGAAATACGATGACACCAAGGATTATGCAAGGCTTTCATAATTGGAGCTGGCTGACATTACATTTTGCGGAAAAGCATAAGTAATTTAAACTCTTTTAACCTGTACTAGCATTTATTTTTAGCATTTACCTGTCATCTATCTTAGCACCTATACTAAACATTCACTTGAGTATAATCAAACAACATTATTATTATATCCATAGCAGGTATATCATTGTGGCAACATTGTATCATTCCCTTAACCACCGGTTCATTTAATGAGATCTACGTTGCCGCTGCTCAAGTCAATTGCTCACTAACCGGGAGCGACGGCGATTTGAATCGAATTCCTATCCAGCTGGAGGGGTATTTCTAACACTCACCGAGTCACGCCTGGCGAGGGTTGCTTAGGTCATCTTTTGTATAGTTCAAGAATCACGGGTCTGAATAATGTCGTGTCCCCAAGGGCGACACTCTGCCAGGTGATAGGGACTCTAACCCCCCCTTGGTCTCACGCCAATGTCCCCAAGCACATCCTTTCTCTCCTCCAAGATGCAACCTACCATTCGATTCCCGGCCTGAACCATACTACTCGACTTCGCGGTCGGAATGACTTATCCGGCCAACTAAGTGTTAGACTGCGTTCAACATGACTCAAGGACGTACAGCGAAGCGGTCCTTAAACGACTCAGACGGGTATAGCTCCACACCCAAGACGTGAAGTGTCTTGCGGCTGTACTATTGAATTCCCGCCCGGTCTCAATTTCATTTTAAGGCATGGTTCCATCCACGATAGCCATAAAGCCACTTGTGACTCCTTCCTACATCTCGTGGATGACCGGAAATCACCCGACTTCTACCGAACTAAGTAGGGCTAAGCATTGACACGTGCCTAAACCTAATATAGGATTAAGTATGATATCTGGACAAGGACAGGTATAATGCAACAATTGTTTTCATATAACTCCTACAACTTAATGCAGTAAACAATTAAAAGTACTCAAGATTAATTTATAAAATAGTAGGTTCAGCATGCACCGGGGCTTGCCTTTCAGAAAGGTCGAAGGCCGATGGTCAGGACACTCAGGCAAGTCTTCAGCGGCGTCTCCTCCGCCGACTGGTTCCGCTGGCTCCTCTGGCTGGTCCTGGATTTCCTCCGGAATCACTGGCTCGAACTCGAGGAGTGTTATCCCCTCTGGAACACCTATTGCATGAGTGCACAATAAATATCATGGGTGCATAATGGTGCAACATGCTCGGGATGAAATGCATTTCAGAAATAAAAAAAACAATAATCTAATCAAGTCACTTTATCAGTATGTGCAAATCTCTTCTCCGGTGGAGAAGTACTTACCTAAGCTACTCAACCTAAGATACAGCTGTTCCTCTTCAGTTAAGGCCCTAACACCTAACAACACAAGAGTAATATTACTTAGGTTACCACAGTAAGACATTCTGGACAGCAGCTCAAAGATTCTAACATAACTGAAGATTCCTAGCTCCAAAAGTTATGGTCTAGGACAATCTGGAAAGATTAAGAAATGCACTACAAATCATTTTCAGACCTCAACCTTAAATTCCTAAGTTTTCCATATCAAATTTCTCAAGTTCCAGAATCTGTCCTCTCTAAACAGAGAGTAGATAATTCTAGACTGTCACTTTAAACAGCAATAAATCCCAAACTACTAAGCCAATTGCTCCCAAATTTTGACACAAGCTAGTTTATCAAGTTTACTACAACTTTGGTATTTACAAGTTTTCCAGCAAACACTTTTATTAAGGGTCAAACCTAGAAATACTACTAGCTGTCCAGAAAACCTAGAATTGCAAAGATTAAATATTTATTTATGTGGCAAACATCCCATAAGACCAAACTAATATTACCAAAAGTTCACATAGGTCACAAAACACCAGAAAGTAAGGTTTGCCAACCTAGAATATTTATTTACACCCCTTTCTTAATTTATTTAAGTAATTAAGTGGAATTTCAAACATATATGTAAACTGCCCCTAAAATTCTACAACAATTACAGGAGACTCTATGATCCAAAAAGAGACCACTGTAAAAATTTGAACTAAATTTATTTACAGAAACTCTCTAAACAAAATTCACAAGCCCAAAAGGCTGATTTTTGTATAATTAACAAATCATATTAAAAAGTGTCAAACAACAGATTTCCTATTTTTCTTAGACACTTTAAGGTACCAAGACATTCTTCAAAAATTTATAAGAACATTGCGCATGTAGAAAAAATTACAAAAATTTATTTAATTATTTCCTAAAATAACAAGATAGCATTATAACTTGAAAAGTACTTAAGCACTACTGCCCAAATTTTTACCAGAGCTAGAGCAAGTATAAATTAGCCTACCCACCAAATTTCATAATTTGTGGAACAATGAAACTCAAGATATGATTTAAACAAGTTTGCATGCAATCTAAAACACATTTCAAAAACCTATTTAAATCTCCCAGAAACTAAACATCACATAAGCATTTGATATTTTTCCTAGATCCTACACTTTATTTGGAACCCAACAAAATTTGGATCACAATTTTTGGATCTACCAAACCCTAGATATGAAAATCACAAACATTATTCAAATCTGTGAAATAATAAAGAAACTGAAATTTCAAACAAATCAAAAAGGGCACTGGGCCGGCTCAACACGCCCGCACGGCCCAGATCTCACGCGCGGCCCACTTCTCTGTGCGCGGCCCACGATGGCCTCCCGCCCACGCCCGCGTTCTGACGAGAAGGGCCCACCGGTCAGCGAGAGAGAGGCGGAGGGGAGGAGACGGCCGTGACTCCGGCGAGCTCTAGCTCGCCGACGACGGCGCCTCCGGCGAAGCTACGGTACTAGCGCGCTCACCTCAACCTCACGCACCTAGGGGTACCCTCAATTGCTAGGATTATGGCAGCCAGAGAGGATGGCAGCGGTCATGGCGGCGTGTGGCCGCGGCTCGACCAACTCCGATGAGTCGCCAGCATCCCGGCTCAATTTGCCTACCCTATGAGCTTCAGCATACCTAACTATACCTACAACATGGACGAGATAGGATAGGGGGGGCCCGAATGGCATGGCCACGTGCGAGCTCGACGGCGGCGGACGTGGCGGCCCGGTGGAGTCGCCTTCGCGGTGTAGCTCACCTGAAGCGATAGAGATGGTTCGATGAGGACGAGGAGGTGGAGGGGCTCACGGTGGTGCGGTGGTCTAGACGGTTTGGCCAATGGAGCTGTGGTTTGGGAGAATGGCTCGAACGCGGTCGCTGTTCCGCTTCTCCGGTCGCCGCCTGCGCGCGGAGGAGGAAGCAGAGAAGGAGGGAATGGTGACCGCGAGTGGTGGTGGTTGAGGTGGTGGCCCCGACTTCACGCCCACGCGCATGCTTACGACGTGGAGGCGACGGCAGGGCACGAGTGCCACGTGGCTCCCTTGCTCTGCGCGGCCGCCACGACAGCGAGGCTGTCTGTCGACTGAAAGGAGCCGACGTGGTGGTCTGACAGCGACATTTTGACGTTGATTATCTCTCAAACCGTTTCGAGTTAGTCGAAGATGATAACACCAAAATTGTAGAGCTTCGTGAGGGCTACAACTTTGTCAATTGGAGCTTGGACTGGTTCGGCATAGATTTGAAACTACCGAGCTCTAAAGTGGGGTACCCGAAAACTGAAACTGAGTTTCAGTCAACTATGCCGACTGAACCCCATTTTTCAAAGCACCATATCTCCTAAACCATTTAGAACTAGGTGATGGTGATGTTGACAATGTTGTAGAGCTATGTGTGGACAACAACTTTGTCAATTGGCTCAAGGACTGGTTCGGCCTAGTTTGTGAGTTACAAGTTGCCAAAGTGAGGTACAGTGAAACAGTTTTCAGCTTCACACTTAGCCAAAATTGCTAAGTCCCAAAACAACCTCTAATACTGACTTGTGGGCCATTTTTGAGTATGTTCTGGTCATTTTCATGAGATGACCATATTAGAACTTTTGTTCCTTATGAAAGTCTCTACAACTTTGCTTAAGGTTGCTCCTCCATGAAAGATCTCTAAGCTGGACTTTTTAATTGGTCAAACCAGATCACTCTTGGGGTCCACACTCAACAACATTTGGAAGGGCAATTTGGTAATTTTGGTCAACATGAACATTGCTCCACTACTTACCCTAAATGTAATTAAGGTGTTATGAGACCTAATTAGCCACTCTATACATTGGTTACACGAAATTCCTAGTGTCACACACTTTGAAACAAGCAAATCAATATTCCACCCAAATGTTGCAAGCTCATGTTGCACATGTTACATGAGTGTGTTGCATAACACTCTCTAATTATGTTACACTAAAGTGGTTAGCATGTTTCCAAATGAAATTGCATAGTATGTGTGTGTTGCACACTACTCCCTTCTTACTTCACATGAAATATAACATATGTGGCAATGTTTCCACAGCATGTTTCACATATTAAAAGCTCATGCATGAAATGAATGATGCTCCCACTCATGAATGAGGTGATTAATGTTAATGCTCATGAAATACAATGCACTTAAGGAAGCCAAACACCTGAGGTGTTACACATAATTTCCTCACTAGATGACCAACGTCATTACAGGGATAGTCAAGCAGAGTCACTTGTCTACCACCTCTTGCAGTCTATCAATGTTTATGTAGGTGACCTATTCTTCAAATGTTATCCTTTGGATGACTTCAGAAGGAAGTCCTACTGCATCTAGTATATATAGGGATCTTCCGATGGGATATGGAGAGATAACCAAGGAAAAACTCACGATGAGATGACACATCGGCGTAGTTCCATAATGGATCATGATTAGAAACCTTGATACCAGCGCGCACCTAGTAGCACAACCATGTGTCGGCTAGCCACAAGGAGGCCCTAGGTTCCATCATGGCACCGTTTGTCATTACCCAAGACACCATTACCGAACATACAACCTACAAGAAATCTCACATGGCACACATTGGGTTGCATAGGAGCAAGCACTATGCAAAGGAGGGATAGCAAACAAAGGTAGTCACAAGGTTAGGAGTCAACAAGGAGGTGATCCGAAGATCAAAACACAACACAAGAGAACATAGCTTAATTGTCGAAGGCAATTGAGCAGGGGCCTCTTGCTTTTCTCCACGCACATCTAGCTTCCACCAAGGTCATTACCAGATAATAGATTGACATGAGATTTGGTCATGTCGGGTAGGAACATAAGATCAAGGTGGGTAAACATTTAGAGACTAGGTAAGGTTGAATATGAATTAAACAAACTTCAAGGGCAAGACTGATATACAGATCAGAGATTGAGTTAATAAGGTAGCTACATGATTTGCAAGCAAAAGATTTCTAGGCCACTCCAAAGAGAGATTGCATTACACTAGCTCACCTTTGGGAGAGGCAACCAGGAACATGGATTTGGGTATGATCTCCACAATTGGCAAAGAACAAACCATGGTTAAAGGCTGGCGTCAGCGAGAACCTAACTTGGTTGGTCGATCAAACAAGGGTTTTGACAAAAAAGGTGCAGAACATCCACGTCATATGCAAACATTTAAGGGGACTAAGCTTGGGCTTATAGGTCAAGCAAAGGCATAGATATAGGTCTTTGTACCACAACATTCAAGGGCTAACACCCACATGTACACGCTCAAGCTTCTAGGAGAGAACCTAATTGGAGGCGACAACCATGAGATTAATATAACTTGAGCGTTGTTCTAGGATAGCGCTCTTCAACACTCACGTGCTTACTGAGGACAAAAAGGGTGACAGCTATGGCACTATCTAGATAACAAAGCGTCCACACATACATCATGGTCTTAAGCAAGCATTTGAGGAACTTAATCAAATTAGCTTAAGCAACTATTACAAAGCACAAAGCTCGCACATGACAAGTGTTCTTCTATAGCAAAAGAACTTCACATCTAAAGAACTAATGTGAAGATAACTTGAAGGAAGAACCTGTCATTATATTTAAAAGAAAGCATGTGCATGCTTCTAACAAGGTATGACTACAAGCTTTTCTTTTTGAAAGGTCGAATTTTTGCTAACTACTTGCTTGTCATCTATTTTCTTTGAGAGCAAACATACAAGGCAAGGCTAACCACACACTACCTTCACACAGAAGCTAACATCACATGGGTTACTTAGTTTCAACAAGTCATTCATCATTAGATCAAGGGTGAGGGGAGCATATTCATGCACAAGCACAATCATGATGCATGCTCGTCCTATTCGTCCTCACAAAATTGCCTGCCTAGAGTGACAATCACGTTCTATTTTGGTGGCATAACACGTACTCTCTTGATATATAGCTAGTCGTCACCTACATTCAATCTACACATTCGTGGTTAGCATACCTGGAAAAAATTGCATTTCAGCCTAACCCCACAATAATGTATATAAAAGAATAAAAATCTAGGCTCAAAAATTTCAAGCTAAATACTTCCATATATATATATCCCAATATATATACTTCCGTACCAAACTACCCAAAATTAAATATGCACCATACATACATGTAAACATGCATATATAGCCATACCAAAGCTAACACATAATTAAATACTTTTGCATACGTATATATAACAAAAGTAAAGTTATCTAGGATCTCTATATCAAGCAAGGGCTAAGTCGCTAATTGCTAAGTTAGTGAGCTCTCAGAAACTAACTAAATAGCCTCACTAACCAAACTACTTCACAAAACAGCTCGCTCTCAAACTAATTACACTAAAGAGCTTAGCTACACTAGAATGTAAATACACAAGATTTTTCCTCCACCATTAAACTATATGGTGGTCAGTTACCTACTTACCTGAGCATAGGGGTATACTGATCCATACATTACCATTCAAGTGAATGACATCCATACAATAGCATGCCATATGGATGACAAAATAAAAATTGCAATAAAGTAAATCCCTCCATAGTTAGTATCAATTTACCTAAAGCCACCTAGTAGTCCTTAATTGGGCTTAACAGGAGGTTGTCACCAGCATAGTTTTACAAATTAGTTTTGACAAATTTGCCTGTAGCTAAATTTTTCGTCCAAATAGGCTTTTAAAACTAGAACTTTGTTTTAAAACTATGTACATGATAGTATTATGCTTAATCTTGCTTCGATGCTAGTTGTGACAGAACCACCAAATTTATACAAGATCAAGTACGGCTGTCCCCCCTAAACACGTTGACACATGCATACTTTCACTTATATAAACCCGCTAAATCACATACACGGTTGTCTACCGAGAGTCACGAAGGACCTCAATAAATCCACATCACAACCAAGATCGCATGATTAAGCAAATACAAATCACATACACGGAGTTGTAGCAGAAATAATATTACAAATGAGTTCACAAATAATAGTAGTTGTTTAGGGTCCCAAAAACCAATTAGTGAAAACAACATAGCTTTCAAATGATTACAGTAATATGAGTTCCAAATACATCGCTAGCATAACTAACATCCTCTAACAAAAGCATAAGATGAGAGTACTATATAGAGTCGATGAGCCCACCGGTGGTTAGCCACCATCTTTAGCAAGTCGAGAATCTCACCGGCAACATTGTGGGATAAACCCTGAGTACGAGGGGTACTCAACTAGACTTACCCGCCAAAAACAAAAAATAATATGACACCAAGGAATTTGCAAGACTTTATAAGTGGAGCTAGCTTGACAACATTTTGCATAAAAGCCGCTAGTTGAGCTACATATTTTATAATTGGGTTCTGAATTAATTATAGCTATTCCATCTAAATTAGCAGCTAACCTTTTCCAAACATGTTGTGTACAATTAAGTCATCACAATAATAACCATATCAAGTGCAGCATTTTTATATCCATCATAACCATCACATTGCATTAAGTTACTATGAGGAAAGTAGCTCCATCAGGTTCTCACTATCTGGGAGAGATGGCAATTCAAATCGATTGCAACCAGCTAGGTAGTATTCCTAACACAAACCCAAACATACCTATGCTAAGGTAGTCTTAGGTCACCTTTGGTACAACTCAGGTACACATTTCACGGGTCCAATTAGTGTCACACCCTCAGGGATACAACCGGATGCTAGGTCGACTAGGACTCTAACCAGCCCTTAGCCTCACTCCAGGTCCTCTCATAGCTTTGCAACCTCTAGTGTGTGCATTGTTATAGAATAATTCCTGGCCTAAGTTGAGCTACTCGGCTTCACGGTCGGAACGATTTATCCGGCCAGCTAAGTGATAGGCATGCATTCAACATGATGAGAGGGCCTTCTATGATCCAGTCCTTAATCGATACACACGGAATCACTATAAGTCCAAACACCACCAACATATAAGATTCCACCTAGTCTCTAGTTATAACACCACCACATGGTTATTTCTATGATAGCAAATATAGCCAACCGTGACCAAGTATCCACCTATATCTCATAGGTGATAGGAAATCAGTTGACTTCTACAGGACTAAGCATAACTAAGCATATGTTCGATCCTAGACCTACATAGGATTCAAGGTATATATTTCTAGATAAGGAAGGTATATGCATCAATTATTTTCACACAACTTCTACAACCTAATGCATCAAACATAAAGAACTCAAATTGGTATTTAAAACACAAAGGAGGCTTAGAATGCTCCGGGGCTTGTCTAGGTCTGACACAAAGTTAGTTCAGTTAGCTTGCACCGTCTTGGTAACATCTTCACTCTAGGCATGCAATCTAGGGGTCCTTCTATCTTAGGGATAGATCCACCAAACACCATCTTCAGGTTTGGCTCTAACATCACATCCTTTATGTGGTGCATCTAGCGTATCTAGATGAGATGCAAAATGCAAGTGCATGAAAACAAAGAATGGTAATACGAGATGCATCACATAAGAGCATTCAAGACAAGCACAAGATCATGCAAGACATAGGCACCAAGAGTCATTTAACTAAACATCATCCAAGCACAATAGGTGGATATAGCAAGCATATCAAGCATGACATACCTATTAACTCAAGCTCAGTCATACCAAGCATTTACCAATCAAGCAGTAACTACAAGTTTAGCCAAAACTAGAGCAAGCTAAGGCAACCAACTTAGCATATGCACAGAATGTGGACAGCAGCACAGGAGGCAATTGTTTCAACCATAACTGGAGTTACAAGCATTCAATAAAGGTGATCTCGGACTTTCCGGAAAGATAATAAAATTGTTTACAACTTTGTTATTCGTACCAAAAGCTAATTCACAGGTTAACCAAATCAAACATGCCAATATTTCAGGTCTGCACAGACAAGGATAGAAAACTGACAGTAACTTCAAAGATGCATATCTAGAGTTCTATTCATACGACAAATGTGGTTCTTAACTTTTTAGAGTGATTATTAAGTTAGCTATAACTTTATTATTATAATCTAAGGATGATTCTCTAGCTAACAAGGTCATACAACACCAAGAAGACATCTCTATCTAGATTGGGATAGAATCTGTCATTCCACTTTGAATAGCTATAACTGGAGTTTTGGAACAGCAAAAGTAGTGCTCTTAAACAATTTTGAAAGCTTAACAAAAGCGCTACAACTCTTCTACTGTCACCAAGATATGATTCCACATGCAAATAGGTCAAACAAAACAATCCTTCAAAACTACACAGAGCATAAGCAAAACCGGACAATGAATTTGTGAAATCAATAACTCCCAAACCATCAGGCCTATGGTCATGAAATTCTAGGACAAGTAAGATAAGGAGGTTATATACAACTTTTGTATTCACAACATTCCCAGAAAACATCATTTGCATCATGAAAATAATTACATAACCAAAACTATACATGCAGCCCAAACAGCAGAGGCATACTACATTCATCTATCATTTAGTTGCTACAAACTAACATGTTCTTGACATATATGCTACTCCAAAAACTTGTAATCATGTTCAAACAATCATAGTGCATAGCAATAGCTATTAGAAGCATCATGACAATAAATGTAACAGAACCGTCCAAATTATAAGAGCACAAGTACAAAAACAATTACCGGAGTGATCAAATTCTCGCACTTGAGCCCATATAACTCCGGTAGTCCAATGAAATCACGAGGGATTTCAAACCAACCAACATACAAGCCAAGATCGTAGTGATTCAACATAACAAGTCACATGTTACAACCATTTCACAAGTAATTCAATATACATCGGAGTTTAACATAGTTATTACAACTTAGTTTGAAAAGTAGCGGAAGCAAAGTAATTTGAAACTAACATTTATCTTATTTCAAATACATGCCAGTACTAAGGTCGACTTCCAACAAAAGCAGTAGAGAGAAGATAACTTAGACGGATCACGCCCGTGATCACACTCCGCCTCTATGGCAGGAGCCAACCAACTCTTGCAGTCGCCATGATACATCACAACCTGCAACAAGTGGGGATAAAACCCTGAGTACGACAAAGTACTAAGCTAGACTTACCCGTCAGAAAACAGAAATAAGGTGACACCAAGGATCATGCAAGGCTGATATAAAGTGGGGCTAGCTTGACAACATTTTGCATAAAAGCTTAATATAGATGATCAATCATTAATGCTTAAGCATCAAGTTAATTATCATTAACCTATCATCTATATTAGAACCTATACTAGAGCACTCACTTTATTAGGAGCAAACAATATTAACCATAGCAGGTATAAATTGAGGCAACCTTTCCATCGTGATCCAATTAACCATCAGTTCAATTTAATTGAATCTACGTTGCCGCTGCTCAAGTCAAGTGCTCACTAACCGGGAGCGACGGCGATTCGAATCAAATTCCTATCCAGCTAGAGGGGTATTTCTAACACTCACCGTGCAGACCCCTGCCAGGGTCGCACAGGCCACCTTTTCATATGATTCAGGAATCGCGGGTCCGAATGATGTCGCGACCCCAAGGGCGACACTCTGCTAGGTGATAGGGACTCTAACCCCCCTTGGTCTCACGCCAATGTCCCCAAGAACATCCTTTCTCTCCTCCAAGAAGCAACCTACCATTCGATTCCCCGCCTGAATCACATTACTCGGCTTCGCGGTCAGAACGACTTATCCGGCCAACTAAGTGTTAGACTGCGTTCAACATGACTCAAGGACGTGCAGCGAATCGGTCCTTAAACGACTCAGACGGGGATAGATCCACACCCAAGACCTCCATGCCTTGTCGCTTCACTATCATCATCCCGCCCGGTCTCATTTTATTTTATTAACACATGGTTCCATTCCACGATAGCAAATATAGCCAACCGTGCCATATATGAATATCCCTATATCTTGCAGGTGACAGGAAATCACCTAACTTCTACCGCTTAAAGCAGGGCTAAGCATCTACTCGATCCTAGTCTATGTAGGATTTAAGGATTCATATATCTGGACAAGGAATGATATAATGCAGCAAGGGTTTCCAACCAACTCCTACCACTTAATGCAACAATACTTATAACATATATATATAATTAATTGCTTTGAAGATAGGAGGCTTATAATGCTCCGGGGCTTGCCTGGGATCCGACTCAAGTTAGTGTTGGTCAGATGAAACTCGCTGAGTACTTCCATCTTCGGGATAGTTCCACCAAACACCGTCTTCGGGTTTGGCTCCAACACCACATCTTTCACGCGTTTTAGCTAGCGTACCTAAATGAAATACAAGATGCAAGTGCATGAATACAAGGAAATGCAATAGGTGATGCATCGCACGTTAATCAAGGCAAGTATAAGGTTATAGTAAAGACACGTAAGCACATCACATTACTTAAGTACCTTACACAAACAAACATGATAAAATAGCAAAGAAAGCAATACCAAGCATGACATAAGATTTACAAAGTCTCAGGTGTACTAGCTTAATCACCAAAGACATGAATCACACTTAGCAATACGCAAGCAAAGTAACCAAGCAATCATGTATTTTCAACAACTCTTGACATACATGCAGTAGCTGAGTAAATCAATCATTTCTGAAGTTATACAAATCCAAATGACTTGCAAGAAGACATTATGGAAAGCTTATAAAATTATCTACATTTCATATAATATCATCACAGCATGATTCATAAGTTAAACAAGTCAAAAATACAAAGTTCCAGAATCTGTTCCTGACAAACAGAGAGCAAGCAATTCTGTACCCTAACTTTAAACAGCTATAACTCCTAAACCACATGGTAAAATGCCACCAAATTTTAACAGCAGCTAGATACATAAATTATCTACAACTTTTGTATAAATAAGTTTCACAACAAAGCACATTATCATGAAGAACTTTGCTAAGGTCCCAGATCTGTCCAGAAACCTCATTTGCAAGAAATAATTATTAACTTATGTTGCAAACATATAAGTAGACAAAACCAACTTTATCAACATTTCACACATGACTATGAACACCAGAAAACATAGTTCCCATTCCTAAATAAATTCTTTTAATCTATTTTCTTACTTTATTTAGATGATTAGGTGGAATTATGAACACCTATCAAAAGTGCATAATAAATTATGCCAAAATTACAGTGTCCTACAAAAGCTACCAAAAACCTACTGTCCAAATTTCAAGTCATTTGGACATGTATACCAACCTCTATGAAAAAGACAAAAGGCTAATACAATAAATCATGTGAGAGCAAGTTAAACCTAAAACTCCATATTTTCTATGAACACATGGCCCTATCATGAACCAATATGATATATAAACATCATAATAAGCTAATGGAACAACATTTTCTATTTTATCAATTATATATTGTTTACAAGCTATTTATCAAGCCATAAACAAGTTAAACCAATAACTTGACCATACAGTAAGCAATAACCATGAAATTTATACCACAGTACATTCATAGCATGGAAAGACTACCATAAAAATTTCACATCATTTGGATCAACCCAACTCAAGATATAAAAATGACAAGCAATATAATGTAAATTTCCTTATTTATCAAGGTCAAATCAAAACCTTAAGAAAACATTGAACAACTAGTGTGTTTAATATTTTTCCTAGCAAGTACATGTCATCACCAAATTAACAAAACAAGAATCACCATTTTTGGAGTTCTAAAACTCAAGATATGGCTCTGGTCAAGTTTATACGTATTTTAGAGCATTTTTAAAACTTAAATAAAAACATCAGAAAACATCTACAAACATCTAACATATTGTGACTCCACTGCATAGATCTATTCTCAAGGTTTCCAAAAAGTCCACTTTTGCTATTTTTGGAATTACCTAGCATGAGATATGGATTTTCAAAGATTAACATGAAATGGAAATTCAAAATCATAATTAAAACCACCCTAACTAATTTTGCTAGGTGCACCCGATTCGGTACCCATTCGCTGCCTCCACTTAACCCGACATGTGGGACCCATAGTTTAGCCGGGCCCGCTCATCAGACACACAAAGGGAGAGACAGAGAGAAGACACGTCTTCTTCCCCTTCCGGCCGACCGAGCATGGGAGGGAGCCGGCCGGTTTCCGGCGAGGGGGGGGTCGCCAGCGGCGGTGGCCAAGGGCGGCACGAGCACTGGCTTGCCCACCCGCAACCAAGGGAGGTGGAATCACGATCGGAGGTGGACCGTGGCCTTCTAGCCACGTGCACGGGCGGCTGCGACCGCGACCGCCCGCGGCCGGCGAGCACCGGCGACGATGGGCCGAGGAGAAGAGCAGTGCGAGCAACAGCAGTTCCCTGAGCATCCGAGCGACCGCTCGGCTCAGCTCGCGGTGACCCCAGGCCTGTTGGCCATGGAAGCCGGTGGTGGCGCGCGAGCAGCTCCGGCGGCAGCCGTTTACAGCAGCGGAAAGGGCTAGGGGATGGGCTCATCGAGGGCGGCGGTTAGCGGTGGAGGTGTAGTGACACTCGGCTGGGACGGGAAAGGCGCGGATGAGTTGGTAGGGTGGCGACCATGGAGGTCTACTCGGCCGACAATGGTGGCCATGACCGCTGTGGCGTGCGCGCGCACGAGCAATGACGGCGAGGCAGAGGGAGGGCAGGTGAGGGCGAGTGGAAGGCTCGGAATGGAGCTCAGCGAGTGCTTTAGTGCTCCCCACATCGAGCGAGACACAGGGGCATGCGTAGGCCATGGCGGACACCCAACTCACGCATGAACGCCACGTCCCGGACGCGCGTCGCCCAGTGCGTCATTTAGCCGAACAGGTGGCGGGTGATGAAGTGGTCGACGTGGGACACGTTTTTGGGCTGGTTACGGGTTGTTTCAGGGAATGGGCCAAGAAGAAAAATTGGAGCCCACACGAAGCTCTACAAATTTGATTAAGGAGTCATGGTCATTAGGGTTTTAGATCAGTGGGTAATTAAGCTCTAATTAGGCACTGTCAACAATTTAACTATTACTAGAGTAGGGCTCGGTTTTTCTTGGATTTTGAAGGGCCAAACTCAATCAAATTGATTCCAACCTTTTGCATACTCTCCACAAGAGAGTTATCTTCAACTTTTATTTTTGGATCAATTCAAGTTGCTCAACAAAATTTGGAGAACGCGACATGTCAATCAAGTTGACTAAACTCGGCCTTAATTCTTTTCTAAGTCTGAAAACAGTTGTAGATTCAAACTTTGGTCCATAGTTTGACTCATTTCCAAGCTGAATAATGGTATGACCCAAAAACAAAGTTTGTTGTACCCAACTCAATATACAACTTTTATTAGAGGACCTTGAACTGGTTTACCATGGTTAGGGAGATAAAGGTTACCAAACATGTCAACTTATTGCTGCCAACTCTAGGACTTAGAATATTTTCTAAGTGTTGGAAACAGTCCAAATTCTGACTTGTGGGCCCTTTTTGAGCACTCTCCACACATTTTCATGACTCGACTCTTAAACAAAGTTTGTTCCTTATAAAATTCTCTACAACTTTGTAAAAGGGTGCACAGTCATGCAAAGCTTCTAGGTCACACTTGTGAAACGGTCAAACAAAAGTGTTCTAGGGTCCATACATGGTCAACCATCACTTAGAAGCACAGTTAGGCAAAATGATCAACATGAACATTGTTCCATTAAGTGTCCTAAGTGTAGTTAAGGTGTTGTAGAGGCCAACATACTCACCATGCATAGGTTGCACAAAAGTGTAGGCCTCACATGCATTGAAACATAGAAGTCACTATAATTGTAGTGCTTGTTTCAAGGCCATGTTACAAGTGTTTCCTGTGTTTGCTTCCAGGTACATGCTACACATGCTTCCCTAGGTTGTTCCACATGTTGCATTTGTATGTTGCATAAACACTAGTTCCCATGGGATGTACGGCAGGTGTTAGTTATAATCCAAACAAGCATATAACTTATCATTTCATGTGACTTTTTGATTCCAAACTTCATGAAACTTTTCCAGGGATCAATATAGATAGGTACTAAGGTGAGACACATGAAGATATGGCAATAACACCATCCAAACATATATCTTTGAAATGGCCTATATGTAAAGCAATGATGCAGCATCCCACTTTAAGGTAGGCTCATCTCCATAGGTTGACATTGACATTGTCATTTCCACTTAATCTATCATGTTTGAGCTCAAACTCACTGCCTAAATGGTGATAAACACCTGGGGTGTTACAATAAATACATATATCTATTAACAAATCTTCATCCTCTACTTATATAATGCAACATATATATTATTTTTAGTGCTATACAAGAACAACTAGTTCAGGGCTAAGATTTTTATGGGTGGTAGATGCTATCATAACATAGACATTGTACAAATTTCACATGCTCTGGTTTTATAATTTAATTATTATGAAAAGATATATTACTATTGCAAGAAATCAAGTGAGAGCAAGATAAATCTATAGATCAACATTTTGCATAAACACAGAGCCATGTTAGGGTTTCTCAAGTCGCAATATCACCATGCAAAGGCAAAGGAACCACATTTCATATTTTTCATATATAAATTGTTTATAAACCTTTAGTACCATTTATCAAGCATTAATCAAGTTGAATCAATAACTTAGTCATAAGGTATCCAATAAACATGAAATTTTACCAGAGCACACCTATAGCATCAGTAGCCTACCATAAAAATTTCACAGCAATTGGAGCACCACAACTATAGTTATGAATTTGTTCCTACAAAACCCTAATTAACATAGACAAATAAAAATAGTCTACTAACACATATCATATTATGACTCTACTGCATAGATCTACTCACAAGGATTCCAAAACATCTTCATTTGCTATTTTACGATTTTTCTACGATTTATTATGATTTTTCAAAGTTTCAACCAAATTAAATGCATAAAGGAAAAATGATTTTGCATTGTAGACCCTGAACTTCTCTCTAATACAAACTCCCGCAAACGGGTCCTTCTCGACACTATCCAACTGAGTCATGAGATTTGAGTTGAGCCCTTCCCTTTTCTTGAATTCTTGCTCGGGGCCCTTCTTCTCATCCATCTCAACCCAAGAGCAAGGGAGGCCGGTAGGGGTGGCAAGGAGGTGGTGCTGGGGCAGAAGTGGCCATGCCCACATGCGTGGGCAATGGCGGTGTTGGCAGTCACTATTGCATATTTAGAACCACCAATTATAATCCAAAACAGGAGAAATGAACAAACTTTTAACACATATGTGTATACTTTGACCTAGTTCCACTTGTTTCTCTAGACAACATGTTTTGTAGGACAAACATTGGAAATAAGTGGAAATGCACAAAATAAAGAAGGAAGCGCGCTATAGAATTCATATTCTAGAAATGCGCAATCAAGGAGAAATAGAGAAAGCCCACTTCAACAACAAATCTGGGCCATTCACCACTGTGGACGTAGCCTAAGCCCATCAAGCAACCAACCAGAGAAGGACGGTGATGAGGGGGCCCAGCCAAGGTGCGGCTACACCATGGGTGTGCCCATACCCCCACCACTGCCTCTCAGGCCCACATTGCTCAGGCGGTGCCATCAATTCCAGGGGAGGCAGTTCCCGGTGGTTACCAAAAGTATGAGCACCAAACCATCCTTGTAGCACTATAAATTGTGGCCTAGAGCTTCCCCTCCAACACACCATTTGAAGCCTCTACATCACTATATGTCTTGTATTCTTTTTTATAGTTTTAGTGTTAGTACTTGAGAGCAAGACTAGAGCTATCAAGGAGGGCTTGGCTCCTTGGAAGAAAAGAGTGACATCTTGGTACGAATACTATGAAGATTTCTTCCTTAGTCATGTTCTCATATTTACTATATAGCAATGCATATGAACTAGAGTATAGTTGTCAACATGTTATAATCATGACTTATGAACTAGCATATAGTTGGTGGATTATGATCATGACATGTTCAACTTTATGCTTAACCTTTCATTATATATATATATATATGATGAGGATTAGAGCTAAGTTGAGGTGATGGTTCGTCGTGCCTTCAGGTGTACCCCTATCCTATGCTTGTCGATCCGTAGGGTCAGAGTCCTAGGGGAATGTGGGTAGTTTCCTTGTACAAGGGCATGGTGCTCGGGTATACGGGAACCTTCGATTATGATGGTGCCCCCAGTTGAGGGGTAGGCGGTAGGTGGTGACAGCCCTATCCATCCCTTGTAATCCCCCACGTTCTGGTATTGATGTAGGAGTTCGTAAAATCTCTATGGCCTAGCAGATCAAGCCCAGGGATCTTCCCATCCATCTCAAACTTAATTCTACTACTTAACCATGTATATGTATGATCTCTCACTATTCTTTGCATGGTTACTTTAGAACATGTCTGCTCCAACTAGGAATATTCTTTTATTCTTTGTTTTCCCTTTTATACTTGAGGTTGGCCCAAATGTGTGTCACACTATCTTAAAACCTATCATGACTTACCCCCGTATTGATTATTGGTCTAGTATACAGTCATGTTATCCTGTTCATATCCATGCTAGACTCTTAACACCATGCCTTCCTTTGGAAAAATATAAATAATGATACACTGAATACTTCCGAGTGAAATGCTACAATGATAATTTTGTGTGCTTACAGATTTATTCTATGATCGTTCAGAACTATCGTAGTTGGTGTTTCTTGGTGGTGTTACTAAGATTAACTCAATCTTAGTAATGGTGTCAAGGATTACAAACTGTCATTTCTAGCGTCGTTACCTAAAAAGGACTTAAAACCTCCTAACTGAGTGATTGCGTTAAGAAACACCAATAAGTATTTCTGGCACCGTTGTCGGGGAAGGCATTGGTTAAAAGAATCTAGTTGGACATGTTCATGATGATATGCATTTATGGTAGCCATTGCTCATGTAGGCTAATCTTTCATGTTATCTCCTATTGTGGATGAAAATAGGATAATGTATGACTGGTTCGTCTTGCCAAAAAACTACACCGATAATCCGAAAGCATTCTTAAGGAAGAACAGGTCCCGTACTGCTTCTTCCTCCGCTACTCCACCAGTAGTCAAACCAGTCACCCTCGTATCATCCGCTACTTCAATCATACCCAAGTCACTCCATGACTACTACACCCTCGCTGTTGCCAACATGCCCCCACTGTCAACACGGGCGTCAAAGACTTCAAGTTCTAGACTAGCCTAATCATGATGATGCTAGCAAACCAGTTCTATGGTTTGCCTAGCGAGGACGCAAGTGCTCACTTGCAACACTTCCTTGAGCTGTGTGACACCATCTCCATAAAAAGACGTCACACCAGCAAGCATTAGGCTCCGTCAGTTTCCCTTTTCCCTCATGGGAAAGGCAGAATAGTTATTTTATAAGGACAAGGAAGCCGTCAACACGTGGGACAAATGTTCCATGGCGTTCCTCGTGAAATTTTCCCCATGGGCAAAACCCGTGCCCTTAGGGGGGGATTTTTGAACTTCTAGCAAAACTCAAAGCCTCTATGTTGGGAACGCCATGATCATGTCATAGATCCACCATTCGTCACCAAGAAAGAAGATCCTAGCCGCCTGACAATCACATGCTCAATTGGCCTGTATGTCTTCCACAACGCCTTCTGCAACCTTGGAGCAAGTATCAACATCATGTCCAAGATAACATATGATAAAATACTGGGTGGACCTTTCTCCACCCCACATTTTCAACTGCAGATGGCAGATCAATCCCTACGAAATCTAGAGGGAGTAGCCAATGATATCCTGGTGAAAATTTGAGATAAATACATCCCTATGGACTTTGTCATTTTAGACATGGGCTGCAACAAGAAAAATTCCCTCCTCCAAGGGAGACCATTTCTTAACACTACAAATGCAGTTTTACACCCCAAGCTACAACAACGAAAAATAGTTAAATAGGAATGGCCGATGAAAAATGTACAACCCATTTCTCTAGGCACGGAAGTACCTTCATCAAGCAAAGAGTGAAGGAGAAGAGTCCTGCTCATTGGACAATAAAAGGTGAGCCCTTGCCGAAGATAAATCAGTAGTTATCATTTATATTTACTTATACAATAACACTATAAATAAATTCTTCTAGAATGCAAATAAATACTTTTGTTAAAAACTTAGTTAAGTCTTAAAAAGTTTTTCACAAAGCATATTTTGGTTCGAAGCATGGTTAGTGTACGATCATATCTTCATAGGCTTTTTAAATTAAGCATGGAGCTTAGGTTAAATTGCCTGCCTTGATTAAATGACACATTTGATCATTGTACCAAAACTGTTAAGTGTAGACTTTGAAAGATAAAACCAAGGCATAAAAAATTATTTCCAAATAAATCTTTATTCCCTCACCATGTTCTATACAAAATATACTTGGGTTTGAGTTTGATATTTGCGCGATCATGCTCTCATAAGCTTTTTAATTTAAGCATGGTGCTTAGATTATTTAGTTTACCTTGATCAATTAAACATGATGCCTAGTTTTATCACTGTACCAAGTATACTGAGTATAAAACATGGACAAATAAAAATATATAAATAAATACATAAATAATATACCTACGACGTCATCACTGAGCAAACTTCGGACCATAGGTCATGAGCTAGCTTGGGGAGGGCCCCCGTAGAGGTACCTTGTATCTTAGTACTTTAATTTCTGCATTTAATTTCTACATCTAAATTTTTTTAAATATGACAAAACACCAAAAATATTAATTTTACTCTCATATGTGTTCAAGGAATGTTCAATTTCTCCTATGTTGAAATGATAAATAGTTACTCTGTCTATAATTCATCTATGCCTAGGTTATAACTTAGCATTCCCCAATGTTTTAAGTTTGTTGGCTAAAAATGTCTCATCCCAAACTTGAAAACTTGTGGGTTTGCAAATGCATAATCCTTTTCTAAGTTGGTGCAAGTTATGATATGGTACAAATAGAATTTACTATGACTTTGTTCTAAGAGTGACTTGACATCCGGAGTTTCACTCTCAAAATGCTAAAATCAAAAGTTCCTCAATGATTATGAATACCTACCAAGGCCATAAGACATGATATTCAAATACAAAACCTTAGTCATATGCTACTTGTTTTGAGCATTGAGCTTTGTCAAATTGTTGTGACCCGTGTTGAGATTCTTGTCATGAACCCATGATCATGACTCACGCACACCCACAAATAAAATACTAACTCTTACACTGAGAGTTATGCACACCATGCACTTTTCTATCCACCAAAAATAATTACTCCATTCATTTATCATGATGTCTCTCTCCACAATTTTCATATGCCAAAGAAGAAAGATATGGGCTATGCTAAAAAAGAGAAAAGAGAAAATCCATGCCAAGGGGCATGAGAAAAAATGGACAAATGTCCAAATAATAAAATAATAGGTACTTAGATGCCCGCTCGAAAAAAAGAAAGAAAAGAAAATAAAGAAATAAGATAGCCCATACTTTCATAGTAAAGGCATCAATCAAATAGAGAGAGAAGTCATGATCCGAGGAGTACCAAAAATATGTAGAATTAGAAATGCTATGATTCATTCCTCATACTTGCACGTCTTGATCAAAGTGTATGACTTGCATATCCTTATGGTCCGATCTTTGACTTAGCAATATATGTGATGCAAGTATGCCCACTTTCATACCTACCCAAAAGTCCACTTAAAGCTTTTAGTGGTAGGCCATGAAAAAGAAGGCAAAATTTTAAATGCCTTTGGTAAGGTATATACACGTTGAGCGATCAAGAGAATCATTTGTGGAACTTACATTTCTTTGCAAAAATTTAGAAAACAACTGGATAGATGGTTAATCAAAGAATGAATGATTGGTGATTCTGTTATAACCGTTCTATCTTACAACCGCCCAAGAACATGGAAAAGCTAAAAGCCCCACATGGATCAAGGTAAAGGGTGGATAAAATGCCAACTCATTTGAATTGCGAAGTAACACTTTGTTATAGACATGGCACTTGTGAATTGTACCGGCATAGTAGCAACTCCTGATCAACAACCAAATACATAGCTATTTGCTCGGGACGAGCAAAGGTTAAGCTTGGGGATTTGTTGGTGGTCACTATTGCATATTTTAGAACTGCCAATTATAATCCAAAATATAAGAAATGAACAAACTTTTAACACATATGCATATACTTTGACCTAGTTCCACTTGTTTCTCGAGAAACCATGTTTTGCAGGACAAACACTGGAAACAGGTGGAAATGCAAAAAATAAAGAAGGAAGCGCATGCTGAATTCATAATCAAGAAATGCACGATCAAGGAGAAATTGAAAAGTCCACTTCAATAACAAATCTGGGCCATTCACCACCGTGGACGTGGCCTAAGCCCATCAAGCAACCGACCAGAGAAGGATGATGGCGAGGGGGGCCAGCCAGGGTGCGGCTGCACCCAAGGTGCGCTCGCACCCCCAGCACCGCCTCTTAGGCCCACATTGCTCAGGCAGAGCCATCAATACTAGGGGAGGCGGTTCCTAATGGTTACCAAAAATATGAGCGCCAAATCGTTCTTATAGCACTATTAACTGAGGACTGGAGCTTCCCCTTCAACACACACCATTTGAAGCCTCTACCTCACTATCTTTCTTGTGTTCTTTTTCATAGTTTTAGTGTAAGTACTTGAGAGCAAGGCTAGAGCTATTAAGGAGGCCTTGGCTCCTTGGAAGAAAAGACTGACATCTTGGTATGAATACTATGAAGATTTCTTCATTAGTCATGTTCTCATATTTACTATATAGCAATGCATATGAACTAGAGTATAGTTGTCAACATGTTATAATCATGACTTATGAACTAGCATATAGTTGGTGGATTATGATCATGACATCTTCAACTTTATGCTTAACCTTTGATAATATATATAAGATGGGGACTAGAGCTAAGTTGAGGTGGTAGTTTGTCGTGCCTTCGGGTGTGCCCATGTCCTATGCTTGTCGATCCGTAGGGTCAGAGTTGTAGGGGGATGTGGATAGTTTCCTTGTACATGGGTGTGGTTCTCGGGTACATGGGAACCTTCGGATATGACGGTGCCTCTCGGTTGAGGGGTAGGCAGCAGGTGGTGATAGCCCTGTCCGTCCCTTATAATCTCACGCGTTCGGATATTCATGTAGGAGTTTGTAAAGTCTCTATGGCTAGGCAGACCAAGCCCGGGGATCACCCTATCCATCTCACACTTAATTCTACTTCTTAACCATGTATTTGTTTGATCACTCACTATTCTTCGCATGGCTGTTTTAGACCATGCCTGCTCCACCTAGGAATATTCTTTTATTCTTTGTTTTCCCTTTTATCCTTGAGGTTGGCCCAAATCTATGTCACACTATCTTAAGACCTATCATGGCTTACCCCTGTATTGAGTATTGGTCTGGTACACAGTCATGTTATCCTCTTCATATCATGCTAGACTCTTAACACCATGCCTTTCTTTGGAAAAATATAAATAATGATACCCTGAATACTTAATGCTACAACGATAATTCGGTGCGCGGTTCTGTGATCATTCAGAACTATCATAGTTGGTGTTTCTTGGTGGCATTACTAAGATTAACTCAATCTTAGTAATGGTGTTAAGGATTACAACTGGTGTTTCTAGCATCGTTACGTAGAAAGGACTTAAAACCTACTTACTGGGTGATTTCGTTAAGAAACGCAAACAGGTGGCTCAGCCAGGTGTGCCCGGTGGCGGCCTGGCCACACGCGCGATAGCCACAGCGGTGGCTGCACAGTGGCGGCGACGGTTCCTATTGGCGTGGTCTCCCATGAGCATGAGAGAGGTACGAAGGAGAACGCGGGGGAGACGGTGGTGCATGTAGCCATGGTGAAGAAGGCTCGGAGGGCAGGGAATGCGGCAGTGGTGAGCTCGGCCTGCCTCGGCCATGGCGACGCATGCTTCGGCACGAGCAGGGGTGAGAGCGGGCGTAGAGGGAGTGGAGAGAGTGAGGGAGAGACTAAGAGAGGGCTCGAGTAGCTCCAAATTGAGGCGAGGAGAGGACAGGGGCGCATGGCGAGGAGGAGGACGTGTGGAGCTGTGCATGCAGCCACATCATCAATTCATCGAGCACGTGGCGAGCGATGGCTTGGTCGATGTGGGATGAGTTTTTGGGGTAGTTATGAGCCAAATTGGAACTTGAGCCCAAAAGAAAAGTTGAATCTCACGAACTGCTCTACAAAATTTATTTAGGGACCTTGGTCATTAGGGTAGTAGATTAGTGGTTAATTAGCTCTAAAAATGGCACTATCAATGACTTGATAGTGATTAAGCTTTGCTCAGTTTTTGTTAACTTTAGGAGGTCAAACTTGGTCAAACTAAGTCTAACTTTTTACATGCTCTTCTCCAAGATTTAAACTCCAACTTTTATATTTGTCTCAACTTGAGTTTCTTAAAAAAAATCTGAGAATGCGAGATGTCAATCATCATCAACATTATAATCTCAGATAGCCAAATTTTCTAGATCCAAAACAGCACGGGGTTTAGTTTTGATGCCTCAGTTTGACTAAGTTAGGGATCAAACTAGCTCTTAACCCTTAAACAAAGTTTATTGTACACAACTCAAGCTACAACTTTTATTTAAGGTTCAACATCAAAACAGGTGCAGAACCTACAGTTCTACTTTGGTCAAAGCAGCAACATGTTAAGGCTTCAAACTAGGGTTTTAGGCCAAATGAGACATTTTCTTGGCATATGTTCAACATGAACCCTTCATGACTTTTATTGTAGAGTTCACTTAGAGTCCTTTGGGCAAGGTTTCAAGGTTTGGTTGAACTAACATGCTCTCATTCACTTAATAAAGTCTTTCAAACAAGGATATAACTTATCATTTCATGTGACTTATTGATTCCAAGCTTCATGAAACTTTTCTAGTGATCAATATAGATAGAGATGGATGTGAGACACATGAAGAAAGCACCTGCAACATTACTCAAGCATACATTTTGAAAGGGAATCACCAGCAAACAAGCTTTGTCTTTACTTCACAAAAATTAAGTTAGGCCTTATTTCAAAAGAAAAGAAGCTTCAACTCACTTGTCACCACTCCAATGTTGGGATCCAACTCATGATCATCACTAGACATTGCTCAATTAAGTCCAAGCCCACTGTCTAGCCAGTGGTTAACACCTGGGTGGTTACAAACATGATAGAGCTATGGGCGAGGTTAATCGGATGGTGGTGTGGCGTGGGTAGCGCGCTGGCTGGCAAAAGCTCGATGTGGCGGTAGCGTGGGTTCGGTGCTCGCTCCGGTGTTGCACATGAGCGAGAGAGATAGTGAGGCAAAGAAAGTGAGTGAGTGCGAGAGCGAGCTCCTGGCCTCCTGCCTCTTTGGCACGGCAGCCCAAGACTAGCACCGGTGTACGACCGCGATGCGGCACGCGCGGCCCGTGGGCGGTCAGCCACGACTAGCCGATTTGAATCTGCTAAGAGCCGATTTAGTCCGCCTGACAGTTCAGGTTTCCCCTTCCTAAACTCTCAATCTAGTTCAAGTTAGCAAAAGCTTCATTAATACAAATTGTAGAGCTACATGAGATCTACAACTTTGTTTTAGAAAGTTTTGTCTAATTCGTAACGGTTTTCAAACTACAAGGCTCCAAACTAGGTTACGTTGAAACTATAAGTCAGTTTATGACTTGGCCATTTCTTGAAATTCAAAAACAACATTTAGTTGGTACTTGTGAGCTCTATTTGACTAAGCTATGCACTGATTCAACTCTTGCCCCTTAAATAAAGTTTGTTCTACATGACAAGAATGACAACTTTTATTTAGGTTCCACTACCATGCAAACACTCTAAGCTACTGTTCAACTTAAGTCAAAGTAGCATCATGAAAAGGGTATTTTAAAGCAAAACCAACACTTAGAAGCATATTTGGACCAAGTCATAAATACAAACATTGTTCCATTTTTCATCCTAAGTGTGTCTAAGGTGTATTTAGTGACCAAACACCATCACTTGCATTAACCAATCATGATCATATAGCATATACATGTAATAACATATGGCATATACGACCATGAAACATATGAATGCTATAAATGAAACATGGGTTGCATGAATGAAACATCACCTATGCAGCATATGAAACATCACTTATGTAACATTCAAAATGTAATTCACATGCTCATGCTCATGGATGAATGAATGATGCTTATACTCATGCAATGCAGGTGCAAAATGCAAGCTTCACACTAGCCTGTCATCACCGTTGAGGGTAGCTTCGAACAAGCCTACTACTGCGAGCAAGACTACATCACCTAGGAGGCCGCACTGATCACCCCCTGTGCTCCTGATGGCCTTGACCATGACACAGTAAGGGCACCGGTGAAGGAAGCAACCAAGGCAATGGTGGTGCTTGTTTGAATTTCTTAGCGTCACCACCAAGAGCAAGCACGATGGTCTACCCTCGACAGCGGTGCCAAAAATGCCAGTGGAGCTAGCATCCCATAATACCACTGTTAGGACCTAGAGGACCCTAATGACAGCACTATAGAACACCAACCCCCGATAGGTCTTTACGTTTACAAATGAAATCTACAAGCGCACGGATCTATCATTATAGCATTTCACCCAAAAGTATTCAAGGTATCGTTATTTATATTTTCCCAAGGGAAGGCAAGGATAACAAATGGTCTAACATGAGTATGAGCAAAGCAAACATACGTGCATAATATCCAAATGATCATAATAGGGGTAAACAGTTGTAGTTCAAGATAGTGGACACACACTTATACTAGTCAAGAGATTCCTACACTCAAGAATAAAGAATAAAAGAATGTCCTAGTCAGGAGTAGAGGGTTCTATATAGTTAGATTGCTATGAGCTAAGTTATCATACATGTACATAAAATAGTGCTAGGTATGTGTGACGTAGATCGGGAGGCCACCAAGTATTGGTCTGCTAGCAACCTCATCAATTAACGTACTCCTACACTATGGCCGAACATGAGGGAATTCAAGGGATGGACAGGGCTATCACCACCTGCCGTCTACCCCTTAACCATGGGACATGAAATGCATTCACCCGCCACTATATAACCAGGCACCTCGCCCGCATATATAATGACCACCCAAGTCCTCCCGGGTCCCCGACCCTATGGATCGATAGGTAAGAGACTTGGGTGTACCTAAAGGCATGATGAACCATCAACACACAAATAGCTCTACTTATGAACATGATATGAGGGTGAAGCTCCTAAGCCAACTTAGTATATACATGATATGTAAACTATTGACTAGTCTAAATATCACATATAGACTAAGTAGACTATACATAGCCAAGTATGAAATGAGCATATATAACATATGAACTAGATACTAGCACACATATCATGAACATGTCAACATGACTATACTCTAGTTCATAGCATCTACTATATGAATACAAGAACAAAGCTAATTGGAAGAACATGATGAATATAAGAATGAAATGATTCATCTTTATTCTCACCAAATCCTACTAAGGAGCCAAGCTCTCCTTGTAGCTTCTCTTCTCCTCTTGTACTATTTCCAAATCTAACCTAAGCTAAAGAAGAGGTGGAGAGGGAGTGAGGAGCTCTCTTGAGCTAGTGGAGTGTGGTATGTGTTGTGTGTGTAGCCGCCCCCTTCTTATATAAGGTGGAGACAGGTGGTTATGGAGGAAATATTCCTGAGCACACCCTCGCACTGTCCTTCTCTCCATCAATACTATCGGCATGAGTGAAGTAGGCCATGGCAGTGCCACGGGGGGCGCGCGCCCCTAGGCTAGCCTCCCTCAGGCCTATCTTCATGTGGCCGCCTCTCTTCTGCTCCTGGAGCATCATGGCATGGTGGGCTCGGCCTGGTTTTGCGCGAAGTTAGCCTATTGCTCCTCCTTGCCCCTCTATGCCTTCCAGAAAGCGCCTTTCTGACTCTGTTTCATTGTTTCCAGTCCTTGTTTTTGCAATTATGATTATTCTACTGGTATACATGGAAACAGGTGAGTTGCACATGTATATGTGTGTATAGATGTGTTGGTATTTCTTAACAAATATAGAAGAATTCGCAAGCGTACGGAATTACCATTTTAGCCTTCACCCGGAAGTATTCAGGGTATCGTATTTTTCTCAGGGAACAGAGGTACTTTCTTCTAGCTAGTTCATCCAAGGACATTCTAAGGGTAGAGATAGAAAGTGAGGTAGAGATGGATTCCTATAGCTCTTAGGTCCTAAGAGCAGCAATACTCTACTTCTAGTCGGTTACATTAAGCACCGGATACAACCTGGTCTACCAAGCGATGCCGGCCTATAGATCTATGTCGTACTCGAACATGGGGGAGTTCAAAGGATGGATAGGGCTATCACCAGCTACCGCCTACCCCTCGACCATGGAGTACGAGGCAAACGAAGGTAGCCTCTAGCCTAGACACCACGTCTACGCTATCGACTACTACTCTAGTGTCGGACAGGGCTATCCATCTTTATCAGGGACCCACTACTACTACATCGGCCATGGGGATGGATGACGTACCCATAAACAAGAGAAGGTAAATCTCAACTAAACAAAAGACATAAAAGACTATAAGAACCACGAATACTTATTTAGCCAAGATCCCGTGAAGAAGACAATCAAATACTCATAGAAGTTCAAGTTTAGGGAAGCTCCATCAAGCCTGGCTCCCAAGTACAAGCCTGAGGAGATGCCAACAAGTCTGGCTCTTCCCTGCTCTCTCCCTCACATCTCACTTTCTCACTCTAGCTAGCTACTAGGGCATAGCCCTTTTGGAATGTGACTCAAGTGTGGAGCTCTTACTCCCTTGGATGGTGTGTGGAATGAGGGAGAGGGGGATTGTATTTATAGGAGAGAAGAGGGGGATAATTCCATGGAATATTCCCTCACTTATTCCCCCAAATCACCAGCCAGCGCACTAATTATACCAATGCAGATTGGAACCGCCTTGAGGCTGTCAGCATGAGCCACCTGGCCAAGGTTGGGCCCAAGGGGAGGCACCCCTAAAGCAGCCATGCCTTGGCCACGCATTTGCCCCTTGGCTCACCTTGAGTCCAATTTTGCATGGTCATCTCCCCTTCGGGCCTAGTCCATGTTCCCGGGGTGCATCAGCCTGATTGTGTAAGTTGGATTGGGCTTCTCTCCTTCTTCTTCTTCTTCTTGCTTTGCTATGGGCCAAAATATGTTTAGTTATTTCTTTATTCTTTTCTCTACTTCTGGCCCATTTTAGGTATATTTCCATGTAAGCCCTGCAAAACAAGTGAAACACCAAAACTCATGGAAATCATTAGCGTAAAGCCCTATTCACTAAGTTTGGTGTGCTTTTTATATAGTAATTGGTGGTATAAATTATGCAATAAGGACCGCCAAAAAGCTCCCCCACACTTAGCCCTTTGCTCGTCCTCGAGTAAAGGTATGAAGGACTAAGGTGGTTTATTCTCCAAGATGTTCAACCTGCAAAGAGATTATTCTCCAAGATGAGCATTCACAATATCTCCCAAATTATCTTAAGTAATTGAAAGATGGAATATTTGGGATTCAAGTCATCTCACTCTACTATTGCTCAATAACTTGGGGTTTTGATCTTTTTGTATAAAAGAGATAGCTTTGCTCCTCGAATGATTCTCTCATGTCACTCATTTTTTTCTAATTCCTCACCAAGGCATTTTCTTTTAGTAAGCTCTCGCCTTCTTGCTCATCCTACCTCTATAATTTTTTATCTGGAGTTCATAGGTGTGGATGATGAGAATGCACACTTACCTTGTGTATGTTGTTGAGTCAAACTCCTGATCCTTGGAGGGAAGACTCATACTCTTAGATCGAAATAGTGCGAGTGTATGGAATATTTTTTATTTTTGTGGACTCCAATGTCATCAATCTCTCTCTTTTTGAATTTTGTTTGAAAGTATGGGCTATCTTTTTTCTCTGGTGGGCATCAATGTACCCATTGTTTTCACTCTTTGGCGGGCATCAAAGTACCCATTGTTTTCCTCTCTTTTTTCTTTTCAGCTCATGCTTCTTTGGCATGGCATCTTTTATTTGGCTCATGCTTCTTTGGTATGGCATCTTTTATTTCTCTTCTTTTTGCATAGCCCATACTCTCTTTTTGAAAAAACATTGGAGAGAGATTTATGACATGGAGTTTTTATTTTGGCGAGTGTATGTGATTTTTGGTCTTAGGAGCATGAAACTTCTCTCGACATAGATCTCAAAGTTTGACAAAACTCAACACAATGTAAGTGGCTATTGGTATGGTTTTTCAAGAAGCAATGTATATGGCTTTAGTAGGAATTATTTTTATCATTTGAGGATTATGCTATTTTGATTTTGATTTTGAAAAATAAATCCCAAGTCTATTGCAAAAGAGAGCAAGTTTCATATCATCCTACTATATCACATATTCCAATTACTTAGAGTAAAATGGGGTTCCTATGGATAGTTACTCACGAGTTATAGGATGTTGGCAAGGAATAAAAAGTATGCATGTTGTTTTTATCAATTGGTAGAATGGATTTGGAGCATCAAAAGTTTTGCCTTTTTAATTTATTCAATTTTAAACTTGAAAACTTTTGGGAGATGTGAGGGTAGAGTTGCACAAACCACTGTTGAAGATGAAGGCGATTAATGAAAGTCATTCATCTTGCCTTCTTGCATGATGGATTGCCTGGTGTTGTGCAACGTGTTGGCGAGATCTCAAATTTGTGTTAGTTATGCTTGGGAGACCTCCCCCACACTTATTCTTGTACCTATTTTATTTGTAAAAGAAACAAGAACAAGTAATGGCTCTGCCGGCTTGGATACTGGGGAACCCAAATTTATTTATTTATTATTATTATTATTATTTTAAATTTTTTAAAAAAATTATCCATATTTTTTTTATTTGTTCACTAGATTTTTCATACTCAAGCAAGTCTAAAGTAAAGTTTGCAAATCAATCCTAGACATGATTTATCTCCATTAAAAATTACCTCTATTGTTTATGAAAATATTCAAAGTTCATTTATCAAATTTCAACACCATGTCAAATGTTGATTAAAAAAGAACATTTTAACCTAAGCACCATTCTTAATTTAAAAAGGCCTATGGATATATTGTGCACGATTGCATCCAAACCAGAGCATATATCATAGGCAAGAGAAGCGTGACTTTATAAGAACAAATTATTTTCTCATGGAGATAAACATGAGTAAACGGGTTGGTGAACATTTTGTTTACCTTTGCATACCTGAGTTTTACTTATCGGTAGCACGTGGATGGGGCTTTGAAGTTGCTGGAATGGTTGCTTGGTTGCACACTCAAGTGATCAACAAGGCTTAAGCCATACACACATAGATAGTGTGTATAGATTGTAAGCCTTGACGAGAGCAAAGGCCTATGGGAGGAAAGTTCTCATTTCTCTCTCTTCTATTTCTCTTTTTTTATTCTTCTCTTTTTTTCTTTTATCTCCCCCTTTTTTATTTTTTTTTTCTTTTTTCTGCTTTTTTAGCTTTCTCTTTTTTTGAGCAAGGCAGAGCTAATCATCATCTATTTTTGGATGACCCTTGGTGTGTGTGGAACTCAGGATTTTCACCGTCCTCCCATACACTTGGACTTTTGTGTAAAAGTCAAGTGTGCAATGTCGGGGGTCCCCTTATGAGTGTGTTCCATCACCCAAGAGCATCAGATTGTATAGTTGATGTAGCTCCATGTTCCCGAGCATAGTATCCCCTTTGTTCTTCTTGTTCTTGACCTGGAAGGATTAGTGACAAGAATACCTAAAGTTGCATACTAATTTGACAACATGCCCTTGCTTTTATTGAAAGGATTTTTTTAATAATAGTAGTATATATTATTTTTTCATGATACTCGTGATAATCTAGGGTATCTCCCAGTAGTGCTTTGTTATGGTCTTAAGCTTGACCTTGGGAACTCATCCTGCAGCTGTTAATGGTGGTATACTTCCTAGCTTTACCACCAAATATTTTAGCGTCAATGTTTAAGCTGCAAGGTTAGTATCACGGTGCATCCATGAGATCTACTATATTTGTCATAAACATAGGCATCCACAACCATCTTCCTAAAAAGTTTGGAAATGAGGAGTAGGAAGCGGTTGAGTTCCTTATAGGGGCACGTGGTACTAAGCACAATGAAACCTGGAGACTCCAAAAGTGAGTGTGAAACATGGGGGGTTTCAAAAGTGAAACTTTCATGCTCAATGGTGGAATCTTTTTCCTTAGTCTCCAGAGTTGGTGCAATGGGTATGTCCATGGCACAAAATCTTTCGTGTAAGATCAATGTTGAATCTCGACCACTATTGAGACCAACGTTTGGATGGCCAGAGGGACACGACTTGGGTTTGAGCAAGGGGGATGGAATATGTTATGTTTCATAAGCAAGCTTAGGTGAAATGAATGAAGATATGAATTTTGCCTCCTCAAATGTGTTATTGTTGGGTTGTTGCTTCGCGTTTGGACTTTCTGGGCAAAAGGTAGGAGTGGCAAAAGGGTGGCCTATGAGAAGATCCCCATGGGAAGGTTTTTCTAGAATAAGATTTTTCAAAGGGTGGCCTATGAGAAGATCGAACTCAAGGATGGCATAGATGTGGAAATCTAAGTGAACCTTGGTTTTGTCAATTATGACTAGCACAGCTCTAGCTATCCTACAACATTCGAAGAATAGTCCCAAAGGAATTTTGAAAAGTTGATTGGTCAGCACTAGCGGCATGTTACCCAAAAGGTGTTTTGCTAGGAACTATAACATGATACTAGTCCCAACTATGGGGTTGCGCAGGGCTTCTAAGTCTATTCCCTTAATGAGCAAGGTATGGTTTTGGAAGGTGAAAGAATCTGAATTGCTTTAGAAGAATGTTCCACTTCCATTAACCATTCCTTTGGTGGTATTTTGGGGGAAACAAATGGAAGATGTGCTAGCTCTTCGTGCCATAGGATTTTCATGGTATTGCCATGATCCTTGAATTTGATGGGGAATTCTGAAGGATAGATTACTCCTTCCTTTGATGTTCATGGTGTGGGTGGGGGTTCATAAGTTGAATATATGGATGGTATGTGGTTGGATTTGCCCAATGAGGATTCCCCAACACTCGACATGACTATTTCCTAGAGGATTCTAGGGTTCATGGTGGAAAAAGCATGTTTGGCTATGAAGTGTTCAAGGAATTCTACTTGTTTTGTCATGGTTTTGTGTGTAAATCTATCTCCAGTTGTCACGTCTAGGCATAGGTCAGCATCTATGTCAAGACCTAAATAGAACAGATGCAAAATCACGCCATCGGGTAATGACAAGTTTGGGCCAGCATGTAATAATGTTGAAAACTAGGCCTAGGCTGAACCTATAGACTCTTTCTCACGCTACTAGAATTCAAGGATTGCCCTTGGTTGAGAGTAGATATGAGACATGGGGGAAAAATGCAAGACAAAATTTGTCTTTAAGTTCATCCTAGTCCCCATTCGCACTCCCTACAGCAAACGTGTACCATTGCTTCGCCTTCCCCATGAGAGAGAAGAGAAACAATTTCCACCTTATGGTTTCTTGTGTCATGCCTGAGATGTACAGGCATGAACATATTTCCTCAAAATCTAGCAGGTGTTGGCATGGGTTTTTTTTCATGCCCTAAAAAGAGTAATGCCCGAACCGTGGCTATTAGCCATGGGTGGAGTTCATATCCAGATGAATGGTTTGGTTTTGGAGAAAGTGGTGGCTCTTGGAACTCTCCCTTTGAAGTGGAAGGGTTTGAATTTGTGGTTAGCTTCATGTTTGGAAAAGATAAAAAGAAAACTATTTTTGTGTTTTTATAAGGACACATATATGAGGACGAATTAGGTTCAAATGAAATATCAACTGTTCCCTAGCAACAGCACCAGAAAGCTTGTTGGTATTTCTTAACGAATACAGAAGAATCTGCAAGCGTACGGAATTACCGTTGTAGCCTTCACCTGGAAGTATTAAGGGTATCATATTTTCCTCAGGGAACGGAGGTACTTTCTTCTAGCTAGTTTGTCTAAGGACAACCCAAGGGTAGAGATAGAAAGCAGGGTAGAAATGGATTCCTATAGCTCTCAGGTCCTAAGAGTAGCGATACTCTACTTCTCATCGTTTACTTTGGGCACCGGATATCACCTGGTCTACCAAGCGATGCCGGCCTATAGCTCTACGCAATACTTGAATGTGAGGGAGTTCAAAGGATAGACAGGGTTGTCAACACCTGTTGCCTACCCCTCGACTGTGGAGTACGAGGCAAATGAAGGTAGCCTCTAGGCTAGACACCACGTCTATGCTATTGACTACTACTCTAGTGTCATATAGGGCTATCCGTCTTTATCAAGGACCCTCTACTAGAGCATCCACCATGGGGACGGATGACGTACCTGTAAACAAGAGAAGGTAAAGCTCAACTAAACAAAAGACATAAAAGACTATAAGAACCACAAATACTTACTTAGCCAATATCACATGAAGGAGCCAAGCAAATACTCATAGAAGTGCAAGTTTGGGGAAGCTCTATCAAGCCTAGCTTCCAAGTACAAGCCCGGGGAGATGTCGACAAGTCTGGCTCTTCCCCGCTCTCTCCCTCACATCTCACTTTCTCACTCTAGCTAGCTACTAGGGCATAGCCCTTTTGGAATGTGACTCAAGTGTGGAGCTCTTGCTCCCTTGAGGTGCTCTTTGCTCCCTTGGCTAGTGTGTGGAATGAGGGAGAGGGGGCCTTTATTTATAGGAGAGAAGAGGGGGATAATTCCATGGAATATTCCCTCACTTACTCTCCAAACCGTCAACCAACGCATTAATTGTACTGACACAGCATGGAACCACCTTGAAGCTATCGGCACGAGCCACCTGGCCAAGGTTGGGCCCAAGTAGAGGCACCCCTAGCACGGCCACACCTTGGTCGCGTGTCCCTGTGGCTCAACTTGAGTCTAGTTTTGCATGGTCATCTCCCCTTCGGGCCTAGTCCATGTTCCCGTGGTGCATCAACCTGATTGTGTAAGTTGGATTGGGCTTCTCTCCTTCTTCTTCTTGCTTTGCTATGGGCCAAAATAGGTTTAGTTATTTCTTTATTCTTTTCTCTACTTTTGGCCCATTTTAGGTATATTTCCATGTAAGCCCTGCAAAACAAGTGAAACACCAAAACTCATGGAAATCGTTAGCGTAAAGCCCAGTTCACTAAGTTTGGTGTGGTTTTTTATATAGTAATTGGTGGTATAAATTATGCAATAAGGACCACCAACAAGATGTATATTTTCACCCTTTTGGGATTATGTTGGCGATATAAATCTATTGATAAGGATGTTGACGGTAGATAAGTGTCATTTTTAACCGTCAACATAGTATGAGAAAGGACCTAAAATATAATTACTAGCTAGATATAGGGGTTACACTAACAGAATTCCATGAGTTTTGGTGAATGTCTATTTCTGCAAGTGGTTATCAGGAAACAACCAAAGGAGGCACACATGTCATATTTACATAGAGAGAAAGGGGCCACATATATAAAAAGAATAATCTAGAAGACACGGGAAGCAAAACCCTAGGAGGTGGGACCCACCTCTCACTATGATAGGGGCGGTCACCCCACCCCCCTAGGAGGCCGCCCCACCTAGATGGCCAATCAGGAGCCACCTCGCGGATCATGCCTCCACCGCCTTTGAGGATCAATAATAATCATCCATCAAGGTCGGTTTGATCCAAGGGTTGTGGTGCTTCCTAGAGTGCTATATAAGCAAGGCCCCTGGCCCCAGGAGAAACCCTAATTCATTCCAATATATAGAGCATTCCTCTGAGAAGCCTCAGAGCCACCATCTCAATTAGATCTCTATAGTTTAGTAGCATAGCTACATAGGATTAGAACTAGAAGGAGGCAAGCATTGCTTGGATTCTGGATCTATCAAGAGGATTCTTGGTAATTCTCTCCTACTTTTATATTTGTTCTTGTATTATTCATTTAGTTCATGATTTGTATGAATATGATTTTAGTCTATTCTATCATATCTGATATGACTTTGCTCTATTTGATTATGTTCTCAATTATATTGTTCTTAGTCTACTTTGATTATATGCTTGACATAGTTAGATTAGAATTATATTCAAGTATAGGATCGTATAGTGCTTGCTCATTAGACCGATGGGTGAGTGGCAAATATTGTGTAGGCATGGTGCCTATACCATATTTTCCTACGATTGCACCCTATATTCCGGACCGTGTGGTAGATCACGGGAGTGACAGTCCTGTTGAGTCATTTGTAGTCCACCTCCCGAGTATAGGGCAGGTAGAACACAACTATTATAGGGAAGTGATTGCTATGTTCTTCATCTTCCTTCGTAATATCACTATGCGTAGATATAACCTTCTCTTGCTATGATTGCCAAGTGTAATTGCACTAATCATCGTATGCTTTGACCTTATAATTAGAATAACTTAGGAGTTATTTTTGTAGTTCGTCCTAATCCATGCTAGTGCTATAAGCTTAGAGTAATCTATTGAGATGTTTATCTTTTATTATGTGGCTATGTGCTTATCAGTTATTCTTTATCATTTATATATACTATTTATCTTGTGACACTTACCCTATATGAGAAGATAGATAAAGACATGGTTATGCTCTCCATTACCACATGCAGTGATGCTCATTGCTCATTATCCTTAGCACTCCCTTCCTAGTGGTAAAAATATAAATAACGATACCTCGATTACTCCCGGTTAATGCACTACATCGGTATTATTTGTGTGCTTGTGGATTTCATATTCATTTTAGAGGAGCATTTGCATTTATTAATACTAGCACCTCTAGCGCCATGCTAGGGATGACAACCTAGCTTAGGTGGCGTTAGAGGTGTCAACAAGCATTTTTGGCGCCGTTGCCAGGGAAGGTTGAATTGCTATTCAAAGGAAATGAGCCATCGCTTGCATCCACTAATGAGATTTAGAAACCATCATCCTTCTCTACTCATACAGCCTTACCCATATCTTTTGTCTATTTATATATCATATACAGGGTAATGTATGAGCAGGTTTGATCTTCCAGATAATTTCATTGACAACTCAGAAGCATTAATTAGAAGGACGAGAGCCAAGCTAAAGAAAGTTCAAATAGAAGCATCATCATCAACATCTCAGCTTGAAGCTCCACCTTTTGAGTTGGGAGTTCAACCAAGCGTATTTCAAAGCTTAACACCAGAGTTCGATGCCATGGCCAACAAGTCACTCCATGAGTTCTCAACTCCCACTATGGACAACATCCGTACTGTACATACTATGGACATTGAGAAGTCATTTGAGCTCAAGCCAACACTGATCAACATGGTGCAAGCTAGCCAGTTTTGTGGGAAGGCACATGAAGATGCTAGTGCTCATCTCCAACACTTTCTAGAGATTTGTAGCACTTTCACCATCAAGGATGTCCCCAGAGATGCCATACTACTTCACCTCTTCCCATTCTCAATCTTGGGGAGAGCAAAGAAGTGGTTCTATGCAATTAAGGAGAAGAATACTATGTGGGCACTCTGCTCCACCAATTTCTTAGCAAAGTTCTTTCCCATGGGCAAGACAAATGCTCTTTATGGGAAGATATCAAGTTTTCAGCAACAACATGATGAGTCAGTCCTAGAAGCATGGGAGCGCTTTCAAGATTACATCCTAGAATGTCCGCATCATGGAATGGAGAATTGGCTACTCATGTAGACCTTCTATCACAGGCTCACCAATAGCACCCGTGAGACCATGGATGCCACCGCTGGAGGAGCATTCTTATCACTTACAATTGCTCAAGCCATAACTCTTGTGGAAAAGATGGCATCCAACCAAGGTTGGAACGACGAGAGAACTCAAACCCACAAGAGAGGTGGAGGTATGCACCATTTGAAGGAGGTAGACATGCTGTCTACCAAGATGGACCTACTTATGAATAGGCTCGATGAGAGAGCCAGTGAGAAGAATGAAGTTATGCATATCCATGATTCTCGCATGACTTGTGAAGAGTGTGGAGAAACTAGGCATTCAGGCAGCAGTTGCCCAAAGCTAAAAGAGGATGTGAACTACCTCAACAACAACTACTACTATCACCCTCAATAGAATCATGGTTGGAACCAACAACAAAGGTCTAACTACTCAGGTAACTATCAAGGTAATAACTCTTATAATAATTTTAATCAGCCGCCTTTAAGAGAGTTAGTGCTTAATCAAGGAAAGTTAATGGATAACCTGTCTAAGAAGTTAGCATCAAATGATAAAGTGCTAGAGACAATTAATAACAGGATGGATAACTTTTCTACTACCATTAAGAATCAACTTAGCTTTAATAAAATGCTAGAGTCTCAGTTGCAACAGCTTGCAATTATTGTCCCTCCTGCTAACCAAGGTAAGATTCTAGGACAACCGGAAGATCTAGAAACTACAAATCTTGTAGACATATTCAATGTAGGAAGCAATTAGAGTGACCCTATCTCAAAAGGGTGGAATGACGAGACTCTGCCAATCAAGAAAGGTGATCTAGGGAGACTAGTCATCCTGATATCCATTGGAAGCATGAACTTCAACCAGGCTATCTGTGACTTCGGTGCAAACGTCAACATCATGCCTAAGGTGATCTATGATAAAATGTTCAATTATCCTTTATTGTATACAACCATGTGCTTGCAGCTTGCAGACCAGTCACTCTGCTACACTAAAGGGATCCTAGAAGACATCTATGTATGAGTAGGCAGCTTGTACGTTCCTGCAAACTTTATGATTATAGAGACAGGTGGTGATGAGAGGTCACCCATCATTTTGGGATAACCATTCTTGAACACCACTAGAGCTATCATGTATTCCAACACTGCCAAAGATCTGTTTCAATATCAAAGGTAAGAGAGAGACCTTCTTCTTCAAGAATAGGGTACTATAGTTCCCTGCACACCCACAACATCCCTACGAGCCAAAGAAGAAGAACAATCAGAAGAACAAGAACAGAAATAGGAACAAGAAGCCACAACAGATGGAGTCAATAAGGATGTTCAATGTAGTCCACATAGAGCATGGTCGAAAGCTCAAGTCCCCCTACTTGGTCAAGAAGGATGACCCAGGTGTCCCAACCATTGAATGCATCATCAACAGAAGCTTATTTCAAAAGGCTGTCTGTGACACTGGATCGGGCGTCAACATAATGGCCAAGGTAACTTATGAATATCTATATGGTACTATGCCCTTGGAACCTACATATGTACAACTACAGATGGCGGACCAAATGTTTCGCTTTGTGGAAGGACTAGTAAAGGATGTCCCATTATAGATTGATGACCACTTCATCCCGACTGACTTCTTAATCATCAACATGGGAGAAGATGAGTACGATCCACCAATCATCCTAGGAAGACCATTCCTAAGCACCACCAAGGACATCATCTACATCACAACAGGTGAAGTGCATTTCCAATTTCCCTCAGAGAAGGTATGCTGCCATTTCAATAATAATTATCTAATTGATGAAGAACCTAAGAAGAACAGATCAAGGAGAAGGCACCGTATTTGCACCAATAAGAACCAGTCAGCTATGGACAGCTGGGCTGACTATGAAGGGAAAGTAACAAGACATGAAGATTTATTTCCTAAAGATAGTACATCTCTAGAGGAGGAAGCTATGACCCTGACCCAAGAATCAAGAAGAAGAGAAGACAGAAGAGCAGGCTTCTCCCTCAAAATCAACCTCACCAACAAAACAAGTATGGAGAGTAAAGGTAAAATCAGTTTCAGATTCAACATAAGAAGAGGATCAGACGAAGGTCAGTAATCTGAGTGTAAGGCTGTCATCCTGTAGGTCTGTACGGCTTTGGAGAGGCCAGTGATCCGAGTTTAAGGCTGTCAGAGCCTGCATACACGTAAGAGTACAACTGGTCTGGCCAAAGGGCATCTGCCAACCACCCAAAACGTAGAGGGCAGATCTCGTGCACGCTATGAGTGAGGTCGAGGACATAGCTACTCTGAGAACCCGAGAGGATTGGTGATCAATGTACTGGTTTATGAAAAAGTTGTTGTAGTTGTAGAATCAACAATGTAAACAAGTGTAGTCAACGGTAGTCGAGTATATATCATAATTCAAAGTACAAAAGTAGTACAGAAAAAAGGTACATATCTGTATTTGAGAATTAGGTGTAAAAACGCCTAAGCTTGTCGATATGGATGGAGTTGGGCACGTCAGTGCCGTCAAGTCTTGCAAGCCTGTACGAAGTGGGTCATGTAACAGCCTTGACGATGTATGGCCCTTCCCATGGAGTTGCCAACTTGTGGCCGCCATCTTGGCTAGTCTTCCATTTCAATACCATGTCGCCGACCACAAAGAAACGTTCCTGAACATTTTTGTTGTAGTACCTTCGTAACACGGCGAGGTACTTGGCCATGCGTATACAGGAGTCAAGGCATTGTTCCTCTACACTATACACCTCGAGCTCGCATTGTTCAGTAACTTGGTCTTCATTGTAGTTCTCAACCCGAAGTGACTGGAATTCAATGTCCGCTGGAAGCACAACCTCGGCGCCGTAAACCATGAAATATGGTGAGACACTAGTATTCCGAGTAGGTTGTGTCCGAAGTCCCCAGACCACGGCTGGTAACTCCTTGATCCACTGGCTAGGTGCTTTGTCATTCTCTCTGTACATCCTTTTCTTCAATGCATCCAGAATCATTCCATTAGCCCGCTCGACCAGTCCATTAGCTCTGGGGTGTGCCACCGAGACGTATTTCACTACAATGCTCCATTCATCATAGAAGTCCCAAAACATGTTCCTAGTAAACTGAGTCCCTAGGTCTGTAATGATGTTGTTGGGTATACCAAAGTGGTGGATGACCTAGTCGAGAAACTTGACTGCTTTTTCAGAAGATGCCTTGACCAAGAGCATGTACTCTATCCATTTGGAAAATTTATCAATCAGCATGAATACAAACTTGAAGTTACCTGGTGCTAGTTTGAAGGGTCCAATCATATCCAGGCCTAGCACGTAAAAGGCTAGGAGGCTGGTATGGTCTAGATCTCATGGGCTGGCACATGAATTCTTTTGGAGAAAAACTGACAGTTGGCGCAATGTCTAACAAGCTTCACTGCATCAGCTACTATGGATGGCCAGTAAAAACCTGCGCGAAATGCTTTACCAACTAGTGTCCGAGATGTAGCATGATTACCACAGGTGTCAGAATGTATTTCTTCCAAGAGTTTAATACCATCTTCTTGCTCGATGCACTTCATCAATACTTCTGCTTTCGCATTTTTGCACCATAGCTTACCCTCAACCACCAGGTATTGTCTGCTGTGGCGTATAAGGCGTTCATTTTCATTTCGATTAGAGTACCCGATGCCATCTGTTAGGTACTTAAAGAATGGAACGCACCAGTCTACTATCTTAGTCGAGGTGTGACATGGTCCTGCTATGGTCGGGGATGGTTCCGTAGTGGTCGATGATGGAACCATAACTACTAGAGGCTAGACTAAGGGCTTCTCGACCACAGGGTCATCTTCTTGCTTGATGGATGGTTTTAAAAGGTCTTGAACAAAAACACCATGCGGTACTTGAGCTCTAGATGATCCTAACTTCGACAGCGCATCTACTACTTGATTTCTATCTCGGACCACATGGGAGTATTCAACGCCGTAAAATTTGCCTTCAAGCTTCCTAATTTCTTTGCAATATGCATCCATTTCCTCACTAGTTGTATCCCAGTCCTTGTTGAGATGGTTAATAACTAGGGCTGAGTCACCGTGGACGTAGAGGCATTTAATACCGAGGTCAATTGCAATGCGCAAACCATGAAAGCATGCCTCATATTCTGCAGCATTGTTAGATGCCGGGAAGTGAATCCTGAGGATGTAGCGTAATTGCTCATTGGTTGGTGATATGAATAATATGCCCGCTCCCGCACCATTAATAGTTAGGGAGCCGTCAAAATACATTTTCCAGTAGTCAATGGGTCCTTGAGAGGTTAGGATACTTAAGTCTATCCACTCAACCATGAAGTCAACAAGTGTTTGAGATTTGATAGTATCACGACATGCAAACTCTAGGTCAAAAGGACATAACTCCATTGCCCATTTGGCGATGTGCCCATTTGCATCTTTGTTGCATATAATGGTACCAAGAGGAAACTCAGTTTTGATCACCACGTGGAACCTGTCAAAGTAATGTTTCAACTTTCAGGTTGTAATGAGTATGGCGTAGATCCATTTTTGAATCTGAGTGTACCTAGTTTTGGACTTGTTGAGCACCTCACTGATGAAATAGATTGGGCGCTGAACACCATAAGCGTGGCCGGGCTCCTCGCGCTTGACCACAAGGACAGTGGAGATGACTCGATCAGTCGCAGCAATGTAGAGTTGAAGGACTTCTCCTGACTTGGGGGCAGTAAGGACCAGAGGTGATGCAAGGTACTGCTTTAGCTATGTAAAGGCAATATCCACTTCCTCCGACCACTCAAACTTCTCGCATGCCTTGAGTAGCTTGAAGAAAGGTAAGCCCTTGTCCCCAAATCGAGATAAAAATTGACTTAGGGTGGCCATACACCCTATAAGTTTCTAGACATCTTTGACATTTGCTGGTCGCTTCATATTGAGGACAGCTTGCACCTTCTCTAGATTAGGACGTATGCCATCACGACTGATGACATTGCCTAGTAATATACCAGATGGAACGCCAAAGATGCACTTTTTAGGATTCAACTTCCATTGATATTGATTAAGCGCTGCAAAAGTATTTGTCAAATCATCAATCAAGGAGTGGGATTCCTTGGTTTTGACAACTACGTCGTCTACATAGGCTTCGACCAGGTCATCTTGTATCTCCTTTTAGAGGCACTCTTGAATTGCACACTGATAAGTAGCTCTAGCGTTTTTGAGCCCAAACGACATGGTCGTGTAGCAATAAGCACCGAAGGGTGTAATAAAGGACATCTTGATCTGATTGTCCTTGTTGAGAGTGATCTGGTGATAACCAGAGTAATAGTCGAGAAAAGATAGTAACTCACAGCCAACCGTGGAGTCCACGACTTCGTCAATGCGAGGTAAACCGAAGGGTTCTTTATGGCAGTGTTTGTTGAGATCAGTGTAGTCAACACACATTCTCCATTCATTATTCTTTTTGCGTACAAGAACTAGATTGGCTAACCAGTCCGGGTGATACACCTCTTTGATAAAACTGGCTGCAAGAAGCTGTGTAACTTCTACCCTAATGGCCTCCTTTTTGTCCTTCCCAAACCACCGTAGCTTTTGCTTGACTGGTTTTGCCTTGGGGTCGACGTTCAAGGAGTGCTCGATCCGGTCTTGAGATACACTGGGCATGTCCGATGGTTTCCAAGCGAACATGCTTACGTTCTCTCTCAAGAACCGGATGAGCGTGTCTTCCTATTTGGGATCAAGGTTTGACTCGATCAGTGTCGTCTTGCTAGAGTCACCCTCGACTAGCTGGATCTCCTTGTACTCCTTGGACTTGATAGACTTGCGTGGTGCTTCAAGCTCTGGAATTTCTAGCTGGTTGGGAGGAGTCTTCTTTGCCTCCATCATCGTTGCCGACATGCGTAGGGAGAGGTCGTGGGCTTCAGCTACGTGAAAGCTATCATCTTCACAAGTATAGGCAACGAATACATTACCTTTGAGAGTAAGGACTCCCTTTTCTGTTGGCATCATAAGCACCAAGTACCTATAATGAGGTACGGCCATGAATTTGGTGATATCGAGGCGACCAAGGATAGCATGGTAGGTGCCCTCGAAGTCAGCGACCACGAAGTTGACATAGTCAGTACGGAAGTGGTCTGCCATGTCAAACTGCACAGGTAGGGTAATTTTCCCGAGAGGCATAGAGCTCTATCTAGTCAGGACCCCCTAGAACTGTGCGTCGTATGGCTTCAAGTCAGCTTCAGATATGTTCAATGCTGATAGGCTATTCTTGAATAGGATGTCGATGGAACTACCACCGTCGATGAGTACCCTGTCAAATTGCACTTTATTGATACAGGGACTGAGGACAAGAGTGAAACGACCTAGTTCAGGGATGGTGGCCCATTGATCCACCCTGCTAAAGTTAATTTCTTAGTGTGACCAGGGTGGTAGTCTTGGATCTGCAATGAGGTCGTCTGTCTTGGCCACATTCAGGCAAGCGCGGACGAGTAGCTTCTGCTCGTGTTTGCTTTCAATAGACACCTTGCCCCCGACAATGGTTGCAACATGTCTCACCATTTCCTGATACTGGTGCTTGGGGTTCTTGTCAGGATCGTCCTCGTCATCGTCCTTGCGGTTATGCTGGTCTGTTGCGTCATCAGGCTTGGCGGCATTTTCTGAAGCCTGTTTGCGACAATAGATTTCCTTGAGGACCTTGCAGTTTTCCAACGTATGGTTGGACTTAGGATGAGCTGGGCAAGGCCTCTTCAAGGCTTTAGCATAGTCTTCTTCATAATTGCGACACCCACCAAAATTTTTCACGGCGTTGACCTCGCTGTCGTCATCGTGAGCACGCTTGCCCTTGAAGTTGTCACGGCGATCACCGTGCTGATTTCTGTTGTCGCGCCGATCATGATTGTCGTTACGATGGTCCCTGATGTCGCTGCGACCTCTAAAGTCATCGCGGCGGCAGTTGTCGCGGTAGTTGTCGCATCGTGTAGAGTACGGTGCTTTGCTGGTGCCCTCGTTCAACAGCTTCTTGGCGTCATCGTCATCCGCATACTTCTTGGCGGTGGTGAGGAGGTCAACCACCGTTATAGGCCGTTTATGAAGGAGCTTGTCCCTGAGGTCATTGTGGTAGCGCAGACCTATGATGAAGACTTCAATAGCCTCGTTGTCGGTGATCCTGGGAATCCTGATGCGCATATCCGAGAAGCATCGGATGTACTCGCGCAATGGTTTGTCCCTAGCGTCGCGGATGCGCTGAAGGTCATACTTGTTGCCTCGCTGTTCACAGGTAGCAATGAATTTTTCGATAAAGGCTCGACGCAAAGCATACCAGGAGTCGAAGTGATTCTCTGGGAGACTAATAAGCCATTGGTGCCCCACCGGGCCGACTACCACGGTAAAGTAGTTGGCCATGACATGCTCATCGCCCATAGCGGATCTGCAAGCGGTCTCATAAAGTTGGACCCATAGCTCGGGATTAACCTTGCCATCATAATGGTTAAGCTTTTCAAGCTTAAAACCTCTAGGCCAGATGACCTGTTGTAGGTGGTTGGTGAATTGCTTGGGGCCCGAGGGACCGTGGACCATATCGTACTCCATGCGACAACTGGTTTCATGGGACGCATGATCTCAAGCTCTCTGTTCAATGCAAGGATGTAGGTCACGGTTGTTGAGGTCGTGACAGAGATCGTAATTGCCATCATGGTGATCTTGTTCGTCACCATATTGTTGTCCATGATGACGGTGGTCCCAGTGGTCATTACACTGGTTGTCGCTGTGTCGGTCGTCATCGTTGTTATTGCGGCGGTGGCCGAGGTGGCGGTTATCATCGCGGGGAGGATTTCCGCGATTGCTGTCGTTGGCTCCGTCAGCTCTTGGATTGACACCAGGAGCTATGTTGTCCATAACACGGTTGTCTGTGCTAGCGAGTGCGTGTAAGCCACGTTGACCAGATCTGAAAGGTCGACTGGAGTGCTGGCAGCTCCTGCTAGTCGCGCCAGACATGGACGGCCCCACGACACATTCATTGGTCAGAACCATGGCCGCCTAGAGATAAGCCTGCAAATCCTCCCGAATGTTTTGGATTTTCGGGGTATCCAGTAACCGCTTCAGGCTTTCAATGGCGACGACCACGTTGGCGCTCGGCTTATGCAAATATATCAGATAACTAAACTTTGGGCTTTCGGTCAAGCAAAGGCATGGATACAAACATTCAAGGGCTAACCATCAAGTCTACAGGCTCAGGCTCCTAAGGGAAAGAACCTAATTCGAGATGATACCAAGAGATCGTTTCGTGTAACTCGAGTGTTGCTCTAAGATAAAGCTATTCGACACTCGTATTCTCACCGAGGACAATGAGGTGACAACTATGGCACTACCTAGATAACAATCATACATACAACATCAGTCAAGTAGACATCTGAGAACATTCAAACGATTGAGCTTAAGCAACCAATCCAAAGCACAAGGCTCACCTAAAATAAGCATTCATCTCAAGCACAAACTAACTACAAGTTTAGCTCAAAACAAACGCTAGCTAAGGTGACTAACTTAACATGTGCACAGAATCTAGACAGCAGCATAGTAACTACTTGTTTCAACCATAACTGAGGTTGTAGACCTTCTATAAAGGTGATCCTAGACTTTCTAGACAGCTTAAGAAGATGACTACACTTTAGTTATTCATACCAACAGCTAATTCATAGATTAACATGACCAAAATTGCTAATGTTTCAGATCTATACCAATATGGACAGAAAACTGACAAGAACTTCAAAAAGGTACAACTGGAGTTCTAGGGACACAACAAGGCTGAGACTTAACTTTAGGTAAAGCTTATTAAGTTGTCTATAACTTTCTTATTATCATATTAAGATGATTTTATAGCCAACAAGGCCAAACAAGACAAAGAAAACATCTCTGCCCAGATTTGGACAGATTCTGTCATTCCATTTTGCAAGCTCATAACTAGAGAATTATACCACCACAATTAGTGCTATAGGACATTTTAGAAAGCTTAGAAAAAGTACTACACTTCTTCTATTATCTCTAAGACATGATTCCATATGCACACAGGTCAAACAAACCAACATTCAGATCTATTCAGAGAATAAGCAAAAACCTGACAGTAAACTTCTAAAATTCATAACTCTCAAACCATAAGACCTAGGGTCACGAAATTTTTGGACAAGCTAGATAATTAAGTTAGCTAAAACTTTGGTATTCTCCATAACTACAGAAAACACCATTATGACCACAAAAACATCACTACAACAGAAATCATTTTAGCAGCCAACGTCCTACAAGCAAAACAAAGCTTGTCTTTGTTCTACTTAACAAGAGAGCACACAAACATGTTATTCTAGTAGCTCTAAATTTTGTTACCTTAGACCAACACATATTTAATTCATTTATGAGAATCCATACTTACTTAAGTGAGGTCTAAAGCATTGGCAAACGCTTGGGTGGGCAACATAGAGTAAGGCATTCTTGTTTAGCTTCACACAAGAAAGATAGTGTACTACAATGATCACAAGTTACTTATCATTTGAACAAGGGTGAGAGGAGCATAGCCATGTATAACGCAACAATCATGAAGATGCATGCTTTGTCCTATTCGTCCTCACAAGATTGCCAACCTAAGGTGGCGATCACGTTCTATGTCGGTGGCATAACAATCACTCTCTCAATATATAACTAGTCGTCAGCTACATTCGACTTACGCATTCATGGTTAGCGTACCTGTAGAAAAGTTTCATTGTAGCCCAACAATTCCCCAATATAGCACATAATGAAAGCAGGAAAGTAAAATTTTTAAGTACTCCCATATACATATACCCCTGTATATATACATGTAGCACCAAAACTACCCAAATCAGAAATCACCCACAATTAAGTACCTTCATATATACATGTGTGTAACATGTAAATAATCTAGTAACCAAAACTAGCTCTCCCTAGACCGCTGGTTGGACGGTCATGCTCTCACAACTCACACTTACCTGTGCGTAGGTGCGATGTTGCATAAAAGTAAACTAGCAACATAGTGTGGGAGAGTTATCACACATACATACCTTGGCAAGGGCGTAGATGCATAAATGAAAAACCCCCAAGTTAGTACTTATATAAGCCACCTGATAATCCTTATATGGGCATAAGAAAATTGACCACTGGCATACTAGGTTTAGAATTTAGATTTCACAAACCTATATATAGCTATAAGTTGATAAAACTGATTTTATAAAACAAAACCTTTGTTTTAAATACACATACGACAAGTTTAATGTTGAATCTTGCTCCGATACTAGATGTAACAGAACCGTCCAAATTATAAGAGCACAAGTACAAAAACAATCACCGAAGTGATCAAATTCTCATACTTGAGCCCATATAACTCCAGTAGTCCAATGAAATCATGAGGGATTTCAAACCAACCAACATACAAGCCAAGATCATAGTGATTCAACATAACAAGTCACATGTTACATCCATTTCACAAGTAATTCAATATACATTGGAGTTCAACATAGTTATTACAACTTACTTAGAAAAGTAGCGGAAGCAAAGTAAATTGGAAACTAACATTAATCTTATTTCAAATACATGCTAGTAGCACGGTCAACTTCCAACAAAAGCATTAGAGATAAGGTAAATAAGAAGGATCATGCCCGTGATCACACTCCGCCACTACGGCAGGAGCCAACCAACTCTTGCAGCCACCATGATACATCACAACCTGCAACAAGTGGGATAAAACCCTGAGTACAAGAAGGTACTCAGCTAGACTTACCCGTCAGAAACCAGAAATAAGGTGACACCAAGGATCATGCAAGGCTGATATGAAGTGGGGCTAGCTTGATAACATTTTGCATAAAAGCTTAATATAGATGATCAATCATTAATGCTTAAGCATCAATTTAATTATCATTAACCTATCATCTATATTAGAACCTGTACTAGAGCACTCACTTTATTAGGAGCAAACAATATTAACCATAGCAGGTATAAATTGAGGCAACCTTTCCATCGTGATCCAATTAACCATCTGTTCAATTTAATGGAATCTACGTTGCCGATGCTCAAGTCAAGTGCTCACTAATCGGGAACGATGGCGATTCGAATCGAATTCCTATCTAGCTCGAGGGGTATTTCTAACACTCACCGCGCAGGCCCCTGCTAGGGTCGCACAAGCCACCTTTCGTACAATTCAGGAGTCACGGGTTTGAATGATGCCGCATCCCTAAGGGTAACACTCTGCTAGGTGATAGGGACTCTAACCCCCCCTTGGTCTCACGCCAATGTCCCCAAGCACATCCTTACTCTCCTCCAAGATGCGACCTACCATTCGATTCCCGGCCTGAACCGAATTACTTGGCTTCGCGGTCGAAACGACTTATCTAGCCAACTAAGTGTTATACTACGTTCAACATGACTCAAGGACGTACAGTGAATCGGTCCTTAAATGACTCAGACGGGGATAGATTCACACCTAAGACCTCCATGCCTTGTCGCTTCACTATCATCATCCCGCCCGGTCTCATTTCATTTTATTAACACATGGTTCCATTCCACGATAGCACATATAGCCAACCGTGTCATATATGAACATCCCTATATCTCGCAGGTGATAGGAAATCACCTGACTTCTACTGCTTATAGCAGGGCTAAGCATCTACTCGATCCTAGTCTATATAGGATTCAAGGATTCAAATATCTGGACAAGGAATGATATAATGCAGCAAGGTTTTCAACCAACTCCTACCACTTAATGCAACAATACTTATAACATATATAGAATTAATTGCTTTGAAGGTAGGAGGCTTATAATGCTCCGGGGCTTGCCTGGGATCCGACTCAAGTTAGAGTATGTCAGATGAATTTGCTTGGCAAGCATTCCCCAATCAAGCACTCGTCCAAACTTTCTACCTTCGGGATGGATCCACCACACCATCTTCTGGTTAGCTCCACATCAGGTCCTTCACGTGTTTCAGCTAGCATACCTAAATGAGGTGCAACAGTGCATATGTATGAATGCATAGAAGGGTAATAAACAAAGAAATCAAACAAGCATACCAAAGTTCTCATAAACACCTAGAGATAATTAACTTAATCCTCATTAGCGTATAACATAGAAGATTGCGAGCACAACAATCAAGGCACAAGTATCATAAGATTACAGGGTACCAACCCAAGTACCATCAAGGATATGAGTCACACTTTAACCCACTAGCATGGCAAAGTTAATCAAAGCACTAGACTAGAATTTGTCACATTCTGGGCATCAAAACAGAAGCTAAGTAATTAAATCATAACTGGAGATTTACAACTCCAAATGACTTGCAAGAAGATATTATGGAAAGATTATGAAATTATCTACAATTCATTTATAATCACCTAAGCCTGATTCTCAAGTTTAATGGGTCAAAAAGAGGAAACTACAGAATCTGGTCTGCTCCAAACAGAGAGCAACCAAATCTGGGAACAGACTTTAAACATCTATAACTCAAAGACTAATTGACCAAATGCCACCAAATTTTAACATGAGCTAGATACATGAATTATATACAACTTTTCTATAGACAAGGATTTTCAGAAAACATCATTATCATGGGGTAATTTACATTACCCCCAGAACTGTCCAGAAACAAGTAATTGCAAGAAATAATTATTAACATATGTTGCAAACAAATAATTATGCAAAACCAACTTTACCAACATTTCACACATGACTAATGAACACCAGAAAACATAGTATACATTACTAAATAAATTATTTTAATACATTTTCTTAATTTATTTAGATAAATAGGTGGAATTATGAACACCTATCAAAAGTGCATAATAAATTCTACCAAAATTATAGTGTCCTACAAATGCTCCCAAAAGTCTACTACCCAATTTTCAAGCCATTTAGTTCAAGTATATCAACCTCTATGAAAAAGACAGTTGACTAATACAATAAATCATGTGAAAGCAAGTTAAACCTAAAACTCCATATTTTCTATGAACACATGGCCATAGCATGAATCAATATGATAGATAAACATCATCTATACTATAATTGACCACTTCGAATTATACTTGGTCCACCAAGTAAAATGTCCCTTATTGAGAGCCTCCAACCATTATGCACCCTATAAATTGTACACAGGAATTTTACACCATCAAAATCAAAGGCTAATAAAACATCCTGACCAGATCCGATGACCACGATTCGATGTGTGATGCGAGGTTTCTCACCCTGACGAGGCTTCTCACGCAGCCGCACCCGGTGCACCCTCCGCCTCATCGCCGTGGGGTAAGGCACGCTCTCGGTTCGATTCCCACCTCCCCGTTGTTATTCCATTTTTTCCCAAAAAAACAAAAGGCACGCGCCGGCTGCAGTGCCTACCTGCGGGGCTAGGGTTGCACACGGCGGTGGCGGCGCCACTCGGCTCCCGCGGTAGCCGACCCAGGATCGAATCCCCAAATCCTTCTTCGTGGTGGCCGCTCGCCCTGACGCTCTGCCAAACTGCCGTCACACTGGTGCACGCTGTTGTTCGAGGACGGGTTCACTAGCCTCGAGGAGCTCGAGGCGCTGTTCTAGGACGGCGACCAGTTGGACACGCTGCGCGTTGGCGAGTACGTGGAGGAGCAGAGGAGACCAGGACCATGATTCACGTGCGTGGGCCCTAGACAAATCGGGGGCAGATCGGAGGAGCCCAGGACCGGGACGAGATCGGGGGCGGAGGAGGCTAGGACCGGGACGGGGGGCAATGGTGGTGTTGGAGGGTAATGGCGTCACCGGCAGGATCACCATCGGTGTTTGTGTCATGGAGAAGAAGGTCGGGATCTTGACTCTCTGGTCCGTTGAAGTTTTTCTTTTTCTTCTCCTTGGTGGTTCACGGATTCTTGCGAACACATGGATGCTATATACTGTCTTGTCTTCCTGGTTATTGATCGATTCGTGTTCTCTTCCAGCGCGTGTCTCAATTGGTCAGCTCTTGCTCCTGGATTTCTCAAAGAATGCGGGATGCCGGAGCTTCGTTGTTGTCTCTAGAGCATGTCCTCGTCTTATCAAATTTTTAACTCTTCTTTTCTTCGGGTGTCCTCTGGAACATATCCATTATGCCTGCCGCGATAGTTCTCTTTCTGCTTTTCCCGTGAATCTGGAACTGAGACATCTCCTTTTTCAGGAGAGCCTGAAATACCGTTTGTTGGGCTTTGAAGGTGATATTGGTTCTTGGGAACACGAATATGTGAGGTATGACTAAACTGAGATGATATATTTCCTGGCTCCTTCAATCAGATTTTCTAAGGAATAAAAATGCGTTGGTAATATTCAAGTACACTAGGAATAAATGTTGTTTTTGGTTACATCATTTTTGAATTGTAAAGTTGTACATTCGATTGGCTTGCTGTGATGCTAATCTGAGCCAGTTCAACTTGTTGTATGGTAATTATGGCATAAAAATTAGAATTTTGATTCTCATGATAGGAAATGGGAATTGACCAGTTCAACTTACTGTCTGCTAATTTTGGCATAAAAATTAGAATTTTGTCTCAGTGTAATAAATGGGAAATTTCTGGAAGAGGTCAACGTATTGGATCTTGACTTTTTTCCTGAACAATGCTTTACAAATTCTAAATGAAATGGAGAAATCTGCTACCTGTGGCTAGGTCTCAGCTAGCCGAGATAATTGATGGATATATGATGGATGGTTTTGAATCTTTAGCTAAAATGTGAATTTGTGATAGAAAACATGCCATCCTGAATATGTTTACATATGCTACTCTTTGGGCATTGTGGAAACTGATAAACTCTATATATTTTTAGTATCCCAGATAGTTTTGCGTGCTGGCGGTGAGTTCTGTGTCCAGTCTGTCATTTGGATAAACTGTAGGTTTGATTGTCCCAATCGGAGTATTTCCTTTATTTTGCTTTAATTGATTCTAGAATCCAAGTATCCAACTCTTGTGATGTACTGTGCAGATGACCATCACCGCACCACCATCTTCCAGATTTATGATTACTAGATTATTAGTAATAATCTCTAACGTTCATCTACCAGACATCGCTGCGGTAATATGACATCAGATTCTTGGGGATAATAATGAAATTGCTATGGACTGACATATATATACATTATTTGTAGGTGCCTTCTGTTGATTTCTTCTGTGAGTTTCAGGACAAATTACATGTGAAAAAAATTGAGCAGAAGTCAAGCAGGAACCCTTTTGAGATCATTACGCAGGATATGGTCACTGTTTGTTTGGTATGTAGAATCCTGAAAGCTGAATCATTTTCTGTTGTAGTGCTTGCATAGTTGCACAGTCATTTTCTGGAGCCTCATTTTCTTCAATCGACAATTGTTCCCTGTAATATATGAGTGACCCATGACTGTTTTTTGACTAACAATCAGTTAGCAGACTATAGTTTTTGCTCTGATTTCAATTTTCATATAGCGAGAAGTTAGGATATAGGACAGAAGTTAGGATTGTTAATGAAAACTACTTTAGCGAGAAGTTAGCAAGAACTACTTTATGAACCTGTATTTTAGGAAAACAAGCATTATGGGTTGTTAAATGGGCTAAATGAGCAGAACTAAATTCATGAGTTTGCTATCTGTACAAATGAACATCTACATCCTTCTGCGGGTGTTGGATGGCCTGCTGGCAGTGTGCCTTCTCATGGTCCCCTGGCAGCCTGAGTATTAATCCTCCGAGTGGATGAACCGTTCAAATAAAATCTGCGGGTGTTGGTTTCATGCATGTTTTTATTCTGCTTTCCTAATGTCCTGCCCAACAGATCAAAAAGTACGTTAGGCTAATGCTTCAAATAATTCACTTTTTGTTGCAGTCCAGTAGGTCTAACCAGATTCCTTTACCCAGAGTTAGCCTAACGTACTAGGAACTATAATTATAGATCAGTGTTTCATGGGTTCTCAGGTGTTCAGCTCTACCACTAAGTCTTCATAGTTTTAGCACAAAGAGTTTAATCTTCTGGTGAACAATGGGATTAAAAATTGACTCAGTTCATTAGCTGTGGGCTGTGGCATGGGCTAATAAGAGCCATACTTTCAGGACTAAGCATCTTTGTATCTGCCGATTACTGAATTTGATTTGGCATGTGTAACTTTCTTGTGGGTTGTTGGCATGTATGTAGTTTCATTCTCTCTTAATGGAGGAAAGCTTGCAAGTACAATGTGCAACATGCTAGCAGATGATGGCACTTTGGTATTCGCGTTCCAATTGCTGAAGTTATACTCTGCATCTGGTTACTGCATAGCTTACTCGGTATTGCACTGATTCTTAACTTTCAATTGTAGATTGCTGGGAAGCACATCTTTGAAGACCGCAACTTTGCTAACATTGGGAACACAGTAGCTATGCAATCTGAAGGGTGAGAAAAAGGAGCTATAACTATTTATCTTTATTTTCTGTCTTATACATTTGTGTGATATACTTAGTCTTTTTTTACTTTGGTTCAGTGGTATATTCTGCATCTTAGATGACTGGGCGGATACTATACTTCTTATATGCTTTAACAAAAGATAGTTTTGCGTCCTCACATGTTAGAGTTATAAGCAAGTGTTGAATTCGGGTTATGTCATCTCACAAACATTAAAATATGGGACCTTAGACCGATGTAATTGTTTTGAAGTAATTAATCCCTTGCATTAGCAAAAGATTATTTCTATATCACTGGTGGGTTTTTATCAGATTGGCAATCACAGTGTTTGGAAGACATCATGGTAGCATAGACCAAAATGTTGTCCGTAAGAGAGAGGTGAAATGGTGACAGAAAGTTATGTACAACATGAAGCTTCTATGCTGCATATATGAAAGATTGTTTTTATGAAGATTGTTTTATTTTTAACTTTTCCCCATCTTGCTGAAAGGAAATGGAGCTTCTTTATATTTTAAATGACTAGAGATGCAATAATTGATTAAGGCTTTTAGAAAAGTATGTGAGCACCCTTCTTCCAGCAGCTATTCTGTATGCAGTGACTACATTTTCTGTCACTGTTTTCTTTCTACTCACGTGCTTTGGTTCATGTTGGCCATGCCATTACTTAAGCAATTCATAAATTATTTGTAGTGTGGGAGATATGACTTTATTATGTCTTGTTATGCATGAGTGTTTTTCGGATTATATACATGGTCATATACAATTGCGTGAGACTTAAACTATGGAAAAATGTTGTTGTTTGGTTATTTTCATGTACATCCCAGAAATAAAGCCGTAGCGTTAGCACAGGCACTATACTATACTAAGGTAATGGAACAACATTTTCCATTTTATCATTTATATATTATTTATAAGCTAGTTATCAAGACATAAACAAGTTAAACCAATAACTTGACCATATAGTAAGCAATGACCATGAAATTTATACCACAGTATATTCATAGCATGATAAGACTACCATAAAAATTTCACATCATTTGGATCAGCACAACTCAAGATATAAAAATGACAAGCAATATAATGTAGATTTCCTTATTTAACAAGGTCAAATCAAAACCTTAAGAAAACAGTGAACAACTAGTGTGTTTGATATTTTTCCTAGCAAGTACATGTCATCACAAAATTAACAAAGCAAGAATCACTATTTTTGGGGTTCTAAAACTCTAGATCTTGCTCTGGTCAAGTTTATAAGCATTGTTGGAGCATTTTTAAAGCTTAAATAAAAACATCAGAAAACATCTACAAACATCTAACATATTATGACTCCACTGCATAGATATTTTCTCAAGGTTTCTAAAAATTCTACATTTGCCATTTTTGGAATTACCTAGCATGAGATACAAATTTTAGATGATTTAACACAATTTCTGAAATTCAAAATCAGCATTACCTAACCCTAACTGCATTTGCTAGGTGCACCCGGTTGTTTACCCAACTCAGCCCGTACTTAAGCCGACACGTGGGACCCAAAGTTCAGCCGGGCCCGCTTGTCATACACTCAGAGAGAGACAGAGAGACAGGAGCCGATCTCCTTCTCCGCGCGCCGAGGAAAAACAGAGGAGGCTTGCCGACCGGCCATCCTCCGGCCGGTGAGGTTGGCTCTAGCGGCGGGAAAGGGCAGCGCGGGCACCGCCGTGCCATTCCGCATCCGGGGGTGGCCAAGGAACGGCAGAAGGCGGTCGGCAGCGGCTTGTCCACGTGCGCCGGTGGCCCGTCGGTCGGTGCTCCGGCGGCAGCAAGCAGTAGGGGCGGAGCCAGTGAGGCGAGGAGTCCCAGAGGTGCAGCGTGGTACGGGAAACGTGATGGCATGGTCGGTTCGAGTGGAGGGAGGCCGGAGGCCAAGAATGGTGGTGGCGGCTCAAAGCTCGGCCATGGCGGCCATGGCGACCCGGCTCAGGCAGCGGCACTCCGGCTGCGAGCAAGGCGTCCAAGGTGCGCGCATGGGAGGGAGAAGGGCTTGGCGAAGACGTTGGCGCACGTAGCTGTGGCCGTGGCGGCTTGACGCGCCAGGAAAGGCAGCGGCGGCGCGAGCTCGGAGGTCGGCCATGGCGCCCATGGCGAACGCGGCCACACCCAGCACGCGGGGCGTTTGGAAGCGACGAAGGGAAATGGGAAGACGGGGCGAGTAAGGAGAAGGGAGGGACTTGGGCTGGTCGCTCGGGTGCTCCACCAAGCCGAGCGAGGCGCAGACACGTGACAGAGAAGAGGACGCATGGCATCCATGGTGGAGGCGCTCTAGTGCATGGCTGCCACGCCCTCCCCTCAGGGGACAACTGTCGAACAGGTGGCGGGCACAGTTCAGGGCGTTTTGGAGGCCGTTTCTGGGCTGGATCTGGGCCAAATTTGGACATGGGCCCAATACAAAGTTTCTTATGTTGATAATGCTCTACAACTTTGATTAAGGGACCATAGGCATTAGGGCTCTAGATTCGGAGGTAATTAGCTCCAAAGTTTGCACTGTCAACACTTTAATAGCAATGAGCAACTATCCAAATTGATGGTTGAGACTAAGTCCATTTGATGCCATACTTTTACATGCTCTTCTCCATAATGTATATTCCAACTTTCATTAAGGGGTCAAACCAAGTTACTTAACAAAATCTCAAGAACATGACATGTCAATCAAGTTGACTAAACACGGCCTTGATTCTTTTCTAAGTCTAAAAACAGTTGTAGATTCAAATTTGGTCCACCGTTTGACTTATTTCCAAGCTGAATCATGGTATGATCCAAAAACAAGGTTTGTTGTACACAACTCAATCTACAACTTTTATTAAAGGACCTTGAACTGGTTTAGCATGGTTAGGGAGATAAAGGCTACCAAACATGTCAACTTATTGCTGCCAACTCTAGGACTTAGAATATTTTCTAAGTGTTGGCCCTTTTTTATCATGTTCCACACATTTTCATGACTTGACTATTAAACAAAGTTTGTTCCTTATAAAATTCTCTAGAACTTTGTAAAAGGGTGCATAGTCATGTAGAACTTCTAGGTCACACTTTTTAAATGGTCAAACAAAAGGGTTCTAGGGTCCATACATGGTCAACCATCACTTAGAAGCACATTTAGGCAAAATGATCAACATGAACATTGTTCCATTAAGTGTCCTAAGTGTAGTTAAGGTGTTGTAAAGGCCAAACATACCCACCATGCATGGGTTGCACCAAAGTGTAGGCCTCACATGCCTTGAACATAGAACTTAAGTGAAATGCTATAGTTGTTTTATGTGGTTGTTTCAAGATACAAGCTACACATGTTCCACTAGGTCGTTCCACATGCGTCCAAGATGTGTTGCACATGTTGCATTTGTATGTTGCACAAACACTAGTTGCCATGGGAGGTAAGGCATATTTCAGTTATAATCCAAACAAGCATATAACTTATCATTTCATGTGACTTTTTGATTCCAAACTTCATGAAACTTTTCCAGGGATCAATATAGATAGGTACTAAGGTGAGACACATGAAGATATTGCCATAACACCATCCAATCATATATCTTTGAAAATGGCCTATATGTAAAGCAATGGTGCAACATCCAACTTTAGGTTAGGCTCATCTCCATAGGTTGACCTTGACATTGTCATCTCCACTTAATCTGTCATGTTTGAGCTCAAACCCACTGCTTAATGAGTGACAAACACCTAGGGTGTTACAAACTCCATGACCTAACTTACCAACGTTTCTGCAAAACATATGTTAGTCATGGTAATAATGTGTTGTCATCAATTGCCGAAACCAACACCGGGGCCTAGATGCTTTCATTGAGAACAAAATCAAATAGAGCAAAGTCATATCCAATATGATAGAATAGACTAAAGTCATATTTGTACAAATGGTGAACTAGATGAATAATATAAGAACAAATACAAAAGTAGGAGAGAATTACCAAATATTCTCTTGACAGATCCAGAAATCAAGCAATGCTTGGCTCCTTCTAGTTCTAATCCTATGTAGCTATGCTAAACTAGAGATCTAATTGAGATGGTGGCTCTAGGGCTTCTCTGAATGAATTGAATGAGTTCTCTCTCTAATGAATTGGGGTTTCTCCTAGGGCCAGGGCCTTGCTTATATAGCCCTCTAGGAAACACCACAGCCCTTGGATCAAACCGACCTTCATCAATGACTTTTTATTGATCCTCAAAGGCGGTGGAAGCAGGATCCACGAGACGAAGCCTGATTGGCTCTGTGGCCTGGGCGGCCGCCCAGGAGGTGGGGGTGGGCACCCCACCTATCAGCCCAAATGGCCCTCCCCTTCGAGGGGGTGCCTTCTCGAGTCTTCTAGAGTATACTTTTTCATAGTATGGTCGGTTTCTCTCTATATAAATTTGACTGTGGACCTCCTTTAGTTCTTTCCTGATAACCCCCTACAGAAGTAGATATTCACCAAAACTCGTAGAATTCTATCAGTGTAACCCCTATATTTAGATAGTATTTATGTTTAGGTCATTTCTCATGCTATGTTGATGGTTAAAAATGATACTTATCTACCGTCAGCAATTTGTTTCCTAGTTAGTTATATGGAAATAATAACAAAATGGCTATCATATCTTGTAGTGTATTCAGTGGCCAAACTTCTTACACTATGTTCCTTGATCACCATATCTGGCAGTGAACCCTGACTTAGGTGAACCTCATCTTCGCCAGCCTCAGCCCATATCGATGGTAATAGGCTTATACCAGGGCGGTGAGGTACCCTAGGTCAATATCACCAATAGGTGATGATTGAGACATCAAGTTGATTAAACTACATTTGCACCAACATTCGAGCCAAATGTGAAGTTCTCTTGTTCGGCTTAGAAATATTACAATCCATGGAGGTGAAACATGTTGAAGCCTTCAAGGATTCTTTACTGGTAGTACAACAGCAAGTCGCTGGTATGTTTCAATGATATGGAAGGATCACTCAATATTTATCCTGATATGTACCTTGATATCATCACTTCTTTTGATGAATTCCAAATTCAACATATCCTAAGGAATGAAAATAGTAAAGCTAACATGCTAGCTCAACAAGCATCTAGATTCACCATCGGTAGGTGTAATTTTGACATCAAAGGAAAGCTAGTGTGAAAGGATCAAACTGCAACTGGCTTGCCAAAACTGGCTAGGCCAGTTTTTGAATCTAGCTAAGCTAGTTCTCTTTGTAGTTTGGTCAGTTTTTGAAACCAACTAGGCTGGCTTTTGAAACTGTGGGGAGGGCCCAAATCGGTTTCATTTTTACTCCAATGAACTTTGGGCTTGTTTGGATGGTTGGAGGACTCACATTATGAATTGTTTACATAATCCAAATGCTAAAGTTGACAAAAGAGTCTGGCAACTGACATGCAACTACATTATATATGGTCAATGGTGATTTGTGTTGACTTTTTACCGAATGCTTGTCATTAGGATGCTAGAATTCTAGATGTTGATGTCTACTTGAATACATCCTGTTGTCAAGACAATCTTTTTTGGAGATCATCCAATTAATCTATATTAAACAACATGCTAAATCAAAGTTGTTGGGGGGACCTAATTTAGTGATCACATTCCGTTCTAGAGCAACACAAGGACTGGATGTTGGTGTACCAAGTTTAGTTTTAGGATCAAGATCAAAAACAATTATGGCTAGTGGCAATTTGGTCACTTCGTGCAATTACAAAGACTTGATGGGAGAAGCTGAGGACATTACTCTCATAAGTTCAAAGCAACAAATAGAAGTCGTGGCTGATATTCTAAAGAAGACCACAACAATGAGTCAATTTTGGCTTTGAAGAGGTTTTTCAGTATGCAAGCTTTACTAAAAATATAGGGGGCATATGATGACAACCAAATTTGTTCAAAGTGCACAATGGACTCCGCCATCATGCTTCCATCATCGAGAGGGACAAATAGCACATTTGGAACATCTCATTTGAAGTTCGGACAAAGGAAACAAACTTTCGTGGGCTGATCCATGAGTCGAATTAATTGAGGTTTTTAGAAGATTTTCTGCCTTGTACCCCATAAACCAGTTAGGCCGGTCTTAAAACCTGCTAACCTAGTTTTGATTGACCTAGATCCTGTAATAGAACCGACCAAATTATAAGAATGTAAGTACAAAAACAATCACCGAAGCAATTAAATTCTTGTACTTAGGCTCTCATAACCCTGGTAGTTTGAAAATCTCGAAGGATTTCAAACAACTAACAACAAACAAGCCAAGATCGTACATGATTCAACAGAACACATCTTTTGTTACAATAGTTCACAAGTTGCATACGGATTTGATCCATCAGAGTTCAAAATAAGATATTACAAACCAAGTTTGATTAGCGGAAGCAACATAGTTTGATACATAACTTCATAAGTTCAAATACATTACTAGATTAAAGGTCATGTCCCACAAAAGCATCTTTAGATAAGAACACTAGTAGAGACCGCACTTAACAGTCTAGTCTTCATCCTTGGCTAGGAGAAGGCAATACTTGTAGCACCCATAATAGAATACATCATCTGCAACAGGTGGGAAATAAACCCTGAGTACAAAAAGGTACTCAGCTAGACTTATCCATCATAAACCAGAAATAAAAGACACCAAGGATCCTACAAGGCTGATATAAAGTGGAGCTAGCTTGACACAATTTGCATAAAGCTTGTATAGATTAAGCAACCATCTAGAGCTTAGCATCAAGTTAATAATCATTAACCTATCATCTATATTAGCACCTGTACTAGAGCACTCACTTTATTAGGAGCAAACAATATGAACCATAGTAGGTATAATAAGGCTGACATCATCATATCATCATTCCTGAACCATTATATTATTTAGTGTATCTACTTTGGAGATAAGCCCGTCAAGTTCTCAATGACCGGTGATAGACGGTGACTCGAGTCGAATTACAACTCAGTTGAGAGGGTATTCCTAAATCTCACCCTAACATACTTTGCAAGGGTAGCCATGGGCCACCTTTGGGACAACTCAGGAACCAACTTCGTGGGTTCGGTTAGTGCCAGCACTCTCAGGGATTACCCTTCTACCAGGATGATCAGAACTTTTAAATCACCTGCCCTTGGACTCACGCCTATGGCTCCCTTCCAAGGCACACTTTATACTTGCTGGAGCCCGGCCTGAGTTGAGCTACTCGGCTTCATAGTCGGTCTCTAGATCGGGCCAACTAAGAGAGAGGCATGTGTTCAACATGAATAGGAAAGGCTCCAAGAATTGGTCCTTAATCGACACAGACGGAGTCACTGTAAGCCTACCACTCTACAAGCCTCCGCCCGTTCTTCATTCATATTATACTAGGTTCTTTTCCACGATAGCAAATATAGCCATCCTTGCCACATGTATATTCCTATAGCTTGCAGGTGATAGGAAATCACCCGACTTCTACCACTTAAAGCAGGGCTAAGCATCTACTCGAGCCCGAGCTACATAGGATTCATGGTATACTTTCTAGACAAGGATATGGTACATGTGCAGCAAGTGTTTTCACCTAACACCTATCACTTAATGCAACAATATGTATAACATAATACTTAATTGCATTTCAAAAATTAGGGGCTTATAATGCTCCATGGCTTGCCTTTCATGAAATTGCAAGGAACGTGGTTAGGGTAGTCAACGATGACTTCGTTCGGCACCTCTCCTGAGACCTGCACCTCCTGAACCTCTGGTGTTGGCTGATGCTCCTCTTGTCACGGTCCCTTGAACTCCAACAGGGTCACTCCTTCCGGTACACCTATTGCATGTATATACACAAGATGAATATCATGGATACATAAGGAATGACATGATGCTCATGGATGAAGAACAACAAGTAATAAAGCATCACTAGACATTCATTGACCAAGTATGTGTAACGTCCTATTCAAATCATTTTAAAGAGTAGGTGCATATCTCCTCTCTAGAGAGCAAGAACACACTTACTCAACTTGCACAATCTAAGGTATAGATGCTCATCCTCTATTAGAGACCTAACACCTACACCTAAACTCACCTTAATCAATTTAAGCACCTAGTAACATCACAAACATGCTTAAGTATAACAATGGTACACTTAATAGAAACTTCAGGTTTAACATGCAGAGTAGCAGTTTAGTAAATCAATCATAGCAGAAGATCAAAAATTCCAAAAGACTTGCAACAGGACATTCTGGAAAGCTTATGAAATTCTCTACAAATCATTTATAAACATCACAGTACGATTCTAAAGTTTACTAGGCCAAAATTAATTAAGCAAGACAGAGAGCAAACATAATTGAGTCCTAATGTTGAACAACTATTACTCTTAAACTACATGGCCGAAGGCCACCAAATTTTAACAGAAGATAGACACATAAGTTATCTACAACTTTTATATAAATAAGTTTCATCAACAAAGCAATATATCATGGAGAAGTTTGCCAAGTCCCCAGATCTATCCAAAATTGATAGATTCATAAAATTAAATGTTTAGAGATGGTACAAAAGCACATTTGGACTAAGCCAACTTTACCAACTCATTACACATATCAAGAGAACACCAGAAAGTGTGGTGCCAACATCTAAATAAATTCTTTAAAGTCCTTTATTAATTTATTTAGATACTTAGGTGGATAAGGGAACATATATCAACACTACATAATATATTCTATAAAAATTACAGCAGCTACAACATGCTTCTAGGAGACTACAGTAAAATTTTTATAGCATTTGAGCAAGTACATTTTCATGTATCAAAAATAACAAATAGCACGACTAATTTTAGCATAAACGAGAAATCCTATTGAAAAGTGTCAAACAATAGATTTCATATTTTTTAGGTTCTTACTAATATAAGAATAGCACTCACCAAATCTCACCTTCATTGGACTTATAGATAATTTATGAAAATTAGCATAATATCCATCTAATTAAATAAGATAAATGCATAACTAAACCTTACAATATCAAAAATTGCTGAGATTTAAACTACAAGCTACTCATGGCATAAACAACACCCCATAAAAATTTCACATTATGTGGAGCTATCTACAGAGAGATATGATTTCCTTCTTTTCATATATGAATAAAGAGCATAAATAATAACTATTTATTTTTCTATAAAACATACCTAGTTTTATATTTTTATTAAAAACTAGAGTCCATCATGAACACAACCCAACTTGAATCGCCTCATTTGGAGCTCTAAAACTCAAGATACAAATTTTACAAAACAACATCAAAATCTGCATTTGAATAAAACCCTAGACCCTAACTGAGTCAGTGACAGGCGAGACCCGCGGGGTCAACGGCCCCACTTGATAGAGAGAGCAGAGCAGGGGAAGATTTTGACCGTGGCAAGCTCATCACCGGTGAGTACTCCGACGAGGCCGAGCTCACCAGCATGTTCGTCTCGATGAGCCGCACCTACCCATGCCCTCCACTCAACCACTACCACACTCTAGCTAGGGCAGCAGCGTGCATAGCAGACGATGGAGCACGTGTGACTGCGCATCTCGCCGGAGGTCACCGCTGTACCTAAACTACCCCTCTATGAGCATCCCTACACCTCACCAGACCTAACACACACGCTAGAGAGAGAGAGATGGCCGGAGTCGCTCTAGCCACGGTGACCCTGACCGTCGGTCATGGCACCGAAGTCCGGTGAGGGGAAACTTGCCACAATGTGGCCATACCTCGGTGCGATTGAGCTAGTTAGAGGCATGGAACGGTAGAGGAGACAAAGGCGTAGCCAACTGTGGGATGAAGGTAGTGCTGGCGTGGTGATGGAGGCACAAGCGAGATGTGGAGCTTGCGGCGGCAATGGCGTCATCGGGGAAGAATAGAGAGTGAGACGGAGAGAAAGAACGAGCAGAAAGTTGGTACAACAGTGTGGTGCACGGCTTTTCTCTTCCTCAAGCATGCACGAGTGATGCCGTGGTGCTCCACGCGTGCGGGCAGCCACGCGGCGCTCTTGTAACAGAACTGACCAATTATATGAGATTAAGTAAGAAAATCACCTGCCGAAGCAGATAATTTAGCAAACTTAAGCCCGTATAACTCGGTAGTCCATGAAACCACAAAGGATTTCAAACCAACCAATATACAAACCAAGATCATACAAGTTTAGCAGCCATAGTCACATGATACATAAAGTTCGCATCAACACTGAGATACATCGAAGTTTAAATCATAAAGTTATTACAAACCAAGTTCATAATTAAGTAGCGAAAGCAAATAGTTTTAAAACCACGCACACAAGTTTAGTTTAGATACAGTGCCAGAAAATAGCTATTTCCAACAAAAGCATTAGATAAGACATACAGAGCGACCATTGCCCTTGGTCCTAGTTGTTGCCTATCGTAGGGTACAGGCAGTTGACGCAATAACCGTAGTACATCTGACCATCTACAACAACAATGGAAACAACGCCCTGAGTATGAGAAAGTACTCAGCTAGACTTACCCGTCTTAAACTAAAATAAAGTGACACCAAGAAGTATGCAAGGCTTTCTTTTAGTGGACTAGCTGAATTGTTTGCAAAAGAGCAGAGTTGACAAAATAAATCATTTAAATACTTTGCATCATCTTAATTATAACCTATCAAGCTAGGTAAGCACCTATACTATACCAATCACTTGATTAGCCAATAACATCTAGTTACCAACTTAGATTTAGCATTTCCAATATCATCCATATAACCATCAGTGTTCCATTATCATTACTACGATGCCGTAACTCGAGTGAAGTGCTCACTATCCAGGAGCGATGGCGATTCGAATCGATTCCTAACCAGCTGGTGATTTATTCCTTACACAGACCACACTCACCTGCTAAAGTGAGCTACAGATCACCAATGACACTATACAGGTAAATGTCGCGAGACAAACTGGGGCCATAGTACCTAGAGACCGCCCGATAGCCAGGACGCACCTTGGGCTTACTCTTCATGTCCTGTCATACCCCCTTTAGCGCCAATATGTGCACCTGTGTAGATCTCGGCCTGAATAATGCCAACTAGCTTCACGGTCGAAAGGTACTTTATTCGGCCAGCTAAATGTGAGGCATGCTTTCAACATGACAAGAGAGACGAGCAATGATCAGTCCTTAACCGACACAGACAAAAAACTAATAGCACCCTAGAACCCTATCTGGTTGCATCCAACTTTCTGTCCGGTCTCCAATTATTTATCAACACATGGTTATTTCCAGGATATCATCTATTCCATAGCAAAAGTATTCCAGGAACCACCTATAATTGTAGGTGACCGGAAATCATCGATCGCTACCGGTCTAAGCATGGCTAAGTAGTTATTCGATCCTAAACCTAATAGGGTAAGAATATAATAAGGTAGGCAAGGATAGTAATAAATGCATCAACGGTTTCACTCAACTCCTATAACTTAATGCAACAATATATAAAACTCATATATAAAAGATTATTTTTATAAAGTAGGAGACTTAGGATGCTCCAGGGCTTGCCTCGCTCAAAGCAACTAGGTTGATGATCAACATACTTGGGGCAGGTCCTCTCCTTGCTCCTCTACGTCTAGCACCTCCTGTGCCTGGATTTCCTATGGGTCGACCTCGGCCTGCTCCTCTTGCACTGCTACTAGCACTTCCTCTTGCGATCCTATATGATGCAATTACATAAGTGAGGATGCAAGTGGTGCATCAGATATGATGGCATATGATGATCATGATTACATGCAATGCAGATAAACACACTTAGATTCATTTGATAGAATAGAAGTAAAACTTTTCTACTAGGTAGCCAACATCATCCAAGGATAGTTACTCCGAGTACATGTCATCTACTACATTTTCTTCTATTACTAACCCCTGTTAGCTACCGCTAACTACCATAAAGCTATAACACATGGGCTACTATGCTTCATTACCACAACAATACTAACATGTCAAGTGACATCAGCAAGTTATTTGATGCTTCAAAGATACACCAAATCGATACCATTAAACTAATCATGCATAAAGAATATTATTTTATTTCACTTTAAACTAAGGTTACAATAGCAACATATATTTCTAGTGCATAGAAAAATCAAGAAAAATTACAATAGTACAGTCATACCGTAATTAGCCTACCATAAAATTTTTATGGTATTTGAATAAGTAAAACAGCCTACATAAAAATGACAAACTAGGGTATACAAATGACCATGAAAATACTTTGTACTGTTAAAAGTATCAAACAACAGATTTAATATTTTTCCCATGATCTACATAGTCTACAAACACTGTACAAAATGTTTCACATACATGTTTTATTCATATTTTTGGCTCTAGCAATTTCACAAGAAATGGCAAACAAATGCACCAAAAATAGATAGCTATATTTTTTTATAGAATATGCATGACTTATATTTTTCACAGAAAGTACATATCTAGAATAGACCAACAAAATTGGAATCATATTTTTCTGATGTATATTCTATTTATTATGTATTTTCCAAGAAAACAACAATTACAAGAATTAAATAAAGCTCTATATAAAAGTATCACAAAATTGATATGCAATATTTTTAAACTATAGATCTACTTATAAGAAACCTACCAAAATTTGTTTAATCTAATTTGGAGCCATATTCCTCAAGTTATGATTTTTAGAAGTATTTTCACAATTTTTGGAAAATGTTTTCTTTTAAATCCAAAAATCCACTCGGCTCAAACTGCTATGCACACCCCACTCCTTCACCACAGATCAGCAAAGAGGGATAGACATGCGGGGCCCATGGGTCAGCCGGACCCGAGGCGGGCTCGTCGTCGACCGACGATAACTCACCACCGACGAGGCTTGCGGCCACGCGGTCGCCACCTACACGCTCTACATGACGACCCACACTCGATGGGCTAGAGCACGAAGCCAATGGAGGAGTAGAGCAAGCTTGAAGGTAGCCATGGTGGAGGCGGCAGTGCGGCTTGCCATCGGGGGGGGGGGGGCAAACTCGGCCACGGCGAGGTGCGAGGAGGCACGAGAAAGGTTCACGGTGCCAAGGCGGTGATGACGCGCGTGAGAGAAGGGAGGAAGAGGAGGTGGAGAGGGGGAGTCCATGGAGTGGGGCTCTCTAGTGAGCTCAGCCGAGGCTCTAACGAGTGATTCCCATGGGTGGTGGCCTTACCACGGCGAGCCAAGGCGAGCACAGGTTCCGTGAAGAGGAGATGGTGCTCAGAGCAAGATGGAGGTGCCGGCGGTTAGCTGAAGTGGCTGAAATGACCAACTCTTGCGAGGTTCTTGCATGGGTGGTGGTGAAGGCAAGCGCGAGGGCATGCTCTACTGCTGCTGACATGGAGGGAGGAAATAGGAGGGAGCATGCGAGGCGGACGCACGCGTGGAGGGAGTAGGCGGGCGCGAAGGGACGTGGGGGCCACCGGACGGCCAGGTGCTGCCGTCGCCGATGCTTGGCGTCCATGCGGCGGCGGGCGTCTGCCACGGTCAGGCACTAGTGCATGGGAGAGGCGAGCGCAGCGCGGAGGCGGGCCAGGTCGGCTTGCGTGAGTAGGCCAGAAGTGGAGCGCTTGGCCCAACAAGGTGAAAATCGATTTTTCTTTTTATTTTTAGAAGAACAGCAATAAATTTACATTTTTAGCAACAAAAATCCATTTTCACAAGTTGGTCCAAAAATAAAAGTTGTTTAGAATTTTGAACCCTACAACTTTGCTTTATGGTAAAATTTGAAATTCCAAATAGATTTTGAAATAGGGATTTAGAGTTCATTTAAATCAAAATTCCATTTTTCTAAATCATTTTTAAAAGCAAAATTTTAGAAAACTTTGAATACAAAACTTGCTCCAAATTACATGCTAAATATTCCTAAATTATTTGCACTTACCAAACAAACATATTTATTGACCTAACAAGCACAATCATAGCATAGTTTTATTTAAACAAACAAATGGAACATCCATGTTTTGGAGCTATGTTTCACATGTTTCAAACCAATGTTTCATTTATATAACATGTGATTATGAATGCAAGATGATGCTCATGATTTGTAGTGCCTAATGCATGCTTAACACCAGAGGTGTTACAGCTCTCCACCTGACGTCGGTCGGCCATGAAGGCACTAAATATTTTGAATTCGAGTCCTGAATCAGAACTCCATCACCAACTGAAACCGCACCCTAAACGTCCCTCTAGCTCTTAAACCGGCTCGAGTTAGCAAAATGTGTAATTAACAAAGATGTAGAGCTACATGAGAACTACAAGATTATCAATTGGAGCTCAAACTGATTTGGCTTGGTTAGAGAGTTACAGAGCCCCAAAATAGGGTACTTTGAAACCATAGTACAGTTAGGACTTGACCAAAATGGCTAAGTGCTAAACAGCATACCAAAACTGACTTGTGGGCCCTGTTTGAGCATGTTAGGTTCATTTTCATGATATGACCATTAAATAACTTTTGTTCCCTAACAAATTTACTATGACTTTGTTTAAGGGTGCACAAACATGCATTGACTTCTAGTAGCACTTTTTAAATTGTCAAGCAATTGAAGTCTAGAAGTCAACCAAAGTCAAACTAGTACTTAGAAGCATAGTTAGGGCTAATGACCTTCATGAACATTGTTCCTAATGACATTCTAAATGTAGCTAGGTTGTTTCGGTGGGTCACCACATTCATTTGCATGTGACACATGTACTCTAGCTTATCAAAACAACTTGAAACATTTACTTGAAACATACAAAACATTCAATTGAAACAACAGAAACAGAAACATGCAACACTTGAAACATGGTACATGGAACATGTACAACTCCTCTAGGGTACTAGGCATAACATAGGGACATCACATATGATACACACATGCCTAAGCACTACTAAAAATCATGTTGCAACATTGAAACATATGATGATGCACATGTGATAATGAGATGAATGTGCTTATTTGACGCTATGCAAATGCAAAAATGCAAGCCAAACACCTAGGGTGTTATAGCCCTCCCCCTTATAAAAATCTCATCCCGAGATTTGGAAAGTATACCATTTAGTATAGAAAGTAGGATGATTGTCCCTTAAATAATCCTTCCTCTCCGATGTGGCGTCACACTCCCCATGGTTACTCCAAAGCACCTTGTATAGCTTAACTACTCGGTTATGAGTCACCCTTTCTTGAGTATCCAGAACATATACAGGCTTCTCCTCATAAGAGAGATCATATTTCAATTTGATCTCCTCCCTGCTACTCTTTCCTTTCGAAGATAGAGGCATTTCTTTAATTGAGAAACATGAAAAACTAGAAAGATAGCTCTGAGCTCATGAGGTAGATTAAGCTTATAAGCTCCTCTCCCACTTTTCTCGATAATCTGATAAGGTCCAACATATCGAGGCTCAAGCTTTCTTTTTTATTTCAAAACTCTTCATGTCTCTCATAGGTGATACCTTTAAATAAACATAGTCACCTACTTCAAACTCATTGGGTTTCCTCCTCTTATCTACATAACTCTTTTGTCTAGCCTGAGCAGCTACCATATTTTTTTGAATAGCATGAACTTGCTCCTACAAAGTCAATCCCGTAGAATCTCCTCTCCCTAGGTTCCACCTAGTTTAAAGGAGTTCTACACTTGCGTCCATACAAAGCTTCAAACGAAGCCATTTTGATACTCTCTTGATAACTATTGTTATAAGACAATTCAGCGAGTGGCAACCATTTTTCCCAAGAGCCTTTGCAAGAGATAAGGCAATCTCTAAGCATGTCCTTAAGAATTTGATTCACACGCTTAGTTTGCCCAGATGTTTGTGGATGATAGCAGAACTACGGATTAGATTAGTACCTAGATTTTGATGTAAATGCTCCTAGAAACGAGCTGTAAACTGAGATTCCCTATCTGAAACAATAGACTTGGGAATCACATGGAGACACACCACTTGTTGAAAGTAAACGCCAACATAGTTGTGAGGATGATAATTAGACTTTACAGGAATGAAATGAGCAGACTTGGTCAATTGGTCCACGATAACCCAAATCGAATCAAAACCCTTCTTAGTTGTGGGAAACTCAACAATGAAATCCATAATAATTTCTTCCCACTTCCAACCAGGAATAGAGAGTGGTTGCAATCAACCTAGCTTCATGTGAATAGCCTTGACTCAACAACAATTATCACATCTAGCAACGTATGCTGCAATTTCTTTCTTCATCTTGGTCCACCAATAGTAAGGCTTGAGATCTTGATATAGTTTACTACTACCAGGATGGGTGGACAAATTAAAAGAATGGGCTTCAGCCATGATTTGATTCCTAAGATCTTTATCTTTGGGTACGACTAGTCTATCGTTGAACCAGAGGATTCTTTTGTCATTCACTCAAAAGTGCTTGGTTTCTTGCTCTTTCATCTTCCTCTTGATGTGAAACACACCCACATCAGTCTTTTGGAGCTCGATAATTCAACTTCTGAGAGAGCAATCCATAGTGATATTGTGGAGTAGCATAGGATGAAGGAGATGTGATAGATGAAAGTCTTCACTAACCAAAGAATTGCAATGAGATTTTCTACTTAAGGCATCAACAACAACATTTGCCTTGCAAGGATGATAGTGCACTTGGAGATTGTAGTCTTTGATTTACTCTAACCATCATCGTTGACGCATGTTCAACTCCGACTGAGTAAAGATGTACTTGAGACTTTTATGATCAGTATAGATGTTACACACATTACCAAGCAAGTAATGTCTCCAAATCTTTAGAGCATGAACAATTGTGGCTAGCTCTATGTCATGAGTAGGATAATTAACTTCATACTTTCAAAGTTGACGCGTGGCATAAGCAATGACTTGGCCCTCTTGCATAAGAATACACCCTAAACCGGTGCCTGATGCATCACAATATACATCAAAAGGCTTCTTGATGTTAGGTTGTGCCAAAATAGGAGCAGAAGTTAGCATAGTCCGCAAAGTGTGGAAAGCCTCTTCACACTCTAGGGTCCAGACAAACTTCACATCCTTATGAAGCAATTGAGTCATAGGCTTGGCTATTTTAGAGAAATCCGGGATGAAGCAATGATAATAACTAGCCAAACCAAGGAAACTCCAGACTTCAAAGACTGTAGTAGGTGCCTTCCAATCTAGCACCTCTTGCACCTTGGTAGGATCAATAGAGATTCCTTCATCAGATAGCACATGACCTAAAAAAAGGTACTTTCTTCAACCAGAACTCACATTTGCTGAACTTGGCATAAAGCTTCTTGTCACGCAATCAAGTTAAGACAATTCTCAGATGTTCAGCATGCTCTTCTTCATTTTGAGAATAGACAAGGATATCATCGATGAAAACCACCATGAACCTATCCAAATCCTGCATAAATATCGAATTCATCAGGTACATGAAGTGTGCAGGAGCATTTGTCAAACCAAAGGACATGACAAGATACTCAAACAAGCCATATCAAGTAGAGAAAGCTGTTTTAGGTATATCTTCAGGACGAATTTTGATTTGATGGTAGCTAGACCTCAAATCAATCTTGGAGAATACCTTAGCTTTGGATAGTTGATCAAAAAGAATATCGATGCAAGGAAGAGGATATTTGTTTTTGATGGTGACAGCATTGAGTGGTCGATAATCCACACACATGCATAGAGATCCATCCTTCTTCTTCACAAAGATAGCAGGACAACCCTAAGGAGAGGAACTAGGTCGAATCAAACCTTTCTTCAACAGCTCATTCAACTGAATTTTTTGCTCAGCTAACTCATTAGGTGGCATTCGGTAAGCCCTTCAAGAGATAGGAGTTGTACCCAGAATGAGTTCTATCTTGATTTCCACTTCATGGTCCAGAGGTAGTCTGGGCAATTCATCAGGAAAGATATCTGGAAACTCACAGACAATAGGTATATCCTCAATGGCCTTGGCTAGAGTAGCATTGGTTGCATTGTGGATAGTGATATCATGAGGGAGTTGAACCAAAAAACCTTTCTTATCTACAGGGTCCCTCAATATTACCACACGGGTTTAGGTATCGATTAACACTCCATTACCACACATCCACTTTATTCTCAGGATTACATCGATTCCCACACCCGGTAGTACTACCAGATCAACTAAAAACTCTCGATCACCAATCTCAATCCTTACATTATTAACTACTTGATTCGTCGAGATGTTGTTCCTAGCAGCACTAATACAATAACCACCCTTGGCGATTGTAATCACATTCAGCTTATGCTCAGATGCAAAAGTAGAACTCATAAAGGAATATGAAGCACCCAAATCAAAAAGCACAACTGCTGGATGATCATTAACAAGAAACTTACCAACAGTGACCACTTCTCTAGCAAGAATTTCCTCAACAGTTGTATAATGAACACGACCCTGACGGATATTTCCTTGAGAAGTCTGCCAGGAGGAATAAAATGTCCCTTGAAAGCTTCCTTGAATTGGTCCCAAACAACCTCAACATTTGGAGGGAAGATGGTCCTATGATGGTTCCACCAAATACCTACAGGTCCTTGCAGCTAATGTCCTGCATACAATGCTTTCATACCTTCAGTCAACCTAATCAAGCGAAACCTCTGCTCTATGGTGCTCAACCATTCGTCATCTTGTTGTGGTTCTTCTGCCTCTCTGAAGATAGGAAGCTTTATGTCCATGAAGTCCTTAAAGCAACTGTACTGATTCAGCTCGAGTCCCTGGCGGACATGGCGATCATCACGGTTGACCATCTGACGCATAGCTTTAGCCAATATGCGCTGACTTTTGACAACCATCTGCATAAGCTCAATCGGTGTGGGCGGCGGCGGAGGAAGTGGCGGTTGTTCCTCATCCCCAATGCCATAACCCCGATGAAGGTTGTAAGACATCTACAAAAATGCATAGCCGATGAGCACTGATGATGTGGAAAATTTGTAGATGAATTGTGTAATTATGCCAAACTGATTATATTAGAGAGAATAAATTCATACAATAAACAGAGGCACAATAATTCATCACAATCATACAACACCATCAAGCGCATCAATTGACGCAATAGTGCGATGTTCTCAACAAAACGACAATTTCACCGACAACAAAGACGGAATTGATTAACGACTCACATAACATGGAGCACAAGCATGTCTGATAGGTTACATCCAAACCATTGAGGTTCCAACCTCCCATCGAGGATATCATAGGGTTCGATGTTATATCCCAAAGATCAGTTTACAATAAAAATACTTGTCCATGCATGAGAGTCAACAAAAGACTAGCTCTAGCACATTAGCTAAGTGGTAAGCTAAACTACACGTTGTCCTCTGAGTCAGTGTCAAAGACCTCTCCTCCGTCCTCATCACTAGCAGGCTCCAACTCTCATATTTCTCTTCTTTAGACGAAACATCCTCAGGTCCAATAATCTTGATGTCATCATCATCCTCAGCCATGATGACACCAGAGTCCATCTTATCATCATCAAGAGGAAGGATTGGATGGAGCAGATTATGTAGCAACTGAACTTCCTCATGGAGGTTGTCATTGTATGCTTCTGCAACTGCTAGTTGCTGCTCAAGCTCAACCTGTCGAGCCCTTAAGATATTCTCTTTGTGCCAAGCTTTATTCCACTAATTCATCACATGAACCAACATACGCTCATAGTTGTGGTGAGCAATAGTCAACCTCTAAACCTCGAGTGTCGCCTGATCCCTTTTTCACGTCACCTACTCCAAACGTCGCCGAACTCCATTCCTTATAGCAGTCAGTTGTGCCAACTCAGCCCTCAACCTCTCCTCCTTAGTAGGCTCAGGGCGAGGCTCATGAGGGGCTAACGGGTGACGAGGGGCCCTGCCTCCGGTGGACTTGTGAGCAGTGGTTTTTGTGCGGGCCATCTGTAGCAAAAAGGGTGTAGCTTGGGGTGAGAAGATCATTTAAAGAGATACGAAATTTAATTAGTTAGGATAATCAAATTTTAAGGGAGGGAGTAAATGCATGAAGGAAATGATAATGATGATTATGATGCATGCACATCCGTACATCCTCACAATTCCTAGGAAAACAAAAATTTATAGCGGATATACGGTGGCATACACACGTTCTCTCGAATAGCGGTAACTAGTCGATCTACATGGTGCGTTGTTAGGGTACCTGCGGAAGATTTCAATTAAGCCCAACAATTTCCAATTATAGCAGAAGATTTCAATTTAGCCCAACAATTTCCCAATATAGCAGACCAAAAAATCAGTAAACTAAATACTCTCCATACATACATCCCCCGATGCATGTACTTCAGTATCACAGCTACGTGATAGATATACCCACAATTAAGTACTTTCATAAATACATGGTTGAACATGTAATTATGCCAGTAACCACAACTAACTCTCCCCTAGACCAATGGTTGGACGGTCATGCTCTCACAACTCACGCTTACCAGACCATAGAGGTATTTGATCCATACGTTACCACCCAAGCGGATGGCATCCATACAATAGCACGCCATATGAACAACAAAATAGAAAACAAACAATAACCCCCAAGTTAGTACTTTAATAAGCCACCTAAGAGTCCTTAATTGGGCATAAAGGATATGACCATTAACATAATTAGTTCCATATTTAGATTTTTCATAAAAGCTTTTGTTTTAAATACACAAATGATATGTTTAGTGTTGAACCTTGCTCTGATGCCAGCTATAACAGAACCTGTAACAGAACCATCCAAATTATAAGAGCACAAGTACAAAAACAATCACCGAAATGATCAAATTCTCGCACTTGAGCCCATATAACTCCGGTAGTCCAATGAAATCACGAGGGATTTCAAACCAACCAACATACAAGCCAAGATCGTAGTGATTCAACATAACAAGTCACATGTTACATTCATTTCACAAGTAAATCAATTTACATCGGAGTTCAACATAGTTATTACAACTTAAGTTCAAAAGTAGCGGAAGCAAAGTAATTTAAAACTAACATAATTCTTATTTCAAATACATGCCAGTACCCCGGTCGACTTCCAACAAAAGCATTAGAGATAAGGTAAATAAGAAGGATCATGCCCATGATCACACTCCGCCACTAAGGCAGGAGCCAACCAATTCTTGCAGTCGCCATGATACATCACAACCTGCAATAAGTGGGGATAAAACCCTGAGTACAAGAAGGTACTCAGCTAGACTTACCCGTCAGAAACCAAAAATAAGGTGACACCAAGGATCATGCAAGGCTAATCTAAAGTGGGTTTAGCTTGACAACATTTTGCATAAAAGCTTAATATAGATGATCAATCATTAATGCTTAAGCATCAAGTTAATTATCATTAACCTATCATTTATATTAGAACTTGTACTAGAGCACTCACTTTATTAGGAGCAAACAATATTAACCATAGCTGGTATAAATGGAGGCAACCTTTCCATCGTGATCCAATTAACCATCCGTTCAATTTAATGGAATCTACGTTGCCGCTGCTCAAGTCAAGTGCTCACTAACCGAGAGCGACGGTGATTCGAATCGAATTCCTATCCAGCTGGAGGGGTATTTCTAACACTCACTGCGCAGGCCCCTGCCAGGGTCGCACAAGCCACCCTTTCATATGATTCAGGAATCGCAGGTCCGAATGAGGTCGCGACCTCAAGGGCGACACTCTGCCAGGTGATAGGGACTCTAACCCCCCTTGGTCTCATGCCAATGTCCCCAAGCACATCCTTTCTCTCCTCCAAAAAGCAACCTACCATTCGATTCCCGGCCTGAATCACATTACTCGGCTTCGCGGTCGGAACGACTTATCCGGCCAACTAAGTGTTAGACTGCGTTCAACATGACTCATGGACATACAGCGAATCGGTCCTTAAATGACTCAGACGGGGATAGATTCACACCCAAGACCTCCATGCCTTGTTGCTTCACTATCATCATCCCGCCTGGTCTCATTTCATTTTATTAACACATGGTTCCATTCCACGATAGCAAATATAGCCAACCGTGACATATATGAATATCCCTATATCTCGCAGGTGACAGGAAATCACCTGACTTCTACCGCTTAAAGCAGGGCTAAGCATCTACTCGTTCCTAGTATATGTAGGATTCAAGGATTCATATATCTGGACAAGGAATGATATAATGCAGCAAGAGTTTCCAACCAACTCCTATCACTTAATGCAACAATACTTATAACATATATAGAATTAATTGCTTTGAAGATAGGAGGCTTATAATGCTCCGGGGCTTGCCTAGGATCCGACTCAAGTTAGAGTTTGTCAAATGAAACTCGCTTGGCGAGCATTTCCCTCATTTAACACTTGTTCGGTCCTTCTATCTTTGGGATGGATCCACCAAACATCGTCTTCGGGTTTGGCTCCAATGCCACATCCTTCACACGTTTCTGCTAGCGTACCTATATGAGATGCAATCATGCACATGTGTGAATGCATAGAAGTGCAATAACTATAGCAATCATGCAAGCATACCCAAGTTCTAATAAACACCTAGAGCTAATTAACTTAACTACCCTCAAAAGCATAAGTCACACTTAAAAATATACAAGCAAACAACTATAATTGGAATTTATCAATTTCTGGACAAGCAAACAATAGCTTCACAAATCAATCATATCTGGAGATATACAAATCCAAATGATATGAAATAAGACATTACAGAAAGCTTATGAAATTCTCTACATTTCATTTAATACCATCACAGCATGATTCCAAAGTTTCACATGTCAAATTTACACAAATACAGAAACTGGTCTAACAAAACAGAGAGTAAGCAATTCTGTACCCAAACTTTAAACAGCTCTAACTCCTAAACCACATGGCCAAATGCCACCAAATTTTAACAGAAGCTAGATACATAAATTATCTACAACGTTTGTATAAATAAGTTTCACAACAAAGCACATTATCATGAAGAACTTTGCTAAGTTCCTAGATCTGTCCAGAAACCTCATTTGCAAGAAATAATTATTAACTTATGTTGCAAACATATAATTAGACAAAACCAACTTTACCAACATGTCACACATGACTAATGAACACCAGAAAACATAGTGTCCATTCCTAAATAAATTCTTTTAATGCATTTTCTTAATTTATTTAGATAATTTGGTGGAATTATGAACACATATCAAAATTGCATAATAAATTCTACCAAAATTACAGAGGCCTACACATGCTCCCAAAAGTCTACTATCCAAATTTGAAACCATTTGGACATGTATAACAACCTCTATGAAAAAGACAAATGGCTATAGCAATAAATCATGTGAGAGCAAGTTAAACTTAACACTCAATATTTTCTGGGAACACAAGGCCATATTATGAATCAATATGATAGAGAAACATCATACTAAGGTAATGGAATAACATTTTCTATTTTATCATTTATATATTATTTATAAGCTATTTATCAAGCTATAAACAAGTGAAATCAATAACTTGAGCATACAGTAAGCAATGACCATGAAATTTATACCACAGTACATCCATGGCATGACAAGCTTACCTTAAAAATGTCACATCAATTGGAGCAGCACAACTCAAGATATAAAAATAACAAGCAATATAATGTAAATTCCTTATTTATCAAGGTCCAATCAAAACCCTAAGAAAACAGTGAACAAATAGTGTGTTTAATATTTTTCCTAGCAAGTACATGTCATCACAAAATTAACAAAACAAGAATCACTATTTTTGGAGTTCAAAAACTCCAGATCTTGCTCTGGTTAAGTTTAAAGGCATTTTTAGAGTATTTTTAAAACTTAAATAAAGACATTAGAAAATACCAACAAACATGTAACATATTATGACTCCACTGCATAGATCTTTTCTCAAGTTTTCCAAAAAGTCCACTTTTGCTGTTTTTGGATTTACCTAGCAAGAGATATGCATTTTAGAAGATTTACATAAAATCAGAATATGCTAGGTGCACCCGAAAACACACCCAAAATGGCCACTTCATAAACTATCATGCGGGACCCACGGTCAGGTCGAGCCCACTTGCCATACTCACACAGAGAGACAGAGAGAGGACACCGTCTTCTTCCCCTTCCGGCCGGCCGAGCAGGGGAGGGAGCCGGCCAGTCTCCGGTGAGGTGAGGCGGCGCCAGCGGCAAGTGGCTGCAGCACGGCCATCCTGGACCACGCGCGCACCCGAGCAGGGGCACAACTTGCCTAGGAGCAGTCCACAGTGGTGTGACCACGAGCATGCGCGGCCATGGTGGCTGTTGTGGGAGGCGGTGGCGCTACCGCGGTTCCGGCGGCTGACGGCGGCATTGGCAATGAGCGGTGGTGGTGGAGCATTCCCAACACGAGGGGCGCCCAGTGGTGCTCTTTCCTTGCCTCATGGTGATCCGAGGCCAGCCGGCCACGGAGGCGGCAGTCCGCCGTGATGGCGGCTCCGGCGACGGCCGTCTACAACGGCGGCGAGGCCAGAAGAAGGGGCGTGTCGTGGGCGGCGCGAGGAGAGGAAGGTGGTGTGGTGGTTCGATTTGACAGTAGGGTGCTTGGTGGTGGCTGGCCATGGAGCTCTGTTCAGCTCGGCAATGGCGCGGCCGCGCTCCGCGTGCGTGTGCGGAGGTAAAGGGAGCAGGAAGGCGAGGCGAGTGAGGAGAAGGGAGGGACTCAGGCTGGTCGCGCTGGTGCTCCACCAAGCCGAGCGAGGCGCAGACACGCGACAGAGAAGCGGACGCGCGGCATCCATGGTGGAGGCGCTCTGGTGCATGGCTGCCACGCCCTCCCCTCAGGGGACAACTATCGAACAGGTGGCGGGCACAGTTCAGGGCGTTTTGGAGGCCGTTTCTAGGCTAGATCTGGGCCAAATTTGGACATAGGCCCAATACAAAGTTTGTTATGTTGATAATGCTCTACAACTTTGATTAAGGGACCATAGGCATTAGGGCTCTAGATTAGGAGGTAATTAGCTCCAAAGTTTGCACTGTCAACACTTTAATAGCAATGAGCAACTATCCAAATTGATGATCGAGACTGAGTCAATTTGATGCCATACTTTTACATGCTCTTCTCCATAATGTCTACTCCAACTTTCATTAAGGGGTCAAACCAAGTTACTGTAACAGAACCGCCCAATTATACGAGATTAAGTAGGAAAATCATCCAACGGGAGGACAATTTAACAAACTTAAGCCCGTATAACCCGGTAGTCCGTGAAATCTCGACGGATTTCAAACCATTTCACATAACAGCCAAGATCGTACTAAGTTTAGCGGTCACCATCATAAGTTACATAAATGTTCGCGGCATAAAATACATCGGAGTTTAAACATAGTTATTACAAACTAGGTTCGAATAAAAGTAGCGGAAGCGGTAGTTCAAATCATGCACACACACAACATTTTGAAATAAAGTGCCAGCTTGTGATCATCTCTAGCAAAAGCATCAGATGAGAAGTAGTGAATGACCATTGCCCATGGTCCTAAGCTTCGCCCATCGCAGGATAGAGGCAGTTGATACAGTAGCCATAATACATCTGCCCATCTGCAACAAGTGGGAACAAAGCCCTGAGTACGAGAAGGTACTCAGCTAGACTTACCCGTCATAAACCAGAAATAAAAGACACCAAGGAATCATGATAGGCTTTCTGGTGGGATAGCTGACTCATTTGCAAGAAAAGCGTTTTTAACTTAACAATTCCTTACCAAAAGCATGCAGTAATTAACTCTTTATTACCCTGTCAACTATGTTTGCACTGGTGCTAGAGTAACATGTAATTAAGCAAGTAAGGATTACCATTGATCATTAACAATAGTTATCATGTCATCTTCCACATAACTTTCCAAGTGATTCATCAATATTACTACGATGAAGTAGCTCAAGTCAAGTGTTCACTATCCAGTGAACGATGGTGATTCGAATCGATTATTAACCAGCTGGTAAGTTATTCCTCACACAAACCTCACTCACCCGCTAAAGTGAGGTGTTGGTCACCGAGTCAACCATTTAGGTAAAGTCGTGAGCTTGCCAGGAACCATTTAGGTAAAGTCGTGAGCTTGCCAGGAACCGAGTCAACCATTTAGATATAGTATAACAAAGGTAAGCAAGGTATAATGCAGCAACGTTTGCAAACAACTCCTAAACGTAATGCATCAAATTAAGTAAAGTTAATAATAAATTATTTGCAAACCGGGAGAGAAATGCTCCGGGGCTTGCCTCTCTCAAAAGAGCTCGGACGGTGGTCGGGGCACTCTGGGAGATCTTCACCGACCTCCTCTTTGGCTTCGGTCACCTCCTGCTGCTGCACCTCGAGCTGCCCCTCTAGCTCCTCCGGTACGACTGGGTTCTCGGTTTGCGATCCTGTATGATGTAATGCGCGTAAGTGATTATGCAAACGTGCATCGAAGGAGATGAATGCAATGGATATGTTGAAATGCAAGGTAGTCAACATCATCCAAGAAACTATATACTATAAGCACATGTCATCTACTGCATTCTCTTCTACTACTATTATGTTAAGTTAACATATCTTATGAAATGCTTCAAAGATACACCAAAGCTTTACTAATTTCTTAATCACACTTAAAGCAACACTTGCTTAAACCCTAAATAATAATAGGTTTGAATAGCAACATATATTTCTGATGCTCCTAAAAAACTAAGCAAATTACAGTAGCATAATACTACCCTAAACCGACTACCATAAAAATTTCATGGCATTTGGATAAGTAAACTATCCTATACAAAAATGACAAGCTATAGCATAAAAATGAGCATGAAATTACTTTGTACTATGAAAAGTGTCAAACAACAGAATTAATATTTTTCCTAGGTTCTTCATAGCATACTATGACTATACAAAAATTATCACATGCATGTTTTATACAAAGTTTGCTCTCTAGCAAAAATAACAAAAATCAGCCATTAAAGGTACTTGAACTACTCCTCCAAAGTTTTCCACAGCACATGCATGAAACATATTTTTTCTAGGAAGTACATGACACAAGAAGATTAACAAACTTGGGAATCATATTTTTCTAAAGCCTATAGATTTTTCTACACATTTTTCAATTTATCAGCAATATACATGATTAAATAAAATCCTATAGAAAAGTATTTCAAATTTGACATGCAATATTTTTATATTGTAGATCTGGTTCCAATGAGTCCATATAAATTTATTTCACAATTTTTGGAGCACATTTAACCACCCAAATAATTGCTAAGCACTTTATTTCCAATTGAGAAAATAAAAAACTGAATCTTTATTTTGAAACGGGCCGACATCAAAAGGGGCAGACGGCCCGGCCTGCTCAGCCCAGATACGCGTGTGCACGGGGGTAACAAAAATGGGTCATGTCCCGTTGAGACCGGCCGGCCCAGCCACTCACCGCACTCGCAGGCGAGCGGGGCAGCGCGCGCGCCCGCGCGGGTGCTCGCCACCGCGGCGGTGCGACGGCCGCCGACGGCCAGCGGCTGTCTCTGGGCTCGAGCGAACAAGGCGAGGCGCGCAACACCATCACGGGGACATGGTGAACAACAACGTGTAGTTCGAGAGAGATGGGGAGGAGCGGAGGCGACGGTGGCCGGAGCGCGAGCGCGGCGGCTCCGTTCACGGTGGCGCAGCGGGGCGGAGAAATTGTGCCCTACCGGAGCGAGTAAGGGGATGGTGGCGCTCATTCGGAGGAGGAAAGAGGTGGCGAAGCTCGGTGCAAGACGAATTCAGTGGCGGTGGATGGTCGACGTCGGAACGGGGGAGCGGAGGTGGAGCTCGCGGCGGTGAGCCGCTCGCCCGCTCGGTTTTTGGGAGAGAGGAGCGGATGGCGAGCGAGAGTGGGAGTGAGGGGGCGAGGAGGGTTTGGGCAGGCGGACTTGAGCGCGCTCGAGCTGGCAGGAGGGCAGAGCAGAGGCGACGCGCGGCGGTCGGCGACGGCGCATGGCCGACACGCGGCAAACACGTTCTGTCGCGGCGGACAGCGAGGCGCGGGGCGAGCGAGAGGAGGAGGAGGCCGAGCGGACGCGGGCCAGGCCGAGGCGGGACGCGGGCGCGCGCGTGCGGGGGCGGAGCTGGGCCGCTTCCAGCAGCAGGCCGAAAACGAGGCGGCGGCCCGTTTAGGTTAGAAATTGAATTTCCAATTTCATATTTTCAAATAATTTCAAATAATAGTTTTCAAATCTCATTTTGAGCAAGAAAAGGACCTTTTTTGAAAATGACCCAAAAATAAAAAGTTGCTTAGAATTTAATTCTCTATAACTTTGATTAAGGGGCCAACCTCAAAACTCTTATAGATTTTGATTTTTAGAATAAAAGCTAATTTAGGGAGGATTTTTGAATATTCTCAAATAACATTTTTAAAATAAATCTTTGACAAAACTTTGAGTGATTTGGTGGCTCCAAAATTTTCACCTATAATTCTAAGTGATATAAAATTTGTAGTTGCACAATTTTGATGAAAGGTAATTAGCATATTAATATATTACATCATGAATACCATTTTCCAATCTTTTATTTCACTCCGGTTATAATCTTACCATATATGACTATGAATGATATGAAATGTCATGCTTATGATTGCAATGCAAATGCTTGCGTAACACCGGAGTGTTACAGTTACTTAACAAAATCTCGAGAACGTGACACGTCAATCAAGTTAACTAAACTCGGCCTTAATTCTTTTCTAAGTCTGAAAACAGTTGTAGATTCAAACTTTGGTCCACAGTTTGACTTATTTCCAAGCTGAATCATGGTATGATCCACAAACAAGGTTTGTTGTACACAACTCAATCTACAACTTTTATTAAATGACCTTGAACTGGTTTAGCATGGTTAGGGAGATAAAGGTTACCAAACATGTCAACTTATTGCTGCCAACTCTAGGACTTAGAATATTTTCAAAGTGTTGGAAACAGTCCAAATTCTGACTTGTGGTCCCTTTTTGATCATGTTCCACACATTATTATGAATTGACTCTTAAACAAAGTTTGTTCCTTATAAAATTCTCTAGAACTTTGTAAAAGGGTGCACAGTCATGCAAAGCTTCTAGGTCACACTTTTGAAATGGTCAAACAAAAGGGTTCTAGGGTCCATACATGGTCAACCATCACTTAGAGACACAATTAGTCAATATGGTCAACATGAACATTGTTCCATTAAGTGTCCTAAGTGTAGTTAAGGTGTTGTAGAGGCCAAACATACCCACCATGCATAGGTTGCACAAAACTGTAGGCCTCACATGCCTTGAAACATAGAATTCAGTGAAACGCTATAGATGTTTCATGTGGTTGTTTCAAGATACATGCTACCCATGTTTTCCCTAGGTTGTTCCACATGTTGCAAAGGTTTGTTGCACATGTTGTACTTGTATGTTGCATAAACACTAGTTCCCATGGGATGCAAGGCCAGTTTTTGTTATAATCCAAACAAGCATATAACTTATCATTTCATGTGACTTTTTGACTCCAAACTTCATGAAACTTTTCTAGTGACCCATATAGATAGGTATTAAGGTGAGACACATGAAGATATGGCAATAACACCACCCAAGCATACATTTTTGAAAAGGGCCTATATGTAAAGCAATGATGCAACATCCACTTTAGGTGAGGCTCACCTCCATAGATTGACCTTGACATTGCCATCTCCACTTAATCTGTCATGTTTAAGCTCAAACCCACTGCTTAGTGAGTGACAAACACCTAGGGTGTTACAGCCCTCCCCCCTTAAAAGAATCGCGTACCAAGATTCGGAATGGAAGACCTTTTTAAGAAAGAGAGGCACATTATCTTGTTCCCAACATTTGCTATAGCATTCAGCTACAAAGCTTCAACATCGGTGAACAATTTGGTCAAAGGCACTTTCTGATACTTGCTCTTAATGGTCAGCTTTGTCTAAAGAATTTCCTTCATTGACTTCCATGAAGCATTGTTACTTTAGTAGGAATCCAAGACAACGCAGTACTTCGTTTCAGTCTACAGAGATCATTTGGCCCATAAGCTAACCCCACTCAAGTATTTAATTCTTTAGTGAATCACCGCATAGGCCATATGAACTTTACACTAGACCAAAATCTTTAGAAGTATACTCGTTGAAATGACTCTATATTCACAAAGTTTGAAAAGTAGCCCTCTACTAGAATGGCTTGAGCATAACCTTCCAAATGGAGTGAGATCATAGATGACAAACATCCTCTGAGGTTATAGAATACTGACTAAACAATAGATAGGGTCTATGTTGGTCGTAAATGTTCAATCCTTCCGATATCAACTAATGGAAAACTACTTAAGGTTCTATGTGTGTAGTTCTCTTTCTCTGATGACAACATTGTATTATCTGAGTCTGTCAAGGGGTTAGTGAATGTGATAGCTGACTCTGTTGGCTTCGTATTCCTGCCAACAGTTATCTAATAAGATTCTTTTATCCAAAGACAACAGTTATCTGGGTTGAAGCAGATGCAACCTCCTGGGTAAAAACATTTATAAGGTACTAAAGTATGTCATCATTGGATAATCATTACTAAAGAAAGATGTAGTGAGGCCTTAAGGACAACAAAAGTTGTAATATTTACTAAACCGCGGAAAGTAGTCTACCACCAAGCGATTGAGTAAAATTTTCCTTGGTGACTTAGTTGTACTGTAAGTTGATTTGACTTGCAGCATAACAACTTTGTCAGGCCAACTTTCACCTTGAGGCTTCCTTTTTATGATCAAACAGCAGCTCTAAGATGGGAAATCTGTTGTTTGACACTTTTCAAATTGCTTTTGAATATTCCTCAACACTTTGTCCAATAAAGTTATGAACAAACCATTTGTGGCACCTAAGGGCACAAGGATGTTGATCGAAACTAGGGCATGCATTTCCCTAATTCTTCACCACGGCTGATTGAACACCTTGCACTATTTGCGTGATTGTCCAAGACGGAATTGACTTGATTGCAATGGCTCTAGAAGATAGAATACCATGCAAGTTGTTGGCTAGTTAATTAACTTCTTGTTGGTTATTGCTCTGTAAGACATAGCCTTCGTAGCTACCAAGGGGTCATTACCTAGTCAGAGATTAACCTTCCTATTGGTAACTAATCAGTTGTCTCTCAACACTAAAAATTCTAAATCTTCACTCTTGTCCACAATAATCATGGTTGATATAGAACAGATGGTTGCCATCGAAGTCAGCAGATAAGGAGTCACACTAGAGATGGTTGATTGCGATGGTATGGTCATTATGCCTTCAGAGGTTAAGACTTGCATAATGTGACGATAGATTCTTATCCAACGAATGACTTATCCAACGTTAAGTGTTGTGTGTCCTTTTTATCCAATAGAGCTGAGATACGTGGCTCCCTAGATGATGGTTGTCAATACTTGGGCAACTAAGTAGAGTCACTTGACTACCACATATTGCAGGCTGTTAATGTTTATGTCGGTGACCTGTTCTTCAAAGAATTTCATTTTAGCAACTTTAGAAGGAAGTTCCACTACTTTCGGTCTAAGATATGGATCTTACGATATGATATGGAGAGATAACCAAGAAGGAACACAAGAAAATAGCACATCATCTGTCGTTTGATAATGGATCATGACTAGAAACCATGATACCAGCGCGTGCCAAGCAGCCAGCCATGTGTCTGCAGCCACAGGAGGCCCTTGGTTTCGTCGCGGCACCATCAGTGGCTACTCATAACACCATTACTAGACGCACAACGAAGGTGAAATTTCAAGTGGCACCAATGGGTTGTAAGAACAAGTGCCATACAAGGAGGGATAGCAAGTAAAGGTAGTCACAAGGTTTAGAATCAACAGGGAAGCTATTCGCATATCAAAGCACTGCACAAGAGAACATAGCTCCATTGCCGAAGGCGACTGAGCGTGCTATTTGTACGTAATTCCACGCACACCTGGCGTCGACTAAGGAAACTATGAGATAATTAATTAACTGAGATTCGATCATGTTGAGCAACAACATGAGATCAAAATTGATAAACATCCCGAGACTGGGGAGTGTTGGAGATGAATTAAGCAATTTTCAAGGTGAAAACCGGTATGTGGTCATAGATTGAGTTGATAAGGTAGATGAATGAATTTACAAGCACATGATTTAGAGGCCATAGCAGAGATACATTGCATCACACTAGCTAACCTTTAGGAGAGATAACCAAAAGGTCCAACATAGATTTGGGTATGGTCTCCACAATTGGCAATGTACGAACCATGGTCAAAGGCTAGCATTGATGAAAGTTAACTTGGTTGGTCAGTCGATAAGGGTCTTCACAAAGAGGGTTGCAAAACATCCATAGCTTATGCAAACATATAGGAGAACTAAACTTTGGGCTTTCGGTCACGCAAAGGCATGAATACAAATATTCAAGGGCTAACCACCAAGTCTACAGGATCAGGCTCCTAGGAGAGAACCTAATTGAAGACAACAACCATACAATTATGTAACATGAATGTTGTTCTAGGATAAAGCTATGTGACCCTCGTATGCTCACCGAGGACAAACGAGGTGACAACTATGGCACTACCTAGATAACAATCATACATACAACATCACAGTCAAGCAGACATTAGAGAAAATTCAAACGAATAGGCTTAAGCACCAATCCTAAGCACAAGACTCACCTAAAATAAGCATTCATCTCTAGCACGAACTAACTACAAGTTTAGCTCAAAACAAACGCTAGCTAAGGTGACTAACTTAACATGTGCACAGAATCTAGACAGCAGCATATTAACTACTTGTTTCAATCATAACTGAGGTTGTAGACCTTCTATAAAGGTGATCCTAGACTTTCTAGAAAGCTTAGGAAGATTACTACACTTTAGTGAATCATACCAAAGGCAATTTCATAGATTAACATGACCAAAAATGCTAATGTTTCAGATCTGTACCAATATGGACAGAAACTGATAAGAACTTAAAAAAATGCTTAACTGGAGTTCTAGGGACACAACAAGGCTGAGCCTTAACTTTATGTAAATCTTATTAATTTTTCTATAACTTTCTTATTATCATATTAGGATGATTCTATATCTAACAAGGCTAAACAAGACAAAGAAGACATCTCTGCCCAAATTGGGACAGATTCTGTCATTCCACTTTACAAGCTCATAACTAGAGATTTAGACCATCATAATTAGTGTGATAGGACATTTTGGAAAGCATAGAAAAAGTACTACACTTATTCTATTATCTCCAAGACATGATTCCATATGCCCACAGGTCAAACAAACCAAACACTCAGATCTATTCAGAGCATAAGCAAAATCTTGACAACAAACTTCTAAAATTTATAACTCTCAAACCATAAGACCTAGGGTCATAAAATTTTAGGACAAGCTAGATAAGTAAGTTAGCTACAATTTTGGTATTCTCCATAACTACAGAAAACACCATTATGACCACGAAAGCATCACCACAACAACAACCACTCTAGCAGCCAACGTCCAACAAGCAAAACAAAGCTTGCCTTTGTTCTACTTAACAAGAGAGCACACAAACATGTTATTCTAGTAGCTCTAAATTTTGTTACCTTAGACCAACACGAATTTAATTCATTCATGAGAATCACAATTACTGAAATGAGGTCTAAAGCACTTGCAATTGCCTATATGAACAACATATCCACCGCTTGGATAAACTAGAGAACATTTACAGGTTCAAGCCTATAACCACAACTATTTTTAGCAAGGCTAAGCACACACTTTTCTCAAACAACATGGAGTAAGACATTCATGTTTTACTCCACACAAGAAAGATAGTGTACCACATTGATCACAAGTTACTTAATATAGAATAAGGGTGAGAGGAGCATAGTCGTGCATAAAGCAACCATCATGATAATGCATGCTTCGTCCTACTCGTCCTCACAAGATTGCCACCCTAAGGTGGCGATCACGTTCTATGTCGGTGGCATAACACGCACTCTCTTGATATATAGCTAGTCGACAGCTACATTTGACTTACGCATTTATGGTTAGCGTACCTGCAGAAAAGTTTCATTGCAGCCCAACATTTCCCAATACAGCACACAATGAAAACAGAAAGGTGAAATTCTAAGCACTCCCATATACATATACCCCTATATACGTACATGTAGTACCAAAACTACCCGAATCATTAATCACCCACAATTAAGTACCTTCATATATACATGTGTGTGACATGTAAATAATCCAGTAACCAAAACTAGCTCTCCCCTAGACCGAGGGTTGGACGGTCATGCTCTCACAACTCGCACTTACCTGAGCGTAGGTGCGATGTTGCATAAAAGTAAACTAGCAACATATATGGCTATTTCATATATGAAGGCTACCTCCAATCTTACACACCGGGTAGCATAGTGTGGGAGAGTTATCACACATACATACCTTGGCCTGGGCGTAGATGCATAAATAAAAAACCCCCAAGTTAGTACTTATATAAGCCACCTAATAATCCTTATATGGGCGTAAGGAAATTGACCACTGGCCTACTTAGATTTAGAATTCAGTTTTCACAAACCTATATATAGCTATAAGTTGATAAAACTGATTTTATAAAACAAATCCTTTGTTTTAAATACACATACGACAAGTTTAATGTTGAATCTTGCTCTGATACCAGCTGTAACAGAACCGTCTAAATTATAAGAGCACAAGTACAAAAACAATCACTGAAATGATCAAATTCTCGCACTTGAGCCCATATAACTCCGGTAGTCCAATGAAATCACGAGGGATTTCAATCCAACCAACATACAAGCCAAGATCGTAGTGATTCAACATAACAAGTCACATGTTACATTCATTTCACAAGTAAATCAATTTACATCGGAGTTCAACATAGTTATTACAACTTAAGTTCAAAAGTAGCGGAAGCAAAGTAATTTAAAACTAACATAATTCTTATTTCAAATACATGCTAGTACCCCGGTCGACTTCCAACAAAAGCATTAGAGATTAGGTAAATAAGAAGGATCATGCCCATGATCACACTCCGCCACTAAGGTAGGAGCCAACCAACTCTTGCAGTTGCCATGATACATCACAACCTGCAACAAGTGGGGATAAACCCTGAGTACAAGAAGGTACTCAGCTAGACTTACCCGTCAGAAACCAGAAATAAGGTGACACCAAGGATCATGCAAGGCTGATATAAAGTGGGGCTAGGTTGACAACATTTTGCATAAAAGCTTAATATAGATGATCAATCATTAATGCTTAAGCATCAAGTTAATTATCATTAACCTATCATCTATATTAGAACTTGTACTAGAGCACTCACTTTATTAGGAGCAAACAATATTAACCATAGCAGGTATAAATTGAGGCAACCTTTCCATCGTGATCCAATTAACCATCCGTTCAATTTAATGGAATCTATGTTGCCGCTGCTCAAGTCAAGTGCTCACAAACCGGGAGCGACGGTGATTCAAATCGAATTCCTATCCAGCTGCAGGGGTATTTCTAACACTCACCGTGTAGGCCCCTGCCAGGGTCGCACAAGCCACCTTTTCATATGATTCAGGAATCGCGGGTCCAAATGATGTCGCGACCCCAAGGGCGACACTCTGCCAGGTGATAGGGACTCTAACCCCCCTTGGTCTCACGCCAATGTCCCCAAGCACATCCTTTCTCTCCTCCAAGAAGCAACCTACCATTCGATTCCTGGCCTGAATCACATTACTCGGCTTCGTGGTCGGAACGACTTATCCGGCCAACTAAGTGTTAGACTGCGTTCAACATGACTCAAGGACGTACAGCGAATCGGTCCTTAAACGACTCAGACGGGGATAGATTCACACCCAAGACCTCCATGCCTTGTTGCTTCACTATCGTCATCCCTCCCGGTCTCATTTCATTTTATTAACACATGGTTCCATTCCACGATAGCAAATATAGCCAACCGTGCCATATATGAATATCCCTATATCTCGCAGGTGACAGGAAATCACCTGACTTCTACCGCTTAAAGCAGGGCTAAGCATCTACTCGATCCTAGTCTATGTAGGATTCAAGGATTCATATATCTAGACAAGGAATGATATAATGCAGCAAGAGTTTCCAACCAACTCCTATCACTTAATGCAACAATACTTATAACATATATAGAATTAATTGCTTTGAAGATAGGAGGCTTATAATGCTCCGGGGCTTGCCTGGGATCCGACTCAAGTTAGAGTTTGTCAGATGAAACTCGCTTGGCGAGCTTTTCCCTCATTTAACACTTGTTTAGTCCTTCTATCTTCGGGATGGATCCACCAAACATCGTCTTCGGGTTTGGCTTCAATGCCACATCCTTCACACGTTTCTGCTAGCGTACCTATATGAGATGCAATCATGCACATGTGTGAATGCATAGAAGTGCAATAACTATAGCAATCATGCAAGAATACCCAAGTTCTAATAAACACCTAGAGCTAATTAACTTAACTACCCTCAAAGGCATAAGTCACACTTAACAATATACAAGCAAACAACTATAATTGTAATTTATCAATTTCTGGACAAGCAAACAATAGCTTCACAAATCAATCATATATGGAGATATACAAATCCAAATGATATGAAATAAGACATTACAGAAAGCTTATGAAATTCTCTACATTTCATTTAATACCATCACAGCATGATTCCAAAGTTTAACATGTCGAATTTACACAAATACAGAAACTGGTCTAATAAGACAGAGAGCAAGCAATTCTGTATCCAAACTTTAAACAGCTATAACTCCTAAACCACATGGCCAAATGCCACCAAATTTTAACAGAAGCTAGATACGTAAATTATCTACAACTTTTTTATAAATAAGTTTCACAACAAAGCACATTATCATGAAGAACTTTGCTAAGTTCTCAGATCTGTCCAGAAACCTTATTTGCAAGAAATAATTATTAATTTATGTTGCAAACATATAATTAGACAAAACAAACTTTACCAACATGTCACACATGACTAATGAACACCAGAAAACATAGTATCCATTCCTAAATAAATTCTTTTAATGCATTTTCTTAATTTATTTAGATAATTTGGTGGAATTATGAACACATATCAAAATTGCATAATAAATTCTACAAAAATTACAGAGGCCTACACATGCTCCCAAAAGTCTACTATCCAAATTTGAAACCATTTGGACATGGATAACAACCTCTATGAAAAAGACAAATGGCTATAGCAATAAATCATGTGAGAGCAAGTTAAACTTAACACTCAATATTTTCTGTGAACACAAGGCCATATTATGAATCAATATGATAGAGAAACATCATACTAAGGTAATGGAACAACATTTTCTATTTTATCATTTATATATTATTTATAAGCTATTTATCAAGCTATAAACAAGTTAAATCAATAACTTGAGCATACAGTAAGCAATGACCATGAAATTTATACCACAGTACATCCATAGCATGACAAGCCCACCATAAAAATTTCACATCAATTGGAGCAGCACAACTCAAGATATAAAAATAACAAGCAATATAATGTAAATTCCTTATTTATCAAGGTCCAATCAAAACCCTAAGAAAATAGTGAACAAATAGTGTGTTTAATATTTTTCCTAGCAAGTACATGTCATCACAAAATTAACAAAACAAGAATCACTATTTTTGGAGTTCAAAAACTCCAGATCTTGCTCTGGTTAAGTTTAAAGGCATTTTTAGAGTATTTTTAAAACTTAAATAAAGAAATTAGAAAATACCTACAAACATGTAACATATTATGACTCCACTGCATAGATCTTTTCTCAAGTTTTCCAAAAAGTCCACATTTGCTATTTTTGGATTTACCTAGCAAGAGATATGCATTTTAGAAGATTTACATAAAATCTGAATTTCAAAAACAGGATTTATCCATACCTAACCGAATATGCTAGGCGCACCCGAAAATACACCCAAAACGGCCACTTCATAAACTGTCATGTGGGACCCACGGTCTGGTCGTGCCCGCTTGCCATACTCACACAGAGAGACAGAGAGAGGACACCGTCTTCTTCCCCTTCCGGCCGGCCGAGCAGGGGAGGGAGCCGGCCGGTCTCCGGCGAGGTGAGGCGGCGTCGGCGGCAAGTGGCTGCAGCACGGCCATCCTGGACCACGCGTGCACCCGAGTAGGGGCACAGCTTGCCCAGGAGCAGTCCACAGCGGCGTGACCGTGAGCATGCGCGGCCATGGCGGCTGTTGTGGGAGGCGGTGGCGCTACCGCGGTTCCGGCGGCTGACGGCGGCATTGGCAACGAGCGGTGGTGGTGGAGCATTCCCAACATGAGGGGCGCCCAGTGGTGCTCTTTCCTTGCCTCATGGTGATCCGAGGCCAGCCGGCCACAGAGGCGGCAGTCCGCCGTGATGGCGGCTCCGGCGACGGCCGTCTACAACGGCGGCGAGGCCAGAAGAAGGGGCGCGTCGTGGGCGGCGCGAGGAGAGGAAGGTGGTGTGGTGGTTCGATTTGACAGTAGGGTGCTTGGTGGTGGCTGGCATGGAGCTCTGTTTAGCTCGGCAATGGCGCGGTCGCGCTCCGCGCGCGTGTGCGGAGGTAAAGGGAGCGAGAAGGCGAGGCGAGTGAGGAGAAGGGAGGGACTCGGGCTAGCCGCTCTAGTGCTCCACCAAGCCGAGCGAGGCGCAGAAACATGGCAGAGAAGCGGATGCGCGGCATCCATGGTGGAGGCGCTCTGGTGCATGGCTGCCACGCCCTCCCCTTAGGGGACAACTGTTGAACAGGTGGCGGGCACAGTTCAGGGCGTTTTGGAGGCCGTTTCTGGGCTGGATCTGGGTCAAATTTGGACATAGGCCCAATACAAAGTTTGTTATGTTGATAATGCTCTACAACTTTGATTAAGGGACCATAGGCATTAGGACTCTATATTAGGAGGTAATTAGCTCCAAAGTTTGCACTGTCAACACTTTAATAGCAATGAGCAACTATCCAAATTGATGATCGAGACTGAGTCAATTTGATGCCATACTTTTACATGCTCTTCTCCATAATGTCTACTCCAACTTTCATTAAGGGGTCAAACCAAGTTACTTAACAAAATCTCGAGAACGTGACACGTCAATCAAGTTGACTAAACTCGGCCTTAATTCTTTTCTAAGTCTGAAAACAGTTGTAGATTCAAACTTTGGTCCACAGTTTGACTTATTTCCAAGCTGAATCATGGTATGATCCACAAACAAGGTTTGTTGTACACAACTCAATCTACAACTTTTATTAAATGACCTTGAACTGGTTTAGCATGGTTACGGAGATAAAGGTTACCAAACATGTCAACTTATTGCTGCCAACTCTAGGACTTAGAATATTTTCAAAGTGTTGGAAACAGTCCAAATTCTAACTTGTGGGCCCTTTTTGATCATGTTCCACACATTTTTATGACTTGACTCTTAAACAAAGTTTGTTCCTTATAAAATTCTCTAGAACTTTGTAAAAGGGTGCACAGTCATGGAAAGCTTCTAGGTCACACTTTTGAAATGGTCAAACAAAAGGGTTCTAGGGTCCATACATGGTCAACCATCACTTAGAGACACAATTAGTCAACATGGTCAACATGAACATTGTTCCATTAAGTGTCCTAAGTGTAGTTAAGGTGTTGTAGAGGCCAAACATACCCACCATGCATAGGTTGCACAAAAGTGTAGGCCTCACATGCTTTGAAACATAGAATTCAGTGAAACGCTATAGATGTTTCATGTGGTTGTTTCAAGATACATGCTACCCATGTTTTCCCTAGGTTGTTCCACATGTTGCAAAGGTTTGTTGCACATGTTGTACTTGTATGTTGCATAAACACTAGTTCCCATGGGATGCAAGGCTGGTTTTTGTTATAATCTAAACAAGCATATAACTTATCATTTCATGTGACTTTTTGACTCCCAACTTCATGAAACTTTTCCAGTGACCCATATAGATAGGTATTAAGGTGAGACACATGAAGATATGGCAATAACCCCACCCAAGCATACATTTTTGAAAAGGGCCTATATGTAAAGCAATGATGCAACATCCACTTTAGGTGAGGGTCACCTCCATAGATTGACCTTGACATTGCCATCTCCACTTAATCTGTCATGTTTAAGCTCAAACCCACTGCTTAGTGAGTGACAAACACCTAGAGTGTTACAGAACCAACCAAATTATAAGAATGTAAGTACAAAAACAATCACCGAAGTGATCAAATTCCTATACTTAGGCTCTCATAACCCTAGTAGTATGGAAATCTCGAAGGATTTCAAACAACTAAAAACAAACAAGTCAAGATCGTACATGATTCAACACAACACATCATTCATTACATCACTTCACAAGTAGCATACAGATTACATCCATTAGAGTTTGAAATAAGATATTACAAACCAAGTTTGGTGAAAGCAACATAGTTCGATACATAACTTCATAAGTAAAAATACATTGCCAGATTAAAGGCCATGTCCCACAAAAGTATCTTTAGATAAGAACACAAGTAGAGACCGCACCCAACGGTCTAGTCTTCATCCCCGGACGGGAGAAGGCAATACTTACAGCACCCGTGATAGAATAGGTCATCTGCAATAGGTGGGAAATAAACTCTGAGTACAAGAAGGTACTCAGCTAGACTTACCCATCATAAACCAGAAATAAAAGACACCAAGGATCATGCAAGGTTGATATAAAGTGGAGCTAGCTTGACACAGTTTGCATAAAGCTTGTATAGATTAAGTAACCATCTAGAGCTTAGCATCAAGTTAATAATTATTAATTTGTCATCTATATTAGCACCTGTACTAGAGCACTAACTTTATTAGGAGCAAACAATACTAACCATAGCGAGTATAATAAGGTTGTCATCATCATATCATCATTTCTAAACCATTATATTATTTAGTGTATCTACTTTGGAGATAAGCTCGTCAAGTTTTCACTAACCAGTGAGAGATGATGACTCAAATCAAATTACAACTCAGCTAAGGGGGTATTCCTAACTCTCACCCTGGCATACTTTGCAAGGGTAGCCATGGGTCACCTTTGGGATAACTTAGGAACCAACTTCGCGGGTTCAGTCAGCGCCAACACTCTTAGGGATTACCCTTCTGCTAGGATGATCATAACTTTTAAATCACCTGCCCTTGGACTCACACCTACGGCTCCCTTCTAAGGCACACTTTATACTTGTCGGAGCCTGACCTGAGTTGAGCTACTTGGCTTCATAGCCGGTCTCTAGACCGGGCCAACTAAAAGAGAGACATGCGTTCAACATGAACAGGAAAGGCTCCAAGAATTGATCCTTAATCGACACAGACAGAGTCACTCTAAGCCTACCACTCTACAAGCCTCCACCCGTTCTTCATTCATATTATACTAGGTTCTTTTCCACGATAGCAAATATAGCCAACCGTGCCACATGTATATTCCTATAGCTCGCAGGTGATAGGAAATCACCCGACTTCTACCGCTTAAACCAGGGCTAAGCATCTACTCGAGCCTGAGCTACATTGGATTTATAGTATACTTTCTAGACAAGGATATAGTACATGTGCAACAAGTGTTTTCACCTAACACCTATCACTTAATGCAACAATATATATAACATAACACTTAATTCTATTTAAAAAAATTAGGGGCTTATAATGCTCCGGGGCTTGCCTTTCACAAAATTGCAAGGAAAGTGGTAAGGGTAGTCAACAATGACTTCGTTCGGCACCTCTTCTGCGAGCTACACCTCCTGAACCTCTGGTGTTGGCTGCTGATCCTCCTAGCATGGTCCTTCGAACTCCAACAGGGTCACTCCTTTTGGTATACCTATTGCATGTATATGCACAAGATGAATATCATGAAATGCATAAGGAATGACATGATGCTCATGGATGAAGAACAACAAGTAACAAAGCATCACTAGACATTCGTTGACCAAGTAGGTGCAACGTCCTATTCAAATCACTTTAAAGAGTAGGTGCATATCTCCTCTCTAGAGAGCAAGAACACATTTACCCAACTTGCACAATCTAAGGTATAGATGCTCATCCTCTATTAGAGGCCTAACACCTGTACCTAAATTCACCTTAATCAATTTAAGCACCTAGTAACATCACAAACATGCTTAAGTATAACAAAGGTACACTTAAGAGAAACTTCATGTTTAACATGCAAAGGAGCAATTCAGTAAATCAATCATAGGAGAAGATCTTAAATTCCAAATGACTTGCAAGAGGATATTCTGGAAAGCTTATGTAATTCTCTACAAATCATTTATAAACATCATAGCATGATTTCAAAGTTTACCAGGTCAAAATTAATTAAACACAGAATCAGGTCTGTGCAAGATAGAGAGTAAACATAACTGAGTCCTAATTTTGAATAGCTATTACTCTTAAACTACATGGACAAATACCACCAAATTTTTACAGTAGATAGACACATAAGTTATCTACAACTTTTGTATAAACAAGTTTCACAATAAAGCAATATATCATGGAGAACTTTGCCAAGTCCCCAGATCTATCCAGAATTGGCAGATTCGGAAAATTAAATATTTAGAGATGGTATAAAACTACATTTAGACTAAGCCAACTTTACCAACTCATTACATATATCAAGAGAACACTAGAAAGTATTATACCAACATCTAAATAAATTCTTTAAAGTCCTTTATTAATTTATTTAGATATTTAGGTGGCTAAGGGTACATATATCAAAACTACATAATATATTCTATAAAAATTACAGCAGCTACAACATGCTTCCAAGAGACTACCATAAAATTTTCATAGCATTTGAGCAAGTATATTTTCCTATATCAAAAGTAACAAATAGTACGACTGATTTTGGCATAAATGAGAAATCCTATTCAAAAGTATCAAACAATAGATTTTATATTTTTCTTAGGTTCTTACTAACATAAGAATAGTACTCACCAAATCTCACATTCATTGGACTTATAGATAATTTATGAAAATTAGCATAAGATCCATCTAATTTAATAACATAAATGCATACTAAATCATACAATATCAAAATTGCTAAGATTTAAACTACAAGCTTTTCGTGGCATAAACAACACCCCATAAAAATTTCACATTATTTGAAGCTGTCTACAAAGAGATATGATTTCCTTCTTTTCATACATGAATAAAAGGCATAAATAATAACCGTTTATTTTTCTATAAAATATACCTACTTTTATATTTTGATTAAAAACTAGAGTCCATCATGAACACAACCCAACTTGAGTCACCACATTTGGAGCTCTAAAACTCAAGATACAAATTTTACAAAACATCATCAAAATTTGCATTTGAATAAAACCCTAGACCCTAAGAGAGCCAGTATAGGGGGGACCCGTGGGGTCAATGGCCCCACTTGACATAGATAGTAGAGCAGGGGAAGATTTTGACTGCGGCAAGCTCATCGCTGGCCAGGACTACGACGAGGCCAAGGTCGCCGGCGTGCTCATCTCGACGAGCTGCACCTACCCATGCCCTCCACTCAACCGCTACCGCACTCTAGCTAGGGTGGCGGCGTGCATGGCAGATGGCGGAGCACGTGCGGCGGCGCATCTCGCTGGAAGTCACCGCTGTACCTAAACTACCCCCTCAGTGAGCATCCCTGCACCTCACCGGACCAAACGCACACGCTCGGGAGAGAGAGGTGGCCGGAGTCGCTCTGGCCATGGTGACCCCGACCGTCAACCATGGCACCGAACTCCGACAAGGGGAAACTCGCCGCAATGCGGCTGTACCTCGGTGCGATTGAGCTAGTTGGAGGCGCGAAACGGTAGAGGAGACAAAGGCGCAGCCAACTGCGGGATGGAGGCAGCGCTGGCGCGGTGACGGAGGCACAAGCGAGAGGCAGAGCTTGCGGTGGCAATGGCGTCACCGGGGAAGAATAGAGAATGAGATGGAGAGGAGGAACAAGCAGAAAGTTGGTATGGCAGTCGGGTGCATGACTTTTCCCTTCTTCAAGCATGCACGAGCAACGCCGTGGCGCTCCACACACGCGCTGGCAGCCACGCGACAGTCTCTACCTGACACTAGTCGGCCATGAAGGCACTAAAGATTTTGAATTCGAGTCCTCAATTAGAACTCCATCACTGACTGAAACCGCACCCTAAACGTCCCTCTAGCTCTTAAACAGGCTCGAGTTAGCAAAAAGTGTAATTAACAAAGATGTAGAGCTACGTGAGAACTACAAGATTATCAATTGGAGCTCGAACTGATTTGGCTTGGTTAGAGAGTTACAGAGCCCTAAAGTAGGGTACTTTGAAACTGTAGTACAGTTAGGACTTAACCAAAATGGCTAACTGCTAAACAACATACCAAAACTGACTTGTGGGCCCTGTTTGAGCATGTTAAGTCCATTTTCATGATTTGACCATTAAATAACTTTTATTCCCTAACAAATTTACTATAACTTTGTGTTAAGGGTGCACAAACATGTATTGACTTCTAGCAGCAATTTTTAACACAGGCAAGCAATCGAGGTCTTGAAGTCAACCAAAGTCAAACTAGTACTTAGAAGCATAGTTAGGGCTAATGACCTTCATGAACATTGTTCCTAATAACATTCTAAATGTAGCTAGGGTGTTTTGGTGGTTCACCACATTCATTTGCATGTGACACATGTACTCTAGCTTATCAAAACAACTTGAAACATTCACTTGAAATATACGAAACATTCAATTGAAACAACTGAAACAGAGACATGCAACACTTGAAACATGGTACATGGAACATGTACAACTCCTCTAGGGTACTAGGCATAACACAGGGACATCACATATGACACACACATGCCTAAGCACTACTGAAACATCATGTTGCAACATTGAAACATATGATGATGCACATGTGATAATGAGATGAATGTGCTTATGTGATGCAATGCAAATGCACAAATGCAAGCCAAACACCTGGGGTCTTACAGATCCGATCTGAATTGTGTTTTTAACATGTTTTGTAAGGGTTTTGGCCACCTTATGGGATAAGACCACCCCCTCCTTACAAATATAAGGGGCACGGCCCATTGTGGTGCCCAACACATACGATCGAACTGAATATAATTTACTTTACCTCTCTTTGTCCTAATATTTTCCAACCTCCATATTGTTGTTTATTGCTTGATCCAAAGACTAAGGATGTCGTCCTATGCTTGTTGGCCGACCTAAGGAAACCCGGCGACGTCCTTGCACCGATAGGGTCCATCTCGTGCCAGAGCTTCCATGGCCCTTTGCTAGTTTGTGCAGAAACTAGCCATTCTTCATCACGCATGTATGTATGACTGGTTATTCTTTGATGGTTTACTTGTAAACCCATCAGTTCCTCATCATATAAGTGGGATACCAATTGTCCTAGGGCGTTCTCGGACAAAACGTGAGAAAACCAGCTAGGCCGGCCTATGCAGAATCATGCTGTCTCGATCCACCAATTTTTGCGTCAACACAAACATTGTTCGAAGGTGCATAGGACCTTTACCTCCTTTGTTTTGGCGTATATGATGTAAGAGATTTATTTAATCGAATGTGTAAATTTGAGGCCTTGGGCCAGGGAAGACACAGTATTCCGCCGTTCTGTAGCGTGATTTGTCCTCCTAGACCTGCATGCCCCCATCTCAGGTCTAGCTATCCGTACGACTACAAGATATTGATCCCCTAGGTTGGAGCCCACATGACACCAATTCATCAAACGCAATAAGTTACGGGTGCCAAACTGCGAGCACATGCTTATATAAAGCTGGGATATACAGAAAAAAAATCAAATCACAAGTTGTACACAAAGCTACAGATCGAAGATCGATAGTATGGGCACCCAGAAAGTTATCCTTGCTTTGGCACTGACCATGCTCATCGTCGGGCAGCACGTTGGTGGAGCGATTGTTCTAGACGAGCGGAACATCACACCGGTTCTCCAAGGCACACGACCGGCAGCGCAGGGACCAAAACAGAATACTATTCCTGTTCAGGGTAGCAACTTTGCAGACCAATCTGGAAATCTCGTTACTTTTCCCATGTTATATAATGAAATATTTGACACAATTAATTTATTGTTTGTCAGTAAACATAAGGAGGAGAGCTGCGGGCATCGGTGAAGCTGAAGACAAGGCCTTCATCGCTCCGCGTGGTTATTTCCATCCTCCCAACCTCCCACCTTGCCGCAGCAAGGCATGTTGAACTACAGGATATATGTAATCTAAGTGCCAGTTCTTAGTTTCTGTTCCAGTCGTGAAAAGTCACAGTCGTTAGTCTCCTTAAGTTGTATTGCTTCCATATCTTAGATCTGGATGCTTCTTAATATTGCAAGCATGCATGCTACATGTGGGTGTACAAGGAAGATGTTAATTAGAACCACGTACCATTATAAATTCAAGGGTTCTCAGAAAGACCGCTGTTGCTCATCTAATATGACAAGTGCCATTATAATTCATCAAGAATCAAAACTTTGATATATAATTAGTACAAGGAGATGGCTCTCCCACGTCTCTCCTTCGCTCACCTTGGCCCATCCCCTCTCCCTCCGACGATGGATCTTCCCGGCAGTGATTCCCTCCTCTCCGGCAACATCTCTCCTAGTGGCACTCATGGGATCCTCATCCAAGCTCACGGAGGGGTTGGACTTCTTCATCGGGGAAAAGTTTGAGAGGGATGTTAGACAGCGCTTCGGCATTCAGGTGCTCCACAATTCAAGAAGCCCTAAGGGCTCATTTTTATGCTGGCTACTTTTCACCACTATCTCTTCCGGACCACGGAGGATGGCATTTCGTTGGCTTTGCAATCTTGTCTTGGTGGTTGGGCACCGAGTTTCCATGTTTAGCTCAGCCACAATCATTTTTGTTTCTCGGTCTCATGCAACGCAGTTGGTTTCTTTGTGTACACCCAGCGGAGGTCCACTGGTTCTTCCTTTGACGTTTATTTTCACCTCTGGAGCAATGGTGTCCCTCACTAGGAGTGTGAGAAATGGCTCTAGAAAGAAGAGGAAGCTACAAAATGGACCCAAGTGCTTTCCAAACGCTAGAAACGTGCTGCTAAATCCTAGTCCTTGCTCCCAAAAGACTTTGTTCTGTCGCAAAGCTAGTGCAACCCGGTTAAGAAATTTCTGCTGCTGCCTTCTAAAGTTCATTTGATCTCTCTTAGTGCTTTTAGAATTCCGATTGATCCTTCTTCAATTTAGAGCTTCAGGCCTTTTAGAATTTCACCATTGTTGACACCAAAAGTTGCAAACAGGTAAACCACAAGCGTACGGTTGTCAATGTAGCCTTCACCAAAAGTATTCTAGGTATCGATTTACACGATGAACGAGAATCGAAATAACTAAGGATCTAGATCGTCTTATGATGATACAAGGAGTTTATGATAGTTGGGTAGAGAGGACCTTTATAGTGCTGATATCTAGTAAGGTAATATAGATACAAGGCATTTACCACAGCTGCAGCTCATGGAGGCGATAGTCAAGACAATAGGAGGCAAAACTCTTACCCAAAGTGCAGCTACGTTTTTATTGAAGCCCTACCTTTTAAGAACTTGCGTAAAAACACATGGTGGAATACAAAGACTAGACAGGGCTGTCCCCACCTGCTAGCTACCACAAACAATCCATGCGACAAGCAGTCTACACAAAGTAAGGTATAGCCTAAACACCACGTTTACACTATATCTTGCTACTCTAACCTTGGTCCACTAAGTTCCCTTAGCGAATCTAGAGCACTCAACTAAAGTAAAGCTGCATACCAGTGAGAACAAGTTATATATCTACTACAAGAATCAGAATATCAATTAATATAAAAGATCTCAAATATTTACTTACAAAGAAGAGCGCATTCGCTGAGGTACAGCTTCGAGAACACACCAAACAGGGCTGACTCTTCTCCACATTCCCCTCACTCTCTACCCATTTTGCATAGCACTACTACTAAATCTTGGAAGCTATATGAAGACTGACTCCTCATTGTTATGAATGAGACTGAGGGGGTTGGGGTATATATAGTGCTATAGTGTGGACCCATGAATCCACATGATTTTCATCAAGAGCCATTAGATCAAACCACCCTATACTAAAGGGTGTGGATTCTCCAATGTTGTGCTTTCCTGCATGGGAGCATGCATGAGGAGGTGGCTCACTTTGGGAGGTCAGCCGACCTAGGGGGTCGACCGATCCCCCTATGATAGGTGGCCCACCCCCTTGTTTCATCCTTGTGGGGTATATAAAGGTGGGACCTTGTGTTCATGTTTTTTCTTGCATTGTGGGCCATACATTGCATGTGAAATGATCTCACCATTTAGAGGAAACACACTTGTGATCCAACGGTTGAGATTGATTGAGGAAGTGTTGGGATGGATCACCATGGCTTGTAGGAGTGATGAGAGGCAGTAGGGCCACTATGGGGTGGTCAACCGACCCCACTAGGTAGGCCCACTACCTAGGCTTAGCCTCCATTTTGTACCTATAATAAAATACATGCCATGTACAAGGGAACCATGTTATTTGTACAAAATTCTCTACTACCTTACATGTTTCCTACCAAAAGCAATGGTTGGTTGATGGTTTTTGACTATATAAAACCATGGTGAAATTACCATAACCAAGATCCCTCACACTTAAGTCTTTGCTTGTCCTCTAGTAAAGGTTAAAGATAAAAGTAAACATGAGCACAACATTTTAAGATATACAGCTATCATAAAAGGTCTTCCAAAACATTCCTTATTGTAACACCCCTGGTGTTAAGCAACACTAAAATCTGGATCATGTCATCATCAAGCATCATGAGCATCTTTAGTAGCTAATCATGTCTTGCATTCACTAAAAGAAATGTTAAATTGTTAGTAATGCAATGCATTTGTGGTATGTTGTGCTTACAATCAAAAATTTGCCCTCAAGGTACTTTGGAACCTTGCCATTTTGGAATTTCACATAAGACATGGAAATATGCCCAAATAAACCTTGGAGTGTAAATTTTTTAGTTTACACTAATGATAAGTGTTGGGGATGATTTGAAGTTCAAATCATTAAAAATTGAGCCCCAATTTTGAAAGCAAGATAGAAAACCAGCACTTGATTCTTTTTGGTTAAGTGTTGGATTTCTAGTTTGAATTCAATTTTAGAGTATTTGTTAAAATGAATTTATTAAATAAAGTTGCTCAATTAATACCATCATTTATTAGTACAAAGTTTGTACTATGCAATGGTGAAATTTATTGAGATGTTTGATCCTTAATTAATCACCAATTAAATGTCAAAAGCAGCTAATCAGCTCAGTTATCTCCAAACTGAATTTTCCTTTCTCCTTCTTCTATTTCAAAGTACCTATTTCTGTTATTCAAAATCTCCTAATCTAAAAAGTTTTAGGTGATGATCCTTAAAGCAATTCTGTAGATCTCATGTAGATGTACAATTTTGGTTTTTGGATCTCATCTTGTGGTTTTGGAGAATTTGGAGAAAAAGGAGGAGGAAGGTGGGAGTTTTAGTCTGCTCTGAACCTGCTTGTTCTGTTTCAGTGCAAACATTTTCAAAGTATACTAGTTTGAATTCTAAAATCCTCAAAACCTTATCTCCTTTGAGGTTGTTCTTGAAGAGAAGTTGGAGATCAAGGATCTTTGGACAACTTTTCTGTTTGGAGATCATTCAGTGGCAATATGGAATCAAGAGAAAGGAGGAGAATGGATGGGTTTCAGTCAGTGAACAGTGAATCAGTAGCTGTCTCTGTGCTTGCTCACCGACGGCCGCCGCCCCCCGATAGCCACCTTCGAGCACGGTGACACGCAGCAGCTCACGTGAAGGACTCGAGCAGGAGCTGGCGTCCCCCGAAGCTTCTCCGCTTTTCCCTAAACGCCGTTGCCATGACCCTTTTCTCTTTCTCCTACCCAGCTCACCATTGGCATAAACTGCTGCTGCTGTCTAAATTCATCGCAGACGCTCGCTCATCCTCCAATTCATCTTCACAGCAGCATCTTCACCTCCTTGCGCGTCCTCCAAGCCTCACCGCTTCGCCTTTCACCACCTCAATCGACTGCGGGCACCAATTCTACCACGGCGGCTTACCATCGCCATTGAGGTGCCCCGCACCATGGCCAGCTACTTGTGGCTGCCCTTGCTCCTTTCCCTCTCTTGTTCCTTTGTTGTCTTGACACCGTGTAGCTCCCAGGCTTGACGTTTGATCTTTTCCCCTCCAGGTCACGCCAGAACATCGCCTCGTCACCGGTCTGCGCCGCCATAGCCGTCCGCAACGACGATGACACGCCTCTGCTCTTTCTCTGCCGCGTACTGCTAGCCAGTCGTGCCCGCTATGAGCCCCGATGCTCCCCTTACCCTCTTCCCTATCTCTGCCGAGTCGCCCTGGCCGGGACAGCGTCGCTCCACCATGTCGCAGCAGCTCCGAGCCGCCATGGTCGCCTCTGGGTTTGCCGTGGTGCTCGGGAGGGTTCGGTTAGGGCTTTAGGTTGTGCGCCTGCTAGGGTGGGTCTTGCTTGTGCCGTGGTCACCGCCGACGAGGTTGCCACCGGTCTCCGGCGAGGTCTCCGCCGTGCCCTGCTCGGAAACACCTTGACCACGCGGGAGTCCTTGTTGGGCCGGCCCAGTCGGGGTGAAAGGGATGTGGGCCAGAGGATAAGAGAGAGGGTTGGGCCGGAGTTATGAAAATGGATTTTCCTTTTCATGAAAATTTGAATAGTGCAGTGACTTACATAAATCACAAAAAAATAAATAGAGCTGATAAATTAATAAACATTTTTGTGTATGATTTTCATGATGATCTTTATCTAGGAAAATTATGAAATGCTAAAAACGTTTATATTTTGCATAACTTAAAATTATCTGCTTTAATTCATAAATGCAACTTCAATAATTTTTGTAGATTAAAATAATGATCCAAAAATTATGAAACTTGGTGAGAATACTTTTTAGGCTTAAATCTACCTTCACATAAATTTTGGTACTTTTTTGATAATTTTTAATTATATCCTTGATTATGCCTTAATTAATTAATTAATTAATTAATTAATAAATACTTGTTTATGTATAATAGTTATAACATAACTTGAGTGCATTTTTGGATTATGTGTAGACCAAGGGGCATGTTCCCTATTGATGTTCCTTGGCAAGTTAATTATTGGTTCTGTTACTCACAATTGGCTTATTATTAACAACAACTAATATTGCTTTGTGAAGTTATTAACTAACTTTAATGCGAAGGAAAGTTGTACTCAAGTTAATAATCTTGTTTACTCATCTTAATCCATGCCTAACATATCATAATCCTAAAGCATGCATCTTTACTTATGTTTAGTGATCACAAGTGGGATTCCATTGTTGAGCTAGTCCCGAAGTGGAATTCTAGTTCGTCGTTGTGGTTATCTAGTTGTGGTTTTTTGAAGTACCTGACAACCCCGACATCGCAGGCAAGCCCCGGAGCATAAACCCTTTCCTTGTATTTTATAAAAGTTATTCGCATATGTCTATGTTTTGATGCATTAAGTAAAATAGGAGTTGAGTGGTTTGCCGTTGTTGCATGTCTTCCTTGTCTAGCAATTACATATCCCTGTCACCCTGGTTAATATGATAACTTTACCTATGCTTAGTTGTAATAGATGAGCAGTGACATAAAAAGTCAAAACTCAGGATTAGTCCTGAAGTATGAGAATGCTCATGTTTTTAATATGAGACTGGGCGGAATCTTGGCTTGCGTCAAGTTTGAGGCTTGATGTAGTGACCTCGCCTGTGTCGATTAAGGACCGTTCGTTGTAAGGCCCGCTTGTGATCGTGACTTGTAGTACTGGCCACATACTCTGGTAAGCCTAATATATTGGCTATTCCATTATGTGAAATGACAACCGCGCACTAGAAGCGTGGAGATGGTGAGAGTATCGTGTACATATTCCTATGAATCCGTCAGGGACGAACGACACAGAGAGGTGGGTACTGTGCTCTCGGGTAGCGCTGGTCCGATTCACATTTTGGAGCATCCGAGTGAAGGTTGATAAGTGTAGGTTCACCACCTACATTTGTCGTGTGGTAAGGAAAACCCAGCTAGGCCAAACCGATTCGAATCGCTACTGCTTCTCGGAGAAGAAGACTCAATCAACCGTCCTGCATCGTAGTTAATAAATGAAACCTGATACTGATGATCATGGGATGGGATGACTACAGAAGTGGTTGCTTTAGGTCAAGTACATTTTGGAGTCTAATAATGACTTAACCTTAAAGATATAATATTGAAATTAAGGATCCACTATTAGTAAGCTTTTTTGAAGTTAATCTTGATTCTTGCTACAGACTTACCTTGATTTCCCATAAGCCTGCATATCGTTGGAGTCTTTCCTTTTCATCGGTTAAGTCTTGTTGAGTATCTTTGTACTCAGGGTTCGTTAACCCTTGTTGTAGGTGAGAGCCAGCAGTAGAAGAGTTTGTCGTGCACCATTGGGCAGGGTGAATTCTCTCTTATGTGATGTTAGTGGTATCTATCATGCTACCCTACTACCGTGTTGGCTAAAGTCTAAGTTTGTAATAACTTAGCGAATAATGGTAAATTTATGGTTATAAGTCCCACTGTTTACTCTGATGTAATCTATTATGTAATTGTATAACTTTTGTAATACAACAATGTTTCTATAATTAATCCCACTCGAAAGAAAAAAGTGGATGATTCGGGGCTCCCCGAGGACACCCGATAGACTTCCGAAGTTATTTGTCTTGCATGTGCTGTTATCAGAAGTCTGTAAGACAATGATATGCACATGTGGGCCATATGACTTAGGCAATTCTGCCACACTTATATATTTGGGATATGTGACATTGGTTGACATATATCTCTTAGTGGTTCAAAAGTGGAACAATTCTTGAAGTAAGTTTATCTTCCCTTTTTCATATCTTAGTAAGTTGGAGTTTTTCAAAGTTTTCATAAGAAAAAGCATAGTTCACTTATACTCCTCAAATGATATTCTCAAATTCCTCAATGGTGTATGATTCCTTACCAAGGCATAGCAATGTTTTGCCTTCTTTTTGTTTCATCCAACCTCTAAAAGGTTTTTGTGGAGCTAAGGTAGGGACAAACATGATGTCATACTTGCATTGCATATATTATAAAGTCAAAACAAGGATCTATAGGGGGTATAACCCTGGGTACCCATGGTGAGGGACATGGGCCGCACCATCAGGGGTGGTCTAGCCCACAAGATCAGGACGCGCAGCACACAGCACTAGTCGGTGTGCACCGCAAGGCTTGGTTGACGTACACCGCACACTACTAGGAATATCCACTTCTATGACGAACAACTTTCATCACTAAATGAGCCAAATTCGTCATAATTTCAGTTTTATGACGAATTTATGATGAAAAATGGTTTTTCATAAAATTCACGTCATAGTTGAAATTCTGTGACGAATCTGAAAATATCATCATAGAATTGTCTTGATCTGTGATGAAAAACAGACCGTCATAGAACTATTTTGGCATGCATGGTAGGGGGCTGCCACGTTGGTTGGCGCTTCCATTAGAGATGCTTTCCACGTGTACATGCTATAGCCCACGTGTACATACTATAGCCAGTTGCATTGGAGATGGTTTGGATACGTGTCACCTTCTTATTGCATAACGTGGCCATCTCTAGTTCTTGCATGCTTTAGGTTCTTATTGGACCACGTGTCGGGTCCCTGTTGTCCCACGTGTTAGTTTTCTATTGGCACACATGTCATGTTGCCATTGGATCATTGTTGACACTTCTAACACCACTTAAGCTAAGTTGTAATCCCTAGCATAGCGCCAGAAGTGTTGGTACAGAACTGCTCCTCTTAGAATAAAAATGGGATCCGCAAGCATACAGATAAAACACCATCGTAGCACTTCACTGGGAAATATTTAAGGTATTGTTAATTTATATTTAGCTCAAGGGAAAGAACTAAGGACTTAAACCTAAAGGGATGGATTTGCAAAATATGACTACTTATGAGAAATCAATCACACAGTCACTTACTTTGGCAAGGGGATAAACCATGATAAATAAGTATAAATGAATTATAAAGCATAGGGATAAATTATGCAGAGATTAGAGATAGACTACTCATCATAAAGATAGGTTGACTTCAGATTAGTTCAAGAGATTGAATTCTAGGTAGGTTCTAATCTACTAAGTCATTCATCTACTCTAGCAAACATACCATCTTATATAGTACAAAAGACTCTTCATCTATGTATAAGGAATATTACTGAAGAAAGCTAGGACATAGCATGACTTCCTACGTAACGTTGGTTCTGCCTGTCCTATCAACGGGGGGTGGACTATATAAGACTCAATAGAACTATCACTTCCACGATCTACCACACAACCCGACCAATAGGATGCATTTGCAGGTCAATAGCATCTAAGCACTACACTTACATGTGATCTACCACTTAACCCTCTCGCGAAGAGAGCTAAGCGCTTTGCAAACATATACATAAACTCATTATCAATCATAACCATATCAAATGTACTACTAGAGCAAACTAGGAACATAATAAATAGAAACATAATGATATTAGAATAAAGTCATAGAGCAATGATACAAAATAATACCAATACTTTGATGACAAAGATTTGAATCCCGAGCACAAGTTACCCGACTCTTCCTCTATCTAGTCTAAACTTATGTAGAACTTGAAGAATTGGAGTAGCTATTCTAATTCTCTGGTGGAGAGAAACTCTCTAAACCCTAGCTCTGCTGATGGCTCCCTCTGCTAATGAATTTCTAATGAATTCTCTAGGTTCATCCTAGGGTCAGGGGCCTTGCTTATATAGCCCTCTAGGAAGCACCACAGCCCTTGGATCAAACCGACCTTGATCTACGTTTTTTATTCATCCTCAAAGGTAGTGGAGGCAGGATCCGCGAGGTTGCACCTAATTGGCTCTGTGGCCTAGGGGGCGGCCACCCATGAGGTGGGGCGGGCACCCCACCTGTCAGCCCAAATGGCCCTCCCCTTCGAGGGGGTGCCTTCTTGAGTCTTCTAGATTATTCTTTTTCATAGTAAGGTTGATTTCTCACTATATAAATCTGACATGTAGGTATCCTTTGATCTTTTTCTGATAACCCCCTGCAGAAATAGACATTCACCAAAACTTGTGAAAATTATTAGTTTTAAACCCCTAAGTCTAAAGTGAAGCTCATTTTAACCCTTCTTTTGATTCTTGTTGACTTATAAAGTTGATGGTTAATTACCATCAACAATCATGTGTCACTTCTTCATTGGACAATGTGTCATATTTTTACTGGTCCACTTGTCTATTTCTTATTTGACCACGTGTCACGGTGCTATCCGTCCACGTGTTGTATTTTTATACATCCACGTGGCGTGACGATTTCCTTTCACGTGTTGGATTTTTAATAGCCCAAATGTCGTGCCTTGGCCAATTCACGTGTCATGCACTAGATGGTCCACGTGTCGCATTTTTATTTGATCACATGACCTATCCTAGTTCTACCATGTGCAGGACTAATTACATTAGAAAAGTAATTTGAGATCATCACTACTACACAGATTGACTACATAATTATTCAAGCTAGCAATCAAATACCAATAATTAAGATTTCACACGTTAGCAGCAAGCCACTGAGAGAGTATCACCACAACAAACCATCACATGAGTCCACACAATAGACCGCAAATTGTTCCCAAAGCGTTATCTCCGCTGATGTCTCTACTCTGGTGGAGCTTGTTAGGATACCAGCATTCTTTTAAAAAAGGTTTTTGCCACTTGCCTAGGAGGGGGCTTGCCTTAGGAGAGGCAGAGGACCTTGGAAAAAACATTAGCACTAGTCATTGGTTGCTACCCATTAGCAACTGGTTCTGCTTGCATAACTTCCATAGCTTCCTGTGAAATTCAATCAGTAAAACATTAGGTTACGGATAGTGGAAGAGGAGTTCAATTGAAAACCCAAGAGATTAATTCATAACAAATAATGCATAGGACTTCTTTAGCCTGCTGCTGATAGAGATTACATAAGCACAATGCATAAGTCTTTTGTAGCCTACTATCAATGATGATTACACAAGCATAATGTATAGGTACCATATTGATTGGTGTAAAATTGCAACTACAAAATTAAATGATGTTGCCACATTATGCTCATGCTACGTTTTCTTCTTTTATGGAAATGGCTTTAGTAGATTTCAAGGTAAGCAAATGAAGGTACTTACAACTGTTGCTCCTGCAGCATTGCTTAGGCCCTTTTTCGTACTGGTATGGAAGTCCTTGAAGACTTCCATAGCATTAACATCTTTATCAGGTCAACCATGTTGTTCAAGTCCTAGATCATCATGTTGTTCATCAAGTCCTTGATCGTGTTCTATGGCCTTCCTCTTATTCTCCCTCTGTTCACATTACACATGAGCTTCTATTTATATTTATACAAAGACAAGAGTAACAATAAAACACAACTATCACTTACAAATGTTTGTAGCTAGACAACATAGGTGCGAGATCCTATAGACTGGTGGTACTTCACTTTTGCACGATTTTGCTTGTTCGTCTCAGATGTTTCATATAGCTTTATTTGTGTTAGACTGCAGAACAAGTAGACCATAGCAAGACTAGATAGAAAATCGATGGGTTCACACCACCTTGTTCTTAGCACTAGACCACATCTTGACAAGTTTACACCACTGTGCATCAGTCATGGACGGGATAGGAGAGGTCTTGCGGATTTGATCAGCAGGAACGCCATTGAAGTAGGTTTGCTTCAACCTATAGTGTGCCTGCCATACCCCAAACTGCAATACATGCTAAAGTAGTGTGAATGAAAAGTAAATCCATTAAAGTTGCTCAAAGTAGAGTAGAATGTCAAGAGGGGATACCCATACATACAGTTTGCCTCTCCACAAAATTTTTGTAATGGACGACATAGGAGGGCTTCTTGTAATGTTTCTAATGCATCAAAATTGGTACTTGATGCCTGACTACTACACATGCCTCTGAGGCAAACTTGGCAGCTTGAACTAGATTATGCGGCCTTCTATTCCCTCGGCAATAGAGATGGGCATCCTAAATTCTCCAAGTGATTTGCGCATTTTGCTAAGCAAAATTCTACGAGTTTGAGGCCTCGGCTTCCTCGCCCTGCTTGGCAATTGTACTACAAAGTTTTCAAACAATCAGATTGTTAGAAAAGTAACATGGGTATCAAATAGCTAGTGCAAATTGATTATATTGATAAACAAGGCAACTTTCATTGTTCTGTGGATGTGGGAGACGGGAATTTGCTCATAGGGCTCCTATTTGGCATGGCTATCATCATCTGGCCATGGGTAGTCTGTCATAGGGCTAGGTAGGGTGATGTCTCGACAAATGTCTCTAGTCAATTCATGAACTTTGAATTGATCCCAAGGTTCAGGTGTCTCTAGTGATGGAGAATTATGTTCACCTACTATTGATACCTCCACCCTTTTGCTAGTGCAACCCTCTGAGTACAAACTACATGAGCAAACTCTCCTAGTCATGTTGAATTCACTCGCTTGGAGTATCTTTGCCCTGGACTCATGGCAGTGCTACCTTTTGTCCCACTGGCAGAGCCTTCTCTATGGCTTCTTTGACCCAAACACTGAAATTGGAGATACAAACTTAAGCAGCAAGCATCTACAAATTGCATTATATAAATAGTAAAGCATTGCATTGCTACCTACACCCCCTCTGAGCTAAATACAAGATAGAATAAGTACCTCAATTGTTAGGGGTGCTGGCTCATCTTCTAAATCTAAATATGTTTCATCTGTATCATCAAATCACTCAACTACTTCCCCTGGTTCAAGGATATATTCCAAATCTTTACTGTGTCTACCCTTTGTGCTTGACTTTTTTTTCCTTTGGAAGCACAGGTTTTGGGCCCACACATATTTCAAGTTCTTCCATCTTTCTTGATTACAAAGGCATTTATTAACTAAAGATTCTACGAAGCTTCAATATAATAGAGCAAGAGTATCCAAATAAGTGCCTAACTAGTAACTACAGCGTATACAGAAGTCATTAATCCAATAAAGCACAAGTCAGCTACACTCAACTATAGGGAATATGTAACCCCATCGCTATCTACATATCCTTGGTTCAACCACTATAGTAAAGCACACATCATAAAAGGAATTTGAGTACCCCTTCCTTTGTGTCCGTGTTCAGATCCGATCTTGTCATCATGGTCGCAGAGCTAGTGCGACCGACGTTGATGAAGGGGTACTGTAACACCCCAGGTGTTGATCACCAATTAAGCAGTGGGTTTAAGCTCAAACATGATAGATTAGTGGAGATGACGATGCCAAAGTCAAACCTATGGAAATAAACCCTAACCTAAACTTGGATATTGCACCCTTGCTTACATATAGGCTCAATTAAAAGATATATGCTTGGGTGTTGTTATCAAAGTATCTTCACATGTCTCACATCAATAACTATCTATATTTAGCCCTAGAAAAGTTTCATGGAGTTTGGAATAAAAAAGTCACATGAAATGATAAGTTCCATTCCTATTGGAACTTGCATCATTAAGTGAATGGAATTGTAGATCATCAGCCAAACCATGCAAACTTGCCCAAGTGACTCTAGATGAACTCTACAACAAAAGTCATGAAGGGTTCATATTGAGCAAATGTCAAGAAATTGCCTCGATTGGCCTAAAACCCTAGTTTCGGCTTTATCGAGTTGCTACTTTGACCAAAGTGGAAGTTTAAGTTCTGTACCAGTTATGAGGTTTGACCTTAAACAAAAGTTGTAGCTCATCTTGTGTAGAACAAATTTTGTTTAATGGTCAAGAGCTAGTTTTTCCATTAACCTAGTCAAATAGAGCTCAAAAGGAGGAATCAGCTGCTGTTCCAGAGTCCAAGAATTTGGCTAAGTCCTAACTGGTGTTTTAGTTCATGTGCCATACTTTGGAGCCTTATATCTCACAACCCAAGCCGATCTAGACTTGGAGCCTTAAATGAAAGTTGTAGTTCAGTTCGTGCTATGCAAATAATGTTTTTGGACCAAGGGTTAGATTTGAGTGGAAATAAGTCAAACCATGGCCCAAAGTTTGAATCTGCTGCAGTTTGTTTCAGACTTAGAAATATTCCAAGTCCAGGAATTCCAGCACCAATACCGGTTGGCATTCCGCGTTCTCCAATTTTTGTTAAGCAACTTAAGTTGAGCCAAATATAAAAGTTGGAGTATATTCCTTGGAGAAGAACATGTAAAAAGTTGGAATTTGTTGGATCAAGTTTGGCATCTCAATACTAGTGAAAACCGAGCAAAGCTTAATCACTATCAAGTCGCTGACAGTGTTGACTTTGGAGCCTAATTACCTCCTAATATGTTGCTCTAATGGCCTATCACCCTTAATCAAGTTGGTAGAGCAGTTAAAGATGAAGATCTTTTGTATAGGGCGTATGTTCCGAATCTCGCTGGAATATGCTGAAATTGGATCCGAAGTCGGGCTGAGTCACGCGTACCACGTGTTCGCGTTTATGCCGCCGTGGCATTCATGCAGCAGAGCGCGCTCCACCATTGCTAGGAGCTGCTGCCACGTGTCCTCCTTCATGCCGCGTGCCCCCGCGCCCCTACCCCCTGGACGTGTGCCCTGCTCCTCCTTGCATTGATGTGGACGTCGTGCTGCTCACAGTCTTGTCTCCCTCTCTCTCGGACGCTCCAGAGCGGAGCAGCCACGGGCGCCACCGCCAAGCTCCATGGCCGCTGCCATTCCTGGCGCATCAAGCCGCCACGACCACAGTTGTGTGCGCCCACATCTTCGCCAACCCTTTCTCCCTCCCCCACGCGCGCGCTTGCCCAAACTCCCGGTCGCCGGAGCATGCCGTCAACAGGCCGCCATTGCCGAGCCGAACAGAGCTCCGTGGCCGGCCACCCCAAGCTCCCTACTGCAAAATCGAACCACCGCACCATCTTCCCCTCACCACGCCGCCCCTCCCGCGCCTCTTCCTCGGCTCCGACCACCGCTGTAGCGCCACCGCCGCCCACAACAGCCGCCTTGGATGAGCATGCGCGTGGTCACGCCGCTGTGGGCCACCCCTAGACGAGCTGAGCCCTTGCTCGGGTGCACATGTGGCCTAGGCTGGCCGCACCGCAGCCAATCGCCGACGGCGTCTCCCTTGCCGGAGACCGGCCGAGCCAGAGCCGCCCCCTCCCCATTCCTCTGTCGCCAGCGAGAGGAAGAAGAAGGCCACCCTCCTCAGTGTCTCTCTGTTGGGTGACTGACGTGCGGGCCTGGCTAAACCAGGGGTCCCACATGTCGGTTATGAATGGTTGAGTTGGGGTACACGACTGGGTGGGCATAGCAAATGAAGTTAGGAGGTTTTAATCCTGATTTTGAATTTCCATTTCATGTAAATCTTCTAAAATGCATATCTCTTGCTAGGTAAATCCAAAAATAGTAAAAGTGGACTTTTTGGAAACCTTGAGAAGAGATCTATGCAGTGGAGTCATAAAATGTTATATGTTTGTAGATGTTTTCTGATGTATTTATTTAAGCTTTAAAAAATGCTCTAAAAATGCCTTTAAAATTAACCAGAGCAAGAGCTGGAGTTTTAGGACCCCAAAAATAGTGATTCTTATTTTGTTAATTTTGTGATGATATGTACTTGCTAGGAAAAATATTAAACACACTAGTTGTTCACTGTTTTCTTAGGGTATTGATTGGACCTTGATAAATAAGGAAATCTACATTATTTTGCTTGTCATTTTTTTATATCTTGAGTTGTGATGCTCCAAATGATGTGAAATTTTTATGGTAGGTTTGCCATGATATGGATGTACTGTGGTATAAATTTTAGGGTCATTGCTTACTGTATGCTCAAGTTATTGAGTTAACTTGTTTATGGCTTAATAAATAGCTTATAAATAATATATAAATGATAAAATAGAAAATGTTGTCCCATTACCTTAGTATGATGTTTCTCTATCATATTGATTCATAATATGACCTTGTGTTCACAGAAAATATTGAGTTTTAGGTTTAATTTGCTCTTACATGAATTATTGCATTAGCTATTTGTCTTTTTCATAGAGGTTGATATACTTGTCTAAATGGCTTGAAATTTGGACAGTAGACTTTTGAGAGCAATTTTAGACCCCTGTAATTTTGGTAGAATTTATTGTGCACTTTTGGTAGGTGTTCATAATTCCACCTAATTATCTAAATAAATTAAGAAAATGTATTAAAAGAATTTATTTAGTAATTGACACTATGTTTTCTGATGTTATTTAGTCATGTGTGACATGTTGGTAAAGTTGGTTTGGTCTAATTATATGTTTGCAACATAAGTTAATAATTATTTCTTGCAAATGAAGTTTCTGGACAGATCTGGAAACTTGGTAAAGTTCTTCATGATAATGTGCTTTATTGTGAAACTTATTTATACAAAAGTTGTAGATAATTTATATATCTAGCTGCTGTTAAAATTTGGTGGCATTTGGCCATGTGGTTTAGGGGTTATAGCTGTTTAAAGTTGGGTTACAGAATTGCTTGCTCTCTGTCTTGTTAGACCAGTTTCTGTGTTTGTGTAAATTCGACATGTTAGACTTTGGAATCATGCTGTGATGTTTATAAAGGAAATATAGATAATTTCATAAGCTTTCCATAATGTCTTCTTGCAAGTCATTTGGAGTTGTAGATCTCTAGTTATGATTAAATTACTCAGCTGTTGGTCTGATGTCCAGAAGGTAGCAATTTCTAGTTCTAGTACTTTGATTAACTTTGTCATGCTTGGGTATTGAAGTGTGACTCATATCTTTGATGATACTTGGGTGGTACCCTGTGATCTTGTGAGACTTGTTTCTTGATTGATGTGCTTGCCCTCTTCTATGTTATGTCTTAATGAGGATTAAGTTAATTAGCTCTAGGGTTTATGTGAACTTTGGTATGCTTGCATGATTATTTTGTTTATTGCATTTCTATGCATTCATACATATGCATTATTGCACCTCATTTAGGTACGCTAGCTGAAGCACGAGAAGGACCTGATGTGGAGCCAAACCCGAAGATGGAGTTGGTGGATCTATCCCGAAGATAGAAGGACCGGACAAGTGATAGATTGAGAGATGCTCGTCAAGTGAATTCATCTGACATACTCTAACTTGAGTCGGATCCCAGGCAAGCCCCAGAGCATTATAAGCCTCCTATCTTCAAAGCAATTAATTCTATATATGTTATCAGTATTGTTGCATTAAGTGGTAGGAGTTGGTTGAAAACCTTGCTGCATTATATCATTCCTTGTCCAGATATATGAATCCTTGAATCCTACGTAGACTAGGATCGAGTAGATGCTTAGCCCTGCTTTAAGCGGTAGAAGTCAGGTGATTTCCTGTCACCAGCGAGATATAGGGATATTCATATATGGCACGGTTGGCTATATTTGCTATCGTGGAAAGGAACCATGTGTTAATAAAATGAAATGAGACCGGGCGGGATGATGATAGTGAAGCGACAAGGCATGGAGGTCTTGGGTGTGGATCTATCCCCGTCTGAGTCATTTAAGGACCGATTCGCTGTACGTCCTTGAGTCATGTTGAACGCAGTCTAACACTTAGTTGGCCGGATAAGTCGTTCCGACCGTGAATCCGAGTAATACAGTTCAGGCCTGGAATCGAATGGTAGGTTGCTTCTTGGAGGAGAGAAAGGATGTGCTTGGGGACATTAGCGTGAGACCAAGGGGGGGTTAGAGTCCCTATCACCTGGCAGACTGTCGCCCTTGGGGTCGCGACATCATTCGAACCCGTGGCTCCTGAACTGTACCAAAGGTGACCTGAGCAGCCCTCGCCAGGCGTGACTCGGTGAGTGTTAGAAATACCCCTCCAGCTGGATAGGAATTCGATTCGAATCGCCGTCGCTCCTAGTTAGTGAGCACTTGACTTGAGCAGCGGCAACGTAGATTCCATTAAATTGAACGGATGGTTAATTGGATCACGATGGAAAGGTTCCCTCACTTTATACCTGCTATGGTTAATATTGTTTGCTCCTAATAAAGTGAGTACTCTAGTACAGGTTCTAATATAGATGATAGGTGAATGATAATTAACTTGATACTTAAGCATTAATGATTAATCATCTATATTAAGCTTTTATGCAAAAATGTTGTCAAGCTAGCCCCACTTTATATTAGCCTTGCATGATCCTTGGTGTCACCTTATTTCTGGTTTCTGACGGGTAAGTCTAGCTGAGTACTTTGTCGTACTCAGGGTTTTATCCCCACTTGTTGCAGGTTGTGATGTATCATGGCGGCTGCAAGAGTTGGTTGGCTCCTGCCATAGAGGCGGAGTGTGATCACGGGCATGATCCTTCTGAGTTATCTTCTCTCTAATGCTTTTGTGGGAAGTGGACCTTCGTACTGGCATGTATTTGAAATAAGGGTGTTGTTAGTTTCAAGTTACTTTGCTTCCGCTACTTTTGAACATAAGTTGTAATAACTTTGTTGAACTCCGATGTATATTGAATGACTTGTGAAATGGTTGTAACATGTGACTTGTTATGTTGAATCACTACGATCTTGGCTTGTATGTTGGTTGGTTTGAAATCCCTCATGGTTTCATTGGACTACCGGATTTATATGGGCTCAAGTGCGAGAATTTGATCATTTCGGTGATTGTTTTTGTAATTGTGCTCTTATAATTTGGACGGTTCTGTTACAGCTGGTATCAGAGCAAGATTCAACATTAAACTTGTCATATGTGTATTTAAAACAAAGGTTTTGTTTTATAAAATCAGTTTTATCAACTTATAGCTATATATAGGTTTGTGAAAACTGAATTCTAAATCTAAGTATGCCAGTGGTCAATTTCCTTATGCCCATATAAGGATTATTAGGTGGCTTATATAAGTACTAACTTGGGGGTTTTCATTTATGCATCTACGCCCAGGCCAAGGTATGTATGTGTGATGACTCTCCCACACTATGCTACCCAGTGTGTCAGATTAGAGGTAGCCTTCATATATGAAATAGCCATATATGTTGCTAGTTACTTTTATGCAACATCACACCTACGCTCAGGTAAGTGTGAGTTGTGAGAGCATGACCGTACAACTTGTGGTCTAGGGGAGAGCTAGTTTTGGTTACTGGATTATTTACATGTTACACACATGTATATATGAAGGTACTTAATTGTGGGAGATTGATGATTCAGGTAGTTTTGGTACTACATGTACGTATACAGGGGTATATGTACATGGGAGTACTTAGAATTTTACTTTCCTGTTTTCATTGTGTGCCATATAGTGGGGAATTGTTGGGCTGCAATGAAACTTTTCTGCAGGTACGCTAACCATGAATGCGTAAGTCGAATGTAGCTGTCGACTAGCTATATATCGAGAGAGTGCGTGTTACGCCACCAACATAGAACTGATCGCCACCTAAGTTGGCAATCTTGTGAGGACGAATAGGACGAAGCATGCATCTTCATGATTGTTGCGTTATACATGGCTATGCTCCTCTCACCCTTGTTCAAATGATAAGTAACTTGTGATCAATATAGTACACCATCTGTCTTGTGTGAAGCTAAACAAGAATGCCTTACTCTATGTTGCCCACCCAAGCGTTTGCCAATGCTTTATACCTCACTTAAGTAATTATGGATTCTCATGAATAAATTAAATTTGTGTTGGTCTAAGGTAACAAAAGTTAGAACTGCTAGAATAACATGTTTGTGTGCTCTCTTGTTAAGTAGAACAAAGGCAAGCTTTGTTTTGCTTGTTGAATGTTGGCTGCTAGAACATTTTCTGTTGTAGTGATGCTTTTGTGGCCATCATGGTATTTTCTGTAGTTATGAAGAATACCAAAGTTGTAGTTAACTTACTTATCTAGCTTGTCCTAAAATTTCATGACCCTAGGTCTTATGGTTTGAGAGTTAGGAATTTTAGAAGTTTACTGTCAAGTTTTGCTTATGCTCTGAATAGATCTGAATGTTTGGTTTGTTTGACCTATGTGCATATGGAATCATGTCTTGGAGATAATATAAGAAGTGTAGTACTTTTTCTAAGCTTTCCAAAGTGTCCTATAGCACTAATTTTGGTGGTCAAAATTTCTAGTTATGAGCTTGCCAAGTGGAATGACAGAATCTGTCTACATCTGGGCAGAGATGTCTTCTTTGTCTTGTTTGGCCTTGTTAGCTATAGAATCATCTTAATATGATAATAAGAAAGTTATAGAAAACTTAATAATCTTTACATAAAGTGAAGGCTCAGCCTTGTTGAGTCCCTAGAACTCCAGTTATGTATTTTCAAAGTTCTTGTCAGTTTTCTGTCCATATTGGTACAGATCTGAAACATTAGCATTTTTGGTCATGTTAATCTATAAATTTGCTTTTGGTATGAGTAACTAAAGTGTAGTCATCTTCCTAATCTTTCTAGAGAGTCTAGGATCACCTTTGTGGGATGTCTACAACCTTAGTTATGGGTGAAACAAGTAACTACTGTGCTGCTGTCCAGATTCTATGCACATGCTAAGTTGGCTCCCTTAGCTAGCGTTTGTTTAGAGCTAAACTTGTAGTTAGTTCATGCTTGAGATAAATGCTTATTTTGGGTGAGCCTTGTGCCTTGTATTAGTTGCTTAAGCCCATTCGTTTGAATTTTCTCAAATGATTGCTTGATTGTGATGTTGTATGTATGCTTGTTATCTTGGTAGTGCCTTAGTTGTCACCTCGATTGTCCTCGGTGAGCATACGAGGGTCGCATAGCTTTATCTAGAACAACGTTCATGTTACGTAATGGTATGGTCGTTGTCTTCAATTAGGTTCTCTCTCTTAGGAGCCTGAGCCTGTAGACTTGGTGGTTAGCCCTTGAATGTTTGTATCCATGCCTTTGCTTGACCGAAAGCCCAAAGTTTAGTTCTCCTATTTGTTAGCATGAGCCGTGGATGTTTTCCAACCCTTTTGTGAAGACCCTTGTCGACTGACCAACCAAGTTAACTCTCATCAACGCTAGCCTTTGATCATGGTTCGTACATTGCCAGTTGTGGAGACCATACCTAAATCCATGTTGGACCTTACGGTTACCTCTCCTAAAGATTAGCTAGTGTGACGCAACGTCTCTCTGTTATGGCCTCTAAAATCGTGTGCTTGCAAATTCATTCATCTACCTTGACAACCCAATCTATGCCATTTGAAATTCCTCATCGAGTGCATGTTAGTAATGGTGTTGTGAGTAGCAACTAATGGTGCCGCGACGAAACCGAGAGCCTCCTGTGGGTGCACACACAAGGTTGTGCTGCTCGGCACGCACTGGTATCATGGTTTCTAATCATAATCCATTGCAGAACAACACTGATGTGATTTTCACGTGACCTTCTTCCTTGGCTATCTCTCCATATCTTATCATAAGATCCATATCTTAGACCGAAAGTAGTGGAGTGTCCTTCTGAAGTTGCTAAGAGGATAACCTTTAAAGAACAGATTACCGACATAAACATTAAACATACTGCAATAGGTGGTAGACAAGTGACTCTACTTAGTCGTCCTAGTATTGACAAATGTCATCTAGTGAGCAAAGTATCTCATCTTTGTTGGATAAACAGGACACACAACACTTACTACTAGACAAGTCATCCGTTGGATAAGACTCAATCGTCACATTATGCAAGTTTTAACCTTGTATACATAATGGCCATACCGTCGAAATCAACCATCTCTGGTGTGACTCCTTATCTGCTGACCTCGATGGCAACCATCTATTCTGCATCAACCATAGTTGTTGTTGTCAAGAGTGAAGATTTGGAACTTTTAGTGTTGAGAGATAACTGATTAGTTACCAATAGGAAGGTTAATCTCCAGCTAGGTAACGATTCTGTGGTAGCTACGAAGGCTAGGTCTTACAGAGCAATAACCAACAAGAAGTGAATCAACTAGCCAATAACTAGAGTGATACTCTGTCGTCCAGAGTCATTGCGACCAAGTCAATTCCATCTTGGACAATCACACAGATAGTGCAAAGTGTTCTATCAACTAAAGTGAAGAATTAGAGAAAATATGCCCTAGTTTCGATCAACATCCTTGTGCCCATAGGTGCCAAAAACGGTTTGTTCGTAACTTTATTGGACAAAGTGTTGAGGAATATTCAAAAGCAATTTGAAAAGTGTCAAACAACATATTTTCCATCTTAGAGCTGCTGTTTGATCCTAAAAAGGAAGCCTCAAGGTGAAAGGTTGGCCTGACAAAGTTGCTACGCTGCAAGTCAACTCAACTTATAGTGCAACTAAGTCACGAAGGAGAATTTTACTCAATCGCTTGGTGGTAGACTACTCCCCGCGGTTTAGTGAATATTTGCAACTTTTGTTCTTCTTAAGGCCTCGTTACATCTTTCTTTGGGAATTATTTTCCAATGATGACATACTTTGGTACCTTATAAATGTTTTTACCCAAGAGGTTGCATCTGATTCAACTCAGATAACTGTTGTCTCTGACTAAAAGAATCTTATTAGATAGCAGTTGGCAGGAAGACGAAGTCGACAGAGTTAGCTATCACATTCACTGACCATCGATAGACTTAGATAATACAGTGTTGTCGTCAGAGAAAGAGAACTGCACACATGGAACCGCAAGTAGTTTTCCATTAGTTGGTGTCTAAATGAATGAACATTTACGACCAACATAGACTTTGTCTATTGGTTAGTTAGTATCCTATGGCCTCAGAGAATGTTTGTCGTCTATGATCTCACCCTTTTGGAAGGTTGTGCTCAAGCCATTTTTGGTAGAGAATGGCTTTTCAAACTTTGTGAACATAGGATCACTTCAATGAGTATCTTTTTGAAGATTTCGGTCTAGTGTAAAGTTCATACAGACTATGCTGTGTTCACTAAAGAATCAGATACTTGTTAGTGGTTCGTACATGGACCAAACGATCTCCGTACATTGAGAATGCAGTACTATGCTATCTAGGATTCCTCCCAAAGTAACGATGCTTCATGGAAGTCAATGAAGGAAATTCTTCAGACAAATTTTACCATGAAGAGTATGTATCAGAAAGTGCCTTTGGCCAAATTGTTCACCGATGTTGAAGCTTTGTAGCCGAATGCTATAGCAAATATTGGGAACTAGATAACGTGTCTCTCTTCCTTAAAAGATATTCCATTCCGAATCTCGGGACGTGATTCTTTTAAGGGGGGAGGGCTGTAACACCCCAGGTGTTGATCACCAATTAAGCAGTGGGTTTAAGCTCAAACATGATAGATTAGTGGAGATGACGATGCCAAAGTCAAACCTATGGAAATAAACCCTAACCTAAACTTGGATATTGCACCCTTGCTTACATATAGGCTCAATTAAAAGATATATGCTTGGGTGTTGTTATCAAAGTATCTTCACATGTCTCACATCAATAACTATCTATATTTAGCCCTGGAAAAGTTTCATGGAGTTTGGAATCAAAAAGTCACATGAAATGATAAGTTCCATTCCTATTAGAACTTGCATTATTAAGTGAATGGAATTGTAGATCATCAGCCAAACCATGCAAACTTGCCCAAGTGACTCTAGATGAACTCTACAACAAAAGTCATGAAGGGTTCATATTGAGCAAATGTCAAGAAATTGCCTCGATTGGCCTAAAACCCTAGTTTCGGCTTTATCGAGTTGCTACTTTGACTAAAGTGGAAGTTTAAGTTCTGTACTAGTTATGAGGTTTGACCTTAAAAAAAGTTGTAGTTCATCTTGTGTAGAACAAACTTTGTTTAATGGTCAAGAGCTAGTTTTTCCTCTAACCTAGTCAAATAGAGCTCAAAAGGAGGAATCAGCTGCTGTTCCAGAGTCCAAGAATTTGGCTGAGTCCTAACTGGTGTTTTAGTTCATGTGCCATACTTTGGAGCCTTATATCTCGCAACCCAAGCCGATCTAGACTTGGAGCCTTAAATGAAAGTTGTAGTTCAGTTCATGCTCTGCAAATAATGTTTTTGGACCAAGGGTTAGATTTGATTGGAAATAAGTCAAACCATGGCCCAAAGTTTGAATCTGCTGCAGTTTGTTTCAGACTCAGAAATATTCCAAGTCCAGGAATTCCAGCACCAATACCGGTTGGCATTCCGTGTTCTCCAATTTTTGTTAAGCAACTTAAGTTGAGCCAAATATAAAAGTTGGAGTATATTCCTTGGAGAAGAACATGTAAAAAGTTGGAATTTGTTGGATCAAGTTTGGTATCTCAAAACTAGTGAAAACCGAGCAAAGCTTAATCACTATCAAGTCGCTGACAGTGTCGACTTTGGAGCCTAATTACCTCCTAATATGTTGCTCTAATGGCCTATCACCCTTAATCAAGTTGGTAGACCAGTTAAAGATGAAGATCTTTTGTATAGGGCGTCTGTTCCGAATCTCGCTGGAATATGCTGAAATTGGATCTGAAGTCGGGCTGAGTCACGCGTACCACGTGTTCATGTTTATGCCGCCGTGGCATTCATGCAGTAGAGCGCGCTCCACCATTGCCAGGAGCTGCTGCCACACGTCCTCCTTCATGCCGCGTGCCCCCGCGCCCCTACCCCCTGGACGCGTGCCCTGCTCCTCCTTGCATTGATGTGGATGTCGTGCTGCCCACAGTCTCGTCTCCCTCTCTCTCGGACGCTCCAGAGCAGAGCAGCCACGGATGCCGCCGCCAAGCTCCATGGCCGCTGCCATTCCTGGCGCGTCAAGCCGCCACGACCACAGTTGTCTGCGCCCACATCTTCGCCAACCCTTTCTCCCTCCCCCGCGCGCGCGCTTGCCCAAACTCCCGGTCGCCGGAGCAAGCCTTCAACTGGCCACCATTGCTGAGCCGAACAAAGCTCCGTGGCTGGCCACCCCAAGCTCCCTACCGCAAAATCGAACCACCGCACAATCTTCCCCTCACCACGCCGCCCCTCCCGTGCCTCTTCCCCGGCTCCGACCGCCGCTGTAGCGCCACCGCCGCCCACAACAGCCGCCTTGGCTGAGCATGCGCGTGGTCACGCCGCTGTGGGCCGCTCCTGGACGAGCTGAGCCCTTGCTCGGGTGCACGCGTGGCCTAGGCTGGCCGCACCGCAGCCAATCGCCGGCGGCGTCTCCCTTGCCGAAGACCGACCGAGCCAGAGCCGCCCCCTCCCCATTCCTCTGTCGCCAGCGAGAGGAAGAAGAAGGCCACCCTCCTCGGTGTCTCTCTGTTGGGTGACTGACGTGCGGGCCTGGCTGAACCAGGGGTCCCACGTGTCGGTTATGAATGGTTGAGTTGGGGTACACGACTGGGTGGGCGTAGCAAATGAAGTTAGGAGGTTTTAATCCTGATTTTGAATTTCCATTTCATGTAAATCTTCAAAAATGCATATCTCTTGCTAGGTAAATCCAAAAATAGTAAAAGTGGACTTTTTGGAAACCTTGAGAAGAGATCTATGCAGTGGAGTCATAAAATGTTATATGTTTGTAGATGTTTTCTGATGTATTTATTTAAGCTTTAAAAATGCTCTAAAAATGCCTTTAAATTTAACCAGAGCAAGAGCTGGAGTTTTAGGACCCCAAAAATAGTGATTCTTATTTTGTTAATTTTGTGATGATATGTACTTGCTAGGAAAAATATTAAACACACTAGTTGTTCACTGTTTTCTTAGGGTATTGATTGGACCTTGATAAATAAGGAAATCTACATTATTTTGCATGTCATTTTTTTATATCTTGAGTTGTGATGCTCCAAATGATGTGAAATTTTTATGGTAGGTTTGTCATGATATGGATGTACTGTGTTATAAATTTTAGGGTCATTGCTTACTGTATGCTCAAGTTATTGAGTTAACTTGTTTATGGCTTGATAAAGAGCTTATAAATAATATATAAATGATAAAATAGAAAATGTTGTCCCATTACCTTAGTATGATATTTCTCTATCATATTGATTCATAATATGGCCTTGTGTTCACAGAAGATATTGAGTTTTAGGTTTAATTTGCCCTTACATGAATTATTGCATTAGCTATTTGTCTTTTTCATAGAGGTTGATATACTTGTCTAAATGGCTTGAAATTTGGACAGTAGACTTTTGAGAGCAATTGTAGACCCCTGTAATTTTGGTAGAATTTATTGTGCAATTTGGTAGGTGTTCATAATTCCACCTAATTATCTAAATAAATTAAGAAAATGTATTAAAAGAATTTATTTAGTAATTGACACTATGTTTTCTGATGTTCATTAGTCATGTGTGACATGTTGGTAAAGTTGGTTTGGTCTAATTATATGTTTGCAACATAAGTTAATAATTATTTCTTGCAAATGAAGTTTCTGGACAGATCTCGAAACTTGGTAAAGTTCTTCATGATAATTTGCTTTATTGTGAAACTTGTTTATACAAAAGTTGTAGATAATTTATATATCTAGCTGCTGTTAAAATTTGGTGGCATTTGGCCATGTGGTTTAGGGGTTATAGCTGTTTAAAGTTGGGTTACAGAATTGCTTGCTCTCTGTCTTGTTAGACCAGTTTCTGTGTTTGTGTAAATTCGACATGTTAGACTTTGGAATCATGCTGTGATGTTTATAAATGAAATATAGATAATTTCATAAGCTTTCCATAATGTCTTCTTGCAAGTCATTTGGATTTGTAGATCTCTAGTTATGATTAAATTACTCAGCTGTTGGTCTGATGTCCAGAATGTAGCAATTTCTAGTTCTAGTACTTTGATTAACTTTGTCATGCTTGGGTATTGAAGTGTGACTCATATCTTTGATGATACTTGGGTGGTACCCTGTGATCTTGTGAGACTTGTTTCTTGATTGATATGCTTGCCCTCTTCTATGTTATGTCTTAATGAGGATTAAGTTAATTAGCTCTAGGGTTTATGTGAACTTTGGTATGCTTGCATGATTATTTTGTTTATTGCATTTCTATGCATTCATACATATGCATTATTGCACCTCATTTAGGTACGCTAGCTGAAGCATGAGAAGGACCTGATGTGGAGCCAAACCCGAAGATGGAGTTGGCGGATCTATCCCGAAGATAGAAGGACCGGACAAGTGATAGATTGAGAGATGCTCGTCAAGTGAATTCATCTGACATACTCTAACTTGAGTTGGATCACAGGCAAGCCCCAGAGCATTATAAGCCTCCTATCTTCAAAGCAATTAATTCTATATATGTTATAACTATTGTTGCATTAAGTGGTAGGAGTTGGTTGAAAACCTTGCTGCATTATATCATTCCTTGTCCAGATATATGAATCCTTGAATCCTACGTAGACTAGGATCGAGTAGATGCTTAGCCCTGCTTTAAGCGGTAGAAGTCAGGTGATTTCCTGTCACCTGCGAGATATAGGGATATTCATATATGGCACGGTTGGCTATATTTGCTATCGTGGAAAGGAATCATGTGTTAATAAAATGAAATGAGACCGGGCGGGATGATGATAGTGAAGCGACAAGGCATGGAGGTCTTGGGTGTGGATCTATCCCCGTCTGAGTCGTTTAAGAACCGATTCGCTGTACGTCCTTGAGTCATGTTGAACGCAGTCTAACACTTAGTTGGCCGGATAAGTCGTTCCGACCGCGAATCCGAGTAATACAGTTCAGGCCTGGAATCGAATGGTAGGTTGCTTCTTGGAGGAGAGAAAGGATGTGCTTGGGGACATTGGCGTGAGACCAAGGGGGGGTTAGAGTCCCTATCACCTGGCAGAGTGTCGCCCTTGGGGTCACGACATCATTCGGACCCGTGGCTCCTGAACTCTACCAAAGGTGACCTGAGCAGCCCTCGCCAGGCGTGACTCGGTGAGTGTTAGAAATACCCCTCCAGCTGGATAGGAATTCGATTCGAATCGCCGTCGCTCCCGGTTAGTGAGCACTTGACTTGAGCAGCGGCAACGTAGATTCCATTAAATTGAACGGATGGTTAATTGGATCACGATGGAAAGGTTGCCTCAATTTATACCTGCTATGGTTAATATTGTTTGCTCCTAATAAAGTGAGTGCTCTAGTACAGGTTATAATATAGATGATAGGTGAATGATAATTAACTTGATACTTAAGCATTAATGATTAATCATCTATATTAAGCTTTTATGCAAAAATGTTGTCAAGCTAGCCCCACTTTATATTAGCCTTGCATGATCCTTGGTGTCACCTTATTTCTGGTTTCTGACAGGTAAGTCTAGTTGAGTACTTTGTCGTACTCAGGGTTTTATCCCCACTTGTTGCAGGTTGTGATGTATCATGGTGGCTGCAAGAGTTGGTTGGCTCCTGCCATAGAGGCGGAGTGTGATCACGGGCATGATCCTTCTGAGTTATCTTCTCTCTAATGCTTTTGTGGGAAGTCGACCTTCGTACTGGCATGTATTTGAAATAAGGGTGTTGTTAGTTTCAAATTACTTTGCTTACGCTACTTTTGAACTTAAGTTGTAATAACTTTGTTGAACTTCGATGTATATTGAATTACTTGTGAAATGGTTGTAACATGTGACTTGTTATGTTGAATCACTACGATCTTGGCTTGTATGTTGGTTGGTTTGAAATCCCTCATGGTTTCATTGGACTACCGGATTTATATGGGCTCAAGTGCGAGAATTTGATCATTTCGGTGATTGTTTTTGTACTTGTGCTCTTATAATTTGGACGGTTCTGTTACAGGTACCATCGTCGAGGCGGTCCTTCTACTGTTAGCTGACCTACTGTCGACAAATCAAAGGAGATCTGGCTCTGGCTAGGGTTTAGAAATGTATGAGAGAGGGTGTGGCTAGAGAGTGGAGAGGGAGTCAAGCTATTGTGCTGATGACACCTAGGGTCTAAAGCGGGGTGGCAGAGGAGGTAGCTGGAGAGTAGAGAGGGAGGCCATGGGACTAGGATTTGGAGCTAGAGGAGAAACAGTGCGACTAGAGAATGGAGATGGAGGTGGAGACGGTTGTAACACCCCAGGAGTTTGCCTTGCATCTGTGCATCATATGAGCATGACATGAGCATGTGCACCATCATTTCATGTGCATTGTTCTTGAAACATGACCTTGCAACAGTTGCAACATGCATGATTGAATGCATGTGTTAGGTATAAGTTTGTTTGTTAATGCTAGCTTAGGTGTGTACTACACTTGTAGTAGTATGATGTGTGACACAACACCTTGAAGCATGATCATGAAACATATGCAACACTCTAAGTTGACTCATGAAACATATAGTTGCAACACCATGTTGCATTAGCTTGATTAGTGATGTTTCAATGCACTTTGGTGTGACTTTTGCTCATATGAGATGCTATTGTGTAAATTGTTGCTTGGAAACATTTTTAACATGTTAATGGAGCAAAATAAGCTAGGGTCTATATTCATGTTTGGACCAAATTCCATTTTGACTAGCTTTGACCATAGTTTGACCACATAACCTATCTAGTTTGACCCAACAAAAAGTCTAACCTAGGGACTTTGCATGTAGGTGCCACCTTAACAAAGTTTGTAGCAATTTTTTGTGTAGAACAAAAGTTGTTCTTGTGCCATCTCATAAAAATGGTTGTAGCATGCTCTAACATGGCCTACAAGTTAGAATTCGAGGCTATTTTAGAACTTTGAATTTTTCTAAGTCTGGAGCTGAATTCCAGTTCGAGGTATCCCACCTCGTGGCTCTGTATCTCTCCCGCCATGCTGTTTCAGCCTGAGTGGTAGTAGAGTCGATGAAAGATCTCTTGTAGCTCTACCTTAAACTCTACTACGAATTTCACTAGTTCTTGCTGGTTTGGGAGATATCGGGCCCTCGAGATCGACTGTCAGGCGTAGTCCTTACTGAATCAAAGTTTAGTTCATCAGATCAAAATTGAACCCAACCTCGACCATGGCCAACTGGGTATAGGAAGCTCGCGTCACGTGGCCACACGCATTGACACCACATGCAACTCGGACGCCGGAAGTCGCCACGCTGTCTGGAGTGCTCTCGCTCGCCCTCATTCGCACCCCACAGCTCCTCACCTCGCTCGACTTTGCCAGAGCACTGCCACATGCCACCGTGAACCTCATCACACCTGGCCACGCCACCATTCCTTCGTAGTGCAATTCCTTCTGCACCACACCTCACCACCACCTCCTCTATCCCATGTGTTGCTTCGTTGGTCCAATGGTGGCCTAGAGTGGCCATAGTTTGAGCTCCGCCACTGTCACCATCGACGGAGCACCACTGACCTCACCCCATCGTCATGGCTGACATGGTTGGGCTCCTTTCTCGATCCCTTCTCTCCGTCCTCATGCTCCTCATGGCCACACCAAGCTCGTATCGAGCTCCGTTGGGCACGTAGCATCGCGGCTTCGCCGGAATGCCTCCGCCAGTCCGCCGCAGCCGCCATTACCGCCGATGGGCACCTCCTAGTGTCCCTGTGCCCCAACCTCACACCTCAACCGATGCAGCGTGACCCGGAGACCATGCCGGTGCTCTTGGTTTCCCCGGAGGTCGCGCCGTCATCGAGAACTCGGTGGCAAGCCGCCATCCCTTGCTCTGCTCCCTATGATGTGCGAGGCCCGCATGTCGGCTCCCTCCCTTGTCTTGGCTCTGTTGGGTCAGCGTGTGGGCCGGTTCAGGTGCAAGCAGCGGCCCAGCGGCCGTTAGGGCCTATTTGTATATTTGGTTTTATTCATTATTCTAAAATGTAGAGTTATTTGTTGAACTTTGTTAATTCATACAAATTAGTAGAAAAATCATAAAATAGAAAGTATGGACTTTTTGGAATCCTCATGAAGTGTACTTTGAAGTAATGTATTAAATGATGGCATGTTATATAATAGAACCAACCAAATTATAAGAGCACAAGTACAAAAACAAGTGCCGAAACACTCAAATTTTCGAACTTGAGCCCATATAATCCCGGTAGTCAATCGAAACCACGAAGGATTTCAAACCAACTTGCTTACAACCAAGATCGCATCATTCAACAAAAACACATCACACATTACATTTCACAAGTAGTTCAGAAATAAGCTTACAGCACCATGGAGTCACAATTATTACAAACCAAGTTTATAAAGTAGCGGAAGCATAAACACACACACACTTAGTTCGAATACCACTACCAGTCTTACAGATCAACATCCCACAAAAGCATTAAGAGAAGTAAACTAAAAGACGATCACACCCGAGTGATCTAGTCCTCATCACCCGCCGGGTGGAGGCAATTCTTGCAGAAGCCGTGATATAGCATGTCATCTGCAACAGGAGGGAATAAACTCTGAGTACGGGAATGTACTCAGCTAGACTTACCCATCAAAACAGAAAATAAAAGACACCAAGGATCATGTAAGGCCTTCTTAAAGTGGAGCTGGCTAACATCATGTTTTTGCGGAAAAGCATAAGTAATAATAACTCTTTTAACCTGTACTAGCAGTTATTTTTAGCATTAGCCTGTCAACTATCTTAGCACTTGTACTAAACAATCATCTGATGATTAAGCAAACAATAATAACCATAGTAGGTATAAATTTGAGGCAACATGTACTTCATCATCCAATTAACCATCTGTTCAATTAATGAGAACTATGTTGCCGCTACTCAAGTCAAGTGCTCACTAACCGGGAGTGACGGTGATTCAAATCGAGTTCCTATCCAGTTGGAGGGGTATTTCTAACATAAATCGCGCAGAACCCTCGGCAGGGTCGCATAAGCCACCTTTGGTATAGTTCAGGAAAGTGCTGGTTCGACTGATGCCGCATCCCCAAGGGCAACACTCTGACAGGTGATAGGGATTTAAACCCCCCTTGGTCTCAAGCCAATGTCCCCAAGCACATCCTTACTTCCTCCAAGATGCGACCTACCCTTCGATTCCCGGCCTGAACCATATTACTCGGCTTCGCGGTCGGAATGGCTTATCCAGCTGACTAAGTGTTAGACTACGTTCAACATGACTCAAGGACGTACAGCGATAGGTCCTTAAATGACTCAGACGGGCATTGCTTCTCACCCAAGACGTGAAGTGTCTTGCGGCTACACTATCGAACTCCCGCCCGGTCTCAATTCATTTTTCAGCATGGTTCATTTCTCATGATAGCAAATATAGCCAACCGTGACCCACTTCACCTAAATCTCGCGGATGATCGAAAATCATCTGACTTCTACCACGCTAAGCAGGGCTAAGCATTAACATGTGCCTAAACTTAAATTGGGATCCAAGTGCGATATCTGGACAAGGATAGATATAATGCAACAAGTGTTTTCACTCAACTCCCACAACTTAATGCAATAAACAAGTAAAAGTACTCAATGCTTGATATATAAAGATTGGGTTAGCATGCACAGGGGCTTGCCTTTTAGGAAAGAAGAAGGGCGATGGTCAGGGCACTCGGGTAGCTCTTCTTCGGGAACTCCTCGCCGATTGGCACCTTGGCCTCCGCTGGCTGCTCCTGCTCCTCTAGAAGTGCTTCCTCGAATTCCAGAAGTGTCACCCCCTCCGAAACATGTATTGCATGAAGGCACAAATGAATCTCATGGATGCATAATAAGGAATGCAACATGCGTAGAGAATGCAAATGTAAACTACAGCAACACTAGTGCTCTATTCCAATCACTTTACAACATGTTCATATTTCTTCTCAGGTAGAGAAGTACTTACCTAATCTACACAACCTAATGTACAATTGTTCTTCCTCAGTTAAGGGCCTAACACCTAGTAAGCAACAAGAACAATATTACTTAAGCTTATCACAAACCTAAGCATAATACAGCACAATAGCAATCTGGACAGTAGATAAGTATTTTAACCATAACTAGAGATCCAAAAATCCAAATGATATGATACAAGACAATCTGGAAAGCTTATAACATGCTCTAAAATTCATTTTCAGACCTCAAGACTTGATTCCTAAGTCTACCTAGTCGAATTCCCAAAGTTTCAGAACTCTGCCCTCTCCAAACAAAGAGCAGCAATTTCTGGATAGTTACTTCAAACAATTGTAACTCCTAAACTATTAGGCCAAATGCCACCAATTTTTGACACAAGCTAATTTAACAAGTTTACTACCACTTGGGTAATCACAAGATTCCCAGCAAACACCTTTTTCAAGGCCTAAACCCAAAAATGCTACCAGCTGTCTAGAGAACCTAGAAATGTGAAAATTAAATATTTACTCATGTGTCAAACTACCCCTATAACCAAACTAATGCTACTACTAGTTCACACATGACATAAAACCACCAGAAAGTAAGGTATGTTCACCCAACTCATTTATTTTAATCCCTTTCTTAATTTAATTAATTACTTAAGTAGGAAATTAAACTTATATACAAACTACTCCGAAAATTCTACATAAATTACAAGGATCTCTATACCCTACCAAGAGGCTACTGTAAAAATGTGAGCCAACGTTATTTATAGGAACTCCCTACACAAAATTCACAAGCCAGAAAGACTGATTTTTGCATAATTAACAATTCTTAATGAAAAGTTTCAAACAACAATAACACTATTTTTATTAGCAACCTTAGGGTACGAGGACACTCTCCATAAAATTTCATAAGCATTGCACATATAGAAAAATTATGAAAATTCATTCAAGTATCTCCTAATATAAAATGACAACAACATACTTGAAAATTACTCAAGAAATAGCATCTAAATTTTTACCAGAGCTAGATTAGACATGAAATAGAACACCCACCAAATTTCATAATTTTTGGAGCACTAGAACTCAAGTTATAGAATTAACAAGTTCGCATCTATTTTAAAACACATTTCAAATATCTATTTTCATCTTCTAGAATCTAAACAGCACATATACCTTTGATATTTTTCCTAAATACTACACTTTACAAAGAACTAAACACAATTGGAATCACCTCATTTGGATCTATATTGCTTGAGATATGGAATTTACAATATAGCGTGAAAATCTATGAAAAGAATAAAAGAAAAAACAAAAACAAAAACGAAAATGAAAACGAAAACCTAAACTAGTCACTAGGCCAGCCCAACCCGTCGGCGTGGCCCAACACACACGGCCTGCTCTAGCTCCCACCCATGCGTGCGCGACCATAGATAGGTGGGCCTCCCAGATCAGAGAGAGAGGGAGCAGGGGAGGAACGGCGGTGGCCGGAACTCGCCGTCGGTGACGACCCCGGTGAGGCTGTGGGCACCACGAATTTCGCCTCAACTCCCCGCGTCAATTGAACCCTAAATCCCAGACGTTACCAGCTTGGGGAGGGGCTGTCCGCTGTGACGGCCAACTCCGACCATTCTCCGGCCAATCCGAACTCGGTATGAGCTTCACCGACCTCAAGTATACTTAACTAGCCTCGCACATGGAGCGGAGATGGACCAGCGGGGGCTGGCCACGGTGGCGCTCAACTCCGGCGATGTGGTCATGGCGGACGAGCCCGGTGCGGTGGCCCATTTCGGCACGACTGTGACGAGATAGGGCACTACGTCTTCAGAGGACACACTAAGACTACCGGCGCATCCCATGCGCACCCTAACTCGCCTAAGGGCCATCTACAGAGAGAGAATGGGGAGAAGATTGCCCATGTGGAAATGGCGACCGTGGCGAGAGCTCGCTACGGTTCTCGTCCGTTCCGACCTCTATAGCACAAATCGTGAGATAACATCTTCACCTAAACTTCTATAGGCCATGAGAATGACGAAACGAGGGTGAGATGGGATGGAGGCATGCTGTGTAGTGCTGTCCACGAAGGACCACGGGGGCGGCGGTGCTCCGGTGAACTCCGAGCTAGGGAAATCGGCAATGCCGCTTACCGTAGGCTCGGCTGACGGCGTGGAGTGGACGAGGGGGTAGAGAATGGCATGGGAAAGCTCTAGGTGGAGGGGATTAGGGAATGCCATGATGACATAGCTGGACAAGCTCACCGATGTGTCTCGGGAGGGAGGAAGACAGCGTTTTTCCGCCTCGAGTTCACACGAGAGAGGAAGGGAATGGGCGCGCGTGGTCTGGGCGACAGCGGGGATGCTCCTCTTCGCATTGAGCAGCTGTCCAAGATGCCAGGTTGCGCGCAGCGCATGGAGGACATGTGGCGGCGATGGCCTGAAACTGTTGGCCACAACAATGCTCTGAAGGTCTGAATGGAAGCCGAAAACGGTGACTGACAGCGCCATTTTGAGGCCATATTACTCCTAATCAGGCTCGAATTAGCAAGAGGTGATAACAACAAAGTTGTAGAGCTACATGAGCACTACAACATTGTCAATTGGAGTTTGGACTGGTTCGCCATGGTTTACGAGTTACATGGCTCCAAAGTGGGGTACAGTGAAACTGTATGTCAGTGCATTACTTAGAAAAATTTCTAAGTCTGTAAACAGCATGGAGATCTGACTTGTGGGCCACTTTTGAGCATGTTCTAGCCATTTTTATGAGATGGCCATATTGAGACTTTTGTTCCCCATGAAATTCTCTACAACTTGGATTAAGGGTTCTCCTCCATGCAAGACCTCTAAGTTGGACTTTATAAACAGTCAAACTAAAGCATTCTAGGGCTCAAGGCTTGGTAAACATCACTTAGGAGGGCATTTTGGTCAATTTGGTCAACATGATCATTATTCCACTAATGATCCTAAGTGTAATTAAGATACTATAGGACATAATTAACCACAATACAACTTGGTTACATCAACTTTCAAATGTCATATTGGTTGAAACAAACAAAACAAGTATTTCAACTAACATGTTGTAACACCAAGTTGAATAATATGTTGCACTACTCACATTTCATAAGCTACCACTTTTGAAACAAACTTAATAAAGTATGTTGCACACTCTTGTTACAAGCCAAACAAATGCATAATGAATGGAATGATGCTCATGGTTATGAAATGCAGGTGCAATTTTGGAAGCCAAAAACCTGGGGTGTTACAGCCCTCCCCCCTTATAAAAATTTCGTCCTGAGATTTGAAAAGCGTATCATTGTTGATAGAATTCCTTATAACCCTCTCATAAATAATCTTCTCTCTCCCAAGTAGCATCACTCTCACTACCTTGATTACTCCACATTACTTTGTACCACTTAACCACTCGACTCTGAGTTACCCGCTCTCGAGTGTCAATCACACGAACTGGCTTTTCTTCATATGTTAGATCAGATTCTAGCTTGATATCCCCTAATGGAACTCGCTCTTCAGGAACCCGGAGACATTTCTTTAACTGTGATACATGGAAAACATTGAAAATGGCGCTCATTTCAGGAGGTAACTGGATCTTATATGCAACAGCTCCACTTTTTCCTATGATCTAGAAAGGACCCACGTATCTCAGTGTTGGTATAAATTAATGCACACTCTATTTTATTTGCAAGCGCACAGATAACATCTACCAATGTAGCACTTCACCAGGATGACCCAGTTTTAATATCGAACCCAAAGGAATGAAGTATGGTATTCTTAAGTCTTAAGCTTTAATCCTTGAGTAGCTATCAAGGACTGAGAATTTTGAAGGTAGAGGGGATCACTAAGGCTGTCTAATTCTACTTCAAGTATGAAATGCTAATAGTGTTCTTGATGGGGAAATTGTCATAGGAGGTCATAAGCAGAGTATGAATTCTCCTACCAATAAATTATCCTGCTAGTCCTACAAACAGGATAGTGGGCTATAGAAGAATCAACAAGGCAATAAGAGTCACCCTTGCGAACTACCACTAAATTTTGGAATATAGGGTACATTCATGAACTATCAAGTCTAAGCACCACGCTTACACCCTCTAACTCCTCTAATCCTAGCGCTACTAGAATTAAAGTACTCAAATGAGTCACAAACCTCAAGAACAATATGAACAATAAGAACAACTTGAAAATAGATGTTGATTACCAGAGAGATCTAGATGCAAGATCTTGAAGAACTTGAATCCACAGGTACAAGATGTTGAAGAAGATCCAACAGGCCGGAGGTCCTTCTAAATCTCGTCCTCTTCTCTCTCTCTTCTAGTTCTAATTCAAGACTAGATTCTATTCCTAAACTAGAGGGAGAACTAGTCTTCTTCTTGATCGCTGGCTCTTCAATCCTTCTCCTATGATTTCTAATTCTGTTAGAGGTTCTGATCTGGAGAGATTGAATGAGGCCTAAGAGTCTAGAGGCCGCTTTATATAGCCCTGGGGGATCAACCGTGCCCTTGGATGAAACCGACCTTCACATAGGGTTGTGATGCATCATAGGAGGCGGTAGATGCAGCTACAAAGGAAGGAGCCATGGCGATGTGGGGGGAGGCTGGCTGGCCTAGGGTTAGGGCCGGTCAGCCCCACCTGGCTGCAGGTCGAGGTGGGCCACCTTGTGGAGTCCTCTGGTGTCTTCTAGAATGTCCTTGTGTGGGCGTGATGTGGAGATAAGTCCGATAGGCGTGGGTTCCTTCTCATGGAATATATCCTTTTCCTGCATTTTCCTGTTTAATCCCTGAAAAATCACAATTCACCAGAACTCATGGAAATTGTCAGTAGAACCCCTATTCTAAGGTGGGAATCATATTTTTATCATTTTTATATGTTTAGTTGACGGTTTATAATGATAGTTAATTACCGTCAACAACTCTCCCACACTTAGTCTTTGCTCGTCCTCGAGTAAAGGTTGAATTACCTCAAGACATAACTTTAAGATAAGACATCAACACTAGACCTCTCCCAGTCATACCTATACTATGGGATTCAATGTGTCTACCATAACGCTTTGGGTAGTTGAAGAATAGAACAACTTGAATTTGATCACCTTCTTCCTGTCAGTCAAGTCAATTAGAGATTTTTGCACAAGTTTAAAATAAAAGCATAGTTCACCTTCTCCCTATGTAGCTCACTCAAGTCACTCATATGTAGTATTTATGGAATCCTCTCCAAGGCATAAATGATGGGTGCCGTAAAACATCCTATCTCTAAAAGTTCTATCTAGAGTGAAAGGTATGATCAAGGATGTAGCACTTTTACCTTGCATTTATTGCTAGGTCAAAACTTGGACCCACAGAGGGAATTGTCATACTCTTAGATCAAGATGTGCATGTGTGTGGTATATGTAACACCTCAGGTGTTTAAGCTCCTTAATTGCATTGTATTTGCATAAGCATAAGCAAGCATCATTCATTTCATGCATAAGCTTATAATAGGTGAAACATGTTTTGGAAACATTGCCACGTATGTTTATATTTCATGTGAAGTAAGAAGTGAGTAGTGTGCAACACACAAGTACCTTATGTGCAATTTCCTTTGTGAGACATGTCAACCACTTTAGTGTAACATAATTAGCAAGTGTTATGCAACCCACTCATGCAACATGTGCAACATGAGCTTGCAACATTTGGGTGAAAGTATTGAATTACTTGTTCCAAAGTATGTGACACTAGGAATCTTGTGCAACCAATGTGTAGAGTGGCTAATTAGGTCTTATAACACCTTAATTACATTTAGGGTAAGTAGTGGAGCAATGTTCATGTTGACCAAAATTACCAAATTGCCCTTCCAAATGTTGTTGACTAAATTAGACCCCTAGAGTGATCTGGTTTGACCAATTACAAAGTCCAGTTTAGAGATCTTGCATGGAGGAGCACCCTTAAGCAAAGTTGTAGAGAATTTCATAAGGAACAAAAGTTCTAATATGGCCATCTCATGAAAATGATCAGAACATGCTCAAAAATGGCCCACAAGTCAGTATTAGGGGCTGTTTTGGGACTTAGCAATTTTGGCTAAGTGTGAAGCTGAAAACCGTTTCACTGTACCTCGCTTTGGCAACTTGTAACTCACAAACTAGGCCGAACCAGTCCTGGAGCCAATTGACAAAGTTGTTGTCCACCCATAGCTCTACAACATTGTCAATATCACCATCACCTAGTTCTAAATGGTTTAGGAGTTGTGGTGTCTTGAAAATAGGGTTTCAGTCGGTTTCACTGACTGAAAATACATTTCAGTTTCCATGTACACCACTTTGGAGCGTTGTAGTTTCAAATCCAAACCGAATCTGTTCTTGAGCAAATTAGCAAAGTTGTAGCCCTCACGAAGCCCTACAATTTTGATGTTATCACCTTCTCCTAACTCGAACCGGTTTGGGAGATAATCATCGTTTAACTTTCGCTGTCAGTCGGCTCGATGGATACTAAAACGAAAAGTTCAGACGCTACAGTGCTCGGGCGATTCAGAACTCGGTGGCCGCGTGTACGCCGCGCGTCGATGGCCGGATGACCGCGCTGGCCACGCGCCGTGCGCATTCTGGCGTCGCAGCCACGTCTTGAAGCCACCCCGCGCCTGCCGACACCCTCACCCGCTCTAGTTCGCCTTTCTTCTCCTCCACCGCGCGCTGCGCCAACCAAGCAGCCGCTCCGCCATTGCCGCCGTGAGCTTTGACAAGCTCACCGTCTCACCCCGTCCTCCAAATCCCGTCCACCGCTCCACCTGAATCCCCTCTACCTCCTCCAACCGTGACTTGACCGGATTGTATCGAGGTGAGGGCAAATTTCGGTTTCCGCCACCGTGAGTCCTCGTTGGCGCACTGTCCGCACGGTGGCTCACCGTGGTCAGACCCCTACGGTCACCATCCAGTCTCCCCGCCAAGTGTTCTGGGTTCCGGGGTGGGTAGAGCAGCCTAGGTGATGACGCTACCGGATGGGATGGCCGGTACACGTCGGAACACCGTCGTGCGCTGCCGCGCCATGGCCGCCGGTGCGGTGCTCACGCGGCCAGCGGCACTCACTCCACCTCTGTCCTCTTCCTTGGCATGGAGAGGTCTGCCATGTCCTCAGGAAGCCGTAGTACACCTCACTTAGGTCCCTGGTCCCCGGAGCTCGCCGGACCGCCGCCGGGTGCCGTCTCCGAGCCGAGGCCGCCATGGCCGTCGTAGCTAGGGTGGGATAGGGTCAGCAAAGCTAGGTTTGGTCGATGCGGAAAGTCACGGGGAAACCGTCGGTGATCTTCCCGTCACCGGAGACGCCGTCGTCGGCGAGCTAGACCTCGCCGGAGTCGCGGCCGTCTCCTCCCCTCCGCTCTTCTCTCTATGACCTGCGGGCCCGCGCTGTTAGCCCCCGCGCGCGCGGGCGGGATGGCCGAGCAGGCCGCGCGTGCGTCGCGGGCCGCGCGCGCGAGTCGTGGGCCGCGTCTTTCCCGGGCCGGCCCAGTAACGAATAAGATTTGTTTGATTTTTATTTATTCTATCACAGTTTTGGTTAAGTTTTGGAAAATGTAGATCTAGGGTTTTACTTGCTCAAAAATCATGAGATAAATTTTGTTAGGATCTACATGATGTGTAGTATTTTAGAAAAATATGAGTTTGCTATGTGATGCTTAGTTTTTGGGATATTTAAATAGGTCTTTGAAATGTGTTTTAAAGCACATGCAAACTTGTTTAAATTATATCTTGAGTTTTAGTGTTCCCAAAATTATGAAATTTGGTGGGTAGACTAATTTATACTTGCTCTAGCTCTGGTAAAAATTTGGGAAGTAGTGCTTAAGCACTTTTCAAGTTATAATGCTATCTTGTTATTTTAGGAAATACTTAAATGAATTTTTGTAATTTTTATACTTGTGCAATGTTCATATAAATTTTTGGAGAATGTCTTGGTACCCTAGAGTGTCTAAGAAAATTAGGAAATCTGTTGTTTGACACTTTTTACTATGCTTTGTTATTTATACAAAAATCAGCCTTTTTGGCTTGGGAATTTTGTGTAGGAAGTTCCTCTAAATAAATTTAGTTCAAATTTTTACAGTAGCCTCTTTTTTGGTCAGAGAGTCTCCTGTAATTTTTTTAGAATTTTAGGAGCAGTTTACATATATGTTTGAAATTCCACTTAATTACTTAAGTAAATTAAGAAATGAGTTTAAATAAATATTCTAGGTGGGCACACCTTACTTTCTGGTGTTTTTGTGACCTTTGTGAACTTGTAGTAGTATTAGTTTGGTCTTAGAGAATGTTTGCCTCATCAATAAATATTTAACATTTACAATTTTAGGTTTTCTGGACAGTTGATAGTATTTCTAGGTTTGACCTTGGATAAAGGTGGTTGCTGGAAAACTTGTAAATACCAAAGTTATAGTAAAATTTGTAAATGAGCTTGTGTCAAAATTTGGGAGCATTTGGCTTAGTAGTTTGGGAGTTATTGCTGTTTAAAGTGACAGTCCAGAATTGACTGCTCTCTGTTTAGAGAGAACAGATTCTGGGACTTTGGAATTTCGACTAGGTAAACTTTGGAATTAAGTGTTGTGGTCTGACAACATTTTGTGGTACATTTCTTAAGCTTTCCAGATTGTCTTAGATCATATCTTTTGGATTTGGGAATCTCCTGTTATGTTAGAAACAAGTAGCTCCTGTCCAGAATGTCTTACCGTGATATTTTGGGTTGGATGTGGTAACCTAAATAATGTCACTCTTGTGTTTGTTAGGTGTTAGGGCCTTAACCGAAGATGAACAACTATATCTTAGGTTGGGTAGATTAGGTAAGTACTTCTCCGCCGGAGAAGAGATTTGCACGTACTGATAAAGTAACTTGATTAGATTATTATATTTTATTTCTGAAATGCATTTCATTCCGAGCATGTTGCACCATTATGCACCCATGATATTTATTGTGCACTCATGCAATAGGTGTTCCGGAGGGGGTAACTCTCCTCGAATTCGAGCCGGTGATTCCGGAGGAAATCCAGGACCAGCCGGAGCAGCTAGAGGAACCAACCGGCGGAGAAGTTCCCGCAGAAGACCTGCCTGAGTGTCCTGATCACCGGCCTTCGACCTTTCTGAAAGGCAAGCCCCGGTGCATGCTGAACCTACTGATTTATAAATTAATCTTGAGTACTTTTAATTGTTTACTGCATTAAGTTGTAGGAGTTATATGAAAACACTTGTTGCATTATACCTGTCCTTGTCCAGATATCGTACTTAATCCTAAATTAGGTTTAGGCACGTGTCAATGCTTAGCCCTGCTTAGTACGGTAGAAGTCGGGTGATTTTCGGTCATCCGCGAGATGAAGAAAGGAGTCACGAGTGGCTTTATGGCTATCGTGGATGGAATCATGCTTAAAAATGAAATTGAGACCGGGCGGGAGTTCGATAGTACAGCCGCAAGACACTTCACGTCTTGGGTGTGGAGCTATGCCCGTCTGAGTCGTTTAAGGACCGATTCACTGTACGTCCTTGAGTCATGTTGAACGCAGTCTAACACTTAGTTGGCCGGATAAGTCGTTCCGACCGCGAAGCCGAGTAATGTGGTTCAGGCCGGGAATCGAATGGTAGGTTGCTTCTTGGAGGAGAGAAAGGATGTGCTTGGGGACATTGGCGTGAGACCAAGGGGGGGTTAGAGTCCCTATCACCTGGCAGAGTGTCGCCCTTGGGGTCGCGACATTATTCGGACCCGCGATTCCTAAATCATATGAAAAGGTGGCTTGTGCGACCCTGGCAGGGGCCTGCGCGGTGAGTGTTAGAAATACCCCTCCAGCTGGATAGGAATTCGATTCGAATCGCCGTCGCTCCCGGTTAGTGAGCACTTGACTTGAGCAGCGGCAACGTAGATCTCATTAAATGAACAGATGGTTAAGTGAATGATACAATGTTGCCACAATGATATACCTGCTATGGATATAATAATAATGTTGTTTGATTATAATCAAGTGCATGTTTAGTACAGGTGCTAAGATAGATGACAGGTAAATGCTAAAAATAACTGCTAGTACAGGTTATAAGAGTCTCAATTACTTATGCCTTTATGCAAAAATGTGATGTCAGCTAGCCTCTTGTGAAAGCCTTGCATAATCCTTGGTGTCATCTTATTTCTGGTTTTCGACGGGTAAGTCTAGCTGAGTACATTCCCGTACTCAGGGTTTATTCCCTCCTGTTGCAGATGATATGCTCTATCAAGGCTTCTGCAAAACTTGTCTCCACCCTGCAGGTGACGAAGACTAGATCACTTGGGCGTGATCATCTTTTATGTACTTTCCTGATGCTTTTGTGGGATGTTGATCAACAAAACTGGCAGTAGTTAAACAACTGGTGTGCGTTTGCTTCCGCTACTTTTATAAACTTGGTTTGTAATAATTGCGACTCCGTATGTCTAAACTTATTTTAGAACTACTTGTGAAATGTAACGTATGATGTTGTATGTTGAATGATGTGATCCTGGTTGTAAGCAAGTTGGTTTGAAATCCTTCGTGGTTTTGATTGACTACCGGGATTATATGGGCTCAAGTTCGAAAATTTGAGCGCTTCGGTGCTTGTTTTTGTACTTGTGCTCTTATAATTTGGTCGGTTCTGTTACAGCTGGTACCGGAGCATAATTCAACATTAAACACATCGTACGAGTATTTAAAAACAAAAGTATTTGATTATGAAAAAGGGTTAAAACACTAAAAATTATTTTTAGGTATGCCAGTGATCACATCCCTTAGCCCAAATAAGGACTCTTAGGTGGCTTATTATAAAGACTAACTTGGGGGCCTTGTTTGTTTTTGTTTCGTCGTCCATACGGCGTGATATTGTATGGATGCCATCCACTTGGGTGGTAATGTATGGATCAATTGCCTCGATGCTCTGGTAAGTGTGAGTTGTGAGAGCATGATCGTTCAACCAGCGATCTAGGGGAGAGTAGTTTTGGTGACTTGCATACTTACATGTTTAAACCATGTAATTACGTAAGCACTTAATTGTGGGAACCTTTATATCAGGTAGCTTTGATACTGAAGTATATACATCAGGGGATGTGTATATGGAAAGTATTTAAATTACTGCTTTCTTGTGTGCATATATTGGGAAACTGTTGGGCTGAAATAAGGTTTTCTGCAGGTACACTAACAGCGTAACGAGTAGACCGATAGTTTCGCTTATATGAGAGAACGTATGTATGCCACCGCCTAGCGTTAGAACTTTAGGTTGAGACTAAGGTGAGAGGGCGTACGGAACGTGCATGCATCATGTTTAATTATATCATACATATCATTTACTCCCTCCATAAAAATTTCAGTACTCCCGACTAAATTAAATTTCGTATCCCCTAAATGATCCTCACTTTAAGTCGTATCTTGTTGCTACAGATGGCATGTACCAAGAGGACCGCTTGCAAGTCCACTGGGGGCAGGGCACCGCGTCACCAGCTCGCTCCACATGAGCCCCGCCCTGAGCCTACTGAGGTGGAAAGGCTGAGGGCAGAGTTGGCTGAAGTGACTGCTGCCAGGAATGCAGCGCGTCAGCAACTGGAGCAAGTGATCCGTGATCGTGACCAGGAAACCCTTGCAGTCTAGAGATTGATAGTAGCAAACCGCAACTGTCAACGCATGCTGGTCCGTGTCATGAATCAGAGGGATGAAGCCTGGCACGAGGAGAACATTCTGAGAGCTCGTCAGTTTGAGCTCGAACAGCAATTGGAGAATGCTGAAGAGTACAATAACAATCTTCATGAAGAAGTGCACTGCCTGAACAACGAGCTTAATCCCCTGCTGCCTCGAAACAACAACGTCGATGAGGACATGGGTTCGGGAATCTTCATAGCTGAAGATGATGATGAAGTGGAGGTCAATGGGCCCCAAGATGCCGCACCAGAGGAAGCGCCAGAAGAAGAAGAAGAAGAAGAAGATGAGGAGTTAGAGCCTGTTAGTGATGAGGACGGTGGGGAGATCCTTGACACCGACTCTGAGGACGATGCTTAGAGTAGTTATCACGTAGCTATGATGTTAGGATCGTCTTTTGTGCCTCCTGGGGTTGGAGTGAGGCTTTGTAATAACTTGGCTTTTCTGATGTAAGGTCGAACCCTATGTTTCCTCGATGTTTAGTTGGAACCTGTTAATTTCGATCGCAATTGGATGTCTTATTGTGTTGCGTTTGATGATGGTGTCACGATTAGTACCCTTCGGTGCCGCGACGAAACCGAGGGCCTCCTATGGCGCGCGACATAAGGTTGTGCTGCTTGGCACGCGCTGGTATCAAGATGGCTAGTCATGATCCACCATGGAACTCCACCGTTGAGAAGTCTCTTTGTGGTCAGTTTGAAGTAGCCTTTCTCAGTCAACTAAAAACTTTGAAATCGAATCCAAGTACCGGACGAAAGATCAAAAATCACGTAGATATTAACGTAAACGGTTCAGTAACTGTTGTGCTCCTTGTGAGTGAGCCTTTATCAAAGTACATCTTGTTGGATTCTCTCGCATGATTGCGCCATTTGATCCGCTTGAATGGATTGTGCGGTTGTGATGAAGTATTGTGTCATGAGTATTTTGAGAAGTCTATTTCATGAAGTCAGTTTGACATATTTACAATAATTCATCTACAAATTTCCCACATCGTCAGTGCTCATTGGCTATGCATTTTGCAGATGTCGTACAATCTTCGTCGGGGTCGTGGCAATGAGGATGAGAAACAGCCACCCCCTCTGCCACCACCTACCTCGGCTGAGTTAATGCAGACCGTGGTTGAAGGGCAGCGCATGCTGGCAGATGCTATGCGCCAGCTTGCCAACCGGGAGGCTCGTCCTGGCCGCCAGGGCCCAGAACCCAATCAGTACAGTGATTTCAAAGACTTTCTTGATACTAAGCCCCCGCTCTTTAAGGAGGCGGAGGAACCACTGCAAGCTGATGAGTGGTTGAACACTATTGAACAAAAGTTTCGTCTGCTTCGCTTGACTGATGAGCTAAAGACTGAATAAGCTTCTCACCAATTGCATGGTCTAGCGGGTATTTGGTGGAGCCACTATCGTTCCACACTACCTGCAAATGTCCCGATTGCTTGGGACCAGTTCAAGGCTGCATTCCGTGGGAACTATATTCCTCTAGGTCTTATGGCTATCAAACACACAGAATTCATGAGGCTGTCGCAGGGAAATAAAAGCTTGACTGAATATCTACAATCTTTCAACAACCTGGCAAGGTATGCCATAGAGTTTGTGGATACCGATTCCAAGAAAATTGCTAGCTTTAAAAGAGGCCTCGGCCCAAAGCTGATGAAGACTATGGGCACTAGCAAGTGCACTACTTTCAATGAATTTATTAGTGATGCTCTGACTCAAGAGAACAATAATGCTATTTATTCTGCCTCTAAGAGCCGCAAAAGGGCCATTGAGGCGAGTGCTTCGCAGTCTCGGACTCCAGCTGCCCCGAGGGCTCCCCCTCGCCCTCCTGCCACAAGTGCTAAGTTCCGTCCTACGCAAAAGAAGGCGCCAGTGAAGACTGGGTTTCGCAAGGCATATACAGTGGCTCTGCCAAAGAGTAATTCAGGCCAAGGCAGCTCTAGTGTCCCTCCTAGCAACATGCCTTGCTGGAACTGCAACAAGCCAGGCCATTGGTCCAAGAACTGTCCTTACCCCAAGAAGAATGTCAACCAAGGTGGCCGTCAGGGGCACGCTCATTATAACAGTATTGAGGAAATTCCATCTAGTGAGGTTGTCACCGCTGGTAAGTTCCTAGTTGACCAACATCCTGCAGTGGTACTTTTTGATTCGGGTGCTTCACATTCCTTTATCAGTCCTAAGTTTGCATCAGAGTTTGCACACAAATTGCATACTGTTGAAGGTGGGGGTTATTGTATTAGCGCAGCAAGTGGGAATATTTCCACAGATAAAGTAGTGGGGAATCTTGAGCTTGAGATAGAAGGGCGAAAGTACTCGCTTGCCTTAGTGGTTTTGCCGGGCTTAGGCATCGATGTTATTTTGGGCATGAATTGGATGAGTCAGAATGGGGTACTCATTGATACATCCACTCGGGTAGTTAAGCTCAGAGATCCTACAGATCAAAAAGGTTTTCTGGTACAACTTCCCAGAAAAGTTGATTTGTCTGGGGAAATTCATGCTGTGCAAGCAAAGGCTTTGGCCGAAATTCCAGTAGTAAATGAGTTCCCGGATGTTTTTCCCGATGATTTGCCGGTGCTCCCTCCGGATCGGGATGTGGAGTTTAAAATTGAGTTGTTGCCTGGCACGGCTCCCATCTCTAGGAGACCCTATAGGATGCCTCCAAATGAACTCGCTGAACTTAAGGTGCAATTGAATGAACTTTTGAAGAAGGGGTTGATTCGTCCTAGTTCGTCGCCGTGGGGATGTCCTGCTATCTTTGTAAAGAAGAAGGATCAGTCGTTGCGGATGTGCGTAGATTATAGACCTCTCAATGCAGTTACTGTCAAAAATAAGTACCCTATACCACGTATCGACATCTTGTTCGATCAGTTGTCTAAAGCTAAAGTTTTCTCCAAGATCGATCTAAGATCTGGCTACCATCAAATTAAAATCCGCCCAGAAGATGTTCCAAAGACAGCCTTTTCTACCAGATACGGTCTTTATGAGTATCTTGTTATGTCCTTCGGCTTGACAAATGCCCCCGCGCACTTTATGTACTTGATGAATTCGGTGTTTATGCCCGAATTGGACAAGTTCGTGGTGGTATTTATTGATGACATCCTGATATATTCTGTAAATGAGGAAGATCACGCTGAACATCTGCGTATAGTCCTCACAAGACTGCGTGAACATCAACTATATGCAAAGTTAAGTAAGTGCGAATTCTGGCTTCGAGAAGTACCTTTCCTTGGGCATGTGTTGTCTGATGGAGGAATTATGGTGGACCCCGCCAAGGTACAAGAAGTACTGAACTGGAAAGCTCCTATCTCGGTTCACGAGGTCCGGAGTTTCCTTGGTTTGGCTGGCTATTATCGTCGCTTCATCCCGGATTTCTCCAAAATAGCCAAGCCAATGACTCGGTTGCTGCAAAAAGACACCAGGTTTGTCTGGACTCCTGAGTGTGATGCGGCTTTTCACAAACTGCGAACTCTCCTAACCTCAGCTCCGGTTTTGGCACAACCGGATATCGAGAAACCATTTGATGTGTTATTGTGATGCCTCAGGCATAGGTTTGGGAGGTGTGTTGATGCAGGAAGGCCGAGTAATTGCATATACCTCTCGACAACTTCGGAAACATGAGGTGAATTATCCAACACATGACTTAGAACTCGCCGCGGTTGTGCATGCTTTGAAAGCCTGGCGAAACTATCTGTTGGGCAATGTTTGCAATATCTACATAGACCACAAAAGCCTCAAATACATCTTCACCCAACCCGAGTTGAATGTGCGTCAACGAAGATGGCTCGAGTTGATTAAGGATTATAACCTTCAAGTGCACTATCATCCTGGCAAGGCAAATGTGGTTGCGGATGCTTTAAGCCGTAAGTCTCATTGCCATTCCTTAGTTGAAACTGATTTTCATCGATCTCGTCTTCTACATCCAGCAATCTTGTACAACATCACTGTCAGTTGTACTCTCAAAAACAGAATTATTGAACTCCAAAAGACTGACACTGGTATATTCCACATCAAGCGTAAGATGAAATAACAAGAAACTACACAGTTCAGGATAGATAAAGAGGGTGTACTATGGTTCAAGGATAGGTTAGTTGTGCCTAAGGACCGGGAGCTTCGAAATGATATTATGTCTGAAGCACACTCCTCTAAGTTGTCCATCCATCCTGGTAGCAATAAGATGTATTATGATTTGAAGCCATACTATTGGTGGACCAAGATGCGGAAAGAGATAGCTGCATATGTGGCTAGGTGTGACACCTGCTGTAGAGTTAAGGCTGTGCATATGAAAGCTAGGTTACTTCAACCACTTTCTATCCCAGGTTGGAAATGGGAAGAGATAAGTATGGATTTCATTATCGGACTTCCTCCAACTATCAAAAATCATAACTCCATCTGGGTAATTGTGGATCGTTTGACCAAATCAGCTCACTTCATTCCAGTTAGAGTGGACTATCGTCCCACTGACTATGCTGAGTTGTACTTCAATCAGATAGTCCGGCTCCATGGGATACCTCGTACTATCATATCTGACCGTGGTCCCCAGTTCACTGCTCGCTTTTGGGAGCACTTGCATCACCTTCTGGGAACCAAGTTAGTGAGAAGCTCTGCTTATCACCCCCAGACATCAGGACAGACGGAACGGGTTAACCAAATCTTGGAAGATCTATTGCGGGCATGTGTCATTTCATCCAATGGTTCTTGGGAAAAATGGTTACCTCTAGCCGAGTTTTCGTACAATAATAGTTATTAAGAGAGTATTAAGATGGCTCCATTCGAAGCTTTGTACGGTCGTAAGTGTAGAACTCCACTAAACTGGGTAGAAGCTGGTGAAAGGAGGTATTATGGTATTGATTTTGTTCATGAAGCTGAGGAACAAGTCCGTACCATCCAAAAACATATGGCTGCAGCCCAAGCTAGATAGAAAAGTTATGCTGATCGTCGTAGAAAACCACTCGAGTTTGAAGTTGGAGACTTCGTTTATCTGAAAGTTTCTCCAATGAAAAGTGTCCAACGTTTTGGTGTTAAGCGGAAACTTGCGCCGAGATACGTGGGTCCTTTCCAGATCATAGGCAAGAGTGGGGCTGTTGCGTATAAAATCCAGTTACCTCCAGAAATGAGTGCCATATTCAACGTCTTCCATGTATCTTAGCTCAAAAAGTGTCTTCGAGTTCCTGAGGAAAGAGTCCCTTTAGGAGATATCAGGCTAGAATCCGATCTAACTTACGAAGAAAAGCCAGTCCGAGTGATCGATACTCAGGAACGAGTGACTAGAAGCAAAGTGGTTAAGTGGTATAAAGTAATGTGGAGTAATCAGGGTAGTGAAAGTGACGCTACATGGGAACGGGAGGACTATTTGCGGGATGGTTATAAGGAATTCTATGAAAAATGGTACGCTTTCCAAATCTCGGGACGAGATTTTTATAAGGGGGGAGGGCTGTAACACCTCAGGTGTTTAGCTCCTTAATTGCATTGTATTTGCATAAGCATAAGCAAGCATCATTCATTTCATGCATAAGCTTATAATAGGTGAAACATGTTTTGGAAACATTGCCACGTATGTTTATATTTCATGTGAAGTAAGAAGTGAGTAGTGTGCAACACACAAGTACCTTATGTGCAATTTCCTTTGTGAGACATGTCAACCACTTTAGTGTAACATAATTAGCAAGTGTTATGCAACCCACTCATGCAACATGTGCAACATGAGCTTGCAACATTTGGGTGAAAGTATTGAATTACTTGTTCCAAAGTATGTGACACTAGGAATCTTGTGCAACCAATGTGTAGAGTGGCTAATTAGGTCTTATAACACCTTAATTACATTTAGGGTAAGTAGTGGAGCAATGTTCATGTTGACCAAAATTACCAAATTGCCCTTCCAAATGTTGTTGACTAAATTGGACCCCTAGAGTGATCTGGTTTGACCAATTACAAAGTCCAGTTTAGAGATCTTGCATGGAGGAGCACCCTTAAGCAAAGTTGTAGAGAATTTCATAAGGAACAAAAGTTCTAATATGGCCATCTCATGAAAATGATCAGAACATGCTCAAAAATGGCCCACAAGTCAGTATTAGGGGCTGTTTTGGGACTTAGCAATTTTGGCTAAGTGTGAAGCTGAAAACCGTTTCACTGTACGTCGCTTTGGCAACTTGTAACTCACAAACTAGGCCGAACCAGTCCTGGAGCCAATTGACAAAGTTGTTGTCCACCCATAGCTCTACAACATTGTCAATATCACCATCACCTAGTTCTAAATGGTTTAGGAGTTGTGGTGTCTTGAAAATAGGGTTTCAGTCGGTTTCACTGACTGAAAATACGTTTCACTTTCCAAGTACACCACTTTGGAGTGTTGTAGTTTCAAATCCAAACCGAATCTGTTCTTGAGCAAATTAGCAAAGTTGTAGCCCTCACGAAGCCCTACAATTTTGATGTTATCACCTTCTCCTAACTCGAACCGGTTTGGGAGATAATCATCGTTTAACTTTCGCTGTCAGTCGGCTCGATGGATACTGAAACGAAAAGTTCAGACGCTACAGTGCTCGGGCGATTCAGAACTCGGTGGCCGCGTGTACGCCGCGCGTCGACGGCTGGATGACTGCGCTGGCCACGCGCCGTGCGCATTCTGGCGTCGCAGCCACGTCTTGAAGCCACCCCGCGCCTGCCGACACCCTTACCCGCTCCAGTTCGCCTTTCTTCTCCTCCACCGCGCGCTGCGCCAAGCAAGCAGCCGCTCCGCCATTGCCGCCGTGAGCTTCGGCAAGCTCACCGTCGCACCCCGTCCTCCAAATCCCGTCCACCGCTCCACCTAAATCCCCTCTACCTCCTCCAACCGTGACTTGACCGGATTGTATCGAGGTGAGGGCGAATTTTGGTTTCCGCCACCGTGAGTCCTCGGCGGCGCACTGTCCGCGCGGCCGCTCACCGTGGTCAGACCCCTACGGTCACCATCCAGTCTCCCCGCCAAGTGTTCTGGGTTCCGGGGTGGGTTAGAGCAGCCAAGGTGATGACGCTACCGGATGGGATGGCCGGTACACGTCGGAACACCGTCGTGCGCTGCCGCGCCATGGCCGCCGGTGCGGTGCTCATGCGGCCAGCGGCACTCACTCCACCTTTGTCCTCTTCCTTGGCATGGAGAGGTCCGCCTTGTCCTCAGGAAGCCGTAGTACACCTCACTTAGGTCCCTGGTCCCCGGAGCTCGCCGGACTGCCGCCGGGTGCCGTCTCTGAGCCGCGGCCGCCATGGCCGTCGTAGCTAGGGTGGGATAGAGTCAGCAAAGCTAGGTTTGGTCGATGCGGAAAGTCACGGGGAAACTGTCGGTGATCTTCTCGTCACCGGAGACGCCGTCGTCGGCGAGCTAGACCTCGCCGGAGTCGCGGCCGTCTCCTCCCCTCCGCTCTTCTCTCTATGACCTGCGGGCCCGCGCTGTCAGCCCCCACGCGCGCTGGCGGGATGGCCGAGCAGGCCGCGCATGCATCGCGGGCCGCGCGCATGAGTCGTGGGCCGCGTCTTTCCCGGGCCGGCCCAGTAACGAATAAGATTTGTTTGATTTTTATTTATTCTATCACAGTTTTGGTTAAGTTTTGGAAAATGTAGATCTAGGGTTTTACTTGCTCAAAAATCATGAGATAAATTTTGTTAGGATCTACATGATGTGTAGTATTTTAGAAAAATATGAGTTTGCTATGTGATGTTTAGTTTTTGGGATATTTAAATAGGTCTTTGAAATGTGTTTTAAAGCACATGCAAACTTGTTTAAATTATATCTTGAGTTTCAGTGTTTTCAAAATTATGAAATTTGGTGGGTAGACTAATTTATACTTGCTCTAGCTCTGGTAAAAATTTGGGCAGTAGTGCTTAAGTACTTTTCAAGTTATAATGCTATCTTGTTATTTTAGGAAATACTTAAATGAATTTTTGTAATTTTTCTACTTCTGCAATGTTCATATAAATTTTTGGAGAATGTCTTGGTGCCCTACAGTATCTAAGAAAATTAGGAAATCTGTTGTTTGACACTTTTTACTATGCTTTGTTATTTATACAAAAATCAGCCTTTTTGGCTTGGGAATTTTGTGTAGGAAGTTCCTGTGAATAAATTTAGTTCAAATGTTTACAGTAGCCTTTTTTTGGGTCAGAGAGTCTCCTGTAATTTTTGTAGAATTTTAGGAGCAGTTTACATATATGTTTGAAATTCCACTTAATTACTTAAGTAAATTAAGAAATGAGTTTAAATAAATATTCTAGGTGGGCACACCTTACTTTCTGGTGTTTTTGTGACCTTTGTGAACTTGTAGTAGTATTAGTTTGGTCTTAGAGAATGTTTGCCACATCAATAAATATTTAACCTTTACAATTTTAGGTTTTCTGGACAGCTGATAGTATTTCTAGGTTTGACCTTGGATAAAGGTGGTTGCTGGAAAACTTGTAAATACCAAAGTTATAGTAAAATTTGTAAATGAGCTTGTGTCAAAATTTGGGAGCATTTGGCTTAGTAGTTTGGGAGTTATTGCTGTTTAAAGTGACAGTCCATAATTGACTGCTCTCTGTTTAGAGAGAACAGATTCTGGGACTTTGGAATTTCAACTAGGTAAACTTTGGAATTAAGTGTTGTGGTCTGAAAACATTTTGTGGTACATTTCTTAAGCTTTCCAGATTGTCTTAGATCATATCTTTTGGATTTGGGAATCTCCTGTTATGTTAGAAACAAGTAGCTGCTGTCCAGAATGTCTTACCGTGATATTTTGGGTTGGATGTGGTAACCTAAATAATGTCACTCTTGTGTTTGTTAGGTGTTAAGGCCTTAACCGAAGATGAACAACTATATCTTAGATTGGGTAGATTAGGTAAGTACTTCTCCACCGGAGAAGAGATTTGCACATACTGATAAAGTAACTTGATTAGATTATTATATTTTATTTCTGAAATGCATTTCATTCCGAGCATGTTGCACCATTATGCACCCATGATATTTATTGTGCACTCATGCAATAGGTGTTCCGGAGGGGGTAACTCTCCTCGAATTCGAGCCGGTGATTCCGGAGGAAATCCAGGACCAGCCGTAGCAGCTAGAGGAACCAACCGGCGGAGAAGTTCCCGCAGAAGACCTGCCTGAGTGTCCTGATCACCGGCCTTCGACCTTTCTGAAAGGCAAGCCCCGGTGCATGCTGAACCTACTGATTTATAAATTAATCTTGAGTACTTTTAATTGTTTACTGCATTAAGTTGTAGGAGTTATATGAAAACACTTGTTGCATTATACCTGTCCTTGTCCAGATATCGTACTTAATCCTAAATTAGGTTTAGGCACGTGTCAATGCTTAGCCCTGCTTAGTACGGTAGAAGTCGGGTGATTTTCGGTCATCCGCGAGATGAAGAAAGGAGTCACGAGTGGCTTTATGGCTATCGTGGATGGAATCATGCTTAAAAATGAAATTGAGACCGGGCGGGAGTTCGATAGTACAGCCGCAAGACACTTCACGTCTTGGGTGTGGAGCTATGCCCGTCTGAGTCGTTTAAGGACCGATTCACTGTACGTCCTTGAGTCATGTTGAACGCAGTCTAACACTTAGTTGGCCGGATAAGTCGTTCCGACCGCGAAGCCGAGTAATGTGGTTCAGGCCAGGAATCGAATGGTAGGTTGCTTCTTGGAGGAGAGAAAGGATGTGCTTGGGGACATTGGCGTGAGACCAAGGGGGGGTTAGAGTCCCTATCACCTGGCAGAGTGTCGCCCTTGGGGTCACGACATTATTCGGACCCGCGATTCCTGAATCATATGAAAAGGTGGCTTGTGCGACCCTGGCAGGGGCCTGCGCGGTGAGTGTTAGAAATACCCCTCCAGTTGGATAGGAATTCGATTCGAATCGCCGTCGCTCCCGGTTAGTGAGCACTTGACTTGAGCAGCAGCAACGTAGATCTCATTAAATGAACAGATGGTTAAGTGAATGATACAATGTTGCCACAATGATATACCTGCTATGGATATAATAATAATGTTGTTTGATTATAATCAAGTGCATGTTTAGTACAGGTGCTAAGATAGATGACAGGTAAATGCTAAAAATAACTGCTAGTACAGGTTATAAGAGTCTCAATTACTTATGCCTTTATGCAAAAATGTGATGTCAGCTAGCCTCTTGTGAAAGCCTTGCATAATCCTTGGTGTCATCTTATTTCTGGTTTTCGACGGGTAAGTCTAGCTGAGTACATTCTAGTACTCAGGGTTTATTCCCTCCTGTTGCAGATGATATGCTCTATCAAGGCTTCTGCAAAACTTGTCTCCACCCTGCGGGTGACGAAGACTAGATCACTTGGGCGTGATCATCTTTTATGTACTTTCCTGATGCTTTTGTGGGATGTTGATCAACAAAACTGGTAGTAGTTAAACAACTGGTGTGCGTTTGCTTCCGCTACTTTTATAAACTTGGTTTGTAATAATTGCGACTCCGTATGTCTAAACTTATTTCAGAACTACTTGTGAAATGTAACGTATGATGTTGTATGTTGAATGATGCGATCCTGGTTGTAAGCAAGTTGGTTTGAAATCCTTCGTGGTTTTGATTGACTACCGGGATTATATGGGCTCAAGTTCGAAAATTTGAGCGCTTCGGTGCTTGTTTTTGTACTTGTGCTCTTATAATTTGGTCGGTTCTGTTACAGTATATAGTGGCTAACTTATTTCTACTTTGCTCCTTTGAGTGTATATCTCTCTGTTTTGAAGAATTGAAAAATTATACAGAGGCTTTTAAGATCATGGGCTATCATTGTTTTTCTTCTTCTTTTTCTTTTTTTTCTAAGTACTTGCCTATCTTTTTATTTTTCTTTTATTTTTGCATAGCCCAAGTCTTTTTTTTGCCTGTAACAGAAAACTTATAGAGAGATATTGATCAAAGAACTTGGAGCATTTATTCAACCTATAAAATATTTTTGAATGGTAAGGCATGTTTTTGCGTACTCCTAGTGTAGGAATAGCAGATGTATGTGGAGTGTAAGTAATCTTGATCTTGGAAGCATGAAAAATCTCTCAACACAGGTCAGCAAGGTTTGACAAAACTCAATACAAAAATAAAAGGCTTATAAGCTGGTCTTAAAAATTTATCATGTAAGGCTTTGGTAGGATATTACTCAACTACAAAGGAGAAGTGAAACTACTAATTTTGCAAGTTTTAAAAAATAAAAGTTCTCCGAGGACAAGACTTAAAGATTTAGGTTCTCTTATTCTACTATCTCATATCCCATAACAACTTAAGCAATGTGGGGTCCCTAAAAATGTTCCCAACAGTAACAAGACTTCTAGGAAAAGTATTGTGTGAGTCTATCTTTAAATTATATCAAAGTAATTTATTCCTTTAATCAGGATTAATAGATCATGTGTTTATTCAGGGAATTCTTAATTTAATTCAAAACAGAAGATTAAATAGTGAAAAATAGAATATATGGAATGTGTACTGAACCGTGGACGAAGGAGGAGGCAAGGCATGGCGACAGGGGGTCGGTCGGCCTAGGCTGAGGCCCAGTCGAGGCCCACTTCATCGTGCGAGGTCTTGGCGACGTTTGCTTCTGTGTTCTTTCATTTTCGCGACCGAATCTTCTCTGGTAATCCCGTGGTCTTCCCCCACACTTATTTCTTGTTTTCTTTTAAGCGCAACATATGGAGATAAGACAAAATATTCCAAATAATAATAAAGAGAGAAAACACTTGACTCTAATAAAACTTTATTGATATCATTTAAGGCACTTATTACATATCTAGCTAATAATAGAACTCTCACACTATAACAACTTGATAACTCTAAATAATAAATCTCACTTTTAATAAAACTCTCACACTCAAATGACTCCGTGCCTTATCAATCTACTAACTCATACTCTCTCTATTCTTCATCTTTCTCTAACTCATCAAGTCTACGGCATAGAGTGTTTGCAAGAGTTTTAGTGCTTTTCTGCCTAATGACTAGCTTATCGATCCTAGCATTAGACTTCCCTATCGTGTCAGCTAGCATAGCCATTAGGCCTTGAGTCTGCTCGATAGTCTGATCAGTCATAGAGCTGGATTCTCTCAATCGGGTGAGCAGTTGCCACTGCTCACCTAGCCTTCTATCTAAGGAGTTTATCATCTTCTCTTGATCATATATCCTCTTCTCCTGTTCTTGTAGCTTATCTTTTTTATCTTCTATCTCCATCCCTTGCTCTTCTATCATCTTCTCCAGCTACACTGTGGTAACTCTAGGCTACTTAGGCTCGTGAGAAGAGGAAGAAGACGATGAAGATCTCTCCATAGGAGGAGTGACATGAATCTGATCTGGGTTGGCTCTAACTCCTTCGAAAGTAGGACGAGAAGTGGTAGATTTGTATTTGGCGCATGTTACATCTCCAAACTTGTTGGTCTTCAACCCCGTCAGCGTCTCATTGGGCTTGGGAGGAAGAAGAGCAATTTCTTTAGACACGTTGAACTGGCGAGATCTGTCTGCGACAGTGTGGCACGGAGGAGGTGGCTCTAGCCTAAGCATAGAACTTTGCGGGTGTAGAAAGATTGTTGCGGAGGGTGCTCCCACTGAGTTCCTAAGGATGCAAGGATGATCTCCTTTGATGGCATGGTGGCAAGAGGCTTTGGCGGAACAACGGCGAGCAGTTTTGGTGGAACAATGGTGAGAGCCATTGATCTGTTGTTGGAGTTGCGCTCATTGGAGTTGTTGCTACATTGGCTAGCCATTAGAGGAGGAAGAAAGCTTCGCTGCTAGTTGGAGGCTTCGTAGATGGAAAGTTATGAGTCTAGGGGCAGGCAGGGGCCTGGTTCTATAGTCCGGATCAGCTTGCAGAAGGGTTCAATCTAGATTGGACGGCTTCAGTAGGAGGGATGAAAAATTCACAGATCACGGCTGCATAACTATCAAGAGCATAAGATAAGAAGGGACTCGAGAGGCGACACGGGGCCAACCATGCCTAGAGGGGGCCGGTTGGCCTAGGGGTGGGGCCGATTAGCCTATCCTTAGGAGATCCCGCAACCAACTTTCTCATGGCGCCTAATAACTCTTAACTAACCTCTAAAAACAATCCCTCGGTGTACGAAACATATCAGAGGTGGAAGATATGTAATATTTAAGGAAAAATAAGGAATTGGATGACATCCAACTCCTTAGGACATTTGTCAGATTCTAGAAAAAATTTAAGGCATTGTCCATTTACCTTGAATAACGTACCTTCATCATTTTGAAGTGTTACTGCTCCATGTGATCAAGTTGCCACCATCGTGAAAGGTCCTTCCCACTTGCTTCGTAGCTTTCCATGTCCAAATAGCTTTACCCTGGAATTAAAAAGTAGTACCTTATCTCCTAGAGTGAAACTCTTCTTCTTGATTCTTTTGTCATGCCACCTTTTGGTTTTTTCTTTGTAAATCTTCGCATTGTGGTATGCTCATTCACGCCATTCATCGAGTTATGAGAGTTGCATTTTTCTTCTAACTCCTGTAGCTTCTAAATCCATGTTCCATATCTTGATCGCCCAGTGGGCCTTGAATTCAAGCTCTACTGGTAAGTGACAAGTCTTTCCGTAGATGATTTGATAGGGGGACATTCCTAATGGTGTTTTTGTAGGCTGTGCGGTAGGCCCACAGTGCATCAAGAAGCTTATCTTTCCACATCGTTCCCATCTCGTTAACTGTCTTCTATAGAATACTCTTAATTTGCTTATTCGATGTTTCTGCCTGGCCACTTGTCTGGGGGTGATAAGGAGTAGCATTGTTGTGACAGATCCCATGTTTTGACAGATACTTGTGAAAGTTCTTATTAGTGAAGTGGGTTCCTCCATCACTAATTACCATTCTAGGTACTCCAAATCTTGGAAATATGGTTTCTTCAAACATCTTCTTAGAGTTCTTGGCATTCGCAACATGACATGGCAAGGCTTCTACCCATTTGGAGACATAGTCAACCGCAACCAAGATATACTCGCAATTTCTTGACTTTGGAAATGGCCCCATGTAATCGATTCCCCAAACATCAAAGAGCTCAATCTGAAGGTTGTTGGTGAGTGGCATGGCATGTTTGGTGTTGATATTACCGTGCCTCTGACATGATCCACACCTTTGGACAAAGTCCTTTGTATCTTGGTACATGGTTGGCTAGAAGAATCCACTTTCCTAGATTTTTGCATGTGTTCGGAATGCTCCATAATGTCCTCCATATGGTGATGAGTGACAGCGTTCAATGATCTTGAGTCCTTCTTCCACTAGTACACACCTTCTGAGCAACCCATCTGAGCATACTCTGAAGAGGTATGGCTCATCCCATAGGTGAATGTGACTTTCATAAATGAGCTTCTTTTTGTTCCCTCCTGATGGTACATAACCTGCAACTATAAAATTGACAATGTCTGCATACCAGGGGTCAGATCTGTTAACTTGAAAGAGCATGTCATCCCTTAGTGAATCATTTATGGGCAATTCCTGTGGATCTTTAAATTGCATTCTAGACAAGTGATCAGCAACAGAATTTTCTACTCCCTTCTCATCTTTTATTTCTAAGTCAAATTCTTGGAGTAGTAAAATCCATCTAATCAAATGTGGTTTAGCATCTTTCTTAGTGAGCAAATATTTAAGTGCAACATGATCAGTGTAAACAATCACCAGGAGTTCTTTTTCAGTAGTAGCATAATTAAGTTGAGGTCCTGTCAAAGTTCTGCTAGCATAAGCAATTGCATGATGCTTTTTATCTTTATATTGTCCTAGCACTGCTCCTACAGCATAATCACGTGCATCACACATAATTTCAAAAGGCAATGACCAATCCGGTGGTTGAATGATTGGTGCAGAAGTGAGTGCGAGTTTCAAAGTTTCAAAAGCTTTCAAGCATGCATCATCAAATTCAAAGGGTACATCCTTAGCCAGTAGATTTGTAAGCGGTCTTGCAATATAAGAACAGTTTTTAATAAACTGACGATAAAATCCAGCATGGCCTAGAAAACTTCTAATCCCCTTGACATTAACAGGAGGAGGTAGTTGTTTAATTACTTCAATTTTAGCTTTATCTATCTCAATTCCACATTTAGAAATTAAGTGTCCCAGCACTATTCCCTCTCTAACCACGAAATGACATTTTTCCCAATTAAGGACTAAGTGCTTTTCTTCACATCTTTGCAAAACCTTGTCTAAATTTTCAAGACAATCATCAAAAGTTTTTCCATAGATAGAAAAATCATCCATGAAAAATTCCATAATTTCTTCGATCATATCAAAAAATATAGACATCATACATCTTTGAAAGGAGGCAGGTGCATTACATAATCCAGAAGACATTCTACAGTAAGCATAAGTTCTGCATGGACATGTAAAAGTGGTTTTGCTTTGATCATCTGGGTGGATTGGAATCTGATGATACCTAGAGTACCCATCAAGTAAACAAACAAAAGAGTGATTTGCTAAATGTTCTAACATTTCATCAATGAAAGGCAGCGGAAAGTGATCTTTCCTTGTTGCCTTATTAAGTTTCCTGTAATCTATACACATTCTCCAACCAGTGATGGTTCTTTGTGGAATTAACTCATTCTTCTCATTTTTAACTACAGTCATGCCTCCCTTCTTAGGCACCACTTGAACAGGGCTCACCCACTCACTATGTGGCACAGGATAAATAATCCTGGCGTGCAAGAGTTTCAAAACCTCTTTCTTTACTACCTCTCTCATCACATTGTTAAGTCTTTGTTGAGGTTCTCTAGAAGGTGTAGCATTAGGATCAGTAGGAATGCGATGGGTGCAAAGAGCAAGGCTAATTCCCTTAAGATCTTGGAGTGAATAGCGAAAAGCTGATCTATGCTTTTCTAAGACAGTGATCACACGAAATGTCTCTTCTTGAGAAAGTTTATCATTTATCATCACGGGAGATTCTGGATCATTGTTTAAGAAAGCATATCTTAGGCCAGCAGGTAGGGGTTTAAACTCTTTGGGAGGTTTAGGTGGTTCTTCAAGGAAGTCTAAAGGATCAAGAACAGAAGGATGATCTTCTTCCTCTATGAAGAATTCAGCATCTTCTTTAAGCTTAGGTTGTTCTAAAGTTTCAAGGGATGCTTCCTTAATTTCTTCTATAGGATCTATCTCGGGACATGGATCACTCTCAGTATTTAGGGAGTGAATGATTGGTATGGATCTTTGAAGATTTTTCCCAAGACAAATATTTAATTTCCCTATTTGACCTTCGAGAAGAAGTCTTTGGATTGGTTGACCTATCAGGAGGTCGAATTCAATGATGTCATAGATATAAAAGCTCATACGCACTAGAATTCCATCTACCACAATAGGTAGGACATATAAAATTCCCAAACTAGGAAGAATATATCATGAGGGGCTTTTTAACAATTTTGTTGTTGGGGTCAATGGCATGTAACTCAATAAATCTTGAGCAAAAGATACAGACATGATGTTGACACCCACAACAAGATTATAAAGAGCTTCAAAAGGTTCCAGATTAATTTTGCATTGAATGGAAGTGGAAGGTGAATCTAGGTGAATCACTTTAGAAGAAAGCTCTGATTCTTCCAACCATTCATGACTTAGTACAGAAGCTAGATTTTTTCGTAGTCTTTGTAAGGAAAGCATGTTTAGTAAACTACAAAAGTTCTTCAGGATAAGGTTTTGATTTCTGAGGCTTCCTTATAAGGTGATAATTCAAGGTATTTCCAAATTCAGAAAAATATTCATCCTCGAATTCAAACACATTCGCTGAAACTAGGGTCTCCCCTGTATCAGGAATTATAGCTGAAGGTTGATACGGATTTGGAAAGGATTCAGGCTCAGCTATTTGTTTTTCTACAAGTTCTTGTGGTGGCTTAACTTCATAGGTAGGAGTAATTTGTGAAAGGTTGAGCAGTAATTCCCTTGCTTTAGTAGCTGGAGTATGCAGAAAGGATCCATTTGAAGCTAAGTTAAGAAATGTAGTTGTTTCTCTATTCAGGCCCATATAAAAATATTGAAGAAGAACAGGGTCTGGGATAGATAAAGATGGACTAGAGCGGACAAGAGTATCAATTCTCTCCCAGGCAACAATTAGAGACTCATCACTTTCTTGTGTGAAGGACAATATCTCTAAGCGTAGGCAAATGATTTTAGAAACTAGAAAGAATTCTAAGCAAAAAGCTAGAACATAAAGCTTTCCAATCCCCATCCTTACTTGGTGCGGTTCGATCGTACCAGGTTTTAGCTTTCCCTTCTAAAGAGAAAGGAAAAAGCTTCCATCTTAGGGTTTCATCAGACATGCCTGCAATGTGTAGGCATGCACAGGTCTGTTCGTACTCGTTTAGGTGAATGTGAGGATTTTCATCTTCCTTGCTTGAAAAGGATTGACTCTTAACCATTTCTACCAAACATGGTCGTAGCTCATAGCTCTCAGAAAGAATAGGCTTAGCTGATTTTGGGAGCTCTAATTCTACTATGGTGGGGTAGATATACTGGTTGAGTGGAGCTAGTGGATGGCTCTAAGAAATCCATGGCTAAAAAGATAAAAGTATAGTACAAGATTAAGCTTGACTCAAGATGAACTCAGCACCGCTCCCCGGCAATGGCGATAGAAATGCTTGTTGGTATAAATTAATGCACACTCTACTTTATCCGCAAGCGCATAGATAACATCTACCGATGTAGCACTTTACCAGGATGACCCAGTTTTAATATCGAACTCAAGCTTTAATCCTTGAGTAGCTATCAAGGACTGAGAATTTTGAAGGTAGAGGGGATCACTAAGGTTGTCTAATTCTACTTCAAGTATGAAATGCTAATAGTGTTCTTGATGGGGAAATTGTCATAGGAGGTCATAAGCAGAGTATGAATTCTCCTACCAATAAATTATCCTACTAGTCCTACAAATGGGATAGTGGGCTATAGAAGAATCAACAAGGCTATAAGAGTCACCCTTGCGAACTACAACTGAAATCTGGAATATAGAGTACATTCATGAGCTATCAAGTCTAAGCACCGCGCGTACACCCTCTAACTCCTCTAATCCTTGCGCTACTAGAATTAAAGTACTCAAATGAGTCACAAACCTCAAGAACAATATGAACAATAAGAACAACATGAAAATAGACGTTGATTACCAGAGAGATCTAGATGCAAGATCTTGAAGAACTTGAATCCAAAGGTACAAGATGTTGAAGAAGATCCGACAGGCCAGAGCTCCTTCTAAATCTCCTCCTCTTCTCTCTCTCTTCTAGTTCTAATTCAAGACTAGATTCTATTCCTAAACTAGAGAGAGAACTAGTCTTCTTCTTGATCGTTGGCTCTTCAATCCTTCTCCTATGATTTCTAATTCTGTTGGAGGTTCTGATCTGAAGAGATTGAATGAGGCCTAGGGGTCTGGAGGCCGCTTTATATAGCCCTAGGGGATCAATCGTGGCCCTTGGATGAAACCGACCTTCATGTAGGGTTGCGATGCATCATAGGAGGCGGTAGAGGCAGCTTGCAAAGGAAGGAGCTGTGGTGGCGTGGGGGGAGGCTGGCCGGCCTAGTGTTAGGGCCGGTCGGCCCCATCTGATAGCAGGTCAAGGTGGGCCGCCTTGTGGAGTCCTCTGGTGTCTTCTAGAATGTCCTTGCATGGTCGTGACATGGAGATAAGTTCGATAGGCGTGGGTTCCTTCTCATGGAAGATATCCTTTTCCTGCATTTTCCTGTTTAATCCCTGAAAAATCATAGTTCAGCAAAACTTGTGGAAATTATCAGTAGAACCCCTATTCTAAGGTGGGAATCATATTTTTATCCTTTTTATATGTTTAGTTTGTAACAGAACCGACCAAATTATAAGAGCACAAGTACAAAAACAAGCACCGAAGCGCTCAATTTTTCGAACTTGAGCCCATATAATCCCGGTAGTCAATCGAAACCACGAAGGATTTCAAACCAACTTGCTTACAACCAAGATCGCATCATTCAACATACAACATCATACGTTACATTTCACAAGTAGTTTCAAAATAAGTTTACACACACGGAGTCGCAATTATTACAAACCAAGTTTATAAAGTAGCGGAAGCATAACATACGCATTAGTTCACATACTACTACCAGTCTTAATGATCAACCACCTACAAAAGCATCAGGAAAGTACATAAAAGATGATCACACCCTAGTGATCTAGTCTTCGTCACCCGCAGGGTGGAGACAAGTTTTGCAGAAGCCTTGGTAGAGCATTTCATCTACGACAGGAGGGAATAAACCCTGAGTACTGGAATGTACTCAGCTAGACTTACCCGTCAAAAACCAGAAATAAGATGACACCAAGGATTATGCAAGGCTTACATAAGAGGCTAGCTGACATCACATTTTTGCATAAAGGCATAAGTAATTGAAACTCTTATAACCTGTACTAGCGGTTCTATTTAGCATTTACCTATCATCTATCTTAGCACCTGTACTAAACATTCACTTGAGTATAATCAAACAACATTATTATTATATCCATAGCAGGTATAACATTGTGGCAACATTATATCATTCACTTAACCATCTGTTCATTTAATGAGATCTACGTTGTCGCTGCTCAAGTCAAGTGATCACTAACCGAGAGCGACGGTGATTCGAATCGAATTCCTATCTAGCTGGAGGGGTATTTCTAACACTCACCGCGCAGGCCCCTGCCAGGGTCGCACAAGCCACCTTTTCATATGATTTAGGAATCGCGGGTCCGAATGATGTCGCGACCCCAAGGGTGACACTCTGCTAGGTGATAGGGACTCTAACGCCCCCCTTGGTCTCACGCCAATGTCCCCAAGCACATCCTTTCTCTCCTCCAAGAAGCAACCTACCATTCGATTCCCGCCCTGAATCACATTACTCGGCTTCGCGGTCAGAACGGTTTATCCGGCCAACTAAGTGTTAGACTGCATTCAACATGACTCAAGGACGTACAGCGAATCGGTCCTTAAACGACTCAGACGGGCACAGCTCCACACCGAAGACGTGAAGTGTCTTGCGGCTGTACTATCGAACTCCCGCCCGGTCTCCATTTTATTTTAAAGCATGGTTCCATCCACGATAGCCATAAATCCACTCATGACTCCTTCCTACATCTCACGGATGACCGGAAATCACCCGACTTCTACCGTACTAAGCAGGGCTAAGCATTGATACGTGCCTAAACCTAAATTAGGATTCAAGTATGATATCTGAGCAAGGATAGGTATAATGCAACAATTGTTTTCATACAACTCCTACAACTTAATGCATTAAACAATTAAAAGTACTCAAGATAGATTTATAAAATGATGGGTTCAGCATGCACCGGGGCTTGCCTTTCAGAAAGGTCAAGGGCCGGTGGTCAGGGCACTCAGGAAGGTCGTCTGCGGGCACTCCTACGCCTGCTGGATCCTCGGGCTCCTTCTGTTGCTCCTGGTCCTCCTCCGGAATCACTTGCTCGAATTCGAGGAGCGTTACCCCCTCCCGTACACCTATTGCATGAATGCACAATAAATATCATGGATGCATAATGGGTGCAACATGCTCGGAATGAAATGCATTTCAGCAATAAAAGTACTCTATTCAAGTCACTTCACCATTATGTGCAAATCTCTTCTCCGGTGGAGAAGTACTTACCTAATCTACCCAACCTAATGTACAATTGTTCTGGTACAGTTAAGGCCCTAACACCTAAAATCATAAGAACAACATTACTTAGGTTACCAACAACAAATCATCAAAATACCACAGTAAGACATTCTGGACAGCAGCTCAAAGATTCTAACATAACTGAAGATTCCTAACTCCAAAAGATATGATCTAAGACAATCCGGAAAGCTTAAGAAATACACGATAATTCATTTTCAGATCTCAACCCTAAATTCCTAAGTTTTCCATGTACAATTTCATAAGTTCCAGAATCTGTCCTCTCTAAACAGAGAGTAGCAAATTCTGGACTGTCACTTTAACAGCAATAACTCCCAAACTACTAAGCCAAATGCTCCCAAATTTTGAAACAAGCTAGTTTATCAAGCTTACTACAACTTTGGTATTTACAAGTTTTCCAGCAACCACCTTTATCAAAGGTCAAACCTAGAAATACTACCAGCTGTCTAGAAAACCTAGAATTACAAAGATTAAATATTTATTTATGTGGCAAGCATCCCTTAAGACCAAACTAATGTTACCACAAGTTCACATAGGTCACAAAAACACCAGAAAGTAAGGTGTGCCTACCTAAAATATTTATTTAAACTCATTTCTTAATTTACTTAAGTAATTAAGTGGAATTTTAAACATATATGTAAATTGCTCCTAAAATTCTACAAAACTTACAGGAGACTCTATGAACCAAAAAGAGACCACTGTAAAAATTTGAACTAAAATTATTTACAGAAACTCCCTAAACAAAATTCACAAGCCCAAAAGGCTGATTTTTGTATAATTAACAAATCATATTGAAAAGTACCAAACAACAGATTTCATAATTTTCTTGGACACTTTAGGGTACCAAGACATTCTCCAAAAAGGTATAAGAACATTGCACATGTTAAAAAATTACAAAAATTCATTTAATTATTTTCTAAAATAACAAGATAGCATTATAACTTGAAACTCAAGATATGATTTAAACAAGTTTGCATGTAATTTAAAACACATTTCAAAGACCTATTTAAATCTCCCAGAAACTAAACATCACATATCAAATTTATATTTTTCTAAAATACTACACATCATGCAGATCCTAACAAAATTTATCTCATAATTTTTGGGCAAGTAAAACCCTAGATCTACATTTTCCAAACATCAACTAAAATCTGTGACAAATATGAAAAGAAAAAAAACAAAACCGAACCCTAACTCGCTACTGGGCCGGCCCGGGAGTAGACGCGGCCCACGACGCGCGCGGCCCGTCCTGGACTCCCGCCCGCGCGCGCGTGGCGCTGACAGCGTGGGCCCGCAGTCAGAGAGAGAAGAGCAGAGGGGGAAGACGGCCGCGACTCCGGCGAGCTCTAGCTCGCCGACGACGGCGACTCCGGCGACGGGAAGAGCACCAACGGCTTCCCCGCGACTTCCCGCATCGACCAAACCTAGATTGGCTGACCCTATCCCACCCTAGCTACGACGGCCATGGCGACCGCGGCTCGGAGGGGGCACCCGGTGGCGGTCCGGCGAGCTCCGAGGGTCAGGGACCTAAGTGAGGTGTGCTACGGCTTCCTGAGGTTATGGCGGACCTCTTTATGCCAAGGAAAAGGATGGAGGTTGAGCGAGTGCCGCTGGCCGCGTGAGCACCGCACCGGCGGCCATGGCGCGGCAGCGCACGACGGAGTTCCGCCATGTACCGGCCATCCCATCCGGTAGCGTCATTACCTAGGCTGCTCTACCCACCCCAGAACCCAGAACACGTAGCGGGGAGACTGGAGGGTGACCGTAGGGAGCTGGCCACGGTGTGCCGCTGCGCGGACAGTACGCTGGCGAGGACTCGCGGTGGCGGAAACCGAAATTCACCCTCACCTCTTCACAATCCGGTCAAGCAGCGGTTGCAGGAGGTGGAGGGGATGTTGGCGGAGTAGTGAACGGGATTTGGAGGATGGTGGTGAGACGGTGAGCTCGCGCGAGCACGGAGAAGGCTGCGGTGGCAATGGCGTCTCCGATTTCCGCCTCGGTGAGCCCGGCCAGAGCAAGAGGGAGGGGGAGGAGAGTGAGCGCGAGTGAGGTGTGGAGGTGTCCGCTCGGTGTTCAACCCCGCGCCTGGGCTCGCGACGTGGAGGCGACGGCAGGACGCGCACGCCACGCGGCCACCGGACTCTGCCCGAGCGCCACGACGCGAGTCGGTTGTCCGACTAAATGGCGATGTTGTTGACTGAATGGAGGCCGTCATCGTTCGACTAACAGAGCAACTTCGTCGACGATTAACTCCCAAACCAGTGAGAACCAGGCGTGGTTGATGTTGGCAATGTTATAGAGCTATATGAGGGCTACAAGTTTGTCAATTGGAGTTTGGACTGGTTCGGCCTAGATTTGAAACCACAGAGCTCCAAAGTGGTGCACTTCGAAACTGAAACGTAGTTTCAGTCATTAAGCCGACTGAAACTCGATTTTCTAGACACTTATCTCCTAAACCATTTAGAACTAGGTGATGGTGATGTTGACAATGTTGTAGAGCTAAGTGAGTACTACAAAAGTGTCAACATGAGTTGGAGCTGGTTTGGTCTGGTTTGCAAACTACAAGCTTCCAAAGTAGGTCACTGTAAAACTGGAGGGACACCTTTGAGACTTAGAAAAATTCTAAGTGTTGAGACAGCCCCTCTATCTGACTTGTGGGCCATTTTTGAGTATGTTCTGGCCAGTTTCATGAGATGGTCATATTGAGACTTTTGTTCCCCATAAAATTCCCTACAACTTTGCTTAAGGGTGCTCCTCCATGAAAGGCCTCTAAGCTAGACTTTTTAATTGGTCAAACTAGAGCATCCTAGGGCTAAATGGTGGTCAACTACACCTTGGTGGGCATTTTGGTGATTTTGGTCAACATGAACCTTGCTCCATTAGTGACCCTAAGTATAACTAAGGTGTTGTGAGATATATTTAGCTACTCTCCCCTTTTGTTACACCAATTACCTAGTGTCACATGATGTGAGTCAAACAAAATTCTAAAAACAACCACATTAGTTGCAATCACATAAAATATGCATGCTTATGCTCATGCAAATGCAATGCAATTATGGAGCTAAACACCTAAGGTGTTACAGCCCTCCCCCCTTATAAAAATCTTGTCCCAAGATTTGGAAAGCGTACCATTTTTCATAGAATTCCTTATAACCATCCCGCAAATAGTCCTCCCGTTCCCATGTAGCGTCACTTTCACTACCCTGATTACTCCACATTACTTTATACCACTTAACCACTTTGCTTCTAGTCACTCGTTCCTGAGTATCGATCACTCGGACTGGCTTTTCTTCGTAAGTTAGATCAGATTCCAGCCTGATATCTCCTAAAGGGACTCTTTCCTCAGGAACTTGAAGACACTTTTTGAGCTGAGATACATGGAAGACGTTGAATATGGCACTCATTTCAGGAGGTAACTAGATTTTGTACGCAACAGCTCCACTCTTGCCTATGATTTGGAAAGGACCCACGTATCTTGGTGCAAGTTTCCGCTTAATACCAAAACGTTGGACACTCCTCATTGGAGAAACTTTCAAGTAAACGAAGTCTCCAACTTCAAACTCGAGTGGCTTTCTACGACGATCAACATAACTCTTTTGTCTAGCTTGGGCTGCGGCCATATGTTTTTGGATGGTATGGACTTGTTCCTCAGCTTCCTCAACAAAAGTAATACCATAAAATCTCCTCTCACCAGCTTCTATCCAATTTAGTGGGGTTCTACACTTACGACCGTACAAAGCTTCAAATGGGGCAATCTTAATACTCTCTTGGTAACTATTATTGTACGAGAATTCGGCTAGAGGTAACCATTTTTCCCAAGAACCCTTGGATGAAATGACACATGCCCGCAACAGATCTTCCAAGATTTGGTTAACCCGTTCCGTCTGACCAGACGTCTAGGGGTGATAAGCAGAGCTTCTCACTAACTTGGTTCCCAGAAGGTGATGCAAGTGCTCCCAAAAGTGAGCAGTGAACTGGGGACCATGGTCAGAGATGATAGTACAAGGTATCCCATGGAGCTGGACTATCTGATTGAAGTACAACTCAGCATAGTCAGTAGGACGATAGTCTACTCGAACAAGAATGAAGTGAGCCGACTTGGTTAGGCGATCTACAATTACCTAGATGGAGTTATGATTTTTGACAGTAGGAGGAAGTCCGACAATGAAATCCATACTTATCTCTTCCCATTTCCAACCTGGGATAGAAAGTGGTTGAAGTAACCCAGCTTTCATATGCACAACTTTAACTCTACAGCAGGTGTCACACCTAGCCACATATGCAGCTATCTCTTTCCGCATCTTGGTCCACCAATAGTATGGCTTCAAATCATAATACATCTTATTGCTACCAGGATGGATGGACAACTTAGAGGAGTGTGCTTCAGACATAATATCATTTCTAAGCTCTCGGTCCTTAGGCACAACTAACCTATCCTTGAACCATAGTACACCCTCTTCATCTACCTTGAATTGTGTAGTTTCTTGCTCTTTCATCTTCCGTTTTATGTGGAATACACCTGGATCAGTCTTTTGGAGCTCAATAATTCTGCTTTTGAGAGTGCAACTGACAGTAATGTTGTACAAGACTGCTGGATGTAGAAGGCGAGATCGATGAAAATCAGTTTCAACTAGGGAATGGCAATGAGACTTACGGCTTAAAGCATCCGCAACCACATTTACCTTGCCAGGATGATAGTGCACTTGAAGGTTATAATCCTTAATCAACTCGAGCCATCTTCTTTGACACATATTTAACTCAGGTTGGGCGAAGATGTATTTGAGGCTTTTGTGGTCTGTGTAGATATTGTAGACATTGCCTAGCAGATAATGCCGCCATACTTTCAAAGCATGAACAACTGCGGCGAGTTCTAAGTCATGCGTTGGATAATTCAGCTCATGCTTCCGAAGTTGTCGAGAGGTATATGCAATCACTCGGCCTTCCTGCATCAACACACCTCCCAAACCTATGTCTGAGGCATCACAATAAACATCAAATGGTTTCTCGATATCCGGTTGTGCCAAAACCGGAGCTGAGGTTAGGAGGGTTCGTAGTTGGTGAAAAGCCGCATCACACTCAGGAGTCCAGACAAACCTGGTGTCTTTTTGCAGCAACCGAGTCATGGGTTTGGCTATTTTTGAGAAATCTGGGATGAAGCGACGATAATAGCCAGCCAACCCAAGAAAACTCCAGACCTCATGAACCGAAGTAGGAGCCTTCCAATTCAATACTTCCTGTACCTTGGTGGGATCCACCATAATTCCCCCATCGGACAACACATGCCCAAGGAAAGGTACTTCACGAAGCCAGAATTCGCACTTACTGAACTTTGCATATAATTGATGTTCACGCAGTCTAGTGAGGACTATACACAGATGTTCAGCGTGATCTTCCTCATTTTCAGAATATATCAGGATGTCATCAATAAATACCACCACAAACTTGTCCAATTCGGGCATAAACACCGAATTCATCAGGTACATGAAGTGGGTGGGGGCATTTGTCAGGCCGAAAGACATAACAAGATACTCATAAAGGCCGTATCTTGTCGAGAAAGCCGTTTTTGGAATATCTTCGGGACGGATTTTAATCTGATGGTAACCAGACCTCAGATCAATCTTGGAAAAGACTTTAGCTTTGGACAACTGATCGAACAGGATATCGATAGGTGGTAGAGGATACTTATTTTTGATAGTGACTGCATTCAGAGGTCTATAATCTACGCACATTCACAAAGACTGATCCTTCTTCTTTACAAAGATAGCAGGACATCCCCATGGCGACGAACTAGGACGAATCAACCCCTTCTTCAAAAGTTCATTCAATTGCACCTTAAGTTCAGCTAGTTCATTCGGAGGCATCCTATAAGGTCTCCTAGAGATGGGAGCCGTGCTAGGCAACAACTCAATTTAAAACTCCACATCCCGATCCGGAGGAAGTCCCAGCAAATCATCAGGAAAAACGTCTGGAAACTCATTCACTACGGGAATTTCAGCCAACGCCTTTGCTTGCACAGCATGAACTTCCCCAGACAAATCAACTTTTCTAGGAAGTTGTACCAGAAAACCCTTTTGATCGGTAGGATCTCTGAGCATAACTACCCGAGTGGATGTATCAATGAGTACCCCATTCTGACTCATCCAATTCATGCCCAGAATAACATCTATGCCTAATCCTGGCAAAACCACTAAGGCAAGCGAGTACTTTCTCCCTTCTATCTCAAGGTCAAGATTCCCCACTACTTTATTTGTGGAAATATTCCCACTTGCTGCGCTAATGCAATAACCTCCACCTTCAATAATATGTAATTTGTGTGCAAACTTGGATGCAAACTTAGGACTAATAAAGGAATGCGAAGCACCTGAATCAAAAAGTACCACTGCAGGATGTTGGTCAACTAGGAACTTACCAGCAGTAACCACCTCACCAGATGGGATTTCCTCAATACTATTATAATGAGCATGCCCTTGACGGCCACCTTGGTTGACATTCTTCTTAGGGTATGGACAGTTCCTGGACCAATGGCCTGGCTTGTTGCAGTTCTAGCAAGGCATGTTGCTGGGAGGAACACTAGAACTGCTCTGTCCAGAATTTCCCTTTGGCAGAGCGACTGTATATGCCTTGCGGAACCCAGTTTTGGCAGCAGACTTCTTCTGTGGCGGACGGAACTTGGTATTCTGAGCAGGTGGGAGAGGGGAAGACCTAGGTGCAGCTGAGGTCCGAGACTGCGAAGCACTCGCCTCAAGGGCCCTTTTGCGGCTCTTAGAGGTAGAATAGATAGCATTATTGTTCTCCTGGGTCAAAGCATCACTGATAAAATCATTGAAGGTAGTACACTTGCTAGTGCCCATAGTCTTCATCAGCTTTAGGCCGAGGCCTCTTTTAAAGCTAGCAATTTTCTTGGCATCAGTATCCACAAACTTAGTGGCATACCTTGCCAGGTTGTTGAAAGATTGCAGATATTCAGTCAAGCTTTTATTTCCCTGCGACAGCCTCATGAATTCTATGTGCTTGATTGCCATAAGACCTGGAGGAATATAGTTCCCACGGAATGCGGCCTTGAACTGGTCCCAAGCAATCGGGACATTTGCAGGTAGTGTGGAATGATAGTGGCTCCACCAAATACCCGCTGGGCCATGCAGTTGGTGAGAAGCATATTCAGTTTTCAGCTTATCGGTCAAGCGAAGCAGATGAAACTTTTGTTCAATAGTGTTCAACCACTCATCGGCTTGCAGTGGTTCCTCCGCCTCCTTAAAGAGCAGGGGCTTAGTATCAAGAAAGTCCTTGAAATCACTATACTAATTGGGTTCTAGGCCCTGGCGGCCATGACGAGCCTCCCGGTTGGCAAGCTAGCGCATAGCATCTACCAGCATGCGCTGCCCTTCGACCACGGTCTGCATCAGATCAGCCGGGGTAGGTGGTGGTGGAGGGGGTGGCTGTTCCTCATCCTCATTGCCATGACCCCGACGGAGATTGTACGACATCTGCAAAATGCATAGCCAATGAGCACTGATGATGTGGGAAATTTGTAGATGAATTATTGTAAATATGTCAAACTGACTTCATGAAATAGACTTCTCAAAATACTCATGGCACAATAATTCATCACAACCGCACAATCCATTCAAGCGTATCAATTGGCGCAATCATGCGAGGGAATCCAACAAGATGTACTTTGATAAAGGCTCATTCACAAGGAGCACAGCAGTTACTGAACCGTTTACGTTAAAATCTACGTGATTTTTGACCTTTCGCCCGGTACTTGGATTCGATCTCAATTTTTTTTAGTTGACTGAGAAAGGCTACTTCAAACTGACCACAAAGAGACTTCTCAATGGTAGAGTTCCATGATGGATCATGACTAGCCACCTCGATACCAGCGCGTGCCAAGCAGCACAACCTTATGTCGCGCGCCATAGGAGACCCTCGGTTTCGTCGCGGCACCGAAGGGTGCTAATCGTGACACCATCATCGAACGCACGCAATAAGACATCCAATTGTGATCGAAATTAACATGTTCAAATAAACATCTAGGAAACATAGGGTGCGACCTTACATCCCAAAAGTCAAGTTATTACAAAGCCTCACTCCAACCCTAGGAGGCACAAAAGATGATTCTAACATCGTAGCTACGCGATGACTACTCTAAGCATCATCCTCAGAGTCGTTGTCAAGGATCTCCCCGCCATCCTCGTCGCTAACAGGCTCTAACTCCTCGTCTTCTTCTTCTTTTGGCTCTTCTTCTGGTGCTTCTTCTGGTGCGGCATCTTGGGGCCCGTTGACCTCCACTTCATCATCATCTTCAGCCATGATGATTCCCGAACTCATGTCCTCATCTGCGTTGTTGTTTTGAGGCAGCAGAGGATTTAGCTGGTTGTTAAGGCGGTGCACTTCTTCATGAAGATTGTCATTGTATTCTTCAGCATTCTCCAACTGTTGCTCAAGCTCAAACTGACGAGCTCTCAGAACGTTCTCCTCGTGCCAGGCTTCATCTCTTTGATTCATGACACGGACCAGCATGCGTTGACAGTTGCGATTTGCTACTGTCAATCTCTGGACTACAAGGGTTTCCTAGTCATGATCACAGATCACTTGCTCCAGTTGCTGATGCGCTGCATTACTGGCAGCAGTCACTTCGGCCAACTCAGCCCTCAGCCTTTCCACCTCAGTGGGCTCGGGGCGGGGCTCACGTGGAGCGAGCTGGTGACGAGGTGCCCTTCCTCCAGTGGACTTGCGAGCGGTCCTCTTGGTACGTGCCATCTGTAGCAACAAGATACGACTTAAAGTGAGGATCATTTAGGGGATATGAAATTTAATTTAGTCGGGACTATTGAAATTTTTAAGGAGGGAGTAAATGATATGTATGATATAATTAAACATGATGCATGCACGTTCCGTACGCCCTCTCACCTTAGTAGAAACCTAAAGTTCTAACGCTAGGCGGTGGCATACATACTTTCTCTCATATAAGCGAAACTATCGGTCTACTTGTTACGCTGTTAGTGTACCTGCAGAAAATCTCATTTCAGCCCAATAGTTTCCCGATATAAGCACACAAGAAAGTAGTAATTTAAATACTTTCCATATACACATCCCCTGATGTATATACTTCAGTATCAAAGCTACCCAATATAATGGTTCCCCCAATTAAGTGCTTATATAATTACACGGTTTAATCATGTAAGTATGCAAGTCACCAAAACTACTCTCCCCTAGATCGCCGGTTGGACGATCATGCTCTCACAACTCACACTTACCAGAGCGTTGAGGCAATTGATCCATACATTACCACCCAAGTGGATGGCATCCATACAATATCATGCCGTATGGATGACGAAACAAAAACAAACAAGGCCCCCAAGTTAGTCTTTATAATAAGCCACCTAAGAGTCCTTATTTGGGCTAAGGGATGTGATCACTGGCATACCAATGAAAACAAAAACAAACAAGGCCCCCAACTCGTATAATGTGTTTAATGTTGAATTATGCTCCGGTACTAGCTGTAACAGAATCGACCAAATTATAAGAGCACAAGTACAAAAACAAGCACCGAAGCGCTCAAATTTTTGAACTTGAGCCCATATAATCCCGGTAGTCAATCGAAACCACGAAGGATTTCAAACCAACTTGCTTACAACCAAGATCGCATCATTCAACATACAACATCATACGTTACATTTCACAAGTAGTTCCAAAATAAGTTTACACACATGGAGTCACAATTATTACAAACCAAGTTTATAAAGTAGCGGAAGCATAACATACGCATTAGTTCACATACTACTGCCAGTCTTAATGATCAACCACCCGCAAAAGCTTCAGGAAAATACATAAAAGATGATCACGCCCTAGTGATCTAGTCTTCGTCACCCGCAGGGTGGAGACAAGTTTTGCAGAAGCCTTGGTAGAGCATATCATCTGCAATAGGAGGGAATAAACCCTGAGTACTAGAATGTACTCAGCTAGACTTACCCGTCAAAAACCAGAAATAAGATGACACCAAGGATTATGCAAGGCTTACATAAGAGGCTAGCTGACATCACATTTTTGCATAAAGGCATAAGTAATTGAAACTCTTATAACATGTACTAGCAGTTCTTTTTAGCATTTACCTGTCATCTATCTTAGCACTTGTACTAAACATTCACTTGAGTATAATCAAACAACATTATTATTATATCCATAGCAGGTATAACATTGTGGCAACATTATATCATTCACTTAACCATCTGTTCATTTAATGAGATCTACGTTGCCGCTGCTTAATTCAAGTGCTCACTAACCGGGAGCGACGGCGATTCGAATCGAATTCCTATCTAGCTAGAGGGGTATTTCTAACACTCACCGCGCAGGCCTCTGCCAGGTTCGCACAAGCCACCTTTTCATATGATTCAGGAATCGCGGGTCCGAATGATGTCGCAACCCCAAGGGCGACACTCTACCAGGTGATAGGGACTCTAACCCCCCTTGGTCTCACGCCAATGTCCCCAAGCACATCCTTTCTCTCCTCCAAGAAGCAACCTACCATTCGATTCCCGGCCTAAATCACATTACTCGGCTTCGCGGTCGGAACGGCTTATCCGGCTAACTAAGTGTTAGACTGCGTTCAACATGACTCAAGGACGTACAGCGAATCGGTCCTTAAACGACACAGACGGGCACAACTCCACACCCAAGACGTGAAGTGTCTTGCGGCTGTACTATCGAACTCCCGCCCGGTCTCCATTTCATTTTAAAGCATGGTTCCATCCACGATAGCCATAAAGCCACTCGTGACTCCTTCCTACATCTCGCGAATGACCGGAAATCACCCGACTTCTACCGTACTAAGCAGGGCTAAGCATTGATACGTGCCTAAACCTAAATTAGGATTCAAGTACGATATCTGGGCAAGGACATGTATAATGCAACAATTGTTTTCATACAACTCCTATAACTTAATGCATTAAACAATTAAAAGTACTCAAGATAGATTTATAAAATGATGGGTTCAGCATGCACCAGGGCTTGCCTTTCAAAAAGGTCGAGGGCCGGTGGTCAGGGCACTCAGGAAGGTCATCTGCGGGCACTCCTACGCCTGCTGGATCCTCGGGCTCCTTCTGCTGCTCCTGGTCCTCCTCCGGAATCACTTGCTCGAATTCAAGGAGCGTTACCCCCTCCGGTACACCTATAGCATGAATGCACAATAAATATCATTGATGCATAATGGGTGCAACATGCTCGGAATGAAATGCATTTCAGCAATAAAAGTACTCTATTCTAGTCACTTCACCATTACGTGCAAATCTCTTCTCCGGTGGAGAAGTACTTACCTAATCTACCCAACCTAATGTACAATTGTTCCGCTTCAGTTAAGGCCCTAACATCTAAAATCATAAGAACAACATTACTTAGGTTACCAACAAGAAATCATCAAAATACCACAGTAAGACATTCTGGACAGCAGCTCAAAGATTCTAACATAACTGAAGATTCCTAACTCCAAAAGATATGATCTAAGACAATCTGGAAAGCTTAAGAAATACACTACAATTAATTTTCAGATCTCAACCCTAAATTCCTAAGTTTTCCTTGTCGAATTTCATAAGTTCCAGAATTTATCCTTTCTAAACAGAGAGTAGCAAATTCTGGACTGTCACTTTAACAGCAATAACTCCCAAACTACTAAGCCAAATGCTCCCAAATTTTGACACAAGCTAGTTTATCAAGCTTACTACAACTTTGGTATTTACAAGTTTTCCAGCAACCACCTTTATCAAAGGTCAAACCTAGAAATACTACCAGCTGTCCAGAAAACCTAGAATTGCAAAGATTAAATATTTATTTATGTGGCAAACATCCCTTAAGACCAAACTAATGTTACCACAAGTTCACATAGGTCACAAAAACACCAGAAAGTAAGGTGTGCCTACCTAAAATATTTATTTAAACTCATTTCTTAATTTACTTAAGTAATTAAGTGGAATTTTAAACATATATGTAAACTGCTCCTAAAATTCTACAAAAATTACAGGAGACTCTATGAACCAAAAAGATACCACTGTAAAAATTTGAACTAAAATTATCTACAGAAAATCCCTAAACAAAATTCACAAGCCCAAAAGGCTGATTTTTGTATAATTAACAAATCATATTGAAAAGTATCAAACAATAGATTTCATAATTTTCTTGAACACTTTAGGGTACCAAGACATTCTCCAAAAATTTATAAGAACATTGCACATGTAGAAAAATTACAAAAATTCATTTAATTATTTCCTAAAATAACAAGATAGCATTATAACTTGAAAACTACTTAAGCACTACTGCCCAAATCTTTACCAAAGCTAGAGCATGTATAAATTAGTCTACCCACCAAATTTCATAATTTTTGGAACACTGAAACTCAAGATATGATTTAAACAAGTTTGCATGTAATTTAAAACTAAACATCACATATCAAATTTATATTTTTCTAAAATACTACACATCATGCAGATCCTAACAAAATTTATCTCATAATTTTTGGGCAAGTAAAACCCTAGATCTACATTTTCCAAACATCAACTAAAATCTGTGACAAATATGAAAAGAAAAAAAACAAAACTGAACCCTAACTCGCTACTGGGCCGGCCCGGGAGCAGACGCGGCCCACGACGCGCGCGGCCCGTCCCGGAGTCCCGCCCGCGCGCGCATGGCGCTGACAGCACGGGCCCGCAGTCAGAGAGAGAAGAGCAGAGGGGGAAGACGGCCGCGACTCCGACGAGCTCTAGCTCACCGACGACGGCGACTCCGGTGACAGGAAGAGCACCAACGGCTTCTCCGTGACTTCCCGCATCAACCAAACCTAGATTGGCTGACCCTATCCCACCCTAGCTATGACGGCCATGGCGATCGCGGCTCAGAGGCGGCACCCGGTGGCGGTCCGGCGAGCTCCGAGGGCCATGGACCTAAGTGAGGTGTGATATGGCTTCCTGAGGGCATGGCGGACCTCTTTATGCCAAAGAAGAGGACGGAGGTGGAGCGAGTGCCGCTGGCCACGTGAGCACCGCACCAGCAGCCATGGTGCGGCAGCGCATGACGGAGTTCTACCGTGTACCGGCCATCCCATCTGGTAGCGTCATTACCTAGGCTGCTCTACCCACCCTGGAACCCAGAACACGTAGCGGGGAGACTGGAGGGTGACCGTAGGGAGCTGACCACGGTGAGCCGCTATGCGGATAGTACGCCGGCGAGGACTCGCGGTGGCAGAAACCAAAATTCGCCCTCACCTCTTCACAATCCGGTCAAGCAGCGGTTGAAGGAGGTGGAGGGGATGTTGGCAGAGTAGTGAACGGGATTTGGAGGATGGTGGTGAGACGGTGAGCTCGCACTAGCACGGAGAAGGCTGCGGTGGCAATGGCGTCTCCGATTTCCGCCTCGGTGAGCCTAGCCAGAGCGAGAGGGAGGGGGAGGAGAGTGAGCGCGAGTGAGAGGGTGGAGGTGTCCGCTCAGTGTTCAACCCCACGCCTGGGCTCGCGACGTGCAGGCGACGGCAAGACGCGCACGCCACGCGGCCACCGGGCTCTGCCCGAGCGCCACGACGCGAGTCGGTTGTCCGACTAAATGGCGATGTTGTTGACTGAATGGAGGCCATCATTGTTCAACTGACAGAGCAACTTCGTCAACGATTAACTCCCAAACCAGTGAGAACCAGGCGTGGTTGATGTTGGCAATGTTGTAGAGCTACATGAGGGCTACAAGTTTGTCAATTGGAGTTTGGACTGGTTCGGCCAGGATTTGAAACCACAGAGCTCCAAAGTGGTGCACTTCGAAACTGAAACGTAGTTTCAGTCATTAAGCCGACTGAAACCCGATTTTCTAGACACTATATCTCCTAAACCATTTAGAACTAGGTGATGGTGATGTTGACAATGTTGTAGAGCTAAGTGAGTACTACAAAAGTGTCAACATGAGTTGGACCTTGTTTGGTCTGGTTTGCAAACTACAAGCTTCCAAAGTAGGTCACTGTAAAACTGGAGGGACACCTTTGAGACTTAGAAAAATTCTAAGTGTTGAGACAGCCCCTCTAGCTGACTTGTGGGCCATTTTTTAGTATGTTCTGGCCAGTTTCATGAGATGGTCATATTGAGACTTTTGTTCCCCATAAAATTCCCTACAACTTTGCTTAAGGGTACTCCTCCATGCAAGGCCTCTAAGCTAGACTTTTTAATTGGTCAAACTAGAGCATCCTAGGGCTAAATGGTGGTCAACTACACCTTGGAGGGCATTTTGGTGATTTTGGTCAACATGAACCTTGCTCCATTAGTGACCCTAAGTATAACTAAGGTGTTGTTAGATATATTTAGCTACTCTCCCCTTTTGTTACACCAATTACCTAGTGTCACATGATGTGAGTCAAACAAAATTCTAAAAATAACCACATTAGTTGCAATCACATAAAATAACATGAAATGATGCATGCTTGTGCTCATGCAAATGCAATGCAATTATGGAGCTAAACACCTGAGGTGTTACATAGTTGATGGTTTATAATGATAGTTAATTACCATCAACACTCGGTGCAATCTTTTGCTTCACGCCAAAATGCTTTACACTCTTCATAGGTGAAACTTTCAGATATATGAAGTCTCCAACTTCAAACTCAATCGGTTTTCTACAGCGATCAGCGTAACTTTTCTATCTAGATTGGGCTGCAGCCATATTTATGTTGATGGTACGAACTTGTTCTTGAGCTTGCTCAACAAAATTAATACTATAGTACCTTCTTTCTCTAGCTTCTACCCAATTGAGTGGTGTTCTACACTTACGAGCGTACAATGCTTTGAATGGGGCCATCTTAATGCTCTCTTGGTAACTATTATTGTATGAAAACTCAGCTAAAGGCAACCATTTCTCCCATGAATCCTTGGATGAAATAACACAAGCCCGTAACATATCTTCTAAGATTTGGTTAACTCGTTCAGTCTGACCGGACGTCTGGGGATGATAAGCGGAGCTTCTCACTAGCTTGGTTCCCAGAAGATGATGCAAGTGCTCCAAAAAATGAGCAGTGAACTGCGGACCTTGGTCAAAAACAATAGTATAAGGGATTCCATAAAGTTGAACTATCTAATTGAAGTCAGCCATCTCGCGAGCTCACACTAGGCACGAGGGAGCGCGAGGGAGATGTGGTGACCGTGGTGCAGAGCTATGGGGCGCTCGGGATGGAGGAATGATGGCGACCATTGAACTCGGCCCAGCTGTCCATGGCAGACATGGCCGCGCTCTGCGTGAGCAGGCGCCAGGGAGCGAGGTAGAGGGCAGAGGTGAGCTCAGGAATGAGGGAGGAGCGACAGTGGGCAGCTCATCCTCTCCCCATCGGCTCAAACATGCAGAGGCATGTGGCAAGGTGGAGGGCGCGCGGCAGCCCTGCATGGTGGCCACGCACAGGGCACGCGGCATCCATTGTGGCGTTCAGCTGAACAGGTGGCAGGCACTGGAGTGGCCGTCGTGGAACACCGTTTTGGGCATGTTATGGGCTGATTTGGACTTTGGGCTTTTAACGAAGTTTGAAACCTGTTCAAAGCTCTATGTTTTTCCTTTAGGGAGCAAGGTCATGAGAGCTATAGATTAGGAGATATTCAAGCATCAAGATGGTATTGTCAAAGCACTCCAAGCGATTAACAAAACTCCAAAATTATTGATCCCAACGAAGTCAAACTAATGTCATCTTTGTACATGCTCTTCTCCATAATGTCTACTCCAACTTTTGTATTTGCCTCAACTTGAGTTGTTTAGCGAAAACATGAGAACGCAGCATGCCAACATCGATGACTATGGATTCTAGACTTGAATATTTTCAAGTCTAAAACCTGTAGAACATCAAACTTCAAGCCTCTATTTGATAAACTTAAATATAGATTTAGACCTAGGTCCTTAAACAAAGGTTGCAGCACATAAACTAAACTACATCTTTTATTAAAGGGTCATGGACTAGTTCTGCTTGGTTAGGAAGATACAAGACTCCCAACTAGGGTACTTGAAACTAAAACACAGTTTTGACTTGGCCAATTTCTTGGGGCTCTAAATCAGCACTTTATTGAATCTTGGGAGCTCTATTTGACTAGGATAGAGGCCAAACTAGCTCTTGACCATTAAACAAAGTTTGTTTCACACAAGATAGACTACAACTTTTATTTAAGGTCAAACCTCATAACTGGTACAAAAGTCAAACTTTCACTTTGGTCAAAGTAGCAACTCGATAAAGCCTAAACTAGAGTTTTAGGCCAATCAGGGCATTTCTTGACATTTACTCAACATGAACCCTTCATGACTTTTGTTGTAGAGTTCATATAGAGTCATTTGGACAAGTTTCTAAGGTTTGGTTGATGGCCTATAATTCCATTCACTTAATGGTGCAAATTCCAATAGGAATGGAATTTATCATTTCATGTGACTTTTTTATTCCAAACTTCATGAAACTTTTCCAGGGGTCACTATAGACAGAAAGTGATGTGAGACACATGAAAGAAGTGACATCAACACTCACTTCCATTTCCAAGCTTGAGCATCTACATACACACATTAAAACATAATTAATAAGAGTATGTTGCATATGTTTTAAAGAGATGTTGCAGATGTTTCAAAGCACATTCCATATAGGCATGTTTCACCTGTTGCACTAGTGCATCACATATGTTCCATGCTCATATATGAACAAATGATTCTTAGGCTCATGCAATGCAAGTGCCAAATGCAAGCCTAACACCTGGGGTGTTACATTCTTGTTGCCTAGATTGCACCCTTCCTTTATCATCCTTTTATCATGTCATCTTTCTACTCTTCGATCTTACCATTTTGTTGGACCACCGCCTCACCCTTTGTTTTATGCCTCAATGATTTGTTTTCACAAACGATCTCCTATTGGTGAGGGCTTATTAGGTCCATTGATCAAGACCTCTCCTTGCATTTAGCTTTTTTTTTGCATCATCTGATCTAGGAGATTAGGATTGCGATAAGTTGCATGTTCTTCTCTCATCAACCTCTCTTTGATTTTCGTTGATTCTTGGTCGATGAGATGCTTTTCATTGGAGCTGCAGACTGTAGTTCCTCCATCCATGATGAATGAGTTATGTCTTCTTTGTGCAATGTTATTAGAGTTCATCATGTGCCTTGCTTCATCTCCAATTTGAATTCATCTTGTGACTTACCCAAATTGAATTGAGTTTCCTAAAGGGGTTAGTCTAACAAAATATCCAGTATCTACTACAACATACTATCGGCTCAAAAATCAACCTAGACACCACGTCTAATTTGATTTAGGAAGGCAATTTAACCTAGGCACCACGCTTAATTTAAAAGCCTTTGGAAGTAAAATTAGCACACCTTTTGGTTCAAGAATAAAACTCAAAACCTATCTAATTTAATTCAGGAATACAGTTTAAACTAAGCACCATGCCTAATTTAAAAGGTGTATTCAAATACTTCAAAACCTACGCATATACTATAGCAAACAAAGGTAGCATGAAAGCATTATAGAGATTTACTCAAGTGGAGATGAAAGAGCATGATTGTTATTGAGCGTGACTTAAAGGTTGGGACAACTAGAATGAATTAGCAACATGGCATAGGATTTTTCAAAGAAGTCCATCCCCCAGCTTGAATTTTGTAGTAAAATCAAGTTTGGATGATAGATCTCTTATGTATAAATGGGATTCAATGTTGCATGATAATTGGTTGGACATACCTTGCGTCGCCATCCTTCATTCTTTTTGTTTCAAACCTAGAATGGTTAGTGATAAAAATACCCAAAGGAATATTTTCACAATTATATTTCTATGCTCATTTCACAAAGGCATCATAGCAAAAGGTGAAAGCTCGTGTTATCACCTGAAAGTGCTTGTTTTAGGATGGAAGCTCGTCCTTGGAAAACCTTTGAATTGCGTTTCTAATTGGTGAACTGGTTTCCCCTCCAACACCAACCTTTATGTACCTATCTTAAGATTCACACAACAAGATTTGTAGTATTTATGATAAATATATGCATCTACAACCATCTTTTCAAAATTTTTGTGGACAAGAACCATGAGGGGCGAAGATCTCATGCGTGGCAATGTTGGAGAGACCAATTGATTCAGGAGATTTCTCATACGAGCATTGATTTGATGGGGTGTTCATGAAATAACTTCCATGCTCGTCTATGTCATCTTCCTTTTTAGGCTCCAAGGTTGTTTCTTCATGAATATCTATAGGCAAAAACATTGTTTCCATCATTTCATGCTTATGACATTCATTGGACATTTTATTGGCTAAGATTTCCCATAGATTGGTAACTCTAAGGTTGAACTTGTCCAAGGCCTCATCCATCCATTCAATGGCAACGACACATAAGTTCTTAATATCCTCCTGTCATTGTTGTTGCTCTTCTTGGTATTCCTTATGGCCTTCATGACTCCTATGCTTTGGGTGTCTTGGTGGATTTCTAGGATCATCATGAGTTTTAGGAGAAAGAGCATAAGAGGAATCATCGGGGTCAAGGTGGGTTTGAATGAGACATCTAATGTGGGCATAGAAGGGGAGAAGATAGGAATAGCTTCTAAATGACTTGGCTCTCCTTCTATGGGTTCACTAGACATGTCATTCTTGAATTCTTCCCAACGTCCTACATAGGAATAAGGACATTTTCTAAGAGATCCCTTCTTGAGACAAATTAAATTATATTCACTCGAAGGTCTCTTATGGAACTAAAAGTTTAACCTTTTCCCAGAATCAGCATAAAAAAGATCATCTTCACATGAAATTTCAAAACGTTGAATTTCTTCTTCCCTTGGAGGATTTTGGGATCGATAGCTAAATCTTGGGATTGGAGTGGTTGCGATTTGGCTATCAAAACTTCTTCTTCCTGATCGGGAGATGATTCCTTCTCTTTCTCGAGGAGTTCATTATTAATGCTAGTGTAGAGAATCTTTTCACTAATTCTATCAAGCATAAACCTTGCTTCACTAGCAGACAAATGAAGGAAAGCTCCTCTAGAGGCTTGATCAAGGGATTACATGGAATCCTTGCTAAGACCCATATAAAAATATTGAAGAAGTACCGGGTCTAGAATGGCAAGGTTCGGGCCAGTGATGATGAGGTCATTAAAATGATCCCATGATGTGGCAAGAGATTCTTCTTTTAGTTGTCTAAAATTAGAACCTCTTTCCAAAGGCTAACCACTATGGAGATGGGAAAGAAACATAAATAAAATTTAGAGCATAACGTTTTTCAATCTTCTTGCATACTTCCTATGGTTCAACTATACAATTGTTTAGCTCTTCCCGTCAAAGAGAACGAAAACAACTTCCATCTTAAGGTTTCATTAGACATGCCAGCGATATGCAAGCATGCACAGGTCTATGCAAACTCCCATAGGTGTGAGTATGGGTTTTCATTGCCTTCTTCCAAGAAGTATTGTTCTCGAATCAGTTTTATTAAACATGGGTGCAGCTCATAACTAGGTGTTATGATAGGCTCTAAATATTTTGGTGGCTTTAGGATTGCGCTTGTCGATTTAGCATATTGATATATAGACATGTTATCCATGCTAAAAGAAAAAGAAAACAAAAGAAAGAATAAAAGATAAAAGGTTAAGCTAGGTTCATAGTTAATTCAGTAATCATTTCTCTAGCAATGACATGAGAAAGCTTGTTGGTATTTATTAACGCACATAGATAAATCCGCATGCGCACGAATACCATTGTAGCTTTCACTTAGAAGTATTCCAAGTATCATATCCACAGGGAAACATGTCAGACTAACTACAATCTAACTTAACCAGAGGTAGCAACAAGGTTAGGATAAATAGGAGCGTAGAGAGGATAACTAATGTTCTCTTGTTCTGACTTTGGTAGCTATGTCTTCTACTATTCAACTTGGGATATTACTAGGGAAAGACACCAACAGAGGATGCTTTCCTTTGTAACTAGGTCCTACTTAGCCTACAAATGGGAGGTGGACTATAGAGGACTCAACGAATGTGTCACACTTGCGTTATAACGCTACATCGTGATCTACCACTGATCCAGAATGCAGGGTGCATCCACAATTAACCTAAGTCTAAGCACCATGCTTACACTTATGATTAATACTTTACTCCCCCACTTGATAGCCTCTCAGGCTTTGCTTTGGTGGGTTGCCTTCTGGAGTGTTCTAGAGTTGTTTACGCTGCGGTTAAGCATGATTAAGTCTAACATTTGGGTCCACCTTGACGGTTTTCTGGATAAACCCTCTTGAAAAGATAGATTCACCAAAACTTGTGGAATTTGTCAGTTTAAACCCCTAAATCTATGTTTGGTTATGGAATTAAGTATATATGTAGGTTATATTGATGGTTTATAATTGGTGTTAGTCAGTGTCAATAGCGAGGCAGTAGTCCTCGAGCCAATGGTCTAGGTTGGTCTCGCTATTGTACTTGGAGATGTGCGTCGGTGGTCGGAATGGCCTAGGGTTGGGGGCCACCCCAAACTTAGGGACCAAAGTGATCCAGGGCGACACCCCTACCCCTCCGCTCAGGAGTACGGGACTGTGCCTGAGCGTGGTGCCTAGCCTCGATGGTGTCATAGATGTCATGGTCGTCGCCAATGCGGTAATGCCCGAGGGGAAGGCTCATGCCTTCGCTCCTGCTAGGGCTTCATGCCCCTGGTCCACCGACGGCCGAAGCTGCTGTCAGAGGAGTCACCATAGCTCCCACCTACCAGTGGGGCATGAGCATCAGAGCGATCCCCATTGACGTTGGTCATCGGCTAGGACAACCTAGAGAGCGCAACATGACGCCATGAAGCAGAGCTCTTGGCCTGTTGCTCGAGAGCGACATGGAGAAGCCACCTCACCTCGTGTAGCCGCTCGTTGGTCTTTGGGTCTGGCATGTCGGTGATGTCCTCCAGTTAGTAGGTGGCAGCCACCATGTTATAGGTCGCTCGGGGGAAGCACTAGGTGCTGGGAGCCCTATGTAGGTGTCATCATCATTGCTAGGGGGTTGCACGGCTTGTTGTCGCGCAAGGTCTTGCCTTTGGTGCTTGAGCTCTACCTCTGCAGCTCTAGGTCCACCTGTCGAGCCTGCAGGCGAGCTACCTTCTCCCAAAGGTAGTTCACATGGCTGTGGGGACTCTAGTCCAGCGGTGTGAGCTCAGGCGCCTCGTTAGTAGGAATCTTGCCATCGATGTGGTAGCACATGCATGGTGGATTGTAGCATTCGATGTCATCAGAGTCATACTCCGAGTCATTCCCCAAGGGGATCTAGAGGAAGGTGCGCAACAAGGGGACATCAACCCCCACAACACCGAAGGGGATGGCGCTCTGTGGCGCCTCACGACTGATGAGGTGCTCCATCTCTAGCTAGAAGGATGCCACCACATTCTAGATCCCAAAAGGCAGGTTCGGGAGGTAGTACCAGAAGCGGTCAGGCGGTAGGAGCAACTCTGGGATGGCGATCTGGTGGTGGACGTTGGCTAGCATGTAGAAGATCTGGCGATAGTACAACACGGTGGGGTGCAGACCCAGACCATGTCAGATCTGCCGAGCCAAGACCTCGAGATCTGCTCCTAGGAGGCCCAGCGGAGGGGGCGGCACTAGGAGCTCATTGCCCGCTGACGTGGCCCCATTGAGCGAACGAAGCTCGCCATAACAGTCAGCGACATAAGCTAGGCTCCCAAAGATGAGGACCTTGCCTAGAACGAAGGCGTTGGCTATGATGAAGAACTCACTAGGGAAGCAGACACTGCTATCTGGAGTGGTGCCACTTGCTCCGGTGACGAAGCGGGTGGCTCCGGCCACCGTAGAGCTTGAATTGTACTTGACGCTGCCCCCTACTTGGCGCGCCAACTTTCACGGGGTCAGAACCACGACAAGCATGTTGTTAAAGTCGGTGCCAGAGTACGTGTCTGTAGTGGCTCGAGTGGACTCAAGAACATAAGAATCACAAAGAGGACACAACGGTTTATCCTGGTTTGGGTCGATCGATGCCCAATGTCCAGCAGCTGATGATCCTTATACTCAAGAGCACCCAAAATTGGGGGTTACAACAAAGTGTATAGGAGGTAGAGAGAGAGTAGGGGGTTAGCTCGATGCAAATCCTAAGGTTGCCTCACCACCAATGGAGCCTTCCCCTCGTTGGAAAGGAGAAAGACGAAGGATGCGGTAGAGGAGCTCTCGGTGCCCCTCTCTAGGCTGCTCTACTCTTAGTGCTTAGCAGGAGCGGATCGATGAGGAATGGAATGATCTATCTTGGATTGTCCTTCCCCCTCTAGGATCCAACCTTATCCCTTATATACCAAGATAGGTTAGGTACATGGTGGTTTGGGGGGTTGAGCCTATGGTCTGCATGTGCAAGAGTCCAGGAGGGTCTTGCAGCGGCGCTCTGTGGACCATGGCAGTGTCGTGGAGCCAAAGAAGCCCTAGGCGTTGTCTGGCTGGCCTGTTCTGACACACTGAGTGTCAGGCTATGTCGGCTTGGACCAGCCTTCCTAGGCACACTTATGGAGTGTTCTTGGTAGCGAGGGAGGTCGGCTCAAGGGGTTGATGCATGGGCCTGAAAGCCCCTGAGCCCCGGAGGCCAAGGAGAGCTTGTCTTCTTGTGTCACGCCCCATGCGTGACCCTATCGGGGGAGCGGCCGGTAAGGCCACGCCCAAAGTGCTGAGTCATGGAGCCCCCAAGCCTTGATGGCTCAAGACATGTCTTCTAGTGCCCAAGCCTTGGCTAGCATCATAAGCTAGGCAGGAGCCAAGGGCTGGGCTCAGATTTCCCCTCAATCGAGAGCGTGAGGCTTGGGTGAGCCCTCGAGCCCTGAGGAGAGGCCAAGGCATGCTTAGGCTCGGGTAGGTTTCTTGGTCTGAGGGTGTGCATGAGTGTACCTAATGGGTATAGCCCCCGAGCGATCCCAGAGGTATTGGTTGGGGGGTCACTTCGGTTGGGAATCATTGATCCTGAGGCTTAACATACCCATATGTTAGGATCTCGTTAGCAGTGTGGCAAGAGGCCGCCCTCACTGGGCACGCATGCCTCCCTGGGTGGCGTGGCTAGCCTAGGCCCTACTAGACCCTCCATCAGACGTATGACACAAGTAATGAGGACCCTAAGAAAGGGCATATAGCTCCTCACTAATCTTATGTTCTGTATAAACTATCTTCATCTACACCCAGTTCAAATAAATAAATAAGACAATTGCTATATTTTTTACATGTATTTGGCAACATTACTCACCTTACGTTCAAACCACCCAACAAAATGCTCCCTGTGACGCTTATCAGTGTTGTGCGTGCTAGTTCTTCTCATTAGCTCCTTGTATGCTCACTAAATATTATTGGTTGGATCAAATAGATTAGATTAGTGTAACATTAATCATGAGCATTATTCTACTCTTACTTATCTACTATGAAAAATACAAAAACACAAAAAAAAATTATATTAGTGTAACATTAATCATGAGTACTATTCATTCATGGCAATAATATCATAATGCATCCACTATTTCGTCACAACAGTAACTCATTCTACTAGTTGCACTATCTATGCTTTGCAACAAGAACCCTGTTGCATTAGTTTTTTATGTGCATTGCAAAACCACCATATTGCAACACCACATCCAAAAGGATTGCACCATTCCAAATGCAACAACCTATCAACGACCATAAATAGATGCAATTGATTTGTATTGCAACAAAACTAGCCATATTGCAACCCAATATAGACGTCACAATAGGGTTGGATCCTAGTAGTGCGAAGGCATGCCCAAAGGCAATAACCTGACTACTTGACAATCACAGACAGCTATGGGCAAGGTCAAAGTTCAGCACAACAAGCAAATGTGACTATGTCACCAACAACATAGCTGAGACCTTCAATGGTTGGATTAGGAATGAGATGTCCTTACCTGTTGTGGAGCTCATGGACAAGATAAGGAAATTGATCATGGACAGGTTCTGCACAACAAGACAGCTGGCCTCAAAGTTGTCTAGCAAAGTTTTGCCTCATGTAATGAAGGAACTGCACAACAAAAACAGGAATCTCAAGAACACCATTCATGGGAGTGGCCCAATAGTGGGTGAAGTAGGAGTGAATAAGGACCTAGTACCATGGAGGTTCATTGTTGATCTAGAAAAGGAAGAGTGCACTTGTTTTTTTTGAAAAGGAAGAGTGCACTTGTAGAGGTTGGCAGTTGATTAGTTTGCCTTGTGTGCATGCTATAGCTTTCATTGGCACAAGAAGGGTAGAATTGGAGGACTTTGTGCACCCTTTCTACTCTATAGACATGTTCAAAGCAGCTTATGCAACTGCTATTCCACCTATGCTAGACAAAGAGTGGGAAAAGGTGGATATTGGCTTCAAACTGCTTCCTCCTGTATGCAAGAGAGCAGCAAGAAGGCCAAGGAAAAGAAGGCTGGTTGGTGTTGAAGAAGGTGGGTCAAGTAGCAAGGGCAAGAGAAGGTGTAAAAGGTGTGGTGGATTTGGCCACCTCCAGAAACCCTGCAATGAAACTGTCATAGACCCTGATGCACCACCACCTGCACCACCAAAGAAGAGGAGGACTTTCAAGCCAAAAGTGGTTGAGATTATAGAGACCACAAATGATCCATCTAAGAAGAAGAAAAGGAAGGCCTCCTCCAAGGGGAAACAACCCAAGAAGAAGGCAACTCCTACTGAGCATACACCTCTTGAACAAGCTATGCAGTATGTGATCAGGCCCTGCATCTCTTGCCTTTGTTTATCAGTTTGTTTACTAACTCTTAACCACATGTTACATCTTGCAGGGTTCCAATCTCCCTAGACACTAGGAGCCAGGCCAAACACCAAGTGGCAGATAGCCCAAGGCCAATGACTAGGAGTCAAGCTACCTCACAGCTGACATCTAGTCCAAGTGCTTGCACTAGGAGCAAGATGGCCCTGATGGACTTCTAGGCATTGCAAGCAACACAGCAAGAGAAGGAAGATTTGTATGCATGCCTGTTGTGGTCTTTTGTGACTTTTATGTCTGTTGTTTCTGTGGCTTTCTGACATGTGAACACTGCAAGTAACAACAACAACAATAGTTGGAGGGCCCTGTTGCCTTACAATTGTGGCTCTTCTTTGAAAACTTGTAATGTATTCAACTTGGTATTGTAATGAACTAGGTATTGTAGTGAACTTGATATGGTTGCTGACATATCTTCTAAAGCTAATGTTGATTGCTGTATTAAACTTGGTAATGGTGGAAATGTATTAAACTTGATAATGTCAGTTAACTGCATTTCATTTCATTCATTTCACAGACATCACAAAGCAAAGTTCATGCATGGTTATACACCAACATGCACATGGCAACAAAGCTCACAACTCCTACAAACACACTGGCCACATTCATCCACCTATTCACTCTCTACTCTCCAGCTATGCTACTCATAGCAACCCTCGGAGCAGATACTACATTGGTCAGGCTCAACAGAGCCGTCTCCATCACCTTCATGCCTGCCATCACTACTGTAGCGTCCACGACATCTTCTGCGCTTGCTTTCTTCCACATGAAGAAAGGGCACTTGTCGTTGACCTGCTGAGGACCAGAACACAAGATTGGGATGAACCCTAGGTTAGGATTTGAAACCGCCAAAATGGGCCCCAAAGAAATGAAAATAACTCACCCAGTCCCGATTCCTGCAAGCATAGAACTGCTTATCTGGATTGTTTGGGTTCTAGAGGTCCGCTCCACAATGGTCAGTGTCCTACAGAAAGGGCACAGTGGATGCACCTCTCACTCCACTCGAACGCGTAGTTGCAGCGGAGGACAAAGTAGCTCCTGAGCCTGTCGCCATCTTGATTCGGCCTTTGCTTGCCCTATCCGGTCAAGGAAGCTCGCCCACCGTAGCCGTGCCCCGCACCCGCTTCCTTAGTCATGGAGACGAGGAAGGAGAGTGAGTTAGATGGGAGAGTGAGAGAGTAAGGGGGCTGCCCTAAGTAAAAGCTAGTCCAACCAGACCAAGTACTGCCTCCGCGTCGCAGACAAGGGCAAAATGGTCATCTTTCCACCTTCCTCTCTCCTCAACCGGTGGAAATGAATAAAATAAGGATGCAGTGTTATGTAACAAAATTTGCATAAACCAAAGTGTCTTCTAACAAACAGCTCCACTTTGGATGTCCACCAGCAAACGACCTTTCAGCATCCGCTAGCAAATTTTTATATCGTTGTTATTATGACAATTTCAGGTTAGAAAGGCATCTGACTAAATAGTAGGCAATGCCTTCTTGATTTCATTTGAGGACAAGAGCTGATAAGTGTTCTGCATCATCTTTGATTTGACGTCAACTATTGGTCATGCATCAAGGGATTCTGATGGAGCAAAATTGGCATGCATTTGTTACTTTGTTAGGGTTGACACCTTCCGGAACGCCACTGTAACACCTCATGTGTTAACCTCGATCATACATAGCAGATGATTTTATATTTTAACCTTGATCAAGAAGACCGGCCGGAGGGAGGGGGCATCATAAAAGAGAAATTTGGACCAAAGAAAAATCAGTACACATATTACATATAGAGGTTTAAAAAAACAATTTAACTGAACTAAGTCATGTGCCAATATCACTCATAGCAGTGTTACCCAAAATGGCACAAAAAATAGAAATAGTTGCAGTATTACAGAAAACGGCAGAATAAAGAAATAGTTATTGTTTTAATCAGACGGGAGTTTTATTAGGTCGCTCATGCATGGTCATGCCAACATTGGGAGTTGTCTTACTGGTCCTTTTTGCAGCCTGGCTAGTGGCCTTAGAATAGTACATGTAGAAGTAGACGTTCAGAATCATGGTGAACACCACGAAGACTGCTCCGGCAATAAACACTCCTTTGCGCAGAGATTGGCAAGTCCAGTTACCAGCATATACCATATCCCTGTATTTGGTGTGGTATGCGTTCTTTGTTGCTCCAGCAATTAGGCAGGCCTCTGCAATTGCAAATGTGATCCTGCAAATATGTCCCAAGAAATATAAATAGTCGGGCTACAAAACGTGAAAAGTACTGAAGTTTTCTTTTTTCTTGTCATGTGTGATAGAGCATAGAAATTGAAACAGCCATGAAGATGCGAAATATATGATGGACCAGGCTCTGCTTCCACCTGGTGCAAGTGGTGCACCAAAGCACATGCATCTCGTAACACCCATAAGCAGTGAGTGGCCTGAGAGAAGAAACAGGAAGGCACCAACACCATAGCCAGTAGCAATATCGGAGTCATAAACACAAAATGTGGTGTTGGAGTTGTCTGTGACTATTGAACCCTGTTATAAAAATGCAAAAGGTAACAAAAAATTCATTATCAGAACATGCAGCTCTTATAAGTATGTACTACCAAACTAATTGTCTTTTTCTTTATTTGTCGAAACCAACAGCACATGCTGAATGATTTTGACATACTTGATTATATTGTTTTATTTATTACATACATCAGACATACTTGGCTTTCCAAAAAGGAGCTCATAAGCTTTGGTTTGTAACTAACTAAAACTGTCAAAAGTAACCTAATTAATTGTAATATAGCAGCACCAAACTTAGATCAAGATGGGAACTCATAAGCATTGGTCTTTACCTAATTAAAACTGTCAACAATAAACCTAATAAACTGTAACATAGCACTGGTAATCTTAGACCAAGATGTGGGCAGAAAACTTGTGAGTTTGTGACCCGATGCAATAATGGTTGCTGAAATATGAAATCATGTGATGGGAAGTTACTCCAAAAACAGTAATTGCATATGTTATGTAATGAGATCTCATTCAAAAATCAATATTGCAGGTGCATATTTAGAATATTGGAAGATGAACAATTACACCATATTTATCAATGAGTTAACATACATATGTTACACCATACTTATTTTACACTTTCACAATTAACCTGAATGTCACGTGATCTAAATCGTGGTATGTGGCTCTAGGTTCAATTCTGATAACTAAGACCACAAAAGCTCTATCTTAAAATCATAGAGCTCAACAAAAGAAATTAAATTGGATCTTTGTTGCTTCAGGTAGCCTGTATCCTGAGGAGAAGGTGCTTGATCAAAAGATGATAACTGGAATGGTATTGAGGGGTTACATATATTCTAATTGTTTCAAAGCTAAAAATACCTATAAGCAAACTACAAATCTGTGTTTCCCAGTTCAAGCCTAAATTCAATCTTTGACAACATAAACTTGCGAATTGGCCAAGGATATATATAAACCAGGTGTAGCATGAGCAAGATTGGTGCGACGAACATTAGGCCAAGGAGGGCATTAGCTGAGATTATTGACTCATTGCCAATATGATTTGTATGATTGAAATAAAGTCTACATAACGGCCTAGCATATTGAGGGTTGACTACATAACCCCCTTAGCTACGGAAGCCTGTGTTGTAGCCCTTAAAGTATCTAGTACCTTTCAAATGACCTCCGGGATGGACTTCTAGGGCTATTTTGCCACCGTACCTGACAGGCTAGTACGTTTACCCATGCTTATACGAAGGCCCATTTGTAAGTAGGTACATTCTTTTTTTTCTTTTTCTTACCCCTCATCCTCAGAGTCACAGAGCTCCCCTTTGCCACCCTCTTTTATCTCTTTTTCTGGAATGCTCCACGCCTCAACCTCCTGACACTCATTGACGACATGTAGCTCACGTGCTGCTCCATGCTCCTGCACCCACGCCATCCCCTCCCAGACCATCCATCCCTCTTGCTTTCACCTCCCATGGCTACCTCAACAGCAAATTCCCTTTCCCTGCCAGACCATGCCCACCTTAGTAAGTTGTCAGGCTCGGGCATCTCCAAGATGGACCCACATGCTAGCATGGGTACTGATGCCAACGTTGCAGGCCATGGTGGAAAAATAGACCAACAAAACGATCCAATGGCGATTCGAACATTATTAGATACTTTAAGGGCTACAATTCTAAGTTTTATAGTTGAGCGGTTATGTACTCAACCCTTAATATGTTAGAGGGTTATATAGACTTTTCCTATTGTTTGCTGAGTCAGCCATGTTAGAAAAACCACACGTAGTTATTTAGACAATTTTCAATATTTTAAGGGGTAAAATATCTATTTTTCTAGGTGAGGGGGCTTAAGTAGACTTTTGCTTTGTTATTGTAAGATCTAAATTTTGTCATTCGACATTTTAGAGAGGTGAACATATATTACTTGATTAGTAACACTAAAAATAGGCCTTCACCATGTGATTGACTTATCCACTTTGTTTGAACATAGGAAAACTTTAAGTACAAAATATAATTTCTCAACGTAGCATGAGCACATGGTTTAAAAAAACATTCTGATAAAGGTAAAGATTCCATACAAAAATTCAAATACACACGACAACCCAAGAATGATAGCACAATGGAGTATGAAAGAAATGCACATGCCATTTTTGTGTAAAAGTTACATATAAAGTAAAATGATATTTTAGACACACTAACATTGCCATACCACAGTTTACGATATACCAAAATCATGGACAACAACAAAGAAGTGATGGAGAGACATTAGATTTAGCAATTGTATTTGAGTGATTAGTCCAACTATTGCAGATGGATACAAGGTTATTAAGGCGTCGCCTAGTCGTCGCCTAGGCATCCGAGCGGATTTTCAAACAGGGCATCACGATCGCCGCGACCTCCTCGCGTTGGCGTCACCTCGTGGCAGAAGGCGTCACCTAGTCGTCGCTGAGGCAGACGCCATGGGACTGAAGCGGCGCGGGAAAATGCACGATGCGCGTGCTTGGGGGAGGGGAAAGAAACTACTGCATGCGGGAAAAGAGCGGCTGATGCACGCGTGTGGGAGGGAAAAGAAGCTGCTGCTCGCCTATACCTCCCGCCAAAGGCTCCCCCAATCCCCATCGCGTCAGTTGAGAGAGGGAGAGGGAGAGGGAGAGGGAAAGAAAGAAAGGAAGTGAGAAGAGAGCGGTGGAGCACCTGAAATCTGGCGCCGGCGCCGGCACAGGCGGTTGCCCTGCGTGACTCTGCCCCGTCCGCACGACTTCGCACGTCCGCGACTCTCGGCCCGTCTGCGCGGGGAGAAAGGAAAGATGCCGCGGGAGGGAAAAGAGAGAGAGGCCGCGTCACAGGTATGAGGAGTCATCCCTGATTCGTGCCTCCCCATCCTCTTCCTCTCTTGATGTCCCTTCCTACTCTCCTGCACCTCTGCTCTGTTCTACTCACCTCTGCTTGCTCTGTTCTACTCTGCTCTACTTCTTGTGCTTAGATGCACCTCTGCTCTATTCTACTCTAAGCCGGTGCTCTGCTTCTTGTTGCTAGCCCTGTTTTACAGCAGACAACACAATGGCAAGTTCATCTTCCATCACCAGTGATTATGATCCGAAGATTGATCCAGCTCGGAAGGGAAATCTTGAGGATACAGGATGGAAGTATGCCTACAAGCCAAACCTTCAAAACAAAGATGTGGTAGCATGAACCCTATGTGGTACCTCATTTTATGGAGGGATAAAAAGGGTGAAGAAACATCTAGCAGGTGGCTTTGGGGACACAAGAAGGTGCATCAAAACTACCACTGCAATTAGAATGGAGATGAGAGACTGCTTGAATGGACATGCCTAGATGATGTTGAGTTGTTGACTAGAGATTTCAGATCAGCACTTAGGCTACTTATATTTATTTTGCACTAGCAGTACTAGTAATTAAGTTATGTTATGTCACTAGAGTCTAATTTGCTCCTATTGAGAGATGAGAGATTTCAGATTTGCTATTTTGCTACTTTATGTTGTGCCCTATTACTCTAGCAGCACTATTTATTATGGTATTATATGTTATGATTTGCTTCTGATTTCTAGTGGTATTTATATATTAACATGTTTGTATGGCGTTGCCTCACCTCGTGCCTTAAACGCCTAGGCATCTAGAAGGGGGTAGCTCGCCGCGCCTCGCCTTACCGCCTTAATAAGACAAATATTCAATACTTTAAGAGGTAAAATATCTATTTCTAGGTGAGGGGGGTTAAGTAGACTTTTGCTTTGTTATTGTAAGATCTAAATTTTGTCATTCGACATTGTAGAGAGGTGAACATATATTACTTGATTAGTAACACTAATAATAGGCCTTGACCATGCAATTGACTTACTCCACTTTGTTTGAACACAGGAAAACTTTAAGTACAAAATATAATTTCTCAACGTAGCATGAGCACATGATTTAAAAAAACATTCTGATAAAGGTCATACAAAAATTCCAATACACATGACAACCCAAGAATGATAGCACAATGGAGTATGAAAGAACTGCACATGCCATTTTTGTGTAAAAGTTACAGATAAACTAAAATGATATTTTAGACACACTAACATTGCCATACCATAGTTTATGTTATACCAAAATCATGGACAACAACAAAGAAGTGATGGAGACAAGACTCATGAGTTTAGATTTAGCAATTGTATTTGAGTGATTAGTCCAACTTTTGCAGATGGATATGTTGGGAATGTACAGACTGCTCTTTTCATAATTTGATTATTCCATGATCATTCGCAACCCAAATCATTGTATGTGGCCTCTAGATTTTCGACCAGTAATTAAACCATAAGTACCCTATCTTAAAATCAGATAGCTCAACAAAAAAAATGAAAAAATAATAAATAAATTGGATCTTGGTTCGTTAGTTTGTAAGCTACAAAGATTGTGTTTGATCAAAAAGATGCTAACTAGCATAGTATTAAAGGGCATAAGTTTCCAAGCTTGTTTTTCAGAGCTAAAAGACCCTATAGTAAAGACAATTTTGTTCCCTATTCAAAACTTGTGGTGGCGGACTTTCGCTTTTGGGTACGTGTCCACCGGGACAAACGGGCCAAGATTGTGAGAACGAAGTGGTGGAAGCTTAGAGGGGAAGCAGCGCAAACGTTTAAGTAGAGGATTCTAGGCGAGGGGCCTTGGGAAGAAGGAGAAGATGCAAACGACATATGGCTAAAGATGGCAACATGTGTTCGGAAGGTGGCTTCGGAAGTGTTTGGTGTGAGTAGGGGAGGCAAACGGGAAGCGAAAGACACCTGGTGGTGGAATGACAAGGTGCAAAGGGCTATTAGGGAGAAGGAGTGTTTCAAGTGCCTCCACCATGACAACATTGCAGCCAACATCGAGGGCTATAAAATAGCAAAAAGGGTTGCAAAGCGAGCTGTAAGTGTAGCAAAAGGTCAGGCGTATGATGACCTTTATTAACGGCTAGGCACGAAGGAAGGGGAAAAGGACATTTATAGGATGGCTAGGATCCGCGAGAGGAAGACAAGGGACATCAATCAAATCAAATGCATCAAGGATGGGATATATCGACTTCTGGTGAAGGATGAGGAGATCAAGGACAGATGGAGATAGTACTTCGACAAGTTGTTTAACAGGAAGAATGAGGGTTCTACCCTTGAGTTGGACGACTCATTTAACGATAACCAACAGATGCTTTGTGAGGAGAATTCAGGAGGCAGAGATTGGAGAGGCATTGAAGAGGATGAAGGGAGGTAAAGCGATGGGCCCTGATGGTATCTCCATTGTGGTGTGAAGATGCCTAGGCGCCAGAGTGATAGTATGGTTAACTAAGCTTTTTAACCTCATTTTTCGGTCTAACAAGATGCCTTAAGAATGGAGAAGTATATTAGTACATATCTTCAAGAACAAAGAAGATGTTCAAAGTTGTACTAACTACCGTAGGATTAAGTTGATGAGCCCTTGTTTGGCGCAAAGAAGAAATCTCAGGGCCAAGGCATGCCGAGCGTTAGAACATGTAGACCATTAGTTGTGCTTATTAATTTGTTGGCAGCAAAATAAAAAAATGTTATTTGCAAGACCTAATATTTGGTTGGTTAAGGATTGTAAATAGCTTGATATATATTGCTTCATCAAGAATCAATGAACATTAAACAATAAGCCTTTCCCAAGAGATTAGATTGACTGCCCACTGTGTTTCATCATTTGAAGAATTTATGCTGAAAGACTATTTTTAGCAACAGAACTTCGCCACAAAGCACTGGCAGAGCTTCACTGAGGGCAAAAGGGTGGTCCTCCTAATTTTCCCTATTGCTTTGAAGATTTATTATAGTCAATCATGCTGAAACATTGCTAATGTAGCTATTTTAGCACTGTTGGCACCCTCTAACATTTATGTGAAGCTTCACCACTGGCAAAAGGATATAAGTACAAAAATTATGTAGAAAGAAGGGTTGCAAGCGCAAGATCTAGTAAGACATATTAGCACATGATAATTGATAAGACATAGATGATAGCATACCGGACAATGAACGGGCATGGACTGCAGAGTAACCTTTTTTTTAAGCATTACAGGTTTACTAAAAAATAATATCTTAAGGCATTCTATACCATCAGCAGTCCCGCAGTCTATGTCAAACAAATGGTGCAAACAAGGACAAGCTACAGGAAACGAAGCAACGGTAGTTGAGTGATTGGGACTGAGATATTGGGATATCAGGTTAGGCGCTTGCAGAGTGCTCTTTTATATAATTTGTTTATTCCAACATTAATCTATACCAAACTAAGGAGCCATTCGGTTGGGCTGATAAGCCGGCTGAAAAACACTGTTGGCTGATTTGTTGTGAGAGAAAAATACTGTTCCGGCTGAAAAAACAAGCCGAAAAAGACGGATTATAAACCGAATAAACAGGGCCTAAAATTCAACACCAGACCTGCGCGTCTTTAGGATGCAGGGTGTGTGGTGGGCGGGGGATGCTTGTTGATGGATGCGGTAGGCAAAGAGAAAAAGGCAACTTGCGCAAGTGTTAGTACCGTGCTGCGATGTCGCTCGGCGGCGATGGCGAAGCGAAAGGCGGTCAGGCAGAGGGTGACCACCAAATTTGTACCAGAATGGAGCTGCTCCCCGTATTCGCCATAGCCGACCCTCTTCTTCGGTCGCTCTCGCTTCGATTTGCTTTGTTTGGGTTTGGGATGGGGAAAGGGAAAAGTTATGCGAGTAGTAGGCCAATGCCGGTCTTTATTTTTTTAATTCTTTTCTACCTCGTTCATCAACTTTTTGTTTGGGTTCTTTTTGTTTGCTCCGCACCAACAAAACATCACACACATATTAGCCCCTCGCCCATCCTCCCACCAAATTGTATATAGAAAAACATCTTTAAAAAAAATTGTACAGATTTATTCTAAACCTTCTCTCGTCCTCTCCCACCTCTCACGCCCGCGCCCAACCCCCACGTCCGCACTCGTAGCCAGCGTTCGATTCCTCGATCCTCAGGTCTTTTATATTTTTTTAGTCTTTTCTTGGCTCTAGCAACCACCGAGCGCCGAACCTTGATCCCACACGCAGACTCCTCTCCCCCACGCCTAGCACCAGCAAGCCGCCGCGGCCGGTGGGAGGGGGCCGCACGGGGCTGGTCACCACCTGCAAACGCAGAGCGCTGAGCCACCCCTGCCTTGCTCCCGATGGATTCCCCGAGCAGCCGCACGCGGGTGCATTAGCCGAGGGCGCTGGGCCACGGCAAGCGTAGGCCATCGCCGGCGGCTGGCTTGGGCTCGCAGCGAGGAGAGGCCGGGCTGGCCACGGGCAGAGGCCGCACGAGCCATGGCGCGGAGGCTGCCGGTCGTGGATGCTGGGTCGCCTTCCAGGCCCCCGCTGACGCCGCCTCCGCCTAGCACTAGGGAGACGTAGCTGCGCTGCGGGAGAGCAGATCCAGATGAGGCGCTGTGGGAGAGCTGCTAGCGCAGGTGCTCCCCAAGCTCTTGCGGATGGTGCTGGCCAGGGCGGAGGACGAGGAGGCATGGTGGCCAGGCCGCTGCACCATCGTGGTGTGCGCAGGCAACTACTGCTGCTGGAGGGCCGCCGTGAAGGAGATCGTGCGTGTCCAAGAGGCGTCCGGTAAGATACTATTCTCTCCTACTCTGAGGAGGTAAGATTAATAGACAAATCTTTGTGAATTTGTTCGGCGAGTCAATTTGCTTAGAATCAAGTATCCAAGGTCAAATGTTACTTTAGGAGCCAGTCGGCTTGTTTTTACAGTTGGCTCTGTGCCTTTGTCGAACGGTGGACGGATTCTTATTGCCATTTTCGTAAGAGGGTTAACGCTTGATTTGTGGTTCTTTTGACTCTAAATTTTTGTTCATCGATTTATTTGTGTTTTATTAACTCGCAATTTCAAATCTGTAACCTTCAGCCTGGCCCAAGGGATGCCCCTCTTAAACGTTTCATCAGGAGGAACCGTGCTGCTCAGTCATATTCTCTGTGCATTGGAGTCACTGATGGTATGCTTTTTTTCACCCCTATGTATGCCTCTTGGGCAAATACAGTGTGAATGTGATCATTGTTGATGGGGTGCTGTGTTTTATTCTTTTGCTCTGCAGCGTTAGCTGATGATGAGAAATTTCTACTTGCTGCACGCAAATGTCATAGGCCCGCATACACTGAATACATGATCTCGCTTCATAATAAAAAATACATCAAAAGGTACCTACTGGCAGCTAAGGTGAGCATTCATAAAACAGTGTCTATTTTTTCAATGCCGTGCATCAGACCAAAAGTATTGTTATGAATTAAAAGAGGCGCAATCCAGAGAAGCGTAAAGCAGATCTTGTGTAGAGGAACCAAGAGAAGGCCCACTCAACTAAAGAAACTAGGCCAAGCACCAACATGGCTACGCTCCAGGCCCATCAAGTAAACCACTAGACAAAGGCGATTCCGAGGTGGCCCAGCTAGGGTGTGGCCGCACCACCACTAGCTCCCCTTGGGCCCATCTTTCGCAAGGTGGTATCATTAATGCTAGGGAGGTCGGTTGTGGTGGGGGTTGCCTAAAATAACTAAGCAAACCGCCTATGGAGCACTATATAAGAAGATTTCCCCCCTCCATTCAAGACAAAACACGAGAGGAAGAGCACCAAAGAAGTAGAAGAGCAACACCACTCCAATGGCTTAGGCCCTTGCTAGCTATAGAAGAATAGTAGGGAGAGATGTGAGGGAGAGCTTTGGGGAAATGTCGGGCTTGTTGGTGTCTCCCCTACTCGTACCTCAACAAACACGAGCTTTATACCTCAACAGGTATCTTAGCAAGTGTTTGTGATTCTTATAGAATTAAGCTATACTCTACTTGTTTGCGGGATCGTTATCCATCCCCGTGGCGGATACGAGGGCCCTAATAAAGACGGATAACCCTACGTGAACACTAAAGTAGTAGTCGATAGCGCAGATGTGGTGTCTAGGCTAGAGGCTACCTTCGTTTGCCTCGTACTCCATGGTTGAGGGGTAGACGACAGGTGGTGATAGCCATGTCCGTCCCTTGTAATCCCCCACATCCGAGTACGGCGTAGAGCTATAGGCCGACAACGCTTGGCAGACCAGGTGTTCACCGGTGCCCAAGTAAGCAAGTAGAAGTAGAGTTTATCCATCCATAGACCTTAAAGCCATAGAAATCCTTCTCTACCCTTATCAGCTATCTCTGTGTTGTCCTTGGATGGATTAGCTAGAAGAAATACCTCCGTTTCTTGAATACTTCCGGGTGAAAGCTACAACGGCAATTCTGTAACGCTTGTAGATTCTTTCTATAAACATTAAGAAATACCAACATAGGCCACCAACAATGTTGAAGAGTATGAGGCACTCCTACATGATATTAGGGCGACCGTCAAGTTTGGCTCACGGTGCCTCTTTCGTGCGGGGCGTTCCGAGCTGGTTATCAATCAGGTCATGAAGGAGTCAACCTGGCAGAACATGAGGATGGAGGCCTATTGCTCAGAGGTTTAGAAGCTAGAAGTGAAGTTTGATGGCATCGAGCTCCATCATGTCCTTCGGAGAGATAATGAGGAGGCCGATGCCCTAGCGAATGTGGCATCCTCTCGAAAGCACCCGCCGATGGGGGTCTTCCTCAATGTCCATGACACCCCCTTGATCCGCCTCGAGGGGGAGCCAGGAATAGCCCCTAGGGGGCCACCCCTAGTGCAAGCCTAGTAAATAGCGAGTCACTGACCCTCGAGGGGTGTGTACTGGCCATCACCACACGCGGCCATAGGGGAATTGAGTTGTTACTCGGGCCTCTCTCAGACCCTCTAGCATGACCTCAGAAGCGCAGATGGCAAGAGCTCGCCGCCCACGATGAAGAGGCCAATAGCCCCGATGTGGGGGACTCTAGAGGGCCTCCAACGCCAGCGGATGACGTGCTCAGCCAACAAGGCTCGCCTTCTGCTGACCCAGCGTCACCCCTTACCGGCAAGGCAAGCACGCCGGGGGGAGACTCCTCCCAACCACCTGAAGACCAGGAGGACTGGATAACGCCCTTCCTCGACTTCTTTAAACGCGGAATCCTTCCCAACGATGTCGCCGACCCCCACAGGTCGGTACGGCACGCCAAAAGCTATAAGTTCATGGGTGGGCTGCTCTACCACTGAAGTGCCTTCGAGGTGCTTCTCCGGTGTGTCTCCCCTGAGGAAGGGAAGAAGTTGCTCCTTGACATCCACGCCGGTATCTGCGCGCACCACGCTGCCCCGAGGGCCCTCGTGGGGAAAGCCTTTAGGCATGGCTTCTACTAGCCAACGACCCTCACTAATTCCCGGGAACTCGTCAGAACATGTAAGGGCTGCTAGTACTACACCAAACAGAACCACCTACCGGTGTAAGCGCTCCAAACGATCCCCATTACCTGGTCGTTTGTGGTCTGGTGCCTCAACATGGTCGAGGAATTCAGGAGGCCCCTAGGGGGTTTGACCACCTTCTGGTCGCTATCGACAAGTTCACCAAGTGGATCGAGGTCCGACCCATCATCAACCTTAAGTCGGAGCGAGTAGCCAAGTTCATCCAAGACATCATACATAGGTTTAGGGTTTGTTGGTATAAATTAATGCACATAGATAAATCCACAAGCACACGGATACTGTTGTAGCTTTCATCTGGAGGTATTTCAAGTATCGTATCTATAGAAAAACATGGGTCTAACTTAACAAGGGGTAGTAACTGGGTTAAGTTTTAACTTAACTAAGAGAAGCAACATGGTTAGGATAAATAGGAGCGTAGAGACGATAACTGAGGTTCTCTAATTCTAATCATGGGTAAGCTATGTCTTCTACTGTTCAACTAGGGACATTATTATGGAGAGACACTAACAGAGGATGCTTTTCTTCACAACCGGATCCTACTTGACCTACAAATGGGAGGTGGACTACAGAGGATTCAATGAGGCTATAAGAGTCACCCTCCACCGATCTGGAATGCATGGTGCATCCACGATTAACCTAAGTCTAAGGACCATGCTTACATTTACGATTAATACTTTAACCTAAAGCGTCCTATAGATTAAAGCACTGAAAAGAGAGTCATGATCCTGATAAACAATATAAACAATTACTTACTTGAATTGGGAGTTGATTACCAGAGTAATCTCAAAAGCAAGCTCAAGTAGAACTTGGATCCGCCAAAGTACAAGCCGTAAAGAGAGCACCGACAGGCCGGCACCTCCTCCAAACTCTTCCCTTACTCTCTATCTCGCTATTTCTATTCATAAGACTAGATCCTATAGAGGACTAATCTTCTCTTGATAGTTGGCTCTGATCCTTGTTGACGGTGGATAACGTCAACATTTTATATGTGAATAAGCAAGAGAAATGGTTAAAGTACAAGAATATGCATAGGTCTAGGGTTTAACTAACAAATTCCACGAGTTTTGGTGAATCTCTATTTTTCGCAGGGTTATTCTAGAAAACGTAGGAAGGGGAACCTAATTGAGAAAAAGGACAAAACTTGATCATGATGAAGGATACGCTGGAAGACTATAGAAGACACCAGAAGGCACGAGAACAAGCCGAAGGATGAGAAGCTGCCTGGTGGGGCCAGTCGGCCCCACCACCATGCCGTCCCGGCCCCTCCCTAGGGAGTTTCTCCATGAGCTTCTAGAGTATTCCTCCACCGCCTCCTAGGATCCATCTCCACCCTTCGTCTAAGTTAGTTTGATCTATGGGCTCATGTTCAACCAACCAGGCTATATAAGGACCCTTGCATCGCCCCCAAAGAATGAAGTCATTCAAGATATTCAGTTGAAGATCAACTCATCCAGAGCTAACCCTAGTTCCTCAGAGTTCCTTTATATTAGAGCTTAGGCAAGTTAGATTAGGTCTAGAGGGAGATCAAGCAACGCTTGGATTCCCGACGTTGGCAAGAGTGTGATTCGATATATCTCTTGTGCGTTACTCTATTTCTTTATTTCATTTGAGATTGTATCGTTGCTACTATGTTTATGTCAACATTAAGCTTTATATTATTTATGTTCATGAAAGCAATGTCCATTGTTTGTTCTAGTTTGATATTTGGTGTAGCTAGACTATGGAAACCATGCATATGTTCATATAGCGTGTTGGGTATTTTAAACATGAACAGGAAAAGATCCGCAAGCGCACGGATACCGATGTAGCTTTCACCCAGGAGTATTCTAGAGTATCGATTTTTACGGGGAACGTGAAGTGTACTAGAAGAATTAGGAACATCCAAGGAAAGGGTAATTATAAGGTAGAGAGGGTTTTTAGGGTTTTCTATGTGGTTCTATTTTATCGAAGGCTTACTCTACTTTACTTACTTTGGAGCAGCAGGTCCTTTCCAACTCTTGAAAAAGACTAGGAAAACAGTAGTTGGGAGAAGGCTACCAAAAGCTCTACGAAAACACCAACCCTAATCTGGTGCATTACAAAGGCCTAACAGGGCTGTCACCTCTGGGGCTACCACAACTATCCGGAGGATTGGGCGCAAACTCAGGTAAACCCTAGTCTAAACGCCACGTCTACACTAACGCTTACTACTCTAATTACCTAGGATAACTAGAGCACTCAATACGAGTGGAGATCCAGTAAATACAATAAAGCAAGAACTAAATAAAATACTTAGAAATAAATGTTGAAGAATTTGGAGATTGCTCAAGACGAACCAGATGCTACAGAAGTACAATGTCAAGGAAGATCCGATAGATCCGGCTCCTCCTCAGCTCTCTCCTCTTTCTCTCTCCCTGATCTCTAGTTTACAACTAGATGAACTAGAACTTGAACTAGAAGATGAACTAGAAGAACTAGAACTAGATGATCATCTAGAGGGATCTCTACTTCTACTTGGATGGAGAGGTGAAACCCTAGCTTTTGCTCTAGATATAGCTAATGAAGATGGAGATGGCCTAAGGGAGGGGGTCTGCCCCTGTTTATATAGCCCAGTAGGGTTAACCGCAGCCCTCGGATCAAACCAACTTGAAACAATGGTTGAGATGTGTCGTAGAGGTCGGTTGGAGGCCGCCACACAAAGTTGATCTCACTTGGAGGTGGGCCTAGGCTGGCCGGCCTAACATGTGGGGCTGGCTAGCCCCACCTGTCAACCTCTGGGCTCCCGCTTCGTTCCCGTGTCTTCTCGTGTCCTCTAGAACCTTCCCGTCAATTTTCGCGGAATTCCGACTTGATTTGGTTCGGTTTCTTGACTCCTACTCCTTCACGGCTTATTCTGTTTTTATCCCTGAAAATTCACAATTCACCAAAGCTGTGGAAATTGTTATGTTAGTCCCTAAAACTCTTGCTTGGTGATGGTTCTAGGTTCTTCTATAATCTTCCGAGTCGTATCCATCGGGGACTTTCTCTTCAGAACTCCAAATATAGCAAATGATATGTCCGTTTTGATCGTCTCGATGAGCTCTTCGAAATGATGAGCTCTAATTCATCACTTGAGATACTTTTGTATAGTGAATATTAAATATCCTGCAAAACAAGTGAGAACAACATAATTCGTGGAACTCGTTAGAATCAAACCCTACAACTGTGCTTTGTAGTTCATTTCATGATATTTCATGCAATAGTTGATGGTTAAAAATGAGCATTAGTGACTGTCAACATAGCGCTCACTCTATTAGACCATGGGTGAGTGATAGATATTATGTGAGTGTGGTGCTTAGATATTTATTTATCAGCGGATGCCCTTATATGCTGGGAGGTGGTAGATCGCATAGGTGACAGCTGCGTTGAGTCCTTTGCAGTCCATCCCCATATATATTGATGTTGGTAGAACCCGGTCGCGAAGGTTAGGAGGACTATGTTTTCAAATTTTCCTAGATGATGTTCCTTATGTGGCATAGTTGTGGCGATGATCACCAGCTATAGTTAATTAAAACTATAGTGACTTGTTAGTAAGACTACCTAGGAATTATCTTTCTAATATTCTAATTGGACTTTAGCCTATTACTTAACTAGAGTGCTCTGAGTTACTATTTATTCATTATGATGATTGATCAAGTACTTATTATTTATATCTTTATTATTATCTTGTGAATTATCTCTGTTTTGAGTAAAGTATATGATATTGGTTCATTCTCTCATGCATATTCATAAATTATCAATACTAGTGCATTGCATAGAATAGTCATACCTTCCCAGTGGTAAAATTATAAATCGACAACTCTAGAATACTCTTGGGTAAAATGCTACAATAGTATAATTATCTGTTCGCTTGTAGAATTATTCTTCCCATTCTTATCTTTATATTCTTTTAGTCACATAAAATAATAGATTCCTGTCTAGTATTATTCTTGTAGTAATGCTAGATAGAACCAACAACATTTCTAAGTTCATCACTAGGGATGACAACATAGTTAAATATTAGAGATGAAGGTTAATTGATAGGTGGCTATTGTACTAGTGAAAAATTAATAATTATCATATCATTTCTGGCGCCGTTGCTATTAGGAGTAATTCTATTTTTAGTAATAGAGTTAAGAAATGTCAATAAGTATTGATAAATTTATGTAATTGCTGAGAAGAAAAATGACCATTGATCTCTACTCATAACAGACTTACCCTTGTTTCGTCTACTTGTGTATCTTATGTAGGGTAATATATACGTAATCTTCCAAAGAACTTTGTTGATGATCCAAAAGCATTACTCAAGAAGACTAGAGCTAAGTTCAAGAAGGTTCTTGCTCTTGAGTTGGAAGATCACCGAATCAGAAGAGGTTTGACACTAGAGTTTGAGGCTATGGCACAAAAGAGTCTTGAGTTCTCTACTCCGACAATAGCAAACATTCGTACTAGACCTGAAGTCAATGTTGGAGATAATGGATTCGAGCTCAAGCCTGCACTCATCACTATGGTGCAAGCTAATTAGTTTTATGGAAAGGCTCATGAAGATGCAAGTGCACATTTACAACACTTTCTAGAGATCTGTAGCACCTTCACTATCAAGGGAGTACCTAGAGATGCTATTTTACTCCGCCTTTTCCTATTTTCACTCTTGGAGAAACCTAAGCAGTGGTTCTATGCAAATAGAGAGAAACACACTACATGGAATATCTACTCAACTGCTTTCCTAGCCAAGTTCTTTCCCATAGGCAAGACCAATGCTCTGCGTGGGAAAATTTCAAGCTTTCAACAACAACATGATGAATCAATCCTCGAAGCTTGGGAATGCTTTCAAGATTATATTGCAAAATATCCTCATCATGGGATGAAGAATTGGCTATTATTACAGACTTTCTATCATGGGCCAAACACTAGCACCCATGAGACCATTGATGCTGCTGCTGAAGGTGCATTATTGTCACTCAACCTCACAGATGCAACATCACTTGTTGAGAAGATGGCTTCCAATCAGAGCTAGAATGAAGAACGTGTTCAACCTTGTAAGAGAGGAGGAGGTATGCATCAACTCAAAGAGGTAGACATCCTGACTACCAAGGTAGATATGCTAATCAAGAGGATTGAAGATCAAATGGGCGAGAAGAAAGAAGTCATGCACATTCATGATTCTCACATGACTTGTGAAGAGTGTGGAGACACTGGGCATGCAGGGAGCAATTACCCTGAACTTCAAGAGGATGTGAACTACATCAACAACAACTATCATCCTCAGCAAATCAATAATGGAATCAGCAACAGAGGCCAAACTACTAAGATAACTATCAAGGTAACTTTCAAAGTAATAATTATAATGCTTTGAATCAACCACCTTTGAGAGATTTAGTTGTTGGTAAATCTAGATTGTTAGATCAAATGACTAGAAAGGTAGCTTCTACTGATAAAACTTTGGAAAATATAAGCACTAGAATGGAAACATTTGCTTCTGCCATTAAGAATCAGCACAACTTTAATAAAATCATAGAATCACAATTAGCTCAACTAGCAGCTACTATTTCTCCACTGGAGAAAGGTAAGATTTTGGGTCAGCCGAAAGATTTAGAAACTACAAATCGTGTCGATATTTACAATGCAGCTAATTATCATATCGAACCACCAAAAGTGAAGTGGATTGATTACACACTTCCCCACAAAAAAGGTGATCCTGGGAGACCTGTCATTCCTAAGCTATTTGCGATTTCGGCGCAAGTGTTAACATTATGCCCAAGGTAATTCATGATAAGATTTTAGGAGATCCTTTGTTGTACATAAATATGCATTTCTAGCTTGCAGATAAGACACTGTGCTACCCTGAGGGAGTTCTTGAATATGCTATCATCCGAGTGGGACAATCATATGTTCCTATAGACTTTGTGGTTGTGGACACATGAAAAGATGAGAAAGAATCGACCATTTTAGGACGACCATTCCTATGCACCATGAAGGCCATCATCTATGCAGAACATTCCAAGATTGTTTTCACTATTAAGGATAATAAAGAGAAGTTCTCATTCAGGAGCCGGATGCTACACACACTTGCACAACCCCATGCACCATCCAAGAGAAATGAACCAGTGATGATGAAAGAGAAGAAGAAGAATCCTAGAAGCTAGAGGAAGAACAAGGCTAGCTAGGCACAAGAAGAGACTGTCAAGATGATCAACACAATCCAATCAGAGTATGAAGGTTTGCTCAGTCCACCATTTCTGGCCAAGAAGGATGATCCTGGAGTATCGACAATTGAATTCCTAATCAATAAGAAAGTTTTCCATAAGACCTTCTACGATTTTAGATCGAGTGTCAACATAATGTCGAAGGTAACATATGAATATTTATTTGGTAAGGAACCCTTGTATCCTACATATATGCAGCTACAGATGGCAGACCAATTAGTTCGGTTCCTAGAGGGAATAGCAAAGGATGTCATTGTACAAATTCAAGATTGTTATGTTCCTGCCGATTTCATGGTCCTAGACATGGGAATAGAAGAAGAGACCCCCATTATCTTGGGAAGACTGTTCCTCAATACTACCAACGCTGTCATCTATATTGGATTTGGACAAGTCTACTTTTAATTCCAAGAAGAAAAGGTATGCTGTTACTTTAATAGTTATACTAATTATGAACAGCCCAAGAAGAACCACAATTGGAGGAGACATTGATCCTGCCGTCAAGCAAATCAGCCCTTGAAGGATGGATGGGCAGAGTACTCAGGAGAAGTATCAAAATATGAAGATCGCTAGAATGAATAGGACACTCAAGACAAGAAGATTAAAGAGCCTACAAATGAAGAAGCTACACAGCCAGATTCTGCTGCACAAACTACTCACGTATGGAGAAAGAAGACAATTCAACATCAATGCTGCAAGAAGAGCAAGAATCTGATTCTTCAGCAGGATCAGATGATGAACCTAAATAGTAAGCACTCTCTCCTTGTTGATATTGGTTATGCACACAGAAGAATTAAAGAGAAATAATCTGCAAGCGCATGGATATTGGTGAGCACTTCACCCGAGAGATAATTCCAGAGTATTGTTATTTATTTATCTGCTAGGAGAAAACGTGCGATGACTAACCAAGTCTTTACTACTACCCCTGAGCTGCAAGCAAGGTAACGTGATATAAGGGATATAGAGAAAATTACAACGGCACCTTAGTTCTAACCTATGTCAAGCTATGATACTACTGCTCTGATGGGGACGTATCGAAGGAAAATACACCACAAAGGATACTTAACCCTGGCACACAAATCCTATTAGTCCTACCAACAGGAGGAGGCTCCAAAAGATCAACAAGGCTTTCACCCCCGCGACCTACCACCGATCCAGCTAGATAGGGGATATCTACGAGTACCCGAGTCTAAGCACCACACTTACACTGCGAATGATTACTCTACCCTCAATGTGAAGAGAATATAGTAAACTCGTAAATCACAGAACAATAATAAAATATACTTAATAGTATTAGACGTCGAATCACCGAAGAATCTTAGAAGCAAGCTCCGGGTTAGGGAGACTTGATCCCGAAGGTACAGCCGGAGAGGAGACACCGATAGGCCAGGCTTCCTCCAACTCTTCCCTCTACTCTATTTCTCTCAATCTAGAAGAATAGCTCTAATCTCATATAGGGACTATAAAGCTAATCTCTCTTGAATGCTAGGCTCTAGAGAGGTGATCCATACAAGGGACCCCTCTTAGGCGAATTCTCTCTAGAAAATAATGAATTAGGGTTTTTGAATTGCTCTTAGCCAGGGGCCAAGGGCCTTGCTTATATAGCCCTTTCTAATGAACATCGGTCGTTGGATCAACCCGACTTAAATCAATGACTTATATTGCATCTCAAAGGTGGTGGAGGCATGATCCACGAGCCTCCCCCTGATTGGCTATAGGGGAGGGCGCCTGCCCTAGGGGCTGGAGCGGGCACCCTGGCCTGCTGCCAGGTGGGCCCCTCTCTCTAGGGGTTGCCTTCCCAAGTCTTCAAGAGTCTTCTTTTTCGTATGTAGGTCTTTTCTCTCTATGTAAACCTAACATGTGGGCCTTCTATGGTTATTTTCAGCTAACACCCTATAGAAACAGATATTCACCAAAACTCATGGAATTCTGTCAGTTAAACCCCTAGTCTATGGTGGTAATTCTTTTTATAGCATACTTTCGATTAAGTTGATGGTTAAAATTGATAGTTAATTACCGTCAACAAACTTCCCCACACTTAGGCTTTTACTCGTCCCCGAGAAAAGGATGGATTACCTTAGGCATAATATTTTGAACAGAACATCAACACTAGATTGTTCCTTAGTCATACCTGTACTACAGGATTCAAAGTGTCTACCATAAAACTTTGGGTAGTTGAAGAATGGAACAGCTTGAAACAGCGCCCCTTTCTTCCTTCAGCCTGTCACTTGGAGTTTTTTGTATATATTTTTGAAATGAAAACTTAGCTTACCTTCTCCTTCATGTGGTACACTCAAATCACTCATTATATGTAGTATTTTTGGATTCTCACGGAGGCATGAATGAATAATGCCTTGCATAAAATTCCTATTCTACTAAAGCTTATATGGAGTTGAAGGTATTTCAAGAAATGGCATACTTTGCATATGTTGCTCAGTCACAACGGGATCCTCAGAGGGAAAGTCATACCTCTAGATCAAGATTGTGCATGTGTGTGAAAATATTTGGTGGCTAACATATTTCTACTATGCTCCTTTGAAAAGACTTCTCTCTTTTATTCTAGAAACAAATGGAAGAACTTTGCTAAACATGGGCTATCATTTTGATTTTTCTATTTTTTCAATGCTGGGACTTTTGTCCATCTTTCTTTCTTTTCTCATCATTTTTTATATACTTTTATTTTGCATAGCATCATGAATCTATAAGAACTTGAATACTTTGAAGAGAAATCATAGCAACACTTTGAAGAGAGATTAATAACAACTAGGAGCATTTATTTGGAATCCTATGAATTTTTTTGGGATCTACCCCCAGTGTAGGAGATAGATCTTTAGGCGAAAAAGCATGTTTTTGCGTACTCCCAGTGTAGGAGCAGCAGAATATATCTGGGTGTAAGTGAATCTTGATCTTGGGAGTATGAGCACTCTCTTGACAAGGGTCTAACACGGGGTGACCAAACTCAATACAAAGTAGTAGCTATGTGCTGGTTTCTTAAATTTGTAAGGCTCTAATAGGCATTTATTACCACAGAGAAAAAGCATAGCTAATAATTTAAATATTTTTGAAAAGAAATTCTCCAAATGACAAGACATCAGAAATCAGGTTCTCATAATTCTACTATCTCTCAATCCACAACGACTTAAGTAATATGGGGTCCCTATAAATTAAGTTCCCAACAACAACAGGACTCCCAAGAATAATCATGGTGTGAGTCCATCTTGAGATTATGACTAAAATAATCTACCTTTTAATTTCAGCATTTAATATGTTTTATTTCAAGAATTCTCAAGGCGAATCATAACAGAAACTTAGATACGTAAAAATATAACGTAGGGAGAGCAAACTTGATCGTGGTCGAAGGATAGAGCCACGAGGCCCATCTTTTTGAAATTTTCAATTTTCATGATTGAATCTATTTGTTACGAGGCCCACACTTGTTTCCTATTATCTTTCATACACAGCATGATGGAGAAAAAAAACAAATATATCTATAATAACCAAATCTTTATTTCAGTCTCATTTAAGGCACTTATTGATCGAATGAATTGAATCAAACTAAACTTTAACTAACCTTTAAACTAATAAGATCGTATCTAATTTGACGGTGCCTTATCAACTGCTAACTCGAATGCTCTAGAGCGATCACTGCCTCCTGTTCTCCCTATTACGACGCTCAATAACATCTACCTTATCATTTAGATTGATTACACAACGGCTAAGGAAATGGTAGCTAGATGCTAAGGAGGTAATGACCTCGCGCTATGCTTGAAGCTCTTTCTCTAGATCAGCTACAATCTTGCGGCTCTTGGGGGCTTCAGATGCAGCAAGAGCAGCTTTGGGAGCTTTCTTTGGGGATCTTGTTGAGGTTGATCCCATAGGGGATCATCCTAGTCTCGGTGTTCTTGTTGTATTGGTTGGCTATTAGAGTGAGGAGAGAGCACTAGCAGGCTTCTAAATAGGGAGAGAGGAGAGCTTAGATGGAATGAGGAAGGCTGACATTATGGGTTGTTTATATAGGAGGGCTCGGAGGACCAAAATGGGATCCAAAAGGCATATCACGACGTGGGATGGTCGAATAAACGAGGAATCTACTTTTTTGGAAGAAGAATGTAGAAGGTTCGCGGTGGCAAAAGGCGACGGTGAGATGGGCCAGGCCCAGGGCGGCCACCCTAGCACGTAGGGCAGGCATTCTGCCCCCATGCCGGATCCTGAACTTCTTTTTCGTAACATTTTTTATATATGTTTATCTTTTAGAAAAATAGGTCCTACCCCCGTGGAACGAAATTAAAAGGTTTTGGGCCTAAAATTGAGTTAAAAAGAAATTAATTACGTCTATTTCTTCAGGATCTTTATTGGGCTCTGAAAATAATTTAATACGTTGGCCATTTACCTTGAATAACGTACCTTCATCGTTTTGAAGTGTCACCGCTCCATGTGATGATGTGCTCACCACCTTGAATGGTCCCTCCCATTTACTTAGGAGTTTTCCATGTTCGAAGAGCTTTACCCTAGATCTTCGAATTGTGATATGCTTTCTCTCTTCACTCTTCTAATTCTGAGAGTTGCATCTTTCTTTTCTCTCTTGCCGCTCCAAGGTCCATATTCCATTTCTTGATAGCCCAATGAGCCTTGAATTCTAGCTCGATAGGCAGATGACAAGTCTTCCAGTACACCAACTAATATGGAGACATCCTAATTGGTGTCTTGTATGTTGTCCGGTATGCCCATAGTGCATTGGGTAGCTTGTCCTTCCATGCAGTACCCATCTCATTTAGTGTCTTCTACAGAATATTCTTGATTTGTTTATTTGAGCTTTCTGCCTGGCCGCTTGTCTGAGGATGATAAGGAGTAGTAATGTTGTGACGTATTCCATGCTTCAACAAGTAGTGCTCAAAGCGCTTGTCAATGAAGTGTGACCCTCCATCACTTGTCACTATCCTTGGAACTCCAAATCTTAGAAATATTATCTCTTCAAACATCCTCTTGGAGTTTATGTTGTTGGCATTCTTGCATTGGAGTGCCTCGACCCACTTAGAGACGTAGTCCACTACCACCAGTATGTACTCACATTTCTTCAAAGGTGGGAATGGTCCCATGTAATCAATACCCCAGACATCAAAGAGCTGGATCTAAAGATTGTTGGTGAGTGGCATGGCATCTCTTGAATTGATATTGTTGTGCCTCTGACATGGGCCGCATCTTCGGATGAATTCTCTTGTGTCTTCAAACATTGTTGGCCAAAAGAATCCACATTGCCAAATCTTTGCATGTATGCGGAATGCCTCATAATGTCCTCCATATGGTGACGAGTGACATCTTTCGATAATCTATATTCCTTCTTCAGTAGGTACACATCTTATGAGTAGGCCATCAGTGCACACTCGGAAGAGGTACAGTTCATCCCATATGTGGGCACGACTCTCTTGGATAAGTTTCCTCTTGTTCCCTCCTAGCGGTACATAACCTAAAACCATGAAATTAACAATATCTGGATACCAGGGGTTAGATCGGTTGATCCTATAGAGTATGTCGTCCCAGAGTAAATCATCGATGGGCAGTTCCTACGGATTCTCAAACTGCATTCTAGACAAGTGATCGGTAACATAATTTTCTACTCCCTTTCTATCTTTTATTTCTATATCAAATTCTTGGAGTAGCAAAATCCATCTTATCAAATGTGGTTTAGCATCTTTCTTAGTGAGCAAATATTTTAAAGCAGCATGATCAGAATAAATAATTATTTTAGCTCCCACTAAGTAAGACCTAAATTTATCAATAGCAAAAACAACAGCTAGGAGTTCTTTTTCAGTAGTTGCATAATTAAGTTGTGGTCCTGTTAGTGTTTTGCTAACATAAGCTATTGCACGATGCTTTTTATCTTTAGTCTATCCTAAAACTGCCCCCACAGCATAATCACTTGCATCACATACAATTTCAAAGGGTAAAGACCAATCAGGGGGTTGAATGATTGGTGCTGAGATGAGTGCTTTCTTTAGAATTTCAAAAAATCTTAAACACGCATCATCAAATTCAAAAGGAACAGCCTTGGCCAGCAATCCAGTAAGAGGTCTAGCAATGTATGAGAAATCCTTTATGAATCTATGATAAAAACCAGCATGGCCAAGAAAACTTCTAATTCCTTTCACATTCACAGGTGGAGGTAATTGTTCAATTACTTCAATTTTAGCTCTGTCTACCTCAATTCCTCTTTCAGACACTAAGTGTCCTAGCACTATCCCTTCTCTAACCATAAAGTGGTATTTTTCCCAATTAAGGACTAAGTGCTTTTCTTCATATCATTGCAAAACTCTATCTAAGTTTTCAAGACAATCATAATTTTTTTTCCATAAATAGAAAAATCATCCATGAAAACTTCCATAATTTCTTCAATCATATCAGAAAATATAGACATCATGCATCTTTGAAAAGAAGCTAGAACATTACATAGCCCAAAAGACATTATACGATAAGCATAAGTTCTGTAGGGACATGTAAAAGTAGTTTTGCTTTGATCATCGGGGTAGATAGGGATTTGATGATTGTAACACCCCAGGTGTTTGCCTTGCATTTGGGCATCATTTGAGCATGGTCATGGCATGACATTACCATAAGCATCATCATTTCATGTGCATCTTTGCTTGAAACATGACCTTGTAACATATGTATGTTATGTGTGCTAGTGATAACATCATGTATGTGGACCATGCTAGTACATGTGCTAGGTTTGTTATGCTTGAAAACCTGTGTAACAATTTAGGTATGCTTGTGTAAACCATGCATGCAATCCTATGTTGCATTAGTGAAGAAAGTGATGTTTCAATGTGCAAGTGTTGGAATGATTTTTCCTTGGGATGCTACATTGTGGTTCCATGCTTGCAAATATGTTTTCTATGCTAGTCTAGTGAATCGAGCTAGGGTTTGTTCTTAGAGTTTTGGCAAATTCAAATTTGAACCTAGTTTGACCATGTTGGACCATGTGTGCGAGCTGCTTTGACTGCTTTTGAAGTGATAGCTAGAGACCTTGCATGTCCATGTGAACAATAGGAGAGTTGTAGCAATTTTTATGTGGAACAAACTTTGTATTCATCACAAAGCCTGTTTCAGCTCCTATATTGTTCAAAATTCCAATTTTTGACTGCAACAGCCTCCATGTTTCATTCCTATAGTGCCTATGTTTCAAATCTAAAATTGATTTGTATTTCAAAATGTAGGCAGAATTAGGAGATGTGCTAAGAAGGAAAATTGTAGGGTTTGAAACGTTACACACTTTTGTTTCTTATCACATTTTCTGAATTAGCCTCAAATTAGTAGTTTTTTGTGAATTTCAAAAATGAAACATTTGAAACACCCTTGATTCCAGAACAGAGCAGTGAGGGGAGGTGATGGTCGTGGCCGACCGTTTCAGCTCACGGCCGCCACCTGGCAGCCGTACACCGGCGACGGCCGGCCTAGTTGGGCCGAAGGCCATCAAAGAAGCCACCCATCCCTCCATTCTGCCCATCCCCTCCATTCTCCTCCCTGCTCGCCCTACTCGCCCTATCTTCCACCTCTGCGCTGGCAAGCCCCACCGAGTTTGCGCTGGCCGCCACGCCCTCGTTCGACCACAAATTCCTAATCGAACTTGACCAAAACCTCCGCATCGCTTTGCTCTGTCCATTGCTACCTCTTGCCCAACTAGCAGAGCGACAAGTGAGGCTAGGAAATTCGATTTGTCCCCATCGGTCCGCTCGGAGCGCCGCTGAGCTCGGGCTCCACCATGGCCAGCTCAATGGCGAGCCTCACAGCGCCTGATCTTGCTTGTTCATTGCTATGCACGTCACGTAGGAGCTGTAGGGTTCATCGTTTTAGACGCTACCATGCTCTGTTCGCCAGGACGAACCACTGCACTGGGCGCGCCCGCGATTGCCGCCGCCATTGCGAGCTTGAATACGCCTCGCAGGTTTGCTTTTTGCTGGCTTTGACTCATGTTCCGTGCGTCCCTAGAGTAGATCGTGCTGAATGAAAGATGCTACCGCCCGAGTTGGCTCGAATAGCGAGCAACGCCACCACTCCGGCGAGCTCTCACAGGCACACCACAAACACCACTCATGGCCATGTCGCTGTAGTTGATTTTGTGTCTTGCTCATGGTTCCCCGTGTTCGTGGGTCGATGTAGAGCGTGTAGGTGCCTTTAGATCGCCGTGCGATGGTCGATTTCACCGTCGTCGACATGACCACTGCCGCCGTCGGCCATTGTCAGCGATGAGTGTGCTCAGGTGCGGTAGTGATAGCGGAAACAAGTTTTTGAGGTGCGGGGTGATGAGGGGAGCGCGCCTAGGTAGTCGGCTTCGCCGAAGGAGTCACCGACGGCGAGGAAACGCCGGCCGGAGCTCCTCCCCTGCCTCTGTGCCTATGATGGTGGGGCCCACGTGTCAGCGCCGGCCTCTACCTCTGGTTGTTTGGCTGGGCCGTGAGCGGGCCAAAATTGGCCTGTGGCGCGGGCCGGTTAAGTTCAGGCCCGTTTTGGTTTTTGATTTGTTTTCTTTTTGCAGTAAGTGAAATATTGTGCTGAACTTTGTAAAATCATAACTAGAGCTAGAAATGTCCAATTAAGATGATTCAACTTGCACTGTGCTCTGTGAAATGTCTAGTTTTTATTAAAAATATGAAACCATGCAGGTTCTCTGGTGGAAAATAGAGTGTATGATTTATTCCTTTATGCTTGTATTAAATTAGTGATATCTTGTGCAATTTTTTGTGATTTGTTGGTGCATGATTTAAATATGAAATTTGGTCAGTGCTGGTATGGGGATATGATGTAACTATGGTAAATTTATTAGCTGTGTTTGATGTTCCTAAGTAGAGTTTCCTATTTTGTTTAGGTTGCACACATATTTTGGTATTTGCTATAATTCCTGTTTTCAGGACAGCAAGTCAAAGCTTGTTGATTTAAGTGTGGTTAATGATGTTTTCATGAGATGTGATATACACAAAGGTTGTAATAAATTACTTGATTGAGATTCTGTTAAAATTTGGTAGCCATTGGCTAAGTAGATTAGGAGTTACACCAGACCTGATAAATCTGTTTGTTTTCCCAACTTAAGTTAAGATTCATGCTTTGACATCTGAAGATTAAATTTAGGAAATTTCACAAGCTTTCCAGAATGTCCTCATTAATGTCTATTGGAGTTATAGAACTCCAGTTATGCATTTTGTATGGTGCTGCTGTCAACATGTCAATGTGCTAAATTTCTGGAACTTGTTATATGCATGCTAAGTATGAACTTTGGGGTACTTAGTGGTTATTTATGGATGTGTAAACATGTTAATACCTGAGAGAAGATTTGCACCTAAGCTTAAAGTGATTTGAATAGAGCACCATGTAACTTGACTTTTATTGCTTAGATTGTTGCATTGTTCATCACATTCATCATTCATACATGCTCATAAGCTCATCATGTCACATCTGTGCATACATGAAATTCATTGGTGCATATACATGCAATAGGTGTACCAAGGAGCATGATGAACGTGAAGCTCCGCAAGGCGTGACCGGTGAAGTTGGGGTCCATCTAAGAGCCGGAGGTCCAGTCCGACAAAACCGTAGGAAACGCGAGAGCCGTTCGTGAAGCCGAACCTGAAGCCATCCTCGTTTGTTTAAGGCAAGCCCCGAAGCATTATAAGCCTCCTACTTTCAAAGCAGTTAATTACATCTATGTTATATGTATTGTTGCATTAAGTGGTAGGAGTTGATTGGAACCCTTGCTACATTATATCATTCCTTGTCCAGATATAGGAATCCCTGAATCCTATGTAGACAGGATCGTCTATATGCTTAGCCCTGCTTAATTAGAACAATAATGTCAGGTGATCTCCTATCACCTGCAATATCAGAAGTATTTGGTCATGGTTGGCTATATTTGCTATCATGAAAAAGAACCAAGTGTGAATAATGAACTTAGACCGGGCAGGATGTCGATAGTGAAGCAACAAGGCATGGAGGTCTTGGGTGTGGATCTATCCCCGTCTGTGTCGGTTAAAGACCAATCCACTGTACTTCCTTTGTCATTTTGAATGCAGCCTAACACTTAGCTGGCCGGCCTAAGGTTGCCGACCACGAAGCCGAGTAGCTCAACTCAAGCTGCGAAGCCGAAAAGTGTAAGTCGCCTCGGAGGGAAGCCAGGTGTGACCAAGGGTAGGTGAGTTAAAAGTCCTAAGCTTCCTGACCACTAGAATCCGTGAGAGCGCAGCGTTGTTCGGGCCTATCCTGAGTTGTACCAAAGGTGACTGTTGACGACTCTTTCAAAGTATGCCCGGTTGGTGTTAGGAATACCCCCCAGCTGAGTTGGAATCGATTTGAATCACCGTCTCTCCCGGATAGTGAGAAACTTGATAGAGAAGAGGCAACGTAGAATTCACTAAATCTACTAATGGTTCTGAAGATGATGATGATATAATGATGGCCTTATAAACCTAATATGGTTACTATTGTTTGCTTAGCTGAATCAAGTGATTGCTATAGTACAGGTACTAATCTAGAGAACAGGTTAATAATGATTAATTTGATGCTTAAAGCAATAATGATTACTTATCTGTACTTAAGCTTTTATGCAAATGTGTCAAGCTAGCCCACTCATATAAAGCCTTGCATACTCCTTGGTGTCACTTTATTTCTGGTTTTTGACGGGTAAGTCTAGATGAGTACCTTCTCGTACTCAGGATTTATTTCCCACCTTGTTGCAGGTAGCAGATTCTTACTGGTTACCTAAAGTACTGTCTTCGCTGTTGGGTGTGAAGACTAGACCATTGGGCATGGTCTCTATAGTATTCTCTTCTAATATGCTTTTGCAGGATGTGACTACACACTGGTAGTACTTGAACTAAGTGTGGTTTCAAAACTATGTTGCTTCTGCTATTCCTAATTTGGTTTGTAATAACTTATTCATACTTCAAGGTATGAGCACTATTTATGAACTGTTGTAACAGGTGGTGTGTTGTGTTGAATCACTACGATCCTAGTTTGTTCTCGGTTTGGTTTGAAATCCCTTGTGATTTCGTGGACTAGCAGAGTTATATGGGCTCAAGTTTCAAAATTTGATTGCTTCGATGATTGTTTTTGGACTTATGCTCTTATGATTTGGACGGTTCTGTGATAATGATACCCCAAATATCCATCAAGAAAACAAAAGAAAGAATGATTGACTAATCGCTCTAACATCTCATCAATAAAAGGCACTAGAAAATGATCTTTCTTTATTGCTTTATTATGCTTTCTATAATCTATGCACATCCGCCATCCTGTGATAGTTCATTGAGGGATCAACTCATTCTTCTCATTCTTAACAATAGTCATGCCTCCCTTTTTAGGCACTACTGTGTGGCATAGGATAAATGATCCCAGCATGCAACAACTTCAAAACATCTTTCTTAACTACCTCCCTCATCGCATTATTAAGTCTACATTGGGGTTCTCTAGAAGGTGGAATATTTGGATCTGTGGGAATATGATGAGTGCAAAGGGCAGGACTGGTGCCTTTGAGGTCTTGGAGTGAATAGCCAAAGGATGAATGATGTCTTTCTAAGACAGCCAATAAGCGTAGAGTTTGCTCCTGAGTGAGTTTATCACTTATGATCACAGGGGAATCTGGATCATTATCTAGAAAAGCATATCTAAGACCGACAGATAAAGGTTTAAGCTCGATAGGAGGTTTAGGTGGATCCGCAAACTCATCTAAAGGTTCAAGCTTAGAAAAGTCAGCTTCTTCTTCTATGAAGAATTGAGCGTCATCCTCTAGATCTGGTGTTGACGGTCACTAATGCTTATTTTTAACCATCAACTATTGCATGAAATAGCATGAAATGAACTACCAAGCATAGTTGTAGGGTTTGAAACTAACGAGTTCCACGAGTTTTGTTGAATCTATGTTTTACAGGGGTTAAACTAGAAAAGGACCAAAATCACTAAATAGAAGTATCTCAAGTGATTAATGAGGGCACATCATTTGAAAGAGCTTGTTGAGATGATCGAAATGGACATATCATTTGCTATATTTGGAGTTCCGGAGAGAAAGTCCCCATTGGATATGACTTAGAAGATTCTAGAAGACTCTGGAACCATCACCAAGCAAGAGTTTTAGGGACTAACATAACAATTTCCATAGCTTTGGTGAATTGTGAATTTTTAGGGATAAAAATAGAATAAGTTGTGAAGGAGTAGGAGTCAAGAAACCAGACCAAATCAAGTCGGAATTCCACAAAAATTGACGGGAAGGTTCTAGAGGACACGAGAAGACACGGAAATGAAGCGGAAGCCCAGATGCTGACATGTGGGGCCAGCCAGCCCCACTTGGTTCCCCCAAGCTTAACCTTTGCTAGTCCCTGAGCAAAACAAATCTCAACAATAGATCAGGAGTTGCTTCAATGTTTTCACGCCTCAAAAGTACACATGCGTTCAAACAAGAATTCTCCTCCGGATTAGAGCAAACCATTCTGACTTTTAAACTTACCCGTATTACCTTTAACCATGGAGCTTTTAGCCTTCACTTGGGTCTTGAGTAGTTGAAAGACAGAACAATCAAGTCAAGCACTGCGTCTCGAGTTCTTCAATCAACTTTCATTCTGTAGTTTTTTGTAGGTTTTTAAAATAAAACTCAGAGATTCCTTTTGTATGACCCTTCCTGGTCTCTCATGTGTGGTATTTGTGGATTCTCACCAAGGCAATGATGGTTTTTTTCCTCCTCTCTCTTACCCTATAACTAATAGGCTTATATGGAGCTGAGGATATTTTAAGGAGGTAGCTTACTTACCTTGCATGTGTTGCTTAGTCAAAACCGCGATCCTTGGAGGGGAGACCATACCCTTACATCAAGATGTGCATGTGTGTGGAAATATTTGGTGGCTAACCTAATTCTACTTTGCTCCTAGAGAGACTCCCTCCAACTAAAGAATTTATGAAGAACTTTGCTATGGAGGTCTTGGGATATCTTCTTTCTCCTTTCTTTGATGACAATAATGAACTTCTTGGCATAGAGATCATATACTTCTTTTTTTTCTTTCTTTTTTTTCCTTCTTCTTTTTTTACAAAGGATCTCCTACCTCTTTCTTAAGATACAATGAACTTAGAGAAGAGATAAATCATAATCTTGGAGCATTTATTTGGAAACCTAACAATCTTCTTAGATCCTCTCCCAGTGTAGGAGATAGATTTTTGGGTGGAAAAAGGCATGTTTTTGCGTACTCCTAGGGTAGGAGCAGCAGGATATATGTAGGTGTAAGTGATCTTGATCTTGGGAGCATGACCATCCTCTCGACAAGGGTCTCACACGGGTTGACCAAACTCAACACAAAGAAAGCAGCCTATGAGCTGGTTTTCCTATTCTAGCAAGCATGTATATATGGCTGTGGTAAAAATTAAATTTCTCATCATACAGGAACTCATCATGTGGCAATTTTAAGTTTTTTAAAAGATAAATCTTCAGAACTCAAGTTTCTCTAGGAACAAGATAAACAGCAGCTCAGACCTTCTCATATCATATTCGTCAATCACCTAGACTTAGATCAAGCATTTGCAACCCACAAGTTTCAAGTTTAGAGTAAATCCTAGGTCAAAATAATTATTTCCAAAACTCAGGAGAGTTCGAGGTTGAAAACTAGGCACTTGAAAAGAATTATGGTAGAGCAACTATTCATCATTTCCATGCATAGAGATTTGACCAGGTTCTTTTTATTTACAAACTAATTCAAGCAAAATTGACACACTCTAACTAACACACATTATTATGAAATAACACAATATAGAACAAATACTCGACTAGATAAAGTAGACAGTGAAAACTCCATAGATATATAAAGTGAACCTTCATGTGCTCACATTTTTTTATTTTTGGATTAATTTATGTACAAAGAAAACATAAGAGGATAAGGATACTTACCTGGATACATGGGGGTGCCCTTCCCCATGCTGAATGTTGACGTAGTCATTAGATCTTGAATTGTAGCAGACTGGCAATTGAGCTATATTTCTTCTATTAGAGCATTGATTGATGTTGACGACGGATGAGACTGTGCTCCAACAGTGTATGGAACATTCACTTTGAAAGGTCTTGATAGCTAGAGGGGGGTGAATAGCCTAATAAAACTTTCTACAAAAAGTGCTAGACAAGTTGATTACTAACAACAATTAGCGAGATGCAAGTATTGCCTAGCCTAAGGGGTGTTGCAAGCCACCTATCCAATTGACAATTTTAGTTTGGTTCACACAATTGCCACAAAGACAAATCGCAAGCTAGCAAAGCTACAAAGCTACTACAACTAGAACTACACAAGCTAGCAACTAAACAAGAACAACAACAAGCTAAACAAGAAGATAACAAAGTAAGTGCAAGAGGGGATTTAGAATGTTATACCGAGGGGCGATGATTGATCCAACCAAAGTGAATACCAAGATAGCCAATAAAGTAATCAATCACTGGGATAAAATCCAATTGATCAAACATAATTGAGACACAAAATTTATCCTAAGGTTCACGTGCTTGCCGGCACGCTAGTCCCCGTTGTGTCCCCCTACACCACGTGGTTCGGTGGCTAATCGATATCACACATCGAGCCTCTCAAAAGGTGCCACAAGAACCTACCAAATGGTGAGAAGTTCTGACACGAGCAATCCACTAGAGTTGGAATTCAGCGCTATACCAGGGAACCACAACAACCCATCACAACAAGCTCACCGGAGCTGGCCACAAACAATCACCAACACGTGCTGGACCTCCACCGCTGCTCCAAGCCGTCTAGGTGGCGGCAACCACCAAGAGAAACAAGAATCCCGCAGCAAAAGAACACCCAAGTGCCAACTAGATGCAAATTCACAAGCAAATGCACTTGAGATCACTCAATCTCACTTTGATTAGGCAATCAAGCAAGGGAGAAAGAGTAAAGGGCATGTGCTCAGCTCAAAGGAGTGCTAGAATGATCAACAAGCCAAGAGAGACTCCAAAGAGCTGGCCAACAAGTATTTATAGACGTTCCCAACAAGAACTAGCCGTTAGGCACTTGATTATGCTACAGTCGCGCTGACCGGACGCGTTGGTCAAACTGACTGGACGCGCAGGTGCGCACACGACCCATGCGTGAAGCACTATTGGACGTGTTGGTCTCGTGACCGACCGGACGTGCACGCTAGACGAACCAGACGCCACAGTGTCTCGTTCGGTCATTTCTAGTAAGCCTCCACGCGTGACCGAACGCATCCAGTTGATCGTGACCGAACGCGCCACTACGTCCAATCACAAGACCGAGACGCGCGCAAAACACTGAGCACTGACCAGACGCGTCCGGTCAAACAGAGACCATATCTGGTTCAGCGTCCGGTCACCTCTGTAACACCCTAGGTGTTTATCACTCATTAAGTAGTGGGTTTGAGCTCAAACATGATAGATTAAGTGGAAATGACAATGTCAATGTCAACCTATGGAGATGAGCCTACCTTAAAGTGGGATGCTGCATCATTTTCAAAGATATATGTTTGGATGGTGTTATTGCCATATCTTCATGTGTCTCACCTTGGTATCTATCTATATTGATCCCTAGAATAGTTTCATAAAGTTTGGAATCAAAAAGTCACATGAAATGATAAGTTAGATGCTTGTTTGGATTATAACTAAAACCTGCCTTACATCCCATGGGAACTAGTGTTGTGCAACATACAAATGCAATATGTGAAACACATCTTGGACACATGTGGAACACCCTAGTGGAGCATGTGTAGCTTGTACCTTGAAGCAAACACAGGAAACACTTGTAACATGGCCTTGAAACAAGCACTACAATTATAGTAACTTCTATGTTTCAATGCATGTGAGGCCTACACTTTTGTGCAACCTATGCATGGTGGGTATGTCTGGCCCCTACAACACCTTAACTACACTTAGGGCACTTAATGTAACAATGTTCATGTTGATCATTTTGCCTAAATGTGCTTCTAAGTGATGGTTGACCATGTATGGACCCAGGAACATTTGTGTTTGACCGTTTCAAAAGGGTGACCTAGAAGCTTTGCATGACTGTGCATCCTTTGACAAAGTTGTAGAGAATTTTATAAGGAACAAACTTTATTTAAGAGTCAAGTCATGAAAATGTGTGAAACATGCTCAAAAAGGGCCCAGAAGTCAGGAATAGGGGCTGATTTGGCACTTGGAAAATTTGGCTAAGTCATTACTGCAGTTTCAGTTTACACGTGCCCCTGTTTGACAGCTTGTAGTTTAAAATCTAGGCCAAACCAGACCAAAACCATATAAGCAATGTTGGAGAACTCCTGTAGCTCTACACTTTTCATTGCTGGAGTTTTCGCTAACTCGAATCGTATTAGGAGATGGACGGGGACGAAAATGGAGTTTCAGTCGGCTTGCAACTAAACTGCAGGATTCAGTTTCGGGTACCCATATTTGGAGCCTCTTATCTTCCTAACCTGGCTTATCTAGGCGAAGGTTCTTTAATAAAAGTTGTAGTTTAGTTTTTGTAGAACAAACTTTGTTCAAAGGTTAAGATCTGGTTTAGTCTCTAACCTAATATAACAAAGCCACCAAGTTGGAACTCGGTGTTGTTTTCAGGATCCCGAATTTTGGGTAAGTCTGAGAACTGGAGTTTGTCAATTTCAGTTTCATTGTAGCTCTCTTTGGGAATTAATATCTCTTAAACCATTTTGAATTGGACCAAACTCCTTTAATCAAAGTTGTTGCACTCATATAGCTCTAACACATCATGTATTTAGTTGCTCAAATAACTAATCGCTTTGAGAGATACGGAGGGGGAAAGATGGCGGATTCAGTCGAACGTTTGAGGTAGAATTGGATTTTTGAATTCAGGGAACACGTTATGGCTGACCGTGCACAGGGTTCCGATGCCGCGTGGCTTCCTCAGTTCCGCCTCGCTCGACACCTTGCCGTTCTTGCTGTGCATACCCGCCAGCTCGCCACACTCGCTAAAGTGAGAAGCTGAGCACCCTCCTTTTCTCTGTCTCTCGCTGCCATTCTCTCCCTTGACATCGCGGCCTCACCATGGGGGCCGAGCAGCAGTGCTTCCCTTCCTTCCCGTAGTGCGCAGCCACGCTCGCCCTCACTCCCTCAGTCCCCCCCTCGCCTCACCCTCGCTCTCAGACGCTCCAGAGCAGAGCAGCCATGGACGCCGCCGCCAAGCTCCATGGCCACTGCCGTTCTCCTACCTCCGCGCTCCTTGTGCCCCAATCGAGCGCAACATCATCTTCTCCAACTCGCGCTGGAACTTCCGCGCTGTTTTCCCGGTCCGAACTGTCGCTGGAGCTCGTCACCGGCGTGGCCGTCCGTCGTGCCTCGGCTACGCACGCGGCAGGCCATCACGGGCCACCGCGGAGCAAGCCACGACTGCCAGCGGGTGCGCGGGGACCCCTGGGTGCCTTCCCGCCACTTCCCCGACGCCGACGTGCCCTCCTCCGGCCGGAGCAGCAAGCTCCGGCGACCCCTCTCTGTAAATCCCGACCAGGGACCTCACGCTCAAAATTCGACTAAAGTCAGGGGTCTAAGTGCACACCAACAGACTCATGTGAATAGTGCCATAAGGACTGATTTGTGGTAGTTTTTGCTGATTTTTGAAAATGCCTAGTAAATCACAAAAAATTCGTAAAATAGGAAATGAGGACTTTTTGGAATCCTTATGAAATTGTCTTTGCAGTGGATCTATAATATGTAATATTTTAGTTTAAAGTTTTAGTTCTAAAAATAGATCTTTGCATCTAGGTTTTCTTTGCTAGTTGTATTTGTCATTTTCATATCTACAAATGTAGGGCTCCAAATGAAGTGAAATTTTTGTGGCATGCTACCCCTGTGATGTTTGATGTGTGGTAAAAATTTCATGAATTTTGGTGGTAGTATGAATGAGTTATTGATTCATCTTGCTCTCACATGAATTCTTGCAATAGCCATTTGTCTTTTTTATAGAGGTTGATATATATGTCCAAATGGTTTGAAATTTGTACAGTAGACTTTTGGGAGCATATTTAGGCCATTATAATGTTTGTAGAATTTATTGTACACTTTTGATAGGTGTTCATAATTTCACTTAATTATCTAAATAAATTAAGAAAATACATTAAAAGAATTTATTTAGGAATGGGCACTATGTTTTCTGGTGTTCATTAGTCATGTGTGAAATGTTGGTAAAGTTGGTTTTGTCCAATTATATGTTTGCAACATAAGTTAATAATTATTTCTTGCAAATGAAGTTTCTGGACAGATTTGGAAACTTGGCAAAGTTCTTCATGATAATGTGCTTTGTTGTGAAACTTATTTATACAAAAGTTGTAGATAATTTATATATCTAGCTGCTGTTAAACTTTTGTGGTATTTGGCCATGTGGTTTAGGAGTTATAGCTGTTTAAAGTCGGGTTATAGAATTGCTTGCTCTCTGTCTTGTTAGACGAGATTCTGTAGTTTTATCTTTTTGACCTATTAAACTTGAGAATTAGGTTTAGGTGGTATTAAATGAATTGTAGAAAATTTCATAAGCTTTCAATAATGTTTTCTTTCAAGTCATTTGGAGTTGTATATCTCCAGTTATGATTAAATTACTTAGGTGTTGTTCTGATGCCCAGAAAGTGGCAAATTCTTGTCTAGTGATTTGATTAACTTTGCCATGCTTGTGTATTGAAGTGTGACACCTATCTTTGTTGGTACTTGGTTTGGTAACCTAGGATCTTATAAGACTTGTGTCTTGATTGATGTGTTTGCCCTCTTATATGTTATGCCTTAATGAGGATTAAGTTGATTAGCTCTAGGTGTTTGTGAGAACTTTGGTATGCTTATTTGATTACTTTGTTTATTGCACTTCTATGCATTCACACATATGCATTGTTGCATCTCATTTAGGTACGCTAGCTGAAACATGTGAAGGACCTAATGTGGAGCCAAACCCGAAGATGGAGTTGGTGGATCCATCCCGAAGATAAAAGGATCGGACAAGTGCTAGGTTGGGGAATGCTCGCCAAGCGAGTTTCTTCTGACATACTCTAACTTGAGTCGGATTCCAGGCAAGCCCCGGAGCATTATAAGCCTCCTACCTTCAAAGCAATTAATTCTATATATGTTATAAGTATTGTTCCATCAAGTGGTAGGAGTTGGTTGAAAACCTTGCTGCATTATATCATTCCTTGTCCAGATATATGAATCCTTGAATCCTACATAGACTAGGATCGAGTAGATGCTTAGCCCTGCTTTAAGCGGTAGAAGTCAGGTGATTTCCTGTCACCTGCGAGATATAGGGATATTCATATATGGCACGGTTGGCTATATGTGCTATCGTGGAATGGAACCATGTGGTTATAAAATGAAATGAGACCGGGCGGGATGATGATAGTGAAGCGACAAGGCATGGAGGTCTTGGGTGTGAATCTATCCCCGTCTGAGTCGTTTAAAGACCGATTCGCTGTACGTCCTTGAGTCATGTTGAACGCAGTCTAACACTTAGTTGACCGGATAAGTCGTTCCGACCGCGAAGTTGAGTAATGTGATTCAGGCCGGGACTCGAATGGTAGGTTGCTTCTTGGAGGAGAGAAAGGATGTGCTTGGGGACATTGGCGTGAGACCAAGGGGGGGTTAGAGTCCCTATCACCTGGCAGAGTGTCGCCCTTGGGGTCGCGACATCATTCGGACCCGCGATTCCTGAATCATATGAAAAGGTGGCTTGTGCGACCCTGGCAGGGGCCTGCGCGGTGAGTGTTAGAAATACCGCTCCAGCTGGATAGGAATTCAATTTGAATCGCCATCGCTCCCGGTTAGTGAGCACTTGACTTGAGCAGCGGCAACATAGATTCAATTAAATTGAACGGATGGTTAATTGGATCACGATGGAAAGATTGCCTCAATTTATACCTGCTATGGTTAATATTGTTTGCTCCTAATAAAGTGAGTGCTCTAGTACATGTTCTAATATAGATGATAGATTAATGAGAATTAACTTGATGCTTAAGCATTAATGATTGATCATCTATATTAAGCTTTTATGCAAAATATTGTCAAGCTAGCCCCACTTTATATCAGCCTTGCATGATCCTTGGTGTCACCTTATTTCTGGTTTTTGATGGGTAAGTCTAGCTGAGTACCTTCTCGTACTCAGGGTTTTATCCCCACTTGTTGCAGGTTATGATGTATCATGGCGACTGCAAGAGTTGGTTGGCTCCTGCCTTAGTGGTGGAGTGTGATCACGGGCATGATCCTTCTGAGTTATCTTCTCTAATGCTTTTGTGAAAGTAGACCTTGGTACTGGCATGTATTTGAAATAAGATTAATGTTAGTTTCAAATTACTTTGCTTTCGCTACTTTTGAACTTAAGTTGTAATAACTATGTTGAACTCCGATGTAAATTGATTTACTTGTGAAATGGTTGTAACATGTGACTTATTATGTTGAATCACTACGATCTTGGCTTGTATGTTGGTTGGTTTGAATTCCCTCGTGATTTCATTGGACTACCAGAGTTATATGGGCTCAAGTGCAAGAATTTGATCACTTCGGTGATTGTTCTGTTACAGCTAGTATCGGAGCGAGATTCAACATTAAACTTGTCGTATGTGTATTTAAAACAAAGGATTTGTTTTATAAAATTAGTTTTATCAACTTATAGCTATATATAGGTTTGTGAAAACTGAATTCTAAATCTAAGTATGCCAGTGGTCAATTTTCTTATGCCCATATAAGGATTATTAGGTGGCTTATATAAGTACTAACTTGGAGGTTTTTCATTTATGCATCTACGCCCAGGCTAAGGTATGTATGTGTGATGACTCTCCCACACTATGCTACCCGGTGTGTCAGATTAGAGGTAGCCTTCATATATGAAATAGCCATATATGTTGCTAGTTTACTTTTATGCAACGTTGCACCTACGCCCAGGTAAGTGTGAGTTGTGAGAGCATGACCGTACAACCCGCGGTCTAGGGGAGAGCTAGTTTTGGTTACTGGATTATTTACATGTTATACACATGTATGTATGAAGGTACTTAATTGTGGGAGATTGATGATTCAGGTAGTTTTGGTACTACATGTACGTATACAGGGGTATATGTATATGGGAGTACTTAGAATTTTACTTTCCTGCTTTCATTGTGTGCTATATTGGGAAAATGTTGGGCTGCAATGAAACTTTTCTGCAGGTACGCTAACCACGAATGTGTAAGTCGAATGTAGTTGACGACTAGCTATATATCGAGAGAGTGCGTGTTATGCCACCGACATAGAACGTGATCGCCACCTTAGGTTGGCAATCTTGTGAGGACAAATAGGACGAAGCATGCATCATCTTGATTGTTGTTTTATGCATAGCTATTCTCCTCTCACCCTTGTTCAAATGATAAGTAACTTGTGATCAATGTAGTACACTATCTTTCTTGTGTGAAGCTAAACATGAATGTCTTACTCTATGTTGCTCACCCAAGCGTTTGCCAATGCTTTAGACCTCACTTAAGTAATTATGGGTTCTCATGAATGAATTAAATTCGTGTTGGTCTAAGGTAACAAAAATTTAGAGCTACTAGAATAACATGTTTGTGTGCTCTCTTGTTAGGTAAAACAAAGGCAAGCTTTGTTTTGCTTGTTGGACATTGGCTGCTAGAACGATTTCTGTTGTAGTGATGTTTTTGTGGTCATAATGGTGTTTTCTGTAGTTATGGAGAATACCAAAGTTGTAGCTAACTTACTTATCTAGCTTGTCCAAAAATTTTCTGACCCTAGGTCTTATGGTTTGAGAGTTATGAATTTTAGAAGTTTACTGTCAGGTTTTGCATATGCCCTAAATAGATCTAAATGTTTGGTTTGTTTGGCCTATGTGGGTATGGAATCATGTCTTGGAGATAATAGAAGAAGTGTATTACTTTTTCTAAGCTTTCCAAAATGTCCTATAGCACTAATTAGGGTGGTCTAAATCTCTAGTTGAGCTTGCATAGTGGAATGATAGAATCTGTCCAAATCTAGGCAAAGATGTCTTCTTTGTCTTGTTTGGCCTTGTTAGCTATAGAATCATCTTAATATGATAATAAGAAAGTTATAGACAACTTAATAATCTTTACATAAAGTTAAGGCTCAGCCTTGTTGGGTCCCTAGAACTTTTGTTATGCAATTTTGAAGTTCTTGTCAGTTTTCTGTCCATGTTGGTATAGATCTGAAACATCAGCATGCTTGACCATGCTAACATGTGATTTAGCTGTTGGTATGAATAACTAAAGTGTAGTCATCTTCTTAAGCTATCTAGAAAGTCTAGGATCACCTTTATAGAAGGTCTACAACCTCAATTATGGTTGAAACAAGTAGTTACTATGCTGCTATTTAGATTCTATGCACATGTTAAGTTAGTCACCTTAGCTAGCATTTATTTTGAGCTAAACTTGTAGTTAGTTCTTCCTTTAGATAAAGCTTGTTAGGGGTGAGCCTAGTGATTAGTAGTGATTGCTAGGTGCGAGCTTGTTGCTTGGTAATAGTTGCTTGACTTTGTTTGTGTAAGCTTCTTCATGTGTTGCTTGAAGTTATGATGCGTGTATGTATGCTTGTTATCTAGGTAGTACCCTAGTTATCACCTCGTTTGTCCTCGGTGAGCATACGAGGGTCGCATAGCTTTATCCTAGAACAACATTCACGTTACGTAATTGTATGGTTGTTGTCTTCAATTAGGTTTCTCTCTTAGGAGCCTAAGCCTGTAGACTTGGTGGTTAGCCTTTGAATGTTTGTATCCATGCCTTTGCTTGACCGAAAGCCTAAAGTTTAGTTCTCCTATATGTTTGTATGAGTCGTGGATGTTTTGCAACCCTTTTTGTGAAGACCTTTATCGACTGACCAACCAAGTTAACTTTCATCAACGCTAGCCTTTGACCATGGTTCGTACGTTGCCAATTGTGGAGACCATACCCAAATCTATATTGGAACTTTTGGTTACCTCTCCTAAAGGTTAGCTAGTGTGACACAATGTATCTCTACTATGGCCTCTAAATCGTGTGCTTGCAAATTCATGCATCTACCCTATCAACTCAATCTATGACTATAGATCGGTTTTCGCCCGTGAAATTTGCTTAATCCATCCCTAACCTTCCCAAGTCTTGGGATGTTTATCGGTCTTGATCTCATGTTGTTGCCCAACATGAATGAATCTCCTATTAATCTTTTATCTAGAACTCACCTCGGTGGACGCAAGTCATGCATAGAATTTAAGCAAGAGTCCATTGATCAGTTGTCTTTAGGAATTGAGCTATGTTCTCTTGTGAGGTGTTTTGATCTACGAATAGCTTCCCTATTGATTCTAAACCTTGTGACTACCTTTGCTTGCTATCCTCCCTTGTATAATGCTTGTTTTTACCACCCCAAATTGTGTCACTTGAAATTTCACCTTGGTGGTGTGATCGGTAATGGTGTTATGAGTAGCAACTAACGGTGCCGCGATGAAACCGAGAGCCTCCTGTGGGTGGCCGACACAAGGTTGTGCTGCTCGACACGCGCTGGTATCGTGGTTTCTAGTCATGATCCATTGCGGAACAACATCAACGTGTTATTCTCATGTGAATTTTTCCTTGGTTATCTTTCCCATATCGTATCGTAAGATCCATATCTTAGACCGAAAGTAGTGGAGTGTCCTTCTGAAGTTGCTAAGAGAATAACTTTGAAGAACAGGTCACCGACATAAATATTAACAGACCATAATAGGTGGTATACAAGTGACTCTACTTAGTTGTCCCAGTATTGATGAACGACATCTAGTGAGTGAAGTATCTCATTCCTGTTGGATGAAAAGGACACACAACACTTAATGTTGGACAAGTCATCCGTTGGCTAAGACTCGATCGTTACAATATGCAAGTTTTAACCTTTGTATGCATAATGGCCATATCGTCGAAATAAACCATCTCTGGTGTGACTCCTTATCTGCTGACTTCGATGGCAACCATCTGCTTTGTGTCAACCACAATTATTGTGATCAAGAATGAAGATTTGGAACTTTTTAGTGTTGAGAGACAACTAATTAGTTACCCATAGGAAGGTTAATCTCTAGCTAGGTAACGACTCTTTGGTAGCTACGAAGGCTATGTCTTATAGAGCAATAACCAATCCGAAGTTAATCAACTAGTCAACAACTTGAGCGATACTATATCTTCCAGAGCCATTATGATCAAGTCAATTCCATCTTGGACAATCACACAGATAGTGTAAGGTGTTCTATTAGTTAAAGTGAAGAATTAGAGAAAGCATGTCCTTAGTTTCGATCATCATCCTTGTGCCTTATGTGCCACAAACGGTTTGTTCGTAACTTTACTGATCGAAGTGTTGAGGAATATTCAGCAGCGGTTCCTTATCCTTGTAGAAATGTTCTCCAGGCAGAGTATGCATTTTGCCCTGCAAAAGTAACCTGCAAGTTCAAAGCGTGTGCATCCTCGGATTTGTATGAAAATTAATAGTTGAGATCTGCTGTTGGATGGCTCTTTTAAGGTCTCACAGATACTAGTTTACAGTCTTTCATTTGCTTTTGCTTTCTTGTATCCCCAACGTACGAGCAGCCTTGGTGTTCTGCAAATCAATTTATACCATCTCAAGTCAAAAGCAATTTGAAAAGTGTCAAACAACAGATTTTCCATCTTCGAGCTGCTGTTTGATCCTAAAAAGGAAGCCTCAAGGTGAAAGTTGGCCTGACAAAGTTGTTATGTTGCAAGTCAACTCAACTTATAGTGCAACTAAGTCACCAAGGAAAATTTTTCTCAATCGCTTGATGGTAGACTACTCCCTGCGGTTTAGTGAATATTTACAACTTTTGTTGTCCTTAAGGCGTCGTTACATCTTTCCTTGGGAATTATTTTCCAATGATGACATACTTTGGTACCTTATACATGTTTTTACCCAAGAGATTGCATCTGATTCAACCCAGATAAATGTTGTCTTTGGATAAAAGAATCTTATTAGATAACTGTTGGTAGGAATACGAAGTCAACAGAGTCAGCTATCACATTCACTAACCCCTCGACAGACTCAGATAATACAATGTTGTCATCAGAGAAAGAGAACTGCACACATGGAACCTTAAGTAGTTTTCCATTAGTTGATATCGGAAGGATTGAACATTTACGGCCAACATAGACCCTGTCTATTGTTTAGTCAGTATCCTATAACCTCAGAGGATGTTTGTCATCTATGATATCACCCCATTTGGAAGGTTGCGCTCAAGCCATTCTGGTAGAGGGCTACTTTTTAAACTTTGTCAACATAGAGTCATTTCGATGTGTATATTTCTGAAGATTTCAGTCTAGTGTCAAGTTCATACGGACTATGTTGTGTTCACTAAAGAATTAGATACTTGTTAGTGGTTAGCTCATGGACCCAAGGATCTATGTACATTGAGAACGAAGTACTACGTTGTCTTGGATTCCTCCCAAAGTAACAATGCTTCATGAAAGTCAATGAAGGCAATTCTTCAGACAAATTTTACCATGAAGAGCAAGTATCAGAAAATGCCTTGACCAAATTAGTTCCACCAATGTCAAAGCTTTGTAGCCGAATGCTATAGCGGATGATGGGAACTAGATAACGTGCCTCTCTTCCTTAAAAAGGTCTTCCATTCCGAATCTCGGGACACGATTCTTTTAAGGGGGAGGGCTGTAACACCCCAGGTGTTTGTCACTCATTAAGTAGTGGGTTTGAGCTCAAACATTATAGATTAAGTGGAAATGACAATGTCAATGTCAACCTATGGAGATGAGCCTACCTTAAAGTGGGATGCTGCATCATTGCTTTACATATAGGCCATTTTCAAAGATATATGTTTGGATGGTGTTATTGCCATATCTTCATGTGTCTCACCTTGGTACCTATCTATATTGATCCCTGGAAAAGTTTCATAAAGTTTGGAATCAAAAAGTCACATGAAATGATAAGTTAGATGCTTGTTTGGATTATAACTAAAACCTGCCTTACATCCCATGGGAACTAGTGTTGTGCAACATACAAATGCAATATGTGAAACACATCTTGGACACATGTGGAACACCCTAGTGGAGCATGTGTAGCATGTACCATGAAGCAAACACAGGAAACACTTGTAACATGGCCTTGAAACAAGCACTACAATTATAGTAACTTCTATGTTTCAATGCATGTGAGGCCTACACTTTTGTGCAACCTATGCATGGTGGGTATGTTTGGCCCCTACAACACCTTAACTACACTTAGGGCACTTAATGGAACAATGTTCATGTTGATCATTTTGCCTAAATGTGCCTCTAAGTGATGGTTGACCATGTATGGACCCAGGAACACTTGTGTTTGACCGTTTCAAAAGGGTGACCTAGAAGCTTTGCATGACTGTGCATCCTTTGACAAAGTTGTAGAGAATTTTATAAGGAACAAACTTTATTTGAGAGTCAAGTCATGAAAATGTGTGGAACATGCTCAAAAAGGGCCTAGAAGTTAGGAATAGGGGCTGATTTGGCACTTGGAAAATTTGGCTAAGTCATTACTGCAGTTTCAGTTTACACGTGCCCCTATTTGACAGCTTGTAGTTTAAAATCTAGGCCAAACCAGACCAAAACCATATAAGCAATGTTGGAGAACTCCTGTAGCTCTACACTTTTCATTACTGGAGTTTTCGCTAACTCAAATCGTATTAGGAGATGGACGAGGACGAAAATGGAGTTTCAGTCGGCTTGCAACTAAACTGCAGGATTCTGTTTCGGGTACCCATATTTGGAGCATCTTATCTTCCTAACCTGGCTTATCTAGACGAAGGTTCTTTAATAAAAGTTGTAGTTTAGTTTTTGTAGAACAAACTTTGTTCAAAGGTTAAGATCTGGTTTAGTCTCTAACCTAATATAACAAAGCCACCAAGTTGGAACTCGGTGTTGTTTTCAGGATCCCGAATTTTGGCTAAGTCTGAGAACTGGAGTTCGTCAGTTTCAGTTTCATTGTAGCTCCCTTTGGGAATTAATATCTCTTAAACCGTTTTGAATTGGACCAAACTCCTTTAATCAAAGTTGTTGCACTCATATAGGTCTAACACATCATGTATTTAGTTGCTCAAATAACTAATCGGTTTGAGAGATACGGAGGGGGAAAGATGGCGGATTCAGTCAAACGTTTGAGGTAGAATTGGATTTTTGAATTCAGGGAACACGTTATGGCCGACCGTGCACAGGGTTCCGATGCCGCGTGGCTTCCTCAGTTCCGCCTCGCTCGACACCTTGTCGTTCTTGCTGTGCATACCCGCCAGCTCGCCACACTCACTAAAGTGAGAAGCTGAGCACCCTCCTTTTCTCTGTCTCTCGCTCCCATTCTCTCCCTCGACATCGCGGCCTCACCATGGGGGCCGAGCAGCAGCGCTGCCCTTCCTTCCCGTAGTGCGCAGCCACGCTCGCCCTCACTCCCTCAGTCCCCCCTCGCCTCACCCTCACTCTCGGACGCTCCAGAGTGGAGCAGCCATGGACGTCGCCGCCAAGCTCCATGGCCACTGCCGTTCTCCTACCTCCGCGCTCCTTGTGCCCCAATCGAGCGTGACATCATCTTCTCCAACTCGCGCTAGACCTTCCGTGCTGTTTTCCCGGTCCGAACTGTCGCCGGAGCTCGTCACCGGCGTGGCCGTCCATCGTGCCTCGGCTGCGCACGCGGCAGGGCATCACGGTCCACCGTGGAGCAAGCCACGACTGCCAGCGGGTGCGCTGGGACCTATGGGTGCCTTCCCGCCACTTCCCCGACGCCGACGTGCCCTCCTCCGACCGGAGCAGCAAGCTCCGGCAACCCCTCTCTATAAATCCCGACCAGGGACCTCACGCTCAAAATTCGACTAAAGTCAGGGGTCTAAGTGCACACCAACAGACTCATGTGAATAGTGCTGTAAGGACTGATTTGTGGTAGTTTTTGCTTATTTTTGAAAATGCCTAGTAAATCACAGAAAATTCGTAAAATAGGAAATGAGGACTTTTTGGAATCCTTATGAAATTGTCTTTGCAGTGGATCTATAATATGTAATATTTTAGGTTAAAGTTTTAGTTCTAAAAATAGATCTTTGCATCTAGGTTTTCTTTTCTAGTTGTATTTGTCATTTTCATATCTACATATGTATGGCTCCAAATGAAGTGAAATTTTTGTGGCATGCTACCCCTGTGATGTTTGATGTGTGGTAAAAATTTCATGAATTTTGGTGGTAGTATGAATGAGTTATTGATTCATCTTGCTCTCACATGAATTCTTGCAATAGCCATTTGTCTTTTTTATAGAGGTTGATATATATGTCCAAATGGTTTGAAATTTGTACAGTAGACTTTTGGGAGCATATGTAGGCCATTATAATTTGTGTAGAATTTATTGTGCAATTTTGATAGGTGTTCATAATTCCACTTAATTATCTAAATAAATTAAGAAAATACATTAAAAGAATTTATTTAGGAATGGGAACTATGTTTTCTGGTGTTCATTAGTCATGTGTGAAATGTTGGTAAAGTTGGTTTTGTCCAATTATATGTTTGCAACATAAGTTAATAATTATTTCTTGCAAATGAAGTTTCTGGACAGATTTGGAAACTTGACAAAGTTCTTCATGATAATGTGCTTTGTTGTGAAACTTGTTTATACAAAAGTTGTAGATAATTTATATATCTAGCTTCTGTTAAAATTTGGTTGTATTTGGCCATGTGGTTTAGGAGTTATAGCTGTTTAAAGTCGGGTTACAGAATTGCTTGCTCTCTGTCTTGTTAGACCAGATTCTGTAGTTTTATCTTTTTGACCTATTAAACTTGAGAATTAGGCTTAGGTGATATTAAATGAATTGTATAACATTTCATAAGCTTTCCATAATGTCTTCTTTCAAATCATTTGGAGTTGTATATCTCCAGTTATGATTAAATTACTTAGCTGTTGTTCTGATGCCCAGAAAGTGGCAAATTCTAGTGTAGTGATTTGATTAACTTTGCCATGCTTGTGTATTGAAGTGTGACACCTATCTTTGTTGGTACTTGGTTTGGTAACCTAGGATCTTATAAGACTTGTGTCTTGATTGATGTGTTTGCCCTCTTATATGTTATGCCTTAATGAGGATTAAGTTGATTAGCTCTAGGTGTTTGTGAGAACTTTGGTATGCTTATTTGATTACTTTGTTTATTGTACTTCTATGCATTCACACATATGCATTGTTGCATCTCATTTAGGTACGCTAGCTAAAACACATGAAGGACCTGATGTGGAGCCAAACCCGAAGATGGAGTTGGTGGATCCATCCCGAAGATAAAAGGATCGGAGAAGTGCTAGGTTGGGGAATGCTCGCCAAGCGAGTTTCTTCTGACATACTCTAACTTGAGTCGGATCCCAGGCAAGCCCTGGAGCATTATAAGCCTTCTACCTTCAAAGCAATTAATTCTAAATATGTTATAAGTATTGTTGCATTAAGTGGTAGGAGTTGGTTGAAAACCTTGCTGCATTATATCATTCCTTGTCCAGATATATGAATCCTTGAATCCTACATAGACTAGGATCGAGTAGATGCTTAGCCCTGCTTTAAGCGGTAGAAGTCAGGTGATTTCCTGTCACCTGCGAGATATAGGGATATTCATATACGGCACGGTTGGCTATATGTGCTATCGTGGAATGGAACCATGTGTTAATAAAATGAAATGAGACCGGGCGGGATGATGATAGTGAAGCGACAAGGCATGGAGGTCTTGGGTGTGAATGTATCCCCGTCTGAGTCGTTTAAGGACCGATTCGCTGTACGTCCTTGAGTCATGTTGAACACAGTCTAACACTTAGTTGGCCGGATAAGTCGTTCCGACCGCGAAGCCGAGTAATGTGATTCAGGCGGGGACTCGAATGGTAGGTTGCTTCTTGGAGGAGAGAAAGGATGTGCTTAGGGACATTGGCATGAGACCAAGGGGGGGTTAATGTCCCTATCACCTGGCAGAGTGTCGCCCTTGGGGTCACGACATCATTCGGACCCACGATTCCTGAATCATATGAAAAGGTGGCTTGTGCGACCCTGGCAGGGGCCTACGCGGTGAGTGTTAGAAATACCCCTCTAGCTGGATAGGAATTCGATTCGAATCGCCGTCGCTCCCGGTTAGTGAGCACTTGACTTGAGCAGCGGCAACGTAGATTCAATTAAATTGAACGGATGGTTAATTGGATCACGATGGAAAGATTGCCTCAATTTATACCTGCTATGGTTAATATTGTTTGCTCCTAATAAAGTGAGTGTTCTAGTACAGGTTCTAATATAGATGATAGATTAATGAGAATTAACTTAATGCTTAAGCATTAATGATTGATCATCTATATTAAGCTTTTATGCAAAATGTTGTCAAGCTAGCCCCACTTTATATCAGCCTTGCATGATCCTTGGTGTCACCTTATTTCTGGTTTCTGACGGGTAAGTCTAGCTGAGTACCTTCTCGTACTCAGGGTTTTATCCCCACTTGTTGCAGGTTATGATGTATCATGGCGACTGCAAGAGTTGGTTGGCTCCTGCCTTAGTGGCGGAGTGTGATCACGGGCATGATCCTTCTGAGTTATCTTCTCTAATGCTTTTGTGAAAGTTGACCTTGGTACTGGCATGTATTTGAAATAAGATTAATGTTAGTTTCAAATTACTTTGCTTCCGCTACTTTTGAACTTAAGTTGTAATAACTATGTTGAACTCCGATGTAAATTGATTTACTTGTGAAATGGTTGTAACATGTGACTTGTTATGTTGAATCACTACGATCTTGGCTTGTATGTTGGTTGGTTTGAATTCCCTCGTGATTTCATTGGACTACTGGAGTTATATGGGCTCAAGTGCGAGAATTTGATCACTTCGGTGATTGTTTTTGTACTTGTGCTCTTATAATTTGGACGGTTCTGTTACAACCTCTATGACCTCCATTCACCTCTGTTTCTTCACGTCTGGCGCAGTGGAAAATAGACGTTTCATTTCCCGAAAAGCACTGAATAAACTCCTCTCTACCGCTCAAACTCCACCGTCTTCGTAAATGTGCTAACATCACCAAGTGAACAACACTATGTGCATGTGTGTTAGCATTTTCACAATCATTTTTGAGGCGTTAAGTTAGCTCTTCACTAGATCTAAATGCATATGCAAATGAATCTTCATCTAGTGGCACTTAAGTGATTAATAGCCCCGAAAATTCCCCTATTTATAGTACGGCTATCGATCCTAAGCCATCCACACCCTCTATGGTGTCTTGGATGCAAAATGAAAATCCCTACATGATACCCTTGCCTTAAGCATCACTTGTTGCACCTTGTTCCAACTCCACATCATGGTAAGCACTTCATCATCACATTACTTGATCACCATGCTTCACCATGTCTCATGCTAATCATCATTGCTACATACATTTTTATGCATATGATTAGCACTGAGGCATTGTCACTGATTGCCAACACCAAACATAGGACTTTCACACTTGCTTGTCAACTCTTCTTGGTTCTTCGAATCCTGTAAAACTCAAATAGACAACAAAACTTGTGGAACGGATTAAGCGTTAGTGGTTGGCCACTTAAGCCTCAATTATCCAAAGCTTTTCTTCTAGGCAGTGTTTCAGTGGGATTTCCTTCTCAATATTTTTGTATTTTTATATTATAACAGAACCGACCAAATTATAAGAGCACAAGTACAAAAACAAGCGCCGAAACGCTCAAATTTTCGAACTTGAGCCCATATAATCCCGGTAGTCAATCGAAATCACGAAGGATTTCAAACCAACTCTTTTACAACCAAGATCGCATCATTCAACATACACATCACACGTTACATTTCACAAGTAGTTCGGAAGTTCACTTACAACACACAGAGTCACAAATTATTACAAACCGAGTCCATAAAGTAGCGGAAGCATAACACACGCATTTAGTTCAAATACTACTGCCAGTCTTATAGATCAACATCCCACAAAAGCATTAAGGAAAGTAACTAACAGATGATCATGCCCGAGTGATCTAGTCCTCATCACCCGTGGGGTGGAGGCAAGTCTTGCAGAAGCCCTGATAAAGCATGTCATCTACAACAGGAGGGAATAAACCCTGAGTACGGGAATGTACTCAGCTAGACTTACCCATCGAAACGGAAAATAAGAGACACCAAGGATCATGCAAGGCTTTCTTAAGTGGAGCTGGCTGACATCACCTTTGTGGAAAAGCATAAGTAATATAAACTCTTTTAACCTGTACTAGCATTAATTTTAGCATTAACCTATCATCTATCTTAGCACCTGTACTAAACATTCACTTGATTATAATCAAACAATAATTTTATTATATCCATAGCAGGTATAAATTTGCGGCAACATTATAAGATTCGCTTAACCATCTGTTCAATTTAATGAGATCTACATTGCCGCTGCTCAAGTCAAGTGCTCACTAACCGGGAGCGACGGCGATTCGAATCAAATTCCTATCCAGCTGGAGGGGTATTTCTAACACTCATCGCGTAGGCCCCTGCTAGGGTCGCACAAGCCACCTTTCGTATAATTCAGAAGTCGCGGGTTCAAATGATGCTGCATCCCCAAGGGCAACACTCTACCAGGTGATAGGGACTCTAACCCCCCTTGGTCTCATGCCAATGTCCCCAAGCACATCCTTACTACCTCTAAGATGTGACCTACCATTCAATTCCTGACCTGAACCGTATTACTCGGCTTCGCGGTCAGAACGACTTATCTGGCCAACTAAGTGTTAGACTGCGTTCAACATGACTCAAGGACGTACAGCGAATCGGTCCTTAAATGACTCAGACGGACATAGCTCCACACCCAAGACGTGAAGTGTCTTGTGGCTGCACTATCGAACTCCTGCCCGATCTCAAATTCATTTTAAGGCATGGTTCCATCCACGATAGCCAACATAGCCACTCGTGACCCATTCCTATATATCGCGGATGACCGGAAATCACCTGACTTCTACCGGACTAAGCAGGGCTAAGCATTGAGACGTGCCTAAACTTAATTTAGGATTTAAGTACGATATCTGGACAAGGACAGGTATAATGCAACAAGTGTTTTCATACAACTCCTACAACTTAATGCAGTAAACAAGTAAAAGTACTCAAGATTGATATATAAAACAGTTGGGTCAGCATGCACCAAGGCTTGCCTTTTAGGAACGAGGACGGGCGAAGATCCGGGCACTCAGGCAGATCGTCTACAGGAACTTTTTCGTCGGCAGGGTCCTCGGGCTCCCTCAGCTGCTCCTGATCCTCCTCCAGAATCGCTCCCGCAAACTCGAGGAGTGTCACCCCCTCTGGTACACCTATTGCATGATTGCACAATAAATCTCAAGGATGCATAAGAAGGAATGCAGCATGCTCGGAATGGAATGCACTTCAGCAATTCTAGTGCTCTATTCAAATCACTTCAATAATACGTGCAAATCTCTTCTTCGGTAGAGAAGTACTTACCTAGTCTATACAACCTAATGTATAATTGTTCCTCCTCAGTTAAGGCCCTAACACCTAACAACCACAAGAACAACATTACTTAGGTTATCACCAATCAAATCACAAAATATCACAACAACACCTTCTGGACAGCAGCTTAGTATTTCCAACACAACTGTAGATTCAAATATCCAAATGGCATGATACAAGACAATCTGGAAAGCTTATAAAATACTCTACAATTCATTTTCAGACCTCAACACTTAATTCCGAGGTTTACCTAGTCAAAATTCTAAAGTTCCAGAAATCTGTCCTCTCCAAACAGAGAGCAGTCATTTCTGGACAGCCGATTTAAACAGCTACAACTCCTAGACCACTAGGCCAAATGCCACCAAATTCTGACACAAGCTAGTATAACAAGTTTACTACCAATTTGGTATTCACAAGTTTCCCAGCAAACACTTTTATCAAGGTTCAAATCCAAAAATGCTACCAGCTGTCCATAGAACCTCGAGATGTGAAAATTAAATATTTATTCATGTGTCAAACTATCCTTATGACCAAACTAATAAGGCTATTAATTGACACATGACCCAAAACCCCCAGAAAGTAGGGTATGCCAATCCAAAACATTTATTTCAACCCCTTTCTTAATTTACTTAATTAATTAAGTGGGAAATTAAACTCATATGGAACTGCTTAGAAAATTCTATAAAATTACAGGAGGCTCTCTGGCCTACTAGGAGGCTACTGTAAAAATTTGAACTAAAGTTATTCAAAGAAACTCCCTACACAAAATTCACAAGCCAAAAAGGCTGATTTTTGCAAAAATAGGAAACCCTACTGAAAAGTGTCAAACAATAGATTTCATATTTTTCCTAGTATCATTCCAACCTAAGAACAACCCTCACAAAAATTTACCTTTGCTGGACCTATAGAAAAATTATGAAAATTCATTCAAGCATCTCCTAATATAAAATGGCAACATCATAACTTGAAAACTAATCAAGCAATAGGATCCAAACTTTTACCAGAGCTAGTATATACATGAAATAACATACACACAAAATTTCATAATTTTTGGAACATTACAACTCAAGTTATCCATTTAACAAGTTTATATTCATTTTAAAACACATTTCAAAGGCCTAATTAAATCTTATAGAAGTTAAACATCACATATATATTTGATATTTTTCCTAAATACTACACTTCAACCAGAGTCTAACAAAATTTAAATCACAATTTTTGGATCAGCCAAACCCTAGGTAAGAAAATCCCAAACCGCACTCAAAACTGTGAAACAAATAAAGAAAAGCAAAATTTCAAAATCCAAAAAGGGCCACTGGGCCGACCCGACCCGTCAGCGCGGCCCAGCTCATGGCCTGCTCTCACTCCCGCCCACGCCTGTGTCTGACAGGAGGGACCCATGTGTCAGCGACATAGGGCAGGGGGGCGGACGACGGTGGTCGGAGCTCGTCGCTGGTGACGATTCTGGCGAGGCTACGACGAGATAGGGCACTATGTCTTCGGAGGACACACTATGACCACTAGCGCACCCCATGCGCACCCTAACTCGACCAAGGGTCGTCTACAGAGAGAGAACGGGAAGAAGCTTGCCCATGCGGCAATGGCGACCGCGGCGAGAGTTCACTATGGTTCACGTCCGTTCCGACCTCTACAGTTCAAATCGTGAGATAACCTCTTCACCTAAGTTCCTATAGGTCACGAGAACGACGAAACGGGGGCGGGATAGGATGGAGGCGTGCTGTGCAGCGCTGACCATGGAGGACCGCAAGAGCGGCGGCGCTCCGGTGAGCTCTAAGTGGGGAAAAGTCGGCAATGTGCCTTTACCTCTACTCGATGAGCTCAAGCAAGAGGTGGAGGAGATGGTGGTGTCCCTGGTGGAGCTGTGGACGGGGTCTAGGTGGCTACAATGCAACGACGAGCTCGCACGAGGATGGCAGAGCTCGCGGCAACGACAGCGGCCCTCTTTTCCGCCTCGGCATGCTCGGAGGGAGGAAGAAGGGAGAAATGAAGGGAGAAGCGAGCCATGGACGTCGTGGCGACCTGTAGACGCCTACAACCTGGCCGGTGGGGCCACGACCGGCGTACGGCCACCACCGTGCGTCCACGCATTGGCGTGGGCCTGTAGCCGATCGGCCACCGATGGCTCTGAAACTCTGAATCGAGGTCCATTGCGGTGACTGACAGCCGAAGTTTGAGCTTCTATATCTCCTAATCTGGCTCGAGTTAGTGGTAGGTGTTAACATCAAAGTTGTAGAGCTACATGAGTACTACAACTTTGTCAATTGGCTCATGGACTGGTTCAGCCAGGTTTTAGAGTTACATGGCGTCGAAGTGGGGTACTTTGAAACTAAAATTCCAATTTTCAGACTTAGAAATTTTCTAAGTGTTGGGCAGCCCCTCAACCGACTTGTGGGCCATTTTTGAGCATGTTCTGGTCATTTTCATGAGATGGCCATATTAGAACTTTTGTTCCTTATGAAATTCTCTACAACTTTGCTTAAGGTTACTTCTCCATGCAAGATCTCCAAGCTAGACTTTTTAAACGGTCAAACCAAAGCACTCTAGGGGTCAAAACCTAGTCAACAACATTTGGAAGGGCAATTTGGTCATTTTAGTCAACATGAACATTGCTCCACTATTTACCCTAAATGTAATTAAGGTGTTATAAGATCTAATTAGCCACTCTCCACATTGGTTACACAAACTTCCTAGTGTCACATAAGTTGAAACAAGCAAACCAATTGTTTTCCCTAAAATGTTGCACTACCATGTTGCACATGTTTCAAGACCTTGTTGCATCAATTGAGCCTATCATGGTATACTAACAACTTTGTTATGTTTCCAAGTATGAGATCCCATGTTGTATCTACAAGTTGCACCACTCACATTTCATAAGCAAGTAAATTGTGAAACAAACACATTAAGGTACGTTCCATACTCATGTTGCAAGCAAAATAAATGTATGAATGAGATGATTGATGCTAATGCTTATGAAATGCAATGCAATTATGGAAGCCAAACACCTGAGGTGCTACAACCCTCCCCCTTATAAAAATCTCGTCCCGAGATTTGGAAAGCGTACCATTGTTGATAGAATTCCTTATAACCATCATGTAAATAGTCTTCTCGCTCCCACATAGCATCACTCTCACTACCCTGATTACTCCACATTACTTTATATGACTTAACCACTCGACTTCTAGTTACCCGCTCTTGAGTGTCAATCACACGGACTGGTTTTTCTTCGTAAGTTAAATTAGATTCTAGCCTGATATCCCCAATGGAACTCTTTCTTCATGAACCCGAAGACTTTTCTTTAACTAAGATACATGGAAAACATTGAAAATGGCGCTCATTTCAGGAGGTAACTGGATCTTATATGCGACAACACCACTCTTTCCTATGATCTGGAAAGGACCCATGTATCTCGGTGCAAGCTTTCGCTTCGCAACAAAACGTTGTACACTCTTCATAGGGGAAACTTTCAGATAGACGAAGTCTCCAACTTCAAACTCGATCGGTTTTGTACGGCGATCAGCGTAACTTTTCTATCTAGATTGAGCTGCAGTCATATGTATTTTGATGGTACGAACTTGTTCTTCTGCCTCCTTGACAAAATCAATACCATAATACTTTCTCTCGCCAGCTTCTATCCAATTTAGTGGGGTTCTACACTTATGACCGTACAATGCTTCGAATGGGGCAATCTTAATGCTCTCTTGGTAACTATTATTATACGAAAACTCAGCTAGAGGCAACCATTTCTCCCATGAACCCTTGGATGAAATAACACAAGCCCGTAACATATCCTCCAAGATTTGGTTAACTCGTTCAGTCTAACCTGACGTCTGGAGGTGATAAGCAGAGCTTCTCACTAACTTGGTTCCCAAAAGATGATGCAAGTGCTCCCAAAAATGGGCAGTGAACTATGGACCATGGTCAGAAATGATAGTACGAGGTACCCCATGGAGCCAGACTATTTGATTGAAGTACAACTCGACATAGTCAGTAGGACGATAGTCTACTCGAACAGGAATGAAGTGAGCCGACTTGGTTAGGCGATCTACAATTACCCAGATAGAGTTATGATACTTGACAGTAGGAGGAAGTCCAACAATGAAATCCATACTTATCTCCTCCCATTTCCAACCTGGGATAGAAAGTGGTTGAAGCAATCCAGCTTTCATGTGCACAGCTTTAACCCTACAACAAGTATCACACCTAGCAACATATGCAGCTATTTCTTTCCGCATTTTTGTCCACCAATAGTATGGCTTCAAATCATAATACATCTTATTGCTACCAGGATGGATGGACAACTTGGAGGAGTGTGCTTCAGACATGATATGATTTCTAAGCTCTCGGTCCTTAGGCACAACTAACCTATCCTTGAACCACAGTACACCCTCTTCATCTACCCTAAAATGTTTAGTTTCTTGCTCTTTCATCTTACACTTGATGTGTAATATACTAGTGTTAGTCTTTTAGAGCTCAATAATTCTACTCTTGAGAGTGCAACTGACAGTGACGTTGTACAGAATTGCTGGGTGTAGAAGGCGAGACAGATGAAAATCACTTTCAACTAAGGAGTGACATTGAGACTTACGGCTTAAAGCATCGACAACCACATTTGCCTTGCTAGGATGATAGTGCACTTGAAGATTATAATCTTTAATCAACTCAAGCCATCTTCTTTGACGCATATTCAACTCAGGTTGGGTGAAGATATATTTGAGGCTTTTATGGTTAGTATAGATATTGCAAAGATTGCCCAACAGATAGTGCCGCCAGGCTTTAAAAGCATGAACAACTACAGTGAGTTCTAAGTCATGCGTTGGATAATTCACCTCATGCTTCTGAAGTTATCGAGAGGTATATGCAATTACTTGGCCTTCCTGCATCAGAACACCTCCCAAACCTATGTCTGAGGCATCACAATACACATCAAATGGTTTCTCGATATCTAGTTGCGCCAAAACCGGAGCCGAGGTTAGGAGAGTTCATAGTTTGTGAAAAGCCACATCACACTCAGGAGTCCAGACAAACCTGGTGTCTTTTTGCAGCAACCGAGTCATTGGCTTGGCTATTTTAGAGAAATCTGAGATGAAGCGACGATAATAGCCAGCCAATCCAAGAAAACTCCGGACCTCGTGAACCGAGATAGGAGCCTTCTAGTTCAGTACTTCTTGTACCTTGGCAGGATCCACCATAATTCCCCCATCGGACACCACATGCCCAAGGAAAGATACTTCACGAAGCCAGAATTCGCACTTATTAAATTTTGCATACAGTTGATGTTCACGCAGTCTTGTGAGGACTATATGCAGATGTTCAACATGGTCTTCCTCATTTTTAGAATATATCAAGATGTCATCAATAAATACCACCACAAACTTGTCCAATTTGGGCATAAACACCGAATTCATCAAGTACATGAAGTGTGCGGGGGCGTTGGTCAAGCCGAAGGACATAACAAGATACTCATAAAGACCGTATCTTGTAGAGAAAGCTGTTTTTGGAACATCTTCCGGACGGATTTTAATTTGATGGTAGCCAGACCTCAGATCGATCTTGGAAAAGACTTTAGCTTTAGATAACTGATCGAACAAGATGTCGATGCGTGGTAGAGGATACTTATTCTTAACAGTGACTGCATTCAGAGGCCTATAATCTATGCACATCCACAACGACTGGTCCTTCTTCTTTACAAAGATAGTAGGACATCCCCACGGAGATGAACTAGGACAAATCAGCCCATTCTTCAAAAGTTCATTCAACTACACCTTAAGTTCAGCTAGTTTATTTGGAGGCATCCTATAGGGTCTCCTAGAGATGGGTGCCGTGCTAGGCAACAACTCAATTTTAAACTCCACATCCCGATCTGGAGGCAGTCCCGACAAATCATCAGAAAAAACGTTAGGAAACTCACTCACTACGGGAATATCAGCTACTGCCTTCGCTTGCACCACATGAACCTCACTAGAAAGGTTAATTTGTCTAGGAAGTTGCACTAGAAAACCTTTCTAATCAGTAGGGTCTCTGAGCATAACTACCCAGGTGGATGTATCAATGAGTACCCCATTCTAACTCATCCAATTCATGCCCAAAATAACATCTATGCCTAATCCAGGCAAAACCACTAAGGTAAGCGAGTACTTTCACCCTTCTATTTCAAACTCTAGATCTCTTACTACTTGATTTGTGGAAATATTCCCACTTGCCGCTCTAATGCAATAACCCCCACCTTCAATAGTATGTAATTTGGGTGCAAACTTTGATGCAAACATAGGACTGATAAAGGAATGCGAAGCACCTGAATCAAATAGCACCACTGCAGAATGTTGATCAACAAGGAACTTACCAACAGTGACTACCTCACCAGATGGAATTTCTTCAATACTATTATAATGAACATGCCCCTGACGATCACCTTGATTTGCATTCTTCTTAGGATATGGACAATTCCTAGACCAATGACCTGGTTTGTTGCAGTTCTAGCAAGGCATGTTGCTTGGAGGGACACTGGAGCTGCCTTGACCAGAACTACCCTTTGGTAGAGACACTGTATATGCTTTGTGAAACCCAGTCTTCGCTGGAGCCTTCTTCTGCGGGGGACGAAACTTAGCACTTATGGCAGGAGGGCAAGGGGGAGCCCACGGTGCAGCTGGAGCTCGGGACTGTGAAGCACCCGCCTCAAGGGCCCTCTTGCGGTTCTTAGAAGCAGCATAGATAGAATTATTGTTCTCTTGGGTCAAAGCATCACTGATAAAATCATTGAAAGTAGCACATTTGCTAGTGCCCATGGTCTTCATTAGCTTTGGACCGAGGCCACTCTTGAAGCTAGCAATCTTCTTAGCATCAGTATCCACGAACTCAGTTGCATACCTTGCAAGATTGTTAAAGGCTTGCAGGTATTCCGTCAAACTCTTATTGCCTTGGGTTAATCTCATGAACTCAATGTGCTTTATAGCCATCAAACCTGGAGGAATGTAATTCCCACAGAAAGCCGTTTTAAATTGGTCCCAAGTGATCGGGACATTAGGAGGCAACGTGGAGCGGTAGTGACTCCACCAAATACCAGCCGGGCCATGTAGTTGGTGGGAAGCATACTCAGTCTTAAGCTCCTTAGTCAGATGAAGCAGATGGAACTTCTGCTCAATGGTATTCAACCACTCATCAGCTTGCAGAGGTTCCTCTACCTCCTTAAAGAGCGGGGCTTAGTGTCAAGAAAATCCTTAAAGTCACTATGTTGATTTGGTTCCAGTCCCTGACGACCGTGCCGAGCATCCCGGTTGACTAGCTGGCACATAGCGTCTGCTAATAGGCGTTGACCTTCAACCACCGTCTACATCAGTTCCGCCGGAGTGGGTGGTGGCAGAGGGGGTGGCTGTTCCTCATCCTCAACACCACGACCACGACGAAGATTGTACGCCATCTACAAAATGCATAGCCAATGAGCACTGATGATGTGGGAAATTTGTAGATGAATTGTGTAAATATGCCAAACTAATTTCATTAGAAATGAATTCGCAAACAACTGAGGCACAGTAATTCATCACAACCACACAACCTCATCAAGTGCACCAATTGCTGCAATTATGCGATGGACATAACAAACAAGATATCTTCCGATGAAAAGATGGAATTTATTAAAGGCTCTCATGTAGTGAGCACAAACGTGACTGAACAGGCGACAGTGATATCAACTGGATTTCAACCTTACATAACTGGTGTTCGGATTCGATCTAAACTTCTAGCCAATTAGGAAAGGCTAACCAAGAAATGACCACGAGGAGACAGCCCATTGGTAGAGTTCCATGGTGGATCATGACTAGCCACCTCGATACCAGCGTGTGCCAAGCAGCACAACCTTATGTCACGCACCACAGGAGGCCCTCGGTTTCATCGCGGCACCGAAGGGTGCTAATCGTGACACCATCACCGAACACAACACAATGAGATATCCATTTGTGACCGAAATATAACATGTTCAAACTAACATCCAGGATAACATAGGGTTCGATGTTACATCCCAAAAGCTAAGTTATTACAAAGCCTCACTCCCACACATGGAGGGCACAAAAGATAACTCCAGCGTCATAGCTACGCGATGACTACTCTAAGCATCGTCCTTGGAGTCAGTGTCGAAGATCTCTCCGCCATCCTCGTCACTAGCAGGCTCTAGTTCCTAATCATCTTCTTCTTCTTCTTCTTCTTCTAGTGGGGCATTTTGTGGCCCATTGACCTCCATGTCATCATCACCTTCAGCCATGAAGACTCCAGAGCCCATCTCCTCATCCTCGTCATTGTCATGAGGAAGCAGAGGATTGAGCTGATTGTTTAGGCGGTGCACTTCCTCATGAAGATTTTCATTGTATTCTTCTGCAGCTTTCAACTATTGCTCAAGCTCCACCTAATGAGCTCTCAGGAGGTTCTCTTCGTGCCAGGCTTCATCCCGCTGGTTCATCACGTGGACCAGCATGCACAGACAGTTGCGATTAGCCATAGTCAACCTCTGGACCGCAAGTGTCTCCTAATCTCTGTCATGTATCACTTGCTCCAGCTATTGTTGAGCCGCATTTCTAGCAGTGGTCACCTCAGCCAACTTGGCCCTCAACCTTTCCGCCTCGGTGGGCACAGGGCGGGTCTCACATAGAGCGAGTTGGTGGCGAGGAGCCCTGCCTCTAGTTGACTTGCGAGCAGTCCTCTCAGCGCGAGCCATCTGTAGCAACAAGATATGACTTAAAGTGAGAATAATTTAGGGGATACAAAATTTAATTTAGTCGGGACCATCGAAATTTTTAAGGAGGGAGTAAAATGAAATGTATGACATGAATTAAACATGATGCATGCATGTTCCGTACGCCCTCTCACCCTAGTATAACCATAAACTGCTAACGCTAGGCGATGGCATACATACGTTCTCTCATATAGGCGAAACTAGCGGTCTACTCGTTTGTGCTGTTAGTGTACCTGCAGAAAATCTCATTTCAGCCCAACAGTTTCCCAATATAAGCACACAAGTAAGTAGTAAACTAAATACTTTCCATATACACATCCCCGATGTATATACTTCAGTATCACAACTACCTGACAAATATACCCACAATTAAGTACTTTCATAATTACATGGTTTGAACATGTAAGTATGCAAGTAACCACAACTACTCTCCCCTAGACCGTCGGTTGGACGATCATGCTCTCACAACTCACACTTACCAGAGCGTCAAGGCATTTGATCCATACATTACCACCCAAATGGATGGCATCCATACAATATCACGCCGTATGGATGATGAAACAAAAACAAACAAGACCCCCAAGTTAGTCTTTTAATAAGCCACCTAAGAGTCCTTATTTGCGCTAAGGGATGTGATCACTAGCATACTTATAGAAATAAATTTCAGATTTTTAACACTTTTTGCTTTCAAATACTCGTACAATGTGTTTAATGTTGAATTCTACTCCGGTACCAGCTGTAATAGAACCGACCAAATTATAAGAGCACAAGTACAAAAACAAGCGCCGAAACGCTCAAATTTTTGAACTTGAGCCCATATAATCCCGGTAGTCAATCGAAACCATGAAGGATTTCAAACCAACTCTTTTACAACCAAGATCGCATCATTCAACATACACATCACATGTTACATTTCACAAGTAGTTCAGAAGTTCACTTACAACACACAGAGTCACAAATTATTACAAACTGAGTCCATAAAGTAGCGGAAGCATAACACACACATTTAGTTCAAATACTACTGCCAGTACCTTTGCGGAAAAGCATAAGTAATATAAACTCTTTTAACCTATACTAGCATTTATTTTAACATTAACCTATCATCTATCTTAGCACCTGTACTAAACATTCACTTGATTATAATCAAACGATAATATTATTATATCCATAGCAGGTATAAATTTGCGGCAACATTATAACATTTGCTTAACCATCTGTTCAATTTAATGAGATCTACGTTGCCGCTGCTCAAGTCAAGTGCTCACTAACCGGGAGCGACGACGATTCGAATCGAATTCCTATCCAGCTGGAGGGGTATTTCTAACACTCACCACGCAGGCCCCTGATAGGGTCGCACAAGCCACCTTTCGTACAATTCAGAAGTCGCGGATTCGAATGATGCCGCATCCCTAAGGGCAACACTCTGCCAGGTGATAGGGACTCTAACGCCCCTTGGTCTCATACCAATGTCCCCAAGCACATCCTTACTACCTCCAAGATGCGACCTACCATTCGATTCCCGGCTTGAACCGTATTACTCGGCTTCGTGGTCGGAACGACTTATCCGGCCAACTAAGTGTTAGACTGCGTTCAACATGACTCAAGGACATACAGCAAATCGGTCCTTAAACGACTCAGACGGGCATAGCTCCGCACCCAAGACGTGAAGTGTCTTGCAGCTGCACTATCGAACTCCCGCCCGATCTCAAATTCATTTTAAGGCGTGGTTCCATCCACGATAGCCAACATAGCCACTCGTGACCCATTCCTATATCTCGTGGATGACCGGAAATCACCCGACTTCTACTAGACTAAGCAGGGCTAAGCATTGACACGTGCCTAAACTTAATTTAGGATTTAAGTACGATATCTGGACAAGGACAGGTATATTGCAACAAGTGTTTTCATACAACTCCTATAAATTAATGCAGTAAACAAGTAAAAATACTCAAGATTGATATATAAAACAGTTGGGCCAGCATGCACCGGGGCTTGCCTTTTAGGAACGAGGACGGGCGATGATCCGGCCACTCAGGCAGATTGTCTACGGGAACTCCTTCGGCGGCTGGGTCCTCGGGCTCCCTCAGCTGCTCCTGATCCTCCTCTAGAATCGCTCCCTCAAACTCGAGGAGTGTCACCCCCTCCGGTACACCTATTGCATGATTGCACAATAAATCTCAAGGATGCATAAGAAGGAATGCAGCATGCTCGGAATGGAATGCACTTCAGCAATTCTAGTGCTCTATTCAAATCACTTCAATAATACGTGCAAATCTCTTCTTCGGTAGAGAAGTACTTACCTAGTCTACACAACCTAATGTATAATTGTTCCTCCTCAGTTAAGGCCCTAACACCTAACAACCACAAGAACAACATTACTTAGGTTATCACCAGTCAAATCACAAAATATCACAACAACACCTTCTGGACAGCAGCTTAGTATTTCCAACACAACTGTAGATTCAAATATCCAAATGGCATGATACAAGACAATCTGGAAAGCTTATAAAATACTCTACAATTCATTTTCAGACCTCAACACTTAATTCCGAGGTTTACCTAGTCGAAATTCTAAAGTTCCAGAAATCTATCCTCTCCAAACAGAGAGCAGTCATTTCTGGACAGCCGATTTAAACAGCTACAACTCCTAGACCACTAGGCCAAATGCCACTAAATTCTGACACAAGCTAGTATAACAAGTTTACTACCAATTTGGTATTCACAAGTTTCCCAGCAAACACTTTTATCAAGGTTCAAATCCAAAAATGCTACCAGCTTTCCATAGAACCTCGAGATGTGAAAATTAAATATTTATTCATGTGTCAAACTACCCTTATGACCAAACTAATGAGGCTACTAATTGACACATGACCCAAAACCCCCAGAAAGTAGGGTATGCCAACCCAAAACATTTATTTCAACCCCTTTCTTAATTTACTTAATTAATTAAGTGGGAAATTAAACTCATATGGAACTGCTTAGAAAATTCTATAAAATTACAGGAGGCTCTCTGGCCTGCTAGGAGGCTACTGTAAAAATTTGAACTAAAGTTATTCAAAGAAACTCCCTACACAAAATTCACAAGCCAAAAAGGCTGATTTTTGCATAAATAGGAACCCTATTGAAAAGTGTCAAACAATAGATTTCATATTTTTCCTAGTATCATTCTAACCTAAGAACAACACTCACAAAAATTTACCTTTACTGGACCTATAGAAAAATTATGAAAATTCATTAAAGCATCTCCTAATATAGAATGGCAACATCATAACTTGAAAACTACTCAAGCAATAGGATCCAAACTTTTACCAGAGCTAGTATATACATGAAATAACATACTCACCAAATTTCATAATTTTTGGAACACTACAACTCAAGTCATCCATTTAACAAGTTTATATTCATTTTAAAACACATTTCAAAGGCCTAATTAAATCTTCTAGAAGTTAAACATCACATATATATTTGATATTTTTCCTAAATACTACACTTCAACTAGAGTCCAACAAAATTTAAATCACAATTTTTGGATCAGCCAAACCCTAGATAAGAAAATCCCAAACCACACTCAAAACTGTGAAACAAATAAAGAAAAGCAAAATTTCAAAATCCAAAAAGGGCCACTGGGCCGGCCCGAGCCGTCAGCGCTGCGTCTGACAAGAGGGACCCATGTGTCAGCGACACAGGGCAGGGGGGCGGACGGCGGTGGTCGAAGCTCGTCGCCGGTGACGATTCCGGCGAGGCTGCGACAAGATAGGGCACTACGTCTTCGGAGGACACACTACGACCACCGGTGCACCCCATGCGCACCCTAACTCGTCCAAGGGCCGTCTACAGAGAGAGAACGGGAAGAAGCTTGCCCATGCAGCAATGGCAACCGCGGCGAGAGTTCACTACGGTTCACGTCCGTTCCGACCTGTACAGCTCAAATCGTGAGATAACCTCTTCACCTAAGTTCCTGTAGGTCACGAGAATGATGAAACAGGGGTGGGAAAGGATGGAGGCGTGTTGTGCAGTGCTGACCACGGAGGACTGCAAGAGTGGCGGCGCTCCGGTGAGCTCTGAGTGGGGAAAAGTCGGCAATGTGCCTTTACCTCTACTCGATGAGCTCAAGCAAGAGGTGGAGGAGATGGTGGTGTCCCTGGCAGAGCTGTGGACAGGGTCTGGGTGGCTATAATGTGACGACGAGCTTGCACGAGGACGACGGAGCTCGTGGCAACGGCAGCGGCCCTCTTTTCCGCCTCGGCGTGCTCGGAGGGAGGAAGAAGGGAGGAATGAAGGGAGAAGCGAGCCGTGGACGTCGTGGCGACTTGTAGACGCCTGCGACCTAGCCGGTGGGGCCATGGCTGGTGTACGGCCGCCACCGCACATCCACGCGTCGGCGCGGGCCTATGGCAGGTCAGTCACCGATGGCTTCGAAACTCTAAATTGAGGTCCATTGCGGTGACTGACAGCCGAAGTTTGAACTTCTATATCTCCTAATATGGCTTGAGTTAGTGGTAGGTGTTAACATCAAAGTTATAGAGCTACATGAGTACTACAACTTTGTCAATTGGCTCATAGACTGGTTCGGCGAGGTTTTAGAGTTACATGGTGTCGAAGTGGGGTACTTTGAAACTGAAATTCCAATTTTCAGACTTAGAAATTTTCTAAGTGTTGGGCAGCCCCTCAACCGACTTGTGGGCCATTTTTGAGCATGTTCTAGTCATTTTCATGAGATGGCCATATTAGAACTTTTGTTCCTTATGAAATTCTCTACAACTTTGCTTAAGGTTGCTTCTCTATGCAAGATGTCCAAGCTAGACTTTTTAAATAGTCCAACCAAAGCACTCTAGGGGTCAAAACCTAGTCAACAACATTTGGAAGGGCAATTTGGTCATTTTAGTCAACATGAACATTGCTCCACTATTTACCCTAAATGTAATTAAGATGTTATAAGATCTAATTAGCCACTCTACACATTGGTTACACAAACTTCCTAGTGTCACATAAGTTGAAACAAGCGAAACAATTGTTTTCCCCAAAATGTTGCACTACCATGTTGCACATGTTTCAAGACCTTGTTGCATCAATTGAGCCAATCATGGTATACTAACAACTTTGTTATGTTTCCAAGTATGAGATCACATGTTGTATCTACAAGTTGCACCACTCACATTTCATAAGCAAGTAAATTGTAAAACAAGCACATTAAGGTATGTTGCATACTCATGTTGCAAGCAAAATAAATGCATGAATGAGATGATTGATGCTCATGCTTATGAAATGCAATGCAATTATGGAAGCCAAACACCTGAGGTGTTACATATATTTTCTATGACGCAAGAGAAAATGCAATAGGACGAATGCACGCATATTTATTTTTATTTTTGTGCCACCATGGTGAACATTCCTATGGGTTCTTACACACCACAAAATTATTCACATAGGGCTTTAGGATTATTGATGCAACAAATAAATATTTTTATTTCTTTTATTTCCTTTTTCTAATGCAATTCTAATGCTAAAAAGATAAATATGCTAAAAATGATTATGAAGAAAAGACAAATATGGATAACTACCGATTTTACCTCCCGGCGAGGGTTCAATGTTTTAAGTCCTCTGAACAAGACTTCTTACCATGTTCACTCCTTAGGTGCATCATTTGATCCCAAGGTGGAGACCTTGATAATTGCACCTCTTGATATAGTGTCACCCATGTTCTTCATTTGTCCAGCAATTTGAAGTGAAGCATTGATTGTGAAAGCTGACAACATCTTGCTTAGTGTGCATGTTCTTGTAGAACCAAGACCTTCACTTTATAGAATTTAGGAGTTGACAAACTCCTCATGTCTTGTTCAAAGTGTGTCCTGCTCATAAAGACAAGGTAGAGATCAAGTGCATGGGCTCTGTTGGTGGAAAAACACCAACAGAACCAAAAGTCTATTCATTCTTCTCTAACCTTAGGCATAGTGAACAAGATAAAGCTGATGTTATGGGTGATAAGATCAGAAAATGAGAATGAGTGTAATATCTCAAAACATTTGACAGATCAGATTGTTTTAACCTATGGAAGGATAATCATATCTATGCATAATATGTTGATCTTTTCAAGATTGTGATCTATCATCTTCCAAAGGTTGGATGTACAATATTTTAGCTCATTAGGTAAACATACGAGAGTGAAGCTAAGTAAAGAACTAAACATGTTAAGTCGATCAGGTTGGATTAAGTGATGTTGCAACTTAAACATGTGTGCATATCAGAATCAAGAAAAGCTTTTCGTACCTCAAGATGTTACCTTTGTCATTGAAGAGTGATGGTACCAAACATCTTGTGGAAGCTTCTCTTGCCTAGCTAATTGTGCTCATAACTGGCTTGTCTTCTCTGTTGCACTCCTCACTCCTTTCTCTTTAATCTCACCATCTTTTTGTTCTTCTAATCTTGACAGTCCTTGTGCTCCCTTTATTGTCTTGAGAATTTCTCCATGATAGTCTTTGTCTTGAAGGGGCTTGATGGAGATTTGTTCACCCTCTTCCATGGAGTGAGTGTAGATCTTGTGTTGTGGCACTCATCTTCTTGTTCCATGGATCTCTCCATGATGCGTGAGCTATGTTTCCCTTGTGCAAGGTTGTTGAAGTTCATGTACCTCTTTTCTCTCTGTGTGAGTTTATCTCAGGACTTCCTAGTTTGACTTTTGAAAGTTTCTCCTGCAGAGGTTAGTCCAACAAAATATACAATGTGCACACAAATAGTTTTTAGTTCAATAACCAAACCAGACTCCATGTCTAATTAGATTAAGGAAGGCTATTTAACCTAAGCACCATGCTTACGTTAAAAAGCCAATAGAAGTATGTACATTACTTCTAAACCAACACTTACTTATGATGGACAAAGGTGGCATGAAAGCATTATAGAGATTTACTCAAGTGGTGATAGAAGAGAACATGATTGATGTATAGCAAATTGAGCATGTCTTAAAGGTAGAGACAACTAGAATAGCAACATGACAGGGGATCTTCGTAGAAAGTTATCCCCCAAGCTTGAATTTTTGTAAAATCAGGATTGGATGAATTTAATTCAATGTTGCATGATGATTGGTTGGACATACCTTATGCTTGTTATTCCTTCGATCTTTTTGCTCCAATCCTAGAGAGGCTAGTGACCAGAATACTCAAAGGAATATTTTCATAATTAAATCCCTAAGCTCGTTTCATAAGGGTAGCATGGCAGAAAGGTGAATACTCGTGTTAGGATCTAAAAGTGCTTGTTTTAGGACACTAAGCTTGTCCTTGGGAAACCTTCAAATGCTATTTGGTGAAGTGGTTTCCCCTCCAACACCAACTTAAGTGTACCTATCTCAAGATTCAACACAATGAGATTTGCAATATTTATGATAAACATATGCATCGACAACCACCCATTTAAAGTTTTTGCAAACAGAGAGGATAAGGGGGTTGGAGATCTCAAATGTGATGGTGTTGGAGAGACCAATTGAATTGGGAGATATCTCATATGAGCATGGATTTAATGAGGCCATTATGGAATGGGTTTCATGCCCATTGATGTCATCTTCGTCTCTAATCTGAATGTTCAGAATTTCGCTTGGATTGGTGACTCTTGAGTTGGTCTCATCTAGGGCCTCTTTGATAGATGGATAAGTCTCGTCTTCAAAGGGAGTTGAAATCTCACCATTTGAAGCTAAGTCAAGATTGGATTCCATTAAGGCTTCTTCCTTGTCCATCCATTCTACACATTCTAGCCACTGTCGTAGTATCTCAGTCTTCATGACTCCTATGGTTTGGTTGTCTAGTGGATTTCTAGGATCATCATGAGACTGGAAAGGATGAGCATAAGGGGGATCTTTGAAGATAAGGATGGGTTTAGAGATAGGTCCAGAATTTGTGTCGTCTATGAACATAATAGGACAACAGATAGGATTTTTCGTATAGCAAGGCTGTCCATCTATGGCATCATTCGATACGCCATCCTTGAATTCTTCCCATTGGGAATAAGGACATTTTATAAGAGATCCCTTCTTGAGAGGATTTGAATTATATTCGCTTGAAGGTCTCTTATGAAACTGGAAGTCTAAACCATCAGTATCAGAAAGATCAGAGCTTTCCAAAGGTGGAATTTCTTCTTCCCTCAGAGGATTTTGGGGTATTGATGGGCTAGGATCGATAGCTAAATCTTGGGATTGGAGTGGTTGTGATTTGGCTATCAAAACTTCCTTGTTTAGGAGTGGCAACCAAATTATTGGAAGGATTTGAAAAAAATTTAGATTCGGTTGCGTATTCCTCCTCTTTTGGCCCGGGGCTAGACTCGTTTTCTTTTTCTTCTTTGGGATACTCATCATAGATGCTCGTGTAAGGGGTGTTTTCAAGGATTTTCTATAGAATGGCTTCCCCCTCACTAAAGGACATGTGTGTGAATGAACCTCTGAAAGATAGCTCAAGATGAAAAGCAACTTCTTTGCTAAGACCATGATGGAAGTGATTTAAAAGTATATGGTTAGGCAAAGAGAGGTCTAGGTCGGTGTTTTTAAGGCTTGTGAATCTAGCCGAGGCTGCTCCTAGAGTCTCCTTCTCATTCTGTTGGAATGTAAGAATTTCTATTCAAAGGGCATTAACTTGGGATGTTGGAAAAAACAAGACCAAAATTTTTTCGAAGGTCATCCCAATCACCATTTACGTCTCGTACAGAATGAGCATACCACTGTTTCGCTTTTCCCAAAACTGAGAAAGGAAACAATTTTCATTTGATGGTCTCCTGTGTCATGCCAGCAATAGTGAGGCAAGAACACAAGTGCTCAAATTCCCTAAGGTGGGTGTATGGATTTTTGTTTTTTAGCCCAGAGAAGGGTTGGTCCTGAACCATGGCTATGAAAGCAGGGTGAAGCTTATTATGTAAGAATGGGGTGTGAAGATGGTGGGGGCTCCAACATGTCACCCTTTGGAGAAGAATATTTATAGATAGGAGTGGAATACATGTGGTAAAGTGGTAGAAAGAAAAACGTGGTAAAAAGGTCGTAAAAATAAAAATGAAACTCGAACGAACTTGGTTCAATTCTAGAACAGCTACCGTTCCCCGGCAATGGCGCCAGAAAGATTGTTAGGTATTTTAATGCACACAAAAAAAGATCTGCAAGCACATGGATACTAATGTAGCTTTCACCCGGGAGTATTCCAGAGTATCGATTTCCATGGGGAACGTGAAGTGTACTAGAAGAATTAGGAACATCCAAGGAAAGGGTAATTATAGGGTAGAGAGGGATTTTAGGGTTTTCTAAGTGATCCTATCTTGTTGAAGGCTTACTCTACTTTACTTACTTTGGAGCAGCAGGTCCTTTCCAACTCTCAAAAAAGACAAGGAAAATAGTAGTTGGGAGAAGGTTGCCAAAAGCTCTACGAAAACACCAACCCTAACGTGGTGGATTATAAAGGCCTAACAGAGCTGTCACCTCTGGGGCAACCATAACTATCCAGAGGATTGGGCGCAAACTCAGGTAACCCTAGTCTAGACGCCATGTCTACACCAGTGCTTACTACTCTAATTACCTAGGATAACTAGAGCACTCAATAAGAGTATAGATCTAGCAAATACAATAAACCAAGAACTAAAACTAAACAAAATACTTAGAAATAAATGTTGAAGAACCTAGAGATTGCTCAAGACGGACCAGATGCTGCAGAAGTACAATGTCGAGGAAGATCTAATAGATCTGGCTCCTCCTCAGCTCTCTCCTCTCCTCTCTCCCTCTTCTCTAGTTTACAACTAGATGAACTAGAACTAGAACTAGAAGATGAACTAGAAGAACTAGAACTAGAAGATCATCTAGAGGGACCTCTACTTCTACTTGGATGGAGGGTTGAAACCCTAGCTTTTGCTCTAGATGTAGCTAATGAAGATGGAGATGCCCTGAGGGAGGGGGTCTGCCCCTGCTTATATAGCCTGGTGGGGTGAACCGCAACCCTCGGATCAAACCGACTTGAAACAATGGTTGAGATGCATCATAGAGGTCAGTTGGAGGCCATCACACGAAGTTGGTCTCACTTGGAGGTGGGCCCAGGCCGTCCGGCTTGACATGTGGGGCCGCTCGGCCTGAGCCCGCCTCCAAGTGAGACCAGCTTCGCATGACGGCCTCCAACCGACCTCTACGACTCATCTTGTCACGGAACCGTCCAAATTATAAGAGCACAAGTACAAAAACAATCACCGAAGTAATCAAATTCTCACACTTGAGCCCATATAACTCCGGTAGTCGAATAAAATCATGAGGGATTTTAAACCAACCAACATAAAAGCCAAGATCATAGTGATTCATCATAACAAGTCACATGTTACATCCATTTCACAAGTAATTCAATATACATCAGAGTTCAACATAGTTATTACAAATTCAGTTGAAAAGTAGTGGAAGCAAAGTAATTTGAAACTAACATTACTCTTATTTCAAATACATGTCAGTACCAAGGTCGACTTCCAACAAAAGAATTAGAGACAAGATAACTTAGAAGGATCATGCCCACGATCACACTCAGCCACTATGGCAGGAGCCAACCAATTCTTGCAGTAGCCATGATACATCACAACCTACAACAAGTGGGAATAAACCCTGAGTACGAGAAGGTACTCAGCTAGACTTACCCATCAAAAACTAGAAATAAAGTGACACCAAGGAGTATGCAAGGCTTTATATAAGTGGGCTAGCTTGACGCCTTTACATAAAAGAGCTTATGAGCATAAGTAACCAATTAAACTTAGCATCAAGTTCATCATCATTAACCTATCAACTATATTAGCACCTGTACTAGAGCACTCACTTATTAGGAGCAAACAATATTAATCATAGCATGTATAATAAGGCCATCATCATATCATCAATTCCGAACCATCATTATAATTAGTGTATCTACGCTGGAGATAACCAGTCAAGTTTCTCACTATCCGGGAGAGACGGCAACTTGAATCGATCCCAACTCAGCTGAGGGGGTATTCTTGACACTCACCCGGCAAACCCCGCTAAAGGCAGCCGTGTTCTCGGGGATACTAGTGGCTAGGATGCTTAGGACTTTTAACTCACCTGCCCTTGGACCCCCTGGCTCCCTTCCGAGGCGACTTCTACTTTTCGACTTCACAGCCTGAGTTGAGCTACTCGACTTCGCAGTCAGCAACCTCAGGCTGGCCAGCTAAATGTCAAGCATGCATTCAAAATGACATAGAAGGCTCTAGGTCTCGGTCCTTAATCGACATAGACGGGGATAGTTCCACACCCAAGACCTTCATGCCTTGTTGCTTCACTATCGACATCCCGCCCGGTCTAAGTTCATTATTAACAGTTGGTTCTTTTTCACGATAGCAAATATAGCCAACCGTGACCCAATACTTCCTATCTTGCAGGTGATAGGAGATCACCTAACATTAACATTCTAATTAAGCAGGGCTAAGCATAGAGTCGATCCTGTCTACATAGGATTCAGGGGTTCATATATCTGGACAAGGAATAATATAATGCAGCAAGGGGTTCCAATCAACTCCTACCACTTAATGCAACAATACATATATAACATATATAATTAATTGCTTTAAAAGTAGGAGGCTTATAATGCTCCGGGGCTTGCCTGGGATCCGACACGACTCAGTCAAGTTAGCTTGCACCGTCTTGATGATGTCTCCACTCCAGGCATGCACTCCAGGGTCCTTACATCCTCGGGATGGATCCACCAACGCCATCTTTGGGTTCAGCTCCACCTCATGTCCTTCACGTGATGCATCTAGCGTACCTAGCTGAGATGTAAGATGCAAGTGTATGAACACATGGAAGTGCAATAGACAATGCATTACTAAAGTAAGACAAACATGAGGTTACACTAAACACACCTAAACACTTCACATTGCTTAATTAAACATCACACCACCTATCATGCTAAGATAGCAAGGAAAGCAATACCAAACATGACATAAGATTTACAAAGTCTCAGGTGTACTAACTTAATCATCAAGGACATGAATCACATTTAGCAACATGGAAGCAAAGTAACCAAGCATTCATGTATTTTCAGCAATTCTGGACATACATGTAGTAGCCGAGTAAATCAATCATATCTGGAGTTTTACAAATCCAAATAACTTGCAAGAAGACATTCTGGAAATCTTATAAAATTATCTACATTTTATTTATAAACATCAAAGCATGATTCCAAACTTTCACATGTCAAATTTACACAAACACAGAAACTAGTGTAACAAGACAGAGAGCAAGCAATTCCGTAACCCAACTTTAAACAAATATAACTCCTAAACCACATGGACAAATACCACCAAATTTTAACAGATGCTAGATAAATAAATTATCTACAACTTTTATATAAACAAGTTTTACAACAAAGCACATTATCATGAAGAACTTTGCTAAGTTCTCAGATCTGTCCGGAAACCTCATTTGCAAGAAATAAATACTAACTTATGTTGCAAACATATAATTTTGACAAAACCAACTTTACCAACATGTTACACATGACTAATGAACACTAGAAAACATAGTGTCCATTACTAAATAAATTATTTTAATATATTTCTTAATTTATCTAGATAATTAGGTGGAATTATGAACACATATAAAAAAGTGCACAATAAATTCTACCAAAATTAAAGTAACCTACATATGCTCCCAATAGTCTATTATCCAAATTTCAAGCCATTTAGACATGTATATCAACCTCTATGAAAAAGACAAATTGCAATTGCAAGAATTCATGTCAGAGCTAGATGAATCAATAACTCACTCATACTACCACCAAAATTCATGAAATTTTACCACACACCAAACATCACGTGAGTAGCATGCCACAAAAATTTCACTTCATTTGGAGCCCTACATTTGCAGTTATGAAAATGAAAAATACAACTAGCATTGAAAACCTAATCTGAAAAAACCATTTTTACAGCAAAAACATTAAACTAAACACATGCCATATTATAGATCCAATGCATAGAAAATTTCATAAGGATTCCAAAAAGTCTACATTTGCTATTTTATGATTTTTCTACAATTTTCTATGAATTTTCAAAGTTTCTGCCCTAACTATGTATAAAAGAAAAGGAAAAAGAAAAGCTGCACTATGCGGTACTATTCATATGAGTCACAAACTTCGCAGTTAGGCCCCTGCAATAACTTTAATTAAATCAAGCAAGGGAGTCCTAATAAACCTATTCAACTGAGTCTTAATCTACACTTAACCCCCTGAAAGAGTTCCTATTCCCGCATGAAGTCCATCTTCTCCTTCCCTTCGTAGGCACAGACAGAGCGGAGGTAGAGGGCCATCGGGTGAGCACGGGCCGATCATCCTTGGCCAGCGGTGGCCGGCCATGATAGAGAGGGACCATGAGCGACCCAGAGGAGGGTGCACCCATGTAGGGCCTCAGCTTGGATGAGGGCGGCTCGGAGTGGCTTGGCCAGGCATGACTGCGATAGGGAGGCGGGCGGCCTCGACAACGAGGCTCTCTAGTGGCGGACGAGGCCAGAGGAAGAGCGTAGGAGGGATGGCACGAGGAGAGATAGGTGGTGCTATACATGGCTCAGGATGAGGAGGCACGTATGAGGAGGAATAGGCACGTCTAGAGAGCTCCGCGGCCCTCCATGGCGATGGCGGCCATGGCGCGGGAGTGCCCAGCTCCAGAGCGAGGGAGGAGCGAGGAGCGAGGGGAGTGTCTGAGAGCACTCAGGTGCTCCACATCGATGTAGGGGCATAGGGACATGCGGCATAGGAGGTCGGCAGTGGTGGGGGCGTGCACTTGGCATCGTCGCCACGCAAGCCAATCGTTGAGCACGTGGCGTGCAGCGAAGTAGGCAAGGTGGGACACGTTTTTGGGCTGGTTACGGGCTATTTTGGATCACAGACCCAAAAGGAAGTTTCTTCACCACAGAGTATTCTCCAATTTTGATTAAGGGGTCATGGACATTAGGGTTATGGATTAGTGGCTAATTAACATCCAAGTTAGCACTATTAACATATTTGACCATGATCAAGGAAACCCAAAAAGGGTGATCAAAACGGGGTCCAATTCAAGTCAACTTCTTCCAAGACCTTCCCCATATGGTTAGCTCCAACTTTTATTAAGGGGTCCAACCAAGTTGCTTAATAAAAATTGGAGAACGCGAAATGCCAACGTCAATGTCATTCAAGTGCTAAAATAACCTTTTTGCTGTTTTGGAAACTGTTTTCGAAGATACAAATGAACTCCAAACTTGATGAGACTTTATTCGTTGGATCCACTATGAAAAGTACTTCAATCCATATTAAGGAATCCAATTGAGGTACCACATGAATTTGGATGATAAAATTTCGCAAAGAAGATAGCTCACTGCTGTCACTTCAGGGACTTAGAATTATTTCTAGGGCTAAAAAACAGTAGTTGAATCAATTTTGTGAGCTCTATTTGACTAGGTTAGATGCCAAACTAGCTCTTGACCCTTCAACAAAGTTTGTTATACACAAGATGAACTACAACTTTTATTAAAGGACAAACCTCATAACTAGTATAGAAGTCAAACTTTCACTTTGGTCAAAGTTGCAACTTGATAAAGCCTAAACTAGGGTTTTAGGCCAATTAGGGCATTTTCTTGACATTTGCTCAACATGAACCCTTCATGACTTTTGTTGTAGAGTTCATATAGAGTCATTTGGGAAAGTTTGCAAGGTTTGGTTGATGCTCTAGTGTAGATACACTAATTATAATAATGGTTCGAAATTGATGATATGATGATGGCCTTATTATACCTGCTATGGTTAATATTGTTTGCTCCTAATAAGTGAGTGCTCTAGTATAGGTGCTAATATAGTTGATAGGTTAATGATGATGAACTTAATGCTAAGTTTAATTGGTTACTTATGCTCATAAGATCTTTTATGCAAAGGCGTCAAGCTAGCCCACTTATATAAAACCTTGTATACTCCTTGGTGTCACTTTATTTCTGGTTTTTGACAGGTAAGTCTAGCTGAGTACCTTCTTGTACTCAGGGTTTATTCCCACTTATTACAGGTTGTGATGTATCATGGCTACTACAAGAATTGGTTGGCTCCTGCCATAGTGGCGGAGTGTGATCATGGGCATGATCCTTCTGAGTTATCTTGTCTCTAATTCTTTTGTTGGAAGTCGACCTTGGTACTGGCATGTATTTGAAATAAGGGTAATTTTACTTTCAAATTGCTTTGCTTCCGCTACTTTTCAACTAAAGTTGTAATAACTATGTTGAACTCCGATGTATATTGAATTACTTGTGAAATGGATGTAACATGTGACTTGTTATGTTGAATCACTACGATCTTGACTTATATATTGGTTGGTTTGAAATCTCTCGTGATTTCATTGGACTACCGGAGTTATATGGGCTTAAGTGTGAGAATTTGATCATAGCTGGTATCAGAGCAAGATTTAACATTAAACATGTCATATGTGTATTTAAAACAAAGGTTTTTGTTTGCAAAATTCAGTTTTGACAACTTATAGCTATATATAGGTGTTCAAATATGAAGTTTAAAACCTAAGTATGCCAGTGGTCAATTTCTTTATGCCCATATATGGATTATTAGGTGGCTTATATAAGTACTAACTTGGGGGCTTTTAATTTATGCATCTACGCCCAGGCTAAGGTATGTATGTGTGATGACTCTCCCAGACTATGTTACCCGGTGTATCAGATTGGAGGTAGCCTTCATATATGAGATAGCCATATATGTTGTTAGTTTACTTTTATGCAACATCACACCTATGATCAGGTAAGTGTGAGTTGTGAGAGCATGACCATCCAACCATCGGTCTAGGGGAGAGTTAGTTTTGGTTACTGGATTATTTACATGTTACACACACATATATATATGAAGGTACTTAATTATGGGTGATTGATGATTCTGGTAGTTTTGGTGCTACATGTATATATACGGGGGTATATGTATATGGGAGTACTTAGAATTTTACTTTCCTGCTTTCATTGTGTGCTATATTTAGGGAATTGTTGGGCTGTAATGAAAATTTTCTGCAGGTACACTAACTACGAATGCGTAAGTTGAATGTAGCTACCGACTAGCTATATATCAAGAGAGTGCGTGTTATTCCACTGACATATAACGTGATCGCCACCTTAGGTTAGCAATCTTGTGAGGATGAATAGGACAAAGCATCCATCATCCAGATTGTTGCTTTTTGCATAGCTATGCTCCTCTCACCCTTGTTCTATAGTAAGTAACTTATGATTGATGTAGTACACTATCTTCCTTGTGTGGAGTCAATCAAGAATGCCTTGTTCCATGTTGCTTGAATAGGAAGTGCTTGAGAAAAGTGTATTCTTAGCCTTGCTAGAAATAATTGTGGTTACATTCTTGAACCTATAAATGTCGTCTAGTTTAGCCAAGTGGTGGATATGTTATCCATACAAGCGTTTGCAAATGCTTTAGACCTCACTTAAGTAATTGTGATTCTCAAGAATAAATTAAATTGGTGTTGGTCTAAAGTTAACAATATTTAGAGCTACTAGAATATCATGGTTGTGTGCTCTCTTGTTAAGTAGATCAAAGGCAAGCTTTGTTTTGCTTGTTGAACGTTGGCTGCTAGAATGGTTTCTATTGTAGTGATGTTTTTCATGGTCATAATGGTGTTTTCTGTAGTTATAGAGAATACCAAAGTTGTAGCTAACTTACTTATCTAACTTGTACTAAAAGTTCATGACACTAAGCCTTACGGTTTGGGAGTTATGAATTTTAGAAGTTTGCTATCAGGTTTTGCTTATGCTCTGAATAGATCTAATTGTTTGGTTTGTTTGACCTATGTGCATATGAATCATGTCATGGAGATAATATAATAAGTGTAGTACTTTTTCTAAGCTTTCCAAAATGTCCTATAGCACTAATTTTGGTGGTCTAAATCTCCAGTAATGAGCTTGCAAAATGGAATGATAGAATTTGTCCAAATCTGGGCAGAGATGTCTCTTTGTCTTGTTTTGCCTTGTTAGCTATATAATCATCTTAATGTGATAATGAGAAAGTTATAGATAACTTAATAAGCTTTCTAGAAAGTCTAGGATCACCTTTGTTTAATGTCTACAACTTCAGTTATGCTTGAAACATGTGCTTGTTGTGTTGTTGTGTCTAGGTTCTCTGCACATACTAAGTTGGTTACCTTAGCTAGCTTTTGTTTTGGGCTAAACTTGTAGTTAGTTATTGCTTTAGATAAATGCTTGTTATGGATGAGCCTGGTGCTTAGTAAGGGTTGCTTAAGCTAATTTGATTAGATCTCTCAGATGCTTGACTGTGATGTTTGTATGTATGCTTGTTATCTAATTAGTGCCATAGTTGTTCACCTCGTTTGTCCTCGGGGAGCATACGAGTGTTGAATAGCTTTATCCTAGAACAATGCTCAAGTTACATAATTGCACAATGGTCATCTCCAATTAGGTTCTTTCCCTTAGGTGCCTGAGCTTGTAGCCATGGTTGCTTTATCGGCTCAGTCTCTGGTTGGCATATCGGTTTTTATCTTGAAGTTTGCTTAATCCATCCCCAACCTTTCCAAGTCTCGGATGTTTATCAAGTCTTGATCTCATGTTGTTGTTTAACATGACCAAATCTCATGGTAATCTTTCAACTAGTCATCACTTTGGTGAACGCAAGGCGTGCGTGGAATTTTGCAAAAATCTCATGCTCAATCGCCTTCAGCAATTGAGCTATGTTCTCTTGAGCTGTGTTTTGATTTGCGGATAGCTCCCTGATTGATTCCAAACCTTGTAACTATGTTTGCTTGCTATCCCTCCTTTGTATGGTGTTGTTTGAACAACCCAATCTGTGCCACTTGAATTTTCTCATCAGGCGTATGTTTGGTAATGGTGTTATGATTAGCATTCTACGGTGCCACGATGAAACCTAGGGCCTCCTTGTGGCCGGCCGGCACATGGTTGTGCTGCTGGGCATGCGTTGGTATCGAGGTTGCTAGTCATGGCCCATTATGGAACTACATCAATGTGGGTTTTCTTGTGGGATGTTCCTTTGTTATCTCCCTATATCTTATCAGAAGATCCATATCTCAAAACAAAAGTAGTAGAGCTTCCTTCTGAAGTTGCTAAGAGGATAACCTTTGAAGAATAGGTCACTGACATAAACATTAACCAACTGCAAGAGGTGGTAGACAAGTGACTCTACTTAGTTGTCCCAATATTGACGACCACCATCTAGTGAGCAAAGCATCTCATTCCTATTGGGTCAAAAGGGCACACAACACTTGATGCTAGACAAGTCATCCATTGGATAAGAATCGATCGTTATATTATGCAAATCTTGACTTTTGTATGCATAATGACCATACAATCGAAATCAATCATCTCTGGTGTGACTCCTTATCTGCTTAGTTTGATGGCAACCATCTGTTCTGCATCAACCACAGTTGTTGTGGTCAAGAGTGAAAATTTGGAACTTTTAGTGTTGAGAGACAACTGATTAGTTACCAATAGAAAGATTAATCTCCAGGTAGGTAACGACTCCTTGGTAGCTACGAAGACTATGTCTCACAGATCAAAATTGAGCAAGGAAACAACAAAGCCACTCACCATTGCAAGTACCACTTTCTTCGCTAGACCTTGTGTTGCCAAGTCAAGTCTATCTTGGACAATCACACAGATAGTGCAAGGTGTTCTATCAGCTAAAGTAAAGAATTAGAGAAAGCATGCCCTAGTTTTGATTAGCATCCTTGTGCCCTTAGGTGCCACAAACAGGTTTGTTCAGAACTCTATTGGACGAAGTGTTGAGGAATATTCAAAAGTGGTTCCTTATCCTTGTAGGAAGGTCCTCCAAGTGGAGTATGCGTTTTTGTCTTGCTAAAGCCACCGCAAGTTCAAAGCGTGTGCATCGTCGGATTGATATGTAAAGTAATAGTTGAGGTTATTCCTAAGAAGCATATGAGGTAAGCCTTAGCCTCCATCCACAAAGAGAAAGCTGTTGTTGATCCTAAAGAGGAAGACTCAAGGTGAAAAGTTAGCCTGACAAAGCTAGTTTTGCTACACTGCAAGTCAACTCAACTTACGGTGTAACTACATCACGAAGGAAAAATTTTACTCAACCGCTTGGCGATAAACTAGTCCCTATGGTTTAGTAAATACTTACAAATTTTGTTATCCTTAAGGCCTCGCTACCTCTTTCTTTGGTAATGGTTTTCCAATGATGACATACTTTGGTACCTTATAAGTGTTTTAACCAAGAGGCTGCATCTGATTCAACCCAGATAACTGTTGTCTTTGGATAAAAGAATCTTCTTAGGTAACATTTGGCTAAAATATGGAGCCAACAGAGTCAGCTATCACATTCACTATTCCCTTAATAGACTCAGGTAATACAATGTTGTCATTAGAGAAAGAGAACTGCACACATGGAATAGTAAGTAGCTTTCCATTAGTTGATATCTGATTGGTTAAACATTTACGACCAGCATAGACCTCATCTGTTGGTTAGTTAGTTTCCTATAGCCTCAGAGGGTGTTTATCGTCTATGATCTCACCCCTTTGGAAGGTTGTACTCAAGCCACTTTGGTAGAGGACTGCTTTTCAAACTTTGGGAACTTAGTGTCATTTCAACGAGTATACTTTTGAGGAATTCTGGTCTAGTGCAAAGTTCATATGGTTTAACCTATAGTCACTAGTGAGATAGATGTTGTGAGTAATTCATCTATGTCTTGGAACACTTTCCATACACCGAGACTAGAGTACCCAGGGCAATGCTATCTTGGATTCCTCCCAAAGTAACAATGCTTCATGGAAGTCAATGAAGGAAATTCTTTAGACAAAGTTTACCATGAAGAGCAAGTATCAGAAAGCGTCTTAACCAGATTAACACTTCTAATGTTTGAAGCTTAGGAGCCTAATGCTATCGCAAATGTTTTAAAATGGATAACATTCTTCTCTACCCTTGAAAGTCTTTTGCCTCGAATCTCGGGACGAGATTCTTTTAAGGGGGGAGGGCTGTAACACCCCAGGTGTTAGGCTTGCATTTTGGCACTTGCATTGCATGAGCCTAAGCATCATTGGTTCATAAATGAGCATGGAACATATGTGATACACTAGTAAACACATATGAAACATACTAGTGCAACATGTGAAACATGTGTATGGAATGTGCTTGAAACATCTGCAACATCTCCTTGAAACATATGCAACATACCCTGGTTATTTGTGTTTCAATGTGTGTATGTTAGATGCTCATGCTTGGTAATGCAAGTGAGTGTTTATGTCATTTCTTTCATGTGTCTCACATCACTCTCTATCTATAGTGACCCCTAGAAAAGTTTCATGAAGTTTGGAATCAAACAGTCACATGAAATGATAAGTTCTATTTCTATTAGAATTGCACCATTAAGTGAATGGAATTATAGACCATCAACCAAACCTTGAAAACTTGCACAAATGACTCTATATGAACTCTACAACAAAAGTCATGAAGGGTTCATGTTGAGCAAATGTCAAGAAAATGCCCTAATTGGCCTAAAACCCTAGTTTAGGCTTTATCGAGTTGCAACTTTGACCAAAGTGAAAGTTTGACTTCTTTAGTAGTTATGCAGTTTGACCTTAAATAAAAGTTGTAGTTCATCTTATGTATAACAAACTTTGTTTAAGGATCAAGAGCTATTTTTGGCCTCTAACCTAGTCAAATAGACCTCACAAAATTGATTCAGCTGCTGTTTTTCAGCCCTAGAAATAATTCTAAGTCCCCGAAGTGACAACAGTGAGCTATCTTCTTTGCGACATTTTATCGTTCAAATTAATGTGGTAGCTAAATTGGATTCCTCAATATGGGTTGAAGTACTTTTCATGGTGGAGCCAACGAATCAAGTCTCATCAAGTTTGGAGTTCATTTGTATCTTCGAAAACAGTTTCCAAAACAGCAAAAAGGTTATTTTAGCACTTGAATGACATTGACGTTGGCATTCTGTGTTCTCCAATTTTTATTAAGCAACTTGGTTGGACCCTTAATAAAAGTTGGAGCTAACCATATGGGGAAGGTCTTGGAAGAAGTTGACTTGAATTAGACCCTGTTTTGATCGCCCTTTTTGGCTTTCCTTGATCATGGTCAAATATGTTGACAGTGCTAACTTGGACGTTAATTAGCCACTAACCCATAACCCTAATGGCCGTGACCCCTAATGAAAATAGGAGAATACTCTATGGTGAACAAACTTCCTTTTGGGCCCATGATCCAAAATGGCCCGTGACCAGCCCAAAAACATGTCCCACCTTGCCTACTTTGCTGCACGCCACGTGCTCGATGATTGGCTTGTGTGGCGACCATGCCAAGTGCACACCCCCACCATTGCTGACCTCCTGTGTCGTGTGTCCTTATGCCCCTACATCTATGTGGAGCACCCGAGCGCTCCCAGACACTCCCCACTCCTCTTGCTCGTCGCTCCTCGCTCCTCCCTCGCTCTAGAGCTGGGCGCTCCCGCGCCCATGGCCGCCATCGCCATGGAGGGCCACGGAGCTCTCTGGACGCTCTTGTTCCTCCTCATCCATGCCTCCTCATCCTCAGCTGAGTATAGTACCACCTATATCTCCTCATGCCATCTCTCCTACGCTCTTCCTCCGGACTCGTCCACCACTGGAGAGCCTCGTTGCCGAGGCTGCCCGCCTCCCTACTGCAGTCATGCGTGGCCAAGCCACTTTGGGCCGCCCTCATCCAAGCTGAGGCCCTGCGCAGGTGCACCCTCCTCTAGGTCACTCGTGGTCCCCCTCTGCCATGGTCGACCACCGCTGGCCAAGGCCGGTCGGCCTGTGCTCGCCCGATGGTCCTCTACCTCCGCTCTGTCTGTGCCTACGAAGGGAAGGAGAAGATGGACTTCGCGCTGGAATAGGAATTCTTCCAGGGGTTAAGTGCAGATCCAAGACTCAGTTGAATAGGGTTATTAGGACTCCCTTGCTTGATTTAATTAAAGTTCTTGTAGGGGCCTAACTACGAAGTTTGTAACTCATATGAATAGTACCGCATAGTGCAGCTTTTCTTTTTCCTTTTCTTTTATACATAGTTAGGGCAAAAACTTTGAAAATTCATAGAAAATTGTAGAAAAAACAAAAAATAGAAAATGAGGACTTTTTTGAATCCTTATGAAATTTTCTATGCACGGGATCTATAATATGGCATGTTTTAGTCTAATGTTTTTTTCTGTAAAAATGGATTTTCAGATTAGGTTTTCAATGCTAGTTGTATTTGTCATTTTCATAACTGCAAATATAGGGCTCCAAATGAAGTGAAATTCTTGTGGCATTCTACTCATGTGATGTTTGGTGTGTGGTAAAAATTTCATGAATTTTGGTGGTAGTATGAGTGAGTTATTGATTCATCTAGCCTTGACATGAATTCTTGTAATAGCAATTTGTCTTTTTCATAGAGGTTGATATACATGTAAAAATGGCTTGAAATTTGGATAGTAGACTATTGGGAGCATATGTAGGTCACTTTAAATTTGGTATAATTTATTGTACACTTTTTTATATGTGTTCATAATTCCAGCTAATTATCTAGATAAATTAAGAAATATATTAAAATAATTTATTTAGTAATGGACACTATGTTTTCTGGTGTTCATTAGTCATGTGTGACATGTTGGTAAAGTTGGTTTTGTCAAAATTATATGTTTGCAACATAAGTTAGTATTTATTTCTTGCAAATGAGGTTTCCGGACAGATCTGGGAACTTAGCAAAGTTCTTCATGATAATGTGCTTTGTTGTAAAGTTCATATAAAGTCATTTGGGCAAGTTTGCAAGGTTTGGTTGGTGGTCTATAATTCCATTCACTTAATGGTGCAATTCTAATATAAATAGAACTTATCATTTCATGTGACTTTTGATTCCAAACATCATAAAACTTTTCCAGGGTTCATTATAGATAGAGAGTGATGTGAGACACATGAAAGAAGTGACATCAACACTCGCTTGCATTACCAAGCATCAGCATCTAACATACACACATTGAAACACAAATAACTAGGGTATGTTGCATATGTTTCAAGGAGGTGTTGTAGATGTTTTAAGCACATTCATACACATGTTTCACATGTTGCACTAGTATGTTTCATATGTTTTACTAGTGCATCACATATGTTCCATGCTCATATATGAACCAATGATGCTTAGGCTCATGCAATGCAAGTGCTAAAATGCAAGCCTAACACCTGGGGTGTTACACATCTCAACCGTTGTTTCAAGTCGGTTTGATCCGAGGGCTGCGATTCACCCCATCGAGCTATATAAGCAGGGGCAGACCCCCTCCCTCAAGGCATCTCCATCTTCATTAGCTACATCTAGAGCAAAAGCTATGGTTTCAACCTTCCATCCAAGTAGAAGTAGAGGTCCCTCTAGATGATCTTCTAGTTCTAGTTCTTCTAGTTCATCTTCTAGTTCTAGCTCTAGTTCATCTAGTTGTAAACTGGAGATCAGGGAGAGCAGAGAGGAGAGAGCTGAGGAGGAGTCGGATCTATCGGATCTTCCTTGATATTGTACTTCTGCAGCATATGGTTTGTCTTGAGCAATCTCCAGGTTCTTCAACATTTATTTCTAAGTATTTTGTTTAGTTTTAGTTCTTGCTTTATTGTATTTACTGGATCTCCGCTCCTATTGAGTGCTCTAGTTATCCTAGGTAATTAGAGTAGTAAGCGCTAGTGTAGACATGGCATCTTGACTAGGGTTCACCTGAGTTTGCGCCCAATCCTCCGGATAGTTGTGGTAGCCCTAGAGGTGACAACTCTATTGGACCTTTGTAATCCACCAAGTTAGGGTTGGTGTTTTCGTAGAGCTTTTGGTAGCCTTCTCCCAACTACTATTTTCCTAGTCTTTTTCAAGAGTTGGAAAGGACCTGCTGCTCTAAAGTAAGTAAAGTAGAGTAAGCCTTCAATAAGATAGGATCACTTAGAAAACCCTAAAATCCCTCTCTACCCTATAATTACCCTTTCCTTGGATGTTCCTAATTCTTCTAGTACACTTCACATTTCCCATGGAAATCGATACTCTGGAATACTCCCAGGTGAAAGCTACATCGGTATCCATACGCTTGCAGATCTTTTTTCTATGTGCATTAAAATACCCAACACCTGGTTTAGTCAAGAATTCTAGAGAAGCATCCTTAAATTCCTCCAACGGATCAGATTGAAGACATGGTTCAGTCTTAGCATTTAGAGAGTGAGATATGGACATTGGGAATTGGAAACCTTTGCCTAAGCAAACATTTAATTTCCCTATTAGTCCTTCATAGAAAAGTCTTCTAAGAGGTTGTCCTATCAACAGGTCGAAGTCCCATATATCAAAGATATAAAAGTTCAAATGAACCATGGTCCCTTCTACCTAGATGGGTAGGACACGCAAAATTCCCAAACTAGGGACAATTTATCCTAAAAGACTTTTCATCAACTTTATTGTTGGGGTTAATGACATGTGCTTCAATAAAATTTGTGCAAGTGAAGCAGACATGATATTAATACACACAACCGGATTGTAGAGAGCATCAAAGGGGTCTAAATCAATTTGGCAACGTATTGGCAAAGAGGGTGAATCCAAACGGATCTCATTAGAGGAAAGCTCTGATTCTTCTAGCCATTTATTGCTTATGACCGACGCTAACTTTCCTGAGGTGCTTCTATAAGAGAAACATCTCTCTAAAGGTTTTTCAAAATGCTTCTGTGGTTTCTTTATAGAAAGATATTTTAGAACGTTTCCAAAATCAGTAAAAAGATTAGGTTCGATGTCAAGCATAAAATCAGGAAACAAAATTCCTTCTTTTTGTAGCTCAGAACATGGAGTAGTTGAGGTGGATGGTGTATCTGGCAAAGAATTAGCTTAAGCTACTTAAGGTTCTACTTCTAGAATGTTATCAGATTCAGTGGCTAAGATTTGATCTAAGATTGACCTTGCTTTCTCAGAAGAGATATGCAAGAATGATCCTCCAAAAGTTGTATTGAGCAATTGTCTACTGTCTCTACAAAGACCTATGTAAAAATGTTGAAGAAGAATAGGGTCTTGTAGACTAAGGTTCGGGCTAGATTCTAAGAGACTATTAAGACGATTTCAGGATGAGGCCAAATATTCATCATTTCCTTGTTTGAAGGTCAGAACCTTGACTCTAAGGTTGACGATTTAGAAAATGGGGTAGAAATCTAGACAAAAAATGGAACATAATAATCCCCAATCTCCTTCCTGCTTACCTATAACTTTACTATACCATTGTCTAGCTTTTCCCTTTAAAGAAAAAGGAAATAGCTTCCAACGTAAAGTTTTATCAGACATGCCTTCTATACGAAGACAGTCACAGGTTTGTTCAAAATCTCGGATATGTAGGTAAGGATTCTCATCTTCCTCTCCTGAAAAGGATAGGATTTGAACCATTTCGATCAACCGCGGGCTCAACCTATAGTTAGGGCTTTGGATTTGTTGTGGCGATTCCCATGGCATAAGGCTAGTCTCCGAGGGTGCAGAAATTTTAAAGATAGGAATGGAATTTATGTCATCCATAAGGATGAAAAAAGATAAGAAAAGAAAAGAATAAAAAGGGAAAGAATAAAAAGATAAAAGTATGAATACAAGGTAGAGAAAGACTTAAGGTTATCTCAGTAGACTGTCTTTCTCCTCGACAATGGCATTAGAAATGCTTGTTGATATTGGTTACACACACAGAAGAATCAAAGAAAAATAATCCATAAGCGCACGGATATCGATGACCACTTCACCCGGGAGATAATTCCAGAGTATCGTTATTTATTTATCTGCTAGGAGAAAACATGTGATGACTAACCAAGTCTTTACTACTACCCCTGAGCTACAAGCAAAGTAACGTGATATAAGGGATATAGAGAAAATTAGCACAACACCTTAGTTCTAACCTATGGCAAGCTATGATACTACTGCTCTGATGGGGACGTACCGAAGGAAAAGACACCACAAAGGATACTTAACCCTAGCACACAAATCCTACCAGTCCTACTAACGGGAGGAGGCTCCAAAGGATCAACGAGGCTGTCACCCCCGTGACCTACCACCGATCTGGCTAGATAGGGGATATCTACGAGTACCTGAGTCTAAGCACCATGCTTACACTGCGAATGATTACTCTACCCTCAATGCGAAGAGAATATAGTAAACTCGTAAACCATAGAACAATAATAAAATATACTTACTAGTATTAGACGTCGAATAACCAAAGAATCTTAGAAGCAAGCTCTGGGTTAGGGAGACTTGATCCTGAAGGTACTACCAGAGAGGAGACAACGACAGGCCAGGCTTCCTCCAACTCTCCCCTCTACTCTATTTCTCTCAATCTAGAAGAATAGCTCTAATCTCACATAGGGACTACAAAAGCTAATCTCTCTTGAATGCTAGGCTCTAGAGAGATGATCCATACAAGGGACCCCTCTTAGGCGAATTCTCTCTGGAAAATAATGAATTAGGGTTTCTGAATTGCTCTCAGCCAGGGGCTAGGGGCCTTGCTTATATAGCCCTTTCTAATGAATGTCGGTCGTTGGATCAAACCGACTTAAATCAACGACTTATATTGCATCTCAAAGGCATTAGAGGCACGATCTGCGAGCCTCCTCCTGATTGGATACAGGGGAAGGGTGCCGCCCTAGGGGCTAGGCGACCGCCCTGGCCTGCTGCCAGGTGGGCCCCTCCCTCCAGGGGTTGCCTTCCTGAGTCTTCTAGAGTCTTCTTTTTTGTATGTAGGTCTTTTCTGTCTATGTAAACCTAACATGTGGGCCTTCTATGGTTATTTTCAACTAACACCCTATAGAAACAGATATTCACGAAAACTCATGGAATTCTGTCAGTTAAACCCCTAGTCTATGGTGGTAATTCTTTTTATAGCAAACTTTTGGTTAAGTTGACTGTTAAAATTGATAGTTAATTACCGTCAACACAAGGTAATAATGGTAGTTATCCATATTTACATTGTATGAATTATTCTGTTAGCATATTTACTTTTCTGTTTTAGCATTGCATTTAGATTATTTTTCACTTTAGCATTTTATATCAGAAAAGAAAATAAAAATATTTCATAATATTTCATCTATCTTTGCATACTTAAAAAGAAAATAAAAATATTTATTGATTTTATCATTACATCATAAAAGTCTAAAGCCCTATGTGAGTAACTTATGGTGACCCTGTAGGATTATTCACCGTGGTGGCATAAAAATAAAAATATTGCATACGTATTTCTTTTTGCATTATAAATAGAAAAATTACAAAAAGATGAAAGTTAATATCCTGTCAAAGTTCTATCAATTTATGAATCTATCTCAAGTAATAAGAACAATCAACTGCTCAGCTGACTGCTAACCCCTTGTCATGATCAAAGCTTTGAGTTTTTGGTGTTCTTGTTGGAGTATATTTTGCAGGATGTCACTTTGAGTAATTTTATTCGGTGGTAGATGCTACACTCTGCCAAAATAAGAAGGACTACCACGACAACATTCAGCTTGGGGAAGGAGCATTCCCCTGTGTATCTAGCTAAGTATTTCTTTCCTTTTTAGTCTTATTATGTTTAAGTTTGTTTTCTAGTTAAAAGAAATAAAAAGATGAATAACAATTCAAAACCAAATAAAAATTATCCTAGCTAGTTATATATATTAAGGTGTGATTTTAAACTTTGAAAATAAAATAAAAAGTGTGTTTAGATTTTTTTCTTTTAAGAGTCATAAAATATTGGCAATAGAAATAATGAATAGTGCTCAACTATAATTTCTTTTTAGTACCTAGTATTCATATTTGAATTCTCTTGAGTTTTGATTTGATAGAAGAATTTGCTCTGAGCTTGAAACTTGTGGGAGCATATGCTTGAGCTAAGTCTAGGTAATTGAGGGATATGATATAAGAAAGTTTGAGCTGTTATTTATCTTGTTCCTAACAATACTAGAGTTCTGGAGATTTATCTTTTGAAAACTTAAAACTTATATGATAAGCTCTTGTATGACAAAGCTTGAATTCCTACTAAAGACAAATATGATATTTAGAAAAGGAAATCTTCCACTTATATGCTGCTTGCTTTGCATTGAGTTTGGTTAAGCTTTGTTGATGCCTTATGAGGGATTTGTCATGCTCTTAAAATCAAGATCACGTACACACCATCCATATATGCACTACTCCTACACTAGGAGTAGGTGCACTCATCTTTTATTTCATCTTGATCCACATGAAAATGTTTTGCTCTTGCATTGAGAGTAAACACCCAAAAATATACCCTATAGGAAGCCCCCAAATAAATGCTCTAAAGTTTTTGTTGTTATCTCTCCAAAGTTTTGTTGCAAAAAGATGCATGTGGCTATGTAAAAGTATTATAAAAAAGAGAAGAAAAGAAAAAGTATTGAAAAAAATGGACAAGTGTCCAAAAGAATAAAACAATGGGTACTCTAATGCCTGCCTAAAAAAAGAAAGATGAATAAGATAGCTCATGTTTTCTTTGCTAAGTGTTCTTTAATTTTCAAGAGAGATATGTTTTCAAGGAGTAATATTAGAATTCTGATTAGCCACCATATACACCTATCATTTATCCACCATATTCCATACACATGCAGATCTTGATTTGATTGTATGACTTAACTCTTTTTGGATTCATTGTTTGACTTTACAATATATGAATTGCAAGTGTGCTCTATTTATGTTTTCCCCACTCCTATGAGCTCCACATAAGCCTTAGTTGTAGAAGAGAAAGGCATAACATCATTAATATCTTGGTGAGAATCCACAAATACCACATATATTGAGAGATTTGAGAGTGTCATACAATTGAAGCTCTGAGTTTTATTGTGAAAACTTGCAAAACTCTAGAATAATGGTTGAGTGAAGAGCTAGAGACATAGTGCTTGAATTGATTGTTCTATCTTTCAATTGCTCAAGACATAGGTGAAGGCTAAGAAGATCCATGGTTAAAGGTAATATGAGTAAGTTTAAAAGTTAGATTAGAATCCAGAGTAGATTTTTTGTTTGAATACATGTGTACTCTCTAGGAGTTATCTCAATGATTTTTCTAAAAACCTCAACATGTTCAAGTTCTTTTCCAAGTTTGCTAAGTTTGTTTTTGCTAAGGGACTAGCAAAGGGTAAGCTTGGGGGAGCTTGTTGATGGTTGATAACGCCAACATTTTATATGTGAATAAAAAAGAGAAATGGTTAAAGTACAAGAATATGCAAAGGTCTAGGGTTTAAACTGATAAATTCCATGAGTTTTGGTGAATCTCTGTTTCCACAGGGTTATTTCAAAAAATGTAGGAAGGGGGACCTAATTGAGAAAAAGGACAAAACTTGATTGCAACGAAGGATACACTAGAAGACTATAGAAGACACCAGAAGGCATGGGAACAAACGGAAGGACGAGAAGCTACCAGGTGGGCCCGGCCGGCCCCACCACCATGCCGCCTAGCCCCTCCCTAGGGGATTTCTTCACGAGCTTCTAGAGTATTCCTCCACCGCCTCCTAGGATCCATCTCCACCCTTTGTCTAAAGTCGGTTTGATCTAAGGGCTCACGTTCAACCCACCGAGCTATATAAGGACCCCTGCACCCCCGTAAAGGATGAAGTCATTCAAGATATTTAGTTGAAGATCAACTCATCTAGAGCGAACCCTAGTTCCTCAGAGTTCCTTTAGATTAGAACGTAGGCAAGTTAGATTAGGTCTAGAGGGAGATCAAGTAACACTTGGATTCCTGACGTTGGCAAGAGCATGGTTCGGTATATGTCTTGTACTTTACTCTATTTCTTTATTTCATTTGAGATTGTATCATTGCTACTATGTTTATGTCAACATTAAGCTTTATATTATTGATGTTCACGAAAGCAATGTGCATTGTTTGTTCTAGTTTGATATTTGGTGTAGCAAGATTATGGAAACGATGCATGAGTCCTTTGCAGTCCATCCCCCATATATATTGATGTTGGTAGAACCCGGTCGTGAAGGTTAGGAGGACTATGTTTCCGAATTTCTTTAGATGATGTTCCTTATGTGGCATAGTTGTGGCGATGATCACCAGATATAATTAATTAAAACTGCAGTGACTTGTTAATAAGACTACCAATGAATTATCTTTCTAATATTCTAATTGGACTTTAACTATTACTTAACTAGAGTGCTCTGAGTTACTATTTATTCATTATGATGATTGATCAAGTACTTATTATTTATATCTTTATTATTATCTTGTGACTTATCCCTATTTTGAGTAGAGTATATGATATTCGTTCATTCTCTCATGCATATTTATAAATTATCAATACTAGTGCATAGCATAGAATAGTCATACCTTCCTAGTGGTAAAATTATAAATCGACAACCCTAGAATACTCTTGGGTAAAATGCTACAATGGTATAATTATCTTTCTGCTTGCAAAATTATTCTTCCCATTCTTATCTTTATATTCTTTTAGTCACATGAATAATAGATTCATATCTAGTGTTATTCTTGTAGTAATGCTAGATAGAACCAACAACATTTCTAAGTTCATCACTAGGGATGACAACCTAGTTAAATATTAGAGATAAAGGTTAATTGATAGGTGGCTACTATAATAGTGACAAACTAATAATTACCATATCATTTCTGTCACCGTTCCTATTAGTAGGAGTAATTCTATTTTTAGTAATGGAGTTAAGAAATACCAACAATCCATATCAAAAAAATATGAATTAGTGTTTCAGGATCTGCTGAGGGAGGGGGCAAGGGCTAGTATATATAGGGGAGATGGAGTAGCAGGCAAGGAATTGCCACGTTATCGATCCGTGTCACCTCCCTCGACCACCATTGGATAAACTGACCTAAAACCGCCTTAGAATCAATGGTGTAGATCGTAGGAAGGAGTACGAGGCGATGGTGGGTGAATAGGCTCTGGGCCAGGCCGAGTGGCCTCCTTAGTGGGCTAGCCAGCCCACACTTCGGCATGGTGTCTTCTGGAACCTTTTAGAGTTGTCTTTCGCAGTTTTCATGGCTTGAATCACTTGTTGTCATTGGTTTGCTTGTTTGGAGTGTATGATAGTGGTTCTGGGGTATTTTCTAGATAAATCCTCATGCATATAAATATTCATCAAAGCTCATAGAATTCATTAGTTTAAACCCATATACTTATGTTTGGTGATGGAATTAATTATAAATGCAGGTTATGTTGACGGTTTATAATTGGTGTTAGTGATCGTCAACAAGCTCCGCCAAGCTCAACCTTTGCTAGTCCCTGAGCAAAGCTAAACTCAGTAATGGATCAGGAGTTGCTACAATGTTTTCATGCCTCAAAAGTACACATGCATTCAATCAAAAATTCTTCTCTGGATTAGAATAAGCTGATCTGACTTTCAAACTTACCCATATTACCTTCAACCATGGGGCTTCTTAGCCTTCACTTGGGTCTTGGCAATTGAAAGACAGAACAATCAAGTCAAGCACTATGTCTCAAGTTCTTTGTTTCACCATTGTTCTAGAGTTTTTATAAGTTTTCAAAATAAAACCTAGAGATTCCATTGTATGACACTCTTAAGTCTCTCAATATATGTGGTATTGGATCCTCACCAAGGCAATAAAGATGTTATGCCTTTTTCTCTTCCTACTACTAAGGCTTATATGGAGTTCATAGGTAGGGAGAAAGCTAGAGCATACTTGCAATGCATATATTGTAAAGTAAAACAATGGATCCAAAGAGAGTTGAGTCATACAATCAAATCAAGATGTGTATGTAGGTGGATATATATGGTGGCTAATCCTAATTCTACTTTGCTCCTTGAAAATATATCTCTCTTTTGAAACTTAGAAACATTTGCTAGAGAATAGGGGCTATCTTATTCATTTTTTCAGGCGGGCATCTAAGTACCCATTGTTTTAGATATCTTAGACAATTGTCCATTTTTTAACTCTTTTTTTCTTTTCTCTTTCTCTTTTTTATGAATAACTTTTGCATAACCTCATGTCTCTTTTTTGCAACAAAACTTTTAAAAGATAGCAACAAGAACTTGGAGTATTTATTTGGTGGATGGAAAACCTATCAAGCATGTTTTTAGTGTTCGCTCCTAGTGTAGGAGTAGAACATTTTTTGGTGGATCTAGATGGAATGCTTGTTCTTGTGTCTACCCCGAGTGTAGGAGTAGTGCATATGTGGGTGGTATGTACGTGATCTTGATTTCAAGAGCATGACAAACCTCTGATAAGGGTCAACAAAGCTTGATAAAACTCAATGCAAAAGAAAGTAGCATATATATGAAAATTTTCCTAGCCTAAATAATTTGTATGGCTCTAGTGGGAATTCAAGCTTTGTCATATAGGAATTCATCATATAGTATTTTTGTGTTTTTGAAAAGATAAATCTCTAGAACTTTAGTGTCACTTGGAACAACATAAACAACAGCTCAAACCTTCTCATATCATATCCATCAAATACCTAGACTTAGATCAAGCATATACAAGTTTAGAGTAAATCCTTATATCAAAACAATCTTATTTAAAACTTAGGAAAATTCAATGCTGAAAGCTAGGTACTTGAAAGGAATTACAATAGAGCAATTGTTCATCATTTCCATTTAAAAGATTACTCTGAGTCCTCTTTATTTTATTCAGCTCTTAAAAACAAAGTAAACAAACTAGACACATCTTTTATTTTGTTTTCAATTTTACTAGATCACACATAATTACTATAGCTATATTTCTTTATTATAAAGATAACTTTTTATTTTGTTTTAGCATCATATTTATTTTTTTAACCATTCAAAAGAAACTAAAATTAAAACAAAAGGGAAAAGGATACTTACCTAGATACATAGGAGTGCTTCTCCCCCAAGCTAGCTCTTTCGGTGAGGGTTCAGTGTTGTAGGTCCTTCGGACCGGTCTTCTTCTTGTGAAGTTTATTGATCAAGTTCCTCGGTCTAAAGATGAGGATTCTTATGATAACGCCTCTAATGGTGATGTCACCTTCTTCTGCCAAACCTATCTTGATTTTTAAATTTGATTTTGGGTTGATAGGTTTAGGACCTTCACTTATAGAAATTTGGAGAATCAACTAACTCTCCCATACTTTGCTTGATGTGTGTCCTACTCATAAAGACAAGGTAGAGATCAAGTGCATGGGCTCCGTTGGTAGGAAAACATCGACAGAACCAAAACTTTATTTACTCTTCTCTAACCTTGGGCACATGGAACAAGCTAAAGTTGATGTTATGTGCTTTGTTCAATTGTAACATGAGTGGTAAAATCAAAATATTGAAGATGAATGTATCATTTAAGTTTATTTGGTAGGAAAGATTTGAATTGCTTAACCTATGAAAGGATTGTCTATCTGTACATAATGTATCAATCTTTACATGATTATGACCATCATCTAATGAGGACATCTCAGCCATACGTGCTTCCTCGAGTGACAATCATTCACCATCCCACATGAATATCACAAATCCAGGACCACTTACAAGAAGTCGTGCTAAGAAACTACAAGAGCAAGTGAATTCGTTCCTAACTGATCTTAATTCTAACACTTGTGAGAATGTTATACTACCTAAGAATGCTACTTTGGTTGTACTTAGGAAAATACATGAAGAGGAGGACCAGACCACCGACCACCAGCTCGGACCAGACCACCGACCACCACCTCGGGCCAGTCCAGCGCGACGGAACTAGCAGAAAGAATCGGCCATAACTCTTGATTCACAAAAGCTATAAAGGTCCATGAGGACATTTTGGAAAGCTTATCAAGTATATTTTCCAATGAAATAAGCCCTGACCATATTGGAATTTTCCCCGTAGCGTCTGACCAGATTTAGTGAGGACTGGTGAGGTGGTTGACAACATGCATGTTGTTCAAGTTCCCGTGCAAAACTATACCAGTCTACGATGTTACTTGGTGCATGGCATACATGGATGGAAAGCTTATTGAGTCTAGTTTCACACTAAAGAAACGGATTGTCATTTCGACTTCCCACTAGGGAGTTATGACACTTTTAGTGGGGACTACTTTGGAAACTGACAGTCGCATGGACTCCTGGAAACTCTTTTCGTGGAAGCCTTTTCACATTCTAGTCTTTTATTTTCCATCTCGTGATCACACCTATACAGGAGGGTTGTTCCTTGTATAAATACTCCTATGCTTGTAAACAAAAGGGGACTTTTTGATAATCTGAATATAGACCACTTTGTTCAGCTGTGTGCTAACAAAAACTAGAGAGAGATCTCTACCCCTTTGCTCTTGTGTTTTCCTTCGCGGAGATTACAGAAGCGGTCGCGTCATTGGCACCCAATCCATGCTCCTGGTCCATTGATTCTAGGTTGCGTAGGTTGGTTTCTATGAGAGTGTGGTTGGGCGAATCCTTGGTTCAGGCTACCGTATAGAGACGGTGGTTGGCTCCTTGTGCGTGCCATCAGGTTGCACTAGTTATCATTGCTTGCAGCAATTTATCGGTTGTTTATCAGCTAGTTATCAAGATCAAGATCCTACATCGTGAAGATCGGGACAACAACCTCATCATCATCTTCCAAAGATAGAATGTACACTTTCTAGTTTATTTAGTTAAGACTATGAGATCAAGAAAGTGGTGCTAGGAATAAGTTTAAAGAACTAAACATGTTGAGTTAATTAGATTGGATTTAAACAAAATTGTAACTCAAACATGTTTGTTTCTTATTTGTGTGCCTACCAGAGTCAAGGAAAAACTTTAAATAATAACCATTTACCTTAGAATGTTACCTTTGTCATTAGAGCATAAAACACCATATGACGAAGGGTACGTGTGATGGGTGTTGATGTTAATTAACTCCAATTTTTAACTGTCAACTACTTTAGGAAAAGGTCTGAAATAATGTGTGAAGTAAGGTTATAGGGGTTTATTCTAATGAGTTCCACAAGTTATGTTGTTCTCACTTATTTTGTAGGATATTTGATATTTTGCCATATAAAAGTATCTCAAGTGAAGAATCTGAGTACACCATTACGAAGAGCTTGTCAAGACGATCAAGACAGACATTATTTGCCATATTTGGAGCACCAAACAAGAAGTCCTCGATGGGTATGACTTGGAAGACTCTAGAAGACCCTGGAACCATCATCATCACATGACCAGGGACTAAACCAACAAGATTCCACAGCTTTGTGAAATAATCTTTTTCCAGGGATTTATCCAGAAGCTGGGAAGGAAGGAATCCACTCAAGTCACGACTCATTATGCGAACGGATCGAAAAGTGGCACTAGAAGGACGTAGAAGACACCAGAAGGCACGAGAACAAAGCGAAGGCCCAATGACTGCTAGGTGGGGCCAGCCGGCCCCACATGTCAGGCCGATCGGCTTGGCTCCCCTACCAAGTGGGTCCCCCTTCGTGTGGTGGCCTCCAACCGACCTCTACAATGCATCTTGACCATTGTTTCATGTCGGTTTGATCCGAGGGCTGCAGTTCATCCCCCTGGGCTATATAAGCAGAGGCAGATCCCCCATCAATCAATCAATCTATCATCCATCATTGTTTAGTTCAGGGTAGTCCCTCGAAAGGATAAACTAGAGCTCCACCAGCTAGGGCATAGCTAGAATATAAGAATATGAATTAGAGGAGGCAAGCAACATTTGGATTCTAGATCTAGTCACGAGGAGGCTAGGTATAGCCTTATACTTCTCTCTTGTATTCAACATTATTAATCTATTTGTGCTATTTGTCTTCTAGTTCATTGTGTTCATATTCTAGTTTGTCTACTTGTTCTTTTAGTTCATCTTGTTCATCTTATAGTTCATCATATTCTTGTCTAGTTCGTCGTTCTAGTTCATCTAGTTCATTGTGTTCTTGTCTAGTTTGTGTTGATCCTTTAGTTCTTGTTCTAGTTTGTGTATGAGTCAAATACTTGATAGTACTTGGTATAATTCTAGATTCATAATTATAATGTTCATTGCCTATGTTGATTATATGTTTAGTATAGTTGGAGTAGTTTTGTGTTTATACTCTTGTTCGTATAGCGCTCATTTCGATGATCAAGGGGTGGGTGGTAGAAGTTGTGTAAGCGTGGTGCTTAGACAATATCTATCTGCGATTGCTCCCTATGTTTCCGACAATGTGGTAGATCGCGAAGGTGACTATTATAGCTTCGTTGAGTCCTCTATAGTCCACTCCCCGAATATAGGATTAGTAAGGCAGAGTTGCAGGGTGATATCTTGCTCTATTCCTGATCCACCTTAGCAATGTCTCTTGAGTATGAATATGAGGTTACCTTGACCATGATTGCTAAATGTAATTACACTAATCAATGTAGCTCAATGACCTATACTTAGAATAACCTTAGGAGTTAGTCTCTATTTTCTAGTTCTTTCTAGAGTCAAGCCCAAGTACGAAAATGCTTGGTGGAACCCCTTTAGAATTACCATGATATGTTATTAATTATCCTTTATTATGATATGATTGATCCCTATTTTGAGACTAATCTAGTGGAACTCTTATCACAAGTGTAAGTTATAGTTTTTATTCTTATACCTCCAAGTGCCTTCCTAGTGGTAAAATTATAAATAACGATACTTGGAACTTTCCTGGGTGAAATGCTACAACAGGTGTATTTTATTTGTGCGCTTACTGATAACCTTTATTCATATTTTATAAGTGCTATGATCATAAGTACAACTCCACCTATGTTGACTGGAAGACTTTCTTAAATCGTCTCAACATAGTCGGTCCCAAGCCCGGGTAAAGGAGGAGGGTGTATTAAGGTCTGGCGAACCAACAGTAAAAAAACAACCACTCTCATGGATTTAGGTGTGGAGATACCTAGGCGCCAGAGCGATAGTATGGTTAACTAAGCTTTTTAACCTTATTTTTCGGTCTAACAAGATGCCTGAAGAATGGAGGAGAAGTATATTAGTGCTATCTTCAAGAACAAGGGAGATGTTCAAAGTTGTAATAACTACCGTGGGATTAAGTTGATGAGCCATACGATGAAGCTCTGGGAGAGGGTTATCGAGCATCGCCTAAGGAGAGTGACACATGTGACCCAAAATCAGTTTGGGTTCATGCCTGGTAGGTCGACCATGGAGGCAATTTTCTTATTATGACAATTGATGGAGAGATATAGGGACCAAAAGAAGGACTTGCACATGGTCTTTATTGACCTCGAGAAGGCATATGACAAAGTACTGAGAAATGTCATGTGGTGGGCCTTGGAAAAGCAAAAAGTCCCAACTAAGTACGTTACCCTCATCAAGGATATGTACAGGGATGTGGTGACGTTTGTCCGAACATGTGATGGCGACACCAGTGACTTTCCAATTAAAATAGGACTGCATCAGGGGTCAGCTTTGAGCCCTTATTTATTTGCTTTGGTGATGGATGAGGTCACAAGGGACATACAAGGTGATATCCCTTGGTGTATGCTCTTTGCTGATGATGTGGTGCTAGTTGACGACAGTAGGGCGGGGGTTAATAGGAAGTTAGAACTATGGAGGCACACGTTAGAGTTGAAAGGGTTCAGACTTAGTAGGACTAAGACCGAGTACATGAGGTGCGATTTCAGCGCGACTAGGCACGAGGAGGGAGACGTTAGCCTCGATGGGCAAGTGGTGCCCAAGAAGGATACTTTTCGGTATTTAGGGTCGATGCTACAAAAGGATGGAGACATTGATGAAGATGTTAGGCATAGAATTTCAGCCGGCTGGTTGAAATGGCGTCAAGCTTCTGGCGTTCTCTATGACAAAAGAGTGCCTCAAAAGCTGAAAGGTAAGTTCTATAGGACGGCGATTCGTCCGGCGATGTTATACGGTACTGAGTGTTGGCCTACAAAAAGATGACATGTCCAACAATTGAGTGTAGCAGAGATGTGTATGTTGCGTTGGTGTTGTGGGCACACAAGGAGGGATAGAGTCTGGAACGATGATATTCGGGATAGGGTTGGGGTGGCACCAATTGAGGAGAAATTGATTCAACATCGGTTGAGATGGTTTGGACATGTCCAACAGAGGCCTCCTGAGGCGCCGGTGCGTAGTGGAGTTCTAAAGCGGGCTGATAATGTAAAGAGCGGTAGAGGTTGACCTAAACTAACTTGGGATGAGTCCGTTAAGAGAGATCTTAAGGAGTGGAATATCTCCAAGGATTTAGCTATGGACAAGAGCGCTTGGAGATTGGCAATCAACATGCCTGAACCGTGACCTCTTTTTGTCTTGTGCCCTTTATGTCCCTTTATGTGTCTCCCTGTTTCTCGTCTCTTTTGGGTTTCATCTCTAGCCTACCCCAACTTGCTTGGGACAAAAGGCTATGTTGTTGTTGTTGTATGATCATAAGTACAACCACATCTTTTGGTATTGTGTTGGGGTTGACAATCTGGCTTAAGCAATGCTAAGAGATGTCCCGAACATTTCTAATGCCCATGTCAAAGATGTTAACAAACATTTCTAGCACCATTGCCAGGGAAGGCAAAGGAGGTTTAGAATAATACATATTGAATATCTAGGAATAATCTTACACATGTGATAATTGAGACACACTATTGATCTTTTACTCAAATAGGCTTACCCTATTTGTTGTCTAGTCGTGAATATCTTATTACAGGGTAATGTATGTTAGGATATCTTCGTCCGACAAACTACATTGAGGATCTAGAAGAGATAATTAGGCAAGTCAGAGCCAAGCTCAGGAAAAAGAAATCCCCAACCACTTTGTCAGAAGAAGACCAACTAAGAAGAAGTTTGACACGAGTGTTCGAAACCATGGCCAACAAGACTCTCTGTGAATTCTCCGCTCCAACCACGCTAATATCAGGACTGGACCAACAGTCAATGTGGGAGAAGAAGGATTCAAGTTCAAGCCAGCCTTGATCAACATGGTGCAAGCCAACTAGTTTGGTGGGAAAGCACATGAAGATGCAAGTGCCCATCTCCAACACTTCATGGAGATCTGTAGCTCATTCACCATCAAAGGAGTTGAAAGAGATGCCATACTACTCCACTTTTTCCCATTTTCACTCTTGGGAAGGGTGAAGCAATGGTTCTATGCTAATAGAGAGAAAAACACTACATGGAATATCTGCTCCACTTCTTTTCTAGCAAAGTTCTTTCCCATAGGCAAAACTAATGCCCTACGTGCAAAGATCTCAACTTTTTAGTAGCACTACGATGAGTCTATCCCTAAGGCATAGGAACACTTTCAAGATTACATATCAGAATGCCCTACTCATGCAAACATTTTATCATGGGCTCACCACAAGTGCCCGTGAGAATATTGATGCAGCTGCTGGAGGATCGTTCTTGTCACTCACTATTCGTGAAGCCACCACTCTTGTTGAGGAGATAGCTTCAAACCAGGGATGGAATAAAGAACGCACTCAACCATGTAAGAGAGGAGGAGTGCATCAAGTCAAGGAGGTGGATATGCTATCTACCAAGATGGACTTGCTCATGAAGAAGCTTGACGAACATGATCAACAAAAGAAGGAAGTCATGCACATCCATGATTCTCGCATAACTTGTGAAGAGTGTGGAGGCACTGGCCACATAGGAAGCAACTATCCTAAAGTCCAAGAGGATGTCAACTACATCAACAACAAAACCAATTATCGTTTTCAACAGAATCAAGGATGGAACCAACAGAATCAAGGGTGGAATCAGCAACAAAGACCTAACTACCCAGGTAACTACTCAGGTAACTACCAAGGTAACAATTTCAACCAACCACCTTTGAGAGAGATGATTGTTAATCAGAATAAAGTTATTGATAATATGTCTAGAAAGATAGCTTCCTATGATAAAGTGCTTGAAACTATAAATAATAGAATGGATAGCTTTACTTCTACCATAAAAAATCAACTTAGCTTTAATAAGACAAATCTCCCAGCTAGCCGCTTCAGTACCTGTGGCTGAAAAAGGTAAGATTCCGAGGAATCCGAAAGAATTAGAAACTACAAATCTTGTAGACATCTTCAATACAGGAGAATACTTCGTCGCACCACCTAGACCACTGAGACCAGTATGGGGAGAAGAGGACATGCCAGAAAAGAAAGGAGATCTAGGAAGACCCATCATCCCCATCCGCATCGGAGCTCACACTTTCGACGAGGTTGTCTACGATTTGGGAGCAAGTGTCAACATTATGCCTAAGGTAATCTATGAGAAAATTCATGGTCAACCTTTGTTATACACAACCATGTGGTGCAACTTGCAGATCAGACATTGTGCTACCATAAGGGAATTCTCGAAAATGTTCTCATGGGAGTTGGACACTCAACTCCACGAGTAGACTTCGTGGTGATAGAAACAGGAGGAGATGATAGAGCACCCATCATTTTGGGACGACCATTCCTTAGCACAGCCAAACCCATCATCTACGCCGACACCGCCAAGATCCATTTCACCATTAGAGACACTAAGGAGAGATTCAGCTTCAAGAATCGTGCACTCACAACGCAAGTCTATCCTCAGCACCCATACGATTACTTGGATTTTGACAAGATCATAGAAAAGAAGAATAAGATTCCAGAAAGGAAGGTTCCAAAAAAGAAGGTTCTAGTCAAGAAGAATGTCTACACTTATGAAGGCATCTTGCCTACTCCAAACAAGAACAACAACAAGAAGGGGAAGAGCAAAGCAAAGCATCCTATTCAAGAACCAGTCTTGATGGTCAACACTATTGAACCACCTATTGACCCTGCTTTTCCTCCATCACACCTTGAAAAGAAGGAAGATCCTAGAGTACCTACCATCGATTGTATGATCAAAGGAACTACCTTCTACAAGACATTCTGCAACATCGGCTCAAGCGTCAACATGTGTCTATGGTAACATATAAACATTTATATCATGATAGACCCTTGTGCCCAACATATTTGCAGTTGCCGCTGGCGGACCAATCGTTTCGATTCCCGAAAGGAATAGCCAAAGACGTAACAGTCAAGATCAGGGAGCAAGAGGTTCCCGCTGACTTCATGGTTCTAGACATGGGTGAAGAAGATGATGTCCACCTTATCCTAGGGAGACCGTTCCTTCATACCACCAGCGCGATCATCTACATGAAGCAAGGGGAGATCCATTTCCACTTCCCTAGGGAGAATGTACGTTGTTACTTTAATAGCTATACTACTTATGAGAAGCCCAAGAAGAACAAGAATAGGAGACGCCGCTCTCAGCGTCTAAGATAGCAAGCCAAGGAAGAAGGGGCTGATCAGGAAAAGAAAGCTATTGAAGGAGAAGCTGCCCTAGAGGCAAAAGAAGAAGAGAAGTTTCTAGACAAGGAGCCATAGAAACAGAAGACCGAGAAAGTGTAGAGAAAGAAAGAGAAAACACCACTAAGCACCCCCGCACAAGAAGAAGAATCACTATCTCCCAACTCACTATATACTCAGGTACAACCAGAAGAGGAGAAATTAGGGGAGGACTCTATCCCCTTAGACACCCCCTCAAGTGTGTAATCAAGCCAGAAGGTCTAGTTAGACGGACCTAGATCTCTGAACCTTCACCGAAAGGTTACAGCGGTAGTTATCCTCATATTTACTTTCCTACATAGTTTTACTTTAGCATATTTATTTTTTTGCATCTAGTCATAAGCATTTAGCATATTTATATTTTCTCCATTGCATTAAAAAGAAAATAAAAAATAATTTATTCTGCATCATATCATTGCATCTAAAAAAACTTATGCCCCATGTGAATAAGTCTCGGTTGTTTACTAAGGAGGCATAAAAATAATTTTTGCATCTACATACAAAAAATAGAAAATCCAAAAATATTGAGATCTTGTTGAAAAGTGCTTAATTGGAAGTCTATAAGGTTCCAAAAATGGATAAAACATAAATGGTTTTACCACTAACGCTTAATCTGTTTCACAAGCTTTGTTGCCTATTTTGAGTTAAGCAGGATTCAATGAGAAGATTAGCCAGAAGTTTTCGTCCACTCTGGAAGGACCTCTTCATCGACCATTCACTTTTGGAGACCTAGAGGGACAAGGAACATCTACACTGTCAAGATTCAAGATGAACAACTATGTCAACATCTAGCTTGGGGGAGGAGCATCCCCCATGTATCTAGCTAAGTATTTCTTTCCTTATGTGTGATTTATTTTAGAAAAGAAATAAAAAGATAAATAATTTAGAAAACAAAACAAAAAGAGTCTACTATCTATATTAGTTATTAAATGTTTAGGTAGTAAAGAAAGAGTGTACAAGTCTGTTTAACCTGTCCTTAAAGGAATTGAGCTCTGGATAATCTGTTTGCATGGAAATGATGAATAATTGCTTTGCCGTAATCCCTTTCATGTGCCTAGTGTTCAACCTTAAATTCTCTCGAGTTTTAGGATACGATTGTTTTGACATGAAGATTTACCTTAAACCTAAAACTTATGGGTTGCAAAAGCTTGATCTAAGTCTAGGTATTTGATGAGTATGATATGAGAAGGTTTTGAGCTGCTATTTATCTTGTTCTTAGCGATACTAGAGTTATGGAGATTTATCTTTTAAAAACTTAAAATTGTTACATGATGAGTTCCTGTATGATGAGTGATTAAATTCCTACCATGGCTATATGTTTGCTAGACTAGGAAAACCAACTCATAGGCTACTTGCTTTGTATTGAGTTTGATCAACCCATGTAAGACCCTTGTCAAGAGGTTCATGATACTCCCAAGATCAAGATCACGAGCACTCCACTCAAATATGCTACTTCTACCCTAGAAGTACGCAACAACATGCTTTCCACTTAGATCCACCAAAAATGTTCCATTCCTACCCTGGGAATGAAGAACCAAAAATATTCCCTTTTTCCCATTTCATCCATTAAACCTTGTCATTGTCATTTAGTAAATTGCTCCACCAGTCCTTGCTATTTATCTTTTGATATGTATTAGCAAAAGAAACTTGGGTTCTAGTTCTAAAAAAGAAAGAAAAAAGAGAAGAAAAAGTATTGAGCCCAAGTATTCTTTAAAGTCTTCAATGTTCAAAAGAGAGAAGTATCCCCTCAAGGAGCAAAGTAAGATAAGGTTTCATGTTTTCACCCTCGGCATGTTACACCCTTTATCACCATTGTTCCACCATATATCCACCACCACATACATACCCATCCCACATATATAGGTCCACACACATGCACATCATGATCTAAGGGTATGATCTCCCCTCCAAGGATCCCAGTTTTGATTAGGCAATACATACCAGGTAAGTATGCTACATCCTTGAAATACCTTCAGCTCTAGATAAGCTTTATAGTTATAGGGAGAGAAGAGGGAAGGTATGATGCTACTCGGCCTTATGCTAAAAATAACACAAATCTTGAGAGGAGAGAAGGCAGAACACCATTGTTGCCTTAGAGAGGAATCCACAAATACCACATATGAGAGACTTGAAAGGATCATACGAAGGAATCCCTGAGTTTTATTTTAAAAATCTTGCAAAACTTTAGAATAAATGTGATCGAAGAGCTTGAGACATAGTGCTTGACTTGATCATTCTGTTTTTCAACTACTCAAGACCCAAGTGAAGGTTACAAGCCCCATAGCTGAAGGTAATATGGGTAAGTTGGAAGTTGAAATGGTTTATTCTAACTCGGAGGAGAGTTTTTGTTTGAACATCTATGTACTCCTGAGGTGTGAAAGCATTGTAGCAACTCCTGATCCATCATATTAAACCAAACCACTATTTGCTAAGGGACTAGCAAAGGGTATGTTTGGGGGAGTTTGTTGATGTTAATTAACTCAAATTTTTAACCATCAACTACTTCATGAAAAGGTCTTAAATAATGTGTAAAGTAAGGTTATAGGGGTTTATTCTAATAAGTTACACAAGTTGTGTTGTTCTCACTTGATATAAAAGTATCTCAAGTGAAGAATCTGAGTACACCATTGCGAAGAGCTTGTCGAGACAATCAAGATAGACATATCATTTGCCATATTTGGAGCATCGGAGAAGAAGTCATCGATGGGTATGACTTGGAAGACTCTAGAAGACCCTAGAACCATCATCATCATCACAAGACCAGGGACTAAACCGACAAGATTCCACAGCTTTGCGAAATAATCTTTTTCCACGGATCTATCCAGAAGCTGTGATGGAAGGAATCCACTCAAGTCACAACTCATTACGTGAACGGATCTAAAAGTGTCACTAGAAGGACGTAGAAGCCAATAGAAGGCACGAAAACAAAGAGGAGGCCCAATGACTGCCAGGTGGGGCCAGCCGGTCCCACATGTCAGGCCGGTCGGCATGGCTCCCCTACCATGTGGGTCCCCCTTCGCATGGTGGCCTCCAACCGACCTCTACGACGCATCTTGACCATTGTTTCGTGTCAGTTTGATCCGAGGGCTGCGGTTCATCCCCCTAGGCTATATAAGCAGAGGCAGACCCCCCATCAATCAATTAATCTATCATCCATCATTATTCCATTCAGGGTAGTCCCTCCAAAGGATAACCTAGAGCTCCACCAGCTAGGGCATAGCTAGAATATAAGAATAGGAATTAGAGGAGGCAAGCAACGTTTGGATTCCGGATCTAGTCGCGAGGAGGCCAGGTATAGCCTTGTACTTCTCTCTTGTATTCAACAATATTAATCTATTTGTGCTATTTGTCTTCTAGTTCATTGTGTTCATCTTCTAGTTTGTCTACTTGTTCTTTTAGTTTATCTTGTTCATCTTATAGTTCATCATATTCTTATCTAGTTTGTCATTCTAGTTCATCGTGTTCTTGTCTAGTTTGTATTGATCCTTTAGTTCTTGTTCTAGTTTGTGTATGAGTCGAATACTTGATAGGACTTGGTATAATTCTAGATTCATAATTATAATGTTCATTGCCTATGTTGATTATATGTTTAGTATAGTTGGATTAGTTTTGTGTTTATACTCTTGTTCGTATAGCGCTCATTCCGATGATCAAGGGGTGGGTGGTAGAAGTTGGTAAGCATGGTGCTTAGACAATATCTATCTACGAGTGCTCCCTATGTTTCGGGCCATGTGGTAGATCGCGAAGGTGACTATTATAGCTTTGTTGAGTCCTCTGTAGTCCACTCCCCGAATATAGGATTAGTAAGGCTGAGTTGCGAGGTGATATCTTGCTCTATTCCTGATCCACCTTAGCAATGTCTCTTGAGTATGAATATGAGGTTACCTTGACAATGATTGCTAAATGTAATTACACTAATCAATGTAGCTCAATGACCTATAGTTCGAATAACCTTAGGAGTTAGTCTCTATTTTCTAGTTCTTTCTAGAGTCACGCCCAAGTAGGAAAATGCTCGGTGGAACCCCTTTTTGAATTACCATGATCTATTATTAATTATCCTTTATTATGATATGATTGATCCCTGTTTTGAGATTGATCTAGTAGAACTCTTATCACAAGTGTAAGTTATAGTTTTTATTCTTATACCTCCAAGTGCCTTCCTAGTTGTAGAATTATAAACAATGATACTTGGAACTTTCCTAGGTGAAATGCTACAATGGGTGTATTTTATCTGTGCACTTGCAGATAACCTTTATTCATATTTTATAAGTGCTATGGTCATAACTACAACCACATCTTTTGGTATTGTGTTGGGGATGACAACATCGCTTAAAAAATGCTAAGAGATGTCTCGAACATTTCTAATGCCTTTGCTAAGTAAGGGTTTGACCTACCTTATTTGTAATCGTGTTAGAGATGTCAACAATGGTCCTTCCCTTTTACTTGAAGTTTTCCTTTCTCAGCCAACCTTGCAGCTTTAGCTATTCATAATCTTCTTATCTCCAAGATTGCACCCTTTCTTTCTCATCCTTTTGTCATGCCATCTTTCTGCTCTTCAATATTTAACACCTTGTTGGTTCTTTTGCCTCACTCATTATTTTGTGCCTTTAAAGGGTTAGTGGACAACACAAACCCGAAGGATTGTATAATTTTCAACCATGGGTTGTTTGTCAAGAATTTTTGTAATTTTCCTTTATGCTAATGAAAAGATGGTGTTTGAACTACTTTAGCATAGATTTTGTTTATCATGTTGTTGGCGGTCGTTATCAACAAATATTTATCACCAATATTCTACCAAAAAGGAGGAAAACACACATTGCTACACACATATACATGTGATAATCCTTGTTTTCACTTGTACCCTAGAATTATTAGGAATGCAGAACATATGGTGGAAACAAGCAGAATAGGAGCAAGAATATGGTTTTCTGGAAAGCATAAAGGGGAGAAGAGAGGAGAAAGGCCAGTCCAGCATAGAATTAGGCCAAGCCCACCACACCACAACATTACTGGCCTAGAGGAGAGGCGGCCACGTGAAGACAGGCCCGAGAGGGGCTAGCCTAGGTGTGCGCGCCCCCTAGGCATGGCCGCGTTGTCACGCCCATATTTTGTAAACACAAAATTTGGATGCAAACCATATGTGTAGAACATATAGAACAAATTGTAAAGGAGAAGTATCATACTCAGTGCCTTATTACAATAGCGAACCATATTTCATTACATAAATAAAAACATCACAAAGTCTTGAGATCTGAAAAATAAACTAAACGACTCCATGGGTGTCTCCATCACCACAGGATCTGGTCGACTGGTTGACCCCAAACCTAGTTGTCCTCATAGTAATCATCGTAGTCATTGCCATCTGTACCCATCCAGGATTTGTATCCAAATAAAAAAATAAACAAGCATAAGTACATCTCGTACTTAACAAGTGAATATGGGGCTCATGAGGCTCAAAAGGTAGACACTAGTTTAACTGCGATAGGTTATTTCTTAAACATATAGTATTCACTTATTCGGCGCCCCTTCTGACAACAGACTTGGTCTATGCGGCACAATTATAAAGACAACTTGCCGCACAATTATACTTAGCAAGGCGTGTCAAGTTGACAAGTTGTCCTCGTAGAATAATAACTCTGTTGTCAAAGTTAAATTATCTTGCATTTAAGAAAGTACACTATGAAAATTTATTTTCTAACGAATCTATATATGGTACTTATTTAGTATGATAAATGTAGTATCTTTTTATATAGATTTGTTCACATTTTACATTATCTGATGACTTAGTATTATTCCACATTGTTTTTGGGACGCATGGAGTAGTATGGTACACCAGTCACGCAATTTCTTCTATCAGAATAATTCTGCAAGTATCCAATTTGTTGTAATTTTAGAGGAGTATATACATTGAAGATGCGCTACTTTAGGTTGCGTTAGCGGTACGCGACGCTACGCGGAATCAGCAGCTACGACTGCAAGCAAGGCGACTTTGTCTCCATCTTGGTTAAACATATTCAGCACCTATTCTGACTATGTCTATGCTGCACAAATATATAAGCAACTTGCCACATAAATATATTAGCAAGGTGTCAAGTTGACGAGCTCCCCAACTTCCTCTTCCTAGAGAACGTTATGTGAAGAATCTTAAAACAAACGGCGTGGCAAGCACCCGGATATCCGGACGCTAGCACCTGTCCTGCTGCTTGTATGCTACTGCACGCCCGCGCGCATGCACGTGGGGACCGCCCGCGCATGCAGAGACCGCCTCCGCCTGCACTCGCTTCTTCCCACGCATGCTAACGAAAATACTTGCAATATGAAAACATTTGTTGTAAAATATATCTGAAATAGGTGAAATATTTAAAACATAAGTTTGCAACATATGTGTATAGCTATTGAAACACTGTAACATCCAAATAAAACACTTGCAACATATGTCTGAAACAGCTGAAATATTTGGAACATACAATTGCAACATACGTATATAGGCACTGCAACATATGCAACTTTCTGATAAAACACTTACAACTTGCAACATGAAAACACTTGTTACAACATAAGACAGAAACAGATGAAACATTTAGAAAATACTCTTGTAACATATGTGTGAAACATAAGCAACATCCAGATCAAACGCTTGCAAACATACATCTAAAACATATGAAACATTTTGAACAAACACTTGAAACATTCATCTGAAAAACTTGCAACATATGTGACATGTGCAATATCCCGATCTAATTTTACAACACCCATATGAAGCACTTGCAACATATCTCTAAAACATCTGAAACACTAAACATACGCTTCCAACGTGCACTTTCAGTGCAACCCAGCATCTTCTAGCTACTTGGGAGAATAGAGGCTCATCGCCGTGTGGAGTTCACCGGAGGTAGCGGCCCGGCGGCGCTTGTAGGTAGCGAGCCGACGGATGCTGCTGCGCGACGCGGCAAGAAGGCAACGCCTGCACAACTGGAGAGGGAGCCAGATCGGCTAGGGAGCCACTCGTGCCAGGCCTGCCGCGCTGGTCCACCCATGACTGGGGCCTTTGGCACCATTGTGCCGCTGTGTCGAGGGCCGCTCAGGCCTCCGCATCGTGGCCCGCTTGTGCTGAGGCCACAACGCAGCCGTGCCAAGACGCTCGTCCGCACCACAGTGAGAGAGAGGGAGGGAGTAGTGCCGGAGGCACGCGCGAGAGAGAAAGTAGAGGCAGGGATGCACGAGAGAGAGGAGCGGTGGATGATAAGGCACGCATGCGGACCGTACAGGTACAAGCGCGATCGGATCGAGGTCTGTCCAGACGGACGGACATCCTCGTCCTGTCATTATCGTAAAACAAATAGCGACCCTCCCGTCCCCCTCTTCATTCTTGATCATTTTTGGGACACAGGGAGTAGTACAATACACAAGCCACACAATTTATTCATAATATATTCTGCAAGTATTCAATTTGTCATAAATTTAGAGGAGCATATGTTGAAGATGCGATACTTGGTTGTCTTGGCGGTAGGGCTCGATGAAAAACTCGCAGCTCGGCAGCTCACTCGACTCAGTTCGTTAGTGGCTCGGTTCGACTTGACTTGTTTGTATTCTTTTTAATGAACTATAAGCCAGTATTTTAGCTCGTGCCGTTAAAGAGTCGGCTCGCAAGCCAAACGAGCCAAAGGCCACCGTCCATCAAATAGGCCCGCATAGATAGCAAACCGGCCCAATCAACCCACGTGATCCACTCTGAGAAAACCTAGAGCCCTCACCCGGTCACCCCATGTCGCCTTCCACTTGGTCACTCCCCACCCCAGCCGCCAGTCGCCTAGTCGTCTCCTCTCCGCTCTCCAATCCTCTTTGTTTTCTACCTCCACTGTGTCTTTGGCAATGGATCCAGAGGCTCGCGTTGCCAGTGGAGGCGCAGAGCCGATGCGGTCAGTCGTAGTGCAACAGCACCTTATGCTCTCTCGCCATGGCACCGGCGCTGTGGCCTCGCCGTGCCTTCGCTGGTCAACGCTGCTGCCCAAGAGCTTCTTATCAGCACATCCCTTTGTTGATTAATGAAGGGCACAGGTGCATGGTGACGCGTGGGCACTACAGATGCAAAATCCAATCACTTTTCTTAGACTAGATTTTTATTGTTTCCTCGAATTGTATATGCATGCAGGACTTTGATTTGAGATCATATGCCAATCGAATTCTTGGTTTCAATTTTTTTTGTCAAGCTTTGATGCGTGCTGTGCTTCTTACTCTCTGTACATGTTTGAGCTCGTGAGCCTAACGAGCTGGCTCGAGCTGAGAAACGAGCTGAGCTGAGCCAGCTCGTTAGTAGCAGTAGTAGTATGGGGCACTGTAAATGTCCTCTGGAGTCAACAGGCATCATGATCAACCTGTTGTAAAAGTAGGATCATCTAGGAGCGGGTAGTACTCTTTGCATTTGCGATAGACTAGTGGAAAATCACGCAACTAACCGGAGAGGTGAGAAAGAGATGAGAGATGGAGAAAGACTATGTTACCGATCATCGGTTGGAGGAGGAAGAAGAATCCGCTATGGCTTTGGTGTCGGAGGAGGCAGTCATGTCGGTGGAGTTATCGGTGAAGTTGTAGTCGATGCAGTGGAGCAGCACGTTGGGGAAGGAGGGCGACGCAGTGGAGTCTGGTGGCGGCTTCCCGTCGCTTACAGCACTCCCTCTGTATCGGCTAGGGTTAGGACGGTGGGTGGCGGCAGTGGCAGTGAACCTCGTGTCTTGTGCCCTGGCCCCCACCTCCTATTTATGGTGCTGTGCGACGGGGACTCACCAGCCATCTATGGGCTGGGCACCCCCGATCAGGGCGCGGGTCAAGGGCCCAGTTGGCCGTTGGGCCAACTGGTGGAGATCAATTCTAACATTCTCCCCCTTGATCTCAACTTATCATTTAACTTTAAACTTTGACTTTAATTACTTTTGCTTTTATTTGTTCCATCACAAATCAGTGTATAGAGCATGCCTCATCGTCACGGTCAGTCGCCGATAGATTTAACAGCTACAATACACATCTCTGATCTAAAACAGATTCTTTAACTTTGGGCCCTTTATTGTCCGGAAATCATAGGCTATACCATAAACCCATGTCGACTGTGTGTTCTCTGAACACACTGGATGATAAGCCTTGGTAAGCGGATCCGCAAGCACTTGCTTGTTACTTTTGCGTTCAATACTTTTAGTATGATTCTGGACTTTCTCCTTTACAACATATAACTTTAATGTCAATATGTTTGGCAGCACACTTGACTCGTTCTCATAGGAGCAAACTACTTAAATGGTTATTGCTGTTGACAACCATTATCAATTTCGGGTACAAGTTCCTTAACCATTTTGCCTGTCCCTGAGCCTCATATCATGCTATATTATAACTTTACATCACTGATGATACTAGAACTATTTCTTTTGGAGCTTTTTCACAATAAAACTCCAACTGTGAGTGTTAGCTACTATGTGGGTTTCACTAAACATCTCGCCAGAATATAACATTTGTACCCACAACTACTTGAGAGTACCTGTTCTTTCCTTTTAGCATGAGGCCGACATTTTTAACTCCATTCCAGTGATCTATATCTGGACTGGACTTTTGCCAAAACAACCCGAATACGTAAACTGTGTCAGGGCAAGGTCTTATCTTTGTACTCATTAAGCTTCCAACAGTTGAAGCATATAGGACGTCCATCTATAACAATCTTACATTGCTTTTGGAACATTAAAGTTCTCAAAACTATTATCCTGACCATGAGAACAGGCGTATGTTTACCCGCATAGGTACTTTATTTCTTTAGAAACTTTTCTTAGCATGCCTATGCGATAGTCATAATACCCCTTTTCTTCTATCTCGGTAAATTTCAATTCTTTTAACGAGATACATTTCACCGAGAGTTTTCTTATTAACCTTGAGGACAACAACTTCTTCTCATGCAGTAGATTGACATCACTACTAATAATTAAGGTGTTATCCACACAGGATTAGGGAATGAATTTTCCCTTCTATAACTTTGTACAAGCGCAATTGTCCTTTCATTCTCTTTAACCCAAAATTTCTTAATTGACTCTTCAACTTTAAATGCCACTGTCTAGAGATTTGCTCCAGTCCATAAGAGATTTCTACAGATTGCATCCCTTATATTCTTTTCTTTTCATGACAAAACCTCTAGGTTGTGCCACGTAATCATTTTCATACAATTCCCATTGGAAATGTTGTCTTTACTTTCATCTGATGTAACTCAGATCATGATGTGCCACTAGCACTCATTGTAATCTATTCATTCGCTTCGCGCAAAAACTTTTGATTTAAGTCATGCTCCACATATTTACATATTTCCCTTGGAGTCATATTTTGTCTTGTAGGCTCATTACAGCCTACTGTTTTGGCTCCTTAGGAATTTATTCTAGATCCCAAAGTATTATTGGTATTATCGATTTTATTTCATCTTTCTTTGCTTCTTGCCACTTGGACGAGTGAACGCCTCTCATGGCTTCTTCAAATTAGGTGGGATTTGTCCTCCATTTGAATTTCACTAATATAGACTTTATAATCATCAGAAATATCTGATTTTCTTATTCTTTGAGACTTTCTGGGGCCTCAGCTACTAGCATTTCTTGACCTTTATTGCCAAAAGACAATTGATTCTATAAGATCCTGTGTAACAAGATCCTTATTTACATTATTCATCTTAGGTCTCTTTGTACCATGCTCTCCCAAATTATCCTATCTTCAAACTTTTTATTTTGGGTTTAATCTGATAAAACTCATATGGCGCGTCTAGCACCGCCTTAATAACTCTGAACACGTCCAGTATAAATACTGGCTGACTATGCTATCTTTCTGTTGGAACTGTAAAAGGTCCATGAATTTAGCTATATCTTTATGTAACGCCCTAGAGTCCAAACTGTAACACCCCAGGTGTTTATCACCAATTAAGTAGTGGGTTTAAGCTCAAACATGATAGATTAGTGGAGATGACGATGCCAAAGTCAAACCTATGGAAATAAACCCTAACCTAAACTTGGATATTGCACCCTTGCTTATATATAGGCTCAATTAAAAGATATATGCTTGGGTATTGTTATCAAAGTATATTCACATGTCTCACATCAATAACTATCTATATTGATCCCTGGAAAAGTTTCATGAGGTTTGGAATCAAAAAGTCACATGAAATGATAAGTTCCATTCCTATTGGAATTTGCCCCATTAAGTTAATGGAACTATAGAACATCAACCAAACCTTGCAACTTTACCCAAATGACTCTAGATGAACTCTACAACAAAAGTCATGAAGGGTTCATGTTGAGCAAATGTCGAGAAATTGCCCCGATTGGCCTAAAACCCTAGTTTCGGCTTTACCGGGTTGATACTTTGACCAAAGTGGAAGTTTGACTTCTGTACCAGTTATGAGGTTTGACCTTAAACAAAAGTTATAGTTCATCTTGTGTAGAACAAACTTTATTTAATGGTCAAGAGCTAGTTTGGCCTCTAACCTAGTCAATTAGAGATCACAAGGTGGAATAAGCTGCTGTTTTGTTTGAAGCTAGAAAATATTCTAAGTCCTAGAATGGGCAGCAATGAGTTGACTTGTTTGGTGATCTTTATCTCCCTAACCATGCTGAACCAGTCCATGGCCCTTTAATAAAAGTTGTTGTTTAGTTTGTATGCTACAAACTTTATTAAAGGACCCAAGCCTGATTTCATCCCTAAGATTGTCAAACAGAGGCTTGAAGTTTGAATATTCTACAGTTTTCAGACTTGAAAACATTCTAAGTCTGGAATCCATAGTCATCGATGTTGGCATTCCGCGTTCTCCAAATTTTGTTAAGTAACTTGGCTTGATCCCAAAATAAAATTTGTAGCTGACATCTTGGAGGGGAACATGCAAAAAGTTGAGATCAGTTTGACCGAGTCTTGACCTCCGAAGGCGAGTTTCCGTGACCATTTTCAACATGTTGACATTGCCATCTTGGGGTTTGATTACCCTCTAATCTGTTTCTCTAATGGCGTGGCACCCTAAATAAGAAATGTAGAGTCTTATGCGGGCTGCAACTTTGCTTTTGGGTCCATGTCCAAATTCGGCCTGCAACCGGTCTAAAATCGCGTCCCACGCTGATCGCTTCGCTGCCCGCCACGTGCTCGGTAAAATGTCCCAACGGGCGGCGCGTGTCCAGGACGTGCCCTCCATGCATGAGCACGCCCCCACCATTGCTAGGTGCAGCGGCCACGCGCCCGCTGTCTTCCCCTCGCCTGGAGCCCCGATGCGGATGCGCCCGAGCTCCATTCTCTTCCCCTCGCTCCTCTGGTCAATCTCGCGCTCGCTCTCGCAGTGCCTGAGCACCTAGCCACCATGGATGGCCGGAGCCGAGCTCCATGCCATGGCCCCTCACCTCAGCGCTGCGGCAGGCCAACCTCGCTGCCACCGGCAAACTCGCTGTTCCGCACCTCCACACCCTCCACGAGCCCGACATTAGCTTCGCCTCCATCTTTGGTGCACCGTGCTCATGCTCGCAGGAGCCCGAACCGCCGGGGCACGGCCAGCCGCGGTGGCGCTGCTGCTGACCGCCGACGCTCGTGGCCCCGCCTCCTCCGACCGTCTCCGATCAAGCCATGGCCTTCCACGGGAGCGTGCGGGTCCTGCGAAGCTGCAGCTCCTCTCCATTCGACGCTGCCGCTCTCCGTCGGAGTGGCCACCGGAGCCGCTTCTACTGCAGCGTCCGAGCTCGTGGCCAGGATGCCACGAACCACCTTCCGGCCGTCCTCGGAATCCCATAGGTGCGGGCGAGCACCTGGGTGCTCGCTCTGCCCTTCAATTCCGCCGCGGGGCTGTCTCCGGCCGAATCCCGACATCACCGGCGATCCTCTGCCTTGCTCTGGTTCGATGTCCAGGGGATGGAAGAGGAAGGTCCTCGCGCCATGAATTGAGGAAACTGCAGGGGGTTTTCCGGGAAATCCTAGACTCAGATGAATAGTGCGGTTAGGATCTATTTGCTTGGTTTAAATAAAATTCTTGCAGGGACCTCACTGCGAAGTATGTGACTCATTTGAACAGTTCGAGCAGAGCTCGGGTTGGTTTAGCGAAAACCCAAGGGCCTCGAGGCAAAAGTGTTTTCCTTTTTCCTTTTCCTTTTTCTTTTATGCAGATTTTTGGCTAAATCTTTGGGAATTAATATCTCATGCTAGGAAGCTCCAAAAATAGCATATGAGGACTTTTTGGAATCCTTGTGAAATTATCTATGCAGTGGATCTATAATATGGCATGTTTTAGTTTAATGTTTTTGCTGTAAAAATAGATTTCTCAGATTAGGTTTTCAATGGTAGTCGCATTTGTCATTTTCATAACTTCAAATGTAGGGCTCCAAATGAAGTGAAATTTTTGTGGCATGCTACTACTGTGGTATTGGTTGTGTGGTAAAAATTTCATGAATTTTGGTGGTAGTATCAATGAGTTATTGATTCATCTTGCTCTCACATGAATTCTTGTAATAGCAATTTGTCTTTTTCATAGAGGTTGATATACTTGGCTAAATAGCTTGAAATTTGGACAGTGGACTTTTGGGAGCATGTGTAGGCCTCTGTAATTTTGGTAGAATTTATTATGCACTTTTGATAGGTGTTCATAATTCCACCTAACTATCCAAATAAATTAAGAAAATGTATTAAAAGAATTTATTTAGTAATTGACACTATGTTTTCTGGTGTTCATTAGTCATGTGTGACATGTTGGTAAAGTTAGTTTTGTCCAAGTATAGGTTTGCAACATCAGTTAATAATTATTCCTTGCAAACAAGGTTTCTGGACAGATCTGGAAACTTAGCAAAGTTCTTCATGATAATGTGCTTTGTTGTAAAACTTGTTTATACAAAAGTTATAGATAATTTATGTATCTAGCTGCTGTTAAAATTTGGTGGCATTTGGCCATGTGGTTTAGGAGTTATAGCTATTTAAAGTTGGGTTACAGAATTGCTTGCTCTCTGTCTTGCTAGACCAGTTTCTGTGTTTGTGTAAATTTGACATGTGAAACTTTGGAATCATGCTGTGGTGATTATAAATGAAATGTATATAATTTCCTAAGCTTTCCAGAATGTCTTCTTGCAAGTCATTTGGACTTATGGAACTCCAGATATGATTGATTTATGAAGCTACTGTTTGTAAGTCCAGAAATTAACATATTCTAGTTATAGTTGTTGCTTCACCTTGACTTGCTTTGCTATGTTGATTTCTAAAGAGGGATATACACCTTGTTAGTGTTAAGTGTGCTTGAGATCTTGTGTGACTTGTGTCATGATTGATTTGCTGGTCATCTTTTAAGGATATGCTTAAGTGATAGTTAAGTTAATTAGCTCTAGGGTTTATGTGAACTTTGGTATGCTTGCATGATTACTTTGTTTATTGCACTTCTATGCATTCATACATATGCATTATTGCACCTCATTTAGGTACGGTAGCTGAAGCACGTGAAGGACCTGATGTGGAGCCAAACCCGAAGATGGAGTTGGTGGATCCATTCCGAAGATAGAAGGACCGAACAAGTGTTAGACGGAGGGAATGCTCGCCAAGCGAGTTTCTGCTGACATACTCTAACTTGAGTCGGATCCCAAGCAAGCCCCGGAGCATTATAAGCCTCCTATCTTCAAAGCAATTAATTATATATATGTTATAAGTATTGTTGCATTAAGTGGTAGGAGTTGGTTGAAAACCTTGCTGCATTATATCATTCCTTGTCCAGATATATGAATCCTTGAATCCTACATAGATTAGGATCGAGTAGATGCTTAGCCCTGCTTTAAGCGGTAGAAGTCAGGTGATTTCCTGTCACCTGCGAGATATAGGGATATTCATATATGGCACGGTTGGCTATATTTGCTATCGTGGAATGGAACCATGTGTTAATAAAATGAAACGAGACCGGGCGGGATGACGATAGTGAAGCAACAAGGCATGGAGGTCTTGGGCGTGGATCTATCCCCGTCTGAGTCGTTTAAGGACCGATTCGCTGTACGTCCTTGAGTCATGTTGAACGCAGTCTAACACTTAGTTGGCCGGATAACCCGTTCCGACCGCGAAGCCGAGTAATGTGGTTCAGGCCGGGAATCGAATGGTAGGTTGCTTCTTGGAGGAGAGAAAGGATGTGCTTGGGGACATTGGCGTGAGACCAAGGGGGGGTTAGAGTCCCTATCACCTGGCAGAGTGTCGCCCTTGGGGTCGCGACATCATTCGGACCCGTGATTCCTGAATCATATGAAACGGTGGCCTGTGCGACCCTGGCAGGGGTCTGCACGGTGAGTGTTAGAAATACCCCTCCAGCTGGATAGGAATTCGATTCGAATCGCCGTCGCTCCCGGTTAGTGAGCACTTGACTTGAGCAGCGGCAACGTAGATTCCATTAAATTGAACGGATGGTTAATTGGATAACGATGGAAAGATTGCCTCAATTTATACCTGCTATGGTTAATATTGTTTGCTCCTAATAAAGTGAGTGCTCTAGTACAGGTTCTAATATAGATGATAGGTTAATGATAATTAACTTGATGCTTAAGCATTAATGATTGATCATATATATTAAGCTTTTATGCAAAATGTTGTCAAGCTAGCCCCACTTTATATCAGCCTTGCATGATCCTTGGTGTCACCTTATTTCTGGTTTCTGACGGGTAAGTCTAGCTGAGTACTTTGTCGTACTCAGGGTTTTATCCCCACTTGTTGCAGGTTGTGATGTATCATGGCGGCTGCAAGAGTTGGTTGGCTCCTGCCGTAGAGGCGGAGTGTGATCATGGGCATGATCCTTCTTAGTTACCTTATCTCTAATGCTTTTATTGGAAGTCGACCGGGGTACTGGCATGTATTTGAAATAAGATTAATGTTAGTTTCAAATTACTTTGCTTCCGCTACTTTTCAATGTAAGTTGTAATATCTATGTTGAACTCCGATGTATATTCAATTACTTGTGAAATGGTTGTAACATGTGACTTGTTATGTTGAATCACTACGATCTTGGCTTGTATGTTGGTTGGTTTGAAATCCCTCGTGATTTCATTGGACTACCGGAATTATATGGGCTCAAGTGCGAGAATTTGATCATTTCGGTGATTGTTTTTGTACTTGTGCTCTTATAATTTGGACGGTTCCGTTACACAAACGGCTTAGATCCACTCTGTACGCTGAATGAACCACACCTACCACTATCCCACTTACGCTTTCGTCCTCGCTTCGCATAAAAGGATTAATCCGGGGATGGTGAGATGGACTCTAGAAGCCTTATATGTTGGTCTCTCCCACTCTAAACAACCAAGGTGGGACTAAACTCTCCACAATATCTCATAACATTCACATGGGCCACTATGGGCCAAATTTCAAATTGGACCGGGTGTGACATACACCCCCTCAAATAACCCGACGTCCTCGTCGGGCCCAACATACCCACAATCAGGCAAACGATAACCAGGAACATTCCCTCTTAGCACACACGACCGTGCGCCCAGTGCCAGCACATGTGCCACGCCGTGCACTCCGCAGAGCCTACACGCGCAATGAACCCCATGTCCAGCCCCTGGCCCGCACGCGCCCCGTGGCCGCGAAGGTCGGCTCTGATACCATTTGTAACGCCCAAGAGTCCAAACGGCTCAGATACCACTCTGTCACACCCGGTTTTCTAAAGAACAAAACCAGGCTAATCATATGTGTGCCCAGGAAGTCCACACATATGCCAGAATGAAAAAAATATCAGAAACAATGTTATTATATAATGTATACATAGCTATATTAACTCTTACATCAGAGTATCGCGGAACGGTGACTAAACTTCGGGCTCCATTCTTCTCAGGGACGGCTGACTGGGGGTAACATATGCCTAGCACTTCTACTAGTCTTCTGGAAACTCCACTACACCTTTGTCCTTCTTTCGAGTAGCATCTTACTACACACTGGAGTGTTGGGGAAATAGCAAGAGTGAGTCCATGTCAAACTCAACAAGTATAACACAGGGTTCATGAGGCTCAAAAAGGCTAGACACTGTTTGACTGCGTTTAGCTTTTAATCATCATATAATTAGCAATTTAGTAGCAATAAGGTAATCCAAATCCCATTAATGAATCAATGATCAATTGTAATAAGGATAATGAATAGCATTAATATGAGCATAATAATAACAACAGTAATTAAGCATGATATAACAATGGTGATCATCTATCTATAAATGTTCCAAGGCCGCTCGTATCCGTGAGCACGGCTAGTATACCAGTTTTTAACTCTGCGCAGAGGTGTACACTTTTACTGTGAGTCATAACTTCCAAATGCATGGGTTCGCGACTCCCCAAAACACCAGAAATCATATAAAGCCACTTAAAGGTTCGTCTAACAAGTTAGGGCCATTAGATTCACTCGGCAGGCAGATGTAGAACCCCCCTTCCCTGTGGCACAACAACCGCAGCCTATACACACTAGGCCAGGGGCTCGCACTACACCCAAAGTGGCAAGCCATTCTTACGCCATTTAAGGTAACCACTAACAAGCTAGAAAAGGTCCTTCAAGCAACTAAAGCCAGAGCCATATAGCCCTCACAGTTGTACTGTATGTCCCGGATGATCATGTACAGATAAGTCCTTATGGAGAGAAACCAGAGCAACAATATAACCCCTTGCTCTAGCCCCCTTTTCAACCGTAATAAAATCATCATTAAAGGTTAATTGTTTAATCCATTAATCAAATTACAAGATCATTGTTCATAATTAAGCACTAGCAATAGCTACCCAAATGCATAACCCATAGGTGACAAGGAATCAAGGTAGCAATCACTAAGTTATAATCTCTATGGTTGTCAAGGAAGACATATGCATATGTATGATAATTTCAGTGAATAGGACAACAAGGATGGTCCCATGTTATACTTGCCTTTTTCCCAGAGTTAAGCTGCTCAGAATCTTCAGCTGCTATCTTTCGGTCTCCAACTTTTGCTTCGACTGTCAGTCCTCAACTCCTAGTCCTCAGCGCTCGCGGATCACAGCTCTACTCGTGGCAACCAAGCACAGTAGACAAACAACAAACACAACTAAGAACAACATCATACAAAGAAGGCACTTTAAAAGGAAACGTACTAAACGTCACGGCTTGTTGCTATGGTTACGAGAACGCATGAACGACTAAGGACATACATCAAACAAAAGCGATTCTTAAAAAGAGAGCGCACTAAACAAAACAGTGCTACAATCACGAGAGCGCAAGAACGACGGTGAACGGAACTGCCGTTGAAAAGACACAACTATCAAGGTGCTTGCAACATAACTAAAAGAGCAAACTATGATTTATTTTATTTAATGAGAAGAGGTAATGGATATTTTTAAAGTGAAATTGACTGAATTATATTGCGTTATACAAGTCAAAGTCAAATCTTAGTGATATATTATTTACACATGATTATATATTATTTAAGGCATTTAAGCATTTATAGATTAGATAAACATAACTTAGATGTGAGCAACTAATTTGAATCAATATATATTTCAAGGTTGATCTAATCAAATCATAATTTAAAAAGGCATGATATTAATAATATTAGCATTGTTTTCATGAAAGACCGAAGATTAAACTCTAAGTTGCTTTTGTTTGTTTTTGATTATAGACACAATTGCACAAGCACTAATCAATTTAAATGTTTATAACTTAGATAACATGGAGCATGTGAGGGTACTAACCGAGACATTTTATATTTTGTATTTAAACTAAGCAAATTATAATTGAGAATCATTCAGGTTAGTATTAATGAAGTTAAGATTTGATGACTAAAGATAGAAGTATAAACCTATATTGTTTTTAATTCAAAAAGGCATAAATTAAACATTAATCAAAATAACTATATGTTTCATGTCTAACTAAGCTAAGTATAATTGATGAATACACATTAAGGTTGATGCTAATCACGTTAGCATTTACATGTATAAAAATATCGGAGTCTCATACCTATGTAGCTTTTAATTACAAAACTAGCTGCATGCAGATTAATCATATTACTATTTTAAATTGTAAAATGCAGAGGTATACGACAATAGAAAACGTCGTGGCTAAAACGTAGATTACGTTAGAATAAGCCTAACGCAAAAAGAAGCTACGGATATAGACACTGACCATGTTAGCTTGCTATCTATAAAGATTTGCAGGATCGCAGTGCAGGCAGCTCGAGTTGAAGGGCGCACACATCCTGAACTCGATCACGTCGTGTGCCCGGTTTTGTTGGAGATCAACACGCCTGCATGCTGTTTGCTGTCCTCCCTAGTTTAATTATGCTGCAGGCTTTCACGACCCAGTGAGTTGTGAAGATCACGTAGGGAAAGGAGGAAGTAGGGAAAGGAGGAAGGAGCGTGTATGCTGGATTTCCCACCGACGGAGGCGAGACGTCCACGGCAGCATGACCGTGTCCGTCTTGGAGATGCTCTGGATGAAACACGGACGATGACAGGTGAGGTAGCCGTAGCAGATAAAACTATGGAGACTACCAGGCCTCTGACTGGTGGCCGGCAGGACTTCGAGTCGGCAATGAACTCCGGTGGCGAAGAGACGAGAACGCCGAGACGCGGCAGCTTGATATAAATAGGGAGGAAAACTCTCCACCTCCATGTCAACTAGCGATATGGTGCTAATTGACGTTGCACCCTCCATCTTTACAAATAGGCCTAATTAATTATTAAAGCCCGTTAGTAAATAAATGTATGGGCCTTTAGGATTATTGCACACAGGCTTCGGTGGAAAATGAGATATTTATTATTTTCGGAATTAATCAATTTCATGGATAAAATAATTCTAGAAAAGTCTAGAATTATTATTTAAGCCGCGAAAAATACTCCGAAAGCTCCGAAAATTCGAGGGAATTTTCCAGAGACATTATGGAACATGAGGAACCCAAATAAAATATTTGGAGCACATGAAAAGATTGATGAAAAGATCAAGGAAAAAGATTAAGGTCACGGAAATTGAAATTTTAAATCCAGAAAATGCTAAAAAGTTTTCCGATCAAAAGTAAACGTCATCCTATGATATTTTGAAAATAATAGCACTCACCAACACCAAAGACAAGCATCACACAAACACCACATTATCAAATTAATATGAAAAAGTTTAAAACCAAAATTTTCTATATTTAAATTAGCAGCAACTTAACTTATCTAATAAATTTATTCAAATATTGAAATCATCTATTTTATTTAGTGTTTTTCATGCACAATCCAAAATAGGAAATTTTGGGTGTGACACTTTACTTTAGGGGTATCGATATTATGACCGTCTTACTCCCCCAACGATCACATTCATCTTTTATAGATCACTTTAGTATGCATCGCATTGTCTGAATTATGGGGAAGTATCTTTCTTAATTATCTTTCTTAATTGATCTCACCTTTCTCCCCCTCGAAATGTGGTACTAACTTTTCTACCACAATTTCGAAAATTATTCAGAACTCTTGTGAATGAGGAAACTTTGATTACTTTCTTCATCCACATGATTACATCATGCAAATGAAGTTATTTCTTAATTCGTTGGGAGTACTTTTTCCTCATTTCACTTCAAAAAACTCAACAGAGTCTTTTATCATTAATACTTCGCAAGTCACGCTTGCATGTCATTCTTATCTTAAGGTTCATCGGTAACTTTCTGTTCTCCTTAAACTTATACTAGGATAGCATAAGAGCTACCCTAATCTTTCTCCCTGTGCGGGATACACTCAAAGCACATGAGTCAGCACAACTTTCTCCCGCCATGCAGGATAAATACTATGTCAAATTTCTCCCGCCATGCTGGATTGATTAACATAAGTACTATGTCAACTTTACCCCATCATGCGAGTATCTTTTTAAACTTTTCCCGTCATGCGGGCACTATCACAATCTTTTTCCCGCTATGCGAGATAATTTTCTTGAAGGGACACAAATGTCAATATTGGCTCATATCCAATCAACAAATTTAGAAATAAATCCAAATTCTCTTTAACACATATGGTTAATCCGACGTTGGTCAAATTAAACATGCATGTCACTTATTACATTTGAAATCATGATGATTAAGATTAAAAATTATATTACTTATTACATCTTTTATCATGATGATAAAATTGAAAACTAAAAACTTTTCATAAAGAGTACATAAAAGGTATCTCTTAAACTAAACTCTTATTGTTCTATTTTCTTGGATCAATATCCTAGAATTCTTTTTCTTTTGAAGCCATTCTTTAAAGAGACCGCAGTCCCTTGCACAATGGTCTTCTTTCTGTAAAAAATTGCACTTTTCATCTTCTGAGTCACAAGTACCTAGCTCATTTTCTTTTCACCCTTCAAGAATAAAGGCATGAAGTTCTTTATCTGAAAAACATCATCAATAATGAGCATGAAAATAACCCTACATTGGTCTGGTTAAAGACATGCACATTAAACTTTTAAACTTTAAGTTCTATTCTATATCACCGTTGGGCAGAAATAGAACAAAACCATCAATCTTATACATCAATTCCACATCACCGTTGGGCAGAAATGGAATTAACATATGAAAACTCAATTATATTATAACCCTTTTCAAAACTAAATTCTCCCGTTTGTTCGAATTTAATTTTGAAGATCATCATCATCATTGCAGCGGAAACATGAAAATACATTACATTCTGCTCGCTTTGGAGCATCTATTGTCTCTTATCTATTCTCTGAAAATTGATCACTTTGATGCAAAATTCATCAGAGATTTAAACTTTAAACATAAAACTCATAGAATTATAATATTGTTATCATCAACGTTGGTCAGAAAATAACAATATCATAATAATCTTTAAACATAAACTCATAAATAAACTCATAATATTGTTATCATCAACGTTGGTCAGAATATTATAATTTATCTTAACAATAAACGGACTATTCCTCCAATTAAAGTTTTACTGTTGGTTCCAACTTTAACTGGAGGATTAACTTTTCATCATTTACTGAATGAGTATAACTGCTCTTCAAATTAAATCCTCCCGTTGGTTTGGATCTAATGAGAAGGCAATGAACTTTAACTTTGCAGCGGAAAACATGAATCAACAATAATTATCTACTTTTCAGAAGCATTCTTTATTGATCAATTCTCTAAACAACATGCACATTGGTGCAAAATGTATAGAGATCAAAACTTTATACAAATTTAAGACAACCTTTTGTTTGTTATTTCGGCCCGAAGGCTTGGCTCGCAGCGCTGCCAACAATACGGTCGGCCCGGCCCAGCTTGTGCTGCCACTTTCGGGAAAAATAAAACGAAAAATCAGATTTTCTTTCATTCATGGCCCGAGGCCCATCGCTCTTCCGCTGGCGGCCCACTCTCAGCAGCAGCGCGCGCAGCCCATGTAGCAGTGTGTGGCCCAGCACGCAGCCCATGCCCGCCAGCCCAGGCCGGCCTGCTCGGCTCAGCGGCCCATCATCGCGCCGAAAAGCCCAACTCGCGCCGCGGCCCAGTGTCTCAGTTCGCATCCGCAATTAGCAGCGTGGCCCAGCGGCAAGAGGGCCCGCGGCCCAACCGCACTCGCGCGCCGCGCTACCCCGCGCCCAGGCCGCAACCTGGGCCTGGGCCGGGAATTGGCGAACCCGCCTAGGCCTCTTTTGGCCCGGACATTTCCAGCCGCTAGATGCAATCCGACGGCCAGGCGCCCATTTCGGAGGATCAAAAACCCGCTTCCACCGGCTGCCTCCCAACCCTAATCACTCTTCAATCTTTCTGCTCTCCTGCGCCGCACACACCGGGGCAGCGGCCCTTGGCGATGCCGGCCGCCGGCGGTGCCGCATGCCGCCGGAAAAAGTGCAGACGGCTCCTTCTTCCTTTCTCTCACCCCCTCCCCTTCTCTATTACCACCACGATCCGAGCGAGCGAGCAGTGATGGTGGCTGCCGTCCATGGCGGCTGAAGGAGAGATGTCGGGTGGTGGCACCGCTGCGGGGCCCCTCGCCGGTGCGTGCGCTCGCCCGTGGCTGAGCGTGCTGTAACAGAACCGACCAAATTATAAGAGCACAAGTACAAAAACAAGCACCGAAGAGCTCAAATTTTCGAACTTGAGCCCATATAATCCCGGTAGTCAATCGAAACCACGAAGGATTTCAAACCAACTTGCTTACAACCAGGATCGCATCAGTCAACATACAACATCATACGTTACATTTCACAAGTAGTTCTGAAATAAGTTTACACACACGGAGTCGCAATTATTACAAACCAAGTATATAAAGTAGCGGAAGCATAACACACACCAGTTGTTAACTACTGCCAGTCTTGATGATCAACAACCCGCAAAAGCATGAGGAAAGTACATAAAAGATGATCACGCTCAAGTGATCTAGTCTTCTTCACCCGCAGGGTGGAGACAAGTTTTGCAGAAGCCTTGATAGAGCATATCATCTGCAACAGGAGGGAATAAACCCTGAGTACTGGAATGTACTCAGCTAGACTTACCCGTCGAAAACCAGAAATAAGGTGACACCAAGGATTATGCAAGGCTTACACAAGAGGCTAGCTGACATCACATTTTTGCATAAAGGCATAAGTAATTGAGACTCTTATAACCTGTACTAGCAGTTATTTTTAGCATTTACCTGTCATCTATCTTAGCACCTGTACTAAACATGCACTTGATTATAATCAAACAATTATCAACATTATATCCAGAGCAGGTATGAATTGTGGCAACATTGTATCATTCCCTTAACCACCGGTTCATTTAATGAGATCTACGTTGTCGCTGCTCAAGTCAAGTGCTCACTAACCGGGAGCGACGACGATTCGAATCGAATTCCTATCCAGCTGGAGGGGTATTTCTAACACTCACCGAGTCACGCCTGGCGAAGGCTGCTCAGGTCATCTTTTGTACAGTTCAGGAATCGCGGGCCCGAATAATGTCGCGTCCCCAAGGGCGACACTCTGCCAGGTGATAGGGACTCTAACCCCCCTTGGTCTCACGCCAATGTCCCCAAGCACATCCTTTCTCTCCTCCAAGATGCAACCTACCATTCGATTCCCGGCCTGAACCATAATACTCGACTTCGCGGTCGGAACGGCTTATCCGGCCAACTAAGTGTTAGACTGCGTTCAACATGACTCAAGGACGTACAGCGAATCGGTCCTTAAACGACTCAGACGGGCATAGCTCCACACCCAAGACGTGAAGTGTCTTGCGGCTGTACTATTGAACTCCCGCCCGGTCTCAATTTCATTTTAAGGCATGGTTCCATCCACGATAGCCATAAAGTCACTCGTGACTCCTTCCTACATCTCGCGGATGACCAGAAATCACCCGACTTCTACCGAACTAAGCAGGGCTAAGCATTGACACGTGCCTAAACCTAATATAGGATTAAGTCCGATATCTGGACAAGGACAGGTATAATGCAACAAGTGTTTTCATATAACTCCTACAACTTAATGCAGTAAACAATTAAAAGTACTCAAGATTAATTTATAAGACAGTAGGTTCAGCATGCACCGGTGCTTGCCTTTCAGAAAAGTTGAAGGCCAGTGGTCAGGGCACTCCAGCAAGTCTTCAGCGGCGTCTCCTTCGCCTGCTGGATCCTCGGGCTCCTGCTGCTCCTGGTTCTCCTCTGGAATTACAGGCTCGAATTCGAGGAGAGTTACTCCCTCCGGTACACCTATTGCATGAATGCACAATAAATACCATGGATGCATAAATGGGTGCAACATGCTCGGAATGAAATGCATTTCAGAAATAAAATACTCTATTCAAGTTATTTTATTAGTACGTGCAAATCTCTTCTCCGATGGAGAAGTACTTACCTAATCTACCCAACCTAAGATATAGTTGTTCCTCTTCGGTTAAGGCCCTAACACCTAACAAACACAAGAGTAACATTACTTAGGGTACCACAGTAAGTTATTCTGGACAGCAGCTCAAAGATTCTGACATAACTGAAGATTACTAACTCCAAAAGATATGATCTAAGACAATCTGGAAAGCTTAAGAAATGTATCACAAAATGTTTTCAGATCACAACACTAAATTCCAAAGTGTACCTAATCGAAATTCCGAAGTTCCAGAATCTGTTCTCTCTAAACAGAGAGCAGTCAATTCTGGACTGACACTTTAAACAGCAATAACTCCCAAACTACTAAGTTAAATGCTCCCAAATTTTGACACAAGCTCATTCATAATTTTTACTACAACTTTGGTATTTACAAGTTTTCCAGCAACCACATTTATCCAAGGTCAACCTAGAAATACTATCAGCTGTCCAGAAAACCTAAAATTGCAAAGATTAAATATTTATTAATATGGCAAACATCCTCTAAGACCAAACTAATACTACTACAAGTTCACAAATGTCACAAAAACACCAGAAAGTAAGGTGTGCCCACCTAGAATATTTATTTAAACCCATTTCTTAATTTACTTAAGTAATTAAGTGGAATTTCAAACATATATGTAAACGGCTCCTAAAATTCTACAAAAATTACAGGGGACTCTCTGACCCAAGAAGAGGCTACTGTAAAAATTTGAACTAAATTTATTCACAGGAACTTCCTACACAAAATTCCCAAGCCAAAAAGGCTGATTTTTGTATAAATAACAAAGCATAGTAAAACGTGTCAAACAACAGATTTCTAAATTTTCTTAGACTCTCTAGGGTACCAAGACATTCTCCAAAAATTTATAAGAACATTTCACGTGTATAAAAATTACTAAAATTCATTTAAGTATTTCTTAGAATAAAAATATAACATTATAACTTGAAAAGTACTTAAGCACTGCTGCCCAAATTTTTACCAGAGCTAAAGCAAGTATAAAACAGTCTACCCACCAAATTTCATAATTTTTGGAATACTACAGCTCAAGTTATATATTTAACAAATTTGTATTCATTTCAAAACACACTTGAAAGATCTATTTAATTCTCCTAGAAATTAAACATCACCTTCCACATTTATATTTTTCTAAAATACTACACATCCTGTAGATCCCAACAAAATTTATCTCATAATTTTTGGGCAAGTAAAACCCTAGATCTACATTTTCCAAACTACCACAAGAATCTGTGACAAAAAAGAAAAATCAGAACAACACTCTACGCGACAGTGCCGAGCCGGCCCAGCTGGACTGCTTGGCCCCGCGCGCGGCTCAGCCCGGCACGCGGCTCGGCCCAACGCGCGGCTCGGCCCAGCTCGCTGGCTCAACCGGAGCCGAGGCCGGGGGAACGCCGACACGCGGGCCCTGCACGTCATAGAGAGCAGCGCAGGGCGCGACTTTGCACGACCACCGCTCGTCGACGGCGAGACCACCGGCGGCGAGGTCACCGTCGTGGTCCTCCCCGCGACCACCCACACACCAGGGTGCCACTAAACTGACCGGTGGAGCACGGAAACACCGCCACCAGCGCGCATGGCGGACGGCCGAGGGAGACGACGGTGCTCCGGCGAGGTCCGGCCATCGTAGGCGCAACGAAGCTCGGTACGAGCTTCTTGGACTCACGAGGAAGCTGAGGGAATGAAGAAAAAGGGGTGAAAGGGGCCCGGTGATAGCTGGCCACGGTGAGCTCCAACTCCGGCGAAGTCGGCCCGCGACGGTGATGACGGAACCGGCGAAATTCGCCCTCACCTTTGCTTGACCGGCTCGTCGGAGGGACGGCCGAGGTAAAGGAGGCGGTGGCGGAGGTGTGGGCGAGCTTTGGCGGCTTGCGGTGCCACGGCGCACGCTCACGAGCTCGCGGGAGAGGGCGGCGTCAATGGTGTTCGGTTTCTCCGCCTTGGTGAGCACCACAGAGACGAAAGAGTTAAATGGAGGGAGTAGGGGGGGCAGCAGCAGCACTCGGGCAGCATGAACGCGCCAGCGCGCTCGCGGGTGGGGGTGAAAGAGGAGCATGACGGCCACGCAGCGTTCTGGCCCTGCGCGCGGTCGGCCACGGCCGTCGGTGTCTGAACCCGAATTCCTGATTCAGTCCTAATCACGACGACTGACAGCGTGATTTCATCGCCCCACCGCTCGTGGTCAAGGCTGATTCGATGAGAGCCGTAGTTAACAAAAATGTAGAGCTATGTGAGGGCTTCAACATTGCCAATAGGGTCATGAGCTAACTCGGCTTGGTTAGTGAGATACAACGCCCCAAAGTGAGGCACAAGAAAGCTGAACTGAGTTTCACTTATTTCCTCCGACTGAAACCCGATTTTCGAAGCACTTTAACTCATAAACCATTGGGAACCAGGCTTGGGTGATGTTGACAATGTTGTAGAGCCACATGAGGGCTCCAACTTTGTCAATTGGCTCATGGACTGGTTTGGCCTAGTTTGTGAGTTACAGGTTGCTAAAGTGAGGTACTGTGAAACGGTTTTCAGCTCAACACTTAGCAAAATTTGCTAAGTCCCAAAACAGCCCCTAATACTGACTTGTGGGCCATTTTTGAGCATGTTCTGATCATTTTCATGAGATGGCCATATTAGAACTTTTGTTCCTTATGAAATTCTCTACAACTTTGCTTAAGGGTGCTCCTCCATGCAAGGTCTCTAAGATAGACTTTTTAATTGGTCAAACCAGATCATCCTAGGGCCAAATGGTGGTCAACCATCTCTTGGAGGGCATTTTAGTAATTTTGGCCAACATGAACCTTGCTCCAAGAGTTACCCTAGGTATAACTACGGTGTTGTAGGACATAATTGACTACTCTACCTTTTTGTCACACCAACTATCAAGTATCACATGATGTGAGCCAAATAAAACTTCTAAAACAATCACAGTTGTTGCATCACATAAAATAATATGCATGATGCATGCTTATGCTTATGCAAATGCAATGCAATTATGGAGCTAAACACTTGAGGTGTTATAGCCCTCCCCCCTTATAAAAATCTCGTCCCGAGATTTGGAAAGCGTACCATTTTTCATAGAATTCCTTATAACCATCCCGCAAATAGTCCTCCCGTTCCCATGTAGCGTCACTTTCACTACCCTGATTACTCCACATTACTTTATACCACTTAACCACTTTGCTTCTGGTTACTCGTTCCTGAGTATCGATCACTCGGACTGGCTTTTCTTCGTAAGTTAGATCGGATTCCAGCCTGATATCTCCTAAAGGGACTCTTTCCTCAGGAACTCGAAGACACTTTTTGAGCTGTGATACATGGAAGACGTTGAATATGGCACTCATTTCAGGAGGTAACTAGATTTTGTACGCAACAGCTCCACTCTTGCCTATGATCTGGAAAGGACCCACGTATCTTGGCGCAAGTTTCCGCTTAACACCAAAACGTTGGACACTCTTCATTGGAGAAACTTTCAGATACACGAAGTCTCCAACTTCAAACTCGAGTGGTTTTCTACGACGATCAGCATAACTTTTCTGTCTAGCTTGGGCTGTAGCCATATGTTTTTGGATGGTACGGACTTGTTCTTCAGCTTCCTCAACAAAAGCAATACCATAAAATCTCCTTTCACCAGCTTCTACCCAGTTTAGTGGAGTTCTACACTTACGACCGTACAAAGCTTCGAATGGAGCCATCTTAATACTCTCTTGATAACTATTATTGTACGAAAACTCAGCTAGAGGTAACCATTTTTCCCAAGAACCCTTGGATGAAATGACACATGCCCGCAACAGATCTTCCAAGATTTGGTTAACCCGTTCCGTCTGTCTTGATGTCTGGGGGTGATAAGCAGAGCTTCTCACTAACTTGGTTCCCAGAAGGTGATGCAAGTGCTCCCAAAAGCGAGCAGTGAACTGGGGACCACGGTCAGATATGATAGTATGAGGTATCCCATGGAGCCGGACTATCTGATTGAAGTACAACTCAGCATAGTCAGTGGGACGATAGTCCACTCTAACTGGAATGAAGTGAGCTGATTTGGTCAAACGATCCACAATTACCCAGATGGAGTTATGATTTTTGACAGTAGGAGGAAGACCGACAATGAAATCCATACTTATCTCTTCCCATTTCCAACCTGGGATAGAAAGTGGTTGAAGCAACCCAGCTTTCATATGCACAGCCTTAACTCTGCAGCAGGTGTCACACCTAGCCACATATGCAGCTATCTCTTTCTGCATCTTGGTCCACCAATAGTATGGCTTCAAATCATAATACATCTTATTGCTACCAGGATGGATGGACAACTTAGAGGAGTGTGCTTCAGACATAATATCATTTCGAAGCTCCCGGTCCTTAGGTACAACTAACCTATCTTTGAACCATAGTACACCCTCTTCATCTACCCTGAACTGTGTAGTTTCTTGCTCTTTCATCTTACGCTTGATGTGGAATATACCAGTGTCAGTCTTTTGGAGTTCAATAATTCTATTTTTGAGAGTACAACTGACAGTGATGTTGTACAAGACTGCTGGATGTAGAAGGCGAGATCGATGAAAATCAGTTTCAACTAGGGAATGACAATGAGACTTACGGCTTAAAGCATCTGCAACCACATTTGCCTTGCCAGGATGATAGTGCACTTGAAGGTTATAATCTTTAATCAACTCGAGCCATCTTCTTTGACGCATATTTAACTCGGGTTGGGTGAAGATGTATTTGAGGCTTTTGTGGTCTGTGTAGATATTGCAAACTTTGCCCAACAGGTAGTGCCGCTAGGCTTTCAAAGCATGAACAACTGCGGCGAGTTCTAAGTCATGCGTTGGATAATTCGCCTCATGCTTCCGAAGTTGTCAAGAGGTATATGCAATTACTCGGCCTTCCTGCATCAGAACACCTCCTAAACCTATGCCTGAGGCATCACAATAAACATCAAATGGTTTCTCGATATCCGGTTGTGCCAAAACCGGAGCTGAGGTTAGGAGGGTTCACAGTTGGTGAAAAGCCGCATCACACTCAGGAGTCCAGACAAACCTGGTGTCTTTTTGCAGCAACCGAGTCATTGGCTTGGCTATTTTGGAGAAATCCGGGATGAAGCGACGATAATAGCCAGCCAAACCAAGAAAACTTCGGACCTCGTGAACCGAGATAGGAGCCTTCCAGTTCAATACTTCCTGTACCTTGGCGGGGTCCACCATAATTCCTCCATCGGACAACACATGCCCAAGGAAAGGTACTTCACGAAGCCAGAATTCACACTTACTGAACTTCGCATAAAGTTGATGTTCACGCAGTCTTGTGAGGACTATACGCAGATGTTCAGCGTGATCCTCCTCATTCACAGAATATACCAAGATGTCATCAATAAATACCACCACAAACTTGTCCAATTCAGGCATAAACACCGAATTCAGCAAGTACATGAAGTGTGCGGGGGCATTTGTCAAGCCGAAAGACATAACAAGATACTCATAAAGACCGTATCTGGTAGAAAAGGCTGTCTTTGGAACATCTTCCGGGCGAATTTTAATTTGATGGTAGCCAGATCTTAAATCGATCTTGGAGAAAACTTTAGCTTTAGACAACTGATCGAACAAGATGTCGATGCGCGGTAGAGGATACTTATTTTTGACAGTGACTGCATTGAGAGGTCTATAATCTACGCACATCCGCAACGACTGATCCTTCTTCTTTACAAAGATAGCAGGACATCCCCACGGCGACGAACTAGGACGAATCAACCCCTTCTTCAAAAGTTCATTCAATTGCACCTTAAGTTCAGCTAGTTCATTCGGAGGCATCCTATAGGGTCTTCTAGAGATGGGAGTCGTGTCAGGCAACAACTCAATTTTAAACTCCACATCCTGATCCGGAGGGAGCCCCGGCAAATCATCGAGAAAAACGTCTGGAAACTCATTTACTACTGGAATTTCGGTCAACACCTTTGCTTGCACAGCATGAACTTCCCCAGACAAATGAACTTTTCTGGGAAGTTGTACCAGAAAACCCTTTTGATCTATAGGGTCTCTGAGCATAACTACACGGGTGGATGTATCAATGAGTACCCCATTCTGACTCATCCAATTCATGCCCAAAATAACATCGATACCTAAACCCGGCAAAACCACTAAGGCCAGCGAGTACTTTCGCCCTTCTATCTCAAGCTCAAGATTCCCCACTACTTTATTTGTGGAAATATTCCCACTTGCTGCGCTAATACAATAACCCCCACCTTCAACAGTATGCAATTTGTGTGCAAATTCTGATGCAAACTTAGGACTAATAAAGGAATGCGAAGCACCCGAATCAAAAAGTACCACTGCAGGATGTTGGTCAACTAGGAACTTACCAGCAGTGACAACCTCACCAGATGGGATTTCCTCAATACTGTTATAATGGGCGTGCCCTTGACGGCCACCTTGGTTGACATTCTTCTTGGGATAAGGACAGTTCCTGGACCAATGGCCTGGCTTGTTGCAGTTCCAGCAAGGCATGTTGCTAGGAGGAACGCTGGAGCTGCCTTGGCTCGAACTACTTTTTGGCAGAGCCACTGTATATGCCTTGCGAAACCCAGTCTTCACTGGCGCCTTCTTTTGCGGGGGGACGGAACTTAGCATTTGTGGCAGGAGGGCGAGGAGGAGCCCTCGGGGCAGCTGGAGCTCGAGACTGTGAAGCACTCGCCTCAATGGCCCTTTTGTGGCCCTTAGAGGCAGAATAGATAGCATTATTGTTCTCTTGAGTCAGAGCATCACTGATAAATTCATTAAAAGTAGTGCACTTGCTAGTGCCCATAGTCTTCATCAGCTTCGGGCCGAGGCCTCTTTTAAAGCTAGCAATTTTCTTGGAATCGGTATCCACAAACTCTGTGGCATACCTTGTCAGGTTGTTGAAAGATTGTAGATATTCAGTCAAGCTTTTATTTCCCTGTGACAACCTCATGAATTCCATGTGTTTGATAGCCATAAGACCTGGAGGAATATAATTCCCACGGAATGCAGCCTTGAACTGGTCCCAAGCAATCGGGACATTTGCAGGCAGTGTGGAACGATAGTGGCTCCACCAAATACCCGCTGGACCATGCAATTGATGAGAAGCATATTCAGTCTTTAGCTCATCAGTCAAGCGAAGCAGACGAAACTTTTGCTCAATAGTATTTAACCACTCATAAGCTTGCAGTGGTTCCTCCGCCTCCTTAAAGAGTGGGGGCTTAGTATCAAGAAAATCCTTGAAATCACTGTACTGATTCGGTTCCGGACCCTGGCGGCCAGGACGAGCCTCCCGGTTGGCAAGCTGGCGCATAGCATCTGCCAGCATGCGCTGCCCTTCAACCACGGTCTGCATTAACTCAGCCGGGGTAGGTGGTGGCGGAGGGGGTGGCTGTTCCTCATCCTCATTGCCACGACCCCGACGAAGATTGTACGACATCTGCAAAATGCATAGCCAATGAGCACTGACGATGTGGGAAATTTGTAGATGAATTATTGTAAATATGTCAAACTGACTTCATGAAATAGACTTCTCAAAATACTCATGACACAATACTTCATCACAACCGCACAATCCATTCAGGCGGATCAATTGGCGCAATCATGCAAGAGAATCCAAAAAAATGTACTTTGATAAAGGCTCACACACAAGGAGCACAGCAGTTACTGAACCGTTTACGTTAAAATCTATGTGATTTTTGATCTTTTGCCCGGTACTTGGATTTGATTTCAAAGTTTTTAGTTGACTGAGAAAGCTACTTCAAACCGATCACAAAGAGACTTCTCAACGGTAGAGTTCCATGGTGGATCATGACTAGCCACCTCGATACCAGCGCGTGCCAAGCAGCACAGCCTTATGTCGCGCGCCATAGGAGGCCCTCGGTTTCGTCGCGGCACCGAAGGGTGCTAATCGTGACACCATCATCGAGCGCCACACAATAAGACATCCAATTGTGATCGAAATTAACAGGCTCCAACTAAACATCCAGGAACATAGGGTTCGACCTTACATCCCAAAAGTCAAGTTATTACAAAGCCTCACTCCATCACAGGGAGGGCACAAAGGACGATCCTAACATCATTGCTACGTGATAACTACTCTAAGCATCGTCCTCAGAGTCGGTGTCATGGATCTCCCCGCCGTCCTCATCACTAACAGGCTCTAACTCCTCATCTTCTTCTTCTTCTTCTGGTGCTTCCTCTGGTTCGGCATCTTGGGGTCCGTTGACCTCCACTTCATCATCATTTTCAGCCATGAAGATTCCCGAACCCATGTCCTCATCTGCATTGATATTTCTAGGTAGCAGAGGCTTTAGCTGGTTGTTCAGGCGGTGCACTTCTTCATGAAGATTGTCATTGTATTCTTCAGCATTCTCCAACTGTTGCTCGAGCTCAAACTGACGAGCTCTCAGAACGTTCTCCTCGTGCCAGGCTTCATCCCTCTGGTTCATGACACGGACCAGCATGCGTTGGTAGTTGCGGTTTGCTACTGTCAATCTCTGGACTGCAAGGGTTTCCTGGTCACGATCACGGATCACTTGCTCCAGTTGCTGACGCGCTGCATTCCTGGCAGCAGTCACTTCAGCCAACTCTGCCCTCAGCCTTTCCACCTCAGTAGGCTCAGGGCGGGGCTCACGTGGAGCGAGCTGGTGTCGCGGTGCCCTGCCTCCAGTGGACTTACGAGCGGTCCTCTTGGTACGTGCCATCTGTAGCAACAGATAAGATACGACTTAAAGTGAGGATCATTTAGGGGATACGAAATTTACTTTAGTCGGGAGTACTGAAATTTTTAAGGAGGGAGTAAATGATATGTATGATATAATTAAACATGATGCATGCACGTCCCGTACGCCCTCTCACCTTAGTAGAAACCTAAAGTTCTAACGCTAGGCGGTGGCATACATACGTTCTCTCATATAAGCGAAACTATCGGTCTACTCGTTACGCTGTTAGTGTACCTGCAGAAAACCTCATTTCAGCCCAACAGTTTCCCAATATATGCACACAAGAAAGCAGTAGTTTAAATACTTTCCATATACACATCCCCTGATGTATATACTTCAGTATCAAAGCTACCCGATATAAAGGTTCCCACAATTAAGTGCTTACGTAATTACATGGTTTAAACATGTAAGTATGCAAGTCACCAAAACTACTCTCCCCTAGATCGCCGGTTGGACGATCATGCTCTCACAACTCACACTTACCAGAGCGTCGAGGCAATTGATCCATACATTACCACCCAAGTGGATGGCATCCATACAATATCACGCCGTATGGACGACGAAACAAAAACAAACAAGGCCCCCAAGTTAGTCTTTATAATAAGCCACCTAAGAGTCCTTATTTGGGCTAAGGGATGTGATCACTGGCATACCTAAAAATAATTTTTAGTGTTTTAACCCTTTTCATAATCAAATATTTTTGTTTTTAAATACTCGTAAGATGTTTTTAATGTTGAATTATGCTCTGATACCAGCTGTAACAGAACCGACCAAATTATAAGAGCACAAGTATAAAAACAAGCACCGAAGCGCTCAAATTTTCGAACTTGAGCCCATATAATCCCGGTAGTCAATCGAAACCACGAAGGATTTCAAACCAACTTGCTTACAACCAGGATCGCATCAGTCAACATACAACATCATACGTTACATTTCACAAGTAGTTCTGAAATAAGTTTACACACACGGAGTCGCGATTATTACAAACCAAGTTTATAAAGTAGCGGAAGCATAACACACACCAGTTGTTAACTACTGCCAGTCTTGATGATCAACAACCCGCAAAAGCATGAGGAAAGTACATAAAAGATGATCACGCTCAAGTGATCTAGTCTTCTTCACCCGCAGGGTGGAGACAAGTTTTACAGAAGCCTTGATAGAGCATATCATCTGCAACAGGAGGGAATAAACCCTGAGTACTGGAATATACTCAGCTAGACTTACCCGTCGAAAACCAGAAATAAGGTGACACCAAGGATTATGCAAGGCTTACACAAGAGGCTAGCTGACATCACATTTTTGCATAAAGGCATAAGTAATTGAGACTCTTATAACCTGTACTAGCAGTTATTTTTAGCATTTACCTATCATCTATCTTAGCACCTGTACTAAACATGCACTTGATTATAATCAAACAATTATCAACATTATATCCAGAGCAGGTATGAATTGTGGCAACATTGTATCATTCCCTTAACCACCGGTTCATTTAATGAGATCTACGTTGCCGCTGCTCAAGTCAAGTGCTCACTAACCGGGAGCGACGGCGATTCGAATCGAATTCCTATCCAGCTGGAGGGGTATTTCTAACACTCACCGAGTCACGCCTGGCGAAGGCTGCTCAGGTCATCTTTTGTAAAGTTCAGGAATCGCGGGCCTGAATAATGTCGCGTCCCCAAGGGCGACACTCTGCCAGGTGATAGGGACTCTAACCCCCCCTTGGTCTCACGCCAATGTCCCCAAGCACATCCTTTCTCTCCTCCAAGATGCAACCTACCATTCGATTCCCGGCCTGAACCATACTACTCGACTTCGCGGTCGGAACGGCTTATCCGGCCAACTAAGTGTTAGATTGCGTTCAACATGACTCAAGGACGTACAGCGAATCGGTCCTTAAACGACTCAGACGGGCATAGCTCCACACCCAAGACGTGAAGTGTCTTGCGGCTGTACTATCGAACTCCCGCCCGGTCTCAATTTCATTTTAAGGCATGGTTCCATCCACGATAGCCATAAAGCCACTCGTGACTCCTTCCTACATCTCGCGGATGACCGGAAATCACCCGACTTCTACCGAACTAAGCAGGGCTAAGCATTGACACGTGCCTAAACCTAATATAGGATTAAGTCCGATATCTGGACAAGGACAGGTATAATGCAACAAGTGTTTTCATATAACTCCTACAACTTAATGCAGTAAACAATTAAAAGTACTCAAGATTAATTTATAAGACAGTAGGTTCAGCATGCACCGGGGCTTGCCTTTCAGAAAAGTTGAAGGCCGGTGGTCAGGGCACTCCGGCAAGTCTTCAGCGGTGTCTCCTTCGCCTGCTGGATCCTCGGGCTCCTGCTGCTCCTGGTTCTCCTCCGGAATTACAGGCTCGAATTCGAGGAGAGTTACTCCCTCCGGTACACCTATTGCATGAATGCACAATAAATACCATGGATGCATAAATGGGTGCAACATGCTCGGAATGAAATGCATTTCAGAAATAAAATACTCTATTCAAGTTATTTTATTAGTACGTGCAAATCTCTTCTCCGGTGGAGAAGTACTTACCTAATCTACCCAACCTAAGATATAGTTGTTCCTCTTCGGTTAAGGCCCTAACACCTAACAAACACAAGAGTAACATTACTTAGGGTACCACAGTAAGTTATTCTGGACAGCAGCTCAAAGATTCTGACATAACTGAAGATTCCTCACTCCAAAAGATATGATTTAAGATAATCTGGAAAGCTTAAGAAATGTATCACAAAATGTTTTTAGATCACAACACTAAATTACAAAGTGTACCTAATCGAAATTTCGAAGTTCCAGAATCTGTTCTCTCTAAACAGAGAGCAGTCAATTCTGGACTGACACTTTAAACAGCAATAACTCCCAAACTACTAAGTTAAATGCTCCCAAATTTTGACACAAGCTCATTCACAATTTTTACTACAACTTTGGTATTTACAAGTTTTCCAACAACCACCTTTATCCAAGGTCAACCTAGAAATACTATCAGCTGTCCAGAAAACCTAAAATTGCAAAGATTAAATATTTATTAATGTGGCAAACATCCTCTAAGACCAAACTAATACTACTACAAGTTCACAAATGTCACAAAAACACCAGAAAGTAAGGTGTGCCCACCTAGAATATTTATTTAAACCCATTTCTTAATTTACTTAAGTAATTAAGTGGAATTTCAAACATATATGTAAACTGCTCCTAAAATTCTACAAAAATTACAAGGGACTCTCTGACCCAAGAAGAGGCTACTGTAAAAATTTGAACTAAATTTATTCACAGGAACTTCATACACAAAATTCCCAAGCCAAAAAGGCTGATTTTTGTATAAATAACAAAGCATAGTAAAAAGTGTCAAACAACATATTTCTAAATTTTCTTAGACTCTCTTGGGTACCCAGACATTCTCCAAAAATTTATAAGAACATTTCACATGTAGAAACATTACTAAAATTCATTTAATTATTTCCTAGAATAACAAGATAACATTATAACTTGAAAAGTACTTAAGCACTGCTGCCCACATTTTTACCAGAGCTAAAGCAAGTATAAAACAGTCTACCCACCAAATTTCATAATTTTTGGAATACTACAGCTCAAGTTATATATTTAACAAATTTGTATTCATTTCAAAACACACTTGAAAGATCTATTTAATTCTCCTAGAAATTAAACATCACATTCCAGATTTATATTTTTCTAAAATACTACACATCATGTAGATCCCAACAAAATTTATCTCATAATTTTTGGGCAAGTAAAACCCTAGATCTATATTTTCCAAACTACCACAAGAATCTGTGACAAAAAAGAAAAATCAGAACAACACTCTACGCGACAGTGCCGAGCCGGCCCAGCTGGACTCCTTGGCCCCGCGCGCGGCTCAGCCCGGCACGCGGCTCGGCCCAACGCGCGGCTCGGCCCAGCTCGCTGGCTCAACCGGAGCCGAGGCCGGGGGAACGCCGACACGCGGGCCCTGCACGTCATAGAGAGCAGCGCAGGGCGCGGCTTTGCACGACCACCGCTCGTCGACGGCGAGACCACCGGCAGCGAGGTCACCGTCGTGGTCCTCCCCGCGACCACCCACACACCAGGGTGCCACTAAACTGACCGGTGGAGCACGGAAACACCGCCACCAGCGCGCATGGCGGACGGCCGAGGGAGACGACGGTGCTCCGGCGAGGTCCGGCCATCGTAGGCGCAACGAAGCTCGGTACGAGCTTCTTGGACTCACGAGGAAGCTGAGGGAATGAAGAAAAAGGGGTGAAAGGGGCCCGGTGATAGCTGGCCACGGTGAGCTCCAACTCCGGCGAAGTCGGCCCGCGACGGTGATGACGGAACCGGCGAAATTCGCCCTCACCTTTGCTTGACCGGCTCGTCGGAGGGACGGCCGAGGTAAAGGAGGCGGTGGCGGAGGTGTGGGCGAGCTTTGGCGGCTTGCGGTGCCACGGCGCACGCTCACGAGCTCGCGGGAGAGGGCGGCGTCAATGGTGTTCGGTTTCTCCGCCTCGGTGAGCACCACAGAGACGAAAGAGTTAAATGGAGGGAGTAGGGGGGGCAGCAGCAGCACTCGGGCAGCATGAACGCGCCAGCGCGCTCGCGAGTGGGGGCGAAAGAGGAGCATGACGGCCACGCGGTGTTCTGGCCCTGCGCGCGGTCGGCCACGGCCGTCGGTGTCTGAACCCGAATTCCTGATTCAGTCCTAATCACGACGACTGACAGAAGTGATTTCATCGCCCCACCGCTCGTGGTCAAGGCTGATTCGATGAGAGCCGTAGTTAACAAAAATGTAGAGCTATGTGAGGGCTTCAACATTGCCAATAGGGTCATGAGCTAACTCGGCTTGGTTAGTGAGATACAACGCCCCAAAGTGAGGCACAAGAAAGCTGAACTGAGTTTCACTTATTTCCTCCGACTGAAACCCGATTTTCGAAGCACTTTAACTCATAAACCATTGGGAACCAGGCTTGGGTGATGTTGACAATGTTGTAGAGCCACATGAGGGCTCCAACTTTGTCAATTGGCTCATGGACTGGTTTGGCCTAGTTTGTGAGTTACAGGTTGCTAAAGTGAGGTACTGTGAAACGGTTTTCAGCTCAACACTTAGCAAAATTTGCTAAGTCCCAAAACAGCCCCTAATACTGACTTGTGGGCCATTTTTGAGCATGTTCTGATCATTTTCATGAGATGGCCATATTAGAACTTTTGTTCCTTATGAAATTCTCTACAACTTTGCTTAAGGGTGCTCCTCCATGCAAGGTCTCTAAGATAGACTTTTTAATTGGTCAAACCAGATCATCCTAGGGCCAAATGGTGGTCAACCATCTCTTGGAGGGCATTTTAGTAATTTTGGCCAACATGAACCTTGCTCCAAGAGTTACCCTAGGTATAACTACGGTGTTGTAGGACATAATTGACTACTCTACCTTTTTGTCACACCAACTATCAAGTATCACATGATGTGAGCCAAATAAAACTTCTAAAACAATCACAGTTGTTGCATCACATAAAATAATATGCATGATGCATGCTTATGCTTATGCAAATGCAATGCAATTATGGAGCTAAACACTTGAGGTGTTACACGTGCCACCGTCGAGCGGCTTTGCGACGACGCCCTTGGACCCCGAGCCGGAGGCGCAGCGTCCCACGTTGGCATGGACTAGCCGGCCGGTGGCCCGGGTGACTTCCCACACGGCGTCGAGGTGACGGCCGGCGGTGTTGACGGCGATAGGTAAGCCAGAGGTAGGCCCCCAATCCTTCCGTCCTTTCTTTTCTTTTCTTTAGGGTTAGGGTTTGGTGTTGTCCGATCCGAAAGGTTTAGTTGTTATCCGATCTAAAATTGAATCGTCTCTTTCTATTCTTTCATCTCCAATTGGATCTACACGCTAGTAAAAACCTAGGGATCCGGTACCATTGTTGTAAAAGTAGGATCATCTAGGAGTGGATCCAGCGGGTAGTACTCTTTGCATTTGAGATAGACTAGTGGAAAATCACGCAACTAACCGGAGAGGTGAGAAAGAGATGAGAGATGGAGAAAGACTATGTTACCGATCATCGGTTGGAGGAGGAAGAAGAATCCGCTATGGCTTTGGTGTCGGAGGAGGCAGTCATGTCGGTGGAGTTATCGGTGAAGTTGTAGTCGATGCAGTGGAGCAGCACGTTGGGGAAGGAGGGCGACGCAGTGGAGTCTGGTGGCGGCTTCCCGTCGCTTACAGCACTCCCTCTGGATCGGCTAGGGTTAGGACGGTGGATGGCGGCAGTGGCAGTGAACCTCGTGTCTTGTGCCCTGGCCCCCACCTCCTATTTATGGTGTTGTGCGACGGGGGCCCACTAGCCATCTATGGGCTGGGCACCCCCGATCAGGGCGCGGGTCAAGGGCCCAGTTGACCGTTGGGCCAACCGGTGGAGATCAATTCTAACACAACCAATACTTCCAGAGTTCTGCATTTGGCATTTTGATCACGGAAGTTTTTCAGGACATGTCCTTCCACACAAATGGCGCACCTATCAGGGGTATTGGGCCAAGGTAGATTCGACTCGAAGTCGAAGGTGCGACCGTGCGATATCACCTCACTGGTCCTGAAAGTGGCAGCGGATCATCCGATTTTAAATTCGAAAACTTTTGACCTTTCGTTTGGTTTGAGAAACGGAAAGTACTAATAGTTCGCAGAGAGCAGGTCAGCTAGTGTCGACAAGTGCACTGAATCTTCGATGCTGTAACAGGCCATGACATTATTTTGATGGACCGACCGAATCAAAGTTAAAGATTAGGCTTCTTCGATGATGAGTGAGTCTTCTTAAGTTTTCAAGGTCCTGATTCCACGTATATGCAAATTAAGTTATACGTGATAAAAGGATGGATTATTCCTACATAAATTAAGTTATTTTCTTGTACGTACGATTTGGGTCGCAACGGACAGCCATATTTGCTGGTCTGTGTAAACAGGCTTTCACGGGGGCAGGTCTGAGTGTCTGACGGGCGAAGCCGCGGAGGTGATTCTAAGAAGCAAAACATCAGAGTACGTCACGTAATGGACGCTTGTTGCAAAGTGGCACCATCTTACAGTTTGCAGTTGTCCTAGGTGACTAGGTGAAAGATGAAGTTGGTTTAAAAAAAAAGTGAGAGCTGAAGTTCACCGGAAGGATAGGAATATAGGATAGGAGACGCAGAAAGCACAGGGACCTTAGTCGCCTTACTATGCGATTATTACGTGGCTAACCGGAGAGTTCAGACTTAATTTCTCAAACTCTTGCTACAGGCTCTTCCGCTTTGCTCAGGGTGTGTTCACTTCGCGAAAAGTAGCTGAAAAGTTACTGTAGCATCTTTTGTTGTTATTTGGCAAAATTTATCCAATTATGGACTAACTAGGCTCAAAAGATTCGTCCCGACATTTACAGACGAACTATGCAATTAGTTATCTTTTTTACCTACGTTTAATGCTCCATACATACGTCGAAAGATTTGATGTGATGTGTGTAAGAGGAAATATTTTGGGTTGGGAGGGGAAGTGAACGATGCCTCAGACTTACGCGTCAGCTCTCACTGTCATTGGCCTGCCGGTCAATTGACTTGACTTTGCCGAACGGAAGGATAAGACAGTGTGTGGTGCCATCGCTAGTTTCACTATGTAAAAAGAAGATTTCTAATCACATTAAAATACCGGCACATATATGGAGTACTAAATGTAGATTAAATCATAAACTAATTGCACAGTTTTATTGTACTTTGCGACACGAACATTTAGAGCCTAATTAATCAATTTTTGAATAATTTTTTACACTAAAAAAACAAAAGTGCTACAGTGCTCGGGGTGGCACTGTGCCGAATCGACCACCCCGAGTCGGTCATCTAAACAAGGCCCAAGAGTCATGGTCCGCGGCGCAAGTGGCCAAGCGCATGCATCGAATTTCCTGGCGGGATGCTCTGCTTCACCCGTAACGCCGTGTGGAGCACGGTCTAGATTTATGAGACCGGGACGACAATCTCGGTGCTCCCATTTTCTCTCACACTTCTCCCCAGTACCCATCTCTTCTGCCAGGGCCCAGGGGAACCCGGGAAGAGGAGGAGACGGTCACCCAGCCGGGTTGCCTCCCGCAGGCTGGCCGCCTGACTCCGGCCACGGCGTACAGCTAGGCCCAGAACGCGCGTCGCCTCTCCTACTCCTACCGCTGCTAGTGGTAAGATGAAAGGCTTTCCGCCTCCCTAGTTCCTCTAGCTATTCGTTCCTTCACACTCCTGCTGCTTTGGAGCAGCTTGTTTACGGGTGTGTTATCCTTCAAAATTCTAAAAATTTTACAAGATTCTCCGTCACATCGAATCTATGGAGACATGTATAGAGCATTAAATATAAGTAAAAAATAACTAATTACACAATTTTGTTGTAAATCACGAGACGAATCTTTCGAACCTAATTAATTTATGATTGGACACTAATTATCAAATACAAACAAAAGAGTTACTGTACTTCCAAAAAATTTACAGCAGCAACTAAACACAGCCGGAGTACTTTTCCATCCCATCTGCTGATCAGAATAGAGGACCGGGAACCATAGGGACGAACTATAGACTATCATCTGCTGGGCGGCCTCCTGCCTATGAGCATCTCCACCAACACTATTCAAATGACCTCGGTTTAGCAGTGGAGGCCAAAAAAAAAACTCAGCTTCATTGGATCGCTACTGGGCCTTCCAAATTTGTTGGCATCCTATTTTTTTCTTATTCTTGTAAGAGTATCTTCAGCACTGTTACCTAAAATAGGTCTCTCTACTTTCATATGTAAGAGCATCTCCACGAGTTTGCCAAAATTCATTTGGCAAATCTTGTGATTTGGCAAGTGCCTAAACCATATGGCAAGTGAAAAAAGATTGTATCTCCAATAGTTTGTCATTTTAGACTTGGCAAAATTGGAAAAGGAGACTCACTTCTCTTTTTTTTTCCGGACAGGACAGGAAACGCGCGTGGCTTGCCCCTGCTTCTGCTCTCGCTTCTGGGCCTGCAGCAGCGTGCCAGTGGTGCCTACCTCGATCGACGACGCCCTGGCCCTCCACCCGACGCCGCCGCACTCCCCACCGTGAGTCCGCAGATCCTGCCTGTTCTCCGTTCCCCTCGCCCCGTTAATTTGATCGAGTGTCTTGGATGCTTCTTTGCGAATGGTGCGCCTCGATCGATGATTCCCCATGCAATATGGTGTGCCTTGCCGTCGCCAGCCGGCCAGGTAAGCTGCGAGCTTTGCGAATGTTTGCGCTGGAGCAGCGAAGACTAAAAGAAGGGAGAAGGAATCTTTGTTTCTGTTTGTTTTGGCCCCTGTCTCTGTCTCTATTCTATCTAAGCCTGATGTTGGGAGTAGTAAATTGGTGAAAACATGGTTGTATGTATTGCTAGTACACGCGTATCACGTAGTAGTACAGCATATCTATCTCCTTTTTTTAACTTGGGATATGTGGTATATAAAATATAGTACTGCTTGCCGTGGTGCTCTGTAGAAGTACTAATCCGATCCCTCCATGCATCCATGTATATAAAAATAATCTGTTTAGTATTATTCTAGTATATATGGCCGGCCATTTTCTGAGAAGTGCATGCCAGCATTGTGTTAGTTGTGCCCATACAGGCTTGCTGAAGACTGAACGACAGGTCAACGCATAGTAGACATGTTCTCTGAATTTCTCACTAATGCTTCAAGCATACAAAATCATGAAATTAATTAAAACCAGCACCTCTCTTGTTTTATGCAGCTAGTACTGAGCGCAACATAGAATCAGTTCATGACATCATCTTGTCATTGGAAGGTATTTGCACTCTTCAAATATGTGATTATCTTTCTGTTGTTTGTTGAAACACGAACTCAAATACATTGTGATTACCTTGCTGTTTTAGTTGTTGAAACACAAGCTTAAATGTGTGATTAGCTTGCTAAATGCGTTAACTTGATGTTCAGACCAGACTGATTGTTAATATCATTCTTCTACCTTAAAGAAAACAAAAGATAAGAACTGGTAAAACTTGATTCCAGCTTCAGATGGTTTGCATTTTACTGAGCTATGGGTTCTAGTGTTTTACTGAGCTATGATTGTGGTTTAATTTTCAAACCTACCACTACCATGTGTTCTCTTGATTTCTTTGTGTGGTCGTGCAATATTTCATTCTTCTAGTTGCAAAATGACCTCTCTTTTTAGCGTTACTTATACATTACACTTGCAATCAGGTGCAAAAGTTACCTAATGCAACTCTTGCCTGCTTATATTCTCACTTTTTGTAACCTTCTTTTGGTTACATTTTAATTGATGCTATTGGAACAAGGCATTACCTATCTGCTGTATTATTATAGGTATACTTTGGTTACTGTTGGAATAAAGCATTAGCCCTATACACAATTTGTTAGTGTAGTATGGGATCAGATTCCAGTATATATATGTTGATGTATCACTTGTAGTCAGTTCAGTTACTGTTTTCTGAAAACAATTTTCTATTTTCTTGGATGAGCTATTGATCATAGTATAGGCACTGGTTTAACAAATGATAAACTTAGGATGATGTATCGCTTCTCAAGTAGCTTCGATTTGAATGCAAGAAAGTACAAGCTTAGCTTGCAAAGGGTACAATCCAGAGAACAGGAAAAAGAAATCCTGTACTGTGGCATACAATCCATTTGGACAGATGTTGTGCTAGACAAATACTCAAATAGGAAGTTTCTCCTACTGTACTTGTAGCTGCATGATGTTGTCTTCTACTGAAAGTATCTGTTTATTTATGCAGATGAAGACTCAGAATCTCACTGAAGGGAGACCATGCAGATGAAGACTCAGATGACTGAAGGGAGTCTTGCGAAGAGTTGAGACATCTTTGGTGCCTGTGTTGCATCTGTTCATTAAGTTATTATAGTCATTAGATTAGATTCTTAGATGATGTTATCATAATTGCTTCTTTGGTCGTCATTCAAACACGGTTTCATCTTTGCTGGCTTGCTATATGCTAATAGTTCATAGCCTAGGCTGTTTGTTTGGCTCTGGTATTTTAGTAATGTCACAGTTTTCTATGGCCCTGGTATTTCTGCAATTGTCGTGATATGATCAGTCAGCTCCAGGTATTTGCTGTGATATAAAGCCCGTTGTTTACTGTCTTGCTAATGGAACCTTAAAACGTGAATCAGTAACACTGATGGGTAAACAAAAGTGATGTGTTTTTGCTGTACTCCAAAAAATATTGTAGAAGTGCAAACAAAGTATGTCCGGTTACTTGTTTAAGGTATGATTACAAACAAGGTGATAATATTTTTGGGTCAGCCCCAGGGTACCCATTGGGCCAGCGAGACCAAAGGCTTTGGGAAATTTGGGTCGGCTCGTGGCCTTGCAAATTGGCCTTGAGGCCACGAGGCTAGGTCCAAGGCCGGCCCATTCCCATCTTGAGTATATGGGCAGATGTAGTAGCACATCAGCTCAATTTGACGACCAATACCAGATGCGCGCTGGATGCGCGTGGGTGAGCAACGCGCATATATGTGCGCTCAAGGGTAGTTTTTGCCAAGTTGGTAAAAAATGGAAAACAAGATACCAAATTATTGGAGTGAGTTTTTTCTTGTTTTGCTAAATTTTCAAGGATGGTAACCTCATTTGGCAAACTGTTGGAGATGCTCTAAGTAGCCATCTACTTTCAATGTCCTATTTTTTTCCTGTTGTCTACAACATGTCTACCTAAATCGGGGCCCTTAAATTCATCCCAGTTCACAATGATATAAGGGGTCCACTCATCATACTCTTCTCTCCCCTTTCTCCAAATGACGACAGCGAGCACAACCATGGGAGGCGGAGTGCCTGCGGAGAGGTGCCTCACAGGGAGGAGGAGGGACCGGCTGCGATGGAGGCTAGATCTAGTGGCGGGGCACAGTGCGGCAGCGTGAGACGAAGTGAGCGTGGGAGTTCGCGCATGGGAGAGAAACTGTCGAAGAAAAAATTAGGTGCCCATCTCTTGGGCCAAAAGATGTGGATAGTAGGAGGCGAAAAGTAAGGGGCCAACACAAATAGAGTCCTTGTAAGTAGAGTGTTAAAATGTATTTCAATACTCACAAATAGAATAGGGCCCTGTGTTAGGTAGCCTACTAGAATGCTCTTAGCACCCTACTCAGCCACCGAAAATCTTCCTTTAGCCTTTCTTCCCTGTGCCAGCCTGAGATTGCTCTTGATGCGCCCCTTCTGCCCCACTGCCTTTCGTTCCTTGGCGCTCCCTAGCTGGCGCTGTGACCTGCCCCGCGCGTGGGTGCAGGCGCACCCCCGGTGCCTTGACGCTGGCGCACCTCTTCCCGATGTCTATGGTGACAACATGAAAGAGGATGACATATGGGTCTACTAGGATGGGTTTGGAAGGCCTATTTTAGGAAGTTTTGCTAGAGAAAAAATGAGTAGTATTCACATCGGTAGTTACCTAAATAGTAGAGGATCGGTAATTAAAAAAAGGATCGGTCTTAGATAACATTGGTGGAGATGTTGATGGCGGTGCCTCGCGTAGGGCGTGGCAGACAGCTACCTTCGCTTCTAGTGGCATGGCCTTCAAAATTTACATAGGGTGTGTTCACTTCGCGATAAGTAGGTGAAAAGTTATTGTAGCATCTTTCGTTGTTATTTGGCAAAATTTGTCCAATCATGGACTAACTAGGCTCAAAAGATTTGTCCCGATATTTATAGACAAACTGTGCAATTAGTTATCTTTTTTGCCTACATTTAATGCTCTATGCATGCGTCGAAAGATTTGATGTGATGGGTGGAAGAGGAAATATTTTGGGTTGGGATGGGAAGTGAACAAGGCCATAATGGGCAACGAAGTCACGTACATAAACGGTGCCGGGGAGGAGGAAGAAGAATAGTGCACCGACAAGGTTAGGGTTTGGGGTGGAGCTTGGGTGCCTCCAATGTCCTCCGGGCTTAGAAGAGAAGGCCTTGGGTGATGGTGGCGGTTGGACGGGCGTGAGCAAGGCGGCGACGGCTCCGCCGAGCGGGCGGTGTGAGAGTCATTAGACAACCAGTTGGCTTGAGCCGGCGATGGGGCAAGGGGAACAAGATTTTTTTTTCTCCTATACAGGGATTAGGTGAGGGCGGGGTGGGCGGCGCGATGATTCCGATTCGGATTAGGGAAGGGCAGGCTGGACTGACGGAGGTGGTTGGTGGGCGGCAAGGGCGCCGCTGGCCGGGGGCAGCAGCGGGGGAGCAGAATGGCTCCACGAAGAAGAATAGAGGAAGCACAGGGAAGAAGAAAGAACCCCTGCACAGCTGCGCTGATAAAGAGTCCTCTGTAGTCTCACCTCTGCTACTAGTTCCTCACTCCACACACATTCTGGTTTCCAGCAGGGTATTCATTCACGTCCGACGATGGATGCCGTGGTGGAGATGTTCAGCAACACTACTACAGATTCAAACATCACTGCCGGCCCATCACTGCCGGATTGTATTGGGCCGGCAGTGATAAATCTTCACTACCGGTTTAAACTCTGACAGACATTCAAATGATTGGGGTAGGGGTCAAACCGGCAGTGAAGCTCATTATCACTGCCGGTTCGTGGCTGGAATTGGCAGTGAATCTTCACTGCCGGTTCGTGGCTGGAACCGGCAGTGATAATAAGGTTCACTGCCAGTTTTTGAACCACCAGTGATTACGAGCTTCACTGTCGGTTCCAACCACAAATCGGCAGTGATAATTAGATTCACTATCGGTTCGTGGTTTAAACCGCCTGTGATATGTCCACAGTACATATAGCTCGACCTCCCTCCCTTCTCTGTCTGAACGGAATAGAACACTACTCGTGAACCCTAACTCCCGGCTCCCCCTCCCTCATGGGATCTCTCATCTCCGCCCCACTGCAGCAGCACTCTCTCTTCCCATCAGTAGTCGCACTCCATGAGCTCCCTCTCCTCTCCCTCCCTCGATGGCCATGGCGGCAGGGTGGCCTCGCACGCGCACCCAGAGGTGGGGGCCACGCGCCATGGTAGCAAGCGCTGCCCTCCCCAGCAACGCCGGGGCGGCCTCGCGCGCGCACACAGGAGAAGGGCGGCGGTGCAGCAGCTCCTTTCTGTGGCCGTCGCCGAGGCCGAGCAGGGCACTTAGGCCAAAACCGAGCCCAGCGACGTCTTGTGTAAGCAAAAGGGTCTTAGCTGATCTTAAGGGTGGCGATTTGGATTAAAATTTGGGGATTTCTTATGCCAGGGTCAGCGCCACGCCCGGGGCAGATGTCCGAGCTCATCGTTGGGAAGGAGAAGCTCACTCTATTCAACACAGGTAAACACCTGTTCCCCTGGATTCAATCCTTGTGAGTTTTATTTTGTCTCCGTTACCATTTGCTTTATGAGCACCAACGGAACTTGCATCAAGTTACTAATTAGTCTGAAAGCAAGAACTTAGCTGACTACTACATACCATTTCTGCCTCCAAAACAAGCTGAAGTACCATGGTCAGTAGCGGCAAATCCTGTGAACTATTGTCGGCCATGTGAACTATCTTGTGTGGAAGCTTTATCAGCAGCCCTCATAATATGGTAATTTTTTTAAGCCTTGCCTAACAATATTGTTTGGAATATGTAGGTCATATAATCGTGTAGCTTGATTTATAGTTAGTTACTGTCAGGCATCAGCTTATGTTATATACATATTTGCAGTGGGGAGGAAGATACAACATATTTGTTGCTTGGGAAATTCAAGTGGGGTCACGCATTCTTGTCTCTAAATAGGTCAGTTCAGTAGAATTTTTTGTGTTTCATACCTATACTGACAAATCTTATTAAGCGATGATACACCAATCAACTAGTTTATTGTGATGAAATTGTTTTTCTAGTTCCAAATAATGAGTTCTTACCAAACTCATTATCTAGCAATGCTAAGGATAGAGATATTATTGAGTACTGAAACTTGTGTGCTAGAAATAAAGAGATGCTTAGAACTATATATGTTGTAGATATTATTCTGGATGCGTGGGTTATATAAGGCGCTAGCGCGCTCCAATGCCAGTGCACGACACTTGCGCGCTCGACGCTGTCCGCCAGTGCACGCCGTCGCCGCTCGATGCGAGTATGTGTTCTCGACCCTTATTTTAGTGTTTCTTTTCTTGATATGTCATTCAATAATATGGACTTTGTAATTGCAGCAACCATTTCATACTCGTAGATATCTATCTTCAAGATTCACATATCGAGGTGTGGGACTCAAAGAAAAAGCCACTTTCTCTTATTGACTCCCTAGTCAAAGTGCTGAATAAGTAAGTGAACCCAATATCACAACACTTTCTAATCACATAGGATATTGTAATGTCCTCGGCCTTCACACTTCATTTACAATGTCACATAGAATGAAGGCATTACCTGATTGGAAAAATCTCGATAGCAAGATGCAAAAGCAATGGAGTGCCCCATTCAGTGTAAAGTATATGGAGGATCTCAAGACCCTAGATCAACCGATGGGGAACAACAAATGCGGGTTCTATATGATGTGGGCAATGCTAAAATACTTTGGCGCAAAAACAGATAATGGAGATGATATGGTACGTAGCTGGAGGTGGCAATGCTAAAATTCTTCTTACGTTTGTGCATCTCAATATCATCTTGCTTCAATTACAGCGCAAAGCAAACAATCACAACCAGTTGCTAGATTTTGAGATGAGAGGAATTCAAGAGGAGATAGCAAGGTTTGTGATGGACGAGATATTGACCAAGAAAGGATCATTCTCCATTGCGAGGACTAAGAAGTACAAGGCCCAGTACGGAAGAGACCACATCGATAGGCTATTGTAATGCGACTCTTAATTCGATACTTAAAGTTTTTTTGGAACTTTTGTAATATAAATGTTGATGGGTTTGTATTGTCGCTGATCCACAACCACCTCCACATCGATATCAAATTGATCGATAGCAACCACCTCCACCTCCCCGACCTCCCACCCCACCACCTCCCCTCGAAATGAAAATAAAACAATTATTAAAATGCAAATTGTGAAAAGTATATCACTACCGGTTCAAAGAAAACCGGCAGTGATAATATAATCTACACAACCGGTTGGTTAAAACAACCGGCAGTGATGACTCAAGTATCACTGCCAGTTTGTAACACAAACCGGCAGTGATTGCTCAAGTATCACTGCCGGTTTGTAACACGAACCGGCAGTGATACACGAGCTATCACTGCCGGTTTGGCATAACCGGCAGTGATGTGATCAGCTTATCACTGCCGAGTTGGTTATGACGGTTCAAAATCCGCCAGTGAAGGGGGGTTTTGAACCGCCAGTGATGTCCTTCTCTGGTGTAGTGCAAGCTCGCTGATGTCATTTATGATGAACTCTGTTATGATGTATGCCATTTATTGAAAACATGAATTAGTTGCATGCTCTGAAAGGTTGAAGATGCCTCATAAATTAAAAAGAATGAGGGAAACAATAGAGGAGATAATAGATCACCAGAACAAATTCAACTTCATAGAAGACACTAGAAAGAACGACGAACAAATTCAACTTCATCATTTTTATTTATGGTTTTGGAGGAGTAGGTAAAACTACTCTTGCCCAGATGGTCTTCAACGATGATAGAACAATGCAATTCTTTGACATCCAAGTGTGGGTCTATGTCTTTCTAAAATTTGATATCAAGACCATCGGTCAATCTATCATCTCCCAACTGGATAAATCAAATAGCTCTGCTGATATCACCTTACAAGCTACACGGGACCGCTTGAAAACTATTGTTAAAGGGCAACGGTTTCTTATTGTTCTCGATGACCTATGGGAAGAAGATCCAGATGAGTTGGAAAAACTAAGGACACTGCTGCGGGGTGCTAAAGCAGGCAGCAAGATCATTGCAACCACACGCGGTGTAAAAGTTGCTAAACTAATGAATGGGAGTTTGACAATAGAATTAGGTGCTTTACCGGACAATTGCTGCTGGGAGTTGTTCAGAGCAAAGGCATTTCCACATGGAAAGGTGGATGCTGATAAGGAAAGTATAGGAAGAGAGATAGTAAATAAATGCAGCGGAATGCCACTAGCAGCAAATTCTCTGGGTCACCTTTGCCGGAGAACTAATGAATGGAAAGCTATACGGGATAGTGATATCTGGGCAGAAGATGGAGATGATGGACCTTTCATAGACACGAAAGTACTACCATCACTGAAGCTTAGTTATCAATACATGCCTTATCATCTCAAGCCCTGTTTTGCATATTGTGCTGTTTTTCCTACAGGCTCCCACATAGAGAAGAGCAGCTTGATTCAGCAGTGGATTGCTCTTGGATTTGTTCAGCTCCCTGCTGCTAGCCAATCGTTCACCGTGCAACAAGCTGGAGAAAGATACTTTGAGGAGCTTCGTGAGATGTCATTTCTTCAGGATGTAGCTGGAATGTCTCCAACTGTAAGTTCTTGATTTCTTTTACTGCTTAGTATTTGATGTCAAAGTTCTATTTAGGTAGTCTCATCTATTCCACTACAAAAAAAAGCCAATCTACATCAATTATGTTCATTTTTTGTTTTTGATAATACATGCTACCATGCAAGTTAATTATGACTAAACTTGGGCAAGATAGTTTACTAACATGGGTTCAATTTCATCTTTCAGCCATTTGCAAGATATAACGAACCTCGAGGTGTACTATTCCAGATGCATGATTTGGTTCATGATCTAGCTAGATTAGTTGCAGGTGATGAAGTTATTGCCTTCGATGCTAATAGGCAACAAAATCGTCATGGTAATACAGACAACTGCCGATACATGTTGCTCTCAAATTTGTGTGACTCATCCCTATATTATTGCTCTATACCTAGCACAGCAAGGGCTCTTCGTTTTGAAAAGTGCAGCATTGCTCAGACTAGTTTGAAGTCTTTGATGGGAGCTGAATTCTTACGTGTACTGGATTTAAGTACATGTACCACTATTGCCGATCTACCTGATTCTATCTGCAATTTTAGACTGTTGAAGTTCTTAAATATATCTGGAATGCAAACTGGCCTTCTGCCCAAGTCCCTAAGCTCCTTGCATGGTTTACTAGCATTGAATCTTTCCGAAAATACTGGCCTTGTTGATATTCCCAGTTACATTTGTGAATTTGTCAACCTACACTATTTGGATCTACATGGCTGCTCAAATCTTAGAGAGCTGCCACAAGAAATTCATATACTCAAAGAGCTGCTACACCTGAACCTATCAGGATGTGGTAGCCTACAATCTCTGCCTAATGAGTTTGGGGAGCTTCGAAAACTCTCATTCCCGGACCTTTCATATTGTTCTCAGCTTCAAACGCTTCCTTCAAAGTTTGGTGGGCTTCAGGAACTTTCGTTTCTCAACCTGTTGCATTGTTACCAACTTTGTGAGCTGCCTGATTCTTTCATTTACCTTGCAAATATGATACATCTGAATATGTCCTTCTGCCACCAGTTGAAACTATTGCCTATTGGGTTATTCAAATACATGAAGAAGCTTCTAGGTTTGAATTTGTCTGGCTGTACCTCTCTTGAAGTTATTCCTGAAGTTTGTGAGAATGATGCTGGCTGCCCGATGTTGGAAACTTTGGAGTTATCAAATTGTACTAATCTGGCTGCCCTTCCAAATTCCTGCACCAGTCTTTGTGAGCTCCGGTATTTAAATCTATCAGGTTGTTCTCGAATTAACAACTTTCTAAATTTGATTCCGCACTGGAAATTCGATAAGTTGGAGTACCTAAATCTCTCTGGGTTTTATGCAAAAGCTTATCCTGAAGCTCCAGGAACCTCTGTGGCAAACGTAGAGAGTTCAGAAGATCTTAATAGAGAGCTAGAGCTAGGTATGCTGCAAGAGGATATCATCACCCAACGTTTGCATCATCTTAAGTACCTATCAGTTGGAGGGTTCACACTCTTCTCAAAACAAGGCATTGCAAGCTTGGTAGACCTTCTAACCTTGCCCAACTTTAATGTACGGGCACAACCTGCAGACAACCACAGCAATATTATGCTTCTCCAGCAGATCCTGGATCTCACACATCATGAGCTAAACATCAAATGCCTTGAGAATGTGGTGTCGCCAGAGGAAGCAAAGAAAGTGGAACTGAGCAGGAAGCAACAGCTTCATTTCTTGAGTTTTGAATGGTCTTGTTTTTTGTCCTCTTTGACACCTGATGAGGCTGGTGAGGAAAAGGCTATGGCAGTTTTGGAACATTTCAGGCCCTATTACAATTTACAGTGCCTCTCTTTAAAAGGCTACAATGGAACCAGATTTCCTAATTGGGTTAACAAGATAGATGACACACTCCCAAATCTGGTGAAAATTGTATTGTCCAATATCAAGGGATGTGAACATATTCCTACAATGGGACATTTACCAAATCTACAGGAACTGGAGATTAATGATATGCCTCTGCTTCGTCATGCACGAATTGTACCGTGCAAGAAGTTAAGACGACTGACATTGGTTGGACTGCAAGACATCACTGTACTTATATTTTATGATGACAAACTCGAGACACAAGTAAATGATGTGGACGAGACAGGAGTACATGAGGTGGTATTAAGTTGTGACTTCGATGAGGAAGAGAGAGAAACAAGAGATAAGCATGACAAGTTACCTGGTTCTCTTCCTGTAAATAAGCAAGTCAAAAGAAAGGCAGCGGCAGCAGGCCTTGTAGCAAAGGTCAAGGGTTGCTTAAAAGCTCCACGCTGTGGCATGTCGACAGAAACAAAGAGAATACACTACATTGGTGCTGGAAATGACGCACCTGCAAGCCAGTACTAACTCCAGCTCCCTCTAAAGAAAGAAGAAAACAGGCAGCAGGCCCTACACTTGATTATTTGAAGATAGAAAGCTGTCATAATCTAAAACTGCATCCATATATCCCAATGTGCAAGGAGTACTTCATCAAGAATAGCTTTCTCAATCTGGATCATATCGAGGAAGATGCCATAGGTATCCAAAGATATGATATGTTGCATTTGAATCCCACATTCAAATAAAAAATGTGGATAGAGGACTGTGTTGAAAGACATGACGATTCTGTAAGATGGATTATGAAAGTAGTTACAAACATCAACGTGGAGGAGCTTTTTATCACTAGATGCTACATCATTGCCAGACCGCCCAGAATGGAGGAACAGCCTTCTGGAACCCTTCGGAAAGTCAAGATAACAGATTGCAACGGGCCGCTTCCTAAAATATTGGCTCTATTCACATCACTACAGGAAATTGAAGTCGATTGCATCCGCCACTTCTTCTGGCGTGACTCACTGCATAAAATGACCAGATTGGAAAAATTGACTACACCATCTCCTGAACTTCTTATTTCAATGTTGTCCGGCTATCATCATATTCCGTATGTCAATACGAAGGAGGTAAGTTGCCCCTATTTCCTTTTTTTAAAGAATGAAAAGTTCAATTTACTCCTCGGCCCCAGCAGAGGAACATTGTCCAGAAAGCACCCAAAACTAATTTTATGTTCAATTTATCTCTCAAGATATTTCAGTTGGTCTAATCTACCATTTAGTAAGATTTTTCTTTCTTGTTTCTCCCCATGTAAGTTGAATTTTAAGTTTCAATTTTGTAGGTTGAAAGAAATCATATTTTATGTTACAAAAATACATTATGAATGTTCATCATTAATTTTTGATAACTTAGGCATCTATAATAAATTAATCCTACATACAAAATTGCACAAAAATTATGATGAAAATGTCATAATGTATTTTTCTAACATAACTACATAAGTTATGATGTTCACTATCAGCTACATAATTGGTGCTTTAGACTCAACTGGAGGCATAAATTCAACACAAAAGTAATTTATAGGTTATCCAGTCAATTTTCATGTGCAGGGGAGTAATTTGGGCTTTTACTTTTTAAAAAATGCCTTGTATAGGATTATTTTTTTGATTTAGTTTAGAAACTTTTGCTCTCCTAACCACATTGATTTTTAAACTTGGGGTAATTCCTTAAAATTGGATTTTTGAGTTGGAAGTCAAATTTGAATTGAATGGAATATTAACAATAATCAGAAAAAATTTGGAGGCGAAATAGGGAGGCGCAGTGGTGGCAGTTATGGCACACATCAACTCCTAGTGCTCCGCCATAGTTATATTATGACTTTAACGGTGAACCAATTCAGGTCTTGGCTCCTGGTTTGCTTGGTCCAACCTGGTTAACAATCGATTCAACACGGTTCAAATAGAATGAGTCCCACAGGAAAAGCTTGGCTCTGAAAGGACTGGATGGCTCTAGAGTGGGTGGACTGGGCTCTAAAAATTTAGTGCAACAACCTTTGTCTTTACAAATTCTACCCACTTCTTGCAAGGATTAAGCCTAGGACTAAAAACATCACACTAAGATTAAGTCCTTAGGGCGATCATGCTAAACATGTCCTTAAAAAAACTAAAAGAACACTAAAAGAACATGCTAAGCAAGTCTACAAAGAGCTCATATAAGTCTAGCTCAGAATTTTGCTTACAAGAGAGAAGAGAGGGAAAGAGAAGAGCTAACTCTTGTTTCCATGCTAGGCTCAGACAGATTACAAGGTCTGCTCGTGGAGTCCACGCACACGATCATTCATTTCCCTTGCATGTTTATATCAGATTTAGTGAGACCTCGCCCTCCAAATCCCTCAGCCAAACATCAAGTCAGTCTGCTAGTGTTAATTTACCGGTGTTTACCCATTGACACAAGGGATAGGTTTAAGGCCTATGTTGACAGCAGATTACCATGCAATGGTTTAACTTGGTTTGCGACTCTAGAAAAAACCGATGATAGCACAAGTTTATAGTTACAAAGGGTGTTTGGTACTGGAAGACATCTCAAGCAGCCCCCTTAGTTTAAGTATATGCAATTCTTGTACAAATCCCATGCCACCATTTTCCCCCAAATGTTATGGTAGGTAGAGCTGGTCTCGGAGGCCCACGCGGCACTGTAGCTCGTGAACAGTCCCTGATCTGATTAGATTAGATTAGATTAGATTATAGATTGGTTTGGTTTGTTAGGAAAGAAATAAGATAGATTGATTCAGTTAGGATATTACTTAGAGGTCAAGTAAGTTGTCTCTATAAAAAGAACCATCATGTATCAGTTATAGGCAAGCAAGAAGGTCCTAAGATAGTTCCCGAGGAAGGGTGGCTATCTGGGGTCTATCTGCTAATCCATCTATCCATAGCCATTCCATAACAATTTGGTATCGGGTTCCTTCCCGGGCGCATCGACCATCATGTCCGGCGCCCCTCCCGATCCTGCGGCCATGGATGCCAAACTCGATCGCATCCTGGCCAACTCACCACCATCAACAACCGGCTGAACTCCCATGACACTCGGTTTGCGCGCGTGGAGACTGGCAAGCCCGAAGCCGGCAAGGGCAGCGGGGTGTACGCTCACCTCGGTGGCAGGGAAGACGGCTGTGACGACGGGGACGCCCATCGCAGCGACAGAGACGACAACGAAGGCCGTGACCTCAAGCAGGATCGCACTTGGGCGAACTTCCACGAGCGCGCTCTTCGCGATCGCGACCGGTTCTACGACTTGCGCGATCGCTTTGGTCGCCGCGACCCCGAGCGCTTCGACCGTGACTTCGACCATGGGTCCTTCGACTTCACTAGAGCGAGCCGCGGTTTCTCCTTCGGCGCCTGTGACTAGTGTTATGAAATGGCTATGGATAGATGGATTAGCAGATAGATCCCGGATAGCCACCCTTCCTCGGGAACTATCTTAGGATCTTCTTAGGATCTTCTTGCCTCTAACTGATACATGACGGTCCCTTTTATAGAGACTAACTTACTTGACCTCTAAGTAATATCTTAACTGAATCAATCTATCTTAGTTCTTTCCTAACAAACCAAATCAATGTAATCTAATCTAATAAATTCAGGTACTGTTCATAAGGTACTGCTCACACGCTATAGTGCCGCTTGGGTCCCTGGGCCGGCTCTACTTGCCATAACACCAAAACTCGCACCTTTTGAAAAGATCTCCCAAGACTAAGCACAAAATTTTTATATCTTATTACCTCATTATAAAACATAAGAATTCTGAGTTTATCCCAAGTCAAATTGTTTTAAGCTTGACCAATAATAATAATATTTTTTATATTGAATGGGTATTTTGTCGAACTTATGACAATTTAACTTTGGACAAACTCATATGGAAGTGACTAATGCACGGCCGGCCGTATTATAGTCCTTCGGCGTGGCCTTGCCGTTTTGGGTAAAAGTACAATTATTAGATTCCTTTTTTGGCAAGATGCTAATTAACACTGTCTTTGTTGGCGCGAGGAGGAAAAAAATTTCCCGCCCTCGCGGCTTGAGCGGCCCAGGCCTAGATACGACCACGGTTTTATGGGAACAAGGCAAATCAGCCCCAAACATATGCTTTTAGGTACTGCATGTATATGTTCACAAAAGAGGACAATGTATTCAGAAAAAAAAACACATTTGCATCTGCAGTTTCTAAAAAACACAACACTATACATCTAGTCCCTAGGAAAAACACACATTTGCACATTCTTCTCTATACATGGCCCGCATCTTGCTTCTCTGTATGACTATACATGGCCTGCATCCTGCATGTTAAAAAAAAAGATACATATGTCATAAGTTTGTTACCTACATGTCATGATATAGCAGTACACATTTAATTGCTTTGCATGCCAGGAATCATCTTAATGAGCTACCTCCAGATTTGCAACAAAAGGCTAATTTGCATATTTAAAAGCACATTGTTGCCTAACAAGTGACACTTAAATTGCCTAACAAATGACACTTAAACAAGATCATCCCTAATGGTTATAGTTCTGGTATATAAGCAAGTCAAATTTAAAGCAATTGAACCTATCAGGAAAAAGTTCATGCTGTCATTGAACTGATATAATAAAGCAATAAAAATGCACCATCATAACAAACTTCCCCCATGTAGAAATTGCAGCCTATGAATATATTTTTTTTGAACGTAAAATACAGCAGGGGAGGCCCCCACTGTAAAGTTTTATTTGAAATAAGAGAAGCCCAACAACTGATCGAGTATCAACAAAGAAAAAATAAAATAAAAAAAACTGTACAAGAGCAGAAGGAAAGAAGGGGGTCCAAGGTGGACCAGAGATGACAACCCCACAACCAGGAAAGGGAGAGAGCCAACAACACTAGGCAATGACTGCTAAAAGGGCTAAGAAAATCGATCTTTTAGAGTCACAGAGTCTAAGAGCCTGTAAATTAGCTTCATCCAAAAAACTTTGCTTCCAGGAGCTGAAGGAAGGGCGACCATGATCAAAGATGAAATTGTTCCTCTGCTTCCAGATTTGCCAAGCTCTAATAATGAAGATCTCCATGAAGAAAGGGCTCTGAAATTGCTGCTTATCTTGAATCACCATCTGAAAGAAGTCCATGGAGAAATCCCAATGGATGCCAAGGTACTGCCAACAAGCTTGGCTAAAAGGACAGCTGAAGAAGAGGTGAAAGGCAGTTTCCTCCAAGTTGTTGCTACAGAGAATGCAATTGTAGTTATTTCCTTCTAGCTTGTGATTTTTTCTTTTGAGGATGTTCCTTGTGTTGAGCCTATCCATTAAAAGAAGCCAGGAGAAGACCCTAAGCTTATTGCAACATCTAGAATCCCAAACCCAGATGAACGGAGTAGGAGGTTGGACGTTCTTGTAAGGGAGATTGTAGAACTTTGAGGAAGGGTAACTCTTGTTTTCCCAAATGTACTGCCAAGAATCTTTTGTATTGTGATGAACTTGAATTGTTTGAATATAATCTTGAAGGCTTTGAAACTCTTGATATACTTGTTCTGAGATAGGGAGATGAAACTGGGTCTCCAGGGAGTTGTCTGACAGAACTGTGCAGCTGTGATATTCTTATTCTTTGCGAAGGAGAATAGTCTTGGGTATTTAGTTTGTAGGATGTTGTCATTCCAGAGATTAGACCAAAAGAGGACACTAGATCCATCTCCAATTTTACATTCAGCAATTCCTCTAAAAAATCACAAAGTTTTAGGATATCCCTCCACCAAAAGGAGCCTCTATCAGTTGTTGCATGAGGAACTTGACCATTGAAGTAATGGGCATTCCAAATAAGCTTGACCCATGGAATTTCCTTTTTATTGTAGAACTTGTCCAAATGCTTTAAGAGTAGGGCCTTGTTCTGACTCCTGAGATTAATAATTCCAAGGCCTCCTTTTCTCTTGGGCTTTGCACATTTCTTCCAAGCCACAAGGGGTTTCATTTTGGCATTGCTATTAGACCCTCTCCAAAGATAATGTCTCCTTGCTCTATCTATGTACTCAAGGACAGTGGTTGGGACTTGTAGAGTACACATGGCAAAGGTGGGGAGGGAAGAGAGGACTGAGTTGACCAGTTGAAGCCTTCCAGCATGAGTTAAGAAGTTTGAAGTGGCAGTGAGTTTTCTTTTAGTTTTACTCATAAGAGGTCCAAAATGATCAACCCTGGGCTTTGTGGTACCCAAAGGTAACCCCAAGTAAGTGAAGGGCAAGGATTCAATCTTGCAACCAAACACTCTGAAAGCATCTAGGCCCCGAGAGTTGGTTTCGGCAATTGATGACAACGCATTATTACCATGACTAACGTGTGTTTTGCAAAAACATTGGTAAGTTAGGTCATGGGATTGGTGACTACTTTGGGCACTATGGTATTCATGCCCTTTGATGGAAATTGTTTTGGTTTTCAAAGGATTAACATCAAGATTAAGGACGGTTAGTTCTAGACGTCGAGGTGTTGAGTTACATTCGAAATAGTCGTTAGGATCTTCGCTTTTTTTCCTTTGGCCGTACTATAAAGGGGGGCATGAGCGAGTAGCTTGACCTAGGTGAGTTTTTTGTTTAGGTGTGGTGCACACTTGTCAAACTTAGCACTATGTATAGCTCAGGTGAAGCCCAAAGTTCAATTGGAAGCAACTCGGTTCAAGTTGCGTCGCGTTTCGAAGTCGTTTGAGCCGTTTACCATTGACCGAACGCGGTCTCTGCCTTGACCGGACGCGGTCTGGTCAGTGCTGACAGTCACTGCGTTTCAACTTGGTTGACCAGACGCGGTCCTTACGAGGACCAGATGCGTTGATCGTGTTGACACGTGTCACAGAGGGTAAGTGAACTAATCAGACGCGACTAGAAAACGATCGGACGCGTCCTCAGTGTGTCCGGTCTTGTTCTAGTAAGGTACGTCACTGACCGAACGCATCCAGTCATCATTGATCAGACTCGACTGAGCGTCCGGTCAAAGTACAGTGAGGGCCTTGCACGATCGGATGTGTCCGGTCACCCCTGATCGGTGCGTCCGGTCACTCAGCGCTATCAGTTTCAAATTCGACCGTTGCCATCGACCGGACGCGTCCGGTCACGTCGAAGCTCTTGTAAGTTGTAGGACCAAACAAATCCATGTGTAGAAGCTCTAACACTCTTGATGTTGACATGTAAGCTTTTGTTGGATGAGTATTTGCAACTTGTTTACCGGCTTGACATGCCTATAAGGTTTGTCCTTCTCAAACTTACATCTTTCAAACCTTTCACTAACTCTTTCTTCAATAATTTGTTGAGAGTATTCATTCTAACATGAGCAAGCCTCCTATGCCAAAGCCACCCAAGTAAAGTTTTGGTGGACAAGCATGTCATCAAATTTGCATCTTCGAAGGTGAAATCAACAAGATAGAGATTGTTGTATCTAAAGCCTTTGAAAATCACTTGCTTGTCTTCTATCTTTGATACTACCACTTTATTTGGAGTGAATGAACATTGATAGCCAAGATCACAAAGTTGCCCAATGGATAGTAGATTGAAACTCAAAGAAGCAACATAGAGCACATTTAAAAGAAAGTGATCATTTGATATTGCAATCTTGCCTATACCCTTGACTTTACTCTTTGAATTGTCCCCAAATGTGATCTTCTCTTGACATTCCTCATTTTCTTCAAGTGAGGTGAACATACGAGGATCACCGGTCATATGTTGAGTGCAACCACTATCAATAACCCAATGAGTTCCACCGGTCTTGTAGTTTACCTATACACAAGAGATCAAGCTTTTTGTTTAGGGACCCAAACTTGAGAGGGACCCTTGACTTTCTCAACTAGTGACTTGGCAACCCAAATTTTCTTAGGCCTATTCTTGTTTGGGGAGCCCAAAAACATGACTTTCATCTTTCCACTAGAATCTTTTCTTAGCATATAGTGAGCATTGAAAGCAAAAGGTCTAGCATGCTTGGGCAAGGGTTGTGGTGGTGGGGTGTCACACTCATGAGCAAAGTGGCCCTCTTGTCCACACTCAACACATCTCTTAGGCTTGCGCTTTGATTTATTTTGTTGTTGTTGAGTTTTGGCCTTCTTCTCTTGATTTGCCAAGTAATCAATACCACTTCTATCCATCTTCATGACGGTGTTCATGAGTAGCTCACTTTGCAAGTATTGACCTCTTGTAAACTTGCTCAATCTAGTCTTGAGATACTCTTTCTCTTGCTTTAGTTTCTTGTTCTCCTCAATGAGTGACTCATTTGATGTTTCCTTCTCAAGAGCCATCAACCATTTAGCTTCTTGTTCTCAACTCTAAGCATCTCATTTTCGCTCTTGAGCTTGACATAATCATCATAATTTTCGGACTCAACCACTTTCTTGCCTTTGTCACTAGAGCCTTGCTCAATGCTCTCAATAATCAAGTCATCACATGATGTGGCTATGTCAATCTTAACAACTTGGTTAGTAGCATCACGTGTCTCAAGAGAAAGCTCATTAGCAACAACAAGACTATCATAATTAATTTTCAATGAAGTATAGTTATCTTTTAGCAAGTTGTGCCTAGTGTTGAGCTCATCATGCTTCTTCTCAAGTTTATCATGTTCATCTCTAAGCTCTTTGTTGAATGTTTTGAGCTCCTTGAGAGTAGAAGTCACAATTTTATTTTGATCTTTAAGCTCATCACTAGTCTTTTGTGCAATCTCAAGCTTTGATGAAAGTGACTCATTTTTATTTTGAAGCTCATCATTTTCATTTCTAGTCTTTCTCATGACCTTAGAGTATTTGTTGAGCAATTTTATAGGTTCATCATAAGAAGGTGCATCAAATTCATCATCACTATCACTATCATCATCATCACTTTCATTATTTTGTACCTTTCGTTCACCCTTAGCCATGAGGCATAGGTGAGTAGTGGATGATGACGGTGAGGATGGCGATGAAGGTGGTGGTGAAGATGTTGATGAAGATAATGATGGCCTAATCACAAATGCGGCGACCTTCTCTTTCTCGTCGTCGCTCTCATCGCTGGAGGACTCACATGATGACTCAATGTCGGTGAGCCAATCACCAATAATGTAAGCTTTGCCTCCCTTCTTCTTTTTGTGATATTCTTTCTTTTTTCCACCCTTCTTTCTTGTATGGCTTGTTCTTCTTCTTTTCATCTTCTTTATCACTAGATTCATCTTTCTTGCCCTTGTTCTTGTATTTGTCTTTTAGAGGCTTAGGGCATTGATGAGCTAGATGACCAAGTTCACCACAATTGTAGCAATAAATTTCGGATATTGGCATTCTTTTGCTACTTGTGAAGAACTTCTTCTTGCCATCGAACTTGATGCCACTCTTATTAAGCTTCTTTAGCATCTTGATGGTCTTTTTTACCATCAGAGCAAGTGATGCATCATCAATGTCACTCTCACTTGAGCTTTCATGCACAATCATGGCTTGGCTCTTCTTCTTTTTCTTGTCATAGCTAGCTTTGAAAGCCAAGTCCTTCTTGAAAGATGATGAACCCTCTTTCAGAGTGATATGCATGTACATCTCATGAGCATTGACCTTTCCCAATACTTGTGTCGGTGTTACGGTGGAAAGATCGCTTTGGTGAAGTACGGTGACAATGTGATCATACTTCTCAACGGGAAGAACACTCAAGATCCTCCTTGCAACATCCGATGGACTCATTTGAGTGAGCCCGAGAGCATTGAGATCCTCTACAAGAACATTCAAGCGAGTGTACATGTCATTAGCACTTTCTTTGGGAAGCATCTCAAATGAATTAATCTTCTTTAAAGCATTATGGTAGCGTTCCTCACGCTCACTCTTAGTTCCCTCATGGAGAGCACAAAGGTTTTCCCACAATTCATGAGCGTTTTTTGCATTACGCACATGATTGAAGATATCCTTGTCAAGGCCCCAGTAGAGTGCATTTCTTACCTTTGCATTCCACCGATCGTACTTCTCCTCATCACCAACGGGGTTAGCGGGATCCTTGACTTCCGAAAGCCCTTTGGTGGCGGCTCTAACACACCCGACATCTATGGCTTCGAGGTACATCTCCATGCAGAATATGGAAAATCATCTCCCTCAAAGATGGGAGGTGGTCCTTCCCCATTAGACATCTTGCTCTAGGCGGTAAAGCCTAATTTAGGAGCAACTCGGCTCTGATACCAATTGAAAGGATCAAGATGCCCAAGAGGGGGGGTGAATTGGGCTTTTCTAAAATTTATTGCAAGAATTAAATCCTACTAAGCCATAATTCACCTCTAGTGCATACAAGTGTTCCTAGTGATTCTACCGATACAAGTTTTACACCCTAAGTTCCAATCCTAGTCTAGCATGGCAATTCTAGGAAATTAAACCAAGCAACAAAAGCAATGCGAGAAAGTAAATTGCTTGAATATAAAGGGTTAGGAATACGGTGATGTTTTCCTGAGGTATCGGAGAGTCACCACTCCCTACTAGTCCTCGTTGGAGCACCCGCGCAAGGGTGTAGCTCCCCCTTGATCCGCGCGAGGATCAAGTGCTCTCTACGGGCTGATTCTTTGACACTCTGTTATGGTGAATCGCCCACAACCGCTCACAAGATGAGTTGGGTCATCCACAAGCTCGTCGGATGGTCACCAAGCTCCAAATCACTACCAAGCCGTCTAGGCGATGGCGATCACCAAGAGTAACAAGCAAGAACTCTCACTTGACCATAACAAGCCTAATAAAAAGGTGGATGCACACTTGCTACTCCCTAGTCACTAATGAGGGTCCTTAATCTTGGATTCTCAAATCTCAATCCTCACTAGAGCTCTTGCACTCTCTTGCATATGAAAGGTGTTTCTCAGCTGAACAAATGAGCAAGAGAGCTCAAATAGAGGGGTAGGGAATGTATTTGGTTCTTTGTATACCTCTCTCTCTACTTTTCTTTTTTGGTTCTTACCGTATTTGCAGGGACACAACGTCTGATCCGACCCATGAACAGTCAGGCCAAATGCTTGCTGCAGGAATTGATTAGTCCCGTGAACCCATTCAACGCTCTTCCTCTTTTTTGTCTAGCCCGTGTACATCCACTCACGACTAGCCATCTTCTGTCATGCACCAATGTATGGGAGTAATAAAACCAACATTTGCATGTACAAGGCATTCCTACCATCTAATAGGTGAAGGATAGGTCCTAATCCCACCCGAGGATGCGTAGATGAGGTTAGCTTCCATGCTCCACTCCCATCCGAGACGGAATTTCGGCAGCACCTCCCCGTTGTTCTCCCGATACACGTCCCGGTTTGGGGAGAGTGTGTATCCGGAGAACAACGGGGCGGTGCTGCCGAAACTCCAGCTCGGACGAGAGCAGAACATGGAAGCTAACCCATCTACGCATCCGCGGGCTGTCCAAGAAATGTGGACAATCCGAAAGAGATACCGTCGTAGATATGCGCTGATCAGCATACCAATGACCGTGTATCCCTTTCGGATGGGAGACGTCTAACTCGGTTACACGACCTAAGTACGACAATGGGTAAGGAAATGAGGTGATTTATACCTAGGGTGGCAGTGGAGAGAGGCTAGCGAGGCAGTGGCGACGAAGCCGATGAGGGTGGCCGAGTCCCTCCCACGGGTCCTGCAAAAAAGGCAATAGGTTAGAATCAATTGAAAATTTCGGCAGCACCTCCCCTGCACGGGGAGGTTCCAAAACCTACAGAAAACATAGGCATGAAGGCCAACATTTTCAACGACACGAAGACCGACAACCATAACGGCACGAAGGCCGACATTCGCAAACGGCACGGAGGCTGACATTCCCAAATAGCACGAAGGCCGACATTCACAACGATCCGCATACCTTCGGTGGTGGCGGGGCGTGCACGCGGAGAAGACGACGCCGAGAACGAGATGGGACGTCGCTGCGTCGACACCACCTCCTCCTTCTTCCTCTACTCTTCCCCTTCCTCCTCCTCCTTCCCCTTCCTCCTCCTTCCCTTTCCACCTCCTTCTCCTTCTCCTCTCCTTCTTCTTCCCCTTCCTCCTTCTTCCTCTTCCTCCTCCTTGTTCTTCCCCTTCCTCCTTCTTCCCCTTCCTACTCCTCTCCTCCTCCTCCTTACACGGCTAGAAGGGGCGGCGGGGGCCGGCGGCGGAGCGGCTCTCGGGCGGGGGCGCGACGCGTGGGGGCCGGCGGCGGGGGGTGCGGCGGCGCGGTAGGGGACGGCGGGGGGCACGGGGGCGGCGGCGCAGGGCGCGGCGACGGAAAACGGCGGGCGCCGGGGTGCACTGTGGGTGGCGGATTTGGAAATATGAGCTAGGGTTGAGGAGAAAAAGATGGGCTGATGGGCCTTATCCGGTCCTGCTTTGCCGACTGTCCACAGTGGCAGTCGGCAAAGCACTCCTTTTGTCGACTACTCAGGCTGGTAGTCGGCAAAGGGCCACTTTGTCGACTACCAAACGTGGCAGTCGGCAAAGTTTTAATTTTTTTTTGAATTTTGAGTTCAAACTTTTTATGTGGCCTATGTGTATTGTTTACAGTCACATGTTCCAATTTGGGGTCTTTTTACAACATTTTGCTATATTCTGTTGATTTCTTTCTTTTTCTTGAATTTTCACGCATAATCCAAGTTTGAACTGCAGGTGCATAAAATAATGAAACTTAGTCATTCGAATACAAGTTATTCACATATAGAGATGTCTAGGTTTTGGACATCTGATGCCGCAACTTGCTCCAAACTTTTTGAATTTTTTTATCATAGGCTCCACATGCGATAACATGACATCTCGATAAGTTTCGTGATTTTCCGTCTTCATTTGGATTTTATATAATTAAAAAGCACTTCTACCACGCCTGGAAAGTCCTGTTCCGTGGACAAGGACTTCAAACTTTTGGGTGAGCTTCTGAACACTGCCTCAAAATACACTCTCCAACATGAATATCATTTTTCGAATGGCTAAGTTTCATTATTTCATGCACCTGCAGTTCAAACTTGGATTATACGGGGAAAATTCAAGGAAACAAAAGAAATCAACGAAATATAGCAAAACAGTTTAGAAAAATCATGAAACTTCTCGAGGTATCATGTTATCACATGTGGAGGCTAGGAAAAAAATTTAAGAAAGTTTGGAGCAAGTGGCGACGTCAAACGTACAAGACCTAGACTCATAAGGCAAAGAAAAAAACACAAGAAAAAATCTTTGCCGACTGCCAAACTGCGGGGCAGTCGGCAAAGAAGACGGCGACGGGCGCCGTCTCGGCCCTAGCAAGATGTGCCGACTGCTTCACTTCGCCGACTGCCGGCAGTCGGCGAAGATAGTCTTTGCCGCCACGTTTGGCAGTCGACAAAGTGGCCCTTTGCCGACTACCAGCCTGAGCAGTCGACAAAAGGAGTGCTTTGCCGACTGCCATTGTGGACAGTCGGCAAAGGTGCTCTCTTTGCCGATTGCTCAGGCTGGCAGTCGGCAAAGGAGGACCGGATAAGGCCCATCGGCCCATCTTTTTCTCCTCAACCCTAGCTCATATTTCCAAATCCGCCGCCCGTGCCCCCCGCCGTCCCCCACCGCGCCAACGCACCCCCCGCCGTCGGCCCCCGCGCGCCGCGCCCCCCGCCCTAGAGCCGCTCCGCCGACGGCCCCCGCCGCCGAGCCGCGCGCGCCGCTGCCCGCGGTGCCGACCCCGCTTCGCCGTGGCCCCGCGCCGCTGCTGCCCCGCCACCGCGGCCCCACGCCGCCGCCCCTTTGCCGACTGCCCAACTTCGCTAGCTGCCTGAATCCGGCTGGCAGTTGGCAAAGACTATCTTTGCCGACTGCCAGTCTTTGCCACCTGCCGCAGCTAGGGCAGTCGGCAAAGATAACCTTTGCCGACTGCCCTGGCCTTGGCAGTCGGCATAGATCTCGGCAGTCGGCAATGGCCCTGTTTCCCGTAGTGCAATTGCCTTGGCGGGTTTTATGGTTTTCTTGGGTTTTTTTTACCCTCAAGGATGTTTCGTCTTGTGGAAGTTAAAATTTATAGTTGCTATTTTTTTAGTTAACTTGCTAGATCTATTAGATAAAAAACTCAGACTGCGGGGGATAACATGCACCCCTGAGCATTGCGCTTAAGGCAGAGGAATCCTCACCCAGTTTGAGAAAAAACCCCGAACATGTACCCCGCCCATACACTGGGGCCGTTACCCCGTGAGTCGGCCGGTGTCACAAACCTGCGCTTTGGAAACGTGGGCAGGCGAGGTTTTTTTTTTACCTCTGGCCAACCAATTTCGTCCCTGTGGGGGATCGAACCCGGCACGCGAGAGTGCCGTGGGAAGCGCTCGACCAGCTAGTCTAGCGTATACTAAACTTCTCTAGAGATGCTCTTAGTAACGCGCAAAATTATCTGTTGCTATTAAAAGGTTTAGTACATGTCAGTAATTAGCTATTTTATAAGTTGCCTCCTTCTCGAAAACTGACTACTAAGTTTTTTTTTTTTTTGCCGTGTGACGGTCATGCACTAAGATATATTTTTATTTTTTTCGAAAATGAATGAATCAAAGTTTTTTTTCTCGTATATACTATCTTAATTTGTCACGATCGACCTTATCAACTATATATTCCTGTTTTCATTAATAGAGCAAGTGGCCGTCATCGGATGAGTAGAGGCGGCCGGGCTTCTATAAATCGAAGGCTGCCTGATCAGCCTTTGATTAGTGAGCTAGTAGTGGATAGATGAAAGCAATCGGGTAACCAAAGTACTGGTACGCCGGTATAGCGCCTTGCTAATGAGTAGAGAACCAAGACCAATCAATACACACGCCATCATGGCGCTGAAGAACAACACGGCGGCGACTGGGCTAATTAGCAGCAGCCAAGGTCCCGATTGATCCGCATCGAAGTTCTTGTGTTCCTGGGCGTCACCGCGCTGTTTCTCCTCGTCACAATCGGCGCCTTCCGCCGGCGGTCGAGCAACAAGTTGGTCAAGATCATCCTTTGGGCGTCCTACGCCGCTTCTTACTCCCTGGTGAGACCCTGGGGCTGATGCAGTCCTCCCCTTACGGGAACGGCCTGTTGCCCTGTTCAGCGTGTGGGCTATTTGCCTGTTGATGTTGCTCGGTAGCGCCGACTCCATCTCCGCCTATAGCCTGGAGGACAATGAGCAGTGGAAGCGGTTCTCGCTACACCTATTCGTCCAGAGCTTCTGGGTGGGTTGGGTGCTTGGCGCGTTCACTGAACACTCAGATTTCAAGGTCCGGGTGTGGTGCATCTACGCCATCGTCGTACTGAAATCCGGTACACGAATCGCATCATTCAGGTCGGCCAGCAAAGCCGACCTGATATCCGAGAGCACAAGTGTATGGCAGAATGCAGACTACATGAGCTATGACCAAGGTTTTCATTATCGGAAATTAAAATTTATCGGACGTCATGGATAAAGAAGATAAACAAGATATATCGGAAATATCGGACCAAATTCAAAAAAAATTAATTTTTTTTTCAAAAAATTTGTAGAATTTGACTTGAAACTACTCCTAAGATATTAAACATCACTTGTTCACAAATCAAAACAAGAATAAATCATTATAAGTGTTGGATCGTCGCGTGACTGATTTTGGATTGTTTGTGTAGAAACAGGAAAAATAGGAAAAATTTGGCTGTCGGACCCCGGAGATAAAAAGGAAATTTCGGAAATATCGGCGACTTTCGGCCGATAAAAAAAACCCTGGCTATGACCACGAGCAAGGCCGTGAACGGGACCCTGCGCGGCTACCGCTACGTGGTTGCTGGCGAAGATCAACTAGCAGAGAGGTGCGTGGCTCAACCTCCCGACTACCTGCTGTTGACGCATACTAATAATCAAGATGATTCTAACCTCGTCACCGTGGAGCAGATCTGGGAGTGTAAGGGGAGCTTGCTCCTGGGGGAACGCGGCAGGCAACTAAAGGACTTCTGCCTCTCCATGGCACTGTCCAAGATGCTGAACCGTAGGTTCGCAGGGTTTCAGGTGACTGAATATCCTATTGTCTTCCATCATGATCGCATTCTGCATTTCTCTCGCCCACCGCCTGTGACTCCACTTCTGGAAGCCGAATGGTGAGCTCAACCTAATCACTGCTTACAAGTTACAACAGGAATTACGACGCCCTCTTAACTTTTGTGATTGTTGTTGGAATGGCACTTATCGAGGTCTTCCAGGTGTACTTGTACCTGACCTCGAGGCTCGAGCTGGTGCAAGGTGGCCTTGGTTAAGCGCTATGCTGTTACAGCTTCATGGCAGAGTCGTGGTTGGACCGCCAGGTCAGTTGGATGCATAGTGACTAGTGAGCCTCAAGTCCTTCCGCTACTGGGAAGATAGTCTTGGCCAGTACACTTTGCTCCAAAGCTTTGGCTACAAACCTAGAATAAAAAATGCTGTGCACTGCCTGACATTCAGCTTAGTTGATAAGCACAGAAAGGGTCAGAAGAAAGGAAAGCCCATCAGAATATCCAGAGAGATTAAGGAAGCAATCTTGAAATCTCTGAAACATAGCAATGGTCGACTGACAAAAGGGGTCACATCTCTACAAGTTAATCAAGTATTACATCTGCTCTCTTGGGCATGCAATCTTCCAACTGCTGCGCACACTATACTTGCTTTTTTTTTATTGTCTCAACCTTCGAATACAAGTTGTAGTATTCCACGCACTAACTCGCACCACACGCACACACCATAACACACTCACACCCCTAGTGCGTAAGCTAGACCTACAACCTATATCTAAGGCTAGAAGTACACGGCTGATAGGTATGATCACACTATACTTGCTTGGCACATCGCAACGAGTATTTGTGAAGAAGACAGCATGGGTAGATCATATAATGATAGCCATGCTCCGGTAGCCTGTACCTTGTCCAAGTACTGTGCATATCTCGTGGTCTTTGCTCCAAACTTGTTACCAGATCATAGCTGTGTCTCCAGAACCATAGTCGACGCCTTGGTCGGTGAAGCCACGGAATTACTTCAGGGTGTCAAGACACTGGCCCAGCGATGCAACAAGCTGGTAGCGGCAGCCAGCGCCGACCATGAAGGCGACCGTCTCATCACTCGCGGCGCCCGACTTGGAGTCCAGTTGACGCAGGAGATCAAGGACCAGCGGACAGATGGAAGGTGCTTCATGATTTCTGGGTAGAGTTCATGATATATGTTGCACCGTTTTTTTTTCTCGAACACGACTTCACGTGTCTTTTCATTAAGAAAAAGGGTGGCCGAAAGTACGGCGGATACAACACAACACGACAAAGATAACCACGGCGTGGTTACAACCAACACGATGAACGAAGAAAGAAAGCACCCTCCACCACGCCCAACAACGCAACCTTGCGAAGCAAGGTGCAACATCGCAATGACGCCAGCTCAGGAGATGTAGCCGCGGTGGCACAGGAGTCCACCGAAAGACGACACGCTCGCTGGATCCCACACAGCATCTGCGAGGGGGCATCACACTCTCGGCGGCGACCGCCCGAGGTGGAGCCAGGTGTGACATCGGTGACCAGGGATGGCCAAACAACGACGACGGCAAACAACGACGACAACACCATCAACCAAGCTGGAGGGACCAAAGCGACGATGGAGCAGAAGCTCACACAACGCGGGCACAACAATACAAGTAGCGGCAGGGGCGAAGCGCGACGTCGGATGGCGCAGAGGGAGCATCAACGGAGCCTTCAGGAAGGAGATGACGCCCGCGGACGCCAACTTCGTTTAGACGTACACCCAAGGGAACTTTCGTTCCCGATGTTGCTCCGGCAGCTGCAGTCGACGGGCAGAGGTAGTGACGACGCCTTCAAGAAGGTGATGACGCTGGCGCGCCACCGTCGTCGGTCCAAGGCGCGAAGCTTGGGGATGGGGTTTTCACCCATGCAGCCGTCGACCGCTGCTGATGTCGAGGGAGGCCGGCCACCTCCACGCGGGGGCAGAGCTGATGCAGCGGCTTCCACGCCCTAGAGAATGCGACGGACGCGGCCTGCCCGGTGCCGGTGAGGTGGTGGGAGCGGGGAGGGAAGGCGGCCGCCGCCGCCCCGCACGACGGATGCGGCCAGCCCGGCGCCGCCGTCGACCCGCCGCCCAGCACACCGCCCAAGCGGCCACACCGGAGAGGCCCGAACGGCCCTACTAGGCCGGATCTGGCCCCAGGTGAGGTGGATCCGGTCGGCCGGCGCCGCGACCCACCGAAGAAGAAGAACGCTGATGCCCCGCCGTACCTTCATGCTGCCCGCCACCAGAGCCGAAGCTCAGTCAGATCTGGGAACGGGGAGGGTGGATCCGGCCAAGAGAGGCCCGGATCCAACCCAACGACTGTCAGTTCGCCGGAGCGGCAGTGGTGGAGGAAGGGGGGAGCGGGAGGGAGGGGAGGGAGGGGGAGGAGGAGGAGGAGGGAGAGCAGAAGGGGAGGTGGAGCGGCGGGGCCGCCGCCGCCGCATGCTAGGAGGGCGGCGGCGGCGGCGGCCGGGGAGGCACGCCGGCGAGGGCGCGGGGCGGTGGCGCCGCTAGGTGCCCCCGAGTCGCCCTTGAGGGAGCGCTCGGGGGAGAAGAGCTCGAGCCTAGAAACACATTGTAATATTACGACTCAGAAAAAGATATGTTGCACCGTCAGAGGATACTAGGGCACACCTAGAAACGTTGACCAGGGGAGGTGAATTCATCACACATCTTTGGGTTTTGCTTACTCATGGCGGTATTTTGAACCGTGAAACGACTTTACAGAATCATGTTATTTGAGTACTAAGTACACCAAGTTCGTCCTACAGGCTACAGTATTACAAAGCTGTCTAGTGTCCAATTATATATTGTGTGCGTGTGCGCGGAGGCATGTAATATCCAATATTAATATACTTTGAGTGGAAGGAAAAATTTTACAATTGTTGGAGTGGCGACGAGAGACGATATGTGTGTTTATGGTTGGTGGGCACAGAACACGAGAGGCGATGGGAGACGATAGGTGTATCTATGATCGTGGGTCCATATACGTCACGTCGTCTCTCATCGTCTCCGAAATTAAGGGGATTAGAACCCCAAATAAAAAAGTGGTAATTTCTTTTTTTAGTTATTTTTTTAATGAAGGGTAAAAGAGTAAATGCATAATTGCAAAAAAAATGTTTTTGAGTAGTATAGTTAGGGTGTATGATTCAAATACTGTAGTTAGATAAAATTCTTCTTCTTAATTTTCTTTTAAAAATTCTTCTTCTGGCGTTTCACCCGCAACCGCCCACCGGTCCGTGCTACAGGAGCCGCCGCCGCCGGTGGGAGGGAACCGCGCGGGGCTGGCCGCCACCTGCAGCGGCATGCGAGGACGAGGGCGAGGGATCATCCGGCGAAGCGGCGGCGACGGCGCGGCTTCGCAGGGCAGGTCTACTTGCAACCTATAGTGCTGGTTGATGCGTGTGCTTCTGTTCAAACTCGCAAAGCCTCGTTGCTGAGGAGGGGAGATGGCGGGCATGGGCGATATGCCGATGAGGCCGGCGCGGCCGGGCCCGCCGATGAAGCTCCGCGGGCTGCCGCCGGTGCCGCGCCTCCGTCCAGAACCAATCGACCGCGGTCAGTTCTTATACCCCTGTCGCCTTGCTCCCGGTGTCAGTCTTCTAAGTTCTAATAACTCATGGGATTCCCCTTGTGGTGGATTGCGCTTTCACGAGTAGGTGAACACAGATATGCCTTCTTGTTTCTGTCCCAACGAATTTAGAATTTATTTATTTGTTACTTGTGCTGATTAGCACTTTATTTTAGTGTATTGATGAGTGGGACTTGAGAGTCTGTAGTACACTCGATTCACTTGATTTGTGTTACCACTGCAACTTTTAAGTCGATTTTGTTGTACCTATGATGCATGGTGGAATCAGCAGAAAGCTTTTATAAATAAAGTTGGCTGCAGCAGCCAACCAGCACAGGCAACAGTAAAGCAACCAGCTGCAGGAAGCAAGGAGTAGAAAAAGCCAGCAGCCACAGCTTAGCCATCCACTAAAGGAGTTCATCTTTGCTGAAACTCCAAGGCTCATTTGTGTACAGTCAGGGTTCTCTTTGCACATGATCTAGATTCTAGACGTGCTAGGCTGTGTTCCTATAAGGATAAAATTTGGGCAGTGATTCAGTCATAGGGCAAAAGGATGTCCATTGTGATCTGCAAGTTTCCAAGTGATCCAGTCATAGTGCGAAGGGCCTGCTTCTGGGACTCCTATCCCAGGAAAGGCTGTCGTCATCTGCAAGTTTCCAAGTGATCCAACTCTTGCAATGGGAAGCCTGTCCATTGTGGCACTTGTGGTAGCTGCCATTGTAGGCCATGTTGCATGCTGAAAAGACAAGCATTTGTGCTCAGGTTACTTCCTGTAAGTCAAAAGTGTAGTCCAGGCTGATGCAAACTGCCCTGATTGAATTGCTCCTATTTTTTGCATTCCACATATTAGAGACATGCGGTTATGTCAGTGCACATGTTAGACTGATTAACTACATGGCACAATCACTGAATCACATGCATATATAAAATTTTAATCTTGCTTATGTCAGTGCTTAAGTGTGCTGATTCTAAATGCATAATTACACACAGACTTTCAATGTTACTCCAGGGTGGGATTTATGTTCACATGGTAAAAATATATTCACTCTTTATGCGACCACACATTTTTCAGATGGAATCTTTGATCTATCAACTATTCGGTTAAAGTGCTTGACTCTTTATTAGTTTTCAGTATGAATAGCATATTTTAGTCATAGGCAGCTAATTGTGCTCATTTCAGTTGGTAGCTCTTTTTTTTTTTTGCAGATTTACAGTCATGCCAGCACTCTTCAAATTTTGGAATGCTCCTTTTAACTTCGTAGTTGATCAAGCAGTGCTAGCAGAAGAAATGTATATTTGTTTTTCCAGCTATTTAACTTTGTATTATGTCAATCACAGTAGTAATCCCATGATACATTAGGATCTAGAAGTTGGGATGCATTTTTATGTATGGTCTGCACAAGTGTACCATGAATAGTAATACATATATTGTGCACATCTTATCTTCTTACATGTCTTCCAGTAGAGATTGAAGAAAACACTGTTTTTTTATCAGAAAGAAAACACTGTTGAGCAAGACTTGAGAGCATGTAGTAGGCTTGATTCACTTGTTTGCATACTAATTAAACTTTTCAATGGATTTTATTGTATCTGTGGTGCATGGCAGATTCAGCAGAAATGTTTTCATCACAATGATATTTTTTTAAAAGGGCAATTTACTGCCATACTTACACTGGGAATTCTTTTATAAAAATAAAGTTTGCACTTTGTCAGCTAAATCAGTTTCCATGCCAAAAAAAAAACAGTTTCTATGTTTTTTTTTGAAAGAAAACAGTTTCTATGTTATCTTGTTTGTGGTGATTTGTAGGGCTTGTCCATAATAAAGCATTGTCATCAGGTTCTATGGGACCATGTGTTTTTTTTACCAGTCCTACTATAGTCAGCTACACCTTCCAAAAGATTTAACTTAATGTCCCTTTTGTTTTGTTGCTATATTGTTCAAGATAGTTCAGGCTCTCAAGGAAGTTTGCGCAGATCCGGCAAATTTGTTAAGAGCAGCTGTTGGTAGTTTATACTTTGAATATTAAATGTCTGTATATCTGAATCAATTCTTAGCAGAACCCCATTCTAACATTGCATTGATACGTGGACTGTGCACAACTTTGGTGGAACCTGAATGAGGCATATGGGAATACTAGTAGAGAATCAGGATTCAGGAGCGTCGCATATATTGGTGATTCTTATGAAAGGAAGCTGTTCAATGTTTTTGCATAATGTCCAAAGTAACAGATGTTGTACACCTTTGTTCCTTGTAAGTTGTAAATAAGGCTCAGTTAAGGGAGATTCATATACGACAAGTACTGATCTCATTTTTATTTTTAAAATTTTTGTATTTCTAGGATCCCGTCGCCAATTTGGCCCAGATGGATCCCGTCGCCAATTTGGCCCAGATGGATCCCGTCGCCAGCTGCAGCGTATTAAAGGGCCGGCGATTGGAAACCCTCCAAACCCTAACCACATCCACCCCAATCAGCCGCCGTCGCTTGTGACTCTTGGCTCGCTCGCCGGCCGCCGCCAACGTCTCATGCCATGCCCAGCCGTCGTCCTCGCCTGGTGCCTTGCCGCAGCCGTCACCTAGAGAACAGCAACCGTCCGTCTCCTCCAGGCTGCACTAGCATGGACATGGCCGTCGCTGCAAGCCGGGAGCGGATCTACCCACGCTGCTCTCCTACACCATCGAGGTTCAGTATACTTTAACTTATACTGATGGGTATATGCTTAATGGAATTGGAATTGAAGCGATGAAATTAGTGATTGATTTACTACGAATTTTTAATATAACCATTGACCTTTCGGATGACTTAACAGAACACAAGTCCATTGCTTTACTACGAGTTTCCGTTGTTTTATGTTGGGAACATGAGGTCTTAAATTTTTGGTGGGGTAGTTCCACTAAAATTTGACGTATGTTATTTCAGTTCATGACTGCCTGCCTGTGAGCTGCCCAAAACCAACGTGTCCTTAAATATTAAACCTATCCCCTTCACAATCATCGAATCCCCGTCTGCTGCCGTCATCAGCTCCACCGCTGTCTCGTCTCTCGGCCATCGCTGCTGTCGACGCCCAGGTCATCTCGCTGCATTCCAAAGGTAATGATCCTTCCATTTTGTTCCGCATCTAATGTGAAATTGAATCATATATGCTAGTATCTGTTCCAGGATCCCAACGAGTTCGTGAGGACATGGATCGGAGGTTGCAGCACGAGTGTGATGAGATTGGAGGTTGCAACAAGTTAAAAATGTAGCGTGCTGTGTACGACGAGAAGGTTGAAGCAGGAACTTAAATAAGCCTTGAAAAAGGCTCGTGAAGAAATTGACATCGCAATAATGATGGAGAGAGTCCAAGTTAACTCCAAGAAGATTCAGGCAACAGGAGTTTGAGGGTATGTAGGCAGCATGCCATAATCCGAGGAGAAATAGTAGCGAGGGCATGTTCAGAGCAATACAGATGGAGCCACGTCTTATCTCTTCTCATAGATTGTTTCATTCATATGAGTCAAGATTAGTACATTACATTATGCCACGTTTCTGCAATTGAGTAAAGCTTGTCTATTCTGTGTGTGCTCTCTATGATCAGTTCAACTGAGATACTGATGCGTTTGCTAATGTGTTAAGGATACCAAAATGTGACATAGGTTTAAGATGTATCCTGAGCGCTCTTAATAGTTTATAGAAACAACACACATGAAACCAGATTACATAAATATTTAAACTGAGGAAGTTGCACCGCTAAGAGCAAACATAACAAGCACATCAGCACGCACTGCAAAAGCATAGCCTAACATGCATCTCTGATTCTCGAGTTCACTGATCCTATGTGTCAGTGCAGCAATTCCATTGTCTTTGCGACTTTGTTCATCCCTAACAGCTACAAGCTCTGCATCTTGCGCTATTGTAGTCTCCAGAACCTTCTCCTTTACTTCACAAGTGCGCATTGCAAAGCTGACCTTTCCCTCAAACTCTCAATCATATCGTGCAGATCAACAAGCAAAAACGACAATCCCCCAACCTACAATGAAGATTAGCCGATTAACAATCAGTAGTGACTGAAAACAACAAGAACTCTGCTTACCCGGCGTTTGAAGCATCTCAGGTATCTCCGGCCTGGATGAAAATGCCAAGTACTTTTAAGTCATATAGAGAACCCCAAATTGCTCAAAATGGTTCATCCAATATGTTCATTGATTGATGACTGCCAGTTTCCAGCACAGCATGGATACCGCAAATAAGATGAAATTCTGCTGGGTGCTTTACTGGTTGCTGGACGCCTACGTGCTTCAAGCTGTAAAGAAAGGAACGTGCAGTCTTACCAAGGAATATATAGCTGAGTGCAACTGAAGTTATGCAGACAAAAATGGCACACCTGAACATTCTGCGAGTAAAGGGCAACCGCAGCGCAGGTGGCGGGGTCAAGGGTCACGAAACACACTGTGAGGCCATGACCCTTCAGCATGGGAGGCATCAGAGGGGGTTGTTGATACTAACAATTAACTTATTACCTAAGTAGATGAGACATAAGTCTAAACTCCAAGTTATCATTTGCTCAACACCTGAAATGGACAGATTCGATTTAAGAATATTGCAAAACAAGTGAAGTATCAAAGCTAAAAGTGTTCCATGAGAAGTGGGATATCTGTTTGTAATAAGGCAAGACATCACAAACAGTTATACAAGTTGATTGTAAGTTGTAACATGGTGGGAAGGTAGTTTCTCTAGACTAACACATTTAAGGTAACAGTGGCATTTTCTTACTCATCTTCAGAAACCCCAATCCTGAAAAATCCCATAATAGTAACAATAGAAGACATAAATATTTTGAAGTCTATGTGGATGAGTGTAGTAGATGCCTTCATCTTTCTCAATTATTGGTATATAATATGGCATGTTAATCTAAATTACCAAGCAAAACATTGAAGCCTAAAACCCTAAACATGTGTATATGCTACCCATACATCAATACATAGAGGAAAGGGGCATTGAAATTGCATTGGCCATTTGCAAATCAGTAATCCACAAAACTGATCCTACGATATAGACCTTGCAATATTTAAGTAAATGATTGAGCGAAGCAATTATAGAGGGAACAAGAACTTTCAGTGGCGATAGCCCATCCATGAAAATTCTGGGACCAGCACAGCTATTTTCTGTAGCATCAATGCTCCTTCATCAGCATATTCTGAATAAAATAGAACAAGCACAACGATTGAAGTAATATTTGAAGCTTAAGGAAGCAATGGTCCATAGTGCTAAAATAAACAAATTATGTGAGCACAGGGTACCATTGGCTAAGCATGCATGCAAAAGAATGGAATGTTGTTGCACTGAACCTGTTGCTCGGGTCGAGATGACTGACTGAGAAGAATTCCCGAGATGTTGATTGCCTGATTCTGTTAGCTTTGCTGTTGTCAAATTGCTGGGCACCAAAACAGAAAGGTCTCAAGCTGCTGTTGCTATAGTACAGAAAGGAGTCAAGCAAGCTGCTACCTCTTGTCTAGATATGAAAGGAGAATATGTTGTGGCTCATTGATTCCTCATTTCAGATATTTGCATGAACATGTCACATTGTATCAAGTTACGTATTTTGTAACACTTGTACAAGAAGCTTAAAAATGAAACACCACTTCCCTAACGAGTTTATTAATGGCAATGTGCTCTTGATAAAAACATTATCAAAACTTTGCAATGAATACCAACACTATGGCATGATAGATTAAAATAATTAATTGCCTGCAGGTCTACCATTTCATTCTGCAACTAAAGAAAACAGATAAATATGAGCGTCTAAATAAGCAAAATCCTAAGTAGCTCATTCTCCTTATCCAAATCAGAACAGGCCCCATTAAGTTTGCTAAGATACTGTGATATGATTACAAATGCTAAAATGTGCCAAAGGGAAAAAAAAACAAGATCCGGGGAAAAAAAACAAGATAAGTGCTTTACTTGGGATGACCTCTATAGAGGTGCCTCGACTGCAAGGCACGAAGGCACCCTTCGCGTGGGGTGACCGCTTCGACACTGAACAGGTTCTTTGCCTACAAGCAATCATCAGTAAAGAAAAAGAAATGACCAACCCCAGTTAACAACTCCATCACAAAGAGCGTCATCACAGTAGCAAGGCAAAACTTCCCAACCAAGCCTACAGAAAAAAACTCAATGTAGCTTAAATAATCAAGGTCCAAGACTCAAGTCACAGTACTAGTGCTGACTATAAACCAGTACAAATAGTAACAAGGATAAAAAAATTACTGCAATCCCAACAAAGATTATATTATAACCTTAGTTATCAGGTTGAATGGTTATGTCCAGCTCTTTCCATGATCACGAAGATGCATGTAATTTAACTAGTTATCTCCAGACTGGCATAAAGGAACATGCTTTTGCTCTGCAATAGGACTGTATATATGCATATGCATAGCAATATTTATAAGCACTTGATGTTGCATAGATTCAGCACAAGAAACACCGATGGATTTCACCCAACAGCTAGCTGCTTACTCTAAAAACTAAACCAAGCGACCTGCTAACAGTAATTAAAGAGCAACTAGAATTAAGTGCTGAGCGAGAAGCATGAATGACAATATGCAAAACCTATGCACAATGACCTGATGCAATACTTTACCTAGCCAAAATGTAACACGGTATGCATTACTGCAATGCTTCCTGCCAATCATTGGTATGTGTTCTTTAAAAATTAAATGGGAACTTCAGCGACAAACTGTCAAGGGCGTAGTGATCTAGGGTAGGCGGCCCTCGACTACGGAGTTCGTAGTCTCCTGCCGTTGTCTTCCGATCGCGGAGGTTATACCCCTCACGGCGGCTCGGGCTTGAGAATGATAGAGAGGAAGAGAGTTTAGGGTTCAATTACTGCCTTCCCTTCATCACACGGTTTACAAATATATATATATGGCCATCGGCCCAAACTAACGGGAGCAACAAGCTCCTAAAATCAAGGATGTAAATAAAGGAAACTAATGGATAATAATTGGTAAATATCTCTTGGAGGATCAGCCACTGATCTGGTCGTGCGCCTGCTGCCCGTCGGCTGCCACCGCGATCTCCGCTCCTGCGCGTGCCGCGTCCCTGCGCACGTCCCTTGCTCGGCGTGTACGGGCGTATGTTCGGCCGTACATGACATCTCTCCCCTCCTCGAGAGCCAGCTCGTCCGCGAGCTGGAAGTGTGGAAAGCGCTCGATGAAGTAGTCCCGGTCTTCCCAAGTTGCTGATGCTGCTGGTTCATGCTTCCAGTGGACCAAAACCTGGCGCACGCCGCGGGCGAGCCGGGCTTTGACGACGCGCTCGGGCTCCGGCACCGTTGCCCCATGGTGGACGACGGGCAAGGGCGGTGGCGAGGATGGCGGATCGCCCACCCATGGCTTGAGGAGGCCCACGTGGAACACGTCATGAAGACGGGCGCGAGGGGCAGCTCCAAGCGAACGGCAACGTCGTTGATCACCTCGACGATGCGGTAGGGGCCGAAGTAGCGCGGCTTGAGCTTCCCGGTCGCGGCGACATCGAGCGAAGCAACTGGGCGGTGGCGAAGTCGGAGAAGAACCCAGTCGCCCAGCTTGTAGGAGACGGCGCGATGCATCTTGTCGTAGTGGCGCTTCTGTGTGGCTTGGGCCTACTCGAGGCGGTACCGCACATCCTGGAGGAACGCCTCCCGTTCCGCCATTGATGTGGCGACTGCAGCGACGCGCGTTTCACCGGGGTCAAAAGACCGGATGGTGGGGGGGTCGCGGCCATACACGACGCGAAACGGCGTGTCACGCAAAGATGACTGGTACGCCGTATTGTAGACGAACTCCGCCCACGGAAGCCACCGGAGCCATTGACGGGGGCGATCTCCTGTAAAACATCGCAAATACATGGTGATGACACGGTTAGCGGCCTCCGTCTGACCGTCGGACTGGGGGTGAAACGCCGTCGTCATGTGCAGCTTAGTCCCCATGAGTCGCATCATTTCGGTCCAGAACTTGGAGGTGAACACCGGATCCCGATCCGAGACCATTGATTGAGGCATGCCGTGGAGACGAACAATCTCGTTGAAGAAAGCTTGGGCCACCGATTCCGCGGAATATGGATGAGCAAGCGGAATGAAGTGAGCATATTTGCTCAAGCGGTCCACCACCGTGAGGATGACAGACTTCCCTTTCACCTTGGGGAGTGCCTCCACGAAGTCGAGGCCGATGTCACTCCACACCGCTGAGGGCACCGGAAGAGGAAGCAGCAACCCGGCAGGATGGAGGTGTTCGGCCTTGTTGCGCTGACACGTGCCGCACGCGCGCACGAAGTCCTGGACGATGGTACGCATGCCCGGGAAGTGGACATCGCGGCGCAGCCGATGCAAGGTGCGTTGGACCCCCTCGTGTCCGTCGTCGTGCACCGCGCTGAGAAGCTCCTGGATCAACGGGGAGCCCGAGTCTAGGTAGATGCGCCCGCCGTAGGTGAGGAGGCCGTCCCGCACAGCCCACGGCTCGCCGCGCGTGCCATTGGTGACCTCGTCCCGGAGTGCCACGAGGGCGGGGGCGCTCTGCTGGGCGTGGCGCAGCTTGTCGAAGAAGTTGAACCGCGGAGCAGAGAGAGCGAGCACCGCGCCGGGCTCCGTGTCGCAGTCTGTATCCCGGCGAGAGAGCGCGTCGGCGACGGTGTTTTGGGCGCCCGGCTTGTATTCCACCACGAAATCAAACCCGAGGAGTTTGCCGACCTAGTGATGTTGAGGGATCGTGGCGAGGCGCTGGTCGAGGAGATACTTGAGGCTGTAATGGTTGGTCTTCACCGTGAAACGCCGTCCCCAGAGATACGGCCACCAGTGTCGGACGGCGTGTACCAGACCAATCAACTCCCGCTCGTATGCAGCGAGGGAGCGGTGGCGGGGCGCCATGGTCTTGCTGAAGTATGCCAGGGGATGTTGGTCTTGGAGTAGCACGGCGCCGAAGCCGAGTGTCGAGGCATCACACTCCACAATGAAGGGCCGGTCGAAATCGGGAAGGGCGAGCACCGGCGCCGTCGTCACGGCGGTCTTGAGAGCAGCGAACGCCGCTGCGGCCCCCTCCGACCAGGAGAAACCGTCCTTCTTTAGTAGCGCCGTCAGCGGGGCGGCGATCGCGCCATAGTTGAGGACGAAACAGCGGTAGTATCCTGCGAGGCCAAGGAAACCGCGGACCGCGCGCGCCGAACGCGGAACCGGCCAGTCGAGGACGGCCTGCACCTTGGCCGGGTCCATGGCCACGCCACACTCGGAGATGATGTGGCCGAGGTAGGAGACCGAGCCGACGCCGAAAGCGCACTTGGAGCGCTTGATGAAGAGTCGGTGGCGGCGAAGCTCGGACAATACGGCGCGGAGGTGTCGGAGATGATCCACCCAAGAACTGCTATAAATGAGAATATCATCAAAGAAGACGAGCACGAACCGGCGGAGGAAGGGACGTAGCACATCGTTCATCAACGATTGGAATGTCGCCGGCGCGTTGCACAAACCGAACGGCATCACGAGGAACTCATATAAGCCGTCGTGTGTGCGGAACGCAGTCTTGTGAACGTCCTCTGGGTTCATGCGAACTTGGTGATAGCCCGAACGGAGGTCAAGCTTAGTGAAGAAGCAAGCCCCTTTGAGCTCGTCGAGCAGCTCTTCGACCACCGGGATCGGAAAGGCATCTTTGACGGTGAGCGCGTTTAGCGCGCGGTAGTCGATGCAGAACCTCCACGAGCCGTCTGCCTTCTTGACAAGGAGGGCCGGGGATGAGAACGCGGAGTCGCTGCGGCGAACGATGCCTTGCTCAATCATGGAGGAGCATTGGCGCTCGAGCTCATCCTTGTGAGCCACTGGGTAGCGATAGGGCCGGACCGCCACCAGGGCTGCGCCGGGCTTGAGGACGATGGAGTGGTCGCGGCTGCGTGGCGGAGGTAGCCCCGACGGCTCCGCGAAGACATCGCCGAACAAGTCCAGGAGGCCCTCCAGGAGCGACGCGTCTGTGGTCACGGTGTGGGCGATCGGCGTCGCGGTGCACGCCACACCGGACCAACACACGGGCCGCCCCAAATGCTGGAAGGACATGATGTGGGTGACGACGTCCCAGGAGATGGTTCCCAGGGCGGCCATCCACTGGGTGCCCAGCACCATGTCATAGCCGGCGAGAGGCATGACGTATAAGTCGACGTCGAACGTCATGCCCTCGATAGAGATCGCCGCCTGCTTGAGAACACCGGGGCAGGCCACCTTTTCTCCATTTGCGACGGTGGCCGTGAGACAGGGGCGAGGGTGGATGACGAGTCCGGTGCGGTGCGCCACCTTGTCGCCGATGAAATTGTGCGTGGACCTCGTGTCCACCAGGGCGACGAGCGTGGTGGCGCCCACGGTGACTCGCAGCAGAATGGGGGCGCCCACGGCGACGCCTGCGACCGCGTGGAGGGAGAACACGGGGGCCTCCTGTGCCTTGTCAGCCCCGGCGTCCACGGCGCCCGCATCGGCGTCGTCAATCTCGACGCCATCCACAAAGAAGATGCGCCTGCAAAATCGGTTGTGTCCTCGAGTGAAAGGTTCATTGCAGTTGAAGCACATACCTAGCCGACGTCGTTTCGCCATCTCTTCCAGCGTCAGGCGGCGCTGCGGCCGGTTCTCGGCACGAGTCTGCTGAGCGGCGGCCGGTGGAGCAGGGAGCGCCAACAGCGGTTGGGGCGCCGGTAGTGCGGCCCGGGGCGCTGGAGACGGTGGACCACGCGGCTGGCCGCGAGGAGGCGGTGGCGCGGGGCGTTCGTGCTCCATCAGCTCCACCTGGCGGGCCAGGCTCATTGCTTCCGCAAGGGTCGCAGGGTTGTGGAGGCGGACGGCGTTGCTGAGCGGAGGCAGCAGCCCCCCTGTGAAGAGCTGGACACGTTGTTTCTCCTCAAGACGGCCGGCGCGGGGAAGGAGAGCCTGGAACCGATTGGAGTATTCCTCCACGGTCCCGGTGCGCCGACACTCGGTGAGCTCGAACATCGGGGCGGAACGGAGAGGTGGCCCAAACCGCACGTTCAAGAGCTCCTTGAAGTGCGCCCAGTTGGGTGTGCCGTCGTCCTCCTGGACCTGGGTGAACCACAGTTGCGCAACCTCGTCAAGGTGGTACGAGGCGATGCGCACCTTCTCGTCCGGCGTCGTGCGATGCTGAAGGAAGTATGCGTCACACTTGTTGAGGAAAAGCATCGGGTCGGTCGAGCCGTCGTAGCGGGGAAAATCCCACTTCTTGTGCTTGGGGTGGAATTCCTGACCGCGCCCGCCGTCGTGGCGGCGGTCGTCGCCCCCCGCCGGAGGATGACTCGGTCTTGGCCTTCATGGTGGCCATGTCGGACTCCATGGTGTTGATCTTCGTGTTCATGGTCTGCAGCATGTCCATGACTTCCGCTAGGGTCGGCTCGGCCATGGTGGGCGCTGTGGGGTTGGCGGATGAGGGTGATGGGGTGGATCGGTTGGATCGCGATACCAGGTTGTCAAGGGCGTAGTGATCTAGGGTAGGCGGCCCTCGACTACGGAGTTCGTAGTCTCCTGCCATTGTCTTCCGATCGCGGAGGTTATACCCCTCACGGCGGCTCGGGCTTGAGAATGATAGAGAGGAAGAGAGTTTAGGGTTCAATTACTGCCTTCCCTTCATCACACGGTTTACAAATATATATATATATGGCCATCGGCCCAAACTAACGGGAGCAACAAGCTCCTAAAATCAAGGATGTAAATAAAGGAAACTAATGGATAATAATTGGTAAATATCTCTTGGAGGATCAGCCACTGATCTGGTCATGCGCCTGCTGCCCGTCCGCTGCCACCGCGATCTCCGCTCCTGCGCGTGCCGCGTCCCTGCGCACGTCCCTTGCTCGGCGTGTACGGGCGTATGTTCGGCCGTACATGACACAAACATCAAGACATCGAAGATGATAACCAGCAACTAAGAAATATGACACCAATCCTAAGTATTAGACTTAGAATCTGTAACACATATATCATCCTTTTCTTTTTATTCAGTTAAGAGCTCCACAAGGCATGGCACTGCCACCTTCAGCCAACAACTAGACATAGCACTGCCGGACTGTTTTTAGTTAGTGAATATTAACCAGCAATAATAATTTCTCCCTGCATTTACCAGAAGCAAGCACATACCTAGCAGCACGGAATATTCAGGTATAGCTCTTGTTATGAGCTAATGCAAGTGAATAGAGTCCAAGGCAAAGATTACAGTACAAGAAAGCATTGCTGAACATTTAAAAAAGGAAGTTTAAATCTACTTCACTAATGTTCAAAGATGATATTGTTCAAGATCTAGCTAAGCCAAAGACAACTCTATTCATCTTTCTACCGAGTAAACATCACACCTGACAACTGACAGGAACACATTAACAAATCAGACATCAAGAAGCACTACAGTAACCGTGACAATCAGGGAGAGGTAGGATCTCACACCTAGTGCGACGGCGTGACCTCGGCGCCGGCGTTATCATCGGCCTTGTGCAGTGCGGCGTGCAGGAGGACGAGGACGAGGACGAGGCCAATGAGCAGCGAGGCGTGCAGGAGGACGAGGACGAGGCCGATGTGCAGCGAGGAGAGGATATTTGCAGTGGGCGAGCTCTCTGCTGGGCCGCTCGCGTCAGCCAGGGGCGCCGGGGAGGAGGGTGGACCGAAGGGATCCCAGGGCCTCACGCGGGCGAGGGCAGGCCAGCGGCGGCGGCGCCGCGCGAGGGCCAAGGCAGGCCGCGCGATGGCGAGGGCGAGGCAGCGCGGCGGCGGCTACAGGGAGGGAGAGAGCAGGGCGGCGGCGGCGGTTTGGTGAGGGCGACAACAAGTACAGCGTAGGCGGGGGGGGGGGGGGGGGGGGGGCGTTGTGGGGGGGGGGGGAGTGAGAGGGCATGCGCAATGACCGTATTGTCCTTCAACGATTTAAATCAACAAAAATAGGTATTTTGCGGAGGCGATGGAAAGCAATAGGAAGCGATTCCGACCATTGTAAAAGGTTTTGGAACATATATATGCATATACTATATATGTTGGCTAGATAATGGAATAAAATCCATATCTAGGCTTCTGATGTGTCTATACCTATATTGCTCGACACTTCCAAATTTGAAAATTCGTATCCCAGCTTCTGATGTGTTTGAAGGACCAAAATGACGACCAGAGAAAGATGAATGAGAATAGATTAAAAATTTCTTTGTCAAAAAGAAAACTTTGCCTATGTCCCGATTAAAACCCCACACCACCACACGTCTCTCTTCTAATCGTCAAGCTCACACATGCCAACTAGTGATGTATCAACCCTAGGAATGATTGAGTTTTTCAAAGCATTGAGGAAGCAAAGCAATTAAACTCTAAATATCAGCACAGAAAAACACAGACCAAATTAAAGATGCCAAACAAATTACTGAAGATCAAGTGCTTCTCCACTACTATAGCTGTTGGTACAGAGATGGAGGGAAAACTGAATAGCAACTAGCTAGCTACTGTAACTTGCAATGAACATATGAGTGGAGCAAGCAGAAATAAAAAAGCTAGAGCCATGTCAACCTCCAAAGTGCTGCAGGAAACAGACTGAGACATCCCAGGAGCTATTCAGTACGAAGCAAGATGGGCAGGATGGGCAGGGGACTCTGACTTTTCATTTAGTACGAAGCAGTTGAAGTCTTTACATCAAAGTGAAAAAAAAACAAAGTAGAAAGGAGAAAAAGACGAAAAGATAAATAAAAGAAATAGAAAGATAAATACAGCCATCCATGGACTGTCTCCTGTCGTGCTAGATGGAGCGACTCAATGCCATCACGTATTGCTTCTAGGAGATGCCGCTGCACATTCCGCGCCTTGTTATCGAAGACTTACATGCATCTCTCCTTTCAAAAATTTCATGCTATGTATACTATAATTTGTGCGCGTTGTTGGTTCATCGCGCCTTGTCTGTTGTTCATCATGCCTTGCCTGTGTCCCTATTATGTTCAATCCTATCCACAGTTCCTTGATTGCCTATGTCCCTATTATGTTCAATCCTATCCACAATTCCTTGATTGTTGTTGCATTTTGTGCTTGCTTCAGTCCTTCCTCTTTTGACCAATTCTGCACGTGCTGCCACACGCACTTCGAACAGGTGCAATTGGTCGTCATATGCACGTGAGAATTCTGGCATGCTGTAGTATAGCTTAGGAATTGTTTGTTTCAGATATAGCTTTAGGTTTTTGGCATGAAAGTTGGCTTTTGGCTTCAGACTGTTAGCTTTTTGCTATTGGTTTTTGTAATAAATTTTTAGCTTCTCAGCATAATAAAAGCCAAAAAATCTCTTCTCGACATGCTTTTCAATTTTTAGATCATTTTCTCATAAACCAGCTTTCTATCTTTTTAAAAACCAGCTCAACAACTAGGCTATTTGTTTCAGCTTCTGATTTCTGGTTTCTCAGATGTTTCCCATCGATGCCACTGCCCCCTAAGTCTTGATGCCCTGTTAAAAGCATCTAGGTCATGTATGCCTAGGCTGCCCAGTGATTTGTGCCTTGTAACCCTTTGTTAATTTACTAGGGAGTGGTTGGATCATGTGCAAGGACTTGACCCCATCCATCAAGCTAGTAGCACTTGTCGTCCACTTACCGTACCACTAACTCAAGGGTCTCCGGATGGTCTCTGGAGTCGCCATCCACGATCTCCACTAACACAGCTAAAACGCAGGATCATCAAGTCGTAGAAATACGCGTCACCAACCATCCATCAAGAATCACATAACATAGAAATCATACATCACAGTTATTTTAAGGAGACATTACATTTATAATGATAAAATAATGAACTAGTTACAAGTTACACCCATCGATATCGAGTCAACTAGAGCTAGGTATCATGTGGTCTAATGTGTTCTCTCGAGTAATCGCTTTGCTATGAGAGTAACTGCAGCTTCTGGGAGATGCTCATCCCATCGTCTGCTAAGCCATCGACTTCACTCAAAGTGATCACCAAGTCTTTAGCACCTGCAACAGCTTAACGATAATACCGTGAGTACGATTGTACTCAGAGGGCTTATTCTAACATACGTATTTGGTGGATGCAAGGAGAAATTTAATAGGCATTTGTAATGTTTGCAAAAGCATAGCGCAAGTTAAGGTATGGCATGCTATGCTCAATTACTATTCATTAGGTTAATATATTAAAGAACCAAGTAATCACATGAACAACTCAAGTATAAGTTAAACTAGCAGAATGCCCGTGCGTTGCAATAAGAGAAAAAAAACTATCAAACGTTGCAAAACACAAAAAAAAATTAGACGTACATAACTTTAATTTTCATACTATTCATGTGGTGCAACACTTAAATTTCGAGCTTGGTGACTTTCTTTGAGGACCCATAAAAATATGCAAATCCTCATATCAGATAAAGTCGGTGACTTTCTTTGAGGTCCTATAAACGTGTTAAGGATTAGTCTGTCCGCCCATGATTACGAAGGGAGACCTCTATCGATTTTCCACATGGCAGCTCTTATCGGACACTGCAGAGAAATATTTATTTAAATTGAATTAGAGAACAAACTATCACCACGTCTTTAGCACCTGCAACAGCTTAAGGGCAGTACCGTGAGTATGATTGTACTTGGAGGACTTGTTCCAACATACATATTTGATGGATGCAAGGGAAGATTTAACAGGCATGTGTTCTAATGTTTGCAAAAAAAATGTGCAAGCTAATATGACATGCTATGCTCAATTACTATTCATTATGTTAATATATTAGAAACCAAGTAATCATATGAACAACTGAAGTATAAGTTATATCTTGTTCCTACTCTGAAACCAGAAGAGAAAACAACCAAAATTGAAAACGGAGCTGAGTAGTTTTTTTTTGTTACAATGTGTAAAGTCAAAGTTAGACAAGCTTAACTTGGAATGTAAGACCTTTCAATTTCAAAATGGAAGGAGTAGTTATTTTTTGTTATTATACATATGTATCACGGTAGATTCTTTTTTTTACGGCAAAAACTGTGGGCGGAAAACCCCACAGTAAAAGAACTTTTCATTATACTAAAAGAGACAAGGGTTTAAACATACAGGGATTAACTGAAAGCATCAAGCCAAATACAAAGGATGATCGTAGATCATCTTTAAATCTAACAGACTGTAGGAGGCACTGACTCTTAAAATTTGAAAGCCAGATGGCTACGGTGGGATCCCTCCTTTGGAAGACCTTATCATTGCGCAATTTCCAAAGCTCCCACGCTGCTATTAGCACTGCTTCTGTGAAGAAAGGGATGGCATGTGAAGACCGCGCTTGAGTGAACCTATCCATCAGTGGTAAAGAGATATCCCAGGTGACGTCTATCATGGACCAGCACTCTTGTGCAAACGGACAATCAAAGAAGAGATGCTCTGTAGTCTCCTGCTCTCCTGAATTGCACATGGCACATATTGGGTTGTCTTGAATGTTGAGATGCCTCCTTTGAAGCATTGTCTTCGTGTTCAACCGGTCCACAAGTATGAGCCATGCAAAGAATTTAATGCGTGGAGTGCATCTTGATTTCCACACTATCTTGAAGACCGGGTGCGCCTCCACAACACTGAAAACATGAGAATAAAAACGGCGTGATGTATATGTTTTACCCCATGTCGGTACCCATGTATCCGTGTCATCTAGATCAAATGATAGCCCCTGTAATTGTTGCAGCTTGCATGACCTCTAGGACTGAAATGACATCCCTTTTAGTAAAAGAGGCAAGCCTTGGGTACCTGTGGGCTAGGATTCCATCTGTCCATAAATCATCCCAGAAGCAGACCGTGGACCCATCACCCAACTCACACTTCGCAATTCCTCTAAAAAGAATGTTGAGTCGAAATACATCCTTCCACCAAAACAATCCCATCTCACGTGTTGCATGTGGTACCCGATTAGTGTAGTATCTGTTCCACACTAAGCGTACCCACGGTATATTAGCTTTATTATAGAACTTACTGAGATGTTTCATGAGCAAAGCATCATTTTGAAGGCGAAGATTAATAATTCCCAGGCCACCCTTTTCTTTAGGCATCATTATAGTGGGCCAAGCAACAAGATTACCACCTTTTTTCTGAGCCGAATTTCCCCACCATAGACACTGCTTTCTAGCCCTGTCAATATTTTCAATGACTCCTTTTGGTAGCTTAATTGTACACATTGCATAGGTAGTAATCAGAGTGATCGCTGAATTGATCATTTGTAGTCTACCAGTGTAGGAAAGCCAAGTAGAGCAAGCAGAGAGCCTGCATTCAACTCTATCCATCATGGGCGTGAGGTCCTCCATTCTTGGTTTGGTGGTGCCCATGGGTAGACCGAGGTAAGTAAACGGCATGGAGCCAATGTCACAGCCAAAGGTACCAGCAAGCCTGATCATCTTATCTTGCGGGACATTGATGGAATACATCTGGGACTTTCTGTAGTTGACATGCAAACCTGTTGACTCTGCGAAGCTGTGTAGCAATGCTTTGAGGAAGACCAGCTGTCTGGCATCAGCCTGAAGAGTAACAGCGTGTAATCCGTGTACTGCACAATAGGGAAATCTTCCGACGTTTGCGGGATGGGCCTCTTTAACAAGTCAAGGTCAGCAGCCTTGTTAACTAACACTTGCAGGAGCTCAGCAGCTAAAACGAATAGAAGCGGGACAAAGGATCTCCTTGGCGCACCCCCCGTTTGCATTTGAAGAATTTTCCAGGCACACCATTTAAAAGAATCGTTGAGGAACCTGATGACAATATAATCTCTACCCAATGAATCCACCTGCTGGGGAGGCCCAAGTGTGTCATTACCTGAATTATTGTGGAATGCTCAACCGTGTCGAAAGCTTTCTCGAAATCAAGCTTAAGAATGATTACTTCCCTCTTTGACTGATGACATTGGTGGATATACTCATAACTCTAAGCAAGGCAATCTTGTATCGTTCTGTAGCGGATGAAGCCATATTGATTCTGATGAATTAATCTCAGTATCACTGTTTATAGACGATCTGCCAAAATTTTAGTGATGAGTTTGAAGGAGATGTTCATCAATGAGATTGGTCTGAAATCATTCACTGTCTCGGGACTTTCTTTCTTAGGGACCAGAGTGATGTACGATGTGTTAATGCACTCCAGGTTAGCTTGTCCTTGATAGAAATCAGAACAAAGCTTATAGAAATCACTCTTGAGCAGCTGCCAACATTTCTTTAGAAATAGCCCGTTGAAACTGTCTGGGCCAGGAGCCTTGTCAGTTGGCATGCGCTTGACGATGGAATCAATTTCATCGGTTTGGAAAGGGGAAGCTAAACTATCCATGTCATCAACTGGATGAATTAGGTTTGGCAGATCAAATAACATGTTGGGTGATGAAGTCATACCCATACGGTGTCTGGACGATGACCAAAGGAGACCCGCTTTCCCATCATGATCTTGAACCCAGATACCATTTTCATTCTTCAACTGCGAAATAGCATTTCTTCTGTAAGAAATTGTTGCCATGCCATGAAAGAATTTGGTACATTCATCCCCGAATTTGATTCTATTAACTATGTATCGCTTGCGCCAGTAGAGGTTCTTATAATGAAGCCAAGTCTGAAGTTGCTTTCTAACAGCCACCCTCAAGTTGGCCTCTGGATTGTACAGTCCCCTCCGATCCTCTAGGGAATCCAGAAACTTGATGACTATATTACAGTTATTAATAAGAAGCCGGAGGTTGGAGAGACGCTTACTCCAATTTCTTAGACTCGATCTTAGGGCTTTAAATTTGAAAGAAATAGTGCGGGTTCTGTTGTGTTCCAGCATTGCTATACTGTATCCATGAAGTCACTTTGCTCGGCCCAAAAATTCTCAAAGTGAAAGATGTTTGCCTTTAGGATTCTGGTGCTGATGGCAATCTGACAAGGCAAATGATCTGAAGTAATCTTTGCTAGGGGTAATACCTCTGTGTTTGGGAAGTCAATCGTCCAATTAGGCGATGTGAAAAACCAATCTAGCTGCTCTAACAACGGGTTAGACTGCATATTACTCCATGTGTAGGCTCGACCTTTTAGTGGCAGCTCAACTAGACCCAGGTGACCAATTGTGTCATTGAAAGTGAGTGTAACAGCCAGATTTCCACCAGGTTTGTTGCGGTTGCTTAAAGACCTGTAGAAATTAAAATCCCCCAAGAAGATCCAATTCTCAGTGTCATCGATTTCATGTCCCCTGAACCAGTTGATGAATTCAGAACAAGCCGGCTCATCACAAGGACCATATACTGTGGTCAGCTTCTAGACCTCATCATTGTGCATAGAACGGAAACTCAAAGTTATGCCAAAACGTTGCTTGTCAAGAACTTCACCCATGAAGATTGCACTATTCCAAATAACTATGATACCCCCTGAGGCGCCAGTAGAAGGGATAAAATCAAACTTATCAAAACATCTAGGTGCAAACTTTCTGATGTAAGAGACATCAAAATGTTTGTGTTTTGTCTCTTGCAGACAAATCACAGAACAAGAGCTTTATTCCACTTTGTCTCTAACCGCATCCCATTTTTCCAAAGCATTAATGCCACGGATATTCTAGCACAAAATATGCCAATTACGTGAATTCATTGATCAAACTTTTTTGGAGGAAAACAAAGCCCAATGTCGCTAGGAGCATCAGGTAGGTTTGACGCCAGATTTTGAAACAAATGGACAGCTCTCCAAAAGCTACATCACGAAGATTACTCAGAGTCATTAACATCAGAAACTTCTGAGGGAGGCGCCTGCATTAGCGCATCTTCAGTGAGGTCACTAGGTTCCACACCGCAATTTATTCCCCAGCCCTGCAGTATAGAGATTGATACTGGACCAGCTTCGCCTATTTCTTCATCAATCTGGACCAGCCAATTCTTGCACTTCTTTGATGGTTCCTTTTCAATCATGACCGGGCAGTAGCCTTCATTGCCAATGCTGCGCCGTGAACTACGACGGACACTTTTCTAAGCCAGTGGTGTACGAGCATCGCTATTGGAGATCACATTTGGGAGTGACATGGTCTTTCTCTTGTTTCTGGTTGGGCTTGCATTATGGCCCTTGGTGATAGATGGGCTGGTGTAAGTTCCAAATGGCTAGAGGGAGTGAATAGCCTATTTAAAATTCTACAAGCTTCACTAAACAAACACGTTAGTATAAAAGATGGCTAAGCTAATTCTAGCACTAGCTCAACTACACTATGCAAGCCACCTATACAATTCTAGTGAAGCAAGGCTATGATCTCTAATACACACCAACAAGACTAAGTCACTAAGCTACTTACTCCTATATGATAAAAGCTACACTAAGCAAACTACACTAGGACTAGTACAAGAAAGTAAAGAGCAAGTAACTTGATTCTTATACCAACGATGTAGAGAAGTAATGCACTCGAAGAATCAATCACAATGATCAACCACAAGAGAAATCCTTGGCAAAGAGATGACACAAGATTTTTACCGAGGTTCACTTGCTTCCCGGCAAGCTACTCCTCGTTGTGGCGATGCACCCACTTGTCGGTTCACGAGCTAATCGACTATCAAGAGTCGAGCCCTCGGTGGGCGCCGCACAACCACACACAAGATGAGGATCCTCCAAGCCACGAGCTCCACTAGAGTATCCAATTTGCGAACTCTCGCGTGGAAGGATCAAGAACCCCTTACAACACTTGGTGAGGGCTCCAACAATCTTCAATTGTGAGCTCAATCACCTCCGCTGCTCCAAGCCATCTACCATGTCGGGAAACACGGAAGACTAACAAGAAATCTGCAGCAACTCGAAGATCAAGTGCCTTTAGAATGCAACTCTCAAGCAATGCACTTGAATCTCACTCAAGATGTGCAACTATGCAAAGAGATGAGTGAATGGGTTGTTCTCTAGCTCAAAGGATGTCTCTAGATCTCAAAATGTGCAGGAGTTGCCCCCAAACCCCGGACATCTTCTATTTATAGCGAAGGGGTACACAGCTAGCTGTTACCGGATGACACAGTTCAAAACGTGCTGACAGAACGCTCTGGTTAGGGCGTCCGGTCACTACAGGACAAGCGTGAATAGTGCACGTCAGAAGTTACCGTTGCCGTGACCGGACGCGCTCCAGCATTTGACCGGACGCACTGCACCTGGCGTCTGGTCGAAGTCCAGTAAGCTCCCACCGCGATCGGACGCGTCCGATCGCACGTGACCGGACGCGCCGCGCGTCCGGTCGGCTTTACGACTAGCTCTGCCCCACTGGGTGCCTTACCGGACGCGCAGGTTCCGTGAGGGACCGGATGCGCCAGTTGCAAACCCTAGCACCCGCGCGCCTGACTGCTGTGAGAACTGACAGGACGCGTCCGGTCACACCGTGACCGCGTCCGGTGCAACGTTCGGTCATCACAGTGACCGCCGTTCGCCTCCGTTTCTTTTCTAACTTTCGGTGCAGTAGAAAAAAAGCGTTTCACTTCTCCAAAAAGCATTGAATCCCTCCTCGCAAGCTCGGCGGGAGGGAGCGAGGAACCCAAACCCCTCTCTACTGCTTAAACTCCACCGCCTTCGCAAATGTGCTAACACCACCAAGTGTACACCACCATGTGCATGTGTATTAGCATTTCACAAACATTTTCAAGGCGTTATGTTAGCTCTCTACTAGATTCTAATGCATATGCTCAAGACATTGATATAGTGGCACTTGATTCCCAAGCTAACCGTGATTGCCCCTCTTGATAGTCGGCTATGTATCCTAAATCCGATCAATCACTTATCTACTCAACTTAGACCGGCAAAAAAAAAACCCTATGGTTATACCTTTGCCTTGCGCTCTTAGATCATTCTCCTCCACTTGATCATCATGTCCATCATTTTATGTGCATTCCATCATGATCAACATTTCATGTCCATGCACCATCTCTTTGTGATTTAGTGGCCACACTCCTTGCCACACACACCTTCATCACATGTGTTGCTTATGCCTACCTCAAAACACTTAACACATGACATTAGCAACTTGGTGTCATTAATTACCAAAACCAAACTTGGACTTTCAATCTCTCTCTTTTTGGTAATTGATAAAAACCATCATAAAGATATGAAATGAAGTCAATTCTCAATTTCGATAGTATTAGCTCCCCCTACATATGTGCTTCCATGAGTTTGGTTCAATTTGTGCACATATGTATGGATTTGAATTTTGGGAGAGTTACTACTATCAAATTGATGCTAAGGTATATAGAATGGACCTTTGAAGCGTGATACTAATCGGAGTTGCCTTTATATACCATCCTTAGCATCGATGCAGCTAGACACCACTTGTAATACATCACTTATAAAGATCACAAACACTAAAGTACCCCGTGAGATCAACATTATAAGCAAAGGTGTCTAGATACCTGTAACACCCAAAAATTTGCTTCTTTGGAAATAGGGCCAAATTAATTCAATTATGAAATTTGGTGCTCATGAAACATAAGAAAAATAATATTTTTCATTAAATTAAAATTCACCATAGGGGTTAGCAACATTTTTCTTGCATTCATGCCGGTGCATTGGATTTATTGGGATGAGTGGTTTTAGTCCAAAACTCAAAATGATTCGAAACCGCTTTTTGGAACGTTTGAAAATGGCTTTGAAAATAAAAGAGGAGAAAAAGGCAGCCAAGAAAATATCTGTTTATAGGCTCCATACAAGTTGACGTCACTTGAAATATTTCTACTGCCTTGGAGAGATACGTGGAGTATCTTAGGTAATTTCACATGATTAGCAGCTGGCCGCTTTGTTTTATTTCATATAAACATATACGCGTATACACGGCTGATCGGCTATTGGCCAGTACGTGTTTGGTTCAGCTATGCAATTCCTTTTCTCCGGCCTTGTTTCTCTGCTAGTCGCTAGCCTTGTTTTTATGCGTACGGCTCAACCAGAGCAAGCTGCATCAGCAACAGCTTCTTTTCCCTTCCCTCTCAATTTTGCTGCCAGTCAGGGACTGTGCGTCAGGGTCGGTCTTCCTGTTTCCTCGTGTCGGGCTCGAGCCGGACTCTGCACTGCCGGAGGAGTCCGTCTTCGCTGCGTCGCTTTGCCTTGATCCGCAAGCCGCGCGCCTCTCTTAAGTAGCAGTGCGTCCGCTGCACCGCAGCCAGGCCAGAACCCAACTTGATCCTCTCCTGTCTCGGCCAGCAGCCCAAAGCACAGCTCAGCCGAACCATAGCAGATGCATTTTTTTTCTCTCCTCCCTGGTGCAGCTACGCACAGGACCCTGCCCATATATACATGGGAAGCCCCAGGTGTTCCGCTCTTCTTTCCGCAACCCTAGCGCAGCAGCCGCCGGTGTTAGACCTCATCAAGCTTGGAGTGCAGCCGCCGCGGTCGCGCTCATTGTCCGCCGTTTCATCGCCGTCCGCAACCCGTTGCTGAGCTCCGAGTCGAGAAGAAGCGGAGCCGTCCCGCCGACCTCACACCCGCCACATAAACGCGTCAAGCTAGCAGCCGTGGTCGATCTCCGCCACTGTTCCTCTGCCGCTGCAACCGTTTGTTCGAGCTTCGAACGAAGGTAAGCGATCCAAAGACAACTGTCTTTCTCTCGATGTCTTTCATGAACGTGAGCTCGCCGGCTTAATGCCGTTGATCCGACCTGCCTCGCCGAGCTCTACGTTGTCGTCGATCATCTCCCCACAACGAGAACCCTCGTTAACTAGTTTGTGAGATCGATACATCCATCCCTGTGCCATCCGTGTAGCCACCGGAGACAATTTCACCCTGATAATAAGAGAAGCACCAGACGTGCGCCGTGAGCCATGCGTGCACTGCTGCTCTAATTCCATTGTTGTTAGCTTGATGACGTCGTATGACATCATGGATATGTTTTGTGGCCGTTTTCTTATAGAAAAATAAATCCAAAAATACGATAGAAATACGTGACCCATAATTAGCAATCGATCTCCACTGTTTCTACGTTTTAACTCCAATTTGATCCATTCAAATTGTGTAAGATTTGTAATTTCATGATCTACATGTTAGTGCTACTATTGGTTCAGTTTTCCACCTTTAAGATTTGAGGTTAGATTTAATCTATTATTTTACTAAAGAAAATCTCGTTTAATTCATAACTTATTTGTTTTAACTCCGAATTAGTTCGTTCAAATTGCAATGGATTTATAACAACATGAACTACATATTAGTATTAATGTTTTCTTTATCAAAATCTCTGGAATTTCATAGTATAAATCTAACTTGATTGATAACTGTGCAATAGCCCGTAAATAGTTCAGAGTCTCCAAGTCAATCTATCTGTTATCAAGAAACCCATGATCATTACATTTTATTCATGAGGGAGTCGTACTCTTTTTGACAGAATTAAATTTACCGACATGCAAGCATGTTGCTAATTGCCTCGGCGATATCAGCTTGCTGAAAATTATCCTTTCCAATGCATGTTGAGTAGGCTAGCTATCCTCGATGATGTCAGCACTCCATTATTCTCATGTCATATATGCATTCTTTTCTCTTCTAACAAAAATATACAATTCTAGCATATCCTTGTTGGTTACGTTGTTAATGACGTCAGGTTGATGATGCCATATATACTTTTCTCTTTTGCAGCCCAAAATACAATTCGAATATATCTATAGGTCATCACATGTTTTTCCTTCCTTTTTGCAAAGTCAATGTTTAAATAAGAAATATTATGAGACATGTTTGTAAATAAAATATGACTAGTAGCTTTAATCGACTTTTTAATTACAATGTAAATTGACTAAATTAATATCCTTCACATGGTTTCTGTAAACAAAATAAACCAAGCTTATAGCCTTTACTCTTATCAAGTAAATTTTTCGGTAATTGTTTCTCTTTCGCCTTAGCTCCGATTAGTGTGCTTCTTACGTCTGTGTGTTTGTAGCACTGTGTAGAACGTCTTCAAAACGTTTTTACTATTGTTTCACATGATTGGTGTATTGTTCTAATTTAGTTCTATTGTTTGCTTCGTGTATGACTGCATATGGATGCTTGTGTGGTGCTTGATAATCTTGTCCAGTTGGTGAGCTTTACGTGTTGATCAAGAAGAATTTCAACTGAAGATTTGGATTAGAAGAAGGGTCTCATTTTAAGGCAAGTAAAGCTTGGGTTTTCTTTCTGTGACCATGATCTTGTGACTTAATTAATATAAGTACTATGATGGTTAAGAGATGACTTTTTAGCAACATAAGATCTTGTCTGTACGTGAACCTCCGGGATTTACAGTACAACTGTGAGGGCTATATGGCTCTGGCTTTAGTCAAGTATGAGGACCTTTTCTAGCTTGTTAGTGGTTACCGAAAGGCGCAAGAGGGGTCATGTCTAGTATGGTCTTGACCTGCCAAGGTGGGTGCAGTCTTTTGTAAGTCGCCCCTTGGAGGGAGGATTATGCTTTCCAATTGAGAATCCTTAGCGACCCTAACTTGTTAGACGAACCTTTGAAAGGCTTCATAGTGAACCCTGTCGACCTTCCTTGGAAGTGGGTCAAGAGGCTGATCACCTCGGGCGAAAGGGTAAATCACGACTCACAGTGAAAGTGTACACCTCTGCGCAGAGTTTAATAAACTGGTATACTAGCCGTGCTCACGGACACGAGCGGCCTTGGAGACATTTACATTAAAGATGATGATTCTTGTTTTGTTAAGATGCTCATTTACTTATCGATTATGTTCTATATTGATTATGTTACATTGATCATGAGTTTATGGGATCTATACTACCTTGTTGCTATGCTTGCGGAGTGCGACATGGACTCACTCTTGCTATTTTCCCTCACACCTCAGGAGAAGTTTAGGCTTGTGGTCAACCAGTTAGTTTGTTCCTGGAGTGAGGTCTACACCCGGTGTTCGGAGTTGTCTTTTCGCTGTGTTGCTCTCTAAGGTATATTTTAAACTATTGAGTTATGTATATTAAGCATTTGTCTCTTGGTATTACACTTATCTGTGGCTATATGTGGGATTTGACTCCTTTATTTCACATATAGTGTATATCTGGTTTTGTCCTTAAAACTGGGTGTGACAGAGTGGTATCAAAGCAATGCTGACTGTAGGACACAAGCCTAGTTAGAAATTGGTCGTGTTAAGGTTTTGAAACTGCTATAATAATCCTTGTTCTATAAACCTTGGTATTTTCTTCCATACTGTATCCTTGCCCTTGATATTATCCCCGCCTTGTTGCTTATTTTAAAAGTCTTTGTTCTCATCTTCACTCCTTGATTTGGTATGCTTTTAGAACCTCATCTTACCATCTTCTTGTGACATCGGAAGAGAAACATTAGGATCTTTTCCCTTTATACGAAGAAAACGATAGCATCGCAAGTTGAGTCAATGTTGAGTTGTGCTCCTATATTGCCTTGTTGGATTGACTTTATGCCTATGCTTGTTTTGGATCTTTGTAATGATTGCAATGAATTTGTGGATCCCACAATTTCATTTAGATATAGGCTTAAGATATAAGGATTGGTGTATAAATAGTCGGGTTGGTTTTGTTGTTTCTGCCTTATCCTGTCTTTTCGGAGCAATCTGTCTTCTTCAGCTTATACCTCTGTTCTTGGATGACCAAAAATCATGAAAATATTCTGGACAATAGTAGACTTCAACATGTTTCTCTGACCGCAAGAATCACCCTCATAGCTATTTTGGTTTGGGAGTTATGAAAATCACAAAATGATGAATCTGTGCTGTCTGAAACCTGGAACAGAATCTGTTATGTGCTGTTTTCGACCAAGTTAGTTGCAGAATCTGGGAAAGTGTTCTATAAGTCAGTTGTAGAGAATTTGATAAGATTTCCAACGGTATAAGGTGCAACCTAATTGGATTAACAGAACTGGAGATATGGATGTTTTACTGTGCTGCTGTTTTTCTGCTCGCAAGGAATTTCAGATTACTTATTCTTGTTTATACACACGAGTTTTTATTAGATATCGGAGGGTCATCATGATAGTATATCCATTGAGAAGAAGGTTTAGGCTACTCTTTCATTTCCCTAGTTGATATTTTCTTAAGGGGGGTAGTCAAGGTGAAGAGTTCGGGTGTCTATGTGGTTGGGTTTCTCTTACCCCTCATGCTATCAAGTCTTATCTTGTCATCTCATGAAGTTGCACTTAGGAATGTTAAGAATGACTAAATCCTAAAGTATTCATGTTACAAACAGATGGTTAATACCCGGAGAAGTTCTTCACATGGTGACCAAAGGAACTCTACTAATTCATCTAATCCTCCGCCAGCAACAAATTTTTCAACTATGGAGCAAGCTTTGACAACACAGACTCAATTGCTGCAGACTCTAGTTCAACATGTGGTGAATAACCAGCATCAAGCACCGTCTATTAGTAAGCGTGGTGAATTTATGATGGGACACCCGCTGACATTCTCTCATGCGAGTGATCCACTAGAGGCAGATGATTGGCTTAGGGCTGTGGAGCGACATCTTGACATAGCTCAGTGTGATGACCATCAAAAGGTGCTTTATGCTTCTGGACAACTGTATGGTGCTGCTCTAGATTGGTGGGAATCTTTCCAGGATGGACGTACTGATAATGCTTCTCAAATAACCTGGCAGGAGTTCAGAGATAAATTCAAAGCTCACCACATTCCCAAAGGGTTGATAGAACTTAAGCAGGATGAATTTCGGGCTCTAAAGCAAGGATCTATGTCAGTGTGTGAGTATCGTGATCAGTTCACTCAGTTGTCTCGTTATGCTCCTAATGAGGTGAGAGGAGATGCAGATAAGCAACGTCTTTTTCTCAAGGGAATTTATTATGATCTCAGGTTACAACTAAAGGGCCACACCTATCCAAATTTCCAAGCTTTGGTGGACCGTGCTATTGTGCTTGATGATATGCGCAAGGAGCATGATAGGAAGAGAAGGAAAATGCAACATCAATCTGCAGGTAGCAACACTTGTCTCGGTTTTGCTGCACAACCAGAGTATCAGTCACACTCTATGCATCTACTTGGTAGTACAAATCTAGATCAGTACCAATTTCCGCAACCCAATAATGACGTGCATTACTTTAATTCTCAAGAACCATGTCTGTCACCTCTAATTATTAATACCAGTGAGGAAGGTCATGGTTGTGGTGAGATCGAGCACTATGAGAACGATTGTCTGGAGGAGCTTACTAAGAGTAATTGCAGCCAGAATCAACAACATCAAGAGCCAGAACAAAGTGTCCATAATCAGGAGGTGCAAAGAAATAAATTGAATCGAAAATATATTCAAGGAAGGTTGAACAATGTGGATGTGGTTACCATTTACGAAGCTAAAGAGGTTGTTCTCGGCTATATTGGTGCAGGCTCAGACACTGCTATGGTTTTGTTTGACCCTAGGGCTACACATTCATTCATCTCTCGCAAATATGTAGAAGATCATAAGATAACCATGCTTCCAATGAGGAAACCGGTGGTAGTTAACTCTCCAGAAGGAGAAAAGAAGGCCAACCGCATATGCCCAAAAGTTAGTCTTGACATAAAGGGGGTGAAGTTTGAGGCAAATCTTATTGTTCTGGAGTTAATGGAAATAGATGTTATCCTTGGAAAAGGTTGGTTACTTGCTTGCAAAGAAATGATTAATTCTGCTCAACGTTCGGTGCTTCTAAACACACGATCAGGAGAAAGAATTGAGTATGTAGGTGTTCAACCGGCACCTGAGGAAGACGAGAATGACCAATTAGAAGATGGTTACGCTGAGGATAGCAAAGTGGACCATGAGTTTACAGAAGTCATAGCAGAGGAACAAACAACTTTGGAGGAACTCAATAGGAGAGATGATCATGCTTAGGCAGATTAGTCAGTCATGATATGAGAAACTGCCTCATGACCCTGAATGAAAGAAGTAATTTGGAAAATGAGGATCGAATAAAGACAAAATGTCACTATCTCTTTTATCATCATCTTCCGAATCTCGAGGACGAGATTCATCTTAAGGGGGTAGAATTGTAACACCCAAAAATTTGCTTCTTTGGAAATAGGGCCAAATTAATTCAATTATGAAATTTGGTGCTCATGAAACATAAGAAAAATAATATTTTTCATTAAATTAAAATTCACCATAGGGGTTAGCAACATTTTTCTTGCATTCATGCCGGTGCATTGGATTTATTGGGATGAGTGGTTTTAGTCCAAAACTCAAAATGATTCGAAACCGCTTTTTGGAACGTTTGAAAATGGCTTTGAAAATAAAAGAGGAGAAAAAGGCAGCCAAGAAAATATCTGTTTATAGGCTCCATACAAGTTGACGTCACTTGAAATATTTCTACTGCCTTGGAGAGATACGTGGAGTATCTTAGGTAATTTCACATGATTAGCAGCGGGCCGCTTTGTTTTATTTCATATAAACATATACGCGTATACACGGCTGATCGGCTATTGGCCAGTACGTGTTTGGTTCAGCTATGCAATTCCTTTTCTCCGGCCTTGTTTCTCTGCTAGTCGCTAGCCTTGTTTTTATGCGTACGGCTCAACCAGAGCAAGCTGCATCAGCAACAGCTTCTTTTCCCTTCCCTCTCAATTTTGCTGCCAGTCAGGGACTGTGCGTCAGGGTCGGTCTTCCTGTTTCCTCGTGTCGGGCTCGAGCCGGACTCTGCACTGCCGGAGGAGTCCGTCTTCGCTGCGTCGCTTTGCCTTGATCCGCAAGCCGCGCGCCTCTCTTAAGTAGCAGTGCGTCCGCTGCACCGCAGCCAGGCCAGAACCCAACTTGATCCTCTCCTGTCTCGGCCAGCAGCCCAAAGCACAGCTCAGCCGAACCATAGCAGATGCATTTTTTTTCTCTCCTCCCTGGTGCAGCTACGCACAGGACCCTGCCCATATATACATGGGAAGCCCCAGGTGTTCCGCTCTTCTTTCCGCAACCCTAGCGCAGCAGCCGCCGGTGTTAGACCTCATCAAGCTTGGAGTGCAGCCGCCGCGGTCGCGCTCATTGTCCGTCGTTTCATCGCCGTCCGCAACCCGTTGCTGAGCTCCGAGTCGAGAAGAAGCGGAGCCGTCCCGCCGACCTCACACCCGCCACATAAACGCGTCAAGCTAGCAGCCGTGGTCGATCTCCGCCACCGTTCCTCTGCCGCTGCAACCGTTTGTTCGAGCTTCGAACGAAGGTAAGCGATCCAAAGACAACTGTCTTTCTCTCGATGTCTTTCATGAACGCGAGCTCGCCGGCTTAATGCCGTTGATCCGACCTGCCTCGCCGAGCTCTACGTTGTCGTCGATCATCTCCCCACAACGAGAACCCTCGTTAACTAGTTTGTGAGATCGATACATCCATCCCTGTGCCATCCGTGTAGCCACCGGAGACAATTTCACCCTGATAATAAGAGAAGCACCAGACGTGCGCCGTGAGCCATGCGTGCACTGCTGCTCTAATTCCATTGTTGTTAGCTTGATGACATCGTATGACATCATGGATATGTTTTGTGGCCGTTTTCTTATAGAAAAATAAATCCAAAAATACGATAGAAATACGTGACCCATAATTAGCAATCGATCTCCACTGTTTCTACGTTTTAACTCCAATTTGACTCATTCAAATTGTGTAAGATTTATAATTTCATGATCTACATGTTAGTGCTACTATTGGTTCAGTTTTCCACCTTTAAGATTTGAGGTTAGATTTAATCTATTATTTTACTAAAGAAAATCTCGTTTAATTCATAACTTATTTGTTTTAACTCCGAATTAGTTCGTTCAAATTGCAATGGATTTATAACAACATGAACTACGTATTAGTATTAATGTTTTCTTTATCAAAATCTCTGGAATTTCATAGTATAAATCTAACTTGATTGATAACTGTGCAATAGCCCATAAATAGTTCAGAGTCTCCAAGTCAATCTATCTGTTATCAAGAAACCCATGATCATTACATTTTATTCATGAGGGAGTCGTACTCTTTTTGACAGAATTAAATTTACGGACATGCAAGCATGTTGCTAATTGCCTCGGCGATATCAGCTTGCTGAAAATTATCCTTTCCAATGCATGTTGAGTAGGCTAGCTATCCTCGATGATGTCAGCACTCCATTATTCTCATGTCATATATGCATTCTTTTCTCTTCTAACAAAAATATACAATTCTAGCATATCCTTGTTGGTTACGTTGTTAATGACGTCAGGTTGATGATGCCATATATACTTTTCTCTTTTGCAGCCCAAAATACAATTCGAATATATCTATAGGTCATCACATGTTTTTCCTTCCTTTTTGCAAAGTCAATGTTTAAATAAGAAATATTATGAGACATGTTTGTAAATAAAATATGACTAGTAGCTTTAATCGACTTTTTAATTACAATGTAAATTGACTAAATTAATATCCTTCACATGGTTTCTGTAAACAAAATAAACCAAGCTTATAGCCTTTACTCTTATCAAGTAAATTTTTCGGTAATTGTTTCTCTTTCGCCTTAGCTCCGATTAGTGTGCTTCTTACGTCTGTGTGTTTGTAGCACTGTGTAGAACGTCTTCAAAACGTTTTTACTATTGTTTCACATGATTGGTGTATTGTTCTAATTTAGTTCTATTGTTTGCTTCGTGTATGACTGCATATGGATGCTTGTGTGGTGCTTGATAATCTTGTCCAGTTGGTGAGCTTTACATGTTGATCAAGAAGAATTTCAACTGAAGATTTGGATTAGAAGAAGGGTCTCATTTTAAGGCAAGTAAGGCTTGGGTTTTCTTTCTGTGACCATGATCTTGTGACTTAATTAATATAAGTACTATGATGGTTAAGAGATGACTTTTTAGCAACATAAGATCTTGTCTGTACGTGAACCTCCGGGATTTACAGTACAACTGTGAGGGCTATATGGCTTTGGCTTTAGTCAAGTATGAGGACCTTTTCTAGCTTGTTAGTGGTTACCGAAAGGCGCAAGAGGGGTCATGTCTAGTATGGTCTTGGCCTGCCAAGGTGGGTGCAGTCTTTTGTAAGTCGCCCCTTGGAGGGAGGATTATGCTTTCCAATTGAGAATCCTTAGCGGCCCTAACTTGTTAGACGAACCTTTGAAAGGCTTCATAGTGAACCCTGTCGACCTTCCTTGGAAGTGGGTCAAGAGGCTGATCACCTCGGGCGAAAGGGTAAATCACGACTCACAGTGAAAGTGTACACCTCTGCGCAGAGTTTAATAAACTGGTATACTAGCCGTGCTCACGGACACGAGCGGCCTTGGAGACATTTACATTAAAGATGATGATTCTTGTTTTGTTAAGATGCTCATTTACTTATCGATTATGTTCTATATTGATTATGTTACATTGATCATGAGTTTATGGGATCTATACTACCTTGTTGCTATGCTTGCGGAGTGCGACATGGACTCACTCTTGCTATTTTCCCTCACACCTCAGGAGAAGTTTAGGCTTGTGGTCAACCAGTTAGTTTGTTCCTGGAGTGAGGTCTACACCCAGTGTTCGGAGTTGTCTTTTCGCTGTGTTGCTCTCTAAGGTATATTTTAAACTATTGAGTTATGTATATTAAGCATTTGTCTCTTGGTATTACACTTATCTGTGGCTATATGTGGGATTTGACTCCTTTATTTCACATATAGTGTATATCTGGTTTTGTCCTTAAAACTGGGTGTGACAATACCACTTATAAAGCTACTTTCAACAAATCATCATTCAAGTTCTATTTCTAGCATACACCATATAGTCATAAATATGAATTTAAGCTTTGCAATGCAACACATCATCATGTTAATGCACATATAAATGCAACAAATGATTCATGAGCTTGCTCCCCCTACTTGTGTGCTCAAATTTAATTGATCCCTTTCCAAAGTCATTCTCTCCCCCTTTGCAACTTAACTTTTTATCTTTGTGACTTTTTCTATCTTTGTGACTTTTCTCTCCTCCTTTGTCAACAATCACCAAAAAGGTGTCAATTTTAGTGAGAGTCAAGTCAATCAATATGAGGGAGGCCAAATTATGGTTCAATCTAGATCACTTGCCTAGAATATGTAATTCAGTTTGATCCAAGGACAAGCTTCTTCACACCTCATAAAGTATAAGGGTTATCTTGACTATGTTGAATTACACATCATGAGCTCATTTTCTAGATTCAACACTAGGTTTGCAAGCCCACAAATATGTCATATGCTACCACTAGATCAATCAAACATAGAAACAATAGTGGTACCATATATACATTAAACTCATTTGTTTTTCATGAATGAGCCTATTTGTCATGCAAATATATTTATATGTTCTAAACATGTCCTTAGCAAAGTATGAATGATATGCCAAACAACTTTACCTTGCTATGTCAGAGGAGAGGCATGTCATATAAGAATGTGGGGGTGCACTCATCTCAAGTTGGAGAAGTCAAGTATGTTCAATTCATTCTTCAACTTGTAAAATCTTTTCTCATCAAGTGGCTTTGTGAATATGTCGGCTAATTGATCTTCGGTGCCAATGCTTTCAATGCTAATATCACCCTTTTGTTGATGGTCTCTTATGAAGTGATGCCTTATGTCAATGTGCTTCGTTCTTGAATGTCGAACCGGATTTTGAGTCATCTTGATAGCACTTTCATTGTCACAAAACAATGGCACATTCTTGAATTTTATTCCAAAGTCATTCAAGGTGGCTTTCATCCAAAGCAATTGTGCACAACAACTATCGACACTAATGTATTCGGTCTTGGCGGTAGATAGTGCAACACTATTTTGTTTCTTTGATGACCATGAAACAAGAGACCTTTCAAGCAATTGACAAGTGCCACTTGTGCTCATTCTATCAATCTTGCATCCACCATAGTTGGAGTCCGAATATCCAATCAACTCAAAATTAGACCCCTTTGAAAACCATAATCCAACATCATGAGTGCCCTTAAGATATCTCAATATCCTCTTGGTTGTTTTTAAGTGACTTTCTCTAGGTGAAGCTTGATATCTTGCATACTTGCACACACTAAACATCACATCCGGCCTAGAAGCGGTGACATATAGCAAACTTCCAATCATAGACCGGTATTGCTTTTGATCTACCATGTTGCCACTAGCATCAACACCCAATTGATCATTAGTGCCTATTGGTGTACTCATTTGCTTAGCATCTTGCAATCCAAACTTCTTGATCATGTCCTTGATGTACTTGCCTTGACTTATAAAAGTGCCATTCTTTATTTGCTTGATTTGAAGTCCAAGGAAGTAACTAAGCTCTCCAATCATAGACATTTCAAACTCATTTTCCATCATTTTTCAAAACTCTTCACAAAAGTCTTGATTTGTTGATCCAAAAATAATATCATCAACATAGATTTGTAACCCAAATAAGTCATTTTCAAGATTCTTGGTGAAGAGAGTGGTGTCAACCTTTCCCATCTTGAACCCTTTAGAGAGAAGAAAGTCCCTCAATCTCTCATACCATGGTCTAGGTGCTTGCTTCAAACCATATAATGCCTTCTTTAGCTTGAAAACATGATCGGGCTTCTTGTCATCTTCAAAACCAGGAGGTTGCTCAACATAAACTTCTTCATTGATGTAGCCATTAAGAAATGCACTCTTGACATCCATTTGATAGAGCTTGATGTTGTGTGTACAAGCATATGCTAATAAGATTCTAATAGCCTCCAATCTTACAACGGGTGCATATGTCTCTCCAAAGTCAAGACCCTCAACTTGAGTGTATCCTTGTGCTACTAATCTTGCTTTGTTCCTCACAACCATGCCATCTTGATCTTGCTTGTTTCTAAAGACCCACTTAGTACTAATCACATTGTAGTTCTTTGGCCTTTCAACAAGTTCCCAAACTTGATTTCTAGTAAAGTTGTTTGGCTCTTCATGCATGGCATTTACCCAATCGGAATCTTTCAATGCATCTTCTATTTTCTTAGGTTCTTCAAGTGACACAAATGAGTAGTGCTCACAAAAAGATGCTAGCCTTGATCTAGTTTGAACACCACTTTGAATTCCACCAATGATTTGATCCAATGGATGATCTCTTGCAATGCTAGTAGGTTGGAGTATTGGGAGTTGATTGCTTCCACTTGTTTGACCTTGAACTTGAGCTTCATCATGAGTACCACTAGAGCTTGCTTGATTTGTATCAATTTGCACACTTTGGTTGATCACATGAGTATCATCATCATCATCATCAACTTGCCTTGGCCTAACATCACCAATGTCCATGTTCTTCATTGCATTTGATAATTGATCTCCTCTCACATCATCAAGATTTTGAGCTTCATTTTGCGACCCTTGGGTTTCATCAAACTCAACATCATGAACTTCTTCCAAGGTGCCATTAGAGAGATTCCAAACTCTATATGCCTTGCTTGTGGTAGAATAACCAATTAAGAACCCTTCATCACATTTCTTTTCAAACTTGCTCAATCTAGTGTCTTTCTTGAGAATATAGCATTTGCAACCAAACACTCTAAAGTATACAATGTTGGGCTTTCTTCCATTTAATAGCTCATATGGTGTCTTCCCAAGCTTCCCATGGCAATAGAGACGGTTGCTACAATAGCAAGTCATGTTGATGGCTTCACTCCAAAATGAATAACTCACATTATATTCACTAAGCATTGATCTAGCCATGTCAATCAAAGTTCTATTCTTCCTTTCAACTACACCATTGGATTGAGGAGTGTATGTTGGAGAGAATTGATGTCCAATACCAAGATCATCACACAATTCCTCAATTCTTGTGTTCTTGAACTCACTACTGTTGTCACTTCTAATATTCTTGATGGTAGTCTCAAACTCATTTTGCACCCTTTTGACAAAAGATTTGAATAGATCATGTACATCACTCTTGTCATAAAGAAAGAACACCCAAGTGTATCTAGTGTAGTCATCAACAATCACAAAACCATACTTGTTGCCACCAATGCTAGTGTATGTTGTTGGCCCATACAAGTCAATGTGCAATAGCTCAAATGCCTTTGATGTGCTTATTTCACTTTTACTAGGATGTGCATTTCCAACTTGTTTGCCGGCTTGACAAGCACTACAAGGTTTATCCTTATCAAAGGTGACATCCTTCAAGCCTCTAACTAAGTCAAGCTTTAAAAGTTTATTCAATTGTTTCATTCCAACATGACCAAGCCTTCTATGCCACAACCAACCCATACTAGATTTGCTAAGCAAGCATGATGTCCATTGTGTCTCACTATCATTGAAGTCAACCAAGTATAAACTACCATGTCTAAATCCTTTGAATATCAAATTTGATCCATCAACACTAATGACTTCAATATCATCACTACCAAATATGCACTTGAAGCCAAGATCACAAAGTTGTGCCACCGATAAAAGATTGAAATCCAAGCTCTCAACTAGCAACACATTAGATATGCTCATGTCATTTGAGATAGCAATTTTACCAAGCCGCTTGACCTTGCCTTTCTTATTGTTGCCGAAAGTGATAGCATCAAAACCACCATTTTGACTTGTATCAATTGATTTGAACATACAAGAATCCCTAGTCATATGTTGAGTGCACCCACTATCAAGCACCCAATACCTTCCTCCGGCTTTGTAATTGACCTACAAGATAAAATCAATTCTTTTTAGGTACCCAAACTTGTTTGGGTCCTCCAAGGTTAGTGACCAAACTCTTTGGTACCCAAATGACTTTCTTCTTTGAGCCCATCCATGATGTACCAATGAACTTAGCATGAACACCATTAGTACCCTTGGTAAGCATATAGAAAGAATCAAACTTAATTGAGGATACATTAGCATTGGATTTCTTGTTCATGTAATGTTGCTCTATATGACCAACTTGCTTGCAACTTTTACAATAGCTACCATTGTTCTTCACAAACCGAGTCTTGTGAGGTGCAAAAGCGTCCTTGCCTTTCTTTGGGTTATAGCCCAATCCCTCTTTGTAGAGAAAAGCCCTTTGGCTACCCAAGCACATAAGCAAGCGGTCCTCACCACCATAAGCATTAACTAAGGTGTGATTAAGCTCTTTTACCTCCTTCTTGAGTTTTTCATTCTCAACTATAAGTGTGGAGTCACAAGTGAAACCATCACTACTAGATGAGGATGATGTAGATGAGCTACATGAAGGGTTAGTGGGAGCAACAACAATAGGCTTATGACAAGATTCATCAATTATATCACAAGATATGCCTATGTTACAAGTTTTAGCTTTCTCAACATTAGTTGGCATGTTTTCACATTTTTCAACTAGAGAGAAATGAGCTTCTTCAAGCTTAGTGTGAGACTTTTAAAGCTTCTTATGGTCTACCTTTAGACTCTCATAAGATGCCCTAAGCTCATCAAGTTCTTGCATAAGGTTTTTTCCTTAAGCAAGCTCTTGCACTCCTTTCTAGATTCTTTAAAATGTTGAGTGCAATCTTCTAACATAGTGATTAGTTCATCTTTAGTGAATCCTTCTTCATCACTATCACTATCACTAGCATTATCATAAGCACTCTCATCGTCGGATGATACCTTAGTGGCCTTAGCCATGAAGCACGATCGAGTGTCGAAGAGGGAGACCTTCTCTTGGATGGCAATGCTAGCATGTCCCTTCTTCTTGCTCTTGTTGTCATCCTCATCATCACTTGAGGAATCATCACTATCCCATGTAGCAACATGAGAATCATTCTTCTTCTTATGAGAACTCTCCTTATTTTCTTGCTTCTTCTTTTGCTTCTTCCTCTCCTTCTTGATAGCATCTTCATCATCACTATCATAAGGACACTTTGCAATGAGATGGTCCTTGCTATGGCATCTAAAACATCTCATGGTATGCTCATTCTTCTTGGATGAGTTCTTCCTCCTTCTTGCACGAAAGCCCTTCTTCTTCATGAATTTACCAAATTGCTTAACAAAAAGGGTCATCTTCTCATCAATGTCATCACTATCACAAGAGCTTGAGTCTTCATCACTTGATAATTCAATCTTAGATTTGCCCTTGGATGTGGTGGCTTTGAATGCCACACTCTTCTTCTTCTCATCATCCTTCTTCTCACTTTCCTTTTTCTTCTTTTTGACCAACTCCTCTTTCTCATCATATTCTCTATATGAATCATCGGTCATCACTTCTTGGAATACTTATTGAGGAGTTGAATCCTTCAATGTAGTCCTCACTAGCATGGTGATCAATGTATCAAACCTCTTGGGCAAGCTTCTTAAGAACTTCATAGAGAATTGGTTGTCCTTGACCTCCTCATCAAGTGCCTTGAGCTCATTGACAATGACTTGTAACCTATGAAACATTTCCGGTACACTCTCATCTTCTTGCATTTTCAAGCTAGAAAACTTTTCTTGCAAGACACATGCTTTAGCGGTCTTTGTGCCTTCAGTGCCCTCAAATGTTTCTTCTAGCTTGGCCCAAGCATCATGTGCAACTTCTATGTTCTTGACTTGCTCAAATGTCTTGTCATCTAGTGCCTCATGCATAGCACTAATAGCAATGTCATTGCATTGGAGCTTCTTCTCTTCCACCGGTGTAGGTGCTTTCGGATTAGCAACCTCAAATTTTGTTTCGGTGACCTTCCACACTTCTCTATTGATTAATTTGAGGTGTGCGGTCATCTTAACCTTCCAATAAGCATAATTTGTCCCATCAAAGTGAGGTGTCTTCTTGGTGTTGTTGATGTGCAAGATTAATTGAGCCATTTCTTTTTCACCATAGGTTGTTAAGTCTCAAATAAATGGTGCCTCGGCTCCGATACCACTTGTAAGGTCTAAATGGCTAGAGGGGGGTGAATAGCCTATTTAAAATTCTACAAGCTTCACTAAACAAACACGTTAGTATAAAAGATGGCTAAGCTAATTCTAGCACTAGCTCAACTACACTATGCAAGCCACATATACAATTCTAGTGAAGCAAGGCTATGATCTCTAATACACACCAACAAGACTAAGTCACTAAGCTACTTACTCCTATGTGATAAAAGCTACACTAAGCAAACTACACTAGGACTAGTACAAGAAAGTAAAGAGCAAGTAACTTGATTCTTATACCAACGATGTAGAGAAGTAATGCACTCAAAGAATCAATCACAATGATCAACCACAAGAGAAATCCTCAGCAAAGAGATGACACAAGATTTTTACCGAGGTTCACTTGCTTCCTGGCAAGCTACTCCTCTTTGTGGCGATGCACCCACTTATCGGTTCGCGAGCTAATCGACTATCAAGAGTCGAGTCCTCGGCGGGCGCCGCACAACCGCACACAAGATGGGGATCCTCCAAGCCATAAGCTCCACTAGAGTATCCAATTTGCGAACTCCCACGGGGAAGGATCAAGAACCCCTTACAACACTTGGTGAGGGCTCCAACAATCTTCAATTGTGAGCTCAATCACCTCCGCTGCTCCAAGCCGTCTACCGTGTTGGGAAACACGGAAGAGTAACAAGAAATCCATAGCAACTCGAAGATCAAGTGCCTCTAGAATGCAACTCTCAAGCAATGCACTTGAATCTCACTCAATCTCACTTAAGATGTGCAACTATGCAAAGAGATGAGTGGAGGGGTTGTTCTCTAGCTCAAAGGATGTCTCTAGATCTCAAAATGTGCAGGAGTTACCCCCAAACCCCGGACATCTTCTATTTATAGCGAAGGGGTACGCAGCTAGCCGTTACCGGACGACACAGTTCAAAACATGCTGACCGAACGCTCCGGTCAGGGTGACCGGACGCGTTCGGTCACTACAGGACAAGCATGAATAGTGTGCATCAGAAGTTACCATTGCTGTGACCGAACACGCTCCAGCGTTTGACCGGACGCGTTGCACCTGGCGTTCAATCGGAGTCCAGTAAGCTCCCACCGTCACCGGACGCGTCCGATCGCACGTGACCGGATGCGCTGCACGTCCGGTTGGCTTTACGACCAGCTCTGCCCCACTAGGTGCCTGACCAGACGCGCTGGTTCCATGAGGGACCGGACGCGCCGGTTGCAAACCCTAGCACCCGCGCGCCTGACTGCTGCGAGAACTGACCGGACGCGTCCGGTCACCTCAGTGACCGTCGTTCGCCTCCGTTTCTTTTCTAACTTCTGGTGCAGTAGAAAAAAGGCGTTTCACTTCTCCAAAAAACATCGAATCCTGCCTAGCAAGCTCGGCGGGAGGGAGAGAGGAACCCAAACCTCTCTCTACCACTTAAACTCCACCGCCTTCACAAATGTGCTAACACCACCAAGTGTACACCACCATGTGCATGTGTGTTAGCATTTCACAAACATTTTCAAGGCGTTATGTTAGCTCTCTACTAGATCCTAATGCATATGCTCAAGACATTGATCTAGTGGCACTTGATTCCCAAGCTAACCGTGATTTCCCCTCTTGATAGTCGGCTATGTATCCTAAATCCGGTCAATCACTTCTCTACTCAACTTAGACCGGCAAAAGGAAAACCCTATGGTTATACATTTGCCTTGCGCTCTTAGATCATTCTCATCCACTTGATCATCATGTCCATCATTTTATGTACATTCCATCATGATCAACATTTCATGTCCATGCACCATCTCTTTGTGATTTAGTGGCCACACTGCTTGCCACACACACCTTCATCACATGTGTTGTTTATGCCTACCTCAAAACACTTAACACATGGCATTAGCAACTTGGTGTCATTAATTACCAAAACCAAACTTGAGCTTTCAGCTGGGCCTAAAGTCCTCACTTTGAAATTCAAGTCCGGTTGGGACAGATTGTGTGTTGCACATAATACCATCTGTAGCAAGAATCAAAGGCGGAGACGGGGTCTGCACTGTAGCTTTTGCGCCTAGCAGTAACAACATCAGCCCAGAGCTGGAGGGCAATAGCATCAAGAATCGGGCGCCATGGCACAATCTCAAGACCTGTTGGAGGTAGAGCCTGAGTGACTAGATTCTGTTGAATTACCAGTTCCCTGTCGATGAGGATGGGCTGAATGGCAATGGTAGAAGGATCAGTTTGGCTGCTTCCTGGTAAGTTCCTCCGATGAAAAAAATTGATAGTGGCACAGTGATTCTGGGCAGCTATGAATCGCGCTCTATCTTCATTGGGTACTGAGGAAGCATCACTGGATGAGGAGCTATGATCAAGCTAAATAACTTCATTGGATGGGGGATGAGTTGCAGGCAGTGGCGGCAAATGCGAGGAGGAAAAGGAAAAACCCTGTTCCGGGTTAAGGGAAACAGAGGTGTCCGGGATGGGCGGCGGATGTATATGGGATCGGCACCTATGTTGCTCCTGTTCCTCATTAAAGGAAGTTGAAGAGTCCACTATTCCAACATGAGAATCGAGGACGTGATTGTGAGCAGGCAAAATCTTTTCTAGCACCTCCTTCTGATTCTGTTGAGATTGGATGGACAGCTTGGGCCTCCACATAAGTTGCGGCTTAGCCTGAGTTGACAAGGCTTTGGGTCTCCGTTCCCAGATGGGTTTGGGTCGCAGTCTAGATGGACAATGCCTTTTGATATGGCCCAGATTGAAACAGAGGACACACCTTACTTTAGATTTACACAGACACCTTGGGTGGCCCAAATTCAGGCAACGTGAGCACTTCACGAGCCGATCCATAGATCCAGAATTCGAATTTGAAAGAGAAGAAAAGGTACCTGCCTTAGATGGTGTCGTGTTCATCGGTAGGTCGTTGCTTCCATCAGGATCTCGTCGGAACAAAGACGAAGATCCAAAGACCGACCGCTCTAGTAGATTAATAGGATCAACTCGACATGAGAACAAGCCAAAAGTAAGAGAAACACTTGGCTGATGTTTGACTTTGGGAGGAGATTGAATAATCGGCTTGGCAAAATGAACACGCTTCAATTTTTCTTTTCTTTTGGCCTCCTTTTTTGCCGATCTGGAAAGGACCTCAGTCCATTCCTTTTCTTGTTCAATCTCCCAAGCATGTTTTTCTTTCTCCCAATGTAGAGTGTCATCATTCCAGGGATGAAAATACAGATCAAAGTAGGAAGTAGTGACACGACGGAGTTTGTAAACATGGAAACCCACTTGCTTGGAGAAAACCAAGAATCTGAAATGGTTGTTGCTGAGAAATTTCACATGAAAATCTAGAGCTTGACCACCCAGACAAGATTGCAAAGCAAGAGCTACTGAATCCTCCGTCAAGCGAAAAAGAAATCTCCGGAAAGTGACCAAGAGGAAGAAAGATCTATCGGGGGAGGGAAGGGGGTGGTGAACCGGCGACCTAAAGAGCTGGTGAACTTCGTCCTAGAATTCCAGACCCTTGTCAAAGTCCAGGCCATCCACCAAATCTAAGGAGGACCCCATGGAGACCGACGATCACTAGGAGATCACCGGCAATAGAGGAGCTTGGTTGTCGATGCTATTCTAAGAGGTAGAGCACAAGGCCGTTGATGAAGTAGTTGAGCTCCATTGACAGTAGCATCTCTGCCCATTCCATGTATCATTAGCAAGGTTGTAAGGTCCTAGATGGCTAGAGGGGGGGTGAATAGCCTATAAAAAACCCTACACAAACCACTAAGCAAACTAATTAGAATAACAAACGGCGTAAAGCGAGTTTTGCTTAGCCTACGGTTGTGATGCAAGCCTCCTATCCACAAGTCTAGTAGATTATGATCTCTAGTTCACACAAGGGCTATGTTACTAAACTTACACTAGTGAGCAAGCTAACAACTACTAGCAAAGGCTACCACTAGAGCTACACAAAATAATCTAGTAAAAGTAAATGTGAGAGATAGGATCATGAATCTTATACCGACGGTGGAGCGAAGATGTTGCCAATCACCAAGATGATATACAATCAATCAATATTGACAACAACACAATACGAAGACCAATCACCGGGAGACAAGAGACACAATATTTTTGTTCACCCGGTGTTCACTTGTGCACCGACAAGCTACGTCACCGGTTGTGTCGACCAACACTTAGATGGTTCCTCGGTGTGACCCTCAAGTCACTTGCCCCTCAAGGCACGCCCCGCAAGGCACCACAAGACACCACTCTCAAGTGAGGTAACTCAATGACACGCGCAATCCACTAGAGTTGCTTTTGGCGCTCTGCCAAGGAAAGCACAAGAACCTCTTACAATCAACCGGAGGTGGCCAAGAACAATCTTCTTCTCTTGCCAATGCCTCCAACAATCTCCAAGCCGGCTAGGAGCGGTACTCTCCAAGAGTAACAAGAAATCCACCGGCTAAACCACCCACAAGTGCCACTAGATGCCCTCAAGCTATGCAATGCACTTTGGGATCACTCAATCTCACTTTTGATTTGCAATCAATCAAGAGAGATGAGTGGGAGGGAGAAGCTCTAGCTCAAAGGATGCACAAGAATGTTAGAAATCATGAGAGACCTCCCCAAGGGCTAGCCAACAAGTATTTATAAGCATCCCAAATGAATAGAGCCGTTGTACCCCTTCACTGGGTCCTTTTCGGGATGATCGGACGTGCCGGTCGAAACTGACCGGACGCGCTCAATCACGTCCGATCCTCCAACGATCACTGCGCCAACGGTCAAACACCATGACCGGACACGCTGGTCCCACGAGTGACCGGACACGCCGATCGCACAACACCGCGTGCCCGTGAAGCAACGACCGGACGCGCTCTAGACAACGACCGGACGCGACAGTGCCAGCGTCCGCTTGGAGTCCAGTAAGCTCCCTCAACGACCGGACGCGTCCGATCGCGTGTGACCGAACGCGCCGCGCATCCGATCGACCTTGCAAACTTTAGTTCCCTCTAGGCGCCTGACCAGACACACCGGTCCCGTGAGTGACCGGACGCGCCGGTTGCAAACCCTAACACCCGCGCGCCTGACTGTTGCGTTGAACTGACCGGACCCGTCTGGTCATACCATGACCATGTCCGGTGCAGCGTCCGGTAACCTCTGTGACCTCCGTTCGCCTCCGTTTCTTTTCCGACTTGCGGCGTAGTGGAAAATAGGCATTTCAACTCCACGACAACGCCTAAATCTCGCGCTCGCAAGCTTGGCGGGAGGGAGAGAGAGACCCAAACCCTCTCTACCGCTCAAACTTCATCGCCTTCGTAAATGTGCCAACACCAACAAGTGATCACCACCTTGTGCACGTGTGTTAGCATTTTCATAATCATTTTCGAAGGTTTTCCAGTTAGCTCACTAGGCCCTACATGCAATGCACTTCATGAATTCACCTAGTGGCACCCGTGCGTCGAATAACCAATAAGACTTCCCCTCTTAATAGTTCGGCTATCGATCCTAAATCACTCACACCCTCTATGGTGTCTTGAGTGCAAAACAAAATGGCCCTATGGTTATACTTTGCCTTGAGCCCATTTTGTTTTTCCAAAAGATATGATCCACTTCATATCATCACATGACTGTCTCGATTCATCGACCTTTACTTCACTTGCTCTTCACCGTTGCATCGGTCCATCGGCGCCAAGTCTTGCTCAAGCTTCACCATCGCATGGTCCTTCACTTCGAAGCCTTGACTTGCCCTTCACCTTCACAACTGGTCCATCGAGCCAAGCATCATCTTGGTCTTCATCATCTTGGTCACATGAGTCAATGTCATGTGTCATATTCAATGACCACCTTTATCTAAATCATCCACTTAGATACAAAGGTTAGTCCTAGGTTTCATCAATTAGCCAAAACCAAACTAGGGACTTTCAATCTCCCCCTTTTTGGTAATTGATGACAACCCTCACAAAGATGATTTTGATAATAAAAGTTTTAAACTTGTCATACTTGTCCAATCATTTTGCTCATAAGTAAAGTTTGGACAATTATCACAAGCTCGGTTTTGGTAGCATTAGCTCTCCCTACATATGTACATAGAGTTTGGATTGAAAGCTTTGCACATATGCATAGATAGAAGTGTTGAGAGAGTAATTCTACCAAAATGATGCTAAGGTGTAAGAAATAGACCTTGGAAGCGTGATACCAATCGGAGTTGCCTTTTACACCATCCTTAGCATCATGAAGTAACTAGACAACCATCACAACTCAAGAACCCCGTGAGATCAACATTATAGTAAAGGTTCTTAGACCACTTGTAAAGTTTAAGGCACATCTAGATACCACATGTAAACTATTCCTATGCATGCTAGTAGATCATTTCATCATTCAAGTTCTATACTAGCATTGCACCACACAAAGCATGTATATTGAATTTAAATACATGTGCAATGAGCAAGTCATATGAGAATGCACAAACAAATGCAACAACTTTGTTTATGAGCTTGCTCCCCCTACTTGTGTGCATCAAAATTTTATTTACCTCTTTATCATATTGAATCATCTTTTTCTCTCCCCCTTTGTCAACAACTTACCCAAAAATGGGATCAAATTGTGGAGAGAAAAACAATGTTTGATGGAGTAGGTTAGAATTGATCAAATTTGGTTCAACCTAGAACACTTGCCAAAGAGATTTAATTCAATTTGAACCAAAGACAAGCTTCTTCACACCTCATAATAAGGGTTATCTTGCCTATGTTGAATTAAACACTTATAGCAAATCTTCTAGATTCAACACTAGGTTTGCAAGCTCACAAACATGTCATATGCCACCACTAGATCAAAACAAGCATAGAAGCAATAGTGGTAACATATATCCATCAAATTCATTTGATTTATCATGAATGCTCATGCATACCACTTATTATGTCTACATGCTCTAGCAAGTCCTTAGCATAGGATGAATGACATGTCAATCAACTTTACCTTGCAATGTCGAAGGAGAGGCATGTCAATAAGTGGGTAGGGTGTATTCAACTCATGTTTGAGAAATCAAGAATGTTCAACTCATTCCTTAGCTTGCAAAACCTCTTTTCATCAAGTGGCTTGGTGAGAATATTGGCAAGTTGATCATCGGTGCCAACACTTTCAATGGCAATATCTCCCTTTTGTTGATGATCTCTAATGAAATGATGCCTTATGTCAATATGCTTTGTTCTTCCATGTTGAACCGGGTTTTGTGTCATCTTGATTGCACTTTCATTATCACATAGCAATGGCACATTCTTGAAGTTGAGGCCATAATCCTTCAAAGTTGATTTCATCCATAGCAATTATGCACAACAACTCTCCGCACTCACATATTCGGCTTTGGCGGTAGAGATTGCCACACTATTTTGTTTCTTTGAGGACCATGACACAAGTGATCTTCCAAGTAATTGACATGTGCCACTTGTGCTCTTTCTATTGATCTTGCAACCCCCATAGTCGGAGTCCGAATATCCAATCAATTCAAACTTTGACCCCTTGGGATACCATAGTCCAACATCTCTTGTTTGCTTCAAGTACCTCAATATTCTCTTTGCGGCTGTGAGATGACTCTCTCTAGGTGAGGCTTGATATCTAGCACACATACAAACACTAAACATGACATCCAGCCTTGATGCGATGACATAGAGTAGACTTCCAATCAAAGACAGAAATTCCTTTTCATTCACCATTTTGCCATCAAAATCACTATCCAAATTGCCATTTGTACTCATTGGAGTTGAAATTGGTTTTGCATCTTGCATTCCAAACTTCTTCAACATGTCCCTTATGTATTTCCCTTGACTCACAAATGTCCCATTCTTTAATTGCTTGACTTGGAGACCAAGGAAGTAGCTAAGTTCACCAATCATAGATATTTCAAACTCTTTGGTCATCATAGCACCAAATTCTTCACAATAAGCTTGATCGGTTGATCCAAAGATGATGTCATCAACATATATTTGCACTATAAATAGATCATTCCCAATCTTCTTAGTGAATAGAGTTGTATCAACCTTGCCCATCTTGAATCCCTTAGAGAGAAGGAAATCCCTTAGCCTTTCATACCATGCTCTAGGTGCTTGCTTTAGGCCATATAAAGCCTTCTTCAACTTGTACACATGGTTGGGTTTCTTGTCATCTTTAAATCCGGGAGGTTGCTCAACAAAGACTAACTTATTGATGATCCCATTGAGAAATACACTTTTGACATCCATTTGATATAATTTGATGTTGTGTGCACAAGCATAAGCCAATAAAATCCTTATTGCCTCCAATCTTGCCACGGGAGCATATGTCTCATCATAGTCAAGACCTTCTACTTGAGTGTAACCTTGAGCAACTAGTCTTGCTTTGTTTCTCACCACAATGCCATCTTGATCTTGCTTGTTTTTGAACACCCATTTGGTTCCAATCACATTGTAGTCATTTGGCCTTTCTACCAATTCTCAAACATCATTTCTTGTGAAATTGTTAAGCTCTTCTTGCATAGCCATGATCCAATCAGCATCCCTCAAAGCTTCTTCTATTTTCTTTGGTTCTGTGGTTGACACAAATGATGCATGCTCACAAAACATAGTCAATCTTGATCTTATTTGCACACCACTTCTAATATCACCAATAACACTATCAATGGGGTGATCTCTTGCAACATGTTGTGGTTAGAGTACTTGCACTTGATTGCTTGAGCTTGGTTGATCACTTGATGTATCTTGATGAGATGAACTAGCACCACGAACTTGCACTTGAGAGTCACTAGCTAGCTTGAATGGAGAATTGAGCACTTGATCTTTATTATCATCTTGAATATCAATTACTTGCTTTGCTCTAATATCCCCAATGTCCATGTTCTTCATTGCTTCCACCAATTGAGTTCCACCAACCTCATCTAGATTCTCTTCTTCATCTTGTGACCCATTGGTTTCATCAAATTGCACATCATGGACTTCTTCTAGAATGCCACTTGAATTGTTCCAAACTCTATAGGCTTTGCTTGTAGTTGAATAACCAAGTAGGAACCTCTCATCACATCTCTTGTCAAACTTTCCCAATCTAGTGCCCTTCTTCAAGATATAACATTTGCAACCAAACACCCTAAAGTAAGAAATATTTGGCTTTCTTCCATGAAGTAGCTCATATGGGGTCTTCTCTAGCAATGGATGACAATATAGTCTATTGATGTAGTAGCAAGCAGTATTGATTGCTTCATCCCAAAATGATTGACTCACATTGTACTCATGAAGCATTGATCTAGCCATATCAAGCAATGTTCTATTCTTTCTCTCAACTAGGCCATTTGATTGTGGAGTGTACTTGGCCGAGAATTGATGTCCAATGCCATAGTGATCACAAAGTTCTTCAATTCTTATATTCTTGAACTCACTTCCATTGTCACTTCTCACTTTCTTGATTCTAATTTCAAACTCATTGTGAACTCTAGTGAGAAAGGTCTTGAAGGTGTCAAACACTTCACTTTTGTCACTAAGAAAGAATACCCATGTCAATCTTGTGAAGTCATCCACTATGACAAAACCATACTTATTACCACCTATGCTTGAGTATGTTGTTGGGCCAAATAGATCCATGTGCATCAAATCAAATGCTTTGCATGTGCTCATTATACTCTTCTTTGGATGTGAGCTTCCAACTTGCTTCCTGGCTTGACATGCACTACAAAGCTTATTCTTCTCAAATTCAACATCTTTCAAACCATTGACAAGATTGTGAGTTGTAAGCTTCTTCAATTGTTTCATTCCAACATGACCAAGCCTTCTATGCCAAAGCCAACCCATACTTGATTTGGATATTAAGCAAGTTGTCAAGGAAGTTTCTCTAGCATTGAAGTCAACTAGGTAGAGATTCTCATATCTAAAGCCCTTGAATGCCACATTTGAGCCATCCATACTAATGACTTCCACATCATCAACCCCAAATATACATTTGTAACCAAGATCACATATTTGTGCCACGGATAGAAGATTGAAATCCAAGCTTTCAACTAGCAACACATTAGAGATACTCAAGTTATTTGATATTGCAATCTTGCCCAAGCCAATAACCTTGCCTTTCTTGTTATTGCCAAATGTGATAGAATCAACACCACTATCATTATCATTGATTGAGTCAAACATTCTTGATGTACCGGTCATGTGTTGAGTGCACCCACTATCAATAATCCAATGCCTTCCTTCAGCTTTGTAATTGACCTACAAGCAAATTAATGAAGCTTAGGTACCCATTTTTGCTTGGGTCCTTGTAGGTTAGTAACTAAGCTCTTTGGTACCTAAATAGCCTTCTTCTTTGGGCCAGCAATGGGTGTACCAATAAACTTAGCTTTCACACCCTTCACACCTTTGGTAAGCACATAGCAAGAATCAAAAGGTATAGCATTAACAAGGTTCTTGCTTTGGTTCTTTTTATTGCAATTATGCTCTAGGTGCCTAACTTGCTTGCATCTATTGCAAAACCGACCATTACCCTTCACAAAGCTAGGCTTTGAAGTTGCAAAGGCTGACTTGCCTTTCTTGGGGGTGTAGCCCAATCCCTCTTTGTTAAGGGAGAACCTTTGGCTACCCAAGCACTTAAGCAAGCGGGCCTCACCACCATAGGCCTTGCCTAGGGCGTGAGTGAGCTCATCCACCTCTTTCTTGAGAGTCTCATTCTCAACCATTAGTGAAGCATCACAAGTGAAACCACCACTAGTAGAGGAGGTAGAGTCGGTGGTGGTGGATGAAGAGCTACAAGAAGGGTTAGCATTTGACATGATGATAGGTTCATAAGAGGATTCATCAATTATATCACATGTAACACCTATATCACATGATACAACAACCTCCTTCTTTGCTTGTTGCTCAAGTAGCAATGAGTGAGCTTTTTCAAGCTTGGAATGAGCCTTACCAAGATCCTCATGGTCTTCCACTAGACTCTCATGAGTGGTCTTAAGCTCACTAAGAACTTTCTCAAGTATTGCTACTTTCTTTGAAAGCTTCTTACACTCCTTGTCCTTGGTAATAGCTATGTCTCTAGTTTGTTGCATCAAGTCATATAGTTGTTCTTTAGTTGGTTCATCATCATCATTTTTATTATCATTATCATTATCACTATCATGAGCATATTCCATTTCACTTTCATCATCACTCTCATCATATAATACCTTAGTTTCTTTGGCCATGAGGCATGAAGAGGATAAATCAAATAGTGATGGCTTCTTGTTGATAGCAATGGAAGCAAAAGCCTTGTTGGATGATGATTCTTCTTCTTCATCATCATCACTTTTCTAAGTGACCACATAGGCTCCATTCTTGGCTTCTCTCTTTTTCTTCTCAAACTTGCCCCTCTTGTTCTTCTTCTTCTTGTCATAGGGACATTCGGCTTAAAGATGTTCGGTTCTATCACAATTGAAGCACTTCCTTTGTTGCTCATTGCTCTTGAAATTGTCATTTCTCTTTTTGAAGCCTCTTCTCTTAATGAACATGTGACCTATTTTCTTGACTACAAGAGCAAGTGCCTCATCATCAATTTTAAAATCTTCACCTTCATTATTGTCTTCTTCTTCTTCTTCTATGATGATAGCTTTGCCCTTGGAGGAGATGGCCTTGAATGCCATGGTCTTCTTCTTCTTTTCTTCCTCCTTCTTCTCCTTCTCATCGGCATCTTGATCATACATGTCATATGTCAAGACTTCACCAAGTAAATCATTGGGCTTCATTGCATCAAGCCCATCTCTTTGTAACATCATGATCAACATTTTGAATCTTCTTAGTAAGCTCAACAAGAACTTGTGGCAAAAATCTTGGTCTTGTGTCTTGTGCCCTAAGCTCTTAAGATCATTCACAATGACTTGTAATCTATGAAACATCTCTAAGATTGTTTCTTCTTCTTTCATCTTAAAGTTCTCAAACTCACTCTTGAGCCCATAAAGCTTGGCACTCTTCACAACCTTAGTTCCTTCATATGTTTCACTCAATCTTGTCCACACTTCACTAGCAAATTCCAAATCCTTGATGCTCTCAAACACCTTTGAGTCAATGCCATTGTAGATGGTATTGAGAGCCATCCGGTTGCAAGTGTGGTTGTCTCTATCATTGAGAGTGAGGTTGTTGGGATCAAGGATTGCATAGTCCTTCTTGGTGACTTCCCACACCTTCTCATGAATTGAGCCGAGGTACATAGCCATCTTCCTTTTCTAATAGTCAAAGGAAGAAACTCCATCAAAGAATGGTGGCTTGCCCCCAACATGATTGAACACAATTTGAGCCATCTTTTCACACCGAAGGATGTTAAGCCTTGATTAAAACGGTGACCACAACTCTGATACCACTTGTAAGGTCCTAGATGGCTAGAGGGGGGATGAATAGCCTATAAAAAAACCTACACAAACCACTAAGCAAACTTGTTAGAATAACAAACGGCGTAAAGCGAGTTTTGCTTAGCCTACGGTTGTGATGCAAGCCTCCTATCCACAAGTCTAGTAGATTATGATCTCTAGTTCACACAAGGGCTATGTTACTAAACTTACACTAGTGAGCAAGCTAACAACTACTAGCAAAGGCTACCACTAGAGCTACACAAAACAATCTAGTAAAAGTAAATGCGAGAGATAGGATCGTGAATCTTATACCGACGGTGGAGCGAAGATGTTGCCAATCACCAAGATGATATACAATCAATCAATATTGACAACACAATATGAAGACCAATCACCGGGAGACAAGAGACACAATATTTTTATTCACCTGGTGTTCACTTGTTCACCGACAAGCTACGTCACCGGTTGTGTCGACCAATACTTAGATGGTTCCTCGGTGTGACCCTCAAGTCACTTGCCTCTCAAGGCACGCCCCGCAAGGCACCACAAGACACCACTCTCAAGTGAGCTAACTCAATGACACACGCAATCCACTAGAGTTGCTTTTGGCGCTCCACCGAGGAAAGCACAAGAACCTCTTACAATCAACCGAAGGTGGCCAAGAACAATCTCCTTCTCTTGCCAATGCCTCCAACAATCTCTAAGCCGGCTAGGAGCGGTACTCTCCAAGAGTAACAAGAAATCCACCGGCTAAACCACCCACAAGTGCCACTAGATGCCATCAAGCTATGCAATGCACTTTGGGATCACTCAATCTCACTTTTGATTTGCAATCAAGCAAGAGAGATGAGTGGGAGGGAGAAGCTCTAGCTCAAAGGATGCACTAGAATGTTAGAAATCATGAGAGACCTCCCCAAGGGCCAGCCAATAAGTATTTATAAGCATCCCAAACGAATAGAGTCGTTGTACCCCTTCACTGGGTCCTTTTCGGGATGACCGGACGCGCCGGTCGAAACTGACCGGACACGCTCAACCGCGTCCGATCCTCCAACCATCACTGCACCAATGGTCAAACACCATGACTGGACGCGCCTCTCAACCGACCGAACACGCCGGTCCCACGAGTGACCGGATGCGCCGATCACACAGCACCGCGTGCCCGCGAAGCAACGACCGGACGCGCTCCAGACAACGACCGGACGCAACAGTGCCAGCATCCGGTTGGAGTCCAGTAAGCTCCCTCAACAACCGAATGCGTCCGATCGCATGTGACCAGACGCGCCACGCGTCCGATCGACCTTGCGAACTTCAGTTCCCTCTGGGCGCCTGACCGGACGCACCGGTCCCATGAGTGATCGGACGCACCGGTTGCAAACCCTAACACCCGCGCGCCTGACTATTGCGTTGAACTGACCGGACGCGTCCGGTCATACCATGACTGCGTCCGGTGCAGCGTCCGGTCACCTCTGTGACCACCGTTCGCCTTCGTTTCTTTTCCGACTTCCGGCGTAGTGGAAAATAGGCATTTCAACTCCTCGACAACGCCTGAATCTCGCGCTCGCAAGCTTGGCGGGAGGGAGAGAGAGACCCAAACCCTCTCTACCGCTCAAACTTCATCGCCTTCGTAAATGTGCCAACACCAACAAGTGATCACCACCTTATGCACGTGTGTTAGCATTTTCATAATCATTTTCGAAGGTTTTCCAGTTAGCTCACTAGGCCCTACATGCAATGCACTTCATGAATTCACCTAGTGGCACCCGTGCGTCGAATAACCGATAAGACTTCCCCTCTTAATAGTTTGGCTATCGATCCTAAACCACTCACACCCTCTATGGTGTCTTGAGTGAAAAACAAAATGGCCCTATGGTTATACTTTTTCCTTGAGCCCATTTTGTTTTTCCAAAAGATATGATCCACTTCATATCATCACATGACCATCTCGATTCATTGACCTTGACTTCACTTGCTCTTCACCGTTGCATCGGTCCGTCGGCGCCAAGTCTTGTTCAAGCTTCACCATCGCATGGTCCTTCACTTCGAAGCCTCGACTTGCCCTTCACCTTCACAACCGGTCCATCGAACCAAGCATCATCTTGGTCTTCATCATCTTGGTCACATGAGTCAATGTCATGTCTCATATTCAATGACCACCTTTATCTAAATCATCCACTTAGATACAAAGGTTAGTCCTAGGTTTCATCAATTAGCCAAAACCAAACTAGGGACTTTCAAAGGTCCACCACAGACTTGCAGTCACCAGCTTCTGCTTCGGCAAATCGTCGAACAGGTTGTAGGAAAGCTCGACACAGATCTCCGCTCAGCGCTCAGCCAAGGCAGGGGCGAACGAGTCACGGCGTCACGCGGCTACGACGCTGGGGCGGACGGCCAAACGGGGCCAGGGGAGGCCAGTGCGTTGGCCAGCGTACACGCGGCGCGCCTGCGCAGAACCACGGAGGGTGCCCAGCGCCCGGCGTGGTGCTGGCCTGCTCGAAGGGAGGCGGAGGGAGGCCGCGGAGGTGCGAAGCGAGGCCTAAGAAGTTGTACTTATTATTCCTAAAAATAGGATCTACTAGCTGTACTTTATTTGATACATGTAATTGTAGGTTTTGTGAAATTTACTCCTAAGTTTTGTAGTTGTACGTCGTTAAGTCCATGAAGCTTGTCACATCTTTTTTGTCTCAGGAAAAAGAAAAAGGACAAATGTGGCATGATGCTGCTTAGTCAATGAAAGTTTAGCCCACATCAAGGGTTGGTCTCCTCTTTTCTTGGCCCAAGTCCCAATCCTAATTCTCCGTGAGAGGCGAGACCCCTGTCGTGGGGTCGGAACCATGGCAAGCATTGTTGTTTGTGGTGGTGTCAGAGTGTATGTCTCCGTGGCTCGGGTGAACTCAAGAACACAAGAATCACAGAGGGGATGCAACGGTTTATCCTAATTCGGGCCAATCAATGCCCTACGTCCAGCAGTTGATGATCCTTATACACAAGAGCACCTAAAATCTAGGGGTTACAACAGAGTGTACAGGAGAAAGAAAGAGATTTGGTAGGGGATCGCTCGGTGCTGATCCTAGGGATGCCTTGCCGCCGATGGAGCCTTCCCCCTCGCTAGAGAGGAGGAAGACAACAGGTGCGGTGGAGGAGATATCGGTGCCCCTCTCTAGGTTGCTCTGCTTTCGGTGCAGAGCTCAAGTGGAACAGTGAGGATGCCAATGATCTGCCTTGAATCGTCCTCCCCCTCTTAGGATCTGACCTCCCCCTTATATTCCAAGGTAGGTCGGGTACATGGCGGTTTGGGAAAGTTGAGCCTATGGTCTACATGTGCTAGAGTCTAGGAGGGTCTTGCAGCGGCATCGTGTGGACCGTTGCGATGTTGTGGAGCCAAGGAGTCATCCAACTGCTCTGTTCTGACACACTAAGTGTCAGGCTCTGTTGGCTTGGACCGACCTCCCCCGGGTGCACCTTCTAGAGGCTTCTTGGTAGCGAAGGAGGCCAGTTTGAGGGGCTGACATGTGAGCCTAGGAGTCCCCAAACCCCTAGTGGCCGTGGAGGAGTTTGTCTTCTTGCATCACGTCCCGTGCGTAACCCTATCGGAGGAGTGGTTGATAGCGTCGTGCCTGCGAGGCAGCGCCAGGGAGCCCCGAGCCTTGTTGGCTCAGGGTGTAGCTTCTCATGCTCGGGCCTTGGCTAGTGCTGAAGGTCGGGAGGGAGCCAAGGATCGGGTCCTGGCTTCCGTTGATTGGGTGTCTAAGGCTCGGTTGAGCCCCTGAGCCCTGAGAGAAAGCGACGGTCACGCTCAGGCTTGGCCTGATTCCTTGGCTTGAGGTTACATGCGAGCGTACCCGATGGGTACAACTCCCAAGCGATCCTGGAAAGGTCAGTCAGGGGGTGGGGTCTCTCGGCCAGGAACCTTTGATCTCGAGGCTTAACATACCCATATGTTAGGATCTCGTCACCCCCCAAATTCCCTCCCTCTTTGATGGCAGTAGACCGTGGGAACTAGGAAGCACAAGCTCTGTCTAGATGACGGATGCGGATCCGATGGCGGTAGCACCTCCAATGGCAGTCGTTGCTCTGCCATTGCGAGGTTGGCGCTGTTTGGTGCTTGCATCGGTCAATCCAATATATCGGCAAAGAGTCACACCACCAACTGGATTATTAGACAAGAACAAATTGGAAGTACTATAATGGAAGGTAAGCTGACTGTGGGCTCTGCTGTTGCATATGGAGGTAGAGGAGGCAATTTCAAAGATATGAGAATTGGGCCTCATTCCGTGTGAAACCCTAGGATTGAAGAATTTCAATGGCGGGTGAGAATTTCTTGTACTCCCTCCTCAGTGCATACAACATAGTAAGTTACCAACACATTTGGAAGCTTCAAAGGACTACAAAAGATTTTCCTCAGGTGCATAGTACATATCACGAATAGATCAATTATAGGAGCATTACAAAGTTCCATACTTCCAATTATCGTCCAGCGTTAGCAAAGTCCAACTGAGGTATTCCCAATGCAATGCCCATAGAGTAAGAGGAGTAGACGATTGCCTGTTTGACTGGCCTTCTATTATGCCGCTTGCAGCAGTAGGTTCGCTAGACTTGATAGACAATGCCCAGATCACTCACCGCCTCTCCTCTTAGTGGTATGGTTCATGTATGGCGCATGTCGCCTTGCTCTGGACTTGTCATGCAGTTCATCGAGAAAATTCTAAAATTGATATCCAATTCATCAGCCTTGCAAGATTTGACACCCTGACCCATATGTCAATCACTTGACCTCACATGTCATCATTGTAATATGAGTGTCAAAGCTTGAAAGGCTTTGTGAATTGGATGTCAAGTATCAAAATCTCTTCCCTTACTTTGACAACACTTGGTTTTGTCATATGGAGCATATTACATGGTTATGTCCCATCTCATCCAACTGTGGTAGTAGCTAGGGAGTTTCTTGCCACTGTAGCGCTCAAGGCAGTTTGCAGCAAGCTGGTTAATGCCACCATGAAGGAAATTGTTTTGCAGCTAAATTTCAACGAAGATTTGGGTAGCATTGAGGACAAGCTGTCCTTGATCCAGTCTTACCTGAATGACATGGAGAGGCAGTCATCAAAGCTAGGAGAGTGTTCCTTACTGGTTGAAGAAGCTCAAGGTTGTAGATTCGTGGTCTTTAGGGTGAGTGATTTGCCTCTATTGCGCTTATTTGATCTTATTAGACTGCTATGTATTAATTGTTCTGTTGATTCTACTATGGATAAATTGTTATGTTGAATCTGTTGTGGATGATTTGCCTCTCGATTGATACGATGAAACTGCTATGTATTTTTTGCTCTGGTAAAATTACTATGTATTATTTGCTCTAATAAAACTATGGAATTGCTCTAATGAATGAATCTGATTTCTAAGCTGAATCTATCATAGATGATCACCCTGTAGAAATTTGTTACAGATTGATCACCAACCTGATGATTCTGCTATATTATCAATTATCTAAAGGTTTTGCAATTTGATTGTCATGCCATGAAGAGTCTAGTTAATTGACCTGATGAAGCGGCTATGTTATTAGTTTCTCTTAATAATCCATTGTGTTATCTTTTGACCTGTTGAATCTTGTATTTTTAGTTGATATGAAGAATTTTCTATACTTGGTTGCTCCAATTAATCTGCTTTAAATTGATTTGCCTTACTATTCTGTAGTCTAATGAATTGATTTGGGGAATACTCATGATGAAACTACTATATATTATTTGCACTTTTAAAACTACTATGTATTATTTGGTATGATAAAACTGCTATGGTTTCTTTGATGAATTTGATAGATGATTGACAAGCTGAATCCGCCATAGATGTTTGCCCTGTAGAATTTTGTTATAGATCGATTGCCCACTTATTGAATCCATTGTTGATGATCCTGACGATTCCGCTACTTTATCAATTGTCTAAAGAGTTTGTAGTTTGATTGTCATGATATGATGGGTCTAGTTAATTTATGTGATGAATCTGTTGTAAATCAATTGACCTGTTGAATCTTGTTGTATTGTCAATTGATCTGAAGAATTTACTATACTTTGATTGTTCTGACTAATCTGCTTTAAATTGATTTCTCTTATTATTCTGTTGTCTAATCATTGGTTTTGTGAATATACAGGAGTATATGGTTATCGAGCTCACAAAAGGAGTACACTGTTGAGGACCCAAGAGCCAATAGGGTCAACTTAAAGTTTGTGAAGTTTTTAAGCGACATCAAGACGTCATGAATTCAACTGTGGGCGGTTGTGCTCTAAAGCAAGAAAGAGGGAGAACAACAAGCGCTCAACTTTGCTTGAGATAGTGCATATCAAAGAAGGGCTGAAGATTTGCAACATCAATGATGAGAAGGCTGTGGTACTACGGGACTGCGGTATTCGATCTGATTCTTGTTCCAACACATTTCTACAAGCCTATTGATGTGTAGTCGGTCAGATCGTGTATGGTACTACTGTCAACTTCCGTTGTTATGGTGACAACTTTCGCTGTAATGGTAGCAAATTTTGATGTTAATGGCTGGCCAACTTTCACTGTAATGGTGGCAAATTTTGATGTTAATGACTGGCAACTTTGGCTTATGATATGGGGATTATACAACTATGTGGCAAATTTAGTTTATGGTACTATGGAAGTTTTGTTTTAACATGGATGGATTATTCCTAGTAAATAAAAGGTTTTGGTAATGTTTGTTGTGATAATGTTGTTAGAAGTTACAAATTGTAGTATGATTGTGGTTTAGAAGCTAGTACAAAATTATGGCTCCACATTATAGATCAAAAAGTCTATTTCCTTACAATTTTTTATTTATATACTCATTCGGTAAGGTTTACTGAAAAGCTGGAGCTGAAGTCCTTTCTTTTTAAAGGCCTACTAGCAAACGTACCCATGCGTTGTAACAGAACTCAATACATATTAGAACCGAACTCTGTATCATCATTAAATGCAAGCTTTTCTAACTTTTATGAGCACGGTTCTTGAGTCCGGGTCACTACACGGCTCAATACATCTCGGAATTGGATTACGTATTACGGTAGATGCAAACTATTCTAACTCACATGTGCACGGGTTATATAAATCCGAATGGAAGAAACTCTCTATCGTGCAGGTAGTTGGAGGAGATCAACGCTAAAGATGGGTGGAGAGAAATTTTGCCTCTTTAGTATTATTAGGTATATATATATATATAAGCGGGGTGGAGTGGCTTTTGGGGAAGCCATGTTGGGAATATATAAATCATTAGCATGTTCTATAAAAGAAAAATGTCTACTTAACCCCCTCAACTATTGGTGGTTGTCTACTTAACCCCTTCACCTATAAAACCATATATTCTAGACCTCAAACTATTAAAAACTATCTAAATAACCCCTAGAGGTGGTTTTGAAGGTGATTTTGCTGACATGGTATATTAAAAAGTCTATGTACCCCCTAACATATTAAGGGTCGACTTCATGACCCCCTCAACTATAAAGCATGATATTATATCCTGTAAAACATCAAATAATGTCAAATGACTCACCGGATGGTCTATAGTGTCATTTGGGCACCGTATCCCGCCACATGGGCCTAAACGCACATGCTTGCACATAGGCCATTTGTTGCCTCCACCTCTCTCTCTTTGTAGACTGACCAACCGCTCAACGAGCAGCATGTGACATATTGTCTCATTCTCCACCTCCGATCACTCGTCGATGGCATTGAGCTCAAGCACGTCGCGCCTACATCATCGTCATTCAGCCCCTCCCATATCCTCCATCCGGTCGTCCTTTAATTTTTTAGGTAGCCATAGGAGAAAGCGAGACTGGGCGAGGATGTGGGAGGAGTCGGATGACAAGGGTACAAGAGTAGTGCATGTTATCAATGTCATCGAGGAGTGCATGAGGTAGAGTAGAAAATAAGGTGGTGCTCATCAGGTGGTAGCACAAGCTTGGAAAGAGTTCAGAGAGGGAGACAGTCAATGGGCCTGTGTGTAGGCATGTCTGTTTAGGCCAGTGTGGTGGGATACAATGTCCAAATGACCCTAGATGACCATCATTTGCACATTATTAGATGCTTTAAGTGCTACAATGTCATATTTTATAGTTGAGGGAGTCATGCAATCAACCCATGATATGTTAGGAGTTATATAGATTTTTTAATATGTTATGTTAGCAAAACCAACTTCAAAACTGTCTTAGGGCTTGTTTAGATGCGCATGTATTTGTCCCAATCCACATGTGTTGAAGTGGATTGAAGTAGAATTAAACTAAATTCTATTTCATTCCACTCCAACACATATGGATTAAGGTGGATACACATGCCTCCAAACAAGGTCTTGGGGGGTTATTTAGACGGTTTTCAATAGTTTGAGGAGTAAAATACCTCGTCTTATAGCTGAGGGGTTAAGTGGACGACCACCGATAGTTAAGGGGATTAAATAGACTTTTTTTTCTTTAAAAAGTGGTCCGCGGGCCGTGGCCCTGATTCAACATGCCGGGTCGGTGGGCCTACCGAGTCAGAACCAGCTTTCTGTACACGCGTATGGAAAAAGGAAAGGCGAATTACAACTCCGTTGAAAAAGAATATTTCATCGTACACGTGTTATTTTAGTCATTTCTGTCTCATCAAATAAAAAAATAGCCATATCTATCTAATCTGACAGCATCTCCAGCAGATATTGTATTCCCTCTCCTATTCTTAAAACCAGATTATCCTCCATGCGTTGCTGTAGAAATTTTACGTTCTTCGTGAAAAGAGTTGTAAACAAAATGATAGCACCAATGTACCATCTAACATAAACACAATAGTATGTTGCCGTAGGATTTAAAGGATATATTTAGATACACAATGCATAATTAGTGTGAATAAGATAAAAAAATAACACCCATTTTATAGTTACCTTTTAAAGGACCAATGTGCAAACTTATCACAATTTAGATAAGCAAATAGGACAGGAGAACATTAAAATAGTGTAAGAAACACAACAATACTCCGGTCTTGTCATTATAGTCCTGGGAGCTCATGTTTAGGCGTATCGTCCATGACAGGTTAAAATAAACGATAATGTTCCTGTTTGGTCGTACGTCTGGATGGACAGACCTCGCCCGTGTCCCCCACTCGTGGATCGGAGCCCGCTCGCACTGCTCTCATCTGCATCGCTCGCTTGATGTGCGGCATCTGCGCGCTGCGCGTCCCTGCTCGTGGGACGGATCTCGCCCTCCCCCGTGCCGCCCTCGCTTGTGCCGTGCGCCCCTGCTCGCGGGATGGACCTCGCTCTCCCTGCGCTGCCCCTGCCCGTACTCGCGCCTCTCATTGCGGCCGCGCTCCATCCGCCTGCCATGGCCCCTACCGAGGTCCGTGCTGCCGACGTGCTTCACACCGGCAACCTCCGCACCACGCCGATGCCCGCGCACGGGGTGCTCTTCGTTTGAGCCGAGCCCGGCAACCTCGACGCCATGCCTCTCCTCATTCCTTGAGCGCGGCCACGAGCACAAGCCCACCTCTCTACCATCCCTGCTTGTCTGTACCGGGAGCCGGGTACCATAACAGTCGGCCGCGCCGACCCACTCACTGGTGGACACCTTGGTTTCCTACAGTTCGGGTGAGCACTGAGGCTCCTTGTTTCCCTTGACATCGACCTCTATTCCCTTCCTGATGGTACTACTCTTGACACCAGTGCTCGTGCCATGATCTATCACCAATGCAGGGAAGCTTCCACTCCAAGCCGACAACCTACAACGTCCTTCACCTTGGCGCCCACTAAGAACGGCAGTAGTAGCTGTACATCGACGCCACCATTCCAGAGGACAACAGCACCACTTTGTCATTGTTCACCATCTGTGTCCAGCCTTCGTGCCATGATTTCACCTTGCAGGGAAGTTGCGATGCCGCCAGCCCTCATCGACTCTCACGGTCGCGTCTAGCCCACAGCAGCCTTCCGCCCCAAGGTCGACCTTTTTAACCTAGCCGACACTTTCCTTGGCATCGGCAAACCTCCGCTTTTCCTTTATCCACTTGTTTATACATCAACTTATTATCTATCGTCTATACTTGCTTATGCACTGATACTTGATTTATCAATATCCATTGTCTATTCATGATCATGATCATTATCATCTATATATATCATGTGCCGTGCCTTCGCCGCTGGTCTATCATCTATGTATTTCTCTTGTGTCGCTATGGATATGTGCTACTCCGTGCCAAGTCGTTTGTGTGTCGTAATTCTTGTGTGTTGTCGTGTGTGCCTTTTTGTCTATGGACCATGCCTTCGAGCTGGTCGAGAGAGCCAATGCTTGTCCTTTGCGATCGTGAGTTTGCCTCGCCATGGCCGTAACACCAAGCATGTCCTTTCTCTCTTGCTTTAGTTGTCTTCGTCGGATTACGAACTTGAGCTCCTATCTACATCCCTAGGATGTGGTCACCATAGCCTTGTAACTTGTAATTCTATGATGTATGATTATGATATCAGCTGATAATTGATAATGTGATGGATTGCTCTTGTGATCTACTACATTATAAATCGTATCTGTGAATTTTCCCTTTGAGGAAAATCGAGATCGTTTCACTAAGGTGTTCTCCAAGATCGATTTGAGATTGAGTTATCATCAGATAAAGATTAGACCACAAGACATTTCAAAGACTGCTTTCTCAACCAGACACGGCATGTACAAGTACCTCATCATGTCCTTTGGCCTGACAAACGTTCTCGCACACTTTATGTATCTGATGAATTTGGTCTTCATGCCTAAACTCGATAAGTTTGTGGTTGTATTCATCGATGATATCTTGGTTTATTCTGAGAATGAAGAGGACTATGCGAAACATTTGGAGATTGTCTTAACTGGGCTCAAAGATCATAAGCTTTATGCCAAGTTTAGCAAATGTGAGTTCTAGTTGACAAAGGTACCCTTCCTCGGTCATATTTTGTCTGCTGAAGGAATCTATGTTGATCCCAGTAAGGTACAAGAGGTTCTTGATTGGAAAGCCCCTACTTCCATCACTGAAGTATGGAGTTTTCTCGGGTTAGCTAGCTACTATCGTCGCTTTATTCTAGATTTCTCTAAGATAGCCAAACCTATGACCAATTTACTGCAGAAGGACAAGAAGTTTGTGTGGACTGAGGAGTGTGAAGCAGCATTCCATACTTCATGGACATTGCTAACCACTGCTCCTGTGTTGGTGCAGCCTAATATTGAGGAACCTTTTGATTTGTTTTGTGACGCATCGGGTATCGGCTTAGGATGTGTTCTCATGCAGGATGGTAGAGTTATTGCTTATGCCTCCCGGCAATTAAGGAAACATGAAGTGAACTACCCAATGCATGATTTAGATCTCACAGCTGTGGTTCATGCATTGAAGATTTGGCAACATTACCTGCTTGGTAATGTGTGCAATATCTACACGGACCATAAAAGTCTAAAGTACATTTTCACTCAACCTGAATTGAATATGAGGCAAAGAAGATGGTTAGAGTTGATCAAGGACTACAATTTATGAGTACATTATCATCCGGGCAAGGCGAACATCGTTGCAGACGCCTTAAGCCGGAAGTCACATTATAACTCCTTGCAACCATTACTAGAAGATGGGTTTAATCTGATGCATCTGTCAGTATTGCATAACATTACAATCAGTTGTTCTCTTGAAAGCAGAATCATTGAAGGTCAGAAAACTGATGTAGGAGTGTTCCATATCAAGAAGAAAATGAAGAAAGAAGAATCCAAGCATTTAAGGGTTGATGAGAAGGACGTTTTGTGGTTCAACGATCGTCTTGTAGTACCCAAGGACCGAGGACTTAGAAACCAAATCATGGATGAAGCTCACTCTTCCAAGCTATCAATCCATCTGGGTAGTAGCAAGATGTATCAAGACCTAGAGACACGTTTTTGGTGGACCAAGATGAAAAAGGAAATTGCAGCTTACATTGCTAGGTGTGATACCTGTTGTAGAGTTAAAGCGGTTCATTTGAAACCTGCTGGATTACTACAACCCCTGCCTGTTCCAGGTTGGAAATGGGAAGAAATCAGTATGGATTTTATCACAGGACTTCCTCCTACCTAGAAAGGTAATGACTCGATATGGGTAATTGTGGATCGATTAACCAAATCTAGACACTTTATCCCGGTTAAGACCGATTACAGACCACATCAATATGCGGAGTTGTATGTTTCTCATATAGTCCATTTACATGGTGTGTTGAGGACTATTGTGTCTGACAGAGGACCTCAATTTATTGCTCATTTTGGGAGTTTTTGCATAAACAGTTGGGGACCAACTTAGTCCGAAGCTCGGCTTACCATCCTCAAACCTCTAGGCAAACTGAGAGAGTCAACCAGATATTAGAAGACATGTTGAGAGCTTGTATGATCTCTTTGAAGGGCTCATGGGAAAGTTGGCTACCTTTAGCCAAATTTTCCTATAACAATAGCTACCAAAAGAGTATCAAAATGGCTCCTTTCGAAGCTCTATACAGTAGAAAATGCAGAACTCCTTTGAACTGGGTTGAACCCAGGGAAATGAGGTACTATGGCATTGATTTTGTCAAAGAAGCGAAAAAGAAGGTTCGAATTATTCAACAACATATTGAAGCAGCTCAATCTAGGCAAAAGAGTTATGCAGACAAGAGAAGGAGACCTATTGAGTTTGAAGTAGGAGATTATGTATACCTGAAGGTCTCACCTATGAAAGGAGTAAAACACTTTGGTGTGAAAAGAAAACTTGCACCTAGGTATGTAGGTCCATACCAAATTATTGAGAGGAGTAGAACAGTGGCCTACAAGTTGCAGTTACCTCCAGAAATGAGGGTCATATTCAATGTCTTTCATGTTTCCCAACTAAAAAATGCTTGCGTGTCCCGGAAGAAAGGGTTGAAGTGAGAGGTATCAAATTGGAGTCCAACTTGACCTATGAAGAGAAGCCTGTACAACTTTTGGACGGTAAAGAAAGGGTGACCCGAAGTCGAGTAATCAAGTTTTACAAGGTATTGTGGAATAATCAAAGTGAGAGAGATGCAACATGAAAAAGAGAAGACTATTTGCACGAAGCTTACCCCTCTTTTTATAAAAAATGGTAGGAACTACAAATCTCAGGACGAGATTTTTATAAGGGGGGAGGGTTGTAACACCCTGGGTGTTAGCTCACACAATTGCATTTGCATTGCATAGCATGAGCATGTACATCTCTCATTCATGCATAGTCATGAGCATCATATATGAAACATGTCAATGCAACATGTGAAACATGCAACTAAAACCCTTGAAACATTACTATGCAACATTTTGTTTCATGCACTTGTTATGCTATGTTTCAATACATGATTATTTGACTTGTGAGTTAAATGATGCAGATTTGTGCAAAATGTCACAATAACATCTTAGTCATGTGTAGAATATGAAATGAAACAATGTTTGTATTGGTAGTGTGGTCAAATTCAAATTCAATCTCGAGTTGACCTTGTTGACCATCTAGAGTACTTTGGTTTGACCCAAATTGAATGCTGACTTAGAGACTTTACATGCAAGTGGCACCTTAACAAAAGTTGTAGAGAATTTTATAAGCAACAAAAGTTATTTAGTGCCCTTGAGCTAGAAATGTGCATATCATGTTCAAAAAGGGCCCACAAGTCAGAATCAGGGCTGTTTTGACACTTAACAATTTTGCTCAGTCTTAACTGACTTTGCAGTTTCGAGTAGCCGTGTTTAGCAGCTCCTAGCTCCGAGCCTAGGCTGAACGAGATCAAGTTCGTGTTGACAAAAATGTAGGTCACACATAGCTCTACAATTTTGTCTGCTATGGTTTCTTCTAATAGTGCACGGATTGGGAGTAATAATCGAGCTAAATCGCGCTATCAGTCGTCGTTGCAAGCGACTAAATCATCTTGGCCGGTTTCAAAAACCGCTGGCGTGGCCGACTGCGCGCAGCGCCCAACCGTAGCATGGCCACCATGCTCTAGCTCTGCCCCCACTCTCACACGCGCTGGCAAGCTCAAGCTACCAGCAAGCCACTGCTGCCCTCCACTCCCTCCATTTCCTCGCCCTCACCCTGCTTTCTCCCGCTCACAAGCAGGGCGGGCGCACTGCCATCGCCGCCGCAGCAAAGCTCCGCCGAGCTCGTGCACTGCCTCCACCGCACCATTGCCGCCTCCAGCTCACCACCAGCTTTGCCTCGGCCTGCGCTATCTCCTTCGTCTGCTAAGAAAGTCGATCGAACCCAGGTAGTGACTCACGGCGAGTACGTCGTCGCTGCAAAACCTCGCTGGAGTTCCTCCACGGTGCACTCACCGTGGCCAGCCCTGCTCGGAGCTTTTCCTCCCTCTCTTTCTTGCGTGTTCGAGTCACCGTGTAGTGTAGATGCTTGTGCAGCAACTAGTTTAGGCACTACTGTAGTGTGCTCGTTGAAACGTGCTTGCGCACCGCCGTGCCATGGCCGCCGTTGTGGCGTGCTCGTGGCCAAGCTTACCAACATTACTTCCGTAGCCCTAGGTTGCCTAGATAGGTCCGCTTCATCACGGTGAAGGCGTAGCCACCTTCACTTGGCCTCACCGTGGCCGGGCACAACAGGTGCACCGCCGAGCCGCGCCCCAGGCCGCCATGGCCGGTGACGACCCCTCTCCGGTGTGTCCGACCTCTGACCACCGTCACCAATCGACGCGGGAGGGTGAGAGGGTCACGATGGTAAGGTTAGTTTCGCCAGAAAGCTCATCGTCGGCGAGCTAGCGCCGCCCGACCATCGCCTCTATTCTCGGTGTCGCTGACGTCTGGGACCCGCGCCAGTGACTAGCTTTAGCTTTTTCCCTTTTATTCTTTTCAAGAAATACTTGTGAAGTTAGAAAAATCATAACAAATTGTAGAAAATCAGAAAAAGGCAAATGAGGACTTTTTGGAATCCTTAGAAAATAACCTATGCAATGGAGTAATAAAATGGCAGTGGTTAGTAGATAGTTTTCAATGCTTTTGTTTATTCCTTTTTATTAGGGAGAAAATGCATATCTAGCTTGTTCTTTTTGTAGAGGATGCTATACATGTTCTAATGCTATGAAATTTTTACAGTAGCCTAGTGGATGCATGTGTGTGCCACTGTATTTTTTATAGATTTTTCTATCCACTTTTGCTATGTGTTTATAAATTCCCTTAATTATCTAAATAAATTCATAAAGGTAATCAAATGAAAAGATTAAACTTGACCATCATGTTTTCTAGTGTTATTAAAGAGATGTCTAAACTGTTGGTAACTTTGGTAGTGCATAAAAGTCATTTCTAAGATGTAGTAAAATATTAATTCTTCATCAATTCATTTTTGGGACTGCTGGAACAGTTTTTGGAATTAAGCAAATTAAGTAATGATAATGAAGTTTGCTGTGAATATTCATATTGACAAACTTGTAGACAATTTTCTTATCTTACACATGTTAAAATTTCAGATTCATAGGCCTTTTGGTTTGAGAGTTATAGCTGTTTAAAATTAGTAGTTTAAAATGCTTGCTCTCTGGAATTCTTCTGGACAGTTTGGAATGATGGCTCAGTTTGGCTAGTTAATGATTGAATCATCTAAAATCATCTATAGGAGAGTTGTAGATAATTTGCTATGCTTTCCAGAAAGTCCTAGTTCATTTGTGTTGGACTTATAGAACTTCAGTTATGGTTAATTTAAGTAGCAGCTGACTAGCAGTCCAAAATGTTTGTTGTGTAGTATGACTTGATTGATGCATATAATGCTTGTTGATTAGTTTAGGCTAATTAAAATAAATTGTTAGTTGTAGGTGTTAGGTCCCTCACCAGTGATGAACATTTATATCTTAGGTTGCCAAAACGGGGTAAGTGTATGTCTACTTTTCTAGAGAAGAGATTTGCACTTACTCGGTAAATAAAATTTACCTTGATATATCTTAAAGAATGTATGGATTACCATGCCAGCATAAGCATCTCCTCATGCCATCCTAATGTTTCATACATTATGCATTCCCGGTATTCATTCCTGTATGCATGCATATAGGATCGCCAGATGGGGTGACGTTAGTGGAGTTCGAGCCCGTCAAAGGGGAGATTCCGTAGGAGGTGCATCCGTAGGAGGAGCCAGAAAAAGAAGGACAGGCCCCGTACCTTCTAGAGTGCCCTGACCACCGACCATCCACATTTTTGAAAGGCAAGCCCCGGAGCATTATAAGCCTCCCAAGATTTATAAGTATGAACTTGTGTCTTTTGATGTTTGATGCATTAAGTATAGGAACTGCCTGAAACTTGTTGATGCATATATACCTTCCTTGTCCACCTTTATTATATTGTGAATCCTATGTACGTCTAGGATCGAATGTTGCTTAGCCATGCTTAGACCAGTAGAAGTGGGTGATGTCCTATCACCTACGAAATAGGTGGATAACTGGTCAGGATTGGCTATATTTGCCATCGTGGTGTATAACCAAGTGTTGAGGTGTAATTGGAGACCGGGAGAAATGTGTGAGTAGCAAGGCATAGAGGCCTTGGGTGCGTGTATTTCTGTCCATGTCAATTAAGGACCATATCGTTGTTGGGCCTCGGTCATTTTTTAATGTAATCTCACATTTAGCTGGCCAGATAAGTCGTTCCGACCGCGAAGCCTAGTAGCTCTATTCGGGCCAGGAATCGGTACGCTTAGGCGTGCATACTGGAGGAAGTACGTGTGGGAGCACGGTTTGACCATGGCAGGCCGGGCCTGATCTTCCTAGGAATTGGTTGGCTCTTGAGTATTGCAGCCTTGGTCGAACCCACGACAGATCCCAAATAGTACCAAAGGTGACCAATGGCTGCTCTTGCAAAGCGTGCCTAGTTTGTGTGGGAAATTTCATCAGGTAGTTCAGAATCGATTCGAATCGCCGTCTCTCCCGGATAGTGAGAAACTATGACTAAGTTAATTCATCGTAGTAATGTGATTTTGAAAAATGATTATGGTTATGATGGTGAAATGCCAAACCTGATATAGTTACTATTAATTATGTAATTATATTCAAGTGCTTGCTCTAGTACAAGTGCCAACTTAGCTCAGTGAGGTTCCTGAATATAACCTTCTACAAGAAGGATTAAAACTGTTAATAAATGTTTCCTTATGATATTTATGCAAAATAATGTCAAGCAAGCTACACTTGATAAAGCCTTGCATAATCCTTGAGAGTCACTTTATTTTTGGTTTATGACGGGTAAGTCTAGCTGAGTACATCCTCGTACTCATGGTTCATTTCCCACTTGTTGCAAGCACTGCTTCTACCCAGCCGTGGATGATGAGTAGACCATGGGCATGGTCCTTCCTTATGTCTTCACTTCTTGCTTTTATTGTAAATGACTTGGTACTGGCACTATATTAAACTAAGTATGAGGGTGTGAGATGTTTCAAAACTATGTTGCTTCCGCTACTTTTATTCGAACTTGGTATTGTAATAACCTTATATTAAACTCTAATGTATGTTGAAGTATGTGCGAACTTTATGTAATATGTGAATGAGTGAACACTGAATCATGCGATCTTGGTTGTAAAGTTGATTACCGAGGTCCCTCGTGAAACTCGGCGGACTACCGGGTTTATATGGGTTCAAGTATGATAGTGTAATCGCTTCGGTGGTGGCTGTTATACTTGAGCTTTTATAAACTAGATGGTTCTGTTACAGCTTTCGTTGACAAGGGTGTTGTGCCTTGCTTGGGGCCTTCTTCTCCAATATAGTGGGTGTTGCTTGGTTGTCGAGGCCAATCGATGATGATGCTAGTCCTTTCATGAGTCTATGTTGCTTAGGTCTTCAACTCGAGCAAGGGCTCAGTGAACTCGTCTCGGAGTTGCCATCCTTAGGCCTAGGGGTGCCCTCCTTTTTTATCAGAGCCTGCCATGGGTCAAGTGATCGAGCGCGTCTAGGCTCTGGCTCGAGGCCATTTGATCATTCGGAGCACCACACCCTTCTGAGGGCTACGATAGCAGGTCCTGATCCTCTCGAGATGGCCTTTTGGGGCCAACGTTCTGCGACCATAGATTGGGGTGCGGGGAGTGCACCGAACCTTGGATGGAGGCCGTTATTAGGCCCATTGCTCAGCAGTGCCCGCCCCAACTCCATGGAGCTGGTTGGTTTTTGGGAGTGGGACACCTGAGCGCCCATCGATCGGGGGTCAGATTGCTCCATCTAGGGAGCTGGCGTAGCTCCCGAGGCCACTAGGGCCTTCTTGTCGGTGGGAGTGGTGGCTTCTAGGCACGTCCCTTCTGCTGATGTCTTGAGCAGGCGGTTGATTGCGTCTGGGCCATCATGCCTAGTGGAGGAGTTATGGCATTTACCCCTGTGTCATCCCACTTTGTCTAGGAGACGGGACGTCGAGGCCATGTGGAGCAGATCTGGCGAAGGAGGAGCCACGACACTTGGTGCACGTGGATACAGGCTGTCGATGATAGCCAATGGGTCCGAGGGGAGTCAGATCCCCTCAAGTCCTACAAGGAGGCATACGTGGAGTGGGTGGTGCACGTGGGTTAGCCCAATAGGGTTAGGCCGACAGGGAGGCAGCAGTTCGCCTCTACCTTAGGTTCAACAGCCACTGTCGTGTTGTACGATCGCTCGTGGGATCATAGGAGCATGGCAGCCACTATTCATGGTGTACTAAAGTGGAGACAGAAGAGGCAGAGAGGGGGAGTTACCTTCCTCTTCTAGCGAAACCTTCCTCTTCCAAAAAAAACCTTAGCTTTTGCCTGCCCTTGTACGCACACTCACCATCGCTTGCTTCTACTTGCCTCCTCCCATGGTGGAATCAAAGCCCTTGAAAGTGACTGAGGCTAAGATCTTGAGGATGGAGGAGGATAGGCTGGCCCTAGAGAATGCCCTAGTGGTGGGCTGGCGCCCTCCCATCGTCGGGTTGCTGACGCCAGTGCCTGATGACCAGGAGATCATCTCCTTCACTAACTTCCACTGGCTGGGGCTCGGCCTTCCCCTACACCCCTTTGTGCTTGGCCTTCTGTTCTTCTATGACCTTCGTCTTCATGACCTGAGACCGGAGGGGATCGTCCACATTGTGACCTTCATCACGCTATGTGAGGCATTCTTGGGGATCGCCCCCTACTTCACTTTGTTGAGGTGGGTGTTGCAGGTGGTGCTATCATTCCCCGATGGCGTGTTACCGGTGGTGGAGGGTGCCCAGATCTAGGTGCATCCGCATGCTGCTGGCTGGTACCTTGCCCACGCTCGCCCGATGGGGTTTGGTGGCTAGGCGTGCTGGTAGGAGAATTGGTTCTACCTTCCTAACTTGGTTCCAATGTTGCCTTCTTTTAAAGAGGAGAGGCTAGGAGGTGCCGCTCTAGAGTCATGGTGATTGTTCCCCCTGGCAGAGGAGGCCACGGATGTCCCTTCTCTCATGGGGGCTATTGAAGCCCTGAGGGTGCAGGGGCTGACTGGGCTGGTGGTGGTGCGCACCTTCATCCATCGCTGGATCGTTTCGCTGAGGGAGCGGGCGCACCCATTGTGTAGCATCAGGGGATCACCGACCTGATGGTGGAGTTTCCCTACCCCACCTCGGGGGGCTGTTCAGAGTGCTGATGATTGAAATCGTCGGTGCGGTGTACCTAGGGGAGGGCGTCGGGCCTCCTCCCTTTGACGTTGAACAACCCCCTCCTGCGGGCTATCTACTCGCCGGGATGGTGTTAGAGCCCCTATTCCCCTTACGGGGTAGAGTGGATGTGTATGACGACACCACCGATAGGGATGCTGGAGGCACCTGTGCTGGCATTCGATCTGCCTCCGGTGGTGGCTCCGGCTCCAGCGGCGGCCTTGACTCTAGTGGTGGTTCTGGCTCCAACGGTCCGTGTGATGGAGGTCGGCGGAGGGTCACAAAGGCGCCAAAGGAGTCCCGCCAGGTGTGGGTAGAGTCCACCTCACCCATCATCCCCTTGGAGGGATAGGTAAGGGTAGTCCTTGCTTCTCTTCGCCTTCATTGTTGCTTCTGATGTAGGTGTCGTTGCCACGTGCAGGGGCTTTCCTAGGAGGACATTCGTCGAGGTGGTTCCTTGAGCGACAGCAAGCCTCCCTGATGCTAGGCCTCCATTGGTTGCAAGATCATCTCATCGTGCTCCTTCACTGGGGTGCTCTCCCATGGTGCCTTAGTCACACTCCCTGCGGCAGTGGTCGAGGCACTATAGAAGGAGCGAGAGGATGCCCTCGGGGCCGCTAAGGACGCTTGGTGGGAGGTTAAGGAGGTGTGGTTGCTGGCAGCAATGGTGGAGAACATCTGTGATGCGACACAGGCAGAGGCACCCTGTAACAGAACCGACCAAATTATAAGAGCACAAGTACGAAAACAAGCACCGAAGCGCTCAAATTTTCAAACTTGAGCCCATATAATCCCGGTAGTCAATCGAAATCACGAAGGATTTCAAACCAAACTGCTTACAACCAGGATCGCATCATTCAACATCCACATCGTACGTTACATTTCACAAGAAGTTCCGAAATAAGTTTACACCACGGAGTAGCAAATATTACAAACCAAGTTTGAAAGTAGCGGAAGCATAACACACACACTAGTTAATTAAATACTGCCAGTCTGGATGATCGACAACCCGCAAAAGCATGAGGAAAGTACATAAAGACGATCACGCCCTTGTGATCTAGTCATCATCACCCGCAGGGTGGAGACACGTCTTGCAGAATCCCTGATAAAGCATGTCATCTGCAATAGGAGGGAATAAACCCTGAGTACTGGAATGTACTCAGCTAGACTTACCCGTCGAAAACCAGAAATAAGATGACACCAAGGATTATGCAAGGCTTACACAAGAGGCTAGCTGACATAACATTTTGCATAAAGGCATAAGTAATTGAAACTCTTATAACCTGTACTAGCAGTTATTTTTAGCATTTACCTGTCATCTATCTTAGCACCTGTACTAAACATGCACTTGATTATAATCAAACAACATTATTATTATATCCATAGCAGGTATATCATTATGGCAACATTGTATCATTCCCTTAACCACCAGTTCATTTAATGAATTCTACGTTGCCGCTGCTCAAGTCAAGTGCTCACTAACCGGGAGCGACGGCGATTCGAATCGAATTCCTATCCATCTGGAGGGGTATTTCTAACACTCACCGCGCAGGCCCCTGCCAGGGTCGCACAAGCCACCTTTTCATATGATTCAGGAATCGCGGGTCCGAATAATGTCGCGACCCCAAGGGCGACACTCTGCCAGGTGATAGGGACTCTAAGCCCCCCTTGGTCTCATGCCAATGTCCCCAAGCACATCCTTTCTCTCCTCCAAGAAGCAACCTACCATTCGATTCCTGGCCTGAACCACATTACTCGGCTTCGCGGTCAGAACGACTTATCCGGCCAACTAAGTGTTAGACTGCGTTCAACATGACTCAAGGACGTACAGCGAATCGGTCCTTAAACGACTCAGACGGGCATAGCTCCACACCCAAGACGTGAAGTGTCTTGCGGCTGTACTATCGAATTCCCGCCCGGTCTCAATTTCATTTTTAAGCATGGTTCCATCCACGATAGCCATACAGCCACTCGTGACTCCTTCCTACATCTCGCGGATGACCGGAAATCACCCGACTTCTACCGTACTAAGCAGGGCTAAGCATTGACACGTGCCTAAACCTAATATAGGATTACGTACGATATCTGGACAAGGACAGGTATAATGCAACAAGTGTTTCCATATAACTCCTACAACTTAATGCATTAAACAATTAAAAGTACTCAAGATATATTTATAAAACGATGGGTTCAGCATGCACCGGGGCTTGCCTTTCAGAAAAGTTGAAGGCCGGTGGTCAGGACACTCAGGAAGGTCGTCTGCGGGCACTCCTTCGCCTGCTGGATCCTCGGGCTCCTGCTGCTCCTGGTCCTCCTCCGGAATCACAGGCTCGAATTCGAGGAGTGTCACCCCCTCCGGTGCACCTATTGCATGAATGCACAATAAATATAATGGATGCATAAATGGGTGCAACATGCTCGGAATGAAATGCATTTCAGAATAAAATACTCTATTCAAGTTATTTTATTAGTACGTGCAAATCTCTTCTCCAGTAGAGAAGTACTCACCTAATCTACTTAACCTAAGATAAAGCTGCTCATCCTCAGTTAAGGCCCTAACACCTAACAATTACAAAAGTAGCATGTCTTAGGATATTACACCATATCAATCAGCAAAACACCACAGTAAGCATTCTGGACAGCAGCTACTTGTTTTTATCACAACTGAAGATTTACAATTCCAAAAGATATGATCTAAGACAATCTGGAAAGCCTAAGAAATACACTACAATTTATTTTCAGACCTCAACTCGAAACTCCTAAGTTTTCCATGTTAAACTTCACAAGTTCCAGAATCTGTCCTCTCAAAACAGAGAGTAGCAGATTTTGAACTGCCACTTTAAACAACAGTAACTCTCAAACTACTAAGCCAAATGCTCCCAAATTTTGACACAAGCTCATTTACAAGTTTTACTACAGCTATGGTATTTACAAGTTTTACAGCAACCAATTTTATCAAAGCCAAATTTAGAATTACTACTAGCTGTCCAGAAAACCTAAAATTACAAAGGTTAAATATTTATTGATGTGACCAACATTCTCTAAGACCAAACTAATACTACTACAAGTTCACAAATGTCACAAAAACACCAGAAAGTAAGGTGTGCCCACCTAGAATATTTATTTATACTCATTTCTTATTTTACTTAATTAATTAGGTGGAATTTTAAACATATATGTAAACTGCTCTCAAAATTCTACAAAAATTACAGGGGACTCTCTGACCCAAAAAGAGACCACAGTAAAAATTTGAACAAGTTTTATTCAAAGAAACTCCCTACACAAAATTCACAAGCTAATAAGGCTGATTTTTGCATAAATAGGAAACCCTATTGAAAAGTGTCAAACAACAGATTTCATATTTTTCTTAGACACTTTAAGGTACCAAGACATTCTCCAAAAATTTATAAGACCATTGCACATGTAGAAAAATTACTAAAATTTCTTTAAGCATTTCCTAAAATAACAAGATAGCATTATAACTTGAAAAGTACTTAAGCACTGATGCCCAAATTTTTACCAGAGCTAGGGCTAGCATAGAGTAACCTACCCACCAAATTTTATGATTTATGGAACACTACAGCTCAAGTTATAAATTTAACAAATTTGCATGCATTCCAAAACACATTTAAAGGATCTATTAAATTCTCCTAGAAATTAAACATCACATTCCAGATTTATATTTTTCTAAAATACTACACATCATGTAGACCCTAACAAAATTTATATCATGATTTTTGGATCATTAAAACCCTAGATCTATATTTTTCCAACTTGTACAAAAATCAGTGACAAAATAATAAAAATGAATTTCATTTCGGATGAACTGGGCCAGCCCGGAAAACTCGGCCCACACTCGCGCGCGCGGCCCGCTCAGCGCTCCCGCCCGCGCGCGACACTGACGGGCGGGCCCCCGTGGTCAGTGACCGAAGGCAGGGGAGGCGGAGACCCGCGAGCTCCGACGAGCTCGAGCTCGCCGGAGAAGTGCTCGCTCGGCCAATCGAACACCGCCTCGTGTTCTCCGTCACCCGGTGCGTCGATTGGTGCTCGTGGAATGGATGGGGATGGGGTGGAAGGGGCTTGTCACCGCGAGCGGCGGCCGGTGATGTCCGGTGGCGGCGCACCGTCGCCGGTGAGGATGCACGGTGCGGTCTAGGCTCGGTACGAGCTTCACCGAAGCTAGGCGAATCCATTTTGATAGGAAGGGAGGATGGAGAGAGACCCAAAGCACCCCGACCACGGTGAGGTCCCATGGCGGGCTCCGGCGACCTCTTGGAGACGGGGAAGAAAGCAATGCGGCTCACCTCGAGTCAAATCGCTGGCTTCGGTGGGTCAGGGAGATGGAGGGTGGTGAGGCGGAGGGATTGGCGAGGTCTAGCGGCCGGTGATGCGGGGTGGCTCACGCTTGAGCTTGCCGGAGAGAAACGGCAATGGCGGCTCGGTTTCGGTGTTCTTGGCAACTGGAAGAGAGGGGGCGGAGGAATGGAGGCCGGCTCGCGCGTCGTGGCGTCTTGAAGGCGTCGCGGCCTGACTGGTGGGGCCAGGGCCAGCGTACGGGCGCCACCGCGCCTCCACGCGTCGACGACGGCCTGAGGCCGGTCGGCCACTCTGACGCTGACGAAACTGAATCGGTGACATCAATGACCGACTGACAGAGCGACTTCCACGATGATTATCTCCCAAACCGGTTCGAATTAGTCGAAGATGATTACACCAATTTTGTAGAGCTACATGAGGTCTACAAGTTTGTCAATTGGAGTTTGGGCTGGTTCGGCCTAGATTTGAAACTACAAGGCTCCAAAGTGGGTCACCCGAAAACTGAAACTTAGTTTCAGTCACTATGCCGACTGAAACCCTAACTTCAAGACATTATATCTCCTAAACTATTGAGAACCAGGTGATGGTGATATTGACAATGTTGTAGAGCTATGTGTGGACAACAACTTTGTCAATTGGCTCAAAGGCTGGTTTGGCCTGGTTTGTGAGTTACAAGTTGCTAAAGTGAGGTACAGTGAAACTGAAAAGTCCAATTTCCAGACTTAGAATTTTTCTAAGTGTTGATCACCACTCAAGCTGACTTGTGGGCCATTTTTGAGCATGCTCTGGTCATTTTCATGAGATGGCCATATTAGAACTTTTGTTCCTCATGAAATTCTCTACAACTTTACTTAAGGGTGCTCTTCCATGCAAGGTCTCTAAATTAGACTTTTTAACTGGTCAAACTAGAGCCTTCTAGGGTCAAATGGTGGACAACTCCTCTTGGAGGGCAAATTTGAAATTTTGGTCAACATGAAACTTGTTCCAAATGTTACCCTAAGTATAACTAAGGTGTTGTAGGTCATGATTGGCTACCTTACCTTTTTGTTACACCACTATCAAATACTTCATGAAATAAATCAAACAAACCCTAGAATAATCACATGTGTTGCATCACATAAAATAACAAACATGAATGATGCATGCTTATGCTTATGCAATGCAAATGCAATGCAATTATGGAGCTAAACACTTGAGGTGTTACAGCCCTCCCCCCTTATAAAAATCTCGTCCCGAGATTTGGAAAGCGTACCATTTTTCATAGAATTCTTTATAACCATCCCGCAAATAATCCTCCCGTTCCCACGTAGCATCACTCTCACTTCCCTGATTACTCCACATCACTTTGTACCACTTAACCACTTTACTTCTAGTTACTCGTTCCTGAGTATCGATCACTCGGACTGGCTTTTCTTCATAGGTTAGGTCGGATTCCAGCCTGATATCACCTAAAGGAACTTGTTCCTCAGGAACTCGAAGACACTTTTTAAGCTGAGATACATGGAAAACGTTGAATATGGCTCTCATCTCAGGAGGCAACTGAATTTTGTACGCAACAGCTCCACTCTTGCCTATGATCTGGAAAGGACCCACATATCTTGGTGCAAGTTTCCGCTTAACACCAAAACGTTGGACACTCTTCATTGGAGAAACTTTCAAATAAACGAAGTCTCCAACTTCAAATTCGAGTGGTTTTCTACGACGATCCGCATAGCTTTTCTGTCTCGCTTGTGCTGCAGCCATGTGTTTCTGGATGGTACGGACTTGTTCCTCGGCTTCCTGGACAAAATCAATGCCATAATACCTTCTTTCCCTAGCTTCTATCCAGTTTAGTGGAGTTCGACACTTTCGACCGTACAAAGCTTCGAATGGGGCCATCTTAATACTCTCTTGATAACTGTTATTGTACGAGAATTCGGCTAAAGGTAACCATTTTTCCCAAGAACCCTTGGATGAAATGACGCATGCTCGCAACAGATCTTCCAAGATTTGGTTAACTCGTTCTGTCTGACCCGATGTCTGGGGGTGATAAGCAGAGCTTCTCACTAACTTGGTTCCCAGAAGGTGATGCAAATGCTCCCAAAAGCGAGCAGTGAACTGGGGACCACGGTCAGAAACGATAGTACGAGGTATCCCATGAAGCCGGACTATCTGATTGAAGTACAACTCAGCATAGTCAGTGGGACGATAGTCCACTCTCACTGGAATGAAGTGAGCTGATTTGGTCAAACGATCCACAATTACCCAGATGGAATTATGATTTTTGACAGTAGGAGGAAGTCCGACAATGAAATCCATACTTATCTCTTCCCATTTCCAGCCTGGAATGGAAAGTGGCTGAAGTAGCCCAGCTTTCATGTGCACAGCTTTAACTCTGCAACAGGTGTCACATCTAGCAACATATGCTGCTATCTCTTTCCGCATCTTGGTCCACCAATAAAGGGGTTTCAAATCATAATACATCTTATTACTACCCGGATGGATGGACAACTTGGACGAATGTGCTTCGGACAGGATCTGATCTCTAAGCTCTCGGTCCTTAGGTACCACTAACCTATCCTTAAACCACAGCACACCTTCGTCATCTAACCTGAAATGCTTAGTCTCTCCTTCATTCATCTTCCGTTTTATGTGAAAGATACCCAGATTAGTCTTTTGGAGCTCAATGATTCTATTTCTGAGAGTACCACTGACAGTGATGTTGTACAGGACTGCCGAATGTAACAGGCGAGATTGGTAAAAATCAGTTTCAATTAAGGAATGGCAATGAGACTTACGGCTTAAAGCGTCCGCAACCACATTTGCCTTGCCTGGGTGATAGTGTACTTGAAGATTATAATCTTTAATCAACTCGAGCCATCTTCTCTGACGCATATTTAGCTCGGGTTGAGTGAAGATGTATTTGAGACTTTTATGATCGGTGTAGATATTGCAGACATTTCCCAGCAGATAATGTCGCCATACTTTCAAAGCATGAACAACTGCAGCCAGTTCTAAGTCATGCGTTGGATAATTCACCTCATGCTTCCGAAGTTGTCGGGAAGTATATGCAATCACTCTGCCTTCCTGCATCAAAACACCTCCCAAACCTATGCCTGAGGCATCACAGTAAACATCAAAAGGTTTCTCGATATCCGGTTGCGCCAAAACCGGAGCCGAGGTTAGGAGGGTTCGTAGTTGGTGAAAAGCCGCATCACACTCAGGAGTCCAGACAAACCTGGTGTCTTTTTGCAGCAACCGAGTCATGGGTTTGGCTATTTTTGAGAAATCCGGGATGAAGCGACGATAATAGCCAGCCAACCCAAGGAAACTCCGGACCTCGTGAACCGAGATAGGAGCCTTCCAGATCAGTACTTCCTGTACCTTGGCGGGGTCCACCATAATTCCTCCATCGGACAACACATGCCCAAGGAAAGGTACTTCTCGAAGCCAGAATTCGCACTTACTGAACTTTGCATATAGTTGATGTTCACGCAGTCTTGTGAGGACTATACGCAGATGTTCAGCGTGATCCGCCTCATTCACAGAATATACCAGGATGTCATCAATAAATACCACCACAAACTTGTCCAATTCAGGCATAAACACCGAATTCATCAAGTACATGAAGTGTGCGGGGGCATTTGTCAAGCCGAAAGACATAACAAGATACTCATAAAGACCGTATCTGGTAGAAAAGGCTATCTTTGGAACATCTTCCGGGCGGATTTTAATTTGATGGTAGCCAGACCTTAGATCGATCTTGGAAAAGACTTTAGCCTTGGACAACTGATCGAACAAGATGTCGATACGCGGTAGAGGATACTTATTCTTAACAGTGACCGCGTTCAGAGGTCTGTAGTCCACGCACATCCGCAAGGTTTGATCCTTCTTCTTTACAAAGATAGCAGGGCATCCCCACGGAGACGAGCTAGGACGAATCAACCCTTTCTTCAAAAGTTCATTCAATTGCACCTTAAGTTCAGCTAGTTCATTTGGAGGCATCCTATAGGGTCTCCTAGAGATGGGTGCGGTGCCAGGCAACAACTCGATTTTAAACTCCACATCCCGATCCGGAGGGAGTCCCGGCAATTCATCGGGAAAAACGTCCGGAAATTCATTTACTATGGAAATTTCAGCCAACGCCTTTGCTTGCACAGCATGAATTTCCCCCGACAATTCAACCTTTCTGGGAAGTTGTACTAGAAAACCTTTTTGATCTGTAGGATCTCTGAGCATAACTACCCGAGCGGATGTGTCAATGAGTACCCCATTCTGACTCATCCAATTCATGCCCAAGATAACATCTATGTCTAAACCAGGTAAAACCAATAGGGCAAGCGAATAACTTTGCCCTTTTATCTCAAACTCAAGGTTCCCCACTACTTTGTTTGTGGAAATATTCCCACTTGCAGCACTAATACAATAACCCACACCTTCAACAGTATGCAACTTGTGTGCAAATTTGGATGCAAACTTAGGACTGATAAAGGAATGCGAAGCACCTGAATCAAAAAGCACCACTGCGGGGTGTTGGTCAACTAGAAACTTACCAGCGGTGACCACCTCACCAGATGGAATTTCCTCAATGCTGTTATAATGGGTGTGACCTTGACGGCCACCATGGTTGACATTCTTCTTGGGGTAAGGACAATTCCTGGACCAATGGCCTGGCTTGTTGCAGTTCCAGCAAGGCATATTGCTAGGAGGAACACTAGAGCTGCTCTGTCCCGAAGTCCCCTTTGGCAGAGCGACGGAATAAGCCTTACGAAACCCCGTTTTTGCAGCAGGCTTCTTCTGCGGCGGACGGAACTTTGTATTTTGAGCAGGTGGGCGAGGGGAAGACCTCGGTGCCGCTGAGGCCCTTGACTGAGAAGCACTTGCCTCAAGGGCCCTTTTACGGCTCTTAGAGGCAGAATAAATAGTATTGTTGTTCTCCTGGGTCAAAGCATCGCTGATGAAATCATTGAAAGTAGTACATTTGCTAGTGCCCATAGTTTTCATCAGTTTTGGGCCGAGGCCCCTTTTGAAGCTAGCAATCTTTTTGGCATCGGTATCCACAAACTCTGTGGCATACCTTGCCAGGTTGTTGAAGGACTGCAAGTATTCAGTCAGGCTTTTGTTTCCTTGCGACAGCCTCATAAACTCTGTGTGCTTAATTGCCATAAAACCGGGAGGGATATAATTTCCACGGAATGCCGCCTTAAACTGCTCCCAAGCAATCGGGACATTGGCAGGCAGTGTGGAACGATAGTGGCTCCACCAAATGCCCGCCGGACCATGCAACTGATGGGAAGCATACTCAGTTTTCAGCTCATCAGTCAGGCGTAGCAGACGAAACTTTTGTTCAATGGTATTCAACCACTCGTCAGCCTGCAGGGGTTCTTCCGCTTCCTTGAAGAGCGGGGGCTTTGTATCCAGAAAGTCCTTGAAATCGTTGTACTGATTTGGCTCTGGGCCCTGGCGGCCAGGACGAGCTTCTCGGTTAGCCAGCTGGCGCATAGCATCTGCCAACATGCGCTGCCCTTCGACCACTGTCTGCATCAGCTCAGCCGGAGTAGGTGGTGGCGGAGGGGGCGGTTGTTCCTCCTCCTCATTTCCACGACCCCGGCGTAGATTGTACGACATCTGAAAAATGCATAGCCAATGAGCATTGACGATGTGGGAAATTTTGTAGATGAATTATTGCGAAATGTCAAAGTGACTGTATGAATAGATTTCTCATAATGATTAAGGCACAATAATTCATCACAACCGCACAATCCATTCTAGCGCATCATTTGACGAGATCATACTTGGCAATCCAACAAGATGCTCTTTGATAAAGGCTCACTCACAGGGAGCACAACGGTTACCGGACCGTTTACGTTGCTATCTACGTGATTTTTGATCTTTTGCACGGTACTTGGATTCGATCTCAAGATTTTTAGTGGACTGGGAAAGGCTACTTCAAGCTGACCACAAAGAGACTTCTCAATGAAGAGTTCCATGGTGGATCATGACTAGCCACCTCGATACCTGCGCGTGCCAAGCAGCACAGCCTTATGTCGCGCGCCATAGGAGGCCCTCGGTTTCGTCGCGGCACCGAAGGGTGCTAATCGTGACACCATCATCGAACGCAACATAATAAGACATCAAGTTGTGATCGAAATTAACAGGTTCAACTACATTCAGGAAACATACGGTTCAACCTTACATCTCCAAGTCAAGTTATTACAAGGCCTCACTCCTTCACAGGGAGGGCACAAAAGACGATCCTAACATTATGGGCACGTGATGACTACTCTAAGCATCATCCTCCGAGTCAGTGTCAAGGATCTCCCCGCCGTCCTCATCACTGACAGGCTCTAACTCCTCGTCTTCTTCTCCTTCTGGCTCTTCCTCTAGTGCTTCTGCAGGTGGAGCATCCTGTGGTCCATCAACCTCCACTTCATCATCATCCTCAGCCATGAAGATTCCCGAACCCATGTCCTCATCGGCGTTGTTGTTTTGAGGCAGCAGGGGATTAAGCTCGTTGTTCAGGCGGTGCACTTCTTCATGAAGATTATCATTGTATTCTTCAGCATTCTCCAACTGTTGCTCGAGCTCAAACTGACGAGCTCTCAGAACGTTCTCCTCGTGCCAGGCTTCATCCCTCTGTTCCATCACACGGACCAACATGCGTTGACAGTTGCGGTTTGCCACTGTCAACCTCTGGACTGCAAGTGTTTCTTGATCACGATCATGAATCACTTGTTCCAGTTGTTGCCGTGCTGCATTCCTGGCGGCAGTCACTTCAGCCAACTCTGCCCTCAGCCTTTCCACCTCAGTAGGCTCAGGGCGGGACTCACGTGGAGCGAGCTGGTGACGCGGTGCCCTGCCCCCAGTGGACTTACGAGCGGTCCTCTTGGTACGTGCCATCTGTAGCAACAAGATAAGATACGACTTAAAGTGAGGATCATTTAGGGGATACGAAATTTACTTTAGTCGGGAGTACAGAAAATTTTAAGGAGGGAGTAAATGATATGTATGATATATTTAAACATGATGCATGCACGTTCCGTACGCCCTCTCACCTTAGTAGAAACCTAAAGTTTTAACGCTAGGCGGTGGCATACATACGTTCTCTCATATAAGCGAAACTATCGGTCTACTCGTTACGCTGTTAGTGTACCTGCAGAAAATTTCATTGCAGCCCAACAATTCCCAACATATGCACAGAAGAAAGCAGTAAATTAAATACTTTCCATATACACATCCCCGGATGTATATATTTCAGTATCAAAGCTACCCAATTGATAGATGCCCACAATTAAGTGCTTTTACATAGTTACATGGTTTAAACATGTAAAGATGTAAGTCACCAAAACTACTCTCCCCTAGACCGCCGGTTGGACGATCATGCTCTCACAACTCACACTTACCAGAGCGTCGAGGTAATTGATCCATACATTACCACCCAAGTGGATGGCATCCATACAATATCACGCCGTATGGACGACGAAACAGAAACAAACAAGGCCCCCAAGTTAGTCTTTATAATAAGCCACCTAAGAGTCCTTATTTGGGCTAAGGGATATGATCACTGGCATACCTATAATTTTTTTTTGAGTTTAACCCTTTTCGCAAACAAATACTTTTGTTTTTAATTACTCGTAAGATGTGTTTAATGTTGAATTATGCTCCGGTACCAGCTGTAACAGAACCGACCAAATTATAAGAGCACAAGTACGAAAACAAGCACCGAAGCGCTCAAATTTTCAAACTTGAGCCCATATAATCCCGGTAGTCAATCGAAATCACGAAGGATTTCAAACCAAACTGCTTACAACCAGGATCGCATCATTCAACATCCACATCGTACGTTACATTTCACAAGAAGTTCCGAAATAAGTTTACACCACGGAGTAGCAAATATTACAAACCAAGTTTGAAAGTAGCGGAAGCATAACACACACACTAGTTAATTAAATACTGCCAGTCTGGATGATCAACAACCAGCAAAAGCATGAGGAAAGTACATAAAGACGATCACACCCTTGTGATCTAGTCATCATCACCCGCAGGGTGGAGACACGTCTTGCAGAATCCCTGATAAAGCATGTCATCTGCAACAGGAGGGAATAAACCCTGAGTACTGGAATGTACTCAGCTAGACTTACCCGTCGAAAACCAGAAATAAGATGACACCAAGGATTATGCAAGGCTTACACAAGAGGCTAGCTGACATAACATTTTGCATAAAGGCATAAGTAATTGAAACTCTTATAACCTGTACTAGCAGTTATTTTTAGCATTTACCTGTCATCTATCTTAGCACCTGTACTAAACATGCACTTGATTATAATCAAACAACATTATTATTATATCCATAGCAGGTATATCATTATGGCAACATTGTATCATTCCCTTAACCACCAGTTCATTTAATGAATTCTACGTTGCCGCTGCTCAAGTCAAGTGCTCACTAACCGGAAGCGACGGCGATTCGAATCGAATTCCTATCCAGCTGGAGGGGTATTTCTAACACTCACCGCGCAGGCCCCTGCCAGGGTCGCACAAGCCACCTTTTCATATGATTCAGGAATCGCGGGTCCGAATAATGTCGCGACCCCAAGGGCGACACTCTGCCAGGTGATAGGGACTCTAACCCCCCCTTGGTCTCACGCCAATGTCCCCAAGCACATCCTTTCTCTCCTCCAAGAAGCAACCTACCATTCGATTCCCGGCCTGAACCACATTACTCGGCTTCGCGGTCGGAACGACTTATCCGGCCAACTAAGTGTTAGACTGCGTTCAACATGACTCAAGGACGTACAGCGAATCGGTCCTTAAACGACTCAGACGGGCATAGCTCCACACCCAAGACGTGAAGTGTCTTGCGGCTGTACTATCGAATTCCCGCCCGGTCTCAATTTCATTTTTAAGCATGGTTCCATCCACGATAGCCATACAGCCACTCGTGACTCCTTCCTACATCTCGCGGATGACCGGAAATCACCCGACTTCTACCGTACTAAGCAGGGCTAAGCATTGACACGTGCCTAAACCTAATATAGGATTACGTACGATATCTGGACAAGGACAGGTATAATGCAACAAGTGTTTCCATATAACTCCTACAACTTAATGCATTAAACAATTAAAAGTACTCAAGATATATTTATAAAACGATGGGTTCAGCATGCACCGGGGCTTGCCTTTCAGAAAAGTTGAAGGCCGGTGGTCAGGACACTCAGGAAGGTCGTCTGCGGGCACTCCTTCGCCTGCTGGATCCTCGGGCTCCTGCTGCTCCTGGTCCTCCTCCGGAATCACAGGCTCGAATTCGAGGAGTGTCACCCCCTCCGGTGCACCTATTGCATGAATGCACAATAAATATAATGGATGCATAAATGGATGCAACATGCTCGGAATGAAATGCATTTCAGAATAAAATACTCTATTGAAGTTATTTTATTAGTACGTGCAAATCTCTTCTCCAGTAGAGAAGTACTCACCTAATCTACTTAACCTAAGATAAAGCTGCTCATCCTCAGTTAAGGCCCTAACACCTAACAATTACAAAAGTAGCATGTCTTAGGATATTACACCATATCAATCAGCAAAACACCACAGTAAGCATTCTGGACAGCAGCTACTTGTTTTTATCACAACTGAAGATTTACAATTCCAAAAGATATGATCTAAGACAATCTGGAAAGCCTAAGAAATGCACTACAATTTATTTTCAGACCTCAACTCCAAACTCCTAAGTTTTCTATGTTAAACTTCACAAGTTCCAGAATCTGTCCTCTCAAAACAGAGAGTAGCAGATTTTGAACTGCCACTTTAAACAACAGTAACTCTCAAACTACTAAGCCAAATGCTCCCAAATTTTGACACAAGCTCATTTACAAGTTTTACTACAGCTATGGTATTTACAAGTTTTGCAGCAACCAATTTTATCAAAGCCAAATTTAGAATTACTACTAGCTGTCCAGAAAACCTAAAATTACAAAGGTTAAATATTTATTGATGTGACCAACATTCTCTAAGACCAAACTAATACTACTACAAGTTCACAAATGTCACAAAAACAACAGAAAGTAAGGTGTGCCCACCTAGAATATTTATTTATACTCATTTCTTATTTTACTTAATTAATTAGGTGGAATTTTAAACATATATGTAAACTGCTCCTAAAATTCTACAACAATTACAGGGGACTCTCTGATCCAAAAAGAGACCACAGTAAAAATTTGAACAAGTTTTATTCACAGAAACTCCCTACACAAAATTCACAAGCTAATAAGGCTGATTTTTGCATAAATAGGAAACCCTATTGAAAAGTGTCAAACAATAGATTTCATATTTTTCTTAGACACTTTAAGGTACCAAGACATTCTCCAAAAATTTATAAGAACATTTCACATGTAGAAAAATTACTAAAATTTCTTTAAGCATTTCCTAAAATAACAAGATAGCATTATAACTTGAAAAGTACTTAAGCACTGATGCCCAAATTTTTACCAGAGCTAGGGCTAGCATAGAGTAACCTACCCACCAAATTTTATGATTTATGGAACACTACAGCTCAAGTTATAAATTTAACAAATTTGCATGCATTCCAAAACACATTTAAAGGATCTATTAAATTCTCCTAGAAATTAAACATCACATTCCAGATTTATATTTTTCTAAAATACTACACATCATGTAGACCCTAACAAAATTTATATCATGATTTTTGGATCATTAAAACCCTAGATCTATATTTTTCCAACTTGTACAAAAATCAGTGACAAAATAATAAAAATGAATTTCATTTCGGATGAACTGGGCCGGCCCGGAAAACTCGGCCCACACTCGCGCGCGCACGGCCCGCTCAGCGCTCCCGCCCGCGCGCGACACTGACGGGCGGGCCCCCATGGTCAGTGACCGAAGGCAGGGGAGGCGGAGACCCGCGAGCTCCGATGAGCTCGAGCTCGCCGGAGAAGAGCTCGCTCGGCCAATCGAACACCGCCTCGTGTTCTCCGTCACCCGGTGCGTCGATTGGTGCTCGTGGAATGGATGGGGATGGGGTGGAAGGGGCTTGTCACCGCGAGCGGTGGCCGGTGATGTCCGGTGGCGGCGCACCGTCGCCGGTGAGGATGCACGGTGCGGTCTAGGCTCGGTACGAGCTTCACCGAAGCTAGGCGAATCCATTTTGATAGGAAGGGAGGATGGAGAGAGACCCAAAGCACCCCGACCACGGTGAGGTCCCATGGCGGGCTCCGGCGACCTCTCGGAGACGGGGAAGAAAGCAATGCGGCTCACCTCGAGTCAAATCACTGGCTTCGGTGGGTCAGGGAGATGGAGGGTGGTGAGGCGGAGGGATTGGCGAGGTCTAGCGGCCGGTGATGCGGGGTGGCTCGCGCTTGAGCTTGCCGAAGAGAAACAGCAATGGCGGCTCGGTTTCGGTGTTCTTGGCAACTGGAAGAGAGGGGGCGGAGGAATGGAGGCCGGCTCACGCGTCGTGGCGTCTTGAAGGCGTCGCGGCCTGACTGGTGGGGCCAGGGCCGGCGTACGGGCACCACCGCGCCTCCACGCGTCGACGACGGCCTGCGGCCGGTCGGCCACTCTGACGCTGACGAAACTGAATCGGTGACATCAATGACCGACTGACAGAGCGACTTCCACGATGATTATCTCCCAAACCGGTTCGAATTAGTCGAAGATGATTACACCAATTTTGTAGAGCTACATGAGGTCTACAAGTTTGTCAATTGGAGTTTGGGCTGGTTCGGCCTAGATTTGAAACTACAAGGCTCCAAAGTGGGTCACCCGAAAACTGAAACTTAGTTTCAGTCACTATGCCGACTGAAACCCTAACTTCAAGACATTATATCTCCTAAACTATTGAGAACCAGGTGATGGTGATATTGACAATGTTGTAGAGCTATGTGTGGACAACAACTTTGTCAATTGGCTCAAAGGCTGGTTTGGCCTGGTTTGTGAGTTACAAGTTGCTAAAGTGAGGTACAGTGAAACTGAAAAGTCCAATTTCCAGACTTAGAATTTTTCTAAGTGTTGATCACCACTCAAGCTGACTTGTGGGCCATTTTTGAGCATGCTCTGGTCATTTTCATGAGATGGCCATATTAGAACTTTTGTTCCTCACGAAATTCTCTACAACTTTACTTAAGGGTGCTCTTCCATGCAAGGTCTCTAAATTAGACTTTTTAACTGGTCAAACTAGAGCCTTCTAGGGTCAAATGGTGGTCAACTCCTCTTGGAGGGCAAATTTGAAATTTTGGTCAACATGAAACTTGTTCCAAATGTTACCCTAAGTATAACTAAGGTGTTGTAGGTCATGATTGGCTACCTTACCTTTTTGTTACACCACTATCAAATACTTCATGAAATAAATCAAACAAACCCTAGAATAATCACATGTGTTGCATCACATAAAATAACAAACATGAATGATGCATGCTTATGCTTATGCAATGCAAATGCAATGCAATTATGGAGCTAAACACTTGAGGTGTTACAGCCCTCCCCCCTTATAAAAATCTCGTCCCGAGATTTGGAAAGCGTACCATTTTTCATAGAATTCTTTATAACCATCCCGCAAATAATCCTCCCGTTCCCACGTAGCATCACTCTCACTTCCCTGATTACTCCACATCACTTTGTACCACTTAACCACTTTACTTCTAGTTACTCGTTCCTGAGTATCGATCACTCGGACTGGCTTTTCTTCATAGGTTAGGTCGGATTCCAGCCTGATATCACCTAAAGGAACTTGTTCCTCAGGAACTCGAAGACACTTTTTAAGCTGAGATACATGGAAAACGTTGAATATGGCTCTCATCTCAGGAGGCAACTGAATTTTGTACGCAACAGCTCCACTCTTGCCTATGATCTGGAAAGGACCCACATATCTTGGTGCAAGTTTCCGCTTAACACCAAAACGTTGGACACTCTTCATTGGAGAAACTTTCAAATAAACGAAGTCTCCAACTTCAAATTCGAGTGGTTTTCTACGACGATCCGCATAGCTTTTCTGTCTCGCTTGTGCTGCAGCCATGTGTTTCTGGATGGTACGGACTTGTTCCTCGGCTTCCTGGACAAAATCAATGCCATAATACCTTCTTTCCCTAGCTTCTATCCAGTTTAGTGGAGTTCGACACTTTCGACCGTACAAAGCTTCGAATGGGGCCATCTTAATACTCTCTTGATAACTGTTATTGTACGAGAATTCGGCTAAAGGTAACCATTTTTCCCAAGAACCCTTGGATGAAATGACGCATGCTCGCAACAGATCTTCCAAGATTTGGTTAACTCGTTCTGTCTGACCCGATGTCTGGGGGTGATAAGCAGAGCTTCTCACTAACTTGGTTCCCAGAAGGTGATGCAAATGCTCCCAAAAGCGAGCAGTGAACTGGGGACCACGGTCAGAAACGATAGTACGAGGTATCCCATGAAGCCGGACTATCTGATTGAAGTACAACTCAGCATAGTCAGTGGGACGATAGTCCACTCTCACTGGAATGAAGTGAGCTGATTTGGTCAAACGATCCACAATTACCCAGATGGAATTATGATTTTTGACAGTAGGAGGAAGTCCGACAATGAAATCCATACTTATCTCTTCCCATTTCCAGCCTGGAATGGAAAGTGGCTGAAGTAGCCCAGCTTTCATGTGCACAGCTTTAACTCTGCAACAGGTGTCACATCTAGCAACATATGCTGCTATCTCTTTCCGCATCTTGGTCCACCAATAAAGGGGTTTCAAATCATAATACATCTTATTACTACCCGGATGGATGGACAACTTGGACGAATGTGAAACTGAAAAGTCCAATTTCCAGACTTAGAATTTTTCTAAGTGTTGATCACCACTCAAGCTGACTTGTGGGCCATTTTTGAGCATGCTCTGGTCATTTTCATGAGATGGCCATATTAGAACTTTTGTTCCTCATGAAATTCTCTACAACTTTACTTAAGGGTGCTCTTCCATGCAAGGTCTCTAAATTAGACTTTTTAACTGGTCAAACTAGAGCCTTCTAGGGTCAAATGGTGGTCAACTCCTCTTGGAGGGCAAATTTGAAATTTTGGTCAACATGAAACTTGTTCCAAATGTTACCCTAAGTATAACTAAGGTGTTGTAGGTCATGATTGGCTACCTTACCTTTTTGTTACACGACTATCAAATACTTCATGAAATAAATCAAACAAACCCTAGAATAATCACATGTGTTGCATCACATAAAATAACAAACATGAATGATGCATGCTTATGCTTATGCAATGCAAATGCAATGCAATTATGGAGCTAAACACTTGAGGTGTTACACACCCCATCTCAGGACAGAGCTTGAAGGTATGGGTTGTTCCCTTCCCCTCTTACTTCCCGCCGATGCCGGCCTATAGGCCATGCTTCCAGTGTTCAGCTTTGACGCCGTGTGTCCTTGTCGATGCAGAGTCATGGAAGGAGGTTCGTTGATTGATGGAGCAGCTTTGTGGGACCTAGGAGGAGGCAAGTAGGTTGCGAGCCCACCTCGAGTCCCAGGGCACAGAGTCGAGGGAGCTTCATGTTGCGGCTTTAGGGGCTTGCAGCGCCCTCTTCCCGTGAGGGGTGTGCGACAATGCGGCGGAGGTGAATGAGCATCTTCACACCGCAATGGCATGCTTCCACAAGGCCATGGAGGATGGCATCTAGTAGGGGGTGACCTCAGCATTGGTCGTGGTGCACTTCTACTTCCCTATCCTGGTGGACATCAGCAAGGATTTTGACATGGCGTGGCTGATGCCCTACCTAGAGGAGGCCGCCGCCGCCATCCTAGCGATCGCCCCACTGGGGGCGGTCCTCCATGGCCCCTCTCTAGATCGTGAAGGGTGATGGTCACACACGGTGCCTCCTCCATTCCTGTGAGAGAAAAGAGATCAACCAGCGTGTGCTATGTGGTTGAACTATTGGGTGTTGTCCCCAGAACAATTTAATGTTTTTGTAAATACTAAGTTCGTTTGTTTGCCATTTCTTTACCGTCCCTATTTTTCTGCTTCTCGGGTGCGCTTTGTAACAGAACCATCCAAATTATAAGAGCACAAGTACAAAAACAATCACCAAAATGATCAAATTCTCGCACTTGAGCCCATATACTCCGGTAGTCCAATGAAATCACGAGGGATTTCAAACCAACCAACATACAAGCCAAGATCATAGTGATTCAACATAACAAGTCACATGTTACAACCATTTCACAAGTAATTCAATATACATCGGAGTTCAACATAGTTATTACAACTTAAGTTCAAAAGTAGCGGAAGCAAAGTAATTTGAAACTAACAACGCCCTTATTTCAAATACATGTCAGTCCGAAGGTCGACTTCCAACAAAAGCATTAGAGAGAAGATAACTCAGAAGGATCATGCCCATGATCACACTCCGCCTCTACGGTAGGAGCCAACCAACTCTTGCAGACGCCAAGATACATCTCAACCTGCAACAAGTGGGGATAAAACCCTGAGTACGAGAAGGTACTCAGCTAGACTTACCCGTCAGAAACCAGAAATAAAGTGACACCAAGGATCATGCAAGGCTGATATAAATTGGGCTAGCTTGACAACATTTTGCATAAAAGCTTATTATGAATAAGTAATCATTAATGCTTAAGCATCAAGTTAATCATCATTACCTGTCATCTATTTTAGAACCTGTACTAGAGCACTCACTTTATTAGGAGCAAACAATATTAACCATAGCCGGTATAAATTGAGGCAACCTTTCCATCGTTATCCAATTAACCATCCGTTTAATTTAATGGAATCTACGTTGCCGCTGCTCAAGTCAAGTGCTCACTAACCAGGAGCGATGGCGATTCGAATCGAATTCCTATCCAGCTGGAGGGATATTTCTAACACTCACCGCGCAGGCCCCTGCCAGGGTCGCACAAGCCACCTTTTCATATGATTCAGGAATCGCCGGTCCGAATGATGTCGCGACCCCAAGGGCGACACTCTGCCAGGTGATAGGGACTCTAACCCCCCCCTTGGTCTCATGCCAATGTCCCCAAGCACATCCTTTCTCTCCTCCAAGAAGCAACCTACCATTCGATTCCTGGCCTGAATCACATTACTCGGCTTCACGGTCGGAACGACTTATCCGGCCAACTAAGTGTTAGACTGCGTTCAACATGACTCAAGGACGTACAGCGAATCGGTCCTTAAACGACTCAGACGGGGATAGATTCACACCCAAGACCTCCATGCCTTGTCGCTTCACTATCATCATCCTGCCCGGTCTCATTTCATTTTATTAACACATGGTTCCTTTCCACAATAGCAAATATAGCCAACCGTGCCATATATGAATATCCCTATATCTCGCAGGTGACAGGAAATCACCTGACATCTACCGCTTAAAGCAGGGCTAAGCATCTACTTGATCCTAATCTATGTAGGATTCAAGGATTCATATATCTGGACAAGGAATGATATAATGCAGCAAGGGTTTCCAACCAACGCCTACCACTTAATGCAACAATACTTATAACATATATATAATTAATTGCTTTGAAGATAGGAGGCTTATAATGCTCCGGGGCTTGTCTGGGATCCGACTCAAGTTAGAGTATGTCGGATGAATCTCGCTGAGTACATCCATCTTCGGGATAGTTCCACCAAACACCGTCGTCGGGTTTGGCTCCACGTCAGGTCCTTCACGTGCTTCAGCTAACGTACCTAAATGAGATGCAACAATGCATATGTATGAATGCAAAGAAGTGCAATAAACAAGTAATCATGCAAGCATACCAAAGTTCACATAAACCCTAGAGCTAATTAACTTAATCCTCAAGAAGACATAACATAGAAGAGGGCAAGCACATTAATCAAGAAACAAGTCTCACAAGATTACAGGGTACCACTCAAGTATCCTCAAAGATATGAGTCACATTTCAATACCCAAGCATGACAAAGTTAATCAAAGTACTAGAACTAGAAATTGCTACCTTCTGGACATCAAACCAACAGCTGAGTAATTTAATCATAACTGGAGATCTACAACTCCACATGACTTGCAAGAAGACATTATGGAAAGCTTATGAAATTATCTAAATTTCATTTATAAACATCACAGCATGATTCCAAAGTTTAATATGTCGAATTTACACAAACACAGAAACTGGTCTAACAAGACAGAGAGCAAGCAATTCTGTAACCTAACTTTAAACAGCTATAGTTTCTAAACCATATGGCCAAATGCCACCAAATTTTAACAGCAGCTAGATCATGAAATTCACAACAACTTTGTTATAGCACACAAGACATGAAAACATCATTTGCATAGGGTAATTAACAATATTCTCAAATCTGTTCAGAAACCTCATTTGCAAGAAATAATTATTAACTTATGTTGCAAACATATAATTAGATAAAACCAACTTTACCAACATGTCACCCATGACCAATGAACACCATAAAACATAGTGTCCATTCCTAAATAAATTCTTTTAATGCATTTTCTTAATTTATTTAGATAATTAGGTGGAATTATGAACACCTATCAAAAGTGCTCAATAAATTTTACCAAAATTGCAATGGCCTACAAATGCTACCACAAGTCTACTGTCCAAATTTCAAACCATTTGGAGATATATATCAACCCCTATGAAAAAGACAAATAGCTATAGCAATAAATCATGTGAGAGCAAGTTAAACTTGACACTCAATATTTTCTGTGAACACAAGGACATATTATGAATCAATATGATAGAGAAACATCATACTAAGGTAATGGAAAAACATTTTCTATTTTATCATTTATATATTATTTATAAGCTATTTATCAAGCTATAAACAAGTTAAATCAATAACTTGAGCATACAGTAAGCAATGACCATGAAATTTATACCACAGTACATCCATAGCATGACAAGCCTACCATAAAAAATTCACATCAATTGGAGCAGCACAACTCAAGATATAAAAATAACAAGCAATATAATGTAAATTCCTTATTTATCAAGGTCCAATCAAAACCCTAAGAAAACAGTGAACAAAAAGTGTGTTTAATATTTTTCCTAGCAAGTACATGTCATCACAAAATTAACAAAACAAGAATCACTATTTTTGGGGTTTTAAAACTCAAGATAAGGCTCTGGTCAAGTTTATAAGCATTTTTGGAGCATTTTTAAAGCTTAAATAAAGACATCAGACAACTTCTACAAACATCTAATATATTATGACTCCACTGCATAGATCTCTTCACAAGGTTTTCAAAAAGTCCACATTTACCATTTTTGGACTTTCCTAGAATGAGATATGGATTTTAGAAGATTTAACAAAAAAAATTGAAATTCAAAACCAGAATAAATCCAACCCTAACTAAAATTGCTAGGCACACCCAACATATACCCAAACTCGGTCACCACTTAACCCGACATGTGGGACCCTTTATTCCGCTGGGCCCGCTCGTCAGACACACATATGGAGAGACAGAGAGAAGACACCATCTTCTTCCCCTTCCGGCCGGCCGAGCAGGGGAGGGAGCCGGCCGGTCTCCGGCGAGGTGAGGCGGCGCCGGCGGCAAGTGGCTGTAGCACGGCCATCCTGGACCACGTGTGCACCCGGGCAGGGGCACAGCTTGCCCAGGAGCAGTCCACAGTGGCGTGACCGCGAGCATGCGTGGCTGTTGTGGGAGGCGGTGGCGCTACCGCGGTTCCGGCGGCTGACGGTGGCATTGGCAACGAGCGGTGGTGGTGGAGCATTCCCAACACGAGGGCCGCCCAGTGGTGCTCTTTCCTTGCCTCACGGTGATCCGAGGCCAGCCGGCCACGGAGGCGGCAGTCCACCGTGATGGCGGCTCCGGCGGCGGCCGTCTACAACGACGGCGAGGCTAGAAGAAGGGGCGCGTCGTGGGCGGCGCGAGGAGAGGAAGGTGGTGCGGTGGTTCGATTTGACAGTAGGGTGCTTGGTGGTGGCTAGCCACGGAGCTCTGTGCGGCTCGGCAATGGCGTGGCCGCGCTCCGCGCGCGTGTGCGGAGGTAAAGGGAGCGGGAAGGCGAGGCGAGTGAGGAGAAGGGAGGGACTCGGGCTGGTCGCTCTGGTGCTCCACCAAGCCGAGCGAGGCGCAGACACGCGGCAGAGAAGAGGATGCGCGGCATCCATGGTGAAGGCGCTCTAGTGCATGGTGGCCACGCCCTCCCCTCAGGGGACAACTGTCGAACAGGTGGCGGGCATAGTTCAGGGCATTTTGGAGGCCGTTTCTAGGCTGGATCTGGGCCAAATTTGGACATGGGCCCAATACAAAGTTCGTTATGTTGATAATGCTCTACAACTTTGATTAAGGGACCATAGGCATTAGGGCTCTAGATTAGGAGGTAATTAGCTCCAAAGTTTGCACTGTCAACACTTTAATAGCAATGAGCAACTATCCAAATTGATGATCGAGACTAAGTCAATTTGATGCCATACTTTTACATGCTCTTCTTCATAATGTCTACTCCAACTTTCATTAAGGGGTCAAACCAAGTTACTTAACAAAATCTCGAGAACGTGACACATCAATCAAGTTGACTAAACTCAGCCTTAATTCTTTTCTAAGTCTGAAAACAGTTGTAGATTCAAACTTTGGTCCACAGTTTGACTTATTTCCAAGCTGAATCATGGTATAATCCAAAAACAAGGTTTGTTGTACACAACTCAATCTACAACTTTTATTAAAGGACCTTGAACTGGTTTAGCATGGTTAGGGAGATAATGGTTACCAAACATGTCAACTTATTGCTGCCAACTCAAGGACTTAGAATATTTTCTGGAAATAGTCTAAATTCTAACTTGTGGGCCCTTTTTTATCATGTTCCACACATTTTCATGACTTAACTCTTAAACAAAGTTTGTTCCTTATAAAATTCTCTAGAACTTTGTAAAGGGGTGCACAGTCATGCAAAGCTTCTAGGTCAGACTTTTGAAATGGTCAAACGAAAGGGTTCTAGGGTCCATACATGGTCAACCATCACTTAGAAGCACCTTTAGGCAAAATGATCAACATGAACATTGTTCCATTAAGTGTCCTAAGTGTAGTTAAGGTGTTGTAGAGGCCAAACATACCCACCATGCATAGGTTGCACAAAAGTGCAGGCCTCACATGCCTTGAAACATAGAACTCAAGTGAAATGCTATAGTCATTTCATGTGGTTGTTTCAAGATACATGCTACACATATTTCACTAGGTTGTTCCACATGTGTCCAAGATGTGTTGCACCTGTTGCATTTGTATGTTGCATAATTACTAGTTTACATGGAATGTAAAGCATGTTTTCCTGGTTTCAGAAGTATGTCTCAGTTCTAATCCAGCAAGCATATAACTTATCATTTCATGTGACTTTTTGATTCCAAACTTCATGAAACTTTTTCAGGGATCACTATAGATAGGTACCAAGGTGAGACACATGAAGATATGGCAATAACACCATCCAAACATATATCTTTGAAAATGGCCTATATGTAAAGCAATGATGCAGCATCCCACTTTAAGGTAGGCTCATCTCCATAGGTTGACATTGACATTGTCATTTCCACTTAATCTATCATGTTTGAGCTCAAACCCACTGCTTAGTGAATGACAAACACCTGGGGTGTTACAGCCCTCCCCCTTAAAAGAATCGTGTCCCGAGATTCGGAATGGAAGACCATTTTAAGGAAGAGAGGCACGTTATCTAGTTCCCATCATCTGCTATAGCATTCGGCTACAAAGCTTTGACATTGGTGGGATTAATTTGGTCAAGGCATTTTCTGATACTTGCTCTTCATGGTAAAATTTGTCTGAAGAATTTCCTTCATTGACTTTCATGAAGCATTGTTACTTTTGGAGGAATCCAAGATAGCACAGTACGACATTCTCAATGTACAGAGATCATTTGGTCCATGAGCGACCACTCACAAGTATTTGATTCTTTAATGAACATAACATGGTCCGTATGACTTGACACTAGACCAAAATCTTCAGAAGTATACTCATTGAAATGATCCTATGTTCACAACGTTTGAAAAGCAGTTCTCTACCAAAATGGCTTGAGCACAACCTTCCAAAAGGTGAGATCATAGACGACAACATACTCTGAGGCTATAGGATACTGACTAACCAATTTACAAGGTTTACGTTGGTCGTAAATGTTCATTCATTTAGACACCAACTAATGGAAAACTACTTACTATTCCACGTGTGCAGTTCTCTTTCTGTAATGACAACACTGTATTATCTGAGTCTGTCGAGGGGTTAGTGAATGTGATAGCTGACTCTGTCGGCTTCGTATTTCTGCCAACAGCTATCTAGAAGATTCTTTTAACCAAAGACAACAGTTATCTGGGTTGAAGCAGATGCAACCTCTTGGGTAAAAACATTTATAAGGTACTAAGGTATGTCATCATTGAAAAATTAGTACCAAAGCAAAATGTAGGGAGGCCTTAAGGACAACAAAAGTTGTAATATTTACTAAACCGCGGGAAGTAGTCTACCACCAAGCGGTTGAGTAAAATTTTCCTTTGTGACTTAGTTGCACTATAAGTTGAGTTGACTTGCAGTGTAGCAACTTTGTCAGGCCAACCTTTGTAACACCCCTAGGTGTTAAGCATGCATTAGCATCCAAAGCATTAGTCATAATCATCTCATACATGGTTATCATTGCATGCAATATAGACCCTTTTAAATTTAAAGTTGAAAAACAATTACTCAAAACTCAAATTCTACATTTATGTGCTAAAGAGTGGTGAAATTTTATGTAGCTACAATTTTAAATAATCTAGAGTACATAAACATGATTTTTGGAGCAACTCTTGAATTCAAATTCCTTCAAATTTTGCTTTTAAAAATATTCTAGAAAAATGAATTTTTACTTAAAATTTTAGCTTTAAATCCCAAATTCAAAATCTTTGTGGAATTTTGAAAAGTGCCCTACATGAAAGTTGTAGAGAATTAAATTTTGAACAACTTTTATTTTGGGCAAAAGTTCTGAAAACCTCTTTTTTATCTTCAAATTTGAATTTGAAATAATTAGAAAGATTTTGCAAATTATTTAGAAAAAGAAAAATGCTTTTCCTTCCTTAACGGGCCGCGGCTTCCCTTTCGGCCCATGAGCCGAAGCCGGCCTAGCCCGCCTCGCGCGTCCGCTCGCGCCAGCATGCGCGCCCCACGCCAGCGCACGCCCGTGCTCAGGCCGCGGCCGCCGCGTGGCCGCCGCTCGCCGCCACCGGCGTACGGGTGGCGAGCCGTGGGCTCCACCGGCCACGCCACGCGCCATGAACCCGCGCCCGCTCCTCCATCCTCGGCATGCCCTCCATTTCGCCCTTCTCGGCCTCGCACGAGCAGCAGCAGCCGCCGCTCCCGCCTCCTCGCGCCACCGCCGCTCCGCCCGAGACGAACATCGTCGTTCCCGCTCAACGGCCGCGCCACCTCCCGATTCGTCTCGCCACCGGCTCCGCCACCTTCTCCTCTTCTCCGAACGGGACTCGGTATCCCCGGTTCGACGACGGTGAGGCTCAATTTCTCTTTTTCCCGCGTGCCACCGTCGCCGGCCGCCGGGCTCGAGCTTCGCCATCGGCGCCCTCGCTCCCTCCTTCTTCCTTGTTTGACACTGACGTGCTCGCCATCATTTCGCGGAAACCATGCGCGCTCGAGGTAGCTGCTCAGAGCCGGGGGTCGGCCGTTGGCCGACGGTGACCACCGCTTCGCCCCGCGACGTCGGGACGCCGGACACCATGGCCGCGCCCCGCGCTTCGCCCCCCCTTCTGCTCTCTGGGCCAAGCGGCCTTGGGCCGAACCAACGAGCCGGGCCGCCTTTCGTTTTTCCCGCACGGCGCACCGGTTGAAAAACGGTCGTGGGCCGGCGATTTCAAGTGGGCTGGCCCGTTAAGCAATTTCAGAATTTATTTTTTATTTTCTTTAAGGATTGGGAAAAAGAAAAGGCTTTAGAAAATGGTTGTGTACCTTTTATAGCTCCAAAAATTATGAAACAAAGTTTGAAATGTTCCTCTTGAATAGATCTACTGTTTAAAAATGTCTCATATTATTTTTGTAACACTTTACTGTGCAAATTTATTTAATTGCTATAAATGCTGATATTTAGAAAATATGTAGTAAATAAAATAATGAAGGGAAAAATATGATTCTTGTTGCTTTAATCTTTCTTAGTGATGTACTTTCTAGGAAAAATATTAGTGAAGCATGTTCTGTGAGAAATTTTTGAAGTGTAGTTCAAATGCCTTTAATTGATAATCTTTGTTATTTTTAGTAGAAGACTAAATTTGTATAGAACATACCGGTGATAATTTTTGTAGTATGTTAGTTTACTGTAAGTAACCTAGGAAAAATGTGAAATCTGTTGTTTGATACTTTTCCTAGTACAAAATAATTTCATGCTCATTATTATGCTATAACTTGTTTATTTTGTACAGATAGTTTTACTTATTCAATTCTCATGAAAATTTAGTAGTGGGTTAGCTAGGATAAGAGTAATCTACCGTAATTTTTGTAGATTTTTATCTACACCAGAAATAGGTGTTGGTGTGTAACCCTAGTTAAATAGGGAATAAAATATTATTCTTTATGAGAAATTAAGAGAAATAAAATATGTTTGGTGTATCTTTGAAGCATCAACAGGTCTTTCTGTTGTTGTTGGATGAGTTAGGTTGGTAAGCTTTGGTAGCTTAGGTTCACTTGTATGTGTAAATAATAGGTTAGCTAATAGAAGATTAAGATGCATGTTTTAGGGTACATGTTTTTGGATGACGTTGACTACCTGGTAGAAGAAATAGTTATATTCAAACTGCTCATTCCATGTGCTCATCTACATCTCATGTTATCAAAGCACTCCACCACATTCCGATGCATCATTCGCATGGTTGCTTATGCCCTTGCATCATACAGGATCGCAGGAGGAGTCGCAGGTAGCAGTGCCGGAGGAACAAGCTTGGACCGACCATCAGGAGCCCCAGGCACAGGAGGTGCCCGAGGAGGAAGAGTCAGGCGAGGAGCTGCCAGAGTGCGTCGACCACCATCCTAGTTCGTTCGAAAGAGGCAAGCCCCAGAGCATTTTAAGTCTCCTATTTTATAAAAGTTGTTCCTTACTACATGAACTATAGTTATATATATTGTTGCATTAAGTTATAGGAGTTGAGTGAAACCGTTGTTGCATGATTACCTTGGCCACCGAATCATCTTTTACCCTGTTAGGTCAGGATCGACTAAATTGCTTAGCCATGCTTAGACCGGTAGAAGTCGGGTGATTTCCTGTCACCTGCGAGTTATAGGTGGATACCGGGTTATGGTTAGCTGAAAATGTGAGCATCAAAAGTAACCAAGTGTTGATGGATAAACGAAGACCGGGCGGAGTCTTATAGGGTTTTGGACTATAGTGATTCCGTCTGTGTCGATTAAGGACCGATCGTTGCTCGTCCCTCTTGTCATGTTGAACGCATGCCTCACATTTAGCTGGCCGAATAAAGTACCTTTCGACCACGAAGCTAGTGACACTTTTCGAGCTGGGATAAACTCGGGTTGGCAGACCGGTGTTGAAGTGGGTGTAACGGGGACGCGAAGAGTGAGCCCAAGGTGCGTCCTAGCAATCGGGCGGTCCCTGGGTAGTGCTATCCATGATTGTTATCCCACGGCTTAATGATTGTTATCCTGATGGGGGAAACAGGGTTTGTGTGAGGAATAAATCTCCAGCTGGATAGGAATTCGATTCGAATCGTCGTCGCTCCCGGTTAGTGAGCACTTGACTCGAGCTATGGCATCGTAGTAACATTAAAGGAACACTGATGGTTAAGTGAATGATGTTGGAAATGCTAAACCTGATATGGTAATCTAGATTGCTAATGATAAATCAAGTGATTGTTCTAGCAATAGCTGCTTACCTAGTTTGAATAGGTTATACTAAAAGTGATGCAAAAAGTACTGGTTTAGTTTTTCATAACAACTTATGCTTTTCGCAAATAAGTCAAACCAGTCCAATCTATAAAGCCTTGCATGATCCTTGGTGTCCTTTATTTCTGGTTTATGACGGGTAAGTCTAGCTGAGTACATTCCCGTACTCAGGGCGTTGTTCCCATTGTTGTTGCAGATGGTCAGATGTACTATGGGTACTACGCCAACTGTCTGTATCCGGTGATGGGCAACAACTAGGACCTTGGGCAAGGGTCACTCTGTTTGTCTTATCTACTGCTTTTGTGGACCATGACTATCTACTAGCACTGTATTTGAACTAAGTGTGTGTGTAAAACTACTTGCTTTCACTATGTTATTTTGAACTATGTTGTAATAACTTTTATTCAGAACTCCGATGTACTCCACTTTTATTGTGAACTCTATGTATCATGTGAACTGTGGCTGCTAAATCAGTACGATCTTGGTTGTATGTTGGTTGGTTTGAAATCCCACGTGATTTCATGAAATCTCGGGTTATACGGGTTTAAGTACGATAAAGTAACTGCCTCGGTGAAAGATTTTCGTACTTAATCTCATATAATTACGTTGATCCGTTACAGCTGGCATCGGAGCATGGTTTAGCATGTTACTGTTCACATGGGTATTTAAAAACAAAACGGTGTTTTCAACTAAGCTTTCAAGTTTAAGAGTGTGCCAGTGGTCATATCCTTTATGCCCAATAAGGACTCTAGGTGGCTTAATGAAGTACTAACTTGGGGGTTTGCATCATATTTGAAATTTCGTCGCTCATACGGCGTGCTATTGTATGAGTGCCATTCAATTGAGTGGTAATGTATGGATCTGTTTCCTCTACGCCCTGGTAAGTGAGAGTTGTGAGAGCATGGTCGGATACACTGCCGATCTAGGGGAGTGCTTATGTGATACCGAAATACTTACGTGCCAGGCGCATGTTCGTATAAGGGTATTCAAATGGTGGGGACTTCCGTCATGCGGTGACAATGCCGTCAATAGGACGATGATTCGGGTAGTTGTTACCGTTATACTCGTATCTGGGGATGCGTGTAGAGCGAGTAACTTACTTTACTGCTTTCTTGCATATTTTCATACTGTGAGGTTTGGGCTGAAGTGACTTTCTGCAGGTACATAACAACGCTTTCGAGTAGTACGTATTAGTTACGTTACAAGAGATCGTTGTATGCCACCGATTATTCCGTTAGTAGTTAATTGTTTTCTAAGTTTGTGAGGACGTATGGAACATGCATGTATCATGTTGTGCATTTTATTCATGGCATTGTTCCTCCCCTTATAAGTTGATTATCTCATTTCGATAAAAATGCCAACTTAAAAAGAAAAAATCTATTCTCACCACGGTAATAAAATTTTTGCTACAGATGGCATGTACCAAGCAGACAGCTCGCAAGTCCACCGGCAGAGCCCCCCATCATCAGCTAGCTCCACGCACTTGTCAGCGCCACACTTTTCTTGGAGAGTTTGGGATGCCTACGCTCTTGTGGAGAGTACTCAGCTATGTAGGCTATCCTGATGGGATGGAGCCCCGCTACTTTTGGTCGAATGAGCGGTTGGGGGAAAGACTTTTGGTGACTGTGGAAGCAGTAGTTCGTCCTCGAGGTGATAGTTCTGAGTGGACCGGTTGGCATTTTGAGTCAACTGGCAGGACCCCTGAAGAAGCCGCTGAGAGGGCAGCCTTTGGGATCCTGAGGGATATCATGGATCGCTTTCCTCAGGAGTTGGCAGCAGCTATAGTTGGAGTCTTTCCGAGGGGCAACCCCTCCACTGACTCGTGGTAGCAGACAAGAGGAAGATCTCTAGAGATTAGCGCTGCAGAAGCACAGAACAGTGACAATCCCGCTATGAGTGCCATGTTCGCAGTGATGAGGGCCTTTGATGGAGTGGAAGGTAGCCTGAGACGTGTGTCTAGTGCTCTTGGTCAGGCTCGTGATGACCGTCGTCAGCTTCAGAGAGATCACGACGCCGAGATTGAGAGGCTCAACACAGAGATGGCTCAGTTAAGTCGCCAGAGAGATCAGGCTACCCAGAGGACTGTGGTTTTCGAAGGAGATGTACGTGCCCTGAGAGAGCAGGTTGGGCGACTGACCACCGCCAACGGGAACGCTGAGCGCATGTTGACTCATGTGCTCCATCAGAGGAATGAAGCTTGGTCCGTAGAGAATGTGTTGAGGGCTAGACAGTTTGAGCTAGAGCAACAGCTGGCATATGCAGAGGAATATAATGACAATCTGCATGACGAGGTTCATCGGCTAAACAATCAACTCAACCCCTATGTTCCTCCTGGTGCGGCAGAGATGGATTTGAACGAAGACGAAGATCCTGAAGAGCCCGAAGCACCAGTTGGGGAGCACCACGACGCTGCTAATGGCGACGAAGCCAACATCTCGGACTTAGACAGCGATCACGATGAGTAGGCTAGTAGTTGTTACGCTAGCTACTAGGTTTCATCTACATGGTCTTTTGCTTTGTTGGCACGTTGGACATGTAATAATGAGTAGAAAGACTAAGGCTTTGATGTAATGTTGGAAAGCTTGGATGTGTTTGTGGCGGTATCCGAATGTCAAAAAGTCTAGTGTATGTATGCTGGCAACTTGGTTGTAATGGACGCGATGTGTGCGCTTTAGGTAATCTAATTAGGATGTTGTGTTAATTGGAATGACTTATTGTGCCCCTGTTTTATTGTATGAATTTATTCTCTCCAGTAAATTCAGTCAGCATGATTTTTTATTTGATCGCAATTCCTACAACATCACCTAATAATTACTGTTGCTGAAACATGCAGATGTCGAACACTCGTCGTACCGTGTATGGTGCCGCTGAGGCTGGTGGCAGTGCAGCTGCTAGTGATGATCGGGGTCCACCACCGCCTCCTCCACCCTACACTGCGGAACAGTTTTTCGCACAATTTCTTGGAAGTCAACATAATATGGAGGGCATGCAACAGAATATGGAAGCTGCGTTGCGCAGTATCGCAGACAACACCCGTCGGGGAATAAACCCGGGTGGGCACGAAGCAAATCAGTACAGCAGCTTCAAGGACTTCATGGATACTCGTCCACCGATCTTTAAGGAAGCCGCAGAACCCTTGGATGCAGAAGAGTGGATTAATACTATGGAAGACAAGTTCCGTGTCTTGAGAATGACTGAAGTACTGAAGACTGAGTATGCAGCTCATCAGCTTCAAGGTCCGGCAGGAATGTGGTGGAAACATCATCGCACCACTTTTCCTCCCCACGCTCACATCACTTGGAGGGAGTTCACCGAAGCCTTCCGTGGAACATACATTCCACCTGGTCTGACCGAGATGAAGCTTGGGGAATTCCTGGCGCTGAATCAAGGCACGAAGACTATAACTCAATATCTACATGCATTCAATAACCTGAGCCGTTATGCTCCTGATATGGTGAATACGGAGACCAAGAAGATCGCTAGCTTCAAGAGAGGCCTAAATCCCAAGATGATGAAACATGTGGGTACCAATATGAGGACTGGTTTTAATGATTTCGTTAGTGACTGTCTAAAGCAAGAGAAGAACAACAATGTTTATGCTGCTTCCAAGATCCATAAGAGAGCTTTCGAGTTGGGTTCGTCCCAGTCCAGAGCCCCAGTGGCCAACCGTCTAGCTTATCGATCGCCTGCCCCAGGTGCAAGGTTTAGGCCACCGCAAAGGAAGAATCAGAATGCTCAGCAACCTCAGAGGAACCAGAAACCATTCAAGATGGCATTGCCTTAGGCGAAGACAGGACAAGGTAGTTCATCTGGAACTATGGCTCAAGCAAAGGGACCGTGCTTCAACTGCAACCAACCCGGACACTTTGCAAAGTTTTGTCCCTACCCTAAGAAACAACAGACGCAGTATCAAGCTCGTGTGCATCACACCACCGTGGATGACATCCCTGAAGGAGAACCGGTAACAGCTGGTATGTTTTCTATCAACAATCATCCTGCAGTAGTCTTGTTTGATTCCGGATCATCTCATTCCTTTGTAAGTCAAGCATTTGTTAAGAGGCATGAGCAAAAGATAGTTGAATTGGAATGTGCTTATAAAATCAGTTCAGCTGGGGCTGATCTGTTGACTAATCAGATAGTTCAGGGAGTAACCCTAAACATATCCAACCGACAATATAAGCTTAATCTGATAGTCATGCCAGGGTTAGTTTTGGATGTGATCATGGGTATGAATTGGATGAATAAGATGGGGGTAGTAATCGATGTTGGAGGAAGGAGTATCTCTCTTAAGGAACCAAGTGGAGAAGGCACCTTTCGAGTGGTCCTACCTCGGAAAGTAGACCTAGCTAGCACAACTTGTGCGGTCCAAACTACTCTGCTAGCCCAGATTCCAGTGATTTGTGAGTTTCCAGATGTGTTTCCAGATGAGTTACCTGGACTTCCACCAGACCGAGATGTTGAGTTTGCCATTGAGTTAATTCCGGGAACAGCACCGATCTCGAGAAGGCCCTATCGGATGCCTCCCAATGAGTTAGCCGAATTAAAGAAGCAACTCCAGGACTTGCTAAAGAAAGGTTTGATTCGTCCCAGCTCGTCAGAATGGGGATGCCCCGCTCTGTTTGTGAAAAAGAAGAAGGATAACTCCTTACGCATGTGCGTAGATTATCGACCCCTAAATGCAGTGACAATTAAAAACAAGTATCCTCTTCCTCGGATTGATATATTGTTTGACCAATTGTCTAAGGCCAAAGTGTTCTCTAAGATAGATTTGAGATCAGGATACCATCAGATAAAGATTAGGCCGCAAGATGTGCCTAAGACTGCGTTCTCTACCAGATATGGCTTGTACGAGTACCTTGTCATGTCCTTCGGATTGACAAACGCTCCTGCATACTTTATGTATCTGATGAATTCTGTTTTCATGCCAGAGTTGGACAAGTTTGTGATTGTGTTCATTGATGACATTCTAATATATTCAGAGAATGAAGAAGATCACGCAGAGCACCTCAGGATTGTCTTGACTAGACTTAGAGGACATCAACTATATGCGAAGTTCAGCAAGTGTGAGTTCTGGCTTAAGACAGTTCCTTTTCTCGGCCACGTGTTGTCTAAAAATGGCATTTCTGTAGACCCTAGTAAGGTTCAAGAGGTTATGGACTGGAAGTCACCAACCTCAGTGCATGAAGTTCGCAGTTTTCTTGGTTTAGCCGGTTACTATCATCGCTTCATACCGGATTTCTCGAAGATTGCCAAACCAATGACAAGCCTATTACAGAAGGATCATAAGTTTGTATGGACAGAGGAGTGCGAGGCAGCTTTTTGCACCTTGCGAAAGTTGTTGACCACTGCTCCTGTTCTGGCCCAACCGGATATAGAAAAGTCTTTTGATGTGTTCTGTGACGCATCTAAGAATGGGTTAGGATGTGTACTAATGCAAAATGGAAGGGTCATTGCCTATGCCTCATGTCAATTGAGGAAGCATGAAGTTAACTATCCTACACATGATCTGGAGCTTGCAGCAGTAGTGCATGCTCTAAAGATTTGGAGACACTACCTAATGGGTAATGTGTGTAACCTCTTTACAGATCATAAGAGTCTCAAATACATTTTTACCCAATCTGAGTTGAACATGCGACAGAGAAGATGGTTAGAGCTGATAAAGGACTATAATCTAAACGTGTATTATCATCCCGGGAAGGCTAATGTAGTAGCAGATGCACTGAGCAGAAAATCACATGCTATTGATGTGCAACCGTTGTTTGAATAAGGGTTCCATTTGCTACATCCTGCTGTGTTGCATAATATTCAGATCAGTTGTACTCTGGAAAACCAGATCATTGAAGGTCAAAAGATAGATAAGGGAATCTTTCATATCAAGGAGAAGATGAAGAGAGAACCCACCAAACACTTTCGATTGGATGACCAAGGAGTGTTATGGTTTAAGGATCGCCTGGTGGTACCTAAGGATGGAGAGGTTAAGAACAAGTTGATGAATGAGACCCATCATTCCAAGCTATCTATTCACCCCGGAAGTAGTAAGATGTACCAAGATTTACGACCCCGTTATTGGTGGACTAAGATGAAAAAGGAAATTGCAGCATACGTTGCTCGTTGCGACATGTGTTGTAGAGTTAAAGCTCTTCACATGAGACCCACAGGACTTCTGCAACCCTTGTCTATACCCGATTGGAAATGGGATGATATAAGTATGGATTTCATCACTGGTCTTCCCACCACACAGAAGGGACATGATTCTATTTGGGTCATAGTAGATCGTCTCACCAAGACAGCTCACTTTCGGCCAGTTAAGACAACATTCCGACCACCTCAATATGCAGAAAAGTATATTGCTGAGATTGTCCGATTGCATGGTATACCAAAAATGATCATGTCTGATCGTGGTTTATAGTTTACCTCTCATTTTTGGGAGCATCTTCATAAAGGTTTGGGTACTAGTTTGATTCGTAGTACGGCTTACCATCCACAGACGGACGGGCAGACAGAACGAGTTAATGTTGTACTTGAAGATATGCTTAGAGCTTGTGTACTATCATCCCGAGGCTCATGGGAATCCTGGTTACCGTTGGCAGAATTCGCTTACAACAACAGTTACCAAGAGAGTATCAAGATGGCACCTTTTGAAGCTTTATATGGCAGGAAGTGCAGGACACCGTTAAATTGGGTAGAGCCTAGAGAAAGAAGGTTTTATGGAATTGATTTTGTAGATGAGGCAGAGAAGAAGATCCATATTATCCAACAAAACATGCAAGCTGCACAGTCTCGTCAGAAGAGTTATGCAGATAAGAGAAGGAGACCATTGGATTTCCAAATGGGTGACTATGTCTATTTGAAGGTTACCCTAATGAAGAAGAAACGGTTTGGAATCAAGCAGAAACTGTCTGCTAGATATATCGGACCATACCAGATCATAGAGAAAAAGGGTCCCGTGGCGTACAAGTTGCGATTGCTAGAAGGGATGAGTTTGATCTTTCCCGTCTTTCATGTATCCCAGTTGAAGAAATGTCTACGTGTTCCGGAAGAGAGAATAGAACCGCAGGGTATTCGGATCAAGGCAGACTTGGAATATCATGAACAACCAGTTCGAGTTCTAGATACAAAGGACCGAGTCACTCGGAATAGAGTGGTAACAACCTACAAGGTTCAGTGGAGCCATCATGATGAGAGTGATGCTTCATGGGAAACGGGAGAATATCTTCAAACCGCGTATAAATATTTTTACGATAAATGGTTTGTAACTCAAAATCTCGGGACGAGATTCTTCTAAGGGGGGAGGGCTGTAACACCCCTGGGTGTTAAGCATGCATTAGCATCCAAAGCATTAGTCATAATTATCTCATACATGGTTATCATTGCATGCAATATAGACCATTTTAAATTTAAAGTTGAAAAACAATTACTCAAAACACAAATTCTACATTTATGTGCTAAAGAGTGGTGAAATTTTATGTAGCTACAATTAAATAATCTAGAGTAAATAAACATGATTTTTGGAGCAACTCTTGAATTCAAATTCCTTCAAATTTTGCTTTTAAAAATATTCTAGAAAAATGAATTTTTACTTAAAATTTTAGCTTTAAATCCCAAATTCAAAATCTTTGTGGAATTTTGAAAAGTGCCCTACATGAAAGTTGTAGAGAATTAAATTTTGAACAACTTTTATTTTGGACAAAAGTTCTGAAAACCTCTTTTTTATCTTCAAATTCGAATTTGAAATAATTAGAAAGATTTTGCAAATTATTTAGAAAAAGAAAAATGTTTTTCCTTCCTTAACCAGCCGCGGCTTCCCTTTCGGCCCACGAGCCGAAGCCGGCCTGGCCCGCCTCGCGCGTCCGCTCGCGCCAGCACGCACGCCCCGCGCTAGCGCACGCCCATGCTCAGGCCGCGACCGCCGCGTGGCCGCCGCTCGCCGCCTCTGGCGTACGGGTGGCGAGCCGTGGGCTCCACCGGCCGCGCCACGCGCCTTGAACCTGCGCCCGCTCCTCCATCCTCGGCACGCCCTCCATTTCGCCCTTCTCGGCCTCGCGCGAGCAGCAGCAGCCGCCGCTCCCGCCTCCTCTCGCCACCGCCGCTCCGCCCGAGACGAACACCGCCGTTCCCGCTCAACGGCCGCGCCACCACCCGATTCGTCTCGCCACCAATTCTGCCACCTTCTCCTCTTCTCCGAACGGGACTCAGTATCCCCGGTTCGATGACGGTGAGGCTCAATTTCTCTTTTTCCCGCGCGCCACCGTCGCCGGGCGCCAGGCTCGAGCTCCGCCATCGGCGCCCTCGCTCCCTCCTTCTTCCCTTGTTTGACACTGACGTGCTCGCCATCATTTCGCGGAAACCATGCGCGCTCGAGGTAGCCGCTCAGAGCCGGGGGTCGGCCGTTGGCCGATGGCGACCACTGCTTCGCCCCGCGACGTCGGGACGTCTGACACCATGGCCGCGCCCCGCGCTTCGCCCCCCCTTCTGCTCTCTGGGCCAAGCGGCCTTGGGCCGAACCAACGAGTCGGGCCGCCTTTCGTTTTTCCTGCGCGGCGCACCAGTTGAAAAACGGCCGTGGGCCGGCGATTTCAAGTGGGCTGGCCCGTTAAACAATTTCAGAATTTGTTTTTGATTTTCTTTATGGATTGGGAAAAGAAAAGGCTTTAGAAAATGGTTGTGTACCTTTTATAGCTCCAAAAATCATGAAACAAAGTTTGAAATGTTCCTCTTGAATAGATCTACAGTTTAAAAATATCTCATATTATTTTTGTAACATTTTACTGTGCAAATTTATTTAATTGCTATAAATGCTGATATCTTAGAAAATATATAGTAAATAAAATAATGAAGGAAAAAATGTGATTCTTGTTGCTTTAATCTTTCTTAGTGATGTACTTTCTAGGAAAAATATTAGTGAAGCATGTTCTGTGAGAAATTTTTGAAGTGTAGTTCAAATGCCTTTAATTGATAATCTTTGTTATTTTTAGTAGATGACTAAATTTGTATAGAACATACCGGTGATAATTTTTGTAGTATGTTAGTTTACTGTAAGTAACCTAGGAAAAATGTGAAATCTGTTGTTTGATACTTTTTCTAGTACAAAATAATTTCATGCTCATTATTATGCTATAACTTGTTTATTTTGTACAGATAGTTTTACTTATTCAATTCTCATGAAAATTTAGTAGTGGGTTAGTTAGGATAAGAGTAATCTACCGTAATTTTTGTAGATTTTTATCTACACCAGAAATAGGTGTTGGTGTGTAACCCTAGTTAAATAGGGAATAAAATATTATTCTTTATGAGAAATTAAGAGAAATAAAATATGTTTGGTGTATCTTTGAAGCATCAACAGGTCTTGCTGTTGTTGTTGGATGAGTTAGGTTGGTAAGCTTTGGTAGCTTAGGTTCACTTGTATGTGTAAATAATAGGTTAGCTAATAGAAGATTAAGATGCATGTTTTAGGGTACATGTTCTTGGATGACGTTGACTACCTGGTACAAGAAACAGTTATATTCAAACTGCTCATTCCATGTGCTCATCTGCATCTCATGTCATCAAAGCACTCCACCACATTCTGATGCATCATTCGCATGGTTGCTTATGCCCTTACATCATACAGAATCGCAGGAGGAGTCGCAGGTAGCAGTGCCGGAGGAACAAGCTTGGACCGACCAGCAGGAGCCCCAGGCACAGGAGGTGCCCGAGGAGGAAGAGTCAGGCGAGGAGCTGCCAGAGTGCGTCGACCACCATCCTAGTTCGTTCGAAAGAGGCAAGCCCTGGAGCATTTTAAGTCTCCTATTTTATAAAAGTTGTTCCTTACTACATGAACTATAGTTATATATATTGTTGCATTAAGTTATAGGAGTTGAGTGAAACCGTTATTGCATGATTACCTTGGCCACCGAATCATCTTTTACCCTGTTAGGTCAGGATCGAGTAAATTGCTTAGCCATGCTTAGACCGGTAGAAGTCGGGTGATTTCCTATCACCTGCGAGTTATAGGTGGATACCGGGTTATGGTTAGCTAAAAATGTGAGCATCAAAAGTAACCAAGTGTTGATGGATAAACGAAGACCAGGCGGAGTCTTATAGGGTTTTGGACTATAGTGATTCCGTCTGTGTCGATTAAGGACCGATCGTTGCTCGTCCCTCTTGTCATGTTGAACGCATGCCTCATATTTAGCTGGCCGAATAAAGTACCTTTCGACCGCGAAGCTAGTGACACTTTTCGAGCCGGGATAAACTCGGGTTGGCAGACTGGTGTTGAAGTGGGTGTAACGGGGATGCGAAGAGTGAGCCCAAGGTGCGTCCTGGCAGTCGGGCGGTCCCTAGGTAGTGCGATCCATGATTGTTATCCCGCGACTTCTTGGAAAGTGTCATTGGTGATCTATGCGACCCTGACGGGGGAAACAGGGTTTGTGTGAGGAATAAATCTCCAACTGGATAGGAATTTGATTTGAATCGCCGTCGCTCCCGGTTAGTGAGCACTTGACTCGAGCTATGGCATCGTAGTAACATTAAAGGAACACTGATGGTTAAGTGAATGATGTTGGAAATGCTAAACCTGATATGGTAATCTAGATTGCTAATGATAAATCAAGTGATTGTTCTAGCAATAGCTGCTTACCTAGTTTGAATAGGTTATACTAAAAGTGATGAAAAAAGTACTGGTTTAGTTTTTCGTAACAACTTATGCTTTTCGCAAATAAGTCAAGCCAGTCCAATCTATAAAGCCTTGCATGATCCTTGGTGTCCTTTATTTCTGGTTTATGACGGGTAAGTCTAGCTGAGTACATTCCCGTACTCAGGACGTTGTTCCCATTGTTGTTGCAGATGGTCAGATGTACTATGGGTACTATGCCAACTGTCTGTATCCGGCGATGGGCGACAACTAGGACCTTAGGCAAGGGTCACTCTGTTTGTCTTATCTACTGCTTTTGTGGACCATGACTATCTACTGGCACTGTATTTGAACTAAGTGTGTGTATAAAACTACTTGCTTCCGCTATATTATTTTGAACTATGTTGTAATAACTTTTATTCAGAACTCTGATGTACTCCACTTTTATTGTGAACTCTATGTATCATGTGAACTGTGGCTGATAAATCAGTATGATCTTGGTTGTATGTTGGTTGGTTTGAAATCCCGCGTGATTTCACGGAATCTCGGGTTATACGGGTTTAAGTACGATAAAGTAACCGCCTCGGTGAAAGATTTTCGTACTTAATCTCATATAATTACATTGATCCGTTACAACCTTTCACCTTGAGGCTTCCTTTTTAGGATCAAACAGCAGCTCTAAGATGGAAATCTGTGGTTTGACACTTTTCAAATTGCTTTTGATTCGCGATGGTATAAATTGATTTGCAGAAACCAAGGCTGCTCGTACAGTAGGGATACGAGAAAGCAAAAGCAAATGAAAGAGTGTAAACTAGTATCTATGAGACCTCAAAAGGGTCATCCAACAGCAGATCTCTACTATTAAATTACATATCAATTCGAGGATGCACACGCTTTGAACTTGCGGGTTACTTTTGCAAGGCAAAACAAATACTTTCTCTACTTCTTCACCTTAGCTGAGAGAACACCTTGCACTATCTGTGTGATTGTCCAAGATGGAATTGACTTGATCACAATGGCTCTAGAAGATAGAGTATCACTCCAATTGTTGGCTAGTTGATCACTTCTTGTTGGTTATTGCTCTGTAAGACATGGCCTTCGCAGCTACCAAAGAGTCATTACCTAGTTAGAGATTAACCTTTCTATTGGTAACTAATTAGTTGTCTCTCAACACTAAAAAGTCCCAAATCTTCATTCTTGATCACAATAACTATAGTTGATGCAGAACAGATGGTTGCCATCGAAGTTAGCAAATAAGGGGTCACTCCAGAGATGGTTGATTTCGACGGTGTGGTCATTATGCATACAAAGGTTAAGATTTACATAATGTGACAATTGATTCTTATCCAACGAATGACTTGTCCAGTAGTAAGTGTTGCGTGTCCTTTTTATCCAACAGGAATGAGATACGTTGCTCACTCGATGACGCTCGTCAATACTAGAACAACTAAGTAGAGTCACTTGTCTACCACTTCTTGCGGTTTGTTAATGTTTATGTCAGTGACCTGTTCTTCAAAAGTTGTCCTCTTAGCAACTTCAGGAGGAAGCTCTACTACTTTTGGTCCAATATAAGGGTCTTTTGATAAGATATGGGAAAGATAACCAAGGAAAAGTTCACATGAGAATAACACGTTGATGTTGTTCCGCAATGGATCATGACTAGAAACCACGATACCAGCGCATGCCAAGCAGCACAACCTTGTGTCGGTCGCCCACAGGAGGCTCTCGGTTTCGTCGCGGCACCATTAGTTGCTACTCATAACACCATTACCGATCACACCACCAAGGTGAAATTTCAAGTGACGCAATTTGGGTGGTAAAAACAAGCATTGTACAAGGGGAGATACCAAACAAAGGTAGTCACAAGGTTTAGAATCAACAGGGAAGCTATCCGTAGATCAAAACATAGCACAAGATAACATAGCTCAATTGCCAAAGATGACTAAGCACGAGATTTTTACTTGATTCCACTCATGCCTAGCATTGATGAAAGTTAACTTGGTGGGTCAGTCGATAAGGGTCTTTCCAAAAAAAAGGGTTGGAAAACATCCACGGCTTATACAAACATATAGGAGAACTCAACTTTGGACTTTCGGTCAAGCACAGGCATGGATACAAACATTCAAGGACTAACCACTAAGTCTATAGGCTCAGACTCCTAAGAGAGAACCTAATTGAAGACAACAACCATACAATTACATACGTGAACTTTGTTCTAGGATAAAGCTATGTGACCCTCGTATGCTCACCGAGGACAAACGAAGTGACAACTATAGCACTAATCAACTAACAAGCATACCCACAACATCACAATCAAGCAGTCATTTTAGAAAATTCAACAAATGGTCTTAAGCAACCAATACAAAGCACAAGGCTCACCCAAACTAAGCATTTATCTCAAGCATGAACTAACTACAAGTTTAGCTCAAAACAAACGCTGGCTAAGGTGACTAACTTAGCATGGGCACAGAATCTGGACAGCAGCATAGTAGTTACTGGTTTCAACCATAACTAGGGTTGTAGACATCCCACAAAAGTGATCCTCAACTTTATAGAAAGCTTAGGAAGATGACTACACTTTAGTTATTCATACCAAAAGCAAATTCATAGATTGACATGACCAAAATGCTAATGTTTTAGATCTGTACCAATATGGACAGAAAACTAACAAGAACTTCGAAAATGCATAACTGGAGTTCTAAGAACCCAACAAGGCTGAGCTTTAACTTTATGTGAAGCTTATTAAGTTTTCTATAACTTTCTTAATATCATATTAATATGATTCTATAGCTAACAAGGTTAATCAACACAAAGAAGACATTTCTGTCCAGGTTTGGACAGATTCTATCATTCAACTTCACAAGCTCATAACTGGTGACTTACACCATCAAAAGTAGTGATCTTTAGCATTTTGGAAAGCTTAGGAAAAGTACTACACTTCCTATAATATTTCCAAGACATGATTCTATAATCACATAGGTCAAATAAATAAAACATTCAGATCTGTTCTGAACATGAGCAGATTCTCACAACAAACTTCTAAAATTTATAACTCCCAAACCATAAGACCTAGGGTCATGAAATTTTAGGACAAGCTAGATAAGTAAGTTAGCTACAACTTTGGTATTCTCGATAACTACAGAAAACATCATTATGATCATGAAAGCATCACTACAACAGAAAACGTTCTAGCATCCAACATTCGACAAGCAAAACTAAACTTGCCTTTGTTCTACTTAACAAGAGAGCACACAAACATGTTATTCTAGTAGCTCTAATTATTATTACCTTAGACCAACTAGTTTAATTCATTAATAAGAATCACAATTACTTAGGTGAGGTCTAAAGCATCTGCAAACACTTGTATTACAACAAATTCACCCCTTGACTAAACTAGAGGGCATTTATAGGGTCAAGCAGGTAACCATAATTATTTCTAGCAAGGCTAAGCACACACTTTTCTCAAACAACATGGAGTAAGGCATTCTTATTTAGCTTCATTCAAGAAAGATAGTGTAACACATTGATCACAAGTTACACACTATAGAACAAGGGTGAGAGGAGCATAACTATGCATAAGGCAACAATCATGAAGATGCATGCTTCGTCCTATTCGTCCTCACAAGATTGCCAACCTAAGGTGACGATCACGTTCTATGTCGGTGGCATAACACGCACTCTCTCGATATATAGCTAGTCGACAGCTACATTCGACTTACGCATTCGTGGTTAGCGTGCCTGCAGAAAAGTTTCATTGCAGCCCAACAATTCCCCAAATATAGCACATAATGAAAATAGGAAGGTCAACTTCTAAGCACTCCCATATACATATACCCCTGTATACGTACATGTAGTACCAAAACTACCCGAATTATTAATCCCCCACAATTAAGTACCTTCATATATACATGTGTGTGACATGTAAATAATTCAGTAACCAAAACTAGCTCTCCCCTAGACCGAGGGTTGGACGGTCATACTCTCACAACTCACACTTACCTGAGCGTAGGTGCGACGTTGCATAAAAGTAAACTAGCAACATATATGGCTATTTCATATATGAAGGCTACCTCCAATCTTACACACCGGGTAGCATAGTGTGGGAGAGTTATCACACATACATACCTTGGCCTGGGCATAGATGCATAAATGAAAAACCTCCCAAGTTAGTACTTATATAGGCCACCTAATAATCCTTATATGGGCGTAAGGAAATTGATCACTGGCATACTTAGATTTAGAATTCAGTTTTCACAAACCTATATATAGCTATAAGTTGATAAAACTGGTTTTATAAAACAAAACCTTTGTTTTAAATACACATATGACAAGTTTAATGTTGAATCTTGCTCCGATACCATCTGTAACAGAACCGTCCAAATTATAAGAGCACAAGTACAAAAACAATCACCGAAATGATCAAATTCTCGCACTTGAGCCCATATAACTCTGGTAGTCCAATGAAATCACGAGGGATTTCAAACCAACCAACATACAAGCCAAGATCGTAGTGATTCAACATAACAAGTCACATGTTACAACCATTTCACAAGTACTTCAATATACATCGGAGTTCAACATAGTTATTACAACTAAAGTTCAAAAGTAGCGGAAGCAAAGTAATTTGAAACTAACAACGCCCTTATTTCAAATACATGCCAGTTCGAAGGTCGACTTCCAACAAAAGCATTAGAGAGAAGATACCTCAGAAGGATCATGCCCATGATCACACTCCGCCTCTACGGCAGGAGCCAACCAACTCTTGCAGACGCCAAGATACATCTCAACCTGCAACAAGTGGGGATAAAACCCTGAGTACGAGAAGGTACTCAGCTAGACTTACCCGTCAGAAACCAGAAATAAAGTGACACCAAGGATCATGCAAGGCTGATATAAATTGGGCTAGCTTGACAACATTTTGCATAAAAGCTTATTATGAATAAGTAACCATTAATGCTTAAGCATCAAGTTAATCATCATTACCTATCATCTATTTTAGAACATGTACTAGAGCACTCACTTTATTAGGAGCAAACAATATTAACCATAGCCGGTATAAATTGAGGCAACCTTTCCATCGTTATCCAATTAACCATCTGTTTAATTTAATGGAATCTACGTTGCCGCTGCTCAAGTCAAGTGCTCACTAACCGGGAGCGACGGCGATTCGAATCGAATTCCTATCCAGCTGGAGGGGTATTTCTAACACTCACCGCGTGGGCCCCTGCCAGGGTCGCACAAGCCACCTTTTCATATGATTTAGGAATCGCGGGTCCGAATGATGTCACGACCCCAAGGGCGACACTCTACCAGGTGATAGGGACTCTAACCCCCCCTTGGTCTCACGCCAATGTCCCCAAGCACATCCTTTCTCTCCTCCAAGAAGCAACCTACCATTCGATTCCCGGCCTGAATCACATTACTCGGCTTCGCGGTCGGAACGACTTATCCGGCCAACTAAGTGTTAGACTGCGTTCAACATGACTCAAGGACGTACAGCGAATCGGTCCTTAAACGACTCAGACGGGGATAGATTCACACCCAAGACCTCCATGCCTTGTCGCTTCACTATCATCATCCCGCCCGGTCTCATTTCATTTTATTAACACATGGTTCCTTTCCACGATAGCAAATATAGCCAACCGTGCCATATATGAATATTCCTATATCTCGCAGGTGACAGGAAATCATGTGACTTCTACTGCTTAAAGCAGGGCTAAGCATCTACTCGATCCTAATCTATGTAGGATTCAAGGATTCATATATCTAGACAAGGAATAATATAATGCAGCAAGGGTTTCCAACCAACTCCTACCACTTAATGCAACAATACTTATAACATATATATAATTAATTGCTTTGAAGATAGGAGGCTTATAATGCTCCGGGGCTTGTCTGGGATCCGACTCAAGTTAGAGTATGAAGGATGAATCTCGCTGAGTACATCCATCTTCGGGATAGTTCCACCAAACACCGTCGTCGGGTTTGGCTCCACGTCAGGTCCTTCACGTGCTTCAGCTAACGTACCTAAATGAGATGCAACAATGCATATGTATGAATGCAAAGAAGTGCAATAAACAAGTAATCATGCAAGCATACCAAAGTTCACATAAACCCTAGAGCTAATTAACTTAATCCTCAAGAAGACATAACATAGAAGAGGGCAAGCACATTAATCAAGAAACAAGTCTCACAAGATTACAGGGTACCACTCAAGTATCCTCAAAGATATGAGTCACATTTCAATACCCAAGCATGACAAAGTTAATCAAAGTACTAGAACTAGAAATTGCTACCTTCTGGACATCAAACCAACAGCTGAGTAATTTAATCATAACTGGAGATCTACAACTCCAAATGACTTGCAAGAAGACATTATGGAAAGCTTATGAAATTATCTAAATTTCATTTATAAACATCACAGCATGATTCCAAAGTTTAATATGTTGAATTTACATAAACACAGAAACTGGTCTAACAAGACAGAGAGCAAGCAAATCTGTAACCTAACTTTAAACAGCTGTAGTTTCTAAACCATATGGCCAAATGCCACCAAATTTTAACAGCAGCTAGATCATGAAATTCATAACTTTTTTATAGCACACAAGACATGAAAACATCATTTGCATAGGGTAATTAACAATATTCTCAAATCTGTTCAGAAACCTCATTTGCAAGAAATAATTATTAACTTATGTTGCAAACATATAATTGGATAAAACCAACTTTACCAACATGTCACCCATGACCAATGAACACCATAAAACATAGTGTCCATTCCTAAATAAATTCTTTTAATGCATTTTCTTAATTTATTTAGATAATTAGGTGGAATTATGAACACCTATCAAAAGTGCTCAATAAATTCTACCAACATTACAATGGCATATAAATGCTACCAAAAGTCTACTGTCCAAATTTCAAACCATTTGGAGATATATATCAACCCCTATGAAAAAGACAAATAGCTATAGCAATAAATCATGTGAGAGCAAGTTAAACTTAACACTCAATATTTTCTATGAACACAAGGACATATTATGAATCAATATGATAGAGAAACATCATACTAAGGTAATGGAATAACATTTTCTATTTTATCATTTATATATTATTTATAAGCTATTTATCAAGCTATAAACAAGTTAAATCAATAACTTGAGCATACAGTAAGCAATGACCATGAAATTTATACCACAGTACATCCATAGCATGACAAGCCTACCATAAAAATTTCACATCAATTGGAGCAGCACAACTCAAGATATAAAAATAACAAGCAATATAATGTAAATTCCTTATTTATCAAGGTCCAATCAAAACCCTAAGAAAACAGTGAACAAAAAGTGTATTTAATATTTTTCCTAGCAAGTACATGTCATCACAAAATTAACAAAACAAGAATCACTATTTTTGGGGTTTTAAAACTCAAGATAAGGCTCTGGTCAAGTTTATAAGCATTTTTGGAGCATTTTTAAAGCTTAAATAAAGACATCAGACAACTTCTATAAACATCTAACATATTATGACTCCACTGCATAGATCTCTTCACAAGGTTTCCAAAAATTCCACATTTACCATTTTTGGACTTTCCTAGTATGAGATATGGATTTTAGAAGATTTAACAAAAAAATTGAAATTCAAAACCAGAATAAATCCAACCCTAACTGAAATTGCTAGGCACACCCAACATATACCCAAACTCGGTCACCACTTAACCCGACATGTGGGACCCTTTATTCCGCTAGGCCCGCTCGTCAGACACACATATGGAGAGACAGAGAGAAGACACCGTCTTCTTCCCCTTCCGGTCGGCCGAGCAGGGGAGGGAGTCGGCCGGTCTCCGGCGAGGTGAGGCGGCGCCGGCGGCAAGTGGCTATAGCACGGCCATCCTGGACCACGTGCGCACCCGGGCAGGGGCACAGCTTGCCCAGGAGCAGTCCACAATGGCGTGATCGCGAGCATGCGCGGCCATGGCGGCTGTTGTGGGAGGCGGTGGCGCTACCGCGGTTCCGGCGGCTGACGGTGGCATCGGCAACGAGCGGTGGTGGTGGAGCATTCCCAACACGAGGGCCGCCCAGTGGTGCTCTTTCCTTGCCTCACGGTGATCTGAGGCCAGTGGGCCACGGAGGCGGCAGTCCACCGTGATGGCGGCTTCGGCGGCGGCCGTCTACAACGGCGGCGAGGCTAGAAGAAGGGGCGCGTCGTGGGCGGCGCGAGGAGAGGAAGGTGGTGCGGTGGTTCGATTTGACAGTAGGGTGCTTGGTGGTGGCTAGCCACGGAGCTCTGTGCGGCTCAGCAATGGCGTGGCCGCGCTCCGCGCGCGTGTGCGGAGGTAAAGGGAGCGGGAAGGCGAGGCAAGTGAGGAGAAGGGAGGGACTCGGGCTGGTCGCTCTGGTGCTCCACCAAGCCGAGCGAGGCGCAGACACGCGGCAGAGAAGAGGACGCGCGGCATCCATGGTGAAGGCGCTCTAGTGCATGGCGGCCACGCCCTCCCCTCAGGGGACAACTGTCGAACAGGTGGCGGGCACAGTTCAGGGCGTTTTGGAGGCCGTTTCTAGGCTGGATCTCGGCCAAATTTGGACATGGGCCCAATACAAAGTTTGTTATGTTGATAATGCTCTACAACTTTGATTAAGGGACCATATGCATTAGGGCTCTAGATTAGGAGGTAATTAGCTCCAAAGTTTGCACTGTCAACACTTTAATAGCAATGAGCAACTATCCAAATTGATGATCGAGACTAAGTCAATTTGATGCCATACTTTTACATGCTCTTCTTCATAATGTCTACTCCAACTTTCATTAAGGGGTCAAACCAAGTTACTTAACAAAATCTCGAGAACATGACACATCAATCAAGTTGACTAAACTCGGCCTTAATTCTTTTCTAAGTCTGAAAACAGTTGTAGATTCAAACTTTGGTCCATAGTTTGACTTATTTCCAAGCTAAATCATGGTATGATCCAAAAACAAGGTTTGTTGTACACAACTCAATCTAAAACTTTTATTAAAGGACCTTGAACTGGTTTAGCATGGTTAGGGAGATAAAGGTTACCAAACATGTCAACTTATTGCTGCCAACTCAAGGACTTAGAATATTTTCTAAGTTTTGGAAACAGTCCAAATTCTGACTTGTGGGCCCTTTTTGATCATGTTCCACACATTTTCATGACTTAACTCTTAAACAAAGTTTGTTCCTTATAAAATTATCTAGAACTTTGTAAAAGGGTGCACAGTCATGCAAAGCTTCTAGGTCAGACTTTTGAAATGGTCAAACGAAAGGGTTCTAGGGTCCATACATGGTCAACCATCACTTAGAAGCACCTTTAGGCAAAATGATCAACATGAACATTGTTCCATTAAGTGTCCTAAGTGTAGTTAAGGTGTTGTAGAGGCCAAACATACACACCATGCATAGGTTGCACAAAAGTGCAGGCCTCACATGCCTTGAAACATAGAACTCAAGTGAAATGCTATAGTCATTTCATGTGGTTGTTTCAAGATACATGCTACACATATTTCACTAGGTTGTTCCACATGTGTCCAAGATGTGTTGCACCTGTTGCATTTGTATGTTGCATAATTACTAGTTTACATGGAATGTAAAGCATGTTTTCCTGGTTTCAGAAGTATGTCTTAGTTCTAATCCAGCAAGCATATAACTTATCATTTCATGTGACTTTTTGATTCCAAACTTCATGAAACTTTTTTAGGGATCACTATAGATAGGTACCAAGGTGAGACACATGAAGATATGGCAATAACACCATCCAAACAAATATCTTTGAAAATGGCCTATATGTAAAGCAATGATGCAGCATCCCACTTTAAGGTAGGCTCATCTCCATAGGTTGACATTGACATTGTCATTTCCACTTAATCTATCATGTTTGAGCTCAAACCCACTGCTTAGTGAATGACAAACACCTGGTGTGTTACACGCTTGACCTTCTTTCGGTCAGTATTTGGGGCCTCCTTTCCCTTGAGATCCTTGGTCGTGCCATGGGCGGCTAGGGTTCATGACCCCTTTCGATAGCGCACAGGCATTGGCACTAGGTTGGGGAGCCGAGGAACGCAAATAGACAAGGATGAGAAGGCCGAGTTGGCTTTGGTGAGCGGTGTGTGTGTGGCACTTCACGCTTACCAGAAGGAGGAGGATTAGCAACAACTAGGAAGCAAACTTAGCACTTAATCTAGAAATGTAGAGTACAAGGATGAAAAGTGAAAGGAGGGGGAAAGTCACGTAGCTTTGCGTACTACCTTAGGCGCTTGGTTGAGGAGAGAGGTGGGGATGACATGGTCTGGGTCAGGCATCGGGCCCCTGGGTGATTGGCTTGGCAAAGGTTTTCCCTTGAGGGAGAAGGGTCAGAGCTCCCCTCGACCAGGCCGGCCATCCTGGAGGGGCCAGGCTCCTAGGTGGAGGGACCCACCATGCCACCATCGTCGCTGGATGCGCCGGGCGTATTTTCAGGGTCTAGCTAACCGAACATCACTACTGTCTTGGTGTCCCTTTTGTCTTCTTAGCCCTCCAGAGGTTTTGATGTGGTGATCGACATCGCCCGGAGGGGGCCGCACAGAGTGTCGTCGTGTGAGTTTCTGCCTCCGGAGCTCGAACCCTGCCACGGCGGTTTCTAGGTCCGTTCGCCACACCTACAGGCGATTAGCCTCCTCCCTAAGGTGGCTTATGTGGTTGTGAGGCCCCTAGTCTGGCAACGTAAGCTCATGTGTCTCCCTAGCGGGAGTCTTGCCGTTGGCATGATGATGTTCGTGGGGAGTCACGTCACGTTTGGCATCCCTGAAGTGATGCCCCGAATCGCTCCCATGGAGAGTCATGAAGAAGGCACACAGCGAGGAGGAATCCTAGATAGCTGAACCAGAATATGTGCCTAACCCATCACCAACTTCAGCTTTCCCAAATCATGAACCATCGAAAAAGGAGAAAACTCCAATTTTAGATTTCAAGCCTGAATTTGAGGATGAACTTTTTGATGAATATGAAAACACCTTGAATTACCATACCATGAGGAGACCCTAGAAGTATAGGAAATCATCATTTCATAAAGAACCTTTAGACCCTTCTGAGGAAGCTTTCCTTAAAAGGACTACGAAAGAGCTAGTATCTATTATAAGTAATGAATGGTTAAAAGAATCAAATCTTTCCTTTGATGTGATTCGCTTAGATTCACCTTCTATATCCATTCATTGCCAAATTAATAAAGCTCCTTTTGATGCTCTTTATAATCTGGTTGTGGGTGTTAATATTATGTCTGCATCTTTTGCTCATGATTTATTGAAACACATGTCATTAACCCCAACAACAAAGTTATTAAAAAAATCTTTCAGGACACATTCTCCCAAGTTTGGGAATTTTGTATGTCCTCCCTATCCAGGTAAAAGGAACTAAGGTTCATCTGAGCTTCTATATCTTTGATATTATGGAGTTTGATCTATTGATAGGATAGCCAATTGAAAGACTTATTCAGGAAGGATAAATGGGAAAGTTGAATATAAGACTTGGGAAAAAACTTCAATCTTTTTATACCCATTACTCATTCTCTAAATGCTGAGAGTGAGCCAATTCTCGAGCAAGACCTAATGGAAGAGGTTAAGAGAGTATCTCATGAAGCTGTGACTGAACCCAACCTTAAAGATGATGCCTAGTCCTTCATCGAGGAGGAAGAAGAAAACCCTATAGAGCCTAAAACCTCTAGATGAATTGTTGGAACCACCTAAGCCAACCATTGAGCTTAAACCCCTACCTTTTGGTCTTAGATATGCTTATCTCAATAATGATTAGGATTCTCCTGTGATCATAAGTAATAAACTCTCTTAGGAAGAATCCCTACCTTGATAACTGTCCTAGAAAAGCATCGCTCTGCCTTTGGCTACTTGCTTCAAGACCTTAAAGGAATCAGCCTTACTCTTTGCACCCATTGCATCCCTACATATCCTAATTTTATACCCTCTAGGGAGCCACAGTGTAGCCTTAATAATGCGATAAGAGAGGTTAAGAAAGAGGTTTTGAAACTCTTGCACGTCGGAATTATCTACCATGTGCCGCATAGTGAGTGGGTAAGCCCTGTTCAAGTTGTGCCTAAAAAGAGAGGCATGACTTTTGTTAAAAATAAAAAGAATGAATTAATCCCCCAAAGAACCATCACTGGATGGCGGATGTGCATAGATTACCAAAAACTTAACAAGGCAACAAAGAAAGATCATTTTCCATTGCCCTTCTTTGATGAAATATTGGAGCGACTAGTAAATCACTATTTCTTCTATTTTCTTGATGGGTATTCAGGTTATCACCAGATACCGATCCATCTAGATGACCAAAGCAAAACCACCTTCATATGTCCATATGGAACTTATGCTTACCATAGAATGTCTTTTGGGCTATATAATCCTCTAACTTCTTTTCAAAGATGCATGATGTCTATATTTTCATATATGACTGAAGAAATTATGGAAGTTTTCATAGATGACTTTTCTATTTATGGAAAATCTTTTGATGATTATCTTGAAATTTAGATAAGGTTTTGCAAAGATGTGAAGAAAAGCACTTAGTCCTTAATTGGGAAAAATATCATTTCATGGTCAGAGAAGGCATAGTGCTTGGACATTTGGTGTCCGAACGAGGGATAGAGTAGACAGAGCTAAAATTGAAGTAATTGAATAGTTACCTCCTCTCGTAAATATCAGGGGATCCGTAGTTTTCTTGGTCACGCGGGGTTTTACCGTCGCTTTATAAAAGATTTTTCACATATTGCTAGACCACTTACAAATCTTTTGGCTATGGATGTTCTCTTTGAATTTAATGATGCATGCTTGAAATCTTTTAATATTCTTAATAAAGCACATATCTCTACACCAATCATTCAACCCCCTGATTGGTCGCTACCTTTTGAAATTATGTGTGATGCTAGTGATTATGCTATGGGGTAGTTTTAGGATAAATTAAAGATAAGAAGCATCATGCAATTGCTTATGCTAGCAAAACTTTGATAGGACCTCAACTTAATTATGCAACAACTGAAAAGAACTCATGACTATTGTTTTTACTATTGATAAGTTTAGATCTTACTTAGTAGGAGATAAGTTTATTGTTTATACTGATCATGCTACTTTAAAATACTTGCTCACTAATAAAGATGCTAAGCCCAGATTAATAAGATGGATTTTACTACTCCAAGAATTTGACTTAGAAATAAAAGATAAAAAGGGTGTAGAAAATTATGTTGTCGATCACTTGTCTAGAATGTAGTTTAAAAATTCACAGGAACTGTCCATCAACGATTCGCTATGAGACAACAAGCTATTCAAGATCATAAAATCCAACCCCTACTATGCAAATATTATTAATTTTATGGTTGCAAGTTATGTACCACCTAGGGAGAACAAAAGGAAACTCATCTACAAAAGTCGTCTCCATATATGGGATGAACTGTACCTATTCAGAGTCTGCTCTGATGGCCTGCTTAGAAGATGTGTACCAGTGGAAGAAGGCAATAAGACCATCGAACGATGCCACTCATCACCATACAGAGGACATTATGGCACATTCCGCACTCATTCCAAGATCTAGCAAAGTGGATTCTTCTGGCAAACCAAGTATGAAGACATGAAGGACTTCATCCGAAGGTGTGGAGCGTGTCAGAGGCACGGGAATATCAATTCAAGAGATGTCATGCCACTCACCAACAATCTCCAGATCAAACTCTTCGATGTTTGGGGAATCGACTACATGGGACCATTTCCAAAGTCAAAGAACTATGAATACATCTTGGTGTTAGTTGACTATGTCTCCAAGTGGGTTGAAGTCATGCCATGCAGAGCTGCTGATGTAAAGAACTCTAAGAAAATGTTTGAAGAAATAATATTTCCACGATTCGGAGTTCCGAAAATGGTGATTAGTGATGCAGGCACTCACTTCACTAACAAGAATTTTCACAATTACTTGTCAAAACATGGGATCCATCACAATGTCACTACTCCATACCACCCTCAGACAAGTGGCCAAGCAGAAACATTAAATAAACAAATCAATAACATTCTGCAAAAGACAATCAACGAGATGGGGATTGCATGGAAGGATAGACTACCGGATGCACTATAGACTTACAGAACGTCCTATAAAACACTACTTGGGATGTCACCATATCAACTCGTCTACGAGAAGACCTGTCATCTACCTATTGAGCTAGAATTCAAAGCTCACTAGGCTATCAAGTGATGGAACATGGACTTTAAAGCCACAGGAACCAAGAGGAAGATGCAACTCTCTGAGATTGATGAATGGTATGAAAAAGCATATCACAATGCCAAGATTTACAAGGAGAGGACAAAGAGATGGCATGACAAGAGGATCAAGAAGGAGTTTGCCCCCAGAGATAAGGTATTACTTTTTAATTCTAGGGTTAAATTATTTGGGCACGAAAAACTTCGGAGCAAATGGGAAGGACCATTCTAGGTGATAAGCACCTTGTCTCAGGGAGCGGTAACACTTCAAAATGACGAAGGTACATTATTCAAGGTAAATGGTCACCGTCTCAAGATCTTTCTAGAACCTAAAAAACCACCTGAGGATTTGGATGATGTATACTTCCTGATTTTACCATAGATTGACACCACTGCCATCCTCTTTACATTTCGTAACTCATAAACATTCTTTTTGGGATTAGATAGGGATTAGAAACTGCCACAAGAAAAAACCCTATGAGAAGATGACATGTGGGGTTGGCCGGCCCCACCTATAGGCTAGCTAGTCCACCTGTCAATCCCCTCGCGTCCGGTCAATTCTCTCATGTCTTCTAGATCCTTCCCCTCTACAATCCCGTAGTTTTTCGATGCATTCATTTTTCTTTCATTACAAGACCTCTAATAGATAGATCTTGACCCCTACAGCAAGTTGTTCCCCCTATATAAAGGAGGCCATGTCTGCTTCCATAGCCATCCCATCAAAGCCTCCTTTCTCCAACAGCAGCAAAGCTCTCCTCCTCCCTAGTTCCAATGGCTAGAAAAGAGATCGTCCCCTTTAGTTTTGACCTAAACAAGATGCCCAACGCTATGGCATTGAGCGTCATCCCGCCATGAGAGATAGCTCCCATTTGTCCCAACCAATCCTACTATGCCCAAGTTGTCCATCGTCCGATGATCGATCCACCACCGCTGCATCCACTTCTTGAAGACAAGCCACGTCTGCAGATGCCTCAGCAAGATGCCTGTTGACGGTAGATAAGTGTCATTTTCAACCATCAACCTAGCATGAAAAAGGACTTATATATAAATATCATCTAGAGATAGGGGTTACACTGATAGAATTATAATGTTCTTAGTCTACTTTGACTATATGTTTTTCATAGTTGGATTAGAATTATGTTTATGCATAGGATCATATAGCGCTTGCTCATTGGATCCATGGGTGAGTGGTAAATATTGTGTAGGCATGGTGCCTATACCATATTTTCCTGCGATTGCACCCTATATTCCGGATCATGAGGTAGATCACGGGAGTGACAGTCCTATTGAGTCCTTTGTAGTCCTCCTTCCGAGTATAGGGCTGGTAGAACACAACTATTATAGGGAAGTGATTGCTATGTTCTTCATCTTCCTTCGCAATATCCCTATGCATAGATGTAACTTGTCCCGCCATGATTGCTAAATATAATTGCACTAATCATTGCATGCTAGACTTTATAGTTAGAATAACATAGGATTTATCCTTGTAGTTCGTACTAATTCCATGCTAGTGACTATAGACTTAGAGTATTCTATTGAGATGCTTATCATTTATTATGTGGCTAAGTGCTTATCAATTATCATTTATTATTCATTTATATGTATTATCTTGTGACACTTACCCTGTATGGGGGGATAGACAATGACATGGTTACACTCTCCAATACCACATGCAGTGATGCTCATTACTCATTATCCTTAGCTTTCCCTTTCCATGGGTAAAAATATAAATAACGATACCTGGATTACTCCCGGTTAAAATGCTACATCGGTATTATTTGTGCACTTGCGAATTTCATATTTAATTCTAGAGGAGCTTTTGCATATTTAGTACCACACCACCGGTGCCATGCTGGGGATGACAACTTGGCTTAAGTGGTGTTAGAGGTGTTGTTAAGGCATTTCTCAGCACCGTTGCTAGAGTGGAGTCAAAACCTTCATTCTTGGTGATACCGTTAAGAAGTGCCAACAAGCATTTTTGGCAGCGTTGCCAGGGAATGTTGATTAAGCGATTTACAAAGGATAATGAGCCATCACTTGCATCCACTAATGTGATCGAGAAACCATCATTTTCTCTACTCATACAGCTTTACCCTTGTCGTTTGTCTATTTATATATCATATGCAAGGTAATGGATGAACAGGTTTGACCTTCCGGATAATTTCATCAATGATCTAGAAGCATTAATCAGAAGGACTAGAGTCAAGCTAAAGAGAGTTCATTCGTCGTCATCATCTTCTCAGCTCGAAGATCTATCTGGCCCGAAAGACACTCGGACCATATTCCAAAGCTTAAAACCAGAGTTTGACGCCATGGCGAACAAGCCACTCCATGAGTTCTCAGCTCCAACTATGGACAACATCCGGATTGGACCTGCTGCGGACAATGATCAGTCATTTGAGCTTAAGCCTATGCTCATCAACATAGTGCAAGCTAGCCAGTTTTATGAGAAGGCACATGAAGATGCTAGTGCTCATCTCCAACACTTTCTAGAGATCTACAACACTTTCACTACTAAGGATGTCCCCAGAGATTCTATACTACTTCGCCTCTTCCCATTCTCACTCTTGGGGAGAGCGAAGCAATGGTTTTATGCAAATTAAGAAAAGAACACTACATGGGCACTCTGCTCCACCAATTTCCTAGCAAAGTTCTTTCCTATGGACAAGACAAATGCTCTTCGTAGGAAAATATCAAGTTTCAGTAATAACATGATGAGTCTGTCCTAGAAGCCTAGGAGTGTTCTCAAGATTACATCATAGAATGTCCTCATCATGGAATGAAGAATTGGCTACTCATGCAGACCTTTTATCATGGGCTTAACAATAGCACCCGTGAGACCATGGATGCTGCTGCTGGAGGTGTATTCTTATCACTTACTATCTCTCAAGCCATAGCTCTTGTGGAAAAGATGGCATCCAACCAAGGTTGGAGTGAAGAAAGAACTCAAACCCGCAAGAGAGGTGGAGGTATGCACTAACTCAAGGAGGTAGACATGTTGTCTGCCAAAATGGACCTGCTAATGAAGAGGCTCGATGAGAGAGTCGGTGAGAGTAAGGAAGTCATGCACATTCATGATTCTTACGTGACTTGTGAAGAATGTGGAGAAACTGGGCATTCAGGGAACAACTACCTAGAGTTACAAGAGGATGTGAACTATGTAAACAATAGCAACTACTACCGTCCTCAACAGAATCAAGGTTAGAATCAACAATAAAGGCCTAACTACTCAGGTAACTACTCAGGTAATTATCAAGGTAATAATTCTTTCAATAATTTCAATCAACCACCTTTAAGAGAGTTAGTCCTTAATCAAGAAAAATTAGTGGATAACCTATCTAAGAAATTAGCATCCAATGATAAAATGCTAGAAACAATCAATAATAGAATGAATAGCTTTTCTAATGCCATTAAGAATCAGCATAGCTTTAATAAAATGATTGAATCACAAGTGCAACAACTTGCTACTGTTGTTCCTCCCGCTAACCAAATTAAGATTCTAGGATAACTAGAAGAATTAGAATTTGCAAATCTTGTAGACATATTTAATGCAGGAAGCTACTGGAGTGATCCTTCGACCGAAGGATGGAACGACGAAACTCTACCAATCAAGAAAGGTAATCTAGGGAGATCGATCATTCCGATCTCCATTGGAAGTGTGAACTTCAACGAAGCTATCTGTGACTTTGGTGCAAGTGTCAACATCATCCCCAAGCTTGTAGACTAGTCACTCTGCTACACCCAAGGAATCCTAAAAGATGTCTATGTACGAGTTGGCAGCTCATATGTTCCTACAGACTTCGTGGTGGTAGAGACAGGTGGTGATGAAAAATCACCCATCATTTTAGAATGATCATTCATGAACACCACTAGAGCTATCATCTATGCTAACACAGCCAAGATCTGCTTCAACATCAAAGGGAAGAGAGAAACTTTTTCCTTCAAGAATCAAGTGCTACAGTTCCCTGCGCATCCCAACACGCTTATGAGCCAAAGAAGAAAAACAACAGGAGGAACAAGAACAAGAGCAAGAGTAAGAATAAGAAGCCACAACAGACGAAGACAATGAGCATGATCACTGCAGTCCACAAGGAGCATGACCACCAGCTCAAGTCCCCGCATCTAATCAAGAAGGACGATCCAGGCACCCCAACCATTGAATGCACAATCAATAGATGCTCTTTCTAGAAAGCTATATGTGACACCGGATTGGGAGTCAACATAATGGCCAAGGTAACTTATAATTTTTTATATGGTACTATGCCTTTGTATCCCACCTATGCACAGTTGTAGATGACGGACCAGACATTTTGGTTTGTGGAGGGGATAGCAAAAGATGTCCCAGTACAGATTGATGACCACTTCATCCCCACTGACTTTCTAGTCCTGGATATTGGAGAAGACGAGTACGATCCACCAATCATCCTTGGAAGATCATTCCTCAACACTACCAAAGCTATCATCTATATTGGATCAGGATAATTGCATTTCCACTTCCCCACTCAGAAGGTACGTCGCTATTTCAATGATAATTATATAATTGAGGAAAATTCTAAGAAGAACAGATCAAGGAGGAAGTGTGGTAACCAGAAGAATTAGAACCATAAGGATGGATGGGCTGACTATGAAAGAGAAGTATCAAGGTATGAAGACCGATATCCTGAAGAGGAGATTTCTCCTAAGGGGAAGGCCGACGCGCCAACAAAAAGTGTACCAGTCACTGTGGAGAAGAAAGAACAAGCTCCTCCCTCAAGATTAACCCCACCAATAAAACAGGTATGGAAAGTAAAGGTAAAATCCGTTTTGGAGACAATACCAGAAGAAGGGCAGCCCGTGGTACCGTTCGAACCATCTAAGGTGCCCTAGGATGTTTGAGTGAACAAGAGGTCCTACTCAGAGGACTTAAATCACCGAACACCATGCCAAGAGGTAAACTTGGTAGTTATCCGTATTTCCCTTTTCAGCATTGCATTATTTTTCTTAGCATATTTACTTTTCTTAAATTGCATAATTAGTTACACTTCATTTCTGCACTAGAAAAGAAAATAAACATATCATGCATTTGCATTCTGAAAATACTAAGCCCCATATGAATAAATTTGTGAAAAAAAACTCATAAGTATATTCACCGTGGTGGCATAAAATTAAATTAAATATGCATTCATCATAGTTTCAATTTTTCTACATAATATAAAATCTAAAAGTATAAAAATATTGATAGAAAGATCCAGCTAAAGAGACCTATATGTTAAGGAGGTTCTAGATAATCAAGGCTTAGAGGTTTATCACTAACACTTTATTAGTTCCATAAGCTTTGTTGTCTATTTGAGCCTTATAGAATTTGAAGGATCAAGGAAAGCCAACAGGCAGGAGGATGATCTGTCCTTTGTCTCGAGAGTTGTCTCAGCAGTCATCAACATTAACACTCTGAGAGAGGAAGAACACCTCTGCTGCCTGTCACCACATCAAGAGACTACGTTAACATCCAGCTTGGGGGAGAGCATCCCCATGTATCCAACTAAGTATTTTCTTTTCTATATATATATATATATATATATATATATATATATATATATATATCAGCTTTGCTAAAATATAAAACAAATAAAAAGATGCATAACCTTAGTAAAACCAAATAAATACTTTTCTCTTTTATATATTTGTGTGATCTTTGAGTTTGTTAAATAAAATGTAGGAGAGTGCAAAGTTTTACCTTGTTAAAATGAATCCCTAGAATAAACTCTTATATGGAGATGATGAATAGTTGCTCTGCCATAGTTCCTTTCAAGTACCAAGTTTTCAATCTCGAACTCTTTCGAGTTTTAGGATATAACTATTTTGATCTAAGATTTTCTCTGAACCTAAAACTCGTGGGTAGCAAATGCTTGATCTAAGTCTAGGCATTTGGCGGATATGATATAAGAAGGTTTTGAGCTGTTGTTTATCTTGTTCCTAGAGATACTAGAGTTCTGGAGAATTTATCTTTTGAAATTTAAAATTTTACATGATGAGTTCCTGTATGACGAGAGTTTAAATTCCTACCACAACTATACATACATGTTTACTAGATTAGGAAAAACTTCCTTGGATTTGTTTGCTGCTTGTGAGCATTGAGTATGGTCAGGCTGTGTTGACCCCTAGGAATTAGTCATGCAATTAAAATCAAGATTCACGTGCACTCTTCCCATTTATGCTGCTTCTACCCTAGAAGTACGCATCCACATATATTCCATTTAGACACATCCCAAAATTGTTCTGCTCCTATACTAGGAGTAAACAAACCAAAAATATTCCTTCATCCATTGCTAGCCCCTTTTGTTGTGCAATAAAGCTCCAGATCTATGTTACTACCTCTATCAATGTTTCCAAAAGAGACTTGGGAATTATCTTGTCTTATGGTTTGAAAAAAATTGAGAAAGCAAAAAAGAGAGAATAAAAGGGGACAAATGTCCCAACTTAGAGATTTTCCAGCAACTCAAGTTCTCTCCAAATTCTTCAAAGTTCAAGAGAGGTATGAATTTTTCTTCAAGGAGCAAAAGTAGAATTAGATGTTCACCATCATCCCTTTACCCCTTCAATTCTATCTACTATCATTACTACTACCACTATATATATCCACTTAACCCAATATTTAGGACCACACACATGCACATCTTGATTTGACTGTATGGCCAGACTTGTTCCTTTGGATCCATGGTTTGACTATGCAATAAATGTTTGTAAGTATGTATTCCTTGTCTCCCCACCTATGAACTCCACATATAAGCCTATTAGGAGGGTGAGAGAGACAAGGCATATTATCATGCCTAATGCCAAAAATACCATATAACTTAAGAGAAGACAGAAGGCATACACCATAAATGTCTTGGTAAGGATCCAGAAATACCGCAAAGGAGAGACTTGAGAGGGTCATACACAGGAATCTCTGAGTTTTATTTGAAAATCTTGCAAAAAAAACTCTAGAATAATAGTTGATCAAAGAGCTTGAAACATGGTGCTTGGCTTGACCGTTCTGTCTTTCAACTGCTCAAGACACAAATGACGGTTATAAGCCCCATGGTAGAAGGTAATATGAGTAAGTTTGAAATTAGAATAGTTCATTCTACTCCGAAGGAGAGTTTTTGTTTGAACGCATGTGTACTTTTGAGGCGTGAAAGCATTGTAGCAACTTCTGATCCATCACTGAGTTTATCTTTGCTCAGGGACGAGCAAAGGGTAAGCCAGGGGGAGTTTATTGACGGTAGATAAGTGTCATTTTTAACCATCAATCTAGCATGAAAAAGGACTTATATATAAATATCATCTAGATATAGGGGTTACACTGATAGAATTCCACTAGTTTTGGTGAATGTTTGTTTCTGCAGGGGGTTATCAGAAAAGAAACCAAAGAAGGTCCACATGTCAGATTTACATAGAGAGAAATGCACCTACGTATACAAAAGAAGACTCTCGAAGACTCGGGAAGACGGCACCCTAGAGGTGGGGCCCACCTGGTAGACCCCCAGGGCGGCCACCTTGGCCTCTAGGGCGGGCGCCCTACCCCCTCAACCAATCAGGTTGAGTCTCATGGATCGTGCCCCCACCGCCTTTGAGGTTCAATATTAATCGTTCATCAAGGTCAGTTTGATCCGACGTCGATATTCCTCGAAAAGGGCTATATAAGCAAGGCCCTCTGGCCAAGGAGAAACCCTAATTCATTCAAGTCTACAATCAAGAAGAGTTCATCCTCTGATCAAGCCCTAGAGCCACCATCTCAATTAGATCTCTATAGTTTAGAGCATAACTACATAGGATTAGAACTAGAAGGAGGCAAGCATTGCTTGGTTTCCGGATCTGTCGGAGATTGCTTGGTAATTTTCTTGCTTTCTCTCCTACTTTTATATATTTGTTCTTGTATTATTCATCTTGTTCATTGCTACTATGAATATGACTTTGGTCTATTCTACTATATTGGATATGACTTTGCTCTATTTGCTTATATTCTCAATTATAATGTTCTTAGTCTACTTTGATTATATGTTTTGCATAGTTGGATTAGAATTATGTTTATGCATAGGATCGCATAGCACTTGCTCATTGGATCCATGGGTGAGTGGTAAATATTGTGTAGGCGTGGTGTCTATACCGTATTTTCCTGCGATTGCACCCTATATTCTGGATCGTGAGGTAGATCACGGGAGTGACAGTCTTGTTGAGTCCTTTGTAGTCCTCCTCCCGAGTATAGGGCTAGTAGAACACAACTGTTATAGGGAAGTGATTGCTATGTTCTTCATCTTCCTTCGTAATATCCCTATGCATAGATGTAACCTTGTCCTACCATGATTGCTAAATATAATTGCACTAATCACTCTATGCTATACTTTATAGTTTGAATAACATAGGATTTATCCTTGTAGTTCATCCTAATTCCATGCTAGTGACTATAGACTTAGAGTATTCTATTGAGATGCTTATCATTTATTATGTGGCTAAGTGCTTATCAGTTATCATTTATTTTTCACTTATATATATTATCTTGTGACACTTACCCTGTATGAGGAGATAGACAAAGACATGGTTACACTCTCCATTACCACATGCAGTGATGCTCATTGCTCATTATCCTTAGCTTTCCCTTCCCATGGGTAAAAATATAAATAACGATACCTGGATTATTCCTGGTTAAAATGCTACATCGGTATTATCTGTGCGCTTGCGGATTTCATATTTAATTCTAGAGGAGAATTTGCATATTTAGTACCACACCTCTGGTGCCATGCTGGGGATGACAACTTGGCTTAAGTGGTGTTAGAGGTGTTGTTAAGGCATTTCTTGGCGCTGTTGCTAGAGTGGAGTCAAAACCTTCATTCTTGGTGATAGCGTTAAGAAGTGCCAACAATGCCCAAAAGTTGATCAAGGTGACAAAGGAGATCAACCTCCTACCTCCGAAGGGACATGAGGTGCTGACCGGAGTGAAGACCAATAAGTTTGGAGATGTTACATGCTCAAAGTATGTGTCGGTCACCCCTCGTACAATCTTCAATGGAGTCTGGGCTCTACCGCAGTAGATCAAGGTTGTTCCCCCTAAGAAGAGGATGGTGCCACTAGCTGTTCCAAAAAATGATGAGAAGTGTCCACGGATGACTATTGCACTCTTGGAGAAAAAGATATTGCACTCTTGGAGAAAAAGATTGAAGATCTCTCTGATGTTGTATATACCTTAGAACAGAGGATCGACGAAGAACACGTTTATCGCAAGAGCCTGCAACAAGAATTAATTGCTTTGAATCATTTTATTGCCAAGACTAGGAAGTAAAAGAGAGATAGGTTTTTGATAAGGCACGAGTGGTTAGGTCAAGTGTTTAAAGATAGCATGTTTAGGTTACTCGCTTAGCTCAGATTGTTAGAGTAGTTGAAATTTGTGCTAGCTAGTCAGAAGTTTGCCTTATGATATTAATGGAGTCTTACTATTATTATCTGCTCTCTATTTCTTTTGGATATGTGTTTTGTCTCCACATGTTGTGCATAAAGGCATATAGGAAAATAAGTGTGGGGGAGGCACACCACGACAACAAGACGGAATTTAATCACAAAAATTATGAAGTTCGGGAAGTAATGGACCAAGGACCATGTGCAACAAAGATGGACCCGAATGGGCTCTAGAGCAGGCCACCCGGTTTCCTTCTTGTGCTGGCCAACCTACTACAGTGCCTCCTCGCCTCGAGCTTTGTCCACGGTCAGGTTTGAGCCCAATATGATCTATTTTCACATGTTTCGCTTTCTGTTTGAACCGAATTGAAAATCACTTGATAAAACAACTTTAAAACCTGATAAAAGATTATTTCAGTCATGACTAAAAGATAGACACATAATACTTTTCCTAGAAGTCTTATTACTGTTGGGAACTTATTATTACGGGCCCCATGTTAATTAAGTTGTTGTGGAATGAGATATAGTAGAATAATGAGAACTTGATTCTTGATGTCTTGTTATTGGAGAATTTTATTTCAAAAAGTTAAAAGAAAAGCTACACCTCTCTTCTGTGGTAAGCAATGTCCCACCAAAGCCAAACATGATATGATAGACTAGGAAACCTTCTACATATACTACTTGTCATTGTATTGAGTTTGGTCAAACCTTATGACCTTTGTTGGAAAACTTATCATGCTCTCAAGATCAAGATCACGTACACTCCACTTATATCTGCTGCTCCTACACTGGGAGTACATAAAAATATGTTTTCCATCCACTCAAAAATGTTCTACTCCTATATTGGGAATAGACACAAAAATATGATTGTTAGGATAAATGCTCCAAGTTCTTGTAAAGGTCTCTCTTGAAAAGTTTCAATTACAGAAAAAGAGGCATGGGCTATGCAATAGTTATTCATAAAAAAAGAAGAGAAGAAAAAGTATTAGAAAAAATGGATAAGTGTTCGAGATATCTAAAAAAGAGAGATGAATAAGATAGCCCATGTTTACTTGCAAAAGTGTTTTCAAGTTTCAAACAAGAGAGACAGATTTCAAGGAGCATAGTAGAATTAGGATAGCCACCATATACATATCCACATACATGCATATCTTGATCTAAGAGTAAAACATTTTTCTCCTTAGATCTTTATTTTGACTTTATAATATATGCAATGCAAGTATGTTCTCATATTTATCCCTACCTGAGCTCCACATAAGCTTTTAGAAGTAGGTAAAAAGAAGGCAAAGTCATCAATGCCTTGGTGAGGATCCAAAAATACCACATATACAAAGTGATTTGAGAGTACGACAAAAGGAGAAGGCAAGCTATGTTTTGTTTTCAAAAAAATCTAAAATGTTTCTCCAATTGACTTGACTAAAGGAAGATGGTGATCTGTTTCAAGATGTTCCATTCTTCAACCACCCAAAGTTTCATGGTAGACAATTTGAATCCTACAGAGCATGAATGATAGGGAATAGTTTTATGTTGATGACTTGTTTTAAGGTTATGTCTTAAGTAATCTATCCTTTTATCGAGGATGAGTAAAAGCCTAAGTGTAGGGGAGCTTGTTGACGGTAGTTAACATTCATCACAAACCATCAATATAACTTGCATAAATGGCTAAAATAGATCACCAATGTAGACTTAGGGGTTTAAACTGATAAATTATATGAGTTTTAGTGAATCTATGTTTCTAGTAGGATTTAATTAGAAAATCACCAAGGCGGACCTATTCGTCAAAGGAAATTATGGAATTTCACCGCGTAAACAGCGTGGAAAGACTCTAGAAAACTCCAAGAGGCTCTCCACCGAAGCAGACCCCAAGCCACTACCATGTGGGGCCGATCGGCCCTACCTGTAGGCCGACCGGCCTATGGGCCCCCTTATCAGTCTCTTCATATGCTGATAGTATACTTCAATGTCCATTCATTAGTACCATAGTCTTCTAGAATCTAGATTAAAAGCTAGGACATATTGCGACCACCAACAGTACATACACACAAGTGACCCTGAGCTTGATGGATGGAGAGTAGAGCACCACTAGGCCTATGAATTTTCCTCTATGTCTTTCCCTCCATATCCACAATAAGTATCTGATAGTACCCATATGAGTACCCATAATGTGCAGACATCCATTAAGATAAACACTTGCTAATCTTGAAAATGTCACATCAGTACCCAGGCACCATTCAGATTCCTTATGGATCCATACTATAGTTTTACATGAGCGGATCTCCACACCTATGCACTCACCATCCTCCTCCACATATTAAATCATATGGAACTATGAGGAGGCTATCGGATCAAACCCCAAGCAAGCCTCACCATCATAATGGATGCTAGGCAGCAGTCCTTCAATTTCTGGGTTGTCGGATTGCAGACGACATAGCAGTATCCAGCAGTAGCCACAAGGCACCAACATAGGATGAGGTCGTTGTAGCAATCTAAGATAGCTACCTTGTCCCTAAGGAAGGGCAAGAAGGACAAGCATGAGCGTTCATCGGTGACACTAGTGAAGTTTCGCTTATCGTTCTAGCCGTCGTAGAAGAAGCGGACCACAGTCTAAGGCAGCACCTTATGGTTGTCGGAGATGAGGTGGTTCCAGGAGTGACAGACACATTTGCAATAGAACAAGGAGCAGGCAGGGAGGCGGTAGGATGAGAGCTTCATTACTAACGAGATCTAAAGAGCAAAATAATCCAACAAAGATCTATTAGTGAAGTGCGAAAGCATACCCTTGCTTTTGGACCTAGGGGTGGCGGCATGGCGCGAGGTGTGCGATGGTTCACACAAATTGCAAGAGAGGAACAACGCCGACCGTGCGGGAGGTGGCAGCACCGTGGCGCTCGACCGGCCTTATAAGGCCTTCATCAGTCTAGACAAAGCGTCCAGATTCAATATGCACTAATGGACAACATATATATCATTGTAGGGCCATACGATGAACCAACGGTGATAATCTTCTTCACCACTAGATCTAATGGTGGCATGCCCATCCATATAGGCACCGGCGGTGAAAAGCTTGTTATGTCTACCAGCTTCTTCGCACGTTGGGCATCAGATCAGGAGCCAATGGTGATAAATGGTCCACCACCAAGCCGGCGCACAATCCGATGGCAAAGCCCGGCAATTTGATCACCGCTGGATCATATGTCGAGTCGGTGGCAAAAATGCTCATTACCAGAAGGGGCCCTGACAAGATCCTAAAATATGGATATGTTAAGCCTCGAGATCAATGGTTCCCGACTGAAAGGACCCCAGACTGACCCCTCCAAGATTGTTCGAGGGCTCAGGGGCTATACCCATCGGGTACGCTCATGCGCACCGTCCGACGACCTAGAAACCTGGCTGAGCCTAGGCACGGCACAGCCCTCACACAGGGCTCGGGGGCTTGCCCGGGCCTTAGGCTCTCGATTGACGACATGCTCGAGCTTGGGCCCTGGCTCCTGCCTAGCTTGTGATGCTAACCAAGGCCCGGGCGCAAGAAGACAAGCCCCGATCCATCGAGGCTCGGGGGCTCCAAGACGTTGCGCCTTGGGCGTGGCCTTGCCAGCCACTCTCGCAATAGGGTCATGCACGGGGTATGACACAAAAAGATAAGCTTCCCACGGCCCTCTAGGGGTAGGGTGGCTCCTAGGCCCGTGTGTTAGCCCCTAGATCCAACCTCCTTCGCTACCAAGAAGACTCCAGAAGGTTCACCTGGGGGAGGTCGGTCCAAGCCGACACAGCCTGACACATAGAGTGTCAAAACAGAACAATCGGATGATGCCCAAGGCTTCTTTGGCTCTATGACACCGCCACGGTCCATAGAGCACCGCTGCAAGACCCTCCTGGACTCCGATGCATGTGGACTATGGACTCATCTTCCCAAATCACCATGTACCCGACCTATCTCATTATATAAGGGATAAGGCCAGACCTAGGGGAGGATGATCGAAGACAGATCATTCCATTCCATTTCATCCGCTCCTGCCCAACACCAAGGGCAAGGGAACCCAGAGGGTGGGGCACCGAGAGCTCCTCCACCGCATCCCATCGTCTTCCTCCTCTCCAACAAGAGGAAGGCTCCACCGGCAGCGAGGTGACCTTAGGATTAGCACCAAGCTAGCCCCTACCAAACCTCTCTCTACACTCTGTTGTAACCCCTGATTTTGGGTGCTTTTGAGTATAAGGATCATCAACTGCTAGACGTAGAACATCGATTGGCCTAAACCAGGACAAACCGTTGCGTCCTCTCTGTGATTCTTGTGTTTTTAAGTCCACCTGAGCCACCGGAGACCCGTACTCAGACACCGACTCAAAAAATTATGCTTGCCGTGGTTTTGACCTCACGACAGGCCCCTCAGCCCATGAGCCATTGGTAATACGTACCACTGCCGGTTGTCTCAAAACCGTTGGTGAAAGTTTCGATGGTGAATAAACTTTCTGTAGTAGTGGGAAACCACGGCGAAGGAGACTTGGTGCTTGAGTGTTAATTCACTGAACACTTGCTGACTAACCTCGTCATTTCCACTATGTAACTAGGTCGTGTGTGGCCTCAAACGATCTGGCCCCTACCGGTGCAGTAATCGAAATCAGCATTAACATCATCCTAGACCTCGTGTACTTGCATGCTTGACCATGTGGGAGGCAAGGTACTTAACCCATAACTACATGATCCTTGAGACACCTTAGCACACCTCTTTGTATCACTGTAGAGATTATGTTGGTACAAATATGTACACCAACATGGGACTGGGAGTCATCAACCGGTAGTCCAACCCAAAATAATGTAATATTGCAGGATGAAAGAAGACATGTGGCACATTGCACTATGGCTAGCACCTGGCACTGGCGTACTTTTTTTTGAAGGAACGGATGCTGTGTATGATTAACCGAGTGTCTCACAGGGATGCAATGATTAGCAGTGGCCCTCATCAATTTGGAAATGCACACATTTCTTTTATTCCTCATGATAAGGCCTGGAACAATAGGACCACAATCTATACTCATGAAGGATGGCTGATGATGCTAGGCTTGAACATTGATGCTTGGTCCTATGCTCTTGTTGAAAAGGCTGTATCAAACTTTTGGTAAGCTTATAGTGTGGGAAGAGGATCATGACAACATGGCCAGACCCTTAGTCAAAGTCAGAGTTTCTGGTCTGGATGAAATTCCTTGGTTTTTCAATTTCTCAAAGGGTGAAAGTCCTGAATCAGATAGTTGAACAGTTCAATGTGAAATCATTTCTACAACTTTGCTAGGAGCACAGGCACAAGATGAGGATTTCCCTCCAGATGATCCAGAAGACCTTGACCCAAATCATTTTGAATATTTTGGTTTTGGTCAACCTGGCCATCCTCTTCCTGAAGAACAAAATGTTGCAATGCCTGCTGCTTAGGGGAATCAGGCTTGGGCTCCATGGGTACAGCCAGCTGTAGGTCAGCAGAATGCAAATCAACACCCAGCAAACAATCCTAAAGATGTTCCTCAACATATTCCAATTCAGTCTGAAGGTTTTGCTAATGACATTGCTACTAATAGACCTATTATACCTGAAGAAGAAATTATTCAAGTTCATAATCCAAAAGTTGAGGATGATCCTATAATTAATCAAAAAATCTTGGCTATGGATGATGACACAGATACTGACTCTGATGTTCATTCTCAGGCTCAGCTGCCCATTCCACCAGTAGAATTGTTGACTTTCTAGATTTCAACAATCTTCAACCACTGATGCCTCAGGAATTTCCAGAAGAGGAGTTAATGGGATGGATAAATGGGGATGACCATAACCTAGAAAATCATGAAAATGCTTTAGAATAACCACAAGTTGATCAACAACAGCTCAACAATGTTGAGCAATTTGAGCAGAATCATCAGCTTCAGCAGCCAGAGCAACAGGATCAGATGCATTTGGGCTTTGTTCAGACTTTTAGCCCACCAGTTCTGAAAGATCCAATTAAAATTGTTTTGGGCCCTCTTATTGAGAAGCAGTTTATTGAACTCTCTAAAGGAAAGTAGATTATGGGTGTCAATGATAGTGGCAGCTCTTCTTCCAGCCCAAGCCCAATGGCCATTAGGTGCTGGGCTAAGTTTTTTTGCAAATGTGGATGCAAACCTCCCAACTGTCATTGTGCCTTCAGAATGGTTCAATTTCTTCACTTTGCTTATGCTTAAGCAGGGATCATATGATTGGGAAAAAGATTTCCTGACTTTAGATGCTTGGGCCATACTCCAAAATTACTCTAGTAAGGTCAATTCTTTCTCCTTCTCTTTGCCTCCAAAGAAGCCTTCTGTTGTTTTATCTGATATTTCATGTTCTCCTTTAGAATCTCTATTAGAAGCTACTGCTACTGCTTCTTTCGTCCAAACATCTGTGGAGGGTGATCAGGATAATAGGACTGAGGAACACTCTACTCCACCACTGGCCTCCTTAGTCTGCAAAACCCCACCAAAAGGAAAAAGAGGTAAAAGAGTTCTAATCTCGAAAGCTAATTTAAGAAGAAGTAGTAGACTTCATAACCAGCATAAAGGTTTCAAATCTTCCATATGCAAAGATAAAAACTGTTTGGGTTGCACACCTAATCCCCTGTGCTCTCTCCTTCCGTAGTGAGAGATCTGGGAGTTTTCTTCTGTGACATTGAGCCATCCAAGCTCTCTGATGATCAGCTCAATGCAAAGTCACAAAAGGGTGTAGTTGGAAGACCTGCATCAAAGAAGCCCAAAATGTCAAAGGATCCAGAAGCTAGCACATCCAAGCAAAACAAAGCCACCATTAAGAAGTCTATGAAGCCCAGCAAGAATGATTCTGATCAGGATTCAGAGATAAGCCCTCCGAAGAGGCCAAGAACTGATGCCTTCCCAGTTCTTCATGAGCTCCTTCCACATATTTTGTAATCATGGGGGTAAAATATTGGAATATTTTGTCCTAGAATATTAGGGGAATAAATTTAGATACCAAATGGAATGCTATTCGTGATTGTTTATGTAACAATAATTGTGATATTCTGTGTTTGCAAGAGACAAAGCGTGAGACTTTTGATATGTCTTATCTAAGAAATTTCTGTCCTACCTCTTTTGATTCTTTTGTATTTCTGCCTTCTGTTGGAGCTTCAGGAGGGTCAATTATTGTCTAGAAAAGTGCAGTGCTTAGGGGGTGCTCAGTTTTTCAAAATTCTAATGCTTCTTTGGTTGAGTTCACCTCTTTACATAACAATGTGACTTGGGTGTTAACAAATATCTATGCCCCCTGCACCTCTCAAGGCAAGAGAGAATTTCTTCATTGGTTCAAACACATTAGAATGCCTGATCATGTGGATTGGCTGGTGCTAGGTGATTTTAATCTTTATCGTAATCCTGCTGACAGAAACAGGGAGGGAGCAGACCTTGCTGAAATTTTCTTATTCAATGATGCTATAAGTGCTTTGGGTTTGATTGAGCTTCCTTTAAAAGGAAAAAGGTTCACATGGTCCAATAAGCAACATCCTCCACTTCTAGAGAGATTGGACTGGTTTTTTACATCACCAAGTTGGACTCTAAATTACCATATCACCACAGTTTTCAGTCTAACTGCTGAAACTTCTAACCATGTGCCTTTGATCTCTATCTCTACTGCCATCCCAAAAATACATATTTTTAGATTTTAAAATTATTGGTTACAACATGAAGATTTTATGAATCAAGTTCAATCAGGGTGGCAGACATATTTCAATCATTCAGATGCTGCAAAATTGGTGACTGCAAAATTTAAAAATCTGAGGAAAGTGTTGAAGCAATGGAAAATGACTCTCTCCAATCTGAAACGGAATATAGAAAATGTCAAGCTTATCCTGGACTTTGTCAATCTTCTAGAAGATTTTATGGACCTGTCACTAGTGGAATGGAATTTCAGAATCATTTTGGAGAACAAACTCATTTCTCTTCTCCAGCAGCAGAAAACATACTAGAAACAGAGGGGGACAGTGAAGTGGGTTACTTTGGGAGATACTGATACAAAGTTCTTTCATGCAAATGCCACAGTCAGATATAGGAGCAATTTGATTACACAGCTTGTGAATGACCAAGGGCAGCATCTTTTCAATCATGATGACAAGGCTCAACTTATTTGGAGCTCCTTTAAGGAAAGGTTAGGTACAAGTAACTTTACAGGAAACCTTTTTGAGCTGACAAATTTATTGCAAGACTCTGTGGATCTTTCTAGTTTGATAGCTCCTTTTACTCATGATGAAATTGATGCAGTTGTTACAAATCTGCCCTCTAACAAATCTCCAGGGCCAGATGGTTTCAATACTGATTTCTTGAAAAGTTGTTGGCACATAGTTCGTGAGGATTTTTATTGTTTATGTGATGCTTTCTTTTCTGAGAATGTCTGTTTGCAAAGCATCAATGGATCTCACATTACTCTCATCCCAAAGAAAGATGATCCCCTCAAGGTCTCAGATTTCATACCCATCCCATTGCTTACTAATTCAGCCAAACTCATTACTAAATTACTTGCAAACAGATTGCTGCTGGTGCTCCCATCTTTAATCCACAAGAATCAGTATGGCTTTGTTAAGAATAGAACAATACAGGATTGTGTTGCCTGGGCCAATCAAAAAGAGAAATCATTATTCTAAAGTTAGACTTTGAAAAGGCTTTCGACAAAGTGGAACATGGTCTAATGCTGCAAATCATGGAACACTAGTGATTTCCCCCCAAATGGTTAAATTGGATGAAGCTTATTTTTGGCTCAGGCACCTCATCTGTCCTTCTGAATGGCATACCAGGAAAGGTTTTTCATTGTAAAAGAAGGGTTAGAGAAGGGGATCTATTCTCACCCTTGCTTTTTGTCATGTCAGCAGATTTATTACAGACTGTGCTTAATTCTGCTAGAAATGATGATTTGCTCTCTTTGCCTATCCCTCTCCCAAGTGATAACGAATTTCCAATTCTACAGTATGCAGATGAAACTTTGATTTTTATGCAAGGGGATGTTAATCAGTTACAACATCTTAAGGATATTCTTCAGACTTTTGCTGAATCTACTGGTTTGAGAGTTAACTGTGAAAAATCTTTTATGGTCCCTGTTAATGTCACTGAAGAAAGATTGGACATTTTGGCAACTATTTTGGGATGCAGCAAGCAAACTTTGCCCTTCACATACTTGGTCCTTCCACTCAGTTTAGCAAAGCCTTCAATTGCTCACTTTTGGCCTTTAGTTCCTAAGTGTGAAAGAAGACTTGTCAACTTCTCTTCTTTTCTCACTGAAGCTAGCAGACTTCAATTGGTCAATGTTGTCCTCACTGCTCTACCTACTTTCACCATGTGCACCTTTCTTTTACCAAAGCAAATCATCAAACAAATAGACAAATTTAGAAAACATTGTCTTTGGAGAGGATCTGATTTAAACTATAAGAAACCTTTCAAAGCTGCTTGGCCCTTAGTTTGCAAACCAAAAATTGAAGGAGGCCTGGGAGTTTTAGACCTGCAGAGTCAGAATACAATCTTATTGATGAAGTATCTCCATAAGTTTTTCAACATGAAGCCAATACCATGGGTGCAGCTGGTTTGGGATCATTACTACTCCAGGAACAATCTACCTACCACCCAAAGGCCCTTTAGAGGCTCCTTTTGGTAGAGAGATATTCTGAAAGTCCTTGAAGATTTTAAGAAAATAGCAAGAATTACCGTCAAAAATGGTTCTACCTGTTTTCTGTGGCTTGATAATTGGAATAATGGTTCTCGGAATCTCATTTATCCTGAACTCTTCTCTTTTGCAAAATCACAGTTCATATCTCTAAAATCTGCAGCTTCCTCTGAATCCTTGGAAGATCATTTTCATTTACCTCTGTCCATTGACGCTTTTGATCAGTTTCAGCTACTGTCTAACTCGCTTCAGTCTTCGCACCTTAGTCAAGATAATGATGTTTGGTCTTATGTGTGGGGTTCTAGCCTCTTCTCCTCGAAACAGGCATACAAGCAGCTTATTGGGCATCAGCATATTCATAATTCATATAGATGGCTCTGGACTTCCTCTTGTCAGAATAAGAGGAAAATTTTCTTCTGGCTAATTCTAGGCAACAGGTTGAGCACTAGAGCTTTGCTAAGAAGGAAAGGTATGTTTCTTGAAGACTTTAATTGTGTCTTCTGCACTCTCAACATTGAAGAGGATCTGTTGCATATGCTCTTCCACTGTCCTTTTGCCATGGCCTGTTGGTATAGCCTGTTGCTTTTCATTCCAAACTCAGAGGATAGTTGGGTTATTTTGGAATCTCTCAAGTCTCAACTGCGAGTTCCTTTCTTTATGGAAATAATTGTGACAATGTGCTCGGCAATTTGGATGATGCGAAATGATGCTATATTCAGAAACTTGGCTCCCTCAATTCAGAGATGCAAGGCAGTCTTCAAGCAAGAATTTGCTCTAGTTATGCTAAGAGCAAAAGCAAGATATCACCTGATCAGTGGAGAGACAACTTTGTGTAATTTATCAATTTTTTTCCTTACCTTCTATGTATCTTGAACTTTGTATGTAAAATTTTGTACATTTATTTAATAGGGTTAAGTCCAATTTACACCCTCCAACTTGCAGCAAAGTTCGGATTTCAACCTCGAACTTCAAAACCGGACAACTTTGGCCCTCCAACTCTCGAAAAAGTTCAACTTTCATCCTTCTGGGCGGTTTTGCGTGTGAACAGTAACTTTTGATATTTTCAGGAGCACCAAAATTTATATTATTTTTTAGAGCATCTTAATGTCCTCAAATTTAAAAACTCAAAACTACAAAGTTGTAGATCTCATCGAGGTCTACAATTTACATATAAAAATTATCTTCATCCGACATCGTATTGAAGTGTTTTCTATTTTTTGAAATTTCAGTCTCATCACGTGAGAAAATATGGTGCTGAAATTTTATATTATTTTTTCGAGCATCTTACTGTCCTCAGATGAAAAAACTCAAAACTACAAAGTTATAGATCTTATCGAGGTCTATAATTTATATATATAAATTATCCTCATCCGACATCGTATTGAAGGGTTTTCTGTTTTTTTAAATTTGAGTCTCATCACGCGACAAAATTGTTTCACGCGTGATGAGACTCAAATTTAAAAAAAAATAGGAAACCCTTCAATACGATGTCGGATGAAGATAATTTTTATATATAAATTGTAGACCTTGATAAGATCTACAACTTTGTAATTTTGAGTTTTTTCATTTGAGAATAGTAAGATGCTCGAAAAAATAATATAAAATTTCAGCACCATATTTTCTCATGTGATGAGACTGAAATTTCAAAAAATAGAAAACACTTCAATACAATGTCGATGACGATAATTTTTATATGTAAATTGTAGACCTCGATGAGATCTACAACTTTGTAGTTTTGAGTTTTTTCATTTGAGGACGTTAAGATGCTCTAAAAAATAATATAAAATTTTGGCGCTCCCGAAAATATAAAAAGTTACTGTTCACACGCAAAACCGCCCAGAAGGACGAAAGTTGAACTTTTTCGAGAGTTGGAGGGCCAAAGTTGTCCGGTTTTGAAGTTCGAGGTTGAAATCCGAACTTTGCTGCAAGTTGGAGGGTGTAAATTGGACTTAACCCTATTTAATAAAATTCTAGTAGGGGCACAGCCCCTCCTGTTTCAAAAAAAAAAGAATGAATTTGTTCGACCTTTGTAGGGGCAGCAATTTTGTACAGTGTGCACACGCCTTATAGGCCAAATTTCTCCTAAAATTTCCACAAGCGGACCTTCTCAGGCAGGGACAGAACGAACACGAGATTTTTACTAAAAGGAACGACTGGTGAAGAAAAACAAATGGATTGTATACAGGAATCTCTATTGCCATGCCCAACGACGAACTGAGCACAACCTTTATAGTCTTATGGGTTGAGGTTATCCAATGCCTCCATTAGAATAGGCCTAAACCTCTTGCAATCCAGCTTCACGTTTTGCTTGTCCATGAAGGTCTGCCTAATGAAGTCAAACCCGTTCTTATGGAAAGCAATAGGGTTCTTGAAGATCTCATGGTCCCTCGGGTATTGCTCCGTGAGGCTGCTCTCGTCCACGCCGATGCTGTATTGCTTGTAATGCAGCCCCATCAGCTCCGCCGGGTTGCCGAAATCAGTGCGGGATACCCATTCCAACCCTCCCCACGGCACAATCTGAATCAGTGTGGCATTCTGTGGCAAGAACACGCAGTTTGTAAGCCCAGCTCCATGAACACCCATCATAACGTCCACCGTGTTAACCAGCCTGGCGAACTTGGAGATATCAGAGCTCACATTGGCCTCATCGATAACCACCTCAAAGCCGAGCTCCTCAGCCATTGCAATGATCTCATCGAGGTTAAGGAACATCCTTGTACGGTGCCTCTTGATTATGAGCAATCTTGGCTTGACCTTAGGGTACTCTCCGAGCACGGTAACAGTGTCCCTGCCCAGTGAGTAAGCTCCGCGCATGAATCTGTTGAAATCAACCATTGAATAGTTGTGTGGAGCCTTCGACGAGTCTATCGTGAATTCCATGTAAGCATGCAGGCCGACAATGACATGCTTGAAGCAGTGCACCTGGTCATCCTTGCTGAAATCAATGACAGGGTACTTGGACAGCTTCTGAAGCACAGTGTGGTACTTGATTGTCCACCAAAGTGCCATGTCTGTTATAAGGAACTGAACTTCTCCATTAAACTCGCTTGCTGTCGTGAAAAGAGGGACCATCACGTCAGTGAAGTCATGGAACAGATTTCCAGTATAGCCTGTCAGGGAAAAGATCACAGCAGGCACGTCATGGTACTTGGTGCACTCTGGGGCCACTTTGCTTGATTTCACTGTCAGCTCAGTGATATGGCTAAGGCAGAACTCGTCCCCTTTCCGAGGGTATGGCTTAATTTTCCACAGCTCATCTCTCTGCGAATGGCCAGGCTCCATGAACATGATTGATGTAGCATTTGGGTGAACTCTAACATCACCACGCATCTCGCACACGTTTGCTCTAAAATTTGAGAAATCACACAGGGGCTTGCTCCCCTGCTGATCAAAACTTGTATCTGCAAAGTGAAAGGCACTGTGTCAACAACACGCTATGTTTAATCAAAATAGTAGGCAGAAACGGCTGGACCGTCCCAAGGGAGACAGAGACGATTTTGGTAGATTCCAAGGGGAAAAAAAGACAGACAGCCTAACCAAAACTAGTAACAGTTAGGCATCAAGGATATGAGCTTGAACAGTTAACTGAAAAGAAAAAAAAAAAGGGAAGAAGCCCAATATGCAGCCTAAAATCTTCCTAAAACAGGCATATTGGAAGTCTACTCCCTGCATTCAATAATTTCTCTTGAGAGGCACCCTTTGTAGCTTGGTCGAGATTATAATAAAAGTTGACTTAGGATGAAACTAAATGATCTAAATTTTAGAACTGAGGGAGTATTCTTTTGTATATGTAACATTTCCACACTAATTTCGTTTCATGATATGAAAGAGGGTATGTGTGACATTTCGCATCAGCTTTCTCTGGACAGTGCCCAGTTGGTTACTAGTCCAAATTAGAAATGTCTGTGAAGCTCAGAGCAAGACATTCTAAGCTAGTTGCTGTGTTTTGGCAAATCGAGGTCTTTCATGGAGAAGAAACAATACGCGAAGCATAAATAAAGATAGGAATGGGGTACACACCGTCTCGCTTGGCATTTTCCGTGTCCTCGGTGTCATGAATAGTGTAATTGGAAACGGTTGGGAGCGTGACTTTATGCTTGTCCGTCGCGTGCCCTCGCTCCTCCTTCCTTTCCCCCTTGCCGTCACCTCCGCCGCCTGGACGTGAACAATCCAAGGCAAAATTGAATGAGAAAAGCGAACAGGGTGGTGGAGGCTCTCAATTTACCCGTCTAAAGGTCCGAGTGTCAAATCATGGATCTGCGACTGGGAACACCCACCGACTGTAACGAAACGAAAACGAAAACGAAAACGAAAACGAACACGAAGAATTTGGAATCGTGTGTCCGGTCCGGACAAGGAAATCATGTGCCGCTCAACTGCGACGCCTCACCTAACATCTCCCCGTCGGATTTACGGCCGCTGCCGTCCTTGTTGGGGGTCAGCTCCGTCATCCCGCTGGTCGGGTCCGGCTCGCTCAGTACCCGGCTCTCTTCCTCCTCGCCTTTGAACCCTGCAGCCAGAGGGGATTGAAGGCAGCAGCAATACCACACGTCAATCGAACAACAGCGTAAATAAGCAAAATTGAGCAAGAAAGAACACCTTTCAGAAAGAATTAATCAATAAATAAAAAGAAATTAACCTTGTGGCCTTGGATCAGCTTCGTCATCGACAACTCTAGGGTCTCCACCTGCTGCACGAAGAAACGCCCAAAGTTCAGTGATTTTCAAAGATAAAGCGAAGTCTCGAGAATTCGACGGAGGATTGCTCACGGAGTGCGTCGGTGGAGGTCCTAAGGGTCGTGGCGGGAGGCGAGTTAACCTTCTGCTGGATCAGGATGGACGTCGCCGCCTGGTCCACCGGCAGCTTGCCGTTCACTGCTCAAGAGAAGCGAACACGACAGTTCAAGTTAAGTTAGTTAATAACGAAATTGAAGGTAGACAGTCGCGCTCGAAGGGAGGCAAGGTGAGGTGAAACAATCGAATTCCGAGTCTCTGAATTCTTCACTTACGGCTGAAGAGGATGGCATCGGGCTTGGAGATGACGACGAAGGTCAGAGAGACGAGGAAGAATCCGACGACGATGACTAGCAGCCGGAACCGCCGAGACTCCTGCCGGAGGCCCCGCACCAGCTTCGGCCGCTCGCCGGACTTCATCCTGCCCTTTTCCACTTCTTGGCCCCGCCCAACCCGAGAATAGGAATAGAGGCGTGCAGCAACCCAAGAAGCGAGCGAACGACGATAGGAGGCGGCCCGGCCGCCGGTGTGTCAAAGAAACGAAGCACGGGAGGAAGCAGGAAGACGCAGTCAGGCTACTTGGCTTCCTGCGTGTGCCGGTTCCCCTCTATCTATGTGCGCCTCTGACCAGAGGGCCGCAGCGGAGGCGACTGGGAGACTGGGAGGTGGGGTGGGTGGCGGCAGACTGATCCAGCGGAGAATTGGGCGTGGTCGTATGGAGGTTGGAAGCGGCCCTGGCCGACACCGGGAGATGCGGTAGCTGCTAGGCTGGCGAGTGACTGCTTGCCTCTGCTTTCGAAGCTGTTGCCTTCCTCCGATCCTCTCCTTTGCCTTTTGATTAATCTCTTGCATCGTTGGAACAAGTCCGCACGGCACCGCGACACGCTGTTCCGTATTTTAAGAGATTCCGTATTTTAAGAGATCCATCCCACTGGCTGAACGGGGCGCCAGTGCGACAAACAAGAATAGCACATGAAAAGTGATGCAACAGAGGATGGCAACTGATGTCAGCTAGTCTAGACAGCTATGGAATGAAAAGCACAGCAATAAATATTAGGCCCTGTTTGGTTACATTAAGTTAAAGTTTAACTCTCATCACATCAACGTAAATGCATGAAGTACTAAATATACTCCATCTGTCCCTGAAAGCTTTAATTTCTAGTCAAGTATTTGTCCACGAAAGAATAGATTCCTGAGATGGATGGGTCCACCCACCTCGTAGTTTCCCCATGACATTAACCAAGCCACACAACGGTCCTTCTCTCTCTCATTTAATCACCTCGTTCTCCAGTCCCGTGCAAATGTGTTGGCGCTTTGGAATTGTTTTTGGTGAATGATTAACGCTTCAGTTGCTTGAGCTGCCGCCGGATGAGTAGTAGGAGCCGTATGAGTAGTAAATGATGGGACCAGCTACAACGATTACTGTGCAACTTAATGGTGAAACTCAAATTAATTAAGGGTAATATGGTCATTTGGTAACTATACTAATCTGTCTGAAACTTGCTAGTAATTAAAGCTTTCAGGGACAGAGGGAGTAGACTAATTACATGCATGTCGGCACAGATTAGGAGTAATTTACGAGACGAATCTATTAAGGCTAATTAGTCCAAGATTGGAAACTTTTTGTCAAATAAGACGAAAGTGCTACAGTGTTTGTTAAACTTTAACACCCAAACCCAACGAGGCCTTAGTCGATGTAAACATGATTACGAATATATTTTAGCTAGTATTATATACACATAACTTGATACAATTAATATGAGATGCAACAGCCATCCCTTTCCTTCAAAGTATTCTTACTATTTTTTATAATAAATAAAGCGTATATGAATCTAGAAAAGTTATTAAACTGGACTTTGACACCCAGTATTCTAAAAAAATATACCATCGATACTGTTCGTTTCACTCAAATTTGGCTTATGCTAATGTTAATACTTATGCTGATTTATTGTGAGAGTAAAATATCGTTCTTTCGCTAAAAAGTACTGTTGAAATAGTGCGGTAGAACAGGGCAATCATATCAAGAAATCTGAGAAGTAAGAATTTATTATATAATTTTTACTAGCAAACATGTCCGTGCGTTGCAACGGAAGACACAACTTGCTGTGTAATTTATCTAGATGATTTGTAGGTTGAAAATTTATCCAACAAACATGTGGCGCTCTAACTCTTATATACGATCGAGCATCAGATTTTGACTAGTATTTGAGATTACATCGTATATTTAAATTTGTCTTTGCATCGAACTCTATGCCTTGTCTGTGTTTAGCCTTTCAGTTTATTTTCTGTTGCATGTTTCCTTTTCCTGTTTCTATTTTGTTGTGTTCAGTCTAAGTTCTTGTCCGTTTCAACTTCTAAGAAATTTGTTTAATAAAAGCTTCATTATGTGTATAATTCGTCTTGAATCAGACATCGTACTATTGCTACATGTGCACTGTTCTAACTCACATGTACATTGGAGACTTGGATATTTATCCAATAATTACATAAGGTGTTCCAATTCATTTTTGATTCATACTCTATAGATTGCATCATCCATTTCGATTCATTTTGGAATTAGACTTCACACCATGTATGACACGGTGCTCTAACTCGTATAAAAAATATCTCTATTTTATATAGGGAAGGATCAACGGTTCAAACATTCATGACGGTTGAATTTAGTCCTTTTATTTTTTTGATCTTTATAGGAGAAACAAAAAAACAATCGCTTACATGAACAGCTAACGTGTGAACGCCCCGTAAAATGCTCTCACGGATGTTTGGATGACACACGCTTGCAAGGATGAAAAAAATACGTTAGGACAAAAGAGAAAAAAAATAAGGTGGATAAAATGTAACACCTCTGGTGTTACTAGCGTACTTAGCATGCGATTAAGGTCTAAAAGAAATTAACAAAACAAATTCCGTGGGTTTTAAAATTTCAAACGCACATAAAATGATAAGCGAATTTCTATAAATAAAAATAAAACATCAATTGAATGTAGTACTTAATAAAATTTGAAGCGCAAGTCTAGTAGATGAAAACGCAACTTTTGTTCCGATAAATAAGTGATCAATAGCATAACTGGTAGCTCAAGAATTGATTTGGAAATGGGTTCCAGCTCCTAGAACTATAATGACCAAGTCTGAAAACCTAATGGTAATGTCGCTTTGGCATTTAAATTTTGATTAAAATTCGTAAACACTAGATCTATGTTTTTGCACCGATAATTGCACCTTTGCGAGTACTTTAGCACGGTGTAGTTCGTAGGGTGGAGTGATGTTGAGTGGTTACTCCAAAAATGGCCGGAAGTTCCTTAGAACGAGCTGTAACCTTGTGGTCGATGCTCTGTTCGTGAGCCAGCGTCAGCACGACGAACCCGTTTTGGCATCACTCCATCTCCCTCTCTGGTTGTCCTTTTGACGTGCTATTTGTTTCTTTGGGAAGCTGTTAGGGCCATCTTGAGGGCAGAGGAGTTGGTTTAACCTCAACCAAGACGGGTAAGTGTTGGTACACGCTTTAAAATCCGTGCATAGCACGTTGTCGGTCGTTCGGCCGAGGTGTGCGCGGTCACCACGTCATTTTACTCGGCGTTGCCTGGCCGAGCCGCACCCCGTGCACGCGCACCACCGTGCGTTGGCCGGCCGAGGCCGTCTTGGTCTGACCGTGGCGTGGTCGCGCCTTGGCCACTCTGGCCGCGGCACCTGCTGCCAGCCACGCGGAGCCGCTGCTGCTCGCGCGCGCGTTGAGTGGCCACCGCTGGCCCCGCTGCCCTCCCCTGTGCTCACATGGCTGCCTCGTCTTGACGTGGCTCTACCCAGCGGTCACGCCACGCTATCCCTTTACCACGTTCCGCCAGGGCGAAGACTGACCGAGCCGTCCTCACCTTTCCGTCTTGGTTTTTCTTCCCTGTCACCGTGGCCGACGGGCCGCACCATCGCTTACGGCAAGGAGACCAATTCAAGGCAAGTTTTCACCTCCACGCCTTCGCCATTAAGTGTGTTAGACAACCAACCCCACTCCGCCTAGAACCGTGCCCGGACAAGCCGCAATTTTGGAGCTCTTCACTCTCAGTGTCGATAAAGCCGAGCCATGCCATTACCAAGGGCAGCGCTTCCTTCGACCATCTCGAGTCGAATTGGATGCACCAGTAGACTCGCCTTGAACCCCTCTTCCTCCCGCGCACCTTAGTCGAGCTCCTGCCGCTACCCTGCCGCCGGTGACACGACCGTGTCATCACAGAGCGCCGCCGCATGGTGCGGGCGCGCGTGGTCAGGTCACCTCGGCAGTTCTCCACCTCGACCATCGGCACTGCTGGCATCCGGGTAAGTCATGGATACTCGTGCGCCATCCCTACCGCTCTCGGGCCGCCTAGACTCGCCGGAACGGCCTCGCCACCATGGTGAATGGCCGCTCGCCGCTACAGCTCGCGTGCGTGCGTAGCTCAGTCCCCTGTGGTCACCTAGCGTCACCGTTTGGGTTGTAGGTGGTGGTCGACCGTTTAGCAGGGGCATAGTGGGCCCCAGATGGCCGGCGGGACCGTCCGATGCCGGCCGGAGCCGCGCCGGCGGGCACGGGGGCGTCGGGGACCGGCTCAGGGAGAAGAAAAGATTGTTGGGGGCGCTTCGTGCATAAAGTGTCTCTGGTGCAATAGGGACCTGAGGCTCCGCGTAATAGCCCTTTTGTTCAGGGGCTCTTCTGCAAAAAGAGCGACCTCGCGCGCGCTGTGGGCCAGTTGGGCCGGCCTGCTGTCGCCTGACCCGTCCCGCGTGGGCCGCATCCGGGTGCTAGGCCAAATAGTGGGCGCCGGCCCGTTGCTTTAAAAGTATATCTTTCAATTGTTTTTCCTTTTTCTTTGTTGCTAGGAACTTGTAAATTTAATATCTAAATGTATAGGAGTCCAAAAATGGTGAAACCAATTTTGTTAGTTTCCTAAAATCATGATCTAGATAAAGGTGTAATTGGTTCATGTAGATTTCTACTATTTTTAGGCTTGCTCTAATTAATTCGAGGCGTTTAATATTATCAAACATGAACTTGTAAGAATTGTTATGAATAATCAGTGATAGTATTAACGCTGAAAATTTTATAGTAAGCTAACCATAATGTTAGTTGTCCACTGTAATTTTTGTAGCTCCAAAATAATTAGTTTTGTTAGGTAGCTAATAAACCCTAGTTTGTATATATATTAAATCGACGAAACGAAAAGAGCAACACCCTGGGTTGTTGGGAAATAACGCTTAAGTCGATAACATAGATACGAAACCTAGTTCGTTAGCCATAAGGTTAGCTCGTTAGCTTGAGAGACGAAATCGTATGATACGAGGTTGCGATTGCCGTCGATTATTTACATTTCTATGTCGCATCTCCGAATATTATAATAGGAACAATGACGGAGCGTGAAGTCTTTTGGAGCAGCGGAAAAGATGGTGTCCTGATGACCGTGTCGCCGTGATGGAATGCTAACTTTTGGTTATATCTTAATTCCCATCCAGGCAAGCCCCGGTGCATAACCCTTATTTTACAAATTATTATATATATATATATATATATAGGTTGTGCATTTACGTTGCAGGAGTTTTATGATATCCACATGCATATATATATATCTACCCATGAGTCTTACTAGTACAGGATCGTGTAGCTGTTTTGCTTAGGTTTATCGGTAGCGTGAGTAACCTGTCGTTACTCACAATAGGTGGTTATTATTATTATTATTACCCTAATGATGAAATGATGGAAAAGGAAATGGTGACCGGGCAGGGATATGGTATGGGTATTGGTGGGTGTAACAGGTTATGTCCCGCGGCCACGGGGCATAGCTTGGTTGCACTTTTTCCCTGTCCGTGTCGATTAAGGACCGTTCGTTGCACTGGATCCCCGGTCAAGTCACAGATTTATTATCCCGAGCATATACTAGCGGATGGGGGCTAGGAAGACTTGTTACTCTCTTGTCATGGGCTCCGGCTCTTTCCGGACCGACTGATTGGAGGCGGGGATAGGTGGAGGTCTTAGCACCGTATTGAGGCCGGGCCTCAAGTACGGGAGCTAGGAGTCCAAGTTTGGACGGGGACCTGGAAACCTGTGACAGGAGGGGAACGGGTTGGTCTTGCTTGTGCCTGGGGTACAAGCGAGGCGTGTGTTTTTCGGGGTACCCAGCTGGGCACATTGATTCGCGAATCGCCGTTTCTACGTGACGGTACGACTTGACTGCACTCTAGCACCGTAGTAAGAAATGAAAGATGAAAGACGAAAGATGGAAAAATTGGTTCTGATGGCTCAACCTTTGCTTGAAAGTAGAACAGGTGCTTACCTAGAATGGTTGGTTAATACACTACTGATAACTGCTAATAAAAAGTAAATATAAGGATGCACCTTTAGTAATGCTTCCTGCAGTTGCAATAACCCACAAGCCAGATAGCCTTGCATACCCTTGGAGTCTTTTCTTCTGACGGGTAAGTCTTGCGGAGTACAATTGAGTACTCAGGGTTTGTTCTACCCTGTTGCAGGTAACAGGTGTTTGAAGCTGACAGTTGTGTGTGGAAACCTCCTGGTGGGCTCAGTGGGGATTTCCTTTACGTTGCGGATGTAGGGTTGATTTATAACTCTCACCAAAAATGTTTCACAAGGGAAAGATTTACCACCTGTTATCATTTGCTGTATATAAATGTTCATCATGATAATTTTAACTCATCATCAAATGGTTTCATTTCCGCTGAACTTTGATAATATTTTATATTCCGCTATTATAATCAAATAATGAATTACTCTGATGTTGTACTAAAAGTGATATATGAAATGGTAAAGTTGTTATAAGCTTTATCTCTCATTTATGATCCTGAGGTAAAATGTGGACTTTCGAGTTCTCCCGTTGGGTGTGCTCGACGGAATCGCAGAGTTTAGTGCTCTCTCTTGGGTACTTAGTGTCTAATGGAAGATAAGTACTCTTGGGATGACATTAAATTAGGCGGTTCTGCCACAGGTGGTATCAGAGCATAAATGGGGAAATAAAGCTTCAAAACCCTTTTCTAAATTAAAATTTGACAACACCTTTTTGCAAAAAGTTAGGACGTTTGCATACGAAGTTATATAAGTAGCCCTATTACTATAGTTAAGTCTCCGGAATAAGTTTAAGTAGGCTTTCGTCCGGTAAGCTAACTGGTGTGTAGCATGCGGTCCTAAAGTCAGACGTGCTGTTTTGCTATAGTCATCGTGCGAGTCCTACTTGCAGGTGCCCTGTTTCTAGGTACCACGCGTCCCTGTCCCGGAGTTACTGTTGTACAGTGGCTTCATGTTTCGCGTTCACTCGTGCTTCACGGCTGTCGGGGCTTACGTTTTCGGCACTCCTTCTGCGCCCTTGTCGGACCTCTGCCCTGCAACCATGCTAGTCTTTATGGCCTCGAACACCGCTCGCCTCGTGTGCGTAAAAATCCTGCTATTTTACTTTACTGATCCTCGTGCAGGGCTCGAGGGTGGCCTGCGCCAGGACCACTGGCTGCTCTGCCTTTTTAAGGGGGCAAGCCCAGCCACTTGGTGTCACCACCCAGTGCATTCCAGCTCGCTTAGCCCTTTTCTCTTGAGCAAGCTTCTCCTCAAGCCTTCCTTGCAACCACCACCCACCTAGGATGGCAGGAGTCTGGGTTAGCAGCTACTGCTTGAACACCGAGGGTTTTCCCAAAATCCTGTATGCCACCCTGCAAAAACTCGGCGTTCGGGAGCGTCCCGAGTATGAGGGCCGTGAGTACATGAAGCGTGGCACTGAGCGGTGTAAGGTCACCGTCTACATTGGCAAGAGTGAGGAGTTCCCCGACCTCACGGAAGCCTGGAATGTGACTGCAACCGGGTTTCGCTTCGGCGACACCTACCAGGTTGTGGCCCGCAAAGCCTTGCAACATCTCTGTCAGATCTTTGAAGGGCCCATTGCTCGTACCCCCATGCGGTTCTTTCCCCCTTGGGATAAGAATCGGCGGGTATGGAGGGCTTGCATGGAGGCTTTGCATGGTCTAGACGTGCAAGAGGACAACCCGACCTTGGTGCACCTGACCTCGTACTTGCTTGCCCTGGATGAGCAGTATGACCGGCAGGCCTCGGAGCTAAGGGAGTGCCTCCACCGAGCTGAGGAAGCCGAGATCTTCTCTAGGATGCTCGAAGTGCAGCTTGCTGAAGCTCATGCCAATCTAGCAGCCGCTGAGAGTCGAGAGGCTGCCATGGCGGAGGCCGTCAAGGTGGACCAAGACCGTCATGCCCAGGAGCTGGAGGACGCCTATCTTGCCACAAGGGCCAAGCGTAGGACGCTCGCCACGGAAAGGCAGGAACCCTTAATCCTGGAGGGGATCCCTGTCCATCCGCTGGAGCGAAGGAGAACTGGTTTTGCAGCACCTCCACCCACGGAAGCCTCGGAAGTAGAGTCATTGTTTCCCCTCACCCAGCCACCACCACAAGAAGGAGCAGATCCACAACCTAGTGCAGCAGAAGAACCCCAGGAGCCCAGGAAGGAAGCCGTTTGGGCCGACGAAGTAGATTAGTTGTCCTAGGGGAGATGTAATCGTTGCTAGTAGTGCTTTTCATCGTTGTTCCCTAGTGTTGTAATCTTTCCGTTGTACCGCATCCGTAGTTGTTAAGGCCGCCTGGTTGTACGTTCGAGCGCTGTGTCGAGTGTGGGAGAGTGAATGTCTGTATGTTGCACCCGTGTAAGGCCGTTGGTAATGAGTGTTTGCTTTATCGGTTGTGTTTGTTACGTCGTTTTTCCTTAGACCTCGTTCGATTTGCTTAGGGTTCTTGAGACGACAATAAGCAGGTTACAAGGGGAACAACTGTTCTGATGCAACAGATCGGCCGTGATTGGAAAACAGAGGACACTGTATCACTAATTGTGGATGTCCCAGTAGAACACTTGAATTCCCTTGATTTAAATCCGCCTTGGGATTTACTTACTTGTTCCTTATTTTGAAAGGAACCCGTGTTGCCTGAATTTTTCCCTTACTCCTCTGATTCTGTGGTCTATGACCCCGTTGTTTTTACTGCGAGTAAGTTGGTAATAGTTACTTAGTTAATAGCTTATGGTGCCGCGACGGAACCGAGGGCCACCTGTGGAACAGCTGCCACCTGGTGACGCTGCTCGGCGCGCGCTGGTATCGAGGTTGTTGACCAAGTGCTTTTACCGAGTTACACCGCGGTATCGCTCTTGCTATAAAAATTCTCTTGGTAAAAATATTCTTGTGTTCAAACGGGAAATCCACAACGGGTTGATGGAATTGTGCTCTGTCAAAGTAACAAGGTTTTTGAAGAAAGGAAAAGAAGAAAGAGAAAAACAACAGGAAGGTTAGCCGCACGTAGGTCAGAGAAGTTGAATTGCCCGACTCGACGTCGTTCCTGTGACCGGTTTGACAATGCTACGCATGCCGGGTCGCTGTCACTGTGTGCCCTGCGGACGCCGTCGGTGGTGGGACCGCGTGTGTCGCTCCCGTGCGACCGCGGCGTTGTGCCGCACTCGCCTCGTCTTGTCGCACAGTACGCCCCTCTGATCCCGGCACCCGTGTCGGCTCTCGGTTTTCGCTCTTGTTCCCGTACCGGACCCCCCTCTCTTTCTTTTCCTTTGGGGCCCCGTTGCTCGCACGCCGCCTGGTCGAGCGAACCCCATCCCCTCCTTTCTCCTTTGCCCCACTCAAGCTCGCACAGGGAGCGCACTATGGCCGACGCTCTCCCCACCTTGTGACCCCCCCAGTGATTCCCATCTCCTCCGCTTCCGGTGCACTGCATCACCACCTCCGTCCACCAAGCTTTTATAATGCCACCTTGCTTGCTCCTCCTCCATTCAACCCCCAGATCTAGAGTAGAGCTCATAGTATCAACTTCCTCCGTCAGCGCTCAGGTAGAAGAAGCTCAGGAAGCCGTCGGGAAGAAGTGGTTGGAGGCTGAGCTACGAGATCCAGCCGTTGCTCGCAGATCTAGGGTTCCTAGTCAGAGGCAATGGTGTAACTGGAGAAGAAAGGATCTAGTTTCTGTTGGAGAAGTTCAAGTTCATCCCTGGTTAGTTTAGGTTTAGAGTTAACGATGATCTTTGTACCAATCTCCAATTTCTGGCTTTGTTGGGCATACGCCATGTTCTGGATAATCGTTTTCCTATTGCTCTTCCACTGTCCCCGTCTTCGTCGGTTTCTAGAGAGGTTGTGAGTTGTATTAGAGTTGTTCTTAGCCGTGCTATCTCTAGATTCCAGAGTGGTTTAGCGTTTGAAGTCGTGTAACCTCTCATGTAAGCTCAGATCTGTGAAATGTAATCGTGCTTCCCTCTTTTGTTTCTTGTTCCGGATCTCGGGACGAGATCCTTTTTAAGGGGGGAAGGATGTAACACCTCTGGTGTTACTAGCGTACTTAGCATGCGATTAAGGTCTAAAAGAAATTAACAAAACAAATTCCGTGGGTTTTAAAATTTCAAACGCACATAAAATGATAAGCGAATTTCTATAAATAAAAATAAAACATCAATTGAATGTAGTACTTAATAAAATTTGAAGCGCAAGTCTAGTAGATGAAAACGCAACTTTTGTTCCGATAAATAAGTGATCAATAGCATAACTGGTAGCTCAAGAATTGATTTGGAAATGGGTTCCAGCTCCTAGAACTATAATGACCAAGTCTGAAAACCTAATGGTAATGTCGCTTTGGCATTTAAATTTTGATTAAAATTCGTAAACACTAGATCTATGTTTTTGCACCGATAATTGCACCTTTGCGAGTACTTTAGCACGGTGTAGTTCGTAGGGTGGAGTGATGTTGAGTGGTTACTCCAAAAATGGCCGGAAGTTCCTTAGAACGAGCTGTAACCTTGTGGTCGATGCTCTGTTCGTGAGCCAGCGTCAGCACGACGAACCCGTTTTGGCATCACTCCATCTCCCTCTCTGGTTGTCCTTTTGACGTGCTATTTGTTTCTTTGGGAAGCTGTTAGGGCCATCTTGAGGGCAGAGGAGTTGGTTTAACCTCAACCAAGACGGGTAAGTGTTGGTACACGCTTTAAAATCCGTGCATAGCACGTTGTCGGTCGTTCGGCCGAGGTGTGCGCGGTCACCACGTCATTTTACTCGGCGTTGCCTGGCCGAGCCGCACCCCGTGCACGCGCACCACCGTGCGTTGGCCGGCCGAGGCCGTCTTGGTCTGACCGTGGCGTGGTCGCGCCTTGGCCACTCTGGCCGCGGCACCTGCTGCCAGCCACGCGGAGCCGCTGCTGCTCGCGCGCGCGTTGAGTGGCCACCGCTGGCCCCGCTGCCCTCCCCTGTGCTCACATGGCTGCCTCGTCTTGACGTGGCTCTACCCAGCGGTCACGCCACGCTATCCCTTTACCACGTTCCGCCAGGGCGAAGACTGACCGAGCCGTCCTCACCTTTCCGTCTTGGTTTTTCTTCCCTGTCACCGTGGCCGACGGGCCGCACCATCGCTTACGGCAAGGAGACCAATTCAAGGCAAGTTTTCACCTCCACGCCTTCGCCATTAAGTGTGTTAGACAACCAACCCCACTCCGCCTAGAACCGTGCCCGGACAAGCCGCAATTTTGGAGCTCTTCACTCTCAGTGTCGATAAAGCCGAGCCATGCCATTACCAAGGGCAGCGCTTCCTTCGACCATCTCGAGTCGAATTGGATGCACCAGTAGACTCGCCTTGAACCCCTCTTCCTCCCGCGCACCTTAGTCGAGCTCCTGCCGCTACCCTGCCGCCGGTGACACGACCGTGTCATCACAGAGCGCCGCCGCATGGTGCGGGCGCGCGTGGTCAGGTCACCTCGGCAGTTCTCCACCTCGACCATCGGCACTGCTGGCATCCGGGTAAGTCATGGATACTCGTGCGCCATCCCTACCGCTCTCGGGCCGCCTAGACTCGCCGGAACGGCCTCGCCACCATGGTGAATGGCCGCTCGCCGCTACAGCTCGCGTGCGTGCGTAGCTCAGTCCCCTGTGGTCACCTAGCGTCACCGTTTGGGTTGTAGGTGGTGGTCGACCGTTTAGCAGGGGCATAGTGGGCCCCAGATGGCCGGCGGGACCGTCCGATGCCGGCCGGAGCCGCGCCGGCGGGCACGGGGGCGTCGGGGACCGGCTCAGGGAGAAGAAAAGATTGTTGGGGGCGCTTCGTGCATAAAGTGTCTCTGGTGCAATAGGGACCTGAGGCTCCGCGTAATAGCCCTTTTGTTCAGGGGCTCTTCTGCAAAAAGAGCGACCTCGCGCGCGCTGTGGGCCAGTTGGGCCGGCCTGCTGTCGCCTGACCCGTCCCGCGTGGGCCGCATCCGGGTGCTAGGCCAAATAGTGGGCGCCGGCCCGTTGCTTTAAAAGTATATCTTTCAATTGTTTTTCCTTTTTCTTTGTTGCTAGGAACTTGTAAATTTAATATCTAAATGTATAGGAGTCCAAAAATGGTGAAACCAATTTTGTTAGTTTCCTAAAATCATGATCTAGATAAAGGTGTAATTGGTTCATGTAGATTTCTACTATTTTTAGGCTTGCTCTAATTAATTCGAGGCGTTTAATATTATCAAACATGAACTTGTAAGAATTGTTATGAATAATCAGTGATAGTATTAACGCTGAAAATTTTATAGTAAGCTAACCATAATGTTAGTTGTCCACTGTAATTTTTGTAGCTCCAAAATAATTAGTTTTGTTAGGTAGCTAATAAACCCTAGTTTGTATATATATTAAATCGACGAAACGAAAAGAGCAACACCCTGGGTTGTTGGGAAATAACGCTTAAGTCGATAACATAGATACGAAACCTAGTTCGTTAGCCATAAGGTTAGCTCGTTAGCTTGAGAGACGAAATCGTATGATACGAGGTTGCGATTGCCGTCGATTATTTACATTTCTATGTCGCATCTCCGAATATTATAATAGGAACAATGACGGAGCGTGAAGTCTTTTGGAGCAGCGGAAAAGATGGTGTCCTGATGACCGTGTCGCCGTGATGGAATGCTAACTTTTGGTTATATCTTAATTCCCATCCAGGCAAGCCCCGGTGCATAACCCTTATTTTACAAATTATTATATATATATATATATATATAGGTTGTGCATTTACGTTGCAGGAGTTTTATGATATCCACATGCATATATATATATCTACCCATGAGTCTTACTAGTACAGGATCGTGTAGCTGTTTTGCTTAGGTTTATCGGTAGCGTGAGTAACCTGTCGTTACTCACAATAGGTGGTTATTATTATTATTATTACCCTAATGATGAAATGATGGAAAAGGAAATGGTGACCGGGCAGGGATATGGTATGGGTATTGGTGGGTGTAACAGGTTATGTCCCGCGGCCACGGGGCATAGCTTGGTTGCACTTTTTCCCTGTCCGTGTCGATTAAGGACCGTTCGTTGCACTGGATCCCCGGTCAAGTCACAGATTTATTATCCCGAGCATATACTAGCGGATGGGGGCTAGGAAGACTTGTTACTCTCTTGTCATGGGCTCCGGCTCTTTCCGGACCGACTGATTGGAGGCGGGGATAGGTGGAGGTCTTAGCACCGTATTGAGGCCGGGCCTCAAGTACGGGAGCTAGGAGTCCAAGTTTGGACGGGGACCTGGAAACCTGTGACAGGAGGGGAACGGGTTGGTCTTGCTTGTGCCTGGGGTACAAGCGAGGCGTGTGTTTTTCGGGGTACCCAGCTGGGCACATTGATTCGCGAATCGCCGTTTCTACGTGACGGTACGACTTGACTGCACTCTAGCACCGTAGTAAGAAATGAAAGATGAAAGACGAAAGATGGAAAAATTGGTTCTGATGGCTCAACCTTTGCTTGAAAGTAGAACAGGTGCTTACCTAGAATGGTTGGTTAATACACTACTGATAACTGCTAATAAAAAGTAAATATAAGGATGCACCTTTAGTAATGCTTCCTGCAGTTGCAATAACCCACAAGCCAGATAGCCTTGCATACCCTTGGAGTCTTTTCTTCTGACGGGTAAGTCTTGCGGAGTACAATTGAGTACTCAGGGTTTGTTCTACCCTGTTGCAGGTAACAGGTGTTTGAAGCTGACAGTTGTGTGTGGAAACCTCCTGGTGGGCTCAGTGGGGATTTCCTTTACGTTGCGGATGTAGGGTTGATTTATAACTCTCACCAAAAATGTTTCACAAGGGAAAGATTTACCACCTGTTATCATTTGCTGTATATAAATGTTCATCATGATAATTTTAACTCATCATCAAATGGTTTCATTTCCGCTGAACTTTGATAATATTTTATATTCCGCTATTATAATCAAATAATGAATTACTCTGATGTTGTACTAAAAGTGATATATGAAATGGTAAAGTTGTTATAAGCTTTATCTCTCATTTATGATCCTGAGGTAAAATGTGGACTTTCGAGTTCTCCCGTTGGGTGTGCTCGACGGAATCGCAGAGTTTAGTGCTCTCTCTTGGGTACTTAGTGTCTAATGGAAGATAAGTACTCTTGGGATGACATTAAATTAGGCGGTTCTGCCACATAAAAAAGATGACATAATCATAGTGCTTTTTTCCTCTTCTATTTTTTATTATATTGTTCGACTTTTCACCGTAAAAAATGTCGAGCTCTGGTCTATTATGAAAGTTCTCAATATTTTCTGGGGAAAGAAAGTTTCCAGCATTAAAAAAAGAAATCGGTCCCTATAATCTACCGTATATATCCCGTCAAAGAAAAATAAATGCACAGCATTGTCGTCAGATCTGAAGAATCCATTTGTATTAGGATTCCTACTCGATATCTATCTAGACATGAACTATTCTAACTCGTACATAAATAAAGAAACGGTGCAAAATAAAGAACATAACTCTTATCCTTTTCTATTTATTATTAAGAGTTTTATTTAGAGTACTCAGGATCTGAGGAATCTATTTATGTTATGATTCCTATTCCATATTGGCCTAGACGCGAGCTATTCTAACTTATATGAGCACGGGTTATATATATAAGCCCGGACAAAAGAAACTCTCCATTGTTCGGTAGTTAGAGGAACATGGGCAAAAAAAATGGATAGACGAAAAAAAAATCTAAAATTTTGCCTCTTTATTATTAGATATAGATACACTATAAATATGTAGATAAACTTTCCTCAATACTCTCTTCATTCCAAATTGTAAGTCGTTTTTTTTACACAACTTTTACTATGTATCTTTTATTATGTATCTAGTGATCTAGATATATGATATGTTTAGATTTATAGCTTTAACTATGTAAACAGCAACATGCAGCTTCCGTCGGCCGCCAGGCCAAAAACAAACGCTGCTAAGGGTGTGTTCACTTCGCGAAAAGTAACTGAAAAGTTACTGTAGCATCTTTCGTTGTTATTTGGCAAAATTTGTCCAATTATGGACTAACTAGGCTCAAAAGATTCGTCCCGACATTTACAGACAAACTATGAAATTAGTTATCTTTTTTACCTATATTTAATGCTTCATGCATGCGTCGAAAGATTTGATGTGATAGGTGGAAGAGAAAATATTTTGGGTTGGGATGGGAAGTGAACAAGGCCTAACTAGCCTCAGCGGCTCACAGGTCACAGCGCGCTCGTCAACAGCGCCATGCAAAATGCTCACAGCACCAACAAAAACTTGACTCCGCCAGGCTTCGACCTCAGCACCTCAGGACTCGAGCCGCACTGCACTAGCCATTCAAGCGAGAAACTCTCTTAGATAAAACACACCCGCAACCATATTTATTAGGGACAGACATGGAAACCTCTACCTTAACCAATCACTCCTTGGTATGCTAAATGCTGTCCTAAACGTCATTTTTTTCCTATATGGAGGGAGTATCTAGAAAAGTTAGAACAACTTATAGTTTGAAATGGAGGGATTAGAAGTGACAATTTTTTAAGTTGACTTCTTAAATCCTAGGCCATGAGACACTCTAGATTTCACCTTCTGCTTCATTCGTCTCAAAATAAAAAAAACTTTCTAATAAGGTTTAAATTTTACTAAAACAATTAACATTCTATATATATAAAAACATGGGGCATTATCTCCTAATGCGGCAACTAACCACAGATGTATGCAGATGATAACTTCTTCCAAATCTAGGAGATATCCTCTGGAAAAGGAAAGGAGATGAGGGTACATGTGCTTTTACCAATCTCTTTAGCCTATCATCTAATTTTTTTTAGAAAATCATTTATTTTGGGGCAGATGTAGTATATCTACGTTTGACTATCCACTCCAAAAGATTCCCTATTCCCCATGGGCACCATTTGTGGTCATTGTGCGAGCCTTTTGGGCCGGCCTAGGAAAGAGGGGAAGCATGCATTGTTGTCATGTCGCTTCATCGACTCTTCTTTGATTGCTCCTCGTTTGCATTCGTGATGTAGCATAACTGTTTAGTCTCACACGCCCGAAACTTTGTGCCCCTAGAGTGTCACGACCATTCATCCTCATTGATGTCAGGAAACTAAAGCGGTGCTCACAATTCTATAGAAATAGGGGCAATCTACCATCTAAAAACCTGCACTCTTCTTTCTCTGCTCCAAGAACATATACACCAAGCCAAAATTGCACGCGCACCATGATTGGCTTCAAGCTGCCCAACAACGACTCCTCAAGCGATGAAGGATCAGAAGTATGGGAAAGCAACAGCGAGATAGGATGAAGTGAAGACATTCCGCCTAGTTTTCCCTTGACGACTGAAGACGAGAGGTTCTATGGTGAGGCGGCGGGCAACAAGGAGAATGAGGACAAGGATGAGGATGAGTACGAGAAAAAGGATGAGACGGAGGGTCAGGAGGAGGATGACAATGGCGTGCCTCCGGCAAAGAGGCACAAGGGATCCTCCATGTAACTCATATCACTAGAGGACAAGGTCTCAAATTAGCCAACCTCTCTTCCCTAATTCCCCAACTCCCCTCAGCACCTCCCGGTGGCAGTTCTTGTAACAGAACCGACCAAATTATAAGAGCACAAGTACAAAAACAAGCGCCAAAATGTTTAAATTTTCGAACTTGAGCCCATATAATCCCGGTAGTCAATCGAAACCACGAAGAATTTCAAACCAACTCTTTTACAACCAAGATCGCATCATTCAACATACACATCACACGTTACATTTCATAAATAGAGCGGAAGTTCACATACAACACACGGAGTCGCAAATTATTACAAACCGAGTTCATAAAGTAGCGGAAGCATAACACACGCATTTAGTTCAAATACTACTGCTAGTATTACAGATCACCATCCCACAAAAGCATTAAGGAAAGTAACTAACAGACGATCACGCCCGAGTGATCTAGTCCTCGTCACCCGCGGGGTGGAGGCAGGTCTTGCAGAAGCCCTGATAAAGCATGTCATCTGCAACAGGGGGAAATAAACCCTGAGTACGGGAATGTACTCAGGTAGACTTACCCGTCGAAACGGAAAATAAGAGACACCAAGGATCATGCAAGGCTTTCATAAGTGGAGCTGGCTGACATCACCTTTGCGGAAAAGCATAAGTAATTTAAACTCTTTTAACCTGTACTAGCAGTTATTTTTAACATTAACCTGTCATCTATCTTAGCACATGTACTAAACATTCACTTGAGTATAATCAAACAATAGTATTATTATATCCATAGCAGGTATAAATTTGTGGCAACATTATATCATTTGCTTAACCATCTGTTCAATTTAATGAGATCTACGTTGCCGCTGCTCAAGTCAAGTGCTCACTAACCGGGAGCGACGGCGATTCGAATCGAATTCCTATCCAGATGAAGGGGTATTTCTAACACTCACCGAGTCATGCCTGGTGAGGGCTGCTCAGGTCACCTTTGGTACAGGTCAGGAGCCGCGGGTCCGACTGATGCCGCATCCCCAAGGGCGACACTCTGCCAGGTGCTAGGGACTCTAACCCCCCCCCCCTTGGTCTCACGCCAATGTCCCCAAGCACAATGTTTTCTCTCCTCTAAGATACAACCTACCAGTCGATTCCCGGCCTGAACTGTATTACTCGGATTCACGGTCGGAACGACTTATCCGGCCAACTAAGTGTTAGACTGCGTTCAACATGACTCAAGGACGTACAGCGAATTAGTCCTTAAATGACTCAGACGGGCATAGCTCCACACCCAAGACGTGAAGTGTCTTGCGGCTGCACTATCGAACTTTCGTCCGGTCTCAATTTCATTTTTAGGCATGGTTCCATCCACGATAGCCAACATAGCCACTCGTGACACATTCCTACATCTCGCGGATGACCGGAAATAACCCGACTTCTACCGAACTAAGCAGGGCTAAGCATTGACACGTGCCTAAACCTAATTTCGGGTTTAAGTAAGATATCTAGACAAGGACAGGTGTAATGCAACAAGTGTTTCCATACAACTCCTACAACTTAATGCAGTAAACAAGTAAAAGTACTCAAGATTTATATTTAAAACAATTGGGTCAGCATGCACCAGGGCTTGCCTTTCAGAAAAGAGGACGGGCGATGATCTGGGCACTCAGGTAGCTCGTCAACGGCGTGTCCTTCGTTGGCTGCCTCTTCGGGTTCTCCCGGTTGCTTCTGGTCCTCCTCCGGAACCGCTCCCTCGAACTCGAGGAGTGTCACCCCCTCCGGTACACCTATTGCATGAATGCACAATAAATCTCAAGGATGCATAATGAATGCAATATGCTCTGAATGGAATGTATTGCAGCAATTTAAGTATTCTATTCAAGTTACTTCAATATTACGTGCAAATCTCTTCATCGGTGGAGAAGTACTTACCTAATCTACACAACCTAATGTATAAATGTTCCTCTTCAGTTAAGGCCTTAACACATAAAAATCATAAGAATAACATTACTTAGATTACCAACAACAAATCCTCAAATATCGTAACAACATATTCTGGACAACAGCTACGTACTCTTATTACAACTGGAGATTCTCAAATCCTAAAGGCATGATACAAGACAATCTGGAAAGCTTATAAAATACTCTATAAATTATTTTCAGACCTCAATACTTAATTACAAAGTTTACCTAGTCAAAATTCTAAAGTTCCAGAAATCTGTCCTTTCCAAACAGAGAGCAGTCATTTCTGGATAGCCACTTTAAACAGTTATAACTCCTAGATAACTAGGCCAAATGCCATCAAATTTCGACACAAGCTAGTTTAACCAGTTTACTACCACTTTGGTATTCACAGGTTTCCCAGCAAATAATTTTATCAAAGTTCAAATCCAAAATTTGTTACCAGTTGTCCAGAGAACCTAGAAATATAAAAATTAAATATTTATTTATGTGTCAAACTTCTTCTATGACCAAACCAATGATACTACTAGTTCACACATGTCATGAAAACTCTAGAAAGTAAGATGTGTCAACCCAGAACATTTATTTTAACCCCTTTCTTAATTTACTTAATTAATTAAGTGGAAAATTAAACTTATAAGCAACTGCTTATAAAAATTCTATAAGAATTACAGGAGGCTCCTGGGCCTACTAGGAGGCTACTGTAAAAATTTAAACTAAAGTTATTCACAGAAACTCCCTACACAAAATTCACAAGCCAAAAAGGCTGATTTTTGCATAAATAAGAAACCCTATTGAAAAGTGTCAAACAACAGATTTCATATTTTTCTAGTATCATTCTACCCTAAGAACAACACTCCCAAAATTTTACCTTTACTGGAACTATAGAAAAATTATGAAAATTCATTCAAATATCTCATAATATAAAATGATAATATCATAACTTAAAAACTACTCAAGCAATAGGATCCAAACTTTTACTAGAGCTAGTATATATATGAAATAACATACTCACCAAATTTCATAATTTTTGGAACACAAAAGCTCAAGATATGATTTAAACAAGTTTGCATGCAATTTAAGACACATTTCAAAACCCTAACTAATTATTCCAGAAATTAAACATCACATAAGCATTTGATATTTTTCCTAGATACTACACTATATTTGGAGCCCAACAAAATTTGGATCACAATTTTTGGATCTAATTTGCATGAGATATGGATTTTACCAAGTAACAACAAAATCTGTGAAACAATTAAAGAAAAACCAAAAACAAAACTAAAACTCGTCACTGGGCCGGTTACCCTACGCGCGGCCCGCTAACGCGACAGTGCGGCCCAGTCCTCCACGCGCGGCCCGCGCTCGGCCTCTCGCCCGCGCACGCAGCTGCTGACAGGGCGGGTCCCCTGGTCAGAGCGACAGAGGCAAGGGGGAAAACTCCGGTGAACGGGTTCTCACCGCCGGTGGCCCCTCCGACGAAACCGAGCACACCGTCGTGCTCACCACCCCAAACCGCACCTAGGCATGTCCTTTCCCCCAATGCTACCGCACCGGAGCGCACTTGCCGACGATGAAGGCCGGCGACGTTGTTCCGATGATGATGCGCGCGTGGCATTGGGTCTGAGGAGGTTGACACAAATGATCTGGACCGTTGGATTTGAGATAGTAAGGAGAGAGAATGCTCAGATTTAATCTGGACACTCTATTTTGAAAGATGTTGTTTTTGTGGGTACACTTTTAGGGTGGATGTAGAGAGACTTCTTAGTGAGGGGATGTTTTTTGGTGTGGATATAGGAAAAAAAATTGGTGCATTAGTAGGGTAGAAGCAGATCAAACATAGGGATATAGTCGTCTGTCAAAAGACAACTTGCCACTCACTAATTAATTAGTTTGATTGTTAACTAGCTCAATTTCTTAGTAAAGTTGTCACATCCGGACCAGTTTAGAATTTGGCCTATAGTGGCCCATGCGCATGTTAATGAGATATTATGAAGAGTTCAGTCTCACCTTGGTTGAGCAAGGCCTCAGCAAGGCAACCAAACACACACAGAAGAGCTAAGGAGCAATTATACAACCAGGAACGATAAAAGCGATCAAAGTTGGCGAAAACCCGCACAATCCCAAAGCTTGGCTCAATGTTGCATCAAAGGTTCTACTATTGTGCTCTAGCCACAGCCTCCAACCCACTAGCAACATGACTGTGTCAAAGCCACGTCTAGCCACCTTTGGTACTTGCTTCCTGGCTCGCGTCCACCAAGACCAAAAACACAGCGCGTCGTCTTGACTCAGCCCTTGTAGACCAACAATATTGTCGGTGTAAGAAACGGCGGTCCTAGCACCAACGAGTAATGAATGTCTGCGCGTTGGGGGGTCCAGATGGTGTGCAAGAAGAACACGAACGATTTATACTAGTTCGGGCCGAGAAATGTCCTACGTCCAGTGAGGGAGGAGAGTTTTGTATTATCTTGCACCGAAGTGCTTGTAGCAGGGGTTACAAGCGGATGTGAGATAAGGAGGGGCTCCCAAGTCTCAAGGTGTGAGTGGAGTGTGTGTGTGACCCTACCGGAGCCCTCGCAAGGTCTAGGAGAGTCGTGCACTCGTGTATTGTCTTGTGCTTGTGTGAGGCTTTCTCCTTCTTTTTCCTATCCTAAATCGGTCCCTGCATGCTCCTTTTATAGTCTCGAAGAGGTGCAGGGTTACAAGATGTTGGTACGTGGGACGATCCTTGCTAGAGAAGCAGCCCTGGGGCCTCAGGGGGTCCTTATCTGGTGGAGACGTGTCTTGCACTGTAGAGACATAGCGTTGGTACTTTCGACACTGTGGCTACATGGCCAGGCATGCGTGCCACTGCTGAAGGAGTGGTTTCTGTCTTTCGGTATTGTAGCGACGTGCCCTATCATACCTGGTCCTGTAGCCGGCGTGGCGTGTTTGTCCTCGTAGTTTGACTGGCGTAGAGGACCGAGGCCTTGGGGGCGGGAATTGCGGTGTGATCTTATCCCGATCGTGGGAATAGTGGCCTAAGGCAGTTGGTCCGTACACTGCGCAGGCACGAATCGTGCGTATAGTGCCAATATGGGTGGTATATTGGTCAGCAGCTCTTCCCCATGCCTGTTGCAGACGATGACGTGTTGATTTGACCCCGGTCATTCCTGGTCTGTCTGATTGGGTAGACGCGAGAACGTGGGTGACGTCATAGGGGGTCTCAAGCGCGCCAATGGGGGGAGCGACGTCACAGGCTAGTCTCGGGTGAGGCAGAGATGGTCAATGCCGAATCTGGGGCTCGGGCGAGGCGGTGATGCTACCGGGGGGCGTCCTGTGTCCGAGACCCCAGGGCTGAGGCCTCGGGCGAATCGGAGGTGTTCCGAGACCCCTCTGAGTGAGGCCTCGGATGAAGCGGGGAGATGGGCTGGTTTGCTCACATGTCTTGCTGGAGGCCCAGCGAGGAAGAGTTTAGCCTGTCTCCCTTTTGTTGCCTTTTCCCTTAAATGGAGAGGCCGGGTGTTTTCCATCATAATCTGGGTACCCCTAATTGTGGTACCCGACAAATACCAAGTATCCTTCACCAAACCACTCTGCTGAAAACACAGGTGACAAAAGCAGGTGGTCAATCATCTTCGGCGCTTGAGCACAGACCACATAGGTGTTAAGCCTTGAATCCATTGCAAATGCCACCTGTCAGCTATCCAGTACTTGTGAATCTAGTACTTCTTGTGAAGTGTCAACCAGAAGAAGTAAAATCTTGTTCAGCGCCCAGACCTTCCAAAACTCCTTGGTGCCTAGCGGCGAGCACGAGCCGCGAAAAGAGTGCCTGGTAAGCCTATTCTACATAGTAGAGCTCATCGCTCGCCCAACACCATCAAAGAGTTTTAGGGACACCCTCAATCAACACAGTCCCTTCGGCCACCTCCCAAACGTGAATGTATTCAATCAAAACTTGAATCGCGAGAGGCCCCCTGATGTCTTGAACCCACACATTGGCGGCGAACGCTTCAACAACCATACACCTGGGTCTTCGAGTGGGCACTGCAGCAAATAGTGCCAGACTACCATCGCAATTGACCTGATACTTCTATCGTCGATCTAACAATCACACCAGAATAAGGTAGACGTGCCGAGAGGTAGAATAGAATGGTTCCATTCGTGGTTTAGGGATGGGATGGATCTATTCTTGTATTTGTTTAGAAGGATGGAACTGTTCTATTCTTGTGTTTGGTTGGAGGGATGAGATGAATGGGATAATAGATCCATTAAGTCACCTTAGATGTGGGTCCCATATGTCATTGAAATTTCCTATCCGTCTCCGCGACAACGAACTGCTGCCCGCGCGGATACCTGTCTCCGTGAGGACCGCGACTCCGTCCACGCCACCACTCGCCCATGGCCACCTCTACCTCTGATCGTGCCGCTCTAGCCATATATCGACCGTCTTCGGCCACCCCAAGCTCGTCCAGATCCAATCGAGGCGTACTGCTTCGGCCATCTCCGCTTGCCGGCCATATCTGCTCACCCAAATCCTGCCGTGGCGCGTGCGGCTACGCTTGCCCCGGCCTCAGGTCTGGTGATCCTCCTTCCACCCATGGCTGCAGCTCCACCTGCCAGCTCGCCCGGTGGCGCTCCTCCTCCTCAGGCACGCACAAAGAGGGAGACGGCATGAGCACCGTCTGAGTGGAGCGAGTTTGTTTGGCCAATTTTTTGGGACGGGCTCACTCTGAATCTCAGTGAATATTCCAAGTATGAGAGCAGCTCCATCCCTTCCTTCATCAACCAAACGGTGGTAAGAATGGAACCGCTCCATCCCATCCCTCCTCATCCCTCAAACCAAACGCATCCTTAGTCGCAGCGGCGAACGCTAACATGATGGTTTTTGCTGATGTCGGTAAATCGTCCCAAGTGCATCATGGGTCCGTTCTTCGTAGTCATTCCCAATGCAGTATGAGAGCAATACCAAAATGACGAAGGTCCACGAAACCCAAACCTCCTAGCTCCCGTGGCCGGCAAACAATTGGCCAAGTGACGCGACACTGTCCTCCCTGCGCGACCTCCGCTCCGGTCCAAAGGAAAGCATGGCTGCAGCTATCAATGGCCTTGATGGCCCAAGGCGACAAACAGAGAGAAATTGTAGTTTGTGTCCGGATGGCTGAGGTGACCAATACATGAATCGCATGCCCAACCAGGTTTAATAGCTCGTTGCCATGATGGAATCCTTTGCTCAATTGTGTCAATTAGTGGTTGTTCATCACACTTCTTCAACTTGTGGACAGATAGTGGGATTTCCAAATACCGGCTAGGGAAATCACTAACCCTGCACTGTAGAATAATTGAACGAGGTTCATCTGCTCAACGATGCAATGATTGGCGTGGCCACACTTTTCTCCAGGTTTGTGAATAGGCCCGACCCTTCACGAAACATCCTAAGAATCTCCTTGAGCACGAGCAGATCGTCCTGTCGTGGGGTGATAAAGAGCACCAAATCATCTGTATAAAAAGTCGATCGACACTTAATAGTGTGATGTACCAATGACCTGAGGAAACCTTGACTGTCTGCTAAGCAAAACAGCCAATTTAGGACCTCCATGATCAACACAAACAACATCAGGAAAGCGGGTCTCCTTGTCGGTGGCCCTGCGCGTCAGTGGCGAATCCAGCCCGAGAAATAACCTAGGGCGGACTTATATTGTAAAATTTTGGCTAACTAACGACATACATGTTCTGGGCAAAAATTGTTGAACCAATAAGAATTGAGATGTTACCTTTTAATAGCAGAATTATAAACAATACATGTTTCAATGGACAAATATAACAAAGAATCTGTCAATTTTGAAAATAAGTCAATTAGAAAATGACATTATAATCATAAAAGCCTTAAAGACAAGTCAATTAGCAAATAACAGTATAGAACCTATCAATAATAGCGGAATTATCAATGTGGGTTGGCTTGCTGCCGGTTGAGGCAGGCAGCACCGCAGCAGGCTGCAGCAATGCAGCTGCCAACTGCAGGCAGGGAGCGCCTGCGCTAGAGGCCAGAGCGGGAGCTGGGCCGGCCGGCGGCCGCCGAGGCGCCGAGAGCCGAGCCGCGGGGTGGCAGATGGGCTGGTGGCCGGCGGGAGCTCAAAGCGGCCGGGACGACAGGGGAGGCGGGCGAGCCATCGGTGACCGGCGCGGCCGCTGGCAGGAGCTCAAAGAGGTCGAGACGGCAGGGAGGCGGGCGAGCCATCGGCGGCCGGCGCGGCCACTGGCGGCGCCGAATCCGCGTGCGCTGGGATGGCAAGGGCGAGTGCGAGGAAAGAATAATAGCGATGAGTGGATTTTTGTGATGGCCGAGGAAAGAATAATAGCGATCCAGTCCCTCTACCGTCTGCCAAAACCCAGAAACTGCAGCAATTCAAGCAAGTTCTTTCAATGGGTTGTAGGTCTCGTTTCTAGCGGTGAGTGGATTTTACGGTATTTAAAGTCGTGTATGGCAAGAGTGTTAATAGGTGTATATTTCTCTTTATCGTGTTTAGTGCGATCCTCGAGCTTGAGCTGGCAGTTGACGATCGTAAGGACCAATTTGACCTTTCATGTACTTTTTCTTAAAGGTCGTTTTATGTCAAATAGTTTATCTTTTGTACCGTCAAATACTGAATATGGAACACTCTTTTAGGTGTCTTAATTAAAAAACTAGCACTTGAAGAAATACTCTGGGTGTTGATTCATGAATACCCAAATATTTTCTAGTTTTTCTTCATAATAACAAACTGAAGTTATCTTGTAAATTTGTTGTATTTGCCTAGTCCTAGTAGTGCTAAAAATTTGTATTCGTTGTGCTCAAAAAAAAAATTGTACATAAAACTGAAGCTATCTTTCGTGGAAGGAGTAATTTATATAGCTGTTTCCAAATTGCACAATGACGTGTTAATAAACAGCCCCAAATGAAAATAAACAATTTTAGTTGATTTTAAATGACAAATAAAAAGAAAAATAAACGAAAGGTCCCCTGTACCGCATCTGTGCTGGTCTATCGCCCTATCCGAACTGTCCGCATCGAGCCATACAAAGGCTAACCAAAGGGAATCACCCTTCTCCAGCCAGCTACTCCTGCAACTCGTCGAGCGCCTTGAGCAGGAACGGCTTGAACCTTGTCATGTTGACCATGACATCCTGCTTCATGATAATCTCGGCGATGCCGGGCCACCCCTGCGCGTGGATGCGCATTGGGTCCTTGAACACGTAGTGGTCCCTGGAGTACTTGTCCTTGAGCGTCGTCTCCTCCTCCGAGACGTAGTACTCCACGTACCGGAGCCGCATGTCGCGCGCCGGCTGCCCATAGAAGTTGGTCGCCATCCAGTCCATCTTTCCCCAGGGCACGATCTGCACAAGCACGGCACCCGTCGGCAGGAAGATCTGGTTCGTGAGCCCGGCGCCGTGCACCGCGAGGAGCACGTCGGCCGCGTTCACCCTCTCCGCGAACCCACGCACGTCAGCGCCGGCCTCTGCCACGGTCACCGCGAAGCCGAGCGCCTCGCACAGCGCGGACACCTCCCGCAGGTTGAGCAGCTTCCGCGTGCCCTTCCGCTCGATGATGAGCATCTTAGGCTTGGCGCTGGTCTCCTCCCCGAGCACCGCCGGCGCGTCGCGCGGCAGGTTAAAGGCGCGGCGGAGGAACCGGTTGTAGTCGACCATGGAGTAGTTGTGCGGGTTGCGCGTCGGGTGAGGGGAGATGATGAGGTCGCGGTCGCGGTACATCCCGAGGTGGCCTGCCCGGAAGCAGTGCACCTCCTCGTCCTTGTCCAAGTTTATGACATCGTAGTTGGAGAGCTTCTTCAGCAGGGGCGTGAACTTGTGCACCCACCAAGGCTTGAAGTTGGTGATGAGGAACTGCACCTCTCCTTTGAGGTGCGCCGTGGTGAGGAACAGCGGGATCAGCACGTCCGTGTTGTCGTGGAAGAAGTTGTCCGTGTACCCGGCCACGGAGAAGACCACCACGGGGACGTCGTGCCGGCGCGTGCACTGCGGCGCGGCTGCGGCCGAGGACACGGACTTGATCGTGACCTCCACGACGCCGGGGAGGAGGAAGTCGTCCTTGCGGGCGAACGGGCGAATCTTCTTCTCCCCGTTGGAGTCGAACGGGCCGGCGCCAGACGGGTTAACAAAGTACATGGCTTTCTCCTTGGGGCTGATACGGATGTCGCCGGCGAGCTCACACACCGGCGGGCGCGCGTACGGGAAGCCCTCGTCAACGCCGTTCTCGTCGCAGGTGATCTTTGCCTCCGAAATGGCACCGGCTGAAGAAAACACATAGGATTTGTGCATGTCTTAATTACATCGTATTGGTACACGGGCTACTCATCATAAATTAAAACGCGTCCAGAAACCAATACAAATACGGAGTATATAGTTTATCATCATGCAAATTAAAAGTTGGAGTAGGAGTACTCCGAGAATTAAAGCGATACCCTTTCCAACGTGAGGAGGAAATGCAAATACCTGGCTTCGTCGTTGTGGCCTCCTCCTGTTGATCCTTTTCTGTAGTGACCTCTGGTAAGTTTGGCATGTTCGGGTCCGCCTCAGGGCCAGGAACATCTTTCTGGTCCTCCACTTGGGTGTTTTGCTGCACCGGCAGCGTCTCTGTAGCCGGCACCGTCGTCGTTGCCGGCGGCGAGTTCTTCAACACCAGGGACGAGCTGTCTGTTGCCCAATTCATTGAAGGAACTCTCACCAGTAAGCTAAGCATACATGTGAAAGAAAGTACCGGACATCCAAGAGAGAGACGAATTCTTAGTGGGGGAATCAGATTCAAAGGCCTTACCAAATACCGGCGAGTAGATGGCAAATAGCCGGGCGAAGGAGAGATAGGTGAGCAGCGCAAGGCAGCAACCGGCCACCAGCCCGATGCCCAGCTTCTTGGGCTCGATCCTGCCGAGCTCCTTGTCCAGCCGCGGTCCTTTCCTCTCGCCGGCCGCCGGCCCAGGCGGCTTAGATGGCCGCGAGTACGCCGTTGACGCCATCAACGCCCACGCTCACAAAGAATACCAAAACACGCAACCTCAAGGCAGGGCCGGGCCGGTCTCCGGTGCTGATATGTACTACCGGCGATGGCCACCGCGGCGCATCTCTTTTCTAAGGCTTTTAAAAACGCGACAGGCGGCCGAGGTGATGTAACATGTAGAGGATGATTGATCTGTTGGGAAATGAATTGTATACCTCGTTGTTCGTTGGGGCCTTGGGGGTCGCGTGGCGTGGCGTGGGTTGGTGGTGATGGTGCGAGTACTACTACTACGACCAAGGCGAGGCGGCTTCGTCGCCCTTCCCTCCCTCTGTTTGACTTCTCCAGAACCGGTGCACAATAATTAGGCTTGCTTACCTAATTCCACGTTAGACAGTAGGACTCATTCATCCATCTTTTATTCGACTTTTGACATCACAGCAGGCAGCAGCTTATTTCAATTTCGCCTCAGGGATTGGTTGGTTTGGTTGGCTTGGCGATGGAAATGGCGTCCCCAGGATGGAGACGGATGCGAGCATGGAACAGGTCGCCGGGAACAGAACTATTGCATTAGTTGCTTCCTTTGACACTCCACCGTGACTGAGCTGGGTCGCCGCTATCAGTGCCGGAGGATTACATCGGTTAGCCGGTTAGGCCTCGTTACACCAGAGGATTCCGTCGGTTAGGCCTTGTTGTCCCGCCCCCTGCCAACTTAGTCAGCCATATATGTCTGCGAAATGGTCTAGAATCGGGAGTGGATGGAACTCGGGCAATCGTATGTATATTATTGGTCGCGGTGATTAATTGTTTGTTTATTCATAGAATAATATGGACGACTGGTCATTTTCCAAGTTCATTACGTGCCGTGTTTGTTCATATGTTAGGTATAACGCACATATCGCTCGAGTTGATGTCACATGTCAGGGCTTAGCTAGTATTTTTGCGATTTCTTTAATTACTTAGATATCTAGTACTAGTATATATGAATTATATAAGTGTAGTTTTTTTAACCAAAGGAGAGCTTTACTGAAAATTAAGAAGAGTCATTATTACACACCCGCTGACTAATAACAAAGTCCGGAACCAGTAATAGAAAGAAACGCGACACTGACTCTATTCTATTCATTCAATAGCTAAATACGCTAACTCATACAGTACATCACAGTCTAATTTTGCTCTCTACCGTAACGCTAGGCAACGGACAGAAGGCTGACTCATCTCGCTGGTTGCAAGGGCAGGCGCACCGGTGCACTGCGTAAGCTTAGCACAAGGAAAAATAGAATGGTGACCGATGCTATAGCCGATGAAAAATGGATATTAGACATTGACTACGACAAGAAACGACCTTGACGGAAGAATCTAACTCAATAAAATGGGTGCTCTCTGTAGATGGAAAATGCTCGGCAAAGTCTACATACAGCACCCAGTTTGAGGGACAAATCAAAAGCCAAACGATATGGAAAACCAAGGCACCCAACAAATGCAGGTTCTTCATCTAGCTAATGCTACAATTTAAAATCTGGACGACGGCAAGGATGCAAACTCAGAGGTTGGCCAGATAACTATTTCTGCCAATTATGTGTTCGGAATCTTGAAACATCGTACCATTTGTTCATCGAGTGCACATTGTCAAAGCAAATTCGGGCAGCCATAGTGGATTGGTCGTCTAACAGAAGAAGCCTGCACCTCTCAATGTGGACTACTCAAGATGAGATAAAACAGTGGTTTGTGCATTTGGATGCTGCGGAACAATCATTAGCCAAACAAGGAACATGAGCACTAGCAATGCTGACAATATGGAAGATTCGGCTGGAGAGAAACACATGTATTTTTTAGAAATGGAAAATTTCGGCTTCATTCCTCTTTAAAAAAGAGGCATCAGTCAAAGTTAAACAAATACAGCCACTTTAAACGCTTACAGCAGTTCCATAACATTATTGTAAAACAGAACATGAAAGGTTATGCATTGGATGCAAAGAACTCTATGGCGCAGGATTCTAAGACTCAACACATCTCAATCATTCGATGCTTGCGATCATTCGTGAGCTGCAATAGAGCCCAGAACCTAGGTCCCTCTGAATAGAACTTGCAAAAACACTTTTGGATGACATTTATTAAACAATGTATCATTCATTTTTAGCCAAATTGCTAGCAAAGAGTTGCAACCCCAGTCAATAAGGTTACATTATGGTTTTGGTCCCCCAACTTGGACAAACTTCCAAACAGATGGTAACAATGTCGAGGCGGCTTGATTCCAAACACAACGTGGACTGTACACATGGACGAAGCCAGCGGGGGGGCTGGGGGGGCTCCAGCCCCCCCTACTGCTGCTAAGCTAGTGGAACTTTTAGTGCTCTTTTTTTCAATTTTAGACGCAGATGTATAAGGTAGGGTGGGCTAAGACATTTATTTTTTAGATGTATTTTGTGAATTTCATTGTTAATTGACGTTTTAAATATAAGACTACTTCAAGCTATTATACTTTTTCTATTACGAGGGATTAAAGTAGAGCTAAGTCACTGTAGCACTTTTGTTTAGCCCCCCCTAGATTTTTTTCTGGCTTCGTCCCTGACTGTACACCAAATAAAACAGGGTTTTCAATTCGAAGAAAAGAACAAGAGAACATATCATCAACAAGATTAAAGATGAAGCAAAAAAACCAGTGCATTGCAGGATACAAGACCTTGGAAATGGTCCTACCAAAGTACCAGTGCAATTGGAACTAGGCCATGGAAAATCTATGCGCCAGGGGTGCGCTTTGTAAAATTTCTCTCTACTTATGAATGAAAGCTTAACAGATCTTTGGAAAAAAGAAGATATTTTGCTCTCTCCCTATTTTAACTTAGCTCCAGCGTAGCAGCAACCGGCTATCATGAAGAGTATATCCTGAATGGGAGGCGCTACCAAAAACCTTGCTACTTTTTCTTGAGGTTTCTCTCTATATATAGCTGAGAGCGAGATTGATACACTCACCACTACATGTGAAAAACATAATAGTGACCAAGAAAAAGTATCAGCACTTACTGCCGGTCACTTAAAAAATAAATTAGTGAGCGGCAGCGAAGAGGCCTGTCACCTAACTAATTATTGACTTATGACGAATGAGGTGCTGATGCATCATTCTATTCCATTCCACAAACAAAAAAAAAGTAACAAATGAGTAGATGATAGACTAACTCATTCTTCAAACCAAACACATCCTAAAAGAACCTAAACTTTGGAACGGTAAAGAATAGTTGAGTGGTACTATAAGCCAAATTGTTTTTTACGGTAATCCATGCTGCATAAAGAAGTGGAGCGACCATTGTTCATGAAAGGTTGTAGAAGATGGGAGACTTTGCTCTTAGCTGTCTATGCGAAGCTTGGTTGGAACTTTAGAAACCGCGTTAGGACTTAGCTCTTTTTTGCTTTGTTTGTCCGTGCTCATTAGTTAGGCTGAATAATGTTTCTCTTTTTGTGGGTGTGTAAGCCTTATGGCATTGAATTGTATCATGACTATCTGATGTGTACTATCTCCAGATGGTAGAGGCTGGAACTTTGTTCCCTTATTAAAAAAAATGTCCTCATCGTTATAACATTTGCATGATTCGAATAATATATGGGCAATGCTATGGTACACCCTTTACTTCTTATTAAGAGGTAATATCTCAAATAAATCTAGGCCCTTGATTTTTTGAATTTTGTGGATTTAAAATGAATTAGTCAACTAATTAATTAATTTAGAAAAATGTTGCTGAATCCCCAAATCACGGGGACAGACCGTGGGTGCCCCTTCCTTTTCCGTGGTCTGTGAATAATTTGCGAGAACAAGAAACATGCAGTGGCGCGCAATGCCTCGGATATATTAAATTAAGAAGAAAATATTTATTTATAAATATGTTTCAAGACCTTTTACACATATTTTTAATCTCTACCCACACAATTACTTTAAATCTCTATGAACGACTGTATTAAAGTGGTTAAATATACAAGGGTCGAGTGAGAAACAAGTCATGCTAATTTCGTCGCAAAAAGAAGGAAACAAGTCATGCTAACTAATAAAAACCATTAAACAAGTCATATAATGAACACGTTATGTCACGTCACATGCAAATGAAGTACACTTCACGTTGGCACATATGCAAATCACGTCCATGCGAATTCAGATGTATTAAGTCTATGTAAAATTACATGATATAATCAAAATATATCAATTCCAAAGTTGCAAAATAAAAAAAGATTTATCATATCCACTAGATCACACATGCATGCCAAATCTAGAAAAAAGTTTTTTTATATCTAAATCTTTCCTAATTTATCCTACTTTACAAAATTAAAAATTAAATAAACATATATTTCACCTAGGAGGTAATATGTGACTATAACCGTCAAATCAAACTAAATGAACGGCTCACAGTCATTTGGGTGTAACGCAGCAAAGCCCATAATATATATGCAAGATGGTCTAGTGCTATGCTTTGAAATTAGCTACGACCCCGTTCACTTCCCAAAATATTTCCTCTTCCACCCATTACATCGAATCTTTGGACGCATGCATGGAGCATTAAATGTAGGTAAAAAATAACTAATTACATTCTATTTATAGTAAGAATGCCCGGTGCCCACAGTAGAAATTCTTGGTCCGCCGCCGATCGATGATTGAGATAGTCGTAGATCAGACCAACAAACAAGATGAAAAGAGTTGGTCATTATTCCCCCTATAGTATTTATACACATGTTTAGTTTGAGATCTGGTGCCAGACAACTTGGCTAGACTTTAGGCCTCTAAAATTCAACGCCTAAGATTTTATTCTAGGCCTCCAAAGTTCTTAACGCCTGGTATTGTTGCCAGGCTCAGACAGCTTTTACTAGCTCCAAACGAAACAGAGCCTGATCCTCGAACAAAATCGAGGAATTTGAAGTCGATAAGAAGAAAGTGTTATCTTGTTCAGTCAATAGTCTCTACTGGAGGTGCTCCATTGCCTGTTTCAGGATAGGTTTGAGCCTCTCTATGTTGATCCGCACATCCTGCTTCCCCAGGTACCACTCTGCAACGTTTCGCCATCCGCTCATGTGCACGGCGACGGGGTCCTTGATGATGGGGTGGTCCTTCCCGAGCACGTCCATCAGCGAGCTCTCGTCGGCCTGGATGTTGTACTCGATGTACCGGAGCCCCATGTCGCGGGCGGGGTCGCCGAAGTCGGCCCGGGCGATGTCCTCCAGCCGGCCATATGGCACGATCTGCACGAGCACGGCGCCCGTGGGCAGGTACACGCAGTTGGTCAGCCCGGCCCCGTGGACGCCCAACATCGCGTCGAAGGAGTTCACTTCACGCACAAACTTGTCGTAGTTGGTCCTCGGACGGCCGGCAACGGTCACCATGAATCCGGCGGCCTGCGCTGCAGCGACGACCTCATGGAGGTTGATGAGCCTCCGGCTGTTGGTTCGCTCCAGGATCATCATCCGCGGCCGCCGTCCGGCAGGATTGTCACTGAGCTTGATCGGCCGCTGGCGCGGCAGGGAGTAGGCTCGTCTCAACAACTCGGTGAAATCTACCATGGTGTAGCCGCCGCCCGTGGCGTCCAGACTGGGTTCGATCGTGAACTCCTTCCGGCTGCCGTAGCCGACGACGACGTGCGGATAGCAACGAACGGTGCCGTCGTCCCTATCGAAGTCAACGATCTCGTGGCGCGAGAGCTGGCTGAAGATACTCTGGTACTTGTCGACCCAGAAGGGCAGCAGGTTGACGACGAGGAGCTGGACATCCCCGTTGAACCTCCGCGCGCCGATGAAGAGCGGGACGAGCACGTCGGTGAAGTCGTGCCAGTAGTTGCCGGTGAGCCCGCCGAGCTCGATCACCATCGCCGGGATGTTAAGCCGCGTCGTACATTGCGGTGCATGCTCTGGGATGGAAACGGACCTCACCGTGACAGCCTTGAGCCCATCCAGGTACTTCCGTGAGTAGGGCTTTATGGTCCACTCCCGGAGCGGCGCGCGTGGAGAGACAAGCGTGACCGTCGCGGCGGCGCCACCGCGTGCCCGCGCGTCGCCTGCCAGCTCGCAGATGTCGTATTTGCCGAACGACGTGTCGCAGATGGGCTTGGTGCGCGCGACATTGTTGAAGTCATCGGTTCCTCCCCCTGCTCACACAGCCACAACTTACCAGATGTAATCAGGATCTGGTTAAAAAAGGACATGTAAAATAAAGGCACAAATTTTGTACCGAATTCAGTGAATTCAACATTGTCCTCCGTTGGGTGGCGGTGTGTTTGGTTCCAATTGTCAGTGTTCCTTTCGTTGCCAACTGGCATCAAAGCAAGGGGACAAAAGGGAAGCCATTAGTCTGATTGTAAGGAACTACACAGAAAACACAGACCTGGCCGATCAGAAGGAAGAATTAAGTAACAAGCAAAGACTAAAGAAACATGTATGCCTGATTGTTCCTCGATTAGATTTTTGTCTGCCCATTCCTTCTCATCGCTCTCATGTGCCTCTGTGCCATGAACAAAAAAAAAGACGATAAGATCGAAATCAGCATCGTATTCAAGAAGAATTTGTCTGCTTGCCTTTCTGGTGTCACGCACCACGGGACTGACGCTTACCTTTGTGGCGGGAAATAGTTGATGGCTCCGTGCGCGGTTCCGCGACCTCCTTGCTGCTACCGAGTTCCTCCATTACCGTGCTCCTGGCATCTAGCCACGAGCAAATACGTAACTCGATCATTGAACACATAATCGAAGCGAAATGTTGTACTACTACAAGATTCAAGCGAAGTACTAGTAATCAAAATCGCGCATATGTACCGTGTTCTTGATGGCTTCTTTGTCGTCTTGCAGGAACCGTTTCAGCTGTGCTGATTGTTGTTGCGCTAGCATAAGCTGCCTCTGCGTGTGAGCACAAAAGGATGTTGTGAGAAGCAAGCGGTATAGCAACAATCCACTGCCCCTGTTCATCTAAATCTCATATGGATAGTTCCTCGAGTCTATGCCAACCAGAACTCAAAATTAAAACGAAACAGACGGTGGCGATAGAAATATGAAAGAGATTACCATGCGGGTTATTATAGCTCAGCTGTGCAGAGACCATCAAGTAGAGAAGCACGATCAAGAAGCCCAGAATTAGTCCGTGCGCAGCATAGCCGCTCTGCTTCCACGACGACGACGGCCGGGCCGTGGTCCTCATAGCCGCCTTTGCTTCGTTCCGCATCATCTTCTTTGCAGCATCCAACGATGGAAATATTTATTTGCTTGGTTGGTTTCGCCGCGGAGGCGCAGACCAACCATCAATCTGTCTTCAGAAGAGCGTTTTTGACAGGCCGGGGGAAGGGGAGGTTCTTCATCTTTCACAAGAAAGCGAAAAGAACCCAGAGAGCACGCAAGGGCAGCCACGCCAGCTCTATTCATTCTTTTGACTTGTGTATTATAAGATAATAAGATACAAGTACAACACAACAATCCTTTTCTCTTTACCTTTATCTTTTTATTATTTGGTTACTATCCCGCCTTCATCGATTTTAACTCCAACAAGTTAAGAGCTTTTTTTATTCTATTAGAAAAACAAATCTATCACAAAACCCGTGTCTTTCAAGTTGGCATTTAAACAAATGATGACTTTTTTTGGTTGGACGTTTTCAGATCCAGTTGATCGAGGGCATCTTTCCCTCTATTTCCCTACAGGATCCACATATTGACCGTCGCTAGGCATGTCGCGTGCTCCGTTTCGCCATTAGATGTTAAATTGCTGATGGTCCGCGTGTGCGTACCTAGCTCATCACCACATGTTGACACACGTTAGGCATGTTGCGTGCTCTGTTTCGCCATTGGATGCTGAATTGCTAATGGTCCGCGTGTGCGCACCTAGCTCAACACATCACATATTGACACACGCTAGGCATGTCGCGTACTCCATTTTGCCCTTGATACTGAATTGCTAATGGTCCGCATGTACGTACCTAGCTCAACATGAGACATGGCCTCTGATACAGTACGCGCTATTTCATAACACACTCTAAGATTTTGGATTTTTCGATTGATACAATAAAGCAATACTTTTTTCTAGTTTTTTTTATGTTTGCCAACATTAGTAAATATCTTTAAAAATTATCAAGAAATATATTATTTTCTTAATAAAATTAACGAATCATAGGTTATATTAAGGTGTGTTTTGCATTTATCCTGATAATCCTCTTTCTTTTCTATCTAGTGTTTTGTTTGAAAATGAACTTAAAAGATTATGTAGTTTTCTTTATAATAAGGTTTTTGAAAAAAAAAATCTTAAAAGCTTCCTAAATATCCTCCGCTAAAACCCATATCTTGCATTGCGAGCTAGTAGCTCACCTTTTTATTGTTTGGCTAAATGATCTCTTTCCTTTCTGTAAGGAAAATGACACTTAGCATGGCTACGTGTGGTTTTGGTAGTTTTTTGACAACATGATCAAATGGATCAATGTTGTTTGTGAGTATACAAGATATTTACTCTATTGGATGCAAGGATGATCTGTACAAAGACAACATGAAGATCAAGTGATCATCAACATTAAAGACCTTAGAAGACTTGCGCTATTCACCCTCCTCTAGTCCACCATCTCGATCTATCACCGGTCTTTGGCTATTGTGAGGGGCTTTGTGCTCATCCCCACGGAAGATTCACCAAGAGCAACTATAGTGAAATCAATTGATGTTCGGAGAGGTCTCAAGTGTTCTATTGGCATCTAAGTGAAGAGGTACTTGGGATCCACCTCAACGGGGACGTAGGTTGCTGGCAAGCAACCAAACTTCGGGGAAAAATTCATTGTGTCACTTGCCCCATTGGTTTGCATTCTAAACACTTGCAATTTCAATTCACATATTGTGATTGTGTTGTTGCTTGATAGCTGTAGCTCTGCAGTTGTTGTTGTAGCTAGCTCTCTTATTTTAGTAGTGTAAACTAGTTGTTGTGTGAAGTGCTTAACACTTGTTCTTGCAACTAGACTTGTATAGGGGGCATATGTTGTATTGCATAGGTTAGGTAAAGTAGCGGCTATTAGGGTCATCTCTCTTACTAACACCTTTGCTTAGTGCTTGTGAGCTTGTAGAAAATTTAATTAGGATATTCGCGCGCCCCCTCTAGCTATCCATAAATCCTTTCAACTAGCGGTTGATTCTTGCGGCATCCAAGTTGTCCGTCTAGCTTGTCATGCTAGTTAGCGTGTGAATCATCACTTGGGGAGTCGCCACAACGTGAATGTTACTTGTCGGCAAGAACCATGAGGATAAATCTTGTGTTCAGCTCTCGCTCTCGATGGTTTGCATACTACACACTTGCTCTTTACATTCATATATTGTGCTTGTTTGTGTGGTAGGTGCTTGTATAGCTTGCTAGAGTAGTGTGTTTAGTTGTAGTAGTAACTAGTTGTTAGTTGCTTTTGTTAGTAGCTCTCTAGTGTAGCTAGTGTTCTTAGTAGCTCCTGTGTGGTGAAGTGCTCTAGAGTAAAATTTAAAAGCCACTAGACTTATGTAGGGGCCTGCATTGGGTGAAAATTAGAGCTAGTGCAAAGTAATCACTATTAGGGCTATTTATTGTATTAATCAACTTTGCTCTAGTGTTGTGAGTTTGTAGAGAAATTTTATAAGCTATTCGCCTTCCACTAGCTATCTTGTTCCTGTCAGGGAAGGGAAGAAAATGTTAAAAGTGGATAAATACAAAGATTTAAACTTTAGATGCTAAACAGGGAAGGATTTTTTTTATATGAGATAGATATCATCAAACAGACTCTCGGTGGTACATCTAAATTTGAAAAAAAAATTTAGTGGCACGTTAGAAAGACTCTTAGAGCTGTTCGGGTGTGCCGATGGAAACGCAAACGTAAATGAAATTGACCTGCGAACGGTGGGAATGAATTTAAACTAGGGTCACATTTAGATTGTAAATTTTTTTTGAACCCGATAAATAGTACCACTTTCGTCTTATTTGATAAATATTGTACAATCGTGGACCAACTAGGCTCAAAAAATTCATCTCGTGATTTCCACTAAACTGTGTAATTAGTTATTTTTTTACCTATATTTACTACTTCATGCATGAGTCTAAAGATTGATGTGACGGAAAGAGAGTGAAAAAAATTCTAACTTTTGTGGTGCATCTAAACAAGGCCTAGCTGGCGAATGAAATTGTTTATGTTTGCGTTACTGTATGAGAAACCAAACAGCTCGAGCATCTCCAAGAGTTTGCCAAATCAACTTGGCATCCATTTATTTTTAGTAAAACGGAAAAAATTGTGCTCCAACAGTTTGACATCCAACTTGGCAAATTTTAGCAACTTGGCAAATCTCCCCCTCCACGCGCATATTTGCGCGCTGAGCGCGAGCGCGCATCCGGCTTCACGTGCAAATTTAAGCGGGGCTCTTCGTTTCTTAGCGGTGCTCTTCGTTTCTTAACGGGGCTCTTCGTTCGCTTAGCGGGCCTCTTCTTATTTTACCAAGTCTAAATGGCAAACTCTTAAAGAGAGTCTATTTTTTCACTTAGACCCTGTTTACTTGGCATGCAAACCCAAAATATTTCATCTTCCACCCATCACATCGAATCTTTAAACGCATGCATGAAGCATTAAATGTAGGTAAAAAAACTAACTAATTGCATAGTTTGTCTGTAAAGTTTGAGACGAATCTTTTGAGTCTAATTAATCCATGGTTAGACAAATTTTACCAAATAACAACGAAAAGTCTACAGTAAATTTTCATCCCATTTTTAGCAACTAAACAAGGCCTTACCATATATTTTAGCAAATTACCAAATCTCGATATTTGCAAGTGAATTTTGGCGAACTGTCGGCGATGCTCTTAAATCAAACCCACCGCTCCCCGAAAGCCCATTCCGGACCACGCCACTCTCAAACCCTAACCTCACCCTGTCACGGTGTCACCCATGGTGCAGGACGCACCCAACGCACTTGCCTCCGACGCCGATCACCCCGCCCCGCCGTCCCGCCTCCTTTCTAAGCACCGCCCGCGCCGCCGCGCCGCGGCCCCTCGCCCGCCCCTGCCACCACCTGCGCCGCCAGCGCCCGCGCGTGGCCTGCCCGATCTCAGCCTGTGCCACTGCTGCGGCGTCCGCTTCCCAACGCCCCAGCCGGGGGCCAGATCCAAGCGCCGCCCGGTCCGTCCACTCAGCTCCCTGTGGCGCGTCGTCCTCCTCTGCGCCGAATGCCTCTCCCTCGTCCGCTCCGCCGCTGTATGCTCCTACTGCCTCTCCCTCGACAACCTGCCGCCCGAGGACTCCGCCGTCGTCTGCCGCCGCTGCAAACGCTGTGTCCACCGATCCTGTATCCCCGCCGAACACCGCACGACCGTGGTCCAGCCGGTCGATGTGGAGGATTTCCTGTGCGTCGATTGCTGCCCCACCGTGAGATCGAAGAACGGGGGCTTCAATTTGGGGCTGAATCTGGAGGCTTGCTTCTGGGATCGTACCTCCGTTGCTGGGGAGAACGCTCTGAGGAAGGCTGCGGAGGTGAAGTTGGCTTCCAAGCGGGGGAACAATGCTGTTGGCAGCAGTGGGCTGGTGGGGAGGAACAGTGGTGTTCCGGTTCTGCTGGACGAAGAGTTAGCTTTGCAGCTACACCTGGCAATGAATGGATCACAGAGGATTTCACGTTCGGGTAATTCAGCTGGTGGTGGCTCTGCCGAGCCAGGCAAGGGGAAGAATGATGGTGTTGGTGGTAGGATTTGCAACATAAATCAGGAGATTTGCATAACCAATATGATGGCTCAGCTTGATGAAGAAGAAGAACCAGGTTGCAACAGGGTTTTAAAGTGCCTTAGGAGTTCTTATTCCTCTGTCACAGTGGTTCTTGCGCTGGAATGTGTGAAAGGTAAACACACTGAGGAGAGCATGAAAGCTAAAAGAAAAGGTCCTCATGTGATTACATAGCAGGATGATTTGGTGGATCCCTCAAGCAAGTTGGCAAAAGATGGATATGTTGAGAGCCGGAACATGTGTGATGGGATGGACATAGATGCTGATCATGGTGGTAATGCGGTGGCTCCTATGAAATAGACTGCTTGTGCCATTCTGAGGTACTAATTTCTTTTAACAAATGTCTTTTGTGTCATTTTGCTATTGAAGCACAACATCCAGTGCAACTTCATGTTGCCCAAGTAAATGCTAGTTATATGCCATTGCAAAGATGTCGAAGATGCAAAATGCCATTGGGAAATGTCATCCGAGTTAGATGATGTTACAAATATTTATTAATTCATGAACGGCCATTAAGACAATATCACATTGTCACTTAGGCCATCTAGTTCTTTCCTCATGTAGGTCACCGTACCAGCTTTCTTTGCTATTTTTGCTGCTGCAGTCCACTAAGGGAGTGTTTAGCCTTTTACTAACTCATGCCTAGTCTTGCAATTTATCAACAACCTTGCAACTTAGTCCCTCTGTTCTAATATTTCGTGCATGGATCTAGGGACATATACTATAGTTCCAAAAGGAAAATCAATATAAGATGACCATCCATACCCCTACCCCTATTATATGTTATATGTTAAAATACATTCATTTCTCTTGCATTAGGGTATTTAGTTAGGGGTGGGGAGCAGAAATACTACTATAATTACATTCTGGATATCCTCAGTGAGCAAATATTGTGGATTGGTTACTATCATGGCCATGAACAAATATTTTGAAACGAAGGGAGTATTCTTGCCCATTGCCCACACCACCACCTAATTTGCTGGGACAATAACTATAGCTTCTCTTTCCCTTTGCGATCTTGATGAAACATTACTTCCTTCTGTTGGTTCGCAAGCATCAAAGAAGTGGCTAAACAAAGGCAAGGGATTAACAACATGACTATAATAGTTCCATGTTGATGGCTACATGAATAAACAAATTTTGTGATAGGTGGATTAGTTCATCAAGATCATGACACAAGTGGTGGACCTGGTCAAATGACAAGACATAAGGGGCGGGCCAACGGGTGCGGCAACCTGTGTTTGGCCAGTCGATCAACCGTCCAGCAACAGTTATTGATGGCTAGCCAGATGAAGAATCTGCATTTTAGTGGAGCCCAACTCCTCCGAATCCTTCTCCAAGGAGGAAAATCTTATGGTTCCTAGGAAAAAAACAGCTTAGGCTGACTTGCTACAGTAGGTGCTGGATTGTGTCAACTTCCAACGAAAGTGGTCAGGTGTACATTGCTTCAAAAAATACATCAACCAAATCCCAGACCTGCAAATATTCGACCAAGACCTAGACAGATAGAGCACCTATAATGTCTTTCACCCATCAATAATTGTTGAGGGCCTGAGCAACTGTCCTAGCCTTTATTATCCTTTTAGGAACCAGACTGTACAGGTTCGGGGCAAGCTCAGCCATAATATTTCCTTGTAGCCAACGATCTTTCCAGAATTTTATAGATTCTCCAAGACCCAATATACAGACAACAGCGACGCCAAAAAGGGCTCGGCCATTCTGCTGAACTTGGATAGGTAATCCGCCCAAGGTCGCGAATTGTCTGTTTTTTTTAGCCCACAGCCACTTGATACGCAGAACCCCGCTCAAAGTTTCGAGCTTATGTATACTCAGCCTGCCATACTGCAAAGGGCGCTGAATCTTTTCCCAAGAAACTAGACAGTTTCCACCATTGGCCTGCTCCTGACCTTTCCAAAGAAACCCTCTTCGCTTCCTGTCAATTGCTTTAAACACCCATTTTGGCAAATCCAAAGCAATCAAGTAATGGATAGTAGTGTCTGTCAACACAACACCTACCATGATTAATCTTCCAGCCCTGTTCATGAGAGAAGACTTCCAACTTGGAAGATGATCAGCGACCTTATCCACTAGTGGCAATAGATCGGACTTTGTAGATTTACGTATTGTGAGCGGTAGGCCAAGGCAAGTGCAAGGGAAACACATAACTGAATATTGGAGGTGAGAATTAAATCCTTCTCTGAACATTGAATGGGTTTGAATGGGTGCCACTGAACTTTTTGTCATGTTAGTCTTGAGACCCAAGGCATGGCCATAGTTCGGCTAGGCGGCGAGTAGGCGGCGACTAGTCGCGACTAGGCGCTGGGCGAAGCCCGTCGCCTCGACTAGGTGGGTAGTCGCCCATCTCGGCGATAGGCGGAACTACGGGCGCGGAAGCGGCGCGAGGCTGGGCGCGGAAGCGGACGCGGACGTGCGAGCCCGCGGAAATTTGCCGCAGCGGGCCAGGGCGCGAAGCTTTCCGCGCGGAGGCGGACGCTGCGGGCACGCGCGCGCAGATGGAATCAGGCGCGAGGTCTCCCTGCCGGCGCACCCCTCCCCGTCCCATGGTCAGTCCCCTTCCCCTCCTCCGCCGGCAGCTGCTCTCCCCTGCTCCTCTCCCCTCCCATGTTCTTCACCCCTCCCTCTCAGGCTGCTCCCCTGCTCCCGTGTCCCCTCCCCTGCTCCCCGCCTCCTCTCTGATTCCGCCTAGGAAAACGCCTAGGAGCGCCTAGGCGCGAGTACTCCCGACTAGGCGCTAGGCAATGGGTCAGCGCCTAGATTCCGCCTAGCGCCTAGCTTAACCTTGGGCATGGCCAAAAATTTGTAGCACCAGCATGATAGTATGGTGATCAACACTCGAAGGCCAAAGGAATACTACTGCATCATCTGCATAGAAAGAAACCCTGTGCTTGGCTCCTTGGACAGCAAGTGGTTGCAGCAGATTCATTTTAGCAGCATGGTTCACCAGGGAATTAAGAACATCCATAACAAGGATAAACAACATTGGGGACAAAGGATCTCCCTGACAAAATCCTCAAAGATGAGATATAGATTCCCCAGGCTCTCCATTCAAAATAATCTGTGTCGACGAGGTAGATAACAGCAGACATGAGATTCATCCAGCACCAACCAAACCCATTTGTTGTAATACTTCCAACAAGAAAGATCAAGAAACTGAGTCAGAAGCCTTAGAAATGTCTAACTTCAGGTGGATGTGTGGCTCCTTTAGTGCAGACTCCTAGCCATTTGTTGGACAATTAAGAAGTTACCGTGAATATCCCTTCCTCACACAAAAGCACTTTGATTTGTAACTGGTAAACAAAGGAGCTAATCGGTTGGCCAGGATTTTTGTCACCAACTTCACAAAGCTGTATACAAGGCTAATCGGTCTGTATTCTTTAACTTGCATGGCATCCGCCTTTTTATGGGTAACAGAGTTATGAAAGCTATGTTGAGGAGTTTCAATCTGAAAACATGACCACACTCAATAGCTGAAAGAGCCTGCAGCACATCACCTTTTATAATGCCCCAACAGGACCTAAAAAATGGCCCGTGAACCCATCTGGCCCCGGGGCTTTGTCCAATGGCATGCCTTTGGTAGTTGCCCATGCTTCCTCTTCCAAGAATGGCTCATCATGGTACTGTAGTAAATTGCAAGGAAGTCCTTTACTTCTGTTCACAGATTGCAACCAGTTTCGCGTTGTTAGGTGGGCTGTTGGGATCCAGAGGATTGAGGAGAGGGGGGTGGCGGCTGGAGCTACAGTACCACGCGGGTACTGTTCATGCGAGAGCGGCAGAGGACCGGCGGCTAGGGCTGTGAGGGGCGCTAGGAACACTGGCCGCGGGGCTTCACCCACGGCTGGCAAGAGAGAAGGTTTTTCCTTCTAATCTCTTGCTTGATTAGATTGATACATCTGCTCTCCTTATAGAGAAGAGGTCTTACTTGACCCTTAAGCAAGCGACTAATTAACCCTAACGGGCGAAGGCCCAATAGGACCTTGACTCTTCTAACACTACACCCCACCTGGACATGCAGCTCGTCCTCGAGCTGCAACTTAACATGACTCTGCTAGACACAAACCTAACACCTAAAAACAAGTCTTTTACATCTCGGCTTATTTTATTGACCTGAAATAGACTATGACTCTTTATTTTTGACTCCTGAAAATACGGCGGACACCCTCCGCGTGATGGACCTGCACGTGTGTAGCCACCTGGATCTCATGGAGCCCACCAAAATGAGAGGGGTGCACGGGTATAGCCATCTGGAATTAGTCGCGATAGCGACCAGCGGAGACGTCCTCGTGGCAGCCGGTGGAGGAATGCGGTGGCGCTAGGCAGTGCGTCCCCGCCGGTGACAAGGAGGGGAGCGACTCCTCTACTGCCGCTGCCGCAGAGTTGAAGGTCGCTGCCCGCGGAAAAATCACCATACTTGCGCCTGAAGACAGCAGCGGGTCGGCGCAGTTGCCGGTGGCCGTCCCATGGGGCGAGGTCGCGCTCCGCTGAGCTGAGGTTACCGTCGCCAAGGTTGCCTCGTGCATAGGCTGGCGCATCTCCTGCAGCAGCCGGCGCGCTAGGAGGCCACGCGCCGCAGCCTGTAGCCGCACCGCCGCAGACACCTTGCAGGTAAGCATCTTCCCTGCCGGCTCCGTCGTGATGTCCATCGCCTGCTCGATTTGCTGCAATGTTGACTGCACCGTTGGCTACATGTCTTGGAACGGCAGCAGCGTCATGCCCAGCAGCAGTGTCGTGCCGTAACCTGGCATCCCGTAGGGGAAAACCGGTGACAAAGAGACCACGGCCGATTGCGGCAGCGGCCAGCTGGCTGGTTGCAGCAGCGGTATGTCAAGGTAGGACTGGATGGTGGCGACGGAACGGACGAGATCGGTGATGGTCGCGGTCAACTGATCTGGCGTCATCGATGAGGAAGTGACCGGCAGTGGCTCATCGTAACCTGGCATCTCCGATACCAGATTGTTATGTGGGCTGTTGGGATCGAGAGGATGGAGGAGGAAGTGAGGGGCGGCGGCTGGAGCTACAGTACCCGCGGAGGTACAGTACCACGAGGGGGGTACTGTTGATGCGAGAGCGGCAGAGGACCGGCGAGAGAGTTGAGGGGAGCGACGGCAGCTGCCGCACTACATTACCCGTGGTGCTACAGTACCGTGGGTACTGTTCACGGACTAGGGCTGCGAGGGCGAGAGAGCCGGCCGCGGGGCGTTCGCCCACGGCCGGCAAGAGAATGTTTTTCTTTCTAATCTCTTGCTTGATTAGATTGATACATCTGCTCTCCTTATATTAGAGAAGATGTCTTACTTGACCCTTAAGCAAGCGACTAATTAACCCTAATGGGCTAAGGCCCAATAGGCCCTTGACTCTTCTAACACGCGTGCTCCAAAGGTAATATTTGATTACCATAGTTGCAGGGATTTAATAAATCCACGAGTTAGAAATGGCCATTTAATGTTGAATAAGAATGAATGCCTTCTTGTTCTATTGGGTATGGAGATGAATAACAGACACATTGTCGTGAATGTGGTTTAATTCCATAACAATGAAATAAACATGTTGCTTCACATGCAAACTGTTGTTTGAGCAACTTGGTTATTCCATGAGTTCTATTATATTTATATTTTAGTTCACATGAGTTGTTTATGAACCTCTTTCTTTGTTACTAATTAACTAGACTCCCTCCATTTTCAAATATATGACATTTAGGACAAGCTTGTTGTAAGTGTCATATATTTAAAAACAGGGAACAATGTCAAAGTTATTAGATTCGCTAGAGGCAGGCTCCATGTTGATCTTGTTGGTGTTTTGGTGACATCAAAAGTCTATGGGTTGCTAGGAAATTTTAGTATGTACAATATTTGTATCTTACCTTACTTTGCCAATTTATTTAAATTCTTTTGATTCCAAGTTTTTTTTACTTTAGTGTTGTAGATGTAGTTATAGTTCTTAGAATTGGCATTGAAACAAAAGGAATAAGGATGAACCTTACAGTTATAATCATGTAAAATTGATTCGTAATTGGGGGCACATTACATTTATCAAAGTCCACGAAAAGTTGCAAATTTTGTACAGTGTTGTTCTTTTATTTTTGTTAAATAAAGCTTACAGTGAGGGCCTCCCCTGTTGTATTTTCCGCTAAAAACTAAACGTTGCAAAAAAAAAGTGCTTCTAAATGTGAAGAAAGAATGGAATCAAACAACAGATTAGATAAAAAAACTATGATACACAATCACCAGAAACTTGGGTTGACTGGGTCATGGGTCGGGGTTAAGGGTCACTGACCGCAATTGTCTAAAAAAATGTTTAGTGTATGAAGGCCCATCTAACGTAGGCCCATATGGCCCATGTGGGTCTCTCTCTATATAGTCATCTCCACTACTGGAGTGCTCATCTTCTCAAATCCTGAGGTCAGTAACAAGGTACCAAAGCCATGGATTAGGGTAAGGGTTAGACTCATCTAATCTAGTCCACTCATGATCCATTTTTTTCTCAGTGTGGCCTGTCACTGCCCGCCTGCCGTTGCCTCTTGCGCGGCCCGTCCGTTGATCTTCTGCGCTCCTCCGCACGCGACTACGCATTGTCCGCGCCCCTTATCCCGTACCGGTGGTTGTCTGCGTGGCCCGTTCATTCCTTCGCCCCATGTGACCAGTCGTTGTCCCCATTACCTGGGCAGCTGGGCTCTTCGTCTTCGCGGCCTGTCATCGCGGAGTCGCCATGTCTCCCGTCCGTCTGTGCTTCCCAGTCCATCCACGCGGCCCGTTGTCACGGTTTGCTGTTTCCCCACGGCCTGTAACTCCGCCCGTGGCTCGCTCCTCTGCCCGCGAATCGTTGTGACTCACTTATCCACTCGCGCGAATCGTTGCACGTGCCAACGTTCGTCCAGCCTTCAGCCGCCCGCTCGCCTTCCTCGATATTCCCCATCGGTGGTGTGCTTTGCTGTGCTCTGTTCTGCTGCTGCAGACTGCAGTGGTGTGTTCCGTCCATGCTCTGTTCTGCTGCTGCGGACTGCAGTGGTGTGTTCTGTCCATGCTTCTTGTCAGACAGTAGCATGTCATGCGGGTGCATGGGTGTGCATGGGTCAAGTGCTAGGCGGTTCAGCCGGCCAGCCCTGGTTGGTTTAGGAGCTCTCAGAGAGAGTAGAGGTGCAGAGAGATTGTAGGAGATCTTGACTGCTCTCAGAGAGAGTAGAGGTGCAGAGAGATTGTAGGAGATCTTGGTGTTATTTCTATGAACCACAAGACCTCCTTACCCGCACCTATGTAAAGCTCACTCCCCTTCTCTGAATCAACACAGACAGAATATCACACAATCTTCCTTCTTTCACTTCTGCATCGTTCTATTGCTTGGTGTTCTGTTCTATGCTGTCCTGTGCGGGTCCGCTCTGCTCTACTGCTGTTGAGTCTGCTGTTGTTGAGTGTTACCTTCTCCAGATAATCATGTCATAGCCCAATCTCATTGTCGTCCATATGACGCTTAATGGTCCGTCTAACTATCAAGAGTGTGATGAGTGCCATTGTTACCAGTATGAAGCCTCTTTTGATTACGAGTCTTGAGCACCATGAGTCTGCTAAGCAGATGTGGGACTATTTGCAGGGGTGATATGTTTAGAATAGTGGCGCTCTTCTGCTTACACTGATGCAAGGACTTCATGACCTTCAGCAGAATGAGATGTCCATAGAGTACTACACCGCCTTTTGATCGTGTGATGGGACCTTTTGTCCCCATGGTTCCTAAGTGTGAGCAAGGGTGTTCTAGCTGTTGTGCTAAAAAAACAAGTTTTATACTCGTGGATGTGCCACTACCTCGTCTTGGTGCTGGGGCTGCTGTATTGGTTTTAGTCCGGTTTTCCAAAATTAACCGGACGAAAGGGTTTTGCCTTGTTTTTCCCCAAAAACGAGGCTGTTGATATATATCAATATATATGCAGGTGGGGATTCAATCACCCCCGGTTCAAAAAAAGAACAAGTTCATTGACAAATTCCTCATATATCAGTATTGTCATGGATTGAGGTCTGATTTTGGGCCCATTCGTAAGCAGTTGTTTTTTTTGATAAGTCGTAAGCGGTTGTTGAATGCTCATACTACTACAATCCATTGCTGATGTGTTGTTTGCCTTGATTGCTGAAGAGACACGTCTTAGTTCCATGTCACCTTTTGAATCAGTACCTCACAGTGTTTTAGCAGCTTCTCAAGAGACCAACGCAGTGAAGGGCAGCTCTTCTGAGATCTGAGCCTTGTGAGCATTGCAAGAAGACTTCTGCCACCCACGCCTCCAACCCAGCTGGCGCTGCCCCCACCACCAGCATGGAGGGGCGTCAGGTGAAGCGCCTCTTCCCGTCTGAGAAGGAGGAACGCTGTCGCTTGAGGCTGTGTTACAACTGTATCGAGAAGTTCGGGCACGGCCACAATAAGGTGTGTCTTGCCTAATGGGCCTGTTACGAAACGATATCTGTTCCTAACATACACCTCTTCGTACTGGTGATCTCATCAAGAGAAAGAGGATTAGCAGTTAGTTAGTATAAGCAGTTAGCACTACGAAGGGGCATGTCCCTTCGGTAATAGACAGTTCCAGTGAGTTGCCATTCCCCAAACTGTTGCGTCCGTACGATGTCCGTACGACGCGACCCTTCACTTGTATATAATCCAAAGAGATCAATGAAATGGATAGTTGTTCCTAAATCACTGTTCATTCCATTCACTTCACAACACGGTATCAGCACGATCCTCGCCTCCTTATGTTGTTGCTTGGTTCCATTGGAAATTGTTGCGAACAACCAGCCTCTTCCCTGGTGGTGTCAGGTCGAAGATTGAAGTGGCCTTCATACTTCTGTCCTGGTGCAGCTTGTCTGCGACCCACAGACTTTAAGTAGAGATCAACAAGATGACTTGGGGTACGACATTTCTTAGTGGTATGGCTATAACAATCACACTTTTGACATACAGGTTTGTTATTCCTGCGTTTGGAAATGTTGTTACCCTTGTTGGAAACACGATTTTGGGATTTCTTGTTGTGTCTATGTTTGTTTTTACCCTTCTTGGAGTTTCCTTGATGATAGTTCTTTTCAGATCTATCATTAGATTTGGGTTTATTCTGAGTGTATGCATATACTTCAGGCAATGGAGCAGACCCTACGGGGCGCTGCTGATTATTCCAAACCATAAGTTCAGAATGTTTTTCGGCCTCAAGTAGAGTTTGGATAAGCTCTGAATAAACCTGGAAACGCCTTTCACGGTATTGTTGTTGAAGAATCCTTTCAGAGGGGAGCATAGTAGATAGAGTCTTTTCTATCTTATCCGCATCTGTAGGTTCTTTCTCGCAGAATTACAACTTGAAACAAATCCTATGAACAACATGATTGTAATCACTCACAGTTTTAAAATCCTGTAAGCGAAGTTGCGTCCACTCATAGTTGGTCGCTGGCAGAACAAGTGCCTTTTATTGTTCATAGCGTTGCTTAAGAGAATTCCATAAATTTCGTGGGTTCTCTTCCAACAAGTATTCAGCCTTAAGGTCAGGATGAATATGGCTCCTAATGAGATATAGGGCCGTGTATACATGTTGATCATCAAGTAGTGCAACACCCTCTTCGGGTGGTAACACGGCTCGATAAAGTCCACGGGACGCAAGACTAACTTTTACGTCCACAGCCCATGTGGGATAATTGTGGCCGTCTAGAGCAAGTAAATCAAACTCTTTGACAGTCATTGATCCTACACGAGACAAACCATCGAAATATTTTAAATTAATAAAATATTATGGTGTGTTGTAATTATGGGATGCAAAACAGAGACTAGGTAAATCTCGTATTATTAATGGTGTAAAGATCTCATGTGCATAATAAAATAATGAAGGTAGTCACCATGAAGGTGTAGACCTCAAATTGGGCATAGTCTGTGTGAACAGTAGATGGCAAGTAATTTATGCAAGTTGTATGAACGCGTCTTAAGGTAGTCATCAAGAATGATGTAGACCTTAGTTAATTCACAAACGAATTGGGTACGCACCTTGAGGATAGTCACTAAGCTGTAGACTTAGTGTAGATCCCACAGTAGCAACAATATGGTGCTACCTTGTGTATGGCCAACAGGAATGCGAATTAATGGTAGTCATCTTTGTGAAAAGATGTAGACCAAATGTTCTAATTTGTGATATTGGGTACGCACGTTGAGGATAGTCACTAAGTATAGTGTAGATCCTGCAGTAGCAACTATGGTGCTACCTTGTGTATGGCCAACAAAACAAATATAGAACATGCGCGTTATACAATTTTAGAGAAAAAAATACACATAAAATGTCGCATCCATTATTTAAGCGCGTTGTGCTTTAAAGTTGAAAAGCGTAAAGGGGCTTAAATAAAATGATCAATTGCGAAATAAATAAATAATGGCAAGATCATGGTCATAATAATTAAAAAAATATTATTAATGGATTTGCCATACATTCAGGGACAAATACTTTGAATAATATCATAGGCAGATATTTTACAATGATAAAATATCAGAAGTACAACTATATTTAAAATCAGCGACTAAACATAAGAGTACTTAATTTGACAGCACGTAATTATAAGAGACTAGCAGAGTCTTTACGAATTAATGCTAAAAAATAAATAAAACAAAAAAGGTAATGAGCCAGCCGGCCATAGGAATTGGAAATGAATCCACTTTCATTTTGGGCCCAGCATGGCTCATCGGGCGAGCAATGAATAGCAGGGAGGGAGATCTTGGCGCAGGCCATTGGGCCATCTTCACGGCCTATAGAGGCAGATTGGGCAGGCAGCAGGGGCTCCAACCCTTACTGCCCACGCCGCTGCTCACCAGGAAGCCGCCGCCACCTCTTGACTGCCCCACCGCTGCTCACCACCACGCCGCTGCTGCTCGCCAGATTCAGTTGGAGGAGGACTCCCCCTCGTCGGGAGAGTGGAAGCCGCTGCCGCCCACCGCCATGTTGAGCACCTCCGCGCTTGGGAGGCCGAGATCCGCCGGGTTCCAGGCGCCGGTGCGACGGAGGCCGGGGCGCCTGTCCACTGCCGCCATCTTGCGGCCAAGGAGGCGCCGGAGCGTCGGGGTCGGCAACATCTCGGCCGGAGGAGGACCCGGGAGGGCCTTCGCCTTCATGCGGGCAGCGGCCTCCGCGCGAGTCACGGGCGGAGAAGCCAGTGCCACCAGAGTAGGAGCCGAGGGGCCCGCGCGTGTCGGAGGTGGAGCTGATGGCCCGGCCCTGTCGAGGAAGAAGTACGGCGAGAAGCCGGTCCTCGCCGCGGTGTTGAAGATGTCGCCGACGTTGAAGAGGTTTCCGATGCCGGGGGCAGCCACCACGTCGACCTCGTCTTCGATCTTGACTGCATCGAGCGCTGGGGCAGCCTGCGTGTTCAGGAACCACGGATCGAGTGGGGAAACACCGTTGCCTGTCGCCACTGGAGTCGGAGAGGCTGGTGTGGGCGTCGGCAGAGAGTAGGCGTACTCAAGCGTGTGCGGCATCAGGGTGTACTCCTTGCAGAAGTCGCACCAGTAGCGGGGCGGCGCTGGTGCTGGCGACATCGGTTCCATGGGAACATAAGCAGGTACAACGGGCGCATCAACCACTTCATCGATGGACGACGCCGGGGCTTCAACAGCGCGTGGTGCGGCGTTGCTGGGGCCAGCACCGTCTACTCCAAGGCGAGGATCCGGTGGCTGGCTCTGCAGACGCAGACCGCGCAGAGAAGTTTGGTGGCCACGCGCTGGAATCCAGCGACGGCGAGGAACTGCATTTGCATGGAGGCCGCGAATGGTAGAGTCGAAGAGGCGGCCAAAACGACTATGGCCATGGCCATGGGCAATGTTGCGGCGAACACGAGACCCAAGGCGCTCGAAGACGCTGCGGCGCTATCCATGGTGTCCGTGGTTGCGGATCGGGCCACGGCGAACTCTGCCGACGTGGCTAAGGGCGAAGAACAGTCCACGAGCAATGTGAGACGGGAAGTCGATCTTGGTCATGGTGCTTACCGTGGAAGGTTCAGAGGTGTGCCTCCGTTGTCGTTCTCCTTCTCTCTGTCCAGTAGAGCGATGGAAGAGGAATTATGCCTAGTGGATAGCGGTACCACTAATTCTATTTTTAGGGAAACAAAATATTTCCAAACTCTTACTAAAACACAAGGAAATGTTTTGACAATCGCTGGGCGCGATGCTACCATTGTTGGCTCTGGTCATGCCACTATCGTACTCCCTATGGGTACCCAAATTACAATTGAGGATGCTTTATTGTATCCCGATTCAAAGCGTACCTTGTTAAGTTATAGAGATATCCGTCAAAATGGTTTTCACATCGAAACCAGTGATGATAATAATGAGGAAATTCTCCTTGTTACTAAAAATAACGGATATGACAAAAGAATTGTTGAGAAAATTCCCTCTTTCTCGTCCGGATTGTACTACACATACATCAAACCCGTACCGCATGTTGCGTACAAGGTAATTTTCCAGAATGTTAACACATTCAAAACTTGGCATGAACGCCTTGGCCATCCTGGTGTTGGGATGATGCGAAAAATTATCAGCAATTTGAATGGTCATGAGTTAAACACTACTAAATTTCCAAAATCTTCAGATTTTATGTGCACTTCATGTGCTACAGGGAAATTGATCATACGGCCATCGCCTGTTAAGATCCAAAATGAGCCACTTAAATTTCTTGAACGCATTCAAGGAGATATTTGTGGCTCCATACAACCAACGTCTGGACCGTTCAGGTATTTCATGGTTCTAATAGATGCATCTACTAGATGGTCTCATGTGTGTCTTTTGTCCACACGTAACCATGCATTTGCTAAAATTATTGCTCAAGTTATTAGACTTAGAGCACATAATCCTGAACATCAAATTCTATCAATTCGAATGGACAATGCTGCTGAATTTTCCTCAAAGGCTTTCAACGATTATTGTATGGCTTTGGGAATTCATGTTCAGCACTCTGTCCCATATGTCCATACACAAAATGGTTTAGCAGAATCTCTTATTAAGAGAATTAAACTCATTGCAAGACAATTATTACAACATTGCAATCTACCAACTTCATGTTGGGGTCATGCAGTCTTACACGCTGCTGACTTAATTCAATTGCGACCAACTGCATATCATGCAGTCTCCCCATTGCAATTAGTACGTGGGAATATACCAAATATTTTTCATCTGCGAAAATTCGGTTGCGCTGTATACGTACCGATCTCACTACCTAAGCGTACTTCTATGGGTCCACATAGAAAACTTGGTATATATGTGGGATATCAATCTTCATCGATTATCAAATACCTCGAGCCTCTTACAGGGGACTTATTCACGGCCCGGTACGCTGATTGCATATTTAATGAGGACCATTTTCCGGCATTAGGGGGAGACTTCAAGTACCAAAATGAATGCCAGGAAATCAACTGGAATGCCCAAGGTATTTCCCCCTCAGATCCACGTACTCTAGAGACTGAACAACAAGTTCAGAAAATCATAAACTTACAACATATTGCAAATAACCTGCCAGAAGCATTTACTGATTATAAGGGTGTCACTAAATCCTCTTATCCTGCTCGCAATGCGCCCGAAAGAGTGGAGGTACCAATAAAAACCATTCAACTCCCATTTCCAAAGAAGAGGGGGAGAAGTACGGTTGCTCCTATGGATAATGCTCCAAGTAAGCGTCAGAGGAAATCGAGGACTAAATCGTCCAAATCAGTAAATCCAAGCCAACCTCAAGTTGGTCGACACCTAATAGTGGATAAAAGTCCAACACCAGGACCAAATCCATAACTCGGATCAACGGTGCATCCAAATTCTGATCCTGGGACATCGGAACACCCTGACTCCATAGTTTTGGGAAATATTGAGTCAAATAATAGGGTGAAAGAAATTTCCATTAATTATATCGATTCTGGAGAATCATACGATCGTAAGACTACTGTTGTCGACATGTACTTCTCCGCAGCAATTGCAGAAATCTTTCTCAATGATCTAGATCCTAAGACCATGGTAGAGTGCAAAAAGCGCTCGGACTGGGCTCAATGGAAAGAAGCAATCCAAGCTGAGATAGCCTCGCTCATGAGAAGAGGGGTATTCACAACTGCAATACCTACGCCTTCCAAAGTTTTTCCTGTAGGCTTTAAATGGGTTTTCGTCCGGAAACGAAATGAAAACAACGAAGTGGTGAGATATAAAGCAAGGCTAGTAGCACAAGGGTTCACGTAGAGACCTGGCATTGATTACAATGAAACCTATTCTCCAGTAATGAGTGGAATTACTTTCCGATACTTAATATCATTGGCAGTTCAAAATCATCTATCTATGCAGTTGATGGATGTGGTGACAGCATATTTATATGGGTCACTTGATTCGGACATATATATGAAGGTTTCCGATGGAATCCAAATTCCGAATCCAATCGCAAACCGCAACATGTATTGTGTAAAACTATAAAAGTCATTATATGGCTTAAAGCAGTCGGGACGAATGTGGTACAACCGACTGAGTGAATTCCTTCTAAAGAAAGGATACTCTAACAATGATGATTGCCCATGTGTTTTCATTAAGAAATCTCGAACGGGATTTTGTATTATATCCGTGTATGTTGATGATTTAAATATCATTGGCAACCCAAAGGACATAGATGAAGCACGCAAACATCTGAAGATAGAATTCGAGATGAAGGATTTGGGTAAGACCAAGTATTGCCTAGGCTTACAACTTGAGCACCGTCCTTCAGGGATTTTAGTGCATCAGTCAGCCTATATCCAGAAAATATTGGAGAAATTCAATATGGATAAATCATACCCTATTAAAACCCCGATGGTTGTTCGTATCTTAGAAATAGGGAAAGATCCATTCAGACCACGGGATATTGGGGAAAAGATATTGGGACCAGAAATCCCATATCTCAGTGTCATTGGCGCACTTATGTATCTTGCAAATTCACCAGGCCTGATATTACATTTGCAGTGAACTTACTAGCTAGGCATAGTGCGGATCCAACTCGCCGTCATTGGACGGGAGCGAAGTGTATCCTCAGATACCTTAATGACACAAAGGATCTTGGTTTATTCTTCAAGAAAAATTATGATCCCAGTATGATTGGTTATACAGATGCTGGTTACTTATCTGATCCTCATAACGGAAAATTCCAAACAAGATTTATATTCCTACATGGAGGTATAGCTATTTCATGGAAGTCTTCTAAGCAGACCCTGACAGCAACCTCTACTAATCATTCTGAGATTATTGCTCTATACGAGGCATCACGAGAATGTGTATGGCTTTGCAGAATGATTAACCACATACAACAGTCATCTGGTCTAGGTGCAATTGAATCACCTACAATTATCTATGAAGATAATTCTGCTTATGTTACACAGATGCAAACAGGTTACATAAAGAGCAATATCACTAAGCATATTGTTCCTAAATTGTTTTATCCCCATGAACTACAAGAAAGTGGGGAAATAAACATCTTGCAAATCAAGTCATGTGATAATCTCGCTGACCTATTTACTAAGTCTTTACCAACTTCTGTATTTCAAAAATTGGTACATGGAATTGGTATGCGCCGACTTCGAGATTTGCCAGAATTAGGGGGAGACATCCCCTAGATGTAGACCTATACCAGCATCATATTATACTCTTTTCTTTGATAAGTTTTACTCACAAGGTTTCTTGTTAAAGTTTTTAATGAGGTAATATTAACATAAGCATGTGCCATATTTCCTATTTTCCCTACCAGGGTTTTTGTGGGAAATATCAAAGACACATATTGCCCTCACAACTCATCCATGGTTTTTCCCTGAAAAGGTTTTTCATATGAGTTATCCAAGAGGCAATACCAATAATATGCCGTCATATTTTCTCCTAATTTTTCCATGGGGTTTTACAGGAGTTTTAGCGACATATCATTTTATATTGATCCTCATATTTTTCCTAAAAAGGTCTTTGGAGGAGCAATCTATATGTCGTATCTCCAATATCTTTTCCCCACTGGGGTTTTTAATGGGATGTCAATGACATAGTGGTTTATTTAAATCACACTCATATATGATATTTTCTCCTTATTTTCCTATAAGGTTTAAAGGAGTTTTTATGGCATATCTATACATGCATATTTCTCAGATTTTTCCCACAGGGTTTTTCGAGGAATCCAAGGTTACAGCTGCATTGATCTCAAGGAAGATTCGATCAAGGGGGAGTGTTACGAAACGATATCTGTTCCTAACAGACACCTCTTCGTACTGGTGATCTCATCAAGAGAAAGAGGATTAGCAGTTAGTTAGTATAAGCAGTTAGCACTACGAAGGGGCATGTCCCTTCGGTAATAGACAGTTCCAGTGAACAGTTGCCATTCCCCAAACTGTTGCAACCGTACGATGTCCGTACGACGCGACCCTTCACTTGTATATAATCCAAAGAGATCAATGAAATAGATAGTTGTTCCTAAATCACTGTTCATTCCATTCACTTCACACCAGGGCCAACGTCATGTAGGGGCAAGCAGTACATGCGCAGGGACGCTGCCAGGAGCGCGTCGAAAGTGCCGCGCGCAATGTAGGCGTTCTGGTTAGGCAGGCAATCAGGCACGGTTTTTTTTTATAGGACTATCAGTCACGGCTTGAGTTTAGGAGATTACCATCTCTGGTTTGTTAGTGGCCCAGGGCCTATTTACATCTTGTATGAGACTCCATCAGGTTTAAGTAATAACAATTATCTCCACTCCTAATCTCCCTTCTTCAACATAGGGCGCCGAGGGGAAAAACCTCGTCCCATTACCGATCGAGACTACGAGCTTCGTAGCCAAGGTCCTTCCTCCCTGAACCCTGACGCCCTTGACAACCAATTTTATTCTTGACGCCCAAAAGGCCAAAACAGTGGACTTCTCACATTTGCCACCCAAAATGTATTTCTTGATTCCTTAGCACCCAAAAAATTGCCACCCTTGCAAATTTGCCGTTTCGACCTTTTCTAGTGTTTTGATTATCTTTTCCACTCTCAACCCATATGAATTGATCATTTTGCCCTCTGGCCAGGTTGAGCCCTTCCTGGCTCCACCACAACCATCCATTTGCACCCAACAGTGGCAACATTGCCCCGTGCCTCTTTTTGCAGCAATGAAGGGCACAATTTGCCGTTTCGACCTTTTCTAGTGTTTTGATTATCTTTTCCACTCTCAACCCATATGAATTGATCATTTTGCCCTCTGGCCAGGTTGAGCCCTTCCTGGCTCCACCACAACCATCCATTTGCACCCAACAGTGGCAACATTGCCCCGTGCCTCTTTTTGCAGCAATGAAGGGCACATACCCATCAAATAAGTTGAAATATCAAATGACTATACAAGATGAGTAGCGATAGTGTGCTGATCATGTACTCCCAAACCAGCCTTGTTTAGATACTCAAATTCATCCCCAAATTCTACTATGCAAAAAGAAGATTCCCTATCACATCAAAATGTCGGCACATATATGGAGTACTAAATGTAGATGAAATCAAAAACTAATTGCACAGTTTTATTGTACTTTGCGAGACGAATATTTTAAGCCTAATTAATCAATACTTGGACAATTATTACCAAATAAAAATAAAATTGCTACAGTGTGATGGGACATTTACTATGCAAAGTTTGCTTCCGAAATTTGGGATCTAAACAAGGCACGAGGGGGGTCTTCATGGCCAGGCATTGCAGTAATGATGTCAGCCACCACAACAGCATCTCCACTGTGTGACCCAGGCCTTGTTTAGATACCAAATTCACCCCAAATTTCACTATGCAAAAAGAAGATTCCCCATCACATCAAAATGTCGGCATATATATGGAGTACTAAATGTAGATGAAATCAAAAACTAATTGTACAGTTTTGTTGTACTTTGCGAGACGAATGTTTTAAGCCTAATTAATCAATATTTGGACAATTATTACCAAATAAAAACAAAATTGCTACAGTGTGACGTGACATTTACTATGCAAAGTTTGGATCCCAAATTTGGGATCTAAACAAGGCCCCATGTGGAACGATGAGAGCTGATGGGGGGTTGGAACAGCTGGGGCAGATGAAGCACCTCCGTGTGCACCTTCCTTGCTGTTTGGCTCACCAAGAATCCACGTCATGTGCCGCCTCATAACTGGCAGCGCCTGTTTCGTGGGCAACTGGAGCTGATGTGACGAGGGGGTTTGAAATAGAGACCGACTGCGCCCACTCGGCACATGGACGCATAACTACCCATGCCACTGGTTTGGTGTCACCATCCAAATCGCCTAGGCCAAGAGTTCCTGCTTCAAGCATGCAGGAGGCGGCTGACAACATATATATGAATAAAGAAGAAAGACCCATCATTTATGCAGCGGCTAGGCACGAAGGAAGGGGAGAAGGACATTTATAGGATGGCTAGAATCCGCGAGAGGAAGACAAGTGACATCAACCAAATAAAATGCATCAAGGATGGGACAGATCGACTTCAGGATGAGGAGATCAAGGACAGATGGAGAGAGTACTTCGACAAGCTGTTTAATGGAGAGAATGAGGGTCCTACCCTTGAGTTGGATGACTCATTTGACGATACCAACAGACGCTTTGTGAGGAAAATTCAGGAGGCAGAGATCGGAGAGGCTTTGAAGAGGATGAAGGGAGGTAAAGCGATGGTCCTTGATGGTATCCACATTGAGGTGTGGAGATACCTAGGTGCCAGAGCGATAGTATGGTTAACTAAACTTTTTAACCTTATTTTTTGGTCTAACAAGATGCCTGAAGAATGGAGGAGAAGTATATTAGTACATATCTTCAAGAGCAAAGGAGATGTTCAAAGTTGTACTAACTACCGTGGGATTAAGTTGATGAGTCATACGATGAAGCTCTGGGAGAGAGTTATCGAGTATCGCCTAAGGAGAGTGACACATGCGACCCAAAATCAGTTTAGGTTCATGCCTGGTAGATCGACCATGGAGACGATTTTCTTATTACGACAATTGATGGAGAGATATAGGGAGCAGAAGAAGGACTTGCACATGGTCTTTATTGACCTCGAGAAGGCATATGACAAAGTACCGAGAAATGTCATGTGGTGGGCCTTGGGAAAGCACAAAGTCCCAACTAAGTACGTTACCCTCATCAAGGATATGTACAGGGATGTTGTGACGTTTGTCCGAACATATGATTGGCGACACTAGTGACTTTTCAATTCAAATAGGACTACATCAGGGGTCAGCTTTGAGCCCTTATTTATTTGCTTTGGTGATGGATGAGGTCACAAGGGACATACAAGGTGATATCTCTTGGTGTATGCTCTTTGCTGATGATGTGGTGTTAGTTGACGACAGTAGGGCGGGAGTTAATAGGAAGTTAGAACTATGGAGGCACACGTTAGAGTCGAAAGGGTTCAAACTTAGTAGGACTAAGACCGAGTACATGAGATGCGATTTCAGCGTAACTAGGCACGAGGAGGGAGATGTTAGCCTCGATGGGCAAGTGGTGGCCAAGAAGGATACTTTTCGGTATTTAGGGTCGATGCTACAAAAGGATGGAGACATTGATGAAGATGTTAGGCATAGAATTTTAGCCGGCTGGCTGAAATGGCGTCAAGCTTCTGGCGTTCTCTGTGACAAAAGGGTGCCTCAGAAGCTGAAAGGTAAGTTCTATAGGACGGCGATTCGTCCGGCGATGTTATACGGTGCTGAGTGTTGGCCTACAAAAAGGCGACATGTCCAGCAATTGAGTGTAGTAGAGATGCGTATGTTGCGTTGGTGTTGTGGGCACACAAGGAGGGATAGAGTTCGGAACGACGATATTCGGGATAGGGTTGGGGTGGCACCAATTGAGGAAAAATTGATTCAACATCGGTTGGGATGGTTTGGACATGTCCAACGGAGGCCTCCTGAGGCGTCGGTGCGTAGTGGAGTTCTAAAGCGGGCCGATAATGTAAAGAGCGGTAGAGGTCGACCTAAACTAACTTGGGACGAGTCCGTTAAGAGAGATCTTAAGGAGTGGAATATCTCCAAGGATTTAGCTATGGACAGGAGCGCTTGGAGATTGGCAATCAACGTGCCTGAACCGTGATATCTTTTTGTTTTGTGCCATTTATGTCCCTTTATGTGTCTTCCTGTTTCTCGTCTCTTTTGGGTTTCATCTCTAGCCTACCCCAACTTGCTTGGGACAAAAGGCTATGTTGTTGTTGTTTGCCCACGATGATTTGATGTTAATGGTCATCTTTGACACCAACGCCGCATTGTTGCTATATTTTCATAAAGCTGTGTTTCTGATTATACTTCATAGGTAGAAAGATATTTTGTCCTTTTTGTGCATGCTGAACCACTTGAAAAACCTGAGCAAGTTTATTATAATTTCCTTGCTGATTCAGCACTGCTGCGAGTTTGTAGTGAGTTGGTCTGAATTTATTTATCATTTGAATTTTCTGATACATATATCAATACCTTTTCGGCTCATAGCTTAATTGATGCTCTTGCAAGGCTGCACAAAGTGGGCTGAATGTTCAAGGAGGGCAAAGGAGCATGAAGAGGAGGGCTGGATTTATGTACTGTAAAATGTTTGTGAACTATGTTCCCTTTCATGTACAAAATTGCAATGGATCTTTCTCCTGATGGTAGATCCAGTTAATTTTTGTGAAATTTTGAGATAAAGATAGTTACTTTCAAATTTATTGATAGTCATGTTAACCATCACCTCTCATTTACCATGACTTTTGTAATTATGTCTAGCGCTTGACATTTGTTTTCTTTTTTGCCTATCGGCATATCCAGAACCAATTTTTATTCTCTTCTACTGTTCTCATGAATAATGTTCTTGCAGAGGCTCTATCTGGTTTGGACGTTTGCTGTTTAACAATGAGAATATTGGTTTTGCAGAGGCTCTATCTGGTTTGGATGTTTCATGTTTAACAATGAGTTAGCATTTTTGTCTTTATCTTTCTTTCATGACTCTCACGAGTACTCAACGCCATGAAGAGTGCATACATAAATGGATTAATGCAACTTCCTGAAAGCTTTCTGAGCGTAAGGCTGATTAGGATGGAGCATGGGACATTGTTACAGAGTTAACCTTATTTTGGCATTGACATTTAAACCTCAGGTTCTGGGTATTGTGCGAAAGGAATACTCTTTGTCACATACTGAGCACGGAAAAGCTTCCTGTACCAGAAAACCATCAAAATCATAAAGTTCCCACATCTGTTTTTTATGGTTTGGCTGATTTTCTTAGATTGTGTGATAAGAGGCGTGATTCTGAAATAGACGCTGTTTAGAGATGAATCTGCTATTTGAGATGCAAGCACGGATTTAAACGGTACCATAGTCTGGGCTCTATAATTATGTATGTGCACTATTTCAGACAGGAGTCAATCGATGTATTTATGGATTGTCGGGTATCAATGATTACGATACCCAAAGGCAACGCTAAAAACTAGCCTTTCTATAAATCACGAACATGATTACGGACCTAGCCGATCCTTTGGTGTGGGATACCCGTCCTGTCCGACCGTAAGGGAAGTCTCGCCTTGCCCGACCCCAATGACGACGGACTCCCACGCTTCACCCAGACGAGCCAGAACATAACTGCGGCGGTGGCTCTGCTCCGAGGTCTCCCGGAGCCCGCAACGCCCGAGGGACGCTAGGCGCAGCGCGAGATCCGCACGCTGCTCGAGCCGCGGCGGTGCAGCAGGCGGAGAGCTTGGCATCTCGATGATGCAATGCCAACCAGCGTGCACCGTTGACACGACATGGCAACGACGCATCCGTCCTCTAGCCCCCTCACAGCGGGGAAAAGCCTGCCGAGGACCGTGGCAAGGCCGCATCCGTCCACCAGCCAGCGCGTGACAACGGAAAAGCCACCTCGCCCCCGGTGCATGACCGCCTCAGCGACAACCGCGATGCGCGTGACACCCTGAACGCCCGCAGGCGCGGATGGGAGGAGCAGAGAAGAGAGGCCAGCCACCGCTACAACCCTCATTGTGGCGGCCGCTACGACAGCGGCGAAGACCGAAGCTTGAGTCCCCCACCGTCGGGGCCCCGGGTCTTCAGTCGACACATCCTCAGTGCGCCCGTCACAGCACGGTATCGTCCACCGGCAAGTATCCAAAATTACGCTAGGGAAACAAACCCTGGCCTGTGACTCAAGGACTACCGGCTTGCTTGTCAGGCTGATGGCGCAGATGGTGACGCGTTCATCATCCGCAACCTCCCCCTATACCTTGCCGACTCGGCATGTATGTGGTTGGAGCACTTTCCGCCCAACGAGATTAGGTGTTGGGTGGATCTAAAGGAGATCATTGTGGGTAACTTCTAGGGCACCTACGTGCGCCCTGGGAACCCCTGAGACCTCAAGAACTGTCAGCAGAAGTTGGACAAAACTCTCTGCGAGTACATTCGTCGCTTCTCCCGACAGTGCAATGAGCTACCCAACGTCGCCAACGCCGACATGATCAGGGCCTTCTTGTCGGGGACCACCTATGAGTCCCTAGTCCACAAGTTGGGGCGCAAGCACCCGCGGACCACCAAGGAGCTCCTCGACATCGCCACCAGCCACGCCTTGGGCGAGGAGGTGGTCGGAGCAATTTTTGACCGCGCCTGAGGCAAGGCCAAGTGGGATGAGGACGCCGGCGAAGGCGCCTCCAACCGCTCAAAGAGGAAGAAGAGGAGCAAGCAACAGTCCGGGGACTCGCTCGTGGCATCCGCAAAGTGCAAAGGCAAGAAGGCATCCGCCAAGAGCACCTCGGATCACTTCGAGAAGCTGCTCGAGGGACCGTGCTCGAATCACGCCTATCCCGTCAAGCACTTGTACAAGGGTGAGCCAAAGAAGAAGCCAGAGTAGTCCACGGACGACATCGAGGAGAATGACGACGATGGTTTCCCGCAGACAACTGGCTGCCTCATGATCTTTGGCGGAACGGAGGCATACGCATCCAAACGCCAGCAGAAGCTTGTGCGCCGGGGGGTGTACACGGCCGAGCCGACGACACCCACTTACCTCAAGTGGTCAGACTCCTCCGTCACTTTCGACCGCTCTGACCACCCAGAGCATGTACCGCAGCCGAGAAGGTGCCCGCTCATCATCGACCCGATCATCAGCACGAAACGGCTCACTAAAGTACTGATGGACAGAGGCAGCGGCCTCAACATCATGTATGCAGAGACACTCGATGCCATGGGCATCGACCAGGCACGCATCTGGCTGACCGAAGCGCCTTTCCACGGCATCGTGCCAGGGAAACAGGCCAAGCCCCTTGGGTAGATCAACCTGCCCGTCACTTTCGGGACCCCATCCAACGACAGGAGGAAAACTCTCACCTTCAAGGTGGTCGGATTCCACAGAACCTACCACGCCATGTTGGGACGCCCATGCTACGCGAAGTTCATGGTCGTCCCCAACTACACTTATCTCAAGCTCAATATGCCAGGCCTAAAGGGGGTCATCACCGTTGGCACTTCATTCCAGTGCGCTTACAAATGTGAAGTGGAGTGCTGCGAGCTCGCCACCGTGACCATCGCCTCTGAGGAGCTCACCGCCATCAGGGTGGCGACAATTGAGGAGGTGTCCAACTCCAAGCAGCCGGCGTGCTCCTTTGAGCCCACGAAGAACACCAAGGAGGTCCCCATCAATCCCACCGGCTCTGACGACAAGGTGTTGTGCATCTGCTCTGACCTTTCCCCCAAATAGGAAAGCACGCTCGTTGATTTCCTCCGCGCAAACAGTGACATCTTCGCATGGAAACCCTCAGATATGTCAGGCATTCCGAGGGAAGTCACCAAGCACGCCTTGAGGATCAAGCCGGGCTCCAAGCCGGTACATCAACATCTACGCCGCTTCGATGAGGAGAAGCGTAGGGCCATCGGCGAGGAGATTACAAAGCTTTTGGTGGCTAGATTTACCAATAAAGTGTATCATCTTGAGTGGTTAGCCAATCCTATTCTTGTAAAAAAGAAGAGCGGGGGAAATGGAGAATGTGTGTTGACTATACTAGTCTCAATAAGGCGTTCCTAAGGATCCGTTTCCTTTACCACGCATAGATTAAGTAGTCGACTTGACCTCAGGGTGCAAAACCCTCTGCTTCCTTGATGTGTATTCTGGTACCATCAGATTGCAATGAAAGAGTCCGACTAGCTCGCGACTTATTTCATCACGCCGTTCAGATCGAAAAACACGAGGGCAACATACCAGCGATGTATGCTCAAGTGTTTCAGCGATCTCATCGGAGAGACCATCGAGGCTTACATCGACAACATTGTAGTCAAGTCCAAAAAGGTTAACCAGCTCCTGGTCGACCTCGAAAAAACCTTCAAGAAGCTTTGAGAGAATGACATAAAACTCAACCCTAAAAAATACGTTTTCGGGGTCTCGAGAGGTATGCTACTCGGATTATCATCTCTGAGCGAGGCATTGAAGCGAACCCAGAGAAGATTACAACCATCACTCTGATGGGTCTGATTCAGAACGTAAAGGGGGTGCAGCGAATCATGGGATGCCTCGTGGCTCTTAGCCGCTTCATATCACGCCTCGGCGAATGACGTTTCCCCCTTTACCGGCTTCTGAGGAAAACTGACCGGTTCATGTGGACAGCCGAGGCTCAGGAGGCGCTTGACAAGCTCAAGGAGCTCTTGACCGCTCCTGGTGTATATCATGGCCACCACGCAAGTGGTTTGTGCTACTCTGGTTATAGAGCAGGAAGAGGTAGGGCACGCTCTTAAGGTGCAGCGCCCTATTTATTTTATCAGTGAGGTCTTGGCTGATGTTGACAATAATTAACTATCAATTTTAAATGTCAACAAAAGAAGATAAATGACTTAAAATGAACATCACCATAGACTTAGGGGTTTTAACTGATGATTTCTATAAGTCTTGGTGAATGTCTATTTCTACAGGGGGTTATCAGGAAATAATCAAAGAAGGCCCACATGTCATGTTTACATAGAGATAAAGACGCACGCATCTGCAAGAAGACTCTAGAAGACTCGGGAAGGCAGCCCCTGGAGGATGGGGCCCACCTGTCAGGTAGATAGGGCACCCGCCCACATCATCAGGGCATCCGCCCTACCCCTCAGCTAATCAGGGCTGAGCTCATGGATCATGCCCCTAATCGCCTTTAAGGATCAATCTACACTGTGCATGAAGGTCGGTTTGATCTGAGGGCTCTGGTGCATTTGAGGAGGCTATATAAGCAAGGCCATACCCCTAGGTTGAAACCCTAATTCATTATTATTATTATCAAGAGGAAGCCATCATCAAGGCTAGGGTTTAGAGATCTCTCTCCACCAGAGAATTAGAATAGCTACTCAAATACTTCAAATTCTACATAGGTTTAGACTAGATAGATTCAAGAGTTGGGCGCCTATGCCCAGGATTCAGATCATCATCTACAAGTTTGGTACTATCTTGTATCTTTCTCTATGACTTTATTCTAAATATCATTATGTTTCTATTTATTATGTTCCTAGTTTGCTCTAGTTTTATATTTGATATAGTTATGATTGATGATGAGTTTATGTATAAGTTTGCAAAGCGCTTAGCTCTTTTCTCGAGGGAGTTAAGTGGTAGATTACATGTAGGTGTGGTGCTTAGATGTTGTTTACCTGCAAATGCACCCTATTGGCTGGGTCATGTGGTAGTTAGCGAAACTGACAGTTTCATTGAGTCTTATATAATCCACCTCCCGTTAGTAGGACAGGCAGAATTGGTATTATGTGGGAAGTCATGCTATGTTTTGGCTTTCTTCAGTGATGTTCCTTATACATAGATGAAGAGTCTTTTGTGCTATATATGATAGTGTATGTGCTAGAGTAGATGAAAGACTTAGTTGATTAAAACCTACCTCGAATTCAATCTTTTGCCTAGTCAGATGTCTACCTACCTTTATGATGAGTAGCCTATCTCTAATCTCTGCGTGTGTTATCCTCTGAGCTTATCAATTCATTATATTTATTTATCATGGCTTACCCCCTATCAAAGCAAGTGATTGTGTGATTGATTCTCATAAGTAGTCGTATTTTGCAAGTTCATCTCTAGTTTAAGTCCTTAGTTCTTTCCCTTGAGCTAAATATAAATTAACGATACCTGGAATATTTCCTGGTGAAGTGCTACAATGGTATTTAATCTGTGTGCTTGCGGATCCCTTATTTATTTTCTAGAAGAGCATTTATAATACCAACACTTCTGGCGCCATGCTAGGGATGGCAACCTAGTACTTAAAGTGGTGTTAGAAGTGTCAACAGCTGATTCCAAGACCTGTTATCCTCAAATCCAAAAGCTCTTGTACATCATCCTAATTGCTAGGAGAAAGTTGCGGCACTACTTTGAGTCACACCTCGTGATGGTGGTTTTGTCCTTTCCTCTTGGTGAGGTCATCCAAAACCGTGACACCACGGGAAGGATTGCCAAATGGGCACTTGAGCTAATGGGTGAAGGGATCACCTACGCCCCCTAAGCAGCTATTAAGTCCTAGGTGCTGGCTGACTTCATCGTGGAGTGGACTGAGGTCCAGATGCCACCGGCGGCTATCGATCTGGAGTACTAGACGATGTACTTTGATGGCTCGTTGATGAAGAAGGGTGCCAGCGTGGGACTCATATGTGTTTCCCCCCTCGAAGTGTGCATGAGTTATAGGTACATGGTCGGCCTCTAGTACCCTGCCCCTAACAATGTGGCCGAGTATGAAGCACTCATCAACGGCCTGCGCATCGCCGTTGAGCTAGGGATCCGACGTTTGGACATTTGGGGTGACTCGCAGCAGTCATGAAGGAATCAAGCTGCCATGACGCCAAGATGGCCACTTACTGCCAACAAGTGCACAAACTGGAGGATAAGTTTGATGGCCTCGAACTCAGTCACATTCCCCGACGGCTTAACAAAGTAGCCGACAAACTAGCAAAGATGGTGTCTGGCCGAGAGCTAGTCCCGACCGATGTCTTTACCAGCGATTAGCACAAGCCTTCAGCCCATTACAAGGGGCTAGGGCAGGCTAGCAACAAGCCACCCACTTCAAGCTCGGGGGCTAGGGCCGGTGACAAATCTCTTGCCTCAAGCTCAGGGGCTGACCTCCCGGTGGCCCTGCCTGATCCCAAGGTCATGGAAATCAATGAAGATGCAGAGGCAGAGCCCGACCCTCTGGTGAAAGTCCTATGTTTGGTGTTGGTAATTAGTGACAATGCCTAAGTACTAATCCTATGCCTAAGATGTATGTAACATATGAGGATTAGTACATTCCAAGGTTGGTGGCAAGATGGACATGGTGATCATGATGGCCACACTTGGATTTGGGCGCAACCCTATGTGATCAAGGCAAAGGTATATGCTTAAGGGTTGTGTTTTAGTAACCAAGACACCTAGTGGGTGTGGTTACATTATAGGATAGATAGCCATACTATAAAGAGGGGAATGACGCGGCTATTGAACTCCTAAGTGCCTCTAGATGTGCATTTCATAATCATATGCATTTGGATAGAACTAATATCGCCTCGAAAAATGATTGTGAAAACGCTAACACACTCACACTTGACGAAGATCACTTGGTGGTATTAGCACGTTTGCGAAGGCGGTGGAGTTTGAGCGGTAGAGAGGGTTTGGGTCTCTCTCTCCCTCCCGCCGAGCTTGCGAGGCGGGATTCAGACGTTTTCGAGAAGTTGAAACGACTATTTTCCACTACGCCGGAAGTCTACAAAAGAAATGGAGGTGAACGGAGGTAACAGAGGTGACCGGACGCTGAACCGGACACGGTCCTTGCATGACCGGACGCGTTCGGTCAGTGTTCAGTGTCTGCGCGTTTTTCAGTTCGATGATCGGACGCGAGGCGTGTCCGGTCACTGATGATCGAACGCGTCCGGTCGTTCAGGGAGCTTACCGGACTATAACCGGATGCTGGCACTGTCGTGTCCGGTCTTGTTTCTTCAGCGCATCCGGTCGTTGTTTCGTTGAGTGCTGCTCAGGTGACCAGCGCGTCCGGTCATTCTCGGGACCAGCGCGTCCGGTCGTTTCCAGCGCATCCGATCTACGCGATGAGCGCGTCCGGTCATTGCTTCGCAGTTAGCCATTGGGTGACCGGTGTGTCCGGTCGTTTGGACCAGCGCGTCCGGTCAGTACTTCACGAGTTAGCCGTTGGGCGACCGACGCGTCCGGTCAGTTGGACCAGCGCGTCCGGTCAGCGTGATTTCGGCTGTTTAAGTTTCTAACGGCTCTATTCGAAGGGGTACGTCTATAAATACTCGTTGGCTGGCTCAAGGCTCTCTCTCTCGAACATTTGACATACTTGTGAGCACTTTGAGCTAAGCAACTCCCCTCCCACTCATCTCTCTTGCTTCTTTGCATATTCGAAGTGAGATTGAGTGATCCAAGTGCATTTGCATTGCGAGATTGCATCTAGTTGGCACTTGGTGGTTGATTTGCTGCGGGATTCTTGTTTCTCTTGGTGGTTGCCGCCACCTAGATGGCTTGGAGCAGCTTGGAGGCGTTGGCAAGAGTTGGTGTTTGTTCTTGGCCACCTCCGGTGATTGTGAGGGGTTTGTGCCTACCTCGGCGAAGCGCCAAAGGCAACATTAGTATATTACTCATGTCATTGTAACCTTTTGCCATTTGGTAGGTTCTTGTGGCACCTTTTGAGAGGCTCGGTGTGTGACCGATTAGCCACCGAACCACGTGGTGAAGAGGGACACAACAGGGACTAGCGTGCCGACAAGCACGTGAACCTCGGGATAAATCTTCGTGTCATCACTTTCATATTGTGATTGATTGATCCCGGTGTTCGGTTATCTTGGTATTCATCTCTTGATTATATTGATTGGTTGGCTCAATTCTTCGCCCCTCGGTGATACCCTCCTAACTCTCTCTTGTATTAATTTCTTAGTTATCTTTGCTAGTGAGTTAGCTTTGCTAGAGTAGCTTCTTTGTGTAGCTTGCTAGTTGTAGTTTCCTTCTCGGTTTGACTTGTGCGGTTGAGTGCAAATACACTAGAATTGTGTTTTGGTTAGGTGGCTTGCAAACACCCCGTAGGCTAAGCAAAACTCGCATCTCGCTTTTTGTTTTATTGATAAACTTGTTTAGCTTGTCTTTGTAGAAAAATTTAATAGGCTATTCACCCCCTCTAGCCATCAAGACCTTTCAAGTGGTATCGGAGCCGTGGTCACCGTTTGTAAGGCTTAACAACCTCGGTGCAAGATGGCTCAAGTTATGTTCAACCATGTCGGGGGCAAGCCTCCATTCTTTGATGGTGTCACATCTTTTGATCATTGGAAAAGAAAGATGAAGCAATATCTTGGCTCTCTTCATGAGAACGTTTGGGAGGTGACACACCATGATTATGCTATCATTGATCCCGACAAGCCCTAGGATGCTCTAGTTTGACCATTTAAGAAAGTCCAGTTTAGAGATCTTGCATGGAGGAGCAACCTTAAGCAAAGTTGTAGAGAATTTCATAAGGAACAAAAGTTCTAATATGGCCATCTCATGAAAATGACCAGAACATGCTCAAAATGGCCCACAAGTCAGTATTAGAGGCTGTTTTGGGACTTAGCAAATTTTGGTTAAGTGTGAAGCTGAAAACCGTTTCACTGTACCTCACTTTGGCAACTTGTTACTCACAAACTAGGCCAAACCAGTCCTTGAGCCAATTGACAAAGTTGTTGTCCACACATAGCTCTACAACATTGTCAACATGACCATCACCTAGTTCTAAATGATTTAGGAGATATAGTGTCTAGAATATCGGGTTTCAGTCGGCTTAATGACTGAAACTACGTTTCAGTTTCGAAGTGCACCACTTTGGAGCTCTGTGGTTTCAAATCCAGGCCGAACCAGTCCAAACTCCAATTGACAAACTTGTAGCCCTCATGTAGCTCTACAACATTGCCAACATCACCCACGTCTGGTTCTCACTGGTTTGGGAGTTAATCGTCGATGAAAATGCTCTGTCAGTCGAACGAGGACGACCTCCATTCAGTCAACGGCGACGCCATACAGCCGGACAGCCAGCCCGCGTCGTGGCGCTCGGGCAAAGCCCGGTGGCCGCGTGGCGCGCGTGCTCTGCCGACGCCCCACGTCGACTGCTAGCTCATCGTGAAGACCTGGACGAACCGCTTCCCCCTCCATTTCCATCGCCCTCCTTCCCTAGCTCACCGGTAAGGCAACCGAGTATCCTCCACCACCACAGCCGGCTCCGCCACCTTCGCTTGCGTCAACCATCGCGCCACCACACCCGAGAGCTCATGCACAGCACCGCCTGCCCCTACTCTACAACCTCCGCACCTTGGGTCAGCCGTTGGGTCAAGGTAGAGGGTGAATCGCCAAATCAAACCTCGGCGGTGCGGAGCTCCGCCATGGCCGCCGCCATTGCGAGCTCACCGCCGACGTCCTCTTTCTCCCTTCTCTCTCTGTGGTTAGCATTTGGAATAGGGTAGACCTTCCTCGAGCTCTAGGCATGACCTTACCGTGGGATGTGACCTCGCCGGAGCGGAACACGACGACCATCGTCGTCGCGCTCACCGCCCCGCATCACGGCGCTCCGTGGCCGGGGTGGTTAGTACCTCTTCCAAACCTCCTTTCTACCTCAACAGATTCGCCCGGGCGTAGGGTAGCTCGTACCGAGCTCAGATTGGTCGTGCGGCCTCACCGGCGACGGCATGCCCTCACCCAACCCTCACCGGCCGCCGCTCACGACGGCGAGCCTTCCCACTCCAACCTAAGCTCTTCCACTGGCACGAATCGAAGTGTCAAGGAACGGGGAACATGTGGGTGGGCTCGATTTTCCCGGCGAGCTTCCCTCCGATGAGCTTGAGCTCGCCGGAGCTCGTGACCGCCGCTCCCCTGTCCCTCTGTCCCTGACCATGGGGGCCCGCCTGGCAGGTGCCGCGCGCGGGCGGGACGGCCGAGCAGGCCGCGTGCGCGCCGTGGGCCACGTCTTTTTCGGGCTTATTTCTTTTTATTTATTTTGTCACAGTTTTAGTTAAGTTTTGGAAAATGTAGATCTAGGGTTTGGTAGATCCAAAAATTGTGATCCAAATTTTGTTGGGTTCCAAATAAAGTGTAGGATCTAGGAAAAATATCAAATGCTTATGTGATGTTTAGTTTTTGGGAGATTTAAATAGGTTTTTGAAATGTGTTTTAGATTGCATGCAAACTTGTTTAAATCATATCTTGAGTTTTAGTGTTCCAAAAATTATGAAATTTGGTGGGTAGGCTAATTTATAATTTCTCTAGCTTTGGTAAAAATTTGGGCAGTAGTGCTTAAGTACTTTTCAAGTTATAATGCTATCTTGTTATTTTAGGAAATACTTAAATGAATTTTTATAATTTTTCTACATGTGCAATGTTCTTATAACTTTTTGGAGAATGTCTTGGTACCCTAGAGTGTCTAAAAAAATTAGTAAATCTGTTGTTTGACACTTTTTACTATGCTTTGTTATTTGTACAAAAATCAGCCTTTTTGGCTTGTGAATTTTGTTTAGGGAGTTTCTCTAAATAATTTTAGTTCAAATTTTTACAGTGGTCTCTTTTTGGTTCATAGAGTCTCCTGTAATTTTTGTAGAATTTTAGGAGCAGTTTACATATATATTTAAAATTCCACTTAATTACTTAAGTAAATTAAGAAATGAGTTTAAATAAATATTTTAGGTGGGCCAACCTTACTTTCTGGTGTTTTTGTGACCTATGTGAACTTTTGGTAATATTAGTTTGGTCTTATGGGATGTTTGCCATATCAATAAATATTTAATCTTTGCAATTCTAGGTTTTCGGGACAGCTGGTAGTATTTCTAGGTTTGACCTTTGATAAAGGTGGTTGCTGGAAAACTTGTAAATACCAAAGTTGGAGTAAACTTGATAAATTAGCTTGTGTCAAAATTTGGGAGCATTTGACTTAGTAGTTTGGGAGTTATTGCTGTTTAAAGTGACAGTCCAGAATTGGCTACTCTCTGTTTAGAGAGAACAGATTCTGGAACTTTGGAATTTCGACTAGGTAAACTTTGAAATTAAGTGTTGTGGTCTGAAAATATTTTGTGGTGCATTTCATCAGCTTTCCAGATTGTATTAGATCATATCTTTTGGAGTTGGGAATCTCCAATTATGTTAGAATCCTTGAGCTGCTGTCCAGAATGTCTTACTGTGGTACCCTAAGTAATATTACTCTTGTATTGTTAGGTGCTAGGGCCTTAACCGAAGAAGAACATCTATATCTTAGGTTGGGTAGATTAGGTAAGTACTTCTCCACCGGAAAAGAGATTTGCACGTACTGATAAAGTAACTTGATTAGATTATTGTTTTTATTTCTGAAATGCATTTCATTCCGAGCATGTTGCACCTTTATGCATCCATGATATTTATTGTGCATTCATGCAATAGGTGTACCGGAGGGGGTAACTCTCCTCGAATTCGAGCCTGTAATTCCGGAGGAGGACCAGGAGCAGCAGGAGCCTGAGGATCCAGCAGGCGAAGGAGTGCCCGCAGACGACCTTCCTGAGTGCCCAGACCACCGGCCCTCGACCTTTCTGAAAGGCAAGCCCCGGTGCATGCTGAACCTACTGATTTATAAATTAATCTTGAGTACTTTTAATTGTTTACTGCATTAAGTTGTAGGAGTTATATAAAAACACTTGTTGCATTATACCTGTCCTTGTCCAGATATCGTACTTAATCCTATATTTAGGTTTAGGCACGTGTCAATGCTTAGCCCTGCTTAGTACGGTAGAAGTCTGGTGATTTCCGATCATCCGCGAGATGTAGGAAGGAGTCACGAGTGGCTTTATGGCTATCGTGGATGGAACCATGCTTAAATATGAAATTGAGACCGGGCGGGAGTTCGATAGTACAGCCGCAAGACACTTCACGTCTTGGGTGTGGAGCTATGCCCGTCTGAGTCGTTTAAGGACCGATTCGCTGTACGTCCTTGAGCCATGTTGAACGCAGTCTAACACTTAGTTGGCCGGATAAGCCGTTCCGACCGCGAAGCCGAGTAATGTGGTTCAGGCCGGGAATCGAATGGTAGGTTGCTTCTTGGAGGAGAGAAAGGATGTGCTTGGGGACATTGGCGTGAGACCAAGGGGGGTTAGAGTCCCTATCACCTGGCAGAGTGTCGCCCTTGGGGTCGCGACATCATTCGGACCCGCGATTCCTGAATCATATGAAAAGGTGGCTTGTGCGACCCTGGCAGGGGCCTGCGCGGTGAGTGTTAGAAATACCCCTCCAGCTGGATAGGAATTCGATTCGAATCGCCGTCGCTCCCGGTTAGTGAGCACTTGACTTGAGCAGCGGCAACGTAGATCTCATTAAATGAACAGATGGTTAAGTGAATGATATAATGTTGCCACAATGATATACCTGCTATGGATATAATAATAATGTTGTTTGATTATACTCAAGTGAATGTTTAGTACAGGTGCTAAGATAGATGACAGGTAAATGCTAAAAATAACTGCTAGTACAGGTTATAAGAGTTTCAATTACTTATGTCTTTTATGCAAAATGTGATGTCAGCTAGCCTCTTGTGTAAGCCTTGCATAATCCTTGGTGTCATCTTATTTCTGGTTTTCGATGGGTAAGTCTAGCTGAGTACATTTGTAACGGATCAACGTAATTATACGAAATTAAGTAAGAAAATCTTCCACCGAGGCGGTTAATTTAACAAACTTAAGCCCGTATAACCCGAGATTCCGTGAAATCACGAAGGATTTCAAAACCACTAACATACAACCAAGATCGTACTGATTTAGCAGCCACAATTCACACGATACATAAATCTGATCATAAAGGTAACATACATCGGAGTTCGGAAATAAAAGTTATTACAACATAGTTCAACATAAAATAGCGGAAGCAAATAATTTTACGCACACACACTTAGTTCAGTTACAGTGCCAGTCGATAGTCATGGTCCACAAAAGCAGTAGATAAGACTAACAGAAAGACCCTTGCCCAAGGTCCTAGTTGTCACCCATCGCCGGATACAGACAGTTGGAGCAGTACCCGTAGTACATCTGACCATCTGCAACAACAATGGGAACAACGCCCTGAGTACGAGAATGTACTCAGCTAGACTTACCCGTCAAAAACCAGAAATAAAATGACACCAAGGAGCATGCAAGGCTTTACATAGTGGATTGGCTTGACTCATTTGCGAAAAGCATAAGTTATTATGAGTAACTAAAGATAAGTACTTTTAGCATCATTTTTAGGATAACTTATTCATGCTAGGTAAGCACCTATGGCTAAAACAATCACTTGATTAACCATTAACATCAAAGGTTACCATCTCAGGTTTAGCATTTCCAACATTATTCACTTAACCATCCGTGTTTCATCATTGTTACTACGATGCCATAGCTCGAGTCAAGTGCTCACTAACCGGGAGCGACGGCGATTCGAATCGAATTCCTATCCAGCTGGAGATTTATTCCTCACACAAACCATGCTCCCCCCGTCAGGGTCGCTTAGATCACCAATGACACTTTCCGAGAAGCCGCGGGATAACAATCATGGATCGCACTACCCAGGGACCGCCCGACTGCCAGGACGCACCTTGGGCTCACTCTTCGCGTCCCCGTTACCCCCTTCAACGCCAGTCTGCCAACCCGAGTTTATCCCGGCTCAAAAAGTGTCACTAGCTTCGCGGTCGAAAGGTACTTTATTCGGCCAGCTAAATGTGGGGCATGCGTTCAACATGACAAGAGGGACGAGCAACGATCGGTCCTTAATCGACACAGACGGAATCACTATAGTCCAAAACCCTATAAGACTCCGCCCGGTCTCCGTTTATCCATCAACACTTGGTTACTTTTCATGATCACAAATACAGCTAACCATAACCCGGTATCCACCTATAACTTGCAGGTGACAGGAAATCACCCGACTTCTACCGGTCTAAGCATGGCTAAGCAATTTACTCGATCCTGACCTAACAGGGTAAAAGATAATCTGGTGGCCAAGGTAATAATGCAACAACGGTTTCACTCAACTCCTATAACTTAGTGCAACAATATATATAACTATAACTCATGCAATAAGAAATGACTTTGTATAAATTCAGGAGACTTAAAATGCTCCGGGGCTTGCCTTTTTCGAACGAACTAGGGTGGTGATCGACGCACTCTGGCAGTTCCTCGCCTGACTCTTCCTCCTCGGGCACCTCCTGTGCCTGGGGTTCCTGCTGATCCGTCCAAGCCTGCTCCTCCGGAACTGCTGCCTGCAACTCCTCCTGCGATCCTGTATGATGCAAGTGCATAAGGAAACATGCAAAGAATGCATCGAAATGCGGTGGAGTGCTTTGATGACATGAGATGCAGATGAGCACATGGAATGAGCAGTTTGAATATAATTATTTCTTCTACAAGGTAGTCAACATCATCCAAGAACATGTAACCTAAAACATACACCTTATCCTTCTATTAGTTAGGCTACCATCTACACATACAATTGAACCTAAGCTACCAAAGCTTACCAACCTAGCTCATCCATAACATCAGCAAGGCATAATGATGCTTCAAAGATACACCAAACATATTTTATTTCTCTCAATTTCTCATAAAGAATAATCTTTTATCTCCTATTTAGCTAGGGTTACACAACAACACCTATCTCTGGTGTAGATAAAAATCTACAAAAATTACAGTAGACTACTCTTACCCTAACTAACCTACCACTAAATTTTCATGAGAATTGCACAAGTAAAACTGCCTGTACAAAATAAACAAGCTATAGCCCAAATGTGAGCATGAATTTATTTTATACTAGAAAAAGTATCAAACAACAGATTTCACAATTTTCTTAGGTTACTAACAGTAAACTAACATACTACAAAAATTATCACATGTATGTTGTATACAATTTTTACTCTATAATAAAAATAACAGATATTACCAATTAAAAGCATTTGAACTACACTTCAACATTTTTCCACAGAACATGCTTCACTAATATTTTTCCTAGAAAGTACATCACTAATAAAGATTAATGCCACAAGAATCACATTTTTCCCTTTATTATTTTATTTACTACACTTTTTCTAAGATATCAGCATTTATAGCAATTAAATAAAATTGCACAGTAGAGTGTCACAAAAATCACATGAGATATTTTTAAACTGTAGATTTATTCAAAAGGAACATTTCACAATTTGTTTCATGATTTTTGGAGCTATAAAACTTGAGATACAATTTTTAGAAGCCTTTTTCAGATTTTCTGGAAATCAATTTCTTTAAAACCGAAAATCAAAACCGGCTTTAAACGCTACGTGCACCCCGCTGTGACACGCGAAACCGAAACACTGAGACAGACAGGCGGGACCCATGGGTCAGACGGGCCCACCCATCAGCCGCAGTCGGTCAGGGGCGGCGCAGACTGCCGGGATCTCGCCGCCGGCGAGTCCTCCGACGACGGGGAGGGCACCATCGTGCTCCTCTCACCGACGCGAACCCAGTGGTGCCCAGTGGGTGGCCAGACGAGCTCGGCATCGAGCTCGCCGGCGTGCATGGCGGCTCGGTGGCGCGGGATGCCGTCGGCCGGCCAACTCCGACCGAGAGGAGCCGCGCGGAGGGGTCAGTGAGACTCGTGGTGCAAGTGGGGTGCTCGTGCGCTCGAGAAGTGGGCGAGAAGTGGCGTGGAGGTGTGCGGCTCACGGAGCGGGTCGCTCCGGTGAGCTCGGCCGGAACTCCGGCGAGCTATTACCGCGGAGGGAGGCCGAATCCTGGCGGGCTGTGGCGAGCACCGGACGCGCAACGACAAGGCGCAGCGAGGGTGAAGACGGAGGCGGAGGCGGTGAGCCGGAGCGGCGGCTAGGCGATTGCGGAGCTCGGGAGCCGGCGATGGCGAGGCGGAGCTCTGCTGCTGCTGCTGCGGGCGGGCGAGGGAGAGAATGGAGGGGCAATCCGAGGAAGACGAGCGCGCGGAGGGGGGGTAAGCGGGCGCGGACGCTGCGGGGGCCACAGGGGCGCGTGTCGCGCAGCTCCGACGGCGTGCGGCCACGCGGCGACCGAGCGCTGCCGCGGCGCCACGACGCCACGCGCGGGCGCGCGCGCGCGCGGGGGCGGGAGGGAGACGACGCGGGCGCGGGCCGGGCCGCCAGCGAAGCTGGGCCGAAAGGGAAGCCGAAGCCCACTAAGGCGAAAATCTGATTTTTCTTTTTCAAAATATTTTCCAGATTTAATTCTTTGTTTCAAAATTGAATTTGGAGATGAAAAAGAGGTTTTTAGAAATTTGGCCCAAAATAAAAGTTGTTCAAAATTTTATTCTCTACAACTTTCATATAGAGCACTTTTCAAAATTCTCAATAGATTTTGAATTTGAGATTTAAAGCTAATTTTAAAATCAAAAACTCATTTACTTAGAATATTTTTAAAACAGAATTTGAGGAAAACTTGAATTCAAAATTTTGCTCCAATAATCAAGTTGATTTATTCTAGATTATTTAAAATTGCTACTTCTCAAAAGTTCACCAACTTTTTAACACTTATATCAAAATTAGGGTTCCCATTTATTTGTTTTTCACATTAAATTTGAAAGAGCTACAAATCAATTAATGTTAATCATGCAATGATGCTGAATGCTTATGCTTTGAATGATAATGCATGCTTAACACCCAGGGGTGTTACAGCCCTCCCCCCTTATAAGAATCTCGTCCCGAGATTTTGAGTTACGAACCACTTATCGTAAAAAGCTTTATACGCGGTTTGAAGATATTCTCCTGTTTCCCAAGAAGCATCGCTCTCATCATGGTGGCTCCATTGAATCTTGTAGGTTGTGACCACTTTATTTCGAGTGACTCGGTCCTTAGTATCCAGGACTCGAACCGGTTGCTCGCGATACTCCAAGTCTGCCTTGATCCGAACACCCTGAGGTTCTATCCTCTCCTCTGGAACACGCAGACACTTCTTCAGTTGAGACACGTGAAAAACGGGAAATATCGAACTCATCTCTTCTGGTAATTGCAACTTGTACGCCACGGGACCCTTTTTCTCTATGATCTGGTAGGGCCCTATATATCTTGCAGACAGTTTCTTCTTGATTCCGAACCGTTTCTTCTTCATTGGGGTAACCTTCAAATAGACATAGTCACCTACTTGGAACTCCAATGCTCTTCTTCTCTTGTCTGCATAACTCTTCTGACGAGACTGTGCAGCTTGCATGTTTTGTTGGATAACACGGACCTTTTTCTCTGCCTCATCGACAAAATCAATTCCATAAAACCTTCTTTCTCCAGGCTCTACCCAATTTAACGGTGTCCTGCACTTCCTGCCATACAAGGCTTCAAAAGGTGCCATCTTGATACTCTCTTGGTAACTGTTGTTGTAAGCGAATTCTGCCAATGGTAACCAGGATTCCCATGAGCCTCTGGATGATAGTACACAAGCTCTAAGCATATCCTCGAGTACCGCATTAACTCTTTCGGTTTGCCCATCCGTCTGTGGGTGGTAAGCTGTGCTACGAATCAAACTAGTACCCAAACCTTGATGCAGATGTTCCCAAAAGTGAGAGGTAAACTGCGAACCACGATCGGACACAATCGTTTTTGGTATCCCGTGCAATCGGACAATCTCGGCAATGTACTTCTCTGCATATTGAGGTGGTCGGAATGTCGTCTTAACAGGCAGAAAGTGAGCTGTCTTGGTGAGACGATCTACTATTACCCAAATAGAATCATGCCCTTTTTGTGTGGTGGGGAGACCAGTGATAAAGTCCATACTTATATCGTCCCACTTCCAATCGGGTACCGACAAGGGTTGCAGAAGTCCTGCAGGTCTCATGTGAAGAGCTTTAACTCTACAACACATGTCGCAACGAGCAACGTATGCTGCAATTTCTTTTTTCATCTTAGTCCACCAATAACAGGGTCGCAAATCTTGATACATTTTACCACTTCCGGGGTGAATAGATAACTTAGAACGATGGGCCTCATCCATCAACTTGTTCTTAAGCTCTCTATCCTTAGGTACTACCAGGCGATCCTTGAACCATAACACTCCTTGGTCATCCAATCGAAAGTGTTTGGTGGGTTCTCTCTTCATCCTTTCTTTAATATGAAAGATTCCCTTATCTGTTTTCTGACCATCAATGATCTGGCTTTCCAGAGTACAACTGACCTGAACATTATGCAACACAGCAGGATGTAACAAATTGAACCCTTCTTCAAACAACGGTTGCACATCAATAGCATGGGATTTTCTGCTCAGTGCATCTGCTACTACATTAGCTTTTCCAGGGTGATAGTGCACGTTCAGATTATAGTCCTTTATCAATTCTAACCATCTCCGCTGTCGCATGTTCAACTCAGATTGGGTAAAGATGTATTTGAGACTCTTATGATCTGTGAAGATATTACACACATTACCCAACAGGTAGTGCCTCCAAATCTTTAGAGCATGTACCACTGCTGCAAGCTCTAAATCATGTGTAGGGTAGTTAACTTCATGCTTCCTCAATTGCCGTGAGGCGTAAGCAACGACTTTTCCATTTTGCATTAGCACACATCCTAACCCATTCTTGGATGCGTCACAGAAAACATCAAACGGCTTTTCTATATCTGGCTGGGCCAGAACAGGAGCAGTGGTCAACAACATCCGCAAGTTACGGAAGGCTGCTTCGCACTCCTCTGTCCATACAAACTTATGATCCTTCTGTAACAGGCTTGTCATTGGTTTGGCAATCTTCGAGAAATCTAGTATGAAGCGACGGTAGTAACCGGCTAAACCAAGAAAACTGCGAACTTCGTTAACCAAAATTGGTGACTTCCAGTTCATAACCTCTTGTACCTTACTGGGGTCGACAGAAATGCCATTTTCAGACAACACGTGGCCGAGAAAAGGAACTGTCCTAAGCCAGAACTCACACTTGCTGAACTTAGCATACAGTCGATGTTCTCTGAGTCTAGTCAAGACTATCCCGAGGTGTTTCGCATGTTCTTCTTCATTTTCTGAGTATATCAGTATGTCATCAATGAACACTATCACAAACTTGTCCAACTCGGGCATGAAAACCGAATTCATCAGGTACATAAAGTATGCAGGAGCATTTGTCAACCCGAAGGACATGACAAGATACTCGTACAAACCATATCTGGTAGAGAACGCAGTCTTAGGCACATCTTGCGGCCTAATTTTTATCTGGTGGTACCCTGATCTCAGATCTATTTTAGAGAACACTTTGGCTTTGGACAATTGGTCAAACAAGATATCAATCCGAGGAAAAGGATACTTGTTTTTAATTGTCACTGCATTCAGTGGCCGATAATCCACGCACATGCGTAAGGAGTTATCCTTCTTCTTTTTCACAAACAGAGCGGGGCATCCCCATTCGGACGAGCTGGGACGAATCAACCCTTTCCTTAGCAAATCCTGAAGTTGCTTTTTCAGTTCTGCTAACTCATTGGGAGGCATCCGATAAGGCCTTCTTGAAATCGGTGCTGTTCCTGGAATTAACTCAATGGCAAACTCAACCTCTCGGTCTGGTGGAAGTCCAGGTAACTCCTCTAGAAACACATCTGGAAACTCACAGACCACTGGAATCTGGACTAGCAGAGTAGTTTGTACCGCACAAGATGTGCTAGCTAGGTCTACCCTCCGAGGTAGGATCACCCGAAAGGTGCCTTCCCCACTGGGTTCCTTAAGAGAGATACTCCTTCCTCCAACATCAATTACAACTCCCATTTGATTCATCCAGTTCATACCCATGATCACATCCAAAACTAACCCTGGCATGACTATCAGGTTAAGCTTATATTGCCGGTTCGATATGTTTAGGGTTACTCCCTGAACAATCTGATTAGTCAACAGATCAGCCCCAGCTGAACTGATTTTATATGCACATTCCAATTCAACTATCTTTTGCTCATGTCTCTTAACGAATGCTTGACTTACAAAGGAATGAGATGATCCGGAATCAAACAAAACTACTGCAGGGTGATTGTTGATAGAAAACATACCAGCTGTCACCGGTTCTCCCTCAGGGATGTCATCCACAGTGGTGTGGTGCACACGAGCTTGATACTGCGTTTGCTGTTTCTTAGGGTAGGGACAATACTTTGCAAAGTGTCCAGGTTGGTTGCAGTTGAAGCACGGTCCCTTCACCTGAGCCACAGTTCCAGATGAACTGCCTTGTCCTGCCTTTGCTTGAGGCAATGCCATCTTGAACGGCTTCTGGTTCCTCTGGGGTGGCTGAGCATTCTGATTCCTCCTTTGCGGTGGCCTAAACCTTGCACCTGGGGCAGGCGATCGATAAGCCGGGCGGTTGGCTACTGGGGTCCGGGACTGAGACGAACCCGACTCGAACGCCCTCTTACGGATCTTGGAAGCAGCATACACATGGTTGTTCTTCTCTTGCTTCAAACAGTCGCTAACAAAGTCATTGAAACTAGTCCTCAGGTTTGTACCCACATGTTTCATCATCTTGGGACTCAGGCCTCTCTTGAAACTAGCGATCTTCTTGGCATCAGTATCCACCATGTCCGGAGCATAACGGCTCAGGTTATTAAAGGCATGCAGGTATTGAGTCACAGTCTTCGTGCCTTGATTTAATGCCAGGAATTCCCCAAGCTTCATCTCAGTCAGACCAGGTGGAATGTACGTTCCACGGAAGGCTTCAGTGAACTCCCTCCAAGAGATATGGGCATGGGGAGGAAAAGTGGTGCGGTGATGCTTCCACCACATTCCTGCCGGACCTTGAAGCTGATGAGCTGCATACTCAGTCTTCAACACCTCAGTCATTCTTAAGACACGAAACTTATCTTCCATCGTATTAATCCACTCTTCTGCATCTAAAGGTTCTGCGGCTTCCTTGAAGATCGGTGGACGAGTATCCATGAAGTCCTTGAAACTGCTGTACGGATTTGCTTCGTGACCTACCGGGTTTATCCCCCGACGGGTATTATCTGCAATACTGCGCAGCGCCGCTTCCATATTCTGTTGCATGCTCTCCATGTTTCGTTGGCTTCCCAAAAATTGGGCGAAAAACTGTTCCGCAGTGTAAGGTGGAGGAGGCGGTGGTGGATCTCGGTCATCATTAGCAGCTGCACTTCCACCAGCCTCAGCGGTACCATACACGGTACGACGAGTGTTCGGCATCTGCATGTTTCAGCAACAGTAATTATTAGGTGATGTTGTAGGAATCGCGACCGAATGAAAAATCATGCCGAACTGAATTCACTGGAGAGAATAAATTCATACAATAAAACAGGGGCACAATAAGTCATTCCAATTATCACAACATCACTAATTATATTACTTAAAGCACACACATCGCGTCCATTACAACCAAGTTGCCAGCATACATACACTGGACTTTGGACGTTCGGATACCGCCACAAACACATCCAAACTTTCCAACCTTACATCAAGCTTTAGTCTTTCTACTCATTATTACATGTCCAAAGTGCTAACAAGCAAAAGACCATGCAAACGGAACCTAGTAGCTAGTGCAACAACTACTAGCCTACTCATCGTGATCGCTATCTAGGTCAGAGACGTTGGCGTTGTCGCCGACTGCAGCGTCGTCTTGCTCCTCAGCTGGCGCCACGGGCTCTTCAGGATCTTCGTCTGCATCCAAATCCATCTCTGCTGCGCCAGGAAGGTCATAAGGGTTAAGCTGATTGTTCAGCCGATGAACCTCTTCATGCAAGTTATCGTTGTACTCTTCGGCATCAGCCAGCCGCTGCTCGAGCTCAAACTGTCTAGCTCTCAACACATTCTCTGTGGACCAGGCTTCATTCCTCTGATGGAGCACATGAGCCAACATGCTCTCAGCATTCCTGTGGGCGGTGGTCAGTCGTCCAAGCTGCTCTCTCAGGGCACGTACATCCCCCTCAAAAATCACAGTCCTTTGAGTGGCCTGATCTCTCTGACGAGTCAACTGAGCCATCTCAGCAGTGAGCCTCTCAATCTCGGCGTCGTGATCTCTCTGAAGCTGACGGCGGTCATCGCGAGCCTGACCAAGAGCACTAGAAACACGCCTCAGACTACCTTCCACTCCATCGAAGGCCCTCATCACTGCGAACATGGCACTCATAGCGGGGTTGTCACTGTTCTGTGCCTCTGCTGCGCTAATCTCCCGAGACCTGCCCCTGGCTTGCTGCCACGAGTCAGTGGAGGGGTTGCCCCTCGGAAAGACTCCCGCTATAGTTGCTGCCAACTCCTGAGGAAAACGATCCATGATATCTCTCAGGATTCCAAAGGCTGCCCTCTCAGCGGCTTCTTCAGGGGTCCTGCCAGTTGACTCAAAACGCCAACCGGTCCACTCAGAACCATCACCTCGGGGACGAACTACTGCTTCCACAGTCACCAAAAGTCCTTCACCCAACCGCTCATTTGACCAAAAATATCGGGGCTCCATCCCATCATGATAGCCTACATAGCTGAGCACTCTCCACAAGAGTGTAGGCATCCCAAACTCTCCAAGAAAAGTGTGACGCTGGCGAGTGCGCGGAGCAAGCTGATGACGGGGAGCTCTGCCGGTGGACTTGCGAGCGGTCTGCTTGGTACGTGCCATCTGTAGCAAAAATTTTATTACCGTGGTGAGAACAGATTTTTAAGTTGGCATTTTTATCAAAATGAGATAATCAACTTATAAGGGGAGGAACAGTGCCATGAATGAAATGCACACATGATGCATGCACGTTCAGTACGTCCTCACAAACTTAGAAAACTAATGACTACTAACGGAATAATCGGTGGCATACAACGATCTCTCGTAACGTAACTAACACGTACTACTCGAAAGCGTTGTTATGTACCTGCAGAAAGGAAATCACTTCAGCCCAAACCTCACAGTATGAAAACATGCAGAAAGCAGTAAAGTAAGTTACTCGCTCTACACGCATCCCCAAATACGAGTATAACGGTAACAACTACCCGAATCGTCGTCCTATTGACGGCATCGTCACTGCATGACGGAATTCCCCACAATTTGGATACCCTCATACGAACATGCGCAGGGCACGTAAGTATTTTGGTATCACATAAGCACTCCCCTAGATCGGCAGTGTATCCGACCATGCACTCACAACTCTCACTTACCAAGGCGTAGAGGTAAAGGATCCATACATTACCACTCAAGTGAATGGCACTCATACCATAGCACGCCGTATGAGCGACGAAATTTAAAATATGATGCAAACCCCCAAGTTAGTACTTAATTAAGCCACCTAGAGTCCTTATCGGGCATAAAGGATATGACCACTGGCACACTTTTAAGTTCAAAAGCTTATTTGAAAACACAGTTTTATTTTTAATTACTCATGTGAACAGTAGCATGCTAAACCATGCTCCGATGCCAGCTGTAACGGATCAACGTAATTATACGAAATTAAGTAAGAAAATCTTCCACCGAGGCGGTTAATTTAACAAACTTAAGCCCGTATAACCCGAGATTCCGTGAAATCACGAAGGATTTCAAAACCACTAACATACAACCAAGATCGTACTGATTTAGCAGCCACAATTCACACGATACATAAATCTGATCATAAAGGTAACATACATCGGAGTTCGGAAATAAAAGTTATTACAACATAGTTCAACATAAAATAGCGGAAGCAAATAATTTTACGCACACACACTTAGTTCAGTTACAGTGCCAGTCGATAGTCATGGTCCACAAAAGCAGTAGATAAGACTAACAGAAAGACCCTTGCCCAAGGTCCTAGTTGTCACCCATCGCCGGATACAGACAGTTGGAGCAGTACCCGTAGTACATCTGACCATCTGCAACAACAATGGGAACAACGCCCTGAGTACGAGAATGTACTCAGCTAGACTTACCCGTCAAAAACCAGAAATAAAATGACACCAAGGAGCATGCAAGGCTTTACATAGTGGATTGGCTTGACTCATTTGCGAAAAGCATAAGTTATTATGAGTAACTAAAGATAAGTACTTTTAGCATCATTTTTAGGATAACTTATTCATGCTAGGTAAGCACCTATGGCTAAAACAATCACTTGATTAACCATTAACATCAAAGGTTACCATCTCAGGTTTAGCATTTCCAACATTATTCACTTAACCATCCGTGTTTCATCATTGTTACTACGATGCCATAGCTCGAGTCAAGTGCTCACTAACCGGGAGCGACGGCGATTCGAATCGAATTCCTATCCAGCTGGAGATTTATTCCTCACACAAACCATGCTCCCCCCGTCAGGGTCGCTTAGATCACCAATGACACTTTCCGAGAAGCCGCGGGATAACAATCATGGATCGCACTACCCAGGGACCGCCCGACTGCCAGGACGCACCTTGGGCTCACTCTTCACGTCCCCGTTACCCCCTTCAACGCCAGTCTGCCAACCCGAGTTTATCCCGGCTCAAAAAGTGTCGCTAGCTTCGCGGTCGAAAGGTACTTTATTCGGCCAGCTAAATGTGGGGCATGCGTTCAACATGACAAGAGGGACGAGCAACGATCGGTCCTTAATCGACACAGACGGAATCACTATAGTCCAAAACCCTATAAGACTCCGCCCGGTCTCCGTTTATCCATCAACACTTGGTTACTTTTCATGATCACAAATACAGCTAACCATAACCCGGTATCCACCTATAACTTGCAGGTGACAGGAAATCACCCGACTTCTACCGGTCTAAGCATGGCTAAGCAATTTACTCGATCCTGACCTAACAGGGTAAAAGATAATCTGGTGGCCAAGGTAATAATGCAACAACGGTTTCACTCAACTCCTATAACTTAGTGCAACAATATATATAACTATAACTCATGCAATAAGAAATGACTTTGTATAAATTCAGGAGACTTAAAATGCTCCGGGGCTTGCCTTTTTCGAACGAACTAGGGTGGTGATCGACGCACTCTGGCAGTTCCTCGCCTGACTCTTCCTCCTCGGGCACCTCCTGTGCCTGGGGTTCCTGCTGATCCGTCCAAGCCTGCTCCTCCGGAACTGCTGCCTGCAACTCCTCCTGCGATCCTGTATGATGCAAGTGCATAAGGAAACATGCGAAGAATGCATCGAAATGCGGTGGAGTGCTTTGATGACATGAGATGCAGATGAGCACATGGAATGAGCAGTTTGAATATAATTATTTCTTCTACAAGGTAGTCAACATCATCCAAGAACATGTAACCTAAAACATACACCTTATCCTTCTATTAGTTAGGCTACCATCTACACATACAATTGAACCTAAGCTACCAAAGCTTACCAACCTAGCTCATCCATAACATCAGCAAGGCATAATGATGCTTCAAAGATACACCAAACATATTTTATTTCTCTCAATTTCTCATAAAGAATAATCTTTTATCTCCTATTTAGCTAGGGTTACACAACAACACCTATCTCTGGTGTAGATAAAAATCTACAAAAATTACAGTAAACTACTCTTACCCTAACTAACCTACCACTAAATTTTCATGAGAATTGCACAAGTAAAACTGCCTGTACAAAATAAACAAGCTATAGCCCAAATGTGAGCATGAATTTATTTTATACTAGAAAAAGTATCAAACAACAGATTTCACAATTTTCTTAGGTTACTAACAGTAAACTAACATACTACAAAAATTATCACATGTATGTTGTATACAATTTTTACTCTATAATAAAAATAACAGATATTACCAATTAAAAGCATTTGAACTACACTTCAACATTTTTCCACAGAACATGCTTCACTAATATTTTTCCTAGAAAGTACATCACTAATAAAGATTAATGCCACAAGAATCACATTTTTCCCTTTATTATTTTATTTACTACACTTTTTCTAAGATATCAGCATTTATAGCAATTAAATAAAATTGCACAGTAGAGTGTCACAAAAATCATATGAGATATTTTTAAACTGTAGATTTATTCAAAAGGAACATTTCACAATTTGTTTCATGATTTTTGGAGCTATAAAACTTGAGATACAATTTTTAGAAGCCTTTTTCAGATTTTCTGGAAATCAATTTCTTTAAAACCGAAAATCAAAACCGGCTTTAAACGCTACGTGCACCCCGCTGTGACACGCGAAACCGAAACACTGAGACAGACAGGCGGGACCCATGGGTCAGACGGGCCCACCCGTCAGCCGCAGTCGGTCAGGGGCGGCGCAGACTGCCGGGATCTCGCCGCCGGCGAGTCCTCCGACGACGGGGAGGGCACCATCGTGCTCCTCTCACCGACGCGAACCCAGTGGTGCCCAGTGGGTGGCCAGACGAGCTCGGCATCGAGCTCGCCGGCGTGCATGGCGGCTCGGTGGCGCGGGATGCCGTCGGCCGGCCAACTCCGACCGAGAGGAGCCGCGCGGAGGGGTCAGTGAGACTCGTGGTGCAAGTGGGGTGCTCGTGCGCTCGAGAAGTGGGCGAGAAGTGGCGTGGAGGTGTGCGGCTCACGGAGCGGGTCGCTCCGGTGAGCTCGGCCGGAACTCCGGCGAGCTATTACCGCGGAGGGAGGCCGAATCCTGGCGGGCTGTGGCGAGCACCGGACGCGCAACGACAAGGCGCAGCGAGGGTGAAGACGGAGGCGGAGGCGGTGAGCCGGAGCGGCGGCTAGGCGATTGCGGAGCTCGGGAGCCGGTGATGGCGAGGCGGAGCTCTGCTGCTGCTGCTGCGGGCGGGCGAGGGAGAGAATGGAGGGGCAATCCGAGGAAGACGAGCGCGCGGAGGGGGGTAAGCGGGCGCGGACGCTGCGGGGGCCACAGGGGCACGTGTCGCGCAGCTCCGACGGCGTGCGGCCACGCGGCGACCGAGCGCTGCCGCGGCGCCACGACGCCACGCGCGGGCGCGCGCGCGCGCGGGGGCGGGAGGGAGACGACGCGGGCGCGGGCCGGGCCGCCAGCGAAGCTGGGCCGAAAGGGAAGCCGAAGCCCACTAAGGCGAAAATCTGATTTTTCTTTTTCAAAATATTTTCCAGATTTAATTCTTTGTTTCAAAATTGAATTTGGAGATGAAAAAGAGGTTTTCAGAAATTTGGCCTAAAATAAAAGTTGTTCAAAATTTTATTCTCTACAACTTTCATATAGAGCACTTTTCAAAATTCTCAATAGATTTTGAATTTGAGATTTAAAGCTAATTTTAAAATCAAAAACTCATTTACTTAGAATATTTTTAAAACAGAATTTGAGGAAAACTTGAATTCAAAATTTTGCTCCAATAATCAAGTTGATTTATTCTAGATTATTTAAAATTGCTACTTCTCAAAAGTTCACCAACTTTTTAACACTTATATCAAAATTAGGGTTCCCATTTATTTGTTTTTCACATTAAATTTGAAAGAGCTACAAATCAATTAATGTTAATCATGCAATGATGCTGAATGCTTATGCTTTGAATGATAATGCATGCTTAACACCCAGGGGTGTTACAACATTCCAGTACTCAGGGTTTATTCCCCCTGTTGCAGATGATATGCTCTACCAAGGCTTCTGCAAAAATTGTCTCCACCCTGCGGGTGACGAAGACTAGATCACTAGGGCGTGATCATCTTTATGTACTTTCCTGATTCTTTTGTGGGTTGTTGATCATCAAGACTGGCAGTAGTTAAACAACTGGTGTGTGTTTGCTTCCGCTACTTTTATAAACTTGGTTTGTAATAATTTGCGACTCCGTGTGTGTAAACTTATTTTGGGACTACTTGCGAAATGTAACGTATGATGTTGTATGTTGAATGATGCGATCTTGGTTGTAAGCAAGTTGGTTTGAAATCCTTCGTGGTTTCGATTGACTACCGGGGTTATATGGGCTCAAGTTCGAAAATTTGAGCGCTTCGGTGCTTGTTTTTGTACTTGTGCTCTTATAATTTGGTCGGTTCTGTTACAAATGCAACATTCATGTTTAAGGGCTTGCTCCCCCTACTTGTGTGTTCAAAATTGCTCAAAATTTTAGTTGATCCCCTTCTTTTATCAATTCTCCCCCTTTGTGCTTCTCTCCCTTTGAGTTCTATCTTTGTGAACAATATTTTCTCCCCCTTTGGCACCAATGACCACAAGGGACCAATTTTAGATAGATTATTATGTTAAATTATGGGGTGAGGATCAAGTTTGTGATTCAACCTAGGTTGCTTGCATAAATAAAATGCTTCGGTTTGATCTAAGGGCAAGCTTCTTCACACCTCACTAGAGGGGTTATCATGCACCATGTTGAAGCAAATATTTAGACAAGTTTTCTAGACTAAACACTTAGGATCATAAGCTACTTAAACAAGTTATATGCTACCACTAGATCATACAAGTCATGGAAACAATAGTGGCACCATATAAACTTCAAATTCATTTGATTTTCATGAATTAGCCTAGAACATGTAAATTATGACTAGATGCACTAAACAAGTCCATAGCATAGAATGTATGACATGTCAACCAATTGTACCTTGGGGCTTGAAGGAGAGGCATGTCATATATGGGGTGCATCAACTCATGTTGGAGAAGTCAAGTTTGTTCAACTCATTCTTTAGCTTGTGAAATCTCTTCTCATCAAGTGGCTTAGTGAATAGATCGGCTAATTGATCTTCGGTGCCCACACTCTCAATAGCAATGTCACCCTTTTGTTGATGATCTCTAATGAAATGATGGCGAACATCAATATGCTTTGTTCTTTGATGTTGAACCGGATTGTTGGTTAGCTTCACGGCACTTTCATTGTCACATAGCAATGGCACATTCTTGAAATTGATTCCAAAATCCTTCAATGTTGCCTTCATCCACAAGATTTGTGCACAACAACTACCCGCGGCGATGTATTCGGCTTCGGCGGTAGATAGTGCAATACTATTTTGCTTCTTGGATGACCATGAGACAAGTGATCTTCCCAACAATTGACAAGTCCTAGAAGTGCTCTTTCTCTCCACTTTGTCACCGGTATAGTTGGAATCCAAATATCCAACTAGCTCAAAGCTTGCACCTTTGGGATACCATAATCCAACATCTTGTGTATGCTTTAAGTACCTCAATATTCTCTTTGTTGCCTTCAAATGACTTTCTCTTGGTGAGGCTTGAAATCTTGCACACATGCATACACTAAACATCACATCAGGCCTTGATGCCATCACATAGAGTAGTCTACCAATCATCGATCTATATAGCTTTTGATCCACCATGTTGCCATTCTTGTCACTATCCAAGCTTCCACTAGTGCTCATTGGAGTAGTGATTCCTTTTGCATCTTCCATACCAAACTTCTTTAACATATCTTTGATATACTTAGTTTGGCTCACAAATGTACCTTCCTTCATTTGTTTGATTTGAAGTCCAAGAATGGAACTAAGTTCACCAATCATTGACATTTCAAATTCATTTGCCATCATTTTCCCAAACTTGTCACATAGCTCATCAACTCTTGTGTTTCTAAACTCACTTCCATTATCACTTCTTACTTTCTTGATTGTGGTCTCAAACTCATTTTGCACTCTCTTGATGAACTTCTTGAATATGTCAAATACATCACTTTTGTCCACAAGAAAGAATACCAATGTATATCTAGTGAAATCATCCACAATCACAAAACCATACTTGTTGCCACCAATGCTTGTATATGTAGTTGGCCCAAATAGATTCATGTGCAACAAGTCAAATGCCTTGGAAGTACTCATGATGCTTTTCAATGGATGAGTGTTGCCTACTGGCTTTTCAGCTTGACATGCACTACATAGCTTATCTTTCTCAAATGTGACATCCTTCAAGCCTCTAACTAAGTCATGCTTCACTAACTTGTTCAATTGCTTCATGCCAACATGACCAAGTCTTCTATGCCATAACCAACCCATACTTGATTTGGTGAGCAAGCATGTTGAAAGTTGAGTGTCACTAGCATTGAAATCAACCAAGTAAAGATTCTCATATCTAAAACCTTTGAAGATCAAATTGGAGCCATCAACACTAACTATCTCCACATCATCAACACCAAATATGCACTTGAAACCAAGATCACACAATTGAGCAACCGACAACAAGTTAAAATTGAGCTTTTCAACTAGTAGCACATTGGAAATGCTATGATCATTTGAGATTGCAATCCTTCCAAGAACCTTTACATCACCCTTGCTATTGTCACCAAATGTGATACTATCAATGCCACTATCATTTGATTTGAGAGAGTTGAACATTCTTGAATCACCGGTCATATGTTGAGAGCACCCACTATCAAGCACCCAATGCCTTCCTCCGGCCTTGTAATTTACCTACAAAACAATTTAATGTCTTTTAGGTACCCATACTTGCTTGGGTCCTTGGAGGTTAGTAACTAAGCTCTTTGGTACCCAAATGGCCTTCTTCTTTGGACCCACAATTGGTGTACCAACAAACTTAGCATGCACACCTTTCTCACCCTTGATAAGCACATAACAAGAATCAAAAGGAATGTAAGGTACATTAGCATTTTTCTTGTTCTTGTTCATTTTTTTTGAAATTAATCTCTAGATGTCCAACTTGCTTGCATCTATTGCAATAACGACCATTGCTCTTCACAAAGTGAGGCTTTGGAGTAGCAAAGGCCGCCTTGCCCTTCTTGGGAGTATAGCCCAAACCCTCTTTGTTAAGAGAGAACCTTTGGCTACCCAAGCATTTTAGCAAGCGGGTATCCCCACCATAGGCATTGCCTAATGCGCGGGTGAGATCATCCACCTCTCTCTTGAGAGTCTCATTCTCAACCACAAGTGATGAATCACTAGTAGTAGAGATAGAGTTGGTTGTGGTAGATGATGATGAGCTACATGTAGCATTAGTAGGACCAACAAATAAAGAATCATCAATAATATCACATGTTAGTCCAATATCACAAGTGACAATCACTTGCTCCTCCTTAGCTTCCTTCATGAACTTCTCCAACTTGAGGTCCTTTTTCTTGATGAGCTCAAGTAGAGTGGAGTGGGCTTCCTTAAGCCTAGTGTGAGAAACTTCAAGGTCCTCGTGGTCTTCCTTTAGACACTCACGAGAGGCCTCTAGCTCATCAAAGGATTTCCTAAGAGCTTTGAGCTCTTATTCAATTCCTTTGCACTCCTTACTCTTTTTGAGAGCAACAAGCTCCTCCATCAAGGCATCATTTTCATTGCTCTTAGCAATGAGCTCTTGTTCCAAGATTTTGTATTTCTTGGTTGTCCTCTTATAGCCCTTGCTCATTTGATCTATTATGCCCAATAGATCATCCTTGGAGTAGTCCTCATCCTCCTCGTCATCACTCCTACAACCATCACTAGCACAAGAATCATCATTACTATCATCATATTTTACCTTGGTAGGCTTGGCCATAAGGCATGTCGATGTAGTGTCGAAGATGGATGGCTTGTTGGAGAGGGCGATGCTTGCAATGGCTCACCGAGTGGTCCTTTCATCATCACTAGAGTTTGCATCATCATCACTATCGGAGTTGTCACTATCCCAAGTGACTACATAACTGCCACCCTTCTTCTTCTTGTTGAATGTGAAGCTCTTTTTTGCTTTCTTCTCCTTCTCTTTCTTATCCTTCTTGTTCTTCTTGAGCTTCAAGTCCCCATTATGAAATCTCTTATCTTCATAGGGGCAATCCGCCACTATGTGATCGGGGCTATTGCAATTGTAGCAAAGCACCTCCTTTGCCATCATGAAGTCCCTTCTCTTTCTTGCACCATAGCCTCTCTTCTTCATGAACCGACCCATCTTTTGCACTAGAAGGGCTATGGTCTCATCATCAAATGGATCATCATCATCATCAACCTTGCTCTTGCCCTTGGAAGAAGAAGCCTTGAATACGGTGGTCTTCTCTTGCTTGACCTTGATCTCCTTCTTCTCATCTTCATCTTCATCATCATCATATTGAGCATCAGTTATGACATCTCCAAGCACTTGGTTTGGAGTCACATTGTCCAAACCCTTTCTTTGGATCATCTTCCTCAAGATAGCAAACTTCTTAGGTAAGTCCATCAAGAACTTATGTGAGAAGTCCTTGTCCTTGACATCTTCTCCTAGGCTCTTGAGATCATTGACAATAACTTGTAGCCTATAGAACATCTCCGATATGGACTCATCATCCTTCATCTTGAAGCTTGCAAACTTATCCTTGAGCATATAGAGCTTGGCACTCTTTACCGTTGAAGTGCCCTCATATGTTTCCTCTAATCTTGTCCACACTTCACTTGCCATCTCAAGATCCTTGATTTGCTCAAAGACCTTTGCATCAATCCCATTGTAGAGAGTATTGAGAGCCATAGTGTTGCATTGGTTGTTGATGTGGTCATTGTTGGTGAGGTTATTGGGATCAATGATAGCATAATCATGGTGTGTCACCTCCTAAATGTTCTCATGAATAGAGCCAAGATATTGCTTCATCTTTCTTTTCCAATGATCAAAAGATGTGACACCATCAAAGAATGGAGGCTTGCCCCCGACATGGTTGAACACAACTTGAGCCATCTTACACCGAGGTTGTTAAGCCTTGCAAACGGTGACCACGGCTCCGATACCACTTGAAAGGTCTTGATGGCTAGAGGGGGGGTGAATAGCCTTTTAAACTTTTCTACAAAGACAAGCTAAACAAGTTTATCAATATAACAAATAGTGAGATGCGAGTTTTGCTTAGCCTACGGGGTGTTTGCAAGCCACCTAACCAATTCACAATTCTAGTATTTGCACTCAACCGCACAAGTCAAACCGAGAAGGTAACTACAACTACAACTAGCAAGCTACACAAAGGAGTTACTCTAGAAAAGCTAACTAGCTAGCAAATATAACTAAGAAGGTAATGCAGAGTTGAGTTAGGAGAGTTTCACCGTGGGGCAAAGTATTGAGCCAACCAATATGATCAACAATGAATACCAAGATAACCGAACACCGGGATCAATCAATCACAATATGAAAGTGATGACACGAAGATTTATCCTGAGGTTCACGTGCTTGCTGACACGCTAGTCCCCGTTGTGTCCCTCTTCACCACATGATTCGATGGCTAATCGGTCACACACCGAGCCTCTCAAAAGGTGCCACAAGAACCTACCAAATGGCAAAAGGTTGCAATGACACGAGCAATTTACTAATGTTGCCTTTGGTGCTTCGCCGAGGTAGGCACAAACCCCTCATAATCACCGGAGGTGGCCAAGAACAATCACCAACTCTTTCCAACGCCTCCAAGCTGCTCCAAGCCGTCTAGGTGGCGGCAACCACCAAGAGAAACAAGAATCCCACAGCAAATCAACCACCAAGTACCAACTAGATGCAATCTCACAATGCAAATGCACTTGGATCACTCAATCTCACTTCAAATATGCAAAGAAGCAAGAGAGATGAGTGGGAGGGAAGTTGCTTAGCTCAAAGTGCTCACAAGTATGTCAAATGTTCAAGAGATATCCGAGAGAGAGAGCCTTGAGCCGGCCAACGAGTATTTATAGACGTACACCTTCGAATAGAGCCGTTAGAAACTTAAACAGCCGAAATCATGCTGACCGGACGCGCTGGTCCAACTGACCGGACGCGCCGGTCACACAATGGCTAAGTCACAAAGCACTGACCAGACGCGCTGGTCCAACTGACCGGACGCGCCGGTCGCACAACGGCTAACTGCAAAGCAATGACCGGACGCGCTTGACGCGCAGACCGGACACGCTGCGAATGACCGGACGCGCTGGTCCCATGACTTACCGGACGCGCTGGTCAAGCCTGAGCAGCGCATAACGAAACAGTGACCGAACATGCTGAAGAACTGACCAGACGCCACAGTGTCAGCGTCCGGTTAGAGTCCAGTAAGCTCCCTGAACGACCGGACGCGTCCGATCGTCAGTGACTGGACGTGCTGCGCGTCCGATCATCAAACTAAAACACGCGCAGACGCTAAATGCTGACCGGACGCGTCCAGTTATACAGAGACCGCGTCCGGTCACCTCTGTGACCTCTGTTCGCCTCCGTTTCTTTTCTAACTTCCGGCGTAGTGGAAAATAGTCGTTTCAACTCCTCGAAAATGCCTGAATCCTGCCTTGCAAGCTCGGCGGGAGGGAGAGAGGACCCCAAACCCTCTCTACCGCTCAAACTCCACCGCCTTCAAAAACATGCTAACACCACCAAGTGATCTCGTCATGTGTGAGTGTGTTAGCATTTTCACAATCATTTTTAAGGCGTTATTAGTTCTATCCAAATGCATATGATTATGAAATGCACACCTAGAGGCACTTAGGAGTTCAATAACTGCGTCATTCCCCTCTTTATAGTACGGCTATCTAACCTATAATGTAACCACACCCACTAGGTGTCTTGGTTACTAAAACACAACCCTTAAGCATATACCTTTGCCTTGATCACGTAGGGTTGCATCCAAATCCAAGTGTGGCCATCATGATCACCATGTCCATCTTGCCAATAACCTTGGAATGTACTAATCCTCATATGCTACATACAACTTAGGCATAGGATTAGTACTTAGGCATTGTCACTAATTACCAACACCAAACATAGGACTTTCACCAGGCTTATGCTAACTTAGTGCTTATGTTTGAGAGTTGGAGAAGCAGCAACATACGGCCCAGGCGACGGCCACCTCGTTCCAGAACCTCTTCGAGGCCGAGGGTGCTATCACCTCGGTGTGTGACGACCTGGGGGTCGAGCCCGATGCCGATACCGAGGAGGACGCGCCGGGGAACTCCTTTGTCCGTCGGATGGCGGTGCTAGGCCGCCTCATCCGTGAGAAGATATGAGGCGGGCTGCATCATGGCATGAAGAGGGCCATGGCGGTCGTTCGGTCTGGGTTCGAGTACGACATGGACCTCATCGCTGATGGCTTCATCATGGATCTAGACCGGATGGACGAGGAGAATGAAGTCGCCTGCCTGAACCTGATCGAGGCCACTGAGGAGCCCGGGGGTCGCCATGTAAAACTTTTCGAGGTCGAGGTGGTCCCGCCTGCCGATGACGAGGGCCTGTGAGCCAAAACTGGGCATGAGGGCTCGTGTAAATGAGTTAATATTCGTAACTTTCGTTGTGATGGCCTCGGGGCCTTGAAACATTTAGATGTAAGTTTGTACTAGATGTCCATTTTCGTTCAAGTTTTTTCTTTCCTTACTCGCTTGAATCGTATTCTTGCATGATTTTCTTAGCGCGCGGTTACGCCCCTTGGCGTGAGGGAGCGAGTGGAGGTACCGTAGCCTCGGAGGCATAAGTGATCTCACGGCTCGACTGCCCTCGAGCTTTAGGGTGCGTTTGCGGCCTGGTAGACCATGTAAGAACTTGATTCGAAGCGAACGGGAATGTTAGTCGTGAGCTTTTTCAAAGTCGTGAAATATTACTAGGTCTACTTAGCGCGCGGTTGCACCCTTTGGCGTGGGGGTGAGTGGAGGTACCATAGCTCGGAGGCATAGGTGATCTCGTGGCTCGGCGACCCTCGAGCCTTAGGGTGTGCTTGTGGCCTGGTCGACTTATGTAACAGTTCTCTTCTTTTTTGAGAAAATGCGAATTTTTTGGAGATATGTAGGGGGTTCCCCCCTTGCAGCCCCCGAGGGAGGGTCGACTTTGAGAAAACAAGGTCGATCCTTCCTGATTGTTATGAAAAAATGCTTTGAACACCGATGTATTCTTTATTCTATCATGGGATTGTGAAACAATTTATAGAGCCTCGAGGCTTTAAAGAAAAAAGCGACATAGTTGTTTAATGTTCCATGCGTTGGTGAAGATTTTGCCTTTCTCATTCGATAGTTTGTAGGTGCCAGGCTTTAGTACTTTCGCGATGATGTATGGCCCTTCCTATGGTGGAGCAAGCTTGTGTCGTCCCTTATTGTTATTGCTTCACCGTAGCACCAGGTCGCTGACGTTGAGGTCCCGTCTACGGACGTGTTTGTCGTGGTAGCGTCGGAGACTTTGCTGATACCTTGCCGAGTGTAATAGAGCCACATCACGAGCTTCCTCGAGCTGGTTGAGGGCGTCCTCTCTTGTGGCGTCATTGTTTTGCTCATTGTAGGCTTTCAGCCTCGGGGATCCATATTCTACATCAGTTGGGAGCATAGCCTCAGACCCGTAGACTAAGAAGAATGGAGTGAACCCCGTGGCTCGACTCGGCGTCTTTCTTAGGCTCCACAGGACCGAGGGGAGCTCAGCGGCCCATTTTTTGCCGTGTTTGTTTAACTTGTCAAAAATTCTTGGCTTCAGGCCTTGTAGGACCATGTCGTTGGCACGTTCTACTTGGCCATTTGTTTTTGGATGAGCTACGGCCGACCAGAGCACACGGATGTGATGGTTGTCGCAGAAATCCAGAAACTTTTTGCTAGTAAATTGGGTGTTGTTGTCCGTAATGATGCAGGTAGGAACCCCAAAGCGGTGGACGATGTCGGTAAGAAATAGCACAGCTTGCTCAGACCTGATGCTGGTGATAGGACGGGCCTCGATCCACTTGGAGAATTTGTCAATGACGACGAGCAAGTAGGTGAAGCCACCAGTTGTCCTTTTCAGGGGTCCAACCAAGTCGAGCCCCCAAACAGCGAATGACCATGTGATGGGAATAGTTTGCCGGGCACGAGCCGAGAGGTGGGTTTGTCTTGCATAGTACTGGCATCCTTTGCAGGAGCGTACTAGCTTGACGACGTCGGAGACTGCGGTCGGCCAATAGAAGCCTTATCGAAATGTGTTTCCAATGAGGGTTCGAGGCACCGCGTGATGACCTCAAGCCCCTGAGTGTAGATCTTTGAGTAGATTCTTGCCTTCCTCATTTGTGACACAGCGTTGGAGGATGCTCGTAGGGCTACGGCGATACAACTCTTTGTTATCACCAAATATCACAAAGGACTTGGCCCGGCGAGTGATCCATCGAGCCTCGATCTTAACCGAGGGGAGGTCCTCTCGAGTGAGATGGTCGAGGTATGGAACACGCCAGTTAGGCTCGGGGTTGGCTAGCGGGGTCGAGCCTTCCGCCTAAATGGCTTCAGCCCCGGTCGAGGGGGCTTCTGCCTCAGGTGGGGGATTGAGTGACGGCCCATCGACCCCTCCGTCTACCTTGATGTTGATGGATGGTTGATGGAGATCTTTCGCGAAAACGTCAGGTGGAACTGTAGTTCGACTAGAAGTGATTTTCGCGAGTTCATCGGCGGCCTCATTATATCTGCGTGCAATGTGGTTGAGCTTGAGGCCGTGAAACTTATCCTCAAGGCGCCGTACCTCCTCACAGTAGGCCTCCATCTTGGGATCATGGCAACTCGAGCTCTTCATGACCTGGTCAATTACAAGCTGAGAGTCACCTCGAACGTCGAGGTGTCGGACCCCTAGTTCGATGGTGATTCGTAGGCCCGTGACGAGCGCCTCGTACTCAGTGATGTTGTTGGAGGTAGGAAAATGAAGCCGGATGATATAGCGCATGTGGACTCCGAGGGGTGAGATGAAGAGCAAGCCCACACCTGCTCCCATTTTCATCAGTGACCCTTCGAAATACATGGTCCAAAGCTTGGCCTGTAGCTGAACCGGAGGAAGTGGAGTGTCGGTCCACTCCGCTAGGAAATCTGCTAGCACCTGGGATTTGATGACTTTGCGTGGTGCGTAAGAGAGGGTCTCACCCATGAGCTTGACCGTCCATTTTGCTATCCTACCCGAGGCCTCTCGATTTTAGGCTATCTCTCCCAAAGGGAAAGAAGATACCACGGTCACCGGGTGGCCCTCAAAGTAGTGATGAAGTTTGCGCCGCATTAAGATGATGGCGTACAGCAGCTTCTGGATCTGCGGGTAGCGAACCTTGGTTTCTAAGAGCACCTCACTTATGAAGTAGACCGATCTCTGGACGAGTAGGGTATGTCCTTCTTCTGCCCTCTCGACAACTAGGACCGCACTGACCACTTGTGTCGTTGCGGCGACGTAAAGTAGGAGGGGTTCCCCTGTGGTTGGAGGGACGAGGATCGGTGAGTTGGATAGCGTAGCCTTGAGCTTTGCAAGGGCTTCCTCGGCTTCGAGGGTCCACGAGAAGTGTTCCGATTTCTTTAGGAGACGATACAATGGGAGCGCTTTTTTGCCGAGGCACGAAATGAAGCGACTGAGAGCCGCAAGGTAGCCTGTGACCCTCTGCACGCTCTTCAGATCACGGATAGGGCCCATTTTGGTTATTGCGGTGATTTTTTCTGGGTTGGCCTTGATGCCATGTTCAGAAATGATGAACCCTAGGAGCATGCCTCGAGGAACGCCAAAGACGCATTTCTCGGGGTTGAGTTTAATGTTTTTGGCCCTAAGGCATTTGAATGCAACGTCGAGGTCATTTATCAAATTACTGATCTTCTTGGTTTTGACAATGATATCGTCGATGTAAGCCTCGACGGTTGGTCCAATGTGTTCCCCAAAAACGTGTTGCATGCATCGCTGGTACGTAGCCCCTGCATTCCAGAGATCGAAGGGCATTGTAACGTAGCAATACATGCCGAATGGGGTGATGAACGAAGTCACGAGCTGGTTAGACTCCTTCATTTTGATTTGGTGGTAGCCGAAATACGCATCTAGGAATGATAGAGTTTCACATCCCGCAGTAGAATCAATGATTTGATCAATGCGTGGCAAAGGAAAAGGAACTTTTGGACATGCTTTATTCAAACTAGTATAGTCTACACACATCCTCCATTTCCTATTCTTTTTCTTAACTAATACAGGATTAGCAAGCCACTCGGGATGATGAACCTCCTTGATGAATCCGACCTTCAATAGCTTGTGGACCTCCTCACCGATGACCATGCGCTTTTCCTCGTCGAAGCGGCGCAAGCGTTGCTTCACCGGTTTGGAGCTAACTCGGATCTCCAAGGCGTGCTCGGCGACTTCTCTGGGTATGCCCGGCATATCCAAGGGACCCCATGCAAAGATGTCGATGTTTGCATGGAGAAAGTCGACGAGCACTGCTTCCTATTTGGGATCGAGGGTGGCGCTGATGCTCAACGCCTTTCCTTTTGGGTCGGTGGGATTGAGGGGTACGAGCTTGACGTCTTCCACGGGCTCGAAGTTGCCGGTGTGGCGCTTGGGGTCGGGGGTCTCGTTGGCCAAACCATCGAGGTTCGCCGCCAAGGTCACCGACTCCAAGATGGCTTCCCCGTGCATGACACATTCTACGTCGCACTCATAGGCGTGCTCATAGGAGGGCCCGACAGTAATGACACCGTTGGGGCCCGACATTTTGAGCTTGAGATAGGTGTAATTGGGGACCGCCATGAACTGGGCGTAGTAGGGGCGTCCGAGAATGGCGTGGTATGTTCCATGGAATCCTACCACTTCAAAAGTGAGACTCCTTCCTGAAGTTGGTGGGAGTGCCAAAACAGATAGGCAGGTCGACCAGTCCGACGGGCTCTGCTCGCTTTCCTGGCACTACTCCATGGAAGCCCCCGATGCTGGGTCGGAGGTGCATCCTGGTGATTCCCAGAAGGTCAAGGGTCTGGGCATAGATAATGTTAAGACTATTGCCGCCATCCATGAGCACCTTGGTGAGGCGTGTGTTGGCGATGATGGGATCGACAACAAGTGGGTATACCCTAGATTTGGGGACATAGTCTGGGTGGTCATCACGGTCGAAAGTGATGGCCACCTTGGACCAGTCAAGGAAGAGGGGGTTGTAAGTTGCACGGAGAAGACCTCTCGACATTCCCACTTGCGCTGCCATGTTGAGAGGCGCGTTGAGGGTCCTCCGTATATCATGAAGCAGTCATGGATCTTGGGAAACTCCTCATCCTTGTCGTCTTCGTTGGGATCTTCCTTCCTGTCGTCTTTCTTGATGCCTATGCTTTCAAAGTATCTGCGGAGCATGTGGCAGTCCTCGAGGTTGTGGTTCGTGGGCCCTTTGTGGTAGGGACACGGCTCTTTGAGCATTTTGTCAAAAATGCCCCTGTCGGGGGGCCCTCGAGGTTTCTTATGATCAACAGTAGCAACAAGGTCGTCGGCCGGGGCCTCCTGTTTGCCCTGCTGGTTCTTCTTCTTCTTCCTGTTGTTCTTCTTTGAGCCCCGGCTGGAGCCCACGGGATCCTCTTCCTTGCGCTTCCCTTTGTCCTGGTCGCTACCAAAGATGGCACCAATTGCCTCCTCACCGGCGGCGAAGTTGGTGATAATATCCATCAAACCGTTGGCAGTGACGGGAGTGCTGCGGCCCAATTCTCGGACCAACTCTTTGCAGGTGGTACCAGAGAGGAAGGCCATGATGATGTTGGATTCAGTGATGTTGGGGAGCTCGGTGCGTTGCTTGGAGAAACGCCGGATGTAATCCCGGAGGGATTCGCCCGGCTTCTGTTTGTAGCTTCGGAGATCCCATGAGTTGTCGGGGCGCATATAGGTTCCTTTGAAGTTGCCCTCGAACACTCTCACAAGGTGGTTCCAGTCGTGGATTTGGCGAGGTGGGAGGTCCTCGAGCCAGGCTCGAGCGGTGTCTGATAAGAACAGGGGAAGTTGTCGAATGATGACCCGGTCGTCGGTGGCCCCACCCAACTAACAGGCCAAGCGGAAATCAGCGAGCCAAAGTTCGAGTTTGGTTTCGCCGTTATACTTGGTAAGAGTCGTGGGGGGCGGAACTGAGCCGGGAGTGATGTTTCGCGAATGGCCTTGCTAAAGACCCGAGGGCCTGGTGGCTCGGGTGAAGGGCTTCGATCCTCCAAGCTGTCGTAGCGCCTGCCTCTATGCTCGTGGTAGCCTCGAGCTGCACCGTCACCATGTTTGCGCCTCCAGCGCTCGATGATGTTATCACGGGCATCTCGAGGTTCACGGTTGTCAACGATGCGTTCATGGATAGAGGCCACCTTGTTCCGTTGGGCGTGCTCGGGATGAACCAAGGCCTCTCTCTCCTGATGGGAGGGCTCTGCAGGCTGCTCTGAGGCAAACCCGTGTCGCCTTGAGGCGGAACTCTTGGCTTGCTGAATGGCAGCGGTCTCGTGGAGTCCTCGGACTTCATCACGGGCCCGACGGGCCTCAGGGTTCAACGGCTCTGGCATGTTACGAAGGAGCATGGCGGCGGCTGTAACAGAACCGTCCAAATTATAAGAGCACAAGTACAAAAACAATCACGGGAGTGATCAAATTCTCGCACTTGAGCCCATATAACTCCGGTAGTCCAATGAAATCACGAGGGATTTCAAACCAACCAACATACAAGCCAAGATCGTAGTGATTCAACATAACAAGTCACATGTTACAACCATTTCACAAGTAATTAAATATACATCGGAGTTCAACATAGTTATTAGAACTTACATTGAAAAGTAGCGGAAGCAAAGTAATTTGAAACTAACATTTTTCTTATTTCAAATACATGCCAGTACCACGGTCGACTTCCAACAAAAGCATTAGAGATAAGGTAGCTCAGAAGGATCATGCCCATGATCACACTCCGCCTCTACGGCAGGAGCCAACCAACTCTTGCAGTCGCCATGATACATCATAACCTGCAACAAGTGGGGATAAAACCCTGAGTACAACAAAGTACTCAGCTAGACTTACCCGTCAGAAACCAGAAATAAAGTGACACCAAGGATCATGCAAGGCTGATATAAAGTGGGGCTAGCTTGACAACATTTTGCATAAAAGCTTAATATAGATGATCAATCATTAATGCTTAAGCATCAAGTAAGTTATCATTAACCTGTCATCTATATTAACACCTGTACTAGAGCACTCACTTTATTAGGAGCAAACAATATTAACCATAGCAGGTATAAATTGAGGCAACCTTTCCATCGTGATCCAATTAACCATCCGTTCAATTTAATGGAATCTACGTTGCCGCTGCTCAAGTCAAGTGCTCACTAACCGGGAGCGACGGCGATTCGAATCGAATTCCTATCCAGCTGGAGGGGTATTTCTAACACTCACCGCGCAGGCCCCTGCCAGGGTCGCACAAGCCACCTTTTCATATGATTCAGGAATCGCGGGTCCGAATGATGTCGCGACCCCAAGGGCGACACTCTGCCAGGTGATAGGGACTCTAACCCCCCTTGGTCTCACGCCAATGTCCCCAAGAACATCCTTTCTCTCCTCCAAGAAGCAACCTACCATTCGATTCCCGGCCTGAACCATATTACTCGGCTTCGCGGTCGGAACGGCTTATCCGGCCAACTAAGTGTTAGACTGCGTTCAACATGACTCAAGGACGTACAGCGAATCGGTCCTTAAATGACTCAGACGGGGATAGATTCACACCCAAGACCTCCATGTCTTGTCGCTTCACTATCATAATCCCGCCCGGTCTCATTTCATTTTATTAACACATGGTTCCTTTCCACGATAGCAAATATAGCCAACCGTGCCATATATGAATATCCCTATATCTCGCAGGTGACAGGAAATCACCTGACTTCTACCGCTTAAAGCAGGGCTAAGCATCTACTCATCCTAATCTATGTAGGATTCAAGGGTTCATATATCTGGACAAGGAATGATATAATGCAGCAAGGGTTTCCAACCAACTCCTACCACTTAATGCAACAATACTTATAACATATATAGAATTAATTGCTTTGAAGGTAGGAGGCTTATAATGCTCCGGGGCTTGCCTGGGATCCGACTCAAGTTAGAGTATGTCAGATGAAACCCGCTTGGCGAGCATTCCCTCATTCTAGCACTTGTCCGATCTTTCCATCTCCGAGACAGGTCCACCAACACCATCTTCTGGTTAGCTCCACATTACGTCCGTCACGTGGTGCATCTAGCGTACCTAAATGAGATGCAAGATGCAAGTGTATGAATATATGGGAACACAATAGATGATGCATCACACACTAAACAAGGTAAGTACAAGGTTACGCTAAATACACATAAGCACTTTACATTGCTCAAATAAACATTACACGACCTATCATGCTAAGATAGCAAGGAAAGCAATACCAACATGACACAAGATTTACAAAGTCTTAGGTGTACTAACTTCATCACCAAGGACATGAATCACACTTAGCAACATGCAAAGCAAGTCAAGATGAAGCAACAACGATAATTGGAATATGCCAATTTCTGGACTTGCAAATAGTAGCTTCATAAATCAATCGTATCTGGAGTTTCATAAATCCAAATGACTTGCAAGAAGACATTCTGGAAATCTTAGGAAATTATCTACATTTCATCTTTAATCATCTCAACCTGATTCCCAAGTTATCATGACCAAACATTCCAATCTTTAAAGTCTACACAGAAGGTAATTTAAATCTGACAGTAGACTTATTAAGCATGCAACTCTTAAACTATCAGACCTGGGATCATGAAAATTTAACACAAGAAAGATAAGATAATTATCTACAACTTTTGTATTTACCAAAATCACAGTAAACATCATTTACACCATGAAACTAGTTGCACGAGTAACACCACACATGCAGCCCAACAGCAGTGGTACAATTATAGACAGAAAACTGATAGAAACTTCAGAGAAGCATAAATGGAGTTCTAGACCTCCAACAAACATGATTATCAACTTTATGGAAAGCTTATAAAGTTACCTACAACTTTCTTGTAATCATCTTAAGATGATTCTACAGTTAACATGGTCAATTAATTAAATAATTGCATCTCTGTCCAAAATATGGACAGAATCTGATATGCCACTTTAAATCGTTATAGCTTGAGTTTCACAAATCAAATAACTATGGTTCTGGACTTTTTAGAAAGCTTAACAAATTGTGAACAACTTTTCTATAAACATCTAGAACTAATTCTGCCACTAACAAGGTCACACATGGTACACAAAGCAATGCTGTCTGGGTTTGGGCAGAAACTGTCACAGTACTTTAAACAACTATAACTAAACATATACTTGACCAAAAATTGTGATCTTTAACTTTTTGAAAATATTATGAAAAGTACTACAACTCATCTATTATCAACAAGGCATGATTCATAACTTAACTGAGCCAAACAATGCATACATGCAGCACTGTCCAGAATAGAAGCAAAGCAGCATATAGCATTTGTTATTTTTATAGCTCCTAAACTATCAATCCTAAAATCTTGAAATTTTTACTAGACATCATGCATCACAAGAGTAACATGTAACAAAAATTTTACTTCATTTGGAGTTATATATTTACAGTTATTAAAAATAACAGATCCAACTAGCATTCAAATCCTAGTTGCATAAATCTATTTTTACAGCTAAAACTTTAAACTAAAACATGCCATATTATAGATCCACTGCATAGACGATTTCACAAGGATTCCAAAAAGTCCTCATTTGCTATTTTACGATTTTTCTATCATTTACTATGTATTTTCAAGTTCAGCCATTTAAATGCAATACTAATTCCGAAAAAGAAAAAAAAACATTATGCAGAGTGAACACAAAACTTTCCACAAACCATGTAAGCCCCTATATGTAATCTTTTCTCTCTTGGCACTTTTGCAAAGTGAAACGGCAAAAAGTTTCAGCTTCGCGAGATGGCCCTTTTTCTTCATCTTCACGGAGCAGAGGATGACGTCGGAGTCGCTTCCAGCCGGCAAGGTCACCGTCGGCGGTGGGGAAGAGGCGCTGCGGCCTCGCAGCAGTCCAAATAGGGCACGCCTGGCCGTAACCTTGGTCGGCGGTGGCCCCCAGCCGCTCGACCGCGGCGGTCAGAGGTGGGCGCGTGCCTGCGCGTCGCGCCCGACGGTCAGGCTCGGTCGACCGGTAGCGAGTGGGAGAAGGCGCCGTGGGGCAACACAGCATGGGAAGGAGCAGGGAGGGCAAGCTGACGTGGAGATGGAAGGAGGATGCAGCGGCTGTGGCACTCTCTGCTTGGTCGGGCAACCATGGCGACATGAGAGAACAGGGCAGAGAGCGAGATGGAGGGAGAGAGTGGAGAGGGCAGGGCCGCAGGAGCAGGGCTCGGCCTCGGTCTTTCCAAGCGACGAGCCGGGGCGAGGTGGCGGTCATGCAGGGCAGTACGAGGGCCACGCAGCGGCGGCTCCTGCCTACGGTCGGCCACGGACGTTTCCCTGTGCCCGATCCAAAATTTGCCATTGACAATACTACCCCAAACTTACAACTGAATCTCCATTTTCTCCCCTCAATAATTCTTAAACCGATTTGTCATTTGATCAACCGATTACACCACTGCGTAGAGCTACATGTATACTGCAACTTTGCTTAAGGGACCTCGGATTGATTCAGCTTGGTTTGAGAGATAAAAGGCTGCAAAGTAGGCCACCTGAAACTGAATCCTGAGTTTCAGTTTCCAGTCGACTGAAACTCTCATCTTTCCCCTTCCCTATCTCCTTATCCAAGCAGCGAAAAACTAAGCCAATTGATCAGTGCTGTAGAGCTACCAAAGTACTACAACATTGCTCAAAGGTTAATGGTCTAACTCGGCTTGGTTCTGGAGATAAAAAGCTCTAAAATAGGGCTCACGAAACTGAATGAAGAATTCAGTTTAAGCAGCGACATTGAGAGGATTTTTGCTGTTTTTGAAATCATTTTTGAATGTCCAAATGATCTTCAAATTTGCTGAGACTTGATTCATTGTTTCCTGCACAAGAGGTACTGCAACTCATATTAAGGGATTCAACTGAGCTGCCATATGAATTTGGAAGATAAAATGCCGCAATTATAGCATCACGCTGCTGCTGATCGAGGACTTAGAAAAATTTGGAGAGCTGAGAAAACAGCATCAGTTTCAAACTTGAATCCACTGTTTAAGCTACTTGGAAGCTGATTTGGCTCTTGGTCCAAAAACAAAGTTTATAGCACTCAACTTAAACTACAACTTTTATTTAAGGTCAAACTCCATAACTAGTATAGAAGTCAAACTTTCACTTTGGTCAAAGCAGTAACTTAATAAAGCCTAAACTAGGGTTTTAGGCCAATTGTGCATTTTCTTGACATTTGCTCAACATGAACCCTTCATGAATTTTATTGTAGAATTCATCTAGAGTCATTTAGGCAAAGTTGCAAAGTTTTGTTGATGATCTATACTTCCATTCACTTAATCACGCCATTCCAAGAAGGATATGACTTATCATCTCATGTGACTTTTTGATTCCAAACTTCATGAAACTTTTTCAGGGATCAATATAGATAGGTACTAAGGTGAGACATATGAAGATATTGCAATAACACCACCCAAGCATATATCTTGAAAATGGCCTATATGCAAAGCAAGGGTGCAGCATCCAAGTTTAGATTAGGGTTTATTTCCATAGGTTTAACTTTGGCATCGTCATCTCCACTAATCTATCATGTTTGAGCTTAAACCCACTACTTAATTGGTGATAAACACCTGGGGTGTTACAGCGGCGACCACGTTCTGGCTGGCTCGACCGAAAACCGGGGGCTCGACTGCCTGATCCTCAATGATGCGACGATTGACGTCATGAGCACTCTCTTGAGCTCCTCCGCCGTGTGCGCGGGCCACGCGCTCATGCTCGAGGGTTTGTTGAAGTAGGCGCAGATTTTCTCGTTCCTTGTCGAGCCTATCTTGCAACTCACGGATTTGCTCGAGTTGCATTCCTTGGTCCACAAGGAATTGAGCCTCATCCCGCTCAGCAAGGAGCTTGACCTAAGGTGGCGTGTTCCTTCCTCCAACGGCTACCTCATCCTCTGAATCCGACGTGATAGCTCCATCGATATTGAAGCACTCGCGAGTCGGGTCGTAGGTGTCATCGGTAGAGTCGGAGTATAGAGCGCCAAAATAGTAGTACAACGGGTGCATGTGGGGTCATGCGTCTCTGAGGTCGTGATGTCAAAAGGCAGTCGCACGGAGCTCCGTATCTGGAGTCTCCGTGGAGTCCAGGTACTCAGAAGCTGGCGTGGACGCGACGAGGTCGAGGATGGAACGTAGATGGTGTCTGGGGAGTTCCTCGTAAGCACTCATGCAGGTGCTTACAGAAGAAGCGTACGCCCGAGCAACCGAGTCTAGTCCAAACAGGAATGTTGGTGAGGGCGTGGTTCCCGGTACCGAAGCAATCGAACTAGCTGGTGGCGGCGCCGCACCGGGCGGTGGAGCGATGGGACACCCCGTCGGCATCTTACCCTCAACCAAGCTCATCCTACACAGATCCTCAGTGAGGAAATCCATGTTGGCATCTGGCTAAGAGGCGTCGGATCGGGGAATACCATCACCCTCCGCAAGGCAATGACGGCGGTTGCGCTGGGCTCGCCGTCGCTGGGCAGCACATGCCTGACGAGAGTGACGATACCGGCGCAGTGCTCCCCCAGGCTAGGAGAGATCGTGGTCACTGTCAGTCGGGTGCCTGGAAGGGAGGAGGACCATGTCGTAGCCGTGGCCAAGGGACATGAACTCCAAGCTCACAAACTAGATCATCGTGGCCAATGGGAGTGGACGTTCGGGGTCAGCCATCTAGAAAAATGGCGGGAAAATGATGTTGTCACACAACATCCCTACCTGGCGCGCCAACTATCGGTGTTTGGTCCTATGAGGGTCCTAAGCCAACGAGTGAATCAATGCTGCGTGTCCATAATCTAGATGGTGATGCAAGGAGATTACACGGAGGTTTATCCTGGTTCGAGCGAAAGAAGGCCCTACATCCAGCGGGGAGGGGGGAGTATTGTATTTCCTTGCACCTAAGTGCTTGCATAGGGGTTACAAGCTGTGAGAGAGGGAACCGATCCCAGGTCTCAGAGAGAAAGTGAAAGTACAAAGGAGATTGCTTGAGATGTTGATCTTCTAAGGTGGGAAGGTGGCTGGTCTTTTTTCATCTGTTGTCTGCCACCCCCTTATAGAGTCCCCTGCCTGCCCTTTGAGGTGAAGTTTTGTCGAACGCTGTGGAGGTTGCTGTAGCGACGTGCCCCGAGAATGGCCGGTCATTCCTGGACACCATGGTGACGTAGAGGATGAGACGGTGAAAAGACTCTGGGTCCTGTGTCACGCAAGCCTTGCATTCTTGTTTTGACCGTCGGTTGGTCGAGGCCGGGTCGAGGTGGGTCGAGGTGGGTCGACGGTGAACGGATAAGGCCGAGTCCCCGGAATTGTGGGGTACGGTACTCGTCGTATTCACCCTCGAGGGTGATTAGTGGTGGAATAGTGCCCAATATGGTGCGTACAGTGACAAGTTTTCACCGCCCATCTCGGGATGAGTGGTAAAAAGTGAGATTTGACACTGGTACTGTTCCCATGCCGGTTGTTGTTGTAGCCATGAGGGTAGGAAGTGGTTGGTAGTTTGCATTAAATGCACTGACTTTTGTCTCAGAGTTGGTGAATGAGGTGGGCCGACCGGCCCGACCCTGGGTCGTGTGAGTCAGAGATTTCTCGGTAGTCGAGGCATCTTGTCGAGCGAGCCTCGTACGAGTGGGAACGTGGTGAAGGCATCCCGTCGAGTGAGCCTGGTACGAGTCAGGACGTGGTTGAGGCATTTCGTTCGTTGTCTCGGCCAGTCCCGTTGGTTTTGTTTTTCTTAATCGTTAATTGTGGGTACCCCTTATTTTTGGTACCCGACAGTATGAATAGGTGAAAAAAATCCTACAAGGCATGTTTTTGTTGTTCACTCCCAGTGTAGGAGTAAAATATTTTTATGGTGGTTCTAAATGGAAAGGCATGTTGTTGCGTACTTTCAGTGTAGAAGCAGCAAATTTAAGTGAAGTGTATGTGATCTTGATTTTAAGAGTATGACAGGTCTCTAAAGGTCAACAAAGTTTGACAGTACTCAATGTAAATACAAGTAGCAATAAAATAAGTGCTGGTTTTCTATCCTAGCATGTATGGCTGTGGTAGGAATTTAATCTCTCTGTCATACAAAGACTCATTATGTGCATTTAATTTTTTTTCAAAAGTGAACTCTTTAGGAATTCCCAGACCCTACTCGTGTGGGAGCCTCTGGCACTAGGTCTGCACTTTTTTAACTCTTCAGGACTTCATTGAAACTTAGAACAAGATAAATGACAGCTCAAAACTCTTTCACTTCTTATCTTCCAACTACCTAAGCTTTGGATCAAGCATATTCCTCCACAGCTTTAAAGATTTGGCAATGAATATTTTTGGAATAGAGGAATAATTCTTAAATGAAGCTAGGTACTTCAGAAGAATTACAAATGAAGCAACTATTTATGATAGTTCAAGTTTTTTTTATTCAACACAAAAACAAGTTCATACACACTCTATTTTTATTTCAAAAGGCTCGCAAAAATAATCTAAACATATTAATATATATTTTTGTATTTTTATCATATTCCCTGTTTTTTTAGATATAGTAGTAATACTAATATTAATACTAATAATAATACGAGTAAGAAAAACTTACTATCTGAGAGGGTCCTCCCCCAAGTTGGCTCAACTTCGGTCACTGAGGTGGTGCTGGTGGCGGGAAATCGATACCCATTTGCTCGAAGAAGTAGAGGAGGCCTTCGTACGTTTGTGTCCCTTGTTCACGCATCTCCCCAAACGTGTTGCTCGTGCTCTCCTGCCACTGTGTATGCTGATGTAGCGTGTTTATGATACCTTATTGCCCCGTCTCAAGATGAGTGAGACAGGTATCAAAGTTCTGGAAGTCTGGCTGATGGTACGGCTGAGGTTGAGGATGAGGCAGTTATTGCTCCGGCTAGTATCCGGGGTAGCCATGAGAGGCATGGTATGAGTATGGTGGTGGTGTAGGTGCTGCATCATGGACTCCCCTCACAGAGAAAGACATGCGTCCTCTCTAGATGTACGCCAAATCTTCGTATTCTTGCGGAACATAATTAGAAAAATTACCTTGCCCCTAATTTTCTTCTGGCGTGGGCGGATCATAGGAAGTTTGATCTTCCCATGCCCGGTGTCTCGGTTCAGATGGCCCTGGTTGGTCAAATCCTTGATAGTGAGTGAAAGCTGGTGCAGGGGGTGCACCATCTTCCCCTGTGTACCTAGGCACAGTGTTTCTCGTTATTCTGGCGGACAGACTTCTTCCAACTCCCCTGGTCGGTCTCTGCAAATCAAGCAAAAATGTCTCCATGGCATATAGACCAAGTGGTCTATTCGATAGTTCATATTCATTTACAAATCCCTTGTATGTTACAAAGATTCTATTGCCCTTTTGTTTCAACAGATGTGTTTGACTGAAAAAGTAAATGTCAAGAGATCGGCGGGGTGTGGAGATGTAGGTAATACTAGCATTCCTTAACAAATTCAGGTTTTTGGCAAGACGTGTAATCCAAGAAGTGATGGTGATAGGGCCTCGCAAAGTGTGAAGGATAGCCCAGAATGTTACCATAAGCCTAATAGGAGATATTTTACATTTCTTGATCATAGCATACATTAATTTCATCTCCTCGATCCTAACTATGCGACCTTCCCTCCTAGGAAAGAAAGTGATCCCTAACCATTTATGCATAATTCTCAAAGTGGGATTGTGAATGTCATTCGTGCATGGGTCGGAACAGTAGTCTTTGCCCAAAATATCTTCCCAAAATTGTTCTCTATGAAAATCACTTAGAAGTTCATCTATTTCTACTCCGCAAGCATCAGGGAATCCTAGTCTGAGGTTGAATTCTTTCCAAGTAAATTCATATTGTTCGTTAAACAGCCTAAAGGAAACATAAGTCTCGGTGAAAGATAGAGTGCAGAGGAATTCTAAAGTAAGTAATTTACATCCAACCTCCAAAATACTCCAATTATTATTCCATCTAATATTGCAAAAAATAAGATCGAATTCAGCATCCATACTTGTTTTTTGTAATAAGTATGGGTCAAAAGTTGGGGTATGCTCGAACTCACGATCTTTGTACAATCTCATTAGATCCTTCTCGTAGGTGGTGCAAACTTTATATGACGCTCTTGAAGGAGTATGTGGTGTTCTGGCTGGCTGGCGGACGAGGACCGGGGCACGGATGACATGTCTAAGTCAGAACCAGCCCGTGATGATGATCTGGTCTGGGAGCGGGTTCTCTTGCGAAAAGAGAATGCTCTAGCCGCACTCCTAAGTGTTTTCTTGAGTCCACTCATCCTGTTACACAGACAGAAACACAAACACAACTGGTGGAAATAATGAGGGGTTAGAATAAATAAATAGTTAGGAGTCAGTGATCCAAAAGTCAGTCGTCCAGAAGTCAGTCGTTCAAGTTGGAAATTTTATATCTTGACTTCTCCTAGTACTTAGATTATTCGGGCAGCACTTCTCCTTACGAAATGATTTTCTAAACAACTTCTAGCACTTCTCTCTTACTGATTCTTATCTCAATGTGGCTCTAAAAATTTCAGAATACTTCTCTCCACTCAAGAACTTCTAGAATCTACTAAAAAACTAAGAATTCTCAAACCGTACTTGGATTTTGGAATTTTGAGTTGGGAGTATGTTTTCTGAGTGTTTTGCGGTGTATGGAGTAAAGGGAGAAGCAACCTTTTTATAGGCACGAGAGAGGGAGGCCAGCCGGCCTGGTTGGGCCGACTGGCCCATGTGGGACCCACTCATCCATCCCTTCCTCCTCTAATTTCCTTGCTTCGTTATTAAGAGATGCCTTCACCTGCCGACGCTCCATGTGATGTGGTGGTTGAAAAAGAATGGAGGAGAGTGAAGGTGGTGGAGTTAAGTGATGTGAAGTGATGTGAGGTGATTGAGGTGGGTCTCATGGGTCCGTATGTCTCCCGTATTTATACCGTATAATCACACAAGTATGCAAAGAAAAATTACTTTTATGTATCTATGAAAAATTAGAATTCTAATGATGGTATTTTTATTTTTTTCTGCCACCACAGTTATTATTATTTACCAGAGGTTTTCACGCTTAGTAAATATTAATTATATGGGGCTTTAATAGTTATGCCATGAGATTGATTTTTATTATTTTTTCTATGCATGAATAAGTAAATATGTTATGCAAAAATTAAATGCAGACAAATACCGAGTTACCTCCCAGTGATGGTTCAGGATTTTTAAGTCCACCGAATCGGACTACTCCAGCTGGATTTATTCTTCGGGGGTCATAGTCATCCCTGTTGAAGGGTCGAGATGGCGGACTAGAGGGGGTGAATAGTCCTTTCTAAAACTTAAACATGTTGGCTAACCAAAACAAATGCGGAATTAAACTTATCGGTCTAGCCAAGACTACACCCCTCTAACTGAGTTCACAAGCACCTCATAAAGATCCAAATTAAGCAACTAAGGTGCTTTCCTTAGCAAGAGCTCTCCTATTTAATTCTAGAGCAAGGTCACACAAACCTATGCACTAGTACTTTGCAAGCAAGAGGGAGCTCCTACACAATTCTAGTAAGCAAAGCGCACAAAGCCTAAGCTCACTAGCAAGGCTCAATAACAAGGCTACACAAGCCAAATTAGAGAGCACAAATTACTTAGCTACACACACTAAGCAATGTGACTAACAAGGTTACACAAACCAAATTAGCCACGCAAAGGGGACACTTCTAGCTACACAAGCAAGAAGATATCTAGCTAGCTACACAAGCACAACTAGAACAAGAGCAACTACACAAGCAAGATATATATGAAAGTAAATACAAGCTTGTGTTGCACGAAGGCAAACCACCGAGAATAGTAGACAATGTTGACACGATGATTTTCTCCCGAGGTTCACTTGGTTGCCACCAAGCTACATCCTCGTTGTGTCGACCAACACTTCATGGTTCGGCGGCTAATCGGTCACACACCGAGCCTCTCAAAAGGCGCCGCAAGAACCCACCATCAAGTGTGGTAGCTCAATGACACGCTCAACTAGAGTTGCTCTTCGCGATCCCCGCGGGGTGAGCACAATCCCCCTCACAAAGCTTCTCCGGAGCCTCACACAATCTTCTTGCGAGCTTCGACAGAGCCACAAGCCACCAAGCCATCTAGGAGGTGGCAACCTCCAAGAGTAACAAGCACCACAGGCTTGCAACACGATCACCTAGTGCCACTCGATGCAATCTCACAATCCAATCGTACTAGAATCGCTCTCTCACTCGATCTGATGAACACTATCAAGCATGAGTGAGTTAGAGGGCTTCTAAGCACTACCACATAAGCCACCAAGGCCAAAGTGTGCACAGCTGCCAGCCAAGGCCGGCCAAGGCATCTATTTATAACCCCATGATCAAATAGAGCCGTTACCCCTTCACTGGGTAGAAATCGGGATGACCGGACACGCCGGTCATAACTGACCGGACGCGCTCAACCACGTCTGATCCTCCAATGGTCACTGACCCCAACGGTCAAACCAACGACCGGACGCGCTGCTTCAAACGACCGGACGCGCCGATCGCACTGTATCGCGCACCCGCGAAGCAACGACCGGATGCACCCCTCGCAACGACCGGACGCGCTGATCGCACAGTACTGCGCGCGCAACGACATGACCGGACGCGCTTCACGCAATGACCAGACGCGACAGTGCCAGCGTCCAGTTTGAGTCCAGTAAGCTCCCTCAATGATCGGACACGTCTGATCATGTGTGACCGGACGCGCCGCGCGTCCGATCGTCCTTGTGAACCGCAGTTCCTTCTGGGCGCGAGACCGGACGCGCCGGTCCCGCGAGTGACCGGACGCGCCGGTTGCAAACCCTAACACCCACGCGCCTGACTGCTGCGCTATACTGACTGGACGCGTCCGGTCATACCATGACCGCGTCCGGTGCAGCGTCTGGTCACCTCTGTGACCTCTGTTCGCCTCTGTTTCTTTTCTGACTTCCGGCGTAGTGGAAAATAGTCGTTTCAACTCCTCAAAAACCCTCTCTACCACTCAAACTTCAACGCCTTCGTAAATGTGCCAACACCAACAAGTGATCACCACCTTGTGCATGTGTGTTAGCATTTTCATAATCATTTTACCGAAGGAGTTAACCACTCAACTTGCCACGCCACTCGATTCTAGCAACGATGCATAGTTAGATCACTCGAGTGGCACTAGATGACCAATATACAAACAAGTTTGCCCCTCTTAATAGTACGACCATCTATCCTAAACCCGGTCATCAACTTTTCTACACACCTATGACCGATGAAATGGAAATGCCCTAGGTTATACCTTTGCCTTGCGCATTCCACTCCATCTCCTCCGACGTTGATGCAACACATGCACCAACCATATCACAAATGATATGATCCACTTCATATCATCACGTGACCGTATTGGTTCATCGATCTTGACCTCACTTGCTCTTCACTATTGCCTCGGTCCTTCGGCACCAAGCCATCACAACTTGTCCTTCACCCTAGCAAACGGTCCATCAAGCCAAGCCTCATCTTGATCTTCTCCACCTTGGTCACATGACTCCATGTCATGTCTCATGTGCAATAGCCTCCTTCATGACACCATCACCTATGGACTAATCGCCTATGTATCTCACATAACCACATATTAGTCCACCTAAGTTGTCACTCAATTACCAAAACCAAACAAGGACCTTTCAATCTCCCCCTTTTTGGTAATTGATGACAACTCTACAAAGATGTGGAAATTAAGTTCTTTTGGACTTTATGCCACTTATCCAACATTTAAGCTCTATGTTAGGATTTGGATAAGCACCATAAAATCCGACTTGGTAGTGATAACTCTCCCTACATATGTGCTCAAATGGTTTGGTTTCAAGCTTGCACATATGCATAAATATGAAATTTGTGGGAGGGTTAGCACTACTAAGTGATGCTAAGGTGTATAGAATAAACCTTTGTAGTTCGATACCATTTGATAGCTCGATATCATTTGAAAATCACAAGTTTGCCATCATCCTTAGCATCATGAGTAGCTAGACATCAAAAATACTAGAAACCCCGTGAGATCAACATTATAAGCATGGTTCTAGTTTTTGCATGATAATCACAAGTCTAGCTAACATCCTATGCATGCTAGTTATCAAATCATCATTCAAGTTCTATAACTAGCATACACCACACAAGCATGCATATTAAATTTAAGAACTTTATGCAATGCAAGCAAGCACATGAATTATGCACATATCAAATGTAATCAATCAAAGTTCATGAGCTTGCTCCCCCTACTTGTGTGCTTTCTTTGTCCAAGAATTTTGATTGCTCCCTCTTTGTCCATATTCATGTCCAATATCATCTATCTCTCCCCAAGTCTATCTCTCCCCAAATCAATCTCTCTTGGTGCATTGACATATCTTTGTTCTAACTTCTCCCCCTTTTTCATCAATTTCCATAAAGGGTGTGCTTCTCATTGATGCAAAGACTAGCATTGGGGTAGATGGTTGAGACTTGAATCTTGCATTTTTTTATGGACATTACCACATATGTTGGAATGACAAACTTATGGTTGCTCTTGAGATACCACATAGGATCTTTGACCTTGATACCAATCGGTGGGGCTCCTCCCCCTATGTCATAGCATGTGTCATTCACTTGAGATACCACTTGAAGATGAGGGTAGCATTTCTTGATTTGATCACTTAAAGTTGAGGATCACTTGTGAAACCATCATTTTGCATGAATGATACCACGTGAAGATACCATGAGTAGGAATGTGATACCATTTGAAAGAATTTTCTAGTGTGGATCCACTTTGAAGGATTTGGCAATAATATTCACTTCTTGAACATTTGCTATCTTCATGAGTACCATTTGTAAGATATCACTTGTAAGTTGATCTAGACACCACTTGTGAATACCATGTGAGAAATCAAATGAGTCTAGATAATACTATGAAAAACTAGATATCCGATTACATTGTTGTTTTTTTTGTACTCTTATCATCATCATGAGCTTCTAGTATGACCTGAACTAAGTTGATTTGCCTAAGATCCCAAGTCCGGTTTGATCCAATGACAAGCTTCTTCATACCTCATGCTAAGAGTTATCTTGCCAATGTTGTACTTGTCACTTGTTAGCAATCCAAACTAGATCAAGTACTTGGGTTCACTAGCTCATGAACAAATTCATACTCATACCACTAGATCATTTAGACAATCAAGCAACAGTGGTAGGCTATGAATCTAAAATTTTTATTTGTCATGCATGATCCTAATAAGCATGTACTATATGCACTAACCGCATACTAGTAAGGGATGAAATGATCATGCATATTACAATGATACCTTTGCTATGTTGGAGTAGAGGATAGTCACATAGATTCCAATTTATTACTCTAATAGCAATGTGAAGTCCAATTTATAAGCTTGGTGAAGACCAATCATCATAGATAAATCCATTCTTCACCCATATGAAATGAAAACCACTTATGATCAAGTGCACTATCTCTTGAGTTGTGGTTGGCTTGCTTCATCTTTTTGATCAATGCTTGCATGAGAGAACTACTTAGAATACCACTTGAAATATATGACTAGCTCTCTTTTGGGTGTTGCTTGCTTTTCTTGATCAACCCTTTTGATTGCTTCAACTAAGCATCACAAGTTCCTCGGATCACCACTTCCATGTTAGCCTTCCAAGTCCCAAACTTGGTTTCACCTACACACGGCGGCAAGCCCCTCACTAGGAGAAGTGACCTTTCTCCAAAGAACCACTCTTGATACTCACTTGAAATGATATAGTTTAATTGATCCAAATGATGAACTCAATCTTGATGAATAATCCTTGAATCTACATTTGAGTCCAACTCTTCCTACATGTTTAAGTTCTTTTCTTTCTACCAAATGATCTCCAATCATCATTAGAACTTAAACTTTATCTTCATCTTAAGTTTGATCTTGATCTTCAAATTGAGTACCAAATAAGTACACCAAGTACATTTCACAATACAAAAGTCTTGTACTCATTGCTCATCATGCTTCTAGATCAATCCAAAACCAAACTTAGGTACCTCAACCACTTGTAAACATGTTTCCAACTTGAGGACCTTTCAATTAAAGTGACTCTAGATTAATCCAATGATTGTCACTTTTCTGGTAGATTCTGTACCCTTCAAAGAATAATTCATATCTCCCAATGTACAGATCCAAATGCCATAAAATTTGGTGGAGATGTGATTCACTAAGTCATCTAGCATCTGTAAAAATTTGAGATTCATTTGACATCTAGATTGCTACCAGATTTCAAATCTTCCACCACTGCTACATGCTAAAAACTGCTGCACTATAGCTGACAAGATGTACTCCAAAGCCGAAGCATCTCTTATCCAATTCTCATAAAATTTGTACAACATCTTATAACATAAGTCTAGAGCATGCATACCAAAATTCATGCCAATCCAAGTAGATTTGATCATCTAAACTCAGACTTGATCACTGCTAGCTCAGATTTTCAACTTTGGACAGATTTCAATACATTGAGCAATACTTCATCAAATATGAATCAAACTTGAAACTAACTTGTTTGAATACTTTCACAAGACATATATACATCCAATCCACTTACTAAATGTCATCTCATGAATTTATCCAACACAAATCAATTCAAACTTGATTACTTAAGCATTTAATCCATTCAAACATCTCATAGCAAGCAACATTGTACATTTATCCAATTCAATCAACTCATATGCACCCAAATGAAATAATCAACAAGAGATATACCTTGGTTAGCTCATGATTATTCATAGCAAGCTTTCAACTTGAATATTTGCAAGCCATCAAATAATTCCAATAAATCATCCATAACTTGATCATGACACTTGTATGTTGTAGTACTTTGGACTTCACTCATTTTGACTTGGCATTAGGATAGGATTGCAATAAGCTTCAATACTTGAGTCAACATATAATGATAAATATGAAATCAATTTGAGTCAAGCCTCCAATGCCATGGTACCTATACACATTCATCCACTTTTTGATGGTACCCAAACAAGTTTGGGTCCTCTCAAGTTAGGTGCAACATACTTAGGCATTGCCTTAGTATGGGTAGCGGGATGTTTTGCAATAGCAATCATGGAGGTACCATTTCCATCCTTTATAAGCATATTAGTATTATCAATTGAAATAGGCTTAGAATTATTACCTAGGGGACATGAATGTGCCATGTGTCCTATTTCCCGGCATGAGTAGCATCTTCTCTTTGATTGAGCCTTTTCTTCTTTGCTCATATGATGCTCTTCATTGCCTCGCCTCTCATGAGTTGCTTGAGCCTTCTTCTCAAGCTTGGTAGGACACCCCGAGGCAAAGTGTCCCATATCTCCACATTTGAAGCACTTGATATGAGCATGTACTTTCTTCTCATCTTGATTCTTGCTCATCATCTTGACATCTTGAATTTGCATTGGATGTCTTGCTCTTCCACCCCTTCTTGTTTTCTTCTTCTTTATCATCAAGTCACTAACATCTTCATGATTGATCTTGACTTTAGCTTGGGGCTTTGCTTTTGGCTCAACTTGAGACTTCTTGGTAGGGCAACACTTAGCAATATGTCCCACTTCATGGCATTGGTAGCACATGAGTTGGGATAGCTTCTTTGCATCTTGCTTCTTCATAATCTTGCCCTTGCTCTTGTTGTAGCCAATACCACTCTTATCACCATATCTTCTTTGATTGGTCATGATATGCTCAATGGCGATTTTAGAGTTGTAGCACCTCTCCAACTTGTTGCTCAAATTCTTCACTTCACTTTTGAGCTCATTGTTCTCCTTCAAAGGTTAGTCTCACAAGACATAGAAGTAGAACAAGCATCTAATTATGAAGAACATGGCATATATAATAAATCATCACAAGAGGTGGATACATGCTTCTTGCCTACATCACAAGGGTTAGTAATATATGATTGATCATTTGACCCAAATGATGAGCTCTCACTAGATTTGGTTTTTTCATTAGAAGGCTTCTTAGTGAGTAAAGCATGTTCTTGTGCCAAATTATCATGAGCAACACTAAGTTCCTCATGAGCCAATTTTAGCTCCTCATGTGAACAAGTAGTAACATAAAGTAGATGCTTTTGTTGTTCACATGTGGTTTTTAGAAATGAGTTTTCATTTTTCAATTTACTTGTTTTTGCCATCTCATTTCTTAGGGCCGTTGAGAGTTTATATAGAAGCTCAAAATTTGGACCATCACAATCAACAACAAAACCACCAATAGATACCTTAGTGTCACCATGTGATGATATTGATGAGCTTGTTGAGGCATCACTCTCATAGCCATCATCTTCACCGTCAAGTGTGCATGGAGTAGAATCATTGCTTGCATCACTTGTGGTATTATCATCATTCTTGTCAAGTGATCTTGTGGCATGATCATCATCATCACTTGACATTGAGCTGGAGCAATCCTCCACAACCACCTCGTTATGGTCATGCTCAACATCCTCATGTACCTCCATCACTATGTGATCATCTTTCTTGAATTTTCCATCATCCCAAATTGAGGAGCCACAATAGTGATGCTTGAGCGCCGTCCACATGCTATGTGCACTTGAGAGACCCCTCACCTTGTCAAAAATCTCATCATTCAAAGCTTTGATTAGATAAAACTTAGCTTGTGCATCAAGTGTTCGCCAATCCTTTTGAGCTTGGGTACGGTTACCACACCCATCCAAGTCATGAGAAAAGCCAACAACTATGATCCACCAAAACTTAGGGCCAAGAGCACGAAAATGATCAAGCATGTGATTTTTCCACCGTGCATAGTGAGTGCCATCAAAAATATGTTCCACACAATCATCTAGCCCATAAGCCGCCATCCTCTCGGGTCGGTGAAGACCACAAATGAGAGACCCAACTCTGATACCACTTGAAGGGTCGAGATGGCGGACTAGAGGGGGGGTGAATAGTCCTTTCTAAAACTTAAACATGTTGGCTAACTAAAACAAATGCGGAATTAAACTTATCGGTCTAGCCAAGACTACACCCCTCTAACTGAGTTCACAAGCACCTCATAAAGATCCAAATTAAGCAACTAAGGTGCTTTCCTTAGCAAGAGCTCTCCTATTTAATTCTAGAGCAAGGTCACACAAACCTATGCACTAGTACTTTGCAAGCAAGAGGGAGCTCCTACACAATTCTAGTAAGCAAAGCGCACAAAGCCTAAGCTCACTAGCAAGGCTCAATAACAAGGCTACACAAGCCAAATTAGAGAGCACAAATTACTTAGCTACACACACTAAGCAATGTGACTAACAAGGTTACACAAACCAAATTAGCCACGCAAAGGGGATACTTCTAGCTACACAAGCAAGAAGATATCTAGCTAGCTACACAAGCACAACTAGAACAAGAGCAACTACACAAGCAAGATATATATATATGAAAGTAAATACAAGCTTGTGTTGCACGAAGGCAAACCACCGAGAAGAGTAGACAATGTTGACACGATGATTTTCTCCCGAGGTTCACTTGGTTGCCACCAAGCTACATCCCCGTTGTGTCGACCAACACTTCATGGTTCGGCGGCTAATCGGTCACACACCGAGCCTCTTAAAAGGCGCCGCAAGAACCCACCATCAAGTGTGGTAGCTCAATGACAGGCTCAACTAGAGTTGCTCTTCGCGATCCCCGCGGGGTGAGCACAATCCCCCTCACAAAGCTTCTCCGGAGCCTCGCACAATCTTCTTGCGAGCTTCGATGGAGCCACAAGCCACCAAGCCATCTAGGAGGTGGCAACCTCCAAGAGTAACAAGCACCACCGGCTTGCAACACGATCACCTAGTGCCACTCGATGCAATCTCACAATCCAATCGTACTAGAATCGCTCTCTCACTCGATCCGATGAACACTATCAAGCATGTGTGAGTTAGAGGGCTTCTAAGCACTACCACATAAGCCACCAAGGCCAAAGTGTGCTCAGCTGCCGGCCAAGGCCGGCCAAGGCATCTATTTATAACCCCACGATCAAATAGAGTCGTTACCCCTTCACTGGGTAGAAATCGGGATGACCAGACGCGCCGGTCATAACTGACCGGACGCGCTCAACCGCATCCGATCCTCCAACGGTCACTGACCCCAACGGTCAAACCAACGACCGGATGCGCTGCTTCAAACGACCGGACGCGCCGATCGCACTGTACCGCGCACCCGCGAAGCAACGACGGGACGCGCCCCTCGCAACGACCGGATGCGCCGATCGCACAGTACTGCACGCGCAACGACATGACCGGATGCGCTTCACACAACGACCGGACGTGATAGTGCCAGCGTCCGGTTTGAGTCCAGTAAGCTCCCTCAACGATCGGACGCATCCGATCATGTGTGACCGGACGCGCCGCGCGTCCGATCGTCCTTGTGAACCGCAGTTCCTTCTGGGCGCGAGACCGGACGCGCCGGTCCCGCGAGTGACTGGACGCGCCGGTTGCAAACCCTAACACCCGCGCGCCTGACTGCTGCGCTGTACTGACCGGACGCGTCCGGTCATACCATGACCGCGTCCGGTGCAGCGTCCGGTCACCTCTGTGACCTCCGTTCGCCTTCGTTTCTTTTCCGACTTCCGGCGTAGTGGAAAATAGTCGTTTCAACTCCTCAAAAACGCTTGAATCCAGCCTCGCAAGCTCGGCGGGAGGGAGAGAGTGACCCAAACCCTCTCTACCGCTCAAACTTCAACGCCTTCGTAAATGTGCCAACACCAACAAGTGATCACCACCTTGTGCACGTGTGTTAGCATTTTCATAATCATTTTACCGAAGGAGTTAACCACTCAACTTGCCACGCCACTCGATTCTAGCAACGATGCATAGTTAGATCACTCGAGTGGCAATAGATGACCAATATGCAAACAAGTTTGCCCTCTTAATAGTACGGTCATCTATCCTAAATCCGGTCATCAACTTCTCTACACACCTATGACCGGTGAAATGTAAATGCCCTAGTTTATACCTTTGCCTTGCGCATTCCACTCCATCTCCTCCGACATTGATGCAACACATGCACCAACCATATCACAAATGATATGATCCACTTCATATCATCACGTGACCGTATTGGTTCATCGATCTTGACCTCACTTGCTCTTCACTGTTGCCTCAGTCCTTCGGCGCCAAGCCATCACAACTTGTCCTTCACCCTAGCAACCGGTCCATCAAGCTAAGCCTCATCTTGATCTTCTCCACCTTGGTCACATGAATCCATGTCATGTCTCATGTGCAATAGCCTCCTTCATGACACCATCACCTATGGACTAATCGCCTGTGTATCTCACATAACCACATATTAGTCCACCTAAGTTGTCACTCAATTACTAAAACCAAACAAGGACCTTTCACCTGTGAGTGGTGACTATGTGACTCCTTCATCTATCATCTTCGTAGTGGAGCTTAACTCAGGTCTTGGTCTGAATGGAAAACACTCTTCTCGTCCATCAATGTTAAATTTGACTTCTCCAATTCCGACGTCGATGTTAGCATTTGCGGTACTCAAAAAGGGTCTCCCAAGAATGAGTGACACTCTTGAGTCAGGTTGCATGTCCAAAACCACAAAGTCAACTGGTATGAAGAATTCTCTGATCTTGACTGGAATATTCTCTGTGATTCCCATATGGTAACAGAGTGACTGGTCCGCTAGCTGTAGGCACATCGAGGTTGGATCGAGCTTTGCATGTGGAAGTTTATCGAAGATCGCCTTGGGCATCACACTGACACTTGCTCCAAGGTCGCACAGCGTATTGTCAAAATGTTGATCTCCAATTGAACAGTCGATAGTGGGGCATCCTGGATCCTTCTTCATGATTGATGTGTTGAGGATGGCCGCACTACACTCTTCTGTCAGCTTGATCACTTCAGTGGTAGGCAGTGGTCTTTTATTGTTGAGGATGTCTCGAACATACTTTGCATAGGTGGGAACCTGCAACACATCTAACAAAGGGACATTGATATATAATTTTTGAATAATCTCAAAAAACTTACTGAACTGTGCGTCCATCTTGAGTTTTCGATCTCTGCGTGGGAAGGGTAAGATATTGGTGTCTTAGAAATCTTGCACTTGTGGTTGAACTTTTTCTACTTCATCATCTTTTTCTTCTATCACTGTGGGTATCACTAGTACTGGTTTTCTTTGTGCCCCTTCTAGATAAGGTGGGTCTTTAGTGGTTTTACCATGTCTGGTGGTTATACCCTTGACCTGCTCATTGTTAGTGGCAAAAGAAGCAGCTTACCGTGATAATTGAGTTTCTACCTTTTTATTATGATCAAGTTGGTCTTTTATAGCAGAAGAAAAGTCATCCATTTTAGTATTTATATCTTCTAGAATTTCATCATTAGAAGCAAGTTTCTTAACAATAGTATCATTAATTCTAGCTTGTTCCAAAATTAAATTTCATAGAGGGGTTGCTTAAAATTGTAAGAATTATTAAAATTGCCTGAGTACTTAGCTAGATATGTAGTCTGTTGCTTTTGATTCCATCTTTGCTTTTGCAGCGTGGAAGAGTTGTTGATGATGTTTGCATCTTCTTGATTCTCCGAAATTTCCATTCCTAGGTACTCTTCACATCTGGTCTGAGCATCGAATGCATCTTGAATTGCTTGACGATCTTTCTTGAAATTGGCTCTTTGGTCAAGCCAGTTCAATAGTGTATCCATCTTTGTTGATAGTGCACACACTTCTTCTAGAACTTCTTCAATCTGGCGACAACATTGAGTGTTGTCTTGTTTCCAACTCTGGTTCTTTGCTATCTTCTCCATCAGACATTCTGCTTTTCCAAGAGTGAGTGACATGAATGAACCTCCAACAGTAGCATCTAGTTGCTCACGCAATCTTTGGGTTAATCCAAAGTAGAATCTATGCATGAGTAACCAATCTTCCATTCCATGGTGTGGGCATTCCAAGATGTTCTCTTAAAAATGTTCCCATGCCTTTGAAATGGTTTCTCTTTTTTGCTACTAAAAATTGTAAATCTTTCCTCTTAAGGCATGAGTTTTGCCCATAGGGAAAAACTTTGATAGAAAGGCCTTTGAACATCTATCCCATGTGTTGATGTCTTCTTTGTTGGTGTAGAACCACTGCTTCGCTCTCCCTTCTAGTGAGAATGGAAAGAGACGAAGGAGTATGATATCTTGGGCGATGTCCTTGATGATGATGGTACTTCCAATCTCCAGAAAATTCTACAGATGTTTAGTGGCATCTTCTTCTTCCTTTCCACCAAATGTAGTAGCTTGCACTAGGTTGATTAGACTTGGCTTGAGCTCGAATTCAAGGTTGTCCATCAGGAGTGTTGGTCCAGTACGAATGTTCCTTACACTTGGAGCTGAACATTCAAGTAAAGTCTTATTAGCCATAGCTTCACTACTGGTGTTGATCTTCCTCTAGATTTGGTTGACTCTTGATTAGAAATTGATAAGTCACAACCGAACCTGTATTACCCTGCATAAGATATGAACAAAGACGAAACAAGGGTAAGCCTATCAAGACAGATGCACTAGTTGTGATTTTTATTATGAGTAAGTGGTATTGATTAATCTCTTATTGCCATAAAGGTAATTCCCTTGAAAAGTAAATCCCTATGACATCCTGTGTCGGAAAGTGAAGTTTTCCATCTCCCCAGCAACGGCGCCAGAAATGCTTGTTGACACTTCTTAACGTCACTCGTGTTAGGTTGTCATCCCCAACATGACACCAAGAGTGTGGTTGTATTATATTTATGCCATTTAACTAAATAGAGATATTATAGTATATATTCGCAAGCGCACAGATAAATACACCCATTGTAGCATTTCACCCAGGTTTTCCTAAGTATCGTTATTTATAATTTTACCAAGGAAAGGAAAATCAAAACAGGACTATATAAATAGTTACAATGGCAGTAGAGATAATCATTTGCACTTACTCAATAATAAATATCAAAACAACTAATCACTTGTCATGAAAGGGGTAAGACAAATAAGATAAATGGTAAATGATAATCATGAGTATTCCAGAGACAAGAGGGAGTTAACATTATTCAAGTCAAGTAGTCATGGAGATTAATTTAGAGATGTAAATCATAAGTATTTCTTATTCAATCAGTCTATTAATCAATCTAGCTATACATAATCATCTATGATATAATTAACATGTCATCTATGAATAAGGAACATTACTAAGAGAAAAGTCAAGACCAGAGTAATGATCTCTTCCCTGTAACTGCGTTCTACTAAGTTCTATACTCGAGGAGTGGACTACAAAGGACTCAACAGGAATGTCACACCCGCGATCTATCATATGGCTCGGAGCATAGAGTGCATTCACAGACAAGCATAATCTAAGCACCACATCTACAATATGCCAGCCACTCAATCCTATCCAGAATTGGATCAAGCTTTCTACGAACATATTCATAAACTCTCTACTAATCATATTCATATCAAGATATAGAACAAGAACAATCTCAAGAACAGAATGAAGTTGAAATATAGAAATATATTGAAGTAGCATAAAGTCGAACGATGATTACAATGAAATTACCAAGTCTCCGACGAACGATCCTGATCCCAAGCAGTTGCTTGCCTCTACTTGAATCAATCTAGACTAAACTCTAAACTTGAACTAGAACTCTAACTCTCTTTCTCTCTGGAAACCCTAACTTCTGGCCTTGCCTTCACAAATGAGGAAAAGATGATCTAATTCTTCAACCGATTCCTTGAGAGGGGATCCTAGGGGCTGTTTGTATAGCCCAGGGCGTGGAACCGCAGTCCTTGGATCAAACCGACCTTGGCGTGGGGTTTAGATACATCCTTAGAGGCGGTATAGGTAGCTTGCAAGAGAAGGAGCCGAGGCGGCGCAGGAGAGGGCCGGTCGGCCTAGTCCTAGGGCCGGTCGGCCCCACCTGACGGCGGGTTGGCTCGTGTCGCCTTGTGGAGTCAGTTTAGGTCTTCTAGAATCCCTATCCGCATTCGTGACGTGGAGATTAGGCCGATTGCTTCAATTTCTTCCTTTGGAAGGAGGATCAATTCTGTATTATACAGCTTAGCCCCTAAAAACACAGAATTACCAAAACTCGTGGAATTTGTTAGTTTAAACCTCTAAACCTACTGTGGTGATCCTTTTTATTATTTTATTCCTCTTATGTTGATGGTTTAAAATGATAGTTAATTACCGTCAACAACATCCATTTATAAAAAAGGTGGTGTGGTAAATATTTAGTTTGAAGCTGAGATTTTTATGGGTGAAAGATAATAATACAACAAGGCTACAGTTAAAAAATTATACGCTCAGGTTTAATAGATTAATTACTCCAATAAAAATATGTTTTATTACAATAAAACATGTGAGAACAAGATAAATTTATAGATCAACATTTTTTGTAAACACCTAACCATCTTAAGTGTTCATTTTTTTACATAAAAACATGATATAAAGGCAATGGAAATCTATTTTATATTTTTAACAAGTTAAATAAATAACTCAGTCATACAACATCCAATGAACACGAAATTTTTACCACACATCAAACATCACACGGTAAGTCTACCATAAAATATTCATATCAATTGGAGCAATATTACTGCAGATATGAATTTTAGACCTAAAAAGCATAGAGGAAACCTATAGCAAAAACTTTGTACTAAAACATGTCATATTATACATCTACTGCATAGATCTACTCATAAAAAGTTCAAAACAATTGGATTTGCCATTTTACGATTTTTCTATGAATTACTATGCATTTTAGAAGTTTCAACCAATTAAAATATAATTGAAAAAGAAAAGCTATATAAGGACAAACACTTCGGTGGCGTTTGGCAAATGGGTAGGAGAGATTGGATTGGGAAAGTAAAATAGATGAATGGCTAGAATTAAATAAGATGTAAAGAATAGGTGACTAGAATACAATATTATTCTCGAAGGGTGGATATTATTTCTTTATCTCATTTGCCAAACATTGCCTTTGTGCTAAAACCCCTAGATTTTCTTCTAACCAACCTACAGTCCAAACACTGTGCAGAACTGTTCATCCGGGTCATGGGATTTACATTGGGAACCCTAGATTTGTTTCTATTCTATTCTTCTCATCCTTGCACGGACACGGAGCAGAGTACACACAGTGCCCGTCGGGGATGGGGCTGATTAGGCCGGGCTGGCGTGCTCCGGAGGCGGGGTGGCGGCGCGGGGGCGTGGCCGGGCCTAGCCGCGCATGGGGTGGCCACGGCACGCCCCGCGATGGCCGACATGGGCACGGCCGCGCGCGGCGGCTGGTGGCTGGCGGCAGCGCCAGTTACTAGCGACGCTGGCTCGGATGAGTGTGTGCACGGGGGAGAGGAGAGGGTCGCGGAGGTGGTGGAGATGTGGGTTGTGCTCGGGGGAGGCTCGGAGCAAGGGGAACGAGTGGCGATGGCCGAAGCTTGAGCCAGCGTCCATGGCGGACGGGAGCCGGGCAAGAGAGAGAGACGGCCGCGGCTATGGATTTTATGGAACCGGTGGCCACGACGCTTGATCCAGCGGTTCGAAGTGAGCGTGGAGCGGGGACCGGTCCATCGCTGTGGCCATAGCGTCGCACAGGATGGCACCGCGCGGTCAAGGCTGGTGACGGCGTGACGCGCGTGCGCAGGCGGACAGCGGCGCGGGGTTAGGCGGGCAGCAGTGCGGGGCTAGGCGGGCAGCGCAGCAGGATCACGGGCGAGCGTGGCAGAGACGAGCCACGTGGTCTGCCCATGCGGTGACCGTGGCCAGCAGAGAAACAAGCGCGAAAAGGGCCTTTTACTGGAGGTTTGTTTAGTTCGTGGGTAAAAAGTTTTTGGGTGTCACATTAGATGTTTCATGGGATGTCGGAAGAGGTGTTCGGATACTAATAAAAAACTAATTACATAACTCGTCTGCAAATTACGAGACGAATTTATTAAGCCTAATTAATCCGTCAGTAGCACATGTGTGTACTGTAGCAATTATGGCTAATCATAGACTAATTAGGCTTAAAAGATTCGTCTCGCGATTTCCATGCAAACTGTGCAATTAGTTTTTTAATTTATATTTAATGTTCCATACATGTGTCTAAACATTCGATATGACAGGGTGAAAAGTTTTTGGGTGGACTAAACAGGGCCTGGGTTTGGACTCAGTTATTCGCCAGCTTCTGTTTGTAATCGGACCAAGAAACTGTAACGACATTTAATCTCGGGTGAAAGAGCTACAATATTGTATAGGTGTCCCGGTAAAACAGTGAATGGATGTGGAGATATGAGAGCTCAAAGTTGGGGTCCTCAGCATTTATCAGACTTATTCCAAGTCCCTTACCGAATTTGCATTTTATTCAAACTTTAAAGCACTATTTAATCTATCAAATATGCAAACTAGGGTACAAACAAGTACTCTACCACCAAGAACATAACATTATAATAAGGTTTTCATATTGACAAAATTTTAAGTATATTAAAAAACAATTATTTATTTAGCTGTCAAAAGGCTATTACGTAAATTAAACAAGCTAATGTTTTTGGCATTTTTTAATCATTTTCTCCACATTTTTCAAACGTAAACACTAAACAACTTTTGTTCAAAAGTTTATTTAGAGGAGTTTAAGCACAGAAGCAAGGTTGGTTAATCAACACACATAATGATTTTATTCACAAAAATGATTCAACAAACATGTATTTATCATTCATGCAAGAGTTGATCACCAAGCATAGAAAAAACTTATTTATCAGGTTTTATTAAGCCTTAAACTATTGCTAAACAGGTGTGTAACACCATGGGTGTTACAAGGAGGAGGTAAGTCGCTAGGATTGGGATTAGGAAGGGTGGGGAAGGAGCGGCGCCAAAGGCGGCATCCGAGGTGGTGGCGATCAGGGAGGAAGTAGTAAGTCGTCGAGTTTGGGATTAGGAAGGGCAGGAAAGGTGGGGGTGGGTGGGCGACGGTGATGTCGCCGACGAGATAGCCAACGGTCAGGGCCGCGTTGGAGGTGGCGGCGAGCAGGGAGGAGGGGGGCGTTCGGACGCTAGCATCGTTGAATAAATAGTCTACGCCCATAAGCTAAAAACCTATCGGATCATGGGTACCACACTGCCGTTCCTACTCATTGCTCCATTCTTTGAGCGTGTTTGGTACGGCTCCATGTGCTGCTTCTTGGCCGGAGCCAAAGCCGCTAGGCCGAAGCATCAGAACATGTCTCCATGCCTATATGGCTAAAATGGCTTCGGCTCATTTACTCAACATCCAAAAATACGTCTCCTGTGTGTATGTAGTGCGGCTTCTAGTTTCAATTAACGCCGAAACTGTCGATAGAGTTGGAGCCAAACTTCGAGCAGCGCCAAACAGGATCGGTAGCTTGCAAGCATTTTGAATCCTAGTTACTCCCAATGTCCCTTTTAACCATCGTTCTCGCTTCCCGAAAAATCATCAAATAAACTTAACTTTGACCAAATATATAAAAAATATTGTTTATGGTATATAATTACTCCCTATTTCCCTGAAAGAATAGATTTGTAGCAAGTTTAGAATAAATTAGCAAACAAGAGAAAGACCTTACTACCCCTTACTCTCTCCGTCTCAAGATAGAAGGTGCGATTTGACTAGGTGTGGTTTTCAAGACCGTACTTTAACCATTAATTTATACTCTCTCCGTTCCAAATTATATATCGCTTTGATTTTTTTGTTATATCTATTTACTATACATCTAGACATAATATATATCCAGTATATATCTATATGCATAGCAAAATGGATGTACCTAAAAAGTTAAAACGACTTATAATTTAGAATGGAAGGAGTACTATTGTATATAATTTATGGCAATAACAAAAATATCATTAGAAAGTATTTGTAAACACAAATCTAATGTTATCAATTGTACTATAAAATTTTTATATTATTAGAAAAATTATTGGTCAAAAATAACAAAGTTTGATTTTTGAAATACGTCCATGCCTTATATCCTAAGACAGATGGAGTATTAAACTTCTTAACTTTAACTGTACTCGCCACTTAAGGAGAAGCTGGAGCAATGAGTTTTGTTGTTTTCAATAATGTATTGCACCCATTAAATCAACCATTGGAGCATGATGTATAAAGGGGAATAAAGGTGTGTTGAACTTTTGACGCGGCTCGTCTCGCCTAACCCACTCGCCTCACCTCGCCTAGCCTGCTCATACGGCAATCGTGGAAGGCGTTAGGTTTCCTTGCCGCTGTTCGCCTTGCCTCACACTGCAGCTCAAGCCGAGCCCAATCTGGCGGCAACGGAGGTCCAATTCGGTGATGGCGCAGCCCAATTCGATGCCCATGGAGGAACGATTCAACATCGTGAACTTGAACCAGCATCGAGGAAAGTCAATTTAGACTACAAATCGGCGGCAACAGAGATCGGTTCGGCGAGGTAGAGGCCAATTCGGCGGCAGCACAGGGTGATTCGGTGGTAGCGAAGTCTGATTTGGTGGCAGCGGACTTCTGATTTGGTGGTAGCGTCTCCAATTTGGCGGCACAGAGACCGGTTTGGCGGTGGCGAAGGCTGCCCATGTGAGCGCACGAGTGGGCGCGCCAACCTTGCCCAGGCAAGAGATCTGATTTGGCTCGCTTGGGCTGGCAAGGATTTCCTCGCCCTGGTGGGCAAGCTTGCCGGACAAACAGGCAAGGCGAGAGACAACCAAACAACTTTTCTTGCTCAGCGTGACCAGGCGAGCAGCTAGCAAAGGTCCCAATCATGCCCTGTTGCCCTAAATGGGTACCTTGACCGCTAGAAACTCCGATGAAATAAATGAGTCTAATAGACGATGAGGGTCTAGAATTGAGGGACAAATTTTTAGTCTGGAAATCTATTTTTTTTAGAGATAGAGGGAATAGTATTATTAGATAGATCGTCAAATTTATTTTTATAATAAATTTATTTAAATAAAGACATAAATGTTACTAATATTTTCTGTAAATATAGTTAAATTTGGAGAAAAAAAAATTGACGACACTATAAAAATAAAAATAAAAATAAAAATAAAAAAAGAAGTAACTGAGGGAGGGCCCACCACGCATCGCTCGCCCTCTCTACAGTCACAAAGATTCTCCACCCGAGGGACCTACATACAGGTGACAGTAGAGAAAGAGCTGGTAAAAGTGTATGCCAGCTGTAGAGCAGACGTACACCCGGCGACCTGGTTGCACTGCATAAACACCGCACACTATGGTCATATGCCAAAATGGTTCGGATATTTTTGACCGTATACTGGCCTAAATTGTAACATCTCTGGGTGTTAAGCAGGCATTCACATTATAAATCATGAGCAATTGCATTTTATGCATGATCATCATCACATGTAAATTAAGTTAGAATTTATTTAAAATTATGATAATCATGTTTGAGCTCTGAATTGGTAAAAGTCCCAGGTAAAAGTGGTAAAAATTTGTGGAGCTATAACTTTAAATAACTTAGAAATAATTAACATGATTTTTGGAGCAAGTTTTGTATTCAAAATCTTCCCAAATTTTGCTTCTAAAAATATTTCAGAAAATTGAGTTTCATTTAAAAATTTGACTTTAAATCCCTAATTCAAAATCTGTTTAGAATTTTAAAAAGTGTCCTAAATGAAAGTTGTAGAGAATAAAATTTTGAACAACTTTTGTTTTGGGGGCAATTTATAAAAATGTCTTTTTCATCTTCAAAATTTGAATTTGAATCAAATTATAAAATCTAGAAATGTATTTAGAAAAGAAAAAGAAATTTCTTACCTTAACAGGCCACCGCCCCACTTCCGGCCCAGCGACCGAAGTCGGCCCGCGCTCGCCCGCGCGCTCGCCCGCGCGTGACCACGGCCCCGCCCACGCCGCGCGGCCTCCTCCTCCTCCCCCTCCCGCGCGCGCGTCTCGCTGGCGACCGCGGCAGGCCGCGTCCGCCGCGTGTCGACCGCATGCCGGCGACGCTGTGGCCCCCGCTGTCCGAGCTTACCTCCGCTAGAGCCGCCTCCTCCTTCTCTACTCGCTCATTCCTTCCCTTCTCGCCTCACAGCAGAGAGCCAGCAGCAGCCGCGGTTCCGCCTCCGCCACCTTGCGCCATCGCCGGCACTGCCATTCCGGTCACCGCAGCGCACCAACGACGCCTCCATCTAGCCCCGAGCTCCGCTCTTCCATCACGCAGCCAGTGCTCGCCTCCGTTGCTCGTGGTAAGCCTCCTCTCCGCGTGAATTGCTCGCCGGAGCAGAGCCGAGCTCGCCGGAGTTTTTCCACTCCATGGACCGTTCCCTTCCGCCCCACATTTTCCCTTCTAGCGCGCGCATCTTGTTCGCCTTGTCTTACCGGTGCTCGAGCACCCTTCCACCGACCGTTCCATGGTCGGAGGTGACCGGCCGGCGATCACCCGCGCCACCATTCCGCCATGACCGACGGTGACCGGCCCTCCGAGCTCCATTGGCCACCGCGTGTGTACCGTTGAGTTCGCAAGCATGATGTGGTTCACGTGGTGCCTTTGGCCTAGCCGGAGACCTCACCGCCGGCGAGCTGTGGACGCCGGTGTCCTCCTCTCTCTCTGTGTGACTGACATGCGGGGTCACGGGCCCACCTGTCGGTCTCGTGTATATTCTCTGTGTTCAGTTCGTGGGTGCACCTAGCACTGAGCGGTCGGATTTTCAAAAGGGTTTCAATAAAATGTTTCTAGAAATTGTGAAAAAGCTTTCAAAAATCATAACTCGAGTTTTATAGCTTCAAAAATTGTGAAACAAATTTTGTAGTGTTTCTCATAAGTAGATCTATGATATAAAAATATTGCATGTCAAGTTTGAAATACTTTTCTGTAGGGTTTTTATTTAATCAATGAAACTACTGTTTTCTTGTTAAATATGTAGTAAATCACAGAAAGCTCAGAAAAATATGGTTCCACTTGCTATAATTTTCTTTTGTGATGTACTTTCTAGGAAAAATATATGCCATGCATGTTCTGTGGAAAAATCTTGAGTTGTAGTACAAGTGTTTAATATTGTTAATAATTGTTATTTTTGCTAGAGAGAAAAATATGAATAAAACATGCATGCAATAATTTTTCTATAGTGATTGTTATTGTGTAGAATGAAGAAAAAATGTTAAATCTGTTGTTTGATACTTTTCATAGTATAAAGTATTTTTATGCTTATTTTTAGGTCCTAGCTTGTTATTTTTGTGTAGACAATTCTAGTAATCTAAATGCAATGAAATTTTTGTGGTATGCTAGATTAGATGATAGAAAGCTACTGTAATTTTCTCAGATTTTTCTATGCCACTAAAATAGGTGTTGCTGTTCAAACCTAGTTGCAATTAGGGTTTTATTTAACCTTGTTAATGCATGACTAGTGAATAGGATTTTGCTTTGGTGTATCTTTGAAGCATTTAATAAAATGTGCTGGCTTAGCATGGTAGTAGTAGAAGAGAATGCAGTAGATGATATATGCTTGTAGTCTGTATTCTTGGATGATGTTGACTACCTTGTAGAAGAAATGTATTCCTACTTTATGAAATAAAGTGAACCCATTTATCTACATTTTATTCATCATGACCATTACATGTCATTTCCACAATGCATCTAGGCATAAGCACTTATACGATTGCATCATACAGGATCGCAGGAAGTAACGTCGGTAGCAGTTCCCGAGGAGCCGGAAGAGCAGCCCGAGGAGCAGGAAGTGCCTGAAGCCGACGAGGAGGTCGGTGAGGATCTTCCAGAGTGCCTAGACCACCGTCCGAGCTCTTTCGAGAGAGGCAAGCCCTGGAGCATTTCTCTCCCCCGGTTTGCAAATATTTTATGAATGCTTTACTTTAACTGTTACATTATGTTTAGGAGTTGTTTGCAACCGTTGCTGCATTATACCTTGTTTACTCTGTTTTACCCTATCCTTGTCATCCTGTTATCCGCAGTCAAGTAATTGCTTAGCTTGCTTAGACCGGTAGAAGTCGGGTGATTTCCTGTCACCTGCGAGCTATAGGTGGTTACCTAGATCTGCTTGAGAAAAGATGTCGTCAGAAAATAACAAAGTGTTAATGTGAAATTGAGACCGGACAGAAACTTACAGGGTTTCGGCTGTAGTGTTTTTCGTCTATGTCGATTAAGGACCGATCGTTATTGGACCTCGGGTCATGTTGAACGCATGCCTCACATTTAGCTGGCCGGATAAAGTACCTTTTGACCATGAAGCTGGGAGATTATTCGGGCCGAGTGGATTACCCGCATCGCACTGTACCAGAGTAGTAGTGGCAGGATACGGGGGCGCGATGATAAGGCCAAAGAGCAGTCGGGCGGCCCCCGGGTACATGTGGTTCCTGGCAAGCTCGCAACTTTACTTGAATGGTTGACTCGGTGACCAACACCTCACTTTAGCGGGTGAGTGAGGTTTGTGTGAGGAATAAATTACCAGCTGGTTAATAATCGATTTGAATCGCCATCGTTCACTGGATAGTGAGCACTTGACTTGAGCTACTTCATCGTAGTAATATTGATGGAACACTTGGACAGTTATATGAAATATGACATGATGGAAGTTGTTAGTGATCATTGGGTATCATTACCTGTTTAATTACATGTTACTCTAGTACAGGTGCAAATGTAGTTGATAGGTTAATAAAGATTTAACTTGATGCAAAGTTTTTGTAAAGATTCTCTAAACACTAAAAATGCCTTTTTGCAAATGAGTCAGCTACCCCACCAGAAAGCCTGTCATGATTCCTTGGTGTCTTTTATCTTTGGTTCTGTCGGGTAAGTCTAGCGGAGTACATTCTCGTACTCAGGGCTTTGTTCCCACTTGTTGTAGATGGGCAGATGTATTACGGCTACTGTATCAACTGTCTTTATCCTACAATAGGAGAAGCTTAGGACCATGGGCAATGGTCATTCACTACATCTCGTCTGATGCTTTTGATGGAAGATGATCTTGAACTGGCACTGTATTTTGAACTCTGTGTGCGTGTGTGATTTGAACTAAATGCTTCCGCTACTTTCTTTCGAAACTGGTTTGTAATAACTATGTTTAAACTCCGATGTATTTGTGACGCGAACTTTTATGTAACTTGTGATGGTGACCGCTGAACTTATTACGATCTTGGCTGGTTTGTAAGTTGGTTTGAAATCCGTCGTGATTTCACGGACTACCGGGTTATACGGGCTTAAGTTTGCTAAATCGTCTGCTCGGTGGATGATTTTCTTATTTAATCTCGTATAATTGGTCGGTTCTGTTACAGCTGGCATCGGAGCATGGTTTAGCGTGTTTACTGTTCACAAGTGTATTTAAAACAAAAATGTGTTTGAAAAACGTAATTTACAAACTAAGAGTGTGCCAGTGGTCATATCCTTTATGCCCAATAAGGACTCTAGGTGGCTTAATTAAGTACTGACTTGGAGGTTCTTGCACCATATTTCTCTTTTGTTGCTCATACGACGTGCTATTGTATGAGTGCCACTTACTTGAGTGGTAATGTATGGATCAGTTGCCTCTATGCCTTGGTAAGTGTGAGATATGAGAGCATGATCGGATACACCGCCGATCTAGGGAGAGTGCTTATATGATACTGGAGTACTTACATGTTTTACGCATGTTTTTACAAAAGTGTCGCATGTGTGGTTGTTCCGTCCGTTGAGGCGATGCCGTCAATAGGACGATGTTTTGGGTGGTTACTACCGTTGTACGCGTATCTGGGGATTCATGTAGAGCGTGTAGATAGATTTACTGCTTTCATGCATGCATGGGGTTTTGGGCTAAAATAAATCTTCTGCAGGTACATAACAGCGTTTCTCGTGTAGAACGTATTAGTTACGTATATGAGAGATCGCCTGTATGCCACCGAATTCATCGATAGATATCAATTATTTCTTAAGTTTGGAAGAACGTAAGAAACGTGCATGCATCATGTTGCTTGTGCATTTTATTCATGCCATGCATTCCTCCCCTTATAAATTGATTATCCCCTTTCGATAAAAATTATACCAACTTAAAATATGTCCTCACCGGGTAATCGAAACTTTTGGTACAGATGGCCCGCACGAAGCAGACTGCCCGCAAGTCCACAGGTGGAAGAGCACCCCGACGCCAGTTGGCCCTGTGGGAGCCCCGCAACACGGACACCTTTCTAACCGAGTTTGGCATGCCTACTTTGCTTTGGAGAGTGCTCCATGATGTGGGGTACCCGAAGGGTCAGTGTAAGGACCTTGATGTCGCCTAGAGGGGGGGTGAATAGGCGTGTCTAAAAATTTCTACACAAAACTCGAAGTCACTTGTCAGCAACTGTCGGAAGTCCCGACAGTTTAGGTCGGAACTCCCGACGTCGTCAGCAGTTCCGATGCAAACTGTCAGCAGTCCCGACGCCTACGGGGAATGAACTACAAGTGCTCAAATGAACTTTGTGAAGCAAATAACTTACAACCCCACTTCCTAGTGGTAAGGTGAAGATGTTAGCTCACTTCCTTGATGCCAAGATGCCTCCAAACATAGATCGGGACCAAACCCTAGAATCACCACAAATCCAAGTATAGCAATGCAAAACACAAGAACACAAGTGAGACACTGATTTATCCCGTGGTTCAGCTCGCCACTAAGGCTTGCCTATGTCCACGTTGTTGATGAAGCCACACAGGCTTTTCGGGTCTCTTTCAACCCTATCCTCGTTCTCAAGTCAAGAGAGCAATCTCTTAAGATGAGGGGTGATTTCACTAGATGATTGAGGTGATTACAAACCTCCCGGGGCTACCACACGAGTTGGAAGCTCCACGGGCGACGCCTAGCCGGCTAGGGTTCCAAGAACCCAAGAGTAACAAATGCAAATCCAACCGGCTTGACGAAGAAATCAAGTGCTCAAGCTTTCTTTGATGTTTCTCTCACCAAATCCCTTCTCTCAACTCAAACTCTTACAAGATTTGAAGCTAGGAGCAAAGAGGAGAGAAGAGAGAGGCTCTTGGGTGCTAGGAGGCACTTCTCTGAAGTTTTGGTCAAGTGGAATGAGTGGGCAACGGTTAGAAATGAGGGGAGAGCTATTTATATACATAGTAGAAATCTAACCGTTCAGATCTACGTCGGGACTGCTGACGTAGATCTCGGGACTGTTGGCCTTTAGAGAAAACACTGTTCATGCAAGGTTAAAAACACTGCGCAAAGGTCAACGTCGGGACTTCCGACTTACGTGGGGACTGCTGACCGTCGGGACTTCTGACGCACGTCGGGACTTCTGACGCAGCAGTTAGCAGAGTGAGCCGATGGGCCTAGCATTAGGACTCCTGGCGAGGGTCGGGACTCCTGACCGTCGGGAGTTCTGACATACGTCGGGACTTCCGACGTCCTCAGTCACCGCATAGGCTAAGTGACTGGACGTCAGGACTCTCGACGCAAGTCAGCACTTCCGACCGTCGGGACTCCCGACATACGTCGGGACTTCCGACACCAAAAGTCACTAAAACTATTCTATGTGCTCGTGAGGTGCTAGAGTGTCTCTCTTATAATTTAGTTTTAATACTTGAGCACTCTATCTTCCTCAAACTAGCTAGATTGGCATCCCCCTTTATAGTGCGGCATAGCCTAAACTCAAGATAAAAAGAATATTACCATTTTAACCACTTGAGTCTTCAATGTCTTCATATGTCACTTCTTCTCAATATCACTTTATAAGGGGCTGCAATCAACTTCATCTTCTCTCTTTGAGCAAGTACAGCTTGAGCATGTGACTTGAACCATTTCAACACATGTGAGTTTAATCCATGGCTTAAAGTCACTTCCACTAATGATTTGATCCTCAATACAATATGACTCCTCATGGCTCAATTAGTACCTCGACTCAATGCAAGTACTCTCTTCTTCACCTTAGCCATGGTACCTCGGTCTACAAGCCATTGCTTGCCCTTCACCTTCGCTTAGTCCCTCGAAGCTCTTTCCTTGATATCTTCACCCTATCGAGCCATACTCAAGTCACATCATATTAAGCATCCACTGAAAAACCATTTCTTCAATATTGTGATCCTTATTGCTTGAATATCTTCTTGATATGAATGTTGAAATCAATCAAGCTTGATATGTGAAATATCATATGGTTTGCCTTCTTGTTGAACCTATATATACTTCTCATTTCACAATCCACAAGTTATGCAATAAACTCAATTTCCTGTTCAACACTTTGCAAACTTTGTCAGATCTTTAATGGCGTTGTCATTCAATTCACCAAAACCCACTAAAGGGCTAGATGCACTTACAATCTCCCCCTTTTTGGTGATTGATGACAACACAATTAAAGCTTACAAGAGATTGATAAATAATAAGATTTTGAATCCTATGATATAGTGAGCTCCCCCTAAATGTGTGCATTGAAAGAAATTCAGATTTTGGCCTCGAATGCCCAATGCACATATTTAAGATGAAGTGTGGGAACCCTCCTATATCTTAGCATCCGTGGGGGTGCAAGGTGTCAACATGATAACCGTGATGCATATGACAAGTGTGCACACAAGCATCCAAGGTGACTAAAAAAATTGTACCCCCTTCTCTTCTCCCTTCTCATTCTCCCCCTTTGGCAACAAGCACCAAAAAGAGAGAAAAGAACAAAGAGGGATACAACAAACTTGACAAAATATGGTCAACAAAAGATAACCAAAACAAGCAATGACCATAAAAAGCAAGTTCTCTTTTGATAAAGCATTTTGAAGCACATTATGAACTTTTTCAAGCATTTTGCCTAGATGCTAGTTGATCAAACAAGGTGTGCAACATTTCAAAATTCTCTTAATGGTCATCAAATGACACTCTTTTAGATTAGCTTGAATTCTATCACACATGCACACACTAGCATGTAAGGGCCTAGATGCACAAAGGTAATACAAGAGTTCATGGAGCGATGTACCTTTGTTCTAAGCCTCATAATCTCCACCGTGATCATGAATTTTTAAATTTAGTGCTTTGATGGGTTTGACACGATGCAAAAGATTTCATTTGTGCCCATCTCTCTTGATCATAGGAGATATCACAAACTTGTGCTTGATTTCAATTTAAAGTCCATTGCTAGCTCTTGTTGTCATTTTGAGATACCAATTGAAGACATATTTCTTGATACACCAAATTTAGAGATTATCCAACAATACCAATTGAAATATGATCTTCACAATTTTGACATCAATTGAAAGAGCCTTCACAAGTTGATGCCAATTGAAATGGATTCTTGTATCTCATAATGTCACCTAGGAAATGCTCATAAAGACAAGAGATAACATTAAATTGCACAAGCTAGAGTTTCACAACTAGTGATCATTTTGGATGTGGATGGCAAGTGGATCACTAATTGCAAAACCTCATAACATAGACTAAATTTCCCCTTTTTGATAGTTCATACATATATATGTGGAAAGCAAGAACATATGCACTTTTTGGTCAATTAAGTCCAAACAAAGGAATTTAAGCTATGTTATGGAGAGTAGCTACTTAAGAGATAAATATTGCATTCAAAATAAATATGAAGGATAACTTTACCAATTCGGATTGAGTTAATGTAGCATACCCATGAGAAACTCATTCTCACCAAGAGACTATATAAATTTACTAGAAGAAAATGTTAGTCTTAAAAGACACAAGACATAGAATGGGCTCCCCTTAATATGTGCATCAAGTACTTGACTTACTTGTGAAATGCACTTGAATCGATTTAAGAATCTAGAGGAGTTCATCCTATATCTTGGTCAAGACATAACAATCTTGCAATAATTGAAATTATGCCAAAGAAAACATACCACCACCAAGGTAGATAGATCACCACATAAATTTTGATTGTCATGACCATCATAAGTAAGACTTTAGTGATTTGGATGACCATAATTCTCACTTGATGAAATATGGTGAAATTGAAAACTCTTGTGATAATCCAAGATCCATATTAGGTTCCTAGTTCTTTCTTTACCTAAGGCAACTCACATAGAGAGCAAGAGGTAAAATTCATGAAATTTGCAAATTTGATAACTAGGAGTTACCATTCCTTTGTTGACATGGTCTTGGATGACCAATGAGATGGATCCATGTGCACTTGATGAGTTCTAGAGAGGAGAAATAGCAATGAAAGTCCACTCTTCAATTATTTTCTCCAACTCATTCAAATCTCGTTCCACTAAAGGATTGGGGCATCCGATACTAAACCGGGAGCACTTGGTTTATAAAGACCAAGACCTCCTAGAATAATTATGAAGCACCTAGAGAGTCCAAAGGAACCATCCATCCTCCTTATCTTCAATGTGTGAGACTACTCAAAATGAACTTAAAAGAAATCATTAGTCCCACAAGATATAGTCTAAACTCTCCCTTAATTTGTGCATACAAGAGCACACAAAGCACACTTCATTTGAGAAACACATTCTCATTTAGTGAGACTACATAAATCACTTCGAGAAACGGTTAGTCTCACAACACTAGCCATAGAGTAAGCTCCCCCTTGATAAGTGCTTTAAGTATTTGAATGACTCATATAACACTTAATTCTTTTAAGAACATGGGATTTCACTCTATGTCTAGGTCATGGCAACAATGCAATAATCAATTTGAACTTATGCCATAGAAATACTCACAAATCTATTCACAAGATCCTTTGATTTATAAGACATCATGAGTGCACATCTTGGAATAGGTCTCAAGTAGTATTTTAATGTTCAATGGTAGAGGTCATACTTGAAACAGAAATCTTTTCATTTGAATCTACACTTAAGCTCAATGAAAAGATTAGTAACAACAAGATTAGATATATAGTGAGCTCCCCCTAAATGAGTGCATCAAGTATTGGAATTACTTAGCAATGCACATAGCCAATTTCTTAACTAGGGATGCTCACTTTATAACTAACTCACATAAAGAGAGTATTGAACAAGAGTTTAACTAGAGAGAGCAATACTCACAACCATTTTATTACATGGATCATGCATAGGCAAATTAAATAATTTGCTGGGGAAGAATTCCACATAAGTAGACTTTTCTTCCTAGGTTGTGAAACCTAGCCTGGCCGCCCCAGGTGCTCGGCCTAGCTGCCATCCCGGCCTGGCCAGCTTTGCAACCCGACCTGGCCGACTTAGACAGGCTCAGCCCAGCCCCTTATGCTCTTCTTTATATTGATCCATGTCTTATGCTTTTCTCTTGCTATATTTTATGATATGAGTACCTGCAACACATCTAAAGATATTTCTCTACTAGAGAGCCATTAAAAGCATCATATGGAACAACAAGTGATGAAGCACAAGCATCTAGCCACTCCTAATAATTCACAAACACACATATTTGTGAACTACTAGAGACTACACAAGTTAAGTGGCTAGCTAGCAAGGGTTAGGTACTAGTTATCGAGGTGAGTATGAAGTTAGAAATATATCCATTGATTTATCTTTGGGTCAACCATATTAGAAAAGACAATATGAATTGATTGATAGCTTGAGTAAATATTTTCAATCATCTTGCTCAAGCACTCCAAATCTTCATATCACCTTCAAGTACCTGCAATACTTTATCAAGCACAACTTGGTACCCAAACCATGTTGGGTCCATTAAGGTTAGTCACAAGAGACTTAGGCACCCAAATGGCCTTTGTGCTAGCACGTGGTGAACCAATCACCTTTCTAGCACAAGTGTCATTTTTGGGCCTCCTACGCATATTTGAATCAATTGTTGAGTTGAGCTTAGGAGTGTTACCCATAGGACAATCCATACTTAGATGTCCCTTTCCTCGGCAAGTGTAGCAAATGTGACGCTTGATCTTGTAGGACACCTTCTTGTCTTGCTTCTTGTTTGCTACCTCGCTAACGAGCCTCTTTGTTGATGATGCCAAGCTTTCATCCTTCGTGGAGGGACATGATGTAATTTCATGACCCTTCTCATTGCATCCATAACACTTCCTCTTGCTTCTTCTTGTCTTGCTCTTTAGAAGTGTGGCTTGGTCATCAGCCTTGTTGGAACACATAGAGGCATTGTGTCCCAAGTTGGAGCACTTGACATGAGCCATCTTCTTCCTCTCTTGAATCTTGCTCACGCCCTTCCTTCCTTTCTTCAAGCTGCAATCTCTTACATGGTGACCCTCTTTCTTGCACTTGAAGCAAGTGATGAGAGTCGTCTTTGGTTGGAGTTGCACCTTGGTGGCCTTGGGGGCTTTGCTGTTCTGTCTAGGCATCTTCATTATGAGCTTAGTTTGATCAAAAGTCAGATTGTTAGCCTTCCCATTTTTGCGGGGTGCGACACTGCAGCCCTTGAGGTGTGGCACTACCGTGGTCTGTGCAGGCTGAACTGTACCAATCTGCTCTCTCATCTCAAACTGCACACATCCAAAGCCATTCACTAGTTTCTTACCATTTGTCTTGGCTCCTTTTGTGTGCCTGAGCTCATCTTTAACTAAGGGATGCCACCCATTTTTGTATTGTGGCCCTTTTGATTTCTCAATTTTCTTGCAACCACTTTGAGTCATGTCATTCATGCACCCTCCTGCTATCATTTCATTGAGCCTAGCAATCTCTTTTCTCATAGCCTCCATATTAGCAAGGTTAGTGGCATAAATATTCAAATCAAGATTAAAACATTTTCACAACCTTGGCTAGTGGAGGGAGTAGAGGCATCCTTTGCCTTAGAGGGATGTGAGGTGCTATCCCAAAGAAGACTATATTGCAACTCAAGCTCTTTGTGCTTTTCATCTAAGTCACAATACTTTTGATTGAGTGCAATATTTGCCTTCTTTGTGAGAGCATGGTCATCTTGCTCTTTAGCCAAAGCCTTGCGCAAAGAGGCCACCTCACTTCTCTCTACCGTAAGAGCTTTCTTACTAGCAATATAGATGTTTTCTTGTGCAATGAGATCATCATCTCTAGTTGCTAGTTCGGCTTGGACGCTCTCTAAATCCTCCATTAGCTTAGAGATGAAGAGTTTGGTCTTAGGATCCAAATTTTTAATTGTGTTATCGATCTCTTCATCACTAGATTCATCATCACTAGAGCTATCACTAAGATCACTACTAGAGATGTCACTAGGAGGTGGAGGAGGTTTTGCTTTTAATGTTACCTTCCCACCTTTTGCCATGAGGCACACGGGAGAAGTCGCATGAAGAGTTGAGCTTCTAGGTGAGGTGGATTCATCATTTGGTCTCCACCGATCACAAGCTTCTCCTTCCTTCAAAATATTAGTCTCGCAAGAACAAGAGGAAGTAGAAGTACCACATGTAAAAGCATTGTTCTCACCAACCATTTCATTACCATTCATATATGTTGGTGAGGGAGTGGATGTGGCATGATCACTTTGACCATTTGGGAGAATCACTTGATGCTCTTCACTTGTCGATGAAGTTGAGCACTCCTCAAGTGGTTCCTCCAATGAGAGCAACTTCTCATCACATTTGGACTTGTCATATTTTCCTTTAAGCGTGGTCCAAATGATATGAGCATCATCAAGAGGTTCACCATCTCCAAATATGACGGCATCAAGAACATCTTCACTCAAAGCACTAAATAAGACATTAGTAGCTTGAGCATTGTGTTGTAAGCATTTCAATTCCTCTTTAGATAAGATGGCCAAATCGTCACTAGGAGGTGAAATGCTCACATCTACAATCCGCTCAATATGAGGACCCATGACCCTAAATACATCAAGCACACTAGCGGACCAAGATGCATCATTTGAGCCATCTAAAAAGTAAAAGTTCTAGAGATACCTCCTCACTTGTCGACATTGTCTCTCAAGGCGGTTAAGCCCGAAATTGAGAGCCTAGCTTTGATACCACTTGTAAGGACCTTGATGTTGCCTAGAGGGGGGTGAATAGGCGTGTCTAAAAATTTCTACACAAAACTCGAAGTCACTTGTCAGCAACTGTTGGAAGTCCCGACAGTTTAGGTCGGAACTCCCGACGTCGTCAGCAGTTCCGACGCAAACTGTCAGCAGTCCCGACGCCTACGGGGAATGAACTACAAGTGCTCAAATGAACTTTGTGAAGCTAATAACTTACAACCCCACTTCCTAGTGGTAAGGTGAAGATGTTAGCTCACTTCCTTGATGCCAAGATGCCTCCAAACATAGATCGGGACCAAACCCTAGAATCACCACAAATCCAAGTATAGCAATGCAAAACACAAGAACACAAGTGAGACACTGATTTATCCCGTGGTTCAGCTCGTCACTAAGGCTTGCCTATGTCCACGTTGTTGAGGAAGCCACACAGGCTTTTCGGGTCTCTTTCAACCCTATCCTCGTTCTCAAGTCAAGAGAGCAATCTCTTGAGATGAGGGGTGATTTTACTAGATGATTGGGGTGATTACAAACCTCCTGGGGCTACCACACGAGTTGGAAGCTCCACGGGCGATGCCTAGCCAGCTAGGGTTCCAAGAACCCAAGAGTAACAAATGCAAATCCAACCGGCTTGACGAAGAAATCAAGTGCTCAAGCTTTCTTTGATGTTTCTCTCACCAAATCCCTTCTCTCAACTCAAACTCTTACAAGATTTGAAGCTAGGAGCCAAGAGGAGAGAAGAGAGAGGCTCTTGGGTGCTAGGAGGCACTTCTCTGAAGTTTTGGTCGAGTGGAATGAGTGGGCAACGGTTAGAAATGAGGGGAGAGCTATTTATATACATAGTAGAAATCTAACCGTTCAGATCTACGTCGGGACTGCTGACGTAGATCTCGGGACTGCTGGCCTTTAGAGAAAACATTGTTCATGCAAGGTTAAAAACACTACGCAAAGGTCAACGTCGGGACTTCCAACTTACGTCGGGACTGCTGACCGTTGGGACTTCCAACGCCCGTCGGGACTTCCGACGTAGCAGTCAGCAGAGCGAGCCGATGGGCCTAGCGTCGGGACTCCTGGTGAGGGTCGGGACTCCTGACCGTTGGGGGTTCCGACATACGTCGGGACTTCCGACGTCCTCAGTCACCGCATAGGCTAAGTGACTGGACGTCAGGACTCCCGGCGCAAGTCAGCACTTCTGACCGTCGGGACTCCCGACATACGTCGGGACTTCCGACACCAAAAGTCACTAAAACTATTCTATGTGCCCGTGAGGTGCTAGAGTGTCTCTCTTATAATTTAGTTTTAATACTTGAGCACTCTATCTTCCTCAAACCAGCTAGATTGGCATCCCCCTTTATAGTGCGGCATAGCCTAAACTCAAGATCAAAAGAATATTACCATTTTAACCACTTGAGTCTTCAATGTCTTCATATGTCACTTCTTCTCAATATCACTTTATAAGGGGATGCAATCAACTTCATCTTCTCTCTTTGAGCAAGTACAGCTTGAGCATGTGACTTGAACCATTTCAACACATGTGAGTTCAATCCATGGCTTAAAGTCACTTCCACTAATGATTTGATCCTCAATACAATATGACTCCTCATGGCTCAATTAGTACCTCGACTCAATGCAAGTACTCTCTTCTTCACCTTAGCCATGGTACCTCGGTCTACAAGCCATTGCTTGCCCTTCACCTTCGCTTAGTCCCTCGAAGCTCTTTCCTTGCTATCTTCACCCTATCGAGCCATACTCAAGTCACATCATATTAAGCATCCACTAAAAAACCATTTCTTCAATATTGTGATCCTTATTGCTTGAATATCTTCTTGATATGAATGTTGAAATCAATCAAGCTTGATATGTGAAATATCATATGGTTTGCCTTCTTGTTGAACCTATATATACTTCCCATTTCACAATCCACAAGTTATGCAATAAACTCAATTTCATGTTCAACACTTTGCAAACTTTGTCAGATCTTTAATGGCGTTGTCATTCAATTCACCAAAACCCTCTAAAGGGCTAGATGCACTTACAGTCAGGAGCCGGTGTACTCTTGGAGTGAGAGCCAGTTGGCAGAGGATGGACTGGCAGTAGTGGAGATCACTGTCCCTGCTCTTGGTGATGCTCTAGAGTAGGATGGTTGGCACTTGGAGTTTTGAAGGACGCACTCCGGTTGAGGGTGCAGAGGGAGCAACTTTCCGTGTCATCCGGGACATAATGAGCAGATTTCCCAATGAGCTGGCAGCAGCCTTGGCTGGCACTTTTCCGAGAGATGATCCTCGCGATGCTATTTGGGTGCAGCCGCAAGGAAGTGCTTTAGTCAGAGGCCCAAGCAAAGGACAGGCTAGCGACAACCACGCTATGAGTGCGATGTATGCAGCTATCAGAGCATACCAGAGTCTGGAGTGCACCTATTAGACTTTGACTGGTTTACGTGGTGATGATTGGCTCAAAGCAAGAAAACAAAAGAAGAAGCAGGCACGTGCTATCGCTAGTTTGCAGGAGCAGTTGGCTGACATGAGCTTGCAGCAAGACTAGGCTCTAGAGAGAGGTGATAGTTCTCTCCAGCGGGTGCATACATTGACTCAGGCCAACAATAATGCAGACCGCATGATTGGACAGTTGGTTCAGGAAAGGAATGAAGCCTGGAACGAGAGGAACCTCCTGAGACAGAGGGTCGAGGAGCTAGAGGAGTACAATGTCAACTTGCATGAGGAGTTTCATGCGCTCTACAATGGGATTGGCCCGTATGCTCCTCCAGAAGCCGCCGGTATGGACGTCGACGACGACGAGGACGAGCCCGCAACCGCACCTGCCGACGACGATGACGATGTTGCTACTGATGATAGCAATGGTGACGTCTCCAACCCCGATGATGGCCCCGAGGAGTAGGCTAGTTGCTTTGCGTTAGCTCATAGGCCCTGTCACGATGACCTTCTTTTGGTTTTATGTATCTGATGAATACAGTTTTCATGCCGGAGTTGGACAAGTTTGTGGTTGTGTTCATTGATGATATTCTCGTATACTCTGAGAATGAGAAAGATCATGAAGAGCATCTGAGAATTGTCTTAACCAGACTGAGAGATCATAAGTTGTATGCTAAGTTTAGCAAGTGTGAATTTTGGTTGAAAAAAGTTCCTTTCCTTGGTCACATTCTATCGGAGAATGGAGTATCTATAGATCCGAGTAAAGTGCAAGAGGTTATGGATTGGAAGACACCAATCACAGTTTCGGAAGTCAAAAGTTTCTTGGGTTTAGCTGGTTACTATCGTCGTTTTATCCCAGATTTCTCGAAGATTGCCAAACCAATGATAAGTCTGCTACAGAAAGATCATAAATTTGTATGGACAGAGGAGTGTGAGACAGCTTTCCACACCTTGCGGAAACTGTTGACCACTGCTCCAGTTCTAGCGCAATCGGACATTGAGAAACCTTTTGATGTGTTTTGCGACGCATCAAAAATAGGATTAGGTTGTGTTCTTATGCAAGAAGGAAGAGTCATTGCTTATGCCTCCCATCAGTTGAGAAAGCTTGAGATCAACTATCCGACGCATGATCTTGAACTTGCTGTCGTGGTGCATGCCTTAAAAATTTGGAGACATTACTTACTTGGTAATTTGTGCAATATTTTCACCGATCACAAGAGTCTCAAGTACATCTTCACCCAACCTGAATTGAACATGAGACATCGAAGATGGTTAGAATTGATCAAAGATTACAATTTGAATGTGCAATATCATCCTAGAAAGGCCAATGTAGTGGCAGATGCTTTGAGTAGAAAGTCACATTGCCTGAATGTGCAACCTTTGCTCGAAGATGGTTTTGATCTACTGCATCCTACAGTGTTACACAGTATTCAGATTAGTTGTTCTTTGGAAAGTAAGATAATAGAATGCCAGAAAACCGACAAAGGGATATTCCATATCAAAGAAAAGATTAAAGAAGAACCATCCAAGCACTTTAGATTGGATAAACATGACGTGTTATGGTTTGATGACCGTCTTGTTATTCCTAAAGAGGGAGAGCTTAAGAATAAACTTATGGATGAGGCTCACCTTTCAAAGTTATCTATCCATCTCGGAAGTAGCAAAATGTACCAAGAACTAAGACCTCGTTTTTGGTGGACCAAGATGAAGAAAGAGATTGCAGCGTATGTAGCCAGATGTGACACATGTTGCAGGGTAAAGGCTATTCATATGAGACCTGCCGGATTGTTGCAACATTTGTCTGTACCCAGTTGGAAGTGGGATGATATAAGTATGGATTTTATCACAAGTTTGCCCACTACTCAAAAAGGACATGATTCGATTTGGGTAATTGTGGATCGCCTTACAAAGACAGCTCATTTTTTACCTGTCAAGACAGCTTATAGGCCACCTCAATATGCCGAGAAGTATATTGCTGAGATTGTGAGATTATATGGCATACCGAAGAATATCGTGTCTGACAGAGGGTCACAATTCACTACTCACTTTTGGGAGCACTTGCATAAAGGTTTGGGGATGAGTTTAATTCGTAGCACTGCTTATCATCCTCAAACAGATGGTTAGACCGAAAGAGTTAATGCTGTTCTGGAAGATATGTTGAGAGCCTGTGTGTTATCTTCTAGAGGTTCATGGGAGTCATGGTTACCTTTAGCAGAGTTCGCTTACAATAATAGTTATCAAGAAAGTATCAAGATGGCACCATTCGAAGCTTTGTATGGCAAAAAGTGTAGAACACCACTTAACTGGATTGAGCCAGAAGAAAGAAGATACTACGGTATTGACTTCGTAGAAGAAGCTGAGAAGAAAGTTCATATTATTCAGCAAAATATGAAAGCCGCTCAATCATGTCAGAAAAGCTATGCAGATCGAAGAAGAGGATCGCTTATGTTCGAGGTTGGTGACTATGTTTATCTGAAAGTCACGCCAATGAAGAAGAAACGGTTTAGAGTACGCAGAAAGCTTGCAGCCAGATTTATGGGACCATATAAGATCTTGGAAAGAAAAGACCCAGTTGCTTATAAGTTAGAGTTACCTGAGACAATGGGTGCTATATTCCCAGTTTTTCATGTATCGCATCTCAAGAAGTGTTTGTGTGTTCCAGAGGAAAGAATTGAACCTCGAGGCATAAAGCTCAAGTCAGATTTGGTATATCGTGAGCAACCGGTTCAAGTGTTGGACTCTAAAGAAAGAGTTACTCGGAACAGTGTGGTGAAAACATATAAGATACAGTGGAGTCATCATGATGAAGGAGATGCAACTTGGGAAACAGGTGAATATCTACAAAAAGCTTATGAGGATTTTTATAACAAATGGTTCATAACCCAAAATCTCGGGACGAGATTCTTATAAGGGGGAGGGCTATAACACCTATGGGTGTTAAGCAGGCATTCACATCCTAAATCATAAGCATTTGCATTTCATGCATGATCATCATCACATGTAAATTAAGTTAGAATTTATTTAAAACTGTGATAATCATGTTTGAGCTCTGAATTGGTAAAAGTCTCAGGTAAAAGTGGTAAAAATTTGTGGAGCTATAACTTTAAATAACTTAGAAATAATTAGCATGATTTTTGGAGCAAGTTTTGTATTCAAAATATTCCCAAATTTTGCTTCTAAAAATATTTCAGAAAATTGAGTTAATTTAAAAAATTGACTTTAAATCCCTAATTCAAAATCTGTTTAGAATTTTGAAAAGTGTCCTAAATGAAAGTTGTAGAGAATAAAATTTTGAACAACTTTTGTTTTGGGGGCAATTTGTGAAAATGTCTTTTTCATCTTCAAAATTTGAATTTGAATCAAATTATAAAATCTGGAAATGTATTTAGAAATGAAAAAGGAATTTCTTACCTTAACAGGCCGCCGTCCCACTTTCGGCCCAACGACCGAAGTCGGCCCACGCTCGCCCGCGCTCGCCCGCGCGTGACCACGGCTCGGCCCACGCCGCGCGGCCTCCTCCTCCCCCTCCCGCGCGCGCGTATCGCTGGCGACCGCGGCAGGCCGCGTCCGCCGCGTGTCGACCGCATGCCGGCGACGCTTAGCGCGTGGCCGCTGTGGCCCCCGCTGCCCGAGCTTACCTCCGCCAGAGCCGCCTCCTCCTTCTCCACTCGCTCATTCCTTCCCTTCTCGCCTCACAGCAGAGAGCCAGCAGCAGCCGCGGTTCCACCTCCACCACCGTGCGCCATCGCCGGCACTGCCGTTCCGACCACCGCAGCGCACCAGCGACGCCTCCATCTAGCCCCGAGCTCCGCTCTTCCATCACGCAGCCAGTGTTAATGTGAAATTGAGACCGGACAGAAACTTGCAGGGTTTCGGACTGTAGTGTTTTCCGTCTGTGTCGATTAAGGACCGACCGTTGTTGGACCTCGGGTCATGTTGAACGCATGCCTCACATTTAGCTGGCCGGATAAAGTACCTTCCGACCGCGAAGCTAGGAGATTATTCGGGCCGAGTGGATTGCCCACAACGCACTGTACCGGAGTAGTAGTGGAGGATACGGGGGCGCGATGATAAGGACAAAGAACAGTCGGGCGGCCCCCAGGTACATGTGGTTCCTGGCAAGCTCGCGACTTTAACTGAATGGTTGACTCGGTGACCAACACCTCACTTTAGCGGGTGAGTGAGGTTTGTGTGAGGAATAAATTACCAGCTGGTTAATAATCGATTCGAATCGCCATCGTTCACTGGATAGTGAGCACTTGACTTGAGCTACTTTATCGTAGTAATATTGATGGAACACTTGGACAGTTATATGAAATATGACATGATGGAAGTTGTTAGTGATCATTGGGTATCATTACCTGTTTAATTACATGTTACTCTAGTACAGGTGCAAATATAGTTGACAGGTTAATAATGATTTAACTTGATGCAAAGCTTTTGTAAAGATTCTCTAAACACTAAAAATGCCTTTTTGCAAATGAGTCAGCTACCCCACTAGAAAGCATGTCATGATTCCTCGGTGTCTTTTATCTTTGGTTCTGTCGGGTAAGTCTAGCTGACTACCTTCTCGTACTCAGGGTTTTGTTCTCACTTGTTGCAGATGGACAGATGTATTACGGCTACTGTATCAACTGCCTTTATTCTGCAATGGGAGAAGCTTAGGACCATGGGCAATGGTCATTCACTACATCTCGTCTGATGCTTTTGATGGAAGATGATCCTGAACTAACACTGTATTTTGAACTCTGTGTGCGTGTGTGATTTGAACTAAATGCTTCCGCTACTTTCTTTCAAAACTGGTTTGTAATAACTATGTTTAAACTCCGATGTATTTGTGATGCGAACTTTTATGTAACTTGTGATGGTGACCGCTGAACTTATTACGATCTTGGCTGGTTTGTAAGTTGGTTTGAAATCCGTCGTGATTTCACGGACTACCGGGTTATACGGGCTTAAGTTTGCTAAATCGTCTGCTCAGTGGATGATTTTCTTACTTAATCTCGTATAATTGGTCGGTTCTGTTACATGAATCCGTTTAAAAGAGTTTAAATCTATTTGTATCCGAGTTCGAATATTCAATATCTGATTCTATATCTATGTCTGAATATTTAAATCGCATATTTATGATATCGATATCTAATTGTATGTTATCCGGCATGGTTAACACTGTCCGTATTCGACTCCGAATCTAATCTGTTTTTATCTTCCTGTTTGCTTATCAGTCTAGCTTAATCATGCGTTTTTGTCTCGCAGCAAATCGCTGAACGGTTACGTTGCTTCTCCCTCATCGAAAATTAAAGAGCATCAGAAACAGAAGAGTAAAATTCACCGCCGGCCCCTAAACTTGGCCGGCGGTGTCATCCCGGTCCACGAAGTTTCAAAACGTTATTTCCACCTGCATGAACTTGTCTTGGACGACACTTGAGGTCCAAACGGGTCCAGGCGGACCCGAACGCAGGCGTGGCATTCCACGGTGGAATCAACCTGGATCCTAAAGAGCTTTTGGCGATGCGGGACGATTCGGCTGCCCTTGTCCGCCATTCGAGTCCGCAAGGCTCGTGGGGTTTCTCGCTCGGCCATCCCGATGGGCGTGGGGAGGCGGACGTATCGGTGGCTGGCCGCAAGCTAGAGCACGACGAGAAGGCTGGCCGCCGCAGCGGATAGTTCCCAGGACTGTCACCGCGGCAAGCGATGGCGCCGATGCTGTGGCGGAAGGGCGATCCTCCTCCGGTGTATGGTGAGTTAATCACACCCAAAAGTCTACGTTTTTGTTGGTGTAGCTGATCCTTAGGTTAATCAAAATGTTCATGGAGACATAAAAATTGGATCTCTGAGATTAGGTTTCTGTTTTCTGGTGTCGATTGGTTCAGGATTGGGGTTTTCTTGTGGTTTAGGTTTGTGATTAGTGAGTTTGCCCAGAGTAGGGAATCAATTCATGTTACTGATGTTCTGTCGTTTGGCCAAATTATGCAATGTAGGTGTCAGTGGTAAAGAGTTTACTGTTGAAGTGCATCATGGTGGGTTTTTTCTTGGATCTGGACATACAAAGTCATATGTGGATGAAAAGATTTCGTGGTTTGATCATTGTGAAGTAGAAACTTGGTCTGTATTGTGGTTTGAGGACATTGCTGAGCAACTTGGATATGCAAAGTCGGCTGCTTTTGAGGTGTATTGGTTGTTGCCTGTAAAGACATTAGTCAATGGGTTGAGGATAATTTCTACTGATTTAGACACCAATGCAATGTGCTCAGTGGTAGACAGGGTGCAAAACCTAGTACTATATTTTCATCATGATGACATTCTGGTTGACATGCATTGCGATGATGTGGTTGTGAACCCAGTGCAAAGTGAGAGGTTACCTGAGTTCTACCAAGGGCTACCAAATTTGAACAATCCTCAGTCAGAATTTGGGGAATGAAGGAAAGAGGACAGTGAGAGTGAGGGTTCTGAATTTGTGGACAGTGAGTATGAGGTTGAGGAGGGGGATGATGACCTTCCTGAAGGAATTCTTGAAGAGGAACAGGACAAGCAACAGAAGGTTTCAAAGTCCAAGAAGGCAAGGGGTAGCAGGCTTAAGGGCGAAAGGACATTAGCAGCACCTCAAGATGTGGAAGAGTTGTCTAGTGAAGAAGATCTTGAACTCCCAGCTGAAGAAATAGAGAGTGAAGTCAATATGAGGTTTGCTACCTTCAGGGCTGAGGACATGAACAATCCCACATTCAAAGTTGGTATGGTGTTTGATTGTGTTCAGACACTCAGAGCTGCCATTACTGAATATAGTCTGAAGCAGAGGGTTGACATCAAGTTTGCAAGAAATGAAAAGAAGAGGTTTAGGGCACATTGCAATGAGGGTTGCCCCTGGAATTTGTATGCATCATATGATACAAGAGTTAAGGCATTTGTAGTGAAGACTTATTCTGGATCTCACAACTGTCAGAAGGATTGGAATCTGAAAAGATGCACTGCAAATTGACTTGCTGAAAAATATTTAGAGTCATTCAGAGCAAATGATAAGATGTCTATTGCTAACTTTAGCAGGATAGTTCAAAAGGAATGGAATTTGACACCATCTAGGACCAAGCTGGCAAGAGCAAGGAGGCTAGCCATGAAGAAAGTGCATGGTGAAGAGGGTAAGCAGTACAATGACCTTTAGGACTATGGGAACGAAATTAAAAGAAGTAATCCACTAAGCTCTTTTTTCCTCAATGTGGATAATGGATACTTTAATACATGCTACATGAGCTTGGCTGCATGTAAGAGAGGATTTTTAGCAGGCTGCAGACCATTGATTTGTTTGGATGGATGCCATATAAAGACCAAATTTGGTGGACAGATCTTGACTGCAGTTGGCATTGATCCCAATGACTGCATATACCCAATTGCTATTGCCGTGGTTGAGGTTGAGTCCAAGGTCACATGGAAGTGGTTCCTGCAGACCTTGAAAGAGGACTTGGGGATTATCAATACTTATCCTTGGACAGTGATGACAGACAAGCAAAAGGTATATTAATTTCTATTCAAGTCATTATATGTCGTGTTCTTACAACCACTAAGTTATCATGCTTTAACTCTCAGGGGCTGATCCCAGCAGTTGAGGACATATTTCCTGAGTCTGAGCATCGTTTCTGTGTGAGGCATTTGTATTGTAACTTCAGAGACACTGGATTCAAAGGTGAAATACTGAAAAACCAATTGTGGACTTGTGCAAGGGCTAGTACAGAAGAGAAGTGGAAGTATCACATGGAGAAGATGAGGACACTGAACTCAGCTGCATTTACATGGTTGGAAAAGATGGCTCCTAACACATGGGTAAGGGCATTCTTTGCTGAATTTCCGAAATGTGATATTTTGTTGAACAATAGTTGCGAAGTGTTCAACAACTACATTCTGGAAGCTAGGAAAATGCCTATCTTGAGTATGTTTGAGAAGATTAAGCAACAGTTAATGACTAGGTTCTGTAGTAAGCAAGAAGAGTGCAAACACTTTGTGGGCCCTATCTATCCTAAGATTCGACAAAAAGTCCTTAAAAATGCAGAGTTTGCCAATACTTGCTATGCACTGCCATCAGGACAGGGAGTGTTTCAAGTTTTAGAGAGGGAATTTAAATACATTGTTGACCTTCGAGCCAAATCATGTGAATGTAGGAAATGGAACATAATAGGAATTCCATGTAAGCATGCAATATCATGTTTAAGGCATGAGAGGATACCTGTTGAGTCTGTTGTCCATGAATGTTATTCAGTTCAGGCATTTAGCAAAGCATATGAGTCCAACATCATGCCTTGCAGAGATAAGACCACTTGGGAAAAGGTCAATGGTCCTCCAGTCCTACCACCTAAATATGAAAAAAAAGTAGGAAGGCCACCAAGGTGCAGGAAGAAGGATCCTCATGAAATCCAAGGAGCAAATGGCCCTAAATTGTCAAAACATGGGGTGACCATGACTTGCGGTTACTGCAGGGGTGAGAACCACAATGCCAGGGGTTGCCCCCTTAAGAAGATGGGCATAAGACCAGAGGATTATGTCCCTGATGAGGTACCTTTGCAACAAACTGCTCATAATTGTACACAGGAACCTTCTCAGAGTTCTCAGTATGTCTCACAAGATGCTCCTCAGAGTTTGCAGTTTGTCTCACAAGAAGCTCCTCAAAATTCTCAGTTTGCCTCACAGGAAAATCAACATATTGATCAGTACTTCTCCCAAGCACCTCAACCTATGGGAATGATGGCACACCTCAGCTCAACAATGCTTTTGCAAATGCTGGAACAGGTATACTATTTTTGGTCTCTACAAATGATTTAGCTATTTTTGGTCTCTAAAAATGATACCCTTTTTCAGGGATCAAAGACACCAGCATACTTTGCCCAGACTCCAACTCCATTACCAGAGTCTATCTTCATCAGTTCCAACACAACAATACCTAGGCCGGTTGTATTGACAACAGCTACCAAGGAAGGTAAGGCTGCTACAAGGAAGAGGAAACCAGCGAAGAAGAAGGAAGCACCTAGGAAGAAGTAGGAAGCACCTGGGAAGAATGATGATCCTGGAAAGTGAAATGCAGAGAAACTTCTGCTCATCTTTTGCTCTTTTGTGAATGACACGTGAAGAATTCTACTTGTACATTTAGGCTACTTGAGCTGCCAAATCTCTGGATACGGCTTGCTAGTTAGTGATGGATGCATGCAATGCTCATCTTTTGCTCTTTTGTGAATGACACAAGAATAATTTCTGGTACTGTCATGGATGCTGCTCGGTAGTTAAAAATATGTAAAGAAATATTCCAGTGATGCTAGAAAGTTGGCATTCTGTTATTTGTGTTACTGTGTTCCAGTGATGCTAGAAAGTTGGCATTTCTGTCAATTTGTTCAAATGAATTAACATACCACACAGATAAATTTTTCTGGGCACATAACCATGCTGATGCATTTTTAATATTACTCATCAACATATCCATAAAAGATTTCTAAAAAAACTATACAGATTTGTGAACAAAACAAGTGAAGAAACAACAACTAAACACTACCAAATCCTAGCATTTACTGTCAAACTATCATTCACTTGCTTCAGATCATGCTCAATCCCGGCCTCGTCCTTTCTCCTATCTCTCCACCCTGTTCACTGAATATGATATGCAGTACAGGTAAGCAACTTCAGCAACCGCAGCCAAAGGACGAGCATCTGGAGGGCAGGGCCGCGGCAGCTCGATGCAGGTCCGGACGTGGCACATCTGGAGGCCGGCATCGGCGCTTGTGGAGGCCGACAGCAGCGGCAGCCCATCTGGAGGCCGGCAGCGGCAGCGGCGCTTCTGGAGGCCGGTAGTAGCAGCGGCCCATCTGGAGGCTAGCAACGGCAGCTGCGCTTCTGGAGGCCGGGCAGCGGCAGCGGCGAGCAGAGCTTCGCCGGCGCGCTGGCTTGGTCCACCGCAGCGACCGGGGTGCTAGGGCCGAAGGCGACCTGAGATTGGGCGGAGGGGATCGGAGTTTGGGGGCGGCGGACTCCCGACGGACTCGAATGGTGGACTCGAATCGACCCGAGTCAAAAATTAATCTAGGTCGACGCCACCGTGGAATGCCACGCCTGCGTTCGGGTCTGCTCGGACCCGTTTGGACCTCAGGTGCTGCCCGAGACAAGTTCGTGCACGTGAAGATAACGTTTTGAAACTTCGTGGACCGGGATGACACCGTCGGCTTCAGGGGCCGGCGGTGAATTTTACTCGAAACAGAAAGATAAGAGCAACCCCCCACTCTCCACCGCCGCCTCCTCTGCTATTGCAACAGAAAACCCCATTCTTTGCACACTGGCTCTTATCAATCTCCCATTCTCTCCGTGGAGCAGCCCCATTCTAGGTACTTCCATCTCCCCTGTCCCTCCCGCCTGGTTCTTTGCCTCCAGCCCGTTGGTGTTCTTTACATTTTTCTGTAATGTGTGTAAGGGTTCGGAGACCCTTCTCTTTGTTTTGGTGATTATTGGTTTCGTTTTTGGATATGGGTTTGGTGCTCCGATTGTTGGGATTTAGGTCTCGGATTCCCCCTATGTGTGTGGTGCGTGCGCATACGATTTCTCGCTCCGGATCATCTATGTATGTTTTGTCTATGTTTTGGGGTGTGATAATCTCGCGCAATCAGTCATGGGTTCCTTGTGCCCCAGTTGCCTTCTCCACGGCACCTGCAAAGGCCTCACTTTCAATCCCAATCCAGAATAAAAGAAACAAAGGAGGCGTGTCTTTCAGGTGAATTCCTTGGTGGATTAATTTTGAGATAATACTTACATTTTATCAGCACATCAATTACTGCGCGGCCAGGCATTAGGCATTTTCATGGAGCTCTGAACTTCCGTCTATGGTTTCTACTTTGTTACTACTTCTGCTGTTACAATATTTACAACAGATGAAGAAAAATTCAATCTGTGCCACAAAATCCATCTGCTAGCCCAATGATGAGTCGATCGGTCCTAAATGAAGATATTTCCAAATTGAACTTCCAAATTTTACGGTTGGCATAGATTGGAGGGAGGGATGTGTTCGTTGTTTGCATGCAAATGGCCTTGTGATTGTTCTGAATTTTCCCGTTGCTGTGCTCCATTGCTCACATCTTTTTGCCGTTTCAGGTTAAGCAATGATAGTAGACATTGTTTATGTGTCCAGTGATGATGAGGAGGTGGTTGTCACGGAAGAACCCAATGTTCATGGAAAAGGTGTTCATGTGAAGGCGGAATTTTTTGACTTAACTAGTGACAATGACATTTTTGAAGGAGGGCATATTGCTTACGAACAAGGAGGGTCTGCTCAGGGCACATCATTTCTTAGACAAGAGTTCACTGTAGATGATGGACACGCTGAAGCTGCCCAGTGCACGGTAACATTACAGATGCAAAATCTTGGAGCAGATGGTGGACAAGGCGATGCTTCTCAGTTCACAGAGACATTACAGGTGCAAAAACTTAGAGCAGATGATGGTCAAAGTGATGCTGTCCACTCCACAGGAACGTTACTGATGCAAGAACTTAAAACAGATGGTGGACAACGTGATGCTGCCCAGTGCACAGCAAGTCTACATATGCAAGAACTTAGAGCAGATGATGTACAAGGTGATGCTGCCCAGTGCGTAAAAACATTACAGATGCAAGAACTTTCTGCCGATGATGGACAAGGTGATGCTGCCCAGTGCATTACATTACAGAGGCAAGAACCTAGAGCAACATTACAGACACAAAAACATGATGGACAAGGTGATGCTGCCTGGTTCACACCAACATTACAGAGGCAAGAACATACTGCAGACATCGAACAAGGTGACACTGTCCAGTGCACAACAACACAACAGAGGCAGGAATCTATTGCAGATGACCCACAAGGTGATTTTCCTCACTGCACAACAGCACTGCAGTGGCAGGGATCTCATAAAGCTCAGTGCACAACAACATTATTAAGGCAGGAGTTTCTAGCAGCAGGTGGTAGCATGCAAGAGGCTGCGCTGTTGAGAAATTCAGCTGAAGCTACCACATCCTTGACAAGTACACAACAAGGGAGACACATGATAACTGGATTATTCAATGTGTCTACTGCAACACCATTTCCCCGGCAATTTTGGAAAGCTGGAGAAAAAGCTGGAGATTATGGATTAGCTTCTCAAGCTGCTCTCAACAGTATTTTCTGAACCTTCCTTTTCAAGCCCATCAGTCTATTTATCACTGAACCAATAAAAATAAATCAAATATATCAGTCTTATTTAAAGCCCACATTGTTCCAGGCTAAGGTGGATTGCCCTTCGCCTTCCATACATTGGTGACTCTCACCACTTCTGTGAGAGTCTCCTTAGACAAAGTCAATCACTCCACACTGTTCAACCAAATCATGAATTCATAAAAGGAACATATGAATTATATATACATGGAATATAGAATGGGAGTTATATATAAGCCTTGTTTATTGTCTTTTAAAAAAGGAAAAACCACTTGATCAAAAGTATCCTCTGTATTTTAATATAATATAAATATAAATGGTGAGAAAGTTGCAGCCATCTTGCCATGCCAATATAATGGGACGGAAACCAAACTGGTTTAGTCAGGTTGTAGTTTTCCCAGTAGTGGGCGTGGTTCTGATAACCCTGTTACTATTTACACCTGCCTTTTTTTTCTTTCACCTTCTTTTTCTGATGCATGAGGTTTACATTTGTAGATGGCCACAACCGCTTACAGATTCACCCCAAGTTTCTTCATTCTAATGCTACTTCACATAAATGGCCATTTGGTGGTAAGTTATACTGACAACATTGAAAAACAACATTCTTCTCCTGATTTTGCTTGAGCACTTGTGTGCTATTAATTGTGGAGATCTAGACAAGCTAGCGATGGTACTGATTAATTTCTGTTATACAGCTATTGCAGAGCTGCTTGACAACGCAATTGATGAGGTATGATCCAAATTTTGCACTGATTTTTTTAGACCAACGGCTTATAGCTCAGCTTCTGTTGAAAGCTTAACAGAAGTATTGCTGGGGTTACCAGCTTACAAAACGAGCGCCTTTACCCAACCACAAAGAGAACCTCTAAACCCATCACCAGGATAGTTCCACATTACATCCAAAAACAGCGAGTTCAAAAGATAATATTCTATACAACAAAAGATAATATTCGTCTTGTGCCTTTTATGTCCCTTTATGTGTCTCTCTATTTCTCGTCTCTTTTGGGTTTCATCTCTAGCCTACCCCAACTTGCTTGGGACAAAAGGCTATGTTGTTGTTGTTGTTGTTGTTGTTGTTTGTTGTAACTGCCATGGCAAACAGATCACAAACCGAGAAGATAGGCCTCCATCAGATGCACGCACTGAAATGCAGTTATGATTTCATTCTTTTTTTCCTTGTCTATATTATACTTCTGTTTTCAAAGTTTAACAAGGCGCTAGGCGACTTCTAGGCGACGACCCATAGCCTAGCGCCTAGGCTGGCCTCGGCTAGCCTAGGCGTTTCAAGGCATTTTTCTAGGCGTTTTGTATATATACTAATATACATATGTTATCTTCTAAAAGAAAAAATAAACAGCTGAATTGTGGGCTCAGATAGATAGAAAGGCTGGCTTAGAGAGATAGAAAGGCCCAAGTGGCAACCAGTCCAGCCCATCTCCCCACTCCAAGTCTCTCCAAACCTTATCCATCTGGTTGGTCTCCATCTCCCGCATCCTCTGCTCGACGCTCTTCTTCGTGCCTTCCTCTGCTCGGTCTCCCGCATCAGCCGCCGCCGCCGATTCCTCTCCCTCTCCGGCATCTCCCTCTCCGCCCGCGCCCGCGCCAACAACCACCCGCACAAGCCCGCGTGAGCGCCCGCCGCCGCCCGCAGCTCCTCCTCCCCCACCGGCGACCTCCGCCAGGCGCTCCTCCCTCACCGGCGCCGCCGACGAGCCGCCGCCGCCTAGGGGTCCGCCTACCCCCATAGGCCAGGCGGACACCCTCCGACTCGCGACTAGTCACGCCTAGGCGCGCCTAAGGCGTCGCCTTTTTTAACATTGTCTGTTTTACTCGAGCAAATGGATCCTTCTTGTCTATATTATCCTTCTATTTTACTCGAGCAAGTGGATTAGGTGAGCAATGGGGCAACCTTTGTGAAGATAGACAAGATGAAGCATTCTCTTGATGGAGATTATTCGTTGGTAATAGAAGGTAATACTGCCTTGGTTCCTTTGTTTCACATGGAACTTTTGTTTCTAAACACGTTCACAATCCTAGTCTGTGTTTTTCAAATTCCTCTGTAAAACTTGTTCTTTTTTCCTTTGTCGCCTCATTTTGCATTCATGACAGCATGTTGGAGGATGGATGGGTTTTTTTTAATTTTTTTTTATTACAAAACCAGGAGGGGAACACTGAACACCCCTACTGAACTCATTTTATAGATATGAGTCTGTACAAAACCAAAAAAAAGGAACTGTACAAAGGCTAAAAACAAGAAAGCCAGTCCTTATGAATGGGAACATTTACTTAAAAATGATTGCTTAGTTACTTGTGCACTGGCTTGTGGCAAGTATATGAAAACAAAGATAGCATATAGTTATTTACCATCTTCCCTCTTCATATTGGTTTTTACTTACTCTTATTGTTCCGTATTCAAGACAATGGAGGTGGCATGAGTCCAAAATCTCTTCGACACTGTATGAGCTTTGGATTCTCCAAGAAATGTACAACTTCATCCATTGGGCAATGTAATGATTCTTGAAAATGCTTTGTGCTGCTTGTTCCATCGCTATATATTACACTTACTGACTTGAATAGTCACATGTAATAGATGGAAATGGCTTCAAAACTAGCACGATGAGGCTTGGGGCAGATGCTATTGTATTCACATGCACGAAAGATGATAGGTTAGTCTAACTTTAACATTGCCTCATTTATATATTCATTTTGTGGCATCAGCAAACTCATATTACTTGATGGCAACAGTATTAGGATACAGCTCATTACCCTGCCTTTAAATCATACAAGGGCTAAAAAAGAGTAGATATGATAAGTTTACTTGTTTTCAGTCAACTATATAAAATGAACTACACTTCATTGTTTCTATTTCACAAAACCACACATTTCTGACCTGTGCTTACCAACTATACTATCCAGTTTTTTTTTTCTTTTCTTCAGTTTTTAGCTCTAAAGATGAGGTTCTTGATTAGTGTGCCCGAGATTAGTAAATTTATATATGTGACCAAAAGATATGTTAATAGCAAAAGAAAGCTAATAGAAATGTTTCTATCATCAAGTGTTCTGCTTGTGCATTTGAAAAGATAACATAAGTTGTCCTCTCTGCTGACCTTTTGTATTTCTAGCTTTTAACCCAACCTATATTCAGTATAGTTTTCAGTTATTTACAGAAACCAAAGTTCAGAAAAGATGTATTAAGCGGCTGCTTAAGCGCGCTGAAGCACTACGCGGGAGGTCTCCGCTTTGCTTCGGGCCATAAGGGGTCCCTAAGCGGCGCTGGGACCTGAGAGGGGGAGCCGGGAGCCGGGAGAGGGAGCGGCCGAGCAGGGAGCTGCGGGCGGGCGCGCCGCCTTGGTGGAGCAGCAGCTGCCGGCTCCCACTGCCCGCCGGCCGTGCGCGGCGCGCAGCTCAGCTGCCGGGGCTGGGTGCCGTCGATGGTGTGCGGAGGAGAGGGAGGCTCACACACAGGGTCGCCGACCGGAGGAGCGGGAGGTGGGAGGGAGAGCCGGTGAGCTGCTGATGGCAGCCCGATGCTGAACCTAGGAGCGCCCCGCCGTCATCGAGATCCTGTGCCTGAGCGCTGCCGCTGTTGCCTGCGTGCCGAGTGCGAGTGGGGAGGAGCGGATACTTGCAGAGGAGTGCCCTGTGGGCTGTGGCCTGTGCCGGTGTGCCCTAAGGCCTCTGCCCTCTGCTGTGATGGGCCGATGCAGGCCAGTGGCCCAGCCCCAAAACAAAAGGCCACCACTCCGCACAGTGGCCAGATGGCCCATGTCTTCAACCTATTGCATGAATCTGATTTGCTAATGTGTGCTACTTCTCAAGTTGACAGCCTACTGCATGAATCTGATTAGCTACAGTATAAAACGCTTAAGCAATGCTTAGGACGCTTAAGCCCACTTAAGCGCTAAGCGGTGGGTCACCGCTCGCTTAGCGCTTAACGCTTTTTTGAACTTTGACAGAAATGCAACAATCTGTAATGTTTTGACTTGATAGGAGATTGACACGAAGTATTGGGTTGCTGTCTTACACATTCCTTATGAGAAGTAACTGCAGTGACATATTTGTACCAGCGGTTAGTTCACTAAACTTTTTGCTTATCATTATTTCTGAGGGAAAGCATATATCACTTTTAATTGTAGCATATGTCACTAAACTTGTGTATGTACACAAAATAATAAATTACTACTATGTACTTCTGATTTCTCCATGGGAAAGATTGAGCACGTTTTGTTCGAGAACATTGTTTAAGACATAACTAGCTTTGCTTCATTTCATTCCATTGTAATAGCTTTTCTATGAACAACACAAATTCATTCTTCAGCAATGCAATTATTGTGTTTAGTGTTATAAGTTTATTTGTGCCAACCCCATGGTACCGTGCTATTTCTTATCCAAACAAATCTCACTTATTGGCTTTCCCCTTCATAGGTTAACTATGAATTGGATGCCTCATCTTCAACTTTCAAGAGGAAAATGAACTGCGGTGAAAAACATTTTCTATCTAATCTGTCCACTCTTTTGAAGTGGTGTCCATTTTCAACAGAAGATGAACTATTGAATCAAGTAAGCTGCCTATCAGTATATTTAAAACCAATTAGATGGATTTATCAGTATAACCATTTTATGCTGTCTCTACCCTGACTTCCATTTCTAAATATCTGATGAGATTTTAAAATTAATCAATTGCAGAGCAGTATATTAAAAACCAATTATGTGGATTTAGTAGCTTCTACGCATTCCCAAATGCATTGTTTTTTTTATTTGTTATGTTGTCACAAAGGAGATTTTACCTTACTAGCATTTAGGGATAAGGACTGGTCCTTGTTGCCTAGAACATCAAAGGTTAACTGTTGGTCAGAGGAGTAGTTCCGGTATTGTGCAATTGCAACATGTAAAGTGCAATTTTTTTTTATGAAGTGAACATAAATTTTGAGAAGTTTATAGGTATATGTGGTTAACAAATTGTACTACTATCTATTTTCCAAATGTGTCTTAAAAGATAATTAGGATGTATTCCTGATATTGGGGTACTTATAATTGCCTGAGCAGTTGTAATAAATGACAGGATTCGGATATTAGTGAAATAGAGGTGAGAATCAGTGCTTTGAATATCCAACATGTATGTCTGTTACTGTTTTGCATAACTTAAAGTTTGGGATAAATTCCTAGCCACTTGAGGAATATCTTAAAAATGTTTGTGCTGCTTAACTACCGCTAAAGATTGCTCTGTTGTTTAACTTAGCTCTCTACTTACTCCAATGTGTGTCTTTGACAGTTCAGCGATATGGAGTGCCATGGCACAAAAATCTTTGTATTCAACTTGTGGTTAAATGATGCATTGGAAATGGAGCTTGACTTTATAACTGATAAAGAGGTCCAGATTTGATTCTCTCTTTTCAATAGCTTGTACTTTGTAAATGCACTATAAAATATGCTTTCTTCTTCTTTATTTGTCTTATTTAGCTTTCAAGGTTGCTAATTAGTTAATTTTCCACTGTTGTACATTTTTGCGATTTCTACAAATTACACTACTAGGTCCTGTATCATGTTCTTTTACAAATGAGGATGGGCCATAGTTCTAATGTTCATTGCTTCTCAGTTTTTCCCTTTTCATGTTATATGCAGCTGTGCGCAAATTTTTGCTTAAAGAAAACTTCATGTGGTGTTGCAGGATATTTTGATCTCAGGAGCACCGGAGATACGAGCAGGGCAGAATACAGTTGAAAGCTTGACGCAGATGCATGTAGCAAATCGTTTCCGATATTCGCTTCGGGTAAGTTTCATGTGGTAGATATGGTTTTGCAACTTTTAATTGGAATGTCTTACAGGCCATTACATTCTCAGGTTTATGCATCTATGCTATACCTGCATGTACCTGAAAACTTTCAAATCATCTTGTGTGGACGAGCTGTTGAACCACATTATGTCGTCAATGATCTCATATACCGTGAATGTATCAAATATCGACCACAGGTTGAAGTAACCACAGAGGTTTGTTCTACCCAACTCGATTTAGTGCTACTGGGATGTGGACCTATTCTGCACAGTTTTCCTATTTGAAATGATTGTACATTGGAAAACTCATACTAGTTTGCAACTGTACCCTTTTTTCGCAAAGAATGTTTTGTTTGTGGCTTTGTGCTATATCTTTTAGTGTTGAAAAAATTATGCTTAATTGTTTTTCCACATCTCTAAAAATGAAGATTGTTTAGATTACTGGAAAGTATGCAAGTGCACTAACAGCTATTTGTTTTCTTATTCTTAGCCAGGTTGATGTCATTACTACAATTGGCTTCTTAAAAGGTGCTCCACGACTTGATATCTATGGATTTAGTGTCTACCATAAGAACCGTCTTATACTGGTAAATTTTTAATTGTACTGTATAGCCTACTGCTTTTAAAATTTGCCATGTTGCTCTGTCCTGTAACTTTCCATGCACTTTCGTTAGTTAGTTTAGGAACCAAAATTTCACAGGATCATGCAATGACTATATCAGAGATTTGGCCAATCTATAAAACTTAAATTAATGAGTGTATGATTCTGTCATGATGGAAAAAAAAATAATCAAGACAACTCAGTAATTTGAACTCTTGAAATGGCACGCCAATAGTTCATCAGAGTATTAGCCAGTACAATGGTGTGTTTTGTTAGGGAAGAATGACCACTGACCAGTTCCGCTGAGTCTAGGTCCAGGTTACAAGTCTACAGAGTATGGGCCAAAAGGGTCATAAGGCCTTCATGGGCCACAAAGAGAGGAACTAAAGAAGAGAGAAGACTATATATATGTTTGGTATATACTAACAGGTTTGAGCCTTGAAAATGCCAATTTGGGGGGTTCAGTCCTTTTTGTGGAAACAAAAGTAAAAAAAAAACTCGAGCAACCTAGGAGGAGCTAGCTTGCATTGTAAATCATAAGAAATAGGTACCCAGATTTAGTTGAAGAGGACTCAAAGCTGGGTGGTCGGTTATACACCCACACCTCCATTCGCTTTAATGTAAATCAGATTACCTTTTCCAGGGGGAATGACTTCTGTCATCCCTGACCACACCAAGATCACGTCCAGCTCCATGGTATTTCAGGACTTGAAATTCAAATTCTTGAGTGGCATAATCTGAATATCATTCTTTCACGTAGTGTTCCAAGATCTTATTCTTTGTTTTCTTCTGGAATGCGTAAGAATCTGATTCTTTGAAATAGTGTTGTATCAATTTTCCACTTATATGAATAGAAAATTGTTGGAGGGCCAGGATACAATCAGGATAAACTAAAGGGATATTGTCATGTGGAGTGAATGGCACTCGGTTTTTGTGACTGGCGTACCTTTATAGGTCTGTACAGGATTAGGGAGTTGGTCTAGCTGTTCTAGCTCGTGGCTGTTCCTTTTTCTATTTTCTTTGTTGTTGTTCCTGCGAGGAACTTCTTTAGCTCCTTCCTGTAAACCTGAGTTTTACCCAAAAAAAAAACGGAAAGATGCTGCATGGCCATTTGCTAGTGTCGAGAAAAGGCTGACCTCCAGGTCTTATCCACAGGGGACACACAGAGAGGCCTTTTCTTTTCTTGAGGCCAAGGGTTTGAGCCGTGGCTGGGGTCATTCTCACTTGGAAGACTCATAGCTATGCTACACGAGCACATCTGAACCGTTAGAGGAAATGATTTTCCATAACTTGGCTAACCCTAGAAGGGTAGCTATATAGTTTCCATACATGGGCCACATGGGCCTTAGCCTCATGGGCCTAAACATATACTCCAACACCCCCCCCCCCCCCCCCGCAGTCTGAACTACCGTCGCAGCGGAGTTCGAGGCTGAACAAGAAAGAACACACACAACCCCCCACAGACGCAACTAGCCATCGGTGATGTTGAGGCTGGAGCGAAACTCGGCGAAGGTCGAGGACGGGAGGCCTTTGGTGAAGATGTCCGCGAACTGGGAGGTCGTCGGAACATGAAGTACCCGCACCTCGCCCATGGCCACCCGATCACGGACAAAATGGAGGTCGATCTCCACATGCTTTGTCCGCTGGTGCTGGATGGGGTTGGTGGAGAGGTAGACCGCACTGACGTTGTCGCAGTAGATCAGTGTGCTCCGGGAGGGCGTCGTGTGCAACTCAGCAAGCAGCTGCCTAAGCCAGGCGGCCTCCGCCACGCCGTTAGCAACGGCGCGGTACTCCGCCTCGGCGCTGGACCGAGAGACCACAGGCTGACGCTTGGACGACCAAGACACCAGGTTGCCGCCCAGGAAGACGGCGTAGCCGGAGGTGGAGCGGCGAGTATCCGGGCACCCGGCCCAGTCAGCGTCGGTGTAAACGACGAGGTCGGTGGAGGAGGCCCGGTGGAGGTGGAGGCCGTAGTCGAGCGTGCCCCGGAGGTAGCGGAGGAGGCGCTTGAGAGCCGTGAGGTGAGGCTCCCGGGGGTCATGCATATGGAGGCAGACCTGCTGAACTGCATAGGTGATGTCCGGCCGGGTGAAGGTGAGGTACTAAAGGGCCCCGGCGAGACTCCTGTACGCAGTGGGATCGGCCACCGGTGTTCCCTCAGCCTCAGACAGCTTCCCCTGAGTGTCGACCGGAGTGGAGCAGGGGTTGCAGTCAGTCATCCCAGCCCGCTCCAGGATGTCCCGAGTGTACTGTCGCTGATGAAGGAGGAGCCCGGTAGGACGGTGCTCAACAGTGACACCGAGGAAATGGTGGAGCTCACCCAGATCCTTCATCGCGAACTCCTGCTGGAGAGCGGTGATGATCCGGCGGAGAAGTGGCTCGCTGGAGGCGGTGAGGACAATGTCATCAACATAGAGCAGCAAGTATGCAGTGTCGGCTCCATGGTGGTAGACGAACAGGGACGTATCAGACTTGGCCTCCATGAACCCCAGGGTCAGCAAGAAAGCAGCAAACCGGTGGTTCCACGCCCGAGGTGCCTGCTTGAGGCCATAGAGGGACCTGTTGAGCCGGCAGACCATGTCAGGACGAGTGGTGTCGACGAACCCCGCTGGCTGACTGCAGTACACGGTCTCGGTAAGAAGGCCGTGGAGGAAGGCGTTCTTGACGTCCAGCTGGTGGACGGGCCAAGACCGAGCAAGTGCCAGCGATAGCACGGTACGGACGGTCGCTGGCTTGACCACCGGGCTGAAGGTCTCATCGTAGTCGACGCCAGGACGCTGAGTGAAACCCCGGAGGACCCATCGAGCCTTGTAGCGCTCGAGAGAGCCGTCGGCCCGGCGCTTGTGGGACCAAATCCACTTGCCGGTGACGACGTTGGAGCCTGGCGGTCGGGGCACCAACTCCCATGTCTGGTTGGCGAGTAGCGCGGTGTACTCCTCTTCCATCGCGCGGCGCCAGTGAGGGTCCAACAGGGCGTCGCGAACGGAAGAGGGTACCGGAGAGACCACCGCGTCGTCGGTCGAAGCCTCGAAGGCACGAGGCGGCAATGTGCCAGCCGCGTGTCGTGTCACCATCGGGTGAACATGCCGCGGCTGTCGTTGAAGCATCGGCGGGTGGTAAACCGGCGGGGCACCACGAGCCAGCGGGGACTGTGGCGGTGGTGTTGGTGTCCCCGGTGGAGAAGGGAGCGCGAGCGGCGGCGGACGCGGCCTGCGCTGGTACACCCGTACCGGCGCTGCGAACCTTGACGGAGGTGCCGGGGCATGTGCCGGGACGGGATCCGGCGTTGGCGACCGACACGACCCCCCGGGGGAGAAGCGGGGGACGAAGGCCCCGGGTCTGCACGAACCGGAGAGGACGGGGCCGCGCCCGAGGACGACGGGCCCGGATCCTCTGGGGAGCCGAGACAGGGGGCCGGCCCGGCGCGCGGCGAAGCAGTACCTGCAGGAGACCACGAAAGAGGTGGCTGGACCACCGGGTCAGTGGGAAACAAGGAGTGTGGGTCAGGTACCGGAGGGGTGGTAGTGCTGGAGAAGGGAAAAACGGACTCATCGAACACCACATGGCGAGAGATGAGAACCCGTCGGGAGGTAAGGTCAAAGCACCGGTACCCCTTGTGATCCGAGGTGTACCCGAGGAAGACACAGAGCGTGGAGCGAGGGTTCAGCTTGTGGGAAGAAGTGGCAGCGGTGTTGGGGTAACACGCACACCCAAACACACGGAGGTGATCGTACCGAGGTGGGGTACTGAAGAGGGCGTGGTGAGGAGTGGGAGCGGGGCAGGCCGCAGAAGGAAGGCGGTTAAGAAGGTAGGTGGAGGTGTGCAGGCCCTCAGCCCAGAAACGAGCGGGAAGAGAGGCCTGAAACAGAAGGGTACGCACGGTGTCGTTGGTGGTGCGAATCATCCGCTCAGCCTTGCCATTCTGTGAAGAGGTGTATGGACAAGACATGCGAAGCTGAACACCGTGAGAGAGGAAGAAATCGCGGGAGGTGGAGTTATCAAACTCGCGACCATTGTCACACTGGACAGCCTTGATGGTGAGGCCGAACTGTGTGGACACCCAAGTAAAGAAGTGGAGGAGCGTGGTAAACGTATCAGACTTCGCACGGAGAGGAAAAGTCCACGAATAATGCGAAAAATCATCAACAACCACAAGATAGTACTTATAACCAGAAATACTCAGAATAGGAGATGTCCATAGGTCGCAATGTACAAGATAAAAAATACGGGCCGCATGGGAAGTAGAACTAGAAAAAGGAAGACGAACATGTCGGCCCAATTGACACGCATGACACAGTTGCTCAGCATGTGCTCGAGTACATGGAAGACCGGAGCTACGACTGAGCTATATCAGGGCATCACGTCCAGGATGGCCGAGGCGCCGGTGCCAGGTAGTAGAGGAAGTAGAAGCGACGAAGGCAGCTAACAAAACGGGCGGCGAAGAAGACGAAGGAGCCGCCGGGAAGCGAAGGGTGTAAAGGGGCCCGGTGCTGTCACATCGGAGCAGAGGACGCCGGGAAGCCAAATCCTTTACAGTAAGACCAGAAGAGTCAAATTCCACAGAACAAGAATTGTCAGCTGTAAAACGTCGAATAGAAAGAAGATTATGAACCATAGAAGGAGCAACAAGAACATCACGAAGACGAAAGGAGCCATGAGCACCGGGCGGTACCCACAGATGAGACTGGAATACAAGAACCATTTGCGACCATAATGGACGAAGGAAGAGAGGGAGAAGGAGAGTGAATCGACTAAAGTATACCGGGGTCAGGGGTAGTGTGGTAGGTGGCCCCCGAATCAGCGATCCACTCGGGTCCGACCAGAGGTGTCAGGCCCATGGTGCTGAACGAGCGAGCCAGGGCCGCCTGATCCCAGCCGGTGACCCCCGGTGTAGTCCCGAAGGGTGGAACCCACGGTGTAGCAGGGATGGCGCCGGGTGGAGGACCAGCAGGAGGGGCTCCGGTCAGCATGGCCACTGGTGGGCGAGTGTCGGCTCCGGGGGCATGGTAGGGCCACATGGAGATGTGACCGGACCACGGGTTCTGGAACGAAGGCCATGGTGCCCCCCCGTGTGGTCCGGCCGGTGCCGGAGCCTGTGGGTGGCCGCCCCGGCCACCCCCACGGCCCCCTCCACGTCGACGACGAGAGCCACGACCCCCCACTTCCGCTCGGCCCGGAGGGAGGAGGGCCCAGAAGAGACGACGGTGGCGGAGCGGACGGCCATGGTGGAGTCAGAGGACGCGGTGGAGTAGCGGCCAGAGCCGTCGAGGACCCCGGAGAAACAGCAGACCCTGGCTGGATGCCCTGTGTGAGCTCCTCCATGACAAGATCGTCACGGACCTCCAGGAAGGTGGGGAAGGGTCGCTGACGGGTGATCCACGTCTGGAGGTGGGAATACCGGTCGCTGAGCCCGCGAAGGACGTTGAGGACCAAGATACGATCCTCCACGGGCCAGCCGAGGTCGCCAAGAGAGTCCGCCATGCTCTTCATCCGACGACAGAACTCGCCGACGGAGAGGTCACCCTGGACGAAGGTGCGGAAACTCGCGTCGAGACGCAGAGCCCGGGCCTCGGCGTTGCCTAGGAACTGGCCCTCAAGGGCAAGCCACGCCCGACGCGCGTCAGGGGAGGTGCGGACGAGGTCGTGGAGGTCCAGAGAGATCGTCCCCAAGATCCAGGAGAGGACGATGCTGTCGAGACGGAGCCACGACGACGTCTGGACGGCGACCGAGGCGTCGACGAGGACGTGGTCGTCGAGGGCGTAGCGGCGAAGTGTAAGAACCACCAGATCCCGCCAGCGGGCGTAGGAGGGCGACTCCGGCTCGAGGACGACCGGGACGAGAAGTCGAATGTTCTGGACCCCCCGGCCTGGTAGTGGAGCTGGGCCACGAGCGGGTCAGCCGGGTCATGCTAGAGGACGGTGGCGTGGGAGATGGGACGCCCGGGCGAGGCAGAGGAGGTGGCACCGACGTCTCGGGAGGCGGGGGGACCGAGGAGCTGCTCCGCCTCAGCGATTTGGCGAGCCAGAGCGTCGGCCGCGTCGCGCTCGCGCTCCCACACGAGAGCCGCCGCGCGCACACGAGCCTGGCCTTCCGCGGCAGCAGCACGGGCAGCCACGAGGGCAGCGGCGAGAGTGGAGTCCGGCCCCGGGGCGCGCAGAAGATGAGGACCACCGAGACCGAGAAGGTCAACAGCAGGAGCAGTGGCAGCGGCACCGGCAGCAGCGGGGTTTCCAGGGTCGACAACCCCTTGCTGGACCACCCCCGCCGGCGCGACGGCCTCGTTGTCGTCCCCCACCGTGCCCAGATCGGAAGAGGTGGCCAGGGCACGGGCAGATGCGGTGCCTGCAGTGGGGTGGCCGGCTGTGGGAGGACCGCCGGCCAGAGGAGGACCGGCGGGTATAGGGTGGCCGGCGGGGAGAAGGTGGCCGGCGGCCAGAGGGTGGCCGGCGGGTAGGGGATGGGTAGCGGCCAGAGGAGGGGCCGCGGCCAGAGGAGGATCGGCGCCTGCCCGTGGCGGCTGGGCGGCGGACGCGGCGCCTGGAGAGGAGGCAGCGGAGGCGCCGGCCAGAACCTGGGCCCAGGATGGAGAGGATTGAGAGGGGAAGAAGGAATAGAGGGAAGGGGGAGGGGGAGGGCCGCCTGCCATGGTGGCTGGGCCGGCGGCAGCGCCACCAGGGGAGGGGCGGCGGCTGGGAGGCAGGGGAAAGGAGAAGACCTAACCCTAGGCTCCGATACCACGTTAGAGGAAATGATTTTCCATAACTTGGCTAACCCTAGAAGGGTAGCTATATAGTTTCCATACATGGGCCACATGGGCCTTAGCCTCATGGGCCTAAACATATACTCCAACATGAACCTAAGTTTATTTCTTCTTAATATAGGAACATACAGTTTCCTTCAGATTTGAGGGGAAAAAAACACTATAGGCCATTGCTACAAACTTCTCCTTCCAAGGGGCATTGTCTATACTGGGTAAAACGTATTTGGAGTTTAGGTTTTTCTTTTTTTCTTTTTAACATTCACTTTTTATATATCTTAATGTCACAGTTCACCTTATTCTAAGATGTGTCATGTGCAGCGACTTGGGTCACTGTTCATGACAGTACAGCACTATAGCATGGCAGCACGTACAAAATTTAGGGATTAGAGTCATTTCAATTTTAGTTCTATAATCTTCTTAGTTTCATTCCATATAGTTTCTATCCTTTAGTAAGGATGTGATTCTTATCATATTGAACCAAACAATGGATGTGTAGAAGTTCCTCAGCGTATCTCTCACCTCACTGTTATCACCATCATCATAATGCTTGAGTTCAGGGCCATCTAGTTCATAAAAAGTCACCTTTCAAATCCACTTCCCTTTATACTTGATATTAAATGCTGATGGGTCATGTTTCATTCATTCCTCATTCCATATTTTTTTTCTTCCTCAGCCCTATTGGTGTGCAGGCTCATGTAGTGGACGTAGAAGAGGCATTGCTGGTAAGAACTCCCACTATATGTTTTTTTACTCTGTTGCCTTATTTTTATTCCTCATAGTTTTTTGTATTGATTATTTTACTAGAATCAATTGAAAGGAAATTTATAAATTATGCTAATTTTGCCATTTGCTAGGGGTTTTGGAGGCAAACTTCATAAGACCTACACATGATAAGCAAGATTTTGAGAGGACAGGACTTTTCCACAGACTTGAGACACGATTGAAAGACATGGCAAAAGAGTATTGGTCAGTTCAGTTTTACCTTGGTTTCTTTACTCATTGCATATTGGACCACTCCCCACATATGGTTTGCACGTTCATATATAAACTAGAGCCGAATCAGATGTATTGCTCTCTAAAAAAAACTTGACCTGCGGAGGGTAAGACAGCCCCCGAGCATTGTATTAAGAAGACCTAACACAGGTCGAGAAAACCTCCGAATCCCTGTCCCACCCATACAACGGCACCGTAGCCCATGTGAGAATGACCACGACAGGGGCTGGGCCATAGATCTGTGCTTTGGCGTGGGACAGATGAAGGGATTTGTTTTAACTCCAGCCTGAAAATTCGCTCCCACGAGGAGTCGAACCAGGACCTGAGGAGTGCTACTCAAGCCATCTAACCAACTCAGCTAGAGGTCCTTTCACTCTATTTACATAGTGAGCCTGTTCATGTACCTTATTTTATATCTTTGAATTTATCTAATCATGTTATTATACACATACTTGTTTTTGTATTTGGATATGCACTGATGTTTATGATGGACAGATAAGTAGTTGACAAACTGCACAATCCATGTCTCTCAGGACTTACCATTGCCATATGGTTGGTTACAATCCGGTCATGAAAAGGCCTCCTCCAGCACATTATGTATCAACTACTGCTGAAAACAGTGATGATAACTTAGCAGCTCAATCTACCACAAAGACTTATGGTTACAATTCAAGAGCCAGGGTATCTGTAGGATTGCACCCTTGTTCAAATGGATATAACGGACAAGATCCTATGTATGCTGATGTTGGTACCTCATTTGATCAAATGAGATATGATGCATGCCCTTCAATGACCATAAATGCGGGGACAACATTACATTCACTAAGATATGCACCCCAACAATCTCAAGCTGGTTGGTTTCACCTATATTTCATCTCCTTTGATTACCTTTGATATTTTTTCTGATTAATGTTCTGGAAGCAGAACTATGCAAACAAAGAAAGTCTTCTTCAGAGATTCACTGGAGATCTCAAAAAAGGAGGAACACCAATGTTTATTCTGATAAACCTGAAAGCGATAATGGCACAGAGGTTGGAAATGTGCTGATTACTCAATTGAGCTGTTTTTTTTAGAGTATATCAATTTCTTTTTTTTCTTACAATCATTCACATACTTCTAGATGGCAGAGTTCAGAGTTGTACTTGATTCGAATACCATGCTAAAGGCTGAGTGAGTAAAGCAATCTTTTTTTCTTTACGTCATAACCACTTTAATTACTAATTTCATTCTGCATATTCATTGTGTGTAAAGCTGTCATAAAATTCCTAAAAGATGAAGTAAGGAAATGGCTTTGTACCATAAGTGGATTTTAATGATCCCTTGGATCACCACTGAGTAACACCAATGAGAGTATGTATTGATGGAGTTGGCTATTTGGGATGAGAGAAGAGATTGCAGATGAGAAAGATGAGTTCAGATGATACATGACAGTTCCATTACAAAAAATGAATAAACTCTTGGCAGTTTTCTTCTTATTATAGCTAAGCAAAAATAGTAGTCACAAAAATAAGCACAATGGATTTAAGAATACAAATCTGAAAGGGAAACCATACAAAATTAGATTGACTTCCATCTGAGATATGTTGTTCCATAACGCATCTGGTTAATTCTCTGAGTTAATGCCCAAACTTTGTCTGAGGATCACCTATAAGCTTATACCCATAAATGCTTGAAAAGATTGATTACAACCTAAAATTTCCGCTTTGTAGATTCATTTCTCGCACTGCGGTAGTTTATTCTCTTTTGTTTCAACGATGGTCTTACAAGGCTCAAAGCAAGCAATAAAGCAAATAAGAATTTCAGGGGCTCACTATTTGGTTTGTGCCCTAGTGGGTAGGTGCGCTTTTTTGTAGAGTTGTAAAATGTAATAGTTAGTAAGGATATCATACTATCCCAGCATTCGTGATTCAGAAAATGCAATATTGCATTGTAGATCTGTTTTTTCTTTTTTTTCTTTTTTCAAAAGAAACTGGTTTAGTCATGTTACCATAATAACCACTGTGTTTACTTCTGAAGGTGTTCTGAACTTGAGGAAGCAGGAAAGCAGCTGGCCTCTAAGGTAATGTGCTCATACTAACGTCAAGTTCATATATTTGTTTTAGTTCAGGCCTTATGAACCCATAGTGACCGCCCCCCATAACTGGGAAAAGAGATTTAACATGTTTGTGAAGGAAACTTGTGCTGCAGTTCTGTGCTAAATGAGTTCGGTTCCTTCAGGAGCCATTTACAGTCACAAAACACCATCTCTCTATCAAAACAAAGTTTTCATCTTGTTTCCTGACAGCTGTTTCGCTTGCTCGTCACATAACAGGCAGATAAATTGAGGAAGGAACTTGATGTGTGGCGGCGGATGTACCAGGGCCTAAGTGGCGAATTGCGATTTGATGGCCTTGAAGGGTTGAGCCGCAGTCGCCACTGCAGCAGCTCCAGCATTGGGTTCTTATGAGCTAAGAGAAGCAACTCCAGCGTTGGATTCATAATCAAGTTAGAAATGGCATAAGCCACTAACGTGTTTATCTTTTGGTGGCTGTAGACCTGGTAGTAGATGATCCAAGAACCATGATTTGCAGGCATAGCAGAATAGCTCTAAGAGCTCCTTAGACTATGTCTCACATGTAAACACCACCACCACTTCTCAAAAGCCTGAAACTGAAAGGCTAGCTGAAGTAGAGAATTAGGACTGAGATATTTACAGTCGGTCTCATTGCCCAGCGATCTGAGATGCTTGCGTCGAGATATTCGCAGTTTTTGTTCGTGGCTGTAGTTCACAAGGCACGTTGTTGCATTCTGCGGCCCCGCAGAGTCACAGGTGTAGCTTTGGCATGATTGGGAGCAGGGCAAGATATCGGGCCCCACGCGCGCTGTAGCCCCTGTTTCGTCCGTTTGCGCGGGGAAAACCCCAGCCGTCCGTATAAAGGAACAAAGAACGGACGATCAGGCAAGTGATGCAACATCAGTGAAAACAGCAGATGTAACATCGGAAACATCCGCGCAGGGAAAAAAATCCAGTGGATCCAGTATCCACCCAAACTGGGTGCATACCACCACTCGATGGGTGACACGTGTGCGTGCGTTCCAGGGAGTGCTCCGCACCGCACGAAAAAAAAATTTCAATGGATCCATTGAATTTTCCCCCCAAGCAGAGCGTTGCTGATCCAGCTGTACAGCACGTCAGCTCGACAGCTCATATACTCCCTCCGTATAGGAAATAAACGACGTCCTGGCCAGTGGCGGAGCTTGGCCATGAATGAAGAGGAGGCCAATATCATATAAAATGCAAGAACAGAAGAACAAATTAATATTTCATTAGCAACTAAAGTAGTAAAGCTAAGACATGCATTAAGAAATGATCTAGCTTAGGGGGGCATGGCCCACTATGGCCCTCACTAAGCTCCGCCAGTGGTCCTGGCCCTTACACTCGTTTGCGTAAAAAAACGACGTTCTGGAGATGCAGCGAGTTTCGTGGACGCGTTTGCCCTTGCCTGTTCGATAATCGAGCCCATAGTTACTCCACGCCGCCCATGCCTCGATCTCATCTGCATGCGCCGCTCGCATGCGAAGCAGCGTAGTTACTACGCGCGTGATTTCAGCCGCCGGCCGCTCGCCATCAACACTGCTCGCCACTCGCAAACAACGCCTTTCGCGCTCGCCTCTCACGCTAGCCGCTCGTTGCTCAGGTCGGAGGCAGAGAAGATGGCGCCGGACTCGTCGTGTCGCTGGAGATGGCACCGGATTCCATCTAGTCCGAGGAGATGGCGCCCGAGGACTCCGTCGACATGGCGCCGGTCGACTTCATGGACGCGGCCCTGGCGGACTCCATGGATCCGCGCACCAGGCCGAAAAATCTAAAATCAGCACGCCACGCATGGCAAAAACAGTGCCATGCAAAATGAAGCATGCAGCAAACAAAAATGCGGCCACCAGGATCGCCAGACTCACACCTGCATGCACTGGCCTTCTAAACAAGGAAACTTTCTCAAATGGAATGCACCCGCAGCGTTATTTAATAGGGGCAGACAGAGAAAACTCTACCATAATTAATTACTCCTTGGTATGCTAAATGCTGTCCTAAACGTCATTCTTTTCCTATATGGAGGGAGTACAAAATAAGGGCCTGTTTGTTTCAACTTGTTAAAATTTAACTCTCATCACATTAATGTTCCCTCAAATGCATGAAGTACTAAATGTAGACTAATTGCATGTATGTCGGCACAGATGAGGAGTAATTTACGAGACAAATCTATTAAGCCTAATTAGTCCAAGATTAAAAACTTTTTGTCAAATAAGACGAAAGTGCTACAGTGTTTGTTTAACTTTAACTCCTCAAACCAAACACCCCCTAAGAAGAAAAAAAAAAAGGAAAACCAATGCCGTGTCATGGTTTATCTGTGCATGTGCTGATGTGCATGGCGTGCTTATGCTTTCGGTTGCCTTTAGCTTTTATAAGCCGTACTTCTTCAGTAAACAAATAATATTTTTCTATCACAACAAATTAGCGAACAATACTTTCAGCTAAGCGAATAGGGTTCGTCCAAAGGGAAGGGTTATGCACGTTCGTTCACGCTAGGCTTCTTAAGTCAGCGGGCTCTCCATCGGTGTTCTTATCGTTCCCCGTGTCTTTGTGCCAAAGTAACTTTCCTCTCCGATTCCTACGGACCGGAAGTAATCCACACCTGTTGACACTTTGATGTTCATATATACTCCATCCGTTTCAAATTATAAGTCATTACAACTTTCTTGAAGAGTCAAAGCTTTTTAAGTTTGACCAAAATTATATAGAGAATTGTAAAGATTGATAACATCAAATAGATATACTATGAAAATATAATTAATGAAAAATCTAACAATACTTATTTGGTATCATAAATGTTATCATTTTATTATATAAATTTAGTTAAACTTAAAATGGTTTAGCTCTAAAAAAAATTAGAATGACTTATAATTTGGAACGGAGGTAAAACTAGATCAAGAGAGATCGCAGATATCATACTGAACTCAGAAAGAACTCTCAAGATGAAAGTTATCATATAGATGTTGTATTCATGCCTGTTCGAAATATGAATTATAGTATTTTTTTCTTGTGTGAATGGAAATGAAAAACACGAGATTGGTAAGTCCATCAGTCCAAACAGTTGTCCATGTTCCAGTAAAAGATTCCGCAGCTCCTGCTTCTTCAGGCGGAACCCCGAGCTGAGGAGTTACTCGGAATGCTGCCTAAGATATCAGCATCCTTGGTTTTGTATTCCGGGGTGCAGTAAGTCAATTTATAATCTTTTTTGAGTGCGCTTGCCTCATCATAATTTGTACAAGACAAGAGCAGTACATCTGCAACTCGATCGATCAGGTACGCCATCGTGACTCGTGAGCCACTGCTTATTACTGCTCCTTGTCTGTGGAACCCGTACGCAAGTGATTGTTTGGCAAGCTTTCTCTTTTCCTTTCTAACATACGCAAAGGATTTTGCGAACTACTTCTAAAATTTTTAGATCCGCTACCGTATATTGTCTTCATACAGCAAAATGAAAGGTTGCTAAGGTACTGGTGGGATCCAAGTAGATAATAGTTAGCTGCTAACTATCTAGCTAATAGTTTAGCTAATTATTACTCCCTCCGTTCCAAAATGTTTGTTGTTTTCGGTTTTCGTGCCACAAGTTTGACTCAATTTGTAGAAAATACGTACAACATTTGTATCCCTACATAAATTTGTTAAAAAACTAGACTTAAAGATCTTTCCAATGATATTAATTATGTACTATAAATATTAATATTTTTAATATATATTTTTTTAAAAGTTGTTTCTCAGGACGCGAAAGCGACAGACATTTTGGAACGGAGAGAGTAGTCGAGTACATAACTAACAATTGTTTTACTAGTTGAATCAGACTAGCTAATAATAGTTGTGAGCTATTAATTAGATAACTATTAGCAAATAATGGATCAAATAGGTCCTAGGTACTTCCTCTCGAAAATAGTATGAATTTTTGTATCTTCAAATAAGTTTATTATGAAAGTATATTCCATACTCAATTAATTGATAATTATTATATATCATAAATATATTAGTATGATTTTGTATATATTTGGTCAAACTCTAATAGTTTGACTTTTTAATAAGTGAGATGTGCATTTATTTGGGATAGTGGTTCCTTTGATCACCACAGCACTTTAGATTGTACTCCAGTGTCCAACTTCCGGAGAGAAGTGCCATCACTGATGGTGCTTCCACATTTCAAACTGAATGCGTACATACAATTTTCTGAGTTTCATTATCCTACTAATTATGCATTTTAATTTTATGATGATACTACATTTCCTTTGCAATGTTCATAGGCCTTTTGTGGCACACATGACACATGCATCACTTTTTGTTTAGAGCTTGTTCGTTTCGCTGGTTTATTGTGGCTGAAAATATTGTTCGCTGATTTATTATGAGAGAAAAATGCTGAATGACTGCTGATTTGGCCGAAACAGGTGCAGCTCGGCAGCCCGTGGCGAGCAGCTGCTGCACTGCCTTCCACCGCACACGTCGACGCCACCCGCTTTCCGCCCCGTCCCGGCCCGGCACGTGTGCTTGCATGAGCGCCACGCGAGCCATTTTGCCTCAGCTGCTGCAGTTGTTTGCCTTCTGGCCCAGATGTCAGGCACGTGGGTTGGGGTACACATGGAGACGTGGGGTTCGTCGGCCGGATCCCCAGCCGGGCCCGGCACTGCCTGCTGTTGGATCTCGTGTCGCTTTTGCTTTCCCAATGGCAGAGCAGATAGGTTAGCGTAGTCATTGGACTTTTCTTTTCCGCGCTTTTGGGCGTGTTGTCTGTGTGGACAATTCGGGCACGACGCAGCAAGTCAGTAAAGATTCAACACAACCCAACGCTATCACACTCACACCCAATGGTCTCTCATGAGTGTGCATTTGTTCCCTCCGCGCCAGGATCTATCCACGTGACATCTTTCTTTCGAGTTCCCCATCTCTATGCATTTGTTCATTTTCCTTGTTATACGTCAGTTACTTTATACTCTCTTTGTCCCAATTAAAATAACTTTTGAAATCATCTCAAGTCAAATTTGATTAAATTTATAATTTATATAAAATAAATTAATATTTACGCCACTAAATAGACATACCATAAATATATATTTCATTATGCATCTAATGATGTTAATTTGGTGTCATAACTATTGATTTTTTTCTCTATAAATTCGACTAACTGAAAATTTTGATTTATGACTCCAGAAGTTGATTTAGGGCTTGTTTGTTTCCGCTTCTATCTGACTTCATGTCAGTCAAAAGACATAAATTGAAACAAACAATTTAACTTTGAGTTAACTTTTGAAAAACTAGAGAATTGACTTTTGAGAATGAATTAGAATCTGCAAGGCACACTGAGAGCAGTTTTTCTATTATTGTGTTTTGAGAAGCTGAAAATTCATAACTAACTCAATAATAAAAACCAATAGCCAAAGGCCAAAAAGGGCCGGAGCCACGTAGGAAGTATAAATCTAGCAACGTTACATTTATATGCAAGCAAAGTCCTAGATAATCTAAAATGACAATGACCAAGGGAGAAGCGAAACTTTGAGGTGTCAAAGCCTCGGCTTGGTAGGTTTAAGTAAGGACTTAAATGTGCAACTTTCGATGGCTATTGTGGAAGCTAAAATGGATACCTGTAGTACTTTTGATTGATATAAGAAGCGTATGTTGAAAGATTTGTTTGATTCTGTTGCCATATGCTTGTCCGAAACTGAGATTAAATTAGGGGCATCGGAAAAATATCTGATTGGCATGTCTTTCCATTGATGATGATGATGGTGCCACTATTTTCAGTGCGCTGAAAATGGTAGAAATTGGAAGGGAGAGGATGCGAAAATGGTAGAAATTGGAAGGGAGAGGATGCGAAATTGGCATTAATTTGGTTCTCTCTTGCTGCCTCCATCCATGCGAGAAGATAATTACGTCGCGGCGCGTCGCGTTGCGTCCACCCACGCTGCTCTGTGCGCACTCCTCGGGAACGGGACAGAGGAGAGAGAAGCGAGCAACGAGACGCTGCGCTGACGCCCGCCCGGCCCGCGCCCATTCCTCCTCCCACTTCATCTTCCTCCGCCGCAGCCCACGCTTCGCCTCTCGCCTCCTTCCCAATCCTCTTCTTCTCTCTTCGCTCTCTCGGAGCCATTCATCCATCCTGCTAAGTGCTAATACAGCATATATAGCATCGGTGAGTGCGCCATGGCTTCATCTTGCTGATTGTGTTCGTGGCTTCTTGATACTCCGTCCGTGCGTGCGCTGGCTTGATCTTGTCGATTCTTGTTCTCGGCTGCATTCCATTTCCACTCGCTCGCTTCCTTGCGATAATATCTGCTTCGTCTTTTTTGTTATGTGTAGGAAGCGAGTGAGCAAGCCGAGCAACAGCGGCTGAGATTCGCTGCAACGTCGATATCAAAAAGTGTCCGAGCGGTTGAGATTCGTGCCATGACCGGATTCGGAGCCGCGGCCTCCGCAGCAGCGGCGGCGGAGCGGTGCGCGCTCGCGATCCGCGCACGGCCCGCGGCCTCCTCGCCAGCGAAGCGGCAGCAGCAGTCGGCGTCCCTCCGACGCAGCGGCGGGGGCCAGCGCCGCCCCACCACGCTCGCTGCCTCCCGCCGCGGCCCCGTCGTGCCCCGCGCCGTCACCACGTCCGCGGACCGCGCGTCCCCCGACGTAAGCACCTCTTGTCTGCTCTATGTTTCGCCGTTGGGCCATCATCAGCTAATGCGCTACCACTGTTTGGCAATTTGCCTGCTTCATTTTCCTTTCTTTCCGTTTTATCGCAGCTTGTCGGAAAGTTCACGCTGGATTCCAACTCCGAGCTCCAGGTGCCACCGCGGGATTCCAGGTTCATTCACCATTTGCTACGACTTTTATCTCTATAACACTATTGGTGCATTGTGTGGGAACAGGTTGCAGTGAACCCAGCGCCGCAGGGTTTGGTGTCAGTGATCGGCCTGGAGGTGACCAACACAAGCGGTTCCCTGATTCTGCATTGGGGAGTCCTTTGCCCGGACAAGAGGTGAGAGGCACTGCTTCTCTTGCCACTTTTGATATACTTTCTTTTAGATTGAATTTGATATACTTGAGCTCCTTGGCTGCAGAGATTGGATCCTCCCGTCCAGACAACCTGATGGAACGACAGTGTACAAGAACAGGGCTCTTAGGACGCCTTTTGTAAAGGTCAGTTATCTAGCATCAAGGATCTTTGTGCTACCACGGAACAGTAGTTACTAATGTCCATAACTGTGCAGTCAGGTGATAATTCTACTCTGAGAATTGAGATAGATGATCCTGCGGTTCAAGCTATTGAGTTCCTCATCTTTGACGAGACACAGAACAAATGGTAATGCTGTTGTTTGGATTACTGTGTATCACTGCTTGAGTGCTTGTTTATTTGAATGCACAAGATATCAACCATCTGAACCCTACTTTGGACAGGTTTAAAAACAATGGCCAGAATTTTCAGATTCAGCTCCAGTCGAGCCGCCATCAGGGTAATGGTGCATCTGGTGCCTCCTCTTCTGCTACTTCTACCTTGGTGCCAGAGGATCTTGTGCAGATCCAAGCTTACCTTCGGTGGGAAAGAAAGGGAAAGCAGTCATACACACCAGAGCAAGAAAAGGCAATCTTTTAGTACTAAACATTCCATCGTCCATCTGGAAGGAACTTGATGCACTATGTTATAAGTTAACTAAAAATAGGTAGCTGTTGCATTTTCTCCAGGAGGAGTATGAAGCTGCACGAGCTGAGTTAATAGAGGAATTAAATAGAGGTGTTTCTTTAGAGAAGCTTCGAGCTAAATTGACAAAAGCACCTGAAGCACCTGCGTCAGATGAAAGTAAATCTCCTGCATCTCAAATGCCCATTGATAAACTTCCGGAGGACCTTGTACAGGTGCAGGCTTATATAAGGTGGGAGAAAGCGGGCAAGCCAGATTATCCTCCTGAGAAGCAACTGGTAATACATTGATTCAACAGCGTAAAATAGCTTGTTGGCTTAACGCTTCATGGAGGTTCTTATTTCACAATTTGCCAGGTAGAATTTGAGGAAGCAAGGAAGGAACTGCAGGCTGAGGTGGACAAGGGAATCTCCATTGATCAGTTGAGGCAGAAAATTTTGAAAGGAAATATTGAGAGTAAAGTTTCCAAGCAGCTGAAGAACAAGAAGTACTTCTCTGTAGAAAGGATTCAGCGCAAAAAGAGAGATATTATGCAACTTCTCAGTAAACATAAGCATACAGTTATGGAAGAGAAAGTAGAGGTTGCACCAAAACAACCAACGGTTCTTGATCTCTTCACCAAGTCACATGAGAAGGATGGCTGTGAAGTTCTAAGCAGAAAGCTCTTCAAGTTCAGTGATAAAGAGATACTGGTTAGGATCCTTGACAGCTTGTTTGCATTTCCTGCTTCCACCAAGCTAATTAAGCTTCTCTCTTCTTAAGGCAATTTCCACCAAGGTTCAAAATAAAACAGAAGTTCACTTGGCAACAAACCATACGGAGCCTCTTATTCTTCACTGGTCTTTGGCAAAAAAGGCTGGAGAATGGACGGTAAAACTCCAAAATCTTTTCCATTTCTTAAAGCTGCAAACAGCTGTATTAAACACTGTTATCAGTGCCAATACGGTGTTATTTAACTGTGCAGGCACCTCCTTCAAATATATTGCCATCTGGTTCCAAATTGCTAGACAAGGCGTGTGAAACTGAATTTACTAAATCTGAATTGGATGGTTTGCATTACCAGGTGGAACTAACACCGTCAACTTGTTATAATTCCCTCTTTATATTAGCCGTCTTGCCATCTCAAGGTTCTTATTGTCCAGGTTGTTGAGATAGAGCTTGATGATGGAGGATACAAAGGAATGCCATTTGTTCTTCGGTCTGGTGAAACATGGATAAAAAATAATGGTTCCGATTTTTTCCTAGATTTCAGCACCCGTGATTCCAGAAATATTAAGGCAATTGCTTCTGTCCACTTTACCTTGCAAACTTCATACTGCTTCTTCTGCTTCGACTGTTTTACAGTCTCTTACTTGTAAAACTCTCCAATTTGTTCTTAGTTAAAGGACAATGGCGATGCTGGTAAAGGCACTGCTAAGGCGTTGCTGGAGAGAATAGCAGATCTGGAGGAAGATGCCCAGCGATCTCTTATGCACAGGTCAGGCACTAAAATATCCATAACAATATGACTGCCTTTTACATGGAAAGTTCTCCTAAACTACTTCTTTCTTCGACAGATTCAATATTGCAGCAGATCTAGCTGACCAAGCCAGAGATGCTGGACTGTTGGGTATTGTTGGACTTTTTGTTTGGATTAGATTCATGGCTACCAGGCAACTAACATGGAATAAGAACTATAATGTGAAGCCACGGTATATACCTGTTTTTTATTATTTACTTCAGTAACCTTTTACTGTGTTAAAAAAGAATCAGAAATTGTCCTTTTCTTTTGACATGCGAACCTAATTTGACTGTTGGTCATCACAAATGACAAAACAGAATATAATTAATAGTTGTAGAATACTGTATGGATACAAACAAAAACTTAACTCATTTGCATACTGTACGGCATCTCATAATGTTCAATAACCATGCAGTGAGATAAGCAAAGCCCAAGATAGGTTTACAGATGATCTTGAGAATATGTACAAAACTTATCCTCAGTACAGAGAGATTCTAAGAATGATAATGGCTGCTGTTGGTCGTGGAGGTGAAGGTGATGTTGGTCAACGCATTCGTGATGAGATATTAGTAATACAGGTAAAACTGATGGTCGTTGTTGAATATACAGTTATTTTCGTTCATTGCTTTGCTGAATTAAGCAGTTGGTAGTGCTCATCCACATAGACATTGTCGACAATAAAAATGCTTGGTGTGTTACAGAGAAATAATGACTGCAAAGGTGGAATGATGGAAGAATGGCATCAGAAATTGCACAACAATACAAGCCCAGATGATGTAGTGATATGCCAGGTATTGGATGCTTAGAATTCTTAAACTGCAAACATTTAGGCTTTGAGGTTTTGATGGTTTTGTCTCTCCTTGGGCAGGCATTAATTGATTATATCAAGAGTGATTTTGATATAAGCGTTTACTGGGACACCTTGAACAAAAATGGCATAACCAAAGAGCGTCTCTTGAGCTATGATCGTGCTATTCATTCAGAACCAAATTTCAGAAGTGAACAGAAGGAGGGTTTACTCCGTGACCTGGGAAATTACATGAGAAGCCTAAAGGTATGTGACACAGCTAATATGGATAATAGAAGGTAGGGGGAAATTTGTGCCTCATGTTTGAAATGGAATATAGTTTTTCAAAGATAACATATGAAAAACATATTGTGCTATCAATTCAGAAAAAAATGATAAAAAAACATACAGACATTGTATACTAGTGTTGCCTTTTTCTGCTAATGGTATATGCTGTTCTGTCGAGTATATGCTTTCAATAGTAATATTTCTAGCTTTGACAATGTGCAAAAACCCTGGTATGCCCATTACTGTATGAATTTGTCCTTGAGTCTCCTCATTTTTTCCTTATCCATATAACAGCTTATCCTTGAATCTCTAGTGAAACCTCCTGATTTTAACCAATTTTAATGTAAAAAAAACTTCCATATCTTTGCCTTTATACATTTTCTTATGAGAAAAGAGTGAAACAAACACTGTTCTAAAATCAGATAAGAGCTTCCAAATAATTTAACAGTTTGATGTATGGTGCTAGAATCATATAGTTAGTTGCTAATCATCGCATTGTGTTCAATCTAGCACCTAGTCCCAGTTGCAGTAGATCAAATTATTTCTACCTTTTTTTGGTGAAAGATAAGTGATAAATACAGTTATTCGTTTTTTAAAAAACTATATAGTTCCCTCATTTTTAGATTTCTCTGCTTGATGCTATTATTGGAAAAAAAATCCCATCTCATATGTCATTATATCTAAAGAAATTTCCAGGGGCTAACTTTTGTGTTTTTGCTGAGGCATACTTATTCAATTGCATAGCTGGCCAAGTTAACATAGATATGTGATGTTTATTTCTTAATTTCATTTATGTCATTGTGATCCTGCTTCTACAGCCAGTGCAACAAGAAGCCTACCCCAGCTAAGCCACGCCGAGTAGGTCAACCAGTTAGCTGCTGGCTATTTTGCTTGATGATTAAGTTAGTGAAGGGATCAGATAAGGATTGTTAGGGGTTTGTTTCAGTTTGGTTTATTAGGGTATTAGTTAGTGCTACCCTTGCTCTATAAAAGGGGATTTGCTTTTCTTGAATAAAGCAAGCAGAATTAAATCGAATCCTTCTCCCTCTTCGATTTCTACCTTGCTGTTGCAGCCATGCTGATGTGGTCTAGGGACACATCCTCTGGTCGAACATACCTATGCTATGACCTAAGTTCTAATTCACTCTAAGACAGCCAAGCTAGTGAGAATATATATGATGCCATCCCAATTATGCTAATGCAAGATTTTCTTATGGCTTGCCATTCGAATTAAATGTTGGGCAGCAGATAGACCAGCACAAAGAGGCCTCCCTCATCCAGGACAAGTGTGTGCTATGTGACCAAGATGAAGAATCAGTCCAGCACATCATCTCCACTTGTGTATTTGCTCGACAGTTCTGGTACAAACTGTTAGAACGCCTTGGTCTTGAAAGAGTTACACCCCGATTCAATGAATTGAGATTTGCGGATTGGTGGAGGAAGACAAGTCGGAAGATAGAAAAGACAAGAAAAAAGGGGTTAACATTGTTGTGATTTTGGGTGCTTGGACACTTTGGATTCAGAGTAACAAATGTGTTTTTGATGGTGCCTCTCCTCTCAGTGATGCTCAATAATACTTTGAGGAAGAGATGAGGATGTGGAGTATGGCTGGAGCACGAAAGCTCCAAGAGTTTGTCGGTCTTCCCTAGTAATAGGCAATTTATTTTTTTCTCGAAAAACGCAGGAGAGCTGCGCATCATTCTATTAAGAAGTGAACAAATAGGGAAGAACCCATACAACACACCCTAGGCCAGCCGAAAAAGGAGGCAGCACACACACACATTCACACTAACTCACGCCAACTCACACGACTCCCCAAGAACTCTCTGATCCTTAGGATATTAGGCGCGCCTTTATGCTTCAAAAGGCGACCAACAGAAGCTTTAGGATCCTAGCTTTCTGAATGGCGGGCAGTCAGGAGGGAAATTCCTCGAGCCCCAGCCAACGACCAAAATTTTCGCTCTTCTCTAGCAATGATCAAAACTCTTCCAATAGGCGATTTATCTTCTGTTCTTTTGTTGCGACCTGCCCTTGACATCCTGTTGGGTCAAGGGGTGGTTGGTATATACCCTTGACTTCTTTTTGGGTTAAGGGTGGTGTGTGTTTCTTTTGTTGGGTTGCTTTTTCCTCTCTCTATAATATATAAAGATGTGCGGTTCTCCTGTGTGTTCGAGAAAAAAAAAATCACTGATTGCCTAGTGGAGTGTCTGGATCGTCTATATGACATTTATTTAGATCCTAATTGAGACCCAAGTCTGGCGTCTAGGAAGTATGGATGTGCAATTAGAAAAAAAAACTCGGCCGTAGGGGGAGAACGGGCCCCCACGGTATTCTCATAAGGAGATGACCGCAAACGGTCCTACCAAGAAACCCACCCGAAGCCTGGCCCATGCCCCGAGGGGCCAAACGAGTACGTGGTCCAGATCACCCGGGCGGATATGCCGTTGCACGGGCGAAGGCTGCGCACAGTACCCGCGAGCACAGGGAGGGGGGTTTTTTGGTGCGGGACTCAGGGTTCGAACCCTGGCCGGTGGGCAACGACCGTTTAAGCCACACCACCTGAGCTATTACTCAGTCCGCTGGATGTGCAATTAGAACTTAGATTCTGATTAGTTAAGATTAATCACTAGTCATGAAGTGGCTGTTTGTCTAGTGTATAGACAATACTGGTCATGTTGTACCTTTTTTTTGTGACAAAAAAGAAGATATGCATTTACTCATCTTTTCTGTGATTGAATGTTCTTTCCCTGACATAATGTTTGATTAATGCTATTCTGTTTTTCTCATTCTGTTAGGCTGTGCATTCTGGTGCTGATCTTGAATCTGCTATAGCAACTTGTATGGGATACAAATCAGAGGTATCATCCTCATCCCTGTTTGTTGCTACAATGCTTTATATACTTGTACTCACGTCTAATGAACTAACGTTTTGGATACAGGGTGAAGGTTTCATGGTTGGTGTTCAGATCAATCCAGTGAAGGGTTTGCCATCTGGTTTTCCTGTAAAAATCCCTCAACTTCTTTTCTCAAAATATGTACTTCCATAGTTTCTTACATTTGTGACATTTACTGCCTGTATAGGAGTTGCTCGAATTTGTGCTTGACCATGTTGAGGATAAATCAGCGGAACCACTTCTTGAGGTCAGTGATAATAGATCCAAGTTCATGATTTCTATTAAAACAAAGAGCAGATGCTAGGATTCATTATCTCAATTCAAACAACTAGATCTCTATAACTGACTGAATTCTTTAGTCCACCCATTTTTGTGGTTGCTTTGTGGATCAGTTATTGATAACAAATTGTTAACTTATAGGGGCTATTGGAAGCTCGAGTTGAACTGCGCCCTTTGCTTCTTGATTCGCCTCAACGCATGAAAGATCTTATATTTTTGGACATTGCTCTTGATTCTACCTTCAGGACAGCAATTGAAAGGTCATATGAGGAGCTCAATGATGCAGCCCCAGAGGTTGGTCACCACAAATATTGCTATAGAAGACATTATTAAATGCACCTTTTCCCGTATCGCGTGTTGCTTTTAGCTTATCCAAATGCATTATCTCATGATGCCCGTTTTTCTGAATCCAGAAAATAATGTACTTCGTCAGTCTTGTCCTTGAAAATCTTGCGTTTTCAATTGACGACAATGAAGACATCCTGTATTGCTTAAAGGTAACTTCGACTCTTTATTATCCAGAAATACGAAGATTTTTATAGTGGAGTTTACATTATTTTGTGAATTAATAATCAAATTGGCATGCATGTCCTAATCTAGTTGTTTATGTAGATCAGACAGACTCTGCAAATTTCATTTTTCTTGTTTCTTTACCATGTGCCTTTCTTAAAAATGTTTTCTCCAAAATCTCTAGAAAAATATTCATATTTTGATATACTTCAAATAAGTATCATGCCAAAATTTGCTAACGAAAACATGCAGACAGAGAACAATTAAGTGACACCATACTACTGTTGAAATTCTTACTTTGATCACTGCAAGTAAGAGGGGAAATGTTATTTGCCTCAGCATGGTCATTAACAATTAGTGTATGAACTCTGTCCTATATATTTTGATACTACATTTTAGTAACAGCTATTAATTTTGTAGTATTATGAACTTACATTTCATTTTCTGTGTGCCTTTAGCATTTTGTTGTTATTTGGCACATTAAACACATGGATGGTCAAAGTTTCAACTGTTTGAATCACATGGATACAGAAGTGACACTTGTTTTATGATGGCATTTGTGCTATCTGGAAACAATTGTTTGTTTGAACTTATTTGTGATTCTATTTTGTGATGCTTAACAATGGTGATGTTGTTTAATTTTTTTTCCTGAAGGGATGGAACCAAGCCTTGGAAATGGCTAAGCAAAAAGACGACCAATGGGCTCTCTACGCTAAAGCATTTCTTGACAGAATCAGACTTGCCCTTGCGAGCAAGGGAGAACAGTACCATAATATGATGCAGCCCTCAGCTGAATATCTTGGCTCGTTACTCAGCATAGACCAATGGGCAGTGAGTACTTCATAGAATCAAACTTAATGTTCCATTTGGTCATCAATAAATTAATAATAAATATCACTTTTTCCAGGTCAATATCTTCACAGAAGAAATTATACGCGGTGGATCAGCTGCTACTCTGTCTGCTCTTCTGAACCGATTTGATCCTGTTCTAAGGAATGTTGCTAATCTTGGAAGGTAAAAATGTAAAATCTATGACTGCTATTGAGCTTCTTTTACATTGTCTCCCTGGTAAATGAACACATAATTCTAAAAGTGGTACTAGTGACCCTCTCCACAATTTTATGTGAACCACAGAAATTAAATCTGATAATATATTCTATTTCTCTGCACCTGACATCTGGATCCTGATAACAGTTGGCAGGTTATAAGCCCGGTTGAAGTATCAGGTTATGTGGTTGTGGTTGATGAGTTACTTGCTGTCCAGAACAAATCTTATGATAAACCAACCATCCTTGTGGCAAAGAGTGTCAAGGGAGAGGAAGAAATACCAGATGGAGTACTTGGTGTAATTACACCTGATATGCCAGATGTTCTGTCCCATGTGTCTGTCCGAGCAAGGAATAGCAAGGTTTATTTTCACAGTTATGTTGCAAGATTTCTCGGATTTTTTTTCTTGTATTGATGTTGACATACCAGCTTTTTCCTAATGAAGGTACTGTTTGCTACCTGTTTTGACCACACCACTCTGTCTGCACTTGAAGGATTTGATCAGAAACTGCTTTCCTTCAAGCCTACTTCTGCAGATATAACTTATAGGTACTTGAGGTTATTTGAACTTCATGTCTAATGAAGCTAGGTTATAAAGGCTAATAACTAATTCTTTTTTTAATGTTTCCTTCCATCAGCTTACTTTATTCATTTGGTAGCTTAGATCCATATATATTGATATTTTGAAAGACAATTTTTGGTTGTTTTTCCTAAAATATGCAGTGTATCATTGCATTAATAAAGGAAATTGAAAAGGCACCACACAAACACACTACCACGAAAACAACACACTTGCAACACCTACACTAACCAGGTCCAGGGATTCCAAAGTGCAATACTGAAGCGACTAAACCAATTTTTGTGTTGTTATTAATGACATACAGGATATAATCTTCTTCTGTGTAAACGACAAGTGTCTATATACCTGCCTAATTATCACCGTGTGTTTGAGAAAAAAAAAACTTCATACTTTACACAATTTATATGGTCAAGCTACACTTGATGGCACACCATCAACTCGGCCAATATCTGACTGAGTGGTCCCATGTTACCAACATTTCACAGCCAATCTGGAAGTATATGTTAGATGCTCACATCTCATATCTTGCATTCAATAGGGAGATCACAGAGAGTGAACTTCAGCAATCAAGCTCTCCAAATGCAGAAGTTGGCCATGCAGTACCATCTATTTCATTGGCCAAGAAGAAATTTCTTGGAAAATATGCAATATCAGCCGAAGAATTCTCCGAGGAAATGGTACATAATATTAACTTTTGCATAAGGAGTTCTTTTTATTCATATGAAAAACTTGATGAAACCAGCTGTTACTATGCTGGTTTTCTTTTCTTTTGGCTTTGTGCTTACACTCACATTTCTATTTTCAGGTTGGGGCCAAGTCTCGGAATATAGCATACCTCAAAGGAAAAGTACCTTCATGGGTCGGTGTCCCAACATCAGTTGCGATACCATTTGGCACTTTTGAGAAGGTTTTGTCAGATGGTCTTAATAAGGTCAGTTGGTGGTTCTTTTTTGACATTATATACTTGAACAATAGCGCTATATATCTGTTGGAGAAGTCTGTTTCTTCTACATGTTTGAAATACACTACTGGGAAGATATCAATGTGCACTTTAATGTCCACCAATTTCTAAGGGGCCATTTTGGTATTCAGAACACCAATGCATTTTTTCCGAGCCTGCTCTGTAAGTAGCATCTTCAGTAGTATGTATTTCATAGCTATATATTCTCATTCTACCATGAACTCTAATTTGCTAAACTACATATACGCTTGAAATAAGTTATGATCTACCTAATATTATCTTTGATGGTAAATGACCCTACCATGCTCATTCGAAGGTGTCTTTAGACAGGAAACGGAATTGGCCATATCAAAGCAAATAATAACAAGAAGCCTCTTCTTAAGGATTTGTTGTGCAGTTTGAACTAGTGTCCCCCTCTCCTTTTTATTTCTTTTGGATCTATTATCCTTGTTCTGTCTTTTTCTTGTTTCTTTCTTTTTCTTTTTCTACGGTTTCCTTATAAATAAAAGATATCAGTAGGGGACCCTCTGCTGTTTCATAAAAAATGATCTGCCTTATGTTTGATTGTTCTTTTATGGCAGGAAGTAGCACAAAGCATAGAGAAGCTTAAGATCAGGCTTGCTCAAGAAGATTTTAGTGCTCTAGGTGAAATAAGAAAAGCCGTTCTTAACCTTATTGCTCCTATGCAATTGGTAAGATATCTCTGTGCTTATATTTGTTGCAATTAAGACTTAATTATGACATTAATCTTTTTATTATTTCATGTATGCCTTATTTTGTGTCTCAGGTTAATGAGCTGAAGGAGAGGATGCTAGGCTCTGGAATGCCCTGGCCTGGTGATGAAGGCGACAAGCGTTGGGAGCAAGCATGGATGGCTATTAAAAAGGTACCCTCATCTACAATTAATACTAGTAATTGATCCATAAGTTTCGGCATATCCTTATAGGTCATTAGCTTAGGAACACCAGTGGCTTTAACTTTTAAGTTGTACCTCTTTGCCTTTATTCATGGGGTCATTTGATCCCGCAGATTGTAGATAGATCGATTACAAATAAGCAACATGCATGGAAAACTGAATGTAAGAAAATATTTTTCCAAGTATGATCATCGGATATCTCAATTTCCTTTTTAGGTTTGGGCATCAAAATGGAACGAAAGAGCATATTTTAGCACACGCAAGGTGAAACTCGATCATGAGTACCTTTCGATGGCTGTTCTCGTGCAAGAAATTGTGAATGCAGATTATGCTTTTGTCATTCATACTACAAACCCATCGTCTGGAGATTCTTCTGAGATATATGCTGAAGTGGTGAAAGGGCTTGGAGAAACCCTTGTGGGAGCCTATCCTGGTCGTGCTATGAGCTTTGTTTGCAAAAAAGATGACCTCGACTCTCCCAAGGTTAGTTCTTAGGATAGTCTTATGCTAGGCTAATATCATGCAATCCGCTTCAGTTGGGAAGTTGATGAATTTATTATATTGGGTGCTGTGTCGTTCTTGAAAATTTCAACCCAAACGCAAAGTATGTTATAAGAAATCCTGTCCCCCCACCCCACCCATGCCTTCTAATTTATCACTTATAAAAAAATTTTTACTTATAAAGTAGACTGCATATGAACATACTTTATACATAGGTAAAGTGGTAAATAAATGTAGATTAATTGGGGAAATTTTCATAGTCAGTAGGTCCCCCAACCAGATTACAAAATTGCTACTAAGGATATGGTTTACCTGGTTGCCAGATCTAATCTGTAGCCCATTTGTAGTTACTTGGTTACCCGAGCAAGCCAATTGGTCTCTTCATAAGGCAATCGATCATCTTTCGTTCCGACTCCAACGGCGAGGATCTGGAAGGTTACGCTGGAGCAGGATTATATGATAGGTTAGGGAAATCCCTTTCTTGAATATATGTTAAGGTGCTTATTGGTTTGGAATGACAGATAAATTGTTTGTTTCTTCAGTGTACCGATGGATGAGGAGGATGAAGTTGTACTTGATTACACAACTGACCCTCTTATAGTAGACTGTGGATTCCAAATTTCAATCCTCTCAAGCATCGCACGGGCTGGCCATGCCATTGAGGAGCTATATGGTTCTCCTCAGGACGTCGAGGGAGTAGTGAAGGATGGAAAAATCTATGTAGTCCAGACAAGACCACAGATGTAGTATGTATGTACGTATTAGCTAGCTTAATAAGCACTGTTGTACGCTTGTATGGTTGGGACATATGGGTGTTATGGCATGTATAGTTGTATGCCTAGATGTACAACACGTGTAAACTCTTATATGTATATGCTGAAACAAGCATTGGTCCTGTACTGTGGTTTGTAGATTTCATTGTGACCAATAAGTGTACTTCTATGACTAGGAGTCTTTGAAAACGAACATGTTGACTTATTGGGCAATATAAAATTCACATATATACTTGTGCAAATATTTTCTGAACGTTGAAAAATGTAACCAGCTTGTCACGAGTTATACCAGTTAGAGCGGTGTGCTCGGGGATCTCACCTTGCCGGTCCGTGTTGGAATCCTGGTACGGCTTCTTATTTCAATGCCCAGGGAGCTCTCTTATTATTTCAATGCTCAGGGAGCATCACCCCTTGTGGTCGAGTTTTTTTTATATAAAATGCAGAAATTGAGAAAGTTCCTGCAAATATCTACTCTATGAAAAGGACAGCTATATGGAAATATCTGAACAGAACTATCCCCAGTTGCTGGGAAAAACCAAAGACAGAAGGAATCACCACAGTCCATACAGAAATGGTAGGGTTCTTCGGCACCTCTGCTGCATCTTATCACTGTCATTTGCTGCCAAGAAATGGATCAGTTCACCATGAACTGATAAGACCACACCATGACAGACCAAGAAATGTGATCAGGTGCTGCAGCACAGCAAGGGGAAGGACCAGGGATTATTACTACCAGGTGTTGGGTATCACAGTTCATTCCACACCTCAGGAAATCAAGGACGCTTACAGGAAACTCCAGAAGCAACACCATCCAGACATTGCCGGCTACAAGGTGCATCCGTTTCCCTCTTCCTCATCCTACCATTTTCTGTTCTATTCTTCCGTGCACCCCTTTTTCTTCCATTCATAGTTTGGGTGTGCCCAAGAAAAGAACAGCTGCTAGTTTTATTTTGACAGCTTCTAATATCAATTTTGTTCTATTCCGTGCTAATTTTCTGAAGCTAAAATAGAAGAATTTGGGATTTGAATGCTCAGGGTCATGACTACACGCTGTTGCTGAACGAGGCATACAAGGTTTTGATGCGAGATATTTCCAGGCATACTGATGGAAGGGGCAGGAGTAGAGTGGGGTTAGGAGTCGGTTACACTGGGGACGGATACAGTTCTTGGAATGGGCCTGTGAGAAGTCAAGCTCTCTTTGTGGACGAGGACAAGTGCATAGGTACTTACCCAGCATCAATTTTTTTTTGTTTTATTGTAGAAGATGGCTACGAATACACACTAACTACTGTGGCGCATCACAAAAGGATGCCGGGAGTGCGTGCATCATGCTGATAGGACATTCGCCATGGACGACGTTCTCGGCAGCGCACACGTGGAGATCCAGTTTGGAGACCTGGAGCAGCAGATTCAGGTCGTTTTGTTGTTTCTTGACCCGACGCCAACAGCATAGAAATCACCTAGTGCTTTGTGATTAATTGAATTATGTTGTGCAAGGGCAGCTGGCCGTGGAGTCCTGCCCCGTGAACTGCATCCACTGGGTTGAGAGCCATGAGCTGTCTGTGCTGGAATTCCTGTCCCGTCCGCAACCAAAGGAAGGCCATGGCATATTCGGCGGTGGGTGGGAACGGCCCAGGAACGTGTTTGCAGCAGCCAAGAACTTCGCCAAGAGACTAGAAAGGGAGGAGCAGGAACTGGAACGGGATCAATCCTCCAGCTCCAGGAGCCCCAATGGTAAAATGAACCAAAATATCTGTCTCTTTACTTGTTCCTGCAAATGAGCTTCAGAAACATACAAAGTTCCATCTGTTTGAACTTTGTTGCAGGGGATGCAGACTGCGAAGCGGAGACGGAGGCACAGGCCAAGGCAAGGCGCCGTGCAGGGGAGGAGCTCAGATGGAAGCCCCTGTTTGATGCTTGGAATGGGTTGATAGGCTGGAGGAAACCTGCAGAAAGTTGAAGAGAAACTCAGCTGGAAGCTGAACCAACAAACAATAACATAGTCTTTTGTCCTAAGCAAGTTGGGGTAGGCTAAAGATGAAATCCAAAAGAGACGAAAAACAGGGAGACACATAAAGAGACATAAAGGGCACAAGATAAAAAGAGGTCACGGTTCAGGCACGTTGATTGTCAATCTCCAAACGCTCCTGTCCATAACTAAATCATTGGAGATATTCCACTCCTTAAGATCTCTTTTAACGGACTCGTCCCAAGTTAGTTTAGGTCGACCTCTACCGCTCTTTACATTATCGGTCCGTTTTAGAACTCCACTACGCACCGGCGCCTCAGGAGGCCTCCGTTGGACATGTCCAAACCATCTCAAACTCAGCTGGAAGCTGAACCCATTGTAATATTTGCAAATGCAGAAATCACGAATGTGCTATGGACAAATAGTAGCAGATGGTATAGCTAGCTTGGTGCTCCAGTCGTCGGATGACCGTTTGTGTTAAAAATCATGAATGTGCTATGGACAAACTAAACGTGCTAGTGCTACAATCAACCACTCGGTCAACCCTGTCTAAGGGAGCTAGCGTCGGTATATTTCAAGGTGAACCTTAGTGGAGAGGGAGGGACATGACAATCAACCACTCGGATTCAGCCCGTCTAAGGGGAGTGTCGGCATATTTCAATGCGAAGAGTGGGTGGTGGAGATAAACGTCGGTTGAATATGTCGATCTTTTCAGTTGATTCTTGTTTGCATGTGTTTTTCAATCTATCTTCAACTCACCAATTCCTTTTTGGTTGTTAACATATACCCACATGTTTTTAAGCAAAGCATACGCGGGTTTAAAAACACATGACAACTATAACAATGATGCTGAGTTCATGGGCTATTTTGATCTAAGGATGATATATACATCGGCCATACTGTTCTAAGGGTCGTATGTATATATCAACCATCTTTTAAGAAGCTCTAGGATAGCTTCTTGATAGACTTTCTTGCAACGAGCGCATCGAAACTTACGTCGTTGCATCTTGGTCAAAACCTTGGTTGGAAGTACTTGGAGTATAACTTGCTGCTTTTGGCTTCATCTTTGTTTGAAGAAGTATCTTTTTCCACCTTTTATAGTGGGTTGACCCATATTTTCAATTACAATTGACTCTTCTAGTTCATCAACTGGTACTTCCATAAAGCTAATAATAAGAAATGTTGGAGCAGCAAGAATCTCCTTCTTAGACACATAAACATTGCTTTAGAGGTGATGACACTTCATTTTTTTTATAGGACGATTCGAATCGGCCTTTTGCTTGGTATACTTGTTCATAAGTCGGTCAAAAGCTAATTGTGATGCCCCTTCTTGCTGGAATTCTTGATTTTAGTGCTCTTCCAAATCCTAATCTCTGGTTGCCTTGGTTTAGAGGTGCTATTTTCCAACTCCCAAAAGCTTACTCGAATAACTATCCTCCTATGTTATACAGTTCTTTGTAATAACAATGATAGTCAGGTGTATCTAAAATGATTCCCAAGCCTATAGTACGTCTGGCACAAACTGTTCATCTATCTTGCACCGAGATTAACATTGTCTCCAAATAGGCCGAAACGAGCTTCCACTTGACCCACATCATCTAGGAGTTTCATTGGGTGCGTCCAAAATAATTTCTGACCCCTATGGTACGTTCGACGTAAACAGTGCCCCTATCTTGCGCTAAGATTAGCACTGACCCCATGGTATGTTTGACACAAACAGTGCGTCTATCTTGCGCTAAGATTAACATTGTCTCCAAATGGACCGAAATAAGCTACCACTTCACCAACGTCACCCAGGAATACCATTGGGTGGCCCAAAATGATTTCTGATCCCGTAGTATATTAGACACAAACTGTTTTCCTATCTTAAGCCGAGATTAACACTGTCTTCAAACGGACTAAAACGAGCTTCCACCTGAGCCACATCACTTAGGAGTACCATTGGGTGCGCTAAAAACAATTTCTGAGCCTGAGGTACCTTCGGCGCAAACCATACATCTATCATGCGCTGATATTAAAACTATCTCCAAATGGACCAAAATAAGTTTTCACTTGACCTATATCACCTAAAAGTACCATCAGGTAGGATAAAAAATGATTCTCAAGCCTACAGTATATTCGGCACAAACCGTGCACCTATCTTGTGCTGAAATTAATACTATCTCTAAACGGACTAAAACGGACTTTCACTTAACTCATGTCACCTAGAAGTACCATCGGGTGTGACCAAAATAATTTCCTAGCTTGTGGTACATTTGTGCAAACCGTGCCCTATCTTGCGTTGAGATCAACACTGTCTTCAAATGGACCGAAACGAGCTTCCACTTGACGCACGTTACCTAGGAGTATCATCGGGGACGACCAAAATAATTTCTGAGCCCATGTCAGCGCAAACCATGCGCTATCTTGCGCCGATATCAAAACTGCCTCTAAAATAGACCAAATGGGGTCCAATTGTCCCATGTCACTTAGGAGTTCCATCGGGTATGCTCCAAAATAATTTCTGAGCCTATGATATGTTTGGCACAAATCGTGCCCCTATCTTATGTCAAGATTAACATTGTATCTAAATGGACCGAAATGAGCTTTCCAGGTGACCCACATCACCTAGGAATACTGTCAGGTGCGCCTAAAATGATTTCTGAGCCTGTGGTACGTTCAGCATAAACTGTGCCCCTATCTTGCGTCGAGATTAACACTATCTCCAAACGAACTGAAACGAGCTTGCACTTGACCCACGTCACCTAGGAGTACCATCGCGTGCTTCCAAAATAATTTCTGAGTCCATAGTACGTCCAACCAAATCATGCCCCTATTCTTCACCGAGATTAGCACTGTCTCTAAACGTACCGAAACGAGCTTTGAGTTGACCTACGTCACCTAAGAGTACCACTGTCTCTAAACGTACCGAAACGAGCTTTGAGTTGACCTACGTCACCTAAGAGTACTATCGGGTGTTCCCAAAATGATTTCTAAGCCGGTGGTACATTAGGCACAAACCATTCCCCTATCTTACGCTGAGATTAACACTGTCTCTAAATGGACCTAAATAAGCTTCACTTGATGCACGTTGCCTAGGAGTACCATCGGATGCAACCAAAATGATTCCCGAGCCTATGATATTTATGGCATAAACGTCAATCTACCTTGTATCGAGATTAACGCTGTCTCTAAATGGACTGAAATGAGCTTCCACTTGACCCATGTTACCTAGGAGTTCCATCGGGTTCGCCCCAAACAATTTCCAACCCCGTGGTACGTTCAGAACAAACCGTGTTCCTATCTTGCACGGAGATTAACCCTATCTCCAAACGCGTTCTTCTTTGGCTCTGGCCTGCCAACCACCACAGCGTGATCGTCCACGTGGTCGTGGGGCATGAGGCGCCCGTTGTCCTGAAACTATAAGAGCAAAGCATGAAAGTGGGTAGAGGGGTTACCTTTCGTTCCCGGTGAGCGCTCCACTTTCCCAAAAGTATCTGCTTTGCCTCCTGCTCGGCTGAACTCATCTCCTCGCCTGGTCTGCCGTCTCCCGTCCTGGCCTCTTGGCGGAATGGGGGCCACCGCCTGTCATTGAGGAGAGGCTCCAAAAGTAGAAGGAGGAGGGCTTGGCCCTAGAGAATGCTAGGGCGATCAGCTGGCGTGCCCCCACTATTGGGGAGCTCATGCTGAGGCCCTTGAACGGCAAAGTCATCTCCTTTGCCGATTTCCATGAGCTCGGGTTGGGCCTCTGAAAGGTCTTGATGGCTAGAGGGGGGGTGAATAGCCTATTAAAATTTTCTACAAAGACAAGCTAAACAAGTTTATCAATATAACAAATAGCGAGATGCGAGTTTTGCTTAGCCTATGGGTGTTTGCAAGCCACCTATCCAATTCACAATTCTAGTATTTGCACTCAACCGCACAAGTCAAACCGAGAAGGTAAGAACAACTACAACTAGTAAGCTACACAAAAGAACTACTCTAGCTAAGCTAACTAGCTAGCAAAGATAACTAAGAAATTAATACAAGAGAGATAGGAGGGTATCACCGAGGGGCGAAGTATTGAGCCAACCAATATGATCAACAATGAATACAAAGATAACCAAACACCGGGATCAATCAATCACAATATGAAAGTGATGACACGAAGATTTATCCCGAGGTTCACGTGCTTGCCGGCACGCTAGTCCCCGTTGTGTCCCTCTTCACCACGTGGTTCGGTGGCTAATCGGTCACACACCGAGCCTCTCAAAAGGCGCCACAAGAACCTACCAAATGGCAAAAGGTTGCAATGACACGAGCAATATACTAACGTTGCCTTTGGCGCTTCGCCGAGGTAGGCACAAACCCCTCACAATCACCGGAGGTGGCCAAGAACAATCACCAACTCTTGCCAACGCCTCCAAGCTGCTCCAAGCCGTCTAGATGGCGGCAACCACCAAGAGAAACAAGAATCCCGCAGCAAATCAACCACCAAGTGCCAACTAGATGCAATCTCACAATGCAAATGCACTTGGATCACTCAATCTCACTTCGAATATGCAAAGAAGCAAGAGAGATGAGTGGGAGGGGAGTTGCTTAGCTCAAAGTGCTCACAAGTATGTCAAATGTTCGAGAGATGGAGCCTTGAGCCGGCCAACGAGTATTTATAGACGTACCCCTTCGAATATAGCCGTTAGAAACTTAAACAGCCGAAATCGGGGTGACCGGACGCGCTGGTCCAACTGACCGGACGCGCCAGTCGCCCAACGGCTAACACGTGAAACACTGACCGGACGCGCTGGTCCAAACGACCGGACGCGCTGGTCGCCCAACGGCTAACTGCGAAGCAACGACCGGACGCGCTGGTCCAACTGACCGGACGCGCCGGGAACGACCGGACGCGCTGGTCCCGTGAAGGACCGGACGCGCTGGTCGCCTGAGCAGCGCTCAACGAAACAGTGACCGGACGCGCTTAAGAAGATGACCGGACGCGACAGTGCCAGCGTCCGGTTAGAGTCCAGTAAGCTCCCTGGACGACCGGACGCGTCCGGTCGCCTGTGACCGGACGCGCCTCGCGTCCGATCAAACAACTGAAAAACGCGCAGATACTGGACACTGACCGGACGCGTCCGGTCAAACAGTGACCGCGTCCGGTCCAGCGTCCGGTCACCACTGTGACCCACGTTTGCCTCCGTTTCTTTTTCCGACTTCCGGCGTAGTGGAAAATAGGCATTTCATTTCCCCGAAATCGCCTGAATCCCACGCTCGCACGCTCGGCGGGAGGGAGAGAGGACCCCAAACCCTCTCTACCGCTTAAACTCCACCGCCGTCGCAAACGTGCTAACATCACCAAGTGATCTTGTCATGTGTGAGTGTGTTAGCATTTTCACAATCATTTTTCGAGGCGATATTAGTTCTATCCAAATGCATATGATCATGAAATGCACATCTAGAGGCACTTAGGAGTTCAATAGCCGCGTCATTCCCCTCTTTATAGTACGGCTATCTATCCTATAATGTAACCACACCCACTAGGTGTCTTGGTTACTAAAACACAACCCTTAAGCATATACCTTTGCCTTGATCACGTAGGGTTGCGTCCAAATCCAAGTGTGGCCATCATGATCACCATGTCCATCTTGCCACAAACCTTGGAGTGTACTAATCCTCATATGCTACATACAACTTAGGCATAGGATTAGTACTTAGGCATTGTCACTAATTACCAACACCAAACATAGGACTTTCAATCTCCCCCTTGTTGGTAATTGGTGACAAACCTTTCACAAAGATATTATGATAAAATTTTGATTGAACCCATGTCACATTGTCCAAGTATATTACCATGTGTAAGAATTATGGACATGTGATCATGAATTCAAATTGATAGCAATGGCTCTCCCTACATGTATGCTATATGTTTGGATTTTGGAAGCATACATGTTAGATAGGAAAGATTAGGAGCGTTGTCTACCAATAGGTGCTAAGTGTTTTAGATTATAGACCTTTGAAGCGTGATACCATCAGAGTAGCGATAAACACCATCTTAGCACCTTGTGTAGTTAGATTCCACTTGGAAAAGCACAAACATAACTAGAAACCTTGTGAGATCAACATTATAAGCAAGGCTCTAGTACCATTTTGAAAAACATGAAGCAAGAAAAAATCTAACTACTTTCTATTCATGCTAGTATTTCAATGCATCATTCAAATTATACTAGCAAGTCACCACACAAGCAATGTATCGGAGAAAACGAAATGCATAACTATGCATCATACATATGAAGTGCACATAGAAATGCAACATTCATGTTTAAAGAGCTTGCTCCCCCTACTTGTGTGCTCAAGATTTTAGTTGATCCCCTTCTTTTATTAATTCTCCCCTTTAGGTTTTCTCCCCTTTTAGAATCTATCTTGTGAACAACATTTTCTCCTATCTTGTGAACAACATTTTCTCCCCCACAACATTTTCTTCCCCTTTGAGTTTCTATCTTTGTGAACAACATTTTCTCCCCCTTTGGCACCAATTGACCACAAGGAGCAAACTTTAGATAGATTATCATGTTGAAATATGGGGTGAGGATCAAGTTTATGATTCAACCTAGATTGCTTGCATAAATAAAATACTTCAGTTTGATCCAAGGGCAAGCTTCTTCACACCTCACTAGAAGGGTTATCATGCACCATGTTGAAGCAAATATTTAGACAAGTTTTCTAGATTAAACACTTAGGATCACAAGCTACTTAAACAAGTTATATGCTACCACTAGATCATACAAGTCATTGAAACAATAGTGGCACCATATAAACTTCAAATTTATTTAATTTTCATGAATGATCCTAGAACATAAGAAATCATGACTAGATGCACTAAACATGTCCTTAGTATAGAATGGATGACATGTCAACCAATTGTACCTTGGGGCTCGAAGGAGAGGCATGTCATATATGGGGTGCTTCAACTCATGTTGGAGAAGTCAAGTATGTTCAACTCATTCTTTAGCTTGTGAAATCTCTTCTCATCAAGTGGCTTGGTGAATAGATCGGCTAATTGATCTTCGGTGCCCACACTCTCAATAGCAATGTCACCCTTTTGTTGATGATCTCTAATAAAGTGATGGCGAACATCAATATGCTTTGTTCTTTGATGTTGAACCGGATTGTTGGTTAGCTTCACGGCACTTTCATTATCACATAGCAATGGCACATTCTTGAAATTGATTCCAAAATCCTTCAATGTTGCCTTCATCCACAAGATTTGTGCACAACAACTACCCGCGGCGATGTATTCGGCTTCGGCGGTAGATAGTGCAATACTATTTTGCTTCTTGGATGACCATGAGACAAGTGATCTTCCCAACAATTGACAAGTCCCTGAGGTGCTCTTTCTCTCAACTTTGTCACCGGCATAGTCGGAATCCGAATAACCAACTAGCTCAAAACTAGCACCCTTGGGATACCACAATCCAACATCTTGTGTATGCTTCAAGTACCTCAATATTCTCTTTGTTGCCTTCAAATGACTTTCTCTTGGTGAGGCTTGAAATCTTGCACACATGCATACACTAAACATCACATCGGGCCTTGATGCCGTCACATAGAGTAGACTACCAATCATTGATCTATATAGCTTTTGATCCACCATGTTGCCACTCTTGTCACTATCCAAACTTCCACTAGTGCCCATTGGGGTCGTAATACTCTTTGTATCTTCCATGCCAAACTTCTTGAGCATATCTTTGATGTACTTAGTTTGGCTCACAAATGTACCTTCTTTCATTTGTTTGATTTGAAGTCCAAGAAAGAAACTAAGTTCACCAATCATTGACATTTCAAATTCCTTGGCCATCATTTTTCCAAACTCATCACAATAATCTTGATTGGTTGAACCGAATATGATATCATCAACATATATTTGCAACACAAACAAGTCTTTCTCAATCTTCTTGGTGAATAGTGTTGTATCAACTTTGCCCATGACAAATCCTTTGGATAGCAAGAAGTCCCTCAATCTTTCATACCATGCTCTAGGTGCTTGCTTCAATCCATACAAAGCCTTCCTTAACTTGTATACATGATTGGGTTTCTTGTCATCTTCAAAACCGGGAGGTTGCTCCACATACACCTTCTCTTGAATGTACCCATTGAGAAATGCACTCTTTACATCCATTTGATATAGCTTGATATTGTGAGCACAAGCATAGGCAAGTAAGATCCTAATTGCTTCCAATCTTGCAACCGGGGCATAAGTTTCACCAAAGTCAAGACCCTCTATTTGTGTGTAACCTTGAGCCACTAGTCTTGCTTTGTTCCTTACTACTATCCCATCTTGATCTTGCTTGTTGCGAAAGACCCATCTTGTTCCAATGACATTGTGATCCTTAGGCCTTTCAACTAGTTCCCATACTTCATTTCTCTTGAAGTTGTTGAGCTCTTCATGCATTGCATTTACCCAATCCGGATCTCTCAATGCTTTATCAATGTCTTTGGGTTCTTCTATTGACACAAAAGAAGAGTGAGCACAAAATGATGCCAATCTTGATCTAGTTTGAACTCCTCTTTGTATGTCACCAATGATGGATTCCAATGGATGGTCTCTTGCAATGTTAGTTGGTTGAAGCACTTGGACTTGATTGCTTGGATGTTGATGTTGATCATGAGTTGGAGATGATGAACTAGCCACTTGTTGATCTTGTTGCACTTGAGATGATGTACTAGCTTGATTTTGCATTAGAGAACCACTAGCTTGAGTGATTGGACTTTGGAGCACTTGATCTTTGTTGTCATCTACATTAATAACTTGCTTTGGTCTAATATCACCAATATCCATTTCTTTCATAGCATTACTCAATTGAGTTCCTCTCACATCATCCAAGTTATCTTCTTTATCTTGAGAGCCATTTGTTTCATCAAACTCAACATCATGCACTTCTTCAAGTAAACCACTAGCCAAATTCCAAACTCTATAAGCTTTGCTAGTAGTTGAGTAACCAAGTAGAAATCCTTCATCACATTTCTTCTCAAACTTGCTCAATCTAGTGCCCTTCTTCAAGATGTAGCATTTACAACCAAATACCCGAAAGTATGCAATGTTGGGCTTTCTTCCATTTAAGATCTCATATGGTGTCTTCTCTAGAAACTTGTGGCAATAGAGGCGGTTGCTATAGAAGCAAGACGTGTTGATTGCTTCGGCCCAAAATGAATGACTTACATTATACTCATTCAACATTGATCTTGCCATATCAATTAAGGTTCTATTTTTCCTCTCAACTAGGCCATTTGATTGAGGTGTATACTTGGCCGAGAATTGATGTTTGATTCCAAGCTCTTCACATAGCTCATCAACTCTTGTGTTTCTAAACTCACTTCCATTGTCACTTCTTACTTTCTTGATTGTGGTCTCAAACTCATTTTGCACTCTCTTGATGAACTTCTTGAATATGTCAAATACATCACTCTTGTCCACAAGAAAGAATACCCATGTGTATCTAGTGAAATCATCCACAATCACAAAACCATACTTGTTGCCACCAATGCTTGTGTATGTAGTTGGCCCAAATAGATCCATGTGCAACAACTCAAATGCCTTGGAAGTACTCATAATGCTCTTCAATGGATGAGTGTTGCCTACTTGCTTTCCGGCTTGACATGCACTACATAGCTTATCTTTCTCAAATGTGACATCCTTCAAGCCTCTAACTAAGTCATGCTTCACTAACTTGTTCAATTGCTTCATGCCAACATGACCAAGTCTTCTATGCCATAACCAACCCATACTTGATTTGGTGAGCAAGCATGTTGAAAGTTGAGTGTCACTAGCATTGAAATCAACCAAGTATAGATTCTCATATCTAAAGCCTTTGAAGATCAAGTTAGAGCCATCAACACTAACTATCTCCACATCATCAACACCAAATATGCACTTGAAACCGAGATCACACAATTGAGCAACCGACAACAAGTTGAAATTGAGCTTTTCAACTAGTAGCACATTGGAGATGCTATGATCATTTGAGATTGCAATCCTTCCAAGAGCCTTTACATCACCCTTGCTATTGTCACCAAATGTGATGCTATCAATGCCACTATCATTTGATTTGAGAGAGTTGAACATTCTTGAATCACCGGTCATATGTTGAGAGCACCCACTATCAAGCACCCAATGCCTTCCTCCGGCCTTGTAATTAACCTACAAAACAATTTAATATTTCTTAGGTACCCATACTTGCTTGGGTCCTTGGAGGTTAGTCACTAAGCTCTTTGGTACCCAAATGGCCTTCTTCTTTGGGCCCACAATTGGTGTACCAACAAACCTAGCATGCACACCTTTCTTACCCTTGGTAAGCACATAACAAGAATCAAAAGGAATGTAAGGTACATTAGCATTTTTCTTGTTCTTGTTCATTTTATTGCAATTAATCTCTAGATGCCCAACTTGCTTGCATCTATTGCAATAACGACCATTGCCCTTCACAAAGCGAGGCTTTGGAGTAGCAAAGGCCGCCTTGCCCTTCTTGGAAGTATATCCTAATCCCTCTTTGTTAAGAGAGAACCTTTGGCTACCCAAGCATTTTAGCAAGCGGACATCCCCACCATAGGCGTTGCCTAATGCGCGGGTGAGATCATCCACCTCTCTCTTGAGAGTCTCAACCACAAGTGATGAATCACTAGTAGTAGAGGTAGAGTTGGTTGTGGTGGATGATGATGAGCTACATGAAGCATTAGTAGGACTAACAAATAAAGAATCATCAATAATATCACATGTTAGTCCAATATCACAAGTGACAATCACTTGCTCCTCCTTAGCTTCCTTCATGAACTTCTTCAACTTAAGGTCCTTTTCCTTGATGAGCTCAAGTAGAGTGGAGTGGGCTTCCTTAAGCCTAGTGTGAGCAATTTCAAGATCCTCGTGGTCTTCCTTTAGACACTCACGAGAAGCCTCTAGCTCATCAAAGGATTTCCTAAGAGCTTTGAGCTCTTGTTCAATTCCTTTGCACTCCTTACTCTTTTTTAGAGCAACAAGCTCCTCCATCAAGGCATCATTTTCATTGCTCTTGGCAATGAGCTCTTGTTCCAAGATTTTATATTTCTTGGTTGTCCTCTTGTAGCCCTTGCTCATTTGATCTATTATGCCTAATAGATCATCCTTGGAGTAGTCCTCATCCTCCTCATCATCACTCCTACAATCATCACTAGCACAAGAATCATCATCACTATCATCATATTTTACCTTTGTAGGCTTGGCCATAAGGCATGTTGATGAAGTGTCGAAGATGGATGGCTTGTTGGAGAGGGCGATGTTTGCAATGGCTCGCCGAGTGATCCTCTCATCATCACTAGAGCTTTCATCATCATCACTATCGGAGTTGTCACTATCCCAAGTGACTACATAACCACCACCCTTCTTCTTCTTGTTGAAAGTGAAGCTCTTCTTTGCTTTCTTCTCATTCTCTTTCTTATCCTTCTTGTTCTTCTTGAGCTTCAAGTCCCCATTATGAAATCTCTTATCTTCATAGGGGCAATCCGCCACTATGTGATCGGGGCTATTGCAATTGTAGCAAAGGGTCTTTGCCTTTATAGTGTCTCTCCTCTTCCTTGCCCCATATCCTTTCTTCTTCATGAACCTTCCCATCTTGTGCACAAGGAGGGCCATGGTCTCATCATCGAATGGATCATCATCATCACTTTCTACCTTGCTCTTGCCCTTAGAGGATGAAGCCTTGAATGCAATGGGCTTCTCTTGCTTGACCTTGGTTTCCTTCTTCTCTTCTACCTCATCTTCATCATCATTGTATTGGGCATCGGTCATTATATCTCCAAGTACATTGGTTGGTTTGACCTTGTCCAATCCCTCTCTAAAGATCATTCTTCTCAAGGTGGCAAACTTCTTGGGTAAGCACATCAAGAACTTGTGTGAGAAGTCCTTGTCCTCAACCTTCTCCCCAAGCCCCTTGAGATCATTGACAATGACTTGGAGCCTATAGAACATCTCCGGGATGGATTCATCATCCTTCATCTTGAATGTGGAGAACTTGTCCTTGAGCATATATAGTTTGGCACTTTTTACCGTTGAAGTACCTTCATATGTTTCTTCAAGCCTTATCCAAAGCTCATTTGCCTTTTCAAGATCTTTGATTTGCTCAAATACTTTATCATCAATGGCACGATAGATTGTGTCAAGTGCCGCCGTATTGCATTGTTTGTTGATGCGGTCATTGGGAGTGAGGTTTTCCTCATCAAGAATGACGTATCCTTCTTTGGTCACATCCCAAACCTTCTCATGTATATTGCCTAGATATTGCTTCATCTTCCTTTTCCAATGATCAAAGGAAGAGACGCCATCAAAGAATGGAGGCTTGCCATTAACATGATTGAACATAACTTGAGCCATCTTACACCGAGGTTGTTAAGCCTTACAAACGGTGACCACGGCTCTGATACCACTTGAAAGGTCTTGATGGCTAGAGGGGGGGGTGAATAGCCTATTAAAATTTTCTACAAAGACAAGCTAAACAAGTTTATCAATATAACAAATAGCGAGATGCGAGTTTTGCTTAGCCTATGGGTGTTTGCAAGCCACCTATCCAATTCACAATTCTAGTATTTGCACTCAACCGCACAAGTCAAACCGAGAAGGTAAGAACAACTACAACTAGTAAGCTACACAAAAGAACTACTCTAGCTAAGCTAACTAGCTAGCAAAGATAACTAAAAAATTAATACAAGAGAGATAGGAGGGTATCACCGAGGGGCGAAGTATTGAGCCAACCAATATGATCAACAATGAATACAAAGATAACCAAACACCGGGATCAATCAATCACAATATGAAAGTGATGACACGAAGATTTATCCCGAGGTTCACGTGCTTGCCGGCACGCTAGTCCCCGTTGTGTCCCTCTTCACCACGTGGTTCGGTGGCTAATCGGTCACACACCGAGCCTCTCAAAAGGCGCCACAAGAACCTACCAAATGGCAAAAGGTTGCAATGACACGAGCAATATACTAACGTTGCCTTTGGCGCTTCGCCGAGGTAGGCACAAACCCCTCACAATCACCGGAGGTGGCCAAGAACAATCACCAACTCTTGCCAACGCCTCCAAGCTGCTCCAAGCCGTCTAGATGGCGGCAACCACCAAGAGAAACAAGAATCCCGCAGCAAATCAACCACCAAGTGCCAACTAGATGCAATCTCACAATGCAAATGCACTTGGATCACTCAATCTCACTTCGAATATGCAAAGAAGCAAGAGAGATGAGTGGGAGGGGAGTTGCTTAGCTCAAAGTGCTCACAAGTATGTCAAATGTTCGAGAGATGGAGCCTTGAGCCGGCCAACGAGTATTTATAGACGTACCCCTTCGAATATAGCCGTTAGAAACTTAAACAGCCGAAATCGGGGTGACCGGACGCGCTGGTCCAACTGACCGGACGCGCCAGTCGCCCAACGGCTAACACGTGAAACACTGACCGGACGCGCTGGTCCAAACGACCGGACGCGCTGGTCGCCCAACGGCTAACTGCGAAGCAACGACCGGACGCGCTGGTCCAACTGACCGGACGCGCCGGGAACGACCGGACGCGCTGGTCCCGTGAAGGACCGGACGCGCTGGTCGCCTGAGCAGCGCTCAACGAAACAGTGACCGGACGCGCTTAAGAAGATGACCGGACGCGACAGTGCCAGCGTCCGGTTAGAGTCCAGTAAGCTCCCTGGACGACCGGACGCGTCCGGTCGCCTGTGACCGGACGCGCCTCGCGTCCGATCAAACAACTGAAAAACGCGCAGATACTGGACACTGACCGGACGCGTCCGGTCAAACAGTGACCGCGTCCGGTCCAGCGTCCGGTCACCACTGTGACCCACGTTTGCCTCCGTTTCTTTTTCCGACTTCCGGCGTAGTGGAAAATAGGCATTTCATTTCCCCGAAATCGCCTGAATCCCACGCTCGCACGCTCGGCGGGAGGGAGAGAGGACCCCAAACCCTCTCTACCGCTTAAACTCCACCGCCGTCGCAAACGTGCTAACATCACCAAGTGATCTTGTCATGTGTGAGTGTGTTAGCATTTTCACAATCATTTTTCGAGGCGATATTAGTTCTATCCAAATGCATATGATCATGAAATGCACATCTAGAGGCACTTAGGAGTTCAATAGCCGCGTCATTCCCCTCTTTATAGTACGGCTATCTATCCTATAATGTAACCACACCCACTAGGTGTCTTGGTTACTAAAACACAACCCTTAAGCATATACCTTTGCCTTGATCACGTAGGGTTGCGTCCAAATCCAAGTGTGGCCATCATGATCACCATGTCCATCTTGCCACAAACCTTGGAGTGTACTAATCCTCATATGCTACATACAACTTAGGCATAGGATTAGTACTTAGGCATTGTCACTAATTACCAACACCAAACATAGGACTTTCAGCCTCCCTGCTCACCCCTTACTCTGAGGGCTGCTATACTTCTACGGCCTCCACCTCAATCACGTGCCGCCAGAGGGGATCCTCCACATTGTGAACTTCATCACGTTGTACGAGGACTTTCCTGTGGATTGAGCCTCACTTCACATTGTGGAAATGGGTGTTCCGGTGGTCCTGTCGACTCCCGGTGGTGCTTTTCCCGTGATGGGAGGTGCCCTGATGCAAGTCTGCTCTGATGTGGCCGATCGATACCTTGTCCTTGGCAGTGCACTGGGCACGACGCCGAGCAACACTGGCGGAGGAGCTAGTTCTACCTCTCCAACCTGGTCCTGGTGCTCCACTCCTTTTAGTAGGAAAGGCCGGACGACATGGCGTCATGTTGGTATTTATTAACATGTCACTTGTTTAGTAGCCACTGACATTTCTTAATATCACTTTTGCTAAGTTGTCATCCCTAGCTATGATGCCAGAAATGTTTGTTGGTACTTTCTAGCGTCACTTCTAGAATGACACTAAGAAGTACTTAAGTATTTTATTGTTACTAGAAATAATGCAAATATGTATATGAAGGGGTCTACAAGCGCACAGATAATTTACCATTGTAGCATTTCACCTAGGAATATTCCAGGTATCATTATTTATATTTTTATCACAGGAAGGACTGGCTATAACATCCAAAAAAATAATTCTTAAAATCACTCACTTAAAAATAATTTTAAAATCTATTTTGAAAACTAAAGTCATTTGAGATCTATTTAAATTCTCTTCCTACTCAAATTCACTATATATATATATATATATATATATATACACGGCAGTGCTATTTTACACCTGGACGTAGAATAACTATTCTACGCCGAGACACACACCCGGCAGACTCCATAAACCAGCCCAACCACCCGACACGATTCGCACCCACTGACCCACCCGATGAAAATAATATCGCCCGCACCATCTATCTCGAGCGGTGATCCCTCGCCCGATGCAAGACAGCCCGACCGGGCCGGCCGTCGCGCACCCCCGCAAAGCTCCGCACCCTACCGCGCTTTAGCCAGCGATAAACGCTCGGGCGCGCCGGTGGCCGGCGATTTCCTGCCGCCGGGAAGCCGTGCGATGACGGCAACTCACCTCCGGATGCAGCTCTCCCAGGCGCAGCCAATCGTGGCGATCCCAAAGGGGATTGGCGCCCCAACGAGGCCAGCGGCGGCCAGACGGCCATGCCGGTTCGGGGGCACGGCGGTGCGCACGAACGCGGCGGCAGGCGGCGATTCGAGCAGAGTGGATGCGTATAATTCTTCCTGCCAGCACCGCCCTCGGCAGCGATCGCCAGCCGCTAGCGCTGCCTCCCAGCCTGCCAGCACCGCCCTCAGAGACCACACGAGGCATGGTCCACTCTTCTGTGATTCTATCAGTCTGAATGACTCGCCTCATCTCTTGTCATCTTGTGTTAACGCAGTGTTGACCACTATTTTTCTATTCGGTTTGCTGTAGTGGCCATGATATTTCCAATCGTCATCAGCCACCACAAACACAAGCAACAGCGGCTGATTTATTCTTTGGCCGTGTTGTTTCTGAATTAGTACTCCCTCTGTCCCTGAAAGGATGGATTTCTAGAATCCGTGCCAGTCAATTTTTTTTAAATTTGACTAACTTTACAGAAAAAAACATCAATATCTATGACATAAAATAAGCATTTTATGAAAATATATTCTATAATAAATTGAATGATATTAATTTAGTACCACAAATCTTAGCGTTTTTTCCTAGAAATTTAATTAAAGTTAAAAAAATTTAACTTAAGACAACTCTAGACATTCATTCTTTCAGGGACAGAGGGAGTATTAGGAACAAATAGTACCAGCAACTACTCGCAGAAAATACCCCCGGTTGGTCGAGTCTTTTACTAGCGTCACAGTGCTAGCTAGTAGTAAATACTTAAGATATACTGACATTTAAAGATGCTAGCAACTACTGAACATAGTACCAGCAATTACTTATGCTGTGTTTAGTTGAAAAAATTTGGGTGAAAAGTTACTGTAGCACTTTTCGTTGTTATTTGGTAAAATTTGTCCAATCATGAATTAATTAGACTCAAAAGATTCGTTTCGAACTTTACAGACAAACTATGCAATTTATTATTTTTTTATCTACATTTAATGCTTCATGCATACGTCTAAAGATTCGATGTGACGGGTGGAAGAGAAAATATTTTGGGTATGCATGGCAAGTGAACGCGGCCTTAAAGATATTGGGTGTGTTCATTTCACGAAAAGTAGGTGAAAAGTTACTGTAGCATATTTCGTTGTTATTTGACAAAATTTGTCCAATCATAGACTAACTAGGCTCAAAAGATTCGTCCCGATATTTACAGACAAACTATGCAATTAGTTATCTTTTTTACCTACATTTAATGCTCCATGCATGCGTCGAAAGATTTGATGTGATGGGTGAAAGAGGAAATATTTTGGGTTGGGATGGAGAAGTGAACAAGGCCATTGACGAATACGTACTGGCAACTACTGCCAGAGTCCTGGCAAATACTTAAAGACACTAGCAACTGCTTAAAAATACTGACCACTAATGAAGCTAGGCGCGTCTAGCAACAACCGACAAAATACTTGAAAATACTGACAACTATTTAAATATACTAGCAACTTATAGTACCTGACTGTATGAAGCTACTGACAAAACTGACAAAATACTTAATATACTGACAAATACTTGAAGATACTGACGACTACTTAAAGGTATTAGCAAGAACCTAACAACTACTAAAGGTATTAGCAACTACTGAAGTTACAGTACCGGTTGTACTATGCTACTGACAAAATACTGACACAATACTTGAAGATACTGACAACTACTTAAAGGTAATAGCAACTACTAAAATTATGGTATCGGTGTACCAAGCTACTAAAAAAACTGACAAAATACTCGAAGATACTAATAAAATACTTAAATATACTGACAACAACTTAAAGGTACTAGCAAGTAATGAAGTACCGGTTGTGCCAAGGTACTAACAAAAAATACTTGAAGATATTAACAAAATACTTAACATATGACAACTACCTAAAGGTACTAGTAACTACTGAAGTTATAGTATCGGTTGTACTAAGCTGCTGACAAAATACCTAAATATACTGACAAAAATACTAGAAGATATTGACAAATACTCAATGAATTTGTCATGCGCTTGGCGGCTGTACCAAGGGTTTAGGAACACATAGATGTCCGCACGGTGGGCTAGGACTAGGACGGGTGTCGTTCCAGTGCATTGGGTACATTGCGTGGAGTTCGAAAGATACGAAATAGGGAATACTGAAGCAAACATATCAACGTGTACTAGATGAAAAACACTGAGTAGGCCTTGTTTAGATCCTAAATTTGGGAAGCAAATTTTGCATAGTAAATGTCCCGTCACACTGTAGTAATTTTGTTTTTATTTGGTAATAATTGTCCAAATATTGATTAATTAGGCTTAAAATATTCGTCTCGCAAAGTACAATAAAACTGTGCAATTAGTTTTTGATTTCATCTACATTTAGTACTCCATATATGTGCCGATATTTTGATGTGATGGGGAATCTTCTTTTTGCATAGTGGAATTTGGGGATGAATTTAGGTATCTAAACAAGGCCGTAATATTAAAAGAAAACTAAGAAGTACTGAAGACTACTGAAGTCATAGTACTAATAAAAGATACTGATAAGAAAATACTAAAGACTACTGAAGTCATAGTACTGATAAAACATACTTAAAAAATACTAAAGACTACTAAAGTCCTAGTACTAATAAAAGATACTTATAGAAAAATACCGAAAGATTATACTAAAAAATACTGAAGCAACATACAAACAAATACTGAATGAAAACACTGAGTAGTATTAAAAAGAAAAACTAAGAAATACTGAAGATGACTAAAGTTGTAGTACTAATAAAAGATACTTATAGAAAAATACAGAAGGAAATACTGAATACTGACATGTACTCAGATGCTAGAGAGTATTGTCATTATTTTTTTTTCTTCGGTACCTCTATTGTACTTGTGAGTTTTTAATACGGCCCTTGTTTAGTTCCTCAATTCTCTCTAAATTTCACTATGCAAAAAGAAGATTCCCTGTCACATCAAAATGTCGGCAAATGCATGGAGTACTAAATGTTGATGAAATCAAAAACTAATTGCACAGTTTTGTTGTACTTTGCGAGATGAACATTTTAAGCCTAGTTAGTCAAAATTTGGATAATTTTTACCAAATACAAACGAAATGCTACAGGAATTCTGATACAGTGTTTTTCTCTCCAATTCACCGAACTAAACGAGCCCACGCATGCATGCAAATAAAAAATCAATGGGCTAAGTCACATGCACCAAGCAGCACCAAAATCAATGGGCTACGCCACTAGCTGTCTCTAGCGTAGCGACCTGAGTGTGCCTCTAGGTTGTCAGTGAGCCGAGTGCAGGTGTATGGTCTGCATGTCCCTCGGCATGTGTATACGCTGCATGTCTCTCCCCATGGTACTGTACGCTGCATGTCCCTCGCGCATGAGTGCAAGCGGACGCATGGTGTGGGGCACGCCGCGAGGGGCCGGGACTCGGGCGCGCGGGGTGCGGACACTCGATGTGGGGCGCGCCGGGAGGGGTCGGGCGCGCGGGGTGCGGTTGCGGATCCGAGGCTGGCGCGTCGTGGAAGCTGGTTGGGTTGGGTTCGTGGGTTGGTTGGACGGGTATAAAGATGGCAACGGGGAATTCCCCGTCGGATATTGTCTTCCCATCCCCGTCCCCGCGGGGGAATATTTTCCCCGTCCCCGTCCCCGCGAAAGGTCGCGGGGGACATTCTTTCCTCATCCCCGAACCCGAGCGGGGAATGTATCCCCGACGGGGTCCCCATCCCCGTGAGGTAAGTTTGAAAAAAAACTCAGATCAACAATATAGCAGAAATATTCATAACAAACGCATCTTGCACCAACGTGAAAGCAGATCGTTCGATTTTACAAATCACAGGTCCTTTGCGGCCAAAATCGCAAACAAATCAATATGAAAATCTCACAAATACAGTTTTTGTGTCAGGATGAGAAAGTAGATGCAAAAGGCAAGATACGCCTCCGCTGTCCATTAGCAGGAAGAGAAAAAGGAGACGCATTACAGCAGCTGCAATCTTTCATGGCTTCCTGCAGATCGAGGTACCAGGCAGCAGCTTTCCTGTGCAGGGGCCATGGCGATTAGCGATGGTCTGGCCGGGGGCTCCTGGATGCTGCACGCCAAGGGAGGACCGGCGGAGGAGCTTGGGGTGTTGACCGGCGACGACACGCGCCAGCGCGCGCGATGGTGAGAGTCGCGCCCACAGGCCGCGGGCGGTGTCTGCGCTTAGCGGCTGCGGGAGTGGCTGGGGCAGTGGGGCTGGGGAAACTGAGATTAGGGTTACAAGTTTGTATATATACTCAAGGCACTGACGGGCCTTGGTGGGCCAAATTGACATGGTGCGACACTACGTACTCTAAGCGGGTCGGGTTTGCGGGGATCGGGTACGGAGGTATGGATCCCATCCCCGTCCCCGCCAGACCCGACGGGGATCGATGTCCTACCAAATAGATCCCCGTGGGGGGTAAATTGATCCCATCCCCATCCCCTAATAGGGGAATTCCCCGCGGGGAATCGGGGATCGGGGCCCCATTGCCATCTTTAGACGGGTCTGTAGAATATTATTCTACACCTCTCTCTATATATATACACGACAGCGCTATTTTACACCTTAGGTTATTCTATACCACAAGTCAAAACTGACCTTAAAAATACTGAGTACTACTGAATCATGTTTAGTATTAGTCAGTACTACGCACAGTACTACGAAATACTGAATAATACTGAAACACGACTACTGAACACTACTAAATTTTATTCAGTATAACAGCTCGGTATAAAATAACGCTGAGGTTATATATATAAAAACTATTCTAAGCAGCCCACCCATCCGACCGCACCAAAACATCGCACACCCGTCCGAGTCGACTCGCACCCCACCCCGACCCAACGGAAATCAATCGCTCCCGAACCAATTTTTCGCGAGCCGCAGTCCCCGACCCAGGGTTAAAAAAATCGGTCGGTTTACTGCGGTTTACCGCGGTAACCGCCCTAACCGGGCCGGTCCGGTTCCGGTCCGGTCCGGTTAGGTATTCCCCAAATTCAAATTTAAAATTTGAAAAAAAATTGCTGAAAAAATTCCTAAAAATAGTTCATGATTTATAGAAGCCAATGGTGTAAAAATTTTTCAAATTTGAGTTCGTTTAGTATTTATTTATACGAATAGAAGTTTGAAAAAAAAGAAGAAAAAAAACTGATCCCGGCCCGTTCAGGCCCATGAGGCCCATTAGGCCGCCACGGGCACAAAACGAGCCAGGAGCTCGCGCGGGGGGTTCAACGCGCCGAGGCTCCTTTCCTCTCCCGTCCGCCCCCCGTCCGACCCTCACCCGCGCCGACCGGCCGCCGCCGCCGGCTTACCGCCCCCACGCCTCGGTTTACCGACCGGTCAGTGCGGCTTACCGAGCCCGCGACGCTCGGTCGGTTAACCGGACGGATCTAGCGGTTAACCGGTCGGTTAGCCCGGTAAACCGACCGGATCCGTGGCTAACCGCGCATGTAAGTTTTTTTTTTTGTTTTTTTTATTTAGAGTAGTTTTAGGATTTAGGTAGAATTTGTGTTAGGATTTAGGATAGTTTTTTGGTTAGGTTTTAGGTAGGATTTATTTTAGGATGTTTTTTTAGGATTTAGGATTAGAGGTAGGATTTGTGGTAGGATGTATATTTTAGGTATATATTGTGTGACTTTGTGTATATATTGTGACTTTGTGTAAGTGAGGTATAGATTTTAGGTATATATTGTGTGACTTTGTGTATATATTGTGACTATATATTGTTGTTTTAGTGACTATATATTTAAGCGAATATGTATTTGTATGCGACTATATATTGTTGCTTTAGTGACTTATGTTATTTTTTACCACATTGTGTGGTCTTTTTACATTAATTTGTGCAAAGGAAGTACCAAAATTTCTTTTTATTCATGAAAGAAAAAAAACGGTTTGGAGCGGTAAACCGGTCAAACCGGCCGGTTACCGTTCCAAACCGGCCGGTTTACCGGACTCGAACCGAACCGAAGCGGGTTTGAATTTAATTTTGAATTCGACCGGTTACCGACCGGTTACCGGTAAACCGGGCCGGTTTACCGCTACCGGAGGCCGGCGGTTACCGGAAACCGGTCGGTAAAAAAAACCTGCCCCGACCTGCAGTACACCGGCCCGCTTCCCCCGCCCACTCCCGACCTCACGCATGGCGGATCCGGCGGCGAGCCCCATCCCGTCCCCTCCCCCGGCCAGCAGCGCCACCGTGTGCCCTCAACCGGCTCCCGCGCAGGCGCCTCGTCCCCCACTCCCATCCGGATCCCTATCCCCACACCAGTAGCTCGAGCTAATAAAGCTCCGCAGGCAATGGCGAGGCGCACACAAGCTCCGCAGATGGCAGCGCTAGACGGCCGCGACCTCTGCAGGCGGCAGGCCGCCATGGGCCATCCCGCCCCTCGGCGGCGGCGCGTTGCGCACCCGGAGGATTGAGCCCTGGGCGGTGATGAATCCTACACCATGAGGACGCCCGGTGTCTCCATCCCCGGCATAGCATGGACAGGAGGCCCCGGCGGCCGCGCAACCCGTCCCACGGCCATGCGAGCGACGTCCCCTGGCTAAGGTGCATCTTGTGCACGGCGACGGCGGATCAACTCGGGGAGGCGACGGCGGCCGCTGCATCGCGGAGGGAGTTGATAAGCGGCTCCGTCAGCTACGAAGGGGACCCAGTTCATCTGTTCTATACCAATGTTTTAAACAGCGGGCTAAGGTGTTTAACGGTATATGTTTAAAACAGCTAATAGCGGAGCTATATCGGGCTATAGCGGGATATAACGGCTAAATTGTACATGAACACAAATAGCGGCACCCTTTCTTAAAAGACTATAGCGGGCTATAACGGCAGTTTTAACGGGAGATTTAAAACTATGTTCTATACACATGGGCGTGCGCATGGCACTGACTACTGAGGAATTTGCAGGTACTGAGGGATTTCCCACTAGCACTAGTAGCAGCTGGGATTGGAGAGCTACTGATTCAGATCTAGGCCGCGTTCACTGGCCATGTGTATCCAAAATATTTCCTCTTTCATCCGTCACATCGAATCTTTAGACGCATGTATGAAGCATTAAATGTAGGTAAAAAAAATAACTAATTGTATAGTTTGTCTGTAAAGTTCGAAACGAATTTTTTGAGTCTAATTAATCTATGATTGGACAAATTTTACCAAATAACAACGAAGAGTGCTACAGTAACTTTTCACCCAATTTTTCTCAACTAAACACAGCCCTACTGAAATGAGTTCAGTATATTTAAGTACCATCTAGTGTATGCGAGCAGTTTTGGATGGTTTCTGCCCATAGTTTTAAATCTCCCGCTAAAGCTGCCGCTATAGCCCGCTATAGCCTTTTAAGACAGGGTGCCGCTATTTGTGTTCATGTACAATTTAGCCGCTATATCCCGCTATAGCCCGATATAGCTCCGCTATTAGCTGTTTTAGACATATACCGCTAAACACCTTAGCCCGCTATTTAAAATATTGTTTCTGCCTTTTCATGTGTTCTGGTAGCAGTAACCTTAGTTTTTTTAGAGTAACCTTAGTTACAGTAATTAGTGGCAGCGTCTAGAAAGATACTGACACAAAGTACTTGAAGATACTGACAACTCCTTAGGCCCGTTTAGTTTAGGGGCTGTTTAGTTGGCAAAATTTTTAGCGAAACACTACTGTATCAGTTTCGTTGTTATTTGGTAAATATTGTCCAATCATAGTCTAATTAGGCTTAAAAGATTTGTCTCGTCCATTTCGTCTAAACTGTATAATTAGTTTTATTTTTTATCTATATTTAATGCTTCATGCATGTGTTCAAAGATTCGATGTGACGGGGAATCTGAAAATTTTGGCAAATTTTTTGGCATCTAAACGGTGCCTTAGAGAAGTTAAAGTTTAACTCCCATCACATCAATGTTCCCTCAAATGCATGGAGTACTAAATGTAGACTAATTGCATACATGTTGGCACAAATTAGGAGTAATTTACGAGACAAATCTATTAAACCTATTTAGTCCAAGATTAAAAACTTTTTGTCAAATAAGACAAAATTGCTACAGTGTTTGTTAAACTTTAACACCCAAACTAAACGGGGCCTTAAAGATACTGATATAATACTGACAAATACTTGAAGATACTGATAAAACACTTACTGACAAAATAGATACTGACAACTACTTGAAGATATTGGGTACTGACTGATATAATACTGACAAATACTTGAAGATACTGACTGATATAATACTGACAAATACTTGAAAATACTGCCAAAATTCTTGAAAATACTGACAACTACTTGAAGATAATGGGTACTGACTGATATAGTACTGAAAAATACTTAAAGATACTGACAAAATACTTGAAAATACTAATAAAATACTTAAAGACACCGACAGCTACTTAAAGGTACTAGCAAATAAAGAAGTTATAGTACTGCATGTACCAAGCTACTGACGGAATACTTGAAGATACTAAAAAAAAAGATACTGACAATTACTTAAAGGTACTAGCAACTACTAAAGTTAAACTATCGGCTGTCATAAGCTATTGACAAAAATACTTGAAGATACTGAGAAATACTTAAAAATACTGACAACTACTTAGAGGTACTAACAACTACTGAAGTTATAGTACCAAGCTATACCAAGCTACTGACAAAAATATTGACGAAATACTTGAAGATACTGACAAAATATTTGAATATACTAACAGATAGGTACCAGTAACTATTGAAGTTATAGTACCGGCTATATCAAACTATTGATGAAAATACTTGAAGATACGACAAAATACTCGATGAATTTGTGATGCCCTTGGCAGCTGTACCAAGCAACAAAGCAAAAATACATAAAATGTCCACATAGTAGATAGCACACAGGATCCGGGAGGGCTCTCCACACTAGCTTGGGCCGGTTTAGTTCCCCCAATTCTCCCTCAAATTTCACTATGCAAAAAGAAGATTATCTGTCACATTAAAATGTCGGCAAATGCATGGAGTACTAAATGTTGATGAAATCAAAAACTAATTGCACAATTTTGTTGTACTTTGCGAGATGAACATTTTAAGCCTAGTTAGTCAAAATTTGAATAATTTTTACCAAATACAAACGAAATGCTACAGGAATTCTGATACAGTGTTTTTCTCCCTAATTCAACGAACTAAACGAGACCTTGGTGCCGCAGGAGTGCAAAAGGGCAAGCAGAAAAGGCAACAGGCCTTTGAGATAAAAAAAGGAAAAAAATAAAGGCAGGCCTACGGATATTGCAGGAATGCAGTAGGCGCATGCACTCTCCTCTCCGTGACTGCATGTCCCCCTGCGCAAAAGCAGAAGTGAGCGCGCGTGAAGCGTGGCTCGTGGAGAGGCGCGCGGGGCCGGTTCGAAGGGAGCTGGTTGGGGGTTAGACAAGTTGGCTCCTGGTGTAGAATATTATTCTACACCCCAGGTGTAGAATATATATATATATATATATATATATATATATATATATATATATATATATATATATATATATATATATATATAACTGCTACCCTATAGTTGGCTACAGAATAACTTATTCTGTAGCCACTTTGAGTTACGATAATTACTATGTTAATTTATGAGATTACAGTAACTCCTTACTAAGTGGTTTACTATAACGTTACGGTAAATATCCCCATGTGTTATAGTAATTCAACTATCGTAAATATGTATTGACATTGTCGTAAATTAGTATATAAAATTATCGTAAATGGAGGTGGCTACAGAATAACTTATTATGTAGCTGGCTATAGAGTATACTCTCCCTATATATATATATATATATATATGACAACGTATCTGGTGTAAACTAATTTTTTCGTGTAACCGTGCAAATTTTTAATCTGGCCCATGTAATGTTGATCCAAAGGGCGCATGGGGATTGTGTGATTTTGCGCTTAACCGTCTGCTCCTAATCACACTTTTGCAAATCCCTCTTCCCACTCTCTCTACGCCCTCTTAGATCAACATCATGCGGCCCAGATTAGAAGTTTGCACGGTTGCACAGAGATGTTAGTTTGCACCAGATACGTTGCCTATATATATATATATATATATATATATATATATATATATATATATATATATATATATATATATATATATATATATATATATATATATATATATATATATTACCCTACAGCTGGCTATAAAATAACTTATTCTGTAGCCACTTTGAGTTACGATAATTGCTATGCTAATTTATGAGATTATAGTAACTCCTTACTATGTGATTTACTATAACGTTATGGTAAATATCCTCATGTGTTATAGTAATTCAACTATCATAAATATATACTGACATTGTCGTAAATTAGTATATAAAATTATCGTAAATAGAGGTGGCTACAAAATAACTTATTTTGTAGCTAGCTATAGAGTATTCTCTCTCTCTCTCTCTCTATATATATATATATATATATATATATATATATATATATATATATATATATATATATATATATATATATATATATATATATATGAAACCATACAGCTGGCTACAAAATAGCTTATTCTATAGCCACTTTGAGTTACGTTAATTACTATGCTAATTTACGTGATTATTGTAACTTCTTACTATGTGATTTACTATAATGTTATAGTAAATATCCCCATATGTTATAGTAATTCAACTATCGTAAATATATACTAACATTGTCGTAGATTAGTATATAAAATTATCGTAAATAGAGGTGGCTACAAAATAACTTATTTTATAGTTAGCTCTCCTATGTCTTCTTGTCCAAATATATATAGTTCATATCGCAACAATAATATCTCTGATCGTCTCTCCCCCGTCTCTTTCTCACGCGCGCTCCGCTCACCCTTGCCCGACAGCGTCCACGTGCGCCGGCCCCACCACTACCGCCAAGACCCGTGCCCAGACCCCCTCGCCGACCACAGTGTCCGCGCACCACCACGCCATCGTGGGCCCCACCTCCCATCTCCCTCTTCCTCCTCCCTCCTGTTTAGCCGAGCACAAGCAGCCTCTGCAGTACACAGCACTAGCAGCACCCCAGAGCCACGCAAGCCACGTTCAACGAGCACGGAAGTACTAGCAGCTCAGACTATCTGCACTCGTGGTACTCTAAATTTACCTCTAAAGAGAATATTCCGTCCTGGTCATCGTGATTCTCTCCTCTATCTCACTTTCTCCCGCACCCATCATACTCTATATCTCATCCTCTATATCAACTTTCCCCAGGTGGGTCCCACACGTTAGTTTTTCTCTCTTTTTTTCCAACCGGACGCCCTCATCCCCATTATCTCTCCTCTATCCTTTTCTTCTCCCCAATCGTGCCCGCACTCCTCCTCGTCGTCGCCTGCTCCTCGTCGAGCCCGGCTAGCAAGGGAGTAGTGGGCGGGTGCGTGAGCTCGGCCGACAAGGGAGCAGTGGGCGGGCGCGTGACCGGCGGGCGAGCTCGGCAAGCGGCGGTGGAGGCCGACAAGGGAGCGGCTCGGGCGTGCGGGCGAGGGGCCATGGCGGCGAGGGAGCGGTTTGGCCGGCGAGGGAGCGGCTCGGCGGCAGAGGAGGCCCGACCGAGCGCGCGCGCGGGGACGCGCCCCGGCGGCGGTGGAGGAGGCCCGGCCGAGCGCGCGCGTGGGGATCCCGTGGTGGAGCTCCTCCGGCGGCGGAGGCGGCCCGGGCGAGCGCGGGCGCGGGGATCCCACGATGGAGCTCCTCCGGCGGCGGAGGCGGCCCGGCCGAGCGCGCGCGTGGGGATCCCGCGGTGGAGCTCCTCCGGCGGCAGAGGCGGCCCGGCCGAGCGCGGGCGTGGGGATCCTGCGGTGGAGCTCCTCCGGCGGCGGAGGCGGCCCGGCCGAGCGCGGGCGCGGGGATCCCGCGGTGGAGCTCCTCCGGCGGTGGAGGCGGCCCGGCCGAGCGCGGGCGCGGGGATCCCACGGTGGAGCTCCTCTGGCGGCGGTCCCGGCGAGGCCCTCCACCTCCCTGTGCTGACGCCCTCTCTCCCTTCTCCTTCCGGCCATGGCTGGAGCTCGCCCTTCCGCTTCCCTCGGGCGTGCGGAGGAGGACACGCGGGCCCCACGTGGCACATGCCGGATGGTCAGTACGTCCGGGACAGACAGCGGATGGGAGCCCGTCCTGAACGATAGCGGATGGCTTAGCGGGTGCCGCTGCGGGGATTTTTACGGGAAAGTAGTACTGCAGGATGGTTTCCAGTATAGCGCTGCGGGTAGTCTCAGAGCACCCATACCGCAAGTAAACGCACACAGCGCCATACACCCTTGCGTACACGCAGAGCAGAGCAAAACAAAGGCCTTGTTTAGATACCAAATTCACCCAAAATTCCACTATGCAAAAAGAAGATTCTCCATCACATCAAAATGTCGGCACATATATGGAGTACTAAATGTAGATGAAATCAAAAACTAATTGCACAATTTTGTTGTACTTTGCGAGACGAATGTTTTAAGCCTAATTAATTAATATTTGGACAATTATTACCAAATAAAAACAAAATTGCTACAGTGTGACGGGACATTTACTATGCAAAGTTTGGATCCCAAATTTAAGATCTAAACGAGGCCGAAGCACGCAAGTAGCAGAGCCTGCTGTTGAGCAACCATGGCCACGCCGCGCTGCAACCGGTGTCCGCTGCACCGTCAACGCGGCAGTCGCCTCAGCGCCCTCACCACCCGTTGCTCGCATCGTCCCGTCGTTCTGCAAAGCTGCCGAAGCACGCCGCGCTGTGCCACGCACGTCGCCCGTCCTTCTGCGTGCCAGCTCTGCCGTGGACATGCCGTCGTGCTGAGCGAGCCGTGTGATCGAGCTCCGCTCTGAGGGCCACATATACAAGGGGCGCGCCTCTTGTCTCTTGCCTCTCCTCCACCACTGAGCTGCCGAGCCATCCCACTCTACCATACGAGTCTCGCCACCCCCGGTTCCTCCCTCCTCTGTTCTTGAGCGCAGAAGCAAGCCACCTCCGTCGATCTCCACGGACGAACCACCGTAGCTCGATTAGGTCGGCGGTGAGCACCTCTAGACCCTCCTCCACCTCCTCCAAGCCGCGCCTCTTCCTCTCGCCTGTGTCGATCCGCTCCCGAGCTCCAGAGGTCGTCAATGGCGGCTCCCATGGCGCTCAACGCCCCTTCCCTTTTCCTCCCTCACTCGTGCCTTGTAGCGTAAAATCGGAATTCCCTCATCCTCCTCTCCCTCACCATACTCTTGGATTTGAGACTCGTTGCTGGTTTAGCCATCTCGGCAGAGCTTCAGCAAGCGTCCATGGCGGACGCAGGAGTGAAAAAGCGCGACCTCCTCTGTGCTCTCACTGGAGTCTAAACCAAGCCTCCATTCCTTGTCCTTTTGCACTTAAGGCCCAGTTTAGTTCTTGAAAATTTTGCAAAAGAACAGTAGATTTCTCGTCACATCGAATCTTTGGACGCATGCATAAAATATTAAATATAGATAAAAAATAAAACTAATTATATAGTTTAGACGAAATGAACGAAACGAATCTTTTAAGCCTAATTAGACCATGATTGAACACTAATTACCAAATAACAACAAAAATACTATAGTTATATTTTACCAAAAAATTTGGCAACTAAACAAGGCCTAACTCTCCAACAGCAGCAACAAGGAGGCCCACAAGCCGTGTGCTAGTCGCGAAGTCCAGAAGCACTACGTGAAATCCAAAACACCACTCAGCCAATCGCGTGCATGCATTATTTTCCTTCGATTCAATTAGACAGCCTCCTTTGCAAATTAATATCTTCCCATCCGAACTCCGATTCCATCGTTTCTTCTTTCTAAATTTATCTAAAATTGATATCTATCTCTCGTATAAATTTCAAGATTTTAGAGCTCATTTGAGTAAGTGCTAGTATTTGGTTATGTTTGTATGCGCGTTTTAGCTGACTGAGTGAACGAGCCGGAGAACGAGGACGTCGGAGACGAGTACCACGAGTTCGACACTGAGGATCCGGACTGCCAGCAAGAGTTTCTCGAGGATGCCGACGGAGGCAAGTCCAATCTATCCCCTTTGATGAATGCTGATCTCATTTTTTAACACAACCCGTACAAGCCGTTTTAAATACTGCATGTACGATATACGTACGAGATATTTTCGCTGCTTAGCTAAAACCCGTTTAAATAACCATCATTGATTGATATTATCTGATAATTGTTTTGTTCAAATCTAGGAAACAAATATTATGCTATGACGAAATATCTTTACTTAGAAACGCTTAGGACTTGGTACCCATCATGGATACTCATCACTATGATTTCTCAAATGCAATGATTTTAATGAAAATAGTGTGAGTGGTGAAGATAAGTTGTGGGTATTTTAAAAGGGTTAATGAACAAATCATAGATGGTGATTAACCTAGAGATGGGGCGGATCGGATCCCTTTCGTGGGATGCCGTGGTGTTGTGGCTTGTACCTTTTGTGGTTAAGCGTGAAGATATCCGTCTTATCTCGATTAAGGACTGAGTTAATGATTCATCTCACCTAACTCATTTTATCGTACAACCACTCAACCTTGTATGTGGCAAGGCTTAGTCTAAATTATCCTAGTTGGTATGGCAATCACTTGGAGGCAGGTGTGCAACGGGACACTAAGACATGTATGTGAAAACTGAGGAATTGTATGAAATGTAATGAGCTCTGTAAACTATTGTATTATGATATTATTGCCTTAGTGTGCCCGTGGTGAGTGCCAGTATTCAGCTATGGAGGATAATGGCTCTGATAGATCTGTGCTTGCACAATGGTGTTAAGTTACATTATCCTACTTATTGTGAAAGTGTACGATCTCTGCAGAGTGTAAAATCTATCTAGATAGCTGTGTCCGCGGTCTCGGACGGGTTATGGCTTGATTTCAACAACTAGATGGGTTGGGATGAGTGAAAACATGAGCGTGTGTGTGATTTTAGAAATAAATGGTTACTGGCCCTGTGTTGTGGGAACAGAGTGTTCAACAGCACTTAAAATTGTGACAAACCTCCTTTTTCAGAATTACTCTTATATATGGAGAATATATGTCTTTTGCAAAGGTATTTATGAAATGAAACTCTGCACGTGTCTAAAGATAGCTTTATGCAAATAAAACCAAGCTTTATCCTCGATATATATCCATATGCGTGTACTGTTATCTCCTCCCATAGGGTAAGGTTGGACTTGTTGAATACTTTGTACTCAGCCTTGCTTTGTTGAATAGAGGAAGATCCAGACTTCAATCCTGAAGCTGCGTTCGAGTAAGGTCGTGTCTGCACCCAACTAAGCATATGACATTGGGATTCGTTAGATGTGTATTAGCGTTTCATTTTTCCGCGTCTGTTGGATCTGTATTATGTTGTGGTTACTTTTAATCGTGACATGCTGTCATTGTCCACGCTTATTAAGACTACTGTGCTGAGACTTATCTGATGTAATAAATGTGTTACTAGCCTCCTAGGACTAGTATTTGTATCACATTTGAGTTTCCAGATAACCAACTTGAAAGGTCTTGATGGCTACAGGGGGGTGAATAGCCTTTTAAAATTTCTACAAAGACACGCTAAATAAGTTTATCAATAAAACAAATAGCGAGATGCGAGTTTTGCTTAGCCTACGGGGTGTTTGCAAGCCACCTAACCAATTCACAATTCTAGTATATTTTCACTCAACCGCACAAGTCAAACCGAGAAGGTAACTACAACTACAACTAGCAAGCTACACAAAGGAGCTACTCTAGCAAAGCTAACTAGCTAGCAAAGATAACTAAGAAGGTAAAGCGGAGTTGAGTTAGGAGAGTTTCACCAAGGGGCGAAGTATTGAGCCAACCAATATGATCAATAATAAATACCAAGACAACCGAACACCGAGATCATGTAATCAGAATATAAAAGTGATGACACGAAGATTTATCCCGAGGTTCACGTGCTTGCCGGCACGCTAGTCCCCGTTGTGTCCCTCTTCATCACGTGGTTCGGTGGCTAATCGGTCTCACACCGAGCCTCTCAAAAGGCACCACAAGAACCTACCAAATGGCAAAAGGTTGCAATGACACGAGCAATTTACTAACGTTGCCTTTGGTGCTTCACCGAGGTAGACACAAACCCCTCACAATCACCGGAGGTAGCCAAGAACAATCACCAACTCTTGCCAACGCCTCCAAGCTGCTCCAAGCCATCTAGGTGGAGGCAACCACCAAGAGAAACAAGAATCCCACAGCAAATCAACCACCAAGTGCCAACTAGATGCAATCTCACAATGCAAATGCACTTGGATCACTCAATCTTACTTCGAATATGCAAAGAAGCAAGAGAGATGAGTGGGAGGAGAGTTGCTTAGCTCAAAGTGCTCACAAGTATGTCAAAAGTCCAAGAGAGAGAGCCTTGAGCCGGCCAACGAGTATTTATAGACATACCCCTTCGAATATAGCCGTTAGAAAACTTGAAACAGCCGAAGTCGTGCTGACCGGACGCGCTGGTCAAACTGACCGAACGCACCGATCGCACAACGGCTATGCTGCGAAGCACCGACCGGACGCGCTCGTTGCGTGGACCGGACGCGCGAAGTACGACCGGACGCGCTGGTCCCGTAATGGACCGGACGCGCTGGTCAAGCTTGAGCAGCGCATAACAAAACAACGACCGGACGCGCTGCAGAACTGACCGGACGCCACAGTGCCAGCGTCCGGTTGGAGTCCAGTAAGTTCCCTGAACGACCGGACGCGTCTGGTCATCAGTGACCGGACGCGCCACCGCGTCCGATCAAAAAACAGAAACACGCGCAGACGCTAAACACTGACCGGACGCGTCCGGTCAAACAGAAACCGCGTCTGGTCTAGTGTCCGGTCACCTCTGTGACCTCCGTTCGCCTCTGTTTCTTTTCTGACTTCCGGCGTAGTGGAAAAAAGTCGTTTCAACTCCTCGAAAACGCCTGAATCCCGCCGAGCAAGCTCGGCGGGAGGGAGAGAGGACCCCAAACCCTCTCTACCGCTCAAACTCCACCGCCTTCGCAAACGTGCTAACACCACCAAGTGATCTCGTCAAGTGTGAGTGTGTTAGCATTTTCACAATCATTTTTAAGGCGATATTAGTTCTATCCAAATGCATATAATCATGAAATGCGCATCTAGAGGCACTTAGGAGTTCAATAGCCACATCATTCCCCTCTTTATAGTACGACTATCTAACCTATAATGTAACCACACCCACTAGGTGTTTTGGTTACTAAAACACAACCCTTAAGCATATACCTTTGCCTTGATCACGTAGGGTTACGTTCAAATCCAAGTGTGGCCATCATGATCACCATGTCCATCTTGCCACCAACCTTATAATGTACTAATCCTCATATGCTACATACAACTTAGGCATATGATTAGTACTTAGGCATTGTCACTAATTAGTAACACCAAACATAGGACTTTCAATCTCCCCCTTGTTGGTAATTGGTGACAAACCTTTCACAAAGATATTATGATAAAATTTTGATTGAACTCATGTCACATTGTCCAAGTATATTACCATGTGTAAGAATTATGGACATGTGATCATGAATTCAAATTGATAGCAATGGCTCCCCCTACATGTATGCTATATGTTTGGATTTTTGGAAGCATACATGTTAGATAGTAAAGATTAGGAGCATTAACTACCAATAGGTGCTAAGTGTTTTAGATTATAGACCTTTGAAGCGTGAACCATCGGAGTAGCGATAAACACCATCTTAGCACCTTGTGTAGTTAGATACCACTTGGAAAAGCACAAACATAACTAGAAACCTCATGAGATCAACATTATAAGCAAGGCTCTAGTACCACTTTGAAAAATATGAAGTAAGAAAAATCTAACTACTTCCTATTCATGCTAGTACCTCAATATACCATTCAAATTATACTAGCAAGTCACCACATAAGCAATGTATTGGAGAAAAAGAAATGCATAACCATGCATCATACATATGAAGTGCACATGGAAATGCAATAATCATGCTTAAGAGCTTGCTCCCCCTACTTGTGTGCTCAAAATTTTAGTTGATCCCCTTCTTTTATTAATTTTCCCCTTTAGGTTTTTTTCACCCTTTAGAATCTATCTTTGTGAACAACATTTTTTTCCTTTTTGTGCTTCTCCCCCTTTGAGTTCTATCTTTGTGAACAACATTTTCTCCCCCTTTGGCACCAATGACCACAAGGGACCAATTTTAGATAGATTATCATGTTGAATTATGGGGTGAGGATCAAGTTTGTGATTCAACCTAGATTGCTTGCATAAATAAAATGCTTCGGTTTGATCTAAGGGCAAGCTTCTTCACACCTCACTAGAAGGGTTATCATGCACCATGTTGAAGCAAATATTTAGACAAGTTTTCTAGATTAAACACTTAGGATCACAAGCTACTTAAACAAGTTATATGCTACCACTAGATCATACAAGTCATGGAAACAATAGTGGCACCATATAAACTTCAAATTCATTTGATTTTCATGAATGAGTCTAGAACATGTAAATTATGACTAGATGCACTAAACCAGTCCTTAGCATAGAATGTATGACATGTCAACCAATTGTACCTTGGGGCTCGAAGGAGAGGCATGTCATATATGGGGTGCATCAACTCATGTTGGAGAAGTCAAGTATGTTCAACTCATTCTTTAGCTTGTGAAATCTCTTCTCATCAAGTGGCTTGGTGAATAGATCGGCTAATTGATCTTTGGTGCCCACACTCAATAGCAATGTCACCCTTTTGTTGATGATCTCTAATAAAGTGATGGCGAACATCAATATGCTTTGTTCTTTGATGTTGAACTTGATTGTTGGTTAGCTTCACGGCACTTTCATTGTCACATAACAATGGCATATTCTTGAAGTTGATTCTAAAATCTTTCAATGTTGCCTTCATCCACAAGATTTGTGCACAACAACTACCCACGGCGATGTATTCGGCTTCGACGATAGATAGTGCAATACTATTTTGATTCTTGGATGACCATGAGACAAGTGATCTTCCCAACAGTTGACAAATCCTGGAAGTGCCCATTCTCTCCACTTTGTCACCGGCATAGTCGAAATCTAAATATCCAACTAGCTCAAAGCTTGCACCTTTGGGATACCATAATCCAACATCTTGTGTATGCTTTAAGTACCTCAATATTCTCTTTGTTGCCTTCAAATGACTTTCTCTTGGTGAGGCTTGAAATCTTGCACACAAGCATACACTAAACATTACATCGGGCCTTGATGCCGTCACATAGAGTAGGCTACCAATCATTGATCTATATAGTTTTTGATCCACCATGTTGCTATTCTTGTCACTATTCAAGCTTCCACTAGTGCTCATTGGAGTAGTGATTCCTTTTGCATCTTCCATACCAAACTTCTTTAGCATATCCTTTATGTATTTGGTTTGGCTTACAAATGTTCCTTCCTTCATTTGTTTGATTTGATGTCCAAGAAAGAAACTAAGTTCTCCAATCATTGACATTTCAAATTCCTTTGCCATCATTTTTCCAAACTCATCACAATAATCTTGATTGGTTGAACCGAATATGATATCATCAACATATATTTGCAACACAAACAAGTCTTTCCTAATCTTCTTGGTGAAGAGAGTAGTATCCACTTTGCCTATGACAAATCCTTTGGATAGCAAGAAGTCTCTTAATCTTTCATACCATGCTCTAGGTGCTTGCTTCAATCCATACAAAGCTTTTCTCAATTTGTAGATATGATTGGGTTTCTTGTCATCTTCAAAACCGGGAGGTTGCTCCACATACACCTCTTCTTGAATGTACCCATTGAGAAATGCACTCTTCACATCCATTTGATATAGCTTGATATTATGAGCACAAGCATAGGCAAGTAAGATCCTAATTGCTTCCAATCTTGCAACCGGGGCATAAGTTTCACCAAAGTCAAGACCCTCTATTTGTGTGTAACCTTGAGCCACTAGTCTTGCTTTGTTCCTTACTACTATCCCATCTTGATCTTGCTTGTTGCGAAAGACCCATCTTGTTCCAATGACATTGTGATCCTTAGGCCTCTCAACTAATTTTTATACTTCATTTCTCTTGAAGTTGTTGAGCTCTTCATGCATTGCATTTACCCAATCCAGATCTCTCAATGCTTTATCAATGTCCTTAGGTTCTTTTATTGACACAAAAGAAGAGTGAGCATAAAATGATGCCAATCTTGATCTAGTTTGAACTCCCCTTTGTATGTCACCAATGATGGAATCTAATGGATGGTCTCTTGCAATGTTAGTTGGTTGAAGCACTTGGACTTGATTGCTTGGATGTTGATGTTGATCATAAGTTGGAGATGATGAACTAGCCACTTGTTGATCTTGTTGCACTTGAGATGAAGTACTAGCATGATTTTACATTAGAGAACCACTAGCTTGAGTGATTGGACTTTGGAGCACTTGATCTTTGTTGTCATCCACATCAATCACTTGCTTTGGTCTAATATCACCAATATCTATTTCTTTTATAGCATTGGTCAATTGAGTTCCTCTCACATCATTCAAGTTATCTTCTTCATTTTGAGAGCCATTTGTTTCATCAAACTCAACATCATGAACTTCCTCAAGAGAGATGAGTGGGAGGGGAGTTGCTTAGCTCAAAGTGCTCACAAGTATATCAAAAGTCCAAGAGAGAGAGCCTTGAGCCGACCAACGAGTATTTATAGACGTACCCCTTCGAATATAGCCGTTAGAAAACTTGAAACAGCCGAAGTTGTGCTGACCGAACGCGCTGGTCAAACTGATTGGACGCACCGATCACACAACGGCTATGCTGCGAAGCACCGACCGGACACGCTCGTTGCGTGGACCGGACGCGCAAAGTACGACCGGACGTGCTAGTCCCGTAACGGACCGGACACGCTGGTCAAGCTTGAGCAGCGCATAACGAAACAACGACCGGATGCGCTGCAGAACTGACCGGACGCCACAGTGCCAGCGTCCAGTTGGAGTCCAGTAAGCTCCCTAAACGACTAGACGCGTCCGGTCATCAGTGACCAGACGCGCCACCGCGTCCGATCAAAAAACAGAAACACGCGAAGATGCTAAACACTGACCGGACGCGTCCGGTCAAACAGAAACCACGTCCGGTCCAGCGTCCGGTCACCTCTGTGACCTCTGTTCGCCTCTGTTTCTTTTCTGACTTCCGGCGTAGTGAAAAAAAGTCATTTCAACTCCTCGAAAATGCCTAAATCCCGCCGAGCAAGCTCGGTGGGAGGGAGAGAGGACCCTAAACCCTCTTTACCGCTCAAACTCCACCGCCTTCACAAACGTGCTAACACCACCAGGTGATCTCATCAAGTATGAGTGTGTTAGCATTTTCACAATCATTTTTCGAGGCGATATTAGTTCTATCCAAATGCATATGATCATGAAATGCACATCTAGAGGCACTTAGGAGTTCAATAGGCGCGTCATTCCCCTCTTTATAGTACGGCTATCTAACCTATAATGTAACCACACCCACTAGATGTCTTGGTTACTAAAACACAACCCTTAAGCATATAGCTTTGCCTTGATCACGTTGGGTTGCGTCCAAATCCAAGTGTGGCCATCATGATCACCATGTCCATCTTGCTACCAACCTTGGAATATACTAATCCTCATATGCTACATACAACTTAGGCATAGGATTAGTACTTAGGCATTGTCACTAATTACCAACACCAAACATAGGACTTTCACACGAGCACTTTAGGTGGTATCAGAGCTATAGTTGGCTGTAGGGTGCATCCGCAAGTAAACAACGTATAAGCATCACGCTTACACAATGTTGGCCACTCACTCGTGTACTTTGGAGTGAGCTCTATACGAACTTATGTTTGAACATAAAGATAATCTAACTATACTAAACATATAATCAAAGTAGACGATGAACATGATAACTAAGAATATGAATAATATTAAGAACAATATCATAGCAATTGTAGAAACATATAGAATATGAAAGATACAAAAAAGGATACAAGGGGCTATACCAAGCCACGCTCTTGTCAAGATCAGGAATCCAGGCAAAGCTTGACTCCCTCTAGATCTAACCTAGCGAGTTATACCCTAGAATATTGTGGAGCTCTGAGGTTTTTCTCTTCTAATTAGGGTTTTTGAATGATGATATGACTTGATCAATAATGCCTAGGGGTGGTAGGGGTTGGTATATATAGGGGGAACTATTAATCCTAAGCCCTCGGATCAAACCTATTTAAAGCAACGGCGTAGTTGCAATCCCTAAGGCGGTGGAGAACTGACGTAGAAAGGGGAGGATGACATGTGGACCCACATGGCCAGGATGCTTGCAGCCCCACCTAGTAGCCACCTCCCCTCTGCTTTGGTGGTTTGCCTTCTGGTGTCTTTTAGAGTTGGTTTCATCGTGGATAAGCGCGATTAATTATGACGTTTGGGTCCACCTTGACGGTTTTCTGGATAAACCCTGCTAGAAACACAAATTCACCAAAACTTATGGAATTTATTAGTTTAAACCTCTAAACCTATGTTGGTGATCATATTGATGCATTTATTCAAGTTATATTAATAGTTTATGATAGGTGTTAACTACCGTCAACACGTCCCAGCATGGCATGTCTTTACTTCTGCGACAAAGGCCATGGGCATGCGTGCCCTACTTGCCACGATCGACCGCCTGAGGGATCAAGCGCTGACCAAGTCGATGGTGGTGCGCACCTTCCTCCATCGTTGGATTCTCCCACTAAGGGAGAGGGGTGCATCCCCTATGGTGGCACTAGGGCATCATCGACCCCATGATGGAGTTTGGGTACCCCCATCTTGGATTCGCTGCTCTGATGACTAATGATAGGGGCCATCGGCCTGAACATCCCAGGGGAGGGGGTGGGTCCCATGCATTTCAGTGCCACGAACCCCCTCCTGCCCCTCCTTCGGAGGAAAGGTAGGAGTGGATGGAGGTGTCGCCGCCAGGCCCGTTGGAGGCACTAGTGTTGGTTCCTCTACCGCTTGCTGTGGCGACCCTGGTCCCTGCGCCTCCTACCACGACAGCCATCGATGGGTCACAGTGACGCCGGAGGAGTTCTCCTAGGCGAGGGTGGAGTCTATCCCGTTTTGTAACAACCCGAGTTACGATACACCATAGACTCTCATTTTGGTCAGCCGAGTTCCTATTAAATGGAATTCCCTAACCAATCTCAAGCAACCCAAACTGAAGGAAAGCATCGACATCATCGCAAACTAATCGACAACGTCTCAAGTCAACTACTAGTCAACTAGAGTCAACTGACCGGCCACCGTAGAAGGATATCACTCCAAGGAATCAGCTCATGATGTTTTATCTATTAAGAAAGACAAGTAGGTCACTGTAAGATCTAAGGTGGATCCAAGAGTCACGAGATCAGGTTTCTAAGCTTGGTTAAGCAAATTCAGAAACTACCGGACGATCCATTTTGTATATTGGACCATCCGATAAACATGCAGAGACAACAAATGGAATGGGAAGTGAGTTGCCATCCACTATGGGACATGGCCCACATGTTAGCATGAGAGATATTCCCCAACACCAGACCATTAGCTTCACTCATCCTCTCCTCATTTCCCTCACATACACTCTCTAGAAGGAAGAACAAGGGAAGGAAAGGATGAACTAGAGTGAGAAAGAGAAGAAGAAGATGGAGAAGAGAATCAAGGTGCTAGAAGGCAACAAGATCAGCCCTAGGTCAAGCATTTGAGCTTCAACAACCTCTCATCCCATGGTTAGCTCAAGAGCCCTCTCTTCTCAAATCTTGAGATCAATCCTTCAACCCTAATCTAAGCATTCTCTCCTACATGGATGGATCATGAAAGGGGCAAGTATTGGATCCTTAATCCTAGTGACAAGGAACTCACCATGAACCCAAGCTAAGTTGCCATGCCCAATCTCTCTTAATCTCTAAAATTTCTCTTAATTAAGGAATCACTAGTTACACTAGTTAACCCAAGCCTAGCTATCCCAAGCCTAGCAAATCACCTAAGTCACCATAGAAATACCTTGCACATGCATGAAGGCTGTTACCCAAGCTATAGGCATGAATCCCTAAGTCTTCACCCAAGAACCCAAGAGCATAGATTCTGTCGCCCGATTGATGGAGTGTCCGTCAATAGGACGGAGTGTCCGCCAAACCTGAAGCCTTGTCGCCAATAGCCTAAGTCTCTTGCTGAGTGAGAATATCAGAGCATATGTCACCACAATGGAGCGTCCGATGAATTATACTGAACCATAACTTGAGAACCCGAGACCACCTAATTCCTACCGGATTCTCCATGATTCCCACAGAGCATCCGCTAGTGCCAACAGAGGCAACTCACCTCGGCACCTGGCACAATGAAGTATCTGTCAGTAGGATGCAGTGCCCGACAGTCACAGTGAATGTGAGGTTGGTCAGTAAGTGCACTCAATGGGTCACCAATACTAGATCCTATCCCATAGCAATAGTTCAACGGTAGATGTCTCTTCCTATGTTCCAAGTAGAGATGCTAGTTTCCTTATCTTTAATGCGATCATCTCCAATCCACGTATCCTCTCCTTTTAGGTTCGGATATCTCATTTCATGAGGATCATGTGCGACTTGTCACTGCTAGCTTGGAATAGTCAGGATCGACAACATTAACAAGAAGGCACCCCACTATTATGAACCCTACTTTGAATACTTATCAAGTCGCATTATGAGTTACTCATTGCATGTAGAGTTGGATAATAAACTCTTCCACATAACACTTAGAGTTACTATTTAATCTGTTAGAAGCCTCACACCCAAACAATGAGAATGGGAACGCTTAATGCTTATTGCTTAGTTGCTTGGGCAATGGTAGAAGTCGATTTGAGAAGGGAACTCATACTCACGCGTGTAGGATGCTACACCTAGATAATTAACTATTAAAACCAGTGAGGGTACAACTTGACCTATCTAACCAACCTAGTTAAGGAATGATTTTCCTAATATGATAATCTTGATGACAACTTGGGTATCTTGCTCATGCGTGGGATAGGTTAGCGTGAGTGTGGGATCTTAGATGATAGCTCATGGAGCAGTAAGGACCATGTATTGTGATATATAAGGCCGAGTAACCACCCGTATAGACCACATGTCATGAATGGGGTCAACATGCCAAGTAACTATTTACGACTGGTTTATCCATGAAAATGGCAAGGGGGTGACGTCGGTCAGGAATGTCCGGGACATTGATCGGGAACCCAGTCGAACCTTTCATGTGACACTTGAGCTAGATTAGGGAAAGGTTGAAAAGCGTAAGGCAACCCTTACCCAGGCACGAGTATGGTGGTTAGTCCTGATTTGCGTGTAGGTACAGTTGCACACCTCTGCTATGTCTTGAAAGCCTAGAGTCTTTCGGGACGAAACTATTCGGTTGTTCTTTCTTTCTATACCCATGGTAGCCAGAATGATGGAATATGAGCATTTTGCTATAATGATAAGTACTGTAATTCTAATGTTGAGCATAGCACGTCATACTCTTAAAGAACATCATTGCTTTCCGCAGTTATACAAATGCCTAATAATTACCCTGTGCATCCACCAAATACTATATGTTGGATTTAAGTCCTGCGAGTATGCAATGTACTCACGGTGCAGCCGTTAAGTTGTTTTGCAGGTACGTAGTAGACTGCGTCGAGCAATCACTTGATCACCACTACATAGTAGCACTTGGAATGGGCATGACTCCAAGCGTGTTACAAGTTAACTCCGGATTCCTTGAAGGAGCAAATATGAGTATGAACATTAGTTGGGTGGAGTGACCGTGTCCACTAGGTGGACTAGGATGTAAAACTTGTGTAAGGAAGTCTGATTTATTTGAATATAATTGTATTAGCTGAGTTCCATCTACTCGTCCGGTGATGGGTTAATAATTGGAATACCATGTGCCACTTAACATGATCCTGAAGAGGAGTTACTAGTGCACTCCTGGGGGCCTCGAAGTTGTTAATTCGACATCCCCCGTTGGCTTTGGTATCGGTCCCTGACAGGGCAAGTATCGGGGTGTGACAGACGGGTATCGAAGGGCTCGTGTAATCCATTTACTAAACCATTGTAACACCCCAGGTGTTTGCCACCATTTAAGAAGTGGGTTTGAGCTCAAACATGGTAGATTAAGTGGTGATGAAGATGTCAAGGTCAAACCTATGAAAACGAGCCCCAACCTAAACTTGGATTGCACCATTGCTTCACATATAGTCCATTTTCAAGATATATGCTTGGGTGGCGTTATTGCAATATCTTCATGTGTATCACATCAATACCCATCTATATTGGTCACTCGAAAAGTTTCATGACGTTTGGAATCAAAAAGTCACATAAAATAATAAGTTATATCCTTGTTGGAATGGTTTTACTAAGTGCTTGAATTGCACTATTAAGTGAATGGAAATCTAGGTCATCAACCAAACCTTGTAACCTTTCCCAAAAGACTCTAGATGGACTCTACAACAAAAGTCGTGAAAGGTTCGTGTTGAGTAAATGCCCCGAAAATGCTCCAATGGATCAAAAAGGATAATTTAAGCTTTATCGTGATCCTACTTTGGTCAAAGTATAACAGTAGTTTCTATACCAGTTTTGAGGTTGAACCTTAAATGAGAGTTGTAGTTCACATTATGTAGAAGAAACTTTGTTTTCGGACCAAGAGCTAGATCAGCTTGGAAGCGAGTCTAATCGGTGCACAAAGATTGAATTTGCTGCAGTTTTCAGCACTTAGAATATTTCTAAGTCTAGAAATTCATCAACATCGGCATTGGCGTCTCGCATTCTCTGAAATTTGTTAAGCATCTCAAGTTGACCCAAAAGTGAAAGTTGGAGTTTACATCTTGATGAAGAGCATACAAAAAGTTGAGTTCAGTTTGATGAAGTTTTGACCATCGAATGTAAGTTTCCGTGACTGCCGTCAAGGTGTTGACACTGCTATTTTGGCAACTAGTTAACCGCTAATCTACTACTCTAATGATCTTGGTCTTTAAAGGAAAAATGTAGAGCAGGCTTAGGTGAGTAAACTTTGTTTTGGGCCCATGGCCCAATTCGACCTGGAAGTAGACCATAATCGTGTCCCACCTCTCCTGGTTCCCTACCTGCCAGGTGTTCGTTTGAATGTCGACGTGGTCACGTGCATGGACGCCGTGCGCTCCCACCTCCACCACGTGCCCCACCCCCCTTTGTCGCTGCCGCCTAGTCTTGCCTGCGTGATTGGGATGCCCCGGAGCTCCCTCACTCGCCTCTCCACTCCCTACTCGCTCTCTCAACGCTCGCCCTTGCTCTGTCACTCGCGCCGATGCCGCCCGCCATGCTCGACTCATGAGCCGAGCTCGCTGCCGCTGTTGCAGTTGGCGCTGCTCCCCCTCCTCCGCCACTGCCACACCTAGCCACGCTGTGCACGCGCCTCGCCACTGCAGGGCTCCCGCACCAGCCGTTGTCCGCTGGAGCTTCGCCAGCGCTCGGTGTTCGCCGGAGCTATAGCCAGGCTGCCGCTGTTGCCCATGGCTAGGGAGCCATAGCCAGCCACAGGCCAAGCCACGCCCCACCGGAGTTGCACGAGCATGCTCTGGTGCTCCGTTGCCGCCTCTCGTCGCTCAAGGACCGTCGTCTGCTGTTGCCGGCACGGGCGCAGCCCCGGCCCGCCGTGCTCTCGTGGCCAGCCGGCCTCGGGCCACCTCAAGCCAAGCTAGAGGCACCAATGGGTGCACATAGTCTGCCTGGAGCTCCGCCACCTCCGCAAGCCACCGGAGCGCCGCCCCCTGCCGCCGGCACCGGCCGAGCCGGCGTGCTCTGCTCTAGAAGAAGAAGATGGACCACGAGCTTAAATAAGGAGAAAGGGAAGGGTTTTTCTATGAACCATAGACTCATCTAAATAGTGCAAGAAGGACTTGTATGCTCAGTTCAATTAAAGTTTCTTCCAGGGGTCCCGTTGCAAAGTGTTTGTCCTATATGATTTTCTATTTTTTCTTTTATGGGAAAATGACTAAAACTTTGGAAAATCATAGTAATTCATAGAAAAATCATAAAATAGCAAATGAGGACTTTTTGGAATCCTTGTGAAATCGTCTATGCATTAGATCTATAATATGGCATGTTTTAGTTTAAAGTTTTCTTTGTAAAAATAGATTTATGCAGTTAGGTTTTAAGGCTAGTTGTGTTTTGTCTTTTTTATAACTGAAGATCTAGGGCTCCAAATGAGGTGAAATTTTTGTGGCATGCTACTAATGTGATGTTTGATGTGTGGTAAAAAATTCCATGAATTTTGGTTACCATATGAGTGAGTTATTAGTGTATCTTGTTTTCACATGATTTCTTGCATTAGCAATTTGTCTTTTTCATAGAGGTTGATATACATGTCCAAATGGCTTGAAATTTGTACAGTAGATTATTGTGATGATATGGTAGCTACTATAATGTTTGTAGAATTTATGGTGCATGTTTGGTATATGTTCATTAAATCACCTAGGCATCTAAATAAATTAAGAAATGCATTAAAAGAATTTATTTAGTGATGAGCACTATGCTTTTTGATGATAATTTAACATGTACTTTATGATGGTTACATTGGTTATGGCCAGATGTATGTTTGGAATATGAGTTAATATTTATTCTTGCAATTGATGCTTTCCTGGACAGTTTCTGGGACTTTGGTAATTGCACCATGAAAATGATATTTGATGAGAAACATGCTTATAACAAAGTTGTAGATGACTCATTAATCTAGCTTGTGTTAAATTTTGGTGGCTTTTGGCCTTGTAGTTTGTGATTTATGACTGCTCCAATTTGGGTTCCAGAAATAGTTGTTCTCTGGAATCTCTGGACCAGATTCTATAAATATGCATGTTTGACTTGGTTAACTTGAGAATCATGCTAAGATGATTAAATATGAATTGTATAAAATTTCATGAGATTTCCAGAATGTCTTGTTGCATGGCTATTGGATTTGTATAACTCAGTTGTGATCCAAACATGTAGTTGTTGTTTGCAGTCCAAAAATTGTCATATGCTAGTTATGGTTGTTTACTCCATGTGTTGCTAAGTGTGGCTTATATCCTTGATGATGGTCAAGTTAAGATACTTGTGATCTTATTACACTTGTGTTATGCTTGACATGCTTGCCCTTTTTAATTGGTTGTGTGATGTTAGTTAAATAGCTTTTGGCGTCTATGTCTTACTCGTGTGTTTACTTGAATGATTATGTGATGCGTCTTGTGTTACCATTCATCATATTCATACACATGCATCTTGCATCTCATTTAGGTTCGCTAGATGCACCACATGAAGGATGAGATGTTGGAGCCAAACCCAAAGACGGTGTTTGGTGGACCTATCCCGAAGATGAAAGGATTAAGCAAGTGTCAGGATGGGTGATGCTCGCCAAGCGAGTGTCATCTGTCAAACACTAACCTAAGTGTTCAATCCTAGGCAAGCTCCGGAGCATTCTAAGTCTCCTACTTTATAAAAAGCAATTCTTTATATATGAGTTATATATATTGTTGCATTAAGTTATAGGAGTTGAGTGAAACCGTTGTTGCATTTATTACTATCCTTGCCCACCTGGTTACCTTTTTACCCTGTTAGGTCAGGATCGAATAACTGCTTAGCCTTGCTTAGACCGGTAGCGATCGGTGATTTTTGGTCACCTACATTTATAGGTGGTTACTGAAAGAATTTAGCTATGAAAAGAATGATATCCTAGAATTAACCATGTGTTGATGGATAATTGGAGACCGGACGGAAAAGTTGGAGGCAACCAGACAGGGTTCTGGGGTGCTGTTAGTTTTTTGTCTGTGTCGATTAAGGACCGATCATTGCTCGTCCCTCTTGTCATGTTGAACGCATGCCTCACATTTAGCTGGCCGAATAAAGTATCTTTCGACCGTGAAGCTAGTGACACTATTTGAGCCGGGATAAACTCGGATTGGCAGACTGGTACTGAAGGGGGTATGACGGGGACGCGAAGAGTGAGCCAAAGGTGCGTCTTGGCTGTCGGTGGTCCCTGGGTAGTGCAGTCCAAGACTGTTATCCCGTGGCTACTTGGAAATTGTCATTGGTGATCTAAGCGACCCTGACGGGGGAAGCGTGGTTTGTGTGAGGAATAAATCACCAGCTGGTTAGGAATCGATTCGAATCGCCATCGCTCCTGGATAGTGAGCACTTGACTCGAGCTACAACATCGTAGTAATTATGATGGAACAATGATGGTTATTGGATGGTAGTGAAAATGCTAAATTTAAATTGGTAACTGGATGTATTGGTTAATCAAGTGATTTCTATAGTATAGGTGCTTATCTAGTTGGATAGGTCATACTAAAGATGATGCAAAATACTTAAAATAGTATCTTTATAGTAGCTTATGCTTTTCGCAAATGAGTCAAGCTAGCCCACTGAAAGAAAGCCTTGCATACTCTTTGGTGTCATATTATTTTTGGTTTTGACGGGTAAGTCTAGCTGAGTACCTTCTCGTACTCAGGGTTTGTTCCCACTTGTTGCAGGTTGTGATGTATCATGGCTACTGCAAGAATTGGATGGCTCCTGCTGTAGTGGCGGAGTGTGGTCATGGGCATGACCCTTCTGAGCTATCTTATCTCTCATGCTTTTGTTGGAAATTGACCCTAGTACTGGCATGTATTTGAATTAAGATGATTTTAGTTTCAATCTACTTTGCTTCCGCTACTTTTGAACTTGAGTTGTAATAACTCAATGGAACTCCGATCTATGTTAAATTACTTGTAATAATAGATGTAACATATGACTTGTTATGTTGAACCACTACGATCTTGTCTTGTATGTTGGTTGGTTTGAAATCCCTCGTGATTTCATTGGACTACCGGAGTTATAGGAGCTTAAGTACGGGAATTTAATCGCTCCGGCGATTGTTTTTGTACTTTTATTCTTATAATTTGGGTGGTTCCGTTACAACCACCATTGACTAGTGCATGGCACTTGGAAAAATAGAAATAAAATTTGGTCTTCTATTTCCTAGGACCAAACCCTAAAGGTTAAAGGTAACCCTTCTCTGACTAGTTGCTCTTGCCATTCTCCCATGTCCAATGGAAAGTTGAGTATCAAAGAGAGTTTTCGAAGGAAAACAATAAAACATGACAACTTTGCGAACGCTGACATGGGGCAGGGGTTATATGATAACCTAAGTGAGGAGTTGTCTTTTGTAATCGCCCTATGCATAGTACATTACAATGGTAGAATAGCCAAAGGCAGTAGCAATCCTAATCTTTCATCTCTGAAGGCAGCCCTTATCCATTATCTCGTCTGGAAAATTCAGCAGAGTATCCCCTGTATCTTGGCCTTATCTCCCCATCACAGAACAAGCAGATAAGTTTGTATATATGCAAGACTATTGACCAACATCACAGCTGACATAGGAGATCCATAGACATGGTTTATCAATATGACCTGAAAGTTTCATCAAGTTCTCTACCGTTCAACCATGACCATTGTAGCAACTTGGTCACCTTGATGGGTGACCACACAACCAATCAAGTATCAAGAGTATCAAAATAAGTATCACGCTCAATGTGGTTGGGCGACAAGCAAACTTCAAACGACCGACATCAAAGTTCTGAACCATCATGAGAGGACGACTAGGACACCATGACGAGCTTCACTGCTGTGGTGGCGGTGGCTACTGCTGCTACTACGAGGAGTGCAGCGGCTGAGGTGCCTACTGATGTGTTTGAGGAAAGGTGGCAGTGGTAGGCATGGTCGGTGACACTCTTGCAGCGACAAAGAAGCAAGTGTTATGACTAAGTTCTCTAGGTTAGGACTAGGTAACTCATAAAATCCAGGAAGGCGAAGAAAAACCTAAGTCAATACCGATCGAAGCTAAGCCTGATGTAGCGTATCCCTGAGAGTACAATGCTGGATAGGATGCTAGAACCACACCTACAAGAAAGGCGAGGTTTGAGTTAGAAAAGCGTAATAAGGAAATTTAAGGTGTGAAACGTGCAAGGGACACAACTTGAGCAATAAATAACAAAGGAATACCTAGAGTCGCCGGTTGGAAGATCTGGCAGAGGTATGCGGCAAGGCTAACCTGTGATCGCCTGATCAGCTCAATGTTCTGACCATTGGCCACCATGTCACTATGGACTCCCTGCAATTGTTCCCTGGTGGTAAGCGAGCACATCCTCTCGGTTAAGGTTCCCACTAAATTCTGCAGCGAATTGATGAGGCTCTCCTGTAAGAATCTCCGCTCACACTCGAATCACTGGTCAAAGTTTCCTACCAGTGATGCTATTGTCTCTTGGACCTAAGCATGGATGCCTTCGAAGAATGGCTCAAAGTAATTAGCTAGAGGCACCTAACCCTAAACAACAACATCTGCATTTCTCATACGACCGCGAGCACCACCTCGAGCTGAAGACTCACCTCCCTCAGCTGCCAGAGCCTAGGGTTGAGGCATGTCCTCAATGGAGAAGACTGGGTCATTGGAGCGAGGACAAAAGGACTTGTGCCTGACTCTTTCAATACCCACTAGAGCTACCATGTGCTTAACCAACGCCATGATGTAGGGTTGGTAACCCAAGGAACCCTTAACCTCATGCTTGGACCACATCAGCTCCCCACCAAGGAAATCAACCCAGTTCACCTTGGTACCATCCAGAATGCTTTTGATGGCCACATAGTACTTCTCCTGGATAGCGTCGGTGTTACCTATCTTGGGCAGCAAGGTACAACAAAGCAAGCTATTGAGCACCTTCGATTCCCTTGCTAGATACTTGGACTTGCCATACTCGAAGTTTGGATTTGTATAGAACTGAGCCACCTCACTCTTCTTGTTTGCCTTGGGAAGAATGTCCATTAGCTCTCCCTACTTGCAGGCATGGTCATCAAGCTGGACCACATCTGCAAACTATGCAAAGGAAGCCCGAAACTTGCCCTTCCCAATCATCCACTTGATAGTCTCCTTCTCATGGTTCACCTCAAGCGTGGCGTAGAACTGTTGGACCACACCTTCATTCCAGTTGTGGCGGAATCTCATGATGTTCTTCAACCCGACACCTTCAACCTTGGACAACAACCCTTGAAGGGAAACTTGTTGACTCATGATATCTCACCTAATCCACTTCTGGTTGGTACACATTGGAGCTTGCTCGAATCTGCCCTAGAAGAGATCATACTAATCATGAGTGTGGAAGAATGCAGTTGGAGAAGACCACGACTAGCTGAACTGCTTCAACTCACAAGCTTCATGGAAGGCCTTGAAGCAATCTTCTTTCCACCACTTTCGGTTGGTGGGTGCATTGGTCACGTCAATGGGGTACACAACCATCCCTAGATTATACTCCAACCCCTCATCTTCAGACTCTACCTCCCCATTGCCCTCCTCCTCTTCCTCATCTTCATCATCACTTTCATCCCTTTCTTGTTCCTCCTCATCCTCGTCGCTCTCATCACCACCACCACCTCCAGAAGAAGACAAAGACTATGAAGTCAAACTCGAGGATGGTGGCAAAGATGAAGGCTCATGATGACATTTCTATGAGGTTGACTGATGGCTTATTGGAGCATTTAAGGCATTCTTGAACCTCCTCTTGTACAGGACTACTTTCTTGCTCCCCATCTCCTTCTCAACATTGAAGTCAATGTCCAAAGGATCATCACCGTCAGGAATAGGACAGTGGCTACTGCTACTAATATCCCTCTTTGTCCTCTTCTTCTCCCGATCACCACCACAAAGATGAAGAACCGGATGCCTGTAGCAGAAGGGGAACAACAAAAAAATTTAGTAAAGACTTGGATAGGAGCAAACAAGTAAGGATTGGCAAAGATATTGGATAAAAGAGACTAGACTTAAAGAATTAGAGCAAATGCAAACATGAATATAAGAACCAGTGGAAATGTCATCTATAGTATGTACATAAGGTCCCTAGTATATATGAAAGGCACCTATGAAGTTGGAGCAACAGGTTGGCTCAAATTAAACTAAGTCATTACTACACAGATACTGACAGAGTGTCCATTGATCGCACAGACCATCCGTCAGCATGACAGAGAGCAGAAATAGTTGTAATAGAGAATACTCAAACGCTATCAAAACCTTTTGCTAGGACACCGGAACCTTCCGATAGTGTACAGTTTTGACACAGAGCATCCACAAGCTAAAGACTGACCAACTGAGCAACTGCGAAGTTAACGAACCATCCATCATTCTAGCTAACAGTGCAGAGTAGACAATAAGGGAAAGTTCTAAGTCCCTTAATAGTGCGAAAGTATCCAACGGAGCCACGGACCATCCGATAAGATTTTGATGGCATAGTAACCTACCAATACTCAATCGACAAAATCTGAAGATTCAACCAACATCAACGCTTATAAACTTGCATAGAAGTACTCCCAGTCATGCTCTACAAGATCCCCAAGAAGGATATGATAGAACCCTAGCCATTGCCTAAATCAGGCAAACCCTAGCTTTTGAATCATGGTAAAAAAAGGTAAACACAAAGGGGAAAGGAATGTACTCGGTCCTCTGCATCTTGGAAAGGCACTTGGGTGGGCATGTACCTGAAGGAATAGATGAAGAAGCGTCCAAGGGCTATTGTCACAGAGTGGGCGGTGGCATGGGTGCATGTGCATAGGGGACCGGCAAATGGAGAAAAGAAAAGGACTTGTCCAGGGGCTATCGGCTTATGTATAGCTCAATCCTATTAGACCGTCCACGAGAATGGTGGAGCGTTCGCCAATTCATTAAGCCTGACAGTTGGAGTTAGATTTAGTGGTACACCGGAGAGTCCATGATGGTGACCGGATGATCCGTCAAACTAAGCAAAACAAAGAAACCCCCAAAGGTTGAGGACTACCAGAAGGAAAGGAAAAATTTTTTGGAGAAAGGATTTCAAGGAAAATTCCGCGCAACCCCTTGACAAGCTCGGGGACGAGCTTGAATTCAAGCGGAGGAGAGTTGTAACGACCCAAGTTATGATACACCATAGACTCTCATTTTGGTCACCCGTGTTCCTATCAGATGGAATTCCCTAACCAATCTCAAGTAACCCGAACTGAAGGAAAGCATCGACATCACCGCAAACTAATCGACAATGTCTCAATCAACTACTGGTCAACTAGAGTCAACTAACTAGCCATCGTAGAAGGATATCACTCCAAGGAATTAGCTCACGAAGTTTTATCTATTAAGAAAGACAAGTAGGTCACTATAAGATCTAAGGTGGATCCAAGAGTCATGAGATTAGGCTTCTAAGCTTGGTTAAGCAAATTCAGAAACTACCAGATGATCCATTACGTATATCGGACCATTCGATAAACATGCAGAGACAACAAATGGAATGGGAAGTGAGTTGTCATCCACTATGGGACATGGCCCACATGTCAGCACGAGTGGGAGATATTTCCCAACACCAGACCATTAGCTCCACTCATCCTCTCCTCATTTCCCTCACACACTCTCTCTAGAAGGAAGAACAAGGGAAGGAAAGGATGAACTAGAGTGAGAAAGAGAAGAAGAAGATGGAGAAGAGAATCAAGGGGGTTTCTCTATATCTGTCTGTCAAGGAAACCTCGCGGCCCTAACTTGTTATAAGAGACCTATGGAAGGCTTCATAGTGTACCCTATCCGCTCACCTTGGTAGTGTTATGGGAGTAATTAACCCGGGCATATGGGCAACACGACTCATGGGTAAAGATGCACAACCTCTGCAGAGTGTTAAAACTGTTATAATAGCCGTGCTCACGGTCACAAGCGGCCTAGAAAACTCAAAGAATAAATGGTTACCTGTTATGTTGTTAATTCATGATGATGATGATGATGATGATGATGTTATAATGATGTTAAATGACTATTAATTCTAGTATATGATCATGTGGGTTAGTTTGGGAGCTTAAGCATAATTTGATATTGACCAATGATAAAATGTTGACTTACTAAAATGCTAAATGCATTAAACCGTATCTGCCTTTTGAGCCTCATGAATCCCCATGTTATGCTTGTGGAGTACGAAATGTACTCACGCTTGTTTATTTTTTAATACTTTGGAAAAATCTCGGATGGGTACCAGATTGCCAGAGATTGGAGCAGCTAGGCTTGTGATCAACCAGTCAGTTGTCCCTGTGGAGTGAAATCTTCACCAGAAGACCGGAGTTGTCTTTCCGTTGTTTGCTATCTAAGGTTATATCTTTTATAATAAGTACATTATATATTAAGCACTATCATATGATATTACCCTTATTTGTAGCTATATGTGAGATTTGACTTCTTGAGCTCACATATGGTATGTATTTGGTTTTGCTCTTAAAACCCGGTGCTACACTTCGTCACTCCCTCCGTCATGCCAGGTGCTGATCTTTCTAAGCACATGGCATACAAAGATCCTTTTCATATCAGGAAGATAGTACTGCCTCCTCTTCGTCACTCCCTCCATCATGCCTAGTGCTTGGAGTAGTGAGTAGTGTAGGACTACCTGAGTCGAAACTCGAAAGCCTCAACATCAGCTTCGCCGCCGGCGTCATTTCCACCGTGGACTTCGCCTTGAGCCACCGCGTTCGCTTCTTCAGCTTGGTCCAGGACGTCCGCTTCTTCATCTTGAACCACGACGTCGCTGTCATCACCGTCGTCTTGACCGTTCTCACCGTCGTCGTCCACTACAAGAATACCGAACATCTATAGCAACCATTAAGGTCGTCGGGTACCATTATTTTCCTTTCTAGAGAACTCGTAGGTTGCCCGACGACCACAATGTTCCTGGTTGTTGTCCAAGCATGGAAGGTGGTCGCTATCTCCTCTTTTTTCCCGTGCTTGTTAGATTTAATGTGGGTATGACCCATATTTTATTTAACAATTAAATCAAATAAATTTTAAGGACATATTAGATGCTAGGTGCAATAAAATGGTGGACTAAATGTAGTTGATGGCTGAACTTGTAATTGTCATAGTTATGGCTACAATTACTAGTAACTTCCATGATTATAGTTGTAGTTACTAGTAATCCCTATGTTTATGGTAGAGGTTACTAGTAATTGATGGACGTTTCATGACACTTCATGATGTCCAGGTTCATGCTCTACACTTTATCTTCTACCTTCCGTGCTTATAAAAAGGAGCGCTTGCCTTCGGTTGCGCAGATGAGACACAACACCTTCAACACCACTGTTCTTCTGTTGAGTTGCTCCCGAGTTTCCCTGTCCCAATCCTCTGCGCGCGAAGTGTTGGGAGAGCTAGCCTCTAGAACCACTGTCTGCATAGCGACACCTGCTCGGGTGTGCGGGCGATCAGGTTTTTGGGAGCGTCTCTGTGACTGCTTGCTTCTTCCTGATGATTGCCGACGTCGTCTTCTTCCTTGGATCGTCTACTTCTCGGTGGACGTTCAAGGGACTGCACTAGGAACATCATCCTACATCCACTGTGGTATGCTACTTCGAGCAACACACGTTGTCGACTCGTGTGAATGGAGCCACCAGTGCCTTGAGCATGGATCCCTCCACTGGGTATACTTCTAATCTTATTGTTTCTATATTCAGTAAGGTTTTTGTGCTCTTAAACATGATCAATATTTTTATCATAGTTGCCACTAGTAGTTCACACGTGCACATATTTGTTGTCACGAATTTACTACTGTTTTTCTAGATTAAATTAAACATGAAAATGCTTAAATTCCTAACAATCCAAAAACATGATATTAGGCAATTTTTTGTTAGTGGTTTTGCTGCCGTATTGAAGACGGATGATTTTGATGGCACAAACTATAAGAGATGGCGTGCTAAGATGGTCCTATGGTTGACTGCTATGAATTGCTATTATGTCACACAAAGGAAGCCCGAGCAGTTTACTCCTGAGAAGGAGCAAAGGTACGTGGTTGGCAATAACCTGTTTCGAGGCGCAGTGATTAGCGCTCTTCATAGCAAATATGAGGACAATTACATCATATGCACAATAGACAAACAATTATGGGATGCACTTGATGCTCAATTCGGTGTTTCTAATGCGGGTAGCGAGCAGTATATTATGGAGCAACTGTATGACTACAAAATGGTTGATAACCGTTCAATAGTGGAATAGGTCATGAGATACAGGCACTGGCTAAGGAACTTGAGCAGTTTCCATGTGTGTTGCCCGATAAGTTTGTGGCTGGCGGTATTATCGCTAAGCTGCCACCTTCTTAGAAGAATTTTGTTACCTCTCTAAAGCACAAGAGACAATAGTTTAGCGTGGCTAAGATGATTGTGTCTCTTGATGTCGAGGAGAGGGCAAGAGCAAAAGACACACGTGGAAAAGGAGTTGAGTCTTCTGCTGCTAATATGATGCAGAGGAAAAACAACAATGCATCTCATAATAAGAAGAAGAACAACAAGCAAGAGAACAATTTGAAACCAAATCAAACAACCACTTTTAAGAAGAAAAATAACAAAAAGGGTGGTTGCTTTGTTTGTGGAAGCGATGAGCACTGTGCAAGTGTGTGCCCAGACCGCAAATTTAAGCAAAAAGAGAAAGCTGCAAACATGGTTGTTAGTGAGGCTGAAGGAGGAACATCTGGTATGGAAATTCTTTACCCATTGTTCTTTCAGTCTGTCACTCGCCTTAGTGGTGGATAGATACAGGGGCTAACATAAATGTGTGTGCTGATGCTTCTGTGTTTTCTTCTTATCAGGCTAGTGGGACTGGAGCCTTGTTGATGGAGAACGAGTCACATGCGCGTGTTCTTAGTGTTGGTACGGTCATTCTAAAATTCACTTCGAGAAAGATGGTGCTGTTGAAGTACATGCAGCATGTCCCTTCCATAAAAAAGAATCTAGTTAGCGGCTCTCAATTATGTCGAGATGGTCATAAAATTGTCTTCGAGGCTAATAAATGTGTACTGTCGAAGTACGAAACATTTGTTGGTAAAGATTATGATTGCAGAGGCTTGTTCCGCTTATCTTTGCATGATGATGTGTGTAATAAGGTTGTGAACAATGCTATTGTCTCTGATGAGTCAAATATTTGGTATTCATGGCTTTGTCATGTTAATTTTGGTTGTCTATTGTGGCTAGCAAATCTGAATTTAATCTCAAAATTTAATTTAGTCAAAGGTTCTATGTGCCATGTGTGTGTAATCTAAGCAACCTCGCAAGCCTCACAAGACTGCGGAAGCAAGGAACTTGGCGCCATTAGAACTAGTTTATTCCGATCTATGCAAGATGAATGGCGAATTGACTAAAGGTGACAAAAGGTACTTTATGACATTTATAGATGATTGTACCAGATTTTGCTATGTGTACTTGCTAAAATCAAAAGATGAAGCGTTGCATTATTTTAAGACCTATAAAGCTGAAGTAGAAAATCAACTTGAGAGGAAAATTAAACGGTTAAGGTCTGATTGTGGTGGAGAATACTTTTCAAGTGAATTTTCTAAATTCTGCGTAGAACATTGAATTATTCATGAGAGGACACCGCCATACTCACCACAATCCAATGGGATTGCCAAAAGAAAGAACTGCACTCTAACTGAGTTGGTTAACACCATGTTGGAGACAGTGGGACTAAGGAATGGTGGGATGAGACTATTTTGACACCGTGTCATGTCCTGAATAGAGTTCCTACAAAGAATAAATAAATCACACTATTTGAGAAATGGGAGAAAAAAAGATTAAATCTCTCTTATTTGCGCACTTGTGGTTGTTTGGCCAAGGTGAATGTGCTTAGTAACAAGAGGCGCAAACTTGAACCTAAAACTGTTGATTGTGTATTCCTTGGTTACTATTTATAGCGTTGGATATAGGTTCTTAATAATAAATTTTAAAGTATCCGACATGCTTGTTGGTACTATAATAGAGTCCAGAGATGCTATATATTTTTTGAAAGTGAATTTTATATGAAAAATACACCTAGCACATCTAGTCATGAAATTATAATACCCCATGAGCAATTTATTCTAATAGAATATTTTGAGGAACCCCCTATGCAAATCCTGAGGAGGATGATATTGTAGTCACTCAAAAGAGTAAGGGAAAAAGGACTGCCAAATCTTTTGGCAATGATTACATTGTGTACCTTGTGGATGACACACCAAGAACCATTGAAGAGGCATATTGCTCTTCTGATGCTGACCTTTGAAAGGAAGCAATACGGAGTAAGATGGATTCAATTATGTCTAATGGAACTTGGAAAGTTGTTGAATGTCCTTATAGGTGTAAACCTATAGGATACAAATGAGTGTTCAAGAAAAAGTTTAGGCCTGATTGTACTATTGAGAGGTACAAGGCAAGACTTGTCGCCAATGGTTATACCTAGAAAGAAGATGAAGATTTCTTTGATACTGATTCACCTGTTGCTCGATTAACCACAATTCGATTGTTACTTTCGCTGGCAGCCTCACATGGTCTTCTCGTTCATCAGATGGACGTTAAGACAACTTTCCTAAATGGAGAGTTAGAGGAGAAGATCTATATAGATCAGCAAGATGGATTTATAGCAAATGGTCAAGAAGGCATGGTGTGTAAATTATTGAAGTTCTTATATGACCTTAAACAAGCCCCTAAGCAATGGCATGAGAAGTTCGACAAAACTTTGACATTTGCCGGCTTTGTTGTGAATGACGCTGGCAAATGTGTGTATTATCGGTATGGTGGGGCGAAGGAGTGATCATGTGTTTATACATTGATGACATACTGATCTTTGGAACCAGCCTTGATGTGATTAAAAGGGTTAAAGAATTTTTGTCTAATAATTTTGAGATGAAAGATATGGGAGAGGCTGATGTTATTCATAATATCAAGCTGTTAAGATAAGGCAATGGTAGGGTTACACTTTTACAATCCCACTATGTGAAAAAGGTTTTAAGTCGCTTTGGGTTTAGTGACTGTCAGCCTGCTCCTACGCCTTATGACTCTAGTGTGCTATTGAAAAAAATCGGAGAAGAGCAAGGGATCAATTGAGATACTCCCAAATTATTGATTCGCTTATGTATCTGGCTAGCGCTACAAGGCCTGATATCTCATTTTTTGTGAGCAAACTAAGTCGGTTTGTATCTAATCCGGGAGATAATCATTGGCATGCTCTTGAAAGAGTAATGCGCTACCTGAAAGGTACTGTGAGCTATGGCATTCACTATATCGAGTACCCAAAAGTACTAGAGGGTTATTGTGATGCGAATTGAATATCTGATGCTGATGAGGTTCACGCCACGAGTGGATATGTGTTTCTACTTGGAGGTGATGCTGTTTCATGGAAGTCTTGCAAGCAGACCATCTTAACGAGGTCAACCATGGAAGCAGAACTCACAGCATTAGACACTATCGGTGTTGAGACCAAGTGGCTTCGTGAACTCTTTATGAATTTACCGGTAGTAGAAAAACCTATACCAGTTATTTCTATGAACTGTGATAACCAGACTGTGATAATAAAGGTAATAGTTCGAAGGACAACATGAAATCCACAAGGCATGTTAAGAGGCGGCTAAAATCTATTAGAAAATTGAAAAACTCTGAAGTGATAGCGTTGTACTATGTTCATACGTCTAAAAATCTAGCAAGTCAATTCACTAATGGACTATCACATAATATGATAGTGCATTGAATGAGATGGGCCTGAGATCCATATGAAGTCTACCATGGTGGTAATCTGTTCTATGTGATCAGAGATCTTGTGAAGTAGAATGGTAAAACAAGCCAGGGGTAGACTGTGAGGAAAGACCCTTGACTTGGCCCATGTCAGATGCACGTCTTTCCTTTTCTGTAAGGCAGGTTGGTTTTTATCTTAATGTGTTCCAAGTGGCTTACTTAAGCAAAGATGTTGTCCTATAGAACATCTTTTGAGGAATACATCTATATGAGGTCGATTGCTAGTCACAGACTATGAGATTTGGGTAATCTCTCGATACTCATGAAAGGCCCCAGAGTATGACTTATATGCTCCAACCAGAGGGGATGCTTTAGGCAACCTAGTATCAATAAAGGACCTAGGTAAAACTTATTTTCGCACAAAACTGTCAATTCAAGGCATGGTCCATTGTTCAGTTGTAAAGAAGTGTAACCTCTGTTCTAGATGGATCTTCAACTTAATAGTCTCCATCGAAACACTGATATATCAAACAACAGAGAATTGAGGGCATTTCATATGCGCCATAGAATCTGGTGGGGATTGTTAGATTTAATATGGGTATGACCCATATTTTATTTAACAATTAAATCAAATAAATTCTAAGGTCATATTAGATGCTAGGTGCAATAAAATAGTGGACTAAATGTAGTTGATAGCTGAACTTGTAACGGTCATAGTTATAGCTGCGGTTACTAGTAACTCCCATGAATATGGCGAACTGATCATAGATCAGTTGGTTGGGTTCCTTATGGTGGAATCTGCCAACCAGGGTTCAAGTCCTTGATGTGGCACTGATGTTCGTATTTTTCTGGATTTATTCCAGGATTTACCGATGCTATGCATTAAGTGATAGGCGACGTCCCCGTCGACAGCGAGGCGCCTGTGGTGACTTCGTGAATTTCAAGATCTGCCGGCTCAGTCCTTTGGAGGTGTTCATAGGAATTGGGTTTGCGTACGTGTATTCATATGGGTGAGTGTATGTGCGTGTTGTGGGCGTCTACGTTGTACTGTGTAATCTCAAAAAAAACTCCCATAAATATGATTATAGTTACCAGTAACCTCCATGTTTATGGCAGAGGAAACTAGTAATTGATGGACGTTTCATGACGCTTCGTGACATCCAGGTTCATCCTCTACACTTCATCTTCTACTTTCCGTGTTTATAAAAAGGAGCGCTTGCCTTCGGCACGCGGATGAGACACAACACCTTTAGCATCACTGTTCTTCTATCGAGTTGCTCCTGAGTTTTTCCGTCTCAATCCTCTGCGCGCACGGAGTGTTGGGAGAGCAGGCCTTCGGAACCATTGTCCGCATAGCGACACCTGCTCGGGTGTGCGGGCAATCAGGTTTTTAGGGAGCGTCTCCACGACTGCGCTTCTTCTTGATGATTGCCGACGTCGTTTTCTTCTTCCTCGGATCGTCTACTTCCCAATGAACGTTCGAGGAACTGCACTAGGAACATCATCCTGCATCGGCTGTGGTCCGCTACTTCGAGCAACACACGATATCGACTCGTGTGAATGAAGCCACCAGTGCCTCGAGCATGGGTCCCTACGCTGGATATACTTCTAATCTTACCGTTTCTATATTTAGTAAGGCTTTTGTGCTCTTAAACATGATCAGTATGTTTATCATAGTTGCCACTAGTAGATTACATGTGCACATATTTGTTGTCACGAATTTACTGCTATTTATCTAGATTAAATTAAACATGAAAATACCTAAATTTCTAACTGTGCTCATTGCTCTTTATTTTTCTTTATTTTTTTGCGGTGGTTTTTTACCGCTCAACTTTCCCACGGTGCCTGCGCTCGTCGCTATCTGTGTGTGTGTGTGTTTTTTTTTTGCGGTGGGTTTTCCCCGCTCAACTTTGCCGCGGTGCCTTTTTACCCGCTCAATTTTCCCACGCTTACGGAGTTCGATCGGCGAGGAGAGGAAATAAAAATATAATATACCTTTCCATCGGTGAGGAGAGGAAGAAATAAAAATATAATATACACAGGAATCAAAAGGCTCACCTCTCGAATGCCAAGATGCCACTCAACCACCAAGCCACGACTCATGTTCGGTTTAAAGAAAGGAATCAATTTACTTATTGTTTAAATTTTGTAAATCAAGTCTAGATGAATGTTAAGTGGAATAATATTTTTTATATAACAGTTCCATAGTAATTGAGTAGATTACACAATCAGCTACTCTTTTTGGTTTCAAATATTTATTCATCCGTCAAAAAAAGAGTGTCATTCTAGAAAACGATCCCCCCTATATTAAAGGTACTTTGCATTTCCAATAATGCTTACTTTTGGATATCTACGGTAATTAATTGCACATGTGTGTACTATCATTACAACCAACTCTACCGCCAAACACATAATAGCACTCTGATGAGCAACTGCCCACTGCCACAACTCTACCGCCGGAACTAAGATAATGCCACCGCCAGAACGAGGCCATGATGCCCTTTGGGCGATATGCCGTCTTGAGGTCCATATCTTATCGTGTACCTCTCGTAAGCGAGCTCATGCATACATTTCAAATTCCACAGCGTAGAACCTCTTCGTGCCACTATGTCTTGTGTCACACCGCCTCACCTCACGTCGTGTCGTCACGCCTTGCATCATACCGCCACACTAATCAAACAAGCTTAGCCAATAAGAGTTGAATGGACCAATCCCAAGCTAACTAGTGGCCCTGATCCGATCTGCTCCCTCCGTCCCTTTAAAAGAGTCGCTATGGGATGCGTGCTGGTCGAACTTTCTCAACTTTGACTAGGTTTGTAGAAAATACATACAATATTTGTATCTTCAAATAAGTTTATTATGAAAGTATATTCAAATATCTATCCAATGATACTAATTATGTATCATAAATATTAATATTTTGTTATATATATATATATATATATATATATATATATATATATATATATATATATATATATATATATATATATATATATATATATATATATATCAAAGTTGAACATTGTTGACTTTTTAGGAAGTGAGAATGACTCTTTTTTAGGGACGGAGGGAGTACCCTGAAACTAAGACATGGTCAGGCTCAGCCATGATCTCAGCCAATTGTATGTTGCCACATGTGCGGTCCAACCGGCTCCGACCTATTCTCAAACTTGGTCTAGTCTAGCATAGATCGATGCAAAGTGGTACAAATATTTATAGTTAGCACTTATGTGGCCACCTTCAATAGATATGGCTGTAGAGCTATTGATCAAGATAGGATGCTTGCTCTGTTCAAAAAAAAAGATAGGATGCTTGGTGGAATGAGCAGAGATGGCAACAGGCCTACTGATCAGTACATGGCATGTGCTGCAAGGAGATGGATTCCATAGAGTTCTACATATTCAATGCAGGATTGTATGGAAAAAAAATACTTATGTTAAACTATAGATGAACATTTATTTTTTGACGGTGTATGTTGTGACAAAAAATACCAATCATAGATGAAGAAAAATAATAATGAGGTGCTAATAATATAATCATGAATAAGAGTTTAGTGCACATGTTATAATACTCATTTACTGAAAGATACTCCATTTGGACCATTTACTTTTAGATGAATTATCGGATAATGACAACATGGAAAATGGGGAAGTACAAGAGCAGCAGCGACTTGCAGATACATCAAATGATATGGACACTAAACCAAGTAAAAAAATACTTTTCTCTACCTCAATGAATTTGACTCTTCTTCTCTATATGTTTTAGGTGTTAATTTGACTCTTCTTTTGTATATGTTTTTGGTGGAAAAACAGTACTGAAACGGCAAGGCCGTGGAAGAAACAAATGTAAGAAGGTTGCAAAACTAAAGGTTGGTGAGAAAATTAAGTAATGTTCTACAACATTCGGGCTTTATCTAAAACATTCCCATGACGGTTGGATAGAATAGTCTGTGATTCTAACATTACTCCAATCAGAGTGAAAAAATGGACTGATATAAGTCCAGCAGCTCAAAAACACATTTTTGATGCAGTTAAGGTACATGCTCACTTACATATATATAAGTCCAGCACACTCAGTTTTTTCCTTCAAGAGTCTTCTACTCATATTAAAACATTGGTTTAATACCTATGCAGGACAAGTTTGGAAATACAAATCCAGACATTGAAATTGATGTATACAAAGCTGAGATCATGGAGCACGCTAGAGATCTATGGAATAATTGGCGTGGAGACTTGAATCGGCAATTTGTTAAGCCAGCAAGTAATATGCAGCAAGCTATTAAGAATTGACCTAAAGGAATTAAAAAACCTGATTGGGAGTGGCTTGTCAAGAAACATTTCTACAGCAAGGATTTCATAGTAAGTGTTAATTAATCTTCTCACTTACATAGTAACAACTTGTGTGTTGCATAACAACTTGTATGTTGTATATTTTATCCCTGGTGACCATGGTTAGTAAAATTATTTCATGTAACTGTAGGATAAGAGCAACAGAAACTCCAAAAACAGATCCAACTTGAAAATTCTTCAGCAATGTGGTAGCAAACCATAGATTATTGGACAATGTATGTATAGTATTTTACGCTCACTTTTTTCAATTATTAGCTCTTGTTACTTGTGTTCTGATGTTCTACCTATAATAGGGTGGCAAGGAAAATAATCCTCCAACTTTGGATAAATTATTTTATCTCACTCACATGGAGGATGGCACCTTTGTGGATTCTGAAACCTCTACCAAACACATAAGTTTATAGTTGCCTTTGGATTCATTTTGCTAGGCATTATTGTAGATTAGTTACAAATGTATTTGGAGATATCCCTGTTACACAAGAATAAATACTCATTTGTTGGTAGAAGCACCTAATTCTAATTGTTTTGTTCACATGCAGATATTGAGGTGGAAAGGCTACTGAACCCTTCATGTCTGATGCCAAACTTATGGACAAGTGCTTTGAATCAAATAGGTGTGACCATGTTGTTGGTTATGGTGGTGTGGAATAAAAGCAATAGACTTAATGGAGTTTGATTATTACCAAAGCTGAACTGGTAGAAAAGCTTACACAGTTTACCAAATGGAAGAAGAATGTGTAGAATTAAAGCGTAATATGAGTGCTAATTTAGCTCACGAGTAAAGAGTGATCATCAGTCACTACTGGAAACTTGAATACTCCTGTGTGTGTCAAATTTTTCTGTGTGTTTTTTCGGTACACACAAAAAACTAGTAATTATTCTGTGGTTCCAAAAATACTAACAGAAAAATACAAAAACCGACAGAATAATTGCATAATTTTTCTGTATGTGCCAATACACACAGAAAAAATATAATTATTCTGTGTGTTTCAAAACGCACAGAAAAAAGTAAACACACACAAAAAAAATTCTATGGGTTTCTACAAAACGCACAAAAAATATGATTATTCCGTGGGTTTCTATAAAACTTGTAACTATTTTTTCTTTTTAATATCTCTCTAAGACTTGTAACTAGTTTTTCGTCCTCATACTAACTTCAAATTTGATGATTTTTTCCCAAAATTTTCTAAAATCATGCTCTATTGATTTATTGTGTTCTTATAGCTATTATTTTGGTCATCTTTTCATGTGATTTTGTTTTATCAATTCAAAATTTGAATTTCCAAAAATGACAACTTCAAACAATATTTTGAAACAGTAAATGATTTTAGCTGAAAAGGTTATGAACATAAAAGTTGTTGAACTCATCCAGATCTACAACTTTTATTTTGTTCATTGTTTATCCAATAAAATGGTACTAACATTGTTTATAAATTGACATCTCTCATATAGTTTCATAAATTATGTAAGATATTTATGAATTTATGAACAATGTATACTACCACTTTGTCGAATGAAGAAATGGTCAAAATAAAAGTTGTAGACCTTGATGAGTTGTACGATTTTTTTTTGATTTTGTTGGTGATGACTTTTTCAGCTGGAATCATTTGCTATTTTAAAATTGTGTTTGAAGTTGTCATTTTTTGAAATTCAAAATATGAATTGTTTAAACAAAGTCTGATGGAGAAATGACTAAAATAAAAGTTGTAGATCTTGATGAGTTTTACAAATTTGTAGTTTATGACTTTTTTATTTGAAGTTCAAATTTTGAATTGTTCATATTTTGAAAAGAAAAAAAAGAAAAATAGTCTTGGGCAGCCCATTATTTATTTTTGCTAAGCTGCGAAGGACAGCAAGGCCCTAACCTGGGCGTAGGCCGCAAATTGGCCTTCGGGCCACTTCCTCCCTCGCCGACCCAGCTAAAGGCACGAAGCCTTCTGAGCCATCCATTGCAATCAGACGGTGGAGCTTCTTTCGCGTGGGATCAAAACCAGCATCCAGCCGGCAGCCCCCTCAAACCCTAATCACTTCTTTCTCCTTCCCCGCGTTTCTCACACGCACAGGCAGCCCCCGCAGCATGGAAGTACCAACGGGAGATGATGGCGCCACCGTGGGGCCCTTCATCGGAGCACGTGTGCAGCTGCGCGCAGCGTCGTCGAATGGCCTCCCGGCCGGTGCCCTTTGGTTGGAGTTCGTGCGTGGACGGGCACAAGGCAGCAGCGCGGCTCCCTGATTTTGATCGATGGCGAGCTCACACAGGATCTGGCGGCCCTCCCTCTCAGCTCTCTCCCTCCCCTCGCAGACCCAACGGGCATGAGCGATGCGGTCCCCGCGACGGCGCTCCTCCTCCTCCACCTGTAGGTCAACTCCGGCGGTGGCGTGGGCCTCCTCCCCCTCAACTCTAGCTGTGGCGTGGAGGCCAGATCCAGTGGCGTGGAGGACGGATTCGGTGCCATGGGGAGGCGGCGCTCCTCCTCCACCTATAGGTCAACTCCGGCAGCGGCGTGGGCCTCCCCGCGGCAACACTCCTCCCCCCCTCAACTCCGGCTGCGGCGGTGGCTTGGAGGTCGGATCTGGCCTCCCCACGGCGGCGCTCCTCCTCCTCCACCTCTGGGTCAACTCCGATGGCGGCTTGGGCCTCCCCGTGGCGGCGCTTCTCCTCCTCCACGTCCTTGTCAACTCCAGCTACGGGGAGGCCGGATCCGGCTCGACGGTGGAGGACGCGCCCTGGCGGCGGATCCAGTGAGCGATGACGGCGGCGTTACGTGGATGGGCTCAGCGGGCTCGTCAATGGGCTCAGCGGGCCTGTCCATGGATTTTTATTTTTTGTTTTTTATTTGATTTTTCTGTGAGTGCACCTCTACAATTCTGACGGGACAACACTAACCCAAAAAATGATTTTTCTATCAGGTTTTCCTTTTTTCTGCAAGGATTAATGCACATAAATGTTTCTTTTAATCTGGGCGAACGCAATTTTTCTATACGTGCAAGATCCACAGAAAAATTGTTTCTGATGGCGAACCCACAGAAAAATTTATATTTCCGTGGGTATTTTTCTGTCGGTAAACCGTCAGAAAAATATTTTTTTGTCGGTATTCGTATTTTCTGTGGGTTTTCGCACACACAGAAGTATTCGAGTTTCAGTAGTGTGTAAGCATCTACATCTAGAAAGATTATTTATACATGATCTCTTTATTTGATTTTATTTGTTTGTTGCTAATATGAAATTTGCATATTGCAGGGAGCAAGATGAAGAGCAACATTACTAGCATAACCTAACAATTGTTCATGAGAAGGCATTTGATGGGTGGATCCCTTCAAGCATAGCTTACTACTACCTTGTTATTTGTAGGATTGGTCTTAAGTCAGACACTATTAGTTTCATGTTTTAGATTGTATTTTTCCCCTCGGTCACATGAACCATCTAGGGCCATTGTGAAATTGAATTTGTGGAATGTTGCAAATTAATTCATTTATAAATCGCCTATTGTGAAAGCATGCCATTGTTTATGGCGCATATTGGTTGCTGATGTTATAGAAGTGCCATTCCAATATTAAATTATTAGTGATAAATGTGTGGTTGTTAATACCATAGAAGTGGTCACTAATAACCTCCATAGTACCTTGTAGAAACAATTAGCGACCATAAATGTGGTTGTTAATGCACTATGCTAGATGGCACTATGATATTAACGATGATAAATGTGGTCGTTGTTACTATAAACATGGTCGTTAACGACCACATATTATCCCGTCGTTGAAAAGTTAACGACGGGAAATTGTATGTGGTCGTTAAAAATTTTTAGTGACCACATGTTGACCTTTAGCAACCACATATCGTGTCAGGATCAACGCCCTCTTAAGTGAGTACCCAAGATGATAATCCATCAGGGATTATTAAGTTGGACACATCCCTTAACAGGTCATCCTGGTACACCCCCCATTAGATGTACTCGGGCCAGCCTCATCCAGGATCAGTTCAAGAGAGAGAATACATCACAACCATGCTTAAGTTACATCACAGTTCAAAAGCATTAAGGTTTGCAAGTTTTGGTTCACACACTTAGTCCATAACACGATCATACAGTCTACATTGAAGTCTAACGGAAGTCTTTCAACATAACATAGTTTCATGATAACTGATACACGGGTGTGCCACATCTATGTATCTACGGAACACGGAATCATTCACCATTCCTGATCTGGTGAAGGGTCTGGAGCATAGAAGAATCCATGGATGGGAGCTACCGTGCCTGGAAAAGTTAAGATCCAACAGGGTGATGTTGACAGCAATTTTGGCATACCCAAAATGTGTGAAAACATTTATACCATGTTAAATAAAATGGTATAGATGATCAAGTTTCATATGAATATGACGTAGGCAAATAAGGAATAATATAACATCCCTAAAGAGGAAAAGAAAGATGGAGCAAAAAGAAAAAGGAGACACTCATGTACATATATGCATGAGCGTGTCCACGCCTTGACAAATAAACAAAAGCACGGCAGTCACATGTCCCATAAATACACCCGGCCGTAAATACATACACGCATATACATACACATGGATTAATCAAAACATGGCCATGCAACTACGTGTGTATGCCGGCCAGGAAATAAGCTATTTCCTGATCACTTCAGTTAAAGAATAAACAAATGGTCCAAATGCCAGTTGCCAGGCAAGGAGGCAGCTCCTGAGCGCGCTTTACACATTCAAATAGAGTCAAGCGCCGGTTAGGTCTCCTAATTCGCTGCCGCGAGACCGGGTCATATGCAACTTCCACGTCCGCACGATCAGCGTGCTCAGCAATTCAAACAAAGGTGCCCGCGCCGCATAATCAAATGGAAAAGAGCGCCAAATTGCTTAAGAACCGCTGGTCGCTCTGCTCTATAAATAGCAGGCTACGGCCATCGTTCAGGAACCCCCCCCCCCCCCCCCCCCCCCCCGGTCTCCAGTACCAAGCGCCACCAGACGCCCCTGTCTCGCCGCTGTAGACACAGACAGACGCCGCTAGGCTGTCACTCTGCCGCGCTAACCGCCCACCAGAGAAGCCAACCAAGCGAAGTAGACGCCGGAGCGGATCGCTGCAGCAAGCCGCAGCGCTCTTGAAGGATTTTGAGAAGGTGAGAGGCCGCATGGCACATCTCTGATCCCATCCTGCTTCTCATCTCCAGCTGTTTCATCTACAAGCGTCGTCATCGGCAACTTCGTCGGCAAGCCTTGCGTCCTCTATTCTGGTACCAGGGCCAGTGAGGACGGTGCTCCATACATGGGCGTCATGCCTCGGTAAAGGTATAAAAGCCAAATGGCCGCGCTATGCGCATGGGCTTCGTGCCCCAGTAAAGGTGTAAAAGGCCAGCAAATGTGCCTCGGTGAGGGTTTGGACGCGTTTTGGCTCCATCCCAAGGTTGAAATTTGGGTCGGACACGTTTTGGCTCCAACCTGGTTACGTTCATGGTGCAAATTTGGTTGGACGCGATGTAGCTCCAACCCGATAAAGGTTCATGGTAAATTCGGTTTGGACGCTTTTTGGCTCCATCCCAAATAAGTTTGTGTTGATCACGGCCACGGTTTTGCCGGCCTATATCTGCATTCATACGGTTCATAGAAGAAAACAAATTTTGCATGCCACAATCACCAAGGTTTTTGCATGCCAAAAGATAAAGCCTTAATTAAAACTGATAGACAAAACAGCGGTGTTGTCTTGCATCCTGCACTTGTGCATTACGTCATGTCTCCTGGTTGGGCGTATGTGCTCAGTACCAATCAAGTTGCATGCTCAAAATTTAAAACCCTTAATTAAATCAATGAACCGAGTACAAAATGTTGCATATGTGCAAGCCATAGGCTAGTTAATTAGCATCACTCTCGCCAAAATACAAACTAGAACGGCGGCATGATCAAACCGCCTATACCACATAGACAAAGTCAATTAGTGTTGCATCAAAATCAACACGGCTCATTTACATATACTTGATAAATTATGCAGTGATAAAATCAAATAGCCACTCCCATGGTCTTAACCTAATTAAAATTAGGAAGCATATAAGAAAACCTGCACACCATGTTGTGGTCATGCCGGGGAATCAAATATGTCTAATCATGCATTAGATGAAGGTTGTGTTTAGTTCCCCATGGAATGCAAAATGCAAAATGCAAAATGCCAACTACTTTGGAATGATGAAATGCAAAATGCCAAAATTTCCATGGGTGTGTTTAGTTCCATCCAAAATGTCAAATTTTTCGTGGGGTGGGTGAGGGCTTTTTGGCCTTTTGGCCTCAAAATCCAAAATAGAGAATCGATACCTTTTTGCCAAAAATTTTGCATGGTGTTTAATTTCATTCTGTAAAATGATGGGCAAAACCCAAAATATTTTGGGTGAAATGCGGAACTAAACACACCCGAAATTACTCCGTTTTAAATTACGGCTAGACCATATAAATAAACTTAAATAAATTGATTTCATCATATCAAATTCTATACCATGATCGCCCATGCTAATTAATTTGCTGCGGCGCTAGGGTTAGAATAACCAAAATGTCATGAACATCGATAGACTTAGCTAAGTCAAATAAGCTTTGTCATATTTATCATAATTTCCAAGCGCATCATCCGTGCCCAGCGTAGGCCTTCCAAGTGCCATGCATATAATGGATAAATTAAATATTGCATCTTAGCTAGATTGCATCCATGAATGTTCATGCTTAGCTAAGTTGTTAAAAAGGGCAAACCAAATTAAATGGGATCATATAGCACTGTGCATGCAAATCCCTGGCCAAACGCCATACCATGAGTGTGCATGCTAACCTTGATAAAGTGAATTAATTACACGCGCCCAGTCGAGCCAGGCGTTGCAACATGTCTTTTGAGTCTTAGCAAGGTCAAAATATGTTGTCCTAGCCTAAATAAAATATTGCACCAAATGCCGAGTGCATCCATGAACATGCATATCAAAACATGCTAAATTATGATCTTAAATGATCCAAAAAGACTATGTCAAATTTAGTCTTCAAAGTAAATTGCGTGCATACATACATGACATAATGCACCAAAGAAATGTTTATCACTCAAACAAATCAGTTTCTTTTAGCCGACACATATGCGTGCTGCACCATATAGTGTATGAATTAAATACATGTATATCATGGTCTGCTCAGAAGCTAAACACGCTATCAACCAATCATATAAGGAGTATATGTTACTCCTCGACAAATGAACACATGTCATGTTTAATAAAATGACATTCGTCAAGTTCTAGTCTATGCCAAGCAGACAAATTCATCCATCAGCAGCTACAGGACTGAAGACTTTGTTTTCATTTGTAGTTTGTAATAGGAAGCCACGTGATGTAATCTTATTTTTCATGTACTCATCTCTTCGGAGATGTAATTAACATATTTTTTATGCAAATATAAGAATTATGGAAGTATGGACTCGCATACCTGTTCTTTTACTTTTATCCCATTTAAATTAAACCAAAAACCAGAACTTGTCTCTGCTGACGCAGAGGCGAGTCATAACCGCCTGTTTCCCCGCCATCAGGTGAGTACTCGAATGTACTTCGCAGGTCTTACCTAATATAATAAACAAGGATTATGCAATTTAGGTAGTAGCAAGGAAAGCGTAGCATTTGCATAAAAGCATTTATACCAAAAGTAAAGGTAATATATGACGTAGCAGTAGCTGTAGCAAAGCATAGCATAGGTAATCAGTGTAAGCATTTAGCTGATTGGAACTCGATCTTTCACGAGTCTTGATTTCTGAACCCAACTCTAGTCCATATCTAGAAGTTAGAACTTATTGCTTTCAAAAGTAAACTCTGCAGAGGGGTACAATTTAACCCCACTCGAAACAAGGGATATCGCCCATAAGACCCGTCAGTACATAAGGGATACCTCGATATTTCAACCTTTCCCTAACCCGGCCAAGATGTTCGACGAAAGGTTCGGCTTAGTGCCCGGTCATTGTCACGGACTCGGACATTCCCGACCGACGCAACCCCCTTGTCATTTTCATTGAACAAAATGGTCGCAATCAGTTACTTGGCTTGTCACCCCCATTGGCGACAAGTGGTCTATACAATTTTATGTTCTTACTCACTACCACGGATGCACGGTCCTTAACCGGTAAGCAAGCTATGTCATCCAAGAATCCCCATTCTTGCCATGACCATAACCCTTGCCGACCATTACCCTTTCCATTCCCAAGTGGAACAAGTGTTGATCACTTCCCAAAGGTATTGCTTGGTAGGTGAACAACCTATCATCACGCAAGTAATGAGAAACCCATCATTAGATCGATTCTAAGATCTAAGCATACTAAGCAGGGTGATTATTAAAGACACACGGGAATGCATGGTGTGGCGTCATGTGGTTATGGCTTGGCATAGGTGAATCCCTCCTGGTTCACTAGTCATATAGCAACATAGCGATGCAATAAATAACCATAGTTCATTATGCATTTAAAAAGCGTAGGGATGCATAGGGGCCTGGCTTGAGCATCGTTGCTAGGCGTGGCAGCTTCTTCCTCCTGAGGCTCCTCCTCAAGCATGGGATCTGCAGAGATCGTGTCACCTATATGCATGATGCTTGGTGAGTGATTTGCACAAAGTACAATACTCAAGTTACAGGATGTCATGCAATGATATTTAGTTGATTAAGCTTTAGTGTTACAAGAGTGAGTGTGTAAGTGTACACTAAGGTCTCCTGACTGGTGACTGTCGGATAGTCTGGCGTGGATGTCGAATGCTCTGGTGGTTCTAGGACTTAGTGGAAAATTGGTACTTTGGGATCCTCAGACTCTCCGATATAGGATCAGACTTTTCGGTATGAAGTCAGTGCTCTTGGGAGTCTCTGTGTTTGACTTATAATTCAACAGATCGTTTCGCCAAGGTGATAGACCATCCATCAGATTAGGTCTGTAGGGTTCTGCTGATTGCTAAGTGCTCAAGCTCTATCAGACACTCTGTGTGTGTTACAGATCATTCGATAAGAACTAGGTACTCTCGGGTTCAGGCTTTATAATTTAGCGGACAACCCGAAATATCGATGGATGCTCCGCTATACCAAAAGCTGAGGACTAGATTCTATGGAACTCCTCTGTCTCTGGCTTATAATTCGACGGACACTCCGGTGCAGCGGCGAAGACTCCGGTGAATTATAATGCATGCCGTGCAAGTGAATCTGAGAGCTACTCAATACTGATAGACACTCCGCTAGTGATGTCGAACCCTCCATCATTACTGACAGTGAACACTTCTTAGCAACTTGAAATCCAAATCTTCATTTGTGGTACTTGCATGTTGTAAGGTCCTAGATGGCTAGAGGGGGGGTGAATAGCCTATAAAAAATTCTACAAGAACCACTAAGCAAACTTGTTAGAAAAACAAACAGCGTAAAGCGAGTTTTGCTTAGCCTACGGTTATGATGCAAGCCTCCTATCCACAAGTCTAGTAGACTATGATCTCTAGTTCACACAAGGGCTAAGTTACTAAACTTACACTAGTGACCAAGCTAGCAACTACTTAGCAAAGGCTAACACTAGAGCTACACAAGATAACTAGTAAAGTAAATACGAGAGATAGGATTGTGAGTCTTATACCGACGGTAGAGTGAAGATGTTGCCAATCACCAAGATGATATACAATCAATCAATATTGACAACAACACAATATGAAGACCAATCACCGGGAGACAAGAGACACAATATTTTTGTTCACCCGGTGTTCACTTGTGCACCGACAAGCTACGTCACCGGTTGTGTCGACCAACACTTAGATGGTTCCTCGGTGTGACCCTCAAGTCACTTGCCCCTCAAGGCACGCCCCGCAAGGCACCGCAAGACACCACTCTCAAGTGAGGTAACTCAATGACACGCGCAATGTAATAGAGTTGCTTTTGGCGTCCCGCCGAGGAAAGCACAAGAACCTCTTACAATCAACCGGAGGTGGCCAAGAACAATCACCTTCTCTTGCCAACGCCTCCAACAATCTCCAAGCTGGCTAGGAGCGGTACTCTCTAAGAGTAACAAGAAATCCACCGGCTAAACCACCCACAAGTGCCACTAGATGCCCTCAAGCTATGCAATGCACTTTGGGAGCACTCAATCTCACTTTTGATTTGCAATCAAGCAAGAGAGATGAGTGGGAGGAGATGCTCTAGCTCAAAGGATGCACAAGAATGTTAGAAATCACGAGAGACCTCCCCAAGGGCCGGCCAACAAGTATTTATAAGCATCCCATCCAAATAGAGCCGTTATACCCCTTCACTGGGTCTGTTCGGGATGACCGGACGCGCCGGTCATAACTGACCAGACGCGCTCAACCGCGTCCGATTCTCCAACGGTCACTGACCCCAACGGTCAAACCAACGACCGGACGCGCCGGTCCTGAGTGACCGGACGCGCTCCAGTCAACGACCGGACGCGCCGATCGCACACCACCGTGCGCCTGCGAAGTAACGACCGGATGCGCCCCTCGCAACGACCAGACACGACAATGCCCGTGTCCAGTTTGAGTCCAGTAAGCTCCTTCAACGATCGGACGCGTCCGATCATGTGTGACCGGACGCGCCTCACGTCCGATCGTCCTTGAGAAACTCAGTTCCTTCTGGGCACCTGACCGGACGCGCCAGTCCCGCGAGTGACCGGACGCGTCGGTTGCAAACCCTAGCACCCGCGCCTGCGCTGTACTGACCGGACGCGTCCGGTCATACCATGACCGCGTCCGGTGCAGCGTCCGGTCACCTCTGTGACCTCCGTTCGCCTCCGTTTCTTTTTTGACTTCAGGCGTAGTGGAAAATAGGCATTTCAAGTTCCCAAAAACGCCTAAATCCCGCGCTCGCAAGCTCGGCGGGAGGGAGAGAGAGTCCCAAACCCTCTCTACCGCTCAACCTTCAACACCTTCATAAATGTGCTAACACCAATAAGTGATTACCACCTTGTGCACGTGTGTTAGCATTTTCATAATCATTTTCTAAGGTTTTCTATTTAGCTCACTAGGCCCTACATGCAATGCACTTCATGAATTCACCTAGTGGCACCCGTGCATCGAACAACCGATAAGACTTCCCCTCTTAATAGTTCGGCTATCGATCCTAAACCACTCACACCCTCTATGGTGTCTTGAGTGCAAAACAAAATGGCCCTATGGTTATACCTTTGCCTTGAGCCCATTTTGTTTTTCCAAAAGATATGATCCACTTCATATCATCACATGACCGTCTCGATCCATCGACCTTGACTTCACTTGCTCTTCACCGTTGCATCGGTCCGTCGGCGCCAAGTTTTGCTCAAGCTTCACCATCGCATGGTCCTTCGCTTCGAAGCCTCGACTGCCCTTCACCCTCACAACCGATCCATCGAGCCAAGCATCATTTCGGTCTTCATCATCTTGGTCACATGAGTTAATGTCGTGTCTCATATTCAATGACCACCTTTATCTAAATCATTCACTTAGATACAAAGATTAGTCCTAGGTTTCATCAATTAGCGAAAACCAAACTAGGGACTTTCAATCTCCCCCTTTTTGGTAATTGATGACAACCCTCTCAAAGATGATTTTGATAATAAAAGTTTTGAGCTTGTCATACTTGTCTAATCATTTTGCTCATAAGTAAAGTTTGGACAATTATCACAAGCTCGGTTTTGGTAGCATTAGCTCTCCCTACATATGTGCATAGAGTTTGGATTGAAAGCTTTGCACATATGTATAGATAGAAGTGTTGAGAGAGTAATTCTACCAAAATGATGCTAAGGTGTAAGAAATGGACCTTTGAAGCGTGATACCAATCGGAGTTGCCTTTTACACCATCCTTAGCATCAAGGAGTAACTAGACATCCATCACAACTCAAGAACCCCGTGAGATCAACATTATATGTAAAGGTTCTTGGACCACTTGTACCACTTGTAGAGCTTTAAGCATGTCTAGATACCACATGTAAACTATTCCTATGCATGCTAGTAGATCATTTCATCATTCAAGTTCTATACTAGCATTGCACCACACAAGCATGTATATTGAATTTAAAAAACATGTGCAATGAGCAAGTCATATGAGAATGCACAAACAAATGCAACAACTTTGTTTATGAGCTTGCTCCCCCTACTTGTGTGCATCAAAATTTTATTTACCCCTTTATCATGTTGAATCATCTTTTTCTCTCCCCCTTTGTCAACAACTTACCCAAAAATGGGATCAAATTGTGGAGAGAAAATAATGTTTGAAGGAGTAGGTTAGAATTTATCAAATTTGGTTCAACCTAAAACACTTGCCAAAGATATTTAATTCGATTTGAACCAAAGACAAGCTTCTTCACTCCTCATAATAAGGGTTATCTTGCCTATGTTGAATTAAATACTTATAACAAATCTTCTAGATTCAACACTAGGTTTGTAAGCTCACAAACATGTCATATGCCACCACTAGATCAAAACAAGCATAGAAGCAATAGTGGTAACATATATCCATCAAATTCATTTGATTTATCATGAATGCTTATGCGTACCACTTATTATGTCTACATGCTCTATCAAGTCCTTAGCATAGTATGAATGACATGTCAATCAATTTTACCTTGCAATATCGAAGGAGAGGCATGTCAATAAGTGGGTGGGATGCATTCAACTCATGTTTGAGAAATCAAGAATGTTCAACTCATTCCTTAGCTTGCAAAACCTTTTTTCATCAAGTGGCTTGGTGAGAATATCGGCAAGTTGATCATCGGTGCCAACACTTTCAATGGCAATATCTCCCTTTTGTTGATGATCTCTAATGAAATGATGCCTTATGTCAATATGCTTTGTTCTTCCATGTTGAACCGGGTTTTGTATCATCTTGATTGCACTTTCATTATCACATAGCAATGGCACATTCTTGAAGTTGAGGCCATAATCCTTCAAAGTTGATTTCATCCATAGCAATTGTGCACAACAACTCCCCGCACTCACATATTCGGCTTCGGCGGTAGAGATTGCCACACTATTTTGTTTCTTTGAGGACCATGACACAAGTGATCTTCCAAGTAATTGACATGTACCACTCGTGCTCTTTCTATTGATCTTGCAACCCCCATAGTCGGAGTCCGAATATCCAATCAATTCAAACTTTGACCCCTTGGGATACCATAGTCCAACATCTCTTATTTGCTTCAAGTACCTCAATATTCTCTTTGCGGCCGTGAGATGACTCTCTCTAGGTGAGGTTTGATATCTAGCACACATACAAACACTAAACATGACATCCGGCCTTGATGCGGTGACATAGAGTAGACTTCCAATCAAAGATCGATATTCCTTTTGATTCATCATTTTGCCATCAAGATCACTATCCAAATTGTCATTTGTACCCATTGGAGTTGAAATTGACTTTGCATCTTGCATTCTAAATTTCTTCAACATGTCCCTTATGTATTTCCCTTGACTCACAAATGTTCCATTTTTCAATTGTTTGACTTGGAGACCAAGGAAGTAGCTAAGTTCACCAATCATAGACATTTCAAATTCTTTGGTCATCATAGCACCAAATTCTTCACAATAAGCTTGATCGATTGATCCAAAGATGATGTCATCAACATATATTTGCACTATGAATAGATCATTCCCAATCTTCTTGATGAATAAAGTTGTATCAACCTTGCCCATCTTGAATCCCTTAGAGAGAAGGAAGTCCCTTAGCCTCTCATACCATGCTCTAGGTGCTTGCTTTAGCCATATAAAGCCTTCTTCAACTTGTATACATGGTTGGGTTTCTTGTCATCTTCAAATCCGGGAGGTTGCTCAACAAAGACTAACTCATTGATGATCCCATTGAGAAATGCACTTTTGACATCCATTTGATATAGTTTGATGTTGTGTGCACAAGCATAAGCCAATAGAATCCTTATTGCCTCCAATCTTGCCACGGGAGCATATGTCTCATCATAGTCAAGACCTTCTACTTGAGTGTTACCTTGAGCAACTAGTCTTACTTTGTTTCTCACCACAATGCCATCTTGATCTTGCTTGTTTTTGAACACCCATTTGGTTCCAATCACATTGTAGTCATTTGGCCTTTCTACCAATTCCCAAACATCATTTCTTGTGAAATTGTTAAGTTCTTCTTGCATAGCCATGATCCAATCAGCATCCTTCAAAGCTTCTTCTATTTTCTTTGGTTCTATGGTTGACACAAATGATGCATGCTCACAAAACATAGCCAATCTTGATCTAGTTTGTACACCACTTCTAATATCATCAATAACACTATCAATGGGGTGATCTCTTGCAACATGTTGTGGTTGGAGTACTTGTACTTTATTACTTGAGCTTGGTTGATCACTTGATATATCTTGATGAGATGAACTAGCACCATGATCTTGCACTTGAGAGTCACTAGCTAGCTTGAATGGAGAATTGAGCACTTGATCTTTATCATCATCTTGAATATCAATTACTTGCTTTGCTCTAATGTCCCCAATGTCCATGTTCTTCATTGCTTCCACCAATTGAGTTCCACCAACATCATCTAGATTCTCTTCTTCATCTTGTGACCCATTGGTTTCATCAAATTGCACATCATGGACTTATTCTAGAATGCCACTTGAGTTGTTCCAAACTCTATAAGCTTTGCTTGTAGTTGAATAACCAAGTCGGAACCCCTCATCACATCTCTTGTCAAACTTTCCAAATCTAGTGCCCTTCTTCAAGATATAGCATTTGCAACCAAACACTCTAAAGTAAGAAATATTGGGTTTTCTTCCATGAAGTAGCTCATATGGGGTCTTCTCTAGCAATGGGTGACAATATAGTCTATTGATGTAGTAGCAAGCGGTATTGATTGCTTCATCCCAAAATGATTGACTCACATTGTACTCATGAAGTATTGATCTAGCCATATCAAGCAATGTTCTATTCTTTCTCTCAACTAGGTCATTTGATTGTGGAGTGTACTTGGCCGAGAATTGATGTCCAATGCTATAGTGATCACAAAGTTCTTCAATTCTTGTGTTCTTAAATTCACTTCCATTGTCACTTCTCACTTTCTTGATTCTAATCTCAAACTCATTGTGAACTCTAGTGAGAAATGTCTTGAAGGTGTCAAACACTTCACTTTTGTCACTAAGAAAGAATACCCATGTGAATCTTGTGAAATCATCCACTATGACGAAACCATACTTATTACCACCTATGCTTGAGTATGTTGTTGGGACAAATAGATCCATGTGCATCAAATCAAATGCTTTGTATGTGCTCATTGTACTCTTCTTTGGATGTGAGCTTCCAACTTGCTTCCTGGCTTGACATGCACTACAAAGCTTATTCTTCTCAAATTCAACATCTTTCAAACCATTGACAAGATTATGAGTTGTAAGCTTCTTCAATTGTTTCATGCCAACATGACCAAGCCTTCTATGCCAAAGCCAACCCATGCTTGATTTGGAGATTAAGCAAGTTGTCAAGGAAGAGATTCTCATATCTAAAGCCCTTGAATGCCACATTTGAACCATCCATACTAATGACTTCCACATCATCAACCCTAAAGATATATTTGTAACCAAGATCACATATTTGTGCCACGGATAGAAGATTGAAATCCAAGCTTTAAACTAGCAACACATTGGAGATACTCAAGTCATTTGATATTGCAATCTTCCCCAAGCCAATAACCTTGCCTTTCTTGTTATTGCCAAATGTGATAGAATCAACACCACTATTATTGTCATTGATTGAGTCAAACATTCTTGATGTACCGGTCATGTGTTGAGTGCACCCACTATCAATAATCCAATGCCTTCCTCTGGCTTTGTAATTGACCTACAAGCAAATCAATGAAGCTTAGGTACCCATTTTTGCTTGGGTCCTTGTAGGTTAGTAACTAAGCTCTTTGGTACCCAAATAGCCTTCTTCTTTGGGCCAACAATGGGTGTACCAATAAACTTAGCTTGCACACCCTTCACACCTTTGGTAAGCACATAGCAAGAATCAAAAGGTATAGCATTAACAAATTTCTTGCTTTGGTTCTTTTTATTACAATTATGCTCTAAGTGCCCAACTTGCTTGCATCTATTGCAAAAACGATCATTGCTCTTCACAAAGCTAGGCTTTAGAGTTGCAAAGGCCAACTTTCCTTTCTTGGGGGTGTAGCACAATCCCTCTTTGTTAAGAGAGAACCTTTGGCTACCCAAGCACTTAAGCAAGCGGGCCTCACCACCATAGGCCTTGCCTAGGGCGTGAGTGAGCTCATCCACCTCTCTCTTGAGAGTCTCATTCTCAACCATTAGTGAGGTATCACAAGTGAAACCATCACTAGTAGTGGAGGTAGAGTTGGTGGTGGTGGATGAAGAACTACAAAAAGGGTTAGCATTTGTCATGATGATAGGTTTATAAAAAGATTCATCAATTATATCACATGTAACACATATATCACATGATACAACAACCTCCTTCTTTGCTTGTTGCTCAAGTAGCAATGAGTGGGCTTTTTCAAGCTTGGAATGAGCTTTACCAAGATCCTCATGGTCTTCCACTAGACTCTCATGAGTGGTCTTAAGCTCACCTAGAACTTTCTCAAGTATTGCTACTTTCATTGAAAGCTTCTTACACTCCTTGTTCTTGGCAATAGCTATGTCTCTAGTTTATTGCATCAAGTCATATAGTTGTTCTTTAATTGGTTCATCATCATCATTTTCATTATCATTATTATTATCATTATCACTATCATGAACATATTCCATTTCACTTTCATCATCACTCTCATCATATAATACCTTAGCTTCTTTGGCCATGAAGCACGAAGAGGATGAATCAAATAGTGAAGGCTTCTTGTTGATAGCAATGGAAGCAAAAGCCTTGTTGGATGATTCTTCTTCATCATCATCATCACTTTCCCAAGTGACCACATAGGCTCCGTTCTTGCCCTTCTTGAAAGTCATCTTGGCTTCTCTCTTTTTCTTCTCAAATTTGCCCCTCTTGTTGTTCTTTTTCTTGTCATAGGGACATTCGGCTTGAAGATGTTCGGTGCTATCATAATTGAAGCACTTCCTTTATTGCTCATTGCTCTTGAAGTTGTCATTTCTCTTTTTGAAGCCTCTTCTCTTAATGAACATGTGACCCATTTTCTTGACTATAAAAGCAAATGTCTCATCATCAATTTCATAATCTTTACCTTCACTATTGTCTTCTTCTTCTTCAATGATGGTAGCTTTGCCCTTGGAGGAGATGGCCTTGAATGCCACGGTCTTCTTCTTCTTCTCATCTTCCACCTTATCCTTGTCATCAACATCTTGATCATATTTTTCATAGGTCAATATTCACCAAGCAAATCATTAGGCTTCATTGCTTCAAGCCCATCTCTTTGCAACATCATGATCAACATCTTAAATCTTCTAGGTAAGCTCAATAAGAACTTGTGACAAAAATCTTGATCTTGAGTCTTGTGCCCTAAGCTCTTGAGATCATTGACTATCACTTGCAATCTATGAAACATTTCAATGATTGTTTCATCATCCTTTTTCTTGAAGTTCTCAAACTCACTCTTGAGCCCATATAGCTTGGCACTCTTCACAACCTTAGTGCCCTCATATGTTTCACTCAACCTTGTCCATACTTCATATGCCAATTCTAAGTCCTTGATGCCCTCAAATACTTTTGTGTCAATACCATGGTAAAGTGTATTGAGAGCCATTCTATTGCATGTTCTATTTGCTCTATCTTCATCGGTGAGATGATCGGGATCAATGATAGCAAAGTCATTCTCGGTGACTTGCAAAACTCTCTTATGAATAGAACCAAGATACATTGACATCTTTCTCTTCCAATGAGCAAAAGAACTAACACCATCAAAGAACGGTGGCTTGCCCCCAACATGATTGAACATAATTTGAGCCATTTTTCACACCGAAGGATGTTAAGCCTTGATTAAAACGGTGACCACAGCTCCGATACCACTTGTAAGGTCCTAGATGGCTAGAGGGGGGTGAATAGCCTATAAAAAATTCTACAAGAACCACTAAGAAAACTTGTTAGAAAAACAAACGGCGTAAAGCGAGTTTTGCTTAGCCTACGGTTGTGATGCAAGCCTCCTATCCACAAGTCTAGTAGACTATGATCTCTAGTTCACACAAGGGCTAAGTTACTAAACTTACACTAGTGACCAAGCTAGCAACTACTTAGCAAAGGCTAACACTAGAGCTACACAAGATAACTAGTAAAGTAAATACGAGAGATAGGATTGTGAGTCTTATACCGACGGTGGAGTGAAGATGTTGCCAATCACCAAGATGATATACAATCAATCAATATTGACAACAACACAATATGAAGACCAATCACCGGGAGACAAGAGACACAATATTTTTGTTCACCCGGTGTTCACTTGTGCACCGACAAGCTACGTCACTGGTTGTGTCGACCAACACTTAGATGGTTCCTCGGTGTGACCCTCAAGTCACTTGCCCCTCAAGGCACGCCCCGCAAGGCACCGCAAGACACCACTCTCAAGTGAGGTAACTCAATGACACGTGCAATGTAATAGAGTTACTTTTGGCGTCTCGCCGAGGGAAGCACAAGAACCTCTTACAATCAACCGGAGGTGGCCAAGAACAATCACCTTCTCTTGCCAATGCCTCCAACAATCTCCAAGCCGGCTAGGAGCGGTACTCTCCAAGAGTAACAAGAAATCCACCGGCTAAACCACCCACAAGTGCCACTAGATGCCCTCAAGCTATGCAATGCACTTTGGGAGCACTCAATCTCACTTTTGATTTGCAATCAAGCAAGAGAGATGAGTGGGAGGAGATGCTCTAGCTCAAAGGATGCACAAGAATGTTAGAAATCACGAGAGACCTCCCCAAGGGCCGGCCAACAAGTATTTATAAGCATCCCATCTAAATAGAGCCGTTATACCCCTTCACTGGGTCTGTTCGGGATGACCGAACGCATCGGTCATAACTGACCGGACGCGCTCAACCGTGTCCGATTCTCCAACGGTCACTGACCCCAACGGTCAAACCAACGACCGGACGCGCTTCTCACAACGACCGGACGCGCCGGTCCCGAGTGACCGGACACGCTCCAGTCAACGACCGGACGCGCCGATCGCACACCACCGCGCACCTACGAAGTAACGACCGGACGCGCCCCTCGCAACGACCAGACGCGATAGTGCCCGCGTCCGGTTTGAGTCAAGTAAGCTCCTTCAACGATCGGACGCGTCCGATCATGTGTGACCGGACGCGCCTCGCGTCCGATCGTCCTTGCAAAACTCAGTTCCTTCTGGGCACCTGACCGGACGCGCCGGTCCCGCGAGTGACCGGATGCGCCAGTTACAAACCCTAGCACCCGCGCCTGCGCTGTACTGACCGGACGCGTCCGGTCATACCATGACCGCGTCTGGTGCAGCGTCTGCTCACCTCTTTGACCTTCGTTCGCCTCCGTTTCTTTTCCGACTTCAGGCGTAGTGGAAAATAGGCATTTCAAGTTCCCAAAAACGCCTGAATCCCGCGCTCGCAATCTCGGCGGGAGGGAGAGAGAGTCCCAAACCCTCTCTACCGCTCAACCTTCAACACCTTCGTAAATGTGCCAACACCAACAAGTGATCACCACCTTGTGCACGTGTGTTAGCATTTTCATAATCATTTTCGAAGGTTTTCCAGTTAGCTCACTAGGCCCTACATGCAATGCACTTCATGAATTCACCTAGTGGCACCCGTGCATCGAATAACCGATAAGACTTCCCCTCTTAATAGTTCGGCTATCGATCCTAAACCACTCACACCCTCTATGGTTTCTTGAGTGCAAAACAAAATGGCCCTATGGTTATACCTTTGCCTTGAGCCCATTTTGTTTTTCCAAAAGATATGATCCACTTCATATCATCACATGACCGTCTCGATCCATCGACCTTGACTTCACTTGCTCTTCACCGTTGCATCGGTCCGTCGGCGCCAAGTCTTGCTCAAGCTTCACCATCGCATGGTCCTTCGCTTCGAAGCCTCGACTTGCCCTTCACCCTCACAACCGGTCCATCGAGCCAAGCATCATTTCGGTCTTCATCATCTTGGTCACATGAGTTAATGTCGTGTCTCATATTCAATGACCACCTTCATCTAAATCATTCACTTAGATACAAAGGTTAGTCCTAGGTTTCATCAATTAGCGAAAACCAAACTAGGGACTTTCACATGTGCAAACCATCTCTAGGGTAGGTTACTATGGTTCTATGGAGCATATCTAGCTATTTGGTTCTAGCTACTTTGGGTGCAAACTATACCTAGGCCACAAATTGACATTTCCTAGGTTATGGCTCCTAAAAGGTGAAATCCTATGTTGGGCTTCGTTAGATCCTTACTAAGGGCTGCAATGAGAAGATGCAAAGCTCTCCAAGAAGATAGAGCAGCTAGATCTCCCCCTTGGTAACTCGAAATCTTCTTATTCTTGCTTCTTTCTCCTTCTAGCTCCTTATGGCAAGGGTGAGAGGGCTCCTCCCTCTTCCAACGCCTACCTCTTATGGATGAAGGCTTCTAGGTGGTCTCCATGGCCATCTCTTGCTGCATCCAAGCTTCAATCCCTTCTCCTTTCCTTCTCCTCTTCTTACTTGAGTGTGAGAGAGTGTAGAAAGAGAGATGAACTAGAGAGAGAGAGGAAGTGCAAGAGTGAATGAGTGAATTGGTGGGTGCTCTGCCTTGGTCATTCTATGAGCTGGACAGGTGGGCTGTCAAGTGGGATCAAGTGATCACTCCAAGTGACACTTCACAATTCTGCATGGGCTGACTCTATCGGATGCTCCGTCATGGCAGCAGACTGACTGGTAGTGTCGGTGAACTGACTGATGGGTTCTGGACTCTGTCAGGTCATGCAGATGTATTGGTGGATGATCTGGTGGTGCTGGCGGACCGTCCGTCAAGTCAACAGTGAGCAGTTTAAATGCAGAAAGAAGTACAGTTCAGTTTATAGTTTTTAGATTACAAATGCAATTGTGCTCATGATGCTGATGCTCACAAGGGTGTCAAGACTGGGTCGTGACATATCCCATCATTAATACCACTTTTTCTTGTAGTGGTCGTCGCCGTCACCCGCCGCTGTGTCAACACCATTGAGTAGAGCTCAAGAAGAAATACAATGGCAACATATAGAAAAAGAAAAACTTCTATGATTACCCTCTTCAATGCCAACGTCCCAAACACAATCATAGTCCAAATCAAGTACGCCTCCCTCAAATTCTTCAATATCATCCCAGTTGATGGGCTTGTTCAAATCTAAACTAGGCATTGTGTGTAGAAGAAAGATTAGAGAAAGGCATGTGATGTGTGCTGACTGTAACATCCTAGATGTTAAGGAGCAATTAAAATTTTGATCATAAGCATCATCAAGCATAATCACCAAGTATCATGTCATTTATGCATTTTAAGTTTCAATTATAGCATTTATATATTGCATATGAGGTGTTTTATATGATACATGAAATGTTAATAATAATAATGTTTAAAGTTCTTTGTGATTTTACATAGGTGAATTTGCTTAAACAAATAAAATTTTGTTAAAATAAACTTTGTAATATAAAGTGTGCTTTGTAATATAAAATAAAAGTGGGTTTTAGTTTTCAAGTCAAACATGTTTAATTTGGAGTCCAAAGATTGGATTTAAGGCTGATTTTCAAACTTAGTCATTTTCGACTAAGTCCCTAAATATCAATGTTTAAGTTCAAACTTTGGTGAATTATTAAGTGAATTTTCATGAATCCAAATTTTGTTCCAATGCTTGGTGGTATGTTTGAGCTTTGATATCATGTAATTGGTTGTGATGTTTGTTTAGTTTTAAGCTATTAATTAAATGCTCACATTGCTTAACTGAAACAGTTTTCAAACCCTAACTGAACTTTTGTTTTCAGTTTCATAGTGCATGTCTTTTACGTCCAAGATCTTCAAAACATTTGATCTCTTGATGTTGATCCTTTAAGTAAAGTTGGAGATCGTGGATCAATTAACAACTTTGATTAAAGATGATCATCGAGTTGTTTTACAAAAACATGAGAAAAAGGAGGTCGTGTCAGGCATGAACAGTGCTCACCGGTGCCCTATCTGCCTGCTTGCTCTGGCGTCCACCACCACTCTTCGCGCCGCTTCTCCACGCATGGACACGCACGTGCCTGCGTGGCCATGCTCAAGCAGGAGCTGGCGACCCCTCCTGCTTCGCCTCGGTCGGTATAAGTGCAGCATCGCCGACATTCGTTCCTTTTCTTCTTGCTTGCCGCCAATGAGCTCGTTCGGCCAGCAAAATTCCCTACCACAAATTCACCTCCGTACAATAGCTCGCGCTCGTAGCTCCGCCTCACCCTTGCGCTCCTGTCTAACCTACTCGCTTGAGCTCTTGTCATCGCAATCACCCTCGCCACTGGTTGCCACCATGGCCATGCCGCCATGGCCGCCAAAGCTACCTCGCCATGGCCAGCTTGCCTCGCTATAGCTGTCTCCCTCCCAATTCTTGTCTTGGCTTCCTTGATATGTCGTGATGCTCATCGGCTTGCCACGTCGGGATAGTTTGGCCATATGACTTGTTGACCATCATGGCGAAGCTCAGCCTGATAGGAAACTGCTTTCTTTTAAACTAGAACGGGAACATCTTGTCATCAGATGGGCATAGTGGTATTCGAGGAAAGAATACCCGCTTCCCAGCATGCTGCCCTACCATGATTTCCACGTCGATTATATTTCTACAGAACCCCCACATCACCAGCCTTGTACCGTTGCATAGCCCATTGGCAGGGTCAATATTCCTAAGCAATATGACAGGACACCCGAGCTTGGGCTTCAAGACGTGTGGAGGCAGCTCGTCAGGGGTCAGACTGTTAAGGAACTTTGATGGATAGTAGTTATGTGGATCATCTACTGTTGAGTCAAAATTGTGATACACCATCTCACCGCCCTAGAACATATCAATCATTTTCATATTGATCATGTCCACCCAATCGTTATGTGTAGATAAAATCACTCTGGTGATGATGTAGTCTTTGTCCGCCATGTTTGCTTTTAGATCTGCAAAGATGGTGCCGATCAATGTATGAAGATCTTTCTTGGCATCACCAGAGTACGGGACACAGATCTCGTCTGGAATACATACATCACCATCTCCTTTAACCTTTTCCATTCCACCACCAATGCGTAACAGATAATTTGCAAACCACGGGTCACTCTGGGCTCTCATGTTGCTGACAAGCTTTAGGTGGCGCATGGATTCCCAAAGATACGACCTTCGAAGAGAAGCACCGACTATTTGAGCCCTGGATCCTTTCCGCACAACAGGGAGGACCTATCTAAAATCCCCACCAAAGACAATAGTCTTCCCACCAAACGGTAGGTCTGACCAGCCCATTATATCCCATAGGCTGTTGTCTAGTACTTCCACATTGTCTCTTTGTCATAGATGCCTCGTCCCAAATTATGAGAGCTGCTTGATGTAGCAACTTGGCAGTACCACTCTATTTCATGAAAGCTACAGCAACCGCCCTCTTCAACAGTGAGGGGTAACTTGAAACACGAGTGGGCCATCCTCCCTCCTAGCATTATGGACGCTGCGGCTCAAGATGCATCTGTAGCCACGGCAAGCTTGTCCTGGCTACATAGTTTTGCGAGAAGTGCCCTATACAAAAAGGTATTTCTCGTCCCGCCAGGTCTATCCACAAATAATAGCCCGCCTTGTTTGTTGTAGACAACGGCTATTATCTCATCGTAGGCAGACCTTTGCTTGACGTTGAGTGAGTCGCACAATAACACATCTTTGGGATTCAGCTCGACGCTAGCTTCCTCAAATATCTCATAAGGAATATGGCTGGCATTGTCATATGTGTCATCGATATCAGGAAGAGGAAATGACCTTATGTCCTTCCCCATAGACTGCAACATGTTTCTAATGTCTATCAAAACTATATTTTGCACCAGATCCGGGGATGGATTATTTCTGTTGTAGTCATCTAACATTGCATCGTAGTATTTTTTTCCACAACCCCATCACATCATTCGGCTCATAGAATATCAATATTGTTGCAAATAGCCTTCACAGAGAGGAAGGTGTAACAGAACCGACCAAATTATAAGAGCACAAGTACGAAAACAAGCACCGAAGCGCTCAAATTTTCAAACTTGAGCCCATATAATCCCGGTAGTCAATCGAAATCACGAAGGATTTCAAACCAAACTGCTTACAACCAGGATCGCATCATTCAACATACACATCGTACGTTACATTTCACATGAAGTTCCGAAATAAGTTTACACCACGGAGTAGCAAATATTACAAACCAAGTTTGAAAGTAGCGGAAGCATAACACACACACTAGTTAATTAAATACTGCCAGTCTGGATGATCGACAACCCGCAAAAGCATGAGAAAAGTACATAAAGATGATCACGCCCAAGTGATCTAGTCATCATCACCCGCAGGGTGGAGACACGTCTTGCAGAATCCCTGATAAAGCATGTCATCTGCAACAGGAGGGAATAAACCCTGAGTACTGGAATGTACTCAGCTAGACTTACCCGTCGAAAACCAGAAATAAGGTGACACCAAGGATTATGCAAGGCTTACACAAGAGGCTAGCTGACATAACATTTTGCATAAAGGCATAAGTAATTGAAACTCTTATAACCTGTACTAGCAGTTATTTTTAGCATTTACCTGTCATCTATCTTAGCACCTGTACTAAACATGCACTTGATTATAATCAAACAACAGTATTATTAGATCCATAGCAGGTATATCATTATGGCAACATTGTATCATTCCCTTAACCACCAGTTCATTTAATGAGTTCTACGTTGCCGCTGCTCAAGTCAAGTGCTCACTAACCGGGAGCGACGGCGATTCGAATCGAATTCCTATCCAGCTGGAGGGGTATTTCTAACACTCACCGCGCAGGCCCCTGCCAGGGTCGCACAAGCCACCGTTTCATATGATTCAGGAATCGCGGGTCCGAATGATGTCGCGACCCCAAGGGCGACACTCTGCCAGGTGATAGGGACTCTAACCCCCCCCTTGGTCTCACGCCAATGTCCCCAAGCACATCCTTTCTCTCCTCCAAGAAGCAACCTACCATTCGATTCCCGGCCTGAACCACATTACTCGGCTTCGCGGTCGGAACGACTTATCCGGCCAACTAAGTGTTAGACTGCGTTCAACATGACTCAAGGACGTACAGCGAATCGGTCCTTAAACGACTCAGACGGGCATAGCTCCACACCCAAGACGTGAAGTGTCTTGCGGCTGTACTATCGAACTCCCGCCCGGTCTCAAATTTCATTTTTAAGCATGGTTCCATCCACGATAGCCATAAAGCCACTCGTGACTCCTTCCTACATCTCGCGGATGACCGGAAATCACCCGACTTCTACCGTACTAAGCAGGGCTAAGCATTGACACGTGCCTAAACCTAATATAGGATTAAGTATGATATCTGGACAAGGACAGGTATAATGCAACAAGTGTTTTCATATAACTCCTACAACTTAATGCAGTAAACAATTAAAAGTACTCAAGATATATTTATAAAACGATGGGTTCAGCATGCACCGGGGCTTGCCTTTCAGAAAAGTCGAGGGCCGGTGGTCTGGACACTCAGGAAGGTCGTCTGCGGGCACTCCTTCGCCTGCTGGATCCTCGGGCTCCTGCTGCTCCTGGTCCTCCTCCGGAATCACAGGCTCGAATTCGAGGAGTGTCACCCCCTCCGGTGCACCTATTGCATGAATGCACAATAAATATAATGGATGCATAAATGGGTGCAACATGCTCGGAATGAAATGCATTTCAGAATAAAATACTCTATTCAAGTTATTTTATTAGTACGTGCAAATCTCTTCTCCAGCAGAGAAGTACTCACCTAATCTACTTAACCTAAGATAAAGCTGCTCATCCTCAGTTAAGGCCCTAACACCTAACAATTACAAAAGTAGCATGTCTTAGGATATTACACCATATCAATCAGCAAAACACCACAGTAAGCATTCTGGACAGCAGCTACTTGTTTTTATCACAACTGGAGATTTACAATTCCAAAAGATATGATCTAAGACAATCTGGAAAGCCTAAGAAATGCACTACCATTCATTTTCAGACCTCAACTCCAAACTCCTAAGTTCTCCATGTCAAACTTCACAAGTTCCAGAATCTGTCCTCTCAAAACAGAGAGTAGCAGATTTTGAACTGCCACTTTGAACAATAGTAACTCTCAAACTACTAAGCCAAATGCTTCCAAAATTTGACACAAGCTAGTTCATCAAGTTTACTCCAGCTTTGGTATTTACAAGTTTTCCAGCAACCAATTTTATCAAAGCCAAATTTAGAATAACTACTAGCTGTCCAGAAAACCTAAAATTACAAAGGTTAAATATTTATTGATGTGACCAACATTCTCTAAGACCAAACTAATACTACTACAAGTTCACAAATGTCACAAAAACACCAGAAAGTAAGGTGTGCCCACCTAGAATATTTATTTAAATCCATTTCTTAATTTACTTAAGTAATTAAGTGAAATTTCAAACATATATATAAACTGCTCCTAAAATTCTACAAAAATTACAGGGGACTCTCTGACCCAAAAAGAGACCACAGTAAAAATTTGGACAAGTTTTATTCACAGAAACTCTCTGAACAAAATTCACAAGCCTAAAAGGCTGATTTTTGTATAAATAACAAAGCATAGTAAAAAGTGTCAAACAACAGATTTCTTAATTTTATTGGACACTCTAGGGTACCAAGACATTCTCCAAAAATTTATATGAACATTGCACATGTAGAAAAATTACAAAAATTCATTTAAGCATTTCCTAGAATAACAAGATAGCATTATAACTTGGAAATTACTTAAGCACTGATGCCCAAATTTTTACCAGAGCTAGGGCTAGCATAGAGTAACCTACCCACCAAATTTCATGATTTATGGAACACTACAGCTCAAGTTATAAATTTAACAAATTTGCATGCATTCCAAAACACATTTAAAGGATCTATTAAATTCTTACATAATTTAAACATCTCATGCCAGATCCATATTTTTCTAAAATACTACACATCATGTAGACCCTAACAAAATTTATCTCATGATTTTTGGATCATTAAAACCCTAGATCTATATTTTTCCAACTTGTACAAAAATCAGTGACAAAATAATAAAAATGAATTTCATTTCGGATGACTGGGCCGGCCCGGAAAAACTCGGCCCACACTCGCGCGCGCGCGGCCCGCTCAGCGCTCCCGCCCGCGCTTGGCAACTGACAGGCGGGCCCCCGCAGTCAGGGACAGAGGGACAGGGGAGGCGGAGACCCGCGAGCTCCGACGAGCTCGAGCTCGCCGGAGAAGAGCTCGCTCGGCCAATTGAGCACCGCCTCGTGTTCTCCGTCACCCGGTGCGTCGATTGGTGCTCGTGGAATGGATGGGGATGGGATGGAAGGGGCTTGTCACCGCGAGCGGCGGCCGGTGATGTCCGGTGGCGGCGCACCGTCGCCGGTGAGGATGTACGGTGCGGTCTAGGCTCGGTACGAGCTTCACCGAAGCTAGGCGGATCCATTTTGCTAGGAAGGGAGGATGGAGAGAGACCCGAAGCACCCCGACCACGGTGAGGTCCCATGGCGGGCTCCGGCGACCTCTCGGAGACGGGGAAGAAAGCAATGCGGCTCACCTTGAGTCAAATCGCTGGCTTCGGTGGGTCAGGAAGATGGAGGGTGGTGAGGCGGAGGGATTGGCGAGGTCTAGCGGCTGGTGATGCGGTGTGGCTCGCGCTTGAGCTCGCCGGAGAAGAACGGCAGCGGCGGCTCGGTTTCGGTGTTCTTGGCAACTGGAAGAGAGGGGGCGGAGGAATGGAGGCCGGCTCGCGCGTCGTGGCATCTTGAAGGCGTCGCGGCCTGACTGGTGGGGCCAGGGCCGGCGTACGGGCGCCACCGCGCCTCCACGCGTCGACGACGGCCTGCGGCCGGTCGGCCACTCTGACGCTGACGAAACTGAATCGGCTGAATGGCGACAGCGATGACCGACTGACAGAGCGACTTCCACGATGATTATCTCCCAAACCGGTTCGAATTAGTCGAAGATGATTACACCAATTTTGTAGAGCTACATGAGGTCTACAAGTTTGTCAATTGGAGTTTGGGCTGGTTCGGCCTAGATTTGAAACTACAGAGCTCCAAAGTGGTGCCCCTTGAAACTGAAATGCAGTTTCAGAGATCAATGCCGACTGAAACCCTAACTTCTTGACACTATATCTCCTAAACTATTGAGAACCAGGTGATGGTGATATTGACAATGTTGTAGAGCTAGGTGTGGACAACAACTTTGTCAATTGGCTCAAAGGCTGGTTTGGCCTGGTTTGTGAGTTACAAGTTGCTAAAGTGAGGTACAGTGAAACTGAAAAGTCCAATTTCCAGACTTAGAATTTTTCTAAGTGTTGATCACCACTCAAGCTGACTTGTGGGCCATTTTTGAGCATGCTCTGGTCATTTTCATGAGATGGCCATATTAGAACTTTTGTTCCTCATGAAATTCTATACAACTTTACTTAAGGGTGCTCTTCCATGCAAGGTCTCTAAATTAGACTTTTTAATTAGTCAAACTAGAGCCTTCTAGGGTCAAATGGTGGTCAAACTTTTCTTGGAGGGCAATTTTGTAATTTTGGTCAACATGAACCTTGTTCCAAATGTTACCCTAAGTATAACTAAGGTGTTGTAGGTCATGATTGGCTACCTTACCTTTTTGTTACACCAACTATCAAATACTTCATGACTAAATCAAACAAACCCTAGAATAATTACATGTGTTGCATCACATAAAATAACAAACATGAATGATGCATGCTTATGCTTATGCAATGCAAATGCAATGCAATTATGGAGCTAAACACTTGAGGTGTTACAGCCCTCCCCCCTTATAAAAATCTCGTCCCGAGATTTGGAAAGCGTACCATTTTTCATAGAATTCTTTATAACCATCCCGCAAATAATCCTCCCGTTCCCACGTAGCATCACTCTCACTTCCCTGATTACTCCACATCACTTTGTACCACTTAACCACTTTACTTCTAGTTACTCGTTCCTGAGTATCGATCACTCGGACTGGCTTTTCTTCATAGGTTAGGTCGGATTCCAGTCTGATATCACCTAAAGGAACTTGTTCCTCAGGAACCCGAAGACACTTTTTAAGCTGAGATACATGGAAAACGTTGAATATGGCTCTCATCTCAGGAGGCAACTGGATTTTGTACGCAACAGCTCCACTCTTGCCTATGATCTGGAAAGGACCCACGTATCTTGGTGCAAGTTTCCGCTTAACACCAAAACGTTGGACACTCTTCATTGGAGATACTTTCAAATAAACGAAGTCTCCAACTTCAAATTCGAGTGGTTTTCTACGACGATCCGCATAGCTTTTCTGTCTCGCTTGTGCTGCAGCCATGTGTTTCTGGATGGTACGGACTTGTTCCTCGGCTTCCTGGACAAAATCAATGCCATAATACCTTCTTTCCCCAGCTTCTATCCAGTTTAGTGGAGTTCGACACTTTCGACCGTACAAAGCTTCGAATGGGGCCATCTTAATACTCTCTTGATAACTGTTATTGTACGAGAATTCGGCTAAAGGTAACCATTTTTCCCAAGAACCCTTGGATGAAATGACGCATGCTCGCAACAGATCTTCCACGATTTGGTTAACTCGTTCTGTCTGACCCGATGTCTGGGGGTGATAAGCAGAGCTTCTCACTAACTTGGTTCCCAGAAGGTGATGCAAATGCTCCCAAAAGCGAGCAGTGAACTGGGGACCACGGTCAGAAATGATAGTACGAGGTATCCCATGAAGCCGGACTATCTGATTGAAGTACAACTCAGCATAGTCAGTGGGACGATAGTCCACTCTAACTGGAATGAAGTGAGCTGATTTGGTCAAACGATCCACAATTACCCAGATGGAATTATGATTTTTGACAGTAGGAGGAAGACCGACAATGAAATCCATACTTATCTCTTCCCATTTCCAACCTGGGATAGACAGTGGTTGAAGCAACCCAGCTTTCATATGCACAGCTTTAACTCTACAGCAGGTGTCACACCTAGCCACATATGCAGCTATCTCTTTCCGCATCTTGGTCCACCAATAGTATGGCTTCAAATCATAATACATCTTATTGCTACCAGGATGGATGGACAACTTAGAGGAGTGTGCTTCAGACATAATATCATTTCGAAGCTCCCGGTCCTTAGGTACCACTAACCTATCCTTAAACCACAGCACACCTTCGTCATCTAACCTGAAATGCTTAGTCTCTCCTTCATTCATCCTCCGTTTTATGTGAAAGATACCTGGGTCAGTCTTTTGGAGCTCAATGATTCTATTTCGGAGAGTACCACTGACAGTGATGTTGTACAGGACTGCCGGATGTAACAGGCGAGATTGGTAAAAATCAGTTTCAATTAATGAATGGCAATGAGACTTACGGCTTAAAGCGTCCGCAACCACATTTGCCTTGCCTGGGTGATAGTGTACTTGAAGATTATAATCTTTAATCAACTCGAGCCATCTTCTCTGACGCATATTTAGCTCGGGTTGAGTGAAGATGTATTTGAGGCTTTTATGATCGGTGTAGATATTGCAGACATTTCCCAGCAGATAATGCCGCCATACTTTCAAAGCATGAACAACTGCAGCCAGTTCTAAGTCATGCGTTGGATAATTCACCTCATGCTTCCGAAGTTGTCGCGAGGTATATGCAATTACTCGGCCTTCCTGCATCAAAACGCCTCCCAAACCTATGCCTGAGGCATCACAATAAACATCAAATGGTTTCTCGATATCCGGTTGTGCCAAAACCGGAGCGGAGGTTAGGAGGGTTCGCAGTTGGTGAAAAGCCGCATCACACTCAGGAGTCCAGACAAACCTGGTGTCTTTCTGCAGCAACCGAGTCATTGGCTTGGCTATTTTTGAGAAATCCGGGATGAAGCGACGATAATAGCCAGCCAACCCAAGGAAACTCCGGACCTCGTGAACCGAGATAGGAGCCTTCCAGTTTAGTACTTCCTGTACCTTGGCGGGATCCACCATAATTCCTCCGTCAGACAATACATGCCCAAGGAAAGGTACTTCACGAAGCCAGAATTCGCACTTACTGAACTTTGCATATAGTTGATGTTCACGCAGTCTTGTGAGGACTATACGCAGATGTTCAGCGTGATCCTCCTCATTCACAGAATATACCAAGATGTCATCAATAAATACCACCACAAACTTGTCCAATTCAGGCATAAACACCGAATTCATCAAGTACATGAAGTGTGCGGGGGCATTTGTCAAGCCGAAAGACATAACAAGATACTCATAAAGACCGTATCTGGTAGAAAAGGCTGTCTTTGGAACATCTTCCGGGCGAATTTTAATTTGATGGTAGCCCGATCTTAGATCGATCTTGGAGAAAACTTTAGCTTTAGACAACTGATCAAACAAGATGTCGATTCGCGGTAGAGGGTACTTATTTTTGATAGTGACTGCATTGAGAGGTCTGTAGTCCACGCACATCCGCAAGGTTTGATCCTTCTTCTTTACAAAGATAGCAGGGCATCCCCACGGAGACGAGCTAGGACGAATCAACCCTTTCTTCAAAAGTTCATTCAATTGCACCTTAAGTTCAGCTAGTTCATTTGGAGGCATCCTATAGGGTCTCCTAGAGATGGGTGCGGTGCCAGGCAACAACTCGATTTTAAACTCCACATCCCGATCCGGAGGGAGTCCCGGCAAATCATCGGGAAAAACGTCCGGAAATTCATTTACTACGGAAATTTCAGCCAACGCCTTTGCTTGCACAGCATGAATTTCCCCCGACAATTCAACCTTTCTGGGAAGTTGTACTAGAAAACCTTTTTGATCTGTAGGATCTCTGAGCATAACTACCCGAGCGGATGTGTCAATGAGTACCTCATTCTGACTCATCCAATTCATGCCCAAGATAACATCTATGTCTAAACCAGGTAAAACCAATAGGGCAAGCGAATAACTTCGCCCTTCGATCTCAAACTTAAGGTTCCCCACTACTTTGTTTGTGGAAATATTCCCACTTGCAGCGCTAATACAATAACCCACACCTTCAACAGTATGCAACTTGTGTGCAAATTTAGATGCAAACTTAGGACTGATAAAGGAATGTGAAGCACCTGAATCAAAAAGTACCACTGCGGGGTGTTGGTCAACTAGAAACTTACCAGCGGTGACCACCTCACCAGATGGAATTTCCTCAATGCTGTTATAATGGGCGTGTCCCTGACGACTACCTTGGTTGACATTTTTCTTCGGGTACGGACAGTTCCTGGACCAATGGCCTGGCTTGTTACAGTTCCAGCAAGGCATGTTGCTAGGAGGAACACTGGAGCTGCCTTGGCCCGCATTACTCTTTGGCAGAGCCACTGTATATGCCTTACGAAACCCAGTTTTCATTGGCACCTTCTTTTGTGGAGGACGGAACTTAGCATTTGTGGCAGGAGGGCGAGGGGAAGACCTCGGTGCCGCTGAGGCCCTTGACTGAGAAGCACTTGCCTCAAGGGCCCTTTTACGGCTCTTAGAGGCAGAATAAATAGTATTGTTGTTCTCCTGGGTCAAAGCATCGCTGATGAAATCATTGAAAGTAGTACATTTGCTAGTGCCCATTGTTTTCATCAGTTTTGGGCCGAGGCCCCTTTTGAAGCTAGCAATCTTTTTGGCATCGGTATTCACAAACTCGGTGGCATACCTTGCCAGGTTGTTGAAGGACTGCAAGTATTCAGTCAGGCTTTTGTTTTCTTGCGACAGCCTCATAAACTCTGTGTGCTTAATCGCCATAAGACCGGGAGGGATATAGTTTCCACGGAATGCCGCCTTAAACTGCTCCCAAGCAATCGGGACATTGGCAGGCAGGGTGGAACGATAGTGGCTCCACCAAATGCCCGCTGGACCATGCAACTGATGGGAAGCATACTTAGTTTTCAGCTCATCAGTCAGGCGTAGCAGACGAAACTTCTGTTCAATTGTATTCAACCACTCGTCAGCCTGCAGGGGTTCTTCCGCTTCCTTGAAGAGCGGGGGCTTTGTATCCAGAAAGTCCTTGAAATCGCTGTACTGATTTGGCTCTGGGCCCTGGCGGCCAGGACGAGCTTCCCGGTTAGCCAGCTGGCGCATAGCATCTGCCAACATGCGCTGCCCTTCGACCACTGTCTGCATCAGCTCAGCCGGAGTAGGTGGTGGCGGAGGGGGTGGCTGTTCCTCCTCCTCATTTCCACGACCCCGACGTAGATTGTACGACATCTGCAAAAATGCATAGCCAATGAGCACTGACGATGTGGGAAATTTGTAGATGAATTATTGCGAAATGTCAATCTGACTGTATGAATAGATTTCTCATAATGATTAAGGCACAATAATTCATCACAACCGCACAATCCATTCTAGCGCATCATTTGACGAGATCATACTTGGCAATCCAACAAGATGCTCATTGATAAAGGCTCACTCACAGGGAGCACAACGGTTACCGAACCGTTTACGTTGCTATCTACGTGATTTTTGATCTTTTGCACGGTACTTGGATTCGATCTCAAGATTTTTAGTTGACTGGGAAAGGCTACTTCAAACTGACCACAAAGAGACCTCTCAATGAAGAGTTCCATGGTGGATCATGACTAGCCACCTCGATACCTGCGCGTGCCAAGCAGCACAGCCTTATGTCGCGCGCCATAGGAGGCCCTCGGTTTCGTCGCGGCACCGAAGGGTGCTAATCGTGACACCATCATCGAACGCAACATAATAAGACATCAAGTTGTGATCGAAATTAACAGGTTCAAACTACATTCAGGAAACATACGGTTCAACCTTACATCCCAAAGTCAAGTTATTACAAGGCCTCACTCCTTCACAGGGAGGGCACAAAAGACGATCCTAACATTATAGGCACGTGATGACTACTCTAAGCATCATCCTCCGAGTCAGTGTCAAGGATCTCCCCGCCGTCCTCATCACTGACAGGCCCTAACTCCTCGTCTTCTTCTTCTTCTGGCTCTTCCTCTGGTGCTTCTGCAGGTGGGGCATCCTGTGGTCCATCAACCTCCACTTCTTCATCATCCTCAGCCATGAAGATTCCCGAACCCATGTCCTCATCGGCGTTGTTGTTTTGAGGCAGCAGGGGATTAAGCTCGTTGTTCAGGCGGTGCACTTCTTCATGAAGGTTGTCATTGTATTCTTCAGCATTTTCTAACTGTTGCTCGAGCTCAAACTGACGAGTTCTCAGAACGTTCTCCTCGTGCCAGGCTTCATCCCTCTGTTCCATCACACGGACTAACATGCGTTGACAGTTGCGGTTTGCCACTGTCAACCTCTGGACTGCAAGCGTTTATTGATCACGATCATGAATCACTTGTTCCAGTTGCTGCCGTGCTGCATTCCTGGCGGCAGTCACTTCAGCCAACTCTGCCCTCAGCCTTTCCACCTCAGTAGGCTCAGGGCGGGGCTCACGTGGAGCGAGCTGGTGACGCGGTGCCCTGCCCCCAGTGGACTTACGAGCGGTCCTCTTGGTACGGGCCATCTGTAGCAACAAGATAAGATACGACTTAAAGTGAGGATCATTTAGGGGATACGAAATTTACTTTAGTCGGGAGCACAGAAATTTTTAAGGAGGGAGTAAATGATATGTATGATATATTTAAACATGATGCATGCACGTTCCGTACGCCCTCTCACCTTAGTAGAAACCTAAAGTTTTAACGCTAGGCGGTGGCATACATACGTTCTCTCATATAAGCGAAACTATCGGTCTACTCGTTACGCTGTTAGTGTACCTGAAGAAAATTTCATTGCAGCCCAACAATTCCCAATATATGCACACAAGAAAGCAGTAATTTAAATACTTTCCATATACACACCCCCAGATGTATATACTTCAGTATCAAAGCTACCCGATAATAAGGTTCCCACAATTAAGTGCTTACATAATTACATGGTTTAAACACGTAAGTATGCAAGTCACCAAAACTACTCTCCCCTAGATCGCCGGTTGGACGATCATGCTCTCACAACTCACACTTACCAGAGCGTCGAGGCACTTGATCCATACATTACCACCCAAGTGGATGGCATCCATACAATATCACGCCGTATGGACGACGAAATACAAACAAACAAGGCCCCCCAAGTTAGTCTTTATAATAAGCCACCTAAGAGTCCTTATTTGGGCTAAGGGATGTGATCACTGGCATACCTATAAAATAATTTTTTTGAGTTTAACCCTTTTCGCAAACAAATACTTTTGTTTTTAATTACCCGTAAGATGTGTTTAATGTTGAATTATGCTCCGGTACCAGCTGTAACAGAACCGACCAAATTATAAGAGCACAAGTACGAAAACAAGCACCGAAGCGCTCAAATTTTCAAACTTGAGCCCATATAATCCCGGTAGTCAATCGAAATCACGAAGGATTTCAAACCAAACTGCTTACAACCAGGATCGCATCATTCAACATACACATCGTACGTTACATTTCACATGAAGTTCCGAAATAAGTTTACACCACGGAGTAGCAAATATTACAAACCAAGTTTGAAAGTAGCGGAAGCATAACACACACACACTAGTTAATTAAATACTGCCAGTCTGGATGATCGACAACCCGCAAAAGCATGAGAAAAGTACATAAAGATGATCACGCCCAAGTGATCTAGTCATCATCACCCGCAGGGTGGAGACACGTCTTGCAGAATCCCTAATAAAGCATGTCATCTGCAACAGGAGGGAATAAACCCTGAGTACTGGAATGTACTCAGCTAGACTTACCCGTCGAAAACCAGAAATAAGGTGACACCAAGGATTATGCAAGGCTTACACAAGAGGCTAGCTGACATAATATTTTGCATAAAGGCACAAGTAATTGAAACTCTTATAACCTGTACTAGCAGTTATTTTTAGCATTTACCTGTCATCTATCTTAGCACCTGTACTAAACATGCACTTGATTATAATCAAACAACAGTATTATTAGATCCATAGCAGGTATATCATTATGGCAACATTGTATCATTCCCTTAACCACCAGTTCATTTAATGAGTTCTACGTTGTCGCTGCTCAAGTCAAGTGCTCACTAACCGAGAGCGACGGCGATTCGAATCGAATTCCTATCCAGCTGGAGGGGTATTTCTAACACTCACCGCGCAGGCCCCTGCCAGGGTCGCACAAGCCACCGTTTCATATGATTCAGGAATCGCGGGTCCGAATGATGTCGCGACCCCAAGGGCGACACTCTGCCAGGTGATAGGGACTCTAACCCCCCCTTGGTCTCACGCCAATGTCCCCAAACACATCCTTTCTCTCCTCCAAGAAGCAACCTACCATTCGATTCCCGGCCTGAACCACATTACTCGGCTTCGCGGTCGGAACGACTTATCCGGCCAACTAAGTGTTAGACTGCGTTCAACATGACTCAAGGACGTACAACGAATCGGTCCTTAAACGACTCAGACGGGCATAGCTCCACACCCAAGACGTGAAGTGTCTTGCGGCTGTACTATCGAACTCCCGCCCGGTCTCAAATTTCATTTTCAAGCATGGTTCCATCCACGATAGCCATAAAGCCACTCGTGACTCCTTCCTACATCTCGCGGATGACCGGAAATCACCCGACTTCTACCGTACTAAGCAGGGCTAAGCATTGACACGTGCCTAAACCTAATATAGGATTAAGTACGATATCTGGACAAGGACAGGTATAATGCAACAAGTGTTTTCATATAACTCCTACAACTTAATGCAGTAAACAATTAAAAGTACTCAAGATATATTTATAAAACGATGGGTTCAGCATGCACCGGGGCTTGCCTTTCAGAAAAGTCGAGGGCCGGTGGTCTGGACACTCAGGAAGGTCGTCTGCGGGCACTCCTTCGCCTGCTGGATCCTCGGGCTCCTGCTGCTCCTGGTCCTCCTCCGGAATCACAGGCTCGAATTCGAGGAGTGTCACCCCCTCCGGTGCACCTATTGCATGAATGCACAATAAATATAATGGATGCATAAATGGGTGCAACATGCTCGGAATGAAATGCATTTCAGAATAAAATACTCTATTCAAGTTATTTTATTAGTACGTGCAAATCTCTTCTCCAGCAGAGAAGTACTCACCTAATCTACTTAACCTAAGATAAAGCTGCTCATCCTCAGTTAAGGCCCTAACACCTAACAATTACAAAAGTAGCATGTCTTAGGATATTACACCATATCAATCAGCAAAACACCACAGTAAGCATTCTGGACAGCAGCTACTTGTTTTTATCACAACTGGAGATTTACAATTCCAAAAGATATGATCTAAGACAATCTGGAAAGCCTAAGAAATGCACTACCATTCATTTTCAGACCTCAACTCCAAACTCCTAAGTTCTCCATGTCAAACTTCACAAGTTCCAGAATCTGTCCTCTCAAAACAGAGAGTAGCAGATTTTGAACTGCCACTTTGAACAATAGTAACTCTCAAACTACTAAGCCAAATGCTTCCAAAATTTGACACAAGCTAGTTCATCAAGTTTACTCCAACTTTGGTATTTACAAGTTTTCCAGCAACCAATTTTATCAAAGCCAAATTTAGAATAACTACTAGCTGTCCAGAAAACCTAAAATTACAAAGGTTAAATATTTATTGATGTGACCAACATTCTCTAAGACCAAACTAATACTACTACAAGTTCACAAATGTCACAAAAACACCAGAAAGTAAGGTGTGCCCACCTAGAATATTTATTTAAACCCATTTCTTAATTTACTTAAGTAATTAAGTGAAATTTCAAACATATATATAAACTGCTCCTAAAATTCTACAAAAATTACAGGGGACTCTCTGACCCAAAAAGAGACCACGGTAAAAATTTGGACAAGTTTTATTCACAGAAACTCTCTGAACAAAATTCACAAGCCTAAAAGGCTGATTTTTGTATAAATAACAAAGCATAGTAAAAAGTGTCAAACAACAGATTTCTTAATTTTATTGGACACTCTAGGGTACCAAGACATTCTCCAAAAATTTATATGAACATTGCACATGTAGAAAAATTACAAAAATTCATTTAAGCATTTCCTAGAATAACAAGATAGCATTATAACTTGGAAATTACTTAAGCACTGATGCCCAAATTTTTACCAGAGCTAGGGCTAGCATAGAGTAACCTACCCACCAAATTTCATGATTTATGGAACACTACAGCTCAAGTTATAAATTTAACAAATTTGCATGCATTCCAAAACACATTTAAAGGATCTATTAAATTCTTACAGAATTTAAACATCTCATGCCAGATCCATATTTTTCTAAAATACTACATATCATGTAGACCCTAACAAAATTTATCTCATGATTTTTGGATCATTAAAACTCTAGATCTATATTTTTCCAACTTGTACAAAAATCAGTGACAAAATAATAAAAATGAATTTCATTTCGGATGACTGGGCCGGCCCGGAAAAACTCGGCCCACACTCGCGCGCGCGCGGCCCGCTCAGCGCTCCCGCCCGCGCTTGGCAACTGACAGGCGGGCCCCCGCAGTCAGGGACAGAGGGACAGGGGAGGCGGAGACCCGCGAGCTCCGACGAGCTCGAGCTCGCCGGAGAAGAGCTCGCTCGGCCAATTGAGCACCGCCTCGTGTTCTCCGTCACCCGGTGCGTCGATTGGTGCTCGTGGAATGGATGGGGATGGGATGGAAGGGGCTTGTCACCGCGAGCGGCGGCCGGTGATGTCCGGTGGCGGCGCACCGTCGCCGGTGAGGATGTACGGTGCGGTCTAGGCTCGGTACGAGCTTCACCGAAGCTAGGCGGATCCATTTTACTAGGAAGGGAGGATGGAGAGAGACCCGAAGCACCCCGACCACGGTGAGGTCCCATGGCGGGCTCCGGCGACCTCTCGGAGACGGGGAAGAAAGCAATGCGGCTCACCTTGAGTCAAATCGCTGGCTTCGGTGGGTCAGGAAGATGGAGGGTGGTGAGGCGGAGGGATTGGCGAGGTCTAGCGGCCGGGGATGCGGTGTGGCTCGCGCTTGAGCTCGCCGGAGAAGAACGGCAGCGGCAGCTCGGTTTCGGTGTTCTTGGCAACTGGAAGAGAGGGGGCGGAGGAATGGAGGCCGGCTCGCGCGTCGTGGCGTCTTGAAGGCGTCGCGGCCTGACTGGTGGGGCCAGGGCCGGCGTACGGGCGCCACCGCGCCTCCACGCGTCGACGACGGCCTGCGGCCGGTCGGCCACTCTGACGCTGACGAAACTGAATCGGCTGAATGGCGACAGCGATGACCGACTGACAGAGCGACTTCCACGATGATTATCTCCCAAACCGGTTCGAATTAGTCGAAGATGATTACACCAATTTTGTAGAGCTACATGAGGTCTACAAGTTTGTCAATTGGAGTTTGGGCTGGTTCGGCCTAGATTTGAAACTACAGAGCTCCAAAGTGGTGCCCCTTGAAACTGAAATGCAGTTTCAGAGATCAATGCCGACTGAAACCCTAACTTCTTGACACTATATCTCCTAAACTATGAGAACCAGGTGATGGTGATATTGACAATGTTGTAGAGCTAGGTGTGGACAACAACTTTGTCAATTGCCTCAAAGGCTAGTTTGGCCTGGTTTGTGAGTTACAAGTTGCTAAAGTGAGGTACAGTGAAACTGAAAAGTCCAATTTCCAGACTTAGAATTTTTCTAAGTGTTGATCACCACTCAAGCTGACTTGTGGGCCATTTTTGAGCATGCTCTGGTCATTTTCATGAGATGGCCATATTAGAACTTTTGTTCCTCATGAAATTCTCTACAACTTTACTTAAGGGTGCTCTTCCATGCAAGGTCTCTAAATTAGACTTTTTAATTAGTCAAACTAGAGCCTTCTAGGGTCAAATGGTGGTCAAACTTTTCTTGGAGGGCAATTTTGTAATTTTGGTCAACATGAACCTTGTTCCAAATGTTACCCTAAGTATAACTAAGGTGTTGTAGGTCATGATTGGCTACCTTACCTTTTTGTTACACCAACTATCAAATACTTCATGACTAAATCAAACAAACCCTAGAATAATTACATGTGTTGCATCACATAAAATAACAAACATGAATGATGCATGCTTATGCTTATGCAATGCAAATGCAATGCAATTATGGAGCTAAACACTTGAGGTGTTACAGAAGGCACCTAGAAGGAAGTAGCTTCAGTCAGACATTCATCCAGTGTGTTGTCTTCTTCGATTAGACCCCTCCTTTCCATAGCTTCACGAAACGAAGGTAGGAGCACGCCATCAATAGTCCTAAGGTGTTTGTATGAGGTAGCACTAGCAACCTTGTTTAAGAGAACACAGAGAAAGTAGCATTCTCCCTCAGTAGGATGAGCCGAGATGAGTCTGCCAACTTGGAAAATAGAGTTTTTCCTTTTCTGCCAGAATTTACCATCAGATTGCCAGGTAAAATGCTCCGGGAAGTCCTGATACAAGATTCCACAGGCTTCCTCATGCTTCCTGTTTGCATCGAAGTATGATGTCAGCATTGACTCTTCTACAACTGGCTTATTAACGATCCGTTTGGCCTTGTCCTATTTATGAAATGCCACCATGTGCATGTCGAGTAGATGAAGTTGTAGGTGCTATACAGGTGGATGGTTCTTGCTCAAGTCAAATCCATATATCCTCCACAGTGCTTCTGGAGGCGTCACCCACCGGGCATCTCTATACTTCTTGATCTCATCAATGTTCCCTTTCTCGTCTGCTTTGTCAGCCTCCCTCATCACAACCGAAGCCCTGTCATGTCCCTTGTATATGTACTTGAACAGATACTTTACTGATTTAATGCTCTCACAGGCCTCAACATTTATATGGTAGTTGAAGGTACATAGCAGGAAAGGGTTGTAAGGGACGACCCATTAATTGTCCAGGTAATGGCCTTAGACTTTTTTCGTACGTCCGTCATTATGTCGCTGATAAATGGGGTACGAATCCTTTCCCTGTGATGTTGACTCACAGAATGGGCGCGGGTAGCGGTTCTTGCATGAACCGCAGCCCACCATGTACGGACAGTATGGATTAAGCATCCCGCAGGGACCATGCATCATATGCTTCGTGACCATCTTGTAGAGCTCAGGGTACTTCTTCTTGTTTGGTAGCTCTGTAGTGATAATCATGTCATATTGCTCAGGACATGTGAGCATGTACTTCCGTTCCATTATTAGCAAGAAGTGTGCATGCGGTAAGCCCCTCTTTTGGAACTCCACTACATATACATAGGTCTTCACCTTCCCAAGTATGTCTTTCTCCATCAACATTTTCTTCATTGCCTCTAACTTTGCTCTGAAGACTCGTGTCACGAGATCTAGAAGGTCCTATGGTGTCTATCCTAGATAAAGTTCATTCTTGATATCATCCAAGTTAGGGTTGCAGTCTTGTGAGGAAGATATCAGGTTTACCGTACTTTCGCACTAGAGCCATTGCATCCATGTACCGGCGTCTCATATCACGGGGTCCTCCGATGAATGACAAAGACAGGATAGTATGCCTCCCAACATTCTTAGCAGATCCTTCACCCGAATGCATGCTGTCCACCAGGCCTTGGTATAGGTCAGCCCTCAAAGTATCCTAATTGTTCCTCATGTAGTCTAAACGCGAGCTCTCAATCTTGATGTAGGTGTTGATGATGGCACACTGCTAGAAAAGACACCGGCCAAAGAGTATTGGATTAAATATCCCTGGTCACATCTGGAACTTGTAGCAGTAGTAGTCGCGCACGGAGACACATGTATTCCCAACAGGTTCTATAAGGTGACATTATTCGAATTAGTATCATGAGTACATGCAAGAGTTTATATTGCATTATTGAAAAGAGTTCAAGTTACCTTCATCATCATCATCATCATCATCATCATTGCCACCATTCTCAACACGCTTTTTGTAGATTGCTTGAGCTTTCTCAACTTTAGCCATAGTCACACCCACTTTTGGAATGCAATTGTGCCACCCGAGCTTACCCCTTGGAAAGAATAGCGGGTATGACAATGGGTCGTAGCACGCATTATATGAGCGGATGTCGTGTATAGACCGATCCTTCCCTTGCAGGAGAACACTATGCTCGAAGGCCAAGACGCACACTCCCCTCAACCCAGACGACGACCACCTCCGATGTCAATGACACGTTATATGTTCTCTGGTTGAGCCGCTGGTCAAGGTTCAACTCGACCTGGTAATCCTCTAGGTTTTTAACATGTCTCATACTCCTTAGTTGCTGAGAGTAGGGATTCCCATTAAAGATCCTAACCAATTGCTCTATAACTTCTTTGTCTTTTTAGGCGCATTGCTCACGGCACTTGCTCATCCAATGCTCGAGGGACGGATCGTCGTCGTAAAAATAAAGCCCAAGGTATCTCTTTTCGACACCATCATCTTTACCAAATGATCATATATTATGGTAAATCTGGCCATGGGCACGGAACATGTAGACACCGCAGACTCGCATGTTAGTGGTCACATGATCTAGGTGGCAGTACAGAGAAGTGAAAAAGAAGTGGTCGTTGAAATATCTGATGTTTGCACGAAAGTGCCTAGCATCAGCGTCCGAGCTTGACCACAACCTCATGAGTTTTGGTGGTGTCTCGGGAGTTGAAAAATGAATCTTTCAACCCCAACAATAAAATCCGGGCGGTTCACCATCGAATTTCTTTGTGTTGTAGTGCTCACAGTTCAGCACCGATGGTAGCATGTGCGACTCTAACGGGACATTAGCATAAACCCTATCATATGGATCCGGGACATCAGGGTCACTGTTCTTTTGCTCATTTGTTTCGACATTGTGGTCGATGTCGGTTCCCTCCTCATCATATTCTGACAAAATGTTGATGTGTTACGCGTTGTAAGAAAGTTTGTGAAAGAATATTTTGATTCTAAAGTGGTGTACCTTGTTCGGCGAAAAAGTACGCCTCATCATCTTCCTCGTCCTCCTCAAATATGACATCCTCATCATAGTCTATGCAACATGGGCACATATATGAGGAACGAAACATAATGGCATACAAAAAACAAGAAGGGGATAAATTTAATAAAGAAAATACCATCCTCGACCACAGAGTCTGGTGTATGAGCTTGTGCACCATTTGGAGGCATTGGAGAGGTACCGTCAACTACAGACGGTTGTGTCTGTGTACCTGTGCAATTATTAGGTCGTGGAACTAGAGATTCCTGGGTGACACCATCTGTAGTAAGAAATGGTATGAGTTTTTGGAATAGAAGAGTAAAGGTGAAAGTGCCGACAATATATATAATATATATAATTACCGTTGTAAACCACACTCGGTTGAGTCGAGTCATTCACATCATTGCACTTTCCATCCGCACACCCTCAGCCCTTCTTCCAATGTTTGCTTCAAAAGCCCGATTGTGATGGGATAGAAGGGAATTTCTCTCTCCAGTGTTCACTCAATGCCTATGTACGGTATGTGGACTCAATTCAGGGGTCTGGACTTCTAGATTTTGAACTACAGATGGCGTGATGTCCCCTCAATTCGGGTATTTCCATATCGTGTGAAGGCATTTTAGGCGATTGAGGTGAAGAAGGAAAAATAAGCTGAGGGCTAAAGTGAGGGCTCTCCATGGCTATTGAGTCCGGATGCAAATTGTTGGCTCGGTGTTCTCTCCCATCCTATTGTAGTTTTTCTTGCTCTCTTTTCGTTTCACCTCCTTCTCTTAGAGTCATTTGCAATTTTCTTGCTGCATTTTTCTATGCATACAAGTCACGCCGTCTCTTGTTTAATAGCGCCTTTTGTTCAAAGACATTGCAACCCTTGGTGCTCTATCTAGCTCATGCTTACGCTCTTTTGGACACGTGACAATATTGTCGATGAAACTAAATGCATTTACAACACCTATATATAATAAAAAAAAAGTACAGTCTCAAATAAAATACAGAAGGGCACATATTGCAAGAACATTAATTTCTTATTACATTGTCATGAACCACAGTTGGGTTGTCCACTACACTTTTTCTTATCAAATAGATAAATTAATGAAAAAACAATGTACCTAGGTTTAGATCAGGTGATGCATCAGTCAAGTCAATCATGCCACTTTGATCTATACATCTATCGGAGTATTCATCTACATACATATGATAACATGATATTAACCTTGGCCTCGGCATCATACAAACACAAGAAAAAATAATTAGTATTAGGAAAAAAACCAAAACGGTACATGTGTTATCTTTATCAATCTGCAGGGGTTTGTATGAGTTGCTTCGATGTAGCCAGTCACTATCTTCATAGCCATCAGTGTTTTCCATGGTTGATTCAACTCCAACTGGTATAACAAATCCATTTAGAACATATACATCACTATATATTAAATAAACTAAAAAATAGCCCAACACTGAATTCGGAAAAGCAAAATCAGGTTTACCTGCTTCTTTCCTGATGATATCGTTCACGACGCTTTCTATTTTTTTCATTTCTTTCTTCCTGAGTCATTGCCGCCAATTGTGTCATTTCCCTTTCCCTTTTTAGTTTCATGGCATCTGTGTTTTCCTTGTTTGATTCAACCCCAACACCTATTTAGATAATAATTAATGACAATGTATCTATATGAGAACAAATGTTTGTTCTATTTTTGGTTGTTAAAATTTGTTTGCGGTGGACCTCTCGACCCAGCAGCTAGTGCAGTTTCCGCCTTTGTCTCATGATACTTTTCCCTAAGTTTTTTTATTTTTTTCATCCCTTTCTTCTTGAGTCATTGCTGCATGACGTGCTTTTTCTCTTTCCCTTTTACGCTGTGCACGCTCATCAACTTGCGCTTGTCAATTTGATGCTGTCTGGTCACCTGTTTGAAAATAAGTTGATAGATATTTACTTAATTACCACAAATAATACAAGTGAAAGCGTCTATGGACATGAGTATAAACAATTACCTCCATTGATGGTGTTTGTCAAGTCTTCAAATGATGTACGACCTTCATTATTTTGCGTAGGTTTCATTGTGATCAAACTGGACACAAAATTAATCTCTAGTTTCAATCAGAAATTAATCTCTGAAAGTGGTCGAAGTTAGCGGGCATAGTGCATGTACACAAATGTAATTAGATCACTTCCGAATACAAATAATCAATTTGCTTAAGTTAGGTTGGGTCCTCGGTTTAGTAAACTACTGTTAGTTGTGTCAGTTGTAACCAAGTGGCTATCAACAGGACAAAAGCTATCTGTGTATTTAAGGGGAGAAACACTAAAACATCAATCTGTCAAACATTATAATGAGCAGTCTGTAGATTTACTGTCCGACAGGCAACAGAGTAGCTTCAGTTTACAGGATACGTGTTACTTAAGCAAAGTACAGCCGAAAGTAGCCGTTTTCAATATTGATGTCTCAAGTATAGATGCAAGCCTATGGTTTAGCATATGGTACATATAATGCTCATTTCATAGTATCTTTCAGGTTCAGTTCACAGTAACAAATGGATGCACGAAAATGGAAGATTAATAGAAATGCCAAACAGATCATTAGAACGACTTGATTGAACCTACAGCTTGTGAATCTTTTAGCATGACCTATAGGAACAAGAACACGACTTTGGTCTCTGTATAAACTAAATGAACCTGCGTGCAAATCAAGCTGTAGTACAAATCAGGTCATCGTGTCTGCTTGCTATTGCACTACTGTCGGGCTAGAACCGAAACCATGCAAATTCTCAAATTGTTATTTATACTAATCCAGTACTGTCTCATCGTGCAGTTTTTTTTTCAGCACATCAAAATCAGCAACTATAAACTTGTAGAAGAGCGTTGAGAGATTTGAAGCAAGCAACCAAAGAAGAAAAAACAGAAACAGGGAACAACTTTATTTCTTGCATGTAAATGTTCTAAGAACCTTCTAAGAACTTATGGCAAAGATGGAGATCCTTCTAAGAACATATTCGACAGTTAAGGATACCACTACCACAATTTAGTAAAGCTATATACTGTACAGGATGTGGCAAGAGACAAAGAAGAGCGCACTGAATGCATGAATATAGCTTAGGCAAGTGAAATTAATATTGATGAATGCATGAATTTGAAGGACTTGAAATTGCTCAAGGGTGTGTTCACTTCGCGAAAAGTAGCTGAAAAGTTACTGTAGCATCTTTCGTTATTATTTGACAAAATTTGTCCAATTATGGACTAACTAGGCTCAAAAGATTCGTCCCGATATTTACAGACAAACTATGCAATTAGTTATCTTTTTTACCTACATTTAATGCTCCATGCATGCGTCGAAAGATTTGATATGATGGGTGGAAGAGGAAATATTTTGGGTTGGAAGGGGGAAGTGAACTAGGCCCAAATCTCCAGGGAATTGCGTTGAAGCAAAAATACTCTGAACTCTCTGAAAAATAGTGACTATAGCTGATATTGAACTACCCATACAGCTTTGGCAAGTGAAATTAACTGATAAATAAAGGAATTACTTGCAACCTAAAAGAAGAACAGAATTCGTGCACATAACAAAGTTCAGAACCTAATATAACTGCTTGAGCTTGCTGTTGCAAATGACAAAGTTCAGAACCTGAGCTAAGTGCTTGTGCTTGCTGGCAGCAAGAAACTGCAAGAGCTTTAGTGCACATTGATGTTATTTTTTTCATTTGGTATTCATATCATACCATTTTTTACCAAGGGCTGTCAAATTTTCCATATTATCAACTTCAGATGAAACAATCAATAACAGTAGAGTTTATTGGGAAGGTTAATTTGCAGAGCTGATTCAACTGTCTGTAAACAGGAATGAGAAAGGCGCAGTCTCAGGCAAATGGATAAAATTACTTAAACTCATTTTTTGACTCTACCATAGCCTCAATAAGATTGTGCATAGCCATGCCGCACTCTGGCAAAAGAAACTTAAAACAGAGGTATGTGAAGCTGCGATTACTATAAGATTAGGCATACTTATACATTCAGTTAGAAGGTCAGACACACATTCAGTTAATAGGAATATTCAGTGAAAAGGCATCATGATTAAAAGAGCTAAGCCTATCGCTGATGGTTACACACACACATATGACTGATCATATATCAAGAATTTGAAATATGTTTATATAATAGTGTCAAGTTTCAATACGTACGAAGAGTGGTCTGCACAGATTAAAAATTGAAGAATACGTTATGTGAATATTACCAAGGACGTGTCAGTCTGCATAAACAAGACAAGCGAGGAAAAAACCTCAACGTTCCATACTGTGTAAATAATGTAGGCATAAGTGAATTATGCATAGACATAAATGGATAAAAAGCTCATGAAATTGTTCTCCCAAATGGATAAAGTTTGCACATATTACATATGGCTGATGACATCAATTTTGAGATAGCTCAAATAGAAAAATAGGTACAAAGTTGACCAAAATTATAATTCTCTAAAAAGATATAGAATCATAGCAATATAGAGATTCAGTTAACAAACATCCTTTTTGGATTGAATTGGTACAACCTACAGGAGCTCGATATGGGGGTGCATGCAAAGGTATATCCGACAACAAAACAAGTTCTGTTACATTTGCAGTATAGTGCTGAGAAAGCAAATTGGTTAACCTGCTTATGCCTGGACCGAATTTTTTGAAAACTTAATTTGGCTGAAGTGCGAAAAAACAGTAGCACAAATTGCATTAAGCCACAAAAAATAGTAGTACTCTTCTATAGCAAATTGCAATTGGCAACTCAATGCCTGACTCTGCAGACTACAGACTTGCAGCTCTGGCCTCTGGTGAGCGTCGTGGACGTGCGGCAACACAAGCAGGTCCCCCTTCATAGATTGGTGCCGCGGATCAGGTGCCGTGGTGGCCGTGCAGCGTCTTTGAAAGGGATCGAAGTTAGCAGGCATAATACATGTAGGATCATGTAATTAGATCAGATCCGAAGACAAATAGCCAATTAGTTTCAGGGTTTGGGTGCTCTATTAAAAGGGAAGAGTTTGGGGGAGGACAGGAGAAGATTGGGATCGGCGGGGAAGAATCAGTGGTACCAGGAGGAGGAAGAGGACGAGCGCGCAGGGCAGGGTCACTCTGCTAATGGATTGGGCTAAAATGGCTTTAACAATTTGGATTGTGCATTGGATGGCTCTAGATTGGGAGCAACAGTTTTCACGTGCGTCTTGGGCGGGATAGAATTGGGGATACGGGTCTAATGGATTGGGCTGGTTTGGTTGTTGTTTACAAGTTCCAAACGTTCCCAACCCATGGGTGCAAACGAGTTACAGCCCAGCCTGCCTGTACGCTTCGACGCTCGGACTCCACATCTCCACGACTCCACCTCGTCACCGCACGGCCGCCGCCACGCCGCCGCCACTGCAACTACCCAGCTTTATCTCCTCAAAAGCACATCACCGTCGGGTGCAGCTCGAGGTCGTCAGACTCGGATCAACAGGCGGAAAGCAGCCTCCGCACTCCGGCGCTGACTTGCGCGATGCCGTCACGGTTGGTGCTGGCGCGGAGGACGCCCACGAGTTCGTCGGCGTAGGAGAGGAGTCTTTCCACCCCCTGGATCTCACTCTCGCCCGCGCCCGCCGCCATCAGACTGGTCTGCGCTGGCACCGACAGGAACCCTATCTCGCCGCTCTCCAAGATGTGCGTGCTTTCTATCCGCCGCCTTCTCCTTTTCCTTCCTCTTCTGTTTTTCTAAATCTTGCTGTAATCTGGGGGGATATTTCTTGCTGTAATCTTGCTACTTACTGCTAATTTCCAGTTTAGTTATTTATACACCCTTCTTTTTTCTGCTCTTCAGTTACTTCCAGAGTTTCATTCACAGAGAGAAGGTGTTTACTTTGACAGTGGATAATGCAGGTAACAACAATAGAGCATGTGAGGTTTTTGTAGAATATCAGAAGCATGAGTTGATGCTTGAGGGTGCACATTTTCATGTAAGATGTTGTGCACACATCTTGAATATCTTGGTTCAAGATGGTATGAACATAATTCATGACGCAATAAGAAAGATTCGCGAGCTCTTAAAGCACATAGTTTCCTCACCATCAAGAATCCAAGCCTTCAATCAGATTGCAATTGGAGTTGGTCTTCCTACAAAATGTGGCATTGCTCTAGATATTCTAAATCGGTGGAATTCCGCCTTTAAAATGGTTAGAGAAGCACTGAAATACAAGGTGGTCCTCAATAGTTATGCACATCAGTATGCTGAAAGTTCTACAAATGAGCAAGAATGGTCACAAGCTGAAGCAATTTGTGAGTTCCTAAAAGCTTTTGAAGAGGCTACAAATTTGGTGTTGGCTGACAGGACACCGACTGCACAAATGTTCTTGCCTTTGGTTCTTTCTATTCGCCATTGCTTAAATGATCCGGCCTGGCAAACAAGTGTAGTGCTAAAAGAGGTAGCTGCTGCCATGAAGATTAAATTTGAGAAGTACTGGGGTGCTGATGTTGATGAGTCTAATTCATTTAGTCTTCGCAAAAAAGACTATGATTTTAACCTTGCAATTGCTATTGCCACATTATTAAATCCAAGAAGGAAAGGTGAATATGTGGAGTTCTTTTATCACAAGGATTGTAGGAATGTGGATCAAGTGAACACATGTCTCAACACTGCTCTTGAGTGGATGAGGAAATATTTTTCAGAGAGGCATGTGATGCAAGATGGATCATACTACATGACATATTCACCCGTGGCTAGCAGCGGCCTTGCAGGATCACCGGTTCTTGGGAAAAGACAAATCAAAGAAGAGTTTGAAAACTTTAGGTCAAGTCGGAGAAAGGCTTGTGCACCAAAATCTGAAATTGACACCTACTTCGAAGAAGAACATGTGACGGACAGCAAGAGTTTTGATATTTTGGTCTGGTGGAAGACACATGCTAAAAAGTATCCTGTGCTTTCAACTATGGCACGAGATTTCCTTGCAATTCCTCTCAGCACTGTATCTTCTAAATCTACCTTTAGTCTTGGAGGTAGGATACTTGGAGAGGCAAGGAGTTCACTAACCCTTGAAATGTTGGAAGCTCTTGTTTGCGGAAAAGATTGGTTGTTCTTGGAAAAAGATGTGGGTATGGATAATCAGGTACAACATTGGTCCACTTTTTTGTATTTATTTGTAGCATATAGGTCTGTTCTGTTTTTACTAAAAGCCTCTTGAATAGGTGGAACCAGCTGAGCCGGCGGGGCCTTAACCTCGAAGGTATTGGCACAAATCTGTAGCCAACAATGGTAAAATGTTCCCTCTAAAATTTTATACATGCCTCCCTGTTTTAAGTGCAGTTCACTTGTGCTATGCATAATTCAGATTTAATAAGTATATTGTATACTGATTACTACCTGCAACTTCATTTAATAAGTATAAGTATACTGATTACTGCATTGTAGAAAAGCTGACAACGTCTTTGGTGAGCACACCCTCGATCTCAGGTCTACTTATTCCTGTCCAAGACCTAAGATGACACATGAAACCTGAAATTAGTGAAACTAGCAGACCTGAAATTCTTTTCAGTTTTGATGTTGATTGCTAGGCTCCAGTTTTGTGCACTTGCCTGTATGCTCCAGTTGATGAAAGTGTACTGCTGTTATTTTTATAGCATGTACAGATTATTTTTACAGATTATTTTTTTGACTTGTGCCTTGTGCTGCTGAACCGAACACATGCTCTTGGATTTTTATATGTATGTTTACAGCTAGCTTGTTTGGCTGTCTTATTTGCCTTGTGATGCTGCTGTTTTTATAGCAGACCAAATTTTATGCCTTGTACTACAGCTTTTCATCTTCTGTTAGCTGTGTAGTCCATTTAGTTCATGTTGGGAATAATGATGGGGAGCATGACGCATGAGAGAACTGAGATAAGATTTCTACCTAGTAGCAGTATATGATTTGAGATGTGATTGCCACTTGAAAAGTTCAAATTTGGTGCACATGCATCAAATTTGCCACTTGAAAAGCAACCTTGAGTAGCAGTACTTTGTATTTTAAATTAGGTAGCATGCCCATGCTTGCTACGGGGCATCCAAACTTTTGTACTAAAAACATACGGATCGCACGATAAGATAACAATACTGTAAAATTAAATATCAATGTTAAAGCGACATTTAATCCAAAAGGCAAAGTTTGTGAAACTAATAGTCACAGAGAGCGCGACATCGTAGGTTCACACACAAACTCTACATACCTATCATGAGAGTCAAAATTCCCATTTCCTATCATGAGAGTCAAAATTCTAATGTTTTTGCCATAATTACCAAACAACAAGTTGAACTGCCTCAGATTAGCATAACAGCAAGTCAAATGTACAACTTTGCTATTTTGCAACGATGTAACCAAAAACAAAATTGATTCTTCTACCAACAGTTCGATAACTCTATATCTTTGGTGATATCCCAAATGCTTCTAAGAAAAGGTAAGACAAAAAAGTGAGTGTACAAAAAAAATATCCAATAACAACCAGGGTCCATAAATTTCCATAATTAGGGTAGCCCTTGGTCATTTTGATTTAATCCATGATATATGATACAAGCAGTTGTTTGCTACTAATTATTTTCCGACTCAAGTGCAATTTGTCAGGTTGCTTTTTACATGCCATATTTTACTGAAATTCTCTCTCAAGAAAAAGCTGAAACACAGAATTCTGCCAACACATATGAGTTATGACATGACAGCATCTTGTTTACCTTCCCACCAACGAAGCTCCAAATGCTGTCATCACCCTCTTCGATTCCATCAGAGTAGTCGAAGTCTACACTTACACAGGCACAAAATCCACCATGCCATTAGCTTAGATGGATCACCTTTGCATATTGTTCCTTAGATACTGAAAAAAAAATCCTAGTCTACTTGAATAATATTACCAGCGTATTTTTATTCCTACGAAAAATTTAGACTTCGCTGATTGAAGGATCCAGGAAACATATCATTTCAGTTCAGTCAGACACAAGAAAACTCGTCTTAATCTTTACACATTATATAGGCAATAAGAAGCATACAGCACCGTTGATGAAGGCAATGTTGGTATTGGATAGATTTGGATGTAGATGGCAGAATTGAGAAAAAAATACTACCTTAGTCAATGAAAATAGCACTGTCATGTGCTGTTTCACTAAAAGGAATATATAGTGCTAACTGAAATACTGGATATGACACTCAATGTTTCTATTATTATTGTTCTATAATGAAATGCAAGTCAGTGTAATCAACAATAATATTTTACTAATTCCCATCTGCCTTGAACTTAAAGTTATATTAAACAAATAATTTTTGATCACTCACCTCGCCAATCAATGAAATATAGAGGTACAATACAATTTCCATATACCCCTATCTTTCTTCTCTTTTCTTTTCTTTTCTTTTCTTTTCTTTTCTTTTCTTTTCTTTTCTTTTTGTTCTCTAAGACAGATTTAAAACCTTATCTGGAAGTAGCAAAAGCCATGGACATACCTTGAGAAGAGTCTTTCCAGTGCCCATCACAAAACCTGCATCAGTGTTTCGAGAAAAAACAAAATTAAATAGACTGATTTGCTTGACTGGCTGTAGCCAATCATCATTATTACTAAGATCGATCACTCATTTCATTATATTTAGAAGATACAAATGTCAGGGTTAGATAATTATACTAACCAATAGAAAAATGGCTTCTTGCTTTTGCACTCTTACAAAAGGCACTGGGTGATGACCAGATCAGGGATGTAGCTCCTCCAGTGAGGAAGAAATATTGTCGCATAGCTTGTGCCGCCCAGCGAGTAATGAATCTGTCGTGGCACAGCCAATTGCTTTGTGGGGGCACCGCTGTCGAAACACAAATTGATGAAAAATGTCATAAGCTAGCTACATCCAATACACAGAAGCACATGAAATTTTGATTTATCCAGGAAATACCTGAATTCATCTAAGATCATGAACCGAGAAGCTGCCACCACCACATCCTACGATGCAACTGGCAAGCCTGACAATGTCCATGTTCCAGCAGAAGTGGTAGTACTCATAATATTAATATAAAGTTCTCTACTGGATATACCTATTCCATGAGATACAAATCACATCGGCTTCCCAAAGCCGTTGACAGATGTACAAGGTTTGTTCTCAGTACACTTTAAGACTTGTAAACAGTCCAATAAATAGAACTGCATCAATGTTCTAGTTGTTTCGATTTGGCTCGCATAGGTGAAAGCGCACTTATTAGTCACCTGCGCTGTAAGCCTTAAATTAATTCATGATCGACACACTGTATTATGAGAATAAATACATTTAACAAATTCTTTTATGCATCTGGGTGCCTCAAATAGGCCAAAATCTGCATCAGACACATTAAGGATGTATGATTTATCTAAGTCTTCTAACTCATTACGCTATTCACACCCTTTTGTTAGTGGAAAAAACATCACCATGGTTTCAGTCTAATCTTTTGCAATATGTTAAATTCCACTCCATAACAAACTTACAAAATGTTCATTTCCTTTGTCACTGAACAGAAGTTAAGCTGAAAATCATACAACTATGGAAGCAGCTAATCTCCTGGAGATGAGAAAAGGTACATAACTGTGACAGTAGAAAGAATTCAGTTAAAGATTCCTAGAATCCTTTGTTCAAACAAATTGCATACCCAATTACAGTATGACTGGATCTAACTTCATCTATGACTCCATATCTGATACTTGAAAATAATATATTGGCAAGCATATGCATTTTCAATAAGAGGACGAGAATACTTATCAAAAAAAATAAGAGGACGAGAATAGGATAATTGCAAAAAAAAAAAAGCTAGTCATATTTCTCAGATAAGAGAAAGTGAAATGGTGATATCTCATTTACATTGTGGAAATTAGATAAAAAGGTTAACAATCCTGAAATACATGCATGGAGGTTAACACCCCTGGATCAATAAGAGACACACTATGGCCGTCAGATCTGTATGAATTAGAAAAAGCACTGCAAGTATTAATAATGGAAATTAGGATATGAAAAATAGAATCTGTGGTGCTTTGCCTCACTGCCTCTATGATTTGTCTTGCACCATAGACCAAGGGCAGAGAACCGGAATTACTAATAATGGAAATTAGTATATGAAAAAATAGAACATGTGGTGCTTTTCCTGCTACTGCTATGATTTGTCTTTGCACAGGACGAGAAGCGCCAACATCCTATGAAGGATCCATGCCTCCGTCTCAAACATGATTGTGTTAAAGAAAAAAACAAGTATAGGCTTGCTTGCAAGAAACATGGTGAAACTTGAAGAAATTAACAGCAGCTACCATACCAAACAAGTATAATCATGCAACAGAGGAAAGTTTGAGATGATGAGGCGAAAAACAAATGACCATCATTCTGTCAAATGTGAAAAACGGAACCTACACTGAATCCATCTTCATGTGATAGGCATTGTTGAAGAAGAAAATGGTTGCTGCATACAAATGCACATATGCATATACTTAGCCTATGGAAATGATGGGAACAAAAAATCTCCTTAACAACATGTATACGTACTGTACTGTACTACTGAACAAAATGTGATTGAAGGTGTTGGCTGTCAGACTATCTCTACTAAGGATGTGTGGTATTTTTTTTGGTCTGTACAGAGTTAACGAATGCTCAACTGACTGCTAGGGTTATTAGCAGGAGGGGGATTTGGATGCGGCTGCCGGAGCCTCGTTCGGAGTGCACTATCGAGGCTGGGCTACGACCTCCGGCAAACGCAATAGCAGCGACTGGCGAGAGGGGCGGCGGGGAGAAGATTTGGAGTCTGACTCACCTGGATCACACGTGTGACGGGCAAGGGCGGCTGCGGCTCGCGACGGGAGGGCAACGCTGATGGCGACAGCGTGGGTGCGATGGCGAACGATGCCGACGTCCTCCTCTTCCTCCTTGGCAGCCTCCTCGGCCTCGGTAGCGGCGGCGGCAGGAGTGGTGACCACGACGGCGGCGGCCCTAGAGCACGCATAGGTGAGCTGCTCCCTGCCCGCGGCGATGAGCCTGGTGATGTCCTTGCCCTCCATGAGGGCAAAGAGTAGGTCGAGGCGGTCCTCCACCACGGCACCGACGGAGACCAGGATGCGGTGCATGTCATCCTCGGTCGGGAGCGCCTCGTCGTGGCCTCGCGTCGCCTGGCGGCGCCCCGTCCATCGCGACCTCCCGACGCCTGGGAGGCGGCGCGCCTGCAGCGGCCTTGCGTCAACCGACGGCGGCTAGGGTTACACAAAGGCCGAGGAGTCACGTGGGGTTGTAGGCGGGCGGAGGGCAGGAGAGGCGCTCGGTCTTGCGGTCACGATGGGGTCGCACCGGGGAGGGGAAGGTGAGGCGAAGTTCTCGTCGCACATAATTTTACTTTAGGGCTGGTTCGGCGGGTGGAAAAGTCGGCTGGTTTCGGCTGATTCAATAGTGTTTTGTGAGAGAGAATAAGCTGAAACAAGCTGAAATAAATCGAAACATGACTTGCAGAACAGGGCCTTAGCCTTTCTTATTCTTTATTTTCTTTCGCACACTTTCACTTCTACATTTATATGTTATTTCTCTCTTTTACATTTGTATCTGAAACTCTTTCTTATTCTTTATTTTCATTCGCACTCTTCCACTTCCTACTATTACGATGGGCGTAGTATCGCAGGGGAGGGCAGATGGTACCAAACGTTTGTCGCACTTGTCTATCTTTTATTCTTTTTTAGTTGTAGGAGATTACCCCATAAGGTGGGCTTTTTGTGGCCTACTTGTCAGAAGCTAAATCCATCTAGAATGCAATTTTACATGCTAAATTTGTCGCTTGCCACGTCCCAGTTTAGTTTACTTTTGAGTTCTTCATAATTTTAGAGTTCAGTTCTGGACCAGAGTGCTTACAATGTACTTTATTGTGTAGCAGCTTTTCTCATGACCTTTGTTAGTCATTGTTTGCAGTTCTAGAGGACTGCGTGGTGGTAGCAATAGTTCAAATTTCAGGTTTGATGTTGTGGTATTCAAATTCAGAGCTCTGCATTTGCACAGAAACTGTTCATTACACATTACACAAAAACTAAAACTTCAGCCTCCTAGGGCTTTGCAATTATGGCTGTGTTTAGTTGCCCTGAAAAGGGTGAAAAGTGTATTGTAGTATGTTTTGGTTTTATTTAGCAAATAGTGTCCAACCGTTGACTAATTAGGTTCAAAACGTTCGTCTCGCAAAGTACAACCAAGCTATACAATTAGTTTTTTATTTCATCTACATTTAGTACTTCATACGTGTATCACAAGTTTAATGTGACGGAAATTTTTTTTTGCATAGTGCTTTTTTCATGTAACTAAACACAGCCTATATAGAATGCCAATGGTTAAAAAACTACAATGGCTATGTTTTTATATCATGTAGAGACTATTTTCTTCCGGCATAATGTCTTTACAGTTATATTTTTCATCTTCAGCGGTTGTTCATGATATAGCTGAGAAGCTATGCTAGTATCGCTACAAAGGAACAATTCAGGAAGCAGATGACTGAACTTTCAATAAAGCTTTAGCTGGATGGAGTTATGCTTGGCATGTTGAGTCTTTTTTTCATTAGCGCCATTCTCAAAAGAAAAAATGATGTATAAATTATTGTCTAGTTTCCTAATTTATTTGGAGCTGTAATTTTTGTTTCTTAATTTGTCAAAGTCTTCTTTCACCTAATTTAGAATTGTATAATCTGTTCTCTTTGGCTATTATCAGCTTTGCTGCTGTTTTTTTTTTAATTATTCCATTTAGCTTCCTTGCCTCCCTGTGTATAGAGCGGCCCGCCTGTTATTTAGCTTGCTTGCTTGTGTCTGCAGAGCAGTGAAGAGCAGCCCGCCTACATCCTTGTGAGCAGCCTGTCTGCAGAGCGGTGAAGAGCAACCATGGATTAGGAATTTGGTATCTAATGGATAGGGCCCATGGGTTGTCAAATAGACTGGGTTTGTTTTATATCATGTAGAGACTATTTGCCAAATAGTTTGGTTCTTGCCATGTTTGGATTAGTTTAGTTTGGTGACAAAAGCTGCAGTGCAGAGATGTGGATTGGTGTGAGTATAGATTGGATTATAGCCCACTAGCAGACATAGGCCAGGGCGCCGCCAGGCAGCAACGCGGACCCGCAGCAGAAGCAGCGGCCGGAGATGGCGGCCACTGCCTGTCCCACGAGCATGGTGCCACCCAGCGCCGTGGCGGCGTCGATGCAGTACATGCAGTAGGTCCACTCCTACCTCTCGTCTGTCTTCAACCTCGCCTGCAGAGCAGGGACAACAAACAAGGAGAATGGCAGCAGCGCCCGCATCAGAGAAGGGGGGAAGAAAACGCAGGGGGCAAGAGAAGGGAAGAGAAGGGGGTTGGCACACCTGCTGGTTGCGGCGGCAGCCAGGGAGCAGGGAGCGGGGTGCGGGGCAAGGAAGGGTGAGAGGGCGTGATTGTTGGAGGACGAACTGAGCGTGAGGGGAGCAGGAGCGCGGGACACCGCGCCGGTCCCACCTGGTGGTGCAGAAACTCACGCGGGGAAGGCTTTCGCACGAGACGGCAGACGGATGGACCAAGCGTTTGTCCACCAAAAAGTGTCCATCTTTTAGTCTTTACAGTTGTGTGGGAGATTGTCACACCCTTGGCCACGACGGATCGCCGGCGACATGAGCACGCAAGATGGTTACGGAACGAGGACGCTAGCGAGGCAAACCTCTCAGGCTTGGCGTTGTTTTGATTTACTTGATGTCTGATGTCTTATGCGATACAGGACGCGGCACTTATGTGCCTCACATATAGTCTCTACCCAGTAGGGCCTACATGTCATAGTCTTACTTTGAAAACGTAAACAGAAGCAATGAACACAAATACGTATTCTCCTGGACACCTCGTCACGCTGTGTCACCGCGCCTGACACCTCCCCCCACTTGAGTTCCAGCTTGTCCCCAAGCTGGCGCATCCAGGAACCGCTGCTTCAGCACATGGTAGTCCTCCCATGTCGTAGTGGAAGAAGGCAGCCCTATCAATGTAACTTTCACCTACGGTATAACAGTGTTACCTTTCTTGACGAGACGACATTTGATAATGGCTTCTAGGGTGGTTTCTGTAGTCTCCAGATCAGCTGTAGTGGGTAGTGCATCATATGTTGGTGTATAATCTGCATTGAACGGTTTCAATTGAGAAATATGAAATACAGGATGAATGAGAGAGCCTTCAGGTAACTCCAACTTATAGGCCACCGAGCCTATCTTCTCCAGCACTTTGTAGGGACCAAAGTATTTGGATGCCAGCTTGGGAAAGGTCTATTGGCTACTGAAGACTAGGTATAAGGCTGAAGTTTGAGCAGCACAAGATCACCCATAGAAAACTAAAAGTCCTGACGTTTTCTATATGCCATCAACTTCATTCTATTCTGAGCTCGAGCCAAATGATCCTTCAAAGCCTGCAGATGCAGCTCTCTGTTCTCAACAATTTCAGCAAAATCAGGTGTGGTGGTGTCTGGTGTGACAGGAACAGCTCTAATATTGGGCTCGTACCCATAAAGTGCCTTGAAAGGGGAACAACCTAAAGAAGTATGATAGGAAGAATTGTACCACATTTCTACCAATGATAACCATGCTTTCCAATTCTGTGGAGCATCCTGAACAGCACATCTGAGATACATCTCTAGACATTGGTTCACCCTCTCAGTCTAGCCATCAGATTGAGGGTGGTAGGCAGTACTGAGTTGCAAATTGACCTTATATAGTTTGAATAACTCTTTCTAGAAGTTACATAGAAATATTGTATCCCTATCAGTTACAATGGAATGAGGGATGTCATGCAACTTGACCACACTGTCCATGGATGTTTGTGCAATAGAGTGGACAGTGTATGGGTGTTTAACTGGGAGAAAATGAGCATATTTGGTAAATCTATCTACCACCACTAATATGACATTGTAACCCTGGGATTTGGGTAAACCTTCAATGAAATCCATGGATAAATCCTGCCAAACTCCAACAAGGATTGGAAGGGGCTAGAGTAGGCCTAATGGGTGGTTGTTGCTGTGTTTGGAGTGTTGACATATAGAGCTCTGCTCCACAAAACTATCAACATCCTGTTTCATGCATTTGCAAGAAAAATTCTTTCTAAGCTTATAATAGGTAGCAGCTACCCCTGAATGTCCCCCAAGTGCACTAGAGTGAAAAGCAGCAATAAGTTTTGTTTGTAATGCAGAGTTCTAGCCTATCCATACCTTGGCATTATGTCTAATGATGCCATTGTGCAGGCTATATCCTTGGGTATCAAGACTAGTAACAGCCAGTCTTTGGAGCAATTGTTGGGCTTGAACATTAGTAGCATAGGAATTAAGAACTTCCTGTATCCAAGCAGGCTAAACAGATGAAACAGCTTGTATTGCCATTAGGTGAGCCACCCTAGAGAGTGCATCAGCAGCTATGTTATCTTTTCCTTTCCTATAGCCAATCTTGAATTCCAATCCCATTAATCTGGTCATAGCTTTCCTCTACATGTCAGAGTGTAGGTTCTGCTAATTGAGGTAAGCCAAGGACTTGTGATCAGTGACAATAATGAATTGTTGTCTTTAGAGATAGTGACTCCATCTTTCCACAGCCATAATCAGGGCTAAAAATTCCTTTTCATAGATGGATAAAGCCTTGTGTCTCTCACCCAGGGCCTTACTGAGATATGCTACAGGCTGGCCTTGTTGCATAAGGACTGCTGCAATGCCATCTTGGCATGCATCAGTTTCTATTGTGAATGTCTCTTGAAAATTGGGTAAGGCTAATACTGGTGTTCTTGTCATAGCAAGTTTGAGTTGATCAAAAGCTACTTGTGCCTCTGGAGGCCACTGAAAAGTTTTGGATTTTAGCAGATTGGTTAAAGGTTTTGTCATCACTCCATAACCCTTGACAAAACACCTGTAGTAATTTGTTGAAGGGTCAAGATGGCAGACTAGAGGGGGGTGAATAGTCATTTGTAAAACTTAAACGCGTCGGCTAACCAAAACAAGTACGGAATTAAACTATCAGTATAGCCAAGACTACACCCCTCTAACTATAACTCTAGCACCTTACAAAAAGATCCTAATCAAGCAAATAAGGTGCCAAGCCTAGCAAGAGCTCACCTAAATAATTCTAGAGCAAGGTCACACAAACCTATATACTAGTACTTTACCAACCGGGGGAGCTCCTGCACAACTAGTAAGCAAAAGTACAAAGCCCCTAAGCTCACTAGCAATGCTCAATAACAAGGCAATCAATGCCAAATTAGAGAGCGCAAATTACTTAGCTATATAAACTAAGTAAAGTAACTAACAAGGTTATACAAACCAATTTAGTTACACAACGGGAGCTACTTCTATGCTACATAAGCAAGAAGGTAATTAGCAAGCTACACAAGCTAACTAATTACAAGAGCAACTACACAAGCACAATGTATAAGAAAGTAGATACAAACTTGTGTTGGGGAATTGCAAATCAACGGGATGACAAGGTTGACACGATGATTTTTATCCCGAGGTTCACTTGATTGCCACCAAGCTAGTCCCCATTGAGACAAGCTCCAAGGTTACCGCTAGTCCTCTTGCTAGTAGTGACCCGCAAGTCACACTCTTACACATGGAGTGCTTACCACAAGCTCTAGCACTTGACCCGCCCGGACCACTTGTTGCCCTTCGCGTCTCGCTTTACTAGAGTTGCTCTTCACAACTCCCATGGGGCGAGCACAATGCCTCTCACAAAGCTCTTCTCCGGAGCACCATACAATCTCCTTGTGGGCTTCAACAGAGACCACCACCAAGCCGTCTAGGAGATGGCAACCTCCAAGAGTAACAAGCACCATCGGCTTGCAACTCGAACACCTAGTGCCACTCGATGCAACCTCACGATGCAATCGCACTAGAATCGCTCACTCACACAATCAGATGATCACTCTCAAGCATATGTGAGTTAGAGGGCTCCCAAGCACTCCCCAAGCATGGACACTAAGTCCCAACGGTGCTCAGTACAGTCAAGGCTAGCCACCACTTCTATTTATAGCCCCAAGGGTTAAATTAGTTGTTACACTTTACTGCGCAGAAAATGCGCTGACTTGACGCGCAAGTGCATAGCACCGGACGTGCAGGTGCATTCTGCCAACGGCTAGTTTCCATGCACGCATACACTTGACCTGACACTGAACAGTGATCATCCAGCGTCCGGTCCACGCCATCCGTTCCACGGCAAAAGGTCACCGGATGCACAGGTGTAGAGCAGCCCCCGGCATCCGGTGCGCAACGGAGAGGGTCCAGGGCACGTTTTTCACCACCAAACGCGTCAAGTGGTAGGTGACCGGACGCACCCCTGCGTCAAGTCACTTCTACACACGAAAAACATGCACCAAACGCTGCCAGCGGACTCGCAGGTGCTGCACCGGACGCGCAGGTGCCCAGCGTCTGGTCACATACCTTTCAACGCTAAAACAGCCATATCTCTTAGCCCTGAACTCCGATTTCGATGATGTTGGACATTTTGGAAAGCTTACTCAAAGGGCTATACATTCCATATACATCTTTGATCCAAATCACAATGAATCAAAGCAGTATTCTAATCCAAGAGCCATCCTAGTGTCCGGAGAACACCGAAAAACCTTTATCTCTTCACCAAGTTGATCAACGTCAACTCCAACACCTTCTCCTTTCCAAATGTGCCAACACCACCACGTGCAAGTGTGTTAGCATTTTCATAATCATTTTTCAAAGGATTAGCTACTCAACTTGCCACGCCACTCGATTCTAGCAATGATGCAAAGTTAGATCACTCGAGTGGCACTAGATGACCGATATGCAAACAAGTTTGTCCCTCTTGATAGTACGGCCATCTATCCTAAACCCGGTCATGCACTTCTCTACACAATCTTTGATCGGTGAAATGGAAATGCCCTAAGTTATATCTTTGCCTTGCGCATTCCATTCTATCTCCTTCGATGTTAATGTAACATATGTACCAACCAATCACCAAATGATATGATCCACTTCATATCATCACATGACCGTATTGGTTCATCGATCTTAACCTCACTTGCTCTTCACCGTTGCGTCGGTCCATCGGCGCCAAGTCTTGCTCAAGCTTCACCGTCACACGCGGTCCCTCGCTTAAAAGCCTCCAACTTGCCCTTCACACTTGCAACTGGTCCATCAAACTAAGTCATGTCTTGATCTTCTCCACCTTGACCACATGACTCAATGTCATGTCTCATGTGCAATAAGCTCCTCCCATCATCACATGTGCAAGCTTTGCAACATCTCTAAGCCATTTTCACCTCCATGGCATATGTTGCTCACATACATATACCTGTGGACTAATCACCTGTGTATCTCACATAAAACATAATTAGTCCACCTAAGTTGTCACTCAATTACCAAAACCAAACAAGGACCTTTCACCTGTAAGGCCTAGAAAAGCTCTCAATTCAGTGAAAGTGGTGGTTGAGGCCAATGAAGTATAGCAAAAACTTTGGATGGATCTGTGGACACTCCTTTTACTGAGATAATGTGTCCTAGGTATTCCAAACTTGCTTGGGCAAAGGAACACTTGGATTCCTTAAGGAACAATTGATGTTTCCTCAGTAGGTCCAACACTTGCTGCAAGTGATGAACATGATCATCTAGAGTAGAACTGTATATTAAGATATCATCTAGAAAAACTAGGGCCAGATTTCCTTAAAAGTGGCTAGAGAATATGATTCATGAGGCATTGAAACGTAGCAGGTGCATTTGTAAGACCAAAAGGCATGACCTCGAACTGGTAGTGGCCATGATGGGTCTTAAATGTTGTCTTGTGTTCATCCTCTTAGGTGCATTCTGACCTAATGATACCCTAATCTCATATCAAGCTTGGTAAACCACTTGGCTCCAGCTAGCTCATCCAATATCTTCTCAATGACAGGCATAAGAAATCTATTTTTGATTCTAAGATCATTGAGTTTCCTGTAATCCACACAAAATCTCTAGGATCCATCCTTCTTTTTGACTAATAAAACTGGTGGGGCTATGGCTATGGGTTATAAGACCAGCTTGCAATAATTCTTTTACCTGTCTTTCTATTTCAGTTTTATGGTGGGGAGAATAGTGGTAGGGTTTTGAGTTGATGGGAATAGCATCATATACTAGAGGAATAGTGTGATCATAAACTCTCTGTGGGGGGTATGGTTTTAGGGTCATGGAACACATCAGCATATGCTTGCAGGATATCATGTATGGCTGGTGGGGTGGAGGATGGCTGACTGAGTGATGTGGTAATACTATCATCCAGTTGATCAACCAAGACAAAAGCCCACACATCATTGCCTTTAACAGAGTTATATACCTTGGTGGCTGAGATGGAGTGTAGTTGAAGGGGTAGGTCTTGCAGCTCCTAGAGCTTGACTGTGCTACCTTATTCTGAAAACTCCAATGTTTTCTTCTGCCAGTCATAGTTCATAGAGCTATGGGCCTGCGGCCAATCAAATCCCAAAATTGCATCATGTGGGTGCATATCCAGTACCACCATGTCTGAACTCAGTGTATATCCCTAACAGTACCACTGCAGCTTAGAGAATTTTCTATTTGTGACCATGGAGTCTCCATTGGCCAATTTGACTGTCCTTAGTGACATTTGTTGTGTTGGCAAGTGAGCAATATCCACAAAGTGTGAGCTGATGAAGTTGTGTGAACTCCCACTGTCCAACAACACAAGCATAACCTTGTCCTTTACTCTAGATTTGAGTTTAATGCAATTTGTATTGTCCTGGCTTGATAGGGCATTGAGTGAAAGCTGACAAAATTGTTCATGTAATTCATCCTCAGCTGCTAGTTCATTGAGAGTATCATCAGACAACTCCCTATCAAGATCATTGAGGACCAATGCATTAGCTTGAGGCTTGTTTTAGGGCAGACTTCCAAGTGTCCAGGAACAAACTTATCACCACAATTGAAACAGAGGCCACTAGCTTTTCTGTAGTCCCTCAATTGCCTATCTCTCCACAAGGAATTATGTGGCACTGGTTGCTTGTTCTCCACTCTTGGTGGGTTGCAGGGGTGGACCCACAGGGTATGCCAGGTGGGCCATGGCATACCCTGGGTCCAGCAGTCATTGACACATAATAGAAAGTTTTGATGTAAAAAGAACGCCCCCACGCTCGTATCTGGCCTCTTGGAGTCTCGGTTCGATGGTTGTTCGACTTCTGCGCGGGCTATAACTCTGCCTCCGCGCCTTGATAAGGACCCATGTGTACGCGATGGTCAATGAGAAGTCAAGACGTCGAGTCATCGATGAAAGCATCTAGGCCCCAAGGTTTGGTTTCGGTAATTAATGACAACACTTTATTACCATGACTAACGTGTGTTTTGCAGAAACATTGGTAAGTTAGGTCATGGAGGTGATAACTGCTTTGAGCACTGTGGTTTCGTGTCCCTTGATGGAAATCGTTTCGGTTCTCAAAAGAGTGACGTCAAGATTAAGGACGGTTAGTTCCGGATGACGAAGTGTTGAGACACATTCGGAATAGTCGTTAGGATCTTCGTTTTTCTCTTTTGGCCGTACTATAAAGGGGGGGCATGAATGGGTAGCTTGACCTAGGCGAGTCCTATGTTTAGGTGTGGTGCACACTTGTTAAACTTGGCGCTAGGCAACCCTAGATTGGCTCAAGGTTCAGTTAGAAGCAACTTGGTTGAAGTTGCGACGCGTTTCGGGCTGTTTTCTAGGCACCGGACGCGGTCTTCGGGAACACCGGACGCGTCCGGTGTATACGTTACCGCGACTAGGTTTCGGCCTCGACCACCGGACGCGGTCCTCGCGAGGACCGGACGCGGTGGTCAACGACCGACACGTGTCACCGAGAGAGAACGCCCGTCGGACGCGACCTGGACTTGATCGGCGCGTCCGGTGCGAGTCCAGTAAGGTCCAGAGAGGACCGGACGCGTCCGGTCTTCAGGCATCGGACGCGGCCTCGCGTCCGGTGTAAGTCCAGTAAGCACCCTTGCACGTCGGACGCGTCCGGTGCTACCTGACCGGTGCGTCCGGTGTTTCGATTTGGAAATCGCGTTTTGACCGTTACGGGGGACCGGCGCGTCCGGTGCGTTGCACCGGCGCGTCCGGTGACCCCGTGTCAGAAAGTAACGGTTCGTTTTCTTTGAGGGGTGTATAAATACAACCCCTCCACCTCTTTTAGAGGTCTCTTGCTCATTCAAACATCTGAGAAAACCCTTTAGAGTGCAAGGGAGTGCAAGAGCTCTAGTGAGGATAGAGATTTGAGAATCAAAGTTTGAGTTTCCTCACTAGTGATTCGAGAGTAGCAAGTGTGCATCCACCTCCTCATTTGGGCTCGTTGTGGTCAAGTGAGAGTTCTAGCTTGTTACTCTTGGTGATCGCCATCACCTAGACGGCTTGGTGGTGATTGGGAGTTTGGTGATCATCCGACGGAGCTTGTGGATGACCCAACTCAAGTTGTGAGCGGTTTTGGGTGATTCGCCGCGACGGAGTGTCGAAGAATCAACCCGTAGAGAGCACTTGATCCTTGCGCGGATCAAGGGGGAGCGACACCCTTGCGCGGGTGCTCCAACGAGGACTAGTGGGGAGTGGCGACTCTCCGATACCTCGGAAAAACATCGCCGTGTTCCTTGCCCCTTTACTTTCAAGCAATTACTTTCTCGTATTTACTTTCATTGCTTGTTTTACATTCCTAGAATTGTCATGCTAGACTAGGATTGGAAACTAGGGTGCAAAACTTTTTATCGGTAGACTCTCTAGGAACACAAGTAGGCACTAGGGGTGAATTCCGGCTTATAGGATTTAATTCTTGCAATCAATTTTTAGAAAAGCCCAATTCACCCCCCCCCCTCTTGGGCATCTTGATCCTTTCAATTGGTATCGGAGCCGTGTTGCTCTACTTTTAGGCTTTACCGCCTAGAGCAAGATGTCTAATGGGGAAGGACCACCTCCCACTTTTGAGGGAGACGATTTTCCATATTGGAAAATTCGTATGGAGGCGTACCTCGAAGCCATAGATGTTGGGTGTCTTAGAGCCGCAACCGAAGGGCTTCCCCCCATAAGGGATCCCGCTAACCCAAGTGGTGACGAGGAGAAGTACGACCGGTGGAATGCAAAGGCCAAAAATGCACTCTACCGGGGCTTAGGCAAAGATATCTTCAATCGCGTGCGTAATGCAAAGAACGCTCATGAATTGTGGGAAAATCTTTGTGCTCTCCATGAGGGAACTAAGAGTGAGCGTGAGGAGCGCTATCACATAGCCTTAAAGAAAATTAACTCTTTTGAGATGCTTCCAAAAGAAAGTGCTAATGACATGTACACTCGCTTGAATGTTCTTGTAGAGGACCTCAATGCTCTTGGGCTCACCAAAATGAGTCAATCGGATGTTGCAAGAAGGATCTTGAGTGTGCTTCCCGTTGAGAAGTATGGACACATTGTCACCGTGCTTCACCAAAGTGATCTTTCCACCGCAACACCAACGCAAGTTTTGGGGAAAATCAATGCTCATGAGATGTACATGCATATCACTCCGGAAGAGGGCTCATCATCTTCCAAGAAGAAAGACTTGGCCTTCAAAGCTAGTCATGACAAGAAGAAGATGAAAGGCCAAGCCATGATGGTGCAAGAAAGCTCAAGCGATAGTGATGTTGATGATGAATCACTTGCACTCATGGTGAGAAAGACCACCAAGATGTTAAAGAAGCTTAACAAGAGTGGCATCAAGTTCGATGGCAAGAAGAAGAAATTCTTCACAAGTAGCAAGAGAAAGCCAATCTCGGAGATGGATTGCTACAATTGTGGTGAACTTGGTCATCTAGCTCATCAATGCCCTAGACCACCAAAAGACAAGTACAAGAACAAAAACAAGGGCAAGAAAAATGATTCAAGTGATGAAGAAGAAGAGAAGAAAAGGAACAAGCCATACAAGAAGAAGGATGGCAAAAAGAAGGAGTTCCACAAGAAAAAGAAGGGAGGAAAGGCATACATTGTTGGTGATTGGCTCACCGACATTGAATCATCATGTGAGTCCTCCGAAGATGAAAGCAATGATGAGAAAGAGAAGGTTGCCGCATTTGTGATGGGGCCATCATCTTCATCAACATCTTCATCACCACCTTCACCACCTCCTTCACCATCATCGTCCACTACTCACCTATGCCTTATGGCCAAGGGTGAACGAAAGGTACAAAACCATGATAGTGATGATGATGACGATAGTGATAGTGATGATGAATATGACTCACCTTCTTATGATGAACTTGTAAAATTGTTAAACAAATACACTAAAATCATAAGAAGAACTAGAAGTGAAAATGATGATCTTCAAAATGAAAATGAATCACTCTCATCAAAGCTTGAAAATATTCAAAAGACTAGTGGTGAGTTTAGAGTTCAAAATGAAGTAATGTCTTCCACTCTCAAGGAACTCAAAACCTCCTATAAAGAGCTTAAAGATCAACATGATAAACTTGAGAAGAAGCATGATGAGCTCATCACTAGATACAATTCTCTAAAGGACAAATATACCACATTAAAAATTGATTATGATAGTCTTGTGGTTGCTAATGAACTTGCTCTTGAAACACATGATGCTACTAACCATGTTGTTAAGTGTGATATAGCTACATCATGTGATGACTTGATCTTTGAAAGCATTGAGCAAGGTTCTAGTAGCAAAGGCAAGAGTGTGGTTGAGTCAAGCAACCATGATGATTATGCCAAGATTAAAAGTGAAAATGAGAAGCTTGCAAGTGAGAACAAGAAGCTAAAAGGTTTGATGGCTCTTGAGAAGCAACCAACAAATGAGTCACTCATTGAAGAAAACAAAAAGCTAAAGCAAGAAAAAGAGCGTCTCAAGACCGGCCTAAGCAAGTTCACAAGAGGCCAACATTTGCAAAGTGAGCTCCTCATGAACACCGTAATGAAGATGGATAGAAGTGGTATTGGTTACTTGGCAAATCAAGAGAAGAAAGCAAAAGCTCAACAACAACAAAGCAAGTCAAAGCCCAAGCCAAAGAGATGTGTTGAGTGTGGTCAAGAAGGTCACTTTGCTCATGAATGCAAAACTCCACCACCACAACCCTTGCCCAAGCATGCTAGACCTTTCGCTTTCAATGCTCACTATATGCTAAGAAAAGATTCAAATGGAAAGATGAAAGTCATGTTTTTGGGTCCCCCAAACAAGAATAGGCCAAAGAAAATATGGGTTGCCAAGTCACTAGTGGATAAAGTCAAGGGCCCCTCTCAAGTTTGGGTCCCTAAACAAAAAGCTTGATCTCTTGTGTGTAGGTGAACTACAAGACCGGTGGAACTCATTGGGTTATTGATAGTGGTTGCACTCAACATATGACCGGTGATCCTCGTATGTTCACCACCATTGAAGAGAATGGTATATGTCAAGAGAAGATCACATTTGGGGATAATTCAAAGAGCAAAGTCAAGGGCATAGGCAAGATTGCAATATCACATGATCACTCACTCTCAAATGTGCTCTATGTTGCTTCATTGAGTTTCAACTTGTTGTCCGTTGGGCAACTTTGTGACCTTGGCTTCCAATGCTTGTTCACACCAAATGAAGTTGAAGTTTCAAAGATAGATGACAAGCAAGTGATATTCAAAGGCTTTAGATACAACAATCTTTATCTTGTTGACTTCACCTCCGAAGATGCAAATTTGATGACATGTTTGTTCACCAAGACCTCACTTGGTTGGCTTTGGCATAGGAGGCTTGCACATGTTGGAATGAGCACTCTCAACAAGCTATTGAAGAAAGAACTAGTAAGAGGATTGAAGGATGTGAAGTTTGAAAAGGACAAACCTTGTAGTGCATGTCAAGCGGGCAAACAAGTTGCAAACACTCATCCAACCAAGGCTTTCATGTCAACCTCAAGAGTGCTAGAACTTCTTCATATGGATTTGTTTGGGCCTACAACATACAAGAGCTTGGGTGGTAATCTCTATTGTCTTGTGATAGTGGATGACTACTCAAGGTATACATGGACCTTCTTCCTTCATGACAAATCCGAAGTAGCAAGTTGCTTCAAGAAGTTTGCAAAGAGAGCTCAAAATGAATTCGAAGTCAAGATAAAGAAGATTAGAAGTGACAATGGGAAAGAATTTGACAACACCAACATTGAAGCTTATTGTGATGAAATTGGAATCAAGCATGAGGTTTCTTCAACCTACACTCCTCAACAAAATGGTGTAGTTGAGAGAAAGAACCGAACTTTGATCACCCTTGCAAGAACAATGCTAGATGAGTACAACACTCCGGAGAAGTTGTGGGCCGAGGCAATCAACACCGCATGCTATGCTTCAAATCGCCTCTTCCTACAAAAGTTTCTTGGCAAGACCCCCTATGAGTTGCTCAATGGCAAGAAGCCGGACGTTTCCTTCTTCCGGGTGTTTGGTTGCAAATGTTACATCTACAAGAAGCGTCAACACCTAGGGAAGTTTCAAAGACGTTGTGATATTGGTTTTCTTGTTGGTTACTCATCAAAGTCCAAAGCATATAGAGTATTTAACCATGCCACCGGTTTGGTTGAAGAAACATATGATGTGGAATTTGATGAATCTAACGGCTCCCAAGGAGCAATTGAGAATTGTGATGATGTAGGTGATGAACCCTTGAGGGAGGCCATGAAGAACATGCCGGTGGGAGACATCAAGCCAAAAGATGATGAAGACGATGTGCAAATCATTGATCCACCATCTTCATCATGTGTGCCTCAAGATGATGACAAGAATGAGAGAGTTGAAAATGAAGATACTTATGTCTCTCATGAACAAGCCGAGGCACAAGCACAAGATGTTGATGCTCCCCATCCACCTCCTCAAGTGGTTGATAGAAGGAACTCACCTCTACTTCAAGCTCATCCACAAGAACTAATCATAGGGAGTCCTACAAAGGGAGTAATGACTCGATCTCAAAAGCTAGCTTCTTTCGTTGAACATCACTCTTTTGTCTCTTGTGTTGAACCTAAGAATGTAGAAGAAGCTCTTCAAGATCCGGATTGGGTGAATGCTATGCATGAAGAATTGAACAACTTCACCCGCAACCAAGTTTGGACACTTGAAGAGCATCCTAAAGGTGCAAGAGTCATTGGAACCAAGTGGGTGTTTCGAAACAAGCAAGATGACCAAGGCATAGTAGTGAGGAACAAGGCAAGACTAGTAGCAAAGGGGTTCTCTCAAGTTGAAGGCCTTGATTTTGGAGAGACCTTTGCACCCGTTGCAAGACTTGAAGCCATCCGTATCCTTCTTGCATATGCATCACACCATGATATGCGACTATATCAAATGGATGTGAAAAGTGCATTCTTAAATGGCTTTATTAATGAACTAGTCTATGTCAATCAACCTCCCGGGTTTGAAGACCCTAGATATCCTAATCATGTTTATAGGTTGTCTAAGGCGCTATATGGGCTCAAGCAAGCCCCTAGAGCGTGGTATGAGCGCCTCCGGGACTTCCTCATTGAGAAGGGCTTCACCATTGGGAAGGTCGACACCACACTATTCACCAAGAAGCTTAATGGGGAGATCTTCATTTGTCAAGTATATGTTGATGATATCATCTTCGGGTCAACAAATGAAGATTATTGCAAGGAATTTGGTGAATTGATGTCGAAGGAGTTCGAGATGTCAATGATTGGTGAGCTCACATTCTTCCTTGGTTTTCAAGTCAAGCAAATGAGAGAAGGGATTTTCATCTCTCAAGAAAAGTATACCAAGGATCTTCTCAAAAGATTCAAGATGGAAGAATGCAAGCCAATCAAGACCCCAATGCCATCAAATGGACATCTCGACCTAGATGAGGGAGGTAAACCGGTCGATCAAACTCTCTACCGTTCTATGATTGGTAGCTTGTTGTACCTTACCGCATCTAGGCCCGATATCATGTTTAGTGTGTGCATGTGTGCTCGCTTTCAAGCGTGCCCTAAAGAACCTCACTTAAGTGCCGTAAAAAGAATCCTAAGATATCTTAAGCACACCCCAAGTATTGGATTATGGTATCCCAAAGGAGCTAGATTCCAACTAGTTGGCTATTCCGATTCGGATTATGCCGGTTGCAAAATTGATAGAAAAAGCACATCCGGAGGGTGCCATTTGCTTGGGAGATCACTAGTATCTTGGTCATCTAAAAAGCAAAATAGTGTGGCTTTGTCCACCGCCGAGGCGGAATACATTGCCGCGGGGGCTTGTTGTGCACAAATCTTATATATGAAACAAACCCTCCTAGACTATGGAGTTGTTCTTGAAAAGGTGCCACTTTTATGTGACAATGAAAGTGCCGTTAAAATTGCTAATAATCCGGTACAACACTCTCGCACCAAGCACATTGATATCCGCCATCACTTTCTAAGAGATCACGTTGCTAAAAATGACATATCACTAGAAGGTGTACGAAGTGAAAATCAATTAGCGGATATCTTCACGAAACCTTTGGATGAGGCAACCTTTTGTAGGTTAAGAAGTGAGCTCAATGTGCTTGATTCTAGTAACTTTAAAAAATGAGCGCGTGTTGTCCCTTGCATTGCACTGTATCATATGTCATGTTTACCTTATCGCAATGCATTTAGGGCTTGGCTAACACGGTTACGATAACCCTCCTTTGGAGGAGTGAAAAAGCCTAACCGTGGATCAAACTTGACAAGCATTCTAGTTTTACCTTCTTGTATTGCTTTGCATATGCATGGTTGTTTGTTTGTCGTTTCTTTTCGGTTTAGCTTTGAGCAACCTCTGTGTTCGTCCATGAATAGAGAGAGCATTTGACGCTTCTAAAGGTCCAAAAACTCTATTGCTTGGCCATACGTTGCTCCTTGGGTGTTTATTGCCTATTTTCGTAAAAATAATACTAGCCTAAGGCAAAATATTTAAAAAAAAAAATTTGAGGGTTTGAGTGAGGTCACTCATATCGGGTTCCAATTGGTGTTTATTTGTGTCTCTTTGAGTTGAAACTTGATTGGGAGAAGTCGCGTCGAAGTTCGGAACGAAGAATGGCGAAAAACAGCGACCGGACGCTGCACCGGACGCAGTGTTGCTGCACCACCGCGTCCGGTCCCGGCGTCCACCAGCGCGTCCGGTTTTCCAGAAGACAAAGTCCAGATCTAGGCACCGGACGCTGCACCGGACGCGCCTCTGACCACCACCGCGTCCGGTCCCGGCTACCACCACCGCGTCCGGTGCTCCGCGATGAATTCCCGAGCACTCAGCCTTCGGACTCTGACCGCGTCCGGTCTGTCCACACCGGACGCGCCCGGTGACTCCAGGCGCTTACTGGAGTGTCACCGGACGCTGCACCACCGCGTCCGGTGATTTTCACCACCGCGTCCGGTGCTACCAAATCGAGCGGATCTCGCCCTTATAAAACCGTTCCGTCTTGTCCGTTTTTCTTCAACCGCTCGAATCCGCCGCCGCCGTGCCCTAGTCGCCGTTCCGCCGCTCCCGCGCTTCTTCCTCGCCGCCGGCGAGCCTCCACGCGCCGCGCCCTTGCTCTCCGGCGAACCTCGCCGCGCCCTCCAGCTCTCCCGCGCTGCCCAGCCGCGCTGCGCCCGCAACCGTGCCCGCTGCTCGCCACGCCGCGCCGCTGCCGTTACCGCCGGCTATTCATCACCGCCGGCGAGCCACCACCTGCCAAGAGCCTCTCCAGCACCACATCTACTCCCTCGTGCGCCCGGGCACCTTGATTCTATCCTTCGGCCGTCTTTTGAACCTAGGGTTTACCCCTAAACCCTAGCTTAGGGTTTGTTAACCCTAACTCGAGGTAACGGACGTTCTCGATTCCGATTTAGTTTCAAGTCCTTTCAATTCTCTCGTTAGGACTTGCCGTTTGACCATAACTATTCTTTGCTATCTCGATTGGTCGTTTCAGTGCTCGATCGCCGATCTCGGGGGTTCTCGCGAACTAGGTCACCTCGTCCCTTCACCGTCGTCTCGTCGATCCGAGGTAGCTTAGCGTCGTTTCACTTCGTATCTCACGTGCTTGCTATCTAGGGTTTCGTATCTTTAGATATATATATATGCTTATTGTATATCTCTCTATTCCATACGTGCAGCGAGTCAGTCGGTGTGCCGGGTCAGATCTGTTTGCTTAATCCGAGGCCAAGCCTGCGGATACGGATTGAGGCCAAGCCTCTCGAGTGTCAGTTCATCATCTCACAGAGGTTCTCAGGCAGTCAGTCAGCATGGTGCGTTGCAAGAACGCCGGAGGAGCTCCTGGCGACGGGGACAACAGTCCTCCCCGTCGTGATGAGATTGCGCGCGGTAAGCGCATCAAGATTGCAGCCAGGAAGAAGAGGAGGACACTTTCAGATGCAGAGGTTGCTCAGGCCGTGGCAGACGCCGCAGAGCAGGCAGAGAGAGGTGGCAGACGCAGTGGATTACACATAGGCGAGCGTCGCTTTCATCTTGAAGGTCGACAGCTCGGCACTGAGGCCACTGAGGACACCGAGGCTACAGCACCTTCAGAGCAGATGTCAGTGGATCCACCCACAGAGCAGACAGAGGCTACCCAGGCTACTGAGGCTACCCAGGCTACTGAGGCTCCACAGGCCACTGAGGATACAGAGGAGCAGGCAGCTCAGTCTTCACCACGTCGTCGCTCCACACGTGCTCGTACTCAGGTGACACCTAGGCCAGAGGGCCCGCGTCGTGGTGCACGACCTCCTCCCAGAGTTAGAGGGTCACCCCCGGTTGTGCATTTAGACCTGAGGGGTGCTTCTTCACGTCAGGTGAAGAGCTTGAGGTTTGTGGAGGTCAGCCGATGGTTTCCACCTGTCAGAGATGCCAGTGCTTCAGAGGGTTTCTATACCCCACTTCAGGAGGACTTCTACAGGGCCCTAGTTGACAGTGGCATTGCTTTCAGACCTCAGAGGGTATGTCGACTAGAGGCATTGGTTGATGTTGTGGGAGAGCAGCTCCGTCCTCACCTGTCCTATCTGCCTGGCTTATCAGATCTACTTGGACGGACAGGTGCTTACTGCGGTACATGGGTCAGGGAGTTCTATGCTTCCTTGTGGATTGATCCTGCTCATGAGTTTATTCACTTCGCATTCAGAGGCCGCGACCACAGACTCTACAGCTCCAGAGCCCGAGAGATCCTCAGACTACCTGCTTCTGACACGAGGATCCACCAGTTGTGCTATGGCCAGACTACACCTCCCAGACGCCCTCACGGCGGTTCAGTGCCACCCACTGACCTGGTTCGACCCTGCTTTCGCGAGCCTTTTGGCGAAGGGTCACGTCGTACTCCTGCCAGCCTGACGCCTCTTGCCCGAGTCTTGGATGCCATTCTCAGACGCACTTTACTTCCTAGACTTGGCTACAGAGAGGGACTGACGAGGATGCAGCTTTGGGTTGTTCACCACCTCATGACACAGCGACAGTTTGATATCTGGGATCTTATCCTGAGTGAGATGGAGGACACCATTGCTGAGGGCTTCAAGGGCAACCGTCAGCTTCCTTATGCCCACTGGATTTGTTTCATCATCAGATCAGCTATCCAGATGCCACCAGAGATCAGGGCAGAGATTGCCAACACCACTACATCATTCCCTGATTATGATATTCGACAGCTTTGGGCTTCTATCACTAGAGAGCAGGCTCCAGCACCAGGACAGCGTGAGCGCCCAGAGGTTCCTGAGACAGCAGCTGAGCAGGACGCTAGAGTTGACGAGCTTGCCGAGGCAGAGCTCGCAGACCTTGACACTCAGCCTGCTGGGATACCTGAGGATGTCACTTCAGACAGCACTGATGAGGACTATCAGCCCATCCCCAGGTACCGGTCTCCTCGGTCTCACGACCACGAGGCCGGTGGATCTGGCTCAGCCTCCCGCTCAGACCCAGCCATTGTGGCTATCCTTGAGAGGTTGACCCAGGCTCAGGAGCAGCAGCAGCAGCAGATACAGCGCCAGGCACAGGATACAGCTGCAGCACTAGCACAGATTCAGGCTCGTCAGGACGAGTTTCAGAGACAGCAGCTTGAGATCCAGAGGCAGCAGGTTGAGATGCAGCGACAGAGTCAGCAGCAGTACATGGATCTCCTGCGCCATCTTATCACAGTTGGGGTTCCTCTGCCAGCTTCTGTCATGACTCAGGCTTTGCATTCCAGTGGTCCGTCGAGTCAGGGACAGCCAAGCTTACAGTTTACATCTCCACAGCAGCAGGTTCCCCAGTCATTTCAGTCCCCGAGCTTCACTCCTATACATACGGGGTTTACACCGTCAGACCAGCCTCGCCAGCATCTTCTGACAGACACACCTCTTGGTGATTACAGTGCCACCTACAGCGAGTTGACTGGTCAGCCGACACCCTCGCACACTACTACGTTTCACACTTCGTCAGGGTTGTCAGCTTCCGAGGCAGTCGTTCCACCAGTGACAGGGACCGGGACTACAGAGACCCTCCCCTCTTCAGTTGCCTCGACAGATCCCCCAGCTACTGGCGCACTTCAGGCTCAGGTTACTCAGACAGATCCACTTGTTGCTACACAGTCAGTGCCTGTTCCTGCTCAGACCCCGACCGCTTCGCAGCCACGTGCTTCTTCAGAGGGTCAGCCAGATAGCTCAGACTCCGAGGGCGATTCACTTCACTTCGTGATTACTCCGCGCACCTCGGCACCCGACACGACTCCGTCTGTCCCCCCGTCAGATTAGATTAGTTTTTTTTGGCGCTTGATGCCAAAGGGGGAGAGAGAGTAGTTTCAGGGGGAGTTTGTGAGTGGGTTTTCGTTTCTCGTGTGCTCATTCATGCATATCATGTTTATTTTCAGCATTGCAGTTGTGTGACATTGTCGTCGAGTCGTAAATCTTAAATCTTAATGTGTTATCCGTCTCCGTGATTAATTTTTGTCACCGTTTTAGCTATAGCTCTAAGGTTGTGCTTCCGTGCCTTACTCCGATTACTTATGAGCTATATCCTTATGTGTACTAACGCTTTTTTGTCTTATCTTATGAAGTACACTCTTTTGGCTTGGGGCACATAAGCAATTCCTAACCCCTTGTGCTTATTGTATTTTGCTTATGTGAACCAAGCATGCTTGAAAACCTTCACTCTAATCCATTGAAACTTAGTGTTGTCATCAATCACCAAAAAGGGGGAGATTGAAAGCATCTAGGCCCCAAGGTTTGGTTTCGGTAATTAATAACAACACTTTATTACCATGACTAACGTGTGTTTTGCAGAAACATTGGTAAGTTAGGTCATGGAGGTGATAACTGCTTTGAGCACTGTGGTTTCGTGTCCCTTGATGGAAATCGTTTCGGTTCTCAAAAGAGTGACGTCAAGATTAAGGACGGTTAGTTCCGGATGACGAAGTGTTGAGACACATTCGGAATAGTCGTTAGGATCTTCGTTTTTCTCTTTTGGCCGTACTATAAAGGGGGGGCATGAATGGGTAGCTTGACCTAGGCGAGTCCTATGTTTAGGTGTGGTGCACACTTGTTAAACTTGGCGCTAGGCAACCCTAGATTGGCTCAAGGTTCAGTTAGAAGCAACTTGGTTGAAGTTGCGACGCGTTTCGGGCTGTTTTCTAGGCACCGGACGCGGTCTTCGGGAACACCGGACGCGTCCGGTGTATACGTTACCGCGACTAGGTTTCGGCCTCGACCACCGGACGCGGTCCTCGCGAGGACCGGACGCGGTGGTCAACGACCGACACGTGTCACCGAGAGAGAACGCCCGTCGGACGCGACCTGGACTTGATCGGCGCGTCCGGTGCGAGTCCAGTAAGGTCCAGAGAGGACCGGACGCGTCCGGTCTTCAGGCATCGGACGCGGCCTCGCGTCCGGTGTAAGTCCAGTAAGCACCCTTGCACGTCGGACGCGTCCGGTGCTACCTGACCGGTGCGTCCGGTGTTTCGATTTGGAAATCGCGTTTTGACCGTTACGGGGGACCGGCGCGTCCGGTGCGTTGCACCGGCGCGTCCGGTGACCCCGTGTCAGAAAGTAACGGTTCGTTTTCTTTGAGGGGTGTATAAATACAACCCCTCCACCTCTTTTAGAGGTCTCTTGCTCATTCAAACATCTGAGAAAACCCTTTAGAGTGCAAGGGAGTGCAAGAGCTCTAGTGAGGATAGAGATTTGAGAATCAAAGTTTGAGTTTCCTCACTAGTGATTCGAGAGTAGCAAGTGTGCATCCACCTCCTCATTTGGGCTCGTTGTGGTCAAGTGAGAGTTCTAGCTTGTTACTCTTGGTGATCGCCATCACCTAGACGGCTTGGTGGTGATTGGGAGTTTGGTGATCATCCGACGGAGCTTGTGGATGACCCAACTCAAGTTGTGAGCGGTTTTGGGTGATTCGCCGCGACGGAGTGTCGAAGAATCAACCCGTAGAGAGCACTTGATCCTTGCGCGGATCAAGGGGGAGCGACACCCTTGCGCGGGTGCTCCAACGAGGACTAGTGGGGAGTGGCGACTCTCCGATACCTCGGAAAAACATCGCCGTGTTCCTTGCCCCTTTACTTTCAAGCAATTACTTTCTCGTATTTACTTTCATTGCTTGTTTTACATTCCTAGAATTGTCATGCTAGACTAGGATTGGAAACTAGGGTGCAAAACTTTTTATCGGTAGACTCTCTAGGAACACAAGTAGGCACTAGGGGTGAATTCCGGCTTATAGGATTTAATTCTTGCAATCAATTTTTAGAAAAGCCCAATTCACCCCCCCCCTCTTGGGCATCTTGATCCTTTCAATCGAGATGAGAGCGAAAGCGAACATGAACCCTATGTCCCTACCCCACGCGGCACGTGCGGTGCGGCGACGTCCCTGCTGGCATGGCCACGGACAGACGGACTCACGCCTCACCTCACACCTCAGAGACGGAGATTTGGTTGTTCGGTAGATCGATGCGAGGTCCTCTGAGCTCTCCGTCCTCGTGTTGCGGCGTCGGTGAGGGGCCAGAACGCCAATCGCGGGTCATCTGTCGTGAGTGCCAAGTGGACCAGCCGCTCCGTGCCGCGGCGAGCTACGACGCTACGTGCTACGGCGCTAGGCCTGAGTGCCCAACGAAGGCCAATGGAGACGACACCTGTAACAGAACCGACCAAATTATAAGAGCACAAGTACAAAAAACAAGCACCGAAGCGCTCAAATTTTTGAACTTGAGCCCATATAATCCCGGTAGTCAATCGAAACCATGAAGGATTTCAAACCAACTTACTTACAACCAAGATCGCATCATTCAACATACAACATCATACGTTACATTTCACAAGTAGTTCCAAAATAAGTTTACACACACGGAGTCGTAAATATTACAAACCAAGTTTATAAAGTAGCGGAAGCATACACACACACCAGTTGTTTAACTACTGCCAGTCTTGTTGATCAACAACCCGCAAAAGCATCAGGAAAGTACATAAAAGATGATCACGCCCTAGTGATCTAGTCTTCATCACCCGCAGGGTGGAGACAAGTTTTGCAGAAGCCTTGGTAAAGCATATCATCTGCAACAGGAGGGAATAAACCCTGAGTACTGGAATGTACTCAGCTAGACTTACCCGTCAAAAACTAGAAATAAGATGACACCAAGGATTATGCAAGGCTTTCACAAGAGGCTAGCTGACATCACATTTTGCATAAAGGCATAAGTAATTGAAACTCTTATAACTTGTACTAGCAGTTCTTTTTAGCATTTACCTGTCATCTATCTTAGCACCTGTACTAAACATGCACTTGATTATAATCAAACAATTATCATCATTTTATCCAGAGTAGGTATAACTTGTGGCAACAGTGTATCATTCACTTAACCATCTATTTATTTAATGAGATCTATGTTGCCGCTGCTCAAGTCAAGTGCTCACTAACCGGGAGTGATGACGATTCGAATCGAATTCCTATCCAGCTGGAGGGGTATTTCTAACACTCACCGAGTCACGTCTGGCGAGGGCTGCTCAGGTCACCTTTGGTACAGTTCAGGAGCCGCGGGTCCGACTGATGTCGCATCCCCAAGGGCGACACTCTGCCAGGTGATAGGGACTCTAACCCCCCTTGGTCTCACGCCAATGTCCCCAAGCACATCCTTTCTCTCCTCCAAGAAGCAACCTACCATTCGATTCCCGCCCTGAACTGTATTACTCGGATTCGTGGTCGGAACGGCTTATCCGACCAACTAAGTGTTAGACTGCGTTCAACATGACTCAAGGACGTACAGCGAATCGGTCCTTAAACGACTCAGACGGGCATAGCTCCGCACCCAAGACGTGAAGTGTCTTGCGGCTGCACTATCGAACTCCCGCCCGGTCTCAATTTCACTTTTAGGCATGGTTCCATTCACGATAGCGATCATAGCCACTCGTGACCCATTCCTAGATCTCGCGGATGACCGGAAATCACCCGACTTCTACCGAACTAAGCAGGGCTAAGCATTAACACGTGCCTAAACCTAATATAGGATTAAGTACGATATCTGGACAAGGACAGGTATAATGCAATAAGTGTTTTCATATAACTCTTACAACTTAATGCAGTAAACAATTAAAAGTACTCAAGATTACTTTATAAAACATTAGGTTCAGCATGCACCGGGGCTTGCCTTTTAGAAAGGTCGAGGGCCGGTGGTCAGGGCACTCGGGCAAGCCTTCAGCGGCGTCTCCACCGCCGACTGGTTCCGCTGGCTCCTCTGGCTGGTTCTGGACTTCCTCCGGTATCACTGGCTCGAACTCGAGGAGTGTTACCCCCTCCGGAACACCTATTGCATGAGTGCACAATAAATATCATGGATGCATAATGGGTGCAACATGTTTGGAATGAAATACATTTTAGCAATAAAAGTACTCTATTCAAGTCACTTCACCATTACGTGCAAATCTCTTCTCCGGTGGAGAAGTACTTACCTAATCTACTCAACCTGTTCATCTTCGGTTAAGGCCCTAACACCTAACAAACACAAGAGTGACTTTATTTAGGTTACCACATCCAACCCAAAATACCACAGTAAGACATTCTGGACAGCAACTACTTGTTTCTAACATAACTGGAGATTTCCAACTCCAAAAGATATGATCTAAGACAATCTGGAAAGCTTATGAAATGCACCACAAAATATTTTCAGACCACAACACTTAATTCCAAAGTTTACCTAGTCGAAATTCCAAAGTTCCAGAATCTGTCCTCCCCAAACAGAGAGCAGCCAATTCTAGACTGTCACTTAAAACAGTAATAACTCCTAAACTACTAAGCCAAATGCTCCCAAATTTTGACACAAGCTAGTTTATCAAGTTTAATACAACTATGGTATTCACAAGTTTTCCATCAAACACTTTTATTAAGGGTCAAACCCAAAGATACTACCAGCTGTCCAGAAAACCTAGAATTGCAAAGATTAAATATTTATTTACATGGCAAACATCCTCTAAGACCAAACTAATATTACCAAATGTTCACATAGGTCACAAAAACACCAGAAAGTAAGGTGTGCCCACCTAGAATATTTATTTACACCCCTTTCTTAATTTACTTAATTAATTAAGTGGAATTTCAAACATATATGTAAACTGCTCCTAAAATTCTACAAAAATTACAGGAGACTCTCTGACCCAAAAAGAGACTACTGTAAAAATTTGAACTAAAGTTATTCATAGAAACTCTCTAAACAAAATTCACAAGCCCAAAAGGCTGATTTTTGTATAATTAACAAATCATATTTAAAAGTATCAAACAACATATTTCATATTTTTCTTAGATACTTTATGGTGCCAAGACATTCACCAAAAATTTATAAGAATATTGCACATGTAGAAAATTTACTAAAATTCATTCAAGTATTTCCTAAAATAACAAGATAGCATTATAACTGGAAAAGTACTTAAGCACTACTGCCCAAATTTTTACCAGAGCTAGAGCAAGTATAAATTAGTCTACCCACCAAATTTCATAATTTTTGGAATACTACAGCTCAAGTTATACATTTAACAAATTTCCCTTCATTTCAAAACACATTTGAAAGATCTATTTATTTCTCCCAGAAACTAAACATCACATATATATTTGATATTTTTCCTAAATACTACACTTCACCTAGAGTCCAACAAAATTTGGACCACCTCAAATGGATCTATAAAATGGGAGATAAAATTTCTACAACACAACATATAAATCTGTGAAAAGAATAAAAGGAAAAGTAAAATGGAAACCGAAACCAGTCACAGGGCCGGCCCAATCCACCAGTGCGGCCCAACACGCGTGCCCCGAGCTAGTTCCCGCCCAGGCACATCTGACCGGTGGGACCCGCGTGTCGGTGACATAAGACAGGGGAAGACGGACGCCGCCGACTCCAGCGAGCTCCAACTCGTCGGTGATGGCTACTCCGACGAAAGCAAGGGTACCACCGTGTTCCCCTTGACCTCCCACCCTGGTTGACTCTCGAATCGGGGACACTACCAAGCCCTAGCTACGACGGCCATGGCGGCGGCGGCGGCCCGGTGATGGCGCACGGTGGTGCGGTGGTGAGCTCCGAGCACCAAGTGGTCACCGGAGGTGCGCATTCACTTCCCAGAGCCAAGGCGGACCTAACGAGATTCCTATTGAGGACCGAGGCAAGGTGGAGGAGCATGGCCGAGTGCAAGCACCGCAGGCGGCGGTGCGTCGGTGAGCTCCGAGCGGGGGAAAAGCCGGCAATGCGCCCTTACCCTGCTCGGTTGCTCCAAAGGAGGGTTCGACGAGGTTCGGGAGGTGGTGGCAGAGCTGTGGGCGTGGTGTATTGGCCGGTGGTGCGACGGTGAGCGCACACGGCAGCGGCGGAGCGCGCGGCACCGCAGGCGGCTCGGTTTTTTTTCCACTCGGCGAGCACCGGGCGAGAGAGAGAGACAAAGGCGGGAGTGAGGCGGAGGCAGCGTCGTGGCGTTCAAGAAGCCCGCTCGGACCTGACCGGTGGGGCCACAGCCGGCGTACGGTCGCCACCACGCGCCCACGCGGCGGTCGCGGTCTGAGGCCGGTCGGCCACTTCCCCCCTGCCCGATCTGAACTGCAACACTAGCAACAACACGTTGCAACATTTGCAACATTGACCACCCCAGAACAACAACAGCTTTCAAGCCCTGTAGCTCTAAAACCAGCCTGACCGAGATGAGCTAATTAACAAAGTTGTAGCTCATGAAATTCTCTACAACTTTGTCAATATGAGCTAAACCTGAATTGACATGTTTTGGGGTTTATAGAGCCAGGAACAAAATCTGTTTTTGTGAAACAACAGAAAATCAGAAGCACAGAAAAGTGGAAATTTGGCTAGCTTAGGGACTGAATCATGAATTGAGCTAATTGACAAAGTTGAAACTTACAATTTTTACTACAACTTTGTTAATATGGACTTGAACTGGTTTTGCTTCTAAGCTAGTGATTCTGAGGGTTCAGTTTACATGACTTCACTAATTAGCATGGAAACAACACTTAGGAGGGCAATTTGGTCATTTTGGTCAACTTGAACATTGTTCCACTAATGATCCTAAGTGTAATTAAGGTGCTGTAAGGTATAATTAGCTACTCTCTCCTTTTGTTACACCAACTACCTAGTGTCACATGATGTGAACCAAACAAAATTCTAAAACATCCACATTAGTTGCAACAACATAAAATAACATGAGATGATGCATGCTTATGCTTATGCAAATGCAATGCAAGTACGGAGCTAAACACCTGAGGTGTTACAACACCTTTCTACTTTGTAGATGACACTTTTCTACTTTGCGTTTAAGAATTAAGATTGATCTTCTTATATTTTTAAAAACTTGTTACTTGTGTACCTACACATTTTTATTTGTATATTTCGTAAACTATCCATCAACATTCAATCTTGTGACTTGTTAGTTTTCTAACCAAAACACGATTATATCATCAAATGTGAGTTTTGTTATAGTGCCTAGCTAGTTGTCGTACTTACATTATATAAATGGTGATTTTTCTGCAAAACAACTCAATTACGAAGAGGAGTGGAGACACTGCATCTCTCTTTGAGAAACACGCACTCTAGTCACGTTCATTGAGCGGGATGTGTTTCTTCCAAGTGGATGAAGATGATATAATCAAGACATTCATGTCAATCAGAAAGCGGCGGGTAAAGTCGGACAAGTAATATTGTAAGTCTTGTCGGTGTAAGAAACGACGGTTCTAGGCACCAACGAGTAATATGTGTCTGCGCGTCGGGGATCCGGATGGTGTGCAAGAACACAAGCGATTTATACTGGTCTGGGCCAAAGAATGCCCTACGTCTAGTGGGGGAGGAGTCTTGTATTATCTCGCACTGAAATGCTTGTAGTAGGGGGTTATAAGCGAGTGAGACAGGGAGGTGATCCCAGGTCTCAAGATGTGAGTGAAGTGTATGGATTTCTTCTTCTGTCTTTTTTCCTCTTTTTTTCTTAAAAGGGTCCCTGCCCGCTCCTTTTATAGTTTCAAGGAGGTGCAAGGTTACATAAATATTTGTAGGTGGTGTGATCCTTCTCGGAAAAGGAGCCCAAGGCCTCGGGAGGGTCTTATCCAGTGGCGGCGTGGTTTGTACTACAGAGGCGTGGTGCTGGTACTTTTGGGACTATCGCTACATGCCCAGGCATGCACACCACTGTGGCCTTTGTCCTTTGATGCTATAGCGACATGCCCTGACATACGTAGCCCTGTGAATGACGTAGCTACGTCATGTAGGATCATGATCATCACTATGGTGACATGCCTGTCCTTTGGTTTTGACCGTTGTAGAGAGCTGAGGCCTCAGAGGCGCGAATCATGGCGTGATCTTGCCCAGATCGTGGGAATAGTGGCCTAAAACGGCGTTTCACACACCGCGTCGGCCTAGATCGTGCGTATAGTGCTCAAAACAACAGCATAGTGATCGGCAGCTCTTCTCCATGTGGTTATGGGCGACGGCATCGTGATTTGACACCTGCCTTATCCTGGCTTGTCCGGTTGGTTGGGGCAAGAATGTGGGTGACGTTATCGGGGGTCTCGAGCGTGCCAATGGGGGAGCAGCATCAGAGGTCGGGGTCGGGCGAGTCAAAGAACTTTTGAGACCTTGTATCAAGGCCTCGGGCGAGACGGAGAATTTCCTTGTTGAGGGTTGCCTACCGAGCTGGCCTCGGGGAGGCGAGGATAGATGTCGTCATCCCTGGGGATCAGGCGAGATGGTGATGATGCTATGGGTTGGCCTGTGCCAGTGACCCAGCACTGGGGTTTTAGGTGAGTCGGAAATGTTCCGAGACCCCTTGTGTGAGGCCTCGGATGAAGTGGAGAGATGGGCCGATACGCTCACATGGCTCGCTAGAGGCCCAGCAAGGGGAGAGTTAGCCTGTGGGTCTCCTTGGTTGATTTTTCCCTCAGACGGGGTAGTTTAATGTTTGTGATATGTTTGGTTTGGGAGGCTGGGTGGATTTTCATCTTAATTTGGGTACCCCTAATTATGGTACCCAACAGTAGCCCCTGAGCGTGTGGAAGAGTGAGGGCACTCCTCCGGAGGATATGCATCGAGTTTGGTCTACGCTGGATCTTAGCGAGGTTGTTGCCGGGGCCTCGCCTTGTTTTTGTGTTGCTTTTCTCTAGTGGTGTGCACGAGCGCACCCGCCGGGTGTAGCCCCCAAGGCCTTGGGAGGATAGAATATGCTTCCAAGGGCTTGATTTTTACGTGGGGTGAGCATCCGAGGCCTCGACCGTAGTGCAAGGGCAGCCCCCGAGCCTCTGATTGTGGTAAGAGGGTGGTCAAGAGTGCCTTGTCTTTTTCACATCCATCACGCTTCCCTTTCGTAGAGAGGAGGGGTGGAATGTGCCAGGCTACCCTTGGTGGGCAAGCAGTAGCACTTCCGGTGAGCTTTTAATGAGTAATTCCAGGTGGAGGCCTGAGCCCCATTCGCTAGGGGTTGGCCAGTGGTCCAGAGATGCATTCCAAGTTATCTAAGGGTCGTCCAGTCAGTCTCAGATCCGTTCGATGGGATCTAAGGGCTCGGTGCCTCCCTCCGATGGGATCCCACTGGTCAATGCCTTCTGGGTCCTAAACACGGCTTAGGGTGGTGCATCCTTGCCGAGGGCTGAGAGTTGAGTAAGGGTGCATGGGGTTGAGTCACCCTGGGCATTCGGGTACCCAAAACCGATCGGTTCGGTTCCTCAGGTATTCGGGTAATTCGGGTACCAAGAAATTGGAACCGATCGGTTCCTAGTTCGGTTTCGGGTAATTCGGTTTCGGGATCGGGTAATTCGGTTCGGTTTCGGGTATTCCCGAATGGAACCGAAAAAATGAAAAAAATAAAAAAACAACTCATTCAAATGTAAATTTCGATAGCATTTCGCCTCATTTTCATGCACATAACGGGGAGAATATGAAGCTTAAAGCAGTATAAGAGTCTCCAATGCAAACAAACAACATTCGACAAGCAACAAATTTAACGATAAGCCTCAATGGGCGTCCACCACGGCTCCACATAGGCACATACCACAGTCCACAAGGCATCTCCATGACATCACCTTCTCTTGAAACAAGTCTTGTAAAGTAAAATAAGTAAGATTGTGCAGCTTTGAATATAATATATAACTAGGATGTGTATATATATATATTTATATAACTAGGGTTGTGCAAATTCGGGTACTTCGGGTACTTCGGTTCGGTTCAGGAATTTCAGTTCGGTACTCGGGTATTTCGGGTACTCAGAAACAGGAACCGAACTAGGAACCGAAACCGATCGGTTCGGGAAGTTCGGTTCGGTTTTCGGGTAGTTCGGTTCGGTTTCGGGAATTCGGTTTTTCGTGCCCAGGGTTAGGGTTGAGGGTGATTTCGGCCTTTTGTTATGCTGACATGGTAGGATTAGCCCCCGAGCCTTACACTTACGACAGTTCAAGAGGTCTCGAGGAGTTGATCCCTTCGACCATCCCCCTGGTGGGTTTAGCCACCGGGCCTCTTTACTTTGTGATGGCTTCATTTGCTAATGTCCCACAGCTTCCCCTTTGGGCCTCTTGGATTTGACCAGAGGTCGAGAGGCCACACTAGTCATTGCCATGTGGTTTTTGACATAGGTCATGGTTGAGTTCGAGGGAGGCCCTTTTGGGCCAAACCTAATTTGAAGAATGCTTTTCTCACGTGCGACCCATGGTCAGCCTGAGAGCCCCTGGCTTTGGGGGTGAATGGGTGCGTTGCGGTGAGTGGGAACATCGAGGATTTAACTGAGGGAAGGGGAGGGGTGGTTCTGTTACTCGGCTTTAGCGGGAAGTGGGAACGTGGGCTCGAGCTCCGAGATCGCATTGATTGTCCTGTGCAGCCGTGCAGCTGAACGATCATTCGGGTCTTATTTATACCTGGCTCAGCGTTCGTTCTTTCCACCCCCATCGCCACTTTCCACTTTCCTTATCACCTAGTACAATCCCAATGGAGCGCGGCAACTCCTCGCACCCCGGTGGCGCAACGTCGCTGGACGGGTGACCAGGCCTTTACCGGGAGCGGCCGCCAGCTGCATACTGGTGGCATCTCAATGGGGAGCCTCCGCTACCGTCCCCCCCGTTAGGCCCTCCTCGGGGCTTAGGCTGGCTTGTCGAGGCCGATGGTGGAGCGAGCGGAGGAGCATGTGCTCGTTCGTGCGGCGACAGCGGACGTTGAGGGGAGGGCCAATGTCCTCCTCCATCAGCTGGAAGACGCCGACCACCGTGGCGTCGGTAAGTCTCCTCCTTTTTGTTTCCTTCCTTCGTTCTTTTACGTTTTTTCTCATCATGGATGGAATCTCATGTGTCAGAGGTGACCATGGAGTTAGAGGGTCTCCGCACTGTGGTAGACGTCTTCTTGAACTACCTAGGGGTCGTCCTAGGCCGTAGGGAGGACCGGCTCTAGGCTGTGCACCGCCGTGTTACCATCACCATCGAGAGTAGCGTCCGTCATAGCACTGGGGTTTTCCTAGCTATGGCGGAGCTGTCGGTGGGGGCGGACCTTACCGGAGTCGAGGGCTTCCTCATGGAGGAGCCGCTGCGCCACCACGAGGATCTGGTGGCGCGCTACGACTCAGCCAAGGAGGTGGTGGCCGCCCTCGTCCCCGCCCAGCAGATCCTCACAGAGCTCCCCCACGACGCTGCCCTTTAGGGTTTTTTATTTTGTTATGTTTATTAGCTTGTGACGCATGGCATCATTTTTTTGTTTTTATGGTGAACTATGCTGAGGTTTTGGTTTAAATTCCTTCATTGATCAGTTTGTTTGTTGTTTGTTTGCAATATCCATTGGTTAGTGAGGAAAGCCACCGGAGCATCGCCGACGGCAAGCATGGTGGGGTCCTCTAGGGGGAGGTACCCGTCCTGAGGCGTGGGTAGGGTTTTAGCGTCGACGTGACCCCTGCCACACTGCAGCCCGAGGCAGGGTTAGTGACCCTTCGAGACCCCGCGTGTGGATGGGACGTTCGCCAGCCGAACTTTTTTGCCCCTGGTGACATCTCTTAACTTATCCTTACCTTTCGTGTTTAGGCAGGCCGTGGTGGGCCTCGGTAGGCCTCGAGAGGCCTTTAGCAGTAGTAGGGTGCATGAATTTGGGCCCAATACCTCCCTAGGATTCGTTTCCGTGACGCAGGTAGGGTTTTAGCGTCGATGTGACCCCTGCCGCCCTGTGCCCTAAGGCAGGGTCGGCGACCCTTTGAGACTAGCGTGCGAAAGAGACGTCCGTCAATCGGACTTTTTTGCCCTTGGGTGCCTTCTAGGCTTTGGATGATTCATCCCCACACTTTGAGCCTTGATGGGCTTTAGTAGGCCATGCACATAAATCTGGACCTCCAAAAATCAAGACTCATGGCCCTGATCTAGTCAGGAGGCCCAATGCATTCCCCTCTCGCATCTTTTTCACAAAGAAGGAGGGGTTGGACAGCGACACATCATTCCTCTCGAATAGAGCCATTTTTCGTGGTGTCTGTTTGAGTTGCTAGCAGGTATTTCATTTTGAGTGAGGCTTCGGATCTCATTCGCTAAGGATCCGACGTAGGTATCTAGTGACTGACCTCATACCCTCTACAACTAATTCAGGGTAACCAGGGTTGTTTTGGCATGACATCGGCGGCTCGTTGCCTTTCTCTGGTGAAAAACCCTTAAATCGGTGTCCGTCAAGGCTCGAACATGGTTCGGGGAGTCCCATATGGTGCTCGGGGCACCCGGGTGTTGGCCTCTATTATGCCACTTCCCACACACCATCCCTCACTCTGTTGGGCCGGAGCAGCTGTCTAAACCCTTTCACAAGGCCAGCCTACGAACTCCGGGCCTGGATTCGGACCGTGTGCAGATGATGCGGCATGACGTATGTATGATGCATCTATGGAGCATGTATGATGCACGTACTTGATGGACTTATACATATGGTATTGCAAGGGAGTTAAAAAACAACTCATAGAGAACTTTATGAGCGATTCAGAGGCAGTATTTAACAATAAAGATAACAGGGGGTGGGCTCAGCAAACCGAATTCTACGTTAGGATCCGGTTGTCCCCTTCATGGCCATGTGAGTTCATAGCCATCAAAGCAATTGATAAAGTCATCGTTGCATGGCTTGTCATTGAGGAGATAGTCGTTGATGCACAAAAAGCGTTGCATCTTCTGAAGCTTGGCAAAGCCGGTGCTGCCTTGGTAGTCGTCATCGTAGTCGGAATCGAAGAAGTCAGAGTTGGAGCTTGTCTCTGTTGATGCTAGGGTGTCGGCGATGGCGTGCCTGAGATATTGTGGCAGGTCCTCTAGCACCTCACCTGCCTTGGGGCTAAGATGGTAAACATTAGTCGATGGCCTACGAACCTTTTCATCACGGTAGGGCTGAGCAGCTCATGGTAGACCAGACATGCTAAACTTGTTGGGCCACGTGTTCTTCAACTCGTCAGAACGGCGTCATAGGTCGACCACGGGCTCGAGGAAGCTGGTCGGCTTATCGGTCGGTGGGATGAGGTCAAGGTTGTGGCCTTCCTCGGTGATGATGAACTTGAGACTCCCAAACCAGATGTGGGAGCCTGGAGTGAAGTTGACGTTGCCTCTGGTCGCCGAGGACAAGATCGCCGGGCGGAGACGGGATAATGTAGCCATCCTGGACCCTGCAGGATTAATTAGTTGTGACGCGCAAAGCTCCCCTACCTGGCGTGTGAAAGCCCAAGTTTGGTTTTGGTAATTAATGACACCAAGTTGCTAATGCCATGTGTTAAGTGTTTTGAGTTAGGCATAAGCAACACATGTGATGAAGGTGTATGTGGCAAGGAGTGGTAGCCACAAGATCACAAAGAGATGGTGCATGGACATTAAAGGATGATCATGGTGGAGATGCACATAATATGATGGACATGATGATCAAGTGAAAGAGAAGGATCTAAGAGCGCAAGGCAAAGGTATAACCATAGGGTTTTCCTTTTGCCGATCTAAGATGAGTACAAAAGTGATTGACCGGGTTTAGGATACATAGCCGACTATCAAGAGGGGCAATCATGGTTAGCTCGGGAATCAAGTGCCACTAGATCATTATCTTGAGCATATGCATTAGGATCTAGTAAAGAGCTAACATAACACCTTGGAAAATGATTGTGAAATGCTAACACACATGCACATGGTGATTTACACATGGTGGTGTTAGCACATTTGTGAAGGCGGTAGAATTTGAGCGGTGGAGTTCGGCGCTTTTTGGGGAAGTGAAATACCTATTTTCCACTACGCCGGAAGTCGGAAAAGAAACGGAGGCGAACGGAGGTCACTGTGGTGACCGGACGCTACACCGGACGCGGTCACGGTATGACCAGACGCGTCCGGTCAGTTCAATCCGGTCAGCACGCCTAGGGTTAATGACCGGACGCTGGTCTGGCTTGACCAGCGCGTCCGGTCAGTTCACCTGTGCGCAAAGGTAGAGTGAGCGACCGGCGCGTCCGGTCAGGCGTCTAGAGGGGAAGAGAGCAACAAAGTGATGATCGGACGCGTCCGGTCATGATGGGAGCTTACTGGACTCTGACCGGACGCCAGGTGAGGCGCGTCCGGTCATACGCTAGGGCGCGTCTGGTCATACGCTAGAGCGCGTCCGGTCATAGCAACAGTAACTTTCTGATGCACACTGTTCATGCTTGTCCTGTAGTGACCAGACGTGTCCGGTCACCCTGACCGGTGCGTCCGGTCATTCTGTTTTGAACTGCGTCGTCCGTAACGGCTAGCTGTGTACCCCTTCATTATAAATAGACGTTGGTCGGGGTTTGAGGGTATCTCTTGCACATTTTGAGACCTAGAGACATACTTTGAGCTAGAGAACAACCCCTCCACTTATCTCTTTGCATAGTTGCACATCTTGAGTGAGATTGAGTGAGATTCAAGTGCATTGCTTGAGAGTTGCATTCTAGAGGCACTTGATCTTCGAGTTGCTGCAGATTTCTTGTTACTCTTCTATGTTTCCCGACACGGTAGACGGCTTGGAGCAGCGGAGGTGATTGAGCTCGCAATTGGAGATTGTTGGAGCCCTCACCAAGTGTTATAAGGGGTTCTTGATCCGTCCCCGCGGGAGTTCACAAATTGGATACTCTAGTGAAGCTCATGGCTTGGAGAATCCCCATCTTGTGTGCGGTTGTGCGGCGCCCACCGAGGGCTCGACTCTTGATAGTCGATTAGCTCGCGAATCGACAAGTGGGTGTATCGCCACAACGGGGAGTAGCTTGCTAGGAAGCAAGTGAACCTCGGGATAAATTCTTGTGTCATTCTCTTCCCGAGGACTTCTCTTGTGTGATTGATTTATTGGTACTTCTCATATCTACACGGCGGTATAATCACTCAAAGCTCTTCTCTTGTATTACTTCTTGTTTCTAGCTTGTAGTTGTTGTTGTGTTTAGTGAATAGCTTTGTTATAGACTTGTGTAGGTGGCTTGCTTAATTAGTTAGAGCTAGTGCATTTGCTTCTCCACCTTTCGTACTAACGTGTGGTTAAGTAATTCTTGTAGAAGTTTTAATTAGGCTATTCACCCCCTCTAGCCTATTTGGACCTTACAGCGTGCCAACTGTCGGTGTAAGAAACAACGGTTCTAGGCACCAACGAGTAATATGTGTCTGCGCGTCGAGGATTCAGATGGTGTGCAAGAAGAACATAAGCGATTTATACTGGTTCAGGCCGAAGAATGCCCTATGTCCAGTGGGGGAGGAGTCTTATATTATCTCGCACTGAAGTGCTTGTAGTAGGGGTTACAAGCGAGTGAGAGAGGGAGGTGATCCCAGGTCTCAAGATGTGAGTGAAGTGTATGGATTTCTTCTTCTATCTTTTTTCCTCTTTTTTTCTTGGAAGTGTTCGTGCCCGCTCCTTTTATAGTTTCAAGGAGATGTAGGGTTACAAAAATGTTTGTGGGCGGTGTGATCCTTGTCGGAGAAGGAGCCCGAGGCCTCGGGAGGGTCTTATCTGGTGGCGGCATGGTTTGTACTGCATAGGCATGGTGCTAGTACTTTTGGGACTATCGCTACATGCCCAGGCATGCGCGCCACTGTGGCCTTTGTCCTTTGATGCTAGAGCGACATGCACTGACATACGCAGCCTTATGAATGACACAGCTACGTCATGTAGGATCATGATCATCACTGTGACGACATGCCCATCCTTATGGTTTTGACCATTGTAGAGAGCTGAGGCCTCAGAGGCGTAAATCGTGATGTGATCTTGCCTAGATCATGGGAATAGTGGCCTAGAACGGCGCTTTGCACACCACGCAGGCCTAGATCATGCGTATAGTGCTCAAATCAGCAGCACAGTGACCGACAGCTCTTCCCCATGCGGTTATGGGCGACGGTGTCGTGATTTGACCCCTGCCTTATCATGGCTTGTCCGGTTGGTCGGCGCAGGAACATGGGTGACGTCACCTGGTGGTCTCGAGCATGCCAATGGGGAGCAACATCAGAGGTCGGGGTCGGGTGAGTCGGAGAACTTCCAAGACCTTGTATCGAGGCCTCGGGCAAGACGGAGAATTTCCTTGTTGAGGGTTGCCTATCGAGCCAGCCTCAGGGGAGGCGGGGACACGTGACGTCATCCCTGGGGCTCGGACGAGATGGTGATGATGCTATGGGACGGCCTGTGTCAGTGACCCAACGCTGGGGTTTCAGGCGAGTTGGAGATGTTCTGAGACCCCTTGTGTGATGCTTCGGATGAAGTGGAGAGATGGGCTGATATGCTCACACGGCTCGCTGGAGGCCCAGCAAGGGGAGAGTTAGCCCGTGGGTCTCCTTGGTTGATTTTTCTCTTAGACGGGGCACTTTAATGTTTGTGATACGTTTGGTTTGGGAGGACGGGTGGATTTTTATTCTAATTTGGGTACTCCTAATTATGGTACCCGACAAGTCTTTTCTATGCCTATATTTTGAACTATTTGTATTTCATTTGAACAATTTATATTGAGGTTTGTCATCATTTTTAGCTTAATATTTGAATTTAAAGCTTATCATGTTATTTAATATATTTGATTTTACCGAATTAGAATATGGATTTACCAAATTGTAAATGGTTTTACCGAACTGCATCAGATTTTTTTGGGATGCCCTATGGTAAAATCCTAGGTCCGCCGTTGGTGGGTTGTATTGCCTATTCTGAGCTAGCCCTCTATTGTACTTTGCTTTTGCTCTTTCTAGTATGCCTTGCTAAATTCTTGCTATGTAGCTGCTCTAGTCACTGTTGCTAGCAACTGTAGTTCCACCAGATTTCCGATTTCCTCTTTGAGACCCATGATGTATTTTGGTGTGAAAAACACATCGTCATACTGAGGGCTATTCATAGTAATGGTGAACTAAAAGGCTTGAAATTTGGTGGTATAGTCTTCCACTGTAGTAGTTAGCTTGAGTTCCAGCAATTCCTACATGGCTGCTCTTAAGTCATCAGCTCCAAATTCTTCTTCTACTGCTTTACAAAATTTATCCCAACTGGTGAAATTATGTGTCTGCTTGTAAGCCTGATACCATTTGGCTGCATTCTCCTTGAAATGCATAGTGGTTGTTGTAATCCACATGCCTTCAGGTAAGCTATAGAACTCAAAGTAGCTATGACAGTTGTCTTTCCATACTTTGGGGTAAGTGCCATCAAACATAGGAACTGTATCTTGGGAATGTTTTGCCTAGGCAGGGAAGCTTTGTCACCAGCAGTCTTGTCACCACAAGCTTGTTCTCAAAATTGAGCATTGGTTTCTTGGTCTTTGATGAGGTAGGCTTCATGGTAGTCTTGTGCTCAACAAAAAGTTTTTGAAAGTCATGGTCTTCATCATAGAGGACTGAAACTGACTTTGTATCCTCATCCATCTTGTTTTCATGTTTGAATTGCCTTAGAGTCAACTAGGCCACAGCCTGCCCATTAGCTTTCACTTGTTGAGCAATCATGTGCTGCTCCTAGGAATACGGATCCATGGTAGCCCCTCTAATGTCCAACTGTGCCTTGAGCTATTGTTGCACCACACCAAGATCATTGATCTAAGAGAACAAGAGGTCAAAATGTTCCATAACCTGATCCCATCTAGTTTTCTCTTCGTCAGCACTGTGCGACATTATGTCCAACAAGATTTGAGTTTGCTTGGAAGGTTTAGGAGGAGCCATGATGACTGATGGAATGAAAACAACACACAACAAGTGCTAACAATCGGTTTGGATAAGGCCTCCCCGTTATCTTGCAAAGCATAATCACCGCTGCCTAGGAGTGAGGTGAAACCAAGGGATTTTACACGAGAACAGAGCCTCACAATCAAAGTTTACGGACACTGCCCCGCCAAGCCACCACACCGATTTGAACACACCCACTATGGATTTTTACACAGGAACAAGTGCCCTGCAACCCTCGCTTGGTGTTCAAATGTGCAAGATGAAAAAGGAAAGAGCAAAATTGGTTATGCTCACAGAGGCTCTCGTCGCTAAACCAGATGTGTCAATGTCGTCCCCCAGTTGTGTGTCGAGCTAAAGATAACGTCGATCTGCATCGCCGGTGCCGGTAGGGTTTGGTGTATTAGGGAAGATGATGGATTGGGAGACGACGCTCGAGATTGGTGACACCTACTCCATTGCTGACCTAGCTCAACCTAAGGATGGACCTCTGGGAACTCGGCTCAAACACCATAGGTGCGTGAACCGATGTCGCCTACCAACCGGAATTACGATGTACCAAGATGAGATCAAGCATCATGCTATGGTGGTGAGTGGTGGAGGTGGTGGAGGTGGTGGTGGTGACGGCAGACTTGCGGAGCTGCCGGCGGAACGTAGTCGGAGTTGGATAACTAGCGGAGATGGAGAGTGACGAGCGCCCCACACCCACGCCGAGGATTGATGTCTCTGATACCACTTGTCACACCCTTGGCCACGGTGGATCGCCGACGACATGAGCATGCAAGATGGTTACGGAACGAGGACGCCGACGAGGCAAACCTCTCAGCCTTGGCGTTGTTTTGATTTACTTGATGTCTTATGTCTTACGCGACATAGGACATGGCACTTATGTGCCTCACATATAGTCTCTACCCAGCAAGGCCTACATGTCATAGTCTTACATTGAAAACGTAAATAGAAGTAATGAACACAAATATGTATTCTCCTAGACACCTCCTTGTCATGCTGTGTCACCGCACCTGACAGAGATTTTTTGGATTGAATTGGTACAACCTACGGGAGCTCGATATGGGGGTGCATGCAAAGGTATATCCGACAACAAAACAAGTTCTATTACATTTGCAGTATAGTGCTGAGAAAGCAAATTGGTTAACCTGCTTATGCTTGGACCAAATTTTTTGAAAACTTAATTTGGCTGAAGCATGAAAAAATAGTAGCACAAATTGCATTAAACCACAAAAAACAGTAGTACTCTTCTACAACAAATTGCAATTGGCAACTCAATGCCTGACTCTACAGACTACAGACCTGCAACTCTAGCCTCTGGTGAGCATCGTGGACGTGCGACAACACAAGCCCCCCTTCGTAGATTGGTGCCGCTGCTGACGATCACTAATGCTCATCAACTATTGCATGAAATAGCATGAAATGAACCATAAAGCATAGTTGTAGGGTTTGATTCTAACGAGTTCCACGAGATGTGTTATTCTCACTTATTTTGCAAAATATTTAATATTTCACTATATAAAAGTACCTCAAGTGATGAATTAGAGCATATCATTGCGAAGAGCTCGTCGAGACGATCAAAACGGACATATCATTTGCTATATTTGGAGTTCTGGAGAGAAAGTCTTCGATGGATACGACTCGAAAGATTATGGAAGACCCTAGAACCATCATCATCACAAGACCAGGGACTAAACAGACAAGATTCCACAGCTCTATGAATTATTATTTTCTAGAGAGTTATCCAGAAGTTGGAAAAGGGAAGAGTCCAATCACGATACGACATCTTGCGCAAACGGATCAAAAAGTGGCACTAGAAGGACGTAGAAGACTCCAGAAGACACCAGAGCAAACGAGAAGCCCGAAGGCTGACAAGTGGGGCCGGCCGGCCCTACATGTCAGGCCAGCCCGCCTGGTCCCACCTGGAAGTGACCTCTCCTTTCTCCGATGGCATCCAACCGACCTCTACGACGTATCTCAACTATTGTTTTAAGTCGGTTTGATCTGAGGGTTGTGGTTCATCCCACAGGGCTATATAAGCAGGGGTAGACCTCCTCCCTCAGGCATCAACATCTTCATTAGCTACATCCAGAGCAAAAGCTAGGGTTTCACCCCCTCCATCCAAGTAGTAGAGATCCTTTTAGATGATCATCTAGTTCTAGTTCTTCTAGTTCTAGTTCTAGTTCATCTAGTTGCAAATTAGAGATCAGGGAGAGAGGAGAGGAGAGAACTGAGGAGGAGTCGGATCTGTCGGATCTTCCTCGACATTATACTTTTGTAGCATCTGGTTCGTCTTGAGCAATCTCTAGGTTCTTCATTATTTATTTCTAAGTATTTTGTTTCAGTTCTTGCTTTATTATATTTACTGGATCTCTGCTTGTATTGAGTGCTCTAGTTATTCTAGATAATTAGAGTAGTAAGCGTTAGTGTAGACGTGGCATCTAGACTAGGGTTTACCTGAGTTTGCGCTCATTCCTCCGGATAGTTGTGGTAGCCCCTGAGGTGACAACTCTATTAGGCCTTTGTAATCCACCACGTTAGGGTTGGTGTTTTCGTAGAGCTTTTGGCAGCCTTCTCCCAACTACTGTTTTCCTAGTCTTTTTCGAGAGTTGGAAAGGAGCTGCTGCTCCGAAGTAAGTAAAGTAGAGTAAGTCTTCGACAAGATATAACCACTTAGAAAACCCTAAAAACCCTCTCTACCCTATAATTACCCTTTCCTTGGATGTTCCTAATTCTTCTAGTACACTTCACGTTTCCCGTGGAAATCGATACTTTGGAATACTCCCGGGTGAAAGCTACATCGGTATCCGTGCGCTTGCGAATCTTTTCCTGTTCGCGTTTAAAATACCCAACAAGCTTTCAGGAGCCATTGCCAGGGAATGGTAGCTGTTCTAGAATCGAACAAAGTTCGTCCGAGTTTCATTTTTCTTTTTACCACCTTTTTCTTTTTACCACTTTACCACATGGATTCCACTCCTATTTATAAATATTCTACTCCAAATGGTGAAATGTTGGAGCCCCCACCATCTTCACACCACATTCTTACAGATGGCTATAAGCTTCACCCCACTTTCATAGTCATGGTTCGGGACAAACCCTTCTCTGGGCTAAAAAACAAAAATCCATACACCCACCTTAGGGAATTTGAGCACTTGTGTTCTTACCTCGCTATTGCTGGCATGACACAGGAGACCATCAAATGGAAATTGTTTCCTTTCTCACTTTTGGGAAAAAGCGAAACAGTGGTATGCTCATTCCGTACGAGACGTAAATGGAGATTGTAATGAACTTCGAAAAAACTTTGGTCTAACCTTCTTCCCAACATCCCAAGTTAATGCCCTTCGAATAGAAATTCTTACATTCCAACAAAAGGAGAAGGAGACTCTAGGAGCAGCCTAGGCTAGATTCACAAGCCTTAAAAACATGGGCCCAGACCTCTCTTTGCCTGACCACATCCTTTTAAGTCACTTCTACCATGGTCTAAGCAAAGAAGTTGCTTTTCATCTTAACCTATCCCAAAGAGGAAAAGAAAACGAGTCTAGCCCCGACCTAAAAGAGGAGGAATACGCAACCGAATCAAAAAAAAATTTTCAAATCCTTCCAATAATTTGGTTGTCACTCCTAGACAAGAAAAGTAAGTTTTAATAGCCAAATCACAACCACTCTAATCCCAAGATTTAGCTATCGATCCTAAACCATCAATACCCCAAAATCCTCTAAGGGAAGAAGAAATTCCACCTTTAGAAAGCTCTGATCTTTCTGATACTGATGGTTTAGACTTCTAGTTTCATAAGAGACCTTCAAGCGAATATAATTTAAATCCTCTTAAGAAGGGATCTCTTATAAAATGTCCTTATTCCCAATGGGAAGAATTCGAGGATGGCATGTCGAATCATGCCAAAGAAGGGCAGCCTTGCCATATAGAAAATCCTATCTACTGTCCTATTATGTTCATAGACGACACAAATTCTGGACCTATCTCTAAACCCATCCTTGTCTTCGAAGATCCCCCTTATGCTCATCCTTTCCAGTCTCATGATGATCCTAGAAATCCACTAAGTCAACCAAACCATAGGAGTTATGAAGACCACGAGGATGACCAAGAGAGGCTACGACAGTGGCTAGAATGTGTAGAATGGATGGACAAGGAAGAAGCCTTAATGGATCCAACCTTGACTTAGCTTCAAATGGTGACATTTCAACTCCCTTTGAAGACGAGACTTATCCATCTATCGAAGAGGCCCTAGATGAGACCAACTCAAGAGTCACCAATCCAAGTGAAATTCTGAACACTCAGATTGGACGACGAAGATGACATCAATGAGCATGGAAATTACTCCTTAATCATCTCATTAAAACCATGCTCATATGAGACATCTCCCAATTCAATTGGTCTCTCCAACCTCACCACATTCAAGATCTCCAACCCCTTATTCTTTCTAGTTACAAAAAACTTTAAAAGGGTAGTTGTAGATGCATATGTTCATAAATATTGCAGATCTCGTTATGATTGAATCTTGAGATAGGAACACTTAAGTTGGTGTTGGAGGGAAAACCACTTCACCAAATCACATCTTGAAGGTTTCCTAAGGACAAGCTTATTGTCCTAAAACAAGCACGTCCTAACATGAGTGTTCACCTCTCTGCTACGCTGCCCTTGTGAAATGAGCATAGGGATATAATTATGAAAATATTCCTTCAGGTATTCTTGCCACTAACCTTTTTAGGTCTGGAGCAAAAAGAATGAAGGAATGACGAACATAAGGTATGTCCAACCAATCATCATGCAACATTGAATTAGATCCATCCAAACTTCATTTTTGCAAAATTCAAGCTCGGGGGATAACTTTTTAAGAACATTCCTTGTCATGTTGCTATTCTAGTTGTCTCTACCTTTAAGACATGCTCAATTTGCTATACATCAATAATGTTCTCTTCCATCACCACTTGAGTAAATCTCTATAATGCTTTCATGCCACCTTTGTCCATCATAAGTAAGTGTTGGTTTAGAAGTACTGCACATACTTCTATTGACTTTTAACGTAAGCGTGGTGCTTAGATTAAATAGCCTTCCTTAATCTAATTAGACACGGAGTTTGGTTTGGTTATTGAACTAAAAACTGCTTGTGTGCACATTGTATATTTTGTTGGACTAACCCCTGTAGGAAAAACTTTCAAAAGTCAAACTGTAAAGTCCTAAGATAAACTCACATGGAGAGAAAAGAGGTACATGAACTTCAACAACCTTGAACAAGGGAAACACAACTCACGCATCACGGAGAGATCCATGGAACAAGAAGATGAGTGCCAGAACACAAGATCTACACTAACTCCATGGAAGAGGGTGAACAAATCTCCATCAAACCCCTTCAAAACAAAGACCATCATGGAGAAACCCTCAAGACAATGAAGGGAGCACAAGGACTGATAAGAATGTCATGATTAGAAGAACAAAAAGATGGTGAGATTAAAGAGAAAGGAGTGAGGAGTGCAATAGAGAAGACAAGCCATTCATGAGCACAACTAGCTAGGCAAGAGAAGCTTCCACAAGATGTTTGGTACCATCACTCTTCAATGACAAACATTCCACAATCAATGCTTCACTTCAAACTGTTGGACGAACGAAAAACATGGATGACACCATATCAAGAGGTGCAGTTATCAAAGTCTCCACCTTGGGATCAAATGATGCACCTAAGGAGTGAACATGGAATCGAAGGACCAAGAAGAGTTGACAAGCAAGTGGATGTTCTATCCACTGTTAAGAGCATTGTCTCATCAGTCATCAACATCAATCAATACTTCGATAGAGGAAGTACAACTCCACTGCCAGTTTGCTACATCACAAGATCGAACAACTACATCAATATTTAGCTTGGGGGAGGGCACCCGCATGTATCTAGGTAAGTATCCTTATCCTCTTATGTTTTCTTTTTACATAAATTAATTCAAAAATAAAAAAATGTGAGCACATGAAGGTTCACTTTATATATCTATGGAGTTTTCACTGTCTACTTTATCTAGTCGAGTATTTGTTATATATTGTGTTATTTCATAATAATATGTGATAGTTAGAGTGTGTCAAGTTTGCTTGAATTAGTTTGTAAATAAAAAGAACCTGGTCAAATCTCTATGCATGTAAATGATGAATAGTTGCTCTGCCGTAATTCCTTTCAAGTGCCTAGTTTTCAACCTTGACTTTCTCTTAAGTTTTGGAAATGATTGTTTTGACCTAGAATTTACTTCAAACTTAAAACTTGTGGGTTGCAAATGCTTGATCTAAGTCTAGGTGATTGACGGATATGATGTGAGAAGGTTTGAGCTACTGTTTATCTTGTTCCTAGTGACACTAGAGTTCTGGAGGTTTATCTTTTGAAAACTTAAATTTTTCACATGATGAGTTCCTGTATGACGAGAGCTTTAATTCCTACCATAGCCATATATACATGCTTGCTAGAATAGAAAAACCAGCTCATAAGCTGCTCGCTTTATGTTGAGTTTGGTCAACCTATGTGAGACCCTTGTCGAGAGGATGGTCATGCTCCCAAGATCAAGATCACTTACACCCACATATATCCTGCTACTCCTACCCTGGAAGTACGCAAAAACATGTCTTTTCCACCCAAAAATCTATCTCCTACAGTAGGAGAGGATCCAAAAAGATTGTTAGGTTTCCAAATAAATGCTCTAAAATTATGATTTATCTGTTCTCTAAGTTCATTATATCCTAAATAAGAGGTAGAGGATCCTTTGTAGAAAAAAGAAGAAATAAAAAGAATAAAAAGAGAGCAAAAGAGAAGTCTATGATCTCTATGCCTAGAAGTTCATTGTTGTCATCAAATAAAGGAGACAGAAGATATCCCAAGAGCTTCACAGCAAAGTTCTTCATAAATTCTTCAGTTAGAGGCAATCTCTCCAGGAGCAAAGTAGAATTAGGTTAGCCACTAAATATATCCACACACATGCACATCTTGATCTAAGGGTTGGTCTCCCCTCCTCGGATCCCGGTTTTGACTGAGCAACACATGCAAGGTAAGTAAGCTACCTCCTTGAAATACCCTTAGCTCCATATAAGCCTATTAGTTATAGGGTAAGAGAGAGAATGCATGATGATACTCTGCCTTATTCCAAAAATACCACATAGTGAAAGAGAGGGCAAAACACCATCATTGCCTTGAAAAGGATCCACAAATACCATATATGAGAGACTAGAAAGGGTCATAAAAAAGGAATCTCTGAGTTTTATTTTAAAAACCTACAAAAACTCTAGAACGAAGGTTGATCGAAGAACTCGAGACGCAGTGCTTGACTTGATTGTTCTGTCTTTCAACTACTCAAGACCCAAGTGAAGGTCAAAAGCTCCATAGTTGAAAGTAATGGGTAAGTTTGAAGTTAGAATGGTTTGCTTTAATCCGGAGGAGAATTCTTGTTTGAACGCATGTGTACTTTTGAGGCATGAAAGCATTGTAGCAACTCTTGATCTATTGTTGAGATTTGCTTTGCTCAGGGACTAGCAAAGGTTAAGCTTGGAGAACTTGTTGACGGTCACTAATGCTCATCAACTATTGCATGAAATAACATGAAATGAACCATAAAGCATAGTTGTAGGGTTTGATTCTAACGAGTTCCACGAGTTATGTTGTTCTCACTTATTTTATAGAATATTTAATATTTCACTATATAAAAGTACCTCAAGTGATGAATTAGAGCACATCATTACGAAGAGCTCATCGAGACGATCGAAACAGACATATTATTCGCTATATTTGGAGTTTCGGAGAAAAAGTATTCGATGGATACGACTCGAAAGATTCTAGAAGACCCTAGAACAATCATCATCACAAGACCATGGACTAAACCGACAAGATTCCACAGCTCTATGAATTATTATTTTCCAGAGAGTTATCCAGAAGTTGGAAAAGGAAAGAGTCCAATCACGATACGACATCTTACACAAACAGATCGAAAAGTGGCACTAGAAGGACATAGAAGACTATAGAGCAAAGAAGAAGCCCGGAGGCTGACAAGTGGGGCCGGCCGACCCCACATGTTAGGCCGGCCGGCCTGGTCCCACCTGGAAGTGACCTCTTCTTTCTCCGACGGCCTCCAACCGACCTCTACGACGTATCTCAACCATTGTTTTAAGTCGGTTTGATCCGAGGGCTGCAGTTCATCCCACCGGGCTATATAAGCAGGGGCAAACCTCCCCCTCAGGCATTTCCATCTTCATTAGCTACATCCAGAGCAAAAGCTAGGGTTTCACCCCTCCATCCAAGTAGAAGTAGAGATCCCTCTAGATGATCGTCTAGTTCTAGTTCTTCTAGTTCTAGTTCTAGTTCATATAGTTGTAAATTAGAGATCAGGGATAGAGGAGAGGAGAGAGCTGAGGAGGAGCTAGATCTGTTGGATCTTTCTCGACATTATACTTCTGCAGCATCTGGTTCGTCTTGAGCAATCTCCAGGTTCTTCATTATTTATTTCTAAGTATTTTGTTTCAGTTCTTGCTTTATTATATTTACTGGATCTCCGCTCGTATTGAGTGCTCTAGTTATTCTAGATAATTAGAGTAGTAAGCGTTAGTGTAGACGTGGCGTCTAGACTAGGGTTTACCTGAGTTTGCGTTCAATCCTCCGAACAGTTGTTGTAGCCTAGAGGTGACAGCTCTATTAGGCCTTTGTAATCCACCATGTTAGGGTTGGTGTTTTCGTAGAGCTTTTGGCAGCCTTCTCCTAACTACTGTTTTTCTAGTCTTTTTCGAGAGTTGGAAAGGACCTGCTGCTTCGAAGTAAGTAAAGTAGAGTAAGTCTTCGACAAGATAGAACCACTTAGAAAACCCTAAAAACCCTCTCTACCCTATAATTACCTTTTCTTGGATGTTCCTAATTCTTCTAATACACTTCACGTTTTCCGCAGAAATCGATACTCTGGAATACTTTCGGGTGAAAGCTATATCGATATCTGTGCGCTTGCAGATCTTTTCCGCGTTTAAAATACCCAACAGCCACGCATCAGGTGCCAAACCTTAATTGACAAAGCGAACGGTCTCGGTCGGCCCATCTAAGCTCATCTCCCTCCCCGCCGGCTCCCCGCCGGTTCCCCGACCTTTGTAAACCCTAATCAATCTAGTTCGCACCAAATCGATCGCGCCTCAGCTGAAAATCCGAAACGATTCGAACAATCAGAACGAAGAACGATTCGGCTTCAGCTCCTGAATCCAACAGCAATGGATCGCTCCCGCTCCAAGCGCGGCTACCACTACGACCAGGACTCCCCGCCGCCCCGCTCCAAGCAGCGCTTCGACCGCCGCAGCGGCGGCGGCGGCGGCCAGAATGCTAACTCGAGCTACCACCGCCGCGGCCCCCCCGGCAGCGGCGGTGGCTCTGACCGCCGCGGGTTCCTGCCCCACGACGCCGCGCCGCCCCCGCCCCCGCCTCCTCCTCCTCCTCCCTCGTCGGCCGCGGCGGGCGGCGGCGCTGGTCCCACCACCACCACCTCCTTCCGCATCCTGTGCCCCGAGTGCAAGGCCTACGGCTTCCCACCCGGCTTCGTTGCCAAGGTCCGGGACGAGAGCGGCTCGTTTGTAACTGTGCACCCGCCCTTCGCGGGCGACTACGTCCGGGTCATCGAGACGGTCGACGGCGCGAGGCGCGAGGCGGACGGCCGCCCGCCCATGTTCTCCCCGGCCCAAGAGGCGCTCCTCATGGTGCACCGCAGGATCCTCGAGACCGACGCTGACGACGGCGACGAGGACGGCGAGTATGGGCCCAGGGGCAAGGACCCCAGGGACAGGGGGAAGACCACCACACGACTCATCGTGCCCAAGCTGCATGTCGGATGCCTGCTCGGCAAAGGCGGGAAGATCATAGAGCAAATGAGGATGGAGACCAAGACGCACATCAGGATCCTGCCGCGTGACCAGCACACACCGCGCTGCGTCTCCTTGTCCGAGGAGGTTGTACAGGTAAGACAATTGATTGCTACAGCCTACAATGTGGTAGTTTATTTCGTTAGTCAAACAAGAGGGATTTGTAAGAACTTAAGAACACACATGAATGAATATTCAAAGATGCAAGTCATACCGCGAAAGGTTAATTGAGCAAGAATATCATGAAAATCAGTATTAGAACTCAAACAGTAAGCATCTATGTTTTCTATGCAAAGCTAGTTCCCCTACTCTTTAAGCTCCATCAATGCTTGAATGAAAACCAGAAACAACACTTAAACCAATCTCAAGAAGCAATCAAATAGCAACGAAATGGTCATCCATAGTCCAAGCCTGCAAATCCACTATCCTTCCCCAGCAGCTTGATGCACGAATGTTTCATGTGTCCTTTGGATGCAACACATGAAAAATGCAGAAATTCCAAGACAGAGATAGACACAAAGGAAAGTTTTCCATGAAGCCCCCTCATGCTAGTTTTCCTACAAAATTCCTATGGTTTTATACATTCCATAGGAACCCAAAGGAATTTCATAGGGTTTAATCCTTTGTTCCAAATAGGCAGATAGGAAATATTCCTATAGGATTAAAATGCTCCAAAATTCCTATGCTTTCCCTTTTTTCCAAAGGGGGCCAAAGTGTTTCTTTTTGTAGGCTTGTAGCTCACAAATAATGAAGACCTTAAGCTGTTACGTTCTATGATACTGAAGAGTTACAAAATAACCATTCCAATAATGGTTCCATACCTCTGATTGAGAATTGAGATGAGGCTTAAATTCAAAATCCCGAGATATCCCATCTTCCTGGCCACTACCAGCTGAATTATCCCTAGTCAAAGGCAGTATGTCCAGATGAGTGCTCTTATTGATGATTGCAGCCATGCTCAGAGTACAAGCTGTGGGAAACAGTTCTACCTAAATAGAAAAATGCTTATTGATTATTTGTCAAGCAGGATAGCGAATCATTGAGCATCAAATAGCGCAGAATAACGCTCACAAGGACACAGAGTTGAAGGGGCGCACTAAAGGAGCCAAGTGGAGAAGAATATATGGTGTCTCTTTGTTCCTTGACGGCATTTGGTGGGAATGAAATTTAGTGTTTGAACTTAGTGACTTAGTGGAGCCTTACGATGACATGGCTTCACGAAATCGCAGAGAAATTGGTAATGGGGGTCTCCTATTTAGGTATAGAAGATAGGGTCAGCTCCCTGTGATTCATAACATTGAGTTGCATTGGACAGCCCCCTAACTAAATTGACATTATCTAATGCCTCACTTTGTGGGTGGTCATCATCACTATGGGCAGACTAGTTTATATATGTAAAAAACCTAAAAATTCACTAGGGCCTTCAGCCTTCTCTACACATCTTATCTGAAACAGAACAGACTTATGACTACAAGATACGTTAAAAACAGAACTTCTATTTTGTTACACCTAAAATATCATCATCCACCATACTAACATCCATATTATTACTACTCACAATAACACCAATCTTAGCAGCAATCTCAGTAATAAAAGGAATCGACGTAGAAGGCATTTTAGAATTCTTACCTGTATACTCCAAGTTGTTCTTCCTTTTCTGAGCTTGGGCTTTCTCCATCATTGTTTTTCCATCAATGGCGTGTCCTCTTACTTCTCGCTTCGATATCTGTGGCCCCCAGTGAACCACCTTGCTCTTAGTCTTCGCCAGGGCTTTTGTGTTGTTCTGTGTAGCTGAGCTCATTTGGGCCTCAGGCTCCTTCAGCATCCTTTTCCACCAACGTGCCACAGTACCTCCATGCTCTACAGTGTTTGGCCTGCTACCATGCCATTCCAGCACAATGGCCCATGAGATGGTCTGCCCATAGCATGATCCCTACTGTCGTTGTGTTTGAAACTTGTGACATGGCTAGAGAGCATCTAATAACCTGAATTACACTGTCCGTACTGAATATTACTGAGGAGGTGAGGAGAAGATGAAGACTTTTTTGTTCTGCTGCATCTTGCTTGAGACACTTGGATCCTCCACATTGTTCCATGAAGATAACATGATTGAGAGAAATGCATATTTTTTAGTATGTTTTCTTTATTTGCTGAGTCAGTAGCATAGTTACATGTTTCCATCATGCCTAGTGCGTGGTACATCCATGGTGGCAAAACTACTTTTGAGATCAGGCTCGGAGATTATTTGTTCTTTTATTAGTAGTGGTAGAATGCAATTGCATAAGTGTAATATTAACTAAAATGCTTAAGCTCCATAGTGCTCTGTAATTCAGTTGCAATGTGATAGATCTGTAGTTCTATTACAATTGTATCATTGCAATTGTTTATGCATCAAAAGGATAATAATATTATTTTTTTTTTGGAAATATCTTTCATCGTAACTCTTTCCTCAGTCTACGGTGTGTCTCATAATGTCTTTTTCAGGTTGTTGGAGATGGAAATTGTGTTAAGAAAGCTGTAGCAATAATCACTGATCGCCTAAAGGAAAGCTTACACCGTGATCGTGGTCCCTTCCGTGGGCGAATGAATTCACCAGAGCCTCGAATTTCTCAGGAAGATGAATATTTGGGTGGTGTTCAACAGATGCCTGCATATGAGGAATCTTTGGGACGACCTGATCAGATTAGGAACAACATTAGCATGGAGCCACCAGGATATGAGTTTGATTCAAATGGTGGCAAGGTCATTGAACATCCAGATATCCTGTACGATGACATCGTTTTTCGAATTCTATGCCCAAATGACAAGGCTGATGGTTTAGTTGCAACGCGTGATGGAATACTAGAGATGCTACAGGCTGATGTTGGTGTTGATGTTAGGCTATCTGATATTATTGCTGGTTCTGATGAAAGGGTAGTAATCATCACATCCAGAGAGGTAAATCAGATGTGCATTTGATACTTTTGCGCGTCTTTGGTTTGCATATTTGAGTGTTTAGTAAAGATTTTTCTTGTCTATTACCCAATGTACTTACACATGTCGGGACTCGGGTGTGGTTGCAGATATGTATATGATGGCACCATACCTGAGTGATAGTAACCAGAGATGGCAGCGGGTTTAGGGTTTAGGGTTTAGGGTTTAGGGTGGAGTAAATACCTGCCCTCGACAAATTGCCTATCGGCTAAAATTTCATACCCACACCTGTACCCGTGGGTAGGATTTTGTACCCGTACCGGCACCCATCAGGTACGGTACCCATGGGTGGTTAGATTATCTCACTAGAATTGATGTAATTCTTTGTTATATTAGCACTAACGAGTGAAGCGACATACCTGCACCCATACCCACGGGTAGAATCTTGTACCCACGTCCGCACCTGACAGGTACAATACTAGAAGACATTTGGGAACATTCTCACCCAACATTCCATTATTAGTTATACTAGTGGACATGCTTGTGGGTTGCTACGAAATACAGTTTGCGTCATTTGTTCCAATCAGTCTGGAAATTGGATTCTGTACCGTGACTGGACATGTGCTGTTCTAACTCCAAGCATGGGTCATGTGTTCGGGTCACGTTCTCACGGACTGGGCAGAAAACTGTAAACCAATTGATTCTTATCGCAAATTAATCATGTACTACTACTCTTATTAAACCAGATAGACGGACTCGCGAGAGAGTAAAGGACGAAAATTTTGGGGAGAGAAATTTTTTTCCCTTTCATATTAGGTAATAGATACATATATCCCCTGCATGGAAAATACAAGTATTTTAGGTAAAAATGAGGCTAATGTCTAAATCTAGTACTCCCTCTATTCCAAATTATAAGTCGTTGTGGCTTTTCTACATAGATTTTGCTATGCATCTAGATATATACATGGCTTTTACCATGTATCTATAAAGTCAAAATGACTTATAATTTGGAATGGAGGGAGTACAAACTAACATGTGAACTTGGTTCAATTGTTGTGATGGGTTTATGTCCCCACCATCCGGATCCTTGTCCTCTTTGGCTCTATAATTGGGGTGCATGTTTTCTTCCTAATACAAATTCTGGGTGCTCTTGTTTTTAACCCGAAGAAAATTACCTGTGATGCATTTTACCTGTTACAGGTTACTCATCCATTGTTATAGGTTTCCCCCTAATATGGAGTCCTATTTTACTTCAATATACTGATTGTTTCACTAAAGATATGTCAATTTTCTGGTGCTGACTTACTGGGTTGCTACCTAAGGTTTCCCCTGCCCTAACAATCTTTTAGCCATTGATCTATGAGAGTCAGCTTTGTTAGTACTCTGTACTCCATCCATTTCTTTTTTTTATAAGGCATATTATTGAGTTGCATGCACCGTCCAGTTCAACCCAAAAGCCTAAACTGATGGTGATAAGTGGGCAATTCACTTATACTCTTAGCAATCCCCTCACGTGGAGGCTCCCTTTGGCCTTAGACGTAGAATAGGAGTGAGCAACAATTATTTTATTTAATTGCACTAGCCAGGATTCGGACTGTAAATCTTTGACTTTGATACCATATTGAGTTTCATGCACCAATTAGTTCAACCCAAAAGCTTAAGTTGACAGGGAGGGGTGGGCAATTCACTTATACTCTTAACACATGTTCCAAGATGGAAATTCTTAAAGAGACACTCTGACCATCAATTTCGTATGATCAATTGCTACAAAAGAATGTCATGTTAAAAAGATTTTTGAAAGACAAATCTATTTATATAACTTTCATACTAAGGATGCTTATAATTTGACTAATTATTGGTCAAAGTTTATAAAGTTTGGCCTTTCAAATCCTAATGCACCCTATAAAAAGAAACGGATTGAGAACTTGTTAAGGAAGTAATATACCTTCATGATTCAAGGCAGTTATTTCAATTTTGAATATGGTTTAATACGAGATTCAACCTTTCCAAAGACTTGTTGAGGTAATCCTTAGTTGAGAACAAAGTTCTTAAGGCGTCGCCTAGGCGACAAGGTGCTCACTGGTGGCAAGGTGTCACTGATGCCTAGCCAAAAGAGGGGAGGAGAGAGGAAAGAAGGGCCTCAGAGAAAAAAGAGCAGGAGGTGAACCAGCACGAAGCACGACTATCTTTCCTCCTTCCCCCATCCTTTTTGGTTCCAGCATGATGGCAGGCACAGCTCTGCTGACCAGCCAGTGCAATTGTCGCAGATCTGCCCCCACTCAACTGTGGCGGTGGCGATCTGAAAGGTGGCAGTGGCGGTGGCGGTGGCGTTAGGGACTGGAGAAGCAGTGCAGCAGGGAAATAGATTCGAGAAGGTAGGTCACGTGAAGTGGGAGGGGTCTTTATGGGCAGGCTTTGGTTGGGCTTTACAGGGTAATAGGCTCATTTATTATTGTGGTTATGGACTATTGGTAGTCTTATCCTTTTCTTCTCTAATTTATCTGTGTGTATGGTGTCCGCTTTACTGCCTTGCCTTAACGCTTTCAGAGCACTGGTTGTCTGGTTGTGGAATTTTACAGCAGTGCTTGCATGTAATGTTAGTTTGCCCTTCTGTCACGATGCATGACTATCTTGTTATTTTTTTCATTCCAAATTCCTATATTGTTATTGGTTTAAACATCCTACTACTACTTACTTTGGGGATGCCTGTCTATTTGCATTTTGGGGCTGTTTGGTTGGGAACCTGGCCTAGGCAGCACAGCCAGGCAGCTTCATACAGCCCCTCGGACGGCTGGGAGAGCTGCCTGCGCCAGGCAGGTATCCCAGTCTGCAAAGCAAACAAGCCCTTTGTCTTAGCTGGTTTTGTGAGATTGCTTTTTCCCATCCTAAAGGGTCCATGTTTGTATGATTTAGCTTGTGCATATTTTTTTTGTAGGGCCCAGACCATGAGCTTTTCCCAGCTCAGGAAGCAGTGCTGCACATTCAAACTCATATTGTAGACCTTGGCCCGGACAAGGATAACATTATCACAACAAGACTACTTGTACCTTCAAGTGAAATTGCTTGCTTTGATGGAAGGGAGGGGTCATTATCTGATATACAGAGACAGACTAGTGCAAACGTGCAGATATTACCAAGAGAAGATCTTCCATCATGCGCTTTAGAGTCTGATGAACTCATACAGGTTTGCCTTTATCCAAGGAAAAGACTTTCATGTATTGAATGGTTATGCATAATTTATTTGGGAGTTAGTTCCAATGGTGATCAGTTTGGACTTATGATGGCTGCAGATTGTTGTTTCTTTGTGAATATGCTAGAACAGATTGGATTAGAAGCTATTGTTTTTCTAAGACAGATCAGTAGCTTGTTTACAAGGATTTTTTTATTACACATGCCATCATAAATTTCTCAGGCATGAATCATTACTTTTAAATAGTTTCAAGTTTTAAGTTCATTAGCACTCTGTTGGTTGAGCATGTTATGTTCTTGCAGATTGTTGGAGAGATTAGAGCTGCTCGGAATGCTCTGATACAAGTAACAACAAAATTAAGGAGTTTTCTATACCGTGAGATGTCTGGTCCTATTCAAGTTGGCAATATCAATGTACATGGAGCCATTTCTCCAGTAGCAGGTTCACCTCGAGGACCATACCAGGGAAATGATATTCCAATGGGTGCTTATCACCAAGCATCACAACTGCCAACTTCATGGCATTCAAAGGTAGGTCTATTAGACAAATAATTCCTTTATGCCATTAGGAAAAGATGTTTATACATGATCAGACTTTTGTTTAAAAGACGCTAATGATACCGATGGTTCTTTATTTTTTTTTTGCAAGTTCTGCGCTTATTGAGTTGCATGCACCAACTAGTTCAACCCAAAAGCTTAAGCTGATGGGAAGAGGTGGGCAATTCACTTATATTACAACGCTCCCCCTCACATGGAGGCTCCCTCAGGCCTCAGACGTGAAATAGGAGCGAGAATTGCGCTAACCAAGATTCGAACTCGAGACCTCTAGCACTTATACCATATTGAGTTGCATGCACCAACCAGTTCAACCCAAAAGCTTAAGCTGATGGGAAGAGGTGGGCAATTCACTTATATTACAACAGCGCGGACTCCCATCTTTCAATAAGCCACTAAGCTTCATTTCTTCCCAAATGCGCTCACAGCTATTTCTTTAACTGTTAGTTAACTATCATTAGCAACCTTTGCATGCAACACTGCATTCTGCTTCAGAAAACAATTCTAGAAATAATCAAAGAAGATGGGGAAAAATTATGCTATCATATAGTGCATAATATTGGTAATATGCAATGGTTACTTGTAGTTCATGTTGTTATGAATAAAGGGCCATGTTACGAATAAAGGGAGACTGAACTGGATTATCATATTGAGGCCTAATAGGGGGACTAAATATAGAATACATGGGGATACAGGAGAGAAACCCTAGACTAGGGAGATTACACTAATACCCTTAACTAACCCTGTACATGGTCCGGGTTTTGCGGTTTGGTGGGTAAACCTGACCCAACCCGCCTCATGTCAAACATACACGGTTTGGGTACGCCGGGTTCCACGGCTTTCACGGTTTGCGCTAGTCAACAAGGTCTCCTCCCTCCTCGCTGCAGCAGTAGGCAGTAGCCGGAGGATGGACCGATGGAGGTGGTCGCGTCTCACGTGGAGCAGAGCAGCCGTCCAAGTCGCATGCAGACGGGCACTAGCCGCAGCGCAGCAGCACCACCTCCCGCCGTCGCCGCCCAGGCCCAGCGTGTGCCGCCGCTGTCCGCAGCAGCCGCCCAACGTGTGCCGCCCCTGGCCACCACAGCAACCAAACCGCAACCGCCACAACACAGTAGGAGATCACGAGCTCGCCGATGCCCAGTCCCAGCCCGTCGCAGCCGCAGTAAAGCATGCCGACCGCCGACGCCCAGCCCGCCGCAACTCGATGCGATGCGCCCTCGCCGCTCGAGGTCAATGCGCCACCGCCTCAAGACTCGCCGCTGCTGCCGCAAGACGCGCCGCCGCAGACACAAGCGCAGGATGCGCCGCCGCCGGCCTCTCGCCCGCCTCAAGACTCGCCGCCGTAGGATGCGCAGGATGCGATCGTGACCTCGGGAGGATCGAGCATGGTTTGCTCGGTTTGGAACCGTACTTAACCTAACCTGGCCACAGCCCGCACTACGGTTCTGCCTGGGTTGGTTTCACCGGTTTGAAACCAGACCATGTACAGGGTGGCCCTTAACACATGCTACCTTGGATGATTTCTAGCAATTGTGTTTGAATTGTGCAATATTTCATTTTCAATTGCAGGATAGTGGAGGCAGTGCAAGTGGCTCATTTGAGCAAGGCAGCAACATTAATGATGATATCAGGCAAAGTGCTACAAAAAGGTAATATTTTATCCTTGCAGTTATTTCTTATGGTTGTTTATTCCTTTGATCACCTTTTTTGCCCTCCATCAGATTTGCTGTTCCTCTAGTGACTAGGAGCACACTAGAAGTTGTCATACCAAACAGTGCTGTTGCAAGCCTCACCATGAGAGCTGGTAGCAAGCTTGCTCAAATAAGCGAGGTGCGATGTATCCTGAATTTTATTGAGTACCAAAAGGCGGACAATCATTACCCTCCTTTTGCATTCTAACTTTTTTTTTTTTGGAAACAGATCTCTGGTGCTACTGTAACGCTAGCTGAGGACAGACCTGACATCTTGGAGAAAGTTGTTCGAATATCTGGTACCCCTGAGCAGGCTAGCAAAGCTGAGAATTTGCTGCAGGGATTTATTCTTAGCAGTGAGTACCACTTCATCTAGAGTTTATGTTTATTTTTCAGCAATATAACTCTTCGACCCCTTTCAATTTTCAGTTCCAGATGACATTCCTTCAGGCTAGTTGAAGACACTCTGCATGTCATAGTTGTTAATTCTTCAAAGTTCCTGTGTATTTTCGAGGTAGAATATGCTGAGTCATGTGATTATTTGTTTAATTGAGCAGCATGTTTTCATGTGTGGAGACATGCCATTTTCTTTCTAGATGTGACTCTAAAATGTCTGTTGTTTTCGTTAACTAGCTGACGGGGGTGTAAGATTAGCAAGTGTTTTTATAGATTGATTCAAACATTCAATTTTCATGTCCATAGATGACCGCTGAACATGAAACCTCCAACTTTGTAGTTATTTAAATCTCAATTTGGTGCTTAGCTGTGAACCCAGTATGAACGGCAGGACCGCTGGAGCATGGTGTAGGGTAGCAAGTGTTTTTATAGATTCTACAAATTCACTGGAAAAACATCCTTAGAAGCCCCTTTTTTTTTAAAAAAAAACTGCTATATGGGGTCATGTTCCCATCTGGTGTTACTATACTTGCAGACGCCGCGGCAGTGGGCATTCCGTCCCATGTCCGCAAGAGCCGTATCCTCGTTCGCGGGCTTCTGCAGCGGCCTGTTTTCAGCCGCGTACGTATGCGGCGTTTCTCGCGGCAGCCGCAATCCCGTTTGTCGCCTGAACTGCCTTGCATGGAAACCGGAATCTAGTGAACGTGTGTGTTCATTTTCTTATTTACTTCCCAAATTTTTCTAGTGATCCATATGTTAGCTAAAAAATATACATAAATTACACAAAATACTATGTATTGTTAGGAATATTCAATGCATCCAAGTTATAGCAGTGGTACTTATGGCTGACTTTTGTGATGAGGCCACTTATCAAATAAATCAATTTATGAGACTAACATTTTGTAATACCATGATTCATAATTTATCAAAATTATAAAAAAAATGGTCACATCTTTATACAAGTGCAAGCTAAATTGAAGTCAACATATGCTTTTTAAGGACCACACGACCGGTTGCCTGATACATCAATTATATGGAATTAATGCATGATTTATAAATAAAACACACTGCAATGGCTTCACAAAAGCAGACATTACTTGAAGGAATGACTCACGGCATACATTACGAGTGTAAAAAGGCATGCGAAAAGCAATGACTCAGGGCGTTTATTTTAGACAGCTAAACTGCATGAGTAAAAGCAATTTACTGGAAGTAATGACTCGGGGCTGCAGACCATGCAATCAAAAGAGAAAAGGGAAGTACACGACTGCTTGAGCTAAACTGAATGTCAGTTCTTCTGTTTCCATTAGTTAACATTCAAAATTCAGAACTATTTACACCAATGCACAACCAAGCTGAACTGAAAACACCACACCACCGGTCTCATTTTGGTGATTTTCACTCATTCACTCTGCAATCTTGAATCAGAGTCAGTTCTGAAGGTCACAGATTTTCAGCTAAACAAACACATTACCTCGTGGTAAACAACTTTGACTCAGAGTCAGTTCTAAAGCATCAGTAGAGAAGTTCAGTAGTATGTGCAGCATGCTGGTGCTACTAGGTTCAGTGAAAACAAACACATCAGTTTCGGCGGCGTCAAGGGCGAGAGGGGACGGGTGGCAGGAACCATCAGGAGGAGGAGGCAGGAGCCGTGGCTGCCCTGCCATGGCCAGCGATGGGGTTAGGGCATGGGATCTGGGCTGTAGGAAGCCGCTCGTGGCAATGGCCACGGCAGGGGATTAGCCGCCCATGGAAGTTGTGGCCGCCGTGGCGGAGTCGCCCGTGGCAATGGCGGTGGCGGAGGATGAACCACCCGTGGAGATTGCGACGGCGGTGGCTCAATCACCCGTGGCGTTGGCGGTGGTGGCGGCGGTGCCCTTTGCTGCATCGCTCATGACGGGTTGGAGCGACGCCGTTGGGCTTTGTCTGTCAGCCGCGTAGACCGGTTTCGGATATGCGGGCTGTCGTGCGGGTTAGCTCGGGCTCACGGCGTGGTCTAGCCTGGCGGTGTGACACCCCAGGTGTCAGATTTAAGTTAAGCAGTGAATTAAGTCTAATTCAGGCAAGTCAGAGGATGATATTGAGCTTTAGTTTAACACTCTCAAAATGGCGACAATGGTGGAGTCAAACTCTTCCAACATGAGCCCCAACTTAAACTTTTTGAGAACAGAAACAAAACTCTTTTGCTTAAATGTTAACTCTTTTTGAAAATGTGCATGAGTAGTGTTAATCATATTTACTTCTTGTGCATCACATAAGCGTAAGCATAACCTTGAGTGATGCATTTGTTTGATCGCGTGTAATGACTGAATGTGATGCCTAACTTCTATGTGAATCCGTATGGTGAATAGTAGATAACCTAAGCAAGTCATGTTTGGTCACCTAACAACACTAGAGTTACTTAGGAACAAAAATGAATTAGAGTTGTGCTCACCAGTTGGCTTGAAAATGCCCTGAGGCATAGGAAACCCAAATTCACCCCTTTCGTGATCAATAGTTGCTTAATATGTTGTTTGATTGTTTTTCGGTGTCTGCCACATATGTAATATTCATACACATCTGCCAAGTTTGAAAGTGTGATAAACAATGTCACCTGCTTACATATATCTATAATAAGTTATTGACTTACTTAAATAACTTAAATAATTAGACAAACTTAATCCATGTGTGTAGGCAGACATGTATGCGTATATGTCTTTCTAAGGCCCCGTTTAGTTTTCATCTAAAATTTTTTCACCCCATCTCATCGAGTGTTTGGACCCATGCATGAAACATTAAATATAGATAAAAAATAATTAATTATACAGTTTGCATGGATTTTGCGAGATAAATATTTTAAGCCTAAGTAGTCCATGATTAGCCATAATTGTTACAGTAACACACATGTGCTAATAACGGATTAATTAGGCTTAATAAATTCGTCTCGCGGTTTCCAGGCGAGTTATGTAATTAGTTTTTTTATTAGTATACGAATATCCCTTCCGACATCCCATGAAACATCCGACGTGACACCCAAAAACTTTTTACCCACGAACTAAACAAGGCCTAAAATGTCTTCATGTGTATAGTTATATATGTTGCCTTTTTGTTAAAAGAGTCAAATTAGATGCTAAACTAATTTATCAAATTGTTTCTTTCCAAATTGCATGTACGTATATGCATATGCATACATGTACATATACACGTGCAAATTGTGGGTATAAATATATATATGGTTAAATGTGTACCTGTTTTGTTGAAAAAAAGAAGAAGAAAATCAAAACAAAACTCACGCACACACCAGAAGCCACCAGAACGCACACACGCACACCAGAACGCCACACACGCACGCCTCCTCACCCAAGCACACACACAGGCCCGACGGCCTGCTCTCTGCTCGGCCTCGCTTCTCCTGTCCGCGGCACCGCGTGCTGCTCCCTGCTCCTCCGTGCAGCACTCCTCCTGCTCCTGCCCCACGGCTCTCTTTCTCTGCTGAAGGTCAGCGCCGGCTCCCTCGCCGATGCCGGCCCTACGCCTTGCTCCAGCGCTGCGCGGGCAGCCAAGGGCCCCGCCCTGGCAAGCTGCTGCCGTAGCTGCGCCTTGGCTGGCCGGCGCCACCGCCTCAAGCCGGTGCTGCTAGCCGCGCCTCCATGGCCGGCTGCAGCCATGGCCGCCCAACCGAGCTCGTTGCCATCTCCTCCGTCACCCCACCTCTCCAAGCCGCCGGTGTCTTGCGTCCCTTCCCCGGCCAAGCGCTGTGCCGGAGCGGCACCGCAGGCGAGGCCGCTATGGCCGCCTGGACGCGTGGCCAGGGCGCCACCGCGGGCCTCAGGCCGCGCCGAGCGCCTCCACGGGTGCGCGCGCGCTTTGGCAAGCCGCCCCGCCGCTCGCCGCCGGCAGGGCCACCAGCCAACCGGATTCCATCATCCCCGACGGTCTCCTCTGCTCCCCTGCGTTGGATTGAAGGAGGACTCGCGCTCCAAATTTTCCAGGGGGCTAAATGCACAGATCGTGACTCTGATAAATAGTGGTAAACAGTGTCTTTTTTCTTTTTCTTTTCCAGGTTATGTTCTGAACTTTAGAAATTTATAGTAAATTGTAGAAAAATCGTAAAATGGAAAATCAAGATGTTTTGGAATCCTCATGACTAGATCTATGGATTGGATGTATAATCTTGTATGCTTTAGTAGAAAAATCTTGTTCTAAATTTTTTCCTATGATTTTTAGGGAGAAATTCATATCTGTAGTTTATGCGCTCCAAATGTCATGAAATTTTTATGGTATACTATTCATGTGATGCTTGATCTGTGGTAAAAATTTCAAGTTGATTGGAGCATGTATTACTGAGTTCTTGATCTACTTAGGTTAATGCTTGTTTTATGTGCAGTTCTGTTGAGGAATTGTTTTCATAGTAAAAATGATGTTTTCTGTGGTTGTGGTCTATATAAAAGTTGTAGGTAACTTGCTGATCTTTGTTGTCCTAAAATTTCATGATTTTAATCCAATAAATTTGGGAGTTATGAATTTCACAAATTCCCTATCAGATTTTACTTGTATGCTGGACAGATTTAAAAGGTTGTGCTTTTTAGCTTAGCTAACTATTGAATCATCTCAAGATGATAATAAGAAAGTTGTAGACAATTTCATAAGTTTTTCATAAAGTCTAGAAACACTTTTGTTGGATACCTACAACTCTGGTTATGATTAAACTAAGTAACTGCTGAGCTGCAGTCCAGAAAACAATGACTTTGCATAGTTTATGTTTTTTTTACAGTAAAAAAACTGTGCGGAAGGTCCCCACAGTGTCAAAGGCGCTTTTTATATATTTTTATCAAAGTCTAGGGGTACTTACATAGGGATTTTATAAAAGTCTAGGGGTACTTACATAGGGATTTAACTGAATGCATCTAACAAAAAACAGAAAGCTGACCTAAGGATGGGTTTCAATCTAAGTGACTGGAGAGAACACTGACTTTTAAAATTACAAAGCCATCTAGCTTGACACGGATCTCTCGCTCAAAAATCTTGTCGTTGCGCATCTTCCAGATTTCCCAAGCAGTAATAATAGAGGCTTTGGTGAAGTTGCATAGTTTATGTTAACAATGTGAATTAAATAATTTGGATTGTAACTTGCTATATCACCATGGTAAACTATATGGTTGTTGTTATGAATCCTCTAAGGTAAATACAAGTAAAGAGAATGTTAAACACCTACTGATCCATGTTAGATTAACTACTTTCATGATGAAAATGTGTTTCCTTACAATTCAATTATAGAAAGTTATTATTTCTTATAATTGAAGTACCATAGTTGTTTTGAAATGATAATGGCTTGTATGCTTTAGGTGAATTAGAATCTTTGCCTTCTCTACCGGAGAAGAGATATGCACCTACTCGATAAAAGAATTAAAAGTTGATTACCCTCTTGTCATTTCTATGATGTTTGTCTAGTTTTAATCTTTTTCTTTAAATGCTCAATGGATTGTGTGCTGATGAATTGCTATGCTTTATTGTTTGTGAATTAAGCTAGGTTTAGGATTAGATCACTACTCATATCATGTGACATGTTTTCTTATAAAACCATCCATGCTCTTGTACTCCATAAACGGGTGTCCAATAGAAAGTAATGAAAAGATAAAACGTCACACTGTCACTCTATGTTTGAATGCCTAGTTATGCCTATCATGAATTGTTCGTTGTGCGTTTAGCTTCTCTAGTGCTGCATCATATCATTCATATATTGCATATCATATAGGTATGCTAGATGAATGAAGGAGCTAACCAATTGACATTGCGCTTTGAACCCAAGCAAGCCCCAGAGCATTACAAGCCTTCTACCTTCCTTTTTAAAATTACATTCGAGTTTATCTTTTGTATTGTGCATTAGGTTATAAGACTTGATTGAAACCCGTTGTTGCATTACTCATCTTGTCCACAACATATGTACCTGCAACCTTACTAGTATGTACAAGTCGCTATATGCTTAGCTATGCTTATACCGGTAGAAGTCGGGTGATTCCTGTCGTCCGCGAGATTTAGGTGGCTACTCGGACACGGTTGGCTATATTTGCTATCGTGGAAAAAAACCATGTGACAATGGATAACTGGAGACCGGGCGGGATCCGGTGCTATTATGGTTGTTATTGATGCCGGCTAGGCATGTATTCTTTGATCCCGTCTGTGTCATTTAAGGACCGCTTCATTGTCGGACCTTGGTTGAGATTGAAGGTACTAAACACATAACAGGGCCTGAGCTATAGTTGATCGTGATGCCGATTAGCTCATTTGGGTTGAGGTGTTGGACCGTTAGCATTGCTGGGAGGGGAGCCTGAAGGAAGGGGACCGGTCTAAGACCATGTTTGCTATGGGCTTCGGGCAATTCATGTGAGAATGCAGGAACATGAGTTTTGCGAAACGGTCCAGACTCACCGCCGAATGGAGTGAACGGTGACCCGCGCGAGCTAATGTGTGCTCGTACGGGTGTGTGTTTGAGATTGTCCAGCTGGATGTAATCAATTCGAATCACCGTCTCTCCCGGTTAGTGAGAAACTTGATCATTGTCCGGCAATCGTAGTAACTGATGAAACATGATGGTTCTGTTGATTATGATAATTAAATATGGTTAATATTGTGATGCTTATTAGTCAAATGATTGTTACATGATAGATGCAAACTTAGTTATAATTGGCTTCACTGAACTTGATGCTAAAATTTAAAAGTAAGGATTACTTTTGTAAGCTCTTTTGCAAAGTATTGCTATCCAACTCACACCACCATATATGATCTTACATATCATTGGAATCTTTTATTTTGTTCTCTGTCGGGTAAGTCTTGCTGAGTACAATTGAGTACTCAGAGTTTTATCCCATCCTGTTGCAAGTGAAGTGCTCTGTCTGCTGAAGGTGAAGACAGTGCCGGTGGGCTCGGCTACTCTGTATATGCTTCTCATCTATGCTTTTGTTGGAGGGTGTCATCGGAGCTAGCAATATGATTCAAACTTATGATTTGGTAATCATTTCAAAGTTATATTGTTTTAACCTATTGTATTTGAAACTGAACTTGTATTCATTACTTGTGACTCTATTGTAAGGTTATTTTCGCTGCGAACTCTGTGTATGTGATATGTATTTGCTTAATTAAGTACGATCTTAGTTGTGAAGTTGATTTATTGAGACCCTTCGTAGTACTCAACGGACAATCATACTTAATCTTATATAAATTGGACGGCTGTGTCACAAGTGGCCTCGCGGCGTGACCCGTGCCGTTTGCATCTAGTGTTACTCTTGTAATCTCTACGTGGAGTCATATTCTGTATCACTTGACTTTATCTGGTAGTTGTTCATTTTCAGCTGTTGCTCTGTTGATTGTCCATTTTTAATTGCCGTACCTGGGCACACAATTCTTTCCTCGTGTGATTCCAGTTTTGCTCACTAATTCAGTCATGCACTGTGGAGTGGTATATATAAGTATTGCTGTGTGCTATTCATGCTTTCAATAAAGATTTCGTAGATACACTTCGTGCGGGAAATTTTAAAATATAAGTTATATATCTACTCTCTACATCAAAAAGACCGTTCTTTTATAAATAAATCTGGACAAACATTTGTCTAGGTTCATTCTTAAAACAACGGTCTCTTTTTTGGAATAGAGGGAGTAATAAATATATAGTAAAAGCTACTTACCCTAGAAAAGTCAAAATGGCTTACAGTTTAAAATAGAGAGTATTTTTGGAAAGCGTGTTAATAAGAAAAACAGAATAATTTCACTAGAAGGAAAACATAATTATGTTTTTTTTTTCCTTTTGTGATTAGTCTATTCTTTCCTATGCAACGGGCGCGGAGCGTTTGTCCGTTGACGAGAAACCAGTGTAAGCCTGGACGCAGAAGTCCGGGATTCACTCCGGTTCGAGGGCAAGTGGTGGAACAAGGGGCGCGCCGTGTCCCTCCCCCCCACCCCCCCCCCCTCGTTAGGAGGGAAAAAGTGAACACGGGGCACCATGATCGCAACTGTCCAGAGAGGTCCCTTGTGTTCGGCGGTTCCGCCGCGGCCGTGGTTTCGTTCTGGGTCGCCACTCAAGATGGCAACGGGTACATACCCGACGGGTAGTGCTCACCCGTACCCGTACCCGCACCCGCAAAATTTTACCCGTCGGGTTACCCGTACCCGCATGCGGGTAAAAGAATAGTTCCATACCCGTACCCGTCGGGTAATTCTCACCCGACGGGTAACCCGTACCCGATAGCATACCCGAAAATTACCTAAAAATATCAAATAGTCACATACAAAAATAAATCATTCTAAGTTTCCAACAAGTTACAAACATGCTAACAAATATTATTAGCATCATTACAACAAAGACAATCTACTAGAAATATAGTGGATGTCTCAATGGACCAAATTCATGACTTATATGCGCTAAAATAACTGAGGTTGGCTAGTTATTTTTGCGGGTATGTCTTACCCGCGGGTATGCGGGTATGGGTAGTATACACATGCACCCGTACCCGCATACCCGATGGGTATAGGATTTTGCCCAATAACATACCCACGGGTGGAAAATTCATTCCATACCCGTCTCTTTATCGGGTAATACCCGTCGGGTACTCGGGTTTCGGGTACCCGTTGCCATCTCTAGTCGCCACGCGGGCAGGCAGTGTCGTCGTTATCTCACGGCCGGCGCCGTCAGCAGCGTGGAGTACGCGTCAGAGCTTATGCATGGCCTCATCGCTTTCTGAGTTTCTCTCTCTCGTCTCTACAGCTGGATATTCTTTCGTAGCCCCCAACCGGCCAACCTAATAAAAATAAAAAAAAGCACTGGTCGGGTGAGCTGACCCGCTCGCATGACTGACCAGCGTCTGCCCTGGTCCCCTACTCGACCGTTTCCAAACGCTCATCAGTGTTTGGCAAGCCACAAAAAGAAAAACAAAGAGTGTGTTTAGATGGTTGTAAGGTGTGTAAAGTTACTGTAGCACTTTTCGTTGTTATTTAGTAAAATTTATCCAATCATGGACTAGCTAGGCTCAAAAGATTCGTCTCGATATTTATAGACAAACTGTGCAATTAGTTATTTTTTTACCTACATTTAATGCTCCATGCATACGTCCAAAGATTTGATGTGACGGGAAATCTTGTAAAATTTTTGGAATTTTGGGAACTAAACACTGCCAAAAGCAATAATCCATCCATGCCCCCCCAAAAAAAAGAATCATTCTAAAAGTGAGGAGAGATACCAATAGTATTGGTAATTAACCAAATACCTCTATAAAAAGTTAGCGTACAGTGTCTTTATGGGTTGGACTAGAGATCCATAATTCCATATGTTCATCTACAGTGACACTCTGTGGAATAAAATTTGAATGCTACGATAATCCTTTGCTTCAACCGGATTGTCAACCTATTGATTTTTTTTTCAAATAGCTGATTCATTAATTTAACATCTTGCAACATGTCGAGGACTGAGGATCATGAGAGCATACAAGAGAAGTTTTTATTATTATTACGTGTGTGTACTCTCGCTCTTTTCTTTTAGTTTTCTTATGACAAAATATATTTTTCTATCTCCATTTATGAATTGGTATAAACAAATTTTAGCGTGTAGTGTTATTATAATATGCCATGTTCAAAGTTCAATAGATAATATTCTGAATAGTTATTCTCACAACTATATAAGAGTAACGGTTACAGATGTACAATATTGGTGGTCTAACTCACTGATAACAATTGATTACATGAGTACTAGAAACACAAAAAAGGAGGGAGGTGTATGAATTCATGTTGATCATGCATCATGTGAATAATTTCATAAAATACGATAAAGTTGACTAATAATAAAGTATCCATCAAGAATTTGGATCTTGTAATAACATGTTGGCTAAAAACATGGAAGATGCCAAATTAATTACTCGTTAAGGAAATTTCCATGCTTCTATTTACAATCTCTAGACATCGGTTATATGTTCTTTGTGCTATATTGAAACTTATATATACCTGTTTCATGACTACCATCCTATTGGCTTAGCCCTCCTCCCCCATATTCCTGGCTCCGTCACTGCTTGGTAGAGCTGTCTCATAAGTTGTTGGGTACAACTCAGGAATTACCTGCTAATGTCACTAGATGAGAAAACTCATCAATCCATGTGATGGTTTAGGTGCATGGTCATACTTGGGTTAGGAGTGGTCAATTGTTTTTAACCGAGTCCTTGGTTCAGTTTGTTTGGTTTACATTAACTTTGGTTTCCAAAAATCAAAAGCTGATCGGTTACTTGTAGAATTAAAATAGAAGAGTTCGGTCTCGATTTGGTCGTTTCAGTTTTTCGATTCCACAAAACATGTCGAAGATAGCACAGAGAAGACAAGAGAACTAAATAAGCACAATTCTTGCATTGCCTTCCTCTGTCGTTCGTAGTCGCAAATGCCCGCTAGCCATGAAGCCATGGATCACCACCCCACTGCTATAGTTGATGCCCACTGAGGAGCCATGCCACCGAGGAGCTAATGCGCCCTGCATTAATTTGCTGCTTGTTCGCCCCCACTATCGACGAGGATCCACATGCGCTTGCATCCCCTGTCAGTCCGACGCCGAAGTCCGACGAGGACAAGACACATGAAGGGTGGGGGGATAGGTTTTTTTTAGGGTGGGAGGGGGGATAGGGTTGGGAGAGAGGAAGCGAGTGAGTGGAGTGTTTCGGGCCTTCGGGCTGGGGGTAGGTGTATAAGTGTACGAGTTGGGCCATTCCATTGTTGGGTTGCTGGTGCGGATAGTGCGCTCGGTGCTTGGTGGTAGGCCATAGGATCGATTTCTTTAACTCCTCGGTTCGGTTGGGGTATGAAACCAAAGCTGACGCCGGTAGTTGAAGTTCTCAAACGTTAAAATAGGCGCCGAAATCGAAAACTTACATTTTGGCTTGGTTTTTAGTACATGGTTCAAAAGTGTCCAGCCCTAACTTGGGTGGTACGCAAATGATTGTACATGAAGCATTTCCCATCTCACACTTGATAAGTGAAAATGCCAATAATTTAGTCGTGGTAGAAACCTAATAAATAAGATTTTTCATTTATATCGGTTACAACCTTCATTCTTATAAACTTTCATTTTTCCTTATTTGAAGTATTTCATTATTTCCTTTTGCCTATTGAACACAATCCCTGTCCTCGCTCTCCCTGTAGTCTTAGAAAAGTACTACCCGTTTCAAAAAAGATTGACATCTTAGGATTCAAATTTGTCTCACAAAACATGTCAATGTGGTGTACTTAGCAGGGGCCTCGCCACATTAAATGAACCCATCTTTGGCGCTCTCTCTTCCGCATGGCAAATGAAGTCAATTGAATATGGGTGCAATTACCTTCACTACTAATTTGTCAAAATATCAAGTATTTTGGTATTGATTTGAGGGATTATTTCTGTATTTTGTATTTTAGTATATATATTTTTATTTTTATACTAACCTTCATCCAATCTACTTGTACCTATTGACCTAACGAATAAAGTTGTAGTCATAGAACTGAGAAGCCGTTTCAATTGCATAAATCTGCTGAAACAATTTTCATAGGTACCATACAAGTATTTGACCTCTACTTTACTCATAGATACCTACTTCATCCGTTCCAAGTTACGAGATATTTTGACTTTTCTAGATACATTGCTTTTGCTATACACTTAGATATACAGTATATCTAGATACATATCAAAAGTAATGTATCTAAAAAAGCTAAAATATCTTATAATTTAGAACGGAGGGCCCTTGAATATCAAAAGGTTTTCTAGAAAATCATGGGAGGCAGAGCATCTCCAATAATTGAAAAAAGAATTGCTAAATCAATGAGTCTTCCAAGTCGCTGAAAAAGTAGGGAGTATATTTGTTGGCTTTCTCCAACCATTTTTTAATATCTCACTCGTAAAAGCTAGAAGACAGTTTTGTATTAGGAACCCCTGACTATTTGTAAACCACCCCTAACCACTTTTATACTTGAGCAAAATGTACCGTAGGTCCATTAACTTTTGGGCGTGTGTCACTTAGGTCCATCAACTCTTAAACTGCATTTCTGGGTCCATTAACTTTTGGTCGTGTGTCACTTAGATCCATTAACTTTCAAACTGTATTTCTGGGTCCATTAATGTAACAGAACCGCCCAATTATACGAGATTAAGTAGGAAAATCATCCAACGGAAGGACAATTTAACAAACTTAAGCCCGTATAACCCGGTAGTCCATGAAATCTCGACGGATTTCAAACCATTTCACATAACAGCCAAGATCGTACTAAGTTTAGCGGTCACCATCATAAGTTACATAAATGTTCGCGGCATAAAATACATCGGAGTTTAAACATAGTTATTACAAACCAGGTTCGAATAAAAGTAGCGGAAGCGGTAGTTCAGATCACGCACACACACAACATTTTGAAATAAAGTGTCAGCTTGTGACCATCTCCAGCAAAAGCATCAGACAAGAAGTAGCGAATGACCATTGCCCATGGTCCTAAGCTTCGCCCATCGCAGGATAGAGGCAGTTGATACAATAGCCATAATACATCTGCCCATCTGCAACAAGTGGGAACAAAGCCCTGAGTACGAGAAGGTACTCAGCTAGACTTACCCGTCATAAACCAAAAATAAAAGACACAAAGGAATCATGATAGGCTTTCTGGTGGGATAGCTGACTCATTTGCAAGAAAAGCGTTTTTAACTTAACAATTTCTTTCCAAAAGCATGCAGTAATTAACTCTTTATTACCTTGTCAACTATGTTTGTACTGGTGCTAGAGTAACATATAATTAAGCAAGTAAGGATTACCATTGATCATTAACAATAGTTATCATGTCATCTTCCACATAACTATCCAAGTGATTCATCAAGATTACTACGATGAAGTAGCTCAAGTCAAGTGTTCACTATCCAGTGAACGATGGCGATTTAAATCGATTATTAACCAGCTGGTAAGTTATTCCTCACACAAACCTCACTCACCCGCTAAAGTGAGGTGTTGGTCACCGAGTCAACCATTCAGGTAAAGTCGCGAGCTTGCCAGGAACCATTTGTACCCGGGGGCCGCCCAACTGCTCTTTGGCCTTATCATCGCGCCCCCGTATCCTGCCACTACTGCTCCGGTACAGTGCGTTGCGGGCAATCCACTCGGCCCGAATAATCTCCCAGTTTCGCGGTCGGAAGATACTTTATCCGGCCAGCTAAATATGAGGCATGCGTTCAACATGACCCAAGGGACAACAACGGACGGTCCTTAATCGACACAGACGGAAAACACTACAGTCTGAAACCCTGCAAGTTTCCGCCCGGTCTCAAATTCATTTCACACTTAGTTATACCATGACTTCATAGTCATCTAAGCAGATCCAGGTAACCACCTATAGCTCGCAGGTGACAGGAAATCACCCGACTTCTACCGGTCTAAGCCAGCTAAGCATTGACTCGACTGCGGATACCAGGGTAACAAGGATATAGTATAACAAAGGTAAGCAAGGTATAATGCAGCAACGTTTGCAAACAACTCCTAAACGTAATGCATCAAATTAAGTAAAGTTAATAATAAATTATTTGCAAACCGGGAGAGAAATGCTCCGGGGCTTGCCTGTAACACCCCAGGTGTTTATCATTCACTAAGTAGTGGGTTTGAGCTTAAACATGACAGATTAAGTGGAGATGACAATGCCAAGTCAAACCTATGGAAGTAAAACCTAATCGAAACTTGGATGTTGCACCCTTGCTTACATATAGGCTCAATTAAAAGATATATGCTTGGATTTGTTATCAAAGTATATTCACATGTCTCACATCAATAACTATCTATATTGATCCCTGGAAAAGTTTCGTAAAGTTTGGAATCAAAAAGTCACATGAAATGATAAGTTCCATTCCTATTGGAATCTGTCCCATTAAGTTAATGGAACTATAGATCATCAACCAAACCTTGCAAATTGTCCAAATTACTCTAGATGAACTCTACAACACCTTAACTACACTTAGGACACTCCATGGAACAATGTTCATGTTGATCATTTTGCCTAAATGTGCTTCTAAGTGATGGTTGACCATGTATGGACCCTGGAACACTTTTGTTTGACCGTTTCAAAAGTGTGACCTAGGAGCTTTGCATGACTGTGCACCCTTTAGCAAAGTTGTAGAAAATTTTATAAGGAACAAAAGTTGTAAAGGTGACAAATCTTGAAAAGGTGCACAACATGTCCAAAAATGTCTAACAACCCAGAAATTCCCTGCTGTTAGCCATCCTGAAAATTTCTAAGTGTTGGGGTCGAATTTCAGTTTCATGTACCTTACTTTGGAGCTTTATATCTTGCAACACAAGCTGATCCAGACCTTGATCCTTAAATGAAAGTTGTAGTCTATATCATGTAGAACAAACTTTGTTTTTGAACCCAGAGCTAGATCAACTTGGAACTAAGTCAAACAGAGGTTCGAAGTTGGAACCTGCTGCTGATTTCAGGACTTAGAAATATTCTAAGTCTAGAATTCGTCGACATCGGCATTGGCGTCTCGCGTTCTCCAAATTTTGTTAAGCAACTCAATTTGGTCCAAAGATAAAAGTTGGAGTGTACATGATAGCGAAGAGCATGTATAAAGATGGCACTCGTTGGACCTTGTCTTGACCATCGATTTTTGGAGTTTGTTAATCGCCGTCAACACATTGACAATGCCACTTTGGAGACTAAATTACCCACTGTTATGATGCTCAAATGACTAGAGTGCCTTAATCAAAAATGTAGAGCATGCTGAGGTGAACAAACTTTATTTTTGGCCCAAGGTCTGATTCGGCCTGGAAGTGGCCCAAATCGGCTCCCCACCTCGCCCACACCGACGCCCGCCACGTGCTCGAGGATTTGCCCGGACGGCGACGCGTGTCCATGGACGTGGCCACCATGGCTGAGCTTTCTTGCCGCGTGGTCCGCCTCCACTGCCGTGCCCTGCGCCCTGCTGCCGATGAGGAGGGGCACCAGCACACCCTCTCCATCCCCCTCTCCACTCCCTGCTCGCTCCCTCTCGCCCTTGGAGCATGCACAGAGCGCGGACGCCGAGCCGCCATGGCCGGTTCGAGCTCCAGCTCGAGCTTCCTAACCGCGCCATCCCTCCTCCCTTCCCTAAAACAAGCACAGCATCGCCTTCCCCGCCACACGCCGACCTCGACGCGCCCTTCCCGAGCTCCTCTCACCGTCGGGGGAGCGTGGCCACCGGTGCCATGGCCGCCGCAGTCCCTGTGCTCGTGGCCGGGCCACCACGGACTGCCACTAGCCGCACCAAGCCCCTCATCGGATGCGCCGGAGTCTGAGCTTGCTCCTCTGCCGCCGCTCACCGCCGGCGACCCCCTCCTCGCCGGAGACCGGCCGAGCCGACCGTGGCTCCCCTGCTCTCGGCCGAGCGGCTTGAGAAAGGAGAAGGAGCAGTTGTGTGTACGTTTTTCTTTTGTATGACAAGTGGGCCCAGTAGTCCAGCGGGTCCCGCGAGTCAGCGTTATGAAGGGAAGAGATGGGGTACACGTTCGGGTGCGCCTAGCGATTTCAATAGGATTGTGTTAATTCCGAATTTGAAATCTTCAGATTTTATTTAGTTCTTCAAAAATTCATATCTCCTGTTAGGTAACTCCAAAAATAGTAAATGGGGACTTTTTGGAAACCTTAGGAAAAGATCTATGCAGTGGAGTCATAAAATGTGATATGATTGTAGATGTTTTCTGATGTCTTTATTTAAGTTTTAAAAATGTTCTATAAATGCCTTTAAACTTAACCAGAGCAAGATCTGGAGTTTTAGAACTCCAAAAATGATGATTCTTGTTTTGTTAATTTTGTGAGGACATGTACTTGCTAGGAAAAATATTAAACACCCTAGTTGCTCATTGTTTTCTTAGGGTTTTGATTTGACCTTGTTAAATAAGGAAAAATCCCATTTTATTACTTGTCATTTTATATCTTGAGTTGTGATGCTCCAAATGATATGAAATTTTTATGGTAGTCTTGCCATGATATGTATGTACTGTGGTATAAATTTCTTGGTCACTACTTATTGGATGATCTAGTTATTGAATTAACTTGTTTAGGGCTTGATAAATAGCTTATAAATAATATATATATGATAAAATAGAAAATGTTGTTCCATTACCTTAGTATGGTGTTTCTCTATCATATTGATTCATAACATGGCCTTGTGTTCACAGAAAATCTTGAGTTTTAGGTTAACTTGCTCTCACATGATTTATCTCAATAGCTATTTGTCTTTTTCATAGAGATTGTTATACAGGTCCAAATGGTTTCAAATTTGGATAGTAGACTTTTGGGAGCATAGGTAGGCCTCTGTAATTTTGGTAGAATTTATTGTGCACTTTTGATATGTGATCATAATTCTACCTAATTATCTAAATAAATTAAGAAAAGGCATTAAAAGAATTTATTTAGAAATGGACGCTAAGTTTTCTGGTGTTCATTAGTCATGTATGAAATGTTAGTAAAGTTGGTTTTGACCAATTATATGTTTGCAACATAAGTTAATAATTATTTCTTGCAAATGAGGTTTCTGGACAGATCTGGGAACTTAGCAAAGCTCTTCTTGATAATGTGCTTTGTTGTAGAACTTGTTTATACAAAAGTTGTAGATAATTTATGTATCTAGCCTCTGTTAAAATTTGGTGGCATTTGGCCATATGGTTTAGAAACTACAGCTGTTCTAAGTTGGGTTCAGATTTATGTTGCTCTCTGTCCCTCCAGGACAGATTCTGTACCTTCTGTATTTTGACCTGGCAAATGTTAGAATCAGGTTTAGATGTTTATATATGAAATGTAGATAATTTTATAAGCTTTCCATAATGTCTTGTTGCAAGTCATTTGGATTTGTATAACTTCAGATATGATTGATTTACTCAGCTACTGCATGTATGTCCAGAGTTGTTGAAAATACATGATTGCTTGGTTACTTTGCTTGCGTATTGCTAAGTGTGATTCATGTCTTTGGTGATTAAGCTAGTACACCTGAGACTTTGTAAATCTTATGTCATGCTTGGTATTGCTTTCTTTGCTATTTTAGTATGTTTGTTTGTGTAAGGGTTACTTAAGTAATGTGATGTGCTTACGTGTCTTTACTATAACCTTATACTTGCCTTGATTAACGTGCGATGCATCACCTATTGCATTTCCTTGTATTCATGCACTTGCATCTTGTATTTCATTTAGGTACGCTAGCTAAAACGCGTGAAAGATGTGGTGTTGGAGCCAAACCCGAAGACGGTGGTTGGTGGAACTATCCCGAAGATGGAAGTACTCAGCGAGTTTCATCTGACCAACACTAACTTGAGTCGGATCCCAGGCAAGCCCCGGAGCATTATAAGCCTCCTACCTTCAAAGCAATTAATTATATATATGTTATAAGTATTGTTGCATTAAGTGGTAGGAGTTGGTTGAAAACCTTGCTGCATTATATCATTCCTTGTCCAGATATATGAATCCTTGAATCCTACATAGACTAGGATCGAGTAGATGCTTAGCCCTGCTTTAAGCGGTAGAAGTCAGGTGATTTCCTGTCACCTGCGAGATATAGGGATATTCATATATGGCACGGTTGGCTATATTTGCTATCGTGGAATGGAACCATGTGTTAATAAAATGAAATGAGACCGGGCGGGATGACGATAGTGAAGCAACAAGGCATGGAGGTCTTGGGTGTAGATCTATCCCCGTCTGAGTCGTTTAAGGACCGATTCGCTGTACGTCCTTGAGTCATGTTGAACGCAGTCTAACACTTAGTTGGCCGGATAAGTCGTTCCGACCGCGAAGCCGAGTAATGTGATTCAGGCCGGGAATCGAATGGTAGGTTGCTTCTTGGAGGAGAGAAAGGATGTGCTTGGGGACATTGGCGTGAGACCAAGGGGGGGTTAGAGTCCCTATCACCTGGCAGAGTGTCGCCCTTGGGGTCGCGACATTATTCGGACCCGCGATTCCTGAATCATATGAAACGGTGGCCTGTGCGACCCTGGCAGGGGTCTGCACGGTGAGTGTTAGAAATACCCCTCCAGCTGGATAGGAATTCGATTCGAATCGCCGTCGCTCCCGGTTAGTGAGCACTTGACTTGAGCAGCGGCAACGTAGATTCCATTAAATTGAACGGATGGTTAATTGGATAACGATGGAAAGGTTGCCTCAATTTATACCTGCTATGGTTAATATTGTTTGCTCCTAATAAAGTGAGTGCTCTAGTACAGGTTCTAATATAGATGATAGGTTAATGATAATTAACTTGATGCCTAAGCATTAATGATTGATCATCTATATTAAGCTTTTATGCAAAATGTTGTCAAGCTAGCCCCACTTCATATCAGCCTTGCATGATCCTTGGTGTCACCTTATTTCTGGTTTCTGACGGGTAAGTCTAGCTGAGTACTTTGTCGTACTCAGGGTTTTGTTCCCACTTGTTGCAGGTTATGATGTATCATGGCGACTGCAAGAGTTGGTTGACTCCTGCCGTAGTGGCGGAGTGTGATCACGGGCATGATCCTTCTTATTTACCTTATCCCTAATGCTTTTGTTGGAAGTCGACCGTGGTACTGGCATGTATTTTAAATAAGATTAATGTTAGTTTCAAATTACTTTGCTTCCGCTACTTTTGAACTTAAGTTGTAATAACTATGTTGAACTCCGATGTATATTGAATTACTTGCGAAATGGTTGTAACATGTGACTTGTTATGTTGAATCACTACGATCTTGGCTTGTATGTTGGTTGGTTTGAAATCCCTCGTGATTTCATTGGACTACCGGAGTTATATGGGCTCAAGTGCGAGAATTTGATCATTTCGGTGATTGTTTTTGTACTTGTGCTCTTATAATTTGGACGGTTCCGTTACAGCTGGTATCGGAGCAAGATTCAACATTAAACTTGTCGTATGTGTATTTAAAACAAAGGTTTTGTTTTATAAAATCAGTTTTATCAACTTATAGTTTTATATAGGTTTGTCAAATCTAAATTTTTAAATCTAAGTATGCCAGTGGTCAATTTCCTTATGCCCATATAAGGATTATTAGGTGGCTTATATAAATACTAACTTGGGGGTTTTTCATTTATGCATCTACGCCCAGGCCAAGGTATGTATGTGTGATGACTCTCCCACACTATGCTACCCGGTGTGTCAGATTAGAGGTAGCCTTCATATATGAAATAGCCATATATGTTGCTAGTTTACTTTTATGCAACATCGCACCTACGCTCAGGTAAGAGTGAGTTGTGAGAGCATGACCGTACAAACTGCGGTCTAGGGGAGAGCTAGTTTTGGTTACTGGATTATCTACATGTTACACACATGTATATATGAAGGTACTTAATTGTGGGTGATCGAATGATTCGGGTAGTTTTGGTGCTACATGTATATATACGGGGGTATATGTACATGGAAGTACTTAGAATTTTACTTCTCTGCTTTCATTGTGTGCTATATTGGGAAATGTTGGGCTGCAATAAAAATTTTCTGCAGGTACGCTAACCACGAATGCGTAAGTCGAATGTAGCTGACGACTAGCTATATATCGAGAGAGTGCGTGTTATGCCACCGACATAGAACGTGATCGTCACCTTAGATTGGCAATCTTGTGAGGACGAATAGGACGAAACATGCATCATCATGTTGTTGCTTAATACATAACTATGCTCCTCTCACCCTTGTTCTATAGTAAGTAACTTGTGAGTGATGTGATACACTATCGTTCTTATGTAGAGTAAAACAAGAATGTCTTACTCCATGTTGTTTGAGAAAAGTGTGTGTTTAGCCTTGCAAGAAATAATTGTGGATTCTCATGAATGAATTAAATTAGTTGGTCTAAAGTAATAATAATTAGAGCTACTAGAATAACATGTTGTGTGCTCTCTTGTTAAATAGAACAAAGGCAAGTTTAGTTTTGCTTGTCGAATGTTGGCTGCTAGAACGTTTTCTGTTGTAGTGATGCTTTTATGATCATAATGGTGTTTTCTGTAGTTATAGAGAATACCAAAGTTGTAGCTAACTTACCTATCTAGCTTGTCCAAAAATTTTATGACCCTAGGTCTTATGGTTTAAGAATTATAAATTTTAGAAGTTTGTTGTCAGAATCTGCTCATGTTCAGAACAAATCTGAATGTTTGCTTTATTTGACCTGTGTGCATATGGAATCATGTCTTGGAGATAATAGAAGAAGTGTAGTACTTTTTCTAAGCTTTCCAAAATGTCCTATATCACTAATTTTGGTGGTCTAAATCTCTAGTTATAAGCTTATAAAGTGGAATGACAGCATCTGTCCAAATCTGGGCAGAAATGTCTTCTTTTTCTTGTTTGGCCTTGTTAGATATAGAATCATCTTAATATGATAATAAGAAAGTTATAGCCAAATTAATAAGCTTTACATAAAGTAAAGGCTCAGCCTGGTTGGACCCCTAGAACTCCAGTTATGCAATTTTGAAGTTCTTGTCAGTTTTCTGTCCATATTGGTACAGATCTGAAACATCAGCATGTTTGACCATGCTAACCTATGATTTAGCTTTTGGTATGAATAACTAATGTGTAGCCATCTTTCTAAGCTTCTAGAAAGTCTAGGATCACCTTTATGGGATGTCTACAACCTCAGCTATGGTCGAAATAATTAACTATTATGTTGCTGTCCATGTTCTGTGCCCATGCTAAGTAGCCACCTTAGCTAGCGTTTGTCTTAGGCTAAACTCGTAGTTAGTTCTTGCTTTAGATGAATGTTTGTTATGGGTGAGCCTGATTCTTAGTAGTGGTTGCTTAAGCTAATTGGATTGGATCTCTCCAATGCTTGACTATGATGTTTGTATGTATGCTTGTTAGTTAATTAGTGTCATAGTTGTCACTTCGATTGTCTTCGGTAAGTATACGAGTGTCGAGTAGCTTTATCTTAGAGCAATACTCGAGTTACGCGAAACGATCTCTTGGCGTCATCCCCAATTAGGTTCTTTTCCTTATGAGCCCAAGTCTGGACCATTAAATATTTGTGTATACCATGATTGTCCTGCAACCGCACGTGAATACCTTTATTTGATCTACTAGCCAAGATAGTTTCTCTTCAACTCTTCCTTTTGGCTATAGTTGTTTGATGCCAAGTTGTAAGACCCTTAACTGAATCCTTGTTGGACCTTTCGGTTACCTCTCCTAAAGGTTAGCTAGTGTGACGCAATGTATCCATGCTATGGCCTCTAAATCGTGTGCTTGCAAATTCATGCATCTACCTTATCAACCCAATCTATGCCATTAAAATTCCTCATTAGGTGTATGTTCAGTAATGGTGTTATGAGTAGCAACTAATGGTGCCGCGACGAAACCGAGAGCCTCCTGTGGGTGCACACACAAGGTTGTGCTGCTCGGCACGCGCTGGTATCATGGTTTCTAATCGTAATCCATTGCAGAACAACACTGATGTGATGTTTACGTGACCTTCTTCCTTGATTATTTTCTCATATCTTATTGAAAGGCCCTTATATTGAACCAAAAGTAGTAAAACTTCCTTCTGAAGTTGCTAATAGGATAACCTTTGAAGAACCAGCCACCGACATAAGCATTAACATACTACAAGAGGTGGTAGACAAGTGACTCTACTTAGTTGTCAGACTATTGACGAGCGTCATCGAGTGAGCAACGTAGCTCATTCCTGTTGGATAAAAAGGACACACAACACTTAAGTGGACAAGTCATCCGTTGGATAAGACTCAATCGTTAAAATATGCAAGTTTTAACCGTTGTATGCATAATGGCCATACTGTCGAAATCAACCATCTCTGGTGTGACTTCTTATCTGCTGACTTTGATGGCAACCATCTGCCTTGTATCAACCACAATTATTGTGATCAAGAATGAAGTTTTGGAACTTTTTAGTGTTGAGAGACAACTGATTAGTTACCAATAGGAATGTTAATCTCCAGCTAGGTAACGACTCTTTGGTAGCTACGAAGGCTATGTCTTACAGAGCAATAACCAACAAGAAGTTCATCAACTAGCCAATAACTGGAGTGATACTCTATCGTCCAGAGTCATTGCGACCAAGTCAATTTCATCTTGGACAATCACACAGATAGTGCAAGATGTTCTATCAGCTAAGGTGAAGAAATAGATAAAGTATGTGTTTTGCCTTGCAAAAGTAACCCGCAAGTTCAAAGCGTGTGCATCCTCGAATTGATATGTAATTTAATAGTCAAGATCTGCTGTTGGATGACCTTTTTGAGGTCTCACAGATACTTGTTTACACTCTTTCACTTGTTTTTGCTTTCTCGTATCCCCAATGTACGAGCAGCCTTGGTTTCTACCGATCAATTTATACCATCGTGAATCAAAAGCAATTTGAAAAGTGTCAAACAACAGATTTCCCATCTTAGAGCTGCTGTTTGATCCTAAAAGGGAAGCCTCAAGGTGAAAGTTGGCCTGACAAAGTTGCTACATTACAAGTCAACTCAACTTACGGTGCAACTAAGTCACGAAGGAAAATTTTTACTCAATCGCTTGGTGGTAGACTACTTCCCGCGGTTTAGTAAATATTACAACTTTTGTTATCCTTAAGGTCTCACTCCATTTTGCTTTGGTACTAAGTTTCCAATGATGACCTACTTTAGTACCTTATAAATGTTTTTACCCAAAAGTTGCATCTGATTCAACCCAGATAACTGTTGTCTTTGGATAAAAGAATCTTCTTAGACAACTATTGGCGGAAATAGGAAGCCGACAGAGTCAGCTATCACATTCACTAATCCCTCGATAGACTCAGATAATACAGTGTGTCATCAGAGAAAGAGAACTGCACACATGGAACCTTAAGTAGTTTTCCATTAGTTGATGCCTAAATGAATGAACATTTACGACCAACATAGACCTTGTCTATTGGTTAGTCAGTATCCTATAGCCTCAGAGTATATTTGTCATCTATGGTCTCACACTGTTGGAAGGTTGTGCTCAAGCCATTTTGGTAGAGGACTGCTTTTCAAAACCATGTGAACATAGAGTCATTTCAACGAGTATACTTTTGAAAATTTTGGTCTAGTGTCAAGTTCATATGGCCTATGTGGTGCTCTTTAGAGAGTCAGATACTTGTGAAGTGGTTCACTCATGGACCAAATGATCTCCGTACACTGAGAATGCAGTATGTGCTATCTTGGATTCCTCCCAAAGTAACAATGCTTTATGGAAGTCAATGAAGGAAATTCTTCAGACAAATTTTACCATAAAGAGCAAGTATCAAAAAGTGCCTTTGACCAAATTGTTCACCGACGTTGAAGCTTTTAGCTGAATGCTATAGCAGATGTTGGGAACTAGATAACGTGTCTCTCTTTCTTAAAAGATCTTCCATTCCGAATCTCGGGACGCGATTCTTTTAAGGGGGGAGGGCTGTAACACCCCAGGTGTTTATCATTCACTAAGTAGTGGGTTTGAGCTTAAACATGACAGATTAAGTGGAGATGACAATGCCAAGTCAAACCTATGGAAGTAAAACCTAATCGAAACTTGGATGTTGCACCCTTGCTTACATATAGGCTCAATTAAAAGATATATGCTTGGATTTGTTATCAAAGTATATTCACATGTCTCACATCAATAACTATCTATATTGATCCCTGGAAAAGTTTCGTAAAGTTTGGAATCAAAAAGTCACATGAAATGATAAGTTCCATTCCTATTGGAATCTGTCCCATTAAGTTAATGGAACTATAGATCATCAACCAAACCTTGCAAATTGTCCAAATTACTCTAGATGAACTCTACAACACCTTAACTACACTTAGGACACTCCATGGAACAATGTTCATGTTGATCATTTTGCCTAAATGTGCTTCTAAGTGATGGTTGACCATGTATGGACCCTGGAACACTTTTGTTTGACCGTTTCAAAAGTGTGACCTAGGAGCTTTGCATGACTGTGCACCCTTTAGCAAAGTTGTAGAAAATTTTATAAGGAACAAAAGTTGTAAAGGTGACAAATCTTGAAAAGGTGCACAACATGTCCAAAAATGTCTAACAACCCAGAAATTCCCTGCTGTTAGCCATCCTGAAAATTTCTAAGTGTTGGGGTCGAATTTCAGTTTCATGTACCTTACTTTGGAGCTTTATATCTTGCAACACAAGCTGATCCAGACCTTGATCCTTAAATGAAAGTTGTAGTCTATATCATGTAGAACAAACTTTGTTTTTGAACCCAGAGCTAGATCAACTTGGAACTAAGTCAAACAGAGGTTCGAAGTTGGAACCTGCTGCTGATTTCAGGACTTAGAAATATTCTAAGTCTAGAATTCGTCGACATCGGCATTGGCGTCTCGCGTTCTCCAAATTTTGTTAAGCAACTCAATTTGGTCCAAAGATAAAAGTTGGAGTGTACATGATAGCGAAGAGCATGTATAAAGATGGCACTCGTTGGACCTTGTCTTGACCATCGATTTTTGGAGTTTGTTAATCGCCGTCAACACATTGACAATGCCACTTTGGAGACTAAATTACCCACTGTTATGATGCTCAAATGACTAGAGTGCCTTAATCAAAAATGTAGAGCATGCTGAGGTGAACAAACTTTATTTTTGGCCCAAGGTCTGATTCGGCCTGGAAGTGGCCCAAATCGGCTCCCCACCTCGCCCACACCGACGCCCGCCACGTGCTCGAGGATTTGCCCGGACGGCGACGCGTGTCCATGGACGTGGCCACCATGGCTGAGCTTTCTTGCCGCGTGGTCCGCCTCCACTGCCGTGCCCTGCGCCCTGCTGCCGATGAGGAGGGGCACCAGCACACCCTCTCCATCCCCCTCTCCACTCCCTGCTCGCTCCCTCTCGCCCTTGGAGCATGCACAGAGCGCGGACGCCGAGCCGCCATGGCCGGTTCGAGCTCCAGCTCGAGCTTCCTAACCGCACCATCCCTCCTCCCTTCCCTAAAACAAGCACAGCATCGCCTTCCCCGCCACACGCCGACCTCGACGCGCCCTTCCCGAGCTCCTCTCACCGTCGGGGGAGCGTGGCCACCGGTGCCATGGCCGCCGCAGTCCCTGTGCTCGTGGCCGGGCCACCACGGACTGCCACTAGCCGCACCAAGCCCCTCATCGGATGCGCCGGAGTCTGAGCTTGCTCCTCTGCCGCCGCTCACCGCCGGCGACCCCCTCCTCGCCGGAGACCGGCCGAGCCGACCGTGGCTCCCCTGCTCTCGGCCGAGCGGCCTGAGAAAGGAGAAGGAGCAGTTGTGTGTACGTTTTTCTTTTGTATGACAAGTGGGCCCAGTAGTCCAGCGGGTCCCGCGAGTCAGCGTTATGAAGGGAAGAGATGGGGTACACGTTCGGGTGCGCCTAGCGATTTCAATAGGATTGTGTTAATTCCGAATTTGAAATCTTCAGATTTTATTTAGTTCTTCAAAAATTCATATCTCCTGTTAGGTAACTCCAAAAATAGTAAATGGGGACTTTTTGGAAACCTTAGGAAAAGATCTATGCAGTGGAGTCATAAAATGTGATATGATTGTAGATGTTTTCTGATGTCTTTATTTAAGTTTTAAAAATGTTCTATAAATGCCTTTAAACTTAACCAGAGCAAGATCTGGAGTTTTAGAACTCCAAAAATGATGATTCTTGTTTTGTTAATTTTGTGAGGACATGTACTTGCTAGGAAAAATATTAAACACCCTAGTTGCTCATTGTTTTCTTAGGGTTTTGATTTGACCTTGTTAAATAAGGAAAAATCCCATTTTATTACTTGTCATTTTATATCTTGAGTTGTGATGCTCCAAATGATATGAAATTTTTATGGTAGTCTTGCCATGATATGTATGTACTGTGGTATAAATTTCTTGGTCACTACTTATTGGATGATCTAGTTATTGAATTAACTTGTTTAGGGCTTGATAAATAGCTTATAAATAATATATATATGATAAAATAGAAAATGTTGTTCCATTACCTTAGTATGGTGTTTCTCTATCATATTGATTCATAACATGGCCTTGTGTTCACAGAAAATCTTGAGTTTTAGGTTAACTTGCTCTCACATGATTTATCTCAATAGCTATTTGTCTTTTTCATAGAGATTGTTATACAGGTCCAAATGGTTTCAAATTTGGATAGTAGACTTTTGGGAGCATAGGTAGGCCTCTGTAATTTTGGTAGAATTTATTGTGCACTTTTGATATGTGATCATAATTCTACCTAATTATCTAAATAAATTAAGAAAAGGCATTAAAAGAATTTATTTAGAAATGGACGCTAAGTTTTCTGGTGTTCATTAGTCATGTATGAAATGTTAGTAAAGTTGGTTTTGACCAATTATATGTTTGCAACATAAGTTAATAATTATTTCTTGCAAATGAGGTTTCTGGACAGATCTGGGAACTTAGCAAAGCTCTTCTTGATAATGTGCTTTGTTGTAGAACTTGTTTATACAAAAGTTGTAGATAATTTATGTATCTAGCCTCTGTTAAAATTTGGTGGCATTTGGCCATATGGTTTAGAAACTACAGCTGTTCTAAGTTGGGTTCAGATTTATGTTGCTCTCTGTCCCTCCAGGACAGATTCTGTACCTTCTGTATTTCGACCTGGCAAATGTTAGAATCAGGTTTAGATGTTTATATATGAAATGTAGATAATTTTATAAGCTTTCCATAATGTCTTGTTGCAAGTCATTTGGATTTGTATAACTTCAGATATGATTGATTTACTCAGCTACTGCATGTATGTCCAGAGTTGTTGAAAATACATGATTGCTTGGTTACTTTGCTTGCGTATTGCTAAGTGTGATTCATGTCTTTGGTGATTAAGCTAGTACACCTGAGACTTTGTAAATCTTATGTCATGCTTGGTATTGCTTTCTTTGCTATTTTAGTATGTTTGTTTGTGTAAGGGTTACTTAAGTAATGTGATGTGCTTACGTGTCTTTACTATAACCTTATACTTGCCTTGATTAACGTGCGATGCATCACCTATTGCATTTCCTTGTATTCATGCACTTGCATCTTGTATTTCATTTAGGTACGCTAGCTAAAACGCGTGAAAGATGTGGTGTTGGAGCCAAACCCGAAGACGGTGGTTGGTGGAACTATCCCGAAGATGGAAGTACTCAGCGAGTTTCATCTGACCAACACTAACTTGAGTCGGATCCCAGGCAAGCCCCGGAGCATTATAAGCCTCCTACCTTCAAAGCAATTAATTATATATATGTTATAAGTATTGTTGCATTAAGTGGTAGGAGTTGGTTGAAAACCTTGCTGCATTATATCATTCCTTGTCCAGATATATGAATCCTTGAATCCTACATAGACTAGGATCGAGTAGATGCTTAGCCCTGCTTTAAGCGGTAGAAGTCAGGTGATTTCCTGTCACCTGCGAGATATAGGGATATTCATATATGGCACGGTTGGCTATATTTGCTATCGTGGAATGGAACCATGTGTTAATAAAATGAAATGAGACCGGGCGGGATGACGATAGTGAAGCAACAAGGCATGGAGGTCTTGGGTGTAGATCTATCCCCGTCTGAGTCGTTTAAGGACCGATTCGCTGTACGTCCTTGAGTCATGTTGAACGCAGTCTAACACTTAGTTGGCCGGATAAGTCGTTCCGACCGCGAAGCCGAGTAATGTGATTCAGGCCGGGAATCGAATGGTAGGTTGCTTCTTGGAGGAGAGAAAGGATGTGCTTGGGGACATTGGCGTGAGACCAAGGGGGGGTTAGAGTCCCTATCACCTGGCAGAGTGTCGCCCTTGGGGTCGCGACATTATTCGGACCCGCGATTCCTGAATCATATGAAACGGTGGCCTGTGCGACCCTGGCAGGGGTCTGCACGGTGAGTGTTAGAAATACCCCTCCAGCTGGATAGGAATTCGATTCGAATCGCCGTCGCTCCCGGTTAGTGAGCACTTGACTTGAGCAGCGGCAACGTAGATTCCATTAAATTGAACGGATGGTTAATTGGATAACGATGGAAAGGTTGCCTCAATTTATACCTGCTATGGTTAATATTGTTTGCTCCTAATAAAGTGAGTGCTCTAGTACAGGTTCTAATATAGATGATAGGTTAATGATAATTAACTTGATGCCTAAGCATTAATGATTGATCATCTATATTAAGCTTTTATGCAAAATGTTGTCAAGCTAGCCCCACTTCATATCAGCCTTGCATGATCCTTGGTGTCACCTTATTTCTGGTTTCTGACGGGTAAGTCTAGCTGAGTACTTTGTCGTACTCAGGGTTTTGTTCCCACTTGTTGCAGGTTATGATGTATCATGGCGACTGCAAGAGTTGGTTGACTCCTGCCGTAGTGGCGGAGTGTGATCACGGGCATGATCCTTCTTATTTACCTTATCCCTAATGCTTTTGTTGGAAGTCGACCGTGGTACTGGCATGTATTTTAAATAAGATTAATGTTAGTTTCAAATTACTTTGCTTCCGCTACTTTTGAACTTAAGTTGTAATAACTATGTTGAACTCCGATGTATATTGAATTACTTGCGAAATGGTTGTAACATGTGACTTGTTATGTTGAATCACTACGATCTTGGCTTGTATGTTGGTTGGTTTGAAATCCCTCGTGATTTCATTGGACTACCGGAGTTATATGGGCTCAAGTGCGAGAATTTGATCATTTCGGTGATTGTTTTTGTACTTGTGCTCTTATAATTTGGACGGTTCCGTTACAGCTGGTATCGGAGCAAGATTCAACATTAAACTTGTCGTATGTGTATTTAAAACAAAGGTTTTGTTTTATAAAATCAGTTTTATCAACTTATAGTTTTATATAGGTTTGTCAAATCTAAATTTTTAAATCTAAGTATGCCAGTGGTCAATTTCCTTATGCCCATATAAGGATTATTAGGTGGCTTATATAAATACTAACTTGGGGGTTTTTCATTTATGCATCTACGCCCAGGCCAAGGTATGTATGTGTGATGACTCTCCCACACTATGCTACCCGGTGTGTCAGATTAGAGGTAGCCTTCATATATGAAATAGCCATATATGTTGCTAGTTTACTTTTATGCAACATCGCACCTACGCTCAGGTAAGAGTGAGTTGTGAGAGCATGACCTTGCTGTACGGGATGGGGCACAGTCGAAGTGCCCCGTCGAGCGGGCCTCGTACGAGTCGGAGCCAGAGCGCGGTCGAGGCGCCCCGTCGAGCGGGCCTCGTACGAGGCGGACTGGATACGCGGTCGAGGCGGGCTGCCTTTTATTGCGGTTTCAGTCGTTTTAGTTTTTTATTAGCGATTGATGTGGGTACCCCCGTACTATTGGTACCGACAGTTGTAGAACTTTGAAAATTGAGCAACTTTTGTATTTACAGATTTTCAACTTCTATAGAAAAATTTAGAGTAATTTGGGAATTATCTCTAGTGGCATTTTCGTAATTAACTTGAAATCCGGCCAATGGTAGAACGCCACCTCCCGCCCGATGCTGGCGAGCTTCGAATCCCTTCCATGCGCACCTTCGAACGCTAGCTCCTGCTTCGGTGTGTTCGCGACGAGCCGCGTGTCGTCTTGAGGTCAGTTTCATCGCCCTATAAAGGCCGAGCACCACCGTCGTCGAGTTTTTCTTCTTCTCTGTTTCCACCACCGTCGAAGCTCCACCGCTCGCCGTTGCCTCTGTTGAGCCCTCTCTAGCCACACAAACCGCTCCATCGCAATCGCCTCGCTTCCGCGCACCTCCTCGGCCGCTCGCACCGACCTCTACCACCCGGGACACCCGCGTAGCCGTCGTCTTCTCCGCACATGGTCGGAGCGCCGCCACCACCACCCTTACCGTGGTCCGGCCTCTCCGGTCCATCTCTATCTTCACCAAGCACACCGTTGTGATCACGATGAGCTCCAGAGGGTGTTTCTCACTTCATTTGAGTCGTTACCACGCCGGTGGACATTTTCATCGTGACGCCGTTGTCACCGTTCCGCCATGGCCATCGGGGAGGGGTCACCGGAGTGCAGGCTTGGCTGTAAAGGGTCGTAGTGAGTTCGTGAGACCAGTAGGGTCATGTTGGTTCGGCTTGGTCTCATCGGGGTCTCGTCGTCGGCGAGATGGTCCGGCGGCCACTGTTGGCCACGGTCGACGCCAGGGAGGAGGATGACGGGCGGGGCCGCGTCGTCAGCAAGAGGGAGGGGGCGGGGAAGCGAGATGATGAGGACATGACACCAACGGATACGACCATTGATTATAAGGTCTGCTCGTTCCTACATTTGCATAGTAATTTTAGGTACAATTCACTTGGTTCCACATGTACATGTCGTTATTTGAATGTAGGTACAAATGTGTCTCAAAGTGCAAGTCCATCAAAGTTGAACTTTCGGATCGTCGGCAGCCCGATAGTGCTTCATTGGAAAGACCATAACTCATCCATCCGGAGTGCGATCGAGGTCAATGAGCACTTGATGGAAAGCTTATTTGATAAGCTTTCAAATATATCTAGTCCCACCTCCAAATCATCGAGACATTCTATCACTATTTCTATCGGGTGTTACGGCGTCGTCACAGGCTTGTTATTCACACTTGGGTGTTATAGTCCAGTTCATGTGTTTTCCCCATAGTTTCCATCAAATCTTAGCCGTCGTGACCACTTTTGTGCACATTGTTCCTGTTTTGTCCTCTAATTCAGAGTCCAAACTTCAAATTGGTCCAGTTTTTGCATACAAACTCGGATTTCGACGTTCCATATATCGAAATCGATCAGAAAAATGGTCACAAGATCCTCTTTTCCTGGTCACAAGCTTTTACTCAATTTTGGACCCATCTTCTGAAATTTCCACAGGCCACGTCTTTCACTTGTTTAAGCTCAAATTTTCTGTGGTTACTTCTTGTGTGCTCCTAAGTGAAGAAAAAATATCAAAAAAATAAAAAGAAAAATTCAAAGATTCCCAAAAAACAACGACAACCCAAAAATAGAGAAAAAAGAGAGGGGCAAAAGTGTTATTCGAAGCTAAGGTATACCGTCAAGTTCATATTTATCGTAGTTTAGTTGATTTTTGCCTTCGTCCCATAGTCCACCGCCATATTTATTTCCTGTCCTACAACCATCCGCGCCATAGCCTTTGCATATTTCAGTTCCAGAGTCTGCCATGTTGAGTTTGTGTCCTAGGTCAAGGTCTTGTTGCTGGTTTAGATTGCGTTCTTTTCTAGTTTGTGTTGATTCCTCCATCCACCATCATCCTGTCTCATCATCAGTTTGCATCTTGTGTCCACAAAAAACCCTGATTCGAGCAGTTTTCATAAAACAGTCATAACTTTTGCATCCGAACTCGAATCGGGGCACATTTTATATCTACGGAGAACGCCAGAAAATTTTAGATCTGTTTTATCCCAGCAAATCTGGGTTCACAAAATTTAGAATTGTGAAATTCGATTAGAAACATCGAGTTTCAGGGCCCACAAGTTTTGGCCAGCTTTTTAGATCACAATCCTGAATTTGTATAGGCCACATCTTTTGTCCAATTGAGCTTAAATTTTTTAAGATTTGTTCTTGTGTGCTCCTTGACGAGAAAAAATATCAAAAGAGCAAAATCTAAAAAAAAAGTTTGGACAAAAAAAAGAAAAGAGAAGATAAGAGAAAAGGGAGCACATAAGGAACACCTCAATAGCTCTATTATTTGTGGTGTCTTTTTACCTTGTCCGTATTTTCATTGCTACCTTTCATACTTGTTTCACTCTCTTGTTTTGTCACAACTGGTGCTAGGAACACATATAGGCCAGCAACTAGGACAAGTGCTCTGGACATTTATTCAATATTGCTATCTGTTACTGAATTGTGTGCCACATATATATATTTGTTCTTTGTGTGTCTTCCAAGCTCCACATATATACTCCAGATCAGTACAGAAAAAGATCCTTGCAATCTTAGTGCCATGCCCTCATCGGTATCACAAACCAGTCGTCGGTTTTACCATCCACTGCTTTGCGTTGGTAAGAACTTGGTAAGAACTCGATAAGACGTGTATGAGGGTGTGATTCCACTGACCCATAAATAGTTGATAGGGTACTTATTTTGATTCTAACAATATATGTCAAACAACGAGTGTCTTTTTAAGAGTGAATTGCAGGACATCATGGATGGACTGTCTACGGAGTTTGCACAACGAGTGCACAGTTCTCAAATGGAGAAGGCAGAGCAAAACCAGTTCAACATCTTGTTTCAAACATACTTTGTTGTGAAGGAATGACATTGTCGTGTTATGATTGATGGCGAGACTTGCTACAACCTTGCAAGCTTAGAGATGGTTGAGAAGCTTGGTCTGACCACAAAGCCACATCCACGTTCATACTACGTTCAATGGGTAAATTCCTGAGATAAGATAAAGGTAACTAAAATTGTACGCATTGAGTTTTCCCTTGGTCCTTATAAGGATAGCGCTGAATTTGATATAGTACCTATGCAATCATGTCAATTGTTATTTGGTAAACCATGGATATCTAAAAATAATGTTGTGCACCATACAATTACTAATAAATATTTGTTTAAATATAATAGTATAAAAATTATACTTATACCTATGACTACTGCTCAAATTTTAAGGAAAGATCTCCTAAGGGTCGAGAGGAGGAAGAATGAGCCTTTTAGAAAAGAATGAGTTATTTTAAATGTTACAATACCTTCATCTAGATCTGAATTTTTACAAAATGAAGATATTACTTTGCCTCTTGTTGGAACTAATATTTTGCAGCATGTATCTAAAAATGAGGACAAAGTGACTAAGAAAGAACAGGTAAATGTATCAGATAAGAACTCTCTTGTTGTAATGAATTTTCCCACCAATGAAGCTAATAATCCTATACCAAAATCTTCTATTGATTTACCTTTGTCACATGGCGAATGTTCTACTGATCTTTGTGATAAAGAAAAGTTGTGATTGTGATATTAGGGGTTGTTTAGTTGGTGAAAAAGTTTGGGTTCGGCTACTGTAGCACTTTTCGTTTTATTTGGTAATTTATGTCCAATCATGGACTAATTAGGCTCAAAAGATTTGTCTCGTGATTTACAACTAAACTGTGTAATTAGTTTTTTCTTTCGTCTACATTTAGTACTCCATGCATGTGCCGTAAGATTTGATGTGACAGATACTGTAGCACTTTTTGGGTTCACTTTTCGTGAACTAAACAGGCTCTTATTATTCATGTGTAGCAATCAGTGAATGAGAATGCTTCTTTTGTTTTGGAACAAAATACTTGTGCTAAAAATAAACAATTGCTTCCAATTGCCACTGAACAAGATGAACTAAAATTGTTGACTTCTTTAAATACTTTGGGATATATTGAGTTTGAAACACTGTGTGCTCTGATTAGTTTAGAGGAGAAATTTTTATGTGCTGAATTACCATGGTTGTATACATGTATATATCAATTTATTGGCAAATATAATTATAAAGGAGAATATATGGTACATCGAGTTTATATTTGTTCAAATATGAAATCTCCTTTTTCTATGCATCAATATGACCAATCAAAGGGCTGCATTAGATATAATCATGTCATGTTAAGATCCCCAAGTTTTGTTATAAAGAAACATGTTAAATTTCAAAAAGGGAAGCAATATTGGCTACAACCTATAGTCTGTCCCCCAACTAAGCTCAAACCGAGGACGGTTTGTTGTCAAGAAGGGGAGGATGATGAGGACATGACACCAACGGATACGACCATTGATTATAAGGTCCGCTCGTTCCTACATTTGCATAGTAATTTTTAGGTATAATTCACTTGGTTCCACATGTACATGTCGTTATTTGAATGTAGGTATAAATGTGTCTCAAAGTGCAAGTCCATCAAAGTTGAACTTTTGGTTCGTCGGCAACCCGATAGTGCTTCATTAGAAAGGCCATAACTCATCCATCCGGAGTGCGATCGGGGTCAATGAGCACTTGATGAAAAGCTTATTTGATAAGCTTTCAAATATATCTGGTCCCACCTCAATATCACATTGGCAATGCCTCTAAATCATCAAGACATTCTGTCACTATTTCTGTCGGGTGTTACGACGTCGTCACGGACTTGTTATTCACACTTGGGACCCAAGCCCAAGTTGGAGCACGCCACAAGAAGACGGAGAACCCCTAAGAGATGCCCAAGGATGTCCTACTCCTTGGCCACCACCTTAGGAGGCCTGCAAGGACGTTCAAGCCAAGCCGGAGGCCCAGTCCAATTCGAGTTCGAGTCTGCTTCGGCCTTCTGGACCAGTCTATAATAAAACGGACGCTCATGACGCATTCGGACTCCGTTTTTTATGATCCACATATGGATGGAAAGATAATTTCATAAGCTAACCAATGGCTTTAGTTTGAGATCCAAAATCCATCGGAGTCAATGGAAATTATCAAAACAAGTTGACATCCAGAAACTGTCAGGGCGCTGTCTCGTCGTCTTTTGGGTCGTTTGGGCCATGTAACGTGTCAAGACTCCTTAGGGACGTGAGTGGGGGTCCTTGAACGTCTCTTAGGCTTTATAATCAGTAGACGCCACCTACGTTAGGTTTTGGGTTTTGCTTAGATCAATCTGTCCATTGATAGTCGTTGTTTCATCGGTTTGTGAGACCCCACTTGAGAACTTAATTATTCATCTGTAGTTTGTCTCAAATCTTGAGTTGCGTTCTTCCGAGGTCTTGCTTGTGTTCTTCATTTCGTAGGCAGGGATTAGCCTTCATGGCGAGGTCAACCGGTTGGAGACACGGTTGATAACCAAAGGAGTTGTGGTGCTAAGATTATAGGATTTGGTCTTTCGATCTGAAGCCGGATTGGTGTGTCACTCTCCGCCTAAAACGATAGTTACCTTCTACCTAACGGAAGATCGGGAATCACGTCCCCATCATGAGTGGGCTGGCCTGGTGGGCCGGGCGGAGCTGAGCGGGTCACGAGCGAGAGAGAGAGGAGAGGCGCGGGCGCGTGCGGGCCACGAGCACGCACGACCGGGCCGCCGCGATGCGCTGGGCCAAGTGAAGGAGAAGAGAGAGGGAAGCGGCCTGTGCTGCGGTTTTTGTTTTTTCTTTTTTGTTCAAAAATGTTAAATAGTAACCAGTTTTGTTTATTTTGTTGTGAATTATTTAGAATTCTAAAAATAGTGAATTTTTTTGAGTAAACTCTCTGTGCTGTGTACTATTTAGGAAAAATATTAAATGCAAATTTTGTTTAGTTTTTGTAAGTTATTTAATTAGTTCAATTAATTAATAAATGATTTTTCCATAATTTTCTAGGCATAATTAATTATCCAAAAATTATGAAAATTGTTTTACCACTTTGTTTTGATGTAAGCTTTCGAAAATAAAATTTTGAGCTTAATAAGACAAAGTTGATTTTATTCTTAATTTATGCTTTATTAATTAATTAGCTAATCAATTAATTAGGGATTAATGATTAGGGTTGTTTGACTTTGAGATTGAGTGTTGACTCTGGGTCATTAATACTTAATGACCTTTAGCATCCTTAATTTATTGTTTAAGCTCTCGTAATTATGTTGTTAAGACGTCATTAGTGTTATTTCATGTGATTAACGAAAGTCTCTTTTGAAGTAGTTAACCTAAGTGAACCCTCGGTTAGGGTTAGGTTAGAATCTTTTGTTTTGCAACTGTACCATGAAGGAAAGTTGTACTCAAGTTATTAACCTTGTTATTCTTGCATCAAGCATCATGTTTATTACTTCATCATCTTACGCATACGTTATCATCGCGTGTAGTCTCCGTGAGCGAGGAGATTGCCGAAGTCAAATCCGTTCCCGAAGAAGAGCCGACGTCCATGGAGGTGGGATTTGATATTTGTGGTACTGACCTAGAACCTGAATTTAACCCTTCCTTGCATTTTGAAAAGTTTACTTCACTTATATAATGCTTTATTGCATTAGGTGATAGGAGTTGAGTGATAACCTAATTACTGCATTACCATACTTGATACTTTGATATCATCCTTGTTACTATTTTTATTTGAAAATGCTTAGTATGCTTAGCCAGGCTTAAATGAGAAAACTTAAAAAATGTTAAGAAAAGTTTGAACGGTTGTTGGACAACCACTTGATGAATAATAATGATGATAATCTGGGACCAATCAGTTGACTTGCATTGGAAAAAGGAGTCCCCACGTAGTGTCTCCGACTGAGTCAGTTAAGGACCGTACCATTGTTTGAATTGCGTGCGTCAAGAATTTGCAACTAACCACATGCTCCGGTAAGCCTAAGACCTCGGTAATGCCAACATGTGAATGGCCAACCGCGCACTGGGAGTGGAGAGATGACGAGAGTAGTTTGTACCCTCATAGCCAAGAGCTGAATTGGAGATGTACTGTACTCTCGGGTGGCGCTAGACCCGGTCATGTTTTGGAGGATCCGAGTGAAGGTTGATATCTGTAGGTTAATGTCCTACATATGTCATGTGGTTAGGAATCCTCAGCTGGGTATAATCGATTCGAATCTTCGCTGCTCCTCGGTTAAGGAGACTTGATTCTCTGTTCAACATCGTAGTTAAGAAATGAAACTTTGGTCAGAGAATAAGAAAGAAGTTGTATGAGTTATATGATCTAGATTAGGATCACTTACATTATGTTAATGATTAATACTGTATAAAACATTGATCTTAAGGATTCATTATTAGTAGCTTTTATGCAAAAGAACCTTGATTCTTGCTAGAACCTCACCTTGATTCCCCTGAGCCTGCATTCCGAAGTCGTCTTCACCCTGATTCGTTGATTAAGTCTTGTTGAGTACTTTCGTACTCAGAGTTTGTTGAACCGCTGTTGCAGGTGCGTCTCATGAACAGGTGTGTTTCGAACCCTGTTGCATGACCATTCTTGCGGTAAGCGACGACGAGTAAGATGTTTGGCTCTTGGGCAAAGCGTCGCGTTTTGGTGATTGTAATAATGTTAATAATGCTACTCCACTGTTACAGTTGTAACACTAAACTTAAGCTTTGTAAATTTGGAACAACAGGTTTGTGAACTTATGTTATGTTAGACTTCCGCTTTTGTACTCTGATATAATTTATTATCTAAACTATTGTAATACTATAATTCCTCTGAAATGTGATCCTGCTCAGAAGATCATGAATGATTCAGGTTTCTCGAGGACACCCGACAGGCTTCTTAAGTTATGTGGTACACATGTATGGTGGTTAGAGGTCTTTAAGACGATAACAAGTACATGTGGGCCATATTATTTAGGAGGTTCTGCCACAGCTGGTATCAGAGCGATCGTTTTCAGGGTTATTGTAGTATTGCATTTCCAAACTTCAAAATGATTTGGGTCAAATGAATTTAACTGGTTATTTTGGTCCAAATTGCTTATTACCTATCTCTATTCATCTTATAGTTCTTTAGTCATGTTTAAAGACTATTGGTGGAATAGCATGTTAAAATTGCCCTATGTATATAGTTTAATGTTTTTGTTACTCTTATGCATTTATTTACTGTAATCTTTAATGTTAGTTCATAAGTCGGATCATGCATCATGATTAATGAACCTGTTAATTATCTTCCCTATTAATGTGGTTTGGGTTAAGTAGTATCAATCCTATTCGTGCTAACCTTCAGATCCTCCCGAGCTATCCTTACCAATTATATCTTTTCCCGCTATAGGATGGCATGTACCAAGTTGACGCCCCGCAAGTCCACCGGACCCAAGGGAGTTCCTCGTCACCAGGTTGCTCCTAGGGACGAAGGTGCTAGTAGCAGCAGTAGCAGGCCTAACCCTCAGGCTGAGATGGAGAGGCTTTCCGCTGAGTTAGCCCAGGCTACACGAGATAGAGCTACTGATGCTATCCAGGTCGGGGAGTTAAAAAGTCAGTTACGACGGCTCACCGGGGCTCATCTGAGTTGTGAGCGGATGATGGGTCGTTTGGTGGTGGAAAAGAATGAGGCATGGCACCGAGAAGATGTTGCTAGGGAACGTGCTAAGGAGCTACAATTATATGTTAATGATCTAGAGGGAGATAACCAGATTCTCCTTGAGGAAGTGCATCAGCTGTTCTATCAACTGCATCCTCCTCCTGGTGCAGCTGAGCTAGACCCTGGTGTCATCCTCGTAGATGGTGGCAAATCTGCGGAGGAGTCTGAGGAAGAAGAAGATCCAGAGGAGATGGAGCTTGTGGACGAAAGTGATCATGAGGGAGGTCATGTTTTAGGAGTGGACACTGACCACGAGGACTAAAGTGGTTGAGTGTTAGTGTTAAGCTATAAGTTTTTGTATGTTGTCAGCCTTAGTTGAACTAGGTAGTCCGACCTAAGTGCGGACTTGTGTAATAAATAAATGAATCTGTGTGGTGTGTTTGTAGTAACTTTTATAAAGTTCAATAAAAGTTTGTGAATAAAGTTTGGTTTGTTATCAACAGATGGCTCATACTGATGATGGTACTGGAACTTCACTGGGTGGGAATGGTGCCCCTAATCCACCACCCATTCCACCAAATTTGGCAGAGGCTATGATCACCCTTGTCAATGCTACTGCAGAGAATGCTAGGTTACTGAGAGAAATGGCTCAGCACAATCAAAATGCACCACCAGGCAATCGGGGATGGTACAACCATCGGAATGAGACCACTTATGTGGATTTCACTGATACCTGGCCCCTAGTGTTTACCAAAGCTGATGAACGTCTAGAAGCGGATGATTGGCTCCGTACCATGGATCAAAAGGTCAACCTCATTGATTGTAGTGAATACCAGAAGCCAGTATTTGTAGCCCAACAGCTTTGGGGTGCTGCAGGAGCATGGTGGGGAAACCATCTTGCCGCACAACCAGCTGGTCACCGTGTGACCTAGGTAGAATTTTGTGAAGCCTTCCGTGCTCATTTCATTCTAGAGGGCATTATGCTTAGAAAGTTGGAGGAGTTCCTTGCTCTAAAGCAGGGAGATCAATCAATGATGCAGTACGTGGGAAAGTTCAATCATTTATCACAATATGCTGCTGACCAAGTTAATTCAGATCAGAAAAAGCAAGCTTGTTTTATGAGGGGTTTGAATTCAAAGATTCAAACCATGATGACTAGTTGCCTCAATGTAACTTATCATGAGACTGTTAACATTGCTCTTTCGTTAGAAGAGGAGTATCAGAAGCACAAGGAGGCTAAGAAGAAGAAGGTGCCATATGGATCTTCTGGTAGCAACCAAAAGCGCCAGAAGATAGTGTATCATCCCCAGAATCATTTTCGTCCTTCTTTTCGTCTACCCCAATTTCAAGCCCGGCAACAGGCATTTGTTCGTCCTGTTGCAGCTCTACCGTACCCACGCCAGCCGAATGCTCCTGGCATTCGTCTCCCAGTCACGCAAGGCAACAATACCAATAACTATCCCTGCTATAATTGCGGAAAGACAGGGCATTTCTCGAGGGAGTGTCCATACCCGAGGCAGTATAATCCAAATTTTCAGAAAGCTCCTGTGCCCCAACAACAGAACCAGAACCAGCATCGGGGCAATAATCTGGACGTGTCTTCTACATGCAAACTAGGGCAATTCCAGAGGGAGAGCCCATCATGATGGGTATGTTTCCTGTTGCAAATCACCCTATAGTTATGCTTTTTGATTTAGGTGCATCATATACATTCATCAATCGAACATTTGTCATGAAACATGCAATTCCAATTGGGGAAACGAAAGAAAACTTCTTTATACAGTCGCCCGGGGGACGTCTATGTACTAAGGAAATGGTGCATCAGGTGCCTATAGAATTGGGTTGGCATACTTTTCCCACGTCCATGATAATTCTGAAGGATCAGGATATAGATGTGATCCTAGGTATGAATTGGATGTATCAGCGTGGAGCTGTAATAGACACTTTGAATAGAACAATAAGATTGAACTTACCTGATAGTAGTTCTCAACTTCTCATCCAACTCCAAACACCAAAAAGGGTAGTCGAAAGAGTTTGTGCAACCTCTATGAAGGAGATCAGAGATATCCCTATAGTTTGCGAGTTTCTAGATGTTTTCCCAGATGATCTGCCTGGTTTACCTCCTGACAAAAATGTGGAATTTGTGATTGAGTTGAAACCTGGTACTGCCCCAATATCTAGAAGAGCATACAGAATGCCACCGAAAGAATTAGCAGAACTCAAAATACAGTTACAAGAATTGCTTGACAAAGGTTTTATCCAACCCAGTTCTTCACCATGGGGATGTCCAGCTATATTTGTGAAAAAGAAGGACAAAACTTTGAGGCTGTGTGTTGATATCGTCCATTGAATGAAGTGACTATCAAAAATAAGTTCCTCTTCCTCATATTGATCTACTCTTTGATCAACTTGCTGGATCCAAAGTGTTTTCTAAGATTGATCTCCGATCTGACTACCACCAAATAAAAATCTGCCCTGAGGACATTCCAAAGATTGCTTTCACCACTAGATATGGTCTTTATGAATATCCATGTCCTTTGGTTTTACAAATGAACCAGCTCATTTCATGCACCTCATGAACTCTGTTTTCATGCCAGAGCTCGACAAGTTTGTCGTTGTCTTCATTGATTATATCTTGGTTTACTCCAAAAACAAAGAGAAACATGCGAAACATTTACGCATCGTTCTAAGTCGCTTCAGGAAACATCAGTTATATGCTAAGTTTAGCAAATGTGAGTTTTGGCTAAATGAGGTGCCATTCCTCATACATGTTTTATCTGCCGAGGGTGTTGCTGTTGACCCTGGCAAAGTAAGGGATATTCTAGATTGGAAGCCCCAACTACCGTCCATTTAGTTTTCTAGGAATGGTGGGTTATTACCGTCGATTCATTCCTGATTTCTCGAAGATATCGAAACCTATCACTGAGTTGTTGAAAATTCAAGTTAAATTTGTCTAGTCATCAGAATGTGAGAAAGCTTTCTAGACTCTGAAAAGGTTGTTAACCACTGCTCCAATTTTAGCTCAACCAGATATTGAGAAGTCGTTTGATGTCTACTATGATGCTTCTGGTACCGGTATTGGATGTGTATTAATGCAAGAAGGTCGAGTGATTGCTTATGCTTCTCGACAACTCAAACACCATGAAGAGCACTATCTAACTCATGATTTAGAGTTAGCGGATGTTGTTCATGCTCTAAAGATCTGACGACATTACTTGTTGGGTAATACATGTCACATCTATATAGACCACAAGAGTTTGAAGTACATTTTCACTCAGGCTAATTTGAATATGCACCAACACAGATGGTTAGAGTTGATAAAAGATTATGACTTGGAAGTACATTATCATCCGGGTAAGGCAAATGTTGTTGCCAATGCCCTCAGTCGAAAGACTCATTGCAACTGCTTGACAGTGAAGCCATTAGATATTTCTTTGTGCCACGAGATAGAAAAGCTGGGCATTGAAATAGTTCAACAGAGCAGTGTGGCCAACATCACCGTGGAATCCACTATCCGAGATCAGATTATTGCTGCTCAGAAAGGGAATAAGGGTATAGTCCACATAAAAGAAAACGTTAGAAGGGAAAAATGTTCGTGTTTCAGAGTTGATGAAGCAGATGTCCTATGGTTCAAGAATCGTCGGTCGTACCCAAGGTTCTTGAACTATGTCAGTTAATTCTTGATGAAGCACATTTAACCAGATTCTCTATCCATCCAGGAAGTAATAAGATGTATCATGATCTAAAACAAAGATTCTGGTGGACTAAGATGAAGATTGAGATTGCCGATATATAGCCAAGTGTGACACTTGTCAGAGAGTGAAAGCTGTGCATCTAAAGTCAGCCGGAGAATTGCAGCCACTACCCATTCCAGCCTGGAAGTGGGAAAATATTAGCATGGATTTTATTATGGGTTTGCCCAAAACTTCAAGAGGGTTTGATTCTATCTGGGTTATTGTTGACCGCCTCACTAAATCTGCACATTTCATTCTAGTCCAAACTATATATCCAGCTATCCGATATGCTAAGATATATTTTGAAAGAATTATCAGTCTTCATGGGATACCGAAGACCATTGTATCTGATAGAGGTACATAGTTTGTCAACAATTTCTAGAGGCACTTACATGAGTCCCTGAGTACTAAACTACTACACAGTACTGCTTATCATCCGCAAACAAGTGGACAGACTGAAAGAGTCAATTAGATTCTCAAAGATATGTTGAGATCGTGTGTGCTCAGTTATTTTGATACTTGGGATGAATGTTTACCCTTAGCAGAGTTTTCTTACAATAACAGTTATCAAGAAAGTATCAAAATGGCATCGTTTGAAGCACTATATGGTCGTAGATGCAGAACTCCACTGAACTGGTTAGAACCCGGAGAGAGATGGTTTTTAGGGTTATTCTGGTAAAAGAAACTGAAGAGAAAGTTAGACGTATACAAAATAATATGAAGATGGCACAATCTCATCAAAAGAGTTATGCAGATAAGAGACGTCGATCACTAGTGTTTGAAAAAAGGGATTATGTGTATTTGAAAGTATCATCTATGAAAGGAGTTAACCGATTTGGGGTTAAAGGCAAGTTGGCACCTAGATACATCGGACTGTTTTAGATTTTGGAACGATGTGGTAAAGTGGCATACCGTGTGAGGTTACCAGAACAACTTTTAGCAGTGCATAATGTGTTTCATGTATCACAACTGAAGAAGTGTCTTCAAGTACCTGATCAAGTGGTTGACTTTGAGGGAGTTGAGCTTGAACCAGACCTAACCTATTCAGAACATCCTGTCAGAGTTTTGGACCGGAAAGATCATGTTACTCGAAGTAGAACAATTAAGTGGTACAAGATACAGTGGAATCAACATTCAGAAGAAGAAGCAACATGGGAATCTGAAGATTACCTGATGGAGAATTTTCCTGAATTCTTTGCTTCTATCTAAGTTACAATTTCTTCTCTAAGTTGTTCTTTTTAAACTTGGTAATGTAAAAATCCCTACCTATTTTATGAACCAGTCTTGAACATGTTTGTTTGACACGTTTTCTTTTCCATTACTTAACCTAAGGCTTTAAATCTTGGGACAAGATTTCTTTAAGGGGGAAGGGCTGTAACACCCTTGGTGTTATAGTAACTAAAAACATGTCATGTCATCATATGCACTACAAAGCACCCATGATTAGGGTAACTACGTTATGCATCAACTAAAATGAGTTTACCTTCTTAGGTTGGATGTGCTTCTAAGTGGTTTGACTCGAATCCAAAAACCCTAATTTCGAATGTCACCGCAAATACTTAGTTTATGTCCTTCATAATTTGAGGTGTATGATGGTGTTATACACTAGTGCCAAGTGTAGGGTATGAGCTCAAGTCCAACTTATAAAATAAAGCTTCAAGTTCGAGTTTGCTTTTGGAGTCCAAAACTTGTTGCAAGTTTTTCGCTTCGAATTTGAATTCAAATTTGAGGAATTATTAAAAGAATTTCCGAAGTCAACCTGGTCAACCAAGAGTGACATTTGGTCAAACATGGGATGCTTGACTTAATGATGCCCTTGGGTGATGGTGTGATCACTAAATAATCACCAATTAATAGAGTATCAAGTTTCAAATTGAAATCTTTTCGAAAACCCTAAAAAGCAAAACCCTGATTTTACCCCTTTTAGCATAATTCAAAATCTAAGAAAAATTTGGAAAAAAGTTTAATACCAAGTTTGTAGATCTTTTCAAGGGCTACAAGTTTGGTGTTTTGAGTTTTCAAAGTTTCAGCATAAAATTTGGAGTAATTTTGAAAAGATTCAAATCTAAAATTTGACCCCTTTTCATCTCCCCAAGGCAATTTCAAAATGGAGGCATAATTTGAAAATGTTTTGAATAGCAAAGTTATAGGTCTTACCTAGGTTTAAAACTTTAGTACTTTGAGTTTTTGAAGTTTCAATATAAAATTCAAAGTAATTTTGAATTTACAGATTTCCAGAAAATGTCCCCTTTTCAATTTAAATCCAAATTTTAGAATCTAGTCCAAATTAGAAAATGTTTATATTGAGAAAGTTGTAGAACTTTGAAAATTGAGCAACTTTTGTATTTATAGATTTTCAACTTCTATAGAAAAATTTAGAGTAATTTGGGAATTATCTCCAGTGGCATTTTTGTAATTAATTTGAAATCCAGCCAATGGCAGAACGCCACCTCCCGCCCGACGCCGGCGAGCTTTGAACCCCTTCCAGGCGCGCCTTCGATATCTAGCTCCTGCTTCGGCGTGTTCACGACGAGCCGCGTGTCGTCTTGAGGTCAATTTCATCGCCCTATAATGGCCGAGCACCATCGTCGTTGAGTTTTCTTCTTCTCTGTTTCTGCCACCGCCGAAGCTCTGTCGCTCGCCGTTGCCTCCGTTGAGCCCTCTCCAGCCACACAAAATGCTCCATCGCAATCGCCTCGCTTCCGCGCACCTCCTCAACCGCTCGCACTGACCTCTACTGCCCAGGACGCCCGCGTAGCCGTCGTCTTCTCCGCACACGGTTGGAGCATCGCCACCACCACCCTCACAGTGGTCCGGCCTCTCCGGTCCGTCTCCGTCTTCACCAAGCACACCGTTATGATCACAGTGAGCTCCTAAGGGTGTTTCTCACTTCATTTGAGTCATTACCTTGCTGGTGGGGCATTTTCACCGTGACGCCATCGTCACCGTTCCGCCGTGGCTGTCGGGGAGGGGTCACCGGAGTGCCGGCTTGGCCGTAAAGGGTCGTAGTGAGTTCGCGAGACCAGCAAGGTCATGTTGGTTTGGCTCGGTCTCACTGGTGTCTCGCCGTCGGCGAGATGGCAGCCGGCGGCAACCGTTGGCCACGGTCGACGCCGGGGAGGAGGATGACGGGCGGGGCTGCGTCATCAGCAAGAGGGAGGGGCGGGGAAGCGAGTGGGCCGACCTAATTTGCTGGGCTGGTGGAGCTAAGCGGGCCGCGAGCGAGAGAGAGGAGAGGCGCGGGCGCGTGCGGGCCGCGAGCGAGCGCGACCAGACCGCCGCGATGCGCTGGGCCAAGCGAAGGAGAAGAGAGAGGGAAGCGACCTGTGCTGCAGTTTTTGTTTTTTCTTTTTTTTCAAAAATGTTAAATAGTAACCAGTTTTTATTTATTTTGTTGTGAATTATTTAGAATTCCAAAAATAGTGAAATTTTTTGAGTAAACTCTCTGTACTATGTACTATTTAAGAAAAATATTAAATGCAAATTTTCTATAATTTTTGTAAGTTATTTAATTAGCTTAATTAATTAATAAATGACTTTTCTATAATTTTTCTAGGCATAATTAATTATCCAAAAATTATGAAAATTGTTTTACCACTTAGTTTTGATGTAAGCTTTCTAAAATAAAATTTTGAGCTTAATTAGACAAAGTTGATTTTATTCTTAATTTATGCTTTATTAGTTAGTTAGTTAATTAATTAATTAGGGCTTAATGATTAGGGTTGTTTGACTTTGAGATTGAGCGTTGACTTTGGGTCATTAACACCTAATGACCTTTAGCATCCTTAATTGATTATTTAAGCTCTCTTAATTATGTTGTTAAGACGTCCTTAGTGTTATTTCATGTGATTAACGAAAGTCTCTTTTGAAGTCGTTAACCTAAGCGAACCCTAGGTTAGGGTTAGGTTAGAATCTTTTGTTTTGCAGCTGTACCGTGAAGAAAAGTTGTACTCAAGTTATTAACCCTGTTATTCTTACATCAAGCATCATGTTTATTACTTCATCATCTTACGCATACGTTATCATCGCGTGTAGTCCCCGTGAGCGAGGAGATTGCCGAAGTCAAATCCGTTCCTGAAGAAGAGCCGACGTTCGTGGAGGTGGGATTTGATATTTGTGGTACTGACCCAGAACCTGAATTTCCCGTCGACCAAGGCAAGCCCCGGTTACATTTAACCCTTCCTTGTGTTTTGAAAAGTTTACTTCACTTATATAATGCTTTATTGCATTAGGTGATAGGAGTTGAGTGATAACCTAATTACTGCATTACCATCCTTGATACTTCGATATCATCCTTGTTACTATTTTTATTTGAAAATGCTTAGTATACTTAGCCATGCTTAAATGAGAAAACTTTAAAAATGTTAAGCAAAGTTTGAAGGGTTGTTGGACAACCACCTGATGAATAATGATGATGATAATCTAGGACCAGTCGGTGGACTTGCATCGGGAAAGGAGTCCCCATGTAGTGTCTCCGACTAAGTCAGTTAAGGACCATACCATTGTTTGAATTGCGTGCGTCAAGAATTTGCAACTAACCACATGCTCTGGTAAGCCTAAGACCTCGGTAATGCCAACATGTGAACGGCCAACCGCGCACTAGGAGTGTAGAGATGGCGAGAGTAGTGTGTACCCTCGTAGCCAAGGGCTGAATTGGAGGTGTACTGTACTCTCGCGTGGCGCTGGACCCGGTCATGTTTTGGAGGATCCGAGTAAAGGTTGATATCTGTAGGTTAAAGTCCTACATATGTCGTGTGGTTAGGAATCCCCAGCTGGGTATAATCGATTCGAATCATCACTGCTCCTCAGTTAAGGAGACTTGATTCTCTGTTCAATATCGTAATTAAGAAATGAAACTTTGGTCGGAGAATAAGAAAGAAGTTGTATGAGTTATATGATCTAGATTAGGATTACTTACATTATGTTAATGATTAATACTGAATAAAACATTGATCTTAAGGATTCACTATTAGTAGCTTTTATGCAAATGAACCTTGATTCTTGCTGGAACCTCACCTTGATTCCCCTAAGCCTGCATTCCGGAGTCGTCTTCACCCTGATTCGTCAGTTAAGTCTTGTTGAGTACTTTTGTACTTGGGGTTTGTTGAACCGCTGTTGCAGGTGCGTCTCATGGACAGGTGCGTTTCGGACCCTGTTGCATGACCGTTTTTGCGGTAAGCGACGACGAGTAAGATGTTTGGCTCTTGGGCAGAGCGTCGCGTTTTGGTGATTGTAATAATGTTAATAATGCTACTCCACTCTTATGGTTGTAACACTAAACTTAAGCTTTGTAAATTTGGAACAACAGGTTTGTTAACTTATGTTATGTAAGACTTCCGTTTTTGTACTATGATGTAATTTATTATCTAAACTGTTGTAATACTGTAATGCTTCTAAAATGTGATCCTGCTCGGAAGATTGTGGATGATTCGGGTTTCTCAAGGACACCCGACAGACTTTTTAAGTTCTATGGTACATATGTATGGTGGTTAGAGGTCTTTAAGCCGATAACAAGTACATGTGGGCCATATTATTTAGGAGGTTCTGCCACAACAAGCCGCCTACACAATACTAGTAAATAACAAGGCTAATTACTCCTATGAGATAGGCTATTCTACTCAAGCTAAACAAGACAAAGAATAATAAGTAAAGGAGAGAGCTTGAATAGATATACCAACGATGATGAGAAGAGATATGTCTAATGTACCAATCAATCAACGTGATCACATACACAAATGAAATCCTCGGCAAAGATGACACAATATTTTTTTATCAAGATTCACTTGCTTCCCGACAAGCTACTCCTCGTTGTGGCGATACACCCACTTGATGGATCGCGAGCTAATCAACTATCAAGAGTTGAACCCTCAACGGGTGCCGTACATCCACTCACAAGATGAGGATCCTCCAAGCCATGAGCTCCACTAGAGTAGCCAATTCATGAACTCCCGCGGGGAAGACTCAAGAACCCCTCACAATCGCTTGGTGAGGCTCGAAACAATCTCACTGCTCCAAGCCGTCTAGGGTGTCGGGAAACACCCAAGAGTAACAAGCAATCCGCAGCAAACTCAAGAATCAAGTGCCACTAGATGCAACTCTCAATGCAATACACTTAAATCTCACTCAATCTCTCTAGAGTATGTAACCAAGCAAGGAGATGAGTGGAGGGGAAGTTCTCTAGCTCAAAGTGTGCCTCAATATCTTAAATGTGCAAGAGAGAACCCCCAAGGGCCGAACACCTCTTATTTATAGCAAATGGAGAAGCCACTAGCCGTTATACCCCTGTCACGCTCGACAAACGCGTCTATCGCTTGACCGACAGACGCGGTCGCGGTGTCTGTCGCACCAAGCGACGCCACGTGTCTAGCTTCACTCGAAAATCCAATAGTCGAGTACGAATCGTCAGACGTGTCTAACGCTTTGAGCCCTCAGCGTCCGTCGCGCGTCAGACGCTCTCCAGTAAGGATTGAGAACGCTCGGAGCTGTGACAGACGCGTCTATTAGAATGTCGACAGACGCTCGCCCGCGTCTGTCGCAGCGTGACGCCGAGATGCCCACTGCGTAGCACCGATAGACGCTGACATCACGCGTCTGTCGCATGAACGTGCCCGCGTCCGTCGCACTGCTCCAACACAATGCGCCTAGGGTTAGGCGACAGACGCCCTGGCCAGCGTCTGTCGCAGCCGTGCGTCGCGTCTGTCGCGTGTTTCTCAGCGTAAACTCGTTCCGCGACTTCGCCACTTCTTCCAACTTTCGGTGTAAAGGAAATCGGTCATTTCCATTCCTCGAAAACGCTTGAATCCCGCCGAGCTCTTTAGACTTTTTTCTCTCTTGCATGTTTACATCGAGAACCCCATTCTTTCTCTTTATTCTTCTCCACGTCTTTTTCTTCATCTACCTCCAGATCGTGGGACACTACTCGTTACTGGATCCCAACACTCCCAATCGGCCACAGCCACCCCAACCGGCCATAGCTAGCCATAGCTAGGCAGGGCCGCACCAGGCCAACAACGAAGACATAACCCACTAGGCGGTGGTTGGGGGAGGCCAATGGTGGCTATGGGCGGACAGAGGCCTCCACACTTAGCTGGGGAATGCTAGGAGGAAGCTAGGGCCTAACGACAATAGATGATGTTGGCAGCTTCTTTATTGGCGTGAGAAGGAATAACAATTCAGAGAGTTGTGACACCACCGATCCAAGTCGCTCCCACACATTATACTTCCACGTCGATCGATTTGCCCAAGTGCGAAAAGGTTGAGGGTTATTGTAAGGAGTTATTGAAAAGAGTTTTTTTTTCAATCTTGCAAAAAAAAAACTAAGATTAAAAATGACTTTTGGAATAGTCTTAGAGATGCTCTAAGGCCCGGTTTAGATGCAAATTTTTTTGCAAAATGGGTACTGTAGCGTTTTCGTTGTTATTTGGTAAATATTGTCCAATCATGGTCTAATTAGGCTTAAAAGATTCGTCTCGTCCATTTCGTCTAAACTGTGTAATTAGTTTTATTTTTTTATCTATATTTAATGCTTCATGCATGTGTCCAAAGATTCGATGTGACGGAAAATCTGAAAAATTTTGCAAAATTTTTTAGGAACTAAACAGGGCCTAAGAAAAAGCAAGACGCTCGTGTATAAACGTGAGGGAAGCTAGTAGAACCTCTCCAAATTGATCAAGTCAATTCTAATACTTTACCATTCAAATTCTAATTCTATTCCAGCTTAGCCCATAATCTTGACAGCGCGAGATTGCTTTGAACCCGAGCCCTCTGTATCACACCCAGGGGCAAAAACGTCACGTAGGTAGGAAACTCCCCAACCCTTCCGCGAAGCTGCGACGCGCCCGCACGTCACCGTCACGTCCGTCAATTGACGGCTCAGCCCAGGAATAAAAATCAGCAGCCCCCGTCATCATTCTCCTTTCTCTCTCCTCCTGCCTCCCATTTCTCTCTCTCTTCTTCCTTGCTGTGCACTGCAAACCAACCATAACTTTCTCTTCCCTGCGACCAACCATAACTTTCTCTTCCCTGCGTGAACCGCGGAGCAAGAAGGGGACGTTGGGGACTTTGGGGCTGGGAAGCCTACATATCATTTCTCTAATTCGGGCGTGGTGAGTTGCATCTCTTCCTCCGTTCCCGTGAGCGCACGAGTCCGTCCTGCGATTTTCGCTGTAACTTCTGTTGAATTTAGTTTTGCTCCAGGGTTTGGGGTTTGAATCGATCGGGGTGATCTGATCTGAGATGTGATGCTGCAGGTTTGGGCTGGGAGGGCAGGAATCCGTGGGGCTGCAGCCCCATCCGGGCTGAGGGTTGAAGGAGCCAGCCCTTTGGTGTGCTCCCCCCAATCGGGGAAAAGGGAGCAAGGGTTGCTTCTTTGTTGCCTGTTGGTGAGCAATTTCAGTGACTTTTGGTTACGATTTACTGGGGATTTGAGTGAATTCCTGACTCATCGCTCCAAATGATCAGGCCGTTGCAGCATCCGTTACGCGATTGGGGATTCGACCATCAGCAGGGCGAAGTGACGGTTCTGCGCCACTTCCCCCCCCCCCCCCCCCCCCCCCCCCCCCCAATCCCATCAACTTTGGTATGCACCTTCTCATCCGTGTCACCTATCATCTGTTTTGTTTTGTTTTGTATCAAGTTAATTGAAAGCTCTGCAGTTTTTGTGCAGATTTGATTTTATTTGAACACAAGAGATGGGATTGTAATCTGGGTTGCTGTTCTGTGCGGCTCTCTTTGAGGGTTTCCTCCGTCCTGGATCGGGAAGGAAGGAGCCCTTGGATTTCCGTCTCCATGGCGCCCGCCTTGTAGTCTCAGGAATCTAACTTTGTAGATTTAGTGTAAATATTAGTGGTAACAGCTGTTGAGGAAGCTCTGGTCTCCTTAGTAGCCCTCCTGTGAATATGTCGTCAGCAGGTGTGATCGTCTTGGGGCCGATCCCAGAAGACCCTGCCTTCCTGCCCATCTGCTTCAATGGCAGCCGGTCGCCACACTGCTTGTCTGGGTCACAGCTGCAGGATTCAATTCTTATTTTCCTTGCTGTGCCTGGTATGCCACCCATGCCCATGAGCGTGCTGGGATCCGAGTCCATTGCCTCGGTCAAGCTGCGCATCCAGCGGTTCAAGGGCTTTGTGGTGACGAAGCAGCGGCTTGTGCTGGATGGGCATGAGCTGGCAAGAAACAACTGCCCAGTCAAGGATTATGGGCTGGCGGAGGGAAATGTTCTGCACCTTGTTATTCGGCTGTCTGATCTCCGTGTGATCAACATTGAGACTGCCACTGGAAAGAAGTTTCAGTTTCAGGTGGACCAGAGCCGCAATGTTAAGTTTCTCAAGAACAAGCTTGCAGCAGAGGGTGATGAGGATATTGGTAATCTTGAGGATCACAAACTTGAATATGATGGTGAGGAGCTTGAAGACCACCAGCTTGTAGCTGATATTAGCAAGAGGGATGATGCTGTGATTCATTTGTTCATCCGCAAACCAGCAAAGGTACGGACACAACAAGTTGACAGAGATACTTTGGTTACAGTTGTCAATCCACAGGAGAAAGGCAACCTGCAAAATGAAGCTCGTGCAATGAACTCCGCAAAATCAGTTGGGGTTAGTCCTGCTCCTGTTGAACCAATAGTTAACCGAAAAGCAAAGCTGTCACCTGAAGTGATGGAGATGATAAATTCAACCATAGCTGGACTGGAGAAAGGGCACCTGCCTGTGATGTCAGCTGAAGGTTCAGGAGGTGTTTATTTCATGCGAGATGCAGCAGGTCAGAAGAATGTTGCTGTGTTTAAGCCTATTGATGAGGAACCCATGGCCAAAAACAACCCAAGGGGGCTTCCTTTGTCCACAGATGGCGAGGGGATGAAGAGGGGAACAATTGTAGGGGAAGGTGCATTCAGGGAGGTTGCAGCTTATATTCTTGACCATCCAGTTAGTGATAGTAAATCTGGTCACAGTGTAGGGTTTTCTGGTGTGCCTCCCACCACATTGGTCCGAACCTTACATAGGGGGAAGAGCTTCAAGATTGGTTCACTGCAGATGTTCGTGGAGAACAATGGAAGCACTGAAGATATGGGTCCTCGACCTTTTCCTGTCAAGGAGGTTCACAAAATAGCAGTACTAGATATTAGGTTAGCTAATGCTGATCGTCATGCTGGGAATATTCTAGTGTGCAAGGAGGGAGAAGGTGGGAACTACAAGCTGATTCCAATTGATCATGGTTACTGCTTGCCAGAGAAGGTGATTATTTCTCTGTTACATTATGTATTTGGTTCATCTGCTTGCACCATATTTATTTCATATGGCTGATTAGAAACTTATGTTGCCCTATGTATGCAGTTTGAAGATTGTACATTTGAGTGGCTCTACTGGCCCCAAGCCCGTGAGCCATTGAATGATGAAACTATTGAATACATCAAATCACTTGATGCTGAAGAAGACATCAAGCTTCTCAAGTTCCATGGGTGGGAGCTGCCTCCACGATGCGCTCGCGTCCTGCGCATCAGCACAATGCTTTTGAAGAAAGGTGCAGCTCGTGGCCTCACACCACATGACATAGGGCGCATACTATGCAGAGAAACTGTGAATAGGGCCTCTGAGATTGAGGACATCATTCGGGAAGCCGAGGATGCTGTTCTCCCAGGGTCCAGTGAAAACATGTTCTTAGAAACTGTATCTGAAATCATAGACCATCACCTTGACAAGGAGTGAGTTTAGAAATTCAGAATAACTGATCTAGTTGTTCCAGCTGTATCCGGTTTGTTGTAAGTATTGTTGACAAGGCACTGGTCAAGGGACTAATGATTTCATTTGTTTGTATCCTCTCAAATGATTTCACTTGGTTGTAATAGCTCGAGTACTTTGCTTATGCACGTTTTGTGAATAATATGTTTGTTCAGTTAGACATAACCGGTGGAATGTCTATAAGCTATGGGGTATGCAATAAACCAAACAAATGCCGTACTCAGTTTGGCATGCCTAACTTGTGTGGTGCCAAACGGGTCCTATTTGTGGTGACTGTTGGGATATGGATGTCTGTCTACCAATTTTGCTGGATCTGATATTAGTTACGCACTAGTATGTTGTTGCTTCTGCTTTGGCGCAATCAATCCATATGTACTGTTTATTTCAGGTTGTCATCAAATCTAATATATGGGGCCGGGGTGTGTCTGGTTCTTCTACAGTTTGTCAGCTAAGTCAAATATGAAGAACGTGACTTGTAATTGCAAAGTTACTTGAATCGAGTTGAGTGTTGATGGGTAGTCATATATTTCCTTTGTTTCAAGCACATGTCTCGGAGGTTCGGTTTGCATTCAGAGTTGTTAGGATTGAAATCGTAGGTAGGATTGTCTTCTGCTTTTTTGTATTGGGTCGTAGAATCAGACCGTAGCATTGGGATCTTATTGGATTCTACAAAATATATTTTTTAGAGATTTTGTAATGTTGTCAAGATTGGAGCATATAATATTGTTTTTTATTTATGTAGTTGACTTTCTATAAATGTCGATCATTTGCCTCAAATCTATTTGAGTACCTTCTGTGTATTTTGTATAGGTTCTGCAGAAGCACCTTGAGAGGTAGTTCTATCGTTCTCTGATGCTACAAAAGACATTGGCAGGTACGATGAACTACTTTCTTCAATATTTATTACTTGTATGAGGTGTTATACCCAAATTTATTAATGTAGGTATCCAACTATGATTCATCTTAAACTTTAAAACTTTACGATATAATACTAGTCTGACTACATTACAATATGCACCTATGTTCTTTGTGTTGCTATAGTAGGCTCTAGCTTTGATTTGTTAGGGGATATGTCTATATCTTTGATTGATATGAGAACTAATTATGCACGGTGCGTGCTTAATCAAATCATGTAAACTGAAGTAAACACCCGTTCGACTGGTGTTATTCAGGTTTGTCAGTACAACAGCGAAGAGGAGACGGATATGCGTAACATTTTAATTTACTGATTACCTTACAATGCTTCCTAGATCGATAGTGGAGGGTTTGCTGCTTCCTAGAAAGGTGTATGGTTCTCTGAATTTATCACATATTATTATTGAAACATTGTGATCATGATAAGAGAAAGCTTCAGATTATTACTGGTTTCACGTTCCCTGTCAGTGATTATTCTATGTGAACATTGTTCTACGAACCATATCTGCTAAGTTTGAGTGCAAATGCTTCAGCAGTTTTGTTTGTTGTTCCCCTCAGTTTGAGTCTAATTTTTGAACCGAAATGATTCAATTGATTGTCTCCTCATTCTCACTTAGTAGGATGCCATTTAGCCGTACCCTTGCAAATTTACATTGTTTTGTCCATAGCTACCACACCAATGAATATTGTAGAATGAAAATCATGATAGAACATGCCGTCCTTTTATGATGCGCTTTTGCATTGTCAGTTCTCCAACTTCCGACATCTTCATCTCCTGCCAGTTCTCCAGCTGTATATAAGTGTGGCAGACTGCAGCCATCATACAAACTGTATATGCAGCCATTATTGTATGAAGGCTCCTGGTAAACAGCTTTATATAACTGTATCACTTGCCTGCAGTGGGTTTAGCATCCAGAATTACAGGCAAAACTCCTACATGCTTCTTCTGTCCTAATGGCAGAAACAGGAGCTATAGCTACAGCTGCAAGATTCATAAACTCCTTGAGCTTTCTGAAGTTAACTACATCTCTGATAATGAAACCATGGTAAACATTCTAAATGGAAGATTCAGAGGAGCTGAACACCGGAATATCAAGCCTCTCATCACTGATTTCCAGTTTCAAAATGAAAGGATACAACATAAAGTGTTCAAGATCAACAGAAGTGAAAATGTAACAGCGCATAGTCTAGCCACTAGAGCAAGACTTCCCTCTTTAAGTCTTATTAGTTTCTCTTGCTCAAATGCCTCGTGCTTCTCAATGTCCTATTAGAAACCTCATGCTACAATCTTCCTGGGGCGTTTACATGTTTGGACTGCTGGAGACGCCCATTCGACACCCCATCCGATCAAGCGGCCCCTTACTTGTGAATAAACCTAAGTAGAACATTAGAGCATGACCTGCGGCACGGTGATAGCATCCTCCCTGTCGAAGAGCTGCCTTGCCATGCCGTGTCAGTGGTGATAGGCTGATAGCATCCTCCCTGTCGAAGAGCTGCCCTGCCATGCCGTCGAGCATCTGCAATTCCGTGTCAGTGCTGCCAATCAGTGGTACCTTGCCCTCCCTAAATGGAATGGTTTAATGACTAAATCAAGATCAATTCACCAGCCAGGAATGCATGTTTTATAAAAGTGAATTATTACAATGTAACATCTTAGGAGAGTTACAGATACCCTGTAGAATTTTCATTGTAGGCAATAGGTATCACATTATTGCTAGAAGCAACCAAACCTGAAACAACAACAACATAGCCCTTTGTCTCAAGCGAGTTGGGGTAGGCTAGAGATGAAACCCAAAAGAGACGAGAAACAGGGAGACACATAAAGGGACATAAAGGGCACAAGACAAAAAGAGGTCACGGTTCAGGCACGTTGATTGCCAATCTCCAAGCGCTTCTGTCCATAACTAAATCCTTGGAGATATTCCACTCCTTAAGATCTCTCTTAACGGACTCGTCCTAAGTTAGTTTAGGTCGACCTCTACCGCTTTTTACATTATCGGTCCGCTTTAGAACTCCACTACGCACCGGCGCCTCAGGAGGCCTCCGTTGGACATGTCCAAACCATCTCAACCGATGTTGAATCAATTTCTTCTCAATTGGTGCCACCCCAACCCTATCCCGAATATCGTCGTTCCGGACTCTATCCCTCCTTGTGTGCCCACAACACCAACGCAATATACGCATCTCTGCTACACTCAATTGCTGGACATGTCGCCTTTTTGTAGGCCAACACTCAGCACCGTATAACATCGCCGGACAAATCGCCGTCCTATAGAACTTACCTTTCAGCTTCTGAGGCACCCTTTTGTCACAGAGAACGCCAGAAGCTTGACGTCATTTCAACCAGCCGGCTGAAATTCTATGCCTAACATCTTCATCAATGTCTCCATCCTTTTGTAGCATCGATCCTAAATACCGAAAAGTATCCTTCTTGGCCACCACTTGCCCATCGAGGCTAACGTCTCCCTCCTCGTGCCTAGTCGCGCTGAAATCGCACCTCATGTACTCGGTCTTAGTTCTACTAAGTCTGAACCCTTTCGACTCTAACGTGTGCCTCCATAATTCTAATTTCCTATTAACCCCCGCCCTACTGTCGTCAACTAGCACCACATCATCAGCAAAGAGCATACACCAAGGGATATCACCTTGTATGTTCCTTGTGACCTCATCCATCACCAAAGCAAATAAATAAGGGCTTAAAGCTGACCCCTGATGCAGTCCTATTTTAATTGTAAAGTCATTGGTGTCGCCATCACATGTTCGGACAAACGTCACCACATCCCTGTACATATCCTTGATGAGGGTAACGTACTTAGTTGGGACTTTGTGCTTTTCCAAGGCCCACCACATGACATTTCTCGGTACTTTGTCATATGCCTTCTCGAGGTCAATAAAGACCATGTGCAAGTCCTTCTTCTGCTCCCTATATCTCACCATCAATTGTCGTAATAAGAAAATCGCCTCCATGGTCGATCTACCAGGCATGAACCCAAACTGATTTTGGGTCACATGTGTCACTCTCCTTAGGCGATGCTCGATAACCCTCTTTTAGAGCTTCATCGTATGACTCATCAACTTAATCCCACGGTAGTTAGTACAACTTTGAACATCTCCCTTGTTCTTGAAGATAGGTACTAATATACTTCTCCTCTATTTTTCAGCCATCTTGTTAGACCGAAAAATAAGGTTAAAAATCTTAGTTAACCATACTATCGCTTTGGCGCCTAGATATCTCCACACCTCAATGGGGATACCATCAGGGTCCATCGCTTTATCTCCCTTCATCCTCTTCAAAGCCTTTTCGATCTCTGTCTCCTGAATTCTCCTCACAAAGCGTCTGTTGGTATCGTCAAATGAGTCGTCCAACTCAAGGGCAGGACCCTCATTCTCCCCATTAAACAGCTTGTTGAAGTACTCTCTCCATCTGTTCTTGATCTCCTCATCCTTCACCAGAAGTCGATCTATCCCATCCTTGATGCATTTTATTTGGTTGATGTCTCTTGTCTTCCTCTCGCGGATTCTAGCCATCCTATAAATGTCCTTCTCCCCTTTCTTCGTGCCTAGCCACTGATAAAGGCCATCATACGCATGACCTTTTGCTACACTCACAGCTCGCTTTGCAACCCTCTTCGCTATTTTATAGCCCTCAATGTTGGCTACACTCTTGTCATGGTGGAGACGCTTGAAACACTCCTTCTTCTCCCTAATAGCCCTTTGCACCTCGTCATTCCACCACCATGTGTCTTTCGCTTCCCGTTTGCCTCCCCTACTCACGCCAAATACTTCCGAAGCCACCTTCTGGACACATGTTGCCATCTTTAGCCACATGTCGTCGGCATCTTCTCCTTCTTCCTAAGGCCCCTCGTCTAGCATCCTCTCCTTAAACATTTGCGCTACTTCCCCTCTAAACTTCCACCACTTCGTTCTCGCAATCTTGGCCCGTTTGTCTCGGTGGACACGTACCCGAAAGCGAAAGTCTGCCACCACAAGCTTATGTTAAGGGACAACACACTCCCCAGGTAACACCTTACAATCAAAGCAAGCATGTCTATCCTCCCTCCTTGCAAGGATAAAGTCGATCTGGCCCGAGTATTGTCCACTACGAAAGGTTACTATATGAGATTCCCTCTTCCTAAAGAAGGTGTTCGCTATCAACAAGTCATAGGCCAGCGCGAAGTTCAAAACATTATTCCCCTCTTGATTCCTACTACCATACCTGAACCCCCGTGCACCCGCTCGAAACCTACATTAGTCGCACCAACATGGCCGTTGAGGTCTCCTCCTATAAAGAGTTTCTCGCTGATAGGCACGGTACTAACCATGCTATCAAGATCTTCTTAAAACTGCCTCTTGGTGCCCTCGCTAAGACCTACCTGAGGGGCATAGGCATTGATCACATTCAGAGTCGAATCTTCAACTAACAGCTTGACCAAGATAATCCGGTCGCCTTGCCTCCTAACATCAATGACTCCATCCTTAAGGCTCCTATCGATCAAAATGCCTACACCATTTCTACCCGATGTTCTCCCCGTGTACCAAAGTTTGAAGCCAGTATCATCCACCTCCTTCGCCTTCTGGCCCTTCCATTTAGTCTCCTGAACGTATAGAATATTTACACGCCTTCTAATTACTGCATCGACTAGCTCTCTTAGCTTACCCGTTAGGGACCCTACGTTCCAGCTACCTAGACGAATCCTAGTTGGCTCGGCTAGCTTCCTTACCCTTTGCACCCGTCGAGGGAAGTGCGAAGACCCTTGCTCATTTTTCACTACACCTGGGCGTAGATGTAGCGCGCCACTAAGGTTGCGACGGCCCGACCCTTGCTCATTTTTCATTGTACCCAGGTCACGATACGACGCGCCACTAAGGGGATGACGACCCAGCCCTTGCCCATTTAACACCACACCCGGGTTCCGATGTAGCGCGTCGCTAAGAGGGTTACGCCCCAACGAATCTCTTGTGGGTTTCAAATCCATGAGAGTGGCCGTTTTTTTACTGTTGATTCGCCAGACCTTAACACACCCTCCTCCTTTACCCGGGCTTGGGACCGGCTATGTTGAGACGACTTAAGAAAGTTTTCCAGTCAACATAGGCGGAGTTAACCAAACCTGAAACATTAAACTAATTTTGTTGGAGCACTAAGTGAAATTAGTGCCATAAATTGAGAACCACATGTATTGTTCAGTGGTTCCCCAAGCCATGGTGTGTTCAGGATTTTTTTAAACTACCATCTGCTTACTGGTTATACAAGATGGTACATGAAATCTTTAACTGAGCTGATAGTCTTCTCATTACGAGGAAATTTTTTGTTACAATATCATCCTATTTCTTAATAGCAGAGGAAAAAACTCTAAACTTAAGTCGACAATACTTAGCCAGTAATGTGAGAACTTTGTTTCAGTACTTGAACTGATGAACTTTTAAGCAAAAACTCTATAACTGTATGTATCAAGCTACCTGCCCTGTTTTAGATTTCAGAAACTCAAGCCCCAGCAAGTATCGACACCAAAAAAATGCCAAACTACTGCCTCACACCACTACAGGAAATTAGCATTAAGCTCAATGTGGTAGCTGGAAACTTATTGACAAGCAAATTGTAAGTATGATGTCTCAGCTTACCTTTCACAAGTACTCCTCAGCTTTGGTTAGCATAGCCTAAAGCCTCCTCAAGCTCCATATAATATCATTTAGCATCATAATTCATAATCTATAACCACACATTTATAAATTTTGACATAGCACAGCTCAATGATTACCCCCCAGTCCATTTACTGAGTGGACAGCTATGAATAGAACATCAACTTCAAAGAGATGACAGAAGCAGTTCATTTTGGTCATGGTATTAAGAAATCAAATCTTAGAAACTTGTGATTTAGTTTTTTATGCAGCAAGTCAGCAGAAGCCGAAACCAGAACGGACCCTGAGACCTGGCATAGAAAGGTTTGATGGAACTGTAATATGAAAAAGAGCAGCATGATGTTTGAAGCTTATCTTCAAGGATTCTGAAAAGTTGTTGACTTATGAAATTGAACAACCGAACATGGCAAGAAAAATGCAATTCACATTAATCTGGAGTTAAAGCGTTGAACTTAACAATAAGTAATAATATATGTTTGAAATTTTGTCAACATGTGTCCACTATGCTTTAACCATAAAGCGGCCCTGCACAGAATGCATGTTCCAAAATAAATAAACTCGATGAAACTGAAATAGCTCAACACAGTTCTCTGACTAAATTGCGAAGCTGCAATGCTAGCTGGCTGGCGCACTTGTGCATCCAGTTGCAGCACAGTCGCATCATCAGCAGATCTCGAGATTAACGAAGTCACCACAGGCTCCTCGCTGTCAACAGGGAAGTCCCCTACCGCTGAAAGCATAATGCCGTTAAATCCTGTAATAAATACAGGAAAATACAAGCACCCATGCCAAGTCGAGAACTTGAACCCAAGTAGGCAGGTTTCACCATAAGAAACTTAACCAACTGATCTATGATCAGTTCGCATGGGCATTTGTATTTTTCCCCTCTCTCAAGATTTGTTATTTCCTACACTAGGTTATGCTCACATACGGAGCTCACCAACATTATAAATATTATTATGTCAAAGGACCTTGTTACGGAACAAACTGATGAACTTGCTCTGGACATACTAAATAGCTCTTGTAATATTTCTTTTTTTTTTTATTTTTCACTTCTCCTATATTTCAGGTGCCTGAATTATTTGAAGATTTCAGGCAACACTCTTGTACCTCTAACTAGTACAAGAAAATTGTTACTTTTGTAATTTGTTATTTGTCTTTATGTCATAACATATTAAATTTTGTCCTTATCTTCCTATAGAAAATAATTGTAAATTGTTAATTGTCTTTGTGCCAACACAAATCAGATTTTGTTGGGTTTGTGGTTTTGTGTAACGTTTTTTATTCTCGATTCCGAAAATTGCAGATTGCGTTTACAGAAATTACAATAAATGAAATATGCAATTTTAATATAAAATATATACAATAACCATCGTCTGAAAGGAAACTAAAATTCAGACATATAAATTTTAGCAAATCCCTTCATTTTTCCCCAAGCAATGAACCGAGAAGCGATAAATTTATGCAGAATTGCTAACGGAAAGTGCATGCATAACTAATTTGGCCGTCACCAAATACCTATGCCAGCATACTACTATGACTAAAATCACAATGCTGACTTTTGAGATATCAGCTGCAGAGTTCTATGGTTTAGGTAACTCTCAGTCTTGCTTGGCTTCCAATCTTCCTCAAATATTGCCTCTGGGTTAGAGTCCCTCATCTCTAGATTGGTTCCTTGAACCAAAAGTTCAGTTTCTTTTGACACATTGTACTGAAACTACAAATCGGATAGCTAGCGATAATTCAATGGAGTCCTTTCATGGTTTCCAGCAAACTTGATAGAAATGACAAATAGCCCACACCACCATGAAACTAACACATAAGCACTATACTGTGTAACATGAGATCCAATCATTTTTGCTTCTCATAACTTCACAAAGAGATAGATTATGCAAATAACCACATAACATGCGATCAGGAGCCATGACAACAGACATGCAAGTTCACATTTGTATTTCGGTAGGAAACACATCAAGCATACAGGGCTACTCGCTCATTTGGAGGTTTGCTTTGGATATGTATCATGATACGATTAAACTAATCTATCGAAACGCCGGGGGGCTACTAAGATCGACTTGGTGAAGGGTTTTCTTCTCTTAACACCTAGATACGTTATACTAACCTATCAAGGTGTTGGGGGGCTACAATCATGCTAATAAGCATCATCATCACAGAACACACATCAGTTCCAGGAAATAAAAAAAAAACAGAAATCTTCAAATACAAACTAACAAAATATTATTGACATTTTTTTACAATCGGCAGATGTGGTGGAGTCTACAAGCAAATTACTCCCCGTCGGGAGCATTGCGGATGACCCTCCCTACATCTACCACCGCCACGACGGCATCGGCGGCTGCGCTGAAGTGAGCGACCAACGCTTCGACAACCTCTCGCGACGGCTCCGGCAGGAACCCAACTCCACCTCGCGCAAGTTTGCATCGGATCGGAGCTGGGCAGCGGCTAGGACCGTGGCGCCCCCTGACGAACGACATGGGTAACCACCTCCACGACCCATGTTGGCAAGGCGCGGAGGCGCAGCTCGAGGTTTGTTCCCCATGGGGGGGACACCATGTTGATGGCAGTGAGTGTCGCCCCCTGGGAGCGCCTCAAGGCGACCACGATGAACCTCCGCGAGGAGCGCCGCGGCACGGGAGTTCTCCTCGGTATCACGGTGGTCATGTATCGCAACCACAGTTTCCCTAACTAGGCCATCGTTGTTCCGACGCGCATCGACCAGCTTGCCTTGCATGGCGGCTAGCTACTCCTGGATGGCTGAAAAGAAAGCAAGATCGTTTTACAACCAAGCATTGACGTCGTGCGGAACGAGAAGACAAGTCGCACCAATACTTACCAATGAGCTGCTCCTGGGCTTCCGTGGCCGCAGCGAGCGCCGTCTCCACGGAGGACAAGCACAGCCTTAGCCACTCCATCTCCCGGCTTTCCTCCTCGGCGGTGTGGTGCGGGTTAGGTCCAACTATCGCACCAACGTGCGGACGTCCGACTCCTCCTCGCTGGACGAGCCAGAGGAGGAGGAGCCCGTCGGATGCAGAGACCGAGGCATTGGCTGGCACAGCGACGAAGTCCCCCCCTCGATGGTTGGAAAGCGCAGGGCCCGATAAGCCGAGGAAAAGGCACCGTGCAAGCAAACAAGATCAGAACAACCGAATTGAAATGGGGTGCAATATTTGTGCTTACTCGAACCGCCATAGTGCGACGTGGAGACAAGGAGGACCCCTCCTCTCAGGTGACTCCTCCCTCGAGTGCTTCCCGTTCGCCATGGATTGATCTGGAGGATGGAGCACTAGGATGAAGGAGGAAGGTGAGTTCAACGTGTCTACCCACATCCCCACAATCATAGTGGAGCACGTTTCCCAAGAATAACCATGCATGGGGAGACAAGCCGTCCAAGCCGATGCTTCAACTCCACCTAGAAGGGATTCATCCACGTAACCGCAGCAGACATGGGGCCTGGCTGTCTCAGAACCTGATGAACCGTCAATCTAAGCTGGTGCAACCGGGCGGTCCAATACTTGGGGCCGAGCACTCGGCCCAATTTTCATTCCTATTTTGGTACAATTGGTGAATACCGATCCAATCATTATAAGAGTTAGGGGAGATTGGGAGGGCCACAAGTATGGCTCTAAAACCTCTGGCACTCGACTGTCACGTAAATATATCAAATTATTCGAGTGAGCTTGAAGTACATAATCTTGGAGGACGCACGGTCACACGCCGTGTGGGGAAACCGGAAGAATGATTGATTTTGTTTGGCCAAAGTACGAGCTCCTAAATATGGAAAAAGAGTTTGGTGTGCCCCATGATGGGTCTACCTAGCCATGTATTATGCTAGGGCATGGGCGCCACTCGTTATACCTATTAACAACTCGAGGAGTGACATGCGCAAATGCCTTCGCTGCTCACGCATTTGTTGTTTGTCTTGGTGAATCCTAAACTAGGACACCCGATTCGGTGGGCTTCTAAGTCCAAAGGGCAACACCCTATACCCTCAGTCAAGATGTTTGTATTGATCAAAACCTCGTTAGAGTAGGAGTACCCAAAGAGACACAAAGTACTTGGCTCAGTGGGAAAAAGGCTCGAACCGAGTCGAACACTAGGTAACAATAACATATTTCATAAAAGAAACTCTTTATTATTCAACCCTATTACCTTTTGTTTTAGCAGATAAATGAAGACAAAGGTCCCGTTCGGCTGTGCTGATAAGCCGACTAAAAAACACTGTTGGCTGAATTGTTGTAAGAGAAAAATACTGTTCCGGCTAAAAAAACAAGCTGAAAAGTATGGATTATAAGCCGGATGAATAGGGCCAAAGATTAATCAGGCATAGGGGTGTCTCGAGTCTACTTTCTCATAAGTGCTTGCGTGGCCATCCATGCGAGTAGTGGATGCAACAATGCGAGTAGGGAGAATGAGGCGGTTCAGATTCTGTGTGTGTCCTGTCGATCCGTCCTTATCTTCAAAACAAGACTTAATGATGTGCAACGATCCATGGACCAAAGCCTGTACATGTACTTGAGTGCCTAGGGAGATTGGATTCCTACACAGAATTGCCTATCTTGGCTTGTTGCATCAACTCTTCCTATCATGGTTTACCTCTTACACTAGTTGGTACTAAGTTGTGGTATATATAAGGATCTCTCTTTTATTATCATTCCTAGCTACCACTTTTCCTTTGGAAAAAATAATGATACCTTGGAATACTCCTGACTGAAGTGCTACAGCGGTATATTATGTGTGCTTGCGGAATTATCTAATAGACATAAGAAATACCAACAAGCATTTCTGGCACCGTTACTAGGAAAGCATCAACCTAGGAATTTTAATAAATTTGAATCCGGAGTTTACCATCAATCTAGTTATCAATTAGTTGTAGGGGCTTACCCTTGTCTTTGTTTCTCTTTATTGTGAAGCACGAGCGGTTTCCAAATGTTGAGCAATTTCACTGAAGATCCTGAGCAACTGTTAAAGAGAATTAGATGCCATCAAGTTCCCCCTCAAAAGTTCACCTTGGATTTGAACCCATTCCAAGAATGAGGCTCTGTACCACTACTCAAGGAAGTATGGCCCAAAAGACGATCTCTGATTTCTTGGCCCCGTCAGCTGCTAACGTGGCCATGGGACCCCAATTCAACTTGGGAGACACCACCTTTGAGCTCAAGCCTGCGCTTATCAATATGGTGCAAGCCAATCCGTTTTGTGAGAAGCCCTATGAGGACGCCAATGCCCACCTTCAACACTTCATGGAGGTGTGTGGTACGTTCAACGTCAAAGGAGTGTCATCTGACACCATCCGCCTTTGCCTCTTCTCGTTCTCTTTGCTCAGGGAGACGAAGCGACGGTTCTACACCAACAAGGAGGAAGCCACCACATGGGAAAAATGTGCCAATGTGTTCCTCAAGAAGTTCATCCCGATGGGCAAGACCAATGTCCTTCGTGGAAGAATCTCAAGCTTCCAACAACAATCAGCGAGACGATTCCCAAAGCATGGGAATGTCTCCAGGAGTACATTTGTGCCTGTCCTCATCATGGGATACAAGATTGGACCTTAATTGAAGGTTTCTACCATGGGTTGACCAAGATGGCCCATAGTCACCTAGATGTGCTACTGGAGGAGCATTTCTCCAACTCAATGTGGGGAATGCCAAGGACCTCATTGAAAAGATGGTTACCAACCAAGGATGGAATGAGGAGCACCTCCAACCAAAAGTGGTATGCACACCGTTCATGAGGTGGACATGATCTCTGCAAAAATGTACCTCATGATGAAGAAGATATAAGAAGGATCCAACTCTAAGAAGGATCATGAGGCCATTCAACACTACGCCACCACACGAGCTATAGAAGCTGATCCATGGTGCGAGGTATGTGGCAAAGATGATCATTTGGGCAACAACTGTCCTAAAACGAGGGAAGACGTGAACTTCATCATCATCATCAACAACAATGGGTATCAATCCCAATAGCAAGGAGGATGGAATGCGCGCCTTCTACCAAGGTAATGGAGGTAATGGTTAAATAGTGATTTCAATAATAATTACAATAGCCAGCCTTCCTTGAAAGGTCTTGTCTTAGGACAATCTAAAATCAATGATAGCATAAATAAAAAGTTGCTTGCTAATGATAAGATTCTTGAAAACCTTAGTGATAAAATGGAGGCTTTTCTTCCGCCGTTAAAATCAAATGAGTTTTAATAAAATGTTAGAAACACAATTAGCTCAATTAGTGGCCACTATCCTGTCCTTCGAGCAAGGTAAGATCCCTGGGAAACCTGAGGATCCAATTGAACTATTAAGTTGGTCACAATGATGTTTGGTAAGCCTCCACTTCGATCCAACTACGGCTATCTCCTTAATCCAACATTCATCACCAAGAAGGGAGATCCTGGCCACCCGACGATTGAGTGCTCAATCAGACCACAAGTCTTCCACAATGCCTTTTGTGACCTTGGATCAGGCATCAGTGTCATGTCCAAGGTAACTTATGATAACATGCTAGGTGGACCTTTGTCCCCTACCTTTATTCTCTTGCAGATGGTGGACCAGACGATCTGATTCCCTGATGGACTAGCAAGAGACATCCTGTTGAAAATGAAGGAAGACTATGTCCCCATGGACTTCATCATTTTGGACATGGGCACCAACGAGGAAGTTCCCCTCATCCTTGGAATGCCATTCCTCCACACCACGAATGCGGTCATTTATGTGGGATCAGGCCAAATCCACTTCCAATTCCCAAGTTGGAAGGTAAAGTGTCCATTGAATGGTTATAATGCTAACAACTAGGCCAAGGCGACCCTACCCAAAAGGAGGCCTCGATCAGCACCACGCTAGAGGAATCAACCCTCGAAGGTCAAGAAGATTGAACATGTCAAGAAGGATGAACCCGCCGAATCAAAATCACAACTAGAACCCAAACAGGTTTGGCAGGAGGAGGAGGTGCACACATCCACTGTTCGCCTAAATGGTCGTTAGTCCATTTAAACACTGTTTAAACGGTAAATAGAAGTCAGCCATGTTGTTTAGGCACTAAACGGTGAATTAAACGGTTGGACCGTTTAAACCCGTTTAAACCGTTCAATCCTATCTAAACGGTCTAAACAAAATCAGATTAAACGTGATTAAATGAGCTAAACAATCATTTAATCCATAATTAAGTGAATTAAAGGACTATGTCTATCACAATCAACATGAAACTAATTAACATTGTAATTATATGAAGTGTTGTGGGATTTAGATTTCTTCCAACAAGAGTATTTGGTAGAATATTTGATTTTTATATGTGTAAATATGTATGGGTTCTAGCAAATTTTATTTTTACCTACATAAATATGTATATTTTATTGTTATTGTACAAAACCATTTAGGCCGTTTAACTCCGTTTAAACACCATTTAAACAGTCTAAATGCTAAACGAAGGGTGACTGACTGTTTACCGTTTAGCGTTTAGGAAAACATTGCACACATCTCGGTCTCCATCTCTAGGATCAAACAATGCACCCGAAGCATGAACATGATAGAGAAGTCCTACCCCAAGGACTCAAAATAAGGAGCCCTCACTGATAGGTAAATCAGTAGTTATCCCATATTTGATTTCTTAATTTGCATTTTGCATTTTCAATTGCATTTTCATTTTGATTTTTCATGTTTGAATTTTGACAAACCTTTTTCCTTTTTTGCATTTCTGGTTTTGAAACAAAACTTTTCACAAAAATTTGAACTAATTCGGAGGGAAGAGGAGGGTCGGCCGACCCCCTAGGATTCCTTCTGCCATCTTTGAGCAAATGGGGAGCAAGAGGTAACCCTAGAAGTGACAAAAGAAAAAAGAAAGGGGTCTAGGGTAGGTCGTCTAACGACCCTATGATCACTCAGGTCATTTCATCCTCCACTTCCCTACTCGTGCTTGGAATTCCATGCTTTGAACATTTTGGAAACTAGGAAAATGGAGGTAGGAGAGGGTTGGCCGAACACTCCATGACCCCTTTGGTCAGATCTCCTTTCTCCTTTGTTTCATGTCAGGAATCTAGAGCACGTTGGCACTAAGTGACATGGCAGAATGGGGCAGAGGGAGGTCGGGTGACCTACCCATGATGCCTCCAAGCCCCCACCTTCCTTAGCTATAAAAACCCATGCATGGGGAGCTCAATCTCCAGCTCAAATTATAGCTCAAGCCCTTGGAATTTCCAAGCTCCCCATCTCTCCCTCTCTTCTCTCAAGTTTTGTGAAGGTTTTTCTCAAGCTCATTTAATAGTTTAGCCACTTAAACACCAACCCAAAAAGGTTTGTTGTTTTCTCTTGCATTTTTGTTGCATTCCCAGCTTGTCTTGCTCTTAAGTCACTCTTTGAGGAATAGTTTATGGAGAGTGACTACCCACAAGAATGGTTTTGTGATGGCGACCACACCCCACAAGGACTACTAACATTACTTCTAACACTAATCTTTGTTGTCCTTGTTGTGTTCTTGTGTCTTCTTGTGTAGGAAAGATGAAGAACCCATTCAAGACGGCAATGAAGAAGGTGAAGGATGTCATTGGTGGGAGCTCATCTCAACGTTCCTGCCACTCCGGTAGTGATTCTCAAGGAAGGAGAATGGGAGGTTTAGCCCGTTTCTCTTGGGAGGACACACCAAGTGAGGAACATGCTCAAGAGGAGCAACATCATGGTACAATCGTTTCACTCCCGATGAGAGCAATGGATCCCAAGAGCAGTCTCTTGTTTAACCAACAAGAGTACCAAAGATACCTCTCCATCCGGAGTGCACATTCATGCACACCTAGGTGTTTGACCTGAACCTCCTCATAAAACATGTATGAATGTGGAATTTAATATTGTCTTTTTCTACAATTGGTTGGCATAGCTTCTTGAATTTTGCTGATGAACTAGGAATTAGACTTCTTACCATAGAGTTCTTGTGCTCGTTACAAGTTGCTCATGATGGAGTTTATTTTTGTATGTTTAATCAAGAGTTTAATCTTACATGGAAACAATTAAATATTGCTCTTGGTTTTGATGAAGCATGGTTGCTAGATTTAGACTCTGCCACCCGTAGATTTATGAAAGTCGCATTTTGGGAATCTATAACAATTTCACATAATTGCTCTAACCCAAGACTCCAAGAGACCCACAATCGTATCCTCCGTTTTCTTTCCTGCTAGATGTCTATAACTCTCTTTCCTGATCATGATGTTCGTACCTTAAGAAATGAAGAGTTAAAACTGCTGTATGCCATGTCTCATAAAGTTCATGTTTCACCTATTAAGCTCTTAGTTGCTCATTGGCTAGGAGTTTTTAGTAGAGACGACTCTATTGAGTTCACCTCTCTAATCACTCATATTGCTGATACAATTAACCCGCTAGATGGTACACATCCTTTTGAATTTATCACCACAGCTAGGGGCACAATCACAAAGGAATATTTTGTTCATGCCCACATGCTAAAAAGAGGACCAAGAGGTGGTCTCAAAATGGTTTATTGTGGCCATATAGCTGAAGTCGCTCTCCCAAATGAGAGACATCAGCTATATAGGACCCGCCAACTAACATTTGATTTGGATCCAGTAGCGAGACACCACATCGGACCTCCAGCGGCTGCGGCCACCCCACGTCCTCCACTGTTGGAATCATAGAGTAAACAAATCAGTTTCTATATAAAAACAACACAAATATATCATCAAACAATGATCGTATCTCCCAAAGAAAGGTACCAAAGTCTAGTAACTAAATATATTTTTTTGAACTTTTTTGCATATAAAAATAGCTTTAAACAGCACATAAACAACAAGAACATGATCTAGAAAAGCAAATGGGTAGCCTGGCCTTTGATTTATATTCAACGTGCCGGTGGAGGTACCCAGTGGATTGGTTTTATTCAGTGAGCAATTATGCGCTAGCGGCAGTGCTGTTAGCTTTGAATTCTGGACAGTATTAGACACATTCTAGTTTGCGATTCTTTAAGTCCAAAATTACATGGAATGATCTAAATCAAATTTGTAGGTAATTTCATACGCATTCTAGATTGGTAATGATAATAAATTTTAGATCAGTATATCTCGAGTTATGATTGTTTTAGTGGCCTGTTGCAGTTCTGTCGTCAGAAAAGCTCATTTACTTTCGAGGCTTGTTTTGTGTATCATAGGCTGTTCAAACTTCAAACTATAACACGAAAGTTGTAGACCATGTTGTTTTATATATTTTGAGAAAGTTACATATTTTTGGATAAATGATTTGTTTGCAATAATCATAACACGAATTCGCTGCCGTATGTCATCTCGCCTTCTAGCCGGTGAACTCAAGGACGGAGCCCGCAAGTCCGAACGAAATGAGAGAGATGGGGAAGAGGGTAATTGAAAGATTCCAGCAGCCCTCAAGGCCTCAATCTATCACGTGTGGCTCAGCTGCCATTCCAGTCCACGCTGGCATCACCACATCATATTACTCTGAGTCCGGAAGGGTTATGGACTTAATTGACACATAGGAACAACATAAATGGTTTGGAAATGCAGATTAGGAGTTTGTGGACCATACTGACATAGCCTTGAAAGTTCAAGGCCCATGGTGCATTTAACCAAGTACCTTTTTCTGACACCATCCAAGAAAGATATGATTTTTCTAAAGTGACAAGCCCCGGTACGCGATTGCTATGTTACTGAAATATTATATTATTTATTTGAGCTTAACTACCTTAAATAACGAAACCCAAAAGTAGAAAGCTGTAGAGATCATGGAGATTTTGATATACAAAATTTCTTTATTTGACACCATTCAAGAGAGATTAATATGTTCAAACTTTATAATATTTTTTTAGCATTTTAACAATTTTAAATGAAAAAACTCAAACTAGAAAGTTGTAGATCTTATCGAGAGATACAATGTTTACATAAAATTCATCTTCTTCCAAGGTTGTATAAAAATGATTTTCTAAGGTGAAGTCTTGCCGCTGATGCGTGGGTCTCATTTGTCAGATTCATACCACGTATGGTAGCGGGTAGGGCAAACGCATGTTGGAATCGAAATGAGAACCATTACAACTTTAATGAGCTAAAAATATATTTTATGATTTTAGAGACATAGATGACACCTTCAGACTACTTTAAGGACCGCTAGTGAATTTTAGTCATCTTGGGGAATTTGGACTCTGTTTTTAGACGAGCTCTTGGAGGCACGCAGCAGATGCGCCTATCATTTCCGCGCCAGCTGAATCGTACAGGTGACTTAGTTTATGCGTCAAACAGTTACAGTTTCATTGGAGAAAGGGACAATTTCACCAAAATCCTTGTACAGTTAGTGTCCATCAAACTATCTGTTTATTGGTACACTAGGCCTCTACAGGTACAGAATGGACTCTTGCCTAGCTAACATCCTTGATTAACACAGACACTACTTGGTTCGTACGACATATAGTTCAGTAATTAATTGGTGGTAGTACATAGTTGCATCCTGGTTCCTGGAACAAATGACGCAACAGTACAAAAGGTAGTCAGATCATCCAGAAAATCTCAGTGATGCTTTCTTTGGTAATCTCTCATTTTGGACCTCCTGTGAAGCTTGGATGATCACACGTCGACGCCGCCCTGGGTGATCCTGTCGTCGGGCGGGCTGATGGTGATCCAGAGCAGGGAGACGGTGATGGAGATGAGCCCCGCCCAGACGTAGACGAGGGTCGGCGTGCGTCCGCGGCGGCCCATGAGCCCCTTGGCGAACGGGTAGTAGTGCGCCAGCACCCAGAAGCTGAAGAACCCGCCGCCCAGCAGCTTGCTGTACTGCGGGATCTCCGCGTACACGGTGCGGGACACGCCGACGACGAGCGCGATGATGTTGATCCCGATCACTGCCAACGGTGGGATAAAGAGCGACGTCCACTTCACAAGGTACAGCTCCGCGAAGGGGTCATCGTCGTCCTCCGCCGCCGCCTTGGCCGTCAGCGTGAAGGAGATCTCGATGCCCGCGATCACCTTCAGCAAGCCCTGCAGTACGGCGGCCAGGTGCGCCGACGTGCCGCCGATCACCCAGAACTGCTCGTTGCGCCACCACTCCTCCAGGCCGATACCGGACCACTTCACCTCCAGCAGGCACAGCAGCATCAGCGTGATGGTGATGAGCAGGAGGTAGCACAGGAATGTCGGGTCCAGCGTCGCCACGATGAACTGGCCGGAGAAGAGGGACAGCGCCGGCAGGAGGCAGTACATGATGAGGAAGAGGGAGGTGAACGGGTAGATGCCGACGTTGAGGTACGACAGGCGCTGCAGGAACTTGAGCCGCTGGGAGGCCAGGAGAGCGTTGTTCTTGGAGAAGAAGATCTCCACGGACCCCGTCGCCCACCGGAGGACCTGGTGGAGCCGGTCGGTGAGGTTGATGGGTGCCGTGCCGCGGAACGCGTCGCGCCGGGTGATGCAGTACACGGAGCGCCACCCGCGGTTGTGCATGCGGTACCCGGTCACCACGTCCTCCGTCACGGAGCCGTAGATCCACCCCACGCGCAGTCCCCACTCGGTGCCGTCCTCGTACCAGCACGAGATCACCGCCACCGACTCCGCCACGGTGGCCGCGTCCAGCGGCGGGCGCGGCATCAGCAGCGCGCCAGGCGGCCGCCCGTTCTGGACCGAGGGGTGGTCCTGCAGCGGCCGGCCCTGGTACTCGGCCACGGCGATGGTCTCGATGAACATCTTGGACTTGCCAAACCGCTGCGGCGCCTCGTGGTCCGGGTGCTCCGACAGCGGGCGGAGCTCCTCGGCGGCGCCAGGTCCAGAATGACCGTGCGGGTCAATGGGCACCTTGACCTGGCCGTAGATGCCGCGGTACTCGTTGGTGCGCGGCGGGTTGAAGCCGTAGACGGCGTACCGCCGGAAGAGGCAGCCGGTGCCGACGTACATGGGGCCCTGGAGGCCGTCGAGCGCGCGCATGTTGCCGTCGAAGAAGACGGTGTTGTGGTTGGCGTAGCGATCGGAGGGATCGATGCCCTCGAAGCGCTGCGGGAACTGGATGTAGCATATGCGGTCACCGCCACGGTCGAGCATGTAGCACATGGCCTCGCGGATGGCCATGCAGTTGTAGATGTAGTGGTCGCAGTCAAAGTTGAGCATGAAGGGCCCATTGGAGAGGATCGCCGACGCGCGCACCATGGCGTTCATGGCGCCCGCCTTCTTGTTGTGGTCGTACCCTGGACGCTTCTCCCGCGAGAGGTACACGAACATCGGGATGCGCACGTCCACGCCGGTGAAGTCCAAGTACGGGTGCGACCCGGCGTCGCCGTGCAACACGTCGTAGTGTGGGTTCTTGATCATCACCTGATCGACAGTTCAAAATCAAGAGATCGATCGAATCGAAGGCTGTGTGTGTAAAAGGGAGGTTTGAACCTAATACAGGGTGTGTTTAGTTGAGAAAAATTGGGTGAAAAGTTACTGTAGCACTTTTCGTTGTTATTTGGTAAAATTTGTCCAACCATAGATTAATTAGACTCAAAAGATTCGTCTCGAACTTTACAGACAAATTATGCAATTAGTTATTTTTTTACCTACATTTAATGCTCCATGTATGTGTTCAAAGATTCGATACGATAAGTGGAAGAGGAAATATTTTAGGTTCACATGCCAAGTGAACACAGCCACAGTACTTCTGATGGATGTACCTGCACGATGCTTGCGTGGTCGCCCTTGCCGTGGTCAGGGGCGGAGTCGAGCCAGGTGCCGGGCCAGTGGGTGCCGTCCGCCATCCAGGTCGCCTTGACGGTGGGGGCGTCGGCCACTGGGGCATCAGAGGAGGCGGCGGCAGCCTTGTCGCGGGCGATCTTACGCTCGCGAGCATTCATTGCGTTGGCACGCCGGCGGATGAGGTCGGCGAGGCCGTTGATGCGGACCTTGAACTCGTCGTACTCGCGCTTAATCCACCGGCGGTCCTTGACAAAGTCCGGCCGCTTCTTTCCTTTGGTGGGGTCGCCCTTCTGGTTGAAGTACGCGTCCGGGTTGCGTGGCTCGATCGAGTGCTTGCGGCAGAAGGGCACCCAAACCTTGGCGAACTCGCAGGCCTCCGCCATGGCTTCGAAGGTCAGCAGCGCGCCGCCGTCGTCCGAGATGTAGACGAAGAGCTTCTCCACGGGGTACTCCGTGCCGAGGATGGAGAGCAGCGAGTTGGCCGTGGTGAGAGGCGGCTCCTTGTAGGGGTCGGCGGTGGAGATGAAGACGTCGAGCCCGGGGAGGTCGGACCGGCCAGTGGGGTTGGACGGCGTCACGGACTCGAACTTCTCCCGGAGCGCGCTGAGGTCGACGGCACGGTTGATCGGATTCAGCTTTGGCATCTGGTCCAGCAGCCACGAGAAGGCGAACCAGAACTCGCACACGATGGAGATCCCCCACAGCCATAGCGCGTCCAGGTTGGGGTTCGTCACACGCCAGATCAGGAACAGGAACAACGAGATGAAGCGCACCAGCACCAGCAGCCTGCAGCGCGGATCCATCCATGAAAATCAGGAGCAACTGCTTCCATTACGCGCCATTGATTTGACTGAGGATACGACCAAACCTGTAGGGGCTAAGAATGCCGGGAGGGATGGGCACCTTTCGGCTCAGTGGCTTCCACGGCTTGTCAACGAGGTCTTCCATCTTGACGGGACCGCTGCCCACGCCGCCGTCCTCGTCGTCGGCATACGCGTTGCTGTCCTGCGGCCAGTACGCGTTCCCAATGCCGTACGTGCCCTTGGTCTCGAACAGCCACCGGTTGTGGTCGAAGTCCCCGGTCTGGCTCCGCACAAGCAGCGACTTGGACGGCGCCGGCACGCGCGCCGTGGACAGCCGCCGGTCCATCTTGCCACTGCCGCCCCCCACGCCGTCGTCCGCGCCGGCACCACCACGCCGGTTGACGAGCTTAGAGGACGCCGAAGGGCCATAGGGCGGCAACGGGAGATCGTCCGGCTTGGTACCACCAGCGGACGCGGAGGACGGCGCTCCGCCTCCGCCGCCGCCGACACTATACGGCTGGTTGTCCGGGGTGGGCGGCATGAGGACGGTGTAGTTGGCATAGTCGCTACCGCCACCGGACATGGTGGAGGTGAACTCCGGCTCGTCGTCGACGTCTACGTCGTTGGAGATACTCGGGAGGCGCCCGCTCGACGGCCGCCTCGTTGAATTGACGGGTGTCTTCGACGCAGATGACCAGGACGACGACATGCATGTGGGTGCCCGTTCCCTAGCTAGCTATGCGGTGCCATGCGCCTCCCCATGGCTGCAAGCTGATCGCACGTTCCACACTCACGAGCCCGTTGATTGAGAGAAAGGGAGAGAGATGGTTGCATGGTTTGGAGGAAATTGCGAGGCGACAAGACATGCGGAGTGGCGACATTTTCGGACACCGGGACCGGCCATGGAAAGGTATGTTTGGGACACTCTATGTTTTTTCAGTATCGCTCCTCATTTTTTAGCTAAATAGGTTAAACTTCACACAACTCTACTCTATAAAAAAAAATAGAGTTGTGAGAGCATTTAAGGGGTGCTTGAAAAACAAAGTTCGTGAAACAGTCCTAAATATATCCTAAATTTGGCTCGCCAAGGAAGCCTGCTATGCCTTCATTGGTCAAAAAGTGGAGGCCTCCATTGTAATTTGCACTACCATAAAACAGGCCAATGCAAAATTTTCGACAATTTTGATTTGCTATTATTAGAACTAAGGAACATGCAATTGCATACAGTGATTAACAATGTTGATGAATATTTTTTTATGTTATATACGATGCTAGTTAGGAAAGTGTCATCAGAGATCAGACTTACAAGTCAGTTTCTTTTGCTCAAGAGCTGTACGTAAAAAACTATTGTGAGCTATGTAAACATGCTATATATCATGAAAAAGTCATAACTTTTTTGTTGAAACAATTATAAAATCTATCTCCCATCTCTCTATCTCTATTCAATCAAATAGTTGTGAAACATCTCTCTATTTAGACCTATTTGAAAAAATAGAAATTCAAAAGCTAAAAGCACGGTACAAGAGCAAGGTTTTAAATCGCCGGCTAAGCCTCTTAGCTGTTGCTCTCCACAGCCGCTAAGCCCAGCTATAGCCGGAGATAGCTTCAGCTAAGCCGTTTAGCTGTTTTTTTAAGGAAAAAAAACACAGAACAAGCAATGAATCGAATGGCAAATCTCATATAGCTGTAGCAAACTAGCAATAGATCCTATGATAAGCAGCAAAGATCTCTAATGGACTGCTTGAATATGCAATAGATCATTTGAAATGTCTAAATTTGTTTACACAGACAATCTAATTAACTAGCTGAACAAGTAGATCTTTAAATCTTTACTGAAGACGATGGGGAGGGCAAGCTGTCTGCTGCACGGGGGAGAAGAGAAGAGCTCGAAGGTGCCGCCAGCGCTACTCGAAGCTACCACCGCCGACGGCAGCCACCTCCGCTCGAAGCCACTGCTGGAAGCCGTGGCCGTCGGAAGCTCCTCCAAGGCGCCGCTGCAGGCCACCTCCGCTCGAAGCAGCTGCCGCCACCGGACGCGGCGGAAGCCCCTCGCAGGCCGCCGCTTGGGGTAGAGGAGGAGGACGCCGCACCATCTCCTGAAGAAGCAGCCGCAGGGGACTAGAGAGACGAGCTGAGCGACTGAGTCGAATGTATGAATATGCTAGGGTTACGTTGTTTTCCTGGGCTGGATTGATGGGCAAGGCAATGGGCCGGCGGTTGCACACGTTTTAGTGGGCCACGCAATGAACTTCCTGGCCCGACAACAGTTTAGCGGCAGCTAAATACGTCTCATTTAGCGGCAATCTCCGGGTATCTCCAGCTATTAGCGTTTCAATTTTCTTAGCGCGAAAAGTGATATATCTTAGCTGCGACCTTGCCCAGCAGCTATAGCCGGCTATAGCTGCAGCTATAGCCGGCTATTTAAAACTTTGTACAAGAGAGATATTTCATAGCTGTTTGAAAGTAGATACATAAAGGGCAGGTTTTCGTAGCTATTTCAATCAAATAACATAAGGCTTATTCACACACCACATAGATCTGAACAACTTTTTTTAGATCAAAGGCATTGCCCGGCTTTATAGAAAGCTTATCAATCCAAAAGATCCGATGCCGGGAGAGCCAGCTTACAATAAAGTTCACGCCACGACTTCCTAGAAAGTAAAAACCACAGACCTCTACGAACGTTAATTCTAACATGAAACAACCAAACATCAATGGTAAGGGAACTGAAACACTGACAACCACACCAACGTTACATGGTTGCAGCATTTGCTGACACAAGATAATCATCTCCTCAGCCATGGGGCTTCAGGTTTGGCTTCAATAGGGGACTCCATGTGTTCACCAATGTAATCACCTTGTAAATGAGCATCACCGGCGAGGATAGCGTCTTCTTGTTAAACACCACGTCATTGCGAGCCTTCCAAATCGTCCACAGCGCACATGCACAAAAGAATATAGTCACCCCCCTGCTTTTCTGCCTCTACATCTTTCCACAATCTCTCTAAAGAAGGAATCGCAACTAATTGGGGACACATCCCAACCCAAGCAATCTCTCAGAAAAGTCCAGAGGAACACAACTATGGGGCATTGGAATAAGATGTGGTCAGAGGTTTCCAGCTTGCCACACATGAAACATTCTTCAGCCCTGTCCACTTTTTCTTCTTCAGTTGGACTCCACACTATATGCGATCATGTACTGCCATCCACAGGAAGATGTTAACCTTCAAGGGAATATTGCATTGCCATACTGTCATCATTCGGCGATCAACAACACCTCCAGACATCATTAGTCTATAGAGCGATGTCGAAGTATATTTCTTGGTTCGTTCTAGGCACCAGAACACCTCATCTTTGCCTTCAGACAACTGAATGTGCAATTGTCATAGTTCAATCGATAACTTCAACTTTTAATTATTTTTGGTAGTTAATTTATCATGCTTATATATTTTAACAGTGACAATTGTACAACTAGCTCGCCATGGTTGGCAAAAAAACATGTACCACTAATAGACACGTTATTTCTCAATGTCATGTTATATCTAATGAATGAAGTTTTTTAAAGACTTTAACACTTTTCCAAAATGGTATTTTGAGTTATTGCGTTTGTCTGGGTCTTCTGATGTATCTGCTGGGCTTCTCTGTTTTTTTTCCTTTGAGTTGCGGGTTTATTAAATATATTTGTCTTCCAATTAGAAAATCCTATCGTCTTTATCTTCCATGAATAAGCTTGTAGGTTCTCTTTAGAGGACGCACTATTTCTGGTTTTAGCTTCTATTACAAAGCTCAAGATGACCACAAAGAATGGATCACTGAGGCGTTCAAACTACTCCTCCATTCCAAATTATAAGTTGTTTTTGACCCTTTTGGTTTATCCATTTTGCTATGTATCTAGACATATTATTTATGTAGATACATGTAAAATAGGTGTACCAAAAAAGTTAAAGCGACTTATAATTTGAAACAGAGGGAGTATTAGAGACAAAAGCCCTGCAATTTTTTTATCTTAATATAATGCATTACTATAGAATCAACTTTTAGCAAGAGGAGATTTTTTGGGCAGAGGCGCTTCTATAGTGCCCGACAAAGCAAGCCACCTCTGCAGATGTATTTTTAGAGGCGGCTCCCTAGCCAGTTGCCTCCACAAATACATATTTAGAGACGGCTCAACATTACTAGCCATCTCTAAAAATGATGAGATTTTCAGAGGCAGCTGGGTAACACCAGCCGCATCTAAAGATCCATTTGTAGAGATTGGCTAGGGAGCTGCCATCTGAATATCATTTATAGAGGCGATTGTATATAGAGCCGCTTCTACAAGTAGCAACTCCTTGCCCCTTCTTCCACCTCGAGAAATTTACTGTAACTCAAGGTGGAAAGAAGGGGGGCCTTGGGCTACCTGAAAAAAATTGCAAATCTAAGGGGTAATGTTGTGATTTTGATTTCTTTGGTGGAGGAGGCTTTAAAGGTAAGTAAATGCTATTCCAAGCCTCTTTTTGAAGTTTTAGTAGTAGATTAGTGTGTAATTAGGGTTTTGATTTTCTCTCATTTCCATGGTGGTTGAGACATTTATGGATGAATTTATATCAAATCTTTGAAGGTGCTAGGGTAAGTTTAGTAGGAAACAAGATTCTACCCTTATTTAGTGGCAATGTCTTGATTTTAGTAGCCTATTTGTTAGTTTTTAGGGAGGGGTTGGTTTGCATCTAGATCTAAATGTAGACTTAGGGTTTGGGATTAGATTTTTATTGTCAACATTCATATTATTTTTTTAGTAAACGCGATTAAGTTTACGCGAGCAATAACAAGTACAATATTTATTGGTGTTGTTGTTTTCTTTAAAATTGTTTCATTTCAATTAAGAAAAGTAAAAAAACTTGTTTAGTGGTACATTGGTTGGTTAATTTGGTTGTTTAATCTCTCTCTTGTATGAAGAATATGTAGTCCATATATGTGTATTTTACGAAAACAACATGATTAAAAAGGTTGAACAATATAATCTATAATTTTAAATAAGAATGACCTTCCACAATTATATTGTTATATACTAATTATATTCTTCCAGGATCTTAATGATTCTTATATCTAGCTTAGTCTTTTTGTTTTTTGCTTTGTTGATCGTTGTACAAAAGGATGGAGTACAAGAACTCATAGATGTATGGTTCAATAACATGGAAGCCAGGTTTCTGAAAAGAAGTCGATAGATTCTTGAAGCCAGAGAGAAGCATTCAATGACGACAAAGAACATAATCAAAATTCTTTTCCGTGTAGCAATTGCAAGATCCATCTTGCATGGAATGATGTGATTGTCATTAGATCACACTTGATTGTGCGAGATTTTGTGAAGGACTATACAATTTGGATATATCACGGTTGTTGGTATTTATTAACGCACACAGATAAATCCGCAAGCGCACGGATACCGATGTAGCTTTCACCCAGGAGTATTCTAGGGTATTGTATTTATCCATAGGGAAGCAATGGTTAAAAAGTTGATAGCTAACCATCATGTATCTACTAACTTAGCATACCAACTAAACTAAAGTGGTGTAAGTGATATACAATAAGAATAGGGTGACACACAAGAAGTTCTACTCTAGAAAGGATAAAGTGAAAGCATAACTAAATGGGAGGTCAACGAGTGAGGGAATTTCTTAAAGTTCTTCTCTATATTCTAGAGCAGACCAGACGAGATAACTAGGAATGGGTAAGACATAGCGATCATACACAATAACATTTAGGAGCAACAATACCTTTCCGACCCTCGAAGGAGGGGAGAAAGAGTGATCGGGGGAAGGCTGCCAAAAAGCTCTACAAACACCAATTCGAATGTGGTGGCTTACAAAGGCTTGACAAAGCTGTCACCTCTGGGGCTACCACAACTATCCGTAGGATTGGGCGCAAACTCAGGTAAACACTAGCCTAGACACCACATCTATGCTAACTATTACTGCTCTAGTCAAGTACTATAACTAAAGCACTCGATGCAAGCGGAGATCCCATAATAAGGTATGATACAACTATACCCACCATACTTAGCTAAACAACAAAGGCATGAACTAGACAAACGATAAAGAAGATACTAATATATTGTATAGAAAGTAATATATTAAAATAACAAAAGTACTACAAGAGAGATACAAAGCTATACCAGACTCCTGAAGACCGCTCTAGACTCTAGGAAGAGCTCCTCTTCACTCTAACTCCCACTAAAGCTCACACTAAGACTACATCTTGAGAGTAGAGAGAGTTTCTCTTGTGGTGTATGTTACAAGTGAGGGGTGAGGGTCCTATTTATAGCCTAAAGTGGAGTATGGGCTACTCCAGCACCACATTAGTGATCCACGTGACATTCCATGGCCACCATTGGATGAAACCGCCATAGAACCGACTTGGAATGGACGCTTGAGATCATCTAAGGTGCATGACGACATGCTAGAGGTCGGTGGATGGTGATTGGGCCACTGAGGGGCGCCAACGGCATGGGTAGGGCACTAGTTGGCCCTCCTATGACAGGTGGGGCCTCCCCCTTCTTCTAGAAGCTTGGCCCACATGTCGTGAGTGGGTGTGAATGGTTGTAGATGTTTTTCACGTTGGTTACATTGCCATGACACATCAGTAATCCATGTGCTGCTCCATTCGAGCCTTTGATGTTGAACCAACTTGAGATCAAGGGTGGTGAAGCCTTGGAGGACCTCTCCCACAGATTAGTGATGTGGCAGGTGTAACGGAACCGTCCAAATTATAAGAGCACAAGTCTAAAAACAATCGCCGAAGCGATCAAATTCTCAAACTTGAGCCCATATAACTCCGGTAGTCCACGAAATCACGAGGGATTTCAAACCAAGCCGAGAGCAACCAAGATCGTAGTGATTCAACATAACACAACACTTGTTACAACAATTCGTAAGTAGTTCTCATACATCGGAGTACGAATAAGTTATTACAAACCCAATTAGGAATAGCGGAAGCAACATAGTTTTGAAAACACATTTAGTGCAAATACTGCCAGTGCGTAGTCACATCCTGCAAAAGCATATTAGAAGAGAAACTACAGACACCATGCCCCATGGTCTAGTCTTCACGCCAAACAGCGAAGACAGTACTTCAGGTAACCAGTAAGAATCTATTACCTGCAACAAGGTGGGAATAAACCCTGAGTACGAGAAGGTACTCAGCTAGACTTACCCGTCAAAAACCAGAAATAAAGTGACACCAAGGAGTATGCAAGGCTTTATATATGTGGGCTGGCTTGACATATTTGCATAAAAGCTTAGGTACAGATAAATAATCATTATTGTCTTAAGCATCAAGTTAATCATTATTAACCTATCCTCTAGATTAGTATCTGTACTATAGCAATCACTTGATTCAGCTAAGCAAACAATAGTAACCATATCAGGTTTATAAGGCCATCATTATATCATCATCTTCAGAACCATCCGTATATTTAGTGAAATCTACGTTGCCTCTGCTCTGTCAAGTTTCTCACTAACCGGGAGAGACGGCGATTCGAATCAATTCCAACTCAGCTGAGGGGGTATTCCTAACACCAACCGGGCATACTTTGCAAGAGTCGTCAACAGTCACCTTTGGTACCACTCAGGATGGGCCCGAACAGCGCCGCGCTCTTAGGGATTCCAGTGGCCAGGAAGCTCAGGACTTTTAACTCACCTACCCTTGGTCTCACCTGGCTCCCCTCCGAGGCGACTTACACTTTTCAGCTTCGCAGCCTGAGTTGAGCTATTCGGCTTCGCGGTCGGCAACCTCAGGCCGGCCAGCTAAGTGTTAGGCTGCGTTCAAAATGACAAAGGAAGTACAGCGGATCGGTCCTTAACCGACACAGACGGGGATAGTTCCACACCCAAGACCTCCATGCCTTGTTGCTTCACTATCGACATCCCGCCCGGTCTAAGTTCATTATTAACACTTGGTTCTTTTCCACGATAGCAAATATAGCCAACCGTGACCCAATACTTCCTAATTTGCAGGTGATAGGAGATCACCTAACATTACCGTTCTAATAAAGCAGGGCTAAGCAGATAGACGATCCTGTCTACATAGGATTCATGAATTAGTATATCTGGACAAGGAATGATATAATGCAGCAAGGGTTCCAAACAACTCCTACCACTTAATGCAACAATACATATAACATATATAATTAATTGCTTTGAAAGTAGGAGGCTTATAATGCTCTGGGGCTTGCCTTAACCGTACGAGGATGGTTCGGGGTTCGGCGCTCAACCACGGTTCCTTCGTCTCCTCGGGTTCCGTCGGACTGGGCCTCCTGCCCATGAATTGGTTCCAACTCCACCGGGCACGTCTTGTGGAACTTTACCGTCGTCACATTTCTTGGTACACCTATTGCATGTATATGCACCAATGAATCTCATGTATACACAGATGTGACATGATGAGCTTATGAGCATGTATGCATGAGTAATGTGATGAATAATGCAACAATCTGAGCAATAAAAGTCAAGTTACAAAGTGCTCTATTCAAATTACTCTAAGAGTAGGTGCAAATTTCCTTCGCTGGTATTAACATGTTTAAACATCTCTAAGTAACCACTAAGTACCACAAAGATCATACTTAGCACACATATAACAAGTGCCAGCAATTTAGTGCATTGACATGTTGACCGCAACAACTTAGAAGGTTCATAACTAGAGTTCTATAACTACAATGGACAAGCACGAGGACAATCTAGAAAGCTTATATAATTTTCTATAATTCATTTTCAGATTTCAAAGCATGAATCTTAACTTAAGTAGGGCAAACAAACAGATTTCTCATATCTGGTCCAGAATTCCAGAAAAATAACAATTTCTGAACCCTTAATTACAATAGGTGTAACCCCTAAACTACTTAGCCAAAGGCTACCAAATTTTAACAGCAGCTTAGCCAAGTAATTTACTACCACCTTTAAGCATATCACATCTCATGAAAACATCATTAACCACACTTAAATCAACAAGTTTTGACTTGCTGTCCTGAAAACAGGAATTATAGCAATTACCAAAACATGTGGGTAGCCTAAACAAAATAGGAAACCCTACCTAGGAAGATCAAACACAGCTAATAAATTTACCATAGTCCCATCATACCCCCATACCAGCACTGACCAAATTTCACATTTATATCAAGCTCCAACAAATCACAAAAATTAGCACAAGATATCACTAATTTAATACAAGCATAAACGAATAATTCATAGGCTTCATTTTATACTATAGAACTTGCATAGTTTTATATTTTTAATAAAAACTAGACATTTCACAGAGCACTGTGCAAGTTGAATCATCTCATTTGGACTTTCCTAACTCCAGATATGATTTTTACAAGAATCAACACGAAATTGCACTTTGCTGAAAAAGAATAAAACGAAAAGCTAAAACAGGCCCTCAGCCCAACTAGGCCTGCGCTGCTGCTCCTTTCGGCCCGCAAGGCGGCCTAGTCCGCAGCCAGAGGAGTGAGCCCGCACCGACAGGGGGGGCCCGCCCGTCATCCACAGCGGAGGCAGGGGAGGAGCTCCAGCGAGGTCTGGCTCGCCGCCGGCGACCCCCCCGGCGAACCCGACGGCATGGAGGTGTTCCCCACCTCGACCCGCATCTAGGCAACCTCCTTTCCCACCTCTACTACACCTGAGCTCGCGCGACAATGGTGAAGGCGGACGGCGGTGGGCGGTGCATGCCGACGGCGGCGAAATCGGCCGTTGCACGGTGAACCAAGGGTACCTACACGCTCTACATCGCAAGGCGAAGCGAACAAGCCCTAAAGCGAGGCACCAAATTGACTACAACGGCACGGCCATGAGCGGCGCAAGCACGATGGAAACGTGAGCTCACCGAAGCTTTGGCGTTGCACGCCATCGAGACAAAAACCGGCGGTGATGTCTTGCGGACAACTAGACCTACACCCAAGACGCATGGAATGCGAAGCAAAACAAATCACCAGCAAGCGAGCAGAGCAAAATCGAGCTTGAGCTCGGTGCGGCCATGGCGGGCGTGACCAAATCCGTAGCTCGTTCCTGTGGACTCGACGCAGTAGCGGTTAGACCAAGCACTCCTAAACCTTCTTCATGACACCAGTAGCCGCGAACAAACACATATTGGCGTGGAGGAGCTCGACATTGGCCGGCCCACGACGGAGCACGAGCTCGACGGCGCTCCGAGCGCGGCGACCATGACAAGCGTGAATTTTTGTCACCTACCTACGGCTCGGCTAGGCTAGAGAGTTGGAGCACGGGCTAGAGCAGCTCAAGGTGGAGCGATTGGTCGAGCTCGATCAGGAAATGGTGGTCGAACGGAGGAGCTACGGTTGGCGCAATGCGAGGTGATGCTCTCGGTGGCGAGACTTCACCAACCGAGCGAGACAAGGAGGGCAGAGGGAGAATGAGGCAAGCGGGCATCCCCGGAACTTCGTGGCAACCTCGCGCCTGCTAACCGAGCGCGGCAATGACACGTAGATGACCACGCGGCGTCGTCCCTCTGATCGGTGTCGGCCACGATCGAGATCGGTTTCTGAACTACTGAAACGAAGTTTCAGTTAAGCCGAGCCTGACAGCGTGATTTCGACAACGTAAAACTCCTAATCTAGCCCGAGTTAGCGATAGGCGTTAATAACAAAATTATAGAGCTACGTGTGGACAACAATATTGTCAATTGTATCTTGGGCTGGTTCTGCCGGGTTTGCGAGTTACGAAGCACCAAAGATAGTTACATGAAACTGAAGTCCATTCCAGACTTAGCTGAATTTCAATACTGAAAAACAGCCCCTATACCTGACTTGTGGGACATGTTAGGGCATGTTCCAAGCATTTTCATGAGTTGACCACTGAACAACTTTTGTTCCTCATTAAATTTGGCACAAACTTTGTTAAGGTGGCACAGCCATGCAAAAACTCTAGGCTATACTTTTTGTTAGGTCAAACAAGGGAGGTCCTATAGGTTAACTAGTCAAAGCATGAGTCAACATGGAATTAGGGCATGACAAAAACACAAACCCTAGGTCAAATTGCTAAACTAACATGTTGCAAACATCATCAAGGCCTTAAACACGTTCTAGCATCACCTATGCATGAAAGCTTCACAAGAAGGCATTGAAACACTATTACTATAACTAATGAAGCCTCACTAACCTAATTACTGAACCTAATGTTGCATATGTTTTAGGAGCATGTTTCACACGTTTTCAAGCATAACAAACCTAGCACATGTAATAGCATGGTCCAGATACTTGATATAATCACTAGCACCCTTAACATACATATGTTGAAATGTTGCAAGGTCATGTTTTAAGCAAAGATGCACATGAAATGATGATGCTTATGGTAATGCCATGCCATGATCATGCTCAACTGATGCTAATATGCAAGGCAAACACCTGGGGTGTTACAGGTTCAACTCCCCCAAACTGCCATATACCCGACCCATCTCAGAATACAAGGGATAGGTCGGATCTAAAAGGGGGAGGACGATCCGAAACAGATCATTCGCATTCTCGCCATTCCACTCGAGCTCTGCACTGAGAGCAGAGCAACCTAGAGAGGGGCACCGAGAGCTCCACCATCGAGCGATCCCCTACCAAATCTCTCTCTTTTTCTTGTACACTCTGTTGCAACCCCCTAGATTTTGGATGCTCTTGCTTATAAAGATCATCAGCTCCGATTGGCCTGAACCAAGATAAACCATTACGTCCCCATTATGATTCTTGTGTTCTTAAGACCACTCAAGCCATCGGAGACACACATTCTGACACCACCTCGAACAACAATGCTTTGTTGTGGTTACGACCCTACGACAGCTGGCACGCTAGGTAGGGGAGCACGTCAAGTGCAATTCAGGCTCTATGGTGGCCGGAGCCACCCACCTCGTTGCTCGAGCAAGTGGCGTCACCCCAGACGGTGGCGTCCGCTTTCCCTGGCAAGTTCTTCGTCACGGCCGACGCCTTCACCCTAGGCCAGGTTCTTAACTTTGGGAGCCTGGCCTACGTCGACGACTGCTACGGCAAGCACCACCCGCGCAGCGAGGCTGCTCCAGTGTCACACCCCAAAATTTCAATTTTGGGTTGTGAATAAACAACACTAAATAAAATGAAGTTTTTAGTATTAGGATAAAATTTGTCAACATTAGTTTCAATTTTCGTATACTTTTATTAAAGAAAATTGTGCTTTTTCAAATATTTTTGTAATTAATTTAACGGGCTTTTATTGATGTGGTGCTTGTCTCATGCTTGTTTTTGGTGCATTGTTGTGTAGTAAGTTTTCAAAATGCATTTAGACGTTATTCAATCCTTCCCGGGAATTTTCTAGACTTTTTCGGAATCTTTTCCCATTTTTTTGAGCAAAATCTAATTTTTGGATGCTCTAAAATTCTTTTTCATAGGCTCCAAATATTTTATTTGGATTCATCATATCTCAATCTATCCCTAAAAGTTTTCCTTCAATTTTTGGAATTTTAGAAATGTTTTTCAGTGATTTAAAATGATTTCAGCTTCTTCTGGAATTATTTTTGAACTGAAAATTATTTTCTAAAAATCCTGATATTAATAAAAATACTTCATTTTCTACAACCTCAAAACCCTAACACTATTTATATGCCAGCGCTGGTTCCAGATCTGTAAGGGCACATACAACGGGTCTCTCTATCCTGTCTCTTCGTGACTGTTTTTGTAGAAAGCACCCCGTCGAAGCCTAGAGACGGAGGCGATGACGGGGAAGGCCCATGCTCTAAGGCCCAAACGGCGGGAGCAGCGTTGTATGGCTCGGCGTTTCAAGTCGACTACACGCGAGGATCCCGCGTGGATGTGCTTGGATTCTGGTTTTTATGGCTTCGGGGCGGAACCGTGGAAGACCTAGACGTGGTGGCGGCAGCCAACAAGCAGGCTCATGGCCAGCACAAGCTCCTCCGCAAGTTCACGGACCTGTGTGCGCCGCCCAACCACCATCCTGCCCTGTCGCAACCTCGCACTGCGCTGCGCCGCAAGTGCTCGCTCCTCCGCGTGGCGTCGGGCTTCTCCACGCAGGGGACTCCGACACGTCGGCCCGCCGCGTGGCGTCGGGCTTCTCCACGCAGGGGACTCCGACACGTCGGCCATGGCCGCGGGGGCACATTGGTGGAGCTAGCAGCGTCCAATAGACGGAGGAGCATCGGCAGGTGGAGCTAGCGGCCGCGGCGGCACAGAGCTGGTTGCTGCAGCGTGCTTGGATCTATGGTAGATAGCATTGGAGCAGCGGCGGGGTACCTTACTCTTATTGACTAGTAATTTACGCGCGCATGGGCTCGCGTGATAATTTTACATGATAGTTTTATGACTATTTGGTAAATGGAATAATAGATATACATATGAGATATGACAAAGAGCAGATATAACTCAAAGACATCATATTTTGATGACAGCACATTACATTGATATATAATAGGTTGACATAAACATATGTTACGCAAGGCACTTGTTGTCAATAAGCCAACATAGACAGGCTATAGTTCTTCGTAAGGTATTACGTGAACACAAGAATTTGAATGGTTGACACAGGAGACATTTGTTAGGCATGCCTAGCCCTGTACACAGCAACTTTGTCAAGGGGGGCATTCATCACATCAAATTCTGGACCATGCAGCTCCATAGCATCCTGAGTATATGCTTCCTGTTTGGAATGACAGAGAACATGATGACGCCACTGCAAATGGGCAGAAAATATAGAACATGACGTATAATAGATGTCTTATATCTTCAATATTTGCTGCAGCTTCTGGATTGCAGAAGGTTCCCTCTTCATCACCCATTCTATTCCAAGGAAAATAACATAAATGTAACTTCAGTTTGCAGCTAAACACAAGGATGGGTTGATAGCAGCCAGCACATTAGAGAGTTGACATACCATTTTGTTCTTCCATCGAGCATGTGAGCAATTTCCTTGACGGTGACCTAGATAAATAGTTTCCTCGTGTTAGAAAATCATGGAGGCATTATACGCCAAAGTTTAAACCTTTTAGCTACCAGATCATTCTCAAAGTCTAAATCTTTCAGCTACCTGCACGAATACAGGGACAATAGAGCTTACAAAAGGTAGCAACGTCACAGCTCGTAATAATAGTGAATTAGTGCTGTAAACAATATACCTGAAGAGTATACTTTGAACACGTTGTTTTCATCTGTTGTATATGCAGTGTATCAATGCAATGTAGTAATACTATGAGATGCAATGTCAGGGCATGTAAAGTGAGATTAAAGAGCTATAGTACCTCTGTAAACTTGTTCATATAAACCTGCTAGAGCCTGACTGCCCTAGGTTAAATTGCCTGTTTATCCTCTCAAACGGTAAGAATACAAAGTATGAATCATGTTAGGCACTATCAGTAAGTGCAGTAGCTCTGAGTTCCTTCATGTTCGGTGTGGCGTTCTGGTAGCAGATTATGTGCACTCCCATCTTCAGTGCTGCCAAAAATATTCCCCTTGATACATGCATGTATTATATAATTTGACAGAGCAGAATCACTACATATTTGGTTAAGGAAGCATGCAGGTAAGAAAAAAAAAGGAAAAAAACTCACCTGAAGGTAGGGAGGCTTCAAAACAAGGAATTCACATGTCGTGCCAATAGTGCTGCAGGAACAAAAAGCAATATAAAACACCATAAAAAAATTTACAAACCTCTAAGCAAATGGTAGGTATTTCATACTCCTTGCCAATATCGGGAAGGGAAAAAGAAAAGATAAGGAGACAACAAAATGTAAGACCTGGAAAATTTGAATATTAATAAACTCTGAAATAAAGCTATATTAGGCACATGCAAGACAAACAGATTTGCCAAATATGACAATTTCATCATATAGACAGTAGATACCCTTCCACACTCTCGGAAAACTGGAAATGAGCTATAACTGTAGGGATGAAAACTAAACAACTTCCAAAATATGCCATGGACACTGAAGTAAACATATTTCAGTAGGCTTTCAGAAGCTTAACAAACCAACAAATACTGTGCCTAATAACTGTAAGGAATCCTACTAAAGGTATACCCACCTATTCATAGCCAAACAATACATGTTTGTACAAAAATCATCTAAATAAATTACAAATCATATGCTGCTGAGTCAAGCTAACATGCATTTGAGAAGTACCATGTGGAGAGCATCTTACCGATTGTGCAATGTGACCGACTTGATAGCATTGATATGGAGAAAGGCCCTCTAAATTTCCTAACGAGCTTCTTGTTGTCCCAAGCTGAAAATGCGATGGAAAATAGACTATGAAGTAGAACACTGAAGTAGGCATCAATGCATAAGTCATGAAAGCGAATCCCATTTTCATTGGAAACCAGCAAGAGATGTGTACAGTTTTTTTACAAATATTAATATAAGGATGTGCACTCTTTTATGTGCATTCTCTGATTATTCAGTGCCAAAAATTACATAGTTCATCATATATTCAGAAAGTTCTTTTATAGACTGTCTATCCATTTGCTTCCAAAAATATCATAAGATTTCCAAGAATAGATCATACTTCATGTAGTCGCTTCTGGTTATTGCTCTCAGGTCCTAGAAGAAATCCAATAATATTATGCCCTGGATGTGCTTCTGCCTGCAATGGCCAATCACTGAAAATACAGAATAGTTTGTCACTTAATGATGTAATTGTGCGATGATAAAGAGTTGCATGGAAGAAATTATGGCACTATATATTAAGCAGTTAAATCAAAGGTGTGATATTTGGTCCGTAACGTCAAAGAGGCAAGACGTACAATTTGCACAAAACTACAGAAATCATATTCTGAGTAAAAAGGCCACCTGCAATCAAATTTCATAAAACTGGAAATGGCAAACTCTACTTTGCATGCTGAGATGAACAACATCTAGATGGAATATAATAATATGCAAATACTGAAGCAACCACGTGCTGATTAAAAAGACTACGTAAAAACAAATTTCATAAGAAAATGCTAAATTCTATTTCATGACCTGAGATGACCACCAGATGACAGGTAATCTGATCAAAATAGTTGAACACTGGACTTCTTTGAGTATGCATCTTTTGGCAGTAGTAGTCAAAATACTGTGAGGTTTAGGAACAATCGAAGACCGAACGAACAGAATTGCATCTTCAGAAACGAGCTTCCTATTAACAAATGCACTCCATCAGAGATGCCTTCGTGGCTGGCCTGTAGGAGTGGAAGTCTATCAGAAACTCAGAACCACAAATTGCTGTAGATATTCAAAATCCAATATCATCAATCCTCTTTTATCTTTCATACATTACTAACATCAGTTTCGTTGTCGGCAAGTTGCATGATCTTTTGCTGAAGTATCAATCGATTTTTCTGACCACTTAGATTAGGTTGGATATATTTTTTTTTCAGAAATTTGCTTAAATTATAGACAGAATGAAATACAATAGCCTCCATTACTTGAAAATTAAAGGAAACATTTGGTCAATTATTATTACTGAAAATGCAGAGTCTCAACTGCCAGAACTGAAGCCCTCCTAATAAATTGAGTCTCATTCGGTACTTAAGCCTGAATAACATGCTAAGAAAATGGAACCCATGTTTGCAGAGGGAATCCTAAGTAACATAATGTAGAGAACCGTATAGCTAATAGCGAGTCCCCAAGCCAAGCTAACTCAGTCAATATATACAAACTCCATGGGCGCACCTCGGTAGATATGTCTTAACTTCCACTCCATGCCATGTAGATCCTTGGCGTTGAACTCCTAAAACGACCTTTGCTTGTTGTAGTTCTGCATGCGACACCAAATAGAATCAGTTAAGCAACACATACTAAATTACTCAAATCCTCAACAACAGATCAGAAGATATATTTATTGGCCATACGTTATGGCATGACTCTCACCCCTTTCACTGCAGACCACGAGGCCGTCGCTGCCGGCCAGCCTGCCGCCATCACATCAAACAAGGAAACCACATCACCAAAGCACAATAATTTGTTCAACAGGAAGAGGATGCAAAGAAGAACGAGGAGGACGATGGTGTGACAATAGACCTGGGCGAGGTGGCGACGGCCTCACCGGCACCGCCCCTGGATATGGTGGGTAGATCGACGGATCCATCCACGGAGGCACCGGATCCAGTCATGGGGTCACCGGAGCGGCTCCCACGGGCTGCGAGACAGAGAGGGATGGGAGCCAAGGAGAGACGGCGCCGCTGCGCTGGGGTTGCCATGCCGTTGGGAGGCCGCGCTGGGGGCGGCCGCGCGCCTGGGGTTGCCGTGTCGGGGCGCCGGGGGACGCCGCGCCGCCATCCGCCTGCCGGGACGTGCAGGACCGGGCCCACCCTAGCGCCGGGAGGGGGATGGAGAGGGAGGAAAGGTGGAGGGAGAGAGGGCCGCGCTGGGGGCCTCCCTCGCCGGGGGGCTACGGCGCCCTCGCCCGGAAGCACGACTCTTCTCTGCAGTCACAGCATCCGTGCCGATCGTTAACAATCCGACGATGAAGCTTGAGAACCCACCTAGGAGGCTATACGGGTGGGTTACGGCGGCCCATCTAATCCCACGACACCGAACATACATGTGCGAGTCGGTCCTTTCCTGCGCTGCCGCCCGCCGTCTTCGCCGTCGCTGCAGGTCATCGCCATCGTCGTCACGAGTGCTGCGACCTGCTCGTTTGGTGCTGCATGTTCGAGCGTCGTTCTTTTGTGCTGCCACTCCTCTTTCCTCTCTGTCTCTCCTACAAGGCCGAGCTCACCGTTGTGGTCGGAGACTCACGCTACGGCGGTCCTACTACTCTGTGGCGGCCACTGCCTTGATCTGTCAAGCGCGGCCGCTACGGCGGTTCTACTCCGCTGCGGCGGCCGCGGCCTTGCTCCGTCAAGCGCCGACGACCGCGCGACCCTCCAGCTCGGCATGCGCAGGCGACCTTAGCGGCTTAGCCCTGCTCCGTCGAGCGTTGACAGCTGCGCACCCTCTAGATCAGCGCGTGCAGGCGGCTGCGGCCATGCGCCGTCGAGCGCCAATTTATTTCTTCCAGTTCTAGTCATCGTCCGCGGCGACGACGCCCGAGCTTTGCGGCGGCGGCTTGGTATTTTTAACGAAGCGGCAGCGCACGACTTGGTGGATGCCTCACGCGGTATCCCTAGGTTGATGGGCCGGCTGCTGGGCCGTTTAGAATGGGAAAGCTTCAGAGTTGTAGAGTCACCGTTTGATTTGAGATGGACGGTTTAGATCACGACTACAGAGAAGAGTCGACTGGAGTGAGACTGCAGAGGATCTCATTCCCGAGGCCTGCCCTAGCCGCCGCCTCCGCCGCGGAGAGAGGATGGAAAGGGAGGAGCGTGAGAGAGAGCTAGGGTTGAAGCCGGTATATATACGATATGGGAGGAACAGCAGCACCGTCGATCGCCAAATCCAACGGCCTTCATTCGTTTTACTGACGTGACCACCGTGTGCGTGCGTCTTCGCCGAGCGTTCTCTTGTCTTTAAATGGCTACAATTTGTTGATTTAGGAGCATTGTTTTGATCTGAAGAATCTGCATAGGGCGTTTTGATTGTGTCGATCTGAGGTTGCTGCTTGTGATTAAAACGTAACTATTCACAAGGGAAGATGCCAAATTCTTCATATTGTGCTTGATAGGACCAGTACGAAAACGACAACTGGTTCTTCATATTGTGCTAGAACAGAGTCTCTTTTCTCATTGTTTACTTACTAGGACGCGCGTGCTGTTGGTTGCCGCACTCGGGTGTTGCGGTGAACCGGTGTTCTTTTGACTTCGTTCGTTTGCTGTGGCAATGGGTAGTTGTGTATATGGTTGTGGTTGGGCTGTTTTTTAACATGGTATGGTATACGTATTTTATGGATGGCATAGATCTGTAGCACATACATCAGCGCGGCCAAAAGTATGTGGTCTTTTTTTCTGTGTCGATTATTTGACGTGGGTATTATCTATCTAAGTAGCATGTATGTACATTGCTATGGGATAGCTAACATTTTATATTTAAAACACACGGATAGTACGATAAGATAATAATACTATAAAAATTAAATATCAACGTTAAAGTGACATTTAATGAAAAAACAAAGTTTGTGAAATTAACACAGTCATGAAGAGCGCAGCGTCGTAGACTCACAAACTCTACTTTATAGACTTTTCCGTGATGCGGCTAAGATAATATTTTATATCGGCAGGAAAAAAATTTTGATATCCATTTCTTTCGTGCGCCAATAAATCCATAAATAAGTTTTGCTGTATCTTCATACCATCTGTACACATTCAAGCATATATATAAATATTAGTGCATGTCACATGGATAATACTGCGTATCTTGAAAAATCTTTCACAAAACCTCAAAACAATGTATGTTATACTAACCGTATAAATATGTGTGGCTTTAGTACTATTCCACGCAGACATATACTGTAGAATAAGGTGTCCACTTGAGTGTTTGTGTCAAGATTCACCATCAGCAATATATAAAAATAGTTAAATCATAGGTATTATTATTATTGGTGACTCTAAGTTAGGATAAGAATTACTTGAAAATAAATGAACTCCACACTTCCTGAAGGCATGAACTCATAAACCAGAACCATGTGGTCATCTTCACTGTGATAGCCGATCAACTTCACTAAATTTGGGTGAGAGAGCTGTCAATATAACCTCAGCCTGGAAACACGAAAAAAAAACTTCATATCTAAAAACAACAAAGCAAAGCATGCCAAAAAGAAATGAAGATAACAATTGAAAAAAATGCTTTCATTATTATATACTCAGAAATAGTAGGTTAATCACCAGCCACTCTCTATGGCCCTGGAAGCTATTGTCACCATCATGGACCTTAACGGCAATTCTCAGGGGCTCTTCTATCTCTAACCCTTCGCGGAGATCCTTGGTGACAAAACCTTTGTAGACTCAGCCAAATCCACCACCCCCTAGTAATGAATCTTGCCTGAAATTTTTGGTAATTCTCTTGAGCTCCTCAAATGTGACTGCTATCAAAGGATTGCAGGTTGTATCCTTTCTCAGCGCCTCCACTTATTTCTGGTGGGATGGTAGCTGACAGTCCTCCTTTTCTGTTCTCTCTGATGGGCTCAGAATTTTGAGGATTCTGCAGAAAACAAATAGGCAAGTCAAATATGGAGACTGAGATACAGGATGCAGATTATTTAGAAACTATGTAAAATCAGTTACCAAAAGATGAACAAGAATTTCAAATGGTAGAACAAAAGTATCTGACCATTACATGGAATAGCCATAATATCAACGGTCAAGGCTAAGAAAAAGAATATTGGATTGAATCAAATTAAACATTAGGACTAATTCTTTGTGAAGAAAAATATTCAGTACTGAAATAGCTATAATTGGATTAAGCAAGAGCAGGGAACATCTATCAAGATGAGAGAACACTCTCTCTCTCTAAAAAAGCAGCAGTTTCATTAATGCCTAAATTGAGGGGATCAAACAAATATATGAAACTTCTGCATACTACAGTTGCAGTTACATAATCACACATGAGGAACATAACTGTATGATCTATCTTATATATATTATATAAATATTATAATCTGAAAACATTTATAATACCTTAGCCGAAACGTGTCTGATCAGAAGTAATAGGAAATAGAGATGACTGACATATGTTTCGCTTCTCCGTACCTCCTCTGCCGCTTGTTATCCTCCTTGAGATGATTGTGTTCAGTCTCAAGCTCCACGGTATATGCAGCCTGCACCAACACCATTTCAGAGCACATCGAGTCCATCTATGACTCAGACCACGAAATTGACGCCAATAATGCACAGGTTCTTGATCATGCAATGTTGTTGGCGCTCTACACTACAAGAAATCTTAGGATTTATGACGACCTGTTATCATCATAGATTCTGGTATTTTTGTCATAGCAGATTAGCTATGATGACTGCATGACGATAATCCTTTTGTCACAGATCATGCGTGGTAAACCTTGTTCAATGACGAATGCATGGTATTTCATCATGATTTTTTATGACGACCGGATTAAAAAGTCATCATTAAATGTCTTAAGGCCTAGCTAGGCCCATGTACTAAGTAGGCTTTTAATGGACCAAATATAATTGTGGGCCAAATTTATAATATGCCAAGCCCATTTATAAAAGTAAAATTGACATCAATTTCTAGGCCAAAATTTATTTTGCAACCTGTTTATTTAGTGGGCTAGAAACAATCAAAGCCCAAAATTCACATGGACCAACATTTATTACGAATAAAATTTTCAGAAGGCCTAGCCCATTAAACATATAGACAAAGCATCTATAAAAAATCAGCCCATTTCAGCATCCATACGTAATCACCCCATTTCAGCATCCATTACATAACCAGCCCATATATAATGTCCATTCAGCAATCACAGCCCTTACACATTCATCAAATCATCCAGAATCTTACTCACATATATAATTTGTACATGCATCACAACCCATACACATTCATCAATCATCCATCGATCATTCAGAATCTCATTCCCAATGATAGATAAATATATGATCACATCCATCATAATCTTACAACTCCCAGATAACACATGTCTGCATAGCAAAAGATAGCACTAACAAGATTCATAGCAGAAACTAATGTGGTCTGAACCAGATCACAAGTCTCAAAATAATAGCACTACCAATGTTTGTAGCGCAATCTGAACCCGATTAGCCAAGTCTCACAATATTAGCACTACCAATGTTTGTAGCACAAAATAATATGGTCTGAATAGCTGGGTTCCAAAACTAGAGGTCCAACCATATGCATCTGCAAAGTTAAAGGAATGGCCTTACTCTTTGCTGAACATACGACGAAAGAAAGCATTTGTCTCGTCTTGTGCCTTCTTCAACTCATCTTGTGCCTTCTTCAACTGCTCTGTCTCTTCCAATAGCCTGCGTCTTTCATTTTCTGATTCCTCCACCTTCTTCTTCAAAGTCTCCGTCTCATACTTTAGTTCTTCTTTGTCTTGCTTCCCAGCTACAACTTCTGCTTCAAGTTCTATAACCCGTGCATCATTAATGGCTTTGGAGCTTCTCTTGGGGGCTGCTAGCTTAAGGCCAATATTCCGAAGAAATTTTGATTTTAGCAACACTTGAGCAACAACTTCAGCTGGGGTCTTTGGAACTTGGCCTTCTTCTACAGGTGCAGCCACGATGGATTCCATTTCAGCCTAAAAATATAAACATATCAGTAAGACAGTTCTGAAATTAATTACCAACTAATATATTTAAAATCAGTAGAAAGGTGGTCATAATTGATAACATTGTTGTTCATGCAAGTGAAAGAAGGTTTTATAAAACAAAATTATAAGTTTCATTCATTCAATTGCTTATGAAGTTCTCCACATCTTTCTAGCTATGTTAACAGGGTCGAAAAGCATAAAGAAGCATTGCTGCGCAGACATGGACAAAACCTGACAGGAAACTTAAAAAATTCATATCTAGAGTTTTAACCAACCAAAAATATTGTTCTTTAACAATTTGAAAAGCTTATAAAAAACTACAACTTCTTAGTTATCAGCAGGAGCTAGTTTTGAAGCTAACATGGTCGAAATAGACAAAAGCTCAGAACTGTACAACGCATGGCAAAATCCTGACAGCAAACTTCAAAATTTCATAGCTCCTAAACCTAATGGCCTAAAATCATGAAATTTTAGTTTAAAGAAGATATATAAATTATCTACAACTTTTGTATTATCAAGGTTCACATAAAAGGTCATATAGTGTCTACAAGTTGACATGTGATATTCATAGAGTTTCTAGATAGCAGGGATGTCATGCAGTGCAATCTTGCCAGATTAGCATGAACAAGTTGCTACTAAACATGCAACAATTGATCATTGTTCCTTGAAACAGAAGGAACCATGCTACTACACATGAACAAGTTACTGCTACACATGCACAAGAAGCTGCTGCTACACATGAACAAGTTATTGTTCTGTGTCTCACAAGCAACGGCTGGAAGCATGTACATATTACAGTACTCAACTAAAACCAGTAACATGTGTTCAGAGCATATATATAGTTCAAAATAGAACATGTACTTACAATAGCTTCCTTTGCAGACTCATTAAAACCAGTCTGGCTGCTACAATGGAGTACCTTGAAAAGATCTATCGCACTGGGTGGTTCATCTTTATATTTCTCTTGCTTCTAAAATTATTCAAACAATTGTAGTTGTAAGAGTAAGAAAAATTGTTCAATGATGAATAAACAATCTAGTACAACACAATTATAGAATCATAGACACAATCAAAATGGCGTACAATGTGTAGAAATAAACACAAAGTGTTGCAAAGTGCTCAAAAGAAGGACACAGATGCAGAGAAGTGCTCAAAAGAAGGACAAAAAAAGCAGATTCTCAGGGATTGCTATTTCCCCCACACCCCTAGTGTGTAGCAAAGTGCTACTCAAAAGAAGGACACAGATGCAAAGAAGTTTTCCAGAAGTCAGTTAAAGGTGCTTGGCATACGAAGCCCCTAGTCAGCCATCCTTGAGAAGTATAGAGCCTGAAGAGAAGATTAACATCCATTTCGTGATACTCTGATAGTTGTAACTGTTAACATTGGTATGTTTTTTCACTATATAATATTGTTTCTGATATTTCTATTCTGTTGTTGTATGTGTAGACTTTCTGGGCACACATATGACGAGTGCTTGGTTCTCTTTGGAAAACCGAGCATGACAGAGTAGTATCAGAGCGGTGTTTACTGTAGGACGCATGCCTAGAACAACAAAACTATTTTCTCATCCCTTGACTCTTGATTTTGACTATTTCTCAATCCTTGTCATCTTGTATCCCTTCCTTGATAGCTACCTTTGAGCTATTAATTTCTTATCTCCTTGATGTTTTGTTTTTATTGTTTTACTAAATTTTCTAATCTCATCTCATTCAAAATTTCAATGGCATTTCATCATCTCCAATCTACACTATTAGGATGCTCACCATTATTTTAAAAGCACGTGTAGTGCCGATGATGTGTTGCGTGCTTGTCTTGCTTTGTGTGTTGTTTGTGTGTTGATGCATTGTGGACTCTGGTTCGCAATGACATCAGTTGCTTGGTAGTTTGTAGCTCAGGTTTCTTGTGTCCAGCTCTACGCTACACCATCCTTGCCTACCCTTGGTTTTTCTACCTTTTTCTTTATCCCAACTCAATGGAGAATCTATACCCGAAGGACGCACCATCAGCAGCGAACCTTTGAATGTGTTCAACGTCGTCGCCAAGTGGAACAAGACCCTTTGTTAAGTGGGGTAGAGATCTTTGCCACTCCTCACATCTCGAACGAAAGGAAGTTTGAAGTTTGAAGACCATCCTTTGTCCATCTCGGTAGCCTCTTTGAATCTCAGGACAAGATTCTTGTTAAGAGGGGTGGGTGATTTGGGTTGTTTAAAGTGGTAATTCAAAAGGAATCCCCTAAAGATAGTTTTGTCGAGAAGATGTTCTCATGAACTTTTTTAAAGATAAGAAAGAATCCTATTAAGTGGGGTAGCATCCGCTACCAACCTCATCAATCTTGAGTATCTCCAGTTTCAAGCATGAAGAACTAAAGATCAACTTCTTATCTTTCCTATCATCAATCTTATCTTTCTTGTCCATCAATCTTTATTTTCTTTCATATCACCTTTTGCTGATCTTTGATGTTTGTCCTTACGTCTCATAAATCCTGAAGTGATCTTGAAGATCAATCGTTGTCGTCCTTGTCAACCTTTGCTAATCCTTAATCCTTTCATCATATATCTCGTAAGTCTTGAAACAAGGAAGTGTGAATGCTCGAGACCAACCTTTATCTTTCTTGTCAACCTTTGTCAGTCTACATCCTTTTCATCATATCTCACCATAAATCTTGAAACAACCTTGAAGATCATCCTTATCTTTCTCTCTAGTCCCTCTGAATCTCAGGACAAGATTCATATTAAGTGGGGTAGTTTGTCGCACCCCAAAATTTCTATTTGGGTTGTGACTAAAAAACACTAAATAAAATGACATTTTTTAGTATTCAGATAAAATTTATCAACATTAGTTTCAATTTCTGTATACTTTCATTAAAGAAAATTGTGCTTTTTCAAACATTTTTGTAATTAATTTAACGGGCTTTTATTGACGTGGTTCTTGTCTCTTGCTTGTTTTTGGTGTTTTGTTGTGTAGTAAGTTTTCAAAATGCATTTAGACATTATCCGATCCTTCTTGGGAAATTTTTGGAGTTTTCTGGAACCTTTTCCCATTTTCCTAGAGAAAAATCAAATTTTTGGATGCTCTAAAATTCCTTTTCATGGGCTCTGTCGGTGTTTTATAAACCGGACTAGTAAATTTATATGATTGCCACGCTGCTTTTGGAAGACAATGGTAGCATCCAATAGACACGATGATTTATACTGGTTCAGGCCGAAGCCATACGTCTAGTCTCAAAGAAGATTGAGTGCATGTTCCTCGCTTGAATGCTCTGAAGTTCTTACACTGGGGGTGCAAGAATGGTGAAAGAGGTGGTAGAACCTATGCTAGACGAGGGGCATCCTAAAGAGAAGCTCTAGGAGCCCTACTGCTATGGCGAATGGATGGAATGGTAGAGGATGAAGAATGAGACCGTGTCCCCTAGATGGGAGCCCTGGCTGCCCTTATATAGAGTTTAGGGCTAGGGTTTGTTACAAAGAAGAGGTTCCCCCGACCAAAGGGTCGAGAGTCTGAGGGAGGTCCTAGCTAACTTGGCTTGCAAGCTACGCCATCTTCTAATGCTCGCCCGGGCGTGGCTATCATCATGATCTTGTGGCCACATCGCGGCAGGGTCTGACGTGGTGCCACTGGGTTGGCCATGTAGCACTGTAGCCATGTGATAGTTCGTGAATTGTCCTATGCAACACAGCTTCCGTCATGGTCTTCATCATCGTCCCTAGGTTCTCCAAGGCATCGTACCCGTAGTAGGTAGCCGCCCTAGGTCATTGTTCACCTGGTCGCTTCGTGGGGCTGAGGGCCATGACCCCGATCATTGGGGTCAGGGCACTTCGTCTTTAGGTTGAGACCCTTGTCATGATCCCATCCCATAGTGGGTAGGATCGTACGCGTATCTTGTCAGTCTGTATTCAGACGATGGGTTTTGTACTCGTCGCCACCGCTGTGCGGTGTTGTCTTGTTGGTGCGGTATGGCGTTGGGTTGGCGTTTGACCGGACTGAGGTGACCGCTGTCACATCGGTCCTTGTGGGGTTAGCGTGGCGTGCTTGCCTTCATTAGAACGGGCACGTCACGCAGGGCTTGACCTCTCCCAGTCTCTCCCAAGGGTCGTGACAGGGAAGAGGTCACTATTTGAGCATCATGTGGCTAATGCTGGAAGAAGGGATAGTGATCACCATCGTCCTTAGCACCTGGTCTGCTCTACTTGGCTTTTGCTAGGCCTTGGTCATTCAAGCCTTTGCTAGTTGCTAGGTTGTGGACCATGCGGCCCACTAAATAATTGGTGCCCTAAGACACCTAGGGTTATGACCCTGATAGTAGCCCCGAGCGTTTTTGTGATCATGAAGTGATTGGGAAAGCGCTGATATGCGTGTTCATTCGGAATGTGGGCTTGCAGTCGTGGCCTACTCGAGCCTCATTACTCCATCCCTTACAAGTTGGCACGTTTAACATAGCAGGTGGTCATTGTGCCCCGCCGCATTAGGTCATCCTGGTGATGTGGTACATGGTCACCAAACCCTGCCATGTCAGTGTGCTGCGTACCAGGGTTCACGACCCAGGCAGGGCCTAGCAGTTACGTCGGTGCTATGTCAGGCTCGCTTTTGGGAAGGTCTCAAATTTCCTGTTCTCATGCGGGCATCTGTTGTTGGCTGTGACCTCTCATGATGCACCATGTGGTGAGGAGGTTTCAGGCTACCAATTCCCTTCTAGGCTTATAAGTATGGGTCCCTTTGCCATGTTGTTGACATTTCTTAGCATCACTCTTTACTAAGTTGTCATCCCTAGCATGATGCTAAAAATGTGTTGTTGGTAATTATTGTTGACACTTGTAAACTCAAAGATAATAATATTGAAAGTAAAGTATTTGCAAGCACACAGATAATATACCATTGTAGCATTTCACCCGGGAGTATGCCAGGTATCGTTATTTATATTTTATCCATAGGGAAGAGCAATGGAGTTGAGTTGGCATAGAGATATTAACTATATGTATACTTATGATAAAAAACCACTCTTATGCTTTAGCAGGGGTAAGTCAAGTAATAAATGAATAATAAGTGTAAAGTAATAATGGCATTCCAGAGATAGAAATAGAGACTCATAAATGTAGTATGGCTAAACAGGAGATTCATTAAGAGCAAAAGATTCCTAAGTCATTCCTAAATATTAAGTCTTTTGTACACTCAAGTATATACACTCTCATCAATAGTATAACTAACTTTGGATTTATGCATAAGGAACATTATTAAGGAGATTAAGAATAGAGCTTGTCTTTCTTCGCAACTAGGTTCTACTTGTTCTATAAACGGGGAGTGGACTACAAAGGACTTAACAGGAGTGTCACATCCGTGATCTACCACATGGCCCAGAGTGTAGAGTGCATCCACAAGCAAACAATATCTAAGCACCATGTTTACATAATGTCAACCACTTAACTCTCTCGAGAACTGAGCTAAGAGCTTTGCGAACATATGCATATATTCATCATCAATCATAACTATATCAAGCATACAACTAGAGCAAAATAGGAACATAATAAATAGCAACATAATATTGAAGTAGCACAAAGTTATAAATATAAAGATATAATGGCTATACTAGTCTCTAGAAGGCAGATCCAGAATCCTGAGCAATAGCCCAAACTCTACTTGAACCTTGTTAGCTTGTCTATACTATAAACTTGAAGGATTGGAGCTCTCCTCTCTTCTCTCTAGAAACCCTAATTTCTATTCTAATCTTGACTTATGGCAGATGTAGATGCTGAGGAGGGGGCAGGGCCTGGTTATATAGCCCTAAGCTTGCAATGTGAGCCCTTGGACAAACCGACTTAAGGAATAGTGGAGATGCACCTAGGAGACGCTGAGGAATTGACATACGAAGCTAGCTGATATGTGGGCCCCTTGGTGGCCAGGCGGCCTCTAGGTGGGGCCGACTAGCCTGACCTAGCGGTGACTTGGCTCCCCTTTGATGTGGAGTCTTCCCGATCCTTCTAGAACCTTCTAGGATAGTTTTCATCGCGGATAAGCATGATTTTATTTGACGTTTTGATCCCTCTCGATGGTTTTCTAAATAAACCCTACTAAAAACATAGATTCACCAAAACTCATGGAAATTGTCAGTTTAAACCTCTAAGTCTATGTTGGTGATCCTTTTTATATATTTATTTAAGTTATGTTGATGGTTAATGATGGATGATAACTACCGTCAAGGCGTCAACATGTGTCTACAAATTGTTTCCTACCTTCCTATATAGAGAGAAAATAGGAGAGGAAAAGCTCTAGGAGAACCGTGTGGTTCCCATTGCGTGTTCCTCTGGGGACCGCTTGTGATGGCTAGAGACAGCGTCGCCTACCAACAACTAGTGTTAGAAGGGATTTTGCAAGCAGGGAAGGATTGGGGTGGCGCTCAGGCCGACCATAGGGTCTTGTGAATTGAGCGCTTAGCTAGACTTGGAGGCTTCAGGTTGCTGAAGCACTAGCACCAAGGATAGCTTCTAGTTTCTCCTTGTACTTGTAGATGGCTTTGGAAGCTGCCTTAGGTTCGGTGGAGGCGTTGCTATCCCATGGTGTTCCCTTCATACTTTTCGTAGCATCATGGTGGTGGTCTACGAGCTTGACCCCACCCCATTCTTCCTTCCCTGTGTGCCCCCACCTATGCAGCTAGGGTGCTACGGGGGAGGAGCAGGAGGCGATTTCTTGCCTCTTTTCCTTCCACCCTTGTAGCGAGCGCCTCCGAGGTCAACGAAGTTGCTAAAAGGTCTTTCAGGACACATTCTCCCAAGTTTGGGAATTCTTTATGGTCTTTCTATATAGGTAAATGGAACTAAGGTTCATTTGAGCTTCTATATCTTTGATATTACGGAGTTTGACACGTTGATAGGACAACCAATAGAAGGACTTATCCAAGAAGGACAAACTAGGATGTTAAACATAAGACTCAGGAAAAAACTTTAAGCTTTCTATACCCATCACTCATTCTCTCAATGTTGAGACTGAGCTAATTCCTGAAGAAGACCCAATGAAAGAGGTTAAGGTTGCATCTCTTGATGTTTTGATTGAACCCAACCTTAGAGATGATGCCTAGTTCTTCATCGAGGAAGAAGATAAAAATCCTATTGACCCTGAACCTCTAGATGAATTGCTGGAACCACCTAAGCCCTCCATTGAACTTAAACCCCCTACCTTTTGGTCTTAGATATGCTTTTCTCAATAATGACTAGGATTATCCTGTGATCATAAGTGATAAACTCTCTCAGGAAGAATCCCTCCGCTTGCTACCTGTCTTAGAAAAGCATCATTCTGCTTTATTTTGGCTACTCACTCCAAAGACCTTAAGGGAATCAGCCCTGCTCTTTACACGCATCGCATCCCTACAGATCCTAATTCTATACCTTCTAGAGAGCCCCAACGTAGGCTTAACAATGCTATGAGAGAGGTTGTTAAGAAAGAGGTCTTGAAACTCTTGCACGCCAGGATCATCTATCATGTGCCACATAGTGAGTGGGTAAGCTCTGTTCAAGTTATGCCTAAAAAGGGAGGCATGGCTATGGTTAAAAATGAAAAGAATAAATTAATCCCTCAAAGAACTGTCACTAGATGGTGGATGTGTATTGATTACCGAAAACATAACAAAGCAACAAAGAAAGATCACTTTTCATTACCCTTCATTGATGAAATGTTGGAGCGACTGGCGAACCACTCTTTCTTCTATTTTCTTGATGGGCATTCAGGTTATCACCAGATTTTGATCTATCCAGATGACCAAAGCAAAACCACCTTTACATGTCCATATGGCACTTATGCATACCATAGAATGTCTTTTGGATTATGTAATGCTCCATCTTCTTTCCAAAGATGCATGATGTCTATATTTTCTGATATGATTAAGGAAATCATGGAAGTTTTCATGGATGACTTTTCTGTTTATGGAAAAAACTTTTGATGATTGTCTTGAAAATTTAGATAAGGTTTTGGAAAGACATGAAGAAAAGCATTATTGGTATTTCTTAACATCTACAGAGGTTAATACGCAAGCGAACAGAATTACCGTTGTAGCTTTCACCTAGAAGTATTCAGGGTGTCGTATTTCCACAGGGAACAGAGGTATTTCTTCTAGCTAATTCATCCAAGGACAACACATGGGTAGAGTTGGAAAGGGTAGAGATGGATTCCTATGGCTTTAGGTCTAGGATAGGTAAACCCTACTTCCATTTGCTTACGTCGGGCACCGGCTTATACCTGGTTTGCTAGGTACCTCTAGCATATGGCTCTATGCCATGCCCACATGTGGGGGAGTGCAAGGGATAGACAGGGCTGTCACCACCTGCTGCCTACCCCTCAACCATAGGACACGAGGCAAACGAAGGTAGCCTCTAGCCTAGACACCATGTCTACTACTCTAGCATGATAGGGTTACCCGTCTAGCAAGACCCTTCTACTAGAGTATTCATCACAAGGATGAATGATGATCCCACAAACAAGCACAAGCAAAGATTAACTAATCAAAAGACTTAGAACCACATGAATCATGAATACTTACTTAGCAAGAAAACCCGTTGCGGCACAAGTATCCATTGAGGTACTAGGCGGGGAGACACCAACAAGTCCAGTGCTTCCTCGAGCTTCCCCTCACATCTCTCCTTTCCTAACTCTACTAGCTAGCTAGGACATAAGCCACTAGTGCCTAAGCCCCTTTGGAGTGGTGCTCTAGCTCAAGTGAAGTGAGCTCTTTCTCCTTGTGTGGTGTGTGGAGTGAGGGCACCCCTCCCTCTCTTATATAGGGTAGGCTAGGGCAGTTACGAGGGGAATATTCCCTAACGCACCCCTACACTGCCAGCCTCTCCATTCAATGCACCAACCAGCATAGAACGGGCCAAGGCGGCAGGAGGGAGGGCGCAGTCGTGCCCCTAGCATGCCCACGGCTAGGGTGGCTCAGGCCGCCTCCTCCTTTGCCTAGTTGCTCTCTAGCTAGGCCTGGGCCTTGGTGCTATGGTAGGCTGCCCTGGTTTTGGTCATTTCTTGAGCTTCTTTGTATTCTTTCCTTTCCTTTGCTTGGACTAAAAATGAAGAATGAGTTTTTCTTTATATTTCACTTCTTTTTTGGCCCAACTTGGCATGTTTTCATACTTCTCCCTGCAAAACAAGTGAAACACAAACACTCATGGAATTGATTAGTTATAAGCTCTAACACTAAGTTTGGTGTAGTTTTTATATAGAAGTTGGAAATTAAAAGTATGCAATAAGGACCGCCAACAAGCACTTAGTCCTTAATTGGAAAAAATGTCATTTCATGGTTAGAGAAGGCATAGTGCTTGGACACTTGGTGTCTGAATGAGGGATTGACATAGATAGAGCTAAATTGAAGTAACTGAACAATTACTTCCTATTGACGATGGTTATCTACCATAATAATGGGTTAAAATAAATATATAAAGGGCTAATAAATGATCACCAACATAGGTTTAGAGTGTTAACTAACGAAATTCCATGAGTTTTGGTGAATCTATATTTTGTAGGGGGTTATCAAAATAATTCAAAAATTGATATCTTCCACGAGAAGGAACCCACGTCAATCGGCCTAATCTCCATGTCACGAATACGTAAGAGGCTTCTAGAGGACACCAGAGGACTCCACGAGGAGGGCCACCACAAGGCGCTGCCAGGTGGGGCCGACCGGCCTCAACCCTAGGCCGATCGGCCCCTAGCCGCCACCCTTTGGCTCCTTCCTTTGCAAGCTACTTCAACCACCTTCAAGGATGCATCCTAACCCTACATGAAGGTTGGTTTGATCCAAGGGCCACGGTTCCATGCTCTGGGCTATATAAATGAGGCCCTAGAGCCCCCCTCCAAAGGAGAACTCATTCAATCAATCATCAACCAGAAAGTAGAAGACCAACCAGCAACTATCATCTCCTTAGAGCTCCATCAGATCTAGGCATAGCTAGATTAGAATTAGAAGTAGAGGAGTCAAGCAGCCTTGGGCTCCAGATCTAGTCAAGAGGAGCTTGGTAAATCCAGTTCTTCTCTCTTGTATCAACATTGTTCTTCAGATATTCATCTAGTTCATCAGTTCTTCTAGTTCTTGATCTAGTTCATGTTCTAGTTCTTCATGTTCTAATTGTTTATGTTCTAGTTCATAATTGTTCTAGTTCAACATTGTCTAGTTCTAGTTCATTGTTCTTGAACATTATTCTTGATACATTAGATATGATCTTGTTCTTAATCTATATTATATCCTTGATTATTATGAGATTAGTCTGCTTTGATTATATATTTGGCATAGATAGTTTATCATTATGTTTATACACATGTTTGCAAAGCACTCACCTTATTGAGTCATGGGTGGGTGGTCAACATTGTGTAAGTGTGGTACTTATATACTATTTACCTACAAATGCACTCTATATTCTGGGCCATGTGGTAGATCGCGGGTGTGACATTCCTATTGAGTCCTTTGTAGTCCACTCCCCGAGTGTAGAACTTAGTAGAACACAGTCTCATTACTTAGTTGTTACTCTATTTTTTAGCTTCGTAATGGAGATGTTCCTTATTTATGGATATGAGATAACCTAGTCAATGATTGCGTGATATAATTGCACTAATCAATGTAGATTATGACTAATAGTTAACTGATTACTTAGGAGTTATTCTCTTACTTTATATTCCAATCAATGACTTGCCACAATAGTACTGCTCTAAGGAATATCATCTGAATGGTCTGATTATCATATATTTTATCTCTTTTTATTTAATTGATTCCTATTTGAGAGTAAAGGATAGTGATTTCGAATATTCATATCACATGTGTAGAGTAGCCTTTAATTAATATGTGCCCCTCTATTTGTTCTCCTTTGGTTAAATATAAATAATGATACCTAGGATAAACTTGGGTGAAATGCTGCAACGGGTGTATTTATCTGTGCACTTGCAGATATATACTTTAATATCTTTATATAGTTAAGTGGCATGAGTACAATACAACCACACTCTTGGTGTCATGTTGGGGATGACAACCTAACACGAGTGATGCTAAGAAGTGTCAACACTTCCTCCCGTAAATATCAGAGGGATCCGCAATTTTCTTGGCCATGCTAGTTTTTATCACCGCTTCATAAAAGATTTTTTCACATATTGCTAGACCCCTAACAAATCTTTTGGCCAAGGATGTTCCCTTTGAATTTGATGATGCATGCTTGAACTCTTTTAACATTCTTAAGAAAGCACTCATATCTACACCAATCATTCAACCTCCTGATTGGTCGCTACCTTTTAAAATTATGTGTGATGCTAGTGATTATGTTGTGGGAGCAGTTTTGGGACAAACAAAAGATAGAAGCATCGTGCAATTGCCTATGCTAGCAAAACTCTAATAGGACCTCAACTTAATTATGCAACAACTGAAAAAGAGCTCCTAGCTGTTGTTTTTGCTATTGATAAGTTTAGATCTTACTTAGTCGGAGCTAAAGTGATTGTTTATACTGATCATGCTACTTTAAAATACCTACTCACTAAGAAAGATACTAAACCTAGATTGATAAGATGGATTTTGTTACTCTAATAATTTAACTTAGAAATAAAAGATAAAAAGGGAGTAGAAAATTCTGTTGTTGATCACTTGTCTAGAATGCAGTTTGAGAATTCGCAGGAACTACCCATCAATGATTCGCTGAGAGACGACATGCTCTTCAAGGTCTCCAGATCGAACCCCTAGTACGTGAACATTGTCAACTTTATAGTTGCAGGATATGTACCACCATGGGAGAACAAAAGGAAGCTCGTCTATGAGAGTTGTCTCCACATATGGGATGCACCGTACCTCTTTAGAGTCTGCTCTGACGGCCTACTTAGAAGATGTGTATCGATGAAGGAAGGCATCAAGATTATTGAATGATGCCACTCGTCACCATATGGAGGACATTTTGGTGCATTCCGCACTCGTACGAAGATCTGGCAAAGTGGATTCTTTTGGCCAATCATGTATGAAGATACGAAGGATTTCATCCAGAGATGTGGAGTATGTCAGAGGTATGGGAATATCAATCCAAGAGATGCCATGTCAGTCACTAATAACCTCCAGATAGAGCTCTTCGATGTCTGGGGAATCGACTACACAGGACCTTTTCCAAAGTCAAAGAGATACGAGTACATCTTGGTGGCAGTTGACTATGTCTCCAAGTAGGTGGAAGTCATGCCATGTAGATCTACTGATGCTAAGAACTCTAAGAAGATGTTTGAAGAAATAATATTTCCACGTTTTGGAGTTCCAAGGATGGTGATTAGTGATGGAGAAACTCACTTCACTGACAAGAAGTTTCATAACTATTTGATGAAGCATGGGATCCATCACAACATCGCTACTCTGTACCATCCTTAGACAAGTGGCCAGGCAGAAACATCGAATATGCAAATCAAGAACATTCTGCAGAAGACGGTCAATGAGATGGGGACTACATGGAAAGATCGACTACCCGATGCACTATGGGCTTACCAAATGGCCTATAAAACACCATTGGGCATGTCACCATATCAATTGGTCTATGGGAAGACCTACCATCTACCTACTGAGCTAGAATTCAAAGCTCACTGGACCATCAAATGATGGAATATGGACTTTGAAGCCGCAAGAACAAATAGGAAGATGCAACTTTCTAAGCTTGATGAATGGCGTGAAACAGCATATCACAACGCTAGGATATATAAGGAGAGGATCAATATATGGCATAACAAGAGGATTAAGAAGGAGTTCACACCTAGAGATAAGGTATTACTTTTTAATTCGATGGTAAAATTATTTGGGCACGGAAAACTTCAAAACAAATAGGAAGGACCATTCAAGGTGATAAGAACTTCATCACATGGAGCGGTAACTCTTTAAAACGACAAAGGTACGTTATTCAAGGTAAATGGCCACCGTCTTAAGATCTTTCTAGAACCTAAAAAACCACTTAAGAATTTGGATGAATGGCTACCTCTCCTTTGTGGTAAAAGCAATGTCCCCCCTGAGCCATATATAGACTAGAGAAACCTTCTATATTTACTACTTGTATTTGTGTTGAGTTTGGTCAAACCTTGTGACCCTTGTTGAGAAACTTATCATGCTCTGAAGATCAAGATCACGTATACTCCACATATATCTGCTGCTCCTAACTAGGAATATGCAACAACATGTTTTCCATCCACCAAAAATATTCTACTCCTACACTAGGATAGACACAAAAATATGTTTGTTAGGATAAATGTTCCAAGTTCCTGTAAATATCTCTCTTGAAAAGTTTTAATTACAGAAAAGGAGGCATGGGCTATGCAAGAGAGTTATTCATAAAAGAAAAAGAAAAGTATTGAAAAAAATGGACAAGTGTCCGAGATATTGAAAACAATGGGTACTTAGATGCCCGCCTAAAAGAAAAAAAAGGAAAGAGATGAATAAAATAGCCCATGTTTTCTTGCAAAGAGTTTTCAAGTTTCAAATAAGAGAGACATGTTTCACGGAGCATAGTAGAATTAGGATGGCCACCATATACATATCCACACACATGCACACCTTGATAGAAGAGTATGCCATTTTTCTCCTTAGATCCTTGTTTTGACTTTATAATATATGCAATGCAAGTGTGTTTTCATATTCATCCCTAATTGAACTCCACATAAGCTTTTTAGAAGTAGGCAAAAAGAAGGCAAAGTCATCAATACCTTGGTAAGGATCCAAAAAGACCACATATACAGAGTGATTTGAGAGTACCATAAAAGGAGATGGTAAGCTATGTTTTGTTTTTAAAAATTTTAAAATGTTTCTCTAATTGACTTGACTGAAGGAAGATGGTGATCTGTTTCAAGTTGTTCCATTCTTCAACTGCCCAAAGCTTCATGGTAGACACTTTAAATTCTACAGAGCATGTATGACTGGGAATGGTTTTATGTTGATATCTTGTCCCAAGGTTATGTCTTGAGTAATCCATCCTTTTATCGAGGATAAGTAACATCCTAAGTGTGGGGGAGTTTGTTAACGGTAGTTAACATTCATCATAAACCATCAACCTAACTTGCATAAATGATTAAAATGGATCACCAACATAGACTTAGGGGTTTAAACTGACAAATTTCATAAGTTTTGGTGAATCTATGTTTCAAGCAGGATTAAATCAAAAAACCTCCAAGGGGGACCTATTCGTCAAAAGAAATTATGGAATTCTGCCGCGGGAGCTGTAACACCCCAAGTGTTAGGCTCGCATTTGGCACTTGCATTGCATGAGCCTAAGAATCGTTTGTTCATATATGAGCATGGCACATATGTGGTGCACCAGTGAAACATATGAAACATGCTAGTGCAACATGTGAAACATGTGTTTGGAATGTGCTTGAAACATCTGCAACATCTCCTTGAAACATATACACCATACCTTTGTTAGTTGTGTTTCAATGTATGTATGTTATATGCTCATGCTTGGTAATGCAAGTGAGTGTTGATGTCAATTCTTTCATGTGTCTCGTATCACTCTCTATCTATGGTGACCCCTAGAAAAGTTTCATGAAGTTTGGAATCAAAAAGTCACATGAAATGAGAAGTTATATGCTTGTTTGGATTATAACTGAAACATACTTTTGAAACAAGGAAACATGTTTTACATTCCATGTGAACTAGTGTTTATGCAACATACAAATGCAACATGTGCAACACATCTATGACATGTGGAACAACCTAGTGAAACATGTGTAGCATGTACCTTGCAACAACACTATGAAACAAGTGAAATAGAGCTTTGAAACAAGCATTTCAAATGTAGTGATTTCTATGTTTTAGTGCATGTGAGGCCTACACTTTTGTGCAACCTATGCATGGTGGGTATGTTTGGCCTCTACAACACCTTAACTACACTTAGGACACTTAATGGAATAATGTTCATGTTGATCATTTTGCCTAAATGTGCTTCTAAGTGATGGTTGACCAAGTATGGACCATAGAACCCTTTTGTTTGACTATTTCAAAAGTGAGACCTAGAGGCTCTACATGACTATGCACCCTTTTACAAAGTTGTAGATAACTTTATAAGGAAAAAAGTTTGTTTAAGAGTGAAGTTATAAAAATGTGTGGAACATACTCAAAAAGGCCCACAAGACAAATTTAAGGCTGTTTCCCAACACTTAGCATATTCTAAGTCCATAATCGGCAGCATCAAATCAACATGTTCGTGGCATTTTATCTTCCAAGTTCATATGGTAGCTCAATTAGATTCCTTAATATGAGTTGAAGTACTTTTCATGAGGGAAACAATGAATCAAGTTTCATCCCATTTGGAGTATATTTGGATACCCAAAATTTGTTGCTAAAACAACATGTTTGCAATTTTGTCGCGTAAATGACCTCGACGTTGGCATTCCACGTTCTCCCAATTTTGTTAAGTAACTTGAGTAGGTCCAAATGTAAAAGTTGGATCTTATATCTTGGAGTAGGAGATACCAAAAGTTGACATTGATTTGACCATTATTGACCAACTAATTAGAGTAAACACCGAAGTTTAGATTAATCATCGACAATGTCAACTTAGAGTCTATTTACTCCCTAATCCATTGCTCCAATGATCAGGGTCCTTAAACAAGAATTGTAGGGCGCCATGAAATGAACAACTTTCGTAACAATCCCATATCCAAATTTGGCATGTAGCAGGCCCAAATAGGAGCTCCAACCTATCCACATTGCTGCCTGCCACGTAGTCGACGAAATGCCTCCAAGGCCGACGTGTGCCCCAGTGCGCAGCCGCCATGCTCAAGCAGTGGACCTAACTCCCTGAACACATGCCCCGTGCTCCCTACGCCCTCGGTGGTGGATGCCCGAGCATCTCCACTTCTCCACTCGCCCCTCCGCCTCTCCCTTGGCTTCGCTTGGCTCCCCCTCGCGCGAACGTGGCCGCTGCCGCCACTACCAGCCGAGCAGAGCTTCGACCACCCCTGCCCTCCCGTTGCTCCCAGCCATTGCAGCCACACCTGTGTGCACCACCGACTCTGCCATCCTCCCCCATGCACTCGCGCTCGCCTCTCGCTTCACCTGCAGTGCGTTCGCCATGGCCGACGTCACGCTGCCACGGTCATCTCTCCTTCCAGTGCCTCTTCGACTGAGCAGTGCGACCCTACGTGCGCGGTGTCTTCTCCACCAATCCGCTGTCGTTGCCAGCCGTAGTGGCCAAGGTCTTCATCGTCGTGGCCGACCGCTGACTTGGCATGTCGCACGCGCGCGTGGTCAGGAGGCCATGGGCCACCTCGGCCCGTTCTACTAGCCCTAGTAGATGCGCCGGGACCCTGGGAAGCGTCTCCACCACCGCACCGCCAACATTCCTTCCTCTTGCCGTCATTCCGCCACCCTCATCCACCGCCGGGCTGCGGGCTCCCGGGGCCAGCCTTCCACCGGGCATCTCCGTCCATGATTTAACCTCCTACATGCACGGGTGGGCATGGTTATGCTCTGGGAACCTTGCTTCTCCACTGACAAGTCCCATGACATCGTGAATCGTGAGCTCCGGTGAGCTCCCCTGTTCGGCTAGGGGAAAGGAGGAGAGGGACCCTGCGGGCATGAATTGAAGTTAAGTGAGGGTGGTAAATGTAAAGCCATAGAATCATTTAAATAGTGCGGTGAGGACCTGCTTGCTCGGTTTAATTAAAGTTCTTGCAGGGGCCTAACTGTGAAGTCTGTGACTCATATGAACAGTATAAGCAGAGCTCGGGTTGATTCAGCGAAAACCCAGGGGCCTCGAGGCGAAAGTGTTTTCCTTTTCTTTCCTTTTTCCTTTTTCTTTTATGCAGATTTTTGGCTAAAACTTTGGAAATTAGTATCTCATGCTAGGAAGCTCCAAAAATAGCAAATGAGGACTTTTTGGAATCCTTGTGAAATTATCTATGCAGTAGATCTATAATATGTCATGTTTTAGTTTAATGTTTTAGCTGTAAAAATAGATTTATGCAACTAGGTTTTCAATGCTAGTTATATTTTTTATTTCATAACTGTAAATTTAGAGCTCTAAATGAAGTGAAATTTTTGTGGCATGCTACTCGTGATGATTGATGTGTAGTAAAAATTTCATAGATTTTGGGTGCTGTATGAGTGAGTTATTAGTGTATATTGCTCTCACATGATTTATTGTTATAGACATTTGTGTTTTTGTTAGAGGTTGATATACATGTCCACATGGTTTTAAATTTGGATAGTAGACTGTTGGGAGCATATTTAGGCCACTGTAATTTTAGTAGAATTTATTGTGCACTTTTTATAGGTGTTCATAATTCCACCTAATTATCTAAATAAATTAAGAAAATGTATTAAAATAATTTATTTAGTATTGGACACTATGTTTTCTGGTGTTCATTAGTCATGTGTGACATATTGGTAAAGTTGGTTTTGTCCAATTATATGTTTGCAACATAAGTTAGTATTTATTTCTTGCAATTGTGGTTTTTGGACAGATCTGGGAACTTAGCAAAGTTCTTCATGATAATGTGCTTTTGTTATAACACTTGTTTATACAAAAGTTGTAGATAATTTATGTATCTATCTGCTCTCAAAATTTGGTGGAATTTGGCCAAGTATTTTATGAGTTATAGATGTTTAAAGTCAGGTCCCAGATTTGGTTGCTCTGTGTTTGGACCAAACCAGATTCTGTAGTTTTATCTTTTTGACCCATTAAACTTGGGAATCAGACTTAGGTGATGTTTAATGAATTGTATAAAATTTCATAAGCTTTCTAGAATGTCTTGTTGCACATAATTTGGAGTTGTAGATCTCCAATTATGATTAAATTACTCAGCTGCTATTCTAATGTCCAGAAAGTGGCAAATTCTAGTTTTAGTGCTTTGATTCACTTTGTCATGCTTGTGTGTTGAAGTGTAACTCATTTCCTTGATGGTACTTGGGTTAGTACCCTATGTTCTTATGATATTTATGTCTTGATTGATGTGCTTGCCGTCTTCTATGTTATGCCTTAGTGAGGATTGAGTTAATTAGCTCTAGGTGCTTTTATGAACCTTGGGTATGCTTGCTTGATTACTTTGTTTATTGCACTTCCATTCATTCATACATATGCATTGTTGCATCTTCTTAGGTATGCTAGATGTAACGCGTGAAAGATGTGGTGTTGGAGCCAAACCCGAAAATGGTGTTTGGTGAATCTATCCCGAAGATGGAAAAACTAGAAAGTGCTTGGAGGAGAGGTGTTCACCAAGCGGGTTTCATCTGACAAACTCTAACTTGAGTCGGATCCCAGGCAAGCCCCGGAGCATTATAAGTCTCCTACTTTCAAAGCAATTAATTCTATATATGTTATAAGTATTGTTGCATTAAGTGGTAGGAGTTGGTTGGAAACCCTTGCTGCATTATATCATTCCTTGTCAAGATATATGAATCCTTGAATCCTACATAGATTAGGATCGAGTAGATGCTTAGCCCTGCTTTAATCTATAGAAGTCAGGTGATTTCCTGTCACCTGCAAGATGTAGGGATATTCATATATGGCACGGTTGGCTATATTTGCTATCGTGGAAAGGAACCATGTGTTAATAAAATGAAATGAGACCGAGCGGGATGACGATAGTGAAACATCAAGACATGGAGGTCTTGGGTGTGGATCTATCCCCGTCTGAGTCATTTAAGAATCGATTCGCTATATGTCCTTGAGTCATGTTGAATACAGTCTAACACTTAACTGGCCAGATAAGCCGTTCCGACCATGAAGCCGAGTAATACGGTTCAGGCCGATAATCGAATGGTAGGTCGCATCTTGGAGGAAGTAAGGATGTGCTTGGGGACATTGGCATAAGACCAAGGGGGGTTAAAGTCCCTATTATCCTGGTAGAGTATTGCCCTTGGGGATGCAGCATCAGTCGAACCTGCGCTTTCCTGAACTGTACCAAAGGTGACTTGTGCGACCCTAGCATAGGCCTACGCGGTTTGTGTTAGAAATACCCCTCTAGCTGGATAGGAACTCGATTCGAATCGTCGTCGCTCCCGGTTAGTGAGCACTTGGCTTGAGCAGCGGCAACGTAGATTCAATTAAATTGAACGGATAGTTAATTGGATGATGATGTAAATGTTGCCTCAATTTATACCTGCTATGGTTAATATTGGTTGCTCCTAATCAAGTGAGTGCTCTAGTACAGGCTCTAATATAGATGACATGTTAATGATAATTTACTTGATGCTTAAGCATTAATGATTACTTATCTGTATTAAGCTTTTATGCAAAATGTGGTCAAGCTATCCCACTTTTAATCAGCCTTGCATGATCCTTGGTGTCACTTTATTTCTAGTTTTTTATGGGTAAGTCTAGCTAAGTACCTTCTCGTACTCAGGGTTTTATCCCCACTTGTTGTAGCTTGGGTTGTATCATGGTGACTGCAAGAGTTAGTTGGCTCCTACCGTAGAGGCGGAGTGTGATTATGGGCATGATCCTTCTGAGTTATCTTATCTCTAGTGCTTTTGTTGGAAGTCGACCTTGGTACTAGCATGTATTTGAAATCAGAGAAATGTTAGTTTCAAATTACTTTGCTTCCACTACTTTTCAACTTAAGTTGTAATAACTATGTTGAACTCCGATGTATGTTGAATTACTTGTAAAATTGATGTAACATGTGGCTTGTTATGTTGAATCACTATGATCTTGGCTTGTATGTTGGTTGGTTAGAAATCCCTCGTGATTTCATTGGACTACCGTAGTTATATGGGCTCAATTGTGAGAATTTGATCACTTCAGTGATTGTTTTTGTACTTGTACTCTTATAATTTGGACGGTTCTGTGATAGCTGGCATCGGAGCAAGATTCAACATTAAACTTGTCATATGTGTATTTAAAACAGAGGTTTTGTTTTATAAAATCAGTTTTATCAACTTATAGTTGTATTATATAGGTTTGTCAAATCTGAATTTTAAACGTAAGTATGCCAATGGTCAATTTCCTTATGCCCACATAAGGATCATTAGGTGGCTTATATAAGTACTAACTTGGGGGTATTTATTTATGCATCTACGCCCAGGCCAAGGTATGTATGTGTGATAACTCTCCCACACTATGCTACCCGGTGTGTCAGATTAGAGGTAGCCTTCATATATGAAATAGACATATATGTCGCTAGTTTACTTTTATACAACATTGCACCTACGCTCAGGTAAGTGTGAGTTGTGAGAGCATGACCGTATATCCCACGGTCTAGGGGAGAGCTAGTTTTGGTTACTGGATTATTTACATGTTACACACATGAATATATGAAGGTACTTAATTATGGGTGATTGATGATTCGGGTAGTTTTGGTGCTACATATACGTATATAGGGGTATATGTATATGGGAGTGCTTAGAATTTCACCTTCCTATTTTAATTGTGTGCTATATTTGGGAAATTATTGGGCTGCAATGAAAATTTTTTACAGGTATGCTAACCACGAATGCGTAAGTCGAATGTAGCTGACGACTAGCTATATATCGAGAGAGTGCGTGTTATACCACTGACATCGAACGTGATCACCACCTTAGGTTGGCAATCTTGGGAGGATGAATAGGACGAAGCATGCATCATCATGTTGTTGCTTAATATATAACTATGCTCCTCTCACCCTTGTTCCAATGATAAGTAACTTATGATCAATGTGGTACACTATCTTCCTTGTGTGGAGTTAAGCAAGAATGCCTTATTCCATGTTGCGTGAATAGGAAGTGCTTGAAGAAAAGTGTGTGCTTAGCCTTGCTAGAAATAATTATGGTTACATGCCTAAACATATAAATGTCCTCTAGTTTAGCCAAGTGGTGGATATGCTGTTCCAACAAGTTTTTGAAAATGTTTTAGACCTCACTTCAGTAATTTGGATTCTCATGAATGAATAAAATTGGTGTTGGTCTAAGGTAACAATGTTTAGAGCCACTAGGATGACATGTTTGTGTGCTCTCTTGTTAAGTAGAATAAAGGTAAGCTTTGTTTTGCTTGTCGAACATTGGCTGCTAGAATGGTTTATGTTGTAGTGATGCTTTTGTGGTCATAATGGTATTTTCTGTAGTTATGGAGAATACTAAAGTTGTAGCTAACTTACTTATCTAGCTTGTTCTAAAATTTCATTACCCTAAGTCTTATGGTTTGAGAGTTATGAATTTTAAAAGTTTACTGTCAAGTTTTTCTTATGCTATGAATAGATCTGAATGTTTGATTTGTTTGACCTATGTGCATATGGAATCATGCCTTTGAGATAATATAAGAAGTGTAGTACTTTTTCTAAGCTTTCCAAAACGTCCTATAGCACTAATTGTGGTGGTCTAAATCTCTAGTTATGAGCTTGCAAAGTGGAATGACAGAATCTGTCCAAATCTGGGCAGAGATGTCTTCTTTGTCTTATTTTGGTCTTGTTAGCTGTAGAATCATCTTAATATGATAATAATAAAGTTATAGACAACTTAGTAATCTTTACATAAAGTTAAGGCACAGCCTTGTTATGTCCCTAGAACTCCAGTTATGCATCTTTGAAGTTCTTACCAGTTTTTCTGTCCATATTGGTACAAATCTAAAACATTAGCATTTTTGGTCATGTTAATGTATGAATTAGCTTTGGTATGAATAACTAAAGTGTAGCCATATTCCTAATATTTCTAGAAAGTCTAGGATCACCTTTGTGGGATGTCTACAACCTCAGTTATGGTCGAAACAAGTAACTACTGTGTTGCTGTCCATATTCTGTGCACATGCTAAGTTGGCTACCTTAGCTAGCGTTTGTTTTAGGATAAACTTGTAGTTAGTTCTTGCTTTAGATTAAGCCTGTTATGGGTGATCCTGGTGATTAGTAATGATTGTTATGTGTGAGCTTTTTGCTTGGTAATAGTTGCTTGAGTTCGTTTGTTTAAGCTTCTTCATGTGTTTGCTTGAAGTTATGATGCGTGTATATATGCTTGTTATCTAATTAGTGCCATAGTTGTCACCTCATTGTCCTCGGTAAGTATATGAGTGTTGAATAGCCTTATCTTAGAGCAACACTCGAGTTACATGAAACGATCTCTTGGTGTCGTCTTCAATTAGGTTCTTTCCCTTAGGAGCCTAAGCCTGCGACGTGGTTGTTAGCCGTGAATGTTTTGCGTTTGTGCATCTGCTTGACCTAAAAAGCCCAAGCTTATTTCTTTATATGTTGCTTATGCCGTAGACGCCCGTACCCTTTGGGGAACACCCTTGTCGACTGACCTACCAAGTTAACTCTTGTCAACGCTAGTCTTTGACCAAGGTTTGTACATTGCCAGTTGTGGAGGCCCTACCCAAATCCATGTTGGACCTCCCGTTTGCCTTTCCCAAAGGTCAACTGGTGTGCGTAACGTCTCTTTGGTGAGGACTTGAAACCTTGTGTTTGCAAATTCATGTAGCGACTTTATCAACTCAAGCTTCGATTGGTACCTCAATTTTATCCTTGAAATTTGCATAATCCAACTCCAACCTTCCCAAGTCTCGGATATTTATCAGTCTTGGTCTCATGTTGCTGTCCAACATGACCAAATCTCATGGTAATCTTTCATCTGGGCATCACCTTGGTGGACGCAAGGCGTGCATGGAATTAAGCAAAAATCTCATGCTTAGTCGCATTTAGCAATTGAGCTATGTTCTCTTGTGCTATGTTTTGATCTTCGAATCACCTCCTGGTAAATTCCAAACCTTGTAACTACCTTTGCTTGCTATCCCTCTTTTGTATGGTGTTTGTTCGAACAACCCAATCTATGCCACTTGAATTTTCGCATCGGATGTATGTTGGTAATGGTATTATGATTAGCATTTTGTGGTGCCGTGACGAAACCTAGGGCCTCCTTGTGACCGCCCGGCACATGGTTGTGCTGCTAGGCACGTGCTAGAATCGAGGTTGCTAGTCATGGCCCATTATGGAACTATAGCGATGTGGGCTTTCTTATGAGATGTTCCTTGGTTATCTTCCCATATCTTTTCATAAGATCCATATCTCAGACCAAAAGTAGTAGAACTTCCATCTAAAGATATATAAAAGATAACCTTTGAAGAACAGGTCACCGACATAAACATTAACAGACTACAAGAGGTGGTAGACAAGTGACTCTAATTAGTTGTCCCAATATTGACGACCACCATCTAGTGAGAAAAATATCTTGTCCCTGTTGGATAAAAAGGACACACAATACTTAAAGTTGGACAAGTCATCTATCGGATAAGAATCGATCGTCATGTTATGTATATGACGGAGCTCTCCAAGTCTTAACCTTTGTATGCATAATGACCATACCATCGAAATCAACCATCTCCGGTGTGACTCCTTATCTGCTGACTTCGATGGCCACCATCTGTTCTACATCAACCACGATTATTATGGTCAAGGGTGAAGATTTGAAACTTTTTAGTGTTGAGAGACAACTAATTAGTTACCAATAGGAAGGTAATCCCCAGCTAGGTAATGACTCTTTGGTAGCTACGAGGGCTATGTCTTACAGAGCAATAACCAACAAGAAGTTAATCAACTAGCCAACAACTTGAGTGATACTCTATCTTTTAGAGCCATGGAGATCAAGTCAATTCCATCCTGGACAATCACACAAATAGTGCAAGGTGTTCTATCAGCTAAAGTAAAGAATTAGAAAAAGCATGTCCTAGTTTCGATTAGCATCCTTGTGCCCTTAGGTGCCACAAACGGTTTTGTTTAGAAATCTATTGGATGAAGTGTTGAGGAATATTTAGAAACAGTTCCTTATCCTTGTAGGAAGATCCTCCAGGTAGAGTATGCGTTTTGTCTTGCTAAAGCAGCCGCAAGTTCAAAGCATGTGCATCGTTGGATTGGTATGAAAATTAATGGTCAAGATCTACTGCTGGATGGCCCTTTTGAGGTTCCAAAGATACTAGTTTACACTCTTTCGTTTGCTTTTGCATTCTCGTATCAATAATGTACGAGCAGCTTTGGTGTTCTACAAATCAATGTATACCATCGCGAATTGAAAGCAATTTGAAAAGTGTCAAACAATAGATTTCCCATCTTAGAGCTACTATTTGATCCAAAAGAGGAAGCCTCACGGTGAAAAGTTAGCCTAACAAAGCTAGTTTTACTACGCTACAAGTCAACTCAACTTATTGTGCAACTGCATCATGACAGAAATTGTACTCAACTTGCTCGGTAGTGAACTATTTACCAAAGTTGGTAAATGCTTGCAATTTTTGCTATTTTTTAGATCTTGTTATCATCCTTCCATAATAGTAATTGCTAATACTCACTAGTCTTTGGTATCTTATAAGTGTTTTTACCCAAGAGGTTGCATCTGATTCAACCCAGATAACCGTTGCCTTTGGATAAGAGAATCTTCTTGGGTAACGTTTGGCAGAAATATGGAGTCAGCAAAGTCAGCTATCATATTCACTAATCCCTCCACAGACTCAGATAATACAGTGTTGTCATCAGAGAAAGAGAACTACACACATGGAATTGGAAGTAGCTTTCCATTAGTTGATATCAGAAGGATTGAATATTTACGACTAGCATAGACCTTGTCTATTGGTTACTCAGTATCATATAACCTCTGAGGGTTGTTTGTCGTCTATGATCTCACCCTTTGGAAGGTTGTACTCAAGCCATTTTGGTAGAGGACTGCTTTTCAAACCTTGTGAACATAGAGTCCTTTCAACGAGTATACTTTCGAGGAAATTCGGTCTAGTGTAAAGTTCATACGGCCCATGCTATATTCACTAGAGAAGAAGAGATATCGTGCATGGTTAGCTCATGGACCAAATGATATTTGTACACTGAGAACAAAGTACTACATCGTCTTGGATTCCTCTCAAAGTAACAATGCTTCATGGAAGTCAATGAAGGAAATTCTTCAGACAAAGTTCACCCTGAAGAGCAAGTATCAGAAAATGTCATGACCAAAATAGTCTCTCTGATGCTTGAAGCTTAGTAGCCTAATGTTATTGCAAATGTTGGAAAAATGGGAAAACATTCTTCCCTTCCTTAAAAATCTTCCGTTCTGAATCTCGGGATGTGATTCCTTTAAGGGGGGAGGGTTGTAACACCCCAGGTGTTAGGCTCGCATTTGGCACTTGCATTGCATGAGCCTAAGCATCATTTGTTCATATATGAGCATGTCACATATGTGGTGCACTAGTGAAACATATGAAACATGCTAGTGCAACATGTGAAACATGTGTTTGGAATGTGCTTGAAACATCTGCAACACCTCCTTGAAACATATACAACATACCTTTGTTAGTTGTGTTTCAATGTATGTATGTTAGATGCTCATGCTTGGTAATGCAAGTGAGTGTTGATGTCACTTCTTTCATGTGTCTCGCATCACTCTCTATCTATGGTGACCCCTAGAAAAGTTTCATGAAGTTTGGAATAAAAAAGTCACATGAAATGATAAGTTATATGCTTGTTTGGATTATAACTGAAACATACTTCTGAAACTAGGAAACATGTTTTACATTCCATGTGAACTAGTGTTTATGCAACATACAAATGCAACATGTGCAACACATCTAGGACACATGTGTAACAACCTAGTGAAACATGTGTAGCATGTACCTTGCAACAACACTATGAAACAAGTCAAACAGAGCTTTGAAACAAGCATTTCAAATGTAGTGATTTCTATGTTTCAGTGCATGTGAGGCCTACACTTTTGTGCAACCTATGCATGGTGAGTATGTTTCACCTCTACAACACCTTAACTACACTTAGGACACTTAATGGAACAATATTCATGTTGATCATTTTGCCTAAATGTGCTTCTAAGTGATGGTTGACCATGTATGGATCATAAAACCCTTTTGTTTGACCATTTCAAAAGTGAGACCTAGATGCTCTACATGACTATGCACCCTTTTACAAAGTTGTAGATAACTTCATAAGGAACAAACTTTGTTTAAGATTCAAGTCATGAAAATGTGTGGAACATACTCAAAAAGGACCCACAAGCCAAATTTAAGGCTATTTCCCAACACTTAGTATATTCTAAGTCCCTAATCGGCAGCATCAAATCAACATGTTCGTGACATTTTATCTTCCAAGTTCATATGGTAGCTCAATTAGATTCCTTAATATGAGTTGAAGTACTTTTCATGAGGGAAACAATGAATCAAGTGTCATCTCATTTGGAGTAAATTTGGATACCCAAAATTTGTTGCTAAAACAACATGTTTGCAATTTTGTCGCGTAAATGACCTCGATGTTGGCATTCCACGTTCTCCCAATTTTGTTAAGTAACTTGAGTAGGTCCAAATGTAAAAGTTGGAGCTTATATCTTGGAGTAGGAGATACCAAAAGATGACATTGATTTGACCATTATTGACCATCTAATTAGAGTAAACACCGAAGTTTAGATTAATCATCGATAATGTCAACTTAGAGTCTATTTACTCCCTAATCCATTGCTCCAATGATCAGGGTCCTTAAACAAGAATTGTAGGGCATCACGAAATGAACAACTTTCATAACTAGCCCATATCCAAATTTGGCCCATAGCAGGCCCAAATAGGAGCTCCAACCTATCCACATTGCTGCCTGCCACGTAGTCGATGAAATGCCTCCAAGGCCGACACGTGCCCTAGTGCGTGGCCACCATGCTCAAGCCACGGCCCCAATTCCTTGGACACATGCCCTGCTCTCCCTGCGCCCTCGGTGGTGGATGCCCGAGCATCTCCACTTCTCCACTCACCCCCTCTGCCTCTCCCTTGGCTTCGCTTGGCTCCCCCTCGCGCGAACGCGGCGGCTGCCGCCATTACCGGCCGAGTAGAGCTTCGACCACCCTTGCCGCTCCTGATGCTCCCAACCACCGCGGCCGCAGCTGCATGCACCACCGACTCCGCCATCCTCCCTTATGCACTCATGCTCGCCTCTCGCTTCACCTGCAGCGTGTGCACGCGCAGCACAGAGCACGTTCGCCATGGCCGACAACACGCTGCCGCGGTCATCTCTCCTTCCAGTGCCTCTCTGACTGAGCAGTGTGGCCCTATGTGTGCGTGTGAGTCCATGGTGTCTTCTCCGCCACTCCTCTGTCATTGCTAGCCACTGTGGCCAAGGTCTTCATCGTCGTGGCCGGCCGCCGACGCGGCATGCCGCACACGTGCGTGGTCAGGAGGCCATTGGCCACCTCGGCCCGTGTTGCTAGCCCTAGCAGATGCGCTAGGACACTAGGAAGCCTCTCCACCACCACGCCACCAACATTCCTTCCTCTTGCCGTCATTCCACTGCCCTCATCTGCCCCGGGCTACGGGCTCTCGTGGCCAGCCATCCACTGGCCATCTCCGTCCATGATTCAACCTCCTAGGTGCACGGGTAGGCATGGTTATGCTCTGGGAACCTTGCTTCTCCACTGACAAGTCCCTCGACAGTGTGAATTGTGAGCTCCGGCGAGCTCCCCTGTTCCGGCCTGAGGAAAGGAGGAGAGGGACCCTGCGGGCATGAATTGAAGTTAAGTGAGGGTGCTAAATGTAAAGCCATAGACTCATTTGAATAGTGCGGTTAGGACCTGTTTGCTCGGTTTAATTAAAGTTCTTGCAGGGGTCTAAATGTGAAGTTTATGACTCATATGAACAGTACAAGCAGAGCTCGGATTGATTCAGCGAAAACCCAGGGGCCTCGAGGCAAAAGTGTTTTCCTTTTTATCCTTTTTCTTTTATGCAGATTTTGGCTAAAACTTTGGAAATTAGTATCTCATGCTAGGAAGCTCCAAAAATAGCAAATGAGGACTTTTTGGAATCCTTGTGAAATTATCTATGTAGTAGATCTTTAATATGTCATGTTTTAGTTTAAGATTTTAGCTGTAAAAATAGATTTATGCAACTAGGTTTTCAATGCTAGTTGTATTTGTCATTTTCATAACTGCAAATTTAGAGCTCTAAATGAAGTGGAATTTTTGTGGCATGCTACTCATGATGATTGATGTGTAGTAAAAATTTCATAGATTTTGGGTGCAGTATGAGTGAGTTATTAGTGTATCTTGCTCTCACATGATTTATTGCTATAGACATTTGTCTTTTTCTTAGAGGTTGATATACATGTCCAAATGGTTTCAAATTTGTACAATAGACTATTGGGAACATATTTAGGCCACTGTAATTTTGGTAGAATTTATTGTGCAATTTTGATAGGTGTTCATAATTCCACCTAATTATCTAAATAAATTAAGAAAATGTATTAAAAGAATTTATTTAGTATTGGACACTATGTTTTCTAGCGTTCATTAGTCATGTGTGACATGTTGGTAAAGTTGGTTTTGTCCAATTATATGTTTGCAACATAAGTTAGTATTTATTTCTTGCAATTGTGGTTTCTGGACAGATCTGGGAACTTAGCAAAATTCTTCATGATAATCTGCTTTGTTGTAAAGCTTGTTTATACAAAAGGTATAGATAATTTATGTATCTAGCTGCTGTGAAAATTTGGTGTCATTTGGCCAAGTAGTTTATGAGTTATAGATGTTTAAAGTCAGGTCCTTGATTTGGTTGCTCTCTGTTTGGAGCATACCAAATTCTGTAATTTAATCTTTTCGACCTATTAAACTTGGGAATCAGGCTTAGGTGATGTTTAATGAATTGTATACAATTTCATAAGCTTTCTAGAATGTCTTGTTGCACATCATTTGGAGTTGTAGATCTCAGAATATGATTAAATTACTCAGCTGCTGTTCTGATGTCCAGAAAGTATTAAATTCTAGTTTTGGTGCTTTGATTCACTTTGTCATGCTTGTGTGTTGAAGTGTAACTCATATCCTTGATGGTACTTGGGTTAGTACCCTATGATCTTATGAGATTTATGTCTTGATTGATGTGCTTGCCGTCTTCTATGTTATGCCTTAGTGAGGATTGAGTTAATTAGTTCTAGGTGCTTATGTGAACCTTGGGTATGCTTGCTTGATTACTTTGTTTATTGCACTTCCATGCATTCATACATATGCATTGTTGCATCTCCTTAGGTACGCTAGATGTAACACATGAAGGATGCGGTGTTGGAGCCAAACCCGAAGACGGTGTTTGGTAGATCTATCCCGAAGATGGAAAAACCAGAAAGTGCTAGGAGGAGAGGTGTTCGCCAAGCGGGTTTCATTTGACAAACTCTAATTTGAGTCAGATCCCAGGCAAGCCCCGGAGCATTATAAGCCTCCTACTTTAAAAGCAATTAATTCTATATATGTTATAAGTATTGTTGCATTAAGTGGTAGGAGTTGGTTGGAAACTCTTGCTGCATTATATCATTCCTTGTCAAGATATATGAATCCTTAAATCCTACATAGACTAGGATCGAGTAGATGCTTAGCCCTGCTTTAAACGGTAGAAGTCAGGTGATTTCATGTCACCTGCGAGATGTAGGGATATTCATATATGGCACGGTTGGCTATATTTGCTGTCGTGAAAATGAACCATGTGTTAATAAAATAAAATGAGACCGGGCGGGATGACGATAGTGAAGCATCAAGGCATGGAGATCTTGGGTGTGGATCTATCCTCGTCTGAGTCATTTAAGGACCAATTCGTTGTACATCCTTGAATCATGTTGAACGCAGTCTAACACTTAGTTGGCCGGATAAGCCGTTGCGACCGCGAAGCCAAGTAATACGGTTCAGGCTGGGAATTAAATGGTAGGTCGCATCTTAGAGGAAGTAAGGATGTTCCCAGGGACATTGGCTTAAGACCAAGGGGGTTAAAGTCCCTATCATCCTGGCAAAATGTTGCCCTTGAGGATGCGGCATCAGTCGAACCCACGCTTTCCTGAACTATACCAAAGGTGACTTGTGCGACCCTGGCACGGACCTACGTGGTTTGTATTAGAAATACCCTCTAGCTGGATAGGAACTCGATTCAAATCACTATCGCTCCCGGTTAGTGAGCACTTGACTTGAGCAGCGGCAACGTAGATTCAATTAAATTGAACGGATGGTTAATTGGATGATAATGTAAATGTTACCTCAATTTATACCTGCTATGGTTAATATTGGTTGCTCCTAATCAAGTGAGTGCTCTAGTATAGGTTCTAATATAGATGATAGGTTAATGATAATTTACTTGATGCTTAAGCATTAATGATTACTTATCTGTATTAAGCTTTTATGCAAAATGTGGTCAAGCTATCCCACTTTTAATCAGCCTTGCATGATCCTTGGCGTCACTTTATTTCTGGTTTTTGACAGGCAAGTCTAGCTAAGTACCTTCTCGTACTCAGGGTTTTATCCCCACTTGTTGCAGGTTGTGTTGTATCATGGCGACTGCTAGAGTTGGTTGGCTCCTGCTGTAGAGGCGGAGTGTGATTATGGGCATGATCCTTCTGAGTTATCTTATCTCTAGTGCTTTTGTTGGAAGTCGACCTTGGTACTGGCATGTATTTGAAATCAGAGAAATGTTAGTTTCAAATTACTTTGCTTCCGCTACTTTTCAACTTAAGTTGTAATAACTATGTTGAACTCCGATGTATGTTGAATTACTTGTGAAATGGATGTAACATGTGGCTTGTTATGTTGAATCACTATGATCTTGGCTTGTATGTTGGTTGGTTTGAAATCCCTCATGATTTCATTAGACTACCGGAGTTATATGGACTCAAGTGTGAGAATTTGATCACTTCAGTGATTGTTTTTGTACTTATGTTCTTATAATTTGGACAGTTCTGTGACAGAAACTGTTGATGGTCACTAACATCAATTATAAACCATCAACATTACCTACATATATGCTTAATTACATCACCAAACATATGTATAGGAGTCTAAACTAATGAGTTCCACGAGTTTTGGTGCTCTCACTTGTTTTGCAGTGTAACACCCCAGGTGTTAGGCTTGCATCTTGGCACTTGCATTGCATGAGTTTAGACATCATTCGTTCATATGTGAGCATGAAACACATGTAACGCACTAGTGAAACATATGGAACATATTAGTGAAAAATATGAGACATGCTAGTGCAACATGTGAAACATGTATATATGGAATGTGCTTGCAACATCTCCTTGAAATATACGCAACATACCTTGTCATTTTGTGTTCTAATGTGTGTATGTTTGATGCTCATGCTTGGTAATGCAAGTGAGTGTTGATGTCACTTCTTTCATGTGTCTCACATCACTCTCTATCTATAGTGATCCCTGTAAAAGTTTTATGAAGTTTGGAATAAAAAAGTCACATGAAATGATAAGTTCTATTCCTATTGGAATGGCATGATTAAGTGAATGGAATTATAGATCATCAACCAAACCTTGTAACCTTGCCCAAATGACTCTAGATGAACTCTACCACAAAAGTCATGAAAGGTTCATGTTGAGAAAATATCGAGAAAATGCCCCAATTGGCCTAAAACCCTAGTTTAGGCTTTATCAAGTTGCTGCGTGACCAAAGTGAAAGTTTGACTTTTGTACTAGTTATGAGGTTTGACCTTTAACAAAAGTTATAGTTCATCTTATGTAGAACAAACTTTATTAAATGGTAAAGAGCTATTTTGGTCTCTAACCTAGTCAAATGGAACTCACAAGATTCAATACAGTGCTGTTTTGGAGCCAAGGAATTTGGCTGTCATAACTGAGGTTTAACTTCGGGTACCCTACTTTGGAGTTTTATATCTTGCAAACCAAGCTGATCCAGACCTTGATACTTTAATAGAAGTTGTTCTTTGTTTTGAGTACAACAAACTTGGTTTTTGGAGCATACCATGATTCATCTAGAAAATAAGTCAAACAAAGGTCACAAGATTGAATCTGCTGTTGTTTTCAGCACTTGAAATATTCTAAGTCTGAAATTCATTGTCATTAGGTTGGCATACCGTGTTCTCCAAATTTTATTTAGCAACTTGAGTTGGTCCAAAAATAAAAGTCAGAGGTTATTCATTGGAGAAGAACATACTAAAGGACGTAATCAATTTGACCAAGTTTGGCCTTTTAAAACCCAAGAAAACCGAGCTCTATGTTTATTCTAATTTTTGCTTTCACAATGCCATCTTGGAGGCTAATTAGTCACTGTTTGAAAAACCTAATGACCATGGACCCTTAATGAGATTTGTAGAGCATCAAATGGAGATCAAACTTTGTTAAAGGCCCATGATCAAATTCTCAACTAAGCCAGCCCAAATTTGAACCCCACTTTGCCCACATCGTCACCCACACGTGTTTGGGAAAATGTCCCTAAGGACAATGCGTGGCCAGGGCATGGCAGCCATGCAAGCTGAATGCCACCACCTCCCTGGACGCGTGGTTGTGCTCGTCCTCAACCGTCTTGGATGCCTGGCTCCCTCCTCTCACTCTCTCCCACTCGTTGGATGCTCCCCTTCGCGCTTGCCCTCGCTCTGTGCTCGCTTCGCCTGGCCACACGCAAGGGCGCAGCCACCAGGCCGGCTTGCCTGCAGAGCTCACTGCTGCTGCGCTGGCACCTCCGCCTTCACCCTCTCCTCGCTCGCCCCCACTCCCTCTGCCTCTCCCTTCACCGCTTCCCACGCTTGCGTTGCTGCTACCGTCACTCGCGGCCACGTCCGCCATGGGTGCTGGAGCAGACCTTTGAGCTCGCCGCCACTGCCGTGTTCCCACCACTCCGTGCTCCGTCTTTCCCTACTGCATGCACCTCTGTCTCCGCCTCATCGCCCTACCACCCTCGCATGCACTCGTCATGGTGAATTCCACCGGAGAGCCACCGCTATCGGCACGGCCATCTCGGTGCCACCGACTTCATGTGGCTAGGCCACCTGAGCTTACTTTGGGCCAAGCTGCGCCCTTGGCCGGCACGGATGGGTCCTAAGCATGCTCCAGCACACGTTGGGCCTTCCTCCATCTCCGGCTAGCCGTTTTGCCAGAGGCATCAGCCGCTGCTACCACCTGCTTTCGTGGCCGGCTGGCCTTAGGCCACCATGGAGCAAGGCAAGGGCACCCATGAGTGTGCACGAGTTCGCTAAGGCTTCCCCGCCGCCTCCCCGTCGCCGACACACCGCTGGTTTGCCTAAAAACACGAGCCTAATGCCTCCTCTATTCTAAATCCCGTGAAGGACCTTGTACAAAAATTAGCAGAAAGACAGGGGCCTAAATGCACAACTTGTGACCCATATGAATATTAACATTAAGGACTTGTTTGCTTTGTTTTTGTAGGAACTTTGGAAATTCATAGTAAATCATAGGAAATTCATAAAATAGCAAATGAGGACTTTTTGGAATCCTTGTCAAATTGTCTATGCACTGGATCTATAATATGTCATGTTTTAGTTTAAAGTTTTAGTTCTAAAAATAGATCTATGCTTCTAGGTTTTCAATGCTAGTTGTATTTGTCATTTTCATAACTACAAATGTAGGGCACTAAATGAAGTGAAATTTTTTGGCATGCTACTCATGTGATGATTGATGTGTGGTGAAAATTTCATGAATTTTGGTTCCTGTATGAGTGAGTTATTAGTGTATCTTGCTCTCACATAATTTATTACAATAGCCATTTGTCTTTTTCATAGAGGTTGCTATGCTTACTCAAATGGCATGAAAATTGTATATTCGACTATTGGGAGCATATGTAGGCCACTGTAATTTTGATAGAATTTATTGTGCAATTTTGATATGCGTTCATAATTTCACCTAATTATCTAAATAAATTAAGAAATGTATTAAAAGAATTTATTTAGTAATGGACACTATATTTTCTGGTGTTCATTAGTTATGTGTGACATGGTGGTAAAGTTGATTTTGTCCAATTATATGTTTACAGCATAAGTTAGTATTTATTTCTTGCAAATGAGGTTTCTAAACAGACCTGGGAACTTAGCAAAGTTCTTCATGATAATCTGCTTTGTTGTAAAACTTGTGTATACAAAAGTTGTATATAATTTATTTATCTAAATACTATTAAAATTTGGTGGCATTTGGCTAAGTAGTTTAGGAGTTATAACTGTTTAAAGTTGGGTTACAAAATTATTTGCTCTCTATCTTGTTAGACCAGATTCTATGTTTATATAAATTCAACATGTTAAACTTTGGAATTATGCTGTAATGATTATAAAAAAATGTAAAGAATTTGATAATATTTCTAGAATGTCTTCTTGCAAGTTATTTGGATTTGTAGAACTCTAGATATGATTAATTTACTCATCCACTGCATGTATGTCCAGAATTGCTGAAAATACATGAATGCTTGGTTACTTTGCTTGCATGTTGCTAAGTGGGATTCATGTCCTTGGTGATGAAGTTAGTACACCTAAGACTTTGTAAAAGTTGTGTCATGTTTGGTATTGCTTTCCTTGCAATCTTAGAATGATAGGTTGTGTGATGTTTAATTAAGCAATGTGAAGTGCTTATGTGCATTTAGCATAACCTTGTACTTGCCTTGATTAGTGTGTAATGCATTATCTATTGTATTTCCATGTATTTATACTCTTGCATCTTATATCTCATCTAGGTACGCTAGATGAACCATGTGAAGAACATGATGTGGAGCTGAACCCGAAGATGGTGTTGGTGGATCTATCCTGAAGATGGAAGGACTGGACAAGTGCTAGAATGGGGGACGCTCGCCAAGCGAGTGTCATCTAACAAACCTGACTTGAGTTGGATCCTAGGCAAGCCCTGAAGCATTATAAGCCTCCTAATTTCTAAAATACAATTAAGTATTATGTTATATATATTGATGCATTAAGTTATTGGTGTTGAATGAAAACACTTGCTACATTGATATCCCATCATTGTCCAGAAAGTATACCATGAATCCTATTAGCTCAGGATCGAGTAGATGCTTAGCTCTGCTTTAAGCGGTAGAAGTCAGGTGATTTCCTATCACCTGCTAGCTGTACGGATATTCATATATGGCACGGTTGGCTATATTTGCTATCGTGGAAAAGAACCATGTGTTAATGAAATGAAATGAGACCGGGCGAGATGACGATAGTGAAGCAACAAGGCATGAAGGTCTTGGGTGTGGATCTATCCCTGTCTATGTCAGTTAAGGACCGATTCGTTGTACGTCCTCTTGTCATGTTGAACGCATGCCTCTCTCTTAGCTGGCTAAACCTGAGTGCTTGATCACGAATCCGAGTAGCTCAACTCAGGGCAGGAGTCGGCAAGTATAAAGTGTGCCTCGAAAGGGAGCCGTAGGCATGAGTCCAAGGGTAGGTGATTTAAAAGTCCTGATCATCCTAGCAGAAGGGTAATTCCTGAGAGTGCTAGTGCTGACTGAACCCGCAAAGTTGGTTCCTGTGTTGTCCCAAAGGTGACCTAATGTTCCCCGATGGGGGAAGTCATGAGCGAGAGTGAGGAATACCCCCTCAACTGAGTTGCAATTCGATTCGAGTCGCCGTCTCTCACTAGTTAGTGAGAACTTGACAGAGCAACGACAACATAGATCTCACTAATTATTATGATGGTTTAGGAATGATGATATGATGATGACAACCTTATTATACCTACTATGGTTAATATTGTTTGCTCCTAATAAAGTGAGTGCTCTAGTACATGTGCTAATATAGATGATAGGTTAATGATTATTAACTTGATGCTTAAGCATTAATGATTACTTATCTGTACTAAGCTTTTATGCAAAATGTTGTCAAGCTAGCTCCACTTATATCAGCCTTGTATGATCCTTGGTGTCACTTTATTTCTGGTTTATGACAGGTAAGTCTAGCTGAGTACATTCTCGTTCTTAGGGTTTATTCCCATTTGTTGCAGGTTGTGATGTATCATGGCTACTGCAAGAATTGGATGACTCCTGCCGTAGTGGAGGAGTGTGATCATGGGCATGATCTTTCTGAGTTATCTTGTCTCTACTGCTTTTGTTGGAAGTTGATCTTGGTACTGGCATGTATTTGAAATAAGAGTAATGTTAGTATCAAATTACTTTGCTTCCGCTACTTTTTATCTTAAGTTGTAATAACTATGTTGAACTCCAATGTATATTGAATTACTTATGAAATGCATGTAGCAAGTGACTTGTTATGTTGAATGACTACGATCTTGGCTTATATGTTGGTGGTTTGAAATCCCTCATGATTTCGTTGGACTACCAGAATTATATGGGCTCAAGTGTGAGAATTTAATCACTTCGGTGATTGTTTTTGTACTTGTGCTCTTATAATTAGGACAGTTTCATGACATGCAGAACATTTAATTTTTCACAAAATAAAAGTATCTCAAATGATGAATTGGAGTGCACCATTGCAAAGAGCTCATCGAGATGATTGAAACGAATATATTATTTGCTATATTTGGAGCCCAGAATCAATAGTTATTAATTCTGCATCAAAACTAAGTTGAGAAGAATCTAGCAGACACGAGAAGGCGTGCCGTCGAAAGTGGGCCCCACGTACCATAGAGGCAGGTCATGTAACACCCCTGAGTGTTAAGCATGCATTAACATTCCAAAGCATGAGCATCAGCATCTCATACATGTTTATCATCACATGCAATATAAATTCACTTGAATTGAAATGTGAAAAACATTGGTTTAAACCAAAATGGTTGCATTTGCTTGCTAGAGTTGTAGAACTTGTTTAGCTACGATTTTAGATAGTCTAGAATTTATTAACATGATTTTTGGAGCAAATTTTGTATTCAAAATCTCCTCAAATTTTGCTTTTTAAATATTCTAGAAAAGTGAGTTTTTATTTAAATTTTGGCTTTAAATCATTTATTCAAAATCTATTTAGAATTTTGAAAAGTGCCCTAAATGAAAGTTGTAGAGAATTAAATTTTGAACAACTTTTATTTTGGGGACAACTTGTGAAAATGTCTTTTTCATCTTCAAAATTCAAATTTGAATCAATTTAGAAAATCAAGAATTTAAATTATAAAGGAAAAAGAGATTTTCGGCCTTAACGGGCCGCCGCCCTGTTTTCGGCCCGCTCGGCAAGCCGGCCTGGCCCGCCTCCCGCGCCCGTGCCTGCCTCCTCACGCCCCCGTGTGCGCACGCACCGTGGCGACCGCGGCAGAAGCTGGCCGCCGCGTGGCCGTACGCCGCCGACGCCGTGCGCCACGCGCCCTCTAGTGGACCCCGCGTCCCTCCGCGCCCGCCTCAGCTGCTGCCCTAACTTCGCTTCACCAGCAGCCGTATAGTAGCAACAGCAAGCTCCGCCACCGCCGTCGCACGCCTCGCCGGAATTGGAGTTTCCCGCCGCTAGAGCTCGCCGCCAACTGCTACATCTTGCATAGGGCTCCGCCATGACTCCACGAATCCTGTGCTCGCCCTATCGCGCCATGGTAAGGCCCCCATCGGCGGGAATGGCTCACCGGAGATTGGTCGAGTTCGCCAGCAGTGCACTGCCCCATGAACTTCACCCCTCCGTCCCCCTTCTCGCTCTCTTCTCACGTGCATGAGCACCGCACTCACGCGTGAAGCTCGTAGACCACCCCACACACCCCATCCCGGTCGGAGTTGGCCGGCCGGCAGTGAGCCGAGCCACCACGCCATCATGGCCACTGGTGAGCCTGCTCCTGAGCTCCTTTGACCGCGCTAGTTGGCTTGCTAGGTTCACGCGAAGACAGAGATCACGTTGGCAGTCACGGCCTGTCCGGAGACCTTGCCGTCGGCGAGAGCTCGACGGTCAGCGCCGCCCCTGGCCGGTTCGGCTGACGGGTGGGCCCGTTTGACCGCGTGGTCCCGCCTGTCTGTCTCGTGTGTGTTCGTGGTGTGCAGATCTGGGGTGTACGTAGCGTTTAGAGCCGGTTGATTTTCAGATTTCAAGAAAAATAGATTTTTAGATGTTATTTAAAGCTTTCAAAAATCATAACTCGAGTTTTATAGCTCCAAAAATTGTGAAACAAATTTTGTAGTGTTTCTCATGAGTAGATCTACAGTTTAAAATTATTGCATGTTAGTTTTGTGATACTTTTATGTGTAGATTTATTTAATGTTTATAATTGCTGATATCTTAGAAAATGTGTAGTAAATTAAAGGGAGTTCAGAAAAATATGGTTCCTATTTCATTAATCTTCTTTGGTGATATACTTTCTAGGAAAAATGTTTATGAGGCATGTTCTGTGAAAAATTATGGAAGTGTAGCTCAAATGCCTTTAATTGATGATTTTTGTTATTTTTGGTAGAGAGCAAAATTTGTATAACTCATGCATGTGATAATTTTTATGGTGTGCTTATTTACTGTGGATAACATAGGAAAAATATGAAATCTGTTGTTTGACACTTTTTCTAGTACAAAGTATTTTCATGCTCATTATTATGCTATAGCTTATTTATTTTGTACAGATAGTTTTACTTATTCAAATTCTATGAAATTTGTGTGGTATACTATTTAGAGTAGGAGTGTGCTACTGTAATTTTTGTAGATTTTTACCTACAACAGAAATAGATATTGATGTGTAACTCTAGTTTAAATAGGAAATAACAGTTTATTCTTTATGAGTAATTAAAAGAAATAAGAAGTGTTTGGTGTATCTTTGAAGCACCAAACTACCTTGCTGGTGTTACTTGGTAGGTTAAGGTATTAGGGTTTGGCAAGTGTAGCAACAATTGTGTGAGAATTTTATGCTACCTAGTATAAGAGTAGATGACTTGTTTTTTGACACATGTTCTTGGATGATGTAGACTCCCTTGTAGAAGATGTTGTCTGTAATCCATACTATTAGTTCAATGTGCTCATCTGCATATCATGTCATCATAGCATTCCACCGCCTCCTATGCACCGTCTACATGGTTGCTTATGTAATTGCATCATACAGTATCGCAGGAGGAGTCACAGGTAGCTGTGCAGGAAGATCAGACTTGGACCGATCAGCAAGAGCCCTAGGCACAGGAGGTGCCCGAGGAAGAGGAACCAGGAGAGGAGTTGTCCGAGTGCGTAAATCACCAGCCTACCTCGTTCGAAAGAGGCAAGCCCCGGAGCATTCTAAGTCTTCTACTTTATAAAAGCAATTCTTTATATATGAGTTTTATATATTGTTGCATTAAGTTATAGGAGTTGAGTGAAACCGTTGTTGCATTTATAATTATCCTTGTCCACCTGGATACCTCTTTACCCTGTTAGGTCAGGATCGAATAATTGCTTAGCCTTGCTTAGACCGCTAGAAGTCGTGTGATTTCCAGTCACCTGCGAGATATAGGTGAATACCTGATTATGGTTAGCTATAATTGTGATCATGAAAAGTAACCAAGTGTTGATGAATAAAGGGAGACCGAGCGGAGTCTTATAGGGTTTGGACTATAGTAATTCCGTCTGTGTCGATTAAGGACCTATCGTTGCTCGTCCCTCTTGTCATGTTGAACGCATGCCTCACATTTAGCTGGCCGAATAAAGTACCTTTCGACCGCGAAGCTAGTGACACTATTCAAGCCGGGATAAATTTGGATTGGTAGACTAGTGCTGAAGGGGGTATGACGGAGACGCGAAGAGTGAGCCCAAGGTGCGTCCTGACAGTCAGGCGGTCCCTGGGTAGTGCAATCCATGACTGTTATCCCGCGGCTACTTGGAAAGTGTCATTGGTGATCTAAGCGACCCTGACGGGGGAAACGTGGTTTGTGTGAGGAATAAATCACCAGCTGGTTAGGAATCGATTCGAATCGCCATCGCTCCTGGATAGTGAGCACTTGACTTGAGCTACAACATCGTAGTATCAATGATGGAACAATGATGGTTACGTGGGTGATGTTGAAAATGCTAAACCTGAGATGGTAACCTTTGATGTTAATGATTAATCAAGTGATTGCTCTAGCATAGGTGCTCACTTAGACTAATCAGGTATAATTAAGTGGATGATTATAGTTAAATGGTTCATAACTGATAACTTATGCTTTTCGCAAATGAGTCAAGCCAGCCCACTTTATAAAGACCTTGCATACTCCTTGGTGTCTTTTATTTCTAGTTTTGATGGGTAAGTCTAGCTGAGTACCTTCTCGTACTCAGGGCATTGTTTCCATTGTTGTTGCAGATGGCTAGATGTACTATGGTTATTGCGTTAACTGTCTGTATCTGGCGATGGGCGACAACTAGGACCAAGGGCAAGGGTCACTCCGCTCATCTTATCTCATGCTTTTGTGGGCTATGACTACCTGCTAGCACTGTAACTGAACTAAGTGTATGTGTGGTTTAAAACTACTTGCTTCCGCTATGTTATTTTGTGCGCGTGTTGTAATAACTTTTTATTCTGAACTCCGATGTATTCAACTCTTGTTACGAACTTCCTATAGCATGTGACTATGGCTGCTAAATCAGTACAATCTTGGTTGTATGTTGGTTGGTTTGAAATCCCTCGTGATTTCACGGAATCTCAGGTTGTACGTGCTTAAGTTTGGTAAATTATCTGCCTCGGTGGAAGATTTTTTTACTTAATCTTGTATAATCATGTTGATCTGTTACAGCTGGTATCGGAGCATGGTTTAGCATGTTACTGTTCACATGGGTATTTAAAACAAAACTGTGTTTAAAAATGAGTTTTAAAACTTAAGAGTGTGCTAGTGGTCATATCCTTTATGCCCAGTAAGGATTCTAGGTGGCTTATTTAAGTACTGACTGGGGGTTTTACATCATATTTTAATTCGTCGCTCATACAACATGCTATTGTATGAGTGCCATTCACTTGAGTGGTAATGTATGGATCAATGGCCTCTACGCCTTGGTAAGTGAGAGTTGTGAGAGCATGGTCGGACACACTGCCGATCTAGGGAAGTGCTTATGTGATGCCGAATTAATTACATGTTTTACACATGTTATATGAAGGTATCCTTTATATTGGGGTTTTCCATCATGTGGTGATGATGCCGTCAATAGGGCGATGATTCGAGTAGTTGCTACCGTTATACTCGTATCTGGGGATACATGGGAAGCGAGTAGCTTACTTTACTGCTTTCTTGCATATTTTCATACTGTGAGGTTTGGGCTGAAGTGACTTTCTGCAGGTACATAACAGCGTTATCGAGTAGTACGCAGTAGCTACGTTTACGAGAGCTCGTTGTATGCCACCGTCTATACTGCTAGTAATGGTTATTTCTAAGTTTGTAAGGACGTACGAAACATGCATGCATCATGTTGTGCATTTCATTCATGGCATTGTTCCCCCCCCTTATAAGTTGATTATCTCATTTTGATAAAAATGACAACTTAAAAATATGTTCTCACTGCGGTAATAAAATTTTGCTACAGATGGCATGCACCAAGCAGACAACTCGCAAGTCCACAGGCAGAGTTCCCCATCATTAGCTTGCTCCATGCACTCTTCAGCGTCACACGTTCCTTGGAGAGTTTGGGATGCCTACGCTCTTGTGGAGGATGCTCAGCTACGTAGGCTATCTGGATGGAATGGAGCCCCGCTACTTCTGGGCAAATGAGCAGTTAGGGGAAGGTCTTTTAGTCACTGTGGAAGCAGTTGTTCGTCCCAGAGGTGATGGTTCTAAGTGGACTGGTTGGCATTATGAGTCAACTGGCAGGACCGCTGAAGAAGCTGCTGAAAGAGCAGCCTTTGGAATACTGAGGGATATCATGGATCGCTTTCCCTAGGAGTTGGCAGCAGCGATCGTTGGAGTCTTTCCAAGGGGCAACCCCTCCACTGACTCATGGCAGCAGGCAAGAGGAAGGTCCTGGGAGATTAGTGCAGTAGAAGCCCAGAACAGTGATAACCCCTCCATGAGTGCCATGTTCGCAGTGATGAAGGCCTTTGATGGAGTGGAAGGTAGTCTACGACGTGTGTCTGGTGCTCTTGGTCAGGCTCGTGATGACCGATGTTAGCTTCAGAGGGATCACGACACCGAGATTGAGAGGCTCACTGCAGAGATGGCTCAGTTGACGCGTCAGAGGGATCAGGCTACCTAGAGGACTAGGGTCTTTGAGGGAGACATACGCGCACTGAGAGAGCAGGTTGGGCGTCTGACCACCGCCAACCAGAACGCTAAGCGCATGTTGACCCATGTGCTCCATTAGAGGAATGAAGCCTGGTCTGTAGAGAATGTTCTGAGGGCTCGACAGTTCGACCTAGAGTAGCAGCTAGCCAATGCAGAGGAGTACAATGACAACCTGCATGAGGAGGTTCATCGACTAAACAACCAGCTCTACCCCTATGTTCCTCCTGGTGCGGCAGAGATGGATCTGGATGAGGATGAAGATCCCGAAGAGCCCGAGGCACCCGCTGAGGATGACGACAATGTTGTGGATGGCGACCACGCCAACATCTCTGACTTAGACAGCGACCACAATGAGTAGGCTAGTAGTTATTGCGCTAGCTACTAGGGTTCGGTTTACATGATCTTTTGCTTAGTTGGCACGTTGGGCATGTCTTAATGAGTAGAAAGACTAAGGCTTTGATGTAATGTTGGAAAACTTGGATGTGTTTGTGGCGGTATCTGAACGTCAAAATGCCAGTGTATGTATGCTAGCAACTTGGTTGTAATGGACGCGATGTGTGCGCCTTAGTAATCTAATTAGTGATGTTGTGTTAATTGAAATGACTTATTGTGCCCCTGTTTTATTGTATGAATTTATTCTTTCCAGTGAATTCAGTCTGGCATGATTTTTCATTCACTCGCAATTTCTACGACATCACCTAATAATTACTATTGCTAAAATATGCAGATACCGAACACTCGCCGTACCGTGTATGATGCCACTGAGGCTGGTGGCAGTGCCGCTGGTAATGAAAACCGTGATCCACCACCACCTCCTCCTCCACCATACACCACGGAACAGTTCTTCACACAATTCATCGGAATTCAACGCAACATGGAGAACATGCAGCAGAATATGGAGGCTGCGTTGCACAGTATTGCGGATAACACCCATCGTGGAGTAAACCCGGGTGGGCATGAAGTAAACCAGTATAGCAGCTTCAAGGATTTTATGGACACCCGTCCACCAATCTTCAAGGAAGCCGCTTAACCCTTGGATGCAGAAGAGTGGATTAACATAATGGAAGACAAGTTTCATGTTTTGAGGATGACTGAAGTGTTGAAGACTGAGTACGCAGCTCATCAGCTTCAAGGTCCGGCAGGGATGTGGTGGAAGCACCACCGCACCACTTTTTCTCCCCATGCCCACATCACCTGGAGGGAGTTCACCGAAGTGTTTCGTGGAGTGTACATTCCACCTGGTCTGACAGAAATGAAGCTCGGAGAATTCCTGGCACTGAATCAAGGCACAAAGACTGTGACCCAATATCTGCATGCATTCAACAATCTGAGCCGATATGCTTCTGACATGGTTAATACTGATGCCAAAAAGATTGCCAGCTTCAAGAGAGGACTGAATCCCAAGATGATGAAACATGTGGGTACCAACATAAGGACTGGTTTCAATGACTTTGTCAGCGACTGCTTGAAACAAGAGAAGAACAACAATGTGTATGCTGCGTCCAAGACTCGTAAGAGAGCTTTTGAGTCAGGTCCGTCCCAGCCTAGGGCCCCGTCTACAAATCGTTTCGCGTATCGTTCGCCTGCCCCGGGTGCAAGGTTTAGCCCACCCCAGCGGAAGGGTCAGAATGCCTAGCAACCTCAGAGGAACCAGAAACCATTCAAGATGACATTGCCACAATCGAAGTCAGGACAAGGCAGTTCATCTGGAGCTGCGACTCAAGTAAAGGGACTGTGTTTTAACTGCAACCAACTAGGGCACTTTGTGAAGTTTTGCCCCTATCCCAAGAAGCAGCAGACGCAGTACCAAGCTCGTGTGCACCACACCACCGTTGATGACATCCTAGAAGGAGAACCTGTGACAGCTGGTATGTTTTCTATCAACAATCATCCTGCAATAGTCTTGTTTGATTCTGGATCATCTCATTCCTTTGTGAGTCAAGCATTTGTTAAGAAGTATGAGCAAAAGATAGTTGAGTTGGAATGTGCTTATCGGATCAGTTCAGCCAGGGCTGATCTGTTGACAAATCAGATAATCCAGGGAGTAACCCTGAACATAGCAAACAGACAATATAAGCTTAATTTGATAGTCATGCCAGGACTAGTTTTGGATGCGATCATGGGAATGAACTGGATGAATAAGATGAGAGTAGTAATTGATGTTGGAGGAAGAAGTATTTCTCTCAAGGAACCTAGTGGAGAAGGCACCTTGTAGGTGATCCTACCTCAGAAAATAAATCTAGCCAATACAACTTGTGCCATCCAAACTGCTTTGCTAGCCAATATTCTAGTAGTATGTGAGTTTCTAGACGTGTTCCTAGAGGAGTTACCTGGGCTTCCACCAGACCGAGATATTGAGTTTGCCATTGAGTTAATTCCTGGAACAACACCGATATCAAGAAGGCCCTATCGGATGCCTCCCAATGAGTTAGCTGAGTTGAAGAAACAACTCCAAGAGCTGTTAAAGAAGGGTTTGATTCGTCCCAGTTCGTCGGAATGGGGATGTCCTGCACTATTCGTGAAGAAGAAAAAGGATAACTCATTACGTATGTGCGTGGACTATCGGCCACTGAATGCTGTGACCGTTAAAAATAAGTATCCTCTACCTCGGATTGATATCTTGTTTGACCAATTGTCTAAAGCCAAGGTGTTCTCTAAGATAGATTTGAGATCAGGGTATCATCAGATCAAGATTAGGCCACAAGATGTACCAAAGACCGCGTTTTCTACCATATATGGTTTGTACGAGTATCTGGTCATGTCCTTTGGATTGACAAATGCTCCTGCATACTTTATGTATCTGATGAATTCCGTCTTTATGCCAGAGTTGGATAAGTTTGTGATTGTGTTCATTGATGACATATTAATATACTCAGAGAATGAAGAAGATCACGCAGAACATCTTAGGATTGTCTTAACTAGACTCAGAAAGCACCAGCTGTATGCTAAGTTTAGTAAGTGTGAGGTCTAGCTTAGGACAGTTCCTTTTCTTGGTCATGTGTTATCTGAAAGTGGAATTTCAGTAGACCCTAGTAAGGTACAAGAGGTCATGGACTGGAAGTCACCAACCACAGTCATGAGGTTCGAAGTTTTCTTGGTTTAGCCAGATACTATCGCCGCTTCATACCGGATTTCTCGAAGATTGCCAAGCCAATGACAAGTCTGCTATAGAAGGATCATAAGTTTGCCTGGACAGAGGAGTGTGAGGCAGCTTTCTGCACCTTGCTGAAATTGCTAACCACTGCTCCTATTCTGGCACAACCAGATATAGAACAACTGTTCGATGTGTTTTGTGATGCATCTAAAAATGGGTTAGGATGTGTCCTAATGCAAGATGGAAGGGTCATTGCTTATGCCTCACGTCAATTGAGGAAACATGAGGTTAATTATCCTACACATGACTTGGAGATTGCAGCAGTTGTGCATGCTCTAAAGATTTGGAGACACTACTTGCTGGGAAATGTGTGTAATATCTTTATGGATCATAAGAGTCTCAAGTATATTTTTACTCAGTCTGAGTTGAACATGCGACAGAGGAGATGGTTAGAGCTGATAAAGGACTATAATCTGAATGTGCACTATCATCTAGGGAAGGCTAATATGGTAGCAGATGCCCTGAGTAGGAAATCACATTCTATTGCTATGTAACCGTTGTTCGAAGAGAGGTTCAATTTATTACAACCTGCTGTGTTCCATAATATTCAGCTCAGTTGTACCTTGGAGAACAAAATCATTGAAGGTCAGAAAGCAGATAAGGGAATATTTCATATCAAGGAGAAAATGGAGAGGGAACCGACCAAGCACTTTAAAGTGGATGACCAAGGGGTGTTTTGGTTTAAGGATCGCCTAGTAGTACCCAAGGATCGAGAGCTCAGGAACAAATTGATGGATAAAGCTCATCAGTCTAAGCTGTCTATCCATCCTGGGAGTAGTAAAATGTACCAAGAGATGAGACCTCGCTATTGGTGGACCAAGATGAAGAAGGAGATTGCAGCGTATGTTGCTCGTTGCGACCTGTGTTGCAGAGTGAAAGCTCTTCACATGAGACCCGCAGGACTATTGCAACCCTTGTCTATACCAGATTGGAAATGGGAAGATATAAGTATGGATTTTATCACTGGTCTTCCCACCACACCAAAAGGACATGATTCGATTTGGGTAATTATAGACCGCCTTATCAAATCAGCTCACTTTTTGCCAGTTAAGACAACCTTTCGACCACCTCAATATGCAGAGAAGTATATTGCTGAGATTGTCCGATTACATGGTATACCGAAGACTATCGTGTCTGACCGTGGTTTACAGTTTACCTCTCATTTTTGGGAGCATCTTCATAAAGGATTGGGTACTAGTTTGATTCACAGTACAACTTACCATCCGTAGACGAGATGGGCAGACAGAGCGAGTTAATGCTGTTCTTGAAGATATGCTTAGAGCATGTGTGTTATCATCTAGAGGTTCATGGGAATCGTGGTTACTTTGGCAGAGTTTGCTTACAACAACAGTTATCAAGAGTGTATTAAGATGGCACCATTTGAAGCACTATATGGCAGAAAATGTAGGACACCGTTAAATTGGGTTGAACCTAGAGAAAGAAGATTTACGGGATTGATTTTGTAGATGAGGCAGAAAAAAAGGTTTGTATTATCCAACAAAATATGCAAGCTACACAATCACGTCAAAAGCGTTATGCAGATAAGAGGAGAAGACCGCTAGAATTCCATGTGGGTGACTACGTCTCTTTGAAGGTTACCCCAATGAAGAAGAAATGGTTCGGAATCAAGAAGAAAGTGGCTGCTAGATTTGTAGGACCATATAGGATTTTAGAGAAAAAGGGTCCCGTGGCTTATAAGCTGCAGTTACCGGAAGCGATGAGTTCAATATTTCCCGTCTTCCACGTATCACAATTGAAGAAGTGTTTGCGTGTTCCGAAAGAGAGAATAGAACCTCAGGGTATTCGGATCAAGGCAAACTTAGAATATCATTAGCAACTGGTTCGAGTTTTGGATACCAAGGAGCGAGTCACTCGAAATAAAGTAGTGACAACTTACAAGATTCAGTGGAGCCATCATGATGAGAATGATGTGACGTGGGAAATAGGAGAATATCTACAAACCGCTTATAAAGATTTTTACAACAAGTGGTTCGTAACTCAAAATCTCAGGACGAGATTCTTATAAGGGGGAGGGCTGTAACACCCCTGAGTGTTAAGCATGCATTAACATTCCAAAGCATGAGCATCAGCATCTCATACATGTTTATCATCACATGCAATATAAATTCACTTGAATTGAAATGTGAAAAATATTGGTTTAAACCAAAATGGTTGCATTTGCTTGCTAGAGTTGTAGAACTTGTTTAGCTACGATTTTAGATAGTCTATAATTTATTAACATGATTTTTGGAGCAAATTTTATATTCAAAATCTCCTCAAATTTTGCTTTTAAAATATTCTAGAAAAGTGAGTTTTTATTTAAATTTTGGATTTAAATCATTTATTCAAAATCTATTTAGAATTTTGAAAAGTGTCGTAATGAAAGTTGTAGAGAATTAAATTTTGAACAACTTTTATTTTGGGGACAACTTGTGAAAATATCTTTTTCATCTTCAAAATTCAAATTTGAATCAATTTAGAAAATCTAGAATTTAAATTATAAAAGAAAAAGAGATTTTCGGCCATAACGGGCCGCCGCCCTGTTTTCGGCCTGCTCGGCAAGCTGGCCTGGCCCGCCTCCCGTGCCCGCGCCTGCCTCGTCTAGCCTGCTCGCGCGCACGCGCCGTGGCGACCGCGACAGAAGCCGGCCGCCGCGTGGCCGTACGCCGCCGACGCCGCGCGCCACGCGCCCTCTGGTGGACCCCGCGTCCCTCTGCGCCCGCTTACTCTCTCCGCGCGCTCGCCTGCCTCATCTGTTGCCCTCACTTCGCTTCACCAGCAGCCGCACAGCAGCAGCAAGCTCCGCCTCCGCCGTCGCGCGCCAACTGCTACATCTTGCATAGGGCTCCGCCACGACTCTACGAATCCTGTGCTCGCCCTATCGTGCCGTGGTAAGGCCCCCGTCGGCGGGAATGGCTCGCCGGAGATTGGTTGAGTTCACCGGCAGCGCACTGCCCCGTGAACTTCACCCCTCCGTCCCCCTTCTCGCTCTCTTCTCACGTGCACGAGCACTGCACTCACGTGGTGAAGCTCGCAGACCACCCCACACACCCCATCCCGGTCGGAGTTGGCCGGCCGGCGGTGAGCCGAGCCACCGTGCCGCCATGGCCGCCGGTGAGCCTGCTCCTGAGCTCCTTTGACCGCGCTAGTTGGCTCGCTAGGTTCGCGCGAAGACGGAGATCACGTTGGTAGTCACGGCCTGTCCGGAGACCTCGTCGTCGGCGAGAGCTCGCCGCCCCTGGCCGGTTCGGCTGACGGGTGGGCCCGATTGACCGCGTGGTCCTGCCTGTCTGTCTCGTGTGTGTTCGTGGTGTGCAGATCTGGGGTGTACGTAGCGTTTAGAGCCGGTTGATTTTTGGATTTCAAGAAAAATGGATTTTTAGATGTTATTTAAAGCTTTCAAAAATCATAACTCGAGTTTTATAGCTCCAAAAATTGTGAAACAAATTTTGTAGTGTTTCTCATGAGTAGATCTACAGTTTAAAAATGTTGCATGTTAGTTTTGTGATACTTTTCTGTGTAGATTTATTTAATCTTTATAATTGCTGATATCTTAGAAAATGTGTAGTAAATTAAAGGGAGGTCAGAAAAATATGGTTCCTATTTCATTAATCTTCTTTGGTGATGTACTTTATAGGAAAAATGTTTATGATGCATGTTCTATGAAAAATTATGGAAGTGTAGTTCAAATGCCTTTAATTGATGATTTTTGTTATTTTTAGTAGAGAGCAAAATTTGTATAACTCATGCATGTGATAATTTTTATGGTGTGCTTGTTTACTGTGGATAACATAAGAAAAATATGAAATCTGTTGTTTGACACTTTTTCTAGTACAAAGTATTTTCATGCTCATTATTATGCTATAGCTTGTTTATTTTGTACAGATAGTTTTACTTATTCAAATTCTATGAAATTTGTGTAGTATACTATTTAGAGTAGGAGTGTGCTACTGTAATTTTTGTAGATTTTTACCTACAATAGAAATAGATATTGATGTGTAACTCTAGTTTAAATAGGAAATAAAAGTTTATTCTTTATGAGTAATTAAAAGGAATAAGAAGTGTTTGGTGTATCTTTGAAGCACCAAACTACCTTGCTGGTGTTACTTGGTAGGTTAAGGTATTAGGGTTTGGCAAGTGTAGCAACAATTGTGTGAGAATTTTATGCTACCTAGTATAAGAGTAGATGACTTGTTTTGTGGCACATGTTCTTGGATGATGTAGACTCCCTTGTAGAAGATGTTGTATGTAATCCATACTATTAGTTCAATGTGCTCATCTGCATATAATGTCATCATAGCATTCCACCGCCTCCTATGCACCGTCTACATGGTTGCTTATGCAATTGCATCATACATGATCGCAGGAGGAGTCGCAGGTAGCAGTGCAGGAAGATCAGACTTGGACCGATCAGCAAGAGCCCCAGGCACAGGAGGTGCCCGAGGAAGAGGAACCAGGAGAGGAGTTGTCCGAGTGCATAAATCACCAGCCTAGCTCGTTCGAAAGAGGCAAGCCCCGGAGCATTCTAAGTCTCCTACTTTATAAAAGCAATTCTTTATATATGAGTTTTATATATTGTTGCATTAAGTTATAGGAGTTGAGTGAAACCGTTGTTGCATTTATAATTATCCTTGTCCACCTGGATAACTCTTTACCCTGTTAGGTCAGGATCGAATAATTGCTTAGCCTTGCTTAGACCGGTAGAAGTCGGGTGATTTCCAGTCACCTGCGAGATATAGGTGAATACCTGATTATGGTTAGCTATAATTGTGATCATGAAAAGTAACCAAGTATTGATGAATAAAGGGAGACCGGACGGAGTCTTATAGGGTTTGGACTATAGTGATTCCGTCTGTGTCGATTAAGGACCGATCGTTGCTCGTCCCTCTTGTCATGTTGAACGCATGCCTCACATTTAGCTGGCCGAATAAAGTACCTTTCGACCGCGAAGCTAGTGACACTATTCGAGCCGGGATAAACTCGGATTGGCAGACTGGTGCTGAAGGGGGTATGACGGGGACGCGAAGAGTGAGCCCAAGGTGCGTCCTGGTAGTCGGGCGGTCCCTGGGTAGTGCGAACCATGACTGTTATCCCGCGGCTACTTGGAAAGTGTCATTGGTGATCTAAGCGACCCTAACGGGGGAAGCATGGTTTGTGTGAGGAATAAATCACCAGCTGGTTAGGAATCGATTCAAATCGCCATCGCTCCTGGATAGTGAGCACTTGACTCGAGCTACAGCATCGTAGTAACAATGATGGAACAATGATGGTTACGTGGGTGATGTTAAAAATGCTAAACCTGAGATGGTAACCTTTGATGTTAATGATTAATCAAGTGATTGCTCTAGCATAGGTGCTCACTTAGACTAATCAGGTATAATTAAGTGGATGATTATAGTTAAATGGTTCATAACTGATAACTTTTGCTTTTCGCAAATGAGTCAAGCCAGCCCACTTTATAAAGACCTTGCATACTCCTTGGTGTCTTTTATTTCTGGTTTTGACGGGTAAGTCTAGCTGAGTACCTTCTTGTACTCAGGGCATTGTTCCCATTGTTGTTGCAGATGGCCAGATGTACTATGGTTACTGCGTCAACTGTCTGTATCTGGCGATGGGTGACAACTAGGACCAAGGGCAAGGGTCACTCCGCTCATCTTATCTCATGCTTTTGTAGGCTATGACTACCTGCTGGCACTGTAACTGAACTAAGTGTATGTGTGGTTTAAAACTACTTGCTTCCGCTATATTATTTTGTGCGCGTGTTGTAATAACTTTTTATTCTAAACTCCGATGTATTCAACTCTTGTTGCGAACTTCCTATAGCATGTGACTGTGGCTGCTAAATTAGTACGATCTTGGTTGTATGTTGGTTGGTTTGAAATCCCTTGTGATTTCACGGAATCTCAGGTTGTACGGGCTTAAGTTTGGTAAATTATCTACCTCGGTGGAAGATTTTCTTACTTAATCTCCTATAATCATGTTGATCCGTTACTGGTCGCCTGACCCCACCCTAGGTCGGCTGATCTATGGGTCCCCCTATCAACCACCACCTTCGCAAGTCAGTTCTTCACCGCCTTAGGGTTTGCATCTCCACCCTTGATTAAAGTCGGTTTGATCCAAGGGCTCTACTTCATCCCACTGGCCTATATAAGCAACCCTATACCTCTGAAGGCAGAGGCATCCCAAAAACCCTAATTCATATCTCTCATTTAGAGATCAGGGTACAATAGGAGGATTAGGTCTAGACTCTCCAATGTAGTAGATTAGTAATTCAGGAGCGAGGATCAAATTTCGAATCTAGTCTTGGAGGCTTGGCAAAGCCTTGTATCTTCACTTCTTTATCTTCTAAGACTTATTCTCAATTTATCATATTCTTATCTACATGGCTATGCTTACTTTGAATATATATATCTTGCTTAGTTAAGTTTATCAATACTTTTGTGTGCAGGTTCATAGAGCGCTTAGCTTGCTATAGTTTATCGATTGGGCTAAGTAGCTGAGCCTCATGTAAGCATGGTGATTATATGATACTCAACCTATGAGTGCATCCTATTCTCTGGTTTGGTGGTAGCTCATCACTAAGTGGGCCGCTTTTGTTGATTTGGCCCTCGATGAGCTCGTCGCTCAGGATCCTCTCCCTTTGCCCTGTGATATCGGGCACGAGTCCTGGCCTAGGGTTCAGCCCTCAGGGCTAAATGTTGCTGTTGGTGCTTCTTAGCGTAGGTAGAACAGTTCACAAGCACATGGATGTACCGTTGTAGCACTTCACCTGGTGGTATTCAGGGTATCATATTTTCCCAAAGGAACGGTAGTGTAAGTAGTCTCTTAGCTAATTTACTAGGAGAACAAGATAAAGGGTAACTTGGGTAGTGAGGTTCTTCTAAGGGTAGAAACCATAAGTGAAGATAACTTCGCTACTATAGACTTACTTCAGGCACTGGAGCACACCTGATCTGTCAAGCGATATCGGCATGTAGCTCTACGCCGTTGAAAGCTGTAGTTTGGTTTTGGTGAATTGATGAAACCCTTAGTACTAATCTAGTTTATTGAAGTGATCATGAGATAGGTAGCACTATTCCAAGTGGTGGAGCAATGGTGAAGATCATGATGATAGTGTGATGACTATGATGATCAAGTGTTTGGCTTGAAAAAGAAGAAAGAGAAAAAAATAAAAAGCTCAAGGCAAAGGTAAAACTTAATAGGAGCTTTTTGGTTTGGTGATCGAGACACTTAGCAAGTGTGATCATATTTAGGATTGATAGCCATACTATTAAGAGGGGTGAAACTCATATCGAAATGCAGTTGTCAAAGTGCCACTAGATGCTCTAACTCATTGCATATTCTTAGGACCTAGTGGAGTGCTAACATCCTTGAAAATGTTTGTGAAAATATGCTAACATATGTGCACAAGGTGTTACACTTGGTGGTTGCACATTTGAGCAAGGGTGGAGAAGTTGGTGAAGAAATGGAGGTGAAAAGAGGTCACTGGAAGTGACCGGACACTAGCCTTAGAGGGAACTATGCGTCCGATCTTGTTTTTGAGAGATCAAACTCAGGGTGGCAAGGATGATCAGACGCTAGCTGAACACTGTTCAACGTTCGGTCCTGCTGACATGGTGGTGCGCAGCAAGGAGAAGTAGAAGTGGACGCACCAGCGCGTCTGATCATGATGGACCTAATGCGTCAGGTCACCATTTTGCCGCTCGGGGAGCTCTCTGTAAATGACCTGATGTTGCACAGTAGATTAGAGTGGTGCATCCAGTTTTGGCATGGCCATGGCATGCGCATAAGCGATCGGCACGTTCGGTCCTATAAGGCGTGTGTCCAGTCATCACTTAAGTGGCGCTTGAGCGGCTACTAGCCGTTGAGATCATGCGGCTGACATTTGAAGGAAGCGACACGTGGACGGCGACGGTTGACCAGATGCTGAGGCGTGTGTCCAATCATGTTTGATTAGCATGTCTGGTCACCCCGCGTAGACAGGCAGTGAGGAGCCCAACGGCTCTATTCATGGGGCTCTCTATTTAAGCCCCTTGGCTAGCTCTAGCTCATTCTCTTGGCCATTTGCATTGACATAGCAACATTCTGAGCTTAGCCAAAGCCTTCCCACTCATTTCCATCATTGATTAATCATCTTTGTGAGATTAGAAGAGAATCCAAGTGCATTGCTTAAGTGTTTGCATCTAGAGGCACTTAGTGATTGTGTTTCGCTACGGGTTTGGCTTGTTACTCTTGGTGGTTGCCGCCACCTAGATGGCTTGGTGCAGCGAGGATCATCGAGCGGAGGAAGGTGCTTGTCTCTAGCTCCGATCATGGTGATTGTGAGGGGTTCTTGACCTTTCCCCAGTGGAGAGCCAAAAGGTACTCTAGTGGATTACTCGTGGCTTGTATGATCCTCATCTTGAATTGGTTGTGTGGCACCCTATTGAGAGTTTGGCGTGTGATGCCAATTAGTGCGTGAACTTCTAAGTGAGTGAATCGCCACAATGAGGTCAAGCTTGTTGGCAAACAAGTGAATCTCGATAAAAAATCATTGTGTCATCATTTGATTTCGAGGTGATTGGTCTTTATTGGTATTCATTCTTGTGATTGATTGACTCCATCAGTGATTGACTCATTCTTCTACATGGCAGTATAACACTCCATCCTTTCGGCGTATTTATATTTGTTAGTGTAGCTTGGCCCTTTAGTGTAGCTAGTTTTGAGGGCAAGCAAGAGTCATGTCTAGTGGTTAGTGAGGCTCTTTAATTAGTCTTTGAGAGTTCACTAACTTTGTGTAGTGACATAGCCTTTGTGTGCATAGAGATTATTGTCACTAGAATTCTAGTAGGTGGCTTGCATTTTTAATAGGCTAGCGCAACATTCACTTCGACTCATTGTTGTCGAACCAATTTATTCAGTGTTGTTGTAGAAATTTTTACATGCTATTCACCCCTCTAGCCGTTAGGACTTTTCAAATGGTATCGGAGTCGTGGTCACCATGATCTGAGGCTTAACAACCTTCGGTGTCAAAATGGCTCAAATCAACAACACCAAGAAGCCACCCCAATTTGATGGCACAAATTATCCATATTGGAAGTTGAAGATGACCACACACATCAAGTCAATCAGTAGAAAGGTGTGGAAGGTGGTGGAGACCAAAATTGAGTAGGTGATCTAGAGAATCCCACCGCGGCCGAAGAAGTGCTTCTCCAAAACAATGGCATTGCTCTTAGTGCCATTCATGATGCTATTGGTGAGATGACATTTGAGAAAATCAAGAATATTGAGATGGCTCATGAGGCATGGAAGAAGTTAGAGGAATCATTTGAGGGCACCAAGGCAATAAAGGGTGAAAAGACATACATTCTCAAGGAAAAGTTTCCTAGCTTTAAGATGAAGGAAGATGAGAGTATGCCGGACATGTTCCATTGAACGAGGTGCTTGTTAATGATCTCAAAGCACTTGGTGAGAAGGTGGAGGACAAGGACTTCTCTCATAAGTTCTTGAGATGCTTACTTGCAAGATTTGGCATATTGGTCACCTTGCTAGTGAGGACTGGTTTGAACACAATGATACCAAACCAAATCTTAAGAGATATCATGACCGATGATGCATTAAGAGATGATGATGAGAAGGAAGAAAAGGAGAAGAAGGATGAGAAGAAGAAGAGTGTGGCATTCAAATCCACATCATCATCAAAGGGCAAAGCAAAACAAGACACATCAAGTGAAGATGATGATTCAAGTTTTGATGATATGGATGATGAGAAGATGGCTCTCTTTGTTAAGAGATTTGGCAAGTTCATGGTAAAGAAGGGCTACCATGCTAGAAGAAAGAAGTCATTGTCAGCATAGTCGAAGGTAGGGGGCCTCAACTTAAGGAAGCCCTCCAACTTCCTCTAGAAGTCATTCGGCTGCCCTCTGTGGCGGTTAAGGATCCCCTCAGCCAATGTCTCTAGAAGGCGGGTCTGGCGGTCCATCACCTCCGCCAGCTGTGGTGGTGGTGGTGGCAGTGGTGCTTCTTCTCCAGGCGTAGCGGCTCCAACCCTACCTCCTGGTTGAGCGGCTCCTACCTCACCAGCGGGCTCCATGGGGACAGGCTCCTCCATGGCAGCGAAAATGGCGAAGGGTGCTCCACGGCCTCCTCCATGGCCATGGCCACGCCCATGGCCCATGGGCCCGAGGGAAGGCGAGCGGTTGTTCAGAAGAGCGGAACGACGGCAAGACATCTCACTACAGGGTTAGCTCAAGATTGGTGGTTTATTAAGTGATTACACAATTTTGATCACAATTTCAAAATATTTCTACCTGACACTCAATACAAGAAGGCGACAAGAACCATAAGACACAGTAAGATCCAAACATCCAGTACATGGTTTTATTACAAAGCGACGTCTCTAGTAGCTACACTAGGCAGACTCACAGGAATCATGCTACACGCAGGTAGCTCAAAAGTGGACAATCTACTCTACTCCAAGGGATGAGTCATGTCTCATGGCCACACAGGGCTCATCAAGGTTACTACTACATTATTACATGATCATCAGAGGGTAACTACTCCTGTCTCAAAGTGGCGAGTGGTGAAGACAGGCCATCAGTGGAAGCGAAAACCTCGGAAGTGTGGTCCATGGCACAGAGCTCATCGTTGGTGTGGTGGATCCTCGCAACGCGGGCAAGAGTGTGCTCCAACATCTTAGTCCGTGGAATCTAAGGATAGTCTATGGACGAACATGCTGCCAGGTTGAGTTTGGTGGGCTCAACATGGAAAGTCTGCCTGTGTGGCTTCCTGTGCGTCCTAGGCGAAAGAGGGTCATGTACCATCTTGATCTACTGGACACGCTTAGCATCGACGATGACCTAGGCCTGACAAAGATGGTTCACCTTGTCTTGGAGGAACTTAGTGCACTCGACGTAGTTGGTGAGGTGGTGTGCATCGTAGGTGGAAACAACGACAACCCTCTCTGCCTTGTCCTCTAGGGCATTACAGTGATCCTGCAAACCACACCTGGCGAAGGCATGCTTCTCCTTCTCCTAGAGCTCCTTTAGGAGATGCCTCTAGTGCTCAATGCGATCCTCGTACTCCAGCAGCTAGGAGGATAGGTAGTCATTGCAGAGCTCTTGCTCCAGCACCTTGTCCTTGAGTTCGGCAATCTCTGCCTTGAGTACCTTCTCATGGGACTCGTGGAGGACCTCTATCTTGCAGGAGTTCTCGCTCTCCTTCACGAGATCACAAATCACCAACTCACACTTCCACTCCTCCTGGGTTAGGACATCATCACGCTAGAACTGGAAGTCCTAAAGGCTATAGTTCTGCGACTCCACCTCCATGATGTAGTGGTCCTAGGCAAGGATGTACTGCGTGGAGGCACTTAGACAGGGGTCGACCTCGACATGCACAACATGGTTAGCAGCAGCGTCCTGCGGCACCGTGACCTAGTTAAGGTCGAGGGCACGGGGCAGCAGATGGTAGGGCCTAGTCTAGAGGTAGTCGTGCGCGTCACGCATCACGCTACGGAGAGTCATGCGCGAAATGGACTGCACGCAAGCAGCAACGGAGGTCTCCACAGCCACCTCCTCAAAGGCATGAAGCACGGGCATGTACGTGCTGGCAGGGACCTATAGGTGAACAATGACATGACCCTGAAGAAGTCTGTCTGGTCTAGCCTTAGCCTGGCACACGCACGTGATCCTCTCAGTGGGGACACCTAGCGAGTCCAATACCCCGTATATGGTCGTAGCGAACCCACAGTAGTCTCGTGCGTCAACAGCAAGCTCAACAAGTGGAGCCATATGCAAAACAACCGTAAAAATGAGTTAGTAGGTTATTCCTTATAAGGTAACTAGGTAGAACAGAGTAAGTCTGAGACACAACATGATAGGATAAGGCAAAATAGGGTAAGACAGGGGTAACACATAGGAAATCCAACTATGTGAGACAAGTAACTCAGGGTGAAGTAGAGTGAAGTAGAGAAAAGTAGCCTGAAGTGGAGTGAAGTCGGGCGATGGAGAGCGATGATAGATAAGAAAGCAAGCAATATTTGTGGTAAGACGTGTGAAATGAGGTAAGCCATGTAAGAAAATGCAGCATGGTCAGTAATATAACCGAAGGTGCATAGATTCATGCTTGTTTCTATCGGCCAATCCTAAGGGTTCATCCTAGGGTCAAGCATGGCTCTGGTACCAACTGAAATGATCCCGCGTTCCATGAAGGGAATACCACAGATTCAAGGTGTAATAGATGAACGAGTTCATGCCATTACCCAAATCTCAGTTGAATAACAGAGTCATACACGAATATCAGATTACAAATAGAAGGTCTACATTAATTATTATCATCGCCACGCAGGGCGGAACACACTCCCACATAGCAACTGGAACAACATCTCGTAGACACTAGCTGAAACTAGGACTCCTCGCACCAAGCTTGAGCGCAGGGTGAACCCCTACTCCTCCCAGTCGTCCTCCTCATCGTACTTGGGCTCTGAGCCCGCCAAAAATCTTTCAGTACACTTGGTACTGGCCACACATCTCCCACCCTATGATGCATTTGCTTTGTGGAACTAGATGCAAAGGGGGTAAGAAAAGACCTATCTTTGGTTGTGGTTTCCTATGCGAGTAATCAATATTTTAATAATATAAGTTTGTCAAATTTTAACCCATCTCATTCACACATGTTATCCCATCCCAACACATATCTCATCACCATGCCACATCTCATCTCACTCTCTCATCGGCACGGGCGACTCCCTCTCGCCCATGTCTCAACGGCTAAGGCCGGAACACACACTGAAATCCCAAGGAAGGTAGAAGGACTCCTCTCAACTAGTCAAGTGAAGCTATACTTAGGAAGGGTCCATAGCCAAAAGAATTGGCATATGTATCGATCGATCAACTAGAAACTTTGTAGAGGTTTAAACATCCCACAAGATAGCTATCCTTGACGATGCCTCGTCTAAGCTGATTTCAGGCCGCCTACCAACCAGAAACGGTACCACCCTATCACTCAGAACTAGGGCCGTGTTGAAGTACCACCGACATGCTGAGACTATGAAACGTAGTACTTGGCCCCTGAGTACTACGTTGTCTTGGGAAGGTGTGGGTCCTCATGCCCGTACCTCCCTACACTATCTGCTAACCTCTCAATAGTAGTGGCACCGCACCAGCAAGTCAAACGTCCATCTCCTCCCCACAGAAGTGAGTGGGTGTGCAAGGATTTCCTAAGACCCGATCCATAGGCGTGTCGGTCCTTAGGGTGACTAAGCAGGACATCTTCATAAGGGAAACCGTTTTCTGCTCAACAGAACACCCGGTACCTCGTGCCATCACAACACCTCCCATCCCGGAGCTTCATCCCACGAAGACACTCCACCCCGGGACCTCTTCCTATCACATGTACCTACCATAGGCACCATGTCAGCTGGCCTCGGAAGGACTTGCACATCCGGTCATGTTTTCTAGAGATCGGACTTAGGGTGGCGAGGACGATCGGATGCTGGCTGAACACTGTTCAGCGTCCGGTCCTATTGACATGGTGGCGCACATCAAGGAGAAGGAGAAGTGAACACACTAGCGCGTCCGGTCATGATTGACCTGATGTGTCAGGTCACCATTTTGCCGCTCGGGGAGCTCTCTGTAAATGACCTGGTGCTACACAGTAGATTGGAGTGGTGCGTCTAGTTTTGGCATGGCTATGGCGTGCGCGTAAGCGATCGGCGTGTCCAGTCCTGCATGGCGTGCGTCCAGTCAACACTTAAGTGGTGCACGAGCGGCTACTAGCTATTGAGATCGCGCGGCTAACATTCGAAGGAAGCGACACATGGATGGTGATGGTTGACCGGACGCTGAGGCGTGCATCAGATCATGTTTGATCAACGCGTCCGGTCACCTTGTGCAGACAAGTAGTGAGGAGCTCAATGGCTCTATTCGTGGGGGCTCTTTATTTAAGCCCCTTGGCTAGCACTAGCTCACTCTCTTGGCCATTTGCATTGACAAAGCAACCTTATGAGCTTAGCCAAAACCCTCCCACTCATCTCCATCATTGATTCATCATCTTTGTGACATTGGAAGAGAATCCAAGTGTATTGCTTGAGTATTTGCATCTAGAGGCACTTGGTGATTGTGTTTCACTGCGGGTTTGGCTTGTTACTCTTGGTGGTTGTCGCCACCTAGATGGCTTGGTGCAGTGAGGATCATTGAGCAAAGGAAGGTGCTTGTCTCTGGCTCCGATCGTGGTGATTGTGAGGGGTTCTTGACCTTTCCCCAGTGGAGAGCTAAAAGATACTCTAGTAGATTGCTCATGGCTTGTGTGATCCTCATCTTATGTTGGTTGTGCGGCACCCTATTGAGGGTTTGACATGTGATGCCAATTAGCGCGTGAACCTCCAAGTAAGTGAATCGCCACAATGAGGACTAGCTTGCTGGCAAGCAAGTGAACCTCAGTAAAAAAATCATTGTGTCTTCATTGGTATTCATTCTTATGATTGATTGACTCCATCGGTCATTGGCTCATTCCTCTACACGACGGTATAACACTCCATCATTCCCGTGTATTTACATTTGTTAGTGTAGCTTGGCCCATTAGTGTAGCTAATTTTGAGGGCAAGCAAGAGTCATGTCCAGTGGTTAGTGAGGCTCTTTAGTTGGTCTTTGAGAGCTCACTTAGTGTAGTGACATAGCCTTTGTGTGCATAGAGATTATAGTCACTAGAATTGTCATATGTGGCTTGCATTTTTACTAGACTAGCATAACATTTGCTTCACCTCATTGTTGTCTAACCACTTTGTTTAGTGTTGTTGTAGGAATTTTTATAGTCTATTCATCTCCGTCTAGCCATTAGGTCCTTTTAGCCGTATCCGAACGCAGGGATTACAAAGAACGAACAGTGCTGTCACCACCTGCCGCCTACCCCTCAACTGTGGGATACAAGGCAAAGAAAGGTAATGTGTTGCTTAGACACCACGTCTACACTAACCGCTACTACTCTAGCATTGGCCAGAAACTTTTGTCTTTATCAGGAGTCCTCTACTAGAGCACTCGCCACAAGGATGAACGACGAACCTACAAGTAAGTAGTAACAAAGATAACTTTACTTAAAGGATCAAAACCAAAAGATGAACACAAACATCTTACTCCAAGTAGCATGACATTTATAGAGGTACAAGTGTATAGGGGAGTCGACAAGTCTGGCACTCTGTCCACCTGATGTACAAGGCTCACCCAGTACAAGAAGTAGAGGGCACCGCTACTCCGCTATCCTCTAACTCTTTCCTCTCTCACTCCCTACTCTTGTCTAGATAGAAGCTAATGGAATGAGTGTAGCCCTTCTTCTTCTTCTCAAATGTGTATATAATGATTCTTCATGGAATGAGAAGGTGGTCTTCTTATATAGCTTGAGTATGATGGTTTTTTGCAGTATTTTCGGTAAGAACCACATGCAACCATCCTAGGGGAATTAAATGCACCACCTCCTAAAGAGAGGGCCCAAGAGACGGCAAAGGGGTGCGGTCGCACCTAGGGTGCGTCAAACGATCTCGCATTCCGTGAAGGGAATACCACAAATTCGAGGTGTAATAGATGAACGAGTTCATACCATTACCCAAATCTCAGTCAAATAACAGAGTCATACACAAATATCAGAGTACAAATAGAAGGTATACATTAATTATTATCATCGCCACGCAGGGCGGAACACACTCCCACACAGCAACTGGAACAACATCTCGTAGATAGCAGCGGAAACTAGGACTCCTCACACCAAGCTTGAGCGCAGGGCAAACCCCTACTCCTTCCAGTCGTCCTCCTCGTCATACTCGGGCTCCGAGCCTACCAAAAATCTTTCAGTACACTTGGTACTGGCCACGCATCTCCCACATTATGATACATTTGCTTTGTGGAACTAGATGCAAAGAGGGTAAGAAAAGACCTATCTTTGGTTGTGGTTTCCTATGCTAGTAATCAATATTTTAATAATATAAGTTTGTCAAATTCTAAGTAATATTATTGCATAAAAGTAAAGCACTAGCAATTCTAAGTATTTGCAATGCGTAATAGGATCTATGAATGGGTGGGGCGTGGCACCTGGCAGGTCATCACCCAAGTCGTCGGTGTAGTCGGGGTCGAACTCCTCAGTCGGCGGCTCCTCCGGGTCTGTAAAACATGACATACAGGTGCATCAGCGGCTATTATAGAGATGCACAAATAAGCAACTGAAATTCAAAAGATCCAAAAGCACTCAAGCTTAGGCCTATGTTGTAGAGCTCATTTTAAAAAAAATTTGGACTCTAGTTTGGCATTTTTTTGAGCTACGGTTAATTAATTATGAATTTCCAAAGATTTAAATAATTTCTGAAAAAGAAAAACAGGTTGATTAATCTGGGGGTGACACGTGGAGGCTCCTGATTGGCCAGAGACTGTGCAGTCGGTGATAGGTGGGGTTGGTCAACGGTCAATGTTGACCGGTCAACGGTCAAAGCTGACCGGGCTCGGACTGGGCCTTGGCGGGCCTGGGCAGGGCTGGACTTGGCCCGGGTTGGGCCGGCCTGGCCCGGACACGTGTTAGCGTGTGGTGCAGCCATGTCGCGGGCTTGGTTTTGGATTGGGCCGTGGTGCACGGGGCTAGTTCATGGACTCGCGCGTGTAGGTGCATAGACCGTAGGCACGGTTCACCGTGGGCTGCGTCCACATCTCCTCCTCCTCTCTTGGCTCACGCACACTGGGTGCACGCATCGGCGCAAAACGGTAGCGGCTCCCCTTACCTCTCTCTGCCGTGGCCTCACCGGCGGGGAGCCCCTCCATGGTGGCACTCCGGGATCCCTCTCGGGCGCAGGTAGGTAGCTTGGCGACTCCGTAGGGTCAGGGCGATTTCATGGCAAGAGCTAAGGGCGATCTCATGGCCGCCCGGGTGGCTGGCATGGGTGCGGTGGCGGACCGACGACACTACACGGAGGTGGCAAGGCGCCTGGCAAAGTGAGCTCCTTCCTGTCTGTTGGCTATAGGGCCGGCTGCGCAAGGATGTACCAAAGTTCGATGATGTAACCTCGACTCGTGAGGTGATCGGAATAGGTGGGCTCCTCGCCACGGCGGCGCTCCGAGCGTGGCAGCTCCAGCATGGCGGGGGCACGTCTTGGTGCTCTAAGCTCGCCTTGCCCCATCTTCTAGAGCAGGTCATGTCCCTTCGCAAGGTGAGCCACGAGGCAATCCCCTCTCCCCCTCTACTAGGGCCTTTCACCGGGAACGGCTCTGCCATGGCCGTGTGGTGGCCATGGTGAGCGCGTCCAGAGTGCAGGTGGGCGAGTGGCGCTCTTAAGCCTTCGGTCACTCGGCGTCGCCTGGCTTTCGTCCATGGTGTGCGTGCGTGGGTCATGTCTCTCGGAGGCCAAAGGCGTTGCCCTCAGCTCCCGGGTGGTGAAGGGCCACGGTGGCACTCATGGCGATGGCGTGCACGAACGAGGACGATGGGTGGTGCTTACCGGTGGTGGTGAGGCAGCTAGGATGGCAGTGCGGTGGCAGGCTAGGGCTGTGATGAGTCGACGCCGTGCAGGGTGACCCGCAACATTGGTGTAGCCGATCGGGGCTTTGCTCCTTGCTCCGGTGGCCACGGACGTCCCGACGGGTCCGGCTTTCAACTCCTCCCTCCGCTTTCCTTCTCCTCCCTCCCTACTACTCCTTCCTCCTTCCTCTTGCCATTGGCATGCGTTGGAAGAGCCACCTGTGTCGACGGGGCTCGGGAGGAAAGGCTAGGGCTCCGAGTTGAGTTCTTATAGGCCGAGCATGGCCATGGCAGCTGTTGAACGGCGATGAGCCATGCGTGGACACATGTAGGCGGATAGGGCCTTTTGGTTGTGGTTGAGGAGGAGTGGAGTTGGTGGCGTGCGGATTAGCGCCCCCAACTCGAACGGCATCCGGTCAAAGGCTATCGTGGTTGCGTCATCGAGCACGGGGCCACAGTGGCGACGTCACCTGAGGCACGTCCATTGCAAGAGAGGGCTTTGGATCGTCGACGTGGTGGAGATCTAGGTGCCTGCAGCTAGTGGCATGCGGGTAGACAGTGGAGATGGCACGTGCACATTGGATGTTGCCCCGGCATGGATGTTCTGCTCGTCGGAAAAGCAGAGGAGGAGGGAACAGAGGGGATGACAAGCGGACACGGTGTGGCAGCGGCTGAACGACGCTGCGTGTCATGATGAGGCATGTCGTGGACCTGGCCCAGGAACAGCACGGGCTGGGTGGCTCGGTGCACGGCTGCTTGGGCCCGCTGGTGGTGCTGGGCAAAGGTGGGTGCGAGCGCGTGCTGGGTCTGTTTGGCTCGGCAGGCTGAGCCGGGCTGTGGCGGTTGGTTGGGCCTGGTGGCCTTTTCCTTTTGCCCTCTTTTCCAAAGGCCTAGGGGTTTTTCTATTTACCTATTTCAATTTCTAGCTAAACCAAGTGCTTCTATATGTATACATGTGTTGCCACTTACATGTACACCCTTAGGGGTGGTCCACTAGGGGTCGAGGGTGGTGGGGTCCACACCAAGGGTAGGCACTTAGATGAGGTTGTTAATTGATTAGTTTCGCAATTAATTAATTACAAGAGTATTTGATTTTATTAGCAAAACATAAAATCGAGAAGAGCCGAATCACTCATAGATTAAATAAATGCAATGCTCACTAACTAATTGGGTGCTACTTGTGCAACTACATGGGAGTTTTTCCTACATGTCACTCACCAAACATGGGCATGTTTGCGAAAAAATTTTCAATTATGAATTTTGGGTTTCGGAAAAACTGGGATGTTACAGTGCGCCCGCACCCTGGTTGGTGCCTTCCCACACTGTCTTCACTGGTGGACTCTTAGGTGGACCTGGACCCTTGCAACGCTGGTGTTTTGACCCAGTTGTGAAGTTTGGTTGGGCTTTACTTTGGTTTTGCTTGAATACGCCTTCGTGATTGTGCATTTTGATGTCTTTTCACATATTGCTCTGCAAAACATGTACATACAAAAACTTATGGAAAATGTGACTTGTAAAGCCCTATTCTAAGTTTTGGTAATCATATTTGTTTTATTTTGTTTAAATGTTGGCAGTAAAAATATGAGTTAAGCTTCACCAACAAGCTCCCCCACACTTAGTCCTTTGCTCTTCCTCGAGTAAAGTTCTAAGGACTAAGTGGGTTCATCTCATTGATTTGAAAATCTGCATACATGTTATTCCAAGCTTCACCTGAACCTATGAACTTCCAAGTGTCTACTAAAATATCTTGGGCAATTGAAAAATGAAATAGCTTGGATTCAAATCTTCTTACTTCAATCATTCTTAGAAACTTGGGTTTTTGTATGGTTTTGAAAACATAAAGATAGCTTTTGTTCCTTGAATGATTGTCTTAGGTCTCTCAGTATTTTGTAAGTGGTTCCTTACCTAGGTATATTCGAAAGTTTTGCCTTCTCTTTTGATCATCCTACTTCTAAGAAGCTTATATGGAGCTTTGGGTAGGGATGAATATTTTGAAGTGCACTTACCTTGCATATGTTGTAAAGTCAAATCCTAGACCGCACCGGAGAGAAATGTCATACTCTTAGATCAAAACAGTGCAAGTATGTTGAATTTTTGATGGGATTATACTCCTTTATTGGTTATGATCACTTTTCTAGCTTCTATTTTCAGACATGGCTATCTTATTCTTCTATGAGCCTTCATGTGCTCATTTTTTAAATACTTTTTGGGATCTTCATTGTGTCCCTATTTTTTCTATACTTTGGGACCTTCATGTGTCCTATTCTTTTTCAATTTTTTTGCATAGCCTTGTTGTCTCATTCCAAAAATATGCTAGAGAGATCATATTTTAGAGCATGGAGTATTTATTTTGGTGGTGATGGAAACCATGTTTTAGCGTATTCCTAGTGTAGGAATAGCTTATTATTTGTAGCGTGTATGTGAGTTTTGATCTTGGGAGCATGAAACATCTCTCAACAGGGTCATAAAACTTGACCAAACTCAACACAAAGTAAGAAGCATATGTGGAAGGTTTTTGTCATGTAAGATCATATATGGCCTTGGTAGGTATTTAAATGTCATTCAAGGAACATGGTATTTGAATTTTGTTTTGTAAAAATAAATCCCAAGTACTTTGCAAGAACGAGCAAGTGTCATGTCATCCTACTATATCTCATTCATCAATTACTTAGATAAAATGGGTTCCCTATTAAAAGTGTTCACAAGTTTGTAGGAATATTAGCAAGGAATAAAAAGTATGCAAACTTTTTAATCATAGGAAGACATGGAGATGGAGCATATTCTTTTTACTTTTATAATTTATATAGTTTTAAAGCTTCTTATTTAAGTATGGAATGAGAGAGTGAGAGTTGCACAAACCGAATTTGAATTGGACTGTCTTTTGTGCAACCGAGTTGGAGGTGAGTGTGGTTCCTCCCCCACACTTGTTTTTGTTCCTGTTTTTATTATGATAAAAAGAACAAGAAAACAAGTGCAACAAATATTTCTAATAATAAAATCTTTATTCAATTATAAAATTGATAGGCACATTACATGATGGAATTCAAATATGATAAGAAAAACTTGAAAAAAGATGCGCCTAAATTATTGTTTGTAGCGGGAGTGGCCTAAAGAGGTTGGTTTAGCGCATGCTCTACTCCCGCGGCTTTTGCCACCCTAGCAACTTTTCTTCAAAGTCATGGCGAAGCTCATTGATCTCATCGCCGAGTTCTTTAATTTTCAGAGCACTCTCGGTGATGCGATCATTGGCCTTTCTAATACTTTCATGCATGCTTCTGTTGGTAGTACTAAGTGAGGCGAGCATAGGACCCTTAGACGGCTACTCATCCTCACTTTTGCTGAAAAATCTAGCGGGCTGCCCTCTAATTTGAGGCTTAAACATCCTCTTCATCCTAAGGGGCACACCCGAGGATTCTAACTTCTTGCTTGATGGAGCTGACTTGCTTACCGACTTTTTAGCCAGATTGCGCATGAGAGCCTTCCCATACCCTCCTTTGGGTTTGCGCACCCTACCACGGTATAAGAAAGACTACCCCATTTAACAGGAATCTTGTCCTGAGATTCACTGAACAGGCACTCATTACAAAGAACCAAATCACACATGGACACCATAACAAAACAATCAACCGTGTAGAACACACTAACATGATGTTGTCCTTAATCGGGAACACAATAGCACTTAACTTTAGCATCGTTGCTAATGTACAAGTGCTCGGGTAAAAACCTACTTATATAGGGCATAGGACAGAACGATCTTGAAATCTTCAGGCTTCTTTGGTGTGACGATTCTTCTTGTTGACGTAGAATCTTCAACTTCACCTACATCTTCTGGGATCTTGTAGAAACGAGGGACTTCCAGCAAACAATATTTTTATTTTTTTGCAAAGCATTAAGGGGAAGAAAGCTAAGTTTAGTTTATACCAAAATAAGTTTATAAAATCGACCATTTGTAACTAGGCTGAGCGTCCTACAGTCAACACTGCTTTGATACCACTTTGTCGCACCCGGTTTTCCAAAGAAAACCAAGCTCTAACTATATGTGTGTCCAGAATGTCCACACGACACATATAGCGATAAATATAGAAAACATCAAGAACAATGCTTTATTATATAACAAACATAGTTACAACAAGACTTACAACTATTACAAAAGCATAGCAGAAACTATTCTTGATCTTCTCTTTGGGGATCCATACTTCATACGAACGGTTGACTGGGGGAAGTACTCGTCTAGTACCCATGGACTCCGCAAGAAACTCTTCACTGATCCATCATTTGGTACCCATCCGGGATTTTTATTGGTGACAACGACAAGTGTCAGCTCACCATACTCAGCAAGTATAACATGAGGTTATGCAAGGTTTAAGAAGGCTTGACTCAGCTGTACTGCGGTAAACATTTTTATTTGGTCATATTTTATTTATTAAACCAGAGTTACTAGGTTATGCTTAGAGCTCCCATGTGAATATAATTAATTATCATCATTAGGATTAATCATATCCCAAACCATTCAAGAAGGCTTGACTCAGCTATACTGCGGTAAACATTTTAAGTTGGTCATATTTTATTTATTAAATCTGAGTTAGTAGGTTATGCTTAGAGCTCCCATGTAAATATAATTAATTATCATCATCAGGATTAATCATATCCCAAACCATCCATAAAACCATCTATCTCAAAAAGGATCCAAGCCGTTCGTTACCGTGAGCACGGCTGATATATCAGTTTTAAAACAACTCTACAGAGTCTGTACACTTTCACTATGAGTCGTGATTCCCATATGCCAGGGGTTATGACTCCCATATCACCTTCTCTAAGGAAGTGCGGCAGGCTCTCACTATGAGGCCTTTCAAGAGACCCCTCTAACAAGTGAGTGGTCGCGAGGTTTCAGCAGCTAGGCGAATGGAGGCCCCCTTCAAGACTGGCACACCTTGATCGCAGCCCAACACATATTTTGATAGGCAAGAAGCCATTTTGCAACCTAGGCCCCCCTCTTGCGCCTTTCGGTAACCACTAACAAGCTAGAAAAATCTCATTACTTAGCCAAAACCAGAGCCATGTAATCCTCCTGGTTGTACTGTAAATCCTGGGTAACCGCTTTAAAATTCAGTCCTTATGGTGGGCAGACTGGAGCCCCCAAAAAGACCAAATACTCTAGCCCCCTTCTGTCCATGTTGCTGAAATCATTTTATCCATTGATTCCATAAGTCACTAATCAAAATTACCATTATTATTGTTGGTGTTTGCAAACTAAGCCAACTATCCATATGCATTAACCCAGGGTGCACAAGGAATACAGGATATCAAAAGTACTACATATAGTCCTTAGGGGTTCATCATATTAGACACATGCATATGAAAGTGATTATAAGGTTACTAGGTAACAAGGAAACTCATGTTATACTTGCCTCCAAATGTTTGCTTAGACTTCTCCAACTTTCCTTCTGAATCTTCCTCGGACAGCTTCACTTCTATAGAGCGCAACATCCGGCGCGAGCGCAACATCTGGCACAGGTGCAACGATTAAACCCTAAAACAATACACCATAAATTTCAAAAACAAGATAAAAACGATTCTAATGCGTAGGGCATTGTCCTACGATCGTAGGAGCGCAGAACAACAAAAACAAAGCTACCATTAAAATAATTATGAGCTTTTGAAGTTAAGGATTCAAATACAAAATTAATAGTATTAAATATAATTAATTAAATCATGAGGGGAATTATGGTAAGGTTCAACGAAAAGTTGCAAACGAATGTTCAAGGGCAAGATTGCTTAAGATGCAAGGTCATGTATATGAAAACAGAAATATGATTTTTTTATCATGGACTAGCGAAGGAATATTAGGAGGCGCCAACATAGAAACTAGATAGGATAAATGATAAGAGTTTAGATTGGTAGGGATATTTATAGAAATATCAGGATGATATTTATATGGAGAAAAAGAATGCGTACATATGACGTTAGCAGCAAATAAACATGTACGTGGCCAACGTGAGATGTGTTGGAAGGATATGTGTATTAGCATGTTAATGATGTCATCATGGAGACCAGCCGCGCGCAAGGTTATGCATTTGAGCAACCTAGAGATGGTATTTGTTGGATTTCTACCAGATGGAATTCCGTACGGGGTTCACAAGCAATTGCCACTTGCGGCTGCTACTGGTTATGGCGTACCGGTGGCTGGCGGTGAGCAGACACACGTCGGCGAGCAACTTGTGTAGCAGGGCCTAAGCATGTGCAAAACAGAAAAGGCAGCCTGGAGAAGTTTCTCACCAAAAGCGCAAAGAAGATGCCGACCGGTGTTGAGGCAGAATTGCATGGATGTGGATGTAGTTCGATGATGATGACGACGTTCAGTTCGTTGATGCCGGTAACAGCTCGATACGGAAGTGACAGACTCCAACGAATGGCAGCAACATCAGTCCCAGGCTCCCAGCGACAAGACACCATGAATCAAGAACATGGGATCAGCCATGGAAGCAACAGAAACAATTTAGACAAAGACACCATGGTGAAAACCTTACCGGAGCAGAGCTAGGCCGGCAGCAGGAATCTTGATGGGGCGGCGCCTGCTGCCATGGACTGCTGGCAAGGACCGGCGGCATGGCCACAAGGTCTTATGGCACTGGAGGTGACCCGGCTACTGCAGCAGATTCACGAGGAAGAAGGAGAAGTGGCTGATGAAGGGGTGCTCTGAACATTGGGAACCATAGTTATAGAAAAGAGGAGGCAAGGATAAGACACGCAGGAGATGGCCGGATTATGGCAGGCTTCAATGCCGAGCACTGACTTCTCACATGATGATGGAAGTGAAAGTCTAACAGTTACTTGATATTGATTAGCTAGCATTGAATGGGGACTCAAGTTGGCGCAGTGAAGGAGTGTTAGTGGAAAAAATTCAGGAGTCGACCAGTATGGACGTACGGCGTCAAAAGAAACTGATGCTCCGTGCATGCGCATGGAGGAGAGAGATTAAGATGTAGATGCATCGAATTTGGCACATGCAGATGATTTGCTGGTGACTTTTTGGAGTTGTACGTGGTACATGAAACAAAATATAGTTTAGGAATAAATCATTGTGCACAGAAATAAGGCAAAGAGATGACATGAATGGTGGACGTAAAATGGCTGGCAGGTGAACAGACCAGCTGCCGTGAGATGGAGAGGAAGAGGCTAATCGAAATTTGATGGACCAGTTAAACAGAGAATTATGCGTGTGCATGAATACAAGAACGTGGAGGACTGATTGTTTGCTTCTCGAAGTGATCTGACGTGCAAATGATTAAGCATGTAGACAAAGGAAATATGAGGGAAAAAAAGGAGAAAGGAAAATTAAGTTTACAATGGAGACGGTGTCTATTTTGTACGGGGACTAAAATGTCATACGGGGAGAGAATATGAGATGGATAACGAACGAACAAAGATTTGGCATGAAATCAAAAGGATTTTAGTCAAACAAGAATGAAGGAGTTTCACCAAAAGATTTTAGAGATTATATTGAAACTACTTTTTCCAAGACTTCAAAACTCAGAGTATTTTTCTAGAGCTTTATAAAACATAATTTTAACTTTATTTTTTTTTAAAATAGAGCAAAACATATTCGAGGCTTAAATGAGTTTTAAAATTCATTTTTCACTTAATAGAATTTAATACCCTCAGCATGAATGCAACAAACATATCAAATTTAAATTTTAAAAGTTTAAGAAAATCACATTTTCACTATTTAAATTCTAAATAATGTAATTAAATCTTGGAAAATTTTAGAAAATTCATGAAATTATTTATTTCATTTAGTGTATTCTATTCATATCCCAAAATGAAAATTTTGGGGTGTGACACATTTTGAAAGGATGAACTAGCGCGAGAGACTGTATTGCCCGAAGGTGTTACAACAAAGCGCTTGCTAGGTCCACTAACGTCGGATGCCTTCTGCTTGAGGCTGAAGGAACCGGTAGTTGGACGTGTTGGTGCCGTCTTCTTCTCCTTGGCGTCACCTTGGTGAAACGATCCTGCATTCCACGAAGGGAATGCCACAAATTCGACGTGTAACAGATGAACGAGTTCATGCCATTACCCAAATCTCAGTCGAATGACAGAGTCATACACGAATATCTGAGTACAAATAGAAGGTTTACATTACTTATTATCATCGCCACACAGGGCGGAACACACTCACACAAAGCAACTGGAACAGCATCTCGAACACAGCAGCGGAAACTAGGACTCCTCGCACCAAGCTTGAGCGCAGGGCGAACCCCTACTCCTCCCAGCCGTCCTCCTCATTGTACTCGAGCTCCGAACCTACCAAAAATCTATCAGTACACTTGGTACTGGCCACACATCACCCACCCTATGATGCATTTGCTTTGTGGAACTAGATGTAATTGGGGTTAAGAAGAGAAACCTATCTTTAGCTGTGGTTTCCTATGCGAGTAATCAATATTTTAATAATATGAGTTTATTAATTTTTCACCCATCTTATTCACACACATTATCCCATCCCCACACGCACATCTCATCAACCCACCATATCTTATCTCACTCTCTCATCGGCATGGACAACTCCCTCTCGTCCATGTCTCAACGGCCTCGGCCAGAACACCACTCTGATAACCCAGGGAAGGTAGAAGGACTCTCTCTCTAGTCAAGTGAAGCTGTACTCAGGAAAGGTCCATAGCCGACGATCGGCATATGTATCGATCGATCAACCAGAACTCTGCAGAGGTTTACACTATCCACAAGATCACCATCATTGACGATGCGCCTCGTCTAGGCTGATTCTGTGCCGCCTTCCAACTAGATATAGTACCACCCTATCACTCAGAATTGGGGCCGTGTCGTTGTACCACCGACACGCTGAGACTGTGAGACGTAGTACCGGGCCTCGGTGGTCACTACGCTGTCTTAGGAGGGTGTGGGTCCTCGAACCCGTACCTCCCTACACTATCCGCTAACCTCCTAATAGTAGTGGCACCGCACTAGCAAGTCGTACGTCCGTCCTATTTCCATGGTAAGGGCGAGTGGGGCGTAAGGATTCCTAAGACCCGGTTCACATAATATATCAATCCTTAGGGTGACTAAGCAGGATATCTTCACAAAAGGGCCAACCGGTGGTCCGCTCGACGAAACACCCGGTACCCCCATGCCATCACAGCACCTCCCATCCTGGAGCTTCGTCCCACGAAGACACTCCACCCAGGGACCTCTCCCCTGTCACATGTACCCGCCACAGGTATCTCACATGGGGAACGCTCAGGTAGCACCCCCTTGGCAAGACTTGCCCTTGAGACTCGTCGTTGGATCCTGCTCGGTCGACTCGACCCTCACCACTCACCCAAGACTCACGCGCAAGATCTCCCCATGTTCATTATCATGTTATTATCAGGTTATTGGCACCTCATGCCTTGTCTTGTTACGCCTCTCACTCACCAGCATCACATCACAGACATAATGCGAGTAAGAGTAAAAGCAATAGTAACAAGTATATATAGCAGCATCTAACCTAGCAGCAGGGTGAGCAAGAGTAAGGTTGTGACAAGGTAAAAGGCTCAAAAAGCAGTAACTACCATGCAATCCTAACATCATTATTGCAGAAATGTAAAACACTATCAGTTCTACTATTTGTAATGCGTAATAGGATCTATGAATGGGTGGGGCGTGGCACCTGGCAGGTCATCACCTAAGTCATCGGTGTATTCGGGGTCAAACTCCTCAGTCGGTGGCTCCTCCGGGTCTACAAAACGTGACATACGACCGTGTCAACGGCTCCTATAGAGGTGCACAAAGAAGCAACTAAAAACCAAAAGATCAAAATGCACTCAAACATAGGCCTATGACGTAGAGCTCATTTTTAGAAAAATCTAGACTCTGGTTTGACATTTTTTCGAGCTACGGTTAATTAGTTATGAATTTTTGAAGTTTAAATCATTTTTAGAAAAAGAAAAAAGAGTTGAATTACTTAGGGCTTGACACATGGCGACTTCTGATTGGCCAGAGACTGCGTAGTCGGTGATAGGTGGGGTCAGTCAACGGTCAACGGTGACGGGGCCGAGACTGGGCTTGCATGGTTCTAGGTCAGGGCCGGTCCTGGGCCAGGTTGGGCTGACCTGGGCCCAGACATGTGTCAAGACGTGGAGACGCCACATCGCGGGCTGGGTCCCAAAATGGGCCACGGGTGCACAGGTTGGGTCCACGGTGGATGTGCGGCTGCCGGTCTACAGACCCCTGGTTCAGTTTACGTGGACCACGTCCACCTTCCCTCTCTCTCCCTCTGGTCTACGTGCACCCGGCTCAGGCGGTGGATGCATCTCCTCCCAACTCCTCCTCTGCCTCCCCACGGTGGAGCTCCTGCCAGCGACGTGCTCTGCCGTTCTCCGGCTCCGGCGGCCTACTTAGGATGCTAAGGGGTCCTACGGGTCCGCGGCCGTGAGAGGAGCACAAGGGTGAGCTCAAGGCGGTGGGTTAGGGTCTCCAGTAGGATCTTCCACGGTTGTGGCGGCTCGGCGGTGCCGACGTGCGGCGGTGAGGGCGCCACAGTGCAACCAGAGCTAAAATTGCCCCCTTTTTCTAGGACGCGACGCGTTCTGTAGCAAGGCGACGCCAGCAGGGCTTCTGTCCCCACCCCTACCGGTGTAAAACGATGGGAACGGCTCTACCATGGCCAAGCTCTAGCCATGGCGAGCACGCTCGGTGCACATGCGTGACCATGGCGTTCTCGGGCCTAGGGGGCTTGGCAAGGCCAGCGCGTGGTCTACGTGTGTGCTGATTCGTGTGCATGAACCAGAGGAGGCAAAAGCGATGGTCGTGGCTCCCTTCTCTAGGCAAGAGCGCAGCGGCGGGCATGGTGCTAGCACGATGGTGAGTAGGAAGGGTGTCATGGGGTTGCTCACCATGGTGGCACTGGCAATCAGATGGCGGTGCAGTGGCAGTTCGAGGCTGTGTAGGCGTGAAGCAGTGCAGTGTCGCGCCACCTTGCTCCAGGAAGAAGACGGCGGTGCCTTCTCCAACTCCGGCGCTCGAGCAACTCTGGTGGTGGTCTCCTTCTCCTCCCCCTTCTTCCTCTTCTCCACTCCTTCTCTCCTCTCTGGTGTAGCACTTGTGGTGTGGCCACGAAGTGGCGGTGGGGCATGGTGGAAAGGCGCTAGGGCACCCGAGGTACCCTACTTATAGGAGGGTGGCGGCCAAGGAAATGGTGGACGGCGGGATGTGGCCAGGGGCATGTGGAGGGCCAGGATGTGTCATAGCCTAGGGTTTTGGGAGTGCTGGCGTGTAGCAGCGATGTCTGGGCGACTCGAATTTGAACCCAAGGCAGTCAAAAGGGGAGAGCTCGGCCATCGTCAGCACGGCGGGCCACGGTGCCTTGCGTCAGCACGGCGAGGCCTGGTCTGGGGAGGGCGTGAGGCGCTCTAGATTTGTGGACGTGGCAAGCATCAGGGCATTGGTTCCCAACTTCCTGAGTGAGGATGGCTGTGGTCGTGCAGGCGCACGTGGGATTCACCTGCTCCGCTGCTCTATTTTTGCGAAAGGGAAAAGAGAAGGGGGTAGGTTGGGGATGACGGGTGGGGGCCTCCCATCGGCATTAGTAGGGAAGGGGAGCGGTGAGCGCGTCACGACATGCGCTCCCGGCTGCTTGCTGGGCCTTCTTGGCATGCCAGGCCAACCGCGTGCGCACGTGCATGGCGAGCTGTGGAGCTGGGCCAGCTGCAGCACGGGCCAAGCGCGATGGCGAGCGAAGTGAGCGGGCCAGGCCGCTGGCTAGCGTGGCCAAGCTAGGCCACTGGCTTGCTTGGCCCAGCAAGGTTTTTCCCTTTATCCCTTATTGTTTTTATTATTCCTACTTTCTAATTCTAGCTAAACCAAAGGATCTATGTGTGTATATATGTGTGTCATGCACATATACACCCTTAGGGGGTAGTCTTCTAGGGTTCTAGGGTAGGTGGGGTCCTTTCCAAGGGCAGACACTTAGACAAGGCTTGTTAATTAATTAATTTCACAATTAATTAATTAAAGCATGTTTAGTTTATCTGTTTTAACCAATGGTTGATTTATTTAGCAATACATAAAAATCAAATAAGAAACAACTCATAAGTATTTAATTAAAAGCAAATTCTCTACTTTGCTATGTAGGTGCTACTTGTGCAACTACATGAGAGTTTTCCTACATGTCACTCACAAACATGGGCATGTTTGCGAAAAAATTTCAGTTGTGATTTTTGGGTTTTGGAAAAATTGGGATGTTACAGTCCTCCCCCCTCATTGGAATCTCGTCCCGAGATTTAAAGTGCGACATACCTCTCAAACAAGTAGGGGTAATGGATCCGTAACTCTGACTCTTTCTCCCATGTTGCCTCTCTCTCCGTGTGATTGCTCCATAAAACTTTGCACATCAATATCGTAGTGCTGCGGGTATCCTTGGTTGCTCGGTCAAGAATCTGAACGGGATACTCGCGGTACTCAAGAGTGTCCTAAATGTCGAGTGCATCTGTTTGAACCTATTCCTCTGGTAACTTTAGACACTTGCGGAGCTATGACACATGGAACATGGGATGTACACCTGCTAGTTCCTCAGGCAACTGAAGCTTGTATGCTAGCTTCCCAATCCTTTTGCAGATACGGTAGGGACCAACGTAACGAGGGGCTAACAAGGGGCTAACTTCCCTTTCACATGGAACTAGAAAGTGCCACGGAGAGGCAAAACCTTGAGATAGACGTGGTCTCCGACTTGGAACTCGAGGTCTCTCTGAGGTCTCTCCGATGGTTTTCTCGCACCTGAGCTACTCCCTCTTCGGCCTCTTTGATCTTCGCTGGACCGAAGAATGCACTCTCTCCAACAGCTGACCACATCAAAGGGGTTCTACACTTCCTGCCATACAGGGCCTCAAATGGTGACATCTGTATACTAGCCTGATGACTGTTGTTGTAAGAGAATTCAGCAAGGGCAAACTCTTCTCCCAATCTATACCATACTTTAGTGCACAGGCTCGGAGCATGTCTTTGAGAATCTGGTTCACTCTCTTGGTCTATCCATCTGTCTGGGGGTGATAAGATGTGCTATAGTCAAGTTTGGTGCCAATCGCCTCATGCAGGCTCTTCCAGAACTTAGATACCCATTGGGCCCCTCTATTAGACACGATGCTAACAGGTGCCCCATGGAGTCGAAGGATGTGGCGCACATACAGATCGACTAACTTTTCAATGCGGTAGTCTACCTTAACTGGCACGAAGTGAGCCACCTTGGTCAAACGGTGAACAATCACCCAAATGGAATCATGGCCTCACGGGGTTCGAGGCAAACCCACTATGAAGTCCATAGATATGCTCTCCCACTTCCATGTGGGCACATCCAGAGGTTTCAGCAATCTGGCCGGTTTCTGATGCTCGACCTTAACCCTATTGCAAGTGTCGCATTGGGCTACAAACTCAGCAATGTCCCTCTTCATGTTCTTCCACTAGAACATCTTTCTCATCTCAGCATACATCTTTGTACTTCCCGGGTGGATACAGTACTTAGAATCGTGTGCCTCAGATAGGATTTCTTTGTGGATGTCTTTATCACACGGAACACAAATTCAGTCCTTGCACCAACATACTCCCTGCGCATCCTCATAAAACTAGGGGGATTTGCCCCGCTTCATGATCTTATGAAGTTTCTAGATCGTGGAACAACTCTTCTAGGCTTTGCGAATGTGATCTTCAAGATCGTATCATACCCGCAACTCACTCAACAGGCCCTCTAGCACTATCTCAAGCTAAATCTCATCCATTTCCTAACACAACTCAGCACATATGGTTTCCATGGACAAACTATGGCAGTAGTTCTTACGGCTCAAGGCATCAGCAACCACATTGGCTTTCCTAGGATGATAGTGGATCTCCAAGTCATAGTCTTTAATCAATTCTAGCCAACGACGCTGTCTCATGATCAAATCTTCCTAGGTAAAGAAGTACTTGAGGCTCTTATGATCGGTATAGATGTCACATTTGTTCCCAATCAAGTAGTGCCTCTAGATCTTTAGAGCGTGCACAACAGCGGCTAGCTCAAGATCATGAGTAGGGTAGCGCTGCTCATGGTCCTTCAATTGACGGGATGCATAGGCAATGACTCTCCCATTTTGCATCAGAACACAACCAAGTCCCTATCTAGATGCATCACAATAGACCACGAAGTCCTATCGGATATCAGGCAAGGCAAGAACAGGAGTGGTGGTAAGCTTCTATTTTAGAGTCTAGAAACTGAGCTCACACTCTGGTGTCCACTCAAATTCATTGGTCTTCTTCAAGAGGTTGGTCATGGGCTTGGCTATCTTAGAGAAATTCTCCATGAATCTGCGATAGTAACCAGCTAACCCAAGGAAACTGTGGATATCTATCGGATTGCGGGGTTGCTCCCACTCTTTCACAGCTTTGATTTTTGTGGGATCAATAGCAACACCCTCAGTTGTGAGTACATGGCCAAGAAAAGCGACTTCTTTGAGCCAAAACTCGCACTTGCTAAACTTAGCATACAACTAATTTTGCCTCAGTCTCTCCAGAACTACTCTCAAGTGCTGCTCATGTTCTTCAGCGGTGGATGAATAGACAAGAATGTCATTGATGAACACCACCACAAACTTATCCAGCTCGTCCATGAACACCTTGTTCATCATGTTCATAAAGTAGGCCGGTGCGTTGGTGAGACCGAAGAATACAACGATGAACTCATACCACCCGTACCTAGTGACAAAGGCGGTCTTAGGAATGTCCTTAGGTCTGATCTTCATCTGATGATACCCAGATCTAAGATCAATCTTGAAAAAGTACTTGGCATCTTTCAGTTGATCTAGGAGGTCATCTATCCTTGGTAGAGGATACTTGTTCTTGACTGTCACGGCATTCAAATTCCAATAGTCAATGCACATCCTCATAGAGCCATCCTTCTTCTTCACAAACAAGACAGGGGAGCCCTAGGGTGAAGCACTGGGGCTAATGTACCCCTTGTCAGACAACTCCCTAAGCTGCTTCTTGAGCTCCTCTAGCTCATCAAGTGACATGCGGTAGGGCCTCTTGGAAATGGTCCCAGTACCAGGCAACAGGTCAATCACAAACTCAACGTCCCGATCAGGTGGCATACCCGGTAACTCCTCGGGAAACACATCAGGATACTCACACATGACGGGCACCTCCTCAACTGATTTGGCCTCCAAGGCACTTGTCAAGGCGTCTGTCTTCTTGTGGTGAGGCTCACATCTGATTACTCGGCCACTCAGATGTGTAATTTCCACATATCTGGGTGAGCAAGATATTTCTCCGTTGTGCAGAGTCAACCAATCCATACCCAAGATAACACCCAGACCTTCTAACGGAAGTAAGGTGAGGTCAGCTAGAAAGGTGCAAGCTTCTATAGTGATTCTCACTCCCTTACAGATTTTGGTGGATCTGGTGGTACCTAAGGGGGATATGGTGTCTATGGGTACACTCTGTGGTGTGACAGGTATGCTGTGCTCTCGTGCAAACTTAGATGCTATATAAGAACATGTAGCACTAGAGTCAAAAAGAGCCGATGCTAAAACTCCCTATACCAAAAACATACCGTACACCGCATTGGGGCATCCTGAGCATCCTCCGCGGTTAGGTGGGTGAGACGGCCGCGGGTGACTCCCACGGCTGGCTTGCGTGGCACTCCCAGGGTTAGTGCCTATCTCGTAGGGGTCTACATGGGTGCAGCCCTCTATGGACAGATCGTAGACTTCTGACCCGACTGGCCACATGTGAAGCACGCGAAGGCCACACTGCCTGTGGTGGTGGGTGCAAGTGCCTTCCATGTACTCAGGCTCAGGCTCTGAGCAGGGCGACCCTGAGCGGGGCGGTGGTAGTGGCGGAGTAGGTACCACCACCATGGCTCAGAGCAGCTCCCTGGGTAAAGCGAGAGCGGAACTGCGGTGGAGCGGACCCACGCTGCCTTCGGGCCAGGGTGCGAGAGGAACCCTCACCCCGACGCCTCTTCTCCTTCTTCTCCATCTCTAGCACCTTGTTGATCATCTGCCAGAGGGTACGACACTCATGGCCCGAGAGAGCGATCTTGAGGCACGAGTTTAGCCCCTTCTTGTAGTGGTACATCTTCTTGTCGGTGCTGGTCTCCTCAGGAGCATACCACATCATGTGAATGAAGCAGGTGGTGTACTCCTGAACCTTCAGAGTCCCCTAGGTGAAGTTGCAAAACTCCTCCACCTTGGTGTCCATGGCACCCTCGGGCACATGGTGCTCATGGAAAGCCTCAGTGAACTCCTCCCATGAGATGCTCCTAGGGTCATCGTGGGCGTCACAGTAGCCATCCCACCATGCGCGCGCAGCGCCAGTGAGCTGGTGAGCGGCGACTCCCACACACTCCTCATCTGTGCAGGTGGTGAGGTCTAGCTTCTTCTCGATCTCCCGCAGCCAGTCCTCGGTGGCGATGGGGTCGTCATCGACACAGTCGAAGGTAGGGGGTCTTAGCTTGAGAAAACCCTCCAACTTCCTCTAGAAGTCATTTGGCTGACCCGCATGGCAGAGAAGCATTCCCTCAGCCAATATCTCTAGAAGGCGGGTCTGGCGGTCCATCACCTCCACCAGCTGTGGTGGTGGTGGCGGCGGTGGTGCATCTCCACCAAGCATGACATTCTCTTCCCAAGCTGGGTAGCTCTAGCCCCAACTCCAGGCTGAGCGGCCCCTGCCTCTCCAGCAGGCTCCACGGGGATAGGCTCCTCCATGGTAGCGAAACGGTGAAAGGAGCTCCATGGCCTCCTCCACAGCCACGACCACATCCATGGTCCATGGGTGCGGGGGAAGGCGAGCGGTTGTTTAGACAGGTGGAGCGGCGGCAAGACATCTCACTGCAGGATTAGGTCAAGCTGATGGTTTATTAAGTGGTTACACAATTTGATCACAAATTCAAAAGATTGCTATTTGACACTCAATACAAGAAGGCGATAAGAACCATAAGACGCAATAAGATCCAATCAGCCAGTACATGGTTTTATTACAAAGCAACATCTCTAGTAGCTACACTTGGCAGACTCACGAGAATCGTGCTACATGCAGGCAGCTCAAAAGTGGACAATCTACTCTACTCTAAGGGGTGAGTCATGTCTCATGGCCATGCAGGGCTCATCAAGGTTACTACTACATTATTACATGATCACAAGAGGGTAACTACTCCTATTCGAAAGTGGCGGGTGGTGTAGACAGGCCATCGGTGGAAGCGGAAACCTTAGAAGTGTGGTCCATGGTACGGAGCTCGTCGTTGGTGTGGTGGATCCTCGCAACATGGGCAAAGGCATGCTCTAGCATCTCAGTCTATGGAATCTGAGGATAGTCCGTGGACGTACATGCTGCCAGGTTGAGCTTGGTGGGCCCAACGTGGAAAGTCTGCCTGTGTGGCTTCCCACGCGTCTCAGGCGGAAGGGTGTCCTATACCATCTCAATCTCCTAGATGCGCTTAGCATCAGCGTCGACCTAGGCCTGACGGAGACGGTTCACCTTGTCCTAGAGAAACTCGGTGCACTTGATGTAGTGGGTGAGGTGGTGCGCGTTGTAGGCGGAGTCAACAACAACCCTTTCTGCCTCATCCTCTAGGGCATTGTAGTGATCCTACAAGCCACACCTAGTGAAGGCACGCTTCTTCTCCTTCTCCTGGAGCTCCTACAGGACATGCCTCTAGCGCTCGATGCGATCCTCGTACGCCAGTAGCTGGGAGGACAGGTAGTCATTGCGGAGCTCTTGCTCCATCACCTTGCCCTTGAGCTCGGAAATCTCAGCCTTGAGTGCCATCTCACGGGTCTCGTGGAAGACCTCCATCTTGTAGGAGTTTTCACGCTCCTTCGTGAGATCGTGAATCACCATCTCGCGCTTCCACTCCTCCTAGGCTAGGACGTCATTGCGCTAGAATTGAAGTCCTAAAGACTACGGATCTACGACTCCATCTCCATGATGTAACGGTCCTGGGCGAGGATGTACTGCGCGGAGGTACTCAGACAGGGGTCGACCTCGATATGCGCAACACGGTCAGCAGCAGTGGCCTGCAGCACTGTGACCTAGTTGAGTTCGAGGGCATGGGGTAGCAGACGGTAGGGCCCAGTCTGGAGGTAGTCGTGCGCGTCATGCATCACGTTACGGAGAGCCATGCGCGAAACGGACTACACGCAAGCAGCAACGGAAGTCTCCACAGCCACCTCCTCAAAGGCGTGAAGCATGGGCACGTACGCGTTGGCAGGGACCCAAAGTGAACAACAATGTGTCCCTAAAGAAGTCCGTTCGGTCTAGCCCCGCCCCGGCACACGCACGTGATCCTCTCAGTGGGGACGCCTAGCAAGTCCAGTACCCCGTATAGGATTGTGGCAAACCCGTGGTGGTCTCGTGCGTCAATAGCAAGCTCAACAAGTGAAGCCATCTGCAAAACAACCGTAAAAACAGAGTTAGCAGGTTATTAAGGTAACCAGGTAGAACAGAGTAAGTCTGAGGCACAACATGATAGGATAAGGCAAAATAGGGTAAGACAAGGGTAACACATAGGAAATCCAACTATGTGAGACAAGTAACTCAGGGTGAAGTAGAGTGAAGTAGAGAAAAGTAGCCTGAAGTGGAGTGAAGTCGGGTGATGGAGGGCGATGATAGGCAAGAAAGCAAGCAGTATTTGTGGTAAGACATGTGAAATGAGGTAAGCCATGCAAGAAAATGCAGCATGGTTGGTAATATAACCGAAGGTGAATAGATTTGTGCCTGTTTCTATCGGCCAATCCTAAGGGTTCGTCCTAGGGTCAAGACTGTCTCTAATACCAACTAAAACGATCCTGCATTCCATGAAGGGAATGCCATAGATTCGACGTGTAACAGATGAATGAGTTCATGCCATTACCCAAATCTCAGTCGAATGACAGAGTCATACACGAATATCAGAGTACAAATAGAAGGTTTACATTACTTATTATCATCGCCACGCAGGGTGGAACACACTCACACATTGCAACTAGAACAACATCTCGAAGACAGCAGCGGAAACTAGGACTCCTCGCACCAAGCTTGAGCGCAGGTCGAACCCCTACTCCTCCCAGTCGTCCTCCTCATCGTACTCGTGCTCCGAACCTGCCAAAAATCTATCAGTACACTTGGTACTGGCCACGCATCACCCACCGTATGATGCATTTGCTTTTGTGGAACTGGATGCAATTGGGGTTAAGAAGAGAAACCTATCTTTGGTTATGGTTTCCTATGTGAGTAATCAATATTTTAATAATATAAGCTTATCAAATTTTCACCCATCTTGTTCACACACATTATCCCATCCCCACATGCACATCTCATCACCCCACCACATCTTATCTCACTCTCTCATCGGCATGGACAACTCCCTCTCGTCCATGTCTCAACGGCCTCGGCCGAAACACCAATCTGATAACCCAGGGAAGGTAGAAGGACTCTCTGTCTAGTCAAGTGAAGCTATACTCAGGAAAGGTCCATAGCCGATGTGTCGGCCTATGTATCAATCGATCAACCAGAACTCTGCAGAGGTTTACACTAGCCACAAGATCACCATCATTGACGATGCGCCTCGTCTAGGCTGATTCTGGGCCGCCTTCCAACTAGATACGGTACCACCCTATCACTCAGAACTAGGGCTGTGTCAGAGTACCACCGACACGCTGAGACTGTGAGACATAGTACTGGGCCCCGGTGGTCACTACGCTGTCTTAGGAGGGTGTGGGTCCTCAGACCCGTACCTCCCTACACTATCTGCTAACCTCCCAATAGTAGTGGCACCGCACTAGCAAGTCATACATCCATCCCATTTCCATGGTAAGGGCGAGTGGGGCGTAAGGATTCCTAAGACCCACTTCACAGAACATTTCAGTCCTTAGGGTGACTAAGCAGGATATCTTCACAAAAGGGCCAACCAGTGGTCCGCTCGACGGAACACCCGGTACCCCGTGCCATCATAGGACCTCCCATCCCAGAGCTTCGTCCCATGAAGACACTCCACCCTAGGACCTCTCCCTGTCACATGTACCCGCCACAGGTATCTCACATGGGGAACGCCCAGGTAGCACCCCCTTGGCAAGACTTGCCCTTGAGACTCGTCGTCGGATCCTGCTCGGTCGACTCGACCCTCACCACTCATCCAAGACTCATGCCAAGATCTTCCCATGTTCATTATCATGTTATTATCAGGTTATCGGCACCTCGTGCCTTATCTCGTTACGCCTCTCAATCACCAGCATCACATCACAGACATAATGCGAGTAAGAGTAAAAGCAATAGTAACAAGTATATATAGCAGCATCTAACCTAGCAGCAGGGTGAGCAGGAATAAGGTTGCGACAAGGTAAAAGGCTCAAAAAGCAGTAACTACCATGCAATCCTAACATCATCATTATTGCAGAAATGTAAAGCACTAGCAGTTCTACTATTTGCAATGCGTAATAGGATCTACGAACGGGTGGGGCGTGGCACCTGGCAGGTCATCACCCAAGTCATCGGTGTAGTCATTGTCAAACTCCTCAGTCGATGGCTCCTCCGGGTCTGCAAAACGTGATGTGATGCTAGTCCCTTAGCAACGCTAATCTCAGCAGTAATGGATCAGGAGCTGCTGCGATGCTTTCACTCATCAAAAGTACACTTGTGTTCAAACAAGAATTCTCCTATAGATTAGAATGAACCGATCTGACTTTCAAACTTACCCATATTACCTTCAACCATGGGGCTTGTTAGCCTTCTCTTGGATCTTGAGTAATTGAAAGATAGAATTATCAAGTACTATATCTCAAGTTTTTGGTTCAACCATTATTTTGTGTTTTGTAAGTTTCCAAAATAAAACTCAGAACTTTCATTGTATGACACTCTTAATTCTCTCAATATATATATGGTACTTGTGGATCCTCACCAAGGTAATGATGATGTTATGCCTTTCTCTTCATTCAACTAAAGCTTATGTGGAGCTCATAGGAGTGGAGATAGCATGAAAGAGCATACTTGCAATACATATATTGTAAAGTCAAACCTTAGGTCCAAAAAGAGTTAAGTCACACAATCAAATCAAGATGTACATATCCATGAAATATATGGTGGATATATATGGTGGCTAACCTAATTATACTATGCTCCTACAAACTTATCTCTCTTTTTAAACTTGAAAATAACTTTATAAGAAAACATGGGCTATCTTATTCATCTCTTCTTTTTTTCAGGCGGGCATCTGAGTATCCATTGTTTTAAATATCTCAGACACTTGTCCATTTTTTCTCAACTTTTTTCTTTTCTTTTTTTATGAACAACTTTTTCATAGCCCCATGCTTCTTTTTCTGCAACCAAACTTTGAGAGATAGCAATAAGAACTTTAGAGCATTTATTAGGTGGATATTCTATAGGGCATATTTTTATGTTCACTCCCAGTGTAGGAGTAAAACATTTTGGGTGGATCTAGATAGAATGACATGTTTTTGTGCCTATCCCTAGTGTAGGAGTAGTGCATATGTGGGTGGCATGTACATGATCATGATTTTAAGAGCATGACAAACCTCTCATAAGGGTCAACAAAACTTGATTAAACTCAATGCAGAATAAGTAGCATATATGTATAAGTTTTCCTAGTCCAATCATATATGGCACTGGTAGGAATTCAAGCTTTGTCATACAGGAGCTCATCATGTAACATTTTTATGTTTTTAAAAGATAAATCTTCGAAACTCTAGTATCACTTGGAACAAGATAAACAACAACTTAGACCTTCTCATATCATATCTATCAATTACCTAGACTTAGATCAAGCATGTGCTACCCACGAGTTTCAAGTTCAGAGTAAATTCTTATATCAAACAAGTCTTATCCAAAATTCGAGAGAATTCAAGGCTGAAAACTTGGTACTTGAAAGGAATTACAACAGAGCAACTATTTATCATTTCCATTGCAAGAGATTATCCTCGGAGTCCATTTATTTATTTAGCTCTTAAAATAGAAAACTAGACACATACTTTTTATTTTGTTTTTAAGATTTAAAATCACACCTTAATAAGATATACATAACTAGCTAAGATAAAATTTTTATTTTATTTTAGTTTGTTATTCATCTTTTTATTTTAACTAGCATGAAGCAAACTTAATAATAGTAAAAAGGAAAGTAATACTTATCTAGATACATGGGGGATGCTCCTCCTCCAAGCTAGATGTAGTCGTGGTCTTTCTCAGAGCAGTTTTACCAGCAAAAGTCTTTCTCGTCCGTTCAGAAGTTGGGTTCCTTGTGCAGCGGGTATAGCAGCAGTTCAGGAAGATGTACTTTAGGTGAATGAAGATAACTAGGTGAACTTTCTCCTGATCTTTTGTGTCATCCTGCAAAATACTCCAACAAGAACACCAAAACTCATGGCATGGATTAGGATAAGGGGTTAGCGGTCAGCCATTCAGAGATTAATTGTTATTATGGGTTTAGACAGATTTCCTAATTGACAAAGTTCTAGCAGAATGTCTTTCTCATCTCTTTTTTATATATACATGCAGAAAAGGAAATACATATGCATTGTATTTTTTATTTTTGTGCCACCACGATGAAATGTTTTGGGTGTTTATACACCGTAAAATTTTTCACATGGAGCTTAAGATATATAATGCAATGATGAAATTTAGCTATGAAACTTTTTATCTTTCTTTTCTAAATGCAATGATAATACAAAAATGTAAACATGCTAAAGTAAAAATCTATGCAATGCTGAAAAGTAAATATGGAAAACTACCGATGTTACCTCTCGGTGAGGGTTTGGATTTTTAGGTCCTCCGAACAGGACCTTCTTCGTATCTTGCTCATTCTTTGGGTGCATTATCCAGTCTCAGAGATGAAGACCTTGATTGTTGCATCTCTTGTGATGGTGACTCTGATGATGTCACCTTTTCCTTCCACACCTGCTTGGTCTGTGGATTTGACCTTAGCAGAGTAGGTTCATCTTTCATGGGTTCTTCAAGTTCTCTCCCCATCCATTCTTCGGGAATTGATTCCTTTGGCATTGATGGTCGGTGTCTCCTCCTAGAGTGGCTCTTCTTCGGCTGCTCACAAGTAGTATAACTATTGAAATAACAGCCTGCCTTTTCTCCAAAGAATTGGAAGTGGACTTGTCTAGATCCGACATAGATGATCGCATTGGTGGTGTTGAGGAATGGTCTTCCTAGGATGATGGGTGTATCGTCATATTCTTCTCCCATGTCTAGAACCATGAAGTCGGCAGGGGCATAGTGATCTTGTATTCTAACTATGACATCTTTAGCTATCCCCTCCGAAAAAAGAATTGATTGATCTGCCATCTGCAATTGCATATATGTAGAGAACAAAGGTTCATTACCAAACAAGTATTCATATGTTACCTTGGACATTATATTGACACCTGACCCAATGTCACAAAAGGTCTTGTGGAATATTCTTTGTCCAATGGTACACTTGATCGTTGGTACGCCTAGATCATCCTTCTTGGCAAGAAATGGTGAAGTGAGAAGGTGGTCATACTCTGATCGGATTGTGTTAGTCATGTTTACTGATTCTTCTGGTGACTGCCTGACCTTGTTCTTCTTCCTTCTCCGATTGTTCTTCTTCTTAGTCATTGTTGCATCTTTGGGCTGGTACGACATTTGTGGATGTCCGGGAGATTGCAAGATATGATTCTTGAAAGAAAGCTTCTCTTTCTTGTCCTTGATCATGAAATAGATCTTGGCACTATCCGCATAGATAATGGCCTTCGCGGTGCTCAGAAAAGGTCGACCCAAGATGATGGGTGCCCTTTCATCTCTACCTGTTTTTCGGACCACAAAGTCTATGGAAACAAATGATTGTCCCACTTGAATGATGGCATCTTCAAGAACTCCCTTGTGATAACAGAGTGACTGATCTAGAAGCTGCAAATGCATATTTGTGTACAACAAAGGATCCTCTAGGATCTTCTCATAAATTACCTTAGGCATCATGTTAACACTTGCTTCGAAGTCACAGATAGCTTCCTGGAATATGTGAGGTCCAATAGCGATGGGGATGATAGGTCTCCCTTGATCACTCTTCTTTTCTAGCAAGGTATAATCTATCCACCTTCCCGTCAATGGCTCCATGTAGTAGTAAGCTGCATTGTGAATATCGACAAGATTTATAGTTTCTAGATCGCTCTTCTTTTCTAGCAAGGTATAATCTATCCACCTTCCCATAATGGCTCCATGTAGTAGTAAGCTACATTGTGAATATTGACAAGATTTGTAGTTTCTAGATCTTCTAGCTGCCCTAGAATTTTACCTTTGTCGGATGGAGGAACAGCAGCCGCCAGCTAAGCTATTGGTGTTCTATCATTTTATTAAAGCTATGCTGGTTCTTAATGGCAGAAGCAAAGCTATCCATTCTATTATTTATGTTTTCTAAAATTTTATCATTAGTAGCTAGCTTCTTAGATAATCCCTCCATAAGTTTGGATTGGCCAGCAATTAATTCTCTCAAGGGTGGTTGATTAAAATTATTATAATTATTACCTTGAGGGTTACCTTGGTAATTACCTTGGTAGTTTGGCCTCTGTTGCTAGTTTCATCCTTGATTCTGCTAAGGACAAAAGTAGTTGTTGTTGACAAAGTTCACATCCTCATGGGTTTCAAGACAATTGTTCCCTGAATGCCTAGTGTTTCCACACTCTTCACACGTCATGTGGGAATCATGAATGTGCATGACTTCTTGCTTCTCATTGGCTCAGTCCTTGAGCTTCTTTATCAGCAAGTCCATCTTGGCAGATAGCATGTCTACCTCCTTGAGTTGATGCATACCTCTACCTCTCTTACGGGTCTGAACACGTTCTTCGTTCCAACCTTGGTTGGAGGCCATCTTCTCTAAGAGAGTTGTTGCAGCTAGGATCATAAGTGATAGGAAAGCGCCTCTAGTAGCAGCATCCATAGTCTCACGGGTACTGTTCATCAATCTGTGGTAGAACGTCTACATGAGTAGACAATTCTCCATCCCATGATGAGGACATTCTGATATGTAACCTTGAAAGCGTCCCCATGCCTCGAGGATGGATTAATCGTGTTGCTGTTGAAAAATTAAAATTCTTCCACATAGAGCATCGGTCTTGCCTGCAGGAAAGAACTTTGCTAGGAAGGTAGTAGAGCAGTTATCCCATGTAGTGTTTCTATCTTTGTTGGCGTAGAACTATTGCTTTGCCTTTTCCAAAAGTGAGAATAGGAAGAGGCGAAGTAGTATGGCCTCTCTGGTCACTCCTTTGATGGTGAAAGTGCTACAAATCTTCATGAAGTGTTGGAGATGAGCACTTGCATCTTCATGTGCCTTCCCACAAAACTGGCTGGCTTGCACCATGTTTATGAGAGCTGGCTTAAGCTCAAATCCATTATCTCCAACATTGATCATGGGTCCAGTATGGATGTTGGCCGTAGTTGGAGTAGAGAATTCATGGAGAGTCTTGTTAGCCATGGCTTCAAATTCTAGTGAAAGTTGCGCCTTATCTGCTGGTTGTCTTTCAACTCTAAAGTTGAAACTTTCTTGAGTTTAGCTCTAGTTCTCCTGATTAATGCTTCTGGATCTTCAACGTAGTTTGTCGGAAGGTCAAAACTGGTCATACATTACCCTGTATAAAATACACAAATAGATAAAACAAGGGTAAGCCTGTTTGAGCAGAGGTCAATGGTTATTTTGATCCATCAATAAGTATAAGTTTATCAATACTTCCTTTGCCTAGCTACCTTCTTAGGCAATGGTGCCAGACATGCTTGTTGACATTTCTAAACGTCATTACTACGAACAAGGTTATGAATTTAATCTTTAGCAATGACACTAGAAATGCTGGTAGGTAATTACTTGTGACTTGAAAGAATAAATAAATATATGAAAGTGATCTGCAAGTGCATAGATAATATACCATTGTAGCACTTCACCTGAGAGTATTTCAGGTATCGTTATTTATATTTTTACCATAGAAAAGGTTTGGCATGGACATGTATTGATAACTTATACTATTAATGGAGAAATAAACCATAACCAATATTCTACTCACAACAGGGTAAGTAGGATAAGATACATATATATATGATAAGTATGGATCAATGATAAATCACTTAGAGTACTCCTTTCTATGGTATTAGCATGGTTAGGTAGAATATTAGAGGAATAATTCCTAAATCATTCTTAATTACAAGTTAAAGTATACATTGATTAGCACAATTACACCTACTAGTCATTGCTAAGATCATCGTCATATCTACACATAAGCGATATTAATAAGTAAGATTAAGAACAGAGCTTGTGATTCCTTTGTAGCCGCATCTTACGTGTAGACTATATTCGGGGAGTGAACTACAAAGGACTTAACAGGAGTGACACATCCGTGATCTACCACATGACGCGGAATATAGGGTGTTTCCACAGACAAACAACATATAAGCACCACACTTACGCAATGTCAACCACTCACCAATGGTACCTTAGAGTGAGCACTATATGAACTTATGCATGAATATAAGGATAATCCAACTATACTAAGCAAATAACCAAAGTAGACTATGAACATTGTAATGAAGAACATAAATGAGGTGAATACTAATGTTTTCATAACAATTGTAGCAAGCACATATAAAAGTAATGGAGATACAATAGAGAGGGGGTACAATGATTATACCAAACCACGCTCTTGACAAGATCAGGAATCCAAGCGAAGCCTGCTTGCCTCCCTCTAGACCTCGCCTAACTAGCTATACCCTAGAATATGGTGGAGCTCTAGGGATGATTAGGGTTTCTATCTTATCAAATGACTTATGCCTCAAGGGGATGGCAGGGGCTAGTATATATAGGCCAGAGCATCCATCATGAGCCCTTGGATCAAACCAACTTAAAGGATGGCGTAGATGCAACCTAGGATGCGGTGGAGAACTGACATTGCGACGCAGAGGCTGATAGTGGGCCCTAGGGCTTAGCTAGCCTACAGGTGGGCTGGCCGGCCCCACCTAGCAGCATCTCACCCTCTGCTTTGGTGTGGAGTCCTCCTGAGTCTTCTAGAGTCTTCTAGTGTCCGTTTTGCTACGAATAAGTGCAATTAAATCTGACATCTAGGTCCACCTTGATGGTTTTTTGGATTAACCCTGCAGAAAATACAAAATCACCAAAACTCAAGAAATTTATTAGTTTAAACCTGTAGACCTTTGTTGGTGATCACATTTATGCCCTTATACAAATTATATTGACGGTTTATAATGGTTGTTAACTACCGTCAAGAAGCAGCTCGGGAGGGTAGTGCTTCCACCCATTTTGATACATAGTCAATAGGGACAAGGATGTATTTGTAATCTTGGGACTTTTGAAATGGTCCCATGATGTAAATGCCCCACACATCAAATATTTCAACTTGAAGGTTGTAGTGTAGGGCATTGCATTGTGAGCGTTGATGCTTCCGTGGAATTGGCACTTCCGACACCTTTAGATGAACTTCTTGATATCCTCGTACATCGATGGCCAGAAGAATCCACACTGCTAGATTTTGGCTTGTGTGTGGAATACTTCGTAATGGCCTCCATATGGTGCCACGTGGCATCTTTCAATGCTTTGTAGACCCTCTGCTGTTGGCACGCACCTCCTCAATAGGCTATCCAAACACACATGATACAGATATGGGTCATCCCAAAGGTGACGTCGGCTCTCGACTTGCAATTTTCTTCTATTTTCGCCCGGTGTTACATAGTCTGAAAACCATGTAATTTGCGATGTTTGCATACCACAGGTTGGAGTCCATCACCTTGAGTGGCATGTTGTCACATAGGAATTCATTTATTGGTAGTTCCTGCACGTTAGTGACTTGCATACGCGACAAATGATCTGCAACGATATTCTCTACTCCCTTTTTATCTTTTATTTCAAGGTTAAATTCTTAGAGTAAGAGAATCCATCTTATTAATCTAGGTTTAGCATCTTTCTTAGTGAGTAAATATTTTAGTGCAGCATGATTAGTATAAATGATAACTTTTGCACCCATTAAGTAAGACCTAAACTTGTCGACATCAAAAAATGACTTCTAAGAGCTCTTTTTTGTGGTAGTATGCTCCTGTTAGCATAGTTAAGCTATGCTCCTGTTAGCATTTTGCTAGCATACGTAGTTCCATGATGCTTCTTATCTTTGGTTTGGCCAAGGATCGCACCAACAACATAGTCACTAGCATCACACCTGATCTCAAACTACAGCGACCAATCGGGTAGTTGGATAATTGGCACTGAGATGAGTGCTTTCTTGAGAGTGTGGAAAGTAATTAAGCACTCATTTGTGAACTCAAAAGGTGCATCCTTAGCTAACAGGTTTGTGAGGGGTCTAGCGATTTGTGAAAAATCTTTGATAAACCGCCTATAGAACCCTGCGTGACCTAAGAAGCTACGGATCCCTTTTATATTCACAGGGGTGGTAGTTGCTCGATAACTTCTATCTTGGTTTTATCTACTGCAATCCCCCTCTCAGACACAAGGTGACCAAGAATGATACCTTCTTAGACCATGAAGTGGCACTTTTCCCAATTAAGTACCAGGTCCATTTCTTGGCATCTTTACAAGACTTTGTCTAGATTCTCCAAACATTGTCTAGCTACGGATTCCATTTCTTGGCATCTATCATGTTTGAGAAAATAGACATCGCACACCATTGAAATGACATGGGTGCATTACACAACCCGAATGACATTCTACGATAGGCATATGTTCCATACGGGCATGTAAATGTTGTCTTGCTCTGATCATCGGGGTGGATAGGATTTTGATGATATCCCAAATACCCATCAAGGAAACAGAAGAAAGAATACTTTGCCAACCGCTCTAACATTTCATCGATGAAAGGCAGTAGGAAGCAGTGTTTCTTTGTTGCTTGAGTTTCCGGTAATCAATACACATTCTCCACCCTATGATGGTACGTCGTGCAATTAACTCATTTTTGTTATTTTCAATGACCGTCATGCCTCCTTTCTTTGAGACCACTTGGACATGACTAACCTAGTCGCTATGTGGTATGTGATAAATAATCCCGGTATGAAGAAGTTTGAGGACTTTCTTCTTCATGACTTCTTGTATTGCATTGTTGAGCCAACGTTGATGCTCTCGAGATGGTGTACTTGAAGGATCAATCGAAATGTGATGGGTATAGAGAATTGGGCTAATCCCCTTGAGATCTTGTAAGAAATACCTAAAGACTGACCTATGTTTCTCTAAAATGATAATGAGTTTGGACATCTCCTCATTAGAAAGCTTATCGCTAATGATTACAGGAGTGTTTTTATCGTTGTTTAGAAAAGCATAGCATAAACCAGCAGGTAGGGGTTTTAGCACAACTAGATGTTGTGCCGGTACTTTCTCCGTGGGAAGATCTACAGTTTCTCCTAAGTCGTCCTCTTCTTCTATGAAGAGTTTTGCATATTTTTCTAAGGATGACTCGGGGGAATCAAAGGGAAAACTACATAATTTCCTTGGGCAGGTCAGGATAGGGAAGAGATTCTGCCACTGAGTTTTTGACTTGAGTGATAGAAATGGTGAAAGTGTCTCTCCCTAGCTTTACATCTAGGTCCCCTATTTTTGGTGGGTCTATGAAGAGTTTTCTAGGGGATGCCCTACCAAGATGTTGAAGTCTTGAATATCAAAAACATGGAAATCAAGGGCCAAAACGGTATCGTCCAAATGTAGGCGTACATGGACCCCTTTACTTTCAATGCTGATCTTGGGGCGAGCCTCAGAGTTTTGCGGGTAGGGGCAAGGGGTTCATTTCCTAAATAGGCATGTGCATAGGATGAGGACATGAGATTTGCCCCTACCGTAGGATTGTACAGCACATCCAGCTAATTCCCTTGGATTTTACAATGGATAGGTAGGGAGGGGGTGCAAATTTGAATTTCTTCATAAGAAACCTCTCCCTCATCTACCCATTCACTACTCATGAAGTGGTCAACTCCTTGATGGATTCCCTAAGAAGTTCTTTGTCCAGAGGATCGCAAGGAGTGATAGGGACTAGTGGCCTCTTTGGCAAGCATAACTCAAGGTATTTTTGAAATCTTTGAAAAACTCATCCTCAAAATATGGAAGGTCCAAAGGTTGGAAACCTTCCTCTAGATCTTCTGGCTCAGGCGAGGGTCTCTCTATGGATGTTATGGGTTCGATCTTGACCCAAGAGACTTTCTCGTGATTCAGCTCAGGCTCTACACGAAGGGGTTCTAGCGGGGGAGTATTCTCTAGAATGCGGCCTAGGAGAGCTTCTCCTTCCACCGTGGTTTTATGGGTAAACGAACCTCCGACAGCTATATCGAGCTATAGAGTAGATTCCTTGCTAAGCCCTAACCAGAAGTGTTATAAAAGCACATGGTTGGGTATAGACAAGTCTGGGCCAGATCTCGTTAAAATTGAGAATATGTCCTAGGGTGTACCTATGGATTCCTTCTCTTTTTATTGGAAGTTGAGTATCTCTTGTCGTAGGGCAGCGATTCAAGATATAGGGAAGAACATGAGACAGAATATGTTCCTTAATTCATCCCAATCACCAGCTACCTTCCCCACATTGTGGGCTTACTATTGTTTTGCCCTCTCATCAAGTGAGAAAGGAAACAACTTCCACCAAAGTGTTTCTTGTGACATGCCTAAAATGGTTAGGTAAGTACAAAGTTGCTCAAACTCCCTTAAGTGATGGTAGGGGTTTTCGTAATCCAACCCCAAGAAGGCTTGTTTCGAACCATGGCAACAAAGCCAGAGTGGAGTTCGTAACTAGAAGCTATGATTGGCTTCAAGGATTGTGGAGGTTCAACGAACTCACCCTTGGGAGTAGAAAGGTTTTGAATGGTAGGTTGCTCCATTGAAAAAGAGAAAAAAAGAAAAGAAAGGTAAAAACAAAGGATACACGGGCAAACTAGGTTCGGAGACTAAAACGACAACCATTCCCTAGCAACAACCATAGAAATGCTTGTTGGTGCTTCTTAGCGTAGGCAGAAAAGTCCACAAGTGCATGGAAGTATCATTGTAGCACTTCACCTGGTGGTATTTAGGGTATCGTATTTTCCTAAAGGAACGGTAGTGTAAGTAGTCTCTTGCTAGTTTATCTAGGAGAACAAGATGAATGGTAACTTGGGTAGTGAGGTTCTTCTAAGGGCAGAAACCTTAAGTGAAGATAACTTCGCTACTATAGACTTACTTCGGACACCAGAGCGCACCTGATCTCTCAGGCGATACCGGTGTGTAGCTCTATGTCGTATCCAAACATGAGGGATTACAAAGGATGGATAGGGCTATCACCACCTACCACCTACCCCTCAACCATGGGATACAAGGCAAATGAAGGAAATGTGTAGCTTAGACACCACTTCTACGCTAATCGCTACTGCTCTAGCATTGGCTAGGAACTTCTGTCTTTATCAGGAGTCCTCTACTAGAGAACCCACCATGAGGATGGACGATGAACCCACAAGTAAGTAGTAACAAAGATAACTTTACTTAAAGGATCAAAACCAAAAGATGAACACAAACGTCCTACTCCAAGTAGCATGATGTTTGTAGAGGTACAAGTGTGGAGGAGAGCCGATAAGTCCAGCACTCCATCCACCTGATGTACAAGGCTCATCGAGTACAAGAAGTAGAGGGCACTGCTACTGAAACGTCCTTGATTTCTATGAAGGGAAATCCACAGAAACGAAGTGTAAATGACAAAACAATCCACCAATTTACCCAAATATCAGTGATACACAAAGTCATACATGAATATCATAGTACAATAGAGAGTTTTACATAAATTATTCTCTTCGCCACGTAGGGCGGAACACACTCATACAAGCATCTAGAACAGCATCTGACGTAGATAGCAGCGGAAAATACAAGCATCCCTAACAGCATCTGACGTAGATAGCAGCGAAAAATGATCTCCTAGAACCAGCTCGAGCGTAGAACAGACCCTCTAGTCCTCCTAATCATCGCCCTCGTAGTCGTACTCGGGCTCAGAACCTGTCAAAAATCTATCAGTACACTTGGTACTGGCCACGCATCGCCCACCCTATGCTTGCATTGCTTTGTGGAAAGTGGAATGCATTGAGAAAAGTAGAAAGAGACCTATTTAGGTTGTGGGTTTCCTATGCAAGTAGTTAATATTTTAATAATAAGATGTTCATTAGATTTTTAACCCATCTTATTCACACATTTTTCCCCAACCCATCACACCTCATCTCACTCTCTCTCTCTCTAGGCGACGAGATCGACTCCTGCTCAGATCTTGCCTCAACGGCCAGAGTCGGAAACCAACACAAAACCTAGAGGAAAAAGTAGAAAGGACTCCTCTCTCTAATCAAGTGAAGCATAGGTCATGGGAATGTCCATATCCACGGACGCGGCTATACGTATAGATCAATCAACTCTGCAGAGCGTGTACACCTGGTAATCCACAAGATCACCATCATCGATGATCTGACTCGTCTAGGCTGATTCTGACTGCCTCCCAACCGGTACAGTACCACCCTACCACTCAGCCCTTGGCCACCCCGGAGTCCACCGAAACGCTGAGACTGTGAGACATAGTACTAGCCCCCCAAGGTCACTATGCTGTCTTAGGAGGGTGTGGGTCCCCATGCATGTACCTCCCTACACTATCACCTTCCAACCTAGTAGTAGTGGTACCGCCTTAGTCAGTCGGGTAATCGTCTCCTACCCATCGGGAGTGAGTGGAGTGCACGAAGGTCCCATGGTTCCGGTTCTCAAGACATACCAGTCCTTAGGGGGACCAGACAGGATGTCTTCTCAAGGGGGATCACCAACTTTCCCCATGCCACGACAGCACCTCCACCAGGGATAACACACCCTAGTTCACCTCACAACATACCTGCCACAGGTAAATCTCGTGAGGGATGCCCAGGTCGCACCCCTCCAGCAAGACTTGCCCTAAAGACTCGTTATAGGATCCTGTCCGATCGACTCAACCCTCACCACTCACCCAAGACGCACGCCAAGATCTCCCCAGTTCTTTTATCAGGTTTACCAAGTTCTTGGCACTACGTGCCTTATACATATACGCCTCTCACTCACTGGCATCACATCATAGATATAATGCGAGTAAGAGTAAAAGTAGTAATATGTAACAAGCGAGCATCTAGCCTAACAGCAGGGTGAGCAGGAGTAAGGTTGCAACAAGGTAAAGGGCTCAAAGTAAAGCATCTACCTTGCAACCTATCAACATATTATTGCATAAAAGTAAAGCACTAGCAATTCTATATTTGCATGTGTAATAGGTTCTACGGAAGTGGGTGGGGTGTGTGTAACACCCCAGGTGTTGATCACCAATTAAGTAGTGGGTTTAAGCTCAAACACGATAAATTAGTGGAGATGACGATGCCAAAGTCAAACCTATGGAAATAAACCCTAATCTAAACTTGGATGCTGCACCCTTCTTTGCATATAGGCCATTTTTACAATATATGCTTGGGTGTTGTTATCAAAGTATCTTCACATGTCTCACATCAATAACTATCTATATTGATCCCTAGAAAAGTTTCATGAAGTTTGGAATAAAAAAGTCACATGAAATGATAAGTTCCATTCCTATTGGAATTTGCCCCATTAAGTTAATGAAACTATAGAACATCCACCAAACCTTGCAAACTGTCCAAATGACTCTAGATGAACTCTACAACACCTTAACTACACTTAGGGCACTTAATGGAACAATGTTCATGTTGATCATTTTGCCTAAATGTGCTTCTAAGTGATGGTTGACCATGTATGGACCCGGGAACACTTTTGTTTGAACGTTTCAAAAGTGTGACCTAGAAGCTTTGCATGACTATGCACCCTTTGACAAAGTTGTAGAGAATTTTATAAGGAACAAACTTTGTTTAAGAGTCAAGTCATGAAAATCTGTGGAACATGCTCAAACAGGGCCCACAAGTCAGTTTTAGGGCTGATTTCAGCACTTAGCCATTTTTAAGCCCTAATTCCAGTAACATCGACGTTGGCATCCCGCGTTCTCATGATTTTGCTAACCAACATGATTTGACCCCTTAACAAAAGTTGGAGTTTATGTTATGGAGAACAACATGTAAAAAGTTGGGATCAATTTGACCAAGTTTGGCATTGCAAAATCCTAAAACCGAGCCCTAGCTTAACATGTTGACACTGGTAATTTTGGGACCAATTATCTCCTAATCTACAGCTCTAATTACTATGACCCCTAAATAGGAAATGTAGAGCATGGTATGGGCTACAACTTTGCCTTTAGGTACAAGACCCAGATCGGCCCAGATCAGGCCCAAATTGGAGCTCCAACCGATCCTTTTGGACGCATGCCAGCTGTTCGCGTTTTTGCTCCAAAGGCGACGCGTGGACAAGGGCGTGGTGGCCATGCACCGCGCGCCTCCAGCATGGATGTCGCGCGTCCGCTTCCCTGCCGTGTGCCAGTGCCTCGCTTGGCTTGGTGGAGCACCAGAGCGACCAGCCCGAGCCCCTCCCTTCTCACCGCACTATCGCGCAGAGCACGCGTCCGCCATGGACAGCCGACCGAGCTCCATGGCCGTCATCCAATTAGCTCCTCCATGCCTAACCCATCTCAGTCGGGTACCGCTGCACCTCCACCGCCAACCACTGCCCCCGACGCACCCTTCTACAGGCCCCGTTCGCCGCTGACGAACGCCGCCTCCAAAGCCACCGTGAGCAGCGACGCCGGCATTCGTGGGCCGGCCACCCTGCGCCATCCTGGGACGAGCTACGGCTACTTGGGGGTGCGCGCAGGCCAGGGCATCGCCATGGCCCACCGCTCGCCGCCGGCGCCGCCCTACTGCCGGACGGCTGAGCCGTCCCTGCTCTGCAACCGGAGGACGAAGACGTCCGCTCTGTTGTCTCTATGAAGAAGACCATGGTTGTCCCTATGACGAGTGGGCCCCACCTAAAAGAGCAATACCACATCAAATCTACATATTTTCTTTTATCTTGTAAAATCTATATCTCATATTTGGTAGCTCCAAAAATTGTGCAATTTGTTTTGTTGGAATCCTTGTGAAGTGCTCTACATGTTAGGGTAATCAGTTGTGCCATGCATGCATGTGTTTGTGCTGTAGAAATTCATTAGTGAAAAGTGGTTTTGGAATTGGATTAACTTGCTTTCATCAATATCTGGAGTTTTAGAAGTCCAAAATTAGCAATTCCAATTTTGTTGGTCTTCTAGTAATATGCACTGTCTAAGAAAAATATAAAACTTATAGGTTATTTTCGGGTTTCAGGATGTTTTACCTAGATCTTGTTAAATGGAAAATAAATGCTTATTTTCCTTGTTATTTTTATATCTTGAGTTGTGTTGCTCCAATTGATGTGAAATTTCTATGGTAGGATTGTCATGCTATGTATGTACTGTGGTATAAATTTCATGGTCATTGCTTACTGTATGCTCAAGTTATTGATTTAACTTGTTTATAGCTTGATAAATAGCTTATAAATAATATATAAATGATAAAATAGAAAATGTTGTTCCATTACCTTAGTATGATGTTTATCTATCATATTGATTCATAATATGGCCTTGTGTTCATAGAAAATATTGAGTGATAAGTTTAACTTGCTCTCACATGATTATTGCAATAGCAATTTCTCTTTTTCATAAAGGTTGATACACATGTCCAAATAGTTTCAAATTTGGATAGTAGAATTTTGGGAGCATGTGTAGGCCACTGTAATTTTGGTAGAATTTATTATGCACTTTTGATATGTGTTCATAATTCCACCAAATTATCTAAATAAATTAAGAAAATGCATTAAAAGAAATTATTTAGGAATGGACACTATGTTTTCTGGTGTTCATTAGTCATGTGTGACATGTTGGTAAAGTTGGTTTTGTCTAATTATATGTTTGCAACATAAGTTAATAATTATTTCTTACAAATGAGGTTTCTGGACAGATCTGGGAACTTAGCAAAGTTCTTCATGATAATGTGCTTTGTTGTGAAACTTATTTTGTACAAAAGTTGTAGATAATTTATGTATTTAGCTGCTGTTAAAATTTGGTGGCATTTGGCCATGTGGTTTAGGAGTTATAGCTGTTTAAAGTTGGGGTACAGAATTGCTTGCTCTCTGTCTTGTTAGACTAGTTTCTGTATTTGTGTAAATTCGACATGTTAAACTTTGGAATCATGCTGTGATGATATTAAATGAAATGTAGAGAATTTCATAAGCTTTCTGTAATGTCTTATTTCATATCATTTGGATTTGTATATCTCCAGATATGATTGATTTGTGAAGCTACTTTTTGCTTGTCCAGAAATTGATAAATTCCAATTATAGTTGTTTGCTTGTATATTGTTAAGTGTGACTTATGCCTTTGAGGGTAGTTAAGTTAATTAGCTCTAGGTGTTTATTAGAACTTGGGTATGCTTACATGATTGCTATAGTTATTGCACTTCTAAGCATTCACACATGTGCATGATTGCATCTCATATAGGTAAGCTAGCAAAAACGTGTGAAGGATGTGGCATTGGAGCCAAACCCGAAGACGATGTTTGGTGGATCCATCCCGAAGATAGAAGGACCGAACAAGTGTTAATTGGGGGAAATGCTCGCCAAGCGAGTTTCATCTGACAAACTCTAACTTGAGTCGGATCCCAGGCAAGCCCCGGAGCATTATAAGCCTCCTACTTTCAAAGCAATTATCTATATATCTATGTTATATGTATTGTTGCATTATGTGATAGGAGTTGGTTGGAAACCCTTGCTGCATTGATAACACTCCTTGTCCAACAATTCGAACCTTGAATCCTATGTAGACAGGATCGTATCTATGCTTAGCCCTGCTAAATTAGACCGGTAGAAGTCGGATGATTTCCTGTCACCTGCGAGATATAGGGCTTTGTCAGGTCACGATTGGCTATATTTGCTATCGTGGAAATGAACCATGTATTAATGAAATAAAATGAGACCGGGCGGGATGACGATAGTGAAGCAGCAAGGTATGGAGGTCTTAGGTGTGGATCTATCCCCGTCTATGTCGATTAAGGACCGAGACCTAGAGCCTTCTATGTCATTTTGAACACATGCCTGACATTTAGTTGGCTGGCCTAAGGTTGCCGACCGCGAAGCCTAGTAGCTCAACTCAGGCTGCGAAGTCGAAAAGTGAAAGTCACCTCGGAAGGGAGCCAGAGGGTCCAAGGGCAGGTGAGTTAAAAGTCCTGAGCATCCTGGCCACTGGTATCCCTGAGAACGCGGCGCTATTCGGGCCCACCCTGAGTTGTACCAAAGGTTATCTACGGCTGCCTTTAGCGGGGTTTGCCGGGTGAGTGTCAGGAATACCCCCCTCAGCTGAGTTGGAATCGATTCGAGTCGTCGTCTCTCCCGGATAGTGAGAAACTTGACTGGTTATCTCCAGCGTAGATACACTAATTATAACGATGGTTCAGAATTGATGATAATGGTGATGATAGCCTTATTATACCTGCTATGGTTAATATTGTTTGATCCTAATAAAGTGAGTGCTCTAGTACAGGTGCTAATATAGATGACAGGTTAATGATAATTAACTTGATGCTTAAGCATTAATGATTACTTATCTATATTAAGCTTTTATGCAAATGTTGTCAAGCTACCCCTCTTATATCAGCCTTGCATCATCCTTGGTGTCACTTTATTTCTGGTTTTTGACGGGCAAGTATAGCTGAGTACCTTCTCGTACTCAGGGTTTATTCCCACTTGTTGCAGGTTGTGATGTATCATGGCTACTGCCATAGTGGTGGAGTGTGATCATGGGCATGATCCTCTTCTTTACCTTATCTCTAATGCTTTTGTTGGAAGTAGACCATGGTACTGGCATGTATTTGAAATAAGATTAATGTTAGTTTCAAATTACTTTGCTTCCACTACTTTTCAATGTAAGTTGTAATAACTATGTTAAACTCCAATGTACATTGAATTACTTATGAAATGGATGTAACATGTGACTTGTTATGTTGAATCACTACGATCTTGGCTTGTATGTTGGTTGGTTTGAAATCCCTAATGATTTCAGTGGACTACCGGAGTTATATGGGCTCAAGTGTGAGAATTTGATCACTTTGGTGATTGTTTTTGTACTTGTGCTCTTATAATTTGGACGGTTTCGTGACAGTGTGGCACTTGGCAGGTCATCACCCAAGTCCTCGCTATAGTCGTGGTCGTACTCCTCAGTCGGCCGGTCCTCCGGCTCTGTTAAACATAACATATGGTCGCGTGAGCGACTCCTATAGAGGTGCACAAAGAAGCAACAGAAATTCAAAAGATCCAAATGCACTCAAACACAAGCCTATGACCAAGAGCTCATTTTTAGAAAAATTTAGAAACTGGTTTGACATTTTTCTGAGTTAAAATGAATTAGTTATGAATTTCTAAAAAAGGAAAAAGAACTAAAAAATCCAGGCAGTGACACATGTCAAGCTCTGATTGGCCGAGAGGGTGCGAGTCACTGACATGTGGGTCCAAGTCAACGGTCAGCGTTGACCGGTCAACGGTCAACGTTGACTGAGCCGCGACCAGGCTCGGTTGGTCCTGGGTTGGGCTGGATTACGGGCCGAGGTGGGACAGTCTGGGCCGGGCCGGGCCTACCACGTGGCGAGCTCAGGCGCTGCCACATCACGCAGATGGATTCAAACGGGCTTGGGTTCTAGTGGACATGGCTCACGGTGGGCATGACCGAGCGGTCCACGGATCGTGGGTGTGGTTTGCAATGGACTCGGTCCATCCTCTCCCTTCTCCTCAAGGTGCACGGTGCACTGAGTACACCCAGCAACCCTCGGCTCACCTCCCCGCTCTCTGGCCTCACGGCCACGCTCCCATGCACGCCATCGTCGGCATGGCGATCATGACCCGGCGCTCCGGGGCGCTCCTCTCTCCTTCTTCTCGAGCATCGAGCTCCTTTCACCATGACAAATAGCTAGGACCTCTCTTCCTCGTCCCTACCAACCCGAGTCAAGAGGAACAGCCTCGCCATGGCCATGCTCTGGCCATGGCAGGCACGCTCTGAGCATCTACAAGAAGGCATCATTCCTGAGCTGGTGTAGTTCCCTAAAGTTATATCGTTCATCGCGTGCGTGCTCGTGCGTGCATGTAGTCGTAGATGATGTTCGGGCTTTGGCTTTGATCCTCCCCAATGTGGGAATGGTCGCTGCTGCACCCTTGGTTCATGGCGGCAGCGATCATGGTGACTACATACGGCAGCAAGGGTTGTCTCGTGCTTACCGGTGGGTGAGGTGGCGAGAGGGTAGCTATGCAGGGTGAGTTGTCGTGGCGAGGAGTCATTGCGGTGCCGTGCCAAGCTACTACTTCATCGTAGCTGATCGGAGCGGCGCTCTGGGCTCCGGCGGTGACAATGTGACCGTCTCCCCCTCGTTCCACCTCTCTTCCTTCCCGTCCTTCCTCTTCTCTTCTCCCCTCTCTCTTGCGGTGTGGGCGACGATAGTGCCACTAGGGTGGCGGTGGAACGGATGGAGGCAGCTAAGGCTACGGCTCAGGGTTCTTATAGCTGAGCATGGCCATGGTTGGGAGGTGAACGGTGGGGAGGGGTGGAGGAGTACATGGAGGGTGGTGATGTGCGCTGCGCTAGGGTTAGGGCGTAGCGGTGCAGCTGGCGATCGAATTGGTGAAGGCAATTTCGCATTCCATGCGGTTGGAGAGGGTACGGTGGTGGCAGGAGGTGGTTATGGGTGTGGCCAAGGGAATGGCGTCACGGTGTGTGCGGGGCTCCAGCTGGGTGATGGCGAGCGCGGGAAGACAACGTGGCGTGCTCGCGGGGCTAGGCGCAGCGGCTTGGAGCGCAAGGTTGGGGTTCGGGGACACGGAGAATCTCTTCCTCGTCGTTTCCATGACCCTGTCTCCCCCTTCTCACAATGGCCAGAATAGAGGACTGGGGAAGCAGAAGGAAGACGATGGCTTCGTGGGACCCGTTCGTTAGCGAGCGAGAAGTGAAGGGCACGATGCTCTCTGACGCCTAGCAAAGGGCGATGCGGGCTGAGGCGTTCGCAGCCTTGCTGGGCCAGCCCATCGCACGGGTGAGCGCATGGTATGGGTGTGGCTTTGGACTGGGCCAGGCCAGCTGAATGGTTAGGCCAAAAAGGATATTTCCTTTTCCTTTTTTGCTAAAAAGCTTTCCTATTTATATTTTCTGTGTTCAAAATATGTCAAGGCATTTGTAGATAATAAAATAAATTGATATATGTATTGCCATCACTTGTATAACATAATGGGGCCTACTACATATATTTTTGATTTACAACTATTTGATAAGATTATATTCCCACATTTATTTAATTAAGCAATTAATTTAAGAAATGTTGTTGCTTTTAATTCAATTCAAAGAATATAAGATCCAACTCAAGTATGTTTGGTTAAATGCAAGAATGTAATTAACTAATTTAGGTGCTACTTGTGCAACTAGGTTAGGTTTCCTACATGACACCTCACCATTCATAGGTTATTTAAAAAAATTGTAGTTGTGATTTTTGAGTTTGGGAAAATTCATGGGTTGTTACAGTCCTCCCCCCTCACAGGAATCTCGCCCAGAGATTTAAGGTGTGACATACCTTTCAAAGAGGTAGGGGTAAAGCATTCAGAGTTAGGACTATTTCTCCCATGTAGCTTCCCGTTCAGTGTGGTTACTCCACTGAACCTCGCACATCGGTATCATAGTGCTTCTAGTCTCCTTCTCAGCTCTGTCTAGTATCCGGATCGGGTGTTCCTTGTACTCTAGGGTATCCTGGATGTATAGTGCATATGTATGTACCTCTTGCTCTGGCAACTGCAAGCACTTGCGTAGCTGAGACACGTGAAACACTAGGTGTACTCCTGTCAACTCCTCGGGCAACTCTACCTTGTATGCCAACTTGCCAATCCTTTGACAAATCCTGTAAGGTCCCACGTACCTAGGTGCCAACTTTCCTTTCACATGAAATCTGATGGTACCTCAGAGTGGGGAGACTTTGAGATAGACATAGTCCCCAACCTGAAACTCGAGGTCTCTCTGACGATTATCTACGTAGCTCTTCTGTCGGCTTTGGGCGATCCTCAAGTTTTCTCGCACTTGAGTGACTCCTTCTTCGGCATCTTTGATTTTTGTGGGGCCAAAGAATGATCTTTCTCCCACCTCTAACCACATCAGAGGGGTTCTACACTTTCTACCATACAAAGCCTCGAATGGTGACATCTTGAGACTAGCCTGGTAACTGTTGTTGTATGAGAACTCTGCGTGGGACAAACTTTTCTCCCAATCAGACCCATACTTCAAGACACAAGCTCAGAGCATATCCTCCAAAATCTGATTAACCCTCTCTGTCTGACCATCTGTCTATGGGTGGTATGCGGTGCTGTAATCAAGTCGAGTCCCTATGGCCTTGTGGAGACTCTTCTAGAACTTGGACATGTATTGCGTACCACAATCAGACACTATTCTAGTGAGGGCTCCGTGGAGTCTGAGAATGTGCTCGATGTACAGATCTACTAGCTTCTCAACTCTGTAGTCATTTCTTACAGCTATGAAATGAGCTACCTTGGTCAGTCGGTCAACAATCACCCAAATCGAGTCATGGCCCTTAGGGGTTTGAGGTAAACCCACTATAAAGTCCATGGATATGCTCTCCCATTTCCACATTGGTACGTCCAAGGGGTTAAGCAATCTGGCCGATCTTTGATGTTCAGCCTTGATCCTATTACAAATATCGCATCGCGCGACATGTCCAGCGATATCTGCCTTCATGTTCTTCCACTAGAACTATTTCTTCAGATCAGCATACATTTTGGTGCTTCCTGGGTGGATACAATACTTGGAATCATGACCCTCTTCCAAGATTTCTCACCGCAGGGCGGGTTCAGATGGTACACAAATTCTATCTTTGTACCAGTACACTCCTTGCACATCTTCCCTGAACTCGGGGCACTTGCCCCTCTTCATGAGTTCTTGGATCTCCCAGATTTCTAGACACTCTAGTTGAGCATTGCAGATCTGATCCTTGAGGTTGTATTGCACTCGAAGCTCATTCAACATACCCTTTGGTAGGATCTCAAGACGAAGGTCACCCATTTCCTGACATAGCTCGGGTGGTACAGCTTCCATGGATAGATTATGGCAATAGCTCTTTTGGCTCAAAGCATCAGTGACTACATTAGCCTTTCCCAGATGATAGTGAATCTCTAGGTCATAATCCTTTATAAGCTCTAGCCATCGGCGCTGTCTCATGTTCAGATCTTCTTGAGTGAAGAAGTACTTTAGGCTCTTGTGATCAGTGTAGATATCACACTTATTTCCGATCAAGTAGTGCCTCCAGATCTTTAGGGCATGCACAACAGCGGCAAGCTCAAGATCGTGCGTTGGGTAGCGTTGCTCATGGTCCTTCAACTATCGGGACATATAGGCAATGACTCTTCCACTTTGCATCAAAACATAGCCAAGTCCCTGTCTGGATGCATCACAATAGACCACGAAGTCTTTCTGGATATCAGGCAAGGCAAGAACAGGAGTGGTGGTAAGCTTCTGTTTCAGAGTCTGGAAGCTGTGCTCGCACTCGGGCGTCCATTCAAACTCATTAGTCTTCTTCAATAGATTGGTCATGGGCTTAGCTATCTTTGAGAAGTTCTCGATGAATCTACGATAGTACCCAGCTAATCCGAGAAAACTACGGATATCTATCACATTGCGGGGTTGTTCCCACTCCTTCACCACTTCAATCTTTGTGGGATCTACAGGAACTCCCTCAACAGTGAGAACATGACCAAGGAAGGCAACTTCCTCAAGCCAAAAGTCACACTTGCTGAACTTGGCATAAAGCTGATTCTGCCTCAACTTCTCCAGAACCACTCTCAAGTGCTGCTCATGCTCTTCAGTAGTAGCGGAATAGATAAGGATGTCATCAATGAACACCACTACGAACTTGTCCAGTTCATCCATGAATACCTTATTCATCATGTTCATGAAATAGGCCGGGGCATTAGTGAGTCTAAAGGACACCACTGTGAACTCATATTTCCCGTATCTGGTGATGAAAGCTGTCTTAGGAATGTCCTCGGGTCTGATTTTCATCTGATGGTACCCAGACCTGAGATCAATCTTGGAAAAGAACTTAGCATCTTTCAGCTGATCTAGGAGGTCATCGATCCTGGGCAGAGGATACTTGTTCTTGACGGTCACGGCATTCAAGTTTCGATAGTCAATGCACATCCTCATGGATCCATCCTTCTTTTTCATAAACAAAACAGGGGAACCCCAAGGTGAAGCACTGGGTCTGATGTATCCCTTGTCTGACAACTCCTTGAGCTGCTTCTTCAGCTCCTCTAGCTCATTGACTAACATGCGGTAGGGCCTCTTAGTAATAGGCTCGGTACCAGGTAGAAGGTAAATCACAAACTCCACATCCCGATTAGGTGGCATGCCTGGCAACTCCTTAGGGAACACGTCAGGATACTCATTCACAACTGGTACCTCATCGACTAACTTGGCCTCTAAGGCACACAACATGGAGACTGTCTTCCCATGATTCAGCTTATAGCGGATTACGTGACCACTTGGGTGTGTGATCTCTACATACCTTGGTGAACAAGATATCACTCCTTTATGCTATGTCAACCAATGCATCCCTAGTATGACATCTAGTCCCTCATATGGAAGTAAGGTGAGATTGGCTAGAAAAGGGTAGCCCTCAATGGTGATACTCACTCCCTGACATCTCTTGGTGCATATAATGCCACCTAAAGGTGAGCTAGTGTCAATGGGCTCTTTATGGGGAGTCACAGGTATGCTATGCTCTCATGCAAACTTGGTGGAAATGTAAGAACAAGTAGCTCTAGAGTCCAACAAGACTGAAGCTATAACTCCCTATACCAAAAACATATCGTACACCATGTCCGGAGCATCCTGGGCGTCCTCCATGGTCATGTGGTTGAGACGACTGCGGACAGCCCCAGCAACGTTCTTGCGCGGAGCAATAGGTGTAGCAGCCTATCTTGCCTGGGCCGACGCAAGCGGTGTGCCGTTCTTGATGGGGCACTCAACGATCTTGTGACCGGGCTGGCCACAACTGAAGCAGGTAAAGGGCGCGCTACCTGTGGAGGTAGGCGTAGTGGTCCTCCACGTGCTAGCTCCTTGAGTGGGGTGACTCGAGTAGGACGGCTCTAAGTGGGGCGGTGGTAGTTGGCGGTGTAGGTACCACCTCCACGGCTCGGAGCGGTCACAGCCCCCTATGCGTAGCGAGAGCGGGGCTGAGGAAGCATGTGGCCTCTGTGGGGCCAGGCCATGAGAGGAACTCTCAAACCGATGCTTCTTCTCCTTGTGGAGGGCGTCTGCCTCCAGACAATCTCTCTCCATCTCCAGCACCTTGTTGACCATCTCACGAAGGGTGCAGCAAGCATGACCCGAGAGGGCCACCTTGAGACGTGAGTTCAGCCCCTTCTTGAAACAGTACATCTTCTTCTTCTCGGTATCGGTCTCACCTGGAGCATACCTCATCATGCAGGTGAAACGAGTAGTGTAGTCTTGAACCTTCTGGGAGCCCTGGGAGATGTTGCGAAACTCCTCCACCTTGGCATCCATGACGCCCTCAGGCACGTGTTGCTCAAGGAAGGCCTCGGCGAACTCCTCCCAAGAGATACTCCCCGGGTCCTTGTTGGCATCACAGTAGCTGTCCCACCATGCGCGTGCAGCGCTAGTGAGCTGGTGGGCGGCTACCCCCACGCACACCTCATTAGTATAGGTGGTGAGGTCTAGCTTCTTCTCCATCTCACAGAGCTAGTCCTCAGCGGCGATGGGGTCATCGTCTGCGGTGTCGAAAGTAGGAGGCCTCAGCTTGAGGAAACCCTCCAACTTCCACTGGAAGTCATTGGGAGGACCCTCGTGGTGGTGAAGCATCCCCTGAGCCAACGTCTCCAAGAGGCGGGTTTGGCGGTCCATCACCTCCACCAATTGTGGTGGTGGCGGCGGCGGCGGTGCTCCTCCTCCAAGCTGCTGGGCGGCACCCGCCCCCTAGTGTTGGCTCCTCTGGTGCGGGTTCCTCCCTGGCACTAAAGGGAACTCCCCAGCCTCCTCCACGGCCACGACCATGACCACGGGCCATAGGCGCAGGGGAAAGCGAGCGGTTGTTTAGACGAGCAAAGCAGCGGCAAGACATCTCACTACATGGTTAAGTCATTATTTAACATTCTCGTTAGATGCATTGTTAAGTGGTTTATCAATTTAAAAAGAGATCACTATCCAACACTCATACAAAGATGCAAATAAGAACCATAAGATGCAATAAGATCTAAAACATCCATTACATTAATTTATTACATAGCGACATCTCCAGTAGCTACACTAATAGATTCATGGGAATCGTGCAACTCGTAGGTAGCTCCAAAAGTGGGACATCCTACATTACTCCATAAGTGTGTCAAATCTCTAGCCACGCAGGGCTCAACATGTCTACTACTACCTTATTACATGATTATGTGAAAAAGGTAACTACTCCAATCCGAGAGTGGCGGGTGGTGCAGAAGAACCAGAAGTGGAAGCCTTGGGAGTGCCCTCCATGGCACGGAGCTCGTCGTCGGAGCGGTGGATCCTCGTGATGTAGGTGAGAGCATAGTCCAACATCTTAGTCCTTGGAACCTCTGAGTAACCCTCAGTCGGGCAAGCTTTGAAGTTGAGCTTGGTGGCCTCAACGTGGAAAGGCTGTCTGTGCGGTTTCTTGCGCATCCTAGGTAAGAGGACATCCTAGACCTTCCCGATCTCCTGGATGTGCTTGTGATCAGCGTCGATCCAAGCCTGGCTGATGCGGTTCACCTTGTCCTGAAGGTACTCAGTGCTCTTGATGTAGTGAACCAAGTGGTGCATGTTGTAGGTGGTGGTGACGGCAGCCTCCACAGCTACCTTCTCTATCATGTTGCAACGGGCCTCCAGGGCAAGCTTCCTGATGCCACGGTGCTTCTCCTTCTCATGGAACTCTCTTAGGGTAAGCCTCTAATGCTCAATCTGATCCTCGCACTCAAGCACCTTGGACTCAAGATAGTCATGGCGAAGCTCAGCCGCCCCAACTTTGTCCTTGAGATTGGCGATCTCCTTTTGAAGTGACTGCTCCTGGTTCTCATAGAAGGTTTTCGTCCTATCATAGCCCATGTGCTCCTCCTCAAGCTTGCCAACCATTTCCCCCTCCTTGCGCTCCACCTTGAGGAACTCCTCGTCACAACAGAACAGGAGGTCTCGGTAGCGGCGGTTCTGCATCTCCACATCCATGATGTAGCGATCCTAGGTGATGATGTACTGCACAGAGGACCTCAGACAGGGGTCAATCTCATCACGCGTAGCATGATCTGTAGCAGTGATCTGTGGCTCTGAGAACCTATTGAGGTCTAGAGCGGCAGGCAGCAGGCGATACGGTCCCGTCTTGAGGTAGTCGTGTGCATCACACATCACACTGCGAAGAGCTATGCGTGAGATGGACTGTACGCACGAAGCAATGGAGTTCTCCACCTCTAGTGTCTTGAAGGCACGTAGCACGGGTATGAACTCGCTGGTGAGGACCTTGAGGTGGACCACGATGTGGCCCTTGAACCCGTCGGGTCTAGGCTCACCCCGGCACACATACTTGATCTGCTCTATGGGGATGCCTAGTGAGTCTAGCACGTCGTATAGGATCATGGCAAACCCATGGTAGGCTAGTCCATCCACAGGGAGCTCAACAACAGGAGCCATCTGCAATTTAACTGTAAGATAGAGTCAGTACCTTATTATTTATGAAGTAACTTGAGTAATACAGAGTGAAACTTGGTAAGATTAGGCGAAACAATGTAACTCAGGGTGATACTTGGTGAATCTTGAGTGAAACAGGGTGATCTAGGTCAGAACGGAACGATGTGATAGGTAAGGTAGAACGAAATGTAGGTAAGAGAGTGTGAATTTGAGGTAAGCCATGCTACGGGTCTGTCCTAGGGTCAAGCATGGCTCTAGTACCAACTGAAACATCCTTGATTTCCATGAAGGGAAATCCACAGAAATGAAAGTGTAAAATGATGAAACAATCCGTTAATTTACCCAAATCTTAGTGATACACAAAATCATACACAAATATCAGAGTACAATAGAGAGCTCTACATAAATTATTCTCTTCACCACGCAGGGTGGAACACACTCATACAAGCATCCAGAACAACATCTGACATAGATAGCAGCGGAAAACGATCTCCTGGAACCAGCACGAGCATAGATTAGACCCTCTAGTCCTCCCAATCATCGTCCTCGTAGTCGTACTCGGGCTCAAAACCTATGAAAAATCTATCAGTACACTTGGTACTAGCCACGTATTGCCCACCCTATGCTTGCATTGCTTTATGGAAAGTGGAATGCATTGAGAAAAGTAGAAAGCGACCTATTTAGGCTGTGGGTTTCCTATGCAAGTAGTTAATATTTTAATAATAAGATGTTCATCAAATTTTTAACCCATCTTATTCACACATTTTTCCCAAACCCATCACACACATCACACCTCATCTCACTCTCTCTCTCTAGGCAACGAGATCGACTCCCGCTCAGATCTTGCCTCAACGGCCAGAGCCGGAAACCAACACGAAACCCGGGGGAAAAGGTAAAAAGGACTCCTCTCTCTAATCAAGTGAAGCGTAGGTCATGGGAATGTCCATATCCATGAACGTGGCTATACATATAGATCAATCAACTCTACAGAGCATGTACACCTGGTAATCCACAAGATCGCCATCCTCGATGATTCGGCTCGTCTAGGCTGATTCCGACTGCCTCCCACCCCGGAGTCCACCGAAATGTTGAGACTGTGAGACATAGTACCGGGCCCCCGAGGTCACTATGCTATCTTAGGAGGGTGTGGGTCCCCATGCCTGTACCTCCCTACACTATCACCTTCCAACCTAGTAGTAGTGGTACCGCCCTAGTCAGTCGGGTAATCGTCTCCTGCCCATCGGGAGCGAGTGGAGTGCACGAAGGTCCCATAGTTCCGGTTCTTAAGACATACCAGTCCTTAGGGGGATCGGACAGGATATCTTCTCAAGAGGGATCACCAACTTACCCCGTGCCATGACAACACCTCCACCAAGGATAACACACCCTAGTTCACCTCACAACATACCCGCCACAGGTAACTCTCATGAGGGATGCCTAGGTCGCACCCCTCTAGCAAGACTTGCCCCAAAGACTCGTCGTAGGATCTTATCCGATTGACTCAACCCTCACCACTCACCCAAGACGCACGCCAAGATATCCCCAGTTCTTTTATCAGGTTTACCAAGTTCTCGGCACTATGTGCCTTATACATATATGCCTCTCACTCACCAGCATCACATCATAGATATAATGCGAGTAAGAGTAAAAGCAGTAATATGTAACAAGCGAGCATCTAGCCTAACAGCAGGGTGAGCAGGAGTAAGGTTGCAACAAGGTAAAGGGCTCAAAGTAAAGCATCTACCATGCAACCTATCAACATATTATTGCATAAAAGTAAAGCACTAGCAATTCTATATTTGCATGCATAATAGGTTCTACGAAAGTGGGTGGGGCGTGGCACCTGGCAGGTCATCACCCAAGTCCTCATTGTAGTCAGGGTTGTACTCCTTAGTCGGCAAGTCCTCTAGCTCTGTTAAACGTAACATATGGTCGCGTAAGCGACTCCTATAGAGGTGCACAAAGAAGCAACAAAAATTCAAAAGATCCAAATGCACTCAAACACAAGCCTATGACCTAGAGCTCGTTTTTAGAAAAAATTTAGAAACTAGTTTGACATTTTTCTGAGTTAAAATGAATTAGTTATGAATTTCTAAAGATTAAATGAATTTCTAAAAAAAAGGAAAAAGAACTAAAAAATCCAGGCAGTGACACGTGTGAAGCTCTGATTGGCCGAGAGGGTGCGAGTCACTGACATGTGGGTCCCAGTCAATGGGCAGCGTTGACCGGTCAACGGTCAACGTTGACCGGGCCGCGACCGGGCTCGGTTGGGCTAGATTATGGGCTGGTTGGGCCGGTCTGGGCTGGGCCGGGCCTGCCACGTGGCGAGCTCAGGCGCTGCCACGTCGCGCAGATGGATTCAAATGGGCTTGGGTTCTGGTGGACATGGCTCACGGTGGGCATGACCGAGCGGTCCACGGATCACGGGTGTGGTTCGTGATGGACTCGGTCCATCCTCTCCCTTCTCCTCATGGTGCACGATGCACCGAGTGCACCCAGCAATGCTCACCTCCCCGCTCTCTAGCCTCACAGCCGCGTTCCCGTGCATGCCATCATCAGCATGGCGGTCATGACCCAGCGCTCCGGGGCGCTCCTCTGTCCTTCTTCTCGAGCATCGAGCTCCTTTCACCATGACAAATAGCTAGGACCTCTCTTCCTCGTCCCTACCGACCTGAGTCAAGAGGAACGACCTCGCCATGGCCGTGCTCTGGCCATGGCGGGCACGCTCTGAGCATTTATAAGAAGGCAGCGTTCCTAAGCTAGTGTAGTTCTGTAAAGCTATACCGTTCATCGCGTGCGTGCGCATGCGTGCATGTAGTCATGGATGATGTTCGGGCTTCGGCCTTGATCCTCCCTGGTGCGGGAATGGTCACGGCGGCACCCTTGGTTCATGGTGGCGGTGAGCATGGTGACTACATACGGCAGCAAGGGGTGTCTCGTGCTTACCGGTGGGTGCGGTGGCGAGAGCGTAGCGGTGCAGGGTGAGTTGTCACAGCGAGGAGTCATTGTGGTGTCGTGCCGAGTTGCTACGTCGTCGTAGCCAATCAAGGCGGTGCTCTGGGCTTCGATGGTGATGACGTGACCGGCTCCCCCTCGTTCCTCCTCCCTTCCTTCCCTTCCTTCCTCTTCTCTTCTCCCCTCTCTCTTGCGGTGTGGGCGATGATAGTGCCACTAGGGTGGCAGTGGAATGGATGGAGGTGGCTAAGGCTATGGCTCAGGGTTCTTATAGCTGAGCATGGCCATGGCTGGGTGGTGAACGGTGGGGAGGCGTGGAGGAGTACGTGGAGGGCAGTGATGTGCGCTGCGCTGGGGTTAGGGCGTAGCGGTGCAGCTGGCGATCGAATTGGTGAAGGCAATTTTGCATTCCATGCGGTTGGAGAGGGTACGGTGGTGGCAGGAGGTGGTTATGGGCATGGCCAAGGGAATAGTGTCACGGTGTGTGTGGGCTCTAGCTGGGTGATGGCAAGCGTGGGAAGACGACGTGGCGCGCTCGTAGGGCTAGGCGCAGGGGCTTGGAGCGCAAGGTTGGGGTTCGGGGACAGGGAGAATCTGTTCCTCGCCGTTTCCATGACCCTGTCTCCTCCTTCTCACAACGGCCAGAACAGAGGACTGGGGAAGCGGAAGGAAGACGATGGCTTCACGGGACCTGTTCGTCAGTGAGCGAGAAGTGAAGGGTGCGATGCTCTCTGACGCCTAGCGAAGGGCGACGCGGGCCGAGGCGTTCACAGCCTTGCTGGGCTGGCCCATCGCACGGGTGAGCGCGTGGTGTGGGTGCGGCTTTGGACTGGGCTAGGCCAACTGAATGGTTAGGCCAAAAATGATATTTCCTTTTCCTTTTTTGCTAAAAAGCTTTCCTATTTATATTTTCCTTGTTAAAAATATGTCAAGGCATTTGTAGATAATAAAATAATTTGATATATGTATTGCCATCACTTGTATAACATAATGGGGCCTACTACATATATTTTTGATTTACAACTATTTGATAAGATTATATTCCCACATTTATTTAATTAAGCAATTAATTTAAGAAATGTTGTTGCTTTTAATTCAATTCAAAGAACATAAGATCCAACTCAAGCATGTTTGGTTAAATGCAAGAATGTAATTAGCTAATTTAGGTGCTACTTGTGCAACTAGGTTAGGTTTCCTACATGCCACCTCACCATTCATAGGTTATTTAAAAAAAAATTGTAGTCATGATTTTTGAGTTAGGGAAAATTCCTAGGTTGTTACAGCTAGACACTAATGGAATGAGTGTAGCCCTTCTTCTTCTACTCAAATGTGTATATGATGATTCTTCATGGAATGAGGAGGGGGTCTTCTTATATAGCTTGAGTATGATAGTTTGGTGCAATATTTTTGGTAAGCACCACATGCAACCGTCCTAGGGGCATTAAATGCACCACCGCCTAAAGAGTGGGCCCAAGAGGCAGCAAGGGGGGTGCAGCCACACCTAGGGTGCACCTGCACCCTGGTTGGTGCCTCCCCGCATCGCCTTCACTAGGTGGACTCTTAGGTGGACCTAGACCCCTTCCACGCTGGTGTTCTAGCCCAATTGTGAAGTTTGGTTGGGCTTTGCTTCGGTTTTGCTTGAATACACCATCGTGATTACGCATTTTGATGTCTTTTCACTTATTGCTATGCAAAACATGTATATACCAAAACTCATGGAAAATGTGAGTTGTAAAGCCCTATTCTAAGTTTTGGTAATCATATTTGTTTTATTTTGTTTAAATGTTGGCGGTAAAAATATGAGTTAAGCATCGCCAATAGTTGTGTAGCCTGACGCAGCGGTCAAGGTGTCGAGGAACAACTCGCCATTTTGCCCCATCGCAGGTGCACTCAGAGGTGCTTGAGGCTAGTCCCTCGTTCGATGATAGGTGGCGTTTGGGCTCTCCGCACATAGCACACGGTCATCGTATTTGCTTGTCATGTTATCACTATCTCACTTACTTTTTGTTTGAAGTGGAATGTGCTTTATCCCCGTAGCCCTATGCTTGCAAAGTGCTTTTTAACCTAGGGCTAGCCCACAGGGCTAAGATATGCATGATCCATAGGGGTGGTAGAGCGACGAGGGATGGTGGCAGATCTGGTTCAATGCGAGGAGGAAGCGAAGGTCGATGCAAGCCCTTTTCCCTTCGCACGTGTTACAGATGGTATTCGAAGCATCAACCCTTGCTACACATGCCCGTGGAGGGTGTACCAAGGGGTGGTCCTAGACATCTTCCACATATATGTGGTGAGCTACCGAGGGCGTCAGCCCTTAAGGGGGGTGAGTGTAACACCCTAGCCCATTTGTAGCCTATAGTAGTTGTGAAGTTGGCCCATATAGCCCAAGTGGCTCTTATGTGGTTGTGGTTGGTGGGTTTAGTACCACCTCGAAAGTTTAGGAGGGTGAAGGCTAGCTTATAAGCCTTATCGTTCTAAACATAGCACCTCCGGGTTAACCCTTTTACACGAAGCAAGGACGAAAGTGTAAGCGAGGTGCTACGTATATGCAGGCCCATTTCACGTGTGGAGCTAGGCCATATAAGCAGTTTTGGACACAGGGTGTTATAGATGGCTATGAATGAATGAGTTTCCTATTTCCTCTCAAGCTCGCGCGCAGGCGCTTAGCCTTGGTAGGAACTGGTGTATTGGGTTAGCCAGGCCAGCCTAAATGAGAGGTTGAAACATGGGTCGCTAGTTCATCGTGGAATTGGGAGCGGTTGTGAGGATCTCAGGAAAGGGTTGCTGGGACAGTGACAAGCAATGCTATATCATGGAGCATGTGGATGCACCTTCGCATATGGCCCCCGTGAGTGAATCCTGTCCGGCTGCTTGCGCGGGTTAGATCGGGTCACTTCAGGAACTTGGATAGTTTTAAGGTGAGGTGTGTGGGCACACTTCTCTGTGTCTTATTCCATGGATTGGACACATTATTCTAGGGCTATGGGTGAGCCTACACATGCACGTGGATGTGTTTAGGTAGAGTGGCCGAAATCAAAGATAACGTCATTGACCGATGTATCGAAAGCTATCATGGGATAGATTGTTGTTTCTCAGGGTGTAGCAAGCCCCTAAGCGCCTGCTCACGATGGAGTTGTTGCAGTCCTTGGGCCATGAGCTAATGGAGACAGATCTTTGCCACTTCGGGTGGTTTTAGCTAGTGAGGATCGACCCGGGCTGCCTTGGAATGATCCTAGTTGACTCAATGCCCTTGAGGAGCCTATGTGTCCACGAGGGTGGCTTCTTAGCTCCTGACATGCAGTGGCTCTTGGCTAGGAGAGCTCATGTGTTCTGGCGCTTGAGTCTTCTTGGCACGACGGCATCACTGTCGCCGTGCCTCCACTTTTGGGTGTAGTTGTCACTTTTGACAAAGAACTATCGAGCGTGTCGCTACGTGAGTTGGCCCAAAGCATGACTTAGTTTGATCCGCTTGTTGCGGTGTGCGGTGTGCTCGGGGAGCCTATTGGCCCAAACCTGACAGTTTGCCAAAGTGTGTCGCATAGCTTGCTCATTGTGCAAGGTCAGATCCTAGTTTCAGGTTTGATCCTACATGGTGCGGCGCCGTCTAGCGGCTAGGTTACCAACATCGATGTCGCGTGGTGGCTGGTAGCCTCGTTGTTTGTGCATTCCTTGAGTCATTGCGCTCCGCTATCAGGGGCGCTGTCTGAGGCGTGTTTCTACCGTTAGGTCTAGTTTTGTCATGCGACAGGCCTGGACCGGGTAAGAGCAGTGGCAGGCGTTGCCCTATTGGTTCGGGTGACCTCATGGTTCCTGGTGGGGATGTGGCCATTCCCTAGGTGAGGTCACCACGAGCCGCGGCCATCTGGCCTTCTAGGTGGAAGGCCGGGCTGTGGCTAGTGATGAGAGATGACCCCCGATCGAGAGACCCCTGACCAACCCTTCTAGGATCGCTCGTGGGCTCGAGGGCTATACCCATTGGGTATGCTCGTGCGTACTCTCAGGCCAAGGAATCTGGCTGAGCCCGAGCACCGCTTTTGCTCAGGGCTTAGGGGCTCGACCGAGCCTGAGGCTCCTAACTGATGAGAGCCTAGATCCAATCCTTGGCATCCTCCCGGCCTCTAGCACCAGCCAAGGCATGGCCACAAGAAGGTATGCCCTGAGCCACTAGGACTCGGGGGATCCCAAGCGTGGCGCTGTCAATCACTCCTTCAACAGGGTCACACATGGGGTGTGACGTAAGAAGATAAACTCCTTTGGCCTCCAGGGCCTCGAGGGCTCCCAGGCCTACACGTCAGCCCCTCGAGTCGGCCTCCTTCACCACCATGAAGCCTCCAGAAGGCGCAACCAGGGGAGGACAGTCCAAACTGACACAACCTAACACTTAGTGTGTCATAATAGGGTAGCCAAATGACGCCTAGGGCTTCTTTGGCTCCTCGACATCACCACGGTCCATAGAGCACCGCTGCAAGACTCTCCTAGACTTCAGCGCATTTAGACCATAGGCTCAACTCCCCTAAACCACCATGTACCCAACCTATCTCAAAATATAAGGGATAGGTCAGATCCTAAAAGGGGGAGGACCATCCGAGATAGATCATTCGCATCCTCACAATTCCACTTGAGCTCTGCACCAAGAAAAGGGTAACCCAAATAGGGGCACCGAGAGCTCCTCCACCGATCCATCATCTTCCCCCTCTACGATGAGGGGGAAGGCTCCACCGGCGGTGAGGCATCCCTAGGATTAGCATCGAGAGATCCCCTACCAAATCTCTCTCTTTTTCCTATACATTCTATTGTAACTTCCTAGATTTTGGGTGTTCTTGAGTATATGGATCATCAGATGCTAAATGTAGGGCACCGGTTGGCCCGAACTAAGATAAACCGTTGCGTCCCCTCTATGATTCTTGTGTTCTTGAGTCCATTCAAGTCACCGGAGACACGCACTCTGACACCACCTTGAACTACAATGCTTGCTGCGGCTCCGACCCCATGACGGTGTCGGATTTCGGTGAACCATTATTCATGATGGTGTCGCACAATCATGCTCGCGCCCTTAGCCTCGTCCCACCCGGCGAGGCGAGCAAGCGCATGCGTGTGGGCTTCCTTTATGCTCCTCACACTAGACTTGAGAAAGTAGAGAGGACTTCCATATTTAAGCATGGCTACCTCCACTTCCACAAGCATGGTGGGCCTAAATGATTCCCACTCCCACTCTTTGCACATATGAATGGGCTTTGAGTTTTCTATAAAGTCACATCATGGAATATTACTGAATTAGATGTTCTTCCGCCTGTAACAACCCTGAAATTCATAGAGCCAAAACTCCCAACTGTCAAAACCTTTTTCTAAAACCTTGCATGGTGAGTGAGCATCCTAGAAAGCCAACCCTAGATGCACTAGGTGAATCCAACTAGATGGTTGAGCATGTATGTGCTAGGCTAGTTTGTGTCAATTCTTGGCTCACCTGATGGTGGTTTCCTGGATGTATTGTTCTTGTGTTTTTCCTGGTTTAACATCTTTTTCTTAGCATTGTTCCCAACAATTCTTTCCCCATCTCTTGATTTCTTAGCCCATTTGTTGTATTGCAGCGGAGAAGCTGGGGCTCCCCTTGAACAGATTGAACGGTTTTCCCTTCAAGAATAAACATAACTATAGCATGTCTACTGTTATTAGTATAACTCATGTTAGTAGAAGAGGAATCAAATTCTTTTGAGAAGAGCTTGCACCTATGCAAGACTAGGCTCTCACCTATGTGGAACGGATGCTTCTACTTGGTCTATGTGTGGATTAACACCAACTTGTGAGTTGCTTCTTATTGGTTCTTATGCTATGTTAATTAATAGAATGATTAATCACCTTTATAAATGAAGTTGTCTTGTGTTTTTCATGTGTGATTCCGCTAGTGGTGATGTAATAATTATGGGTAATCCTCTTTATTGTACCCTTCCATGACAAGTATTCGCTATGTATGAATAGTGATATTAGATGGATTTTGATAATGTGATAGCATGATCTTCCGAGACTCACAATATGGTTTCTTTTGTGGATTTCCCTTTTGAGGAAATTGTGGATCATTTCACCGCCCTTCATTTCCTATAATAGAGATAGGTCAGTCTAATAGAGAAGCAGCTCTAACACTAAATATGAGTTGTGAAATTAAGCAAGGATGCAAAATGTGTTAGTTGTACGTGCATATTTAGAGTTCAAGGATTATTCAAGGAGTACCTATGTGCCATGTCCAACATAGCTGTAATAGAACCGACCAAATTATAAGAGCACAAGTACGAAAATAAGCACCGAAGCGCTCAAATTTTCAAACTTGAGCCCATATAATCCCGGTAGTCAATCGAAATCACGAAGGATTTCAAACCAAACTGCTTACAACCAGGATCGCATCATTCAACATACACATCGTACATTACATTTCACAAGTAGTTCCGAAATAAGTTTACACCACGGAGTAGCAAATATTACAAACCAAGTTTGAAAGTAGCGGAAGCATAACACACACACTAGTTAATTAAATACTGCCAGTCTGGATGATCAACAACCCGCAAAAGCATGAGGAAAGTACATAAAAGATAATCACGCCCAAGTGATCTAGTCTTCTTCACCCGCAGGGTGGAGACACGTCTTGCAGAATCCCTGATAAAGCATGTCATCTGCAACAGGAGGGAATAAACCCTGAGTACTGGAATGTACTCAGCTAGACTTACCCGTCGAAACCCAGAAATAAGATGACACCAAGGATTATGCAAGGCTTACACAAGAGGCTAGCTGACATAACATTTTGCATAAAGGCATAAGTAATTAAAACTCTTATAGCCTGTACTAGCAGTTATTTTTAGCATTTACCTGTCATCTATCTTAGCACCTGTACTAAACATGCACTTGATTATAATCAAACAACATTATTATTATATCCATAGCAGGTATATCATTATGGCAACATTGTATCATTCCCTTAACCACCAGTTCATTTAATGAGTTCTACGTTGCCGCTGCTCAAGTCAAGTGCTCACTAACCGGGAGCGACGGCGATTCGAATCGAATTCCTATCCAGCTGGAGGGGTATTTCTAACACTCACCGCGCAGGCCCCTGCCAGGGTCGCACAAGCCACCTTTTCATATGATTCAGGAATCGCGGGTCCGAATGATGTCGCGACCCCAAGGGCGACACTCTGCCAGGTGATAGGGACTCTAACCCCCCCTTGGTCTCACGCCAATGTCCCCAAGCACATCCTTTCTCTCCTCCAAGAAGCAACCTACCATTCGATTCCCGGCCTGAACCACATTACTCGGCTTCACGGTCGGAACGACTTATCCGGCCAACTAAGTGTTAGACTGCGTTCAACATGACTCAAGGACGTACAGCGAATCGGTCCTTAAACGACTCAGACGGGCATAGCTCCACACCCAAGACGTGAAGTGTCTTGCGGCTGTACTATCGAACTCCCGCCCGGTCTCAATTTCATTTTTAAGCATGGTTCCATCCACGATAGCCATAAAGCCACTCGTGACTCCTTCCTACATCTCGCGGATGACCGGAAATCACCTGACTTCTACCGTACTAAGCAGGGCTAAGCATTGACACGTGCCTAAACCTAATATAGGATTAAGTACGATATCTGGACAAGGACAGGTATAATGCAATAAGTGTTTTCATATAACTCCTACAACTTAATGCAGTAAACAATTAAAAGTACTCAAGATTAATTTATAAATCAGTAGGTTCAGCATGCACCGGGGCTTGCCTTTCAGAAAGGTCGAGGGCCGGTGGTCTGGACACTCAGGAAGGTCGTCTGCGGGCACTCCTTCGCCTGCTGGATCCTCGGGCTCCTGCTGCTCTGGATCCTCCTCCGGAATCACAGGCTCGAACTCGAGGAGAGTTACCCCCTCTGGTACACCTATTGCATGAATACACAATAAATATAATGGATGCATAAATGGGTGCAACATGCTCGGAATGAAATGCATTTCAGAAATAAAATACTCTATTCAAGTTATTTTATTAGTACGTGCAAATCTCTTCTCCGGTGGAGAAGTACTTACCTAATCTACCCAACCTAAGATATAGTTGTTCCTCTTCGGTTAAGGCCCTAACACCTAATAAACACAAGAGTAACATTATTTAGGTTACCACAGTAAGTTATTCTGGACAGCAGCTCAAAGATCCTGACACAACTGGAGAATCCCAACTCCAAAAGATATGATCTAAGACAATCTGGAAAGCTCATGAAATGCACCACAAATTGTTTTCAGACCACAGCACTTAATTCCAAAGTTTACCTAGTCGAAATTCCAAAGTTCCAGAATCTGTTCTCTCTAAACAGAGAGCAGTCAATTCTGGACTGTTACTTAAAACAGCAATAACTCCCAAACTACTAAGCCAAATGCTCCCAAATTTTGACACAAGCTCATTTACAAGTTTTACTACAACTTTGGTATTTACAAGTGTTTCAGCAACCACCTTTATCCAAGGTCAAACCTAGAAATACTATCAGCTGTCCAGAAAACCTTAAATTGTAAAGGTTAAATATTTATTGATGTGACAAACATTCTCTAAGACCAAACTAATACTACTACAAGTTCACAAATGTCACAAAAACACCAGAAAGTAAGGTGTGCCCACCTAGAATGTTTATTTAAACTCATTTCTTAATTTACTTAAGTAGTTAAGTGGAATTTCAAACATATATGTAAACTGCTCCTAAAATTCTACAAAAATTACAGGGGACTCTCTGACCCAAAAAGAGACTACTGTAAAAATTTGAACTCAATTTATTCAGAGAAACTCTCTGAACAAAATTCACAAGCCCAAAAGGCTGATTTTTGTATAAATAACAAAGCATAGTAAAAAGTGTCAAACAACAGATTTCTTAATTTTCTTGGACACTCTAGGGTACCAAGACATTCTCCAAAAATTTATATGAACATTGCACATGTAGAAAAATTACAAAAATTCATTTAAGTATTTCCTAGAATAACAAGATAGCATTATAACTTGGAAATTACTTAAGCACTGATGCCCAAATTTTTACCAGAGCTAGGGCTAGCATAGAGTAACCTACCCACCAAATTTCATGATTTATGGAACACTACAGCTCAAGTTATAAATTTAACAAATTTGCATGCATTCCAAAACACATTTAAAAGATCTATTTAATTCTCCTAAATTTCTACATAACATGCTCAAAGACATATTTTTATTAAATACTATACCTAACTGTGAGTCTAACAAAATTGGAAGTACTCAGTTTGGAGCTACCAATTAGGAGTTACAAAAATCACAAATCAGCATTCAAAACTGAAAATTTGAACTATCCTTAAGAACAACAGCCACTGACAAGTGGGACCCGGCTGTCAGCCGACCCCATTGGTCAGCGACAGCAAAGCAGAGGAGGCGGCTGCGACGCGCGGAAGACGGCGTAGCTCGCCGACGGTGACCTCACCGGCGACGAGAACGGCACCAACGTGACCGCCTAGACCTACTGCGTCGATTGGTACCCTAACCGCAAACCCTACCGAACCCTAGGTATGTCGGCCATGGCGCACGGCGGCTCGGCCATGGCGCGCGGCGGTGCGCGGCTGTTCTCCGGCTCGGCCAGACTGGCTTCCCGGCAACCTCAACACGAGAGCTACTACGTGTGCTAGGGAAGACGGAACGAAGGCGAGGAGAGAAGGAGTGGTGCGATGATGCTCTAGCCACGGTGAGCGCCATCTCCGGCGAGGGTGCGACAGCGCGGGAACGCCGACAGCGGCCTCACCTGAGGTCGATTGACCGCGCGGAGATGATGACGAGCAAGAGGGGATCTCGGTGGAGCTTCGGTGAAGGTGTAGTGCGCGTTTTTGCGGTGGTGAGTGCGCGGGAGCTTGCCGAAGCTCACAGCGGCAATGGCGGAGATGCCTGCGGTGAATTGTAGAAGAAGGGCGAGGGAATGGAGGGAGTGGAGGGCAGCAGCAGCATGCTGGCAGCTTAAGCCCGCCAGGTCGCTCACGAGTGGGGGCAGAGCTGGAGCATGGCGACCACGCGGCGCCCCGGCCCTGCGCTCGGCCGGCCACGCGGCTCACTGCCGGTGACTGAACTTGGCGTTTCAGAGCCCAAAGGCATCGACTGACAGCGTGATTTCAGCCGAGCAAAACTCCTAATCTAGCCCGATTTAGCGATAGGTGTTAACAACAAAAATGTAGAGCTATGTGTGGACAACAACTTTGTCAATTGGCTCAAGGACTGGTTCGGCCTGGTTTGTGAGTTACAAGTTGTCAAAGTGAGGTACAGTGAAACTGAAAAGTCCAATTTCCAGACTTAGAATTTTTCTAAGTGTTGATCACCACTCAAGCTGACTTGTGGGCCATTTTTGAGCATGTTCTGGTCATTTTCATGAGATGGCCATATTAGAACTTTTGTTCCTCATGAAATTCTCTACAACTTTGCTTAAGGTTGCTCCTCCATGCAAGATTTCTAAGCTGGACTTTTTAATTGGTCAAACCAGATCACTCTAGGGTTCCAAACTTGGTCAACAACATTTGGAAGGCAATTTGGTAATTTTGGTCAACATGAACATTGCTCCACTACTTACCCTAAATGTAATTAAGGTGTTATAAGACCTAATTAGCCACCCTACACATTGGTTGCACAAAATTCCTAGTGTCACATACTTTGGCACAAGTAATTCAACACTTTTACCCAAATGTTGCAAACTCATGTTGCACATGTTGCATGAGTGTGTTGCACAACATTTGCTAATTATGTTACACTAAAGTGGTTGACATATCTCACAAAGGAAATTGCACATAAGGTACTTGTGTGTTGCACACTACTCACTTTTTCTTCACATGAAATATAAACATATTATAAGCTTATGCATGAAATGAATGATGCTTGCTTATGCTCATGCAAATGCAATGCCATTAAGGAGCTAAACACCTGGGGTGTTACAGCCCTCCCCCCTTATAAAAATCTCGTCCCGAGATTTGGAAAGCGTACCATTTTTCATAGAATTCTTTATAACCATCCTGCAAATAATCCTCCCGTTCCCACGTAGCATCACTCTCACTTCCCTGATTACTCCACATCACTTTGTACCACTTAACCACTTTACTTCTAGTTACTCGTTCCTGAGTATCGATCACTCGGACTGGCTTTTCTTCATAGGTTAGGTCGGATTCCAGCCTGATATCACCTAAAGGAACTTGTTCCTCAGGAACTCGAAGACACTTTTTAAGCTGAGATACATGGAAAACGTTGAATATGGCTCTCATCTCAGGAGGCAACTGGATTTTGTACGCAACAGCTCCACTCTTGCCTATGATACGGAAAGGACCCACGTATCTTGGTGCAAGTTTCCGCTTAACACCAAAACGTTGGACACTCTTCATTGGAGAAACTTTCAAATAAACGAAGTCTCCAACTTCAAATTCGAGTGGTTTTCTACGACGATCCACATAGCTTTTCTGTCTCGCTTGTGCTGCAGCCATGTGTTTCTGGATGGTACGGACTTGTTCCTCGGCTTCCTAGACAAAATCAATGCCATAATACCTTCTTTCCCCAGCTTCTACCCAGTTTAGTGGAGTTCGACACTTTCGACCGTACAAAGCTTCGAATGGGGCCATCTTAATACTCTCTTGATAACTGTTATTGTACGAGAATTCGGCTAAAGGTAACCATTTTTCCCAAGAACCCTTGGATGAAATGATGCATGCTCGCAACAGATCTTCCAAGATTTGGTTAACTCGTTCTGTCTGACCCGATGTCTGGGGGTGATAAGCAGAGCTTCTCACTAACTTGGTTCCCAGAAGGTGATGCAAATGCTCCCAAAAGCGAGCAGTGAACTGGGGACCACGGTCAGAAATGATAGTACGAGGTATCCCATGAAGCCGGACTATCTGATTGAAGTACAACTCAGCATAGTCAGTGGGACGATAGTCCACTCTCACTGGGATGAAGTGAGCTGATTTGGTCAAACGATCAACAATTACCCAAATAGAGTTATGATTTTTGATAGTAGGAGGAAGTCCGACAATGAAATCCATACTTATCTCTTCCCATTTCCAACCTAGGATAGAAAGTGGTTGAAGCAACCCAGCTTTCATGTGCACAGCTTTAACTCTGCAACAGGTGTCACATCTAGCAACATATGCAGCTATCTCTTTCCGCATCTTGGTCCACCAATAAAGTGGCTTCAAATCATAATACATCTTATTACTACCAGGATGGATGGACAACTTGGACGAATGTGCTTCGGACAGGATCTGATCTCTAAGCTCTCGGTCCTTAGGTACCACTAACCTATCCTTAAACCACAGCACACCTTCGTCATCTAACCTGAAATGCTTAGTCTCTCCTTCATTCATCTTCCGTTTTATGTGAAAGATACCCAGATCAGTCTTTTGGAGCTCAATGATTCTATTTCTGAGAGTACCACTGACAGTGATGTTGTACAAGAGTGCCGGATGTAACAGGCGAGATCGGTAAAAATCAGTTTCAATTAAGGAATGGCAATGAGACTTACGGATTAAAGCGTCCGCAACCACATTTGCCTTGCCTGGGTGATAGTGTACTTGAAGATTATAATCTTTAATCAACTCGAGCCATCTTCTCTGACGCATATTTAGCTCGGGTTGGGTGAAGATGTATTTGAGGCTTTTGTGGTCTGTATAGATATTGCAGACATTGCCCAGCAGATAATGTCGCCATACCTTCAAAGCATGAACAACTGCGGCCAGTTCTAAGTCATGCGTTGGATAATTCACCTCATGCTTCTGAAGTTGTCGGGAAGTATATGGAATTACTCGGCCTTCCTGCATCAAAACACCTCCCAAACCTATGCCTGAGGCATCACAGTAAACATCAAAAGGTTTCTCGATATCCGGTTGTGCCAAAACCGGAGCCGAGGTTAGGAGGGTTCGTAGTTGGTGAAAAGCCGCATCACACTCAGGAGTCCAGACAAACCTGGTGTCTTTTTGCAGCAACCGAGTCATGGGTTTGGCTATTTTTGAGAAATCCGGGATGAAGCGACGATAATAGCCAGCCAACCCAAGGAAACTCCGGACCTCATGAACCGAAGTAGGAGCCTTCCAATTCAATACTTCTTGTACCTTAGTGGGATCCACCATAATTCCTCCATCGGACAACACATGCCCCAGGAAAGGTACTTCACGAAGCCAGAATTCACACTTACTGAACTTCACATACAGTTTATGCTCACGCAGTCTGCTGAGGACAATACGCAAATGTTCAGCGTGTTCTTCCTCACTTTCAGAGTATACCAGGATGTCATCAATAAATACCACCACAAACTTGTCCAATTCAGGCATAAACACCGAATTCATCAAGTACATGAAGTGTGCGGGGGCATTTGTCAAGCCGAAAGACATAACAAGATACTCATAAAGACCGTATCTGGTAGAAAAGGCTGTCTTTGGAACATCTTCCGGGCGGATTTTAATTTGATGGTAGCCAGATTTTAGATCGATCTTGGAGAAAACTTTAGCTTTAGACAACTGATCGAACAAGATGTCGATACGTGGTAGAGGGTACTTATTTTTGACAGTGACTGCATTAAGAGGTCTATAATCTACGCACATCCGCAACGACTGATCCTTCTTCTTTACAAAGATAGCAGGACATCCCCACGGCGACGAACTAGGATGAATCAACCCCTTCTTCAAAAGTTCATTCAATTGCACCTTAAGTTCAGCTAGTTCATTCGGAGGCATCCTATAAGGTCTCCTAGAGATGGGAGCCGTGCCAGGCAACAACTCAATTTTAAACTCCACATCCCGATCCGGAGGGAGTCCCGGCAAATCATCGGGAAAAACGTCCGGAAATTCATTTACTACAGAAATTTCAGCCAACGCCTTTGCTTGCACAGCATGAATTTCCCCCGACAATTCAACCTTTCTGGGAAGTTGTACTAGAAAACCCTTTTGATCTGTAGGATCTCTGAGCATAACTACCCGAGCGGATGTGCCAATGAGTACCCCATTCTGACTCATCCAATTGATGCCCAAGATAACATCTATATCTAAACCAGGTAAAACCAATAGGGCAAGCGAATAACTTCGCCCTTCTATCTCAAACTTAAGGTTCCCCACTACTTTGTTTGTGGAAATATTCCCACTTGCAGCACTAATACAATAACCCACACCTTCAACAGTATGCAACTTGTGTGCAAATTTTGATGCAAACTTAGGACTGATAAAGGAATGCGAAGCACCTGAATCAAAAAGTACCACTGTGGGGTGTTGGTCAACTAGAAACTTACCAGCGGTGACCACCTCACCAGATGGAATTTCCTCAATGCTGTTATAATGGGCGTGTCCCTGATGACTACCTTGGTTGACATTTTTCTTAGGGTACGGACAGTTCCGGACCCAATGACCTGGCTTGTTGCAATTCCAGCAAGGCATATTGCTAGGAGGAACACTAGAGCTGCTCTGTCCAGAAGTCCCCTTTGGCAGAGCGACGGTATAAGCCTTACGGAACCCCGTTTTTGCAGCAGGCTTCTTCTGCGGCGGATGGAACTTTGTATTCTGAGCAGGTGGGCGAGGGGAAGACCTCGGTGCCGCTGAGGCCCTTGACTGAGAAGCACTTGCCTCAAGGGCCCTTTTACGGCTCTTAGAGGCAGAATAAATAGTATTGTTGTTCTCCTGGGTCAAAGCATCGCTGATGAAATCATTGAAAGTAGTACATTTGCTAGTGCCCATAGTTTTCATCAGTTTTGGGCCGAGGCCCCTTTTGAAGCTAGCAATCTTTTTGGCATCGGTATCCACAAACTCTGTGGCATACCTTGCCAGGTTGTTGAAGGACTGCAAGTATTCAGTCAGGCTTTTGTTTCCTTGCGACAGCCTCATAAACTCTGTGTGCTTGATTGCCATAAGACCGGGAGGGATATAATTTCCCCGGAATGCCGCCTTAAACTGATCCCAAGCAATCGGGACATTGGCAGGTAGTGTGGAACGATAGTGGCTCCACCAAATGCCCGCCGGACCATGCAACTAATGGGAAGCATACTCAGTTTTCAGCTCATCAGTTAGGCGTAGCAGACGAAACTTTTGTTCAATGGTATTCAACCACTCGTCAGCCTGCAGTGGTTCTTCCGCTTCCTTGAAGAGCGGGGGCTTTGTATCCAGAAAGTCCTTGAAATCGCTGTACTGATTTGGCTCTGGGCCCTGGCGGCCATGACGAGCCTCTCGATTAGCCAGTTGGCGCATGGCGTCAGCCAACATACGCTGCCCCTCAACCACTGATTGCATCAACTCGGCCGGAGTAGGTGGTGGCGGAGGGGGCGGCTGTTCCTCCTCCTCATTTCCATGACCCCGGCGTAGATTGTACGACATCTGCAAAATGCATAGCCAATGAGCACTGACGATGTGGGAAATTTGTAGATGAATTATTGCGAAATGTCAATCTGACTATATGAATAGATTTCTCATAATAATTAAGGCACAATAATTCATCACAACCGCACAATCCATTCTAGCGCATCATTTGATGAGATCATACTTGGTAATCCAACAAGATGCTCTTTGATAAAGGCTCACTCACAGGGAGCACAACGGTTACCGGACCGTTTACGTTGCTATCTACGTGATTTTTAACCTTTTGCACGGTACTTGGATTCGATCTCAAGATTTTTAGTTGACTGTGAAAGGCTACTTCAAACTGACCACAAAGAGACTTCTCAATGAAGAGTTCCATGGTGGATCATGACTAGCCACCTCGATACCTGCGCGTGCCAAGCAGCATAGCCTTATGTCGCGCGCCATAGGAGGCCCTCGGTTTCGTCGCGGCACCGAAGGGTGCTAATCGTGACACCATCATCGAACACAACATAATAAGACATCAAGTTGTGATCGAAATTAACAGGTTCAAACTACATTCAGGAAACATACGGTTCAACCTTACATCCCAAAGTCAAGTTATTACAAGGCCTCACTCCTTCCCAGGGAGGGCACAAAAGACGATCCTAACATTATAGGCACGTGATGACTACTCTAAGCATCATCCTTCGAGTCAGTGTCAAGGATCTCCCTGCCGTCCTCATCACTGATAGGCTCTAACTCCTCGTCTTCTTCTTCTTCTGGCTCTTCCTCTGGTGCTTCTGTAGGTGGGGCATCCTGTGGTCCATCAACCTCCACTTCATCATCATCCTCAGCCATGAAGATTCCTGATCCCATATCTTCATCTACATTGTTGTTTCTAGGTAGCAGGGGATTAAGCTGGTTATTCAGACGGTGCACTTCTTCATGAAGGTTGTCATTGTATTCTTCAGCATTTTCTAACTGTTGCTCGAGCTCAAACTGGCGAGCCCTCAGAACATTCTCTTCGTGCCAGGCTTCATCCCTCTGTTCCATCACACGGACCAACATGCATTGACAGTTGCGATTTGCCACTATCAACCTCTGGACTGCAAGCGTTTCTTGATCACGATCATGAATCACTTGTTCCAGTTGTTGCCGTGCTGCATTCCTGGCAGCAGTCACTTCAGCCAACTCTGCCCTCAGCCTTTCCACCTCAGTAGGCTCAGGGCGGGGCTCACGTGGAGCGAGCTGGTGACGCGGTGCCCTACCCCCAGTGGACTTACGAGCGGTCCTCTTGGTACGTGCCATCTGTAGCAACAAGATAAGATACGACTTAAAGTGAGGATCATTTAGGGGATACGAAATTTACTTTAGTCAGGAGTACAGAAATTTTTAAGGAGGGAGTAAATGATATGTACGATATAATTAAACATGATGCATGCATGTTCCGTATGCCCTCTCACCTTAGTAGAAACCTAAAGTTCTAACGCTAGGCGGTGACATACATACATTCTCTCATATAAGCGAAACTATCGGTCTACTCGTTACGCTGTTAGTGTACCTGCAGAAAACCTCATTTCAACCCAACAGTTTCCCAATATAAGCACACAAGAAAGCGGTAATTTAAATACTTTCCATATACACATCCCCTGATGGATATACTTCAGTATCAAAGCTACCCGATATAAAGGTTCCCACAATTAAGTGCTTACGTAATTACATGGTTTAAACATGTAAGTATGCAAGTCACCAAAACTACTCTCCCCTAGATCGCTGGTTGGACGATCATGCTCTCACAACTCACACTTACCAGAGCGTCGAGGCAATTGATCCATACATTACCACCCAAGTGGATGGCATCCATACAATATCACGCCGTATGGACGACGAAACAAAAACAAACAAGGCCCCCAAGTTAGTCTTTATAATAAGCCACCTAAGAGTCCTTATTTGGGCTAAGGGATGTGATCACTGGCATACCTAAAAATAATTTTTAGTGTTTTAACCCTTTTTCATAATCAAATATTTTTGTTTTTAAATACTCGTATGATGTTTTTAATGTTGAATTATGCTCCGGTACCAGCTGTAACAGAACCGACCAAATTATAAGAGCACAAGTACGAAAACAAGCACCGAAGCGCTCAAATTTTCAAACTTGAGCCCATATAATCCCGGTAGTCAATCGAAATCACGAAGGATTTCAAACCAAACTGCTTACAACCAGGATCGCATCATTCAACATACACATCGTATGTTACATTTCACAAGTAGTTCCGAAATAAGTTTACACCACGGAGTAGCAAATATTACAAACCAAGTTTGAAAGTAGCGGAAGCATAACACACACACTAGTTAATTAAATACTGCCAGTCTGGATGATCAACAACCCGCAAAAGCATGAGGAAACTACATAAAAGATGATCACGCCCAAGTGATCTAGTCTTCTTCACCCGTAGGGTGGAGACACGTCTTGCAGAATCCCTGATAAAGCATGTCATCTGCAACAGGAGGGAATAAACCCTGAGTACTGGAATGTACTCAGCTAGACTTACCCGTCGAAAACCAGAAATAAGATGACACCAAGGATTATGCAAGGCTTACACAAGAGGCTAGCTGACATAACATTTTGCATAAAGGCATAAGTAATTAAAACTCTTATAGCCTGTACTAGCAGTTATTTTTAGCATTTACCTGTCATCTATCTTAGCACCTGTACTAAACATGCACTTGATTATAATCAAACAACATTATTATTATATCCATAGCAGGTATATCATTATGGCAACATTGTATCATTCCCTTAACCACCAGTTCATTTAATGAGTTCTACGTTGCCGCTGCTCAAGTCAAGTGCTCACTAACCGGGAGCGACGACGATTCGAATCGAATTCCTATCCAGCTGGAGGGGTATTTCTAACACTCACCGCGCAGGCCCCTGCCAGGGTCGCACAAGCCACCTTTTCATATGATTCAGGAATCGCGGGTCCGAATGATGTCGCGATCCCAAGGGCGACACTCTGCCAGGTGATAGGGACTCTAACCCCCCTTGGTCTCACGCCAATGTCCCCAAGCACATCCTTTCTCTCCTCCAAGAAGCAACCTACCATTCGATTCCCGGCCTGAACCACATTACTCGGCTTCGCGGTCGGAACGACTTATCCGGCCAACTAAGTGTTAGACTGCGTTCAACATGACTCAAGGACGTACAGCGAATCGGTCCTTAAACGACTCAGACGGGCATAGCTCCACACCCAAGACGTGAAGTGTCTTGCGGCTGTACTATCGAACTCCCGCCCGGTCTCAATTTCATTTTTAAGCATGGTTCCATCCACGATAGCCATAAAGCCACTCGTGACTCCTTCCTACATCTCGCGGATGACCGGAAATCACCCGACTTCTACCGTACTAAGCAGGGCTAAGCATTGACACGTGCCTAAACCTAATATAGGATTAAGTACGATATCTGGACAAGGACAGGTATAATGCAACAAGTGTTTTCATATAACTCCTACAACTTAATGCAGTAAACAATTAAAAGTACTCAAGATTAATTTATAAATCAGTAGGTTCAGCATGCACCGGGGCTTGCCTTTCAGAAAGGTCGAGGGCCGGTGGTCTGGACACTCAGGAAGGTCGTCTGCGGGCACTCCTTCGCCTGCTGGATCCTCGGGCTCCTGCTGCTCCGGGTCCTCCTCCGGAATCACAGGCTCGGATTCGAGGAGAGTTACCCCCTTCGGTACACCTATTGCATGAATGCACAATAAATATAATGGATGCATAAATGGGTGCAACATGCTCGGAATGAAATGCATTTCAGAAATAAAATACTCTATTCAAGTTATTTTATTAGTACGTGCAAATCTCTTCTCCGGTGGAGAAGTACTTACCTAATCTACCCAACCTAAGATATAGTTGTTCCTCTTCGGTTAAGGCCCTAACACCTAATAAACACAAGAGTAACATTATTTAGGTTACCACAGTAAGTTATTCTGGACAGCAGCTCAAAGATCCTGACACAACTGGAGAATCCCAACTCCAAAAGATATGATCTAAGACAATCTGGAAAGCTTATGAAATGCACCACAAATTGTTTTCAGACCACAGCACTTAATTCCAAAGTTTACCTAGTCGAAATTCCAAAGTTCCAGAATCTGTTCTCTCTAAACAGAGAGCAGTCAATTCTAGACTGTTACTTAAAACAGCAATAACTCCCAAACTACTAAGCCAAATGCTCCCAAATTTTGACACAAGCTCATTTACAAGTTTTACTACAACTTTGGTATTTACAAGTGTTTCAGCAACCACCTTTATCCAAGGTCAAACCTAGAAATACTATCAGCTGTCCAGAAAACCTTAAATTGTAAAGGTTAAATATTTATTGATGTGACAAACATTCTCTAAGACCAAACTAATACTACTACAAGTTCACAAATGTCACAAAAACACCAGAAAGTAAGGTGTGCCCACCTAGAATGTTTATTTAAACTCATTTCTTAATTTACTTAAGTAGTTAAGTGGAATTTCAAACATATATGTAAACTGCTCCTAAAATTCTACAAAAATTACAGGGGACTCTCTGACCCAAAAAGAGACTACTGTAAAAATTTGAACTCAATTTATTCAGAGAAACTCTCTGAACAAAATTCACAAGCCCAAAAGGCTGATTTTTGTATAAATAACAAAGCATAGTAAAAAGTGTCAAACAACAGATTTCTTAATTTTCTTGGACACTCTAGGGTACCAAGACATTCTCCAAAAATTTATATGAACATTGCACATGTAGAAAAATTACAAAAATTCATTTAAGTATTTCCTAGAATAACAAGATAGCATTATAACTTGGAAATTACTTAAGCACTGATGCCCAAATTTTTACCAGAGCTAGGGCTAGCATAGAGTAACCTACCCACCAAATTTCATGATTTATGGAACACTACAGCTCAAGTTATAAATTTAACAAATTTGCATACATTCCAAAACACATTTAAAAGATCTATTTAATTCTCCTAAATTTCTACATAACATGCTCAAAGACATATTTTTATTAAATACTATACCTAACTGTGAGTCTAACAAAATTGGAAGTACTCAGTTTGGAGCTACCAATTAGGAGTTACAAAAATCACAAATCAGCATTCAAAACTGAAAATTTGAACTATCCTTAAGAACAACAGCCACTGACAAGTGGGACCCGGCTGTCAGCCGATCCCATTGGTCAGCGACAGCAAAGCAGAGGAGGCGGCTGCGACGCGCGGAAGACGGCGTAGCTCGCCGACGGTGACCTCACCGGCGACGAGAACGGCACCAACGTGACCGCCTAGACCTACTGCGTCGATTGGTACCCTAACCGCAAACCCTACCGAACCCTAGGTATGTCGGCCATGGCGCACGGCGGCTCGGCCATGGCGCGCGGCGGTGCGCGGCCGTTCTCCGGCTCGGCCAGACTGGCTTCCCGGCAACCTCAACACGAGAGCTACTACGCGTGCTAGGGAAGACGGAACGAAGGCGAGGGGAGAAGGAGTGGTGCGATGATGCTCTGGCCACGGTGAGCGCCATCTCCGGCGAGGGTGCGACAGCGCGGGAACGCCGACAGCGGCCTCACCTGAGGTCGATTGACCGCGCGGAAATGATGACGAGCAAGAGGGGATCTCGGCGGAGCTTCGGTGAAGGTGTAGTGCGCGTTTTTGCGGTGGTGAGTGCGCGGGAGCTTGCCGAAGCTCACAGCGGCAATGGCGGAGATGCCTGCGGTGAATTGTAGAAGAAGGGCGAGGGAATGGAGGGAGTGGAGGGCAGCAGCAGCATGCTGGCAGCTTAAGCCCGCCAGGTCGCTCACGAGTGGGGGCAGAGCTGGAGCATGGCGACCACGCGGCGCCCCGGCCCTGCGCTCGGCCGGCCACGCGGCTCACTGCCGGTGACTGAACTTGGCGTTTCAGAGCCCAAAGGCATCGACTGACAGCGTGATTTCAGCCGAGCAAAACTCCTAATCTAGCCCGATTTAGCGATAGGTGTTAACAACAAAAATGTAGAGCTATGTGTGGACAACAACTTTGTCAATTGGCTCAAGGACTGGTTCGGCCTGGTTTGTGAGTTACAAGTTGTCAAAGTGAGGTACAGTGAAACTGAAAAGTCCAATTTCCAGACTTAGAATTTTTCTAAGTGTTGATCACCACTCAAGCTGACTTGTGGGCCATTTTTGAGCATGTTCTGGTCATTTTCATGAGATGGCCATATTAGAACTTTTGTTCCTCATGAAATTCTCTACAACTTTGCTTAAGGTTGCTCCTCCATGCAAGATTTCTAAGCTGGACTTTTTAATTGGTCAAACCAGATCACTCTAGGGTTCCAAACTTGGTCAACAACATTTGGAAGGCAATTTGGTAATTTTGGTCAACATGAACATTGCTCCACTACTTACCCTAAATGTAATTAAGGTGTTATAAGACCTAATTAGCCACCCTACACATTGGTTGCACAAAATTCCTAGTGTCACATACTTTGGCACAAGTAATTCAACACTTTTACCCAAATGTTGCAAAGTCATGTTGCACATGTTGCATGAGTGTGTTGCACAACATTTGCTAATTATGTTACACTAAAGTGGTTGACATATCTCACAAAGGAAATTGCACATAAGGTACTTGTGTGTTGCACACTACTCACTTTTTCTTCACATGAAATATAAACATATTATAAGCTTATGCATGAAATGAATGATGCTTGCTTATGCTCATGCAAATGCAATGCCATTAAGGAGCTAAACACCTGGGGTGTTACAATAGCTCTAGAACATCCATGGGAAACACCATCCAAGTGAATGTTGGTAGTTTTGCATGGATATTAGAACCATATACATAAATCGTTTGCATAATATAATGAACATAATTAGTCCACGGATAAGTTTGTGACACTGACCTGAAAAGGTACAGGATAGAAAAGAGGCTTGTTGGAATAGCAAACAAAAAATGTAGTGAAATATATCCTGATCTTGAAATACCTCCCGAAATAGCCATCCTTGAATGTTGAGTCCAATAGGATTCAACTTTCCACCTACTGACCACATGCTAAAAAGCAGATTGTTTCATAAAATTGTGTTGTTAGTCAAAATATGAACTTTAAGTTACTAACTTTCAGCTTGCGATTCACATGTTACAAGCCATGTATTAATGAAATCATCCATAAACGAGCAACCATTCAGCTTACTAATGATGCTAGAGATGTATAGTCAAACTGATTGGTATATAGAGGCAGCAGACACAACACATGAATTAGATTAGTTTCCATCCAACCAAGATGAAATATTTTCTTCATGTCATCAAAGTTGAATGCAATTGTTCTGACTGGGCCTCCAAATGTATTCTCCATGACAGAGAAGCAGCTCTTTTTACTTTTCCAATCTTTCTAGACATTTTGCGCTCTTGAGTATCACCTTTGGTCCCATGGCTCAAAGCACTTCCTCCAAATAATCACCACTACATTCATCCACCTCACGTCTTCCACCTTCATTGAGACCACCTTCGTACCCCACACATCGTCGACGATCATTGCCACTAGCTTCATCCTCAACAGCTCAACCACCACCACCTTGTTCACACGCACTCAACACTTATGCATCAAGCTCAGCTATAAATGCGTCAATGTAATTGTGGTCATCTTCTTTCATATTTTCTTCTCATGTCTGAACGTCAATGGGTATTTCACCATTGTTGACGGTCCTTATTCATCACTTATTAGCATCAACATGATATTCATTTGATCATAAAATCAAGATAAAAGCAACATTTATATTATGATTTTACTTGGTTCCACTTGTACTTGGAAGATTGTGTATGCAGGGACAAAAAATGGTCAACACACATCAATACAAGGCTTCCAGAAGGCATTCCACACAGCAGGGGGGCCATGGCCCACATGGTGGCACCACCCGGTACCACAAGGGCGCTGCCCGGCTAGTGTCCCACATGCCCCTGCTGTAACGTCCCGCCTCCTCGAGGCCGGGCCCGCTTACATCTGGCCGCTTTTCTAGGACATAGACTGCCCTCACAGACCAACACAAGTCTTTTCTGCGCACTTTGTCCTCACTCGTGCGCATCCGAAAAGAACTTCCCGGTCGGTCACCCATCGCTCCAGGCCAAGCACGCTTAACTTTGGAGTTCTTTTGATATGGGCTTCCGGAAAAGAAGTTGCAACTTTGTTGGTATGAGTATCCTATTAATCCTATTAAGCCCTGGGCCGGGATGTTACATCCTCACCCCCTTAAGAGATCGACGTCCTCGTCGATCAATCCCAAGCCAGGAGCGTCCTCTCTTGGCCACGTCCGTATGTCCAGAGCCAGCGCATGTGCCATGCTGTGTGACCACGACGGATCCACACCAGCCATGCGCACCATGCCTGCGCAACTGCGACACACGCGCCCGTGAAACCGCGAGAGTCGGCTCTGATACCATTCTGTAACGTCCCGCCTCCTCGAGACTGGGCCCGCTTACATCTGGCCGCTTTTCTAGGACATAGACTGCCCTCACAGACCAACACAAGTCTTTTCTGCGCACTTTGTCCTCACTCGTGCGCACCCAGAAAGAACTTCCCAGTCGGTCACCCATCGCTCCAAGCCAAGCACGCTTAACTTTGGAGTTCTTTCGAGATGGGCTTCCGGAAAAGAAGTTGCAACTTTGTTGGTATGAGTATCCTATTAATCCTATTAAGCCCTAGGCCGGGATGTTACAGAACCTATGGTCTACGTGCACTGGAGTCTAGGAGGGTCTTGCAGCGGCACTATGTGGGCCGTGACGATGTCAAGGAGCCGAAGAAGCCCTAGGTGTCGTTCGGCTATCCTGTTCTGACACACTAAGTGTTAGGCTGTGTCGGCTTGGACCGGTCTCCCCCGGGTGCGCCTTCTAGAGGCTTCTTGGTGGCGAAGGAGGCCGGCTTGAGAGGCTGACGTGCAGGCTCGGGAGCCCCCGAGCCCCTAGAGGTCGTGGAGGAGTTTGTCTTATTACGTCATGCCTCGTGCGTGACCCTATCGGAGGAGTGGTTGACAGCGTCGCGCCTGCGGGGCAGCGCCAGGGAGCCTCCGAGCCTTGGTGGCTCGGGGCGTACCTTCTCGTGCCCATGCCTTCGCTGCTGCCGAAGGCCGGGAGGATGCCAAGGATTGGATCTAGGCTTTTGTCTGTCGGGAGCCTCAAGCTTGGTCGAGCCCCTAAGCCCTGAGCGAAAGCTGTGGTCATGCTCGGGCTCGGGCTCGGCCAGATTTCTTGGCCTGAGGATACGCGCGAGCATACCTGATGGGTATAGCTCCCGAGCCCCTGAGCGATCCTGGAAGGGTCGATCAGGGGGATCTCTCGGTCAAGAACCTTTGATCCCGAGGCTTAACATACCCATATGTTAGGATCTCGTCGCTCGCCTTGCGAGGGCGCGACCTCTTTTTGTAGTTTTAGTTTTGCTGCTTTGGTTACATGGCGTTAAAGTTTGCAAATAAGAGTCTTAAACGGTTTAGATCGTGATCATGGCATGCGATCAGATCAGACAGTCCTATATATACAGCGTATCGGCCAACGCCAAAATGCATATAGGGTTTTTGCCTCTTCTCACTGCTGTGCTGCCTCCATAGTCTCTTCATCCTAAACATCTGCGTGCACCATCGATCGGCAGAGCAGGTCTCCGGAACTTTCGTCCTTGCGGTCCTGTACCGGATAATAAGGCTTTTGGAAAGTGCCTTCGCACGACTACTCTCAACCTCCATGACGGCTCGTCTTCCAAAGGCTGCGCCGCAACGTCGTCTGCACCACTAGTAGATTCCTAAGCTCTGCTGGCTACCGGTGGGACGAGCGGTTAGCCAGATTAATATAAACCATAGAAACAAAAACACATAAATTTTGGCTCTTTAATATTAGGTATATAGATTTTTTTTGGCATGCTTCAACATTTTTGTCAGTTTGATTCAAGAACATGAAGTCTTGCTCAACATCAAATAAGTTATATCTAAAATGCTTGACACATGTATTCAAAAAATTGAAGTAATAAATTTGAATTGGAATGTTGATTTTCAACTAAAAGAAAAATAATATAGACATATGGGATCCGACATGGTGATTGAAATCGAATTGAAAACATATTCACTACTCGGGACATAAATTGCATTTAAAGTTTGACACTCAAACGGCCTTGTTCGCTTCGTTGAAAAGCAAAGGCTAAAAGTACCGTTAGCTAATTTGTTGTGAGAGAAAAATACTATTCATTCGCTGAAAAAGTATGGCTCATAAGACAAACGAACAGGGCCTAATAAAAAAACCACCCCCATCGATCAATTTTTGTCATGACATCCATATGTACAGTGTGAGGTGCCCAAGAGATGTAGCCGCGCAGCCGCCCATGTGGAAGGGGCAAATAAGGCAGAAGCTTTTTTTAATCAGGTATAATTTGGACACAAATAACCCACATGCTCTGTACTCACCACCAAACGCAATTTCTGGAAAATATCAGCAAAGAAGAGATTGGGAGACACGTTGCCTCCGCGCAGTACACCGAACACGTAAGCGTGCATGTATCCTAAAATTTCTCGAAAAATTCTAGAAAAAAATGCGATTACCATAGTTTAAACCCTGATGGATAGCGTCCCGCTGGACAGCCCTACCACTAGACCACTAGCCCATTCACGAGGGAGAAGCTTGTTGGTTCCACGTTCACTCGAAAGTTTAAAAGTTACTATTACTACTAAGTCAATACTAACAGTAATCTTACAAACCCAGCAAATAGCAGATAAAAAAAAGCAAGCAGACCTCGCAGAAGGAACGAGCTGAATTACATTATTGCAAATTGTTCAACGAAGTCACTGGTTCTTAAACCCAACTAACTTCACACTCACCACAATACAAAAGAAGGAACAAATTGAGAACCATGGACCAATCATCCAAGCGCACACTGCCTTGGGGGCTTTCACCTGAACCAAACAAATGCTGCGAGTTCATCTCAGCCTAACCGTCACTTCATGCTGCCAACACTATGACTGAGGAAGAGGAACCGGGGACGGCGACGGCACCCTTTGCTCACGTGAGGCAGAGCACTTAGAAGTCGCTGCTGGCGACGGGGGCGTGGTCGCCGCACATGTAGATGTACCGATACACGATGCCAGCGAGGCCGCCGCCGACGAGCGGGCCAACCCAGTAGATCCAGATGTTGGTGAAGTCGCCGCTGGCCACGGCGGGGCCGAAGGAGCGAGCCGGGTTCATGGACCCGCCGGAGAAGGGCCCGGCTACGAGGATGTTGGCGCCGACGATGAAGCCGATGGCGATGGGAGCGATGGTGCCGAGGGAGCCCTTCTTGGGGTCAGCCGCGGTGGCGTACACAGTGTAGACGAGGCCGAAGGTGACGATGATCTCCATTACGACGCCCTCGAACGCGCCGATGCCGGACAGGCCGTGGGTCGGGGTCGCCTGCGGGATTAAAGAAAAGTTGTCAGGCAGCCACAGCCGTTAGATTTCTGAGCTTGATCTGCTGCCTGCCGGCGAATTGTACATCATCTCATATCTCTGCAGAACTCGACGTACCACACCAGTAGAGTACTGAACGAGGACGGCACCGACGATGGCGCCGAGGAGCTGGGCGATCCAGTAGAAGATGCCGGTGAGGATGGTGATCTGGCCGCCGAGGGCGAGGCCGAAGGTAACGGCGGGGTTGACGTGGCCGCCAGAGATATTGGCGCCGATGGCAACGGCGACGAACAGTCCGAACCCATGGCACACCGCCACGGCGATCAGCCCGGCGGGATCAAGCGGCGCGCCACCGGTCAACTTGGCTGGAATAATCCATCGATGCAGCCCGTTAGTAAACGCATCGCCTTGGGCCGTGCATGTCAGTCGATCCATATATATATATATATGCCACCACGAAAGCTAATTAACAATTAATGGTGATGACTGGCTCACTGTATGCGATGGCGGAACCGACGCCGGCGAAGACGAAGACGAGGGTGGAGATGAACTCGGCCACGTAGGCCTTTAGGGAGGCCGCGCTGAAGGAGTCATCGAACCGGCCGAAGGCAATGTTACCCGACATGGTGGCGCTGGCAGGAGAGGGGTCGCCGCGTACGAGCTGACTGACGACCAGAGAGATCGGAGCTGCGTTGGTACTTTGGTAGCCACTCGCTGAGAAAGTGAGAATACACACCGATCGACGAAGGGGTGAATGAGCCGCCGTTCTTATAGGGTGGCTGCCTGTGCCTCAGTCAGATCAACGATGTCTCGAGAAGCAAAATAAAGGGCCACCAAAATAAATGGAAAAATAAATACTACTTTGTGAGGTTATAATAATGGATCAGGTTGGTATTTGGCCTGCTCACTGCAACTTTTTGTGTTGGATATGGCTGCAAAAAAAGAACTACCATGTACTATAGAGAATACTAGAAACAGCTGCAGCTGTAGCGAGCAGGCTAATTATAGATGATCTCATATGGGAGTTTTCGTTTTCTTTTCGCATCAGATGTTTGGAAGTTGATTTGTCATGACATGATGCCAAAGTAAGTCCCCGTTTGGATACCACCTGAATTGTATAAAAACTAGACTGATATAAGCTGGATTTAAAAGTTAGATTGAAAATTTATTTTAGATTCATAGCTTGTAAAAGCTGAGGTAGGCTATTTTACAGGGTAAAATTACCATAGTATATAGCCTTACTTCTTTGCTTTTTATGCTGCTGCTGTCATAATAGCCAGGGGTGGCGGACGCGCAAGGGGCGCAGTGGTTGAGATGCTCCAGTGGGAGCCAGCCGGCCGGGGCTTGAACCCCGGTTCCGCACGCCTCCTTGAAGGCAGCGGCCAAAGGCCGCCGTTTAAAAAAATAAAAATAAAATAATAGGCAGGGGTGTAATTAACTTTTAATGTCCAAAAGTTTCAAGAAGCTGGGTTGCATTAGCTTCCTAGATTGTAGAATATGTAACTCTCCGGATTGTAAAAGCTAGGTGAAAGTTGTGGTTGTTTGGAGCTCCTGATAGAATCTAGAAGACACGTTGCACAATCCACCATAATCCAAATAGGCCATAACCATATGATGTTCCCTCCACTCCAAAGTATAGAAATCAAATACCTCAAACTTGACTAAGTTTTAGAAAAAAAATTATCTAAAAATTCTAAGGAAAGGTCCATTTTTTACCTTCAAACTTGTGTAGTTTGATTTTCATTCTTAAACTATGAAACAGAAATCAGACACTCTTCACTGAGCAAAACCGAAAAAAGTTGGTCCTCCTAATGGATTTAAAGTTGGTTTTCTATTTTGTAAAACTAATAAAGATCTGATTTACTATAAAAATGATATCTCCTTGTTTATGATCCATATATAGGTACATAGAAATGGTTTATTTCTATTCTTATATTGTTTTACTTCTCATAGTTGCACTCTTTATTTATTTAAACAAGTAATATCCAAATAACTCTAAAATAAAATTGCAACTAGTTTCATACTTTTATGATTTCAAATAAATTAAGTATAAATTTCTAGAGATCAAAATTGGTTTTAAAATTGGAGGGGGTGTGTTACCCAATTTCATAAATGCTCAGTCAAGCATATTTCATCAAGAGCTTAATGAAAAAAATTTGATATTGATATGTCAGTGTATTTTTCTGTAATTTGGTCAAAGATAGAAATTTTGATTTAGTGCAAAATTAAAGAGATTATAATTTGAAACAAAGAGTGTATATTATTAAGATGGGGCACTAAACCGATCGTGGTTGTTGCCTTCATGTGGGGTGAAGGAAAACTGAGCTCTAGACATCCCACCCTCTCCACCAGTCCCCTCATATTTCCCTCCTTCCTCCCTTCTCCCTCCCTCTCGAGCAATCCACATGTCATTCCACATTTTGCTCTAGAACATCATATAGTATTGCATAAGTTAGTAGACGTGGTCTTGATATAATCGTTGCCACCATAGTTAGATGACATGGTCGTTGAAGTCATCAATTTAGTGTGTCTTGTAGAATTGTGTCATAGGATGTGAGATATCCATCATATGGATGGAGTTGCGGCAATTGACAAGACTGCATTATTAAAAACCTTGGCAATGAAGCATCAGCGATGATGAAAAAACAGGCACGTATACATGGGAAACCATGATGCATCACTTCAAGATGTCCTAAACACAACTCACATCATCTCTTCATACTTTTTTTGACATGATGCTTGTTGTTGCCCTATCCTGCAATGCCAAGCCTCTACCTTACAGTGCCTTCCTCATTTCTAACCACTCTTCTATGTCCCATAGCAATGCGGTAAAGGTAGGGGTAGTCCAACTTTCATCTCCCTAGGCAGAAGCAAAGATTAATTGGTGATTACATGACCCTATCTCTTCCAATATGGATTTGGGCCCCACCCGACAGTGGCACCAATGATTAGCTTGTCCCACAAATTTTTTTCACATTGTGCCCATTCTCTCTCCTTTGTGTAAGACATACACATTGTCGATGGCTCAGTTAGATGATGTAGTAGAGTGTGCCATGCTGTTTGGAGCTAATTTGGTTGATGATCAATTAATGCGTCAGAGCTTCAAATTATGGTCCCAAGAGGGATCATACATGAAACATCAAGACCAATGCTTTATCCATGATGTATGTGCAAGAAGTGGAAATCATAATGTGTTTATTAGTGGCTTCCTATTGTCTACTAGGATGATCATCCATCATGGGAAAACCATTCTCACTGGACTAGGGAAATCCTCCTAAAAGTGCATGCTTGTAGGTTTTCAAAATTTATGAAAAATTAAGAAATATAATTGTCGGTGTAAGAAACGGCGGTCCTAGCACCAACGAGTAATGAGTGTCTATGCGTCGGGGGTCCGGATGGTGTGCAAGAAGAACACAGGCAATTTATACTAGTTCGGATCGAAGAATGCCCTACGTCCAGTGAGAGAGGAGAGTTATGTATTATCTTGCACCAAAGTGCTCGTAGTAGGGGTTACAAGCGGACGTGAGAGAGGGAGAGGCTCCCAAGTCTCAAGGTGTGAGTGGAGTGCGTGCGCGTGTGACCCTTTCAGATCCCTCGCAAGGTCTAGGAGAGTCGCTTGCTTGTGCGTTGTTTCGTGCTTGTGTGAGGGTTTCACTACTTGTTTTTCTGTGTTCTCTAGAATGGTCCTTGCAAGCTCCTTTTATAGCCTCAAGGAGGTGCAGGGTTACAAGATGTGGTGCGTGGGAGATCCTTGCTGGGGAAGCAGCCCTAGGGCCTTAGGGGGCCTTATCCGGTGGCGTCGTGGTCTGTACTGTAGAGGCATGGCGTCGGTACTCCTAGTACTGCTGCTACATGGCCAGCCATGCGTGCCACTACTGAGGGAGTGGTTTCTGTCTTTTGGTATTGTAGCACCGCGTCATACCTGGTCCTGTAGCCGGCGTGGAGTATTAGTCCTTGTAGTTTGACCTGACGTAGAGGGCCGAGGCCTCGGGGGTGGAAAATGCGGCATGATCTCGCCCTAATCGTGGAAATAGTGGTGCAGAGCAGTTGTTCCATACTCTGTGCACGCACGAATCATGCGTATAGTGCTATCATGGGTGGCATAGTGGTTAGCAGCTCTTCTCCATGCTTGTTGCAGTGGTGGGTATGGTGATTTGACCTGACGTCATGTGAGGTCTTAAGCGCACCAATGGGAGACTGACGTCGGAGGTCAGCCTCGTCGTCCCATGTCTGAGACCCTAGTGGCTGAGGCCTCAGGCGAATCGGAGGTGCTCCGAGACCCCTCTGCATGAGGCCTCGGACAAAGCGGGGATACGGGCAGGTCTGCTCACGCAGCTTGCTAGAGGCCTAGCAAGGGGAGATTTGGCCCATGGGTCTTCCTTTGTCGATTTTTTTCCCTTAAAGGGGAGGTTAGGTGCTTGATTTGTGGTGGGCTTTCACCCTAATTTGGGTACCCCTAATTGTGGTACCTGACAGTGGCACTCGAGCCTATGGAGGAGTTGGTATACTCCTTTAGAGGCTGTATGTTGGCTATGCTATTTGTTGGGGTTTGGCCCAGTCGTTGCTGAGGCCTTGGCTTGTTTTTTGGTTGCTTTTTTCTGGGGGGTGTGCGCGAGCGCACCCGCTGGGTGTAGCCCCCGAGCCTGTGGAGGAGTAAGTGTACTGCTTCAGAGGTTGTATGCTAGTGAGGAGCTAAGTTGACTCATGCTGAGTTTTGCGCCATCGGCTGGCGTTGGGTACCCTTTCCTGATAGGTGCGCATGAGCGCACCCGGTGGGTGTAGCCCCCGAGGCCTTGGAAGGATAGGGTATGCTTCCAAGGTCTTGATTTGGAGTGGAGTGCGAATTCGAAGCGTTTTTTATGGCGCAAAGGTAGCCCCTGAGCCTGTGCCCATGGCGAGAGGTCTATCAAAGGCTTGCTCCAGGTTATCCGACAGTCATTCAGTGGGCCTTAGAACCGTTCAATGGGCTCTGAGGGCTCGGTGCCTCCCTCCGATGGGATCCCACTGGTTGACGCCTACGGGGGTCCTAGGGATGGCTTGGGGCGCCTTGGAACTGTTGGCCTGGTCTCGACTGTTTTCTGAGTTGCCTGAGGGTTGTCCAGTGGGTCTCTGACCCGTTTGATAGGATTTGAGAGCCCGGAGCCTCCCTCTGATGGGATCTCACTGGCCAACCCCTATCGGATCTCGGACGTGACTCAAGGTGTATAGGGTCAAAGGCAATTTCGATTCTCCGCTATTCCGGCGTGGCGGGGCCAGCCCCTGAGCCCTGTAACATATGATAGTTCGAGGGGCCTCGAGAAGGCGATCCTCCTGGCCAACCCTCTGGTGGGGTTAGCTGCTAGGTCTATTTGCCCTGTTTGATGGCTTAGCCTACTTCCGCTCTCACGACTTCCATTTTTGGGTTCCTTGGTTTTGACCAGAGGTTGACGGGCCAAGCTGGGTATCACCAAATGGTTTTTTACATGGGCTATAATCGAGTTCGGGGGAGGCCCTATTTGGATGATGCTTATCTTTGGTAAGGCCCATCGTTCTTTTGAGAGTCCGTGGTTTTGGAAGTTAGATGGCTATATTACAGCGAGTGGGAGCGTTGATTTTTAATCGAGGGAAGTGGAGGGTGGTGGTTCCATTACTCAGTTTTTAGCGGGAAGTGGGAACGTCGGCTCGAGCTCCGAGATCGCATTGATGATCTCGGGTGGTCGCGCAGCCGAATCGGTTGTCTAGAGCCTATTTATACCCTGCTTGGCGCTCGTTCCCCCCACATCTGTTACCCTCCACCATTCTCCACTTCTCTCTTAGCACGATCCCATGATCTTGATGGCGCGTGACAGCTCGCAACAGCGGTCCAAGGAGGTGGATGGTCCCCTGGTGGCGCAGTGTTGCCGGACGAACGACCGGATGTTCACCAGGAGAGGCCGCCAGTTATGCACTAGCAGCATCTCGATGGGGAGCATTTGGCCTTGCTTTGCTTTTCCTGGGGCACTGGCCGGCCCGTCGGCCCTGAGGGTGGACCAGGCGGAGGAGCGGGCGCTTGTTCGTGCGGCGGTCGTGGACATTGAAGGACGGGCGAACGTTCTCCTTCACCAACTGGACGACGCTAATTGTCGCGGTGTTGGTGGTTTCTTTCTCCTTTCTATCTTTCCACTTGTCCATCTATAGCCCGGTGCTTCTTTCTAATCGAGGTTGAAACTACGTGTGTCAGAGGTGACCATGGAGCTAGAGGGTTACAAGCGGACTTGAGAGAGGGAGTGCGTGCGCATGTGACCCTTCTGGATCCCTCGCAAGGTCCAGGAGAGTCGCTTGCTCATGTGTTGTTTCATGCTTGTGTGAGGGTTTCACTACTTGTTTTTCCTTGTTCTCTAGAATGGTCCCTGCATGCTCCTTTTATAGCCTCAAGGAGGTGTAAGGTTACAAGATGTGGTGCGTGGGAGATCCTTGCTGGGGAAGCAGCCCTGGGGCCTCGGGGGGCCTTATCTGGTGGCATCGTGGTCTGTACTATAGAGGCGTGGCGTCGGTACTCCTGGTACTGCTGCTACATGTCCAGGCATGCATGTCACTACTGTGGGAGTGGTTTCTGTCTTTCGGTATTGTAGCGACGCGCCCCATCATACCTGGTCCTGTAGCCGGCGTGGAATATTAGTCCTTGCAGTTTGACGTGATGTAGAGGGCCGGGGCCTCGGGGGCGGAAAATGCGGCACGATCTCACCCTGATCGTGGAAATAGTGGTGCAGAGCAGCTGTTCCGTACTCTGTGCACGCACAAATCGTGCGTATAGTGCCGTCATGGGTGGCATAGTGGTCAGCAGCTCTTCCCCTTGCTTGTTGTAGTGGTGGGTATGGTGATTTGACCTCGGTCATTCCCAGCCTGTCTGGTTAGGCAGACGCGAGGACGTGGGTGACGTCATGGGAGGTCTCGAGCGCACCTATGGGAGAGCGACGTCATAGGTCAGCCTCATGCAAGTCAGGGATGGACAATGCCATCTCTGGGGCTCGGGTGAGTTGGAGATGCTGTTGAGGGTCGTCCCATGTCTGAGACCCTAGGGACTAAGGCCTTGGGCGAATCAGAGGTGCTCCGAGACCCCTCTGCGTGAGGCCTCGGACGAAGTGGTGAAACGGGCAGGTCTGCTCACGTGGTTTGCTGGAGGCCCAGCAAGGGGAGAGTTGGCCCGTGGGTCTTCCTTTGTTGATTTTTCCCTTAAAGGGGAGGTCGGGTGCTTGATTTGTGGTGGGCTTTCTCCTGAATTTGGGTACCCCTAATTGTGGTACCCAACAATAATGTATAGAGTATGTTGTGAAATAGAAGCATATGAAATTTATAGAACAAACGTTGCATATCATAGTGTAAAAGACAATCATACAACACATGCATTGTTTTGTGTGTTTCTCTTCTTTCTCATGAATTTTAATCACAAACAACAAAGAGGTCTTCATTTAGTTAGTCCTATATTATAACCTAATCAATATGTGAAAATTTTCTTTAGACTTCTTAAAAAAATTCTAAAAGTGTATCTTCTAGAGGATTAGCCAGTCCATAGAGAAGGGATTGCAGTAAAACTCCCTTTCATATGATCATGGTCCACAACGCATGCAATGTGCATCTTTCATTGTGACTTGTGACATTTCTATTTGTGGCCACCTTTCTCTCCTCACTGTATGACAATTGTTTAATCTTTAGGGTTCATATTTACTTTAGTGTAAACTTTAGAGTGATGGAACGAATAGGTATACTACACAAATACTTTACACAAATAGGCTAAAATGGTTTCTAGAGGTGGACGTGCCCTGCCTCAACGATGAAGTTTGTGTTAATCATGGGTTACTAGAGGTGGAACACTCACGAGACCTGTAAAAATAGAATAAAAAATAAAAATCAACCACCACATCACTCTACTAACCAGTCAATTGCCAACTCCATATAAGCCTGCCGCCGGGCCCCCATTGCGTCGCTCGAGTCCATCGCCACCATGCCCAATACACATGCTAGGCAACAACAGCCACAAATTTATACGAGGCATGCATCCTCCATAGAGCTAGTGTAGATCTGGCTGAGGCCAAGGTGGGCCGAAGGAAGAGGTTGAAGAGGGCAGTGTTGATATTTATTAACTTGTCACTTGTTTTAGTAGCCACCTATTATTTACCTACATCTCCTAACATTACTTTGCTAGGTTGTCATCCCTAGTGATGGTGCCAAAAATGCTTGTTGGTACTACCTAGCATCACTTCTAGAATGATACTAAGTAGTTCTTTATCATTTCATGTGACTAGAAAGAATATATAATGAATGAAAAAGGATCTACAAGCACATAGATAATTATACCATTGTAGCACTTCACCCAGGAGTATTCTAGGTATCGTTATTTATATTTTACCACAGGGAAGGTCTAGCATGGACATGTATTGATAACTTTATAATATTGATGGAGAAGTAAACCACAACTGATATTCTACTCATAACAGGGGTAAGTCATAGGATAAGATATATATAGTAAGTATTGTCAAGTATGATAAATCACTCAGAGTTCTCCATTCTATGGCATTAGCATGGTCAGGTAGAATATTAGAGGAATAATTCCTAAGTCATTCTTAATTACAAGTCAAAGCATACATTGATTAGTGCAATTACACCTAGTAATCATTGCTGAGATTATCTTCATATCTACACAAAAGGGATGCTACTAAAGGAGATTGAGAACAGAGCTCACTCTTCCTTTATAACTTTATCCTACGTGCTACCTACATCGGGAAGTGGACTACAAAGGACTCAACGGGAGTGTCACGTTCATGATTTACCACATGACGTGGAATATAGGGTGAATCCACAGGTAAACACGTATAAGCACCACGCTAACATAATGTCGACCACCCACCCATGGATAGGGTGAGCGATATACAAATATATGCATGAATATAATGATAATCCAACTATACTAAGTATATAATCAAAGTAGATGAGGAATATTATAATGAAGAACATGAATAAAATGAATACTAATATTGTCATAACAATTGTAGCAAGCATATAAAAGTAATGGAGATACAAAAGAGAGGGGTACAAAGATTATACCAAACCACGCTCTCGACACGATCGGGAATTCAAGCGAAGCCTGCTTGCCTCCCTCTAGACCTAGCCTAACTAGCTAAGCCCTAGAATATGGTGAAGCTCTAAGGATGATTAAGGTTTCTGTCTTCTCAACTGACTTGATGCCTCAGGGGGAGGGCAGGGGCTGGTATATATAGGCCGAAGCTTGCAACGTGAGCCCTTGGATCAAACTGACTTAAGGAATGGTGGAGGTGCATCCTAGGAAGTGGTGGGATACTGAAATAGCAATGAGAAGGCTGACAGGTGGGCCAAGGGACTAGGCGGCCTACAGATGGGGCCGGCCGGCCCCACATGGCAGTGCCACGTGCCCTGCCTCGGTGGAGTCTCCTAGAGTCTTCCCACGTAGTTTCGCGGTGGAATACTGTAATTTGCTCTGACATGTAGGTCCCCCTTGATGGTTTTTTGGTATACCCTGCAGAAATCATAGATTCACCAAAACTCATGGAATTTGTTAATTTAAACCCAAAACCTTGTCGGTGATCTCATTTGCACCCTTATACATGTTTCTTCCATGGTTTAATATGGTTGTTAACTACCATCAACTGGTAGTATAGATAGCAACGAAGAGGAAGTGCTTAGGACCCACATGTAGTGCTAGTGCTTCGGCTCCATGTCCAGCTGCTGAGAGAGATCTAGACGAGAGAGAGGGAGAAGAGGTAATGTTGGGGAGCATGAAGAGATAGGAAGGAGATCTCACTAGCCCTAACCGAAGAAGGATATGTCATAGCATCATTGGCAGGAGGGAGGAGTCGCTCGCCACCACTGTAGGAGTGGAGCCCATGCACGGACGTCTGTAAGGAGTGAGAGCCTACACATGTGTGCCCATAGCCTAAAGGAAGAACCACGTGCACATGGCACTGGCCTTGAGTAAGACTCAAGTGTGAGTAGGCACCACCGCTAGTGTAGGATCTCTGGTAAGCCTAGGAGGGCATAGAGGGAGGTGAATAGGCCTATAAAAACTTAGCTTCAAATTCAGTTAGTACCTAGGGTGGCACTGCTAGCCTTATAGGGCGGCACTGCTAGCCTACACAGGGTGAGTTCAACAAAATGTGAAATATAGCAAATGAAATTCAGATCGGATGAAATTCCTAGCTTCCTGCAATAGAGTTAGTCACAATATAACAACCAGAACCTGTAGGACAAGCACCACTAAGTAGATCGACCACAAACCCTAGAAATGCAACCTCAACAACACATATGCAAGAAAGTAAACAACACATGGTGATTTATCCCATGGTTAGGCTCGCCACCAAGGCTTGCCTACTCCATGTTGTTGAGGTTAGCCACAAATGGCTAGGGTTTGCCACCAAGGCTTGCCTTTCCCTCATTCTCAAGTCAAGAGAGTGAACTCTTAAAGTGAGGGGTGATTTCTTAGCTGCACAAGAGGGTTACAAACCTCCCAAGGCTGCCACACGAGTTGGCAAGCTCAAGGGCGACGCCTAGAGTAACATCCCAGATGTTATGAAATGATTAAAACGTGATAATGAAGCATCATCAAGCATAAACATCAAATGACATACCATAAATGCATTCACGTTGCACATGTTACTTTAGTTATGTTGCATATGTTTCAAATACCTTGTTATGTTGCAAGGAAATGCTTCGAGTATAGCTTAAAAATGTTTCATGTTTCATATACATGTTTCACATGTTTCAATACAATAGTAATTCGATGTGTTGTTTTTACTAGTATGCTTAATGTGTTAATAATACCTTGTTGCTTATCACATGAAATAATGTTTTATTAGGGATAAATAATTAATCATAATTTAGTTAAAAAGAATGATCAAATGTTTCCCGAAAATCCTAAATTCCAAAAACAATGAATTCCGGAAAATCCCGTTTTACCCCTTTTTGTGTAATTCAAAATCTAAGCAAAAATTTGGGAAAAAGTTTAAAACCAAGTTTGTACATCTTTTCAAGGGCTACAAGTTTGGTGTTTTGAGTTTTCAAAGTTTCAGTGTAAATTTTTGAGTAATTTTGAAAAGATTCAAATCTCAAATTTGACCCCTTTTCATCTCCCAATCAAATTTGAAAATGGAGGCATAATTTGAAAATGTTTTGAATAGAAAAGTTGTAAGTCTTACCTAGGTGTTCAACTTTGGTATTTTGAGTTTTTAAAGTTTCAATATAAAATTCAAAGTAATTTTGAATTTACAATTTTTAAGAAAATGTCCCCTTTTAAATTCAAATTCAAATTTCATAATCTAGGATGAATTTGAAAATGTTTATATTGAAAAAGTTGTAGAACTTTGAAAATTGAGCAAATTTTGTATTTATAGATTTTCAACTTCTATATAAATATTGAGAGTAATTTGGAAATTTCGGTCAGTGGCATTTTCATAATTAATTCAAATCGATCTCCAACCGCAGGGCGTCACCTCCTGCTTGCCGCTGGTGTCCTCCCGGTCGCTTCCAGGCGCGCCCAACGTCATCTCCAACTTCACGGTGACAGCGCTCGCAACTGCTGGCTCTCGTCTAGGAGCTTCAACGTGACGTCAAGAGCCCGAGTCGGACGTCGTTTTTTTTCTTCTCCTCCTCCGTTGTCGGTCACCTCTCGTCGCCAGCCGATTTCACCGTACCCATTGCGCCATTGCACAATTGCCCGCACATACAGTGTAACAGAACCGACCAAATTATAAGAGCACAAGTACAAAAACAAGCACTGAAACGCTCAAATTTTCGAACTTGAGCCCATATAATCCCGGTAGTCAATCGAAATCACGAAGGATTTCAAACCAACTCGTTTATAACCAAGATCGCATCATTCAACATACACATCACATGTTACATTTCACAAGTAGTTCGGAAGTTCACTTACAACACACGGAGTCGCAAATTATTACAAACTGAGTTCATAAAGTAGCGAAAGCATAACACACGCACACTATTCAAATACTACTGCCAGTCTTACAGATCAACATCCCGCAAAAGCATTTAGGAAAGTAAACTTAATAGATGATCACGCCCGAGTGATCTAGTCCTCATCACCCGCGGGGTGGAGGCAGTTCTTGCAGAAGTCCTGATAAAGCATGTCATCTGCAATAGGAGGGAATAAACCCTGAGTACTGGAATGTACTCAACTAGACTTACCCGTCGAAACGGAAAATAAGAGACACCAAGGATCATGCAAGGCTTTCATAAGTGGAGCTGGCTGACATCACGTTTGCGGAAAAAGCATAAGTAATTGTAACTCCTTTAACCTGTACTAGTAGTTATTTTTAACATTAACCTGTCATCTATCTTAGCACCTGTACTAAACATTCACTTGATTATATTCAAACAATAATCTTATTATATCCAAAGCAGGTATAAATTATGGCATCATTATATCATTCGCTTAACCATCTGTTTAATTTAATGAGATCTACGTTGCCGCTGCTCAAGTCAAGTGCTCACTAACTGGGAGCGACGGCGATTCGAATCGAATTCCTATCCAGCTGGAGGGGTATTTCTAACACTCACCGAGTCACGCCTGGCGAGGGCTGCTTAGGACACCTTTGGTACAGTTCAGGAGCCGGGGATTTAACTGATGCCACATCCCAAGGGTGACACTCTGCCAGGTGCTAGGGACTCTAACCCCCCCTTGGTCTCATGCCAATGTCCCCAAGCACATCCTTACTACCTCCAAGATGCGACCTACCAATCGATTCCCGGCCTGAACTGTATTACTTGGATTCGCGGTCGGAACGACTTATCCGGCCAACTAAGTATTAGACTGCGTTCAACATGACTCAAGGACATACAGCGAATCGGTCCTTAAACGACTCAGACGGGCATAGCTTCGCACCAAAGACGTGAAGTGTCTTGCGGCTGCACTATCGAACTCCCGCCCGGTCTCAATTTTATTTTAAGGCATGGTTCCATCTACGATAGCCAACATAGCCACCCGTGACCCATTCCTACATCTCGCGGATGACCGAAAATCACCCGACTTCTACCGGACTAAGTAGGGCTAAGCATTGACACGTGCCTAAACTTAATTTAGGATTTAAGTATGATATCTGGACAAGGACAGGTATAATGCAACAAGTGTTTTCGCACAACTCCTACAACTTAATGCAGTAAACAAGTAAAAGTACTCAAGATTGATATATAAAACAATTGGGTCAGCATGTACCGGGGCTTGCCTTTTAGGAACGAGGAAGGGCGATGATCCGGACACTCCGGTAACTCGTCAATAGCGTTTCCTTCGTTGGCTGCCTCTTCGGGTTCTCCCGGCTGCTCCTGAACCTCCTCCGAAATCGCTCTCTCGAACTCGAGGAGTGTCACTCCCTCCGGTACACCTATTGCATGAATGCACAATAAATCTCATGGATGCATAAGAAGGAATGCAGCATGCTCGGGATGAAATGCACTATAGCAATTCCTAATGCTCTATTCAAATCACTTCAATAATAAGTGTAAATCTCTTCTCCGGTAGAGAAGTACTTACCTAGTCTACACAACTTAATGTATAATTGTTCCTCCTCAGTTAAGGTCATAACACCTAACAATCAATAAGAACAACATTACTCAAGGTTACCACCAACCCAATCACAAAATATCGCAACAACACATTCTGGACAGCAGCTAAGTATTTCCATCACAACTGTATATTCAAAAATCCAAATGGCATGATACAAGACAATCTGGAAAGCTTATAAAATTCTCTACAATTCACTTTCAGACATCAACACTTAATTCCAAAGTTTACCTACTCGAGATTCTAAATTTCCAGAAATTTGTCCTCTCCAAACAGAGAGCAGTCATTTCTGGACGGCCACTTTAAACAGATACAACTCCTAGACTATTAGGCCAAATGTCACCAAATTTTTACACAAGCTAGTTTAACAAGTTTACTACTACTTTGGTATTCACAAGTTTCCCAGCAAACATCTTTATCAAGGTTCAAACCCAGAAATGCAACCAGCTGTCCAGAGAACCTAGAAATGTGAAAATTAAATATTTATTAATGTGTCAAACTACCCTCATGACCAAACTAAAGACACTAATAGTTCACACATGTCATGAAACCACTAGAAAGTAAGGTGTGCCAACCCAAAACATTTATTTTAACCCATTTCTTAATTTACTTAATTAATTAAGTGGGAAATTAAACTTATATGCAAGCTGCTTAGAAAATTCTACAAAAATTACAGGAGGCTCTCTGCCCTACAAGGAGGCTACTGTAAAAAGTTGAACTAAAGTTATTCAAAGAAACTCCCTAGACAAAATTCACAAGCCAAAAAGGCTGATTATTGCATAATTAATAAATCACATTGAAAACTATCAAACAACAGAAACCATATTTTTCTTAGCAACCTTAGGGTACTAGGACACTCTCCATATAATTTCATGAGCATTGCACATATAGAAAAATTATTAAAATTCATTCAAGTATCCTCTAATATAACATGATAACATCATAACTTGAAAAGTACTCAAGCACTAGTACTCAAATTTTTACCAGAGCTAGTATAGCCATGGAATAACATATTCACCAAATTTCATAATTTTTGGAACACTACAACTCAAGTTTTCCATTTAACAATTTTATAATCATTTTAAAACACATTTCAAAGGCCTAATTAAATCTTCTAGAAAATAAATAGCACATATATATTTCATATTTTTCCTAAATACTACACTTCATACAGAGTCCAACAAAATTTGAATCACCATTTTTGGATAAGTCAAACCCTAGATATGAAAATCACAAACAGCATACAAAACGGTGAAATAAATAAAGAAAACCCAAAATTCCAAACCCAAAAGGGCTACTAGGCCAGCCCGACCCGCCAGCGCGGCCTAGATCGCGGCCTGCTCTCACTCCTGCCCGCGCCTTCGTTTGCCAAGTGGGGCCCGCTAGTTAGAGAGAGGGGAAATAGAGAAGGAGGAGCCGCGGCTACGGCGAGCTCCAGCTTGTCGACGGCGGCATCTCCAGCGAAGGAAAGGGCCCAATAGGTTCCTCTCGACCTCCCGCCTCGCCTGACCCCTAAACCATGGACTCTACCTGACCCTAGCTTCCACAGCCATGGCGGCAGTGGCTCGGTTGTGGCATGCGGTGGCGCTCCGGCGACTCCGAGAACAAGGTGCTTATGTTAGGCGCGCTATGGCTTCACGAGGAGGCGGTGGACCTATCTAGGCTATCGCTACAGACTGAGGTGGTGCGAGTGCAGCTGGCCACATGAGCACCTCATCGGCGGCCATGGCGCGATAGTGCGCGGCCACGTTACGGCCTAGCCTGGCCGGCATTTGCGGTAGTGTCATCACTAGAGCATCTACGGGTGGTAGGGAAGAAGGAACACGCACTAGGGAAAATGGAGGTGCACGGTGTTGTGCTGGCCACGGTGAGTCATCGCACGGACGAACACCGGCGAGGCACCGTGGTGGTAGAAATGGAAATGTGCCCCTTACCTCCGCTCAATTGGCTCAAGTAAGGGATGGAGGAGGTAGTGGAGTCCTTGGCAAAGCTATGGACAGGGTCTGGGTGGCTGCAACGCGACAGTGAGCTCGCATGACCGTGGGAGAGCGCGCGGCGGTGATGGCGCCTCGGTGTTTTGCCTCGGTGAACACGACTAGGACGATGGGTGAATGGAGGGAGGGAGCAGATAGGAGGGTGCCGTGGTGACCTTGAAGCCCACTCGCGACTGACCAGTGGGGCCACGCCCGGTGTACGGCCGCCATGCCGTGCCCACGTGGCGGCACGGTTCTGTGGCCGGTCGGCCACCGAGTTAACTGAAACTCTAAATCGAGGTCCAATGAGTGTGACTGACAACCGAAGTTTGAGCTTCTATATCTCCTAATCTGGCTCGAGTTAGTGGTAGGTGTTAACAGAAAAGTTGTAGAGCTATATGAGGACTACAACTTTGTCAATTGGCCCTTGGACTGGTTTGGCCTGGTTTTTGAGTTACATGGCGTTGAAGTGGGGTACTTTGAAACTGTAACTTCAAATTTCAGACTTAGAACTTTTCTAAGTGTTGGACAGCCCCTCAAGCTGAATTGTGGGCCATTTTTGATCATGTTCTGGTCATTTTCATGAGATGGCCATATTAGAACTTTTGTTCCTTATGAAATTCTCTACAACTTTGATTAAGGTTGCTTTTCCATGCAAGATCTCTAAGTTGGACTTTTTAAACAGTCAAACCAAAGCATTCTAGGGTCAAAACCTAGTCAACAACACTTAGAAGGGCAATTTGGTCATTTTGGTCACATGAACATTGCTCCACTAATTACTCTAAATGTAATTAAGGTGTTATAGGATATAATTAGCCACTCTACCCCTTGGTTACACACAATTCCAAGTGTCACATAAGTTGAAACAAGCAAAACAATTATTTCCACCAAAATGTTGCACTACCATGTTGCATATGTTTCAAGACCTTGTTGCAACAATTAGGCTTATCATGGTATACTAACAACATTGCCATGTTTCCAAGTATGAGACCCCATGTTGTATCTACAAGTTGCACCATTCACATTTCATAAGCAAATTAATTATGAAACAAGCATATTAGAGCATGTTGCATACTCATGTTGCAAGCAAAATAAAGACATGAATGAGATGAATGATGCTCATGCTTATGAAATGCAATGCAATTATGGAAGCCAAACACCTGAGGTGTTACATATAGCTTCACCAAGTCCATGCGCACCCTCCGCGTTTGCTCGAATCGACTATCTTTGTCTAGAGCAGTCGCGTGTCGCTTTCTTCTCGACGGATGGCCATAGCTCCGCCGTAGTCGCCCTCCATGTCGGTAGCTCCATCCGCCGCCTCTCCACTTCAATCAAGCACTCCAGCAGGTCTAGGGCAAGTCACTAGTGCTCCTCGACCTCTCTAATCCACCTCTTCTATTAGACTTGCTAGGATCCTCCTCCCATTAGCCTTGCAACCCGGTCCTCCTCCCATTAGCCTTGCTAGGATCCTCCCATAGAAAACTCACCTCATGTGGCTTAAGATGGCGCACATCATGAATCCGACAGAAAGTCCTATGGATGTGCCCAAAACCAAGAATGCGACAGAAGGTGACAAAGTCAATGCGATAATGCCAATCATCAGTCTTCTAATGAATCTCATCGGCATCCCTATTCTAGAAATATGGCATGGAACTGGGCTAAGATCTCTCTATTCCAATCATATCTAAAACTCATGATATCTGTCAACTAAAAGCGGTCATAGGTCTTGATTGCAGTAGCAAACTCATTCCTTTCTTGCAACTCATTGAAGTCAATGAACTGCATCTTACTTATCTTGCCCCTTGGCTTGGTCAGGATGGCAGTGGCATAGAAGTTGGAATGGAAGACACTCCAAAACCTGTAGTCAATGCCAAGAAGCTTGTCAGTAGCATAAGGATCAATCTCTCTAGCTTCACATGTCCCTTTCCAACTCTTAGCATAGTCAACAATAGGGTGTCTAATGTTGTCCTGTGGAGCTTTGAGGATGAACTCATCATCGTTGTCCTTCATATAGCTGTCATTAAACTCAGAAAGGTGGTTGAGAGTGTCAGGCCTCGCAAGAATAGTATGTCTGATCCTTTGATTTCTTTCCTCCTCAGCAATATATTGCTCATGTGCTACTCTGTCAACTGAAGCTCGAGGAGCAGCACCACTGCTGCCAGCACCTCTCCCTCTACCTTGACGAGAAAATTGCTTGGTCAACAACTTCCTCTTGCCCCTTCCATCATCTCCTCCTTGCTCCATCTATGCAAGAGAATGGACTACATAAGAAATTGTACAAGATAGAAGGTTAAAAGAGGCTGCAAATAGGTTTTAACAAGAAGAACTTAGAATTTGATTTTGAGAGCATGCTATCCAGAAGAGTCTAGGTAGGATGGAATTGCCGCCCCCTGAGGCCGACACTGCCACCCTCAGTTGCTCCACAAGATCAACTTCTAGTTTCTTGTTCTTGCTCAATCTCACTTCCAACTACTTCTGTTCTCTACCACAATCTTAGAATCATAGTCAACAAGGACATACATGAAACCCTAGCCATGGACTTGAAAGGTTGAGCATGAAGAGCTTACTGCAATAATTTTGATAGATGAATCTAGTCTATTTGGGAGTTCATCAATTGAATGAATTAGACTTAGGCATGTGGAATCTGCTGAGGGAGGCACTGCCGGCCCCTATGGGAAGCACTGCTGCCCTACCCTAGTTCATCCAACAGGTAAAATACCAAATCGATTCGATTCAACCACAAAAACCATTCCTAAACCCACCATGCTCCCCCTAGAAACTGAAATCCATGAACAGAAGCATCACATTGCATAGATCAAGGATGGTTAGGGTTTCACCTTGAGTTCCAATGATGGAGTGAAGGGGGGAGAGAGAGAGCAGCCTACCCTAGGCTGCTGCGGCCACCACCAGCAAGGAAGAGAGGCCGGTGGTCAGGGCGGCAATGCTAGAGTGGCTACCACGGGCTGGGAGGCCAGCATCACCCCTGTCCTCGCGAGAGAGAAAGGAGGAGGGTGGCGGCGTCGGGCAGAACTGAGGGCGAGAGAGAGAATCATGGAGCCAGAGAAGAAATAGATAGAAGAAAACAGGCCCCACAATTCAGTCAAAAATGACAAAAAACAGAGGAGATTTCAGAGGGCAGCATTGTTGCCATGTCAAATTGACAGGGATTTAGCTACAACTTTCTGACTCTCTTCACCTCAGACATGGAAACATATTCTCTAAGTATCATGACCAGTAAGCAATCAAAACTACAGGCAATGATCATGCCACTTAGAGTAGATTTTATAAATCATTTTGAAACACATATAATTGAAATTTTGCAATTTTTGCCTATGTCACTAGGTTGTCAAACAGAGGCATGCAAGATTTCAAACCATGTTATGAGAATTAAGGATATTTAGTTCACTAAACAGCGCACAAAACCTTGACTCATCGAGAGGCTTAGTGAAGATATTGGCTAGTTGCTTTTCGGTGCTTACATGTCAAATTTCGATATCTCCTTTGGTTTTGTGATCTCTCAAGAAATGATGTTGGATGTCTATATGTTTTGTTCTTGAGTGGTTTACAGGATTATTTATAGGCTTTATGTCACTTTCATTGTCAACAATAATGGGATTTTGGTGAAATGACATCCGAAATCTTGAAGGGTTTGCCTCATCCAAAGTAGTTGAGCACAACATGCACCGACTGCAACATACTCGGCCTCAGCGGTGTAGAGGGCTACACAAGTTTGCTTCTTAGAACTCCAAGACACTAGGGACTGTCCAAGGAATTAACATGTCCCCAAAGTGTTTTTTCTATCTACTTTGCAACCGGCATAATCGGAATCTGAATACCCAAGTAGATTGAACTTGGATCCCTTAGGATACCACAAGCTAAGGTTAGGAGTGTGTACTAAATATCTCAAGATTCTCTTAACGGCCACTAGGTGACACTCTTTCGGGTTAGCTTGAAATCTAGCACACATGCACACACTAAGCATAATATCAGGCCTAGATATGCACAAATAAAGTAGAGAGTCGATCATGGAACGATATACCTGGTATCCATGGCTTTCTCTTCTTTGTTGAGATCAAGATGTCCATTGGTTGGCATAGGAGTTTTGATAGGCTTGGTATTTACTATGTCAAACTTCTTTAGCATATCATGGGTGTACTTGGCTTGACTTAAGACGTCCCTTCCTTCAATTGCTTGATTTAAAATCCAAGGAAGAACTTTAGCTTACCCATCATGGACATCTCAAATCTCTTGCTCATAGTCCTACTAAACTCCTCACAATACACATGATTTGTACTACCAAAAATTATGTCATCGACATATATTTGGCACACAAATATATCATTATCAACTTTGTGAGTAAAGAGAGTAGGATCGGCTTTGCCTATTTCAAATCCTTGTTTGAGCAAGAATTCCTTAAGGCATTCATACCATGCTCTTGGTGCTTGCTTAAGCCCATAGAGCGCCTTTTGGAGTTTGAAGACGTGGTTCGAGAACTTGGGATCTTCGAAGCCCGGTGGTTGCTCAACATAGACTAGCTCTTATATTGGGCCATTGAGAAATATACTCTTGACATCCATTTGGTACAACTTGAAGTCATGATGGGCAGCAAAGGCTAGAAGCATTCAGATTGCTTCAAGTCTTGCCACCGGTGCATATATTTCTTCAAAGTCCAAGCCCTCAACTTGAGTGAAGCATTGAGCCACCAATCTTGCCTTGTTCCTTGTCACCACACCATTCTCATCTTGCTTATTGCGGAAGACCCACTTGGTGCCAATGATATTGGTATTAGGCCTTTCCACTAAGGTCCACACTTGGTTTCTTTTAAAGTTGTTGAGCTCTTCTTGCATAGCCATGACCCAATCCGGATCTCCAAGTGCTTGATCTACCTTAAGAGGTTCCAAAGAGGAAACAAATGAGTAAAATTGGTAAAAGTTTGCTAAATGTGAACAAGTTACCCCCTTTCTAAGACTCCTAAGGATATTATCAATAGGGTGATCCCATTGAATAGTTTGTTGTAGCATTGGATGCTCAACACCTTTTTGTTCATCTTCTTGACCTTCCACTTCTTCTTGTTGAAAGATAGGCTCTAGGTTCAGCCCTGGTAGTGGAGTAGAATCAGCTACTGCTGAAGGAGGGGCAGCACTACCACCCTCAAGTGCGGCACTGCCGCCCTGTTGATTTCTAGCAGGCGTGTGTTGCACTTCTGCATCGAGTACATCAACAGAAATTGGTGTAGCAGTAGCCTAAGGATCCTCTACTTCGATGGCTTGATCTTCGTGTGGCAAAATATCACCAATAGCCAATTGCTTGATTGCCTCCCAAGGTGGATCCTCATTTCCTACAACACTTGACTCAACTTGCTCTTCTTGAGAGCTATTAGATTCATCAAATGTCACGTGTACCGCTAATTCAATTCTACTGGAGGTTTTGTTGAAGACACGATAGGCATGCTCATTTGATCCATAATCAAGAAGAATGCCTTCATCAACTTTAGGTGCAAATTTAGAGGTTTTGGGTCTCTTGTTAAGTATGAAACACTTACACCCAAATACTCTTAAGTATGACACCTTAGGTTTGTTATCGATTAGAAGTTCATACAAAGTCTTCTTGAGTTTCTTGTGTAAGTAGAGGCAATTGATGGCATGACAAGCAGTGTTTATAGCTTCACACCAAAATAGGTCCGAAGTCTTGTACTCATCTAGCATTGTCCTTGCCATGTCAATGAGTGTCCGGTTCTTCCTCTCTACTATACCATTTTATTGAGGGGTGTATGGAGTTGAAAACTCATGCTTGATTCCCTCTTCATCAAGAAATTCTTCAACTTGGGTGTTCTTGAATTCGGTCCCATTATCACTTCTTACTTTCTTGTTGGGAAGACTAAACTCTTTTTATGCACTTCTAATAAAGATCTTCACCTTCTCTTGTACCTGGCACTTATCATAAAGAAAGAATACCCAAGTGAAGCGGGAATAATCATCAACAATTACTAATTCATATTTGTTACCCCTGAGGCTAAGGTAGGCAATCGGTCCAAGGAGATCCATATGAATCAACTCTAAAGGATGAGTGGTGGTCATGATGCTCTTTGGTGGGTGAGGTACGCCACTTGTTTTCTGGCTTGGCAAGCCCTATATATCCTATCTTTCTCAAAATAAACATTGGTTAGTCTAAGGATGTGCTCATCTTTAGAAGTTTGGCCAAGTTTCTCATGCCAACATAGGCTAGTCGATAGTGCCATAGCCAACCCATGCTAGATTTTACCACTAAACAAGTCTCAAGCTTAGCTTTATTTTTGTTGAAATCAACTAGGTAAAGTGAAATGATCCTGCATTCCATGAAGGGAATGTCACAGATTCGACGTGTAATAGATGAACGAGTTCATGTCATTACCTAAATCTTAGTCGAATAACAAAGTCATACACGAATATCAGAGTACAAATAGAAGGTTTACATTACTTATTATCATCACCACGCAGGGCAGAACACACTCACACACAACAACTAGAACAACATCTCGTAGACAACAGCGGAAACTAGGACTCCTCATACCAAGCTTGAGCGCAGGGCAAACCCCTACTCCTCCCAGTCGTCCTCCTCGTCGTACTCGGGCTTCGAGCCTGCCAAAAATCTATCAGTACTCTTGGTACTGGCCACGCATCTCCCACCCTATGATGCAAAGCTTTGTGGAACTGGATGCAAAAGGGGGTAGACCTATCTTTGGCTGTGGCTCCCTATGCGAGTAATCATTATTTTAATAATATAAGTTTGTCAAAATTTAACCCATCTCATTCACACATGTTGTCCCATCCCAACACATATCTCATCACCACATCACATCTCATCTCACTTTCTCATCGGCACGGGCGACTCCCTCTCGACCATGTCTCAACGACTAAGGCCGAAACACACACTGAAATCCTAGGGAAGGTAGAAAGACTCCTCTCATCTAGTCAAGTAAAGTTGTACTTAGGAAAGGTCCATAGCCGAAAGATTCGGCATATGTATCGATCGATCAACCAGAAACTCTGTAGAGGTTTACACATCCCACAAGATAGCTATCCTCGACGATGCCTCATCTAAGCTGATTCTGGGCCGCCTAGCGACTAGAAACGGTACCACCCTATCACTCAGAACTGGGGCCGTGTCAGAGTACCACCGACACGCCGAGACCGTGAGACGTAGTACTTGGCCCCTGAGTACTACACTGTCTTGGGAGGGTGTGGGTCCTCGTGCCCGTACCTCCCTACACTATCCGCTAACTTCTTAATAGTAGTGGCACCGCACCAGCAAGTCGAACGTCCGTCTCCTCCCCACAGAAGTGAGTGGGTGTGCAAGGATTCATAAGACCCGGTCCACAGGCGTGATAGTCCTTAGGGTGACTAAGCAGGACATCTTCACAAGGGGAAACCGTTTTTCGCTCAACAGAACCCCCGGCACCCCGTGCCATCACAACACCTCCCATCCCAGGCTTCATCCCACGAAGACACTCCACCCCGGGACCTCTCCCTGTCACATGTACCCGCCACAGGCACCTCACATGGCGAACGCCCAGGTAGCATCCTCCGGCAAGACTTGTCCTTCCCGAATCATCGTAGATCCTGCTCGGTCGACTCGACCCTCACCACACACCCAAGACTCACGCCAAGATCTCCTCAGGTTCATTATTATGTTATTATCAGGTTTACGGCACCTCGTGCCTTATCTCATATGCCTCTCACTCACTAGCATCATATCATAGATATAATGCGAGTAAGAGTAAAGCAGTAAGTAACGAGTGATAAGGCAGCATCTAGTCTAACAGCAGGGTGAGCAGGTGTAAGGTTGCAACAAGGTAAGTGGCTCAAAAAGCAGTAAACTACCATGCAACCTATCAGTAATATTATGGTATAAAAGTAAAGCACTAGCAATTCTAAGTATTTGCATTGCGTAATAGGATCTACGAATGGGTGGGGTGTGGCACCTGGCAGGTCATCACCCAAGTCGTCAGTGTAGTCGGGGTCGAACTCCTCAGTCGATGGCTCCTCCGGGTCTGTAAAACGTGAGATACGGCCGCGTCAGTGGCTCCTATAGAGGTGCACAAAGAAACAACTGAAAATCAAAAGATCCAAATACACTCAATCATAGGCCTATGACGTAGAGCTCATTTTTTAAAAAAATTGGACTCTGGTTTGGCATTTTTCTAAGCTACGGTTAATTAATTATGAATTTTTGAAGGTTTAAACTATTTTTAGAAAAAGAAAAAGGATAAAAAAATCCAGGGGTTGACACGTGGCAGCTCATGATTGGACGAGTGAACAGTGCAGTCTATGACAGGTGGGGTCCATGAACAGTGCTGACAAGTGGGCCCCAGTCAACGTTGACCGTTCAACGGTCAACTTGAATGGGCCGTGACCGGGCTTGGCGGGCCGGAGCAGGGCCTGGACATGGGATTATAGAGGAGTTGGGAAGGGGAGAGAAGGGAGTAGCACTAAGAAATGGATCCGGTTGAAATAACCCTAAAACGATATACTCCCTCTATTTTAAATTATAAGTCGTTTTGATTTTTTTGGTACATCGAATTTGCTATGTATTTAGATATAACACTGGACTAAATATATTGCAAATACGATGTAGCAAAAAAGTCAAAGTGACTTGTATTTTGGAACAAAGGAAGTATTTGTTTAAGCCTATTAGTGAAATGACCCACAACTTTTAACAAGCCAGAATGAGCCTCGGTTGTATTAACATTGGCGGGCTTTGTTTAAGTGATTTTCAAAGGTGGGGTGTCACCGAAAGTTGTACTACCGCTGTCTCACTTTTAGCCCATCGTTGTTAATGTGGATGGCAGGACTCGTGTGTGCTAAAATCTATTTTTAATGGTAGTGAAGTGCACTGCCACTAGTACACCACCAATGTAATAAGGATAGTTATCAGAAAAGATCGTTGAGATGACACAAGAGTGGGATATATAATGATGGAGCACGAAGCAATGAGCGTAAAGATAATCGAAGTGATGAGATAGTGTGAATTAGTCTTGAGCTCCACTGAAGATGGCGTTCACAAACAATGAAACAATGTTTTACCCCAAGACGAATTGTACTCTTCCAGTAACTTGTTTTTTTTAAAATTCTGCGTGCAGAACCTAAGCAACCGGATTTAGACCAAATCGGGCTAGCTCCACTGAAACAAGACCCGTCTCCAACGGCTGGATCATGGACGACGTGGCACCTCCAGACAATGCTTGCCGCGGCCAGACCTTATCCAATGGTGGCACGCCAGCTGTGGCCGGCGCAGAAGCGTCTGGAGAGTTTGGAAAGGGGTGGCGCTCCCATGCCCTCTCCCGTTCTCCATTGCCGAAAGCACGAGACGGCCGCGGCCATCAATCATTCGCGGGGCCCCGGAGGGCGGAGCAATCAGATGCTGGTGGCCGAGCCCAAAAGGATGTACCTAGCTTACACTTCGAATTAAGTTGATTGCTTAACGGAGCGAGGTTAGGCGTTGTCTATTTGTTATCCGATCAAATCACGGCAAGTCAAAACTTTTAGTCATCAATTGATTCATTGATAAAGAATTGATACAACAATGTTTATGGCCAAAATTTTAGTAGGCCTCCAAGAACTTCTTAAATTGCATAAGAGAGAAATAATACTTTTTATTATAGTTTGTAGCACTTAACCAAATACATACCTATATTTTTATTCTAACTTTGACGAGCCTTAATTTTAGTAAGCCTAAGTTTTGCCATATCATGATTTTTATTAGGTAAGAATTGGAAACCAACCAAGCATGCTATGTCACCTAAAATTAAACATGTTATCATCCCTCGCTTTTATTTTACGTATAACGTAAAGATTGTCACACAGAAGAACCCAAGAGTCATGCATGGAGAAACATGCATTTATTACACTCCAGTTCGTGGTTGAACAAGAGAGCACTACCGTTGATAGCAACTGTATGCATCCAAAAGTTTGAAGCCACGGATATATCAACAGCTCGATCAAATTAAAACAACAAATGAACAAACAAATCAACTCAAGACCTGTTTTTTCACTGTGCTTGGTCGATCCATTCTACGGAATCATGATCCCGTGATTAAAGCACATGCATATGCACAAATATCTGCTGAAATTGGCAAAAATTTTGTACGCAATGGAATATATACATGGAGGGAACAAACAAGATCAGCACGATGACGATGCGTGGCAATGGCAGACAGCAACATGTGTGTGAAGACGACTGCAGCGGCGGATAGGATGGAATCTTTCCAAGAGCTAGGCGATGGTGAGCTGGTCCATCAACAGCTAGCCTAGCAAACAGGGACCAGATGATCTTCTAATATAAAAATCTGCGTTTGCCTATATATACACGACGAAGCATGCATGAATAAACTAGTAAGAACAGATAGGACGTTATCCCGATATATATTTGCTCGTCCTTGCAAGAGAAGAGTGCAATGATAGAAGAATTGGATTGGATCTGATCATATGGATATGCTGGCATGTTCCGTGTATTCTTCAGAAATATTCTTGGGCCCTGTATTGAATGTGTATTTGTCTTCCTCTAAAGGCCTTGGTCGGAACGCGCTCTCGAAAAACCAGTAACCTTTTCTAACAAAAGAAAAAAAAATTGCTGCAATATTTTCGAATGTGTGACGAAGGAATTGGAAGCAGAAAGGGGCCTCTAATGGGGATTGCAACGACTGGGCTAACGATGACAGTTTTCCAATAAATTCTACTCTCAGTTCAAAATTATAAGTCGTTTTAATTTTTCAAAATTAATAAATTTACTATGTATCTAAACATAGTGTATATTTATGTACCAATAAATGTAAAAATGACTTAGAATATGAAATGAAGGGACTACCAAATATGGAAAAAAATTACATATATTGCGAACACAAGGTTGATAAGTACCCTTATGTGTTCGTTTTGTGATGAGTGATTGTCAATGTGATCCACGAAGTAGGTTGAGTGGTAACTAATCCTACCATGGCGAAAGCTATGTGTGCATGTCTCTTGGCTCGTGGTGTGCAAGTGTGGAACACGGAGGCAGTAGTCGACGGTAAGGTGGAGGTCAAGGAGGACGTGCCGTGCCGACGGACCGGGAGTGGTGAAGGCCGGACGTGAGGCTTAGACCAAGGGACCAAGAGGCCGGGTGACTAGCCGCGGTGGCTGACACTTGGGACATTGACGAGTGCAAGTGTACATGGTGAAGAAAACGGCGTTGGCCAAGTCAACATGGAGACGATGGCGTCGTGGCACTTGGCGGAGGCTGGTGGGCCGAGTCAAGGAGGAAGGCGAAGGCATCATGCTTGGCGGGAGGTCGGACACGCGTCGACATCGGGGGTTTGATGGTTTCGTCCTCAAAACCATCGACGGGGGACGCGTATGGAATACGCTACTCGCGAGCGGTTTGGTGGTTTGGGCCTGAAAACCATCGGTGGTGGGTTTACGGGTTTGGGCCTCAAAACCCAGGTGGAGGTTCCGAGGAGGAACGGACGACACGTGGTGGCATCGGGGAGTTCGCGTCAAGGCGAAGCTACCGGTGAGGAGGCGCGGTGGTCGTTGGATCAAGATAAAGACTGGGCTAGACCTTTACGGCCTTGGGCTGAATGGTTTGGCTTATTTGTATCCAGGGGCAAAACTAGGATTGGGTAATAGCCCTGTTAAATAGGATGAGGGAGCCCCCATCTTCCTCACCTCCTCTATTTTTATTTTCTCCTTTAGGGTTTCCCCTCCTCTAGGTGCTTGTGAGAGAGAGGTCCACTAATCCACCGATTAGTGTAAGAACCATGAATCTTTAAGGGAAGGAGGTCCTGAATCCTTCGGTGTTTCGCGGATGAAGCAATTTGTGTGTTCTTGATGTGTTCTTCACGAGCTCCTCTCTTCCCCCTCTAGTTCTTCCTTCGATTCATCGTTTCTAGACCTTTTTGATCTGTTCTTTTTGCATTGATTTGAGCTATGACGTGAGTTGAGCCGTTCCACCGAAGAAAATCAACTAATTCCTCATGAGTCCGCAAATCGGGTGCTTTCTTGGTCTAGGTCTCAAGAACCGGTGTTTTCCATGCCCCTTCGATTTCCCGTTGATTGGCTTCAAATTGGGTGATGACCTCTTAGAGGTAGCTCCCCTACTGCCGTGTGATCATGGTCACCAAGTTTTGTGGCGGTTGGTGAAGATTTGGCTGCAAATCCTTGGATCGAAGTGAAAGGAATTTTTTGGAACTGTTGTTCTATTCTGGTTCGCGATTCACGGATAGTCCACCATCTAACCTGTGGACAGTTCGCCGATCAGGGTTCGTCGAGTCCAGAACCAAGTTTTCTCACTTTGGTTTTGAGTTTTGACCAGCGGACAGTCCGGGGTTCTAGTGCGGACAGTCCGCGACTCCTATCCAGTCGAGTCTAGAACGCTTTTCTCACATTGTGTTTTCTGGAGTTTAGCCTGCGGACAGTCCGGCCCAGGTCGCGGACAGTCCGCCAGTGTCCATCGAACTGTGTCTAGAACTAGTTTGATTCTATTCGTTTCCTAAGACTTGAACTGCAGATAGTCCGCCCCCATAAGCCAGACAGTCCGCTGTTGTCTTCTGTGACTTCGGCAGTCACTGTTGTCCTTCAGGCGCGTGCCACCGGACAGTCCGCCAGGGTGACCTGGACAGTCCGAGAGCTATCCTGCGAACAGTCCGCCACCCAAGCCCGAACAGTCTGGTACTGCGTAGAGAAGGCATTTCTTGTCTGTTCCTTTGAGTGTTTGTTTCCAGTGTCTCTCGAAGGTGTTCTGGTGTGCCTAACACTTTGTGTGGGATATCTTGCTACCGGTTAGCATGTGTATCACTTGCTTCTTGTGTGAGTTTGCTTTTGGGGTTGTGGATCGAGCTGAGGACCAAAGTTTTTGAAAGAAATTTGAGGCTCCCATTCACCCCCCCTCTGGTCGCCACTTCCTATCCTTCAATTGGTATCGGAGCCGGTTAAGGATCATTCCACCTTATCGGTCCATGATCTATGAAGGCGACATGGAGCGTGGTTCTGGCAAACCACCATTCTTTGATGGAACAAACTATCCCTATTAGAAGATCCGCATGTCTAAGCATCTTTAGGGGATTGATTGGCTTGTTTGGAAGATTTGCGAGGATGCTACTTATGTTGTGCTTGAACCCCGTGCTCGTGTCACGCAAGATCAAAAAGATCGATAAAATGCTAATTGCAGAGCTCGTGCAGTTCTTTTCTTGAGTCTTTCTCTTTAGGAGTTCGAAAGAGTCTCTGATTGTACTACTGCTCGGGAGATCTGGGTGAGGCTTCAGAGCTATCATGAGGGGACCGCACAGGTCAAAACAAGACTCTATGAGACATACAAGAGGGAGTACGAGAACTTCACCCAACTTGATGACGAGTCCATCGATGCCATGTTTTCTCGCTTTCAGACCATCGTCAACAAGATGCGAGCAAATAAGGCATAGTTACCTTATGACGATCACGAGAGGACACTCAAGCTTCTATATGCCCTAGATCAGAAGGTATGGGATGTGAAGGTGACTGCCATCATTGAGTCTTTAGGGTATGAGACCCTCACCGTGGATGTGCTTTTCAGTAATCTCAAGTCCACCAAAATTGACTACCAGACCCAAGCTAACCTCAAGAATCTCTCTACACCGACTATGGCTTTGGTCTCAGGTAATGGCTCAAGTACTTTGGCTAACTCTTCATAGGTGTCTTTTGCCTTGTCTTCTTTGGTGTCTGTCACAGAGGAGCAGATGGAGAGTCTTGGGGATGACGAGCTGGCGTTGATCATCAGCCGGTTGTCGTGGTTTTATAACAACCGCTTGAATCACCAGTGTGGTGGTCGTCCGAAGAAAGGATGCTACGACTATGGAGATCCCAACCACTTCATCGCCCACTGCCCTAAGAAGAACAAACACTCCTTCGACAAGTACGACTTTAGCAAGCGCAAGGACAAGCGCGAGTACACCTCCAAGCACAAGTCAAAGGGAGGATTCGATAAGGAGACGCTGAAGAAGAAGTACTTTAAGAAGGCCAAGGCCCAAGAGCATGCCTTCCTCACCTCCCTTAGAGACCTCGACAACGACACCAACGATGACCAGTCTTCTTCCTCTCCCACGAGCGATGATGAGTCCGAGAAGAGGCGCGAGGACAAGTTGACTGGGCTTTGCTTCATCGCCAAGTCCATCCACGGAGGCTGCTGCACCATGGCCATGGATAAAGGGGTGAAGCCCAATAAGGATGTGCTTCCCGGTGATGATGACGCTACCAAGGTAAAACCCTCTATCGACGCTCTTATTGCCGAGCTAGATGTCATGACTAATGCTTTGATGAGTCAAGATAAGCTGTTGAAACGTGCTGCTCGTGAGAGGAAAGAGTTTAAGGACAAGCTAGAAATTGTGGAGAAGAAGCTTGAGGAATCTAAGAAGCTTGTTGTTCATGTGTCTGATGAGGTTGATTGCGATGAATGTGTTATTCATATGACCAACTTTTCTAAGTTGCAATCTAAGTATGCTACCTTGTTAGATGAGAACGATGAGATGAAGGCTAGGTCCAGCTTGTTGCATGTGTGCAAGTCTTGTTCAGTCTTGCAATCTGAGTTGGTAGAGAAGAATGTCAAGATCCTTGCTCTTGAGAAGGCCAGTTCAGATAGCAAGGTTGTTGAGTGTGCACGTTGTGAGAACTTGGTGTTGGAGCTTAAGTCTTGCAGGCTTGACAAGATAAGATCTGAGGAAGACAACACATACCATCAGACCATCTTGAATTGGGTGTCTTGTAGTGAGCCGTAGTTGGGCATGATGATGAGCCAGTTCAGGCGGGGAACTGGGACATTGGGAGTAAGCTATGCTCTAGGTGGGAAGGGTGAACATGCCTATGGCAAAGTTGGTGAGTTCAGTGGTTTGAGCCCAAGTGAGAAACCTTCCACTACTTCCAAATTGATCAAGATCAATCCACCTAAGTCTACCGAACCCACTGTTAAAGATAAAGTGTTTGAAGAACCTCCAAGAGCTCCACCCTAGAAACAATTTTGGGTTCCAAAACCGAACCATCTCAGGAACCCACTTGACACTCTACCGAACATCTCTAAGGATCCCCTTTCTAAAGCCAAAAAGCAACCAAGAGTGACATATACCCACAAGAAAGTGAGCCAACAACCACCCAAGAGAGAGGTGAGGTATCACTGTGACTATTGCCATAGGGATGGTCATCTTGTTGAGTTTTGCTTTAGGAGGAAGAGAGATGAGCAGCGGGAGTATGAGTTGAACAACCAAAACATGTACCACCCACCCCATGGCGTACATGTGTTGACTGCTTAGAGGCACAATACTAGGCCAAGAGGTGCAATGCCTCAAGGTGCTAGGCCTCAGCTTGCAATACCACATGGTGGTCGTGCCTAGCGTGGTTTAGGCCGTGAGCAAAATGGCTTTAGACCTCATGGCGGTGGCTTTCAGTCCTACAGCTCTAGCGGACCATGTTTTCCCCCACATGGTGCCCATTTTCCTCAAATGGGACATGGCATGTTTGGTGTTTTTCCTAATACTTTTCCAGGGCAAATGAGCCAACACTGGTATCCTTCATAGTTTACTAACCCAGTGTTGCGCCATTTGCTCATCCCATGTCTTTCTATTGACGTAGGATGAAGGCCTGGAGAACACATGGCTTATTGATTCTGACTGTTAGCGCCACATGACCGGAAGTTCAAAATGGTTCTCCAGCCTCGATCTCATGCAATGTAAGGAGTACATCACATTTGGGGACAATAGCAAAGGTAAGGTGCTTTCCCATGGGACCATTTGGGTTAACGGGAGCTTTGTCTTGAAGGATGTTGCCTTGGTCTTGAATTTGCATTTCAATTTACTTTCTGTTTTGCAACTTCGTCAAGACGGCTTTGAAGTGCGCTTTAAGACCGACTTGTCTCGAATTCTTAACTCTCAGGGAAATCTTGTTGACCAGATTATTCCTTTTGGCCATGTCTTTCAAGCTAATTTTTCTCACTCTTTTGGCTCTTCTCGATGTTTGGTGGCTGGATCCTCTTCTGAGCTTTGGAAGTGGCATAGGAGACTTGGTCACTTGAGCTTTGACTTACTATCTAGGTTGAGCTCACTTGATCTAATCTGAGGATTGCCCAAGCTAAAATTTGGGAAGGATTTGGTGTGTCACCCTTGTCGTCATGGGAAGATGGTTGCCGCTTCTCATCCACCTATGAACCAAGTCATGACCAAGGAACCCGGTGAGCTACTTCACATGGACACAGTTGGTCCAGCTCGGGTTCGGTCAGATGGTGGGAAGTGGTGCGTTCTAGTGATCATGGATGATTTTTCTCGCTACTCTTGGGTGTTTTTCATGGAGGGTGAGGATGAGACTTTTTCACATGCTTGGGATTTGATTCTTCAGTTGAAAAATGAGTTTCCTAAGAATACCATAAGAGCAATTCGTAGTGACAATGGCACAGAATTCAAGAATGCTCATTTTGAAACCTTTTGTGCTTCTTTGGGCCTCGAGCATCAGTTTTCCTCTCTCTATGTCCCTCAGCAAAATGGTGTTGTTGAGCGCAAGAATCGGACCCTTGTTGAGATGGCCAGGACGATGCACGATGAGTATAGGACTCCTAGGAGATATTGGGCCGAAGCGATCAACACCGCGTGTCATGTTTCCAATCACATTTTCCTTCGAGCTTTCTTGAAGAAGACCTCTTATGAGTTGCGATTCAGACGACCACCCAAGGTAAGCCATTTTAGAGTGTTTGGATGCAAGTGCTTCATTCTAAAACAAGGTAATTTAGATAAACTTGAGTCTGGCTCCTTGGATGATATTTTTCTTGGTTATGCTTCACATTCTCATGCTTATCGTGTACTTAACCTTGAAACTAACCGTGTTGTAGAGACTTGTGAGGTTACCTTTGACGAGACCATGCTTTGTTCTTTTCCTGTCTTTAAAAGTGCAGGTGATCAAGAGATCGGTGAGAGCATCTTTGTTGAGGAGAATGCGGAAGATGCTAATTGGGGAGATGCAGAGCCAACCTCTTCGGCTGCTCCAGTCATGTCTACAATGACTACTTCGGCTCACGGCCCTGACCCGTCATCATCAACAACTTATGGTCCGCACGAGCTGCCTTCTTAGCCTACGCCGGCTGCACCTGAGGCCCTAGCAGCTGTTGAGGGGGAGGCGACATCTTTGAGGGAAGCACCTCGGCACATCCAGCGCCGCCACCTGCCTCAAACCATGATTGGTGATATCAGTCAGCGTGTTACACGCTCAAGGTCATATGAAATCTCATATTTTGCTCATTCCGCTTTTGTCGCTAATTTCGAGCCACAAAATGTTGGACACACACTTTTTTATCCCAATTGGGTCAATGCTATGCACGAGGAGTTATAGAACTTTAAGAGGAATGAAGTCTGGGTCTTAGTTCCACCTCCACCTGAGTGTCACCCTATAGATACAAAATGGGTTTTCAAGAACAAGCAAAGTGAGGATGGAGTGGTGGTGAGGAACAAGGCTAGGCTAGTGGCTCCGGGGTTTTTTTAGAAAGAGGGAGTAGACTTTGAAGAAACCTTTGCTCCTATGGCCTGTATTGAGGCTATAAGGATGCTCTTAGCTTATGCAGCTTCGAAAGGGTTCAAGCTATATCAAATAGATGTGAAGAGCACCTTTTTAAATGGGTACATAGAGAAAGTGGTGTATGTGAGGCAACCCCCTAGCTTTCAAAATCCCAAGTATCCCAACCATGTTTACAAACTCCTCAAAGCCTTGTATAGGTTGAAACAAGCCCTGAGAGCCTGGTATGAGCATTTGAAAGCCTTTTTGCTTGCTAAGGGCTTTAAGATGAGTTCCATAGATAAAACTTTGTTTCTCCTCAAGCAAGGCACTAACACACTTTTGGTTCAGATTTACGTGGATGATATCATTTTTGGTGGTTTCTCTCATGCTCTTGTTGCAAAGTTTTCTGAGATTATGAGCAGGGAATTCGAGATAAGTATGATGGGCGAGTTGACATTCCTCCTTAGGCTACAAATCAAGCAAACACGTGAGGGAATGTTCATGCACCAAGGCAAGTACACTAAGGATCTTCTGAGAAAGTTTGATATGGGCGAGGCCAACCCTCTTTCGATGCCCATGTCAACCACGATGGCCCTAGACGAAGACAAGGAGGGAGAAGCCATTGACCAGAAGGAATACCGAAGCATGATAAGATCCCTGCTGTACCTGATGGAGACAAGACCGGACATCCAGTTCGCGGTCTGCTTGTGCGCGCGCTTTCAGTCTTTGCCGTGCACATCTCATCATCAAGCCGTCAAGCAGATCATGAGGTACCTTCGTTTCACACCCGAATTTGGTCTTTGGTTTTCGGCTTTCTCCTCTCTTTCTCTTTGCGGTTACTCTAATGCGGATTATGCTGGCTGTCGTATTGAGAGGAAGTCCACTTCTGGGACTTATCATTTTCTTGGGTCTTCATTTGTGTCCTGGTCTTCTCGGAAGCAGTCCACTATAGTCCAATCCACCACAAAAGCTGAGTATGTTGCAGCTGCTACTGCTTGCTATTCCTAGTTGTTTTGGATGGTTGCTACTTTGTGAGACTATGGCCTAGAGTTTAGGTGAGTTCCTTTGTTCTGTGATAGCACCAGTGCCATAAGTGTAGCCAAAAACCCTGTTTTCCACTCCAAAACCAAGCACATAGAGGTCCGTTTTCACTTCTTGTGAGACCACTATGAGAAAGGGGACATTGACCTTATTCATGTTGACACCCACAACTAACTCGTAGATATCTTCACCAAACCTCTTGACCAAGCCCAGTTTGCTCGCTTGCGAGGAGAGCTTGGAGTTTGCTTCCCTTTTTAGCTTGGAAAGTTGTGGTTCTTGTACATTAGTCTTTGGTTTTCTTTTTAGTTTAGCTTTTGATTTTGCTTTTGCTTTTGTATCATATTTGCATCCCATATCATCATGTATCATATTGCATCTTGAGCTTCATCTTTATAGTAGCTAGACTGACACTATGCTCTTGTTGGGGATGTTATGGATATACAAGATGTGCTTTGCTTAGGCTCACTTTTATCTCTTGATATGAGCTAAAAATGCCTTTTTCAATTGTGAACTTGAATAACATTTGAAGAAACTTGAAACATGTTCACCACTACTTGTGGCAACTAACATGTGTAGGTGTGTCAAGATCTCTTTTGCTTCATATATATGATTAGTTGCTACGGGTCATACCTTCAGTTACACACTTGCTTGAGAAACTTGAATTTGTGCTAAAACTTAAAAAACAAGGCATGAAAAGATGGGGATGGGTCTTTGCTGTCCCATGTCAGAGTATCAAGATAGCTCCCTATTGCACTTAAGGGTGAACTTGAGCTCTGTAATGGATACTGAGATCACTGTCTTAAGTTTCTGATTGCTTTTGGCATAGGCTTGACATGATCGATAAGTCAGGTTTTGATGGCATCGATAACCTCCCGCACACATTTGTTTGTCAAACTTTGGTGATAAGCTGCATAACTCCGATAAAATTCAATTGATATCTAAAAATTTGATCAAATCACAAGTTTGTCTCATGACATGATGTGTGAACTTTGTTTGGGGTAGTTCACATTGCATACATGTGTAGCAAAAGGTCAATCGCCTGTCTATATTTGCTATGTGCTCATTTAGTGGTGAACCCTCTTTTAAAATTGCTTAAACTTGATCAAACTTGCTTAAATGTCATATTTTGTCTCATTTGGTCATCTTGAGCATTTGCTAGCACTTGTACTTGTTGATATATATACATGACAGCATCAACTAGAGCATCTTTTCAATCTACTTGCTATAATCTTGAAGCTTCTGCATTTGTGCATTTCTGCATTCATAGCATGTTTTGAGGGGGAGTTGCAATCCCCAGGCTCTAGCTTGATAAGTGCATATGTCAACAAGGAAGAGAAGTTTCCAAACTCACAATGTCACAAACACTCACGTAGTCAACAAGGGAGAGAAGTTGTCAACAAGGGGGAGAAGTCTCCATTTCGTGCATTCATTTGAGAGAGATTGCACTTGTTCAGGGGGAGTTGCACTTGAGTTGCTTTTGATTGCTAGATGTGTTGAGTCTTTGCCTCTTCTGGAGGGTCTAGCAGTTTTTTGGCTTTTCAAGCTTTGCTAGTGGTGTTGAGCCCGTTGCCTCTTCTTGAGGGCTAGCTTTGTTTTACTTGGTTGCATCAAGCCGTTGCCCATGTCTTTGGGGACCATGTTTTTTGCTCATTTCAAATGACCTCATTTTGGCTTTTCTTTGGCTTTTGGTCATTTGGTTGAGCTCTTTGTTTTCTCTTCTTCTTTTCCTTTTGCTCAAGTTGTTCGTGTATTGGTGTTGACAATGCACTCATCAAGGGGGAGTTTGCGAACACAAGGTTGACAAGTACCCTTGTGTGTTCATTTTGTGATGAGTGATTGTCAATGTGATCCATGAAGTAGGTTGAGTGGTAACTAACCCTACCATGGTGAAAGCTAGTGTGCACGTCTCTTGGCTTGTGGTGTGCAGGTGTGAAGCACGGAGGCGGTAGTTGATGGCGAGGTGAAGGTCAAGGAGGACGTGTCGTGCCAACGGACTAGGAGTGATGAAGGGCGGACGTGAGGCTTGGACCGAGGGACCAAGAGGTCGGGTGACTAGCCACGGTGGCTGACACTTGGGACATCGACAAGTGCAAGCATACATGGTGATGAAGACGGCATCGGCCAAGTTAAGATGGAGACGATGGTGTCATGGCACTTGGAGGAGGCCGGTGGGCAGAATCAAGGAGGAAGGCGAAGGTGTCATGCTTGGCGGGAGGTCGGATAGGCGTTGACGTCGGGGGTTTGATAGTTTCATCCTCAAAGCCATTGGTGGGGAACGAGTATGGAGTACGCTACTCGTGAGCGGTTTGGTAGTTTGGGCCTCAAAACCATCGGTGGCAGGTTTACGGGTATGGTCCTCGAAACCCAGGCGGAGGTTCTGAGGAGGAACAGACGGCATGTGGCGGCATCAGAGAGTTTGTGTCGAGGCGAACCTACCGGTGAGGAGGCGCAGTGGTCATCGGATCAAGATGAAGACCAGGCTGGACCTTTATGCCCTTGGGCTAAATGGTTTGGCTCATTTGTATCGCGGGGCAAAACTAGGATTGTGTAATAGCCCTGTTAAATAGGATTAGGAGCCCCCATCTCCCTCACCTCCTCCATTTTCATTTTCCCCTTTAGGGTTTCCCCTCCTCTAGGTGCTTGTGAGAGAGGTCCACTAATCCACCGATTAGTGTAAGAACCATGAATCTTTGAGGGAAAGAGGTCCCAAATCCTCCGGTGTCCTTCGGTGTTTGGCGGATGAAGCAATTTGTGTGTTCTTGATGTGTTCTTCATGAGCTCCTCTCTTCCCCCTCAGTTCTTCCTTCGATTCGTCATTTGTAGACCTTTTTGATCCATTCTTTTTGTGTTGATTTGAGCTATGACGTGAGTTGAGCCTTTCCACTGAAGGAAATCAACTAATTCCTCACGAGCTCGTAGATCGGGCGATTTCTTGGTCTAGGTCTCAAGAACCGATGTTTCTCGTGCCCCTTCAATTTTCCATTGATTGGCTTCAAATTGGGTGATGGCCTCTTAGAGGTAGCTCCCCTACTGCCTTGTGATCATGCTCACCTAGTTTTGTGGCAGTTGGTGAAGATTTGGCCACTACTGTTCTGTTCTGGTTCATGATTCACAAGGCAGTTCTATTCTAGTTCGTGATTTGGAACTGCTGTTTTGTTCTGGTTCCTGATTCACGGACATTCCACCTTCTAACCTGTGGGCAATCTGCCGACTGGGGTTCATCCAGTCTAGAACCAAGTTTTTATCACTGTGGTTTTGAGTTTTGATCGGCGGACAGTCCGGGGTTCCAGTGCGAACAGTCCGTGACCCCTGTCCAGTCGAGTCCAGAACGCTTTTCTCACGTTGTGTTTTCTGGAGTTTAGCCTACGGACAGTCTGGCCCAGGTCGTGGACAGTTCACCAGTGTCCATCGAACTATGTCCAGAACTAGTTCGATTCTATTCATTTCCGAAGACTTGAACTGCGGATAGTTTGCCCCCAAAAGCCGGACAATCCGCTGTTGTCTTCTATGACTTGGGCAGTCACTGTTGTCCATCAGGCGTGTGCCACCGGATAGTCCTCCAGGGTGACCCGGATAGTCCAGGAGCTGTCCTGCGGACAGTTCGCCACCCAAGCCCGGACAGTTTGGTACTACGTAGAGAAGGCATTTCTTATCTGTTCCTTTAAGGGTTTGTTTCTAGTGTCCCTCGAAGGTGTTCCGGTGTGCCTAACACTTTGCGTGGGATATCTTGCTACCGGTTAGCACGTGTATCACTTGCTTCTTGTGTGAGTTTGCTTTTGGGGTTGTGGATCGAGCCGAGGACCAAAGTTTTCAAAAGAAATTTGAGGCTCCCATTCACCCCCATCTGGTTGCCATTTCTGGTCCTTCAATTTGTATCGGAGCTGGTTAAGGATCATTCCACCTTAATCGGTCCGTGATCCACGAAGGCGACATGGAGCATGGTTCCGGCAAACCACTGTTCTTCGATGGAACAAACTATCCCTATTAAAAGATCTGTATGTCCACGCATCTTCAGGGGACTGATTGGCTTGTTTGGGAGATTTATGAGGATGCTACTTATGTTGCGCTTGAACCCCATGCTCGTATCATGCAAGATCAAAAAGATCGGCACAATGCTAATAGCATAGCTCATGCAGTTCTTTTCTTGAGTCTTTCTCTTCAGGAGTTTGAAAGAGTCTCTGATTGTACTAATGCTCAGGAGATCTGGGTGAGGCTTCAGAGCTATCACGAGGGGACCGCATAGGTCAAAACCAGACTCTATGAGACATATAAGAGGGAGTACGAGAACTTCACCTAGCTTGATGGCGAGTCCATCGATGCCATGTTTTCTCGCTTTCAGACCATCGTCAACAAGATACGAGCAAACTAGGCACAGTTACTATTGGTAGTCCATAATACCAACATTATATCTTCAATTAATGCACAATATAATGGCAAAAGCATTATTAGTGCATGGTTGTAGGACTTTATTCTAACAAGTTCCACGAGTTGTGTTGTTCTCACTTGTTTTGTAGATTATCAATATTTTACCACATAAAAGTACCTCAAGTGATGAAACAGAGCACACCATTGTGAAGAGCTCATCAAGACGATCGAAATGGACATATCATTTGCTATATTTGGAGTTCTAGAGATAAAGTCCCTGATGGATACGACTCAGAAGATTCTAGAAGACTCCATAACCATCACCGAGCAAGAGTTTTAGGGACTAACATAACAATTTGCACAGCTTTGGTGAATTATGAATTTTTAGGGATAAAAATAGAATAAGCCAAGAAGGAGTAGGAGTCAAGAAACCAGACCAAATCAAGTCAGAATTCCACAAAAATTGACGGGAAGCTTCTAGAGGACACGAGAAGGCACGAGAACAAAGCAGAAGACTGGAGGCTGACAAGTGGGGCTATCTAGCCCCACAAGATAGGCCAGCCAGCCTAGGCCCACCTCCAAGTGAGATCAACTTTGCATGGTGGCCTCCAACCGACCTCTACGACGCATCTTAACCATTGTTTCAAGTCAGTTTGATCCGAGGGCTGTGGTTCACCCCACTGGGCTGTATAAGCAGGGGTAGACCTCCTCCCTCAGGCCATCTCCATCTCCATCTTCATTAGCTATATCTAGAGCAAAAGCTAGGGTTTAAACCCTCGATCCAAGTAGAAGTAGCGATCCCTCTAGATGATCATCTAATTCTAGTTCTTCTAGTTTATCTTCTAGTTCTAGTTCATCTAGTTGTAAACTAGAGATCAGGGAGAGAGGAGAGGAGAGAGCTGAGGAGGAGCTGGATCTGTCAGATCTTCCTTGACATTGTACTTCTACAGCATCTGGTTTGTCTTGAGCAATCTCTAGGTTCTTCAACATTTATTTCTAAGTATTTTGTTTAGTTTTAGTTCTTGCTTTATTGTATTTACTGAATCTCCATTCGTATTGAGTGCTCTAGTTATCCTAGGTAATTAGAGTAGTAAGCGCTGGTGTAGACGTGGTGTCTCGACTAGGGTTTACCTGAGTTTGCACCCAATCCTCCGGATAGTTGTGGTAGCCCTAGAGGTGACAGCTTTGTTAGGCCTTTGTAATCCACCACGTTAGGGTTGGTGTTTCCGTAGAGCTTTTGGCAGCGTTATACCAACTACTGTTTTCCTAATCTTTTTTTAGAGTTGTAAAGGACATGCTGCTTCGAAGTAAGTAAAATAGAGTAAGCCTTCGATAATATAGAACCACTTAGAAAATCCTAAAATCCCTCTCTACCCTATAATTACCCTTCCCTTGGACGTTGCTAATTTTTCTAGCACACTTCACGTTCCCCGTGGAAATCGATACCTTGGAATACTCCTGGGTGAAAGCTACATCGGTATCTATGCACTTGCAGATCTTTTTCTGTGTGTATTAAGATACCCAACAAGCTTTCTGGTGCCGTTGCCGGGGAACGGTAGCTGTTCTAGAATTGAACCAAGTTCATTCAAGTTTCATTTTTCTTTTTACCTTTTTGTCACCACCATCACTTTACCACATGGATTTCACTCCTATTTATAAATATTCTGCTCCAAAGGGTGACATGTTCGAGCATCCACCATCTTCACAACCCATTCTTATAGATGGCTATAAGCTTCGCCTGCTTTCATAGCCATGGTTCGGGACAAACCCTTCTCTGGGCTAAAAAACGAAAACCATACACTCACCTTAGGGGATTTGAGTACTGTGTTCTTGCCTCGCTATTGCTGGCATGACACAGGAGACCATCAAATGGAAATTGTTTCCTTTCTCAGTTTTGGGAAAAACAAAACAGTTGTATGCTCATTCCGTACGAGACGTAAATGGAGATTGGGATGAACTTCAGAAAAACTTTGGTCTAACCTTCTTCCCAACATCCCAAGTTAATGCCCTTTGAATAGAAATTCTAATATTCCAACAAAAGGAGAAGGAGACTCTAGGAACAGCCTAGGCTAGATTCACCAGCCTTAAAAACACGGGCCCAGACCTCTCTTTGCCTGACCATGTACTTTTAAATCACTTCCATCATGGGCTTAGCAAAGAAGCTGCTTTTCATCTTGACCTATCTTCCGGAGGTTCGTTCGCACACATGTCCTTTAGCGAGGGGGAAGCCATTATATAGAAAATCCTTGAAAACACCCCTTACACGGGCATTTATGATGAGTTTCCCAAAGAAGAAAAAGAAGTCAAGCCAAGCCCCGAGCCAAAAGAGGAGGAATACGCAACTGAATCTAAAATTTTTTCAAATCCTTCCAATAATTTGGTTGCCACTCCTAGACAAGAAAGGGAAGTTTTGATAACCAAATCACAATCACTCCAATCCCAAGATTTAGCTATCAATTCTAAACCATCACCCCAAAATCCTCTAAGGGAAGAAGGAATTCCACCTTTGGAAAGCTCTAATCTTTCTGATACTGATGGTTTAGACTTCCAATTTCATAAGAGACCTTCAAGCGAATATAATTCAAATCCTCTCCAGAAGGGATCTCTTATAAAATGTCCTTATTCCCAATGGGAAGAATTCAAGGATGGCATGTCGAATGATGCCAAAGAAGGACAACCTTGCCATACGCAAAATCCTATATGTTGTCCTATTATGTTCATAGATGACACAAATTCTGGACCTATCTCCAAACCCATCCTTGTCTTCGAAGATCCCCCTTATGCTCGTCCTTTTTAGTCTCATGATGATCCTAGAAATTCACTAAGACAACCAAACCATAGGAGTCATGAAGACAACGAGGATGACCAAGAGAGGCTACAATAGTGGCTAAAATGTATAGAATGGATGGACAAGGAAGAAGCCTTAATGAAATCCAACCTTGACTTAGCTTCAAATGGTGAGGTTTCAACTCCCTTTGAAGATGAAACTCATCTATCTATGGAAGAGGCCCTAGACAAGACCAACTCAAGAGTCACCAATCTAAGTGAAATTCTGAACACTCAGATTGGAGATGAAGATGACATCAATGAGCGTGGAAATTACTCCATAATCATCTCATTAAATCCATGCTCATATGAGATATCTCCCAATTCAATTGATCTCTCCAACCTCATCACATTCGAGATCTCCAACCCCCTTATTCTTTCTAGTTATAAAAACTTTAAAAGGGTGGTTGTCGATGCATATGTTTATCATAAATATTGCAGATCTCGTCGTGATTGAATCTTGAGATAGGAACACTTAAGTTGGTGTTGGAGGAGAAACCACTTCACCAAAAATATCTTGAAGGTTTCCCAAAGACAAGCTTAGTATCCTAAAACAAGCACGTCCTAACATGAGTGTTCACTTCTCTGCTATGCTGCCCTTGTGAAATGAGCATTGGGATATAATTGTGAAAATATTCCTTCGGGTATTCTTGCCACTAACATTTTCAAGTCTAGAGCAAAAAGAACGAAGGAATGACGAACATAAGGAAAAACTTTCAAAAGTCAAACTAGGAAGTCCTGAGATGAACTCACATGGAGAGAAAAGAGAGACATGAACTTCATCAACCTTGCACAAGGGAAACACAGCTCACGCATCACAGAGAGATCCATGGAACAAGAAGATGAGTGCCACAAAACAAGATCTACACTCACTACATGAAAGAGGATGAACAAATCTCCATCAAGCCCCTTTAAGACAAAGACCATCATGGGGAAATTCTCAAAACAATGAAGAGAGCACAAGAACTATTAAGAATATCAAGATCAGGAGAACAAAAAGATGCTCCCATCACTAAAGCACACTGTGAGATAAGCAAGAGAAGAAAAGCCATTCACAAGCATAACTAGCTGAGCAAGAGAAGCTTCCACAAGGTGGTTCGGTACCATCACCCTTCAAATGATAAGGTAACCATCTTGAGGTACATAATCACTATTTAAAAACCTTTCTTGATTCTGGTATGCACACATGTTTAAGTTGCAACATCACTTGATCCAACCTGATCGACTTAACATGTTCAGTTCTTTACTTAGCTTCACTCTCTTATGTTTACCTGATGAGCTAAAATATTGTGCACCCAACCTTTGGAATATGATAGATCACAATCTTAAAAATATCAACATATTATGCATAGATATGATTATCCTTCCATAGGTTAAAACAATCTGATCAGTCAAATGTTTTTAGATATTACACTCATGCTCATTTTCTGATCTTATCACCCATAACATCAGCTTTATCTTGTTCACTGTGCCTAAGGTTAGAGAAGAATGAACAGACTTTTGGTTCTGTTGGTGTTTTTCCACCAACAGAGCCCATGCACTTGATCTCTACCTTGTATTTATGAGCAGGATACACTTTGAACAAGACATGAGGAGTTTGTCAACTCCCAAATTCTACAAAGTGAAGGTCTTGGTTCTACAAGAACACGCACACTGAGCAAGATGTTGTCAGCTTCCACAATTAATGCTTCACTTCAAACTGCTGGACAAACAAAGAACATGGGTGACACCATCAAGGTCACCACCTTGGGATCAGATGATTTACCTAAGGAATGAATATGGTGGGAAGTCTTGTTCAAAGGACTTAAAACATTTAACCCTCACCGAGAGGTAAAATCGGTATTTATCCATATTTATCTTTTTTGCATAATCATCTTCCTTTGACATATTTACTTTTCTGTATTAGCATTGCATTATAAAAAGAAAATAAAATATTTTATGTGCATCATAAATCCTAAAGCCCTGTGTGAATAATTTTGTGGTGTGTAAGAACCCATAGAAATATTCACCGTGGTGGCACAAAAATAAAAATAAATATGTGTGCATTCGTCCTATTGCATTTTCTCTTACATCATAGAAAATATAAAAATACAAAAATATTGAAAAAGAAATCTCACTGAAACTCTGCCCAGAAGAAAAGCTTTGGACAACTAAGGCTTAGGTGGCCAAACCACTAACGCTTAATCAATTCCACAAGTTTTATTGTCTATTTAAGTTTCACAGGATTTGAAAAACCAAGAAGAGTTGATAAGCAAGTGGATGTCTATCCACTGTTAAGAGCACTATCTCATTAGTCATCAACATCAATCAATGCTCTGTAGAGGAAGTACATTTCTCTGTCAGTCTGCTACATTGCAAGATCGAACGACTATGTCAACATTCAGCTTAGGGGAAGACACCCCCATGTATCTTGGTAAGTATCCTTATCCTCTTATGTTTTCTTTTTACATAAATTAATCCAAAAATAAAAAAGTGAGCACATAAAGGTTCACACTTATCCTGTCGAGTATTCGTTCTATATTGTGTTATTTTGTATTAGTGTGTGCTAATTAGAGTGTGTATAAAAGTTTGCTTTTCTGTTTAAATAAATGGACTCTAGAGATAATCTCTGGTATGGAAATGATAAATAGTTGCTCTGCCGTAATTCCTTCAAGTGCCTAGTTTTCAACCTCCAACTCTCCTGAGTTTTGGAAATGATTGTTTTGACCTAACATTTACTCTAAACTTGAAACTTGTGGGTTACAAATGCTTGATCTAAGTCTAGGTGATTGACGAATATGATATGAGAAGGTCTGAGTTGTTGTTTATCTTGTTCCTAGAGAAACTTGAGTTTTGGAGATTTATCTTTTGAAAAACTTAAAATTGCCACATGATGAGTTCATGTATGACGAGAGCTTTAATTCCTACCACAACCATATATACATGCTTGTTAGACTAGAAAAACTAGCTCATACGCTGCTTGCTTTGTATTGAGTTCGGTCAACCCGTATGAGACCCTTGTCGAGAGGATGGTCATGCTTCCAAGATCAAGATCACTTACACCCACATATATTCTGCTGCTCCTACCCTAGGAGTACACAAAAACATGCCTTTTCCACCCAAAAATCTATCTCCTACACTGGGAGAGGATCCAAAAAAGGTTGTTAGGTTTCCAAATAAATGCTCCAAGATTGTGATTATCTCTTCTCCAAGTTTATTGTATCCTAAGCAAGAGGCAGGAGATCCTTTGTAAAGAAAGAAGAAGAAAAAGAATAAAAAAAGAGCAAAAGAGAAGTCTATGATCTCTATGCCTAGAAGTTCATCATTGTCATCAAAGAAAGGAGAAAGAAGATATCCCAAGACCTCCACAGCAAAGTTCTTCATAAATTCTTCAGTTGGAGGCAGTCTGTAACACCCCAGGTGTTTATCATTCACTAAGTAATGGGTTTGAGCTTAAACAGGACAGATTAAGTGGAGATGACAATGTCAAGTCAAACCTATGGAAGTAAACCCTAATCGAAACTTGGATGTTGCACCCTTGCTTACATATAGGTTCAATTAAAAGATATATGCTTGGGTGTTGCTATCAAAGTATCTTCACATGTCTCACCTCAATAACTATCTATAGTGACCCCTAGAAAAGTTTCATGGAGTTTGGAATCAAAAAGTCACATGAAATGATAAGTTCCATTCCTATTGGAATTTGCCCCATTAGTTAATGGAACTATAGATCATCAACCAAGCTTTACAACTTTACCCAAATGACTCTAGATGAACTCTACAACAAAAGTTATGAAGGGTTCATGTTGAGCAAATGTCAAGAAATTGCCCCGATTGGCCTAAAACCCTAGTTTCGGCTTTATCGAGTTGATACTTTGACCAAAGTGAAAGTTTAACTTCTGTACCAGTTATGAGGTTTGACCTTAAACAAAAGTTGTAGTTCATCTTGTGTAGAACAAACTTTATTTAATGGTCAAGAGCTAGTTTGGACTCTAACCTAGTCAAATAGAGATCACAATGTGGATTCAGCTGCTGTTTTCAGCACTTAGAAAAATATTCTATGTCCTGAGTTAGTAGTAATGAGTTGACATGTTTGGTGATCTTTATCTCCATAACCATGCTGAACCAGTCCACGATCCTTTAATAAAAGTTGTAGCTTGAGTTGTGTGCAACAAACTTTGTTTTTGGAGCATACCATGATTTAGCTTGGAAATAAGTCAAACCATGGCCCAAAGTTTGAATCTGCGGCAGTTTGTTTCAGACTTAGAAATATTCCAAGTCCAGGAATTTCAGCACCAATACCGATTGGCATTCCGCGTTCTCCAATTTTTGTTAAGCAACTTAAATTGAGCCAAATATAAAAGTTGGAATATATTCCTTGGAGAAGAACATGTAAAAAGTTGGAATTCGTTGGATCAAGTTTGGCACCTCAAAACTAGTGAAAACCGAGCAAAGCTTAATCACTATCAAGTCACTGACAGTGTCGACTTTGGAGCCTAATTACCACCTAATATGTTGCTCTAATGGCCTATCACCCTTAATCAAGTTGGTAGACCAGATAAAGATGAAGATCTTTTGTATAGGGCGTCTGTTCCGAATCTCGCTGGAATATGCTGAAATCGGATCCGAAGTCGGGCTGAACCGCGCCTGCCACGTGCTCGACATTTTGCCTCCATGGACGACGCGCGTCCGGACGTGGCGCTCATGCCCAGAGCGCGCCCGCCGATGCTGCTGTGTGCCCTACTCGCTACCGCGCGTCCCGTGGACTTGGGTCACTGGGAGAGGCCGAGACCGAGCTCCCCATCTCCCACTCTCGCCTCACACGCTCTCGCTTGCTTCCCCCTCGCTCTCTGGCCGATCCATGGTCGCTAGCCGCCAGAGCCGCCATTGCCGTGCGTTGAAGCTCCCGCCCCAATCACTGTTGTGCTATCTTTCCATCCCAATCAAGCACACCACCACCTCTGCCTCTCCTTGCTGTAGCCACCGCACCCATCCCCGACCGCTCCTAGCCACCCTGTCACACGGCCACCGACACCATGTCCGCCGCCGATGGGGTAGCACGTGGCCAGGGGGCCAGGGGCCACCTCTGGTCAAGCCATGGCTGCTCGGAGATGCGCCCGGGCCCGTGGATGCTCCCCACCACTTCTCCTCCATCGTCATCGACCACCGCGCCGGCAATCGACCGTTTTTCGATGCCTCTGCTCCGTTCCCTTCTTCGGCCACTGCGAACATGACCGAGCTGCCACTGACCGTGATTGGTCGAGCCGATGCTGCCATGCACGCGCGCGAGCCTCCTGTCACTCCACCACCGCCATTCGTCGTCGGAGCGCCGTCCCGCCGGTCGGCCGAGCCCACCTCGCCGCCGTCCTCTGCTTCCGGCGCCTGAGGTTGAAGGTCGGCTTCCCCTCTCTCTGTCTCTCGGTGTGTGAGCATGACAGGTGGGCCCAACCGAGCAGCAGGCCCCGCATGTCATCGTTATGTGAGGCATAGTTGGGGTACACGTCCGGGTGCACCTGGCAGATCTAGGGTGTAGTAGATAAATTCGTTTTTGAATTTCAGAATTTTGTTAAGTCTCTAAAATTCATATCTCCTACTAGGAAAGTCCAAAAATGGTAAGTGTGGACTTTTTGGAAACCTTGAGAAGAGATCTATGCAGTGGAGCCATAATATGTTACATGTTTGTAGGTATTTTCTAATGTCTTTATTTAAGTTTTAAAAATACTCTAAAAATGCCTTTAAACTTAACCAGAGCAAGATCTGGAGTTTTAGAACCCCAAAAATAGTGATTCTTGTTTTGTTAATTTTGTGATGACATGTACTTGCTAGGAAAAATGTTAAACACCCTATTTGGTCACTGTTTTCTCAAGATTTTGATTTGACCTTGTCAAATAAGGAAAATTTCATTATATTGCTTGTTATTTTATATCTTGAGTTGTGTTGCTCCTTTTGGTGTGAAATTTTTATGAGAGGCTTGTCATGCTATGGATGTACTGTTGTATAAAGTTCATGGCCATTACTTACTGTATGCTCAAGTTATTGAGTTAACTTGTTTATGGCTTACTAAATAGCTTATAAATAATATATAAATTATAAAATAGAAAATGTTGTTCCATTTCCTTAGTATGATGTTTCTCTATCATATTGATTCATAATATGGCCTTGTGATCACAGAAAATATGGAGTTTTGGAATTAACTTGCTCTCACATGATTTATTGTTATAGCCATTTGTCTTTTTCATAGAGGTTGTTATACATGTCCAAATGGTTTCAAATTTGGATAGTAGACTTTTGGGAGCATGTGTAGGCCTCTGTAATTTTGGTAGAATTTATTATGCACTTTTGATATGTGTTCATAATTCCACCTAATTATCTAAATAAATTAAGAAAATGCATTAAAAGAAATTATTTAGGAATGGACACTATGTTTTCTGGTGTTCATTAGTCATGTGTGACATGTTGGTAAAGTTAGTTTTGTCCAAGTATATATTTGCCACATAAGTTAATAATTATTTCTTGCAAATGAGGTTTCTGGACAGATCTGGGAACTTAGCAAAGTTCTTTATGATAATGTGCTTTGTTGTAAAACTTGTTTATACAAAAGTTGTAGATAAATTATGTATCTAGGTTCTATTAAAATTTGGTGGCATTTTACCAAGTAGTTTGTGAGTTATAGCTATTTAAAGTTGGGTTACAGAATTGCTTGCTCTCTGTCTTGTTAGACCAGTTTCTGTATTTATGTAAATTCAACATGTTAAACTTTGGAATCATGCTGTGATGATAATAAATGAAATATAGATAATTTCATAAGCTTTTCATAATGTCTTCTTGCAAGTCATTTGGAGTTGTAGATCTCCAGTTATGATTAAATTACTCAGCTGTTGGTCTGATGTCCAGAAGGTAGCAATTTCTAGTTCTAGTACTTTGATTAACTTTGTCATGCTTGGGTATTGAAGTGTGACTCATATCTTTGATGATACTTGGGTGGTACCCTGTGATCTTATGAGACTTGTTTCTTGATTAATGTGCTTGCCCTCTTCTATGTTATGTCTTAATGAGGATTAAGTTAATTAGCTCTAGGGTTTATGTGAACTTTGGTATGCTTGTTCGATTATTTTGTTTATTGCATTTCTATGCATTCATACATATGCATTATTGCACCTTATTTAGGTACGTTAGCTAAAGCACGTGAAGGACCTAAGGTGGAGCCAAACCCGAAGATGGAGTTGGTGGATCCATCCCGAAGATCGAAGGACCGGACAAGTGGTAGATTGGAAGATGCTCGCCAAGCGAACTCATCTGACATACTCTAACTTGAGTCGGATCCCAGGCAAGCCCCGGAGCATTATAAGCCTCCTATCTTTAAAGCAATTAATTCTATATATGTTATAAGTATTGTTGCATTAAGTGATAGGAGTTGGTTGGAAACCCTTGCTGCATTATATCATTCCTTGTCCAGATATATGAATCCCTGAATCCTACATAGACTAGGATCGAGTAGATGCTTAGCCCTGCTTTAAGCGGTAGAAGTCAGGTGATTTCCTGTCACCTGCGAGATATAGGGATATTCATATATGGCACGGTTGGCTATATTTGCTATCGTGGAATGGAACCATGTGTTAATAAAATGAAATAAGACCGGGCGGGATGACGATAGTGAAGCAACAAGGCATGGAGGTCTTGGGTGTAGATCTATCCCCGTCTGAGTCGTTTAAGGACCGATTCGCTATACGTCCTTGAGTCATGTTGAACGCAGTCTAACACTTAGTTGGTCGGATAAGTCGTTCCGACCGCGAAGCCGAGTAATGTGATTCAGGCCGGGAATCGAATGGTAGGTTGCTTCTTGGAGGAGAGAAAGGATGTGCTTGGGGACATTGGCGTGAGACCAAGGGGGGTTAGAGTCCCTATCACCTGGCAGAGTGTCGCCCTTGGGGTCGCGACATCATTCGGACCCGCGATTCCTGAATCATATGACAAGGTGGCCTGTGCGACCCTGGCAGGGGTCTGCACGGTGAGTGTTAGAAATACCCCTCCAGCTGGATAGGAATTCGATTCGAATCGTCGTCGCTCCCGGTTAGTGAGCACTTGACTTGAGCAGCGGCAACGTAGATTCCATTAAATTGAACGGATGGTTAATTGGATCACGATGGAAAGGTTGCCTCAATTTATACCTGCTATGGTTAATATTGTTTGCTCCTAATAAAGTGAGTGCTCTAGTACAGGTGCTAATATAGATGACAGGTTAATGATAATTAACTTGATGCTTAAGCATTAATGATTACTTATCCATAATAAGCTTTTATGCAAAATGTGGTCAAGCTAGCCTACTTTATATCAGCCTTGCATGATCCTTGGTGTCACCTTATTTCTGGTTTCTGACGGGTAAGTCTAGCTGAGTACCTTCTTGTACTCAGGGTTTTATCCCCACTTGTTGCAGGTTGTGATGTATCATGGCGGCTGCAAGAGTTGGGTGGCTCCTGCCATAGAGGCGGAGTGTGATCACGGGCATGATCCTTCTGAGTTATCTTCTCTCTAATGCTTTTGTTAGAAGTCGACCTTCGTACTGGCATGTATTTGAAATAAGAATAATGTTAGTTTCAAATTACTTTGCTTCCGCTACTTTTGAACTTAAGTTGTAATAACTTTGTTGAACTCCGATGTATATTGAATTACTTGTGAAATGATTGTAACATGTGACTTGTTATGTTGAATCACTACGATCTTGGCTTGTATGTTGGTTGATTTGAAATCCCTCGCGATTTCATTGGACTACCGGAGTTATATGGGCTCAAGTGCGAGAATTTGATCATTTCGGTGATTGTTTTTGTACTTGTGCTCTTATAATTTGGACGGTTCCGTTACAGCTGGTATCGGAGCAAGATTCAACATTAAACTTGTCGTATGTGTATTTAAAATAAAAGTTTTGTTTTATAAAATCAGTTTTATCAACTTATAGATATATATAGGTTTGTGAAATCTGAATTCTAAATCTAAGTATGCCAGTGGTCAATTTTCTTATGCCCATATAAGGATTATTAGGTGGCTTATATAAGTACTAACTTGGGGGTTTTTCATTATGCATCTACGCCCAGGCCAAGGTATGTATGTGTGATGACTCTCCCACACTATGCTACCCGGTGTGTCAGATCAGAGGTAGCCTTCATATATGAAATAGCCATATATGTTGCTAGTTTGCTTTTATGCAACATCGCACCTACGCTCAGGTAAGTGTGAGTTGTGAGAGCATGACCGTACAAACTGCGGTCTAGGGGAGAGCTAGTTTTGGTTACTGGATTATCTACATGTTACACACATGTATATATGAAGGTACTTAATTGTGGGTGATCGAATGATTCGGGTAGTTTTGGTGCTACATGTACGTATACAGGGGTATGTGTATATGGGAGTGCTTAGAATTTTATCTTCCTATTTCATTGTGTGCTATATTTGGGGAATTGTTGGGCTGCAATGAAACTTTTCTGCAGGTACGCTAACCATGAATGCGTAAGTCGAATGTAGCTGGCGACTAGCTATATATCGAAAGAGTGCGTGTTATGCCATCGACATAGAACGTGATCGCCACCTTAGGTTGGTAATCTTGTGAGGACGAATAGGACGAAGCATGCATCTTCATGATTGTTGCATTATGCATGGCTATACTCTTCTCACCCTTGTTCTATAGTGTGTAACTTGTGATCAATGTGTTACACTATCTTTCTTGAGTAAAGTAAAACAAAAATGCCTTGTTCCATGTTGCTTGAGAAAAGTGTGTGCTTAGTTTTGTTAGAAATAATTATGGTTACATGCTTGAACCTATAGATGCCCTCTAGTTTAGCCAAGTGGTGGATATGCTGTCATACAAGTTTTTGAAAATGTTTTAGACCTCACTTAAGTAAATTGGATTCTCGTGAATGAATTAAATTGGTGTTGGTCTAGGGTAACAATGTTTAGAGCCACTAGGATGATATGTTTGTGTGCTCTCTTGTTAAGTAGAACAAAGGCAAACTTTGTTTTGCTTATTAAACGTTGGCTGCTAGAGCGGTTTCTGTTGTAGTGATGCTTTTATGATCATAATGGTGTTTTCTGTAGTTATAGAGAATACCAAAGTTGTAGCTAACTTACTTATCTAGCTTGTCCAAAAATTTTATGACCCTAGGTCTTATGGTTTAAGAGTTATAAATTTTAGAAGTTTGTTGTCAGAATCTGCTCATGTTCAAAACAAATCTGAATGTTTGCTTTATTTGACCTATGTGCATATGGAATCATGTCTTGGAGATAATAGAAGAAGTGTAGTACTTTTTCTAAGCTTTCCAAATTGTCCTATAGCACCAATTGGGGTGGTCTAAATCTCTACTTATGAGCTTATAAAGTGGAATGACAGAATCTGTCCAAATCTGGGCAGAGATGTCTTCTTTGTCTTGTCTGGCCTTGTTAGATATAGAATCATCTTAATATGATAATAAGAAAGTTATAGACAACTTAATAAGCTTTACATAAAGTTAAGGCTCAGCCTTGTTGGACCCCTAGAGCTCCAGTTATGCATTTTCAAAGTTCTTGTCAGTTTTCTGTCCATATTGGTACAGATCTGAAACATTAGCAATTTTGGTCAGGTTAATCTAGGAATTAGCTGTTGGTATGAATAACTAAAGTGTAGTCATCTTCCTAAGCTTTCTAGAAAGTCTAGGATCACCTTTAGGGGATGTCTACAACCTTAGTCATGGTTGAGACAAGTAACTACTGTGTTGCTGTCTAGATTCTATGCATATGTTAAGTTAGTCACCTTAGCTAGCGTTTGTTTTGAGCTAAACTAGTAGTTAGTTCATGCTTGAGATAAATGCTTAGTTTGGGTGAGCCTTGTGCTTGTATTGATTGCTTAAGCCCATTGTTTGAATTTTCTTAAATGATTGCTTGATTGTGATGTTGTATGTATGCTTGTTATCTTGGTAGTGCCCTAGTTGTCACCTCGTTTGTCCACGGTAAGCATGCGAGTGTCGAATAGCTTTATCTTAGGGCAACACTCGTGTTACGTGAAACAATCTCTTGGCTATCATCTCCAATTAGGTTCTTTCCCTTATGAACCTAAGCATGTAGCCGTGGTTGCTTGCCTTGAGTGCTTGTATCCATGCCTTTGCTTGACCGAGAGCCTAAAATTTAGTTCTCCTATATGTTTTTATAAGCCGTGGATGTTTTGCAAACCTTTTTGTGAAGACCCTTATCGACTGACCAACCAAATTAACTCTCATCAACGTTAGCCTTTGACCATGGTTCGTACGTTGCCAATTATGGAGACTGTACCTAAATCCATGTTGGACCTTCTGGTTGCCTCTCCCAAAGGTTAGCTAGTGTAACACAACGCCTCTCTGCTATGGCCTCTAAATCGTGTGCTCACAAATTCGTACATCTACCTTATCAACTCAATCTTTGAGTGGTACCTCAATTTTGTCCATGAAGTTTGCTTAAGCCATCCTCAACCTTCCCAAGTCTCGGGATGTTTTATCAATCTTGATCTCATGTTGTTGCTCAACATGATCGAATCTCTATTATTTAATTATCTGGTAGTTTCCTTAGTCAACGCAAGGTGTGTTTGGAGTTAAGAAAAAAAAATATCATGCTTAATCACCATCGGCAATTGAGCTATGTCTCTTGTGCTATGTTTTGATCTTTGAATCACCTCCTGGTTAATTCCAAACCTTGTGACTACCTTTTCTTGCTATCCTCCCTTGTATAATGCTTGTTTTTACCACCCAATTTGTGTCACTTGAAATTTCACCTTGGTGGTGTGATCGATAATGGTGTTATGAGTAGCAACTAACGGTGCCGCGACGAAACCGAGAGCCTCCTGTGGGCGGCCGACACAAGGTTGTGCTGCTTGGCACGCGCTGGTATCGTGGTTTCTAGTCATGATCCATTGCAGAACAACATCAACGTGTTATTCTCATGTGAACTCTTCCTTGGTTATCTCTCCATATCGTATCGTAAGATCCATATCTTAGACCGAAAGTAGTGGAGTTTCCTTCTGAAGTTGCTAAGAAGATAACCTTTGAAGAACCGGTCACTGACATAAACATTAACAGACCGCAAGAAGTGGTAGACATGTGACTCTACTTAGTTGTCCCAGTATTGACAAACGTCATCTAGTGAGCAAAGTATCTCATCTGTGTTGGATAAATAGGACACACAACATTTAATGTTGGACAAGTTATCTATGGGATGAGAATTGATTGGCGCATTGTGCATATGACCGGAGCTATCCAAGTCGCAATCTTAGGAGCATAATGACCGTACAATCGAAAGCAACCATCTCTAGAATAACTTCGTATTTGCCAACTTCGATGGCAACCATCTATTCTGCATCAACCACAGTTGTTGTGGTCAAGAGTGAAGATTTCGATTTTTTTTTTGTGTTGAGAGACAACTGATTAGTTACCAATAGGAAGGTTAATCTCCAGCTAGGTAATGACTCTTTGGTAGCTATGAAGGCTATGTCTTACAGAGCAATAACCAACAAGAAGTTAATCAACTAGCCAACAACTTGAGTGATATTCTATCTTCCGGAGCCATTGTGATCAAGTCAATTCCATCTTGGACAATCACACAGATAGTGCAAGATGTTCTATCAGCTAAGGTGAAGAAGTAGATAAAGTATGTGTTTTGCCTTGCAAAAGTAACCCGCAAGTTCAAAGCGTGTGCATCCTCGAATTGATATGTAATTTAATAGTCGAGATCTGCTGTTGGATGACCCTTTGAGGTCTCACAGATACTAGTTTACACTCTTTCATTTGCTTTTGCTTTCTCGTATCCCTAATGTACGAGCAGCCTTGGTTTCTACAAATCAATGTATGCCATCGCGAAACAAAAGCAATTTGAAAAGTGTCAAACAACAGATTTTCCATTTTGGAGCTGCTGTTTGATCCTAAAAAGGAAGCCTCAAGGTGAAAGTTGGCCTGACAAAGTTGTTATGCTGCAAGTCAACTCAACTTACAGTGCAACTAAGTAATAAAGGAAAATTTTTACTCAATCGCTTGGTGGTAGACTACTCCCCGCGGTTAAGTGAATAATTACAACTTTTGTTGTCCTTAAGGCCTCACTACATTTTGCTTTGGTAATGAGTTTCCAAATGATGACATACTTTAGTACCTTATAATTGTTTTTACCCAAGAGTTGCATCTGTGTCAACCCAGATAACTGTTGTCTTTGGATAAAAGAATCTTATTAGATAGCTGTTGACAGAAATACGAAGCCGACAGAGTCAGCTATCACATTCACTAACCCCTCGATAGACTCAGATAATACAGTGTTGTCATCAGAGAAAGAGAACTGCACACATGGAACCTTAAGTAGTTTTCATTAGTTGGTGCCTAAATGAATGAACAGTTACGACCAACATAGACCTTGTCTATTGGTTAGTCAGTATCCTATAGCCTCAGAGTATATTTGTCATCTATGATCTCACCCTTTTGGAAGGTTGTACTCAAGCCATTTTGGTAGAGAGCTACTTTTCAAAACCATGTGAACATAGAGCCATTTCAACGAGTATACTTCTGAAAATTTTGGTCTAGTGTCAAGTTCATATGGCCTATGTTATGCTCATGAGAGAGCCAGATACTTGTTAGTGGTTAGCTCCTGGACCAAATGACCTCTATACACTGAGATCGAAGTACTGCGTTGTCTTGGATTCCTCCCAAAGTAACAATGCTTCATGGAAGTCAATGAAGGAAATTCTTCAGACAAATTTTACCATGAAGAGGAAGTAACAGAAAGTGTCTGTGGCCAAATTGTTCGCCGATGTTGAAGCTTTATAGTTGAATGCTATAGCAGATGTTGGGAACTAGATAACGTGTCTCTCTTCCTTAAAAGATCTTCCATTCCGAATCTCGGGACGCGATTCTTTTAAGGGGGGAGGGCTGTAACACCCCAGGTGTTTATCATTCACTAAGTAATGGGTTTGAGCTTAAACAGGACAGATTAAGTGGAGATGACAATGCCAAGTCAAACCTATGGAAGTAAACCCTAATCGAAACTTGGATGTTGCACCCTTGCTTACATATAGGTTCAATTAAAAGATATATGCTTGGGTGTTGCTATCAAAGTATCTTCACATGTCTCACCTCAATAACTATCTATAGTGACCCCTAGAAAAGTTTCATGGAGTTTGGAATCAAAAAGTCACATGAAATGATAAGTTCCATTCCTATTGGAATTTGCCCCATTAGTTAATGGAACTATAGATCATCAACCAAGCTTTACAACTTTACCCAAATGACTCTAGATGAACTCTACAACAAAAGTTATGAAGGGTTCATGTTGAGCAAATGTCAAGAAATTGCCCCGATTGGCCTAAAACCCTAGTTTCGGCTTTATCGAGTTGATACTTTGACCAAAGTGAAAGTTTAACTTCTGTACCAGTTATGAGGTTTGACCTTAAACAAAAGTTGTAGTTCATCTTGTGTAGAACAAACTTTATTTAATGGTCAAGAGCTAGTTTGGACTCTAACCTAGTCAAATAGAGATCACAATGTGAATTCAGCTGCTGTTTTCAGCACTTAGAAAAATATTCTAAGTCCTGAGTTAGTAGTAATGAGTTGACATGTTTGGTGATCTTTATCTCCATAACCATGCTGAACCAGTCCACGATCCTTTAATAAAAGTTGTAGCTTGAGTTGTGTGCAACAAACTTTGTTTTTGGAGCATACCATGATTTAGCTTGGAAATAAGTCAAACCATGGCCCAAAGTTTGAATCTGCGGCAGTTTGTTTCAGACTTAGAAATATTCCAAGTCCAGGAATTTCAGCACCAATACCGATTGGCATTCCGCGTTCTCCAATTTTTGTTAAGCAACTTAAATTGAGCCAAATATAAAAGTTGGAATATATTCCTTGGAGAAGAACATGTAAAAAGTTGGAATTCGTTGGATCAAGTTTGGCACCTCAAAACTAGTGAAAACCGAGCAAAGCTTAATCACTATCAAGTCACTGACAGTGTCGACTTTGGAGCCTAATTACCACCTAATATGTTGCTCTAATGGCCTATCACCCTTAATCAAGTTGGTAGACCAGATAAAGATGAAGATCTTTTGTATAGGGCGTCTGTTCCGAATCTCGCTGGAATATGCTGAAATCGGATCCGAAGTCGGGCTGAACCGCGCCTGCCACGTGCTCGACATTTTGCCTCCATGGACGACGCGCGTCCGGACGTGCCGCTCATGCCCAGAGCGCGCCCGCCGATGCTGCCGTGTGCCCTACTCGCTACCGCGCGTCCCGTGGACTTGGGTCACTGGGAGAGGCCGAGACCGAGCTCCCCATCTCCCACTCTCGCCTCACACGCTCTCGCTTGCTTCCCCCTCGCTCTCTGGCCGATCCATGGTCGCTAGCCGCCAGAGCCGCCATTGCCGTGCGTTGAAGCTCCCGCCCCAATCACTGTTGTGCTATCTTTCCATCCCAATCAAGCACACCACCACCTCTGCCTCTCCTTACTGTAGCCACCGCACCCATCCCCGACCGCTCCTAGCCACCCTGTCACACGGCCACTGACACCATGTCCGCCGCCGATGGGGTAGCACGTGGCCAGGGGGCCAGGGGCCACCTCTGGTCGAGCCATGGCTGCTCGGAGATGCGCCCGGGCCCGTGGATGCTTCCCACCACTTCTCCATCGTCATCGACCACCGCGCCGGCAATCGACCGTTTTTCGATGCCTCTGCTCCGTTCCCTTCTTCGGCCACTGCGAACACGACCGAGCTGCCACCGACCGTGATTGGTCGAGCCGATGCTGCCATGCACGCGCGCGAGCCTCCTGTCACTCCACCACCGCCATTCGTCGTCGGAGCACCGTCCCGCCGGTCGGCCGAGCCCACCTCGCCGCCGTCCTCTGCTTCCGGCGCCTGAGGTTGAAGGCCGGCTTCCCCTCTCTCTGTCTCTCGGTGTGTGAGCATGACAGGTGGGCCCAACCAAGCAGCAGGCCCCGCATGTCATCGTTATGTGAGGCATAGTTGGGGTACACGTCCGGGTGCACCTGGCAGATCTAGGGTGTAGTAGATAAATTCGTTTTTGAAATTCAGAATTTTGTTAAGTCTCTAAAATTCATATCTCCTACTAGGAAAGTCCAAAAATGGTAAGTGTGGACTTTTTGGAAACCTTGAGAAGAGATCTATGCAGTGGAGCCATAATATGTTACATGTTTGTAGGTATTTTCTAATGTCTTTATTTAAGTTTTAAAAATACTCTAAAAATGCCTTTAAACTTAACCAGAGCAAGATCTGGAGTTTTAGAACCCCAAAAATAGTGATTCTTGTTTTGTTAATTTTGTGATGACATGTACTTGCTAGGAAAAATGTTAAACACCCTATTTGGTCACTGTTTTCTCAAGATTTTGATTTGACCTTGTCAAATAAGGAAAATTTCATTATATTGCTTGTTATTTTATATCTTGAGTTGTGTTGCTCCTTTTGGTGTGAAATTTTTATGAGAGGCTTGTCATGCTATGGATGTACTGTTGTATAAAGTTCATGGCCATTGCTTACTGTATGCTCAAGTTATTGAGTTAACTTGTTTATGGCTTACTAAATAGCTTATAAATAATATATAAATGATAAAATAGAAAATGTTGTTCCATTTCCTTAGTATGATGTTTCTATATCATATTGATTCATAATATGGCCTTGTGATCACAGAAAATATGGAGTTTTGGAATTAACTTGCTCTCACATGATTTATTGTTATAGCCATTTGTCTTTTTCATAGAGGTTGTTATACATGTCCAAATGGTTTCAAATTTGGATAGTAGACTTTTGGGAGTATGTGTAGACCTCTGTAATTTTGGTAGAATTTATTATGCACTTTTGATATGTGTTCATAATTCCACCTAATTATCTAAATAAATTAAGAAAATGCATTAAAAGAAATTATTTAGGAATGGACACTATGTTTTCTGGTGTTCATTAGTCATGTGTGACATGTTGGTAAAGTTAGTTTTGTCCAAGTATATATTTGCCACATAAGTTAATAATTATTTCTTGCAAATGAGGTTTCTGGACAGATCTGGGAACTTAGCAAAGTTCTTTATGATAATGTGCTTTGTTGTAAAACTTGTTTATACAAAAGTTGTAGATAAATTATGTATCTAGCTTCTATTAAAATTTGGTGGCATTTTACCAAGTAGTTTGTGAGTTATAGCTATTTAAAGTTGGGTTACAGAATTGCTTGCTCTCTGTCTTGTTAGACCAGTTTCTGTATTTATGTAAATTCAACATGTTAAACTTTGGAATCATGCTGTGATGATTATAAATGAAATATAGATAATTTCATAAGCTTTTCATAATGTCTTCTTGCAAGTCATTTGGAGTTGTAGATCTCCAGTTATGATTAAATTACTCAGCTGTTGGTCTGATGTCCAGAAGGTAGCAATTTCTAGTTCTAGTACTTTGATTAACTTTGTCATGCTTGGGTATTGAAGTGTGACTCATATCTTTGATGATACTTGGGTGATACCCTGTGATCTTATGAGACTTGTTTCTTGATTAATGTGCTTGCCCTCTTCTATGTTATGTCTTAATGAGGATTAAGTTAATTAGCTCTAGGGTTTATGTGAACTTTGGTATGCTTGTTCGATTATTTTGTTTATTGCATTTCTATGCATTCATACATATGCATTATTGCACCTTATTTAGGTACGTTAGCTAAAGCACGTGAAGGACCTAAGGTGGAGCCAAACCCGAAGATGGAGTTGGTGGATCCATCCCGAAGATCGAAGGACCGGACAAGTGGTAGATTGGAAGATGCTCGCCAAGCGAACTCATCTGACATACTCTAACTTGAGTCGGATCCCAGGCAAGCCCCGGAGCATTATAAGCCTCCTATCTTTAAAGCAATTAATTCTATATATGTTATAAGTATTGTTGCATTAAGTGATAGGAGTTGGTTGGAAACCCTTGCTGCATTATATCATTCCTTGTCCAGATATATGAATCCCTGAATCCTACATAGACTAGGATCGAGTAGATGCTTAGCCCTGCTTTAAGTGGTAGAAGTCAGGTGATTTCCTGTCACCTGCGAGATATAGGGATATTCATATATGGCACGGTTGGCTATATTTGCTATCGTGGAATGGAACCATGTGTTAATAAAATGAAATAAGACCGGGCGGGATGACGATAGTGAAGCAACAAGGCATGGAGGTCTTGGGTGTAGATCTATCCCCGTCTGAGTCGTTTAAGGACCGATTCGCTGTACGTCCTTGAGTCATGTTGAACGCAGTCTAACACTTAGTTGGCCGGATAAGTCGTTCCGACCGCGAAGCCGAGTAATGTGATTCAGGCCGGGAATCGAATGGTAGGTTGCTTCTTGGAGGAGAGAAAGGATGTGCTTGGGGACATTGGCGTGAGACCAAGGGGGGGTTAGAGTCCCTATCACCTGGCAGAGTGTCGCCCTTGGGGTCGCGACATCATTCGGACCCGCGATTCCTGAATCATATGACAAGGTGGCCTGTGCGACCCTGGCAGGGGTCTGCACGGTGAGTGTTAGAAATACCCCTCCAGCTGGATAGGAATTCGATTCGAATCGCCATCGCTCCCGGTTATTGAGCACTTGACTTGAGCAGCGGCAACGTAGATTCCATTAAATTGAACGGATGGTTAATTGGATCACGATGGAAAGGTTGCCTCAATTTATACCTGCTATGGTTAATATTGTTTGCTCCTAATAAAGTGAGTGCTCTAGTACAGGTGCTAATATAGATGACAGGTTAATGATAATTAACTTGATGCTTAAGCATTAATGATTACTTATCCATAATAAGCTTTTATGCAAAATGTGGTCAAGCTAGCCTACTTTATATCAGCCTTGCATGATCCTTGGTGTCACCTTATTTCTGGTTTCTGACGGGTAAGTCTAGCTGAGTACCTTCTTGTACTCAGGGTTTTATCCCCACTTGTTGCAGGTTGTGATGTATCATGGCGGCTGCAAGAGTTGGGTGGCTCCTGCCATAGAGGCGGAGTGTGATCACGGGCATGATCCTTCTGAGTTATCTTCTCTCTAATGCTTTTGTTGGAAGTCGACCTTCGTACTGGCATGTATTTGAAATAAGAATAATGTTAGTTTCAAATTACTTTGCTTCCGCTACTTTTGAACTTAAGTTGTAATAACTTTGTTGAACTCCGATGTATATTGAATTACTTGTGAAATGATTGTAACATGTGACTTGTTATGTTGAATCACTACGATCTTGGCTTGTATGTTGGTTGATTTGAAATCCCTCGCGATTTCATTGGACTACCGGAGTTATATGGGCTCAAGTGCGAGAATTTGATCATTTCGGTGATTGTTTTTGTACTTGTGCTCTTATAATTTGGACGGTTCCGTTACACAGTCTCTCCATGAGCAAAGTAGAATTAGGTTAGCCACCAAATATGTCCACATACATGCACATCTTGATCTAAGGGTATGACACTCCCCTCCTTGGATCCCGTTTTGACTGGGCAATACATGCAAGGTAAGTAAGCTACCTTCTTGAAATACCCTCAGCTGTAGATAAGCCTATTAGTTATAGGGTAAGAGAGAGGAGGCATGATGCTACTCTACCTTATTCCAAAAATACCATATATTCTGAGTGAAAGAGAGAAGGTAAAACACCATCATTGCCTTAGAAAGGATCCACAAATACCACATATGAGAGACTAGAAATGGTCATACAAAAAGGAATCTCTGAGTTTTATTTTAAAAACCTACAAAAAACTCCAAAATAAAAGTTGATTGAAGAACTTGAGACACAGTGCTTGACTTGATTGTTTTGTCTTTCAACTACTCAAGACCCAAGTGAAGGCCAAAAACACCATAGTTGAAGGTAATGTGTAAGTTTGAAGTTAGAATGGTTCGCTCTAATCCAGAGGAGAATTCTTGTTTGAACGCATGTGTACTTTTGAGGCATGAAAGCATAGTAGCGACTCCTGATCCATTATTGAGATTAGCTTTGCTAAGGGACTAGCAAAGATTAAGCTTGAGAGAGCTTGTTGACGGTCCTTAACGCCAACACTATACCTTCAATTAATGCACAATATAATGGCAAAAGCATTATTAGTGCATGGTTGTAGGACTTTATTCTAACAAGTTCCACGAGTTGTGTTGTTCCACTTGTTTTGTAGATTATCAATATTTTACCACATAAAAGTACCTCAAGTGATGAAATAGAGCACACCATTGCGAAGAGCTCGTCGAGACGATCGAAACGGATATATCATTTGCCATATTTGGAGTTCTGAGAGAAAGTCCCTGATGGATACGACTTGGAAGATTCTAGAAGATTCTAGAACCATCACCAAGCAAGAGTTTTAGGGACTAACATAATAATTTCCACAATTTTGGTGAAACATGAATCTTTAGGGATAAAAACAGAATAAGCCAAGAAGGAGCAGGAGTTAAGAAACCGGACCAAATCAAGTCAGAATTCCACGAAAATTGATGGGAAGGTTCTAGAGGACAAGAGAAGACACGGGAACGAAGCGGAAGCTCGAAGGCTGACAAGTGGGGCCGGCCAGCCTGGGCCCACCTCCAAGTGAGATCAAGTTCGCATGGTAGCCTCTAACCGACCTCTATGACGCATCTCAACCATTGTTTCAAGTTGGTTTGATCTGAGGGCTGCAGTTCACCCCACCGGGCTGTATAAGCAGGGGCTTACCTCCTCCCTCAGGCCATCTCCATCTTCGTTAGCTATATCCAGAGCAAAAGCTAAGGTTTTAACCTCCATCCAAGTACAAGTAGAGATCCCTCTAGACGATCGTCTAATTCTAGTTCTTCTGGTTCATATTCTAGTTCTAGTTCATCTAGTTGTAAACTAGAGATGAGGGAGAGAGGAGAGGAGAGAGCTGAGGAGGAGTTGGATCTGTCAGATCTTCCTTGACATTGTACTTCTGCAGCATCTGGTTTGTCTTGAGCAATCTCTAGGTTCTTCAACATTTATTTCTAAGTAATTTGTTTAGTTTTAGTTCTTGCTTTATTGTATTTACTGTATCTCCATTCGTACTGAGTGCTCTAGTTATCCTAGGTAATTAGAGTAGTAAGCACTGGTGTAGACGTGGTGTCTAGACTAGGGTTTACTTGAGTTTGCGCCCAATCCTCCGGATAGTTGTGGTAGCCCCAGAGGTGACAGCTCTATTAAGCCTTTGTAATCCACCACGTTAGGGTTGGTGTTTCCGTAGAGCTGTTGGCAGCCTTCTCCCAACTACTGTTTTTCTAGTCTTTTTTGAGAGTCGGAAAGGACTTGCTGCTCCAAAGTAAGTAAAATAGAGTAAGCCTTCGATAAGATAGAACCACTTAGAAAACCCTAAAATCCCTCTCTACCCTATAATTACCCATCCGTTGGACATTCCTAATTCTTCTAGCACACTTCATGTTCCCCGTGGAAATCGATACCTTGGAATACTCCCGGGTGAAAGCTACATCGGTATCTGTGTGCTTACAGATCTTTTTCTGTGTGCATTAAAGTACCCAACAGTTACCTTATGACGATCACGAGATGGCACTCAAGCTTCTATATGCCCTAGATCAGAAGGTATGGGATGTGAAGGTGACTGCCATCATTGAGTCTTCGGGGTATGAGACCCTTACCGTGGATGAGCTTTTCAGTAAGCTCAAGTCCACCAAAATCGACTACCAGACCCAAACCAAGCTCAAGAATCCCTTTGCACTGACTATGGCTTTGATCTTAGGTAACGACTTAAGTTCTTTGGCTAACTCTTCATAGGTGTCGTTTGCCTTGTCTTCTTTGGTGTCTGTCACACAGGAGCAGATGGAGAGTCTTAGGAATGATGAGCTAGCATTGATCATCAGCCAGTTCTCACGGTTTCACAACAACTGCTTGAATCGCCGATATGGTGGTGGTCCAAAGGAAGGATGCTATGGCTGTGGAGATCCCGACCACTTCGTCGCCCACTGCCCTAAGAAGAACAAGCACTCCTTCGACAAGTACCACTCCAACAAGTGCAAGGACAAGCGTGAGTACACCTCCAAGCATAAGTCTAAGGGAGGATTTGATAAGGAGGCACTGAAGAAGAAGTACTTTAAGAAGGCCTAGGCCTAAGAGTGCACCTTCCTCACCTCCCTCAATGACCTCGACAATGACACCGACGACGACCTGTCTTTACTTTATCGCCAAGTCCATCCACGGAGGCTACTGCACCATGGACGTGGATGAAGGGGTGAAGCCCAACAAGGATGTGCTTCCTAGCGACGACGATGCTACCGAGGTAAAACCCTCTGTCGACGCTCTTATTGCCGAGCTAGATGTCATGACCGATGCTTTGATGAGTCAAGATAAGCTGCTGAAACATGCTTCTCATGAGAGGAAAGAGTTTAAGGACAAGCTAGTAATTATGGAGAAGGAGCTTGAGGAAGCTAAGAAGCTTGTTGTTCATGTGTCTAACAAGGTTGAGTGCGATAAATGTGCTATTCATATGACCAACTTTTATGAGTTGCAATCTAAGTATGCTGCCTTGTTAGATGAGAATGATGAGCTGAAGGCTAGGTCTAGCTTGTTAGGTGCATGCAAGTCTTGTTCGGGCTTGCAATCTGAGCTGGCAGAGAAGAATGCCAAGATCCTTACTGTTGAGAAGGCCAGTTTAGATAGCACAGTTGTTGAGTGTGCACGTTATGAGAGCTTGGTGTTGGAGCTTGAGTCTTGCATGCTTAACAAGATGAGATCTAAGGAAGACAACACATACCTTCAGGCCATCTTGAATTGGGTGTCTTATAGTGAGCCGCAGTTGGGCATGATGATGAGCCAGTTCAGGCGGGGATCTAGGACATCGGGAGTAAGCTTTGCTCTTGGTGGGAAGGGTGAACATATCTATGGCAAAGTTTGTGAGTTTAGTGGTTTGAGCCCAAGTGAGAAACCTTCCACTACTCCCAAATTGATTAAGATCAATCCATCTAAGTCTATCGAACCCACTGTGAAAGATGGAGTGTTTGAAGAACCTCCAAGAGCTCCACCCCAGAAATAAGTTTAGGTTCCAAAACCAAACCATCTTAGGAACCCACTTGACACTCTACTGAACATCTCTGAGGATCCCCTTCCTAAATCCAAAAAGCTACCAAGAGTGACACATACCCACAAGAAAGTGAGCCAACAACCAGCCAAGAGAGAGGTGAGGCATCACTGTGACTATTGCCATAGGGATGGTCACCTTGTTGAGTTTTGCCTTAGGAGGAAGAGAGATGAGCAGCGGGAGTATGAGTTGAACAACCAAAACATGTACTGCCCACCTCATGACGTACATGTGTCGCCTATTCAGAGGCGCAATGCTAGGCCAAGAGGTGCAATGCCTCAAGGTGCTAGGCCTCAGCTTGCGAGACTACGTGGTGGTCATGCCCGGTGTGGTTCAGGCCGTGAGCAAAATGGCTTTGGACCTCATGGCAGTGGCTTTCAGTCCTACATCTCTAGCGGACCACGTTTTCCCCCACGTGGTGCCTGCTTTCCTCAAATGGGACATGGCATGTTTGGTGTTTTCTCTAACACTTTTCCAGGGCAAATGAGCCAACACTAGTATCCTTCACAGTTTACTAACCCCAGTGTTGTGCCATTTGCTCATCTCATGTCTTTCTATTGACGTAGGACATAGGCCTGTAGAACACATGGCTTATTGATTCTGGCTGTTCATGCCACATGATCGGAAGTTCAAAATGGTTCTCCAGCCTCGACCCTATGCAATGTACGGAGTACATCACATTTGGGGACAATAGCAAAGGTAAGGTGCTTTCTTGTGGGACCATTCGGGTCAACGAGAGCTTTGTATTGAAGGATGTTGCCTTGGTCTCGAATTTGCATTTCAATTTGCTTTCTGTTTGGCAACTTCTTCAAGATGGCTTTGAAGTACGCTTTAAGACCGGCTTGTCTCGAGTTCTTGACTCTTAGGGAAATCTTGTTTGCCAGATTGTTCATTTTGGCCATGTCTTTCGAGCTGATTTTTCTCACTCTTTTGGCTCTTCTCGATGTTTGGTGGCTGGATCCTCTTCTGAGCTTTGGAAGTGGCATAGGAGACTTGGTCGCTTGAGCTTTGACTTACTAGCTAGGTTGAGCTCACTTGATCTAATCCGAGGATTGCCCAAGCTGAAATTTGAGAAGGATTTGGTGTGTCACCCTTGTCGGCACGGGAAGATGGTTGCCGCTTCTCATCCACCTATGAACCAAGTCATGACCAAGGAACCTGACGAGCTACTTCACATGGACACAGTTGGTCCAGCTCAGGTTCGGTCAGATGGTGGGAAGTGGTACGTTCTAGTGATCGTGGACGATTTTTCTTGCTACTCTTGGGTGTTTTTCATGGAGGGTAAGGATGAGGCTTCTTCACATGCTTGGGATTTGATTCTTCTGTTGCAAAATGAGTTCCCTAAAAGTTCCATGAGAGCAATTCATAGTGACAATGGCATAGAATTCAAGAATGCTCATTTTGAAACCTTTTGTGCTTCTTCGGGCCTCGAGCATCAGTTTTCCTCTCCCTATGTCCCTCAGTAAAATGGTGTTGTTGAGCGCAAGAATTGGACCCTTGTTGATATGGCCAGGACGATGCTCGATGAGCATAGGACTCCTAGAAGATATTGGGCCAAAGCGATCAACACCGCGTGTCATGTTTCCAATCGCATTTTCCTTCGAGCTTTCTTGAAGAAGACCTCTTATGAGTTGCAATTCGAAAGACCACCCAAGGTAAGCCATTTTACAGTGTTTGGATGCAGGTGCTTCATTCTGAAATAAGGTGATTTGGATAAATTTGAGTCTCGCTCCTCCGATGGTATTTTTCTTAGTTATGCTTCACATTCTCATGCTTATCATGTACTTAATCTTGAAACTAACCGAGTTGTAGAGACTTGTGAGGTTACCTTCGATGAGACCATGCCTTGTTCTGTTCCTGTCTTTGAAAGTGCAGGTGATCAGGAGATCGGTGAGAGTATCTTCGTTGAGGACAATGAGGAAGATGTTGATTGAGGAGATGCAGAGCCGACCTCTTCGGCTACTCCAGTCGAGTCTGCAATGACTACTTCGGCTCACGGCCCTAACCCGTCTTCATCAACAACTTGGGGTCTGCATGAGCCGCCTCCTTAGCCTACGCCGGCTGCACCTAAGGAGGCCCCAACAGCTATTGAGGGGGAGGCCCCAACACCTTGGCACATTCAGCGTTGCCACCCGCCTCAAACTATGATTGGCGACATCAGTCAGTGTGCTACACGCTCAAGGTCATATGAAATCTCACATTTTGCTCATTCCGCTTTTGTCGCTAATTTTGAGCCACAAAATGTTGGACACACACTTTCTGATCCCGATTGGGTCAATGCTATGCACGAGGAGTTACAGAACTTTGAGAGAAATGAAGTTTAGGTCTTAGTTCCGCCTCCACCTGAGTGTCACTCTATAGGTACAAAATGGGTTTTTTCAAGAACAAGCAAAGTGAGGATGGAGTGGTGGTGAGGAACAAGGCTATGCTAGTGGCTCAGGGGTTTTGTCAGAAAGAGAGAGTAGACTTTGAAGAAACCTTTGCTCCTATGGCCTGTATCGAGTCTATAAGGATGCTCTTAGCTTATGCAGCTTCGAAAGGGTTGAAGCTGAATCAAATGGATGTGAAGAGCACCTTTTTGAATGAATACATAGAGGAAGAGGTGTATGTGAGGCAACCCCCTGTCTTTGAAAATCCCAAGTATCCTAACCATGTTTACAAACTCTACAAAGCCTTGTATGGGTTGAAACAAGCCCCGAGAGCCTGGTATGAGCATTTGAAAGCCTTTTTGCTTGCTAAGGGCTTTAAGATGGGTTCCGTAGATAAAACTTTGTTTCTCCTCAAGCAAGGCACTTACACACTTTTGGTTCAGATTTACGTGGATGATATCATTTTTGGTGGTTCCTCTAACACTCTTGTTGCAAAGTTTTCTGAGACTATGAGCAGGAAATTTGAGATGAGTATGATGGGCGAGTTGACATTCTTCCTTGGACTGCAAATCAAGCAAACACGTGAGGGAACGTTCGTGCACCAAGGCAAGTACACCAAGGATCTTCTGAGAAAGTTTGATATGGGTGAGGCCAAGCCTCTTTCGACACCCATGTCGACCACGATGGCCCTAGACGAAGACAAGGAGGGAGAAGCCATGGACCAAAAGGAATACCAAAGCATGATCGGATCCCTGCTATACCTAACGGTGATGAGAACGGACATCCAGTTCATAGTCTGCTTGTGCGCACGCTTTCAATCTTTGCCACGCACGTCTCATCGTCAAGCCGACAAGCAGATTATGAGGTACCTTTGTTTCACACTCGAATTTGGTCTTTGGTTTTTGGCTTCCTCCTCTCTTTCTCTTTGCGGTTACTCTGATGCGGATCATGATGCTGCCTATCATACTGAGAGGAAGTCCACTTCTAGGACTTGTCAGTTTCTTAGGTCTTCATTGTGTCTTGGTCTTCTCGCAAGTAGTCCACTGTAGCCCAATCCACCACAGAAGTTGAGTATGTTGCTGCTGTTGCTTGCTGTTCCCAGTTGCTTTGGATGGTTGCTACTTTGCGAGACCAAGGCCTAGAGTTTAGGCGAATGCCTTTGTTCTGTGATAGCACCAGTGCCATATGTGTAGCCAAAAACCCCATTCTCCACTCCAAAACCAAGTACATAGAGGTCCATTTTCACTTCTTGCGAGACCACTATGAGAAAGGGGACATTGACCTTATTCATGTTGACATCCACAACTAACTCGCAGATATCTTCACCAAACCTCTTGACCAAGCCCAGTTTGCTCGCTTGCGAGGAGAGCTTGGAGTTTGCTGATCTTTTTAGCTTGGAAAGTTGTGGTTCTTGTACATTAGTCTTTGGTTTTCTTTTTTAGTTTAGCTTTTGATTTTACTTTTGTATCATATTTGCATATCATATCATCATGTATCATATTGCATCTTGAGCTTTATCTTTATAGTAGCTAGATTGACACTATGCTCTTGTTGGGGATGTTATGGATATACATGATGTGCTTTGCTTAGGCTCACTTTGATCTCTTGATATGAGCTAAAAATGCCTTTTTCAATTGAGAACTTGAATAACATTTGAAGAAACTTGAAACATGTTCACCACTACTTGTGGCAACTAGCATGTGTAGGTGTGTCGAGATCTCTTTTGCTTCTTATATATGCTTAGTTGGTACGACTCATACCTAGAGTTACACACTTGCTTGTGCTAAAACTTAAAAAACAAGGCATGAAAAGATTGGGATGGGTCTTTGTTGTCCCATGTTAGAATATCAAGATAGCTCCCTATTGCACTTAAGGGTGAACTTGAGCTCTATAATGGATACCGAGATCACTATCTTAAGCTTCTGATTGCTTTTGGCATAGGCTTGACATGATTGATAAGTCAGGTTTTGATGGCATCGATAACCTCCCGCACACATTTGTTTGACAAACTTTGGTGATAAGCTGCATAACTCCGATAAAATTCAATTGATATCTAAAAATTTGATCAAATCATAAGTTTGTCTCATGACATGATGTGTGAACTTTGTTTGGGGTAGTTCACTTTGCATACATGTGTAGCACAAGGTCGATCTCCTGTCTATATTTTCTATGTGCTCATTTAGTGGTGAACCCTCTTTTAAAATTGCTTAAACTTGATCAAACTTGCTTAAATATCATATTTCATCTCATTTGGTCATCTTGAGCACTTGCTAGCACTTGTACCTGTTAATATATATATACATGACAGCATCAGCTAGAGCATCTTTTCAATCTACTTGCTATAATCTTGAAGCTTCTGCATTTGTGCATTTCTACATTCATAGCATGTTTTAAGAGGGAGTTGCAATCCCTGGGCTCTAGCTTGATAAGTGCATATGTCAACAAGGGGGAGAAGTTTCCACACTCATAATGTCACAAACACTCACATTGTCAACAATGGGGAGAAGTGTCAACAAGGGGGAGAATTCTCCATTGCGTTCATTCATTTGAGAGAGATTGCTCTTGTTCAGGGGGAGTTGCACTTGAGTTGCTTTTGATTGCCAGATGTGTTGAGCCTTTGCCTCTTCTGGAGGGTCTAGCAGTTTTTTGGCTTTTCGAGCTTTGCTAGTGGTGTTGAGCCCGTTGCCTCTTCTTAAGGGCTAGTTTTGTTTTACTTGGTTGCATCGAGCCATTGCCCATGTCTTTGGGGACCAAGTTTTTTGCTCATTTCAAATGACCTCATTTTGGCTTTTCTCTGGCTTTTGGTCATTTGGTTGAGCTCTTTGTTTTTTCTTCTTCTTCTTTTTCTTTTGCTCAATCTATTCGTGTATTGGTGTTGACAATGCACTCATCAAGGGGGAGATTGTGAACACAAGGTTGACAAGTACCCTTATGTGTTCGTTTTGTGATGAGTGATTGTCAATGTGATCCACGAAGTAGGTTGAGTGGTAACTAACCCTACCATGGTGAAAGCTATGTGTGCACATCTCTTGGCTCGTGGTGTGCAGGTGTGGAGCACGGAGGGAGTAGTCGACGATGAAGTGAAGGTCAAGGAGGATGTGCCGTGCTGACGGATCGGGAGTGGTGAAGGGCGGACGTGAGGCTTGGACCGAGGGACCAAGAGGCTGAGTGACTAGCTGCGGTGGCTGACACTTAGGACATCGACAAGTGCAAGTGTACATGGTGATAAAGACAGCGTCGGCCAAGTCAAGATGGAGACGATGGCGTCATGGCACTTGGCGGAGGCCGGTGGGCCGAGTCAAGGAGGAAGGCAAAGGGGTGATGCTTGGCGGGAGGTCAGACACGCGTCGACATCGGGGGTTTGATGTTTCGTCCTCAAAACCATTGGCGGGGGACGTGTGTGGAGTACGCTACTCACGAGCGGTTTGGTGGTTTGGGCCTCAAAACTATCGGTGGCGGGTTTACGGGTTTGGGCCTCAAAACCCGGGTGGAGGTTCCGAGGAGGAACGGACGGCACGTGGCAGCATCGAGGAGTTCGTGTCGAGGCGAAGCTACCGGTGAGGAGGCGCGGTGGTCATCGGATCAAGATGAAAACTGGGTTGGACCTTTACGCCCTTGAGCTAAATGGTTTGGCTCATTTGTATCCAGGGGCAAAACTGGGATTGTGTAATAGCCCTGTTAAATAGGATGAGGGAGCCCCCATCTCCCTCACCTCCTCCATTTTCATTTTATCATTTAGGGTTTTCCCTCCTCTATGTGCTTGTGAGAGAGAGGTCCACTAATCCACCAATTAGTGTAAGAACCATGAATCTTTGAGGGAAGGAGGTCCCGAATCCTCTGGTGTCCTCCGGTGTTTGGCGGATGAAGCAATTTGTGTGTCCTTGATGTGTTCTTCACGAGTTCCTCTCTTCCCCCTCTAGTTCTTCCTTCGATTCATCATTTCTAGACCTTTTTTATTCGTTTTTTTGCGTTGATTTGAGCTATGACGTAAATTGAGCCTTTCCACCGAAGGAAATCAACTAATTCCTCATGAGCTCGCAAATCAGGTGATTTCTTGGTCTAGGTCTCAAGAACCGGTGTTTTCTGTGCCCCTTCGATTTTCCATTGATTGGCTTCAAATTGGGCGATGACCTCTTAGAGGTAGCTCCTCTACTGCCTTGTGATCATGCTCACCAAGTTTCGTGGCAGTTGGTGAAGATTTGGCCGCAAATCCTTGGATCGAAGTGAGAGGCGTTTTTTGGAACTGCTGTTCTGTTCTGGTTCGCGATTCGCAGACAGTCTGCCGTCTAACCCGCGGACAGTGCGCCGATCGGGGTTCGTCCAGTCCAGAACCAAGTTTTCTCACTATGGTTTTGAGTTTTGATCGGCGGACAGTCTGGGGTTCTAGTGCGGACAGTCCGCGACCCCTGTCCAGTCGAGTCCAGAACGCTTTTCTCACGTTGTGTTTTCTGGAGTTTAGCCTGCGGACAGTCCGGCTTAGGTCACGGATAGTCCGCCAGTGTCCATCGAACTATGTCTAGAACTAGTTCGATTATGTTCGTTTCCTGAGACTTGAACTGCGGATAGTCCGCCCCCATAAGCCGAACAGTCCACTGTTGTCTTCGGTGACTTGGGCAGTCACTGTTGTCCTTCAGGCGCGTGCCACCGGACAGTCCGCCAGGGTGACCCGGACAGTCCGAGAGTTGTCCTGTGGACAGTCCGCCACCCAAGCCCGGACAGTCTGGTACTGCGCAAAGAAGACATTTCTTGTCTGTTCCTTTGAGGGTTTGTTTCCAGCGTCTCTCAAAGGTGTTTCGGTGTGCCTAACACTTTGCATGGGATATCTTGTTACTGGTTAGCATGTGTATCACTTGCTTCTTGTGTGAGTTTGCTTTTGGGGTTGTGGATCAAGCCGATGACCAAAGTTTTCGAAAGAAATTTGAGGCTCACATTCACCCCCTCTAGTCGTCATTTCCGGTCCTTCATATTTTTTATGAAGTAGATAAGAAAATGCGTCTACCAATTTCTGTTCATGAAGTCACCTAGCTCAGGTCATATCATCTTATAGTAGAAAAAGGAAAAAGGAACTACATTAACATTATTGTTCCAACAACCACAAAAAAGGACAATGATAACAGCAATGCAACTCACTAACCTGCTGGTCAAGTCCAAAATAGTAAAAGCACAATCGCCGAGGGAAACTAGCTCGCAGCACGTAAGGTCTCCATGAATTCTTAAATTTATCCTGGAGTGATAATGTAAACAAAGAAGCTGACAGCACGGGACGATTGACCGGATGGCAGAGACGCCGTGGGCGGCAGGGAAATATGCTGTGTGCTGAAGCTTCCGGTAGACATCAGCGGATAAGCTGGAAGAGGCCACACTCGTGGAGAGAGAAAATGGCAACAAGGGAAATGCACAGCGCCGTCGAGCCGCGCCCTTCACGGCCTCACCTCTTCACGTGGACCATGGGTGTATGATGCCGCGGTGGTATGCATTGTCAGCCATCGCCCCATCGAGGTCATAAAAAAAATGTACCCCGCCATTCATCTTTGTCTGCCCAATACCTTGCTTTGCTCTCCCGATCCTGCATTCACCTACCTGCCTACTTGTCACTTCATGTGTCCGTAGAACGAGAGCAACTTGCCTGCCGGAGTAATAGAGATAAAATATACGATGAAACCTCTGCTAGACACAAACATATCTGTATCTATACCTAATAATAAAAGATAAAATTTCAATCTATTTTTTTATCCATCTTTTGTTTTTTTCATCCCTCTAACTACCTTCCGTTTGGATTTATATATATAACTTGTGCTCATACGTATTAAAGTAATCTTATAGCAATCCTAATCCAAATACCAAATAGAGTCCTTTATCTGAGTAGTGAATAGGATTCTAATCCAAATAGAAAGAATCTATTTCTCTTCTCTTCTACCTTTATTTTCTTTCCCGTTTCTTTCCAAAAACACTAAGACTTTTCTTTTCTTTTTTTTGCCTTAGAGATCGTCCGTCACGAACGAGAGGACACGAGGCTTTCCCAGTTTCCATATATTTTGTTGATTTATATTTTTTTTTAGTTTCAGGTAGTGTCTTTTTTCTGTTTTGATCTATTTTTTTATTTCTATTTTTTCAAGTTACATCTTTCTTTACTCAGTTCCGTTTAGAGTCCTTTTCTTATTTCGATGCCATTTTTATCTGTTTTTCCAGTTCCGGTTAGAGTCCATTGGCCATGAAATTTATTCCGTTCAGAGTTCTTTTTCTGTTTTGATGTCTTTTTTATTATCGCATAAACTATTTTTTTAATATTAAAGAGCGGCCATCAAAAATTTCTGTTCGGCCTCCCGCTTTAATCCTCCACTCCATTCCGCAGTCATGATGATATACCAAGGGTCTCATCTCCAACATGGACTCCCATATACGAATCCAATAGAAAATCGAATACTATACAACTACTCAATAAATTGAATATAAATTGGGTTAAATTGGACACTAATTAAACCATACACACAAGGCACCATATTGGCGCAGGCGAGGCGGCGCGAAAAGATGCTGAGGTCAGAACGAGAATGATGATGGCACGAGGCCCGAAGACGACCGCGAGTTTAGGCAATGATGGCGCGACCTGACGAGACAACATCATGACTCATAAGCGAGACCGAGGTGAGGGTGAGCAATGGCGACAACACAGGGTGGGGCGGGGAGACGGCAACGGGAACGAGGCTACCGAGTCGTTGGGGCGTGCGGTTGACCGACCGCCGGGGCACCATCGCATGGAACTACCAGGGCATGGTCGCATCGGGGTTCCGTGGCCGCCAGGGTGGTGTGACCGTTAGCCCGTCAAGGCTCCGTGGACGTCCTAGGCAAGGCTTCAGGCGGACGAAGGTGGAGGCCTCGGGTGCAGAGTGTATGAGGCCTCGCAACTCCAAGCTAGCGGATAATAAGGATAAGAAAGAAGAGAAAAGAAAAGAAAGGGTATTATGTGTATTTTATAGTTTTTACCTAGCATAAGGAGCTTTTTTACCAAATATTTCAACAAAACAGCTTCATCCTTATCACTGCAGCTGCTTGTATAGTTGAAGTACAAAAAGCTGCTTCACTGGTGATATTCCTCATTAATTAATTATGTGTTATCGCTCTAGATCGGCTTTTTAACAAAAGTTGTAGGATGAAATGTTTATACCCTAAGTAAATTCACTGGTATGTTGTATTCTCAATTGCATTTGTTAATTCTTTAATGTTATAATAGGAAGTAGAAGTGAAAATGTGCGCCTCTGACCCTTCGTTCACTATGTCGTAGATGTAATTGATTACTTAAGTAGAATAAAATATATTGACTCAAAATTATTTTCATATGTTTTTTTAGCATAATGTCGAGTGCAATAAAATATAATGATATAAACAAAAAAAATTATAGTTTTAAAAATAAAACAACACATACATGTTAAGGCTTTGGATAACGTTATACATGTTCTTCCGTTGCAACGCATAGGCATTTTTGCTAGTAGAAACTAATTTAAAAAAGGGACATGCTATATTTCAAATATCTAAAATATAGCTTCTATTTAGGCAATAAATACCAGCCATTGGATTTGCATCCAACGGTCAAAATGAGTTCGTACTTGTTTCTATATTGAAGCACTCCAAACATGTCTGTGAAACAAACCCATTAGGAAGATTAGATCAAATCCTACCAGGCCCACCAAAGCTTAGCAGGCACAAAAACCCAATACCTGCAAACAGAAGTGGGTTTTGATTTGGGCTAGATTGCAAGTATTGGCCCAATACAAGAGACATACAAGCATAATTAATAACAAAATAACAAATATGACACTACACCCTCCTGTAAGAAAGAAACGGATCAATGAAGTAGAGATCGAGAAAACATGTAATAGGAGAAGGTGGCGAAAATCAGTGAAAATTACAAAGAAAAACAAAAGAAGACGGACAAGATGAAAGGATAAGAAATCTGTCAAAGGAAAAGGTACTAGTATGTTGAATTTTGTCTCAAGTGTTGACTTCGTCTCCTTTGTTTTGTGAACTTTTGTAACTTGGTTCTTTAAAATCTGCAAAGAGATTTGTTGTGCATTTTTATATGCCTATGCGTCGGATATATGGGCTCGGGATACCATTGCCTCCCGTATACTCGATCCATGCCTGTCAACTGGGCCAAAGACGACGAGAGATGAGGCCCATAAATTAAGGCTAGACAAATCCATCAGCTTAGAGATCAAGTCATTCCGAGGATATTATAGGAATGATATCTTGAATTGTACTAACCTTAGGCCTAATATGAGATCCCTTCTCCACTTCTATACCTGCACCATACATTGTCACTTTCTCTCCCTCTTAGGATGTGCCCCTTTGGGTGGGCTCTTCCATCCAATTAAAATTGTATTAGAAAATAGGAAGAGCGATGAGGAGAAAGCTAGAGGGGAGCCGAGGTTGTCGATCTCTCTCCAACTTTATACCTCTATGGATGCGACTTACTTTCGAGTAATATTCAAATTCTTTTGGTAACTCTGATTTTCCATTTAATTAAAGTTTAGTTCTTAATTTTCTAGTTTATGGGATTTCGGCTTGCATTGATTGCTCTAGTTGGATCTTAAGTACTTGATTAGAGTAGTAATCGATAATGTAGACATGATGTCTAGACTATATGTTACCTGAGTTTGTGGCCAACCGCATGGATAGTTGTGGTAGCCCCAGACGGAATAGCCCTATCAGGTCAACATAATACACCACATTTGGGTTGGTATTCTGGTAGAGCTTTTGGTATCATTCTCCTCATCATGTCTTCTCAGCCCCCGCTTGAGGGTCAGATTGGTTCTGCATTTCCGAAGTAAGTCTACCTGAATGAAAACTTAAACCTTGATTCCTAAGAGCTTTTATAGAAATCTTAGGAAACCCCTACCTATCCACAAAAGTACTGATTCAATTCATGTTCTCCATGGAAATTGATACTCTGGAATATTCCCGGGTGAAAGATACAACAATATCCGAGTGCTCGCGGATTTTTTCTGTATGTGTTAACAAACACTAACACCCAAGCAATGTATATTTATGATATATTATTTTCTTGGAGGTGTATGAGAAGTGCTATTGCTGAGTTGGAATTAGCACCATTACATGATGTGTGACAACATGTACATTTATTTTAATTTTTTATCCAGACTTCATGGAACATTTTTCATGTGTCTTTTGCCACTACAATCAATATAAACTACATCTTACTTTAAACATTCAGTAGTATTATATTTTTATATAGTATATATTACATCATCTATCACAAATGCAAACACGTTGATGTGTGCATGGCTACTAGTGAACAAGAGGTAAGCAAATTGATAAAACATATAATAGGAGGGAAGTGGATATGGTTTTGTTTTGTTGATGGATTGGTTGCATGATAGAGAAGAGGTTGATAGTCATGGGTTTTGATCAAGATTTGTATATGTGAAGATGTGTGAACAAATTCTTAGTCAAGAATAGATTGATAGTCATGAGAAGTTATGTAACGTCAAGTATCAGATCTTTTTTTCTGAAAAAAGAAAAGTATCATATCTTTCTTCAATCAAGAGTTGAAGTAACTAAAAGCTATGAATTGTACTCTTATGTGTTGAAATAGTTCAAGTCAAATGCACAAGGTGGATTTTGGATTGAGATAAAGACGGTGGATATCAAGAATAAATGGTATATGAAGACATTGCAGATTCAAGTGGTTGAAGTAGACATATCCATTTAACTTGAGCACACGTATGTTGTAATATTAATTGGCATGGAACATGAATTCTTTGTCAAGTCTAAATTCTAAAACCAAGCAAACACTGAGTAATGACACGAGACAAACACAAGCCACAACACTTGTACTTGTTGGTTTTGGGGCTTGTTTTTAGTTGAGATGATTAGCCCTCTAAATAAGATATCATTTCGGAGTTTGAAGAAAAACATTATAGTGTTTTTCGTGAGATGATCTGGGTTGTTTTGTTGAAGTGTGCAAGTTTCGTAATTGTGTGGAAGTTACTCATATTCTGTCCAATGACTAGTTTTTTTGGTTTGAATGCCTAGTTTCTATTCAAGTGCGGAAGTTCTGAACTTTAACTGACATAATGGCTAGTTTTTTTAGTGAATTATACATACTCCCTCCCCCCTAATTTGGAGGGGTTGTTGCTATCTCCCTCTCCCATAACAAAACAAAAGGTCATGTGACCTCTATAGCCATCCCTTCTTTGTGATGTTTGTGTTATTTGTGTCAATCTTTTGAGTTGGGTCGAGAGATTGGGTGACCGTGAGCACAAGAGAGCAATCTAAATATTTGAGCACTTGCAAAGTATTTGTTACTCTTGGAGGTGAAACCTTCTAGATGGCTATTGCTCAGAGAATTGATGTGCTTGCGGCGAGCCATGGGAAAGTTTGTGAATGCCATAATATCGCCTCTGCAAGGGAAGAGGTCAAGAAAGTGGATCGAGAAAACTGGTTGACAGAAACTTAGCTTAAGCTTGACATTTGGTTGCTTTTTAGTTTCTCAACAGAGACGTTGGAAAATAAATTCTTATGTCACCATTTTTGTTTCCTTTATTTCTAGTTCTTGCTTTGTATTGACCTTCTACGTGGGAGATTCTATGTGCAGGTGACCTTTATGATAGCTTGGAAACAACCTAAATTGCGAGATAAAATTGGTGGATTTTATCTACGTTTCTCATAATTCATCAGTTGTGTTTTTGCTTATTTCTGCGGAACTTCTATATATAGATTTCAATGAAAATTGCAGATAAGTGGAGAAGTTCAAGACATATATGTGGAACCTCCACAGGTTGACTAATTCATTTCATTTCGAGTTATGAATTTTGTAGGAAACGCCTATTGAGACCTCCTCTAGGCGATATCTCGATCCTTTCAGTTTTATAAGTACAGTGTGTACTGTATTGGCTAGTTACAAATTATGACCAGAACTTGATTTTCAATAAAGCTTCACGAAACACACTAGTGACCTTGATAAGTTATTGGATAATTCGAAACCACACACACGCAGCCCTATCCCCTTGTTACCAAATGCATGTGACATATTGGATGTTCTATGTTTGGCGGAGCTGGTGGTGATCGAGTTCACGAAGCTTGAAGCATATTGTGATGTCAAACAATCAACTGGTTTCAGAAATTACAAAAGGCATATTCTTTGTAAAATTTCGTACAAATATACATGGCAGCAGCATATAGAACAGGAAAAAAGAAACACAAAATTTCTTAAATTGTTGATACGCATAGCTAATCAATCAACAAGTCAAACAATAAAAAAATCACAGCTTCATATGAATGCATAAAAATTGGAATGAAGAAGGTATAAAACAAAATGAATAATGTATTTTATATGACGCGCTTTATCCATCGCTCTCCTAATTAATTAATTTGATCTCAGTACTGTCGCATGCTGCACTCGAGCGGCACCGTGCCGTTGTACCTCTTGCCGTCGGCGCAGTAGTCGTAGATGGTGTACCCGAGCTGCACGGCCCGCATCTGCCGCAGCTGCGTCTCGCTCAGCTGGCACAGGTCCGGCGCGGCGTACCAGTTTGACGACGAGGCACAGCTGTCCGGGCACCCGGCGGCGCCGTAGGGGGCGCAGTCGCAGACGCGGAGGTTGATGTCGCGGTACTCGGCGACGAAAGGCGCGTTGGTCCAGTCCGTTTTCACGCGGCCGCCCTGCGTGGCCCAGTCCTCCGCCGCCCAGATGCTGGAGAAGGCGTACATTTGCCGCCGCGTCGGGAACGGCACACCCTGCGCCGAGTAGTTCCGGAACACACGGATCGGGATATCGTCGATGAACCACCTGCAGCGTCGCGACGGCTTGCACAGGTCATCAATCTCTGGCGTCGATGTGTGATGGTTTCGACGGCATTGGCGGTGGTCGGTATATATATGCACAATAATAACTTACACGATCATGCACTGGTTCCAGAAGATGGTGTAGTTGTGGTAATCGGCGGTGGGGTCGAACCACGGCCGGAACTGCATCTCCTTCTGACCTATGCCGTCGGCGAAGACGTTGGTGTGCACGGTGTAGGGCTTGCCAGTCTCGTTGCCCAGGAACTCGAAGTCGATCTCGTCGTGGTTGTCGCCGATGGACGACGTCTGTTTCATTATTATTGGATATGCTATATATATTAAAATTTGTGCGTCATCATGAATAATGCAACGAATGATAAGAAGGTCGGTCGATGTGCGCTCACGTAGTAGGTGGTGACCGTGCCGGCCGAGTTGCCCTTCACTAGCTTGATCCGAGTGGAAACGCTGCCGAAGATGAATTGCTTTTTGGTCCGGAGCATACTGCCTGATGATCGGCATGCGTACGTACGTAGATCAGGCACGCATATAATTGCAGTATTTATTACGTACATATAACAAGTCAACGAGACGACACTTTTTGATTACGGACGGATAAACTTTGATGTTGGTACCAAAATTAAAAGATGAACACAGATAGTATGTATACCTGAGGAGTTGCTGACGAGGGACAGCGTCAGGTGGTTTCCGCCCTCGTCCATCTTGGCGTTCTGCGGCTCCCACGTGATGTCGCAGTCGCCCAGGAAGTTGGCGCCGACGAGGCTGAACTCAAGCACCGCCATCAAGGTGACGGCGGCAAGGCGGAGGAGAGCCTTCGCCGACGGCCCCATACTGAGATTTCGATACATAGACGATGTGCTTTCGTTTCAGTTGATCAATCGAGATGCCTTTCTCAACCTGACAGTGATGTAAGAAACCTAGAAGAGGAGCTTTGCTTATATGCAGCTTGGTGAGATCCAACTCGATCGTTTGGGGGTGTTGGAAGTTTCTGGCACGCATGTAGTAGGCTGCTGAATTGGGTTTTTCAGTTCATAGGATTTTCCAGCTTGTTTTTGTTTGTCTGGATCATTTGAATAATACCATAATGGTGGTATCTTTGATTTCTCCATCTAATCGTTCTTGGCAGGCTAGCTTAGTGCTATGCACGCAAAGCTACGATGCAAGCACCAGAGTCGTTTGATTCCCATGGTCTATATATTTTTGACAGGCAGGCAACAACACAATCAAGGGCCACGACATCGTCTCTACACTAGTGCTTGCCCTCAACTCGGGTGGAAGGTGGCAGTTGGTCAATGCTCTCAATGGCCACTATATGCTGTTGTAAAGGATTATTAGGAGAGGAATAGATAATTATATATGGTACGTGCAAGCATTGGATCAAATAGAAGAGAATCAGCACTCTAGATGCAAAATTTTGGGCTTTAACTTACATACAAGAAGGTAGCTACACGTATGAAGTTGTGTGCTTGACTAGGATTTTGTTAATTGCAAGACGAACTGTCTATCTGTATGTACTCCATCTGCTCTAAATTATAATATGGTCTGGCTTTTCTAGATATATTGTTTTTATTATGTACGTAGACATGACGTATATCTAAGTGCGTGTAAAAGTCACGTATTTAGAAAAGCCAAAATGTTTTATAATAAGGAATGGAGCGAGTATTATATATATGCGTGCCTCTGCAAATTGGTAAGTAGCTAAAGCTTGAAACGTGAATAACTAATCTTATTATAGTCAAATAATATCTATGGTAAGTTCTGACTGAATCATACTCAAGTAACAATTATTGCCAAAGCTTCCTCCTTAGTCCTTACAAAATAAAAGGTACTCGAGCATAAGGCTTTCTTATACCTTTGCACGTCTAGGCAAGGAACAAGTATAGGAGATGTTGCAAACTTAGTGTAGCTCGGTAGGTTCTTTTTGTGTGATAGAACCTATCCACCTGAATTTAAATCCTCGACTTAACAAGAATTCTTATATTTTTTTGGATTTTTTTAGATTTTAAAGGAGCTATTCTTTCAGTGGTTGATGATGTGCTCGTTGACAACGAGAGACGACTATAGTGACTTTGTAAAGCTCAAGATTTGTCAGTTCATCTTAGTCTCTTGGAGGTGCTCACAGGGGTAGAGTATGCATTGTTGTGTATGTAGGGGTAAGTGTGTGCGCGTGTATGTGAGCGAAAAGTATAGTTAGATGCTACCAGCACCTTATATTAGGTGCCCTGCTACACCCAAAACATCACACTTTGAAAGTTTAAACATCATCCGATCATCTGGGTTCCTGCAAAATATGAACTTCAACAATGTTATTTATTTTTGTTTGGTTTGATTTGAAGTATATAAAGAGCGGGATGAGGCATCTAACATGTAGGCCCCATGTGTCAGCATATATCCTTTTCCTTTCTGCTCCACCCCCATGCTACTCACCAATGGCAGGTCTTGTTATTTGTTTTTGCCCATGTCACTCGCTTCCTTCTCCGTCATGCCTCATTGCATCGAGCTCGTCCGGTCACCGCTCATCCACATCCACATCTTTCTCAGACCCTCAGTGCTCAACTACAGTGCCACCTTTAATGGGTCATCTTCTCCATGGGTGTTAAGACTAACCTCATCCTCTTCCAATGCCCTCTAGCCATTGTTCCCTAACATGTAATGCTCCTCTCTCATCATTGAGCTCATCTGCCTTTGCCACTTTTTCCGTTCATCGCCGATATTTGACTATGTTGTGCCATGCACTATCGCTCCTCTTGCTCCTCACAATGTGCCCACGCGTTGTGTCCATGGTGAGAGTAACTAGTCCACCTATTTTTTAGGACAGACGTACTAACCCACATTTGGAAGGAAAACTTTCCTCTATGATAGTCTTATCTCTTTTTTTCTAGAACACGACTTAACGTGTATTTCATTAAGAAGAAGGTAGCACAAAATAATCATAAGCCATCAGTGGACAGATGCTAGGATGGAAAAGGTCCGAGACACCAACAAGCTAAACGTAAAAGGCTACATCTTGAACAAATGCGTGACAAGCAGCAGGCGCTCAGCGCTAAGGCCCCGCGGCCACTACCGGAAACTGAGATATCGCCATGAATCCTGTGGTGACCCACTCATCCCCTTCATCAGCACCACCCACGTCGCCTGTCTTGCCGCAGTCACAACGTTGTCAAAGACGCGACAATTGTGTTCCTTCCACAGGCACCAAGACACAAGCAACACCACAGAGTCGAACCCCCTCCACAACTGTCTAGGCACTAGCTGCTGGGCATCCATCCACCACGACAAAAGTGAAGACCTTGGCAGAGGCATGAGCTGATCCCAGCCGCCGGGACGCAGCAGGCCGAACCATAGTTCCCTCGCGTAGACACAGGAGGTCAGTTTGTAGACCCATCTCCTACCCCATTCCACCAACCAAAATACATGATTGTGGATGTTACATGCTAGTCGAAGCTATTTCTCTCCGAATAATAAAATTCATACCTTGTCTATTATTTTTTTGTGATAATTAGTTGAAGGGAAGATGATGCCTAAAAGAGGGGTGAATTAAGAAACTTAAACACTATTTCTAAAACTATGGTCTCCAATTTCCACCTAATCAAAACATATGCAATGAATAAACTATCTAGATGTGCAATAACTGAGGTTTTGCTAGGTGTATTGCTACTTCTACTGCAAAAGAGTTATGCAACCAGGTTCCAATTCTATATCAAACTAAGCTAGAAATAAGGAGCACACAACCTAAGTACATAATATAAATATGGAAGCAAAAGAGTGGTAGAGATGTAAACTCTTGTCAATGACACCGATATTTTTGCCGAGTTATTGAGAAGCTCCTCGCTTCTCCCAAGTTCTGGTTGGACCTCGTCGCAAGGAAGACCTCGCAACAAAAAGATCCTAGTCAGCTAACTCTATGGATAGCCCCTAGGCCTTCTCCACGTGCAAGTGGATCTTTAAGATGGCCTCTCCTGGACCGCTCTCCGTCGTCTTCACTATCGAGCTTCCTGCCAAATCGCCATGGGCCTTGTTCCTTTGGGAATAAGGTGCCAGCCACAACACAACTGCGGTTGGTGTGGTCCCACAAGACTACAAGCCCTTCGATGTACAACAATGGTGCACGCAAGCACCTAATAAGCAAGAGCTATGCAAACCTCACTAACACTAGACCTAAAACTAGAGCAAGCACTTTTATCGGTGATCTAACTAGCCTAAGCACTTCATAAAACACCTACACTAATCACCAAGTGATCACTAAGCACTATGTGTGGCAAGAGCTCTAAAATGGAGCAACAACTTCCTAGATATGTTATCCAACTCCTCCACACACCAAATGGCTGGTTGGGGGTTGTATTTATAGCCTCTAACTCAAAACTAGCCATTTGTCCTTTGATCCCGCACTTAGCAGGACATAGTGGTCCAACCGTGAGTAGCTCCAATGGCTACTTCAATGGTCACCTTCAGCCGTCGGTGCCACATGTCATCCACTATGCTTGGCAGTCCAACAGTGAGGCATCCAGCAGCAACCCAAGCTCCTTTCTTGTTTCTTCTTCTTCACGCTTTAGTATTTTTAGTGTAACTTTTAGCTCTGAACTCCGATGTTGATGATCTTTGACTTTTTGAAAAACTAATGTAGATCTCTACATCTTTGAACTAAAATTATAATAATTTGAGCAAATTCAAAATCATAAGACAAGACCAATTCATTCATCTCTTTGTCTCTAGTTCAATTTCATTTGAGTCTTCGTGTCCGGGCTTCTACTTCTAGGTATCTTAGACTTCTAGCATGTCTTGTAGGTCTTCAACATAAATTTTGATATCTTTCTTGAGATGTTGATCATCCATATCACCACTTTGCCTAAGTCCAAGTCCACTTTGCATCCATTTGAGCTATACCTTGTATACTAGCAAACGCTGCTAGTCCAAATGGTCATGTTGATTATCAAACACTTAATGGCCCATAGGGTCCGTTTTCCTTACATTAGTATTTAAAAGTTTTGTCTCAATTTGGTATCACATGTGCAACCCATGCCAAAATAGTGTTTTACCCATAGATATCCAATCAACTATTGTGCCTTAACACTTGATCTTGGAGAACCAACTAGGTTAGAGTACAACTGGCATTTTACTCCTAACCACAACACTTTTGTTGTTTCTACAGAAACCATAAGTTCAAAAGAATGCTTAGTTCCATTGAAGCTTGACCCTTCAATAACAAAGTTTGCCTTATGTATGCATAGATTCCTCTGATAGCCATAACTCGCTCACTAGAGTTTACCTTCTGTATTTAATTGAATACCCATTATTTTTTGCCAAACAACTAATACTTCTATATATTAAAACACTTTAGGTTATGATCAAGTCACTGAACCTAGATACAATGATCAATTATATGTTCTATCTTATATTTATTATACAAATACAATTATATTGTATGATGCTATAATAAATTTTAATAACACACTAGCAACTATGTTGTAAAAAGAAACTATTTTTATCATTTGAAATTCTACTAAATAACTAGCTGCCAAATTCTTGGCCCACATTCCGGGCTCTAAATTTGGAGAAACGAGAGCTAGATAACGGTAAAGTACAGTTTGTGATTTTCACTTCTCCAAAATTGTCTAAGCCAGATTTAGGAAACTGCCGGCTAAATAAGCCGGTTTTCCTATATTATCTAGTAAATATCAATTTTGGTCACATACAGAAGGGAATCGTGTATCTTCCTAATTCCTAATAAGAAGAGGTAAAAGGATCACATCATATTTCAGTTTCACTTTTGAACTAAACAATGCCTAGAGGGAGGGTGAATAGGCATATCTTAAAATTTCTACACAAACTCAAAGTCAAATGTCAGCAACTGTCGGAAGTCCCGATAGTTTGAACCGGGGAAGTTTCCGGCTCAAACAGCCAGGAGTTCCGACCCCTACGTTGATTTTACTACAAAGTGCTAAAATGAACTTTCAGATTGAGATTCCTTACAACCCCACTTCCAACTGGTTAGGTAGACACGTAGAGTCACTCCCTTGACGCTGAAATGCTTCCACTCTATAGATTTAGTCCAAACCCAAAGAGATGCTTTGAGGAGAAGGGAAACAACCAAGAGCGAATATGATAGCACAAATCGCAATAACAACAAGAAGCATGCGGGACACAAAGATTTATCCTGAGGTTTGGCAACCCCACAAAGGAGCTCCTACGTCCTCGTTGTTGAGGTGACCATAAAGGTCAGAATCTCTTCCACCTCGCCTCTCTCAAAGCAACCACAGAGGTCACTCGAGCTTTCCACTAAGAAATCAAGGGTAATACAAACTTCCCAACGCTCTTCCACAAGATGGAAGCTCTTGGGCGATGCCTAGCCAGCTAGGAGCTAAGCTCCAAGAGTAATAGATGCAAATCCAACTAGCTTGATGAAGAAATTAAGTACTCAAGCTTGCCAAAGTGATTATCTCACTCAATCCACTCTGCTTTCACTCAAAACCCTAGGGGAATCGAAGATTGGAGCAAAGGGGATAGGAGAGGGGCGTCGTGAATGCTTGGGTGCTATTTTGGATGAAGGTTGGTGAGCAATGGATGAGTGGGTGATGGTTAGAAGAGAGGAGAGAGCTATTGATACTCATAGGCATCTAACAGTTCAGATCTGTGACGGAAGTTCCGACATAGATCGTCATGACTTCTGGCTCTACTGCGAAACACTGTTCACGGCGTAGTCAACTAGGTTAGCTCAGTTATCGTTAGAACTCCCAGTGACTTCTGGGACTTCTGGTAGCTAGGACTTTTGGCTTCCATCGGGACTTCTGACAAACAAACGAGCTAGGCGGCTAAGTCATGAGGCGACGGGACTTCGAGCGGAAGAGATTTCCGGTAGCTAGGAGTTCCGGCTAATGCTGGGACTTCCAACTACAAAAAGTTCGCAAACTACATCTAAGTGTTCATGAGGTGATTTTGTGTCTCTCTTTTGATTTATTTTAATGCTTGAGCACTCTATCTTCCTCAGACCACCTCAAGTTGCATCCCTCTTTGTAGTACAGCAAAACCTAAACTCAAAATAAAAGATAAAAACTTTAGAGAGTGCTTTGAGTTCATCCGCCTTTTCAACTTCAAGAATTGAGGGATACCATTTTATCTTAGATCAACTCTTTCAAACTTTCATGGGACTAAAGCTGCAATATATCTCATTAAGATCTCAGTAGTCACTAATTTGGATGCTATCAATACACCAAAACCCACATAGGGGGCAAATGCACTATCAATCTCCCCCTTTTTGGTAATTGATGACAACTAACTTAGGCTTTTATAAGAATGAAAGAATTTAAAGCTGTTGAACCCCAAAATTTATGGATAGCTCCCCTTTAATATATGCAATGAATTTGAATTTCAATGATAATCATAAACACATCACTTGCATATATTAAGATAGAAACTCCCCCTAAATTTTGCAATCCATGGGGTGCAACAAGTGTATGTGAACAAGTATATATCCGTGAAAAAGATATGCAATATGACATGTTATATTCACACAACAAGTAAAAGAGAATGTGATGGCCAAGATCTCAAAGTAAAAAATTTGAATCAACACATGGCCATCCAAAATAACATCCATCATTCACAAGTAGATACAAGCAAGATAACTAATAGATAGGTAGATAAACATTACTTTTCCTACAATCATCCATCACAAGCACAAATATAGTTGTCCATCACATAGTGCCACCACACGACATAGTTCATACAAGCTAAAAGTTTTAAAGTCTCACAAGACAACTAACTTATTACATAGATAGATCAAAGCCTACACTCCCCCTTTGTCAACAAGTGACAAAAGGGATAGGCCATGTGAAAGAAGCAACTACTCATCCTCGTAGTCCTCATCATCATCATGATCATCACCATCATCATCGTTGTCGTCGTCATCATCATCCTTAATGTACTCCTCGTCCTTGGCACTTGCTTGTTGCTTGCCATGGCAACAGGGCTGATTGGATGACTCACCGTAGTATTCCTTGCAAGCCTTATCATAAAGCTCAAAGGGATCATGAAGAGGCTCTAAGTCATGAGGCAATGCAAAGTGAATGCCCAACTTCTGCTCAATCTGATGCATCCTCCCAAGCAACTCTTGCTCACGCTCCGCGCTAGCACAAGAAGCTCCAAACATATACTTCATGAAGAACTTGAACTTGCTAGGGGGCTTACCACCGGAGGAAGAGGAGGACTAAGGCTCCTCATTATGAGCACGGTAAGCGCAAGAGCCATGTAGTGGAGAAGCACATGAGGAGGAACCCAAAACACCTTTTCCTTTTCCTTTTCCTTTTCCTTTTCCCTTAGTAGCCTCCTCTAACTCCATTTTCGCTTGAAGGGAGAGCTTGTTGGAAAGTTTGAGCACTTTGTGAGGATTGTCTGTAGGGAAGTGAATGCCTGACACATGCTCAATGATATGCATGATATAGGGAGCATAGGGGTAGTGCTTCACCACATCCTCACTAGCATCGAAAATCTTCGTCCAAATGTACCAGCTAATGTAGAACTTAGTGAACTCATCGCCAAAGCAGTCAAGAGCAACCTAGGAGTCATCACAAAGATGAGTAGAGTCACCATGTTTGGGATACAAGATCTGGCAAAGAATGTTGTTGAGGACATAGTAGTATGGCTTCAACCAAACTATCTGCCCATCAACACGATGACCATCCAAATACATCTATTGATACTCATCCATAGCAAGAGCAGAAATCTCAGAAATAGTTGTCAAGCAGGGATCCTTGTGATCCAAACCAAGAATGCGAGCAAAGGTAGGAAAGTCAACCTTGTAGTGGTTCTTTTTCAGTGGTCCAATGAATGACATGAGTAGCTTCATGAGTGTCCAAAAGATAGGAGGCATAGAACTGACAAATAATCTCGTTGTTCCATAGCTTGCGAAACTCCATCAGCTGCTCAAACCCCATCCTCTTCAAGTCATAGATTAGCTGCTTAATCTCCAAACCAGGCATCTTACCAAGTTCATAGGTGTCAATGGACTTCATCTGAACCACTAGAGCCTCTTGCTTGTTGATGTAGCGGAGATAGACCAAATGGTGATAGAAGTCAAAGTGAAATGGTTGCCAGAACCTATACTCAATCCTCAAGTCCTTGGGCTCATCATAGAGAGGTTGGGCACACCAATGATAAATCTCAGGCACCTAGTGATGATAATCCACCATCAGATGAGCGTGTAACAACCAGCTAGATTGGGTGTGCAGTGATCCTTCTAATGCTGGGGACCCTATCCCACTGTGCAGCACCAACACGAGGAGGTGGATCGGCGGATGCTTAAGCTAGGGCTTGAGCTTGAGCTTGAGCACCCGAGCACGAGAGGCGCGGCCACGACCACGAGCACTAGTAGCATCACGAGGGCATGATGCCATGGTGCGTCCAGTCGGCCAAGAGGATACAGTGGGGTCTTGGTTGTGCTTGGAGCGCTTCTCACGGCGGGGAGGAGGGCTCACATCACTATCAGAGGCCATGACTATAGAGACACAAAAAGAGACTAAGAAACAAGACAAAAGAGAGTGAATGAACATCTAGAAATGAATAAACATGAATGGATTGGTAACCATGGGGTTGGGACTTCCGTCGATCGGTACCTCCGGCGGTCGCTGGGATTTTTGACACACATGGTAATGAATCCATTCATGGGGCTTCAAATCGAGATACACATCCACACAAGGTAGGTAGAGGAGTAGAGAGGGAAGAAGAACGGAAGCAAATTGCAATTTACATTTGAGATTAGGGTTAGCCGAGGAGGTTGTACCTTGAGAGAGGGGAAGAAGGGAGAAAAATGACGCGATTCACAGCAAGGACGGCCTCCATGAATAGATCCACAAGCAGGAACACCACCACAGACAAACACCACTGCTTGACCTTCAGCCATCGATGGGGAGAGGATGAGGGCGACTCTGGGAAGATGGAGGAAGGGAGAAGGTGGGTGGGGAGAGGATGAGGGCAACTCCAGGAAGATGGAGGAAGGGAGAAGGTGGGAGGGGGCGGAGCCAGAGCTGCTAGCAGCGTTGCAGGCAGGCCAGGGCTCCTGGAGAGGCCAAAACCCCTGATAGGCGTGAGGGCGATGCAGGGCAGTGCAGGTGTGGCTGCGGCGGGGTGAGGGAGGAGCAAGTGCGAGGGAGGGGCAGGTGGGTGAATGAGGGTGAAAGGCTGGGCCGGGCCACGGTAAAGACAAAGTAACATTAGGTCAAATGGGCGTGGTCAAAAGCGGTCAAAGTGCGCCAACTCAGATCTGCGTTAGGACTTCTAGCCACTGGCAGAGCTAGCCTTGAAGTGAAGGGGGGCCAATTCAATGGTAATAAACAGTTGCATGCTACTGCTAGTCGCATGCCACTGCTGGTCACGAGTGCCTGCGCCTGGCGCTGCTGCCGCATGCTGCTGCTGGCCTCTGGTGCCAGCTGCTGACGCTGCTGCCACATGCTGCCGCTGGCCGCTGGCGCCTGCTATGGCCATGGAGCGCATGGAGGCAAGGGGGCTATGGCCCAGTATGGCCTACATGAGGCTCCGCCAGTGCTTCCAGTGCTGAGTCAGGAGTGCCGGCGGTCGGGAGTTCCAGCGGGAGCCGGGACTTCCTACTGTTGGGACTTCCGGCTTGAGCCGGGACTTCTGACGCAGGAAGACTGAAAAACTCCCTAGCTTAGACTTATAATGTCATGTGGGGCAAAAATATGATGGACACAAACATTTTTACATGTGACTAGATTTCAATCAACCAACACAAAGTAATAGTCACATATGAAAATTATAAAATAGATTTTGAAGGTGTCACACAATGTTTTAGCAAATCTTTTCTCTGTAACACCCTCGGTGTTAAGCGGCACTAAAACATGATCATCTCATCATTAAGCATTTCATCATACATGTAGCTAATTATGTTTTGCATTCACTAAAAATTAATATTTATATGTTTAAGTGAAGCATTGCATGAGTGATATTTTGTGATTTTCATTATGTGGTGAACATGAATTTCTCGAGCAAATAATAGAAATATAGACTCCAATTTGACTTTGAAATTGCATTCCCGTACTTAGTCATTTTGGTTGAGTATTGGAACTCCAATTTAAAATTCAATTTTGGGGAATGTATGAAAACATTTTTTATAAATAAAAAATGAGCAACAAGTATTTTATTGATTGAATCATGGTTGAATTATAAAATGATAATTATGTTTATGAAATTTGAGTAGTGATTTGTTCCTAATTAAATGTCAAAGTTTTAAAATAATTATTTTCAAACCTTTTTGGAAATTCAAATTAAAAAATTTGAAAACCTAACTTCAAGAATATTTGGAATTTGACTTTGGTCCAAAAATGAAAGTTGTAGAGCTTTTAATTTTGAGCAACTTTCATGTTGCAAGTTTTTGATGTTTCCATATGAACCTGTGAGTAATTTTGAAAAAAAGAACAGCGGAAGAATGAGGTGGTTTTTAGTAGCTACAGTAGACCCAGCGAGCAGCTTGCCTGCTTCTTCACTCATCCTTCTCGGCGTTTCCAACGCTTGGACGCGTGGTCGACCACGTGTTCGAGTCCATGAAGCTGCTGGCAAGCCCTCAGCGTCTCACCCTCGTCTATTTGAGCCATATCCGGCCGCTAGCTTCTTCTTTTCTTCCTTCCGCCGCCACCACCATGCATCTCTGTTCCGCCGTGCCACGCTGCTTCCGCCGAGCACCAGTCGCCTCAATTGGCCGCGCCACAAGCTCCGCAATGCCTTGGCGCACTTGCTGAGCCAGCCCGGACAGCCTCGCTTCACTTGAGTTGTCCGCGTGCCGCCGTCTTCTTCCCCGCGCACGGACAGAGCACCGCTGGGCTCCACCTCACCATGGCCAGCCTTTTACGGTGAGCCTCCGTTTCAATCACCTTCAGTTCTGAGTTCCCTTGGTTATTGTGATGCTTGCTGGGAAGACTGTTGAACGGTTTGTGCACAGGGTTCGTCGTAACGTCGCCTTCCTCAACGGTTCGCGCCGCCGCCATACCCGTCACTGTGGTCGAGCTTACTCCGGTCACCTACAGCTTCAACCAGCTAGCCTGTTAGAATCACGGTGAGCCCCTAAAGCTAGCCATGCCCTTGGTTTAACCGCTACCGCGCTGAGTTCGCTGGTCCGCATGCTCGCCGGAGATACTCTGCTCCGCCGTGCCGCTGCGCGCGTGGCCGTGCTTGTTGGAGTCGAAATTGACTCGATTAGTTTGTGGCCTGTGTTCGTCGGAGTGCGGCGAATCCGTTGATGCCTTTGCCGTGGTCGGAGGCCTCTGTCCGCCGTCTCTGCCTCGCCGGAGCATCACCGTGCCGCCATGATCGCCGCCTCGTTGGTTGCAGTGCTTTGCTCGTTCAAATGTCAACCTCAGAAGATGCGCGAGATCGTGGTGATGCCGTAGGGACAAGTCCGACCACTGGATACCTCGCCACCGGTGAGATATCGTCGGTCAACGGCCGGAGTCGCCGTGGTCAGCTCGGGCTGATCAGTGGGGGTCACCCTGTCAGCGACAGCAGCGAAAGAAAAATGAATTTCTCTTTTTCCAGAAATGTTAACAAGTGCTGAAACTTGTTTATTTCATAACAAAATAATTAGAGCTCCAAAAATTATGAAAATTTTTGTGTATCTTCTCTGTGATGATGTCTACCTAGAAAAAATATGAAACCAAAATTTTTAATAGTTTTGGCATGAGATAAAATTACCTCTTTTAATTAAGAAATGCAACTTCTATAATTTTTGTAGGCCAAAATAAAGAGCATACCCAGTGCCAGAGGCTCCCACACGAGTGGGGTCTGGGGAAGGGAATAACCGAAGTAAAGTCTTACACCTGCAGAAATTCTGCAGAGAGACGGCTTCGAACCAGGACCTGGTGACTCGGCGAGCTAGCATTCACCAACTGCACCAGGCCTGCCCTTCTTTTGTAGGCCAAAATAAATGTAAAAAATTTATAAAATTTGTTTTGTCACTATTTTAGGATATAAGAAACCTCCAAAAAAAGTTTGGTACTATTTTGATAGTTTTTAATTATCCACTTAATTCCATGTTTTAAATAATTAATCAATAAATACCCAAAATGGTTAAGATAAATCACGATATGACTTGAGTATGTTTTGGAAGTTGATTGTAAACCTTGGAACACTAAACCCTTGCTGTTCCTTGACATTTTATTCAATTGCTTGATATACTCATAGTTCACTTGTTAAATAATAATTGAAACTTGTTTTGTGAATAAATAACCTGTTTACAGCATGAAGGAAAGTTGTACTCAAGTTATTATTACGATATGCATCCCTCATGCATCATGTTAGCACTTCATCATGTTGAGCGTGTATTATTTACAAGTGTAGTGACCGAAGGTGAGGAAGTGACCATTGATCAAGTCCTGAGGAAGAGCATCCCTTAGTGGAGGTTGGATTTGACATTTGTGGTTCGTCAGAACATCCTAACTCCTCCGCTAACCAAGGCAAGCCCCAGAGCATTTAAACCTTCCCTATGTTTTACAAATCTTAATATCACTTGAGTATATGATTTCATGCATTAGGTGATTAGAGTTTACTTGATTACCAATTGTTGCATGACCATCCTTGATATTTCCAATATCATCCTTATTACCTGTTTTATGAAAATGCTTAGTTATGCTTAGCCATGCTTGAGGAGATTGTCTTATATGATATGAGATTTCAAAATGATTTATCTTGGCATAACTTGAAAGGTTAATAAGGAACAATGATTAATCAGAGACTGGGCAGGACATGGGTTGTGTCTCTAGTGGTTAAGCCAACGGGTTAATCCTGGTCATGCCGGTCCCGTCTCTGTCGATTAAGGACCATTCATTGTAGACCTGTGTGAGTCGAGACTTTGTAGTACTGGCCACATACTCCGGTAAGCCTAAAATCTTGGCTATTCTATTATGGGAAAGGACAACCACGCACTGAGAGTGGAGAGATGGCGAGAGTAGCGTGTACCCACCCTACTGGAATAGGGTAGGGCGGTGGAGTACTGTGCTCTCGGGTGGCGCGAACCCATTCCGATTTTGGAGGATCCAAGTGAAGGTTGATATATGTAGGTCTAGGACCTGTATATGTCGTGTGGTTGGGAATCCCCAGCTGGGTTTAATCGATTCGAATCGTCGTTGCTTCTCAGACAAGGAGACTCGATTCTCTGCTCTACATCGTTGATAAACAATGGAACATGATATTTATGATGATGAGAACGGATGGGATGAGATGATTTTAAAAGTGCTTGATCTAGATTAGGTACAAACTACATCTCATAAATGATTTAATGTAAGCTAAAATTTGAATGTAAGGATTCACCTTAGTAAGCTTTTCTGCAAAAGTAAATCTTGATTCTTGCTAAAATCTTACCTTGAATTCCTGATAAAGCCAGCATATCCTTGGAGTCTTTCTTTTGTTGGGTAAGTCTTGCGGAGTACCTTCGTACTCATGGTTTGTTAACCCTTGTTGTAGGTGAACCCCAACAGCAGGTAGGCTTTTGTCCCTGTTGTATGACGATTCTAGAAGATGATGGAAATCAGCAGTAGATGTGCTATATTATCATTCATGGGCTGGATGATACTTTATGTAAGGAATAAAGATGTGTTGGACATGCTATCCTACTTCGCTGGAGAAGTTAAAACATATGATTTGTAAGACTTGAATAAATGGTTTGTAAACTTATGATCTATAATACTTTCGCTCTTCAACTCTGATGTAATATATTTGTATTGACTGTTGTAATACTGCAATATCTTATGTAATGATCCTGCGAAGAGTGAATCATGGATGATTTGGGGTTCCCCGAAGACACCCGTCACTACCGGAATTATCTGGCTCCCATGCATAATAGTCAAAGGTCTTTAAGACATTGACAGGTGTATGTGGCCATATAATTTGGGCGGTTCTGCCACGTTCTCCTTTCTAGATCAAACAATTTATGTGCAAGACATCAAGCCATGTTACGAGAATTAATGATATTTAGCTCACTCAAAGCACAAAATCTTGAGTCATCTAGGGGCTTTGTGAAGATATCAGCTAGTTGCTTTTTGGTGCTCACATGATGAATTACGATATCTCCTTCGGCTTTGCGGTCTCTCAAAAAGTGATGTCGGATGTCTATGTGCTTTGTTCGAGAGTGGTTTATAGGGTTGTTTGCCAACTTAATGGCACTCTCATTGTCACACAAAAGGGGAATCTTGGTTAGCTCACAACCAAAGTCTTTGAGGGTTTGCTTCATCCAAAGTAGTTGGGTACAGCATGCACCGACCACCACATACTCGGTTTCGGTGGATGACAAAGCAATAGACTTTTGCTTCTTAGAGCTTCAAGACAGCAAAGACCTACCAATAAATTGGCAAGTCCCGGTAGTACTCTTTCGGTTTACTTTGCAACCGGCATAATCCAAATCAGAATAGCCAAGTAACTCAAAAGTGGAGCACTTAGGATACCACAAGCCAAGATTAGGAGTGTGCACTAAATACCGAAAAATTCTCTTAATGACCATCAAATGACATTCTTTTGAATTAGCTTGAAATCTTGCATACATACACCCACTAAGTATAATATTGGGCCTAGATGCACAAAGGTAAAGGAGGGATCCAATCATGGAGTGATATACCTTTTGATCGACGACCTTTCCTCCTTCATCAAGGTCAAGATGTCCATTGGTTGGCATGAGTGTCTTGATGGGCTTGGCTTTGTCCATGTCAAACTTCTTCAACATGTCATTGGTGTACTTGGTTTGACTTATGAACATGCCATCCTTGAGTTACTTGATTTGAAATCCAAGAAAGAACTTCAACTCTCCCATCATGGACATCTCAAACCTATTCATCATGATCCAACTAAATTGCTCACAAAAAAGCCACATTAGTACTACCAAATATTATATCATCGACATATATTTGGCAAACAAAGATATAATTATTAACTTTGCGAGTAAATAGAGTAGCATCGGCCTTTCCTATCTCAAACCCTTGTTTGAGTATGAAATCCTTTAGGCAATCATACCAAGTTCTAGGGGCTTGTTTGAGCCCATAGAGTGCCTTGTCGAGCTTGTAGACGTGATTGGGATACTTGGGGCCTTCAAAACCCAGTGGTTGCTCTACATACACCAACTCAGATAGGGGGTCATTGAGAAATGCCCACTTTACATCCATTTGATATAGCTTAAAATCATGATGAGTGGCATAGGCAAGTAGAATACGAATTGATTCTAACCTTGCCATCGGTGCATAGGTCTCCCTGAAATCCAAGCCTTCAATTTGAGTGAATCCTTTAGCCACCAACCTTGCCTTGTTCCTTGTCATCATGCTGTTGACGGTAGATAAGTATCATTTTTAACTGTCAACATAGCATGAGAAAGGACCTAAACATAGATACTATTTAGATATAGGGGTTACACTGACAGAATTCCATGAGTTTTGGTGAATATCTATTTCTGCAGGGGGTTATCAGGAAAGAACCAAAGGAGGTCCATATGTCAGATTTACATAGAGAGAAACCAACCATACTATGAAAAAGTATACTCTAGAAGACTCGAGAAGGCACTCCCTCGAAGGGGAGGGCCATTTAGGCTGATAGGTGGGGCGCCCGCCCCCACCTCCTGGGCGGTCGCCCAGGCCATAGAGCCAATCAGGCTCCGTCTCGCGGATCCTGCTTCCACCGCCTTTGAGGATCAATAAAAAGTCATTGATGAAGGTCAGTTTGATCCAAGGGCTGTGGTGTTTCCTAGAGGGCTAAGCAAGGTCTCTAGCCCTAGGAGAAACCCTGGATTTCATCCAATTCATTCAATTCATCAAGAAAGAATCCACTGATCAAGCCCTAGAGCCACCATCTTAATTAGATCTCTAGTTTATCATAGCTACATAGGATTAGAACTAGAAGGAGCCAAGCATTGCTTGATTTCCAGATCTATCAAGAGAATACTTGGTAATTCTCTCCTACTTTTGTATTTGTTCTTATATTATTTATCTAGTACATCATTTGTATTAATATGACTTTAGTCTATTCTATCATATTGGATATGACTTTGCTCTATTTGATTATGTTCTCAATTATATTGTTCTTAGTCTACATTGATTATATGTTTGGCATAGTTCGATCAGAATTATATTTAAGTATATGATTGTATAGCGCTTGCTCATTGATATCCTGGGTGAGTGGTAAACATTGTGTAGGCGTGGTGCCTATACCGTATTTACCTGCGATTGCACCCTATATTCCGGACCGTATGGTAGATCGCGGGACTGACAGTCATGTTGAGTCCTTTGTAGTCCACATCCCGAGTATAGGGCAGGCAGAGCACCACTATTACGGGGAAGTGACGGCTATGCTCTATATCTTCCTTAGTAATATCACTATACATAGATATAACCTTTTCTTGCCATGATTGCCAAGTGTAATTGCATTGATCATCGTATGCTTTGACTGTATAGTTAGAATAACTTAGGATTTATCCTTATAGTTCGTCCTAATCCATGCTAGTGCTATATACTTAGAGTAATCTATTGAGATGTTTATCATTATATGTGGCTATGTGCTTATCAGTTACCTCTTATTATATATATATATATATTATTTATCTTATGACACTTACCCTGTATGAGAAGATCGATAAAGACATGGTTATGCTCTCCATTATCACATGCAGTGATGCTCATTGCTCAATATCCTTAGCATCCCTTCCCAGTGGTAAAAATATAAATAACAATACCTAGATTACTCCCAGTTAAAATGCTACATCGGTATTATCTGTGTGCTTGCAGATTTCATATTTATTTCAGAGGGGCATTTGCATATTTTAGTACCAGCACCTTTAGTGTCATGCTGTGGATGATAACCTAGCTTAGGTGGCATTAGAGATGTCAACAAGCATTTTTGGCGCCGTTGCCGAGGAAGGTTGAATTGCTATTCAAAGGATAATGAGCCATCACTTGCATCCACTAATGTGATCAAGAAACCATCATCCTTCTCTACTCATACAGCCTTACCCTTGTCTATTGTCTATTTATATATCATATATAGGGTATGTATGAGCAGGTTTGGCCGTCCAGATAATTTCATCAAAAATTCAGAATTATTGTTCAGAAGAGCAAGATCCAAGCTAAAGAGAGTTCAAGGAGACACATCATCATCTCAGCTTGAAGCTTCACTCTCTGATTCGAAAGTCCAACCAAGCATAGTTTGAAACTTAACACTAGAGTTTGATGCCTTGGCAGACAAGTCACTTCGCGAGTTCTCAGCTCCAACTACAACTAACATCCAGACTAGACCTGCGGTAGAAATCGAGCAAAACTTTTAGCTAAAGCCAGTGTTGATCAACATGGTGCAAGCCAGTCAATTTTGTGGGAAGGCACATGAAGATGCTAGTGTTCATCTCCAACACTTCTTGGAGATTTGCAGCACTTTCACCATCAAGGATGTCCCCAGAGATGCCATACTACTTCGCCTCTTTCCATTGTCACTCTTGGGGAGAGCGAAGCAGTGGTTCTATGCGAATAAGGAGAAGAATACTACGTGGGCACTCTGTTCCACCAATTTTCTGGCGAAGTTCTTTCCCATGGGCAAGACAAATGCTCTTTGTAGGAAGATATCAAGTTTTCAGCAGCAACATGATGAGTCAGTCCCAGAAGCATGGGAGCGCTTTCAAGACTATATTCTAGAATGTCCTCATCATAAAATGGAGAATTGGCTACTTATGCAGACCTTCTATCATGGGCTCACCAATAGTACCCGTGAGATTATGGATGCTGCCGCTGGAGGAGCATTCTTATCACTTACAATCAATCAAGTCATAGCTCTTGTGGAGAAAATGGCATCCAACCAAGGTTGGAATGAAGAAAGAACTCAAACCCGTAAGAGAGGTGGAGGTATGCACCAGCTAAAGGAGGTTGACTTGATGTCTGCCAAGATAGACCTACTTATGAAGAGGCTCGATGAGAGAGTTGGCGAGAAGAAGGAAGTCATGCATATTCATAATTCCCGCATGACTTGTGAAGAGTGTGGAGACACTGGACATTCAGGAAGCAGTTGCCCAGAACTACAAGAGGATGTGAACTACCTCAACAACTACTACCGTCCTCAACAGAATTAAGGTTGGAATCAACAGCAAAGGTCTAACTACTCAGGTAACTACTCAGGTAATTATCAAGGTAATAATTCTTTTAATCAACCTCCTCTGAGAGAGTTAGTGCTTAATCAAGAAAATTTAATGGATAGCTTGTCTAAGAAATTAGCATCCAATGATAAAACATTAGAAACAATTAATAACAAAATGGATAGTTTTTCTACTGCTATTAAGAATTAGCTCAACTTTAATAAGATGCTAGAATCAAGCTGCAACAGCTTGCCAATATTGTTCCTGCTAACCAAGGTAAATTTTGGGACAACCAAAAGATCTAGAAACTACAAATCTTGTAGACATATTTAATGTAGGAAGTTATTGGAGTGACCCTATCTCCAAAGGATGGAACGACGAGACTCTGCCAATCAAGAAAGGTGATCCAGGAAGACATGTCATCCCAATTTTCATTAGAAGAGTGAACTTCAACGAAGCTATCTGTGACTTCGGTGGAAGCGTCAACATCATGCCTAAGGTGATCTATGATAAAATGTTTAATTATCCTTTATTGTATACAACCATGTGCTTGCAGCTTGCAGATCAGTCACTTTGCTACACCAAGGGAATCTTAGAAGACATATGTGTACGAGTGGGCAGCTCGTATGTTCCTGCAGACTTCATGGTAATAGAGACATGTGGTGATGAGAAGTCGCCCATCATTTTGGGATGACCGTTCTTGAACACCGCTGGAGCTATCATGTATGCCAACATTGCCAAGATATGTTTCAACATCAAAAGAAAAACAGAGACCTTCTTCTTCAAGGACAGAGTGTTGCAGTTCCCTGCACACCCTCAACATCTCTATCAGCCAAAAAAGAAGAACAATCGAAGGAATAAGAACAAGAACAAGAAGCCACAACAAATGGAGTCAGTGAGAGTGATCACTGCAGTCCATAGAGAGCATAATCATCAGCTCAAGTCCCCATATTTGCTCAAGAGAGATGACCCAGGTGTCCTAACCATTGAATGCATAATCAACAGGAGCTCCTTTCATAAAATTGTCTGTGACACTAGATCGGGCATCAATATAATGGCCAAGGTAACTTATGAATATCTCTATGGTACTATGTCTTTAGACCCAACCTATGCGTAGCTGCAGATGGCAGACCAATCATTTTGCTTTGTGGACGGAATAGCTAAGAACGTCCCCGTACAAATTGATGACCACTTCATCCCGACTGACTTCTTAGTCATCAACATGGGATAGAATGAGTACGATCCACCGATCATTCTAGGGAGATCATTCCTAAGCATCACCAAAGCCATCATCTACATTTCAACAGGAGAAGTACATTTCAATTCCCCTCAGAGAAGAATGAGATCCCCAAGGATGGATGGGCTGACTATCAAGGAGAGGTATCAATATATGAAGATCGATTTTCTCAAGACAATACATCTCTTGAGAGAGAAGTTGTACCGCTAACAGAGAGTGACTCAGTCACTAAGGAGAACAAAGAAGATAAGACAGAAAAGCAAGCTTCCTCCTCAAAGTCAACCTCACCAACAAAATAGGTATGAAAAGTAAAAATAAATTCAACATCAGATTCAACACAATTAGAGGCACCACTCGATCCATCCGAGGTGTCCTAGAATGATTAAGCGAACAAGAGGTCCTGTTCGGAGGACCCAAATTACTGAATACCACGCCAAGAGGTAACTTGGTAGTTATCAATATTTCCCTCTTTAGTTCTACATTTAATTTTTTACATCATATTTACTTTCCTTTATCATATGTTTAGTTAAATTTTATTTTTGCATAGAAAAGAAAATAAATATGTCTTGCATTGCATCATAAAATTACTAAGCCCCATGCAAATAAATTTATGGCATAAAACCCACAAGTCTACTTGTTGTGGTGGCATAAAAACAAAATAAAGAAGCATTCATCATCCTTTATAATTCCTTGCATAGTATAAATATAAAAGTATAAAAATATGGTACAAGAGATCCTACTAGAAAAATACATGAGTTAAGAGGTTCTAGATGCTCAAGGCTTAGAGGTTTATCACTAACTCTTAATCAAGTTCCACAAGCTTTGTTGTCTATTTTGAGCTTCACAGAATTTGAAGGATCAACAGATAGAAGGACAAATTGTCCCGTGTCGGAGTGTTGTCTCAACAATCATCATCATAAGCACTCTGATGAAGGGAGTACGACTTCACTGTCTATCTGCTTCATCAAGCAAGACTATGTCAACATCTAGCTTGGGGGAGAGCATCCTCCATGTATCTAGCTAAGTATTTTCTTACCTACTTATTTTTGCTTTGATATATGAAACAAATAAAAAGATGCATAAACTATAGAAACCCAAATAAATGTTTTCTTATATATATACGCTTTTTGTATAATCTTTAAGTTTGATAAATAAATATAGGAGAGTGTGCTAAGTTTCATCTTGTTAAGTGAACCCCTAGAATAAACTCTTATATGGAAATGATGAATAGTTGCTCTACTGTAATTTCTTTCAAGTACCTAGTTTTCAACCTCGAACTCTCATAAGTTTTGGACACAATGGTTTTGATTTAAGATTTGCTCTAAACCTGAACTTGTGGGTAGCGAATGCTTGATCTAAGTCTAGGTAGTTGATGGATATGATATGGGAAGGTTTTGAGCTGCTATCTATCATGTTCCTAGAGATACTAGAGTTCTGGAGAATTTATCTTTTGAAAATTAACTTGCTACATGATGAGTTCCTGTATGACGAGAGTTTTAAATTCCTACCATAGCCATATACATGTTTATATATTAGGAAGTCTTACATTCATATTTACTATTTATGAGCATTGAGTGTGGTCAAGCTGTGTCGATCCTTAGGAACTGGTCATGCGGTTAAAATCGAGATCCACCTATACACTCTACCTATATATGCTGCTTCTACCCTAGAAGTACGCATCCATCTTCATCCATATACATCCACCCATATATTCTGCTTCTACCTTGGAAGTACGAATCCACATATATTCCATTTAGATTCACCCAGAAAATAGTTCTACTCTTATACTGGGAGTGAACAGTCTAAAAATATCCCTATTATCCATTTTATCCCTTGCTAGCCAATAAAGCTCCAAATATCCAGTGATGCTACCTCATGTTATTATGTTCCAAAAGAGGCTTGAGTATTCTAAAAAAAGAAAAAAAAAGAAAGAGGACAAATGTCTCACTTAAAATAAAGAGAGATTTAGCAGCCCAAGTTTTTCTCAAAGTTTTCAAGTTTCTAAGAGAGGTATATGAAATTTCTTAAAGGAGCTAAGTATTCACCATCATCATTCCTTTACCCCTTATAACCACTTCTACTCTATTCTCTATTTATCCATTTACCACCACCTACCATACAGCCTATACACATGCATATCTTGATTTGACTTTATGACTCGTTCCTTTGGATCAATAGTTTTGATTATGCAATATATGTTCTGTTGTCTTTCCACCTATGAGCTCCACATAAGCCTATTAGAAGTAGGGTGAGAGAGAGACGGCATAATGTTACTATGCTACCAAAAATACCACATATTTTAAGAGGAGAGAAAAGGCATACACCATAATTGCCTTGGAGAGGATCCAAAAATACCACAAATGAGAGACTTGAAAGAGTCATACATAGGAATCTCTGAGTTTTATTTTGAAAATCTAGCAAAACTCTAGAATAATAGTTGATCAAAGAGCTTGAAACATAGCGCTTGACTTGACCGTTCTGTCTTTCAACTACTCACGATCCAAGTGACGGCTACAAGACCCATGGTGGAAGGTAACATAAGTGAGCTTTTCATCATAATAGTTCACTCTAATCCAGAGGAGAGTTCTTGTTTGAACGCATGTGTACCTGTAGGGCGTGAAAGTATTGTAGCAACTCCTGATCCATCACTGAGTCTATCCTTGCTCAGGGATGAGCAAAAGGTAAGCTTGGGAGAGTTTGTTGACAGTAGATAAGTATCATTTTTAACCGTCAACATAGCATGAGAAAGGACCTAAACATAGATACTATTTAGATATAGGGGTTACACTGACAGAATTCTATGAGTTTTGGTGAATATCTATTTCTGCAGGAGATTATCAGGAAAGAACTAAAGGAGTTCCACATGTCAGATTTACATAGAGAGAAACCGACCATACTATGAAAAAGTATACTCTAGAAGACTCGAGAAGGCACCCCCTCGAAGGGGAGGGCCATTTGGGCTGACAGGTGGGGCGCCCGCCCCCACCTCCTGGGTGGCCACCCAGGCCACAGAGCCAATCAGGCTCCGTCTCGTGGATCCTCCTTTCATCGCCTTTGAGGATCAATAAAAAGTCGTTGATGAAGGTCGGTTTGATCCAAGGGCTATGGTGTTTCCTAGAGGGCTATATAAGCAAGGCCTCTGGCCCTAGGAGAAACCCTAAATTTCATTCAATTCATCAAGAGAGAAGCCTCTGATCAAGTCCTAGAGCCACCATCTCAATTAGATCTCTAGTTTAGCATAGCTATATAGGATTGGAACTAGAAGGAGCCAAGCATTGCTCAATTTCTGGATCTATCAAGAGAATACTTGGTAATTCTCTCCTACTTTTGTATTTATTCTTATATTATTCATCTAGTACATCATTTGTATGAATATGACTTTAGTCTATTCTATCATATTGGATATGACTTTGCTCTATTTGATTATGTTCTCAATTATATTGTTCTTGGTCTACTTTGATTATATGCTTGGCATAATTCGATCAGAATTATATTTAAGTATAGGATCGTATAGCGCTTGCTCATTGATATCCTTGGTGAGTGGTAAACATTGTGTATGCGTGGTGCCTATACCATATTTACCTATGATTGCACCCTATATTTCGGACTGTATGGTAGATCACGGGAGTGACAGTCATGTTGAGTCCTTTGTAGTCCACCTCCCGAGTATAGGGCAGGCAGAGCACCACTATTACGGGGAAGTGACGGCTATGTTCTATATCTTCCTTAGTAACATCACTATACATAGATATAACCTTTTCTTGCCATGATTGCCAAGTGTAATTGCACTGATCATCGTATGCTTTGACTGTATAGTTAGAATAACTTAGGATTTATCCTTATAGTTTGTCCTAATCCATGCTAGTGCTATATACTTAGAGTAATCTATTGAGATGTTTATCATTATATGTGGCTATGTGCTTATTAGTTACCTCTTATTATTCTTTATTCAGATTAATAATATATATATATATATATATATATATATATATATATATATATATATATATATCTTGTGACACTTACCCTGTATGAGAAGATCGATAAAGACATGGTTATGCTCTCCATTATCACATGCAGTGATGCTCATTGCTCAATATCCTTAGCATCCCTTCCCAGTGGTAAAAATATAAATAACGATACCTGAATTACTCCCGGTTAAAATACTACATCGGTATTATCTGTGCGCTTGTGGATTTTATATTTATTTCAGAGGGGTATTTGCATATTTTAGTACTAGCACCTTTAGTGTCATGCTGGGGATGACAACCTAGCTTAGGTGGCATTAGAGGTGTCAACACACACCATGCTCATCTTGCTTGTTACGTAAGACCCACTTGGTTCCAATCGCATTTTGCTTGGGCCTTTCCACTAAGGACCAGACTTCATTTCAAGTGAAGTTGTTCAACTCCTCTTGCATGGCTGTCATCCAATTCAGATCATCAAGTGCCTCTTTCACCCTATGAGGTTTCAAACGAGAAACAAATGAGTAATGTTCACAAAAACTTGCTAAATGAGAACATGTCGTTACCCCTCGTCGAATGCTCCCCAATATATTATCAACGGGATGATCCCGTTAAATAGATTGATGCACTCTAGATGTGGCACTTGAGTTGATCTTTGGATGGGGCCATGATCTTCATCATCATGGTCATGACCGATTAGAGGATCAACACCATGGTCTTGTGGAGGGTTGTCTTCACTTCTTTCTTGATTGTTGAGTCGAGTTTGGACTTGCTCATTGTTAGCACCATCTTCATGAGAATGACCTTATGCACCATTTGATCTTCCATCTTGACTATTTCTTGTTGTGGAAGCTTCACCATGTTCATTGGATGGAACATGATGAGTGGTTGGATCATGATCAATATGCACAATAGTGTCTTCATCTTCATCTTGAGCTTTGATTTTAGGAAACCACCAGCTAATTAGGCTAGTTTTCCTATATTATCTGGTATATATCAATTTTAGTCACATACAGAAGGGAATAATGTATCTTCCTAATTCCTATTGAGAAGAGGTAAAAGGATCACATCATATTTTAGTTCCACTTTTGAAAGGATCTTAAAATTTCTACATGAGTTCAAAGTCAAATATCAGTAACTATCGGAAGTCCTGACAGTTTGAGCTAGAACTTTTGATAGCTAGAAGTTCCAACACAAACATCTAGGAGTTTCGACCCCTACGTGGATTTTACTACAAGTGCTAAAATAAGATTGAGATTCCTTACAACCCCACTTCCAAGTGGTTAGGTAGACACATAGAGTCACTCCCTTGACACCAAAATGCTTCCACTCCGTAGATCGAGTCCAAAACCTAAGAGATGCTTTGGGGAGAAGGGAAACAACCAAGAGCGAATATGATAGCACAAATCACAATAACAACAACAAGCACGCGGGACACAAAGATTTATCATGAGGTTCGGCAACCCCACAAAGGAGCTCCTACATCCTCGTTGTTGAGGTCACCACAAAGGTCAGAGTCTCTTCCACCTCCTTACCTCTCTCAAAGGAACCACAGAGGTCACTCGAGCTTTCCACTAAGAAATTAAGGGTAATACAAACTTCCTAAGGCTCTTCCATAAGATGGAAGCTCTTGGGTGACGCCTAGCCAGCAAGGAGCTAAGCTCCAAGAGTAATAGATGCAAATCCAACTGGCTTGACGAAGAAATCAAGTGCTCAAGCTTGCCAAAGTGACTTTCTCACTCAATCCACTCTCCTTTCACTCAAAACCCTAGGGGAATCGAAGATTGGAGCAAAGGGGAGAGGAGAGGGGCGCCTTGAATGCTTGGGAGCTATTTTGGATGAAGGTTGGTGAGCAATGAATGAGTGGGTGATGGTTAGAAGAGAGGAGTGTTGACGAGATGTGGTCTGCGGTCTACCGAGGGGTATGCCCACGGTAGTTGATTAATTGGTGGAGGTACACGAGACAACGAACTAGATGGTGACGCAAGGCAAACACAAGGGTTTATCTAGGTTTGGGCCGCAAAAGCAGCATAACAACCTACATTCTACGTCTCTGTGGATTATATTGATTGCGTATGGGATTAATTAAGGGGGGTCCTTGCCCGCCTTATATAGTATAGGGGCAAGGTTATAGATCTAAGGAATCTAGTTCCAATTGGTTACAACAACCGTATCTACATGGGATATAAAATCTATCCTAACTGACCAGGTTCCATGATTGTCAAGCTAGTCTCCGTATATCCCGTGCGGTACGCTGATCAGTTGGGTGATCCGCACGGCCTATTCTGGTGAGTTGGGCCATCTCCTCTGGCATGGCCCATAAGCAGCCATGAGGGTATACGAGTCTATACCCCCATAGCTAGTCCCCGAGCGCCATGTATTTTGATGTGACACACCATCTTGACTGTCTCCAACTAGTGAGGGTTGAAGTCATAAGGCTTCCAACCAGAGGTTTCCATAATAGAAGAGTGTTTACCCTCTGACCAATTTAACTGAATGCCAACCACCGTCTTGGTCGAAAAAACAACTTGTCCAAAAAATACATGGTGCTTCAAGAAAAAGAAAAGAGGTGAATTGTGCCCACTTTAAGTTTCATTGTAAAAAGTTATTGATGCTTTGCACCATTGGCTCTGCCAAAATGAACAAGAGATGATCCTATCGTTATATCCAAGGTAGGGATCATGCCTTTGGCACTATCTGATAACTCTGTTGCAAAAACAGTAAGCACATTCATCGCCAGGTGAAGTGTGCCCACTTAGTCCCCGAGCCTGACAGTAGGTGACTCAGCCACGTGGTGCCAGGGTCCAAAAAGAAATAACCCCAACTCAGTCGAGAAACAGACCATGAATCTGCCATAGTGCCCTGCTCTGCTACAGGCCAAGTCCCCAGCTCTGCTGTGGGCCTAGTCCGCAACTCTGTCGCAAACGGGAGCATTGACCTGAAAATTCTAGAGAAACAAACCATCTGCAACAGAGTAGTCCCTAGCTTTTGTCTTTGGAGCAGTCCCCAGTTCAACTGAGGGCCCAGTCTGTAGCTCCACTGTGGACCCAGTCCCCAGCTCCGTTGTGAGCCTCTTGTAGTAAATGGAATATCCCAAAGAAATACTGGCGCGCTAAAATCTAAAGACGATAGCCTCAGGCCCACTATGCCATGATACTCAATAGGCAAGGCCCAGTTAGCGGCCCAGACAATGCCAATAATTGAGGAAACGGACATGGCTCATGGGGCATGGTTACCCAAAAACCCTGAAAGTCAAAGGGTCACACCATTTCGTATAAATACCCGTGCGGCGCTGCCCCACTACTCCACTTCCCATTTATCGCCGGTTTGTCTTCGTCCTCACTCCGTGTCCTCCGCTTCCTGCATAGCCACTGTAGTTGCATCGTGAACCCTAGATCCGAACCACTCATCGTAGCCATCGCATTTCTGCCAGATCTAGCCTCGCCTAATCCATCTCGCACACCGCGGCTGCATTTTGTTGCCAGAGAAGAGGGAGATGGCCCGCGGGTCTCATGGACAGAGGGCTCAGATGTTGTCGGTAGAATGGATGAAATCCATAAGCACAGAGGGCTCCGTCTGCAAGCTCATTGATGGCGGTGTGCTTCCCGATGCCGCCATCAGAGGGATGATGCCATCTATCGGTGAGAGCTACCTAGAACCCCGCCCTGGTGAACTCGTTATTTTTGAGGATTTTTACTAGCATGGGTTTGGGAATCCTTGTCACCCATTCTTACGCAAGCTTCTTGATTATTATAAAGTTAGTCTATGCAATATGCATCCCTTATGTCCATCTCCATCTTCATCAACTTCTGTGAGGCATACCTTGGAATCTATCCCCACTTCAATCTATGGTGTCATTTCTTCTGCCTCAAAAAGAAAGGGGGATCTAGGGGTCCAAAATAGCTGGAGGAGCGTATCTGCTGCTTTGGGATCACATGGAAGTGCAGTATCTGAATGTCCCTCTAATCACCTCAATGAGGGATTGGTACCGCAAATGGTTCTACATGCAGCAGGAGTAGGAACCATTTGTGACATGTGACATCAGCCAAATTCCTGAGCAGCAGGAGAGCTGGTTAGCGAGACCGGCCAGTGCCAAGATGGTGCAAGTGCAGGAGCTGCTCGAGTTGTTTGATAAGACCCAAATGGATGGCCCAATTGTTGCAACCAACTTCATCTTCAGATGGGTGCAGCCCTGTAAAGAAAGGGTGCATCCGATGTACAAGTACTCCTGGTCCGACGACGCGACCCGAGAGTCATCAGAGGAGCTCCCGAGTGAGGAGATAGACAAGTGGCTGGCATAGCTATTTGACTTGGCAGGATACTGCCTACTACCAAACGCGATGAGAGCGTACAAGTTGACTTTGCCTCCTCCACAAGTAAGTGCAAAGTCATCTGCAATGTAACTCCATGCTTAATAGTTGCAGGTTTGCAATCACAATGTTGAATCTAATCTGTGCAAGACCCGTGGCCAAGACCGAGCAGAGTGATACATCTCTGACGTACCCACCGAAGACTGGTCGGCCGGCATGGATGTCCGAGAGACCCGTTCGCAGCGCCGATAGAGGGTGACTGATAGCAGCAAAGAGAGGGCGAAAGATGTCGAGCCCCATGTGACGATGAAGGTGGCCGGGAAGCACCCCGCATTAGAAGGGCCATCCCAAAAGAAGAAGTCCACTAGCCCCCTAGGCAGGGGAGGCTTCTTGAATATTGATGATGAGGAAAGCAGCCAGAAACGACGTAAGGTCATGGCCGGCTTGACAAACGAGGAGGAGGAGGAGGAAGAGGAGATGTCGCTGGTGCACCGGCAGAGGGCACAGACATCGCCCCGCACATCAACACCACCAAGGGCGCCCACACCTCCCCAAGTAGCAACACCACCACGAGCACCGATGCCGGTGAGGGCGCCGACACCTCCCTAAGCAGCAACGCACCGAGGGCACCAACACCACCTCGAGCACCAATGCTGCTGAGGGCGCCGACAGTGCCTCGAGCAGTGGTGCTGCCCTGTATGGTAACACCACCGTTGAGCACCCGTGGGACAAGCTCAGTAGTCCCCGAGTACGCGTAGACCACAATGGGATAGGCAAGCAGCAGTCAACCAGCTGGTGCCCGTGCTATGGGGAGTGGTAGCCGTAGCGGTCGCCCATTCAGAGCTGCATTCAGACACTCTGACATGTGAGTAACTCTATATTCATTTACTATTTTGAGTATGTTCTTATTCATAGTGCTGCAGGCCAGAATCCATGAAAAATGTGGAACATCCTGCTGGCACCCAAGAGCCAGCGGCTACAGAAAGCAGCCGTGCAGAGGAGCGCGTCGAGCACGCTGGTAGCGCCGAACAGCATGGTGCAGACCAGCGTAGTGAGGGCTCAGTGCCCAATGCTAATGCACCCGATGCCGCCTTTGGCGGTACTATGGGTGCATGCTTGGCGCTGGGACTAGCAATGACAATCCTGCTACAGAAGATGCACCGGAGGCAGTGGTAATCAAAGAGGAGCCGAAGATCAAGGAGATCAATCGAGATCCAAAGGAAATAGTACAACTGCAGTGCATCTGTGTGGCTAGGAAGCATCACGACAAGTGGGTGTTCCATGAGTAAGACCATTCTGACCGAGCTATGCGCAAGCTGTAGCGCACCATTGATGACCTGATGAGCTAGATCAAGGTAAAAACGATACAAGCCCTATCTTGTGCAAATGAGTCTTTTGTAGTGTTAAAAGAATAACCCATTGCTATGCCATAGAGTATTGAGAAAACATCGGAGTATCATAGGCGATGCTTTGACACCATCATTCTGACAGTGGAGGAAAATGAGAGGCTTAAACCTGACATAGCGCGTCTCCAAGAGAGGCTATAGGAGGCCCAGGATGAGCAAAGTACGTTGGACATGGAGAGGGGAGCAATGGCCAAGCAGCGCAACCACCTCAACCAGGAGAAGAGAGGTGAGTAGTAAAAACTCTGACCATATCTATCTCTTGACTTATTGATGAACCGTGCCCTGCTCGGCAAAGATGGAAGCAGAGAAAATCCTGCTGCACGAGGAGGTGGCCCATTTGGCCAATGAAAACAAGGAGCTGATGAAACAGGCAGAGCTGCTCGACAAGGATCTCTAGAGTAAGTGTCTAACAAGTTGACTATAAATTAATTCTTAAGTAACCATGCTCAGCATGACCTTCATGTTGTAAATGCAGCTATTCGCTGAAACAACAAGACACAGTTTGATGTCCTCACTTAGGAGGTCAAACAGTACCAAGACAAGTGACAAGCAATGGAGGATGGCATCATGGTAGTTCTGGACCTAATCGAGATGGAGCCTGAAGAGCCAACAACCAGCCAAGCACCCTGACCAGGCACCATCATCGACAAGTGCAAGAACCCCTGGTTGTGGTTCAAGCAATACATCCAGGACGCCGACGAGTATGTGGCCGCCCACATCCTAGTTGTGGTGCGGTCACATTACCCCGGCGTGGACTTGAGAAGGCTTAAGGCTGGCATGTCAAGCAACACTGACCAGGAGAAAGCAGAGTAGCTCAGAACTACCTCGCAAGTGACGGTTGACTTGTATGGCGAGACTGGCAGACTAGTCAGTAAGTTAGTGTAATGAAGTACTTTTGTAGTTAAGTTGTGATGAAACACTTGGTGCCTTTGTGAATCATTAAGTAAGTTATATTGGAGCACTCGGTGCCAGCTCAGACCAGGAATTATACTTAGTATAATATGCAGTCGTGGCTTTAAGCGAAAAAACTCTATTTTTAAGCCGCTTTATCATGTTACGGTTAGTGTGAATAGTTGACTCGTTCTAGAGTTCCATCAGCTCTAGTCTGACCAACAATTCAGAGCATGAGGCACGGAGGCCAGGCACACGTAAGACTGCCAGCCTCACCAGAGAGCTACTACCGGCCACCCAGAACGCAGAGAGCGGATCTCATGCACGTGTGGGGAGGAGTCGAAGACAACACCAACTCTAAGAAACTCAAGTAGGAGAAAGAACTGGTCGGCAAACCATTTCAAAAAATATAGAATGAACTTTGAAGCACATTAAGATGGCAACAAAACACATAATGAGTACTTTTATTGAATACTTAGAATACAAAAAGAGCACATATCTTTATTTAGGGACGCCTTAAGCATAGAAGCGCCTAAGGAGGTCGATGTGCCATGAGTTAGGGATGTCAACTCCATCGAGATCACATAGCCTATAAGATGTAGGTCTAGTGACCGCCTTGACTATACCTTGTGGAGGCCTTTTGTCTTCTGTTTTCTATGCAAAACCAAATCGCCAACCATGAAAAACATGTCCTTGACATTGCGGTTGTAGTGCCATCGCAAGCCCTCTAAGTACTTTGTTGTCCATGCGCAAGTGTCAAGGCGCTATTCTTCGGCGCAATTAACCTCAAGCTCTCTGGCTTCATCTGACTTCTCCTCATCATGATTCTCAACCCTGGGTGATCAAAAAGTGATATCAGCTGGTAGCATGGCCTTAGAACCAAAAACTATGAAGTACGGGGTGACGCTAGTATTGCGACTAGGCTGGGTTCTCAGTCCCCAGACCATGGCCGGTACCTCCTTCAACCATCTCCTAGGATGCTTGTCATTCTCCTTGTATAATCTCTTCTTCAATGCATCTAGAACCATGTCGTTGGCCCATTTGACCTGTCCATTAGCTCTGGGATGCACCACCGAAACATACTTGACCACTATGCCTCTGTCATCGCAGAAGTTCCAAAAATTGTTTCTAGTGAACGTGGATCCTAGGTCAGTAATGATGCTGTTGGGCAGGCCGAAGTGGTGAATGATTTCATCGAGTAGCTCGGCTGCCTTCTTTGCAGTTCCCTTGACTAAAGGTTTATACCCAATCCACTTGGAAAACTTGTTGATAATTACATAGACCCAACGAAAACCTCCTGGAGCTGGCTTGAATGGCCCAATCATGTCTAGTCCCCAGCATGCGAAAGGCCAGGAAGCTAGAATGGTCTAGAGCTCATGAGCCGGAACATGAATCTGCTTGGTGAAAAACTGACACCCCTCACAATGGCGGACCAGCTTCTCTGTATCGACGATGGCCGAGGGCCAATAAAAACCTGCTCGGAAAGCCTTGCCCACCAGAGTCCGTGAAGCAGCATGGTCGCCACAGGTGCCAGCATGGATCTCCTCTAAAATCTTCACCCCTTCAACCAAAGAGATGCACTTCTGAAGCAATTCCTCCTTTGCATTCTTACGCATAAGCTTTCCCTTGACGAGTACATGGTGCTTGCTACGCCGGACAAGGTGCTCCATCTCAATTTTGTCATGGGGAACATCTGTAGTCGTGAGATACCATATGAACGGTTCTCTCCAGTCACCGCCACTGGTTGGAACCACGGTGACCAACTGGTCTGCGAGCGGCTTTTCAGCCATAGGCTTTTCTTCCTCCTCGATGGATGGCTTCACAAGGTCCTGGATGAAAACTCCATGGGGAATCTCTACTCGGGTTGACCCTAACTTTGACAACTTATCTGCTGCTTGATTGTCAGCCCGGAGCATGTGATGAAACTCTAGACCATAGAATTTGTTCTCTAACTTCCTGATTTGAGCGCAATATGCATCCATCTTCTCACTGGTGCAGTCCCAGTCTTTATTAACCTGACGGATGACAAGAGCAGAGTCACCAAAAACCATGAGCTGTTTGATGCTGAGCTCAATAGCAATGCAGAGGCCGTGTAGTGCCGCCCCGTATTCAGCGGCGTTATTGGAGGCCTTGAAGTGAATCCGAAGAACATAGCTCAGCTTGTCCCCAGATGGCGAGATAAAATACATGCCTACCCCAGCACCATCAATGTTGAGGGAGCCATCAAAGTACATCGTTCAGTGCTCAGGGCAGCTCTCCAAGACGGGTGTGTTCATGTCTGTCCATTCGACGATGAAATCAACCAGCACCTGCGACTTGATGGTCTGACGACTTCAGAATTCTAGCGTGTATGGGCTAAGCTCCAATGCCCACTTGATAATGCACCTGTTAGCATCCTTGTTACGCAAGATGTCCCTCAGCGGAAACTCCGTAACCACTTCTATGGGGTGTCAAATAATGGCACAATTTGTGAGAGGTGATCAAGATAGCGTACAACAGCTTCTTTACCTATGGATAGCAGGTTTTGGACTCATTGAGGACCTCGTTAATGAAGTATACTGGTCGTTGGACCTTGTACACATGCCCGACCTCCTCACGCTCGGTGACGATGGCTATGCTGACCACCCGATTAGTTGCCATGATGTAAAGCAGCAAGGTTTCACCTTCCTTGGGCGCCGTCAGGACCGAGGGGATGTGAGAAACTGCTTGAGCTCAGCAAAAGCAGCGTCAGCCTCCTTTGACCACTCAAACTTCTCCTTCACCTTGAGGAGCTTGAAAAATGGCAGACCCTTCTCTCTGAGCCATGATATGAAACGACTTAGAGCAGCCATGCACCCGATAAGCTTCTGGATGTACTTGACGCACTTGGGTGGCTTCATCCTTAGGATGGCCTAGATTTTTTCTGGGTTAGGCCTTATACCATCATGACTAACTATATTGCCGAGCAGTATACCAGATGGAACACCGAATATGTACTTCTTCAGATTTAGCTTCCATTGAAAAGTATTAAGGGCCTTGAAAGTCTGGTCGAGGTCATTGATTAGGCTAGAGGCAACTTTGGCCTTTACTACTACATCATCAACATATGCCTCAATGAGCTGATCTCTGATCTCGTCTTTGAGGCACTGTTGGATGACTCTTTCATAAGTCGCCCCAGCATTCTTGAGCCTGAATGACATGGTCGCGTAGCAGTAGGCACCGAAGGGCGTAATGAAAGACATCTTAATATGGTCTTCCTCCCTTAGGGAGATTTGATGATATCCAGAGTAGCAATCTAGGAAAGACAAGAGCTCGTAGCCGGTCGTAGAGTCTACAACCTCGTCTATACAAGGTAGGCCGAAGGGGTCCTTAGGGTAGTATTTGTTGAGATCGGTGTAATCAACGCACATTCTCCATTCTTTATTCTTCTTTCGTACAAGAACTGGGTTGGCAAGCCACTCCGGATGATACACCTCTTTAATAAAACTAGCAGTTAAGAGCCGGGTTACTTCTACCCTAACCGCCTCCTTTTTGTCACGCAAAAACCGTCGTAGCTTCTGCTTGATCGGCTTGGCAGTCTTTGAAATGTCTAAGGAGTGCTCGATCAACTCCCGAGGTACACTGGGCATATCTACAGGTTTCCATGCAAACACGCTCACGTTCTGCCTCAAGAAGTTAACGAGCGCGTCTTCCTATTTGGGATCCAGGTCGGCCCCAATGCGGGCCGTCTTGGTCTTATCGCCCTCGACCAGTTCCACCTCCTTGGTCTCCTTAGACTTCGTAGTAGCACGAGCAGCCTCCTTGCTTGGGATCTCTAGCTCCTCCGAGGCAATCTTCTTGGAATTGGCGATGGACTCCTGCATGTGGATCAAGAGCTCGAGGGCCTTGGTGATGGTGAAACTCTCTTTCTCGCATGTGTAGGCGATGAACACGTTGCCTCTGAGGGTGAGCATGCCCTTCTTAGTTGCCATCTTCAATAGTAGGTAGACATAATGCGGTACCACTATGAACATGGCTAGGGCTAGTCTGTCGAGGATGGCATGGTACGTTCCCTCGAAGTCCATGATGATAAAGTTGGCGTAATCAACATGAAAGTGGTCGAGAGTGCCAAATTGGACTGACAGCGTGATCTGACCTAGGGGATGAGAGGTCTGCCCTAGGAGCACCCCCTAGAATGGTGTGTCATACAGCTCGAGGTCCTCTGACTTAAGGCCTAACTCAGTTAGGGCGTTGTGGAAAAGGATGTCGAGGGCGCTACCGCCATCAATGAGCACCTTCTCAAACTGGACGTTTTTTATGACTAGGTCTAGAATAAGGGGAAATGGCCTGGTTCCAAAATCTTGGCCCACTAATCAACTCTGCTGAACATGATGGTCTGATGCGACCAGTTCTAGAATTTGGGGTTGACGATCTTTTCATCTGAGTTGGCGACAGCCATGACAGCTCGGACGGTTAGCTTCCTCTCCCACCCGGTCTCCAAGGCAACCTTGCCACCGAATATGGTGCGGATGGTTCTGTTGGGATCTTTGTAGGCGTGACGGGGGTTTTGTCTCACTCCTCTTCATCCTTCTCTTCCTCGTCACCCTTCTTGTCATCCTGCTGGTCGTTGCGGTCACCGTCCTTGCCACCACCGTGCATCCTCTTGCGAGGATCTGAGCGATAAATAGACTTCAGACCCATGTAGTCTCCCATTGTGTGGCCAAATCTGGGTGAACTAGACAAGGACCATGGAGGACCTTGGAGTAGGCATCTTCATAGTCGCACTTGCCCCCTGGCTTGATGGTGTTGATGGTGTTGTCCACTGGGCGGCTACGGTTCTGCCACCCCTAGAGTCATCTTATCGATCACGACGCCAGTCACGGTTATCATTGCGATGGTCATGGTTATCATTACACCGATCATCATGGTGGTCATCGTGGCGCTGCTCATCACGCTGGTCATTGTAGCGGTGATTTTGCTGGTCAAAATGAGGGGCTCACCCGACATCCTCCTTGATCTGCTTGTCAGCCTCGTCAGCATTTGCCCACTTTTTCACCACCATGAGCAGGTCTTGGACCTATTTAGGCCTCTTACAGAGTAGCTTAGTCCTGAGGGCGTCATGATAGCGGAGGCCCTTGATAAACGCAGAGATGGCCTCATCATTGTTGATGTTGGGGATGGATATCCTTGTCTTCGAGAAGTGGTGGATGTAGTCACGCAGCGGCTTGTTTGGATAGTCTTTGACTTTCTCCAAATCGTATTTGTTGTCGGGCTACTGGCAAGTGGCCATGTAGTTATCAACGAAAGCCTTCCTAAGCTCAGCCTAGGTGTTGATGGAGCCTTCCCACAGGCTAAGGAGCCATTGGTTTGCAGATTGGTTGATGACCATAAGCAAGTAGTTGGCCATAACATCTTTGTCCCCTCTCACTGCTTGGACAGTGATCTCGTACAACGTTACCCACTGCTCGGGGTTAGCCTTTGCGTCATAAGTGTCCAAGTCGTGGAGCTTGAAATTTTTTAGCTAGACAATGGCATGGAGCCAATCGGTGAAAGGTCAGAGGCCTAGGATAATGCCCTAGGCAGTGCATAACCACCTCATGTGCTCTGTGTTCTTGATCATATTCACGCCTACGCCGCATCTCAGATGCATGTCATGCGTCTCTACTATTCTCAATGTGATCCCTCAAGTTCATATTGGTGCTGAGATGGTCACAGAGGTCGCCTCCGACTTGTTGCTCCACTTCCTAGTTAGCACCACGATGGCCACCGTGATTTGCTCCTCGTTCACCCCCACGATGAGCGCCGCGTCCACCACGCTGGTCTACGCCATGTGCGCCCCCTGGTCGATATCACACCCCCTGCCCTGGTCGCGTGAGTGAGGAGGTCATCCGTATTCATGTGGGTGTGCCTCGTAGTTTTCGTCTGGCCCTGACAGAGGTAGGGACCTCCCTGTTGTTGACTCTAGTGGACACCCTACGCCTGGTGCTGACTTTGACCTCGCCAGGAGCTATGGGGGCGACCGCTACGACTAGAAGACACAAAAGGAGCAGGCACGTGTCCCCCAGCCGGTTCTCGTTGACCTGGACTGTGGCAACCTTCAAATAGGCCATGACGGCGTCAAGCGCCGGGACTAGGGGAGCTTTGCGAGCTCATTCATAGCGACAGCAATGTTGGCACTTGGTGTCTTATGGACTTGTTGGTTGCCGCACATGTCGAAAGCATCGGCTAGATCATGTTGAATGGGACACCATCCCTCTGCGTGTTCGGCATTCTCTCACTCAACCTTGCGAGCCATGCGATCGACGTTTCTTTCCACCCGAGCAACTCTCTCTTAGTTCGTCTCCCCTTCGCGGGATGGTTCATCAGCGCTGATGGCGAAGATTGCGCCTCCGAAGCTAGGGGAAACACTAGGAACTCCTCTTCGTATGGGTTGGTAATGGCACGGGTAGAACCGGTAGATCCAGTGCTTTTCCTCCAGGATGGTAGAGAGCGAATCCCCACCAATTTGCCTGATATCCACCATGTTAACAACGGGGGTAGGGTGGCTGACCTCAGGCAGCTCTAACAAGAATGGATCTGAAACGTGGTCGCGCTCAGCGGGATCCACGAATAGATGCAGGACGCGGACTATGTACTCAGACGCCGCGTTTGCCAGCCCGTACAGGTAAACGATAGATGGATGCTCCATCAGGGCCTCATAGTCCGCCGACCTCAGGCCAATGGTGGGAGCTAGTCGGTAACAGACCGTTCGCCCTTCAGGAGTGGCCGTGACTACCAGATCAGAATCTAGACGCCTCTGGTGACTAGCCCGATCGCTCGGCCTAGTGATGACGGATGGGACCATAGCTGTCCTTGGTAGATTGATCTCTGATCGACTCTACCAAGGTTAGGGTTTTGGCCAGGCCCGCAGTGACCCGATCAATGGACTCGATCAGATCGGAGTTATCGAGTCACCTCCCTTGGTAGCAGGGAAGTGGTCGATGAGTTGCCAGATAAGGCGACCCCGAGAGTAATCTCGGGATCGGATTCACCGGTGCTGATGTAGATTCGGTTGGCACAGGAGGAGCCTACACCGCCTCCATGACTCTGACGGCACCATACACGCTAGTAGTCCACGTGAACATCCCGACCGTAAATGTTTGGCCCACTGGGAGGTCCATGGAAGCAGGGAAGATTACCATCTAGCTCGCCATGAGATCTGCACGCGCACCCCCCTACCTGATATGCCATTGTCGATGAGATATGGTCGGTAGTCTATCGAGGGGTATGCCCACAATAGTAGATTAATCGGTGGAGGTGCGCGAGACAACGAACTAGATGGTGACGCAAGGCGAACACAAGGGTTTATCCAGGTTCAGGCCTGTGGATTGTATTGATTGTTTATGAGATTAATTGAGGGGGGTCCTTGCCCGCCTTATATAGTGCGGGGGGCAAGGTTATAGATCTAAGGAATCTAGTTCCAATCAGTTACAACAACCGTATCCGCATGGGATACGAAATCTATCCTAACTGACCAGGTTTCCTTGATCATCAAGCTGGTCTCCGTATATCCCACACGGTACGCCGATCAGTTGGGTGATCCGCGCGGCCTATTCTGGTGAGTTGAGCCATCTCCTCTAGCGTGGCCCATAAGCAGCCATGAGGGTATACGGGTCTATACCCCCACAAGGAGAGAGCTATTTATACTCATATGCAAAATCTAACCATTCAGATCTGTGTCAGAAGTTCCGACACAGATCGCCGGGACTTCCAGCTCTACTGCAAAACACTATTCATAGCGTAGTCAACTAGGCTAGCTCGGTTATCGTCGGAACTCCCGACGACTGCCAGCGGTAGCCGGGACTTCCGGCTTCCATCGGGCTGACAGACAAGCAAGCCAGGCAGCTAAGTCCTAAGGCGTCGGGACTTCCAGCGGAAGTCAGGACTTCCGATAGCCGGGAGTTTCGGCTAACACCGAGACTTCCAACTACAAAATGTCCGCAAACTACACCTAAGTGTTCGTGAGGTGATTTTATGTCTCTCTTTTGATTTTATTTTAATGCTTGAGCACTCTATCTTCCTCAGACCACCTCAACTTGTATCCCTCTTTATAGTACGGCGGAACCTAAACTCAAAACAAAAGATAAAATCTTTGGAGAGCGCTTTAAGTTCGTCTGCCTTTTCAACTTCAAGAATTGAGGGATACCATTTCATCTTAGATCAACTCTTTAAAATTTTCATAGGACTAAAGCTGCAATATATCTCATTAAGATCTCATTAGTCCCTAATTTGGATGTCATCAATACACCAAAATCCACATAGGGGGCAAATGCACTTTCAACTTTGGATTGCCATTGTTAAGATTGACGTAAGACAAGTATACAAAGGCTTGTTTAAAAAAAGGTTCAGGGAGGCTGACTAGAGATGATGGAATGGAAATTGGCACCTTGTGATCCTACTAGCTAGGCAAAGTCAGCCATGCAATTCAAAGTCATTGAACCTGAAGCACCTGGCCCAAAGAAAGAACTTGATTGCTGGAGTACTAAAAACACTAGCTTCTGCTAGAGAAAAGGCCCAACTGGATAGAGCACATATACTTAAAAGCACATAGTATCGTTCAGAACCCTATCAATTGGCATTGAGTATTTTTAAGTTTAATTAACATTATGAAAGGAGTATAGTTTAGTTTCAAACAGTATATGTTTCAGTGTTATTAAATTTATAACTCATGACAAAATATTAATGTTGATTACAATCTTAGTAAAAAATCAATTTCAAATTTCTTAAGCTATCTAAGAATTTCAAAATTCATATAAGCCAAGGTTCAGAGGATTTTAACGGACGATTGCTTTGTGGTTGAGGATTGAGAAATAGAATCAACTATATAGTCAAAGATTGTAAATTGAATTCTTTTTCCCCTCTACTTCTTTGAGTTTCAGTTGTCTATTTTTCTGAAATCAACGGTTACTATCATACACCTTCAATCTGGAACAAAAGTACTATTGTATTCCCTCCATCTCACAAACAGTGTCATGCTCATTTCTCGAGAAGTTAAATAATTTTAGATTTGACTAAATACATATTGGAGAATATTAATATTTATATTGCATAATAAATATCATTATATTAATTATCAAATATATTAATAAGCTTATTTAAAGATAAATATTGTTAATAATTTTCACAAATCTACTTAATCTTAATAAAATTTTACCTGCACAAAATCCGACTCATGCATACAGTACCATGCAAGCAAGCAGGCGGGTAGCAACCAGCAAGCAGGCAACCAGCAACCTACACGCAAGCAGGTGCTCGTCGTGGCCTCGGTGGCACACGCCTCGCCGCCGGGGAAACTGGAGGTGCAGTCGTGCCCATAGGCCGAGGAGATCGTGCGTAACGCCGTCCACCGCGGCATCGCCCGTGAGCCTAGCGTCGCGGTGTGGGACTCATCCGCATGCACTTCTGCTTCGTCCGGGGCTGCAACAGCTCCATCGTCATCAACTCCACGCCGAGCAACAAGGCCGAGAAGGGCTCCGTCGCGATCCCGGAGGCGCCGGCGCGTGACCCCGGAGGCGTCCGTCACCATAAACCACCGCCATGGCCGTACCCATACCCGTACCCGTACGTAGCCGACGAGGAGGCCCAACCAGAGGAGGTGCGCGTGCAGGAAGACGTGGAACCGCGAAGGCGGAGGTCGTACTCGGCGCGGCATTTGTCGTCGGAGGAGAAGAAAACATCATGCGGGGGAAGGATACGGGCAAGTATGCAGCGTATAAAGTTACGCACACGAGGGGGATTTTTCCCAACTCCTAAAATATCAGGAGATTATATTAGGAGTTGTTGGAGAGGGATTTTTTTTTCTCATCTTCCTAAAAACCAAGGATTAAGGAGACATTTTGGAACTCTGGGAGATGCTATAATAATAGTCTATTTTAATTAGTAATCATATCCTACTATAAAAGAGCGAGTTTTTTTTAGAGACTCTCCCTATAGTAACCGTTGGATGTCGTGTTATTTTGGTCATCCGTCGTCCGAGATTAAGGCTGGACGAAAAACTCGAAGCTCGTTAGCTCGCTCGGCTCGTGGCTGACTCGGCTCAGCTCGGCTCGGCTCGTTATGATAACGAGCCGAGCCGAGCTAGGATTTTAGCTCGTTAGCTATAACGAGCCAACTCGAGCTGGCTCGTGAGCCGCTCGCGAGCCAAACGAGCCGTAGTTTTAGAGAAAAAGTCATCATAACTTATATTAGTTTTGTATTACTTCATGTTTTGCACTTTACAAATAGATGATACGTTAGCTCATATGAATATTTTGTTCGATTTAAGGCTATTGAATATATTATTTTTATATTATTAATATTTTTATGCTTTAGATAAATACAAATATTATATTTTGTATATTTTTTTACCTGGCTCGCGAGCCTAACGAGCCAGCTCGAGCTCGTAACGAGCCGAGCCGAGCGGGCTTTTTAACTCGTTAAGATAACGAGCCGAGCCGAGCTAGCTCGTTATCCTAACGAGCCAGAACGAGCCGAGCCAAGCTGGCTCGTTAGCTAGCCTTATTCGAGATCTTACATGTAAGATGCAGGGGCGGGCCCACATGTATTCAAGGGTATTCAGTTGAATACCCAAAATTTTTGTCAAAAAATTTTATACATATAGTGTTTATACACATCTGTATATGAGAAAAAGAAAAATATACATCTGTATACGCAGTTTTCCCTCAATCCCTCTCATTTTCCCACCGATGGCCCAGCACAGCGGCCCATTTAGCCTAAAATTGCGCTTCCTCTAGTCTCCACGCGCAAGGAGCGTCGCTGTATGTGGTTCGTCCCCGTCTCCCGGTCCCAGAGTCACAGCCTCACACTCACAGAGTCGGCGAACCCTAACTACTAGCGCCTAGCGGGTGGCGGCGCGGCAGGCCGACAGCGTGCTGGTGCGGCGGGTAGCGCCTGGCGGCGGCGGCGCGCGCACAGCCGCGCACGGCGCACAGGCAGGGGCGGAGCCGCGCACGGCGCTGGCCGCTGGCCGCAGGCGCGCAGCACGGCCTGACGGCCGACTGAAGCTAGCACGGCTGCACGCCTGCACGGGCAGGTGGTCGGGTGCTCCTGATTGCCTGAAGCCACAAGCACTGCCTGCTCACCTGCTGCCTGCCCACAAGCCAGCAGTCCAGCCAAGCCACTGAGTCCAGGCTGTCCAGCACGGCCAGGGGTCAGCCGGTCAGGGGACTGAGCACGGCAGGCGGCAGCACCAGCACTCCCTCCAGCGACCTGTGTTCTTGACTTCTTGTAAGCAGTTTATCCCTAATCCCAAATCTCAATTCTTTGGAATAGCAATTTATCCCCATTCCCCCAAATTATTCAGTAATCAGTATAGTCTCTTGATTTAATTTTAGGTCTTAAGTATGAAGAGAAAAAATAGTAACACCACAGATTTGAGAAGTTTCATAGAGCGGGCTGCTGCAAGAAAAGAAGCAGTCACAACCTGAGGTTCAGCAAGAAGTAGAGGGAGTTATTCGCTCAACTAATGAAAGTTGTATGCAACTTGTTGTTTTTTGAAGGGCAGAATGACAGTGGTACTGGTACCAGCGCAATTCCACCGAACCAGAAGCAGTGACAGTTGAGCCTACAGTAATAGAAGAGGATGAAGCTGTACCCCTAAATGAATCAAATTCTAGTGATGAAGACACTGATGACATGTATCACATTCAGCATGATCCTGGATTGAGGGTTCCTATCTCAACCTATGATGTGAATGATCAAGATTCAGTTAGAAGGGCATACATTGCATTGGGGGCCATGTCGACCCAAAATGAAGCAAAATAATTTTCCGCAACATGAATGTGGAGGTATGCGTCGTTTCAACCGTAAATGGTTTAATGAATTCAAGTGGGTTGGAGTATAGTGTTGAGAAAGATGCTGCATATTGCTTTGTTTGCTACTTGTTCAAAGATAGCAATAAATTTGCTGGTGGAGATGCATTTATAGATGAAGGGTGGAGAAATTGGAACTTGAAATCTAGACTCCATAGGCATGCTGGCGCTATCAATAGTGCTCATTCAGAAGCTCAAGAGAAATATACTTTGTTCATGAAGCCGGAATCATCAATTCGTGAGTCTATTGCCTCAAACACAACAGAATTCAAGGCTAAATATTTGGCTCGTTTGAAATGGTCCCTCCAGGTTGCAAGATTTCTTTTGCGTCAGGGATTACCATTTCGTGGTCATGATGAGTCTTTGGATTCACTGAATAAAGGCAATTTTCGGGAACTTTTGTCATGGCTTGCTGGAAACTTTGAGGAAGTTAATCAGGTGGTTCTTGGAAATGCTCCACAAAATTGTCAGATGGTGGATCACAAGATTCAGAAAGAACTCATTCATGTTGTGCTCAAGAAACAACCAGATTGGTCATGGAGGAACTTGGCGATGAGTGTTTTGCAATTCTTGCTGATGAGTCTAGTGATTCCTACCTAAAAGAGCAATTGGCACTTTGTTTGCGTTTTGTCAACAAAAAAAGGCCAGCCAGTTGAGCGGTTTCTTGGTCTTGTGAATGTGGAAGATACTACTTCATTGACTCTCAAAGAAGCAATTCAGTCCTTGCTTCTTAAACATCAATTGCCATTATCCAAGATACGTGGTCAAGGCTATGATGGAGCTAGTAATATGAAGGGACATGCTAATGGCTTAAAGAAACTCATCATGGAAGACTCTCCTACTGCATATTATGTTCATTGCTTTGCTCATCAACTTCAATTGACACTTGTTGCTGTTGCTAAGGAGAACAATGATTGTAAGTGGTTCTTTGGACAACTTGCATATTTGTTAAATACCCTTGGCATGTCTTGTAAGAAGATCCGTATGCTTCGCATAGCTCAAGCTGAGTATATGATTGAAGCATTGGAATTGGGTGAAATTAAAACAGGACAAGGTTTGAATCAAGAGATGGGCTTAGCAAGGCCAGGTGATACACATTGGGGATCTCACTATAGGACAGTAATGCATGTCATGGCTTTGTATCCTTCAATCAAGAAAGTTCTCTGGCAGATTGGGAATGAGAATAGAGGGGCAGATGTTATAGGAGCTCAAACTATGTTGAAGGTATTTAAATCATTTGAGTTTGTTTTCCTGCTCCACTTGATGAATGAAATATTTGGGTACACAAATGACTTGTGCAATGCTTTGCAAAAGAGCGAGCAAGATATTGTAAATGCAATGGATCTTTTGGAGTTCACAAAGGTACAGTTGGATGTTTTGAGGCTTGATTCTGGATGGACAGAATTCCTTGCAAAGGTCACTTCTTTTTGTGAGAAGCACAAAGTGAAAGTTGTTGACATGACCGCAATGTATAATCCTATACAAAGATCAAAGCAATTCTTCAGAGGCCCTCAATAATTATCACCGGTTTCATGCAGATATGTTTTTGGGTGTCCTTGATAGGCAACTTCAAGAACTTAATAGCAGATTTGATGAGGTAAACACTGAGCTACTTAGATGCATGGCATCATTCAGTCCAGCTAATTCTTTTGCTGCTTTCAATGTCCAAAACTTGGTGAAGCTTGCAAACTTCTATCCTCATGATTTTTCATTTGAAGAAAAGAACCAGCTTCCTTTTCAGCTAACTCACTATATTAATGATGTGAGGAATGATCAGAACTTCACAAATTTGAAAGGTCGCGCAGAGTTGTCCATGATGCTTGTTAAAAAGGACAGAGTTGATAGGTACAACATTGTTTACAAACTTCTCAAGTTGGTGCTTGTTCTCCCAGTTGCAACAGCGGTGTTGAAAGGATCTTTTCAACCATGAACTATATCAAAAACAAGCTGAGAAATAAGATGGGGCAAGATTACTTGAATGATAGCTTGGTTACCTTCATTGAAAGGGAATTCTTCTTGTAAACAAAGGATGAGGACATCATCAACCGTTTTTCAGAGCATGAAGGATCGAAAAGTAGTCTTATAATTTGTGAGTTTATTGTCATAATGTCATTTGCTTGTCATTGTCATTTCTGTATGTTTCCACTATGCTTTATTCAACTATTGGTACCTTTTTATGTTCAATAAATTCTATTTATCCTTAGATTCTTGAATATGGAAAATCTGCTCTGTGCCTTTGTTCATGAACTATATATATACATATATATTATGCACTTATGCAGTTTTAAATATATGCCACTATACATGCCGAATATGAGCCATTTGGCTGTCAATTTTTTTTGAGCCATTAGGTTGTTACAAAAAAAAAATTTGAATACCCAGCCCTCAAATCCTGCGCCCGCCACTGGTAAGATGTAATATTTCTTCTAACCGTTCGATTTGTGTTATTTTGGTCATCCATCGTCCGAGATCTTACATGTAAGATGTAATATTTCTTCTAACCATTTGATTTGAACGTCATGTTATATGAGTTATCCATCAAATACATGTCATGGGACATCCAGCCCTAAGGGAGCGAAACAATTATGGCAAAGGGCCAATCCACTGAGGCGGCAAATACCTGATTGGTGTGTGAATCCACAGTAGCGGCGTTGCGCCGAGTAGTAGATGCGTCCTGGGGGTCTACACGTAGGGATGAAAACGGATCGGATACAGACGGATATCACTAATATCGTATTTGTTGTCATATTCATGTCCGGATTCGGATTCGAATACGGATAGTATAAAAAATGCCGGATAGGATACGATTGGATATCGACATCATAAATACGTGATTTAAATATTCAGATACGGATACGGTATCGGATGTTAAATATCCGGACTCGGATACGGACGGATTAAAACCCCTCTAAACGGATTCGGTCTCGAATACGGTCGGAAAATATCCGTACCGTTTTCATCCCTATCTACACGTCAAGATGCGTCCTGGGGGTTCACGTCGAGGAGCTCGGTGAGGAGGAACCGGAACCTCGACGGCTAGACAGGTCGAGGTCTGTGCCGAACCCGACTTAGCTGGCCGCGAACCTCGACAGCTTCCAAATCCGGCGAGTGCTCCCCCAGCGTCTACGCGATCTTGCGAATCAGCCCCATATTCCGCTGCAGCAGGTCGAGACTCATCTCCCCAAGGATCTGCCTCGCCCCCGGGGTGACAATGGCGAGGTCAGAGCCGCTGGTAACGAGCATGTCGGTGTTGGACACCAGCGCGTGCACGACAGGAACGCCGCCGCGTGCTGCAGGTCCAGCATCCCCCCGCGGACCTTGCCCGAGAGCGCGTCCACCAGCGTGATCTCGTTCGCTGATGATGCGTCCACTAGCGCAATCTCATACACCAGGGCAGAAGAAGCCAGACGCATCGCCGGCATCGAGCGGCCTCCGATCCAGTCCTTGGCCCTGCCCATCAAGTAAGCAGCTAGCACGCTTTGCACACTTTGTTGATGCTACATCCGCCGTTCATTCTTTATCCAAACATCATTTTCCATGGTTGTAAAAGTCATTTGTCTTCTAAGGGTTTTCTTGTGCACAACAAATTACAGTTGTATTACATTTACAGGTGTATAAAATTTCAAAACATCCAAACAGGGACGAAAGAAGTATATGCACCGGTTCTAAGCCCAATAATTGTCTTGGACCACGCACATATATGGGTTGATATATTGATATCGTATTAGTATGGTGGACTTATCATCATTATATTATGGCCAAGTTTGGAACTGTAATCTAACATTTTATGGATCAAATAAGTAATTTATTACAATATTTTTATATTAAAGAAAACTGTTGATGATATATATGAATTGGCACATCGATAATTCAATTAATATTCTCATTGTATCTAAAATAGTTTTTTACACACGTGCGTGTCGCACGTGCATATTTTATGTATTTGTATTAGTGTATAATTAATTATTATTTTCAAATAAAAGTTATATTCTTTGTTCTAAATTATAAGTCATTTTAGTTTTTCTAGTTTTTATTATGCACTTAGATACTATGCTATGTCTAGATACATATCAAAAGCTATGTACCTAAAAAAAAGTCAAAATGACTTATAATTTTGAATAGACGGAGTATTTATCAGCTATTCTCATCTATCCAACTAAACAATATATGGCTCGTAACCCAAATCCAAACACCAGGCAGGATGAACCATCCTATCCCAAAATCCATAGATGGTCATATCTCATACAATTATGCTCTCAAACCAAATAAAATTTAATAATATACAACTAGTTTAGGTTACTTATAGTAGAACCTGTCAACCAGCTGAGTGGCTGGGTTTAAGTTCTCAATTTGATGTGGATAATTTTATTTTTCTAGATTTGTTCCACACCGATAACAATGTGCTAATCACAAGATCTGTCAGCTTTGACCAAAAAAAAGGCTCACTGTCTCGTGAGGTGGTTCTTTTCATTAGGGGTGAAAACGGTACGGATATTTTTCGACCGTGTTCGAGACCGAATCCGTTTAGAGGGATTTTAATCCGTCCGTATCCGAGTCCGAATATTTAACATCCGATACCGTATTCGTATCCGAATATTTAAATCACATATTTATGATGTCGATATCCAATCGTATCATATCCGGCATTTTTGATACTATCCGTATTCGAATCTGAATTCGGACATAAATATGAAAATAAATACGATATCAGTGATATCCGTCCGTATCCGATCCGTTTTCATCCCTGCTTTTCATGCTTGGAAGTCGTTCTAGATTTTTTTTCTTCATCATCATTTGCTACAAAAATTGTTCTTTCCTGTGCATCACTACCTCTGGCCCCTAGTCTCGATCGGGTCCTCTCCTTGTGCCCCCGGACTTGGAAGTTGGACCTCTCCAAGAGACGCACACGTACTGATGCACGCGCGCACGCGCGGTCACTCCTTTGCAGTTGCAGTTGTGCCGTATCTAATAGAGGTAATGGATGCATCAGAGATGTGCTTTGGTTACATGGACACCCAAAGGGGAACCAGCAAGAAAAAGAAAAGCATCCAAGAGGCGGCACTCGCTCTCTCCAGCAGCACATTTTGCGCTTGTAAATTCATGTAATCATTTATCCTTTAAAAATTCATGTAACCGAAGATGGTAGACATATCGTGAGTATCATCAAGCAGATGTCCTCGCTGCAATCATCACGTCTAAAGCAGCGTGCATCATTACGGTTAGGACAGACTTTGTCACCCCCACCGCGCACTACGAGCGCATTGCTCGATTACTACATGTGTGCACGCCTCAAATCCGTTCCCGGTAGCTGTATCTGCTCCGTGGTATGTGTGGAACACAAAAGGTGATATATGTATACAACTCGTATAGAAACTAGCACACATTTCTCGTATGTAAAATTGAAACCCAAAATGTTGTGGTTGCGTATGAGAGCAAGAACCAGATATGAATTGATTATGTTGCTCCAAAAAGAAGGTGTGGACAAGTAAGACAAGCCAGGAACGACCAGCAGAGCCCAGGACCACCGCGTACTGCACCAGCGGCACGCACGGGCACGCCCTACTCAGCTCGTCTCCGTTGGGCGACCAAATTTGGCGCTGAGTTGCGGAGGAATCAGAACAAACCAACCACCAGGCCAGTAGCCACACCATACCACACTGGTAGCAGTCGAAAACTATATACTATACCATAGCAATAGACCACACCATGTTGCGGCTCAGTTGCTGAGGAATCAGAACATATATATCATTCCTTTTTCTTGTTTCTGTTCCTCCCCGTCACAAATTATCAAATGGCAGTTTTCATGCATGCAATGCAAGTGGGGCATGACTAGATAGAATAGGGGCAGCACAAGCAAGACAGGGAGCATCAGCATCCCCTGTGTTTCAGCACGAAAGGACACCCATCCATATCTTAAGCAACACAACTTTAGCAATGCGACTATGCACCAAGGAGACCAGTAGATCACAATGTAAAATTCACACTAAAACCGCACGCCAGCCACCAAACCACACTGCTATAAAAGAACATAAACATAACCCCTGATGAATTTGATAATCATTGTAGGAATATTAGTGTATGCAAGAGGAAACAAAAAAAAGCCCCAATTCACGGAGGCATGTATAGAAACTGCCTCTGAACTTTATTTTCCTAACACCACCACCTTGCTCCTTGATGCTGCATGAATGATTGCAGGGAAATCTCCCCCGGCTTTCCAAAGACAGTATCATGGCACCAGGAAAAGGATAACAGATGGGGGGAATGCCCCCACTACCACAAGCACCGACTGGGGGCCACTATTGACAATAGGGAGTGCACCACCCATGCAGACTTGCAGTGCATGCTGCATACTGGAAAGGGCCGGACACCAAAAGGAATTCAGGACTCTAGATATCTGGATCTGGACCAGCTGACTTGGTAGGGTTTTGGATTCAGAGCCAGTAATTGAAGCAAGCAACCCAGAAGCCCATGCCTTGGAACAGGAAGAGAATATTATTATGACATCCTGATGTGATATCCTAACTGCTGAATTATCAGGATTTGATGGTTCTGCGTCCACAGCTGTGTGACCAGAATCACCATCAGGCTAGAGAACATTGCTCTGCAGTAATTCAACCTTTGGAGCCACCAAGAGGGTTTTCACAAAGACAGATTGGCTCATGCTGGGCATTAGCAAGCACAATGCAGCACTCCAAAACCAGGTTGCAACATACAGCAAACAATCATTTACAACAGAAACTACGACCCATGGTCAGATAGGCAGACATACAGCAGACTTACACACACAACTTATGTTTGCGATCTAACATATGAGTTCAAATCATAGAGGTACACATGGATGTAAGTAATCCCTTCTCACAACTTAAGTCCATTAACCTTGTAGTTTCAAGAATGGGGCCTTACATGTAAGAGTATGATGTGGTCGCAGGGAGCAGATCACATTCATCCTTCCTAGTTAACCATTCTTGCTCTTGTCAGAGACTCTAGGAGCTGAAAAATTGAAAGTACATTCTTATATTATAAGCTTGTAGTAAGCACAAAAAAAAGTGATAATAGATTCTCGGGCTAATCATGACAAGAAAGCAGTTTAAACAGATGTGGATGGCCACAGTAAATGGAATAGACCAGACCTAGTTCAAACAAACTGGATGGCCTAGTAATTTTACAAAAAAACAAAAAAAAAGCTCTAGTGCAGCAATGCAGAACTGCGTCTGAAAATAGTAGATTCTCTGATATTCCTCCACAGGAAAAGTCATGAACACAAACACAAGCAACACATCCATATGCAACCACATATCACCTGTACTTACCAAGGCCCACTGCATCTGACCCCTTCATGATCCTGAGCCTCCTACAGCTGCCCCGTGAACATTCTGCAATATAGCAACATTTTACAAATCAGGCAGCTTTTAAAGCGCAACACAGTTCTCAACTCCTAGTTCAAGTCCAGAACTCATCGGAACATGCAAAATGCTAGTGGGAACAGGAACAGGTACGCTGCATAGGCCCATGAAAACCAGGGAAATAAAGTAAAACATGTGAAGATAACTACCAACACTGGCACCATTTGCACCGACATGTTTTAACCTAATTTCAAACTCTGGCTTCCCATAGCATTTTTATTTTGTTTTTATCAACAACTCCCTTAACCTTTCCAATTTCTGTTTCAAACAATATAACCCACGTACAAACAGAAAGTGAGTGTAAAGCAATTCAATAATTAACACAGGAAACAGAACACACTAAATTTTCCAACACACCATAAGAAAATGAATCCATCACAACATTTAAGAGAAAATGACATGCTGATGAGGTTAAAAGGTTTCACTAAAACATCACAAAATTTCTATTTAAAAATACAACATAGAACCATGCACTTTGTTAGTGCTTCTAGTAAATACACTGATAAATTTTGGGTCATTGAAAATAACTCACCTCCACGGAACATCACCAACAAGCATCCAATCTCCATCTTTGTCCTTGTACGTGAGAACAAGCTCAGTGCCATTTTTATGATCCATCAGTCGGCAATCAAATAGTCCTTCTCTTCCCGATTTCCCATTAGATTCACTATGGCCTGCAGGAACAGATAACATTTCAATTACCGTTCCACCATAGGAAACCACACCAAGTCAGTCTTCTAACTAAAAAGGATAAATAAACAAACAATATTGTTATTGCACTTATCTCTGCACGTCTCAAATGCAACATCAAGGGCATTTCTAACAAACTGCAGTTCAGCACAAAACGCATGAAGCACCATCGTTTTTTTAATAAAAGGAAAAGATCCAAAGCAGACAGCCATCGAGGGTAATAGAAAGTACTAATACTCTAATAGTTAATCGGTGACACATCATGCAAGAGATATCATGATAGGGGCAAGAAGGAATCCAGAAAATAGACACATCAATTAGCATTCAACAAAAACATAGGTACTTGTTCAAAATAAATTTAAGGAATAGCCATACTGCAGAACTAGAGTGTAAAACGCCAAAGATGACAACATCATCATTATATAATAAGCATCATGCAGAAATTTCTAACCTACATGAAGCTAGATCTACATCTACTATAAAGAATGCATATGTTTAAGAAAAAATCAGCTTACCAAGAATGTTATGCACATACTAGCAGACAAAATCACTGAACTGACAAAGGATCAGAGCCAACACAAAACTCACCAACAGTAAAGCAGCTGAACATCTTCTCCAGTGCCAACGAGAGATCCTTGTAGTTTTTGTACATCTTAAGGTCCACCTTCCTGAGGTATGGCGCACCATCCATGCTAACCTTGACATAGAGGCAATCCTGTACTAGTGCCTGCTTAGCCTCACCGTCGTCTTTGGTTTTCAGAGTGGGCTGGTTCATTGCCATAGTGTTCTTTCTGTAACTGCGGATTGGTGGCCATCCTACCACCTGTGCCCTGTTACAGATACTCCAACAGTCAATATCCACTCAATATTGCTCTAATTTGCACAACATACAAAAAATTACAGCAACTTCAGCTGAAAACAATTGCCGGATAAAGGATCTTGCAAGTACGAGTTTCCCCAAATGCTAATCAGAGAGCATAGAGGAAAACAGGCTAATTGTGCAATCCCTATAGCTACCTTATTGCAAGGACTCTGGTACATTGTCATCACGCAAATTGAAAACACACACAAAAGTGGCATGTTATCTTGTCCGTGCAACGTTCTTCTTTGTTTAGATAAATAGTAAGAGTTCTTTTACAACATGTTTATTCGCGCCCCTGCATTCATGAGTTACCAAGTTTTTGCTTCAAATTTCCTGTAACATAAATTGATAACTCACAGGATTGTTCACTTTTAATCAGGAAATATTGGTAAAAGAATATTTTTTTGAGATCTGGATGAATTGTTTTAAAGGAAAGAGAAGGAGAATATATAAAATAAAAAAAACAGAATGAATAGCCAACTTTCTATCCTCTTCTATCTTTATATGGAAAAAAAAAATACCTAACCTGCCAAGAACATTGAGTAAGAAGCCTACTTCTATTTCAAGAAACATCGTAAAAAAGAAGAATAAAAGATCAACAATCACCAAGTAGCATTTTCTTTGTACATAAGATCAAGAAGTAACAAAATACTGCTTCTTTTTATATATAGAAAAAACACAAGAGCGAGTGGCGAGTGGACCTACTTAGCCGCCGGCGCCTGCGTCTTCTTCTTGTCCTCTTCGTCCTCTGCCGGTGCCTTGCCCCTTGCCGCCGCCTCCCGCCGCACGATGGCGTCCGTGAACCCGCGTTTGGCCCCACCCTTGGGCAGTAGCTCCAGCGTGAGCGGCGTCCCCGCCGCAGCCTCACCGCCGTCCGCTTCCTCCGTGCCCGGAAGCCCCAAGCGCAGCTCCGTGGCCGCCGCCGCTGGAGACAACCCGATGTAGTCCCGTTCCTGTGGCGGCGCCATGTCTATCCAAACTCTACGAGCATGACCAGCTCCGGGAATCTCGGGTTCTTACGGGATTGAGGGGTCAGAGGAGAGGGAGCCTGAGAGGGATGGGTTCGAGGTTTCTTGGCTGCTGCTGAGCTCGTGAGTTTGCGAGGGGAGACGGAGGAGGACGGAACAGAGACAGACGACGAGGGGAACGTGGCCAGGCGGGTTTATTGGGGCGCTTTTGCATAGAACACCTTGTATCTGTCCTTAACGTAACTCTAGCTGAAGGCTTAGATTATGGTATTGTTTTGTATTCTTCAATTAAAACTAGAAGATACCTAATGCGATGCTGTGAAAATTTTCAAAAATAAAAATATTGTACATATGAGTATATCCGGTTTATCAAATTGGACACGGCAATAAAAGAATATAATAAAAACTAACATAATTTTATTGAATTAAAAGATGATGAAATGACAAAACAAATAGAAATACACATGGATGTCTTCTATTTTTTGATTATATTGAAAGTAGTAAATGCGCTTAGTACATATGACATAGATAGTTTATGAAGAGGCCGGAAGTCAGTGGATTGAGATGACTAGAAGATAATATAAATAATTAGGAAAGATAAGCTAGACGCGTTGTATGCTAAGGTAGAACTTGCAATAAAGATTTGTCTTATAAGAGATATAGATGTTGTAGTGATCATCTTTTGGCTTGAAGGTAGGCCTGGCCAGACCTACAAGTATCATAAAGCAAATGATTTTTTATTATTATTTTCTGAGACGAGGTTATAAGAAATTAGAAAGGTTCCAAGTTGACAGTGTTCTATCGAAGCTTTTTATAGGAATTTGCAATTCCATTACTCAACCATGTCAGCTAAATCGTTTGACACTAAATTCTTCTCTTCAATTGGGAACTTGTTGATGAGCAACCAGGCCAGCCACGTCGCCTCAAATTGTTTCCACCGTTGGATCTCCAGATCTACGGCCCTGGTTCCTCCCACCGATTTATACTGTGCTGCCATCTAGAAATATCTGTCCCATCTCTATCCGCTCCCCTTCCTTTGCTAGCCTTCCCCTTCCCCTTCCTTTGCTAACATCGAGGACGTGTACATCGGCACTTCCTGGTCCTCATCGCTGGGAGGCTCCACCCCTTCAAGCTCGTGTGTTCTCATGAGGCCGTGTCCTAGAGAGAGATAGGGAGGTGCAGTGTGCTGTGCTGTTCGATGAAACCCTACCAGTCGTTTTTGTGTGCCTGTTTTATTAAGGTCGGATTCATGATTCCTCTATTGTTTCATTGTTGTGTTCCTAGGTATTTTTAGGGTTTTTTTTCCTCCTATAATACCATTGGTGAAGGGGATTTGTCTACTTAGTCAGCAATTTAATCTATTCTGCTTATTTCTTATTGTTTATGCAGCTCACAGACAGATAAATTGTGATGCGTTGCGTACGCTCAAAGAATGATGTAAAGGTATTTTATATAACTCCCTCAATCCCTCTTCCTGTTGCTAATTTTGTTTTCTTTTTTTCTCCATGTTCTTTTTGGTTAGGGATTACACCCATGTTCCACATAAATTTCTCAACTATAATATTTTACTTATCTGTGCTTAATACAATGAGATCATAACATGACTGTTTCCTTTTTGATTTAGTTTAGCGTACAATACCTGAGCCCTGCGCTAACAACGGACTACTACAAACAATTATTAGGAAGTATTTCCTATGTACTTGTATCCGTGGTTCCTAATCTTATGCTTACTGGACTAGCCTCTTTTTTTTTAACTCAGACTATAAGTTTTCCTTTACATTTTGACTACGCTGCTCAAACAGGGTGTACACTTCCCCCAAATCAGATTGCATTGTTGGTGCCAACAAACTACGTGTATATATAATGGTTCCTTCAATCTATGGTACCCATCTATAATTCTAAAATATCTATATATAATGGTTCCTTCAATCTATGGGTACCATCTACAATTCTAAAATATCTGAGTGTAAGTACATTTCACACCATGCTTTTTAATTTATCTAGGTACTCATGCATCTTCCCTCTTTGTCTTATGATGAATCCATGATTCCTTGTGGTCATGCAAATCCGTGATGCGAGGCTAAAGTGCATTTATTGCCGCTGTCTCCATAACACTGCTTTTTATTATTGGACCAAGAACATTAGTTCTATAGTTTTTTCCTACACTTCAGTTCACAATTGCTAATGAAGGTCAATGTCGTGTTGTGCATATTCTCAGGTTCATCAAGTGCCTGGACAGAACAGGTAAAAAAAGATTCAGCCAGCCTTGCCATTTCTTACTTATTTACGCCTTTCTTTTAGGCTTCATTGTTTTGGCGGGTGGTAACAACAAATCATTAGGTACTGCAGGATAATATATCAGGTAAGGCATAATGCCTAATATACCTGTGAGCCTGTAACCAACGGCAAAAAAAAAAGACCAACATGTATATTAGTCTGTGACCAATGCCTAATATATTGCTCTTTTTTATTGTTCAGAAATATAAGTGCGGGAGCTTCATATGTTACACATGGTGTCTTGTTGCATGTTCAGGCTTTGTTACAGGTTCGTGTTCTTGGTTTAAGGTGTTTTTTTATTTGTGACATCTACCTGCAGGTCCTTCTATATATAGACCTGTGACTTAGACTTATTACATAGTTCAGCAGCACCAAGGATTCAATACATGGTTTACGTTCATCATGATGATCTTATTTTTTATTCCCACAAAGGTTACACTGGAATGACAAAAAAATGAAATTGGGTTGTGCATCAGTAATACGGTTCATTTAGACACGGATGAAACTTTGCCGCTTGCATATAAGGCCTGCCATTGGTGTGTTCGATGTCAATTTTTCCCGTATAAAGGGTGATGTCTTAAATTCAGTTGGAATTGTGTAGTTCCATAGCCTGGCCATCTCCCATCGTTTTCATGTATACAATCATATTGGTTTGTAGTGTCTAGAGATATGTAGGATCTGACTTAAAACAATTGGTCAACTTAATGCGGTGGTTAGTGAACTGTATTGATGCACATTTGTGAACTGGTTTATTGAACTTAGCATAGTGGTTAGTGGATTGTATTCCTGCACACTGCATTCCATTTTCTTTTCTGAACACAGCTTTGTTACATTCTCAGAGCATCAGCTTTGTTTGGATTCAACTCGATGTGTTGTCCGCGTCCTGCTAGGAAGCACGGGGATTTCATGAAGTGGCCGCGATTGACTTTCCTGTTTTTCTAGTTTGTTTAGCCTCCAGCATAAATGCTAGGTATCCCCTGTTATCCCTTTTCTTTATCCTTACAGTTTCAGCAGTTATGGATATTGGCTGGTTCTGAAAAGGCAGAAGCCTGCCAGCTATGCTAAAATTTTTTAGCAAACTATAAATAGTTGAATAGATTTCCTCCAAAATGAAATGGGCAGAAATATTTCTTGCTACAATTTTGTTGGCTGCAAATGGAGGATGGAGAGAACCAAGCATTTAGAATGCCATCATCAGAGTGTAGATGTTCTGAAAAGGCAGACACCTGCCAGCTATGGTACAGATATTTCCAGCAAACTATGAACAGTTGAATACAATTCGTCCAAAATTAGATGCCACAAAATAATTCTTGGCACAGTTTTGTTGGCTTCAAATGGAGAATGGAGAGAGTTAAATTTCCCTCTAATATAGTGTTCATTTACCCTTGTGTTATGCATCATGTTTTGCACACCAAAAATAAGTTGCTTATCATTTAGCGCTTCATCCTCATAGTGAAATTTGAATAGATTTGTGCTTCCTGCAGGCACTCTGATTAGTTCTCAGGATGCTAGACATTACAATTCTTAGGTCCAAGTCCCTAAGTGTGTTCTGGACATAAGTACTTCAATGTTTAACCATACTCTTTTATACCTAATTGCAAAAATAGTCACAGCTAACACTTCCATATCACCTTTTGATTTGCTAAATGTTCACAAACATATTTGTTGTACACATGCGCCTTGCCATCTACAGTTTCTCCTTCCTCACCAGGTCATCTGAACCTTATATAAAATGAAGCAAATGGCCATGGCTTTCATTCTTATTGCTGGAAGAGAGCATTGGACTGTTATTACACGCTTTAAATATATATGTACCTGTACATGTGTTCTTATGACAAGGCATACTATTTCTAACACGCTTCATATTTGAATCAAAACAGGCCACCTCAAAAACCCAGGAATAGTCAAGGAGCACGACAAACACATGCTATGAAATGTTTCCACATCAACATAGTACCACATCTTCCTGTGAGACTCTTGTACCAGACTATTGTCGAACCAAGCTATTGCACCTTCAAACACTATTCCGTACCGAAGAGAATGTAAACTTCTCCGTTTCCCTCTTATGTGTATAATAATCAGTTTATCACACATCTAAAGACAATATATCACTATGAACCTTATATATACACCTAGGCCTGCTACATTCTACTTCAATCTATATAAAAAAAACATGTTTCCCACCTTCATAACTATCATGTATTCCAAATCTCTTACCACTCGCGCGCAAGGGCGCGCGTTTTCCACTAGTATATGATACAATCTGGCACTCCGGCCAACGGTGAAGGAGCAACTTGTAACAGAATCGACCAATTATACGAAATTAAGTAAGAAAATCACTCACCAGAGCAGACAATTTAGCAAACTTAAGCCCATATAGCCTGGTAGTCCGTGAAATCACGAAGAATTTCAAATCAACTCGCACACCAGCCAAGACCGTAATAAGTTTAGCGGTCACCATCATATATTACATAAAAAGTTCGCATCACAGATACATCGGAATTTAAACATAGTTATTATAAACCGAGTTTGAATAGAAAGTAACGGAAACAATTAGTTCAAATCCACACATACTCACACAGAGTTTGAAATAAAGTGCCAGCTGATGATCATCTCCAACAAAAGCATTAGATGAGACGTAAGGAACGACCACTGCCCATGGTCCTAAGCATCACCCATCGCAGGATAAAGACAGTTGATACAGTAGCCATAATACATCTGCTCATCTGCAACAAGTGAGAACAAACCCTGAGTACGAGAAGGTACTCAGATAGACTTACCCAACATAACAAAAATAAAGTGACACCAAGGATTATGAAGAGCTTTATAGTGGTGTAGCTGACTCATTTGCAAAAGGCAATTTTAGCATTTTAAGAATATTTTCCAAAAGTATTATATCAAGTTAATCATTATTAACCTGTCGGCTACATTTGCACCTACACTAGAGCAAGCATATGCTTAAGTAATTAATGATAACCAATGATCATTAGCAACTTCTATAGTGTCATATCCATTATAACCATCCAAGTGTTCCATCAACATTACTACGATGAAGTAACTCAAGTCAAGTGTTCACTATCTAGTGAGCGATGGCGATTCGAATCGATTATTAACCAGTTGGTAATTTATTCCTCACACAAACCTCACTCACCAGCTAAAGTGAGATATTGGTCACCGAGTCAACTATCCAGATAAAGTCTCGAGTTTGCCAGGAACCACATGTACCCGGGGGCCGACCGACTGCCCTTTGGTCTTATTATTACGCCCCCGTGTCTTACCACACCTTCTCCGGTATAATGCGCTGCGGGCAATTCACTCGGCCTAAATAATCTCTCAGTTTTGCGGTTGGAAGGTACTTTATCCGGCCAGCTAAATGTGAGGCATGCGTTCAATATGACCCGAGGTCCAACAACGGTCGGTCCTTAATCGACACAGACAGAAATCACTATAATCCAAAACCCTGTAAGTTTTCGTCCAGTTTCAACTTCAAATTAACACTTAGTTATCCCATGATAACATAATTAACCAAGTAGATCCAGGTAACCACCTATAACTCGCAGGTGACAGAAAATCACCCGATTTCTACCGGTCTAAGCCAGCTAAGTATCGACTCGACTGCAAATATCAGGGTGACAAGGGTAGGGTATAACAAAGCAGATGACTTTTTTATTATTATTTTATGAGACGAGGTTATAAGAAATTAGAAAGGTTCCGAGTTGACGGTGTTCTAACAAAGCTTTTTATAGGAATTTGTAATTCCATTACTCGACCACGTCAGCTAAATCATTTGACACCAAATACATGATACAATCTGGCACTCCGGCCAACGGTGAAGGAGCAGCTCTTTTAGCTCATATGCACAAGGCCTCCACTAGTGATAGTCTGAGCTCATCCCCTTGCAAAGCCCCTACCACTTGTTGCACGTCCATTTCCAGAATGATGTTGTTGATGCCCAACTGCAGCATCGCGCTAATGCCCTTGACGTAGGCCACCAGCTCCATAAGCAATGGACTCCAAGCAAAGATTCTTGCGGCTTGAGCCTGTCTGGATGACTGTGTTAAAGACCAGTGGTAGAGCTAGTCATCTCGGCAACCGTCTGCCATGTCTTGAGCGCGGTGACCACGCTCCCACATCGCGCGCCTGTGCGTAGCCGAGGCGGTTCTGGCGCCCTGCGTGGCCAGCCATAATCGCATACACATGTAACCTGTATATACATTCATGAGCTCAATACATGTTCGTTGTTGGCTCTCATTCTACATGGTATCAGCTAGCGGGTTCGTTCCCCTGCTCTCCTGACGCGCTCGCCACGCTCGCCGCCGGTGCTCACTGCTCCGGCTGCCACCTCCGCTGCCCTTCCTTCTTCTCGCGCTCGCTGCGTCCTCCGCTGCCATGGAGTCCAACCCGCTGTTCGACGGCAACATCTCCGACGTCGACTCCTCTTCCTTCGCCGAATCATACATCAGCATCGCCCCCACCATCACCACCCCTTCCACCGCCATGCTCCAGACGGTGAACATCAAGTCGCACGTTCCCATCGTGCTCGAACTCACCGAACCCAACCACTCCAAGTGGCGCACCTTCTTCGACGCATTCATCGGCAAGTTTGGCCTCGGTAACCACCTTGCCTCTCCCCCAACCTTCGAGCAACGACGTGATCCCAAATGGCGGCTCCTCAACTAGTGCATCCTTAGCTGGTTGTACAACTCCGTCGCCAAGGACGTCCTTGCCATCGTGTCCCCAAGCCGAACGCCTACATCATCTGGACCGCCATCGAGGAACAGTTCTGCGACAACAAGTTGCATCGCGCTGTTTACCTTGAGGCTAAGTTTCCAACCTCGTCCAAGGCGACATGGATATTGCCCAGTACACCAGGAAACTCAAGAAGCTCGCTGACGCGCTCCGGGACATTGGGCAACCCGTCTGCAAAACCAGTCAGGTGCTTAACCTCCTCCGTGGTCTCAATTCCAAGTATCGCCATGCCATCCCTGTCATCACGGTGAAGCAACCCCCACACACTTTCCTTTCTACTCGATCATATCTTCTCCTCGAAGAACACTATGATCGGGAGCATGCCAAAGCTGCCGCCCACCATGCTCTGCTAGCCACAGGCGGCTCTCAGCCGGGTGGTTCCTAGGGTCCTGCTCCACCAGCTGGCGAGGGCGATTCTAGCTCCACCACTGCCGCTCCAGGCAGATCTCGGCCTACTGCGCCAAGTCACGGTGATTCTGCCCGCAATGACAATGGTCGAGGCGGCTGGTAGCGCGGTCGTGGCTATGGCGGGCCTCCATCAAACTCCACGCCATGGCCACCACACACTGGGTGGACGCCCAATGTGAACCCATGGACAGGCATGGTTCAAGCCTGGCCCATGCCTTTCCACGTCCCTGGGGCAGGTGTCCTCGGCCCACGTCACAGCACTCCAGCCAATCAGGCCTACTATGTCGGGCCTCCTCTGCCATCCGTCAGTGCTCCACCTGCTGCAGCGCCTGTCGATGTCTGGAATCACCAGGCCTTGCTCACCACCCTGGCCAATGCTGGTGTTCCACTGTTGTCACACCCAGTTTTAAGGACAAAACCAGATATACACTATATATGAAATAAAGGAGTCAAATCTCACATATAGCCACAGATAAGTGTAATATCAAGAGATAAATGCTTAATATACATAACACAATAGTATAGAATATATCTTAGAGAACAACACAGCGGAAAAAGACAACTCCGAACACCGGGTGTAACCTTCACTCCAGGATCAAACTAACTGGTTGATCACAAGCCTATTAACTCCGGAGACTATCCTGGGGTGTGGAAATAGCAAGAGTGAGTCCATGTCGAACTCAACAAATATATCATAGGGTTCATGAGGCTCAAAAGTCGACACTGGTTTACTGTGATTAGCTTTTATTAAGTCATCTTTTAGTAATTGAGTAGCAACAAGTTTACCATAAGCCCAAATAACCTCATGATCATGTAAACGAGAATAATGTATAGCAAGAAACAATAATCATTAGTGAGCATCAACATCATCAGTATTAACATTATCATCAGTGTTCATCATTTATTCTGTAAGGGTCCAAGGCCACTCGTGACCGTGAGCACGGCTGTTATAACAGTTTTACACTCTGCAGAGGTTGTACACTTTCACTGTGAGTCGTGAATTACCCTTTCACCCGAGGTAGCTAATGTCTTGACCCACTTCCAAGGAAGGTCGGTAGGGTTCACTATGAAGTCTTTCAAAGGTTCGTCTAACAAGTTAGGGCCATTAGATTTCACTCGGCAAACAGATGTAGAGCCCCCCTTCCAAATGTCACAATAACACGTAGCCTATACACATAAGGACAGAGGCCGCACTATACCCGATTCGTCAAGCTATTCTTATGCCAAAAAGGAATACCACTAACAAGCTAGAAAAGGTCCTCATACTTGACTAAAGCTAGAGCCATTATAGCCCTCACAGTTGTACTGAAAGTCCCGGATGTTCGTTTACAGATGAGTCCTTATGGAGAGAAACTAGAGCACCATAAAAACAACCCAATATGCTCTAGCCCTCTTGAGCCATGTTTCTTTAAAACATCTTTTAAATGTTTATTGCATATACCATTATCCAAGTTACAGATCATGGTTATTTATCTTGAGCACTAGCATAAATACTACCCAATGCAATGTCCCATGGGTGTCTCGGTACAAGATACAAAAGCTAGGATACCCTTAGTGTTAACAAGGTAGACACATGTACATAAATTAAGTATATTAAAGGTGAATAGGAAACAAGGATGATCCAATGCTATACTTGCCTTAACTTGCTTTTCTCCCAAAGCAATACGCTCGAAAGCCTTTAGTATTCAGCTTTCAATCTTCTGCTTCCAATTCTCAGCTTCTAGTCTTCATAGAATAGCTTCTTAATCACCACGTAAACCTCACCGATTGACTGAACCATATAGCACCACACGAGCATCCATACAATCATACACGAAGCAAACAATAGATCTATATTAGAACAGTATACCAATCATACAAAAATAAGTAAAAAAGTTTGAAACATGATTCTACGCATCGCTACGAACACAAAGTCGCGAAAAGCACGCTAATCGGAGCTACGGTTGAAAAGATACAACTACCGATAGATTTACCCACAAAACTATTAGCTTCATGTATCTTAATGGTATAAAAACATATATAAGATATTTTATAGAGATTATAATTTAAGTCAAATTTAGATTCAAATTATAAAACTAAAGTAAAACAAATCATAGTTTATTTACAAAACCCAGTTGCATAATTGTTATTTAAGATATGATTCAAATCATGAAATTCCAATATTAGTGACATGATAAACACTGTTACAAATGCGTAGATCTCATTGCTATTAATCTAACGCAACTTGAATGACTCAAAACGGAGTTGAAACGTAGAAGATATGAAATAAACAAGATTTCCTCTATTAAAATAATAGATTAAATCTAATCACGAATTTTAAAAGTTGAAAACCTACTTAACAGTAGTATTAACATGTAGATTATGAAATTACGAACCTAACGCAATTTGAACGGGTCGAATCGGAGTTAAAACGGAGAAGTTATGGCTAAAACAAAATCAGTGGCAATTCTGTAAATAGTTGAAAACGTAATTTATTCTTAACCGAAACAAAATACGCTTTCAAATGAAGAAAACAAAATCTGTAAACATGTTTTGGACTGCGGGTTTATTTTCTAAGAATACAGAGACGGCGGTGGACTTACTTGTTGCCGAGGAGAGTATGGCCGGGCTAGGCAGCGCGGCGGCGACGGCGACGGCGAGAGAAAGAGGAGAAAAATATAATTTACTACACAAGAGATTTCCCAAACTAGGGGCTCCTCTACGGTAGTTTTGGTGTGCTTTGCCCAAGGGATATGTACGTATATATAGGGAGAAAAACTCTCCACCTCCATGTCAACTAGCGATATGGTGCTAATTGACGTTGCACTATCCACCTCCGCTAATAGGCCTAAGTAATCATTTAAGCCCATTAGTAAATAAATGTATGGGCCTTTGAGATTTATTAAGATTATTGCACATGGGCTTTGAGCGTTGGAAAAATGAGAGATTTATTATTTTCGGAATTAATTATTTTCATGGATATAATAATTCCAGAAAAGTCCAAAATTATTATTTAAGACGTGAAAAATACTTTGAAAGCTCTGAAAATTTGGGAAAAATTTCCAGAGACATTATGGAACATGAGGAACCCAAATAAAGTATTTGAAGCTCATGATAAGATAATTTAGAGCATCTAAAAATTAGATTATGCTCACAGACCAGTGGAAACAAGCTACAGAAAAAAGTCAGAAAAAATCCTGAGAAGTTTGTAGAGGTTGATTGACGAATGAGAAACAAAGAATTTGATTGTAGAAAAATGATATATGTATATCGGGAAAGGAAAATCGACCTAAACGCATTTCAAAAGAACAACTTGAATTCATTTTGATCTTTGGTCAAAACCAAGCAATACAAAAACACAAATGCATCAGCATGAATGCATCAACAAGTTGCTAAACCTTATGATAAATTTCAATTTAGTGAAAATTATTATTTTCCTATGTTTTCATGAGCACAAAAATTCAAAATTAACTCATTTTAGCTCTATTTCCAAAGAAGCAAATTTTAGGGTGTTACAATTCTACCCCCTTAAGATGAATCTCGTCCTCGAGATTCGGAAGATGATGATCGAAGAGATAAAAACTCTGACTATAGATCTTCTTCACTTGATTCAAGAAGCCTCATCCTCTTAGTGTCACTCCTACGTCTCAACATACTTTGATCATCTTACTCCGAGTAGCTTGCTCAACTATTTCTGAGACATCCATGATGTCGTTCGAATCTTCTTAGCATAATTCTCCGTTGCTATAGTCATCGACAACGACTTCTACTTCTCCAAACGATAACACTTTTGCAAGTCAGAAAAGTCTTGATCAGGATCAAACCGACAATGATACCGCAACTCAAACCAACTTAGTGAGGACGCTCTTCAGATTCTTGTGATCTGCGTAAATGTCACTCTTATAGCCTTAAGAGCATCCCACACATTCAACTCTCTTAAGCTCTTCTACATAATAACTCCACCACAAGGGAATACCTATCCAAGTAGAAGACTTCCTTCACTTAAAACTTACTAGCCATACTTGACGTGGTAGTGATGTCTTCTAAGTTCCCGTGGAACCAACTATAGATTTCCAACACCACCTCCCTATGTTATAATCGCCAACTTGTACTGAGTATGTTCCTGAGCTTCTCGTAGATGATCCAACAAGGCACTGATCCTTGCAACTTTTTTAACTTTGGCTACCCCCCTTAAGAAAAGAGAAACTAGGGGGATAAAAGAGTAGCCTGAACCTTCTTCTAAGTGAGTTTACTATCATGATGACCTTCTGATCTCCAATAAAAACTTATATGCCTAAACAAGAACAAGTACTTCGAAATTCCTCGCAAGCAGAAAAAAATAGCAGCACAGTAAAACATCTATATCTCCAGTTCTGTTAATCCAATTAAGTTGCAACTTATACCGTTGGAAAGCTTATCAAATTCTCTACAACTTACTTATAGAACACTTTTCTAGATTCTCCAGCTAACTTGACCGAAAACAACACATAACAGATTCTGTTTCAGGTTTTAGACAGCACAGTTGCATCGCCTTGTGATTTTCGTAACTCCCAAACCATAATAGCTATCAGGGTGATTCTTATGGTCACATAAGGATGTTGAAGTATACTATTGAACAGAATTTTCCTATGATTTTTGGTCATCCAAAAACAAAGGTATGAACCAAAGAAGACATACTGCTCCAAAAAGACAGAATAGAGGGAAAATAGAAGGTAACCAAAACCCAACTATATCTATCCATTAATCCTTATACCTTAATCCTATATCTAAATGAAATTGTAGGAATACTCCACAAGATCATTGCAATTATTACAAAGATCCAAAATAAGCACAAGCATAATGACAATCCAACTAACAGATTGGTTCACACATCACACATTGACTCAACTTGTGGTGCTATCGTTTCCTTCATATTAAAGGCAAAGATCCTAATGCAAATCTTCTGATAAAGCAAGAAGATGGTAAGATGAGGTTCTAAAAGCATACCAAATCAAGAGTGAAGATAAGAACACAGACTTTTAAAATAAGCAACAAGGCTAGGATAATATCAAGGGCAAGGATACAATATGGAAGAAAATACCAAGGTTTATAGAACAAGGATTGTTATAGCAGTTTTAAAACCTTAACACGACCGATTTCTAACTAGGCTTGCGTCTTATAGTCAGCATTGCTCTGATACCACTCTGTCATACCCGGTTTTAAGGATAAAACCAGATATACACTATATGTGAAATAAAAGAGTCAAATCTCACATATAGCCACAGATAAGTGTAATATCAAGAGATAAATGCTTAATATATATAACACAATAGTATAGAATATACCTTAGAGAACAACACAGCGGAAAGATAACTCCGAACACCGGGTGTAACCTTCAATCCAGGATCAAACTAACTGGTTGATCACAAGCCTATTAACTCCGGAGACTATCCTGGGGTGTGGAAATAGCAAGAGTGAGTCCATGTCAAACTCAGCAAATATATCATAGGGTTCATAAGGCTCAAAAGTCAACACTGGTTTACTGCGATTAGCTTTTATTAAGTCATCTTTTAGTAATTGAGTAGCAACAAGTTTACCATAAACCTAAATAACGTCATGATCATGTAAACGAGAATAATGTATAGCAAGAAACAATAATCATTAGTGAGCATCAACATCATCAGTATTAATATTATCATCAGTGTTCATCATTTATTCTGTAAGGGTCTAAGGCCACTCGTGACCATGAGCACGGCTGTTATAACAGTTTTACACTCTGCAGAGGTTGTACACTTTCACTGTGAGTCATGATTTACCCTTTCGCCCGAGGTAGCTAATCTTTTAACCCACTTCCAAGGAAGGTCGGCAGGGTTCACTATGAAGTCTTTCAAAGGTTCGTCTAACAAGTTAGGGCCATTAGATTTCACTCGGCAAACAGATGTAGAGCCCCCCTTCCAATTGGCACAATAACACGCAACCTATACACATAAGGACAGAGGCCGCACTATACCCGATTCGTCAAGCCATTCTTATGCCAAAAAGGAATACCACTAACAAGCTAGAAAAGGTCCTCATACTTGACTAAAGCCAGAGCCATTATAGCCCTCACAGTTGTACTGAAAGTCCCGGATGTTCGCTTACAGATGAGTCCTTATGGAGAGAAACTAGAGCACCATAAAAACAACCCAATATGCTCTAGCCCTCTTGAGCCATGTTTCTTTAAAACGTCTTTTAAATGTTTATTACATATACCATTAGCCAAGTTACAGATCATGGTTATTTATCTTGAGCACTAGCATAAATACTACCCAATGCAATGTCACATGGGTGTCAAGGTACAAGATACAAAAGCTAGGATATCCTTAGTGGTAACAAGGTAGACACATGCACATGAATTAAGTATATTAAAGGTAAATAGGAAACAAGGATGATCCAATGTTATACTTGCCTTAACTTGCTTTTCTCCCAAAGCAATACGCTCGAAAGCCTTTAGTATTCAGCTTTTAATCTTCTGCTTCCAATTCTCAGCTTCTAGTCTTCATAGAATAGCTTCTTAATTACTACGTCAACCTCACCGATTGCCTGAACCATATAGCACCACACGAGCATCCATGCAATCAAACATGAAGCAAACAATAGATCTATATTAGAACAGTATACCAATCATACAAAAATAAGTAAAAGAGTTTGAAACACGATTCTACGCATCGCTACGAACACAAAGTCGCGAAAAGCACGCTAATCGGAGCTACGATTGAAAAGATACAACTACCGATAGATTTACCCATAAAACTATTAGCTTCATGTATATTAATGGTATAAAAACATATATAAGATATTTTATAGAGATTATAATTTAAGTCAAATTTAGATTCAAATTATAAAACTAAAGTAAAACAAATCATAGTTTATTTACAAAACTCAGTTACATAATTGTTATTTAAGATATGATTCAAATCATGAAATTCCAATATTAGTGACATGATAAACACTGTTACAAATGCGTAGATCTCATTGCTATGAATCTAACGCAACTTGAATGGCTCAAAACGGAGTTGAAACGTAGAAGATATGAAATAAACAAGATTTCCTCTATTAAAATAATAGATTAAATCTAATCATGAATTTTAAAAGTTGAAAACCTACTTAACAGTAGTATTAACATGTAGATTATGAAATTACGAACCTAACGCAATTTGAACAGGTCAAATCGGAGTTAAAACGGAGAAGTTATGGCTAAAACAAAATCAGTGGCAATTCTGTAAATAGTTGAAAACATAATTTATTCTTAACCGAAACAAAATACGCTTTCAAATGAAGAAAACAAAATCTGTAAACATGTTTTGGACTGCGGGTTTATTTTCTAAGAAGAGACGGCGGCAGACTTACTTGTTGCCGAGGAGAGTATGGCCGGGCTAGGCAGCGCGGCGGCGACGGCGACGGCGACGGCGAGAGAAAGAGGAGAAAAATATAATTTACTACACAAGAGATTTCCCAAACTAGGGGCTCCTCTATGGTAGTTTTTGTAACAGAACCGTCCAAATTATAAGAGCACAAGTATAAAAACAATCACCAAAATGATCAAATTCTCGCACTTGAGCCCATATAACTCCGGTAGTCCAATGAAATCACGAGGGAATTCAAACCAACCAACATACAAGCCAAGATCGTAGTGATTCAACATAACAAGTCACATGTTACATTCGTTCACAAGTAATTCAATATACATCGGAGTTCAACATAGTTATTAGAACTTACATTGAAAAGTAGCGGAAGCAAAGTAATTTGAAACTAACATTATTCTTATTTCAAATACATGCCAGTACCACGGTCGACTTCCAACAAAAGCATTAGAGATAAGATAACTTAGACGGATCACGCCCGTGATCACACTCCGCCTCTACGGCAGGAGCCAACCAACTCTTGCAGTAGTCATGATATATCACAACCTGCAACAAGTGGGGATAAAACCCTGAGTACGACAAAGTACTCAGCTAGACTTACCCGTCAGAAATCAGAAATAAGGTGACACCAAGGATCATGCAAGACTGATATAAAGTGGGGCTAGCTTGACAACATTTTGCATAAAAGCTTAATATAGATGATTAATCATTAATGCTTAAGCATCAAGTTAATTATCATTAACCTATCATCTATATTAGAACCTGTAATAGAGCACTCACTTTATTAGGAGCAAACAATATTAACCATAGCAGGTATAAATTGAGACAACCTTTCCATCGTGATCCAATTAACCATCCGTTCAATTTAATGGAATCTACGTTGCCGCTGCTCAAATCAAGTGCTCACTAACCGGGAGCGACGGCGATTCGAATCGAATTCCTATCCAGCTGGAGGGGTATTTCTAACACTCACCGCGCAGGCCCCTGCCAGGGTCGCACAAGCCACCTTTTCATATGATTCAGGAATCGCGGGTCCGAATGATGTCGTGACCCCAAGGGCGACACTCTGCCAGGTGATAGGGACTCTAACCCCCCCTTGGTCTCACGCCAATGTCCCCAAGCACATCCTTTCTCTCCTCCAAGAAGCAACCTACCATTCGATTCCCGGCCTGAATCACATTACTCGGCTTCGCGGTCGGAACGACTTATCCTGCCAACTAAGTGTTAGACTGCGTTCAACATGACTCAAGGACGTACAGCGAATCGGTCCTTAAACAACTCAGACGGGGATAGATTCACACCCAAGACCTCCATGCCTTGTTGCTTCACTATCGTCATCCCGCCCGGTCTCATTTCATTTTATTAACACATGGTTCCATTCCACGATAGCAAATATAGCCAACCGTGCCATATATAAATATCCCTATATCTCGCAGGTGACAGGAAATCACCTGACTTCTACCGCTTAAAGCAGGGCTAAGCATCTACTCGATCCTAGTCTATGTAGGATTCAAGGATTTATATATCTGGACAAGGAATGATATAATGCAGCAAGGTTTTCAACCAACTCCTACCACTTAATGCAACAATACTTATAACATATATAGAATTAATTACTTTGAAGATAGGAGGCTTATAATGCTCCGGGGCTTGCCTGGGATCCGACTCAAGTTAGAGTATGTCAGATGAGTTCGCTTGGCGAGCATCCTCTCATCTAGCACTTGCCCGATCCTTCTATCTTCGGGATGGATCCACCAACTCCATCTTCGGGTTTGGCTCCACCTTAGGTCCTTCACGTGCTTCAGCTAACGTACCTAAATGAGGTGCAACAATGCATATGTATGAATGCATAGAAGTGCAATAAACAAAGAAATCAAACAAGCATACCAAAGTTCTCATAAACACCTAGAGCTAATTAACATAATCCACAATAGGGCATAACATAGAAGATTGCAAATACATCAATCAAGACACAAGTCTTATAAGATCCTAGGGTACCAAACCAAGTACCAACAAATATAGGTGTCACACTTCAATACACAAGCATGGCAAAGTTAATCAAAGCACTAGAACTAGAAATTGCTACCTTCTGGACATCAGACCAACAGCTGAGTAATTTAATCATAACTGGAGATCTACAACTCTAAATGACTTGCAAGAAGACATTATGGAAAGCTTATGAAATTATCTAAATTTCATTTATAAACATCACAGCATGATTCCAAAGTTTAACATGTCGAATTTACACAAATACCAAAACTGGTCTAACAAGACAGAGAGCAAACAATTCTATAACCTAACTTTAAACAGCTGTAGTTTCTAAACCATATGGCCAAATGCCACCAAATTTTAACAGCAGCTAGATCATGAAATTCACAACAACTTTGTTATAGCACACAAGACATGAAAACATCATTTGCATAGGGTAATTAACAATATCCTCAAATCTGTTCAGAAACCTCATTTGCGAGAAATAATTATTAACTTATGTTGCAAACATATAATTAGATAAAACCAACTTTACCAACATGTCACCCATGACCAATGAACACCATAAAACATAGTGTCCATTCCTAAATAAATTCTTTTAATGCATTTTCTTAATTTATTTAGATAATTAGGTGGAATTATGAACACCTATCAAAAGTGCTCAATAAATTCTACCAAAATTACAATGGCCTAAAAATGCTACCAAAAGTCTACTGTCCAAATTTCAAACCATTTGGAGATATATATCAACCCCTATGAAAAAGACAAATAGCTATAGCAATAAATCATGTGAGAGCAAGTTAAACTTAACACTCAATATTTTCTGTGAACACAAGGCCATATTATGAATCAATATGATAGAGAAACATCACACTAAGGTAATGGAACAACATTTTCTATTTTATCATTTATATATTATTTATAAGCTATTTATCAAGCTATAAGACGTTAAATCAATAACTTGAGCATACAGTAAGCAATGACCATGAAATTTATACCACAGTACATCCATAGCATAACAAGCCTACCATAAAAATTTCACATCAATTGGAGCAGCACAACTCAAGATATAAAAATAACAAGCAATATAATGTAAATTCCTTATTTATTAAGGTCCAATCAAAACCCTAAGAAAACAGTGAACAAATAGTGTGTTTAATATTTTTTTCTAGCAAGTACATGTCATCACAAAATTAACAAAATAAGAATCACTATTTTTAGAGTTCTAAAACTCAAGATATGGCTCTGGTCAAGTTTTATACGTATTTTAGAGCATTTTTAAAGCTTAACTATAAACATCAGAAAACATCTACAAACATCTAGCATATTGTGACTCCACTGCATAGATCTCTTCTCAAGGTTTCCAAAAAGTCCACATTTGCTATTTTTGGCCTTTCCCATTAAGAGATATGGATTTTCAAAGATAATCATGAAATCTGAAATTCAAATTCAGAACAAACAACCCTAACTTAATTCGCTAGCTACACCTGGTCGCGCACCCGAGTCTGCTACTACTTAACCTGACATGTGGGACCCGCTGTTTCGCTGGGCCCACTTGTCATCCAAGGGGAAAACGTACACCGACTTCCCCTTTTCTTCTTCCTTGTCTCAACGGCCGAAAGCAGGGGAGGGAGCAAGGCCGGCCCGGCCTTGGGCCAGTGGCGGCCGGCGACGACGGTGGACTGGTTGGCCGGCATCGCGGCTGCCCAGTGCATTCGCCTGCACTGGCGGTGTGAGCTGCGGTGGCTTGTGGCCTCTTGGCCACGGAGGCAGGCGGCTGCGGCCGCGGCCATCGGCGGCAGGCGAGCACCGGCAGCGGTGGACCGAGGGGAAGGCAGCGCGAGCACCGGTGAGCCCACGCGCATCCACGGGACCAATTGGCTTAGCTCGAGGCGACCCAAGACGGCTTGGCCACGGAAGCGGGTCGCGCCGCGCGAGAAGCTCCGGCGGCGGCCGTCTGCGGCGCGCGGGAAAGCCAAGATGAAGGTGCGTCGAGGGCGGCGGATGGCGGTGAAGGTGTCACGGTACAAGGCGAGGATGGGAAAGGCATGGCGGGGTGGATTCATTGTTGGCCATGGAGCTCAATTTGGCCGGCAATGGTGGCCACGGCCATCTGTGGTGTGCGCGCGTGTGAGCACGGACGGAGACGGGGAGTGCTCTGGTGCTGCTCGGCTTGCCAAACGCAAGAGGGAGCAGCAGGGCGGGGTAGAAGGCATGGACGCACGGCGGTTTGGTGGGGGTGCGGTGCGGCATGGTCGCCACGCACACGGACACGCGGCGTCCCTGGCGAAGACGCTCTGGCGCATGGTCGCCACGCCCTCCCTAAGGGGCAATTCGTCAAGCACGTGGCAGATGCTGCTGTGGGTCGGTTGGGACGCCGATTTGGGCCCTTTCCGAGCTGATCTGGGTCTTGGGCCTAAAATAAAGTTTTCTCTCCTCCTAAAGCTCTACAACTTTGATTAAGGGTGCTCGGCCATTTGGCTATTGGATTAGCAGATAATTAGTACCAAACTTGGTAGTGTCAGCGATTTGACCGCGAAAAGCAAACATCCAAAATTGAAGGTCAACACTAAGTCAAATTGATGCCATACTTTTACATGCTCTTCTCTATAATGTCTACACCAACTTTTATTAAGGGGTCAAACCAAGTCGCTTAACAAAAACTTGAGAACGCGGGATGCCAATGTCGAAGATACTGAAATCAGGGCTTTAAAATTGTTAAGTGTCGGAAACAGTCCCAAATCTGACTTGTGGCCCCTTTTTGATCATGTTCCATACATTTTCATGACTTGACTCTTAAACAAAGTTTGTTCCTTATAAAATTCTCTAGAACTTTGTAAAAGGGTGCACAGTCATGCAAAGCTTCTAGGTCAGACTTTTTGAAATGGTCAAACGAAAGGGTTCTAGGGTCCATACATGGTCAACCATCACTTAGAAGCACATTTAGGCAAAATGATCAACATGAACATTGTTCCATTAAGTTCCCTAAGTGTAGTTAAGGTATTGTAGAGTTCATCTAGAGTCATTTGGACAATTTGCAAGGTTTGGTTGGTGTTCTACAATTCCATTCACTTAATGATGCAAGTTCCAATAGGAATGGAACTTATCATTTCATGTGACTTTTTGATTCCAAACTCCATGAAACTTTTTCAGAGATCAATATAGATAGGTACTAAGGTGAGACACATGAAGATATTGCCATAACACCATCCAAGCATATATCTTTGAAAAGGGACCTATATGTAAAGCAATGATGCAACATCCAACTTTAGGTCAGGCTCATCTCCATAGGTTGACCTTGACATTGTCATCCCCACTTAATCTGTCATGTTTAAGCTTAAACCCACTGCCTAATTGGTGATAAACACCTGGGGTGTTATAGCCCTCCCCCCTTAAAAGAATCGCGTCCCGAGATTCAGGCTAGAAGACTTTTTAAGGAAGAGAGACACGTTATCTAGTTCCCAACATCTGCTATAGCATTCAGCTATAAAGCTTCAACATCGGCGAACAATTTGGCCACAAGCACTTTCTGTTACTTCCTCTTCATGGTAAAATTTGTCTGAAAATTTTCCTTCATTGACTTTCATGAAGCATTGTTACTTTGGGAGGAATCCCAGATAGCACATTACTGCATTCTCAATGTACGGAGATCATTTGGTCCATGAGTGACCACTCACAAGCATTTGATTCTTTAATGAACATAACATGGTCCGTATGAACATTACACTAGACTGAACTCTTCAAAAGTATACTCGTCGAAATGACTCTATGTTCACAAAGTTTGAAAAGTAGCCCTCTACCAGAATGGCTTGAGTGCAACCTTCCAAATGAGGTGAGATCATAGATGACAAACATCCTCTGAGGTTATAGGATACTGATTAACCAATAGACAGGGTCTATGTTGGTCGTAAATGTTCAATCCTTCTGATATCAACTAATGAAAAACTACTTAAGGTTCCATGTGTGCAGTTCTCTTTCTCTCATGACAACATTGTATTATCTAAGTCTGTTGATGGGTTAGTGAATGTGATAGCTGACTCTGTCGGCTTCGTATTCCTGCCAACAGTTATTTAATAAGATTCTTTTATCCAAAGACAACAATTATCTGGGTTGAAGCAGATGCAACCTCTTGGGTAAAAACATTTATAAGGTACTAAAGTATGTCATCATTGGATAATCATTACTAAAGAATGATGTTGCGAGGCCTTAAGGACAACAAAAGTTGTAATATTTACTAAACCGCGGGGAGTAGTCTACCACCAAGCGATTGAGTAAAATTTTCCTTGCTGACTTAGTTGTATTGTAAGTTGAGCTGACTTGCAGCATAACAACTTTGTCAGGCCAACTTTCACCTTGAGGCTTCCTTTTTAGGATCAAATAACAGTTCTAAGATGGGAAATCTGTTGTTTGACACTTTTTAAATTGCTTTTGATTCGCGATGGCATACATTGATTTGTAGAAACCAAGGCTGCTCGTACATTAGGGATACGAAAAAGCAAAAGCAAATGAAAGAGTGTAAACTAGTATCTGTGAGACCTCAAAAGGGTCATCCAACAGTAGATCTCGACTATTAATTTACATATCAACCCGATGATGCACACGCTTTGAACTGGCAGATTACTTTTGCATGGCAAAACACATACTTTCTCTACTTCTTCACCTTGATAGAACACCTTGCACTATCTGTGTGATTGTCCAAGATGGAATTGACTTGGTCGCAATGACTCTATACGATAGAGTATCACTCCAGTTATTGGCTAGTTGATTAACTTCATGTTGGTTATTGCTCTGTAAGACATAGCCTTCGTAGCTACCAAAGAGTCGTTACCTAGTTGGAGATTAACCTTCCTATTGGTAACTAATTAGTTGTCTCTCAACACTAAAAAGTTCCAATGCTTCATTCTCGGCCACAACAACTATGGTTGATGCAGAACAGATGGTTGCCATCGAAGTCAGTGGATAAGGAGTCACACCAAAGATGGTTGATTTCGATGGTATGACCATTATGCATTCAGAGGTTAAGACTTGTATAATGTGACGATCGATTCTTATCCAACAAATGGCTTATCCAACGTTAAGTGTTGTGTGTCTTTTTTTATCCAATAGAGCTGAGATACGTGGCTCCCTAGATGATGGTCATCAATACTAGGATAACTAAGTAGAGTCACTTGTCTACCACCTCTTGTAGTATGTTAATGTTTATGTCGATGACCTGTTCTTCAAAGGTTATCCTCTTAGCAACTTCAGAAGGAAACTCCACTACTTTTAGTCTAAGATATGGATCTTACGATACGATATAGGAAGATAACCAAGGAAGAGTTCACATGAGAATAACACGTTGATGTTGTTCCATAATGGATCATGACTAGAAATCACGATACCAGCGCGTGCCGAGCAGCACAACCTTGTGTCGGCCGCCCACAGGAGGCTCTCGGTTTTGTCGCGGCACCGTTAGTTGCTACTCATAACACCATTAACGATCACACCACCAAGGTGAAATTTCAAGCGAGACAATTTGGGTGGTAAAAACAAGCATTATACAAGGGAGGGATAGCAAGCAAAGGTAGTCACCAGGTTTGGAATTAACCAGGAGGTGATTCAAAGATCAAAACATAGCACAAGAGAACATAGCTCTATTGCCGAATGCAACTAAGCACGAGATTTTTACTTGATTCCACTCACGCCTAGCGTTGATGAAAGTTAACTTGGTTGGTCAGTCGACAAGGGTCTTCACAAAAAGGGTTGGAAAACATCCATGGTTTATACAAACATATAGGAGAACTCAACTTTGGGCTTTCGGTCAAGCCAAGGCATGGATACAAACATTCAAAGGCTAACCACCAAGTCTACAGGCTCAGGCTCCTAAGAGAGAAATCTAATTGAAGACAACAACCATACAATTACGTAACGTGAATGTTGTTCTAGGATAAAGCTATGTGACCCTCGTATGCTCACCGAGGACAAACGAGGTGACAACTAGAGCAATACCCAGATACAAACACACATACAACATCACAATCAAGCAGTCCTTTGAGAAAATTCAACGAATGGTTTAAGCAACCCATACAAGGCACAAGGCTCACCCATAACAAACATTCATCTAAAGCATTAACTAACTACAAGTTTAGCTCAAAAACAATGCTAGCTAAGGAAGCCAACTTAACATGTGCACAGAATCTAGACAGCAGCATAGTAACTATTTGTTTCAACCATAACTGAGGTTGTAGACCTCCTATAAAGGTGATCCTACACTTTCTAGATAGATTAAGAAAATGACTACTCTTTAGTTATTCATACCAACAGCGAAATCATAGGTTAGCATGGTCAAGCATGCTGATGTTTCAGATCTATACCAACATGGACAGAAAACGGGCAAGAACTTCAAAAATGCATAATTGGAGTTCTAGGGACACAACAAGGCTGAGCCCTAACTTTATGTAAAGCTTATTAAGTTGTCTATAACTTTCGTATTATCATACTAAGATGATTCTATATCTAACAAGGCCAAACAAGACAAAGAAGACATATCTGCCCAGATTTGGACAGATTCTGTCATTCCACTTTATAAGCTTATAACTAGAGATTAAACCACCAAAATTAGTGCTATAGGACATTTTGGAAAGCTTAGAAAAAGTACTACACTTCTTCTATTATCTCCAAGACATGATTCCTTATGCACATAGGTCAAACAAACCAAACATTCAGATCTGTTCTGAACATGAGCAGATTTTGACAACAAACTTCTAAAATTTATAACTCTCAAACCATAAGACCTAGGGTCATAAAATTTTAGGAAAAGCTAGATAAGTAAGTTATCTACAACTTTGGTATTCTCTATAATTACAGAAAACATCATTATAACCCCTAAAAACATCACTACAACAGAAATCGTTCTAGCAGCCAACATTCGACAAGCAAAACAAAGCTTGCCTTTGTTCTACTTAACAAGAGAGTACACAAATACATTATTCTAGTAGCTCTAAATTTTGTTATCTTAGACCAACACGAATTTAATTCATTCATGAGAATCCATAATTACTTAAGTGAGGTCTAAAGCATTGGCAAACGCTTGGGTGAACAACACATTCACCACTTGGCTAAGCTAGAGGATATCTCTAAGTTCAAGCATGTAGCCACACTTATTTCTAGTAAGGCTAAGCACACATTTTTCTCAAGCAACATGGAACAAGGCATTTTTGTTTTACTTTACTCAAGAAAGATAGTGTAACACATTGATCACAAGTTACACACTATAGAACAAGGGTGAGAAGAGTATAGCCATGCATAAAGCAACAATCATGAAGATGCATGCTTCGTCCTATTCGTCCTCACAAGATTGCCAACCTAAGGTGGCGATCACGTTCTATGTCGGTGGCATAACGCACACTCTCTCGATATATAGCTAGTCGATAGCTACATTCGACTTACGCATTCGTGGTTAGCGTACCTGCAGAAAATTTTCATTGCAGCCCAACATTTTCCAATATAGCACACAATGAAAACAGAAAGGTGAAATTCTAAGTACTCCCATATACATATACCCCTGTATACGTACATGTAGTACCAAAACTACCCGAATCATCAATCACCCACAATTAAGTACCTTCATATATACATGTGTATAACATGTAAATAATCCAGTAACCAAAACTAGCTCTCCCCTAGACCGCAGGTTGTACGGTCATGCTCTCACAACTCACACTTACATGAGCGTAGGTGCGACGTTGCATAAAAGTAAACTAGCAACATATATGGCTATTTCATATATGAAGGCTACCACCAATCTAACACACCGGGTAGCATAGTGTGGGAGAGTCATCACACATACATACCTTGGCCTGGGCGTAGATGCATAAATGAAAAACCCCCAAGTTAGTACTTATATAAGCCACCTAATAATCCTTATATGGGCATAAGGAAATTGACCACTGGCATACTAGGTTTAGAATTCAGATTTCACAAAACTATATATAGCTATAAGTTGATAAAACTGATTTTATAAAACAAAACCTTTGTTTTAAATACACATACGACAAGTTTAATGTTAAATCTTGCTCTGATACCAGCTGTAACAGAACCGTCTAAATTATAAGAGCACAAGTACAAAAACAATCACCGAAATGATCAAATTCTCGCACTTGAGCCCATATAACTCCGGTAGTCCAATGAAATCACGAGGGAATTCAAACCAACCAACATACAAGCCAAGATCGTAGTGATTCAACATAACAAGTCACATGTTACATCCGTTCACAAGTAATTCAATATACATCGGAGTTCAACATAGTTATTAGAACTTACATTGAAAAGTAGCGGAAGCAAAGTAATTTGAAACTAACATTATTCTTATTTCAAATACATGCCAGTACCACGGTCGACTTCCAACAAAAGCATTAGAGATAAGATAACTTAGACGGATCACACCCGTGATCACACTCCGCCTCTATGGCAGGAGCCAACCAACTCTTGCAGTAGCCATGATACATCACAACCTGCAACAAGTGGGGATAAAACCCTGAGTACGACAAAGTACTCAGCTAGACTTACCCGTCAGAAATCAGAAATAAGGTGACACCAAGGATCATGCAAGACTGATATAAAGTGGGGCTAGCTTGACAACATTTTGCATAAAAGCTTAATATAGATGATTAATCATTAATGCTTAAGCATCAAGTTAATTATCATTAACCTATCATCTATATTAGAACCTGTAATAGAGCACTCACTTTATTAGGAGCAAACAATATTAACCATAGCAGGTATAAATTGAGACAACCTTTCCATCGTGATGTCGTAACCCCAAGGGCGACACTCTGCCAGGTGATAGGGACTCTAACCCCACCTTGGTCTCACGCCAATGTCCCCAAGCACATCCTTTCTCTCCTCCAAGAAGCAACCTACCATTCGATTCCCGGCCAAAATCACATTACTTGGCTTCGCGGTCGGAACGACTTATCCGGCCAACTAAGTGTTAGACTGCGTTCAACATGACTCAAGGACGTACAGTGAATCGGTCCTTAAACGACTCAGACGGGGATAGATTCACACCCAAGACCTCCATGCCTTGTTGCTTCACTATCGTCATCCCGCCCGGTCTCATTTCATTTTATTAACACATGGTTCCATTCCACGATAGCAAATATAGCCAATCGTGCCATATATGAATATCCCTATATCTCGCAGGTGACAGGAAATCACCTGACTTCTACCGCTTAAAGCAGGGCTAAGCATCTACTCGATCCTAGTCTATGTAGGATTCAAGGATTTATATATCTGGACAAGGAATGATATAATGCAGCAAGGTTTTCAACCAACTCCTACCACTTAATGCAACAATACTTATAACATATATAGAATTAATTGCTTTGAAGATAGGAGGCTTATAATGCTCCGGGGCTTGCCTGGGATCCGACTCAAGTTAGAGTATGTCAGATGAGTTCGCTTGGCGAGCATCCTCTCATCTAGCACTTGCCCGATCCTTCTATCTTCGGGATGGATCCACCAACTCCATCTTCGGGTTTGGCTCCACCTTAGGTCCTTCACGTGCTTCAGCTAACGTACCTAAATGAGGTGCAACAATGCATATGTATGAATGCATAGAAGTGCAATAAACAAAGAAATCAAACAAGCATACCAAAGTTCTCATAAACACCTAGAGCTAATTAACTTAATCCACAATAGGGCATAACATAGAAGATTGCAAATACATCAATCAAGACACAAGTCTTATAAGATCCTAGGGTACCAAACCAAGTACCAACAAATATAGGTGTCACACTTCAATACACAAGCATGGCAAAGTTAATCAAAGCACTAGAACTAGAAATTGCTACCTTCTGGACATCAGACCAACAGCTGAGTAATTTAATCATAACTGGAGATCTACAACTCTAAATGACTTGCAAGAAGACATTATGGAAAGCTTATGAAATTATATAAATTTCATTTATAAACATCACAGCATGATTCCAAAGTTTAACATGTCGAATTTACACAAATACCGAAACTGGTCTAACAAGACAGAGAGCAACAATTCTATAACCTAACTTTAAACAGCTGTAGTTTCTAAACCATATGGCCAAATGCCACCAAATTTTAACAGCAGCTAGATCATGAAATTCACAACAACTTGTTATAGCACACAAGATATGAAAACATCATTTGCATAGGGTAATTAACAATATCCTCAAATCTGTTCAGAAACCTCATTTGCAAGAAATAATTATTAACTTATGTTGCAAACATATAATTAGATAAAACCAACTTTACCAACATGTCACCCATGACCAATGAACACCATAAAACATAGTGTCCATTCCTAAATAAATTCTTTTAATGTATTTTCTTAATTTATTTTGATAATTAGGTGGAATTATGAACACCTATCAAAAGTGCTCAATAAATTCTACCAAAATTACAATGGCCTACAAATGCTACCAAAAGTCTACTGTCTAAATTTCAAACCATTTGGAGATATATATCAACCCCTATGAAAAAGACAAATAGCTATAGCAATAAATCATGTGAGAGCAAGTTAAACTTAACACTCAATATTTTCTGTGAACACAAGGCCATATTATGAATCAATATGATAGAGAAACATTATACTAAGGTAATGGAACAACATTTTCTATTTTATCATTTATATATTATTTATAAGCTATTTATCAAGCTATAACACGTTAAATAAATAACTTGAGCATACAGTAAGCAATGACCATGAAATTTATACCACAGTACATCCATAGCATAACAAGCCTACCATAAAAATTTCACATCAATTGGAGCAGCACAACTCAAGATATAAAAATAACAAGCAATATAATGTAAATTCCTTATTTATTAAGGTCCAATCAAAACCCTAAGAAAACAGTGAACAAATAGTGTGTTTAATATTTTTTTCTAGCATTTTTAAAGCTTAACTATAAACATCAGAAAACATCTACAAACATCTAGCATATTGTGACTCCACTGCATAGATCTCTTCTCAAGGTTTCCAAAAAGTCCACATTTGCTATTTTTGGCCTTTCCCATTAAGAGATATGGATTTTCAAAGATAATCATGAAATCTGAAATTCAAATTCAGAACAAACAACCCTAACTTAATTCGCTAGCTACACCCGGTCGCGCACCCGAGTCTGCTACTACTTAACCTGACATGTGGGACCCGCTGTTTCGCTGGGCCCACTTGTCATCCAAGGGGAAAACGTACACCGACTTCCCCTTTTCTTCTTCCTTGTCTCAACGGCCGAAAGCAGGGGAGGGAGCAGGGCCGGCCCGGCCTTGGGCCAGTGGCGGCCGGCGACGACGGTGGACTGGTTGGTCGGCATCGCGGCTGCCCAGCGCGTTCGCCTGCACTGGCGGTGTGAGCTGCGGTGGCTTGTGGCCTCTTGGCCACGGAGGCAGGCGGCTGCGGCCGCGGCCATCGGCGGCAGGCGAGCACCGGCAGCGGTGGACCGAGGGGAAGGCAGCGCGAGCACCGGTGAGCCCACGCGCGTCCATGGGACCAATTGGCTCAGCTCGAGGCGACCCAAGACGGCTTGGCCACGGAAGCGGGTCGCGACGCGCGAGAAGCTCCGGCGGCGGCCGTCTGCGGCGCGCGGGAAAGCCAAGATGAAGGTGCGTCGAGGGCGGCGGATGGCGGTGAAGGTGTCACGGTACAAGGCGAGGACGGGAAAGGCATGGCGGGGTGGATTCATTGTTGGCCATGGAGCTCAATTTGGCCGGCAATGGTGGCCACGGCCATCTGTGGTGTGCGCGCGCGTGAGCACGGACGAAGACGGGGAGTGCTCTGGTGCTGCTCGGCTTGCCAAACGCAAGAGGGAGCAGCAGGGCGGGGTAGAAGGCATGGACGCACGGCGGTTTGGTGGGGGTGCGGTGCGGCATGGTCGCCACGCACACGGACACGCGGCGTCCCTGGCGAAGACGCTCTGGCGCATGGTCGCCACTCCCTCCCTAAGGGGCAATTCGTCGAGCACGTGGCAGATGCTGCTGTGGGTCGGTTGGGACGCCGATTTGGGCCCTTTCCGAGCTGATCTGGGTCTTGGGCCTAAAATAAAGTTTTCTCTCCTCCTAAAGCTCTACAACTTTGATTAAGGGTGCTCGGCCATTTGGCTATTGGATTAGCAGATAATTAGTACCAAACTTGGTAGTGTCAGCGATTTGACCGCGAAAAGCAAACATCCAAAATTGAAGGTCAACACTAAGTCAAATTGATGCCATACTTTTACATGCTCTTCTCTATAATGTCTACACCAACTTTTATTAAGGGGTCAAACCAAGTCTCTTAACAAAAACTTGAGAACGCGGGATGCCAATGTCGAAGATACTGAAATCAGGGCTTTAAAATTGTTAAGTGTCGGAAACAGTCCCAAATCTGACTTGTGGCCCCTTTTTGATCATGTTCCAGACATTTTCATGACTTGACTCTTAAACAAAGTTTGTTCCTTATAAAATTCTCTAGAACTTTGTAAAAGGGTGCACAGTCATGCAAAGCTTCTAGGTCAGACTTTTTGAAATGGTCAAACGAAAGGGTTCTAGGGTCCATACATGGTCAACCATCACTTAGAAGCACATTTAGGCAAAATGATCAACATGAACATTGTTCCATTAAGTTCCCTAAGTGTAGTTAAGGTATTGTAGAGTTCATCTAGAGTCATTTGGACAATTTGCAAGGTTTGGTTGGTGTTCTACAATTCCATTCACTTAATGATGCAAGTTCCAATAGGAATGGAACTTATCATTTCATGTGACTTTTTGATTCCAAACTCCATGAAACTTTTTCAGAGATCAATATAGATAGGTACTAAGGTGAGACACATGAAGATATTGCCATAACACCATCCAAGCATATATCTTTGAAAAGGGACCTATATGTAAAGCAATGATGCAACATCCAACTTTAGGTCAGGCTCATCTCCATAGGTTGACCTTGACATTGTCATCCCCACTTAATCTGTCATGTTTAAGCTTAAACCCACTGCCTAATTGGTGATAAACACCTGGGGTGTTACAGTTTTGGTGTGCTTTGCCCAAGGGATAAGTACGTATATATAGGGAGAAAAACTCTCCACCTCCATGTCAACTAGCGATATGGTGCTAATTGACGTTGCACCATCCACCTCCGCTAATAGGCCTAAGTAATCATTTAAGCCCATTAGTAAATAAATGTATGGGCCTTTGAGATTTATTAAGATTATTGCACATGGGCTTTGAGTGTTGGGAAAATGAGAGATTTATTATTTTCGGAATTAATTATTTTCATGGATATAATAATTCCAGAAAAGTCCAAAATTATTATTTAAGCCGCGAAAAATACTTTAAAAGCTCCGAAAATTTGGGAAAAATTTCCAGAGACATTATGGAACATGAGGAACCCAAATAAAGTATTTAGAGCTCATGATAAGATAATTTGGAGCATCTAAAAATTAGATTATGCTCACAGACAAGTGGAAACAAGCTACAGAAAAAAGTCAGAAAAATTCCCGAGAAATTTGTAGAGGTTGATTGACGGATGAGAAACAAGGAATTTGATTGTAGAAAAATGATATATGTATATCGGGAAAGGAAAATCGACCTAAACGCATTTTGAAAGAACAACTTGAATTCATTTTGATCTTTGGTCAAAACCAAGCAATACAAAAACATAAACGTATCAGCATGAATGCATCAACAAGTTGCTAAACCTTATGATAAATTTCAATTTAGTGAAAAATATTATTTTCCTATGTTTTCATGAGCACAAAAATTCAAAATTAACTTATTTTAGCTCTATTTCTAAAGAAGCAAATTTTAGGGTGTTACAACTGTCCGGGCCACAGACCGTCGAGTGGTATCTAGACACCGGGGCGTTCTCCCACATGTCATCCACCTCAGTAACCTCTCGTCTCTTGTTCTTCTTTCTTCCTCCCCACCTATCACTGTTGGCAATGGTGCGTCCCTCCTGGTAACTCACCGTGCGTCGTCCGCCATTGCCACCGCACGTTCACCTCTTTTTTTGAACAATGTCTTGGTTTCCCCCTCTCTTGTGAAGAATCTCATCTCTGTCCGCTCTCTTACTCGGGATAAGAACATCTCTATTGAGTTTGATCCATTTGGTTTCTCTATCAAGGACCTTCTCATGCAGGTGGAGATTCTCTAATGTAACAGTCACGGGGAGCTGTATCCTTTGGCGCGCTCGTCGCCTGCGGCTCTAGTTGCCACCACACCTTCTGTCGATCTATGGCACCAGCGTCTCGGTCACCTAGGTCTCCAACACTTCGCAAGACATTGTCCAACCATGACTTCCACTCCACCAAGCTATCGTCCCCAACCTATGAAGCCTATCAGTTGGGCAAGCATGTTCGCCTGCCCTTCTCTTCTTCAGTTTTAGTGTCTTATGTTCCCTTCCAGCTTGTACACGCTAACGTTTGGACATCACCCATAGCTAGCTTTTTCTGGGTTTAAGTATTATCTTGTGTTAATTGATGATTACACTTGAAAGGATCAAGATGCCCAAGAGGGGGGGTGAATTGGGCTTTTCTAAAATTTATTGCGATAATTAATTCCTACTAAGCCATAATTCACCCCTAGTGCCTACAAGTGTTTCTAGTAATTTTATCGATAAAAGTTTTGCATCCTAAGTTCCAATCCTAGTCTAGCATGACAATTCTAGGAAAGTAAACCAAGCAACAAAAGTAATACAAGAAAGTAATTACTTGAAAGTAAAGGGTTGGGAACACAGCGATGTTTTCCCGAGGTATCAGAGAGTCGCCACTCCCCACTAGTCCTCATTGGAGCACCCGCGCAAGGGTGTAGCTCCCCCTTGATCTACGCGAGGATCAAGTGCTCTCTATGGGATGATTCTTTGACACTCCATCACGGTGAATCGCCCACAACCGCTCACAAGATGAGTTGGGTCATTCACAAGCTCCGCCGGATGATCACCAAACTCCCAATCACCACCAAGCCATCTAGGTGATGGCGATCACCAAGAGTAACAAGCAAGAACTCTCACTTGACCACAACAAGCCTAATAAGAAGGTGGATGCACACTTGCTACTCCCTAGTCACTAATGAGGGATCTTAATCTTGGATTCTCAAATCTCAACCCTCACTAGAGCTCTTGCACTTCCTTGCATATGAAAGGTGTTTCTTAGCTGAACAAATGAGCAAGAGACCTTAAATAGAGGTGTAGGGGATGTATTTATACTCAAATGAGCAAGAGACCATTCCAACCATTATATGCCAACTCAGCATTTTACGTACTGACCGGACGTGCCGGTCGACATGACCGGACGTGTCCGGTCAGTGGCAATGGTCGAATTGAAAACCAACGGCGTTGAGTGATCGGACGCACAGTGAGTCCGATCAGGAGTGACTGGACACGTTGAAAGTCCTATGTTTAGTGTTGGTAATTAGTGACAATGCCTAAGTACTAATCCTATGCCTAAGTTGTATGTAGCATATGAGGATTAGTACATTCCAAGGTTGGTGGCAAGATGGACATGGTGATCATGATGGTCACACTTGGATTTAGACGCAACCCTACGTGATCAAGGCAAAGGTATATGCTTAAGGGTTGTGTTTTAGTAACCAAGACACCTAGTGGGTGTGGTTACATTATAAGATAGATAGCCATACTATAAAGAAGAGAATGACACGGCTATTGAACTCCTAAGTGCCTCTAGGTGTGCATTTCATAATCATATGCATTTGGATAGAACTAATAACGCCTCGAAAAATGATTGTGAAAATGCTAACACACTCGCACATGACGAGATCACTTGGTGGTGTTAGCACGTTTGCGAAGGCGGTGGAGTTTGAGCGGTAGAGAGGGTTTGGGTCCTCTCTCCCTCCACCAAGCTTGCGAGGCGGGATTCAGACATTTTCGAGGAGTTGAAATGACTATTTTCCACTACACCGGAAGTCGGAAAAGAAACGGAGGCGAACGGAGGTCACAGAAGTGACTAGACGCTGGACTAGACGCGGTCTCTGTTTGACCGGACACGTCCGGTCAGCGTTCAGCGTCTGCGCGTGTTTTAGTTTGATGATCGAACGTGCAGCGCGTCCGGTCACTGTCGACCGGACGCGTCCGGTCGTTCAGGGAGCTTACTGGACTCCAAACGGACGCTGGCACTGTGGCGTCCGGTCAGTTCTACAGCGCGTCCGGTCGTTGTTTCTTTGAGCGCTGCTCAGGCTTGACCAGTGCGTCCGGTCAGTTACGGGACCAGCGCGTCCGGTCGCACCCAGCGTGTCTGGTCTGCACGACCAGCGCGTCCGGTCTATGCTTCGTAGCTTAGCCATTGTGCGACCGGTGCGTCCAGTCAGTGTGACCAGCGCGTCCAGTCAGCGCGACTTCAGCTGTTTCAAGTTTCTAACGGCTATATTCAAAGGGGTACGTCTATAAATACTCGTTGGCCGGCTCAAGGCTCTATCTCTTGAACATTTGACATACTTGTGAGCACTTTGAGCTAAGCAACTCCCCTCCCACTCATCTCTCTTGCTTCTTTGCATATTCAAAGTGAGATTAAGTGATCCAAGTGCATTTGCATTGTGAGATTGCATCTAGTTGGCACTTGGTGGTTTATTTGCTACGGGATTCTTGTTTCTCTTGGTGGTTGCCGCCACCTAGACGACTTGGAGCAGCTTGGAGGCGTTGGCAAGAGTTGGTGATTGTTCTTGGCCACCTCCGGTGATTGTGAGGGGTTTGTGCCTACCTCGGCGAAGCGCCAAATGCAACATTAGTAAATTGCTCGTGTCATTGCAACCTTTTGCCTTTTGGTAGGTTCTTGTGGTGCCTTTTGAGAGGCTCGGTGTGAGACCGATTAGCCACCAAACCACGTAGTGAAGAGGGACACAACGAGGACTAGCGTGCCGGCAAGCACGTGAACCTCGGGATAAATCTTTGTGTCATCACTTTCATATCATGATTGATTGATCCCGGTATTCAGTTGTCTTGGTATTCATTGTTGATCATATTGGTTGGCTCAATACTTCGCCTCTCGGTGAAACTCTCCTAACTCAACTCTGCTTTACCTTCTTAGTTATCTTTGCTAGCTAGTTAGCTTTGCTAGAGTAGCTCCTTTGTGTAGCTTGCTAGTTGTAGTTTAGTTACCTTCTCGGTTTGACTTGTGCAGTTGAGTGCAAATATATTAGAATTGTGAATTGGTTAGGTGGCTTGCAAACACCCCGTAGGCTAAGCAAAACTCGCATCTCGCTACTTGTTATAGTGATAAACTTGTTTAGCTTGTCTTTGTAGAAAATTTTAAAAGGCTATTCACCCCCTCTAGCCATCAAGACCTTTCAAGTGGTATCGGAGCCATGGTCACCGTTTGTAAGGCTTAACAACCTTGGTGTAAGATAGCTCAAGTTATGTTCAATCATGTTAATGGCAAGCCTCTATTCTTTGATGGTGTCTCTTCCTTTGATCATTGGAAAAGGAAGATGAAGCAATATCTAGGCAATATACATGAGAAGGTTTGGGATGTGACTAAAGAAGGATACATCATTCTTGATGAGGAAAATCTCACTCCAAATGACCACATCAACAAATAATGCAACACGGCGGCACTTGACACAATCTACCGTGCCATTGATGACAAAGTATGTGAGCAAATCAAAGATCTTGAAAAGGCAAATGAGCTTTGGATAAGGCTTGAAGAAACATATGAAGACACTTCAACGGTAAAAAGTGCTAAACTATATATGCTCAAGGACAAGTTCTCCACTTTCAAGATGAAGGATGATGAATCCATCCTGGAGATATTCTATAGGCTCCAAGTCATTGTTAATGATCTCAAGGGGCTTAGAGAGAAGGTTGAGGACAAGGACTTCTCACACAACTTCTTGATGTGCTTACCCAAGAAGTTTGCCACCTTAAGAAGAATGATCTTTAGAGAGGGATTGGACAAGTTCAAACCAACCGATGTGCTTGGAGATATAATGACTGATGCCCAATACAATGATGATGAAGATGAGGTAGATGAGAAGAAGGAGACCAAGGTCAAGCAAGAGAAGCCCATTGCATTCAAGGCTTCATCTTCTAAGGGCAAGAGCAAGGTGGAAAGCGATGATGATGATCCATTCGATGATGAGACCATGGCCCTCCTAGTGCATAAGATGGGGAAGTTCATGAAGAAGAAAGGATATGGTGCAAGAAAGAGAAGGGACTTCATGAAGGCAAAGGAGGTGCTTTGCTACAATTGTAATAGCCCGATCATGTAGTGGCAAAGTGCCCCTATGAAGACAAAAGATATCATGATGGGGAGTTGAAGTTGAAGAAGAACAAGAAGGACAAGATGGAAAAGAAAGAGAAGAAGAGCTTCACTATCAACAAGAAGAAGAAGGGTGGTGGCTATGTGGTCACTTGGGATAGTGATAACTCTGATAGTGATGATGATAGCTCTAGTGATGATGAGAGGACCACTCGGCGAGCCATTGCAAGCATCACCCTCTCCAACAAGCCATCCATCTTCGACACTACATCGACATGCCTTATGGCCAAGCCTACCAAGGTAAAATATGATGATAGTAATGATGATTCTTGTGCTAGTGATGGTTGTAGGAGTGATGATGTGGAGGATGAGGACTACTCCAAGGATGATCTATTAGGCATAATAGATCAAATGAGCAAGGTCTACAAGAGGACAACCAAGAAGTGCAAGATCTTGGAGCAAGAGCTCATTGCCAAGAGCAATGAAAATGATGCCTTGATGGAGGAGCTTGTTGCTCTCAAAAAGAGTAAGGAGTGCAAAAGAATAGAACAAGAGCTCAAAGCTCTTAGGAAATCCTTTGATGAGCTAGAGGCCTCTCGTGAGTGTCTAAAGGAAGACCACAAGGATCTTGAAGTTGCTCACACTAGGCTTAAGGAAGCCCACTCCACTCTATTTGAGCTCATTAAGGAAAAGGACCTCAAGTTGGAGAAGCTCATGAAGAAAGCTAAGGAGGAGCAAGTGATTGTCACTTGTGATATTGGACTAACATGTGATATTATTGATGATTCTTCATTTGTTGGTCCTACTAATGCTTCATGTAGCTCATCATCATCCATCACAACCAACTCTACCTCTACTACTAGTGATTCATCACTTGTAGTTGAGAATGAGACTCTCAAGAGAGAGGTGGATGATCTCACCCGTGCATTAGGCAATGCCTATGGTGGGGATACCTGCTTGCTAAAATGCTTGGGTAGCCAAAGGTTCTCTCTTAACAAAGAGGGTTTGGGCTATACTCCCAAGAATGGCAAGGCGGCCTTTGCTACTCCAAAGCCTTGCTTTGTGAAGAGAAATGGTCGTTATTGCAATAAATGCAAGCAAGTTAGGCATCTAGAGACTAATTGCAACAAAATGAACAAGAACAAGAAAAATGCTAATGTACCTTACATTCCTTTTGATTCTTGTTATGTGCTTACCAAGGGTGAGAAAGGTGTGCATGCTAGGTTTGTTGGTACACCAATTGTGGGCCCAAAGAAGAAGGCCATTTGGATACCAAAGAACTTAGTTACTAACCTCCAAGGACCCAAGCAAGTATGGGTACCTAAAATACATTAAATTTGTTTTGTAGGTAAATTATAAGGCCGGAGGAAGGCATTGGGTGCTTGATAGTGGGTGCTCTCAACATATGACCGGTGATTCAAGAATATTCAACTCTCTCAAATCAAATGATAGTGGCATTGATAGCATCACATTTGGTGACAATAGCAAGGGTGATGTCAAGGCTCTTAGAAGGATTGCAATCTCAAATGATCATAGCATTTCCAATGTGCTCTTAGTTGAAAAGTTGAACTTCAATCTTCTCTCGGTTGCTCAATTGTGTGATCTTGGTTTCAAGTGCATATTTGGTGTTGATGATGTGGAGATAGTGTTGATGGCTCTAACTTGATCTTCAAAGGCTTTAGATATGAGAATCTATACTTGGTTGATTTCAATGCTAGTGACACTCAACTTTCAACATGCTTGCTCACCAAATCAAGTATGGGTTGGTTATGGCATAGAAGACTTGGTCATGTTGGCATGAAGCAATTGAACAAGTTAGTGAAGCATGACTTAGTTAGAGGCTTAAAAGATGTCACATTTGAGAAGGATAAGCTATGTAGTGCATGTCAAGCCAGAAAGCAAGTGGGCAACACTCATCCATTGAAGAGCATTATGAGTACTTCCAAGGCATTTGAGTTATTGTACATGGATCTATTTGGGCCAACTACATACACAAGCATTGGTGGCAACAAGTATGGCTTTGTGATTGTGGATGATTTCACTAGATACACATGGGTATTCTTTCTTGTGGACAAGAGTGATGTATTTGACATATTCAAGAAGTTCATCAAGAGAGTGCAAAATGAGTTTAAGACCACAATCAAGAAAGTAAGAAGTGACAATGGAAGTGAGTTTAGAAACACAAGAGTTGATGAGCTATGTGTTGAGCTTGGAATCAAACATCAATTCTCGGCCAAGTATACACCTCAATCAAATGGCTTAGTTGAGAGGAAGAATAGAACCTTAATTGATATGTCAAGATCAATGTTGAATGAGTATAATGTGAGTCATTCATTTTGGGCCGAAGCAATCAACACGACTTGCTTCTATAGCAACCGCCTCTATTGCCACAAGTTCCTAGAGAAGACACCATATGAGATCTTAAATGGAAGAAAGCCTAACATTGCATACTTTCGGGTATTTGGTTGCAAATGATATATCTTGAAGAAGGGTACTAGATTGAGCAAGTTTGAAAAGAAATGTGATGAAGGCTTTCTACTTGGTTACTCCACTACTAGCAAAGCTTATAGAGTTTGGAATTTGGCTAGTATACAACTTGAAGAATTACATGATGTTGAGTTTGATGAAACAAATGGCTCTCAAGATGAAGAAGAAAACTTAGATGATGTGAGAGGAACTTAATTGAGTAATGCTATAAAGGAAATGGATATTGGTGATATTAGGCTAAAGCAAGTGATTGATGTGGATGACAACAAAGATCAAGTGCTCCAAAGTCCAATTACACAAGCTAGTGGTTCTCTAATGCAAAATCAAGCTAGTACATCATCTCAAGTGCAACAAGATCAACAAGTGGCTAGTTCATCATCTCCAACTCATGATCAACATCAACATCCAAGCAATCAAGTGCAAGTGCTTCAACCAACTAACATTGCAAGAGATCATCCTTTGGATTCCATCATTGGTGACATACAAAGGGGAGTTCAAACTAGATCAAGATTGGCATCATTTTGTGCTCACTCTTCTTTTGTGTCAACGGAAGAACCCAAGGACATTGATAAAGCATTGAGAGATCCGGATTGGGTAAATGCAATGCATGAAGAGCTCAACAACTTCAAGAGAAATGAAGTATGGGAATTAGTTGAGAGGCCTAAGGATCACAATGTCATTGGAACAAGATGGGTCTTTCGCAACAAGCAAGATCAAGATGGGATAGTAGTAAGGAACAAAGCAAGACTAGTGGCTCAAGGTTACACACAAATAGAGGGTCTTGACTTTGGTGAAACTTATGCCCCGGTTGCAAGATTGGAAGCAATTAGGATCTTACTTGCCTATGCTTGTGCTCACAATATCAAGCTATATCAAATGGATGTGAAGAGTGCATTTCTTAATGGGTACATCCAAGAGGAGGTATATGTGGAGCAACCTCCCGGTTTTGAGGATGACAAGAAGCCCAACCATGTATACAAGTTAAGAAAAGCTTTGTATGGATTGAAACAAGCACCTAGAGCATGGTATGAAAGATTGAGGGACTTCTTGCTATCCAAAGGATTTGTCATGGGCAAAGTTGATACAACACTATTCACTAAGAAGATTGTGAAAGACTTGTTTGTGTTGCAAATATATGTTGATGATATCATATTCGGTTCAACCAATCAAGATTATTGTGATGAGTTTGGGAAAATGATGGTAAAGGAATTTGAAATGTCAATGATTGGTGAACTTAGTTTCTTTCTTGGACTTCAAATTAAACAAATGAAGGAAGGAACATTTGTAAGCCAAACCAAATACATAAAGGATATGCTAAAGAAGTTTGGTATGGAAGATGCAAAAGGAATCACTACTCCAATGAGCACTAGTGGAAGCTTGGATAGTGACAAGAATGGCAATATGGTGGATCAAAAGCTATATAGATCAATGATTGGTAGCCTACTCTATGTGATAGCATCAAGGCCCGATGTAATGTTTAGTGTATGCATGTGTGCAAGATTTCAAGCCTCACCAAGAGAAAGTCATTTGAAGGCAACAAAGAGAATATTGTGGTACTTAAAGCATACACAAGATGTTGGATTATGGTATCCCAAAGGTGCAAGCTTTGAGCTAGTTGGATATTCAGATTCTGACTATGCTAGTGATAAAGTGGAGAGAAAGAGCACCTCTGGGACTTGTCAATTGTTGGGAAGATCACTTGTCTCATGGTCATCCAAGAAGCAAAATAGTATTGCACTATCTACCGCCGAGGCCGAATACATCGCCGCAGGTAGTTGTTGTGCACAAATCCTGTGGATGAAGGCAACATTGAAGGATTTTAGAATCAATTTCAAGAATTTGCCATTGTTTGTGACAATGAAAGTGACGTGAAGCTAACCAACAATCTGGTTCAACATCAAAGAACAAAGCATATTGATGTTGGCCATCACTTTATTAGAGATCATCAACAAAAGGGTGACATTGCTATTGAGAGTGTGGGCACCGAAGATCAATTAGTCGATCTATTCACCAAGCCACTTGATGAGAAGAGATTTCACAAGCTAAAGAATGAGTTGAACATACTTGACTTCTCCAACATGAGTTGATGCACCCCATATATGACATGCCTCTCCTTCGAGCCCCAAGGTACAATTGGTTGACATGTCATACATTCTATGCTAAGGACTTGGTTAGTGCATCTAGTCATAATTTACATGTTCTAGGCTCTTTCATGAAAATCAAATGAATTTGAAGTTTATATGGTGCCACTATTGTTTCCATGACTTGTATGATCTAGTGGTAGCATATAACTTATTTAAGCAGCTTGTGATCCTAAGTGTTTAATCTAGAAAACTTGTCTAAATATTTGCTTCAACATGGTGCATGATAACCCTTCTAGTGAGGTGTGAAGAAGCTTGCCCTTGGATCAAACCGAAGCATTTTATTTATGCAAGCAATCTAGGTTGAATCACAAACTTGATCCTCACCCCATAACTCAACATGATAATCTATCTAAAATTGGTTTCTTGTGGTCATTGGTGCCAAAGGGGGAGAAAATGTTGTTCACAAAGATAGATTCTAAAGGGGGAGAAAACCTAAAGGGGAGAATTGATAAAAGAAGAGGATCAACTAAAATTTTGAGCACACAAGTAGGGGGAGCAAGCTCTTAAACATGATTGTTGCATTTCTATGTGCACTTCATATGTATGATGCATAGTTATGCATTTCTTTTCTCCGATACATTGCTTGTGTGGTGACTTGCTAGTATAATTTGAATGGTATATTGAGGTACTAGCACGAATAGGAAGTAGTTAGATTTTTCTTGCTTCATGTTTTTCAAAGTGGTACTAGAGCCTTGCTTATAATGTTGATCTCACAAGGTTTCTAGTTATGTTTGTGCTTTTCCAAGTGGTATCTAACTACACAAGGTGCTAAGATGGTGTTTATCAGAGTAAGGTGCTAAGATGGTGTTTATCGCTACTCCAATGGTATCACGCTTCAAAGGTCTATAATCTAAAACACTTAGCACCTATTGGTAGTCAATGCTCCTATACTTTCCTATCTAACATGTATGCTTCCAAAATCCAAACATATATCATACATGTAGGGGGAGCCATTGCTATCAATTCGAATTCATGATCACATGTCCATAATTCTTACACATGGTAATATACTTGGACAATGTGACATGGGTTCAATCAAAATTTTTATCATAATATCTTTGTGAAAGGTTTGTCACCAATTACCAACAAGGGGGAGATTGAAAGTCCTATGTTTGGTGTTGGTAATTAGTGACAATGCCTAAGTACTAATCCTATGCCTAAGTTGTATGTAGCATATGAGGATTAGTATATTCCAAGGTTGGTGGCAAGATGGACATGGTGATCATGATGGCCACACTTGGATTTGGACGCAACCCTACGTGATCAAGGCAAAGGTATATGCTTAAGGGTTGTGTTTTAGTAACCAAGACACCTAGTGGGTGTGGTTACATTATAGGATAGATAGCCATACTATAAAGAGGGGAATGACGCAACTATTGAACTCCTAAGTGCCTCAAGGTGTGCATTTCATAATCATATGCATTTGGATAGAACTAATAACGCCTCAAAAAATGATTGTGAAAATGCTAACACAGTCACACATGACGAGATCACTTGGTGGTGTTAGCACGTTTGCGAAGGCGGTGGAGTCTGAGCGGTAGAGAGGGTTTGGGGTTCTCTCTCCCTCCGCCAAGCTTGCGAGGCGGGATTCAGGCATTTTCGAGGAGTTGAAATGACTATTTTCCACTACACCGGAAGTCGGAAAAGAAACGGAGGCGAACGGAGGTCATAGAGGTGACCGGACGCTGGACCAGACGCGGTCTCTGTTTGACCGGACGCGTCCAGTCAGCGCTCAGCGTCTGCGCGTGTTTTAGTTTGATGATCGGACGCGCTGCGCGTCTGGTCACTATCGATCGGACGCGTCCGGTCGTTCAGGGAGCTTACTAGACTCCAACCGGATGCTGGCACTGTGGCGTCCGGTCAGTTCTACAGCGCGTCCGGTCGCTGTTTCTTTGAGCGCTGCTCAGGCTTGACCAGTGTGTCCGGTCAGTTACGGGACCAGCGCGTCCGGTCGCACCCAGCGCGTCCGGTCTGCGCGACCAGCGCGTCCGGTCGGTGCTTCGCAGCTTAGCCGTTGTGCGACCGGCGCGTCCGGTTAGTGTGACCAGCATGTACAGTCAGCGTGACTTTGGTTGTTTCAAGTTTCTAATGGCTATATTCGAAAGGGTACGTCTATAAATACTTGTTGGCCGGCTCAAGGCTCTATCTCTTGAACATTTGACATACTTGTGAGCACTTTGAGCTAAGCAACTCCCCTCCCACTCATCTCTCTTGCTTCTTTGCATATTCGAAGTGAGATTGAGTGATCCAAGTGCATTTGCATTGTGAGATTGCATCTAGTTGGCACTTGGTGGTTGATTTACTACAGGATTCTTGTTTCTCTTGGTGGTTGCCACCACCTAGATGGCTTGGAGCAGCTTCAAGAGTTGGTGATTGTTCTTGGCCACCTCCGGTGATTGTGAGGGGTTTGTGCCTACCTCGGCGAAGCGCCAAAGGCAACGTTAGTAAATTGCTCGTGTTATTGCAACCTTTTGCCTTTTGGTAGGTTCTTGTGGCGCCTTTTGAGAGGCTCGGTGTGAGACTGATTAGCCACCGAATCACATGGTGAAGAGGGACACAACGAGGACTAGCGTGTCGGCAAGCACGTGAACCTCAGGATAAATCTTCGTGTCATCACTTTCATATCATGATTGATTGATCCCGGTGTTCGTTGTCTTAGTATTCATTATTGATCATATTGGTTGGCTCAATACTTCGCCTCTCGGTGAAACTCTCCTAACTCAACTCCGCTTTACCTTCTTAGTTATCTTTGCTAGCTAGTTAGCTTTGCTAGAGTTGCTCCTTTGTGTAGCTTGCTAGTTGTAGTTGTAGTTACCTTCTCAGTTTGACTTGTGCGGTTGAGTGCAAATATATTAGAATTGTGAATTGGTTAGGTGGCTTGCAAACACCCCGTAGGCTAAGCAAAACTCGCATCTCGCTACTTGTTATATTGATAAACTTGTTTAGCTTATCTTTGTAGAAAATTTTAAAAGGCTATTCACCCCCCTCTAGCCATCAAGACCTTTCACATGTCTGGTCACTCAAAAACCTTTCTGTACTCTGACCGGACGCACGAATGAGTCTGGTCGGTGATGACCGGACGCGTCCGGTCAGCAAAGTTCCTCTCTAGAAATGGACCGGACGCACTGTAGACGCGTCCGATCGATTTCCTAGCCACGTCCGATCACAACACTTACCCTCTCTGACTCTGGTCAACACGATCTCCGTGTCTGGTCAATGGCAGAGATCGCGTCCGATCGAGAGTAAATGGCTCAAACGACTTCGAATCATGACGCAACTTGAACCGAGTTTCTTCCAACTGAACTTTGGGCTTCACCTGAGCTACCTAGTGCCAAGTTTGACAAGTGTGCACCACACCTAAATAAAAGACTCACCTAGGTCAAGCTACTCACTCATGCCCCCCTTTATAGTATGGCCAAAGGAGAAAAGCGAAGATCCTAATGACTATTCCGAACGTAACTCAACTCCTCGACGTCCGGAACTAATCGTCCTTAATCTTGACGTTAATCCTTTGAAAACCGAAACGATTTCCATCAAGGGGCATGAAAACCATAGTGCCCAAAATAGTCACCATTCCCATGACCTAACTTACCAAAGTTTATGCAAAACACACGTTAGTCATGGCAATGTTGCGTTGTCATCAATTGTCGAAACCAACTCTAGGGGCCTAGATGCTTTCAATCTCCCCCTTTTTGGTGATTGATGACAACACCTTGATTAAGTAGATTTAAGAGTTGAGGTTTTCGATCATGCTTGGTTCACATAAGCAAAAGGCAATTAGAACAAGGGGTTTAGGATTGCTTATGTGCTCCAAGCCAATAGGGTGTACTCATAAGATAAAACAAGAAGAGTTAGTACATAAAAGCATAGCTCATAGGAAATCAGAGTAAGGCACGAAAGCAAAACCTTATGAGCTAGAACCAATCAAGGGACATGATATAATAGAGATAAGATAACCAACATATTACTCAAGTATCTCACAAGCACATATGAAAAGTATCTCACAAGCATGAAACATAAAGGAAGTGCGGGAATATAAACATGATGCATGAATGTAGCACACAAAGAAACCGAAACCCTCTCTCACAACTCCCCCTGAATCTACTCTCTCTCCCCCTTTGGCATCAAGAGCCAAAAAACTAAGGGTCCAAAGAAGGAATGGAAGCAGTCGAGTCGGGTGCAGAGGAGCGTGGAGTGATCAAGAACTGAGAAGTGTCCTCCTCTGACTCTGAGCTGTCATACTGACCCTATATAGATACATGTGGAAGTGAAGCAGTCTGGATCTGTAACTCAGGAGTTGAAGTAGTAGCTATGAGAGCCGCAGTCTCTGTCACCTGAGCCTAAAGAGTACCAACCGTGGGAGGATCAGTCGAAGTAACTAACAAGGGAACTATCTCTGTAGTCCCAGTCCCTGTCACTAAAGGAGCCACTGTCTCTAAAGCTAACATCTCTATAGTAGTCAGAACTATGGTTTGGGAGGGTGTTGGCTGACCGGTCAACTCACTGTAAGACGCACTCAAGTCAGTAGAGAATGGAGTGCCAGTCAGAAGATGAGGCCTGAGCTGAACCGGTGGAGTGAATCCCATTTGAATAGGAGTGTAGCCTGGGGACTGAAACGTCTGAGGCACCTGCTGCTGAGGTGAGGTAAACTGAAAGCTCGGCTGTGGTCCCTAACTCTGAAGTCCACTGGACTGTAAAGCTCGAGTAAGGACGGACGGAGGTGGAGGGACCCAACAGTAACTAGGTGTCTCAAGAGCTCAAGATACTGCTACTGGGTAGCTGCCTGCTGCCTCTGTATCTCTAGCTGCTGCCTCTGAAACTCGTCTTAACGAGCTTAAATCTGTGCAAATGCAGCTGCGTTGTCCTAAGCCTGTCTCTGTAGCTGAACCTCCTGCCTCTCCTGAGCCTGGGTCAGCCTCTCAAGTATAGCCACCATGGCTGGGTCTAAGCGTGAGGCTAAACCGGAACCATCAGCCTCATAGTCGTGAGAGTGAGGAGAGTGGTACTGAGGGAGTGGCTGATAGTCATCATCAGTGCTATCAGTGGCGTCATCCTCATCTGGATCAGCTGGCTGAGCATCTAAGTTGGCAAGCTCTACCTCTGCAAGACCCTCAATAGTCTAGTCCTGCTCAGCTGTAGTCTCAGGTACCTCTGCTCTCTGATGTTGACTTTGTCTAGGTGCCTACTCACGGGTGATAGAGTCCCACAGCTGTCGTATATCATACTCAAGGAAAGCAGTCATGGTGTTAGAAATCTCTGCTCGAATCTCAATAGGTAGGTCGCAAGCAGACCAAATTAGAAAGCAAATCCAATGGCATAGGGTAGCTGACGGTGACCCTTGAAGCCCTCTGCTAAAGTATCATCCATCTCACAGAGCATCAAATCCCAAATATCAAACAGAGTCTGAGAGATGAGGTGATGGACTACCCAAAGCTGCATATGTGTCAAACCCTCTCAGTAGCCCAACCTCGGAAGAAGTGTCCTCCTCACAATAGCATCAAGCACTCTAGCAATAAGAGTCAAACTAGCTGGTGTACGTCTGGACCCCTCACCAAATGGCTTGCGAAAGCACGGTTTGATCAAGTCTGTAGGAGGCACAGTGTCACCGTGTGGACGCCTCGGTGGTGATGTCTGACCAAAACACAGCTAGTGGATCTTCGTCTCTGAAGCTGGGAGCCTAAGAATCTCCCGTACCCTGGTGCTATATAGCCTGTGGTCACGACCTCTGAATGCAAAGTGAATGAACTCATGAGCGGGGTCTATCCAAAGTGAAGAGTAGAACTCTCTGACCTATGTACCGCAGTATGCTCTTGTCTGACCTAGAAGATCTGACAATCCTGGTAGGAAAGAAATATGAGGACAGAGCTGCTCACCAACAACTGCAACAAGTGCCTCTAGTCGACAAACTCTCTGTAGTCTGAAGGCAATTCCACTGTCAACATAAGCTCTGTAAAAATCCTTGTGTAGAGGTGTGTAGAATCCCTCTGAAGCTCTGGTGTCCCGATGAGGTGGGAACCACCGACCAACCTCGATGAATCGAAGAGCCTGAACCTGTCGTGCTGTAGCTCCCCTCAGGTCAAAGTGCTCAACTGGGGGCTAACCACGAGCTCTGGGAGGTGGACGACCTCCACGTCTCTGACCCTTTGGCCTAGGAGTCACCTGAGCACGCGTTTGTCCTGAGCGACGACACGGTGGAGTCTGCAGTGTCTGCTCCTGTGTCTCCTCTGTCTCCTTTGTGGGCTGCTCCTCTATCTGCTCTACAGGCTGCTCCTCTATCTCCTTGGTGGCCTCTGTACAAAGCTATTGTCCCTCAAGGTGAAAACGACGCTCGCCAATGTGAATACCACTGCCTCTACCTCCTCTCTCAGCTAGATCAGCAGCGTCTATCACTGCCTGTGCTATCTCTGCCTCTGTGAGTGTCCTCTTTCTTTTCTTAGCAACGATCTTCTTGCGCTTGCCATGGGCAACCTCTGTCAAACGTGGAGGACTTCTGTCCCCATCACTCAGTGCTCCACCAACATTCTTGCAGCGGGCCATGCTGAGAAGTCGTTGTGGCTGAGAACAACTGACACTAAAAAGATGAACTGCCAAGCAAGAATTCCCCTGAATCAACTCACGACTGCAAGATGATGAACTGATTCTTGTGAGGCTTGGCCTCAATCCGTATTCACAGGCTTGGCCTCGGATTGAATACTGACAAAAGTGCCAACTGCCACACAAAGCACCAACAAGACTCACTGCAAAGACAAAATAGATAGAGCTACTAGTAAGCAACATATTTCAACTAATAGATGAGCGATGTCCTTATGAGAGCAAGCAGAAGAGATAAGAAAAGAATAGAACAAGACATGCTACCTCAGAAGAGCGAGACTCCAGTGAAAAGGTGAGAGACCTTGACGCAAGGGGATCCACGGGAATGACAGACGAGCACTGGAACACCAAGACAAACAAAAAAGGTGAATCAGAACATGAGAGATATCATCAGCAAACCACCTAGGTCAAAGTCATGGCGAAGAAACCTCGTGGAGATTGAAGATCAAAGGCGACACAGATCAATGGCGATGCAGAGGGGCCCTCTCAGCCGAGATCAAGGGCGGCGTGGGGTTGTCTGCCAGACCTTCTCTGCTAGAGCAATGGTGGCCGGAGTGAGAGGAGGGAAACGGTGGCTGCTAGGGTAAGGCGGAGAGAGTGGCGTAGGGGCTATGGTGGATGAGGACCGGCGGCGCGCGGTTGAGTGGAGGAGGAGGAGCGGTGGCGCGCGGGTGCTGCGGTAGAGAGGAGCGGCGGCGCTCGGTGGTTGCGGTGGAGAGGAACGGTGGCGCTCGGTGGTTGCAATGGAGAGGAACGACGGCGCTCGGTGTTTGCGGTGGAGAGGAACGGCGGTGCGCAAGTGTTGTGGAGGAGGAGCGGCGCAGCGCGTGAGTGCTGCTGTGGAGGAGAACCAGCGGCGCGCGAGCTACGATGGAGGAGCGGTTTGATGGCGGTGGGTTAGGGCAAGCGATGGCGTGTGAAGAAGAAGAGGAAAAGAAACAAAACCGCTGATGGATTTGTGAAAAAGAACTCAGATCCGCTTTTCAAGGGTTGATCGGACGCGCTCCTCAACTAACCGGACACGCTGCAGAGGCATCCAGTCAGAGTCCAGTAAGCTCCTTCACCGATCGGACGCGTTCGGTTAGAGGTGACCGGATGCGAATAGATTCCGGTCAGAGGTCCACCCGAGAACCCACTCTGCGCGACCGAACGCACAGATGAAGTCCGGAACCAGACGCAGTGGTCGTAGTGTCATGTTCGGTCCAGCGTCCGGTCAGAGGTCTAGGAGAACCGCCTTCGCGCGACCGGACGCACTAGTGATGGCCAGAACTGGACGCAATGGTCGAGCAGCATCACGTCCGGTCCAGCGTCCGGTCGCTGATTTTCACCTTTTCTCTTCCCGATCTTCGACGCGACTTCTCCCAATCAAGTTCCAATACAAAAAGACCCAAATAAACACCAATTGGAACTTGATATGAGTGACCTCTCTCAAACCCTCAAGTTTTTCAAAAATATTTCGCCTTAGGCTAGTATTATTTTTAAGAAAATATGTGATAAACACCCGAGAAGCAACGCATGACCATGCAATAGAGTTTATAAACCCTTAGGAGCGTCAAAAGCTCTCTCTATCCATGGACAAACATAGAGGTTGCTCGAAGCAAAACCAAAAAGAAATGACAAAGCAACAAACATGCATATGCAATGCAAAGCAAGAAGGTAAAACTAGGTTGCTTGTCAAGTTTGACCCACGATTAGGCTTCTTCACTCCTCCAAAAGAGGGTTATCGTAACCGTGTTAGACAAGTCCTAGATGCATTACGGAAGTTTAAACATGACATATATTACAATGCAATACAAGGGACAATACAAGCTCATTTTTTAAAATTACTAGAAACAAGCACATTTAGCTCACTTCTCAACCTACAAAAGGTAGCCTCATCCAAAGGTTTAGTGAAGATATCCGCTAATTGATTTTCACTTCTTACACCTTCTAGTGATATATCATTTTTAACAACATGATCCCTTAGAAAGTGATGACGGATATCAATGTGCTTGGTGCGTGTGTGTTGTACCAGATTATTAGCAATTTTAACGGCACTTTCATTATCACATAAAAGTGGCACCTTATCAAGAACAACACCATAGTATAGAAGAGTTTGCTTCATATATAAGATTTGTGCACAACAAGCTCCTGTGGCAATGTATTCCACCTCAGCGGTGGACAAAGCCACACTATTTTGATTTTAGATGACCAAGATACAAGTGACCTCCCAAGCAAATGGCACCCTCTGGATGTGCTTTTTCTATCAATTTTGCAACCGGCATAATCCGAGTCGGAATCGTCAACTAGTTGGAATCTAGCTCCTTTGGGATACAAAAGACCAATGCATGGGGTGTGCTTAAGATATCTTAAGATTATTTTTGTAACACCCCAGGTGTTTGCCTTGCATCTATGCATCATATGAGCATGACATGAACATGTGCACCATCATTTCATGTGCAATGTCATTGAAACATAGCATTGAAACATCTGCAACATTCATGTTGAGTGCATGTGCTATACATACATGTGTTGTTTGCAAGTGATGGTATGTGTGTACTAGACTTGTAGTAGTGTGATGTGTGACACCACACCTTGAAACATGATCATGCAACACATGCCACATGCCTAATTAACCCATGCAACACAATGTTTCAATAATTTTCTTAGTGTTGTTTCAATGCACCTTGAGGTGACTTTTGCTCATATGTGATGCTATTGTGTGACTTGTGGCTTGAAAACATCTTTGACATGTTAGTGGAGCAAAATAAGCTAGGGTCTATATTCATGTTTTGGCCAAAATCCAATTTGACTAGGTTTGACCCTAGTTTGACCATAGCAATGATCTGCTTTGACCAATTTAAAAGTGGTATCTAGAGATCTTGCATGGTTGTGCACCCTTTACCAAAATTGTAGAAAATTTATCAAGTAACAAAAGTCTAAATATGACCATCTCATGAAAATGGCTAGAATATCCTCAAACTGGGCCCACAAGTTAGTAAGTGGCCTACCCCACACTTATAATTATTCTAAGTCTGAAATGTGACATTGTAGTTTCATGGTGGCCTACTTTGGGAGCTTGTAGTTTGAAAACTAGACCAAACCAGCTCTAACCCATATTGACACTTTTGTAGAACTCACTTAGCTCTACAATATTGTCAATAACAACATCACCTAGTTCTCAAGGGTTTAGGAGATAGAGTGCTTTGAAAATCGGGTTTCAGTCGGGGGGGGGGGGGGTTAACTGAATCTCAGTTTCAGTTTTCATGTGCCTCACTTTAGGGCACTATATCTCACTAACTAAGCTGAACCAGTCCAAGACCCTATTGACAAACTGGTAGATCTTATGACCCTCTACAATTTTGCTAACTACGTCTCTTACCAAATCGGACTAGTTTAGGAGCTATGGGACGCCAAAGTCACCTTGTCAGACAGTCATCGGAGCTTGATTCAGGCAAGTCAGTGAACGTTGTGGCCGACCGGTTCAGAGACCGGCCACCACGTGGCATCCATGCCCGCCCTTTCCTCCACATTGCGCACGCGTGTTCACAGTGGAGAACCGATCGACCCCTCACTCCACTCCCTCCATTTCCCTCCCTCGCCCATGCCGCGCTCACCAAGGCGGAGCACCGAGGTGCTACCGCCGCCGCCGTGAGCTCGCTAAGCTCATGAGCCACTGTTGTTGTGCCTCTGCCCTATCCCAACCACACAAAGCCCCGCCTTAACCCCCTCCACCTCGCCATCCCCTCCGTGGAGCCATCCGAGCACCGGTAAGGCCGCACTGCTCTATTCTCCGCCACGGTGACCTCACCGGAGCTCCTTTGCGTGAGCGCTCGCCGTGGTCCCTCCTCTCCATAGCACCTCCGTGCATGTGCTTGCACGCACCGGAGTCGCCTAGACACCGTGTAGCTAGAGAGCCCCTCACCGGTGACCGGCACACCCTCTACCAGCCAGCACACCGCCGCCAGTTGGCCGTCGCCGCCATTAACACCGGCGAGCTCACTCCGGTAAGCTAGCGCCCCGACCACATACACCACTAAGTGTGGGATTTGATGGAGGTCACGTTGGTGTGGTCGGTTTCCCTAGTGACCTCACCGCCGGCGCGAAATCCATCATCGTCCTACCTCCCATGCTTCTGTCCCCATGACGGGTGGGACCCGTGTGTCGATGCCCCCTCCCCTGTCTTGGCTCGGTTGAGCCAGCGAGCTGGGCCGAGCCGTGCGTTGGGCCGAGCCGCGTGCTGGGCTAAGCCGCGTGCGAGGCCAAGCAGTTAAGCCGGGCCGGCCCAGTTAGGTTTAGGAAGTGGTTTTTGTTTTTATTTATTTTACAGATTTGATGCTAGATTCAAAAATTCATATATCTTGATTGGTAGCTCCAAATGATATGGTTCAAAATATGTAGTGCTCTGTATGACTTCTAGTTTATTTAGAAAATATAATTTGTGTCATGTTTATTAATGTTTTCTGAAGTTTGTAATTAATTTTGCTATGCCTGTATTTAACTAAGTGATTTTTGTAGTTTTTTTATCTCCCTGTGTAGTCATCCAATTGCCATGAATTTTTTGTGAGATGCTAAGTATGCTATAAAGATGCTTTAGTTAAATTTTCAGCCTTTTTAAAGGTCATTTGCTCTAGTTATAAAATTTCTTTGTTATAGGCTTTATTAGCACTTATCTTTTTGTTATTTTGATATCTCCTAATCTACTTGTCAAATTGAGGTGAAATGTTTATGGTAGCCTTTTGGTAGCATGTATTTGCCTCTGTAATTTTATTAGAATTTTCTAGTAACATTTTATATGTGATGCCATTTATGCTTATTCACTCAAAATAAATAGAAAAGGGGGATTAGATAAATGATTATGCTAGTGCCATGACTTGATTTGGTGTTACTTAAACATGATCTAACTGTTAGTAAAGTTGGGTAGGTCATTTGTGATGTTCCCAACATCACTTAATATTTAATTATACAAATCTATCTTTTCTGGACAGATTTGTTGGTTAAGTAAGTTAGGCTATGTTAATGAGGTTTTCATGCTTGGTGATCTATAGCAAAGTTGTTGAGGATTTCATGAACTAGTTGTTGGTAAATTTTGGTAGCATTTGGACTTATAGTTTACAAATGGCAGCTGTTCCAAACTGGGATCAGTTTTGAAAGTGCTCTCTGTCTTTTAGAACAGATTCTGTACATGTGCTATTTTAACTTGGTAAATGATGAAATCATGCTTAGATGTTTATAAATGAAATATAGAAAATTTCATAAGCTTTCCAGAATATCCTCTTTCAAGTCATTTGGATTGGTAGAACACCAGTTGTGAGTTTTCTTAGCTACTGTTGATAATATGTTGTAAATACTAAATTTCTAGAATCTTGTTATGTACGTGTTTAGTCTTAACCTTGTGGCACTTAGTGGTTTCTTAGAGATGTTCAAACATGTTAATACCAGAGAGGAAATTTGCACCTAAGCTTGAAGTGATTTGAATAGAGCACCACATAACTTGGTTTTGTGCTTACAATGTTGCTATGTCATTACACCCATCTTCACATCATTCATGCATGTTCATAAATCATCATGTCATCCTTGGTGCATACATGAAATTCATTGGGTGCATATACATGCAATAGGTGTGCGAAGAATCGTGTCTCAAGCGAAGTCTCGCTGGGCATGGAACCCGAAGTTGGAGTCCGTTTGGGGGCTGGAGGTCCAGTCCGACGAAGCCGGAGAAGACGTGAGAACCGTTCTTGAAGCCGACCCTTGATCTATCTTCTTTCGGTTAAGGCAAGCCCTGGAGCATTATAAGCCTCCTACTTTCAAAGCAATTATCTATCTATACATGTTATATGTATTGTTGCATTACGTTATAGGAATTGATTGAAAACCCTTGCTGCATTGATAACACTCCTTGTCCAGCAATTCGAACCTTGAATCCTAAGTAGACAGGATCGTATTTATGCTTAGCCCTGCTAAATTAGACTGGTAGAAGTCAGGTGATTTCCTGTCACCTACGAGATATAGGGACTTATCAGGTCACGATTGGCTATATTTGCTATCGTGGAAATGAACCATGTGTTAATGAAATAAAATGAGACCGGGCGGGATGACGATAGTGAAGCAGCAAGGCATGGAGGTCTTGGGTGTGGATCTATCCCTGTCTGTGTCGATTAAGGACTGAGACCTAGAGCCTTCTATGTCATTTTGAACGCATGCCTGATATTTAGTTGGCCGGCCTGAGGTTGCCGACCGTGAAGCCTAGTAGCTCAACTCAGGCTATGAAGTCGAAAAGTGAAAGTCACCTCGGAAGGGAGCCAGAGGGTCCAAGGGCAGGTGAGTTAAAAGTCCTGAGCATCCTGGCCACTGGTATCCCCGAGAACGTGGCGCTGTTCGGGCCCACCCTGAGTTGTACCAAAGGTTATCTACGGCTGCCTTTAGCGGGGTTTGCCGGGTGAGTGTCAGGAATACCCCCCTCAGCTGAGTTGGAATCGATTCGAGTCGCCGTCTCTCCCGGATAGTGAGAAACTTGACTGGTTATCTCCATCGTAGATACACTAATTATAATGATGGTTTGGAATTGATGATAATGATGATGATAGCCTTATTATACCTGCTATGGTTAATATTGTTTGATCCTAATAAAGTGAGTGCTTTAGTACAGGTGCTAATCTAGTTATCAGGATAATGATGATCAACTTGATACTTAAGCATATAATGGTTACTTATCTGTATTTAGCTTTTCTGCAAATGAGTCAAGCTAGCCCACTTTATAAAGCCTTGCATAATCCTTGGTGTCACCTTTGTTTTTGGTTTATGACGGGTAAGTCTAGCTGAGTACCTTCTCGTACTCAGGGTTTATTCCCACCTGTTGCAGGTAGCAGATTCATACTTGTTGCTGCAAGTATTGTCTTCGCCTTGTGGGCGTGAAGACTAGACCATATGGGCATGGTCTCTGTAGTATCTCTTTTGGTATGCTTTTGCAGGAGGTGACTATGTACTGGCAGTATTTGACTTCAAATGGTTTCAGAAATTATGTTGCTTCCGCTAATCTTTACTTTGGTTTTGTAATAAAATTATTCGTACTTCGATGTATGAGTTTACTTATGAACTGTTGTAACAAGTGCTGTGTTATGTTGAATCACTACGATCTTGGCTCGTTATGGTTTGGTTTGAAATCCCTCGTGATTTCATGTACTACCGGAGTGATATGGGCTCAAGTTTGAGAATTTGATCGCTTCAGCGATTGTTTTTGGACTTGTGCTCTTATAATTTAGACGGTTCCATGATAGCTGGTATCAGAGCAAGATTCAATAGTTAAACACGTCATTTCTGTATTTAAACAAAAGCTTTTGTGAAAAAATCTTTATTCTAAACTAAAGAGTGTCAGTGGTCATATCCTATATGCCCAAATAAGGACTATTAGGTGGCTTACTAAGGTACTAACTTGGGGGTTCTTGCTTGTTTTCTGTTTCGTTGTCCATATGGCATGCTATTGTATGGATGCCATCCGCTTGGGTGGTAATGTATGGATCAAAATACCTCTACGCCCTGGTAAGTGGGAGTTGTGAGAGCATGACCGTCCAACCGTTGGTCTAGGGGAGAGTAGTTGTGGTTACTAGCATACTTATATGTTTAATCATGTGATTATGAAAGTACTTAATTGTGGGTATATCTGTCGGGTAGCTTTGATACTGAAGTATATACATCGGGGGATGTATGTATGGAAAGTATTTAGTTTACTGGTTTCTTGTGTGCTATATTGGGGATTGTTGAGCTAAAATGCAATTTTCTGTAGGTACACTAACAACGTTTCCTGTAGAGAGACTAGTTATCGTTATTGAGAGAACGTGTGTATGCCACCGAACTAGACGCTAGAAATTTCAAATTCTTCCTAGGTTTGTGAGGACGTACGGTTCATGCATGCACCATGTTCGCATCATACATTACATTCTGCATTACTCTCTCTCTCTCTCTTATAAATTGCTTATTCCGTTCTTTAAAAAAATTCTTTCCTTCAAATAGTTGTCCCATAAATAGTTGCATTTCTTGCGTGAAGAATTGTGGTAGTCAACCAACCTAGTGGAGTGGTCAGTAGTGTCAGCCTTGAAACCCAATTCATACCTGGCCCGTGAAGGAAAGCAAGACACAATTTCAAGATGTATCTCCTCGAGTTGGGATGTGTTTTGATCTGCAATTCACCTCTCCATTGCTTCTACCCTTGTATCCATCCTTGTTTGCTACCCCCTCTTTGGATGATACTGTTTCTACACGCCTAATTCCTGACACGTGAGGATTCCTCATGGGTGTGTGTTCGGTAATGGTGTTGCAATTAGTACTCCATGGTGCCACAACGAAACCAGGAGCCTCCTGTGGCGCGCGACACAAGGTTGTGCTGCTCGGCACGCGCAGGTATCAAGGATTGCTAGTCATGATCCATTATAGAGCTACACCAATGTGTTATCTTCACATGAACCTTTTTCCTTGGATATTGTTCCCTATCTTGTCAGAAGATCAGTACCTCAAACTAAGAGATTTCCTTCTTTTGAGATTGGATTTTGGACAGTTGGTTATAACCTCTTCATCATGCTTATATAATTCATCAGTAGCCTTCTGATGTCATCAATGCTTACTGGTTTCACCTACTTGCAGATGTCTCATTAGTTTTGCTCTAGCAGTCGGAGTCATGGCAATACAGAATCGTCATCGTCTCCTCCGCAACCTACCTCTGCTGAGTTGCTGCAAATGCTTGCCGAAAGTCAGCGAGCCTTTGATGAGAGTGTCAGAAACCTGTCCATCAGGAACCTGAGCCTGCCCAGTATAGCAACTATAAGGATTTCTTGGATACTGAGCCTCCTATTTTTCGAGAAGCAGAAGAACCACTTCAAGCAGACGAATGGTTGAACACTATCGAATAGAAGTTCCATGTGCTCAAGGTGGTAGATGATATGAAAATAGAATATGCTTCGCAACAGTTGCAAGGACCTACATGAGTTTTGTGGTGTCATCACCAGAATACCCTACCTGAGAATATGGAAGTAGTTTGGGATCAGTTCAAGGAAGCATTTCGGGGACATTATGTTCCTGCTGGCCTCATGGCCATCAAGCACATCGAGTTTATGAAGCTCACCCAAGGAGACAAAAGTGTAACAGAATATCTGCATGCTTTCATCAACTTGTCAAGATATGCTCCGGAATTTGTTAATACGGAGGTTAAGAAGATCGCAAGTTTTAAAAGAGGGCTGTGTCCCAAATTGATGAAGGCCATGTGCAATAGCAAGTGTGCAACTTTCAACGAGTTTGTTAGTGATATTGTCCTTCAAGAGAACTGTAATGATGTGTATGCTGCTTCTAAGAGCCACGAGAAATCTCATGAATCTAATGCACCTACGACCAATACTCTTGTGGTGATTATGTCTCAGTGTTATTCGCTTGGCATATCTACCAGATATCACCCATATCAGAAACAGGATCTGGTCAAAAGGAGCAGTATTAAGAAAGGAAAGCCTAAGGCACCGCCAAGTAACCGGCCATGTTGGAATTGCAAGATGTCAGGTCATTGGGCCAAAGATTGTCCTCTTCCGCAGAAGAAATCAAATGATAATAAGGAAGATGTGTGTAAAGGATGGGTTCGATACACCACGGTGGAATCCATTCCTACGAGTGAGATTATCACTATCGGTGCATTTATAGTGAACCAACATCCTGCAATTGTGTTGTTCGATTCAGGTGCTTCCCACTCTTTTATCAGTTCAACATTTGCAGCCAAGCATGGTATGAAGGTTGTTACTTTAGATAATAGTGGTTATAATATTAGTGTTGCTAGAAATAATATTTCAACCAACCAGTTGGTCTTAGGAGCAAAGATCGAGATAGAAGGACGTCTGTATGATCTAGATCTCGTGGTATTACCATGATTGGGCCTAGATGTAATCTTAGGTATGAAGTGGATGAGTGGAAACAATGTTCTGATCAATACCTCTATGAGAGTGGTTATGTTGAGGGATCTAAAAGATCAACAAGTTTTTCTAGTGCAACTTCCTAGAGACATTAGTCCTCAGACTACAGTTAACGCTATGATAGCAAAAGCAAAAGAGATTGTAGAAGTTTCGGTAGTGTGTGAATTTCCTGATGTTTTTCCCAATGAATTGCCAGGATTACCTCTAGATCGTGATGTAGAGTTTAAGATTGAGTTAATTCTGGGTACCGCACCAATTTCCAAAAGACCGTATAGAATGCCACCGAATGAGTTAGCTGAACTCAAGACCCAACTTAGTGAACTTTTACAGAAAGGGCTAATCCGTCCTAGTTCTTCTCCGTGGGGTTGTCCTGCTATCTTTGTGAAGAAGAAGGACCAGTCTCTACGTATGTGTGTAGACTATCGACCACTCAATGCAGTCACTATCAAGAACAAGTATCCATTGCCTCATATTGATATCTTGTTTGATCAGTTGTCTAAAGCAAAGGTATTCTCAAAGATGGATCTGAGATCTGATTATCACCAAATTAAAATCTGTCCGGAAGACATACCAAAGACCGCTTTCTCTACCAGATACGAGTTATATGAATATCTTGTCATGTCTTTTGGTCTGACCAATGCTCCTGCACATTTCATGTACCTGATGAATTCAGTATTCATGCGAGAGCTGGACAAATTTGTGGTGATATTCATTGATGATATTCTCATCTATTCTGAAAATGAAGAAGAACATGCCGAGCATCTGAGAATTATTTTATCCAGATTACATGAATATAAGCTTTATGCCAAGTTCAGCAAATGTGAATTCTGGTTAAAGAAGGTACCTTTCCTCGGTCATGTATTGTCTGGTGAGGGAATTTCAGTAGACTCGACTAAGGTACAGGAAGTTTTAGATTGGAAGGCACCAACTACAGTCCATGAAGTTCAGAGTTTTCTTGGATTGGCTGGCTACTATCATCGTTTTATTCTAGATTTCTCTAAGATAGCTAAGCCTATGACTCGACTACTTGAGAAGGATAAGAAGTTTGATTGGACTACGGAGTGTGAGCAAGCTTTCCACACTCTACGGACTTTGTTGACATCAGCTCCTATATTAGCGCAACCTGACATTGAGAAACCATTTGATGTGTATTGTGATGCATCGTGTACTGGTTTAGGTGGCGTACTTATGCAAGAAGGCTGAGTTATTGCGTATGCTTCACGTTAGTTAAGAAAATATGAAGTTAACTATCTGACTCATGACTTGGAGTTAGCTGCTGTTGTCCATGCTCTAAAAATCTAGATACACTATTTGCTTGCAAATATATGCAATATTTATATAGATCATAAGAGTCTTAAGTACATATTTACTCAACCTGAGTTAAATGTGTGCTAGAGAATGTGGTTAGAGTTAATCAAGGATTATAACCTCTAGGTGCATTACCATCCTGGTAAAGTGAATGTGGTTGCCGATGCCTTGAGTAGAAAATCTCATTGTAACTCTCTGATAGAAGAAGATTTTCATTTGTCTCGTCTCTTACATCCTGTTGTACTCCATCATATCACTGTAGATTGTTCTTTGAGAAGTAGAATCATTGAGTTACAAAAGACTAATACTAGTGTATTTCACATCAAGAGAAAGATGAAAGAGCAAGAAACTAAGCATTTTCGAATCGATGAGAAGGGAATTCTCTGGTTCAAGGATAGACTCGTTGTGCCAAAAGATAGAGAGCTCAGAAATCGAATCTTATCTGAAGCCCATTCTTCTAAGTTGTCCATCTATCCTAGTAGTAGTAAGATGTATTAGGATCTCAAGCCATACTATTGGTGGACCAAGATGAAGAAGGAAATTGCAGCCTACGTCGCTAGGTGTGATAATTGTTGTAGAGTTAAGGCCATTCACATGAAGCCTGGTTTACTCCAGCCTTTGTCTGTTCCAGGTTGGAAGTGGGATGACATTGTTATGGACTTTATCGTCGAGTTACCAACCACCCAAAGAGGTTTTGACTCTATTTGGGTTATAGTTGATCGTTTGACAAAGTCTGCTCACTTTATCCCCGTGAAGAGTAACTATCACCCACACCAATATGCTGACATTTACTTCCAAGAAGTCATACGTCTTCATGGAGTGCCTAAGTCTATTGTCTCTGACAGAGGGCCACAGTTTACTACTCATTTCTAGGAGCGCCTACATCAGAATCTTGGAACTAATTTGATCCATAGTTCTGCTTATCATCCACATACGTCGGGGCAGACTGAGCGTGTGAATCATATTCTCGAAGACATGCTTAGAGCTTGCATCATCTCTTATAATGGCTCCTGGGAGAAATGGTTGCCTCTCGCTGAATTCTCTTACAACAACAATTATCAAGAGAGCATCAGAATGGCTCCTTTTGAAGCTTTATATGGTCACAAGTGTAGAACTCCTTTGAACTGGGTGGAACCAGGAGAAAGAAGATTCTATGGTATTGACTTTGTAAAAGAAGCCGAGGAGCAAGTTCGTGCTATACAGAAAAATATAGCAGCTGCTCAGGCTAGACAAAAGAGCTACGCAGATAAGAGGAGGAAACCTATTGAGTTTGAAGTAGGTGACCATGTCTATCTGAAGGTGTCCCCTATGAGAGGAGTTAAGCATTTTGGGATCAAAAGAAAGCTTGAGCCTCGATACGTTGGGCCCTATCGGATCATTGAGAAAAGTGGAAAAGTAGCTTATAAGCTTAGTTTACCTCGTGAGTTGGGAGCTATCTTTCTAGTCTTCCATGTTTCTCAATTGAAGAAGTGTCTCTGTCTTCCCGAGGAAAGAGTAGAAGTGAGATGCATCAAGTTGAAATCCGATCTTTCTTATGAGGAGAAACTGGTATATGTTCTGGATACTCTAGAAAGGGTGACTCAAAATCGAGTAGTCAAACTATACAAGGTGGTTTGGAGTAATCACGGTGAACGTGATGCAACTTGGGAAACAGAGGATTATTTAAAGGACAACTATTCCACTTTCTATGAAAAATGGTATGACTTTCAAATCTCGGGATGAGATTTTTATAAGGGGGGAGGGCTGTAACACCCCAGGTGTTTGCCTTGCATCTGTGCATCATATGAGCATGACATGAACATGTGCAGCATCATTTCATGTGCATTGTCATTGAAACATAGCATTGAAACATTTGCAACATTCATGTTGAGTGCATGTGCTATACATACATGTGTTGTTTGCAAGTGTTGGTATGTGTGTACTAGACTTGTAGTAGTGTGATGTGTGACACCACACCTTGAAACATGATCATGCAACACATGCCACATGCCTAATTAACCCATGCAACACAATGTTTCAATAATTTTCTTAGTATTGTTTCAATGCACCTTGAGGTGACTTTTGCTCATATGTGATGCTATTGTGTGACTTGTGGCTTGAAAACATCTTTGACATGTTAGTGGAGCAAAATAAGCTAGGGTCTATATTCATGTTTTGGCCAAAATCTAATTTGACTAGGTTTGACCCCAGTTTGACCATAGCACTGATCTACTTTGACCAAATTAAAAGTGGTATCTAGAGATCTTGCATGGTTGTGCACCCTTTACCAAAGTTGTAGAAAATTTATCAAGTAACAAAAGTCTCAATATTACTATCTCATGAAAAGTGCTGGAAGATGCTCAAACTGGGCCCACAAGTCAGTAAGTGGACTGCCCAACACTTAGAATTATTCTAAGTCTGAAATGTGACATTGCAGTTTCATGGTGGCCTACTTTGGGAGCTTGTAGTTTGAAAACCAGACCAAACCAGCTCTAACCCATATTGACACTTTTGTAGAACTCACTTAGCTCTACAATATTGTCAATAACATCATCACATAGTTCTCAATGGTTTAGGAGATAGAGTGCTTTGAAAATCGGGTTTCAGTCGGGGGGGGGGGGTTAACTGAATCTCAGTTTTAGTTTTCATGTGCCTCACTTTAGGGCACTGTATCTCACTAACTAAGCCGAACCAGTCCAAGACCCTATTGAAAAACTAGTAGATCTTATGACCCTCTACAATTTTGCTAACTACGTCTCTTACCAAATCGGACTGGTTTAGTAGCTATGGGACACCAAAGTCACCCTGTCAGTCGGTCATCAGAGCTCGATTCAGGCAAGTCAGTGAATGTTGTGGCTAACCGGTTCAGAGACTGGCCACCATGTGGCGTCCATGCCCGCCCTTTCCTCCACATCCCGTGTGTGTGTTCACAGTGGAGAATCGATCGACCCCTCACTCCACTCCCTCCATTTCCCTCCCTCGCCCTTGCCGCGCTCGCCAAGGCGGAGCACCGAGGCGCCACCGCTGCCGCCGCGAGCTCACTAAGCTCGTGAGCCACTGTTGTTGTGCCTCTGTCCTATCCCAACCACACAAAGCCCTGCCTTAACCCCCTCCACCTCACCATCCCCTCCGTGGAGCCATCCGAGCACCGGTAAGGCTGCACTGCTCAGTTCTCCACCGCGGTGACCTTGCTGGAGCTCCTCCGCGCGAGCGCTCGCCGTGGTCCCACCTCTCCATAGCACCTCCGTGCGTGTGCTTGCACGCACCGGAGTCACCTGGATACCATGTACCTGGAGAGCCCCTCACCGGTGACTGGCACGCCCTCTACCAGCCAGCACACCACCGCCAGTTGGCCGTCGCCGCCATTAACACCGGTGAGCTAGCACCCCGACCACGTACACCACTAAGTGCGGGATGTGATGGAGGTCACGTTGGTGTGGTTTGTTTCCCCGACGACCTCACCACCAGCGTGAAAATCCGTCATCGTCCTTCCTCCCATGCTTCTGTCCCCATGACGGGTGGGACCCACGTGTCGGCGCCCCCTCCCCTATCTTGGCTCGGTTGAGCTAGCGAGCTGGGCCGAGCCGTGCGTTGGGCCGAGCCGCGTGCTGGGCTGAGCCACGTGCGAGGCCAAGCGATTAAGCCGGGCCAGCCCAGTTAGGTTTAGGAAGTGGTTTTTGTTTTTATTTATTTCACAGATTTGATGCTAGATTTAAAAATTCATATCTCTTGATTGTTAGCTCCAAATGATAGGTTCAAAATGTGTAGTGCTCTATATGACTTCTAGTTTATTTTGAAAATATAATTTGTGTCATGTTTATTAATGTTTTCTGAAGTTTGTAATTAATTTTGCTATGCCTATATTTGACTAAGTGATTTTTGTAGTTTTTGTATCTCCCTGTGTAGTCATCCAATTGCCATGAAATTTTTGTGAGATGCTAAGTATGATATAAAGATGCTTTAGTTGAATTTTTAGCCTTTTTAAAGGTCATTTGCTCCAGTTATAAAATTACTTTGTTATAGGCTTTACTAGCGCTTATCTTTACTAAGTAGTTATCTTATAATTTCATATGACTAAAAATAAGAATAGAAAGCATCTGCAAGCACACAGATAATTATACAATTGTAGCATTTTACCCAAGAGTATTTTAAGGATCGTTATTTATATTTTACCACTAGAAGGGATGGCTTAATGAAAATGTGATGATCACTTGTACATACAATGGAGAGTGAACCATGTCTAATCTATCTACTCATAATAGGGATAAGTCACAAGTCACAAGATAAATATATAATGAATAATAAATATCAAGTCATAAATAATGTAATTCACATAGAGCACTCCCTTCTAAGGCAATAGCATGGTTTAGGTAAAAGTAAAGGAATATTCCTAAGTCATTCTTAATTACATGTCAGAGTATACTATGAGTAATGCAATTACACCTAGCAATCATGACAAGAATACTTTATATCTACACACAAGGGACATTACTAAGTAAGATCAAGAATAGAGCAAATCTTCCTTCACAACCAGGTCCTACTTATCATACATTAGGGGGTGGACTACAAAGGACTCAATGGGAGTGTCACTTCCATGATCTACCACATGGCCTGAAATATAGGGTGCATTCGTAGGTAAACAACGTCTAAGCTCCATGCTTACCCGATGTTGACCACTCACCCATGATGTCAAAGAGTGAGCGCTATACGATCTTATGTTTGAATATAAAGACATTCTAACTATACTAGGCATATAATCAAAGTAGACAATGAATAATATAATTGAGAACATATATAATATATAGAGCAATGTCATATCTATTGTAAGTAGCAAGAATATATACAGAAAGATACAAAAGAGAGGTTACAGAAGGCTTTACCAAAGTCACGCTCTTGACACGATCTAGAATCCAAGCGAAGCTTGCCTCCCTCTACTTGTAGCCTAGTTAGCTATGCCCTAGAATTGATGGAGATCTAAGGAAACTAGGGTTTCTGGCTCTGATGACTTGATCAAATGACTTGGGTTATTATTCCTGAGCCGGGAGGTAGGGCCCTACTGATATAGGCCGGTGGGATGAACCGTGGCCCTCGGATCAAATCGACTTGAATCAACGGTGAAGATGCAAACCCTAAGGCAGTGAAGGAACTGACATAGAAGTAGGAGGCTGACAGGGGACCCCATAGGTCGGGCGACCTAGGGTGGGGTCGGCCGACCTAGCCCTATGCTAGGTGGGCCCCCCTTCGGTGGGTCACCTTCTCATGTCTTCTAGATCCTTCTCAACTTGGTTCCATGGTGGAATATGCTTTTTGTCTCGACGTCCGTGATATCTTGTCTCCTTTTCTTAATAAACCCCTACAGAAATACAGATTCACCAAAACCTATGGAATTATGTCAGTTTAAAATCTAATTCTATGTTGGAGGTTGATATATGCCCTTTTCATGTTTGGTTGACGATTTATAATAGTAGTTAGTGACCATCAACAACTAGCCGGAGCATCACCCTCATAGCCGTCGGCTAGTCATTCTGCATCGGCATCGTTTCCTGTGCTTGTCATGCCCGCACTAGCTGTGCCTCACCCGATGCTCACTCGGTCTTGTGCTGGTATTTTCAAACCCAACCTGAGGTATGCACTGACATCAACCTTGGATCTAGCACCCACAAATCCTGAGATCTCTCCCCTACCCAAATCCACACGGGCTGCCCTGAAGGATCTGCACTGGCATGCTGCCATGGTGCTCGAATTTGAGGCACTACAAAAGAACCGAACATGGCTCTTGGTCAATCATCCGCCTGACACACACATCATCACTGGCAAGTGGGTGTTCAAGCATAAGCTTAACCCCGATGGCACCCTTGAGCGCTACAAGGCTCGCTGGGTTATTCACGGCTTCACTCAATGTGATGACGTGGACTTCGATGAGACTTTCACGCTGGTCGTCCAGCTGGCCATGATTCACACCGTGCTCACCATCATGGCATCATGGAACTGGGCAACCAAGTAGATTGACATTTCGAATGTGTTCCTGCATGGCCACCTCAAGAAGCACGTCTCTTGACGGTTGTTAACATCAATTATAAACCGTCAACATATCCTGCATATATACTTAATTCCATCACCAAACATAGTGATAGGGGTTTAAACTAATAAATTTTATGAGTTTTGGTGAATCTGTGTTTTCAGCAGGATTTAATCAAAAAACCGTCAAGGAGGACCTATTCGTCAAAGCAAATCACGTTTATCTATGACGGTACTGACTTGGGAAGACTCCAGAAGGCAACTCACCAAAGCAAACTATGAGAGGATGACCTGTGGGGCTGACTGGCCCCACCTGCAGGCTAGCCAGCTTGTGGGACCCATGGATCAGCGTCTCCTTCGAACGTCGGTTCTCCACCGCCTCCTAGATTGCATCTACGACGTCCTTTTAAGTTGGTTTGATCTGAGGGTCCATAGTTGATGCTACCCCTATATATATAGCCTTGTACCCCCTCTCTGAGGCATCCTGAAACTCTAATTCATATCCTCATCTTAGGATCAGGGCATCGCATTCAAGAGAGATTAGTCCTCTAGTTAGGATCTATTCTTTGTACACTAATAGAGAGAGTAAAGAAAGAGTTTGGGGAAGTACCGGCCTATCGGTGCTATCTCTACGGCTTGTACTTTGGCGGATCTAGGCTTTTCCAAGTCTACATTTGAGATACCTTTGATAATTGATTTCTATTTAAAGTAAGTTTTATGCTCTTTTGTTCACGGGTTCACAGTTCTTTTGAGTGTTCTAGTCCTTGTTAGATTTCTGGATTAGAGTAGTAATCATTAGCATAAGTGTGGTGCTTAGGCTATCGGCTACCTATGTTTGCTCCCTATTTATTGGTTATGTGGTAGTAGTAGTAGATGACAGCCCCGTCTATCCTTTGTAGTCCACACCAAATTGAGCAGATTCTTAAATTAGTAGGACCGTAGTCGCATCGATAGAGTTATCTATTAGCGGTGCTTTACCATCTAAGTGACGTCCCGAAGTGAACACTAGAATTATAAGCCTTGCTTTGCATAGGGTTATAACCATAGGAATTCTCTCTACTCATACCTTAGACCTTGATTGCTATCCCTAGACAAACTAGCTGTTAGACACACATGTTTCCCTGTGGATATGATACTCGATAATACTCTGGGCGAAAACTACTTCGATACCCATGCGCTTGTGGATTTTGTCTCTATGTGCCTTCATAGGTGTTAACAAGTTTTTTGGCGCCATTGCTAGGAAAATGGTTGCTGTGATTTCATCGAACCAGGTTTGTCCTTGTATCTTTTATTTTATTTATCTTTAAGCATGGATAATATCATGCCTATCAATCAATTCGTTGCTCCTACGGGCGCACAACTAGAGCCACTAGATCATCGAAACCTATCCTTACATCTGGCTATGAGTTGCATCCGTCTTTAATAAATTTGGTCCAGGAACAATCGTTCTCAAGAAAAGATGATGAAAACCCATATACCCACCTACCGGAGTTTGAGTTGACCTGTGCATGCTTGCATATCATAGGCATGTCACATGAAATGTTAAAGTGGAAGCTATTTCCATTCTCTTTGACAGGAAGAGCTAAACACTGGTATACTTGAACTGCAAGGAGTGTACAAGGAGATTGGGAAGCTCTATGCTCTAACTTTTGCTTATCTTTTTTTCCATCTCTGGAGTGGTTAGCCTTTGAGTTGAAGTTCTATCTTTTAAACAGAAAGAAAAAGAATCTCTTGGTGTGGCATGGACATGTTTTAATGACCTAGTCAATTCTAGCCCTGACTTTTCATTCAAGACCTTATGCTTTTACAACACTTTTACATGGGTCTTAGTGGGGTGACCGCACAGTTTTTTGATACAGCTTTCGGAGGTGTCTTCTTACATTGCTCTACTAGTGAAGGGAGAAAAATCCTTAGAAAAATTCTAGAAAACACCCCCTACACCAGCGTTCATGACAATGGCCCAGAAGACATTATTGAGGAAACTCCTGAAGAAGAACCTGTGATAGTTGAGCCTGAGCCTTTAGCTACTCCACTTGAAGCCTCAACTGTCCTCCAAGTTCCCGAACCACCGAAGGAAGAAGAAATTCTGCCTTTAGAAAATATGTTCGAATTCGAGGAAGATCTTTTCTCTGATTTTGGAAACACCTCAAATTATTATACAATAAGGAAATCTTCAGCACCATCAGCACCTAACTAGCATCTTTCTGACCCAATCGAAGAGAAGTTCCTTAAAAAGACTGTGAAGGAGTTGACAACAATCATAAGTAATGAGTGGTTGGGAGAATCCTAGCTTTCTCCTAAAGTTATTCGTTTAGATTCTCCTTCTACTTGCATTTGTTGTTAAATTCATAAAATCTCCGTTGATGCTTTTTATAATCTAGTTGTAGGAGTAAATCTCAAGTCTAAATCCTTTGCACCTACCCTTCCTAGGAATATGCAATTAACTCCAACAACCAAACTCTTAAAAAGTCTCTCAGGGCAAATCCTTCCTAGTGAAGGAATTTTCACCTCATCCCTATCAAAGTAGACGAAACCAAGGTGTATCTTAGTTTTTATGTATTCAATATTTGGGAGTTTGACCTTTTGATAGGGCTTCCAATAGAGAGACTCCTACATGAAGGAAAAAAGGAGTATAAATGTAAGTCTTAGAAAAAGCCTAAACCTTTCTATTCTCATCACTCGCTCATTACATGTTAAGCAGAATTGAGTCTCGAGCAACATCCAATGGAGGAGATTATGGTAGCTTCTCTCATAGAAGTTTCCAACAAACATCTCGAAGAAGGCGCCTAGGATTTCATCCAAGACAAAGAAGAACCACGAGATTCTTTCCCTTTGGATGAAACTCAGGAGCCGCCAAAACCCCCTATTGTGCTCAAACCCCTTCGTTCAAGTTTGAAATACGCTTTTCTAAATAATGATAGGGAGCCTCCTATGATTATTAGTGATAAACTCTCTAAGGACGAGACCCTTCGGCTCCTTACTGTTTTAGAAAAACATCACTCTAGTTTTGGCTACTCACTTGAAGACCTCAAGGGGATTAGTCTTGCCCTTTGCACAGATCGCATTCCCATAGATCCAGCATATACACCTTCTAGGGAGCCCCAACGTAGGCTTAAGAATGCGATGAGAAAAGTTGTTAAGAAAGAGGTTTTAAAACTTTTGCATGCAGGGATAATCTATCCTGTGCCATATAGTGAGTGGGTAAGCCCAGTACAAGTTGTACCAAAGAAAGGGGGCATGACTGTGGTAAAAAATGAAAAAGATGAATTAATCCCACAACGAACAGTCACGGGATGGTGGATGTGTATTGACTACCAAAAACTTAACAAGGCAACAAAGAAAGATCACTTTTCGTTACCCTTCATCGATGAGATGTTGGAACAGCTTGCAAAGCATTCTTTCCTCTGTTTCCTTGATGGGTATTTAGGTTATCATCAAATCTCAATCCATCCTGATGATCGATGCAAAAGTACTTTTACTTGTCCCTATGGAACCTATGCTTATCGTGGGATGTCTTTTGGGTTATGCAATGCTCTAGCTTCGTTCCAGAGGTGCATGATGTCTATTGACGGTGACTAACAGTAATTATAAACCATCAACATAGCCTACATTTATACTTAATTCCATCACTAAACATAGGTATAGGGGTCTAAACTAATAAGTTCCATGAGTTTTGGTGAATCTATATTTTTAGCAGGGTTTATCCAGAAAACTATCAAGGGGGACCTATTCGTCAAAGGGAAATTACAGAATTCCACCGCGTAAACAGCGTGGGAAGATTCTAGAAGACTCCAGGAGGCTTTTCACCGAAGCAAACCCTGAGGGTCTTCCATGTGGGGCCGGCCGGCCCCACCTATAGGCCGGGCGGCCTGTGGGTCCCACCAGTCAGCCTTCGCTTCAAAAGTTGGTTCTCCACCGCCCCTAGACTACATCTACGCTGTTTATTCAAGTCGGTTTGATCTAAGGGCTCAGGATTGATGCTCTGGCCTATATATATCAGCCCCTACCCCCTCCCTTAGCAGATCCTTGAAACCCTAATTCATATCATGAGGATCAGAGCCAGCTATCAAGAGAAGATTAGTACTCTATAGGATTTAGTCTTATGATTAGAAATAGTGAGATAAAGAGTGAGGGAAGAGTTTGGAGGAGATGCCGGCTTGTCAGTGCTCTCTTTATGGCTTGTACCTTGGTAGATCCAAGTTCTACTTGAGCTTGCCTTTGAGATTTCTCTGGTAATCAACATCTGATTCGAGTAAGCATTTTGTTTATATTGCTTATCAGGATCATGACTCTTTTGAGTACTTTATTCCTGTTCTAGAGGGTGTAGAGTATTAATCATAAGTATAAGTGTGGTGCTTAGACTTGGGTTAATCGTGGATGCACCCTGCATTCCAGAAAGTGGTAGATCATGTGTGTGACATTAGTTCTATATAGCCTGTACTATATAGCTTCGTTGATCCTTTGTAGTCCACCTCTTGTATGTAGGCGCAAGTAGGACACGGTTGCGAAGGAAAGCATTCTCTGCTGGTGTCTTTCCCTAGTAATGTCCCTAGTTAAAAAGTAAAATACAAAGCTTACCCAAGTCAAAACTAGAGAACCTTAGTTGTCCTCTCTATGCTTCTATTTATCCTAACCTTGTTGCTACTCTTAGTTTAGACCATAGTTAATCTCACACGTTTTTCTATCGATACAATACTTAGAATACTTCCGGGTGAAGGCTACAGTGGTATCCGTGCTTTTGCAGATTTATCTGTGTGCGTTAGTTTATACCAATAAGCTTTCTGGCGCCGTTGTTGGGGAAACAGTTGCCAAATTAACTTTGAGCCTAGCTTAACATTTTGTCCTTTATTCTTTCTTTTGTTTTACTTTTCTTTTAGCATGCATTCCACTCCTATCTATCAATATGCTAAACCTATGAGCGCAAGCCGAGGGCCACCAAAATCTTTATAGCCTATCATAACACTGGGTTATGAGCTATGCCCGTATTTAATAAAATTGATTCGAGAACAATCCTTCTTGGGAGAAGGCAATAAAACCCATACTCTATCCTATTGGAGTTTGCATAGACCTATGCATGCTTGTGTATCACTGGCATGTCAAATAATACCTTAAGATGGATGTTGTTTCCATTCTCTTTAATGGGAAGAGCTAAACATTGGTATAGTCAAACCATAGGATGTATGCAAGGAGATTGGGAAACGTTATGCTCTAAATTTTGTTTACGTTTCTTTCCCATCTCTAAAGTGGTTAGTCTTCAAAAAGTGGTTCTAAATTTTAGACAACTAGAAGAATAATTTCTTGGCATATCGTGGGATCATTTTAATGACCTCATCATCATTGGCCCAGACCTTGCTATTCCAGACCTAATGCTTCTTCAACATTTTTATATGGGTCTCAACAAGGATTCCATGGAATCCCTTGATGCAGCCTCTAGAGGAGCTTTTCTTTATTTGTCTACTAGTGAAGTAAGGGCTATGCTTGATAGAATTAGTGGAAAGACTCCGCGCACTAGCTTTCATAATAAACTCCCCGAGAAAGAGAAGGAATCATCTCTCGAACAAGAAGAAGAAGTTTTGATTGCCAAATCACAACCACTCTAATCCCAAGATTTAGCTATCAATCCTGAAGTACTAATACCCCAAAATCTCCCAAGAGAAGAAGGAATTTCACCTTTAGAAATCCCTATTGAAATTAAGGATGACCTCTTTGGTGCTGATTTTGGGAGAACACTAAATTCTCATCTTCATAAGAGACCTTTGAGTGAATATGATTCAAATCCTCTCAAAAAGGGATCTCTTAGAAAGTGTCCTTATTCCCATATAGGACATTGGGAAGAATTCAAAGATGGCATGTCAAGTGATGCAATAGAAGGAGAGTTGAGCCATCTAGAAGCCATTCCTATACTCTCCACTTCTATGCCCACATTAGATGTCTTACTTGGACCCATTTCTCAACCCATCCTTGACCCCGATGATCCCTCTTATGCTCTTTCTCCAAGTCTCATGATGACCCTAGAAATCCACTAAGACAATCAAAGCATAGGAATCATGAAGGCCACAAGGATGACTAAAAAGAGCAATGACAATGGCTGTAATGTATTAAGAATTGGCTAGAATGTATTGAGAACACATATATCATTGCTAAAGAATGGATGGACAAGGACGAAGCCTTATGGGTAGAATCCAAACTTGGCTTAGATCCAAACGATGAGCTTAAATTAATCTCTTTAATAAACATGACTCATCTAAGTTTGGAGAAGACCTTAAATAAGATCACCTTGAGAGTCATTAATCCATGGAAAATATTGGACAATAAAATGTCCAATGAATGTCATGGCATGGAATGATAGAGACAATGTTTCTGCCTATAGACATTCATGAAGAAACACCCTTGGAGCTTGGAAAGGAAGATAATATCGATGAGCATGGAAGTTATTTTATGAACACCTCATCAAATCCATGTTCGCATGAGAAATCTCCTGAATTAATTGGTCTCTCCAACATTGCCACACACAAGATCTTCAACCCCCTCATTCTCATTGTTCATAAAGACTTTGAAAGGGTGGTTGTAGATGCATATGTTTATCATAAATATTGTAGATCTCGTTGTGTGAATCTTGAGATAGGTACACAAAGGTTGATGTTGGAGAGAAACTGCTTCACTAGCTTGAAGTGCAATTCAAAGGTTTCCAAGGATGAGATTTTGTCTTAAAGCGAGCACTTTTGGAAGATAATACAAGTTTTCACCTTCTACTGTGGTACCCTTGTGAAATGAGTATAGAAATATAATTCTGAACATATTCATTCATGTATTTTTGTTACTAACCATTCGAGGTTCAAAGCAAAAAGAATGACGGATGACAACGTCAATCATGAGATGAATTCAAATCGGAGATGAAGCAAGGTGTTGATGTTTCTTAGCGTAATCACTAGGATTGGTGTTTCCTAGCAATGGCACTAGAAACACCATGACGATATTTCTGAACACATGCAAAAATACTCCGCAAGCACACGGATATATCATTATAGCATTTCACCCGAAAGTATTCGAGTATCGTTCATTTATATTTTCATAACATAATGAATATAACGACCAAAACTAATCTTAAAGTAGAACTTATTACCTTAATTTAGGTCTTAGTCTAAACATGTATGTTGAAAGATTAAGCATAAAGTTTCATATGCTAAATGAATGATATAAGAACTTTGCTCTAATTTCATAACATAACTATATTGATATGATAAGAGCAAGAACATAGAAGAACTCTTCATATTGATCATACCAAAATTCCTTCTAGATGTCCTAGCTCTTCAAAGTAGCTTCTCCTAGCTCCAACTACACTACTAAAAATAGTAAAAGAGGACAAGTGGAGGGAGAAAGGGTCAAGTGTGGTGAGTCTTCAAATGAGAGGCGTCCCCCATCTATTTATAGCTAATTGAGGACGGTTTGGGTGTAGGAAACTGCCTTGCACCGTCATTGCATGCTTCCATGCAACTGCCAGAGCAAGCTAGGTCCGAGCGGAGCTAGGGGTAGTGCAGGCGTACCTAGATTGCGGCCACACCCTGGGCTGCTCCTCTCGCTATCGCCTTGCTCTGGTGAGTTGTTGGTTGGGCCTAGATGGCTTCCTCGGTGGTGCCCGACCCAGTCTTGGCGTGTACGTAGGCATCTCTCCTTGTTTTTGTTCTACGCTTTGTCGAAAAGCGTATTTTTGTCACCTTTTTCCACTGTATTCATGTAGATGTCCTATAAAATAATAATCTTCCAATACAAGTGGAAATAGGTCAAAGTGATAACATATATATGTAAGTTATGCTTAGTTTCCTCCTCTCTTGGATCTTAGTTGGCGGTAAAATGTTTTCGCTAAGGACCGTCAACAAAATCCCCCAAGCTTACCTCTTGCTCATCTCAAGCAAGAGCTAAGACATTGGTTGTTGATCGAAAGTTGCTTCAATGTCGATTACAATTCAAGAGTACCATGTTTATAACAAAGTATTCTTCTGTGATTTAAATAAGTTGGCATTTTATCCACCCTTTTACCTTGATCCTTATGGGGCTTGTTGCTTTTCCAAGTCTTGAGCGGTTGCAATATAGAACGGTTTCATAGAACTGCTAGTCATTCATTCCTTGATCAACTTTCTTTCCTGAGGTTTTAAGAGTTCTATAAAATAAAAGTAAGTTCCTCGAATGATTCACTAGATCACTCAAATGTGTATGTTCCTCACCAAAGGCTTTTTGATATTGCCTTCTTTTCATCCTACATTCTAATAGGCTTTCTGTGGAGTTTTAGGTAGGGATGAAAGAGAGGCATACTTGCATCACATAATGTTGCTAAGTCAAAAACTGGATCCAAGGATATGCAAGTCATACACTTTGATCAAGATTGTGCAAGTGTGTGAAATTTTCAAAATCTTCCTAATTCTATATATTTTTGTACTCCTTTGAACATGACTCTCTCTTTTTTGATGGTTGCCTTTGAAAGTATGGGCTATTTTTATTTCTCTCTTTCTTTCTTTTTCTCATGCTTTTAGCATGTATTATTTTTCTCATGCTCTTTGGCATGCATTTTTTCTCTTTTTTCTCTCATGCTTTTTTAGCATGGATATTTCTCTATTTTTTCTTTTTTAGCATAGCCCATACTTTCTCTTGGCACATGAAAACTTTTTAGAGGGAGACTCATGAAAAATATCAATGGAGTATTTATTTGGTGGATGAAAAGACATGTTTTTGCGTAACTCTCAGTGTAGGAGTCAACATTTTATTTGTGGGTGTATGTGAATCTTGATCGTAGGTGCATGATGAGAATCTCAACAACGGTGACAAATAATTTGACAAAGCTCAACATGATAACAAGCAGCATATGACTAAGGTTTTGCATTTGTATCATGTCATATGGCCTTGGTAGGAAATGCTATCATTGAGGACCTTTTCAATTTTTAGCATTTTAAAAATAAAACTTCGGATATCAAGTTTCTCTTAGAACAAAGTCATAGCAAATTCTATTTGCACCATATCATAACTTGCAACAACTTAGAAAAGGATCATGCATTTGCAACCCATAAGTTTTAAAGTTTTAGGATGATACATTTTTAGCCAACAAACTTAAATCTTGAGGAATACTAAGTTATAAACTAGGCACAAATGAATTATAAGATAGAGCAACTATTCATCATTTCAACAAAGGAGAAACCAAAACATTCTTACTACACACATGTGGAGTGGAATAAAAATTATTGTTATTATTATCATTGTTTATTTATCTATTATTATTATTATATTTTTTTTCTAATCAAGGTTCACCGACAAGTTTTCATCTCTGTTGTTATCTCAAAGACTTACCCTCGTAAAGTTAATAAATCCTTGCAGGAGTTAGTCTATATTATCAACCAAAATCTATACTTGCAGTTCGGTTCAAAGATTAAACTAGACATCATGTCCAATTTGATCAAGGTATGCTATTTAACCTAAGCACCACGCTTAAATTTAAAAACCTATAGAAGCATGATCATTACATCCAAACTTGAAACTAAGCACCATGCTTAATTTAGAAAGATGTATAACAAACACTCCTAAACCAAAACATGCTGGCATAGACAAAGGAAGTATGAAAGGATAAACAAGATTCATCCAACAGTAGTGAAAACATTGAATGGTGAAAGAGGACCATAAGCTTTATTATTATTATTATTATTATTATTTTTTTGCAGGTAACAGAAAGTGGTAAGAGTGCAGGATACACGTTACCTTGTGAGGGTCCTCCCCCTAAGCTAGCTCAAAACCTTAGGTTTGGGGTTGTACCCCCGTGCTTTCTGTTTTTCCTACATGGTTAGGATATGGTAGATCACCACATTGACATTTTCAAATGAAATCTCGGGTTGTCTGTAACACTCTAAAATTTGCTTCTTTGGAAATAGAGCTAAAATGAGTTAATTTTGAATTTTTGTGCTCATGAAAACATAGGGAAATAATATTTTTCACTAAATTAAAATTTATCATAAGGTTTAGCAACTTGTTGATGCATTCATGCTGATGCATTTGTGTTTTTGTATTGCTTGGTTTTGACTAAAGATCAAAATGAATTCAAGTTGTTCTTTCAAAATGCGTTTAGGTCGATTTTCCTTTTCCGATATACATATATCATTTTTCTACAATCAAATTTCTTATTTCTCATTTATCAATCGACCTCTACAAACTTCTCGGGAATTTTTCCGACTTTTTCTGTAGCTTGTTTCCACTTCTCTGTGAGCATAATCTAATTTTTAGATGCTCCAAATTATCTTATCATGAGCTCCAAATACTTTATTTGGGTTCCTCATGTTCCATAATGTCTCTGGGAATTTTTCCTGAATTTTCGGAGCTTTCGGAGTATTTTTCGCGGCTTAAATAATAATTCTGGACTTTTCTGGAATTATTTTATCCATGAAAATAATTAATTCCGAAAATAATAAATCTCTCATTTTCCCCAATGCTCAAAGCCCATGTGTAATAATCTTAATAAATCTCAAAGGCCCATACATTTATTTACTAATGGACTTTAATAATTAATTAGGCCTATTAGTAAAGACGGAGGGTGCAACATGAATTAGTACCATATTATTAGTTGATGTGAAGGCGAGGAGTTTTCTCCCAATAAGTATGGACCTACCCCTTAGGCAAAGCACACCAAAACTACCATAAGAGGAGCCCCTAGTTTGGGAAATATCTCATGTAGTAAATTATATTTTTCTCCTCTTTCTCTCGCCGTCGCCGTCGCCGTCGCCGTCACCGTCGCGCTGCCTAGCCCGGCGATACTCTCCTCGGCAACAAGTAAGTCCGCCACCGTCCCTGTATTCTTGGAAAATAAACCCGCAGTCCAAAACATGTTTACAGATTTTATTTTCTTCATTTGAAAGCGTATTTTGTTTCGGTTAAGAATAAATTACGTTTTCAGCTATTTACAGAATTGCCACTGATTTTGTTTTAGCCATAACTTCTCCGTTTTAACTCTGATTTGATCCGTTCAACTTGCGTTAGATTCGTAATTTCATAATCTACATGTTAATACTACTGTTAAGTAGGTTTTCAAATTTTAAAATTCATGATTAGATTTAATCTATTATTTTAATAGAGAAAATCTTGTTTATTTCATATCTTCTACGTTTCAACTTCGTTTTGAGCCATTCAAGTTGCGTTAGATTCATAGCAACAAGATCTACGCATTTGTAACAGTATTTATCATGTCACTAATATTGGAATTTTATGGTTTGAATCATATCTTAAATAACAATTATGCAACTGGGTTTTGTAAATAAAATATGATTTGTTTTACTTTAGTTTTATAATTCGAATCTAAATTTGACTTAAATTATAATCTCTATAAAATATCTTATATATGTTTTTATACTATTAAGATACATAAACCTAATAGTTTTATGGGTAAATCTATCGGTAGTTGTACCGTTTCAACCGTAGCTCCGATTAGCGTGCTTTTTCGCGACTTTGTGTTCGTAGCGATGCGTAGAATCGTGTTTCAAGCTCTTTTACTTATTTTTGTATGATTGGTGTACTTTTCTAATATAGATCTATTGTTTGCTTCGTGTATGATTGTATGGATGTTTGTGTGGTGCTATATGGTTCAGTCAATCGGTGAGGTTTACGTGGTGATTAAGAAGTTATTCTCTGAAGACTAGAAGCTGAGAATTGGAAGCAAAAGATTGAAAGTTGAATACTAAAGGCTTTCGAGCGTATTGCTTTGGGGGAAAAGCAAGTTAAGGCAAGTATAGCATGGGATCATCCTTGTTTCCTATTCACATTTAATATACTTAATTCATTTGCATGTGTCTACCTTGTTACCACTAAGGATATCCTAGCTTTTGGTACTTGTACCTTGGCACCGGTGAAACATTGCATTGGGTAGTATTTATGCTAGTGCTCAAGATAAATAACCATGATATGTAAGTTGACTAATGGTATATGCAATAAACGTTTAAAAGATGTTTTAAAGCAACATGGCTCAAGAGGGCTAGAGCATATTGGGTTGTTTTTATGGTGCTCTAGTTTCTCTCCATAAGGACTCATCTGTAAGCGAACATCCGGGACTTACAGTATAACTATGAGGGCTATAATGGCTCTAGCTTTAGTCAAGTATGAGGACCTTTTCTAGCTTGTTAGTGGTATTCCTTTTTGGCATAAGAATGGCTTGACGAATCGGATATAGTGCGGCCTCTGTCCTTATGAGTATAGGCTACGTGTTATTGTGCCATTTGGAAGGGGGCTCTACATCTGTTTGCTGAGTGAAATCTAATGGCCCTAACTTGTTAGACGAACCTTTGAAAGACTTCATAGTGAACCATGCCGACCTTCCTTGGAAGTGGGTCAAGAGATTAGCTACCTCGGGCGAAAGGGTAAATCACGACTCATAGTGAAAGTGTACAACCTCTGCAGAGTGTAAAACTATTATAACAGCCGAGCTCACGGTCACGAGTGGCCTTGGACCCTTACAGAATAAATAATGAACACTAATGATAATGCTAATACTGATGATATTGATGATCACTAATGATTATTGTTTCTTGCTATACATTATTCTCGTTTACATGATCATGAGGTTATTTGGGCTTATGGTAAACTTGTTGCTACTCAATTGCTAAAAAGATGACTCAATAAAAGCTAATCGCAGTAAACCAGTGTCGACTTTTGAGCCTCATGAACCCTATGATATATTTGCTGAGTTCGACATGGACTCACTCTTGCTATTTCCCACATCTCAGGAAGGGTACTAGACTGCTAGATTCTGGAATTGTTAGGCTTCTGATCAACTAGTCAGTTTGATCCTGGAAGTGAAGGTTATACCCGGTATTCAGAGTTGTCTTGCTGCTGTGTTGCTCTCTAAGGTTATATCTTAAACTATTGCATTATGTTTATTAAGCATTTGTCTCTTGATATTACACTTATCTGTGGCTATATGTGAGATTTGACTTCTTTATTTTACATATAGTGTATGCCTGGTTTTGTTCTTAAAACTAGGTGTGACATTGCCCCGGGATCTTTTCAATCATATGCAGGAATTGAAGCAGCAATTTAAGCTAATTGAGTTTCAAACATTTTATTAAGGCTTAATTGATTTTTGAAAGAAAAGTTTAAGCCTTCTAAATTTAAATTAATGTTTTCAAAAAATTTATTGTTAGTGGCAGGATTCATAATTATATTTTTGTTTATTTTGGCTTGCCCTAACATGAGTTCTTTCAAGGAAGGTTGATTTGCGAAATTTGAATGAGCATAGTTACCTTCTTGATTTTGTGGGTGCGACTGATTCCACCTTTGATCTCCTTGTGGACAGAACCCATTATAGTTGTTGTACCATGTATGTACCTAGGTTTCGAGGTAGTAATTCCTGGAAAGTCCGAAGTTTCCGCACACCTCGCATGGTATATGCGAGTAGAGCGATTAGACAGTACCATGTTTGTCCAAGCATTTTATTAAGAGATCCAATTTTGTGGCCATCATATTTGCTTCCTCCATGGTATGCATGCCGTCTTCTTGGGTTTGGAGTTTGTCTTCACTCCAACCCTGGTTGGAGACCATCTTCTTAATGAGAGTTGTAGCTTTGCTGACTATGAGTGAGAAGAAGGCTCCTTCGGTAGCAGTGTTGACAGTAGTTATTATCCATTATAAACCACCATTAAAACTTGAAATCATGCATGAAAATGATCACCAATATAGACTTAGGGGTTTAAACTGATAATTTCTGTAACAGAACCGACCAAATTATAAGAGCACAAGTACAAAAACAAGTGCCAAAACGCTCAAATTTTTGAACTTGAGCCCATATAATCCCGTAGTCAATCGAAACCATAAAGGACTTCAAACTAGCTCATTTACAACCAGGATCGCATCATTCAACATAACACATCACACGTTATATTTCACCAGTAGTTTAGAAATTAACTTACAACACCACGGAGTCGCAATTATTACAAACCAAGTTTATAAAGTAGCGGAAGCATAACACACACACACACTTAGTTCGAATACTATTGCTAGTCTTATAGATCAACATCCCACAAAAGCATTAAGGGAAGTAAACTACAGACGATCACACCCGGGTGATCTAGTCCTCATCACCCGCGGGGTGGAGGCAAGTCTTGTAGAAGCCCTGATATAGCATGTCATCTGCAACAAGAGGGAATAAACCCTGAGTACGGGAATGTACTCAGCTAGACTTACCTGTCGAAATGGAAAATAAAAGACACCAAGGATTATGCAAGGCTTTCAAGGGTGGAGTTGGCTGACATCATATTTTGCGGAAAAGCATAAGTAATTGTAACTCTTTTAACCTGTACTAGCAGTCATTTTTAGCATTAACCTGTCATCTATCTTAGCACCTGTACTTAACATGCACTTGATTATAAGCAACCAGTAATAACCATAGCAGGTATAAATTGAGGCAACATTATATCATCATCCACTTAACCATCTGTTCAATTTAATGAGATCAACATTGTCGTTGCTCAAGTCAAGTGCTCACTAACCGGGAGCGACAGCGATTCGAATCGAATTCCTATCTAGTTGGAGGGGTACTTCTAACACTCACTGAGACACGCCTGGCGAGGGCTGCTCAGGTCACCTTTGGTACAATTCAGGAGTCACGGGTTCGATTGATGCCGCATCCCCAAGGGCAACACTCTGCCAGGTGATAGGGACTCTAACCCCCCTTGGTCTTATGCTAATGTCCCCAAGCACATCCTTACTTCCGCCAAGATGCGACCTACCTTTCGATTCCTGGCATGAACTGTATTACTCGGATTCACGGTCGGAATGACTTATCCAGCCAACTAAGTGTTAGACTGCGTTCAACATAACTCAAGGACATATAGCGAATCGGTCCTTAAACGACTCAAATGGGCATAGCTTCGCACCCAAGACGTGCAGTGTCTTGTGGCTGCACTATCAAACTCCCGCCTAGTCTCAAATTCATTTTAAAGCATGATTCCATCCACGATAACTAAACATAGACACTCATGACCCACTGCACCTAAATTTCGCGGATGACCGAAAATTATCCGACTTCTACTGCACTAAGCAAGGCTAAGCATTTACACGTGCCTAAACTTAAATTAGGATTCAAGTGCGATATCTGGACAAGGATAGATATAATGCAACAAGTGTTTTCACTCAACTCTTACAACTTAATGCAATAAACAAGTAAAAGTACTCAATGTTTGATATAAATAAAGATCGGGTCAGCATGCACCGGGGCTTGCCTTTTAAGAAAGAGGAAGGGCGGTGGTCCGGGCACTCCGGTAGCTCATCAACGGCGTTTCCTTCATTGGCTGCCTCTTCGGGTTCTCCTGACTGCTCCTAATCCTCCTCCGGTATTGCTCCCTCGAACTCTAGGAGTGTCACTCCCTCCAGTACACCTATTGCATGAATGTATAATAAATCTCATGGATGCATAAGAAGCAATGCAACATGCTCAGAATGAAATGTACTACAGCAATCCTAGTGCTCTATTCAAATCACTTCATAAAAGTGCATATTTCTTCTCTGGTAGAGAAGTACTTACCTAATCTACACAACCTAATGTATAATTGTTCCTCCTCAGTTAAGGGTCTAACACCTAACAATCAACAAGAACAACATTACTTAAGGTTACCACCAACCTAAGCACAAAATAGCACAACGACAAATTCTGGACAGTAGCTAAGTATTTCCACCATAACTATAGATTCAAAAATCCAAATGGCATGATAAAAGACAATTTGGAAAGCTTATAAAATGCTCTACAATTCACTTTCTGACCTCAACACTTAATTACAATGTTTACCTAGTCAAAATTCTAAAGTTCCAAAAATCTATCCTCTCCAAATAGAGAGCAGCCATTTTTGGATAGCCACTTTAAATAGCCACAACTCCTAAACTACTGGGCCAAATGCCACCAAATTTTGACACAAACTAGTTTAACAAGTTTACTACCACTTTGGTATTCACAAGTTTTCCAGTAAACACCTTTATCAAGGTCCCAACCCAAAAATTCTACCAGCTATCTAGAGAACCCAGAAATGTGAAAATTAGATATTTATTCATGTGTCAAACCACCCTTATAACCCAACTAATGACACAACTAGGTCACATATGGCATGAAACCACCAGAAAATAAGGTATGTCCACCCAAATCATTTATTTTGACCCCTTTCTTAATTTATTTAGTTAATTAGGTGATTAAAGCAATATATAGCAAAATTACAGTAGCTATCTAATGCTTTACATAGATCACCATAAAAATTTCAAAGCAATTGGACAAGCAGAATTTCCTATATCAAAAATAACAGATGGCATGTCTAGTTCTAGCATAAATAGGAAACCCTATTGAAAAGTATCAAACAATAGATTTCATATTTTTCCTAGTATCATTCTAGCCTAAGAAAAACACTCACAAAATTTTACCTTTACTGGACCTATAGAAAAATTATGAAAATTCACACAAGATCCCTCCATACAAACAAGAGAAATACATAACTCCTACATACAGTGTCCAAAATGTATGAGAATTTAACTACAAGCTATTCATGATATGAACAGTCCGCCATAAAAATTTCATGCTATTTGGATTTACACAGAAAAAGATATAATTACCCCTATTTCCCACATGAATAAAAGAGATAATTAGTAACCCTATTTTGCATAAAAGAACATGGCACATATTATATTTTTAATAAAAAACAGACACTATCAGGAACTCAACAAAATTAGAACCATATCATTTGGATCTACCAATCATCAGATATGAATTTCACAAAACAGTATTCAAACTGTGAAATAAATAAAGGAAAACAAAAATCAAAACCCTAAAGAGCTGCTGGGCCGGCTACCCACAGCGTGGCCCGCTGACCCGCGCGTGGCTTCATCTGGCCGGCGCGGCCCACCAGTGCGCACGGCCCACGATCCTGTCCCACCAGCGCGCTTCTGCCAAGCGAGGCCACCAGATAGGAAGGGCCCACGCGTCAGCCATAGGCCGGATTAGAGGAGAGCTCCGGCGAGCAATAGCTCACCGCCGGTGGCTCCTGCGGCTGCGCCAAGCACCCCACCGTGCTCCCCAATGCCAAGCGCATTCTAGCATGCTACTTTTCCCTACTCGACCTCATCGGAACCTACTCGCCGTCGACCAAGGCGGACGGTGGTGCTTGGTGACGGGGCGCCGGCGACGGTGAGGCTGCACTACCTCGTCCGAGCTCGGTATGAGCTTCACCAGACCATGGTGGAACTAGCCAAGAAGAAAAGGAGGGATGGATGGCTTCCTAACTACCACGACCAAGCGGGCTTGGACTCCTACGAGGTCCCGCCCGTGGTGACCGTGGCGGATCCGAGAATGTGGCCTCACCTGCGGCCCAAAGGAGCACCTGGAAGGAAGGGTAAGGTAGAGGGAGTAGTGACGGAGCCAGGGATGAGGTTTTGTCACACCCGGTTTTAAGGACAAAACCAGATATACACTATATGTGAAATAAAGACGACAAATCTCACATATAGCCACAGATAAGTGTAATATCAAAAGACAAATGCTTAATATACATAACTCAATAGTATAAAGTATACCTTAAAGAGTAACACAGCGGAAAGACAACTCCAAACACCGGGTGTAGACCTCACTCCAGGATCAAACTAACTGGTTGATCACAAGCCTAACAATTCCAGAATCTAACAGTCTGGTACCCTTCCTGAGATGTGGGGAAATAGCAAGAGTGAGTCCATGTCGAACTCAACAAATATAACATGGGGTTCATGAAGCTCAAAAGGTTTGACACGAGTTTACTGCGATAGCTTTTATTATGTCATCTTTTAGCAATTGAGTAGCAACAAGTTTACCATAAACCCAAATAACCTCATGATCATGTAAACGAGAATAATGTATAGCAAGAAACAATAATCATTAGTGAGCATCAATATCATCAATATTATCATTATCATCAGTGTTCATCATTTATTCTGTAAGGGTCCAAGGCCACTCGTGACCGTGAGCACGGCTGATATACCAGTTTTACACTCTGCAGAGGTTGTACACTTTCACTGTGAGTCGTGATTTACCCTTTCGCCCGAGGTAGCTAAACTCTTGACCCACTTCCAAGGAAGGTCGGCAGGGTTCACTATGAAGTCTTTCAAAGGTTCGTCTAACAAGTTAGGGCCATTAGATTCACTCGGCAAACAGATGTAGAGCCCCCCTTCCAAATGGCACAATAACGCGCAGCCTATACACATAAGGACAGAGGCCGCACTATACCCGATTCGTCAAGCCGTTCTTACGCCATGAAGGAATACCTCTAACAAGCTAGAAAAGGTCCTCATACTTGACTAAAGCCAGAGCCATATAGCCCTCACAGTTGTACTGTAAGTCCCGGATGTTCGCTTATAGATAAGTCCTTAGGGAGAGAAACTAGAGCACCAAAAATACCCCAAGCTCTAGCCCCCTTGAGCCATGTTGCTATAAAGCATCTTTTAAACGTTTATTGCATATACCATTAGTCAAGTTACAGATCATGGTTATTTATCTTGAGCACTAGCATAATACTACCCAATGCAATGTCCCATGGGTGTCAAGGTACAAGATACAAAACTAGGATATCCTTAGTGGTAACAAGGTAGACACATGCACATGAATTAAGTATATTAAAGGTGAATAGGAAACAAGGATGATCCCATGTTATACTTGCCTTATACACCGATCCTTCGGTAAGCTTTAATCTTTGATGTCCTTCTTCTTCTTGGATCACCACGTATATCTCACCGACTGGACTTGATCAATAAATCACCACACACACATCGATACAATCATACACGAAGCAAACAATAGATCTAAATTAGAACAGTACACCAAACATATGAAACAATATGTGAAAAGATTTTAAAGAGGTTCTACGCATTGCTATGAACACACAGGCGCGAAAAGCACTCTAATCGAAGCTACGGTTGAAAAGATACATCTACCGAAAGATTTGCTCATAGAAGAAAATATAAAACTATTAGTTTCATATGTTTTAATTATATAATAACATATATAAGATATTTTATAGATACTATATATGGAATTAAGTCAAATTTAGATTCAAATTATGAAACTAAAGTAAAACAAATCATATTTTATTTACAAAACCCAGTTGCATAATTATTAATCAAGATATGATTTAAACCATAAAATTTCAGAATTAGTAATATGGCAAATACTATCACTAACGCGTAGATCTCATTGCTATGAATCTAACGCAACTCGAATGAGCTAAAACGGATCTAAAACGTAGAAGATATGATTTAAACAAGATCTACTTTATTAAAGTAATAGATTAAATCTCACATCGGAACTTAAAAATAGAAAACCTAACCAACAGTAACACTAACAGTATAACAAGTTTGTAAAACTCTTCTACACGTTACTACGATCACATAGACATAAAGATCATGAAATTTGGATTTAAAAAGTTATGAGTTTTCTAAGATTTCCTATAGATAAATAATTACTTTAATATAAACTCGAAAATAAATTATCTCAAACCTACTGTACAGTTCTATCATCATGTAGAGCTCGCAAATACGAATCTAACGCAATTTGAATGGATCAAATCGGAGTTAAAACGGATAATTTATGACTAAAACCAACTCAGTGGCAAAACTGTAAATATCAGAAAACGTATTTTTCAATTACTGAGACGAAATACGCTTTCAACAGATCAAAACGAACGCGGGATAATACGTTTTGGACTGCGGGTTTACAACTTAAAAACTTCAGGGACTCTTTAGCAAGATTCACAGGCGAACCGGTATCTTTAAATAACGGCCGTCCGATTTAAAATGGACGGTCCAGATCGGATCGGGGAGAGAGCCGGCGGCGCTCCGGCCGGAACAGGGCCCGACGGTGACTCTCCGCGGCGGCGCCATGGCCGGAATATCCTATCTCGTGCTACGGAGCACGAGCTTACGAACGGAAAACACAGGGAGAGAGAGAATGGCATGGCGAGCTCACCCCGCGCGAAGATGGGACCGGAGGATGACCGGAAGGCGGCGGCTAGCTCGCGGTGGCGGACGGTGGAGGCGGAGCTTCGACGGTGGCCACCACGGGACGATAAAGGCTGCGATTTGTAGTCCAATGTGAAGCGGAGGGAGGCGGCACCCCGTTTTTATAGCCTGAAGGCATCGCTAAAGAAGGAAAGGGGAGGATTGAGGAGATGGAATCGGATCGGGGAAAAGAGGGAAAGGAATCCGGCGGCGTGGGGAGGAAGAAGCGCCTGACACGTGGGTCCGGGCTGTCAGCGACGCGGGAGCGGGGAAACGCGCTCGCGCGGTGAAGCTGGGCCGGCGGCCGCTGGCTGGGCTCGGCCCACGCGGAAGAAGGCGGGCGCGGGAGAAAACGGGCCGCTGGTAGCAGGCCGAGACGAGCGCTGGGCTGAAAACCGAAAGAAAATGATTTTCCTTTTCTTTTTCCTTTTCTAATTTTTCAAAGCAAATTTTCAAAAGATTTTCAAATCCAAATTTGAATTTAAAACAAACCACTCATTTCAAAAATTTAAATGCAACAGCATGAGTGCACAAACATGTTTCTACTCTTATATTTAATTTTAAATTTATAAAAATTATTATAATTCTAAATTTTCATGCTCACAAAAATATACAAAAATCATATTTTCCCTATTTTTATTCTTTTCAAATTTTTAGGGTGTGACAATTCTACCCCCCTTAAAATGAATCTCGTCCCGAGATTTGGAAGATGATGACAAAAGAGATAATGACACTTTGTCTTTATTTGATCCTCATTTTCCAAATTACTCTTTCGTGCAGAGTCATGAGACAGTTTCTCATATCCTGACTGACTAATCTGCCTAAACATAATCATCTCTCCAATTGAGCTCCTCCAATATTGTTTGTTCCTCTGCTATGACTTCTGTAAACTCATGATCCACTTTGCTACCCTCGGTGTACCTATCTTCTAATTGATCATTCTCATTTTCCTTAGGTAAGAGTTGACCCCCTTGATACTCAATTCTTTTCCCTGACGGTGTTGTTAAGAGCATTGTGCATCGAGTACCATGAATCACTCCTTTGTAAGCACAGAGCCATCCATTACCAAGAACCACGTGAATTTTAAGTGATTCCAACACAATGAGTGTCGCGGTGAAGTTTTCCTGGTTTATGACAAGACTGACATTCGGGCATATCTGATCTGTCTGCATTTCTCCCACTGGGGTTTGAATTAGCAAAGGCCTCCTCATTAGACACTTCACCATCTTGCACGTCTCTACCATGTCGGCGGAAATGAAAGAATGCGAAGCACTAGGGTCAAATAAAGCAAAAACTTGTACTGAGCTTACTTGAATATAACCTCCCACTACTTTGGTAACTCCATGAATTTTATCCATATCCACATTGCTCAGTCTTCCATTGACATAGTTTTGCTGCGCTTTGCTTCCTTGAGCAGGCTTCTTATGGGCTTTTTTTTCGCTTTCGTTGTTGTGGATTCTGACTTAGTTCACTCCCAACTTGCTCTTCAACATTGTTGTTTTGATAGTGCTCGGCTTCATCATACCCATAACATCCTTCAATGGCAGAAACATCAACCTTTTCCCACATATCAGTGCGAGACATCATATAGGGCTCCTGAGTCATGAGACACTACACTTCCTGTCATCAAGTGACCAACATCAGCAACACGAGCAAGTATAGATGATCATAATCATGAACTATCCAAAAGGACAACTCTCGTCTCCATGGACCCAAAGTTATCAACCTTGTTCACAGGACATTTTTGCTCAAGAGTGGCAACTCAATCATGGAGACTAACCAATACTTCCAACTAAAGAGTTCAATCTTAATAATCCTTCTTTACATTGGCTACCCCCCTTAAAATAAGGGACACCAAATAGGGTAGCTTGAACCTTTTTCTTCTAGATGAGCTACTTAGCATAAAAGTGTTCTGACATCCCAATGATACTCTTGTGTATGGGTAAGAACAAGAAATCTGAAATTTCTCACGAGCAGAAAATCAGCAGTGCAGTAAAACAGCTGTAACTCTCATTCTGTTAATCCAATGAAGCTGTAGTTTACACCGATGGAAAACTTATAAAATTCTCTGCAACTTTCTTATAGAACACACTTCCAGATTCTGTAGTTAACTTGGTCGAAAACAGCACATAACAGATTCTGTTCCAGGTTTCAGACAGCACAGTTGCATCGTCTTGTGATTTTTGTATCTCCCAATCCAAAATAACTATGAGGGTGGTTCTTGCATTTAGAGATAGATGTTGAAGTCACTCTTGTCCAGAATTCTCTCATGATTTTTGGTCTTTCAAGAACAGAGATATGAGTTGATAAAGACAGGCTGCTCCGAAAGACAAGATATAGAAAGCAGGAGATAACCAAAACCCAGCTATTTATTTCATTAATCCTTATACCTTATACATATAAACTAAATGAAATCATGGTCAAAGCCCACGAGATCATTCCACTCATTACAAAATTCCAACTCAAGCATAAACATAAGCACAAAGCAACTAAACACTTAAAAGTTCATAAGCCACACATGAAGACGACTCAACTTGGCTACTAACGGTTTTATTACACGGGACATAACTCCTATTCCTTAAACATGGTGTGATTGTAGCAGTATCCAAAGTAGATAACATCTCTTACATTCCTTATTGCTTTATATGAACATCTGAATCTCTGCATCTTCCATTCTTATAACTCATACCTTAAGATGGGTCAACCTGGTATCCCTCAGGTGTAGATTTAATACCCTTATACTCAATCCTTTCTCCTGAAAGTGTAGTTAGAAACACTGAACATTGGGCATACTCAATCACTCCTTTACAAGTAGATAACCAGTCTATTCCAAGGATAACATCAATGTCCCTTAATTCCAAAACAATGAGGTTTACCTTAAAATTTACCCCCTTTATGTCAAGACTAACTTTTGGGCATACACGGTCTGCCTTTATTTCACCTCTTGGAGTTTCAACCATAACTGTTTTCCCCCTTGGAAGCATAAGTATGTTATGATCTTTTGCATATTGTATAGATATGAACGAATGTGAGGCACTGGGGTCAAACAAAACCTTGGCATTTCCTGAACTTACTGGAATTGATCCAAACACGACCTCCTTAGCTCCAGGAATGGTGGAAATATCCACATGTTTCAACTTTCCATGGATGTAATTTCTCTTTAATTTATTTCCCTGCACATGCTCCTTTTGGACATCCTGTCCTGGGTCTCGCTGTTGTTGATTCTTCTGTGGGCAAGATTTGATATAATGTCCTTCCTGCTGGCAATGATAACACTTTCTCTTAGCTAGATCTTTTGTGATGTCATACTCTACGGAACTGTTGTTTGGTATGCTGCTATCTTGCTGGCCATAAAAGTTCATCTTCGTCCCTTTGGCTTGTTTCCTAGCTTGTTTGGCCTTTCGGGGTTGATACTCCTTATAGGTAATTGTCCACCCATCTATGACTACTTCATGGGGAGTAGTTTTAGCGGAAGGGGCTTCTAACTCTTCAGGGTTTGGATTTGTTTGACAGGGGATCAGGGCTGCATGTGACAATGTAGTAGAACTCGCTTGCTCATTGCTTTCCACTAGTGGTTCTAATGAGATTGTCTTTCTCTTCTTGTCCATGTTGTTCTCAAAATTTGGATCCACCTTGACTTTCCCCTTATTAGACTCATTTCGAAGACAGGGAAAACCATAATGCTTACAGCAGTGACATTGTTCCTGCTCTCCAAATGCCTTATTATCAACATCTTTATTGGATTTCATATTCTTCCAAACTTCTGCTACTTGTATCTTCTCTGGCCCCTTGGATATGTTGGCTTGACCTTGAGATAAGCATCATTGAGAATTCCCATGTTGAGCCATTTCTTCTAGTAATTGGTTTTGCATCGCTAATGGTTTCTTGTCAAAAGTGAGCAAGAGCGACACAATTCAGTCCTCTTAACCTCTGAAATCCACAGTCTTCTCGTCACGAGCCGTCTAATAGACAAGGAGAAAAGGTTCAAATAGAGACAAGGTTTTTATAACAGAACGGGGATAGAATTAAGCATAACTTTGAGAAAATAACAAAGTTAAAGAGAAGCAAGAAATAGGCAACAATGAGAACATGCTAAACGTCCAGTTCTAACTAGGCTTGCGTCCTACAGTCAGCATTGCTCTGATACCAATCTGTCACACCCGGTTTTAAGGACAAAACCAGATATACACTATATGTGAAATAAAGACGACAAATCTCACATATAGCCACAGATAAGTGTAATATCAAAAGACAAATGCTTAATATACATAACTCAATAGTATAAAGTATACCTTAAAGAGTAACACAGCGGAAAGACAACTCCAAACACCGGGTGTAGACCTCACTCCAGGATCAAACTAACTGGTTGATCACAAGCCTAACAATTCCAGAATCTAACAGTCTGGTACCCTTCCTGAGATGTGGGGAAATAGCAAGAGTGAGTCCATGTCGAACTCAACAAATATAACATGGGGTTCATGAAGCTCAAAAGGTTTGACACGAGTTTACTGCGATAGCTTTTATTATGTCATCTTTTAGCAATTGAGTAGCAACAAGTTTACCATAAACCCAAATAACCTCATGATCATGTAAACGAGAATAATGTATAGCAAGAAACAATAATCATTAGTGAGCATCAATATCATCAATATTATCATTATCATCAGTGTTCATCATTTATTCTGTAAGGGTCCAAGGCCACTCGTGACCGTGAGCACGACTGATATACCAGTTTTACACTCTGCAGAGGTTGTACACTTTCACTGTGAGTCGTGATTTACCCTTTCGCCCGAGGTAGCTAAACTCTTGACCCACTTCCAAGGAAGGTCGGCAGGGTTCACTATGAAGTCTTTCAAAGGTTCGTCTAACAAGTTAGGGCCATTAGATTCACTCGGCAAACAGATGTAGAGCCCCCCTTCCAAATGGCACAATAACGCGCAGCCTATACACATAAGGACAGAGGCCGCACTATACCCGATTCGTCAAGCCGTTCTTACGCCATGAAGGAATACCTCTAACAAGCTAGAAAAGGTCCTCATACTTGACTAAAGCCAGAGCCATATAGCCCTCACAGTTGTACTGTAAGTCCCGGATGTTCGCTTACAGATAAGTCCTTAGGGAGAGAAACTAGAGCACCAAAAATACCCCAAGCTCTAGCCCCCTTGAGCCATGTTGCTATAAAGCATCTTTTAAACGTTTATTGCATATACCATTAGTCAAGTTACAGATCATGGTTATTTATCTTGAGCACTAGCATAATACTACCCAATGCAATGTCCCATGGGTGTCAAGGTACAAGATACAAAACTAGGATATCCTTAGTGGTAACAAGGTAGACACATGCACATGAATTAAGTATATTAAAGGTGAATAGGAAACAAGGATGATCCCATGTTATACTTGCCTTATACACCGATCCTTCGGTAAGCTTTAATCTTTGATGTCCTTCTTCTTCTTGGATCACCACGTATATCTCACCGACTGGACTTGATCAATAAATCACCACACACACATCGATACAATCATACACGAAGCAAACAATAGATCTAAATTAGAACAGTACACCAAACATATGAAACAATATGTGAAAAGATTTTAAAGAGGTTCTACGCATTGCTATGAACACACAGGCGCGAAAAGCACTCTAATCGAAGCTACGGTTGAAAAGATACATCTACCGAAAGATTTGCTCATAGAAGAAAATATAAAACTATTAGTTTCATATGTTTTAATTATATAATAACATATATAAGATATTTTATAGATACTATATATGGAATTAAGTCAAATTTAGATTCAAATTATGAAACTAAAGTAAAACAAATCATATTTTATTTACAAAACCCAGTTGCATAATTATTAATCAAGATATGATTTAAACCATAAAATTTCAGAATTAGTAATATGGCAAATACTATCACTAACGCGTAGATCTCATTGCTATGAATCTAACGCAACTCGAATGAGCTAAAACGGATCTAAAACGTAGAAGATATGATTTAAACAAGATCTACTTTATTAAAGTAATAGATTAAATCTCACATCGGAACTTAAAAATAGAAAACCTAACCAACAGTAACACTAACAGTATAACAAGTTTGTAAAACTCTTCTACACGTTACTACGATCACATAGACATAAAGATCATGAAATTTGGATTTAAAAAGTTATGAGTTTTCTAAGATTTCCTATAGATAAATAATTACTTTAATATAAACTCGAAAATAAATTATCTCAAACCTACTGTACAGTTCTATCATCATGTAGAGCTCGCAAATACGAATCTAACGCAATTTGAATGGATCAAATCGGAGTTAAAACGGATAATTTATGACTAAAACCAACTCAGTGGCAAAACTGTAAATATCAGAAAACGTATTTTTCAATTACTGAGACGAAATACGCTTTCAACAGATCAAAACGAACGCGGGATAATACGTTTTGGACTGCGGGTTTACAACTTAAAAACTTCAGGGACTCTTTAGCAAGATTCACAGGCGAACCGGTATCTTTAAATAACGGCCGTCCGATTTAAAATGGACGGTCCAGATCGGATCGGGGAGAGAGCCGGCGGCGCTCCGGCCGGAACAGGGCCCGACGGTGACTCTCCGCGGCGGCGCCATGGCCGAAATAGCCTATCTCGTGCTACGGAGCACGAGCTTACGAACGGAAAACACAGGGAGAGAGAGAATGGCATGGCGAGCTCACCCCGCGCGAAGATGGGACCGGAGGATGACCGGAAGGCGGCGGCTAGCTCGCGGTGGCGGACGGTGGAGGCGGAGCTTCGACGGTGGCCACCACGGGACGATAAAGGCTGCGATTTGTAGTCCAATGTGAAGCGGAGGGAGGCGACACCCCGTTTTTATAGCCCGAAGGCATCGCTAAAGAAGGAAAGGGGAGGATTGAGGAGATGGAATCGGATCGGGGAAAAGAGGGAAAGGAATCCGGCGGCGTGGGGAGGAAGAAGCGCCTGACACGTGGGTCCGGGCTGTCAGCGACGCGGGAGCGGGGAAACGCGCTCGCGCGGTGAAGCTGGGCCGGCGGCCGCTGGCTGGGCTCGGCCCACGCGGAAGAAGGCGGGCGCGGGAGAAAACGGGCCGCTGGTAGCAGGCCGAGACGAGCGCTGGGCTGAAAACCGAAAGAAAATGATTTTCCTTTTCTTTTTCCTTTTCTAATTTTTCAAAGCAAATTTTCAAAAGATTTTCAAATCCAAATTTGAATTTAAAACAAACCACTCATTTCAAAAATTTAAATGCAACAGCATGAGTGCACAAACATGTTTCTACTCTTATATTTAATTTTAAATTTATAAAAATTATTATCATTCTAAATTTTCATGCTCACAAAAATATACAAAAATCATATTTTTCCTATTTTTATTCTTTTCAAATTTTTAGGGTGTGACAGGTTTGGAGGATGCTTGATGAGGACATCCTTCACTATTACCCACTGGCAAAGACGCAACAAAAAAGGGCCAAGTGGCCTAGTTGTAGTCGGGCGGCGACCGTGTGAGCATCTGAATAATCCCACCTTGCTTAACATGGGAGGAGGAAACCACCTTAAAAGAGAGAGCCACCCTTCCCCTATCGGACTAGTCTTTTAGGGACATTGGAACGATGAGGACATCCTCCACTATTACCCACTGGCAAAGACACAACAAAAAAGGCTAAGTGGCCTAGTTGTAGTCGGGCGGCGACCGTGTGAGCCTCTGAATAATCCCACCTTGCTTAGCTTGGGAGGAGAAAGCCACCTTAAAAGAGAGAGCCACTCTTCCCCTATCGGACTAGTCTTTTAGGGACATTGGGCCTTTCTCCGAGTGGGTGTGCATAAGAACTATTGGGGTCTGGGCAACCTTAATTTATTAGGCCTTGGCCAACCCCACCTGGGCCGGATGTATCATTTGGTATCAGAGCTGGGCCCTTGTTTAAGGGGGTGGAAATGATGAGGACATCCTCCACTATTACCCACTGGCAAAGATACAACAAAAAAATGCCAAGTGGCCTAGTTGTAGTCAGGCGGTGACCGTATGAGCCTCTGAATAATCCCACCTTGCTTACCTTGGGAGGAGGAAGCCACCTTAAAAGAGAGAGCCACCCTTCCCCTATCAGACTAGTCTTTTAGGGACATTGGGCCTTTCTCCAAGTGGGTGTGCATAAGAACTGTTGGGGTCCGGGCAACCTTAATTTATTGGGCCTCGGCCAACCCCACCTGGGCCGGATGTATCATTAATGATGAGGACATCCTCCACTATTACCCGCTGGCAAAGACGTAGCAAAAAAGGGCCAAGTGGCCTAGTTGTAGTCGGGCAGCGACTGTGTGAGCCTCTGAATAATCCCACCTTGCTTAGCTTGGGAGGAGGAAACCACCTTAAAAGAGAGAGCCACCCTTCCCCTATCAGACTAGTCTTTTAGGAACATTGGGCCTTTCCCCGAGTGGGTGTGCATAAGAACTGTTAGGGTCCGGGCAACTTTAATTTATTGGGCCTCGGCCAACCCCATCTAGGCCGGATGTATCATTTGGTATCAGAGCTAGGCCCTTTGTTTAAGGGGGTGGAAATGATGAGGACATCCTCCACTATTATCCGTTGGCAAAGACGCAACAAAAAAGGGCCAAGTGGCCTAGTTGTAGTCAGGCGGTGACCGTGTAAGCCTCTGAATAATCCCACCTTGCTTAGCTTGGGAGGAGGAAACCACCTTAAAAGAGAGAGCCACCCTTCTCCTATCGGACTAGTCTTTTAGGGACATTGGGTCATTCTCCGAGTGGGTGTGCATAAGAACTGTTGGGCTCCAGGCAACCTTAATTTATTGGGCCTCGACCAACCCCACCTGGGCTAGATGTATCAACAGTGGTGCGGTGGTGAGTGCGCGTGGCGGCGACGGAGCTTGTGGCAATGGCAGCGACTTTGTTTCCGCCCCGACGCACACAGAGGGAGGAAGAAGGGAAGGAGATGGAGTGAGGGGCGAGCGTCGGCTCCGTGGCGTCCTTGAGGACCTCGCGGCCTGACCGGTGGGGCCACGGCCAGCGTACGGGCACCACCACGTGCCCACGCGGCGTTCACGGTCTGAGGCCGGTCGGCCATTTCCCCCCTTCCTCGGTTTGAACTGCAACACGTGCAACAGAGCGTTGCAACATTGCAACATGGGCATCTTCAGAATAGTAGCAGCTTTGAAGCCCTGTAGCTCTCAAACCAGCCCGAATCATGAGATGAGCCAATTAACAAAATTGTAGCTCATAAAATTCTCCACAACTTCATCAATATGAGCTAAACCTAAATCAGCATAGTTTGGGAGTTATAGAGCAAGGAACAGAATCTGTTTTTGTGGGACAACAGAAAATCAGTAGCACAGAAAAGTGGAAATTTGACTACCTTAGGGACTGAATCATGAAGTGAGCCAATTGACAAAGTTGAAGCTTACAAAAGTTACTACAACTTTGTTAATATGAACGTGAACTGATTTTGCTTCTAAGCTGGAGATTCTGAGGGTTCAGTTTGCATTACTTCACTAATTAGCATGAAAACAGCACCTAGGTGCCTAATTACCCCAAGCCCTCATCATGCAAATTGTTCCACTAATTACCCTAAATGTAATTAAGCCATTATAGGACATAATTAACCACTGTGCTCAAAGGTCACACACAATTCCAAGTGTCACATAGGTTGAAACAAGCAAAACAATTCTTTCAACTAAAATGTTGCCAAACCATGTTGCATATGTTTCAAGCTCTAGTTGCAACAAGTAATCTTATTATGTTATACTACCAACATTGCCATGTTTCAAAGTATGAGACCCCCATGTTTCACCTACAAGTTGTACCACTCTCATTTCATAAGCTAACAATTTTGAAACAACTGGATAAAGCAGGTTGCACACTCATGTTGCAAGCAACTCAATGCACAAATGAGATGAATGATGCTCATGCTTATGAAATGCAAGTGCAAATAGGGAAGCCAAACACCTAGGGTGTTACAATTTCCATGAGTTTTGATGAATCTATGTTTTTAGCAGGATTTATCTAGAAAACCGTCAAGGAGGATCAAAATGTCAAATTAAATCACGCTTATCTGTGGTGAAAACTACTCTAGAAGGTTCCAGAGAACATCGGAAAGCCACACCACCGAAGCGGAGGGCAGGAGGCTGCCAGGTGGGGCCGGTTAGCCACACCTACAGGCCGATCGGCCCCACCTGCAGATTCTAGAGAACACCAGAAGCCACACCACCAAAGCAAAGGGAAGAGGCTGCAAAGTGGGGTCGACTGGCCCCACCTGCAGGCCTACCAGCCCCCTAGGCCCACCTATCATGCTTTGCTTTGAAAGTCGGTTCTCCACTGCCTTAAGGATTGCATCTACACTGTTCTTTCGAGTCGATTTGATCCAAGGGCTTAGGATTGATGCTCTGGCCTATATATACCAAAACCCTACCCCCTTTCCATTAGATCTGACATAAGTCAAGATCACATTAGAAATTAGGGTTTCTAGAGAAAAAAGAATAGAGCTCCAATTCTTCACGTTCTAGTATAGGCTAGCTAGCAAGGTTTAAGTAGGGTTTAGGCTATTGCTTAGGATTCTAGATTCACCTTCTAGAGACTGGTATATCCATTGTATCCCTCTTTTATTTATGACTTTGTGCTACTTTAATATTATGTTGCTATTTATTATGTTCCTAGTTTGCTCTAGTTGTATACTTGATATAGTTATGATTGATGATGAATTTATGCATATATTTGCAAAGTGGTTGGCTCAATACTCGAGTGAGTTAAGTGGACGACATTTATGTAAGTGTGGTGCTTAAATATTATTTGCTTGCGGATGCATTCTACACTCTAGGTCATGTGGTAGATCGTGGATGTGACTCTCCCATTAAGTCCTTTGTAGTCCACTCCCCATTTGTTGAACAAGTAGAATCCGATTGTGAAGGGAGTCAAGCTATGTTCTTGATCTTCCTTAGTAATGTTCCCTATGCATATGTACAGAGTTAGTTATGCTATAGATGAGAGTGTATATACTTGGGTGTACAAAAGAATTAGTAAATAAGGAATAACTTAGGAATCTTTTGCTCTAAATGAATCTCTTGTTTAGTCATACTATATTTATGAGTATCTATTTCTATCTTTGGAATACCACTATTACCTTACACTTATCATTTATTTATCATTTGACTTACCCCTGCCATAGCTTGAGGGTGGTTTTATCATAAGTATATATTTGTCAATATCTCTATGCCAACACAATCCTATAGCTCCTTCCTATGGATAAAATATAAATAACGATATCTGGCATACTCCTGGGTGAAATGCTACAATAGTATATTATTTGTGCGCTTGTAGATACTTTAATATATATAATTTCCGTCTAAGTTTTCAAGTGTCATTTATAATTACCAACAATGCATTTCTAGCATCATGCTAGGGATGACAACTTAGTAAAGAGTGATGCTAAGAAATGTCAACAAGCAGCATCTATGTGGGCTCTAGATGTGAAAGTTAGCCCTTTGTAGAAGTTCTAAAGGGTCAACCAGTCCTCCATCCCATGGTGTGGGCAGGCAAGGATGTATTCTTATGTTGTCTGCTGGAAGTTGGAAATTCTTCACCAACACTCAACCATTGGTGATTCACCAATAGCTTTCAATCAGAATCAACCTAATCAAAAGGAAGCTCAACACCAGTTTCTGAAGCTATGGTTGACAAGACTCTACATGAGTTCTCTACTCCAAGCACTGAGAACATTCATACTGGACCAACACTCAGAACTGATAACCTTGATTTTGAGCTCAATCCAAGCCTCATCAACATGGTGCAAGCTACCCTATTCAGCAGAAAGGCACATGAAGATGCTAGTGCTCATCTTTAGAATTTCTTGGAGATAAGCAGCACGGTAGTCATCAAGGACGTTGCTCAAGACATCATACTACTTTGCTTGTTTCCATTCTCACTTATGGGAAGAGCAAAGCAGTGGTTCTACACCAACAGAGATCACATCAACACATGGGCAAAGTGTTCAAAGGCCTTCCTAGAAAAGTTCTTCCCTATAGGCAAGACAAATGCCTTAAGAGGAAAGATTTCTAATTTCCAACAATAGAAAGGAGAAACCATTCTAGAAGCATGAGAACATTTCTAAGAATATATTTTAGATTCTCCTCATCATGGAATAGAAGATTGGTTGCTCATGCAAAGTTTTTACCATGGATTAACTTAGAAAAGCACATGAACAACTCAATGCCACTGTTGGAGGATCATTTATGTCACTCACCCTTGAAAAAGCTAAAACTCCTATGGAGAAGATAGCCTCTAATCAAGGCTGGTCATCATGCAACTTCAAATATGCAATAAGAGCGAAGAAGTACCTGAATAGGTGTGTGCACTGTCAACCAAGATGGACGTACTGTTGAATTGGCTTGAACAATGAGCCAACTACAAGAAAGATCGTCAGGCCATTCAAGATGCTTTTAATTCACAAAACACATGTGGAGAATATTTAGAGGTTGAATTCCCTAAATATCAGGAGGATGCAAACATCGTCATCAACAATTCTCCTCCACAACAGCAGAGACAAGGATGGAATCAATAACAATGGTCAAATCACCAAGGTAAGTACCCAGGTAATTACTATAATTCTTCTAATTCTAAGGAACCATACTTGAGGGATTTAATTTTAGAACAAGCTAGGATTAATGAGAATATTTCTAAAAAGCTTGCTTTTAATGATGAGATCCTAGAAAACATAAACACTAAAAAAGATAGTTTTTCTTCTGCCACAAAAGACCAACTTAGCTATAACAAAAAGATAGAATCACAATTAGCACAGTTGGCTGCTACTCTGCCTTTTGCCACTAACCTTGAGAAGGGCAACACCATAACTATAAGAGGTGGCAAGTCTACTGTGATCCACCATATCCAACAAGAACAGCTAAGACACCAGTAGTAGTGCAGGAAGAGGAGAAGAAGAATGATGAAGTTAAACAAGTTGAGCCACAAGCACAAGAGATGATGCAAGATTTCCATGACACCAACCTCCTACCGCTTCCACGTAAAAATCAAAAAGCTAAAATGGATGAGCAGTTTGAAAAGTTTATAGAGGTAATTCAAAAGTTATATATCAATATTCCATTGCTAGATGCCATACAGGTACCTACCTATGCGAAGTATCTTCGAGACATCTTTAACAACAAAAGACCACTGCCCATGATAGAGGTAATCAAGTTAACAGAGGAGTGTAGTGCTGCTATCCTAAACACTTCACCTGTCAAGAAGAAGGATCCAGGATGTCCCACTATCGATTTTTCGATTGGGAACAAGAACTTTGAGAATGCGTTATGCGATCTTGGAGCAAGTGCCAGTATCATGCCCAAGAAGATTTTTGACAAGCTCAACTATTCAATGCTCACGCCAACATCAATGTGCTTGCAACTAGCCGACCAATCGGTCCGCTACCCTGCAGGAATCACTGAGAATATTTAGGTAAACATACAAAATTTCTTTGTTCCTATAGACTTTGTAGTACTTGACATGCAGGAGGACATGAACACACCCCTCATTCTTGGGAGGCCCTTCCTGAGCACTACAAATGCTCACATTGATGTCAGAGTCAGAGAAATTAAATTTCATATCAATGGCAAGGAAGAGCGGTTCACTTTCAAGCCAAGGCCGAAACAATGCTCCAATTTGGAGTGGCATGAGAAGCAAATATCAAGGTCTCCATCTCCGGGACTGAAGGATACATCTGAGGAATAAACCCAAACGGAGAAGTCCAGTTCGGTGGACTTAAAATTCCGAACCCTCACCGGGAGGTAACTTGGTAGTTATCCATAGTTATTTTTTGCATTATATTTTTCTTTGGCATGTTTACTTTTCAATACTTGCATTAGAAAAATGAAATAAAAATTCTCATCATGGCATTATAAAAAATTCAAGCCCCATATAAATAATTTTTACGGAGTAAAACCCGTAAGAAATAATTATCATGGAGGCATAAAAATGTGGAAAAACTACCATCATTCATCTTCTTATATTTTATAGTATCATAAAAATATTTTTGCATTGCATATATATGCATGTGTATATGGAAGAAATACAGGAGACACATGGGGCCCACTCAACTACCACCCATCACTTCTACCTCCACCATCACCTCCATTTCCACCTCCATCTCCACTCAACCACCACTTTCACCTCCATCAACCATTCTATCATGTCTCCATCGAAAGAAGCACTGAAGGAGCTGATATTTTGCTTAACCACAAAGCAGGAGAATATTAGGGGAAGGGGAGGCCAGTTGGCCACCATGTGGGGGCTGGTCCGCCCCACCACTAGGCTAGCCAACCTGTTACCTACCCCTCTATAAATACCACTCCTTCCTGGTTGCTCTCGGCCTCAGGCACAACACAAAACAACCTTCCAAGTGATGAGTGAAGTAGTTGGAGTAATAAAGAGTGTGAGGAAGTTTAGGTGTGAAAGTAGTGCTAAAATCTTGAGAAAGAGAGAGAGATGCTGCTGAAATTTGAGCAAGAAAGATAGAGTTTAAGAGTGGTAGTGTTTTCCAAATCAAGATCTTGATTAGAAATTCATTAGGAAATATCGGATGACTAACCCTCGGACGATTGACCCTCAAACGACTAACTCTTGGATAGTTGACCGCTAACATGTTCCGCAAACTCAAGCGCGCAACGTCATTTCGTTCAAGAAGAAGCTCGTTGTTGACGGCTCTTAACACCCTCTCTTACCATCAACAATTAGCCATAAAACACATGAAATGAAATTTTATGTTTATATTTCACATGGTTCCACATGTACTTGTAGAATTTTGCTTACAGGGCTAAAATAGGCAAAAAGGAGTGAAAACACACCATATAGAAGCAGTCCACGTGGATAGGAGAGGCGGGGCCCATAGGGAGGCGCTACCTAGCCCCACCTATCACCCTACCCATTACCGATCTACGAGAGCAACCCCTAAGCCAATGAAAAACGTTCGTCTAAGTCAGTTTGATCAACGGATGAGATTGGAAGCCAATGGATTCATGGGCCCACTGTCATGGGCTAGGAGGCTTCCACCGACTTCCTAATTCACGTGCTGCTTGAATTTCACCATGTGCAACAATTGTTACCACCATTGGGAGCTGTTCAGGACCCTACGATGGTGAGGCGGTGCAATCAAGGGCCAATCAGCGCCCCTCTGAGGCCGCCCAACACCCAAGTTTCCTCCACCGCCTCTGCATCGCCTATAAATACCCCCTACCTCGTTTCAGCTATAAATAGGACCTGTAGAGCTCAGTTGTAACACACACAAGTGAAGAAAGAGTTCTCAAGAGAGTAGCTTAGCTTAGGATAGCTAGTCTCTAGATTAAAAAGAGAGAAGGCGAGGAGAAGCTAGAGGAGGAGCCGGGCTTGTCGGCTACCTCTTCTTCTTGTAGCCCCGCGGCTCTTTCTGTGGTAATTATTCTATTTCTATTCTTGCATTAAGTTTTATTATATTTCTATTGTTTGCTGGTTACACCACTTGGTTAGAGTGCTCTAGTCTTATTTCATCTAGATCTAGATTAGAGTAGTAAGCGCATAGATTAAGCATGGTGCTTAGGCTATTCCTTACCTGTGTATATGGCTAAGTCTCTGGATAGATAGTGGTAGGTGGCAAGTGGTGATAGCCTTATCCATCCTTTGTATTCCACCATGATAGGCTTAGTTATTAAATCGTACAGCTCAAGGCAGACCTTGTCTAGTTAACCCTCCTAGTTGATAGGTGTCGGTTTCTAGAGGACCGGGTGTCTAAACAGAGTGATGAGTGAATTTGTATCTACGTGTCTAGGCCCTAATGGTGTGCAAAGCGGACACAAGGATGTATACTGGTTCAGGCATGAATAGCCCTACGTTCAGTGGGTTTTGCTGCGGCTCGTGTTGCCTTGCACCGGGGTGCTTGTAGTAGGAGTTACAAGCTTTCGAGAGAGGGAGCAGATCCCAGGTCTCTTGTGAGTGGTGGTGTATGATGTGTGGTTTTTGATTGAGATGAGATCTAGTTGTTATTGTTTGATTGCCCCTTTAGATGTGGCCCCTGCCTCTCCCTTTATAGTTTCTAAGGGAAGGGCTCAGGTTACATTGATGGTAAAGGGGTAAAAACAGAGAGAATGAAAGAGAAAAACAAAAAAAGGTGGCCTCAGACATGGCCGTCCTCCTCCTTATCCGGTGGGAGTAGTTCTCCTATAGCGTGGAGACATACTGGGCATTGATCTTTTGGCCTCTCCATCTGTTGGTGTGACATGCTGTGGCCATGCCTAGACCTGTACACCCCTATGCCATGAAGGTGGACGGCGCGTGTGCCTAGATTTTCATAGTGAGGAGGTTAGGTGGCACAGTTGCTGTTATCCCCGTTGCTGTGGAGGTATGGATGTTGTCGTGGTAGAATGACTAGGATCATATCGAGTCAGGGCATGGTTCCCGTGCTCCTATTGACTGTGCATGGTCATGTCCATCCCATCGACGGGAGCGAGTGCTGTAGCTGGGGGCCTACATGGCTCCCCGTCCTGCCTAAGGGTTCCACGTGCCCTTCGGGTGAGGTGGGAGCGCGCCATGGGGGGTCGGGCGCTTTGATAATGTCATAGGGGCTTAGGCGAGGCGGAAATTATCGCCCATGGCGTCTATCATGCCCGAGGCCTCTCCATAAGGCTCAAGTAAGATAGAGTTCGTTGTTCTTGCCTTGAGCGGCTGACATGCTGTCAGTGCTTTTTGGGGCCCCCTATGATGGGGTTTTAACAAACGTGGAGGGTGTTGTTTTTATCCTCTTTGGGTATCCTGGGTATTTTGATACCCGATAGTAGGTGGGCTATGCTCCGAAATAAACAATTGTTATTTACCATTCCTTGTTCAAGTAATATTTATAGAATAACCCATAGTATTCCACTCCTTTCCTCCCCAACATCCATAAAATCCATTAGTTCTATATTTAGATCAATCCTTGTTCCTTGTGGATTCAATACACAGGAGTACTCCTTGGTGAAAAGCTACTCTAATAACCAAACGCTTGCGGTCTATCCTATGTGTGCCACCCCTGGTGTCAACAAGCTTTTCTGAAACCGTTGCCAGGGAACAGTAGCTGATCATCTTGAATCTAGAATTAGAATTGCTAAATTCATCCTTGTTTTAGTTAGTTATGGAGAACATGTCTATATACCAATATGCTGCTCCACGGAGTACACGATTAGAACTACCTTTATCATCCCAACCTATATATTCCAATGGTTATGAACTACGTCCTAGTTTCATAACCAAAGTTCAAGAGCATATTTTCTCCAGAGATGAAAAATAAAACCAATACATTCACCTACGTGAATTCGAGCAAGTGTGTTCATGAATGTATGTTTCAGGCATGTCACAAGAGACCCTTAAGTGAAAGCTATTTCTGTTCTCTTTGACGGGATTAGCCAAATCATGGTATACTCAAAACGTAGGAAGTGTACATGGAGAATGGGAGGTTTTGCAAACTAAATTTTGCATAGCTTTTTCCCTATTTCCTCGGTAGTTCAACTCTATCGTGAAGTTCTAACTTTCCAACAAAAGGAAAAAGAAACCTTGGGCATAGTCTGGGCCCGTCTTAATGATATACTATCTTCGAGGCCTTACCTAACTATTCCTAATGCTATATTGTTACAACACATATATTTAGGACTTAGTAAGGAGACTGCCCATAATTTAGATATCGCTTCAAGAGGATCATTCCTTCATCTGTCTCCTAGTGGAGGGAAAGATGTTCTTAACAAGATTGCTAAGAACACTCCCTACATGGGTATTCATGATGAATGTCTTGAAGTAGATGATGTTCAACCACAAGAACTAGAAGTGCTAGAGGCCAAAGTACCAACTCCTAGCCTAGCTCAATCCTCTAGTAGCTCTCCTGAAGCAACCCCTGAGCCAATTTCTAAATCTCTAGAGGTGGAAGAAGAATCTCCTCTAGAATTCCCCTTTGAAATCAAAGACAATCTGTTTGAAGACTCTAGAAATGTTAAAAACTATCCTCTTCAAGCTAGACCATCTTCGAAAAAACATTTTGATCTTTTCGATGAGGAATTTAGCCGTGAAGATCTGTAGGACCTTTCTGCCATCCATAGTCATGAATGGACTATGGAGACTGAGGTAGCAGAGAATGTTCTTCGAATTGATGGAGTATCATATTTGGTACACTATCAAATCAGAGGAAGGGATATAGAAGCCTCATATGACCCTGTCATAGGACTAAACTTAATATCCACATCTTTCATAGCTAGGAATCTACCTTATATTCCTCTTTACCCTATGACCTAAGGTCTTAGAGACTCAGATGACAATATTCTTCAAAGTCATGGATTAGCCAAGACTGTTCTGGCCATTATCGATGGTGTGGAAGCCTTTTTGGATTTCTGTCTTTGAAACCCTCAACTTTAATGTCATCATAGGACAACCTTGGTCCAAATTTTTACCGGAAGGATCCACTAAAGGCCAATTAGATGTTTGATTTGGTAGGAAGGAATATTCTGTTCCTATCACTCAGGCAATAAATGCTATTACTGAGTAACCTCTTGATCCTGACCCTCTAGAACAGGCTATAATGGGTGTTTCACAAGAAACAACCCAACCTAATTTCGAGGAGGACGCTCAATTATTTACTCAAGAGGAAGCCGAAATGAACAAACCATTTCATCTAGATGAATCTGAGAGACCACCTTGACCTCCCATCGAGTTGAAGCCTCTCCCTTCTGGACTGAAATATGCTTTCCTAGACCATGATCCTGGGACCCCAGTAATCATTAGTGATAAGCTATCCAAGGTCGAAGCCTATAGACTCCTCACTATATTAGGAAAGCATAGATCTATTTTTGGCTATTCACTCCAAGATCTAAAAGGGATTAGCCCTACTCTTTGCACTCATTGCATCCCTATAACGCTATGCATGAAGTTGTCAAGAAAGAGGTGTTGAAGCTCTTGCACGTGGGGATTATTTATCCAGTGCCTTACAGTGAATGGGTAAGTCCCGTGCAAGTAGTCCCTAAGAAAGGTGGAATGACAGTTGTTCAAAATGATAAGAATGAACTTATACCACAACACAATGTTAAGGGTTGGAAGATGTGCATAGATTATAGGAAGCTAAATAAAGCTATGAAGAAGGATCATTTTCCGCTACCTTTAATAGTTGAAATGTTAGAAAGACTAGCAAATCATTCCTTCTTTTGCTTTTTGGATGGATATTCGGGTTACCACCAAATACCCATTCATCCTGAAGATCAGAGTAAAACTACTTTTACTTGTCCATATGGAACTTATGCCTATAGCCATATGTCTTTTGGACTATGTAATGCTCCTACATCTTTCCAACGATGCATGATGTCCATCTTTTTTGACATGATCGAGAAGATCATGGAAGTCTTTATGGATGATTTCTCTGTCTATGGCAAAATGTTTGATGACAGCTTAGGAAATCTAGATAAAGTCCTTCAAAGATGTGAGGAAAAGCACTTAGTCCTGAATTAGGAAAAGTTCCACTTCATGGTCAGAGAGGGAATAGTTCAAGGCCATAGAGTGTCGAAACATGAGATAGAAGTGGATATAGCAAAGATCGATGTGATCAAGCAACTTCCACCTCCCACTAATATTAAGGGAATTAGAAGCTTCTGAAGCCATGCTGATTTCTATAGAAGGTTCATAAAATACTTCTCTCAAATTGCTAGACCTTTGACTAGTTTGTTAGCAAAGGATGTTCCTTTCAATTTTGATGATGAATGTTTGAATTCCTTCCATATATTGAAAAAGGCTCTAGTTTTAGCCCCTGTCATACAACCCCCTAACTAGAGTCTACCTTTTGAAATAATGTGTGATGCTAGTGATTTTGCCATTGGTGATGTTCTTGGTCAAACAAAAGATAGGAAGCATTATGCAATTTCCTATGCTAGTACAACTTTAACAGGACCTCAACTCAATTATGCAACCACTAAAAAGGAGCTTTGAGCTATAGTCTTTGCCATAGATAAATTTAGATCTTACTTAGTAGGGGCTAAGGTAATTGTTTATACACACTATGCCACTTTGAAATACCTTCTCGCTAAGAAAGTTGCTAAACCCCATCTAATCTGCTAGATTTTGCTGCTCCAAGAACTTAACTTAGAAATTAAAGATAAAAAGGGAGTAGAAAATTCTATAGCAGATCACCTCTCATGCCTGCAATTTCATGATAGTGATAACCTCCCTATAAATGATTTCTTGCGTGATGATACTCTTCTAAAAGTCACACACAAATCCTTGGTATGCAAACATAGTTAACTTCATAGTAACCAGCTATTTCCCGCCAGGTGAAAATAGGAAAAAGTTGCTATACCAAAGTAGGACCCATTTGTGGGATGACCCATACCTCTACAGAGTCTGTTCAGATGGACTCCTTAGAAAGTGTGTCCCTGTAGAAGAAGCTACTAAAATAATAGAAAGATGTCACTCTACTGAATATGGAGGCCATTATGGAGACTTTAGAACACATGCAAAAATTTGGCAAAGTGGTTTCTTTTGGCCCTCCATGTATGAGGACATAATAGATTTCATTAGAAGGTGTACTAGGTGCCAAAAACATGGAAATATAAACAAGCATGATGCTATGCCACTCTCTAATAACCTACAAGTAGAGTTGTTTGATGTTTGGGGAATAGACTTCATGGGACCATTCCCAAAGTCTTATGATTCTGAATACATTTTAGTGGTTGTTGATTATGTCTCGAAATGGATAGAAGCCATACCATGCCGAGCAGCTGATGCTAAGCATGCTAAGAAAATGTTTCATGAAACCATCTTCCCCCGTTTTGGTGTCCCTAGGATGGTCATTAGCGACGCTATTTGACTAACTAGGGAATCCAACATAGCATAGCCACACCCTACCATCCTCAAACTAGTGGGCAAGCAGAAACTTCTAATAAGAAAATTTAAAATATCCTATAGAAAACTATAGAAGAAATAGGGACAAGATGGAAACATAAGTTACCAGAAGCACTTTGGGCTTATAGAACTACCTATAAAACACCCATTGGTATGTCTCCATACCAACAAGTATATGGGAAGACTTGTCATCTCCCCGTAGAACTAGAATTCAAAGCTCACTGGGCCATTAAGAAATGGAATATGGACTTAGACTTGGCAGGTCAACACCAAAAAATGCAAATCTCTAAATTAGAAGAGTGGAGAGAAAAAAGCTTATCATAGTGCCAAACTCTATAAGGAGAGAATCAAAAGATAGCATGATAAGAGAATTAAGAAAAAGGAATTTAATCCTGGGGATAAAGTGCTACTCTTTAATTCTAGAGTTTGACTTTTTGGACACAAAAAGTTACGGAGCAAATGGGATGGACCATTTAAAGTAGTTGCCAGTTTACCCCATGGAGCCATCATGCTAGAGAGCGATGAAGGCAATATTTTTAAGGTAAACGGACAACGCTTAAAACTTTATTATGAACTTGATATGCAATACTTGAATGAGCTAAACATAGTGGAGTTCATAACTTTCTAGCATTTATACATGCTTTTGTGTTTTAGAGTGGGCTTGTTAGTCTATTTGCATAAAAGGGCTATAGGACCCATTCCAACGCAAGAAAAAGGTATTTTCGGGATTTTGGACCCTCATTTGACATGGCAGAAGCAAGGGACGGGCAATGGCCACTTGGGACATGCTGCCCGACGCCCATGGGCCACCGCTCGGCGCCTTGTTGCCATCACCCGGCATCTAGGTGCGTCTTCTGTTGTCCCACGTGTGAGGAAAGGATAATCCTTAGCTTTTCTTTTATTATCCCCACGTGTTGATCTGAGATTCTAACTGATTCTCATGATCCAAAGTATAGGATAATCATTGGAAGCCCTATCTCATACACCCACTTCCCTATAAATACCACCGACCATTCCTTCTATCTCCATAGGCATTCCTCCACCTTCAAGGCTTATACACTTAGGTTTTCCACCAAGGCTGGCAAGAATAGCACTGCCATTCGTGTCGCTGCTCGTGCCCTAATCGATGAGATCGATCAAGAGGAGGTCATCGATGTGAAACCGCTAGCCTGTGCCACACCACCAAAGAGCAAATTAGGGACTCCACCTACCAGGAGCCCGAGGGGGCCAGCTGTAACAAAACCAACCAATTATACAAAATTAAGTAAAAAAATCACCGTCGGAGCAGATAATTCAATAAACTTAAGCCCGTATAATCCGGTAGTCCGTGAAACCACGAAGGATTTCAAACCAACCAACATACAAACCAAGATCGTACAAGTTTAGCAGCCATAGTCACATATTACATAAAGTTCGCACCTTCTTGAGATACATCGGAGTTTAAAATATAAAGTTATTACAAACCAAGTTCATAATAAAATAGCGGAAGCAATAGTTTTGAGACTTCACACACACACACACTTAGTTTGAATTACAGTGCTAGCTGATGGTCATGTCCATCAAAAGCATCATGTAAGACATAGGGAGCGACCATGTCCTTGGTCCTAGTTGTCACCAATCGCGGGATACAGACTGTTGATGCAATATCCATAACACATCTGGCCATCTGCAACAATAATGGAAACAAAGCCCTGAGTACGGGAATGTACTCAGCTAGACTTACACACCTTAAATGGAAATAAAGTGACACCAAGGTGTATGTAAGGTTTTCTTTTAGTGGGCTAGCTGACTCATTTGCGAAAAGCATAATTTATCTTGAATAAACCAATTTAAGTATTAGCAGCATCTTTATTATAACCTATCACTCTAGGTAAGCACCTATGCTATAGCAATCACTTGATTAACCATTCATATCAAGTTACCATTTTATGTTTAGCATTTCCAACATCATCCATATAACCCTCGTGTTCCATCATCATTACTACGATGCCATAGCTCGAGTCAAGTTCTCACTATCCAGGAGCGATGGTGATTCGAATTGATTCCTAACCACCTGGTGATTTATTTCTCATACAAACCACACTCACCAATCAAGTGAGTTATAGATCACCAATGACACTATTCTGGTAAACATCGTGGGACAAACTAGAGCCGTAGTACCCATGGACCGCCTGACTACTAGGAATCAGGCCTAGCCTACCCTTGGGCTCACTCTTCGTGCCCCTGTCATACCCCCATCAGCACCAATACGTGCACCCGTGTAGATCTTGGCTCGAATAGTTCTACTAGCTTCACGGTCAAAAGGTACTTTATTCGGCCAGCTAAATGTGAGGCATGCGTTCAACATGACAAGAGAGATGAGCAATGATCGGTCCTTAACCGACACAGGCGGAAACTACAAGCACCCCAGAACCCTGTCTGGATGCACAACATTTATTTCACCCGGTCTCCAACTATCTATTAACACTTGGTTATCTCTAGAATATCATCCATAGCTAAGTGTTCTGGTAACCACCTATAGTTGCCGGTGACAGGAAATCACCGACTGCTATCGATCTAAGTAGGGCTAAGTAGCTATTTGATCCTAAACCTAACAAGGTATAAGGATATAACAAGGTAGACAAAAATTTAATATATGCATCAACGGTTTCACTCAACTCCTACAACTTAATGCAATAATATATATAACTTATATATTTAATTGCTTTTATAAAGTAGGAGACTTAGAATGCTCCGAGGCTTGCCTCTTCCGAAGAAACTAGGCTGGTGGTCCACGCAGTCGGGCAGATCCTCTCGTTACTCCTCGGCCTCGGGCACCTCCTGTGCCTAGATTTCCTATGGTTTGGCCCTGGCCTGCTCCTCTTGTACCACTACTTGCACTTCCACCTGCGATCCTATATGATGCATTTGTATAAGTGATTATGCAATTGGTGCATCAAATGAGATGGCATATGATGCTCATGATTGCATGCAATGTAGATGAACATGTTTAACTTTATTGGATAGAGTAGGTGCAAAACTCTTCTACCAGGTAGTCAACATCATCCAAGCACATGTGCCACAAGCACATGTCATCTACTGCATTCTCTTCTACTACTAACTACCATCATGCATCGCTAACTACCATATAGCCACAACACAGGTACTACTATACTAACACCACAAAGACTACCCTAACATGCCAAGTCATACCAGCAAGTTATTTGATGCTTCAAAGATACACCAAAGCTATACAATTAAACTAATCATACAATAAGAAGGTTATTTTTTTATTTCATTTTAAACTAAGGTTACAACAGTAACATATAGTTCTGATGTTCAGAAAACTATAAGAAAATTACAATAGCTTCCTCATACAATAAGTAGCCTACCATAAAATTTTCATTATATTTGGATAAGTATAACAGCCTACACAAAAATGGCAAAAAGCATGCTATAAATACATATGAAAATACTTTGTACTATGAAAAGTATCAAACAATAGATTTAGTATTTTTCACATGATCTACATGGTATACAATTATTGTACAAAAAGTTTCAGCTACATATATTATTCATATTTTTGGCTCTAGCAATTTTATAAGAAATAGCAAATAAATACACTTAAATAACTTGGCCCTATTTTTCCATAGAACATGCATGTCATATATTTTTCATAGAAAGTGCAACACATGTGTAGAGCAACAAAATTGGAATCACATTTTTCTGATTCACACATTATTTATTATGCATTTTCTAAGAAATTAGCATTTTAATCATTTAAATAAAGCTATACAGAAAAGTATCACAAAAATGATATGCAATATTTTTAACAGATATATCTAGTCATAAGAAGTCTAAAAAAAATTTGTTTCAACAAATTTGGAGCTAAACTCATCAAGTTATGATTTTGGAAGCATTTAAATCATTTCTGCAAATCATTTTCTAAAAACCCCTTTTAAGATCCAGATCAGGAATGCTATGTGCACATGGCACTGTGCACCCAGACCTAGCTCCAGTCACTACCGCTGGGCCCTGAGGCCCAACTGGCCAGTGGCACAGAGGTAGGGGAGAGGTTCCGTCGGCCAGACCTCACCGGCGGTGAGCCCACCGGTGGCGCGGTGAGTACCAACGCGCTCAGAATGTCGAGCTGCATCGAGGGGTGCTACGGTTGGCTGGGTGGCTCACCAAAGTGAGCAGCCAACATGCATGGCGGCATAGTAGAGTTGCTCACCGTCAGTAGGGCTAACCCGGCCATAGTGAGGCGTGGGGAGGCGTGAGTGAGGTTCACGGGATTGAGGCGGAGATGGTGCACGCGAGAGAAGGGAGGAAGAGGGGGTAGAGCATGGTCGGCGACAGTGGACCGTGACGGCAGCCATGCTAGAGGTGGGGAGGGTGGCCAATGTGGCCTAATACCTTGGCAAATGTGGTTGCTGGTGTGCGCGTGAGAAGGCCGGAGTCGACGCGCAGCAAAGGCCGCGATGAATCGGACGCTGGTGTAGCGGAGGGGGCACACGACGCCGGCAGAGCTCCACGGCGGTGCCGGCGCTACGGTGCCACATGGCTACTGCTGAGTGAGGGAGGGAATGAAATGGTGAGCTGAGGGAGGAGAGTGGGACGTTGGCTCCTGGCTTAGGCGAGGCCAGGGGTGGCGGAGCCCGCGACATGCCACTCGTACGCCGTTGTCGGCGAGCGGCGGCCACGTGGCGGCCGACCCCTGTCCACGGTCGGGATGGGCATGGGCGCATGGGAACAGGCATGGGCGCATGGGAACGGGCCCACGGAAGCAGGCCAGGCCGCTTTGGCCGTGGGCCGAAAAGGGAGGCAGCGGCCCGCTAAGAAAGGAAATTTATTTTCTTTTTGTTTTTCAAATAAAACAACATAAAATCCCCATTTCGAACAAGTTGGAGTCATTTTCAAAAGGTGACCCAAAAACAAAAGTTGCTCAAAGCTTTCTGATCTCCAACTTTGCCAAAAGGAGCAAAGTCAAAATATCAATAGATTTTCAACTAAGGATTTAAAGTCAATTTTAAATCAAAACTCTATTTTTCTAGATTATTTTTAAAAGCAAAATTTGAGAAAATTTTGAATACAAACCTTGCTCCAAACTGTTTGCTAAACATTTCTAAGTGGTCCAAGTGAGCAAACAAGGTACAACATGGCAAAACAAGCATCTACATGACTTTAAATCTATTGAAACATCACATTGCAACATGCATGTTTCATTAACATATTTTAGGTCTATATTTCATGTGATGCTTATCAATGCATGATTATGCTTATGCACATGATTTTTACAAATGCTAATGCACGCTTAACACTGGGGTGTTACAGCCCTCCCCCTTATAAGAATATTGTCCCAACATTTGAGTTACGAAACATTTGTTATAAAAATCTTTATACGCGTTTTGCAAATAGTCTCCTATCTCCCATGTTGCGTCACCCTCATCGTGATGACTCCCTTGTATCTTGTAGGTTCTCACTACCCTATTTTGAGTAATCCGATCCTTAGTATCCAAAACTCAGACCGGTTGCTCCCGATATTCCAAGTCTGATTTAATCTCAATGCCCTGAGGTTCTATCCTCTCTTCCGAAACACGCAAACACTTCTTCAATTGTGACACGTGAAATACTAGAAAGATCGAACTCATCTCTTCTAGTAGTTGTAACTTATAAGCCACGGGATCCTTCCTTTCTACTATTTTATAAGGGCCCACAAACCTAGCAGCAAGCTTCCTTATGATTCCGAACCATTTCTTCTTCATTGGTGTAACCTTTAGGTAAACATAGTCACCAATTTCAAATTCAAGCGGTCTTCTTCTCTTATCTGTGTAACTTTTCTATCGTGACTGTGCAGCTTTCATGTTTTGTTGGATAATATGGACCTTTTTCTCAGCCTCTTTAACAAAATCAACTCCATAATACCTTCTTTCTCTAGGCTCAATCCAATTCAACGGTGTCCTACACTTCCTGCCATACAATGCTTCAAACAGAGTCGTCTTGATACTCTCTTGATAGCTTTTATTGTAAGCGAACTCGGCCAAAGGTAACCATGATTCCCATGAACCCTCATAAAATAGCACACAAGCTCTCAACATATCTTCCAAAATAGCATTAACTCGCTCGGTCTATCCATCTATCTGTGGATGGTAAGCAGTACTACAGACTAAACTGGTACCCAAACCTTTATGTAGATGTTCCCAAAAGTGAGTGGTGAATTGGAATCCTCTGTCCGACACTATAGTTTTCGGTATACCATGCAATCGGACAATTTCTACAATGTATCTTTCAGCATATTGAGGCGGTCGAAACGCTCTCTTGACTGGTAGAAAGTGAGCTGACTTGATAAGATGATCCACAATTACCCAAATCAAATCATTTCCTTTCAGAGTGGTAGGAAGAACTATAACAAAATCCATCCTTATATCATCCTATTTCCAATCGGGCACTGATAATGGCTGTGGCAAACCAGCCGGTTTCATATGAAGAGCTTTCACTCTACAACACGTATCACATCTAGCAACATAAGCTACAATCTCTTTCTTCATCTTTGTCCACCAATAACAAGGCCTCAATTCTTGATACATTTTTCTACTTCTAGGATGGATGAATAACTTAGAAAGATAAGCTTCATCCATGAGTTGATTTTTGAGTTCTATGTCCTTAGGTACAACAAGACGGTCATCAAACCATAGCACTCCTTATTCATCCACTCTAAAATGCTTCGTCGGCTCTTTCTTCATTTTCTCCTTGATATGGAATATTCCCTTGTCCGTTTTCTGGCCTTCTATGATCTTACTCTCCAAAGTACAACTAATCTGAATATTATACAACATAGTAGGATGCATCAGGTTGAACCCATCCTCAAACAACGGTTGCACAGTAAGAGAATGTGACTTTCTACTTAAGGCATCTGCTACTACATTAGCCTTTTTTGGATGATAGTGTACATTTAGGTTATAATCTTTGATCAGCTCTAACCACCTTCTTTGTCGCATATTCAATTCTAATTGAGTAAATATATACCTGAGACTCTTGTGATCTGTAAAGATATTGCACACATTCCTAAGTAGATTGTGTCTCCAAATATTTAACGCATGCACAACTATGGCCAGCTCTAAATCATGTGTTGGGTAATTGACCTCATGTTTCCTCAATTGGTATGAGGCATAAGCAATGACTCTTCCATCTTGCATAAGAACACATCCTAAACCATTCTTGGATGCGTCACAGAACACATCAAACGGGTTTTCTATATCAGGTAGCGCTAGAATAGGAGCAGTGGTCAGCAATTTCTGCAAAGTACCGAAAGCTGCCTCACACTCCTCAGTCCAAGCAAACTTATGATCCTTCTATAGCAGACTAGTCATTGGCTTAGCAATCTTTGAGAAATCTAGTATGAAACAACGATAGTAACCAGCCAACCCAAGGAAACTCCGAACCTCATGAACTATGGTTGGTGCCTTCCAATCCATAACCTCTTACACCTTGCTAGGATCTACCGAAATTCCATCTTCTGACAAAATATGACCAAGAAAAGGAACTTTCTTCAACCAAAACTCGCACTTGCTAAATTTGGCATACAACTGATGATCTTTGAGTCTAGTCAAGACAATTCTCAGATGTTCTGCATGATCTTTCTTGTTTTCTAAATATACTAGGATGTCATCAATGAACATGATCATGAACCTATCCAATTTTGACATAAAGATCGAATTCATAAGATATATAAAGTATGCAGGAGCATTTGTCAGGCCGAAGGACATGACAAGATACTTGTACAACCCATATCTGGTGGAAAATGCGGTCTTATGTATATCTTGTGGCCCAATCTTAATCTGATGGTATCCTGATCTCAAATCTATCTTAGAAAATACTTTGGGTTTTGATAATTGGTCGAACAAAATGTCAATCTGAGGCAGAGGATACTTGTTTTTAATTGTCATAGCATTAAGTGGCCTTTAGTCCACACACATCTACAAAGAGTTATCCTTCTTCTTCTTCACGAATAGGGCAAGACAACCCCATTTAGACAAACTCAGACGTATCAGACCCTTGTTCAACAGATCCTAAAGTTGCTTCTTCAATTCAGCTAACTCATTTGGAAGCATCCGATAAGGCCTTCTCGAGATCGGTGGTGTTCCAGGGATTAATTTAATGGTGAACTCAACATCCCTATCCGGTGGTAGATGGGTAACTCATCTGGAAACACATTTGGAAACTCACATACTACAGGAATCTTAGCCAGAAGAGTGGTTCAGACTATACAAGTCATACTTGCCAGATCTATTCTCCAAGGTAAGACTACTTAAAAAGTGCATTCTCCAACAAGTTCCTTGAGGGAAATAGTTCTACTCCCAACATCAATCACTACCCCTATCTTATTTATCCAATTTATTCCCATAATTACATCTAAAACTAGCCCCGGCATGACTATCAAGTTAAGCTTATACTGCCTGCCTGCTATATTCAGGGTCACCTCTCTAACTATCTAATTAGTTAACAGATCAGCCCTAGCTGAACTTATCTGATAAGCACATTCCAATTCAACTATCTTTTACTCATGCTTTCTTGCAAATGCTTGACTTATAAATGAATGAGATGATCTAGAATCAAACAAAACAATTGCAGGGTGGTTGTTGATAGAGAACATACCAGCTGTCACAGGCTCTCCTTCAGGAATGTCATCTATGGTGGTATGGTGCACACGAGCTTGATATTGGTTCTATGACTTCTTGGGCTACGAGCAAAACTACACAAAGTGCCCAAATTGATTACAGTTGTAGCATGGTTCTCTTACTAGAGCAGTAGGTCCAGATGAACTACCCTGTCCTGTCTTTGCCTAAGGTAATGCCATCTTAAAAGGTTTCTGATTTCTTGGTTGTGGCTAAGTATTCTGATTCTTTCGCTGAGGCGGCCTGAACCTTGCACCCGGAGGAGGCGAACGATATGGAAAATGGTTAGCCATGGGAGCTCATGGCTATGATGGACCCGACTTGAAAGCCCTCTTGTGACTCTTGGATGCGGAGAAGGCATTGTTGTTGTTCTCTTGAGTCAAGCAATCACTGACGAACTCTTTGAACACTGTCCGACTAGAAGTGCCCATTGTCTTTAACATCTTGGGGTTGAGTCCCCTCTTGAAACTTGCAATCTTCTTTGCATCTGTGTTGACAAACTTAGGAGCATAGCGAGAAAAGGATGTTGAAGGCATACAAATAATCCTTCATCATCCTTGTGCCTTGTGTGAGCCTCATGAACTCACCCACCTTCATGGCCATCAACCCTGGTGGAATATAATTCCCATGAAAAGCAGTTGTGAACATCTCCCAAGTGATAAGTGTATTGGCAGGAAAAGCGGTGCGATGATGGGACCACCATTTCAATGCTGGACCTTACAACTGATGGGTAGCATACTCAGTTTTTAGCTCTTCTATCAGCCTTAACACAAGAAACTTTTGCTCCATAATATTAATCCATTCATCGGCCTCCAATGGCTCTGTTGCTTCTTTGAATATTGACATCCTTGTGTCCATGAATTCCTTGAGATTGCTATACTAGTTTACCTCTTGTCCACCCTAATGCAGCCCACGACGAGTATTGTCGGCCATGTTGCGTAAGACGGCCTCCATGTACCGTTGCATATTCTCCATGTTGCGCTGACTTCCCAGAAATTGAGCGAAGAATTGTTCCACAGTGTACAGGGGAGGAGGAGGTGGTGGCGGATCACGGTTCTCATTTCTAGTACCACTACCACTTGCTCCAGCGGCATTAGCAATGCTACGGCGAGTATCCACCATCTGCATATTCCAGCAACAAGTAATTATTAGGCGATGTTGCAATAATTGTAGGTGAACGTATAATTATGTCGCACTAAATTTATTGGAGAGAATAAATTCATATAATAAAACAAAGGCACAATAATTCAATCCATAACACAACATCACTAATTAGTACTTCATGGCATCGCATAGCATTTTCATACAAACCAACATTGACAACATACATACACTGGACTTTTAGGCATTTGGATATCGCCACATACGTATCATCCAAATTCCAACATCACATTGAGGCCTCATAGCATAATTAAGGTCTACAAGCCATACATAAGATCACAAAAGAAACAACTAGCGACTAGAGAACCATAGACTAATCTACTTGCCATGGTCATTGTCCATCTCATACACATTGCCATCCTCATCTGTACTCTCATCTTCTTCCATCTCCTGATCTTCCTCAGCCTCCTTGTTGTCTTCTGCCACTATGACACTAGGCTCCATCTCAGCTACGCCAGGAGGAACAAAAGGGTGGAGCTGATTGTGCAGTTGATGCACCTCCTCATGCAAGTTGTCATTGTACTCTTCGGCATTGGCCAACTGCTGCTCAAGCTCAACTTGTCAAGCTCTTAAAGCATCTTCCTCAGACCAGACTTTATTCCTCTGATGGAGCACATGGATGAGCATACACTCACTATTCCTATTAACTGTAGTCAGCCTCTGAATCTCCTACCTAGCCACCTCATCCTAGTGGAGGGCCTGATCCCTCTCTAAGGTCACCTGTGCTAGCTCTGCCTGTAGCCTCTCTATCTCACTGTCATGGTCACGCTGCAACTAACGCCGGTCATCATGGGCCTAGCCAAGTGCACTAGACATGCGTCTCAGACTACCCTCTACCCCAGCAAATGCTTTCATTACTGTGAACATGGCACTCATTGTAGGATTGTCACTGTTCTGCTCCTCAGCTGCACCAATCTCCACAAATCTCCCCCTAGCTTGCTGCCAAGAGTCAATGGAGGAATTACCCCTTGGAAAGACCCTAGCCATAACAGTTGCCAACTCCTGAGGGAAATGGTCCATAATTTCCCTCAGAATCCCAAAAGTAGCTCTGTCAGCCGCTTCCTCAGCGGTCCTGCCAGTTGACTCACACCGCCAACCGGTTCACTCAGAACCATCACCTCTAGGTTGAACAACAGCCTCCACGGTGACCAATAGACCTTCACCCAACTGATCGTTTCTCCAAAAATAGCGAGGCTCCATCCCATCAGGATACCCCATAAAGCTGAACACTCTTCACAACAGTGTAGGCATCCCGAACTCTCCTAGGAAGGTGTGCCTCAGACATGTACGGGGAGCAAGCTGGTGGCACAGAGCTCTACCTCAAGCGGACTTGCGAGCTGTCAGCTTCGTGCGTGCCATCTGTAGCAAAATTTTATTACCCTTGTGAGAATGAAATATTAAGTTGTCATTTTTATCAAAATGAGATAATCAACTTATAAGGGGGATCAATGCCATGAATGATATGAACAACAACATGATGCATGCACGTTCCGTATGTTCTCACAAACTTACTAAACAATTAAATTCTAGCGATATAGATGGTGGCATGTAACGGTCTCTCATATATACGTAACTAATACGTACTACACGATAGCACTATTATGTACCTGCAGAAGAATCATTTCAGCCCACATCCCACAATATGAAATGCATTGCGGAATTAAAATTTATACACTACCACATAGGTGTATTCCCAATACACATACATGTAGTGCTTACTATCCAAACCATTGTCCTATTGATGACATCGCCTCAATGAACGGAATCACCCACACCTAAGACACCTTCATATAAACATGTGTATAACATGTAAATAATTCAATATCATATAAGCACTTTCCTAGATCGGCAGTGCATCCGATCATGCCTTCACAACTCACACTTACCGAGGCATAGAGGCAAATGATCCATACATTACCACTCAAGCGAATGACACTCATACAATAGCACGCCGTATGAGCAACAAAATAGAAATATGATGCAAGGACCCCCTAAGTCAGTACTTAAATAAGCCACCTAGAGTCCTTAACTGGGCATAAAGGATATGACCACTAGCACCCTATTAAGTTTTAAATCATAGGTTTAAACACTCTTTTATTTTAAAATACACATGTGAACAGTAACATGCTAAATGTTGCTCCGATGCTAGCTGTAATAGAACTGACCAATTATATGAAATTAAGTAAGAAAATCACTGCCAAAGCAGATAATTCAGCAAACTTAAGCCCGTATAACCCGGTAGTCCGTGAAACCACGAAGGATTTCAAACCAACCAACATACAAACAAAGATCGTACAAGTTTAGCAGCCATAGTCACATATTACATAAAGTTTACACCTTCTTGAGATACATCGGAGTTTAAAACATAAGGTTATTACAAACTAAGTTCATAATAAAGTAGTGGAAGCAATAGTTTTGAGACTTCACACACACACACACTTAGTTTGAATTACAGTGCCAGTTGATGGTCATGTCCAACAAAAGCATCAGGTAAGATGTAGGGAAAGACCATGCCCTTGGTCCTAGTTGTCGCCCAACGCGGGATACAGATAGTTGATGCAATATCCATAATACATCTGGCCATCTACAACAACAATGGGAACAAAGCCCTGAGTACAGGAATGTACTTAGCTAGACTTACCCGCCTTAAATGAAAATAAAGTGACACCAAGGTGTATGCAAGGCTTTCTTTTAGTGGGCTAGCTGACTCATTTGCGAAAAGCATAATTTATCTTGAATAAACCAATTTAAGCATTAGCAACATCTTTATTATAACCTATCACTCTAGGTAAGCACCTATGCTATAGCAATCACTTGATTAACCATTCATATCAAGTTACCATTTTAGATTTAGCATTTCCAACATCATCCATATAACCCTCGTATTCCATCATCATTACTACAATGCCATAGCTCGAGTCAAGTGCTAACTATTTAGGAGCGATGGCGATTCAAATCGATTCCTAACCAGCTGGTGATTTATTCCTCACACAAACCACACTCACCAATCAAGTGAGTTACAGATCACCAATGACACTATTTTGGTAAACGTCACGGGACAAACTAGAGCCGCAGTACCCAGGGACCGCCTGACTGCTAGGAATCAGGCCTCGCCTACCCTTGGGCTCACTCTTCACGCCCCTATCATACCCCCATCAGCACCAATATGCGCACCTATGTAGATCCCGGCCCGAATAGTTCCACTAGCTTCGTGGTCGAAAGGTACTTTATTCGGCCAGCTAAATGTGAGGCATGCATTCAACATGACAAGAGGGATCCCAAAACCCTATCTGGATCCTATATGATGCATTTGTATAAGTGATTATGCAATTGGTGCATCAGACGAGATGACATATGATGCTGTTGACGGTAGATAAGTATCATTTTTTAACCATCAACATAGCATGAAAAAGGACCTAAACATAATTACCACTTAGATATATAGGGTTTGCTGACATAATTTCATGAGTTTTGGTGAATATCTATTTCTGCACGGTGTCAGCTAAAAAGAACCAAGGATGGCCCACATGTCATGTTTACATAGAGACAATAGGGCCACGCATAACTTTTCTGTAATCTAGAAGATATGAGAAGACTCTAGAAATAAAGCGGAGGCAAAACAGGCCCGAAGGTGGGGGCGGGCGCCCCACCTGCAGAGCCAATCAGGCTCCACCTCCTGGATCATGCCTCCACTGCTTTTGAGGATCAATAATAATCGTAGATCAAGGTCGGTTTGATCCGAGGGCTGTGGTGCTTCCTAGAGGGATATATAAGCAAGGCCCCTAGCCCCTGGAGGAGGCATCCCTAGAAACCCTAATTCATTATTTCCAGTTGGGATAAGCTAAGAGGGGTCCCTTGAATGGATCTATCTCTTAGGGCACATATGAGAGAGATTAGCTTTGTATTCTCCATGTGAGATTAGAGTTCTTCTTCTAGATTGAGAGAGTTAGAGTGGAGGGACGAGATGGAGGAAGCCCGGCATGTCAGTGTCTCCTCTCTAGCTTATACCTGTGGGATCAAGTCTCCTAACCCGAGGCTTGGTTCTAGGATTCTTCGATAATCCAACTTTCAATACTAAGTAAGTACGTTGTTATTATTGTTCTATGGTTTATGAGTTTACTTTATTCTCTTCCGTGGTAGAGAGTAGGGTAATCATCTATAGCGTAAGCGTGGTTCTTAGGCTAGAGATACTCGTAGATATCCCCTGTCTGGCTAGATTAGTGATTAGTAGCATGGGACGTGACAATCCTGTTGTTACCTTTGGAGTCTCCTCCCGTCAGAAGGTTTGGTAGGATTTAAGTACCCTGGTCAAGCATCTTCTGTCGTGTCTCTTTTCCATCGATATGTCCCCATAGACCAATAGTTTCATAGCTTACCATAGGTTGGAACCAGACTGTCATCTTAGTCTTCTCTAATCGCTTATATCTTCGCTACCTTGTAGTGCGGCCTAGGGGTTAACTATAGATTTAGGTTAGTCATCACACGCTTTCTCCTTGTGGATAAACAAATACGATACTCTGGAAATATCTCCCAGATGAAATGCTCACTGATATCTATGCGCTTGCGGATCCTTTTCTATGTGCGTTAACAAATATCAACAAGCATTTCTGGTGCCATTACTAGGGAGAAAGACGTCAGCTAAGTTAACCTCAAGTCTTGCTTAACCTTGTATTATACTTTTATATTTTTCTCTTTTCCTTTTGCCTTTTCTTTTATATCCTTTTCCCTGTGGATTCGATACCAAGGATTAATCCTTGGTGAAAAGCTACTCTGAAAACCATGCGCTTGCATTCTATTTTGTGTATTCCACCCCTGGTGTCAATAAGCATTTCTGGTGCCGTTGCCGGGGAACGGTAGCTGATCATCTTGAATCTAGAATTAGAATTTCTAAATTCATCCTTGTTTTAGTTAGTTATGGAGAACATGTCTATATACCAATATGCTGCTCCATGGAGTGCATGATTAGAACCACCTTTATCATCCCAACTTATATATTCCGATGGTTATGAACTACGTCCTAGTTTCATATCAAGGAGATGACTCATCTTAGTCTCTTAAACTTTACTCGAGGATGTGTGAAGGGCTAAGTGTGGCAGAGCTTGTTGGCGGTACTTAACTACTATTTCTAATCACCAACTCTTGCATAAAAAGAGGAGAAATTAACAAACCTAAGCATATATACCTTTACTATTGACCTAGTTCCACAAGTATTTGGAGGTTATTGTTTTGTAGGACACAAACATGAATACATGGGAAAATACACCAAAAGGCGCATTCCAACAAGGCATAAAGCTGATTTGCCTAAGGGAATAAAGAAGAAGGCCCAACCTACTCAAAGAATTTGAGTGAACCACCTACATGGGCTTGATCTAGGACTGTTCAGAGACCCACTAGACAAAAATTAGGATGAGAGGGCTCAGTGGCAGTGCGGCCGCACCCTGGCTCCTCTTGGGCCCAATTTTCACAAGTCGCCTCCCACCGACATTGCAAGGATGATTACGTAGGTGTCCGGCTAGGTTCACTGCATCTTGAGGTCGGTTTGGTACCTTCCATGAGGGGAGGAAGCATTTTCCAAAGAGCCCCTTCCTCTCCACCTATAAAAGGAGGCTCTCTCCCCCTCATATCATTCATCAACACAAGGAGACACAATGTAGCAAGAAGAGAGAAGAGCTCCATTCATATCTTAGCTCTTTAGTTTAGGGAGTGAGGAAGAGAAAGAGATGTAGAAGTATCAGAATTGTTGGCTACCTCCATTAGTGTACTTGGGGCCCCTTGTACACATAGAGGAAGGAATGCCGAGAATGTCGGCTCCCTCTTCACTTGTACCTCGGCGAATCTAGTACTATTTGGAGTGCAAAGGTTCGTATTCTTCTATGGTGGTGAGCTCTTACTTTAAGTCAGTCTTGTTTACTATTTGCTTGCGGGTTCATCGTCCATCCCCATGGTAGATACTCTAGTAGAGGGCTCCCAATAATGATGGATCACCTAGTACATCGCTAAAGTAGTAGCCGATAGTGTAAACGTGGTGTCTTGGCAAGAGGCTACCTTTGTTTGCCTCATGCTCGATGGTTGAGGGGTAGGCGATAGGTGGTGACAGCCCTGTCCGTCCCTCGTAATCCTCCATGTCCAGCTTATGGTGTAGAGCTAGAAGCTAGAGGTACTTGGCAGACCAAGTATAAGCCAGTGCCCGAAGTAAGTATATAGTGGCAAAGCTATCTTAACTTAGGATCTCTATCCCTAGGAAACCTCACTACCGAGCTATCTTTCTTCTTATTACCTTAGGTGAACTAGATAAGAGACTACTACACATCTGTTCCTCATGGAAATACGATACCCTAAATAGTTTTAGGTGAAATGCTACAACGGTAATTCTGTGCACTTGTGGATTATTTCTGTATGCGTTAAGAAATACCAATAGCATATTATCATGAACATGTCCTAATAGATTCTTTTAACTAGTGCCTTCCCCGGCAATGGCGCCAAAAATGCTTATTGGCATTTCTTAGTGCAATCACTAGGATTGGTGTTTCCTAGCAATGGCACCAGAAACACCGTGATGATATTTCTGAACACATGCAGAAATGCTCTGCAAGCGCACGGATATATCGTTGTAGCATTTCACCCAAAAGTATTAAGGTATCATTCATTTATATTTTCCCAAAGGAAGGCATGGTGTAAAGTCTCTAGTATGGACTTGGTCAAGATAATATGACTACATAATAGACCAAAGCTCATAACAGGGGTAAGCCAGGACAAACATTGGATAGTGTGACACACACACTTAAGCCAATCTCAAGGATAAAGATAAAAGAAAGAATAAAGAATAAAAGAATATACCTAAACAGGAGCAAGCTTCTCTTGTATAGCTTTGCTAAGATGAGCAGATCATACAAATACATGAATTTCTAAGGTAGCGATCCTAAGTGAAGATAGCTATGGTCACTATAAGCTTACTTTGGGCATCAGCTTATACTTGGTCTACCAAGTACCTCTAGCCTCTAGCTCTACGCCATATCCGGATGTGGGGGATTACAAAGGACGGACAGGGCTATCACCACCTGCTGCCTACCCCTCAACCATGGGATACAATGCAAATAAAGGTAACTTCTAGCATAGACACCATGTCTACGCTATTGGTTACTATTCTAGTGGTGGCCAGTGTAACACCCTAGGTGTTAGGCTTTCACTTTGGCACTTGCATTGCACAAGCCTAAGCATCATTTATTCATATATGAGCATGGAACATATGTGATGCACTAGTGAAACATATGGAACATACTATTGCTAGTTGTTACGCTTGCACTTTGGCACTTGCATTGCATAAGCCTAAGCATCATTTATTCATATATGAGCATGGAACATATGTGATGCACTAGTGAAACATATGGAACATATTGTTGCAACATGTGAAACATGTGTATATGGAATGTGCTTGCAACATCCCCTTGAAACATATGCAACATACCTTTGTTATTGTGTTTCAATGTCTGTATGTTAGATGCTCATGCTTGGTAATGCAAGTGAGTGTTGATGTCACTTATTTCATATGTCTCACATCGCTCTCTATCTATAGTGACCCTTGGAAAAGTTTCATGAAGTTTGGAATCAAAAAGTCACATGAAATGATAAGTTATATGCTTGTTTGGATTATAACTGAAACATGCTTCTGAAACAAGGCAACATGCCTTACATTCCATGTGAACTAGTGTTTATTTAACATACAAATGCAACATGTGTAACACATCTAGGACACATGTGGAACAACCTAGTGAAACATGTGTAGCATGTACTTTGAAACAAACACATGAAACAATTGAAACATGATGATGAAACAACTATAGCATTTCAATTGATTTCTATGTTTCAATGCGTGTGAGGCCTATATTCTTGTGTAACCTATATATGGTATATATGTTTGGCCTCTACAACACCTTAACTATGCTTAGGACACTTAATGGAGCAATGTTCATGTTGACCATGTTGACTAATTAAGTCTCTAAGTGATAGTTGACCTTGATTTGGCCTTGTTTGACCTTGATTGAAACTACATATATCAATCCTCACTTGGATCCTCCTATATGGGAATCGGTCCAGCGCTACCTGAGAGCACAATACCCACTTCACTGTGTCATTCGTCCATGACGGATTCATAGGAGCATGTTACACGGTACTCTCGCCATCTCTCCACTCCCAGTGCATGTTTATCGTTTCCCATAAAGGAATAGCCTAGATGTTGGGCTTACCGGAGTATGTGGCTAGTACTACAAGTCATGATCACAGACAGCTCTACAACGATCGGTCCTTGATCGACACAGGCGGGGTCACTACGTCTAGACTCAAACTGGGCGCAAGCCAAGATTCCGCCTAGTCTAGATTTATAAAACATGATCATTCTCATACATCAAGTATTTACCCTGGTTGAGTTTCATAACTTACTTTCCAAAAAAATATAACTAAGCAAGACTAAGCATTTTATTCAATTAGCATACTTAATAAAGGTTACCAAAGGTGGGTAAACAAATAGCCATGCATCTAGGTATACATACAACTCCTAAATACTTAAATGCAGCAGGCATAAGACTTAAGTGAATAACATTTATAAAATTCAAGGAATGGGTTTATGCTCTGGGGCTTGCCTTCGATGTCGAGGTTGTCAGATTCTCAAGAAAACCACAAAAGATAACCACATCGATAAATAGAATTCCACTTCGGGACTTACTTCAAAGGAATTCCACTTGTGATAAGTAAACATAAATAAATATGCATCCTTTAGGATGATGGAATGCCAAGCATGTAATAAGATACTTAACAACATGATTATCTTGAGTACAACTTTCCTTCATAAAATAATTAAGTTATTTATTCATTAAACAATATTAAAGATCAAGATTTAAACAAAGGATTATAACCTAATTACCATTTTAATTATTTACCAAGGCCAAATATTGTTCTGATGTCCCAAGGTCAGCAAACAATTCAAAAAGTCACCCAACAATATTAAATGATTTATAAATACTTTTTGGGTATATTTTATTAGTCCATAAAAGGCATAGAAATTAAGTAGACAACTTATACACATCAAAATCCGGTCAAACTTTTTGAGTGAGTTGATTTTAGCATAAACAGCAAGTATATCAAAATTCATAATTTTGGATAATTATCTTATCCTACAAAATTTATGGAAATTACATTTATTATTTAAAACATGTAATTTTAAATCATAGCAAAACTATTGAAAACACCTATTTCATATTTTTCTATGGTTAAACATAAGATAGAAAGCATGCATAAGTTATTTCATAATTTTATCATGTATAATTATTTAGTTATCAATTATTGAAAGTCATCACTTAATTAGTATTTCGGAAAATAGAAAAAGAGAAACTCCTCTTCACTCTCTTGGCCTGGCCCAGCAGCGCTGGCGGCCCAACCCCCTCTCCTCTCTCTTCCTCACCCGCACAGGCCGAGCCAGCCCAGCACAGGCCACGACCCAAGACCGACGATGGCCCAACTCTCCCTCTCCTAGCTCTCCGAGACCGACAACCGGGCCCCAATGGTTAGCATGTGCTGACCACGGCCGGCTCCCGATGACCATGGCGAAGCTCACCGCCGGTCAGCTTGCCGGCGACACAGATGTCACCACAACATTCGCCTCGCTCTCCCGCATATCCAGGTAACACCTCCACTCCCTCCACTGCTCCATAACCTACCTGCCGATGATGGTAGTGGGTCGGACTCCTCCGATGTGGCGGCTCCAGCGATAGACGACACCTCCGATGACCACATCAAGCTCTTCATGTTTGTTTCCACTCTATAGAACTAGTCCTAGAGCTAAAGAAGGAGATAAGAGCTACCCCGAGCTCCGTCCCATCAATGGTGGCTCGGCAAGCTAGGACACGACGGCACGTCCATGTTCCCAAGGAAACAACATAGTAGAGATCAAATTGATTGGGGTTACGCCAACAGGAGCTCATCGGGACTTCAAGACAACATCCGGTTTACCCAGAGAGACAGAGAAACCATGATGCCGACGGTGAGGGCAAGGTGGCAGCTTTGCTCCGAGGAAGATGATGTTTTGGCTTATCCACCCGTGCATTCTGAGAAACAACGAGAGCACACCCATAAGAACCTAGAGTAAACACTAGAACAGAGGATAAAGCAAAGAATACGGTGATGTATAGGGATGACCACGCACTGGAGATCACGGTGACGTGTCTGACGTCCGAGGGAGATTATGGCGGCGCTAAGGCGATTCCAAAGGGAAGAGGGAGTGTGTTGTAACAGAGATGCTAGGCAGTGGCAAACTCAGGTGTAAGATGAATTGTGGCATGGTGGATTGTCGACGGTGAATTTTGCGATGAACAAATAAGGGTGCTCATCAGCGATGGGAGGAGAAGGATGGAGAGGTGATCGGCTTTGGCAGTCAAGGACGTGGCATGGTTACTCAACGTCCAGCCCCTGCTTGCGTCCTCACCAGCACCACAGCTGTGTGTTGTAGTGGGATCAAGCAGTGATCAAGGGCGACACGGTGGAAGCAGCTTGGTGGCAACAGAGGCTCGACCTCCTTGCAACATGATGTTGCAATTGTTCTAAATCCCTATTGCAGACTCTTCTTCCCATCTTTTCTCCAATTTTTGTACATTTTCATGACAAACTCCAAATACCAAAGTTGTCCCAAATCCTATAAACTCCAACTTTTCTTATAGGCTCAGGGTCAACAAATAAACAGATAAGGAGATAGAATAAAAGCTGAGAGGAAACGTAGTATTGAAACATTATGTTTCAACACCAAACATCATGTTTCAAGAGATGAAACATCATGTTCCACACAACTTTTGAACATAGATGAACTATTCAACAATACTAGTGATAAACATAAATACATATATATTGCACTCACATTGCAAAAACAATGCAATAAAAGTAAATTTATTTTAGTGAATGCTTAACATTGGATTAATGCAACATAAACTTACCACATATATGCTTTATGCTTAAGATGATGACATGCTCCACTTTTAGTAGTTGCTTAACACCAGGGTGTTACAATCAATGGACCAACATTGGGAATGCTGGCCTATATCCACTTATTTTGGATCCAACTATCACGGGAATGACAGTCACTAAGGTTCTGATCGATGGAGGAGTGGGACTCAATATCATATTTTTAGAAACACTAAGGAAGATGGGACTAAACCTAGCTAGGTTGATTACTCCAACGGGAGTACTTTCTATGGAATAGTACCAGGCAAGGCCGCTGTAACATCCCGGCCCAGGGCTTAATATGATTAATAGGATACTCATACCAACAAGTTGTAACTTCTTTTCCGGAAGCCCATCTCGAAAGAACTCCAAAGTTAAGCGTGCTTGGCCTGGAGCGATGGGTGACCGACCGGGAAGTTCTTTCCGGGTGCGCACGAGTGAGGACAAAGTGCGCAGAAAAGACTTGTATTGGTCTGTGAAGGCAGTCTATGTCCTAGAAAAGTGGCCAGATGTAAGCGGGCCCGGCCTCGAGGAGGCGGGACGTTACAGAATGGTATCAGAGCCGACTCTCGCGGTTTCACGGGCGTGTGTGTCGTAGTTGCGCAGGCATGGTGCGCATAGCTGGTGTGGATCCGTCGTGGTCACACAGCATGGCACATGCGCTGGCTCTGGACATACGGACGTGGCCAGGAGAGGACGCTCCTGGCTTGGGATTGATCGACGAGGACGTCGATCTCTTAAGGGGGTGAGGATGTAACATCCCGGCCCAGGGCTTAATAGGATTAATAGGATACTCATACCAACAAGTTGCAACTTCTTTTCTGGAAGCCCATCTCGAAAGAACTCCAAAGTTAAGCGTGCTTGGCCTGGAGCGATGGGTGACCGACCGGAAAGTTCTTTCCGGGTGCGCACGAGTGAGGACAAAGTGCGCAGAAAAGACTTGTGTTGGTCTGTGAGGACAGTCTATGTCCTAGAAAAGCGGCCAGATGTAAGCGGGCCCGGCCTCGAGGAGGCGGGACGTTACAGCCGCCATGCCACTTGGACAAATAACTCTACCGTTATGTTTGGAACTCCAATCAATTATCAAACCGAGTTCATTCAGTTTAAAGTAGCAGACTTTGAGACATCATATCATGTCATCCCTAGAAGACCAACACTTGCCAAGTTCATGGCTATACCTCATTATCCATATCTCCTACTCAAGATGCCATGACCCCACGGAGTACTCTCCCTCCAGGGTGACTTGAAGGGCGCTTTCAATTGCGACATACAAGCAATCCAAATCGTAGCCAAAGCACAGGCAGCCGACGGCAGAGAAGAAATAGCCACCGTTGCAGCACAGATGAACCTAAAAGAGCTAGAGATCCTAGCTAAAAAGCCTTGCATCCTTGCACCACCAAAAGAAGTCGACGTGAAGCAAATTGACCTAGGTACTGGTGATCCCTCCAAAACGGCGACCATCAGTACCCACCTCTCGGCAAAATAGGAACTTGCGCTCACCAACTTTCTTTGGGACAACAAAGATATCTTCACTTGGAAGTCGGCCGACATGCCAGGTGTACCAAGAGAGTTAGTTGAGCATAGAATTGATGTTAATGAAAACTCCAAGCCTGTGAAGCAACGATTACGATGATTCTCACCCTATAAAAAGGTGGCGATTAAAAAGGAGATTGCAAAGTTGATGGCGGCAGGGTTCATAAGAGAAATTCTTCATCTAGATTGGCTAGCCAACCTAGTTTTAGTACAAAAAAGAACACGGCCAAGTGGCGCATGTGCGTCGACTACATAGGTCTCAACAAACATTGCCCGAAAGATCTGGTTAGACTACCACGCATTGATCAGATAGTTGATTCAACAGCAGGATCTTCACTGCTGTCTTTTCTTGATTACTATTTAGGATATCATCAGATTGCATTAAAGGAAGAAGACCAGAGCAAGACATCTTTCATCACCCCGTTCGGCGCCTACTGCTACAAAACCATGTCGTTTGGACTCAAGAACGCTGGTGCTACTTACCAAAGAGCTATCTAGACATGCCTTGGTGAGCATATTGGTGAGAATGCAGAAGCTTACATGGATCACATAGTTGTAAAGACAAAGGATCTGGATATGCTTATTGAAGACTTGAAATAGACCTTCAAAAAATTAAATAAGTGGAAGTGGAGACTGAACCCGAACAAGTGTGTTTTTGGGGTACCATCAGGACAACTACTCGGATTTTTGGTCAGCCATCGAGGAATCGAGGCAAGCTCCAAGCAAATTCAAGTCATAACAGAGATGGGTCCCCCACGCTATATTAAAGATGTGCAAAAGCTAGCAGGATGTATGGCGGCACTCAATCGTTTTATTTCTTGACTCAGTGAAAAAGGACTACCTTTCTTCAAGTTACTAAAGAAGATGGGCAAGTTCGAGTGGACAGAGGAAGCCAAGGAGGGTTTTGAAAGCCTTAAGGCATACCTCACCTCCTCGTCCATTCTCACACCTCCAAAGAAGCACGAAGACATGATGTTATATATTGCGACAACTTCCATGGTGATTAGCGCAGCGGTTGTCATGGAGAGAGAAGGACACGTGTAAAAAGTACAATTGCTAGTTTACTACATCGGTGAGGTACTATCAGATTCCAAAATCCGGTACCCACATGTGCAAAAATAACTCTATGCCCTCCTGATCACCTCCTGCAAGCTTTGACACTATTTTGAAAGCCACAAGATTATTGTGGTAATAGATTTTCCACTCGGAGACATCATACATAATAGAGACGTGACAGGGTGCATATCTAAGTGGGTAGTTGAACTTGGCGCTCTCAATGTTGATCTCACCCCATGTAAAGCGATCAAATCTCAAGCCCTTGCTAATTTTATTGGCGAATGGATAGAAATCCAACAACCTACACTAGATGTCATCCTTGACCATTGGAAAATGTACTTTGATGGATCACTCAAACTAGACGGAGCTGGCGCAAGTGTCCTCTTCATTTCCCTAGATGGAAAACAACTCAAATATGTCCTTCAGATATTATGGCAAGCCACAAACAATGAAGCAGAGTAGAAGCACTCATCCATGGACTCTGGGTAGCTATCTCCCTTGGAATCAAGCGACTTCTCATCTACGGTGATTCAGTAATAGTTTTCAATCAAGTCAATAAGGATTGGGATTGCACCAAAGATAACATGGACACTTACTGTGTTGAAGTATGCAAACTAGAGAAAAAATTTCAAGGACTAAAAATTCTACATGTCTTACGTGACTCTAATGTCGCAGCAGACATCCTCGCAAAGCTAGGATCGGATAGGGCAAAGGTCCCACCTGGTTGTTCTTCTCTTCAGGCTAATACCCCCAAGCCGAACAGATGGCTTAGGCGGGGGCATGGAGGTGAAAAAATATCATCACCGCCCTAGATCAAATTTGGCGATATTGGAGCCTAAATCCCTGCAAAACTCGACCTCGACCCCCACTTACTGCAAAAGATGAAGGCAAGATGAATCAGCAGAAGAACTCAAATCAATGCAAGACCAAACAGGAACGAATGCTCCAACTACTCATCGACAAGTAGCAAGTGTCGAACCATCTTCTTCATCCTCACCCTCGAGGAGCTCGACCACACTGCCATCTGAAAAGGAACAGAAGTACTCGGTTAAAGACGCAAACAAACACCAAGGAAGGCAAAGAATATTGATACGCTCACCTAAGAGAAAGCTACCTATGACTTGAGTACTTGGATGAGTACTTGGATGACAGGGCTTCTTGGTGGCAGATGCACTGGCGAAAGTATCCTCCGCTCGCACCCTCTTGGAGGTGGTGCGAGGAGCATGAGGAATTGGGCGCGGCACATATTCAATGTAATGACCGAATTCCCCAAAAGACACGCCAGAAAGTCTAGTCACAAAGCGGGACTTACTAGTTATAGGCTCTCGCCTGGTTCTCATCAACCCCCTATGGCAGAACCTCCTAAATTATATGGCCCACATGCACCTGTCATTATCCCGAAGACCTCTGACGGCTATGCATGTGTTCCATATAACTTAAAAAGTATGTCGGGTGTCCTCGAGAAACCCGAATCATCCACATTTTACAACTCACATAGGATCAATAAAGGAGTAACTACAACATTACAACATTTGCTACAAAACTTTACATCAGAGTGTGGAAGAATTTAAAATAGTATTTTACATATAAAAAACAAGTTATTTTTACAACTTAACTTTAATTGCGGAAGTCGAGTAGAACTACAGAAGACAACTTAGGTAGAGCACCTAAGTCAGGGGAGGACAACCAGATCATATCAAGCCCACCGACATGACCTCGGTTAACAGTACTTGTCAGTACCTACAACAGGGGTTAACAAACCATGAGTACTCAAATGTACTCCGCAACACTTACCTGACGAAAAGAAAAGACTCCAAGGATATGCTGGCTTTAAGGGAAGTAGTAAAGCTAGAAAAGGAGAGTTTTGTAGAAAAGCTTTACTATAAGTGGATCCTTACTTTCAATATTTTAGTCCAAGCTTTAACATCAATTTTAGTGAAACTCATTGTAGTTCAAATTTGCACTTGTTCTATCTCAATCACTTGCATTAAGCATCACATCTCATATCCATCTCTTTACATCATTTCCATAATCACCATGTTCCATTGTTAACTACGATGATGAACAGCAAATCAAGTCTCCATATCCAAGGAGCAACGACGACTCAAACCGCTTATCTACCCAGCTGGGGCTTCCTAACCACACAATATATGCGGGACTCAAACCTATATATATCAACCTTCACTCGGATCCTCCAAAACGTGACTGAGTCTAGCACCACCCGAGAGTACAGTACACCTCCAATCTAGCCCTTGGCCACAAGGGTACATACTACTCTCACCATCTCTCAACTCCTAGTACGTGGTCAGCCATTCACGGGATAGAATAGCCAAGATAGGGCTTACCATGAGTATGTGGTTAGTACTATGAAGTCTCGACATACATAGTTCAACAATGAATGGTCCTTAACCGACACAGACGAAGCCCTACATTGACTCATTTCACGATGCAAGCCACCCGCCCGGTCTTGGCTTAATATTACCTTATTCAAATTCACATGCTCTCATGACCCATCATTAGGTCAGGAGAAGCAAAGGTAAACTTGTTTCTCGCGAATGATGAAACCACCATTCGACTTCTACCGAAGTCTAATCATTACTAAGCATAAGAGATCGACCTACACATACTAGTGGGATATCATATGGATATAAATGGAGATCAAGATAATCATACAACAACGGTATCGACCAATTCCTACTAACTTAATGCACATTACACTAGACTTAAGGTGTAATAAAGTATTTATAAAACAGAAGAGTGGTTGTATGTCCGGGGCTTGTCTGTGTTGTAGAGAAGGTTAGTTCACAAAAGTCAGATTTGGCACCACTCCACGGATGGACGGCACCAGCACCATTGATGGATGACCTTCTCCAACACCGCTAGTGGATGACACCTTTTTGAAGATTGATCAACACCAACCTCGTCAACACTTGTTCAACACGAACCTTCTCACCCTCGTATGCTCTACACATATATAAATGATGCATGCTTGACATGATGGAATGCATGCCATGATGCATGATGCATGATAATGAACAAGGCATAGCATACAAGAGACATTTAGAAAGGATAAACATTAGTTATCTACTTGAGTACAACTTGTCTTCGTGGTACAGTTACAAGTAATTATCATGAAGCATTTTTAGTTATTCTTCTAACAAGGCAAGGTCTTATTTATTAAGCATGCTTACCTACTAAAGCTTTTACCATGAAAAGACAAGATACAAGGAAAATATATAGTTTTTACTTTTTACCCATAAGGTTGTATCAAGAAATGATCAAGTTTAACAACATACATGTTACTTATTATTATAAGCAAGTTAATCATGTGATCATCATGAAAGCAACACTTATCTTATTACATTAGTTAAGCAAGTCAAAGCTATGATCATATCAACCTAACTTAAGCACTAGAGGTTAAGTTAGACAACCAAGCATTACACAACTTATTATGCTAAGATAATGAAGTATCTCACACTTAACATACAAGTTATGAGTTTATTTGGCATACAAACTTACTGACTAAAGCTACATCATGAAAAGGCATGTACAAGTAGTATGTAATGTCAAGCATATCTTAGCTTAAAGAATCGTTTATGATCTTCACATAAGCTAACTTAAACAACCAATTTAAGACTTTCATAGAATCAGGACAGCAACATATACACAACTTCACTCAACCATAACTAAAGATCCAATCATCCAACAAAGGTGATATTAGACTTTCTAGAAAGCTTAGATAATTAACTACATTTGTTTAATTGCATCAAAAGCTAATTTCAAGGTTAACCAAGGCAAACATGCCAAAGTTCTAGGTTTGCACAAATTTCTAGACAGAAGACTAATAGTAACTTCAGAGGAGCAGATCTGGAGTTTTATCCATCCACAAGACATGTTCCTTAGCTTTCTAGAAAGCTTATCAAGTTGTCAATAACTTTCTTACTATCATCTTAAGAGATCCTACAGCTAACAAGGTCAAACAACACCATAAAGACATCTCTGTCCAGATTTAGACAGAAACTGTTACATCATTTGCAACAGCTATAAATAGAGTTCTAGATTACCAAAAATAGTGGTTCTTAACATTTTGGAAAGCTCATAAAAAGTACTAAAACTTTATAAATATTGCCAAGAGATGATTCACAAGCTAAATAGCCCAAACATTTGCATCTTGCAGATCAGGCCATAAAGTAAGCAGAAATTAATAGGCATTTTGCAAAATCTATAACTCTCAATAAATTTGACCTAAAATCATTAAATTCTAGGAAATGAAAGATATGGAAGTTCAAAACAACTTTTGTATTTACCATATCTACATAAAACATAATTTGCTTCCTCAATTTAACTATAAATCAATTTAACACTATTTATCAAGCACTAAGTAAGAATAAGGAATAACTCAATCATATCACATCCAATGGTCATGAAATTTTTACCACGGCACATACATAGAATTAGGAGACTACCCTAAATATTCTTTGAGTATGGAATCTATAGATATTAAATATTCTTTGAAAACTCTAATTTCCACAACAAATAAATAACCATCTACACACAGAAAACACTTTCTACTAAAACCTATCATATTATGACTCTAATGCATAGAGCTATCCATGAGGATTCCAAAACATCTTCATTTGTTATTTTATGATTTTTCTATGATTTGCTATGAATTTCCAAAATTTCAGCTGAAATAAGAAAAGAAAAAAAACTGCATGGTTGGCACTATTCACGTGAGTCACAATCTATGCACTTAACCCCCTGTAAAAGCTTCTATTTCTGCGCAAAGTCCCTAGCTGTGATTTCTGAGCAGAGGAGGTGCACGGGAAGGCTCGACTCCGGCCACTTGGTGCTCATCGGCGGCACGGGAGAGGTGCAGCAGCATCTCCACACCTAACCACACCCGTGGGAGGTTGAAACATGGCCAGAGATGATCGGGGAAGGGCCGGCCACGTGTGACGATGGCTGCAGTGGCGGACATGGTAGCGAGTTGCGCTCTGGCGAGGCAGGTGGCTAGAGGAGGGGCTGATGAGCAGCGGCGCGAGGTGAGGAAGATGGAGCCAGCGCTGGTTCGAGTAGAGGTGACCTAGAGAGGTGAGGATAGATGGCAACCATGGAAGCTCGACAGCCATGGCAGACTGCCATGACGGAAATGGCGTGCGCAGCTACGCCGGACTGAGAGAGGCTAAGAGAGTGGTTCAAGGAGCTACGCAACGACGAGGCAGAGCCATATGTGTGGTGAATTGGATGATGGTGCTGCGATGGTGGCTAATTGCTCCGGTGAGCAAGCTACGCCGACGACGAGCGAGATGGAAAGAAGGAAAGAAGATGACGCCGGTGTCACACTATAACAACCACGGACAAAACTTCGAGTTGTGCCACCTCCTGCCCAATGTGGGCGCACAAGCAGCTACGTGTCGTAACACCTGGACGTGTCGTTGGAGGGCGGTAGTCAGCGGTGGCAAGCAGGCACCTACGTGGCAGCAGCTTGCTATGCTACTGTAGTGGCTGACAGAGCGATTTCCTTCCCTTCTTTCTCCCAAATTCGTGTAGAAACTTGATAATCTCCCTTAGTATAACTTGTTCGTCCATACGAGGTCTCCAACATTACTTAAGGCTCAAGCTCCAATTCTTAATGGATTGAGAGATCCAATGTCAAGAACACCAGTACTTTGAAACTGATCCATAGAACTTCAGTTAAGGTTTTTGGAAAATAGTCAGCTTAGCAACTTTGAGAATTAAATAAGGAGCAACCATCAACCAAACCTATCAACTAATTACACCTTATTAAAGATCAAGTATAGCATCAAACAAAGAAACAAAAGTTAGACATATTTTATATATGAAAATTGATTTGATAAATTCCAAAAGATTGAACTCGTTAACTGTTTTTCAGTAACTTAGTCAAAATGGCTAAGTGCTGGAAACAACTATTGAGTTCAACTTTGGAAGCACAAATTTAACACAACTGATCCAAAAACATCACCAAACCTTTATTGCATAAGAAAGCATATACTTTGCACTACAAAGTTTACATTAACAAAAAAAATTTGTTTAAGCATATTTTTCATATTTAAATTGACAAAGAACCTTAATTGATAAAGTTAACCTTATTCCATGAAACATGCATAGGAACATGTAAAACACTATATATGCAACATATGAGACATAACAATGCAACACATGAATATCACAAGTGCCACATGGACATGCTTTTACTGAAACATCACTATGCAACATATGAACATATGATTGCTTTTCTTGAAATGTAAAGTGCATTATGCAGCAACGCCTGATGTTTATGCATGATGATGCTCATGACCAATTTTTAGTTGCTTTTAACATCTGGGATGTTACACCCCCACCCCAATAGGGTTGTTCTCGGAGGAAAGCGGGGGCAAATCATCAAAATTTTACCCCAAGTCCTACAAGCAACCCAAAAACAATAAGGTAAGCAGAAGAAAGAAAGACAGAAAGTACTCGAAATAAAGAAACAAAGAAGGAAAGTACTCATGAAGAGCAAAACAACTTACAAAAGGGGGCGGACGATCAGCACAATAGTCTAGGACCATATGAGGGACAACAATCACCCCCTTCACGACCTTCTTGAGGTGCTCCAATACCTCTTCTTCCGTCAACTCTAGAGCTGGAACCATCCGAGATGGGTCCTCAGCTCCAGAGTACTCGAAGTCATAGTTCTCCCTCGCCTTTAGAGGTTGAACCTGACGACATAGGAAGCTAGCAACAATCCTGAATCTAGTCAGGCCTTGCTGCTTCAGAGTCTAAATTTTCTCAAGCAGTGGCTTGATCTTATTGAGCTCCTCACCCATCAGAGAGGCCTTCTTCCAACGATTGTTAACCATAGGACCAGAATTTGAATGAACAACAAGAGGAGGGTTCATGTTCCCAGCGTAAAACCACTCGGAACGCCACTCCTTGACAGAATCAACCAAGTCATAATCACCTAGAGAAGTACTATCACTCCGAAGGTGTGGTTTCAGGCAAAAAAAATAGTGAAACAAGGAAATAGAAGGAAGGATTCCAAGGAAAGTCTCGCAAAGATGAACGAACACTGATAGATGGAGGACAGTGTTCGGGATCAGGGGGTTTAAGGAAATACCAAAGTATTGAAGAAAACGACAAAAAAAGGAGATGCTGGGAGGCAGAGACCAGCGCGGATGAAAGAGACGAACAAAACAATCTCACCAGGGCCAAGGGTAGAAACCCAGTGATGACCTAGAGTCTTCCAGTCAGCGAAGCCTTGCTCCTAGATCAAGCCATCACTAACCAACTCCCTCAGCTAGTCCTCTATGGTAGTCGGGGAAGGCCAGATCTTCTCCGTAGCCCTCATGGCGATGAACTCCTGGTTTTCAATCACCTTGAGCGCCTCCTCCTTGTCCACTAGAACCACCTTCGAGTTGCTACTTGACGCCTTCTTCTTTCCCATACACTGACGATGCTCTAGTCTCATGAAGAGAATGGCGGCAATGCATGGGCAGTGGCAGCGCTTGAATGGCGGCGACGGCGGCAGCGAAACTCTAAAGGGAGGTTAGGGATTTGCGAAGGCAAAATGCTAGAAGGCCAAGGCAAGTAAGGAAAAATAAGAAGAAGGGCCCCTTATATAGATTTACAATGGTAAAACATGGCCCAAATGGCCCATTAAGCCAACGGATCATTTCCACCTTTTACGCAATGAATGTAGGACACAACTGAAGAGACAGATTACATGCCTTTTCACAACGAAACAGCACAATGGGCAAATTTTAGACTTCCATTTACACTGTGTCGTTGTCGAATTGTTACAGCTCATACAACTCAGAAAGAACTCGCCAATCACAAGATACACAGAAAAGATTATAGAACGCTGCCAAAGAACCAGGATTTTCTAGAAACAACCCAGATGATACTCAAAAGCACTTAGACAAGCAAAAAAGAGACAACAACTCAGAAAACAAGATTTTTTCTATTACAAGATTATAGATCTCACAAGACCCAACGAACTCGGTACTACGACAAACAAGGTAGCAACAAGAAATCTATCAAAACTCGGCTATGGAAGGACTACGTGTTTCTAGTTGCTACACGGCAGAACACACTCTACTTGGCTACATTGTTTTCTTCAAAGGAGGAGCGCAGTGCATCCAAGATTGGTGTTAGTGGCACAATAGGACAACATAGACTAGGCAAGACTAACATGCATCTGTCCACCCAAGCCTGATGTGACCCTAGATTAGATGCTGGTCTGCATCGGACAGTCATGAGGCAGAGTGGAAGGATCAACCCAGAGTTGTTGGATAAGGGAACAAGCCCCACCTCACAAGACTTCTTCCATCTGCCAAAACGGACTACCTAGCACAATACTGCTGAGAGATTAGTCTACCTCTAATCTCTATCACAAGACTTCTTCCATCCACTACAAGCAATGCAAAACTTCTGACTCACACCCAGGGGCTACTCTATCTCACAAACCATCATATTCATGACTACAAGCTTCAAGATCTACACCAACACTTCAATGATTTGCAGCAGCTCGCTAGGGGGTATTTATAGGCCAAGGAGCGGTGTACATGGAACATGTGCACCAATGACAAAAGATTCAGAGAAGTGATAGAAAGCAGTAAAGGAAAAGCAACCGCACATGAAGACACGGTACTCAAAGACAGTATATCCGAAAGAATATGCCAACACTATGCAACTCATGACTACGTAGCATTCAACCAACTCAGCTACCACCTACCACCTACCTCTGACAGAAAGCAGGCTACCTGAGAACATGACAAGAGACCCTCTATCCAAGTTCTTCCTAAACAAAAGAACCCAGATATATGCACGGGGGCTACAGGGTACATATCCTCAAGGGAGATTTTTAGTTTTTCCAACAATAAAGATCCAAGACCCTTCAACTTTTTGTTCCAAATAGAAATAGGCTCAGGGGCTACACTCACTAAGAGCCCTTTTTCTTTGAAAAACACACATCACTCAGGAGACTTCTTCAAGAAAAGACCACTTCAAGGCTTCTCTTTGAAAGAACCCGGACCAGGCTTATTTCACCAAGTGAGGCTAGGGAAATAAGGAGGCTTTCGAATTCAACCATGAAATGCTCGGGGGCTTATCGATGCAGGACCCATAGGGTTCCCTAGCGATATGACAACAAGTCATCGGCTCTGGCCTGTCGCACCTGGTTTTCCAAAGAATACCAAGCGCTAACTACATGTGTGCCCAGGATGTCCACACAACACATATAGTGACAAATATGGAGAATATCAAGAGCAATGCTTAATTATATATCGACCATAGTTACAACAGGACTTACAATTATTATAAAAGCATAGCAGAAACTATTCTTGATCTTCTCTTTAGGGCTTCATACTCCACAGGGACGGTTGACTGGGGGAAGCACTCACCTAGTACTCATGGACTCCTCAAGAAACTCTTCATTTGATTCACCATTTGGTACCCATCTGGGATTTTTATTGGTGAAAACGACAAGCGTCAGCTCACCATGCTCAGTAAGTATACCATGAGGTTATGCAAGGCTCAAGAAGGCTTGACTCGGTTGTACTGCGGTAAGCATTTTTAGTTGGTCATATTTTATTTATTATGCCTATGTTTCTAAGTTATGCTTATGGCTCCCATGCGAATATAATTATTTATCACCATCAAGATTAATCATATCCCAAACCATCCATAGAACCATCTATCTCGAAAAGGACCTAGGTCGCTCGTGACCGTGAGCACGGCTAATATATCAGTTTGATCAAACTCTGCAGAGTGTGTACACTTTCACCTTGAGTCGTGAATACCCCTGTGCCTAAGGTGGCCAACCTCTTGACTCACTTCCAAGGTAAGTCGACAGGGTTCACTACGAAGCCTTTAACTAATTACCCTAACAAGTTAGTAGCCATGAGGTTTCAGTGTCTAGGCGAATGGAGCCCCCCTTTCAAGAGTGGCACACCATGACCGCAGCCCAGTACTCACCTTGACAGCCAAGAAGCCATTCTGCAACCTAGTCCCCCCTCTTGCACTGAAAACTTTCGGTAACTACTAACAAGCTAGAGAAAACTAGCTATACGACTAAGATCGTGCCCATTTTGATTCTCAAGGCTGTATGGAAGTCCTGGGTTGCCGCTTTAAGATTCAGTCCATACGGAGGGCAGACTAGAGCACCCAATAAGGCACAATGCTCTAACTCCCTTTTTTCCATGTTTCCGAAAAGCACCATTTTATCCAATGATTTCATAAGTCATTAATCAGGATTAACATTATAATATTTGGTACTGCAAGCTAAGCAAAACTACCCATATGCATGAACCCAAGGTAAAAAGGAAGAGGGTACAAAAGTACTAGGTAAAGTCCTTAGCATCATATTAGACACATGCATATGAAGTGATTATAAGGTTATCAGGTAACAAGGGAACTCATGTTACACTTGCCTCAAATAGTGCTCAAACTTGTTCAACTCTCCTTCTGGATCATCCTTGTATAGCTTCATCTAACGATAGCTACAACCATCACAAGCATCATAGACAAACCTAGAAGCATTACATCAATCATTATATATAAAACAAGATATAAAGTTTATTAAACAAGTAGGGCTTGTTCTAAGACCACGAGAGTGCAAAAACTAACCAAAACAGGAGCCACGATTAAAAGATATGATAGTTGAAAGGTATAGATGGGAATGATTGAATTCATATGAGAAGGTGGAGGTTGGACTTGAAGACACATATTCGGAACAAAAAGGATTGGACATGTTTATAGGTTACTTGGGAACATATTATGATGAACCAGTGCACTAAGGTGGATGATAGATCAAAGGGAAACACGATTATGGCGATTTGTGCATCGGTTGAGTGTACCCGGTGGCGGACAGTGGCGGGTAGCAGCGGTTGCGGCCATGAGAAGGTAGAGATGCATCGAACTTATTGGCATAGAATTTGGTAGGATCATGTGCAACTAGGAAACACACGGTCATGGTAGAGAGCTCAGCGAATCATGTAGTGGTTTAGCGGGGAACGTGGCGAATTGCCGAGCTATCCAAAACATACACGTCGGCGGACAACGGTGGCTATGATGACTAATTGCATGGTTATAACAAAGACAAATGGTGATTCGTTGGATGGGGTTGCAAGGCACTGCATGGAACATATTGTGACAAAAGAACATGAAGTTTTGACCATCGGTTAGGCGGGGAACAAGATTGCAAGGTGGCACTACCTGTTGACATGGCAGGAGCAGCGACATGGTGATGCTTATATCCTCAGTGTTGTGGTTCATATGACCAAGAAAACTTACAGAGATGTGTGCAAGTATATGATGCACATTGTGTTCGAAGGGCTTGACCACCAGAGCGGCGAAACATCGGGAACACGCATGCCAACCGGCATCAGCACAGCTGCGGGGCAGCAGGGACAGCGAGCACAAGATAGGAACATATATCTTTCATATTTGGTCATATTGCCATGAAACTTTGCAGAGGCATGTGCAACTATATAGATGATGGCATAGCCAAATAATGCATCCTGGGGTTCACTGGATCAACGGGAACGTCGTTGCCAAACACAGGGTGTCTGCTGTTTGGACAGCAGGCGTAGTAGGCACTTCGATCTCCATATCTCGGCCATCGGGGATTGCATAGCCGAACCAACTTGTGGGATCATGTGCAGGGATGTCATGAAAATGTAGGTTCAAGGGCTCGATGATTTGGATAGTGGATTAGCGGGGAACGCCAAAACCACTCAGAGCTGCAATCTGACCAAACAGCAGGAACAACGGGCGTGGTGATGATGATATCTCTAGTTCCTGAACTCCTATGGCAAAACCATCTTACAGAGGTGTGTTCAAGGATGTTAGCTACAATTTTACCAAAGGGTTTGATGATAAGAGTCACGAAACAGCGAGGAACGCCAATTCCATCAGCAGCAGCAAAACTGGCCGCGAGGACAGCAACACATACATCAGGTAAACTTCGCCGGGGATCAACCATACATCATCTAAGGTATTTGATATCCAGAGGTGAACATGAAAACATGATGGGAGATATGATGGAGTGTTCTCACCAAGGAAAAGGGTGTGGTGGAGTGAGGAGATGCATCGACGACGGCCGGTGACGACGATGTAGTAGAACGGGGCATCCTTCTCGCGTTGCGGTTGATCAGGGCAGCCATGGGGAAGGAGGAGCTGTAGGGGCGTCCCTCCCCTATTCTTCACGTGAGAAATGAAGGGGGAGGCATGAGGGGGAGATGGGGGAGGTATATATGAAGGGGAAGTGATGGGAGGTGAAGGGCTAGAAAGGCAAAGTGTCACACCCGGTTTCAAGGACAAAACCAGACATACACTAATGTGAAATAAAGACGACAAATCTCATATATAGCCACAGATAAGTGTAATATCAAAAGGCAAATGCTTAATATACATAACTCAATAGTATAAAGTATACCTTAGAGAATAACACAGCGGAAAAACAACTCTGAACACCGGGTGTAGACCTCACTCCAGGATCAAACTGACTGGTTGATCACAAGCCTAACAATTCCAGAATCTAACAGTCTGGCACCCTTCCTGAGATGTGGGGAAATAGCAAGAGTGAGTCCATGTCGAACTCAACAAATATAACATGGGGTTCATGAGGCTCAAAAGGTTTGACACGGGTTTACTGCAATAGCTTTTAGTGAGTCATCTTTTTAGCAATTGAGTAGCAACAAGTTTACCAAAATCCCAAATAACCTCATGATCATGTAAACGAGAATAATGTATAGCAAGAAACAATAATCATTAGTGAGCTTTAATATCATCAGTATTATCATTACCATCAGTGTCCATCATTTATTCTGTAAGGGTCCAAGGCCACTCGTGACCGTGAGCACGGCTGTTATAACAGTTTTACACTCTGCAGAGGTTGTACACTTTCACTGTGAGTCATGATTTACCCTTTCGCCCGAGGTAGCTAATCTCTTGACCCACTTCCAAGGAAGGTCGGCAGGGTTCACTATGAAGTCTTTCAAAGGTTCGTCTAACAAGTTAGGGCCATTAGATTCACTCGGCAAACAGATGTAGAGCCCCCCTTCCAAATGGCACAATAACGCGCAGCCTATACACATAAGGACAGAGGCCGCACTATACCCGATTCGTCAATCCGTTCTTACGCCATGAAGGTTACCACTAACAAGCTAGAAAAGGTCCTCATACTTGACTAAAGCCAGAGCCATATAGCCCTCACAGTTGTACTGTAAGTCCCGGATGTTCGCTTACAGATAAGTCCTTAAGGAGAGAAACTAGAGCACCAAAAATACCCCATGCTCTAGCCCCCTTGAGCCATGTTGCTATAAAGCATCTTTTAAACGTTTATTGCATATACCATTAGTCAAGTTACAGATCATGGTTATTTATCTTGAGCACTAGCATAAATACTACCCAATGCAATGTCCCATGGTGTCAAGGTACAAGATACAAAAGCTAGGATATCCTTAGTGGTAACAAGGTAGACACATGCACATGAATTAAGTATATTAAAGGTGAATAGGAAACAAGGATGATCCCATGCTATACTTGCCTTAAACACCGATCCTTCGGTAAGCTTTAAATCTTCAACGTTCTTCTTCTTCTTCTTGATAACCACGTATATCTCACCGACTGGACTTGATCAATAAATCACCACACACACATCGAGCAATCATACACGAAGCAAACAATAGATCTAAATTAGAACAGTACACCAAACATATGAAACAATATATGAAAAGATTTTAAAGAGGTTCTACGCATTGCTATGAACACACAGGCGCAAAAAGCACTCTAATCAAAGCTACGGTTGAAAAGATACATCTACCGAAAGATTTGCTCATAGGAGAAAATATAAAACTATTAGTTTCATGTGTTTTAATTATATAATAACATATATAAGATATTTTATAGATACTATATATGGAATTAAGTCAAATTTAGATTCAAATTATGAAACTAAAGTAAAACAAATCATATTTTATTTACAAAACCCAGTTGCATAATTATTAATCAAGATATGATTTAAACCATAAAATTTCAGAATTAGTAATATGGCAAATACTGTCACTAACGCGTAGATCTCGTTGCTATGAATCTAACGCAACTCGAATGAGCTAAAACGGATCTAAAACGTAGAAGATATGATTTAAACAAGATCTACTTTATTAAAGTAATAGATTAAATCTCACATCGGAACTTAAAGATAGAAAACCTAACCAACAGTAGCACTAACAGTATAACAAGTTTGTAAAACTCTTCTACACGTTACTACGATCACATAGACATAAAGATCACGAAATTTGGATTTAAAACGTAAAAGTTATGAATTTTCTAAGATTTCCTATAGATAAATAATTACTTTAAGATAAACTCGAAAATAAATTATCTCAAACCTACTATACAGTTCTATCATCATGTAGAGCTCGCAAATACAAATCTAACGCAATTTGAATGGATCAAATCGGAGTTAAAACGGATAATTTATGACTAAAACAAACTCAGTGGCAAAATTGTAAATATCAGAAAACGTATTTTTCAATTACCGAGACGAAATACGCTTTCAACAGATCAAAACGAACGCGGGATAATACGTTTTGGACTGCGGGTTAAGAACTTAAAAACTTCAGGGGCTCTTTAGCAAATTTTCCGGCCGAAGGGGTATCTTTAATTTTCGATCGTCGGATTCAAAACGAACGGCCTAGATCTAATCGGGGGAGGAGGCCGGCGGCGCTTTCACCGGAGAAGGTGACCGTGCGGTGGCGCCATGGCCGGCATCGCCCGAACTCGCCAGAGCTTGCGAAGATGATCATCCCGAGCGCCATTCGCCAAACTGAAAACACCGAAAGAAAGAGCGCATCCGTGCGACCTTACCCTGCGTGAAGATAGGGCCGGGGACAAACGGAAATCGGCGGCGAGCTTGCGGTGGCGGGTATGGCGGCGGTGGTGCTCACGGTGGCGCGTCGAGACGACTAGAGCGGCTCCAAAAGGATGGGATGGGGGCGGTACGATGCAGGGGTCTCGTTTTTATAGCCCGAAGGCGGTTCTAAGAAAGGAAGGAGGGAGATTTGGCGGCGGATTCGGTCGGTGGAAGAAGGAAAGCGATGGTGTTCGTTTTTGGAAAGCGCCGGAGGAAGGAGAAGGAAAGTGAAAGCAGTCACTGACTGGCGGGCCCCACATGCCAGAGAGACAAAGGAGCGGCGCGCGCGGCTGGGCCAGCAGGCCATGCCTAGGCTCGGCCCATTCGGGAGAAGGCGGGCGCGGGGAGGTAAGCGGGCCGCTGCTAGCAGGCCGAGACGAGCGCTGGGCTGAAAACCGAAAGAAAATGATTTTCCTTTTCTTTTTCCTTTTCTAATTTTTCAAAGCAAATTTTCAAAAGATTTTCAAATCCAAATTTGAATTTAAATCAAACCACTCATCTCAAAAATTTAAATGCAACAGCATGAGTGCACAAACATGTTTCTACTCTTATATTTAATTTTAAATTTATAAAAATTATTATCATTCTAAATTTTCATGCTCACAAAAATATACAAAAATCATATTTTTCCTATTTTTCTTCTTTTCAAATTTTTAGGGTGTTACAATTCTACCCCCCTTAAGATGAATCTCGTCCCGAGATTCGGAAGATGATGACAAAAGAGATAATGACACTTTGTCTTTATTTGATCCTCATTTTCCAAATTACTCTTTCATGCAGAGTCATGAGACAGTTTCTCATATCCCGACTGACTAATCTGCCTAAACATGATCATCTCTCCTATTGAGCTCCTCCAAAGTTATTTGTTCCTCTGCTATGACTTCAGTAAACTCATGGTCCACTTTGCTATCCTTGGTGTACCTATCTTCTAATTGATCATTCTCATCTCCCTCAGGTAAAAGTCGACCACCTTGATACTCAATTCTTTTCCTTGACGGTGTTGTTAAGAGCATGGTGCACCGAGTACTATAAATCACTCCTTTGTGTGCACAGAGCCATCCATTACCATGAACCACGTGAATTTTAAGTGACTCCAACACAATGAGTGTTGCGGTGAAGTTTTCCTTGTTTATGACAAGACTAACATTCGGGCATATCTGATCTGCCTACATTTCTCCCACTGGGGTTTGAACTAGCAAAGGCCTCCTCATTGGACACTTCACCATCTTGCACGTCTCTTCCATGTCGGCGGAAATAAAAGAATGCGAAGCACTAGGGTCAAATAAAGCAAAAACTTGTACTGAGCTTACTTGAATATAACCACCCACCACTTTGGTAACTCCATGAATTTTATCCATATCCACATTGCTCAGTCTTCCATTGACATAGTTTTGCTGCGCTTTGCTTCCTTGAGCAGGCTTCTTATGGGCTTTTTTTTTTGCTTTCGTTGTTGTGGATTCTGACTTAGTTCACTCCCAACTTGCTCTTCAACATTGTTGTTTTGATAGTGCTCGGCTTCATCATACCCATAACATCCTTCAATGGCAGAAACATCAATCTTTTTCCACATATTAGTGCGAGACGTCATATAGGGCTCCTGAGTCATGAGACACTACACTTCCTGTCATCAAGTGACCAACATCAGCAACACGAGCAAGTATAGATGATCATAATCATGAACTATCCAAAAGGACAACTCTTGTCTCCATGGATCCAAAATTATCAACCTTGTTCACAGAACATTTTTGCTCAAGAGTGGCAACTCAATCATGGAGACTAACTAATACTTCCAACTAAAGAGTTCAATCTTAATAATCCTTCTTTACATTGGCTACCCCCCTTAAAATAAGGGACACCAAATAGGGTAGCTTGAACCCTTCTTCTAGATGAGCTAAAAAGTGTTCTGACATCCCAATGATACTCCTGTGTATGGGTAAGAACAAGAAATCTGAAATTTCGCACGAACAGAAAATCAGCAGTGCAGTAAAACAGCTGTAACTCTCATTCTGTTAATCCAATGAAGCTGTATTTTACACCGATGGAAATCTTATAAAATTCTCTGCAACTTGATTATAGAACACACTTCCAGATTCTGTAGTTAACTTGGTCGAAAACAGTACTTATCAGAAACTGTTCCAGGTTTATGACAGCACATATACATTGCCTTATGCTTTTTGTATCTCCCAAACCAAAACAACTATGAGGGTAGTTCTTGCATTTAGAGAGAGATGTTGAAGTCCACTCTTATCCAGAATTTTCTCATGATTTTTGGTCATCCAAGAACAGAGATATAAGTTGATAAAGACAGGCTGCTCCGAAAGACAAGATATAGAAAGCAGGAGATAACCAAAACCCAGCTATTTATTTCATTAATCCTTATACCTTATACATATAAACTAAATGAAATCATGGTCAAAACCCACGAGATCATTCCACTCATTACAAAATTCCAACTCAAGCATAAACATAAGCACAAAACAACTAAACACTTAAATGTTCATTAGCCACACATTAAGACGACTCAACTTGGCTACTAACGGTTTTATTACACGGGACATCACTCCTATTCCTTAAACATGGTGTGATTGTAGCAGCTTCCAGAGTAGATAACGTCTCTTATATTCCTTATTGCTTTATATGGACATCTGAATCTCTGCATCTCTCTTTACCATTCTTATAACTCATACCTTAAGATGGGTCAACCTGGTATCCCTCAGGTGTAGATTTAATACCCTCATACTCAATCCTTTCTCCTGAAAGTGTAGTTAGAAACACTGAACATTGGGCATACTCAATCACTCCTTTACAAGTAGATAACCAGTCTATTCCAAGGATAACATCAATGTCCCTTAATTCCAAAACAATGAGGTTTACCTTAAAATTTACCCCCTTTATGTCAAGACTAACCTTTGGGCATACGCGGTCTGCCTTTATTTCACCTCTTGGAGTTTCAACCATAACTGTTTTTCCCCTTGGAAGCATAAGTATGTTATGATCTTTTACATATTGTCTAGATATGAACGAATGTGAGGCACTGGGGTCAAACAAAACCTTGGCATTTCCTGAACTTACTGGAATTGATCCAAACACGACCTCCTTAGCTCCATGAATGGTGGAAATATCCACATGTTTCAACCTTCCATGGATGTAATTTCTCTTTAATTTATTTCCCTGCACATGCTCCTTTTGGACATCCTGTCCTGGGTCTCGCTGTTGTTGATTCTTCTGTGGGCAAGATTTGATATAATGTCCTTCCTGCTGGCAATGATAACACTTTCTCTTAGCTGGATCTTTTGTGATGTCATACTCCAAGGAACTGTTGTTTGGTATACTGCTATCTTGCTGGCCATAAAAGTTCACCTTCGTCCCTTTGGCTTGTTTCCTAGCTTGTTTGGCCTTTCGGGGTTGATACTCCTTATAGGTAATTGTCCACCCATCTATGACTACTTCATGGGGAGTAGTTTTAGCGGGAGGGGCTTCTAACTCTTCAGGGTTTGGATTTGTTTGACAGGGGATCAGGGCTGCATGTGACAATGTAGTATAACTTGCTTGCTGATTGCTTTCCACAAGTGGTTCTAATGAGATTGCCTTTCTCTTCTTGTCCATGTTGATCGCAAAATTTGGATCCACCTTGACTTTCCCCTTATTAGACTCGTTTCGAAGACAGGGAAAACCATAATGCTTACAGCAGTGACATTGTTCCTGCTCTCCAAATGCCTTATTATCAACATCTTTATTGGATTTCATATTCTTCCAAACTTCTGCTACTTGTATCTTCTCTGACCCCTTGGATATGTTGGCTTGACCTTGAGATAAGCATCGTTGAGAATTCCCATGTTGAGCCATTTCTTCTAGTAATTGGTTTTGCATCGCTAATGGTTTCTTGTCAAAAGTGAGCAAGAGCGACACAATTCAGTCCTCTTAACCTCTGAAATCCACAGTCTTCTCGTCACGAGCCGTCTAATAGACAAGGAGAAAAGGTTCAAAATAGAGACAAGGTTTTTATAACAGAACGGGGATAGAATTAAGCATAACTTTGAGAAAATAACAAAGTTAAAGAGAAGCAAGAAATAGGCAACAATGAGAACATGCTAAACGTCCAGTTCTAACTAGGCTTGCGTCCTACAGTCAGCATTGCTCCGATACCACTCTGTCACACCCGGTTTCAAGGACAAAACCAGACATACACTATATGTGAAATAAAGACGACAAATCTCACATATAGCCACAGATAAGTGTAATATCAAAAGGCAAATGCTTAATATACATAACTCAATAGTATAAAGTATACCTTAGAGAATAACACAGCGGAAAAACAACTCTGAACACCGGGTGTAGACCTCACTCCAGGATCAAACTGACTGGTTGATCACAAGCCTAACAATTCCAGAATCTAACAGTCTGGCACCCTTCCTGAGATGTGGGGAAATAGCAAGAGTGAGTCCATGTCGAACTCAACAAATATAACATGGGGTTCATGAGGCTCAAAAGGTTTGACACGGGTTTACTGCAATAGCTTTTAGTGAGTCATCTTTTTTAGCAATTGAGTAGCAACAAGTTTACCAAAATCCCAAATAACCTCATGATCATGTAAACGAGAATAATGTATAGCAAGAAACAATAATCATTAGTGAGCTTTAATATCATCAGTATTATCATTACCATCAGTGTCCATCATTTATTCTGTAAGGGTCCAAGGCCACTCGTGACTGTGAGCACGGCTGTTATAACAGTTTTACACTCTGCAGAGGTTGTACACTTTCACTGTGAGTCATGATTTACCCTTTCGCCCGAGGTAGCTAATCTCTTGACCCACTTCCAAGGAAGGTCGGCAGGGTTCACTATGAAGTCTTTCAAAGGTTCGTCTAACAAGTTAGGGCCATTAGATTCACTCGGCAAACAGATGTAGAGCCCCCCTTCCAAATGGCACAATAACGCGCAGCCTATACACATAAGGACAGAGGCCGCACTATACCCGATTCGTCAAGCCGTTCTTACGCCATGAAGGTTACCACTAACAAGCTAGAAAAGGTCCTCATACTTGACTAAAGCCAGAGCCATATAGCCCTCATAGTTGTACTGTAAGTCCCGGATGTTCGCTTACAGATAAGTCCTTAAGGAGAGAAACTAGAGCACCAAAAATACCCCATGCTCTAGCCCCCTTGAGCCATGTTGCTATAAAGCATCTTTTAAACGTTTATTGCATATACCATTAGTCAAGTTACAGATCATGGTTATTTATCTTGAGCACTAGCATAAATACTACCCAATGCAATGTCCCATGGTGTCAAGGTACAAGATACAAAAGCTAGGATATCCTTAGTGGTAACAAGGTAGACACATGCACATGAATTAAGTATATTAAAGGTGAATAGGAAACAAGGATGATCCCATGCTATACTTGCCTTAAACACCGATCCTTCGGTAAGCTTTAAATCTTCAACGTTCTTCTTCTTCTTCTTGATAACCACGTATATCTCACCGACTGGACTTGATCAATAAATCACCACACACACATCGAGCAATCATACACGAAGCAAACAATAGATCTAAATTAGAACAGTACACCAAACATATGAAACAATATATGAAAAGATTTTAAAGAGGTTCTACGCATTGCTATGAACACACAGGCGCGAAAAGCACTCTAATCAAAGCTACGGTTGAAAAGATACATCTACCGAAAGATTTGCTCATAGGAGAAAATATAAAACTATTAGTTTCATGTGTTTTAATTATATAATAACATATATAAGATATTTTATAGATACTATATATGGAATTAAGTCAAATTTAGATTCAAATTATGAAACTAAAGTAAAACAAATCATATTTTATTTACAAAACCCAGTTGCATAATTATTAATCAAGATATGATTTAAACCATAAAATTTCAGAATTAGTAATATGGCAAATACTGTCACTAACGCGTAGATCTCGTTGCTATGAATCTAACGCAACTCGAATGAGCTAAAACGGATCTAAAACGTAGAAGATATGATTTAAACAAGATCTACTTTATTAAAGTAATAGATTAAATCTCACATCGGAACTTAAAGATAGAAAACCTAACCAACAGTAGCACTAACAGTATAACAAGTTTGTAAAACTCTTCTACATGTTACTACGATCACATAGACATAAAGATCACGAAATTTGGATTTAAAACGTAAAAGTTATGAATTTTCTAAGATTTCCTATAGATAAATAATTACTTTAATATAAACTCGAAAATAAATTATCTCAAACCTACTATACAGTTCTATCATCATGTAGAGCTCGCAAATACAAATCTAACGCAATTTGAATGGATCAAATCGGAGTTAAAACGGATAATTTATGACTAAAACAAACTCAGTGGCAAAACTGTAAATATCAGAAAACGTATTTTTCAATTACCGAGACGAAATGCGCTTTCAACAGATCAAAACGAACGCGGGATAATACGTTTTGGACTGCGGGTTAAGGACTTAAAAACTTCAGGGGCTCTTTAGCAAATTTTCTGGCCGAAGGGGTATCTTTAATTTTCGATCGTCGGATTCAAAACGAACGGCCTAGATCTAATCGGGGGAGGAGGCCGGCGGCGCTTTCACCGGAGAAGGTGACCGTGCGGTGGCGCCATGGCCGGCATCGCCCGAACTCGCCGGAGCTTGCGAAGATGATCATCCCGAGCGCCATTCGCCAAATTGAAAACACCGAAAGAAAGAGCGCATCCGTGCGACCTTACCCTGCGTGAAGATAGGGCCGGGGACGAACGGAAATCGGCGGCGAGCTTGCGGTGGCGGGTATGGCGGCGGTGGTGCTCACGGTGGCGCGTCGAGACGACTAGAGCGGCTCCAAAAGGATGGGATGGGGGCGGTACGATGCAGGGGTCTCGTTTTTATAGCCCGAAGGCGGTTCTAAGAAAGGAAGGAGGGAGATTTGGCGGCGGATTCGGTCGGTGGAAGAAGGAAAGCGACGGTGTTCGTTTTTGGAAAGCGCCGGAGGAAGGAGAAGGAAAGTGAAAGCAGTCACTGACTGGCGGGCCCCACATGCCAGAGAGACAAAGGAGCGGCGCGCGCGGCTGGGCCAGCAGGCCGTGCCTAGGCTCGGCCCATTCGGGAGAAGGCGGGCGCGGGGAGGTAAGCGGGCCGCTGCTAGCAGGCCGAGACGAGCGCTGGGCTGAAAACCAAAAGAAAATGATTTTCCTTTTCTTTTTCCTTTTCTAATTTTTCAAAGCAAATTTTCAAAAGATTTTCAAATCCAAATTTGAATTTAAATCAAACCACTCATCTCAAAAATTTAAATGCAACAGCATGAGTGCACAAACATGTTTCTACTCTTATATTTAATTTTAAATTTATAAAAATTATTATCATTCTAAATTTTCATGCTCACAAAAATATACAAAAATCATATTTTTCCTATTTTTCTTCTTTTCAAATTTTTAGGGTGTTACACAAAGGGTCATGGCTTGATATTCTTTGCCTTGGTTGATATTTTTGCAAGATTGGAGAGGGCTTCTAGGGAGGTGACATGGGAGAGGGGAGAGGAAGAGATAGAGGGCTGGTTGGGCTTGATGTTGGACCCCAAAGGAGAGGAGGATGATTGGGCTTTGACCCATGGCGAGAGCTAATGCAAAGTTTGGACCGGGTTTGGCCCGAAGCGATGATAGTATTACGGGGCTGGTTGCTTGTGGTCTTTTTAGGTTGTGGAAAAAGAATGTAGAGGAAAAAGATTCCATGATGATGTTGCCCAAGGTGAGTAAAGGAGAGAAAAGAATAAGCCCATTAGAAAGAGAGAACAATGTTAGGGCTGCCATTGGGTTGATAAGTGGAAGAAATGAGATTAACTTGGGTATGTGACATGTGAGTGATTTTACTCGAACGTGATGGTAGAATTGTGTGAGAGTGATGACATACAATGATTGGCCATCAAGCATAGATTTAGTGCTTTGGAGAAAACTTGGTCGGAAATAATTAGAAGCTCTAAAATGAGGAGAAAAGAGAGAAAGAGAGACCGGGCTAGTTAGGGTTTTGACAAGACGAAACTTGAAGACCCGCCAAGGTTTTTTGGAACAAGGATCAAGATGAATGGTTTCTAAGGATTTGATCATGGTTCTGAGGTTATGGAAACTTGATCAAAGATCTTGAGAGATTTGATTTGAATCAAACCCTAAGCGCGTTTAAAAACATTTAAACTCATTTTTCATACAAAGACACTATGCAAAGACATGAAATGCAACAAATCATTTATTTAAATTCCAAAAAAAATAGAAACTCACATTTTCCAACATCTAAATTGTGGACAACTTAAGTAAAGTTGGATATTTTAGAAAATAGTAAAAATCTTCTGTTATGTTTTTAGTGTTTTCTAGTCACATCCCAAAACTGAAATTTTTGGGGTGTGACATGGCTTGGCCCACAGACTAAAGTAGGAAGGGGAGCAGCGACTGCTACACCGAATCCATGTAGAATAGGCCAGACTAATCGGACTCCTATAGGAAAGTACCTTCTGTATCTAGTACAGGATACCTTCTCTGGATCCGACTAGGATTGTAACGGCACCACAACCTTCTCTACCGATATAAAGAGAGACTGTGGGCACCCCTATAGAGAAGAGACGATATGACACAATCAATCCAATGCAAAAGGCTAATGCTGACTGTACATAAAGGCTATTACTCGATCACGATCGAGGGCCCAAACCAATATAAATCAACTGTCTCTGTATTCATTGTTGAGTTCCAGCATACACCGAAGCCCGAACAACTATCCTGGCTACCCCGTGGCAGGCTATCGGTGATCAAACATCGACAGACACGTAGTGTCTAAACGTGGGATAGAGGTAGACCGAGCTAAGATAGAAGTAATAGAACAACTACCTCCTACGAATGTCAAAGGGGTATGAAGTTTCCTTGGTCATGCAGGGTTCTATCGCCGTTTTATAAAAGATTTTTCTCATATTGCTAGACCCCTTACAAGCCTACTAGCCAAGGATACTTCCTTTGAATTTGATGATGAGTGTTTAAATGCTTTTTAAATTCTTAAGAAAGCACTCATCTCTGCACCAATCATTCAACCTCCTGATTGGTCGCTGTCTTTTGAAATCATGTATGATGCTAGTGATATGTTGTGGGGGCAGTTTTGGGTCAAACGAAAGATAGAAAACATCATGCAATTTCTTATGCTAGTAAAACTCTGTCAGGATCTCAACTTAATTATGCAACAACTGAAAAAGAGCTCCTAGCTATTGTTTTTGCTATTGACAAGTTTAGATCTTACTTAGTAGAAGCAAAGGTTATTGTTTACACTGATCATGCTGCTCTTAAATATCTCCTTACTAAGAAAGATGCTAAACCTCAGCTTATAAGATGGATCCTTTTGCTTCAAGAATTTTAATTTAGAAATTAAAGATAAAAAAGGAATAAAAATTTTATAGTCGATCACCTGTCAAGAATGTAGTTTGAGAATCCACAGGAGTTGCCCATCAATGATTTTCTGCGGGACAACATGCTCCTAAAGGTCATAGGCTCCGAACCCTAGTATGCAAATATTGTTAATTTTATGGTTGCAGATTATGTACCACTAGTAGAGAATAAGAGGAAGCACATCCATGAAAGTTGCCTCCACCTATAGGATGAATCGTATCTCTTCTGAGTTTGCTCCGATGGACTGCTCAAGAGGTGTGTTTCGGCCGAGGACACAACCAAGATCATCGAGAGATACCACTCATCACCGTATGGAGGACATTATGGGGCATTCCGCACTCATTCAAAAATCTAGCAAAGTGGATTCTACTAGCCAACCATGTACGATGACACCAAAGAATTCATACGAAGGTGCATCCCATGTCAGAAACATGGGAATATCAATGCAAGAGACGCCAAGCCACTCACCACCAACCTCCAGTTAGAACTCTTTGATGTCTAGGGAATCGACTATATAGGGCCATTTCCAAAATCTCGGCAGTGTGAATACATTCTGGTGGCAGTCGACTATGTCTCAAAGTGGGTTAAAGCCTTACGTGTCGAGCTGCAGATTCCAATAACGCCAAGAGGATGTTTTCAGAGACCATCTTTTCATGCTTCAGAGTTCCACGCATGGTAATTAGTGACAAAGGTCCTCACTTCATTGATAGAAGGTTTTGATGCTTCTTATCCAATCATGGGGTCTATCATAACATCGCGACACCATATCATCCTCAAACTAGTAGACAAGCAAAAACGTCAAACAAGCAAACCAAGAACATTCTGCAGAAGACCGTTAATGAAATGGGGACAGCATGGAAGGACAAGTTACATGGAGCACTATGGGCTTATAGAACTGCCTATAATACACCTCTTGGAATGTCACCATACCAACTCGTCTATGGGAAGACATGTCTCTTACCAGTCGAGTTGGAATTCAAAGCACACTGGGCCATAAAGAGGTGGAACATGGACTTTGAAGCAGCCAGAAAGAAAATAAAAATGCAACTCTCTGAGTTAGAGGAATGGCGAGAAAAGGCATATCATAATGCAAAACTCTACAAGAAGAGGATAAAAATGTGGCATGACAAAAGATTGAAAAAGAAGGAATTCAAACCAGGTGACAAGGTGTTGCTTTTAAACTCCAAAGTGAAGTTGTTCGAACATGGGAAACTACGAAGCAAATGGGAAGGGTCGTACAAGGTAATTAGCACATCGTCTCATGGAGCTATCACGCTTCAAAACAACAAAGGTATGCTCTTCAAGGTAAATGGTCAGCGTTTAAAAGTTTTCCATGACACACAATTGCCAAAAGAAGAATTGGATATAATTAATTTTATAGAATTTAAATAACATTTTCAATTCAGTTTTTCCTCTTTCTATGAAAACCCCTTAAAACCATGTTTACCTGCTAAAGTATTGTCAGGATCTCTCTAGTCTTTTGTTGGTGCTTATTTTCACATGTTGTTTATGCAAGGTAACAGAATTGGGGGAGGCGAACCTCCCAAGCAAAGCAACCACAACAACTAGCTTGGGGGAGAATGCATCTCCCATATATCTAGGTAAGTATTTCTTTTCCTTTTGTTTTATTATTTTTAGTTTGCTTTAAAATATATGTGTTAAAAAATATGAATAACTAAAAACAAAATAAAAACTTATCTTTATAGAAATAAATATTAGTAATGTGTGATCTAAATATGAAAACCAAACAAAAAGTGTGTGTCTAGTTTGATTTTTAAGAGCTAAATAAATAAAAGGACTCTGAGGATAATCTCTTGAATAGAAATGATAAATAGTTACTCTGTTGTAATTCCTTTCAAGTATCTAGTTTTCAGCCTTGAATTCTCCCGAGTCATGAAAATGACTATTTTGATATAAGGATTTACCCTGAACTTGAAACTTGTGGGTAGCATATGCTTGATCTAAGTTGTTGTTTATCTTGTTCCAAGTAATACTAAAGTTCCATTATCTTTTGAAAATGTTAAAATGCTATATGATGAGTTCCTGTATGACAAAGCTTGAATTCTCACCAGAGCCATACAAGTTATTTAGACTAGGAAAACTTCCACATATATGTTGCTTGTTTTGCATTGAGTTTTGTCGTGCTTTGTTGAGCCTTATGAGAGATTTGTTATGCTCTTAAAATTAAGATCACATACACACCACATATACCTACTGCTCCTATACAGGGAGTACGCAAAAACATGCATTCCATCTAGATCCACCCAAAAATGTTCTACTCCTACATTGGGGTGAACACAAAAATATCCTTGTTAGGTTTCCCATCTACCAAATAAATGCTCCAAGCTCTTGTTGATACCTCTCTCAAAGTTTCGTTGCAAAAAAGAGACATGTGGCTATGCAAAAGTTATTCATAAAAAAGAGAAAAGAAAAAGAAAAGAAAAAAAGGACAAGTGTCCGAGATATTAAAAACAATGGGTACTCAGATGCCCCTGATCTCTCACAAAAATATTTCCAAGTTTCAAGAGAGAGATATGTTTTCAAGGAGCATAGTAGAATTAGGTTATCCACCACACATATATCCACCTCATATATCCACACACATGCACACCTTGATTTAATTATATGAGTCATTTCTCTTTGAGTTGTTTGACTTTACAATATATGCATTTCAAGTATGCTCAAGCTTTCTCCCTACCTATGAGCTCCACTATAAGGTCCTAAATGGTTAGAGGGGGGTGAATAGCCTTTTAATTTTTTTACAAACTTCACTAAAGCAAGATGTTAGTAAGACAAATAGCGAAGCTTCTCTAGCACTAGCTCAACTACACTATGCAAGCCGCTGTTGACGGTAGATAAGTATCATTTTTAACCGTCAACATAGCATGAGAAAAGACCTAAACATAAATACTATCTAGATATAGGGGTTACACTGACAGAATTCCATGAGTTTTGGTCAATATCTATTTCTGCAGGGGGTTATCAGGAAATAACCAAAGAAGGTCCACATGTGAAAGGTCTTGATGGCTAGAGGGGGTGAATAGCCTTTTAAAAATTTCTACAAAGACAAGCTAAACAAGTTTATCAATATAACAAGTAGCGAGATGCGAGTTTTGCTTAGCCTACGGGGTGTTTGCAAGCCACCTAACCAATTCACAATTCTAATATATTTGCACTCAACCGCACAAGTCAAACCGAGAAGGTAACTCCAACTACAACTAGCAAGCTACACAAAAGAGCTACTGTCACACCCCAAAATTTCTAATTTTGGGTTGTGCATAGGAAACACTAAATAAAATAAATGATTTCAATATTTGAATAAATTTATTAGATAAGTTAAGTTGCTGCTAATTTAAATATAGAAAATTATGGTTTTAAACTTTTTCATATTAATTTGATAATGTGGTGTTTGTGTGATGCTTGTCTTTGGTGTTGGTGAGTGCTATTATTTTTAAAATACCATAGGACGACGTTTGCTTCTCATGGGAAAACTTTTTGGTATTTTCTGGATTTAAAATTTCAATTTCCGTGAGCTTAATCTTTTTCCTTGATATCTTCATCAATCTTTTCATGAGCTCCAAATACTTTATTTGGGTTCATCTCATTCTAAAATATCTCTGAGAATTTTCCCTAAATTTTCGGAGCCTTCGAGGTATTTTTCGTGGCTTAAAATTTAATTCTGGACTTTTCTAGAATTATTTTATCCATGAAATTAATTAATTCCGAAAATAATAAAATATCTCAGATTTCCTCATGCCCAAAGGCCCATGTCTTTATTTACTAATGGGCTTTTAATAATTAATTAGGCCTATTAGTAAAGGTGGATGGTGCAACGTCAATTAGCACCATATCACTAGTTGACATGGAGATGGAGAGTTTTCCTCCCTATATATACGTACCTATCCCTTGGGTAAAAGCACACCAAAACTACCGTAGAGGAGCCCCTAGTTTGGGAAATCTCTCGTGTAGTAAATTAAATATTTCTCCTCCTTCTTTTGTCGCCCCCAGGCCGAGGCCCTTCGGATGGATGGAGGTAGAAGATGAAGTATTTACGGTTCTGCCACTGGTTCGTAATATCTTTGTCGTTTCTTCGTTTTAATTTCGTTTTGCTCCGTTTCAGTTGCGTTAGTTTCGTATAGTTGCGCTCTATGTAGTAGTGTTGATGTATATCGTGTCACGTAATTATGAATTTATTGATTTACGTGCAATATTTATTTAATGCATTTTTAATTAAAAGCAATCTAGTGTAGTAACTCGTTCTTGTGATTTTGCGATCATGCCAACTGAAGTTATATGCTGTCGGCGTAGACGTGTTACATGCTAGTCATATATAAATTAAATATTAATTTAATTGACATGCAATTAGTTCTATGATTAAAAGCAATCTAGATTTGTAAATCCGTTCTTGTTGCGACAATTTCATAACGTCGTGCTCTATACAGTAGCGATAGTTTTTGTGATGCCACTCAAGTATGAATTTATCTATTTAAATGCAACTTGATTAATATTTATTTAATAGCTTTCTGACTAAAAACAACATAGGGGTATAATTTCGTTCTTGTCGCTTCGTGACTGTGCTGGCGTAAGAGACGCATTAGCAACGTTGTTTACCATGTCACATTATATGTTTACAAATTAAATTATGTTTATTTGATTAATGCTTATGTCATGCTCTTTTAAATTAGAAGTGACTTAGGTTCATACATAGAACATTCTTAAATAAATGTTAACTTGATTAATATTAACTTAAATGTTTCTTAATCATAATTAGTTTAGTTAAACATGAAGCATGTAGTTAATTTAACTAATATTTAGCTACTGTCTTTTCAAATTAAAAGTAACTTTGATTTATAATTTGTCTTTTATAAATAATCAAATGCTATCATGATTAATAAGAACTTAAGTGTTTCTTAAATAGAACTTGTTTAGTTTATGTAAGAAACATATAATGATTCGATTAGCTGTTATCACCTTCTTTATGCTTTCTAATTTATAAATGTTTAAATGACTTAAACACTAAATAAATATTTATAAATAAAATATGAATAAGGTTAACTTCATCTTTTATAATTCAATGTAAATTGGTTAATTCAACTTAGGATAGTTCTCTAAAATGTCCATTACCTTGACAGCAGTAGCAAGTGTTTATGCACGTATCCCTTTTCATATTGCGAATTTTAAGTTGAACTTGCTTAATCCCTACGGCAATATTTATAAAACAAGATTGGTCTTAATTCAGCTTGGAATTAGAATATAATTTAAGTAATCTGAGTTAATAACTATTATGTGGTTTTTATTCAATTAAGATAATTAAGTGTGTAATTATTTCTTTTATAATATAAACTCTCGGTAGTCATTTCTTTTCCATCGTAGTTTTGTTATCGGCGTTTCTTATGTTCTCGTGACCGTAGCCGGTAGCTCTCTTTTAGTACGTTGTTTTCTCTTGTGTGGTTTTTTGTTCATAGTTGTCCCTATTTGTTTGCTTGTATGTCTGTTAGTGCGCTGGGTTGCTATGATCTACGAGTAGAAGAAAGACTATCCGTGAGCGCCGAAGATCCGAAGATGAAGACCAGAAGCTGAGTGCCAGAAGTTGCAAATGAAAGATTAAGTTGAGGTTTTTCAGAGCAAGTTGCTTTGGGCATAAAGCAAGTTCTAAGGCAAGTATAGCATGGGATTATCCTTGTTGTCCTATTCACATTAAGCAAATAATATCATTATGCATATATTCCTTTGTTAAGGATGACTTAGTGTTGATCTTATTCCTTGATACCTATTATACTGCATGGATTAGTATTGCTAGTGCTCAACATGAACTATGATCATGTAATTTGACTAATAGAATGTGCAATAAACATTAAAAGATGATTTTATTACTGTTAAAGAGTACTAGAGCATGGGGATTACTTTGGTGCTCTTGTTACTCTCCATAAGGACTTATCTGTAAGCGAAAATCCGGGACTTACAGTACAACTGTGAGGGCTAAAATGGCTCTGGCTTTAGTCATATAGAATGACCTTTTCTAGCTTGTTAGAGGTATTCCTTTATGGCGTAAGAATGGCTTGACGAATCGGGTATAGTGCGGCCTCTGTCCTCATGTGTATAGGCTGCGTGTTATTGTGCCATCAGGAAGGGGGGCTCTACATCTGTTTGCCGAGTGAAATCTAATGGCCCTAACTTGTTAGACGAACCTTCGAAAGACTTCATAGTGAACCCTGCCGACCTTCCTTGGTAGTGGGTCAAGAGGCTGATCACCTCGGGCGAAAGGGTAAATCACGACTCACAGTGAAAGTGTACAACCTCTGCAGAGTGTAAAACTGTTATAACAGCCGTGCTCACGGTCACGAGTGGCCTTGGACCCTTATGGAATAGTGGATCATTAATAATGAATATGTTTTTGCTATTCGTTAATCATTTCACATGGATCATATGTTTATTGTTTATATTGAGACACTTTGATATCATTGAAATACTGAATTAATGATATATAAAAGCTACATGCTGATAAACCTATGTTATGCCTTTGAGCCTCATGAACCCCATGTTATATTTGTTGAGTTCGACATGGACTCACTCTTGCTATTTCCACCACACTCCAGTGTGTTGAAAGGTGCTGCTTAGAAGAAGGATGAAAGTGTAGTGGAGTTTTCAGAAGTCTTTTCAGAAGTGTTTGGCATATGGAACCCCCAGTCAGCCGTCCCTGTGATGTTGGAGCCTGAAAAAAAGATTAGTGACCGTTCCGCGACACTCTGATAGTTGTAAGTGTTAATATAGTATGTTTTCCGCTTTATATAAACATTGTTTTGATACTTTTTCATTCTGACATATGTGTGGACTTCCTGGGCACACATATGATTAGTCTGGTTTTGTTCTTTAGAAAACCGGGTGTGACAGATTGGTATCAGAGCGGTGTTGACTGTAGGACGTATGCCAAGTAGCACTGAATAATTTCTAAAACTTATTTTACTATAAAACTATTTTCTCATCCCTTGACTCATTGATTTTGACTATTTCCTGTTCCTTGTCATGTTGTATCCCTTGCTTGATAGCTTCCTTTGAGCTATTATTTCTTACTCCCTTGTTTTTTTTATTTGTGTTGTTGTTACCAAAAGGTTTCTGATCTTACCTTGTTCAAAAGTTCGATGGTTTTTCATCATCTATAATCTACCATTTAGGATGACCACCATTGTTGAAAAAGCACGTGTAGTATCGATGATGTGATGTGTGCTTGTCTTTTTGGATGTGATGCCTGTGTGTTGTCCTTGTTCTCGTGCTTTGAAGGTGGCCCGAAAGGTTTCATCTTGAGAATTAGCTCAATCTATGTTAAAGTGGGGTAGTATCCTCTCTTGACCTACCTAACCTTCGATCAATCCTAATTCTTATAGTCTTTTTCATAAATCATCCATGCTTACTCTTGGTTTCTATGCTTTCTCCTTTATCTTAACCCAAGGGAGGATCAACACATGAAGGACTCATCATTAGCAGCAAGCCTCCAAGAAAGTGTTGCCTTCAATGACATCGCCAGGTGGAACAAGATCTTTGTTAAGTGGGGTAGCGTCCGCCACCATCATCAATCTCAAGTCACGAGACAAGAAGATACAAAGACCAATCGCTATCATAATATCATCTTTTGCTAGTCCTTGCCTCTTAACCAGTCTCACCTTCTTGCCATCAATCTTTACTTTTTCTTATCAACATTTGATAACTTTTGACCCTTGTCCTTACATCTTATAAATTCTGATTCAAGGACCTACAAAGACTTAAGATCAATTTATCCTTCTCACTAGTCTCCCTGAATGGTAAAACAGAAAACTAGTCTTTACCTTTCTTCAACCAATGCTAGTCCGTTACTTTTTCATGATGTCTCATAAATTTTGAATCAAGGAGTTGTGAGTACCATAAGATCTATCTTTATCTTTTGCTAATCTCCACCCTTGTTTTTACACCTTATAAAGTGAAGACTCGGTGATCAACCTTGATATATGTTTTCAATCTCCTTTGATCTTCCTTTTCACCTATGTTGACCTTCAATCCTTTGACCTTCTTTCATTAACTTGAATCAATCTTAACGATCAATCCAATGTTCTTTTGTTATCCTTTGATAATCCTTGACGCTTATATCCGAACTTGTCAAAAAGTCTCAAAATAACCTTATTGGTCTATTTTATCTTTTTCCCTAGTCTCTCCAAATCTCGGGACGAGAATCCTGTTAAGTGGGGTAGAATTGTCACACCCCAAAATTTCTAATTTTGGGTTGTGCATAGGAAACACTAAATAAAATAAATGATTTCAATATTTAAATAAATTTATTAGATAAGTTAAGTTGCTGCTAATTTAAATATAGAAAATTGTGGTTTTAAACTTTTTCATATTAATTTGATAATGTGGTGTTTGTGTGATGCTTGTCTTTGGTGTTGGTGAGTGCTATTATTTTTAAAATACCATAGGACGACGTTTGCTTCTCATGGGAAAACTTTTTGGTATTTTCTGGATTTAAAATTTCAATTTCCGTGAGCTTAATCTTTTTCCTTGATATCTTCATCAATCTTTTCATGAGCTCCAAATACTTTATTTGGGTTCATCTCATTCTAAAATATCTCTGAGAATTTTCCCTAAATTTTCGGAGCCTTCGAGGTATTTTTCGTGGCTTAAAATTTAATTCTGGACTTTTCTAGAATTATTTTATCCATGAAATTAATTAATTCCGAAAATAATAAAATATCTTAGATTTCCTCATGCCCAAAGGCCCATGTCTTTATTTACTAATGGGCTTTTAATAATTAATTAGGCCTATTAGTAAAGGTGGATGGTGCAACGTCAATTAGCACCATATCACTAGTTGACATGGAGGTGGAGAGTTTTCCTCCCTATATATACGTACCTATCCCTTGGGTAAAAGCACACCAAAACTACCGTAGAGGAGCCCCTAGTTTGGGAAATCTCTCGTGTAGTAAATTAAATATTTCTCCTCCTTCTTTTGTCGCCCCCAGGCCGAGGCCCTTCGGATGGATGGAGGTAGAAGATGAAGTATTTACGGTTCTGCCACTGGTTCGTAATATCTTTGTCGTTTCTTCGTTTTAATTTCGTTTTGCTCCGTTTCAGTTGCGTTAGTTTCGTATAGTTGCGCTCTATGTAGTAGTGTTGATGTATATCGTGTCACGTAATTATGAATTTATTGATTTACGTGCAATATTTATTTAATGTATTTTTAATTAAAAGCAATCTAGTGTAGTAACTCGTTCTTGTGATTTTGCGATCATGCCAACTGAAGTTATATGCTGTCGGCGTAGACGTGTTACATGCTAGTCATATATAAATTAAATATTAATTTAATTGACATGCAATTAGTTCTATGATTAAAAGCAATCTAGATTTGTAAATCCGTTCTTGTTGCGACAATTTCATAACGTCGTGCTCTATACAGTAGCGATAGTTTTTGTGATGCCACTCAAGTATGAATTTATCTATTTAAATGCAACTTGATTAATATTTATTTAATAGCTTTCTGACTAAAAACAACATAGGGGTATAATTTCGTTCTTGTCGCTTCGTGACTGTGCTGGCGTAAGAGACGCATTAGCAACGTTGTTTACCATGTCACATTATATGTTTACAAATTAAATTATGTTTATTTGATTAATGCTTATGTCATGCTCTTTTAAATTAGAAGTGACTTAGGTTCATACATAGAACATTCTTAAATAAATGTTAACTTGATTAATATTAACTTAAATGTTTCTTAATCATAATTAGTTTAGTTAAACATGAAGCATGTAGTTAATTTAACTAATATTTAGCTACTGTCTTTTCAAATTAAAAGTAACTTTGATTTATAATTTGTCTTTTATAAATAATCAAATGCTATCATGATTAATAAGAACTTAAGTGTTTCTTAAATAGAACTTGTTTAGTTTATGTAAGAAACATATAATGATTCGATTAGCTGTTATCACCTTCTTTATGCTTTCTAATTTATAAATGTTTAAATGACTTAAACACTAAATAAATATTTATAAATAAAATATGAATAAGGTTAACTTCATCTTTTATAATTCAATGTAAATTGGTTAATTCAACTTAGGATAGTTCTCTAAAATGTCCATTACCTTGACAGCAGTAGCAAGTGTTTATGCACGTATCCCTTTTCATATTGCGAATTTTAAGTTGAACTTGCTTAATCCCTACGGCAATATTTATAAAACAAGATTGGTCTTAATTCAGCTTGGAATTAGAATATAATTTAAGTAATCTGAGTTAATAACTATTACGTGGTTTTTATTCAATTAAGATAATTAAGTGTGTAATTGTTTCTTTTATAATATAAACTCTCGGTAGTCATTTCTTTTCCATCGTAGTTTTGTTATCGGCGTTTCTTATGTTCTCGTGACCGTAGCCGGTAGCTCTCTTTTAGTACGTTGTTTTCTCTTGTGTGGTTTTTTGTTCATAGTTGTCCCTATTTGTTTGCTTGTATGCCTGTTAGTGCGCTGGGTTGCTATGATCTACGAGTAGAAGAAAGACTATCCGTGAGCGCCGAAGATCCGAAGATGAAGACCAGAAGCTGAGTGCCAGAAGTTGCAAATAAAAGATTAAGTTGAGGTTTTTCAGAGCAAGTTGCTTTGGGCATAAAGCAAGTTCTAAGGCAAGTATAGCATGGGATTATCCTTGTTGTCCTATTCACATTAAGCAAATAATATCATTATGCATATATTCCTTTGTTAAGGATGACTTAGTGTTGATCTTATTCCTTGATACCTATTATACTACATGGATTAGTATTGCTAGTGCTCAACATGAACTATGATCATGTAATTTGACTAATAGAATGTGCAATAAACATTAAAAGATGATTTTATTACTGTTAAAGGGTACTAGAGCATGGGGATTACTTTGGTGCTCTTGTTACTCTCCATAAGGACTTATCTGTAAGCGAAAATCCGGGACTTACAGTACAACTGTGAGGGCTAAAATGGCTCTGGCTTTAGTCATATAGAAGGACCTTTTCTAGCTTGTTAGAGGTATTCCTTTATGGCGTAAGAATGGCTTGACGAATCGGGTATAGTGCGGCCTCTGTCCTCATGTGTATAGGCTGCGTGTTATTGTGCCATCAGGAAGGGGGGCTCTACATCTGTTTGCCGAGTGAAATCTAATGGCCCTAACTTGTTAGACGAACCTTCGAAAGACTTCATAGTGAACCCTGCCGACCTTCCTTGGTAGTGGGTCAAGAGGCTGATCACCTCGGGCGAAAGGGTAAATCACGACTCACAGTGAAAGTGTACAACCTCTGCAGAGTGTAAAACTGTTATACCAGCCGTGCTCACGGTCACGAGTGGCCTTGGACCCTTATGGAATAGTGGATCATTAATAATGAATATGTTTTTGCTATTCGTTAATCATTTCACATGGATCATATGTTTATTGTTTATATTGAGACACTTTGATATCATTGAAATACTGAATTAATGATATATAAAAGCTACATGCTGATAAACCTATGTTATGCCTTTGAGCCTCATGAACCCCATGTTATATTTGTTGAGTTCGACATGGACTCACTCTTGCTATTTCCACCACACTCCAGTGTGTTGAAAGGTGCTGCTTAGAAGAAGGATGAAAGTGTAGTGGAGTTTTCAGAAGTCTTTTCAGAAGTGTTTGGCATATGGAACCCCCAGTCAGCCGTCCCTGTGATGTTGGAGCCTGAAAAAAAGATTAGTGACCGTTCCGCGACACTCTGATAGTTGTAAGTGTTAATATAGTATGTTTTCCGCTTTATATAAACATTGTTTTGATACTTTTTCATTCTGACATATGTGTGGACTTCCTGGGCACACATATGATTAGCCTGGTTTTGTTCTTTAGAAAACCGGGTGTGACAGCTACTCTAGCAAAGCTAACTAGCTAGCAAAGATAACTAAGAAGGTAATGCGAAGTTAAGTTAGGAGAGTTTCACCGAGAGGCGAAGTATTGAGCCAACCAATATGATCAACAATGAATACCAAGATAACTGAACACCGGGATCAATCAATCACAATATGAAAGTGATGACACAAAGATTTATCCCGAGGTTCACGTGCTTGCCGGCACGCTAGTCCCCGTTGTGTCCCTCTTCACCATGTGGTTCGGTGGCTAATCGGTCTCACACCGAGCCTCTCAAAAGGCACCACAAGAACCTACCAAATGGCAAAAGGTTGCAATGACATGAGCAATTCACTAACGTTGCCTTTGCCGCTTCACCGAGGTAGGCACAAACCCCTCACAATCACCAGAGGTGGCCAAGAACAATCACTAACTCTTGCCAACGCCTCCAAGCTGCTCCAAGCCGTCTAGGTGGTGGCAACCACCAAGAGAAACAAGAATCCCGCAGCAAATCAACCACCAAGTGTCAACTAGATGCAATCTCACAATGCAAATGCACTTGGATCACTCAATCTCACTTCGAATATGCAAAGAAGCAAGAGAGATGAGTGGGAGGGGAGTTGCTTAGCTCAAAGTGCTCACAAGTATGTCAAATATTCGAGAGAGAGAGAGCCTTGAGCTGGCCAATGAGTATTTATAGGCGTACCCCTTCGAATAGAGCCGTTAGAAACTTAAACAGCCAAAATCGCGTTGACCGGACGCGCTGGTCCAACTGACCGGACGAGCCGGTCGCCCAACGGCTAACTCGTGAAGTACTGACCGGACGCGCTGGTCCAAACGACCGGACACGCTGGTCCAAACGACCGGACGTGCTAGTCCAATTGACCGGACGCGCTAGTCGCACAACGGCTAAGTCGCGAAGCACTGACCAGACGCGCTACGAATGACCGGACGCGCTGGTCCCGTGAATGACCGGACGCGCTGGTCATGCCTGAGCAGCGCACAACTAAACAGCGACCGGACGTGCTGAAGAACTGACCGGATGTGACAGTGCCAGCGTCCGGTTAGAGTCCAGTAAGCTCCCTAAACGACTGGACACGTCCGATCGTCAGTGACCAGACGCGCTGCACGTCCGATCTTCAAGCTGAAACACGCGCAGACCTGAACACTGACCGGACGTGTCTGGTCATGCAGAGACTGCATCCGGTTCAGCGTCCAGTCACCTCTGTGACCTCCGTTCGCTTCTGTTTCTTTTCCGACTTTCGGCGTAGTGGAAAATAGTCATTTCAACTTCTTGAAAACGCCTGAATCCCGCCTCGCAAGCTCGGCGGGAGGGAGAGAGGACCCCAAACCCTCTCTACCGCTCAAACTCCACCGCCTTCGCAAACGTGCTAACACCACCAAGTGATCTTGTCATGTGTGAGTGTGTTAGCATTTTCATAATCATTTTTCGAGGTGATATTAGTTCTATCCAAATGCATATGATTATGAAATGCACACCTAGAGGCACTTAGGAGTTCAATAGCCACGTCATTCCCCTCTTTATAGTACGGCTATCTATCCTATAATGTAACCACACCCACTAGGTGTCTTGGTTACTAAAACACAACCCTTAAGCATATACCTTTTGCCTTGATCATGTAGGGTTGCGTCCAAATCCAAGTGTGGCCATCATGATCACCATGTCCATCTTGCCACCATCCTTGGAATGTACTAATCCTCATATGCTACATACAACTTAGGCATAGGATTAGCACTTAGGCATTGTCACTAATTACCAACACCAAACATAGGACTTTCAATCTCCCCCTTGTTGGTAATTGGTGACAAACCTTTCACAAAGATGTTATGATAAAATTTTGATTGAACCCATGTCACATTGTCCAAGTATATTACCATGTGTAAGAATTATGGACATGTGATCATGAATTCAAATTGATAGCAATGGCTCCCCCTACATGTATGCTATATGTTTGGATTTTGGAAGCATACATGTTAGATAGGAAAGATTAGGAGCATTGACTACCAATAGGTGCTAAGTGTTTAAGATTATAGACCTTTGAAGCGTGATACCATCGGAGTAGCGATAAACACCATCTTAGCACCTTGTGTAGTTAGATACCACTTGGAAAAGCACAAACATAACTAGAAACCTCGTGAGATCAACATTATAAGTAAGGCTCTAGTACCACTATGAAAACACATGAAGCAAGAAAAATCTAACTACTTCCTATTCATGCTAGTACCTCAATATACCATTCAAATTATACTAGCAAGTCACCACACAAGCAAAGTATCGGAGAAAAAGAAATGCATAACTATGCATCATACATATGAAGTGCACATGGAAATGCAACAATCATGTTTAAGAGCTTGCTCCCCCTACTTGTGTGCTCAAAATTATCTTTGTGAACAACATTTTTCTCCCCTCGTGCTTCTCCTCCTTTGAGTTCTATCTTTGTGAACAACAATTTCTCCCCCTTTGGCACCAATGACCACAAGGGACCAATTTTAGATACATTATCATGTTGAAATATGGGGTGAGGATCAAGTTTGTGATTCAACCTAGATTGCTTGCATAAATAAAATACTTCGGTTTGATCCAAGGGCAAGCTTCTTCACACCTCACTAGAAGGGTTATCATGCACCATGTTGAAGCAAATATTTAGACAAGTTTTCTAGATTAAATACTTAGGATCACAAGCTACTTAAACAAGTTATATGCTACCACTAGATCATACAAGTCATGGAAACAATAGTGGCACCATATAAACTTTAAATTCATTTGATTTTCATGAATGAGCCTAGAACATGTAAATTATGACTAGATGCACGAAACAAGTCCTTAGCATAGAATGTATGACATGTCAACCAATTGTACCTTGGGGCTCAAAGGAGAGGCATGTCATATATGGGGTGCATCAACTCATGTTGGAGAAGTCAAGTATGTTCAACTCATTCTTGAGCTTGTGAAATCTCTTTTCATCAAGTGGCTTGGTGAATAGATCGGCTTGTTGATCTTCGGTGCCCACACTCTCAATAGCAATGTCACCCTTTTGTTGATGATCTCTAATAAAGTGATGGCGAACATCAATATGCTTTGTTCTTTGGTGTCGAACCGGATTGTTAGTTAGCTTCACGGCACTTTCATTATCACATAACAATGGCACATTCTTGAAGTTGATTCCAAAATCTTTCAATGTTGCCTTCATCCACAAGATTTGTGCACAACAACTACCCGTGGCGATGTATTCGGCTTCGGCAGTAGATAGTGCAATACTATTTTGCTTCTTGGATGACCATGAGACAAGTGATCTTCCCAACAATTGACAAGTCCCAGAAGTACTCTTTCTCTCCACTTTGTCACTGGCATAGTCAGAATCCGAATATCCAACTAGCTCAAAGCTTGCACCTTTGGGATACCATAATCCAACATCTTGTGTATGCTTTAAGTACCTCAATATTCTCTTTGTTGCCTTCAAATGACTTTCTCTTGGTGAGGCTTGAAATCTTGCACACATGCATACACTAAACATCACATCGGGCCTTGATGCCGTCACATAGAGTAGGCTACCAATCATTGATCTATATAGCTTTTGATCCACCATGTTGCCACTCTTGTCACTATCCAAGCTTCCACTAGTGCTCATTGGAGTAGTGATTCCTTTTGCATCTTCCATACCAAACTTCTTTAGCATATCCTTTATGTATTTGGTTTGGCTTACAAATGTTCCTTCCTTCATTTGTTTAATTTGAAGTCCAAGAAAGAAACTAAGTTCACCAATCATTGACATTTCAAATTCCTTTGCCATCATTTTCCCAAACTCATCACAATAATCTTGATTGGTTGAACCGAATATGATATCATCAACATATATTTGCAACACAAACAAGTCTTTCTCAATCTTCTTGGTGAATAGTGTTGCATCAACTTTGCCCTTGAAAAATACTTTGGATAGCAAGAAGTCCCTCAATCTTTCATACCATGCTCTAGGTGCTTGCTTCAATCCATACAAAGCCTTCCTTAACTTGTATACATGATTGGGTTTCTTGTCATCTTCAAAACCGGAAGGTTGCTCCACATACACCTCCTCTTGGATGTACCTATTGAGAAATGCACTCTTCATATCCATTTGATATAGCTTGATATTGTGAGCACAAGCATAGGCAAGTAAGATCCTAATTGCTTCCAATCTTGCAACCGGGGCATATGTTTCACCAAAGTCAAGACCCTCTATTTGTGTGTAACCTTGAGCCACTAGTCTTGCTTTGTTTCTTACTACTATACCATCTTGATCTTGTTTGTTGTGAAAGACCCATCTTGTTCCAATGACATTGTAATCCTTAGGCCTCTCAACTAGTTCCCATACTTCATTTCTCTTGAAGTTGTTGAGCTCTTCATGCATTGCATTTACCCAATCCGGATCTCTCAATGCTTTATCAATGTCCTTGGGTTCTTCTATTGACACAAAAGAAGAGTGAGCACAAAATGATGCCAATCTTGATCTAGTTTGAACTCCTCTTTGTATGTCGCCAATGATGGAATCCAATGGATGGTCTCTTGCAATGTTAGTTGGTTGAAGCACTTAGACTTGATTGCTTGGATGTTGATGTTGATCATGAGTTGGAGATGATGAACTAGCCACTTGTTGATCTTGTTGCACTTGAGATGATGTACTGCTTGATTTTGCATAAGAGAACCACTAACTTGTGTAATTGGACTTTGAAGCATTTGATCTTTGTTGTCATCCACATCAATCACTTGCTTTGGCAAAATATCACCAATATCCATTTCTTTCATAGCATTTGTCAATTGAGTTCCTCTCACATCATCCAAGTTATCTTCTTCATTTTGAGAACCATTGGTTTCATCAAACTCAACATCATGCACTTCTTCAAGTTGACCACTAGCCAAATTCCAAACTCTATAAGCTTTGCTAGTAGTTGAGTAACCAAGTAGGAATCCTTCATCACATTTCTTCTCAAATTTGCTTAATCTAGTGCCCTTCTTCAAGATGTAGCATTTACAACCAAATACCCGAAAGTATGCAATATTTGGCTTTCTTCCATTTAAGATCTCATATGGTATCTTCTCTAGAAACTTGTGACAATAGAGGCGGTTGCTATAGAAGCAAGCCGTGTTGATTGCTTCGGCCCAAAATGAATGACTCACATTATACTCATTCAACATTGATCTTGCCATATCAATTAAGGTTCTATTCTTCCTTTCAACTAAGCCATTAGATTGAGGTGTATACTTGGCCGAGAATTGATGTTTGATTCCAAGCTCTTCACATAGCTCATCAACTCTTGTGTTTCTAAACTCACTTCCATTGTCACTTCTCACTTTCTTGATTGTGGTTTCAAACTCATTTTGTACTCTCTTGATGAACTTCTTGAATATGTCAAATACATCACTTTTGTCCCCAAGAAAGAATACCCATGTATATCTAGTGAAATCATTCACAATCACAAAGTCATACTTATTGCCACCAATGCTTGTGTATGTAGTTGGCCCAAATAGATCCATGTGCAATAACTCAAATGCCTTGGAAGTACTCATGATGCTTTTCAATGGATGAGTGTTGCCTACTTGCTTTCTGGCTTGACATGCACTACATAGCTTGTCTTTCTCAAATGTGACATCCTTCAAGCCTCTAACTAAGTCATGCTTCACTAACTTGTTCAATTGTTTCATGCCAACATGACCAAGTCTTCTATGCCATAACCAACCCATACTTGATTTGGTGAGCAAGCATGTTGAAAGTTGAGTGTCACTAGCATTGAAATCAACCAAGTATAGATTCTCATATCTAAAGCCTTTGAAGATCAAGTTAGAGCCATCAACACTAACTATCTCCACATCATCAACACCAAATATGCATTTGAAACCGAGATCACACAATTTAGCAAATGAGAGAAGATTGAAGTTCAACTTTTCAACTAAGAGCACATTGGAAATGCTATGATCATTTGAGATTGCAATCCTTCCAAGAGCCCTTACATCACCCTTGCTATTGTCACCAAATGTGATGCTATCAATGCCACTATCATTTGATTTGAGAGAGTTGAACATTCTTGAATCACCGGTCATATGTTGAGAGCACCCACTATCAAGCACCTAATGCCTTCCTCCAGCCTTGTAATTTACCTACAAAATAATTTAATGTCTTTTAGGTACCCATACTTGCTTGGGTCCTTGGAGGTTAGTCACTAAGCTCTTTGGTACCCAAATGGCCTTCTTCTTTGGACCCACAATTGGTGTACCAACAAACTTAGCATGCACACCTTTCTCATCCTTGGTAAGCACATAACAAGAATCAAAAGAAATGTAAGGTACATTAGCATTTTTCTTGTTCTTGTTTATTTTGTTGCAATTAATCTCTAGATGCCCAACTTGTTTGCATCTATTGCAATAATGACCATTGCCCTTCACAAAGCGAGGCTTTAGAGTAGCAAAGGCCGCCTTGCCCTTCTTGGGAGTATAGCCCAAACCCTCTTTGTTAAGAGAGAACCTTTGGCTACCCAAGCATTTTAGCAAGCGGGCATCCCTACCATAGGTATTGTCTAATGCGCTGGTGAGATCATCCACCTCTCTCTTGAGAATCTCATTCTCAACCACAAGTGATAAATCACTAGTAGTAGAGGTAGAGTTGGTTGTGGTGGATGATGATGAGCTACATGAAGCATTAGTGGGACCAACAAATAAAGAATCATCAATAATATCACATGTTAGTCCAATATCATAAGTGACAATCACTTGCTCCTCCTTAGCTTCCTTCATGAGCTTCTCCAATTTGAGGTCCTTTTCCTTGATGAGCTCAAATAGAGTGGAATGGGCTTCCTTAAGCCTAGTGTGAGCAACTTCAAGATCCAAACGTTCTCATGAATAGAGCCAAGATATTACTTCATCTTTCTTTTCCAATGATCAAAAGATGTGACACCATCAAAGAATGGAGGCTTGCCCCCGACATGGTTGAACACAACTTGAGCCATCTTACACCAAGGTTGTTAAGCCTTGAAAATGGTGACCACGGCTCTGATACCACTTGAAAGGTCTTGATGGCTAGAGGGGGGGTGAATAGCCTTTTAAAAATTTCTACAAAGACAAGCTAAACAAGTTTATCAATATAACAAGTAGTGAGATGCGAGTTTTGCTTAGCCTATGGGGTGTTTGCAAGCCACCTAACCAATTCACAATTCTAATATATTTGCACTCAACCGCACAAGTCAAACTGAGAAGGTAACTCCAACTACAACTAGCAAGCTACACAAAAGAGCTACTCTAGCAAAGCTAACTAGCTAGCAAAGATAACTAAGAAGGTAATGCGAAGTTAAGTTAGGAGAGTTTCACCGAGGGGCGAAGTATTGAGCCAACCAATATGATCAACAATGCATACCAAGATAACCGAACACCGGGATCAATCAATCACAATATGAAAGTGATGACACGAAGATTTATCCCGAGGTTCACGTGGTTGCCGACACGCTAGTCCCTATTGTGTCCCTCTTCACCACGTGGTTCAGTGGCTAATCGGTCTCACACTGAGCCTCTCAAAAGGCACCACAAGAACCTACCAAATGGCAAAAGGTTGCAATGACACGAGCAATTCACTAACGTTGACTTTGGCGTTTCGCCGAGGTAGGCACAAACCCCTCACAATCATCGGAGGTGGCCAAGAACAATCACCAACTCTTGCCAATGCCTCCAAGATGCTCCAAGCCGTCTAGGTGGTGGCAACCACCAAGAGAAATAAGAATCCTGTAGCAAATCAACCACTAAGTGCCAACTAGATGCAATCTCATAATGCAAATGCACTTGGATCACTCAATCTCACTTCGAATATGCAAAGAAGCAAGAGAGATGAGTGGGAGGGGAGTTGCTTAGCTCAAAGTGCTCACAAGTATGTCAAATGTTTGAGAGAGAGAGCCTTGAGCCAGCCAATGAGTATTTATAGACTTACCCCTTCGAATAGAGCCGTTAGAAACTTAAACAGCCGAAATCGCGTTGACCGGATGCGCTGGTCCAACTGATCGGACGCGCCGGTCGCCCAACGGCTAACTCGTGAAGTACTGACCGGACGCGCTGGTCCAAATGACCAGACGCGCTGGCCAAATGACCGGACGCGCTAGTCCAAACGACCGGACGCGCTGGTCGCACAACGGCTAAGTCGCGAAGCACTGACCGGACACGCTTGACGCACTGACCGGACGCGCTGCGGACGACCGGACACGCTAGTCCCGTGAATGACCGGACGCGCTGGTCATGCCTGAGCAGCGCACAACTAAACAGCGACCGGACGCGCTGAAGAACTGACCGGATGCGACAGTGCCAGCGTCCGGTTAGAGTCCAATAAGCTCCCTAAACGACTAGACGCGTCCGATCGTCAGTGACCAGACGCGCTGCGCGTCCGATCTTCAAGCTGAAACACGCGCAGACCTGAACACTGACCGGACGCATCTGGTCATGCAGAGACTGCGTCCAGTTCAGCGTCCAGTCACCTCTGTGACCTCCGTTCGCTTCCGTTTCTTTTCCGACTTTCGGCGTAGTGGAAAATAGTCATTTCAACTTCTCGAAAACGCCTGAATCCCGCCTCGCAAGCTCGGCGGGAGGGAGAGAGGACCCCAAACCCTCTCTACCGCTCAAACTCCACCACCTTCGCAAACGTGCTAACACCACCAAGTGATCTCGTCATGTGTGAGTGTGTTAGCATTTTCATAATCATTTTTCGAGGCGATATTAGTTCTATCCAAATGCATATGATTATGAAATGCACACCTAGAGGCACTTAGGAGTTCAATAGCCGCGTCATTCCCCTCTTTATAGTACGGCTATCTATCCTATAATGTAACCACACCCACTAGGTGTCTTGGTTACTAAAACACAACCCTTAAGCATATACCTTTTGCCTTGATCATGTAGGGTTGCATCCAAATCCAAGTGTGGTCATCATGATCACCATGTCCATCTTGCCACCATCCTTGGAATGTACTAATCCTCATATGCTACATACAACTTAGGCATAGGATTAGTACTTAGGCATTGTCACTAATTACCAACACCAAACATAGGACTTTCAACATGTCATATTTACATAGAGAGAAACCAACCATACTATGAAAAAGTATACTCTAGAAGGCTCGAGAAGATCTTCCCCCAGAGGGTAAGGCCCACAGGCTAGGCAATAGGGGCGGCCGCCCCTAGGCCTGGGCGTCTGCCCCACCTAGGAAGCCGATCGGCTTCCACCTCGTGGATCCTGCCTCTACCGCGTTTGGGGATCAATAAAAAGTCATTGATGAAGGCTGGTTTGATCCAAGGGTTGTGGTGCTTCCTAGAGGGCTATATAAGCAAGGCCCCTGGCCCAAGAGAAACCCTAAGTCATTCAATTCATAAGAGAGAGAGAGAGAGAGAACTCATTCCATTCATTCGGAGAAGCCCTAGAGCCACCATCTCAATTAGATCTCTAGTTTAGCATAGCTACATAGGATTAGAACTAGAAGAAGCCAAGCATTGCTTGATTTCTGGATCTGTCAAGAGAATACTTGGTAATTCTCTCCTACTTTTGTATTTGTTCTTATATTATTCATCTAGTTCATCATTTGTATGAATATGACTTTAGTCTATTCTATCATATTGGATATGACTTTGCTCTATTTGATTATGTTCTCAATTATATTGTTCTTAGTCTACATTGATTATATGCTTGGCATAGTTCAATTAGAATTATATTTAAGTATAGGATCATATAGCGCTTGCTCATTGATATCATGGGTGAGTGGTAAACATTGTGTCGACATGGTGCCTATACCGTATTTACTTGCGACTGCACCCTATATTCTGGACCGTGTGGTAGATCGCGGGAGTGACAGTCCTGTTAAGTCCTTTGTAGTCCACCTCCCGAGTATAGGGTAGGCAGAGCACAACTATTACAGGGAAGTGGCGGCTATGTTCTATATCTTCCTTAGTAATATCACTATGCGTAGATATAACCTTTTCTTGCCATGATTGCCAAGTGTAATTGCACTAATCATCGTATGCTTTGACTGTATAGTTAGAATAACTTAGGATTTATCCTTATAGTTCGTCCTAATCCATGCTAGTGCTATATGCTTAGAGTAATCTATTGAGATGTTTATCATTATATGTGGCTATGTGCTTATCAGTTATCTCTTATTATTCTTTATTCATATATATATATATATTATTTATCTTGTGACACTTACCCTATATGAGAAGATCGATAAAGACATGGTTATGCTCTCCATTATCACATGTAGTCATGCTCATTGCTCATTATCCTTAGCATCCCTTCCTAGTGGTAAAAATATAAATAACGATACCTGAATTACTCCCGGTTAAAATGCTACATCGGTATTATATGTGTGCTTGCGGATTTCATATTTATTTTAGAGGAGCATTTGCATATTTTAGTACCAGCACCTTTAGTGTCATGCTGGGGATGACAACCTAGCTTAGGTGGTGTTAGATGTGTCAACAAGCATTTTTGGCGCCGTTGTCGGGTAAGGTTAAATTGCTATTCGAAGGATAATGAGCCATCACCTGCATCCACTAATGTGATCGAAAAAATCACCATCCTTCTCTACTCATATAGCCTTACCCTTGCCTTTTGTCTATTTATATATTATATATACAGGGTAATGTATGAGCAGGTTTGGCCGTCCAGATAATTTCATCGATAATCCAGAATTGCTATTCAGAAGAGCAAGAGTCAAGCTAAAAAGAGTTCAAGCAGACACATCATCATCTTAGCTTGAAGCTCCACTCTCTGATTTGGAAGGCCGACCAAGCATAGTTTGAAACTTAACACTAGAGTTCGACGCCATGGAAAACAAGTCACTCCACAAGTTCTCAGCTCCAACTACAGCTAACATCTAGACTAGACCTGCAGCAGAGATCGAGCAAAACTTTGAGCCAAAGCCGGCGTTGATCAACATGGTGCAAGCCAGTCAATTTTGTGGAAAGGCACATGAAGATGCTAGTGCTCATCTCTAACACTTCTTGGAGATTTGCAGCACTTTCACCATCAAGGATGTCCCTAGAGATGCCATACTACTTCGCCTCTTTCCATTCTCACTCTTGGGGAGAGCAAAGCAGTGGTTCTATGCAAATAAGAAGAAGAATACTACGTGGGCACTCTGTTCCACCAATTTCTTAGCGAAGTTCTTTCCCATGGGCAAGACAAATGCTCTTCGTGGGAAGATATCAAGTTTTTAGCAGCAACATGATCAGTCAGTCCTAGAAGCATGGGAGCGCTTTCAAGACTACATTCTAGAATGTCCTCATCATGGAATAGAGAATTGGCAACTTATGTAGACCTTCTATCATGGGCTCACCAATAGTACCCATGAGACTATGGATGCTGCCACTAGAGGAGCATTCTTATCACTTACAATTAATCAAGCCATAGCTCTTGTGGAGAAAATGGTGTCCAACCAAGGTTGGAATGAAGAAAAAACTCAAACCCGCAAGAGAGGTGGAGGTATGCACCAGCTGAAGGAGGTAGACATGTTGTCTGCTAAGATGGACCTACTTATGAAGAGGCTCGATGAGAGAGCCGGCGAGAAGAAGGAAGTCATGCACATTCATGATTCCCACATGACTTGTGAGGAGTGTGGAGACACTGGGAACTCAGGAAGCAATTGCCCAGAACTACAAGAGGATGTGAACTACCTCAACAACAACTACTACTACTACCATCCTCAATAGAATCAAGGTTGGAATCAACAGCAAAGGCCTAACTACTCAGGTAATTATCAAGGTAATAATTCTTTTAATCAACCACCTTTGAGAGAGTTAGTGCTTAATCAAGGAAAGTTAATGGATAGCCTATCTAAGAAATTAGCATCCAATGATAAAACATTATAAACAATCAATAATAGAATGGATAGCTTTTCTACTGCCATTAAGAATCAGCTCAGCTTTAATAAGATGTTAGAGTCTCAGTTGCAACAGCTTGCTAATATTGTTCCTGCTAACCAAGGCAAAATTTTGGGACAACCGAAAGATCTAGAAACTACAAATCTTGTAGACATATTTAATGCAGGAAATTATTGGAGTGACCCTATCTCCAAAGGATGGAACAATGAGACTCTGCCAATCAAGAAAGGTGATCCAGGAAGACCTATCATCCCAATCTCCATTGGAAGCGTGAACTTCAACGAAGCTATCTGTAACTTCGGTGCAAGTGTCAACATCATGCCTAAGGTGATCTATGATAAAATGTTTAATTATCTTTTATTGTATACAACCATGTGCTTGCAGACCAGTCACTTTACTACACCAAGGGAATCTTAGAAGACATATGTGTATGAGTAGGCAGCTCGTATGTTCCTGCAGATTTCGTGGTAATAGAGATAGGTGGTGATGAGAAGTCGCCCATCATTTTGGGATGACCATTCTTGAACACCGCTGGAGCTATCATGTATGCCAACACTACCAAGATATGTTTCAACATCAAAGGAAAAAGAGAGACCTTCTTCTTCAAGGACAGAGTGTTGCAGTTCCCTACACACCCTCAACATCCCTATGAGCCAAAGAAGAAGAACAATCGAAGTAACAAGAACAAGAAGCCACAACAAATGGAATCAGCGAGCGTGATCACTGCAGTCCACAAAGAGCATGATCATTAACTCAAGTCCCCATATTTTCTCAAGAGAGATGACCCAGGTGTCCCAACCATTGAATGCACAATCAACAGGAGCTCCTTTCATAAAGCTATCTGTGACACTAGATCGGGCGTCAACATAATGGCCAAGGTAACATATGAATATCTATATGGTACTATGCCTTTAGACCCAACCTATGTGCAGCTACAGATGGCGGACCAATCATTTTGCTTCGTGGACAGAATAGCTAAGAACGTCCTCGTACAAATTGATGACCACTTCATCCCGACTGACTTTCTAGTCATCGACATGGGAGAGGATGAGTACGATCCACCGATCATCCTAGGGAGACCATTCCTAAGCACCACCAAGGCTATCATCTACATTGCAACAGGAGAAGTACATTTTCAATTCCCCTCATAGAAGGTATGCCGCTATTTCAACAATAATTATATAGTTGATGATGAACCCAAGAAGAACAGAACCAGAAGAAGACGCCGTAACCACACCAAGAAGAATCAGATCCCCAAGGATGGATGGGCTAACTATCAAGGAGAGGTATTAAGATATGAAGATCGATTTCCTAAAGACAATACATTTCCTAAGAGAGAAGCCGCACCACCAACAGAGAGTGACTCAGTCACCATGGAGAACAAAGAAGATAATGCAGAAAAGCAAGCTTCCTCCTCAAAGTTAACCTCACCAACAAAACAGGTATGGAAAGTAAAAATAAATTCAATGTCAGACTCAGCATAATCAGAAGCACCACTCGATCCATCTGAGGTGCCCCAGAATGATTAGAGCGAACAAGAGGTCCTGTTCAGAAGACCCAAATCACCGAACGCCACACCAAGAGGTAACTTAGTAGTTATCAATATTTCCCTCTTTAGTTCTGCATTTAATTTTTCGCACCATATTTACTTTCCTTTATCACATGTTTAGTTACACTTTATTTCTGCATAGAAAAAAACAACTATATCTTGCATTGCATCATAAAATTACTAAGCCCCATGCAAATAAATTTGTAGTATAAAACCCATAAGTCTACTTGTTGTGGTGGCATAAAAATAAAATAAAGAAGCATTCATCATCCTTTATAATTCCTTGCATAGTATAAATATAAAAGCATAAAAATATGGAAACACGAGACCTGCTAGAAAGATACATCTGTTAAGAGGTTCTAGATGCTCAAGGCTTAGAGGTTTATCACTAACACTTAATCAAGTTCCACAAGCTTTGTTGTCTATTTGAGCTTCATAGAATTTGAAGGATCAACAGACAGAAGGACAAACTATCCCCTGTCAGAGTGCTATCTCAACAATCATCATCATAAGCACTCTGATGAGGGAAGTACAACTTCATTGTCTACCAGCTTCATCAAGCAAGACTATGTCAACATCCAGCTTGGGGGAGAGCATCCCCCATGTATGAAACAAATAAAAAAAGATGCATAACCTATAGAAACCCAAATAAATGTTTTCTTATATATATATGCTTTCTGTATAATCTTTAAGTTTGATAAATAAATATAGGAGAGTGTGCTAAGTTTTATCTTGCTAAGTGAACCCCTAGAATAAACTCTTATATGGAAATGATGAATAGTTGCTCTACCGTAATTCCTTTCAAGTACCTAGTTTTCAACCTCGAACTCTCCCGAGTTTTGGACACCATGGTTTTGATTTAAGATTTGCTCTAAACCTAAACTTGTGGGTAGCGAATGCTTGATCTAAGTCTAGGTAGTTGACGGATATAATATGGGAATGTTTTAAGCTGCTATCTATCATGTTCCTAGATATACTAGAGTTCTGGAGAATTTATCCTTTGAAAATTAACTTGCTACATGATGAGTTCCTGTATGATAAGAGTTTGAATTCCTACCGTAGCCATATACATGTTATAGATTAGGAAGCCTTACATTCATATTTACTATTTGTGAAGCATTGTGTATGGTCAGGCTATGTCTGATCCTTAGGAACTGGTCATGCGATTAAAATCGAGATCCACCTATACACTCTACCCATATATTCTGCTTCTACCCTGAAAGTATAAATCCACATATATTCCATTCAGATCCACCCAGAAAATAATTCTACTCTTATACTGGGAGTGAACTGTCCAAAAATATCCCTATTATCCATTTTATCCCTTGCTAGCCAATAAAGATCCAAACATCCAGTTATGCTACCTCATGTTATTATGTTTCAAAAGAGGCTTGGGTATTCTATGAAAAAAAGAAAGAAAGAAAGAAAAATAAAAGAAAGAGGACAAATGTCCCACTCAAAATAAAGAGAGATTTAGCAGCCCAAGCTTCTTCTCAAAATCTTCAAGTTTCTAAGAGAGATATATGAAATTTCTCAAAGGAGCTAAGTATTCACCATCATCATTCCTTTACCCCTTATAACCACTTCTACCATATTTTATATTTATCCATTTACCACCATCTACCATACAGCCCATACACATGCATATCTTGATTTGACTTTATGACTCGTTCCTTTGGATCCATAGTTTTGATTATGCAATATATGTTTCATTGTCTCCCCACCTACGAACTCCACATAAGCCTATTAGAAGTAGGGTGAGACAGAGAAGGCATAATGTTACTATGCTACCAAAAATACAACATATTTTGAGAGGAGAGAAAAGGCATACACCATAATTGCCTTAGAGAGGATCTAGAAATACCACAAAGGAGAGACTTGGAAGGGTCATACATAGGGATCTCTGAGTTTTATTTTGAAAATATAGCAAAACTCTAGAATAATAGTTAATCAAAGAGCTGGAAACATGGCGCTTGACTTGATCGTACTGTCTTTCAACTACTCAAGACTCAAGTGATGGCTACAAGCCCCATGGTGGAAGGTAATATGAGTGAGTTCTTCATCAGAATAGTTCACTCTAATCCAGAGGAGAGTTCTTGTTTGAACGCATGTGTACCTATAAGGTGTGAAAGTATTGTAGCAACTCCTGATCCATCACTGAGTCTATCTTTGCTTAGGGATGAGCAAAAGGTAAGCTTGGGGGAGTTTGTTGATGGTAGATAAGTATCATTTTTAACCATCAACATAGCATGAGAAAAGACCTAAATATAAATACTATCTAGATATAGGGGTTACACTGACCGAATTCCATGAGTTTTGGTGAATATCTATTTCTGTAGGGAGTTATCAGGAAATAACCAAAGGAGGTCCACATGTCAGATTTATATAGAGAGAAACAGAACATACTATGAAAAAGTATACTCAAGATGACTCGAGAAGATCTTCCCCCAAAGGGTAGGGCCCACAGGCCAGGCAATAGGGGTGGCCGCCCCTGGACCTGGGCGCCCACCCCACCTAGGAAGCCAATCGGCTTCCACCTCGTGGATCCGGCCCCACCGGCTTTGAGGATCAATAAAAAGTCATTGATGAAGGTCGGTTTGATCCAAGAGTTGCGGTGCTTCCTGAGGGCTATATAAGCAAGGCCCCTGGCCCTAGGAGAAATCCTAATTCATTCAATTCATAAGAGAGAGAGAACTCATTTCATTCATTCGGAGAAGCCCTAGAACCACCATCTCAATTAGATCTCTAGTTTAGCATAGCTACATAGGATTAGAACTAGAAGGAGCCAAGCATTGCTTGATTTTCGGATTTGTCAAGAGAATACTTGGTAATTCTCTCCTACTTTTGTATTTGTTCTTATATTATTCATCTAGTTCATCATTTGTATGAATATGACTTTAGTCTATTCTATCATATTGGATATGACTTTGCTCTATTTGATTATGTTCTCAATTATATTGTTCTTAGTCTACATTGATTATATGCTTGGCATAGTTCGATCAAAATTATATTTAAGTATAGGATCATATAGCGCTTGCTCATTGATATCATGGGTGAGTGGTAAACATTGTGTAGGCGTGGTGCCTATACCGTATTTACTTGCGATTGCACCCTATATTCCGGACCATGTGGTAGATCGCGGGAGTGATAGTCCAGTTGAGTCCTTTGTAGTCCACCTCCCGAGTATAGAGCAGGCATAGCACAAATATTACAGGGAAGTGGTGGCTATGTTCTATATCTTCCTTAGCAATATCACTATGCATAGATATAACCTTTTCTTGCCATGATTACCAAGTATAATTGCACTAATCATCGTATGCTTTGACTGTATAGTTAGAATAACTTAGGATTTATCCTTATAGTTTGTCCTAATCCATGCTAGTGCTATATGCTTAGAGTAATCTATTGAGATGTTTATCGCTATATGTGGCTATGTGCTTATCAGTTATCTCTTATTATTCTTTATTCATATATATATTATTTATCTTGTGACACTTACCCTATATGAGAAGATCGATAAAGACATGGTTATGCTCTCCATTATCATATGCAGTGATGCTCATTGCTCATTATCCTTAGCATCCCTTCCTAGTGGTAAAAATATAAATAAGGATACCTGGATTACTCCCAGTTAAAATGCTACATCGGTATTATTTATGCGCTTGCGGATTTCATATTTATTTTAGAGGAGCATTTGCATATTTTATTACTAGCACCTTTAGTGTCATGCTGGGGATGACAACCTAACTTATGTGGCATTAGAGGTCTCAACAGTTGCCTAAACAATTCTAGTAGATATGAAGGCTATAATCTCTAATCCACACCAACAAGGCTAAGTCACTACTTACTCTACTTCTAGGTGAAAGAGATACACTACAAATGCTAGGAGCTAGAGTTTACAAGAGATATCAAGCTAAGCAACAAGGAAGGTAGACAAGTAAGTAAAGGAAGTGAGCATGTATTGTTATACCGACGTTGATGAGTAGAGATATGTCCAAAGAACCAATCAATCAACGCAATCACATACACAAGATGAAATCCTCAGCAGAGAGATGACATAAGATTTTTTACAGAGGTTCACTTGCTTTCCAGCAAGCTAGTCCTCATTATGGCGATGCACCCACTCACAAGATGGGGATCTTCCAAGCCACGAGCTCCACTAGAGTAGCCAATTCGTGAACTCCCACAGGGAAGGCTTAAGAACCCCTCACAATGACTTGGTGAGGCTCGAAACAATCTTCAATCACAATCTCAACACCACCACTGCACCAAGCCATCTAGGGTGTTAGGAAACACCCAAGAGTAATAAGAAATCATAGCCAACTCGATGAATCAAGTGCCACTAGATGCAACTCTCTAAGCAATGCACTTGAATCTCACTCAATCTCACTAGAGTATGCAACCAAGCAAGGAGATGAGTGGAGGGGAAGTTCTCTAGCTCAAAGTATGTCTCAAGTGTTCAAAGAGTCAAGAGAGAGGTCCCAAAACCGGCCAAACAAGTATATATAGATATACCCCTTCGGGTAGAGCCATTGGACAAAAATTGGGGGCACCGGATGCTCCGACACACAAGCATCGGACGCACTCAGCAGTGTCTGGTGCACCAGATCTCGCCACGTGTCTCGCGCATTCAAAGTTTAATGGTCGTTACAGCGAGCACCGGATGTGTCCAACGCCTAGCACTCAGCGTCCGACGTCAAGCGTCTAATGCACTCCAGTAAGCATCCAGAAATGATTTTTGCTCATCGGACACGTCCGACGATGGGTCAACGGACGCCACTATGTCTGGTGCACACGAGGGTTCGAAGAGGCTGCTGACAACACAAAGCCACTAGACGCTGCACAGTGTTTGGCCAGCGTCCGATGCCATAGCATCAGACGCATCGATGACCACTTCGTCTACACACGCCTCTGCAGTGAAAACACCGAACGCTGCCATTAGCGTCCGACGCTGCCGAACACCGCGTCTGATGCGTGCTTTTCAGCATGAAACATTTTCGTGACTTCGCTACTTCTTCCCACTTCTGGCGTAAAGGAAAATAGTCATTTCATTTCCTCGAAAACGCCTGAATCCTACCTCGCAAGCTCGGTGGGAAGGAGAGAGGAACCTAAACCCCTCTCTACCGCTCAAACTCCACCACCTTCGCAAATGCACTAACACCACCAAGTGTACATCACCATGTGAATGTGTGTTAGCATTTTCACAATCATCTTTCAAGGCGTTACGTTAGCTCTCTACTAGATCCTAATGCATATGCTCAAGATGATGACCTAGTAGCACTTGATTCATGAGCTAACCGTGATTGCTCCTCTTGATAGTCAGCTATCAATTCTAAACCCGATCAATCACTTCTCTACTCATCTTTAGACCACTATTGATGGTAGATAAGTGTCAATTTTAACCGTCAACGAAACATGAAAAAGGACTAAACAATAATTACCAATTAGATATAGGGGGTTTACTGATAGAATTCCACAAATTTTGGTGAATGTTTGTTTCTATAGGGTGTCAGCTGAAAAGAACCAAGAAAGACCCACATGTCAGGTTTACATAGGGACAAAGGGGCTACACATAACTTTTCTGGAATGTGAAAGATACGAGAAGACTCTAGAAACAAATGGGAGGCAAAACAGGCCCGGAAGTGGGGGCACCCGCCCCCTCCTTGGGCGCCCGCCCTAGTGGTAGAGCCAATCAGGTTCCACCTCACGGATTATGCCTCCACCGCCTTTAAGGATTAATAAAAAGTCATTGATCAAGGTCAGTTTGATCTGAGGGCCGTGGTGCTTCCTAGAGGGCTATATAAGCAAGGCCCCTGGCACCTGGAGGAGGCATCCTTTAAACCCTAATTCATTATCTCCCAGCCGGGATCAGGGGAGAGGTGTCCCATGAAAGGATGACCTCTCTAAGGGATTAGGTCTAGCTTCTCCAATGTAGTAGATTAGTATCTTGGGAGAGAGGGTCGAGTTGGGATCTTGCTCAAGGTTTCGGATCTAGTCATGGAGGGTTAGTAAAGCCTTGTATCTTCACTTCAACATTCTGTAAGACTTATACTTATTCTCTTATTTACATGCATATGCTTACTTTGAATATATCTTTCTAGTTGAGTTTATCATTGCTTTTGTGTGCTAGTTTATAGAGCGCTTAGTCTAGGCTTTACCGGTTGGGCTAAGTAGCCGAGCCTCATGTAAACGTGGTGTTTATATGATGCTCTGCCTATGAGTACACCCTATTCCCTAGCTGTATGGTAGTTACGGGAGGTGACAGCCCCGTCCATATCTATCGAGCAGGTTCTTAAATTGTAGGACCGTAGTCACGTCAGTAGATGTATCCTTTGTGGTGCTCTCTCTTGTCTAGTGGCGTCCCGAAGTGCACAAGAGTGTGGTAAGTCTTAGCATAGTTGGGTATACCTTTACCATGTGATAAGAATATCATAGGAATCTACCTCACCCGTTGACCTCCCAAGTTAACTAGTTGCGTATCTTTAGTGACCTATCGCATGTGTGTCATATTGCATAAATCATATCATTCATGTATCATTTACCCCTGCTATAGTCTAGTTGGTTTACTAAGTTAGTAGATACATGATGGTAAATTATTGGATTCTTTAATCCTTGCTTCCCTGTGGTAAAATATAAATAACGATACCTGGAATACTCCCGGTAAAATGCTACAATGGTATATTCTGTGCGCTTGCAGAATCCTTCATATTTTAGTTGCACTTAATTTATACCAACAACCACCAAAAGAGAATCCTACGATTATACCTTTGTCTTGATCATCTCATTCCTTGTCCATCACCTATGTTCATGTTCACCATCATCTTTATCTTTATGCACTTGTGATCTTATGGTCATCACCAACATGCTCCTTGCTCCTTCATCACAAGTGTTGCTACACCTAACTCAATTCACTTGACACAATGGCATTAGTATCTTGGTGTCATTAATTACCAAAATCAAACTTGGGCTTTCATCCACATAAACCTTAGTTGTAGGAAAGGCATAACATCTTTATTGCCTTGGTGAGAATCCACAAATACCATATATATTGAGAGACTTGAAAGTGTCATACAAAGGAAACCCTGAGTTTTATTTTGAAAACTTATAAAAACTCTGGAACAATGGTGAAACAAAGAACTTGAGACAGTGCTTGACTTGATCGTTCTATCTTTCAATTACTCAAGACCCAAGTAAAGGCTAAGAAGCCCCATGGTTGAAGGTAATATGGGTAAGTGAAAGGTCCTTGTTTGGTTTTGGTAATTGAGTGACAACTTAGGTGGACTAATATGTGGTTATGTGAGATACACAGGAGATTAGTCCACATGTGATGGTGTCATGAAGGAGCTCATTGCATATGAGACATGACATGGAGTCATGTGACCAAGATGGAGAAGATCAAGATGAGGCTTGGCTTGATGGACCGGTTGCTAGTGTGAAGGGCAAGCTAGAGGCTTTGAAGTGAGGGACCGCGTGTGACGGTGAAGCTTGAGCATGGCTTGGCGCCGAAGGACCGAGGCAACGGTGAAGAGCAAGTGAGGACAAGATCGATGAACCAATACGGTCACGTGATGATATGAAGTGGATCATATCATTTGGTGATTGGTTGGTGCATGTGTTGCATCAACGTCAGAGGAGTTGGAGTGGAATGCGCAAGGCAAAGGTATAACCCAGGGCATTTCCATTTTACCGGTCATAGGTGTGTAGAGAAGTTTATGACCGGGTTTAGGATAGATGGCTGTACTATCAAGAGGGGCAAACTTGTTTGCATATCGGTCATCTAGTGCCACTTGAGCGATCTAACTTTGCATACGTGTTAGGATCGAGTGGCGTGGCAAGTTGAGTGGTTAACTCCTTCGGTAAAATGATTATGAAAATGCTAACACACGTGCACAAGGTGGTGGTCACTTGTTGGTGTTGGCACATTTACGAAGGCGATGAAGTTTAAGCGGTAGAGAGGATTTGGGTTCCTCTCTCCCTCCCGCCGAGCTTTGCGAGCGCGGGATTCAGGCGTTTTTGAGAAGTTGAAATGCCTATTTTCCACTACGCCGGAAGTCGGAAAAGAAACGGAGGCGAACGGAGGTCACAGAGGTGACCGGACGCTGCACCGGACGCGGTCATGGTATGACCGGACGCGTCCGGTCAGTCGCGGGACCGGCGCGTCCGGTCACTCGCGGGACCGGCGCGTCCGGTCAAGTGTCCAGAGGAAAACGAGTACGATCGGACGCGAGGCGCGTCCGGTCGCACATGATCGGACGCGTCCGATCGTTGAAGGAGCATACTGGACTCTAACCGGACGCTGGCACTATCGCGTCCGGTCATCGCAAGGAGCGCGTCCGGTCGTTGCGTCGCGGGCGCGCAAGTCAGTGCGATCGGCGCGTCCGGTCGTTCGAAGCGGCGCGTCCGGTCGTTTGACGGGCGCGTCCGGTCGTTGCCTGGGGCGCGTCCGGTCGTTGTTTTGACCGTTGGGGTCAGTGACCGTTGGAGGATCTAACGGTCGCGTTTGAATTCGAGGGACACGTGGACGTCGCAGGGCGACCGGACGCGGTGAAGCGCATCCGGTCAGTTATGACCGGCGCGTCCGGTCGTCCCGAAATCTGCCCAGTGAAGGGGTAACGGCTCTATTTGACCGTGGGGTTATAAATAGATGCCTTGGTCGGCCATGGCCGGTAGCTGAGCACACTATAGTCTTTGTGACTTGTGTGGTAGTGCTTGGGAGCTCTCTAACTCACTCATGCTTGATAGTGTTCATCGGATCGAGTGAGAGAGCGATTCTAGTGCGTTGCTTTGAGAGATTGCATCGTGTGGCACTAGGTGATCGTGTTGCAAGCCGGTGGTGCTTGTTACTCTTGGAGGTTGCCACCTCCTAGACGGCTTGGTGGCTTGTGGCTCCGTCGAAGCTCGCAAGAAGATTGTGCGAGGCTCCGGAGAAGCTTTGTGAGGGGGATTGTGCTCACCCCGCGGGGATCGCGAAGAGCAACTCTAGTTGAGCGTGTCATTGAGCTACCACACTTTATGGTGGGTTCTTGCGGTGCCTTTTGAGAGGCTCGGTGTGTGACCGATTAGCCGCCGAACCACGAAGTGTTGGTCGACACAACGGGGACGTAGCTTGGTGGCAACCAAGTGAACCTCGGGAGAAAATCACCGTGTCAACATTGTCTACTCTTCTCGGTGGTTTGCTTTCATACAACACAAGCTTGCATTTACTTTCATATATACTTGTGCTTGTGTAGCTAGCTAGATATCTTCTTGCTTGTGTAGCTAGAAGTATCCCCTTTGCGTGGCTAATTTGGTTTGTGTAACCTTGTTAGTCACATTGCTTAGTTTGTGTAGCTAAGTGTTTTGCGCTCTCCAATTTGGCATTAGTTGCCTTGTTATTGAGCATTGCTAGTGAGCTTAGGCTTTGTGCGCTTTGCTTACTAGAATTGTGTAGGAGCTCCCTCTTGCTTGCAAATTACTAGTGCATAGGTTTGTGTGACCTTGCTCTAGAATTAAATAGGAGAGCTCTTGTTAAGGAAAGCACCTTAGTTGCTTAATTAGGATCTTTATGAGGTGCTTGTGAACTTAGTTAGAGGGGTGTAGTCTTGGCTAGACCGATAAGTTTAATTCTGCATTTGTTTTGGTTAGCCAACACGTTTAAGTTTTAGAAAGGACTATTCACCCCCCCCTCTAGTCCGCCATCTCGACCCTACAAGTGGTATCGGAGCCAGGTCTCTCATTTGCGGTCTTCACTGACACGAGAGGATGGCGACTTATGGGCCAGATGATTGTGTGGAACACATTTTTGATGGAACTCACTATGCACGGTGGAAAAATCACATGCTTGATCATTTTCGTGCTCTTGGCCCTAAGTTTTGGTGGATCATAGTTGTTGGCTTTTCTCATGACTTGGATGGGTGTGGTAACCGTACCCAAGCTCAAAAGGATTGCCGAACACTTGATGCACAAGCTAAGTTTTATCTAATCAAAGCTTTGAATGATGAGATTTTTGACAAGGTGAGGGGTCTCTCAAGTGCACATAGCATGTGGACGGCGCTCAAGCATCACTATGGTGACTCCTCAATTTGGGATGATGGAAAATTCAAGAAGGATGATCACATAGTGATGGAGGTACATGAGGATGTCGAGCATGACCACAACAAGGTGGTTGTGGAGGATTGCTCCACCTCACGGTCAAGTGATGACAAAGATGATCATATCACAAGATCACTTGACAAGAAGAATGATAATGCCACAAGTGATGCACGCATTGATTCTACCTCATGCACACTTGATGGTGAAGATGATGGCTATGAGAGTGATGCTTCAACAAGCTCTTCAACATCATCACATGGTAACACTAAGATACATGTTGGTGGTTTTGTTGTGGATTGTGATGATCCAAATTTAGAGCTTTTATATAAACTCTCAAGAGCCTTGAAAAGGGAAATGAAAAGAGTAAGTAAATTGGAAAATGAAAACTCTTTTCTAAAGACCACATGTGAACAACAAAAGCATCTACTTTATGTTACTACTTGTTCACATGAGGAGCTAAAATTGGCTCATGAGGAACTTAGTGTTGCTCATGATAACTTGGTACAAGAACATGCTTTACTCACTAAGAAGCTTTCTAATGAAGAAACCAAATCTAGTGAGAGCTCATCATTTGGGTCAAATGATCAATCACATATTACTAACCCTTGTGATGTAGGCAAGAAGCATGTATCCACCTCTTGTGATGATTTATTATATATGCCATGTTCTTCACAATTAAATGCTTGTTCTACTTCTATGTCTTGTGAGACTAACCTTTTGAAGGAGAACAATGAGCTCAAAAGTGAAGTGAAGAATTAGAGCAACAAGTTGGAGAGGTGCTACAACTCTAAAATCGCCATTGAGCATATCATGACCAATCAAAGAAGATATGGTGATAAGAGTGGTATTGGCTACAACAAGAGCAAGGGCAAGATTAAGAAGAAGCAAGATGCAAAGAAGCTATCCCAACTCATGTGCTACAAATGCCATGAAGTGGGACATATTGACAAGTGTTGCCCTACCGAGAAGTCTCAAGTTGAGCCAAAAGCAAAGCCCCAAGATCAAGTCAAGATCAACCATAAAAATGATGATGACTTGATGAAGAAGAAGAAAACAAGAAGGGGTGGTAGAGCAAGGCATCCAATGCAAATCCAAGATGCCAAGATGATGAGCAAGAATCAAATCGAGAAGAAAATATATGCTCACATCAAGTGCTTCAAGTATGGAGATATGAGACACTTTGCCTCGGGGTGTCCTACCAAGCTTGAGAAGAAGGCTCAAGCAACTCATGAGAGGCTAAGCAATAGGAAGCACAATATGAGCAAGGAAGAAAAGGCTCAAGCAAAGAGAATGTGCTACTCATGCCGGGAAAGGGGACACATGGCTCATTCATGTCCCCTAGGTAAAAATTCTAAGCCTATTTCAATTGATAATACTAATATGCTTAGAAAGGATGGCAATGGTACCTCATTTGTTGGAATTGCAAAACATCCCGCTACTCATACTAAGGCTATGCCTAAGTATGTTGCACCTAATTTGAGAGGACCCAAACTTGTTTGGGTACCATCAAAAAGTGGATGAATGTGTGTAGGTACCATGGCATTGGAGGTTTGACTCAAATTGATTTCATCTTGCTTATCATATATTGAGTCAAGTTACAAAGCTCAATGCATATCCTATCCCAATGCCAAGTCAAAATGAGTGAAGTCTAAAGTGCTACAACATACAAGTGTCATTTATCAAGTTGTGGGTGATTTATTGGAATTATTTGATGGCTTGCAAATATTCAAGTTGAAAGCTTGCTATTGGATGATCATGAGCTAACCAAGGTATATCTCTTGTTGATCATTTCACTTGGGTGCATATGAGTTGATTGAATTGGATATGTATGCAATGTTACTTGCTATGAGATGTTTGAATGGATTAAATGCTTAGCAATCAAGTTTGAATTGATTTGTGTTGGATAAATTCATGAGATGACATTTAGTAAGTGGATTGAATGGATATATGTCTTGTGAAAGTTTTCAGACAAGTTAGTTTCAAGTTTGATTCACTTTTAATGAAGAATAGCTCATGTATTGAAATCTGTCCTACATTAAAAATCTGAGCTAGCAGTGATCTTAGCCATGTTTGAGTGATCAAATCTATTTAGATTGGCTTGAAATTTGGTATACATGCTCTGCACTTATGGAAGAAGATGCTGTAGAAATTTCATGAGAAGTGGATAAGAGATGCTTCGACTTTGGAGTACATCTTGTCAGCTATAGTGCAGCAGTTTTCAGCATGTAGCAGTGGTGGAAGATTTGAAATCTGGTAGCAATCTAGATGTCAAATGAATCTCAAATTTTTACAGTTGCTATATGACTTAGTGAATCACATCTCCACCGAATTTTATGGCATTTGGATCTGTACATTGGGAGATATGAATTATTCTTTGAAGGGTACAGAATCTGCCAGAAAAGTGACAATCATTGGAGTAATCTAGAGTCACTTCAATTGAAAGGTCCTCAAGTTGGAAATATGTTTACAAGTGGTTGAGGTACCTAAGTTTGGTTTTGGATTGATCTAGAATCATGAAGAGCAATGAGTATAAGAACATTTGATTGCGGAATGTACTTATTTGGTACTCAATTTGAAGATCAAGATCAAACTTAAAATGAAGATAAAGTTTAAGTTCGAGTGATGATTAGAGATTATTTGGTAGAAAGAAAAGGACTTAAACAAGTAGAAAGAGTTGGACTCAAATATAGATTCAAGGATTATTCATCAAAATTGAGTTCATCATTTGGATCAATCAAACTATATCATTTCAAGTAAGTATCAAGAGTGGTTCTTTGGAGAAAGGTCACTTCTCCCTAGTGAGGGGCTTGCCGCCGTGTGTAGGTGAAACCAAGTTTGGGACTTGGAAGGCTAACATGGAAGTGGTGATCCGAGGAACTTGTGATGCTTAGTTGAAGCAATCAAAAGGATTGATCAAGAAAAGCAAGCAACACCCAAAAGAGAGCTAGTCATGTATTTCAAGTGGTATTCTAAGTAGTTCTCTCATGCAAGCATTGATCAAAAAGATGAAGCAAGCCAACCACAACAAGAAAGTGCACTTGATCATAAGTGGTTTTCATTTCATATGGGTGAAGAATGGATTTATCTATGATGATTGGTCTTCACCAAGCAATAAATTGGACTTCACATTGCTATTGAAGTAATGAATTGGAATCTATATAACTATCCTCTACTTCAACATAGCAAAGGTATCATTGAAATGTGCATGATCATCTCATTCCTTACTAGTATGCGGTTAGTGCATATAGTACATGCTTATTAGGATCATGCATAACAAATGAAAAGTTTTAAATTCATAGCCTACCATTATTGCTTGATTGATTAATTGATCTAGTGGTATGGATATGAGTTTGTTCATGAGCTAGTGAATCTAAGTACTTGATCTAGTTTGGATTGCTAACAAGTGACAAGTACAACATTGGCAAGATAACCCTTAGCATGAGGTGTGAAGAAGCTTGTCATTGGATCAAACCGAACTTGGAATCTTAGACAAATCAACTTAGTTCAAGTCATACAAGAAGCTCATGACAATGATAAGAGTACAAGCACAAGACAATAATGAAAATGGATATCTAGTTTGTTTCAAGTGGTATCTAGACTCAAATTGATCTTCCAAGTGGTATATACAAATGGTGCCTAGATAATGATCTACAAGTGATATCTTACAAGTGGTACTCATGAAGATATAAAATGTTCAAGAAGTGAATGTTATTGCTAAATCCTTCAAAGTGAATCCATACAAGAAAATTCTTTCAAATGGTATCACATTTCTACTCATGGTAGCTTCACGTGGTATCATTCATGCAAGATGATGGTTTCACAAGTGATCCTCAACCTTAAGTGATCAAATCAAGAAATGCTACCCTCATCTCCAAGTGGTATCTCAAGTGAATGACACATGCTATGACATAGGGGGAGGAGCCCCACCGATTGGTATCAAGGTCAAAGATCCTATGTGGAATCTCAAGAGCAACTATAAAGTTTGTCATTCCAACATATGTGGTAATGTCCATCAAAAATGCAATATTCAAGTCTCAACCATCTACCCCAATACAAGCCTTTGTATCAATTGAGAAGAAAACCTTTTATGGAAATTAATGACAAAGGGGGAGAAGTTGGACAAAGATATGAAAGTTTTTTGAGCTTTGGGAAGAGATTGGAAAGATTGGACATGGACATGGACAAAGAGGGAGTAACATTGAAGAATGTAAGGGGATCAAACATTCTTGGACAAAGGAAGCACACAAGTAGGGGGAGCAAGCTCATGAACTTTGATTGATTACATTTGATATGTGCATAATTCATGTGCTTGCTTGCATTGCATAAGTTCTTAAATTCAATATGCATGCTTGTGTGGTGTATGCTAGTTATAGAACTTAAATGATGATTTGATAACTAGCATGCATAGGATGTTAGCTAGACTTATGATTATCATGCAAAAACTAGAACCTTGCTTATAATGTTGATCTCACGAGGTTTCTAGTGTTTTTGATGTCTAGCTACTCATGATGCTAAGGATGGTGGCAAACTTGTGATTTTCAAATGGTATCAAGCTACTAATTGGTATCAAGCTACAAAAGGTTTATTCTATACACCTTAGCATCACTTAGTAGTGCTAACCCTCCCACAAATTTCATATTTATGCATATGTGCAAGCTTGAAACCAAACCATTTGAGCACATATGTAGGGGGAGTTATCACTACCAAGTCGGATTTTATGGTGCTTATCCAAATCTTGACATAGATCTTAAATGTTGGATAAGTAACATTAAATCCAAAACAAGTTAGCAATTTACACTTGTGTGAAGTGCTAGCTTGAAAAAGCATAATTTCCATATCTTTGTAGAGTTGTCATCAATTACCAAAAAGGGGGAGATTGAAAGGTCCTTGTTTGGTTTTGGTAATTGAGTGACAACTTAGGTGGACTAATATGTGGTTATGTGAGATACATAGGAGATTAGTCCACATGTGATGGTGTCATGAAGGAGCTCATTGCATATGAGACATGACATGGAGTCATGTGACCAAGATGGAGAAGATCAAGATGAGGCTTGGCTTGATGGACCGGTTGCTAGTGTGAAGGGCAAGCTAGAGGTTTGAAGTGAGGGACCGCATGTGACGGTGAAGCTTGAGCATGGCTTGGCGCCGAAGGACCGAGGCAACGGTGAAGAGCAAGTGAGGTCAAGATCGATGAACCAATACGGTCACGTGATGATATGAAGTGGATCATATCATTTGGTGATTGGTTGGTGCATGTGTTGCATCAACGTCAGAGGAGTTGGAGTGGAATGCGCAAGGCAAAGGTATAACCCAGGGCATTTCCATTTTACCGGTCATAGGTGTGTAGAGAAGTTTATGACCGGGTTTAGGATAGATGGTTGTACTATCAAGAGGGGCAAACTTGTTTGCATATCGGTCATCTAGTGCCACTTGAGCGATCTAACTTTGCATACGTGTTAGGATCGAGTGGCGTGGCAAGTTGAGTGGTTAACTCCTTCGGTAAAATGATTATGAAAATGCTAACACACGTGCACAAGGTGGTGGTCACTTGTTGGTGTTGGCACATTTACGAAGGCGATGAAGTTTAAGCGGTAGAGAGGATTTGGGTTCCTCTCTCCCTCCCGCCGAGCTTTGCGAGCGCGGGATTCAGGCGTTTTTGAGAAGTTGAAATGCCTATTTTCCACTACGCCGGAAGTCGGAAAAGAAACGGAGGCGAACGGAGGTCACAGAGGTGACCGGACGCTGCACCGGACGCGGTCATGGTATGACCGGACGCGTCCGGTCAGTCGCGGGACCGGCGCGTCCGGTCACTCGCGGGACCGGCGCGTCCGGTCAAGTGTCCAGAGGAAAACGAGTACGATCGGACGCGAGGCGCGTCCGGTCGCACATGATCGGACGCGTCCGATCGTTGAAGGAGCATACTGGACTCTAACCGGACGCTGGCACTATCGCGTCCGGTCATCGCAAGGAGCGCGTCCGGTCGTTGCGTCGCGGGCGCGCAAGTCAGTGCGATCGGCGCGTCCGGTCGTTCGAAGCGGCGCGTCCGGTCGTTTGACGGGCGCGTCCGGTCGTTGCCTGGGGCGCGTCCGGTCGTTGTTTTGACCGTTGGGGTCAGTGACCGTTGGAGGATCTAACGGTCGCGTTTGAATTCGAGGGACACGTGGACGTCGCAGGGCGACCGGACGCGGTGAAGCGCATCCGGTCAGTTATGACCGGCGCGTCCGGTCGTCCCGAAATCTGCCCAGTGAAGGGGTAACGGCTCTATTTGACCGTGGGGTTATAAATAGATGCCTTGGTCGGCCATGGCCGGTAGCTGAGCACACTATAGTCTTTGTGACTTGTGTGGTAGTGCTTGGGAGCTCTCTAACTCACTCATGCTTGATAGTGTTCATCGGATCGAGTGAGAGAGCGATTCTAGTGCGTTGCTTTGAGAGATTGCATCGTGTGGCACTAGGTGATCGTGTTGCAAGCCGGTGGTGCTTGTTACTCTTGGAGGTTGCCACCTCCTAGACGGCTTGGTGGCTTGTGGCTCCGTCGAAGCTCGCAAGAAGATTGTGCGAGGCTCCGGAGAAGCTTTGTGAGGGGGATTGTGCTCACCCCGCGGGGATCGCGAAGAGCAACTCTAGTTGAGCGTGTCATTGAGCTACCACACTTTATGGTGGGTTCTTGCGGTGCCTTTTGAGAGGCTCGGTGTGTGACCGATTAGCCGCCGAACCACGAAGTGTTGGTCGACACAACGGGGACGTAGCTTGGTGGCAACCAAGTGAACCTCGGGAGAAAATCACCGTGTCAACATTGTCTACTCTTCTCGGTGGTTTGCTTTCATACAACACAAGCTTGCATTTACTTTCATATATACTTGTGCTTGTGTAGCTAGCTAGATATCTTCTTGCTTGTGTAGCTAGAAGTATCCCCTTTGCGTGGCTAATTTGGTTTGTGTAACCTTGTTAGTCACATTGCTTAGTTTGTGTAGCTAAGTGTTTTGCGCTCTCCAATTTGGCATTAGTTGCCTTGTTATTGAGCATTGCTAGTGAGCTTAGGCTTTGTGCGCTTTGCTTACTAGAATTGTGTAGGAGCTCCCTCTTGCTTGCAAATTACTAGTGCATAGGTTTGTGTGACCTTGCTCTAGAATTAAATAGGAGAGCTCTTGTTAAGGAAAGCACCTTAGTTGCTTAATTAGGATCTTTATGAGGTGCTTGTGAACTTAGTTAGAGGGGTGTAGTCTTGGCTAGACCGATAAGTTTAATTCCGCATTTGTTTTGGTTAGCCAACACGTTTAAGTTTTAGAAAGGACTATTCACCCCCCCTCTAGTCCGCCATCTCGACCCTACAGTAAGTTTGAAAGTCAGATCAAGCAAAGGTTAAGTGTGGGGGAGCTTGTTGACAGTCATTAACATCAATCATAAACCATCAATATAACTTGCATATATACTTGATTTTATCACCAAACATAGGTCTAGGGCTTTAAACTAATTAATTTCATGAGTTTTGATGAATCTATGTTTGTAGGAGGGTTTATCCAAAAAAAACTATCAAGGTGGACCTAAACGTCAGATTTAATCACAATTATCCACGATGAAAACAACTCTAGAAGGTTTTAGAAGACTCCAAGAGGAAACCCACTAAAGCGGAGGCCAAGGGGCTGCCAGGTGGGGCTGGCCAACCCCACCACTAGGTTAATCGGCCTACAGGCCACCCTAGTTAGCCTTTCCTTCGAATGTCGGTTCTCCACCGCCTCCTAAATTGCATCTACGCTGTCCTTTTAAGTCGGTTCATCCAATGGTGGTCGAGGAAGTTGACGCGGATCGATGACGTGGCAATACCTTGCCCCCTACTCCATCTCCCCTATATAAGGTGCCCTGTACCTCCCTCCTTGGAGCCATCCTGAAACCCTAATTCATATCCTCATCTCAGGATCAGGGCATCGCATTCAAGAGATTAGTCCTCTAGTTAGGATCTATTGTTGTACACAAATAGAGAGAGTAAGAGAAGAGTTTGGGAGAAGTACCGGCCTGTCGGTGCTACCTCTATGGCTTGTACTTTGGTGGATCTAGGCTTCTCCAAGTCTGCATCTGAGATACCTCTGGTAATTGATTTATATTTAAAGTAAGTTGCTCTTTTGTTCATGAGTTTACACTTCTCTTGAGTGCTCTAGTCCTTGTTAGATCTCTAGATTAGAGTAGTAATCATTAGCATAACTGTGGTGCTTAGGATATTGGCTACCTGTGTTTGCACCCTATTTCTTGGTTGTGTGGTAGCAGCGGGAGGTGATAGCCCTATCTATCCTTTGTAGTCCACGCCGAATTGAGCAAGTTCTTAAATTAGTAGGACCGTAGTCGTGTCAGTAGAGTTATCTATTAGTGGTGCTTTACCATCTAAGCGGCGTCCCAAAGTGAACACTAGAATCGTAAGCCTTGCTTTGCATAGGGTCATAACCATAGGAATCCTCTCTACTCATACTTTAACCCTTGATTGCTACCCCTAGACAAACTAGAGTTTAGACAACACACACGTTCCCTATGGATACAATACTCGATAATACTCTAAGTGAAAACTACTTCGATACCCGTGTGCTTTCGGATTTTGTCTCTGTGTGCCTCCACATGTGTCAACAATGGGTACTAGATCTAAAGCGGAGTTGAGATCTGTGGTTTTGCTGATGTGAAAAGTGGGGATGACCTCACCTTCTCGTCCATCTTTGATGAAAAGATGAGCATAATGCTTCAGGTATACCGCGAGGACGTCTGGTCTAGCGTCCATAGCCTCCTCTAGCCTGGCGGTGAAAGCACGGATCTGGAGGGACTATTTGCCTTCTTTGTTCGGCTCGGGTTCCTAAAGGCATAGGTCTCTAAATTGGTCGGTGATGAAGTTGAGCTTGCCGAAGGTGATCCTCTTGCTCAGCCGCTCCTACTCTAGTTTGTTGCCGATGTTGAAGATAACTCCCATCTATAACACAAGATTAGTCTGAACATGAAAAGCCCCTACCTGGCGCACCAACTATCGGATTGTTTTGCTCTGGCAATATCCAACAACGTGATCGCATAGACGGAATCATATGGTAGCACAGGAGACATAGAGATTTATACTGGTTTAGGGTGCGATGCGCGCTAAACCCTACTCTAGTGGTGCTGCTGCTCTCGTATTCATATGCTCAATTACAGGGGATGTTGCTCCTAGCTACAAGGTAGATGGAATAGGTGGAAGATTGGATCCCGTGCCCGAGGTCCCTACCCTCCTTTATATAGGCAAGAGAGGTAGGGTTATAGAGAGGGCGATCGGGCTAATAAATTGTTTCCTAGTTTGTTACATGATATGCGCAACAGATTGATCCTAGCTATCGTCTAGATACGCCCACCTCGGTTTACCTTGATCTCCAAGCCAAACTTCCTAGGTCTAAGACCTTGAGCAATGCAATAATTTTTAAACAAAGCAATTCTTTGATTAGAGGAATTCAAAAAAATTAATTGCAGTTCTGAAATCTTCAAGATAAGGTTTCAACCTCTTCAAGCCAGACTTAACAATCAGATTAATGATATGACAGGCACAACGCTGATGCACAAGAAAATACTTAACCTTGTTAGGATCCTCACGGGTAGGTGCAGGATAAGAACCCATGTAACCAAATAGCATAGGTTGCAAGATCTCATAAGCCCTAGAATTAGAAGAAGCATTGTCTAGAGTGATAGCAAAGATCTTATCAATCAAACCAAACTCCTCCACCACACCAGCAATCTTTTCAGCTATGTTTTCACCAGAATGTGAAACCTCAATAAGCCTAAAACCAATTACCTTTTTCTACATCTCCCAATCAACACTAACATAATGAGCCACAACAGAAATGTAATCTTCCTTAGCATTACCAGACCAGATGTCAGAAGTTAAAGAAATAGATGAACATGCAGGAAACAAAGAATTCAGAAGCAAAGCACGCTGCTCATCAAAAAAATTACCCAAGTCTCTAGTGGTGGTTTGCCTAGAGATCTTCACAAAAGCAGGGTTATGAGCACGCTTAATGTAATCCTCCCAGGCCTGTGTCTCACCAATGCCTAAGGGAAGGTCAAGCCTAGCAATCAACCGGCATAACTCAGTACGAGCAATAGTAGGGTCATACTGCCAATTTTTGAAACCATCAGGATTAAGAGAGAGCCTAGACTGGACCATACTAGCATGATTTTGTTTTTTCATATAGGATTTCATGTGGCATTTCAAATGGCCAGTACCAGCAGAAGATCTAGCACTGTACATTGAATGGCAATGATTACAGATAGCAGCAATTCGAATATTGTTCTCCTTAATCTTAGTGAAGTACGTCCAGACAATAGACTTTTTCTTACCAGAGGTGGAGGTGGTTGACGTACAATGAGTGTCAGTGGATGGTTCCACTCCATCGTCGTCGCCATCGAGATCGATGGGCTAGGGCTGGTTGCCGTCACCGAGGTCGATGCCGAACAACCCGGCGGCATCATCACGCACGTTGTCGTCGTCCTTGATCTCTAGCTCCTCGTTTGGGTGCGGCGCTAGGTCCTCGCCGTCGTCGAGGGGAGGATGGTCATCCTCATCTGCCCCCCGCGTTGCGGGCCTAGCACCAGCACAGGACGGGGACGGCCGGCCCTGGCCACGACCTCCAGCTCCAGCTGCAGCGGCAGCTCCAGCATCGCCCCTCAACGGACGCTTTGGCGGCCTGGCCATGTCTACTCCAGAGGAGCAAGACTCGGCGTCAGGCACCAACCTACAAAGAAAAGACAGAGGCAAGGCAGAGAGTGAGGTGAGACAGTAAGTAAAAAATAGATCTAGGGTTAGGGTTAGGGTTAGGGACGACGAAAACGAACCTGCGCTCCGGAGCCCGGTACCGGAGATGAAGAGGCTAGCCAGAGGAGGAGACGAACAACGATTAGAATCGACGGCGAGGTGGGGGTGGGGGAGGAAGGACTGCCATGAACAAGAACTCACATGCTTCACCGAGAACGAGAGGAGAGAGGAGAACAGAGGAGTAGAAAGGAGGGAGGAGACGGGGTCACGGGGATAGGGTTAGCGAGGTGGAGTGGAGAAGCACTGGCGAGGTCACCGGAATACCGGATCCGAGGACGATGGTCGATGGCGGCGGTGGATCGAGATCGAGAGCGAGAGCGAGAGCAGGGGAGCCACAGCCGCGTCGCCGCGGTGGATTGGATCGAGATCAGGGGGAATGAGATTAGGGTTAGGGCAGGGAAGCACCTGCACCGGCGAGGTCACCGGACCGGATCCGAGGACGATGGTTGATGGCGGCGGTGGATCGAGAGCGAGAGTGAGAGCAGGGGAGCCGCAGCGCGGCGGATCGGATCAGGATCAGGGGAAGAGGGAATGGGGATTAGGGTTAGGGCAGGGGAGGCACCACCGCCCACCGGCGGCTCGACGCTTATATGGGGGGCGGGGTGACGCCTCATAGGGTGGCCTGGTGGGCCGTGGCGCGTGGGCCGGCCGGCCGGCTGGGCTGAATGGGGCATCGGGCCACCGCCGGGCTGGCCTTTTTACCGTGCCATGCCCGGGCCGTGCCACAGGCCAAGGTGGCGGCCCAAGCACGGCCTGGTGGATCGGGCCGGGCCGGCACGGGCACGGTGCCACCGGGCCGGGCCGTGCCTCGGGCCGGGCCAAAACGTCGGGCCGGCGGGCCGTGGGCTGCATGGCCAACTATACGCCCAGGCCTCTAGCACCATGTCAAGCCTCTGGGAACAATCGCCACCACCACCGGTGACGTAGATGTCTAGGACCTGGATATTGTGCAGGCCACGCAGGGACTGCAACAGAGCCTCCTTCTGCCTCCTGGATGGCTTCCAAAGTGTCATCCTGAGCACCCTCAACTTTGTGAGTCTGTCGAGCTCCTCCACCACGTCCGGCGCCTCTCGCGTCGAGACGTTAGAGAGCTCCTCCAGCGCTGTCAGGCTCCCGATCCCGGTTGGCACCCTAGTGCGGTAGTCGACGCGCAGGCACATGAGCTCTCTCAGTTGAACGATGCTCGCCGGTAGCTCGTCCACCTTAGTGTTGTCTGCCAAGTCTAGTGTCTACAGAAAACGCAGCTTGCCGATGTTTTCAGGGATAGAGGCAATGCGTGTATCTCACAGTCCAAGGTACCTCAAGTGAATCAAACTTCCAATATGATTCTGAGAAGGTGACTCCTAGAAAGATCACATCCTTCGAGATCCAAAACATGAAGAAATCCAGCCGTGCTCAGATCGATACTTTCGGCATTGCCGGGGCTGAAGACAGAGAGAGACCTGAGCTGAGGCATGCTGATGCTCTCTCCTGTCTATCGAGCAGGTTCTTAAATTGTAGGATCGTAGTCACGTCGGTAGAGGTATCCTTTGTGGTGCTCTCTCCTATCTAGTGACATCCCGAAGTGCACAAGAGTGTGGTAAGTCTTAGCATAGTTGGATATACCTTTACCATATGATAAGAATATTATAGGAATCTACCTCACCCGTTGACCTCCCAAGTTAACTAGTTCATATCTTTAGTGATTTATCCCATGTATGTCATATTACATAAATCCTATCATTTCATATATCATTTACCCCTGCTATAGTCTAGTTGGTTTACTAGGTTAGTAGATACATGATGGTGAATTATCTGATTCTTTAACCCTTGCTTCCCTGTGGTAAAATATAAATAACGATACCTTGTTTACTCCTAGTAAAATGCTACAATGATATGTTTTATACACTTATAGAATCCTTTATATTTTAGTTGCATTTAATTTATACCAACGAATGCCCACAGTGGCCGCTGCGATCTCCATAGCTCGACCTTGGACTTGGAGACCGGTTGACTAGCTGTGTTGTGCTGTCTGCTGTGCTGCACGCGTCTTGCCTTTTGCGTGTTCCTGGCTTCCTACAGTGAAGAAGGTGATTTTTTTTACAACAGTGAAGAAGGTGGTTGAACCGCCTGTGCCGTGTGGTCACATCAGTGGGCTGATGGCCAAGCCTCAGGTCATAGCTAGCTCACCACATATGATGCTGTCATGGAGTCATAGATAGCTCACCACGTTTGCCAAAAAGGTTGTGTTTAGTTTCTAAAAAAAACACTGTGCAAACAAAAGATTCTCCGTTACATCAAACTTGCGATACATGCATGGAGTACTAAATGTAGATGAAATCAAAAACTAATTGTACAGCTTGGTTGTACTTTGCGAGACGAACGTTTTGAACCTAATTAGTCAACGATTGGACACTATTTACCAAATAAAGTCAAAACATGCTACAGTACTTTTTTTACACCTTTTCGCGGAACTAAACCCACAAAAAAAAAAAAAAAGATAGCTCACCACGACTGATGCTGGACACCGACGCTTTTTACTCCGCTGCACACAATTGCATGATCTGTCTGTATGATGTCGACAAAAAGGCAATGGGAAGCTAGAAAAGAAACCCCTAGAAGCCTACCACATCGTCGGTCGTCGGTGACACGGCGTATCTGCTCCCGTAACTCACAAGAATATCACTACCAAATTTAAGAATCCAAGGAGAGTTCTAAATCAGTGGAAGCAATCCCTTTCTAACCTTAAGGAAAACATTAAGAATGTCAAGCTCGTCCTATCCTTTTTTAATCTTCTTGAGGAATTCATAGACCTCAGCCTTATTGAATGAAATTTTAGGGAGTTTTCTTAGGAAAGTTAATTGCTCTTCTTCAACAACAGAAGATTTATTGGAAACAATGGGGTGCCATAAAATGGATAACACACTTTGGGATGCTAGTACAAAGTTTTTTCATACCCAAGCAACAGTTAAATATAGAAGAAATTTAATAACTCAATTGTTAGATGATGAAGGCAACACAGTGGTAAATCACAATCAGTGTTTAAAGGCGGCTAGGCATCCAGAAGAGTGCTGGGCACGCCTGGACGCCTAGGCGATGCCTAGGTGACAAGGCGCCACTGTTTCCTAAGGCGAGCTGAGTACGCTTGGACGCCTAGGCGAGGCCTTTAAAACATTGATCATAATGATAATGCCAACTTGATTTGGCTATCTTTCAAGGAGAGATTGGGCATAAGTAATTTCACTTCAATCAACTTTGATTTAGCCTTAGATTTCACAAACCACCCAGATCTTTCTATTCTTGTGGAACCTTTTTCAAGGGCTAAAATTGATGCAGTGGTCAAGTCCCCTCTGATAAGGCTCCTGGACCTAATAGATTTAATATTGATTTCATAAAGCATTGCTCTCCAATTATTTATGAATATTTTTATAGATTGTGTGAAGATTTCTATTCTGACCATCTCTGTTTGCAGAGCATTAATGGGTCTCATATAACTCTAATACCCAAGAAAGATGATGCTCAGAGGATTTTTGATTACAGGCCTATTTCTTTGCTAAGTACCTCAGTAAAGATCATCACAAAGTTATTGGCTAATAGACTCCAGACAGTGTTGTCTTCACTTTTTCATAAAAATCAATATGGTTTTATTAAGTATAGAACTATTCAGGATTATATTGCTTGGGCCTTGGAGTTTTTGCATATGTGACATTAGACTAAAAAGGAACTAATCATTTTAAAGCTTGATTTTGAAAAGGGTTTTGACAAGTTGAACATGAATTCATGATGTAAATTATGGAGCACAAAGGTCTTCCACCTAGATGGTTACATTGGATGAAATCTATTTTTGGTTCTGGCACCTCTCTTGTTATCTTGAATGGAGTGCCTGGAAAAGGTTATCCACTGTCGAAGGGGAGTTAGGCAGGGGACCCTCTTTCACCCCTCCTATTTGTTTTGGTAGCAGTTTTTTCTTTAGACCTTTCTCAATAGTGCTAGCAGCAATAACCTTTTAAATTTGCCACTACTCCAACCAAGTGATAAGGACTTCCAATTCTGCAATATCCAGATGATACCCTCATTTTTTGTCACACTCGGTTTTAAAAACAAAACCAGATTCACTGTATGTGTGCCCTAGAAGTCCACACATACAACAATATAATGAATAGTATCAGAAACAATGTTATTAAATAACGAATACATGACTATATTAACACTTACATCAAAGTACCACGGAATAGAATCTAATCTTTTCTTCAGGCTCCAACCTCACAGGGGACGGCTGACTGGGGGGTAACATACGCCTAGCACTCCTTAGAAGCTTAATCAAGCTCCACCTTCTGTTACCCATCCGGGATTTTTCGAAAGTAATTGAAAAGTAAAGCAAACATAAGCAAACAACCGCTTAACAAGCATAATATGATAGGATGAAGGCTCAAATGGTTTGACACGGCTGAACTGCGGTAAGCAATTTTAGTAGATCAAGTTTTAACATTAAAGCCTGAGTCGCTAAATTATGCTTAAGCTTCATTCCCATATAATCATAAACAATGGCAATATGACAATAATGATTAAACATGAGCATCAACATCATAGTACAATAAGAACCCATAATTCCGTGAGTTTTCCAAGCCGCTCGTGACCATGAGCACAGCTGTTATACCAGTTTTATACTCTGCAGAGGTTGTACATCTTTACCCATAAGCCGTGATTTACCCTTTCACTCAAGGTGATCAGCCTCTTAACCCACTACCAAGAAAGGTCAATAGGGTTCACTATATAGTCTTTCAAAGGTTCGTCTAACAAGTTAAGGCTACTAGGATTCCTCAGCAGGCAGATGTAGGAACCCTCCATTCGAATGGCACAATTTCTTCGTGGCTATACACATAAGAATAGAGGTTGTCCTATACCCAACGTGGTAAGCCCCTTTTACGCCTTTCGGTAACCACTAACAAGCTAGAAAAGGTCCTCATAGTTGACTAAAGCTAGAGCCATATAGCACTCATGGTTGTACTGTAAATCCCAAATTTTGCTGATATGGTTGTACTGTAAATCCCAAATTTTGTTGATAGATAAGTCCTTATGTTTCCATATTGCTAAAAAGCATATTTTAAATATCATTGCATATGCCATTAGCCAATATTATGGAGCTTTCATTAAAGTAGAGCGACTAGCGAGAACTACTCATATGCATAAACCCAGTAGGTAACAAGGAACAAGATAACAAATGTACACTAAGTAAGGTCCTTAATGTTTCATCATATTAGACACATGCATATGAAAATATGATTATAATGTTATTAGGTAACAAGGAGCCTCATATTATACTTGCCTTACTCTTGCTTTACCCCCAAAGCAACTTGCTTAGAGAATCTTCAAACATCATCTTCCGTTCTGTAGCTTCTGGCACTCAGCTTCTGGTCTCCAACACTTACGTATGGTTCACTTCTACTCTTAGCAAACATCAAGCACAAAGAAACATACAAAACAGGCAAAGCAAAGACATAACTAAGAACAATACACCAATAACAACCGAAGCATTTAAACAACATACTAAAAGAGAGGGATCATCGCTACAGTCACGAGTACGCAAGAAATGAATGAAGCTACGGTGCAAAAGAAACGACTACCGAAAGATTTATATTGTAAAAGAAACAACTACGAGCTTGATTTATTTTAATTAAACAAAACCATTGAAAAGTTATTAATTCATATTAGAAAAAACTAAATTTTAATACAAAATTCAAGTTAAAACTAGTCAAGTTTTATTTATAAACATTATCATATAGTTTTAAGCAAGTGAGAGTTTAACTTTGCAAAAGAAAAATACGTGTGACAGCATCTAAATGAGTTATCTTGTAAGCAATGTGTTTAACTAAGAAAATTTAATTTGAGACATATTGTGTATTAATAATATTTTATCATTTATTTATGAACGTTAAGGAATAACAAGAGAGCTCAGGATGACATCATATGAATAAATAAAGTATTGAACTTGTATGAAGTCAGAACATAACATGCAGACTACAATTTGATTAAACAGGTGGCTAAGTTCAGAGTTGGATTGATAAATCAGTATAGACCCATCAACGAATAAAGGAAGGATTAGTACAGAAACCAGGAGCTTAACTACAAACGTTATGCTTATTGTTGGCAGCCTTTAAACTTGGATGGACTTGTACAGAGCAGGGAACTTGGCCTGCATGTGCCTGACGTGAATAGCAACATGTCCGGTTTGCTGGTCGGCCAGTTGGAACACAGGCCATAGGACTCCGCAGGCAGCAGACGACGTTGGCTTCTTCACCGTCTCGAGCAGGAGAGCATGGCCATGGCGACCAGGGAAGGCCGGCACAGCTGTGGCATGTCGGCAGGCTGTGCCACACATGGTCGGCACAACTGGAGATCGGTAGGATGAAGGGCACGTTAGGGAAACAGATAGCGTACATGGCTTAGGGCATGATATAGACGATAGAGGAGATAGGGACGAGGACATACAGGTGCTCACTAGTAGTCAGCTGCAGACGGCTTAGACAGATGACAGGTGTGCTCAATTGGATGAGAACCGAAGATCGATGACGGCGGCTTGGAGCAGGCAAGAAGGGCTACGATTTGATGAGGTTCGTAGTGGTTGCAGCTGCCTCTGGAGGTCTTCGATGCGGATGCAGCGGATTGATTGGAATCATCTGGGCAAAGCAGGGCACACCACGCACGGTATGGAGTCGACCTCTAGCTACAAGACATGGCCGGAGCGGCTCTACAGCACCGGAAGTCGACCGTGAGCTTGGATGGCCAGCCTTCGTCTGCGATGAGATCGTAACGGTGTTGGCTCTCGCGTGCTCCCTGACAACTAGAGAGATGCAAAACGGGAACACCATAGATCAGAGAATTTGCGAGAGGGCGAGATAGAGAGAGCGAGATGCGTTGCTCACGTTCACGGGAGGCTCTTTGAACCATTGGCTGCAACAGAGAAGCGACGGAGAGGGAGATCCCAATGCAGCGGCGGTACATTTCATAGCGACAGTGCTCCGTCGCACGGAGGGACGGGCGCAGACGTGAAGCTGTATCGGCGTGCCGACTCGTCCATAGCATCGACGTCGGTCATACGGGGCAAAGCAGGAGGTGATTGGTGGTGGCGGCGCCGATCGATGAACTTGGACGGCGGGCTTTGTCGACGAGAGAGCTAGGGCATGGGATGGATGGTATAGATGAGAAATTAACGGAACAGGACCGGATATGTACTGCCTGGGTTTATCATGGCCCAGATACGAGTCCTGAGTCGATGTGGTGGTAGAGTCCATCTTGAACACGGCATTGGTGGTGGTTGGCTGGCACCTGGTTCGGCGGCAGAAGGGCAGGCCAGCCTGGAAAGGTCTGCCTACCTAATACTCAGAAAGACCCTGTGAGAACTACTGGATCCTGTGACAAGTACTGGAGATCGATTAATGGACGAGGCACGCACAAATAAAATATCTTGAGCTCACGAAAAGAAATTTAGAGCATCTAATAAAAGAAATTGATTATGCTGCTAGAAAGACAATATCACCGAGGAGAGATAATAGAGAGAGATTGATAGATGATGATAAGAAAAGGATTTTGGAAAGCTCCACGCATAAGAGGATTAAACTGCGGAAACAAGGAATTTGGTTTCACGAAAAAGGTGGAGACATGCCGGATAGAGGTAAGCGGCTTACTAAGCGCATTTGGAAAACTTTATGCACTCACAACACAAAGTCAAACAACAAAGCACACATCATTTTACCAAAAGCCTGTCAAATTGATTTTGAGAAATTTGGAAACCAATTTTTTTTGTATAACTAGATTTGCGCTAGCTCAAACCTAATTAAGTTTTATCCAAATATTAAAACAATTTATTTTATTTAGTGTTTTCTATTCACAACACAAAATTGAAATTTTGGGGTGTGACATGTTTATGAAAGGAGACATTGCTAAACTTAATCATTTGAAGGAGATATTGTCCTCTTTTGCTGAAGCCTCTGAATTAAATGTCAGCTTTGATAAATCAATAATGGTTCCTATAAATGTCCTTGATGATAGATTAGACGTTTTGGCTAGTAGTTTTGGGTGCTCAAAGGGTACTTTACCCTTTACCTATTTGGGCCTTTCTCTCAGTTTGGCTAATCCTACGGTGGCTGATTTTTTTGCCGCTAGTCAATAAATGTGAGAGACGGCTAGTAGCTTTTTCTTCCTATATGAGTGAAATTAGAACTTACAAATCCAGTGCTTATAACGCTACCAACATTTGCTATGTGCAGTTTCTTTTTGCCAAAAATTGTGATCAAGTAGATTGATAAGTACAAAAAAATATTGTTTGTGGAGAGGGTTAGATATTAATAGCAAAAAGCCTCCAAAGACAGCTTGGCCAATAGTATGCCTGCCTAAAGAGGAAGGTTGCCTCGAGGTTCTCAATATAACAGTTCAAAATGAAAGTCCGTTACCGAAGCATCTTCACGAGTTCTACAAAAGAGCTCAAATCCCATGGGCAGAGGCGGAGCTCCCCATACGGCAAGGTGGGGCAGCTGCCACACCTACCGCTGGAGGGAAGCCCCTAGTACCCTCTCTTCTTCTTCAAGCGCGATGGTCGACTCGTCGAGCGGCAGCGTCGCGTGGAGCAGAGAGGCGGCGCCCGGCCTCCGGCAGTGCGTCTGTAAACCTGTTTTTGGGAGAGGGCCCAGGGCACACTAGCGAAAGCCAAAGGCCCAACATGAGAGAGCCCATCAGCTATCGGGACTTACCACCCGGCCCTTGCTCTCGATTCTCTGTCCCCAATTCCGCCGATGCCTGACTCCGCGAGCTCCAACAGCCGACCAGCAATGGCAACCCCCGTCACCGTGCTACCGCCTCACATCAGGCTGCAGTCGCACGCCCGCACCGTCCCTAGTACGCTGCAGCCGCCCTAGCTGCAGCCCGCGCGGAGCCCCTTGCTGTTGCCGCCGACCCCCCCTTGGCCCTTGCTGCTAGATGCCAGCTGACGGCGGGCGGCGCCCCTCGCTGGCTTGCTGCCATCTGCTGCTGTCGCACCCTACCTGCCTCAGTGGTTCAGCACAGGGGCAGGACAGCAGGGATATGGAGGACGTGGGCGGTGCTATCCGAGCATGTGAGCGCTGAAGATTAATTCTTTAGAGCCCGTTCACTTCCTAAAATATTTCCTCTTCCACCCATCATATCGAATCTTTGGACGTATGCATGGAGTGTTAAATGTAGGTAAAAAAATAAGTAATTGTATAGTATGTTTGTAAATGTCAAGGCAAATCTTTTAAGCCTAGTTAGTCCATGGTTGGACAAATTTTATCAAATAACAACGAAAGTGCTACAGGAATTTTTTCCCCAAAAAATTTAAATCTGAACACGGCCTTAGTAGACTAGTGGTCTCATACTCTCATTGTTGTGTTTTTTTTATAAATTTATTATCACAATCGTATATGATATATTGCATGCTAACTCATTCGTTCTTCAAATTTACAAGTTTTTTTAGCTCTCGGAAAGTTGCATTTTGGACTCTTGTTTAGTTGATGTTGGTCGAATTAATGGATTATGCTAAGGTGGTATTTTCTGCTATCTTCTAATGAGATATACCATCTTCAATCAATATTTAACTTTATTACATATTAGGGGTGTGTTCACTTGGTGAAAAGTGGGCGAAAAGTTACTGTAGCACCTTTCACTGTTATTTGGCAACATTTTTCCAACCATGAACTAACTAGGCTCAAAAGATTCGTCTCGATATTTATAGACAAACTATGCAATTAGTTATCTTTTTTACCTACATTTAATACTTCATGCATACGTCTAAAGATTTGATATGATGGGTGAAAGAAGAAATATTTTGAGTTTGCATGGAAAGTGAACACACCCTAGATATTCATATGTGTCCATACGATGTCATTAAATAATTGTGTTTATTGTTTGCCCCACCTAAATTTTTGGCTATGCTCCGCTACTGCCCATGGGTGATGGCATTTTACTTTATTTCCCCAATAGAGAATGACTTGGATCGACAAAACGCGAATGAAGATGGTCTCGATGTTTATGAGAACGATAAAGATGGGCCAGTTGTCAAATACTATTATTTCCTACGCTGATGCCGCAACATAATTAACAAAAAAAATAAGTTAACAAACAATAAATGAGGGAAATAAAAATTATGAATTTTAAAATGGGTTATTGAAATGTTGTCATAAATCAAATTCATATATAATTAAAAAAAATAAATATAAATTTTTATTCATCCAAACAAAAAATAAAATGTTAGTTTTAAATACACATGCTTCACAAAAAATTATAAAAAATCAGTTTTATATATATATATATATATATATATATATATATATATATATATATATATATATATATATATATATATATATATATACACGGCGAGGCTAAAATACAACAAGGTGCATTTTATATAGCAAATGCACACCCCCCAACCCACCCGCCCCGTCACCCCGCGCACGTACACACGCGTTGGGCGCGCACACACCGCCACCCCCCGCATGCAGGAAATCTTTTTTTTGTTTCGGATAAAAAAAATGCAATATCTCCTAAACTGTAGCGTCTATTTCAGATCCGTTTATATTTAGTTATTCAAAAAAAGTGCTTAACAAAATGAGATCCATGAAGACTATATTTGATGAACTTTTTTAAAGTATGTAATTGTAACTTCAATGTACTATGAGTTGCCATCATGATTACAACACAATTGCAACTTGTCTGTAGCGTAGTTAGTGTTTGTTGCAACCACTTAGAACTTAATTTTTACCCATTTTGCTACTACATGCAACTAGTTACAACCTAGTTGCAAGTCTAGCTAGTGAACAACGTGCATTTTATATACCAAATGTGTGTATTCTCTACCAATTGCAACCGCGAGACTAGACCAATCAAAACTATAACATCATACTAATTGCAACTTAACGGAAGTAATTACAACAGATCTGATCCAGTGCAACTGGACCTGATGTAGTTGCAACCTGACGCGATCCAATTACAACTAGAGTTAGGCCAGTTGCAACTGGACAATAACCAGTTGCAACCAGGGTGGGTGCAACATATTCTCTGTAGAAAATGCGCAAATTGCAACTTGGTGTGTGTTCTGGTTGCAACCTCCGTTGTGTTCTGTTCGCAACAGAGTGTGTCACAAGGGACAAGAGCAGGTGTGGGCCGCGCGCCCAGGTGTGTGCAGTGTGGGCCGGACCAGGGGTGTGCGGGGGATGGTACGGGGTGTGGTGCGCACGTCCAAGTGTGTGCGCGTGTCCGGTTTGCTCGCCGGCCTAGGTGCATTCAATATAAAGAATGCACCCAGGTGCAATATATACATACAACCAATTGTAACTCTATGTGTTGTGATTGTAACCTTCGTTATGTTCCGGTTGCAACAGGGTGTGTCACAGGGGCAATATATACACACGAACCAGGTTGCACACGCACACATAGAGGCGGAGCTCCCCATCACGCCGGGTGGGGCAGCTGCCCAAGCTACTGTCGGACACCGGACGCTACCGGTCATGGACTCGTCCGCGTCGGTGCTCGCTTGCAACCTCAAGCAAGTATGTTTTTGCCTCACCTAAAATTTTACGCAAGCTCCGCCACTACGCACACACACGCACCAGGTTGCAAATCAGGGTGGGTGCATTCTCTATAGAAAATGCACCAGGGTGTATTATACCATAACAATATATATATATATATATATATATATATATATATATATATATATATATATATATATATATATATATATATATATATTATAATATGTAGCTGAATAACTTATTTTGTAGCGAGGCCAACCGACCGCACCATGATGCCCCATCCGATCCAGCCAGCCACCCCCAAAGCGTTACTGCTTTCCTCTTCCGGCTGCATGCATGCGAGGTCAACGCTGCAGGTAATTGCCGTAATTAATGACGCTGGATATTTGGAATAATTATGACGGTTTCACACGGTGCCATGCATGCAAGCATGTACAGATGTGTTACGAGAATACACATAAAGCTGGTGTACTAGTACGGCTGGTGCCATGCATGCAAGTATTACGAGAATACTAAAAGCAAATACAAACCTATCGTATTAAATGATTTACTAGAAAATATATGCCATTGATTGTGATTTACTATAATCTATGTCTTGCTATCCTTGTGAATTTGACAACTATGTTTACGAGAATGAACTTTGAATGTGAATTACGAGAACCATGATATAATTACGAGAATTCAAGTTGGTTTCATATGAGAGTTACATGACAGAGTTAGTTTGTTTAGGTTATGGTTTTTCCGAGTAACTAGTTGGCCAGTTACGAGAATGCATGAAGTCTAGAACTATATATTGTAACTGGGACAATGGTTTACCATGAAATAATTACGAGAATTCGAGTTTCTTGATACGAGAATTACATGAGTTACATGAGGACTCAAATGGTTCGTGATAACTAGTTACTATAATATTGAGACCATTTTACCATAAGATAGTTACGATACTTCAAATGGTACATACTGTATAACATCAGCTTGTACGGGGCGAATCATATATCTCAACATCACAAAATGGTACCAAGCCGCTTCGACAATTACAGACTATATTGTTTCATTCATATAATCAGGTCCATGTTACAGGAAAAGAGGTCTTCTGAATTGATGAATCTTTGATGCAGTACCATCCAAAAACTCTGAAGCTGGAAGCCAGGATCTATGCACCTGGATTTACAAAAAATTGAAGATAAAACTTTTAGCATGATCATGAGGCTAATAGCATCTTCCAGAAAAAATGTGGAAAAATCAGAATCTATAATTAGATGAACAATAGTGCAGTTTGATAATTAGAGAAATTCATATAAACTATTTGAAAGCAGAGATAAATCAAGCGGAGGCATAAGGAAAAACGGAACTGCTAGCGCCCGGACGTCCGGATCCGGGCGCTAGCGTCCAGACGCGACACAAAAAAAGAGGATATCCCCGCCCCCGCTTCCACCCCGCACCACACATAGAAGAATGATAATGAAAAACAGCAACCCGCACCACCCCCACGTGCGCGGGGAGAGCGGATCGAACCCATCTCGGCCCTCGCATGCACGGGGATCCTGCCCCCCCCTTCTCCCGACCTCGCTTGCCCCGAAGCACCTTCGCCCCCCAGCTCGGCACCCTCCCTTTGCCGTTGCTACACCAAAAGCATGAAAACTACTGCAACAACCCCAAACACCTACTGCAACAACGGGCAACACCTACTTCAACATGTTGTTGAAGCAAAAAAAACTGAAACAAAATCTCAAACACACTCAAACATCTACCGAAGCCTACTGCAACAACGAAAAGCTCCCATTGCAACACAGCGAAGGAGGAGGGAGGAGAGCTCATACAACATGCCCCGATCTGCTTCTCCAACATCCATATAATTCTATTAAAACATACCTTTGGAGCGTCTGAAACAACAGAAACATGCTAATGCAATAGGGGAGAATAAAGAGGAAAAGTGTCGCCGGATCTGCATCACCCCCATGGATCCACCAGGGGGGACCGCTGCTCCATGGGATCCACCACGGGGGAAAGCCCCATGCCGCCGTCGAGGTAGGGGAGACGCGCTAGGGTGGAGAAAGACCACCACGCCGCTAGATCTGCATCGCCTCTCCATTGATCCACCACGGGGAGCCCGATGCACCATGGATCCGCCACGGGGGAGTCCACCATGCCGTCGTCGTGGTGGGGGAGGGCGCGCCAGGGTGGAGGAGACCCCCACGTCGATGGATCTGCATTGCCTCCCATGGATCCACCACGGGGAGGGCGGTGCTCCATGGATCCACCGGGGGGGAGGTCCACCACGGGCGAGCCACTGTCGCCCTCAACTCCGGTCCATGAAGGTTGCCGACGGGAGTGGTGGAGGAAGCGATGAGACACGGAGGGAGCAGAGGTCGCTGCGGGGGAAGGGGGGAAGCCGAAGAGAGGAAGGGAGGGAGGGGTGGCTCGCCGGTGGGGCGGCGTGGAGGGCGCAGGAGAGGGGAGTCGCATGATGCAGCGCGCGGTCGCGCGGTGGGGAGAGTGAGGCGAGGGAAGAAGACGAAAGACAGAGAGAACGAGTCGAGCGAGTGGGGAGGGGAGGAAATGAGCGAGTGGTCGGGCCGTTCGGAGGCGTCTGGACGCCCTGACTATATCATTACCGAAGGAAAAAAATACAGTTTAATACTTAGGGATTCGGATCAACAAATAAATAGGAGAAGGATTCAGATCAGCATGGGGATGTCACACTCACCGGAGGAGAGGACTCTCTATCACGCATCAGGGCGGTTATCCGCTTACGACGGGCATGATAAAGATGATTCGCCTCAGCTCCGGCTGATGAGCCACCAACGACCAAGCTGATGCATCACATCGTGGCGAGGTTGCAGTTCCGAGTCGACGAGGAGGACGCGCACAGGCCAACGGGGATGACGAGAGAAGACAGGGAGGGGTCGTCCGAGCCTGGCGTCGCCTTCACGGAGGAACACGGCCGTCGATGGTCGCAGGCTCACAGTGCGGGGGAGCAAGGCCACCGCCAATCACGTCGCGGATGGGCCAGGGCCACCGCCGGTCGCGTCGCGGGGGAGTGGGGCCGCCTCCGGTCGCGTCACGGGCAGAGGCGGAACCAGCGATTTTGATTAAGAGGGGCCGGACAAATGTGATCATACTTTTTAGTGTAATAAGATATACATAATTATATGTTTCAACAATTTTTCAAAAAAATCTACCCAATTTCTAACCAAAATCATCATATTTTAATAAAAAATAAGTGAAATTAATATTTTTTGTTCTATAAATATAAATATTTATATAAGTATTTAAATGAGTTTACTGTGCTTGGGGGGGCCACGGCCCCTGCTAGCCCCCCTGGTTCCGCCACTGGTCGCGGGGTGGCAAGGCCGCCGCCGGTCGCCGGATCCCATGGGGATGATGCGCGCCGCCGGTTGGGGAAGGATCCCATGTGTCCCGTCAGATTGGAGGTGGCGCGACCAATGGGTTTGAGGACCGACCACTGCCATCGGGGTGCAGGGGCCGCCGGATCCGGCGAAGGTGACGGTGCAGGTTGTCGTCGCTGGTGGTGTCGTTGGCTCGTTGCTAGTGCCGCCGATACGAGAGCTGTCGTGGCTGGGGCACCATCCGGGTGGAGCAAGAGCCGTCGTGGATGGAGCGTCTCTGGCAGCGAAGAAGAGAGTGTTCTTGTGGCCAGATTCTTGGGCGGCGAAACAAGCAGGTCATCTTGTGGTCGGTGGAAGCAAGGAGAAAAATCAGGGCATTAAATCAGTGCATGCATGCATGCATTAGGGTGTGTTTAGATGGTTGTAAAGTGTGTGTAAAGTTCCTATAGCACTTTTCGTTGTTATTTGGTAAAATTTATCCAATCATGGACTAACTAGACTCAAAAGATTCGTCTCGACATTTACAGACAAACTGTGCAATTAGTTATTTTTTACCTATATTTAATGCTCCATGCATGCGTCTAAAGATTTGATGTGACGGGAAATCTTGTAAAATTTTTGGAATTTTGAAGGAACTAAACACTGCCTTAGTGCAAAGGGGACCACGAACACAAAGCCACAGGCGTGACCAGTGGTGGATAAATGAAAAGGGCTGGTGCGCTAGTGACCCTGGTGCTCGAGAGTTTTGGTCCGGCTACATAATATGATATTGTGTAGCTAGCTATGGACTAATACACGTGCGCGGTGCTTGTAAGTATAGGCAAAGGGCGTTGCTAGCGCCCGGACGCCTGGCTCCAGAGCCGCATCCGGACGCTGCAAAAATCACGTGAGCGCCTCCACCCGTCCCGCCCCGTACGCCCCCGTCCCGCTCCTGCACCCGCGAATCCCCCCGGCCCGCCTCCCGCACGGAGCCCCGCCGCCAGCTTACACCAAGCCCCCTTCTCACCGCGCGGGGGAGTACGGAGAAGACCACCCCGACCCACCCCCGCATGGAGAAGAAAGGCGTCCCCCACCTCCCCCGCGCGCACGGATGTATCCCAGCCCCAACCTCGCTGACCCTAGCACCCTTTTGTCCCACCACTAGCTCACCACCATAGTCCAACCCCCCTCTGAACTGCAAACAAGGGAGAAAAAAAGCTATTGCAACATCAAAGGGCGTCTGATGAAACAAACGAAAAAACTATTAAAACAAAACAAAAAAGCTATTGAAACATCGGAAGACACCTAATGAAACACAAACAGAAACTGGTGAACCAAACAAAAAACTGTTGAAACATCAAAAAACACCTAATGCAACAAAGGAGGAAAAACTACTGCAACAAGGACAAGACAGCTACTGCAACATGGAAAAAAGAAAGCTATTGCAACAAAGAAGAAGAAAGTTGCTGCAACAAGGATAAGAAGCTACTGCAACAAAGGAGAAGAAGCTACTGCAACAAGGAGAAAGAAGCTATTGCAATAAAGGAGAAGAAGTTACTACAACAAGGAGAAAAAGCTACTGCAACAAGAAGAAGAAGCTAATGCAACAAAGGAGAAGAAGCTACTGCAACATCAGAGAAACGTGCTTCACATCATTTGTTGCCATGTAACTTAGATCTGACTCGCCACAAGAAGAAGAAGCTACTACAACAAAGGAGAAGAAGCTGTTGCAACATCAGAGAATCGTGCTTCATATCATTTGTTGCATGTAGCTTAGATCTGCCTCGTCACAAAACCGTAACCACCATCAAAACCATAGATCCAGAGGGGGACGAGGAGGAGAAGGAGGAGGAGGGGGGCAGGAAGAGGAGGGACAAGATCGAGATCCAGAGGGGGGAGTGCGGGGGAGGGGCGCCTCAGATCCAGATCCTTTCCCACCTACCTCGTCGGAGCCCATGGATCTTGCGGCACGTGAGGACGAGAGCATCAGGTAGGGAGCGGAGGGCGGCGGGCTCACCGGATGCCGTCGCCGCCGCCCCTACTCCAGTGGCGAGGAGGCCGAGCATGTCGCAGCGGGGGGGGGGGGGGGAAAGCGCGAGGGAGGAGGGAGGGGAGGAAGGAAGGAAGGGGGAGGGGAGGGAAGAGGGTGGGCTCGCCGCCGGAGCAGCACAAAAGGCGCGCACGGGGAGGAGCGCGCGAGCGGAGCGGAGCAACCGAGAAAAGAAATGGAGCGGAGAGGAGACGAGCGAGTGGGGAGGAGGGAGGTGAGCGAATCGACGAGCGGGCGGGGCGGTCGAGTGGACGCACGCTCGGGTGCGTACGGTTGAGTCACGTCGTGTCCGTCGAGTGCGTCCGATGTCGTTCGGACGTCCTCACTGTATCATTACCGATAGGCAAAACTTGGTTTGTAACGGGTTGCCTCTGGTGGCTACCAAGCCCACCAAAGCCCATTTGATTTGGTCAATTGCTTTCATGGTCTGTTCTGGCGAGAACATTGGCCGAAATCGCATAAGCCTAACAACCCCTACTTGCAAATCCTTTTCCCAAATCCCACACCTATGGCTATCGGTGGCGGCGGGAGCTGGAGTATCCACGGCCGCGCTGATGTCACATCCCGCTACGAGGTCCTCGGCCCCGCGGGCTCCGGCGCCTACGCTGATGTCTACCGCGGCCGCCGCCGATCCGACGGTGCCGCTGTCGCGCTCAAGGAGGTCCACGACGCCGTCAGCGCTCGCCGCGAGGCCGAGGCTCTCCTCGCCATTCCCCCTTCCCCCAACGTCGTCGCACTCATCGACCACTTCCCCGGCGGCGACTGCGACGACGATGTCCTCGTCCTCGAGTGGCTCCCGCTCGACCTCGCCGCCGTTGTGCGTGACGCGAGGAGGCGCGGGGGCGGGGGCGAGGGACCGGGAGGCATCCCCGCCTCGCAACTCAAACGGTGGATGCTGCAGGTGCTTGAGGGCGTCGCCGCGTGCCACCGCGCCGGTGTCCTGCACCGCGACCTGAAGCCTGAGAACCTGCTCATCTCCGAAGACGGGGTGCTCAAAGTCGCCGATTTTGGTCAGGTTAACATCTTTGAACCTTAATTAGCCTCAATTCGTCGGTTGAAGTGGTGTCTTTAGTGAGTATGTGGCTTATGAAAGTTTGTAGATTTGAGGTAGTATGCGGCTTAGGAAGGTTTGTAGATTTGAGGTAACTAGGGTTTGCATGTGAATCGTCTGTTTTCACTCAGTAGTAGTGACATTGTTTAACTGGTATATCTGTTGATAATTAATGGTGGGGATAGTGTTATGCAAACTCTATCACGCGACGTGAGCGCGTGATGCATGACGCACGTCTTCTTCCTCGTGCCCTCTCCCTCGTCCTCCCTCTCCCACGCGACCTCGCCCACGTGCCCGCGCCTCGTTGGAGAGGAAGAAGATGACGGCGGTGGTTAGGGTTCCGGCGACGGCGAGGTTAGGATTTCATCTCCGGCAACCTTAGAAGGGGGTTCGAGGGGGGTGGCCGCAACACGGTGGTGGTGGCGGGTTGAAGGGCGGCGAGCTAGGCAGCGGGGGTGCCGCCGAGCGGGCACCAGGGGACAACCAGTCGGGCGGGGCGAGGACGAGGACATTGGAGCTCGCCGGCGCCCTGAGATTAGAGGAGGCGGCGGGGGCGGGAGGTGGGCGGCGCGGCCGGCGGCGTGGTTGCTGCTGGCCGAGGCGGCAGTTGGAGGAGGGGGGGGGGGGGGGTTGGGGGGTGTTGGAGGAAGGGTGCGTCATGGGTGGCGTTGGGAGTTTGAAGATGGGTCGCATGCTCCATCAGCGCGTGACCCGTCGCGTGATTACTCCGTCCATAATGTTAACTTCATCTGTACAGGATATGTTGAATTTGCTGGATTGATGTGAATTTCATATCTCTTTCCCCTGTTATGGCGGTTGTTAAACATCAAAGTGAGCTACTCTGCAGTCTCCAACAATGTTTCTATCTAGCACCTGCAGATAGCTACAACTGGTTAGTTTTCAGTTAGGGTCATGACTTGAGAAACATACTTATATTTCAGCAAAAAGTTCACTTGAGCGGAAACTTTTTTATAATGTTGGGATAGGAATTGGGGAAGGTAGACAGTACTTAAGGTATAGAGCAGAGATGTATTTGATTTCCATATGATATAATGGCCTTTGGGGTAAATGACTTATAAGTTATAACTAATGAGAAACAATTTATGTGTATGGAGGGACATGGTTGTGGAAGGACAAAAGGTTATGCATTTGTAGAACTCGAACGATTATTTAAAGTTTTATAAGTTGGTCGTCTGAATTAGCCCTTCCTAATTACATTCCAGAATAATAGTTCCTAGGTTAAAGTTAAATATCTGTATTATTTATATTTGGTTAATCAATCTCAAGCTTAAGTATCTAGCAATCTGATTGGAGGCTTCATGTATTGTGTGCACATGTATATTGTTAGACAGTAATATGTTATGTGTGCGTGTGGGTCCAGCGCTAGGCTGTTATAGCCGGCCGGCCCTTGATTGATTTGGTAGAGAGATTTCAGGAGATCTTGATTGGTGCTATTTCTATAAACCTCAAGATCTCCTCCCCCTATATATATGTACAATACCTCTCTCAATCGATCAATCTACTATTCCACGCAATCTCATTTGCTTTCATATATAAGTAACGGAATGATAATTGGTTGATTACATCTATACTGTGACCGACGTGCAATGATGTGTATGGAGTAACAAAATGGGTAATTAGAGATATTGGATTCTGCAGCTTTTGTCCGGATTTATTACTTCCTCTGTTTTCAGATAATTGACAACTGTTTTACCAAAATATGTGTTTGCAAATACTTGCCATCCCTTGCTTCCCAATGTGAATTTTCTAACTTCGTCCTATCTTGCCTGACACTTCCTAGTACCCATGGGCCCAACTTAACTTTTTTTGATTTTCTTGCATGATTCAAAGTCCAAAGCAAGAAATTTCTAGAGCCCAAGCCAACTCACATTGTCTTTTGTGCTACACGTACTGTAACAACAATGTAGTTTTGCTCACCAAAGGCAATTTGATCCAAGATTTGTATAAAATAAAAAAATTGTGCACAAAGATTAAATCTATTTCACAAAATGTCAAACTTTATTTAGTTTTTTTGGTTCCACATTGAAGTAAGTAATAGTCTTCAAGTGTCAACGAGCATGGCTATAGTGGTGGAGATTCAAAGATTTTGGTTGCTGAGCTTCATGCTTGTTTATGAAACAGATTCTCTTTTATAACAAATCATGTAACAGGTTTTGTTTCACTACTTAAATATAAGGCATTATCTTTTCTTTTTCCTTGAACTCCCAAGAGAGCTTCATTTCATCGTATTAAAGAAGAAAAAGTGGTAAGATCCCTTACAAGACACACCAGCACACAGAGAAAATTCTAAGTTCCATTTGCGCCCTTGGCTACTAAATTAATGACTTTGACCTATGCATACCCTTCCTCCGGTGCAAGGGCAAGCAGATAGGAGATACCTTGAGCCACATCCATGCCCCATAGTTGCAAATCCTCACTAACAAAGACAAGCGCTCCAGCAAGATTAGGAGAAATACCATAAAAACACATCAATTCCGATTTTTCCAGATCTACCCGGTCCTGAGATGACAAGGGAATTAAGCCCTTTTTGGGTTTGACCATTAACTGTATCATTTGTCCTTGCCAACCAATCATCAAAGGAAGTATCTCCAAGCTGTGGCGATAGATCGTGAAGGGCAACCTTTTGTAGCAGCAAGTGATGGATAAGTCTCTGTGGCTGGTGGTTGTAGGGCTGCTGCATGCTGCAGCACATGATCTTTGTGTCCAGCATCTTTTGACTGCTTTTAGGACAGCAGTTAGCATCTAGGACGGCATCTAGGACAGCATCTGCTTTTAGGACAGCAGTTGGCATCTAGTACAACATCTTAGACTAAGTAGTTAGCATCTTAGACTAGCATCTTAGCATATGCTTGGCTGGCTAGCAGCCTATAAATATGTATCCCCAACCCCTCAGGTTGGCATGGCATTGTTTGAGTTTGTGTGAGAAATAAACCAGAAAATTGCCCCAACTCCTAGTGTCATCCTCTCTCGATGAGAGTAAGGATTCAGCTACTACCAAGAGTGCGAATCCAACGACTAACAAGTGGTATCAGAGCCGTACTATCCTGTAGCCTGAGCATCTCCTGCTCTTCTCCTTCCCCGGCCTCGCAGCAGCCCCAACCGCAGCCGGTAGCAGCAGCAGCTCCGGCTGCCCCTGCTCTCCACACAGCAGCCCCCTCGATAGCGCGCCATGTCCGCAGGCCAGTCTCAGGGCTCGGTCGCCTCGAGCGCGCGGCGTCGGCAGGAGGCCGACCTCGCCGCGGCAGAGAAGCGCGAGCGAGCGGCAGCAGACGCCGCTGCAGCAGCGGCAAGGGCATCGAGGCTGGCAGCAGCGGAGCTAGCAGCAGCTAGAGCGGAAGTGGAAGCAGCGGCGGCGGCGGATGCAGCGCGTGCAGCAGCAGCGGAGGTCGAGGTTCTACGCGGGCAGCAACAGCAGCTCCATCGCTGCTGATGATAGCGCCGACGCGGACCTCGAGCTGCTGGAGAGGGAGGCATCGCGAGGGCGAGCGGCGCAGTGGGCAGCCGTGCACGCCCACGAGCGCGGCGGCAGCCCAGACAGGCGCAGACACGCCGGCGGCGCTCCTGAAGGAGGCGCGCACGGCGGTGGCGCTCCTGGAGGAGGCGCGCATGGCGGCGGCGGACGGGTCGACGGAGAGCGCGACCTTCACAGGCAGCGCGGCTCTCTCCCCGGTTCGGTACCGTGGTCACCACGAGTACCAGGCTGTCGGCGGACGGGTCGACGGAGAGCGCGGCCTTCACAGGCAGCGCGGCTCTCTCTCCCCGGTTCGGTACCGTGGTCACCACGAGTACCAGGCTGTCGTCAGGGACGTCGGCCCCGGCGGCGGGTGGCCTACCCTCACCAAGACCAACTACGTTGAGTGGGCTGCGGTGATGAGGGTGAAGCTCCAGGTGCGGCATATGTGGGATGCAGTCCGGTACGGCGACGTCGACTACGACCAAGATCGACGGGCGCTGGATGCTCTCATTGCTGCAGTCCCGTCCGAGATGCAGTTTTCGCTTACCAGCAAGCGGACTGCCAAGGAGGCTTGGGACGCCATCGCTGCAGCACGCATCGGCAGCGACCGCGCCCGCAAGTCCACACTGCAAGCACTTCGCAAGGAGTGGGAGAACCTAGCCTTCAAGCCAGGTGAGGACGTTGATGACTTTGCTCTCCGTCTCAACACTCTGTTGCAGAAGTTGGTGCAGTTCGGCGACGACACCTACGACGAGGAGAGAGCTGTTGAGAAGCTCTTCCGTTGCGTCCCCGAGAAGTACAAGCAGATGGCTCGCTCAATCGAGTCTCTGCTGGACCTCTCCACGATGACGATCGAGGAGGCGTTGGGCCGCCTCAAGGTCGTTGACGGCGATGAGCCACAGCGCCTCTCGGGACCCGTCACCATTGGCGGAAAGCTCCTCACTCGGGAGCAGTGGGCTGCCGGCCAAGGTGACAGGAAGAAGGGGGAGCCTTCTTCCACGACAGGCGGCCGTAAGCGTGGCAAGCGTGGCAAGCCGCGCAAAGACGCCCAGGCAGGGGCGCGAGGACGTGCCGAGGGTGATGATCGTGGAGGCGCCCAGGGCGGCGCCGCTGGCAAGCAAAAGCCAGCACGAGGCGACCCTTGCTACAACTGCGGCAAGCTTGGTCATTGGGCCAAGGATTGTCGACAGCCACGACGCGGCCAGGCCCACGTCGCGCAGGCGGAGGAGCAGCCGACTCTGTTCATTGCTCATGCGAGCATCGAACTACCTCCAGCGGCACCGGCCGCAACGGCTCTCCTCCACCTTGACGAGCCAAAAGCACACGCCCTCCTCGACGACAGCTCCGGCAACGACAAGGCCGACGGGTGGTGCCTTGACACCGGCGCCACCCACCACATGACCGGGCGGCGGGAGTTCTTCACCGAGCTCGACCCAAGCGTTCGAGGCACCGTCAAGTTCGGCGACGCCTCCGCTGTGGAGATCAAGGGCGTCGGCTCTGTCGTCTTCGTCGCCAAGACTGGCGAGCACAGGCTGCTCACCGGTGTCTACTACATCCCCGCGTTGAGGAACTCCATCATCAGCTTGGGACAGCTGGATGAGAGCGGATCGCGCGTGGAGATCGAGCACGGGGTGCTGCGCATCTGGGATCATCGACACCGGCTCCTGGTCAAGGTCAACAGGAGCAACCGCCTCTACATCCTTCACGCACAGGTGGCGCAACCTCTTTGTCTTGCAGCCCGCCGCGACGACGACGCTTGGAGGTGGCACGAGCGCTTTGGGCACCTCAACTTTGAGGCCCTAAGGCAGCTCGGCAGCAAGGACATGGTGCGGGGCATGCCGCACGTCGACCACGTGGAGCAGTTCTGCGACACCTGCGTCCTCACCAAGCTGCGGCGGCTCCCTTTCCCTCGCCAGGCAAGCTTCCGCGCCAAGGAGAAGCTGGAGCTCGTACACGGTGACCTCTGTGGCCCCGTGACACCGGCTACACCTGGAGGCCGGCGCTACTTCCTCCTCCTCGTCGACGACATGTCCCGCTACATGTGGGCTGTCCTGCTCGACGCCAAGGCAGCCGCGGCGGACGCCATCAAGCGTCTTCAAGCTGCTGCGGAGGCGGAGTGCGGCCGCAAGCTTCGGGTCCTACGCACGGACAACGGCGGCGAGTTCACGGCGGCCGAGTTCGCGGCGTACTGCGCCGATGAGGGGATCCACCGCCACTTCTCCGCGCCGTACACTCCGCAGCAGAACGGCGTCGTCGAGCGCCGCAACCAGACGGTGGTGGCCACCGCCCGTGCCCTCCTCAAGCAGAGAGGGATGCCGGCGATCTACTGGGGTGAGGCGGGGTGATGACTGCCGTTCACTTGCTCAACTGCTCCCCCACCAAGGCCCTCGACGGCAAGACGCCATACGAGGCCTGGCACGGGCGCAAGCCCGCGGTGAGCCACCTTCGCGTCTTCGGCTGCCTGGCCTTCGTCAAGGAGCTCAACCACGTCGGCAAGCTCGACGACCGGAGCACGCCAGGGGTCTTCATCGGCTACGCGGAGGGCGCCAAGGCCTACCGCGTCCTCGACCCTGCGACACGGCGCGTGCGCATCACGCGTGACGTCGCGTTCGACGAGGGGCGAAGTTGGACGTGGGGCAAGATGGTGGATGACGACTCGACTCCGACGACCAGCGATTTCGTCGTCGACTACGTCCACTTCAAGGAGGCGGGGGGAGCTAGCAGCTCGTCCTCACCGAGCTCGCCTACCTCACCACCTTGTTCGCCACCACCTCCGGCGAGTCCTTCACCACCGCCACCACCAGCTCCGGCAAGTCCACAGGCTCCGGCGAGTCCACCACCAGCACCGCCGGCCACGCCTCGCTCTCCTACACCGGACCCTACCTCTTCAGGTTCGGCACCGGCAGCTTCGGCCCACGACGAGCAGCGCACAGTGGAGTTCGCAACTCCGCTGTCCAACGACGAGGATCGCATCGACGCCTACCACGGCGGCGAGCCTCTGCGCTACCGTACCGTGGACAACCTCCTCGGCGAGCAGCCGGTCCCTGGACTGGCACAACACGACTTTGAGGCGGAGCTGCACCTCGCACAGGACGATGGCGAGCCTCGTTCCTTCGCCGAGGCGGAGAGGGACGCGGCATGGCGTGCCGCGATGCAGATGGAGATGGACGCCGTCGAGCGGAACAAGACGTGGGAGCTGGCCGATCTTCCAGCCGGCCACCACGCCATCTCTCTCAAGTGGGTCTTAAAGCTCAAGAAGGACGAGACCGGAGAGGTGATCAAGCACAAGGCGCGTCTGGTGGCGCGCGGCTTCGTCCAGCAAGAAGGAATCGACTTCGACGACGCCTTCGCGCCCGTTGCACGGATGGAGTCCGTGCGACTCCTCCTTGCGCTAGCTGCTCAGGAGGGCTGGCGTGTCCATCACATGGATGTCAAGTCGGCGTTCCTTAATGGCGACTTGAAGGAGGAGGTCTACGTGCATCAGCCGCCGGGATTTGCGATTCCCGGCAAGGAGGGCAAGGTGCTTCGCCTGCGCAAGGCCCTCTATGGCTTGCGACAGGCACCGAGGGCGTGGAATGCCAAGCTGGATTCCACGCTGAAGGGGATGGGCTTCGAGCAAAGCCCACACGAGGCGGCCATCTACCGGCGGGGGTAGCGGAGGAAAGGCCCTGCTGGTAGGCGTCTACGTCGACGACTTGGTGATCACCGGCACCAAGGAGGTGGAGATCGAGGCGTTCAAGGAGAAGATGAGGGCGACTTTTCAGATGAGCGACTTGGGCCCTCTCTCCTTCTACCTGGGGATCGAGGTCCACCAGGACAGCTCCGGCACCTCTCTTCGCCAGACTGCCTACGCCAAGCGCATTGTGGAGCTAGGCGGTCTCACCGACTGCAACCCAGCCCACACTCCTATGGAGGAGAGGCTGAGCTGAGTCGGGAGAGTACGGAGGAGGAGGTGGACGCGACGCAGTACCGGCGCATTGTGGGCAGCCTTCGCTACCTTGTCCACACGCGACCGGACTTGGCGTTCGCCGTCGGCTACGTCAGCCGGTTCATGCAGCGACCGACGGCGGAGCACCAGCAGGCCGTGAAGAGGATCCTCCGCTACGTCGCAGGCACCTCCGACTACGGCTTGCACTACCCGAGGTGCCCCGGTGCGGCGCATTTCATCGGGTACAGCGACAGCGACCATGCCGGCGACATCGACACGAGCAAGAGCACCAGCGGGACTCTGTTCTTCCTCGGCAAGTGTCCGATCAGCTGGCAGTCGGTCAAGCAGCAGGTGGTGGCTCTGTCCAGCTGCGAGGCAGAGTACATCGCAGCCACTACTGCTGCTACTCAGGCTTTGTGACTGGCTCGGCTGCTTGGCGATCTCCTTGGCAGAGATGCAGAGGCAGTGGAGCTCAGGGTGGACAGCAAGTCCGCCTTGGCCTTGGCAAAGAATCCTGTCTTCCACGAGCGCAGCAAGCACATCCGGGTGAGGTACCACTTCATCAGAAGCTGCCTGGAGGAAGGGAGTGTCCGGGCCAACTACATCAACACCCAAGACCAGCTCGCCGACTTCCTGACCAAGTCCCTTGGGCGGGTCAAGTTCCAGGAACTTCGCGCCAGGATCGGGATGGCCCAGATACCCCACAAGGAGCCACACAAGACTTAGGGGGAGAGTGATGGATAAGTCTCTGTGGCTGGTGGTTGTAGGGCTGCTGCATGCTGCAGCACATGATCTTTGTGTCCAGCATCTTTTGACTGCTTTTAGGACAGCAGTTAGCATCTAGGACGGCATCTAGGACAGCATCTGCTTTTAGGACAGCAGTTGGCATCTAGTACAGCATCTTAGACTAAGTAGTTAGCATCTTAGACTAGCATCTTAGCATATGCTTGGCTGGCTAGCAGCCTATAAATATGTATCCCCAACCCCTCAGGTTGGCATGGCATTGTTTGAGTTTGTGTGAGAAATAAACCAGAAAATTGTCCCAACTCCTAGTGTCATCCTCTCTCGATGAGAGTAAGGATTCAGCTACTACCAAGAGTGCGAATCCAGCGACTAACAGCAAGAACCAGAATTGCCTTGCAAACACACATGAGATTCAGTAAATGCTGAATTGTTCCTTCGCCTTCATCACAGAGGGGACATCTAACAGTTAAGAAGAATTAACCAGCGATAATATAAGGCATTATTGCTGGTTAATTCTCTGTACCAGTCTAATCAAGAAGTACCTGAATCAATAAAGTTAAACTTGTGTCCTAAAAGTGTACTTCCTGTTTTCTGAGAATCCATGATAACTTTGTGACCTCTGTTTCAATTGGTTGGAGTTTGACCAAGTTTGCTTTTGCTGACACATACTCAGGCTAGGATACTTCAGCAGACAGCACCTACTTTTCAAGAAATGCACCCACATGAGCAAAGTTCAAGCATGGAAACATGGATTCCACAACAACAACCAGCAGTGCTACAAGAGACAGAAGAGGAACCAACATCTTATGAATCAGATGCTACTGCTGGTCAGGAGCCAGAGACCCTAACTGCAGCTGACTACCTGCATGAACTGGACCAGCTCCGGGCAAAATCCAGCGATGTTGACAAAATGAGCTTGCAGGATGGAGATGCATCCTGTCTTGCCACGTGCAGTACAGGAGACATTGAAGATGATCCATTCCGAACCTCCTACTCATACAATGTGGAAGGCATAGGTGAAGATTCTGGTGCCTTCACTTCTTGTGTTGGTACTAGGTGGTTCAGGGCTCCTGAGCTTTTATATGGGTCAACAAACTATGGGCTAGAGATTGATCTCTGGTCGCTTGGATGCATTTTGGCAGAACTTCTGAAATTAGAGCCTTTGTTCTCGGGGATATCTGATATTGATCAGATTAGTAGAATCATCAATGTCCTGGGTGATATAACAGAAGAAACCTTTCCAGGCTGTTCAAACTTGCCAGATTATAACAAGATTTTCTTTAACAAAGTTGGGAAACCGACAGGCCTTGAAGCATGTCTGCCTAACAGATCTCCTACTGAGGTTAGCATCATAAAGCAGCTAATTTGCTATGACACAACAAAGAGGGTCAGTGCTGCTGACCTGTTGAATCATCGGTACTTTACGGAAGAGCCCTTGCCGGCACCTATAGAAGGATTACAAGTCCCAGCATCAAAGGATGAGGATGATGACAGCTCAATGGAAGAATGGGGTAATTACAGGGATGGTGTCTCGGATTCAGACTTTGATGAGTTCGGTAGTATGGATGTCACCAAAACTGACAAGGGTTTCAGCATACGCTTTTCGTGATAAAGAAAGACATAGGGATCATGCATGTCATGTCCAATCTAAGACCATAAGTATGTATCTACACTGGAGTTGAAATTGCTGTCAACGTAGATGAACTTCAGTAAGCGATCAAGATTGGGCAATGTTGCGTTGGGTTTTACATTTCCTTTTAGTTCTTATGGAACTTTGTGATTCTTTGTACGACAGAACCAGTTTCCCCCCTGGCAAGAATAAATCTGTGGTAATCCAGTATAAAAAAAAACTGTGGTAAGCTAAAGTTCTGATAGAAATTTCCATTATGGCAATTGGAAGGACTGTAATCGAAAGTAAAATACACATCATAACATCATATAACTTTGAAGTCCTTTGATGCATGAACAATGATGAGATTCAAGATTAAAATGCTTTGAAACTTAGATGCTCGATAATTATACATTGTAGCAGCAAGAACTGCTCAAACAAACTCCACAAAACTCTTACTGAGTTCTTGTTCTAAAAGTAAATCATATGCATGCTAATTTAAACAAACACCTCAAGTCATGCTAGATTCTGAACTTAACTATGGGGAAAAATTAAATTGTTTTGAAGCAAAATGCACATGTCTATTCACTTATTTCGTAATTATTTATTGAGGCCCTTTCTTTTAAAATCTCTCTTTAAAAAAGGCCCTTATCGAGGACGTGTGTGGGTGGCCACGCTGACAGCCACGTCGGGTGGGCCAGGCCAGCCACGCCGCCGCCTAGCGAGCAGGAACGTGGGCGGGTGGTTGTGCCCGTGGACGTGCAAGCGGGCAGGCAGCCGCGTGTGTCAGCCACGCCGCCACCGTGCGAGCAGGCAGGCGGCCGCATCGGGCCGCCACACCGCCGCTGCCAACTCCTGCTCGCTGCCGCTCGCCCTTCGTGCCGCGCGTTTCTAGCGCCTCGCCTCCGCCAACAGTAATGGTTGCTTTTCTCTCATATCAATTTAACATCAGCCACCTGTTAGCCAGCACAGCACATCAGCACTGGCCACCACCTAGCCGAACAAGGCTAGTCTCCGCTCCACGCCCACCCGGACGTCCCTGGCCAGGTCCTCGCTGCCTACACCAAGCTTAGTCGCGTAGCCGAGGCCCGCCACATGTTTAACGCTCATCTCCGCGTACTCCATCGGGTGCGACCCCGACAGGGCACGGCCGCGTTTGCGCGCATGGTAGTGTGGCTGGGGCGCTCGAACGCCATGACGTGGACCACATTGCTCTCGGCGCACACGAGGTACTAGAGACACTCGGAGGCTCTTTGACTGTTCATGGATACTTAGAAAAGGAAGTGCGCTTCACGGCGCCCTACCAAGAAAATTCATCTTCAGTTCCTTAACGATCTTTCATAGAACCAGAACATGACCATCATGGATCATAATTTTGTATTATTGTTTAAATAATTCAGCGGTCATTTGTTTCTTTTTTGTGTGGAAGTGGGATGAGATAAATGTGACAAAAACTAAAAAAAATTAAATTAATCGTAGATTATAACAATACTCATTTTCTACACACACACACAAACAGAAGCTCATCTTCTATACAAAACATATATGTGTAGGAACATCATACACGACTATCACTATGGAAGTCCAGAACATACGCACAGTTGGCTACTCCCTTCATTTCATAACAGAAATCCACAGCCGATATCCATGCACAAACCATGTAGGCACCAAGTCTAATGAAAAATGGATGAAAATGACAACATATGCCCCTGCTCAATTTGTGCTTATTTCCAGCCCGCTCCCACCTTACCCATGCATGTCGTCACATGCTCTTCAAGCGCCGATGTCACCTCGGAACTACCACACTGGGAAAGCCACGTCATCTAAAATGCACCGACAAACTATGAGGTTTCAGAGTTCGTGAACTAAGTGGCACATCCTGTCAAGTTCATGGACTCTTGTTGCATTCAACTTTTGATGGAATCAAATCATAAAATTGCAAGAAGACCAAATCAACTTGTTTTTTTTCCGCACCATAAGGAACAATGTTACTTACGCATGATACCACCTTAAAACCATAGTACAAATCGTTGAGCCCTATGATAAGACACCAATAATTTATTATACATTGAGTGAATTGCAGGGTAAACTTTCATATATATGCTTGGCCCATATTGCACACACATGATTTTGTTGGGCAGCTGCATATATAGGATAACAGGCAGTCAGGAACAGCTGTATTATGTGTAGTTCTGGATTATCTTTGACAGGGATGAGTATGTTCCCACGCAGGCACAGCAAACCCCAACAGCTATGATGAACGAGCAAGCTGCTATCTGTGAATCAAACAGATCCGGTCAGTAGAATGCATAATTCTACATGTCATAGTGTGTCTAGTGTGCACTGATAATCAGTAGCATGTCTATTTATATAACAAAAACATTTGTGGGCTATGTGCATCCTGAGGTCAAGAGTGATTTCAAGATGATTGTATCATCTTACGGCCTGTTTGTTTGCGTGGAATTGAATCTTATTTCAAGAATCAAGAATCAAATTCCGTCTCCGATCTTAATTGAAGTGTTATTGTGGTGAGAGCTTGATGGCAGCAGTGAGATCCCCCACACAAGGATCTTTTTGTGTCCGGACTCACGAGAGAAGAGTGGAGACGAATATCGGGCCATGCGGGCAACGACGAATCTCACTTTCTATTTCGTAGTCTCTTTCCATGTCTTACCCTCTGAATTTGATACAGGCCTGTACTTAACATTTGGAAAGTGGTGGAATATCAATTCTAAGCCAAATAGCCTAGTTCATGAAGTAGATTTCAATTTAGCCCAAATGAAAGGATCCAAACAGGCCATTAATGTAATTGTCTTGATATCAATAGAAGTTCTTTTTATAGAAAAAAGGATGCATGATTCTCTAAACCTTGCTGATATTACCCAGTTCTAACTGGGGCCTGTTTCAGTGCAATCATGTTCATAAGAATATGATAATGTCTTCTGCTCAATCTTTAGCTTCCTTGTTTCACTTAAGTTATCACTAAAGCACTGCTTACAAACTTGAAAGAATAGAACACAGGATCAGAAATATTTGCATAATTTTCATACCTGATGCCACCCCACTTTTGTCTTGAGGATTGCCAAAAAACACGCGCAAGGCAGAATATAGGTCTACAACGAAAAAATATTTGAGACTCACCAATTTGTAAACTAGGATATCTGAGCTAAACATGAAAATCTTACCACAAGCATGGCAAACAAGGAACCAACCAAGGCCATCACAAGTCCTATCAAAAGGAAAGATGCAAATGATTAGGATCGTATCACGGTTGGAGATCTTTGTAGGATTAAATACTATGCACTTACCAAAGAAAGGCACAGATAGAGCAATCAGGAGGGTTGACATCACCAGAGATGATCTAAGCATGATTATTGTAGAATACTTTTGTTGGTTTGGTGGCAGCAACTCTTCCAAACTCATAGCCAATGGAATAATAGTTAATGCATATGTATTTATTCATTAAGGAAAGTAAGAGAACAATATTGCAATATTCTGATGACGTAGTAAAACATGTATGGTCTCCTCAAAGGAAAGAAGAACCAGAGTGTATTTTAGAGGAGCTTGGGCGAAGTGTTTCAGCACGATTTCCAGCATACCCTTTTTACTTTTTAATCCAAGTATCTAACCAACTCTATGTACTAAAATATATTTGCACATAAAAAACATTTCTTCCATTTCTTTATGAGACTAACAATTGGCACACCAAGGATATTTGGTTATTGGATTTGCCACCTGCAGTAAGCATCGAGAGGTGATTAATTATTATTAAACAACAGGGTCAGCCCCTTTGTCTTACTACCTCCGTCTCAAAATAAATCAGTTCTTAGGATCACCCCAAGTTAAACTATCTTAAGTTTGACTAACTTTATATGAAACGGTAATAACATCCATGACACCAAATAAGTATATTATGAAAATATATTTCGCAGTGTATCCAGTGATACTAATTTGGTGTCATAAATATTGGTGTTCTTTTCTGTAAAGTTGATCAAACTTAAAATAGTTTGACTTAGGACAACTTTAGAAGTTGATTTAATTTGAGACGGATGGAGTAAAAGGGGAATTTGAAATGGTTTAGGAAGCAACAATTACCGTTGTCCAAACAGCAACCTTAGAAATGAGGGAATTATCTGGTAAGTTGAGTGTGAATTGGGACTCTGTGGCTTCACCAAACATTTTGTATCCCATCACTGCAGCACCAGCATACAAAAAGGTAGACAGCCCAATGCTGACAAGAAACAGAAAACAGATGTGAGTGCTGCATTTCCAACATCAATAATTATTGAATTTGCATTAGTGTGGGGTCATCGCGATTAAAATGATTACCATGTAAAAAGAATTGAAGGAAACTGGTTGCGATTCTTCAGAGAGGAATATATGTTTGGAAATACCCCATGCCCTGAGTAGCAGTAACCATATAATCCAATTGCAATAGGAATTCCTGGGAGGTTCAGTGCAGTCCCTTCGTTCTCAAAGCCGACATTATTGACAACCCCAACCAAGAACAGGCAGATGACCACAAGGATTGATGCAATGACACCCCCAGCTGCAGACACATCAACATTGCTAGCATCAATATAGTGTGCAATACATGCATTGGGTACATGATCTATAGCAACAACAAGGCCACACAGAATGAGTTTAAAAAAACAAGAATGAGAAGCAGGCAAAATGAGACCTGAAATGTAGCTCAAACAGCTCAGGTCACGGAGCCAGGTGGTTGGCATGACTATGATGGTAGTCAAGATTGCAAAAAATACATGTGAGTTCAGCGTCAAGCTCCCAATGGTCAGGTGTGCAGTGGGGAATAATTTTGACAAATTGTCACTCTCCAATATCAAATACTCGATGCAACATGCCTGTCCAATACATTAGGACCAAGTAATATCATTACACTTCATAAAGCAAGAAACAAATAGGGTGTTTGGTTCGACTTAGCAATCCTCACTTTTTTGTTTGGTTTGTGGAATGGAATGAGTTGATCCATCATCACCTCATTCCTCACAAGCTAAAAATTAGTACTAGTGTGAGGAATGCAATCATTCGACCAAATTTGAGGAATAAACTCATGATGCATCACCTAATCTAGAATGGGGTGATTCCTCAAACACCCTAAAAATGTTTTGTATAGGACATGCAAGTGATGGTCGCGCAGATTGTTCTGCACAGCTTGGATCATTTAATTCTGATTGAAATAGAAGGTCAGTATGGATACTTACATACAATTCCACATACAGTATTATCTTCAACAGTGAAGCCACAAACAAGGAACAAAACTAGTCAGCACATAACTCATCCATTGACCATTGTACTAAAATGTGCAGAAAATTAAAGGCACAGTTAAATGTGTTATCATAATCTGAAGCAGATTTACCGAGATAACTATGCGACCTGTGCTGCCAAAGGCTGCATGGCCGATATCTGGGTATGTCTCGAGGCCCTCCTTGCTGTCCAGGCAATGGCGCAGGAGCACGCCAGTGTACCATGCAAGCAATGCAAATAAACAGAGTATCACCAGCCCAATCCAACCCCCTTGTTTGATGGCATAAGGTGTTGATAGGATTCCCACGCCACATAGAACATTTATTCCTGCATAAAAGCAAATTGCACACCCAACATGAAAACGAGAATTTTCTCATTAAGAATTCAAAGGCCTAGCTAAGCTTCGATATTTTGTTACAGTACCCAGGTTAGATAACCACTAGTAAAGAAATTTCAAATACTACCATCCGAATAATTTCTTCTGTTTTTGGTATTACTGATTGAACTTAATAAATTACATGTAGTAAAACTTCATTGGAACATTTGATGATATATTTACGATTCTGAATAATTTGGCAATTTATGGTTAGATTGATATGAATATACTAAAGCATAGGCCTATCAATCTATATGCCCAAACCATAGGTTAGGGTATCGAACTTATTTTACTATTTTTTGGAAAACCGAACTTATTTTACTATTATTACTACAAACTAAAACCTTTTTATTCTTTCTATTGGTGGCTCCATCTCCAACTAACCCAAACTTACTTGAAACTAAAAGGCTTTGTCGTTATCTTTATTATTGTTTGTCCTCAAGGAAAAGTACAGAATGCATCCATTTGTGTAATCACTACCAGATGGTTGTGCTGACTCATCAACCACGTGATGTTCCCATCCATGTGGGGACTGGGGAGGAAGAAGAAAAATTGAACCAGTGGACATGTGATGCGGCAAATCAACAAAGAGAGGATAGAGCTATTTAAAACCCCTAGTCAATAATTGGCTGCACTTGATGCTTCACAACTAATTGGAAACATGAAACTGAAACAGTGAATGTGTGATGTCAGTCTCATGTCTAGATGCAGAATCAGTACACTGTTTCAATTTGGCATTATAATTTGGGTCTGTGTAAACTACATACTAGAATCCATTAAAATAAAATACCACAGTGGATATAAATGTCTAGATGCAGAATCAAGTACACTGAACTTGGACATTTGATCTTTGTGGAATGTGTCTAGGTTCAGTAGAGCTGCCATCACCAACGGCATATCACGAGAATATTCTGCAATAGATGATTGTGTGTGTGTGTGGGGGGGGGGGGGGGGGGGGTGTCTACCCCGAAATTAAAAAAGAAAAAACAGCAAAATAACCTCAGGACATCAGTCATTTGAGCTAAATGCCATTTTCACATTCCTTGCCAACGTTGGTGAGCATCACAGAATAATAAAGCAGCTGTGCTTACCATTCATCACTCCCTGGGTGTAAGAGCAATTTTGATTATGAGACGCCTCATGACCAACTACCAGTGGCTTTTGATCCTCAGGGATTTGTTGCAAAGATGATTTTCTTGAGGGCATAATGTGCTGAGAACTCTTTCGGGTATCTTCATGTTGCTGCTGCTGCTCATCACTTGATGTGGGGCCAAGAAGTGGCTTGATAAAGTTTGAGATTGTTTCAGGGGCTTTGCCCCGAAAAGAATCAGTGATGGCAAGGAAAGAGTTTGACAGTCTGCTCAGAGTTGGAGTCCCCAAAAAGCTCAGATTGGGTGAGTGCACGCTACTAAGAATGTCAATCGATTGCCTGTCAAAGGAGAGCAGAAAAAAAAACAGACATATAACTATTAAGGAATTCCCTGTGGTCTATTATACAGTAATTTATAAAAGTCTAGGATCAAAGAAAGCATGCAAAAGAAACAAATATCATATAGTACCTATAAAAAAAACTAAGACAACCAGTTCTTTCATTAAATTCAATAAAACATTTTCTTGGAAAAAAACATCTAAGGTCTACAGATTCTTCAAGGTGGTATAATTGCAAGCCAAATGACTAGGCAAGGCCAACTCCATGTTAATTAATTGAATAGGAAATAATTGATTGTATGGTTGGCACATGAGCTGTACGTGCAGACAGTCAGACAGAGATGTCAGGGTTGATTGGTGTGCTTGCAATGCAACTTGATTCTCCAGAAAGGACGATAGGTATGCCCGCTTGCTTGACAGACTTTGCCGGCCCTGGTCCAGCCAGCAACGAAACACATCGCAAGGATCCCGTCATGGTGGCAATGGATATCAATCATCAGTACAGTATTCTATCACGGGACACATGTTTGTTTGTTCGACTAGCTAGTGTCCTGTCAGTATGGAAATGGAACTATGGATGATGGATCTGCAGCTACCAGTTAACAGAACTGAACCTGCGGGAGGATGATGAGAAAAAAGAAAATGAAGCAGCGGCTCAGAGAATCGAAATTGAGGATGCGAAAGAGCACACAGAAGCAGCACTACGCCGCACCGTATTCGACTTCGACCCAGGTGCTCGCGGCAGCGTAACTTGCGACCGAGGAACCACGGATATATAGGATAAGATGAGACGTATACGGGCAGGCCGGCAACTACTAGAGATTCTTCTTCTATCATAGGAAGGGAAGGAGGGAGGAGGAACCGACGTGACCTGTAACTCTGCGGCCATTGCTGGGTGTAGGCGGGGGAGCTTGGGCCGCGGCGTGGGGTGGCGCAGGATGAAGACGACGACGAGGAGTCGGAGTCCTGCTCCGGCTCCTCCTCGTCGTGGCCGTGTCCTGTCCAGTTGGTGGCGACAGCGGATTGGGTGTCATCGTCGTCGTCGCTCTCGATGATGAGGCTACGCTCCGGCACCGGGCTCCTCATCTCCCCCTCACTCTGCCGTCGTCTCCTCAAAATCTGCTTCTCTTCCAAACAAGTACCCAAAACGAGCAGGGCCTCCGGCTCTGGCTCCTCTGAGGAGGAGCTGCTCATTTGGCAATAAGGCTCGACATTCGGGTTACCGAAAAAATCGAGGGCGTTGAAAATTTGGGTATTAAAAATTACTATCTGATTTTTATAAAAAAAATATTACTCGAAAGTTCGGGTACCCGATAATTTAGGTTCAGGTTCAGGTTTTACCCGATATACCCGAAATTGACAAAACCAATTTAAAAGAATTCAAGTATCATTTTAAAGCAATAAACAATAGTCGTATAAATTACATCGTGTCTTCATATCAATTACCAACAAATCAATTATCAAGTTAGCATAAATCTATATTAATTCATACTAAATAATATATTTATATGACATTGAAATACTTTATGTCTTTGTATTAGGAATAGAAGAGCAAATATTTGAGACATTTCGGGTAATTTGGGTAGTTCGGATACCGGGAAACATTACCCAAATTACCCAAATTAATTTCGGGTTTTTACGATCACTCTCCAAAATTGTGATCAGGTATTTCAGGATCGGGTAATTCGGGTTCGGGAATTGGGTATCGGGTATTTTGCCCACCCTTATTTGGCAAAAAGGAAAAAAATGTATATTTCACCTCCAACTATGGGGTGTACTACTTAACCCCTTACCTATGAAACACTCTATTCTACCTACTGAACTTTTTAAAACCGATCAAATTACCTTAGACGGTTTTGAACGGTTATTTTTGCTGCAGTAACCGTGGGTTTGCTACAGTAACATCGTTTTGCCTTTTTAAATTTCGGCTGAATCTTTGAAAAATCATAGTAAATCACAAAAAAAATATAAAATAGAAAATCTAATTTTGTTGGACTCCACTGAGTATACACAGTAAACATATAATATGGTATGCTTTAGTACAAAGTTTTTGCTACAGATTTTGATCTATTTTTTCTGTAATTAAAATCTACAGCAAAAACTTTGTACTAAAGTATATCATATTATATGTTCATTGTGTAGATCTATTCATGTGGAGTCCAACAAAATTAGATTTTCTATTTTATGATTTTTTTGTGATTTACTATGATTTTTCAAAGATTCAGCCGAAATAAACAAAAAGAAAAGATAAAACCGCTATTACTGTAGCAACCTGTTGTTACTGTATCAAAAACCGCCGTTCAAAACCGCTTGGAGGTTAATTTGACCGGTTTTGAAAAGTTCAGGGGTAGAATAGACTGTTTCATAGTTAAGGGGATTGAGTAGTCCACCCATATAGTTAGGGGTAAAGTAAACTTTTTCCTTTGACAAAACATATCCTTCTATTTTTTTGGGATGGATGGAAGATGTTGAATGTCTATAGTGCCCCTGTTTTATTTAACTTGGTTGTACATATGATTTATCCTTGATGTCACTTTGCCATACAATTGTCCAAAATTAACAAGGATTAAATATGAAAAAATAAGATTAATTGCTAATAGTGTTTGTTAAGAGTACAATAACGTTTACAAAAGTAGGCATGATATTGAAATATCATCCAACTACATGATCATGATGATCTAGAAAGGAAAATTGCTCTTGCAATGTCATCCCGGAATCTATCCATGTGTCGATCATTTAGTTAATGTATCTGATGCATTTGAATGTCTTGCGTATCTAGAAGGTATGGTTGGCACATAGTTGGGATTTCGATCACATTTTTGGAAATCTCTATCAACCACATGGTTCTCACGAATGTAGTTGTGGAGACACATGGTTGCCGCAACAATCATCTTTTACTTTTCCATTGGGTAACATCTTGATAAGGATTCTCCACTTCATTTTTCACACACTGAATGTACGCCCTACCACATTACGAATGCTTGAATGCAAATAGTTAAAAGAGCTCTTGCTCACCACTGTGGAGCAGGACCCCTCCTCCAGGCCGTGGCCATCCTCACGTCGGCTGCTAGAGCACCGAAGCCGCCAAATCCACTCTCGTGCTCGTTCCGCCCGCCGGCCGCCGGACGCTGCAGAGGGGTTTTATCGGAACCCTAGCAAGTGCTCGCCTCCTCTATCTCTCTCGCGGTCATTGCACAGTCGTGCAGCCGCACGGGTTGCGTGGAGTTGGGGAGGGAAAGGGAATAGATGCAGTGGCAATTTGGTAGTAATTACAATCGAAGTACATGGGCAATTTGGAACCAAACGACGTGGCCCCAAGGAAGGAGCCGCGCGAAGCTCGTTTTTGAGGCTCCGTCCACCCAGGCATAAAATGGCTCCGGCTCTGCGATGGCTCCCCATGCGGAGCCCTTTCCCAAATTGCCGTTTGGCACAGTTCTTGAAGGAGCTCAAGCTGGAGCCCCTACAGAAGCCCTACCAAAGAGGCACACCTCTGTTGTGTTATATACACCCATCTCACCACCAGTATATCCGCAGGTTAAGCGCGTGTTTGGCAGCTATTTTTTTAAGCTTCAGCTCCTCCTACACCTCGTCTATTTGGATCCATTAGCTGCTAATAGTTATTAAATAACTAATATTCCATAGGTCACATCTAATATTAGGTGCCAGTATTAGCTAGTTTGGTCCACCCTATGAAATAGTTGTTAGTTGGGTACTCACTAACAATTAACTAAACTATTTGCTAGACCTATTTGGATCCAAGGAGCCAGTTACAGACGCCGACACGCACACTCACCTCTATGATCGCAAGCAGGCACATCCTACCCCTATCAGCATCTCCGAAGAACTAAGTTGGACTGGCAAATCTCGATATTGATGAAGTCACCACAAGCGTCTCGCTGTCGACGGGCACCGTTGCCTACAACTAAAAGAATAGTGTCATTAAACCTTATAATAAATCTAGAAAAATACAAGCACCTGTGTCAAGTCAGTCGAGGACTGGAACCCGAGGGTAGGTTTCACCACAAGGAACCCAATCAGCTAAGCTCGTCAAGGAGAGAATTATTAGCAACTAATTATTATCTTCTTGGATCCAAATAGAGCCTTAGCAGCATTTTTCATAGAAATCATTTTTCTCTCTCCTGCCAAAATAGCTCCGGCTCCTCACAACTCCTCTTTCAAAACATTTGGTAAGGCTCCACCTAAGGAGCCAAAAGCTAGAGTCAAAGCCGGAGAGAAGCCCAACCAAATAAACCCGCCTAAGTAGCATTTTTCATAGAAACTATTTTTCTCTCTCATGCCAAAATGAACTGAGAAGCTAAAGAAGCCTTGATTTATGGCTTCTTTGATTCCGGCTCTTCTGGTACTATAGCGCGAAGCCAGAGGTGAAGGAGCCTAGCCTAATGAGGCCTAAGCTGTAAGGATCCGCCACATTCACGTCGCCACCCTAGAAGGAAGAACAAGGGATATGAAGTTCTTACTTCCATTGCTTATTGCTGAAGAACTATTTGAGGTCTATAATATCACAAGAGATGTTAAAATAGATTGGCAACATTAGGCATTGAGAAGCGATTATTGGATGAGATTAATTAATATTGACACCATCATCGATGACTCCGTATCGAGGAATGTTAGAAGAAAATTTTGAGGTAATTTAATATGTATACAAATTATTTCATATGAATATTGTTTTTTCATTCAGTTAACTGCTTATTAGTAACATGTTATATATATATATATATATATATATATATATATATATATATATATATATATATATATATATATATATATATATATATATATATATATATATATATATATATATATATATATATATACAAAATAAGTTATTTTGTAGCCACCTCTATTTACGATAATTTTATATACTAATTTACGACAATGTCAGTATATATTTACGATAGTTGAATTACTATAACACATGGAAATATTTACCATAATGTTATAGTAAATCATATAGTAAGGAGTTACTGTAATCTCGTAAATTAGCATAACAATTATCGTAACTCAAAGTGACTACAGAATAAGTTATTTTGTAGCCATTTGTAGGGTAATAGCTCTCTCTCTATATACTATCATGAGTGGTACTAGTAGTATTACCATTTCATATAAAAAGGCCCAAAATTTTAGTTTCATTCTAGGTCAAAAAAAAACTCGGACCGGACCTGTGTAAAATTGCATTAAGAACATAAAGTTACAACACATCTAAAACACACGCCAACACTCACACATGGGTAATTGTGCATTTAGTTTTATCTTTAATCTATTGATTTATAGGGAAGGTGAATGGACCCAAACTTGATAAGGGCAATGGGGGCTTTCCTCCATTCCACTTTGGTAAAGGCGGTGATGGTGGCGGCGGTGGTGGAGGTTATTTTGGCAGCTTTTTCCATTTTGCATGTGTATTGCTTCTTTTTTTTTTTTGAGCAACATGTGTATTGCTTCTGGATTACCTAAAGGAAGCCGTGGCATGGTTCAGGAGATCAAGCAAGCATTGGGCTGGTGCAATAACCATTTTGACATCAGTTACTGTTACTTGATTGTGTTTGTCCTTTGGTGTAGACTTCAGTCTGTTCAATTGCTGATGTGAGACTTCACCTCAAGCATATTGATGTATTACTTTTATGATGAAAGAGCAGGCTTGGTTATCATATGTTTAGGACTCAGTTGCATCAGGTCATTACGCTTAGAATGAAATCAATAGAAAAACTACAGATACATGTGCCTAAATTTTCCTTCACAATCGCCTTACATGCATTTAACCTACTTAGACCATGGCTAGCCACTGGTCTATTCTAGTTCTAGCCACATGGACTGCAGGTTGTTTGTTAGAGCAACCAATTGTAGTTTGATTTGTTGTCCGAAAACTGTAGAATGCCTTAAGAGATCGCTAGCAAATGAATGTTCACCAACTCTTTTTTCTAGAAATTTCTATGGGTTATTGTTACAAGATTCACAAAATTGTTGAGCTAGGACTACAAATTTGTCGTTCTTTGTCTAATAAACACTCAAATTTGAGTGACTAGTCCTCAAGTATTTCAAATAAACGTGTCATTTTTTTTTACCATATCTTCAGTTTTTTTTGTTGCACTTATATACAACCCCAACTATTTCTTACACTTCTTTTCTCAAATGAAAAGGTATATTTCTTACATTGGAATAGGATAATCATATAAAACTCATTATTGATAAAAAAAATAATTACATGATCAGGACTTTGTTTCCTACTTTACATCTGGTGGATGATTAATGCTACATTGCCGGTTGCCTTTTCTAGCAACAAGGACTACTATCCATATGTACACAGATATTGGCTATGGTACAATACATATCTTATCTTGACATGAAAAATACAAACTGAGCTAAATCTATTTTAGTTCGTGTGTTGATATACCATTTGATGCAAATGATCGACTTGTTTTAGGATCTTCAGGGTCATCCGTAGTATTGGTTTTTTCTTCAGCTCTTACTGGGGCTAAACTGGTGCTTGATTCATGATGCCTTGGAGCATCTGATTCCATCCCTGTCCCTGATGAGGATTTTCCTTCTGCTATACCAGCAAACCATCACCTCAGATAAGAAACGGAAATAAACAAATAATAAAAAACAGCACACATTTTACATGCAAAAAAATGTTATTTCAAATATATCGACTGAAATATTATATCAAACAAGAACAGTATGCAAACATTTGCAGACTTAGATTCTTAGTCTGTCAGAGCATTGAAAATATTTTGTTGATGGTTCGTAGGACCTAGTAAACTCATTTTCTACAAAATCTGATGAACATATAGGTCAACAAGTTCGCTAACTACAATCCTTTACCAACTGTAAACCAACTTATGTGGCATCAACTTCATTGGAGAGAATTCAAATTTCTCAATTTTCAGTTCATCTTGCTGCCTTTTCTACATGATGAATGTACAAAATGACTAATTTGAAAACTACATGATACAAACTCACCATTTATTTTTCCACGTGCGATAATTAGCCTGAGGTAGTTTCTGAACTCCTTCAACACTGCATTTTCTTGTGCAGCGTGTAGCTCTGAAATGTCCTGATCATGCAATGCTACTGGAATTGAACTTCTATGAGCTGTACCAAATGTGAGATCCTGCTCATCACACAACAGCGCTTGTGTTCCTGGAGAGGCAGGTCTAGCATCCTCTTGGGTGTCAGAGCAATGCAATCTGGAGTCATCAACAATTTGCTGATCTATATTAGTCACTTTGCCAAGTTGACTAAGAGCAGCTTTCTGGACTTCCTTGTTCTCATCAAACTTTTGGTAAGTATTTGTGCAAATTTCCCTATCTATATCCATCTCCGCTTTGTTATCTGCAATAAAAATACTTCAGTAAAAGTAACCTTGAATGCTAACATTCACTTCCATTGATTCATTTGGTGCTGTTTTTTTTTAATGTTGATTTGATACTTGGACGTCAAGCCAAAATGATATTTTATGTTTTGCATCAAAATGATAGGCACTGTATTTGTCCCCGATAAAGCAGAACAATTCCTTTAGTTGCACAAATTTATAGTTAAGTACAGAAACAGATAGGCAAACTACCCATTTCTCTTATTTTATAAATAGATATATAATCATATGTAGTCCTTGATGCCCAAATGACACATTATCGAGCATATAAGGCAATGTTAAATGCATAAAAGTTTCTGAAGGTGCAAAATAAACAGTTTTTTTCCTTTATTTCTGATCATCACGGCAGTCCATCTTTCTATCATATGAATAATTGAGTTCACCAGATTAAAATGTTATGCAGAGGTTGAGAATAGTCCAGTCAAACAGGAAAAGGATAAATTGTGTACCAACTATTGTCGTGAACCTCTCTGCTGCCTTTCTGCATACAATCACCAAATGGTTGGCTAGGTCATTGACATCAGTAACATGGATAGTATTTGCTAGTGGAGACCTAAAAAGATATATATGATATTTCATCAGGAGGACATAAAAGCGCATAAGGAGTAATCATTGTAATAGTACCGCAATATCCATTATTGCCAAAAAAAATGTTGATTTGCCATATCGAAATAATATTTGAATACTTTTCATGATAACATGTTTAAATCAATAGTTCAAGCTGCACCTTGAATTGTATAAAAGACTAAAACAACATATATTTTTCTTTGGACAGAGGAAAGTATTTCTTTACTTCTTTTTACATTGGTCTTGGTTGATCTTGTTGGTTTTACCTCTAGCCTACCCGAAACTGTTTGGGACTAAAGGATTTGTTATTGAGTTGAACAGAGAAAAATATTTGAGAACAAAAAGGCAAACATCATAAACTTTCATGAGCCAAATTGCTAGTGCAGTGGTAGAATGATACTACTGCCAGATGGCACAAACTGTTGGAAATCTATTCTCTATAGATTGGGCTAACCCTAGAGGGGTAGCTATATAGTGTAGCATACATGGGCCTCATGGGCCTAGCCACATGGGCCACAGACATACTCCAACACCCCCCCGTAGTCTGAACTACCGACGCAGCGGAGTCAGACTGTACACCAGGAAAAGAAAGTACATACGAGCCCCCCCACAGACGCAACTAGCCACTGGTGATGTTGAGGCTGGAGCGGAAGGCGGTGAAGGTGGACGACGGGAGGCCCTTGGTGAAGATGTCTGCGAACTGGGATGTCGTAGGGACATGTAGGACCCGCACCTCGCCGATGGCCACCCGATCACGGACGAAGTGAAGATCGATCTCCACATGCTTGGTCCGCTGGTGCTGCACGGGGTTGGTGGAGAGGTAGACCGCACTGACGTTGTCGCAGTAGACAAGCGTGCTCCGGAGTAGAGGGTTATGGAGCTCGGCCAGGAGCTGGCGGAGCCATGAAACCTCGGCCACGCCATTGGCCACGGCGCAGTACTCCGCCTCGGCACTGGAGCGGGAGGCCACCTGCTGACGCTTGGACGACCAGGACACCAGGTTGCCGCCCAAGAAAACAGCGTAGCCAGAGGTGGAACGCCGAGTGTCCGGACAGCCAGCCCAGTCAGCGTCAGTGTAGACAACCATCTCGGTGGAGGAGGACCGCCGGTGAAGGAGCAGGCCGTAGCCCACCGTGCCTCGGAGGTAGCGGAGGAGGCGCTTGAGGGCAGTGAGGTGGGGCTCCCGCGGATTATGCATATGAAGGCACAGCTGCTGAACCGCATACGTGATGTCCGGGCGAGTGAAGGTGAGGTACTGGAGAGCACCAGCAAGACTCCGGTACGCGGTGGGATCAGACACCGGGTTCCCCTCGGCCTCAGACAGCTTGCCCTGTGTGTCAACTGGAGTGGAGCAGGGGTTGCAGTCAGTCATCCCGGCGCGCTCAAGGATGTCAAGAGTGTACTGCCGCTGGTGTAGGAGAAGGCCAGCAGGGTGAGGCGCAACAGTAACCCCAAGGAAGTGATGTAGCACACCCAAATCCTTCATCGCAAACTCCTGCTGGAGAGAGGTGATAATCCGGCGAAGGAGTAACTCACTGGAGGCGGTGAGGACAATGTCATCAACATATAGCAGTAGATACACAGTCTCAGCTCCATGGTGGAAGATGAACAGTGACATATCGGACTTGGCCTCCACAAACCCCAATGAGCGCAGAAAGGCAGCAAAGCGATGGTTCCATGCCCTGGGAGCCTGCTTGAGGCCGTAGAGAGATCTGTTGAGCCGACAGACCATGTTAGGACACGAGGAGTCAACAAACCCGGCCGGCTGACTGCAGTAAACTATCTCAGTGAGAAGACCATGCAGGAAGGCATTCTTGACATCCAGCTGATGCACGGGCCAGGAGAGAGTGAGGGCGAGGGAGAGCACCGTGTGCACTGTAGCCGGCTTCACCACTGGACGGAAAGTCTCATCGTAGTCAACACCAGGCCGCTGAGTGAAACCCCTGAGAATCCAACGAGCCTTGTACCGCTCAAGAGTGTCGTCAGCCCGACGCTTGTGTGTCCAGATCCACTTGCCGGTGACGACATTGGAGCCGGGTGGACGAGGCACCAGATCCCAGGTCCGGTTGGCGAGGAGAGCTGCGTACTCCTCTTCCATCGCACGGCGCCAGTGAGGGTCCAACAAGGCCTCACGGACAGAAGAGGGTACCGGAGAGGCCTGCGAGTCCACGGGCGTCGCCGCGAGAGCCGGTGGCGGCAGGGTCCCCGCCGCGTGGCGCGTCACCATAGGGTAAACATGACGCGGGTGTCGGTGAAGCAGCGGGGGGTGGTACACCGGCGTCGCGACACGGGCATCCGGGGACCGCGGCGGCAGTGTCGGTGTCGCCGGCGGAGAAGAAGCAGTCGGGCACACCGGCGAAGGAGCCACCGGTGTAGACGTAGGCGGCGGCTCCGGTCGTGCACGTCGCTGGTAGACGAGCACCAGCTGGGCGAAGCGCGCAGGTGGTGCCGGAGTCGACGACTCGGACCCCACGTCCGGCGTAGGAACGGGGGCCGACCCGGAAGGCGCACGGCGCTGGTAGACGAGCGTCGGCTGAGCGAAGCGCGCAGGTGGTGCCAGGGCGACGGCCCGGGACCTGCCTCAGGCGTAGTGACGGGGGTCGGCTCGTGAGGTGACCCCGCTAGGCCCGGACAGGGGGTGTCACCGGCGGGCGGCGAGCGAGAGCACGGTCCCGGCGAGGGGCACGGTGGAGCAGTACCTGTGGGAGACAACCGAAAAGGTGGCTCAACCACCGCATCAGTGGGAAACAAGGAGAAGAGGTCAAGATCAGGGGTGGACGTGGGAGTGGGGGTGGAGGAGAAGGGGAAGACAGACTCATCAAACACCACATGGCGAGAGATGAGGACCCGACGAGAGGTAAGATCATAGCACCGGTACCCCTTGTGATCCGGGGAGTACCCGAGGAAGACACAGAGAGTCGAACGAGGTGCCAGCTTGTGGGGAGCGGTAGCTGTGGTGTTAGGGTAACACGCACACCCAAAGACGCGAAGGTGGTCGTACCGAGGAGGGGTACCGAAAAGGACATGGTGTGGCGTGGGAGCTGGGCAGGCAGCGGAAGGAAGGCGGTTAAGAAGATAGATGGAGGTGTGCAAGCTCTCAGCCCAGAAGCGCGCAGGGAGGGACGCCTGAAGCAAGAGGGTGCGCATGGTCTCGGTGGTGGTGCGAATCATGCGCTCAGCCTTGCCGTTCTGGGAGGAGGTGTACGGGAGGTCGAGGACGGGAGGCCTTTGGTGAAGATGTCCACGAACTGGGAGGTCGTCGGAACGTGAAGAACCCGCACTTCGCCCATGGCCACCCGATCACGGACAAAATGGAGGTCGATCTCCACATGCTTCGTCCGCTGGTGCTGGATGGGGTTGGTGGAGAGGTAGACCGCACTGACGTTGTCGCAGTAGATCAGTGTGCTCCGGGAGGGCGGAGTATGCAACTCCGCAAGCAGCTGCCTGAGCCAGGCGGCCTCCGCCACGCCGTTAGCAACAGTGCGGTACTCCGTCTCGGCGCTGGACCGGGAGACCACCGGCTGGCGCTTGGACGACCAAGACACCAGGTTGCCGCCCAGGAAGACGGCGTAGCCGGAGGTGGAGCGACGAGTATCCGGGCACCCAGCCCAGTCAGCGTCGGTGTAAACAGTGAGGTCGGTGGCGGAGTCCCGGTGGAGGAAGAGGCCGTAGTCAAGCGTACCCTGGAGGTAGCGGAGAAGGCGCTTGAGAGCCGTGAGGTGGGGCTCCCGGGGGTCATGCATATGGAGGCAAACCTGCTGAACTGCATAGGTGATGTCCGGCCTGGTGAAGGTGAGGTACTGAAGGGCCCCGGCGAGACTCCTGTACGCAGTGGGATCGGCCACCGGTGGTCCCTCAGCCTCAGACAGCTTGCCCTGAGTGTCGACCGGAGTGGAGCATGGGTTGCAGTCAGTCATCCCAGCCCGCTCCAGGATGTCCCCAGTGTACTGTCACTGGTGAAGTAGGAGGCCGATAGGACGGTGCTCAACAGTGACACCGAGGAAGTGGTGGAGCTCACCCAGATCCTTCATCGCGAACTTCTGCTGGAGAGCGGTGATGATCCGGCGAAGAAGTGGCTCACTGGAGGCGGTGAGGACAATGTCATCAACATAGAGCAGCAAGTAGGCAGTGTCGGCTCCATGGTGGTAGACGAACAGGACGTATTAGACTTGGCCTCCATGAACCCCAAGGTCAGCAAGAAAGCGGCGAACCGGTGGTTCCACGCCCGAGGTGCCTGCTTGAGGCCGTAGAGGGACCTGTTGAGCCGGCAGACCATGTCAGGACGGGTGGTGTCGACGAACCCCGCCGGCTGACTGCAGTACACCGTCTCGGTAAGAAGGCCATGGAGGAAGACGTTCTTGACGTCCAGCTGGTGGACGGGCCAAGACCGAGCAAGTGCCAGCGATAGCACGGTACGGACGGTGGCTGGCTTGACCACCGGGCTGAAAGTCTCATCGTAGTCGACGCCAGAGCGCTGAGTGAAACCCCGGATGACCCATCGAGCCTTGTAGCGCTCGAGAGAGCCGTCAGCCCGGCGCTTGTGGGTCCAAATCCACTTGCCGGTGACGACATTGACGCCCTGCGGCCGGGGCACCAACTCCCACGTCTGGTTGGCGAGTAGCGCGGCGTACTCCTCTTCCATCGCGCGGCGCCAGTGAGGGTCCAACAGGGCGTCGCGGATGGAAGAGGGTACTGGAGAGACCACCGCGTCGTCGGTCGAAGCCTCGAGGACACGAGGCGGCAGTGTGCCAGCCGCGTGTCTGGTCACCATCGGGTGAACATGCCGCGGGTGTCGGTGAAGTAGCGGCGGGTGGTAGACCGGCGGGGCACCACGAGCCGGCGGGGACTGCGGCGGTGGTGTCGGTGTCCCCGGTGGAGAAAGAAGCGCGAGCGGCGGTGGCCGCGGCCTGCGCTGGTACACCCGTACCGGCGCGGCGAACCTCGACGGAGGTGCCGGGGCAGGTGCCGGGACGGGATCCGGCGTCGGCGACCGACACGACCCCCCCGGGGCAGAAGCGGGGGACGAAGGCCCCGGGTCTGCACCAACCGGAGAGGGTGGGGCCGCGCCCGAGGACGACGGGCCCGGACCCTCTGGGGATCCGGGACCGGGGGCCGGCCCAGCGCGCAGCGAAGCGGTACCTGCAGGAGACCACGAAAAAGGTGGCTGGACCACCGGATCAGTAGGAAACAGGGAGGGTGGGTCAGGTAGCGGAGGGGTGGTAGTGCTGGAAAAGGGAAAGACGGACTCATCGAATATCACATGGCGAGAGATGATAACCCGTCGGGAGGTAAGGTCAAAGCACCGGTACCCCTTGTGATCCGGAGAGTACCCGAAGAAGACACAGAGCGTGGAGCAAGGGTCCAGCTTGTGGGAAGAAGTGGCAGCGGTGTTGGGATAACACGCACACCCAAATACGCGGAGGTGATCGTACCGCGGCGGGGTACCGAAGAGGGCGTGGTGAGGAGTGGGAGCGGGGCAGGCCGCGGAAGGAAGGCGGTTAAGAAGGTAGGTGGAGGTGTGCATGCCCTCAGCCCAGAAGCGAGCGGGAAGAGAGACCTGAAAGAGAAGGGTACGCACGGTGTCGTTGGTGGTACGAATCATCCGCTCAGCCTTGCCATTCTGCGAGGAGGTATATGGACAAGACATGCGGAGCTGAACCCCGTGAGCAAGAAATCGCGGGCGGTGGAGTTATCAAACTCGCGACCATTGTCACACTGGACGGCCTTGATGGTGAGGCCGAACTATTGGACACCCAAGTAAAGAAGTGGAGGAGCGTGGTAAACGTATCAGACTTCGCACGGAGAGGAAAAGTCCATGAATAATGCGAAAAATCATAAACAACCACAAGATAGTACTTATAACCAGAAATACTCAGAATAGGAGATGTCCATAGGTCGCAATGTACAAGATCAAAAATGCGGACCGCATGGAAAGAAGAACTAGAAAAAGGAAGACAAACATGTCGGCCCAATTGGCACGCATGACATAGTTGCTCATCATGAGCTTCAGTACATGGAAGACCGGAGCTACGACTGAGCTGTATTAGGGCATCACGTCCAGGATGGCCGAGGCACCAGTGCCAGGTGGTAGAGAAAGTAGAAGCGACGAAGGCAGCTGACAAAACGGGCGGCGAAGAAGACGAAGGAGCCGCCGGGAAGCGAAGAGTGTAAAGGGGCCCGGTGCTGTCACATCGGAGCAGAGGACGCCGGGAAGCCAAATCCTTTACAGTAAGACCAGAAGAATCAAATTCCACAGAACAAGAATTGTCAGTTGTAAACCATCGAATAGAAAGAAGATTATGAACCATAGAAGGAGCAACAAGAGAAGGGCCCAGGAGAGACGACGGTGGCGGAGCAGACGACCGCGGTGGAGCAGGAGGACGCGGCGCAGTAGCAGCCAGGGCCGTCGAGTTGGACGAGGAAGTGGTAGAGCCCGGCTGGAGGCCCTGCGTGAGCTCCTCCATGACGAGATCGTCACGGACCTCCAGGAAGATGGGGAAGGGCCTCTGGCGGGTGATCCACGTCCTGAGGTGGGCGTAGCGGTCGCTGAGCCCCCGGAGGACGTTGAGGACCAAGATGCGATCCTCGACGGGCCACCCGAGATCCCCCAGGGAGTCAGCCATGCCCTTCATCCGACGGCAGAACTCGCCGACGGAGAGGTCACCCTGGACGAAGGTGCGGAAACTCGCGTCGAGACGCAGAGCCCGGGCCTCAGCGTTGCCCAGGAACTGGCCCTCAAGGGCAAGCCATGCCCGGTGCGCGTCCGGAGAGGTGCGGACGAGGTCGTGGAGGTCCAGAGAGATCGTCCCCAAGATCCAGGAGAGAACGATGCTGTCGAGACGAAGCCACGACGGCGTCTGGACGGCGACCAAGGTGTCGACGAGGACGTGGTCGTCGAGGGCATAGCGGCGAAGAGTGAGGACCAGATCCCGCCAGCGGGCGTACGAGGGCGACTCCGGCTCGAGGACGACCGGAACGAGCAGGGGAATGTTCTGAACCCCCCCTGCCTGGTAGTGCAGCTGAGCCACGAGCGGGTCAGCCGGGTCGTGCCAGAGGACGGCGGTGTGAGACACGCGGCGACCCGGCGAGACAGAGGAGTTGGCCCCAGCGTCCTGGCCCACGGGGGAGTTGAGGACCCGCTCCGCCTCGGCGATCTGGCGAGCCAGGGCATCGGCCGCTTCGCGCTCGTGCTCCCACACGAGGGCGGCCGCCCGCACCCGGGCCTGCCCCTCCGCAGCAGAGGCACGTGCGGCGGCGAGGGCAGCGGCGAGAGACGAGGCGTCACGGCCGACGTAGATATGGGAAAGCAGTGGTGGTGTCGGGGCCGGGAAGGTCTAGGCACCGGCAGGAAAGAGGTTGCCGGCGTCTAGCCCGGCGCCGGGAAGGTGGACGGCGTCGGCGGGGCGCTCTGTCAGGGCAGCAGCAGCCCCACCCTCCTCAGCGCCTCCTGTAGCCGCGGCGGCAGCAGGATCCCCCCGCTTCCCCCGATCGTAGGAGCGGTAACAGAGCCGCCCCCTGCGGCACCCTCAGCAGCGGCGGCTGCTGTGAGGGCAGCGGCGGGGTGAAGAAGAGGTGGATGGGTGGCGGAGAGCTGGGCGACAGGGGAGATGGTGGCGCCCAGGGCCAGCCCACCCCCTGGCGGCTGGGCAGGGGCTGGCCACCCGCGCCAGAGAGGGGCGGCGACCAGTCGGCCCTGGGAGCAGCGCCTGGAGGGAGGGGGCGGGAGGAAGCAGCTGCTGCCCATGAGGGAGAAGAGAGGTGGGGAGGGCGCGGAGGGAGGCAGAGCCGCGACCTCCAGCAGCGGCAGGAAGAAGGTCGGCTGCAGCTGCCGCCCCAGGCAGAACAGCGGCGCCCGCCCCAGGCAAGGCGGCGGCTTCCGCCCCTGGAAGAGCAGCGGCGGCTGTAGGAGCAGGGGATCGGAGGAGATCGGCCCAGGAAGGGGAGGAGAGTGGAGGGAACAGAGAGGAGGAAGGGGAAGGGGGAGGGCGGCCGGCCATGGCCCCCTGGCGGCAGAGGAGGCCGGTGGCTGCAGGTGCCTGGCCGGCGGCTCAGGAGGAAGGAGAGGAAAGGCTGGATACCATGTACTCGAGCTCATGATGAGCAACTGTGTCATGCGTGCCAATTGGGCCGACATGTTCGTCTTCCTTTTTCTAGTTCTTCCCATGCGGCCCGCATTTTTTATCTTGTACATTGCGACCTATGGACATCTCCTATTCTGAGTATGTCCTGGGCGGCGGCGGCGGCTCCAGACAGGCCAGCCGCGGCATCTGGCGGCAGCCCCAGTGCCGGGCGCGGTGGAGCCCCGGCCCCCGGCGCGGCACCCTGCTCCATGGCATGGATGGGCGCGGCCGTGAGGGCCAGCGCGTCAGGAGGGAGGCCCCCGACGGGAGCGGCCGCAGCAGGCGGAAGAAAACCCCCGGCGGGAGCGACGGAGCAGGGGCAGTGGATCCGGCGACTGGCACCGAAGCAGGGGCGAGGTCCGGCCATGGGACCCCGAGGCCAGCACGCGGGGGACCAGGGGGTGCGCCGCCGGCAAGGGAGCCACCAGGAGCGACGGTGACCGCAGCAGCCAGAGGAGCGGCTGCGCCCGCGCCTGGGGCAGGGGCGGCATCGACTGGTGGCTGGGGGAGGGAGGAGGGAGGATGTGGGCCCAGGAGGTAGATGGGAGAGAGGGGAAGGCAGGGAAGAAGGATGGTGGGGAAGGAGGGGGTGGCCGGCCGGCCATGGGTGGCGGCGGCGCCTGCCTGGAGGCCGGCGGCGGTGCCCGGAGAGAGAGGATTAGGCTGATACCATGTTGGAAATCTATTCTCTATAGATTGGGCTAACCCTAGAGGGGTAGCTATATAGTGTAGCATACATGGGCCTCATGGGCCTAGCCACATGGGCCACAGACATACTCCAACACAAACTACAAGCAACTAAAACAGCCCTAGGGGTGGTGGACCTCCCCTAAGGTATTACTGCAGTAATAATTTTTTTTTCTCAAGCTGCAGGATTGAGAAAAGCCCCTGAAGGCGAGCTACCCAAGAGGCCAAGACATGCCTGCAGCCTGCAGCACATATATAACTCTAAAAATAGGCACATGCAAGGGGCCTTTTTTTGTAAGAACCAGGAATCGAGCCGGTTAGCCAGCACCACACCTAGGTGCCACAACACACTTCAAGTAAGTTGTCCCACACTAAGTGAATTTTTTCTTCAACAAAAAAAGGGCTTATATACGTTTAAAAGGGCAATCGCCGCAAGACAATTGAAGTTCATTGAAAACCTTTCGCTCATACCTTTAGCTCAGAGGTCCAAACAAGACAATAATTATTATTCACTTACCTATATACCAGTTTAGATCTACCCTGCAAATTGCCAGTGGATCCACCACGTCCAGTAGATGAAGTAATTTGGGAAACATCCACATTGTTAGCCTAGAACACAAGAAACAATCTTCAGTCCAGAGATGTTACGGCTAAACTAAGAAAAAATCAACACATTAAGTAAATCAGCACCAGACTGGTCAAAACAATCATCCAAGACAAAATCAATACCTCTTGAAACTGTGTCTGCATCATACTTCCTTCAACATTTAATCTCTGATAGTGGGGATCTTCTGGAGGCCTTTTTCTACGTACTGGAGAAAATCTATACCCTGAAGATCCAATGGCACCATTCAGAGCAACATTAGCTGCTTGTTGAATATTATTTCGATCACATGAATTATCCCCTTGAATTGTACTCCGTAGCTCCTCACTCCCTTCGTAGTTCTTGCAATCCATACATTTACAATTCTTGGAGCAAAGGATATTAGCTTGGAAACATTCACAGTATTTCTTTAGACAACCTGACTTCTTGCAGTGACAACCTTTATTATGCTTTGGAAGTGAAGGTAGTGCTCCAGCATCCTGATAGCCAGTTCAAATGGCTAGGGTTAGCTAAACAATATATGAAACATATAAAGAAATATTTCAACTGAATCCACAGAAGTAAATAAAACATAAAAGGATGACTTCAATAGTGCAACAAAACCCAAAATAATGAAGGGAATGCTGTTTAGAAGAAAAATTAAGCATAATACATAAGATTTTAACTAATGGCAGCACAAAAGAGTTTTGATTTAGAACATAGCATATATGGAAAAGTAAACAGAAGTTACTAGCCACCTAGCGTATATCAGGATGCTGCCATGAAATCTAGTTGTTCCACCTACATGAACTTTAGCATGGGGAATGACAAAAAGGACTGTTAGGCTACAAGTACAAGTACGAAATATGTAACACCCAAATTTTGAGATAACAAAATTGGAATAAGTTAGATAATAAATAATTACAAAACTAAAATAATAATAAATTATATTTGTGTTGCATTCATGCTGTTGCATATATTTTATTGTGTGGTGTGAATTTGTTATACTTTATTTTATATTATTTTGGATGAGATTGTATTTTAAATACTTTTGAAAACAAGTAAATAAAAAAAAACAAAGAAACTTACCTGCTGTTGACCGGCCCGAAGCCATCTGGCCGGCCTGTTGGCCAGCGGCCGAGTTGGGCTTTGGAAAGAGCTGGGCGGGGTCCTTTTGGGCCGGTCCGATCAGCAGCCGCGCGGCCCAAGTTGGCCCAGTGCCGCGGCAGCCGTTCCCTTCCCCTCTTGGAGTCACTGACCGGTGGGGTCGCAGCGTTAGCTCCTTCTTCCTCATGTCGTAACCGAGTAGAACTCGAACCGAAGAACACCGCCGCGATCTTCCGTGATATCCGGGATTTGGTAATCGTTTTCGGTCACTTGAGGCTATAAATAGGAAGAGGGGATCCTCTAGTTTCCGTTTTTCACTTAAAAAGTTAGGGTTGCCACGGGAGAATCGAGTTTTAGGGCTAGGGTTGTTGGAGACCGGCGGTGCCTTGCGGGTGGAGCTTTCGGGAGGCGTCGAGGTCGATTTCTCTACGTGGGTGAGCTTATTTTCTTCTCCTCTTACTTTCTACGCTCTTAATTAGTGTTTTGGTGCGATGAATCGAGGTTTTGGAGGTCGCCGACGAGTCGGCAATGGAGCCGCCGTCCCATTGCTGTCGCGGGTAGCATGCGGTGATCGTAGGTGGCTTGTTTTTGGGTAGATGAGATCGCGTGGAGCTTCTCCACCGATTGGAGGTGGTAGGGGGTTGAGTGATGGTCGGATTTTGCGAGGCCGAAGTTTTCCGGTGAGCCGGTTATGGCGGGCGCGGTGGCCGGCGGCCGGAACCGGGGGAGAAGAACCGGAGTCGGTGACTGTGCACTTGCTGGTGATAGAGAGCCGTCCATCTCGTGATCTACGGCCAAGAATAGATCTTACCCCTTCGCGGGGTAATTTTTCTAAAGAGCCCCTGCACTTTTTCGTTATGTAACCCGCGGTCCTTGGCGCATTCCAGGAAATCCGTTTTCGCGTTTTGAAAGCGTATTTCCTTCCGGTTAAATCAAAAATACGTTTTCAGGTATTTACAGTTTTGCCACTAGGATTGTTTTAGTCATAAAATCTTCGTTTTAACTCCGATTTGATCCGTTCAAGTTGCGTTAGGTTCGTATTTGTGAACTCTACATGTTAGTATAGTTTTACAGTTAGTTTTGATAATTTATTTTTCGAGGTTATAATTAAGTATTTATTTATCTATAGGAAATCTTAGAAAATTCATAACTTTTACGTTTTAACTCCGATTTTGGTGATCTTTGCGTCTGTGTGATCGTAGAAACGTGTAGAAGAGTTTTATAAACTTTTATTACTGTTTTGTTACTGTTGGTGTACTGTTCTAATTATATCTATTTGTTTGCTTCGTGTATGTTTGATTGGATGCATGTATGTTGTTGATTGATGATCGAGTATAGAAGGTGAGCAGTACTTGGACGATTCGGAGTATTACTTTGAGCCAAGTCAGCAGTATCATTTGGAGAGCTTTGATCAAGGCAAGTATAACACAGGACTATCCTTGCTACCTATTCATCAAAATGATCATACATATGCATGTGCTTACCTTGACAACCTTAGAGATTATAACTTAGTGATTGTTATCTTGATTCCTTGACAACCTTGGGTATGCATATGGGTAGCTATTGCTAGTGCTTAAACTAAGAACAATGATCTTGTAATTTGATTAATGGATTAAGCAATCAACTATTAAGATGATTTTATTATTGTTAAAAGGGGGCTAGAGCTTGTGTATTATTTTGATGCTCTAGTTACTCTCCGTAAGGACTTATCTGTACGTGATCATCCGGGATATACAGTACAGCTGTGAGGGCTATATGGCTCTGGCTTTAGTTGTTCAAGAGACCTTTTCTAGCTTGTTAGTGGTTACCTTAAATGGCGTAAGAATGGCTTGACACTTTGGGTGTAGTGCGAGCCCCTGGCCTAGTGTGTATAGGCTGCGGTTGTTGTGCCACAGGGAAGGGGGGTTCTACATCTGCCTGCCGAGTGAAATCTAATGGCCCTAACTTGTTAGACGAACTTTTGAGTGGCTTTATATGGTTCTCGGGTGTTTGGGCTTGATCTCCCCACTCATTTGGAAATCATGACTTACAGTGAAAGTGTACACCTCTGCGCAGAGTTAAAAACTGATATACTAGCCGTGCTCACGGATACGAGCGGCCTTGGAACATTTACAGATAGATGATCATCATTGTTATATCATGTTTAATTACTGTTGTTATTATTATGCTCTTGTTAATGCTATTCATTATCCTTATTACAATTGATCATTGGTTCATTAATGGGAAGTGGTTTATCTTGATGCTACTCAATTGCTAATATATGATTAAAAAGCTAAACGCAGTTAAACAGTGTCTAGCCTTTTTGAGCCTCATGAACCCTGTGTTATATTTGTGGAGTTCGACATGAACTCACTCTTGCTATTTCCACCATAACAGATGAAGATAATGAGGAAGATTATCGGAATGAGTACTAGTCTTGATGTCAACCAGTCAACCGTGTCCCTGTGTGGAGTTTCCGCTGAAGAATTACTATTAGTTATTATTATCTATCGTTCAAGACTATGTCTTAAATATTTATTCGTTATGTAATAAGCACTGTGATGATACTTTGTAATTTGTCAACTTATGTGTGCGACTGTTTCCTGGGGTGCACATGAGTCTTTTATACATCCTATTTTTATCCTTAAAAATGGGTGTGACAGATTGGTATCAGAGCCGTGTTGACTGTAGGACGCAAGCCTAGTTAGAATGGTCGTTGATAGCATCCATACTCCATTTAATTCATGCTTCCTCTTTTCACCTTGTTAATTACTAAAGTTTTATGCTTCCTCTACTTTATTCTATTGCGAAAATACATTGATTCTATCTAATCTATGTCTAAATCTTGTAGATGCCTCCTCATCCCCGTTTGTCAGCTGCACAATATGTTGCCCGTTTCAAACCCCAGGAGCCAAAGGAAGAGGGCGATCAAGAGCTATCCGATGCTGAATCAAGAGTTGGTGATACGCCTATGGAGGATGTAGTTATGGGGTGGACTACGAAGTTTCATATCATGGTTCCTAAAGCTGATGCTTTCTTTCATGACATGTTGACAAGAACCTTGGATAACTACTACTACGACTGGGAGGCTACTTTAGAGTATCGCAGTGCAGAGTATAGTCATCCATGGATGGATTCTTATTGGGAAACAGAGTTATGGGTCAAGAAAAGGGATCCTACCACTATGGAGCTTAAGGTGGAGTCAAAGTTCATTACCAGAGTGAGCCGGGCAACTGTGGAGACAAGCATGGAGGATGTCGCTTTCAATGCATTTGTTTACTACCATGGTCTACGCTCGGACAGGACGCTAAAGGGTGCACTTCGGCACTTTCCTTGTTTCTTGCATGACAAGGGAATTTGGACCGTGCCGCCTGCAGATGATTCCTCCTTGACTTTACAAGCTACGGTGGGATTAGCTCGTGAATTGGCTCTCCATGAGGTGGATTTGAAGGATGAGTTGCTAAAGGAAAAAGAACTTAAGGAGCAAGCTTACAAGGAGATTGACCAATTAAGGGCGGAGTTAGGTCGTCCCAAGATTTATGAGAAGCTTAATTAGGAAATAGGAAAAATCCCTATGCAATAAGAACGATAGTAGTTGCGAGTTAATTTCGAGTTTGGATTGTTTTAAGAGTCAGTTTGTGGTGTGAACAATTGTGTGATTGATGGATTGTTATTATGATAATGTGTGATTTGGATCTTTGTAATGTGTGCTGGAGTTTTGTAGACATGCTTACAAATTCCATGGTTAAGAATATTAAGTTTGATCAAGATATATTAGCTGAATATGAGGTTAATTTAGTTCTGTCCTTTGCTGATTTTTGGATCAGTCTGGGATGTTTTAGAAATAACTTAAAATCCGTTCATGAGAAATTTAAGAAATTTTACTGGGAGTAATTAGACTTCTATATCTTTCCAATCCCACAAGAATCACCTTAATATCTATTATGAGTTAAGAGATATACCTGTTTCAAGTTAGAGTTACTGCACAGTCTGGAAATCTGGAACAGTTTCTGTTAAGTTCAGTTTTTGACCAATTTATTGACAGAATCAGAAAAAGTGTTGTGAATACGAGTTGTAGATAATTTTATAAGCTTTCCAACCATGTAAAGATCATCTGATTTGGACATCTGTAGCTCGAGATATGACAGTTTTATTGAGTTGCTGATATTGGAGTTCGCCCAGAAAAATCAGATTTTGCTTATCTATTGAATACATCATCTCGGATCGTACTGAATTTCATCTTCTGTGTTTTAAGAAACAAATTAAAGAATTACAAGAAAAAGGTTTTATTAGACCTAGTTCATCACCTTGGGGAGCACCAGTTATTTTTGTTGATAAGAAAGATGGTGGTCAGAGGATGTGTGTTGATTATCGGTCACTAAATGAAGTAACTATCAAGAATAAGTATCCTTTGCCCCGGATTGATGACTTGTTTGATCAGTTGAGAGGTGCTTGTGTGTTCTCTAAGATTGATTTACGTTCTGGATATCATCAGTTGAAGATTCGTGTTTCTGATATTCCAAAGACAGCTTTTACTACAAGGTATGGATTGTATGAGTATACTGTTATGTCGTTTGGATTGACCAATGCACCTGCATACTTTATGTACATGATGAATAAGGTGTTCATGGAATACTTGGATAAGTTTGTGGTAGTGTTTATTGATGATATACTGGTATTTTCCAAGACAGAGGTAGAGCATGCTGAACATTTGAGGTTGGTATTGCAGAAGCTTAGAGAGCATAAACTGTATGCGAAGCGAAGTAAATGTGAGTTTTGGTTGAAGGAAGTTTCTTTTCTTGGTCATATTGTTTCTAATGGAGGTATATCAGTGGATCCAGGCAAGGTAAAGGATGTATTGAATTGGAAACCACCTACTGATGTTAGTGAGATTCGCAGTTTCCTGGGTTTAGCTGGATATTATAGACGGTTCATTGAAGGGTTTTCTAAACTTGCTAAACCTATGACATCTCTGTTAGAGAAGAATGCCAAGTTTGTGTGGTCAGATAAATGTCAAGCTAGTTTTGAGGAGTTGAAAAAGAGGTTGACTACAGCGCCTGTTTTGGTTTTGCCAGATTTGAGTAAGAAGTTTTCTATTTATTGTGATGCTTCTCGTCAAGGTTTGGGATGTGTTCTTATGCAAGAAGGCAGAGTTGTGGCATATGCATCTAGACAGTTGAGAAAGCATGAGTTGAATTATCCTACACATGATTTGGAGTTAGCAGCTGTCGTTCATGCTTTAAAGATTTGGAGACATTATTTGATTGGACATAAGAGTGATATATACACTGATCATAAGAGTTTGAAGTATATTTTCACTCAGTCAGATCTGAATTTGAGGCAACGCAGATGGTTGGAGTTGATTAAGGATTATGATATTGAGATACACTATCATCCTGGTAAGGCTAATGTAGTAGCTGATGCTCTTAGTAGGAAGAGTTATGCCAATGAGATAAGAACATTGTCTATGGCTAGTGAGTTATGTGCTGAATTTGAATATTTGAACTTGGGAATTGTTATTAATGCAATGGAATTAGTAATAGAGCCTACTTTAGAGCAAGAGATCTATAAGGGTCAATTGAAGGATGAGAAACTAAAGAAGATAGCGGAGGATATAGTGATTGGTAAGTCACCAGGCTTTAGAATGGATGATAATGGAATTTTGTGGTTTGGAAAGAGGCTGTGTGTACCTGAGGATCAAGCTATTAGACAGGCAATTCTTCGTGAAGCTCATGAGTCAGCTTATTCTATTCATCCTGGTAGTACTAAGATGTATTTGGATCTTAAACAGAAATATTGGTGGGTTGGACTAAAGCGAGATGTGGCTGAGTATGTGGCTTTGTGTGATACTTGTCAGAGGGTGAAAGCAGAGCATCAGAGACCTGCTGGATTGTTGCAACCAATGAAGATCCCTGAATGGAAGTGGGAGGAAGTTGGTATGGACTTTATAGTGGGGTTACCGCGTACTCAGAGAGGTTATGATTCTATTTGGGTGATAGTGGATAGGTTGACTAAAGTTGCTCATTTTATTCCAGTCAAGACTAATTACACGGGAGTACAATTAGCTACCTTGTATATGGAAAGGATAGTATGTTTGCATGGAGTACCAAAGAAAATTGTGTCTGATCGGGGTACGCAGTTTACATCGCACTTTTGGCAAGCTGTGCATGAATCTTTAGGAACTAAATTGAACTTTAGTACAGCATATCATCCACAGACAGATGGACAGACTGAAAGGACCAACCAGGTATTAGAGGATATGTTGAGAGCTTGTGCATTGCAATATGGAACTAGTTGGGATAAGAGTTTGCCTTATGCAGAATTTTCTTACAATAATAGTTATCAACAGAGTCTTAAGATGGCACCGTTTGAAGCTTTGTATGGACGTAAGTGTAGAACTCCATTGTTTTGGGATCAGACAGGTGAATCTCAGGTGTTTGGTACAGATGTTCTTAGAAACGCAGAAGATCAAGTGCGAGTGATTCGTGAGAATTTGAGAGTGGCACAGTCTCGTCAGAAGAGTTATGCTGACAATAGAAGAAGAGATTTAGTTTTTGAAGTAGGTGATTATGTTTATTTGAAGGTGTCACCTATGAGAAGTGTGAAGAGATTTAACATGAAAGGTAAACTAGCACCAAGGTATGTTGGACCATTTAAAGTTATTGCTAGACGTGGGGAAGTTGCTTACCAATTGGAGTTGCCTGAGAATTTATCTGGAGTACATGATGTGTTCCATGTTTCACAACTTAAGAAGTGTTTGCGTGTGCCTGAGGAGCAGATACCTTTAGAAGAGTTGACTGTTAAGGAAGATCTTACATATGAAGAGTTTCCGATCAAGATTTTAGAAACTGCTGAGAGAGTTACTCGAAGTCGGATTATTAAGATGTGTAAAGTACAGTGGAATCGGTATTCAGAGGCAGAGGCAACTTGGGAAAGAGAGGATGAATTGAGAAAATCATATCCGCAGTTGTTTGAGTAAGCAGTTCAATCTCGAGGACGAGATTCTTTTAAGGGGGGTAGAATTTGTAACACCCAAATTTTGAGATAACAAAATTGGAATAAGTTAGATAATAAATAATTACAAAACTAAAATAATAATAAATTATATTTGTGTTGCATTCATGCTGTTGCATATATTTTATTGTGTGGTGTGAATTTGTTATACTTTATTTTATATTATTTTGGATGAGATTGTATTTTAAATACTTTTGAAAACAAGTAAATAAAAAAAAACAAAGAAACTTACCTGCTGTTGACCGGCCCGAAGCCATCTGGCCGGCCTGTTGGCCAGCGGCCGAGTTGGGCTTTGGAAAGAGCTGGGCGGGGTCCTTTTGGGCCGGTCCGATCAGCAGCCGCGCGGCCCAAGTTGGCCCAGTGCCGCGGCAGCCGTTCCCTTCCCCTCTTGGAGTCACTGACCGGTGGGGTCGCAGCGTTAGCTCCTTCTTCCTCATGTCGTAACCGAGTAGAACTCGAACCGAAGAACACCGCCGCGATCTTCCGTGATATCCGGGATTTGGTAATCGTTTTCGGTCACTTGAGGCTATAAATAGGAAGAGGGGATCCTCTAGTTTCCGTTTTTCACTTAAAAAGTTAGGGTTGCCACGGGAGAATCGAGTTTTAGGGCTAGGGTTGTTGGAGACCGGCGGTGCCTTGCGGGTGGAGCTTTCGGGAGGCGTCGAGGTCGATTTCTCTACGTGGGTGAGCTTATTTTCTTCTCCTCTTACTTTCTACGCTCTTAATTAGTGTTTTGGTGCGATGAATCGAGGTTTTGGAGGTCGCCGACGAGTCGGCAATGGAGCCGCCGTCCCATTGCTGTCGCGGGTAGCATGCGGTGATCGTAGGTGGCTTGTTTTTGGGTAGATGAGATCGCGTGGAGCTTCTCCACCGATTGGAGGTGGTAGGGGGTTGAGTGATGGTCGGATTTTGCGAGGCCGAAGTTTTCCGGTGAGCCGGTTATGGCGGGCGCGGTGGCCGGCGGCCGGAACCGGGGGAGAAGAACCGGAGTCGGTGACTGTGCACTTGCTGGTGATAGAGAGCCGTCCATCTCGTGATCTACGGCCAAGAATAGATCTTACCCCTTCGCGGGGTAATTTTTCTAAAGAGCCCCTGCACTTTTTCGTTATGTAACCCGCGGTCCTTGGCGCATTCCAGGAAATCCGTTTTCGCGTTTTGAAAGCGTATTTCCTTCCGGTTAAATCAAAAATACGTTTTCAGGTATTTACAGTTTTGCCACTAGGATTGTTTTAGTCATAAAATCTTCGTTTTAACTCCGATTTGATCCGTTCAAGTTGCATTAGGTTCGTATTTGTGAACTCTACATGTTAGTATAGTTTTACAGTTAGTTTTGATAATTTATTTTTCGAGGTTATAATTAAGTATTTATTTATCTATAGGAAATCTTAGAAAATTCATAACTTTTACGTTTTAACTCCGATTTTGGTGATCTTTGCGTCTGTGTGATCGTAGAAACGTGTAGAAGAGTTTTATAAACTTTTATTACTGTTTTGTTACTGTTGGTGTACTGTTCTAATTATATCTATTTGTTTGCTTCGTGTATGTTTGATTGGATGCATGTATGTTGTTGATTGATGATCGAGTATAGAAGGTGAGCAGTACTTGGACGATTCGGAGTATTACTTTGAGCCAAGTCAGCAGTATCATTTGGAGAGCTTTGATCAAGGCAAGTATAACACAGGACTATCCTTGCTACCTATTCATCAAAATGATCATACATATGCATGTGCTTACCTTGACAACCTTAGAGATTATAACTTAGTGATTGTTATCTTGATTCCTTGACAACCTTGGGTATGCATATGGGTAGCTATTGCTAGTGCTTAAACTAAGAACAATGATCTTGTAATTTGATTAATGGATTAAGCAATCAACTATTAAGATGATTTTATTATTGTTAAAAGGGGGCTAGAGCTTGTGTATTATTTTGATGCTCTAGTTACTCTCCGTAAGGACTTATCTGTACGTGATCATCCGGGATATACAGTACAGCTGTGAGGGCTATATGGCTCTGGCTTTAGTTGTTCAAGAGACCTTTTCTAGCTTGTTAGTGGTTACCTTAAATGGCGTAAGAATGGCTTGACACTTTGGGTGTAGTGCGAGCCCCTGGCCTAGTGTGTATAGGCTGCGGTTGTTGTGCCACAGGGAAGGGGGGTTCTACATCTGCCTGCCGAGTGAAATCTAATGGCCCTAACTTGTTAGACGAACTTTTGAGTGGCTTTATATGGTTCTCGGGTGTTTGGGCTTGATCTCCCCACTCATTTGGAAATCATGACTTACAGTGAAAGTGTACACCTCTGCGCAGAGTTAAAAACTGGTATACTAGCCGTGCTCACGGATACGAGCGGCCTTGGAACATTTACAGATAGATGATCATCATTGTTATATCATGTTTAATTACTGTTGTTATTATTATGCTCTTGTTAATGCTATTCATTATCCTTATTACAATTGATCATTGGTTCATTAATGGGAAGTGGTTTATCTTGATGCTACTCAATTGCTAATATATGATTAAAAAGCTAAACGCAGTTAAACAGTGTCTAGCCTTTTTGAGCCTCATGAACCCTGTGTTATATTTGTGGAGTTCGACATGAACTCACTCTTGCTATTTCCACCATAACAGATGAAGATAATGAGGAAGATTATCGGAATGAGTACTAGTCTTGATGTCAACCAGTCAACCGTGTCCCTGTGTGGAGTTTCCGCTGAAGAATTACTATTAGTTATTATTATCTATCGTTCAAGACTATGTCTTAAATATTTATTCGTTATGTAATAAGCACTGTGATGATACTTTGTAATTTGTCAACTTATGTGTGCGACTGTTTCCTGGGGTGCACATGAGTCTTTTATACATCCTATTTTTATCCTTAAAAATGGGTGTGACAAAATAACTGTGCAAAGAGACCTGATAAAGCAAGGTAACACCAGTGCAGCAGTATGAACTGTTCTTGTTCTAGGACTCAAGCGAACTTTAGATGTATGGTTTCTATATGCACAAGTGGGACAAATGAGAAAAATGCAAGCAAAATTATGGAACAAGCATGATTAACTCCCATGGCCCATACAGATTAAAACTACTATTTATCAACTTATATATATTTTGAAGGGCATCTACTTTTGTCTAAGAAATTAACTACTGTTATGATACAAAAATAATAATACAGCCAAACCATTCCATCAGTCCAATGGATGTACCTTCCGAACACTGGGAGGAATGGGACCATTTTCAATCTTAGGTTGAAAAGCATTTGGATTTCGTAGCTTTGTGTTGTTAATAGCGTCCTGCCTACCCTTTTCATTATCAACAGTGTTTCCACATTGTTTACAATTGCAACCATCACAGTAATCACCTGCTGCAAAACACTCACAGTACCTAAGAAATGGCAAGTTAGTCGCTGTACCTTCTATTCACATGATACTCTTTTCATAATAAATTACCATATTACATTATAAGTTGGTATTCATTAATTTGGATAAAGTACAAAAGTTGAACATACCAAATTGGAATATTAGCAAAATTTGAGAACAAAACAATCCAATGAGAAAAAAATAAAAAAAAAGATAAATGGACCAAAGCTAAACTGCAGGCTTTGCTTTAAAATGGCTCAGCAACAATATCTAATCTTCTTCAAACTGAGACTTGAGTATTATATCTCCCTTTTCTATATTTGTCCAACACATATAAACATCGCTCTAGACAAAACGAATATGCTCACCTCATGTAATCGCGTATTTTTAATACATTTTTCTACTGGTGAGGATAAGGACAATAGAGGAAACTCTTCATGTAATAGAATTAATCATCCTTTTTTTCTCTTCTGTGAAGAGATCAACCCATTCAACTCTAGTTGACAATTTAAAATATAGAACTTCCCATTAAGAAATAACTCAGAAGTATGCATTCAAAATTCAGTTAATCACTGACATAATAATGCAGTGCTGTCCCTATTTCCAAGAAAATGTAATGTAGAAGTATGCATTTGCATATATTACTCAACTACATTCAATGTTTTAATAAATGATGTGCATGATTGAAACAAAAAGTCTTGTACTCACAGCTTTAAACATTGTGAGTTTTTGCAATTACAGTGCTTCTTTTTCTTGGTTGGGGTGCCACTCTTCATTTCAACCACAGGCTTCCTGAAAAAAAAAAAAGATAAGCAAAATAATTTTTTTTGCACTTTGCATACGAGTACAGTACTTGCATTATTTCTGCAAGGACAAATGGAAGTAAACTCACACATGGACACTAAAATGACTTGCAAATAACTACTAACATATCACATAAGGCACATTCCCATAAAAACAAAACAGAATTGGGATGGCCATATCACGTGTGATTATTTTGGCACACATTGTTTTGATCTGTGCTCCAAGGCATCTGTTCTCCAAAAAATGACACCTCAGAGTTAACCAGACAGGAATGGAATCATAACGAAAAGTTATAAGCCTACATGTCTAAGAAGACCACATTACTACTAGTAACATTTATACCAATTCAAATTCAAAATGGTTAATAATGTCACCAGGAGAAAAATAGTCAAACTTTACTAATCCATTACCTCAGCATTGCAAAGCAGTGGAGTGCCTGCTGTCAGAACACATCTTAACACAACTTATAGTGCATCCTCATACATCATGTCCAACACCCTCACCCGCCCCCCCTCCACGCATATAATAATAATAATCCCTAACCAAGACTGACTAACTGCTGTCTACAAGCAACTAGGTATCTGAAAGAAAGAAGGTGTTTGGATATATTTAATTTGGAGTTTTAGAAACTACGGTATTAATAAAACCACAGTTTTTTTGGAGTCTAAAAAACTCGTTCCCAACCCTCTTTATTTTTGACATAGCTCGGGCGCGCGTCTACCTCTAATGGCGCATCTCATTTTCACTACTATTTTTAGAGATACATGCTATTTTTAGCAGCAAAGACACGACCAACTAGTCTCAAAAGCAATGTATTGTTATGTAGCCAAACACGTCAGGACTTTTCTTAAATAGAGAAACACTGCGGTTTCTAAATACGATGGTATTACATGCCTACGTTTTTAAAACTATGGTTTCGCAATATTACAGTTTAAAAAAAATAGCAACACCCAAACGGAGCCTTAGGCTTTTGAAAAGGACAAATGCAAACAAAAAATGCATCGGCCTGAATTCTGGATACCCAAAAATCAAAAGACCGTAGAGTAGAATTCAAATTCTCAAACGAAACAGTTTGCTCACATAGAAAGCGTGATTTCCATTGGCCATGGCCTCAGCACCGGCATAGAAGGCTGCACCTGCACCGCCGGCTTCGGCTGCTGTTGCGGCTGTGGTGGCGCCCTTGGCTCGGCTCCCGCTTCCGGCACCAGCGCCGGCGGCTCCACCTGCTGCTTCTCCTCCTCCATCACCAAACTAAACTTTCCACCAGCTTAGGTCATGAATTCCCCTATGGTTTGCCCGATTTATCCACCTAAACCACTCGCAAAGAACTCAAAATTCAATCTTTGCAGCCTGTCTCGAATTAGAATAGTTTGAATCAGGAGCCAAGAAACTCGACTTTCTGGTCAGCTCCAAGTCGAGATAATAGGAGGAAAAACTAAACAAAAGAAGAGCACCGATGGGAGGGGATCAAATCGAGAAGCGGAATTCGAAGAGGCGATGGAGAAGGATTCGGAGAGGTAAAGCCCGAGTGAATTTGGGCCACGGGCTGATTTGGGAGGGAGGTGGTGTGGGATGGGGGAGAAGAAGCTGATGGGCAACGCCGGAGGTTTGGTTGGCCTCTCGCCCAAATTTTTGAATCTCATGTATTATATTCTGTTTACTTTCCTTTTCCAGAACAATTTTTTTGAATCTTTGTCTGATGTTAGTATAAATCTTAGGCCATGTAAAGATTGCAAGTTTTTTTTTGTTGACTCTCTCTCCGTCACATCGAATCTAGGAACACATGCATGGAATAGTAAATGTAGATAAAAAATAACTAATTACTCAGTTTGATGGTAAATTACGAGACGAATCTTTTGAGCCTAGTTAGTGCATGATTGGACAATAATTACTAAATACAAACGAAAATGCTACAGTATCAAATTTCACTATCTCTCTTCAATCTAAACAAGGCCTTAGTTCCGCTGCTATAGCCGGAATAACTAGTGCACAGGGCCACAAATTTTCACCTATGTTTTTAGATTTTCTTTGCGGTGAAATTTGCCTTTGAATTTTAATTGTACAAGTAATTTAAATTATTTTTTGAGTGAAATGCGTTGTAGGTCCTTAGACTTTTCCCACCGGCATAAGTAGGTTCGTGAACTTTTTTTTTTTTGACTCAAATGGGTCCATTAACTAAGGCAAGGTGCCAGCCGTCATTCAAATCACGCCACTAAGGTCATGCCCGCCTACGTGGCATGCCACCGTGGACGCCACAGAGGCAGCATAGCACGTGCAGCCAACGTAATGAAGGGGAAGGTGTTGGCGTTTTGCACTTAGCCCCTCACCCACCTCTGCCTCTTGGTCTCCATCCTCCCATTTTTCCCTTCTCAGACAACGCCTGCAACGCAATCCAGCGCCGCCACTCCCTTGCCTGCCCATGTCTTCGTCCCCCGCAGCGCTTACAGACAGCGCCTGCAACCTGCCGCAGCCATGCACCCCCAACTAGCAGATCCAACGTTAGTAGGTAGTTCGTCGGCCTCGTACGGGGTCTCTCCTTGCCTCCCCTGCGCCGCAGCCTTACGGATCCATGGAGGTCACAAAAGTATGGAGCGCTTACTGGGCTACCCCTTCCACCCTGTCTAAAATGCGGTGACGAGATCATTGAGCTAAGATGTGGGCCTTCTTCTAAAACTTTGGGCGAGATCTTCTTCGAGTGTCGCCTCCATGATAGAAATGTAAGGCTTCTTTGCAGGGTCCTGCTTCTTTGATTTGCTTGCCATTTGGTGTATGATGACATGTGTGTGGGCATTAATTTATTTGTTCCTGATTTCGTAAATCCAGGATCCAAGTTCCTACCCATTCTACTTGTACGCCAAAAAGTATCAACAATGGTTATTGGGGAGTGGTTACATTGGCAATTCTGTCAGCAAGATGGACACTGGCAGTCCTAATATTTGTGGTCCTAAAATTTCAGTAGTAGCTGACAGTGTCAAGGTTGGATTAGAGTCTCTTAAGAGCCAACTAGAAGTAGTGCAAAATGGAGTACAGTCAGTGAAGAAAGATGTTGAAGGAGTGAAGGCTGCATTAGATTAATTGGATGGAAAGTGTGGAAATCTAATGGACATTGCAAAGCTTGGAATTGGCTGTCATGTATCGGTTGTTGTCTTTGTTGTTGTTGTTCTACTTGCAGTGTTATTGAAGTGAATTTCTTTGTGCATGTTGTAATGGGTACCAATTTAATGTAGGTTTAGTGCCTAGTAATGGACATGGCTGTGTAATGTAGGTTTAATGCCTAGTAGTGGACATGGCTTCATTTTGGATGTAATATACCAGTTGTAAGGTCCAAATAGGCTAGAGGGGGTGAATAGCCTAATTAAAACTTCTACAAGAATTACTTGACCACAAGTTAGTACGAAAGGTGGCGAAGCAAAAGCACTAGCTCTAACTAATTAAGCAAGCCACCTACATAAGTCTAGTATAAGGCTATTCACTAAACACAACAACAACTACAAGCTATAAACAAGAAGTAATACGAGAGAAGAGCTTTGAGTGAATATACCACCGTGAAGAGATGAGAAATACCAATCAATCAATTACACAAGAGAAATCCTCGGGAAGAGAATGACACAAGAATTTATCCCGATGTTCACTTGCTTCCCGGCAAGCTACTCCCCGTTGTGGCGATACACTCACTTGTCGGTTCGCGAGCTAATCGACTATCAAGAGTCGAGCCCCCGGCGGGCGCCGCACAACCGCACACAAGATGGGGATCCTCCAAGCCACGAGCTCCACTAGAGTATCCAATATGCGAACTCCCACGAGAAAGGATCAAGAACCCCTTACAACACTTGGTGAAGGCTCCAACAATCTCCAATTGTGAGCTCAATCACCTCCGCTGCTCCAAGCCGTCTACCGTGTCGGGAAACACGGAAGAGTAACAAGAAATCCGCAGCAACTCGAAGAACAAGTGCCTCTAGAATGCAACTCTCAAGCAATGCACTTGAATCTCACTCAATCTCACTCAAGATGTGCAACTATGCAAAGAGATGAGTGGAGGGGTTGTTCTCTAGCTCAAAGTATGTCTCTAGGTCTCAAAATGTATAAGAGCTGCCCTCAAACCCCGGCCAACGTTTATTTATAGCGAAGGGGTACGCAGCTAGCCGTTACGGACGACGCAGTTCAAAACGGGATGACCGGACGCACCGGTCAAGGTGACTGGATGCGTCCGGTCACTACAGGACAAGCGTGAACAGTGCGCGTCAGAAGTTACCATTGCTATGACCGGACGCGCCCTAGCGTAAGACCAGACGTGCCCTAGCGAATGACCGGACGCGCCCTAGCGAATGACCGGACGCGCCCTACCTGGTGTCCGGTCAGAGTCCAGTAAGCTCCCATCATGACCGGACGTGTCCGATCGTACATGACCGGATGCGCCTCGCGTCCGATCATCACTCCTGCGCTCTCTGCCCCTCTGGACGCCTGACTGGACGCGCCGGTCCCGTGAAGGACCGGACGCGCCGGTCGCGCGCTATGCTTCTGCGCACAGGTGAACTGCCCGGACGCGCTGGTCAGGCCAGACCAGCGTCCGGTCACTCACCCTAGGCACGCTGACCGAATGAACTGACCGGACGCGCTGGTCAAGCCGTGACCCGTCCGGTGCAGCGTCCGGTCACCACAGTGACCTCTGTTCGCCTCCGTTTCTTTTCCAACTTCTGGCATAGTAGAAAATAGGCATTTCACTTCCCCCAAAAAGCACCGAATTCTGCCTCACAAGCTCGGCGGGAGGGAGAGAGGAACCTAAACCCCTCTCTTTCGCTCAAACTCCACCGCCTTCGCAAAAGTGCTAACACCACCAAGTGTACATCACCATGTGCATGTGTGTTAGCATTTCACAATCATTTTCCAAGGCGTTATGTTAGCTCTTTACTAGATCCTAATGCATATGCTCAAGACAATGATCTAGTGGCACTTGATTCCCGAGCTAACCGTGATTGCCCCTCTTGATAGTCGGCTATCTATCCTAAACCAGGTCAATCACTTCTCTACTCATCTTAGACCGGTAAAAGGAAAACCCTATGGTTATACCTTTGCCTTGCGCTCTTAGATTCTTCTCTTCCACTTGATCATCATGTCCTTCATTTTATGTGCATCTCCACCATGATCATCATTTCATGTCCATGCACCATCTCTTTGTGATCATGTGGCCACCACTCCATGCCACATACACCTTCATCACATGTGTTGCATGTGCCTAACTCAAAACACTTAACACATGGCATTAGCAACTTGGTGTCATTAATTACCAAAACCAAACTTGGGCTTTCAATCTTCCCCTTTTTGGTAATTGATGACAACCATCACAAAGATATGAAATGAAATCAATTTTCAATTTCGATAGTATTAGCTCCCCCTACATATGTGCTTCCATGAGTTTGGTTCAATTATGCACATATGTATGGATTTGAATTTTGGGAGAGTTACTACTATCAAATTGATGCTAAGGTATATAGAATGGACCTTTGAAGCGTGATACCAATCGGAGTTGCCTTTATATACCATTCTTAGCATAGATGTAGCTAGACACCACTTGTAATACATCACTTGTAAAGATCACAAACACTAAAGTACCCCGTGAGATCAACATTATAAGCAAAAGGTGTCTAGATACCGCTTGTAAAGCTACTCTCAACAAATCATCATTCAAGTTCTATTTCTAGCAAACACCATTCAATCATGAATATCGAAATTAAATTTGCAATGCAACACATCATCATGTTAGTGCACATACAAATGCAACAAATAATTCATGAGCTTGCTCTCCCTACTTGTGTGCTCAATTTTAATTGATCCCTTTCTCCCCCTTTGTAACTTAACTTTTTATCTTTGTGACTTTTCTCTCCTCCTTATTATATATTTTCCCTTTTTGCAATATCTTTGTGACTTTTCTCTCCCCCTTTATCAACAATCACCAAAAAGGTGCCAATTTTAGTGAGAGATAAGTTAATCAATATAAGGGAGTCCAAAGTATGGTTCAATCTAGATCACTTGCCTAGAATATGTAATTCGGTTTCATCCAAGCACAAGCTTCTTCACACCTCATAAAGTATAAGGGTTATCTTGAGCATGTTGAATTACACATCATGAGCTTATTTTCTAGATTCAACACTAGGTTTGCAAGCCCACAAACATGTCATATGCTACCACTAGATCAATCAAACATAGAAGCAATAGTGGTACCATATATACATCAAAATCATTTGATTTTCATGAATGAGCCTATTTGTCATGCAAATATGTCTATATGTTCTAACCATGTTCTTAGCAAAGTATGAATGATATGCCAAACAACTTTACCTTGCTATGTTGGAGGAGAGGTATGTCATATAAGAATGTGGGGGTGCACTCATTTTAAGTTGGAGAAGTCAAGTATGTTCAATTCATTCTTTAACTTGTAAAATCTCTTCTCATCAAGTGGCTTTGTGAATATGTCGGCTAGTTGATCTTCGGTGCCAATGCTTTTAATGCTAATATCACCCTTTTGTTGATGGTCTCTTATGAAGTGATGCCTTATGTCAATGTGTTTGGTTCTTGAATGTTGAACCGGATTTTGAGTCATCTTGATAGCACTTTCATTGTCACAAAACAATGGCACATTCTTGAATTTGATTCCAAAGTCATTCAAAGTTGCCTTCATCTAAAGCAATTGTGCACAACAACTACCGGCACTAATGTATTCGGCCTCGGCGGTAGATAGTGCAACACTATTTTGTTTCTTTGATGACCATAAAACAAGAGACCTTCCTAGCAATTGACAAGTGCCACTTGTGCTCATTCTATCAATCTTGCATCCACCATAGTCGGAGTCCGAATATCCAATCAACTCAAAATTAGACCCCTTTGGAAACCATAATCCAACATCATGAGTGCCCTTGAGATATCTCAATATCCTCTTGGTTGCTTTCAAGTGTCTTTCTTTAGGTGAAGCTTGATATCTTGCACACTTGCACACACTAAACATCACATCTGGCCTAGAAGCGGTGACATAGAGCAAACTTCCAATCATAGACCGGTATAGCTTTTGATCTACCATGTTTCCACTATCATCAATACCCAATTGATCATTAGTGCCCATTGGTGTGCTCATTGGCTTAGCATCTTGCAATCCAAACTTCTTGATCATGTCCTTGATGTACTTGCCTTGACTTACAAAAGTGCCATTCTTTATTTGCTTGATTTGAAGTCTAAGGAAGTAACTAAGCTCTCCAATCATAGACATCTCAAACTCATTAGCCATCATATTTCCAAACTCTTCACAAAAGTCTTGATTAGTTGATCCAAAGATAATGTCATCCACATAGATTTGCAACACAAACAAGTCATTTCCAAGCTTCTTGGTGAAGAGAGTGGTGTCAACCTTTCCCATCTTGAACCCTTTAGAGAGAAGAAAGTCCCTCAACCTCTCATACCATGCTCTAGGTGCTTGCTTCAAACCATACAATGCCTTCTTTAGCTTGTAAATATGGTCGGGCTTCTTGTCATCTTCAAAACCAGGAGGTTGCTCAACATAAACTTCTTCATTGATGTAGCCATTGAGAAATGCACTCTTGACATCCATTTGATAGAGCTTGATGTTGTGTGCACAAGCATATGCTAATAAGATTCTAATTGCTTCCAATCTTGCAACCGGTGCATATGTCTCTTCAGAGTCAAGACCCTCAACTTGAGTGTATCCTTGTGCTACTAATCTTGCTTTGTTCCTTACAACCATGCCATCTTGATCTTGCTTGTTTCTAAAGACCCACTTAGTGCCAATCACATTGTAGTTTTTTGGCCTCTCAACAAGTTTCCAAACTTGATTTCTAGCAAAGTTATTTAGTTCTTCATGCATGGTATTTACCCAATCGAAATCCTTCAAAGCATCTTCTAATTTCTTAGGTTCTTCAAGTGACACAAATGAGTAGTGCTCACAAAAAGATGCTAGTCTTGATCTAGTTTGAACACCACTTTGAATTCCACCAATGATTTGGTCCAATGGATGATCTCTTGCAATATTAGTAGGTTGGAGTATTGGGAGTTGATTGCTTCCACTAGTTTGACCTTGAACTTGAGCTTCATCATGAGAACCACTAGAGTTTGCTTGATTTGTATCAATTTACACATTTTGGTTGATCACATGAGTATCATCATCATCATCAACTTGCATCGGCCTTATATCACCAATGTCCATGTTCTTCATTGCATTTGACAATTGATCTCCTCTCACATCATCAAGGTTTTGAGCTTCATTTTGAGATCCTTGGGTTTCATCAAACTCAACATCATGAACTTCTTCCAAGGTGCCATTTGTGAGATTTCAAACTCTATATGCTTTGCTTGTGGTAGAATAACCAAGTAAGAACCCTTCATCACATTTCTTTTCAAACTTGCTCAATCTAGTGCCTTTCTTAAGAATATAGCATTTACAACCAAACACTCTAAAGTATGCAATATTGGGCTTTCTTCCATTCAATAGCTCATATGGTGTCTTCCCAAGCTTACCATGGCAATATAGACAGTTGCTACAATAGCAAGCCGTGTTGATAGCTTCACTCCAAAATGAATGACTCACATTGTATTCACTAAGCATTGATCTAGCCATGTCAATCAAGGTTCTATTTTTCCTTTCAACTACACCATTGGATTGAGGAGTGTATGTTGGAGAGAATTGATGTCCAATACCAAGATTATCACACAATTTCTCAATTCTTGTGTTCTTGAACTCACTACCATTGTCACTTCTAATCTTCTTGATGGTGATTTCAAACTCATTTTGCACTCTCTTAACAAAAGACTTGAATAGATCATAAACATCACTCTTGTCATAGAGAAAGAACACCCAAGTATATCTAGTGTAGTCATCAACAATCACAAAACCATACTTGTTGCCACCAATGCTAGTGTATGTTGTTGGCCCAAACAAGTCCATGTGCAATAGCTCAAATCCCTTTGATGTGCTCATTTCACTCTTACTAGGATGTGCATTTCTAACTTGTTTGCCGGCTTGACAAGTACTACATGGTTTATCCTTCTCAAAGGTGACATCCTTCAAGCCTCTAACTAAGTCATGCTTCAAAAGTTTGTTCAATTGTTTCATTCCAACATGACCAAGCCTTCTATGCCACAACCATCCCATACTAGATTTGCTAAGCAAGCATGATGTCAATTGTGTCTCACTATCATTGAAGTCAACCAAGTATAAGCTACCATGTCTAAATCCTTTGAATATCAAATTTGATCCATCAACACTTATGACTTCAACATCATCACTACCAAATATGCACTTGAAGCCAAGATCACAAAGTTGTGCCACCGATAAAAGATTGAAATCCAAGCTCTCAACTAGCAACACATTATATATGCTCATGTCATTTGAGATAGCAATTTTACCAAGCCCCTTGACCTTGCCTTTCTTGTTGTTGCCGAAAGTGATAGCATCAAAACCACCATTTTGACTTGTATCAATTGAATTGAACATACAAGAGTCTCTGGTCATATGTTGAGTGCACCCACTATCAAGCACCCAATGCCTTCCTCCGGCTTTGTAATTGACCTACAAGACAAGATCAATTCCTTTTAGGTACCCAAACTTGTTTGGGTCCTCCAAGGTTAGTGACCAAGTTCTTTGGTACCCAAATGGCTTTCTTCTTTGAGCCCATCCATGGTGCACCAATGAACTTAGCATGAACACCATTTGTACCCTTGGTAAGTATATAGAAAGAATCAAACTTAATTGAGGATACATTAGCTTTGGATTTCTTGTTCATGCATTGTTGCTCTATGTGACCAACTTGCTTGCACACTTTGCAATAGCTACCATTGTTCTTCACAAAACGAGTCTTGTGAGGAGCAAAAGAGGCCTTGCCTTTCTTGGGGTTATAGCCCAATCCCTCTTTGTAGAGAGAGGCTCTTTGGCTACCCAAACACATAAGCAAGCGGTCCTCACCACCATAAGCCTTAGCTAAGGTGTGATTAAGCTCTTTAACCTCCTTGAGATTTTCATTCTCAACTATAAGTGTGGAGTCACAAATGAAACCATCACTACTAGATTAGGATGATATAGATGCGCTACATGAAGGGTTAGTGGGAGCAACAATAATAGGCTTATGACAAGATTCATCAATTATATCACATGATATGCCTATGTTGCAAGTTTTAGCTTTCTCAACATTAGTTGACATGTTTTCACATTTTTCAATTAGAGAGGAATGAGCTTCTTCAAGCTTAGTGTGAGACTTTTGAAGCTTCTTATGGTCTACCTATAGACTCTCATAAGATGTTCTGAGCTCATCAAGTTCTTGCATAAGGTTTTTCTTTTCCTTAAGCAAGCCCTTGCACTCCTTTCTAGATTCTTTAAAATGTTGAGTGCAATCTTCTAGCATAGTGATTAGTTCATCTTTAGTGAATTCTTCTTCATTACTATCACTATCACTAGCATTATCATGATCACTCTCATCGTCGGATGATACCTTAGCGGCCTTAGCCATGAAGCACGATGGAGTGTCGAAGAGGGAGACCTTCTCTAGGATGGCAATGCTAGCATGACCCTTCTTCTTGCTCTTGTTGTCATCCTCATCATCACTTGAGGAATCATCACTATCCCAAGTAGCAACATGAGAATCATTCTTCTTCTTATGAGAGCTCTTCTTCTTTTCTTGCTTCTTCTTCTCCTTCTTGATAGCATCCTCATCATCACTATCATAAGGACACTTTGCAATGAGATGGTCCTTACTATGGCATCTAAAGCATCTCATGGTATGCTCACTCTTCTTGGATGAGATCTTCCTCCTTCTTGCACGATAGCCTTTCTTCTTCATGAATTTGCCAAATTACTTGACAAAGAGAGTCATCTTCTCATCAATGTCATCACTATCACAAGAGCTTGAGTCTTCATCACTTGATGATTCAATCTTGAATTTTCCCTTGGATGTGGTGGCTTTGAATGCCACACTCTTCTTCTTTTCATTATCTTTCTTCTCATGTTCCTTCTTCTTCTTCTTGACCAACTCATCCTTCTCATCATCTTCTCTATATGAATCATCGGTCATCACTTCTTGGAATATTTGTTGAGGAGTTGAATCCTTCAATGTAGTCCTCACTAGCACGGTGATCAATGTATCAAATCTCTTGGGTAGACTTCTCAAGAACTTCATAGAGAATTGATTATCCTTGACCTCCTCACCAAGTGCCTTGAGCTCATTGACAATGACTTGCAACCTATGAAACATCTCCGGTACACTCTCATCATCTTGCATCTTGAAGCTTGAAAAATTTTCTTGCAAGATATATGCTTTAGCGGTCTTTGTGCCCTCGGTGCCCTAAAATGTTTCTTCTAGCTTGGCCCAAGCATCATGAGCAATCTCTATGTTCTTTACTTGCTCAAATGTATTGTCATCTAATGCTTCATGAAGAGCACTAATGGCAATGTCATTGTATTGGAGCTTCTTCTCTTCCACCGGTGTAGGTGCTTTCGGATTAGCAACCTCAAATTTTGTTTCAGTGACCTTCCACACTTCTCTATTGATTGACTTTAGGTGTGTGGTCATCTTAACCTTCCAATATGCATAATTTGTGCCATCAAAATGAGGTGCCTTCTTGATGTTGTTGATGTGCAAGCTTAATTGAGCCATTTCTTTTTCACCGTAGGTTGTTAAGCCTCAAATAAACGATGCCTCGGCTCTGATACCACTTGTAAGGTCCAAATAGACTAGAGGGGGGTGAATAGCCTAATTAAAACTTCTACAAGAATTACTTGACCACAAGTTAGTATGAAAGGTGGCAAAGCAAAAGCACTAGCTCTAACTAATTAAGCAAGCCACCTACACAAGTCTAGTACAAGGCTATTCATTAAACACAACAACAACTACAAGCTATAAACAAGAAGTAATACGAGAGAAGAGCTTCGAGTGAATATACCGCCGTGAAGAGATGAGAAATACCAATCAATCAATTACACAAGAGTAATCCTCGGGAAGAGAATGACACAAGAATTTATCCTGAGGTTCACTTGCTTCCCGGCAAGCTACTCCCCGTTGTGACGATACACCCACTTGTCGGTTCACGAGCTAATCGACTATCAAGAGTCGAGCCCTCGGCGGGCGCCGCACAACCGCACACAAGATGGGGATCCTCCAAGCCACGAGCTTCACTAGAGTATCCAATTTGCGAACTCCTGCGGGGAAGGATCAAGAACCCCTTACAACACTTGGTGAAGGCTCCAACAATCTCCAATTGTGAGCTCAATCACCTCCGCTGCTCCAAGTCGTCTACCGTGTCAGGAAACATGGAAGAGTAACAAGAAATCCGTAGCAACTCGAAGAACAAGTGCCTCTAGAATGCAACTCTCAAGCAATGCACCTGAATCTCACTCAATCTCACTCAAGATGTGCAACTATGCAAAGAGATGAGTGGAGGGGTTGTTTTCTAGCTCAAAGTATGTCTCTAGGTCTCAAAATGTACAAGAGTTGTCCTCAAACCCTGGCCAACGTCTATTTATAGTGAAGGGGTACGCAGCTAGCCGTTACGGACGACACAGTTCAAAACGGGATGACCGGACGCACCGGTCAGGGTGACCGGACGCGTCCGGTCACTACAGGACAAGCGTGAATAATGCGCGTCAGAAGTTACCGTTGCTATGACCGGACGCGCCCTAGCGTATGACCAGACGCGCCCTAGCGAATGACCAGACGCGCCCTACCTGGCGTCCGGTCAGAGTCCAGTAAGCTCCCATCACGACTGGACGCGTCCGATCGTACATGACCGGACGCGCCCCGCGTCCGATCATCACTCCTGTGCTCTCTGCCCCTCTGGATGCCTGACCGGACGCGCCGGTCCCATGAAGGACCGGACGCGCCGGTCGCGCGCTATGCTTCTGCGCACAGGTGAACTGACCGGACGCGCTGGTCAGGCTAGACCAGCGTCCGGTCACTCACCCTAGGCACGCTACAGAATGAACTGACCGGACGCGCTGGTCAAGCCGTGACCGCGTCCGGTGCAGCGTTCGGTCACCATAGTGACCTCCGTTCACCTCCGTTTCTTTTCCAACTCCACCGCCTTCGCAAAAGTGCTACCACCACCAAGTGTACATCACCATGTGCATGTGTGTTAGCATTTCACAATCATTTTTTAAGGCGTTATGTTAGCTCTTTACTAGATCCTAATGCATATGCTCAAGACAATGATCTAGTGGCACTTGATTCCCGAGCTAACCGTGATTGCCCCACTTGATAGTCGGCTATCTATGCTAAACCCGGTCAATCACTTCTCTACTCATCTTAGACCGGCAAAAGGAAAACCCTATGGTTATACCTTTGCCTTGCGCTCTTAGATCCTTGTAACACCTCTGGGTGTTAAGCAGGCATTCACATCCTAAATTATAATCATTTGCATTTCATGTATGATCATCATCACATGTAAATTAAGTTAGAATTTATTTAAAACTGTGATAATCATGTTTGAACTCTGAATTAGTAAAAGTCCAAGGTAAAAGTGGTAAAAATTTGTGGAGCTATAGCTTTAAATAACTTAGAAATAAGTAGCATGATTTTTGGAGCAAGTTTTGTATTAAAAATCTTCCCAAATTTTGCTTTTAAAAACATTCAGAAAAATGAGTTATCATTTAAAATTTTGACTTTAAATCGCCAATTCAAAATCTATTTAGAATTTTAAAAAGTGCCCAAAATGAAAGTTGTAGAGAATTAAATTTTGAACAACTTTTGTTTTGGGGACAATTTGTGAAAATATCTTTTTCATCTTCAAAATTTGAATTTGAATCAAATATAAAATCTGAAAATATATTTAGAAAAGAAAAAAGAATTCCTTACCTTAGCGGGCCATCGCCCCATTTCCGGCCCAGCGACCGAAGCCGGCCCGCGCTCGCCCGCGCGCTCGCCCGCTCCCGCGCGCGCGCGTCTCGCTGGCGCCCACGGCAGGCCGCGTCCGCCGCGTGTCAGCCGCATGCCAGCGACGCTCAGCGCGTGGCCGCTGTGGCCCCCGCTGCCCGAGCTTACCTCCACCAGAGCCGCCTCCTCCTTCTCCACTCGCTCAGTCTTTCCCTTCTCGCCTCACAGCAGAGAGCCAGCAGCAGCCGCGGTTCCGCCTCCGCCACCGTGCGCCATCGCTGGCACTGCCGTTCCGGCCACCGCAGCGCACCAACGACGCCTCCATCTAACCCCGAGCTCCGCTCTTCCATCACGCAGCCAGTGCTCGCCTCCGTTGCTCGTGGTAAGCCTCCTCTCCGCGTGAATTGCTCGCTGGAGCAGAGCCGAGTTCGCCAGAGTTTTTCTGTTCCGTGGACCGCTCTCTTCCGCCCCACCTTTTTCCCTTCTAGCACGCTCATCTTGCTCGCCATGGCTCATCGTTGCTCGAGCACCTTTCCAGTGATCGTGGCATGGTTGGGGATGGCCGGCCGGCGACCACCCACGCCGCCGCTCCGCCATTGGCAACGGCGAGCCTATTCCCGAGCTCCTCCGGTCATGCCGTTTGCACCAACGTGACCGCCTTGGCACGGGGATCACGATTGTGGTGACCTCACCGCCGGCGAGCTCACCGGCGGCGAGAACCGCGCAGTCAGCGCCTCTCTCTCCTTTGTGTGGCTGAAATGTGGGGTCATGGGCCCACCTGTCTGCCTCCTCTCACGCTCGCGTGTGCACTGCACCAGGTGCGTCCAGCATTTTCAGCGGCTGCAGTTAAATGGGTTTTTAAAAATGATTTTTTAGAAATTGTTAAAAGGGTTTCTACAATCCATAACTTGCTCATTTTAGCTCCAAAAATTGTGAAACAAATTTTGTAGTGTTTCTCTGGACTAGATCTACAGTTTAAAAATATTGCATGTCAAGATTTAAATACTTTGCTGTAGAGTTTTTATTTAATCACTAGAACTGTTGTTTTCTTGTTAAATATGTAGTAAATCACAGAAAGATCAGAAAAATATGGTTCCACTTGCTATAATTTTCTTTTGTGATGTACCTTCTAGGAAAAATATATGCCATGCATGTTCTGTGGAAAAATCTTGAGTTGTAGTACAAGTGTTTAATATTGTTAATAATTGTTATTTTTGCTAGAGAGAAAAATATGAATAAAATAAGCATGTAATAATTTTTCTATAGTGATGGTTTATTGTGTAGAATGTAGGAAAATTGTTAAATCTGTTGTTTGATACTTTTCATAGTATAAAGTATTTTTATGCTAATTTTTAGGCCCTAGCTTGTTATTTTTGTGTAGGCAGTTCTATTAATCCTAATACAATGAAATTTTTGTGGTATGCTAGATTAGATGATAGAAAGCTACTGTAATTTTCTCAGATTTTTCTGTGCTACTAAAATAGGTGTTGCTGTTCAAACCTAGTTGCAATTAGGGTTTTATTTAACTTTGTTAATGCATGACTAGTGAATAGGATTTTGCTTTGGTGTATCTTTGAAGCATTTAATAAAATGTGCTGGCTTAGCATGGTAGTGGTAGAAGAGAATACAGTAGATGACATATGCTTGTAATTTGTATTCATGGATGATGTTGACTACCTTAAAGAAGAAATGTATTCCTACTTCATGAAATAAAGTGAACTTAATTATCTACATTTCATTCATCATGACCATTACATGTCATTTTCGCAGTGCATCTAGGCATTAGCACTTATACGATTGTATCATATAGGATCGCAGGAAGTAACGTCGGTAGTAGTTCCCGAGGAGCCGGAAGAGCGGCCTGAGGAGCAGGAAGTGCCCAAAGCCGGCGAGGAGGTCGGTGAGGATCTTCTGGAGTGCCCAGACCACCGTCCGAGCTCTTTCGAGAGAGGCAAGCCCCGGAGCATTTCTCTCCCCCGGTTTGCAAAGATTTTATGAATGTTTTACTTTAACTGCTGCATTAAGTTTAGGAGTTGTTTGCAACCGTTGCTGCATTATATCTTGTTTACTACGTTCTACCCTATCCTTGTCACCTTGTCATTCGCAGTCAAGTAATTGCTTAGCTTGCTTAGACCGGTAGAAGTCAGGTGATTTCCTATCACCTGCGAGCTATAGGTGTTTACCTAGATCTGCTTGAGAAAAGATGTCATCATGAAATAACAAAGTGTTAATGTGAAATTGAGACCGGACGGAAACTTGCAGGGTTTCGGACTGTAGTGTTTTCCGTCTGTGTCGATTAAGGACCATCCGTTGTTGGGCCTCGGGTCATGTTGAATGCATGCCTCACATTTAGCTGGCCGGATAAAGTACCTTCCGACCGCGAAGCTGGGAGATTATTCAGGCCGAGTGGATTGCCCGCAACGCACTGTACCGGAGTAGTAGTGGCAGGATACGGGGGCGCGATGATAAGGCCAAAGAGCAGTCGGGCGGCCCCCGGGTACATGTGGTTCCTGGCAAGCTCACGACTTCACCTGAATGGTTGACTCGGTGACCAACACCTCACTTTAGCGGGTGAGTGAGGTTTATGTGAGGAATAACTTACCAGCTGGTTAATAATCGATTCGAATCACCATCGTTCACTGGATAGTGAGCACTTGACTTGAGCTACTTCATCGTAGTAATATTGATGGAACACTTGGATAGTTATATGAAATATGGCATAATGGAAGTTGTTAGTGATCATTGGTTATCATTACCAGTTTAATTACATGTTACTTTAGTACAGGTGCAAATGTAGTTGACAGGTTAATAAAGATTTTAACTGGATGCAAAGCTTTTGTAAAGATTCTCTAAATACTAAAAAGGCCTTTTGCAAATGAGTCAGCTACCCCACCAGACAGCCTATCATGATTCCTTGGTGTCTTTTATTTTTGGTTCTGTCGGGTAAGTCTAGCTGAGTACTTTCTTGTACTTAGGGCTTTGTTCCCACTTGTTGCAGATGGGCAGATGTATTATGGCTACTGTATCAACTGTCTTTATCCTGCAATGGGAGAAGCTTAGGACTATGGGCAATGATCATTCACTACATCTCGTCTGATGCTTTTGATGGAAGATGACCCTGAACTGGCAATGTATTTTGGAACTCTAGGTGCGTGTGTGATTTGAACTAAATGCTTCCGCTACTTTCAATTCGAAACTGGTTTGTAATAACTATGTTTAAACTCCGATGTATTTGTGCCGTGAACTTTTTATGTAACTTGTGATGGTGACCGCTGAACTTATGACGATCTTGGCTGGTATGCAAGTTGGTTTGAAATCCATCGTGATTTCACGGACTACCGGGTTATACGGGCTTAAGTTTGCTAAATCGTCTGCTCGTTGGATGGTTTTCTTACTTAATCTCGTATAATTGGTCGGTTCTGTTACAGCTGGTATTGGAGCATGGTTAAGCGGGTTTACTGTTCACAAGTGTATTTAAAACAAAAACGTGTTTGAAAAACATGAATTACAAACTAAGAGTGTGCGAGTGGTCATATCCTTGATGCCCAATAAGGACTCTAGGTGGCTTAATTAAGTACTGACATGGGGGTTCTTGCACCATATTTCTCTTTCATTGCTCATACGGCGTGCTATTGTATGAGTGCCACTTATTTGAGTGATAATGTATGGATCAGTTGCCTCTACGCCTCGGTAAGTGTGAGATATGAGAGCATGATCGGATACACCGCCGATCTAGGGAGAGTGCTTATATGATACTAGAGTACTTACATGTTTTACGCATGTTTTTACAAAAGTGTCGCATGTGTGGTTGTTCCGTCCGTTGAGGCGATGCCGTCAATAGGACGATGTTTTGGGTGGTTACTACCGTTGTACGAGTATCTGGGGATTCGTGTAGAGCGTGTAGATAGATTTACTACTTTCATACATGCATAGGGTTTGGGCTGAAATTAATCTTCTGCAGGTACATAACAGCGTTTCTCGTGTGGAACGTATTAGTTACGTTTATGAGAGATCGCCTGTATGCCACCGAATTCGTCGATAGATATCATTTATTTCTTAAGTTTGTGGGAACGTAAGAAACGTGCATGCATCATGTTGCTTGCGCATTTCATTCATGCCATGCATTCCTCCCCTTATAAATTGATTATCCCCTTTTGATAAAATTTATACCAACTTAAAATATGTTCTCACCGGGTAATCGAAACTTTTGGTACAGATGGCCCGCACGAAGCAGACTGCTCGTAAGTCCACAGGTGGAAGAGCACCCCGACGCCCGTTGGCCCCGCGGGAGTGCCACTGTCACACCCATTTATCGACCAAATGGAATGCATACCCTTATGTGCGCCCAGAGATCAATCACACATAAGTTCACAAATTATAACAAAAGTATCATCACAAATGTTATTACATCATGATATTTAAACACATAGTCTTAACACAAATGTAGCGGAAGTATAAATAAAAATCTCTCGTGGTAGCTCCAGTCACAGGTACATTGACTGGTTGACAGCAAGACTAGTAATCTTCAGGGAAGTAGGCGTAGTAGTCACTATTACCTCCATCTGTTACCCATCCGGGATTTTTATCCAAGTAAGAGAAATAAACAAGCGTAAGTACATCTTGTACTCAACAAGTGTAACATGGGGTTCATGAGGCTCAAAAAGGCATATTCATTGGTTTATCAGCATGTAGCTTTTAGTTAGCATGATTTTAGCATAACAATAGCATCAAATTGTCTCAATATAAACATTAAACATATGATCCATGTGAAATGATTAATGAACAGCAAAAACATAATCATAAACAATTATTCAACTATTCCATAAGGGTCCAAGGCCACTCGTGACCGTGAGCACGGCTGTTATAACAGTTTTACACTCTGCAGAGGTTGTACACTTTCACTGTGAGTCGTGTTACCCAAATGCCCGGGTTAATTACTCCCAAAACACTACCAAGGTGAGCAGGCAGGGTAAACACTATGAAGTCTTTCGAAGGTTCGTCTAACAAGTTAGGGTCATTAGATTTCACTCGGCAAACAGATGTAGAGCCCCCCTTCCTGATGGCACAATAACACGCAGCCTATACACATGAGGACAGAGGCCGCACTATACCCGATTCGTCAAGCCATTCTTACGCCATAAAGGAATACCTCTAACAAGCTAGAAAATGTCCTTCTATATGACTAAAGCCAGAGCCATATAGCCCCCACAGTTGTACTGTAAATCCCGGATTGTCGCTTATAGATGAGTCCTTATGGAGAGCAATTAGAGCATCAAAAGTAACCCCCATGCTCTAATCCCCTTTAAACATTAATCAAAATTATCTTTTAATGTTTGTTGCATATTCCTCTAATCAATTTACATGATCATAGTCCATGTTTAAGCACTAGCCACACTACTCAATGCAATATAATGGGTACCAAGGTAAAAGATCAATCGCTAAGTCATCCTTAACAAGGAATAAATGCATAATGATATTAATTGCATAAGGTGAATAGGACAACAAGGATTATCCCATGCTATACTTGCCTTGCTCAAACTGGTCCTGAAGATCTTGCTCGTAGTAAGGCTCTTGATCTCCAACGAATTTCTCACCGTCTATACTCGATCAACCAATATCAACAACACACATCCAGAGGCAATCATGCATAGACAAACAAGACTATAATTAGAACAATACACCAACAGTAAGAAAATAAAATAAAAAGTCTTTAAAATGAATCTACAACTTGCTAGGATCACACAGACGCGAAGATCACGAAAATCGGATCTAAAACGACAAAGTTATGAATTTCCAAAGATTTCCTATAGAAAAATAAATACTTTAATAAAAACTCGAAAATAAATTAATCCAAACCTACTGTACAGTTGTATAATTACATAGAACTCGCAAATATGAATCTAACGCAATTTGAATGGACCAAATCGGAGTTAAAACGAAAATTCTACAACTAAAACAATCTGAATGGCAAAACTGTAAATATCAGAAAGCGTATTTTTCTTTTTCCGAAACGAATTACGTTTTCAATAAATCAAAACGTATTTTTCCAGATTACGCTTTGGACCGCGGGTTACATACTTAAAAACTTCAGGGTTTCTTTTGCAAAATCACCAGCGAACCGGTATCTTCTATTTACAGCCGTTAGATCTAAAACGAACGGTCCGGATTGGATCTGGGGAAAACGGGCGGCGCTCCGGCCGGAATCGAGCCCGACGGCGAGCTTCCACGGCGGCGCCATCGCTGGAAAAAACTAAAACACGGCTCCGGCCACTATTCGACGAAAGAGATACACCGGGAGGTAGCTGGAAGCAAGGCGAACTCACCCCAGGCAAGAACTAGGGCACGGTCGTAACGCAACAAGAACTGAGTTAAAATTAGATTGCTTTTAATTGGGAAGCTATTAAATAAATATATTAATCTAATCACTATTTATAATTAATAAATTTATAATCAAGTGACATGATAAAGGTTACCACTATTGCATACAGCGCGACGACGCGAATCTAATGCAACTGGAATGACTCGAAACAGAATTAAAACGTAAATGATATGACCTAAACAAGATTATACGTGTACACGTATTTTTATTGTATTTCGAGATTTGTTTTTCTAAAGGAAAACGGCCATAATGTTTATATGACATCATGATGGCGTCATCAAGCTAGCAAGGAATCGATCGATGCTTCGACATGGCTGCGTTTTCTTGCACATGCATGCACAGGTGGCTGCGCTCTCGTCCCAACTGTAGGTTGAGCACGGCGCCGCTGGAGCAGCAAACGGCGAGAACGTACGAAAGTGGTGCCGGTTCTGCTCTGCTCGTCGGCGAGGTCACAAGAAACGTCAGAACCGAAACTATCGTTAAAAAGAAATGACTATCAGAAGTTTTTTTATTATTATAAAAGAAACAATTACAAGCTTGATTTATATTGACTAATCCAATGTGAGAAAACCGATTCAGGTTAGTTAAACTATATTATATTTAAAAAGACGAGTTGAAACTATTCACATTTTATTTTATATAAACAAGCTTGTATCATTTAATCAAATTAAACTTTAACTTTGCAAACGAAAAAAATGCATGTGTGAAATCATCTAAACGAGTTATCGTGTATGCAAGGTGCTTAAACTAAGAAAAATTAATTTGAGACATATTGTATATTAATAATATTTTATCATCTATTTATGAAAAGTTGATGCAAACAACATAGGTGGTTATTCACGTTAGGAATAATAACAAGGGGTCTCTGAACGACATCATATGAATAATTAAAGTATTGAACTTGCATGAAGCTACTTAACATGCGGACTGCAATTTGATTAAATAGATGGCTAAGTTCAGAGTTAGATTGATAATCTGAACTCGAATCATTATCGGATATTAGATGGATAAGAGAAACACCTGCTTGTCAAACAGCCTTGTTGGACAGAGCAGCTTGATCATCCGATAGGCTGCTCTCTGGCCGGTCGATCGCTGCAACGACTCATGGACGTTTGCTGCCTTCTATCCTAGGCACGCCATCTTCTTGCTTGCACACGTAATAGATGGTGTCCAGTGCAGCTTCAAACAGGAACGGACCATGTCTGCACGTGTAGTAGGTTGGATTGCAGCAGGTAGATGGCAACGGCCGTTATAGAGAGGCACAAGAATCACAGATTAGTGCTCACCGAAAATAGAATCGTGACGGAGACGACGGCCGGCATGGACATCCCAAATACATGGTGCTCCAGGGACTTGAGAGCGGAGATCGACACAGAGCATCTAGGCATGGCCGACGGCAGCGGCGAGTCTTAACTTGAGCAATATATAAGCTCCCATGGTGAGCAGCTGATGATGAGTCATGGATCAAGATCAAAACCCGTGCCGGATTGGCGAAACTTCTGGGGACGGTAAGGCGAAGCGAGGTGGCGGTGGAGATTTGGGCGGCGCCGACGTGTGTTGGTCCCAGTTAGGGCTTGGACGCTGAACGTTTAGTGCGGGGAACAAGAGGACTCGATTTTGGCCAGGAAAAGAACCTAGCGAGGAGCGGCCTAGTTTCTAGGTGGATGCGGCAACATCATAAATGGCAGCCGGTAGAACTTGACGTGGGTTCAAGATTCTGTGCAGGCCATGATAAGGAAAAGAAACCGGAAACAAAGAATATAGAAGTAAACCAAAGATTGCCGGGAGATTCTCAAATGTAGACTAAAAAGTAAAGAAGATATATATATGTATATATGTATGATTTGAGTCGATTTGGTTTAAGATTGGATTTTTTTATTTTCGGAATTATTTAATATCATGGCTAAGAATAATTCTAGAAAATCTAGAATTACTATTTGAGCCACGAAAAATACTAAGAAAATCACAAAACTTCGGGAAAATTTCTCAAAGACATTATGGAACATGACATACCCAAATAAAGTATTTGGAGCTCATGATAAGATAATTTGAAGCATCTAAAAATTAGATAATGCTCACAGAAAATGGGAACTAGCTCCAGAAAAAGCCAGAACAATTCCTGAAAAGTTCACAGAGACATGTGGATAGATAATGAACGCAAAGAAATGATTTATATTTAGAGTAGAAGGAAAAGATCTAGAGCAACTCCATATGAAACGGTTAAGATAGAAAAAGGAGCTATTTTGATTACAGAAAACGACAGACAAGCCAGAGAAAGATAAATGACTTACTAAACGCGCTTTGAAAAGTTTATGCATTCACAACACGAAGTCAAACAACAAGCAAACATCACACCAAGTAAAAGCCCATCAAATTAGTTCAAAAAGAAAAATTAAAATCTCATTTTTTTTCTATTACTTACTAATGTTAAGATAAACTAAACTTGGTAATTTTTATCCAAATATTAAAACATTTATTTTATTTAGTGTTTCCTATGCACAACCCAAAATTGAAAATTTTGGGGTGTGACAGCCACAACATGGACACCTTTCTGAGCGAGTTTGGCATGCCAACTTTGCTTTGGAGAGTGCTCCATGATGTGGGGTACCCGGAGGGTCAGGAGCCGGTGTACTCTTGGAGTGAGAACCAGTTGGCAGAGGATGGACTGGCAGTAGTGAAGATCACTGTCCCTGCTCTTGGTGATGCTCCAGAATGGGATGGTTGGCACTTGGAGTTTGAGGGACGCACTCTGGTTGAGGGTGCAGAGGGAGCAACTTTCCGTGTCATCCGGGACATAATGAGCAGATTTCCCAATGAGCTGGCAGCAGCCTTGGCTGGCACTTTTTCGAGAGATGATCCTCACGATGCTATTTGGGTACAACCGCAAGGAAGTGCTTTAGTCAAAGGCCCAAGCGAAGGACAGGCTAGCGACAACCATGCTATGAGTGCGATGTATGCAGCTATCAGAGCATACTAGAGTCTAGAGTGCACGTATTGGACTTTGACTGGTTTGCGTAGTGATGATCGGCTCAAAGCAAGAAAACAAAAGAAGAGGCAGGCACGTGCTATCGCTAGTTTGCAGGAGCAGTTGGCTGACATGAGCTTGCAGCGAGACCAAGCTCTAGAGAGAGGTGATAGTTCTATACAGCGGGTGCATGCGTTGACTCAGGCCAACAATAATGCAGACCGCATGATTGGACAGTTGGTTCAGGAAAGGAATGAAGCCTGGAACGAGAGGAACCTCCTGAGGCAGAGGGTCGGCGAGCTAGAGGAGTACAATGTCAACTTGCATGAGGAGTTTCATGCGCTCTATAATGGGATTGGCCCGTATGCTCCTCTAGAAGCCGCCGGTATGGACGTCGACGACGATGAGGATGAGCCTGCAGCCGCACCTGCCGACGACGACGCTGCTACTAATGGTAGCAATGGTGACGTCTCTGACCCCGACGATGGCCCCGAGGAGTAGGCTAGTTGCTTTGCGTTAGCTGCTAGGCCCTGTCACGATGACCTTCTTTTAGCTTCATGTATCTTGATGTATCTCGTTTGAACCTTGAGACTTGGTAGAATGTTGGATCTTGGTTATTCATGTGATACCTGAGTGCATAAAGTCCAATGTGTGTATGGTGGCAACGTGGTTATATTGGACGTGATGTTTGCATTTGAAGTAATTTCATTAGTGGTGTTGTTTTAATTGGAATGTGATTATTGTGCCTCTGTTTTGTTGTATGACTTTGTTCTCTCCAATGAGTTCAGTACGACATAATTTTTCATTCACTCACAATTACTACAACTTCACTTAATCATTACTTGTTGCTGAAATATGCAGATGGCAAACACTCGACGCGCCACGTATGAGGCTGCTGAAATTGGTGGAAATGGTGCCGGGGCAGGTGGGAGTGGTGCTAACAACGTCAACCATAACGAGCCACACCCGAAACCACATTTACCGCCTCCTCCACCGCTCACTGCAGAGATGTTCTTTGCACAGTTTCTGGGAAGTCAGCGCAATGCCGATCAGTCACAGAAAAATATGGAAGATTTCCTGTGTACCATTGCCAACAACGTGCAACGTGGTAACAACCAAGGTGGTGGCAATGGAGTGAATCAGTACAGCAACTTCAAGGATTTCATGGACACTAGACCGCCAATTTTCAAGGAAGCAACCGAGCCACTTGACGCTGAAGAATGGATTAACACTATGGAAGATAAGTTCCGTGTGTTGAGGCTGACAGAAGTACTGAAGATAGAGTATGCTGCATATCAGCTACAAGGACCAGCAGGGATGTGGTGGAAGCATCATCGCACCACCTTCCCTCCAAATGCTCAGATCTCGTGGAGAGAGTTCACCGAAGCCTTTCGTGGAGTTTATATTCCATCAGGGCTAGTTGAGATGAAATTGGGAGAGTTCTTGGCTTTAAATAAGGGCACCAAAACCGTAACACAGTATTTGCATGTTTTCAACAACTTGTGTCGTTATGCTCCCGACATGGTTGACACAGATGCTAAGAAGATTGCTAGCTTCAAGAGAGGGTTAGGTCCGAAGATGATGAAGCATGTGGGTACCAATACCCGCGCCAGATTCAATGACTTCATCAGTGATTGTCTGAAACAAGAGAAGAACAACAACGCGTACACATCATCCAAGACTCGCAAGAGAGCCTTTGAGTCAGGACCGTCACAGTCCAGAGTTATCACTGCTAATCGTTCAACCTATCGTCCGTCTGCACCTGGTGCAAGGTTTAGGCCACCGCAGCATAAGACCCAGAACTACAAGGGACCGCAGAAGCCGTACAAGATGGCAGTGCCGCCAGCAAGAACAGCCGCAACCGCGGGACAAGGTAACTCGAAGGGAGCGATCGGATCTACTGGTACAGTAAAGGGGCCTTGCTATAACTGTGATCAGCCAGGCCACTTTTCCAAGTTCTGCCCTTATCCGTCCTGAAAGAAGCAACAGACTTATAATGCTCGAGTGCACCACACCACTGTGGAAGAGATTCCTGAGGGAGAGCCTGTAATTGCTGATAAGTTTCCTGTTAACCAAAACCCTACAGTTGTTCTATTTGATTCTAGATCATCGCATTCTTTCATGAGTCAAGCATTTTCACGGAAATATGAACAACTATGCACAGACTTAAGTTATGGTTACCGTATAAGTTCAGCAGGGGCTGATGTTTTAACCAATCAGATGGTTAGAGGGGCAACCCTTGAGTTAGGTAGTCGAAAGTTTTGAGTAAACCTGATAGTCATGCCTGGACTAGTTCTGGATGTCATCATAGGGATGAATTGGATGAAAGAATGGAGAGCAGTTATAGATACAGGAAGTCGGGTGCTTACCCTGAAGGATCCCTAGGGAGAGGGTACTTTTCAGGTACCATTGCCCAAAAGAACAAACCTTGTGAGTGTGACATGTGCTATGGAAGTCATTCCGATTCATCAGATTCCGGTCGTGTGTGAGTTTCCGGATGTGTTTCCAGATGAGTTACCGGGTCTTCCGCCAGATAGAGAAGTTGAGTTTGGAATTGAGTTGATCCCCGGGACAACTCCAATTTCAAGGAGACCTTATAGGATGCCTCCGGATGAGTTAGCTGAGTTAAATAAGCAACTAGAGGAGTTGTTGAACAAGGTGTTTATCGGCCAAGTAAGTCTAAATGGGGATGTCCTGCCTTGTTTGTGAAGAAAAAGAAAGAGGGTACTTTGAGAATGTGTCTGGATTATAGGCCTCTTAATGCTGTAACTATCAAGAATAAGTATCCCTTACCTCACATTGATGTTTTGTTCGATCAGCTAGCTAAAGCCAGAGTGTTCTCCAAGATAGATTTAAGATTCGGTTATCATCAGATAAAGATTAGACCACAAGATATACCGAAAACCGCTTTCTCTACCAGATACGGGTTGTACGAGTATCTTGTTATGTCCTTTGGCTTAACAAATGCTCCTGCATACTTTATGTATCTGATGAATATAGTTTTCATGCCAGAATTGGACAAGTTTGTGGTTGTGTTCATTGATGATATTCTAGTATACTCTGAGAATGAGAAAGATCATGAAGAGCATCTGAGAATTGTCTTAGCCAGACTGAGAGATCATAAGTTGTATGCTAAGTTTAGCAAGTGTGAATTTTGGTTGAAGAAAGTTCCTTTCCTTGGTCACATTCTGTCAGAGAATGGAGTATCTGTAGACCCAAGTAAAGTGCAAGAGGTTATGGATTAGAAGACACCAATCATAGTTTCTGAAGTTAGAAGTTTCTTGGGTTTAGCTGGTTACTATCGTCGTTTTATCCTAGATTTCTCGAAGATTGCCAAGCCAATGACAAGTCTGCTACAGAAAGATCATAAGTTTGTATGGACAGAGGAGTGTGAGATAGCTTTCCACACCTTGCAGAAACTGTTGACCACCGCTCCAGTTCTAGCACAACCGGACATTGAGAAACCTTTTGATGTGTTTTGCGACGCATCAAAAACAGGATTAGGTTGTGTTCTTATGCAAGAAGGAAGAGTCATTGCTTATGCCTCCCGCCAGTTGAGAAAGCATGAGATCAACTATCCGACGCATGATCTTGAACTTGCTGCCGTAGTGCATGCCTTGAAAATTTGGAGACATTACTTACTTGGTAATATGTGCAATATTTTCACCGATCACAAGAGTCTCAAGTATATCTTCATCCAACCTGAATTGAACATGAGACAGCGAAGATGTTTAGAATTGATCAAAGATTACAATTTGAATGTGCAATATCATCCTGGAAAGGCCAATGTAGTGGCAGATGCTTTGAGTAGAAAGTCACATTGCCTGAATGTGCAACCTTTGCTCGAAGATGGTTTTGATCTAATGCATCCTGCAGTGTTACACAGTATTCAGATTAGTTGTTCTTTGGAGAGTAAGATAATAGAAGGCCAGAAAACCGACAAAGGGATATTCCATATCAAAGAAAAGATTAAAGAAGAACCATCCAAGCACTTTAGATTGGATGAACATGACGTGTTATGGTTTGACGACCGTCTTGTTGTTCCTAAAGATAGAGAGCTTAAGAATAAACTTATGGATGAGGCTCACCTTTCAAAGTTATCTATCCATCCCGGAAGTAGCAAAATGTACCAAGACTTAAGACCTTGTTTTTGGTGGACCAAGATGAAGAAAGAGATTGCGGCATATGTAGCCAGATGTGACACATGCTACAGGGTAAAGGCTATTCATATGAGACCTACCGAATTATTGCAACCTTTGTCTGTACCCAGTTAGAAGTGGGATGATATCAGCATGGATTTCATCATAGGTTTGCCCACTACTCAGAAAGGACATGATTCGATTTGGGTAATTGTGGATCGCCTTACAAAGACAGCTCACTTTTTACCTATCAAGACAGAATATAGACCACCTCAATATGCCGAGAAGTATATTGCCGAGATTGTGAGATTACATGGCATACCGAAGAATATCGTGTCTGATAGAGGGTCACAGTTCACTGCTCACTTTTGGGAGCACTTGCATAAAGGTTTGGGGACGAGTTTAATTTGTAGTACTGCCTATCATCCTTAAATAGATGGTCAGACCGAAAGAGTTAATGCTGTTCTGGAAGATATGTTGAGAGCATGTGTGTTATCTTCTAGAGGTTCATGGGAGTCTTGGTTACCTTTAGCAGAGTTCGCTTACAATAATAGTTATCAAGAAAGTATCAAGATGGCACCATTCGAAGCTTTGTATGGCAGAAAGTGTAGAACAACACTTAACTGGATTGAGCCAGGAGAAAGAAGATACTATGGTATTGACTTCGTAGAAGAAGCTGAGAAGAAAGTTCATATCATTCAGCAAAATATGAAAGCCGCTCAATCAAATCAGAAAAGCTATGTAGATCGAAGAAGGAGACCGCTTATGTTCGAGGTTGGTGACTATGTTTATCTGAAAGTCACGCCAATGAAGAAGAAACGGTTTGGAGTACGCAGAAAGCTTGCAGCCAGATTTGTGGGACCATATAAGATCTTGGAAAGAAAAGGTCCAGTCGCTTATAAGTTGGAGTTACCTGAGACAATGGGTGCTATATTCCCAGTTTTTCATGTATCACATCTCAAGAAGTGTTTGCGTGTTCCAGAAGAAAGAATCGAACCTCAAGGTATAAAGCTCAAGTCAGATTTGGTATATCATGAGCAACCGGTTCAAGTGTTGGACTCTAAAGAAAGAGTTACTCAAAACAGTGTGGTAAAAACATATAAGATACAGTGGAGTCATCATGATGAAGGAGATGCAACTTGGGAAACGGATGAATATCTACAAAAAGCTTATGAGGATTTTTATAACAAATGGTTCGTAACCCAAAATCTTGGGACGAGATTCTTATAAGGGGGGAAGGTTGTAACACCTCTGGGTGTTAAGCAGGCATTCACATCCTAAATTATGAGCATTTGCATTTCATGCATGATCATCATCACATGTAAATTAAGTTAGAATTTATTTAAAACTGTGATAATCATGTTTGAACTCTGAATTGGTAAAAGTCCTAGGTAAAAGTGGTAAAAATTTGTGGAGCTATAGCTTTAAATAACTTAGAAATAAGTAGCATGATTTTTGGAGCAAGTTTTGTATTAAAAATCTCCCCAAATTTTGCTTTTAAAAACATTCAGAAAAATGAGTTATCATTTAAAAATTTGACTTTAAATCGCCAATTCAAAATCTATTTAGAATTTTAAAAAGTGCCCTAAATTAAAGTTGTAGAGAATTAAATTTTGAACAACTTTTGTTTTGGGGACAATTTGTGAAAATGTCTTTTTCATCTTCAAAATTTGAATTTGAATCAAATATAAAACCTGAAAATATATTTAGAAAAGAAAAAGGAATTTCTTACCTTAGCGGGCCGTCGCCCCATTTCCGGCCCAGCGACCGATGCCGGCCCGCGCTCGCCCGCGCGCTCACCCGCGCGTGACCACGGCCCGGCCCACGCCGCGCGACCTCCTCCTCCTCCCGCTCCTGTGCGCGCGCGTCTCGCAGGCGCCTGCGGCAGGCCGCGTCCGCCGCGTGTCGGCCGCATGCCGGCGACGCTCAGCGCGTGGCCACTGTGGCCACTATGATGGTTTATTGTGTAGAATGTAGGAAAATTGTTAAATCTGTTGTTTGATACTTTTCATAGTATAAAGTATTTTTATGCTCATTTTTAGGCCCTAGCTTGTTATTTTTGTGTAGGCAGTTCTAGTAATCCTAATACAATGAAATTTCTGTGGTATGCTAGATTAGATGATAGAAAGCTACTGTAATTTTCTTAGATTTTTCTGTGCTACTAAAATAGGTGTTGCTGTTCAAACCTAGTTGTAATTAGGGTTTTATTTAACCTTGTTAATGCATGACTAGTGAACAGGATTTTGCTTTGGTGTATCTTTGAAGCATTTAATAAAATGTGCTGGATTAGCATGGTAGTGGTAGAAGAGAATGCAGTAGATGACATATGCTTGTAGTCTGTATTCATGGATGATGTTGACTATCTTAAAGAAGAAATGTATTCCTACTTCATGAAATAAAGTGAACTTAATTATCTATATTTCATTCATCATGACCATTACATGTCATTTTCGCAATGCATCTAGGCATAAGCACTTATATGATTGCATCATACAGGATCGCAGGAAGTAACGTCGGTAGCAGTTCCCGAGGAGCTAGAAGAGCAGCCCGAGGAGCAGGAAGTGCCCGAAGCCGGCGAGGAGGTCGGTGAGGATCTTCCAAAGTGCCCAGACCACCGTCCGAGCTCTTTCGAGAGAGGCAAGCCCCAGAGCATTTCTCTCCCCCGGTTTGCAAAGATTTTATGAATGCTTTACTTTAACTGCTGCATTAAGTTTAGGAGTTGTTTGCAACCGTTGCTGCATTATATCTTGTTTACTACATTCTACCCTATCCTTGTCACCTTGTCATTCGTAGTTAAGTAATTGCTTAGCTTGCTTAGACCGGTAGAAGTCAGGTGATTTCTTGTCACCTGCGAGCTATAGGTGTTTACCTGGATCTGCTTGAGAAAAGATGTCATCATGAAATAACTAAGTGTTAATGTGAAATTGAGACCGGACGGAAACTTGCAGGGTTTCGGACTGTAGTGTTTTCCGTCTATGTCGATTAAGGACCGTCCGTTGTTGGGCCTCGGGTCATGTTGAACGCATGCCTCACATTTAGCTGGCCGGATAAAGTACCTTCTGACCACGAAGCTGGGAGATTATTCGGGCCAAGTGGATTGCCCGCAACGCACTGTACCGGAGTAGTAGTGGCAGGATACGGGGGCGCGATGATAAGGCCAAAGAGCAGTCAGGCGGCCCCCAGGTACATGTGGTTCCTGGCAAGCTCGCGACTTCACCTGAATGGTTGACTCGGTGACCAACACCTCACTTTAGCGGGTGAGTGAGGTTTGTGTGAGGAATAACTTACCAACTAGTTAATAATCGATTCGAATCGCCATCGTTCACTGGATAGTGAGCACTTGACTTGAGCTACTTCATCGTAGTAATATTGATGGAACACTTGGATAGTTATATGAAATATGGCATAATGGAAGTTGTTAGTGATCATTGGTTATCATTACCGGTTTAATTACATGTTACTTTAGTACATGTGCAAATGTAGTTGACAGGTTAATAAAGATTTTAACTGGATGCAAAGCTTTTGTAAAGATTCTCTAAATACTAAAAAGGCCTTTTGCAAATGAGTCAGCTACCCCACCAGACAGCCTGTCATGATTCCTTGGTGTCTTTTATTTTTGGTTCTATCGGGTAAGTCTAGCTGAGTACTTTCTCGTACTCAGGGCTTTGTTCCCACTTGTTGTAGATGGGCAGATGTATTACGGCTACTATATCAACTGCCTTTATCCTGCAATGGGAGAAGCTTAGGACCATGAGCAATGGTCATTCACTAAATCTCGTCTGATGCTTTTGATGGAAGATGACCCTAAACTAGCAATGTATTTTGGAACTCTGGGTGCATGTGTGATTTGAACTAAATGCTTCCGCTACTTTCAATTCGAAACTGGTTTGTAATAACTATGTTTAAACTCCGATGTATTTGTGCCGCGAACTTTTATGTAACTTGTGATGGTGACCGCTGAACTTATTACGATCTTGGCTAGTATGCAAGTTGGTTTGAAATCCGTCGTGATTTCACGGACTACCGGGTTATACGGGCTTAAGTTTGCTAAATCGTCTACTTGTTGGATGATTTTCTTACTTAATCTCGTATAATTGGTCGGTTCTGTTACAATCCTTCTCTTCCACTTGATCATCATGTCCTTCATTTTATGTGCATCTCCACCATGATCATCATTTCATGTCCATGCACCATCTCTTTGGATCATGTGGCCACCACTCCTTGCCACATACACCTTCATCACATGTGTTGCATGTGCCTAACTCAAAACACTTAACACATGACATTAGCAACTTGGTGTCATTAATTACCAAAACCAAACTTGGGCTTTCACCAGTGTAATGCAATTTCAATGCAATGGTCTTGGCAACTTTGTGGGGGGCATTATCAATGAGATAATGTGATTCAACTGGGCATACCATGAGATATTGAAATTGTTAACAATACATCTTGTTTAAGTTGCTAGCACTATAATTGATTTGTACAAAATGCCAACTATGTTGCATCTCGAAAAGAAGATCCAGTGCCACATGGATCTACAAAAGACTACCAATCATATCCAAAAGTCTACCTTCTAACTGTCCAAAAGACTACCTATTCCTGTGCAAAAGACTGGCTTTGATGCCCAACTTGATCAGGTCTTGGTTTTCTTTGCCCTCCTGTCTTCCCTTTCTTGCTCTCTATTCCACTCCCCTTCTTGGTTTGTTTTTGTTGTTTACGCTTAGAGATCCTACTAGCCTTTGTAGCAGTTGTGGTTCGGCCTTGCACTGTGGTGGGAGATTGGACATAATGTACGAGCTATGAGGCAATGCATCTATTAGTAGTGGATCCCTTCTAGCCTACGATGCCTGTCAAACCAAGGACCACATATTAGTGCACTATAGGCATATGTTTTAGTTCCATTTGCAGGAGCACATAAGTGAGTACCTCTTCTTGTAGTTGATACACCATGTTACTGCTCATTTGTGACAATAGCTGTTGCTCTGGACCTTGATGCTCTATGTCCTCCTACATCAATTTACATGCTGTATGAGACAAAGGTATTTATGTATGCATGATTACACAAAGGGGACAAGAATATAACCTAGGTGATGACTCCTTCCTGGTTGATGGCCACATCTTCAAAGTTATGGTCTTGGCTTCCTTCTTGAATATTTGACTGCCCTCTGTTCTGCACTTGGGGCGGTAAGCCAACTTTTATTACTTCACATGTAGCTCTGTTGTGCCTAGCACCTTTGTAGTGAGTAAAGTGCATCTGCACTCCATGCTTAAATAATTTTGGCCTAGTCCTTCCTTACACTTCATAAGGTGCCTTCCTTCTAATTTTTGGTGGCCTCCCAACCCTTTTCTCATAGATTGGTGGTAATATGTCTTGACCTTCAACATGAACCCATTTGCTCATATCATTGCAAGGCCATATGTTGAAGCCATAAGCTTGAGTAAATGCTTCTATTGAGTAACGATGTGGCAGAACTAATTCTTGAGGGATCCTCTCATGTCTTAGACATGAGATTACATGGCTACATGGAATTTCAGTGAGGTCTCATCTCCTACAGTCACAATGTCACGGAACCATCCAAATTATAAGAGCACAAGTCCAAAAACAATCGTCGGAGCGATTAAATTCTCAAACTTGAGCCCATATAACTCCCGTAGTCCACGAAATCTCGAGAGATTTCAAACCAAACCATAACAAGCCAAGGTCGTAGTGATTCAACATATACATCACTTGTTACAACAGTTCACAGATACATCTCATACATCAGAGTACGAATACTTTATTACAAAACCAAAGTAAGGATTAGTAGAAGCAACATAATTTCTAAAACTATTTTACGTTTAAATACTGCCAGTACATAGTCACACCTGCAAAAGCACAATATAAGAGATACTACAGAGACCACGCCCATATGGTCTAGTCTTCACGCCCACATGGCACCGACAATACTTGTGGCAACATGTACGAATTTACTACTTGCAATAGGCAGGAATAAACCCTGAGTACGAGAATGTACCCAGATAGACTTACCTGTCATAAACTAGAAATAAAATGACACCAAGGAGTATGCAAGGCTTTATAAGTGTGCTAGCTTGAATCATTTGCATAAAAGCTTGAGTATAGATAAGTAATTATTATTGCTTTAAACATCCAGTTAATCACTATTAACCTGTCATCTAGATTAGCACCTATACTATAGCAATCACTTTATTAGGAGCAAACAATATTAACCATAGCAGGTATAATAAGACCATCATCATCATCATCATCATTCCTGAACCATCAAGTTATTTAGTGAAATCTATGTTGCCTCTGCTCTGTCAAGTTTCTCACTATCTGGGAGAGACGGCGATTCAAATCGATTTCAACTCAGCTGAGGGGGTATTTCTAACACCAACCAGGCATACTTAGCTAGAGTCGTTAATAGTCACCTTTGGTACAACTCAGGATGGGCCCGAATAGCACCGCATTCTCAAGGATACCAGTGGTCAGGATGATCAGGACTTTTAAATCACCTGCCCTTAACTCCACTAGCTCCCCTCCGAGACGACTTACACTTTTGCAACTTCATAGCCTGAGTTGAGCTACTCGGCTTCGCGGTCGGCAACCTCAGGCCAGCCAGCTAAGTGTTAGGTTACGTTTAAAATGACAAAGTAAGTACAGTGGATCGGTCCTTAACCGACACAGACAGGGATAGTCCACACCCAAGACCTCCATGCCTTGTTACTTCACTATCTCCATCCTGCCCAGTCTAAGTTTATTATTAACACTTGGTTCTTTTCCATGATAGCAAATATAGCCAACCATGACCAAATACTTCCTATCTTGCAGGTGATAGGAGATCACCTGACATTACCGTTCTAATTAAGCAGGGCTAAGCATAAAGTTGATCCTATCTACATAGGATTCAGGGATTCATATATCTAGACAAGGAATGATATAATGCAGCAAGGGGTTCCAATCAACTCCTACCACTTAATGCAACAATATGTATATAACATATATAATTAATTTCTTTAAAAGTAGGAGGCTTATAATGCTCCGGGGCTTGCCTTAACCAACATAGGAAGACTTTGGGTTCAGCTTCATGAATAGCTCCCACATCTCCTCCGGGTTCGTCGGACTGGGCCTCCAGCTCCCGAACGGACTCCAACTTCAGGGCTCACGCCTTGTAGAACTTCATTCATATCATGATCCTCGACACGCCTATTGCATGTATATGCACTAAATGAATTTCATGTATGCACCAAGGGGGACATGATGATTTATGCACATGTATGAATGACGCGGGATGAGTGTAATGACATAGCAACATCATAAGCACAAGACCAAATCATGTGGTGCTCTATTCAAATCACTTCAAGCTTAGGTGCAAAACTCCTCTCTGGTATTCACATATTTAATCATCCATAAGCAACCACTATGTACCACAAAGTTCATACTTAGCATACATATAACAAGTTCCTAGAAATTTAGCACATTGACATGTTGACAGCAGCAACTTAAAAAATTCATAACTGGAGTTTTATAACTCCAATGGACATGCATGAGGACATTCAAGAAAGCTTATAAAATTGCCTACATTTCAACTTCAGATACCAAAACATAATTCACAAGTTTACCAGGTCAAATCATATATTCACAGAACCTGTTCTAGGCAACAGAGACCAAACTGCAACTAGACACTTCTTAAAACATGCATAGATCCTAAACTATTGAGCCAATTACCACCAAAATTGAACAGCAACTAATTCATGAAGTTTACAACAACTCTTGTATTCAACATGCAGCATGAAAACACTTGGAGCATAGCTCAAATTACCAATCTTTACAACCTGTCCAGAAAAGTGACATTTATAGCAATTATAAAAACTTATCTCTTAAAAGAAAATCTACAAAAATTATAGAGGCACCCTTATAGTACCAGTAGGCTACCATAAAAATTTTAGCTCCATATGATAAGCCAATCATGATATATCATAATAAACAAAAGATAAGCTATATAAAAGCATATTCCAAGCCACATTTTTAATTGGAGCATATGACCTCCAAACATGGTGAAAATTTAACAGTAGCAACATCATACCATGATAAGAATCCCACAAAAATTTCATGGCAATAGGATTAACACACAGGGAGACATGAAATTAACAAAATCATGCCAATTAATAAAGTACCATACAAAAGCATTAACAAACTTTCTAAAACATTAACTAACATACCATATTTTATTACACTACTGTAACATTCACATCATGAGGATTCCAAAAAGTCCTCATTTACCTTTTTATGATTTTTCTACACATTTCTATGAATTTACAAAGTTCAACAAATATTTATAACATATCAGAAAAGATAAAACTTGAAACCCTAAACAGGCCGAGAGAGAGAGAGAGAGAGGGAAGAGGGTGACGCTAACATGTGGGGCCCTATTGTCATAGAGATAGCAGGGGAGGGAGGGAACAGAGGGATTCGGCCGGCGATTCTCGCCGCCAACGAGGTTTCCGGCGGAGGTAAGCCCACCATCATGTTCCTCTCATCGAGGCGAACCCGATGATGTACAAAAGTGTGGCGCAGAGTCACCGGAAGATGCTCGCCGTCGGTGAAGGCGGATGGTGGCACGCGGTGGTTGTGCACCGGTGACTAGGTGCTAGGCTAAGGCGGTGGAGGTGAGCAGCAACATCACCATGCTTCGGGGAAGCCAGGGCGGTAACTAACCGAGGCAGATGGTGACTGAGCAGTGCGGTCCACGTGAGCACGGGTTCACCGGTGATGGGGACGACGACAGAAATGGCGATGCGGTGTCCACCTTGCGTCACTGGCTTAGCGGCTAGGGTAGAAAGGTGGAGGAGGTGCAAGCAAGCCGCTGGGTGCGCAGAAATAGGGAGCGGTGGAGAAAAGGCGGTGCGGCTTGCGGTGGAGCCCCTGGCATCGCTGTCGCCATGCCTGAGCGGTGGAGAAAAGGCGGTGCGGCATGCGGCAGGAGAACGCAAACAAAGCGAGCATGAGGGAGAGGGAGAAGCCACCAGGGCGTCGTGTCGACCTCGCGCGTGCGTCCTGGACATGGTGTCGACGCGTGTTGGCCACATGGCATCATCCTTCTGATTGGTGTTGGCCACGACATGAGTTCAAAATTTTGAACTTAGACTGAAATTGAAACGCTGATTCAATGAATGTGACGATTGACAATGCAACTTGGTCGACACATAACTCCCAAACTGGCTTGTAGTAGAGTTTCGAGTAGAGCTACATGAGCTCTTCATACAACTCTACTGGCACTTGACCTAAATCTGCACGGTTTACAAGTTACAGTGCTCCAAAGATGACTACTTGCAAACGGTTCAGTCAAAGATGACTGACAACCGATTTTCAAAGAGCTATATCTCTAAAACCAGTTAGAGTTAGCAGGAGTTGTTAGAAGATTTTAGATAGAACTAAGTGAGCTCTAGGTGCAAGTAAACTAGCTCAAAGCTTGGTTCGGTCTAGTTTAGTAAGATACAGAGCTCCCAAGAGAGGTACTTGGAAACTGATATGCACTGCAGACTTAGCCAAAATGGCTAAGTGCTGAAATCAGCACCCTAGCTGACTTTTGGGCCATGTTAGAGCATGCTACAACCATTTTCATGACTTGGCACAAGAACAACTTTTGTTCTACACAAAATTGTGCACAAACTTTGTTAAGGTGGCATCTACATGCAAGACCTCTAGGTTGCACTTTTGGTTAAGTCAAACCAGAAAGGTCTTTAGGTCAACAAAGTCAAGGTAGGGTACATGAGGGAATTAGGGCAAACCATGAACATACACCCTAGGTCATTTTGCACCACTAACATGTTGCAAATATCATCAAGGCCTTAAACACATTCTATCATCACATATGCATGAAAGGTTCACAAGGGTGCAATGAAACATTAAGTTACAACTAAAGAAACATGGTGTTACATAAGTTGAACAAGAATGATGCAATGCTATGTTTCAACCAAAAATGCATATGAATGATGATGCACATGATCATGAAATGCTTGTGTTGATGTAATGATGCAAGGAAAGCACTAGGGTGTTACACACAATGCTTTGCTAAGATGTCAACTATGTACTTCATATCCCTGTCAAGCACCTCAAAAATGCCCTGCCCTGCTGGTTGTGCGTAGCATGTATTTGCAAAGTCTGCATTCCTTGCTAGCTTATTTCTAATATTAGGACATATCTGCATTCCAACCCAATTTTCTGCAACTTCTTTTTGTTTGTTGTAGTACCTTGTCATGAGCTGCCCCTTGATCTTCTATAGCATATTCAAGATTGGTAGCTCTCTAGCCTCTAAGATATATTTGTTGAAGACTTCACAATTATTATTCAAAAGGATGTCACACTTAGGATACTCACTGAAGAAGGCCTTTACCCATGTCTGAGGGGGCATCCTCTCCAACCATGCATGAGCTGCACTATTCAATAGCCTCATATTTTCCATGTTTTCATTCCATCTCTGAACTGTACATGATTTGGCACATGCCTACAGCTAGTCCTTCATGTTTCTCCCTTGAAATGGCCCTAAAAATTAGAGTACAAGTGCCTAACATAGAACCTATGTTTTGAGTCTGAGAAATACTGTTGTGCAGTAGGAATCAAGCCCTGCAAAGGGTACAACAAATCAGAACCAGATATACATCAAAGTGAAGTGTTGCCAATGACTAAAATAATACATGAAGTACCACTGTGCCTTTTGCTTATCAGCCATTATGGTCCATGGTGAAGTGTTATCAATGCCTAAATCCTGCTTTAGGGTATCCAAAAACTATTTCCATGATTGCAATGACTCAACTTCAACCATAGCTATTGCAACTGGGTAAATATAGTCATTTGGGGTCAATTCCTATAGTTGTCAATAAAATCCCACAAAATATAGTCAACTGGGCAAAGTCTGCATCCATTCAAGAACCCCTTCTTACTGGCATCTAAGGACATGTATAGGGTACTGAAGCAACCATTGTTCAGATTCATAGCTATCAGGATTTGATCTCCTCAACTCATATCCATAGTCCCAAAGCTTGTTAAATTGTTGGACCTCATCTCCACATGTAGCTTTTAGAGCCATACATCTAGCTCTTGACAACTTGCCTCTAGAAGGAGTGATGATCCAATCAAGCTAAACTATCTTAGCAAAGTTGCTCAGTGTCATCTTGTCATCTACTCTAAACCTATCCATATACTTCTGTGCTAGCCACTTGGTTGTACACCTCTTCAGTTCCCATTGCTTTTGGCAGATATGTTGGCCTACATATTTCTTCACTACAAAACAGGTAAACCTGCTATAAAATGAAGCATACAGTCCCCAAGGGTAGCCCTGTGCATAATGAGCTTCAACTCTAGTTCTGTCATTCCTCAACATCTTAATGTCAACCCTATGCTTCATTCTGTATTCTGTTATAGCTTGTCTCAGCACCTCTACTATTGAAAACCTCATCCCAATTTTGAATATTGGGTTGCTCATATCTTCTGGCCTGAATGAGCTCAAGTTCCTGCCAACCTCACCTTCTTCATCTGATTCAGGCAACAATAATTCCTCTTCATCAGTTGATATCTCATCCCAATCTCTACTTGATGAATCCTTCTGCCTAGAGCTTGATGCATCCATCTTCTTTCCTTGGCGATCTTCTTACCATGTGCTAGACCTTTATCAGCCACTATGTAATCAACATTATCATAGAAGAGGTCATCATCTTCATATGCTATGTCATTATCAAAGTCCACAAAGTTAGATTCCTCACTGTCATCATCACAACTTTCACCTTCACCCTCATTACCAGTAGCTGAGCTGGATTGGGAGTTCATTGTATGGATGTTCTGGTAGAAGTCAGGTAGGCACTCACCTGTAGCACCCGGTTTTAAGAACAAAACCAGATACACACCATATGTGAGCCCAGAAAGTCAAATCTCACATATAGCTACAAATAAAGGTAATATCAAATAACAATGCTTAATATATAACGTACTTATTATAAAAGATATAACCTTAGATAGCAAACAGCGGAAGGACAACTCCGGTCTTCAGGTGAAGACTCCACTCCACAGGGACAACTGACTGGTTGATCACAAGCCTGTCTGCTCCAATCTCTGGAAATCTGGTACCCATCCGGGATTTTTTCCAAAATATTGAAAATAAACAAGCGTGAGTACATTTCGTACTCCACAAGCATAACATGAGGATTCATGAGGCTCAAAAGGCAGACACGATTTACTGCATTTAGCATTTTAGTAAGTCAGCATTTTATCATTGGTTAACATCAACTTATGCTTAGGCTCCCAAATTAAACCACATGATCACATACTAGAATTAATAGAGTTATTGATCAACATTATATCATCATCATCGTCATCATTATCATAATACCATCATAGTTCACCACGAACAACATCTTCACAAGTGACCATTTATTCTGTGAGTTTTCCGGGCCGCTCGTGACCGTGAGCACGGCTGTTATAACAGTTTTAACACTCTGCAGAGGTTGTGCATCTTTACCCGTGAGTCGTGTTGCCCATATGCCCGGGTTAATTACTCCCATAACACTTCCAAGGTGAGCGGGCAGGGTACACTATGAAGCCTTCCATAGGTCTCGTCTAACAAGTTAGGGCCGCGAGGTTTCCTCGGCAGGCAGATATAGAGAACCCCCCTTTCTGTGGCACAAATCCCGCAGGCTATACACACCAGAACAGAGGCAGTTCTATACCCAAAGTGGCAAGCCCCTCTTGCGCCCTTTCGGGTAACCTCTAACAAGCTAGAAAAGATCCTATTACTGAGCTAAAGTCAGAGCCATATAACTCTCACGGTTGCACTGTATGTCCCAGCTTTTGCCCTACAGATAAGTCCTTACGGAAGGTTTAGGGCAACATGATCGACATCATTTGCACCATCACCCTATAGTTCAATTATTACCATCATGTTTATCCGTTTGTTCCATTAATCATAGTATTGATCATGTTTGAATAGAGCACTAGCATTCTACCCATATGCAATAAAACCCATAGGCATTGAGGTATATGTCATCAATGGCTAGGATGTCCTTATAGTCGAGCAATATTAGACACATGCATAATGAGTAGATTATATAATGAATAGGAATCAAGGTAGGCCCATGCTATACTTGCCTTGGTTCACAAACTCGTGTTGGTCCTGCTGGTCGTTGAAGAGTTCTTGGTCTCCAACGTTTTCCTCACCGTCTGAACGCGACCAACACGGCAACATACAACATTCCAAAAGCATTCATGCAAAGCAAACATTCCTATCATTAGAACATTACACCAACAGTATTGAAATTAAGATAAAATGTTTGTAAAACTAATCTATGTTTCGCTACGATCACATCAACGCGAAGTTCACGAAAAACGGAGCTAAAATGCGAAAGTTATGAGTAAAATGGGTTTTCCTATCGCCCTATATTTAATTAATTCTAATCATGAAATTAAAAGTTCCAAACTTGACTAACAGTAGCTCTAACATGTAGCTTATGAAATTACGAAGCTAACGCGATTTGAATGGATCAATTCGGTGTTAAAACGACAATTCTATAAGCGAAACAGTTCGAATGGCATTTCTGTAAATACTGAAAGCGTACTTTTGACTTACACAGTGAAGTTTATGCTTTCCAAACGGGATTGCGTATTCGGGAAAATACGCTAAGGACGGCAGGTTAGGACTTAGAAAAGTCTAGGGGCTCTTTAGCAAATTTACCCCCGAAGGGGTATCGAGCTCTCTGAGCCGTTGATCAACTGATGGACGGTCGAGAAAGGATGGGGGAGAGGAGAGAGAGGCCGGTCGCCGGATTTAGGGGAGGAGACGGCGGCGCGCCATGGACGGCGGTGAAGAGCTCGCTGGTGCTACATGAACGGGCGCTACGGTGCCTCATTTTCAAAAAGAGAGGCACCAGAGCGAAGAGGAGGCGATGGCGACCGCGTTCATGCCGTTTGCGCGGCCAGGGATGGCACGGTGCGGCACCCGCCATGGCCGGCCATGGAGGGGCTCGCCGGAGCTCACGAAAATGGACCTAGAGGCCACCAAACAAGGAAATGAACGCATGGGGAGGAAGAGGAGAGCGGGGCGAAGCTCACCGAGAAGAAAAACTGGACGGAGACTGCTCGGGAACGGTGGCCGACGCGGAGGCAACGGACGGCGCACCGGTGATTTGTGGTGCTGCGGTTGTGGCTCAAACGGGTGAAATGGAGCGGGGAGGGCTACAGAGGGAGCGGCGTCGGGTGCGGCTTCCACTTAAAAGGGCCAGGAGCGGGGAGACGCTCCCACGATGGGAGGAGCGAACGTGGGCAGCGACGGTTTCTCCTCGGGCGCGTGCGTCCGATTCAAGCGGGAGGATGGAGGAGGTGCCGACAAGTGGGCCCAGGCAGTCAGCCGCAGCGGAGAGGAGGAGAGAGCGGCAGCAGTTGCAACACGGACTAGGCCGGCCCAGCAAGGAAGAAAGAAGGCGCGCGCGCGTGGGCCGGCTCGGTGGGGAAGGCAGCAGGCCGACTGGGCCGAAAGGAGGGAGGGAGAGGAAAAGAAGTTTTTCCTTTTTCTTATTTGATTTTCCAAATCCATTTTCCAAAGTTTTTGAAATTCTTTTGAACTTTGGATCAAAACCAATCAATACACTAAATAAAATGTGGCAGCATGGGTGCATCAACATGTTGCTAACCTTATGATGAATTTTAATTTCACAAAAATATCATTATTTCCTATATGTGAAATGCACACATACATACATAATTAAATCATATTTAGTTATTTTAAAACAAAGCAAAATTTAGGGTGTTACAATTCTACCCCCCTTAAGAGGAATCTCGTCCTCGAGATTCGGGAGATGAGTGTCAAAGAGATGTAGATACTCTGTCTTTGGATCTCATTCATTTTCTCACAACGGTCACACTGTTGCTTGCACGTTTGTTACAACCTTGCTCCTAATAGCTTGATCCACTCTTGAGCAGAATTCCTTAATCCTTTATGCTATTCCTCCAATTGACCTTTGCAAGTCCTTTTGTTCTAAGGTGATACACTTGTAGTATAGGTGACATCACTCAAGTTTCTCACACAACTCAACCTTGGGGTCGACCGAACCTTCCTAGCACACTCTTTATGCTAGGAGCATCGGCAACAACTTTTGCTTATCCGGGTATTAACACACTTCCATGCCATAATCATTGATCGCTCTAATTCATCGATGACTTCATAAGATCAAAACCAACTTAGTGAAGATATCCTTTAGATTCTTACGATCCTTGTAGATGTCACCCTTATATCCAAGATTATAATGCCTCCAATGAACCTCTGACGATATCTTCTATTCCTAGGAAAACTTTAAATCTCACTCACATCTCGCATCCTTTGGTGGGTTTCAACTCAACACATCATTAGCTTTCTTAAGTTTCCCATAATTCCACCATTTGAGATAACTTATCCAAGTAGAGATCTTCCTTGAATCAAAAATTTATTGCCATAATTGATGTCGCAACGAATCTTCCGAGTCTCTATAGAACCAACTGTAGATGAACCATATATCCTTGCCTTGTCATTGTTGCTGACTTGTCTTGGGTATGGTGAAGTTCAAACACCCAACTGTGCTTGATGGTGACTTCTCAACCCTAGGGATAACTAATTCTTTCAGGTAGAGTACTTGAATGTAAGAAACCTTCATCTTGTTACTTCTTTACTCGGCTACCCCCCTTAAGAGAGATCAACTAGGGGACAACAAAGGGTAGCTTGCATCTTCTTCCAAGTGAGTTAACCATCATAATGACCTTCTGATATCCCACGGAAACTCACGTGTATAAGTAAGAACAAGAAGTCTGAAATTCCTTATGAGTAGAAAAACAGCAGCGCATGAAAACAGCTGTAACTCCTATTCTGTTAATCCAATGAAGTTGTAGTTTATACTGTTGGAAAGCTGTTGAAATCCTCTACAACTTTTGTATAGAACACTTTTCCTGATTCCAAACATAATTTGGTCGAAAACTGTGCACTACAAGACTACTCCAGGTTTCAGACAGCACAACTATATCGTCTTGTGATTTCCATAACTCCCAAACCAAAACAGCTATGGAATTGATTCCAGCGGCAGATGAAACATACAAGAGTCTACTTTATCCATAAAAGTTTCATAACTTTTGGATATCCAGATCTGGAGATATATCATGACGAACACAGACTGCTCTAGAAAACAGGATGGATAAAACAGGAGAAAACCAAAACCCGCATATTTACTTCATTAATCCTTATGCCTTAGGCCTATAGACTAAATGAAATTGTGGACAAAACCACAAGATCATTGCACTCATTACAAAGATGCTACTCAAACATAAACACTAAGACAAACCAACGATACAGTAAAGGTTCACAGGTCACATAAACTCGACTTGCGATACTATCGTAATCATTATATTAAAGGTAAAAAAAATATCCTAGAGCTTAACTTCATATTGCGCAAGAAGGTGGTAAGAGAAGATTCTAAAAGCATATCAAAACAAGGAGTGAAGATGAGAACAAAGACTTAAACAAGTATCAAGGAGGAGATGAATATCAAGGGTAGAGAAATAATAGAGGAGGAATATCAAGGTTTATAGAACAAGTGTCTTATAGCAATTCCTAAACCTTAAGACGACCAATTGCTAACTAGGCTTGCGTCCTACAGTTAGCATTGCTCTGATACCACTTTGTAGCACCCGGTTTTAAGAACAAAACCAGATACACACCATATGTGAGCCCAGAAAGTCAAATCTCACATATAGCTACAAATAAAGGTAATATCAAATAACAATGCTTAATATATAACGTACTTATTATAAAAGATATAACCTTAGATAGCAAACAGCGGAAGGACAACTCCGGTCTTCAGGTGAAGACTCCACTCCACAGGGACAACTGACTGGTTGATCACAAGCCTGTCTGCTCCAATCTCTGGAAATCTGGTACCCATCCGGGATTTTTTCCAAAATATTGAAAATAAACAAGCGTGAGTACATTTCGTACTCCACAAGCATAACATGAGGATTCATGAGGCTCAAAAGGCAGACACGATTTACTGCATTTAGCATTTTAGTAAGTCAGCATTTTATCATTGGTTAACATCAACTTATGCTTAGGCTCCCAAATTAAACCACATGATCACATACTAGAATTAATAGAGTTATTGATCAACATTATATCATCATCATCGTCATCATTATCATAATACCATCATAGTTCACCACGAACAACATCTTCACAAGTGACCATTTATTCTGTGAGTTTTCCGGGCCGCTCGTGACCGTGAGCACGGCTGTTATAACAGTTTTAACACTCTGCAGAGGTTGTGCATCTTTACCCGTGAGTCGTGTTGCCCATATGCCCGGGTTAATTACTCCCATAACACTTCCAAGGTGAGCGGGCAGGGTACACTATGAAGCCTTCCATAGGTCTCGTCTAACAAGTTAGGGCCGCGAGGTTTCCTCGGCAGGCAGATATAGAGAACCCCCCTTTCTGTGGCACAAATCCCGCAGGCTATACACACCAGAACAGAGGCAGTTCTATACCCAAAGTGGCAAGCCCCTCTTGCGCCCTTTCGGGTAACCTCTAACAAGCTAGAAAAGATCCTATTACTGAGCTAAAGTCAGAGCCATATAACTCTCACGGTTGCACTGTATGTCCCAGCTTTTGCCCTACAGATAAGTCCTTACGGAAGGTTTAGGGCAACATGATCGACATCATTTGCACCATCACCCTATAGTTCAATTATTACCATCATGTTTATCCGTTTGTTCCATTAATCATAGTATTGATCATGTTTGAATAGAGCACTAGCATTCTACCCATATGCAATAAAACCCATAGGCATTGAGGTATATGTCATCAATGGCTAGGATGTCCTTATAGTCGAGCAATATTAGACACATGCATAATGAGTAGATTATATAATGAATAGGAATCAAGGTAGGCCCATGCTATACTTGCCTTGGTTCACAAACTCGTGTTGGTCCTGCTGGTCGTTGAAGAGTTCTTGGTCTCCAACGTTTTCCTCACCGTCTGAACGCGACCAACACGGCAACATACAACATTCCAAAAGCATTCATGCAAAGCAAACATTCCTATCATTAGAACATTACACCAACAGTATTGAAATTAAGATAAAATGTTTGTAAAACTAATCTACGTTTTGCTACGATCACATCAACGCGAAGTTCACGAAAAACGGAGCTAAAATGTGAAAGTTATGAGTAAAATGGGTTTTCCTATCGCCCTATATTTAATTAATTCTAATCATGAAATTAAAAGTTCCAAACTTGACTAACAGTAGCTCTAACATGTAGCTTATGAAATTATGAAGCTAACGCGATTTGAATGGATCAATTCGGTGTTAAAACGACAATTCTATAAGCGAAACAGTTCGAATGGCATTTCTGTAAATACTGAAAGCGTACTTTTGACTTACACAGTGAAGTTTACGCTTTCCAAACGGGATTGCGTATTCGGGAAAATACGCTAAGGACGGCGGGTTAGGACTTAGAAAAGTCTAGGGGCTCTTTAGCAAATTTACCCCCGAAGGGGTATCGAGCTCTCTGAGTCGTTGATCAACTGATGGACGGTCGAGAAAGGATGGGGGAGAGGAGAGAGAGGCCGGTCGCCGGATTTAGGGGAGGAGACGGCGGCGCGCCATGGACGGCGGTGAAGAGCTCGCTGGTGCTACATGAACGGGCGCTACGGTGCCTCATTTTCAAAAAGAGAGGCACCGGAGCGAAGAGGAGGCGATGGCGACCGCGTTCATGCCGTTTGCGCGGCCAGGGATGGCACGGTGCGGCACCCGCCACGGCCGGCCACGGAGGGGCTCGCCGGAGCTCACGAAAATGGACCTAGAGGCCACCAAACAAGGAAATGAACGCATGGGGAGGAAGAGGAGAGCGGGGCGAAGCTCACCGAGAAGAAAAACTGGACGGAGACTGCTCGGGAACGGTGGCCGACGCGGAGGCAACGGACGGCGCGCCGGTGATTTGTGGTGCTGCGGTTGTGGCTCAAACGGGTGAAATGGAGTGGGGAGGGCTACAGAGGGAGCGGCGTCAGGTGCGGCTTCCACTTAAAAGGGCCAGGAGCGGGGAGACGCTCCCACGATGGGAGGAGCGAACGTGGGCAGCGACGGTTTCTCCTCGGGCGCGTGCGTCCGATTCAAGCGGGAGGATGGAGGAGGTGCCGACAAGTGGGCCCAGGCAGTCAGCCGTAGCGGAGAGGAGGAGAGAGCGGCAGCAGTTGCAACACGGACTGGGCCGGCCCAGCAAGGAAGAAAGAAGGCGCGCGCGCGTGGGCCGGCTCGGTGGGGAAGGCAGCAGGCCGACTGGGCCGAAAGGAGGGAGGGAGAGGAAAAGAAGTTTTTCCTTTTTCTTATTTGATTTTCCAAATCCATTTTCCAAAGTTTTTGAAATTCTTTTGAACTTTGGATCAAAACTAATCAATACACTAAATAAAATGTGGCAGCATGGGTGCATCAACATGTTGCTAACCTTATGATGAATTTTAATTTCACAAAAATATCATTATTTCCTATATGTGAAATGCACACATACATACATAATTAAATCATATTTAGTTATTTTAAAACAAAGCAAAATTTAGGGTGTTACATCACCTACCTTCCTGGGAATTCTGTCAACCTTCCTTGGACTAAGCACCTTGGGCAAAGTGTTTACTAGATTTAGAACAATGTCCTCCTCATAGCTATTTCTGGCAACATGGTTGTGATGGTCATAGTAGAGCACAAAAGAGTCGAATTTATAAACCACTTGATTCATTACAATAGTATCACCATCATAGCCAATTACATGTAGACCATTAGTCAAAGTCTTCTAGGAAGAAGCTAATACACTATGAGATTAGGGGACAACAAACCAAGTACTGTTGTTATCTCATCAATCATTTTGAACTCCCAAGTCTCAAATTTTAGATTATCAAACCATGTCACCTTCTCATTTAGATAGTAACGACGAGAGCCTATTCTGCAGAGAAATCCACCGTGATGTACCTCTACTATGAACTCAGTAGCCCCAGGTTCTACAAAAAATTTGAAAACCCCAAATTACCACATCATTCCATCCAAAACCTAACCCTAGTGCACAGAATCAAAAGAAGAACCCTAATCCGTGTATCTAGAACACCAATGTATTCAAAAAAGAACAATCTTGTGCATGATTAGGGAACTAAGCTACTTACCATACACGGGGGATGGTTCGCCATCCACCCGCAATCTCCACGCCATAGATCACGACCTTGAGGATCTTCACGGCCCAAAGATTTGTCTGAGGATGGTGCCTACTTCACGTTGTACGCCTCCCCCCCCTCCGATCACTTGCATCAGCCAACGATGACCACCACTGATGATTCCACCACCTCGCCTTTCCCGTGGCGGGAGTCACTTTGAGAAAGGGAGGGTGGAGACCAAGAGGTAGAGGTGGGTGAGGGGCTAAGTGCAAAAAACCAACACCTTCCCCTTCATCACGTTTGCTGCATGTACTATGCTGCCTCTGTGGCGTCCATGGTGGCATGCCATGCAGGCGGGCATGACCTTGCTGGCGTGATTTGGATGGTGGTTGGCACCCTGCCTTAGTTAATGGACCCATTTGAGCAAAAAAAAAGTTCATGGACCTACTTAAGAAGGTGGGAAAGTTGAAGGACCTACAACGCATTTCACTCTTATTTTTTCTCGACAGGGATTAATTAAAAAATATGATCAAAATAAGATAAGTCTTAAACCTCTAGCCATGCCTTTTCTTTAAATCATTCTTATCTGCTCTAGATGTTAGGGCAAGTACATTGGTATTGTCTTCTAAGTGGTCTCATGTAGTGTCACATAATTTTAAAACAACTTAATAGACAACATATACGATGGTTGTTTTTAAGTTGTCTTATAGTAACTCATAATTTCTTAATCTATGCATAGAATAAAAGTAAAGTTGTGAGTTGTATGGCAAAAACAACTCATAAAATGGTAGAATAGTTGTCTCATACTCCTAAATTTTATCTCATGATGTGGTTGTTTCATGAAACAACAACCTCTTTCTCTCCCCTCTCTCTTTCCTCCACATCCAAAAAATCCTACATCGTACTGCACGAGACGTTGTATGAGACCGCTGACGTATACCTGCCCTTGGTACATCCATAAAGCCATGGAGGAGGGCAAGAATATCTCATGTGAGTAGAGGAGCAAGATAATATAATCCTAGCTGTAAGCAAATAATGCGAATAAGATCAAACATGAGACACATATTTTTACGTGGAAAACCCTTGCAGGAAAAAACCACGGACGCCAACCAGCAATCTTCTACTAAACGCAGAGAATACAATGAGTCGCCAGCTCTTCCTGTGTGGCTTACAAGATGTATATATAGGATGGATGGCCTGTAATCCATTATAGAAACAAATCCGCTAAATATATAATCTAAATGCCAAGCCCTCCAGGCGTCCTCGCAAGACTCATGTTAGAATTCAAATCATATTCCAACAAACTTCACCTTAAGATGAATTCCATCTTATAGCAAATGAAGTATTATTGATAAACTCACTTCAATAATAAATAATCACCGACACCAAAAGTCACTAGGACTTAAACTATAGTACCAACTAAGCCTGAACACAGCTTAAACTTAGCTCGAGGAACTGGCTTTGTCAATATATCGGCGGGATTATCATGAGTATTTATCTTGCATACCTTAATGTTAGTTTAGGAATGACACCATGAATAAAGTGATATCTCGCATCAATGTGCTTTGTTTTTTCATGAAACATTGGATCTTTAGTCAAACAAATAACACTCTAGCTACCACTGTCGGTGGCAAAAGGTGGCTCGCTGCTAGCACATGCAGTAAGTTGAGAGAAACCATGTGGGGTAGATTCCGAGCTCTTCCTAGACCTAGGAGGACACTAGACCAGATGGTCATGACCTAGGACGTGCTAGTTAGTTTGACCCTATAATTGATAAGGAGAGAAATGTAATAATAATTTAAGGTGGAACATGTCGGTATTGCTCTAGACAGTTCCAAACGTGCGGCTAGATAGCCAATTCGATAAGGATATCAACTAAATAGCGATATCCAGTATGTTCATGATATAAGATATTGAAAACAAACACTATTGGCAATTATCAGATATTAATGATATAGATCTAATACCAATGATCATAAAACATGGTAGAGATCTGATATGAGTGAAAGCATTGCATTGACTATACCCTGAATTGGCTTAAAGATCAAGACAAGAACAAGTACAATAGTAAAAGTCAATATATTTGCAACGCATGGGCCATCGGAAAATAGCCGATTCTAAGCTAAACAGATACATACCACGTGATCAATCGCTTATCTAGTATAAATGGATCTACAAGCTCATCAAATCTAACCTATCATCATTAACAGAGGGGGTCGAGCAGATCAAAGACGGCCATAATAATGATAACAGTTAAATTCTTAAAACACATAAATCTATCCATATTTAGACAAGATTATGAGCATGTGTTATGAGCGTGAAAGCATAGGGAACCGACCGAGGGGCCGATCTAAGTGGTTTTTGTCATATAGTATGCGAATTTTTAACCACCGAAGCATAAATAAATCTACAAACCAATCAAACCCAATTTACGACACTATCAATAGTTAATTAAATCTATGCAGCATTGATAGTAGAACGACAAACTGCAAACCTAGTGATCTATAGATCTACTTACATTTTGATGGAATTGTGGATGCGTGCCATATGCATGAAAGCTCAAGTTATCGGCTAAAATAGCCAATAGAAATATAGTGGATGGATGACGTCATATCTCCCTTAACAAGTGGATCCATTAACCAACAATACCCGATCTAGTGCGCTACCAATAGGTTGATAATGAAGACAGCAAACCAAAGATTGATGACTAACAAACCTATTTCTTAATGGAAACAAGACTTCAAACACCCGCTATGATCGATCAAGATCAAGATAAAACGGTCAATAAATGAGATCTAACGTCAATAGTTGGATTTTGGTGTAAAAACAATCGACAGACGATAGATTGGAAGATGAAGACTGAGAAATCTTTAATCTAGATCGAGCAATTGGTGATATTATACTAAATAGTAAACTATTTAACACAATACCAATAACTAATCTATATCTCTACCTGTTAGAGATCGATCGGATTGTTGCAGCCTTACAAATAGCAATATAAATCGATAACAACTTATACAAAGCTTGCAAGAGGTCAGACCTAACTGATGCAGCCTTACAAACAAAGTATAAGTTGTGACAGTACTCACAACAAACCAGAGGTTGGCCAGACTGATGCAACCCTGCTTTCTAAAGAAACTCACCGGAATCTACTCTACTCCTACTCTTAAGGGTGGCATGGGGCCAAAAAAGTAAAGGTACTTGTTTTGATTGATGTGTGGATGTCTATTAAAATAGCTGGGGTTTAATATTTATACCCAAGGCTTGACTATGAGTCCTAGTCGAACAAGACCGGTTACGACATTTGGAAAAGAAAATGAATATCCTAAATTGTGATAACTTGGACTCCAAACTTCCCCTTCTGCGGAATCCGACGTGCCTTTCTATCCTTGGTCGATGCCTTTTCTGCCAGATCTTTCCTGAGATGATGATGTTATTGAAATCTAACTGACCTTAATCTGCATTCTGCCCAGCCGATTCTGCATTCTACCATGGCTTTCTTCAGTAAGTTCTGAATTATGGGGTTCCATGCAACGAACCAAAATTTGGTGTCAACAATCACAATTTATAGTAATGCAAGATGTAACCTCGCAAAGTTTAGAGTATAAACTTCTCAACCCAATAGCTTCTTTACAAGCTTCAGAAATAACCATATATTCATCTTCTATAGTAGACAGAGCAATAGTAGCCTGCAAACTTGCTTTCTAGCTAACAACACAAACCACCAAAGTTGAAAATATATCATATGAGAGACCTCCACTTATCCAAATCACCATCATAATTAGAATCAACATAGCCAACAAGTCCATCTCTAGATTTCCCAAATTAAAAACAGGCATTAGAAGTACCTCATAAATATCAAAAATCCACTGAACATCCCTCCAACGCTCCTTACCAGAATTAGCCATGAATCTACTAACAACACTCATGCATGTGATAAATCAGGATGAGAACAAACCATGACATACATAAGAGAACCAACTACACTAAAATATGGAACTCTAGACATGTACTCGATATCATGTTCTGACTCTGAACATAAAGCTAAGGATAATATGAAATGTGCAGCAAATGGAGTACTCACTGGTTTTGCATTATGCATATTGAAATGACAAAGAACCTTTTTGTAAGGACCTTGATGTCGCCTAGAGGGGGGGGTGAATAGGCGTATCTAATAAATTTCTACACAAACTCAAAGGCAAAAGTCAGTGATAGCCAGAAGTTCCGGCAGTTTGGGCCGGAACTTCCAGCAGGTCCAGAACTTCCAGCAAATCCTGGAAGTTCTAGCAGCTTCGTGAAAACTGCTATAACCTAGAATATGAACTTTGAGCCAATGATAACTTACAACCCCACTTCCTAGTGGTAAGGCGAAGCGTTGGGGTTGGTCTTTTGATGTCAAACCGCCACCACTCGGTAGATCAAGTCCAAACCCTAAGAATAGCTTTGGGAGGAAGAAAGACAACAAAAACAAATATGCAAGAACAAATTTCCAACAACAACAAGCACACGAGACACAAGGATTTATCCCAAGGTTCAACTCGCCACTCAGGCTTGTCGACATCCTCGTTGTTGAGGTGATCACTAAGGTCGGAGTCTTTTTCACCTCCTTGCCTCACTCAAGCAACCACAAAGGTAAACTTGAGTTCTTCACTAGAAAACAAGGGTAATACAAACTTCCCAAGGTTCTCCCACAGATCGGGAGCTCTTGGGCGATGCCTAACTGGCTAGGGTTCCAAGAACCCAAGAGTAATAGACGCAAATCCAACCGGCTTGACGAAGAAATCAAGTGCTCAAGCTTGCCAAGGTGATTTTCTCACTCAATCCACTCTCCTATCACTCAAATCCGTGGAGAATCGAAGTTAGGAGCAAAGGGGAGAGGAAAGGGAGCTCTTGAGTGCTTGGGCGCTTTTTGGACGAAGGGATATGAGCAGTGAATCGCAGCGTTAACGGTTGGAAGAGAGGTGAGAGCTATTTATACCGAAAGAGAAATCCAACCGTTCAGATCTGAGACGGAACTTCCGGCGCAGATCGCTGGAACTTCCGGCTCTACACTAAAACACTGTTCATAAAGAAGTCCACGGGGCTTGCTCGCAAAGGGAGCCAGAACTTCCAGCATTTGCCGAAACTTTCGGCAGATTTGCGGGCCGGAACCTCCAGCAGTTGCCGGAACTTCTAGCAACTTTGCGAGTTAGAACTTCCAGCTATTGCCAGAACTTCCAGCAACTTTACGAGCCGGAACTTCCAACTATTGCTGGAACTTCCAGCAACTTTGCGGGCCGGAACTTCTGGCAATTCCCGGAACTTCCGACAGGCGAAAGTCTGCAAAGTGCAACTAAGTGTTCGTGAGGTGATTTAGTGTCTCTCTTTAGATTTTAAACTTATGCTTGAGCACTCTATCTTCCCCAGACCACCTAGATTTGCATCCCTCTTTATAGTGCGGCATATCCTAAACTCAAGGTCAAAAGAATATACCCATTTTAACCACTTGAGTCTTCAATGTCTTCATATGTCACTTCTTCTCAATATCACTTCAGAAAGGATGTAATCAACTTCATCTCCTCTCTTTGAGCAAGTATAGCTTGAGCATGTGCTTTAACCATTTCAACACATGTGAGTTCAATCCATGGCTTTAAGTCACTTCCACTAATGATTTGATCCTCAACACAATATGATTCCTCATGGCTCAATTAGTACCTCAACTCAATGCAAGTACTCTCTTCTTCACCTTAGCCATGGTACCTCGGTCTACAAGCCATTGCTTGCCCTTCACCTTCGCTTAGTCCCTCGAAGCCCTTTCCTTGCTATCTTCACCCTATCGAGCCATACTCAAGTCACATCGTATTGAGCATCCATTAAAAAATCATTTCTTCAATATTGTGATCCTTATTGCTTGTATATCTTCTTGATATGAATGTTAAGATCAATCAAGCCTAATATGTGGAATATCATCTGATTTTTCTTCTTGTTGAACCTATATACACTTCTCATTTCATAATCTACAAGTTATGCAATAAACTCAATTTCCTGTTCAACACTTCGCAAACTTGTTAGATCTTTAATGGTGTTGTCATTCAATTCACCAAAACCCACTAAAGGGCTAGATGCACTTACAATCTCCCCCTTTTTGGTGATTGATGACAACACAATTAAAGCTTACCAAAGATTGATAAACAATAAGATTTTGAATCCTATGATATAGTGAGCTCCCCCTAATTGTGTGCATTAAAAGAAATTCATATTTTGGTCTCGAATGCCCAATGCACATATTTAAGAAGTGTGGGAACCCTCCTATATCTTAGCATCCATGGGGTGCAAGGTGTCAACATGATAACCATGATGCATATAACAAGTGTGCACACAACCATCCAAGGCAATGAAAAAAATGTACCCCCTTCTCTTCTCCCTTCTCATTCTCCCCCTTTGGCAACAAGCACCAAAAAGAGAGAAAAGAACGAAGAGGGATACAACAAACTTGACAAAATATGGTCAACAAAAGATAACCAAACACAAGCAATGACCATAAAATGCAAGTTCTCTTTTGATAAAGCAGTTTAAAGCACATTATGAACTATTTCCAAACCTTTTACCTAGATGCTAGTTGATCAAACAAGGTGTGCAACATTTCAAAATTCTCTTAATGGTCATCAAATGACACTCTTTCAGATTAGTTTGAATTCTATCACACATGCACAAACTAGCATGTAAGGGCCTAGATGCACAAAGGTAATACAAGAGTTCTTGGAGCGATATACCTTTGTTCTAAGCCTCATAATCTCTACCATGATCATGAATTTTTAAATTTAGTGCTTTGATGGGCTTGGCACGATGCAAAAGATTTCATTTTTGCCCATCTCTCTTGATCATAGGAGATATCACAAACTTGTGCTTGATTTCAATTTAAAGTCCATTGCTAGCTCTTGTTGCCATTTTGAGATACCAATTGAAGACATATTTCTTGATATACCAAATTTAGAGATTATCCATCAATACCAATTGAAATATGATCTTCACAATTTTGACATCAATTGAAAGCGCCTTCACAAGTTGATGCCAATTGGAATGGATTCTTGTATCTCATAATGTCACCTAGGAAATGCTCATATAGACAAGAGATAGCATTAAATTGCACAAGCTAGAGTTTCACAACTAGTGATCATTTTGGATGTGGAAGGCAAGTGGATCACTAATTGTAAAACCTCATAACATAGACTAAATTCCCCCTTTTTGATAGTGCATACATGTATATGTGGAAAGCAAGAACATATGCACTTTTTGGTCAATTAAGTCCAAACAAGGGAATTTAAGCTATATTATGGAGAGTAGCTACTCAAAAGATAAATATTGCAATCCAAATAAATATGAAGGATAACTTTACCAATTTAGATTGAGTTAATGTAGCATACCCATGAGAAACTCATTCTCACCAAGAGACTATACAAATTTACTAGAAGAAAAGGTTAGTCTCAAAAGACACAAGACATAGAATGGGCTCTCCCTTAAAATGTGCATCAAGTACTTGACTTACTTGTGAAATGCACTTGAATCGGTTTAAGAATCTAGAGGAGTTCATCCTATATCTTGGTCAAGGCATAACAATCTTGCAATAATTGAAATTATGCCAAAGGAAACATACCACCACCAAGGTAGATAGATCACCACATAAATTTTGATTGTCATGACCATCATAAGTGAGACTTCAATAATTTGGATGACCATAATTCTCACTTGATGAAATGTGGTGAAATTGAAAGTTCTTGTGATCATCCAAGATCCATATTAGGTTCCTAGTTCTTTCTTTACCTAAGGCAACTCACATAGAGAGCAAGAGGTAAAATTCATGAAATTTGCAAATTTGATAACTAGGAGTTACCATTCCTTTGTTGACATGGTCTTGGATGACCAATGAGATAGATCCATGTGCACTTGATGAGTTATAGAGAGGAGAAATAGCAATGAAAGTCCACTCTTCAATTATTTTCTCCGACTCATTCAAATTCCGTTCCACTAAAGGATTGGGGTATCCGATACTAAACCAGGAGCACTTGGTTTATAAAGACCAAGAGCTCCTAGAATAATTGTGAAGCACCTAGAGAGTCCAAAGGAACCATCCATCCTCCTTATCTCCAATGTGTGAGACTACTCAACATGAACTTGAAAGAAATCATTAGTCCCACAAGATATAGTCTAAACTCCCCCTTAATTTATGCATGCAAGAGCACACAAAGCACACTTCATTTGAGAAACACATTCTCATTTAGTGAGACTACATAAATCACTTAGAGAAATGGTTAGTCTCACAACACTAGCCATAGAGTAAGCTCCCCCTTGATAAGTGCTCTAAGGATTTGAATGACTCATATAGCACTTAATTCTTTTAAGAACATGGGATTTCACTCTGTGTCTAGGTCATGGCAACAATGCAATAATCAAATTGAACTTATGCCATAGAAATACTCACAAAGCTATTCACTAGATCCTTTGATTTATAAGACATCATGAGTGCACATCTTGGAATAGGTCTCAAGTAGTATTTTAATGTTCAATGGTAGAGGTCATACTTGAAACAGAATTTTTTTTCATTTGAATCTACACTTAAGCTCAATGAAAAGATTAGTAACAACAAGACTAGATATATAGTGAGCTCCCCCTAAATGAGTGCATGAAGTATTGGAATTACTTTGCAATGCACATAGCCAATTTCTTAACTAGGGATGCTCACTTTATAACTAACTCACATAAAGAGAGTATTGAACAAGAGTTTAACTAGAGAGAGCAATACTCACAACCATTTTGTTACATGGATCATGCATAGACATATTAAATAATTTGCTGGGAAAGAATTCCACATAAGTAGACTTTTCTTCCTAGGTTGTGAAACCCAGCCTAGTAGGCCCCAAGCACCCGGCCTAGACACCATCCCGCCCTGGCTGGCCTAGGTACCCAGCCTAGACACCATCCCGGCCTGGCCGGCTTTGCAACCCGGCCTGGCCGACTTAGACAGGCTCAGCCTAGCTCCTTATGCTTTTCTTTGTATTGATCCATGTCTTGTGCTTTTCTCTTGCTATATTTTATGATATGAGTACCTACAACACATATAAAGATATTACTCTACTAGAGAGCCATTAAAAGCATCATATGGAACAACAAGTGATGAAGCACAAGCATCTAGCCACTCCTAATAATTCACAAACACACATATTTGTGAACTACTAGAGACTACACAAGTTAAGTGGCTAGCTAGCAAGGGTTAGGTACTAGTTACCGAGGTGAGTATGAAGTTAGAAATATATCCATTGATTTGTCTTTGGGTCAACCATATTATAAAAGACAATATGAATTGATTGATAGCTTGAGTAAATATTTTCAATCATCTTGCTCAAGCACCTCAAAGCTTCATATCACCTTCAAGTACCTACAATACTCCATCAAGCACAACTTGGTACCCAAACCATGTTGGGTCCATTATGGTTAGTCACAAGAGACTTAGGCACCCAAATGGCCTTTGTGCTAGCATGTGGTGAACCAATCACCTTTCTAGCACAAGTGTCATTTTTGGGCCTCCTAAGCATATTTGAATCAATTGTTGAGTTGAGCTTAGGAGTGTGACCCATGGGACAATCCATACTTAGATATCCCTTTCCTCGGTAAGTGTAGCAAATGCGACACTTGATCTTGTAAGACATCTTCTTGTCTTGCTTCTTGTTTGCTACCTCGCTAATGAGCCTCTTTGTTGATGATGCCAAGCTTTCATCCTTCATGGAGGGGCATGATGCAATTTCATGACCCTTCTCATTGCATCCATAACACTTCCTCTTGCTTCTTCTTGTCTTATTCTCTAGAAGTGTAGCTTGGTCATCAACCTTGTTAGAACACATAGAGGCATTGTGTCCCAAGTTGGAGCACTTGACATGAGCCATCTTCTTCCTCTCTTGAATCTTGCTCATGCCCTTCCTTTCTTTCTTCAAGGTGCAATCTCTCACGTGGTGACCCTCTCTCTTGCACTTGAAGCAAGTGATGGGAGTCTTCTTTGGTTGAAGTTGCACCTTGGTGGCCTTGGGGGTTTTGTTGTTCTGCTCAGGTGCGGCACTGTCGCACTGTGCATTCTGGACAGATTGCACTTTCTCTATTTTTCCTATGACTTTGCCATAATTGGACTTGTGACTTTGTTGATGGGGTTTCATGCACGCTACGGTTGATCCATTCTCAAGCTTCTTCACCATGTCTTCACAGTTATCTTGAGAAGGAGCATTGCACTTGCCCTTCCAATAAATCAAGTCCCTTCTTAGCCTCTCAACTTCTTCCTTGAGCTGTTCATTTTCTTTTGCAATGGAATCATCACAATTTTCTACAAGTATATGCTCAACGAAAGGTTGGCTTGCTTGAGAGCAACAATTATTAGCACATGATAAAATAAATGGAACTTATGTACATGTGCACTTGTGGGTGTGAGGTTGGTATGATTTTACCGTTGTTACCACAACCTCATGAGCAATTTCTAGCATGAGATGAGAATCCATAAGCTTCTCATGAGAGCACAAGAGCTCATCATGATTTTCTAGCAAAATCTCATTCCTGCTAGTGAGCCTTTCCACCTTGTCCTTGAGCATATAATTCTCATCTTCTAATTTAGCAACACAACATAGAGAGTTAATGGTACGAGTTTGCTCAATTGACAAGTTTTCATACCTTTTGACCAAACTAGCATGAGAGCACTTAAGCTTTTCATGCTCTTTGGTCAACTTCTCCAAGCACTTGATCTTTTTGATGAGAAGCTCGTCTTGCTTGTAAAGTGTTTCTTCTTGCTCACCAATCTTTTCAACGAGCTTCAGCACCATCAACTTGTCTTTCTTGCTTAGACATGCAAGGTGTTGATTGAACTCATCATCATCACTTTCATCTTCACTCTCACTTTCATTATCACTCTCCCTTGCCACATTCTTCTCTTTCTTTGCCATAAGACCCACATGAGAAGTGACGTAGAGAGATGAGCTTCTTGGTGAGGTGGATTCATCATTTGGCCTCCACCGATCACAAGCTTCTTCTTCCATTTCATTACTGTTCACACATGTTGGTGAGGAAGTGGATGTGGCATGATCACTTTGACCATTTGAGAGAATTACTTGAGGCTCTTCACTTGTCGGTGAAGTTGAGCACTCCTCAAGTGGTTCCTCCAATAAGGGCAACTTCTCATCACATTTGGACTTGCCATATTTTTCTTTAAGCATGGTCCAAATGAGATGAGCATCATCAAGCGGTTCACCATCTCCAAAAATGACGGCATCAAAAACATCTTCACTCAAAGCACTAAATAAGACATTAGTAGCTTGAGCATTGTGTTGTAAGCATTTCACTTCCTCTTTAGATAAGATGGACAAATCGTCACTAGGAGGTGAAATGCTCACATCAACGATCCGCTCAATATGAGGACCCATGGCCCTAAAAACATCAAGCACACTAGTGGACCAAGAAGTATAGTTTGAGCCATCTAAAAGTAGAAGTTCTAGAGATACCTCCTCACTTGTCGACATCGTCTCTCAAGGCGGTTAAGCCCGAAATTGAGAGCCTGGCTCTGATACCACTTGTAAGGACCTTGATGTCGCCTAGAGGGGGGTGAATAGGCATATCTAATAAATTTCTACATAAACTCAAAGGCAAAAGTCAGAGATAGCCGGAAGTTTCGGCAGTTTGGGCCGGAACTTCCAGTAGGCCCAGAACTTCCAGCAAATCCCGGAAGTTCCAGCAGCTTCGTGAAAACTGCTATAACCTAGAATATGAACTTTGAGCCAATGATAACTTACAACCCCACTTTCTAGTGGTAAGGTGAAGCATTGGGGTCGGTCTTTTGATGTCGAACTACCACCACTCGGTAGATCGAGTCCAAACCCTAAGAATAGCTTTGGGAGGAAGAAAGACAACAAAAACAAATATGCAAGAACAAATTTCCAACAACAACAAGCACGCGAGACTCAAGGATTTATCCTGAGGTTCAACTCGCCACTCAGGCTTGTCTACGTCCTCGTTGTTGAGGTGACCACTAAGGTCAGAGTCTTTTTCACCTCCTTGCCTCACTCAAGCAACCACAAAGGTAAACTTGAGTTCTTCACTAGAAAACAAGGGTAATACAAACTTCCCAAGGTTCTCCCACAGATCGGGAGCTCTTGGGTGACGCCTAACCGGCTAGGGTTCCAAGAACCCAAGAGTAATAGACGCAAATCCAACCGGCTTGACGAAGAAATCAAGTGCTCAAGCTTGCCAAGGTGATTTTCTCACTCAATCCACTCTCCTATCACTCAAATCCGTGGGGAATCAAAGTTAGGAGCAAAGAGGAGAGGAAAGGGAGCTCTTGAGTGCTTGGGCGCTTTTTGGACGAAGGGATATGAGTAGTGAATCGCAGCGTTAACGGTTGGAAGAGAGGTGAGAGCTATTTATACCGAAAGAGAAATCCAACCGTTCAGATCTGAGCCGGAACTTCCGACGCAGATCGCCGGAACTTCCGGCTCTACACATACACTGTTCACAAAAGAAGTCCACGGGGCTTGCTCGCAAAGGGAGCCGGAACTTCCAGCATTTGCCAGAACTTCCAGCAGATTTGCGGGCCAGAACTTCTAGTATTTTCTGGAACTTCTGGCAGATTTGCGGGCGGGAACTTCCAGCAGTTGCCGGAACTTCTAGCAACTTTGCGAGTCAGAACTTCCAGCTATTGCCGGAACTTCCAGTAACTTTGCGAGCCAGAACTTCCAGCAATTCCCAGAACTTCCAGCAACTTTGTGGGCCGGAACTTCCAGCAATTCCCGGAACTTCCAGCAGGCGAAAGTCTGCAAAGTGCAACTAAGTGTTCGTGAGGTGATTTAGTGTCTCTCTTTAGATTTTAAACTTATGCTTGAGCACTCTATTTTCCTCAGACCACCTAGATTTGCATCCCTCTTTATAGTGTGGCATATCCTAAACTCAAGGTCAAAAGAATATACCCATTTTAACCACTTGAGTCTTCAATGTCTTCATATGTCACTTCTTCTCAATATCACTTTAGAAAGGATGTAATCAACTTCATCTCCTCTCTTTGAGCAAGTATAGCTTGAGCATGTGACTTGAACCATTTCAACACATGTGAGTTCAATCCATGGCTTTAAGTCACTTCCACTAATTATTTGATCCTCAACACAATATGACTCCTCATGGCTCAATTAGTACCTCGACTCAATGCAAGTACTCTCTTCTTCACCTTAGCCATGGTACCTCGGTCTACAAGCCATTGCTTGCCCTTCACCTTCGCTTAGTCCCTTGAAGCCCTTTCCTTGCTATCTTCACCCTATCGAGCCATACTCAAGTCACATCATATTGAGCATCCATTAAAAAATCATTTCTTCAATATTGTGATCCTTATTGCTTGAATATCTTCTTGATATGAATGTTAAGATCAATCAAGCTTAATATGTGGAATATCATCTGGTTTTTCTTCTTGTTGAACCTATATACACTTCTCATTGCACAACCTATAAGTTATGCAATAAACTCAATTTCCTATTCAACACTTCGCAAACTTGTTAGATCTTTAATGGTGTTGTCATTCAATTCACCAAAACCCACTAAAGGGCTAGATGCACTTACACTTTTCAATATAACCTCGCTGCCTAAGGTATAATTTGCTAGATTTTCTATCTCTAATAATTTTTATACCAAGAATTTTCTTAGCTGCACCTAAGTCCTTCATCTCAAATTCTTTACTCAATTGTGCCTTCAATTTGCTATTTCTGATTTTTCTTTAGCAGCAATCAACATATCATCAATGTAAAGAAGTAAATAAATAGTTGAGCCATTAACAATCTTCAAATAAACACAACTATTATAGTCAGACCGCTTAAAATCATAAAAAGATTTCTTTAATTTGCAGACAAGGTTTTCTTTTTTAGGAATAACAAAACCTTTAGGTTGGTTCATATAAATGTCTTCTTCCAACTTCCCATGTAAGAATGCAGTTCTAACATCTAGCTGCTCAAGTTCATAATCATGCATGGCAAGAATACTAAGCAAAGTGTGAATAGAACTATGCTTAACAACTGGAGAAAAGACATCATTAAAATCAATAACTGGAATCTGGCTATAGCCTTTAGCAACCAACCTTGCTTTATACCTTGCTGGCTCACTTAGAGAAATACCCTCCTTTCTTTTGAAAATCCATTTACAACGAACATGCTTTTTATCCTTAACAATTTTACTAAATCCCAAGTACCATTCTTTTCAAGCGACTCCATCTCATCTTTCATAGCAATCATCCAATTGTTGCAATCAACAAAAGTAATAGCCTCGGAATAATTAGAATGTTCTAAATTACCTTCAACCTCTTCTACAAAACTCATAGCATAAGCAATGTTGCATTCTTCAATATACCTTCTAACTGGTTTGGGCTGCCTTCTAGCCCTATCAGCAGTAATAGAACCACTACTACAGATTGATTTATCACTATCACCACTTTTATTGCCGTAGCGATAGAAGAGATGGTGTTATACTTCCATCACCGGTTGGACCAATAGTGAGGCCTCATGAGGAAGGAAACCGACAATTAAAACTTCTATCATCGAAAGGTTAATAATAGATGCAGCAGTGGTATTTTCTCAGTCATGTGAAAAGCCAAGCCGACTGGGATACGTGTTATGGCCGTCGACCCTCCATGATTGTTTGGTCTTTTGGCGGTAAAGTCAGCATGAATTATTTCCCAACTACCCACAACACAGTTGTATCACCATTACTTGCACTTCTCCATCTTCAAGGTTGGCCTATTTAACCAAGGTCTGGATGCATCTCTTCGGCTCAATCCACACACTCTTGAATCCACACACTCGTGAGCTACTGTATCTTTCCTCATCACCAAGAAGTGATTTGTCTTCATCCTTACACCTTCACGGCCTCTTTTCCACTCTTGGGATCTCAAAGCCTGCCAATAGATAGCGGGAGAAAATCTATGTGAGTACATCCACCACTTTTCCAAGCAGTGTAATGAGCTTCATGACATCGTGGATGCGGACGTGATCGGAGCACTCATCTCTAGCATGACCAATGAAGCACTCGTCCACGAGCTCAGACATTGCAAACTGCGAATGAGGCTAAGGATTGCAATTGGCAAGGGAAAGGCAAGAAGGACAGCTGGAGGCATCATGACAGCAAGTTTGTCACAGCGGTCGACAGGGTCCACAAGCAGAAGACTAGCATGCTCAACCATGTCAGTTTTGACAAGATAGTCAAGTTGTCATGCCGTAACCATGGCTACTCGATCAAACACACCCTTGAAGAGTGTGACCTCATCAAATGTTATTTCAAGGGTGACTACAAGGGAATTAGCACGGGCGTGCCGTCCGGATCCGTCAGTAGTGAGGGAAATAGGGATGTGTATCTTGATCCAAAAGGGTGCCTCATGATCATTAGTGGGCCGGCGACGCACGAGTCCAAACGTCGGCAAAAGCTCACGGACAAGGAGGTCAACGCGGCTACCCTGGGCGACACCATGCCAGCTTTCCTAAAACGGTTGGAGACTGTGATCACTTTTGACAGAAAGGATCACCCTGACCACATTCCGTAGTTGGGATGTTTTCCCCTTGTCATCGACCCAATCATCGACAAGACCTGCCTGTCTCATGTCTTCATGGATGGCGAGAGCGGTCTCAACCTCCTCTATGCAAAGACCTATGACACAATGGGACTATCACGAGCAGCAATGCGGCCATCTGGTGCTCCATTCCACAGAGTCATACCCGGACTTTAGGCCATTCCCCTCGGGCAGGTCATCCTAAAGAAAAGAGGTCGACGGAGAACATGATGCCATCGGATCTATCCTATGACACTTTAGTCACGAAAATGGACTTGCACTGGGCTAAGCCTCGCAGGTCGATCCCCAAGCAAGGTACGGGTAGATACCCAGGCATTCGAATGATCAGATCATCAGCAAGCATGGCAAGATGGTGGTGCACAAAAGAAAAGAAATCAAGAAACATGAGCTGAGAAGATTTCTTTATTAAAAGGCCCTAGGTACAACCTAAGGTCCTTGGCCACCATCACGGAGGATGTCCTCCACATTCACGATGGCCACGACGGTGGCCACGGCAGCGGCGAAGTCACCGACCAGTTTAGCCTGCTTTGCTTGCCCAGCGTGGCCTAGGAACCCAGGCGCCACCCAACGGAAGTCTTGGCCGATGCGGAGCTGCATTGTGGTGAGGGTGACGCTGGCTCCCTATTAGATTCCCACCACCACAACCCACTTATGGTCCTCCATTAGGAGAAACTCCCGGAGGTGGGCTTCCTCCGTCTCACGGCGAGAGGCCACCAGTTGCTCCTCTAGCGCTGGCAACAAGATGATGAGAAGACAGAAGCTGCAGATGTCAGATAGGATGGCAAGACGGAGAGAACCCTCACCCATGATATGGGCCTGGCCGTCTGCGGTCGTCGCCTATGCGGCGGTAATCTCCATCTCCAAGGCAGCGGGCGCCACCCTGACAGCGTCGAGGTAGCGCTCTAGCCAACCCACCTCGCGGGTGGCGTCAGAGGAGTGCTAGTGGGCCTCGTCTATTGCATGGACAAGCTCATAGAACTCCCAATGGTCATCCAAGGAAGACAATGACGAGGAGTACGAACTCGACCCCACCGTCGGTGAGGTCACGACATGGGGGGTGCTAGCGACCCATCTAGATGCGGCATGGGAAATAGCCCTAGAAACATCACCTATTTGTGCAGATCACTCCTAATCTCAAAACATTGCTCAAAAACTTACCCTTGCCCATGCAGGTAGGCTCGGAGACGTGGTGGCGGCCCTCCGTCCTCTGGTGACTCTTTTCGAGGACGCTTGCCACGATCCATCTCGGTGGGTAGAGAAGAGGCTGCAAGCACATAAGAATAAGAATGAGGAAGTGGTGGAGCAGGTGACCTGAAGTGAATGCCTCCCTCACCGTACCACTCTAGCATATTTATAACCATGACAGACACCTAAGGTAGGTGAAGCGATTGGAGAGAAGGCAGAACGATAGTTGCCCACACAACGGTGTGACCCAAGTAAGCCTTACACATTCCTATCTTTTCCATACCATTTTGATTTACATGCCTGCATTCTATGGCACATGACTGCTCACAGGTGAGCGCCATTAAGCCACGAGCAGTGATCCATGTCTAGCCCAAGGCCTGCATGCAAAGGCGGAGGAGAGGTGGCTAAGTCAGGAGGCGCACGACCCTCTACCAGCGCTGTTCAACCCTTCCTTGCTCTAGCGGTGGCATGCTCCCATGCTGAGGCGGTGCAGCTTAGGGTTTCATGCCAAGAATAGACGAAGCACCACCTAGGTTCCTGTATAAATAGAGGGGTGCCCCCTCTCTCAACACAACACACAAGGAAGAAGAGCACACCTCACTTGAGTTAGAGCACCACTCCAAAGGGCATAGGCCCTAGTAGCTAGCTAGAGTTTTAAGGGAGAGATGTGAGGGAGAGCTCAGGGAGGCGCCGGACTTGTCGATGTCTCCCCAACTTGTACCTTGACAAGCATTTTACTTCAACGGGTTCTCCCGCTAAGTGAGTGTTCATGGTTATTTTTGTTATAAAGTCTTTGAGTAGTTAAGCTATACTCTTATTTGTTTGCGGGTTCGTCATCCATCCCCATGATGGATGCTCTAGTAGAATGGCCCTGATAAAGATGGATAACCCTTACTAGTGCGCTAGAGTAGTAGTCGGTAGCGTAGACGTGGTGTCTAGGCTAGAGGCTACCTTTGTTTGCCTCATTCCCCACGATTGAGGGGTAGGTGGCAGGTGGTGACAGTCCTATCTATCCCTTGTATTCCCCATGTTTGGGTTCAATGTAGAGGTACAAGCTTGTATCGCTTGGTAGACTAGGTGCGCTCCGTTACCCGAATTAAGCAAATAGAAGTAGAGTTTATCTTCTCATAGACTCAAAAGCCATAAGAATTCATCTTTATCCTTTCCAACTTTACCCTTGTGTTGTCCTTGGAAGAACTAGCTAAAAGAGTGTATCCGTTCCCTATGAAAAATATGATACCCTGAATACTTTCGGGTGAAGTGCTACAATGGTAATTTCGTGCGCTTACATATTATTTCTGTATGCATTAAGAAATACCAACAAGCATTTCTGGCGCTATTGCCGAAGAATGGTTGCTATATTTTCTTTGAACCTAGTTCATCCCCATATTTGTATCTTCTCTTTTTTATATATGTAAAAGACATAAAATTATTTTCACCATGGAAACCACTCCTATCTAATACTGGGCCGCTTCAAAGGGTGAGTTCCATGAGCCACCACTTCCACCAAAACCAAACTTTTCATCCAGCTATGAACTCTGCCCTGGCTTAATAGCCATGGTTCGGGCACAACCCTTCTCATGGCACTATAATGAAAATCCCTGTCATCACTTACATGAGTTTGAGGAGATGTGTTCATGTCTAAGCATCTCAAGCATGACACAAGAAACTCTTAAGTGGAAATTGTTGACCCCTACACTTTGTTTACCCTGCTTACATTCTTTTCAGAAATACAAGTGGGCACACTTCACCAGTAAGGAAATCTTTTTCTTTTTTCTCAAGAGCACCATACATTCTTCGGACAACCTACTTTCTCTAGCAACAACGGTGGTCGACTGTATTACAAGCTTGTTAGACGCCTGCAACGGCTGCTCAGATGGTGTTTTGACTGGTCGGAGACGTTAAGAACTCAAGCCTCACTGTTCGGAGAAGGTCAAGACAGCGTGTCGCATCACAATGCATAGTGCTTGGGGACTAGCTGTGGGGGTATTAACCCCTATACCCCTATGGCTAGACTTGGGCTGTCCCAGACCAATGGGCCCAGCCCATCAGAAGACGACGCGTGGCCCAGTCGATCTGCTCGGTGTCCCACGTAAGGAAGGAAAGCAAACTTGGAGATCAAGCAAGATCCCAGTCGGTTAGAATAGGAATTCTTATCCGGTCAGCTATGGCAATTGTAACCGACTAGGATTAGTTTTTAGATTTGTAACCCTGCCCCTTGGACTATATAAGGCGGGCAGGGGACCCCCCTCAAAAGACATCTCATCTCTCTCGATATACACAACATACAATCTGACGCAGGACGTAGGTATTACGCCCTCACGGCGGCCGAACCTAGATAAAATCCTTGTGTTTGTCTTACGTCACCATCTAGTTCGTAGCTTGCGCTCCTGTCTACCGAAAATCTACTACCTTGGGCATACCCCTCGATAGACTGCTGACCATATCTCGTCGACAGTACATATCTGGGATTTTTACTGGTGACAACGACAAGCGTCAGCTCACCATACTCAGCAAATATAATATGAAGTTATGCATGGCTCAAAAAGACTTAACTCGGCTGTACTGTGGTAAGCATTTTTAGTTGGTCATATTTTATTTATTAAACCTAAGTTACTAGGTTATGCTTAAAGCTCCCATGTGAATATAATTAATTATCATCATCAAGATTAATCATATCCCAAACCATCCAAAGAATCATCTATCTCAAAAAGGATCTAAGCCACTCGTGACCGTGAGCACGAGAGATATATCAGTTTTACACTCTGCAGAGGCTGTAAACTTTCACCATGAGTCGTGTTATCCATATGTCTTGACTCACTTCCAAGGTAGGGTTCACTATGAGGCCTTTCCAAAGACCACTCTAACAAGTTAGTGGTCGCGAGGTTTCAGCAGCTAGGCGAATGGAGGCCTCCTTCAAGACTGGCACACCTTGACCGCAGCCCACATCTTGACAGATAAGAAGCCATTATGCAACCTAGGCCCCCTCTTACGCCTTTCGGTAACCACTAACAAGCTAGAGAAATCTAGTTACTTAGCCAAAACTAGAGCCATATAGTCCTCATGGCTGTACTGTTGCTTTAAGATTCAGTCTTTACAGAGGGCAGACTAGAGCACCCAAAAGACCCAATGCTCTAGCCCTCTTCTGTTCATGTTGCTCAAAAGCATCATTTTAGCCATTGATTTGCATAAGTCATTAATCAAAATTAACATTATAGCATTTGATGATTGCAGGCTAAGCAATGCTACCCATATACATAAACCCAGGGTAACAAGGAACATGATACAAAAGTTCTAGATAAAGTTCTTAGGAGTTCATCATATTAGACACATGTATATGAAAGTGATTATAAGGTTATTAGGTAGCAAGGGAACTCATGTTACACTTGCCTTCAACTGTTTGCTTAAACTTTTCCGACTTTTTCTTCTAGATCATCCTTGAGTAGCTTCACTTCTATAGAGCGCAATATCCGGTACGAGCTCAATGACTAAACCTAAAAACAGTACACCATGAATTACAAAAACCAAATAGAAACGATTCTAATGTGAAGGCATGATCCTACGATCACGTGGGCACAAGAACAGAGCTCCGGTTAAAAATATATGGACTTAGGAAGATTTATGGGACAAAATTATAAAAATAGCATTTTAAATAAACTACATTTTCAAAACAACTTAAATCATATAAAGGGAATTATGACTGGATTTCAAGGATTAGCAAGAAGGACGCCAATGATGTAGAAGAAATAAAGGGAACATGGGTTACAGTATTTATAGAAATACTAGAAATATCTTTATGAAGGAAAAGAAGACGTAAATTGAATCAACATGACGAGGAGACGACATCAAGGAATAATCAAGGTATATATGTTGTACACGTATTTAGGCTAGCATGTGTGTTTGTGTACATCCTCAAGGTATGCAAGAAAATCATGGGTTAAACTAGCATACTAGTACGTGATTACTAGCAGCGGCTTTGAAGTGTTCTTCTGTTACCCAGTGCAAGTTTTCTAGTGCAAAAGAGAATATATATACGTATATGAGTTGCAAGAGGAGGCATCATCTCACCCTGCTCTTCGAAGGTGGATGACGGCAAACGGTGAGAAGACGTGAAGTGGTTCAACGCAACGACCGCCGGCATCTGCTGCACTGCACTGGTGGCAAGGATATATGATGTGGCCAGGACTGGAGGAAATCGACAGCAGCATGTTCATGGGATAGAAAAGAAGGCCAACCTGCTGTTGTGATCGAAGATGATAGAGATATTAGAGGGAACCTGGCCTCACCTGATTAGCAGCAAGCAGTCATGTAAACGACAACTCGATCGATATAACTCCGATGAACAACAGCGGCAAAGATCTGCTCTGGAAGTCCATGATGATGGTGCACTTGCCAAATGATAGAAGCTAGAAGGTGCGAGGGACGACTCTTGGGAGCAGCAGCGCGTGTGAGATGGTGGTCGCAGGGGGAACCTTTATAGGTGCGGCAGGCAGCTGAGAGGTCCATCAGGCGGTGAATTAGGAGGCGCTAGTGGAGCTGTTAGCATCACCACCAACTATGGGACTTGAAGGATTGTTAACTGGGATGGTGAAATTTTGCAGGGTAGTGGACTCGCACGTGAGTGGAGTTTCATGTCTGCGTGTTCTAGGAGGAGCGGTAATTATGGTTAGGCGAAGAGGCAAGCTAGTTGCTGTGAGATAGAAGCAGAGGAATTGGTAAGCAAATGTTGCATGCCACTTACGGTGAAGGATATACAGATGTTATAGGCGGTGCTGCATGTTTGACGGTGGCAAATGAAACGGCAGCTTGTGCGTGCAGCTAGCTGGTAATTTTCCCCGCTGAGACCTATGCAGAGGAGAGAGATTAAGAGAGAGATAGAAAATTAGTGATGAAACGGAAGCCACTGCTGCTATAATTAGTGGAAGTCTGGGATCTTGGTTCATGCAACATTGAGAGGGAGAGATTAGTTTCAATTTGCAAGCTAACATTGTCTGAAACTTTCTTTCTTGTAGACGTCATGCACGTGCAAAGAATTGAATATGGTGAGAAAGAAAAAGTGACAAAAAAAGGGAATTGAGTTTAGAATTGCCGATGGCTTTTTAGGACTAAGAAGTGATAACGTGAAGAGAATATGAAATGGATAATGAATGATCAAATATTTGGTATAAGATCAAAAGGATTTTAGTCGACCAAGGATTAAAAGAGTTTGACTATGACTTTATAAATTATATTTAAATTACTTTTTCAAAGATTTAAAACTCAAACTATTTTTTAGAAATTTATAAAACATAATTTGAACTTTATCTTTTTAAAATAAATAGAGCAAAACCTATTCGAGGCTTAAGCGAGTTTTACAAATTTCACTTTCCACAAAATAAAATCTAATGCCCTCAGTATGAATGCAACAAACATATCAAGTTTAAATTTTAAAAGTTTAAGAAAATCACATTTTCACTTTTTAAATTATAAACGACATAATTAAATCTTTGAAAAATTTTAGAAAATTCATGAAATCATTTATTTTATTTAGTGTATTATATTCACATCCCTAAATGGAAATTTTGGCTTGTGACACTTACCCCTATGCTTGTCCTTGAGCTAAGTTCAGAGATAAAAGTAATCATGAGCATAACATTCTAAGATATATGGTTTACATAAAAGTTATTCCAATACATTCCTGGTACAAGTGGGATATGCGACGTTAGCTAACATGTTTCCTTGGGTTGTTGAAAAGCGGAACAATTCTCGAAACAAAGTTATCTTCCTAATTTCAAATCTTAGTAACTTGGAGTTTTGAAAGTTTTTCTTAAGAAAAGCATAGTTCACTTTATACTCCTCAAGTGAAACTCTCAAATCACTCAATGTGTATAGATCCTTACCAAGGCATAGTAATGTTTTGTCTTCTTCTGTTTTCTCCTACTTCTAAAAAGGTTTATGTGGAGCTTTAGGCAGGTATAACAATATAGCATATTTGTATTGCATATGTTGTAAAGTCGAATCAAGGATTCAAGAAGAGAAGTGACATACTCTTAGATCAAGATGTGCATGTGTGTGGAAAATGTAAACTAAAACTATACTATTTTAACATGAATAATCTCTTTCTTTCTCTGGTTTTATTTTGAGGACATGGCTATCTCTCTTCCTTCTCTCTTTTTTTCCAATACATGAGCCTTCATGTGCTCATCATTTTTTTTGTACTTGACCTTCATGTGTCCATATTTTTTTCTTTTAAGCTTTTTGCATAGCCCATGTTTCTTCTTCTAAACTACATATTTAGAGAGAGATCTTTATTTTTTTAGAACATGTAGTATTTGCCTAACAAATAGATTATTGTCTACTCCCATTGTAGGAGTAGAATTTTTTAGTGGACTTGGATGGAAGCATGTTTTTACTACTCCCGGTGTAAGAGTATCATGTGTATGTGGGTATATGTGATCTTGATCCTAGGAGCATGATAAATCTCTCAACAAGGGTCAACAAGACTTGACAAATTAGCACAATAACGAGCAACATATATAGAAGGCTTGAATCTTCCAAGATATCATATTTGGCTTTGGTAGGAATTGTTCACCAATTGAGGAGTATGTGATACTATAGTTTTGTAACATTTTTATCAAAATAAATTTTCCAAGTGCTTCGAATAGAAATGATAGGATTTCTAAGTTAGAACTATATCACACTCCACAACAACTTAGTCCACATGATTGTACTATTAGAATATTTTCCCACAAGCATAATTGTATGTATGTGGAACAAACTTTATGCAGGCTTCTATCTTAGAGATATTATGAACATGTCACTTTTGAAATTCTGAATGAAGTGTGGTTATAAAATTGCATGGAGGTGGAGAGACATTTGTTTTGCATTTTTAGTCTGTTTAATTTTAAATTTCAAAATTTTTGGAGCGTTTGAGGGTAGCATTGCACAAAATATAGTTGAAGAGAAGGAGCTAAGAGGTGGTTTGGCTAAACCAAAAGTTCAACTAATCCCCTTTGAAACTATTTGTCTTGTCCTTCTTGCATGATGGATTGTCCAAGGGTTGTGCAACGTGTTGGTGGGAGATCTCGAATGTGTGTTAATTGTGCTTGAGAGATCTCCCCCACACTTGTTCTTGTACCTATTTTTATTTGATAAAGAAAAATAAAAGCAAAAGCAAACAAGGGCCCTACCAGTTGAAACACTAAGGAGCCTTAATTTTATTATCTTTATTATTATTATTATATAAAATTTAAGTTAAAATATTTTTTATTCTATTTGTATGTGTTCACCCAACTTTTTATCATTTAACATAAACAAAGCTAAGGTAAAGTTTGCAAAAATAAACATAGCCTTATTTTATCTCCATAGTAGATTACTTCTATTGTTTATGAAAGTAATACTCAAAGTTCATTAATCAAATTTCAACACCATGTCAAATTCTGATTAAAGAAGGCTATTTTAACCTAAACACCATGCTTAATTTAAAAAGCCTATGGATGTACTCATGAATACACCCAAACCAATCATAAACAACATAAACAATGGAAGCATGAATTTGTATGAGCAATTTAATTCTTATGGAGACAGATATGAGTAACGGAGTTGGTGAACCTTTTGTTTTTATAATAATCATTTTTTATAGCAAGGTAGAGCTAACATCGTCATATCTTTTTAAAACAAGATGGTCTTTGGTGTGTATGAAACCCTAGACTCTTACTATCTTCCCCCCACACTTGGACTTTTGTGTTAAAGTGTGCAATGTTTGGGGTCTCCTTTCGAGTGTGGTCTTATTATCGAAGAACATCAAGGCATACAATTGATGTTGCTCTCATGTTCTTAAGCATCGTATGTCTCTGTCTTCTTGATCTTAACCTGAAAGGGTTAACACACAAGAATACCCAAAGGTCTTAACTTGAAAGGGTTAACACACAAGAATACCCGAAGGTGCATACTAACTCAATAGCATGAAACGCGAGAGGTCTTGTGTATACATATCCTTGTAGAAGCATGTGACTCTAAGCGTGATCAACTCTAGAGACTCCAAGAGTGAGCATGAAACGCGAGAGGTCTCAAAAGAGAAACCTTCATGCTTGTTAGTGGAATTATTCTTTTTGAGCTCTAGAGTTGGTGCTCTAATATTGTCCATGGCACTACAGTTTTTGTTCTTAGGAGATATATCTTGTAAGGGCAATGTTGAATCTCGAACATTATCGAGATCAACATTTTCATGGCCAGAGGGACAAGATTTTTGTTTGAGCAAAGGTGATAATGAACATTCTATTTCACAGGAAAGCTCAGGTGCAACAAACGGGGATATGAGTTTCACCTCCTTGCATGGGTCATTGTTGGGATGTTGCTCCGCCATTAGAATATCTACATGTGTGGCGGAAGTAGTTCTCCCAAACTCTTCATTTTGGCCCCCATGGGAAGATTTTTCTTGGAAAAGTTTGTCTAGAGGGTAGCCTATGAGAAGATCAAATTCAATGATGGCAAAGATATGGAAATCTAAGTGAACCTCGGTTCCATTAATTTCAATTGGCATGGTCCTAACAATCCTACTACACTCAAAGATGAGTCCTGATGGACTTTTGAAGAGTTTATTGGTTGGGACTGGTGGCATGTTACCCAAAAGGTTTTTCGCTAGGAATTCTGACATGATACTAGTCTAGACCTTAGGGGTTGTGCAGAGCTTCTATGTTTGTTCCCTTTAATTAACAAGGCGTGGTCATGGAAGGTGAAAGAATCTGAATTACTTCGGAAGAACGTTTTACTTCTAACAACCATTCCTTTGATGGCTCTATTATAAGGGAAACTTCCTCAATAGGACGCTTAAGCTTTTCGTGTCCAAAATATTTCAAGGTATTGCCAAAATCCCCTAATTTGATAGGGAACTCTAAAGGATGAATTGATCTTTCCTTCAGTGTTCGTGGTTCGGGTGAGGGTTCATGAGTCAAATCTAAGGATGATACGTGTTTGGATTTGAATGATGAGGACTCCTCAACACTCGACATAACTTTTGTCTGGAGGAATTTAGTTCTCATGATGGAAGAAGAGTGTTTGTGTATGAAGTGCTCAAGGAATTCTACTTGTCATAGTTTTGTGTATAAAATGGCCTTCGGCAATCATGTCTAGACATAGGTTAACATCCATACCCAAACAAAAGAGTTGTAGCAATATACCGTCGGGTAAAGACAAGTCTGGGCCAGCGTGGATTAATGCTAAAAACCTAGCCTAGGCTGCACCTATAGACTCCTTACACTACTCAAAGTCAAGGATTGCCCTTGGTAGAGAGTCAATATGGGACATAGGGAAGAATGCAAAATAAAACATGTCTTTAAGTTCATCCTAGTCCCCATTTGTACTTTTCTATAGCATGTGTGTACCATTGCTTTGCCATCCTACAAGGTGAAGTGTGCCCACTTAATCTCCGAGCCTGGTAATAGGTGACGTAGGCAAGTGGTGCCAGGGTCTAAAATGAACTTTCTTAGAAACTTGATACTGAAATGCATCGATAGGTGCATCGTACCGATATAGTCCCCGAGCTTACTAGAAGGCGAAGTATGAGCCTTGTAGCAAGGTCTAAAAAAGCTCTGATCCCTCAACTATATGCGAGTCAAATTTCACATGTAGCCAAGGAAACCAGACCTCAAGTCGTGGTTGGGGGAGTGGTCAAAACATTCCCTGAGGACAGAGGAAGTTGCAGTCGATGAGTCCCCAAGCAAAGCAGAGAGTGACCGACGAGTCCCCGAGCGTGATCGGGGAGTTGATCGTGCTCGGTGATTTGAGATAGACTAGAGTCGCCAGACCAGTCCCCGAGTGTCATATACCTCCAACACCCTTTTCCCTGTCATATTTTGTGTCTCCTTTTTTTTGTCGGACCCATTATCTCAGAAGTCTTCCTAATGTGATGTAGCAGGCATGCTTTCGTCTTGTCAATCACACTGTGGGCCGGTGTCGGTCAAGACGTGTCAATGTGGGCCCTCCCGCGTTGTAACCGAGGGAGCGCATTTACTGGCGCGAGTGCTGGTGAAAAAGTGGAAACTACAGGGAGCGTGCCACGATTCACACGCACAATCTCTAAAAATCTCGGGGGAGGTGGAACGGCGCAGTTAATGGGATAAATAGCCACTGTGCGGCCATTCCCCGTTTACACCCAACAGTCGCCTTTGCAAACCAATCGCCTTCTTCCTTCAGCCCATGTGCCCTATTCTGATTCCACTGCCGCCATTAGCACACCTCGCCGCTGTTAGGAGTGACGCACTCTCTGTCCACCAGCTGAGCCAAAGCAAAGAGGCGAGAGAGGTAGAAGATGGCCAAGACTGAGGCGCAGAAATGGGCCGAGGTGATGAAGGAGTGGTGGAAGTCGAGGGCCACCAAATCGTCCATCAATGATCTTGTTGGCCTAGGGGTGCTTCACGACAAGGCGCTCGGAGGATGGAGAGCGTCGGAGTCGGAAAGCTTCCCTGATCCCCAACCCGGTGAGATCGTTGTTTTCAAAGATTTCTCAAGAGGGGATTTGGGGTTCCTGTTCATCCTTTCCTCCAAGGGTTGTGTCTGTACTATGAGATTGGGGTTTGTAATTTGCATCCCAACTCAATTCTTCTCGTCTCCACATTCATTCATCTTTGTGAACATTTTGGTGGGTTTACTCTACATTTTGATCTTTTTCTTTATCTATTCTATCTGCGAAAGAAGGGGTCAAAGGGGGGATCTTATTTCGTCGGCGGAGTGTACCTGACACTCTATGATAGAATGAAGTTGGAGTACCTCAGCTGCCCCTAGAACACCTCCATTGGTGATTGGTACAAGAAATGATTTTTACCTCTGTGACATTGGCTACATCCCGGAGAAGAGGGCAAGCTGGAATGAGAAACCGGAGTACGCTAGGCAGGTGAGGGAAATCATGGAGCTGCTCCTATGGAATCGTCTGGACAGACCAGCTGTAGCCGAGAGCTTCATTAGTCGGCGAGTACAGCCCTGCTAGAAGAGGGTGCACGCTGGCTATGAGTACTTGGGCTCAACCGACCAGACCAGGATGCGTCCGAAGCGGCTGCACAAGGATGAGATCAAGTGGAGGATTGCGGAGCTGTTCAACCTGGCAGACCCATCATACCATCTATTGAGCATCATCATGCATGCGTACAAACTCATCCGACCAGCTCCAAAGGTACCCCTAGCATCTGTATGTTTTGTCGACCACATAGTTGATAAAAAACATCTGTTGTAATCCCTGTTGTTCTTGTGATATTAGGTGCACGGTGTTGAAAGACACTTGTTGTACGTGTCTCTAGCGCCTGGGATGGATCATCCAAGGAGCGTGGAGCCCCCTCCGCGGAACATGCATCAATGGTATGCTCATGCCGACGACAACAAGGGGGGAGAAGTAGCATCGAGCACTGGGACAGACACCCGGAGCAGGGTGGCTGAGAAGCAACCAGTCGCCCCTAACCACTCAAAGAAGAGGCCTAGGAGCTCAGAAGCCATGGGAGTGCCTAAGAATCTAACCAGCAAGCATCGTCAGATAATACAAGACTAGTCGGATGAAGACGAAGAAGAGAACCCGACTGCTGATCTGCTCAACCCTCATCAGAGGAAGGGCAGAGGAGACAGTCTAGGAGGGACCATTGAGACCAGTAGCGTCTCCATCGTGGGGAACGACGACGGTGCTAACTGCGGCTACGTCACATGTGCCACCACCAAGTAAGGGTGGCCAGAGCTCGTCGAGCCAGCAAGGGGGCCGAGGGCGACCGCATCGGCGTGCATTATCATCCGTGCATCATCAAATGGACATGTAAGTAACTGCACACTTTAGTAAACATAGTAAAGGCAAGTAGTAAAATGCAATATCAACTGTGCTTTTATTAAATTGTAGCTCAGCATCGACAGAGGTCCCCGAGGAGTTCGCCGCCGGTGGGAAACCGACAACGGATGGCGCGAGGGTGACCAGCGAACAAGTGGCACCAAGCGCTGACCCAAAGGAGCTGACAATAGTGGAGACAGCTGTCGAGCAATGAGCATCCGAGCAGGTGCCGCCTGAAGCACCAAGCGTGGAATAGGCAGCCCTAGAGGAGAGGCGAGACCCCTGAAAGTCCTATGTTTGGTGTTGGTAATTAGTGACAATGCCTAAGTACTAATCCTATGCCTAAGTTGTATGTAGCATATGAGGATTAGTACATTCCAAGGTTGGTGGCAAGATGAACATGGTGATCATGATGGCCACACTTGAATTTGGACGCAACCCTACGTGATCAAGGCAAAGGTATATGCTTAAGGGTTGTGTTTTAGTAACCAAGACACCTAGTGGGTGTGGTTACATTATAGGATAGATAGCCGTACTATAAAGAGGGGAATGACGCGGCTATTGAACTCCTAAGTGCCTCTAGATGTGCATTTCATGATCATATGCATTTGGATAGAACTAATATCGCCTCGAAAAATGATTGTGAAAAAGCTAACACACTCACACATGACGAGATCACTTGGTGATGTTAGCACGTTTGCGACGGCGGTGGAGTTTGAGCGGTAGAGAGGGTTTGGGATCCTCTCTCCCTCCCGCCGAGCTTGTGAGGCGGGATTCAGGCGTTTTCGAGAAGTTGAAATGACTTTTTTCCACTACGCCGGAAGTTCAGAAAAGAAACGGAGGCGAACAGAGGTCACAGAGGTGACCGGACGCTGAACCGGACGCGGTCCTTGCATGACCGGACGCGTCCGGTCAGTGTTCAGTGTCTGCGAATTTTTCAGTTCGATGATCGGACGCGAGGCGCGTCCGGTCACTGATGATCGGACGCGTCCGGTCGTTCAGGGAGCTTACTGGACTGTAACCGGACGCTGGCACTGTCGCGTCCGGTCATTTTCTTCAGCGCGTCTGGTCACTATTTCGTTGAGCGCTGCTCAGGCGACCAGCGCGTCCGGTCCTTCACGAGACCAGCGCGTCCGGTCGTTCTCGGCGCGTCCGGTCAGTTGGACCAGCGCGTCCGGTCGTTGCTTCGCAGTTAGCCGTTGGGCGACCAGCGCGTCCGGTCGTTTAGACCAGCGCGTCCGGTCAGCACTTCACGAGTTAGCCGTTGGGCGACCGGCGCGTCCGGTCAGTTGGACCAGCGCATCCGGTCAGCCCGATTTCGGCTGTTTAAGTTTCTAATGGCTATATTCGAAGGGGTACGTCTATAAATACTCGTTGGCCGGCTCAAGGCTCTCTCTCTCAAACATTTGACATACTTGTGAGCACTTTGAGCTAAGCAACTCCCCTCCCACTCATCTCTCTTGCTTCTTTGCATATTCGAAGTGAGATTGAGTGATCCAAGTGCATTTGCATTGTGAGATAGCATCTAGTTGGCACTTGGTGGTTGATTTGCTGCGGGATTCTTGTTTCTCTTGGTGGTTGCCACCACCTAGATGGCTTGGAGCAGCTTGGAGGCGTTGGCAAGAGTTGGTGATTGTTCTTGGCCACCTCCGGTGATTGTGAGAGGTTCTTGTGACGCCTTTTGAGAGGCTCGGTGTGTGACCGATTAGCCACCGAACCACATGGTGAAGAGGGAGACAACGGGGACTAGCGTGCCGGCAAGCACGTGAACCTCGGGATAAATTTTCGTGCCATCATTCTTATTGTGTTTGATCGATCCCGGTGGTTGTATATTGTGGTACTCATCTCTTGATCATATTGATTGGTTGGCTCAATACTTCGCCCCTCGGTGATACCCTCCTAACTCTCTCTTGTATTAATTTCTTAGTTACCTTACTAGCTTGTTAGTGTAACTCTTAGCTTGAGTAGCTAGCTAGCTTTAGTTGTAGTTAAATTGTGTGGTTTGACTTGTGCGGTTGAGTACAAATATACTAGAATTGTGAATTGGTTAGGTGGCTTGCAAACACCCCGTAGGCTAAGCAAAACTCGCATCTCGCTATTTGTTTTATTGATAAACTTGTTTAGCTTGTCTTTGTAGAAATTTTTTAATAGGCTATTCACCCCCCTCTAGCCATCAAGACCTTTCAAGTGGTATCAGAGCCGTGGTCACCGTTTGTAAGGCTTAACAACCTCGGTGTAAGATGGCTCAAGTTATGTTCAATCATGTTAATGGCAAGCCTCCATTCTTTGATGGCGTCTCTTCCTTTGATCATTGGAAAAGGAAGATGAAGCAATATCTAGGCAATATACATGAGAAGGTTTGGGATGTGACCAAAGAAGGATACGTCATTCTTGATGAGGAAAACCTCACTCCCAATGACCGCATCAACAAACAATGCAATACGGCGGCACTTGACACAATCTATCGTGCCATTGATGATAAAGTATTTGAGTAAATCAAAGATCTTGAAAAGGCAAATGAGCTTTGGATAAGGCTTGAAGAAACATATGAAGGCACTTCAACGGTAAAAAGTGCCAAACTATATATGCTCAAGGACAAGTTCTCCACATTCAAGATGAAGGATGATGAATCCATCCCGGAGATGTTCTATAGGCTCCAAGTCATTGTCAATGATCTCAAGGGGCTTGGGGAGAAGGTTGAGGACAAGGACTTCTCACACAAGTTCTTGATGTGCTTACCCAAGAAGTTTGCCACCTTGAGAAGAATGATCTTTAGAGAGGGATTGGACAAGGTCAAACCAACCAATGTGCTTGGAGATATAATGACCGATGCCCAATATAATGATGATGAAGATGAGGTAGAAGAGAAGAAGGAGACCAAGGTCAAGCAAGAGAAGCCCATTGCATTCAAGGCTTCATCCTCTAAGGGCAAGAGCAAGGTGGAGAGTGATGATGATGATCCATTCGATGATGAGACCATGGCCCTCCTTGTGCATAAGATGGGAAGGTTCATGAAGAAGAAAGTATATGGGGCAAGGAAGAGGAGAGACACTATAAAGGCAAAGACCCTTTGCTACAATTGCAATAGCCCCGATCACATAGTGGCGGATTGCCCCTATGAAGATAAGATATTTCATAATGGGGACTTGAAGCTCAAGAAGAACAAGAAGGATAAGAAAGAGAATGAGAAGAAAGCAAAGAAGAGCTTCACTTTCAACAAGAAGAAGAAGGGTGGTGGTTATGTAGTCACTTGGGATAGTGACAACTCCGATAGTGATGATGATGAAAGCTCTAGTGATGATGAGAGGATCACTCGACGAGCCACTGCAAACATCGCCCTCTCCAACAAGCCATCCATCTTCGACACTACATCAACATGCCTTATGGCCAAGCCTACCAAGGTAAAACATGATGATAGTGATGATGATTCTTGTGCTAGTGATGATTGTAGGAGTGATGAGGAGGAGGATGAGGACTACTCCAAGGATGATCTATTAGGCATAATAGATCAAATGAGCAAGGGCTACAAGAGGACAACCAAGAAATACAAAATCTTGGAACAAGAGCTCATTGCCAAGAGCAATGAAAATGATGCCTTGATGGAGGAGCTTGTTGCTCTCAAAAAGAGTAAGGAGTGCAAAGGAATTGAACAAGAGCTCAAAGCTCTTAGGAAATCCTTTGATGAGCTAGAGGCTTCTCATGAGTGTCTAAAGGAAGACCACGAGGATCTTGAAATTGCTCACACTAGGCTTAAGAAAGCCCACTCCACTCTACTTGAGCTCATCAAGGAAAAGGACCTTAAGTTGGAGAAGTTCATGAAGGAAGCTAAGGAGGAGCAAGTGATTGTCACTTGTGATATTGGACTAACATGTGATATTATTGATGATTCTTTATTTGTTAGTCCTACTAATGCTTCATGTAGCTCATCATCATCCACCACAACCAACTCTACCTCTACTACTAGTGATTCATCACTTGTAGTTGAGACTCTCAAGAGAGAGGTGGATGATCTCACCCGCGCATTAGGCAACGCCTATGGTGGGGATGCCTGCTTGCTAAAATGCTTGGGTAGCCAAAGGTTCTCTCTTAACAAAGAGGGATTGGGCTATACTCCCAAGAAGGGCAAGGCGGCCTTTGCTACTCCAAAGTCTTGCTTTGTGAAGGGCAATGGTCGTTATTGCAATAGATGCAAGCAAGTTGGACATCTAGAGATTAATTGTAATAAAATGAACAAGAACAAGAAAAATGCTAATGTACCTTATATTCCTTTTGATTCTTGTTATGTGCTTACCAAGGGTGATAAAAGGTGTGCATGCTAGGTTTGTTGGTACACCAATTATGGGCCCAAAGAAGAAGGCCATTTGGGTACCAAAGAGCTTAGTGACTAACCTCCAAGGACCCAAGCAAGTATGGGTACCTAAAAGACATTAAATTGTTTTGTAGGTAAATTACAAGGCCAGAGGAAGGCATTGGGTGCTTGATAGTGGGTGCTCTCAACATATGACCGGTGATTCAAGAATGTTCAACTCTCTCAAATCAAATGATAGTGGCATTGATAGCATCACATTTGGTGACAATAGCAAGGGTGATGTAAAGGCTCTTGGAAGGATTGCAATCTCAAATGATCATAGCATTTCCAATGTGCTCTTAGTTGAAAAGTTGAACTTCAATCTTCTCTCGGTTGCTCAATTGTGTGATCTCGGTTTTAAGTGCATATTTGGTGTTGATGATGTGGAGATAGTTAGTGTTGATGGCTCAAATTTGATCTTCAAAGGTTTTAGATATGAGAATCTATACTTGGTTGATTTCAATGCTAGTGACACTCAACTTTCAACAGGCTTGCTCACCAAATCAAGTATGGGTTGGTTATGGCACAGAAGACTTGGTCATGTTGGCATGAAGCAATTGAACAAGTTAGTGAAGCATGACTTAGTTAGAGGCTTGAAGGATGTCACATTTGAGAAAGATAAGCTATGTAGTGCATGTCAAGCCGGAAAGCAAGTAGGCAACACTCATCCATTGAAAAGCATTATGAGTACTTCCAAGGCATTTGAGTTGTTGCACATGGATCTATTTGGGCCAACTACATACACAAGCATTGGTGGCAACAAGTATGGTTTTGTGATTGTGGATGATTTCACTAGATACACATGGGTATTCTTTCTTGTGGACAAGAGTAATGTATTTGACATATTCAAGAAGTTCATCAAGAAAGTGCAAAATGAGTTTGAGACCACAATCAAGAAAGTAAGAAGTGACAATGGAAGTGAGTTTAGAAACACAAGAGTTGATGAGCTATGTGAGGAGCTTGGAATCAAGCATCAATTCTCGGCCAAGTATACACCTCAATCAAATGGCTTAGTTGAGAGGAAAAATAGAACCTTAATTGATATGGCAAGATCAATGTTGAATGAGTATAATGTGAGTCATTCATTTTGGGCCAAAGCAATCAACACGGCTTGCTTCTATAGCAACCGCCTCTATTGCCACAAGTTTCTAGAGAAGACACCATATGAGATCTTAAATGGAAGAAAGCCCAATATTGCATACTTTCGGGTATTTGGTTGCAAATGCTATATTTTGAAGAAAGGCACTAGATTGAGCAAGTTTGAAAAGAAATGTGATGAAGGCTTCCTACTTGGTTACTCAACTACTAGCAAAGCTTATAGAGTTTGGAATTTGGCTAATGGTCAACTTGAAGAAGTGTATGATGTTGAGTTTGATGAAACAAATGGTTCTCAAGATGAAGAAGATAACTTGGATGATGTGAGAGGAACTCAATTGAGTAATGCTATGAAAGAGATGGATATTGGTGATATTAGGCCAAAGCAAGTGATTAATGTGGATGACAACAAAGATCAAGTGCTCCAAAGTCCAATTACACAAGCTAGTGGTTCTCTAATGCAAAATCAAGCTAGTACATCATCTCAAGTGCAACAAAATCAACAAGTGGCTAGTTCATCATCTCCAACTCATGATTAACATCAACATCCAAGCAATCAAGTCCAAGTGCTTCAACCAACTAACATTGCAAGAGACCATCCATTGGATTCCATCATTGGTGACATACAAAGAGGAGTTCAAACTAGATCAAGATTGGCATCATTTTGTGCTCACTCATCTTTTGTGTCAATGGAAGAACCCAAGGACATTGATAAAGCATTAAAAGATCCTGATTGGGTAAATGCAATGCATGAAGAGCTCAACAACTTTAAGAGAAATGAAGTATGGGAACTAGTTGAAAGGCCTAAGGATCACAATGTCATTGGAACAAGATGGGTTTTTCGCAACAAGCAAGATCAAGATGGGATAGTAGTAAGGAACAAAGCAAGACTAGTGGCTCAAGGTTACACACAAATAGAGGGTCTTGACTTTGGTGAAACTTATGCCCCGGTTGCAAGATTGGAAGCAATTAGGATCTTACTTGCCTATGCTTGTGCTCACAATATCAAGCTATATCAAATGGATGTAAAAAGTGCATTTCTCAATGGGTACATTCAAGAGGAGGTGTATGTGGAGCAACCTCCCGGTTTTGAAGATGACAAGAAACCCAATCATGTATACAAGTTAAGGAAGGCTTTGTATGGATTAAAGCAAGCACCTAGAGCATGGTATGAAAGATTGAGGGACTTCTTGCTATCCAAAGGATTTGTCATAGGCAAAGTTGATACAACACTATTCACCAAGAAGATTGAGAAAGACTTGTTTGTATTGCAAATCTATGTTGATGATATCATATTCGGTTCAACCAATCAAGATTATTGTAATGAGTTTGGAAAAATGATGACAAAGGAATTTGAAATGTCAATGATTGGTGAACTTAGTTTCTTTCTTGGACTTCAAATTAAACAAATAAAGGAAGGAACATTTGTAAGCCAAACCAAGTACATAAAGGATATGCTAAAGAAGTTTGGTATGGAAGATGCAAAAGGAATCACTACTCCAATGAGCACTAGTGGAAGCTTGGATAGTGACAAGAATGGCAACATGGTGGATCAAAAGCTATATAGATCAATGATTGGTAGCCTACTCTATGTGACGGCATCAAGGCCCGATGTGATGTTTAGTGTATGCATGTGTGCAAGATTTCAAGCCTCACCAAGAGAAAGTCATTTGAAGGCAACAAAGAGAATATTGAGGTACTTAAAGCATACACAAGATGTTGGATTGTGGTATCCCAAGGGTGCAAGCTTTGAGCTAGTTGGATATTCGGATTCTGACTATGCCGGTGACAAAGTAGAAAGAAAGAGCACTTCCGGGACTTGTCAATTGTTGGGAAGATCACTTGTCTCATGGTCATCCAAGAAGCAAAATAGTATTGCACTATCTACCACCGAGGCCGAATACATCGCCGCGGGTAGTTGTTGTGCACAAATCTTGTGGATGAAGGCAACATTGAAAGATTTTGGAATCAATTTCAAGAATGTGCCATTGCTATGTGACAATGAAAGTGCCGTGAAGCTAACCAACAATCTGGTTCAACATCAAAGAACAAAGCATATTGATGTTCGCCATCACTTTATTAGAGATCATCAACAAAAGGGTGACATTGCTATTGAGAGTGTGGGCACCGAAGATCAATTAGCCGATCTATTCACCAAGCCACTTGATGAGAAGAGATTTCACAAGCTAAAGAATGAGTTGAACATACTTGATTTCTCCAACATGAGTTGATGCACTCCCATGATATGACATGCCTCTCCTTCGAGCCCCAAGGTACAATTGGTTGACATGTCATACATTCTATGCTAAGGACATGTTAAGTGCATCTAGTCATGATTTCTTATGTTCTAGGATCATTCATGAAAATTAAATGAATTTGAAGTTTATATGGTGCCACTATTGTTTCCATGACTTGTATGATCTAGTGGTAGCATATAACTTGTTTAAGTAGCTTGTGATCCTAAGTGTTTAATCTAGAAAACTTGTCTAAATATTTGCTTCAACATGGTGCATGATAACCCTTCTAGTGAGGTGTGAAGAAGCTTGCCCTTGGATCAAACCGAAGTATTTTATTTATGCAAGCAATCTAGGTTGAATCATAAACTTGATCCTCACCCCATATTTCAACATGATAATCTATGTAAAGTTTGCTCCTTGTGGTCAATTGGTGCCAAAGGGGGAGAAAATATTGTTCACAAAGATAGAACTCAAAGGGGAAGAAAATGTTGTGGGGGAGAATTGATAAAATAAGGGGATCAACTAAAATTTTGAGCACATAAGTAGGGGGAGCAAGCTCTTAAGCATGAATGTTGCATTTACATGTGCACGTCATTTGTATGATGCATAGTTATGCATTCCGTTTTCTCCGATACTTTGCTTGTGTGGTGACTTGCTAGTATAATTTGAATGTTGCATTAAGGTACTAGTATGAATAGGAAGTAGTTAGATTTTTTCTTGCTTCATATTTTTCAAAGTGGTACTAGAGCCTTGCTTATAATGTTGATCTCACGAGGTTTCTAGTTATGTTTGTGCTTTTCCAAGTGGAATCTAACTACACAAGGTGCTAAGATGGTGTTTATCGCTACTCCGATGGTATCACGCTTCAAAGGTCTATAATCTAAAACACTTAGCACCCTATTGGTAGACAATGCTCCTAATCTTTCCTATCTAACATGTATGCTTCCAAAATCCAAACATATAGCATACATGTAGGGGGAGCCATTGCTATCAATTTGAATTCATGATCACATGTCCATAATTCTTACACATGGTAATATACTTGGACAATGTGACATGGGTTCAATCAAAATTTTATCATAATATCTTTGTGAAAGGTTTGTCACCAATTACCAACAAGGGGGAGATTGAAAGTCCTATGTTTGGTGTTGGTAATTAGTGACAATGCCTAAGTACTAATCCTATGCCTAAGCTGTATGTAGCATATGAGGATTAGTACATTCCAAGGTTGGTGGCAAGATGGACATGGTGATCATGATGGCCACACTTGGATTTGGACGCAACCCTACGTGATCAAGGCAAAGGTATATGCTTAAGGGTTGTGTTTTAGTAACCAAGACACCTAGTGGGTGTGGTTACATTATAGGATAGATAGCCGTACTATAAAGAGGGGAATGACGCGGCTATTGAACTCCTAAGTGCCTCTAGATGTGCATTTCATGATCATATGCATTTGGATAGAACTAATATCGCCTCGAAAAATGATTGTGAAAAAGCTAACACACTCACACATGACGAGATCACTTGGTGATGTTAGCACGTTTGCGACGGCGGTGGAGTTTGAGCGGTAGAGAGGGTTTGGGATCCTCTCTCCCTCCCGCCGAGCTTGTGAGGCGGGATTCAGGCATTTTTGAGAAGTTGAAATGACTTTTTTCCACTACGTCGGAAGTCCGGAAAAGAAACGGAGGCGAACGGAGGTCACAGAGGTGACCGGACGCTGAACCGGACGCGGTCCTTGCATGACCGGACGCGTCCGGTCAGTGTTCAGTGTCTGCGCGTTTTTCAGTTCAATGATCGGACGCGAGGCACGTCCGGTCACTGATGATCAGACGCGTCCGGTCGTTCAGGGAGCTTACTGGACTGTAACCGGACGCTGACACTGTCGCGTCCGGTCATTTTCTTCAGCGCGTCCGGTCACTATTTCATTGAGCGCTGCTCAGGCGACCAGCGCGTCCGGTCCTTCACGGGACCAGCGCGTCCGGTCGTTCCCGGCGCGTCCGGTCAGTTGGACCAGCGCGTCCGGTCGTTGCTTCGCAGTTAGCCGTTGGGCGACCAGCGCGTCCGGTCGTTTGGACCAGCGCGTCCGATCAGTACTTCACGAGTTAGCCATTGGGCGACCGGCGCGTCCGGTCAGTTGGACCAGCGCGTCCGGTCAGCCCGATTTCGGCTATTTAAGTTTCTAACGGCTATATTCGAAGGGGTACGTCTATAAATACTCGTTGGCCGGCTCAAGGCTCTCTCTCTCGAACATTTGACATACTTGTGAGCACTTTGAGCTAAGCAACTCCCCTCCCACTCATCTCTCTTGCTTCTTTGCATATTCGAAGTGAGATTGAGTGATCCAAGTGCATTTGCATTGTGAGATAGCATCTAGTTGGCACTTGGTGGTTGATTTGCTGCGGGATTCTTGTTTCTCTTGGTGGTTGCCGCCACCTAGACGGCTTGGAGCAGCTTGGAGGCGTTGGCAAGAGTTGGTGATTGTTCTTGGCCACCTACGGTGATTGTGAGAGGTTCTTGTGGCGCCTTTTGAGAGGCTCGGTGTGTGACCGATTAGCCACCGAACCACATGGTGAAGAGGGAGACAACGGGGACTAGCGTGCCGGCAAGCACATGAACCTCGGGATAAATCTTCGTGCCATCATTCTTATTGTGTTTGATCGATCCCGGTGGTTGTATATTGTGGTACTCATCTCTTGATCATATTGATTGGTTGGCTCAATACTTCGCCCCTCGGTGATACCCTCCTAACTCTCTCTTGTATTAATTTCTTAGTTACCTTGCTAGCTTGTTAGTGTAACTCTTAGCTTGAGTAGCTAGCTAGCTTTAGTTGTAGTTAAATTGTGTGGTTTGACTTGTGCGGTTGAGTACAAATATACTAGAATTGTGAATTGGTTAGGTGGCTTGCAAACACCCCGTAGGCTAAGCAAAACTCACATCTCGCTATTTGTTTTATTGATAAACTTGTTTAGCTTGTCTTTGTAGAAATTTTTTAATAGGCTATTCACCCCCCTCTAGCCATCAAGACCTTTCAACCCCGAGCCTAGACAAGAAGCACCAGAACAGTCTACAGCCACCCCAAGCACACAGGAAGGTGGTCTACTAGACACCATGGCTCAGGGGAAAGGTCTGATGGTGGTGTCCAGGCCTGAGAGCAGCCAGCGACAGGAGGAGGCCGAAGCTAGCCAGTAGCAAGAGGGGAACAAGACTGCCAATGCTATGAAGTCTGACGATGACGTCCTGGAGGAAATTGAGGGGCATCCCTAGGATGGCGCATTAGCACGTGTACGTATGCCGTTGGTGTGGGGATCATTTCATCTGCCATGAAGAAATCCCCATGGAGGACGAGACAAGAAAGGTCGAGCTAGCGATGAAGCGGCTTATAGCCGAAGTACAGGTAAGGTGCTATTTTGTACATTATTAGACCAGTATTGTGATGCTTTTGCTAAAACAATGCTGTGGTCGCTTTGTAGGATATCTTGAAGACGGCAAAGTAACGTAAGCAATGCTTTGACCAAATTGAACCAACATTCAATGAGAATAAAGAGCTGGTAGCTGAGGTGGATCGGCTATGTGAAAAGCTCGAGGCCGCCGAGAAGGAGAAGGCGGAGCTAGAGACATCCCGATGCAACGCCGTTGTCCAGCTCAGCCAAAAGGAGCATGAGAGGACAGGTAAGTTGTCTAGCCGTAACTCCTCGAGCACTGAAAGAGCTATGAATACATACTCTTATACTGACCACCCTATTTGCAGGTCTGGCGAGTGTAGTAGCTTCCCTTTGGGAAGAGAACGCGCGCGTGGTCAGAGAGTGCACTCGATTTATGGGAGAGAACAACTAGCTAGCACAAGACCACGCGCAGCTCCTAGAACGCTCCAGAAAAATAACCGAGGAGCTGAAGGCGAAGAACATAGAGCTGAACAGTAAGTATTGGTTGTCTTGGTCTCAGGATGTTTCCATATGATACTTCCCTGACCGGATGGCTGCTCTGCAGAACTAAAGGTGAACGCGAAGAAGCACCTCGAAGAGGCTATCAAGGATCGCGACGCATTTTCATTGAAGACACATGAGATCGAGAAGGACCAGGATCTCTAGAAGGGTCGGTGCAACCAAATGGTGGCTGGTATCAAGCCAGTATTGGACCTCATCGACCTAGAGCTCTTGGCACCCGAGGCCAGAGCATAGCCTCTTGGAGTGCTCGACAAGTGCCAGCGTGCCTTGGGATGGCTCCAGCAGTTCATGAAGGAGGCCGGGGAGTACGTGGGTGCCCATGTGCTCAGCATGGTGCACACGCACTACCCACTAATCAACTTCAAATGATTCAAGCTAGGGTATCCCAAGGAGGTTGGGCCAAAGCAAGCAGATGAACTAAGGATCCAGCTACTTGACTTGTTGGCTTCGATAATGGGTGACATGAACTTGTGCGGGATGTCGTCGCCGCTGGCGCAGGGGCCAGCATCTTTGAGTCAGCTACTGGGAGCTGTGGTCTCGACCAGCCAGTCCCTAGTGCCAGAAACTTCATCTACAAAGCGACCGGAGGCTGCGGTCTCAACTAGCTAGACCCCGGTGGCACTAGCTTCCTCAGCTAAAGAGGCACCGCCATCATCGAGCGGTGAAAAGGCGAAGAGCAGCGCCTAGCCCGAGCACTGAGCGCCGACCAGCCAATAGCCTGTAGCTGTAGAAAGTAGAACAATTTTAGTTTATTGTAGACTTGTGTCTCATTAGGCAAGCCTGTAATAATGTACTGTTAAAACAATGTAAGCTTGTTATGTTTTCGTATGAAAAATGTTTGAAGCTTGTATATTGTGTGGACGATAACTAAGTTAGAACGTATAAGTGTTTTGTTTTAGTTGTAGCAGTTGGGAGACATGTCATTCTGTTGAATCTGTACGGCTCTAGCCGGATCTATGGTCCGAGAGCAAGGCAATGAGCCTGTTCACTCGTAAGAGCACACTGGTCAGACCAAGGAGTGCCCGTCGACCACCCGAAGCGTAGAGAGCGGGTCCCGTGCACGCGTGGGGAGGAGTCAAAGACGGGGCTGGCTCCAAGAACTCAAGATTGAATGGTGGTATGTCAACTGGTCTATTATAAAATATTGATAAAAATAGTATCAAACAAACACATTGAATGAAACATAGATGCTTTATTGAAATAATCGAAATATAAGAGGGGTACATATCTTTCTTTTTCAGTGCTTTAAGGGTAAAAAATCCTGAGCTTATCAATATGCCAGGAGTTGGGTAGCTCAGTGCCATCGAGATAAGCCAGCCTGTAGGAAGTAGGCCGTGTAACCTCGGTGACCTCAAATGGTCCCTCCCACGGTGACGAAAGCTTGTGCATGCCATCTTGATTCGTCTTCCATTTCAGGACCGGGTCGCCGACCACGAAGAACCTCTCTTTGACATTCTTGTTGTAATACTTGCGCAATATAGCAAGATACTTGGTAGTACGCACATAAGAATCAAGTCACCGCTCCTCAGAGCAGTTTACCTCAAGTTCTCGTGACTCATCAGACCTGTCCTCATCAAAATTATCGACCCTTGGAGATCGAAAAGCGATGTCAGCAAGTAGGACCGCTTCTGCACCATAGACCATGAAGTAAGGAGAGATGCCCGTATTCCGACTGGGTTGAGTTCGGAGACCCCAGACCACAGCCGGTAGTTCCTTGAGCCATCAGCCGGGCACTTTCTTGTTTTCTCTGTATAGTCTTTTCTTCAATGCATCAAGGATCATGCCGTTTGCCCTTTCAACATGTCCATTAGCTCTGGGATGCGCCACTGACACATACTTTACAACAATGCTCCTTTCATCGCAGAAGTCCTAGAATGTACTACCAGTGAACTGAGTCCCCAGGTCCGTGATGATGCTATTGGGGAGGCCAAAATGGTGTATGACCTGGTCGAGGAATTTGACCACTTTTTCTGAAGACGCCTTGGTCAAAGGCATGTACTCAATCCACTTGGAGAACTTGTCAATCATCATGAACACGCACTTGAAATTTCCAGGGGGCGGCTTGAAAGGCCTAATCATATCTAGTCCCCAGCATGCAAAAGGCTAGGAGGCTGGTATAGTCTAGATCTCATGTGCTGGTACATGTATACGCTTTGTGAAAAACTGACACCTGTCGCAGTGGCGTACTAGCTTCTCTGCATTGGCCACGACAGACGGCCAGTAGAATCCTGCTCAGAAAGCTTTACTGACTAGGGTTTGTGAGGTGGCGTGATTGCCGTAGGTGCTACTGTGAATTTCTTCGAGCAGTTCAATGCCTGCCTCTTGAGTGATACACTTCATCAAGACTTCTTCCTTCGCATCCTTTGCTACGGCATAGAAGGCGCTCATTCTTTGTTCGGTCAGTATAACTGGTTCCATCCTGTAGGTACTTGATAAAGGGTACACTCCAGTCACTATTATCAGTGGTCGAAGGTGAAGTATGTGTGGTCAGAGAGGATTCTGTAGTGATTGGAGAAGGAACCGTAGCCACCAGTTGCTGATCTAGGGGCTTCTCGACCACGTGATCTTCTTCTTCCTTGATTGACAGGTTGACAAGATCTTGGACAAACACGCCATGTGGGACTTTGGCTTGGGATGATCCTAACTTAGACAACTCATTAGCTACTTTGTTTTTATCCCAAACCACATGCGAGTATTCGATACCGTAGAACATGCCTTCCAACTTTTTGATTTCCTTGCAGTAAGCATCCATCTTCTTGCTAGTCGTGTTGCAGTCTTTATTAAGCTAGTTTATGACTAGAGCCGAGTCGCCATAGACATACAAATGCTTGACACCAAGCTCGACTGCAATCCGTATGTCGTGGAGGCAGGCTTTGTATTCTGCAGTATTGTTAGATGCAGGGAAATAAAACTTGAGGACATAGCGGAGTTTGTCTTGATTTGGTGAAATGAAGAGCACGCTTGCTCATGTGCCATCGATGTTAAGGGAACCATCAAAATACATCTTCCAGTATTCGGGTATCCCCAGATCGGGAGGTGTGCTTAGGTCTATCCATTCAACTATAAAATCAACCAGAGCCTGGGACTTAATAGTCGTACGGCTCTGGAACTCCCACTACTAACTTCTATGTTTTTCGCAACGCCGCAAAAAGCATTGCAAGAGGCCCTATTTGGTTGCAATAGGTAGCCATTGCCACCAAAACACTATCGTTGCCAATGGTTGCAATAAGTTGCGTTGCAATAAGGTATTGCAACTGTTTTTAGTTTGGCGTTGCAAGTGCTAATGTTTATTGCAACCATAGTGGTTCGTTGCCAAGTGTTGCAATTGGATGTTGTCGCAACGCCCGTTGGCGTTGCAATACGAGCACTTGCAACGCTAGGCTTCGTTGCAAGAGGTTGATTGATGCATTGCAATACGAGCACTTGCAACGCTAGGCTTCGTTGTAAGAGGTTAATTGATGCGTTGCAACATCATTTATTGCCACACTAAAATTTGGTTGCGAAATATTTTATTGCCACGGAATTTCACTCGTTGCGAGAACTTTTGCATTATTGCCACGACCACTCTGGCGTTGCAATATTACCTTTTTCCACAATTTTTTTTTGTTGCGAGAGATGATATGTTATTGCCACTATTGTTTTTTTGTGGCAATAGTATTATTTGCAATGAATTTTTCGCCGTTGCAACAGACCATTCCCTATTGCCACAACCATTGTGTCGTATTGCCACAAATCATAGGTATTGCAACGCTACAATTTTTAGTTGCAATATGCAGTTTTTGCAACACAAGCTAGTATTACATACAACAAAATAAATTCGTTGCAACATAAGTGCACTATCGCAACCATCAACTAAAAAGCATTGCAATATCAATTTAGTATTGCAACGCCAAAATAAATCCTTGCAACGCAAAACAAATCGTGGCAATATAAGCCACTTCTTGCAACCACCAAATAAAAACATTGCGATATCATTTTAGTATTGCAACGCCAAAAGAACTCCCCGCAACGCCAATCGGATCATGGCAATAGTGGCCACTTGTTGCAACCACCCAAAAAAAACGTTGCAATATCATCTTAGTATTGCAACGCTTTTTAGAACTCCACGCAATGCCAATCAAATCATGGCAATAGTCACAATGTATTGCAACCGTTCTACATTTGGTTGTGACAACAGCTACTTATTGCAACGATCTTTATACTTTTTGCCACGAGACAATTTTGGTGGCAACAATCTCATCTATCGCAACCAAAAGTCAAAATGGTTGCGAGAACACCACCTTTTGCAACCAAATTTTGCCGTTGCGCCAAAAAATGGTTGCATTAGGGTCAAAAGTTAGTAGTGTCTAGAGAGTAGGGGCATAATTCCATCGCCCATTTGACGATGTGTCCGTTAGCATCCTTGTTCAGGATGATGTCCCCAAGCAGAAAACTAGTCTTGACCACCACCTAATATCCGTCGAAGTAATGTTTCAACTTTCAAGATGTAATCAGGATGATGTAAATTAGCTTCTGAATTTGAGGGTACCTGGATTTGGACTCATTGAGTACCTCGCTGATGAAGTAAACAGGGCGCTAGACTTTGTAAATGTGGCCGGGTTCCTCACCCTCGACCACGATAACTGTAGAGACCACACAATTAGTGGCCGCAACATAGAGGAAAAGGACATCGTCTTTCTAAGGAGCAGTAAGGACTAATGGAGAGGTAAGGAACTTTTTTAGCTGTGTGAAGGCAGCGTCTGCCTCTTCCGACTAGAAAAACTTCTCTGTTGCCTTAAGCAATTTGAAGAAAGGAAAGCCCTTCTCGCTCAGTCGTGAGATGAAGCGACTGAGGGCGGCCATACATCCAGTGAGCTTCTGGATATCCTTAACATTTTTTGGGGGCTACATATCTATAACAACCTTAACCTTAGTTGGATTGGGGCATACGCCATCGCGACTGATGACATTACCCAACAATATACCAGATGGGACTCTAAAGATACACTTCTTAGGATTAAGTTTCCATTGGTACTCATTAAGAGCCATGAAAATCCGCTGGAGATTATCGACCAAGATATGGGCCTTCCTGGTTTTTATGACCACGTCATCAACGTAGGCTTCAACAAGGTCATCCTTTATCTCGTTTTGGAGACAGTTCTGGATGGCACGCTAGTATGTGGCCCCCGCGTTCTTGAGCCCGAATGACATTATCGTGTAGCAGTAGGTGCCGAAAGGCGTGATAAAAGACGTTATGATATGGTCGTCTTTGTTGAGAGCAATCTAGTGATAACCAGAGTAGCAATCGAGAAAAGACAGCAGCTCGCAGCCGGCTGTTGAGTCAACGACCTCATCTATGCGAGGTAAGCCAAAGGGGTCTTTAGGGCAGTATTTGTTGAGATCAGTACAATCAACACACATTCTCCATTCATTATTCTTTTTGCGTACAAGTACCGAGTTGGCTAACCACTCCGGGTGATACACTTCTTTAATAAATCCGGCTGCTAAAAGCTATGAGGGATATACCCCTGAATACCCTCATGGCTATACATGGGCCACACCATCCGAGGTGGACTAGCCCACAAGATCAAGGTGTGCACCATAAGGCTACAAGGTGTACTATATATTATAATAGTATCAAATCAAATACTTTACTTGTAACCCTCCTCCTCTAGAGTATATAAGGAGAAGAAGGGGTCCCCTAGAGGATAGGTCATACATCTCATAAAACCACATAACTCAATACAATATAACAAAGCACAGGATGTAGGGTTTTACGTCATGTTGATGGCCTGAACCTATATAAATCTTGTGTCTTGTGTCCTATTACCATCCGGTTCATGTCTTGCGCACCTGTCTACTGACTAATCTACCATCACGGGCATACCCCTCGATGGACTGCCAACCACATTTCATCGACAGTGGCGCGCCAGGTAGAGGGTGTGCATACAGACTCCCATGCGAACCAGATGGGATTCTCTACTAAAAACCAGGTGAGTCATTCTACGTTGTTGATTGGATCAGTCTGTTCTTCAAATATCTAATATAGATTGATTTTTCTGCATGTAATGACATCTCCCTCATTCATGATCTATTTCACTAACATCGCCCTAGAGCTCGCTAGGATTAATATCGAGAATTAACTCAACAATGACGGACTCGGTGGCTTCAGCGACAGGAGAGTAGAAGAGCAGTTCCAACATGCTTCGACTACGATCATGGCCTCTTGCCACGACCACCTGCCACGTCGCAATAATAATCACCACAAGGAAAGGTGCTACAACAACTGTGACGCCATCATCATGACGGATCGGAAAGCTTGAGGGCCTAACAATTTCAGCACCACTGACCAGACAATGTCTCGACTAAAGCTAAGTACACTTCCAATATTTATATTTAATACAATTTTTGCTACGATGTTTCTTCACAACATCCTCGTCATGTTTTCGCTACGATGTTTCTCCATAATGTCCTCATCATGTTTTTGCTATGACGTTTCACCATAACATCCTCATCATGATTATTCTTTAAATAACTTTTGTTCATGTATATTATCTTAAAGATGACATACATCTATGCTTAACGCAAATCTCTGACCAGTCACGTTGATGCTCGATGTCTCTAAAGACGGCTCTGTCTCTGGCTTCTCCCCATACATGCATGAGCGTCTGCCCTTTGGGTTACGGGTGGTCGACAGCGGCTCCTTAGTGACGCCATCCACACGCACATGGGCTCCGCGCTCAGCGTAACGTGGGCAAGCTAGGGCTGGAAACTTAGCTACATACTAACTAGTCGGACGGTTTATGCTAAGTGTAAACACAAACCTTACATCAACACTTATGTTTACAAAGCACCGGTTGCTTTATCACATCATGCTCATTTGCAACTAACTGTTGAGCATCATATACTATTTCATCATTACTGATTCTATCCGGAGTTCATATATTCCTACATCACATACTACCGCTCTACATATTTATATTGCAGGATCTTCACCGAGCTCTCATCGCTCCTCATCAGGCTCGTCGCCGAGCTCTCGCTGCTCGACCATGTCTCTGGCCACGCTGGGGACATCTCACCGAGCTCTCGTCGCTCCTCGTTAGGCTCGTCGCCGAGCTCTCACAGCTCGTCCATGCCTCCGGCCACACTGGAGACTCCTCACCGAGCTCTCGTTGCTCCTTGTTAGGATCGGCACCGAGCTCTCGTTTCTCGACCACGTCTCCAACCACGCTGGGGACTCCTCGCCAAGCTCTTGTCACTCCTCATCAGGCTCGTTGCCAAGCTCTCACCGCTCAACCACGTCTCCAGCCATGCTGGGGACTCCTCGCCGAGCTCTCATTGCTCCTCGTTAGGCTCATCGCCGAGCTCTCGTAGCTCGACCATGTCTCCGGCCACACTGGAGACTCCTCGCCGAGCTCTTGTCGCTCCGCGTTAGGATAGTCATCAAGCTCTTGTCACTCGACCACGTCTTCAGCCACGCTGGGGACTCCTCGTCGAGCTCTCGTCGCTCCTCATCAGGCTCATCGCTCGACCACATCTCCGGTCATGCTAGGGACTCCTTATCAAGCTCTCGCCGCTCGACCATGTCTCCACCCATGCTGGGGACTCCTCGCCGAGCTCTTATCACTCCTCATCAAGCTCATCACCAAGCTCTCCTAGCTCGACCACGTCTCCAGCCACACTGGGGACTCCTCACCGAGCTCTCATCGCTCCTCATTAGGATCATCGCCGAGCTCTCGTCGCTCGACCATGTCTCCGGCCATGCTAGGGACTCCTCGCCGAGCTCTCATCGCTCCTCGATAGGCTCGTCGTCGAGCTCTCACTGCTCGACCACGTCTCTAGTCATGCTAGGAACTCCTCATCGAGCTTTCATCGCTCAACCACGTCTCTGGCCACGCTGGGGACTCCTCGCCAAGCTCTCATTGCTCCTCATCAGGCTCGTTGCCGAGCTCTTGCTGCTCGACCACGTCTCTGGCCACACTAGGGACTCCTCGCCGAGCTCTCGTCGCTCCTCGTCATGATCGTCACCGAGCTCTTGTCGCTCGACCATGTCTCTGGCCACGCTGGGGACTCCTCGCCGAGCTCTCGTCACTCCTCATCAGGCTCGTCGCTGAGCTCTCACCCCAAGATCTCTCATGACGAGGAGTCAAGCTCTCATCACAACGTCTCATCAGTGCACTATCAATCTACTCCATGCTGTTCAGATCAGGGTGCTGATCTTGGGCACATCAGGGGGCTTGATGCGTACATCGCTGGTGATGTTGGCTGCCAAGCTTTTGGATTTATTTTCTTTAGACCCTAGTACCACGTGTCTATGTCACCTACTACCAGGCTCGGGGACTAAGTGGCTACACTTCACCTCGTGGTGAATGTAGTTCTTTTCTTCTGGCTTACACTCCTTATCGACTAAGGAGTCTAAGTGGCTACACTTCCTAGGAAGAAAATCTTTTTCTTCTTCTCAAGAGCACCATGCATTATTCGAACAACCAACTTCTTTAGTAAATCTAGTCGGCTGATGTGATGACAGGTTGAAGACCATTAGCAACTGCTTGGATGGTATGTTCAGTGGTCGAAGACTCTAGAAGCTAAAGCTTCACTGGTCGGAAGAAGGTCATCGGCATGTTGCTTCATAATGCATGGCGCTCAGGGACTAGCTGTGGGGGATATACCCCCGGATACCCTCATGGCTATACATGGGCCACACCATCTGAGGTGGCCTAGCCCATAAGATCAAGGCATGCACCGCAAGGCTACAAGGTGTACTAGACATTATAATAGTACCAAATCAGATACTTTACTTGTAACCCTCAGTATATAAGGAGAGGAACCACGTAACTCAATACAATATAATAGAGCACAGGATGTAGTGTTTTACGTCATGCTAACGGCCTGAACCTGTATAAATCTTTTGTCTTGTATCCTGTTATCATCCGGTTCGTGTCTTGCACACCTGTCTACTAACTAATCTATCATCATGGGCATACCCCTCGATGGACTATCGACCACTTTTTGTCATCAAAAGTCATGTAACTTTTTCCCTAATAGCCTCCTTTTTGTCATGAGCGAACTGTCGTAGCTTCTGCTTGATAGGCTTGGCGGTCTTCGAGACATTCAAGGAATGCTCGATCAGGTGCCGAGGTACACTGGGCATGTCCGTGGGTTTCCACGTGAACACACTTATGTTGTCCCTTAAAAACCTGACGAGCGCGTCTTCCTATTTGGGATCCAAATTGGCCTCGATAAGGGCCATCTTGCTGGAATCACCGTCGACTAGCTGGATCTCCTTGTGGTCCTTAGACTTGATGCTCTTGCGTAGGGCTTGCAGCTCTGGGATCTCTAGGTGGTCGGTGGGAGTCTTGGTGGCATCGACCAAGGTTTGCTCCATGCAGATCAAGAGGTCGGTGGCTTTGGCCACTTTGAAGCTTTCCTCTTCACAGGTGTAGGCAGTGTAGACATTGCCTCTAAGAGTGAGGACGCCATGCTCGGTAGGCATCTTTAGCACCAGATATGAGTAGTGTGGCACTGCCATGAATTTGGTGAGCGCTGGTCGACCGAGGATGGCGTGGTAGGTGTCGTCGAAGTCCACGACCACGAAGTTGATGTAGTCAGTGTGGAAGTGTTTTGCAGTCCCAAACTGCACAGGGAGCATGATCTGCCTGAGAGGTATAGAACTTTGTCCGAGGAGAACACCCCAAAACTGTGCCATGAAATAGGATGTCGATGAAACTGCCTTCATCTATGAGGACCCTCTCGAACCGGATGCTGTTGATGCAGGGATCGAGGACGATGGGAAATCGACCAGGTTTAGGAATTATGGCCCACCGGTCTTCACAGTTGAAGGAGATTTCTCGGTGAGACCAGGCTAGACACCTGGGGTCGGTGATGAGGCTGTCGGCGTCAGTGACACTCATGCAAGCCTGTTTGAGCAGTTTGCGCTCGTGTTTGAACTCCAGAGACACCTTTCCACCGAAGATGGAGTGGATAGTTTTGGTGGGAGTGATGTATTGGTGATGAGGATCCCTATCCTGTTCGTCATCATCATCATCACCATCTCGTCGTTGTGCGTCGTGGTCAGCCCTTGCAGCATCATCGGCAGCGAGCTGCTTGGCGTAGATGTTTTTGAGGAAGCGGTAATTCTCCATGGTGTGATTGGATTTGGGATGAAGCTAGCAGGGACCATTTAGGGCCTTATTGTAGTCATCCTAGTAGTCACAGCGACCACTTGGCTTCTTAACCGCGTTGACTTCATGATCGTCCTCACGAGGATGCTTGCCTTTGTAGGCATTGCAGCGGTCATGCTGCCGATCACGGTTGTCTTGGTGGTCGCGGTTGTCATTGCACTGATCACGATGGTCGCGGTTGCCATTTCGACCATGGTTGTTGCGGTTATCGTTGTGGCGTGGTGGGTGTTCAGGGCGTGATGGCCCTCCCACATCTTACTTGATTATCTTCTCGGCGTCATTTGCGTTCGTGTAATTTTTGGCGGTGGTGAGCAACTCGGAGACCATGGTCGGCCATTTCCAGAGTAGCTTGCTTCTAAGGGTGTCATGGTGATGAAGGCCGAGATTGCCTCGTCATGAGAGATCTTGGGGATCTTGAAGCGCATATCCGAGAAGCATCGGATGTAGTCGCGCAGCGGCTTATCCTTGTGGTCACGTATGCGCTCGAGGTCATACTTATTGCCCGACTAGTCACATGTGGCGATGAAGTTGTCGATGAAGGCCTGCTTGAGTTGTGCCCAGCTATCAAACTGGTTCTCTGGCAAGCTCAAGAGCCATTGATGACTTGCTTGATCAAGAACAACTGGAAGATAATTAGCCATTATGTTTTCATTGCATGAAGCTGATCGGACAGTGATCTCATAAAGTGTGATCTAGTTCTCAAGGTTTTCCTTGCCGTCGTACTTCCTGAGCCTTTCGAGCTTGAAGTTCTTTGGCCATATGACTTGTTGGAGATGTGAAGTGAACTATTTTAGGCTGGGAGGACCGTGCTCAGTGTCGTATTCGATGCGGCGAACATTATGATAAGCTTGACTGTCATTGGCGTGACTAAGGATGCGACTATGGGCGTCACGCGGAGGGAGCTGCTGGCAGAGATCATGGTTGGGGTCTTGGTTTACTTCCTGATCCTAATTACCATGGCGATTGCAGTTGTTATCCCGATGACCACGACCACCTCTGTGAGCACCATCACCGTCACCACCGCTGTGACCACCATCATCGCCACCGCCGCCACTACCACCATTACCGCCGCCGCTGCCACCTCGTGGGTTGACTAGGGGTGGACCATTGTGCGGATTAGATGGTTGTTGGTGACTTGGGTGTTCTAAAACAAGACGACTCCGGCTAGATGCAATTGATGTGCTCGAGGAAATCTAAGCTCGCTTAGCTAGCTTGACGGTTTGGCCCATAGCAGTGATCATATGTGCACGAATGTCTGCATGGACCTGCTAGATTTCTGGTTGGTCAGGTAAACGGTCCAAGTTGGCCATGACGACAGCCATGTTGGCACTTGGAGTCCTAAAAACTTGCTGCTCGCCAACCCTGTCAAAGGCGTTGTCTAGATCTCTTGGTCGGGTTCTCCTTCGACGCTCTTCTTCTTTAGCCTCATGATGACGGCGTTTGGCGCGGTCGGCGTTATGCTATTCGCGAAGCTGCTGTTGCTCATTAGTTTCTCCCATGACTGCGGGCTCGTCATTGCTAACATTGAGCACCATGTCTCGGTGGGAACCTTGGAATTGGAGAGAAACCTAGAGGGTACGGTAGTGGATCCAAATCATATTTGTCGTCTTCAAGGTGTTTAGCCTCGGTGTGAACAGTGCGTGTAGATCCAGTGCTAGAGTCGCCATCCTCGGGCAATGTATGAACCGAGCCTTCATGATGCTCCTAGATGTCGACCATGTTGACGGCGTTGCCTGGTGATGGTCGAGGTATATCCAAAAAGTACAAATCTGAAACATGGTCTCACTCCATGGGACCCATGAACATATGAGGTGTACGATATGCGTACTCGGAAGTAGCATTTTTCAGGCCATATGGGAGTGCATGGCAATCCTCCGTTGGGACTAGGTACTCAAAGAGCCTAAGGCCAGGCATAGGAACCGGGCGAAGGCGTACCGTACGTCCTTTAGGAGTAGTGGTGACCACTAGATCTATATCTAGCCGTGTTGAACGGCAAACCCGAACTGGTCAGGTAGATCTATTATGGTGGGGAAGTACCTGCTCGGTAGATTGATTTTGAATCAAATCTACCAAAGTCAGGATTTGTGAGAGCTTGTGGCCGACTTGGTCGATAGCTTCGATCAGGTCGGTGTTGTCGATCATCCTTTCCTTGTAGCGGGGAAGTAGTCGACGAGTTATCAGCATGGTCGGAGCCATTGCTGGAGTGGTAAGAGCTGTAGCTAGCGTGGTCGGAGCCATAGCCGATGAAGATGTGATTGACACAGATCGGATCTATGGCTCCTCTGTGGCAGTGGCAGTGAAGCTATTGACGCCGGTGGTCCAGGTGATCTAGCCGACGGTGAACAAGAGACCATCCGCCACGGCCACGAAGTCAGGGATGATGACCATCTTGCCCGCCTGGGAAGCTGTACGCACACCCCCTACCTGGCGTGCCACTGTCGATGAGATATGGTCAGTAGTCTACCGAGGGGTATGCCCAAGGTAGTAGATTGTCGGCAGACAGGTGCGCAAGCTATGAACTAGATGGTAACGCAAGACAAACACAAGGATTTTATCTAGGTTCGACCGCCATGAGGGCGTAATACCTACGTTGATGAGGACATCACCACGCTGGACACATCGACGTTATGGTCTTCCCCAAGTTGCAATTCGTCCCCAACTCAGCTGCCACGTCACCCTCGGATTCATTAGACACGTCGTCACTGTTTCAGTCATAACTTTATCATACGACATCGAAACGGGGCGTTCTTGGATGCATTGGAAAGGGGACGATGACGCCGTCATTTTGGATCTGGTCCCAGCTCTAGGAGGTCTATGGATCATTCTGTGTGACCACGGCAAGGTGTTGCATCACCTATTTGGGCCAACTTGGCCATGTATCATGTCGGGCCTTAAGCCCAAGTTGTGGGCGCCCAACCCCTAGCCATCCCCAACCCTAGGTCGAGTCTTAGACTATAAACACAGCCACTGCCACTGCTAGAAATTGGGTTTTGTTTAGAGTTTAGTTTTCCATCGAGAAACTGAATCGTTCATTATAACTGTGGTGACAAATCCTTTTACAGTGATCCAGGGCCCCTGTTCTTGATCTCCTCCACTGTGTCGATTAGTCCTTTGGAACCGAGTTCTCGAACCCTCTATTGATAATCGCATCTTTCATATTTGCAATTTTAGATTGCGTGTTTTACCTTCTTGCTTGTGCTCTTCGATTCGCTTGTAGGAAAAGCCTTCTTGGCGAGGTCAATCAAGTTGTGCTTGGTTGATAACCAATGGAGCAGTGGTGTAATGGTTGCAAGGTTCGAATCATGCCTGATTTGAAGCCGGATCGCCAACGTCAAGATCTCCACAAATCGAACTTACCGGCTACCTCTCAGAAGATCAAGCCGTACTCATCATACGTCCTGCGTCAGATTGTATTGCTGTGTATATCAAGAGAGATGATATGTCTTTTGAGGGGGTCCCCTACTCACCATATATAGTTCGGGGGGCAGGGTTACAAATCTTAAAACTAATCCTAGTTGGTTACAATTGCCATAGCTAGCCGGATAAGGATTCCTATTCTAACCGACCGGAATCTTGCTTGATCTCTAAGTTTGCTTTCCTTCCTTGTGTGGGGCGCCGAGCAGATCGACTGGGCCACACGTCGTCTTCTGATAGGTCGGGCCCACTAGTCTGGGCCAGCCCAAGTTTAGCCATAGGGGTATAGGGGTTAGTACCCCCACATGTACTAGATGGTGATTCAAGTGAAGAATTTCCTAAAGATTTCTAAGAGTGCTAGGCGAGTGCTCCCCCAGTCAACCGTCCCTGTAGAGTGTGAAGGCCTGAAGAGAAGATTAAGGATAGTTTCCATTGTGTTTTTTATATATGTAAGTTGATGTAAATATATTCCACTATGTAATAAAGCATTGCTCCTGATAGTTACGATATTTGTTGCTATATGTGTCGTATGGACATCTTGGGCACACATATGGTTAGCGCTTGGTCTTCTTTGGAAAATCAGGTGCTATAGTAAGTGTGGGGGAGCTTGTTGGCTGTCTTTACCAATCAAATCCGACTTCCAATTAAGACACAAAAGAGGAGAAATTAGCAAACTTAAACACATATGCATTTACTATTAACCAAGTTCCACATGTATTTGGAGAACATTATTTTACAGGTCACAAACATAAATACAAGGAATAATTCACCCAACTCAACTGGGGCAAAACACCACGGAGCAGTGATCCATGTCTAGCCCAATGCTTGGCATTTGAAGGCGATGGAGAGGCGGCTCAGTTAGGGGGCGGTCGACCCCTTGGGGCGCTTGACCCCCTACCAGCGTAGCTCAGCCCCTTCTTGCTCTAGCGGTGGCATGCTCCCATGCTGAGGCGGTGCAGCTCAGGGTTTCACACCAAGAATAGGCAAAAGTACCACATAAGCTCCTGTATAAATAGAGGGGTACTCCCTCTCTCAACACAACACACAAAGAAGAAGAGCACACCTCACTTCAGTTAGAGCACCACTTCAAAGGGCTTAGGCCCTAGTAGCTAGCTAGTGTTTTAAGGGAGGGATGTGAGGGAGAGCTTAGGGAAGTGCTAGACTTGTTGGTGTCTCCCCAATTTGTACCTCGATGAGTATCTTACTTCAATGGGTTCTCCCACTAAGTGAGTGTTCATGGTTCTTTTGGTTATAAAGTCTTTGAGCAGTTAAGTTATACTCTTATTTGCTTGCAAGTTCGTCATCCATCCTCATGGTGGATGCTCTAGTAGAAGGGTCCTGATAAAGATGGATAACCCTTACTAGTGTGCTAGAGTAGTAGTCGATAGCATAGACGTGGTGTCTAGGCTAGAGGCTACCTTCGTTTGCCTCATTCCCCATAGTTGAGGGGTAGACTGTAGGTGGTGATAGCCCTGTTCGTCCCTTGTATTCCCACATGTTCAGGTTCGACGTAGAGCTACAAGCTGGTATCGCTTAGCAGACCAAGTGCGCTCTGGTGCCCGAAGTAAGCAAATAGAAGTAGAGTTTATCTTCTCATAGACCTAAAAGCCATCTTTATCCTTTTCAACTTTACCCTTGTGTTGTCCTTGGATGAACTAGCTAGAAGAGTGCCTCCATTCCCTATGGAAAATACGATACCATGAATACTTCCGGGTGAAATGCAACAACGGTAATTCCGTGTGCTTGCAAATTATTTCTATATGCGTTAAAAAATAACAACAAGGAGTGGAGCACATCTACCTCATTTTTGTTATGTAAGTCTGTAGAGATCATAACCTTTATTATGCTATCTATGTGCTGCTTGTGTCAATTCTTCAGTTGACACAGTTCTTATGTTAGTGTCGAGCATTGTTATTATAACAAGTACTCTTTGTTGTGGACATGACGAATAATGTGTAATGATTATATCTATATGGTGTGTGTTCAGTAAGTTATTAAGGCCCAGCTGAATTAGTAAATACATTATGAAAACCGGATGCAATTTTGTCACCGTCGGATGTAAGGGCCATTGGTAATTTTGTCATCAATGTCGTACCACTCGTCATTGATGAAGTAGATGACCATCACCACCACTATTCATCTGATGTAGCAGGGGTCAATAGTGTATCACCACCGAATCATTTAGTGACCCGACACCGACTAAAGGATCATCATAAACAGACCGTACTGCAACGGGATGGTGACCATGCCCTATGACCAGATGGTTCATACGCTGAAGTGATGGTGATGTTCGCCTCGACACAGGCAGGTCATGCTCCAATGTGATGGAATAAGGATCTGATCACAGACGGATTATAAGCCATGCGGCGGTGTTAGTGCATACCCACATAAGCAGGTCATGCTCCAATGCGATGGAAGTAAGAACCTTAGCATGGATGGATCATAAGCCAATGCGACGGTGTTAGTGTACACCGTAGATAGTCTCAGATAGTGACGGTGAGGGCTACGATCATCACTGCTGACAACTTACTGCCAAGGCCGAAATTGGACTGCAATGGGGGTTACAACGTGGTTGTGAAAGGTCTGAGTGTAATAGTGAATGTTGTGGATGCTGCACAACTGGAGAAGAATGCTCAATCATTTTGAGATTCCTAATGGTTAGGCATTTTAACCATCACTGTATGAAAAATTATATGTAACTTAAGAATATAAGAATAACTCCAGCAGGACCCCTACTTGAACCCCTACTCTAGATTTGGGTAGTGGAGGTCCAAAATTCAACTCCAGCAAGCCCCCTACTAGACCCCTAGATTTGTTGGCCTCCTATTTTTTCCTCTCCCACCATCTATTCCTATTGGCCCCTACTCCACACCTCCTACTTTTTTCTCACGAATGCATTGGATGTGATTCTTCTTGGTGGCATGGGGGGCCTTTGAAAGGTCCTAAATGGTTAGAGGGGGGCCAATAGCCTATAAAAATTCTCTACAAATTCACTAGAGCAAAGGGTTAGTATCCTAAATGGTGAAATACAATTTTGCTCTAGCTCTACAAGGGTTGCAAGCCACCTATACCATAATTCTAGTTCCTTATAATCTCTAGGCACACCAACAAGGCTAAGTTGCTAACTTACTCTAGTTGAGCTAGCTAACAAGCCGTTGGTATATTTTAACGCACGTAGATAAATACATAAGCGCACGGATACTGCTGTAGCTTTCACCTGGAAGCAGGAAAACGTGTGAGACTAACTACGGTCTAACTTAACTAAGGGTAGCAACAAGGTTAGGATAAATAGGAGTGTAGAGAGCACAACTAAGGTCTCTAGTTCTGACTTGGGTAAGCTATGTCTTCTACTATTCAACTAGGGACATTACTAAGGAAAGACACCAGCAGAGGATGTTTTCCTTCATAACCGGGTCCTACTTGCCTACAAACAGGAGGTGGACTATAAAGGATTCAACGAAGCTATAAGAGTCACCCTCGTGAGCTACCACCGATCCAGAATATAGGGTGTATCCACGATTAACCTAAGTCTAAGCACCATGCTTACACTTATGATTAATACTTTACTCCCTCTAGAATAGGAATAAAGCACTCAAAAGAGTCATGAACCTAAAGAACAATATAAACAAGATGCTTACTTGAATCAGAAGTTGATTACTAGAGGAATCTCAGAAGCAAAGCTCAGATAGAACTTGGATCCGCCAAGGTACAAGCCAGAGAGAGAGCACCGATAGCCCCGCATCTCCTCCAAACTCATCTCTCACTCTCTATCTCACTATTATTTACAAGACTAGATCCTATGGAGAACTAATATTCTCTTGATAGCTGGCTCGATCCTAAAGATATGAATTAGGGTTTTAGGGATGGCTCTAGGGGGTAGGGGCTACTATATATAAGGGGGATGGAGTAGGGGGCAAGGAACTGCCACATCATCAATCCACATCAATTCCGTCAATTACCGTTGGATGCACCGACTATAAACAACCTTAAATTAATGGTGTAGATCTTGAAAATGCATACGAGGCAGCGGAGGGCGAATAGGCTCTGGAGCAGGCCAGCTGATCTGGGCCTTGGGCCGGCCGGCCCACTTCCATGGCCTTTTGGCCCAATCTTCGGCGGTGAGTCTTCTAGTGTCTTCTAGAATCTTCTTGAGTTGTTTGCACCGTGAATAAATATGATTAAATATGATGATTAAGTCCACCTTGCTTGTTTTCTGGATAAATCCTCCTGCATTCATAGATTTACCAAGCTTGTGCAATTTATTAGTTTAAATCCCTATACCTATGATTGGTGATGAAATTAAGTATAAATATATGATATGTTGATGGTTTATAATTGGTGTTAACAACCGTCAACAAGCTCTCTCAAGCTTAACCTTTGCTAGTCCCTAAGCAAAGCTAAACTCAGCAATGGATTAGGAGTTGCTACAATGTTTTCACGCCTCAAAAGTATAGATGCGTTCAATCAAAAATTCTCCTCCAGATTAGAATAAACTGGTCTGACTTTCAAATTTACTCATATTACCTTCAGCCATGGGGCTTCTTTGCCTTCACTTGGGTCATGAGCAATTAAAAGACAGAATGATCAAGTCAAGCACTATGTCTCAAGTTCTTTATTCAACCATTATTCTGAAGTTTTTATAAGTTTTCAAAACAAAACTTAGAGATTCCATTGTTTGACACTCTAAAGTCTCTCAAAATATATGGAACTTGTGGATCCTCACCAAGGCAAAAATAATATTATGCCTTTCCTCTTCCTACCACTAAGGCTTACTTGCAATACATATATTGTAAAGTCAAACCTCAGATCCAAAGAGAGCTTAGTAATACAATCAAATCAAAATGTGCACGTGTGTGGATATATGGTGGATATATATGGTGGATAACCTAATTTTACTTTGCTCCTTGAAAACATATCTCTCTTTTGAAACTTGAAAATATTTGCTAAAGAGCAAGGGCTATCTTATTCATCTCTTCTTCTTTTTTAGGTGGGCATCTAAGTACCCATTGTTTTAGATATCTCGGACACTTGTTCATTTTTTTCTTTCTAAGCTTTTTTTTCTTTTCTCTATTTTTTCTTGAATAAGTTTTGCACAGCCCCATGTCTCTTTTCTACAACAAAACTTTGAGAGATAGCAACAAGAACTTTGAAGCATTTATTTGGTGGATGGAAAACCTATCAGGCATATTTTTCTGTTCACTCCTAGTGTAGGAATAAAACATTTTTGGGTGGATCTAGATGGAAGGCATGTTTTTGCACCTACCCCCAGTGTAGGAGTAATGCATATTTGGGTGGTGTGTACGTGATCTTGATTTTAAGAGCATGACAAATCTCTCATAAGGGTCTACAAAGCTTGACAAAACTCAATGCAAAAGCAAGCAGCTTATATATAGAAGTTTTTCTAGCATAAATAACATGTAAGACTCTGATGGAAATTCAAGCTTTGTCATACAGGAAGTCATCATGCAACATTTTTGTCTTTTTCAAAAAGTAAATCTCTAGAACTTTAGTGTCACTTGAAACAAGATAAATAGTAGCTCGAATCTTCTCATATCATATCTATCAATTACCTAGACTTAGATCAAGCCTATGCCACCAATGAGTTTCAAGCTCAGAGTAAATCCTTATATCAAAACAATCTTATCTAAAACTCGAAATAATTCAGGGCTAAAAACTAGGTACTTGAAAGGAATTACAATAGAGCAACTATTCATCATTCTCATTTAAGAGATTATTCTGAGTCCTCTTTATTTTATTAAGCTCTTAAAAACAAATTAAAGAAAACTAGACACATCTTTTTATTTTGTTTTCAATTTTACTAGATCATACATTATTATTATAAATGACTAATCCAAAGATAATTTTTTATTTTATTTTTCATTCATTGTTTTTTAACTATTTAAAACAAACTAAAACAAAAAGGGGAAAGAATACTTACCAGGATACATGGGAGTGCTTCTCCCCCAAACTAGCTCTTTCGGTGAAGGTTCGGTATTATAAGTCCTTTGGACCAAACTTCTCCTTATGAAGTTCATTGATCAAGTACCTCGATTTGCTCATAAGACGAGAATTCTTGTAATGACGCCACTAATGGTGATGTCATCCTCTTCTGTCAAACCCGTTTTGGTTTTGAGTTTTGATTTTGGTTTGACAAGCTCAGAACCTTCACATGTAGGAATTGGAAAATCGACTATCTTCCTCAATACTTTGCTTGAAGTGTGTCCTGCTCATAAGACAAGGTAGAGATCAAGTGTATGGGCTCTGTTGGTGGAAAAACACCAATAGAACCAAAACTTTACTTATTCTTCTATAACCTTAGGCACATTGAACAAGATAAAGTTGATGTTATGTGCTTTGTTCAATTATATCATAGGTGATAAAATCAGAAGATTGAGCATAAATGTAGCATTTAAGAACATTATGTGCTTAACCTATGGAAGGATTGTCTGTCTCTACATAATGTATCAATCTTTTCATAATTATGACTATCATCTTCTAGCGATAGGATGTGCACTTTTTAGTTCATTTGGTTAAGATGATGAGATCAAGAAAGTGGTGCTAGGACCAGGCTTAAAGAACTAAACATGTTGAGTTAGTCAAGTTGGATCAAGGAAGTGTAACTCAAAACATGTTGAGTTAGTCAAGTTGGATCAAGGAAGTGTAACTCAATCATTTTTGTCTCTTAATTATGTGCCTACCAGAATTAAGGAAAACCTCTCTTTCTCTTTTTTTAAATAATGACCATTTACCTTAGGATGTTACCTTTGTCATTGGTTTAGGATGACACCATATGACGAAGGATAGATGATTCGTGATGGTCCTTGTCCTTTTGCTTGAAGTTTTCCTTGTTCGGATAACCTCGCAGTTTAAAATATTCATGAGCTTCTTGTCTCCTAGTTTGCACCCTTTGTTTCTCATCCTTTTGTCATGCCATCTTTCTACTCTTTGATCTTGCCATTCTGTTGGACCTTCCATCTCACCCTTTGTTTTATGCCTTAATGATTTGTTTTCACAAATGATCTCCTATTGGTGATGGCTTATTAGGTCCGTTGATCAAGACCTCCCCTTGCATTTAGCTTTTCTTTGCATCATCTGATCCAGGAGACGAGAATGCAACAAGTTGCATGTTCTTCTCTTGTCAACCTCTCTTTGATTTTCATTGATTTTTGATTGACGAGATTTGTTCATTGGAGCTGCATACTTGAGTTCTTCCATCCATGCATGACGAATGAGTTGTGTCTTCTTTTCACAAAGTTGTTGGAGTTCATCATGTGCATTGCTTCATCTTTGATTTGAATTTGTCTTGTGACTTACTATTGGTGTTTCTTAACACGATTACCAAGTAAGGAGGTTTTAAGTTCTTTCTAGGTAACGACGCTAGAAAGGCCAGTTGGTAATCCTTGACACCATTACTAAGATTGAGTTAATCTTAGTAACACCACCAAGAAACACCAACTACAATAGTTCTGAATGATCATAGAATGAATCCACAAGCGCACGGAATTATCATCCTAGTTCGTCTCTATGGGGTTGTCCTACAATCTTTGTGAAGAAGGACTAGTCGTTGTGGATGTGTGTAGATTATAGACCTCTGAATACGGTTACTGTCAAGAATAAGTATCCTCTACCACGCATCGACATCTTGTTTGATCAGTTGTCTAAAGCCAAAGTCTTTTCCAAGATTGATTTGAGATCTGACTATCATCAAATTTAAATTTGTCCTGAAGATGTTCTAAAAACTGCTTTCTCTACAAGATACAGTCTCTATGAGTATCTTGTTATGTCTTTCGACTTGGCCAATGCCCCCGCGCACTTCATGTACTTGATGAATTCAGTGTTTATGCCTGAATTAGACAAGTTCGTGGTGGTGTTTATAGATGACATTTTGGTGTATTCTAAGAATGAGTAAGATCATGCGGAACATCTGCGTATAGTCCTCACAAGATTGCATGAACATCAGTTGTATGCAAAATTTAGTAAGTGTGAATTTTGGCTTCGTGAAGTACCTTTCCTTGGGCATGTGTTGTCCGATGGTGGAATTATGGTGGATCCCACCAAGGTACAAGAGGTATTGGACTGGAAGGCTCCCATCTCAGTGCATGAGGTTCGGAGTTTTCTAGGGTTGGCTGGCTATTATCGTCGCTTCATCCCAGACTTCTCTAAAATAGCCAAGCCAATGACTCGGCTGCTATAAAAAGACACGAGGTTTGTCTGGACTCCTGAGTGTGATGCAGTTTTTCACAAACTACGAACCCTTCTAACCTCGGCTCCGGTTTTGGCACAAATGGGTATCGAGAAACCTTTTGATGTGTATTGTGATGCATCAGGCATAGGTTTGGGAGGTATTCTTATGCAGAAAGGCTGAGTGATTGCTTATACCTCTCACCAACTTCAGAAACATGAGGTGAATTATCCAACACATGACTTAGAACTCACTGCAGTTGTCCATGCTTTGAAAGTCTAGCGACATTATTTGTTAGGCAATATGTGCAATATATATACTGACCATAAAAGTCTCAAATATATCTTCACCCAACCGGAGTTGAACATGCATCAAAGAAGATGGCTCGAGCTGATTAAGGATTATAATCTCCAAGTTCACTATCATCCTGGCAAGGGTCATTCCTTGGTGGAGAGTGATTTTCATCTATCCCGTCTTCTACACCCGGCAGTCCTACACCACATCACTGTCAGTTGCACTCTCAAGAGTAGAATTATTGAGCTCTAAAAGACTGGCACCGGCATATTCCACATCAAGCCTAAGATGAAAGAGCAAGAACTTAAGCATTTCCGAGTAGATGAGGATGGAGTACTATGGTTTAAAGATAGGTTAGTTGTGGCTAAGGACCGAGAGCTTAGGAATTAGATTATGTCTGAAGCCCATTCCTCTAAGTTGTCCATCCATCCAGGTAGCAGCAAGATGTATCATGATCTGAAGCCACACTATTGGTGGACCAAGATGCGGAAAGAGATAGCTGCATATGTTGCTAGGTGTGATACTTGTTGTAGAGTTAAAGCTGTGCACATGAAAGCTAGATTGCTTCAGCCACTTTCTATTCCTATTCGAGTAGACTATTTGGGTAATTGTAGACCTCCTAACCAAGTCGGCTCACTTCATTCCTGTCCGAGCAGACTATCGTCCTACAGACTATGCTGAGTTGTATTGCAATCAGATAGTCTGACTTCATGGGATCCCTTGTACGATTATTTCTGACCGAGGTCCGCAATTCACTGCTCGTTTTTGGGAGCACTTCCACCATCTTTTGCGAACCAAGCTAGTGAGAAGCTCCGCTTATCATCCCCAAACGTTAGGCCAGACTGAATGAGTTAACCAAATCTTAGAAGATATGTTGAGGGCATGCATTATTTCATCCAAAGGTTTATGGGAAAAGTGGTTGCCTTTGGCTGAGTTTTTGTACAATAATAGCTATCAAGAGAGTATTAAGATGGCCCCATTCGAAGCATTGTATAGTCACAAGTGTAGAACACCACTGAATTGGGTTGAAGCTAGGGAAAGAAGGTATTATGGTATCAAATTTGTTAAACAAGCTGAAGAATAAGTCCATACCATCAAAATACATATGGCTGCAGCCCAATCTAGACAGAAAAGTTACGCTGATCGCCGTAGAAAACCGATTGAGTTTGAAGTTGGGGACTTCGTGTATCTGAAGGTTTCACCTATGAAGAGTGTAAAACGTTTTGGTGTGAAGCGAAAGCTTGCACCAAGATATGTTGGTCCTTTCTAGATCATAGGAAAAAGTGGAGCAGTCGCATATAAGATCCAATTACCTCCTAAAATGAGCACCATTTTCAATGTCTTCCATGTATCTCAGTTAAAAAAATATCTTTGGGTTCCCGAAGAGAGAGTTCCATTGGGAGATATCAAGCTAGAATCCGATCTAACTTATGAAGAGAAGATAGTTCGTGTGATTGACACTCGAGAGTGGGTAACTCGGAGTCGAGTGGTTAAGTGGTATAAAGTAATGTGGAGTAATCAGGGTAGTGAGAGTGATGCTACTTGGGAAAGAGAAGATTATTTATGAGAGGGTTATAAGGAATTCTATCAACAATGGTACGCTTTCCAAATATTAGGATGAGATTTTTATAAGGGGGGAGGGCTGTAACACCCTAGGTGTTTGGCTCCCATATTTGCATTTGCATTCCATAAGCATGAGCATCATTCATCTCATTATGTCTTTGTTTTGCTTGCAACATGAGTATGCAACATACTCCAATATTATTGTTTCATAATTGATTAGCTTATGAAATGTGAGTGGTGCAACATCTAGATGCAACATGGGTGTCTTATACTTTGAAACATGGCAATGTTCTTAGTATACCATGATAAGTTTAATTGTTGCAACAAGGGCTTGAAACATATGCAACATGGTAGTGAAACATTTTGGTGGAAATGTTTGTTTTGCTTGTTTCAACTTATGTGACATTTGAAATTGTGTGTAACCAATGTGTAGAGTGGTTAATTGTGTCCTATAGCACCTTAATCACACATAGGATCATTAGTGGAACAATGTTCATGTTGACCGAAATGACCAAATTGCCCTCCTAAGAGTTGTTGACCAAGTTTTGACATCTAGAGTGCTTTCATTTGACTATTTAAAAAGTCTATCTTAGAGATCTTGCATGGAGGTGCACCCTTAAACAAAGTTGTAGAGAATTTTATAGGGAACAAAAGTTTCAATATGGCCTGCTCATGAAAATGACCAAAACACCCTCAAAAGTGGCCCACAATTCAGTGGAGGCAGCTGTTTTGGGACTTAGCAATTTTCGTTAAGTCCTAACTAAAATGCAGTTGCAAGGTTACCTTCTTTGGGGCACTGTAACTCTCTAACTAAGCCAAACCAGCCCAAGCTCCAATTGGTAACTTTATAGTCTTCATATAGCTCTTCAATTTTGTCAGTAACATCACGACCTAAATCGAGCCAGTTTTAGAGTTTTCGAACGAGCAAAACCGGCTGTCAGTCGGTCATTGCGACCCTTGATTCAGTCAAGTTCAGACATTCAGAGTTGCAGTCATGGCCGACCGGCCATAGGCCCGTGCTACCGCGTGGGCATGCCGTGGCCACCATACACCGACCGCGGCCCCACTGGTCAGTCCATGACGCCCTCAAGTCGCCACGGTACGCTACTGCTGCCCCCATTCCTTCTCCCTCCCTCTGTCATCGCCTAAGCGGAGAAACCGAGCCACCATTGCTGCCCTTACTCCAGCGAGCTTGCACACGCTCACCACTGCACCACCATCCACCAAATCTCGGCCACCGCTCCTCCTTGGACCCCTCTACCTCCTCCACCTCTTAGTTGAGTCAATCGTGTGAAGGTAAAGGCGCATTGTCGTATCAGCCACCGTCCGCCTCGAACGTTTCTCGCCGGAGCGCCACTGTTGTTGTGGCCGTACTTCTCTAGGGTCTCGCTGCCTCCCTTCTCTGATGTTTCAAGTTCACCTTGAGCCGCTAATGCTCACGGGGCCGGCCGATAGGTCCGCGTCACCGCCTAGCTCACCGAAGCCGGCAAGCCACGGTCGTGGGCTGCCATTACCATCGCCACTCGCCATGGCTGCCACAATAGTCCTCTTAGGCTGCACCCCTAGCTTCGCACTATCAAGAAGAACACGCCCGTATCCTCGGCCTCGCTGGAATCACCGGGGCAAGCTCCCGCCGTCGCCACTCCTCCCCTGTTCTCCCTCTCTCTGGCCTACGGGCCCTGTTAGTCAGGCGTGCGCGCGGGCGGGAGGCCGTCGTGGTCCGCGTGGGTCAGGTGGGCCGCATCGACCGGGTGATCCGCGCGTGATAGCAGGCTGCACATGAGCAAGCTGGCCTAGTAGTCGGTTAGGGTTTTTATTTTGTTTTTCCTTTGATTATTTTCACAGAATTGCAGGCTATTTTGTAAATTCCAAATCTCAAGATCGGTAGATCCTTTTGAGGTGATTCTAAGTTTGTTAAGTTCTATATAAAGTGGAGTATTTAGGAAAAATATAAAATGTATATGTGTTATTTAAATTCTAGAAGAATTAAATAGATCCTTGAAATGTGTTTTAAAATAGATGCAAACTTGTTAATTTGATAACTTGAGTTCTAGTGCTCCAAAAATTATAAAATTTGGTGCGTGTGCTGTTTCTATATGTATGCTAGCCCTGGTAAAAATTTGAATGTTGTTGCTTCAGTAGTTTTTAAGTTATGTCTTTGTCATTTTATATTAGGAGGTATTTTAATGAATTTTCATAATTTTTCTATATGTCCAATGATCATGAAATTTTGTGGAGAGTATCCTAGTATCTTAGAACTGCTAGGAAAAATATTTTTTCTGCTGTTTGATATTTTTTAATATGATTTTTTAATTATGCAAAAATCAGCCTTGCTGGATTGTGAATTTTGTGAAGGGAGTTCCTATGGGTAACTTTAGCTCAAAAGTTTACAGTAGCCTCCTTGTAGAGTATATGGTTCACTGTAATTTTTGTAGTATTTTCTGAGTAAGTTACATATAGGTTTATTTTCTCACTTAATTAATTAATTAAATTAAGAAAAGGATTAAAATAAATGAATTGATTTGGCATACTTTACTTTCTGGTGCTTTTATGTCATGTGTGAACTAGTAGTGCCATTGGTTTGGTCAAAAGGTTAGTTTGGCACATAAGTAAATATCTAATTTTCATATTTCTAGGTTCTCTGGACAGCTGGTAGCATTTCTGGGTTTAGACCTTGATAAAGGTGTTTTCTGGGAATCTTGTGAATACCAAAGTGGTAGTAAACTTATTATACTAGCTTGTGTCAAAATTTGGTGGCATTTGGCCTAGGAGTTTAGGAGTTATAGCTGTTTGAAGTTGTTGTCCAGAAATGGCTGTTCTCTGTTGGGAGAGGACAGATTCTGGAGCTTTAAGATTTTGACTAAGTAAACTTGGAAATCAAGTCTTGATGTCTGAAAATGAATTATAGAGTATTTTATAATATTTTCAGATTGTCTTGTATCATGTCAATTGGATTTGTAGATCTCTAGTATTGGTTGAAGAATTGAGCTGTTGTTCTGATTTCTGTGTTGCTAAAATGGGTTAGGATTTTCGTAAGCTTAAGTAATGTTGCTCTTCTTGATTGTTTAGGTGTTAGGTCCTTAACTGAGGAAGAGCAGCTATATATTAGGTTGTGTAGACTTGGTAAGTACTTCTCTACCAGAGAAGAAATTTGCATGTGTGTTAAAGTGATTTGAATAGAGCGTTAAGTGTTGCTGCAATTCACATTGCATTCACTGAGCATGTTGCATTCATTCTTATGCATCCATGAAATTTATTTGTGCATTCATACAATAGGTGTGCTGGAGGGGGTGACACTCCTGGAGTTCGAGGGAGCACCTCAGGAGGAGGAGCAGGAGCAGCCGTGGGAGCCCGAAGAGCCAGCCGACGAAGGAGTTCCCGAAGAAGAGCTACCTGAGTGCCCTGACCATCGCCCTTCTTCCTTTCTGAAAGGCAAGCCCCGGTGCATACTGACCTAACTTTTGTTAATATATCTTTGAGTACTTCTACTTGTTTATTACATTAAGTTATAGGAGTTGAGTGAAAACACTTGCTGCATTATATCTATCCTTGTCCAGATATCGAACTTGTACCCCAATTAAGTCTAGGCACGTGTTATTGCTTAGCCATGCTTAGTGCGGTAGAAGTCGGGTGATTTTTGGTCATCCATGAGCTTTAGGATGAAGTGGGTCACGGTTGGCTATATTTGCTATTGTGGAAAAGAATCATGGTAAAAAATGAATTGAGACCGGGCAGGAGTTCGACAGTGCAGCCGCAAGACACTTCACGTCTTGGGTAAGAAGCTATGCCTGCCTGAGTCGTTTAAGGATCGATTCGCTGTACGTCCTTGAGTCATGTTGAACGCAGTTTAACACTTAGTTGGCCGGATAAGTCGTTCCAACTGTGAAGCCGAGAAATACAGTTTAGGCCGGGAATCAGGGGGTCAAGTGCGCATTCTAGAGGAAGTAAGGATGTGCTTGGGGACACTGGCATAAGACCAAAGGGGGGTTAAAGTCCCTATCACCTGGTAGAGTATTGTCCTTGGGGATGCGGCATCAGTGGAACCCACGCTTTCCTGAACTATACCAAAGGTGACTTGTGCGACCCTGGTGCAGGGCCTGTGCGGTGAGTGTTAGAAATGCCCCTCTAGCTGGATAGGAACTCGATTCGAATTGCCATCGCTCCCGGTTAGTGAGCACTTGACTTGAGCAGCGACAACGTAGATTCAATTAATTGAACAGATGGTTAATTAGATGATGATTTAAATGTTGCCTCAATCTGTACCTGCTATGGTTATTATTGTTTGCTTAATAATCAGATGATTGTTTAGAACAAGTGCTAAGATAGATGATAGGTTAATGCTAAAAGTCACTGCTAGCACAGGTTAAAAGAGTTACTATTACTTATGCATTTCTGCAAATAAACTATTAGCCAGCTCCACTTGTAAAAAGCCTTGCATGATCCTTGGTGTCCTTTATTTCTATTTCATCAGGTAAGTCTAGCTGAGTACATTCTCGTACTCAGGGTTTATTCCCTCCTGTTGCAGATAACATGCTTTACCAGGGCTTCTGCAAGAACTACCTCCACCTGGCGGGTGACGAGGACTAGATCACTCGGGCATGATCGTCTTTTAGCCTACTTTCCTTAATGCTTTTGCGGGATGGTGATATGTAAGACTGGCAATCGTACTTGAACTAAGTGTGTGTTTAAATTATGCTTCTGCTACTTTCCAAACCTGGTTTGTAATAATTGTGACTCCGTGGTGTTGTAAGTTTCCTTCTGAACTACTTGTGAAATGTAACGTGCGATGCATTTATGTTGAATGATGAGATCTTGGTTGTAAGCGATTGGTTTAAAATCCTTCATGATTTTGATTGACTACCAGGATTATATGGGCTCAAGTTCAAAAATTTGAGCATTTTGGCGCTTGTTTTTGTACTTGTGCTCTTATAATTTGGACGGTTCTGTTACAACTAACTCATGCCAATGCACCTCCACTGCTCCAAGCCATCTAGGTGATGGTAAACACCAAGAGTAACAAGAAATCCCGCAGCTCACATGATCACTAATGTCACTAGATGCTCAAACTCTAAGCAAATACACTAAGGATCACTCCCAATCTCACAAAGATGGTGAATCAATGAAGGAGATGAGTGGGTGGTGGTTGGCTTAGCTCACAAGGATGTGTCAATGATCAAAGTGTCCAAGAGAGTGAGCTAGAGCTGGCCAACATCTATTTATAGAGCCCTAACAAGTCACAAACCTGTTGGGCTCAAGAACTCATCTCTGCATGATGTTGGACTCACTGCAAGGGCGACTGGACACGTCTAGTTGAGCGCAAGCTGCCATGCATAGTTACCATTTGAAAATGACCCTTGCCACCCAACGTCTCTCAAATGCATGCTCAGTCAGTGAAGCACCGGATGCTCCTAGGCAGAGTCCGATTGCCCGCGCTTCAGTCATCTCAGTGTTGGGACCGGACGTGCCTCTACCTAACCGGATGCACCCGTGAACAGAGGCCGGTCAAGGCGATTTTTACACAGAGAGGTTTCATAATGCACTTTTCAGGACTGAACGTGTCCGATCTAAGGTGATTGGACTCGATCAGAGTTTGGTCCTCATTATTGCTCGTTTTTGTCTTGTGAATAGTACCACGGTCGAGTCCAGTCGCTGCCAGGGGCTAGAGTTCTATCGATTCAGTAGACTCAACCGTGCCTCGGGTCACTAATCGGATATGTTCGGTCACACCCAGTGACCCCTTCTCTTCTACAAACTTCATCCCTTGTGCAAATATGTTAACTCCACTAAGTTCCATTACTTGTGCATGTGAGTTAGCATTTCACAAATATGTTTTCCAAGGGATGTTAGTACTCACTAGGTCCTAATGCAAATTCATGGAGTTAAATCAGCTAGTGGCACTTGTATTAACATCAAGATTTCCCCTCTTAATAGTATGGCTATCTGTCCTAAATACACTCACACCCTCTATGGTCTCTTGATTGTCAAAATAAAAATCTATTTGATACCTTTGCCTTGATCATCATGGTTTTTGTTTTTCTCTTTCTTCTTTTCCAAGTTGGAGAACTTGATCACATCTTTTCATCACCTCCATCACCATGACCATTATCTAGCTCCACCACTTGGTGTGTACCACCCTAGCTCAATCACAACACATAATAACAAGGGTTAGTAAACTAGGTTTCATCAATTATCCAAAACCAAACTATGGCTTTCAATCTCTCCTGTTTTGGTAATTGATGACAATCCTTTCACAAAGATATTCAATAAAAAAATTTTAGATTCATGTTGCTTGCACAGATCAGAAGGTTGTAGGTTCGACCCCTACCTGGCGCACCCACTGTTGTCGATGTTTTTACCAGCAGGTATTCGGTTCTTGGAGAAACTCGCTTGATGCAAAGAACAATCATAGTCGGGACACAAGATTTATACTGGTTCAAGCCCTCGGGAAGCGAGTAAAAGCCGTACGTCTAGTTGCTACTTGTTTGTATTATGATCTCATCGAATAGCGAGATGGTGAATATAAGATGGCTATGCCTATCAGAGTTCTGATGATTACAACAGAGAGTATGGCTAGCTATTTATATCCGAGGCCTACTTGCCTACAAGCTACATAGTCATGCCCTAGTCAGAGTCTTGGCGTGATCCTGAGATAACCTTCCTTGAATGGGCGAGTCATAAGCATTTGGGTCTTCTTCTATGCAGATTTGGTAGCCATCATATCCAGTAGTTGGGATTTCTAGGAGTATGTGTAACAACCCAGTTTTTCTAGAAGCCAAAAATCACAACTAAATTTTTTTTTCAAAAATAAACCCATGTTTGGTGAGTGACATGTAGGAAAAACACCTAGTAGTTGCACAAGTAGCCCCTATTTAGTTGGTTAGCATTTGCATTAAATTAATCTATATGTGATTTGGCTCTTTTTGATTTTATGTACTATTAATAAAATTAACTACTCTTGTAATTAATTAATTAAACTCTTGTGTAAGTGCCTACCCTTGGAAAGGACCCCACCTACCCTAGACCCTAGAAGACTACCCCCTAAGGGTGTATATGTGCATGGCACACATATATACACACATAGGAGCCTTGGAGTAAATAGATCTAGATTTAGGAAATAGAAAAGGATATGGAAAAGGAGGGGAAATGGAAAAGCCAAAGCAGCCCGTGGCAACAACCAACCTGGCCTGCCTTGCTCCGCTCGCATCCTCTTAGGCCCGCCGTGGCCCAGTGAGCAGGCCTCGCCCACACGGCCAAGCAGGTTGGCCCAGCAGCCGCTGACCAAGCACTGTGGCCCAACCAGCCACACGCTCGCGTGGTCCACTCCCATGCGCCCACCCGCACAGTGTCGCCACCGCACAACGTCATTTCTTCCCCTGCCACTGTTCTTCCCCTGCCACTGACATGCAGACCCCACCTGTCATCCCTCACCTCCCTCTGCTTTTTCTTCGATGAGGAGCAAAAGTAGAGCAATGTCGCCTGTGCCTTGCATGGTCCCCCCTGCCCTCCACCATCCATGCTTGCCACTAACCGCACCAGCGCACGGATTCACGCCACATCCGCGATCCATGGCGCTCGAGCCACTTAGCCGAACACGCCACACTGATGCAACCATAGCAGACCCGCGCCGCTGACGCCATGGCACCCCACTCCCCTTGACCACCATTTTTTAATTCGAGAGCACCAGCCGAGCCGCAACCACCCCGCGCCCCTAAAACCCTAGGCCAAGGGCTGTATCGGCCCTACATGTGCCCTCTATTCATCCATTGCTGTTGGTCGAGCTCCAAGCCATCAATGGCCACCGCCGGCCTATCAAAGGATACCTCAGGTGCCCTAGCCACCCTTCCTGACCCGTGCCGCCACTTCATGGCATCACCAACACCACCACACCAGAGGAGAAGGAAGGGGGAGAGAAGGAGAAGAGGAGCTTGCCGCCGGAGCCACGCGAGCCACTGGGGTTTGAAGCTCGCTGGAGGAGGAGATCATCCTGGAGCTGCTCGGCACAACACTGCACCGACCCATCCCGGCATTGCCTCTCTACTACGCCACAAGCCTCTCCTCATCGCCACCCACGGTGAGCCCCAGGCCCTTCCCCGTGCATGCCGACATGATTAGCTGTCGTCGAGCATGCACCGGCCACCTAGGCGTTCCCATACCAGGGATAGCCAAAGGCCAGGCCTTGTTGGAGCACACGGTGTACTCTGGGCATGCACACGCACACACCCAGGCACGGCCTTGCCAAGCTACAACCGCCCTAGAGCGCCGCCACACACGAATGCAGAGCGCGCTTGCCATGGCCAGAGCACGGCCATGGCGAGGCGGTCCCGCCACCCACACCATGGTAGAGGTAGAGATAGAGACACTACCTGCTTCTCCTTATCGAGACACGAACCGTGTGCGCGCTAGGAGGGAAAGGGCGCCTCAGGAACCACCTGTTGGAGAACACCGTGCCGACACGACTATGCACCGAGGCACCACCACGCCGCGCACATCCTCACCTCGTCCGACCTTGTTGTGTACCATGAAGGACTCCACGACAACTGCCAAGGCCCCCCAAGCTATGGAAGCCCTAGCGTATAAGCCTAGCAGCTGCACAGCGTGAACGCGCGGCCTCGCCGCCGGTGGGAGCACCACCGTGGGGAGGCAGAGGAGGAGTTGGGGAGGAGACACGTCCACCACCTGAGCCGGGTGCACGTAGACTAGAGGGAGAGAGAAGGAAGGTTGACGTGGTCCACGTAAACCGAACTAGGGGTCCATAGACTAGCAGCCATGCGTCCACCGTGGACGCAACCTGTGCACCTACGGCCTGATTTGGGATCTAGCCCGTGATGTGGCGTCTCCATGTCTTGACACGTGTCCGGGCTAGGCTAGTCCAACCCGACCTAGGACCAGCCCTAACCTAGGCCCATCCAAGCCTAGTCTCGGCCCGGTCAGCGTTGACCGTTGACCGATCAACGTTGACCGTTGACTAACCCCACCTGCCACTGACTGCACAGTCTCTGGCCAATCGGATCACGCCACGTGTCAAGCCCGAAGTAATTCAACCATTTTTCTTTTTTTTAAATGATTTAAACTTTAAAAATTCATAACTAATTCATACTAGCTTAGAAAAATGCCAAACCAGAGTCTAAATTTTTCTAAAATCAAGCTCTACATCATAGGCCTATGTTTGAGTGCATTCAAATCTTTTGATTCTTAGTTGCTTCTTTATGCACCTCTATAGGAGCCACTAACGCGGCTATATGTTACATTTAACAGACCTGGAGGAGCCACCGACTGAGGAGTTCAACCCTGACTACACTGAGGACTTGGGTGACGACCTGTTAGGTGCCATGCCCCACCCATTCGTAGATCCTATTATGCATTGCAAATACTTAGAATTGCTAGTACTTTACTTTTATGCAATAATGATGCTGATAGGTTGCATGGTAGTTTACTGCTTTTTGAGCGATTTACCTTGTTGTAACCTTACACCTGCTCACCCTGCTGTTAGACTAGATGCTGCTATAACACTTGTTACTTACTGCTTTACTCTTAGTCGTATTATATCTGTGATGTGATGCTGGTAAGTGAGAGGCGTAATGAGATAAGGCACGAGGTGCCATTAACCTGATGATAACCTGATAATGAAACCTAGGGAGATCTTGGAGTGAGTCTTGGGTATATAGTGAGGGTCGAGTCGACCGACCAGGATCAACGACGAGTCGGGAGGACAAGTCTTGCTGGAGGATGCTACCTGGGTGTTCGCCATGTGAGGTGCCTGTGGCGGGTACATGTGATAGGGAGAGGTCCTAGGGTGGAGTGTCTTCGTGGGATGAAGACCCGGGATGGGAGGTGCTGTGATGGCACGTGGTGCCAGGTGTCCCGTTGAGACGGAAACAGTTTCCCTTGTGAAGACATCCTGCTTAGTCACCCTAAGGACTGATACGCCTGTAGACCGGTCTTAGGAATCCTTGCACACCCACTCGCTTCTGTGGGGAGGAGATGGACATTCAACTTGCTGGTGTGCTGCCACTACTATTGAGGGGTTAGTAGATAGTGTAGGAAGGTACGGGCATGAGGACCCACACCCTCCTAAGACAGCGTAGTACCCAGGGGCCAAGTACTACATCTCACAGTCTCAGCGTGTCGGTGGTACTCTGATGCAGCCCTAGTTCTGAGTGATAGGGTGGCACCGTTTCTAATGGGAAGGCGGCTCGGAATCAGCTTAGATGAGGCATCGTCGAGGATAGCTATCTTGTGGGACATGTAAACCTTTGCAGAGTTTCTGGTTGATCGATCGATACATATGCCGAACCTTTTGGCTATGGACCTTTCCTAAGTACAATTTCACTTGACTAGCTGAGAGGAGTCCTTCTACCTTCCCTGGGATCAGTGTAGTGTTCCAGCCATAGCCATTGAGACATCGGTGAGTGGGAGTCGCTCGTGCCGATGAGAGAGTGAGATGAGATGTGGAAATGAGATATGTGTTGGGATGGGCCATCATGTGTGAATGAGATGGGTTAAAAATTTGACAACTTATATTATTAAAATATTGATTACTTGCATAGGAAACCCTAGCCCAAGATAGGTCTTTTCTCACCCCTAATGCATCTAGTTCCACAAAGCTTTGCATCATAGGGTGGGAGATGCATGGCCAGTACCAAGTGTACTAATAGATTTTTGGCAGGCTCGGAGCCCGAGTACGTCGAGGAGGATGACTGGGAGGAGTAGGGGTTTGCCCTGCGCTCAAGCTTGGTGCAAGGAGTCCTAGTTTCCGTTGCTATCTTCGAGAGTTGCTATTCTAGATGCTGAGTGTGAGTGTGTTCCGCCCTGCATGGCGATGGGAATAATTATGTAAACCTTCTATTTGTACTCTGATATTCATGTATGACTCTATTTATCGACTGAGATTTGGGTAATGTGACAGATCCATTTGTCTATTACACTTCGAATTTGTGGCTTCTCCTTCACGGGAAGCAGGATCATTTCAGTATGGCATCATCAATATCCCCTAAGCTTGTCTACCAATCAGGACTTAGCAACTTTCCTTTACTCAGGCCTTCTAAAGGTTTTTAGAGTTGGGGTTTGTTAAAGAGGTCTAAACTCACACCCTGATCAGGAGGTTGGTCAGGTAGAAGCTATAGAGTCTCTGAGAGGTCCTTGTTTGGTTTTGGTAATTGAGTGACAACCTTAGGTGGACTAATTGTGTTTATGTGAGATACACAGGGAATTAGTCCATAGGTAATGGTTTCATGAAGGAGCTCATTGCATATGAGACACGACATTGAGTCATGTGATCAAGGCGGAGAAGATCAAGGCATGACTTGGCTTGATAGACCGGTTGCAAGTGTGAAGGGCAAGTCGGAGGCTTTAGAGCGATGGACCGCGGGACGGTGAAGCTTGAGCAAGACTTGGCGCCGATGGACCGACTCAATGGCAAAGAGCAAGTGAGGTCAAGATCGATGAACCAATATGGTCACATGATGATATGAAGTGGATCATATCATTTGTAATATGGATGGTGCATGTGTTGCATCAACGTCGGAGGCGATGGAGTGGAATGTGCAAGGCAAAGGTATAACCTAGGGCATTTCCATTTCACCGGTCATAGGTGTGTAGAGAAGTTAATGACTGAGTTTAGGATAGATGGTCGTACTATCAAGAGGGGCAAACTTGTTTGCATATCGATCATCTAGTGCCACTCGAGTGATCTAACTATGCATCGTTACTAGGATCGAGTGGCATGGCAAGTTGAGTGGTTAACTCCTTTGTTAAAATGATTGTGAAAATGCTAACACACGTGCACAAGGTGGTGAACACTTGTTGGTGTTGGCACATTTGTAAAGGCGATGTAGTTTGAGCAGTAGAGAGGGGTTTGGGTTCCTCTCTCCCTCTCGCCGAGCTTGTGAGGCGGGATTCAGCGCTTTTGTGGAAGTGAAACACCTATTTTCCACTGCACCGGAGGTGAAGAAACGGAGGCGAAAGAGGTCACTGGTGTGATCGGATGCTTGATCGGACATGGTCTCGGCACGACCGGCGTGTCCGGTCAGTGTTCCATATGTGCGTGGCGTAGGGCACTAAGGTTTGCCACCGGCACGTCCGGTCCCTCGTGGAACCTGCGGATCCGGTCAGACACCCTTTGGTGTAGTGCGTGACGAAGAGTTGATTGGACGCGCGGTGCGTTCGGCCACATGTGATCGGACACGTCCGGTCGCTAAGGGAGTTCTCTAGACCATGACCGGACGCTGGCACTATCACGTCCAGTCGTTGTGTGGAGCGCGTCCGGTCATATCGTTGCGCTTGTGGGTGGTGTGCACACCTACGCGTCTGGTCTAAGAAGCAGCGTGTCCGGTCATCGCATTTGACTGTTGGCACGCAGTGACCATTGGAGGATTGAGCGATCACGGTTCAATCCTGTTGGCACGCAGTGACCGTTGCAGTGCGTCCGGTCAGTTCAACCGGCGCATCCGGTCGATGCGAAAATTTATCCAGTGAAGGGGTAACAGCCATATTCGTTCATGGGGATATAAATAGAAGTGGTGGCTAGCCTTAGACGGTTAGTTGAGCACCCTTGAGCCATGGTGGCTTGTGTAGGTGTGCTTGGGAGCCCTCTAACTCACTCATGCTTGATAGTGTTAATCGAATCGAGTGAGAGAGCAATTATAGTGTGATTGCATCGTGAGGTTGCATCGAGTGGCACTAGGTGATCATGTTGCAAGCCGGTGGTGCTTGTTACTCTTGGAGGTTGCCACCTCCTAGATGGCTTGGTGGCTTGTGGCTCCATCAAATCTTGCAAGAAGATTATGCGAGGCTCCGAAGAAGCTTTGTGAGGGGATTGTGCTCACCCCGCGGGGATCGTGAAGAGCAACTCCAGTTGAGCGTGTCATTGAGCTACCACACTTGATGGTGGGTTCTTGCGGTGCCTTTTGAGAGGCTCGGTGTGTGATACCGATTAGCCGCCGAACCACGAAGTGTTGGTCGACACAACAGGGATATAGCTTGGTGGCAACCAAGTGAACCTCGGGAGAAAAATCACCATGTCAACATTGTTCTTCATCTTCTCAGTGGTTTGGCTTCATGCAACACAAGCTTGTATTTACTTTCACATATACTTGTGCTTGTGTAGTTGCTCTCATGACTAGTTTGCTTGTGTAGCTTGCTAGTTGTCTTCTTGCTTGTGTAGCTAGAAGTTTCCTCTTGCGTGGCTAATTTGGTTTGTGTAACCTTGTTAGTCACATTGCTTAGTTTGTGTAGCTAAGTAATTTGCACTCTTTAATTTGGCATTGATTGCCTTGTTATTGAGCATTGCTAGTGAGCTTAGGAGCTTTGTGCTTTTGCTTCACTAGTTGTGTAGGAGTTCCCTCGGTTGGCAAAGTACTAGTGCATAGGTTTGTATGACCTTGCTCTAGAATTGATTAGGTGAGCTCTTGGTAAGCTTAGCACCTTAGTTGCTTAATTAGGATCTTTGCAAGGTGCTAGAGAACTTAGATAGAGGGGTGTAGTCTTGGCCATACCGGTAAGTTTAGTTCTGCATTTGTTTCGGTTAGCCAACGCGTTTAAGTTTGAGAAAGGACTATTCACCCCCCTCTAGTCCGCCATCTCAACCCTTCAAGTAGTATCGGAGCTAGGTCTCTCATTTGTGGTCTTCACCGACCCAAGAGGATGGCGAACTATGGGCTAGATGTTGAGTGTCCATACACTTTTGATGGAACACACTTTGCACAGTGGAGAAATAGGATGCAATGCAATTTTAAGTTTATTTCTCCCCAAATGTGGTGGATCGTAGATGTGGGCTTTTCTTATGCGATTGATAGAAAGAATGCTTCTCAAGCACAAAGTAAATGCCTACATCTCGATAGCCAAGCTACTAACATTTTCTATCGATCTATGGATAGTAGCATATTTTCTGAGATCATGAGTTTCAAGTCCGTCCATGAGATTTGGATGTTTCTCAATGAAAAGTATGGGGCGATCTCCAATGATGATGAGCCCAAGGAAGAGGCGCATGAGGATGTTGAGCATGACCACAACAAGGTGGTTGTGGAGAATTGCTCCACCTCATGGTCAAGTGATGACAAAGATGATCATACCACAAGATCACTTGACAAGATTGATGATAATGCCACAAGTGATGCAAGTGATGATTCTACTTCATGCACACTTGATGGTGTAGATGATGGCTATGAGAGTGATGCTTCAACAAGCTCTTCAACATCACCACATTGTTCCATGTCACATGGTGACACTAAGGTATCTATTGGTGGTTTTGTTGTCTATTGTGATGGTCCAAATTTTGAGCTTCTATATAAACTCTCAAAGGCCCTAAGAAATGAGATGGCAAAAACAAGTAAATTGAAAAATGAAAACTCATTTTTTAAAAACCACATGTGAACAACAAAAGCATCTACTTATGTTACTACTGTTTGCATGAGGAGCTAAAATTGATTCATGAGGAACTTTGTGTTGCTCATGATAACTTGGTACAAGACCATGACTTTCTCACTAAGGAACTTTCCAATGAAAATACTAAAACTAGTGAGAGCTCATCATTTGGGTCAAATGATCAATCACATATTATTACTAACCCATGTGATGTAGGCAAGAAGCATGTATCCACCTCTTGTGATGATTTACTAGATATGCCATGTTCTTCACAATTAGATGCTTGTTCTACTTCTATGTCTTGTGAGACTAACCTTTTGAAGGAGAACAATGAGCTCAAAAGTGAAGTGAGGAATTTGATCAACAAGTTAGAGAGGTGCTACAACTCAAAATTCACCTTTGAGCACATGATGAAGACTCAAAGAAACTTTGGTGACAAAAGTGGCCTTGGCTTCAAGAAGAAAATGACAAAGGGCAAAAGAAAGCAAGAAAAGAGGATGAAGAGGCTACTCCAAAGCTCCCGCATTCCATGTGCTATCGATGCCATGAAGCGGGACGTCTTGCTAATGGTTGCCCAAACTTTGAGAAGCTCAAGAAGATGAAGGAAGATGAGAGGCTCAAGCATGTCAAGTGCTTCAAGTGCCGCACTTGGGGTCATCTCACCTCAATGTGTCCAACCAAGCAATTGGTGAAGCAACAAGTAGAACCTCAACCAAAGCCACAAGTTGAGCAAAAGAAGTCACCCCAAGAACAAGTCAAGATCAAGCATAAAGATGTTGGTGACTTGATAATAAAGAAGAAGAAAACAAGAAGGGGTGGAAGAGCAAGGCATCCAATGCAAATTCAAGATGCCAAGATAGTGATCAAGAATCTAGACAAGAAAAGAGATTGTGCTCACATCAAGTGCTCCAAGTGTAAAGACATAGGACACTTTGCCTCGGGGTGTCCTACCAAGCTTGAGAAGAAGGCTCAAGCAACTCATGAGAGGTTAGGCAATGAGAAGCACAACATAAGCAAGGAAGAAAAGGCTCAAGCAAAGAGAATGTGCTACTCATGCTGGGAAAGGGGACACATGGCTCATTCATGTCCCCTAGGTAACACTTCTAAGTCTATTTCAATTGATGATACTAATGTGCTTAGAAAGGATGGCAATGGTACCTCTATGGTTGCTATTGCAAAACATCCCGCTACTCATACTAAGGCTTTGCCTAAGTATGTTGCTCCTAACTTGAGAGGACCCAAACTAGTTTGGGTACCATCAAAAAGTGGATGAATGTGTGTAGGTACCATGGCATTGGAGGCTTGACTTAAATTGATTCTATATTGATCATTATATGTTGAGTCAAGTATTGAAGCTTAATGCAATCCTATCCCAATGCCAAGTCAAGAATTAGTGAAGCCCAAAGTGCTACAACATACAAGTGCAATAATCAAGTTGTGGTGATTTATTGGAATTAATTGATGGCTTGAAAATATTTGAGTTGAAGCTTGCTATTGGATGATCATGAGCTAACCAAGGATGTTTGAATGGATGAAATGCTTAGTAATCAAGTTTAGATTTATTTGTGTTGAATAAGTTCATGAGATGACCTTTAACAAGTGGATTGAATGGATATATGTCTTGTGAGAGTATTCAAATAAGTTGATCTCAAGTTTGATTCACATTTGATGAAGTATAGCTCCATTGCTCAAATTTGTCCTATATTGAAAATCCGAGCTAGCTATGATCTTAGCCATATTTGAGTGATCAAATCTATTTGAACTGGTTTGAAATTTGGTATGCATGCTCTAGACTTATGATATAAGATTATGTACAAATTTGATGAGAATTGTATAAGAAATACTTCGATTTTGGAGTACATCTTGTTAGCTATAGTGCAGCAGTTTTAAGCATGTATCAGTGGTGGAAGAATTGAAATCTGGTAGAAATCTAGATGTCAAATGAAGCTCAAATTTTTACAGCTGCTAGATGACTTAGTAATGCACATCTCCACGAAATTTCATGGCATTTGGATCTGTACTTTGGGAGATATGAATTATTCTTTGAAGGTTATAGAATCTGTCAAGAAAGTGATATTTATTGGATATATTTGGAGTCACTTTGATTGTAAGGTCTTCAAGTTTGAATCATGTTTATAAGTGTTTGAGGTACCTAAGTTTGGTTTTGGATTGATATAGAACATGACAAGCAATGAGTACAAGTCTATTTGATTATAGAATGTACTTGGTGTACATATTCGGTACTCAAATTGGAAGATCAAGATCAAACTCAAGATGAAGATGAAGTTTAAGTTCTAGTGATAATTGAAGATCATTTGGTAAAAAGAAAAAAGACTTAAACAAGTAGAAAGAAAAGGACTTAAAGAAGGATTCAAGGTTACTCATCAAATTAAGTTCATCACTTGGATCAATCAAACAATGTCATTTCATGTGAGTATCAAGAATAGTTCTTTGGAGAGAGGTCACTTCTCTCTTTGTAGGGGCTTACCGCCTTTTGTAGGTAAACCAAGTTTGGAACTTGGAAGGCTAACATAGAAGTGGTGATCCGAGGGACATTTGAGATGCTTAGTTGTAGAAATCAAAAGGGTTGATCAAGGAAAGCAAGCAACACCCAAAAGAGAGCTAGTCATGATATTTCAAGTGGTATTCTAAATAGTTCTCTCATGCAAGCATTGAACAAAATATGAAGCAAGCCAACCACAACAAGAAATAGTGCACTTGATCATAAGTGGTTTTCATTTCATATTGGTGAAGAATGGATTTATCTATGATGATTGGTCTTCACCAAGCTTATAAATGGGACTTCACATTGCTATTGGAGTAATGAATTAGAATTTATGTGACTATCCTCTACTCCAAAATAGCAAAGGTATCATTAGAATGTGCAAGATCATTTCATCCCTTACTAGTATGCGGTTAGTGCATATAGTACATGCTTATTAGGATCATGCATGACAAATGAAAATGTTTAAATTCATTGCCTAACACTATTGCTTGAATGATAAAATGTTCTAGTGGTATGTGTATGAATTTGTTCATGAGCTAGTAAACCTAAGTACTTGATCTAGTTTGAATTGCTAACAAGTGACAAGTACAATATTGGCAAGATAACCCTTAGCATGAAGTGTGAAGAAACTTGTCATTGGATCAAACCGAACTTGGAAGCTTAGGCAAGTCAAAATAGTTCAAGTCACATTAGAAGCTCATGATGATGATAAGAGTACAAGAACAAGACAACAATACAAATGGATATCTAGTTTGGTTCAAGTGGTATCTAGACTCAATTGATTCTTCACGTGGTATTTACAAATGGTGTCTAGATCAACTTACAAGTGATATCTTACAAATGGTACTCATGAAGATAACAAATGTTCAAGAAATGGTTCTTATTGACAAATCCAACAAGTGGTTCCATACTAGAAAATTCTTTCAAGTGGTATCACATTCCTACACATGGTATTTCTACATGTGATATCTATCATGCAAGGCGATGGTTCCACAAGTGATCCTCAACCTTAAGTGATCAAATCAAGAAATTCTACCCTTACCTTCTAGTGGTATCTCTAGTGGATTGAACCATGCTTTGACATAGGGGGAGGTGCCCCACCGATTGGTATCATGGTCAAAGATCCTATGTGGTATCTCAAAAGTGGTGTCATCCCAACATAGATGTTAATGTCCATCAAATATGCAAGATTCGAGTCTCAACCATCTACCCCAACGCTAGCCTTTGCAACAATAAGAAGCACACCTTTTTGGAAATTGATGACAAAGGGGGAGAGATTGGACAAAGATATGCAAGATTTCCTATAGGGGATATGCAAGATTTCCTTTGGGGGAGTGATTGTCTTGGGGAGAGATAGATAAGATTGGACATGGACATGGACAAAGAGGGAGCAACATTGAAGAATACAAGGGGATCAAAAATTCTTGGACAAGAAAAGCACACAAGTAGGGAGAGCAAGCTCATGAACTTTGATTGATTGCATTTGATATGTGCATATTCATGTGCTTGCTTGCATTGCATAAGTTTTTAAATTCAATATGCATGCTTGTGTGGTGTATGCTAGTTATAGAATTTGAATGATGATTTGATAACTAGCATGCATAGGATGATAGCTAGACTTGTGTTTATTATGCAAAAACTAGAACCTTGCTTATAATGTTGATCTCATAGGGTTTCTAGTGTTTTTGATGTCTAGCTACTCATGATGCTAAGGATGGTGGCAAACTTGCGCTTTTCAAATGGTATCGAGCTACAAAGGTTTATTCTATACACCTTAGCATCATTGGTAGTAATTACTCTCCCACAATTTCAATATATGCATATGTGCAAGCCTCAAATCCAAACTCTTAGCACATATGTAGGGGGAGCTAATACTACCAATTCGGGTTCATCAAACTTGTCCATATCCTTTACACATGGTAAAATTGCTTGGGCAAGCAACTTGAATCCAAAAGATCTTAATTTCCACATCTTTGTAGAGTTGTCATCAATTACCAAAAAGGGGGAGATTGAAAGGTCCTTGTTTGGTTTTAGTAATTGAGTGACAACCTTAGGTGGAATAATTGTGTTTATGTGAGATACACAGGGAATTAGTTCATAGGTAATGGTGTCATGAAGGAGCTCATTGCATATGAAACATGGCATTGAGTCATGTGATCAAGGTGGAGAAGATCAAGGCATGACTTGGCTTGATGGACCGGTTGCAAGTGTGAAGGGCAAGTCAGAGGCTTTGGAGCGATGGACCGCGTGACGATGAAGATTGAGCAAGACTTGGCACTGATGGACCGACGCAACGGTGAAGAGCAAGTGAGGTCAAGATCGATGAACTAATACGGTCACATGATGATATGAAGTGGATCATATCATTTGTGATATGGTTGGTGCATGTGTTGCATCAACATTGGAGGAGATGGAGTGGAATGCGCAAGGCAAAGGTACCTAGGGCATTTCCATTTCACCGGTCATAGGTGTGTAGAGAAGTTAATGACGGGGTTTAGGATAGATTGTCATACTATCAAGAGGGACAAACTTGTTGGCATATCGGTCATCTAGTGCCACTCGAGTGATCTAACTATGCATCGTTACTAGGATCGAGTGCGTGGCAAGTTGAGTGGTTAACTCCTTCGATAAAATGATTGTGAAAATGCTAACACACGTGCACAAGGTGGTGAACACTTGTTGGTGTTGGCACATTTGTGAAGGCGGTGTAGTTTGAGTGGTAGAGAGGGGTTTGGGTTCCTCTCTCCCTCCTGCCGAGCTTGTGAGGTGGGATTTAGCGCTTTTGTGGAAGTGAAACGCCTATTTTCCACTGCGCCGGAGGCAAAGAAACGGAGGCGAAAGAGGTCACTGGTGTGATCGGACGCTTGACCGGACATGGTCTCGGCGTGACCGGCGCGTCCGGTCAGTGCTCCATGTGTGCGCGGCGTGGGGCACTAAGGTTTGCCACTGGCACATCCGGTCCCTCGCGGAACCTGCATGTCCGGTCAGACACCCTTTGGTGTAGTGCGTGACGAAGAGCTGATCGGACGCGTGGCGCGTCCGGTCACATGTGATCGAATGCATCCGGTCACTAAGGGAGTTCTTTGGACCATGACCGGACGCTGGAACTATCGTGTTCAGTCGTTGCGTGGAGCGCGTCCGATCATATCGTTGCGCATGTGGGTGGTATGCGCACCTACGCATCCGGTCTAAGAAGCGGCACGTCCGATCGGCGTATTTGACCATTAGTGCACAGTGACTGTTGGAGGATTGAGCGGTCGCGGTTGAATCCTGGAGGCCACGTGGACATTGTAGGGCGATCGGACACATTGCAGCGCGTCCGGTCAGTTCAACTAGTGTGTCCGGTCGATGCGAAATTTCACCCAGTGAAGGGGTAACGGCCATATTCGTTCGTGGGGCTATAAATAGAAGTGGTGGCCAGCCTTAGGCAGTTAGCTGAGCACCCTTGAGCCTTGGTGGCTTGTGTAGGTGTGCTTGGGAGCCCTCTAACTCACTCATGCTTGATAGTGTTCATCGGATCGAGTAAGAGAGCAATTCTAGTGCGATTGCATCATGAGGTTGCATCGAGTGGCAGTAGGTGATCGTGTTGCAAGTTGGTGGTGCTTGTTACTTTTGGAGGTTGCCACCTCCTAGACGGCTTGGTGTCTTGTGGCTCCGTGGAAGCTCGCAAGAAGATTGTGCGAGGCTTTAGAAAAGCTTTGTGAGGGGGATTGTGCTCACCCCGCGGGGATCACAAAGAGCAACTCTAGTTGAGCGTGTCATTGAGCTACCACACTTGATGGTGGGTTCTTGCAGTGCCTTTTGAGAGGCTCGGTGTGTGATACCGATTAGCCGCCGAACCATGAAGTGTTGGTCGACACAACGGGGACGTAGCTTGGTGGCAACCAAGTGAACCATGGGAGAAAAATCACTATGTCAACATTGTTCTTCATCTTCTTAGTGGTTTGCCTTCATGCAACACAAGTTTGTATTTACTTTCACATATACTTGTGCTTGTGTAGTTGATCTCGTGACTAGTTTGCTTGTGTAGATTGCTAGTTGTCTTCTTGCTTGTGTAGCTAGAAGTTTCCCCTTGTGTGGCTAATTTGGTTTGTGTAACCGTGTTAGTCACATTGCTTAGTTTGTGTAGCTAAGTAATTTGCGCTCTTTAATTTGGCATTGGTTGCCTTATTATTGAGCATTGCTAGTGAGCTTAGGAGCTTTGTGCTTTTGCTTCACTAGTTGTGTAGGAGCTCCCTCGGTTGGCAGAGTACTATTGCATAGGTTTGTGTGACCTTACTCTAGAATTGATTAGGTGAGCTCTTGGTAAGCTTAGCACCTTAGTTTCTTAATTAGGATCTTTGCAAGGTGCTAGAAAACTTAGATAGAGGGGTGTAGTCTTGGCCAAACCGGTAAATTTAATTCCGCATTTGTTTTGGTTAGCCAACGCGTTTAAGTTTTAGAAAGGACTATTCACCCCCCTCTAGTCCGCCATCTCGACCCTTCAGTCTTGTAGTTGGGTAATGAGCTATTGAATAAAAATTGCGATACTTTGGAGTTGTCTTATCTTGTCAACACAGTCTCTGCACAAGTCAGGCTGCGGTTGTCAAGCACTCGAGTGGCCACGCTAGCATGACTTCTGAGAATTACACGTGGCTTGAGATTAATACGTCATTTTAGTTCATGGATGACGATTGGCTTGCCCCCAGTCACCCTGGCCTTGGTTTTTATAAGCAGGTGTTTGAGTGCTAGGTTCACATCCACTTTGTGTCTCCACACTTGCAATCATGAGGACAAAAACCCCTACTCACCACCGCAAGATCCCTCGCTTGTTGTTTAGGGATTCGCTCGGGCAGTCTACTGAGGCCTCGCCTCCGCCATCTCCTCTGATGCCATCATCTCCGGCTTCAACATCACCCGTTGTGCCTTCATCAACTTCGCCCTTGGTGCTGGCGCTCCCTTAGGGGGTGGCCATGATCGTGAAGAAAGAGCAGACGGAGGCCTCGGTGAGTGCCATGGAGATCGTCGTTAGGGCCCTAGAGGCGCCAGGGACCAATGTGCACCAAAAGAGGTGGTGGAGCTTTCCAACGATGAGTTAGAAGGTTTGATCACCTCCGTCGTTGTCACCGCCAGCGCTGGTCCCTCGGACCTCGGCCCATCTATTCCTTGGGTCATTGCCGTACTAGATACGAGCGGTGACTATGAACTAGCCCGAAAGCTCTTCGTTGACTTTAACCAGGAGGCCATCGACATCCCTGGTGATGAGGCTCTGGTGGACCTCGTTAGCGATGAGGACTCCGAGGAGCCCGATGCCAACAAAGCAGAGGAGGACACTGCCACAGGCGACGAGGAGGAGGAGGGCACTATAGCGGATGACGAACCGCCAGAGCAAGGCGTCATGTCTCCTAGTCCTCCACCAAGCGCCTGATCAGCTTGGTGATGGTCACCTTGATCGGGCCCCACCGTCCCTTGGTTCGCAATGAGTTCTTCGTCCTTACAGATCGGGACTTGTAGTGGTCAGGGCCTGGTTTGGTGATCGGTCTAGCAGTAGTTAAGGTTTAGAATTTCCATCTGTAAATTCGTGTTTTAGCAAATTTTTATCAAAGGAAAAATCTTTTATCAGTCCATCATTGCATTTTAATGTTTACACACTATCTACATAGCGATAGGCCGATGAAGCTTTATGTTCTAAAGAATTGGTGGTTCAATGAGTTGGTCTACCTACCCCAAGCTAGTCGGGCTTTTAGTAAATTCTCATTTATTAACCAAAAAATATTAATGATTTGACCGAGGACATGACGTAGCTGTTAGGCACGTGATTTGATCGAGAGTCACCTTCCTAATTTTTCAAGGCTACAATTGCAATTAGGCAAAAAATGCCGAAGGCTGCTCGAAGAAATTCAACCTACTACCCAAGCCTTCATAGACGAATTTGGTCTTTTGTATCAGTGATCCTGTTATGAAAACAGTTTAACATTAGCTCTGCTTAAGACACTTTATTAGTAACGTTGAATACATTAACGCTTAAGTGTCATTTGGCAGGTCTAATTTATCTTGTCTATGATTTTCCTTTTCATGTTGCCATTTTCCACTTACACGTAGATCGTGGGTTTGGAGTAGCTGAGACTTGAGCGGTCTTCTGTACTGTATTCCCAGCAATTATGTGTGTTCGGGCATTTTAGCTTTGCACGATCAAGAAAAATTTAGACTAGTGAATATGTATATGGTAGCCCCCGACTCTTTATCTAAATTGATATTCAAGTGGAGAGTAAAGACTAGTAGACGAAATTTTTGAACATTGTAGCTTCCCTCCTCTTTATGTGAACATTTAAGCAAAATTCTAGATAAAGAGCAATTAGCTATTTGAATGACTGCCATTGAATTAAATAAGATAGCCCCCGAGCCTTTCTGTAGCTGAAAGGGCTCGCACGACGCTACCGACAGGCTCTAGCCCCGAGCATGTAAATTATGAGGGGAAGGATATGAAACCATATATGTTGAACAAAAATTGACTAAACAACACAGAATAGGATTAGAACTTATCTTCCAGCTATGACAGAATCGCCCAATTTATACAAGTTCAAGCACGATGGTCCCCGTTTAACACGTTGACGTGCACATACTTTCACTTATATAAACCTGGTAGTCCACCGAGTGTCACGAAGGACCTCGATAAATCAACTTAACAACCAAGATCGTATGATGAAGCAAATACAAATCACATACATGGAGTGGCAGCGAAAATAATATTACAGAGGAGTTCACAAATAATAGTGCAAGCTTAGGTTTCAAAATCGATTAGTGAAAATAACATAGCTTTCAAATGATTACAATAATATAAGTTACAAATACACTGCTAGCATAAGTGACATCCTCTGACAAAAGCATAAGATGAGAACACTATATAGAGTCACCGAGCCCACTGGCGGTTACCCACCATCTTTAGCAAGTCGAGAACTTTACCTGCAACATGGTGGGATGAACCCAGAGTATAAGAGGTACTCAGCTAGACTTACCTGTCATAAACCAGAAATAATATGACACCAAGGAGTATGCAAGGCTTTATTGGTGGAGATAGCTTGACAACATTTCGCATAAAAAAGCTTAAGTAACATAACTTAGGTATTTAATATCTTTAGCATCAAGTTGATACCTATTCAACTAAGCATGTCTAGGTTGGCACCTATACTAGAGCAATCACTTGATTAAGTTAAGCAAACAATAATAACCATATCCGATGTAGTAATTTAAGCATCATCATAACCATCAAGTTCCATCATGTATTATTATGATGTCGCTGCTCAGTCAAGTTTTCACTATCCGAGAGAGATGACGATTCAAATCGATTTCAATCAGCTAGGAATTTATTCCTAGCACAAACCCATACTTCCCCCGTCAAGGTCGCGTCGGCTCACCTTTGGCATAACTTAGCTACAGTCACGGGTCTGATCAGTGCTGCACCCGCAGGGATACAATGGTAGCTAGGTTGTTCAAGCCATGCCTATCCACGAATGATGCCAGGTCGCTCAGGTCATGCTCACCCATGGTCTATTGATTCACTCCCTACACATCCTTACTTCCTCTAGTATGCACACTTTCACTTGTCGGGGACCGGCCTGAGTTGAGCTACTCGGCTTCATGGTCGGAACGACTTATCCGGCCAGCTAAGTGATAGGCATGTGTTTAACAAGACATGAGGATGTACAATGAATTGGTCCTTAACCAACATAGACGGGGATAAATTTAGGCACCTAAGACCTCCATGCCTTATTGCTTCTCTATCACAATTCCTTAACACATGGTTATTTTCCACTATAGCACATATAGCTAACGTGACCAGATATTAACCTATATCTTGTAGGTGTAGGAAATCACCTGACTACTACTGAACTAAGCATGGCTAAGCATGTATTCTATCCTGAACCTACATAGGGTTCAAGATATATTCTTCTAGACAAGGAGAGTATATGCAACAAGTGTTTCTAATCAACTCCTAGCACTTAATGCATCAAACATAAAGGACTCAAGTTAATGTTTACGAAAACATTGGAGGCTTAGAATGCTCCGAGGCTTGCCTATCATCCGACACAAAGTTAGTTTAGTTAGCTTGCACCATCTTGAGAAATATCTCTACTCTAGGCATGCACTCTAGGGTCCTTCCATCTTCAGAATAGATTCACCAAACACCATCTTCGGGTTCAGCTCCAACATCACGTCCTTCACGTGGTGCATCTAGCATACCTAGATGAGATGTAAAAATGCAAGTGCATAAATGCGAAGAATGGTAATACGATATGCATTACATAAGAGTATTCAAGATAAGCACAAGATTATGCAAGACATAGGCACCTAGAGTTATTTAACTAAACATCCTCCAAGCACAATAGGTGGATATAGCCAGCATATCAAACATGGCATACCTGATAACTTAAGTTCAGCTATTGCAAGCATTTATCAATCAAAAACTATGACAAAACTACCCAATTTATACAAGTTCAAGTGTGACTGTCCCCGTTTAACACGTTGACACACACATACTTTCACTCATATAAACCTGACAGTCTACTGAGTGTCATGACAGACCTCGGTAAATCAACTTCACAACCAAGACCGTAATAGATTAAATAAATACACATCACATACATGGAGTTGCAGCGGAAATAATATTACAAAGAGTTCCCAAATAGTAATACAAGTTTTGTTTTCAAAACCGATTAGTGAAAACAACATAGCTTTCAATGATTACCATAACATAAGTTCCAAATACATTGCTAGCAATAGTGACATTCTCCAATAATAGCATAAGAAGAGAATACTATACAAAATCACCGAGCCCACCGGCAGTTAGCCACCATCTTCAGCATGCTAAGAGCTGCACCTGCAACATGGTGGGATAAACCCTGAGTACGAGAATGTACTCAGCTAGATTTACCCGTTGTAAACCCAAAAATAACATGACACCAAGGAGTATGCAAGGCTGATATATAAGTGGAGCTCGCTTGATAACATTTTGCATAAAAGCTTAAGTACATAAGTAATCATTTATTGCTTAAGCATCAAGTTAATAATCACTAACCTGCCATCTAGATTAGCACCTGTTCTATAGCAACCACTTGATTAAGGAACAAATATTAATAACCATATCAGGTTTAATAAGGTCATCATCAATATCATCATTATTCAACCATCAAGTTAATTAGTGTGACTACAATGGAGATAAGCCCATCAAGTTTCTCACTAACCAGGAGAGACCGAGGATTCAACATTTTCGTTGGTCATCAAATGATTTACTAAAGACTGAGGATGTTTTATTCCATAGACAACACAAAAATTTTCAAACTTCTTGCATATAAATTGTGTACCATTGTCCGATATTAATTGGTTAGGTATGCCAAAATGCATTAATATATCGTGCAAGAATTTGATCGTGTTTTCCTTAGTGATACGGACGATCGGCCCTGCTTTGATCCATTTAGTAAAAGTGTCGATGGCAACGATCAGGAACTTGTATCCTCCTCACACCTTTGCAAAAGGTCCTAATATATCGATACCCCATGTGGCGAATGGCTAGGATAGTGGAATGGTGTTTAACATTTGAGCTATCTAGTGTATTTGCTTTGCAAAAAATTGGCATGCATGATTCGCAAGTCCTAACTAGGTCGACAACGTCTTTAAGAGCTATTGGCCAATAAAACCCTTGTCGAAAAGCTTTACCGACCAAAGCCCGATGAGAGATATGGGACCCACAAATTCCTCCATGGATGTCATGGAGCAAACTAATGCCCTCGACCTATGTGATGCATTTGAGAAGAACCCCATTATGACCCTGTTTGCAGAGGATACCATCTACCATTGTATAAAGCATGGCTTTACGGCTAGTTTGTTCCATATCTGCACCATCGACCAGTGTAAGTGCAATCAAGCCCTAATGTGGGTTTTGATGTTGATGACCACTTCATTAGAGGACTAATGAGATTTATCAAGATGACAAGCAGAGAATTTATGATCAAGGATGTTACATGAGATGGAGGAGCCCTCAATTACAAATAAGGATGGCATCATGCTCAAAAGAGGTTTAAATTGTTTTATATTTTAAATTTGAGTTTAGGAAAAGCCATATTACCAAGGGAGATGCAATAAAATTGCTAAAGTATGCAACCAAGTGCTCAATCCTTTATCACTACATCCTCTTTTCTCAGCCAAGACAGCCATACTTTCACTTTGCCACTCTTGCTGTCCTGGCCAGTGCGGTAGTGCCGCACTCAGAGAGTAGCAGTGCCGCAGTTAAGTTGTGGCACTTCCACGCTTAACTGACCATTGGAACATGAGGGGTATTTATACCTCTCTCTCTCTCTCACCTCCCCAATGGCTCTCTCTTCTTCCACCTCAATTTAGACTGATAAAATCAGACAAGTGCTCATCTCTCTCTCCTCCATTGGTGCTCTTCAAGCTCTCAAGCATCCCTTGTGATTCCACCATCAAAACTTAAGAGAAAAGGCTCCAAAACTCGATTAGAGAGCAAATCCACTTATTCCAAAGTCTAAGAGCACTTGGTTCGCGTTTTAGTCAGTGGTTTATGTTCTTTACTCTTGGAGCTTTGCTCGTAGCCGGCTAGAGCGTTGCCCGGTGAGCTTACCAATCTTGTGGCAGCCCTGGGAGGCTTGTAACCATCTCTTGTAGCTAGTAAACTCACCCCTCATATTAAGAGTTCAGTCTCTTGACTTAAGAACAAGGAAGGGTTACAAAGCCCTAAGCCTTGGTGGCTAACCTCAACAATGTGTGCTTAGTTTACTATACTTGTTATTCATATTGTTATTGAGGTGATTTCTAGGGTTTGAGGCTGATCTACTTGTATACTCATGTACTACTGTGTTCAACTATCGATCTATGAACTACACCTCTGCAGGAAGCTAAGAAATTCACTCGATCTAAATTTCCCTTAGTAGTTTTTGAACTATGACCGAATGCTTCCTGTAGGAGCGGCAGTGCTGCTGTTCTGGTGTGGCAGTGCCGTTGTCTCAGAGCGGCAGTGACATGGGTGAATTTAACATTTGCTTGAGTTGATTTTAAACAATCCTATTCACCCCCTAGGCGTACCAGTGATCCTACAAGTGGTATTAGAGCAGGTTACTGTAACAGAACTGACCAAATTATAAGAGCGCAAGTACAAAAACAAGCGCCGAAACGCTCAAATTTTTGAACTTGAGCCCATATAATCCCGGTAGTCAATCGAAACCATGAAGGATTTCAAACCAACTCTTTTACAACCAAGATCGCATCGTTCAACATACACATCACACGTTACATTTCACAAATAGAGCAAAAGTTCGCTTACAACACCTGGAGTCGCAAATTATTACAAACCAAGTTCATAAAGTAGCGGAAGCATAACACACGCATTAGTTCACATACTACTGCCAGTATTATAGATCACCATCCCACAAAAGCATTAAGGAAAGGAACTAACAGATGATCATGCCCGAGTGATCTAGTCCTCGTCACCCGCGGGGTGGAGGCAGGTCTTGCAGAAGCCCTGATACAGCATGTCATCTGCAATAGGAGGGAATAAACCCTGAGTACGGGAATGTACTCAGCTAGACTTACCCGTCGAAACAGAAAATAAGAGACACCAAGGATCATGCAAGGCTTTCATAAGTGGAGCTGGCTGACATTACCTTTTGCGGAAAAGCATAAGTAATTTAAACTCTTTTAACCTGTACTAGCATTTATTTTTAGCATTAACCTGTCATCTATCTTAGCACCTGTACTAAACATTCACTTGAGTATAATCAAACAATAATATTATTATATCCATAGCAGGTATAAATTGCGGCAACATTATATCATTCACTTAACCATCTGTTCAATTTAATGAGATCTATGTTGCCGCTGCTCAAGTCAAGTGCTCACTAACCGGGAGCGACGGCGATTCGAATCGAATTCCTATCCAGCTAGAGGGGTATTTCTAACACTCACCGCGCAGGCCCCTGCTAGGGTCGCACAAGCCACCTTTCGTACAATTCAAGAGTCGAGGGTTCGAATGATGCCGCATCCCCAAGGGTGACACTCTGCCAGGTGCTAGGGATTCTAACCCCCCTTGGTCTCATGCCAATGTCCCCAAGCACAATGTTACTCTCCTCCAAGATGCGACCTACCATTTGACTCCTGACCTAAACCAAATTACTTGGCTTTGCGGTCGGAAAGGCTTATCCGGCCAACTAAGTGTTAGACTGCATTCAACATGACTTAAGGACGTACAGAGAATCGGTCCTTAAATGACTCAGATGGGCATAGCTCCGCACCCAAGACGTGAAGTGTCTTGCGGCTGCACTATCGAACTTCCGCCCGGTCTCAAATTCATTTTTAGGCATGGTTCCATCCACGATAGCCAACATAGCCACTCGTGACCCATTCCTACATCTCGCGGATGACCGGAAATCACCTGACTTCTACCGGACTAAGCAGGGCAAAGCATTTATACGTGCCTAAACCTAATTTCGGGTTTAAGTAAGATATCTGGACAAGGACAGGTTAATGCAACAAGTGGTTCCATACAACTCCTACAACTTAATGCAGTAAACAAGTAAAAGTACTCAAGATTTATATTTAAAACAATTGGGTTAGCATGCACCAGGGCTTGCCTTTCAGAAAAGAGGACGGGCGGTGATCTGGGCACTCAGGTAGGTCGTCTGCGGGAACTCCTTCACCTGCTGGATCCTCGGGCTCCCTCGGCTACTCCTGATCCTCCTCCGAAACTGTTCCCTCGAACTCGAGGAGTGTTACCCCCTTCGGTACACCTATTGCATGAATGCACAATAAATCTCATGGATGCATAATGAATGCAATATGCTCGAAATGGAATGCATTACAGTAATTTAAGTACTCTATTCAAGTTACTTCACATTACGTGCAAAACTCTTCTCCAGCGGAGAAGTACTTACCTAATCTACACAACCTAATGTACAAATGTTCCTCTTCAGTTAAGGCCCTAACACCTAAAAATCATAAGAACAACATTACTTAGGTTACCAACAACAAATCATCAAATATCGTAACAACATATTCTGGACAGCAGCTACGTATTTCTATCATAACTGGAGATTCCCAAATCCTAAAGGCATGATACAAGACATTCTGGAAAGCTTATAAAATACCCTACAATTCATTTTCAGACCTCAATAATAAATTCCAAAGTTTACCTAGTCAAAATTCTAAAGTTCCAGAAATCTGTCCTCTCCAAACAGAGAGCAGCCATTTCTGGATAGCCACTTTAAACAGTTATAACTCCTAGGCTACTAGGCCAAATACCATCAAATTTTGACACAAGCTAGTTTCACCAGTTTACTACCACTTTGGTATTCACAAGATCCCCAGCAAACAATTTTATCAAAGTTCAAATCCAAAATTGCTACCAGCTGTCCAGAGACCTAGAAATGTGAAAATTAACTATTTATTCATGTGTCAAACTTCCTCTATGACCAAACCAAAGATACCAATTGTTCACTCATGTCATGAAAGCACCAAAAAGTAAAGTGTGTCCACCTAAAACATTTATTTTAACCCCTTTCTTAATTTACTTAATTAATTAAGTGAGAAATTAAACTTATTTTCAAACTGCTTAGAAAATTCTATAAAAATTACAGGAGGCTCTCTGCCTACTAGGAGGCTACTGTAAAAATTTGAACTAAAGTTATTCACAGAAACTACCTACACAAAATTCACAAGCCAAAAAGGCTGATTTTTGCATAAATAGAAAACCCTAATGAAAATTGTCAAACAACAGATTTCATATTTTTCCTAGTATCATTCTACCCTAAGAACAACATTCCCAAAATTTTACCTTTACTGGAACTATAGAAAAATTATGAAAATTCATTTAACTATCCCCTAATATAAAATGATAAAATAATAACTTTAAAAATACTCATGCAATAGGATCCAAACTTTTACCAGAGCTAGTATATACATGAAAGAACATACTCACCAAAATTCATAATTTTTGTAACACATAAGCTCAAGATATGGTTTAAACAAGTTTGCATGCAATTTAATACACATTTTAAAACCCTAATTAATACTTCTAGAAAATAAAAATCACATACCTATTTGATATTTTTCTTAAATACTACACTTCATGCAGAGCCCAACAAAATTTAAATCAGAATTTTTGAGCAAGTAAAACCCTAGATATGAAATTTCTAAACATCATCTAAATCTGTGAAATATAACTCAGAAATCAACCCTAGCTATAGTACTGGGCCGGCCCGACTCGCCAGCGCGGCCCAGCCAGCGCGCGGCTTGACCGATTCCCGCCCGTGCGTGTGCGTCTGCCAGGAGGGACCCACTATCAGCGAGAGAGGGACAGGGGAGCGGCGAGCCGAGAGATCCGGCGAGCGGATTCACGCCGCCGGCGGCTCCTCTAACCAAGCCGAGCACACCACCGTGCTCTCCACACAAAACCGCACCTAGGCATGCACTTTTCCCCAACACTACCGCACCGGAGCACCCGTGCCGACGGTGAGGGCAGACGGTAGCGAACGCGTGGCGGTACGCCGGCGAGCTCCGGGCGCTAGATGGCTGGCAGAGGGGTGCACCCGCTTCCTAGAACCCTGGCGGACCTTCTGAGGCTACGCAAACGGATTGGGATGGAGTGGAGCGGCTTGGCCGCATGAGCACCTATCCATCGGCCATGGCGTGGCAGTGCGCGGCCGTGTTCCGGCTTGACTGGACCGAGACTGGCGGTAGCATCATCACCCAAGCATCTAGGTGTGATGGGGAAGAGGGGACGTGAGCGAGGGAAGGCGGAGGAGTGCGGTGCGGTGCTGGCCATGGTGACCCTAACCACGGCGGAGCTCCGGTGGCATTTAGGACGGGCGGAGGCGGCAATGCGGCTCACCTTGGGCTCGATTGAAGTCACGGGTTGGTCGAGGAGGTGTAGGGCAGGGTGGCGGAGTGAGGGGCGCGATTTGATTTGGCCAGTAGGAATGCGGTGGCGAGCTCTCATGACTGTGGCAAGGCACACGGTGGCGATGTGGCTCGGTGCGTCTGCCTGAGCGCGGAAGGAGCGAGAGAGAGGGCAGAGGCGCGAATGAGGTTAGGGCGGCATCGTGGCGCCCTTTAAGCCCTCGCGGTCTGACTGGTGGGGCCACGGCTAGCATACGGCTGCCACCGCATGGCCACGCGTCGACAACGGCCTGCGGCCGGTCGGCCACGCTGCTCTGACAGACTGAAACGAAGCTTACATTCAGTGACTAACAGGGCAAGTTTGACGCTGATTATCTCCTAATCCAGCTCGAGTTAGTAGAAGACGATAATACCAAAATGGTAGAGCTACATGAGGTCTACAATTTTGTCAATTGGCTCAAGGACTGGTTCGGCCTAGTTTGTGAGTTACAAGTTGTCAAAGTGAGGTACAGTGAAACTGAAGAGTCCAATTTCCAGACTTAGAATTTTTCTAAGTGTTGATCACCATTCAAGCTGACTTGTGGGCCATCTTTAAGCATGTTCTGGTCATTTTCTTGAGATGGACATATTAGAACTTTTGTTCCTTATGAAATTCTCTACAACTTTGCTTAAGGTTGCTCCTCCATTCAAGATTTCTAAGCTAGACTTTTTAATTGGTCAAACAAGATCACTCTAGGGGTCCAAACTAAGTCAACAACATATGGAAGGGCAATTTGGTAATTTTGGTCAACATGAACATTGCTCCACTACTTACCCTAAATGTAATTAAGGTGTTATAAGACCTAATTAGCCACTCTACACACTGGTTGCACAAAATTCCTAGTGTCACATACTTTGAAACAAGTAATTCAATACTTTCACCCAAATGTTGCAAGCTCTTGTTGCATATGTTGCATGAGTGTGTTGCATAGCACTTGCTAATTATGTTACACTAAAGTGGTTGACATGTCTCAAAAGGAAATTGCACATATGGTACTTATGTGTTGCACACTACTCACTTCTTAATACACATGAAATATAAACACCTGTTGCAATGTTTCAAAAGCATGTTTCACAAATTGTAAGCTCATGCATGAAATGAATGATGCTCACACTCATGAACGAGATGATTAATGTTAATGCTCATGAAATGCAATGCACTTAAGGAAGCCAAACACCTGGGGTGTTATAGCCCTCCCCCCTTATAAAAATCTTGTCCCGAGATTTGGACAGCGTACCATTGTTGATAGAATTCCTTATAACCATCACGTAAATAGTCTTCTCGCTCCCACGTAGCATCACTCTCACTACCCTAGTTACTCCACATTACTTTATACCACTTAAATATTCGACTTCTAGTCACCCATTCTTGAGTGTCAATCACACGGACTGGATTTTCTTCATAAGTTAAATCGGATTCTAGCCTGATATCTCCTAATGGAACTCTTTCTTTCGGAACTCGAAGACACTTCTTTAATTAGGATACATGGAAAACATTGAAAATGGCACTCATTTCAGGAGGTAATTGGATCTTATATGTGACAGCACCACTCTTTCCTATGATCTGGAAAGGACCCATGTACCTCGGTGCAAGCTTCCACTTCACACCAAAACGTTGTACACTCTTCATAGGGGAAACTTTAAGATATACGAAGTCCCCAACTTCAAACTCGATCGGCTTTCTACGGCGATCAGCGTAACTTTTCTGTCTACCTTGAGCTACAGCCATATGGATTTTGATGGTACGAACTTGTTCCTCAGCCTCCTCGACAAAAGCAATACCATAATACCTTCTCTCGCCAGCTTCTATCCAATTTTGTGGGGTTCTACACTTACGACCGTACAATGCTTCGAATGGGGCCATCTTAATGCTCTCTTGGTAACTATTATTATACGAGAACTCAGCTAGAGGCAACCATTTTTCCCATGAACCCTTGGACGAAATAACACAAGCTCGTAACATATCCTCCAAGATTTGGTTGACTCGTTCAGTCTGACCTGATGTCTGGGGGTGATAAGCAGAGCTTCTCACTAACTTGGTTCCCAGAAGATGATGCAAGTGCTCCCAAAAACGAGCAGTGAACTATGGACCATGGTCAAAAATGATAGTACGAGGGATCCCATGGAGCCAGACTATCTGATTGAAATACAACTCAGCATAGTCAGTAGGACGATAGTCTACTCGGACAGGAATGAAGTGAGCCGACTTGGTCAAATGATCTACAATTACCCAAATAGAGTTATGGTTCTTGACAGTAGGAGGATGTCCAACAATGAAATCCATGCTTATCTCTTCCCATTTCCAACCTGGGATAGAAAGTGGTTGAAGCAATCCAGCTTTCATGTGCACAGCCTTAACCCTATAGCAGGTGTCACACCTAGCAACATATGCAGCTATTTCTTTCCGCATTTTGGTCCACCAATAGTATGGCTTCAAATCATAATACATCTTATTGCTACCAGGATGGATGGAAAACTTAGAGGAGTGTGCTTCAGACAAGATCTAATTTCTAAGCTCTCGGTCCTTAGTCACAACTAACCTATCTTTGAACCATAGTACACCCTCTTCATCTACCCTGAATTGTGTAGTTTCTTGCTCTTTCATCTTACGTTTGATGTGGAATATACCAGTGTCAGTCTTTTGGAGCTCAATAATTCTACTCTTGAGAGTGCAACTGACATTGATGTTGTACAGAATTGCTGGGTGTAGAAGGCGAGACAGATGAAAATCACTTTCCACTAAGGAGTGACAATGAGACTTACGGCTTAAAGCATCGGCAACCACATTTCCCTTGTCAGGATGATAGTGCACTTGGAGATTATAATTGTTAATCAACTCAAGCCATCTTCTTTGACACATATTCAACTCGGGTTGGGTGAAGATATATTTGAGGCTTTTATGGTCGGTATAGATGTTGCAAACATTGCCCAATAGGTAGTGCCGCCAGGCTTTCAAAGCATGAACAACTGCAGCGAGTTCTAAGTCATGCGTTGGATAATTCACCTCATGCTTCTGAAGTTGTCGAGAGGTATATGCAATTACTCGGCCTTCCTGCATCAGAACACCTCCCAAACCTATGCCTGAGGCATCACAATAGACATCAAAAGGTTTCTCGATATCCGGTTGCGCCAAAACCAGAGCCGAGCTTAGGAGAGTTCATAGTTTGTGAAAAGCCGCATCACACTCAGGAGTCCAGACAAACCTGGTGTCTTTTTGCAGCAGCCGAGTCATTGGCTTGGCTATTTTTGAGAAATCCGGGATGAAGCGACGATAATAGCTAGCCAAACCAAGAAAACTTCGAACCTCGTGAACCGAGATAGGAGCCTTCTAGTTTAGTACTTCTTGTATCTTGACGGGATCCACCATAATTCTTCCATCGGACAACACATGCCCAAGGAAAGGTACTTCTCAAACCAGAATTTGCACTTACTGAACTTTGCATATAGTTGATGTTCATGCAATCTCGTGAGGACTATACACCGATGTTCAACATGGTCTTCCTCATTTTCTGAATATATCAGGTTTTCATCAATAAATACTACCACAAACTTGTCCAATTCAGGCATAAACAACGAATTCATCAAGTACATGAAGTGTGCGGGGGCGTTGGTCAAGCTGAAGGACATAACCAGATACTCATAAAGACCGTATCTAGTAGAGAAGGCTGTTTTTGGAACATCTTCTGGGCAGATTTTAATTTGATGGTAGCCAGATCTTAGATCAATCTTGGAGAAAACTTTAGCTTTAGACAACTGATCGAACAAGATGTCGATGCGTGGTAGAGGATACTTATTTTTGACAGTGACTGCATTCAGAGGTCTATAATCTACGCACATCCGCAACGACTGATCCTTCTTCTTTACAAAGATAGCAGACATCCCCATGGAGATGAACTAGGACAAATCAGCCCCTTCTTCAAAAGTTCATTCAACTACACCTTAAGTTCAGCTAGTTCATTCGGAGGCATCCTATAGGGTCTCCTAGAGATAGGTGCCGTGCTAGGCAACAACTCAATTTTAAACTCCACATTCCGATCCGGAGGCAGTCCTGACAAATCATCAGGAAAAACGTCAGGAAACTCACTCACTACGGGAATATCAGCTAATGTCTTCGCTTGCACCACATGAACTTCCCTAGAAAGGTCAGTTTGCCTAGGAAGTTGCACTAGAAAACCTTTCTGATCGGTAGGATCTCTGAGCATAACTACCTTGGTGGATTTATCAATGAGTACCCCATTCTAACTCATCCAATTCATGCCCAAAATAACATCTATGCCTAATCTAGGCAAAACCACTAAGGTAAGCAAGTACTTTCGTCCTTCTATTTCAAACTCTAGATCTCCAACTACTTGATTTGTGGAAAATATTCCCACTTGCCGCTCTAATGCAATAACCCCCATCTTCAACAGTATGCAATTTGTGTGCAAACTTCAGTGCAAACATAGGACTGATAAAGGAATGCGAAGCACCTAAATCAAATAGCACCACTGCAGAATGTTGATCAACTAGAAACTTACCAGCAGTGACTACCTCACTAGATGGAATTTCTTCAATACTATTACAATGAACATTCCTCTGATGACCACCTTGATTGGTATTCTTCTTAGGATATGGACAATTCCTAGACCAATGACCTGTTTTGTTGCAGTTCCAGCAAGGCATGTTGCTAGGAGGGACACTGGAGCTGCCTTGACCAGAATTACCCTTTGGCAGAGCCACTGTATATGCCTTGCGAAACTCAGTCTTCACTGGCGCCTTCTTTTGCGGGGGACGGAACTTAGCACTTGTGGCAGGAGGGTGAGGAGGAGCCCTCGGGGTAGCTGGAGCTCGGGACTATGAAGCGCCTACCTCAAGTGCCCTCTTGTGGCTCTTAGAAGCAGCATAGATAGAGTTATTGTTCTCTTGAGTCAGAGCATCACTGATAAAATCATTGAAAGTAGCACATTTGCTAGTGCCCATGGTTTTCATCAGCTTTGGACTGAGGCCATGCTTGAAGCTAGCAATCTTCTTAGCATCAGTATCCACAAACTCAGTCGCATACCTTGCAAGATTGTTAAAGGCTTGCAGGTAGTCCATCAAACTCTTATTGCCTTGGGTTAACCTCATGAACTCAGTGTGCTTTATAGCCATCAAACCTAGAGGAATGTAGTTCCCACGGAAAGCTGTTTTAAACTAGTCCCAAGTAATCGGGACATTCGGAGGCAACGTGGAGCGGTAGTGACTCCACCAGATACCAGCCGAGCCATGCAGTTGGTGAGAAGCATATTTAGTCTTCAGCTCCTCAGTCAGACGAAGCAGATGGAACTTCTGCTCAATGGTATTCAACCACTCATCAGCCTATAGAGGTTCCTCCACCTCCTTAAAGAGCGGGGGCTTGGTATCCAGAAACTCCTTGAAATCACTATGCTGGTTTGGTGCCGGTCCCTGACGACCGTGGCGAGCATCCCGGTCGACCAGCTGGTGCATAGCTTCAGCTAACATGCGCTGACCTTCAACCACCGTTTGCATCAATTCTGTCAGAGTGGGTGGTGGAGGAGGGGGCGGCTGTTCCTCATCCTCAATGCCACGACCACGACGGAGGTTGTACGCCATCTGCAAAATGTATAGCCAATGAGCACTAACGCTGTGGGAAATTTGTAGATGAATGGTGTAAATATGCCAACTGATTTCATTAAAAATGAATTCACAAACAATCAAGGCACAGTAATTCATCACAACCACACAAACCCATCAAGTGCATCAATTGACGCAATTATGCGATGGTCATAACAACAAGATATCTTCAGATGAAAAGATGGAATTTATTAAAGGCTCGCATGTAGGGAGCACAAACGTGACTGGACAGGTTACATTGATATTATGGAATTTCGACCTTACGTAACGGGTGTCCGAATTCACTCTAAGCTTCTAGCCAACTAGGAAGGCTAACCAAGAAATGACCACAAGAAGACATCCCATGGGTAGAGTTCCATGGTGGATCATGACTAGCCACCTCGATACCAGCGCGTGCCAAGCAGCATAGCCTTATGTCGCGCGCCACAGGAGGCCCTCGGTTTCGTCACGGCACCGAAGGGTGCTAATCGTGACACCATCACCGAACACAACACAATACGACATCCAATTGTGACCGAAATTTAACATGTTCAAACTAACATCCAGGATAACATAGGGTTCAATATTACATCCCAAAAGCTAAGTTATTACAAAGACTTACTCCCACACAAGGAGGGCACAAAAGATAACTTCATCATCATAGCTACGCGATGACTACTCTAAGCATCATCCTCAGAGTCTGTGTCGAAGATCTCCCCGCCATCCTCGTCACTAGCAGGCTCTAACTCCTCATCTTCTTCTTCTTCTTCTGGTGGAACATCCTGTGGCCCATTGACCTCCATGCCATCATCGTCTTCAGCCATGAAGACTCTAGAGCCCATCTCCTCATCCTCGTTATTATCATGAGGAAGCAGAGGATTGAGCTGGTTGTTGAGGCGGTGCACTTCCTCATGAAGATTATCATTGTATTCTTCTGCAGCTTCAATCCGTTGCTCAAGCTCCACCTGATGAGCTCTTAGGATGTTCTCTTCGTGCCAGGCTTCATCCCGCTGGTTCATCACGTGGACCAGCATACGCTGACAGTTGTGATTTGCTATAGTCAACCTCTGGACCGCAAGTGTCTCCTAATCTCTGTCCTGTATCACTTGCTCCAGCTGTTGCTGAGCTGCATTTCTAGCAGCAGTCACCTTAGCCAACTCAGCCCTCAACCTTTCCACCTCGGTGGGCTCAGGGCGGGGCTCACATGGAGCGAACTGGTGACGAGGTGCCCTGCCTCTAGTGGACTTGCGAGCGGTCCTCTTAGTGTGAGCCATCTGTAGCAACAAGACATGACTTAAAGTGAGGATAATTTAGGGATACAAAATTTAATTTAGTCGGGACCATCAAAATTTTTAAGGAGGGAGTAAAATGAAATGTATGACATGAATTAAACATGATGCATGCACGTTTTGTACGCCCTCTGAAAGTCCCTAGTTTGGTTTTGGCTAATTGATGAAACCTAGGACTAACCTTTGTATCTAAGTGGATGATTTAGATAAAGGTGGTCATTGAATATGAGACATGACATTGACTCATGTGACCAAGATGATGAAGACCAAGATGATGCTTGGCTCGATGGACCGGTTGTTAAGGTGAAGGGCAAGTCGAGGCTTCGAAGCGAAGGACCATGCGATGGTGAAGCTTGAGCAAGACTTGGCGCCGACGGACCGATGCAACGGTGAAGAGCAAGTGAAGTCAAGGTCGATGGATCGAGACGGTCGTGTGATGATATGAAGTGAATCATATCTTTTGGAGAAACAAAATGGGCTCAAGGCAAAGGTATAACCATAGGGCCATTTTGTTTTGCACTCAAGACACCATATAGGGTGTGAGTAGTTTAGGATCGATAGCTGAACTATTAAGAGGGGAAGTTTTATCGGTTATTCGATGCACGGGTGCCACTAGGTGAATTCATGAAGTGCATTGCATGTAGGGCCTAGTGAGCTAACTGGAAAACCTTTGAAAATGATTATGAAAATGCTAACACACATGCACAAGGTGGTGATCACTTGTTGGTGTTGGCACATTTACGAAGGCAATGAAGTTTGAGCGGTAGAGAGGGTTTGGGTCTCTCTCTCCCTCCCGCCGAGCTTGCGAGCGTGGGATTCAGGCATTTTTGGGAACTTGAAATGCCTATTTTCCACTACGCCGGAAGTCGAAAAGAAACAGAGGCGAACGGAGGTCACAGAGGTGACCGAACGCAGCACTGGACGCGGTCATGGTATGACCGGACGCGTCCGATCAGTACTTCACAGCAGTCAGGCGCGCGGGTGCTAGGGTTTGCAACCGGCACGTCCGGTCACTCGCGGGACTGGCGCGTCCGGTTAGGCGCCCAGAGGAAACTGAAGTTCGCAAGGATGATTGGACGTGAGGCGCGTCCGGTCACACGTGATCGGACGCGTCCGATCGTTGAGGGAGCTTACTAGACTCTAACCGGACGCGGACACTGTCGCGTCCGATCATTGCGAGGGGCGCGTCCGGTCGTTTAACGGGCGCGTACGGTCGTTGACTAGAGCATGTCCGGTCGTTACTTCGCGGGCGCGCGGTGCTGTGCGATCGGCGCGTCCGGTTGTTGACTGGAGCGCGTCCGGTCACTCGGACCAGCGCGTCCGATCATTATGAGAAGCGCGTCCGGTCATGGGGTTTCACCGTTGGCGCAGTGACCGTTGGAGGATCGTACGCGGTTGAGCGCGTCCGGTCAGTTTTGACCGGCGCGTCCGGTCATCCCGAAAAAGACCTAGTGAAGGGGTATAACGGCTCTATTCGGATGGGATGCTTATAAATACTTGTTGGCCGGCCCTTGGGGAGGTCTCTCGTGATTTCTAACATTCTTGTGCATCCTTTGAGCTAGAGCTTCTCCTCCCACTCATCTCTCTTGCTTGATTGCAAATCAAAAGTGAGATTGAGTGATCCCAAAGTGCATTGCATAGCTTGAGGGCATCTAGTGGCACTTGTGGGTAGTTTAGCCGGTGGATTTCTTGTTACTCTTGGAGAGTACCGCTCCTAGCCGGCTTGGAGATTGTTGGAGGCATTGGCAATAGAAGGAGATTGTTCTTGGCCACCTCCGGTTGATTGTAAGAGGTTCTTGTGCTTTCCTAGGCGGAGCGCCAAAAGCAACTTTAGTGGATTGCGCGTGTCATTGAGTTACCTCACTTGAGAGTGGTGTCTTGTGGTGCCTTGCGGGGCGTGCCTTGAGGGGCAAGTGACTTGAGGGTCACACCAAGGAACCATCTAAGTGTTGGTCGACACAACCGGTGACGTAGCTTGTCGGTGCACAAGTGAACACCGGGTGAACAAAAATATTGTGTCACTTGTCTCCCGGTGATTGGTCTTCATATTGTCTTGTTGTCAATATTGTTTGATTGTATATCATCTTGGTGATTGGCAACATCTTCACTCCACCATCGGTATAAGATTCACAATCCTCTCTCTCGCATTTACTTTGCTAGTTTATCTTGTGTAGCTCTAGTAGTAGCTTTGCTAGTAGTGTTGTTAGCTTGCTCTCTAGTGTAAGATTAGTGACATAGCCCTTGTGTGAACTAGAGATCATAATCTACTAGACTTGTGGATATGAGGCTTGCATCACAACCGTAGGCTAAGCAAAACTCGCTTTACGCCGTTTGTTATTCTAACAAGTTTGCTTAGTGATTCTTATAGAAATTTTTATAGGCTATTCAGCCCCCTCTAGCCATCTAGGACCTTTCAAGTGGTATTGGAGCCGTGGTCACCGTTTTAATCAAGGCTTAACATCCTTCGGTGTGAAAAATGGCTCAAATTGTGTTCAATCATGTTGGGGGCAAGCCACCGTTCTTTGATGGTGTTAGTTCTTTTGCTCATTGGAAGAGAAAAATGACAATGTACCTTGGTTCTATTCATGAGAGAGTTTTGCAAGTCACTGAGAATGATTTTGCTATCATTGATCCCGATCATCTCACCGATGAAGATAGAACAAATAGAACATGCAATAGAATGGCTCTCAATACATTGTACAATGGTATTGACACAAAAGTATTTGAAGGCATCAAGGATTTAGAATTGGCAAATGAAGTATGGACAAGGTTGAGTGAAACATATGAGGGCACCAAGGTTATGAAGAGTACCAAGCTATATGGGCTCAAGAGTGAGTTTGAGAACTTTAAGATGAAAGAAGAAGAAACAATCTTAGAGATGTTTCATAGATTGCAAGTCATTGTGAATGATCTCAAGAGCTTAGGGCATAAGACACAAGACCAAGATTTTTGCCACAAGTTCTTGTTGAGCTTACCAAGAAGATTTAAAATGTTGATCATGATGCTACAAAGAGATGGACTTGATGCAATGAAGCCCAATGATTTGCTTGGAGAGGTATTAACCTTTGACAAGTATGATCAAGATGTTGATGAGAAGGAGGAAGAAAAGAAGAAGAAGACCGTGGCATTCAAGGCCACCTCCTCTAAGGGCAAAGCTTCAATTCAAGAAGAAGATGATAATGAAGAAGATGAAGATTTTGAAATTGATGATGAGGCACTTGCTCTTGTAGTCAACAAAATGGGTCACATGTTCATTAAGAGAAGAGGCTTCAAAAAGAGAAATGACAATTTCAAGAGCAATGAGCAACAAAGGAAGTGCTTCAATTGTGATAGCACCGAACATCTTCAAGCCGAATGTCCCTATGACAAGAAGAACAACAAGAGGGGCAAGTTTGAGAAGAAAAAGAGAGAAGCCAAGATGACTTTCAAGAAGGACAAGAATGGAGCCTATGTGGTCACTTGGGAAAGTGATGATGATGAAGAAGAAGAATCATCATCCAACAAGGCTTTTGCTTCCATTGCTATCAACAAGAAGCCATCACTATTTGATTCATCCTCTTCATGCCTCATGACCAAAGAAACTAAGGTATTATATGATGAGAGTGATGACGAAAGTGAAATAGAATATGCTCATGATAGTGATAGTGATAATGATAATGATAATAATAATGATAATTATAATGATAATGATAATGATAATGAAAATGATGATGATGAACCAACTAAAGAACAACTATATGACTTGATGCAACAAACTAGAGACATAGCTATTGCCAAGAACAAGGAGTGTAAGAAGCTTTCAATGAAAGTAGCAATACTTGAGAAAGTTCTTAGTGAGCTTAAGACCACTCATGAGAGTCTAGTGGAAGACCATGAGGATCTTGGTAAGGCTCATTCCAAGCTTAAAAAAGCTCACTCATTGCTACTTGAGCAACAAGCAAAGAAGGAGGTTGTTGTATCATGTGATATAGGTGTTACATGTGATATAATTGATGAATCCTCTTATGAACCTATCATCATGTCAAATGCTAACCCTTCTTGTAGCTCTTCATCCACCACCACCGACTCTACCTCCTCTACTAGTGATGGTTTCACTTGTGATGCCTCACTAATGGTTGAGAATGAGACTCTCAAGAAAGAGATGGATGAGCTCACTCACGCCCTAGGCAAGGCCTATGGTGGTGAGGCCCGCTTGCTTAAGTGCTTGGGTAGCCAAAGGTTCTCTCTTAACAAAGAGGGATTGGGCTACACCCCCAAGAAAGGCAAGTCGGCCTTTGCAACTCCAAAGCCTAGCTTTGTGAAGGGCAATGGTCGGTTTTGCAATAGATGCAAGCAAGTTGGGCACCTAGAGCATAATTGCAATAAAAAGAACCAAAGCAAGAACCTTGTTAATGCTATACCTTTTGATTCTTGCTATGTGCTTACCAAAGGTGTGAAGGGTGTGAAAGCTAAGTTTATTGGTACACCCATTATTGGCCCAAAGAAGAAGGCTATTTGGGTACCAAAGAGCTTAGTTACTAACCTACAAGGACCCAAGCAAAAATGGGTACCTAAGCTTCATTGATTTGCTTGTAGGTCAATTACAAAGCCGGAGGAAGGCATTGGATTATTGATAGTGGGTGCACTCAACACATGACCGGTACATCAAGAATGTTTGACTCAATCAATAACAATAATAGTGGTGTTGAATCTATCACATTTGGCAATAACAAGAAAGGCAAGGTTATTGGCTTGGGCAAGATTGCAATATCAAATGACCTGAGTATCTCCAATGTGTTGCTAGTTGAAAGCTTGGATTTCAATCTTCTATCCGTGGCACAAATATGTGATCTTGGTTACAAATGTATCTTTAGGGTTGATGATGTGGAAGTCATTAGTATGGATGGTTCAAATGTGGCATTCAAGGGCTTTAGATATGAGAATCTCTACCTAGTTGACTTCAATGCTAGAGAAACTTCTTTGACAACTTGCTTAATCTCCAAATCAAGTATGGGTTGGCTTTCACATAGAAGGCTTGGTCATGTTGGCATGAAACAATTGAAGAAGCTTACAACTCACAATCTTGACAATGGTTTGAAAGATGTTGAATTTGAGAAGAATAAGCTTTGTAGTGCATGTCAAGTCGGGAAGCAAGTTGGAAGCTCACATCCAAAGAAGAGTACAATGAGCACATGCAAAGCATTTGATTTGATGCACATGGATCTATTTGGCCCAACAACATACTCAAGCATAGGTGGTAATAAGTATGGATTTGTCATAGTGGATGACTTCACAAGATTCACATGGGTATTCTTTCTTAGTGACAAAAGTGAAGTGTTTGACACCTTCAAGACCTTTCTCACTAGAGTTCACAATGAGTTTAAGATTAGAATCAAGAAAGTGAGAAGTGACAATAGAAGTGAGTTCAAGAATACAAGAATTAAAGAACTTTGTGATCACTATGGCATTAGACATCAATTCTCGGCCAAGTACACTCCACAATCAAATGGCCTAGTTGAGAGAAAGAATAGAATATTACTTGATATGGCTAGATCAATGCTTCATGAGTACACTGTGAGTCAATCATTTTGGGTTGAAGCAATCAACACCGCTTGCTACTACATTAATAGACTATATTGTCATCCATTGCTAGAAAAGACCCCATATGAGCTACTTCATGGAAGAAAGCCCAATATTTCTTACTTTAGAGTGTTTGGTTGCAAATGTTATATCTTGAAGAAGGGCACTAGATTAGGAAAGTTTGACAAGAGATGTGATGAGGGGTTCCTACTTGGTTATTCAACTACAAGCAAAGCTTATAGAGTTTGGAACAATTCAAGTGGCATTCTAGAAGAAGTCCATGATGTGCAATTTGATGAAACCAATGGGTCATAAGATGAAGAAGAGAATATAGATGATGTTGGTGGAACTCAATTGGTGGAAGCAATGAAGAACATGGACATTGGGGACATTAGAGCAAAGCAAGTAATTGATATTCAAGATGATGATAAAGATCAAGTGCTCAATTCTCCATTCAAGTTAGCTAGTGACTCTCAAGTGCAAGATCATGGTGCTAGTTCATCTCATCAAGTGATCAACCAAGCTTAAGCAATCAAGTGCAAGTACTCCAACCATAACATGTTGCAGGAGATCACCCCATTGATAGTGTTATTGGTGATATTAGAAGTGGTGTGCAAACAAGATCAAGATTGGCTATGTTTTGTGAGCATGCATCATTTGTGTCAACCATGGAACCAAAGAAAATAGAAGAAGCTTTGAGGGATGCCGATTGGATTTATGGATATGCAAGAAGAACTAAACAATTTCACAAGAAATAATGTTTGGGAATTGGTAGAAAGGCCAAATGACTAAAATGTGATTGGAACCAAATGGGTGTTCAAAAACAAGCAAGATCAAGATGGCATTGTGGTGAGAAACAAAGCAAGACTAGTTGCTCAAGGTTATACTCAAGTAGAAGGTCTTGACTATGATGAGACATATGCTCCCGTGGCAAGATTGGAGGCAATAAGGATTCTGTTGGCTTATGCTTGTGCACACAACATCAAACTATATCAAATGGATGTCAAAAGTGCATTTCTCAATGGAATCATTAATGAGTTAGTCTTTGTTGACCAACCTCCTAGATTTGAAGATGACAAGAAACCCAACCATGTGTACAAATTGAAGAAGGCTTTATATGGCTTAAAGCAAGCACCTAGAGCATGGTATGAGAGGCTAAGGGATTTCCTTCTCTCTAAGGGATTCAAGATAGGCAAGGTTGATACAACTCTATTCACCAAGAAGATTGGGAATGATCTATTCATAGTGCAAATATATGTTGATGACATCATCTTTGGATCAACCGATCAAGCTTATTGTGAAGAATTTGGTGCTATGATGACCAAAGAGTTTGAAATGTCTATAATTGGTGAACTTAGCTACTTCCTTGGTCTCCAAGTCAAGCAATTGAACAATGGGACATTTGTGAGTCAAGGGAAATATATAAGGGACATGTTGAAGAAGTTTGGAATGCAAGATGCAAAGTCAATTTCAACTCCAATGAGTACAAATGGCAATTTGGATAGTGATCTTGATGGCAAAATTGTGAATCAAAAGGAATATCGGTCTTTGATTGGAAGTCTACTCTATGTCACCGCATCAAGGCCGGATGTCATGTTTAGTGTTTGCATGTGTGCTAGATATCAAGCCTCACCTAGAGAGAGTCATCTCACGGCCGCAAAGAGAATATTGAGGTACTTGAAGCAAACAAGAGATGTTGGACTATGGTATCCTAAGGGGTCAAAGTTTGAATTGATTGGATATTCAGACTCCGACTATGGGGGTTGCAAGATCAATAGAAAGAGCACAAGTGGCACATGTCAATTACTTGGAAGATCACTTGTGTCATGGTCCTCAAAGAAACAAAATAGTGTGGCAATCTCTACCACCGAAGCCGAATATGTGAGTGCGGGGAGTTGTTGTGCACAATTGCTATGGATGAAATCAACTTTGAAGGATTATGGCCTCAACTTCAAGAATGTGCCATTGCTATGTGATAATGAAAGTGCAATCAAGATGATACAAAACCCAGTTCAACATGGAAGAACAAAGCATATTGACATAAGGCATCATTTCATTAGAGATCGTCAACAAAAGGGAGATATTGCCATTGAAAGTGTTGGCACCGATGATCAACTTGCCGATATTCTCACTAAGCCACTTGATGAAAAGAGGTTTTGCAAGCTAAGGAATGAGTTGAACATTCTTGATTTCTCAAACATGAGTTGAATGCACCCCACCCACTTATTAACATGCCTCTCCTTCGACATTGCAAGGTAAAGTTGATTGACATGTCATTCATCCTATGCTAAGGACTTGTTAGAGCATGTAGACATAATAAGTGGTACGCATGAGCATTCATGATAAATCAAATGAATTTGATGGATATATGTTACCACTATTGCTTCTATGCTTGTTTTGATCTAGTGGTGGCATATGACATGTTTGTGAGCTTGTAAACCTAGTGTTGAATCTAGAAGTTTTGCTATACATGTTTAATTCAACATAGGCAAGATAACCCTTATTATGAGGAGTGAAGAAGCTTGTCTTTGGTTCAAATCGAATTAAATATCTTTGGCAAGTATTCTAGGTTGAACCAAATTTGATAAATTCTAACCTACTCCATCAAACATTGTTTTTCTCTCCACAATTTGATCTCATTTTTGGGTAAGTTGTTGACAAAGGGGGAGAGCAAAAGATGATTCAACATGATAAAGGGGTAAATAAAATTTTGATGCACACAAGTAGGGGGAGCAAGCTCATAAACAAAGTTATTGCATTTGTTTGTGCATTCTCATATGACTTGCTCATTGCACATGTATTTAAATTCAATATACATGCTTGTGTGGTGCAATGCTAGTATAGAACTTGAATGATGAAATGATCTACTAGCATGCATAGGAATAGTTTACATGTGGTATCTAGACTTGCTTAAAGCTCTACAAGTGGTACAAGTGGTCCAAGAACCTTTACATATAATGTTGATCTCACGGGGTTCTTGAGTTGTGATGGATGTCTAGTTACTTCATGATGCTAAGGATGGTGTAAAAGGCAACTCCAATTGGTATCATGCTTCAAAGGTCCATTTCTTACACCTTAGCATCATTTTGGTAGAATTACTCTCTCAACACTTCTTTCAATGCATATGTGCAAAGCTTTCAATCCAAACTCTATGCACATATGTAGGGAGAGCTAATGCTACCAAAACCGAGCTTGTGATAATTGTCCAAACTTTACTTATGAGCAAAATGATTGGACAAGTATGACAAGTTCAAAACTTTTATTATCAAAATCATCTTTGTGAGGGTTGTCATCAATTACCAAAAAGGGGGAGATTGAAAGTCCCTAGCTTGGTTTTCGCTAATTGATGAAACCTAGGACTAACCTTTGTATCTAAGTGGATGATTTAGATAAAGGTGGTCATTGAATATGAGACATGACATTGACTCATGTGACCAAGATGATGAAGACCAAGATGATGCTTGGCTCAATGGACCAGTTGTGAAGGTGAAGGGCAAGTCAAGGCTTCAAAGCGAAGGACCATGCGATGGTGAAGCTTGAGCAAGACTTGGCGCCGACGGACCGATGCAACGGTGAAGAGCAAGTGAAGTCAAGGTCGATGGATCGAGACGGTCGTGTGATGATATGAAGTGAATCATATCTTTTGGAGAAACAAAATGGGCTCAAGGCAAAGATATAAGCATAGGGCCATTTTGTTTTCACTCAAGACACCATATAGGGTGTGAGTGGTTTAGGATCGATAGCCGAACTATTAAGAGGGGAAGTCTTATCGGTTATTCGACGCACGGGTGCCACTAGGTGAATTCATGAAGTGCATTGCATGTAGGGCCTAGTGACCTAACTGGAAAACCTTCGAAAATGATTATGAAAATGCTAACACATGTGCACAAGGTGGTGATCACTTGTTGGTGTTGGCACATTTACGAAGGCGATGAAGTTTGAGCGGTAGAGAGGGTTTGGGTCTCTCTCTCTCCCTCCCGCTGAGCTTGCAAAAAGAAATGGAGGCGAACGGAGGTCACAGAGGTGACCGGATACTGCACTGGACGCGGTCATGGTATGACCGGACGCGTCCGGTCAGTACTTCGCAGCAGTCAGGCGCACGGGTGCTAGGATTTGCAACCGGCGTGTCCGGTCACTCGCGGGACCGGCGCGTCCGGTCAGGCGCCCAGAGGAAACTAAAGTTCGCAAGGATGATCGGACGCGAGGCGTGTCCGGTCACACGCGATCGGACGCGTCCGATCGTTGAGGGAGCATACTGGACTCTAACCGGACGCGGGCACTGTCACGTCCGGTCGTTGCGAGGGGCGCGTCCGGTCATTTGACGGGCGCGTCCGGTCATTGACTGGAGCGCGTCCGGTCGTTACTTCGCGGGCGCGCGGTGCTGTGCGATCGGCGCGTCCGGTCGTTGACTGGAGCGCGTCCGGTCACTCGGACCGGCGCGTTCGGTCGTTATGAGAAGCGCGTCCGGTCATGGGGTTTGACCGTTGGCGCAGTGATCGTTGGAGGATCGGACGCGGTTGAGCGCATCCGGTTAGTTTTGACCGGCGCGTCCGGTCATCCCAAAAAAGACCCAGCGAAGGGGTATAACGGTTCTATTCGGATGGGATGCTTATAAATACTTGTTGGCTAGCCCTTAGGGAGGTCTCTCGTGATTTCTAATATTCTTGTGCATCCTTTGAGCTAGAGCTTCTCCTCCCACTCATCTCTCTTGCTTGATTGCAAATCAAAAGTGAGATTGAGTGATCCCAAAGTGCATTGCATAGCTTGAGGGCATCTAGTGGCACTTGTGGGTGGTTTAGCCGGTGGATTTCTTGTTACTCTTGGAGAGTACCGCTCCTAGCCGGCTTGGAGATTGTTGGAGGCGTTGGCAAGAGAAGGAGATTGTTCTTGGTCACCTCCGGTTGATTGTAAGAGGTTCTTGTGCTTTCCTAGGCGGAGCGCCAAAAGCAACTTTAGTGGATTGCGCGTGTCATTGAGTTACCTCACTTGAGAGTGGTGTCTTGTGGTGCCTTGCGGGGCGTGCCTTGAGGGGCAAGTGACTTGAGGGTCACACCGAGGAACCATCTAAGTGTTGGTCGACACAACCGGTGACGTAGCTTATCGGTGCACAAGTGAACACCGGGTGAACAAAAATATTGTGTCACTTGTCTCCCGGTGATTGGTCTTCATATTGTCTTGTTGTCAATATTGTTTGATTGTATATCATCTTGGTGATTGGCAACATCTTCACTCCACCGTCGGTATAAGATTCACAATCCTCTCTCTCGCATTTACTTTGCTAGTTTATCTTGTGTAGCTCTAGTAGTAGCTTTGCTAGTAGTGTTGTTAGCTTGCTCTCTAGTGTAAGATTAGTGACATAGCCCTTGTGTGAACTAAAGATCATAATCTACTAGACTTGTGGATATGAGGCTTGCATCACAACCGTAGGCTAAGCAAAACTCGCTTTGCGCCGTTTGTTATTCTAACAAGTTTGCTTAGTGATTCTTGTAGAAATTTTTATAGGCTATTCAGCCCCCCTCTAGCCATCTAGGACCTTTCACCCTCCCACCCTAGTAGAATCATAACTTCTAATGCTAGGCAGTGGCATACATACATTCTCTCATATAGGCGAAACTATCGGTCTACTCGTTTGCGCTGTTAGTGTACCTGCAGAAATTCTCATTTCAGCCCAACAGTTCCCTAGTATAAGCACACAAGTAAGCAGTAAGCTAAATACTTTCCATATACACATCCCAGATGTATATACTTCAGTATCACAACTACCCGATAGATATAACCCAAATTAAGTACTTTCATAATTACATGGTTTAAACATGTAAGTATGCAAGTAACCACAACTACTCTCCCCTAGACCGCCGGTTGGACGATCAGGCTCTCACAGTTCCCACTTACCAAAGCGTCGAGGTGTTTGATCCATACATTACCACCCAAGAGGATGGTATCCATACAATATCACGCCGTATGGACGACGAAACAAAAACAAACAAGACCCCCAAGTTAGTCTTTTAATAAGCCACCTAAGAGTCCTTATTTGGGCTAAGGGATGTGATCACTGGCATACTTATAGAAATAAATTTCAGATTTTTAACACTTTTCGCAAACAAACCCTTTTGTTTTCAAATACACGTATGATGTGTTTAATATTGAATTTTGCTCTGGTACCAGCTGTAACAGAACCGACCAAATTATAAGAGCACAAGTACAAAAACAAGCACCGAAGCGCTCAAATTTTCGAACTTGAGCCCATATAATCCCGGTAGTCAATCAAAACCATGAAGGATTTCAAACCAACTTGCTTACAACCAAGATCGCATCATTCAACATACAACATCATATGTTACATTTCACAAGTATTTCCGAAATAAGTTTACACACACGGAGTCGCAATTATTACAAACCAAGTTTATAAAATAGCGGAAGCATAACACATGCATTAGTTCACATACTACTGCCAGTCTTAAAGATCAACCACCCGCAAAAGCATCAGGAAAGTACATAAAGATGATCACGCCCTAGTGATCTAGTCTTCGTCACCCGCAGGGTGGAGACAATTTTTGCAGAAGCCTTGGTAGAGCATATCATCTGCAACAGGAGGGAATAAACCCTGAGTACTGGAATGTACTCAGCTAGACTTACCCGTCAAAAACCAGAAATAAGATGACACCAAGGATTATGCAAGGCTTTCATAAGAGGCTAGCTGACACCACATTTTACATAAAGGCATAAGTAATTGAAACTCTTATAGCAGTTCTTTTTAGCATTTACCTGTCATCTATCTTAGCACCTGTATTAAGCATGCACTTGATTATAATCAAACAATTATCATTATTATATCCAGAGCAGGTATGAATTGTGGCAACATTGTATCATTCCCTTAACCAGCTATTTATTTAATGAGATCTACGTTGCCGCTGCTCAAGTCAAGTGCTCACTAACCGGGAGCGACGGCGATTCGAATCGAATTCATATCCAGCTGGAGGGGTATTTCTAACACTCACCGAGTCATGCTTGGCGAGGGCTGCTCAGGTCATCTTTTGTATAGTTCAGGAATCGCGGGTCTGAATAATGTCGCGTCCCCAAGGGCGACACTCTGCCAGGTGATAGGGACTCTAACCCCCCCTTGGTCTCATGCCAATGTCCCCAAGCACGTCCTTTCTCTCCTCCAAGATGCAACCTACCATTCGATTCCCGGCCTGAACCATACTACTTGACTTCGCGGTCGGAACGACTTATCCGGCCAACTAAGTGTTAGACTGCGTTCAACATGACTCAAGGACGTACAGCGAAGCGGTCCTTAAACGACTCAGACGGGCATAGCTCCACACCCAAGACGTGAAGTGTCTTGCGGCTGTACTATCGAACTCCCGCCCGGTCTCAATTTCATTTTAAAGGCATGGTTCCATCCACGATAGTCATAAAGCCACTCGTGACTCCTTCCTACATCTCACGGATGATCGGAAATCATCCGACTTCTACCGTACTAAGCAGGGCTAAGCATTGACACGTGCCTAAACCTAATATAGGATTAAGTACGATATTTGGACAAGGACAGGTATAATGCAACAAGTGTTTTCATATAACTCCTACAACTTAATGTAGTAAACAATTAAAAGTACTCAAGATTACTTTATAAAAACATTAGGTTCAGCATGCACCGGGGCTTGCCTTTTAGAAAGGTCGAGGGCCGGTGGTCAGGGCACTTGGGCAAGTCTTCAGCGGCGTCTCCTCCGCCGACTGGTTCCGCTGGCTCTTCTGGCTGGTCCTGGACCTCCTCTGGTATCGCTGGCTCGAACTCGAGGAGTGTTACCTCCTCCGGTACACCTATTGCATGAATGCATAATAAATATTATGGATGCATAAAGGTGCAACATGCTCAGAATGAAATGCATTTCAGAAATAAAAATACTCTAATCAAGTCACTTTATCAGTACGTGCAAATCTCTTCTCCGGTGGAGAAGTACTTACCTAAGCTACTCAACCTAAGATACAGCTGTTCTTCTTCGGTTAAGGCCCTAACACCTAACAAAGACAAGAGTGACATTATTTAGGTTACCACATCCAACCCAAAATATCACAGTAAGACATTCTGGACAGCAGCTACTTGTTTCTAACATAACTGGAGATTCCCAACTCCAAAAGATATGATCTAAGACAATCTGGAAAGATTATGGAATGCACCACAAAATATTTTCAGACCACAACACTTAATTCCAAAGTTTACCTAGTCGAAATTCCAAAGTTCCAGAATCTGTCCTCCCCAAACAGAGAGCAGCCAATTCTGGACTGTCACTTAAAACAGCAATAACTCCCAAACTACTAAGCCAAATGCTCCCAAATTTTGACATAAGCTAGTTTATCAAGTTTACTACAACTTTGGTACTTACAAGTTTTCCAGCAAACACTTTTATCAAAGGCCAAACCCAAAGATACTACCAGATGTCCAGAAAACCTAGAATCGCAAAGATTAAATATTTATTTATGTGGCAAACATCCCTTAAGACCAAACTAATGTTACCACAAGTTCACATAGGTCACAACAACACCAGAAAGTAAGGTGTGCCTACCTAAAATATTTATTTAAACTCATTTCTTAATTTACTTAAGTAATTAAGTGGAATTTTAAACATATATGTAAACTGCTCCTAAAATTCTACAAAAATTATAGGAGGCTCTATGAACCAAAAAGAGACCACTGTAAAAATTTGAACTAAAATTATTTAAAGAAACTCCCCAAACAAAATTCACAAGCCCAAAAGGCTAATTTTTGTATAATTAACAAATCATATTAAAAAGTGTCAAACAACAGATTTCCTAATTTTCTTGGACACTTTAGGGTACCAAGACATTCTCCAAAAAGTTATAAGAACATTGCACATGTAGAAAAATTACTAAAATCCATTTAAGTATTTCCTAAAATAACAAGATAGCATTATAACTTGAAAAGTACTTAAGCACTACTGCCCAAATTTTTACCAAAGCTAGAGCAAGTATAAATTAGCCTATCCATCAAATTTCATAATTTTTGGAACACTGAAACTCAAGATATGATTTAAACAAGTTTGCATGCAATCTAAAACACATTTCAAAAACCTATTTAAATCTCCTAGAAACTAAACATCACATAACCAATTCATATTTTTCTAAAATACTACACACCATGTAGATCCTAACAAAATTTATCTCATAATTTTTGGGCAAGTAAAACCCTAGATCTACATTTTTCCAAATCTTAACAAAAACGGTGATAGAATAAATAAAAATGAAATAAATCTTATTTGTTACTGGGCCGGCCCGGGAAAAGACGCGGCCCACGACGCACGCGCGGCCTGCTCAGGCCGTCCCGCCCACGCGCGCGTGGGGCTGACAGCGCGGGCCCGCAGGCCATAGAGAGAAGAGCGGAGGGGGAAGACGGCCGCGACTCCGGCGAGCTCTAGCTTGCCGACGACGACGCCTCCGGCGATGGGAAGAGCACCAACGGATTCCCCGTGACTTTCCGCATCGACCGAACCTAGCTTGTCTGACCCTAACCCACCCTAGCTACGACGGCCATGGCAACCGCGGCTTGAAGGCGGCACCCGGTGGCGCTCCGGCGAGCTCTGGGAGCAAGGGACCTAGATTGGGCGTGCTACGGCTTCCAGAGGAGATGGCAGACCTATCCATGCTAAGGACAAGGACAGAGGTGGGGCGAATGCGGCTGACCGCGTGAGCACCGCGTCGGTGGCCATGGCGTAGCAGCGCACGACCACGTTCCGGCGTGTACCGTCCACCCTAGCCTGTAACATCATCGCCTAAGCTTCTCTACCCAATCCGGAACCCAGAACAGTAACTAACAAGAATGGAGGGTGACAGTAGGGAGCTGGCCACGGTGAGCCACCGTGCGGATGATACGCCGGCGAGGTCTCGCGGTGGCGGAAATGGAAATTCACCTTCACCTCTGCACGATTGGTTCAGGCAACGGATGGAGGAGGTGGAGGGGGCTCTGGCGGAGCGGTGGACGGGGTTTGGGCGACTGTAGTGAGACAATGAGCTCGGGCGAGCACAGAGAAGGATGCGGCGGCAATGGCGCCTCCGTTTTTCGCCTCGGCGAGCACGGCAAGAGCGAGAGTGAAAGGGAGGGGTGAGCGCGAGTGGTGGAGGTTGAGGTGTCGGCCCCGACTTCACACCCGCGCGCATGCTCGGGACATGGAGGCGACGGTAGGGCGCGAGCGCCACGCGGCTCCGTTGCTCTGCGCGGCCGCCACGACAGTGAAGCTGTCTGTCGACTGAAAGGAGCCGACGTGGTGGTGTGACAGCAACAATTTGACGGAGAATATCTCCCAAACCAGCTAGATTTAGTCGAAGATGACTACATCAATTATGTAGAGCTACATGAGGGCTATAACTTTGTCAATTGGCTCCAGGGCTGGTTTGGATTAGTTATTGAGATATAGCGTCCTAAAGTGAGGCACCCGAAACTAAAACTGAGTTTCAGTGAGTCACACCGACTGAAACCCATTTTTCCAGGCACCATAACTCCTAAACCATTTAGAACTAGGTGATGGTGATGTTGACAATGTTGTAGAGCTAGGTGAGTACTACAAAAGTGTCAATATGAGTTGGGGCTGGTTTGGCCTGGTTTGCAAACTACAAGCTTCCAAAGTAGGCCACAGTAAAACTGGAGGGACACTTTTGAGACTTAGAAAAATTCTAAGTGTTGAGACAGCCCCTCTAGCTGACTTGTGGGTCATTTTTGAGCATGTTCTGGCTAGTTTCATGAGATGGTCATATTGAGACTTTTGTTCCTCCTAAAATTCCCTACAACTTTGCTTAAGGGTGCTCCTCCATGCAAGGTATCTAAGCTAGGCTTTTTAGTTGGTCAACTAGAGCATCCTAGAGCTAAATGCTGGTCAACTACACCTTGGAGGGCATTTTGGTGATTTTGGTCAACATGAACCTTGCTCCATTAGTGACCCTAAGTATAACTAAGGTGTTGTGAGATATAATTGGCTACTCTACCCTTTAGTTACACCAATTCTCTAGTGTCACATGATGTGACCAAACAAAGTTCTAAAACAACCACCTTAGTTGCAACCACATAAAATAACATGAAATGATGCATGCTTATGCTCATGCAAATGCAATGCAGTTATGGAGCTAAACACCTGAGGTGTTACAGCCCTCCCCCCTTATAAAAATCTCGTCCCGAGATTTGAAAAGCGTACCATTTTTCATAGAATTCCTTATAGCCATCCCGCAAATAGTCCTCCCGTTCCCTCGTAGCGTCACTTTCACTACCCTGATTACTCCACATTACTTTATACCACTTAACCACTTTGCTTCTAGTTACTCGTTCCTGAGTATCTATCACCCGGACTGGCTTTTCTTCGTAATTTAAATCAGACTCAAGCCTGATATCTCCTAACGGGACTCTTTCCTCAGGAACTCAAAGACACTTTTTGAGCTGAGATACATGGAAGACGTTGAATATGGCACTCATTTCAGGAGGTAACTGGATTTTGTACGCAACAGCTCCACTCTTGCCTATGATCTGGAAAGGACCCACGTATCTTGGCGCAAGTTTCCTCTTAACACCAAAACGTTGGACACTCTTCATTGGAGAAACTTTCAGGTAAATAAAGTCTCCAACTTCAAACTCGAGCGGTTTTCTACGACGATCAGCATAACTTTTCTGTCTAGCTTGGGCTGCAGCCATATGTTTTTGGATGGTACAGACTTGTTCCTCAGCTTCCTGAACAAAATCAATACCATAATACCTTCTTTCACCAGCTTCTACCCAGTTTAGTGGAGTTCTACACTTACGCTCGTACAAAGCTTTGAATGGGGCCATCTTAATACTCTCTTGGTAACTATTATTATACGAAAACTCATCTAGAGGTAACCATTTTTCCCAAGAACCCTTGGATGATATTACACATGCCCGCAACAGATCTTCCAAGACTTGGTTAACTCGTTCTGTCTAACCTGATGTCTGGGGGTGATAAGCAGAACTTCTCACTAACTTGGTCCCCAGAAGGTGATGCAAGTGCTCCCAAAAGTGAGCAGTGAACTGGGGACCACGGTCAGAAATGATAGTACGAGGTACCCCGTGGAGCCGGACTATCTGATTGAAGTACAACTCAGCATAGTCAGTGGGACGATAGTCCACTCTAACTGGAATGAAGTGAGCTGATTTGGTCAAACGATCCACAATTACCTAGATGGAGTTATGATTTTTGATAGTAGGAGGAAGTCTGACAATGAAATCCATACTTATCTCTTCCCATTTCCAACCTGGGATAGAAAGTGGTTGAAGCAACCCAGCTTTCATATGCACCACTTTAATTCTATAGCAGGTGTCACACCTGGCCACATATGCAGCTATCTCTTTCCGCATTTTGGTCCACCAATAGTACGACTTCAAATCATAATACATCTTATTGCTACCAGGATGGATGGACAACTTAGAGGAGTGTGCTTCAGACATAATATCATTTCTAAGCTCTCGGTCCTTAGGCACAACTAACCTATCCTTGAACCATAGTACACCCTCTTCATCTACCCTGAACTGTGTAGTTTCTTGCTCTTTCATCTTACGCTTGATGTGGAATATACCAGTGTCAGTCTTTTGGAGCTCAATAATTCTGCTTTTGAGAGTACAACTGACAGTGATGTTGTACAAGACTGCTGGATGTAGAAGGCGAGATCGATGAAAATCAGTTTCAACTAGGGAATGGCAATGAGACTTACGAAGCATCCGCAACCACATTTGCCTTGCCAGGATGATAGTGCACTTGAAGGTTATAATCCTTAATCAACTCGAGCCATCTTCTTTGATGCATATTTAACTCGGGTTGGGTGAAGATGTATTTGAGGCTTTTGTGGTCTGTGTAGATATTGCAGACATTGCCCAGCAGATAATGCCGCCATACTTTCAAAGCATGAACAACTGCGGCCAGCTCTAAGTCATGCGTTGGATAATTCACCTCATGTTTCCGAAGTTGTCGAGAGGTATATGCAATCACTCGGCCTTCCTGCATCAGCATACCTCCCAAACCTATGCCTGAGGCATCACAATAAACATCAAATGGTTTCTCGATATCTGGCTATGCCAAAACCGGAGCCAAGGTTAGGAGGGTGCGCAGATGGTGAAAAGCCGCATCACACTCAGGAGTCCAGACAAACCTGGTGTCTTTTTGTAGCAACCGAGTCATTGGCTTGGCTATTTTGGAGAAATCCGGGATGAAGCAACGATAATAGCCAGCCAAACCAAGAAAACTCCGGACCTCGTGAACCGAGATAGGAGCCTTCCAGTTCAGTACTTGTTGTACCTTGGCGGGGTCCACCATAATTCCTCCATCGGACAACACATGCCCAAGGAAAGGTACTTCTCGAAGCTAGAATTCGCACTTACTAAACTTTGCATATAGTTGATGTTCATGCAGTCTTGTGAGGACTATATGCAGATGTTTAGCGTGATCTTCCTCATTTACAGAATATATCAGGATGTCATCAATAAATACCACCACAAACTTGTCCAATTCGGGCATAAACACCGAATTCATCAAGTACATGAAGTGTGTGGGGGCATTTGTCATGCCGAAAGACATAACAAGATACTCATAAAGGCCGTATCTTATCGAGAAAGACGTTTTTGGAATATCTTCGGGACGGATTTTGATCTGATGGTAACCAGATCTTAGATCGATCTTGGAGAAAACTTTAGCTTTAGACAACTGATCGAACAAGATGTCGATGCGCGGTAGAGGGTACTTATTTTTTACAGTGACTGCATTGAGAGGTCTATAATCTACGCACATTCGCAATGACTGATCCTTCTTCTTTACAAATATAGCAGGACATCCCCACGGTGATGAACTAGGATGAATCAACCCCTTCTTCAAAAGTTCATTCAATTGCACCTTAAGATCAGCTAGTTCATTCGGAGGCATCCTATAGGGTCTCCTAGAGATGGGAGCCGTGCCAGGCAACAACTCAATTTTAAATTCCACATCCCGATCCGGAGGGAGTCCTGGCAAATCATCGGGAAAACGTCCGGAAACTCATTTACTATGGGAATTTCAGCCAACGCCTTTGCTTGCACAGCATGAACTTCCCTAGACAAATCAACTTTTCTAGGAAGTTGTACCAGAAAACCCTTTTGATCGGTAGGATCTCTAAGCATAACTACCCGAGTGGATGTATCAATGAGTACCCCATTCTGACTCATCCAATTCATGCCCAGAATAACATCTATGCCTAATCCCGGCAAAACCACTATGGCAAGCGAGTACTTTCGCCCTTCTATCTCAAGCTCGAGATTCCCCACTACTTTATTTGTGGAAATATTCCCACTTGCTGCGCTAATACAATAACCCCCACCTTCAACAGTATGCAATTTATGCGCAAACTCTGATGCAAACTTAGGACTGATAAAGGAATGCGAAGCACCTGAATCAAAAAGTACCACTGCAGGGTGTTGGTCAACTAGGAACTTACCAGCAGTGACAACCTCACCAGATGGGATTTCCTCAATACTGTTATAATGAGCGTGCCCTTGATGGCCACCTTGGTTGACATTCTTCTTAGGGTAAGGACAGTTCCTGGACCAATGGCCGGACTTGTTGCAGTTCCAGCAAGGCATGTTGCTAGGAGGGACACTGGAGCTGCCTTGGCCTGAATTACTCTTTGGCAGAGCCACTGTATACGCCTTGCGAAACCCAGTCTTCACTGGTGCCTTCTTTTGCGGAGGACGAAACTTAGCACTTGTGGCAGGAGGGCGAGGAGGAGCCCTCGGGGCAGCTGGAGCTCGAGACTGTGAAGCACCTGCCTCAAGTGCCCTCTTGCGGCTCTTAGAAGCAGCATAGATAGAGTTATTGTTTTCTTGAGTCAGAGCATCACTGATAAATTCATTGAAGGTAGTACACTTGCTAGTGCCCATAGTCTTCATCAGCTTTGGACCTAGGCCTCTTTTAAAGCTAGCAATTTTCTTGGCATCGGTATCCACAAACTCAGTGGCATACCTTGCCAGGTTGTTGAAAGATTGCAGATATTCAGTCAAGCTTTTATTTCCCTACGACAACCTCATGAATTCTGTGTGCTTGATTGCCATAAGACCTGGAGGAATATAATTCCCACGGAATGCGGCCTTGAACTCTTCCCAAGCAATCAGGACATTTGCAGGCAGTGTGGAACGATAGTGGCTCCACTAAATACCCGCTGGGCCATGCAGTTGGTGAGAAGCATATTTAGTTTTCAGCTCATCGGTCAAGCGAAGCAGATGAAACTTTTGTTTAATAGTGTTCAACCACTCATCGGCTTGCAGTGGTTCCTCCGCCTCCTTAAAGAGCGGGGGCTTAGTATCAAGAAAGTCCTTAAAATCACTGTACTAATTGGGTTCTGGGCCCTGGCGGCCATGACGAGCCTCCTGGTTGGCAAGCTGGCGCATAGCATCTGCCAGCATGCGCTGCCCTTCGACCACGGTCTGCATCAGCTCAGCTGGGGTAGGTGGTGGCGAAGGGGGTGGCTGTTCCTCATCCTCATTGCCACGACCCCGACGGAGATTGTATGACATCTGCAAAATGCATAGCCAATGAGCACTGATGATGTGGGAAATTTGTAGATGAATTATTGTAAATATGTCAAACTGACTTCATGAAATGGACTTCTCAAAATAATCATGGCACAATTATTTATCACAACCGCACAATCCATTCAAGCGCATCAATTGACGCAATCATGCGACGGGAACCCAACAAGATGTACTTTGATAAAGGCTCACTCACAAGGAGCACAGCAGTTACTGAACCATTTTCATTAATATCTACGTGATTTTTGACCTTTCGCCCGGTACTTGGATACGATCTCAACATTTTTAGTTATCTGAGAAATGCTACTTCAACTGACCACAAAGAGACTTCTCAACGGTAGAGTTCCATGGTGGATCATGACTAGCCACCTCGATACCAGCGCGTGCCAAGCAGCACAGCCTTATGTCGCGCGCCATAGGAGGCCCTCGGTTTCATCGTGGCACCGAAGAGTGCTAATCGTGACACCATCATCGAACGCAACACAATAAGATATCCAATTGCGATCGAAATTAACAGGTTCCAACTAAACATCCAGGAAACATAGAGTTCGACCTTACATCCCAAAAGTCAAGTTATTACAAAGCCTCTCTCTAACACAGGGAGGGCACAAAAGGCGATCCTAACATTGTAGCTACGCGATGACTACTCTAAGCATCGTCCTCAGAGTCGGTGTCAAGGATCTCCCCGCCATCCTCGTCGCTAACAGGCTCTAACTCCTCGTCTTCTTCTTCTTCTGGCTCGTCTTCTGATGCTTCTTCTGGTGCGCCATCTTGGGGCCCATTGACCTCCACTTCATCATCATCTTCAGCCATGAAGATTCCCGAACCCATGTCCTCATCTACGTTGTTGTTTCGAGGCAGCAGAGGATTTAGCTGGTTGTTCAGGCGGTGCACTTCTTCATGAAGATTGTCATTGTATTCTTCAGCATTCTCCAACTATTGCTCGAGCTCAAACTGACGAGCTCTCAGAACGTTCTCCTCGTGCCAGGCTTCATCCCTCTGATTCATGACACGGACCAGCATGCGTTGACAGTTGCGGTTTGCTACTGTCAATCTCTGGACTACAAGGGTTTCCTGGTCACGATCACGGATCACTTGCTCCAGTTGCTGACGCGCTGCATTCTGGGCAGCAGTCACTTCGGCCAACTCCACCCTCAGCCTTTCCACCTCAGTGGGCTCAGGGCGCAGCTCACGTGGAGCTAGCTGGTGACGAGGTGCCCTGCCTCCAGTGGACTTGCGAGCGGTCCTCTTGGTACGTGCCATCTGTAGCAACAAGATACGACTGAAAGTGAGGATTATTTAGGGGTACGAAATTTAATTTAGTCGGGACTATTGAAATTTTTAAGGAGGGAGTAAATGATATGTATGATATAATTAAACATGATGCATGCACATTCCGTACGCCCTCTCATCCTAGTAGAATCATAAATTTCTAACGCTAGGCGGTGGCATACATACGTTCTCTCATATAGATGAAACTATCGGTCTACTCGTTTGCGCTGTTAGTGTACCTGCAGAAAAATCTCATTTCAGCCCAACAGTTTCCCCAAAATCAGCACACAAGAAAGCAGTAAATTAAATACTTTCCATATACACATCCCCTGATGTATATACTTCAGTATCAAAGCTACCCGATATAAAGGTTCCTGCAATTAAGTGCCTACATAATTACACGGTTTAAACATGTAAGTATGCAAGTCACCAAAACTACTCTCCCCTAGATCGCCGGTTGGACGATCATGCTCTCACAACTCACACTTACTAGGGCGTCGAGGCAACTGATCCATACATTACCACCCAAGTGGATGGCATCCATAAAATATCATGCCGTATGGACGACGAAACGAAAACAAATAGGGCCCCCAAGTTAGTCTTTATAATAAGCCACCTAAGAGTCCTTATTTGGGCTAAGGGATGTGATCACTGGCATACCTATGAAAATAATTTTTAATGTTTTAACCCCTTTTCATAATCAAATACTTTTGTTTTTAAATACTCGTACGATGTGTTTAATGTTGAATTATGCTCTGATACCAGCTGTAACAGAACCGACCAAATTATAAGAGCACAAGTACAAAAACAAGCACCGAAGCGCTCAAATTTTTGAGCTTGAGCCCATATAATCCCGGTAGTCAATCGAAACCACGAAGGATTTCAAACCAACTTGCTTACAACCAAGATCGCATCATTCAACATACAACATCATACGTTACATTTCACAAGTATTTCCGAAATAAGTTTACACACACAGAGTCGCAATTATTACAAACCAAGTTTATAAAATAGCGGAAGCATAACACATGCATTAGTTCACATACTACTGCCAGTCTTAAAGATCAACCACCCGCAAAAGCATCAGGAAAGTACATAAAGATGATCACGCCCTAGTGATCTAGTCTTCGTCACCCGCAGGGTGGAGACAATTTTTGCAGAAGCCTTGGTAGAGCATATCATCTGCAGCAGGAGGGAATAAACCCTGAGTACTGGAATGTACTCAGCTAGACTTACCCGTCAAAAACCAGAAATAAGATGACACCAAGGATTATGCAAGGCTTTCATAAGAGGCTAGCTGACACCACATTTTGCATAAAGGCATAAGTAATTGAAACTCTTATAGCAGTTCTTTTTAGCATTTACCTATCATCTATCTTAGCACCTATACTAAGCATGCACTTGATTATAATCAAACAATTATCATTATTATATCCAGAGCAGATGATGTGAACTAGGGTTCCCGATCTTCCGAAAGGTTCTGATAACTCTCGATTTGGTGGAGTCACGACACAATTCGATCCGGCTTCCGAACAACTCGGTTCTAAACCCCGCAATCGCAGCACCACGACCCCTCTGGTTATCGACCGGCATTGCACGGTCGACCTCGCCAAGAAGGCTAAGTCCTTGCCTGCGAATCGAGAACACACGCAAGAACACAAAGGAATGCAACCAAATTGCAGATGAATGATTAATCTCACAAAGTTGGGGTCTCACAAACCGACGGCGGCGGCGAAACTGTTATCAACAGAATAATCTAAGCAAAACCCAACCCTAATGTAGACGGTGACTACTGATTATATAGGCTAAGGAACGTCAAAAGACCCCTATTCGCGTCCCTGGGGAGCGCCGACACGTTACAAGGCCCAATAGACGGCGACATAGCACCCTGACAGATTCTGGATGGTGACTTGTTTCGATGATTCCCGTTGATTCCGAACAGCTTTTGACATGGGACCACTTTGGTTGGTTTCCTTATCAAATAAGCTTTCCATCCATATATGGATCATCGAAAACGGAGTCCGTACGCGTCCTGGGTGACCAGTTCAAGGCAGACTGGTCCTGAACTGCGAGGCAGACTCGAACTCAACTTGGTTTGATCCTCCATCTTTATCTTTATCCGGGCGCCCTCGCTGGTCCTCCACGCCTCCAAGCCCTCCTCCATGTGTCTCCTGGACCTCTCCTTCATTCATAAGCACAATATAATCATTAGGTAGCAATCTATTCTCAAAATCATATAAGGAGTTACTTAGGAACGAGCTCACCTCTAAATTTAATTGACGCGCGCGAGCTCTAGTGATTGGACCTTGAATGTCCAGTAGTGGATCATTGTGTGTATGTGAAAAAGTGATGTCCTCATCATCCTCCCCCTCTTGAATTGGAGTCGTCCTCGACACCAACTCATCTTCGTCTCCCAAGTATGGCTTTAAATCTGAAATGTTAAAGGTGGGACTAACCCCAAATTCGAGGGGTAACTCAAGCTTATATGCATTATCATTAATCTTCTCAACAATTTTAAATGGACCATCAGCTCTAGGCATCAACTTAGACTTTCTCAAATCTGGAAATCTATCCTTTCTCAAGTGCAACCAAACCAAATCACCCGGTTCCAGCTTAACTTTTTGTCTACCTTTACTACCAGCAATTCTATATTTTTCATTCATTTTTTCAATGTTGTGCTTAGTTGTTTTATGCATTTGCAAAATAAAATCAGCACGTTCCTTAGCATCAACATGAATTCTCTCACTAATAGGCAGAGGCAAAATATCAATTGGAGCATGGGGATTGAATCCATACACTACTTAAAAAGGACTTACCTTGGTGGTAGAATGTGTTGCCCGATTGTAAGCAAACTCCACATGAGGCAAACATTCTTCCCACATCTTCAAATTTTTCTTCAGAATAGCTCTCAACATGGCACCCAAAGTGCGGTTAACGACCTCTATTTGCCCATCGGTTTGTGCGTGACAAGTTGTAGAAAACAACAGTTTTGTACCCAACTTATTCCATAGAGTGCGCCAAAAGTGACTCAGAAATTTAGCGTCGCGATCTGAAACAATAGTAGAAGGCATACCATGCAAACGAACAATCTCTTTGAAAAAGAGGTCAGCAATATGAATAGCATCATCACTTTTATGACATGGTATAAAGTGTGCCATCTTAGAAAATCGATCCACCACAACAAAAATGCTATCCCTCCCCCTCTTAGTCTTAGGCAATCCCAAAACAAAGTCCATAGAAATATCTACCCAAGGAATAGAAGGAACAGGAAGAGGCATATACAAACCATGTGGATTCAAACGAGACTTAGCTTTTTGACATGTGGTACAGCGTGCCACGAATCGCTCAACATCTCTCTTCATCTTTGGCCAAAAGAAGTGTGTGGCCAAAACATCCTCCGTCTTCTTAGCACCAAAATGTCCCATCAACCCTCCTCCATGCGCTTCCTGCATCAACAAAAGACGAATAGATCCTACTGGAATGCATAGGCGGTTAGCTCTAAACACAAATCCATCATTGACTACAAACTTGTTCCATGAACGTCCCCCTTTGCAATTCAGCAACACATCTTTAAAATCAGGATCAAGCGCATATTGTTCTTTTATTGTTTCAAGTCCAAAAATTTGACATTCAAGTTGGGACAGCAAAGTGTATCACCTAGACAAAGCATCTGCAATCACATTATCCTTCCCTTTCTTGTGTTTGAAAACATAAGGAAAAGATTCAATAAATTCAACCCACTTAGCATGTCTACGATTCAGATTATGTTGTGAACGAAGATACTTAAGCGATTCATGATCTGAATGAATAAAAAATTCTTTAGGCCACAAATAATGACGCCACGTCTCTAAAGAACGTACAAGAGCATACAATTCCTTATCATACGTGGAGTAATTCAAAACAGGGCTATGCAATTTTTCGCTAAAGTATGCAATGGGCTTACCATCTTGCATCAAAACACCTCCAATGCCAACTCCACTAGCATCACATTCTAGCTCAAAAGTCTTACCAAAATTTGGAAGTTGCAGTAATGGTGTGTGTGTAAGCTTGTCCTTCAAAGTGTCGAAGGACGCCTCTTGTGCCCTTCCCCAATGAAACACCACACTCTTCTTTGTCAACTCGTGTAAAGGGGCAGTAATGGTGCTGAAATCCTTAACGAAACGGTGGTAAAATCCTACAAGACCAAGAAAACTCCTTACCTGGGTGATGGATTGGGGAACCGGCCAGCTCTTAATGGCTTCAATCTTTGCCTCATCCACCTCAATTCCCTGTGGAGTAACAACATAGCCAAGAAAAGAGACTCGATCCGTGCAAAAGATGCACTTCTCAAGGTTACCAAATAAACGTGCCTCGCGTAAGGCATTAAAAACAGCACATAAGTGATCCATATGTTCATCCAAAGACTTGCTATAAATTAAGATATCATCAAAGTAAACTACCACAAATCGACCAATGAAAGCTCTTAAAACCTCATTCATTAGGCGCATGAATGTACTAGGTGCATTAGTCAACCCAAAAGGCATTACTAACCATTCATACAATCCGAATTTAGTTTTGAAAGCTGTTTTCCATTCATCTCCAAGTTTCATTCTAATTTGGTGGTAGCCACTACGCAAGTCAATCTTTGTGAAAATTACAGAGCCACATAATTCATCAAGCATGTCATCAAGCCTAGGAATAGGGTGACGATATCGAATGGTAATATTATTAATGGCTCTATAATCAACACACATACGCCAAGAACCATCTTTCTTAGGAACCAAAATTACAGGAACTGCACAAGGGCTAAGGCTTTCACGTACGTACCCACGGTCCAAAAGCTCTTGGACTTGCCGCTGAATTTCCTTAGTCTCCTCGGGGTTGGTTCGATAAGCAGCGCGGTTTGGCAATGATGCTCCCGGAATCAAATCAATTTGATGCTCTATCCCTCTCATAGGTGGCAGCCCCGGGGGTATCTCAGCTGGAAAAATGTCCTCATACTCCTGCAAAAGGTTAGTGACAGCAGACGGTACCGAGCTAACATCATCATCAAGTGAAAACAAAGCTCATTTGCAAACTAAAGTATAGCATACATCGTCATTAGAAATTTCAGCAAGGTCACTTTTTCTTGCAAGCATAACAGCACCCTTCAATTTAATTCCTTGAGCCTTAACATTAGGGGCTAACTTCTCTTGTTTAGGTGGGTAAATAGAATTTGCTACTTGCTGATTTTCAGATTTAACCTCATGCAAACTAGCAGTTCGTGCTTTATCATGTTGTACAATTTGAGCTGGGGTCAAGGGAACCAAAGTAACTTTCTTTCCTTTATGCACAAAAGTGTATGTATTACTTCTACCATGATGTGTAGCATCTTTATCAAATTCCCAAGGACGACCCAATAAAAGTGAACAAGCTTCCATAGGTACTACGTCACAATCAACAGAATCAACATAGGTACCAATGGAAAAAGAAACTCTACAAGTTTGTGTTACCTTAGCTTTACCTGAATCATTCAACCACTGAATATGGTACGGATGGGGGTGTGGACGTGTGGTCAAGCCAAGCTTCTTGACCAAATCTGTACTCACCAAGTTATTGCAGCTACCTCCATCAATGATGACACGTGCTCGTCGATTGTTGATAACGAAGAAAATCTGGAATAAATTGTGGCGTTGCAGCTTCTCAGGTTGTTGTACCTGTGCACTAAGCACTCGCTGCACAATGATATTCATGTAGGCGGCCGTGTCTTCGCTACCAAAGATTTCGCCGTCCTCCTGAACAGCTTGTTCTTGATCCTCATCATCTTCAATGTCAGAGGTGCTGATGTACCCATCGTCTGTAGCAATGTATGCTCGCTGACTAGGGCACTCCCGCTGCATATGCCCAAATCCATGGCAGCGGTGGCACTGAACGCTAGGAGTGCATCCCGTTGAGGCGACAGAGGATGCACTCTTTGAAGGTTCCTGCATAGAATTTTTAACTGAACTGGAAGGTCGTGGAGAAGACGATTTGACTCCAGACTTATCCTTGCTCGCTGGTGGGGGCACCCGATAGGAAGATGCCTTGGGAAGCCCCGAAGATCGTGGTGTGTATGTGGTGCCAACCTTGTTCTTGCCCTGCAAATCACGCCCCTGCAACTCCTTCTCTGCAAGCATAGCAAACTAAAACAACTGGTTGACAGTGTTAAATTCCTTATAATCAACTATGTCCTGAATTTCACGCCTCAAACCCGAATAAAAACGAACAATAGAATCCTCGGGCCCCTCCACTATGCCACAACGCATCAATCCTTTCTGAAGGTCACCATAGTAATCCTGCACAGCTTTATCTCCCTGTTCTAATTGCATCAGTTTCTTACGGAGGTCTCTATGATATGATGGTGGCACAAATCTATCACGCATAGCAACCTTAAGCTCTTCCCAGGTACTAGGTGTTGTATTCTCTGCAGCTAAACCAGTCCACCAAATGATAGCAAAATCTTTAAACTCACTAGTGGCTTGTCTAACCCTATGTTCCTCAGGCACTAGGTGGGAACTAAATTTTTGCTCGACTATCATCTCCCAATCAAGGTATCCCTCAGCATCATAATGGCCCGAAAAGGAGGGTATTTTAAATTTAACCTTAGCATAAGGATCATCGAGAGCACGATTACGATTACCTTGGTGGCGGTTGAAGTGTTGAGCGCCACCCATACCTGTGGTGTTTGTGTGTAGACGATGGCGTAATCTGTTTTGCCTTGTTGCTGCTCGATCAACATTACCATCGGTGTCATATACTGCATCCTCGAGTCCTCCGGTGTTGCTGCCATCATGGACTTCTTGGTCAGGTGGCGGCTGCACTTCTAAGGCAGCTACCCTGTCGGTTAGTGCAGACAAACGTTTGTCCAATCTCTCAAGGGTGTTGCCGAGCTTGAGGTCAATGAGCGCGTCGGTGACAGCCTTGGCTATTGCCTCAGTCATCTCCTTCTGAACATTATCTACAACAGATTGTAGTTGGTCTTGGCTGACGCATTCCGACCAGTCTTTGGGCATTGTATCCTCACCGTTACCTGGCATTGTAGACACAAAACAGGAACAAACAGTGAAAGTTATCCCTAATAATCTACTACGTAGGTGGAGTAGTGCCTCTCAAGATCACAGCAAAAGGAGACCCCTTCTCAAGCTCTTACAAGGTTCTTACCAGCAAGGTCAAGGATACCTGGAAGGCGTAGCACTGCGATTACAGGGGTCAAAACTTATATTGTCCAGAAGAAGTATGTGGAGTTAAGGCAAGCAGGCCAAATATGTGAATGGAACACAATTCAAAAACAGAAAGTAATGTTGAATTATAGTCCCAAATACTTGCTCTCGTTGCTGGTCTAACGTGTTCCAAGTACCAGATGTGATAACAAAATGGAGAAATAAGTATGATGGATAGCAAGAGTAATAGGAAACAAACACAAGAGAGTACACGCTCACAATTATAACAAACTGTCTTCTCTATGTGCTCCTCTAAATATTGTTCCTCTTTTGCCCCCTCTCAATTTTTCTATTTTTTGGGGTGTCGTTGTTTTTTTGGGAACTTTCAATTTTTTTAAATTTTTTTTTGATATTTTTTTCTTGACTTAGGAGCACACAAGAAGTAACCACAAAAAAATTGAGCTTAAACCAGTAAAAGGCGTGGCCTATGGAAATTTCAGAAGATGGGTCCAAAATTGAGGAAAAGCTTATGACCAGGAAAAGAGGATCTTGTGACCAGTTTTTGACCAAAATAAATTTTTCGAACCCCAGCAAAGCTGGGGATGGACAGATTCGAAAATTTTTTCTGATCGATTCTGATATCTGGAATGTCGAAATCCGAGTTCGTACGCGAAAACTGGACCAGTTTCAAGTTTGGACTACGAATTAGAGGACAAAACAGGAACAATGCGCACAAAAGTGGTCACGGTGGCTAGGCTTTGATGGAAACGATGGAGAAAACACACAAACTGGACTCTAACACAACCTAACCAGCAACAAGCCCTTGATCAGGACACAAACTCAACACGACGGAATCTGAAAAGAATTATGCAAAAGGCTAAACATGGTTTTTGGGATAGGGAAAAACCTAACACTATTTTTTTTTGCTTTTCTGTGGACTCTAGGACGAAGGCAAAATCAAACTAAACTAGGGTAAAATTGAACCTGACGGTATACCTGAAGCTCTGATTACCAATTGATGTGAACTAGGGTTCCCGATCTTCCGAAAGGTTCTGATAACTCTCGATTTGGTGGAGTCACGACACAATTCGATCCGGCTTCCGAACAACTCGGTTCTAAACCCCGCAATCGCAGCACCACGACCCCTCTGGTTATCGACCGGCGTTGCACGGTCGACCTCGCCAAGAAGGCTAAGTCCTTGCCTGCGAATCGAGAACACACGCAAGAACACAAAGGAATGCAACCAAATTGCAGATGAATGATTAATCTCACAAAGTTGGGGTCTGACAAACCGACGGCGGCGGCGAAACTGTTATCAACAGAATAATCTAAGCAAAACCCAACCCTAATGTAGATGGTGACTACTGATTATATAGGCTAAGGAACGTCAAAAGACCCCTATTCGCGTCCCTAGGGAGCGCCGACACGTTACAAGGCCCAAACGGCCCAATAGACGGCGACATAGCACCCTGACAGATTCTGGATGGTGACTTGTTTCGACGATTCCCGTTGATTCCGAACAGCTTTTTACATGGGACCACTTGGGTTGGTTTCCTTATCAAATAAGCTTTCCATCCATATATGGATCATCGAAAACGGAGTCCATACGCGTCCTGGGTGACCAGTTCAAGGCAGACTGGTCCTGAACTGCGAGGCAGACTCGAACTCAACTTGGTTTGATCCTCCATCTTTATCTTTATCCGGGCGCCCTCGCTGGTCCTCCACGCCTCCAAGCCCTCCTCCATGTGTCTCCTGGACCTCTCCTTCATTCATAAGCACAATATAATCATTAGGTAGCAATCTATTCTCAAAATCATATAAGGAGTTACTTAGGAACGAGCTCACCTCTAAATTTAATTGACGCGCGCGAGCTCTAGTGATTGGACCTTGAATGTCCAGTAGTGGATCATTGTGTGTATGTGAAAAAGTGATGTCCTCATCAGTAGGTATGAATTGTGGCAACATTGTATCACTCCCTTAACCACCTGTTCATTTAATGAGATCTACGTTGCCGCTGCTCAAGTCAAGTGCTCACTAACTGGGAGCGACGGCGATTCGAATCGAATTCCTATCTAGCTAGAGGGGTATTTCTAACACTCACCGAGTCACGCCTGGCGAGGGCTGCTCAGGTCATCTTTTGTACTGTTCAGGAATCGCGGGTCCGAATAATGTCACGTCCCCAAGGGCGACACTCTGCCAGGTGATAGGAACTCTAACCCCCCTTGGTCTCACGCCAATGTCCCTAAGCACATCCTTTCTCTCCTCTAAGATGCAACCTACCATTCGATTCCCGGCCTGAACCATACTACTCGACTTCGCGGTCGGAACGACTTATCCGGCCAACTAAGTGTTAGACTGCGTTCAACATGACTCAAGGACGTACAGCGAAGCGGTCCTTAAAATACTCAGACGGGCATAGCTTCACACCCAAGACATGAAGTGTCATGCGGCTGTACTATCGAACTCCCGCCCGGTCTCAATTTCATTTTAAAGGCATGGTTCCATCCACGATAGCCATAAAGCTACTCGTGACTCCTTCCTACATCTCGCGGATGACCGGAAATCACCCGACTTCTACCGTACTAAGCATGGCTAAGCATTGACACGTGCCTAAACCTAATATAGGATTAAGTACGATATCTGGACAAGGACAGGTATAATGCAACAAGTGTTTTCATATAACTCCTACAACTTAATGCAGTAAACAATTAAAAGTACTCAAGATTACTTTATAAAAACATTAGGTTCAGCATGCACCGGGGCTTGCCTTTTAGAAAGGTCGAGGGCCGGTGGTCAGGGCACTCGGGTAAGTCTTCAGCGGCGTCTCCTCCGCCGACTGGTTCCGCTGGCTCTTCTGGCTGGTCCTGGACCTCCTCCGGTATCGCTGGCTCGAACTCGAGGAGTGTTACCCCCTCCGGTACACCTATTGCATGAATGCACAATAAATATTATGGATGCATAAAGGTGCAACATGCTCGGAATGAAATGCATTTCAGAAATAAAAATACTCTAATCAAGTCACTTTATCAGTACGTGCAAATCTCTTCTCCGGTGGAGAAGTACTTACCTAAGCTACTTAACCTAAGATACAGCTGTTCTTCTTCGGTTAAGGCCCTAACACCTAACAAAGACAAGAGTGACATTATTTAGGTTACCACATCCAACCCAAAATATCACAATAAGACATTCTGGACAGCAGCTACTTGTTTCTAACATAACTGGAGATTCCCAACTCCAAAAGGTATGATCTAAGACAATCTGAAAAGCTTATGAAATGCACCACAAAATATTTTCAGACCACAACACTTAATTCCAAAGTTTACCTAGTCGAAATTCCAAAGTTCCAGAATATGTCCTCCCCAAACAGAGAGCAGCCAATTCTGGACTGTCACTTAAAACAGCAATAACTCCCAAACTACTAAGCCAAATGCTCCCAAATTTTGACACAAGCTAGTTTATCAAGTTTACTACAACTTTGGTATTTACAAGTTTTCCAGCAAACACTTTTATCAAAGGCCAAACCCAAAGATACTACCAGATGTTCAGAAAACCTAGAATCACAAAGATTAAATATTTATTTATGTGGCAAACATCCCTTAAGACCAAACTAATATTACCACAAGTTCACATAGGTCACAACAACACCAGAAAGTAAGGTGTGCCTACCTAAAATATTTATTTAAACTCATTTCTTAATTTACTTAAGTAATTAAGTGGAATTTTAAACATATATGTAAACTGCTCCTAAAATTCTACAAACTTTACAGGAGGCTCTATGAACCAAAAAGAGACCACTGTAAAAATTTGAACTAAAATTATTTACAGAAACTCCCCAAACAAAATTCACAAGCCCAAAAGGCACATTTTTGTATAATTAACAAATCATATTAAAAAGTGTCAAACAACAGATTTCCTAATTTTCTTGGACACTTTAGGGTACCAAGACGTTCTCCAAAAAGTTATAAGAACATTGCACATGTAGAAAAATTACTAAAATCCGTTTAAGTATTTCCTAAAATAACAAGATAGCATTATAACTTGAAAAGTACTTAAGCACTACTGCCCAAATTTTTACCAAAGCTAGAGCAAGTATAAATTAGCCTACCCACCAAATTTCATAATTTTTAGAACACTGAAACTCAAGATATGATTTAAACAAGTTTGCATGCAATCTAAAACACATTTCAAAAACCTATTTAAATCTCCTAGAAACTAAACATCACATAACCAATTAATATTTTTCTAAAATACTACACACCATGTAGATCCTAACAAAATTTATCTCATAATTTTTGGGCAAGTAAAACCCTAGATCTATATTTTTCCAAATCTTAACAAAAACTATGACAGAATAAATAAAAATGAAATAAATCTTATTTGTTACTGGGCCGGCCCGAGAAAAGACGCGGCCCACGACGCACGCGTGGCCTGCTCAGGTCGTCCCGCCCGCGCGTGCGTGGGGCTGACAGCGCGGGCCCGCAGGCCATAGAGAGAAGAGCGGAGGGGGAAGACGGCCGCGACTCCAGCGAGCTCTAGCTCACCGACGACGGCGCCTCCGGCGACGGAAAGAGCACCAACGGATTCCCCGTGACTTTCCGCATCGACCGAACCTAGCTTGTCTGACCCTAACCCACCCTAGCTACGACGGCCATGGCAACCGCGGCTCGGAGGCAGCACCCGGTGGCGCTCCGACGAGCTCTAGGAGCAAGGGACCTAGATTGGGCGTGCTACGGCTTCCAGAGGAGATGGCGGACCTATCCATGCTAAGGACAAGGACAGAGGTGGGGCGAATGCGGCTGACCGCGTGAGCACCGCGACGGTGGCCATGGCGTGGCAGCGCACGACCGCGTTCCGGCGTGTACCGTCCACCCTAGCCGGTAACATCATCGCCTAAGCTTCTCTACCCGATCCGGAACCCAGAACAGTAACTAGCAAGAATGGAGGGTGACAGTAGGGAGCTGGCCACGGTGAGCCACCGTGCGGACGATACGTCGGCGAGGTCTCACCGTGGCGGAAATGGAAATTCACCTTCACCTCTGCACGATTGGTTCAGGCAACGGATGGAGGAGGTGGAGGGGACTCTGGCGGAGCGGTGGACGGGGTTTGGGAGACTGTAGTGAGACAATGAGCTCGGGCGAGCACGGAGAAGGATGCGGTGGCAATGGCGCCTCTGTTTTTCGCCTCGGCGAGCACGGCAAGAGCGAGAGTGAAAGGGAGGGGTGAGTGCGAGTGGTGGAGGTTGAGGTGTCGGCCCCGACTTCACACCCGCGCGCATGCTCGGGACGTGGAGGCGATGGCAGGGCGCGAGCGCCACGCGGCTCCGTTGCTCTGCGCGGCCGCCACGACAGCGAAGCTGTCTGTCGACTGAAAGGAGCCGACGTGGTGGTCTGACAGCGACAATTTGACGGTGAATATCTCCCAAACCAGCTAGATTTAGTCGAAGATGACTACATCAATTATGTAGAGCTACATGAGGGCTATAACTTTGTCAATTGGCTCTAGGGCTGGTTTGGCTTAGTTATTAAGATATAGCGTCCTAAAGTGAGGCACCCGAAACTGAAACTGAGTTTCAGTGAGTCACACCGACTGAAACCCATTTTTCCAGGCACCATAACTCCTAAACCATTTAGAACTAGGTGATGGTGATGTTGACAATGTTGTAGAGCTAGGTGAGTACTACAAAAGTGTCAATATGAGTTGGGGCTGGTTTGGTCTGGTTTGCAAACTACAAGCTTCCAAAGTAGGCCACAGTAAAACTAGAGGGACACTTTTGAGACTTAGAAAAATTCTAAGTGTTGAGACAGCCCCTCTAGCTGACTTGTAGGCCATTTTTGAGCATGTTCTAGCTAGTTTCATGAGATGGTCATATTGAGACTTTTGTTCCCCCTAAAATTCCCTACAACTTTGCTTAAGGGTGCTCCTCCATGCAAGGTCTGTAAGCTAGGCTTTTTAGTTGGTCAACTAGAGCATCCTAGAGCTAAATGCTGGTCAACTACACCTTGGAGGGCATTTTGGTGATTTTGGTCAACATGAACCTTGCTCCATTAGTGACCCAAAGTATAACTAAGGTGTTGTGAGATATAATTGGCTACTCTACCCTTTAGTTACACCAATTCTCTAGTGTCACATGATGTGACCAAACAAAGTTCTAAAACAACCACCTTAGTTGCAACCACATAAAATAACATGAAATGATGCATGCTTATGCTCATGCAAATGCAATGCAGTTATGGAGCTAAACACCTGAGGTGTTACACCAGCTGTAACAGAACCGACCAAATTATAAGAGCACAAGTACAAAAACAAGCGTCGAAATGCTCAAATTTTTGAACTTGAGCCCATATAATCCCGGTAGTCAATCGAAACCACGAAGGATTTCAAACCAACTCTTTTACAACCAAGATCGCATCGTTCAACATACATATCACACGTTACATTTCACAAATAGAGCAGAAGTTTGCTTACAACACCCGGAGTCACAAATTATTACAAACCAAGTTTATAAAGTAGCGAAAGCATAACACACGCATTAGTTCACATACTACTGCCAGTATTATAGATCACCATCCCACAAAAGCATTAAGGAAAGGAACTAACAGACGATCATGCCCGAGTGATCTAGTCCTTGTCACCCGCGGGGTGGAGGCAGGTCTTGCAGAAGCCCTGATAAAGCATGTCATCTGCAACAGGAGGGAATAAACCCTGAGTACGGGAATGTACTTAGCTAGACTTACCCATCGAAACAGAAAATAAGAGACACCAAGGATCATGCAAGGCTTTCATAAGTGGAGCTGGCTGACATTACCTTTTGTGGAAAAGCATAAGTAATTTAAACTCTTTTAACCTGTACTAGCATTTATTTTTAGCATTAACTTGTCATCTATCTTAGCACCTGTACTAAACATTCACTTGAGTATAATCAAACAATAATATTATTATATCCATAGCAGGTATAAATTGCAGCAACATTATATCATTCACTTAACCATCTGTTCAATTTAATAAGATCTACGTTGCCGCTGCTCAAGTCAAGTGCTCACTAACCGGGAGCGACGGCAATTCGAATCGAATTCCTATCCAGCTAGAGGGGTATTTTTAACACTCACCGCGCAGGCCCCTACCAGGGTCGCACAAGCCACCTTTCGTACAATTCAGGAGTCGCGGGTTCGAATGATGTCGCATCCCCAAGGGTGACACTCTGCCAGGTGCTAGGGACTCTAACCCCCCTTGTCTCACGCCAATGTCCCCAAGCACAACGTTACTCTCCTCCAAGATGTGATCTACCATTCGACTCCCGGCCTGAACCGAATTACTCAGCTTCACGGTCGGAACGGCTTATCTGGCCAACTAAGTGTTAGACTACATTCAACATGACTCAAGGACGTACAGCGAATCAGTCCTTAAATGACTCAGATGGGCATAGCTCCGCACCCAAGACGTGAAGTGTCTTGTGGCTGCACTATCGAACTCCCACCCGGTCTCAAATTCATTTTTAGGCATGGTTTCATCCATGATAGCCAACATAGCCACTCGTGACCCATTCCTACATCTCGCGGATGATCGGAAATCACCTGACTTCTACCAGACTAAGCAGGGCTAAGCATTTATACATGCCTAAACCTAATTTCGGGTTTAAGTAAGATATCTGGACAAGGACAGGTGTAATGCAACAAGTGGTTCCATACAACTCCTACAACTTAATGCAGTAAACAAGTAAAAGTACTCAAGACTTATATTTAAAACAATTGGGTCAGCATGCACCGGGGCTTGCCTTTTAGAAAAGAGGACGGGCGGTGATCTGGGCACTCAGGTAGGTCGTCTGTGGGAACTCCTTCACCTGCAGGATCCTCGAGCTCCCTCGGCTGCTCCTGATCCTCCTCCGGAACTGTTCCCTTGAACTCGAGGAGTGTTACCCCCTCCGGTACATCTATTGCATGAATGCACAATAAATCTCATGGATGCATAATGAATGCAATATACTCGGAATGGAATGCATTACAGTAATTTAAGTACTCTATTCAAGTTACTTCACATTACGTGCAAAACTCTTCACCGGCGGAGAAGTACTTACCTAATCTACACAACCTAATGTACAACTGTTCCTCTTCAGTTAAGGCCCTAACACCTAAAAATCATAAGAACAACATTACTTAGGTTACCAATAACAAATCATCAAATATCGTAACAACATATTCTGGACAGCAGCTACGTATTTCTATCATAAATGGAGATTCCCAAATCCTAAAGGCATGATACAAGACATTCTGGAAAGCTTATAAAATACCCTACAATTCATTTTCAGACCTCAACAATAAATTCCAAAGTTTACCTAGTCAAAATTCCAAAGTTCCAGAAATCTGTCCTCTCCAAACAGAGAGCAGCCATTTCTGGATAGCCACTTTAAACAGTTATAACTCCTAGGCTACTAGGCCAAATACCATCAAATTTCGACACAAGCTAGTTTCACCAGTTTACTACCACTTTGGTATTCACAAGATCTCCAGCAAACAATTTTATCAAAGTTCAAATCCAAAATTGCTACCAGCTGTCCAGAGACCTAGAAATGTGAAAATTAACTATTTATTCATGTGTCAAACTTCCTCTATGACCAAACCAAAGATACCACTAGTTCACTCATGTCATGAAAACACCAGAAAGTAAAGTGTGTCCACCTAAAACATTTATTTTAACCCTTTTCATAATTTACTTAATTAAATAAGTGAGAAATTTAACTTATTTTCAAACTACTTAGAAAATTCTAAACAAATTACATGAGGCTCTATGGGCAACTAGGAGGCTACTGTAAAAATTTGAACTAAATTTATTCATAGAAACTCCCTACACAAAATTCACAAGCTAAAAAGGCTGATTTTTGCATAAATAGAAAACCCTAATGAAAATTGTCAAACAACAGATTTCATATTTTTCCTAGTATCATTCTACCCTAAGAACAACATTCCCAAAATTTTACCTTTACTGGAACTATAGAAAAATTATGAAAATTCATTTAAGTATCCCCAAATATAAAATAATAACATCATAACTTTAAAAATACTCAAGCAATAGAATCCAAACTGTTACCAGAGCTAGTATATACATGAAAGAACATACTCACCAAATTTCATAATTTTTGGAACACATAAGCTCAAGATATGGTTTAAACAAGTTTGCATGCAATTTAAAACACATTCCAAAACCCTAATTAATATTTCCAAAAAATAAAAATCACATACCTATTTGATATTTTTCTTAAATACTACACTTCATGCAGAGCCCAACAAAATTTAAATCATAATTTTTGAGCAAGTAAAACCCTAGATATGAAATTCCTAAACATCATCTAAATCTGTGAAATATAACTCAGAAATCAACCCTAGCTACAGTACTAGGCCGGCCTGACTCGCCAACGCGGCCCAGCCAGCGCGCGGCCTAACCGATTCCCGCCCGTGCGCGTGCGTCTGCCAGGAGGGACCTGCTGTCAGCGAGAGAGGGACAGGGGAGCGGCGAGCCGAGAGCTCCGGCGAGCGGATTCACGCCGCCGGTGGCTCCTCTGACCAAGCCGAGCACACCACCGTGCTCTCCACACAAAACCGCACCTAGTCATGCACTTTTCCCCAACACTACCGCACCAGAGCACCCGTGCCGACGGTGAGGGCGGACGGCAGCGAATGCGTGGCGGTACGCCGGCGAGCTCCGGTCGCTAGATGGCCGGCAGAGGGGTGCACCCGCTTCCTGGAACACTAGCGGACCTTCCGAGGCTACGCAAACAGATTGGGATGGAGTGGAGCGGCTTGGCCGCGTGAGCACCTGGCCATCGGCCATGGCGTGGTAGTGCGCGGCCGTGTTTCGGCTTGACCGGACCGAGACTAGCGGTAGCGTCATCACCCGAGCATCTAGGTGTGATGGGGAAGAGGGGACGTGAGCGAGGGAAGGTGGAGGAGTGCGGTGCGGTGCTAGCCATGATGTCCCTAACCACGGCGGAGCTTCGGTGGCATTTGGGATGGCCGGAGGCGGCAATGCGGCTCACCTTGGGCTCGATTGAAGTCACGGGTTGGTCGAGGAGGTGCAGGGTAGGGTGGCGGAGTGAGGGGCGCGATTTGATTTGGCCGGTAGGAATGCGGTGGCGAGCTCTCATGACCGTGGCAAGGCATGTGGTGGCGATGCGGCTCGGTGCGTCTGCCTGAGCGCGGAAGGAGCGAGAGAGAGGGCAGAGGCGCGAATGAGGTTGGGCAGCATCATGGCGCCCTTGAAGCCCTCACGGTCTGACTGGTGGGGCCATGGCCGGCGTACGGCTACCACCGCGCGGCCACGCGTCGACGACGGCCTGCGCCCGGTCAGCCACGCTGCTCTGACAGACTGAAACGAAGCCGACATTCAGTGACTGACAGGGCAAGTTTGACGCTTATTATCTCCTAATCCAGCTCGAGTTAGCAGAAGACGATAATACCAAAATGGTAGAGCTACATGAGGTCTACAATTTTTTCAATTGGCTCAAGGACTGGTTCAGCCTAGTTTGTGAGTTACAAGTTGTCAAAGTGAGGTATAGTGAAACTGAAAATTCCAATTTCCAGACTTAGAATTTTTCTAAGTGTTGATCACCATTCAAGCTGACTTGTGGGCCATCTTTGAGCATGTTCTAGTCATTTTCATGAGATGGCCATATTAGAACTTTTGTTCCTTATGAAATTCTCTACAACTTTGCTTAAGGTTTCTCCTCCATGCAAGATTTCTAAGCTAGACTTTTAAATTGGTCAAACTAGATCACTCTAGGGGTCCAAACTTAGTCAACAACATTTGGAAGGGCAATTTGGTAATTTTGGTCAACATGAATATTGCTCCACTACTTACCCTAAATGTAATTAAGGTGATATAAGACCTAATTAGCCACTCTACACACTGGTTGCACAAAATTCCTAGTGTCACATACTTTGAAACAAGTAATTCAATACTTTCACCCAAATGTTGCAAGCTCATGTTGCACATGTTGCATAAGTGTGTTGCATAGCACTTGCTAATTATGTTACACTAAAGTGGTTGAAATGTATCAAAAGGAAATTGCACATATGGTACTTGTGTGTTGCACACTACTCACTTTCTTAATACACATGAAATATAAACACCTGTTGCAATGTTTCAAAAGCATGTTTCACAAATTGTAAGCTCATGCATGAAATGAATGATGCTCACACTCATGAATGAGATGATTAATGTTAATGCTCATGAAATGCAATGCACTTAAGGAAGCCAAACACCTAGGGTGTTACAGTTACCTTGTGTGCGCTTCACCGCGCGAGGTATGGAACCCAGAGGAGGATCCAGTGTTGTGAAGCCCATTGACATTGATCCGGAGGACATTAGGCTACATGACACCGATAGCAGTGAGCTTAGCGCTTCTACAGCGAGCAACACAATGCTCCCGTAGCTCGAGGCTACCGATGCCGAGAAAGCTCTAAATGATGAAGAAAGAAGAAAAAGGAAAGCAGCTAGAAAAGAGAAAAAAGAAGCAAGAGAGAAGAAGAAGAAAGAGTAGTAACGGTTAGAAGACAAGAAGCAAAGAAAAAAAAGAAAGAAAGCTCAAGAGAGAAGCAAGAAGAAAAAGAAGAGAAGCTAGGAAGAAGAAGGAAGAAGAAGAGAAGGAAACAAATGCAACATCAAGTGACATGTCAAGTAGTTATGAAGATGGAGATGATGATGAGTCCTACCAAGTGTCAAAGGGGGCAAGAAGGAGAAGAAGGGAAAGGGCAAAGCTGACAATAATAAATATGTCGTCGTATCCTTTAACTATTCTTCTATGCCTATGACTAACCATGATCGGAGGTCTTTCATCAATGTACCCACGGGCAAGTTACCTCATTTTGATGGGACTAACTTTGCCAAGTGGAAGCACTTGATGAGAGCCTATCTTATAGGTCTTTACCACAACATTTGAGAGATTATGTGCAATGGATTTGAGCCATCGGTTGATCCCAAGAATCCAACACTAGAAGAAATGAGAATCATTCACCTTAATGGTCAAGCCACAAGTGTGTTGCTTCGTGCTTTGGATGGTGATGAGTACAATAGAGTGATTGGTGTTGATGTTGCTAAGCAAATATAGGACACTTTGCACCTTGCACATGAAGGGGTTGACAAAGTGAGGAAGGCAACAATTGATTTTGTTGATGGCAAAGCTCAACCGGTTCATGATCATGGATGGAGAAGGGCCACAAGAGATGTTTGATAGATTGATGACCATGGTGGGCAAGATTAGAGGCTATGGTTGTGATGAGCTAGATGATCACAAAGTTATCATGATTATGTTGGAAGCTTATTCACCTAGAAATGAGACCATAGTGACTCTAATTAGAGACAAGAAGAAGTCTGAGTACTTCACACCAAATGGTATACTTGGGAGGATCTTGACTTTTGACATGCAAAGAGAAGAAGCAAATGAAAGGAAGAAGCTTGGTGAGTTGCAAGCAAAGCTAGATGGCATAAAGATCAAGGATTTAGCTCTCAAAGCAAATAAATCAAGCAAGCAAGGCTCTACTAGCAGTCCAAGGTCAACAAGCAAGCTTCAACATGCAAGCCCAAAGCAAGCAACCAAGTCCAAGAGCAAGTAGAGACCACATCATCCTCAAGTGAGAGTAAAAATGATGATGATCAATATGAGAAGGTTGATGATGTTGCTCTCTTTATGAAGAGGTTTCACAAGGGCTAAAGAAGCAATGCTACAAGGTAGTAAAGAGAAAGTTTCCAAATAAGAAAAAGAGGACATGCTACAATTGTGGTAGCACCAATCACTTCATTGCCAAGTGTCCATATGAGATAAAGGACAACAAATACAATAGGGATAAGAAAGAGGAGAAGGCCAACCATAGAAAGAGCAAGAAGTACATGGGTGAGGCTCACATTGGGTATGAATGGGACTCAACTAAAGAGAGCACAAGTGAAGAGGATGAGAAGATTGCAACCATAGCTATCCACAAGTCATCCCCTACACCAAGGCTCTTCAACAACATGTCCGATGATGACTACTACTCCCCTCGCATTTGTCTCATGGCAAAGGGTGAGAAGGTAAAATCCAAATCAAAGGCCAAACCTCCTCCACCTCCTAATGATATCTCTAGTAGTGATATTAGTGACAGCTCTAGTGATGATGAATCTAGTGATGAAGAAATAAACATGATAACTAAAATTTTGATAGAAAGACCAAACTATTCATCGCTAAGCTAATGGAGGACTTAGAGAGTGTCCAAGTCAAGCTAGAATGTAGAGAGGAAACTCTTATCCAACAAGAGGGTCTCTATATTGCTAGCAAGGAAGCTCTTGCATTAGAGAGAAGTGAGGTGGAATCCTTGCGCAAGGCTTTGGCCAAAGAGTAAGGGGACCATGCTATCACAAAGAAAGAAAATATTGCTCTCAAGAAAAAGTATCATGACTTAGATGAAAAGCACAAAGAACTTAAGTAGTAATATAACAATCTTTAGGATAGCAACTCACATCCCTCTAAGGCAAAGGATACCTCCATTCCCTCCACTAGCCAAGGTTGTGAAAAATGTTATAATCTTGATTTGAATGCTTATTCCACTAACCTTGCAAACATGGAGGCAATAAGAAAAGAGATTGCTAGACTCAATGAGATCATTAGCAAGGGTTCCTTGAATGGTAAGGCTCAAGAAAGTGACAAGAAGGTGAATAAACCAAAAGAGCCTAAATTCAAGTAAGGGAGACATCCCTCAATCAAGCATGGGCTCAACCACATAAAAGAAGCCAAGACAAATGCTAGAAAGATTGTGAATGGCTATGAGTGTGTGAAGTTTTAAAGGAAGGACAGAATTGGTGTAGAGCAGTCTGCACAGACCGTGATAGTGCCGCAGTGAAGGGCGGTATTGCCGCGCCCCATGGGAAGGCTACCAATTCAGTTCCTGATCAGACTAAGCCCAAGAACAAGGTGTCTCAGCAGAAATAGGTTCAACAGAAACCAAAAGAATTAGTGTGGGGCACTATGAACAAGTATGCCTACCAGCCCAAGTTCCAACCACCTCGACAAAGCTTGACTTCTTTCTTTGTTTTGAGGAACAACAACAGTGGAAAAGTGGTTGCCAAATATGTTGGAAAGGAAACCAACATATATAGAAATACATCTATTTGGGTTCCTAAATTTCTTGTGACTAATATGCAAGGCCCCAAGTCTAGTTGGGGACCTAAATCTAGCAACTAAACTTGTTTTGCAGGCATACTCCTCCGGTGGATCAAGTTGGGTGCTTGATAGTGGATGTACAAATCACATGACTGAAGAAAGGAGTATGTTTTCATCATATTCCCCGAGGATGGATTCAAATGAAAATAGTCTTTGGAGACAACTCCAAAGGGGATTTGATTGGTCTTGGTAAATTTGCTATAACCCTTGAGCATTCAATTACAAATGTTCTACATGTTGATTCATTGAGTTACAATTTGTTGTCTATTTCTCAATGGTGTGAGATGGGCTACAATTGTCTCTTTACGGATAAGGGTGTGAAAGTCTTTAGAAGGGAGGATTACTCTATTATCTTTACGGGTCATTTAAAGAATAAGCTTTACCTAGTTGATTTCAACAAATGTAAAGCTAATCTTGAGACTTGTTTAATGGCAAAATCTAGCATGGTGTTGATGGTAGATAAGTGTCATTTTTAACCATCAACATAGCATGAGAAAGGAACTAAAATATAATTACTAGCTAGATATAGGGGTTACACTAACAGAATTTCATGAGTTTTGGTGAATGTCTATTTCTGTAGGAGGTTATTAGGAAACAACCAAAGGAGGCCCACATGTCATATTTACGTAGAGTGAAAAGGGCCACATATATAAAAAGAATAATCTAGAAGACACGGGAAGCAAAACCCTAGGAGGTAGGACCCACCTATCACTGTGACAGGGGCAGGCGCCCCATCCCCCTAGGCGGCCACCCTACCTAGGTGGCCAATCAGGAGCCACCTTGCGGATCATGCCTCCACCGCCTTTGAGGATCAATAATAATCATCCATCAAGGTTAGTTTGATCCATGGGCTATGGTGCTTCCTAGAGGGCTATATAAGTAAGGCCCCTGGCCCTAGGAGAAATCCTAATTCATTCCAAGATACAGAGCATTCCTCTGAGAAGCCTCAGAGCCACCATCTCAATTAGATCTCTATAGTTTAGTAGCATAGCTACATAGGATTAGAACTAGAAGGAGGCAATCATTGCTTGGATTTTGGATCTGTCAAGAGGATTCTTGGTAATTCTCTCCTACTTTTATATTCGTTCTTGTATTATTCATCTAGTTCATCATTTGTATGAATATGACTTTAGTCTATTCTATCATATTGGATATGACTTTGCTCTATTTGATTATATTCTCAATTATATTGTTCTTAGTCTACTTTGATTATATGCTTGGCATAGTTAGATTAGAATTATATTCAAGTATAATATCGTATGGCGCTTGCTCATTAGATCGATGGGTGAGTGGTATATATTGTGTAAGCGTGGTGCCTAAACTGTATTTTTCTACGATTGCACCCTATATTCTGGACCGTGTGGTAGATCACGGGAGTGACAGTCCTGTTGAGTCATTCGTAGTCCACCTCCTAAGTATAGGGCAGGCAGAACACAACTATTATAGGGAAGTGATTGCTATGTTCTTCATCTTCCTTCGTAATATCACTATGCGTAGATATAACCTTCTCTTGCTATGATTGCCAAGTGTAATTGCACTAATCATCGTATGCTTTGACCTTATAGTTAGAATAACTTAGGAGTTATCTTTGTAGTTCATCCTAATCCATGCTAGTGCTATAAGCTTAGAGTAATCCATTGAGATGTTTATCTTTTATTATGTGGCTATGTGTTTATCAGTTATTCTTTATCATTTATATATACTATTTATCTTGTGACACTTACCCTGTATGAGAAGATAGATAAAGACATGGTTATGCTCTCCATTACCACATGCAGTGATGCTCATTGCTCATTATCCTTAGCACTCCCTTCCCAGTGGTAAAAATATAAATAACGATACCTGGATTACTCCTGGTTAAAATGCTACATCAGTATTATCTGTGCACTTGCGGATTTCATATTCATTCTAGAGGAGCATTTGCATTTATTAATACCAGCACCTCTGGCGCCATGCTGGGGATGACAACCAAGCTTAGGTAGCGTTAGAGGTGTCAACACATGGGTTGGCTTTGACATCACTGACTAGCCCATGTTGGGATGAGGAACTTGGCCAAACTTCAAAAGGACGAACACATCCTTAGACTAACAAATGTTCACTTTGAAAAAGATAGGATATGTGGTGCTTGTCAAGCTGGAAAGCAAGTTGGTGTACCTCACCCACCAAAGAGCATCATGACCACCACACAACCATGGGAGCTTATACACATGGATCTCTTTAGACCAGTCGCCTACCTAAGTATCGGGGGTAATAAATATGGTATTGTTATTGTTGATGACTATTTTCATTTCACTTGGGTATTTTTCTTGATTGACAAGTGTCAAGTTCGAGACAAAGTGAAGACATTTGTTAGAAGAGCTCAAAAGGAGTTCGGTCTTCCCATCAAGAAAGTGAGAAGCGACAATGGGACCAAATTCAAGAACACTCAAGTTAAGGAGTTTCTTGATGAAGAGGCATCAAGCATGAGTTTTCAAGTCCATACACTCATCAACAAAATGATGTAGTACAAAGGAAGAACCGAACACTCATTGATATGGCAAGAACAATACTAGATGAGTCCAAGACATTGGATCTATTTTGGTGTGACACTATCAACACCGCTTGTCATGCCATCAACCGTCTCTACCTACACAAGAAGTTGAAGAACACTTCATATGAGCTTCTAACCGGTAACAAGCCTAAGGTGTCTTACTTTAAAGTGTTTGGGTGTAAGTGTTTTATACTTAACAAGAAACCCAAAACCTCTAAGTTTGCACCTAAAGTTGATGAAGGTTTTCTTATTGGTTATGAATCAAATGAGCATGCCTATCGTGTTTTCAACAAAACCTCCGGGAGAGTTGAAATAGTGGTAGACGTGACATTTGATGAGTCTAATGACTCTCAAGTAGAGCAAGTTGATTTAAGTGTTGTAGGAAAGGAGCATCTACCATGTGAAGCAATCAAGCAATTGGCTATCGATGATGTTAGGCCACAAGAGGATGAAGTCACTGAAGTGGAGGTTCCTCAAGTTGATGCTGAAGAAATTTCTACTGATGTACCTGATGCTAGGGAGCAACAGACCCTTGCTACAAATCTACACAACGGCAGTGCTGCACCTAAGAGCGGTAATGCCGCACCCCCTCTTCTAGCAGCAGCAAGTCCAACACCGATTCAAGGACAGAACTGACAACCAATATTTGAGTAAGAAGAAGATGAAGGTTCAGAAGATGAACAAGAAGCAATCGAGCACCTAAGACTCAAGAAAATAATTCAACGGGATTACCTCGTTGACAACATTCTTGGAAGTCTTCGAAAGGGGGTATTGACACGTTCACATTTAGCAAATTTATGTCAATGTTACTTGTTTATTTCTCCTATGGAACCTCTCAAGGTAGAAAAAGCACTTGAAGATGAAGATTGGGTGATGGCAATGCAAGAAGAGTTGAATAACTTTGAGAGAAACCAAGTTTGGATATTAGTGGAAAGGCCCAAGACGAACGCGATTGGCACCAAGTGGGCCTTCCACAACAAGCAAGATGAGAATGGCGTGGTGACAAGGAACAAGGCAAGATTGGTTGCTCAAGGTTTCACTCAAGCAGAGGGCTTGGACTTTGAAGAAACTTATGCACCGGTGGCAAGGCTTGAGGCAATCTGAATGCTTCTAGCCTATGCTACCCATCATGACTTCAAGCTATATCAAATGGATGTTAAGAGTGCATTCCTCAATGGCCCTATACAAGAACTTGTCTATGTTGAGCAAGTTCTCTAACCACGTCTACAAACTCCAAAAGGCGATCTATAGGCTTAAGCAAGCACCAAAAACATGGTATGAATGCCTTAAGGATTTCTTGCTTAAACAATGCTTTGAAATAGGCAAAGCCAATCCTACCCTTTTCACTCACAAAGTTGGTAAAGATATATTTTTAACAGAACCGACCAAATTATAAGAGCACAAGTATAAAAACAAGCGCCGAAACGCTCAAATTTTCGAACTTGAGCCCATATAATCCCGGTAGTCAATCGAAACCACGAAGGATTTTAAACCAACTCTTTTACAACCAAGATCGCATCATTCAACATACACATCACACGTTACATTTCACAAGTAGAGCAGAAGTTCGCTTACAACACACGGAGTCGCAAATTAATATAAACAGAGTTCATAAAGTAGCGGAAGCATAACACACGCAATTAGTTCAAATACTACTGCCAGTATTACAGATCACCATCCCACAAAAGCATTAAGGAAAAGAAACTAACAGACGATCACGCCCGAGTGATCTAGTCCTCGTCACCCGCGGGGTGGAGGCAGGTCATGCAGAAGCCTTGATAAAGCATGTCATCTGCAATAGGAGGGAATAAACCCTGAGTACGGGAATGAACTCAGCTAGACTTACCCATCGAAACAGAAAATAAGAGACACCAAGGATCATACAAGGCTTTCATAAGTGGAGCTGGCTGACATTACCTTTGCGAAAAAGCATAAGTAATTTAAACTCTTTTAACCTGTACTAGCAGTTATTTTAGCATTAACCTATCAGCTATCTTAACACCTGTACTAAGCAATCACTTGATTATAATCAAACAATAATATTATTATATCCATAGCAGGTATAAAATTGTGGCAACATTATATCATTCTCTTAACCATCTGTTCAATTTAATGAGATCTATGTTGCCGCTGCTCAAGTCAAGTGCTCACTAACCGAGAGCGACGGCGATTCGAATCGAATTCCTATCCAGCTGGAGGGGTATTTCTAACACTCACCGAGTCACGCCTGGCGAGGGCTGCTCAGGTCACCTTTGGTACAGTTCAGGAGCCACGGGTCCGACTGATGTCGCATCCCCAAGGGCGATACTCTGCCAGGTGCTAGGGACTTTAACCCCCCCTTGGACTCACGCCAATGTCCCCAAGTACAATGTTTCTCTCCTCCAAGATGCGACCTACTAGTCGATTCCCGGCCTGAACTGTATTTCTCGGCTTCACAGTTGGAACGACTTATCCGGCCAACTAAGTGTTAGACTGCGTTCAACATGACTCAAGGATGTACAGCGAATCGGTCCTTAAACGACTCAGATGGGCATAGCTCTGCACCCAAGACGTGAAGTGTCTTGCGGCTACACTATCGAACACCTGCCCGGTCTCAAATTCATTTTTAGGCATGGTTCCATCCACGATAGCCATCATAGCCACTCATGACCCATTCCTACATCTCGCAGATGACCGGAAATCACCCGACTTCTACCGGACTAAGCAGGGCTAAGCATTGACACGTGTCTAAACCTAATTTCGGGTTTAAGTAAGATATCTGTACAAGGATAGGTGCAATGCAACAAGTGTTTCCATACAACTCCTACAACTTAATACAGTAAACAAGTAAAAGTACTCAAGATTTATATTTAAACAATTGGATCAGCATGCACCGGGGCTTGCCTTTCAAAAAAGAGGACGGGCGATGATCCGGACACTCTGGTAACTCGTCAACGGCGTGTCCTTCGTTGGCTGCCTATTCGAGTTCTCCCGGCTGCTCCTGGTCCTCCTCTGAAACTGTTCCCTCGAACTCGAGTAGTGTCACCCCCTCCGGTACACCTATTGCATGAATGCACAATAAAACTCATGGATGCTTAATGAATGCAATATGCTCGGAATGGAATGCATTGCAGCAATTTAAGTATTCTATTCAAGTTACTTCAATATTACGTGCAAATCTCTTCTCCGGTGGAGAAGTACTTACCTAATCTACACAACCTAATGTATAAATGTTCCTCTTCAGTTAAGGCCCTAACACCTAAAAATCATAAGAACAACATTACTTAGGTTACCAACAACAAATCATCAAATATCGTAACAACATATTCTGGACAGCAGCTACGTATTCTTATTACAACTGGAGATTCCCAAATCCTAAAGGCATGATACAAGACAACCTGGAAAGCTTATAAAATACTCTACAATTCATTTTCAGACCTCAACACTTAATTCCAAAGTTTACCTAGTCAAGATTCTAAAGTTCCAGAAATCTGTCCTCTCCAAACAGAGAGCAGCCATTTCTGGATAGCCACTTTAAACAGCTATAACTCCTAGACTACTAGGCCAAAAGCCATCAAATTTTGACACAAGCTAGTTTAACCAGTTTACTACCACTTTGGTATTCACAAGTTTCCCAGCAAACAATTTTATAAAAGTTCAAATCCAAAATTACTACCAGCTGTCCAGAGATCCTAGAATGTGAAATTTAAATATTTATTCATGTGTCAAACTTCCCCTATGACCAAACCAATGATACCACTAGTTCACTCATGTCATGAAAACACCAGAAAGTAAGGTGTGTTAACCCAGAACATTTATTTTAACCCCTTTCTTAATTTACTTAATTAATTAAGTGGAAAATTAAACTTATATGCAACTGCTTATAAAAATTCTATAACAATTATAGGAGGCCCCTTGGCCTACTAGGAGGCTACTGTAAAAATTTTAACTAAAGTTATTCACAGAAACTCCCTACACAAAATTCACACGCCAAAAAGGCTGATTTTTGCATAAATAGGAAACCCTATTGAAAAGTGTCAAACAACAGATTTTATATTTTTACTAGTATGATTCTAACCTAAGAACAACACTCCCAAAATTTTACCTTTACTGGAACTATAGAAAAATTATGAAAATTCATTCAAGTATCACCTAATATAAAATGATAACATCATAACTTGAAAACTACTCAAGCAATAGGATCCAAACTTTTACCTTAGCTAGTATATATATGAAATAACATACTCACCAATTTTCATAATTTTTGGAACACAAAAGCTCAAGATATGATTTAAACAAGTTTGCATGCAATTTAAAACACATTTCAAAATCCTAATTAATTATTCTAGAAATTAAGCATCACATAAGCATTTGATATTTTTCCTAGAAGCTACACTTTATTTGGAGCCCAACAAAATTTGGATCACAATTTTTGGTTCTACCAAACCCTAGATAAGAAAATCACAATCATCACTCAAATCTGTGAAAACGATAAAGAAACTGAAATTTCAAAAATCAAAAGGGACCACTGGGCCGGCCGACTCGCTAGCGCGGCCTGCTAACCGCGATAGCGCGGCCCAGTCAAGCGGCGCGGCCCACTCAACTACACGCGGCCCGTGCTCGGTCTCTCGCGCGCGCTGACAGGCGGGGCCCGCTAGTCAGAGGGACAGAGGCAGGGAAAGAAACTCCGGCGAGCGGGTTCTCACCGCCGGCGGCCCCTCCGACAAAGCCGAGCACACCGTCATGCTCACCACCCCAAACCGCACCTAGGCATGCCTTTTCCCCCAATGCTACCGCACCGGAGCGCACCTGCCGACGATGAAGGCGGACACGGTGTTCCGGTGATGGTGCGCCGGCGACGGCGAGGTCACAACGCCTCATCTAAGCTCGGTACGAGCTTCACGAGGGAACTAGGGATCTAATGCAGGGAGAAAGGGAGGCTGGGGAGGGTCCTAGCTACTCGGACCATGGCAGCCTCGACTCCGGCGAGGTCCCGCACATGGCACGGTGGCGAAATCGGCCAATGTGGCCATACCTTCGCTCCAACGACCCGTGGAAGGAGTGGAGATGGTAGAGGAAGGCGTTGTGGTGCTGCTGCTGGAAGGAATTAGGGCATGGCGCGACGACAATGGTGCACGGGTGTGAGGAAGCCCACGGCGGCAATGGCACCTCGGTGCTCCGCTCTGGCTCGGAGATGGCGAGAGAGAGGGTAGGGGCGCGAGTGAGGGTGAGTGGTGGATCCGTGGCTCCCTTGAAGGCGTCGCGACCTAACAGGTGGGGCCACGGCCAGCATACGGTCGCCACCGCGCGTCCACGTGCCGACGTGGGCCTATGGCCGATCGACCACGACGGTTTCTGAACACTGCTCGTTGACTGAATCGGTGTCCGGGAATGGTGACTGGCAGAAGGATTTTGGCGCCGATTATCTCCTAAACCAGCTCGAGTTAGCAGAAGATGATAATACCAAAATGGTAGAGCTACATGAGGACTACAACTTTTTCAATTAGCTCAAGGACTGGTTTGGCCTAGTTTGTGAGTTACAAGTTGTCAAAGTGAGGTACAGTGAAACTGAAAAGTCCAATTTCTAGACTTAGAATTTTTCTAAGTGTTGATCACCACTCAAGCTGACTTGTGGGCCATTTTTTAGCATGTTTTGGTCATTTTCATGAGATGGCCATATTAGAACTTTTGTTCCTCATGAAATTCTCTACAACTTTGCTCGAGGTTGCTCCTCCATGCAAGATTTCTAAGCTGGACTTTTTAATTGGTCAAACCAGATCACTCTAGGGGTCCAAACTTAGTCAACAACATTTGGAAGGGCAATTTGGTAATTTTAGTCAACATGAACATTACTCCCCTACTTAGACTACATGTAATTAAGGTGTTATAAGATCTAATTAGCCACTCTACACATAGGTTATACAAAAATCCTAGTGTCACATACTTTGAAACAAGCAAATCAACATATCACCCAAATGTTGCAAGCTCATGTTGCACATGTTGCATGAGTGTGTTGCACCACTCATTTCATAATACACATGAAATATAAACACATGTTGCAATGTTCCAAAAGCATGTTTCACATATTATAAAGCTTATGCATGAAATGAAAGATGCTCACACTCATAAATGAGATGATTAATGTTAATGCTTATGAAATGCAATGCAATTAAGGAAGCCAAACACCTGGGGTGTTACAGCCCTCCCCCTTATAAAAAATCTCGTCCCGAAATTTGGAAAGCATACCATTGTTGATATAATTCCTTATAACCATCACGTAAATAGTCTTCTTGCTCTCACGTAGCATCACACTCACTACCCTGATTACTCCACATTACTTTATACCACTTAACCACTCGACTTCTAGTTACCCGTTCTTGAGTGTCAATCACACGGACTGGCTTTTCTTCGTAAGTTAAATTAGATTCTAGCTTGATATCTCCTAATGGAACTCTTTCTTCCGGAACTCGAAGACACTTCTTTAACTGGGATACATGGAAAACATTGAAAATGGCGCTCATTTCAGGGGGTAACTGGATCTTATATGCGACAGCACCACTCTTTCCTATGATCTAGAAAGGACCCACGTATCTCGGTGCAAGCTTTCGCTTCACACCAAAACGTTGTACACTCTTCATAGGGGAAACTTTCAGGTATACGAAGTCTGCAACTTCAAACTCGATCGGTTTTCTACAGCGATCAGCATAACTTTTCTGTCTAGCTTGAGCTGTAGCCATATTGATTTTGATGGTACGCACTTGTTCTTCAGCTTCCTTGACAAAATCAATACCATAATACCTTCTCTCACCAGCTTCTATCCAATTTAGTGGGGTTCTACACTTACGACCGTACAATGCTTCGAATGGGGCCATCTTAATGCTCTCTTGGTAACTATTATTATATGAGAACTCAGCTAAAGGCAACCATTTCTCCCATGAACCCTTGGATGAAATAACACAAGCCAGTAACATATCCTCCAAGATTTGGTTAACTCGTTTCATCTGACCTGACGTTTGGGGGTGATAAGCAGAGCTTCTCACTAACTTGGTTCCCAGAAGATGATGCAAGTGCTCCCAAAAACGAGCAGTGAATTGTGGACCACGGTTAGAAACGATAGTATGAGGTACCCCATGGAGCCGGACTATCTAATTGAAGTACAACTCAGCATAGTCAGTAGGACGATAGTCTACTCGAATAGGAATGAAGTGAGCCAACTTGGTTAGGCGATCTACAATTACCCAGATAGAGTTATGGTTCTTGACAGTAGGAGGAAGTCCAACAATGAAATCCATGCTTATCTCCTCCCATTTCTAACCTGGGATAGAAAGTGGTTGAAGCAATCCAGCTTTCATGTGCACAGCATTAACCCTACAGCAGGTGTCACACCTGGCAATATATGCAGCTATCTCTTTCCACATTTTGGTCCACCAATAGTATGGTTTCAAATCGTAATACATCTTATTGCTACCAGGATGGATGGACAACTTAGAGGAGTGTGCTTCAGACATGATCTAATTTCTAAGCTCTCGGTCCTTAGGCACAACTAACCTATCTTTGAACCACAGTACACCCTCTTCATCTACCTTGAATTGTGTAGTTTCTTGCTCTTTCATCTTACGTTTGATGTGGAATATACCAGTGTCAGTCTTTTGAAGCTCAATAATTCTACTCTTGAGAGTGCAACTGACAGTGACGTTGTACAGAATTGCTGGGTGTAAAAGGTGAGACAGATGAAAATCACTTTCAACTAATGAGTGGCAATGAGACTGATGGCTTAAAGCATCGGCAACCACATTTGCCTTGCCAGGATGATAGTGCACTTGGAGATTATAATCTTTAATCAACTCAAGCCATCTTCTTTGACGCATATTCAACTCAGGTTGGGTGAAGATATATTTGAGGCTTTTATGGTCAGTATAGATATTGCAAACATTGCCCAACAGGTAGTGCCGCCAGGCTTTCAAAGCATAAACAACGGCCGTGAGTTCTAAGTCATGCATTGGATAATTCACCTCATGCTTCCGAAGTTGTCGAGAGGTATATGCAATTACTCGGCCTTCCTGCATCAGAACACCTCCCAAACCTATGCCTGAGGCATCACAATACACATCAAATGGTTTCTCGATATCCGGTTGCGCCAAAACCGGAGCCGAGGTTAGGAGAGTTCGTAGTTTGTGAAAAGTCGCATCACACTCAGGAGTCCAGACAAACATGGTGTCTTTTTGCAGCAGCCGAGTCATTGGCTTGGCTATTTTTGAGAAATCCGGGATGAAGCGACGATAATAGCCAGCCAATCCAAGAAACTCCGAACCTCGTGAACTGAGATAGGAGCCTTCCAGTTCAGTACTTCTTGTACCTTGGCGGGATCCACCATAATTCCTCCATCGGACAACACATGCCCAAGGAAAGGTACTTCTCAAAGCCAGAATTCGCACTTACTGAACTTTGCATATAATTGATGTTAACGCAGTCTTTTGAGGACTATACGTAGATGTTCAGCGTGGTCTTCCTCATTTTTAGAATATACCAGGATGTCATCGATAAATACCACCACAAACTTGTCCAATTCGAGCATAAACACCGAATTCATCAAGTACATGAAGTGTGCGGGTGCATTGGTCAAGCCAAAGGACATAACGAGATACTCATAAAGACCGTATCTGGTAGAGAAGGCTGTTTTTGGAACATCTTCCGGACGGATTTTAATTTGATGATAGCCAAATCTTAGATCGATCTTGGAGAAGACTTTAGCTTTAGACAACTGATCGAACAAGATGTCGATGCGTAGTAGAGGATACTTATTTTTGACAGTGACTGCATTCAGAGGTCTATAATCTACGCACATCTGCAATGACTGATCCTTCTTCTCTACAAAGATAGCAGGACATCCCCATGGAGACGAACTAGGACGAATCAGCCCCTTCTTCAAAAGTTCATTCAACTACACCTTAAGTTCAGCTAGTTCATTCGGAGGCATCCTATAGGGTCTCCTAGAGATAGGTGTCGTGCCAGGCAACAACTCGATTTTAAACTCCACATCCCGATCCGGAGGTAGTCCCGGCAAATCATCAGGAAAAACGTTAGGAAACTCACTCACTACGGGAATGTCAGCTAATGCCTTCGCTTGCACTGCATGAAGTTCACTAGAAAGTTCAAACTGCCTGGGAAGTTGCACTAGAAAACCTTTCTGATCATTAGGATCTCTGAGCATAACTACCCGGGTGGATGTATCAATGAGTACCCCATTTTGATTCATCCAATTCATGCCCAAAATAACATCGATGCCTAATCCAGGCAAAACCACTAAAGTAAGCGAGTACTTTCGCCCTTCTATTTCAAACTCTAGATCTCTTACTACTTGGTTTGTGGAAATATTCCCACTTGCCGCTCTAATGCAATAACCCCCACCATCAACCGTATGTAATTTATGTGCAAACTTTAATGCAAACATAGGACTGATAAAGGAATGCGATGCACCTGAATCAAATAGCACCACTGTAGAATATTGGTCAACTAAGAACTTACCAGCAGTAACTACCTCACCAGATGGAATTTCTTCAATACTGTTATAATGAACATTCCCCTGATGGCCACCTTGATTTGCATTCTTTTTAGGATATGGACAATTCCTAGACCAATGACCTGGTTTGTTGCAGTTCCAGCAAGGCATGTTGCTGGGTGGGACACTGGAGCTGCCTTGACCAGAATTACCCTTTGGCAGAGCACTGTATATGCCTTGCGAAACCCAGTCTTCACTGGTGCCTTCTTTTGCGAGGGACGGAACTTAGCACTTGTGGCAGGAGGGCGAGGAGGAGCCCTCGGTGCAGCTGGAGCTCGGGACTATGAAGCACCTGCCTCAAGTGCCCTCTTGCGGCTCTTAGAAGCAACATAGATAGAGTTATTGTTTTCTTAAGTCAGAGCATCACTGATAAAATCATTGAAAGTAGTACATTTGCTAGTGCCCATGGTCTTCATCAGCTTTGGACCGAGGCCACGCTTGAAGCTAGCAATCTTCTTAGCATCAGTATCCATAAACTCAGTTGCATACCTTGCAAGATTGTTAAAGGCTTGCAGGTAGTCTGTCAAACTCTTATTGCCTTGGGTTAACCTCATAAACTCAGTGTGCTTTATAGCCATCAAACCTAGAGGAATGTAATTCCCACGAAAAGCCATTTTAAACTGGTCCCAAGTGATCGGGGCATTAGGAGGCAACGTGGAGCGGTAGTGACTCCACCAAATACCAGTCGGGCCATGTAGTTGGTGAGAAGCATACTCAGTCTTCAGCTCCTCAGTCAGACGAAGCAGACGGAACTTCTGCTCAATGGTATTCAACCACTCATCAGCTTGAAGAGGTTCCTCCGCCTCCTTAAAGAGCGGGGGCTTGGTATCTAGAAACTCCTTGAAGTCACTATGCTAATTTGGTGCCGGTCCCTGATGACCCTGGCGAGCATCCCGGTCGACTAGTTGGCGCATAGCGTCTGCTAACATGCGCTGACCTTCAACCATCGTCTGCATCAATTCTGTCGGAGTGGGTGGTGGAGGAGGGGGTGGTTGTTCCTCATCCTCAACGCCACAACCATGATGGGGTTGTACGCCATCTGCAAAATGCATAGCCAATGAGCACTGACGCTGTGGGAAATTTGTAGATGAATTGTGTAAATATGCCAAACTGATTTCATTAGAAATGAATTCGCAAACAATCGAGGCATAGTAATTCATCACAACCACACAAACTCATCAAGTGCACCAATTGACGCAATTACGCAATGATCATAACAATAAGATATCTCCAGATGAAAAGATGAAATTTATTAATGGCTCGCATGTAGGGAGCACAAACGTGACTGGACAGGTTACATTGATATCAACGGAATTTCAACCTTACGTAACGGGTGTTCGGATTCACTCTAAACTTCTAGCCAACTAGGAAGGCTAACCAAGAAATGACCACAAGGGGACATCACATCCGTAGGGTTCCATGGTGGATCATGACTAGCCACCTCGATATCAGCGTGTGCCAAGTAGCATAGCCTTATGTCGCGCGCCACAGGAGGCCCTCGGTTTCGTCGCGGCACCGAAGGGTGCTAATCGTGACACCATCACCGAACACAACACAATGAGACACCTTTGTGACCAAAATTTAACACGTTCAACTAACATCCAGGATAGCATAGGGTTTGATATTACATCCCAAAAGCTAAGTTATTATATAGCCCCACTCTCACACATGGAGGGCACAAAAGATAACTCTAGTGTCATAGCTGGTTGATGACTACTCTAAGCATCGTCCTCGGAGTTAGTGTCGAAGATCTCCCCACCATCCTCGTCACTAACAGGCTCTAACTCCTCATCTTCTTCTTCTTTCTTCTGGTGGAACATCCTGTGGCCCATTGACCTCCACATCGTCATCACCTTCAGCCATGAAGACTCCAGAGCCCATCTCCTCATCCTCGTCATTGTTATGAGGAAGCAGAAGATTGAGCTGGTTGTTGAGGTGATGCACTTCCTCATGAAGATTGTCATTGTATTCTTCTGCAGCTTCAATCCGTTGCTCAAGCTCCACCTGACGAGCTCTTAGGATGTTCTCTTCGTGCTAGGCTTCATCCCGCTGGTTCATCACGTGGACCAGCATGCGCTGACAGTTGTGATTCACCATAGTCAACCTCTGGACCGCAAGTGTCTCCTGATCTCTGTCATGTATCACTTGCTCTAGCTATTGCTGAGCCGTATTTCTAGCGGCAGTCATCTCAGCCAACTCGGCCCTCAACCTTTCCGCCTCGGTGGGCTCAGGGCGGGGCTCACGGGGAGCGAGCTGGTGACGAGGTGCCCTGCCTCTAGTGGACTTGCGAGCGGTCCTCTTGGTGCGAGCCATCTGTAGCAACAAGATATGACTTACAGTGAGGATAATTTAGGGATACGAAATTTAATTTAGTCGGGACCATCGAAATTTTTAAGGAGGGAGTAAAATGCAATGTATGCCATGAATTAAACATGATGCATGCACGTTCCGTATGCCCTCTCACCCTAGTAGAACCATAAACTTCTAATGCTAGGCGGTGGCATACATATGTTCTCTCATATAGGCGAAACTATCGGTCTACTCATTTGCGCTGTTAGTGTACCTACAGAAAATCTCATTTCAGCCCAACAGTTCCCCAATATAAGCACACAAGTAAGTAGTAAGCTAAATACTTTCTATATACACATCCCCGATGTATATACTTCAGTATCACAACTACCCGACAGATATATCCCCAATTAAGTACTTTCATAATTACATGGTTTGAACATGTAAGTATGCAAGTAACCACAACTACTCTCCCCTAGACCGCCGGTTGGACGATCATGCTCTCACAACTCACACTTACCAGAGTGTCGAGGTGTTTGATCCATACATTACCACCCAAGAGGATGGTATCTATACAATATCACGTCGTATGGACGACGAAACAAAAACAAACAAGACCCCCAAGTTAGTCTTTTTAATAAGCCACCTAAGAGTCCTTATTTGGGCTAAGGGATGTGATCACTGGCATACTTATAGAAATAATTTTTTAGATTTTTAACACTTTTCACAAACAAACCCTTTTGTTTTCAAATACACGTATGATGTGTTTAATATTGAATTCTGCTCCGGTACCAGCTGTAACAGAACCGACCAAATTATAAGAGCACAAGTACAAAAACAAGCGCCGAAACGCTCAAATTTTTTAACTTGAGCCCATATAATCCCGGTAGTCAATCGAAACCACAAAGGATTTCAAACTAACTCTTTTACAACCAAGATCGCATCATTCAACATACACATCACACGTTACATTTCACAAATAGAGCAGAAGTTCGCTTACAACACACGGAGTCGCAAATTAATAAAAACGGAGTTCATAAAGTAGCGGAAGCATAACACACGCATTTAGTTCAAATACTACTGCCAGTATTATAGATCACCATCCCACAAAAGCATTAAGAAAAAGAAACTAACAGACGATCACGCCCGAGTGATCTAGTCCTCGTCACCCGCGGGGTAGAGGTAGGTCTTGCAGAAGCCCTGATAAAGCATGTCATCTGCAACAGGAGGGAATAAACCCTGAGTATAGGAATGTACTCAGCAAGACTTACCCGTCGAAACGGAAAATAAGGGACACCAAGGATCATGCATGGCTTTCATAAGTGGAGCTGGCTGACATTACCTTTGTAAAAAAGCATAAGTAATTTAAACTCTTTTAACCTGTACTAGTAGTTATTTTAGCATTAACCTATCAGCTATCTTAACACCTGTACTAAGCAATCACTTGATTATAATCAAACAATAATATAATTATATCCATAGCAGGTATAAAATTACGGCAACATTATATCATTCTCTTAACCATCTATTCAATTTAATGAGATCTACGTTGCCGCTGCTCAAGTCAAGTGCTCACTAACTAGGAGCGACGGCGATTTGAATTGAATTCCTATCCAGCTGGAGAGGTATTTCTAACACTCACCGAGTCACACCTGGCGAGGGCTGCTCAGGTCACCTTTGGTACAGTTTAGGAGCCACGGGTCCGACTGATGCCGCATCCCCAAGGGCGACACTCTGCCAGGTGCTAGGGACTCTAACCCCCCCTTGGACTCACGCCAATGTCCCCAAGCATAACGTTTCTCTCCTCCAAGATGCGACCTACCAGTCGATTCCTGGCCTGAACTGTATTACTCGGATTCACGGTCGGAATGACTTATCTGGCCAACTAAGTGTTAGACTACGTTCAACATGACTCAAGGACGTACAGCGAATCGGTCCTTAAACGACTCAGACGGGCATAGCTCCGCACCCAAGATGTGAAGTGTCTTGTGGCTGCACTATCAAACTCCCGTCCGGTCTCAAATTCATTTTTAGGCATGGTTCCATCCACGATAGCCATCATAGCCACTCGTGACCCATTCCTATATCTCGCGGATGACCGGAAATCATCCGACTTCTACCGGACTAAGCAGGACTAAGCATTGACACGTGTCTAAACCTAATTTCGGGTTTAAGTAAGATATCTAGACAAGGACAGGTGTAATGCAATAAGTGTTTCCATACAACTCCTACAACTTAATGCAGTAAACAAGTAAAAGTACTCAAGATTTATATTTAAATAATTGGGTCAGCATGCACCGGGACTTGCCTTTCAGAAAAGAGGACGGGCGATGATTCGGACACTCCAGTAACTCGTCAACGGCGTGTCCTTCATTGGCTGCCTCTTCGAGTTCTCCCGGCTGCTCCTGGTCCTCCTCTGAAACTGTTCCCTTGAACTCGAGTAGTGTCACCCCCTCCGGTACACCTATTGTATGAATGCACAATAAATCTCATGGATGTATAATGAATGTAATATGCTCGGAATGGAATGCATTGCAGCAATTTAAGTATTCTATTCAAGTTACTTCAATATTACGAGCAAATCTCTTCTCCGGTGGAGAAGTACTTACCTAATCTACACAACCTAATGTATAAATGTTCCTCTTCAGTTAAGGCCCTAACACCTAAAAATCATAAGAACAACATTACTTAGGTTACCAACAACAAATCATCAAATATCGTAACAACATATTCTGGACATCAGCTACATATTCTTATTACAACTAGAGATTCCCAAATCCTAAAGGCATGATACAAGATAACCTGAAAAGCTTATAAAATACTCTACAATTCATTTTCAGACCTCAACACTTAATTCCAAAGTTTACCTAGTCGAGATTCTAAAGTTCCAGAAATCTGTCCTCTCCAAACAGAGAGCAGCCATTTCTGGATAGCCACTTTAAACAGCTATAACTCCTAGACTACTAGGCCAAAAGCCATCAAATTTTGACACAAGCTAGTTTAACCAGTTTACTACCACTTTGGTATTCACAAGTTTCCCAGCAAACAATTTTATAAAAGTTCTAATCCAAAATTACTACCAGCTGTCCAGAGATCCTAGAATGTGAAATTTAAATATTTATTCATGTGTCAAACTTCCCCTATGACCAAACCAATGATACCACTAGTTCACTCATGTCATAAAAACACCAGAAAGTAAGGTGTGTCAACCCAGAACATTTATTTTAACCTCTTTCTTAATTTACTTAATTAATTAAGTGGAAAATTAAACTTATATGCAACTGCTTATAAAAATTCAATAAAAATTACAGCAGGCCCCTTGGCCTACTAGAAGGCTACTGTAAAAATTTGAACTAAAGTTATTCACAGAAACTCTCTACACAAAATTTCACAAGCTAAAAAGGCTGATTTTTGCATAAATATGAAACCCTATTGAAAAGTGTCAAACAACAGATTTCATATTTTTCCTAGTACCATTCTAACCTAAGAACAACACTCCCAAAATTATGAAAATTCATTCAAGTATCACCTAATATAAAATGATAACATCATAACTTGAAAACTACTCAAGCAATAGGATCCAAACTTTTACCAGAGCTAGTGTATATATGAAATAACATACTCACCAATTTTCATAATTTTTGGAACACAAAAGCTCAAGATATGATTTAAACAAGTTTGCATACAATTTAAAACATATATCAAAATCCTAATTAATTATTCCAGAAATTAAACATCACATAAGCATTTGATATTTTTCCTAGACGCTACATTTTATTTGGAGCCCAACAAAATTTGGATCACAATTTTTGGATCTACCAAACCCTAGATAAGAAAATCACAAACATCACTCAAATCTGTGAAAATGATAAAGAAACTGAAATTTCAAAAATCAAAAGGGACCACTGGGCCGGTCGACTCGCCAGCGTGGCCTGCTAACCGCGACAGCGCGGCCCAGTCAAGCGGCACGGCCCACTCAACCGCGCGCGGCCCGTGCTCTGTCTCCCCCGCGCGCTAATAGGCGGGGCCCGCTAGTCAGAGGGACAGAGGCAGGGGAGAAACTCCGGCGAGCGGGTTCTCACCGCCCGCGGCCCCTCCGATGAAGCCGAGCACACCGTCGTGCTCACCACCCCAAACCGCACCTAGGCATGCCTTTTCCCCCAACACTACCGCACCGGAGCGCACCTGCCGACGATGAAGGTGGACACGGTGTTCCGGTGATGGTGCACCGGCGACGGCGAGGTCACAACGCCTCGTCTAAGCTCGGTACGAGCTTCACGAGGGAACCAGGGATCTAATGGAGGGAGAAAGGGAGGCTGGAGAGGGTCCTAGCTACTCTGACCACGGCGGCCTCGACTCTGGCGAGGTCTCGCACATGGCGCGGTGGTGAAATCGGCCAATGTGGCCTTACCTTCACTCTAACGACCCGTGGAAGGAGTGGAGATGGTAGAGGAAGGCGTTGTGGTGCTGCTGGTGGAAGGAATTAGGGCGTGGTGCGACGACGATGGTGCACGGGCGCGAGGAAGCCCGTAGTGGCAATGGCGCCTCGGTGCTCCGCTCTGGCTCGGAGATGGCGAGAGAGAGGGCAGGGGCGCGAGTGAGGGTGAGTGGTGGCTCCGTGGCGCCCTTGAAGACGTCGTGACCTAACGGGTGGGGCCACAGCCGGCGTACGGTCACCACCACGCGTCCACGCATTGGTGTGGGCCTATGGCCGGTTGGCCACGACGGTTTCTGAACACTGCTCGTTGACTGAATCGGTGTCCGGGAATGGTGACTGACAGAGGGATTTTGGTACTGATTATCTCCTAAACCAGCTCGAGTTAGCAGAAGATGATAATACCAAAATGGTAGAGCTACATGAGAACTACAACTTTATCAATTGGCTCAAGGACTGGTTCGGCCTGGTTTGTGAGTTACAAGTTATCAAAGTGAGGTATAGTGAAACTAAAAAGTCCAATTTCTAGACTTAGAATTTTTCTAAGTGTTGATCACCACTCAAGCTGACTTGTGGGCCATTTTTGAGCATGTTCTGGTCATTTTCATGAGATGGCCATATTAGAACTTTTGTTCCTCATGAAATTCTCTACAACTTTGCTTAAGGTTGCTCCTCCATGAAAGATTTCTAAGCTGGACTTTTTAATTAGTCAAACCAGATCACTCTAGGGGTCCAAACTTAGTTAACAACATTTGGAAGGGCAATTTGGTAATTTTGGTCAACATGAACATTACTCCACTACTTACCCTACATGTAATTAAGGTGTTATATGACCTAATTAGCCACTATACACATAGGTTATACAAAAATCCTAGTGTCACATACTTTGAAACAAGCAAATCAACGTTTCACCCAAATGTTGCAAGCTCATGTTGCACATGTTGCATGAGTGTGTTGCACCACTCATTTCATAATACACATGAAATATAAACACATGTTGCAATGTTCTAAAAGCATGTTTTACATATTATAAGCTTATGCATGAAATGAATGATGCTCACACTCATAAATGAGATGATTAATGTTAATGCTTATGAAATGCAATGCAATTAAGGAAGCCAAACACCTGGGGTGTTACAATATTAGTGTTCCAAATATATGTCGATGACATAATATTTGGTAGTACTAATCATGCTTTTTGTGAGGAATTTAGTAGGATCATGATCAAGAGATTTGAGATGTCCATGATGGGTGAATTGAAGTTCTTTCTTGGATTTCAAATCAAGCAATTTAAGGATGGAACTTTTATTAGCCAAACGAAGTACACCCATGATATGCTTAAGAAGTTTGACATGGTGAATGCCAAGCCTATCAAAACTTTCATGCCAACCAATTGACATCTTGATCTCAATGATGGAGGGAAAGCCATGGATACCAAGGTATATTGCTCTATGATCGGCTCTCTACTTTATTTGTGTGCATCTAGGCCTGATATTATGCTTAGTGTGTGCATGTGTACTAGATTTCAAGCTAACCCAAAAGAGTGTCACTTGGTGGCCATTAAGATAATCTTGAGATATTTAGTACACACTTGGTGGTATCCTAAGGGCTCTAAATTCGATCTACTTGGGTATTTGGATTCCAATTACGCCGGTTGCAAAGTAAATTGAAAAAGCACTTCGGGGACATATTAATTCCTTGGACGGTCCCTAGTGTCTTGAGTTCTAAAAAGCAAAATTGTGCAACCCTTTCCACCGCCAAGGCTAAGTATGTTGCAGCCAATGCATGTTGTGCCCAACTACATTGGATGAGGCAAACACTTCATGATTTTGGATGTCACTTTACCAAAATCCCATTATTGTATGATAATGAAAGTGCCATAAAGCTTGCAAATAATCCCGTAAGCCACTCAAGAACGAAGCATATAGACATCCGACATCATTTCTTGAGAGACCACAAAACCAAAGGAGATATCGAAATTCGCCATGTGAGCATCGAAAAGCAACTAGCCAATATCTTCACTAAGCCCCTCGATGAGTCAAGGTTTTGTGTTTTGCGTAGTGAGCTAAATATACTTGATTCTCACAATGTGGCTTGAAATTTAGCATGCCTCTGATTGATCAACTAGTATCTAGGCAAAAGAATTGTGAAAATTTAATCTTGTGCTTCAAAATGGTTTAGAAGGCAACTTATGTACCATGATCATAGTCTGTATTGTTTATCTGTTGCTGGTCATGATATATAGGTGATATGAGTCCATATCATATATAGAGAGAGTCACCTAGATAGTAGCTAACTCCCACTATCTTGGGGAGTGCGGCAGTGCTGCGCTTGTCATGCGGCAGTGCCGCTCTGCGGCAGTGTCGGGCTTGGTGTGCGGTAGTGCCACACTTTGAATCTCAACTGAGATTCAGCCCACAATGGTTAATACTATGGGGCCCATATGTGGTAGAACCACCTAAATTATATGGCCCACATGTGTCTACCATCGTCTTTCAGACTTCTGATAGATGCACATGCAAGCCAGACAACTCCAGTAGTCCATCGGGTGTTCTCGGGGAAACCTGAATCATCCATGTTTTATAACTCATACATGATCAACAAAGGAGTTGTTACAACATTATAACATTTGATATAAAATATCTTACATTGGAATGCGGAATACTATAACAATAGTTTACAAAACATGTCGAAGTTAAACTTTAACCTAAACTCCAAAAGATGAGTAGATAGCCAAAGCATTCGAGAAGAAACATCTAAGGTAGAAGAGGTAGTCAGACCATGTCGAGCCCACTGACATGACCTCGCTAAGCTACTCAAGTCAGATCCTATAATAGGGGTTAACAAACCCTGAGTACAAAAGTACTCAACAAGACTTAACCGACGAAAAAAGGGAGAAACTCAAGAATGCAGGCTCAGGGGAATCAAGGTGAGGCTCCAGCAAGAATCAAAGCTCTTTTGCATAAAAGCTACTAATAATGAGTCCTTAAGATCAATGTTTTAACTCATCATTATTCATTAATAGAATCTAAGTGATCCTATTCTAGATCAAGTAACTCATACAACTTCTTTCTTAATCCTCAACCAAAGTTCCACTTGTTAAGTACGATGAAGGTGCTGAGATCAAGTCTCCTTTTATTGTGGAGCAAACGACGATTCAAACCGCTTTTCTACCAGCTAGTGCTTCTTAATCACACGACATATGTAGAACCAAATCTTGCATATGTCAACCCTGCCTTCGGATCCTCCAAGACCAGAACGGGTCCGCGCCACCCAAGAGCATAATACTCCTCTTATCCAGCCATTGCCACAAGGATACACGCTACTCCCGCCATCTCTCCACTCCTAGTGCGTGGTTAGCTGTTCTCGTGATAGAATAGCCAAAGTAGGGCTTACCATGGGTACGTGATTAGTACTACAAAAGTTCTTGATCCAAGTATCAACAACAAACAGTCCTTAACCGACACAGACAGAACAAGCACGATAGGCAACCCGTCGTGCCTGGCCACCAAAGTCAAATCCCACGTCTCGCCTGGTCTCAACTTAGAGATAACTTCTTATTTTCATCAAGTAGTTCCAACTTCAACCATTTTGAAACATTTCATTTAAAAACCTATCTCATAAAGCATGGCTAAGCATAACTAAGCATTTTCAAATCAAAACAGGTAACAAGGATGATATTTAAGTAATCAAGGTAGGTAATGTAGCAATTAGGTTATCACTCAACTCCTAATCACCTAATGCAACATTTCATAAGCAAAAAGTGATATAAAATTTGTAAACCACAAGGCAAGGTTTAAATGCATCTGAGGCTTGCCTTCGTTACAGAAAAGGTTAGTTTCCTCGGAGGGATCCAATAGACACCAACACCTTTGGTGGATGGATCGACTCTGAGACTTGATCAACATGAGCCTTCTCACTCTCGTACACTACATGTAATAAATGATGTAGGGGCTTAGCATGCTGGACTACATGCCATGATGCATTATGCATGATGAAAGACATACAATTACATGATAGAAGATAAACAAAGTTAATTATCTTGAGTACAACTTTCCTTCATTAAGCATCTATGGTTATTTATTATAAAAGCATTTTAATGAATTACTCTCAAGTTGGTTAATTACTAACATGAGATCAATACTTAGTTTATTATACTAAACAAGAAAAGCAAGTTATCTAACTTAGCATGGATCAGCAAGATCAACACGAAAGGCATCTATATACCCTAACCATTTACTCTACTATTGCAGACAATGAGCAATCAAGATTTGAGAAGCATGCATCTACTAAACAAACATTTAATTAAACCTTTTATTTATTTGTAAGCAAACTAATCATGGACATACAACTTTATAGTAAGAAGGTGCCAAGGAACATCAAAGGGTGAGGTGTCCCAAGGTCTACAATCATCTTCAAAATACACCAAAGCTATTTTATGATATATACTAATAATTTTAGTATTTATTAATTAATTACCGAGGCATTTTAATACACCTAAACTAAGTGAGCAATTTATATTTGTCAAAATAGTACCATAATTTTTATGAAGGCAGGTATAAGCATAGAAAGCATACTCACAAAGTTTCATAATTAAAGGATTATTATTTTTACCTATAAAAATTATGGAAGTTGCATTTATTTATTAAAAGATGTAATTTTAACTCATAGCAAAAGTATTGAAACTGCCCATATTATATTTTTCATAGGTAGAGTACATCATGGAGAGGCTACAAAAAATTCATGATTTTAGCATACACCAATAAATAGTTATGAAATTCACAAGTTTTAGCTAAAATAGAAAAAGAAAAACCCTGTAGCACACTATTCATCTGAGTCACAGTCTTCGCACTTAGGCCCCTGTCTTTGTTCCTATTCTGGTGTGAAGCCCCTGGTCGCGATTTCATAACAGAGGACGCACAGCAAGGCTCGGTTCCGGCCCGTTGATGCTCGTCGGCGGCGAGGGAGAGGCGAGGAAGCATCCCGGGGCTCGTGCGCACCCGCTAGTGGCCACGGCTTGCCCCATGATGGTCCGAGGAGGCGTGCCTGCACAAGCAGCGGCACTAACGGTAGCGAGCATGGTGGCGCAGCGATGGACCGGCCACGATAGCGTGGTAGCGATCAAAATAAAGAACCTATCACCACCACGGCATCAAGGCAAGGCTAAACCATAAGACGGGAAGGAGAAAGGTGCAGCGAGGCAAGCTGGCCATGGTGAGGTGATCCTCGGTGGCGATGGCGACCGCCTTAGAGAAGAAGTTAGCGCATGCCGGCTATAGGCGATGTGGGGCACTGCGAGTGGGTCAAGGAGGTGCGCAAGGATGTGGCGAACCTGATGGAAGAAGAATTGAGCTGTGGAGTAGCAGCGGTAGCGAATTTCACTGAGGAGGTGGAGGCACACGACGGCGACAGAACAGAGAGAGGAGAAAAGAAATGAGGGTGGCCGACTTTGGTTGAAAATGGTGAGGCAAAGGGATGGGAAGCAGCGAGGCTTGGCTAGCAGCTGCTTACGACTGACATGCGAAGCAGCTGCGTGCCACCATGCGGCCGAGTGGTGCGAGTGCAGCGACGTTCGTCGGTGAGCAGGCGAGCATGGTGGTGACACTGTAGCAGCCTGACATTGCATCTTCAGCTCCTCTTTTCTCCTGATTCCACAAAAGAACATGAAAATCTTCCAATACAAAAGTTGTTCTCCTTGATGCCCTCTACAACTTTGCTTTCATGCTCATACTCCAATTCAGATCAGATTGAGGAGATTTTAAAAGGGGAAGATAGACACAAGAAACTGCCTCTTGAACATTGAACTGAAACAGAACTATAGTTTCAGAAACAACCTGAAACCCTCCACTTCCTCCTCTATTTTCTCCAACTTTATATATAGTAACTTGATCTGCTCCCAAAATAAAAGTTGTTCCTTGATCAAGTTCTCCACCTTTGCTTAAGGAACCATCATCAACAGATCAAAGCTTTAAGAGATTTTGAATGCCAAACTAGGGTTTAGTGAAACTGAAAGAGAGTTTTAGTTCTAGGTTTTGAAAACTATTTTAATTAAGCTATTTTGGCAATTAATTAGTGATAAACCATAATTCAAGCATGACAAGCAATTACCCAGTAACATAGTCCAACTATAGCATCAAGCAATGAATTAAAGTTTAGGCACATTTTATCTATGAAATTTCATTTAAAATAGAGCCAAATATTGAACTTTATAACTAAGAACAATCACTTAACCATAGATGACCAAGTATAGGAATTAGTTATAAGATTCAATATTGGAGCTCAATTCTTAACATGTTTGATTCAAAAACTTTACCAAACATTTATTAAACATGAAAGTATATACTTTGTACTACAAACTATATATTAACAAAGTTTTATTTGTTTAAGCATATTTCTCATATTTAAAATCACAAAGAGCCTCAATCATTAACATGGTTATCATTTCATGGGATTAACTAAACACCTATATTTGCAACATGTGATATATGACAATGAAACATATGAAACATATTGAGCACTATTATGGAACATGTGAAACACTATAAAGCAACATGGGAACAGGGTATATGCAACATAGTCATGCTATTAAGGAAACATTCATTGCTTTCATGAAACATTACTATGCAACAAATGAGACATATGAAACATAGAGTGCATTGATGCAACAATGCTTGATGTTTATGCATGATGATGCTCATGACCCAAGTTTTAGTTGCTTTTAACATCTGGAATGTTACACCATATTTTTTCACTTCTTACCCCAGGCCCGCAGTAACTCTCTTCCTTTCCCTTTCTCTCCCCGATGCCACGACACGCGTGTTGACATTTCTTGGCATCACTCTTTACTAAGTTGGCATCCCTAGCATGATGACAAATATGCATTGTTGATAATTATTAATAACACTTGTAAATTCAGAGATAATAATATTAAAAGTAAAGTATCCACAAGCGCACAGATAATATATCATTATAGCATTTCACCTAGGACTATACCAGGTATCATTATTTATATTTAATCCACAAGAAGAGTAATGGAGTTGAGTTGACATAGAGATATTGACTAATATGTATACTTATGATAAAAACCACTCTTTATGCTTTAGCAGGGGTAAGTCAAGTGATAAATAAATAATAAATATAAGGTAATAATGGCATTCTAGAGATAGCAATAGAGACTCATAAATGTAGTATAGCTAAGTAGAAGATTCGTTAAGAGCAAAAGATTCCTAAGTCATTCCATATTTACTAAGTCTTTTGTACACCCAAGTGTATACACTTTTATCTATAGTATAACTAACTTTAGATCTATGCATAAGGAACATTACTAAGGAAGATTAAGAACAGAGCTTGTCTCCCACCGCAATATTGTGCAACATGCTCTACAAATAGGGAGTGGACTACAAAAGATTCAACGGGAGTGTCACATCCGCGATCTACCACATGACCTAGAGTGCATAATGTATCCACAGGCAAACAATATCTAAGCACCATGCTTACATAATGTTGACTACTTAACTCTCTTGAGAATTGAGCTAAGAGCTTTGTGAACATATGCATATATTCATCATCAATCATAACTATATCAAGCATACAACTAGAGAAAACTAGGAACATAATAAATAGCAACATAATATTGAAGTAGCACAAAGTTATAAATATAAAGATACAATGGCTATATCAGTCTCCAGATGGCAGATCCAGAATCCTGAGCGATGGTCTAAACTCTACTTGAACCTTGCTAGCTAGCCTATACTAGAAACTTGAAGAATTGGAGCTCTATTCTCTTCTCTCTGGAAACTCTAATTTCTTATCTGGTCTTGTCTTATGACTTGATGATGAGGGAGGGGGCAGGGGCTGGTATATATAGGCTGGAGCGTCCAATGTGAACCCTTAGATCAAACCGACTTAAAGGTGGTGGAAAATCGACATATGAAGAAGGCTGATAGGTGGGTCCCCCAAGGGCCGGGCGGCCTCTAGGTGGGGCCGACTAGCCCCATCTGGTTGTGACTTGGGCCCCACTTTGAAGTGGAGTCTTCCCAATCCTTCTGGAATATTCTGGTTAGTTTTTGTCGCGTGATTTTATTTGACGATTTAATCCTCCTTGTCGGTTTTGTAAAATAACCCTGCTAAAAACACAGATTCACCAAAACTTATGAAAATTATCAATTTAAACCCTTAAGTCTATGTTGGTGATCCTTTTTATGCATTTACTCAAGTTAAGTTGACGGTTTATGACGAATGATAACTACTATCAACAAACTCTTCCAAGCTAAACCTTTGCTAATCCCTGAGCAAAACTAAATCTTCTCAATAAATCAGGAGTTTCAGAGTTTTGAAAACATTACAGCAACTCCTCAAAAGTACAATGAATTCAATCAAGAATTCTCCTCCGGATTAAAATTCATCAATCTGACTTTCAAACTTACCCATATTACCTTCAACCATGGGGCTTTTTAGCTTTTACTTGGATCTTGAGCAATTGAAATATATAACGATCAAGTCAAGCACTATGTCTCAAGTTCTTTGTTCAACCATCATTCTGGAGTTTCATAAATTTTCAAAATAAAACTCAGAGATTCCATTGTATGACACTCTCAAGTCTACACTCTCAAATCTCTCTCATATATGTGGTATTTGTGGATCCATACCAAGGCAATAAATGATAATATGCCTTTCTTCTTCCTATAACTAAGGCATATATGGAGCTCATAGGAGTAGAGATGGCATGAAAGAGCATACTTACAATACATATATTGTAAAGTCAAATCTCGGATTCAAAGAGAGTTAAGTCATATAATCAAATCAAGATGTGCATGTGTGTGAAATATGATGGAAATATAGTGGCTAGCCTAATTCTACTATGCTCCTTGAAACATGTCTCTCATTTGAACTTTGGAAACAACTTTGCAAGAAACACATGAGCTATCTTATTCATCTCATTTTTTCAGGCGGGCATCTAAGTACCCATTGTTTTAATAATTCGGACACTTGTCCATTTTTTTTCTTAATTCTTCCTTTTTTTCTTTCTCTCTTTTTCTTTTTCTTTTTCTTTTTTATGAATAACTTTTGCATAGTTCATGCGTCTTTCTGCAATAATCTTTTGAGACATAATAACAAAAAACTTAGAGTATTTATTGATGGAAACCTATGAAGAATAATTTTGTTGTTTAACCCCAGTGTAGGAGTAAAACATTTTTAGTGGATCTGGATGGAATGCATGTTTTTGCGCCTACTCTCAGTGTAGGAGTAGTGCATATGTGGGTAGTGTGTATGTGATCTTGATTTTAGGAGTATGACAAACCTCTCATAAGATATCAACAAAGCTTGACCATACTCAATGCAAAGCCAGTACCATATAAGTGGAAGTTTTTCTAGCCTAAATATCAGCATGTTTGGCTCTGATAGAAATTTAAGCTTTGTCATACATGAACTCATCATGTTGTCATGAAAATCTTGTTGTAATTCTTGTTCTTGTGGCCCAACTTCTTCAACTTCGTTGTTCTTCTTCTCCTCTTCCTACACTACCACTGGTGTTCTTCCTGTCCTTGTCGGATATGGCGGATCACGAGTAGACTTGCCACCTCTTATGGTTATGGCGTTGACCTTCTTTAGGTTAGTAGCAAAAGGCAGAGCAACAACCAACTAGGCTAATTGTGATTCTATCTTTTTATTATAGCTAAGTTGGTCTTTTATGGCAGAAAAAACTATCTATTTTTATATTTATGTTTTCTAGGACCTTATCATTAAAAGCAAGTCTTTTAAAACATTCTCATTAATTCTGGCTTGTTCTAAAATTAGGTCCCTCAAGGATGGTTGCTTAGGATTGGAAGAATTATAATAATTACCTGGGTACTTATCTTGATAAGTCGACTGTTGTTGTTGATTTCATCATTTTCTCTATTGTTGTGGGGTATCATTGTTGATGACGATGTTTGCATCCTCCTGATATTCTGGAAATTCAACCCCAAATATTCTCTATATGTGTTTTGAGCAATGAATGCATTTTAAATAGTCTGACGATCTTTTTTGTAATTTTCTCGCTGTTCGAGCCAATTCAACAGTACATCCATCTTGGTTGGTACTTCTTCACTCTTATTGCATGGTTGAATGTTTCATGAAGCAGGAAAGAAGCAACATATTGGCATCATATTGAGGACTGTGTCAAGCAAGGTCCGAAGGGATTTTAATTCCACCGGATTTGACCTTTGCCCTGGAGAGGGTAGATTTAGCATTTTTTATTGTCGTTGGAATTCAGTTGGCACTCCACCAACAGTCTCTCACGTCCGGATACCCTTGCCAAAGAAGGGCTCTAAATATCTCATACTTATGTTTCCTAGGTGATATGCACTAATATTTACATATATACTCTAACCTGTGTACAGGATGGTATGGAGATGTGGCAGAACTAATTCACGAAAGAAATGGATATCGGAAATTTCTTCCTACCGATATAAAATATTATCTTAGCCGCATCACGAAAAAGTCTATATAGTAGAGTTTGTGAGCCTACAATGCAGCGCTCTCCATGACTGTGTTACTTTCATGAACTTTACTTTTTGGATTAAATGTTACTTTAACGTCAGTATTTAATTTCATAGTATTGTTATCATATTATGCGATCCAAGTGTTTTTAGTATAAAAATTTAGTTGTCCCGTAACAACGCATGTGCACGAACCTAGTGTTATATATGTCTAAATAAAAGAAGGAAACGAACATGACAGTGGCAAGTAGACTGGCACACGAGTCCTATGGTAGATTGATGGTGAGTTCCATCTTTTGTCGTCTCATGTCCTATTGCCCACGCGCTAGGATTTCTCGATGCGATCATGGTGAAACCCATACAATCCCATGATCGGCTGCCTACGCAGCGGACATACCGAGACCTTGACGTCGAGTCCGCAACAGAGCACCCCATCGCTGCAGGCACTAGCCGCTCACTGATTCATCCCTAATCCCCATGGCCACGTTCGGTTGAAGGGGAGACTCCCTTGAAAAGATTTGTTACCTAATTTGAATAAGCTTTAGGCAACCAGAATTGTTCCTGGTCGGGTTTCAGCTGAACCGAACGAGCCCTAAAGAAGTAATCAACAGATCAAGTGAAGTCGTAAATCCTGATTAGTTTGGTCACGAACTCATTACACGTGAAGGTATTGTAGGGTTATGAGGGTGCTACGCTAGCCATAAAATCAAAATTTTTGACCTCATAAACCAGCATCTACTGCTAGTTACAGGTTACGTGATTACCACTAGACACGTAGGTGCAGCGGAAGCGACTCGATATAGTCGAACGCATCGTAGCAGTGCTGTGCAATTGTGTGGTCGTCCGTCACGTCCACCCTTCGCTTGCGGATCGTCCCTCTTGTGCGGTTCGTCCTTGTGCTCCAGATGCAGCACCTCCAAGGTATCCCACACGTACGAGGAGGAAGCATTGCGCCTCCGGACTGCTAGGTCCGCGAGGAGCAGTAGCTGTGAGCGTGGGGGGTGACGGCGGCTGCCTAATCGCGTGAGTTCCTTTGGCCGCACCCCCTCCCTCTCATATATAGGTGCCTCTAATCAGCCCCAAGTTGAAGGCCCAATTAGAAAACCCTAAGCCTAGTCAAAATTGGGTCCAACCCGAATTAGACTTCTAGCCCCTTAAGCGTGCGACCCAATAGGTTCACGCACACATAGATGTGGCCCGAGTACTCCTACTCAACCATTAGTTGATAGCTGTCTCTAGCAAGACGTGTCAATTCCTATATATACGCAAAGATCATATCAGACGAACCACCATAAACCATATACATGTTATTCCTTTTGCCACATGATATTTGGTCCAACTCATAGGTTAACACTTAATCTAAGCACGGCCAAGCATTTGTTGATCCAATCATTAGAGTGTTCCATTGATATCTCTCTCACATAGAGAGGGGCAAATTCCATCTTAATTGTCTATGTCTCACAACATGTTTCTTGACAAACCCAAAGACCACCTTTATAACTACCCAGTTACGGAGTAGCGTTTGATAGTCTCTAAGTAGGTCATTTCACATCTTGAGTACATACAACAACTCAGGTCTAAGGACATAACGCACATGATGTGAATCGAGATAATAACAACATCTCACGTTGGGTCAGTCCAGCCTACATGTTACACATGTACCCACATTATTAGTTCGACATCTATATATCTATGACTTGTGAAACATAATCATCAATTATATGCTAATCTAATATTCATGTGCGTCCTAACATGAACTCCGATCAAAGATCATTCTAAAATAACCATACAAGTAAAAAAGTTTCACAAATAATTCACATAATTGCTAATCGATACAAGTTGTCTTTAATGGATATTCAATGGACTCATAATATGTCATGGATACAAGGCAATACAATCATCTCTATGATAACCTCTAGGGCATACTCCCAACATGTATTGTACCGCAAGAAGGTACGTAAGTTGATAATCATTATAGAAAAATTTGAGTGAATATTTTATTATTTATTAAGTTTAAGAAAAAAAAATTAAAATATTATGTTAAATTGTTTAATAAGTAGTAATTGCTTTAGAATGCATATTTGTTTGTCACAATTGTTTCAGGCATACATAAATTGATAATCAATTTATAATAGTATTGCATCTCTAATATTAGGTATAGAATAGAAACAAAACTTATTTTTATTAAAAATTTGGATAAGTCATTGCTCATAATCAAACTGTCGACTAAAATCCTGAACAGGTTATTGTCAGCAATTGCCGGCAATGACTGCAATGTGAAAAATCAAGAGATGTCACTCATCATAATCATACCAATCCTCGACAATACGGCAACTAACTCTTAATTACCAGCTTTTATCATATATTAGAATTATATATTTTTATGGACACTCAAAGAAAATCAATAAGCTCGATATTTAACTATAGCACCACATAGATAGTACGGAAATTAAAATTGTAATAATTATGTCTAAATATTTTGTGGTTGAAGGCGGGAGAAAAGAATCTATCAAGGTCGTAATTTAATTTGAATAGGATATTATCATATCACTACAATAAACTATAGTCTTGAAATTTTAGAAAAAAATAAAACATAGATAAACGTATCATTCTCTTTGTCCTTTACCATGAACATTTGATAGTTTTTTTTGTTCTATTGGAATGCAGAATCATACTTATTACTTATAGCCTAATATTGAAGAGTGATGGGATTCTTTAGTCATGCTCTTTTTACTTCTCAAACTACTCTCGCGCCTGCATGTCTCATACATGAGCTTAGAATCATGACCCCATGTTCGTAGGAGTAAGAATAACTCACATCTATTAATGATATGTCTGTTCGGCTGATAGTTTCTGCAGCTGATAAGTCGGTTGAAGCTGATTTATTATGAGAGAAAAATATTGTACCATGACTGATAAGTTCAAACGAACATGGCGATTATTCTAAAATATACTGAGTTTACATTTATCAATGATAGAGTTCAATTCTAAAATGTATTGAGTTCTGTTACAACGCAAGCGCATATACATAATTTTTTTTCCTTATAAGGCAACGCGCACATGGGATCTCACGCAGCATAAAACACTTGTTCCAGCCCTAGTTATTGAGACCGGACCGGACCGACAGTTTGATCGGTAAAAGACCGAACCAAATCCTAGACCGGTCCGATTCACTTAAAAGATCATTCATGCAATCGAACCAGTGTAAACCGGTTGAACCGGCCAGTCGGCTGGTTTCAGTTCGAACCGCCTCGGTCTGTAACTGTGTGATGGCGTGCGTGTATTGCAGTCCTGGCTGTACAGTGCAGCGTGGAGTGGAACGCATGCACATGCCACCAGTGGGCCCGCCTGACTACTGATCACGTTTGGAATTGGGCCCAGTTTAGTTCCTTAAGAATTTTGCAAAATTTTTCACATTCCTCGTCACATCGAATCTTTGGACGCATGCATGAAGCATTAAATATAAATAAAAAATAAAACTAATTACACAGTTTAGACGAAATCCACGAGACGAATCTTGTAAGCCTAATTAGACTATGATTAGACACTAATTATCAAATAACAAAAAAAAAATGCTACAGTGTCCATTTTACTAATTTTTTTGCATCTAAACAGGCCCTTGATGTTGCATGCGCGGTGGAGCTGCTGCCTCTGTTGACTTTTTGATAGTGCTGTCAGCTGAGGTTAGTACTATTTTTTAATTTTAAGATTTCATAACTTTTTCAAATGAGCTCCAAATTAGACAAATAATATATAAATTTTGATTATCTCAACGAGCTCTTCATAATAGTGCACTCCATTTTAGCGTTCGAAATTATTTGTTATATATCATTATATTACAACAGTTCGAAGTATTTATGAGCGGATTAATTTGTCCAGTGCAAAACTATCAAACCAGTGGTTCAGCTGGGTTCTATATTTATATGAGCAGTTCAATTTTTCGAAGTATGTTTTGAATTTAAGAACATGTCATTTTGCATATGAATGAACCCTGTGGTTGTATAATTAATTGCGTTTACCATCTATTAATTATATCATATATGTATATATATATACACACCGGTTCGATGTATTTGTGACTGGTTCAATTATCCGGTCTGAAACAATTGAACCGACGGTTTAATCGGTTCTCAACGGTTACATCAGTGAATCGACGACCTCAACCTCACTGTTTCGACGGTCCGATCCTTATAACTGTGTTCCAGCAGCATATTTCATGTGGCGAGGACAGTCCCTGGGCCTGTTTAGATCCTAAATTTTTTCATAAATTCTACTATGTAAAAAGAAGATTCCACATCACATCAAAATGCCGGTACATGCATGAAGTATTAAATGTAGATGAAATCAAAAACTAATTGTATAGTTTTGTTGTACTTTGCGAGACGAATCTTTTGAGCCTAATTAGTCAATGTTTGGACAAAAATTCACAAATACAAACGAAATGCTACAATGAAGAAGACTTCACTGTGCAGATTTTGGCACACCCAAATTGGGCCAACTAAACACGGCCCCTGCTGGAATCAACCGAACCCAATTTTGGGCCCTGTTCACTTCCCCATCCCAACCCAAAATATTTCCTCTTCCACCCATCACATCAAATCTTTCGACGCATGCATGGAGCATTAAATGTAGGTAAAAAAGATAACTAATTGTATAGTTTGTCTGTAAATATCGGGACGAATCTTTTGAGCCTAGTTAATCTATAATTAAACAAATTTTGCCAAATAACAACAAAAGATACTACAGTAACTTTTCAGTTACTTTTCGCGTTACTTTTCGCGAGGGAACGCACCCTTGGAAAATCTGGTCATCCCCGTGTCTCTGGCATGTTGGCCTCGCACGGACACGGGACATACGAGACGATTCGAACCCAGAAAATCGCGCAATTTTTTTTTCGTCCTCGCCCGCTTTCTCTGACCAACTGGAAAGGCGCCGGCCAAACAAACGCGAAGAAGGGGAACTCGCCGCCTAGGGTTCCGCCGCCGCCTACTCTTCCGCCGATCAAGAAGCGGGAATAATTGCGCGATGCCGCAATCGGTGCTGGTGGAGCGCGCGACGAGCGAGTCGCTCATCGGCCCTGACTGGTCTCTCAACCTTGAGATCTGCGACATCCTCAACCACGACCCCTCGTGAGCGCCTTTCCTCCCGCTCCTTTTGGTTGTCGTTTCCTTCGCGCGTTGTTTACCTGCCGGCGGCGACTGGCTAGGGGCTCAGGGCGTGATTGGGGCCGTGGTGCCGCGAAATTTTGTGGTGATATCGTAGCCATTCTTTTGGATAGGCAGCTGGGTTGAGGCTCTGCGGTAAAGTAGGTTTAACAGCGGGGGGCTGTTGATGGTCAGTCCAGTTGGCCCTCTCAAACTCAGGCGAGGTTCTTTTTTGTGTTGTGGTTCTATTACTTTGTTCATCGGATAAAGCAACGTGGGGTTTGTTTTCACTAGGTGAAGAAACAAAATTTGTTGCCTCCTTATTTATGGTTAAATATTCAGGCGAAATATTTCAATAACAGCTCCTGGGAGAGCTGTGGTATACCCTGCATCTAGTGGCGGAGCTAGAAGCTTTTTAGGAGCCCTGGCAATCTTTATTATATAAAATTATTTACTTAACAAAGTACAGTGTGTTTCTTTGATACTCTCTCCATTCCAGATTGTAGGTTGTTTTGGCTTTTCTAAGTATATAGTTTTTGCTATGCATCTAGATGTATGTTATGTCTAGATGCATAGTAAAATCTATGAATCTAGAAAAGCCAAAGTGACTACAATTTGGAACAGAGGGAGTACAAAGAAAATTTTCTTTTGAACTTCATCGATGAACCCGGCCAGCTACCTGGGGTGGCCGGGCCGTGGCTCCACCACTGCCTGCATCCTGCATATTGGACATTATAGTGAAAGAGCGAGCTTGTCCACTTTCTGCCCTCACTTATAGACCATAAATATTAAAAAAAGCTGGTACCACATACTGACTATTATTGATGACAGAGTGTCTCCTTCATTACACCTAAAGATTTTCTTCTGGATAATATGAGTTACTAATCTAAATGGTTATAAGAATATGAGATTACGAGTCAAACAATCACATGCTCATTATAGTGACTGAAGTGCTATTTGGCAGGATTCTAGTCCCATCTCGGATTTGAAGTTTGTAGGCTCAGATAAAGTGGCTCAGGTCATTTCAGTCTAGAGTGGAATGATAAGGCTCGCCCAAATACCCCTGGTCTACCCCCAGCTTGCTAGCTCCACAAAATTTTGGAGCTAGAGACACTAGCTGGAGCTCTGCTAAACAGGCCCTACCTAAAGATGGCAGTATCCGTTTCAAAAAAAATAAATAAAGATGGTAGTATGATAGGAAGCAGAAGCATGGAGTGGTAGAAACAAAACATGCAATATTTGAGCAACCATGGAGTTCTTGTTATTCTCCTGGAACTGTCTCATTGTAATCTTATATGGTGACAGCTGGGAGATATGGAACTTTTGATCTATTGCTAAAAGTTGAACTTTGTGCATGCTTTGTGAATCAATATAAAACGAGAGTGGGTAGCATTGATTTTCTAAAGCTAAAGGGAATCTGTAACTTGAATGGAGCATTATTTTCTCCTATTCTGCTGTTAGATTGTGTGCTTTTTTTCAGGTTTGGGGTTGGGGAGGAGCTGTAATGTTTCCTAGTGGCGTCTTGTGAATATTTCATAGTCAAGCCAAAGATGTAGTTCAGGTTATTCTCTCATACTTTCATATTTCACATAGGCAAGCCAAAGATGTTGTGAAGACTATCAAGAAACGGATTGGGCACAAGAACTCAAAGGTCCAGCTTCTTGCATTAACGGTAAATACCATTCTGCAATTGGTTTGATATCTTCTGTTTGCACATGAACCATCAGTTGCCATTTTGTCATGTACAGACCGGCAGAGTAGCCTTCTCTATTGTGCGTATGTTCATAAAGATGAAAATTTGCATGCATCTTTCAGCTTTACTTCATTATATCAGTCGATCAATGGCTCATTTATCCCATAGTAATTACATCAATTCTGGCTCTGGTTATGATTTCAGTTCATTTAGTTGGCTAGCATGTAAATTCTGATTTAACAGGTGTGATCAGCAAACTGTGATGGTAGTTAAATAGGACAATTGTTAAGAAATATTGTGTAATAACGACTACAAATATGCTATAGCTAAAAGACATTAGTGGAGGCTACAATCAGCATCTACTTGTGTTCTAAGGATTTTGCATTATCAAGGATGATTCAGTAGTATTCTAAGGCTTTTGCATTAATGATAATTAGAAGCATACCCCGCGCGTTGCTGCGGAATTGCGAATGATTTAGAATGAAATTAGACTAGATATAATTACTTATATAAAGGGATAAACTACTATAAATTGTTGTTGGTGTATGATGTGGCACGTTGATGTGGACAGCTAAATGTATGTTAGTGGATGACGTGTCTCACTGACGTGGATATCACAATTGCATGTGCTAGTGAGTTGTAATTACATGTGCTAGTGGACTGCTGAGGTGGACATCTTGCATCTGGAGATAGAATGTTAGTGGGGTTTAGGATTATAAGAGATATAGATATAGGTCGGTAAACACCTTGTTTGTAGGACTGACTGTTGTTGGTTGTGTAATGATTAATGTAACTTTGTTATTCTTTGTTTTTTATCATCAAGAAAATTCTCTGGCATTGTAAAAAACAATACTGCATGACAAGAAAATATTCACCGGGATAACATATTGTCCTATGTAATGTAACTATGTTTATTATCTCTAAAACCTTAGGCTTCCTGTTTTACTGCTTTATCTTATGTATATCCTCTTTGATCTGTCTCAGCATACGCTTGTTCTCCCAGAGATACATAATCGAACAATGTTAGTTTCTGAAATTTAATCTGATAGTTTGGGGCTGTTGTTTTGTTAGAAGAGTTAAGGGCCTATTAGGCCTTAGCCCGTTAGGGTTAATTAGTCGCTTGCTTAGGGGCCAAGTAAAACCTCTTCTCTATATAATGAGAGGAGACGTATCAATCTAGCAAGAATTAAGAAGGAAAAACCTTCCCTCTTGCCCGGCCGTGGGCGAACGCCCCGCGGCTGGCTCTCTCTCGCCCTCGTAGCCCTAGCTTGTGAACAGTACCCGCGGTTACCGTAGCACGATGGCAATCTGGTATCGGAGATGCCAAGTTACGATGAGCCGCCGCCGGTCACTTCCTCACCGATGACGCCGGATCAGCTGACCGTGGCCATCATCGATCTTGCTCGATCCGTCACCGACATCTACTCGCGCCTCTCCGATATGGTTGCACAGCGGCAGTGGCCGATGCCACCGTTCCTCCCCTGCGGGATGCCAGGTTACGGCACGACGCTGCAGCCAACGGTGCAGCCAACATTGCAGCAGATCAAGCAGGCGATGGACATCACGACAGAGCCGGCAGGTAAGATGCTTACCTACAAGGTGTCTGCGGCGGTGCAGCTACAGGCTGCGGCGCGCCGCCTCCTAGCGCGCCGGCGGCTGCAAGAGATGCGCCAGCCTATGCACGAGGCGTCCTTGGCGACGGTCGACCTTACCTCAGCGGAGCGCGACCTCGCCCCGTGGGATGGCCACCATCAACCGCGCCGACCTGCTGCTGTCTTCAGGCGCGAGCATGGTGTTTTTCCCGCGGGCAGCGACCTCCAACTCTGCGGCAGCGGCGGTAGGGGAGTCGCTCCCCTCCTTGTCACCGGCGGGGACGCACTACCTAGCGCCACCGCATTCCGCCACCGGCCACTGCGAGGATGTCTCCGCTGGTCGCTATCGCGACTAATTCCAGGTGGCTATACCCGTGCACCCCTCTCGTTTCGGTGGGCTCCATGGGATCCAGGTGGCTACACACGTGCAGGTCCATCACGCGGAGGGTGTCCGCCGTATCTTTAGGAGTCAAAAATAAAGAGTCGCAGTCTATTTCAGGTCTATAAAATAAGCAGAGATGTAAAAGGATTGTTTTTAGGTGTTAGATTTGTGTCTAGCGGAGTCATCGTTAGTGTCATCGTTAAGTTGCAGCTCGAGGACGAGCTGCATGTCTAGGTGGGGCCTATTGGGCCTTAGCTCGTTAGGGTTAATTAGTTGCTTGCTTAGGGGCCAAGTAAGACATCTTCTCTATATAATGAGAGGAGATGTATCAATCTAGAATCAAGCAAGAGATTAGAAGGAAAAACCTTCTCTTTTGCTGGCCGTGGGCGAAGCCCCGCGACCGGCGTTCCCAGCGCCCCACACAGCCCTAGCCGCCGGTCCTATGCCTCTCCCACGTGAACAGTGCTAGAAGTTGTGTCTCCATAATGGGCCTATACTCCAACAAACAGTACCCGCGGGTACTGTAGCGCCGCGGGTACTGTGGCGCCACCGCCGCTCCCTCGACTCTCCCCTCTCGATCCCAACAGCCCACATAACATGTTCATACTTCATACTTGAAAGCAGGCAACAGTTTACTCAGTGAGCTTGTACTAAGCTACTACTGCTGTTTCCCTTTTCCTTTTCAGTTGCTGGAGACCTTGATTAAAAATTGTGGTGATTTTGTTCATATGCAAGTTGCTGAGAAGGATATACTTCATGAAATGGTGAAGATAGCTAAGAAGAAGGTGCAAATGCCTTTTAATATTCTCCTGTATCATTCTTACCTGCCACTTTGACATGGACATGCATATTTGAATCCTTGGCAAACAAATTTCTGGGCTTGTGTTTTCTGAGTAACCCTATTCAGTAATAGAAATAACGTCTCATCTGTTATTTCGTGTGATCTGTAGCCTGACTATCACGTCAAAGAGAAGATACTAATTCTGATAGACACTTGGCAAGAAGCTTTTGGTGGTGCCCGTGCAAGATATCCCCAGTATTACACAGCATATCAAGAGATGCTGGTAAATGTTGTCACATTTTGTTTTTTCTGGCATAAATTCAACCATATTTTATAGCATTATGTGTGGTGTCAAGTACTAACAAACAAAAAGTTTACTAGTAGAAAGTAAGTGGTGTTTGTTTCACCATCTGGAATATTTCAATGGCACAAATAAATGTAACATTTTCCTGGTTTAGCTACTTTACCTGGTATTTTCATCATCTTCAAAGTATTACTTTACCTAGTATTTATTAGCAAGAACTCATCGTACTTTTGATTTGATTTATCAGCGTGCTGGAGCTGTATTTCCTCAAAGGCCGGAGAGTACCGTGCCAATCTATACTCCCCCACAGACACAGCCTCTAAGGAACTATCCGCCTCCTGCATTGCGTAACACTGATTATCGACAAGATGTGCCTGAATCCTCTTCTGCACCAGAAGTGCCTGCATTAAGGTACATTTGCTTTTCTTTACCCCATATATTAATATCCATGGAATTGATGTTAGAACTAATGCAGTATATGTGCATTATCTGTGGGATTACAGTTATGAAAAAATTGAGCGTTCTCGTGCCTTCCTTCTCCCTATATATCGTGCAGCGGTGCAGCCTACCAAAAGGATTTTAAGATCATTGGGATTACATTTGCAGAATATTTGTAGTTTCAGCTTCCATTAATTAAGATTATTTCTGAAATTGGTAGGACTGGCTTAATGAGAATATACAAGAATATGCATGGATATTTTTTATGGCAGTTCAAATCTGTGAATTTCTCTTCTCCCCTCCTTTTCTTCTATAATATAATGATATGCAGCCCTCCTGCGTGTTCAAGAAAAAAAAACTGTGAATTTCTATTTCTATTCATAAACTTTCCATAGCTTTTCTATTTTCTTTCTATACATTGCAGCTCATCCCTTTTGTGCACCAATTCTATAAGGTTATAATTGAATCATTGTTATGATTAGCTATGCCTTGTTTATTTGATGAATTTCCTTTCTAAAGGAAGTTTCAAAATAACATTGTCTTTCTATTGCCAGCCTGACAGAAATTCAGAATGCACGTGGGGTCATGGATGTTCTTGCAGAGATGTTAAATGCTATTGATCCTGGTAACAGAGAGGTATTTTCTACCTTGTGCTTACTTACCCTCGGTAATTACACACGTCTAGTAAAATCATGAGATGACCTTCCCATTTTCCTTGAGGATTTCTTTCCTTAAAAACAGGATTATATGTTGACATGTTCCAGATTGTTCAACTGGACCATACAGTTCCAGAAGTTCTAGTCATCCCTGGATTTCTAAATAGTAGTCAACATGCAGGGTCTAAGGCAGGAGGTCATTGTGGACCTTGTGGACCAATGCCGTTCATACAAGCAAAGAGTGGTGCAACTTGTCAACTCAACGTCGTAAGTCACTGCTTCATGTTATGCTTTTTCAACCAGTATATATACAAACTAAATGAAATTAATTGTTGAAACTTAGGATATGGATTTGAACCACCAAACTACTCTTTCATGTTTGTGTACCCACTTAACAGGGAGAAATAAAATTTGTTCAGCCGAAATCCTTATTGGAATGGGAATTGACCCAACCTTTTTTTCTAATAATAATGTATTATGGACCATAGTAAAAATATAACTACTTTTTGTGAAAGCAGTATGCTTTGTTTACATGGTACACCATATTTTTTTTTCTACTCCATTCCAAATTGTAAGTGAGAGCTTTTCTAGTTATAGCTTTTGCTTTGCATCAAATATACGCTGTGTAGATACATAGTAAAAGGTATGTATCTAGTAAAGCCAAACGACTTACAATTTGGAACGGACGGAGTATATTAGAGCATTTTGTACAGGATGCACATGACTTTTGTGGGGTCTGCATTCTTTACTGAAAATCTGTTTGAATGTTTTTACTCTACTTTTTTTCCCCCACAACGGGAATCCCAGATTTTATTACATTACATCAATGAAATTACAAAAGCGTTCAGAGATTTAACCATGGAACTGAAATCAAACAAAAACATGCCAACGCATCTGAGCACGCAGCGCTCAGCCTGCACAGCACGACGTCAGAACGATCGTTCCAAGAACTGTGCAGCATCAAACAATGCAAAACCTTGATATTCACTGAGCGACTACTAGTTACATGCCCAAATGGACACAGCTAGCACACAGGCTGTATGAGAATGTTTTAAGGGTGTGTTTAGTTGCTAACAGCAACACAACACACTACAACTCACCTGCCACAGCTTTGCCATTCTTTAGCCCTCTGTTTGGTTGGCTAACTGAACTCTAACGTGACACAAGAAATTCTGTGGTGCTTCAGGGTTTCGTGTAGATAGTTAGATAGCTTGTCTTTGCCTTTGGCATACTTTTTCTGTGCCACAACTTGCCGCATGTTGTGCCAGCCGGAGCTTTGGTGTGGCCAGTTGGGGTCATCGAGCAAACAAACCCTTGCTCTACTTGTACTTCCTTTGAACTGGATATTCAAAACATGTTTTACTATCATCCTTTGAATTTCCTGTGCTTGTTTTCATGTAAGAGTGGAATAGTTTCTAATTCTTTCCATACATTTAATGACGACAGGGACGAGGACCTATTAAGTCAGGGCCTTTCATTGAATGATGATTTACAGCGTGTTTTAGCAAAACACGATGCAATTGCTGCTGGCATAGCCGTTCGAGTAGAAAAACCGAAATCAGTCCCGGACCGCGCAGACAGTTCTCCAACGAAGCCCGAGCCGACAAAGGAGGCAGACCAAAGGTTCTGTTGTGTCCTTCTCACATGTTACTCTAGCTGAAATAATCCTTTAGCTGATGAGGGTTTAGTAACCCTCGAAAGAGTATCTTAGAATTATTCTTTGACTGACTTTTCCTATGAACACTATGAACCTGTCAGGTCTGCTAAAGTTGCCAGTAGTGTGACTCCATTTGAGCAGTTAGCACTTCCTGCACCACCATCATCAAATGCTTCAAAGTCTCATGGAGAATCAGCTGTTACCTCAAATATTGACTTACTTAGTGGTGATGAGTTCTTCAAACCAGAACCTGTTCATTCCCAAGCTCTTGTTCCTTTAGTGACTCAGCCTGCAGCTTCAGCTTCTTCAAGCCCCAGTACTTTAGACCTTTTAGACATGTTTTCAGATAGCAATGCTATCAATAACACCAGCCAGAACCCTACCATACCTTCTATATCTAACACAAATCCTAATCTATCAGTACAAGCCTATCCTGCTCCACAGCAACCTGTTCCACCACACCATCCTTCACCATATGCTAATGGCTTAAATTCAGATACAATGACACCCTATGATCAAGGCTCTAACTTGACCTCAGCAAGTTCATGGAATGGGCAGTTTGCCCATGGAATGATTCCATCACAGCAGGCACCGAATTATGGTACTAACTCTGCCTCTTTTAATCTAAACTTCTAGTATGTACAAGTATCTTAGTATTATTTTTGTTTGTTCTATTAGTTTGTCCCTAAAGTGTTAAAAACAGAGCTAGGTAATTGTTTTATTCCCTAAGTTTTTTCTGGATCAGATTACAATTGCTGTGTCTATGCTTCTCTTATTTCCTAATATTTCAAGCTTTTGTGCCATAGAACTGTGATACATTTTTTGGGTAATTTGAGATGCAATGTCTCCATTTACAACTTAGTATTTTAAATGAAAAGCAATTAGCCAAACTCTAAAATTTCTAAAGCAAGTTCCACAAAACAAAATCAACACAATTTACCTCAATGCTAAACAAAGCACAAGATATAGTTTAGCATCAAGCAGATTAAATTTTCTGTTTGTGAAGTACTTCTATGTAGATTTTTTGTTTCTTCATGTAGAAGTTTTCGTCCTCAGATAGTCAAACTATTGGCGATTGGTCCTTGACAGGTCAAGATGAACAAAGCAACGACCTTCCACCACCACCCTGGGAAGCTCTTCCTGCAGAAACTGAGCAATTAGAAGCTGATCATCCTGGTGGGTTGTCAGCTCTGCCACAATTTGGAGTTAGTCAACCCCAGCCAGTCCAAATTACACATCCTGGGCAGCAAGTGTTACCGTCGCAACTAATGCCAACTGGACAACCAGGAGCGCAGTTCCAGCCCGGACTAGCTCAACAATCATATGCTACACAAAATACACAGTATGGAGGAATGTATCCGCCAGTGCAAGGCAACCAACTAGTAGGCATTTATCCCCAGCAAATGGCTGGAGATGTCTACCAGCAACAGATGTTTAGTGGCCAGATGACAGACTATGGCTATGGTCAGCAGCCTGGAGGCTACTATGTTCCGAATGCCGCATATGCATATGCCAGTGCAAATGATCTTTCTCAGAGGATGAATGGCCTCTCGATGCAAGACAACAGTCTGTATGGCACACCCGCCTCGTCTTCCCTCCAGCAGCGTAACAGGCCAAGCAGACCTGAAGATTCGCTCTTTAGTGATCTTGTTAGCATTGCCAAAACAAAGCCTAGTAAAACTGCGTCCAACAAGGCTGGTAACTTGTAAAGATGAGCCGGTGCTTACAAGTCCCATGGGGGTACCTTCTGCTCATAGTATATAAATTCGTGGATTTTTTTTCCTATTGGAAAGTAGTGGGCGAGATTTGTAGATTCTGAGATTGATAGTGATTGTTTACATCTTTTAAAGAAATTATAGTTTGTTTACCAGTATTCTGTAGCCTTAATATCTTATGTACATATATATAAATGGAGCAAAAAAAAAAAAAGGAGTCCAGTATGCTGTCTCCTCTCCTGGTAATTCTGGCATACGACTTCTGAATGCCAGACCCTGTTCCTGTTCTATAGGTTTTGCTTGGGCCGTTGTTGCGTCTGCTCGATTATTTGTTATCTACTACAAGGGCTGGTATAAGCATCGCCCAAAGAAATGATTGCTGAGCATCTCCAATGGGCTATCAGGAAACCTCTCCTATTTGCACCAATCCTTATTTGACGCGTGCCGCTGCTACTGAAAGTAGTGCTCGGACACGTGCTGTCCTGAGATTGGACCAGGCAGATTTTGAGGTGTGCCTTGTCTCCCTCCTCTTTGCATGCATGACTCGTCTTCCTTCTCTCCAATGATTGGTTTAAGTTTTTAGGGGCTTCTCCACGCCAGACGGCCTTAGAAGGCGGAGGGCCCAGTGGCGGCAGCTGAATAGGTGGGTTGATAGGCGGAGTGAGACGACAAGGTGCCGCCAAGTGGGCGACGAGGGACATCAGTTGGGGCGGGGTTGGCCATGGGGCCAAGAGGTCGCTTCATCCTTATTCGATTGAGATTAGTGGAGGGTCGAGGCTAGCTGACGGTGGCGATTGGTGGGTGGTGCGGCCGGCGGTAGGTGCCATTGGTCATCGGTGGTGGGTGAGGCTGGTGGCAGATGGGGAAGGGTTGGAGAGTGGAGGTCGATGAATCCTCCGGTTCAGATTCGGATTAGTGGAGGGCGGGGAGGGAAGGTGGGGGGTGGGCAGTGCCGTCGGTCAGGGGCGCGGTGGTGACGGAGGCCAGGGCATGGGCTGGAGCGACGGCACGAGGCAAATGAAGAGGGAAATGCTTCAAAGGAGGACGAAGAGGCGAAGTCACAAAGGGAGAGGAAGGAATTCGCGCGCTGCAACTGTTATAGACGTGCAAGTGTTGATTAAGGGAGCCACTGTTTTCATGGCCCTAAAACGAGAACGGTGAAGTCACGGAGGGAGAGGAAATAATTCACTTGCAACTATTAGGGATGCGGGAGCGTTGATTAAGGCCTTGTTTGTTTGGGCCAGGAATGGACGGGTTCGGGCCTAATCCCCATGGATCACCCCGGCGTGAAAGCAATCCCGGCACACGATAATTGTTTGTTTGTTTAAGCCTCGCATGGGTTGTAACCCGTCCTACTCTGGTCTTTCCCCTGGTCCCCACCCAGAACGGAGCCTGGCCTCCAGTGCCGTGGAAGAGATCTCGTCGCGAGGCTGCGAAAGGAGCGAGGGACACGTGATGTACGTGTATTGGTGGAAGAACGACACGCTGGCAATGGCGAGGGCATCTGTGACGCGGCCCTTTCCTCTTCAGCGTCGATCTCCTCCAATGGTGCTTTCTCACCAGTAATCATCTTCTATTCTGCGTTTCTCTTGCGTCTAGGGTTCTTGATTTGATTTGTGATTCTTGCATTATTCTTGTTTAGTGTCTGGTTGCTGTACTGTCCAGTTCGTGGTAGTAATTAAAAGGTCAGTCATATCCTCACAAGAGCTACTGCTAGAATGATGATAAGGATCAAGGACCAAAGCTGTTGGCTGGCTTTCATATAAACTAGCAGGTAAACCAGCGCTTCGCGTGGGCAACAAGCCGAAAATATATAAGATATACAATAGATTTGGATCCAGTGGCAAATGCAGTATATGCCAGCCAATTATGCTTTACTTCTACCCCATGGAAACTTTATTTTGAAGGATTATAATGAAGGCCAAGGTGTTGGCGTACTCACTATTTCTCCTAATGGTGCTGAATTTGAGATGTCAAGCCAATTGAATTACTATTGCACTAATAATCAAGTTAAATATGAAGCTCTTTTATTCGGCTTGGAAATATTGTATTCTATGAAGGTAAAACATGTTGAAGCCTTTGGTGTTCCCTGCTAGTGGTACAAGTAGCTGGTGAGTTTTAATGCTTAGAGGGATCACTCAATGCTTATCTTGATATGTGCCTTGATATTATCGCTTTCTTTGCCGAATTCCGAATTCAGCATATTTGAACGCATGAAAACTATAAGGCCAAATATGTTAGCTCAACAAGCATCTGACTTTGTCATCGGTGGACGTAATTTCTACGTCAAAGAAAATCCGATGCAAAAAAACTTTTGAAGGACCGAAAACAGTGACCAGAGGGGGGGGTGAATGGGAGCCTCAAATTTCTTTCGAAATATTTGGCCGCTGTCCCAAACTCAAACCCTAAGAAGCAAACACAAACACCGTGATGACCACAACCCTAGAGAAGGGTGGATGTTCCCTCAGAACACAGCGGATCACCACAAAGCAAGCAGACAGAAGATAGAGAGCGCACCGAACCAAAAGACAAGAAATCGAGACACTACACTTCTATAGAAAAGAAGCAAGGTCTCAAATCTCAGATACCCAAGCCAACCGGTGACAAGAGCACCTAGATAAGGTCTATAGAACGGTAGAAGTCCAACGCAACAGACGGAACGTAAAACAGAGCTCAAACGCACAAACCGCGGAAGAAACGGCTGTTGAACTGAGTCCTGTCAACAATACCGGACCTGATACCAGACACGTCCAGAAATACCGGACCTATTGCCGAACACGTTCGGTATGCTGGACAACACAAAATGACTTTGGGAGAAAAATAAAAAACCCTAGCAAATGGTATCCAAAAATCATTAAATTTTAACCATAACCTCTAGACACCATAGGGAAGGTCTCTACCAAATTTGAGCTCGAAACTCGAAAGTTGAAAATATCGGACACGTCCGGTATTTACGAGCTGCTCTAAAAAAATCGATTTGAAACCCAAAACTCGATCAAAACACTTCGGAATGACTTGAAACTTTGTAGAGAGGATCAATACCGAGTTGGTAGGCTACTCCTACAAGATCATCGCCTAAGACCAAGCAAATCACCAAGAACTTGAAGGACAAGGGAAAAACACCGGTTTTCAAACCCTAGACCATGATTCGATCCGATCTGTGATCTCGTGAGGAATTGATTAAATTTCTTCGGTGGAAAGACTCAACTCACGTCATAGATCAACGAATCGAATCGGTCTCAAAACGAAGAATCAAGCCTCCAAAGAAAAGGGGCAAAGATGAACTCGTGAAGAACAAGATAAACACAAGGCACAATCTTCACAAAACGAATCCTGGAGGACACGAGGTGGTTAGGGCCACCATTCCCGCAGCAATCTCTTGAGTTCTTACACAATTCTCTCAAATTATGGACCTCTCTCTCACAAGCACCTAAGCGGAGGGGGAAACCCTAACAAGGATGAAAAAAAATGCAAATGGAGGAGGTGAGGGAGATGGGGGCTCCCTCATCCTATTTAACAGGGCTATTACACAATCCTAGTTTTATCCCTGGATACAAATGAGCCAAACCATTTAGCCCAAGGGCGTAAAGGTCTAGCTCGGTCTTCATCTTGATCCAACGGCCACCGCGCCTCCTCACCAGTAGCTTCATCTCGACGCGAACTCTCCGATGCCGCCACGTGCCGTCCGTTCCTCCTCGGAACCTCTGCCCGGGTTTTGAGGCCCAAACACGTAAACCCGCCATCGATGGTTTTGAGGCCCAAACCACCAAATCGCTCGCGAGTAACGTACTCCATACGCGTCCCCCGCCGATGTTTTTAAGGATGAAACCACCAAACCCCTGATGTTGACGCGTGTCCGACCTCCCACCAAGCATGACGCCTTCGCCTTCCTCCTTGACTCGTCGCACCGGCCTCCGCCAAGTGTCACGACGCCATCGTCTCTATCTTGACTTGGACGACGCCGTCTTCATCACCATATACACTTACACTCGTCGATGTCCCAAGTGTTAGCCACTACGGCTAGTCACCCAGCCTCTTGGTCCCTCGGTCCAAGCCTTACGTCCGCCCTTCACCACTCTCGGTCCGTCGCACGACACGTCCTCCTTGACCTTCACCTCGCCGTCGACTATCGCCTCCGTGCTCCACACCTGCACATCATGAGCCAAGAGACATGCACACATAGCTTTCGCCATGGTAGGGTTAGTCACCACTCAAACTACTTCGTAGATCACATTGTCAATCACTCATCACAAAACGAACACACAAGGGTACTTGTCAACCTTATGTTCACAATCTCCCCCTTGATGAGTGCATTGTCAACACCAATACACGAACAACTTGAGCAAAAGAAAAAGAAGAAGGGAAAACAAAGAGCTCAACCAAATAACCAAAAGCTAAAGAAAAGCCAAAACGAGGTCATTTAAAATGAGCAAAACTTGATCCCCAAAAACATGGGCAACGGCTCGACGCAACCAAGTAAAACAAAGCTAGCCCTCAAGAAGAGGCAACGGGCTCAACACCACTAGCAAAGCTCGAAAAGCCAAAAAACTGCTAGACCCTCTAGAAGAGGCAAAGGCTCAACACATCTAGCAAGCAAAAGCCAACTCAAGTGTAACTCCCCCTGAACAAGTGCAATCTCACTCAAATGAATGCATATCTCTACTTTGGGTGGAATTGAAAACTTCTCCCCTTGTTGACAACTTGTCCCCCTTGTTGACACATGCACTTATCAAGCTAGAGCCCAAGGATTGCAACTCCCCCTCAAAACATGCTATGAATGCACAAATGCAGAAGCTTCAAGATTATAGCAAGTAGATTAAAAAGATTCTCTAGCTGATACTATCATGTATATATAGCAACAAATACAAGTGCTAGCAAATACTCAAAGTGATCAAATGAGACGAAATATGGCATTGTAGCAAGTTTGAGCAATTTAAAAGAGAGTTCACCACCAAATGAGCACATAGCAAATATAGATAGGAGATCAACCTTGTGCTACACATGTATGCAAAGTGAACTACCCCAAACAAAGTTCACACATCATGTCATGAGACAAACTTGTGATTTGATCAAATTTTTAGATATCAATTGAATTTTATCGGAGTTATGTAGCTTATCACAAAAGTTTGTCAAACAAATGTGTGCGGGAGGTTATCGATGCCATCAAAACCTGACTTATCAATCATATCAAGCCTATGCCAAAAGCAATCAAAAGCTTAAGATAGTAATCTCGGTATCCATTACAGAGCTCAAGTTCACCCTTAAGTGCAATAGGGAGCTGTCTCGATACTCTGACATGGGACAACAAAGACCCATCCCGATCTTTTCATACCTTGTTTTTTTTCATGTTTTAGCATAAATTCAAGTTTCTCAAGCTAGTGTGTAACTCAAAGTATGAGCCGTAGCAACTAAGCATATATATGAAGCAAAAGGGTTCTCGACACACCTACACATGCTAGTTGCCACAAGTAGTGGTGAACATGTTTCAAGTTTCTTCAAGTGTTATTCAAGTTCACAATTGAAAAAGGGATTTTAGCTCATATCAAGAGATCAAAGTGAGCATAAGCAAAGCACATCATGTATATCCATAACATCCCCAACAAGAGCAAGTATCAATCTAGCTACTATAAGGATGAAGCTCAAAATACAATATGATACATGATGATATGATATGCAAGTATGATACAAAAGCAACAACAAAAGCTAAACTAAAAGAAAAACAAAACTAGAATACAAGATCTAAAACTTCCCAAGCTAAAAAGGGAAGCAAACTCCAAGCTCTCCTCGCAAGCCTACTCCTGATGTCCTAGTGCCATATGTGTAGCCAAAAACCCCATTCTCCACTCCAAAACCAAGCACATAGAGGTCTGTTTTCACTTCTTACGAGACCACTATGAGAAAGGGGACATTGACCTTATTCATGTTGACACCCACAACTAGCTCGCAGATATCTTCACCAAACCTCTTGATCAACTTTGCCACAGACATTTTCACCCTTCCCACCTAGAGCAAAGCCTACTCCCGATGTCCTAGTTCCCCGCCTGAACTGGCTCATCATCATGCCCAACTGCGACTCACTACAAGATACTCAATTCAAGATGGACCGAAGGCATGTGTTGTCTTCCTCGGATCTCATCTTGTCATGCCTGCAAGACTCAAGCTCCAACAAGCTTGAACAACACTCAACAACCGTGCTATCTGAACTAGCCTTCTCAAGAGCAAAAATCTTGACATTCTTCTCTGCCAGCTCAGATTGCAATCTTGAACAGGACTTGCACGCACCCAACAAGCTAGACCTAGCCTTCAGCTCATCGTTCTCATTTAATATGGCAGCATACTTAGATCGCAACTCAGAAAAGTTAGTCATATGAACAGCACATTCATCGCACTTAAACTCGTCAGACACACGAACAACAAGCTTCTTAGCTTTCTTAAGCTCCTTCTCCACAATTTCTAGCTTGTCCTTAAACTCTTTCCTCTCACGAGCAGCACGTTTTAGCAGCTTATCTTGACTCATCAAATTATCGGTCATGACATCTAGCTTGGCAATAAGAGCATCGACAGAGGGTTTTACCTCGATAGCGTCATCGTCGTCGTGAAGCACATCCTTGTTGGGCTTCACCCCTTCATCCATTGCCATGGTGCAGTAGCCTTCGTGGATGGACTTGGCGATGAAGCAAAGCCCGGTCAACTTGTCCTCGTGCCTCTTCTCGGACTCATCATCGCTCGAGGGAGAGGAAGAAGACCGGCCATCGTCGGTGTCGTTGTTGAGGTCGCTGAGGGAGGCAAGGAAGGCACACTCTTGGGCCTTGGCCTTCTTGAAGTACTTCTTCTTCAGTGCCTCCTTGTCAAATCCTTCCTTCGACTTGTGCTTGGAGGTGTACTCGTGTTTGTCCTTGCGCTTGCTAAAGTTGTACTTGTCAGAGGAGTGCTTCTTCTTCTTGGGGGCAGTGGGCGATGAAGTGGTCGAGATCTCCACAGCCATAGCATCCTTCCTTTAGACCACCACCATGCCGACGATTCAAGAGGTTGTTGTGAAACCACAAGAACTGGCTGATGATCAATGCCAGCTCGTCATCCCTAAGACTCTCCATCTGCTCCTCTGTGACAAACACCAAAGAACACAAGTGTTGGGTACCTAAACAAGGGGTACCCACACTCAATGACTAAAAAAGATAAACCCCTAAGAAAACCACACCAAAGGCTCCTCCCACAAAGGCAAAACGAGCCAAAACCATGCACAGAACGCCTCAACCACATTCCGACTCACACGAGGCTTGCTCGACGGGATGCCTCGACCACAGGGAAATCTCCAACTCGTACGACCCTAGGTCGAGCCGGTCGACCCGCCTCACTCACCAACTCTCAGACAAAAGTCAAAGCATTTAATGCAACCGCCAACCACTTTCTACCCCCTGGCTATAGCGATACCAGCATGGAAGCAGTACCAGTGTCAAATCCCACTTTTTACTGCTCACCCCGGAATAGGCGGTGAAAACCTATCACTATACACGCCATGCCAGGCACTGTTCCGCCACTGATCCACCTCGAAGCAGAATACGATGGCGACCATGAGCTCTCCTAGCCTAGGGGAGCGCTGCGCCGGTACTGTCGCTCTTGTCAGGCACGTGCCGCCAGACGACGGCGTGCCCAACGCAACCGCCATCATCACCTCATGGGTGGTGACGGTATTCCCCGATCCGGCGCCCCTCAGCCGGACGCCGACATGGATTTCCTCACTGAGGATCTGTGTAGGATGAGCTTGGCTGAGGGTAAGATGCCGATGGGGTGTCCCATCACTCCACCGCCCGGCACGGTGCCACCACCAGCCAGTTTGATTGCTCTGGTACTTGGATCCATGCCCCTATCGGCATTCCCGTATGGGCTGGACCTGGTTGCCCGGGCGTATGCTTCTTTTGTAAGCACCAGCATGATCGCTTACGAGGAACTCCCCGGACACCATCTACGTTCCACCTTTGACCTCATCACGTCCACGCCAGTTTCTGAGTACCTGGACTCCACGGAGACCCCAGATGCGGAGCTCCGTGCGATTGCCTTTTGTCGTCACAACCTCCGAGACGCATGACCTCACATGCACCCGTTATACTACTATTTCAGCACTCTGGACTCTAACTCTGCCGATGACAACTATGACCTGACTCGCGAATGCTTCAATATCGATGGGGCTATCATGTCGGATTCGGAGGATGAGGCAGCCGTTGGAGGAAGGAACGCCACGCCACCTCCTGTTGAGCCCCCTGCTGCATGAGATGAAGCTCAATTCCTTGCGAACCAAGGAATGCAACTCGAGCAAATCCATGAACTGTAGGACACGCTCAAGGAGGAATGAGAAAATCTACGCCTACTTCAGCAAACCCTCGAGCAAGCGCGCGCGGCACGGGCACACGGCGGAGGAGCTCGAGAAAGAGCTCGTGACGCCAATCGTCGCATCGTCGAGGATTAGGCGGGCAAACCCCCGGTCTTTGGCCGAGCCAGCCAGAATGTTGTCGCAGTCGCCATGCTTCTTTGTAACATACCCGAGCCATCGAACCCAAGGCTCGTCGGGCCTACGATAAAATCCGAGGACACCTCGAGGCCGCTGCCATGCAGCAAGCCGAGAGTTCCGCCTCGAGGTGACACGTGCTTACCTCGGAGCAGCCTGCAGAGCCCTCCCGATAGGAGAGAGAGGCCTCAGTTCATCCTGAGCCCGCCCCCAGCGGAACAAGGCGACCTCTGTCCGTGAACGCATCGTCGACAACCACGAACCTCGAGATGCCCGTGACAACATCAACGAGTGCCGTAGGCGTAAGAGTGGTGACGATGTAGCTCGAGGCTACCATGAGCACAGGGCGGGCGCTACGATAGCTCGGAGGATCGAAGCCCTTCACCCGAGCCACCAGGCCCTCGAGTCTTCAGCAAGGCCATTCGAGAGACACTACTTCCGGCTCGGTTCTACCCCCTATGACTCTTACCAACTATAACGGTGAAACCAAACCCGAACTTTAGCTCGCCGACTTCCATTTAGCTTGCCAGATGGGTGGGGCTACCGATGACCAGGCCATCATTCGATAACTTCCCATGTTCCTATCAGACACCGCTCGAGCCTGGCTCGAGGACCTTCCACCTCGACAAATCCACGACTGGAGTGACCTGGTGAGAGTGTTCGAGGGGAATTTCAAGGGGACCTACATGCGCCCTGATAACTCATGGGACCTCTGAAGCTGTAAATAGAAGCCAGGTGAATCCCTTCGGGACTACATCCGGCGTTTCTCCAAACAGCGCACCGAGCTTCCCAACATCACCGACTCCGACGTCATCATGGCCTTCCTCTCTGGTACCACCTGCAAAGAGTTGGTCCGAGAGTTGGGCCGCAGCACCCCCATCACTGCCAACGGCTTGATGGACATCATCACCAACTTCGCCGCCGACGAGGAGGCGGTTGGTGCCATCTTTGGCAGCGACCAGGATAAGGGGAAGCGCAAGGACGAGGATCCCACGAGCTCTAGCCGGGGCTCGAAGAGGAACAACAACAACAAGAAGAAGAATCAGCAGGGCAAACAAGAAGCCCCAGCGGGCGACCTTGTCGCCGCTGCAGATCGCAAGAAACCTCGAGGACCCCCGGCGGGGGCATTTTTGACAAAATGCTCAAAGAACTGTGTCCCTACCACAAAGGGCCCACGAACCACAGCCTCGTCCTTGTCACGGACCGTCGCCCTCATCGTCTCAATCTCCTGACCGGTGCCTGAGAGAGCCTCGTCCCTCTCTCGGATCGTCCCCTTCAACGTCGCGACCTCATTCTCTAGGGTCCCGACGCGAGCGGATGCCATTCCGATCTAGATGTTAAGGGCGTCGCGCTGGCCGCTGATGAAAGCGACGTCCTCCTCGAGCTCCTTCACACACGCTAATAGCGGCGTGAGCTCCTCACGGGCCTTGGCCGCCTCCTCCCAGGCCTTGGCCACATCTTCACGCACCTTGGCCTCGGCCTCCCAAGCCTGCGCCGCCTCCTCCTTGACCGCTACATGGATGACGTGAAGCTCGTCCACTTCGGCGCTCTTCTTGGATAGCCGCTTATTGACTTCCTCGGCTAGAGCCCGTTGATGAGTAAGAGCCGCCTATACGCCGCTTTCATGATGAATGAAGAGCGACTTGCGGCGAGATCGCTCCTTGAGTTCCTGACCACTGTTAAGCGTAAGATCAAAATCAAGGAGAAAAGGAGGATATAAGCCAGAAAAAACAAACAAACAACGGCTCACCTCAAAGGCCTCCGACATACGCCGCACCAAGGTGTCCGCAACCATCCGTAGGGACTGCACGGAGTGCTTACGGAGTCCCTCGATGTACTCCCAGTGCTGCACTTCATCCTTGTCGTCAAGGGCGAAAAAGGGCTCGGCGTTGGGGTTACACGCATCCCTGAACTCGAGGGTCAACCGACCCCAGCGTGGGAGCTCCTCCTCTGCCCGTGCAAGCACCAGCCCCACGAAATCGGGCCACCTGGCAGACGCCTCGGCCACGTCGTCCCCTGATGCTACGAAAGTCCCAGGCTGATTCGGGGCATCGACCATCTTGACGTCCACCTTCTGCTTCCCCTTGTTGGAAGGAGGGTCATCGATGGTGAGATCAATCACAGCCAGAGTCGACCCTTGGGGTGGGGCTGGCCTCTCGTCTATTGGTGGCACCGCCTGCACGTTGGGCGGTGGAACGACCACCCCATGTTCCGCCTCAGCCGCCTGCTCCTCTGGCTGGTCCTGCTACGGCTGCGGTCGCGGCTCCTCCCGCGCTGGTTGCAGCTCCGGCTGCTCCGCCTCTTTCCCTGCATCCGGCGAGGCCTCCACCACCTCTCTTGACTCTTCAACATCCGCTCGCCCTGCATCGCGGATGGATGTTTCGGCCTCACCGGCCTCGATGGTCGCCTAGGTCCTCACGGTTGACCCAGGCTCTGGCCCACCAACACCAGGCACGTCGAGCCTGGCACCGCCCAGACCTGCATCGACCGACTCTAGCTCCCGCGTGGCATCACCGACTCCGACAACCTCTTGAGCGCTTGCACCCACCTTGGCGGTGGCCTCCTTCGTCTTGAGCCACTCCATGGTAGCTTGGTACCTTGCGACCCAGACAACATCGTCGGCAGGTGTCCGCATCATCATGGCGGCACCAGACTTGAGCGCCTTGAAGGGAGTCAGAGCTGCGAGCTCCACCTTGCGCTTATGACTAAGTAGTGAACAACCACGTCAGAACAAAAAGCAAGACAACTTTGTTGGAAAGGCAAGGTGAGGCACTTACCCAGACAAGGGAATCAAGGGCCTCGACTCCGGCTTCCTCGAGCCACCCAACGACTTCTGCGAGGGCCCCTCCGTCGAGCCTCCGGTCGGCCTGGTGCTCCTTGGAGCCTAGGCTGACGGGGCGACTGAGGTCCTTTGCGTCGATGAGGCTATCTAGCCTTGAGTCCTCACGCCCGATGATGGCGCCCTAGCCTCAGACGCCGACGTTGTTGTTCTGCCCTTCAACGAAGTCCGGGGAAATTGGACTCACGGACGCGGCGCCACTGACCTCCCCTGAGGGACCCCAGGCGAGGCAGATCCCCTCTCTGAAGGTCCCTCTCGGGCTCTTCCTTCCGCTGGCTCTCCCTCCCCCTCGACGGGTGCCGAGACTGCCCTCGACGCCTGGGAGGTCGACTCCCCGCCAATAGGCTCTAGCAGGGGCCGCACGTTGGGGAGGTGCGCTAGAAAAGTCATGGTGTCATACCGCGACCCGGCGTCATCGTCGTCGCTATCCTCATCCTCCCCCGAGACCGTCTCAGAGGGGGATTCCTCGATGGGGAGACCCTCGAGACTCTGCTAGCGACGTCGCTTATTCAACGCCTCACGCTCGAGGGCCTTCCTGACCTGACGCTTCTTCGCGGCGTCCTTCTCTCCCTTCTTCTGAGCCACCGAGAGGCGCCTCTCGAGCAGCACGGTCCTCCAGAACCGGCGGCCGTGAGTCCATGACCACCGATAGATCCTACATGGAAGCCTTGACAGACTTAGTCAAGAGAACTAGGAAGCAAAAGGACTCGAGGCTAGCGGAACGATGCTTACCAGAGGCTCGAAACCCTAGGTGGGTCGCATCGGGACCCTGTCGATGTCCTCTTGCTTGAAGCTACCCACCATCCACCACGCACGCTGGGCAACCTCGTCGAGGGGGAGGGTCTCGTGCGACATCCGACTCCCCTCCAACAAGACCTCCAGCGTCATCTCATCGATCCGGAGTCGGCGCTGCATCAGCGGCAGCACTCTCCGATGGTGGAACACGGCGGCCACCATCCCCGCAGTCAATCCGCGTTGTTGAAGCCTCCTTAGCATGTCGAGGAGCGGCTGCAGCTTTGGCTTCTCTTCCTCGATGACGCCGTACGTCCAATTGTCCTCGCGCGACAACAGGACCCGGCCGGAGAACTTCGACAGGCGATCGTCGTCGTTGCGCAGGTAGAACCACCCGTCGTGTCACTCGCTGTTCGACGAGATGAGCTACGCCGGGATGTAGAGCTCGCCTCGACCCACTCAGACTTGAAGGGTGCAGCTCCTAGCATGCACCATGCGCCGTACTCCTCGCTCACCCGCCTTCTTGACGAAATGCTCCGCCTTGAAAATATGAAGCCATAGGTTCCAGTGCGGCACCATCCCCAAATACCCCTCGCAGACCGCCGCAAAGATGGCGGCCTGCGAGATGGAGTTGGGGGCAAGATGATGAAGCTCCACCTTGTAGTAGTGGAGAAGCGCCCGCATGAACCAGCTCGGCGGTGTAACACTCCGGTGTTACGCAATGCATTGCATGACAATCATATTGCATGGCATTTCATATCATCATAATCATGTGTGATAATGTTATAATTTGAATGAAATAAAAGCTTGGAAATAATATATGTGATGAAATATATTAATATGATAATCACATTTCACCAAAAATCTTGCAACTATAAATTTTACATCACTTGGAACCTTAGTTCAATTTTTGGAGCAGCTAGATGACTCAAAGTTTTGTCAAAAAGCTTGTTCAAAAATATTAATTAAAATATTCAAAAATCCTCTCTAAATTAGCTTTTATTCTTCAATTCAAAATCTATTAAGAATTTTCACTTGGCCCCTTAATCAAAGTTGTAGGGAATTTAATTCTAAGCAACTTTTATTTTTGGGTCAATTCCAGAAAATGTCTTTTTCTTATTCAAATTTGTGTTTGAAAACTGCATTTGAAATTGTTTAAAAATTAGAAATTTGAAAAATCCATTTCAAACCTTAGCAGGCCACCGCCTCGGTTTCGGCCCGCTGGCCGAAGCGGCCCGCGTCACCCCGCGCACGCGCGCGCCCGCGCAGCGCAGGCGGCTCGGCCCGCGTCCACCCGGCCTCCCTCCTCCTCCCGCGTGCCCCGCGCCTCGCTGGCCGCCGTGACAGAGTGCGCTCGCCGCGTGTCGGCCATGCGCTGTCGCCGACTGCCGCGCGTTGCCTCCTCTCTGCCCTCCCGCCAGCTCGAGCGTGATCAAGACCACCTGCCGGAGCCCTCCTCGCTCCCTCACTCCCAGCCTCGCTCGCCAGCCGCTCCTCTCTCCCAAAACCAAGCGGGCGAACGGCTCACCGCCGTAAGCTCCACCTTCGCTCCCCCGTTCCGACGCCGGCAATCCACCACCGCCGAATTCGTCTTGCACTGAGCTCCGCCCCATCCTCTCCTTCCCCGAACGAGCATCGCTATCCCCTCGTTGGCCACGGTAGGACCCAATTGCTGCTCACCTCGCCGCGCCACCGCGGCGGTGCCGTCGAGCCTTACTCCGCCACCGCCTCGCTCGCCCTATCCCTGCCCTTCCATGCCTCTTTCACGCGTTCACCATTCTCTTGCAACCGAGTTGCGCGTTTTGGTTGGCCACGGTTTGGCCGGAGCCGGCCGTTGGTCGCGACCGCCGCCGTGACGTCGAAGCCATGAACGCCGGCGACCGCGCTCGGGTGTTTCCCCCCCTCGGTGGTCTGGGCTGCGCTGTGGGCCGAGCCCCGAGCAGGCCGGCTCGGTTGTTTCCCCCGCGCGCGCAAGCTGGGTCGCGACGGCCATGGGCCGCTTGATTTCCCGGGCCGGCCCAGTGCCGTTATAAAAATCCATTTCCATTTTCTTTTATTATTCTTGTTGAAAATGCTTTGGAAAAATTTTTTAGTAGTCATTTCAGCTCCAAAAATTGTGAAATAAATTTATCTAGATTCCTTGGAACCAGATCTACAATCTAAAAATATTGCATGTCATTTTTGGGATACTTTTCTGTAGAGCTTTAATTAATTCTTAATATTGCTGATATCTTGTAAAATAGCTAGTAAATCCTATATGTATCAGAAAAATATGATTTTTAAGTTTGTTAATCTTCATATATCATGCACTTACTAGGAAAAATATGTTTCATGCATGTGCTGTGGGAAAATGTTGAGGTGTAGTTCAAGTGCCTTTAATGGCTGATTTTTGTTATTTTTGCTAGAGAGCAAACTTTGTATAAAACATGCATGTGATAATTTTTGTACAGTCATAGTATGCTATGAAGAACCTAGAAAAAATATTAATTCTGTTGTTTGACACTTTTCATAGTACAAAGTAATTTTATGCTCATTTTTATGCTATAACTTGTCATTTTTGTATAGGATGGTTTACTTATCTAAATGCCATGAAATTTTTATGGTAGTCTGTTTAGAGTAGTATTATGCTACTGTAATTTTCTTAGATTTTTAGGAGCATTAGAAATATATGTTGCTATTCAAACCTATTATTACTTAGGGTTTAAGCAAGTGTTGCTTTAAGTGTGATTAAGAAATTAGTAAAGCTTTGGTGTATCTTTGAAGCATTTCATAAGATAGGTTAACTTAACATAATAGTAGTAAAAGAGAATGCAGTAGATGACATGTGCTTGTAGTGTATAGTTTCTTGGATGATGTTGACTACCTTGCATTTCAACATATTCATTGCATTTATCTCCTTCGATGCACACTTGCATACTCACTTACGCACATTGCATCATACAGGATCGCAAACCGAGAACCCAGTCGTCTTGCCCGAGGAGCTAGAGGAGCAGATCGAGGTGCAGCAGTAGGAGGTGACAGAAGCCGAAGAAGAGGCCGGTGAAGATCTCCCCGAGTGCCCCGACCACCGTCCGAGCTCCTTCGAGAGAGGCAAGCCTCGGAGCATTTCTCTCCCGGTTTGCAAATAATTTATTATTAACTTTACTTAATTTGATGCATTACGTTAGGAGTTGTTTGCAAACGTTGCTGCATTATACCTTGCTTACCTTTGTTATACTATATCCTTGTTACCCTGGTATCCGCAGTCGAGTCAATGCTTAGCTGGCTTAGACCGGTAGAAGTCGGGTGATTTCCTGTCACCTGCGAGCTGTAGGTGGTTACCTGGATCTGTCTGGATAACTATGAAGTCATGGTATAACTAAGTGTGAAACAAAATTGAGACCGGGCGGAAACTTGCAGGGTTTTGGACTGTAGTGTTTTCCGTCTGTGTCGATTAAGGACCGTCCGTTGTTGTCCCTCGGGTCATGTTGAATGCATGCCTCACATTTAGCTGGCCGGATAAAGTACCTTTCGACCGCGAAACTGGGAGATTATTCGGGCCGAGTGGATTGCCCGCAACGCACTGTACCGGAGCAGTAGTGGCAGGATACGGGGGCGCGATGATAAGGCCAAAGAGCAGTCGGGCGGCCCCCGGGTACAAGTGGTTCCTGGCAAGCTCGTGACTTTACCTGAGTGGTTGACTCGGCGACCAACACCTCACTTTAGCAGGTGAGTGAGGTTTGTGTGAGGAATAACTTACCAGCTGGTTAATAATCGATTCGAATCGCCATCGTTCACTGGATAGTGAACACTTGACTTGAGCTACTTCATCGTAGTAATATTGATGGAACACTTGGACAGTTATATGAATTATGACATAATGGAAGTTGTTATTGATCAGTGGTTATCATTGCCTGTTTAATCCCATGATTACTTTAGTACAGGTGCAAATGTAGTTGACAGGATAATAAAGATTTAACTTGATGCATAGCTGTTGTAAAGGTTTTCATAAATGCTAAAAATGCCTTTTGCAAATGAGTCAGCTACCCCACCAAAAAGCCTATCATGATTCCTTGGTGTCTTTTATTTTTGGTTTTTGACGGGTAAGTCTAGCTGAGTACCTTCTCGTACTCAGGGCTTTGTTCCCACTTGTTGCAGATGGACATATGTACTATGGCTATTGTATCAACTGTCTCTATCCTGCAATGGGCGAAGCATAGGACCATGGGCAATGGTCATTCGCTACTTCTCGTCTGATGCTTTTGCTGGAGATGATCACAAGCTGGCACTTTATTCCAAAATGTTGTGTGTGTGCGTGATTTGAACTACCGCTTCCGCTACTTTTATTCAAACCTATTTTGTAATAACTATATTTAATCTCCGATGTATTTTGTGCCACGAACTTCCATGTAACTTATGACGGTGACCGCTAAACTTAGTACGATCTTGGCTGTTATGCGAATGGTTTGAAATCCGTCGAGATTTAACGGACTACCGGGTTATACGGGCTTAAGTTTGTTAAATTGTCCTTCCGTTGGATGATTTCCTACTTAATCTCGTATAATTGGGCGGTTCTGTTACAGCTGGCATCGGAGCATGGTTTAACGTGATTACTGTTCATAAATGTATTTAAAACCAAATTTTATTTAAAAAGTGTGATTTTAAAACTAAATGTGTGCCAGTGGTCATATCCTATATGCCCAGTTAAGGACTCTAGGTGGCTATTTAAGTACTAACTTGGGGTTCATGCACCATATTTCTCTTTCGTTGCTCATACGGCGTGATATTGTATGAGTGCCACTTAATTGAGTGGTAATGTATGGATCAGTTACCTCTACGCTTTGGTAAGTGTGAGCTGTGAGAGCATGATCGGATACACCGCCGATCTAGGGAGAATGTTTTATATGATACTAGAATAATTACATGTTGTACACATGTTTTTATGAAAGTATCGCATGTGTGGGTGTTCCATCCGTTGAGGCGATGCCGTCAATAGGACGATGTGTTTGGGTAGTTACTACCGTTGTACACGCATCTAGGGATTCATGTAGAGCGTGTAGGTAGATTTACTGCTTTCATGCATTCATGGGGAATGAGCTGAAATGAATTTTCTGCAGGTACATAACAGCGTTTATCGTGTAGATCGAATTAGTTACGTATATGAGAGATCGTTTGTATGCCACCGAATTCATCGTTAGATGTCTTTATTTTCTAAGTTTGTGAGAACGTAAGACTCGCGCATGCATCATACTGCCTAAGCATTTCATTCATAACCTGCATTCCTCCCCTTATAAAAGGATTATCCCAGTTTGATAAAAGTGACATCAACTTAAAATATGTTCTCATCGGGTAATTTTAAAATTTATGCTACAGATGGCCCGCACTAAGAAGACTGCCCGTAAGTCCACTGGTGGAAGAGCACCACGTCATCAGATGGCCCCGCGGGAGCACCGCAGCACAGACACTTTTCTAAGTGAGTTTGGCATGCCCACCTTACTTTGGAGAGTGCTCCATGATGTGGGGTACCCAGAGGGTCAAGAGCCGGTGTACTCTTGGAATGAGAGCCAGCTAGCTGAGGATGGACTTGCAATAGTGGAGATCACCGTCCCTGCCCTTGGTGACGCGCTAGAATGGGCTGGTTGGCATTTGGAGTTTGAAGGGCGCACTCCAGTTGAGGGTGCAGAGGGTGCAGCCTTTCACGTCATCCGAGACATAATGAGCAGGTTTCCTAATGAGTTGGCAGCAGCCTTGGCCGGTACCTTCCCGAGAGATGATCCTCGCGATGCCATTTGGGTGCAACCACAAGGTAGCGCCTTGGTCAGAGGCCCAAGTGAAGGACAGGCTAGTGACAACCACACGATGAGTGCCATGTATGCAGCCATCAGAGCATACCAAGGTCTTGAGAATACCTATTGGACCTTGACTGGTCTAAGAGGTAATGATCGGCTTGAAACAAGGAAGCAGAAGAAGAAGCAAGCACGTGCTATAGCTAGCTTGCAGGAGCAGTTGGCCGACATGAGCTTGCAGCGAGATCGGGCTCTTGAGAGAGGTGAAAGTGCTATGCAGCGGGTGCAGATGTTGACTCAGGCCAACAGAAATGCAGATCGCATGATGGGACAGCTAGTGCAGGAAAGGAATGAAGCCTGGAATGAGAGGGACCTTCTCAGGCAAAGGGTCGAGGAGCTAGAAGGGTATAACGCCAACTTGCATGAAGAGTTCCATGCCCTCTACAACGAGATGGGCCCGTACGCTCCTCCGGACGCCGCTCAGATGGACGTCGACGACGACACCGCTACTGATGGTAGCAATGGTGACGCCTCCGACCTCGACGACGGCCCCGAGTAGTAGGCTAGTTGCCTTGCGTTAGTGATAGGCTTTATCGTGATGGCCTTCTTTTGGTTCCCATGTATCATGTTGTATCCTGTTCGACCTGGAGACTGGCGATCTTTTGGGTCTTGGTTGTGTATGTGATGCTTGAACACATAAAAGTCCAGTGTATGTATGCTGGCAACATGGTTGTATGGAACGCGATGTTGCATTCGAAGTAATTTGATTAGTGATGTTGTTTTAATTGGAATGTGATTATTGTGCCTCTGTTTTATTGCATGACTTGTTCTCTCCAATAAATTTAGTATGGCATGATTGTTCATTCGGATACAATTACTACCACTTTGCTCAATTATTACTTGTTGCTGAAATATGCAGATGGCAAACACTCACCGTGCCACGTATGAGGCCGCTGAAACTGGTGGCAACGGTGCAGGGGCTGGTGGGGGTGGCGCAAGCAATGTCAATCACCAGGAGCCACAGCCAGAGCCACATTTGCCCCCTCCTCCACCGCTCACTGCAGAAGTGTTCTTCGCACAATTTCTTGGAAGCCAGCGCAACGCCGAGCAGTCACAAAGGAATATGGAAGATTTTCTGCGTACCATCGCTGAAAACGTTCAGAGAGGAAATAATCAAGGTGGTGGCCATGGAGTGAACCAGTACAACAATTTCAAGGATTTCATGGACACCAGGCCGCCAGTTTTCAAGGAAGCAGCAGAGCCACTCGACGCTGAAGAATGGATCAACACTATGGAAGATAAGTTTCGTGTGCTGAGACTGACAGAAGTTCTGAAGACAGAATATGCTGCACATCAGTTACAGGGACCGGCAGGAATGTGGTGGAAGCATCACCGCACCACCTTTCCTCCCAATGCCCAGATTACTTAGAGAGATTTCACTGAAGCTTTTAAGGGAGTTTATATTCCCCCAGGGTTGGTTGAAATGAAGCTTGGAGAGTTCTTAGCCTTGAATCAGGGTACCAAGACTGTGACACAGTATCTGCATGCCTTTAACAACTTGTGCCGTTATGCTCCCGACATGGTCGACACAGATGCAAAGAGGATTGCTAGTTTCAAGAGAGGGTTAAGTCCGAAGATGATGAAGCATGTGGGTACCAATACCCGCGCCAGGTTCAATGACTTTGTCAGTGATTGTTTGAAACAAGAAAAGAACAACAACACCTACACTGCATCCAAGAATCGCAAGAGGGTGTTTGAGTCAGGACCATCACAGTCCAGAGTTGTCACTGCAAATCGTCTTTCTTATCGTCCATCCGCACCTGGTGCAAGGTTCAGGCCTCCACAGCATAAAACTCAGAACTACAAGGGACCACAGAAGCCGTACAAGATGGCCGTGCCGCCAGCAAAGATCACCGCAGCTGCAGAACAGAGCAACTCCAAGGGAGCAATAGGATCTGCTGGTACAGTGAAGGGGCCCTGCTACAATTGTGGTTAGCCAGGCCACTTTTCAAAGTTCTACCCTTATCTGCCTAGAAAGAAGCAACAGACTTACACTGCCCGTGTACACCATACCACCGTTGATGAGATTTCTGAAGGAGAACCTGTAACTGCCGGTAAGTTTCTTGTTAACCATCACCCTGCAGTTGTTCTATTTGATTCTGGATCCTCGCATTCTTTTATGAGTCAAGCATTTGCACGGAAGCATGAACAACTATGCACAGAATTGAGTTATGGTTATCGCATAAGTTCAGCAGGGGCTGATGTGCTAACCAATAAGATGGTTAGAGGGGCAACCCTTGAGTTAGATAGTCGGAAGTTTCGAGTGAACCTGATAGTTATGCCGGGACTAGTTTTGGATGAAATAATAGGAATGAACTGGATGAAAGACTGGGGAGCAGTCATAGATACAAGCAGTCGATTGCTTACCCTTAAGGATCTGCCGGCAGAGGGTACTTTTCAGGTACCATTGCCCAAAAGAACAGACCTTGTGAGTGTGACCTGTGCCATGGAAGTTGTTCCTATCCACCAGATCCCGGTAGTGTGTGAGTTCCCGGATGTGTTTCCAGACGAGTTACCTGGCCTTCCTCCAGATAGAGATGTTGAGTTTGGAATCGAGTTGATCCCCGGCACAGCTCCTATTTCGAGGAGACCCTATCGGATGCCTCCGGATGAGTTAGCTGAGCTGAAAAAGCAACTGGAAGAATTGCTAAAGAAGGGGTTTATCCGCCCAAGTAAGTCTGAATGGGGATGTCCTGCCTTGTTTGTGAAGAAAAAGAAAGAGGGTACTCTAAGAATGTGTGTGGATTATCGACCTCTTAATGCTGTAACTATCAAGAATAAATATCCTTTGCCTCATATCGATGTTTTGTTTGATCAGTTGGCTAAAGCTAGAGTGTTCTCCAAGATCGACCTAAGATCAGGGTATCATCAGATAAAGATCAGGCCACAAGATGTCCCGAAAACCGCCTTTTCTACCAGATACGGGTTGTACGAGTATCTTGTTATGTCCTTTGGCTTAACAAATGCTCCTGCATACTTTATGTATCTGATGAATACGGTTTTCATGCCAGAGTTGGACAAGTTTGTAGTTGTCTTCATTGATGACATTCTGGTATACTCTGAGAATGAGAAAGATCATGAAGAACATTTGAGAATTGTCTTGACCAGATTAAGAGAACATAAGTTGTATGCTAAGTTCAGCAAATGTGAATTTTGGTTGAAGAAAGTTCCTTTCCTTGGTCATATTCTATCGGAAAATGGAGTTTCGGTAGATCCGAGCAAAGTGCAAGAGGTTATGGATTGGAAAACTCCAACCACAGTGCCAGAAGTCAGGAGTTTCCTAGGGTTAGCTGGTTACTATCATCGCTTTATCCCAGACTTCTCGAAGATTGCTAAGCCAATGACAAGTCTGTTACAGAAAGATCATAAGTTCGTGTGGACAGAGGAGTGTGAGACAGCTTTCCACACCTTGTGGAAACTGTTGACCACTACTCCAGTTCTTGCACAACCAGACATCGAGAAACCTTTTGATGTGTTCTGTGACGCCTCAAAAACAGGATTAGGCTGTGTTCTAATGCAAGAAGGAAGAGTCATTGCTTATGCCTCCCGTCAGTTGAGAAAACATGAAATCAATTATCCGACACATGATCTTGAGCTTGCCGCCGTGGTGCATGCCTTAAAGATTTGGAGACACTATTTACTTGGTAATGTGTGCAATATTTTCACCGATCACAAGAGTCTCAAGTACATTTTCACCCAACCAGAATTGAACATGAGACAGCGAAGATGGTTAGAACTAATTAAAGATTACAACTTGAATGTATAGTATCACCCTGGGAAAGCCAATGTGGTAGCCGATGCTTTGAGTAGAAAGTCGCATTGTCTGAATATGCAACCCTTACTCGAAGATGGTTTTAATCTAATGCACCCTGTCGTGTTACACAGTATTCAGATCAGTTGTACCTTGGAGAGTAAGATAATAGAAGGTCAGAAAGCAGACAAAGGGATATTCCACATCAAAAGGAAAATTAAAGAAGAACCTTCAAAACAATTCAGAGTGGACGAGCAGGACGTGTTGTGGTTCGACAACCGTCTTGTTGTTCCAAAGGATAGAGAGCTTAAGAATAAAATTATGGATGAAGCTCATCACTCTAAGTTATCCATTCATCCTGGCAGTAGTAAAATGTATCAAGAACTAAGGCCTCGTTTTTGGTGGACAAAGATGAAGAAGGAAATTGCAGCTTATGTAGCCAGATGTGACACATGTTGTCGAGTGAAAGCTATTCACATGAAACCTGCCGGATTGTTGCAACCTTTGTCAGTACCTAGTTGGAAGTGGGATGATATAAGTATGGATTTCATCATAGGTTTGCCCACTACTCAGAAAGGCCATGATTCGATTTGGGTAATCGTAGATCGTCTTACCAAGACCGCTCACTTTTTGCCTGTCAAGACAGCTTATAGGCCACCTCAATATGCCGAGAAGTATATTGCAGAGATTGTGAGATTGCATGGCATACCGAAAACTATAGTGTCTGACAGAGGATCCCAGTTCACTGCTCACTTTTGGGAGCATTTGCACAAAGGTTTGGGGACTAGTCTGATTCGTAGCACTGCCTATCATCCTCAAACAGATGGTCAGACTGAAAGAGTTAATGCTATTTTAGAAGATATGTTAAGAGCTTGTGTGTTGTCTTCCAGAGGTTCATGGGAGTCATGGTTACCGTTAGCAGAGTTCGCGTATAATAATAGCTATCAAGAAAGTATCAAGATGGCACCTTTTGAGGCTCTGTATGGCCGAAAGTGTAGAACACCTTTAAACTGGATTGAGCCAGGAGAAAGGAGGTATTATGGTATTGACTTCGTGGAGGAAGCCGAAAAGAAAGTTCATATCATCCAGCAGAATATGAGAGCAGCGCAGTCACGTCAGAAAAGTTATGCAGATAAGAGAAGAAGACCACTTGTGTTTGAAGTTGGTGACTATATTTATCTGAAAGTCACGCTAATGAAGAAGAAGCGGTTTGGAATACGCAGAAAGCTTGCCGCTAGATTTGTAGGACCCTACAAAATCTTGGAAAGGAAGGGTCCAGTGGCTTACAAATTGGAATTACCAGAATCAATGGGAGCTATATTCCCAGTTTTTCACGTATCGCATCTCAAGAAATGTTTGCGCGTTCTAGAGGAAAGAATTGAACCTCGAAGCATAAAACTTAAGTCAGATCTAGTGTATCGTGAGCAGCCAATTCGAGTTTTGGATTCCAAAGAAAGGGCTACTCGAAACAGTGTGGTGAAAACATATAAGATACAATGGAGTCATCATGATGAGGGAGATGCATCGTGGGAAACGGATGAATACTTACAAAAAGCATACGAAGATTTTTATAATAAATGGTTCGTAACCCAAATCTTGGGACGAGATTTTTATAAGGAGGGAGGGCTGTAACACTCCGGTGTTACGCAATGCATTGCATGACAATCATATTGCATGGCATTTCATATCATCATAATCATGTGTGATAATGTTATAATTTGAATGAAATAAAAGCTTGGAAATAATATATGTGATGAAATATATTAATATGATAATCACATTTCACCAAAAATCTTGCAACTATAAATTTTACATCACTTGGAACCTTAGTTCAATTTTTGGAGCAGCTAGATGACTCAAAGTTTTGTCAAAAAGCTTGTTCAAAAATATTAATTAAAATATTCAAAAATCCTCTCTAAATTAGCTTTTATTCTTCAATTCAAAATCTATTAAGAATTTTCACTTGGCCCCTTAATCAAAGTTGTAGGGAATTTAATTCTAAGCAACTTTTATTTTTGGGTCAATTCCAGAAAAGGTCTTTTTCTTATTCAAATTTGTGTTTGAAAACTGCATTTGAAATTGTTTGAAAATTAGAAATTTGAAAAATCCATTTCAAACCTTAGCAGGCCACCGCCTCGGTTTCGGCCCGCTGGCCGAAGCGGCCCGCGTCACCCCGCGCACGCGCGCGCCCGCGCAGCGCAGGCGGCCCGGCCCGCGTCCACCCGGCCTCCCTCCTCCTCCCGCGCGCCCCGCGCCTCGCTGGCCGCCGCGACAAAGCGCGCTCGCCGCGTGTCGGTCATGCGCTGTCGCCGACCGCCGCGCGTTGCCTCCTCTCTGCCCTCCCGCCAGCTCGAGCGTGATCAAGACCACCTGCCGGAGCCCTCCTCGCTCCCTCACTCCCAGCCTCGCTCGCCAGCCGCTCCTCTCTCCCAAAACCAAGCGGGCGAACGGCTCACCGCCGCAAGCTCCACCTTCGCTCCCCCGTTCCGACGCCGGCAATCCACCACCGCCGAATTCGTCTTGCACTGAGCTCCGCCCCATCCTCTCCTTCCCCGAACGAGCATCGCCATCCCCTCGTTGGCCACGGTAGGACCCAATTGCTGCTCGCCTCGCCGCGCCACCGTGGCGGTGCCGTCGAGCCTTACTCCACCACCGCCTCGCTAGCCCTATCCCTGCCCTTCCGTGCCTCTTTCACGCGTTCACCATTCTCTTGCAACCGTGTTGCGCGTTTTGGTTGGCCACGGTTTGGCCGGAGCCGGCCGTTGGTCGCGACCGCCGCCGCGACGTCGAAGCTGTGAACGCCGGCGACCGCGCTCGGGTGTTTCCCCCCCTCGGTGGTCTGGGCTGCGCTGTGGGCCGAGCCCCGAGCAGGCCGGCTCGGTTGTTTCCCCCGCGCGCGCAAGCCGGGTCACGACGGCCATGGGCCGCTTGATTTCCCGGGCCGGCCCAGTGCCGTTATAAAATTCCATTTCCATTTTCTTTTATTATTCTTATTGAAAATGCTTTGGAAAAATTTTTTAGTAGTCATTTCAGCTCCAAAAATTGTGAAATAAATTTATCTAGATTCCTTGGAACCAGATCTACAATCTAAAAATATTGCATGTCATTTTTGGGATACTTTTCTGTAGAGCTTTAATTAATTCTTAATATTGCTGATATCTTGTAAAATAGCTAGTAAATCCTATATGTATCAGAAAAATATGATTTTTAAGTTTGTTAATCTTCATATATCATGCACTTACTAGGAAAAATATGTTTCATGCATGTGCTGTGGGAAAATGTTGAGGTGTAGTTCAAGTGCCTTTAATGGCTGATTTTTGTTATTTTTGCTAGAGAGCAAACTTTGTATAAAACATGCATGTGATAATTTTTGTACAGTCATAGTATGCTATGAAGAACCTAGAAAAAATATTAATTCTGTTGTTTGACACTTTTCATAGTACAAAGTAATTTCATGCTCATTTTTATGCTATAACTTGTCATTTTTGTATAGGATGGTTTACTTATCCAAATGCCATGAAATTTTTATGGTAGTCTGTTTAGAGTAGTATTATGCTACTGTAATTTTCTTAGATTTTTAGGAGCATTAGAAATATATGTTGCTATTCAAACCTATTATTACTTAGGGTTTAAGCAAGTGTTGTTTTAAGTGTGATTAAGAAATTAGAAAAGCTTTGGTGTATCTTTGAAGCATTTCATAAGATAGGTTAACTTAACATAATAGTAGTAAAAGAGAATGCAGTAGATGACATGTGCTTGTAGTGTATAGTTTCTTGGATGATGTTGACTACCTTGCATTTCAACATATTCATTGCATTCATCTCCTTCGATGCACACTTGCATACTCACTTACGCACATTGTATCATACAGGATCGCAAACCGAGAACCCAGTCGTCTTGCCCGAGGAGCTAGAGGAGCAGATCGAGGTGCAGCAGTAGGAGGTGACAGAAGCCGAAGAAGAGGCCGGTGAAGATCTCCCCGAGTGCCCCGACCACCGTCCGAGCTCCTTCGAGAGAGGCAAGCCCCGGAGCATTTCTCTCCCGGTTTGCAAATAATTTATTATTAATTTTACTTAATTTGATGCATTACGTTAGGAGTTGTTTGCAAACGTTGCTGCATTATACCTTGCTTACCTTTGTTATACTATATCCTTGTTACCCTGGTATCCGCAGTCGAGTCAATGCTTAGCTGGCTTAGACCGGTAGAAGTCGGGTGATTTCCTGTCACCTGCGAGCTGTAGGTGGTTACCTGGATCTGTCTGGATAACTATGAAGTCATGATATAACTAAGTGTGAAACGAATTTGAGACCGGGCGGAAACTTGCAGGGTTTCGGACTGTAGTGTTTTCCGTCTGTGTCGATTAAGGACCGTCCATTGTTGTCCCTCGGGTCATGTTGAACGTATGCCTCACATTTAGCTGGCCGGATAAAGTACCTTTCGACCGCGAAACTGGGAGATTATTTGGGCCGAGTGGATTGCCCGCAATGCACTGTACCGGAGCAGTAGTGGCAGGATACGGGGGCGCGATGATAAGGCCAAAGAGCAGTCGGGCGGCCCCCGGGTACAAGTGGTTCCTGGCAAGCTCGCGACTTTACCTGAATGGTTGACTCGGCGACCAACACCTCACTTTAGCGGGTGAGTGAGGTTTGTGTGAGGAATAACTTACCAGCTGGTTAATAATCGATTCGAATCGCCATCGTTCACTGGATAGTGAACACTTGACTTGAGCTACTTCATCGTAGTAATATTGATGGAACACTTGGATAGTTATATGAATTATGACATAATGGAAGTTGTTATTGATCAGTGGTTATCATTGCCTGTTTAATCCCATGATTACTTTAGTACAGGTGCAAATGTAGTTGACAGGATAATAAAGATTTAACTTGATGCATAGCTGTTGTAAAGGTTTTCATAAATGCTAAAAATGTCTTTTGCAAATGAGTCAGCTACCCCACCAAAAAGCCTATCATGATTCCTTGGTGTCTTTTATTTCTGGTTTTTGACGGGTAAGTCTAGCTGAGTACCTTCTCGTACTCAGGGCTTTGTTCCCACTTGTTGCAGATGGACAGATGTACTATGGCTATTGTATCAACTGTCTCTATCCTGCAATGGGCGAAGCATAGGACCATGGGCAATGGTCATTCGCTACTTCTCGTATGATGCTTTTGCTGGAGATGATCACAAGCTGGCACTTTATTCCAAAATGTTGTGTGTGTGCGTGATTTGAACTACCGCTTCCGCTACTTTTATTCAAACCTATTTTGTAATAACTATGTTTAATCTCCGATGTATTTTGTGCCACGAACTTCTATGTAACTTATGACGGTGACCGCTAAACTTAGTATGATCTTGGCTGTTATGCGAATGGTTTGAAATCCGTCGAGATTTCACGGACTACCGGGTTATACGGGCTTAAGTTTGTTAAATTGTCCTTCCGTTGGATGATTTCCTACTTAATCTCGTATAATTGGGCGGTTCTGTTACAGGCGGCATCCTGAGCCCCCTCTCATGGAAAGCGACGAAGCTCACCACATACCCCTCCAGGGGGCCGGCTCCTAGTGGTCGGACAGCGGCACCCTCCACTCCGACTGGCTCCGGCTCGCCCTCGGTCACAGAAGCCCGTCGTGAACTAACTCCTCCAGCTTCCTCTCCGTCACCAAAGAACGGACCCACGCGTCCGCGGAAAGGATCTGGCTCTTTCCCGCCATAGGTGTCGAGAACAGCATGCGGCGGCAATGGGGGAAGAGATGACGACAGTGGCGAAGAACGACTAAAGAGCGCACAAGGAGAAAAGGGCAATCGCAAAAGGCCTGTGGGGGCATACGGGACCCTGGACTCTGTACTTATACCCCGACGGAAGACCAATGGGCGGATCCGGCGAAAAGATAGGAACAGTTCCCATATTTAATGTCCTTACCTAACCGCCTCCTCCAAACCTGTGGGCAAGGGCACGTGTCCACCATTCATTCCGCAACCATCGCGCCACGCCGCCCACTACCGTGCCATTCTCGCTTCTCCTCCTAAAAAGACATGCCCCAACGGGCAGTAAGGGGATCCGCATACGGATATTTCTAGACGAATGGATAACGGGCTCCGAGCCCACTATAAACCTCGAGGGATCGAAAGCTGGCCCTCGATCGAGGTTTGACAGTTGCCCTCGAGTAACAGAGTCAGGGACAACTGGGGACATGTCCACACAAGGCCAGGGCTCTAGCCACTCTCTCGAGACGCCCCAGACGTATTTGAGGCTAGAAGAGAGGTCAACGGTGGGATCCCCTCGGATGGAGGCATCGAGCCCTCGGATCCTATTGCATGGAACCGAGATCCACATGACTACTCTTTGGCATTTTTTGAGAGCGCCTCCGCGCCACTAGCCGACCCCTATCGAATGGAGCATGGGCTCCCACTCGAATTCCTAGCTAACAGCTCACCGGAGATCGTCAAAACTCGCCCGATGAGGGTAGTATGACATTCCCCACCCCTCCTCCTTTCCTAAAAGGAGCGTGAGGGTCATACAATAAAGACGGGCAAGACCATGATCGACCTCGTGCGCACGAGGCTCGGGGGCTCAACCACAAAAGGCTAAACTTCAAACGAAAGAGGACCAAACATGCCATGGGAGCTCAAACGCAGGAGCACTCCTCGGTATAACGCACTAAAGACCTCGGAGGAGTCAAAACACTCCACCGAGGCCTTGGGGGCTACACCCGGCGGGTGCGCTCGCACGCACCCACCGAAAGAGCTACGACACTACGACTCCAGTTCATGACTCACTAAGCCTCTGCAAGAGTAACCACACTCACATAAAGGCTCGGGGCTACTATCGGGTACCTAAACAAGGGGTACCCACACTCAACGACTACAAAAGACAAACCCCTGAGAAAACCACACCAAAGGCTTCACCCACGAAAGCAAAACGAGCCAAAACCACGCACAGAACGCCTCGACCACGTTCTGACTCGCACGAGGCTTGCTCGACAGGATGCCTCGACCAAAGGGAAATCTCTGACTCGTACGACCCTAGGTCGAGCCAGTTGACCCGCCTCAGTCACCAACTCTCAGACAAAAGTCAAAGCATTTAATGCAACCGCCAACCACTTCCTACCCCTATGGCTACATCGATACCAGCATGGAAGCAGTACCAGTGTCAAATTCCACTTTTTACTGCCCACCCCAGAATGGGCGATGAAAACCTATCACTATACACGCCATGTCGGGCACTGTTCCGCCACTGATCCACCTCGAGGCAGAATACAACAAGTGTCATACCCTAAAATTCTTGGGGGTCGGCCTTATCCATTCCCCATCTACCCACCTCGACCCGGCCTCGACCCGGCCTCGACCAACCGCCGGTCAACAAAGAAGCAAGGCCTAAACACCACAGGACCCATGATCTTTTCACTGTCTCATCCTTTATGTCACCATGGTGTCTAGGGATGGCCGGCCATTCCCGGAGCACGTCGCTACAGCGGCTTCCACAGCGCTCGACAAAACTTCACATCTAAGGCATCCCCTAGCGTCTCTCCTCCTCTTGACCCTATAAAAGGGAAGGCAGGGGACTCAATGAAGGGAGGATAGATAAGGCAAAACAAGTCATCACCCCACCATAGAAGATCAACATCTCAAGCAATCTCCTTTGTACTCTCTTTGTCTCTGAGACCTAGGATCGGCTCCCTCTCTCATAGCTTGTAACCCCTACGCAAGCACTTAGGTGAAAGGAAATACAATACTCCTCCCCCCTGCTGGACGTAGGGCCTTCTTTCGCCTGAACCAGTATAAACCCCCCGTGTATTCCCTTTGCATCACCATCCAGATTAGGGACACGCAGCACAAATTTACTTGTTGGCTTAGGACCCCCATGGGCCCAAACACCATCAACAAGGCAAAAGACACCTGTGAAGGGTTAGCCAAAGAACTTGAGCCGTTACCTGAGACTAAAGCCATAGTCGGTGCAAAGGTATTCTTGAGCTCGGCTTGGGTTTGGTAGTCGATCACGGTGGACTTGACCTTGCTGAAAAGCTCATCCACGGTGAGGGTCTCATACCCCGAAGACTCAATGATGGCGGTCACCTTCACATCCCATACCTTTCGATCTAAGGCATATAGAATCTTGAGTGCTCTCTCATGATCATCATAAGGTAACTGTGCCATGTTTGCTCGTATCTTGTTGACGATGGTCTGAAAGCGAGAAAACATGGCATCGATGGACTCGCCATCAAGCTAGGTGAAGTTCTCGTACTTCCTCTTATACGTCTTGTAGAGTCTGGTTTTAACCTGTGCGGTCCCCTCGTGATAGCTCTGAAGCCTCACCCAGATCTCCCGAGCAATAGTACAATCAGAGACTCTCTCGAGCTCCTGAAGCGAAAGACTCGAGAAAAGAACTGCACGAGCTCTGCTATTAGCATTGTGCTAATCTTTTTGATCTTGTGTGACACGAGCATGGGGTTCAAGCACAACGTAAGTAGCATCCTCGCAAATCTACCAAACAAGCCAATCAATCCCCTGGAGATGCATGGACATGCGGATCTTCCAATAGGGGTAGTTTGTTCCATCGAAGAATGGTGGTTTGCCGGAACCGTGCTCCATGTCACCTTCGTGGATCACAGACCAATTAAGATGGAATGATCCTTAACTGGCTCTGATACCAATTGAAGGACTAGAAACGGTGACCAGAGGGGGGTGAATGGGAGCCTCAAATTTCTTTTGAAATATTTGGCCGCTGTCCCAAACTCAAACCCCAAGAAGCAAACACAAACACCGTGATGATCATGACCCTAGAGAAGGGTGGATGTTCCCTCGGAACACAGCGGATCACCACAAAGCAAGCGGACCAAAGATAGAGAGCACATCGAACCTAGCCTCTTGGTCCCTCGGTCCAAGCCTCACGTCCACCATTCACCACTCTCAGTCCGTCGGCACGGCACATCCTCCTTGACCTTCACCTCGCCGTCAACTACCGCCTCCGTGCTCCACACCTGCACATCATGAGCCAAGAGATATGCACACATAGCTTTCGCCATGGTAGGGTTAGTCACCACTCAAACTACTTCGTGTATCACATTGACAATCACTCATCACAAAATGAACACACAAGGGTACTTGTCAACCTTGTGTTCGCAACTTTATTGTTTTATGTGCAGGAGGAGCAAAGTTCTAAGCTGATTGCCCAAGTCGGCCTGGGTCCAGCTAGGCCGAGTGCCCTGGCCGGCCAAGCCGACTCCCCTCTAGTTGGGTGGCCTGGTTTATCTGATGAACTCCCAAATTGTCCTGTTTTGAGTTCCAGCAGTGATGCGGCCAATTTGGATGATTGGGGGACGCCCATATTGAGATATCTATGTGATATAAGTGCTAAAGTTGATAAAAGTATTCGGCAGAGTGCATTCAAGTTTATGTTGCACATTGACGAACTTTACCGTAGAACTGCCAAAGACTTGCTACTCAAGTGTTTGGGATCTGATCAAGCAAGAGTGGCTATGGGAGAAGTTCATGAAGATATTTGTGGTACGCATCAATCGGTCTCAAAGATGAAGTGGCTATTGCATAGGGCTGGTTTTTATTGGCCAACTATGATGGCTAATTGCTTTCGTTACTACACAGGTTGCGAAGAGTGCCAATAGTTTGAGAATATTTAGTTTGTGCCTACTACTATATGTTCCATCCTATTATCAAATCATGACCTTTTCGTGGTTGGGGGCTAGACTTCATTAGCAAAACTCATCCCCCCATCATCAAAGGGACATCACTTTGTCTTGGTTGCTATGGATTACTTCACTAAGTGGATTGAAGCGGTTTCTTTGAAAAATATAAGACATAAGGAGATGATTGAGTTCATTACTGAGCATATCATACATAGATCTGACATTCCCCAAACATTAACTATGGGTCAAGGAATATCATTTGTGTCAAAGGAGGTATGGGATTTCGTCGAATTATACAAGATCAAGTTGTTCAATTCATCTCAATATTATGTCCAAGCTAATGGCCAAGCTGAGTCGAGTAATAAAACTTTGACCAAGCTAAATGGGCACCTCGCATATCTAGGCATGAGGTTTTATCTGAAGCTATGTGGGCACCTCACATATCTAGCTATCGGGTACCTACATCTAGGGGTACCCATAATCAACGATTAAGAAAAACAAAACCGCTACCCACAAACAAGACGAGCCAAAATAGCAAACGAGACACCTCGACTACGTTCCGACTCGTATGAGGCACGCTTGACTGGACGCCTCGACTACATTCCGACTCATACGAGGAACGCTCGACGGGACGCCTTGACTACGTTCCGACTCATACGAGGCACGCTCGACGGAATGCCTCGACTATGTTCTGACTCGTACGAGGCTCACTCGACAAGGCACCTCAACTATTGGGAAATCTCTGACTCGCACGACCCCGGGTCGGGCCACTCGACCCACCTTATTCACCAACTCTGAGACAAAAGTCAGAGCATTTAATGCGACTACCCACTACTTCCTACCATCATGGCTATAGCAGTAACTGGCGTGGAAGCAGTGCCGGTGTCAAATCTTACTTTTTACTGCCCATCCCGGGATGGGAGATGAAAACCCATCATTATACACACCAAATTGTGCACTATTTTGCTACTGAGGGAGGATATGACAAGGACCGTACCCCACGATCTCGGGGACTCGGCCTTATCCACCTGTCCTCAACCCGTCCTCGACCTGGCCTTGACCCAGCCTCGACCCACCGCCGGTCAACAAGGAAGAAAGAGCGACATGGCACAGGACTCAGAGTCTTTTCACCGTCTCATCCTCTACATCACCATGGTGTCCAGGGATGGCCGACCATTCTCAGGGCACGTCGCTATAGCCACCTCCACAGGGATCGACAAAACTTCACCTCAAAGGCACCCCCGGCGTCCCTGCCTCCTCTTACCCTATAAAAGGGTAGGCCAGGGCTCTACGACGAGGGGGGGGGGACAACAACGAACAACAGACAATGAAAAACCAGTCTCCATCCCACCGAAGAAGATCAACATCTCAAGCAATCTCCTTTGTACTCTCATTTTTCCTTTGAGACCTAGGCTCGGTTCCCTCTCTCACAGCTTGTAACCCCTATGCAAGCACTTAGGTGCAAGGAAATACAATACTCCCTCCTCCCCGCTGGACGTAGGGCCTTCTTTTGCCCAAACCAGGATAAAACCTTGTGTATCCTCCTTGCATCATCATCTAGATTAGGGACACGCAGCATTTGATTCACTCATTGGCTTAGGACCCCCACAGGACCGAACGCCGATAGTTGGTGCGCCAGGTAGGGGGTGCTATGTGCCAGCATCGTTTTCCCGCCATTTTTCTGGATGGCTAACCCCGAACATCCGCTCCCATTGGCCACGGTGATCTGGTTTGGGAGTTTGGAGTTCATGTCGCTTGGCCATGGCTACGACATGGTCCTCCTCCCGCCCAGGCACCCGACCGATGGGGACCACGAGCTCTCCCAACTTGAGGGAGCCCTGCGCTGGTATCGTCGCTCTCGTCAGGCACGCGCCGCTAGGTGACGGCGAGCCCAGTGCAACCGCCGTCATCGCCTTGCGGAGGGTGATGGTATTCCCCGATCCGGCACCTCTCAGCCAGACGCAGACACAGATTTCCTCACTGAGGATCTGTGTAGGATGAGCTTGGCTGAGGGTAAGATGTCGACAGGGAGTCCTATCACTCTACCGCCCGGCACGACGCCACCATCACCCAGTTCGACTACACCGGCATGAGGAACGGCGCCTTCATCAACATTCCCATTTGGACTAGACCCGGTTGCCCGGGTGTATGCTTCTTTTGTAAGCACCAGCATGAGCGCTTACGAGTAACTCCCCGGACACCATCTACGCTCCGCCCTCAACCTCATTGCATCCACACCAGCTTCTGAGTACCTAGACTCCACGGAGACCCTAGAGACGGAGCTTCGTGCAACTGCTTCTCGACATCACAACCCTAGAGAAAACACGGCCTCACATGCACCCGTTGTGCTACTATTTTGGCACTCCAGACTCCGACTCTACCGATGACACCTATGACCTAACTCACGTGTACTTCAATATCGATGGAGCTATCGCGTCAGATTCAGAGGATGAGGCAGCCGTTGAAGGAAGGAACACGCCACCTCAGGTCGAGCTCCCTGCTAAGCGGGATGAGGCTCAATTCCTTGTGGATCAAGGAATGCAGCTTGAGCAAATCTACAAGATGTAGGATAGGCTCGACGAGGAACAAGAAAACCTACGTCTACTTCAGTAAACCCTCGAGCAAGAGCGTTCCCCACGCGCACATGGCGGAGGAGCTCGAGAGAGAGCCCGCGACGTCAATCATCGTATCGTCGAGGATCGGGCAGTTGAGCCCCTGGTTTTCGCTCGAGCTAGCTAGAACGTGGTCGCAGTCGCCATGCTCCTTCGTAACATGCCCGAGTCATCGAACCCCGAGGCCCGTCGAGCCTGTGATGAAATCTGAGGACTCCTCGAGACCGCTGCCATGCAGCAGGTTGAGAGTTCTGCCTCTAGGCGACGCGGGCTTGCCTCGGAGCAACTTGCGGAGCCCTCCTGTTAGGAGAGAGAGGCCTCGGTTCATCCCGAGCACGCCCAATGGAACAAGGCAGTCTCTATCCATGAACGCATCGTCGACAACCGTGAGCCTCGAGATGCCCATGACAACATCGTCGAGCGCTAGAGGTGCAAACATGGTGACGGTGCAGCTCGAGGCTACCACGAGCACAGAGGCGGACGCCCTCGACCAGCTCAAGGAAGCCCACGGTGTGGCTCTGTTACACTCTGCCAGGTATTAGCAAAGTCTCCGACGCTACCACGACAAACACGTCCGTAGACGGGACCTCAGTGTTGGTGACCTGGTGCTATGGCGAAGCTAGAACAACAAGGGACGACACAAGCTTACGCCACCGTGGGAAGGGCCATACATCATCGCGGAAGTGTTGAAGCCCGGCACATAAAAACTATCGAACGAGAAAGGCAAAATCTTCACCAACGCTTGGAACATTGAACAACTACATCGATTTTTTCCCTAAAGCCTTGAGGCTCTGTAAATTGTTTCGCAATCCCATGATCGAATAAAGAATACAGCGGTGTTCAAAGAATTATTTTCATAACAACCAGGAAGGATCGACCCTGTTTTCTCAGAGTCGACCCTCCCTCGGGGGCTGCAAGGGGGGAACCCCCTGTGTCCCTAAAAAACTCACATTTTTTCAAAAACAAGGGAACTCTTACATAAGTCGATGAGGCCGCAAGTGCACCCTAAGGCTCGAGGGCTGCCGAGCCGTGAGATCGCCTACGCCTCTGAGCTATGGTACCTCCACTCACTCCCCCATGCTAAGGGGTGCAACCGCACGCTAAGTAGACCTAATAAAAGTTCACGATTTTGAAAAAGCTCACGTCTAATGTTCCCATACGCTTTGAATCGAGTTCTTACATAGTCAACGAGGCCGCAAGCACACCCTAAGGTCCAAAGGCTGCTGAGCCGCGAGATCGCCTACGCTTCCAGGCTATGGTACCTCCACTCGCTCCCTCACGCCAAGGGGTGCAACCGTGTGCTAAGAAAAACATGCAAGAATATGATTGAAGCAAGAAAGGGAACAAAAGACTCAAATGAAAATGAACATTTAGTATACATTTACATATAAATGTTTCAAGGCCCCTGAGGCCATCGCGACCAAAGTTATGAATACTAACTTATTACATGGGCCTTCATGCCCAGGTTTGGCTCACAGGCCCTCGTCATCAGCAGGCAGAACCACCTCAACCTCGAAAAGCTTGGCAAGGCAACTCCCAGGCTCCTCAACGGCCTCGATCAGGGTCAGGCAGACGACTTCATTCTCCTCGTCCGTCCGGTCTAGATCTGTGATGAAACCATCAGTGATGAGGTCCATGTCGTACACAAACCTAGACCGAATGACCGCCATAGCCCTCTTCACGCCATGATGTAGCCCGCCTCGTATCCTCTCGCGGATGAGGCGGCCCAGCGCCACCATCCGACGGACAAAGGAGTCCCCGGTGCGTCCTCCTCGGTATCGGCATCGGGCTCGACCCCCAGTCCATCACACACCGAGGTGATAGCGCCCTGGAGCAACTAAGTCCACCCGGCCTTGGCCTTGAAGAGGTTCTGGAACAAGGTGGCCGTTGCCTGGGCCACATGCTGCTGCTTCTCCAACTCTGAAACATAAACATTGAGTTAGCATAAGCTAGGGACCTCGACGCCAAGGCCAGAACATAACAAGAGGATTACCCTTAGAGTGGGTCTGCAAACCCATGACCTCATCGCGCAACTCCCCGCATGTCTTCTCAGACGCTCGAAGAGCCTCATCCTTGTCGCGGACCGCCACCCCCAGCACCTCAATTTCCCGACCGATGCCCGAGAGAGCCTCGTCCCTCTCTTGGACCATCCCCTTCAATGTCACAACCTCGTCCTCCAAGGTTCTAATGCGAGCGGACGCCATCCCAACCTAGATGTTGAGGGCATCGCGCTGACCACCGACTAAGGCGACATCCTCCTCGAGCTCCTTCACACGTGCCAGCAGCGGCGCGAGGTCCTCGCGAGCTTTAGCCGCCTCCTCCCGAGCCCTTGCCACGTCTTCATGTGCCTTGGCCTTAGCTTCCCTGGCCTATGCTGCCTCCTCCCTAACCACTGCGTGGGCAACGTGGAGCTCGTCCGTCTCGGCGCTCTTCTAGGACAGCCGCTTGTTGGCTTCCTCGACCAGGGCCCGTTGATAAGCAAGCGCCGCCCACACGCCACTCTCATGACGAATGAAGAGTGACTTGCAGTGGGAACACTCCTTGAGCTCCTGACCATAGTTAAAACCCAAAATCAGAACCAAGGAAAAGGGAAGGATAAAACGCAGGGAAAGACTAACGAACCCGGCTTACCTCGAAAGCCTCCGATATACCCTGCACCAGGATATCCGAGACCACGTGCAGGGACTGCAACGAGTGCTTTCAGAGTCCCTCGAGGTACTCCCAGTGTTGCACCTCGTCCTTGTCATCGAGCGCGAAGAAGGGCTCAGCGCTAGGGTTGGACGCATCCCTAAACTCAAGGGTCGACCGGCCCCAGCACGGAAGCTCCTCCTCCACCCGCACGAGTGCCAACCTAGCATAGTTAGGCCACCTAGCCGACGCCTCAGCCAGGTCATCCCCCAACGCCGTAGAGGTACCAGGCCAATCCGAGGCCTCGGCCGTCTCGATGTCCGCCTTCTGCTTCCCTTTGTCAGAAGGAGAGCCGTCGACGGTGAGGTCGATTAGGGCCGGGGTCGACCCTTATGGCGGGGCTGGTGTCTCGACTGTCGGCACCACCTCCTATACGACGGGCGGTGGCACGACTGCCCCACGTTCCGCCTCGACCACCAGCTCCGCTGGCCGGTCCTGCTGCGGCTGTGACTCTTCCCGCGCCGGCTGTGACTCCGGCTGCACCGCCTCATCCCCGCCTCTAGCAGGGCCTCCACCACCTTCTTTGACTTTTCAACATCCGTCCGCCCCGCGTCATGGATGGATGTTCCGGCCTTAGTGGCCTCAATGGTCGCCTAGGTCGTTGCGGTCGACCCAGGCTCTGACCCACCAGCGCCGGGCACCTCAAGCTCGGCGTCGCCTGGGACCGCCTCAGCCAGCCCTGACCCCTGCACGGCGACACCAGAATCGGCGACCTCCTGGGCGCTTACCCCCGCCTTGGCAGCCGCCTTCCTCAGCCTGAGCCGCTCCGCCGCAGCCTAGTACTTGGCAACCCAGGCGGCGGCGTCGGCCGCCGTCCGCATCATTAGGGCGGCGCCCGACCTGAGCGCCTTGACGAGAGTCAGACCCGTGAGCTCCACCTTACGCTTATGGCTGAGCAACGAACAAACATGTCAGAATGAAGAATGGGATCACCAATGATGGAAAAACAAGGCAAAAAAACTACCCAGATAGGGGAACCAGGGGCCTAGACCCCGGCAGGCCCGAGCCACCCGACGGCACCTGCGACGGTCCTACCATCGAGCCTCCTGTCGGTCGGGTGCTCCTCAGAGCCAGGGCTAACGGAGCATCCAAGGATCTTTGCGCCACCGAGGCTAGTTGGCCTCGGGTCCTCACGCCCGTCGACGGCACCCTGGCTTCTGACACCGATACCGCTGCTCCAACTGCCGGCTGAGCCCAAGGCGATTGGGCTCACAGGAGTGGCGCCACCGACCCCTCTTGTGGGGCCCCAGACGAGGTAGCTCCTCTCATTGAAGGACCCGCTCCGGCCCTTCTCTCTCCTGGCTCTCCCTCCCCCTCAACGGGCATCGAGGCTTCCCTCGATGCCTGGAAGGTCGACCCCCAAATGGGCTCCAGTAGGGGCCGCACGTTGGGGAGGTGCGCCAGAGAAGTCACGGTATCGTACCGTGACCCGGCGTCATCGTCCTCCCCCGAGACCGTCTTAGAGGGAGACTCCTCGAGCGGGAGCCCGTCGAGGCTCTATTGGCGACGATGCTTCTTCAACGCCTCCTGCTCGAGGGCCTTTCGGACTTGACGCTTCTTGGTAGCATCCTTCTCCTCCTTCTTCTGGGCTGTCGAGAGGCGTCGAGCCTCCTAAGCGGCCCGATCTTCCGGAACCAGCGGTCGCGTTTCCTTGACCACCGACAGTCCTATACACAGGCGTTGACTAAATTAGTCGAGGGAGTCTGGAAGCAAAAGAACTTAAGACTATCAAAAACAACACTCACCAAGGGCTCAAAACTTTGGGTGGGGCGCATCGGGACCCTGTCGATGTCCTCCTGCTAGAAACTCCCCACCATCCACCGCGCACGCCGGGCGACCTCGTCGAGGGGGAGGGACTCGTGCGACATCTGACTCCCCTCTAGCGACGCATCCGGCATCATCTCGTCAAGCCAGAGCCGGTGCTGCGTCAGCGGCAACACCCTCCAGCGGTGGAACGCCGCGGCCACCATCCCCGCTGTCAACCCGCGCTGACGGAGTCTCCTCAACACGTCGAGGAGCGGCTCTAGCTTCGGCTTGTCGTCTTCAACGACGCCGTACGTCCAGTTCTCCTCACGCGACATCAGCACCCGGCCGGAGAACTTCGGCAGCTGGTCGTCGTCGTTGCGCAAGTAAAACCAGCCATCGTGCCATCCGCTGTTCGACGAAATCAGCTATGCCAGGATATATTGGTTGCCTCGACCCCACCAAACTTGGAGAGTGCAACTCCCCGCATGCACTGCGTGCTGCACCCCTCGCTCACCCGCCTTCTTGGTGAAGTGTTCCGCCCTGAAGAGATGGAGCCACAGATTCCATTACGGCCCCATCCCCAGGTATCCCTCGTAGACCACCGCTAAAATGGCAGCCTGCGAGATGGAATTGGGGGCGAGATGGTGTAGCTCCACCTTGTAGTAGTGGAGGAGTGCCCTCATGAAGTGGCTGGCCGGCACGCCGAACCCCCTCTCATGGAAGGTCATGAAGCTCACCACGTAACCTTCTAGAGGCGCTGGTTCCTAGTGGTCAAACGGCGGCACCCTCTATTTCGGCTGGGTCTGACTCGCCCTTGGCCGCAGAAGCCCATCGCGGACCAACTCTTCTAGCCTCCTCTCTGTCACCAAGGAACAGGCCTAAGCGTCCGCAGGGAGGATCTGGCTCTTGCCCGCCATTTTTGTCGGAGAAACAGTGCGCGGTAGGCGAAGGAACGACGGCGGCACTGGACGGTGGCTGAAGGGCGCAAAGGAGGCAAAGAAGGTGAAGAAGGCAAGGAAGGCGAAAACGCAAAGGGCCTGTAGGGGTAAACAGAACCTCGGGCCTTGCTCTTATACCCCGACGGAAGGCCAATGAGCGGGTGAAAAGGTAGGAGCAGTTTTTACATTCAATGACCTTACCTAACCGCCCCCTCAAAAACCGCAGATATGGGCACATGTCCGCCATACACTCCGTAACCATCACACCACGCCACCCACTACCACGCTGATCTTGCTTCCCCTTCTGAAAAGACGCATCCAAAACAGGCAGGAGAAGGATCCGCGGATGGATATTCCCAGACGCATGGGTAACGGGCTCCGAGACCGATATAAACCTCGAGGGATCGAAAGCTAGCCCTCGACTAGGGTTCGACAGCTGCCCTCGAGTAGCGGAGTTAGGGATGACTAGGGATGTGCCCATACAAGGCTAGGGCTCGAGCCACGCTCTCGAGGTGCCCCTAGACGTATTCGAGGCTAAGAGAGAGGTCGACGAAGGAATCCCCTCGGAGGGAGGCATCGAGCCCTCAAATCCTATCGCAAGGAATCAAGATCCACATGACTACTCTTTGGTATTTTTGAGAGCGCCTCCGTGGCCGCTAGCCGACTCCTACCGAATGGAGCATGGGCTCACACTCGAATTCCCCGTTAACAGCTCACCGAAGACCATCGAAACTCGCCCAACGAGGGTAGTACGACGTTCCCCACCCCTCCTCCTTTTTTCCTAAAAAGAGAGTGTGAGGGTCAAAATGATAAAAGACGGCCAAGACTCTGATCGACCTCACGCGCACGAGGCTCGGGGGCTCGACCGCAGAAAGCCAAACTTCGAACGAAAGAAGATAGAGTACGCTACGATACGAGAGCATTCCTCAATAAAATGTACAAAAGACCTCGGAGGAGTCAAAACACTCCACCGAGGCCTCGGGGGCTACACCCGGCGGGTGCGCTCGCGCGCACCCACCAAAAAAGGTTACAACGCTACGACTCCAGTTCATAAACCGCTGAGCCTCTATGAGAGTGACCCACACTCACCCAAAGGCTCGGGGGCTGCTGTCGGGTACCTACATCTAGGGGTACCCACAATCAATGATTAAGAAAAACAAAACCGCTACCCACAAACGAGACGAGCCAAAATAGCAAACGAGACACCTCGACTACATTTCGACTCATACGAGGCATGCTCGACGGGACGCCTCGACTACGTTCTGACTCGTACGAGGCACGCTCGACGGGACGTCTTGACTGTGTTCCGACTCATACGAGGCACGCTCGATAGAACGCCTCGACTATGTTCTGACTCGTACGAGGCTCGCTCGACAAGGCACCTCGACTATTGGGAAATCTCTGACTCGCACGACTTCAGGTCGGGCCGCTCGACCCACCTTATTCACCAACTCTGAGACAAAAGTCAGAGCATTTAATGCGACTACCCACTACTTCCTACCATCATGGCTACAACAGTAACTGGCGTGGAAGCAGTGTCGGTGTCAAATCTCACTTTTTACTGCCCATCCCGGGATGGGAGATGAAAACCCATCACTATACACACCATACCATGCACTATTTTGCTACTGAGGGAGGATACGACAAGGACCGTACCCCACGATCTCAGGGACTCGGCCTTATTCACCCGTCCTCGACCTAGCCTCGACCCAGCCTCGACCCACCGCCGGTCAACAAGGAAGAAAGGGCGACGTGGCACAGGACTCGGAGTCTTTTCACCGTCTCATCCTCTATGTCACCATGGTGTCCAGTGATGGCCGGCCATTCCCGGGGCACGTCGCTACAGCCACCTCCATAGGGATCAACAAAACTTCACCTCAAAGGCACCCCCGGCATCCCTGCCTCCTCTTACCCTATAAAAGGGCAGGTCGGGGCTCTACGACAGGGGGACAACAACGAACAACAGACAACAAAAAACCAGTCTCCATCCCACCGAAGAAGATCAACATCTCAAGCAATCTCCTTTGTACTCTCATTTTTCCTTTGAGACCTGGGCTCGGTTCCCTCTCTCACAGCTTGTAACCCCTACGCAAGCACTTAGGTGCAAGGAAATACAATACTCCCTCCTCCCCACTGGATGTAGGGCCTTCTTTTGCCCGAACGAGGATAAAACCTCATGTATCCTCCTTGTATCACCATCCAGATTAGGGACACACAGCATTTGATTCACTCGTTGGCTTAGACCCCCACGGGACCGAACACTGACACTAGGCATGGTTTTTTACAAAAGTTACTCCTTTTGAGTTGGTATATGGGCAATAGGCCGTATTACCCAACGAGGTGAATTTAGATGCATATAGGCTTGCTAAACAAAATGATTTATCCGCCATTATGTATCATGATTTAATGATGGGTAATGACAATGAGATGACCGATAAAAGATTAAAAGCTCTCAAGGAGATGGTGAAAGACAAAGCTCAGGTTGCCAAGGCTTATATAATAAGAAAGTCAAAAGCAAGTCATTCCTAGTTGGTGGTTTACTGTGGAAAACCATACTACCACTTGGAACGAAGAGCAATAAGTTTGACAAATTGTCGCCAAGTTTGGAGGGTCCTTAATTATAGAGTGATCGAAGTGATATTTGAGAATTCATATCTGTTGGTGACGTTGCAAGTTGATAGTCTCCCAAGAGCAATCAATGAAAGGTATTTGAAGAAATATTTTCTAAGTGTTTGGCAAGAAGCCTAGAGTGCTTTCCAAACAATTGCCGATATATGTATTGTCCTTAGAACAAATATGGCCGATATATACATCACCCTTAGATGCTAGATAGCCGATGAGTTGGGTATCATTACAATTTAGTGCTTTAATTGTGTTTTCATGTCCATGTTTCATTCACCTAAAAATAGGGGGACATGTATATGTTGACACTAAAAAATGTCTCAGCATGGAACATGGACATCATCAACAAGTTATTAGCATCAGGGACATGTTGGAAATTAATTGGCGCATCAAGTAGCAAGAGAAACAAGCAAAAAAAAAAAGGAAGAAACCACGCCTGGCCTACTAGAGTCAGCTTGGCCGGCTTGCCAAATCGTCTTAGCTGGCTAAGCTGACTCCTCTCTGTTGCTAGCCCAGCCACAGCACCTGGGTCCGATAAAACCGGCTCAGCCGACTTTGGGGTCGACTCAGCCGACTTTTCCCGCTATTAGAGTAGATTTGGTTTCTAAATCGGTTTTGAACCTACTTTGGACATGAAAAACTTAGATAATATGTTTTAGGCTTGTTTCTTATTGGGATTGGGATATGATAAGACCACCTCTCTCTCTCTCTATATATATATAGAGAGAGAGAGAGAGCTATTAGTCCATAGCTGGCTATAGAATAGCCTATTTTATAGCCGGACCGGAACTCCCGAACCCGAGCGTCACCAGCACACACCATGATCACCCCTCCGTCCATTCCCCACCGCTAGTAAAGACAATAAATAAATACTGATCCATTAATTCACCCAAAAATACTCTTGTTTCCATTCTCTCCAGAAAAGTCACAGGGAGGGGGCCGGAGGTCAGCATCCCACCACCGACAGCGGCCCCGGCGGTCATATTCAGGAATTACGAAAACCCTCTTTCTGTGTTACATTTATTTTTGACTGAGAAATTATACAGTGGGCTGGTGGCTGTGAGCTTATTTGGTTCAATTGTACTTCTCCGTTGTCGATTATTGTAGCGATACTGCTAAAAACCAATGCTCATGATTCTGGTCACCATGTTATTTTTTAGTTAGTTCATAGATTGTTAATGCGATTGTTGTAATCCATACGCAAGCCACCTAGTGCCTAACATATTGTTTACTATAAATTTTTATACATTTTACATTAATTTGATTGCATCATTTGGTAAATCGGCAATGTGGTAACTTGATGCCACTATTGTGGTAACTATCTGAAATTTAATACAGAAGTGTCGTAAATTTATTATAATAGTCTGTGGTTGCTATGACAATGGAGAATTCTAATAATCCAAATGCATATTATAGTAAATTTGTTTATGTAACTGAGGTCTGAAGCACTAGTACAAAGTGAATGTTCATGTAGTTTCATGCTCAATGGTTTCTTGTTTCAGTGTCTTAACCAGGTCAGATATCCCTTTTCTTCTGAATTAATCATGTGCAAAAGCATGGACCTAGATATGATGAATTTTTCTAGCCTAGCATTTGTACTATTTTCAGTTCTCTTGCATTTGTCTATAGGTTTATTTCCGGGCTCAATTTCATTACATAGGACATAGTAGGTCAGTTACTAGATTTTGTTCAGACTAAAGATGGAAAAGGCCAACAATGATTTTACCTAGAACCGGTGATGAAAGACTGCTGGCTTCTGGCATTGGAATCAGGCGGCAGGAGATTTTAGCTTAGTGATTTTGCAATGCATGTTGAAAATTTGGGTACATGATGTCTACAAAAAGAATTTGATGTTAACAGGCTTATATATTGGATTGTTTTATTTTCCTATGCCTCCGCTTGATTTGGGCAGACTAGCCTGCAATCATAAGTTGTAACAGCTGGTAATACACAATTCTGTGGGTAAGTCCTCCCTTTCTCAGCGCATTTTTCTTTTTTCTCACCCCTCTTGTGTGGATTGATAATCGATTTTATTCTTGCAGACCTGTTGGGCAAATGTGTTTGTGATTCACAGCAGCAGGAAATATATGTGGTTCACTCCGTGTTGCCAGCATTTCGTACAGTAATAACAGATGTACCGGATTTTGCATTTCTTCAGAGATATTATAGCCAGTTGCCCAGTTGCCAACATTCTTCTCGTAGCCAGTTGCCCAGTTGCCAACATTCTTCTCGTAAGTCAGCACCATTCTCGTAAAAGAAACATGTGGATCTTTTTAAGATGATATTGTAAGCACACGTGTGGTGGTTATTGTAATTCTTTAGATGCGTTATAGAAATTGGTGCTCTCAGACTTCATGAGGCCAAATAGTAGTAACTTCTCATCTTGCATTGAGCCAACCGAACAATTTTTATTGTAAAATCATCCTGATATTATATGTCCTGTTCGCTTGTCTTATAAGCCGTACTTTTTTTAGCCTATAAACAGTGTTTTTCTCTCACAACGAATTAACAAACAGTATTTTCATCCATGAATTTTTAGCTAAGCGAACTAGTATAAGAAAAACCACATTTGATGTCATTTTTGGTAGATTTTGATCCAAATTATCATCTTGAGACATTCAAAATTTTGTAACTATTTTTATCGTAAAATGATCTCGATGTTATAGTAACTAGTTATCAAAAACCATTTGACTTCAATTTGTGCTAATTATCATCTTGAAACATTTAAAATAACATAACTATTTTTGTGCTAAGCGTTTGTGGTAAATTTACCATGTAGCCTTTTTTTGTGACTAATTTACCATGTAGCCTTGGGAGCATGACACTACGTAATACTTTCTAGCTTCTCGTAAACTAATTTTAAATGCTGCTCTGTAGGTTCTCGTAAATGCTTGTGCTGAACCCTCGTAAAATGCTAGTACTAGTACTACACTGTAGGTTCTCGTAAATGCTAGTTTCTAGGTTCTCTGTACCGCTAGCAGATTTGATCGCTATTTATTCCTACGCTAATGCCGCGCTTTAGTAAATGCGTTGACGAGCGCTGGTGTTCCGTGACTCCAGGTCATCTTTAGTAAATGATGACTCACGTAAATCTGAGCAGGGGCGTTGCGTGGTTGAGTGACAGACCGGCCGCTCAGTGGCTCGACCGTCTGGCCTGGCTACAGAATATCATATTCTGCAGCTGGCTATAGAGCATACTCTCCCTATATATATATATATATATATATATATATATATATATATATATATATATATATATATATATAATCGATTGAGGATCCCAACTTTCAATCACTAAAATACATCTACTACAACCATTTTACATGTTCCTTGCTCTACCTTGTTGTTCGTCAAGTCTCCGGTGAGATTTGGCGGCGTTCTAGGTGGCCTTGCCAACCCTAGGACAACCTCTACGTGCTCCTCCCTGACGGGTCTTTCTAGGAGATGTTAGGGAGTCTACTAGGGGACGAACAGGTTTAACATCGGCATGACTGGTCTCTAGATCGGTTTCGTCGATCCCGTTACGTTCTTGATGCGATCAAGGTCGTGTGTCGACCGCAGGCGTGCTATCCCTTACTGTTGTGTGATCTGGAGCCCCATCCGGGTCAACAGCCACGTTCAGGGATTATGTTATCTATCAGCTCATCCTTTCCTAAATTCATTGTCACGCCCACCTAAGTTCGACAAAAGCCCATTAGGCTACATTCTTCTTAGAAATTCCAATTCAACTCGATTGTAAGATTTTACTCATATCCAACCAGCCAAACTGTCTATCCTTCTTTTATTTTGCAGGAAGTACGTAAGGTCATAAGGAAGGAGAGGACATTATCGATGATCAAACACCAGGACAAAAGAACTCTAATTCAAAGAAATAAGAGAAAATTTCCTATTTGACACCGAAAATAATGCTCCTTTCTTATTTGGCACTGAAACTAAAAGTCTTTCCTATATGTCCTCCAGTTGAGTTTTTCTTTCATATTTGACATTTCCGTCAGTTCAGACAGCTAACGGTGTTAGGTCCTAGGAGAAATGTTTGTTTTACCCCTATACTGTATAACTACTGTAGGCTCCAGTAGTGCAGAATGGGGTTGATCGGTTACCTGCAGAAGGTCTTAAGCAGCATAGCACTGAACGATTTTTATATTTAAATCCTTTTTTAATAAATATTTCAATATTAACCGTCCCAGAAAATAATTTGCATCCGGTAGCCCTTTTTGGTCGCGTCATTCCCAATGGCGCGACCAAATAACATAGTCGTGCCATATGCGTTGGCGTGACAAGATACGACATATTCGACGGCGTTTCCAACATGAAAAAGTTTGTCGCGCCACCTCTGTTGGCGTGACAGTACAGTCTTGTCGCGCCACCAGGAATGGCGCGACAAGACTGAATTTTTGAAAAATCATAACTCTTCAATACGACGTCGGATGAAGATGATTTTTATATGAAAATTGTAGCTCTCGATGAGATCTACAACTTTGTAGTTTTGAGTTTTTTTGTTTGACGACATTAAAATGCTCAAAAAAATTATATAAACTTTCAGCATCAAAAAGGGCATTTTGGTCTTTTGTTGTTGCCTTACTTAACCAACTAACGGTAGTTGCTAACAGAGCTGACGGAAATGTCAAATAGGAAAGAAAAACTCGAAGGGAGGACATATAGGAAAGAATTTTAGTTTCAGTGTCAAATAGGAGAAGAGCATTATTTCTAGGGTCAAATAGGAAATTTTCTCAAGAAATAATGACCAGCAATATAGCTTCCAATTCGAAAGCACCTTCGAATAATTCTGTATAACACAATACAAAGACTAATTGACCTCAAATGCTTCGGATTATCAGGGTCATGCGCTTTATAGGATCAAGACCACAGTCGTATCATTCTATCCAGCCGGCACTTCACTCCATCTTAGCAACATCTTAACCTTTCGGATGACGGCCGGGTACATACAAGAAGCTTGATTTTTTTTTTCTCTCTCTCCCTTGAATCAGGCCATCCCAAGTATGGAGCGATGCCTAGGACTAGGCAAGACAGGCCCATGGTTGCCGAAATCCATGGACCGGTTCCTGGGGCTTGGCAGGACAGGTCCATGACTGGCAAAGTCCACCGACCGGTTCCTCGGACTGGGCGCGACTGGCGGGTGGCTGGTGAGCTCGACGGAGCGGTGCCCGGACTGGGCGCGACCTGCGCATGGCCCGTGACAGTGAGTTCCATGGACCGGCTCCTTGGGCTGGGTGCGTGGACCAAGAAGTCCAGCGGTGGCTTCGGGCACACCTTGGTGTCACCGCGCGCCCACTTCTTGGTGCTCCGCCGTCGCATGAGCACCTTGAGGAGCTCGTCGACCTGGTCCCGAGGCGTTTGGTCGGCGGAGCTCTCGTCCGTTGGCGTCTCCGTCTTCCCGTGGTCGACCGCAACCTGAGCGTGTGTCTCTTGCGGCGCGTCTGCCGTGAGGATGGTGCTAATGGTTGTGGGCACGGCCGCCTCGACGTCGTGTGTGGTCTCCGCGTCGTGGTCAGCCTTCTTGAACCTCGCTGTGATGGCCAGGTTGTCGACGGCGCTAACAACGCCCTCCGCCCTCGTGCAGATCTCCAGCAGGAGGGAGGCCGCTGTGAACAGGGGCAGGGCCTCGATGAGGGACGGCGCCGGTGCCGGTGACGTTGTAATGTTGTGCTCCTGCTCTGTGTCTGTGGACTCGTCTAGCTCCAGTAGCGGCGCGAGGCACCTCAGCTCGTCCCTCAGCTCCTGCGCGGCGGCGTTCATGTCCCCTACGACGAGGGCGAGGCGGCCGGACCGCGTCATCGAGGCAACGGAGCCCGACGCCTCGCGGAGCATGGCAGAGCAATGGCGGCCTAGAGCGGCGGAGGCGCCGGCGAGGTGCTTCTTGACGTCCGCTGGCGTTTGGGCCTCTGAGCCGACGCAGGCAGCGAGGGCGTCGACGCAGTACAGTTACTCTTGGGAGCTGCTGCTGCGGCGACGTCGAAACCGGCTGCAGCCTCCGAGAAGTAGTCCTCGACGCAGCTCTCGACGGCGGAAGCCAGCTTGTCCATGTTGCGGGCGACCTGGTCGTGGAGCTCCTGCCCCGCCCAGACCGGGAAGACGAGCGCGCAGACGGCGAAGCAGATCATGGCGCCGATGGCGATGGTCGTCAGCCGGTGCTGTGCCATGAAGGCAACCTCGTTGACGCGGTACCCTCCCACCGCGACGAACGTGTACGTGAGGATGAAGATGGTGACGCCGTAGTCGAAGCGGGCCTTCATCGTGGGCAGAAACCTGGAGTAGGTGGCCGCGGCGGCTGCATGCATACACGTCGCAACAATTGTTAGTTAGACCAGTATCGTCAAGCTCATTCGCGCGCGCGCGCGCGTGTGTGTATATATATATATATATATATATATATATATATATATATATATATATATATATATATATATATATATATATATATATATATATATATATATATATAGCAGTACTTTTTGCAACAAGCAGAGACAGCAGCATCTATACTATTCCAACAGCTAGCTACATATGGTTAATCGATCTAGTTGAACAACGCACGCACCGAAAACAAATAGAGAGCCACTGAGGATGAAGGGCTCCAACTCCTTGCCGGACTTGCTGGCGATCCACTGCACGCCGAGGGCCAGCGCGGCGCCGGTCACCGTTGCCATGGCTCTGTTCAGCCCTTTGTACAAGCAGCCACCTGTATAGATAGAGACGCAGCAGAAATAAATACAGTAATCGATCTGAAGTCGATCGAGTATGGGGCTTAGCTAGTGGTTATTACCAACTGTGTACTCGAAGACGACGACGACCGTCAGGACGGCCCACATGGCATTCTGGCCAGTGAAGACGTAGAGTGGCTGGACGTAGTAGAAGACAGAGCACAGGGTGAGCGCGAGCGCCATCTTGAACCCGTGCGCCACCTTCCGAGGGTCGTCGGCGCCGATCCTCCACGCCATCCTAGCGACGCCCACCACCCTGTCCCGCGCCGCGGCCGCCAACGACAACAGCCACACGCACGCCGCCGTGGCGAGGCTGACCATGCCGTGCATCGGCGCCACCAACCACGAGAAGAGACGACGCACCACCACCAATGCCGGCGCGCAGCACGCCCGGCGGCTGCTTTTGGTGTTCTCGTGTTCCGCCCCGGCGGCCGGCACGGCCACGCTCCATTCTGGGCTGGCGTCGTCGGCGTGGCTAGCAGTGGTTTGGTGAGCTGCTGCTCCTGCCATGCTTTGTGTAGTATATAATGTATGTATTTCCCGATCGGATCTTGATGATCTGCCACCATGGCGTGGCCAGGTGAGGTTTATATAGCCGAGGACGGAGCAGGGCTTTATCTAGGGTACTGTGCTTGACGTGGCTGCACGTTGGTCTCTCACATCAATTACTTCAGTATTTGCGCGTGCAGTGACATGTAGTAATCGAGTTTTCTACCCTTGTTAGGAAAGTGGGTCGAAGCACCAATTAAAGTTACACGTGGAACCACTAAATGTGCATTTGCCTTTTTAATAGTACTGTGAATTAGGAGTACCTCGGTAGCGGCATGTGCACAGTGCACTTGTTGTATTGCTACTGTTCAAATAGGTCTGGGTTTCAACAATTGTGTTTGCGTCCGGGTAAGACATGGTTCAAATACTGAAGCAGGATTGTCAAACATGAAGTTAACCTCGTGCCAAATTTTCAGAAAAAAAGAAATGAAAGCTAACGAATAAGTGTGGCCCAAATATTGATCGATAAAACGGGACCAGCTGAAATATGACTTAATTTCAGGCGACGGTTCACGGATCCAAATCCAAAGCAGATGCGATACTAGATAGAGCTTGCTGGAGCACAGAAATCAAGTAGATCAACACCCAACGCATCGTCTGAACCAAAACAAAAGCCAGGTGACTGGTTCCGTTCTCTGCAATTTTGCCAGTTTCGTCACAAATGTTCAGGATCCGTTGCGCGCACTCAATTTTTTTAATTTAATAACAGTACAAGCAAAGATAGTCGTAAATACATACACATACAGTTACTCTTCAATATACGCATACACGTCCTATCACTATGACGAGTATCTCCGGAAGCCTGATACGACAGATGCCCTCGTTTTTTTTAGGGCACATCGCTTCATAATGTGAAAACAATACCGTTAAATCCCATAATTTACGGTATTCCAAATAATCTAGACCGTCGACATTTTTTATATTATGTGACATATGTACAAGCATGAAGTGGATGCGCAAAAGGAGGGAACTATCCTAATCTCTCTGTCCCTTTTTATCTGTCGTTCTAGCTCCTCAAAAAGTCAAACATATTTAAGTTTAACTAAATATGTAAAACTAAATATTAATATTTATAGTGCATAATTAGTATCATTAGATAGACCGTTGAACCGATTTTCATAATAAACTTATTTGGAGATACAAATGTCATTCAATTTTTTATAGATTTAGTTAAAGTTGAGAAAGTTTGACTGACATGAACCCACGACGACACTTAAATAGGGACCGAGGGAATAGATTGCGGTACAGAATAATCTCCAGGAGATTTCTGAACATGCATAACGATAACGGTGTCAACTTTTGATTTGTTCGTTACATTAATTTAGGGAAGTCCTTGATTAATTTGCTACATTGGATCTGTGGCATGTGGAATGGATTTTTTTACACGAAGTCTTCATTTAAATGTATATGACCTGCCAACATGGGTCCTAGGAAATGAGCGCAACATCCGCTACTTCGTTCTCTGATAAAACTAAATCCAAAGTGTCATATTTATATAGAGAGTGTGTTATGAAAACCAATTCTAGGTGTCGATGGATTAGACGACACACTGTACGCTGCAAAATACCGATTAGGGGTAGGTAGGGGTAAAAACAGGTTGGGGTATAGATCTGTCCCATTCTTTCCAATTTCATTTTTATATCCAGCCTACACTAAAGAGGGTCTGTCGGTCTGAGCTTCCATGTAAATCTTTATTGACCCCCTAAGGTGTTCAAAGGCGTGTTGTATCGAACTTTTTCTCTACCTTAATACAAAGACGCGCAAACCTTTCGTGTGATCGAGAAAAAAATATTCAACCTACTCAAATTTGAAGTTATGGACAACTCGGTCGTTTTCGTTTTATAAGTAATGTATACTTAGATGCATAGCAAAATTTGTGAATTTAAAAATACCAAATGTCTTATAAATTGGCATGGAGGGAGGCTAATTTGAGCTCATTTACTTTCAAAGAACCTTTAACAGAGTTAATTACCTCCGAAGTTTGTTCCATCCACTTGCCTCTTTTAATTTCTTCCACTTGGTTCCACGGTCATGGGAGCCTAGCTAGTTGGAGATCCTCTATGACTATGAGATTTTGCTAAGTAACGTACTGTTTAGTAGGAAGATATGAAGCATTTGTGTGGTCCAACACCCAAACCAACTACTAGTGTCAACAATAAAGTCAAAAATTAATTTAACGTTATAGGAGCCGTTCGGCTGGAATTATAAGCCGGCTGAAAAACACTGTTGGCTGATTTTTTGTGAGAGAAAAATCATGTTCCGACTGAAAAAACAAGCTGAATAAAACGGATTATAAGCCAGATAAACAGAGCCATAGTGTTTGTGGACATCAACCGACTCCAAGTAATAGCAAGCATAACATGCCAAATAAAAATGAAATAATGATCTCCAGCCATAAATTTCTCTTTTTTTTAGAAACATTATACTCCTAATCTTGTGGGGACGAAGCATGAACAGTGGGGTTTGGTAGGCCAAGCGAAAGAACGCGTCAATACGTCATGGTCTTGTCAACATCTTCCCCATCATGGATCACGTTCGCGATCTGCGGTTGACGGAAGGCACGCCACGCGCAATGGCCACTGGCTTTCTGACCATAGTGTGGGCAGTTGCACACTATTTAACGGGGTGGTTGAACCCAACCTCGTCTTCTACCCTTCAGCCGCGTTTTGGGCTCTGCTTGTTATATTTTTGTGCCCTGAGCTGCCCCGGAGTATTCCCCAGAAAGCATCTGATGATGCAATATTTATTCATTTCTCCCAGAGATTTCCTCAACAAAGGAGCCGTTCGGCTGGAATTATAAGCCGGCTGAAAAACACTGTTGGCTGATTTTTTGTGAGAGAAAAATACTGTTCCGGCTAAAAAAATAAGCTGAATAAGACGGATTATAAGTCAGATGAACGTGACCAAAGATTCCTTGTGTTGGACACGTGACATCACGCATGGTATTATATATTTTAATAGTTTCTTGCCAGGACACTCAATTGCCAGGATATTATTCTTGTTTGAACGCTCAACCTCCCAGATGAATGGAGCATATACTCTAGTAGGAAAATAAATGGCGCTTGGCATCCACTATCTGCAAATGATTAGCTAAGGGTGCCTTGTCATGCGTGCTATATACTAATAAAAGGTGTTTTGTGATGCAAGTAGTGGTTATTAAAATTGTCTCTCTTTATATAGTGTCTTTTGTGTTCAGCTTTTAGGACCCCCTGGGTGGCGCTCTTAACCGTTTCACACTGTAGCGACACTGTTTGTATGATGCACTCTATTAAGCTGGGTGAAGCTAAAAATTTCAGCTCACAACCGCTTCGCCTGTTTCCCGTTCACTCTGTGCCTCGAAATGCGAAACAGCTTTTATGCTACAGTGTCAAATAGTGTCGCTACAATAACTTGTCTAATCTATGTCAGATAGGCTGCAGGCCCGTATATGGCCCAGTGCAAATGGGCCGACCGCACCGGGCCCCCAAAATTCCAGGCCCCCCTACTGCTGCAACTTCATGGCCCTGCCGCTGCCAAGCGCTTGAACAAGCCAGCATCCTGCTGCAGGCCTACAACCAAGAAAACATGACACACAATCCACAGCTGCATGTTGAAGTGGTGAAGAACGTGAACGCAAGTTTGACTCCTCTCCTCGATCCTTGGTTCCGTTCCTGGCGGCGACCGTCAAACATACAACAGAGTCGCCGACTCTGAGCACTGCGCTGAGATGACGATAGCCGAGTTGCCGACTTTCCACCCATGGCACTGCAGGAGGTATCAGGTATTCAGGTAGGCCATGTGTCTATATCTACGTGTATGTTTTTCTTTCACCATGAAAACACGATTTATTTATCCTAAATCTCATGATAATTTTTCCTTATTATCGGTTACCATGAACTTCATCTTCAGTTCTCATGCATCACGTGCTAATGCGCGCTTTCAGAATTTTTTTTAGTTTTGTTGTGTTTGAAATTTATGAAACAATGTCATCTATTTATTTATCATATCTTCTGGACTCAGAAAATACGATTCCAGTTGTGAAAAAGCGCAAGAAGAAAAAAAGAGACATGAATTTTGCTCTTGATGGATTTTGGTTATTTATATTTTCTAGACATACTCTCTCCGTCCCAAAATAAACGCACATCTCGTTTTTTTAGGAATCAAACGCTTTTAAGTTTAACTAAGAATATAGAAAATAGTATCAATATTTGTATCTCCAAATAAGTTTATTAGGAAAGTATACTAAATGCTCAATCAATGATACTTATTATACATCATAAATAGTAGTACATGTTTTTATAAATTTTGGTCAAACTTTAAAAAGTTTGATTCCTCGAGAAATGAGATGTATGTTTATTTTGGAATGGAGGGAGTAGGGCCCAATTTTATGTTTTGCACCAGGGCCTCACAAACTTTGGTACGGCCCTGATAGGCTGAAGCGGGGTGAACGGTGCCGAACACACCCTTAATAGGCTATTCATCCCATCCATGATCCTTTCACCGAGATACTTCAGCATGAGACGTGGACAGTGCGGGGGTACAAGGAGAGAGCATGAGCCACACCGACCATAGGTGAAGGCAGTGTGCGCTGGCCACAGTAGAGAGGGCCTGTGGAGGCAGGCGAGGACAGCGTAGGAACCTCAAGCAAAGATTCAGCTTCAGGGTGGTGTGGCCGGGTGTGTTCCACATCCACGCGACTGCGAGCTCCATCCACGGACATGACGGTGGGAGCAGATGGATGGACCGAAGAAGAAGGTACGTGCCGAGTCGGAGTCGGAGTCGGAGTTGGGATGACCGCTCCAAGCAAGGTCGAGACGAACACAGTAGTTGTGGGTGAAGTGATAAGGACACGCCTGCGATGCCTAAATAATTATCTCGATCTTTCATGGTACACACAATTCGATCGCTAGCAAAAACTGGGTTCTTCAAATAATTGGAAGTAAAATATTCCGCACTCTTTGATCTAGCAATTAGACCACTGAATAGTTTCTTCAATCACAAGCAACGAACAGCAGGTAATCCACAGGTAACAGATATGTTATCGGGAGCATTCGGTGTATATACTAGCACGTCTGACCAACCACTTCTAATGACAAGGGCAGGTCACGGAAGGAACCAAGGAGCAGCAGGACATGCTAATTAATCAGGTCTATTGCTGGACTCTCAATAGGAGAACAGAAAATTAATGACATTTTTTTTATTCAACCAGGCAATGAGAGTAACAGCAATAATTAAAGATGATGAACCTCACGGTAAAACTATGAAGCAGATGAAATCCCGAGAACCACGGCAAGGAGCCAAATATGAACCGAATCCACAAAGCACAGTACACAGTAATAATTTAATCTAGAATGATCTCTCAAAGGGTCAAAGTAACAAAGAAGCTAGCAGCACTCGTCTTGACAATCTTAGGAAGACTCGGCAACAATAGTGGACTAAATAATTCCTCTGAGATCAGCTATAGCAATATAAATGATAGATGCAATCTAAACCCGAGGATAATAATCCTTCCACCCTCGGCAACGGGTACCACAGTCAAAAGAGAGGAGAATTCTAGTACGGTCGAGAAGAGGGTTTTCGGACCAAATATGCTTAGCCAGGTTCTTGGAGTATAGCCATAAAAGGGTGACTCACCTGTATTGGCAAAGAAAACATGAAGAAGTACAAGGCTACTTAGGGCTTGTTTAGTTGGTGAAAAAGTTTGGGTTCGGCTACTGTAGCACTTTCGTTTTATTTGACAATTTGTGTCTAATTATGGACTAATTAGGCTCAAAAGATTTGTCTCGTGATTTACAACTAAACTATGTAATTAGTTTTTTCTTTCGTCTATATTTAGTACTCCATGCATGTGCCACAAGATTTGATGTGACAGGTACTGTACCACTTTTTGGGTTCACTTTTTGTGAACTAAACATGCTCTTATATACAAGGACATCCCACGGAGCTCGCCTCAATGCTGCCCTTTGCGCTCCTGATCTGCAGGACTCGCACAACAATGCTATCAGCCACTTGCTCATCTGGACAAGGCCACCCCATGTGAATCGGCGCCATACACAACACTACTCCAACAACTCTACTATTCGATTCCAAAAACTTACTCGAACTAGGGCGCTGTTTAGTTCCCAGAAAATTTTGCAAAATTTTTCAGATTCTCCGTCACATCGAATCTTTGGACACATGCATGAAGCATTAAATATAGATAAAAAATAAAACTAATTACACAGTTTAGACGAAATGGACGAGACAAATCTTTTAAGCCTAATTAGACCATGATTGGACAATATTTGCTAAATAACAACGAAAAGAGCTACAACGTCGTTTTGCAAAATTTTTTGGAACTAAACCAGCCCTAGATTCCAGGGCATACACGACTCGAACCTAGGCCTTATTCACTTCCCACTCCCAACCCAAAATATTTTCTCTTCCACCCATCACATCAAATCTTTCGACGCATACATGGAGCATTAAATGTAGGTAAAAAAGATAACTAATTGCATAGTTTGTCTGTAAATATCGGGACGAATCTTTTGAGCCTAGTTAGTCCATAATTGGATAAATTTTGTCAAATAACAATGAAAGATGTTACAGTAACTTTTCAGCTACTTTTCGCGAAGTGAACACACCTCTAACCCAAAACTAGTGCCGCAACTAGTCTTCATGCATGCACGTGCGCTCACACCATGCTGGCGCCTGCACACGTACTGAACTCGACCCGCACGCATGGACAACACCCATGGTGTGGTTTATTCCTGACGATCACTCCCTAAACCACGATACCACCCTACGCCCAACCTATAGGAGCATTGACTTGTCGTTGATGTTGGTGAGGAGGGGCCACTCCTTCCCACGGCAGGATAGCCTCTAGTTCTCACTACACCTAGTTTAACTAATGTCTTCATTAATGTAGTAGAATTAATTTGTTAAGTTGACGAGACTTGTAATACATGTGTCTCACTGATTTATGTAATCTTTTGTTGAGATGAAATCTTGATTTATGGCGGCTGCAGTGGTATGATACGCAATCGGAATCCTATGTCTTGATGTAGTGGAAATATGGATGGGGTCTCCTAGGGATCGCTAAGGTTGATTTGATTAAATCAGGTCGGTCAAGTGGATGACACTAGATTCATGTAAATTAACATGGCGGATCCCTACACAATATATTCTAGTGAGGGTGTGTTTGGTAGAGCTATAGCCACAGTAAAAACAGCTCCAACTATGACTTCTATAATAGAATAACTCTGTGTGACTCCGGCTTCTTTAGTTTGAGAAACGTTTAGTAAAACAGCTTCTTCTAGTGGATAAAAGGATGAAATGTCGACAGTACCCTTATTTTTTTTCTTTTTTCTGTCTCATTTCATCCCTTGTCAATGATGGGAGGCGCTGGCCACCACCGTCCAGCGATGCGACCATAGAGGTTGGACACTTTGGGTTGGGTCCACCACCATGGAGGACGAAGCCGGTTGAAGCTAGTTTTTTCGACTCCAAGTGTGTGTTTCAGCTCCAGTAAGAGGATTTCATAGAACTTCACGCGGCGGTTGGTTGCCAAGCTATTTGGTTCGTGGCGTGCTGGAGCGGCTGAAGAATCACTATCAAACGCCCTTAAACCAATGTATCTATGAATGCAAAAAGGTCTTATAATTTGGAATAGAGGGAGTATAATTTATTTTATGATGACAATAAATGATAATGTTCAAGCCTGTATCGAATTAAAATACAACCCTAATGGATTTTTTCCTTTCCATTGCAAAGCATAGAAATATTGACACATAAATATATCATAGCTTTAATTTTTATACTATCTATGTCCTAGTACAATTAAATATCGAGTTTCATGACTTTCTTTGAGAACCTATAAAAAATCTATAATTTTAATCTCTTACCCCCCTCCGTCCAAGAAAGAATGCAATTCTACTATAGTATCACGTTTTAGTATTTTGAGTTTGATCAATTATAGATAAAAAAAAGTATCAATGTTTATGATATCAAATAAATACTATAGGATTAATTATGAAATTTATTTTCAAAATAAATTGATTCAGAACCATTAATTTGAATACTATTCACTAGAAACTTGGTCAAACGCGAACTACTTTTACTATCACGCAACCGTAGTTGCATTTTTTCTGGACAGAGGGAGTATTAAAATTGACAAAGAGTTAGTTGTTGACATGTAAAAAGACTGATCCGTCCACTGATGATTATGGCAAGAGACCCCACACAAATATTTACATAGTAGTCATCATCACACACGTTCAACTTGGAGACACATTTACATAGAATGGATTGAACAATAAGGTCGTGTTTGGAGGGACTCCGGCGGCTCCAGTTCTGGCGACTGTAGCGCACTGTAGTGGAGTCGCGGAGCCCTGCTAGAAACCTGGCTTCAGTGGCTCCTTCTCTGTTTACGTTGTTTTTTAAGGAGCATATTGGTATAATTAATGCATACTCTAATTATCCGCAAGCGCACAGATAATCTACCAATATAACACTTCACCGGAATGACCAAGTTTTAATATCGAACCCAAAGGAACGGAATGATGTACTTTAGTATTAAACCTAATCCCGAAGTAGCAAACAAGGACAGAGAAAATAGAAGATGGAAGGGGATACTAAGGTTGTCTAGTTCTATTATTGCAGTAAGTTATGTTAATTACAATTCAGCTAGGGATTACTATAGAAGAGCACAATCAGAGTGTAGTCTCCTAAGTAACTAATCTTGCTCTGCCTATAAATAGGAGATGGACTATAGAATATTCAACAAGGCTATAAAAGTCACCCCTGCGAGCTACCACCGATCTGAAATATAGGGTACATCATACGAGTAATCAAGTCTAAGCACCATGCTTACACTACAATGGCTACTCTACCCCTAAAGCTACCAGGAATAAAGTACTCAAAAAGAGTCGTAGACTAGAAGAATAATAATAACATTAAGATTTACTGACAAATAGAAGTTGATCACCGAAGAAATCTCAGACGCAAGTCCTTAAAAAATTTGAATCCACAGGTACAAGGCGAGAGCAGCACCGACAGGCTGGTACTCCCTCCAAATCTCTTCCCCCTCTCTGTCTCTTCTAATTCTAATATAAGACTAGATTCTAAACCTAAACTAGAGGAGAACTAATCTTCTTCTTGAAAGCTGGCTTTAGAGAGGTTTTTCTTTCGAGGGAAACCTCTCTCTGATCCTATTTGAAGATAATGAATTAGGGGTTCAGGATATTCTGTCTCGGGGGGTCTGGAATCTGGTTATATAGTCCGGTGGGATGAACCGCGGCCCTCGGATCAAACCAACTTGAAACGATGGTCAAGATGCGATGTAGACATGTATTGTAACGCGTTGCGTGAAGAAGAAGGCGGTTAGCCTCTGGGCTAGGCCGGTCGGCCTGAGGAGGGCCGGACGGCCTCCTCTGAAGTCCTCTCGGTCCCCGTCTCGGTCCCGTGCATTCTCATGTCTTCTGAAGTCTTCTAGTGTCGGGGTCCAATCCGTTTGATACGATTTGGTATGGTTCCTTAGGTCCAACTCTTATCTGGAATTCCTATTTTTTTCTATTTAATCCCTGAAAAACCATAATTCACCAAAACTTATGGAATTCTGTTAGTTGAGTCTCTATTCTATGGTGGTGATTGCATTTATACTCTTTTTCATATTTTATTGACGGTTTATAATAGGAGTTAATTACCGTCAACAGAGCCAGAACCTTTTTTTGTGTTGCACAGTATCACACAGTGTTGCAGAGTAACCACATGTAAAAGCTGGAGCCCTTTGGAGCCGCAACAAATGGGACCTAAATTATTCATGGTTTTGGTTCACAGTTTAATTAGTTGGCCTATCGACTGAGCTAGGTTGTAATAAATAAATTTTATTTCTAATCAAAACTATATCATCATTTAAGGTCAAATGTTCCAAATTGCATTTAGTTTAACCCATAATATAAAATTTATTGTTTGCTTTAACATTTATCTATGATGAAAAAAAGAAGAGGAAGGGAAGTACTCGGAAAAGAAGAAATAACTTTTCGAACAAACGGGAGAAAAAAGGCAAATGGAAAAGGAGAAAAAAACGGACAAGGAAAACAGACGAAAAGAATTCGAGAAACCAATTGGACCCGGAGTCCACTAGATGTCATAAAAAGTCCGAACAAAAAAATCTAAAAGGAAAATCTAAAACCGGACGCAGACAGGATGAGCCTCATTTAATTAGGCTTGATTAATAAATTGAATAAATTTCAAAGCCTATAATAAAATTTGTGCAATAAAGAATTAATACCATATGGGAAATTGATAGAAGAACTACTACCTGTTGTGTGTTTAATTGAAAAAGGCAAAAGGTATGTGGTGTGATGTGAAGACATGACATGGATGGTGCAATGCTAAGGGTTTTTTTTAACTCGAGATAGAGAAGAGTGATGTTGAGTAGTCAAAGAGAGGTGGACCAAAATAATTAGATGAAATTTTGACTGTTTAATATTAGGTATATAGATATAGATATAAATGTATTTTCTAAAAATAATTGGTGAATCATTAAAAGTCATACATGATTCTCTTAAAATTCGAAAAATATGAAATTGGTACAAATGTTTTTCAAAAAAATATAATCTATCTTATCGAGATCTATAACTTTAGTTTTAGTAATTTTTCATCCGAATTCATTCAAATAATTAAAAAAATGAATTTTAAAATATAAGAATTTGAAATAGAATTTTGAGAGCATAAATCATTTAAAATGGAATACTCGTCATTAGCAAGTTTTATTCGTTTCTCCATTCAGGTCATTCGAATAATTAAAATGAATTTTAAAATATAAGATCTTCAAATAGAATTTTAAGACCATAAATGATTTCAAACAAAAAATTATCAACTATAAAGTTGTAGACCTCATCAAGATCTACAAATTTGGTTTTGTCCATTTCTCCATCTAAGATTGTTCAAACAATTCAAAATGACCATAAACGATTTCAAATGAAAACGCCATCAACTACAATGTTGTAGATCTCATCAAGATCTATAATTATTGTTTTGTAATTTCTCTATCCGAGTTTGTTCGAATAATTCAAAAAGTTTGAATTTGAAAATATGAGAACATCAAACGGATAGGTTATATTTTTCCTTTTCTATCTTCTTCATTTAATTATTTTCATCTCTTCACTGCTCTCTCATTTCTTGTCTCTACCTTATGCGTTCCCTACCTGGCCTCCTTCCTCCCATCGCGCGTCCGCGTCGCCCCTCTCACCGCCCCACCCCCTCCCACAACGTCACCACCCAGGGTTTGCGCGCCGTGATTAGGAGCCGCTCGTTGCCGCTCTTGCTCGTCACTGCCACCCGGAGCCACTCCCCACCACTGCCCAGTGATGTGATCATAGAGGATGGGCACTTTGGGGGTGGGCCCACCACCACGGAGGACAAAGCTGGTTGAAGCTAGTCTTTTTGGCTCCAGTAAGTGGATTTTGTGGGACCTCGTTTGGTTCGTGGTGTGCTGGAGTGGCTGGCGAATCGCTACCAAACACCCTCTAAAAGCAATGTATCTATAAAAGTAAAAAGGTCTTGTAATTTGGAATAGAGAGTATAATTTATTTTATGATGACAATAAACGACAATATTCAAGCCTTTGTCGAATTAAAATACAATCTTAATAGATTTTTCCTCCCAATGCAAAGTATAGAAATATTTACACTTAAATATATCACAGCTTTAATTTTCATGCTATCTATGTCATAGTACAATTAAATATCAAGTTTTGAGACTTCCTTTGAGAACCTGTAAAAATCTATAATTCTAACCTTTGATTAGAATCGAAAAATAGTTATTCTGACATGTAAAAGACGGGTCTGACCACTAAAGATTATGACAAGAGACACCTCATGAATTTTCATATAGTAGCCATCATCAGGGACTGCACTCTATACATGTGTACAACTTGGAAACACATTTACTTAGACTGAATTGGACAATAAATTGTTCATGGTTTCAGTTCACTATTTGATTAGTTAGACTATCGGCTGATCTAGGTTGTAATAAGAATAAATTTTGTTCCTAATCAAAACTATATCTACGTTTAAGGTCAAAGGTTGCAAATTGAATTTAGCTCAATTCATAACATAAAATTTGTTATTTACTTTAACATTTATCTATGAAAAAACAGAAGAGGAACGGGAGGTACTCGGAAAAAAGAAAAAAAAACTCTATGAACTAACTGGAGAAAAAAGGCAAACAGAAAGGGAGAAAAAGAGAACATGGAAAATAGACAAAAAAAATTCGAGAAACCAGTCCAACGAAAAAACCTAAAAAAAACTAGAACTAGATGCAGATGGGATGAGCCTCATTTAATTAGGCTTGATTAAACTAAATAAATTTCAAAGCCTATAATAAATTTAGTGCAATAAACAATTAGTTGATAGGAGAATCAATACCATTTGTGAGTTTGATCGAAAAAGGTTGAAGGTATATGGCGTGATGAGAATACATAACATGGGTGGTGCAATGAAGGGTTTTTTTTTAACTCAAAGAGTAATGCCAAGTAGTTAAAAAGAGGTGTACCAAAACAATGAGATGAAATTTTGACTATTTAATATTAGGTATATTGATATAGATATAGATGTATTTTCTAAAAATAATAGGTTAATCATTAAAAGTCATATATAATTCTCTTTAAATGAGAAAAAACAAAATTGATACAAACATTTTTCTAAAAATATAGTCTATCTCATCGAGATCTATAACTTTGGTTTTAATAATTTCTTCATCTGAGTTTATTCGAATAATTCAAAAAAAACATTTCAAAATATAAGAATTTCAAAAAGAATTATGAGTGCATAAATGAATGATTTCAAATGAAACAGTGAACAACTGCAAGTATTGTTCGTTTCTTCATCCTAGTTTGTTCGAATAATTAAAAATAAAATTTTGAAATATAAGATCTTCAAACAGAAATTTAGGACCATAAATGATTTCAAATGAAAAATTCATCAACTATAAAGTTGTAGATATCCTCAAGCTCTACAACTTTGGTTTTGTCCATTTTTCTATCCGAGTTTGTTCAAACAATTCAACAATTTGGATATCAAATGTGAGATCTTCAAACCCAAAATTGAGGACCGTAAATGATTTCAAAAAGAAAAAGTTATCAACTACAATGTTGTAGATCTTTTCAAGATCTATAATTATAGTTTTGGTCATCTCTCCATCCAAGTTTGTTCGAATAATTTAAAAAATCTGAACTTCAGAATATGAGAACTTCAAACGGATAGGTCATATTTTTAAATAAAATATTATTTAAATTTCTAGCATTCATAACTTATTTAATTAATAGATAGATTACATTTTTAATGATAAAGTTGTTACAATTATATATTTTTTTATTTAAAATAATTATTTATAAATTTTAGAGATTTACCGGGTGAAACCACCTTTGAAACTAGCCAAGGGCTAAAGTTGTCTATTTTTTTATAGTTGGAGGACCGCACATATCTGGTTTTAGAGTTGGAGGGCTAAATTCATACATCAATAGAAATATGAGGGATAAAAATAGACTTTTCCCCAAAAAAAAATCAATCCTATTTTTCTCAATCCCCTCATACCAAATAGAAAATGAGAACAACGCTATTCCTTTAACCAAACAGTAAAATAGAACTATCCTAACCTGGAAAAGGAAGATAGGATCATCCCTTCTTGATCTCTAGCCATCAAACCAAACACAAATATCCTGTAGTGTTTTTTTGCGACAAAGAGCTTCTATTGATTATATAGCATCAAGATTACAATATCTGTCCCTGTTATCATCTAAGACCTGCTTAGTCAAGACATGAGCTACTTGATTACAAGAACGATCGGTGTGCACCAAAGAAAATTTAAGAAAACCAGCACTCAACTCCCTAGTTTATTTGATGATTGGTATTAGTCTTTGGGCCTTACTTGTTCTATTCTATCTATAGAAGAAAAAGTGATATCAGACGATAGTCTTCTATAGATTGGAGAGCACAGAGAAGGAAATACGTAGGCGTCGCCGGTTGATCCTGCTGATATACTGTTGCAAAGCGTCACGGACATAAGCTGCCCAAGTCCGATCCGGATAGCAAACTGATGCGGTGATGCCGCTATCGACATGAACTCTAACTCCACACGTACGTCTATATATTGCGCCCTAGTATGCTTCTTAATTTTGGTTCTAAAATAAATCGTAGCTGCTGCAGTTCGTGGCATTAAAGTCGTCGTCGCTTGTTGCCTTATTTAGGGCCTGTTTAGTTCGCTCTGTTAAACTTTAACAGGTGTGATAATAAATTAATTAGGCTTAATAGATTTGTCTCGTAAATTAATCTCAATTTATACAATTAGTTTTGTAATTAGTCTATATTTAACACTCTATGTATCTTTTTTTTTTTTGCGAAACAACAAACATTCGATGTGGAAGGTGTTAAAAGAAAAAGGGAACCAAACACGCACTTAGTAACCAGCAAGCTGCATCCGGCCCGCACGTCTCCTCTCACATCATCGTCGCCACCTTTCGGCATGGCACACTACGCGCCGCTGCCGCCGCTGCCTCCGGGCATCCCCGTCCGCAGCGTATGGGAAGACAATCTTGAACTCGAACTGCGGTTCCTCTACAGCTTCGTTCATAACGCCCGCTACGCCGCGGTGAACATCCATTACCCCGGCGTCATACACGGCGGCAGTCAGAAAGCACACATCGCAGACGGCTGATGAGCAATACAGCGTGATCAAGGCCAACGTCGACGCTCTCAAGCCGATCCAGGTTGGCCTCGCCATCTACAACGACATCGGCCACATCGTCGCCTGGGACTGGGAGTTCAACCTCCGTGGCTTCCACCCGGCGACGGACCCGCACGCGGCCAACTCCGTCGGGTACCTCGAAGCTCGCGGCCTGAGCTTCGACGAGTACCAGGCGCACGGCATCACGGCATCGAGGCTCGCCACGGGATTCAATGGCTGCGGCCTGTTCCGCTAGCGCCGACCACAGATATCCTGGATCACCTATGCCGGCGTATACCACATCGGGTATCTCATGAAGATTCTATGGGTAACCCGCTCCCCGAAAGTCTAGGTGGGTTCCTCGACATGGTGAGGCAGTTCCTCGGTCAAGACGTCTACGACGTGGCCCGGATCGCCGTCGACTGCGCGTTGCTGCCCCGGGCTGGAGCATGTGGCGAGCAGCAGCCTCTGCTTGGTTCCGGCGGCCCTGAGCCCTCGGCTCGCCGGCGCGGGCAGCCTATTCGTGCTGCAAGCGTTTATGAGACTCAAGTATGAAATGCTCTACGGCGATGTCAGCAGATTTAGAGGTCTCATCCATGGAATACAGGTCATTTGAAGAGAGATCATCAGATTATTATAAAGGTTGGACGTACGGCTGCGAGTTTGAGATTGTACAACAGGTGGTCCACTGCACGTCGAGGCGAACTGGCGGCCTGGCTACCAACACAAGTAGCTTCAGCTTTTTTTTCTTTTTTTTTTTTTGTTTTGAGAGCAAAAACTAAATACAGAGCAAGTGGAAGTCTGTATGAGACAAGAGAGGAAAAAACAAAGAAGAGTTTATGGGATGATCTTCTTGTTTGAAGAGGAGAATCGCATTAGCCATGAAGGCGTTATCGTAGTACACCAGTACCAATATAATAATGTGTTGGCATGAGAGGTGAATGCTCATTGCCATTTAGTATTTTTCCTATTACAATGATAGTGCATTTTGTTTAAAGAAATATTGCTGTTCCATTGTACTCCTAGTATATCTTAATAATTTTTATCCTTAATATTTATCTCCGTTGAAATCAATGTAGCCAGTTTCTCTACCGTACCATCGTTATGCTGATCCGGTTATTTATTTGTACATATAAACCCTAATTTTTATCCTTTTTATTATCTTCGATGCATTTAGTCATCCATGTCAGCGTGACACGCCATCCACTAATATTAATCTATAATGATTTATCCCTTTATATATAAGTAATTATATAGAGTCTGATTTATTCTAAATTATTGGAAATTCTCGCAGCAACACGTGAGGTATGCTTTTAGTAGCTTTATATACTCAATAATCACTAGAACCCAAAATAGGGGCCTCGATATATTCAATAGGGCTAAGAGCATCTTCACCACATTGAGATCCCCTTTCCGTAAAATACTAGTGTAGGAGATTGAGGAAACAAGACTAAAGGGAATAGCGGCGATGCTCAGCAGCAAGTTGACAAAACAGTCATCCCCTAGTGAAAGCACTTGGTTGGAGATCGACTTACTAACAAGCACCAGTCTCATGGCTAAAAGCTTTGAGAAGATCCTAAAACTTCAATTCATCAACAAGCTAATAAGCTAAAATTCTTCATGCGCTCAGCATCATCGGTCATTTATTTTACAGATAAGAGTTACCATGGCAATGTTTAATATAGAAAGATTCAGGTTGTCTTCTTGGAAAACATTAATAAGTTGCCATGTGTAGTTTGTAGTGTTGAAACCTAGAGTGTAAAACATTGTACTAGAGTACAAACACATCAAAAAAATCTTACTGCGCATGTACACAGAATTTCATTATCTAAAAAAATGCACACAGAATTTGTGCAGGCTTTTATATGTGATCAAGCCATTAATTTTTAGAAGCATATCTAATGGCACCTCAGTCCTTTCGGTCCAACTCCATCTGAAATGTGGTATCAAGTTGTTAGAAGAGTCAAGGGCCTATTGGGCCTTAGCCTGTTAGGGTTAATTAGTCGCTTGCTTAGGGATTAAGTAAGACCTCTTCTCTATATAAGGAGAGGAGATGTATCAATCTAATCAAGCAAGAGATTAGAAGGAAAAACCTTCTCTCTTGCCGGCCGTGGGCGAAGCCCCGCGGCCAGCGTTCCCAGCGCATCTCACAGTCCTAGCCGCCGGGTTTCTGCCTCTAGCTCGTGAACAGTACCCGCGCGGTACTGTAGCGCCGCGGGTACTGTAGCGCCGCCGCCGCTCCCCTCGATTCTCTCCTCCCAATCCCAACGACGTCCATAACAATCTGGTATCAGAGATGCCAGGTTTCGATGAGTCGCTGTGGGATCAGCTCGCCAAGGCGCTGGCCGACATCAACGCATGGGTGACCACCATAGAGAGCCGTCAGGCGGCATTTGCGCGCCAGGTGTCGGCGGCGGTGCGGCTACAGGCGGCGGCGCGTGGCCTCCTGGCGCGCCGGCGAGTGCGGCGGCTGTGCGATCTGCAGCTGATTCAGCCCCGCACCCCGTTGCAGTTCCTCCAAGCTGTGCTTCGCCGCGCGAAGGCAGACACCGCACAGCAGATCAAGCAGCGAAAGGACATCACAGCGCAGCCGATGCTTATTCACCAAGTGTCGGCTGTGGTGCGGCTGCAGGCTGCTGCGCGCGGTCTCCGAGCACGGCAGCGGCTGCAGGAGATGCGCCAGAAGATGCGGGAGGCGGTCCTGGCGGCGGTGCGGTTACAGGCTACAGCACGCGGACTCTTGGCGCGACGGCAGGCGCGGAAGATGCGTGGGTTGCAGCTGGTGCCTGTGCCCCGTGCCTCTTTGCTTCGCCACCAGGCTGCGCTTCGCCACATGGAGGGCCCCGATCTCGTCCGCTGCGTCATGGAGATCGGGCGTGGCATCGCCACCTCGGGTGGCGAACTCGGCGTCTACAGCGCCGGCGTTTGGGGACACGGGTGTGTGGCCACCCATAGGCAGACCTTAATTAGCGCTGTCGTGCTCCGGCACCGGCTGCCGCGAGGACGTCTCCGCTGGTCGCTATCGCGACTAATTCCTGGTGGCTATACCCGTGCAGCCCTCTCGTTCCGATGGGCTCCATGGGATCCAGGTGGCTACACATGTGCAGGTTCATCACACGGAGGGTGTCCGCCGTATCTCCAAAAATCAAAAATAAAGAGTCGTAGTCTATTTCAGGTCAATAAAATAAGCCGAGATGTAAAAGACTTGTTTTTAAGTGATAAGTTTGTGTCGAGTCGAGTTAGGTTGCAGCTCGAGGACGAGCTGCATGTCCAGGTGGGGTGTAGTGTTAGAAGAGTCAAGGGCCTATTGGGCCTTATCCCGTTAGGGTTAATTAGTCGCTTGCTTAGGGATTAAGTAAGACATCTTCTCTATATAAGGAGAGGAAATGTATCAATCTAATCAAGCAAGAGATTAGAACGAAAAACCTTCTCTCTTGCCGGCCGTGGGCGAAGCCCCGCGGCCGACGTTCCCAGCGCATCTCACAGCCCTAGCCGCTGGGTTTCTACCTCTACCTCGTGAACAGTACCCGCGCGGTACTGTAGTGCCGCGGGTACTGTAGCGCCGCCGCCGCTCCCCTCGATTCTCTCCTCCAATCCCAACGACGTCCATAACACAAGTACTCACTCTAACCTAAAAAAGAAGCAACTAACTATTTTAAGTTTTTTATTAAATTTATATAAAGGATATTAATAATTATCATGCTAAATAAATATCATTAGGTTTGTTACAGAATATATTTTCACATTGCTAATGAGCAGACTATTTCAAAACAAAAACTCAAGTTCTCACTTCACATTGCAATCAAATGCCTCATTCAACACATTAGTAAACAGATTGGCGAACTGCCTTACCGAGAAGCTGAAAAATGATACAGCTGCAGAAATAGAAATTGCCTGAATTTTACAGGTTGATTCCAAAGATCAACAATGCCTCTGTTCTGGACAGCTTACCTCTAATGGTCATTTTATTTTTATTTTTTATAAGGACTGCCATTTATTCAGCTTCCACATACTGCACCAAGAAACTATGACCAATAAAGTACTAGTATTTTAGAGGAGATTCAAAGTTTTTACACTGCTCATGAAGGAACACATTCTCTTCGGGTCTTTCCGTAAACCGTCAGGATAACATATGCCACTGCTAACATCCAGGCCATTTGGCTTTAAAGCAGAAGCGGCTTGGTGAACATTATCTGCATGAAGGCCTCCTGCTAATAACCACCCGTTCTTGCTTTTAACAGTTGGCATTTGGAATTTTTCCCAGTTGAACCCTTTGCCACTGTAAATGCATCCGAATAGATTTCATCAGTTCCAGCTTTCTCCACAAGCAGCAAATTTTAACTACCAAATGCTATATGAAAAAGGGCCTGTGATATTCACAAATAGGTAAAACCAAAACTAAAACACTGGATGAAGAACAGATTTTTAGAATATCAATCATTAGCTAGTCCAAGAGCGAACATCGAGACATTAGACAACAGATCAACCATGTAAGCAGAATTTTGTACCTTCCACCTTTTGCACTGTCCACCAAAAACCAATCAAGAACATATTCCTCACTTGGAGGAGCATTGATAAGTTTACCATCCTCATCAGCGTTTAGCACATATATAATCCTGTTGTTCTTCCAAAGCAGAGGAAGTAGTTCTCGGGAGCTATCTCCATGAAGCTACAAGCAATGCATCAGTAAAATTAGAAATTAGATTGTACCTCCTTCTGTTACAGAGAGTAGAATATAGTAAGGGAAGATATACCTGGATAAGATCGAGGTTGCATGAATCAGATGATCTCAAGATGGTACTATTATCGTCATCCACAAACACACCCACTGATTCAGCCCCATAAGATTTGGCCACTCTGGATATCTCTTTGGCTTCAGACAATGGAACAGAGCGTTTGGAGTTGGGCCAAAGAATCATCCCAATTAATTTAGCTCCAGCCTTCACAGCCATCTCAGCATCGATGGCAGATGTAATGCCACACATTTTGACTACAGGCTCATACCTTTTTTCCTCCAAACTAGATGATAAGGGCACGGCAGCAATAGGTTGCTTCTTAGCAAAACATGTCATTCTTACTGCAGTTGATATTGGACGTGCTGTAAAAGGTATTGAGTTTCAATAACTAAGAATACCTTGTATCATCAGGATATTCAAATGTGCTTAACATTAAGTATCAAACTCGAAAGAAACAGCAAGTTTGTAGTTAAGATTAATCAAAACCTATTTGGCTGTACTTTTTTACCAAAGTATCAAGAGCTTATAGCATTGGATTAATCTTAAGTATCCCCTCATACAAAAATCCTAAGAATATCAAAATCATCCAACTTTTTGTGTGAACAATTTTCTTTTCACATATTCTAATTAACGGAAAACGATAAGGTTTGTTGTGATCCGAAGGACATGGTTTCTTGCATTCTTGAATAAACAACTACTGAAGATTGAAGAAAAGAAATTCAGCAGACCATACACAAGGAGATGCAGCATGAACTGATGTTCAAGACATAGGACTAAATTTTACTTCACTACAACTCGTGTATCAGAAAAAGTTTAATGTTTACCATAGTCCGAAGGCAAAGCAAACCGCAAAGACTGCCTTGTGGAGATCTGCGTTGGCATAGCTGTTAGGAAACAAATGACGTACTCAGACGGGCAGGGAAAAGGTCGAATCACGAAGGACGCATTCTATCAAACAGGTGGCGTGCACTGCAGTTAGGCTGACCACCGGACAAGGAGATTCAGGAAAAGTGCCGGATATATTTGTTTCTAATAATCAAATGCGTTCTCGTGGATTTCGAATCCATGTTCAGGAGGACTCAGCCGAAAGAAGACGAGCACGCACTTACCTGAATCTTGACCGAACAGCATCAAGTGAGGAAGGCTTGTTGGATCGGGAAGAAACGAACGCAGAAGAGAGGGAGCGAGAATCCAAAGAGGGACACCACCGCCATGCAGGTGGACTAGAGCAGCAGGATGGCTGGCTGGCTAGTCCCTCTAATCTTCACCACCTACCCACCAACCATTCTCCTTTTCCTGGGCCTGGGTCAGTCAGTGCCGTGGATGCGCGGTAGCACGCCGCAGCTCATTGCAATATGACCAGGTCACAGCGGCGTCGAATGCTGGTTCCCAGGGGGACAAAACTACGACCTCAGAGCATCTCCAACAACTCCTTAAATCAAGTTGTTATTCTTATAAATTTGATAAAAGTACAAAAAAAGTCTCTCTCTAACAATTCCTCAAATGAACTTGCTATTTATCCAAATTTGCTATCCAGCAGTGTCGCACGCGGATATATACGCGCGCGGTGTCGAGTTGCTATCGCGAAATTTCTCCGTCGCCGGCTCCCGTCCCGCGCTCGCGCGTCCTCTCCCGCGCGCGCGAAACACTTCCCCTCCCTCTCCCGCGCGATGCATGCAACCTGATTGGAGCAGAAGCCTGACGATGCAATCTGCAGTCCTGCTGCTGCCTGACGCCTGTCTCGTCCTCAATCAGCAGGGAAGATTTACCGCAGTAAACAAGGCGTCAATCACATTGACCTCACAATATCAACGTGTCCATCATGATAAAATATAAATGGTTCATCACCGCATGCTAAAGTAAATTCAGACAAAATACAAGCTCATGTTTAGCTAATACATATATTGCTGCAGGTGCAATCAGAATAAGGCCTCGTTTAGTTTGTAAATTTTTTTTGAACCTGATAAATAGTACCACTTTCATCTTATTTGATAAATATTGTTCAATCGTGAACCAACTAGGCTCAAAAGATTCATCTCGTGATTTCCAACTAAACTGTATAATTAGTTATTTTTTTTACCTATATTTAATACTCCATGCAAGCGGCTAAAAATTGATGTGATGGAGAGAGAGTGAAAAAATTCTAACTTTTGGGTGCATCTAAACAAGGCCTAATATATAAATAACAGGAAGGAGAAGCGTCGCGGCCTCGATTGGTAGAAGTGAAAAGTCGCGTCGCGGCCTCGATCAATTTTACCAAGTGAGAATAGCAACTTGTTGGAGACATATCTTTTTCCCCCTTGCCAAACAAATTAGCAACTTGCTATAACCTAAGCATTGACAAGTGAGTTTTAAGGAGTTGTTGGAGACGCTCTCATAACAATTTTTAAGCCTCTCATCTGGGTGCAGTTATAGTATTGTGTACATACACGAACACACGTCCATGCTACCCACACACACCACACTCATGCCACGCGTATATAACTAGACCTACAACTACACAGATCGAAAGACCGCGTCCTTCTTAAGATCACCAGGACCAACAGGGCTCTGTAGGCGATAGGCGCATCGCAATCCCATTATGGCTCCACGCGAGAGAAAGGCCGTAAATGAAAACGGTGAATAAAACCCCGAGGTAAGGCACCCTGGGTCGATTCTAGCAATCGAACCTAGGACCTACCAATCGTACAACCACGAGCGAGTCAATCGAGCTATGCTCAGTTCTCGGCCTCATAACAATTTTACTACTCCTTCTGCTCCAATTTCTTCAAACCATAGTTCAACTTAGCTCTATAGTAAGTTAAAATTTTATTTAAAAGAAAACACAATTTCATCAAATTCTTCATAAAATATATTTGATCACGTATTTATACAAGTCAATATATCTTTAGAATTTACTAAATTCTCGATTATATTAGCTTTATATTTAGTTAAAAATTTTAATAAAAAGATATACAGTTTTATCAAATCTCCATAAAATATAATTTAATCATGTACTTTCTCCGTTCCAAATTATAAGATGTTAGACATAATATATATATATATATATATATATATATATATATATATATATATATATATATATATATATATATATATATATATGTGTGTGTGTGTGTAGCAAAATCTATGGATCTAAAAAAGTCAAAACGTCTTATAATTCGGAACGGAGGAAGTATTTATTTGAACTACAACATTCTAATATATTTCTAAAGTGTTAGTTCAAGTTACTAAAGTTTAGCTAAGACAAAACAAAAGTGGACTATAATTTAAACTAAAACATAATTAGAATTATTATAGTATGATTTAGGAAAAAAAACTATAATTTCAAACCAAGGGAGCAACTTTCAATCAAATCATGACAGAACATTCTATTTTTTTCTTCACCAACAGCCTGATAATGTATTTATTAAAAGATTGTTACGAGTGCAACTCATCTTATCCATTTCGAAAATAGATTTTATTCTATCGGTCCATTGTAAACTTTTTTTTAATTACACAAGTGTAACATACCAGGTTTTTTGTGCAACCAAAAATACAAACTTTTTAAAATTTTTCCTATAATCGTGGGAAGCATGTAGTTCTAGGTCGAACCCGAACCTAATTCACTAACAAGTCGTTGCATCCATTTAGGTAGTATGAAGGTGTGTGTGCCTTGTTCTTTAGTTTGGTTCGAGTCTGGTTCTGCATGGAGTTTGGAGTGCACTATCCGTAGCAATATCCTCCGAATTTTCATTCAAACTCACCTCGAAATCTCCTTTTTGAAAGTCCTATACGAAATTCTTCGGGTCCATCTCTAAATCCCAGGAGTCATAAAAGGAAAAGTCCTTTTTCCTTTTTCCTCTCAAATCTGTAGCTTTCTCTCTCTAAATTCCCTCTTCAAATTTCTTACAGATTCGTGGCGGGAACCACTCTCAAAATTCCATCTGAATCACTTATAAAATTACTTTAAGTTTCCCCTCAAAATTCCCCTTTGAATCTCTCTCAAATCCTTGAAATGAAAAAGGAAAAGTCCTTTTTCCTTCTAAAGTCCTTTTTCCTTCTATATTTATCTAGTCCAACCAGCCCACCCCTCCCTTTCTCACGGACCCTGCTCCTCTCCAATCCCTCCAGCGAGCCTAGCTCGCGCTGCTGCCCCATTGGCCCCAGCTCCGCGACCAAGGCTCAGCCTGGCCAGCCCGTTCCGTACAGCCGCAAACAACCCAAAGCTCCCTTGCCGGCCTGTCGATAAAACCTGGTCGGGAGTCTACCGAGGGGTATGCCTAAGGTAGTAGATTGTCGGCAGACAGGTGTGCAAGCCACGAACGAGATGGTGATGCAGAACAACACACAGGTTTACCCAGGTTCAGGCCGCCATGTGGGTGTAATACCTTGCGTCCTACTCTGCTTTGTTATTGCTGTCTCGAACAATGTATTACAAGCTAGATTGCCCTAGAGTATGTTTCGATGTTTTTGAGGGGGTCCCCTGCCCTCTTTATATAGTCCGGGAGGCAGGGTTACAGATATGAAAACTAATCTTAGCTGGTTACAATTACCATATAGAGCCGGATAAGGATTCCTAATCTAACCGACCAAGACTTTGCTTGATTCTCAAGTCTAGTTTGATGCCTTGCGCGAGACTCCATCCTGATAATCTGGATCGCACGTCGTCATGTAATGGGCCGAACCGTCTGGTCTAGGCTTGCCCATGTCTAGCCATAAGGGTATAGGGGTTTATACCCCTACAGCTAGTCCCCGAGCACTATGTATTCTGTATCGACATACTGTCTTAGTCTTCTTCAACTTGCGAGGTTTGTCTTCACATCACCTTGAAATGTTAGCCGAGCATACGCTAGTGTTTCGTCTGGATCAGGAATCAGTAAACCATGATTGTTGATGAAGATTGCAGTTGTCGGTGAAGATTGCATAGTGGTCCAAAAAGAAAATTTTTCTTTCCTGGTGAAGTGTACCCACTTGTATTTCTAAAAAGAAATGTAAGTGTGCGTACTTGATGGAAGTAACTTACAAAAAATTCCAGAGCGTAGGGGTCGAAAAATAGAAACAATTCACCATCAGGTGAAGTATACCCACTTAGTCCCCGAGCCTGGTAATAGGTGACGTAGACACGTGATGCTAGGGTCTAAAAAAGAATCCTCAAGAACCAATGATCATTATGCACCGTCAGGTGCATCATATATGATGTAGTCCCCGAGCTTGCTAGAAGGCAAAAAACGAGCCTTGTAGCAAGGTCTAAGAATATCAAGTGTCTATCGATTGTATGCAAGCATAGTACGTGTAGTCGAGCAAGACGAATCCTGGAGCAGGAAGTGGTGTAACAAGTCCCCAAGCTTGAAGGCTAACGAATAGTCCCCGAGCTCGAAGGTCAAGCTACGAGTCCCCGAGCTCGGAGGTCCAGCAAAGAGTCTCCGAGCTCGGAGGTCGAGCGACGAGTCCCCGAGCTCGGAGGTCTAGCGACGAGTCCCCGAGCTCGGAGGTCTGGCTATAGGTTCTAGAGCACGCTGGTCTAGCGAGTCCCCGAGCTTGGAGGTCTGGTTGTAGGTTCCAGAGCTCAGAGCTCTGGCTACAGGTTCCAGAGCACGCTGGTCTAGCGAGTCCCCGAGCTTGGAGGTTTGGCTGCAGGTTCCAGAGCTCAGAGCTCTGGCTGCAGGTTCTAGAGCACGCTGGTCTAGCGAGTCCTCGAGCTTGGAGGTCTGGCTGCAGGTTCTAGAGCTCAGAGCTCTGGCTACAGGTTCTAGAGCACGTTGGTCTAGCGAATCCCCCACCATGCTATCTCTGTATCTCTCTTTCTTTTTTCTTATTTTTATTTTCATTTCATTTTTTTAACTGGTCCAATCTGACGCGCTTTCTGACGTGGGCGGCACCACAGTTGCTTTCTGGCGCATCATGTGAACAGTGACCCAGTGCCTGTAACAAGACACGTTTGGGTCGCGGACCAAACGGCGCCAAAATCGAAGGGACGTAGTTTTTGCGGAAGAAATCTGTCAGTTACCGCAAATCTTGCGCCACGTGCCTCATTCTTTCGGAAACTGAATTGACCCTTCCTCTTAAAGACCGGGAAAGGGAACGATTCCAATCTACTTACACTCGCATATTCGTAATCAACAATCTTCTTGCTTCCGCCGCTGTCGTGCCATTGTCATCACAGAGCCCTCTCGAGCCCTAGTGCCACCACCGTAGTGCAATCCACAATCGCCACCGTAGGCATCAATGAAGTTGCCCCAAGTTCCTCACGCGCCGCCGCCGCTTGAATCGTCGCCACCAAACCCTAGCCACTAGAAAGAGCGGCGCCCTCTTTTTCCTCCGTAGAAAGGAAGAGTCAAAAGAGTCGGGGAATGGCCGCGAGGAAGACGAAGACAGAGGCCGAAGTTCACAAGGAGATCATGAAGAAGGAGTGGAATATGTCAAAGTGCACCCCACTCAGTCTCGAGTGACTGGTGCGGATTGGTGTGCTTCACGCCCAAGAACTGGCGGGATGGCGTGCACCCGATCTGGAGCCATTCCCGGATCCCAAAGGAGGTGAAATTGTTATTTTTGAAGAATACTTCACTCATGGATTCGATGTTCATGTACATACATTCTTGCAAGGGCTCTGCAATTATTATGAAATCAGTATCTACAATATGCATCTGAATTTTGTGTTGCTTGTTGCTTGCTTCATCCATCTCTGCGAAGTATACGGTGGTTTCCATCCCCACTTCGACTATTTTCGTCACTTGTTTTGGTTGAAGAAAAAAGGAGGTCAAGGTAGCTCCAATGTGGCTGGTGGCTGCTATCTGAACATGCGGGAAGGGATCAGGGCAGAGTACCTACACTGCCCTTGGAAGGCCACATTAGAGGACTGGTACAGGCATTGGTTTTACATCCATGAAGAACCAAGCCAGGCCTCATACTGTGACGTATCCTTAGTCCTAGAGAAGACTAATAGTTGGAAAGAGCTGCCACAGAACACAATCCAGATTGAAGCAATAATGCAGTTGCTACCTTAGTCGAGGCTGGATGGACCAAGTGTAGTCGGTAATTTTATCAGTCATCGGATCCAACCATATCAGGCTAGAGTGCACGCGGCATATGAATACCAAGATCGCATGGACCCGACCAGGATGAGGAATGAAGACCTCAAATCGAAAGAAGTGAAGATCAGGGTCTGAGACCTATTTAACCTAAAGGATCCCAACTTCAAGAAGCTGACAGTTATCGAGCCAGCGTTCAAGCTTACTCGCCCACCACCACTGGTAAGTCAAATGTTGTCTGCTAGTTTATTCTTGTGATTGAAACTCTGCATAATAACCACTTTGTTGGTGTGCTGTCATTCTGATATTCGTGTTGCTATCTATTGCCCAGTTTAATGGATAGGAGAGAGCGCAAGCATTCGTCTCTTGTCCTCCAGGCGTGGAGTGGCCTGTGGTCGTGCCACAGGACCATGATGCACAACCGCTGCCCGTGGACGACGATCCTTCCAAAGTTGATTGACTTGCAATTAAGGATGAATCAGAGCAAGCAACCTCCTCAGAAAAGGGGCCAGACCTCACAAGGAACCTCCTCGGATGAAAATCTAGAAGGGGTAATTGACCTAAAAGAAGTAGAGGACCCAGCAAGCAAACGTCGATGCCTTATTGCTGATTGGCCAGAAGAGGAAGATGAGGAGGTCGAGGTCTCCGATATCATAGCAAGCAGCGGGAGGGAGTGGCTTGCTAGAAGGCAGGAGTCGACACCACCGTTGCCAACAACTGAGCCACCACCTCGACCACCGCAACCACAGGCACAGGCCTTAGGAATCCCAAAGCCTGCTGCCGCTGTTAGAAGCGACGTGGCTAAGCCAGTCCCGACCATCGGACTAGTGGCAGAGAAGGGTGCCGGGCCGAAGAAGGCGAAGAAATCTCGGTTTGCCATCGTATTCCGCTGTACATACCTGTAAGTCGTTGTGAACTTGTATGAGTATAACATAATTGGTCAATATTATCACCTTTGTAACTTGTTATGGTTTTGTATAGCTTTACATCGACCCAAAGGCCGGAAGAACTATCCGGCGGTGCAATACCGCCACCACCTAATATTGCCATCACCGAGCAGCAGGTCCTAGGGCAGACCAGAGTAGAGAGGGTAGTCCCCGAGTCGCAAGCTCCTTCAGCATCTGCTCCTAGTCCGCAGACTGAAATTTTGGGGCAGGCAGGAGATGGTGGGGCCCTAGAGCTGACGGAACAACCATAGGAGGCCCCACAACCAGAAGGATAGCACCAACCAACCCCAGAAAACCCAGAACAGCCCTAGACGACCTCAAAGAAACAAGAACAGCCCCAGCCGACATCAGAGCAGCAAGTCCCAAAATCTGCAGAGGTTGTTGGGACTACCAAGGAGCCAACTAGAAGTGCTAGGCCAGGAGAAAAAGCCGAGTCTTCAGCCCCAGCCATGGAAGAAATCCTTGGGCATTATGAAGAAGAAAGCAGATTTTGTGGTACCCGCTCCTACACTGTGGAGATCTCAGTAGGAGATGAGGTCGAGGCCGTAGAAGCAGTTGGCAAAATATTCCTGGAGGAAGTGAAGGTAAGCCTCTCGCAACTGTATAATCTGTTGTTGTATAATCCATGAGAACTGCTTTGTGATCCTGTGTACTATAGACTATAGCCGAGAAAAACAAACAGCTGAGTGCAGAACAGAAGAAACTGCAACAACAGTTAGAGAGTTATGCGAAGCAAAGCATTGATCATGAAGAAAAAATGCGCATGGTACTTCAACAGCTGGAAGTGGTCGAGAAACAGAGATCGGGTAAGGGTCCCTTCTGTTGTTAGGTACTCGAGCTCTGTAGGGTGCTGTATTACTATACTGTTCATAATCAGAGTATTGATACAGGTCTGGACATCGAAGTCAGCCGGCTTCGTGAAGAAAATGCTCAGGTAGCTGCTGAGCATGACCGGCTGACTGAAGAGAAGACCAAATGGCTGCAAACACAGCAGGCCATGAAGGATGATAATGCTAAATTAGCTAAGGATCTAAAGAGTAAGTATTCCTCATCATTGTCGTAGCTTTCATTGAAGTTTGCGGTGTTAAATTCTTATCGATGTGACGCCTTGCAGTTGTAAAGAAAAATGCCAAAGTGCACCTTGAGAAAATGAAGAAAGACCATGATGACCTGGAGCTTCAAAACCAGGCTAGTGCAAAAAAGATCGAGGCATGGTCCTAGAAGTGCAACAAGTTTATGAAGGAGCAAGAGGCCCTTAATGGAAAATGCAAGATACTCGTCAAGGAGAGAGAGACTTGGAAGCACGCCTACGCTGAGATGGCGAAAGGGATCACACCAGTGCTCGACGTCATTGGCGCCGACTCCACCAAAGCTGGAGTGGAGGCACCAAAAATAGGCCTGGTCAAGAAATCCCAAAAAGCCTGGGGATGGCTCCAATAATGGACGAAGGACATCAAGGAGTATGTGGGTGCGCATGTACTTAGCTTTGTACGTGCCTAGTACCCTTTGTTGGATATTGCTCGCCTAGAAGCCGGTTATCCTAGGGAGGTCGGGGTGGAGCAAGCTGACAAGCTGCGATCAGAGGAGATGAAGCATGCTGCCACGATCACGAAGGACATCATCTTATGCCCAGCTGCAGCCCCATCAACTGGAGGAACAATTCGGTTGTATGTGGGTCAAATACCCGTGCCACCATCTCTGGCTTCTAGCGAAGCACGTTCTGCTCCATCCTGGACCACGCCAAAGGTCTCGAAACTACCAAAGGGTAGTAGGAGGAACCTACGAATAGTTCATAGGAGAAGTTAATTTCAATAAGCTTATTGTAAACTCATGCCTGCAAAGAGGCGAGCTTGTAATAAGGTAATGAGTAGTACAATGTAAAGTTGTTTATGTTTTTGTATGAAAAAACGTTGAAGCTTTGTATTGCCTGCGAATTTAACTAAGTTAGAACAACAGAATGTTCTGTTTTAATTGTTCCGGCGTAATCGATGAGAACTAAGTTAAAATGACAGAATATTCTATTTTTAGTTCTTCCAGTGTAATCGATGTCATCATGTAGGTCTGTACGGCTTTGGAGAGGCCAGTGATCCGAGTGTAAGGCTATCAGAGTCTATATACACGTAAGAGTACGACTGGTCTAGCCAAAGGGCATCTACCGACCACCCAAAACGCAGAGAGCGGATCTCATGCACGCTATGAGTGAGGTCGAGGACAGAGTTGCTCTGAGAACCTAAAAGGATTGGTGATCGATGTACCGGTTTATCAAAAAGTTGTTGTAGTTGTAGAATCAACAATGTAAACAAGTGTAGTCAACTGTAGTCGAGTATATATATATATAATTCAAAGTACAAAAGTAGTAAAAAAAGGTACATATCTGTATTTGAGAATTAGGGGTAAAAACGCCTAAGCTTGTCGATATGGACAAAGTTAGTCACGTCAGTGCCATCAAGTCTTGCAAGCCTGTACGAAGTAGGTCATGTAACAGCCTTGACGATGTATGGCCCTTCCCATGGATTTGCCAACTTGTGGACACCATCTTGGCTAGTCTTCCATTTCAATACCATGTCGCCGACCACAAAGAAACATTCCTAAACATTTTTGTTGTAGTATCTTCGTAACACAGCGAGGACTTGGCCGTGCGTATATAGGAGTCAAGGCGTCGTTCCTCTGCACTATTCACCTCGAGCTCTCATTGTTCAGTAACTTGATCTTTGTTGTAGTTCTCAATCCGAGGTGATCGGAATTTAATGTCTGCTAGGAGCACAACCTCGGCGCTGTAAACCATGAAATATGGTGAGACACCAGTATTGCGACTAGGCTGTGTCCGAAGTCCCCAGACCACGGCTGGTAACTCCTTAATCCACCGCCCAGGGGCTTTGTTGTTCTCTCTGTACATCCTTTTCTTCAATGCATCCAGAATCATTCCATTAGCCCGCTCAACCTGTCCATTAGCTCTAGGGTGTGCCACCGAGATGTATTTCACTACAATGCTCCGTTCATCATAGAAGTCCCAAAACGTGTTCCCGGTAAACTGAGTCCCCAAGTCTGTAATGATGTTGTTGGGTATACCGAAGCGGTGGATGACATGGTCGAGGAACTCGACTGCTTTTTCAGAATATGCCTTGACCAAGGGCATGTACTCTATCCATTTGGAAAATTTATCAATCAGCACGAAGACAAACTTGAAGTTCCCTGGTGCTGGTTTGAAGGGTCCAATCATATCCAGGCCCCAGCACACAAAGGGCTAGGAGGCTGGTATGGTCTGGATCTCATGGGCTAGCACGTGAACTCTTTTGGAGAAAAACTGACAATTGGCGCAGTGTCTAACAAGCTTCTCTGCATCAGCTACTGTGGATGGCCAGTAAAAACCTGCACGGAACGCTTTACCGACCAGTGTCCGAGATGCGGCATGATTACCATAGGTGCCATGATGTATTTCTTCCAAGAGTTTAATACCGTCTTCTTGCTCAATGCACTTCACCAATACTTTTGCTTTTGCATTTTTGTGCCATAGCTTATCTTCGACCACCAGGTATTGTGTGCTGTGGCGTATAAGGCGTTCATTTTCATTTTGATCAGAGTACCTGGTGCCATCTATTAGATACTTAATGAATGGAACACGCCAGTCTACTATCTTAGTCGAGGCCTGAGATGGTGCCGTGGTGGTGGGAGATGGTTCCATAGTGGTCGGTGATGGAACCATAGCTACCAGAGACTCGTCCGGGGGCTTCTCGACCACAGGGTCACCTTCTTGCTTAATTGGTGGTTTTAAAAGGTCTTGAACAAAAACACCATGCGGTACTTGAGCTCTAGATGCTCCCAACTTCGACAACGCATCTGCTGCTTGATTTTTATCTTGGACCATATGGGAATATTCAATGCCATAAAATTTGCCTTCAAGCTTCCTAATTTCCTTGCAATATGCATCCATCTTCTCGCTAGTTGTATCTCAGTCCTTGTTGAGTTGGTTAATAATTAGGGCCGAGTCGCCGTGGACGTAAAGGCGCTTGATACCGAGGTCGACTGCAATGCGCAAACCATGAAAACATGCCTCGTATTCTGCAGCATTGTTAGATGCCAGGAAGTGAATCCTAAGGACGTAGCGTAATTGCTCATTGGTTAGTGATATGAATAATATGCCTGCTCCCGCACCATCAATAGTCAGTTAGCCATCAAAATACATTTTCCAATAGTCAACGGGTCCCTGAGAGGTCAGGATACTTAAGTCCGTCCATTCGACCATGAAGTCAGCTAGTGTTTGGGATTTGATAGTGTCACGGCGTGTAAACTCCAGGTCGAAAGGACATAACTCCATTTTCCATTTGGCGATGCGCCCGTTTGCATCTTTGTTGCGTATAATGGTACCAAGGGGAAACTCAGTTTTGATCACCATGTGGAACCCGTCAAAGTAATGTTTCAACTTTTGGGTTGTAATGAGTATGGCGTAGATCAATTTTTGAATCTGAGTGTACCTAGTTTTGGACTCATTGAACACCTCACTGATGAAATAGATTGGGCGTTGAACACCATAAGCGTGGCCGGGCTCCTCGCGCTCGACCACAAGGACAGTGGAGACGACTCGATCAGTCAGAGCAATGTAGAGTTGAAGGACTTCTCCTGACTTGGTGTAAGGTCCAAATAGGCTAGAGGGGGGGTGAATAGCCTAATTAAAAACTTCTACAAGAATTACTTAACCACACGTGTTAGTACAAAATGTGGTGAAGCAACATGCACTAGCTCTAACTAATTAAGCAAGCCACCTACACAAGTCTAGTACAAGGCTATCCGCTAAACACAACAACAACTACAAGCTAGATAAAAGGAGTAATGCGAGAGAAGAGCTTCAAGTGATTATACCACCGTATAGAGATAAGAAGAACCAATCAATCAATCACACAAGAGAAATCCTCGGGAAGAGAACGACACAAGAATTTATCCCGAGGTTCACTTGCTTCCTGGTAAGCTACTCCCCGTTTTGGCGATACACCCACTTATCGGTTGGCGAGCTAGTCGACTATCAAGAGTCGAGCCCTCGGTGGGCACCGCACAACCGCACACAAGATAGGGATCCTCCAAGCCACGAGCTCCACTAGAGTATCCAATTCGTGAACTCCCACGGGGAAGGATCAAGAACCCCTTACAACACTTGGTGAGGGCTTCAACAATCTCCAATTGCGAGCTCAATCACCTCCGCTGCTCCAAGCCGTCTACCGCGTCGGGAAATATGGAAGAGTAACAAGAAATCCGCAGCAACTCGATGATCAAGTGCCTCTAGAATGCAACTCTTAAGTAATGCACTTGAATCTCACACAATCTCACTCAAGATGTGCAACCAAGCAAAGAGATGAGTGGAGGGGTTGTTCTCTAGCTCAAAGTGTGCCTCAATATCTCAAATGTGCCAGAGAGAACTCCCCATACCTAGCCACCATCTATTTATAGCGAAGGGATAAGCAACTAGCCGTTACTAGATGTCACAGTAAAAAATGTGATGACCAGATGCACCGGTCAGGGTGACCGGACACGTCCGGTCACTACAAGACAAATAGTAACATCGCGCGTCAGAGAGAGCTGTTGCCATGACCGGACGCGCTTCACCGTTTGACCGGACGCGCTGCACCCGGTGTCCGGTCGGAGTCTAGAGAGCTCCCGCCGTGACCGAACACGTCCGATCGCATGTGACCGGATGCGCCACGCGTCCAATCAGCTCTTTGCCACGCTCTGCCCCTCTGGGTGACCGACCGGACGCTCCGGTTCCGTGAGGGACCGGACGCGTCGGTTGCAAACCCTAGTGCATAACTGCACACAAGATGGGGATCCTCCAAGCCATGAGCTCCACTAGAGTATCCAATTCGTGAACTCCCAAGGGGAAGGATCAAGAACCCCTTACAACACTTGGTGAGGGCTTCAACAATCTCCAATTGCGAGCTCAATCACCTCCGCTGCTCTAAGTTGTCTACCCCATCGGGAAACACGGAAGAGTAACAAGAAATCGGCAACAACTCGACGATCAAGTGCCTCTAGAATGCAACTCTCAAGTAATGCACTTGAATCTCACTCAAGATGTGCAACCAAGCAAAGATATGAGTGGAGGGGTTGTTCTCTAGCTCAAAGTGTGCCTCAATATCTCAAATGTGCCAGAGAGAACTCCCCATACCCGGTCACCATCTATTTATAACGAAGGGGTAAGCAACTAGCTGTTACTAGACATCACAGTAAAAAATGTGATGACCGGACGCACCGGTCAGGGTGATCGGACGCGTCCGGTCACTACAGGACAAATAGTAACAGCGCGCGTCAGAGAGAGTCGTTGACATGACTGGACGCGCTTCACCGTTTGACCGGACGCGCTGCACCCGGCATCCAGTCGGAGTGCAGAGAGCTCCCGCCATGACTGGACGCGTCCGATCGCATGTGACCGGACGCGCCGCGTGTCCGATCAGCTCTTTGCCACGCTCTGCCCCTCTAGGTGACCGACCGGACACTCTGGTTTTGTGAGGGACCAGACGTGCCGGTTACAAACCCTAGTGCCCACGCCGCGTTGAACTGACCGGACGCGTCCGGTCAAACCGGGACCGCGTCCGGTTCAGCGTCCGGTTGGAGTTTTTTAGAGAGAAACACTCCGGACTTCTGCCACCTTTTCTTGCCTCCGGCGCAATGGAAAATAGACATTTCATTTCCTTGAAAACGCCTGAATTCCATGCTCGCAAGCTCGGCGGGAGGGAGAGAGGACCCCAAACCCCTCTCTACCGCTCAAACTCCACCGCCTTCGCAAATGTGCTAACACCACCAAGTGTATACCATCATGTGCATGTGTGTTAGCATTTCACAATCATTTTCAAAGGGTTATGTTAGCTCTCAACTAGATCCTAATGCATATGCTCAAGACATTGATCTAGTGGCACTTGATTCCCGAGCTAACCATGATTGCCCCTCTTGATAGTCGGCTATGTATCCTAAACCCGGTCAATCACTTGTCTACTCATCTTAGATTGGTAAAAGGAAAACCCTATGGTTATACCTTTGCCTTGCACTCTTAGATCCTTCTCCTCCACTTGATCATCATGTCCATCATTTGATGTGCATCTCCACCTCTTGTGATCTTATGGCCATCACTTTATGCCACATACTGCTTCATCACGTGTGTTGCTTATGCCTAACTCATTTCACTTGATACAATAGCATTAGCAACTTGGTGTCATTAATTACCAAAACCAAACTTGGGCTTTCACTTGGGGGCAGTAAGGACCGGAGGTGATGCAAGGCACTGCTTCAGTTGTGTAAAGGCAATATCTGCTTCCGCCAACCACTCAAACTTCTTGCCGGCCTTGAGTAACTTGAAAAAAGGTAAGCCTTTGTCACCAAATCGAGATAGAAATCAGCTTAGGGTGGCCATACACCCTGTAAGCTTCTGGATATCCTTGACATTTGCTGGTCGCTTCATATTGAGGACAGCTTGCACCTTCCCTGGGTTAGGGTGTATGCCGTCACGACTGACGACATTGCCTAGTAATATACCAGAGGGAACACCAAAGATGCACTTTCTAGGGTTCAACTTCCATTGATATTGATTGAGCGCTGCAAAAGTACGTGTCAGATTGTCAATCAAGGAGTGGGATTCCTTGGTTTTGACAACTACGTTGTCTACATAAGCTTTGACCAGTTCATCTTGTATCTCCTTTTCGAGGCACTCTTGTATTGCACGTTGATAAGTAGCTCTGGCATTTTTGAGCCCAAACAACATGGTTGTGTAGCAATAAGCGCCGAAGGGTGTAATAAAGGACGTCTTGATCTGATCGTCCTTGTTGAGAGCGATCTGATGATAACCAGAGTAACAGTCGAGAAAAGATAGTAGCTCGCAGCTGGCCGTGGAGTCCATGACTTCGCCAATGCAAGGTAAGCCGAAGGGGTCTTTAGGGCAGTGTTTGTTGAGATCGGTGTAGTCAACGCACATTCTCCATTCATTATTCTTTTTGCATACAAGAACTAGATTGGCTAACCAGTCCGGGTGGTACACCTCTTTGATAAAACCAGATGCAAGAAGTCGTGTAACTTCTACCCTAATAGCCTCCTTTTTGTCCTTCCTGAACCGTCGTAGCTTCTGCTTGACGGGTTTTGCCTTGGGGTCGACGTTCAAGGAGTGCTCGATCTGGTCTTGAGATACACCGGGCATGTCCGATGGTTTCTAAGCGAACACGCTGACGTTCTCTCTCAAGAACCGGACGAGCGCGTCTTCCTATTTGGGGTCAAGGTTTGACCCGATCAGTGCCGTCTTGCTAGAGTCACCCTCGACCAGTTGGATCTCTTTGTACTCCTTGGACTTGATAGACTTTCGTGGTGCTTCGAGCTCTGGAATTTCCAGCTGGTTTGGAGGAGTCTTCTTTGCCTCCATCGTCGTTGCCGCCATGCGCAGGGAGAGGTCGTGGGCTTTAGCTACGCGAAAGCGGTCCTCTTCACAGGTATAGGCAACGAATACATTGCCTCTGAGAGTGAGGACTCCCTTTTCTGTTGGCATCTTAAGCACCAAGTACTTGTAATGAGGTACGGCCATGAATTTGGTCATCACGAGGTGACCAAGGATAGCATAGTAGGTGCCCTCGAAGTCAGCGACCACAAAGTTGACGTAGTCGGTACGGAAGTGGTCTGCCGTGCCAAACTACATAGGTAGGGTAATCTGTCCGAGAGACATAGAGCTCTGTTCGGGTAGGACCCCCAGAACTGTGTGTCGTATGGCTTCAAGTCTACCGAGGGGTATGCCCAAGGTAGTAGATTGTCAGTAGACAGGTGTGCAAGCCATGAACGAGATGGTGATGCAGAACAATACACGGGTTTACCCAAGTTTAGGCCGTCGTATGGGCATAATACCTTACGTCCTGCTCTGCTTTGTTATTGTTGTCTCGAACAATGTATTACAAGCTAGATTGCCCTAGAGTATGTTTCGATGTTTTTGAGGGGGGTCCCCTGCCCTCCTTATATAGTCCGAGAGGCAGGGTTACTGTAACACCCCTGGGTGTTAAGCATGCATTAACATCCCAAAGCATGAGCATTAGCATCACATACATGTTCATCATCACATGCAATATAAGTTGAAATTAAATTGAAGCATGAAAAACATCTGTTTGAACCCTAAATTATTGCATTTGCTTGCTAAGAGTGGTAAAACTTGTTTGGCTATAACTTTAAATGACTTAGAATTAATTAGCATGATTTTTGGAGCAACTTTTGTTTTCAAAATCTCCCCAAATTTTGCTTTTAAAAATATTCTAAAAAAATGAGTTTTTATTTAAAAATTGGACATTAAATCAATAATTCAAAATCTGTTTAGAATTTTGAAAAGTTCCCTAAATGAAAGTTGTAGAGAATTACATTTTGAACAACTTTTGTTTTGGGGACAACTTGTGAAAATGCATTTTTCATCTTCAAAATTTGAATTTGAATCAATTTAAAAAATCTAGAAATTTATTTATAAAAGGAAAATGTATTTTCGGCCTTAACGGGCCGCCGCCTCCCTTTCGGCCTGCTGGCCAAAGCGGCCCAGCTTCTCCCCCCCCCCGCGCGCCCACAACAGCACCCGCGGCTCGGCCCACGCCCACGCGGCCTCCTCCCTCTCCCGCTCGCTCGCGCGCGCTGCTGGCCATCGCGGCAGACCGCGCTCGCCGTTTGGCGTTCATGCACCGTCGAGCTCACCGTGTAGAGCCTCCGGCTCGCCTTAACCTCCACCCGGTCGCGCACTGCTTCCGCCTCTCTCTCCTCTGTCCCCTGCCTCCCTCCACGCTCGCGCGCTCGCTCCCTACCGCAGCAGTAAGCCGAGCGGGAGCGCTCGCCACCGCACGCCGTCGCTCAGTCCGCCGACGTCTAGCTCCACCACCGCAGCACCATTCTTCTATTACGTCTGCCTCCACCTCCGCCTAGACCTCCTCCGTCCCGTGCGCACGCTTTTGCCCTCATTTCCCCCACGGTAAGGCCAGGGTAGGCTTTTCCTTTGCACGACAGCGCCATGGCCGCCGAGCTCGTGCTTCCATGGAGGGAGTCCTATTCCCCTCCTTCCCTCCAATTTCTCGTGCTTTCGCGTTCGCCTTGGCTCCGCGGACCTCACGCGCGCCGAGCCCACCCTCGCCATGGCCGAGGCCGGCGTGTCATCAGTGAACCACGCCACCGTCCCACCATGTGCGTCGTTGAGCTCACCCAAGAGCTCCTCTGGTGCCCTAAGCTAGAGCATGGAGTTCGCCTCTCCGCGGGGAAGCCGCTGCTGGTGACCTCACCGCCGGCGAGCTCACCAGCGGCGAGATCCGCGCGGTCAGTGCCTCCCCCGCCTCTATGTGGCTGACGTGTGGGGTTTAGTTGCCCCACGGGCCTGCCTGTCTGTCTCCTCTCGCGCGCGCGTGTGCACTGTGCCGGGTGCACGTAGCAGTTTCAATCGAGTTGTTTTAAAATGATTTTGAAAATGAATTCTAGAAAAGAAATAAATGCTTTAGAAATTCATAACATTTTGGCTCCAAAAATTGTGAAACAAATTTTGGTAGACTTCTTAAGACCAGATCTATGTTGTAAAAATATTGCATGTCAAGTTTGAAATATTTTCTGTAGGGTTTTTATTTAATCATTGAAATTGTGGTTTTCTTGATAAATATTTAATAAATCATATAAAGCTTAGAAAAATATGGTTTCAATTTTGTTAATCTTTTTGTGTAATGTACTTTCTAGGAAAAATATGTGCCATGCATGTTCTATAGAAAAAATTTGATGTGTAGTTCAAGTGCTTTTATTTGATGGTTTTTGTTATTTTTGATAGAGAGAGAAATATGAATAAAACATGCATATAATAATTTTTCTATAGTGATCGTCTACTGTGTAGAATGTAGGAAAAATACTAAATCTGTTTTTTGATACTTTTCATAATACAAAGTATTTTCATGCTCTTATTTAGGCCCTAGCTTGTTATTTTTGTGTAGGCAGTTCTAGTAATCCAAATGCAATGAAATTTTTGTGGCATGCTAGATTAGATGAGAGTAAGCTACGGTAATTTTCTCAGATTTTTCTGTGCTACCAAAATAGGTATTATTGTTCAAACCTAGTTGCAATTAGGGTTTAATTAACCTTGTTAATGCATGACTAGTTAATAAGATTTGTTTTGGTGTATCTTTGAAGCATCTTAGATTTCTGTGGTGACTTGACATGGTAGAGAATGATTGTAGTAGTAGCATACTAGTACATGTTCTTGGATGATGTGGACTACCTTGTAGAAGAGTTGTATTCCTACTTTATGCAATAAAGTAAACCTGTTCATCTACATCTCATTCATCATGATCATTACATGTCATCTCTGCAATACACCTAGGCATGAGCACTTATACATTTGCATTCTACAGGATCGCAAAAAGTAACTCCGGTAGCAGTTCCCGAGGAGCCGGAAGAGCAGCCTGAGGTGCAAGAGCAGGAGGTGCCCGAAGCCAACGAGGAGGTCGGTGAGGATCTTTCAGAGTGTCCCGACCACCGCCCGAGCTCTTTCAAAAGAGGCAAGCTGTAACACCCCATGTGTTTGCCACTAGTTAAGCAGTGGGTTTGAGCTCAAACATGATAGATTAAGTGGAGAGGACGATGTCAAGGTCAACCTATGGAGATGAGCCTAAACTAGAACTTGGATGTTGCACCATTGCTTTGCATATAGGCCATTTTCAAGATATATGCTTGGGTGGTGTTATTGCAATATCTTCATATGTCTCACCTTAGTACCTATCTATATTGGTCACTCAAAAAGTTTCATGAAGTTTGGAATCAAAAAGTCACATGAAATGACAAGTTATATCCTTGTTGGAATGACTTTACTAAGTGCGGGAATTGCATTATTAAGTGGATGGAAATATAGATCATCAACCAAACCTTGTAACCTTGCCCAAAAGACTCTAGATGGACTCTACAACAAAAGTCGTGAAAGGTTCGTATTGAGCAAATGCCCCGAAAATGCTCCAATGGATCAAAAAGGATGGTTTAAGCTTTATCGTGATCCTACTTTGGTCAAAGTATAACAACAGTTTCTATACCAGTTTTGAGGTTGAACCTTAAATGAGAGTTGTAGTTCACTTTATGTAGAAGAAACTTTGTTTTTGGACCAAGAGCTAGATCAGCTTGGAAACGAGTCTAATCGATGCACAAAGATTGAATTTGCTGTAGTTTTCAGCACTTAGAATATTTCTAAGTCTGGAAATTCATCGACATCGGCATTGGCGTCTCGCGTTCTCCGAAATTTGTTAAGCATCTCAAGTTGACCCAAAAGTAAAAGTTGGAGTTTACATCTTGATGAAGAGCATACAAAAAGTTGAGTTCAGTTTGACGAAGTTTTGACCATCGAATGCAAGTTTATGTGACTGCCATCAAAGTATTGACACTGTTGTTTTGGCAACTAATTAACCGCTAATCGGTTGCTCTAATGACCTTGGCCCCTTAACGAAAGTTGTAGAGTGTTGCGTGGGCTACAACTTTGGTTTTGGGCCCATGTCCAAAATCGGCCCGGATCTGGCCCAAATTGCGTCCCACTTTTGCCACTCTACCGCGCACCACGTGTTCACTGTTTTGCTGACGCGTCCTCCATGCACGAGTTCACGCCCTCCATGGATGCCGCACGTCCTCCTCCTTGCCGCGCGTCCTTGCCTTCCTGCCGCACCCCTGCCGCTCCATTATGACTGCTAAGGTGCCCCGGCGCTCCTCACTCGTTCTCTGCTCGCCCCTCGCCTGGCCAGCACCGTGCGTGCGCGCACCAGAGCGCCGCCCTCCATGGCCGTGTCGAGCTCCAGCTCGAGCCCGTGCCGCTGCCGTGTCCGCTACTGCACTCGGTCCCGAGCCGAGCAGACCTCGCCAACATCTCCGCCTCGCCTCCATTCATCCCTCGCGCGCGCTTGCCCAAGCCGGCCCCATCGGGAACCACCGCCGTAGCCATGGCCGCCATGGCCGAGCTCGACCTCCCCGCGTCCCCGCTGCTCAGCCCTTCATTCGTCCAAGCCGACTGCACCATCATATTCCTCGCCTCACGTCGCCCCTCCTGCACTCCCCCGTCGGCCATGCCATGCCCCGCGGCGCTGGTGCCGCCTCCCGCCGTCGCCCCGGCCGCCGGCGTGCATGGCCAGGCCGTGTCGGGCCTCCGCGGAGCAAGCTGTGGCCACCTACGAGTGTGCACCAACCTCCTAGTGCTTCCCCACCTTTCCCCCGCCACCGCCAGCCCTTCTCCGGCCGCCACCGGCGAGCTCCCGGCGACCCCCCTCTGTTCTTTCGCGACCAGGGACCTCGCAGGGGGAATTCGACTAAATCCAGGGGCCTATCTGCACTGTCATAGACTCAAATGAATAGTGCTCTCGGAACTGATTCGTAATTATTTTGTAGGAACTTTGGAAATTCATAGTAAATCATAGAAAAATCGTAAAATAGCAAATGAGTACTTTTTGGAATCCTTGTGAAATTCTCTATGCAGTAGATCTATAATATCACATGTTTTAGTTCAAAGTTTTCTCTGTAAAAATAGGTTTGTGCAGCTATGTTTTTAATGCTAGTTGAATTTGTCATTTTCATAACTGTAGATCTTGGGCTCTAAATGAAGTGAAATTTTTGTGGCATGCTACTCATATGATGTTTAATGTGTGGTAATTATTTCATGAATTTTGGTTGCCATATGAGTGAGTTATTAGTGTATCTTGCTCTCACATGAATTCTTGAAATAGCAATTTGTCTTTTTCATAGAGGTTGATATAAATGTCCAAATGCCTTGAAATTTATATAGTAGACTACTGGGTGTATGTAAGAGATACTGTAATGTTTATAGATTTTATTATCGACTTTTGTTATATGTTTATTATTTCACCTTGCTATCTAAATAAATTAAGAAATGCATTAAAAGAATTTATTTAGTGATGAGCACTATGCTTTTTGGTGATCATTTAACATGCACTTTATGATGGTTACATTGGTTGTGGCCAAATGTATGTTTGGAAAATAAGTTAATATTTATTCTTGCAATTGATGCTTTCCTGGATAGTTTCTGGGACTTTGGTAATTGCACCATGAACATGATGTTTGCTGAGAAAAATGCTTATAACAAAGTTGTAGATAACTCATTAATCTAGCTTGTGTTAAATTTTGGTGGCATTTGGCCTTATAGTTTGTGAGTAATGACTATTTCAAGTTGGGTTCCAGAAATAGTTGTTCTCTGGAATCTCTGGACTAGATTCTGTAATTATGCATGTTTGACTTGGTTAACTTGAGAATCATGCCAAAATGATTAAAAATGAATTATGGACAATTTCATAAGCTTTCTAGAATACACTATACCACAACACCGCATTACCGTCAGACATCTGACGCTAAAACTTTTTTTTATCGATGGATGATCTGACGCTAAAGATAACTAAGAGACTATCTGACGCTAAATCCTCATTTATAGACTCATTGTCTGACGCTATAGGTACTCATATTTAACGTTTAACAGTCTGACGCTAAAACCAGCTACACCATCAAACGATCTGTCGCTAAAAATAAATGGGCCCCATGCCCAGCTCACACGCCCTGCCTCCGTACCGAGGCCATAGCCCATTAAGGCCCAAGCACCATTTTCATCAAAAAAACAAAAAAGGCCCCAAGCACCACCACGTACATAACCCCCACTCCTGCTGGCAGGTCGCACGGCCACACCCACACCCAGCACCATAACCCTATCCCCTCGTGCTCCAGACCATAGCGTGGCGGCGCGGCGTCCTGGCTGCCGGTGGGGCGACGGCGCATCCGGCTCACGCAGCCGTACTCGGCGGCGACAGCGGGAGGGCTGCGCCTGATGATGCAGCCGCAGGTGGCGGCGCATCTAGAGTGCTCCATCTCCGCCCCTCGCGCTACGAGATCTACCGGTGGTGGCCCCCCACGCGCTCGAGCGACGTTGCCGGCGACGGCTCCCTAACCCGCTCGTGCGACGAGATCTCCTAGCGGCGGCTCCCTACCATGGCCACTCGCGAACCCGCACCTGACGCCAGAACCCGCACCTGACGCCTGGCGGCTCCCGATCCGCCCCTGCCTCCTTCTCCCGGTGTGCCGCTGCCACGCCCTGGCCATGGATCAGTCATCGTCGAGTGGGTTTGGGGTCCCAGTATTCGTGGATCCAGAGGAGGACAACACCATGGGTTTTGATTTCTTCTCCCAGCTGGATTCCATGCCTCCGCCTTCCAATGCTGCAGGTATATACATCTAACCTTCAAGCCGGACAACCTGTTTAGCCCAATATCATTCGTGTGGAGATGGTCAATTTTGTCACTGTTGTTCAATGCTTGATTGTAGATGCCTAGTATATACATCTGCACTAGTATCAGGTCGCAGATGTGCTCATATGCTTGTAACAGCTTCAGTGATTTACATGTATTTTGACCAATTTACTGTCGTGAGGTTTTGTTGCATGACCGGCCAACATAACTTCAGTGAATTTGCTGCTGAGCTGATACGCTGCTAGCATGCTGCTTCCATGAATTTTGCTTCTAGCAATATGCCATGAATTTTGTTTCTAGCAATATACAGAGACATGCCATAGAAAATTTTTATACCAGCACCTTTTCAGTGAATTTTTGTTCTATTTATTTGAGCATGATCAACATAAATAAATGTTTGACTCATTTGTAGAGAGCAGAGCTGAGAGCATTTGCTTGTGCACCAGTCTTTAGGAGTCAAGACCCTGCTTGAATGGCAAGTAGTAAGCCAATAACAGTGAAGGTAAGCTCAGTTGACTTCTTAGATATCTCAAATTTCTGAATGCTCAACTATTGTCATGAGTGTTGGGCCTCAAAACAATGTGAGCTCTGAAATTTTTACTGCATATGTGCAATAATAACTAAGATTTATGATGATTTGTAGTAGCTGCTGCAGCTATCAGTCTTCTATGTGTTTAGTATGTAACCTGAGTTGGCAGCATGTGCCAAAAGTGTTTATTTGATTTAGTGAAAAATAATATATTACAGTCTGAAAGTCCAGTGTTTTCTCCTTTGCACACCGAAGCATGACTTTTTTTTTAAATGGTCACATATGCAAAGACATACCATTTTTTATAAAAATGTAGAGGTGTTGTGGCCAAGTGGCAATGCAAATGCTAGTTGTCAGTTGCTGATCTTATTTCTAATTGCTAGGTACATCAGTAACCTTAGGCTGTGAAACACAAACTAGTTGTATTGCCTACTGAGAGATTGTTGCGGCATATATGAGATAACAAGAGCTAATATGACTATATTCTGGATTGACAATATATTTTGTCTTCTCCCTTATAAGAGAAAAGACGTTCATTTTGTTAGCCTTTTTAGCAGCACGCCATTCTGATTGCAGATCTTCATTATTGGCAGAACCAATCCACTTTGAAAATAATGTCTTGATCTGAATTTTTAGCAAGTCTTGATGTGAATCATACAACACCTGGTTGAGTGGGAGTCACTCCATTTGTTTTATTCTGGTTTAGTTGGCCACATCTGCAAAAGAAATAGAGCCGATGGTGAATGACATTTGCCCAAATCATTATAAGAACAATGGGGACATAAGATTCAGATGCTTGCAGTAATACATAAATTAGACTAATCTGAATTTTTAGCATGACTTGATCTGAATTATACTAGTTAATATGTTGCTGTTGACATCTTATAGGTGGATTGCTACTGAGAGTGTCACCCATTGTCTCCAATGTTTCTTTTTAAGATCGGTGCTTCACTGTGACTACTACTCCTGCAGTTTGGTAACATGCTGTTTTGATGTGTGTAGGACTGCAGGTGTAATAGCTGATGGCTAGCTGCTAATATAACACTGTCAATGTACATCTCTGAACTTATCTTCAGAAATCTCTTTTGAATTTTAGCAAGTCTTGATCTAAATTATACTAATCTGTATTTTTGGCATGTCAAAATTCTTGTATAACATTCATTACCTACTGTTCTGAGATTTTCTTACAATATTTTATATTTAGATCACAAGCTCTTAATTCTAATGAGCCATTCTTTTGCATGGTATAGCAATATGAAGGCATAAATAGGACCTGTTATGGCTATTTTTAATTATTGTATTCATTGGCTTTTCTTAAGGATGGAACCTTCTTTGTGGTTCAGATAGTTTGGATCAATGGAAATTAGCAGGGTTGGAGACTGGAGAGGAGCAGACACTGAACTCACTGGAAGGGCTGGAACTTAGGTGAGCACACATTCTAAACTTTAGCTGATAAGCATGTGATGCTAACATGTATGTGTACAAGACTAGTCAAGCATCTGATGCTAACATGTATGTGTACATTGTATGTTAAATTGTAGCACTACTAGCCGGTTGTCAAATGTGAAGGAAACATTAAGTACATTGTAGATGCCTTGTCTCAAATCTTATACCCTATCAATTTAGTTTTTTTTTGCAAGATTTCAGTTTCACCATCAGTTTTAGTTTTAATAGTTTTGCTGAACCACAAATCCACGACCTTGCATTATTGTTTGAATTTTGAACATTATTCTTCACTACCTCCTTTGTATTGAACTGTTGAATGATGGTTTTCCACACTTGTCTGATTATAAACTACTGTACCAACAGCTTTACATATTCTCAACATGCCTAATTACATGGTTATATTTTTCAGGAAGTGCTAGCCACTATAGTCTTTGGCTAGTTTTTGGATTCTGGAAGATGGTTCTCCACAACTTGATGGATGTGCTCCAGTGTTGGCAAGCTATTGCTTGTGGTTTTTGAATTCCTAGAAATGATTGTATGCCCAAACCTTAGAATGTGAAACACAGATAAACTACTAGTTTTGCAGTTTTGCTTGCTAGGATGTGCATTCATGTATTCTTTTCATGCTTGACTTCATTGGATGATCACAATGCAAACATATGGTGTGCAAGAAAAATTGTATGTTGTATGTTTTGACCTTCATGTGATGTATATGTTTTTATATCTTGATGATGGACATTAAGCTTGAATACAGGTTTTCTAATTGTATTTATTTTTTTTGGCATAGTTAAATTGTCCCGTTGAACAATCTGACGCTATAAATACAATGATCATCGGATGATCTGACGCTATATGTTTGGCAAAAGAGTATCTGACGCTAAAGATTACCAATGGACTATCTGACGCTAAAAATATTCACGGTGATAGACTATCTGACGCTAAAAGTATGGTATGACGCTATATGTTTTTAGCGTCAGGACTTACTGCGTCAGCAGAAAACTGACGCTATATGTTTTTAGCGTCAGATCGTCTGACGCTATAGCCGCTTTTGGCGTCAGATCGTCCGGCGCCAATTCTGGTGTTGTGGTATAGTGATATCTTGTTGCATGGCTATTGGAATTGTATAACTCCAGTTATGATCCAAACATGCAGCTATTGTTTGCAGTCTAGAAATAGATAGATGATAGTTGTGGTTGTTTACTCCATTGTTGCTAAGTGTGGCTTATGCCCTTGATGATGGTCAAGTTAAGATACTTGTGATCTTGTCAAACTTGTGTTATGCTTGATGTGCTTGCCCTCTTTAATTGGTTGTGTGATGTTAGTTAAATAGCTTTTGGTGTCTATGTCTTGCGTAATCGTGTGTTTACTTGAATGATTATGTGATGCATCTTGTGTTACCATTCATCATATTCATACACATGCATCTTGCATCTCATCTAGGTACGCTAGATGCACCACATGAAGGATGAGATGTTGGAGCCAAACCTGAAGACGGTGTTTGGTGGACCTATCCCGAAGATGGAAGGACTAAGCAAGTGCCGGGATGGGAGATGCTCGCCAAGCGAGTGTCATCTGTCAATCACTAACCTAAGTGTTCGATCCCAGGCAAGCCCCGGAGCATTCTAAGCCTCCTACTTTATAAAAGCAATTGAGTATATATATATGTTATATATGTATTGTTGCATTAAGTTATAGGAGTTGATTGGAAACACTTGCTGCATATATACCCTTTCCTTGTCCCATAAATATGTCTAAAATCCTATTTTGGTTCCGGATCGAAAATATTGCTTAGCCCTGCTTAGACCGGTAGCGATCGGTGATTTCCGGTCATCTGCAATTATAGGTGGTTACTGGAATACTTTAGCTATGGAATGGATGATATCCTAGAAATAACCAAGTGTTGATGGATAATTGGAGACCAGGCGGAATAAGTATTGGTCAACCAGACAGGATTCTGGGGTGCTTGTAGTTTCCGCCTGTGTCGATTAAGGACCGACCGTTGTTGGGCCTCGGGTCATGTTGAACGCATGCCTCACATTTAGCTGGCCGAATAAAGTACCTTTCGACCGTGAAGCTGGGAGATTATTCAGGCCGAGGGATTGCCCGTAACTCACTGTACCGGAGCAGTAGTGGCAGGATACGGGGGCGCGATGATAAGGCCAAAGAGCAGTCGGGCGGCCCCCGGGTACATGTGGTTCCTGGCAAGCCCACGACTTTACCTGAATGGTTGACTCGGTGACCAACACCTCACTTTAGCGGGTGAGTGAGGTTTGTGTGAGGAATAAATTACCAGCTGGTTAATAATCGATTCGAATCGCCATCGTTCACTAGATAGTGAACACTTGACTCAAGTTACTGCATCGTAGTAATGATGATGGAACACGGATGGTTATGTGGATGAAGTTGGAAATGCTAAACCTGAGATGGTAACCTTTGATGTTAATGGTTAATCAAGTGATTGCTCTAGCATAGGTGCTTACTTAGTTAATCAGGTATAATTAAGTTGATGCTTATACTTTAAATAGTTCATAGATGATAACTTATGCTTTTCGCAAATGAGTCAAGCTAGCCCACTGAAAGAAAGCCTTGCATACCCCTTGGTGTCATTATTTCTGGTTTATGACGGGTAAGTCTAGCTGAGTACCTTCTCGTACTCAGGGTTTATTTCCACTTGTTGCAGGTTATGATGTGTCATGGCTACTGCAAGAATTGGATGGCTCCTACTGTAATGGCGGAGTGTGATCATGGGCATGATCCTTCTGAGCTATCTTGTCCCTCATGCTTTTGTTGGAATTTGACCTGGGTACTGGCATGTATTTGAATTAAGGTGATATTAGTTTCAAACTATTTTGCTTCCGCTACTTTTGAACTCGAGTTGTAATAACTCTACTGAACTCCGATATATGTTGAATTACTTATAAAATGGATGTAACATATGACTTGTTATGTTGGACCACTACGATCTTGGCTTGTATGTTGGTTAGTTTGAAATCCCTCGTGATTTTATTGGACTACCAAAGTTATAGGAGCTTAAGTATGGGAATTTAATTGCTCCGGTGATTGTTTTTGTACTTTTGTTCTTATAATTTGGGCGGTTCCGTGACAGCTGGTATCGGAGCAAGGTTCAACACTAAACATGTCATATGTGTATTGAAAACAAGGGTTTTGTTTGCAAAAATTAGTTTTTGACAACTTATAGCTACTACATATATAGGTTTGTTCAAATCTAAATTTTAAATCTAAGTATGTCAGTGGTCATTTCCTTTATGCCCAATTAAGGACCCTTAGGTGGCTTGATTAAATTCTTAATTGGGGGTTTTAAAGTTTTGCATCTACGCCCAAGCCAAGGTATGTATGAGTGATAACTTGACCGCACTGTTACCCTGTGGTCGAATGGTAGTGGTGACCTTCATATATGAAATATCCATATATGTCGCTAGAGTTACATTCTTGCAACGTCGCACCTACGCCAAGGTAAGTGTGAGTTGGGAGAGCATGACCGTTCAACCATCGGTCTAGGGGAGAGTTAGCTATGGTTACTAGCATAATTACATGTTTAACCATGTATTTATGAAAGTACTTAATTGTGGGTACATTTGTTGGGTAGCTATGATACCGAAGTATATGCATCAGGGGATGTATGTATGGAGAGAATTTAGTTTATTGCTTTCATTGTGTGCTATATTGGGAATTGTTGGGCTGCAATGAAATTTTCTGCAGGTATGCTAACTACGAATGCGTAAGTTGAATGTAGCTGACGATTAGCTCTATATCGAGAGAATGCGTGTTATGCCACTGACATAGAACGTGATTGCCACCTTAGGCTAGCAATCTTGTGAGGACGAATAGGACGAAGCATGCATCATCATGATTGTTTCTTTGTGCATATAACTATGCCCCTCCCACCTTTGTCCTAATAAATAAGTAATTGTGATTCCTACGAATAAACTAAATTGTTGAGTAGTCTAAAGTAAGAATGTTTGGAGTTACTAGAATAATGTGGTTGTGTGCTCTCTTGTTAACACAAAAAGGTTAAACATTGTTTTGCCTGTAATGAATTTTGACTGCTAGAACAGTTTCTGTTGTAGTAATATTTCCATGGTCATAATAATGTAATCTGTGAATTAGCCCTTAGTGTGAATAAGAAAGTTATAGATAACTTAGTAAGCTTTCCAATAAGTCTAGTACCACCTTAGTTTGATGCTTACAACTTATGTTTTGTTTAAAACACGTGTCTGTTGCATTGCTATCTAGGCTCTGTGTATGCACTAAGTTGGTTACTTTAGCATGCTTTTGTTTTGTCTAAACTTGTAGTTTAGTTCTTGTTGGATAAATGTTTGTTAGGTGTGAGCCTTCTGCTTAGTATCGAGTGCTTAAGCTAACCTGACTCGTTGTCTCAAGTGTTCGCTTAAAACTGTGATGTTGTGTAGATGCTTGTTATCTAGGTAGTGTCATAGTTGACCTCTCTTTTGTCCTCGGTGAGCATGTGAGTGTTGCAGATGCTTTATCCTAGAACAACGCTCACGTTACGTAATCACATGGTTGTCGTCTCGAATTAGGTTCTCTCTTAGGAGCCTGAGCCTGTAGACGAGGTTGCTAGCCCTGGAATGTTTGTGTATCTATGCCTTGCTTGAACCGTAGGCCCTAGCGTAGTCCCCTTATATGTTTGCTTAGGCCTTGGACGTCCGCTACCTTTTGGAGAATGCCCTTGTTTGACCAACCAAGTTAGTCCTAACGAACGTCGATCTTGACCACAGTTGTTGCTTGCCAAGTTTTGGAGACCATACCTAATTCCATGTTGGACCTCCCGATTGTCTCTCCTACAGATGATCCGAGCAACGCTAATCTCTCGTTGTCTGATTTAGAAATCTTTGCTTACGAAATTAGGTGGCTATCTTATCAATGCAGTCTCTGATTGGTGTACCATTTTGTTCTAGAAGTTTGCTAAGTCCATCTCAACTTCTGATGTCTCTCAACGTTATTAATCTTGATCTCATGTTGTTGTCCAACGTGACCGGAACCTTTCATCAGGTAATCACCTTGGTGGACGCAAGGCGTGCATGGAATTAACCGAGAACCCTTGCTCAGTTGTCTTCGACAATTAAGCTATGTTCCCTTGCGCTGTGTTTTAATCTTCGAATCGCCTCCTTGTTGACTCTGAACCTTGTAATTACCCTTGCTTGCTACTCCTCCCTTGTCTGGTGCTTGTTCTTACCACCCAATCGGTGCCACATGAAATTCCACTTTGTTTGTGCGTTTAATAATGGTGTTCTGATTAGCATTCTATGATGCCACGATGAAACTGAGAGCCTCCTGTGGGTGCGCACACAAGGTTGTGCTGCTCGGCATGCGCTGGTATCAGGGTTGCTAGTCATGATCCATTATGAAACGACAACCAATGTGTTATTTCTCGTGACTGTTTTCCTTGGTTATCTCCCTATATCTTATCTGAAGATTCATATCTCAGACCATATGTAGTAGAGCTTCCTCCTAAAGTTGCTAAGAGGATAACCTTTGAAGAACAGTCACCGACATAAACATTAATAGACTGCAAGAGGTGGTAGACAAGTGACTCTTCCCAAGTGTCCTTGTACAACGTCGGTCATCGATTGAGCAACGTATGTCATCCCCGTTGGATAAAAAGGGCAAATAACGCTTAATATTGGATAAGTTATCCGTGGGATAAGAATTTATCGTCACATTGTGCATTTGACCTAGTTATCAAAGTCTTGATCCTTGTGTGTATGATGGTCATACAGTCAAAATCAACCCTCTCTGGTGTGACTCCTTATCTGCAAACTTCAATGGTGACCATCCATTTGTGCTTCGACTGCAATCGTTGTTGTGGTCAAGAGTGAAGATTTAGAACTTAAGTGTTGTGAGACAACTGATTAGTTACCAGTAAGAAGGTTAATCTCTAGCCAAGTAACGATTCTTCGATGGTTGTGATGGTTATGTCTCAACGAACAATAGTAAGCGAAGAGGCCATGAAGCTAGTCAACAATGCAGGTGTTGCATCTTCTCCAAATGTGCTATCAAGTCAATTCTATCTTGGACGATCATGTATATAGTGCAAGATGTTGTATTAGCCAAGTGAAGAACTAGAGAAAGCATGTCCCTAGTTTCGATCAGCATCATTGTGCCCCTAAGTACCTCAAACGGTTTTGGTTCAAGGTTCTATTGGATGAAGTGCCGGAAATTATTCAGAAATGGTTTCTTATCTACGTAGGGATGCCCTCCATGTGGAATAATGCTTTGTGCTATGTGAAAACAGCCCACAAGTCCAATGCTTGTGCATCGTCAAGATTGGTGTCTAGATCAACAGCGGAAATTGTTCCCTGAGAAACATGTCAGTAAGACTATAGCCTCCATCCTCAGCTAGAGAAAGGCTTCTGCTACTATGAGAAAGATCAGAGAGTGCAAAACACACACCTCAACCTGTGAAGCAAAAGAAAAGGAAGAACACAAAATCTGTCTAGATTTTGTGGTACTACACCGGTTATCTTCAAATCAATGGTTAGTGACCCAAACAAAGTTGGATTGACCCCAAACCTAGTAACCTCATTCCTTGCTTAGGACCCTTCAATGTCTTAAGTTGGTATGCGTATTGGTTGAGTAAAACATAGGATTTAAGAGATGTCTTTTCAGCTTGGTTGGCTGCCATTTCAGAACAAAGCTATTTTGGTAGATGGATTGTTTGGATTGTCCAAAGGTGTGCGTTTGAGCTAAATTTTGGTGAAGTGGTTCGAATACCCATGGATCTACATGCCCACCAAAATTTGTGTGATATGAACAGAAAACAAAAGGGTACCGAATCGTAATTTCTCTGTTGACTGCGATCATCCTTTGCATTGGAAGGTTATGTTTGTAATGCATGCCAAGAACTTGCAATTGATAGGTAACTTGATGTTAGACAACCCTCAATACCCTTGGGAAGACTAATTGCACCCCTATGTGCCTTGTTTTTGCCCTCTTAGATTGGCAATGCGTGAGCAATCAAGGCGTTCTACAAGTCAAATTGTGCCATTGCGAGTTGAAAGCATTTGGGAAGGTGTCGAACCACAGATTTTCAGATTATGGTTTTGAGGTATTGATTGGCATTAGAATGGAAGCCTCAATGTTAAATATAGATCAAGAAGGCTAGTTTTGCTATAGTGCAAGTCAACCCAACTTATTACGCAACTACACCACGAAGGAAAATTGTGCTCAACCTGCTTAGTGGTGAACTAGTTCCCTAGTTTGGTGGATACTTGCAACTTTTGTTGTCTTCTAGACCTGGCTATCATCCTTTTGTAGTAATGGTTCTCTAGTGCTGATGTGCCTCTGGTACTTTATATGTGTTTTTATTCAAGAGATTGTCTCTGATTCAACCCATATAATTGTTGCCTTTGTATAAGAGAATCTTTTTAGGTGACTTTTGGTAGAAATCCAGGATAGACAGGGTCAACTATCACTTTCACTGTTCCCTCAATAGACTCAGATAATACAGTGTTGGCATCAGAGAAAGAGAACTGCACACATGGAGCAATATGTAGTTTCCCATCAGTTGGCATCTGAGTGAGTGAATAGTCTATGACCAGGATGGACATTATCTATTGGTTAGACGGTTTCTGATAGCCTCAAAGAATGATTACCTCGTATATGGATCCAACCCTTATCAAAAGTTGTACATGTTATGCCACTAAAAAAAGTAGATGCTATGAGTAATTAGTCCATGCTCGTAGTACTCTCCGTGCACCGTGAACGAAGTACCATATTGTCTTGGATTCCTCCCAAAGTAACAATGCTTCATGGAAGTCAGTGAAGGAAATTCTTCAGACAAAAGATTCTATGTAGAGTGAGTACCAGAAAGTTGTCTTACCCAATTAGCCTCTCTGATGCTTGAAGCTAAGTAGCCTAATGTGCTTGCAGATGTTGGAATTGGATAAAATGCTTCTCTTCCCTTGAAAAGTTCTTCGCACCGAATCTCGGGACACGATTCTTTTAAGGGGGGAGGGCTGTAACACCCTAGGTGTTTGCCACTAGTTAAGCAGTGGGTTTGAGCTCAAACATGATAGATTAAGTGGAGAGGACGATGTCAAGGTCAACCTATGGAGATGAGCCTAAACTAGAACTTGGATGTTGCACCATTGCTTTGCATATAGGCCATTTTCAAGATATATGCTTGGGTGGTGTTATTGCAATATCTTCATGTGTCTCACCTTAGTACCTATCTATATTGGTCACTCAAAAAGTTTCATGAAGTTTGGAATAAAAAAGTCACATGAAATGATAAGTTATATCCTTGTTGGAAGTGCAGGAATTGCATTATTAAGTGGATGGAAATATAGATCATCAACCAAACCTTGTAACCTTACCCAAAATACTCTAGATGGACTCTACAACAAAAGTCATGAAAGGTTCGTGTTGAGCAAATGCCCCGAAAATGCTCCAATGGATCAAAAAGGATGATTTAAGCTTTATCGTGATCCTACTTTGGTCAAAGTATAACAACAGTTTATATACCAGTTTTGAGGTTGAACCTTAAATGAGAGTTGTATTTCACTTTATGTAGAAGAAACTTTGTTTTTGGACCAAGAGCTAGATCAGCTTGGAAACGAGTCTAATCGGTGCACAAAGATTGAATTTGCTGCAGTTTTCAGCACTTAGAATATTTCTAAGTCTGGAAATTCATCGACATCGGCATTGGTGTCTTGCGTTCTCCGAAATTTGTTAAGCATCTCAAGTTGACCCAAAAGTAAAAGTTGGAGTTTACATCTTGATGAAGAGCATACAAAAAGTTGAGTTCAGTTTGACGAAGTTTTGACCATCGAATGCAAGTTTCTGTGACTGCCATCAAAGTGTTGACACTATTGTTTTAGCAACTAATTAACTGCTAATCGGTTGCTCTAATGACCTTGGCCCCTTAACAAAAGTTGTAGAGTGTTGCGTGGGCTACAACTTTGGTTCTGGGCCCATGTCCAAAATCGGCCCGGATCTAGCCCAAATCGCGTCCCACTTTTGCCACTCTACCGCGCACCACGTGCTCGCTGTTTTGCCGACGCATCCTCCATGCATGAGTTCACGCCCTCCATGGACGCCACGCGTCCTCCTCCTTGCCGCGCGTCCTTGCCTTCCTGCCGCGCCCCCTGCTGCTCCATTATGACTGCCAAGGTGCCCCGGCGCTCCTCACTCGTTCTCTGTTCGCCCCTCGCATGGCCAGCAGCGCGCGTGCGCGCACCAGAGCGCCGCCCGCCATGGCCGCGTCGAGCTCCAGCTCGAGCCCGTGCCACTGCCGTGTCCGCTACTGCGCTCGGTCCCGAGTCGAGCAGACCTCGCCAACATCTCCGCCTCGCCTCCATTCATCCCTCGCGCACGCTTGTCCAAGCCGGCCCCGTCGGGAACCACCGCCGTAGCCATGGCCGCCATGGCCGAGCTCGACCTCCCCGCGTCCCCGCTGCTCAGCCCTTCATTCGTCCAAGCCGACTGCACCATCATATTCCTCGCCTCACGTCGCCCCTCCTGCACTCCCTCGTCGGCCATGCCATGCCCCGCGGCGCTGGTGCCGCCTCCCGCCGTCGCCCCGGCCGCCGGCGTGCGTGGCCAGGCCGTGTCGGGCCTCCGCGGAGCAAGCTGTGGCCACCTACGAGTGTGCACCAACCTCCTGGTGCTTCCCCACCTTTCCCCCGCCACCGCCAGCCCTTCTCCGGCCGCCATCGGCGAGCTCCCGGCGACCCCCCTCTGTTCTTTCGCGACCAGGGACCTCGCAGGGGGAATTCGACTAAATCCAGGGGCCTATCTGCACTGTCATAGACTCAAATGAATAGTGCTCTCGGAACTGATTCGTAATTATTTTGCAGGAACTTTGGAAATTCATAGTAAATCGTAGAAAAATCGTAAAATAGCAAATGAGTACTTTTTGGAATCCTTGTGAAATTCTCTATGCAGTAGATCTATAATATCACATGTTTTAGTTCAAAGTTTTCTCTGTAAAAATAGGTTTGTGCAGCTAGGTTTTTAATGCTAGTTGAATTTGTCATTTTCATAACTGTAGATCTTGGGCTCTAAGTGAAGTGAAATTTTTGTGGCATGCTACTCATATGATGTTTAATGTGTGGTAATTATTTCATGAATTTTGGTTGCCATATGAGTGAGTTATTAGTGTATCTTGCTCTCACATGAATTCTTGAAATAGCAATTTGTCTTTTTCATAGAGGTTGATATAAATGTCCAAATGCCTTGAAATTTATCTAGTAGACTACTGGGTGTATGTAAGAGATACTGTAATTTTTATAGATTTTATTATGGACTTTTGTTATATGTTTATTATTTCACCTTGCTATCTAAATAAATTAAGAAATGCATTAAAAGAATTTATTTAGTGATGAGCACTATGCTTTTTGGTGATCATTTAACATGCACTTTATGATGGTTACATTGGTTGTGGCCAAATGTATGTTTGGAAAATAAGTTAATATTTATTCTTGCAATTGATGCTTTCCTGGACAGTTTCTGGGACTTTGGTAATTGCACCATGAAAATGATGTTTGCTGAGAAAAATGCTTATAACAAAGTTGTAGATAACTCATTAATCTAGCTTGTGTTAAATTTTGGTGGCATTTGGCCTTATAGTTTGTGAGTAATGACTGTTTCAAGTTGGGTTCTAGAAATAGTTGTTCTCTGGAATCTCTGGACCAGATTCTGTAATTATGCATGTTTGACTTGGTTAACTTGAGAATCATTCCAAGATGATTAAAAATGAATTATGGACAATTTCATAAGCTTTCTAGAATATCTTGTTGCATGGATATTGGAATTGTATAACTCCAGTTATGATCCAAACATGCAGCTATTGTTTGCAGTCTAGAAATAGATAGATGATAGTTGTGGTTGTTTACTCCATTGTTGCTAAGTGTGGCTTATGCCCTTGATGATGGTCAAGTTAAGATACTTGTGATCTTGTCAAACTTGTGTTATGCTTGATGTGCTTGCCCTCTTTAATTGGTTGTGTGATGTTAGTTAAATAGCTTTTGGTGTCTATGTCTTGCGTAATCGTGTGTTTACTTGAATGATTATGTGATGCATCTTGTGTTACCATTCATCATATTCATACACATGCATCTTGCATCTCATCTAGGTACGCTAGATGCACCACATGAAGGATGAGATGTTGGAGCCAAACCTGAAGACGGTGTTTGGTGGACCTATCCCGAAGATGGAAGGACTAAGCAAGTGCCGGGATGGGAGATGCTCGCCAAGCGAGTGTCATCTGTCAATCACTAACCTAAGTGTTCGATCCTAGGCAAGCCCCGGAGCATTCTAAGCCTCCTACTTTATAAAAGCAATTGAGTATATATATATGTTATATATGTATTGTTGCATTAAGTTATAGGAGTTGATTGGAAACACTTGCTGCATATATACCCTTTCCTTGTCCCATAAATATGTCTAAAATCCTATTTTGGTTCCGGATCGAAAATATTGCTTAGCCCTGCTTAGACCAGTAGCGATCGGTGATTTCCGGTCATCTGCAATTATAGGTGGTTACTGGAATACTTTAGCTATGGAATGGATGATATCCTGGAAATAACCAAGTGTTGATGGATAATTGGAGACCGGGCGGAATAAGTATTGGTCAACCAGACAGGATTCTGGGGTGCTTGTAGTTTCCGCCTGTGTCGATTAAGGACCGACCGTTGTTGGGCCTCGGGTCATGTTGAACGCATGCCTCACATTTAGCTGGCCGAATAAAGTACCTTTCGACCGTGAAGCTGGGAGATTATTCAGGCCGAGGGATTGCCCGTAACTAACTGTATCGGAGCAGTAGTGGCAGGATACGGGGGCGCGATGATAAGGCCAAAGAGCAGTCGGGCGGCCCCCGGGTACATGTGGTTCCTGGCAAGCTCGTGACTTTACCTGAATGGTTGACTCGGTGACCAACACCTCACTTTAGCGGGTGAGTGAGGTTTGTGTGAGGAATAAATTACCAGCTGGTTAATAATCGATTCGAATCACCATCGTTCACTGGATAGTGAACACTTGACTCGAGTTACTGCATCGTAGTAATGATGATGGAACACAGATGGTTATGTGGATGAAGTTGGAAATGCTAAACCTGAGATGGTAACCTTTGATGTTAATGGTTAATCAAGTGATTGCTCTAGCATAGGTGCTTACTTAGATTAATCAGGTATAATTAAGTTGATGCTTATACTTTAAATAGTTCATAGCTGATAACTTATGCTTTTCGCAAATGAGTCAAGCTAGCCCACTGAAAAAAGCCTTGCATACCCCTTGGTGTCATTATTTCTGGTTTATGACGGGTAAGTCTAGCTGAGTACCTTCTCGTACTCAGGATTTATTCCCACTTGTTGCAGGTTGTGATGTATCATGGCTACTGCAAGAATTGGATGGCTCCTACTGTAATGGCGGAGTGTGATCATGGGCATGATCCTTCTGAGCTATCTTGTCCCTCATGCTTTTGTTGGAATTTGACCTGGGTACTGGCATGTATTTGAATTAAGGTGATATTAGTTTCAAACTATTTTGCTTCTGCTACTTTTGAACTCGAGTTGTAATAACTCTACTGAACTCCGATATATGTTGAATTACTTATAAAATGGATGTAACATATGACTTGTTATGTTGGACCACTACGATCTTGGCTTGTATGTTGGTTGGTTTGAAATCCCTCGTGATTTTATTGGACTACCGGAGTTATAGGAGCTTAAGTACGGGAATTTAATTGCTCCGGCGATTGTTTTTGTACTTTTGTTCTTATAATTTGGGCGGTTCCGTGACACAAGCCCCGGAGCATTTCTCTCCCGGTTTGCAAATATTTGATTAATGCTTTACTTTAACTGATGCATTACGTTTAGGAGTTGTTTGCAACCGTTGTTGCATTATACCTTGTTTACCCTGTTCTACCATATCCTTGTTACCTTGGTATTCACAGTCAAGAAATGCTTAGCTTGCTTAGACCGGTAGAAGTCAGGTGATTTCCTATCACCTGCGAGCTATAGGTGGTTACCTGGATCTGCTTAAAAAAGTATGTCATCTTAGAATAACTAAGTGTTAATGAGAAATTGAGACCGGACAGAGACTTGCAGGGTTTTGGACTGTAGTGTTTTTCGTCTGTGTCAATTAAGGACCGACTGTTGTTGGGCCTCGAGTCATGTTGAACGCATGTCTTACATTTAGCTGGCCGAATAATGTACCTTTTGACCGTGAAGCTGGGAGATTATTCAGGCCGAGTGGATTGCCCACAACGCACTGTACTGGAGCAGGTGTGGTAGGACACGGGGGCACGATGATAAGGCCAAAGAGTAGTCAGGCGGCCCCCGGGTACATGTGATTCCTGGCAAACTCATACTTTACCTAAATGGTTGACTCGGTGACCAATATCTCACTTTAGCGGGTGAGTGAGGTTTGTGTGAGGAATAAATTACCAGCTGGTTAATAATCGATTCGAATCGCCATCGTTCACTGGATAGTGAACACTTGACTTGAGTTACTTCATCGTAGTAATATTGATGGAACACTTGGACAGTTATATGGAATATGACATGATGGAAGTTGTAAATGATCATTGGTTATCCTTACTTGTTTAATCACATGTTGCTCTAGTATAGGTGCAAATGTAGTTGGCAGGTTAATAAAGATTTAACTTGATATAAAGCTGCTGGAAAAGATTCTTTAAATACTCAAAATGCCTTTTTGCAAATGAGTCAACTACCCTACTATAAAGCCCGTCATGATCCTTGGTGTCAATTTATTTTTCGGTTATGTCGGGTAAGTCTAGCTGAGTACCTTCTCGTACTCAGGGCTTTGTTCCCACTTGTTGCAGATGGGCAGATGTATTACGGCTACTGTATCAACTGCCTTTATCCTGCGATGGGTGAAGCCTAGGACCATGGGCAGTGGTCATTCCCTACGTCTCGTCCGATGCTTTTGTTGGAGATGATCCTGAGCTGGCACTTTATTTCGAACTCTATGTGAGTATGTGTGATTTGAACTAAATGCTTCCGCTACTTTTATTTGAACTTGGTTTGTAATAACTATGTTTAAACTCTGATGTATTTGTGACACGAACTTTTATGTAATTTATGATGGTGACCGCTAAACTTATTACGATCTTGGCTAGTATGTAAGTTGGTTTGAAATCCATCGTGATTTCACGGACTACCAGGTTATACGGGCTTAAGTTTGCTAAATCATCTGCTTGATGGATGATTTTCTTACTTAATTTCGTATAATTGGTCGGTTCTGTTACAGCTGACATCGGAGCATGATTTAGCATGTTTACTGTTGACAAGTGTATTTAAAACAAAATTATGTTTGAAAAACGTAATTTTCAAACTAAAAGTGTGCCAGTGGTCATATCCTTTATGCCCAGTTAAGGACTCTAGGTGGCTTATTTAAGTACTAACTTGGGGTTCTTGCACCATATTTTTCTTTCGTTGCTCATACGGCGTGCTATTGTATGAGTGCCACTTAATTGAGTGGTAATATATAGATCAGCTGCCTTTATGCATCGGTAAGTGTGAGATGTGAGAGCATGATCAGATACACCACCGATCTAGGGAGAGTGCTTATATGATACTAGAGTAATTACATGTTCTACGCATGTTTTTACAAAAGTGTCGCATGTGTGGTTGTTCCGTCCGTTGAGGCGATGCCGTCAATAGGGCGATGTTTTGGGTAGTTACTACCGTTGTACGCGTATCTGGGGATTCATGTAGAGCGTGTATGTAAATTTATTGCTTTCATGCATTCATGGAGAATTGGGCTGAAATGAATTTTCTGCAGGTACATAACAATGTTTCTCGTGTAGAGCGTATTAGTTACATATATGAGAGATCGTCTGTATGCCATCGAATTCATTGCTAGATATTATTTATTTCATAAGTTTGTGAGAACGTAAGAAACATACATACAACATGTTGCTTGTGCATTTCATTCATGTCATGCATTCCTCTCCTTCTAAAGTGATTATCCCCTTTTGATAAAAATTGTATCAACTTAAAATATGTTCTCACCGGGTAATCAAAACTTTTGCTACAGATGGCCAGCACGAAGTAAACTGCCTGTAAGTCCACAGGTGGAAGAGCACCCCGACACCAGTTGGCCCTGTGGGAGTGTCGCAGCACGGACACCTTTCTGAGCGAGTTTGGCATGCCAACCTTGCTTTGGAGAGTGCTCCATGATGTGGGGTACCTAGATGGTCTGGAGCCGGTGTACTCTTGGAGTGAGAGCCAGTTAGCTGAGGATGGACTTGCAGTAGTGGATATCACAGTCCCTGCTCTTGGTGATGCTCTAGAGTGGGATGGTTGGCACTTGGAGTTTGAGGGACGCACTCCGGTTGAGGGTGTAGAGGGAGTAGCTTTCCGTGTTATCAGGGACATAATGAGCAGATTTCCCAACGAGCTGGCAGCTGCCCTGGCTAACACTTTTCCTAGAGATGATCCTCGCGATGCTATTTGGGTGCAGCCGCAAGGAAGTGCCTTGGTCAGAGGCCCAAACGAAGGACAGGCTAGCGACAACCACGCTATGAGTGTTGTGTATGCAGCTATCAGAGCATACCAGGGTCTTGAGTGTACCTATTGGACGTTGACTGGTTTGCGTGGTGATGATCAGCTCAAAGCAAGAAAACAGAAGAAGAAGCAGGCACATGCTATAGCTAGTTTGCAGGAGCAGTTGGCTGACATGAGCTTGCAGCGAGACCAGGCTCTAGAGAGAGGTGATAGTGCTCTATAGCGGGTGCATACGTTGACTCAGGCCAACAACAATGTAGACCGCATGATTGGATAGTTGGTTCAGGAGAGGAATGAAGCCTGTAATGAGAGGGACCTTCTAAAGCAGAGGGTCGAGGAGCTAGAGGAGTATAACATCAACTTGCATGAGGAGTTTCATGCACTCTATAATGGGATTAGCCCGTATGCTCCTCCAGACGCCGTCGGTATGGACATCAACGAGGACAAGGATGAGCCTGCAGTTGCACCTGCCGATGACGACGATGTCGCTACTGATGGTAGCGATGGTGACGTCTCCGACCCCGACGATGGCCCTGAGGAGTAGGCTAGTTGCTTTGCGTTAACTACTAGGCCCTATCACGATGACCTTTCTTTTGGTTTCATGTATCTTGGTGTATCTCGTTTCGAACCTTGAGACTTGGTAGTATGTTGGAACTTGGTTGGTCATGTGATACCTGAGCGCATAAAAGTCCAGTGTATGTATGCTGATAATTTGGTTGTATGGATGCGATGTTTGCATTCGAAGTAATTTAATTAGTGGTGTTGTTTTAATTGGAATGCGATTATTGTGCCTCTATTTTATTGTATGACTTGTTCTCTCCAATGAATTCAGTACGGCATAATTTTTCATTCACTCACAATTACTACAGCTTCACTTAACCATTACTTGTTGCTGAAATATGCAGATGGCAAACACTTGCCGCGCCACATATGAGGCTACTGAAACTGGTGGTAATGGTGCCAGGGCAGGTGGGAGTGGTGAAAACAATGTCAACCATAATGAGCAACACCCGGAACCATATTTGCCGCCTCCTCCACCGCTCACTGCAGAGGTATTCTTTGCATAGTTTCTTGGAAGTCAGCGCAATGCCGAGCAATCGCAGAAAAACATGGAAGATTTTCTGCGTACCATTGCCAACAATGTTCAACGCGGTAACAACCAAGGTGGTGGAAATAGGGTGAATCAGTACAACAACTTCAAGGATTTCATGGACACTAGGCCACCAATTTTCAAGGAAGCAATAGAGCCACTTGACGCTAAAGAATGGATCAACACCATAGAAGATAAGTTCCGTGTGTTGAGGCTGACTGAAGTACTGAAGACAGAATATGCTGCACATCAGTTATAGGGACCAGCAGGGATGTGGTGGAAGCATCATCGCACCACCTTCCCTCCAAATGCCCAGATCTCATGGAGAGAGTTCACTGAAGCCTTCCGTGGAGTTTATATTCCACCAGGGCTGGTCGAGATGAAGTTAGGAGAGTTATTGGCTTTAAATCAGGGCACTAAAAACGTGACGCAGTATTTGCATGCCTTCAACAACTTGTGTCGTTATGCCCCTGACATGGTTGACACAGATGCTAAGAGAATTGCTAGTTTCAAGAGAGGGTTAAGTCCGAAGATGATGAAGCATGTGGGTACCAATACCCGCGCCAGATTCAATGACTTCATCAGTGATTGTCTAAAACAAGAGAAGAATAACAACGCGTACACTGCATCCAAGACTCGCAAGAGGGCCTTTGAGTCAGGACCATCACAGCCAAGAGTTCTCACTGCTAATCGTTCTGCTTATCGTCCGTCTGCACCAGGTGCAAGGTTTAGGCCACCATAGCATAAAACCCAGAACTACAAGGGACTGCAGAAGCCGTACAAGATGGCCATGCCATCAGCAAAGATAGCCGCTACTACGGGACAGGGCAACTCTAAGGGAGCTATAGCATCTGCTGGTACAGTGAGGGGACCCTGCTACAATTGTGATCAGCTAGGCCACTTTTCAAAGTTCTGTCCTTACCCGCCCAGAAAGAAGCAACAGACCTATACTGCTCGGGTACACCACACCACCGTGGATGAGATTCCTGAGGGAGAGCCCGTAACCGCTGGTAAGTTTCCTATTAACCAACACCCTGTAGTTGTTCTATTTGATTTTGGATCATCGCATTCTTTCATGAGTCAAGCATTTGCACGGAAATATGAACAACTATGCACAGATTTGAGTTATGGTTACCGCATAAGTTCGGCGGGGGCTGATGTTTTAACCAATCGGATGGTTAGAGGGGCAACACTTGAATTATGTAGTCGAAAGTTTCAAGTGAACTTGATAGTTATGCCTGGACTAGTTCTGGATGTCATCATAGAGATGAATTGGATGAAGGATTGGGGAGCAGTTATAGATATAGGAAGTCGGGTGCTTACCCTTAAGGATCCCCAGGGTGAGGGTACTTTTCAGGTACCACTGCGCAGAATAACAGACCTTATGAGTGTGACATGTGCTATGGAAATCATTCCTATTCATCAGATTCTGGTAGTGTGTGAGTTTCCGGATGTGTTCCCAGATGAGTTACCTGGTCTTCTGCCAGATAGGGATGTTGAGTTTGGGATTGAGTTGATCCCTGGGACAGCTCCAATTTCAAGGAGACCTTATCAGATGCCTCCGGATGAGTTAGCTGAACTAAAGAAGCAACTAGAGGAATTCTTGAAAAAGGGATTTATCCGGCCAAGTAAGTCTGAATGGGGATGTCATGCCTTATTTGTGAAGAAAAAGAAAGAGGGTACTTTGAGGATGTGTGTGGATTATAGGCCTCTTAATGCTGTAACTATTAAGAATAAGTATCCCTTGCCTCATATTGATGTTTTATTCGATCAGTTAGCCAAAGCCAGAGTGTTCTCCAAGATAGATTTAAGATCGGGTTACCATCAGATAAAGATTAGGCCACAAGATATACCAAAAACCGTCTTTTCCACCAGATACGGATTGTACGAGTATCTTGTTATGTCTTTTGGCTTAACAAATGCTCCTACATACTTTATGTATCTGATGAATATGGTTTTCATGCCAGAATTGGACAAGTTTGTGGTTGTGTTCATTGATGACATTCTAGTATACTCTGAGGACGAGAAAGATCATGAAGAGCATCTGAGAATTGTCTTGACCAGACTTAGAGATCATAAGTTGTATGTTAAGTTTAGCAAGTGTGAATTTTGGTTGAAGAAAGTTCCTTTCCTTGGTCACATTCTGTCAGAAAATGGAGTTTCAGTAGATCCGAGTAAAGTGCAAGAGGTTATAGATTGGAAGACACCAACCACAGTTTTGGAAGTTAGAAGTTTCTTAGGATTAGTTGGTTACTATCGCCATTTTATACCAGATTTCTTGAAGATTGCCAAGCCAATGACAAGTCTGCTATAGAAAGATCACAAGTTTGTGTGGACAGACGAGTGTGAGACAGCTTTCCACACCTTGCAGAAACTGTTGACCACTGCTCTAGTTCTAGCGCAACCGAACATTGAGAAACCTTTTGATGTGTTTTGCGACTCATCAAAAATAGGATTAGGTTGTGTTCTTATGCAAGAAGAAAGATTCATTGCTTATGCCTCCCGCCAGTTGAGAAAGCATGAGATCAACTATCCAACACATGATCTTGAACTTGCTGCCGTAGTGCATACATTAAAAATTTGGAGACATTACTTACTTGGTAATGTGTGCAATATCTTCACCGATCACAAGAGTCTCAAGTACATCTTCACCCAACCAGAGTTAAACATGAGACAGCGAAGATGGTTAGAATTGATCAAAGATTACAACTTGAATGTGCAGTATCATCCTGGAAAGGCCAATGTAGTGGCAGATGCTTTGAGTAGAAAGTCACATTGCCTGAATGCGCAACCTTTGCTCAAAGATGGTTTTGATCTGATGCACCCTGCCGTGTTACATAGTATTCAGATTAGCTACTCTTTGGAGAGTAAGATAATAGAAGACCAGAAAACTGACAAAGGGATATTCCACATCAAAGAGAAAATTAAAGCAGAACCATCCAAGCACTTTAGAGTGGATGAACAGGATGTGTTGTGGTTTGACGACCGTCTTGTTGTTCCCAAGGATCGGGAGCTTAAGAATAAACTTATGGATGAGGCTCACCTTTCTAAGCTATCTATCCATCCCGGAAGTATCAAGATGTACCAAGAACTGAGACCTCGTTAATGGTGGACAAAAATGAAGAAAGAGATTTTAGCCTATGTGGCCAGATGTGACACATGTTGTAGGGTGAAAGCCATTCATATGAGACCTGCCGGATTGTTGCAACCTTTGTCTATACCTAGTTGTAAGTGGGATGATATAAGTATGGATTTCATTACAGGTTTTCCCACTAGTCAGAAAGGCCATGATTCGATTTGGGTAATCATGGATCGTCTTACAAAGACAGCTCACTTTTTACCTGTCAAGACAGATTATCGACCACCTCAATATGTCGAGAAGTATATTGCTGAGATTGTGAGATTGCATGGCATACCGAAGACTATAGTGTCTGACAGAGGGTCATAATTCACTGCTCACTTTTGGGAACACTTGCACAACTAGTTTGATCCATAGTACTGCCTATCATCCTTAGACAGATGGTCAGACCAAAAGAGTTAATGTTGTTCTAGAGAATATGTTGAGAGCATGTGTGTTATCTTCCAGGGGCTCATGGGAGTCATGGTTACCCTTAGCAGAATTTGCTTATAATAATAGTTATCAAGAAAGTATCAAAATGGCACTATTCGAAGCTTTGTATGGTAGAAAGTGTAGAACACCACTAAACTGGATCGAGCCAGGAGAAAGAAGATATTATGGTATTGACTTCATAGAAGAAGCCGAGAAGAAAGTTCATATCATTCAGCAAAATATGAAAGCCACTCAATCACGTCAGAAAAGCTATGCGAATAGAAGGAGGAGACCGCTTGTGTTAGAAGTTGGTGACTATGTTTATCTGAAAGTCACGCTAATGAAGAAGAAACGGTTTGGAGTACGTAGAAAGCTCACAGCCAGATTTGTGGGACCATACAAGATCTTGCAAAGAAAGGGTCCAGTAGCTTATAAGTTAGAGTTACCTGAGACAATGGGTGCTATATTCCCAGTTTTTCATGTATCGCATCTCAAGAAGTGTTTGCGCGTTCCAGAGGAAAGAATCGAACCCCGAGGCATAATGCTCAAGTCAGATTTGGTATATCGTGAGCAACCAGTTCGAGTTTTGGACTCTAAAGAGAGGGCTACTTGAAACAGTGTGGTGAAAACATAAAAGATACAGTAGAGCCATCATGACGAAGGGGATGCAACTTGGGAAACAGGTGAATATCTACAAAAAAGCTTATGAGGATTTTTATAACAAATGGTTCGTAACCCAAATCTCGGGATGAGATTTTTATAAGGGGAGGGTTGTAACACCCCTGGGTGTTAAGCATACATTAACATCCCAAAGCATGAGCATTAGCATCACATACATGTTCATCATCACATGCAATATAAGTTGAAATTAAATTGAAGCGTGAAAAACATCTGTTTCAACCCTAAATTATTGCATTTGCTTGCTAAGAGTGGTAAAACTTGATTGGCTATAACTTTAAATGACTTAGAATTAATTAGCATGATTTTTGGAGCAACTTTTGTATTCAAAATCTCCCCAAATTTTGCTTTTAAAAATATTCTAGAAAATTAGTTTTTATTTAAAAATTAGACTTTAAATCATTAATTCAAAATCTGTTTAGAATTTTGAAAAGTGCCCTAAATGAAAGTTGTAGAGAATTAAATTTTGAACAACTTTTGTTTTGGGGACAACTTGTGAAAATGTCATTTTCATCTTCAAAATTTGAATTTAAATCAATTTGGAAAATCTGGAAATTTATTTATAAAAGGAAAAGGTATTTTAGGCCTTAACGGGCCGCCGCCTCCCTTTTGGCCCGCTGGCCAAAGCGGCCCAGCTTCTCCCCCGCGCGTGCGCCCACAGCAGCACCCGCGGCCCGGCCCACGCCCGCACGGCCTCCTCCCTCTCCCACTTCATGCGCCGTCGAGCTCGCCTTAACCTCCACCCGGTCGCGCACTGCCTCCGTCTCCATCTCCTCTGTCCCCTGCCTCCCTCCGCGCTCGCGTGCTCACTCCCTACCACTACAGCAAGCCGAGCGGGAGCGCTCGCCACCGCACGCTGTCGCTCGGTCCGCCGGCGTCTAGCTCTGCCACCGCAGCACCATTCTTCGATTGCGTCTGCCTCCAGCTCCGCTTGGACCTCCTCCGTCCTGTGCACACGCTTTTGCCCTCTATTTCCCCCATGGTAAGGCTAGGGTAGGCTTTTCCTTTGCACGGCGGCACCATGGCCGCCGAGCTCGTGCTTCCATGGAGGGAGTCCTATTCCCCTCCTTTCCCTCCAATTTCTCGTGCTCTCGCGTTCGCCTTGGCTCCGTGGACCTCGCGCGCGCCGAACCCACCCTCGCCATGGCCGGGGCCGGCGTGTCGTTGGTGAACCGCGCCACCGTCCCACCATGTGTGTCGTCGAGCTCACCCAAGAGCTCCTCCGGTGCCCTAAGCTAGAGCGTGGAGTTCGCCTCTCCGCGGGGAAGCCGCTGGTGGTGACCTCACCGCCAGCGAGCTCACCGGCGGCGAGATCCGTACGGTCAACGCCTCCCCCGCCTCTGTGTGGCTGACGTGTGGGGTCCGGTTGCCCCACGGGCCTGCCTGTCTGTCTCCTCTCGCGCACGCGTGTGCACTGTGCCGGGTGCACATAGCAGTTTCAGTCCAGTTGATTTAAAATGATTTTGAAAATGAATTCTAAAAAAGAAATAAATGCTTTAGAAATTCATAACATGCTCATTTTGGCTCCAAAAATTATGAAACAAATTTTGGTAGACTTCTTAAGACCAGATCTATGTTGTAAAAATATTGCATGTCAAGTTTGAAATATTTTCTATAGGGTTTTTATTTAATCATTGAAATTGCTATTTTCTTGATAAATATGTAATAAATCATATAAAGCTCAGAAAAATATGGTTTCAATTTTTTTAATCTTTTTGTGTAATGTACTTTCTAGGAAAAATATGTGCCATGCATGTTCTGTAGGAAAATTTTGATATGTAGTTCAAGTGCTTTTATTTGATGGTTTTTGTTATTTTTGATAGAGAGAGAAATTTGAATAAAACGTGTATATAATATTTTTTCTATAGTGATTGTTTACTGTGTAGAATGTAGGAAAAATACTAAATCTGTTGTTTGATACTTTTCATAATACAAAGTATTTTCATGCTCTTATTTAGGCCCTAGCTTGTTATTTTTGTGTAGGCAGTTCTAGTAACCCAAATGCAATGAAATTTTTGTGGCATGCTAGATTAGATGAGAGTAAGCTACGATAATTTTCTCAGATTGGTGAGCCGACGAGAAGGTCGGTGAGGATCTTCCAGAGTGTCCCAACCACCGCCCGAGCTCTTTCGAAAGAGGCAAGCCCCAGAGCATTTCTCTCCTGATTTACAAATATTTGATTAATACTTTACTTTAACTGATGCATTACGTTTAGGAGTTGTTTGCAACCGTTGCTGCATTATACCTTGTTTACCCTGTTCTACCATATCCTTGTTACCTTGGTATTCGCAGTCAAGAAATGCTTAGCTTGCTTAGACCAGTAGAATTCGGGTGATTTCCTGCCACCTGCGAGCTATAGGTGGTTACCTGGATCTGCTAGAAAAACTATGTCATCTTAGAATAACTAAGTGTTAATGAGAAATTGAGACCAGACGGAGACTTGCAGGGTTTTAGACTGTAGTGTTTTCCGTCTGTGTCGATTAAGGATCGACTGTTGTTGGGCCTCGAGTCATGTTGAACGCATGCCTTACATTTAGCTGGCCGAATAATGTACCTTTCGACCGTGAAGCTGGGAGATTATTTGGGCCGAGTGGATTGCTCGCAACGCACTGTACCAGAGCAGGTGTGGTAGGACACGGGGGCGCAATGATAAGGCCAAAGAGCAGTCGGGCTGCCCCTGGGTACATGTGGTTCCTGGCAAACTCGAGACTTTACCTAAATGGTTGACTCAGTGACCAATATCTCACTTTAGCGGGTGAGTGAGGTTTGTGTGAGGAATAAATTACCAGCTAGTTAATAATCGATTCGAATCGCCATCGTTCACTGGATAGTGAACACTTGACTTGAGTTACTTCATCGTAGTAATATTGATGGAACACTTGGACAGTTATATGGAATATGACATGATGGAAGTTGTAAATGATCATTGGTTATCCTTACTTGTTTAATCACATGTTACTCTAGTACAGGTGCAAATGTAGTTGGCAGGTTAATAAAGATTTAACTTGATATAAAAGCTGCTAGAAAAGATTCTTTAAATACTCAAAATGCCTTTTTGCAAATGAGTCAGCTACCCTACTATAAAGCCTGTCATGATCCTTGGTGTCAATTTATTTTTGGTTATGTCGGGTAAGTCTAGCTAAGTACCTTCTTGTACTCATGCCTTTGTTCCCACTTGTTGCAGATTGTTGCAGATGGGCAGATGTATTACGGCTACTGTATCAACTACCATTATCCTGCGATGGGTGAAGCTTAGGACCATGGGCAGTGGTCATTCCCTACGTCTTGTCCGATGCTTTTGTTGGAGATAATCCTGAGCTGGCACTTTATTTCAAACTCTGTGTGAGTGTGTGTGGTTTGAACTAAATGCTTCCGCTACTTTTATTTGAACTTGGTTTGTAATAACTATGTTTAAAATCTGATGTATTTGCGACGTGAACTTTTATGTAATTTGTAATGGTGACCGCTAAACTTATTACGATCTTGGCTGGTATGTAAGTTGGTTTGAAATCCATCGTGATTTCACGGACTAACAGGTTATACGGGCTTAAGTTTGCTAAATCGTTTGCTTGATGGATAATTTTCTTACTTAATTTCATATAATTGGTCGGTTCTGTTATAGTTACAAATCTGGAAACTAATCTTAGCCGGTTATAATTGCCATGTAGAGCCAGATAAGGATTCCTAATCTAACCGACCAAGACCTTGCTCGATTCCCAAGTCTAGTTTGATGCCTTGTGCGAGACTCCATCCCGATGATCTAGATCACGCGTCGTCATGTAATGGGCCAGACCATCTGGTCTAGGCTTGCCCATGTCTAGCCGTAAGGGTATAGGGGTTTATACCCCCACACGGCCCAACCCACGAGCAGTGGCAACAACCCAACAGCCTCCTGTCACTGCCCGCTCATGTGCGCAGCATGAGGAAGCGCCGTCACTCTGCCTCGCGTACACGGCACGCGCGAGGAGAGGACGCCGTCCCCATGGGCCTGCAGATCAGAGACTGGCACCATCAAAACGTCATCCTTCGTCTGCTCCTGTTACTTTCTCCGTTGCCTCGCCATCTTCTCCTTTCTCTGTACCGCCTCCCCTCCGCTTTCTGTTGCGGCTTCGTCGCTTTCCGTCCGCCGCGCCTAGCACTACGATGAGAGTCGTGGGCCCTGCCAAGCCGCACCGCGCCACAATTGGAGGGCGACCGAACCCAACCTGCACCTGGCCGTGTAGGACAGCGCCGTGACCTGGTTTCCCATCTCGAAGGTTTCCGGGCCGGACGCTTGGATGGCAGCCACGTGCACCGGCCGTCCCATCGATGGCACTGAGAATGGAGCCCTCGCCGGGAACCCTAACCGCCGGCCAATAAAAGCCAAGTGCTACCCTCGCCCTCACCCTCCCCCCCTCCCAGCTGCCACAACACCCCCTTCTCCACCCTCTCCGCTTCGCTCTCGCCTTGCAGTGCATCGCGCGACAGCTAGCAGCGATGCAACGCTGTCTGGGGCCTTGACCTCGCCTAGCCGTGACCATGACGCGGCACTTTCTGAGGAGCAGCTAGGGTCACCTCGTCGACAGAAGCCACGTCTCCACCAATCCTAGCCGTGGAGCCTCGCCTTGACACCAATCATTCCCGCTCCGCCCGAACGGAAAGCCACCGCCACGGCCACGACGTCGGCACTCCACGATGAGCCGCCTCGCCATCTGATGCGTCTGCCATCTCCCTTTGTCCGAGAAGCCATCGCGGCACTAGAGCCTCTCCACGCTGCGCCCCACCTCACGCCGCGCCGGTGCCTCCATCGTCGTGACCGCCGGTGAGCCATCCCTGAACTCAAGATCCCACCTTTCGACGCCTTTCGGTGACCACCATGCCTGACCGGCCTTCGTGCCGAGTTCCTTTCTACAGCCGTCCTCAGCACTGAGCCTGGAAAGCCCTCACCTCAAGCCACAGTAGAACCATGGGGACCCAGAGCGAAGCCGCGTCGGTCCAAGCCGCCGGCCCATGACGCCGCATTCAGCCTACACCAGCCCCTCCCTGCACCAGACGTACTACCTCCGTCAAGCCCATCGGTGAGCACAGGAACCCCAAAGCCCCTACCTTTCATTGCCTGGTTGTTGCCTGTCTCGGTCGTCGTGCCTACCTATAGAAGCCTACATGTAGAAGCACCATGTCGCACCGGAGGCCGCCCACGGTCGCAAGGGTGTGCACCCGCGTGACGTACACACACACACCCTCAGGCTGTGGTGCCATAGCACGCCACTGCACGAGCACCATCACAGCATTGATCGGCCACCAAATGGCCGCTACACAGCTAAGGCACTGTGGAGGCATGGACACCCGCACCGCACCGCCCCTTTCACCAAGCACCTACAGAGGTGCCGCCGCCATTTGTGTGCACACACCACGCACCACGGCCGTGCGCCCTCACACGGGTGACACAGCAGCGCCGCCACACCGTGCTTGCCTCATCGCCCTCACGGCCAAGCTATCTGCTTGCGCACACCCATGACCCGGAGCCTTCGCACACGCCGTAGCCTAGGATCTGCTCTGCTCGCTGCGCCCACAAAGCCATGGCCGACAGCTGCACTCGTAGCTGCTCCCTCATTCTCGTACGCACAAGTGGCCGCCATGGCCTCGCACAGCACACGAGCCCGTCATGCACACACGCGTGAGCGCCTCGAGCCTGCGTGGCTCCACTGCCGCGGTCAAGCACAAGCATTTCGCTCTCCATGCACAACAGCATGGGCCCAAAGCAACCGCACCTCACGGCTGTCATCACCAAGGCCTTGCACCCAGCCACGCACTTGGCTTCCTGGAGGCCAAGGCGAAGCCTTTCGTGGCTGCTCGTTGTTCTGGCACGGCACCACGAGCATGCTGCCTTGGCAACCACACCTCACAGTTGTTTGTACACGTTGCCATGGCCGCAGCGACACCATCAAGACTCGATGACGCCGAGGAGGCATTCCGTGCCCACGGCGCTCACACACACCACGGCCACACGGCTGGCGCGGGCACACTGCCATGGACAGTAGCGTGATGCCATGACATGTCTGCCTCGCCGTCATGCTCTTTTAACCAACCTAGCACCACTGTGACATACGACCTTGTTGTCACGCTCGTGACCATGACCATCACCCCATGGCCCGGTCTTGACCTCATCGGTGCTCGCACACCACGCAGCAAGCCGAGCGCGCACCGCGTTGTAAGGTCCTAGATGGCTAGAGGGGGGGTGAATAGCCTATTAAAAAATCTACAAATACCACTAAGCAAACTTGTTAGAATAACAAACGGCGTAAAGCGAGTTTTGCTTAGCCAAAGGTTGTAATGCAAGCCTCCTATCCACAAGTCTAGTAGATTAAGATCTCTAGTTCACACAAGAGCTATGTCACTAAGGTTACACTAGTGAACAAGCTAACACAACTAGCAAAGCTACTACTAGAGCTACACAAGATAAACTAGTGAAAGTAAATGCAAGAGCGAGGATTGTGATTATTATACCGACGGTGAAGTGAAGATGTTGCCAATCACCAAGATGATATACAATCAATTAATATTGACAACAACACAATATGTATACCAATCACCGGGAGACAAGAGACACAATATTTTTGTTCACCCGGTGTTCACTTGTGCACCGACAAGCTACGTCACCGGTTGTGTCGACCAACACTTAGATGGTTCCTCGGTGTGACCCTCAAGTCACTTGCCCCTCAAGGCACGCCCCGCAAGGCACCGCAAGACTCCACTCTCAAGTGAGGTAACTCAATGACACGCGCAATGTAATAGAGTTGCTTTTGGCGTCCCGCCGAGGAAAGCACAAGAACCTCTTACAAATAACCGGAGGTGGCCAAGAACAATCACCTTCTCTTGCCAACGCCTCCAACAATCTCCAAGCCGGCTAGGAGCGGTACTCTCCAAGAGTAACAAGAATTCCACCGGCTAAACCACCCACAAGTGCCACTAGATGCCCTCAAGCTATGCAATGCACTTTGGGATCACTCAATCTCACTTTTGATTTGCAATCAAGCAAGAGAGATGAGTGGGAGGAGTTGTTCTAGCTCAAAGGATGCACAAGTATGTTAGAAATACCAAGCTACCTCCCCAAGGGCCAGCCAACGAGTATTTATAAGCAACCCATCCAAATAGAGCCGTTACAACTCCACTCACGATTTTCGCGGGACCACCGGACGCGCCGGTGGTAACTCACCGGACGCGCTCAACCACGTCCGGTGCCCCTCCGACATCCGCGTGTCCTCCGAATTTCAAATTCGTCCGTTAGATCCTCCAACGGTCACTGCGTGCCAACGGTCAAACGACCCACCGGACGCGCTGCTGCGAACCACCGGACGCGCCGGTGCGCACAGCACCCGCGCCCGCGAAGCAACCACCGGACGCGCCGGTGCGCACAGTACCCGCGCCCGCGAAGACAACACCGGACGCGCTCCTCGCAACCACCGGACGCCACAGTAACCGCGTCCGGTGCGAGTCCAGTAAGCTCCCTGGACCACCGGACGCGTCCGATGGTGTGTCACCGGACGCGCACCGCGTCCGAAGACTACGTGACTCGCTGTTCGCCAGACCGGACGCGCCGGTCCCGTGGATCACCGGACGCGCCGGTGCCAAACCCTAGCTCGCGCGCCTGACGCCCGCGCTGCACTGACCGGACGCGCCGGTCCACAGTGACCGCGTCCGGTGCAGCGTCCGGTGCGGCGTCCGGTGCTCCGTCCAGTCACTTCCGTGACCGCGTTCGCCTCCGTTTCTTTACCGACTTCCGGCGCAATGGAAAATAGGCATTTCACTTCTCCGAAATCGCCTGAATCCCGCGCTCGCACGCTCGGCGGGAGGGAGAGAGGAACCCAAACCTCTCTATACCCGCAAACCACAGCGCGACCAACGCCACCTTTGCAAATGTGCCAACACCATCAAGTGTACATCTCCATGTGCTTGTGTGTTAGCATTTTCTCAATCATTTTCAAAGGTTTTCCAATTAGCTCACTAGGCCCTACATGCAATGCACTTCATGAATTCACCTAGTGGCACCCGTGCATCGAATAACCGATAAGACTTCCCCTCTTAATAGTTCGGCTATCGATCCTAAACCACTCACACCCTCTATGGTGTCTTGAGTGTAAAACAAAATGGCCCTATGGTTATACCTTTGCCTTGAGCCCATTTTGTTTCTTCAAATGATATGATCCACTTCATATCATCACATGACCGTCTCGATCCATCGACCTTGACTTCACTTGCTCTTCACCGTTGCATCGGTCCATCGGCGCCAAGTCTTGCTCAAGCTTCACCATCGCATGGTCCCTCACTTTGAAGCCTCGACTTGCCCTTCACCCTCACAACCGGTCCATCGAGCCAAGCATCACTTCGGTCTTCATCATCTTGGTCACATGAGTTAATGTCGTGTCTCATATTCAATGACCACCTTTATCTAAATCATCCACTTAGATACAAAGGTTAGTCCTAGGTTTCATCAATTAGCCAAAACCAAACTAGGGACTTTCAATCTCCCCCTTTTTGGTAATTGATGACAACCCTCACAAAGATGATTTTGATAATAAAAGTTTTGAACTTGTCATACTTGTCCAATCATTTTGCTCATAAGTAAAGTTTGGACAATTATCACAAGCTCGGTTTTGGTAGCATTAGCTCCCCCTACATATGTGCATAGAGTTTGGATTGAAAGCTTTGCACATATGCATGGATAGAAGTGTTGGGAGAGTAATTCTACCAAAATGATGCTAAGGTGTAAGAAATGGACCTTTGAAGCGTGATACCAATCGGAGTTGCCTTTTACACCATCCTTAGCATCATGAAGTAACTAGACATCCATCAAAACTCAAGAACCCCGTGAGATCAACATTATATGTAAAGGTTCTTGGACCACTTGTAAAGCTCACCACTGGTAAAGCTTTAGGCTTGTCTAGATACCACAAGTAAACTATTCCTATGCATGCTAGTAGATTATTTCATCATCCAAGTTTTATACTAGCATTGCACCACACAAGCATGTATATTTGAATTTTAAATATATGTGCAATGAGCAAGTCATATGAGAATGCACAAACAAATGCAACAACTTTGTTTATGAGCTTGCTCCCCCTACTTGTGTGCATCAACAAATTTTATTTACCCCTTTATCATGTTGAATCATCTTTTTCTCATCATAAATTTTATTTACCCCTTTATCAAGTTGAATCATCTTTTTCTCTCCCCCTTTGTCAACAACTTACCCAAAAATGGGATCAAATTGTGGAGAGAAGGAAAAGTGTTTGATGGAGTAGATTGAAATTAATTCGATTCCACATGTAAGGTTAAAACATTTATCAAATTTGGTTTAACCTAGAATACTTGCCAAAGATATTTAATTCGATTTGAACCAAAGACAAGCTTCTTCACTCCTCAAAATAAGGGTTATCTTGCCTATGTTGAATTAAACACTTATAGCAAATCTTCTAGATTCAACACTAGGTTTACAAGCTCACAAACATGTCATATGCCACCACTAGATCAAAACAAACATAGAGGCAATAGTGGTAACATATATCCATCAAATTCATTTGATTTATCATGAATGCTCATGCATACCACTTATTATGTCTACATGCTCTAGCAAGTCCTTAGCATAGGATGAATGACATGTCAATCAATTTTACCTTGCAATGTCGAAGGAGAGGCATGTCAATAAGTGGGTGGGGTGCATTCAACTCATGTTTGAGAAATCAAGAATGTTCAATTCATTCCTTAGCTTGCAAAACCTCTTTTCATCAAGTGGCTTAGTGAGAATATCGGCAAGTTGATCATCGGTGCCAACACTTTCAATGGCAATATCTCCCTTTTGTTGATGATCTCTAATGAAATGATGCCTTATGTCAATATGCTTTGTTCTTCCATGTTGAACCGGGTTTTGTATCATCTTGATTGCACTCTCATTATCACATAGCAATGGCACATTCTTGAAGTTGAGTCCATAATCCTTCAAAGTTGATTTCATCCATAGTAATTGTGCACAACAACTCCCCGCACTCACATATTCGGCTTCGGCGGTAGAGATTGCCACACTATTTTGTTTCTTTGAGGACCATGACACGAGTGATCTTCCAAGTAATTGACATGTGCCACTTGTGCTCTTTCTATTGATCTTGCAACCCCCATAGTCGGAGTCCGAATATCCAATCAATTCAAACTTTGACCCCTTGGGATACCATAGTCCAACATCTCTTGTTTGCTTCAAGTACCTCAATATTCTCTTTGCGGCCGTGAGATGACTCTCTCTAGGTGAGGCTTGATATCTAGCACACATGCAAACACTAAACATGACATCCGGCCTTGATGCGGTGACATAGAGTAGACTTCCAATCAAAGACCGATATTCCTTTTGATTCACCATATTGCCATCAAGATCACTATCCAAATTGCCACTTGTACCCATTGGAGTTGAAATTGGCTTTGCATCTTGCATTCCAAACTTCTTCAACATGTCCCTTATGTATTTCCCTTGACTCACAAATGTCCCATTCTTCAATTGCTTTACTTGGAGACCAAGGAAGTAGCTAAGTTCACCAATCATAGACATTTCAAACTCTTTGGCCATCATAGCACCAAATTCTTCACAATAAGCTTGTTCGGTTGATCCAAAAATGATGTCATCAACATATATTTGCACTATGAATAGATTATTTCCAATCTTCTTGGTGAATAGAGTAGTATCAACCTTGCCCATTTTGAATCCCTTAGAGAGAAGGAAATCCCTTAGCCTCTCATACCATGCTCTAGGTGCTTGCTTTAAGCCATATAAAGCCTTCTTCAACTTGTACACATGGTTGGGTTTCTTGTCATCTTCAAATCCGGGCGGTTGCTCAACAAATACTAACTCATTGATGATCCCATTGAGAAATGCACTTTTGACATCCATTTGATATAGTTTGATATTGTGTGCACAAGCATAAGCCAATAGAATCCTTATTGCCTCCAATCTTGCCACGGGAGCATATGTCTCATCATAGTCAAGACCTTCAACTTGAGTGTAACCTTGAGCAACTAGTCTTGCTTTGTTTCTCACTACAATGCCATCTTGATCTTGCTTGTTTTTAAACACCCATTTGGTTCCAATCACATTGTAGTCATTTGGCCTTTCTACTAACTCCCAAACATCATTTCTTGTGAAATTGTTAAGCTCTTCTTGCATAGCCATGATCCAATCGGCATCCCTCAAAGCTTCTTTTATCTTCTTTGGTTCTATGGTTGACACAAATGATGCATGCTCACAAAACATGGTCAATCTTGATCTTGTTTGCACACCACTTCTAATATCACCAATAACACTATCAATGGGGTGATCTCTTGCAATATGTTGTGGTTGGAGTATTTGCACTTGATTGCTTGAGCTTGGTTGATCACTTGATGTATCTTGTTGAGAAGAACTAGCACCATGATCTTGTACTTGAGAGTCACTAGCTAGCTTGAATGGAGAATTGAGCACTTGATCTTTATCATCATCTTGAATATCAATAACTTGCTTTGCTCTAATGTCCCCAATGTCCATGTTCTTCATTGCTTCCACCAATAGAGTTCCACTAACATCATCTAGATTCTCTTCTTCATCTTGTGACCCATTGGTTTCATCAAATTGCACATCATGGACTTCTTCTAGAATGCCACTTGAGTTGTTCCAAACTCTATAAGTTTTGCTTGTAGTTGAATAACCAAGTAGGAACCCCTCATCACATCTCTTGTCAAACTTCCCCAATCTAGTGCCCTTCTTCAAGATATAGCATTTGCAACCAAACACTCTAAAGTAAGAAATATTGGGCTTTCTTCCATGAAGTAACTCATATGGGGTCTTCTCTAGCAATGGATGACAATATAGTCTATTGATGTAGTAGCAAGCGGTATTGATTGCTTCATCCCAAAAAGATTGACTCACATTGTACTCATGAAGCATTGATCTAGCCATATCAAGCAATGTTCTATTCTTCCTCTCAACTAGGCCATTTGATTGTGGAGTGTACTTGGCCGAGAATTGATGTCCAATACCATAATGATCACAAAGTTCTTCAATTCTTGTATTCTTGAACTCACTTCCATTGTCACTTCTCACTTTCTTGATTCTAATCTCAAACTCATTGTGAACTCTAGTGAGAAATGTCTTGAAGGTGTCAAACACTTCACTTTTGTCACTAAGAAAGAATACCCATGTGAATCTTGTGAAGTCATCCACTATGACAAAGCCATACTTGTTGCCACCTATGCTTGTATATGTTGTTGGTCCAAATAGATCCATGTGCATCAATTCAAATGCTTTGCATGTGCTCATTGTACTCTTCTTTGGATGTGAGCTTCCAACTTGCTTCCCGGCTTGACATGCACTACAAAGCCTATTCTTCTCAAATTCAACATCTTTCAAACCATTGACAAGATTGTGAGTTGTAAGCTTCTTCAATTGTTTCATGCCAACATGACCAAGCCTTCTATGCCAAAGCCAACCCATACTTGATTTGGAGACTAAGCAAGTTGTCAAAGAAGTTTCTCTAGCATTGAAGTCAACTAGGTAGAGATTCTCATATCTAAAACCCTTGAATGCCATATTTGAACCATCCACACTAATAACTTCCACATCATCAACCCCAAAGATGCATTTGTAGCCTAGATCACATATTTGTGCCACGGATAGAAGATTGAAATCCAAGCTTTCAACTAGCAACACATTAGAGATACTCATGTCATTTGATATTGCAATCTTTCCCAAGCCAATAACCTTGCCTTTCTTGTTATTGCCAAATGTGATAGAATCAACACCACTATCATTGTCATTGATTGAGTCAAACATTCTTGATGTACCGGTCATGTGTTGAGTGCACCCACTATCAATAATCCAATGCCTTCCTCCGGCTTTGTAATTGACCTACAAGCAAATCAATGAAACTTAGGTACCCATTTTTGCTTGGGTCCTTGTAGGTTAGTAACTAAGCTTTTTGGTACCCAAATAGCCTTCTTCTTTGGGCCAACAATGGGTGTACCAATAAACTTAGCTTGCACACCCTTCACACCTTTGGTAAGCACATAGCAAGAATCAAAAGGTATAGTATTAACGAATTTCTTGCTTTGGTTTTTATTGCAATTTTGCTCTAGGTGCCCAACTTGCTTGCATCTATTGCAAAACCGACCATTGCTCTTCACAAAGCTAGGCTTTGGAGTTGCAAAGGCCGACTTGCCTTTCTTGGGGGTGTAGCCCAATCCCTCTTTGTTAAGAGAGAACCTTTGGCTACCCAAGCACTTAAGCAAGCGGGCCTCACCACCATAGGCCTTGCCTAAGGCGTGAGTGAGCTCATCCACCTCTCTCTTGAGAGTCTCATTCTCAACCATTAGTGAGGCATCACAAGTGAAACCATCACTAGTAGTGGAGGTAGAGTTGGTGGTGGTGGATGAAGAGCTACACAAAGGGTTAGCATTTGTCATGATGATAGATTTATAAAAAGATTCATCAATTATATCACATGTAACACCTATATCACATGATGCAACAACCTCCTTCTTTGCTTGTTGCTCAAGTAGCAATGAGTGAGCCTTTTCAAGCTTGGAATGAGCCTTACCAAGATCCTCATGGTCTTCCACTAGACTCTCATGAGTGGTCTTAAGCTCACCAAGAACCTTCTCAAGTATTGCTACTTTCATTGAAAGTTTCTTGCACTCCTTGTTCTTAGCAATAGCTATGTCTCTAGTTTGTTGCAACAAGTCATATAGTTGTTCTTTAGTTGGTTCATCATCATCATCATTTTCATTATCATTTTCACTATTATGAACATATTCCATTTCACTTTCATCATCACTCTCATCATATAATACCTTAGCTTCTTTGGCCATGAAGCACGAAGAGGATGAATCAAATAGTGAAGGCTTCTTGTTGATAGCAATGGAAGCAAAAGCCTTGTTGGATGATTCTTCTTCTTCTTCATCATCATCACTTTCCCAAGTGGCCACATAGACTCCATTCTTGCCTTTCTTGAATGTTATCTTGGCTTCTTTCTTTTTCTTCTCAAACTTGCCCCTCTTGTTGTTCTTCTTCTTATCATAGGGACATTCGGCTTGAAGATGTTCGGTGCTATCACAATTGAAGCACTTCCTTTGTTGCTCATTGCTCTTGAAATTGTCATTTCTCTTTTTGAACCCTCTTCTCTTAATGAACATGTGACCCATTTTCTTGACTACAAAAGCAAATGCCTCATCATCAATTTCATAATCTTCATCTTCATCATTGTCTTCTTCTTCTTCAATGATGGTAGCTTTGCCTTTGGAGGAGGTGGCCTTGAATGCCACGATCTTCTTCTTCTTTTCATCTTCCACCTTCTCCTTGTCATCAACATCTTGATCATATTTGTCATAGGTTAATACTTCACCAAGCAAATCATTAGGCTTCATTGCTTCAAGCCCATCTCTTTGCAACATCATGATCAACATCTTGAATCTTCTAGGTAAGCTCAATAAGAACTTGTGACAAAAATCTTGATCTTGAGTCTTGTGCCCTAAGCTCTTGAGATCATTGACTATCACTTGCAATCTATGAAACATTTCAATGATTGTTTCATCATCCTTTTTCTTGAAGTTCTCAAACTCACTCTTGAGCCCATATAGCTTGGCACTCTTCACAACCTTAGTGCCTTCATATGTCTCACTCAACCTTGTCCATACTTCACTAGCTAATTCCAAATCTTTGATGCCCTCAAACACTTTTGTGTCAATACCATTATAGAGTGTATTGAGAGCCATTCTATTGCATGTTCTATTTGCTCTATCTTCATCGGTGAGATGATTGGGATCAATGATAGCAAAATCATTCTCGGTGACTTGCAATACTCTCTCATGAATAGAACCAAGGTACATTGTCATCTTTCTCTTCCAATGAGCAAAAGAACTAACACCATCAAAGAACGGTGGCTTGCCCCCAACATGATTGAACACAATTTGAGCCATTTTTCACACCGAAGGATGTTAAGCCTTGATTAAAACGGTGACCACGGCTCCGATACCACTTGTAAGGTCCTAGATGGCTAGAGGGGGGGTGAATAGCCTATTAAAAAATCTACAAATACCACTAAGCAAACTTGTTAGAATAACAAACGGCGTAAAGCGAGTTTTGCTTAGCCAAAGGTTGTAATGCAAGCCTCCTATCCACAAGTCTAGTAGATTAAGATCTCTAGTTCACACAAGAGCTATGTCACTAAGGTTACACTAGTGAACAAGCTAACACAACTAGCAAAGCTACTACTAGAGCTACACAAGATAAACTAGTGAAAGTAAATGCAAGAGCGAGGATTGTGATTATTATACCGACGGTGAAGTGAAGATGTTGCCAATCACCAAGATGATATACAATCAATTAATATTGACAACAACACAATATGTATACCAATCACCGGGAGACAAGAGACACAATATTTTTGTTCACCCGGTGTTCACTTGTGCACCGACAAGCTACGTCACCGGTTGTGTCGACCAACACTTAGATGGTTCCTCGGTGTGACCCTCAAGTCACTTGCCCCTCAAGGCACGCCCCGCAAGGCACCGCAAGACTCCACTCTCAAGTGAGGTAACTCAATGACACGCGCAATGTAATAGAGTTGCTTTTGGCGTCCCGCCGAGGAAAGCACAAGAACCTCTTACAAATAACCGGAGGTGGCCAAGAACAATCACCTTCTCTTGCCAACGCCTCCAACAATCTCCAAGCCGGCTAGGAGCGGTACTCTCCAAGAGTAACAAGAATTCCACCGGCTAAACCACCCACAAGTGCCACTAGATGCCCTCAAGCTATGCAATGCACTTTGGGATCACTCAATCTCACTTTTGATTTGCAATCAAGCAAGAGAGATGAGTGGGAGGAGTTGTTCTAGCTCAAAGGATGCACAAGTATGTTAGAAATACCAAGCTACCTCCCCAAGGGCCGGCCAACGAGTATTTATAAGCAACCCATCCAAATAGAGCCGTTACAACTCCACTCACGATTTTCGCGGGACCACCGGACGCGCCGGTGGTAACTCACCGGACGCGCTCAACCGCGTCCGGTGCCCCTCCGACATCCGCGTGTCCTCCGAATTTCAAATTCGTCCGTTAGATCCTCCAACGGTCACTGCGTGCCAACGGTCAAACGACCCACCGGACGCGCTGCTGCGAACCACCGGACGCGCCGGTGCGCACAGCACCCGCGCCCGCGAAGCAACCACCGGACGCGCCGGTGCGCACAGTACCCGCGCCCGCGAAGACAACACCGGACGCGCTCCTCGCAACCACCGGACGCCACAGTAACCGCGTCCGGTGCGAGTCCAGTAAGCTCCCTGGACCACCGGACGCGTCCGATGGTGTGTCACCGGACGCGCACCGCGTCCGAAGACTACGTGACTCGCTGTTCGCCAGACCGGACGCGCCGGTCCCGTGGATCACCGGACGCGCCGGTGCCAAACCCTAGCTCGCGCGCCTGACGCCCGCGCTGCACTGACCGGACGCGCCGGTCCACAGTGACCGCGTCCGGTGCAGCGTCCGGTGCGGCGTCCGGTGCTCCGTCCAGTCACTTCCGTGACCGCGTTCGCCTCCGTTTCTTTACCGACTTCCGGCGCAATGGAAAATAGGCATTTCACTTCTCCGAAATCGCCTGAATCCCGCGCTCGCACGCTCGGCGGGAGGGAGAGAGGAACCCAAACCTCTCTATACCCGCAAACCACAGCGCGACCAACGCCACCTTTGCAAATGTGCCAACACCATCAAGTGTACATCTCCATGTGCTTGTGTGTTAGCATTTTCTCAATCATTTTCAAAGGTTTTCCAATTAGCTCACTAGGCCCTACATGCAATGCACTTCATGAATTCACCTAGTGGCACCCGTGCATCGAATAACCGATAAGACTTCCCCTCTTAATAGTTCGGCTATCGATCCTAAACCACTCACACCCTCTATGGTGTCTTGAGTGTAAAACAAAATGGCCCTATGGTTATACCTTTGCCTTGAGCCCATTTTGTTTCTTCAAATGATATGATCCACTTCATATCATCACATGACCGTCTCGATCCATCGACCTTGACTTCACTTGCTCTTCACCGTTGCATCGGTCCATCGGCGCCAAGTCTTGCTCAAGCTTCACCATCGCATGGTCCCTCACTTTGAAGCCTCGACTTGCCCTTCACCCTCACAACCGGTCCATCGAGCCAAGCATCACTTCGGTCTTCATCATCTTGGTCACATGAGTTAATGTCGTGTCTCATATTCAATGACCACCTTTATCTAAATCATCCACTTAGATACAAAGGTTAGTCCTAGGTTTCATCAATTAGCCAAAACCAAACTAGGGACTTTCACGCGTCCATGCCCTCGGGCTCTTTGGCCAAGCACGCACCTTCACCGGCCCTAGAATCCACCTCATCCTACCACCGTGGTCATGATGATGATGTCTGCTGCAGTCACGGCGAGCCCTTTGGGCATTCCGTCGACCACCTACCAACCAAAGAGCCTTGGTTGTTTCCCTTTCTCCATCCAACCCAGCAGCGAGAGGCGCCTGGGCCAAAATCCCAGCGTTGGTCTCTCTCTCTCCTTTCCCTCTCATTCCCTTCTCTGGGCCGGCTGGCAGTGCCCGACCCAGACCGGAATCCACCCTGAGCCTGGGCATCCTTCATCTCATATGGGCCAGCAATGACATAAACTGAGCCCATTCAAACCCTGCCCTTTCTCCTTTTTCTATTTTCAGAAAATTCATCCACCTTCATAAATTCATATCAAATTCATTGTTGCTCCAAAAATTATGAAAATAGTTTCATAATTTTACTAAAATCCTGCCCTACCTCTTAGTGCAGTTTTGAGTCTAGTTCAGTTAAGTTTTGTTGCGGTTTTGTTGCTTCTTGATCCTATTCCTTCAATTTTCGTCGATTACTTTGGCGGGTGAATCAAAGGAAGGTGAATCCTTACCCCCCCCCCCTTTCCTTGGCTCTTCGTGCCCGAACCCTTGTATGCTCGTACCCACTGTGAACCGTACCACACCTTAGGTTCTCACGGTGACAACCACACCGCTAAGAACCTAAGGGATGTCTTAGTGAATTTAGTGCACCTAGGTCTTGGTACCCTACAAGTTGTTTGGGTGCTCGTGTTCTTTTGTGTGTCGCTCCTTTCCAATGCCTCGTCTTTTGCCATGACGTGTGTATTGGGAGAAGTAGACCACCTCTGCTCTTCTCACCCTGTTCTACCCTCTCTTGGTTCTCGTCAAATATAATGGTGTATGGATTGAGAGAGAATGGAACTTCTCTTGCTTGTAGCCTTTTGGTTCTCGTTAGTCTCCATGATGCTCGGATCGAAAGTCACAAGCCGTGGTGTTCGCTTAGGATGAGTTAGGGCCTATGCCATTTCTATTTAAGCTGTACAGGTCAATATGATCGACCCAGGAAGTACTGGCTAGGCTAAGGCTTAAGCTTGTGCTTAGCAAACAATCACTCCTGTTCTCTGGCCCAGGGATCGGACATCCACCAAGAGAGCTAAGTCGATTCCCCTTTTTGTGTTCTTCTGTTGTAGTTCTTCTGTGCCTTGTTGCCTCTCTTTCCGCAGTCTTTCTAGGTTTAGTGGTCTAATTGCTCTTTCACTTGTCGCTGTTTCGAGGTAGTTGCATCAAGGATAGCGATGATCGGATCGAGACCGTTAGAGTAAGGACATGCGGGTGGAGGAAGTACCATGGAGAGCAACTACAAGTACGCTGAGGATCTCAAAGTTGACATTCAATAGGTGTTCCATGTCCCACCCAACCTCGTAGAACCTATTAGACATGCTACATGTAGATGCTAGTGCTTTACTTTTATGCAAATGAACTATGATAGGTTGCATGGTAGATTGCTTATAAGCCATTACCTTGTCGCAACCTATTCCCCTGCACACCCGTTGTTAGGCTAGATGCTCGCATTCTACTTACTGTTTTACTTTCACTATGCATTATACCTATGATGTGATGCTTGGTGAAGGGATAACGTGAGTGGATAAGGCACATGGTGCGGATAACTTGGTAAAACTGGATAATGAACTTGGGGAGATCTTGACGTGCGTCTTAGGTGTGTGGTGAGGGTTGAGTTGATCGGATAGGATCCTACGATGAGTCTTTGGGGCAAGTCATGCCGGAGGGGTGCGACCTGGGCATCCCTCATGAGATGTACCTGTGGCGGGTGCATGTGTGAGCAGATGGGGTGTTGGTTATCCCCAGTGGAGGTGCAGTCGAGGCACGAGGTGTTGGTTATCCCCTTGAGAAGATATCTTGTCCGGTCCCCATAAGGACTGGTATGCCTTGAGAACCGGAACCATAGGACCTTCGTGCACACCATTGGATCCCGATGGGTGGGAGATGATTACCCCACTGACTAGGGCGGTGCCACTACTACTTGGTTGGAAGGTGATAGTGTAGGGAGGTACGAGCATGGGGGCCCACACCCTCCTAAGATAGTGTAGTGACCTTGAGGGCCCGGTACTACGTCTCACAGTCTTAGCGTTTCGGTGGCCTCCAAGGTGGCCCAGGGCTGAGTGGTAGGGTGGTACCATACCGGTTGGGAGGCAGTCGGCATCAACCTAGGCGGGGCACCACCGATGATGGCGATCTTGCGGATTTCCCGGTGTACACGCTCTGCAGAGTTGATCGATCTATACGTATAGCCGCGTCCACAGATATGGACATTCCCATGACCTACGCTTCACTTGATTAGAGAGAGAGGAGTCCTTTCTACCTTTCCCCTAGGTTTTGGTGTTGGATCTGGCTTTGGCCATTAAGGCAAGGTATGAGCGGGAGTCGACCTTATCGCCTAAAGAGTGTGAGAGTGTGGTGAGATGTGTGTGATAGGATGGGAGAACGTGTGGTTGAGATGGATTAAAACTTGATAAACTATTATTATAAAATATTGATAAACTTGTATAGGAAACCTACAGCCATATATAGGCCTTTTGATCTACCCTTGCATTCCACTTACCACAAAGCATACACAAAAGCATAGGGTGGGAGACAGTGGCCAGTACAAATCATACTGATAGATTTTGGATAGATTTGGACGAAATATACGACGACCACGAGGACTTGGATTAGGAGTAGATGGTCTCGTGCCTATGCTCAAGTGTGGTAGAGAAGATGGAGTCTATGCCCGCTGACATTCTACGCCAACTCTGATGACTGCAGTGAAGGAGGAGCCTTCACCTGCCGATGCGCTACAAAGACTCTGATGAAGATGTGTGTGCATTTCCGCTAGATTAATCTATGTAATAGGTGTGTTAACCAGTGTTGTAAAGCCTTGTAACTTGTAATTTTATGATGTATAACTATGATGTCAGCTAATAATTGATAATGTGATGGATTGCTCTCGTGATCTACTACATTATAAATCGTATCTGTGGATTTTCCCTTCGAGGAAAATCGAGATCATTTCAACAAGTACAAATGTAGACACTCAAGATGCACGCAAACTCACCCCTATGAATACACATATGCAAACCCTATCCCTATGAGCACCTCCGAAAGACTACGCTGTCACATCTCGAGATTGACGAAGTCACCACAGGCACCTCACATCTCGAGATTAACAAAGTCACCACAGGCGTCTCGCTGTCTAAAAGGATCAAAATGCCTAAGAGGGGGATGAATTGGGCTAATTCTAAATTTCTTGCAATAATTAACCCCTACACTTAGCCCATTTGACCCCCTTGTCTCTACAAGTGTTTCTATTGTTCTACCGCACAAAAGTTTTGCACCTAAGTTCCAATCCTACTCTAACATGACAATTTTAAGAATGTAAAGACTTGAATTGAATTGTTCAAATGTAAATGCTCAAAGTAAAGAGAGGGAGAGGAACGCGGTGATATTTTTCTAAGGTATCAGAGAGTTGCCACTCCCCACTAGTCTTCGTTGGAGCACTTGCGCAATGGTGTAGCTCCCCCTTGATTCGCACAAGGATCAAGTGCTCTCTATAGGCTAATACTTCGACACTCCGTCATGGTGAATCACCCACAACCGCTCACAAGATGACTTGGGTCATCCACAAGCTCCGCCGGATGATCACCAAGCTTTCAATCACCAGCCATCCAGGTGATGGCGATCACCAAGAGTAACAAGCACAAACTCTTACTTGACCATGACAAACCTAATGAGAAAGGTGGATGCACACTAGCTACTCCCTATGCACTAATAAGGTCCTTAATCTTGGATTCTCAAATCTCAATCATTCCACCAGGTTCTTGCATTCCAAAGGTGTTTCTCAGCTGAGCAAATAAGCAAGAGAGCTAAGTTGGACGAGTAGGAGAAGTATTTATAATTGCCAGTTCAAAACATAATTGTTACTATCTAACACAACATTATACAAGGTGACCGGACACGCAGGTCAAGGTGATCGGACACGCTGATTAGTGGCCAATGGCCACGATCATGTCAGCTGTCAAACTTGATCGTTAGAGTAACCTGACATTGGTCAGCGTCCAGTCAGCATCCACCTGACGCGTTCGGTCGTAGAAATTCTCCCCTAGAACCTTATTGATGTTGACCAGACTCCGCAAGCCCTGCATCTGGTCATTTTCCTTCCTGCATTCGGTCCTGTGTTGGCACCGTGGCCCTACTGCTACAGTTGCAAACAGCTGTGCATCAAGTGCCAACCACTGTGCAGCGTTCGGTCGCTCCACAGCTTCTGTTGCATGCGCTGAGTACTGACCGAACTTAGGAGACAACGTCCGATCACTGCTTCTTCAGCGTCTGTTCATTGAAATGCCCTTAATTCACTTCCAATTCGAGAAACTTTATGAATGAGTTTATCTCCAAACAATCCTTGGGTTGTCCCTAAGCTACCTAGTGCTAAGTTTAACAAGTGTGCACCACACCTAAACCAATAGACTTACCTAGGTCATGCTACTAGTTCATACCCCCTAATTGATGAGGACATCCTCCACTATTACCCGCTGGCAAAGACGCAACAAAAAAAGGCCAAGTGTGATGAGGACATCCTCCGCTATTACCCGCTGGCAAAGACGCAACAAAAAAGGGCCAAGTGGCCTAGTTGTAGTCGGGCGGCGATCGTGTGAGCCTCTGAATAATCCTACCTTGCTTAGCTTGGGAGGAGGAAGCCACCTTAAAAGAGAGAGCCACCCTTCCCCTATCGGACTAGTCTTTTAGGGACATTGGGCATTTCCCCGAGTGGGTGTACATAAGAACTGTTGGGGTCTGGGCAACCTTAATTTATTGGGTCTCGGCCAACCCTACCTGGGTCGGATGTATCAAAGTGGCCTAGTTGTAGTCGGGCAGCGACCGTGTGAGCCTCTGAATAATCCCACCTTGCTTAGCTTGGGAGGAGGAAGCCACCTTAAAAGAGAGAGCCACCCTTCCCCTATCGGACTAGTCTTTTAGGGACATTGGGCCTTTCCCCGAGTGGGTGTGCATAAGAACTGTTGGGGTCTGGGCAACCTTAATTTATTGGGCCTCGGCCAACCCCACCTGGGCCAGATGTTTCACTAATAGTATGGCCAAAGGAAAAACCAAGTCCTATACTTCTAAGTGTCTCTCCAACACCAATCGACACTTAGAACTAGTCGTCCTTCACCTCATCATCCATCCTTTGAAACCAAAACAATTTCCATCGATAGGAGCATGAATACCATCCCAATCACTCATCATTACCATGACCTAACTCAAATTATCTCTGCAAAACACATATTAGTCACAGTAATCTTGTGTTGTCATTAATCACTGAAACCCAACTAGGGGCCTAGATGCTTTCAATCTCCTCCTTTTTGGTGATTGATGACAACACTACCTCGAGTATGTGTAAAAGAGATGAGTGAGGTTTTAAACATGCTTGGTTCGTATAAGCAAATAACATTAAGATCAAAAGGGTTAGGAATGCTTAAACGAACCAAGCCAACATAATGTACTCAAAAGATATAAAATAAGCACGAGTACACAAAGTAAAGCTCATTTGAAACGGAGTAAAACACGAAAGCAAAGCAAATGAGCATAACCAAGTGACATGTCATATATATAACAAAGTAGAGAGAACACATGTCACATAAGTCTCACAAACCTGCAAATATCACATATATCACAATGCATAAAAATAAATGTGAATGCATGAAGTATCACACACAAAAGAACGTGTCCATCTCACACGCTCCCCCTAAGTCTAACATACTCGCTCCCTCTCCCCCTTTGGCGTCAAACATCAAAACCTAAGTGTCGGACGGTGGGGTAGGAGCAGACGAGTCGAGTGCTGAGGTACGGTGAGAGATCTAGAACTGAGTAGCATCATCGTCTGACTCTAGACTCAGAATAGTCAGATCGGCTAGAGCAATCGGCGGCTGACCCTCTGACACACTAAAATAGGAAGTGAAGTGGTCTGGGTCTGCTCTAGGGTCTCAGTAACTGGGTCGACTAACTATGAAGTAGACGCTGAAGCTGAAGCCTGAACCTAAGTCATTGACACTGTAGCTATGGTCTCAAGTGTAGTAGTGACTATTGGAGGCGGCTCTATCGAAGCAACAGAAGATGGGATTGTCTCGGTAGTCCCTATGACTGGAGCAGCGATGGTAGAAAAAATACTCAAAACTCGAGAGGTGTAGGCTATCCTATGAGCTCACTGAAAGTAGCACCCAAGCTTTGAGAGACTGGAGTATCTGTCACTAACACAACTCAGACTAAGGAGTGAAGCCTGTGACTATAGGAGTGAAACCCTAAGTTTGCTCGGTCCCTGGTGAAGCAAACCATTGTGAAACCTGCTGGGCAGGTGAAGCAAACTATGCAGCTGACTGTCCTTGACTCTGAAGCCCACTGGGCTATATAGCTAGAGTCACTGGGGTACTAGTAACTATTGAACCAAGCTGCAATGTGGGCCGGTGAGGAGCAATCCTTGTAGCTATAAAGACATGGTACATGAAACCAACAAGCTGCTACTAAGTCTCTAGCTGCTGCTACTGAATATTTGTTGCTGCTACTAGAACTGATCCTGACATGCCTGCATCTGGGTGAGTTTGTAGTTGTGGCCTATGCCTGATGTGTCTGCTCCTGCTGCATCCTGTCAAGTATAGCAATGAGAGCAAGGTCTGCCTGAGGTGGTTGTGGTGGAACTGAGCTAGAGCCACTGGCCTCCCTATTGTGAGCCTGTGGGGGGCATACGTGGAATTAGCTAGTAGTCCTCATCGGAGCTATCAATCGGGTCACTCTCGAGCATGTCCTCCTGCTGTGCCTCTAGCTGCTCTATCTCTGTCTCTATAATGGCCCTAATGGTCGTGTCCTATTCAGCAACGGACTCTGGCACCTCTGGTCTATGGCTTGGCTGACTAGGAGTCCTCCCACAACTGTGACAATGCAACTAAGTCATATCATACTTTGGAAACTCAGTGGTGGCACCACTCCACTCAACCACTATCTCTAGGGACATCTGTGTAACTGTCTTCCAAAGAAGAAAGGTAATCTAGTGAGCATATGGCAGCTGACGATAGCCCTTAAAACCCTCTACTAGGGTATCCTCCATCTCCAAGAGCATCACATCCCAAATATCAAACATTGTCTGAGAGATCAGGTGGTGGAGTAACCATAGCTATAAACATGTCAATCCCTCTTTGTAGCCACCCCTTGGAAGCAAAGTCCTCCTCATAACTGAGTCAAGGATACGAGCTATAGGTGTGAAGTCACATGGTGTGCGGCTCAATCCCTCTCCAAATGGATCAGTGAAGCAAGACCTGACCAAGTCTGTCAATGGTACCTATGCACCATGAGGGCGTCTCAGTGGCTCCGTCTATCCATAGCAAATCTCGTGAAGCTGAGTGGAAGACTCTAGAATCCTCAGTATCTCTTTAGACCTAAAACTCTGTAGCCTATAATCATGACCTCTGAAAGCAAAGTGAATGTACCTGTGACCTAGGTCAATCCACAAGGAAGAATAGAACTCGCTGACCCAAGATAGGATGTACCAACCGGTCCATCCTAGGAGATCTGCCAGACCCAGCAGGTAGCTGAGGTGGGGACGAATCTGCTCTCCTGTAACTCCAACTATAGCCTCCAAAGAGCACACTCTCTGAGATCAGAATGCTACACCACTGTTGAGGAAGGCATTGTAGAAATCCTCCTGCAACACTGTGTAGAACTGCTCTGATGCTCTGTCATCTCTATAAGGTGGAAACCACTGCTCGAACTCCACAAAATGAAGCTGCTACACCTGTCTAGCTATGGCTACCCTCAAGTCAAGATGTTGTACTAGTGGCAGACCCTATGGTCTAGGAGGTGGACGAGAACCACGTCTCTGAGTCTTAGGCCTAGGTGACACTTGAGTGCGGGTACGAGGGGAACACCGAAGACGGGGCTGCTCAGTCTGCTCTACCTGCTCTGTTATCTGTGGTGTAGGCTCCTCTGCCTCTATCTGCTTTGTCCCCTCAACTAGGTCCGTAAGAGAGACAACTCAACCACCAAGAATGGTAGTCCTAGGTGGAGTACCACTCGCTATCTCACTCTCCTCTAGAGCTCTCCTCTGAGCTACTGTCAGGTGATCTCCAATATGAACACCAACACCTCTCTCAGCACACTCAGCTACTACTGCTGCCACTACTGTTATTATCTCTGCATCTACATCACCACGCTTGCGCTTTTCTTTGCAAGCATCTTCTTTGGCCCCTTGTACTTCTCTTTTGTTGTTAGATGAGGAGGACGTCTCTCATCACCACCTCTGGGAGGAGCACCAAAGTTATTCTTGCAACGGACCATGTCTATCACTGCAAGAAATCAACTACCACAGAGAGATAAACTGTCACTAAGAGAAAAGACTGACAAAAACACTGCCCCCTGTTACTGACAATCACAAGGAAGATCAACTGCACATCATCTTGGACATCAACTGAAAGACAACTGCCACTGAGTATTGAGAACCACTACCGCTAGCACTCACTAAGGCTTGGCCTCAATCCATACTCGCGAGCTTGGCCCTAAGTTCAATCTGCCACTGTCAACTGCCAAACACTGACTCACTGCCCCAAACTTGCTGCATGAAGGAGTAGAAAGATATATATATAAGCATTTTATATTCTAGAGATGAGCAACTTCCTACCGGAGCAAGCAATGAGATAAGAAGTGGAGGAATAGGCTTACTACCAAAGAAAAGTGAGATCCTATGAAGAAGATGAGAGTGACTGAGCATAGGGGCACCACACACATGATCGGTAAGGACACCTAGGAGGAGCGAGCTGTCAACTAAGGAAACACCAAGGCAAGGCCATTGGATGCCTGGAAAGCGCATTGCAAGAGGATTTGCGAGGATTTGGATCAACAACAGTGCACTAGAGCGATTTAGGAATAGAATCAAACACTTGGTGGGTAGCGGAAGAGCTCACCCTATAGGACACCACACTAGGCAAGGAGAACTTCAGGAGACCAGTGCTGGATGTAGAGGAGACGGGCATGTGGTTGCTGATGTAGCAGGGATCGATGGCGAGGTGGTGCAGCGGCCTTCGACGATGGTGGCGCACCCGGTGAGCAGGGGCGAGGCCCACAGTGTGGCTATGAGGCGCGGGCAAGCGTGGGGAGCATAGGCGGCCGCAATGATGAGAGCACAAACGTTGGGAGGGTGAGGGCGTGGCAGTGGAAGTGGCGCGGTAGCTAGAGAGGTGAGATCACAGCAGCGGCGCTTAGGGTTCGTGAGCAGGCACGCAGCAGCGTATAGAGAGTAGTGCAGACGCGGGCGGTTGTTGAATGGGGAAAAAAGGATGCAGGCCTGAGCTACCAAACAGAAGAGGGTGAGGGAGGGCATTGTCGATTTAGGAAAGTGCAGGCCCCACATGTCAGTTAGAAAGGATACATATTGTGCTTTGACTGCTTTGGCCGGACGCGCATATAGATTTGACCTGACGCTACTCCTCCTGGGTCTGATCGACAACAGAAAGGTCTAGAATGCCACAAACTGTGACCTGACGCATCCAAGGCATGGTGATCATAAGCCACTCTAAGTACGGTCATTTACTGTGTTCTTCGCATTGACCTGATGCACCGGTGACATTTTGAAGAAGATGCACCTGACGCGAGATGAACACTGTTCATTGTTCAGTCTCTTTAGCTGCTAAATCATCATGATGTACTGATCGGACGCTGCCACCTGCGGGTCCGGTCCCTGCGTCCAGTCCCCCTTCAGCTCTTTTTTCTCCTCCATTCTTCGTGACGCTTTCTCCCAATCAAGTCCTAACTTCAAAAAGACCCAGATAAACACCAAGTGGGACAGATATGAGAGACTTGTCTCAAACCCTCGAGTTTTTTAAAATAATTTGCCATAGGCTAGATATCTTTTTAGCAAAATAGGTAACAAACAATGAGAAGCAACATGTGGCCACACAATAGAGAATTTAACCAATGGGAGCTTCAAATGCTCTCTCTATTTGTGGATGAACATAGCGGATGCCCAAAAGATAACCGAAGAGAAATGAAAAAACAACACACATGCATATGCAATGCAATACAAGAAAGTAAATCTAGTTGCTTGTCAAGTTTGATATAAGGTTAAGCTTTTTCACACGCTTTATGGTGATTATCTTAACCATGTTAGACAAGCCCTAAGTGCATTACTAAAAATTGAACATGTTTATATTACAATGCAATTCAAGGGTCAACACAAGCTTATTTTTTTATTAAAGTTACTTAGGTCAAGCACATTGAGCTCATTCCTCAACCAACAAAACATAGCCTCATCTAGCGGTTTCGTAAAGATATCCGCCAATTGATCCTCGGCCCTTACACCTTCTAGTGATATATTATTTTTTAGCAACATGATCTCTAAGAAAGTGATGACGGATACCAATGTGCTTGGTGCAAGAGTGTTGAACCAGGTTGTTAGCAATTTTTATAGCGCTCTCGTTTTCACACAAAAGAGGTACCTTTTCTAGAACTACACCATAGTTTAGAAGAGTTTGCTTCATGTAAAGAATTTGTGCACAACAAGCACCCATGACAATATACTCCACCTCGGCAGTGGACAAGGCCACACTATTTTGCTTCTTAGAGGTCCATGACACTAGTGATCTACCAAGCAAGTGGCACCCTCTGGATGTGCTTTTTCGATTAATTTTACAACCGGCATAATCCAAATCCGAATAGCCAACTAGTTAGAATCTAGCTCCTTTATGATACCAAAGAACAATGCTTGGTGTGTGCTTAAGATATCTAAGGATTATTTTAATGGCAACAAGGTGAGCCTCCTTAGGACTAGCTTGAAATCTAGCACACATACATACATTAAACATGATGTCGGGCCTAGATGTGGTCAAATATAACAAGCTACCAATCATAGAACAGTAAAGAGTTTGATCAACCGATTTACCTCTCTCATCTACTTCGAGATGTCTATTAGATGGCATTTATGTCTTGATTGGCTTACATTCATCCATTTTGAACCTCTTGAGAAGATCCTTGGTATACTTTTCTTGAGAGATAAAATCTCTTCTCTCATTTGCTTGACTTGAAAAATCAAGAAAGAATGTAAGATCTTCAATCATAGACATCTCAAACTCCTTCGACATCAATTTACCAAACTCTTTGTAATAGTCTTCATTTGTTGAGCCAAATATGATATCATCAATATATACTTGACAAATGAAGATCTCCCCGTTAAGCTTCTTAGTGAATAGTGTGGTGTCGACCTTTCCAATGGTGAAGCCCTTCTCAATGAGGAAGTCCTGAAGACGCTCATACCACGCTCTTGGGGCTTGCTTTAGCCCATATAGCACCTTGGACAACCTATAAACATGATTAGGATATCTAGGGTCTTCAAACCCGGGAGGTTGAACAACATAGACTAGTTCATTTATGAAGCCATTTAAAAATACACTTTTAACATCCATTTGATATAGTTTCATCTCATGATGAGATGCATATGCAAGAAGGATACATATGGCTTCAAGTCTTGCAACCGGTGCAAAGGTCTCTCCAAAATTCAAGCCTTCGACTTGAGAGTGCAACTAGCCTTGCCTTGTTCCTCACAACGATGCCTTGATCATCTTGCTTATTGCGGAACACTCACTTTGTTCCAATGACTCTTGCATCTTGTGGTCGCTCTTCAAGTGTCCAAACTTCATTGCGAGTGAAGTTGTCCAACTCTTCATGCATGGCATTTACCCAATCTGGATCTTGAAGAGCTTCTTCTATATTCTTAGGTTTAATGCAAGAAATAAACGAGTGATGTTCAACAAATGAAGCAAGTTTTTTAGAGTGAATCATTACACCCTTTGAAGGACTCCCTATGATGAGATCTTATGGATGTGCTTGAAGTAGAGGCGAATTTCTTCTATCAACCACTTGGGGAGGAGGTTATGGAGCATCAACATCTTGAGCTTGTGCCACCATTTGATCATGGGAGATATCGGTATCTTCATTTTCTACTCTCCCATCTTTGTCATCATCTTGTGGCACATTTGATGAAGAGGGTGGATCAATCACATGCACTTCATCTTCATCATCTTTAGGCTTGATGTCTCTAACCTGAATGTTATTCATGGCCTCTCTCAATGGTTCATCACCTACATCATCAAGATTCTCATACGCTCCTTAGGATGGGAGCTGTTATATTCATTAAACTCCACATCATATGTTTCTTCAACCAAGCCGGTGGTATGATTAAATACTCGATATGCTTTGGACTTTGATGAGTAGCCAACAAGAAAACCAATATCATAACATCTTTGGAACTTCCCTAGATGTTGTCGCTTTTTATAGATGTAGCATTTGCAACCAAACACACGAAAGAATGAGACATTCAGCTTCTTCCCATTTAGCAACTCATAAGGAGTCTTGCCAAGAAACTTTTGAAGAAATAGGAGGTTGGATGCATAGCATGCGATGTTGATAGCTTCCACCCATAAATCTTGCGGTGTGTTGTACTCATCAAGCATTGTTCTTGCAAGGGTGATAAGTGTTTGATTCTTTCTCTCTACTACACCATTTTGTGCTCTCTTAGCAAACTTCTTGAAACATGTGGTCACTTTGGTCTTGTCATGAAGGAAGAACACCCAAGTGTATTTTGAGTAATCATCAACTATCACAAGGCAATAGAGGTTACCTCCCAAACTCTTGTAGGCTCTTGGTCCAAATAGATCCATGTGGAGAAGCTCTAGCACTCTTGATGTAGACATGTAAGCTTTGGTTGGATGAGTGTTTGCAACTTGCTTATCGGCTTAACATGCACTACAAAGCTTGTCCTTCTCAAACTTCACATCCTTCAAACCTCTCACCAATTCTTTCTTCAATAGCTTCTTGAGTGTACTCATCCTAACATGTGCAGCCTCCTATGCCAAAGCCACCCAAATTATGTTTTAGTGAATAAGCATGTCTTCAAGTTAGTATCTTCGGAGGTGAAGTCCACTAGATATAAGTTGTTGTATCTAAAACCTGTATATATGACTTGATCATCTTTCTTTGACACAACCACTTCCTTCTCGGTGAACAAACATTGAAAGCCAAGATCACATAATTGACCAACAGATAGCAAGTTGAAGCTCAATGAAGCAACATATAGCACATTTGAAATTGAGTGGTCATTTGATATTGCAACTTTGTCGAAACCATGTACTTTGCCCTTTAAATTGTCACCAAAAGTAATATTTTCTTGACAATCCACTTCTTCATCTAGTGAGGTGAACATACAAGGATCACCAGTCATATGTTGAGTGCAACCACTATCAATAACCCAATGACTTCCACTGGTCTTATAGTTTATCTACACACACAAGAGATCAAGCTTGTTGTTTAGGGACCCAAACTTGATGAGAGCACTTGACTTTCTCAACTAGTGACTTAGCAATCCAAATTTGCTTAGGCCTATTTTTGTTTGGTGGACCTAAGAACACGACTTTTATCTTTCCACTAGAATCAATTCTAAGCATGTAGTGAGCATTGAAAGCAAAGGGTCTAGCATGCTTGGGCAAGGGTTGTGGTGGTGGAGTTTCACACTCATGAGCAAAGTGACCTTCTTGTCCACACTCAAAGCATCTATTTGGCTTAGGCTTTGACTTGTATTATTGTTGATGTTGAGCTTGAGCTTTTTTCTCTTGATGTGCCAAGTATCCAAAACTACTTCTATCCATCTTCATCATGGTGTTCATTAGTAGCTCACTTTGAAGATATTGGCCTCTTGTGAACTTGCTCAAATTGGTCTTGAGATGTTCCTTCTCCAACCTGAGTTTCTTATTTTCTTCAATGAATGACTCATTTGTTATTTGCTTCTTAAGACCCATCTCCATCTTGAGTCTTTTGTTATTTTCTCTAAGCATCTCATTTTCAAGAGCCATATCATGATCATTGTCAAGATTATCAATGACAATGGTGTTTTTTGCTGGTTGATGCTTTTTTAAGATCCTTCTTGAGCTTCTCATTCTCATTCTTGAGCTTGATGTAATCATCACAGTTATCAGACTCAACCACTTTCTTACCTTTGCTACTAGAACCTTGCTCGATGCTCTCAACAATCAAGTCATCACATGATGTAGCTATATCAATCTTAACAACATTGTTAGTAGCATCATGCGGCTCATTGGATAAAAACTCATGAGAAAGAACAAGATTGTCATTATTAATCTTGAGACTGGTGTACTCTTCTTTTAGCAACTTGTAACTAGTGGTGAGCTCATTGTGCATCTCCTCAAGTTTGTTATGTTTTTCTCTAAGCTCCTTTTTAGAGGTTTTGAGCTCCTTGAGTTTAGAGGACATAATTTTGTTTTCTTCTCTAAACTCATCACTAGCTTTTTGGGCTACGTCATACTTTGCTAAGAGTGAATCATTCTCAAGTTCTAGCTTCTCATTTTTAGCTCTTGTCTTTCTTATGATTTTAGTGTACTGGTTTAGCAATTTGACAAGATCATCATAAGAAGGTGATTCAAATTCTTCATCACTATCACTATCATTTTCATCATCACTAGCATTATCATCACCACTACTATCATCATCATTTTGTACCTTTCGTCCACCCTTGGCCATAAGGCATAGGTGTGTAGAAGATGATAGAGGCGGTGTCTGTGGAGATAGTGAAGAACCAATCACAAGAGCGTCCACCTTTTCCTTCTCATTATCACTTTCATCATCGGATGAGCCACTAGATGATTCAATGTCCATGAGCCAATCACCAACAATGTATGCATTGCCATTCTTCCTCTTCTTATGAAAATCCTTTTTCTTGCCATCCTTCTTCTTGTATGGCTTATTTTCTTCTTCTCGTCATCATCATCACTTGAGTCATCTTTTTTGCCCTTGTCTTCTTCTTGTACTTGTCTTTATTGGGTTTGGGGCATTGATGAGCTAGATGACCAAGTTCTCCACAATTGTAGCAATCCATTTCGAAGATGGGCTTTCTTCTACTACTTGTGAAGAATTCTTCTTCTTGCCATCAAACTTGACACCATTCTTGTTTATCTTTTTGAGTATCTTGGTGGTTTTTCTAACCATGAGAGCAAGACTTGCATCATCAACTTCATCATCACTTGAGCTATCATGAAAAATCTTTTCTTTGCTTCTCTTCTCGTGGCTAGCCTTGAATGTTAAATCTTTCTTCTTTGAGGATGAAGAGCCCTCTTGAGGAGTGATGTGCATGTACGTCTCATGTGCATTGATCTTCTCCGATATTTGAGTTAGCGTAACGGTGGAAAGATCACCTTGATGAAGTACCGTCATAATATGCCCATACTTGTCAATGGGGAGGACACTCAAGATCTTTCTCACAACATCGGATGGTTGCATTTGAGCGAGTCCAAGCCCATTGACCTCCTCTATAAGAACATTCAAATGATAATATATTTTATTAGCACTTTCATTAGAAAGCATCTCAAATGAATTAAGCTTTTTCATCACAAGGTGATAGCGTTCCTCACGCTCACTCTTGGTTCCCTCATGGAGCACACAAATGTCCAACCATAATGCATGGCGTCTTTGTGGTTTCGCATACGGTTAAAGACGTCCTTTCAAAGGCCTCTAAAGAGGGTGTTTCTAGCCTTTGCGTTCCACTTCTCGTAATAAACCCATCACCGACAATGTTGGCGGGATCCTTAGGTTTTGTGAAGCCTTGGACGGTGGCTCTATACACTCCAACATCTATGGTCTCTAGGTACGCCTCCATGCAAATTTTCTAATAAGGAAAATCATCTCCCTCAAATATGGGAAGGGGGTCCATCTCCGTAGGATGGGTTGCTCTAGGCGGTTAAGCCTAGTTCAAGGAGCACGAGGCTCCGATACTAATTGAAAGGATCAAGATGCCCAAGAAGAGGGATGAATTAGGCTAATTCTAAATTTCTTGCAATAATTAACTCCTACACTTAGCCTGATTCACCCCCTTGTGCCTATAAGTGTTTATTTTTCTACTGACAAAAGTTTTGCACTCTAGGTTCCAATCCTACTCTAAAGACATGAATTGAATTGCTCAAATGTAAATGCTCAAAGTAAAGAGAGGGAGAGGAATGCGGCGATGCTTTTCTGAGGTATCGGAGAGTCCCACTCCCTACTAGTCCTTGTTGGAGCACCCGTGCAAGGGTGTAGCTTCTCCTTGATCTGTGCAAGGATCAAGTACTCTCTACGGGCTGATTCTTCGACACTACGTCATGGTGTTCGCCCACAATCGCTCATAAGACAACTTGCATCATCCACAAGCTTCATCGGATGATCACCAAACTTCCAATCACCAGCAGTCTAGGTGATGGCAATCACCAAGAGTAACAAGCACAAACTCTCACTTGACCATGACAAGCCTAATGAGAAAGGTGGATAGACACTTGCTACTCCCTATGCACTAATGAGGTTCTTAATCTTGGATTCTCAAATCTTAATCACCCCACTCGGCTCTTTGCACTCCAAAGGTGTTTCTCATCTAAGCAAATGAGCAACAGAGCTAAGTTGGATGAGTAGGAGAAGTATTTATACTCGCCAGTTCAAAACATAACCGTTATTATCCAACTCAGCATTATACGAGGTGACCGGACGCGCCGGTCAGTGGCCAATGGCCATGATCACGTCAGCTATCAGACTTGACCGTTAGAGTGACCTAATGTTGGTCAACATCCATCTGATGCGTTCGGTCACAGAAATTCTCCCCTGGAACCTTACTGATGTTGACCAGACTCCGCAAGCCCTGTGTCCGGTCATTTTTCTTCCTGCGTTCGGTCCTATGTGGGCACTGTGGCCCTATTGCTACAGTTGCAAATAGTTGCGCATCAAGTGCCAACCATTGTGTAGCATTCGGTCGCTCCTTAGCTTCTGTTGCGCGCGCTAAGTACTGACCGAACTCAGGAGCCAGCGTCCGATCACTGCTTTTTCAGCGTCCGGTCATTGAAATGACTCTCAATTCACTTCCAATTCGAGAAACTTTGTGAATGAGTTTGTCTCCAAACAATCCTTGGGTTGTCCCTGAGCTACCTAGTGTTAAGTTTAACAAGTGTGCACCACACCTAAACCATTAGACTTACCTAGGTCAAGCTACTTTTTTTAGATAAAGGATAGTTCATATCCGGCTTCATCTATCAGATGATAGAATCAGGCCACTTATTATAGAGTTGTACATGTGGGTCATCACACCAACGACAAGCAAAACAAAGTTTACAACTTCCGCGGAAACAAAAAGGAAGAAGGTAAAGTTTTGACTAAGTTGGACCAATAAAACGAGAGGACAACCATCCATTGGACCTGAAGAACTGCAAGGCCGATGCCTTGAAATGTTGTCCTATGAGAATCAGCTGCTCCGCTCCCGTAATCATTACACCGCTGCAAGTTTGCCCATTGGCGTAGCTAGTGGGTTCCCATGTAAAGGACCTGCAAAAAAGATTTTGGTCTACATTTGTCAAAAACAACCTCATTCCTTGTTAACTAAGCTGCCCAACATAATGTCGATGCTGCCATTAAAACAATATATTATGTTTGTTCCCTCCCCACTTAGACCACCTATTAAAAAGATCTTCAATACTACTTGGAGGTGCAATGCCAAACAATATATGTACAGCGCGCCATAAAAATTTAGCATACATGCAATCCAAAAAAGGTGTTAAATTATTTCTGGAGAGTAACATAAGGAACATCTCGTGTCCCCATTCCAATTACGCCTAGCAAGATTGTCTTTGGTTAAAGTCACACCTTTTTTAGGAACCACAAAAATACTTTAATTCTTGTGGGAACTTTTAGTTGCCAAATTTTCTATGACACCCTGACCCTATTATTAATTAACACAGCATACATGGACTTAACAGAGAAACTTCCTGATGAGTGTAGGCCCCAAATAAAAGTATCCCTTCCCTCTTGTAAGTCCAGTTCTTATAAAGAAGCAACAATTCTGTGTCAGTTCTTAGGTTTGTTCCCACTAAATTTCGGCAAAAGGAAATATTCAGTGGGATTGAGCTAAGAACTTTTTCCAAAGAATCTTATTTTCTTCTTACAATATTGAACAACGTGGGGAATCTATCTTTAAGTGGTTTATCGCCTAGCCACGTGTCAACCCAAAACCTGGTTTGAGAGCCATCTTTTACTTTAAATGAGCCTAACCCTAGAAAGGTGTCTTTAACATTCATGATGCTTTTCCAAAAATGTGAGTCTGTTAGTTTTTTTTAACAACTCCCGAGTCTCTTATCTTTAATATATTTGTTTCTCAATAACTCATGCCACATGTCATCTTCGTTCAGAAGCTTAAATAATCATTTGCTCAACAAACATTTATTTTGTATCTCCATGTTTTGAATTCCTAAACCCCCTTGGATTTTCGGTTGGCACAAAACTTCCCACTTGGCTAATCTGTACTTGCGCCTATGCTAGTCACTTTGCAAAAAAAAATCATGATCTAAATCAGTTAATCTTCTGTAGTACTCCTTTTGGCAATTCAAAGAAAGACATCATAAACATTGGTAAACTGGATAGCACCGAGTTTATTAAGACTAACCTACCCCAATCGAAAGCATTTTTCCTTTTCATCCACTAAGTTTCTTTTCAATTCTATTTTCAATCATCTGCCAATCTTTATTGCTTAATTTTCTGGTGTTCATTGGTAGTCCCAGATAACGAAAGGGGAATTTCCCAATTTCACATCCAAACAGTTGCGAATAAAATTTCTCCTGTTCTTTTGCTTTGCCGAAGCAAAAAATCTCGCTTTTGTGGAAGTTAATTTTGAGTCCAGATAGTTGTTCGAAGGTGGTAAGTATGAGTTTCATATTTATCACCCATCATAGCTCATAAAGATTACAGTATCATCAGCGTACTGTAATATAGAAAGCCCATCTTGCACAAGATGAGGGATCACCCCTTCTACCTGACCTGCTTCCTTTGCTCTAGCAATAAGTATAGCCAGCATGTCGGCCACTATGTTAAATAGTATTGGCGATATTGGGTCTCCCTGCCTTAAACATTTTTTTGTTTGGAAGTAGGACCTTAGCTGATCATTGACTTTAATATTAATATTGCCGCCCTGAGTAAAATGTTCCACCCAAGAACACCATTTTTGTGAAAACCGTTTCATTCTCAGAGTCTGTTGTAAGAAAGACCACCTAACATTATCGTAAACCTTTTCAAAATCTATCTTAAATATAATCCCACCCTGCTTTTTGGAGTAAAGCTCATGTAACGTCCCATGAAGTATTACAGCGCCTTCCATTATATTTCTTCCAGGTAAAAAGGCGGTCTGAGTTGGACTAATGATCTTTTGGGCTATAGTAGTGAGTCTGTTTGTTGTTACTTTAGTGAAGATTTTAAAAGACACATTCAACAAACAGATTAGTCTGTATTGTTGAATGAATCGCTTTTACATCTTTTTTCTTTGATAGCAGAATAATTGTTCCGAAGTTTAGACTATTCAAAGACAAGGAGCCCCGATGAAATTCCTTAAATAGAGACATGATGTCATCTTTTATTAAATCCCAGAATACCTGATAAAACTCTAGTGGAAAGCCATCTGGGCCGGGTGCCTTATTATGCTCCATTTGGAAAACTGTAGTTCATACCCCCTTAATAGTACGGCTAAAGGAAAAACAAAGTCATAAACTTCTAAGTGTCTCTCCAACACCGATCGACACTTAGAACTAGTCGTCCATCCTTTGAAAACCGAAACAATTTCCATCGACAGGGGCATGAATACCATAATTGCCCAATCACTCATCATTAATATGACCTAACTCAAATTGTCTCTGTAAAACACGCGTTAGTCACAGTAATCTTGTGTTGTCATTAATCACCGAAATACAACTAGGGGCCTAGATGTTTTCAATGTCGACGAAAACATCGTCTGTAACTAAAAGCACAACGCTGTTAAATCCTAAAATAAATTCAAGAAAATACGGATACTCGTGCTAAGTTGAAGACTTAAATCCGAGTGATCGAGTCAGCTACCCAACGCCGGGTCGATCAAGCCAATTATATTCCCAACCAAGAACTGGAGCATCTAAGCAGTAGGTAAATCAACCATCGCCCGTCCTTGGTCACAAAGGAAACACGAAATGTTGTCCTGAAAGATTTGTCATTGTCGAAGATTCGTAGTCCAGCACGTCCCATGCATTGCAAGCTAGAAAAAGAACTTTGCATCTGGTTCTCTAGTTTTCGAGAGAAGCTTCACACCTTCCAAGTTCCAACGGCATTCGAAGAACACCCTATACGCTCGTGCTCTCCCGTTCCGGTTGCGTGTTAGGTACAAGATCTTGGATCGATTGGTCTCCTGCCAACGGTACGTCAGTCCATCCGTAATGAAGTACGTACATCATTTGTCCACCACCACAGAAAAGCCGTGCTGAGCAACAAGGATTTATTTATTTACCACTGAAAATTTACAAGCTACAGCAGTAGCATAAACGTAGCATCCCAACATCTCTGTCACGTACACAGTGACATACATAGGACTAGAGTAACATCAACGGGCATCACGCAGACAGTGAGCAGCATCCACTCACAATCAACACAAAGTAGCAAAAGAACCTAGCTGAACCATCAGACCGAGATTACATATACCATGCAAACCACAAGCCCGATCGATATTCACGCAAAAGGATACCAGCATTCATAATCTGCGGCTTATCCTAGTTCTGCTTCTTGGATTTGACCGGACCCCTGGGGATTTTGCTCAGGACCTTGGTATCCAGCACCTCATACTGCTTGAGGGCCTCGGTGTGTGCCCTTCCAGCGAAATGGTCCACCTTGTCCTGGTACTTGTCGTACAAGATTGGTACCGTGTGGAGCAACAGGACGGCTGTTTGATTCAATGGATCATCAATCTAGCAGCTTACAGTATGAGAAATTACAAAACAAGTACTTCCTCCATTATAAATTATAAGATGTTTTTTTTTTCTAGATACGTAACTTTTGCTATGAACTTAGATATACACACTATGTCTAGGTATTTAGTAAAAGCAATCTAGAAAAGCTGAAACGTCTTATATTTTGGAACAGAGGGAGTACTTTGTATGTTTGAAGAGAGTTACCAATGTATATCAAGGTGAGGAGGTCACAGCTGCTTCCAAATACAGAGTTAACCCACAGCCCCACGATCACCTGAGTAAACATGCAAAAGAAGTTGAACAATCTCAAATCAGTGACAAGCATGAGATGAAAATCAAATGTTTAGCTGTTAGCTGTTATAAGAGCACAAACATACAAACAAAAACTTCTTCAGATCATGCCCCATTGCAATCTCACGGAATAAGTGAAGTGCTCTGTTGATGTCATTGCATAATGCTCGTGAAACATTCACAACAAGATCCTCAGGTATCTGCACTACTGGAATATCTGGTGGACTCCTGCAGAGGCAACACATTGACATAAATAAGTTGGATTTCTGCCTTAAATGGAATATGTGAGGATCATCCTATGTCTCAATACTCACTTCTTGATAAAGGTGGTAGCTTTGGACCAGAGGAATAAGACGGCAAGCACGCCAATCAGTACATGGGATATCAGAGTCAGGAGATGGTAATCAAGCACTTCGAACAGAACCCAGATGACAGTTGCACCCCCTATTACAACAGCAGAAGTTTTCTTGTCTTTCCATAACAGGACATCAGCAGCTGCAGAAAGTTTTCCACAAGGAGCAGAATTAGAACAAAAAGATAACAGCAATAACCTAAGCTAAATGGCAGGTCTTCCACTCAATTGAGGTTGACTCATGATTTAAAGATGTCTTCATACATCAATTTCACTAGTTGAGTGCCCGTGCGTTACTACGGGTATGCATACGTAATCCCATGATATATAGTTACGCGGTAGAAAGCTAAGAAGCTTTAAAACATATTTTACAAACATGATTTCAGCAAGCGTACTTATAACCACCTAAAAAGTTATGTTCTATGAACGGGTTCATGAACATGGTGCAATTTGGTAGAATTAGGTTGCAGGATAGCACAAAAAAATTTAAGGGCAGACAACGTATATCTAAGTTATGCTATGGTCAAGGACTGTTGCCAATAGCACGGTTCCAATGAGAAGGTTTTCTGGATCATGCTTGTTATCAGCTCCAGACAGAGCTTGTGACATCATGTAGATCTTCATATCAAAATGTTGACAGACCTTGAACATGAGGCATACAAAAGTCATCTTTTATGTTGTGTAAAGATCCTTGTCAACTGACACATATAAGATTCACTAACTCACACATGCAGCTTAATCTTATATAGAATTCATTCTATTTGTTAAAGGATAGGTGCCGGTTTGACATGGAAGAAACATTTGATAAAAAGATATGTAAAATGAGAATCCAGGTCTCCCTTTTCTGATTTTAAATAAAAACCTTGTTCCCTGTATATTATTTTCACCACCATCGAAATAACAATGTAGCAGTTGAAAGAGAGAGATCAATATTATATTTGTTTTACCCTTGCAACATAGAAAATATGAAAATATAAATATTCCTTCAGTCTTAAAGCTAGTGCCTTTTTGAACTCATGTTAATGATAGACGACAATAGTTCTGAAAGCACGCGGCAAATCCGTAGTTCAAAATATCAAAAACAGCATCTTAGTTCATTGATCCATCATGAGGAAGCAAGATGTCTACAGGAGATGACTTTCCAAACCCAAAGAAATCAATTACCAGTGTTAAGATTTCAGAAACAAAAGCACTATGAGGAAATAATAATGATTGACGGAATTAAAGTATAAAAGTCCAAGTATAAGAAACTATGGCCCTGTTCATCCGGCTTATAATCCGTACTTTTCAGCTTGTTTTTTCAGCCGAAACAGTATTTTTCTCTCACAACAAATCAGCCAATAGTGTTTTTCAGTCAGCTTATCAGCACAGCTGAACAGGGCCTATATGACTACTGCAAGTGAGTGCTAACTTAGAACCTCCACTTATTAGTACATAAATATGAAGCTAAAAAGGACCAAAGGGCCTAACTACCATAATTTTCAGTTCATTTGGCACACTGTAAGCTGCGAATGGTTGGAAGTTGGTTGATTGATAATGTTAGCCTTGATTTGAAGATGGGTTCATCATCTGTAGCCTTGATTGCCTGATTTAGACTGGGCAGTTTGGTTTACGCATGTCCCTATCTAGTGGGTTCCATTTTTCTGAATTTTGAAATGTCAACAACGAGAACAAAGCAAGTATCATATGGCATTGAAGAGATTCTTGTTTTAACAAGTCATGGCTGCAAGCACATAAAATCCTTGAGCCTCATAAAGGAGCAACACTGCATAGCAGTATCTTAGTCTGCACCTTGCACCTTGGTTGATTGATATTGCACCATTGCCCTTTCGGCCCGCCATAATTTTTTCTCCTGTTTTTTTTAATTCTTGACAACCTTTTTACTAACCAGTGTTAGTATCACCTTTTCAATGATCTCTTGTGTAAAAAAGATAACTAAGCATTGCCTTTGCCATTGGATGCATCAGCTCGATTTTTAGAGGTTATTTTGAGAGGCAAACAAAACCAATATCTATCCAGCTGGGAAAAAAAGAGGAAAAAAATGGCAGGCTTCAAAGCGCTGCAATACAGAGCAGAGAGGCCGGTATGCCTTGAACCCCTTCCTTGCCGGTGATTCGCTTGAGCTCTATCAGAGGTGTCCATCCGATGGGTTGAAGGAATCACCCCACTCGAATAATTAATCTCTCATGGAGCTTTATTAAGTCCAAAAGGCAAGCAAGAAGACGAAACATATAGAAGACATGAGGAGCCTGGCCTGCGTGACATCAGAGGCAATGTGCTCCTGCTGCCATTTGCTGGAAGCGGACGATGGATTGAGCAGAGGGAATCCCCCATGTCTCCTCTCCGACCACGGATGTTGCTCCAAACTACCGAGCGTTTCTTGGCCTCTCACAGCGTGCTGTTAGTCATGTTGACTGATGACTGAAGATTGCCTCTTGCGAGCCGCAGACTTCTTCATTCCATCGCGTGCGAACAAACACCTCCAACCACGACCACCGAGGCAGTGGCGCCATTGATTTGCTTCTCCCTCTATCCCTGTCTCTAATGCCCATTCGAAGCGTGCCATGGAAGCGGCGGTGCGTGGGAGGCGGTGGATGAGGAATCTCGGGAACAGAGGGAGCAGCATCTGGATTTGGCGATGTGCAAAGCATCGGGGTAGAGCGGGTGACCTGCACCGCCGCACCACGTCGTGGTCTCCTACAGTCCTACCTCGCCCAGCCCCATGCTCCCCGACGGGGATTGCAACCTCGCGGCGAAAGGGTGGAGGACATAGAGGATGGAGGCGTACGGGGCAGAGGAGTGGGCCGCATGCTGGGTTGGGGCTTCCACGGCCAGGCGTGCTAGGTCGGGCGATCCGAGGGAGCCGGGAGCGGGAAGCAGGGGTCGGAGGGAGCTCAGGGCGGGGATCGGAGAGAGTTTGGCAGGCGGCGTGGGCACGCATCGGCCTCGACAGTTAGGGGCAGGTCGACGGCGGCGAACAGACGGCGCTGCGGTGTCCTGACGGGACCGGAGCAGGCATCGGCCTCGTCGGGGTAGGGGTGGGGCGGCGGCCACTGGACTGCGCGGTGCGGCGGTGTCGTTGCGTGGCGTCACGGTGACGGGACCAGAGCGGGGCGGGAAAACGGTGACCGGATGCCGCCTCCGCAGATGGGGATGTGCAGGGTCGGGAGCGTCGGCGGGGTAGGGCGGTTTCGTGAACATGGCCGCGTGGGGGAGAGGATAGAGGTTACGGTGTGTTTAGATTGCTTTACGGGACAATCACGGGAGGGGTGAATCGATCAGACGATAACACCCCAATCTTTTTAGTTGTAGAGATACCATTAGTCAGAGGAAGAATACTTAAGACACATAAAGATCCATATAAAAAATAATCTAGATTGATTATTTATTGAAAGTGTTTTTCCTCTCTTTTTGCCCCATTAATCTGTTTTGCACTATGACCATGGCCAATTGGCAAAGTGGCAAATTCAGGGATTATACATCACAAAGTTAACTCTTAGCATGTGTTGGTTTAGAGACAGGGTGGGATGGGATGGTTCTGTCCTTTTTTTTTTTGGATATTTGTGAGCTCCTAAGATACTACTGCCAACTCTATATCTTTCTCTCTTCTACTAAGTCCTATCAGGGACATCCCTCAATCCCATGTCAGCCCACCTGGCACAGAAGGAGAAAAATTAAATTGTATGTTGGAAAATATTTGAACTCTTTATCAAACAACAATTAACCTTCTGGCCTGGCATTAAGGCTTGCATATAAAATTGTGGAGATTTCCACTCGAACTTTAGTATCCATCTTAAATTCATTTTTCTTCTCCAATGACTATCAAGCATCGACATTCCCGTTCCACTCCTGATCCACCTATCTTTAGCACCATATACCATTTTACCCTTTACATTAGCAATAAGTCATAGTCATGCAGCGAATTATTATTGTCAGCTACAGCCATTTTGTTTCTTTTCAGGTACATGGTCCCTTAGTAAGCCTAAGCCTGTACGAATAACAAGAATGATGTGCCAAGTTTTCAGGTACCCAGCTCAGTATGCAGTTCATGAGCATTTTCCAGCTGCCTGACATTGAAACATTCCTGCCCCACGTGTTCCAATAAACTTCAGCCAATATATTTCCCCTTTCAAATGAAAAGAAAGAAAAATAGTTTCTGAGGATGACACAAAAATATCTAGATACACTCGTAACTGGTATTGTGCATCTCCTTCGGTACACTGAGTTTGACCAGCTCCTGTTCTAATCGTTGCATCCATAGTTTCAGCCATATAATCCTCTTATCAAGGAACAAACTAAAATTTTGCCATAGTAAGTGATCATTGACAAAGAATTCACTTATCCTTACACTATAACTAGAAAATAGAAGCACAGTTTCAAACATCACTGTGTATGGCTGCATGTTAAAAATTAAAATTTGTTACCAAAGCAAATTATCTAGATTTTTAGCTGTAAATGATTAAAAAAGAGGAGTCAGAAGCCATATGATTCAAGTGTAGTTGCTGTAACCACCTGTCAAAAGCCATTAACATCTTCTCGAGTGTAACATTGTGTCCCTAGGGAAAATGGACAAAACAAAAGGCATCGTTTTCAATGAAAAGGCCAACTTGCGCTTTTATACTTCTCACCATCATTGCATCTATGAGTCCAATAAACAATGAATCTAAAGATTCTGCTTGCATATCTTTCTTTTTGGCAGCAGTTTCCTGGGGTGAAACTAATATCAATATTCTTCAAATCGGCAATTTTGTAGGTAAGTTTCTTCGTAGTCGCAAATTATTAGCTTTTCTTAGAACATATTTCTGATCTGGAAAGCTTAGCTGAAGCCTGAAACATGCATAAGCTACTAGTTTATTAATAACTAGTCTAAACCCTGACAGCATGCTCCACAGCTGTGGAATTAGATCTAAGGGATGCTAACACCACGAAGGAACAACCATTCCCAGTCCACAAATTAAGTAAACCCAAGGCAGACGGTTTCAGGGGAGGAAACGTCTCCTGAGCATATTTTTATCAAAGCAAAGCAATCCGTTTGTACACGAAGCCGAGTAACTTTGATCTTCTAGCTGCCTAGTGCAAAAGGCCCGAATAAAATTCTTTTATCTTAGAAAAACACAAAGTTCAGTTAAGCACCTAACCTCCAAAAAACCAAGGCCAGCACAGGACATCTAACACAACAAAATAATCGATAGCACACCCGTTATTATTTGTGAACAAAATTTGACACACCTAATATCCTGCACAGATTGATTTGAATAATTTTCGCAAAAAAAACTCTGAATAAATAATCAAGTTCATCCCGTGCGTTATCTCATCTGTGGTTTCCTATGCACTTCGAAAAACAATAACCAGAAAGAAACAAACCACAACTCCTGTTGTCAATAAGAAACCAGAACTCCAAGCTAACACCATACGATCGAATTGAAGCACAGAAAGAAAAACAGCACAGAAGGGAAAAAAGGAAGAAAGAAATCCGTACTTTTACCGCCCCCAAGGGCCTTGTGCACGGAGGTGTCCTCTCCAAGAAGCCTGAATCCCCGGGACCTTACCTCCGGCGCCGGAGCAGACACCTTCTCCGTTGAGGCGCCGTCAGCAGCAGGCTGCAGGGGCGGGTCCGAGGCGCCCTCGGCTGGGGCCGCCGGGGTCGGTGGCGGCGAGGCAACGTTCTCCTCCGCCGGATCGGCCATGGCACCCAAAGGAAAACAAGCTGTGAGAAGAAGCGAACCTTTCCCCTTACTCTCTATCTGCGTCAGTCTCCTAGAGGGCAAGCTGGGTGGTTTTTGCTTATCCTCTCGCCGCCTTTTCTTCGTGGGGGCCAGAAGATAGAGCGAGAGCTGGATGGAGATCTCTAGAATACGGCGCGAAAGAAACTGCCGTCACGACTCACGACGTGTCGCCGCTCCTCGTTATCGACCTGTTACGTGTACAAAGAAGGATTTATTTATATGACGAAGGGTGGTTTCCAGGGGGGAAAATAATTTTTTTTCAAAGAAAGGGTTGGACTTCATTGATACAAGCCTATTACATCCAGCCCTTAATAAGACACCCCTGAGTAAAAAAAAATACATTGAAGTCCTCTACAGGAGCACCCAGTACGCGTCGCCGCTGCCGACCGTCGTTGCCGCAGTCCGGTTCTCCTTTACCTCCCACGATGAAGGAACACCAGAATGAAGTTCACGGTCGATACCCAGTTCGACGAAGAAACTTCAAATTTTAAGCCCATGAGTAACACACTAGAAGCGTGCTTCTTATCCGTTGAACGTTCCGGGCAAACCCTATGTTCACCGGAATCTGACACGGTCGCCTCACCAGCATCCTCCAGTCAACAGGCAACAAACCCGCAAGAGGAACAAAAGACCACCGGCCCATACACGCGAGCAGATGGTAAACTAACCTCACAAGGCAGCTGCAGACTACGGATCCACCTTGGAGGGACCTAGCAATCCTCCAGCCTCCGGCGACCATATCTTTGATAACGAAGCCGTCGTCTCTACTCGTCGATGTTGAATCCTCTGCAAAGAACGCTGGCTTTATGCTCCACACACCTCTCGAGCACCACCAGACTCCGTTGACCGCCGAAATCACTGCCACCCGAAGAGCCATGGAGGAAATCCAACCCTAAACCTAACCTATTAGTAGGGGATATAGACATCCTCCACCGGATCCACGCCTCTCCCAGCACACCAGCGACACAGAGGCTGCCGGAGGTCGAGGGAAGCTGGTGAATCCGACAGGGGAACGGAGATCGCCTAGAAATCGCCCTCTCGCTACTGTTGGGAAGAGTCAGGAAGAAGACTCCTGGACGGACTCACGGGAAAAAATAATTATGCAGCACCGTCGCAACACAGGCCAGAGTGCAGCACCGCTGATTGCTTTCATATCATGGTGCTGCTTTTTTTTGTCCATCTATAAACGTAGCCCATTAAGCTCATGTAATCCTAGATGCACAGAGTGGATGAAGATTAGGACAGCTCCAACAACCGACTTTTAAAGTGGATCTAAGCATTCTTTTCATATTTTAATATAAAAGAGAAAAATTAACTCTTGATCAAATGGACTCTTACACACATTTCAAAATCATGTGAGCTAGACTCTTACACATATTTTAAAATCATGTGATAGTGTTACGTGGGTCTAATCATGCTAAGAGTCATTGTTAAAAGTAACATTATTGGATATATTAACTTAGAGCCAGTAGCTAGCTCTTATTGTTACGAGTGCCCTTAGATGGTGTAGCAAGCTATGACTCCGTACAGTCATCAAAACCAATTGAGTTAGGTATTCTACTTAAGGGTGTAGTTCTTACTTAAACTAGAGTTCTAAATACCAAATTAAAAATAAGCCCTATTCATCAACCATACTTCAGGATCATCTCCCTTTTATGCTTATAATGTCAATCTCACGTTGTTTTCTAGTGTTTGTGCGTGTCTAGCTAACCGAGGTGTTAAGGATGGAGTTTCAAAATGGTGATCATGCTACAAAGGTTTATTTCTATCTCATATATCTTAGCATCACTTACTAGTGTTAATTCCCCCATAATGAATATGTGCAAGCTTGAAATCAAACATATGTAGCACATATGTAATGGAGTTGACACTAACAAGTCGGGGTTGTGAAACTTGTTCATTCTTTTTCAAGTGGTTAAATGCTTGGACAAGGGGCACAAATCCAAAACAAAGTTAGCATTTTACTTTTGTATATGACGTGCTAGCTTAGATTTTTAATTCAATTTTTTTGTATCTTTATATAGTTGTCATCGATTACAAAAAAGGATACTTAGGAATGAGTTGACCTAGAGCTTCTTCTAGATCACATTGTTCTTGTTTATTATTTTTGTTTTTACACTATTTTACCATAACTTTCTATTAACTAAGTTTATGCTTGCATGCTTAGTGTTAATGTCTTGTCTAACACTTGGGGTGTTACACGTATCCTACAATGATTGAGATGAGAAATATGGATTCATCCGAGATGAAAACAGGATCCCGCAAAAGCAAGTAGGAAACCCTCGAGACAAAAATAGAAAAAGGACAGAAAAGATGAGATTTATTATAATTGTTTTTTATTCGGGAACCCCATAACATATAGAATTGCAGTATATAGAAAACACTCATTATACGGGATATTGGAAGTGTTGCACGTGTACGTGAGATGCCGCACAATCTGGCGAATGAGCATGCGGTGCTTGTGGATGCGTGGCGGGTTTGCATATACTCTTTTGGTCCCAGTAGAAGTACATATCTCGTATTTCAAAAGACATCTAATTTCAAGTTCAATTAAATTTATAAAAAAATATTGACATTTATACTCTAAATAGGTTTACTATGTAAATATATAATAATTATACTTATTTGATACTACATTCATTCCCTTTTGTAAGGCGCACATGTATATGAAGGTTTAAATTTAAAAACTTTGACCAATGGTCTGACTAATGTTTTTTTAACTATTATAATACAAATTTGATATTGCTAGATTTGTAAACAATTATACAATCTAGAAATTATAACTTTATAAGACAAAATGATTTAATAAAGTAACTGAATGGTCAAAGTATAATTTAAGAGAATGTGTTTAGGGCTAGGCAAATTTATGGCATAAACGAAAAACCAAAAGCCGAACCGAACTTAAGTCTTGGTTTTTTTTGTTTTGGTTTTGATTTTAATAGTCAAGAACTTTGGTTCTCGGCTTTGGATTTGGCTTTTGGTTCCGATCCAAATGAACAGCTATTAGACAACTCCTACACGAACAAGAGCATGGAGCATAATAAACATCGCACAGCCAGAGACATTATGCAGTCCAAGTGCCCAACAACTCAACAAAGGCCCAGGTATTCCTCCACTTATCTGGTACTAGGTGTCGGTATTCAGAAACACCGGCTAGTAAATTTCTATTATTGCACGTTTAGGCTTGGATGGTGTGCAAAGAGGACATGAAATGTATACTGGTTCGGGTTGAATGTCCCTATGTCCGATGGCGAGTTGCTCGTGTTACTTGCACTTTGGTCTGTAGCAGGGGTTACAAACGGTCGAGAGAGGGATGAGCTCCCAGGTCTCTAGTGAACGTGAAGTGGAGTTGAAGTACCTTTCGTTGGTTGAGAAAATCCTCCTGGCGGGGTGCCATGCCTTCCCTTTTATAGGCCAAGAGAAGGCCAGGCGTACATGAGAAAGAGAGAGGAAAAGGAGAAAGAGAGTCCCCTCCTAGGTGCCGCGCTGCCCTCCTCTTTAGTAGGGATGCCTAAAAGCCCAAGTTTGATTTTAGTAATTAATGACACTAAGTTGCTAATGTCATATATTAAGTGGTTTGAGTTAGGCATAATCAACACATGTGATGAAAGTGTACGTGGCAATGAGTGGTGGCCACAAGATCACAAAGAGATGGTGCATGGACATAAAATGACGATCATGGTGGAGATGCACATGAAATAATGACCATGGTGATCAAGCATGAGGAGATGGACATGGAACAAAGTGATCAAGGCAAAGGTATAATCATAGGGTTTGCTTTTGCCGGTCTAAGATGAGTAGAGAAGTGATTGACCGAGTTTATGATTGATAGCCGACTATCAAGAGGGGCAATCATAGTTAGCTCGTGAATCAAGTGCTACTAGATTATTATCTTGAGCATATGCATTAGTATCTAGTAGAGAGCTAATGTAACGCCTTAAAAAATAAATGTGAAATTGCTAACACACATGCACATGGTGATATACACATGATGGCATTAGCACATTAGCGAAGGCGGCGGAGTCTGAGCGGTAGAGAGGGGTTTGTGGTCCCTCTCCCTCCCGCCGAGCTTGCGAGACGGGATTCAGGCATTTGTGTGGAGTTGAAATGCTTATTTTCCATTGCGCCGAATGTGAGAACTGGAGGCGAAGTCGCGGGAGTGTTTCTCGCTGAGAAATACTCATCGGACGCTGGCTACAGCAGCGTCGGATGCTGATGTCAGTGTCCGGTGTTTTCACTACAGAGGTGGGTGCGGACGAAGTGGTCACCGGCGCGTCTGATGGTGTCGCACTGGACGCAGGGTGATCACTGTTGATCGTCCGGTGCTAGTGTCGTGGCGCGTGGCAGAAGAGCTAGAGAGCACCGGATGCAGTGGCGCGTCCGATGGTGGTGCGTCGGATGCGTCTGTTGCGCGCAAAACGTCTCTGGATGCTTACTGGAGTGCATCGGACGCTGGTGTGCGGGCGTCCGATGGTGCTGTGCTGTGCGTCCGGTGTGAACTTAACTGAGCGCGTGTTGGGTCGACCGTTGAGATCTAGTGGTTGCAGTTGAATGAGCAATGACACGTGGACAGCCAGGGAGCACCGGACGCTGGAGGCTGCGTCCAATGCCTAGGCACCGGAGCGTCCGGTGCCCCCGAGTCTGCTGCAACGGATAGTTGCTTACCCCTTTGCTATAAATAGTTAGTGGTCGGTTTTGGGGGTATCTTTCTTGACTCTTTGAACACTTGAGACATACTTTGAGCTAGAGAACTTTCCCTCCACTTATCTCCTTGCTTGGTTGCATACTCTAGAGAGATTGAGTGAGATTCAAGTGCATTACATTGAGAGTTGCATCTAGTGGCACTTGATTCTTGAGTTTGCTGTGGATTGCTTGTTACTCTTGGGTGTTTCCTGACACCCTAGACGGCTTGGAGCAGCGGTGGTGTTGAGATCGTGATTGGAGATTGTTTCGAACCTCACCAAGCGATTGTGAGGGGTTCTTGAGCCTTCCCTACGGGAGTTCACGAATTAGCTACTCTAGTGGAACTCGTGGCTTGGAGGATCCCCATCTTGTGAGTGGATGTGCGGCACCCGCTGAGGGTTCAACACTTGATAGTTGATTAGCTCACGATCCATCAAGTGGGTGTATCGCCACAATGAGGAGTAGCTTGTCGGAAAGCAAGTGAACCTCGGTAAAAAAATCTTGTGTCATCTTATTGCCGAGGATTTCATTTGTGTATGTGATCACGTTGATTGATTGGTACATTGGACATATCTCTTCTCATCAACGTTGGTATATCTATTCTAGCTTACTCCTTTACTTATTGTTCTTTGCCTTGTTTAGCTTGAGTAGATTAGCTTTTCTCATAGGAGTATTTAGCCTAGTAACTTAGGTTGTTAGTGCGAGCTAAAGATCATAGCCTTATTGTTTACTAGTATTGTGTAAGCGGCTTGCATAGATTAGTTGTGCTAGTGCTAGAAGAGCTTCGCCATCTTATTTACTAACTTGTTGTTTAGTAAAACTTGTAGAAAATTTAAATAGGCTATTCACCCCCCTCTAGCCATTTGGACCTTATAATGCCCTAGTATTGTAGGTGTTGATGGAGATGTTTCCACGTTGCATTGTTGATGGCGATGGATACGGCTCCATGTCGTGACCCTGTTTGCTGCTGGCGCCACGCCCAAGCGTCGTCAGCTGGTCGGGGCGCCTCGCTTCATCGTGCCTGATGTCATGGGCGCCGTGGGACCCCTAGGAATGGCATGCCGTGGTTAGGGGTCATGTCGAGGCGTGCCCACTCCCATCTAGTGTCAGAAGTTTGACTCCGGTGTCGGGCTTTTATGTTCATGGTAGTAAAGGAGGCACAAGCCTCCATGGGATTCACGCCCTCACCCAAGGGCGATCTCGCACCCTTAGGGTTGGGCAGAACGGAGCACCCCTCCTAGGGGTCGGGCGAGGCGTGGCTCGCTCCCAAAGGGTAGGGCAAAGTGTGGCCCACTCCTTAGGGGCTGGGCGTGCCGAACCTATGCCCCAGGGGTCAGGCGCGCCAGAACCTACCCCCTATGGGTCGGGCGAATTCGCGGTCACGTCCTTTGACCGTCCGTTCAATTTTGATCGTTGCGGGCCGTGAGTTCCCCTTCTTTGGGTGTCTTAAAATTGGTACCCGATAGTAGCCCCCGAACCCCTGAGTGATCCGGATGGGATTGCTCGTGGGGTTTTTTTGATTGTCCGAGGGTGCGCGCGAGCGCACCTAGTGGGTGTAGCCCCTGAGCTCGCGGAGGAGTGAGTTACTCCTTTGCAGGCTTTATTCATACAAGGAGACTCTAGGGAGTCTGCTGTGGCTTGCCGGGGTTCCTCGGTCAGGTTGTAATGGTTGATTCACCGTTCGTGCATAGCCTCGAATTCGGTCTCCTTGTGAGTTCGAGCCCTCGAGCCCCCATGTGGAGCAGGGGTCTAGTCAAGGGGTTAGCTTGGCTTGTGATCATTCTCCCTCAAGCGTTTTCTTCAGAAAAACAGAGGGTTTGAGCTGTACCATGCTTTTCCTCATTGGGCGAGCATGGCGCTCGGCGAACTGCTAACGGGACAGTTTAGGTGGGGCCCCAGTTCCTGTTCACGGGGACCCGACATGGGTCAGCTGGTGACCGACTCTAGATTCCTGATGGCCAGTCCATATAGTTCTCAGGTCCGTTCAACCGGTCCCGAGGGTTCGTCGCCTTTCTTTAAGGAAAAACCATGGACAGTGCGCGGTCAAGACTCGAACGTGGATCAAGATGCATAGGGTGCCTGTGCACCCGGGCAATGGCCGCTAGCGGTCCCATCCTTTTCCACCCCTTGCTCTGAAGGACGCCCAGGAGCGGCTGTCAAAAACCGTCAGCGGGCCAGCCACCAAACTCCTAGGCCTTCATGGGCCGCAGGAGCTTCTTTCAGCTCTGTATCCCTCTTACCTGTAGTGGCTCGTGGCCCATCAGGGTGGACGAACCGCCCTCCGATGCGCCCTTCAAGGGAGCGGTTGGGGATGGCATGTGCATGATTATCGAAGGGGTGTGATGACAGGACGCAGCAAACACGCGGATCTAGGCAGGTGGTTCACCTTCCTGCCCTGCCTTCCCCTATAAGTGGAGAGCCTCACCTCCCGTCTTAGGTCCGCTTAGTCACAATCTTGTACCATCTACTCCCCCGCCGCCAGCTCTAGGATCTCCTATTCTCGTCCTTCCATCGTCGCTCCGTCCTTGGTGCTATAGTATCTCGTCCTCCTTCTCTATGGAGTCGTGGCATCGCTCCGATATCCTCCGTGCTCGCATGGAGACCCAGGTCAAGCGTGGGCTCCTCCAGGCGAAGACGGAGGCGAACGAGTGAATCGTGCCCGGTGATGAGGTGCCAATGTTGCCCAATGGCTACGTCATCTCCTTCATGCCATTCCACGAGCATGGGTTTGTGGTCCCCCCACTGTTTCTTCTGGGGGCTATTGCACCACTATGGCATCAAGCTGTAGCACTTGAACCCTAACAGGGTTTAGCACATTGTTGCCTTCATCACGCTGTGCGAGGGATTCCTGGGGGGTCGAGCTGCACTACTGAAGGGTCGAGATGGCAGACTAGAGGGGGGTGAATAGTCCTTTCTAAAATTTAATTGCGTTGGCTAACCAAAACAAATGCGGAATTAAACTTATCGGTCTAGCCAAGACTACACCCCTCTATCTATAACTCTAGCACCTTACAAAAGATCTTGAATAAGCAAATAAGGTGTCTTCCTAGCAAGAGCTCACCTAATCAATTCTAGATCAATGTCACACAAACATATGCACTAGTACTTTGCCAACCAGGAGCTCCTACACAACTAGTAAGCAAAAGCACAAAGCTCCTAGGCTCACTAGCAATGCTCAATAATAAGACAACCAATGCCAAATTAGATAGCGCAAATTACTTAGCTACACAAACTAAGCAATGTGACTAACAAGGTTACTCAAACCAAATTAGCCACACAAAGGGGATACTTCTAGCTACACAAGCAAGAAGATACAAGAGCAACAACACAAGCAAGATATATATGAAAGTAAATACAAGCTTGTGTTGCATGAAGGCAAACCACCTAGAAGAGTAGACAATGTTGACATGGTGATTTTCTCCCAAGGTTCACTTGGTTGCCACCAAGCTATGTCCCCGTTGTGTCGACCAACACCTCGTGGTTCGGCAGCTAATCGGTATCCACAACCGAGCCTCCCAAAGATGCCACAAGAACCCACCTTAAAGTGTGATAGCTCAATGACACGCTCTACTAGAGTTTCTCTTCGCGATCCCCGTGGGGTGAGCATAATCCCCCTCACAAAGCTTCTCCGGAGCCTCACACAATCTTCTTGCGAGCTTCGATGGAGCCACAAGCCACCAAGCCATCTAGGAGGTGGAAACCTCCAAGAGTAACAAGCACCACCGGCTTGTAACACGATCACCTAGTGCCACTCGATGCAATCTCACGATACAACGCATTAGAAACACACTCACTCACAATCGATTCGCACTCTTGCAAAGCTCAAGTGAGTAGGAGGGCTCTCAAGCACTCTCAAGCATGGACACAAAGTCCCCTTAGGTGCTCAACCCCAGCCATGGCTGGCCACCCCTTCTATTTATAGCCCAAGGGCCAAACAGAGTCGTTGCCCTCTGACTGGGCGAAACACGGGGGCACCGGACGCTCCGATGTCATGGCACCGATGCCTGGATGGCAGCCACGTGTCCCTCAGGATTGAACATCATCCGTCAGATATTGCTCGCAATGGTCAAGACGCGTTCAGTTAAGTTCACACCGGACGCTCCAGTGCTCTTCATCGGACGCACCACACGCGGCGTTCGATGTGGTCCAGTAAGCTCCCCGAGCTCAGAAACATGCATCGAACGCGTCTGACGCAACACCATCGAACGCACCACCTCATCCGGTGCTCTCTAGCTCTTCTACCACGCGCCACATCAGTAGGCATCGGACGTTGAACAATGTTTAGCCAGCGTCCGATGCAAGACCGTCGGACGCGCCGGTGACCACTTCGTCCGCGCGTGCCTCTGCAGTGAAAACATCGGACGCTGATGTCAGTGCCCAATGCTGCCGTAGCCAGCGTCTAATGCGAGAAACACTCCTGCGACTTCACCTCCTTTTCTTGCCTCTGGCGCAAAGGAAAATAAGTGTTTCATTCCCACGAGAGCACCGAATCTCACCTCGCAAGCTCGGCAGGAGGGAGAGAGGACCCCAAACCCCCTCTCTACTGCTCAAACTCTCCCTCCTTTGCAAATGTACCAACACCACCATGTGTATATCACCATGTGCAAGTGTGTTAGCATATTTTCACAATCATTTTTCTAAAGGAGTTAGCCACTCAACTTGCCACGCCACTCGATTCTAGCAACAATGCAAAGTTAGATCACTCGAGTGGCACTAGATGACCGATATGCAAACAAGTTTGCCCCTCTTAATAGTACGGCCATCTATCCTAAACCCGGTCATCAACTTCTCTACACATCTATGACCGGTGAAATAGAAATGCCCTAGGTTATACCTTTGCCTTGCGCATTCCATTCCATCTCTGATGTTGATGCAACACATGCACCAACCAATCACCAAATGATATGATCCACTTCATATCATCACATGACCGTATTGGTTTGTCGATCTTGACCTCATTTGTTCTTCACCGTTGCGTTGGTCCATCGGCGCCAAGTCTAGCTCAAGCTTCACCGTCACACGCAGTCCCTCGCTTCAAAGCCTCTGACTTGTCCTTCACACTTATAACCGGTCCGTCGAGCCAAGTCATGTCTTGATCTTCTCCACCTTGGTCACAGGACTCAATGTCATGTCTCATGTGCAATAAGCTCCTCTATCATCACATGTGCAAGCTTTGCAACATCTCCAAGCCATTTCCACCTCCATGGCATATGTCGCTTACACATATGTACCGGTGGACTAATCACCTATGTATCTCACATAAAACACAATTAGTCCACCTAAGTTGTCACTCAATTACCAAAATCAAACAAGGACCTTTCAACCACTATGACATTGAGCTATAGCACCTGAACCCTAACGGGGTTTAGCACATCGCCACCTTCATCGCGCTGTGCGAGGGTTTCCTGGGGGTCGAGCCCCACTTCGAATTGTAGAAGTATTTCTTCTCCATTTCCCTATAGAAGAAGGGAAAGAAAGGGGAGGACCTACCAGTGCCGATTGTTATGGGCACGGGGTCTCGATCTTCCGTCAGGTTCAAGATAAACAACGATTTGTTCGGAGAGCGACAAACCGATCCAGCTTTAGATCACAAAGACCCAAACCCTACAACCTTAGCACCACGTCTCCTCTGGTTATCAACCATGTCACAATCCGATTGACCTCGCCAAGAAGGCTAATCCCTACTGTGAATCGAAGAACACAAGCAAGAACAAGATAAAACGCAACTCAATTGAAGTGACAATTGCAGATGAATGATTAAGCACTCGAAGTTGGGGTCTTGCAAACCGATAATGACGACTGTTCAATGATAGATTGATCTAAAACAAAACCCAACCCCTAAAGTAGGTGGTGGCTACTGATTATATAGCCTAAGGGACATCCAAGGATCCCTCTTCACGTCCTAAAGGTGTCCCAACACGTTACAAGGCCCAACGGCCCAAAAGAAGGTGTCGCAGCACCCTGACAGATTCTGGACGCTAACTTGTTTCGACGATTCCCATTGATTTCAAAGAGCTTTTGATGTGAAACCACTTGGATTGGCTTCCTTATCAAATTATCTTTTCATCCATATGTGGATCATCGAAAACAGAGTTCAGATGCGTCCTGGACATCCATTTTATTGCAGACTGGTCCTGATGGCCGAAGCAGACCCGAACTCGGATTGGACTGGGCCTATGGCTTAACTTGGACGTCCTTGCTGGCCTCCTAAGGTGGTGGCCAAGGAGGAGGACGTCCAAGGCTATCTCTTAGGTGTTCTCCATTTTCTTGGGGCGTGCTCCAACTTGGGCCTGGGTCCCAAGGATGTCTAACAAGCCTATGACGATAGTGTAGCTCTTGCCAGAAATAACGACAGAATATATTAGTGATTTGGAGGCCTTGCCGATGTGATATTGAGATGGGACTAGATCTATTTGAAATCTTATCAAACAATCTTTCCATCAAGTGCTCATTGACCTCGATCGCACTCCGGATGGATGAGTTATGGCCTTCCCAATGAGGCACTGTCGGGCTGCCGACGAACCGAATGTTCAACTTTGATGAACTTCCATTATGAAACACATTTGAACCTATAATCAAATAGTGACATGTACATGTGGAACCAAGTGAATTATAACCAAAGCCACTATGCAAATGTAGGAATGAGCGCACCTTATAATCATTGTTCATATCCGAAGGTATCATGTCCTCATCAGATTGGATGCACAAGCATTCACCTCCGAGGCCACCGGGCATATGAGTACATGGCCACCACCCTATCGAAGTCCAACAAAGGGTGGCACAAGCAATGGTTCTACCTAAAGAACGATGCCAACGCCCCTCTAGCGGTCTTCACTGGTGGCTTGATCGAGGAGCCATGGGAGTCATGGGGATGGGACCCCATCGATGCAAAGAAGAGGAGGCTAGGGGACCTCCTCAAGGCCATCATGCTTCTAAAGTGCCACGGCCTCCATTGCACCACTATGGCATCGAGCTGTAGCACCTGAACCCTAACGGGGTTTAGCACATCGTCGCCTTCATCGTGCTATGCGAGGGATTCCTGGGGGTCGAGCCCCACTTTGAATTGTGGAAGTATTTCTTCTCTGTTTCCCTGCAGAAGAAGGGAAAGAAAGGGGAGGACCTGCCGATGCCGATTGGATGTGCGAGCATTCACCTCTGAGGCCGCTGAGCATACGAGTACATGGCCACCGCCCTGTCGAAGTCCAACAAAGGGTGGCACAAGGAATGGTTCTACCTAAAGAATGACACCGACGCCCCTCTAGCGATCTTCACCGGCCGCTTGATTGAGGAGCCACAGGAGTCATAGGGATGGGGCCCCGTCGATGCAAAGAAGAGGAGGCTGGGCAACCTCCTCAAGGCCATCACGCTTCTGAAGCGCCACGGCCTCCATTGCACCACTACGGCATCGAGCTGTAGCACCTGAACCCTAACGGGGTTTAGCACATCACTGCCTTCATCGCGCTGTGCAAGGGATTCCTCGGGGTCAAGCCCCACTTCGAATTGTGGAAGTATTTCTTCTCTATTTCCCTACAGAAGAAGGGAAAGAAAGGGGAGGACCTGCCGGTGCCGATTGGATGCGCGAGCATTCACCTCCGAGGCCGCCGAGCATACAAGTACATGGCCACTGCCCTGTCGAAGTCCAACAAAGGGTGGCACAAGCAATGGTTCTACCTAAAGAACGACGCCGATGCCCCTCTAGTGGTCTTCACCGGCCGCTTGATTGAGGAGCCACAGGAGTCATGGGGATGGGGCCCCGTCGATGCAAAGAAAAGGAGGCTGGGTGACCTCCTCAAGGCCATCACGCTTCTGAAGCGCCATGGCCTCCATGCTACTGGCGTCGTCGAGGCATATCATGCGAGGAGGGTAGTGCCACTGATGGCGCGCGTGCTCCCGCTGTACCAGATGATGCTCAAGGCATCGCTTGAGGATACAGTGCTTTCCCGAGAGCCGCTCTGCAATAGCGAGATCGAGTAGCGCATCCGGAAGGCAATGGAGGTGGACGTCGCTCGGTTCAAGTTCCTGATCCCAAGACATCCCATGATGCGCCCGAAGCCTGGCTTCATCGAGATGGTATGCTTTTCCTCTATTTACCTTCCTGGTCAACCTTTTCCTGCTTGCCCGGCTCTATGTGTTGAAATCATGCAGCTTGGCTTTGCCGCTTGAACCTCCAATGTGCTGTTACTGGAGGACGCGGTCGTGAGGACGACGAACCGCACCACGACCGAAGAGGCAAAGAAGAAGAATGATGAGAAGGTAAGGAAAGTGGAGAGGGAGAAGGCAAAGTTTGGACCAGAGGAAATGACGCTAGGGGTCGGAGGAGGAAGAGGATGACGATGATGAGGAAGACGACGAGATGGATGCGGATGACGGTGTCTAATGGGATGCGTCATAGGACAATGCCATAGACTCATCCTAGTGGGCGGGGACCCTTTCCGCATCACGTGGAGGGCGCTAGGCTCTCAGAACCATCGAAGACGGGCCACTCCACGCCGTCGGGGCCCTCCGAGCCGAGGGAGGACCTAAAGCGGCAATGCGCCGATGAGGACTAGCCGGTGTTGGGCGTGTTAGCCCCAAAGTGTCACCGTATGGTGGTGTCAAGGTGAGTTAGGAATTCTTCACCCCCTTGCTTTAACGGATCTCGCCAACTGAGCGCTGCTTCTCCTGCAATGTTGGTGGATGTGGGGTTCCTTTGCAGCTCGCGCTATAGAAGGTCCTCACGCGCCGGCCGACCCGCTAAGAGTTGGCTAACATCGTGCCAAAAGCGGGGAGGGTTGGCGTTAGGGCATCCTCGGCGTCATCTACAAGAGTGCCGCTGACGGTGGTGGTAGCGTCCGCTACACAGGTGGAGGAGGGCACGCGGGAGGCGCCTGCGAAGGGCGTGGCACGACCAGGCGTGGTCACAACGTCATAGGCAGAGGCAGCAGTGTCCATGGCGGACGTGCCACGGTCGGGCGTGGTGGCCATGTCTTAAAAAAAGTGATGCTGATAGTGTCACCACCTGCGTAGACGGAGGAGGGCGCACCTGAGACGTTCGCTGAGAACGTGGCGGCGGGTTAGGCATCCATGCCTATGCCACCCACCTTAGCTATCACCGGGCCAACCGTTCTAGAAGAGGCATCACCGAGGGAGAGGGCGGCATCGTCTGGCGGTGGTGAGGGGCTGTCCTAGGCTTTGGTTCGTGTGGGCAGCGAGCCTCACACATGGGGAGGTCCCCGGATCTAGTGAGCCGAGAGGCAAAATCCTGAGTCAACGTTCTTCATCCTTGATGACAAGGAGTAGGTGAGAGACTGGGGCACTATCTAGTCAGGGGTTGGGCTTGCGGTCCGCTCCCTGACTACCGCGTTGGATTCGCTCCGTGACGTCATCGCCCTGGTCGATCAGGTATGATGTGTTTGGGCTCCCGTGCTCCATTCATTCTTTCTGTGTTTCTAACCCATATTTCCTTTGTAGTCCCTCATGGAGCACAATCACGATCAGGTATGAGGTGCGGCTGCATGGGGAGCTAGCGGTGCAACTCGCTGCCCGCTAGCCAGAAGGTCATTGAGCTCACCCCTACCACCGAGGAGGTGGCCAACCTTCGAATCAAGGAGGCAGATGCCCGTCGGCATGCCACCGAGGCTGAAGAGAAGGCCGTAGCCCTAATCGAGCAAGCACACTAGGATGACGCGGAAGCCAAGCAGGGTCAGAAGGAGCTGGATGATTTGCTCCAAACCGTGGCGAGGCTCCGCGTGGAGTGCGACTCAGCTCGGCAGGAACGTGACGACGCTCGTGGGCGGGTTAACGACCTCCTAGGCGAGGTCGAAATAGAGAGGGGCCTGAAGTTGAAGGCAGAGGACGTCTCTGCTAGGCTCACGATGGAGGTCGCTCGGGATAAGGCAAAGATCCACACCCTAGAGACTGAGGTGTCCCAACAGAGAGGAGAGATTGATAAACTTTGGTCGGACATCACAGGTGAGTCCTCAGGTCCTGTGTCATTCCTCTTCCCGACTCTGAGGTGCCTTTTTGATACGGTTGGCGTAAAGGCTTGGGCAAGCCTTGAAGATAAGCTCACAGAGGAGGTGGTGAAGAGCCGAGACCTGGGCACCTCCCTCTAGAAAGAGCATGAAGCCCTATGCGTCACCGTCATCCTGGCTTGCAACGACCTCTCACTGACCCCTAAGCTAGAAGGGAGCTCCCTCGTGGTCTGTGCTACCCGGATCGTGGACCGGGCGCGTGAGACCACGAAGCTTGCGCTTGGCTTTGGCGTCCATCAGTTGTTCACGATAGCGCGTTCTCACTACACAAACATCGACTTGGTGGCGATGAGCCAAGGCTACGCATCTGGCTACACTGAAGCCCAGCTGGACGAGATCGAAAAGGCAGCGGCCTCTCCTACACGAAATTTAGTGAATCAGATAGAGGATGAGATTGTCCTTAAGTGAGTTGAGGTGTGGCACCCAGGGACTTGTAATTTGAACAAGTGTTTTGTATCGAGTTTGATTGAACAAACATTTAGTTTTAGTCATTTAAACACTTGTCCTCCTTTGACGTAAAAAGGTCGACGCAATCCGATCCTCCTGACGCTAGGTTTAGAAAGTTCATGGCATAGGCGACAAACTCTAATCACGCTGGTGAGCGAAGGTATGATAGCCGCCAGGGTTTAACCCCTTCGCAGTCCAACCAGTTTTACTCAGGGATTGTTCCCACAACTCTTATCTTTAAATCCTAGAGTAAGGAGGGGTCAGCTGCAAAAGAGGTGTCCGTGACTACTAGATATTCGTAACGGCTTCCCCGAATGAGGCCCAACTCCTAGCCGTTGCCTAGGTCGGGTGATGCGATCAGATCCATCCTGACGCTAAGGTTACAAAGTTTGAGGTGCAGGCGAAAAAGACTCTGATCACGTTGGAGAGCAAAAGCACCATAGCCGCTGGGGCAAGGGTTTTTTCGCGGTCCGCCTAGTTTTACTCAGTGTTCGTTTTCTGCGGCCTCTTGCCTTGGGCCCAAGACGTAGGAAAGGGTCGGACGCAATGAGTGTTCCTGAATACACATGCTCCCTTACCAACCCCCGAGTGGGGCCAGATCTAGGTCATTGTTGGGGTCAGGCAATGCGATCTGATCCATCCTGATGCTAAGGTCATAAGGTTTGAGATGCGGGCGAAAAAGACTCTGATCACATTGGAGAGCGAAAGCACCATAGCCGCTGGGGCGTGGGTTTTTTCGCAGTCTGCCCAGTTTTACTCAGCGTATGTTTTCCACAGCCTCTTGCCTTGGGACCTAAACGTAGGAAAGGGTCAAACGCACAAAAACTGAGGATACGATAATGCAACTGACAAGGGAAAGTACTTCTTGATTTTAGAAATATAATTTTTCCACATATATGGAAACAACTTGGAAGAAACTAGAGGCAAAACAACGTATCTGGTGGACATCTGGTGCATCGATGAAGAATTGGCCGCCGATGGTCTTGAGCTCGCAGGCGCTTGGTCGGGGCACCTTGGTGACGACATGTGGTCTTTCCCATGGTGGAGGGGCGGATGCGCGTGTCGTGCCCCGAGGCGGCTGGCGGTCTCGGTGATGTTGTGTAGCCCAAACAGAAACGCCTGTCGGGGCGACTGGGGTGAAATATGCCAAGGAGAGTGTTTCTCTCCCGGCGGGCTGTGTCATGTCATTGGAAAGAGAAAGAAAAGTGACGCAAGTCCTCCTAGGACAACCGGGGTCTCGGTGAACTGAGAGCTAGCGTTCTAGCCACACATAGTTGGAGTCGAGAAACTGGCTGCTCACGGGGACGCGGGCCTCTAGAGCACGCAACTTGTAGCTTCTTGAGGGCCTCAACGGCGACGTCGAGGCCGGTGGAGCACGGAGGCTGGACGGTGGTGGGAGCCCGCGCTAGTCCTCCCTCCGCTATGGAGAGGAAGCCTGGACTCCCTAAACACATGTGTATGCCCGGGGTCCAACTTACCCCGGGGCTAGCCATTCGAAGCCTGATGAAAACGACAAAATGCGCAAAGGCCCCCGACCTAGCATGCCAACCGTCGGTGCTCAGAATCACTGACTAGTAAATTTCTATTATTGCATGTGTTAGGCTCAGATGGTGTGCAAAGAGGACATAAAATGTATACTAGTTCGAGCTGAATGTCCCTACGTCCAGTGGTGAGCTGCCCGTGTTACTTGCACTTTGGTCTGTAGTAAGGGTTACAAATGGTCGAGAGACGGATGAGCTCCTAGGTCTCTAGTGAACGTGAAGTGGAGTTGAAGTACCTTTCATTGATTGAGCAAAATCCCCCTGGCAGGGTGCCAGGCCTTCCCTTTAATAGGCCAAGGGAAGGCTAGGCGTACATGAGAAAGAGAGAGGAAAAGAAGAAAGAGAAAAAATGATGAGAGAGTCCCCTCCTAGGTGCCGCACCACCCTCCTCTTTAGTAGGGGTGCCCTGGTATTGTAGGTGTTGATGGAGACGTTTCAACATTGCGTTGTTGATGGCGATGGACATGGCTCCACATCGTGACCCTGTTTGCTGCTGGCGCCACACCCGAGTGTCGTTAGTCATCAAGGCGCCTCACTTCATCGTGCCTAGCATCGTGGGCACCATGGGCCCCCTAGGAATGGCCTACCATGGTTACGGGTCATGTCGAGGCATGCCCACTCCCATCCAGTATTAGAAGTTTGACTCCGGTCTTAGGCTTTTATGTTCGTGGTAGTAAAGGAGGCACATGTCTTCATGGGATTCGTGCCCTCACCCAAGGGCAATCGCGTGCCCTTAGGGTTGGGTGGAATGGAGCACCCCTCCTAGGGGTCGGGCGAGGCGTGGCTCGCTCCCAAAGGGTCGGGCGAAGCATGGCCCGCTCCTTAGCGGCTGGGCGTGCCGAACCTATGCCCCAGGGGTCAGGCATGCCGGAACCTACCCCCTGGGGGTCGGGCGAATTCACGGTCATGTGCTCTGACCGTCCATTCGATTTTGATCATTAGAGGTCGTGAGTTTCCCTTCTTTGGGTACCTTAAAATTGGTACCTAACAGTAGCCCCTGAACCCCTGAGTGATCTAGATGGGATTGCTCGGGGGTTTTTTCGATTGTCCGAGGGTGCGTGCGAGCGCACTCTGTGGGTGTAGCCCCCAAGCCCACAGAGGAGTGAGTTACTCCTTCGCAAGCTTTTTCGTACGGGGAGACTCTGGGGAGTCTGCTGTGGCTTGCCAGGGTTCCTCAGTCAGGTTGTAATGGTTGATTCACCGTTCATGCGCGGCCTCAAATCTAGTCTCCTTGCGAGTTTGAGCCCTCAACCCCCGCGTGGAGCAGGGGTCCAGTTAAGTGGTCGGCTTGGCTTGTGATCATTCTCCCTCGAGCGTTTTCTTCAGAAAAATGGAGGAGTTGAGCCGTACCAAGCTTTTCCTCGTTGGGCGAAGCATGGTGCTCGACGAACTGCTAACGGGACAGTTCGGGTAGTGCCCTAGTTCCCGTTCACGGGGACCCAGCATGGGTCCGCTGGTGACCGACTCTAGATTCCTGACGGCCAGTCCATATAGTTCTCAGGTCCGTTCAACCGGTCCTGAGGGATCATTGTCTTTCTTTAAGGAAAAACCATGTACCGTGCATGGTCAAGACCCGAACATGGATTAGGATGCCCAGGGCGCCCCTGCACCCGGGCAACGGCCGTTAGCGGGCCCATCCCTTTCCACCACTCACTCTGAAGGATGCCTAGGAGCGGCTATCAAAAACCGTCGCGCGAGCTAGCCTCCAAACTCCTAGGCCTTCATGGGCCATATGAGCTTCTTTTAGCTTCGTATCCCACTTACCTGTAGCGGCTCGTGGCCCATCAGGACAGACGAACTGCCCTCCGGCACGCCCTTCGAGGGAGTGACTAGGGATGGCATGTGCACAATTATCGAAGGGGCGTGATGACAGGACGCAGCAGGCGCGTGGATTTAGGTGGGCGCCTTTCCCTATAAGTGGAGAGCCTCACCTCCCGTCTCAGGTTCGCTTAGTCACAATCTCGTAGCATCTGCTCCCCCTCCGCCAGCGCTAGGATCTCTTGTTCTTGTCCTTCCACCGCTGCTCTATCCTTAGTGCTAGAGTATCTCATCCTCCTTCTCCATGGAGTCATGGCATCGCTCCGATATCCTCCGTGCTCGCATGGAGACCCTGGTCAAGTGTGGGCTCCTCTAGGCGAAGACGGAGGCGGACGAGTGAATCGTGGCCGGCGATGAGGAGGTGCTGATGCCGCCCGATGGCTACGTCATCTCCTTCGTGCCATTCCACGAGCGCGGGTTTGCGGTCCCCCCACCGTTTCTTCTGGGGGCTATTGCACCACTACAGTGTCGAGCTACAGCACCTGAACCCTAACGGGGTTTAGCACATCGCCGCCTTTATCGCGCTATGGGAGGGATTCCTGGGGGTTGAGCCCCACTTCAAATTGTGGAAGTATTTCTTCTTCGTTTCCCTACAGAAGTAGAGAAAGAATGAAGAGGACCTGCCAGTGCCGATTGGATGCGTGAGCATTCACCTCCGAGGCCGTCGAGCATACGAGTACATGGCCACCACCCTTTCGAAGTCCAACAAAGGGTGGCACAAGCAATGGTTCTACCTAAAGAACGACGCTGATGCCCCTCTAGCGGTCTTCACCGGCCGCTTGATCAAGGAGCCATAGGAGTCATAGGGATGGGGCCCCATTGATGCAAAGAAGAGGAGGTTGGGTGACCTCCTCAAGGCCATCACGCTTCTGAAGCGCCACGGCCTCCACGCTACCGACGTCGTCGGGGCGTATCATGCGAGAAGGGTAGCACCACTAATGGCGCGCGCGCTCCCGTTGTATGAGATGACGCCTGAGGCGTCGCTTGAGGGGACAATGCTTTCTCAGGTGCCACTCCGCAACAGCGAGATCGAGCAGCGCATCCGGGAGGCGATGGAGGTGGATGCCGCCCGGTTTGAGTTCTCGATCCCGGGACATCCCGTGATGCGCCCGAAGCCTGACTTCATCGAGATGGTATGCTTTTCCTCTATTTACCTTCCTGGCCAACCTTTTCCTGCTTGCCCGGCTCTAAGTGCCGAAATCATGCAGCCTGGCTCTAAGTGCTGAAATCACGTCGTGACCCTGTTTGCTGCTGGCGCCACTCCCGAGCGTCGTCAGCCGGTTGGGGCGCCTCGCTTCGTCGTGCCTAGAGTTGTGGGCCCTAGGAATAGCCTGCCCTAGTTACGGGCTGTGTCGAGGCGTGCCCACTCCCATCCAATGTTAGAAGTTTGACTCCGGTCTTGGGCTTTTATGTTCGTGGTAGTAAAGGAGGCGCGGGCCTCTATGGGATTCGCACCCTCACCCAAGGACGATTGCGTGCCCTCAGGGTCAGGTGGAACGGAGCACCCCTCCTAGGGGTAGGGCGAGGCGTGGCTCGCTCCCAAAGGGTCGGGTGAAGCGTGGCCCGCTCCTTAGGGGCTGGGTGTGCCGAACCTGCGCCCCAGGGGTCGGGCGCGCCGGAACCTACCCCCTAGGGGTCGGGTGAATTCGTGGTCACGTCCTCTGACCGTCCGGTCGATTTTGATCGTTGGGGGCCGTGAGTTCCCCTTCTCTGGGTACCTTAAAACTGGTACCCGGCACTAGGCTACCGGTCCTCCCACAGGCCACAATCCACGTGAGCAAAGGCATGACAGAGCGGCATGGGCACGCAACATGGCGACAACCTAGTGGCAGGGCGGCATGCGACGTGGCGGTGGCGAGGCTACGCAGTGCAGGCTCCCGGCACAGCCCTATGTGGCAACAACAAGGCAGCATGGGAATGCGAACAGCAGGGCCGCAAGGCGGGTGCGGTGCAACAGGGGCGCAGAGCAGGCACGGGTAGTGGCACATTCGTTTGCTGCAGGACGCAATGAGTCGTCGATTTTTTTCTTCTTCTATTTGTTCGGTAGAACCAAAAATCATAACCGATTAAACTGAAACCGAACTTATCGGTTTCTTATTCTATGAACAACCAACTGATTTTTGTAAACCGAAGTTGTCTAAAGCTAAACAAATTTAATCGATTTTAGGATTTTTTTTAGTTGATGGTCAAGTTAATTTATGGTCCCTACTTTTTAGGCTTTTTAAGGTTAAGAAAATTCGTTTAAAGGGTATAGAAAAAGAATAGACTAATAAAAAGAATCTAAATTAGTTTAGTATATGTATTGATTTGACTGTTATAACAGGAAAAAGAGTCCAATATTATTTTGTTTTTTCAATTATAACTTTGTGCTTCGTTTAGTGTTCAGACAAAAAATTTGGTCATTTGGTACTAAACTAAGTCGTAAATTGCAAAAAATGGAGACATTTAAAAAAATAAATGAATAATTTTAAAAAAAGAAATGAATAAATTTAGTAGAAAAGTAGTTTATCAGATCCCAATCAATTTGTCGCTTTAAACCTATTGCCCACTACTAATTATGTGGTTCCAAACCATGCCTGATAAAAATAAAATAGAAGGAGCATTATTTATATTAGTAATTTTTTTTATATATTTAGTTAATATAAATTGAGATTGACTGATCGCTAAATGCGAGCGTTTATTTTGTTATCTGAGCGAGTATAACCAAGCAGACCCATGCTCCTCCCGCCTAAGCAACCCTTCCCGCGCTTTCTCCCGCCAATTTTTTTTGCGGCGGCGGGAACACATAGATAACGAAAAGGTACAAGCCCCATCTTCTTTCTCAATTTCTAACACCAGCTCCCATTCCGAATCCGCGTCACCACAATTCTCTCCACAAACAAAGCCCCAAAGGGGAAGGGCCGCCATGAAAGGGCGCGTGGTGAAGCTCCGTGAGGCGCACAAGGCAGGCTCGCCGGCCCTCTGTTCCGCCTCCTGGGGCCCCAGCGGGCAACATGTCGTCACCGCTTCTGCTGCCGACACTGCCGTCCTGATCCACGACGCCGCCACGGTGCTCGCCGGCGGCCGGGGCTCGGGTTCGTCGCCGGTGGCTACTATCCGTCTCCACAAAGACGGCGTCACTGCACTCGCAGTCGCGCCGGGCCCCAGCGGCTCTCTGGCATCGGGATCCATGGACCACTCCATCAAGTTCTACACCTTCCCAGGTTCGTGGATCTCACCGCCCTGAGGCGTTTATTATATGATTCGATAAATTTTCTTCTATTTTCTTACTTTACACGGCCAGATCTGTGACATGTCTTCTGACCTCTGCAAGCAGAGGGGAAGTTCCAGAGCAATGTCGCCCGATTCACCCTGCCGATCCGATCACTCGCCTTTAACAGAAAAGGCACCCTGCTGGCGGCCGCAGGCGACGACGACGGCATCAAGCTGATCGCGACCATTGACAACACCATCTCGAAGGTGCTCAAGGGACACAAGGGCTCCGTCACTGGGCTGGCGTTCGACCCGAGGAACGATTACCTAGCATCCGTCGACAGCTTCGGTACCGTCATCTATTGGGATCTTTGCATTGGTGCTGAGGCCCGTACTTTGACGCGTGTCGCTCCCACATTTCGGTCGGATAACTCGGTCAGGAATGTTCTGTGCTGGAGCCCTGATGGTCAGACCCTTGCTGTGCCTGGGTTGAGGAACAATGTGGTGCTGTATGATAGGGACACAGGGGAGGAGGTGTGCACGCTCTATGGAGATCATGAACAACCAGTGAGCTGCCTTTGCTGGTCTCCCAATGGGAGATACCTGGCCAGTGCTGGCCTGGATAGGCAGGTGCTCATCTGGGATGTGAAGTCAAAGCAGGACATCGAGAGGCAGAAGTTTGACGATAGGATATGCAGCTTGGCCTGGAAACCAAATGGAAATGCTTTACTTCTGATTGATGTCATGGGCAGGGTTGGCATTTGGGAATCAGTCATACCTTCGACTATGAAGTCACCTAATGAGGGCATACCTGATCTCAACTCTACTAAGGCTCCTCTATTTGACGACGATGACGATGACGATGACGAGGACGAGGAGAAGCCAAGTACCTCTGGTGGCTTGGATGATGATATGGATGAAACTCTTAGTGATTCAACACCTTTCAGCCACAAGAGACCAAGGAGGAAGTCCACATTCGACAGAGATAGTGATAATGAGGATTTAATACATCAAATGGAATCGACCAAAAGAATGAAAGATAAGCATAATAAAAAAGAGGATGCTGGAAAGGCAAGAGGTGATTCTGCCACTTCAGCAAGGCTAGTTACTGCAAGAATGCAAGCTGCTTTCCAGCCTGGATCAACACCACCTCAGCCTGGCATGCGAAATTTCCTCGCATACAACATGCTTGGAAGTATTACTACTATTGAAAATGAGGGGCATTCACATGTGGAGGTGAGATCTGCTGTTACATGTTGCTTTGTAGCCGTATGTGATCAGTCGATTGCAGCTTGAATGTGGATCAAGCCACCTGATGCTATTTCAGTTCCTCCTTATAGAGTACAATAACTATTGTATTTACATTTTCCAGGTTGACTTCCATGACACAGGAAGAGGACCTAGAGTTCCTTCCATGACAGACTATTTTGGTTTCACAATGGCTGCAATGAATGGATCAGGAAGTGTGTTTGCAAATCAATGCAAGGGTGACAAGAATATGAGCACTCTAATGTACCGCCCTTTTGGTAGCTGGGCTGGTAACAGTGAGGTACGTTATTTGCATGTCACACTTAGGTAATACAAGTTCAACAAATGAAAATCTTGAAGTTTGTATTTGTTTACTATTTATTGATGCATAATGTACTTTATATTCAAAATTAGTGGTCAATGAGATTTGAGGGGGAAGAAGTGAAGGCTGTGGCTCTTGGTGCTGGATGGGTTGCTGCAGTCACAAGCTTAAATTTTTTGCGCATTTTCACCGAAGGAGGCTTGCAGGTTATATTAAGTTTCCTCACATCTACAATTGAAACCTTCTATATTTGTCTAGTTTTATTCTTGTCTGGGACATAGTGAAGATCATTTTGCTTAGAGCAAGCTGCTGCCATTTTAGTTCCCAGATACAAATGAACTATGTTATTAATTTCATGTTCACGCCTTCCTACGTGTGCTCCCTAAGGCTGAAATTGTTATAGGTATTAAATTGTTGACAACATTTTTTTATACCACTCTTGATTCCCTCTCAAAGACCACAATCAAAAGGAAAGGAGAAACAAACACAAATTCATGTCCATTGATAATGCAAGCTGAGGATTATTTATGGTCTGGGTGGTATTCAATGTTCTGTTTTTCTTTGAGGACCGAAAAAGGAAATACAACTGCTGTAGACTCTTATGGAGAGGACTTTTAGTTTAGCAGATGTTGTCTATGTGAGGTGGCAAATCGTAATAGTTGTCTAAAATAGGGGAAAAGAGAAGTCCAATCAGTTTAAGAGTTTGAGTAAGGAAGTTGTATAAGATATGATAGAATCCAAGCTCAAGTTGAGGTCCATGTACTATTAGTTTTTTGTGAATGTGCCTTCGCGCGCTTTTCATTAAGAGGAGAAAACTGTAGTCAGAAGTTTGCAGGTATACATTCTAGGAACGTGAGGGGCATCCCCGAGAACGCAACCTAGTAGCAGTGCATAGTAGGATTTAGTCATATAGACTATCTGGAGATGTGTAAAAGATAGACACAAATAATGGAGAATGTTATGGCAGCCGCGGTTGAGAGGGAGAGAGGGGGCCGGCCGGGGGCCTTGCCCACGGCTGAGCAAGAGAGAAGGCTTTTCCTTCTAATTCCTGCTTGATTAGATTGATACATCTCCTCTCGTTATATAGAGAGGCTTACTTGACCCCTAAGCAAGAAATCCTTGTACCCTAACTCTAATGGGCTATATTGCCAACCTAGGCCCAATAGGCCCATGACATACGCCTCTAACACTACACCCCTCCTGGACAAGCAACTCGTCCTCGAGCTACATCTAACCAGCTTGACTTGACACAAACCTAACGCCTAAAAATAATCCTTTTACATCTCGGCTCATTTCATTACTCACTCTGAAATGGATTTGGACTCTTTATTTTGGCGACCTCTTCAATTGAAGGTGGACACCATCCAAACACAATAACTGCACACATACAGCCACTTGGATTGCATGGTGCATGTGGCAAATGGCCTGACGTCCTAAAAAACAAGAGCTCTACAGCCCATGTAGCTTGGCCACCGCATCTAGCCTGAGCCACCAGCCCAGACCAAACCCCATATGACTAGGTGAGCTTGGCGCAATGGCAGCCACTCAACTCGTCGAGGAAAAAGGAGCTTCGCCAGTCTTTGCCGCCAGCCTGAGTAGCAACAAGAAGGCAGCAAGATGGCCGTGTAGCAACGGCGACCAGCGGAGGCGCCCCTGCGACAACCAGCAGAGGCACCCCTGCAGCGACCAGTGGCGGAATGTGGTGGCCCTTTGTGGGACATGGTTGTCGGTTGCTACACGCTTTCTCCCCGCTGGAAGGTGACATCTCTGATACCAGATGTTATGGTGGCGGCTAGGGTTGAGAGGGAGAGAGGGGACCGACTGGGGGCCTTGCCCATGGCCGAGCAAGAGAGAAGACTTTTCCTTCTAATTCCTGCTTGATTAGATTGATACATCTCCTCTCCTTATATAGAGAGGCTTACTTGACCCCTAAGCAAGAAATCCTTATCTCTAATTAAGCCTAACTCTAATGGGCTATATTGCCAACCCAGGCCTGATAGGCCCATGACATACGCCTCCAACAGAGAAACACATCTCCATATTTCCAGTTGCTATCACCCTTCTTATTTCTATTTTGTACAGTCACTCCACATCTCTAAATGCAAGCAATGTAATCTGCTTCTGAATTTGTTACAAGACAGCATGGATCTCTCCATGGATACAATATCTCTTATACAAGACAAAGCAGAATCAAAACACTAATCAACCAATTTTTTTTGGCAGATGCATATCCTCTCAGTCAGTGGCCCGGTTGTTACAGCAGCAGGTTATGAAGACCAGCTAGCTATTGTGTCACATGCTTCTGATTGTCTGCCCTCAGGAGATCAGGTATTTGTCAGGGTTTTAATTTGCTCTAGTGTTAAGCTTAACAGTGGCCTTATATACGTTGTGCCAAAGCTGCTGTATGGTTTTAAGTACTGACCTATCCCTTTGGTGTTACGCATACTTTTCTGTGAGTAATGATGCTGTAAGAACTAAGTATGTGTGACTGATACTGACAGGTGCTGGATGTTAAAGTATTCAACATATCTGAAGGGGCACAATCAATGTCTGGTCGTCTTGTTTTGACACCATTGTCTCAATTATCTTGGTTTGGATTCAGTGAGAATGGCCAACTTAGTTCATATGATTCCAAGGTTTGTATGACCTACAAGTATGTTATGTTTAACATAGCTTCAGTGATATCAATATCAAGAATGTTTTAAATGAGCAACCAAATTTTCAGGGAATACTGAGGGTTTTTTCCAGTCAGTTCGGTGGAAGTTGGCTTCCATTATTTAGGTATTGAATATACTCTACTGGATAAACACTCATGTTATTGCTACAGCAAAGAAAATCACTCTATTTGATTTCAGTTCGGTGAAGGCAAGAAAATCCGAAGATGAAAGCCATTGGGTGGTCGGTTTGGATGCAAATAATGTATTCTGCATTTTATGCAAAACCCCTCAATCTTATCCACAGGTATGATTTGTTTCTTTTCAGTTACTTTCATATTAGTGGAACTTCTGAAGTGTAGATAGTTCCAACAAATATTTTTTTTCTCTGTTGGAAACTTGGACAAAGTTTCCTCACTACAAACTGGCCTGTCCCTTTGACTGCTTCTGATCTTAGGTGATGCCCAAGCCTGTGCTAAGCATACTTCATCTGTCATTTCCCCTTGCGTCATCAGACCTTGGGGCTAATAGTTTGGAAAATGAGTTCTTGATGAGGAAGTTACAGCTGTCACAGGTTCATACTGTTCCTTTTCAGTTCTGTACTGTGTTATATGTGTTCTGTTATCTGTTTATTAAAATTGCTATTTATCTCAGATTCAAAATAAAATGGAAGAAATGGCTGCTTTGGGCCTTGACACCACCACATATGATGATGAAGCATTCAACATGGAGGCAGGACTTGACCAGTGCATTTTGAGGCTCATCTCTATCTGCTGCAGTGGTACCAGACTTGAACTAAAAGGATTTATGAATTTTGGTGTTGTATGAAATTTATAGTCTTCTTTTCTTGTTTTCCCAAAGGTGATAAGCTCGTTCGAGCTTCTGAGCTTGCAAAATTATTGACACTAGAGAAGTCAATGAAGGGAGCGCTAACACTAGTGACCCGCTTGAAACTTCCCATGTTGCAAGAGAAGTTCAGCTCCATAATTGAGGTAAAGGCCACAACCCTTAATTTCTACTTCGATTGAACCTATCTAATTTCTAGACTTGATTCATGTGCTTTTCTATGTAAGAAAAAGAACTGTGCGGAAACTTTTAGCCAGGATCGGTTTCAACACAGGCTTGATTCAACTCTTTAATCAATTTGACAAACATACCTTCATGTAATCTGATCTTGTAGAAACACGTCAAGAGTGTACCAATCTCAGAATATCTTGTCGTCCTCATGTTCCACCTCTAGGCAGTCCTTACAAGGTTCCATGGCTGCAAACCTGTACAGGAGTTCCATCCTCCTAGCAGCGGTCAGGGGGCCTTGAGCTCCACCTGCCCTAGTGTTGGACCCGCCCTATAATTCCAAATCTCTTAATCTAGCAACCACCGTACTAGGAATTTATTATTGAAGTTAATCTATAAATTTTATTAGCCACACTTAATGTATAAATCTACGAATTTTATCAGCCACACTTAATGTAAAAATATTCTTACAGTCTTGAGCACCTTGTTCAATTGATGATTGTAGAGTTTCCTGTTTCAGGAGAGGATGTTAAACAATAAAATAATAGCTGGGACAGGAGGATTTTGCTCCAATGCTACAATCATGACAAACACACCAGTGCTGACCGCTCAGGCAACTCTACCTTCTAAGTTTATGCAAGATGGGAACAGTTCGCTGGAATCTTCATTACCCAAACTGAATCTTGTCAATCAACAATGCAGTTCAACTGAACCAAAGAAGTCAGCAGGAGAACAAGGGATTGAAATTAAGGATAGCACTGGAAAAGTTTCATCTGCTTTTATTCCATCTACCAAGGTGCCTAAAAGCAGCGAAACAAAGAAACACAGAAATGGAGCATCCAATGCAGCTGTAGTCGACCAGAATCAGGAAGGAGGCATTGATCATACTGGTGCAAAAAAAATGAGCACTGAATACTGCAATCGAGCAGAGCCTCAGCGGCCAGTTAACCCTTTTGCAAAATCATCTTCCAGCAAAGAACAGTCATCATCCCTTTTGGATTCCATAAAAAAAATGAAAGTTGACAAACCCAATAGTAGAATTTGAAAAATAATTGTTCTCATTTATGTCATGGCCTGTAGGAGGGGAACCAACTGTTAGGCATCCACTGACATCTGCAGTATCTAGTTTGCTTCTGATGGCATATGTAATAACCATTCACTTTCTAAATTTGTTACTTGATGGTTTGGTGGATTACTGCTGTTGGGATAGATCAACATTATGTGATGTATTCCCCCTGTTTATGAAATTGGTTCATTTGTGAATTGCTTTGTCATATAATATTGCTTCTGGTCTTATCACCTCTAATGCTTGTATGCCTTGCAGGTATGTAAGGCTTCGTATCAACTTGACTCTTGAACCCCCCCCCCCCCCCCCCCCCCTCTTCACAATATATTTTTACACTTTCCTAGAACAGGCAGTGTCATGACCTGATGGTGTCCCAATTGAGACTTTTTAAACACACACCTTGAACTAAGACTCACCAAACCCCTCTCAAACCTTGGCCTAAGCCGTTGGACTTTCTCATCACATGTTTGGAACCCAGACTTTTACCATCGAGAGACTCTGAACCATAGCCCTAGCTCAATCCCTTTGCTGGTCAGGACCGACTTTATCAACCCCTATGGTAACCCTTTACCTATGCTCTCTAGGACAACTACTCCAAATTTCGCTTACCAACTTTCTAATCTCTAATCAAGCTAAGTCAACTAGTGTCAACCCTAGTCAACTCTATAGTTGACTTAATGAAATTATTCAAGAAGTGCTCTATAACTCTTAGAGGTTTATACCAACTTCCTAGATGAAATTAAAAACCCTCCAATATCAATCTTTTTTCTCTAAATCCAAAATCTTAAATTCAGTGTTCTGTCGGATAGTCTGGTTTCCTGCCGGACAGATCATTTTTTAGTAGAATCCGTTTGGGTGAGCTATCTCTCCCCCCCACCTTGGCCCCACATTTTCGAAACGGAGATAACCTAGCTGCTGGTTCAGCCCTCCCACGCCCATTCCACTCCCTCTCCATTCTCCCTCTCTCCTCAGAACAAGAACTCAAGAACAAAGTTTCAAAAAAAAGAACTCAAGAACAAGGAAGAACTCGAGAGAAAGAAAGAAAAGAGAAGAAAAGGAAGAGAAAGAAAAGAAAATCAAGGAGTAACCAAGATTCATCATCTCAAGGAGGAAATGCACATAATCACCTCCATCTCCATTCTTGGGTGAGCTCAAAAATCCCCTCTCCATTCTTCTTGAAATCTCCACTCAAACCCTATCTGTTGCCTTCTCCATGCATGGATGGAAGATGAAGGTTTCTAGATGCTCCATTACCTCAAGTGTAAACTTAATGTCCTCTCTTTATCAATCATCTCATGCATCTCTCCAATTTCTCTTAGAATTAATTTGATTTTTGCAAGAAAATGAGAAGGCTCCAATCCATCCTTCTCAAAGCAAGGAAGAGCAAGAGCTAGGTGCAAGCCCAGCTTCTTGTGGCATTCTGCGCTTCCTCTGTCAAGCCGACGAAGTTGTGGAGAACCTTCAGTAGTAGTGAAGCCGGCTCGGCATAAATCAGATTGAGCCATATAACCTCCCCGTCCATCGCGTCGAGGTTGGCTAGGTCTGGCCGCACCCTTGTATCGGTCATTGCTCAGGTCTGTGTCACTTATGTTCTTGTGACCCCGCTCTTTGCTCGCTGTTCGTGCCCCTTGGTCAAGGCCAATTTACGGCGTTGCTCGTGATGTTTGGGTTGATCTGATGTGAATATGTGATGATCCGTACTCTGCTTTTGTTATCTCCTCTGCTCTCCAGACTTGGAGAAGTAACTCGTCTTCTCAGATAATTAGGATCTAGAGATGTGGTGTCATATTCACCCGTCCACTCTGAAATTTGCCATATTCTGTTATTATATGTGTAAATGTATTGTTGTATAGTAGATGTAATGCATGAAAGCTGAAATTGGTTCGGTTTAGTTGTTGTATCAATCTGTACTTAATTTCATGTCTTGACGTTGATGTAGTTTGAGTGCATGTTCAATTAGTAGTTGGTTATGATGGTGATAGTCATGAAGAATTTGCTTATGTAGACACCGAGTGTTATTGAAAATGCAAAAGGCGCGAGGACAACATCCTCCATTGTTGCCAAGAATCAAAATGGTGACTACATGAGTAAGCACTTTGAAGAATTTTCTAGGATTAAAGGAGTTGCCTTATCTTTAGAAGAAGCCTTAAGCCTTGTATGGCCCTTATAGGATTTATTTTCCATGAATACATGCAGGTACTACTCAGAACACTAACCACACTGAAGGAAAGAATAGAGAAAATTGCACAGGCTCCAAAAGGATTTCTTTCTCAAGTTCTTTTCACGTAGTTTTGAAATATTTGCTTCATATGTCGTACGTCCTATCCTAATTCATAATTTTGTAGTTTAGAATATTCAGTTGAATATATATGATATTCTTTTTTTCCAAAGGGAAGGGGGACTTATATTAAATCTTGGCACAGTACATCCTCAAATTACACATAAAAAAATTAAACTAAAAAATACATAATATTCTATCCAGATTTTTTCATCGTCGTCTTCTCCAATGGCTTCTCTCGAACGTCGGAGCCAAAGTGTAGTTCCTATGCAAGAATCCAACGATCAAACCCAAAACATTGGACATGCCACAAGATCCAATGCTTCGGAATCAGTCTAAAATGCATCTACATTGCTGAAAGAATATCGACAGTTGCATCGTCGAGGTACGACATAGGATGCAGATTCATTACCTCGAGACGTTGATTTCCTCTCCACGACCATCGACGATGAGATCGATGACCCGGAGTCGCTATCCTCGTAGGGAGCTTCCAGAAGCACTCATCCCCTTGTAGATAAAGGCCACAAATTGGTCGCCTGCCAATAAAATCAATGCCTGCAACTGTGATCTTGTCGTGATAATCACTGAAGTCATCGCAGGATACACGATCCTGACCGAAAATCATCTGATTTCACCAGAAATTTATTTAGACTCAACCCTAAGACACTAGAAAATAATAGAAAAAGGATGGGTCCCCTCCCCTTCTTGTCTTCGGCAGACGCACCAGAGAGAAAGAAGAAGAGGAGCCCTAGGTTCGACGGCGGCGGTGGCGGAGCGAGGAGCAGATAGGTGGCGGCGACTTTAACTATATATGATATTCAATACAAGAAGAACAATTCCTGCATGCTTTGCATGCTCTTCTTAAAGATGAAATATATTTTGCATAGAGTTTAAAAAGGTAATCACATTTGAACCTGTACACTATCTCCTTAACTAATTTATTTGCTATCTGCATGATTAACTTGACTTGTGGTATTGTGTAGGATCACTCAAAGGATGTTGGATTCCTCAATGTTCCCATTTTAAACTACCAGTACATGCAAACCATTTTTGGTTGTGGCGTGGCTACTAGCAGGTTTGCAATGGGGTCAAATGAGGTACTGGGGCAACCTTCTACTGAACAAGAGACCATTGATGTTGACAATGATGCACCAGCACATGCAAAGGAAGACCCTTCTGCAAGCAAGGATGAGGAAAAGGCTGAAGAGAAGAAGAAGAGGAAGAGGGTGCTGAGTGAAGAAGATGTGGCTACAATGACAGCCATGATTGATGCCATCTAGGGGCTTAACCATGCAGTGAATGAAGGCAACCACAATGAGGCAACTCCTAGCATCTATGAAGCAGTGATGGGAGTCCCCAACATCACTAGGCTTGAACTTATGATCTGTCTCAACTACCTGATGCAGTACAAGGGCCCTGCTATGGTTTTTGTGGGAATGGTAGAATCTGACAAAGAGTTGTGGTGCAGGACTCATCTTGCTTAGCTTGGCAAGTGAAGGAGACATGTTTGAGGCATAGTAGCTGTTGTGCAATGCATGGACTTCAGTAGTTAACCTGTAACACCCCAGGTGTTTAGCTCCTTAATGGCATTGCATTTGCATGAGCATAAGCAAGCATCATTCATTTCATGCATAAGCTTATGATATGTTTATATTTTATGTGAAGTAAGAAGTGAGTAGTGTGCAAAACATAAGTACCTTATGTGCAATTTCCTTGTGAGACATGTCAACCACTTTAGTGTAACATAACTAGCAAGTGTTATGCAACACACTCATGCAACATGTGCAACATGGGCTTGCAACATTTGGGTGAAAGTATTGAAATACTTGTTCCAAAGAATATGACACTAGGAACTTTATGCGACCAATATGTAGAGTGGTTAATTAGGTCTTATAACACCTTAATTACATTTAGGGTAAGTAGTGGAGCAATGTTCATGTTGACCAAAATTACCAAATTACCCTTCCAAATGTTGTTGACCAAGTTGGGAACCCTAGAGTGATCTGGTTTGACCAATTAAAAAGTCCAGCTTAGAAATCTTGCATGGAGAAGCAACCTTAAGTAAAGTTGTAGAGAATTTCATGAGGAACAAAAGTTCTAATATGGCCATCTCATGAAAATGACCAGAACATGCTCAAAAATGGCCCACAAGTCAGCTTGAGTGGTGATCAACACTTAGAAAAAATTCTAAGTCTGGAAATTGGACTTTTCAGTTTCACTGTACCTCACTTTAGCAACTTGTAACTCACAAACTAGGCCAAACCAGTCCTGGAGCCAATTGACAAAGTTGTTGTCCACACATAGCTCTACAACATTGTCAATATCACCATCACCTAGTTCTAAATGGTTTAGGAGATATGGTGTCTAGAAAATCGGGTTTCAGTCGGCTTAGTGACTGAAACTAAGTTTCAGTTTCAAGGGGCACCACCTTGGAGCCTTGTAGTTTCAAATCCAGGCCGAACCAGCCCAAACTCCAATTGACAAACTTGTAGTCCTCATGTAGCTCTACAATTTTGGTATTATCATCTTCTTCTAACTCGAGCTGGATTAGGAGATGTAGGAGCTCAAACTTCGGCTGTCAGTCACTTTTGCCGGCTTCCATTCAGAGTTCAGAGCACTGAGTGACCGACCGTTTCAGGCCATCGCCGCCGCGTGTCCTCCACGCGCCACGCGCGACCTGGCGCCTTGGCCAGCTGCCGAGCGCCTTGAAGAGTATCTCTGCGGTCGTCCAGACCTCACCCTCCCATTCCCTCCTCCTCCTTCCCTCTCTCATCTCCAGAGCGGAGAAACCGAGCCGCCATTGCCGCAGCTGCTCCGGCGTGCTCGCACGCGCTCTCCACCACGCCACCGTGCCTCCAAACCGGCCACCAGCTCCGCCTTGAGCCCCTCTACCCCTCGTCCCATCCCTGCCCTCAGACGCACCTCGGTAAGGCCAAATCGCCAGTTCTGCCACCGCAAGACCTCGCCGGCGTTCTTCCGCGCAGCGACTCACCGTGGCTAGGGTCCTCTGGGCTTCCACGGCGCGTGCTAGTAGGTGCTTTAGGACCGGGGTAGTGCGGGGATGCTCACCGTGGGTCTAGGATAGAGTCCCTAGGTCACCGCCGGCGAGGAGCTCCACCACCGCCCCGCCGGGCCGCCATGCGCGCCGGTGAACCCTCTCCTGTAGCTCCGCCCCGCGTTTCTTTAGGTCAGCCGGTGCGGTTTTGGGTGCTGACCGTGTTGGTGCCGTTGGCCTCACCGGAATCGCCACCGCCGGCGAGCTCCGACCACCGCCGTTCCTCCCCTGCCTCTGTCTCGCTGACAAGTGGGGCCCGCTCGTCAGAGCGCGCGCGGGCGGGACGGCCGAGCAGGCTGCGCGCGCGAGCGCTGTGGGCCGCGTCCTTTCCCGGGCCGGCCCAGTATAAAATGAGATCTTTTTCAGTTTTATTTATTTTGCTACAGAATTTTGGTTAAGTTTGGAAAATGTAGATCTAGGGTTTTACTTGCTCAAAAATCATGAGATAAATTTTGTTAGAATCTACATGAGGTGTAGTATTTTAGAAAAATATGAGTTTGCTATGTGATGTTTAGTTTTTGGGATATTTAAATAGGTCTTTGAAATGTGTTTTAAATCACATGCAAACTTGTTTAAATTATATCTTGAGTTTCAGTGTTCCAAAAATTATGAAATTTGGTGGGTAGGCTAATTTATACTTGCTCTAGCTCTGGTAAAAATTTGGACAGTAGTGCTTAAGTACTTTTCAAGTTATAATGCTATCTTGTTATTTTAGGAAATACTTAAATGAATTTTAGTAATTTTTCTACATGTGCAATGTTCTTATAAATTTTTGGAGAATGTCTTGGTACCCTAGAGTGTCCAAGAAAATTAAGAAATCTATTGTTTGACACTTTTGACTATGCTTTGTTATTTATACAAAAATCAGCCTTTTTGGCTTGGGAATTTTGTGTAGGAAGTTCCTGTGAATAAATTGAGTTCAAAATTTTACAGTAGTCTCTTTGTGGGTCAGAGAGTCTCCTGTAATTTTTGTAGAATTTTAGGAGCAGTTTACATCTATGATTGAAATTCCACTTAATTACTTAAGTAAATTAAGAAATGGGTTTAAATAAATATTCTAGGTGGGCACACCTTACTTTCTGGTGTTTTTGTGACATTTGTGAACTTGTAGTAGTATTAGTTTGGTCTTAGAGAATGTTTGCCACATCAATAAATATTTAACCTTTACAATGTTAGGTTTTCTGGACAGCTGATAGTATTTCTAGGTTTGACCTTGGATAAAGGTGGTTGCTGGAAAACTTGTAAATACCAAAGTTGTAGTAAAAATTGTAAATGAGCTTGTGTCAAAATTTGGGAGCATTTGACTTAGTAGTTTGGGAGTTATTTCTGTTTAAAGTGCCAGTCCAGAATTTACTGCTCTCTGTTTAGAGAGAACAGATTCTGGAACTTTGGAATTTCGATTAGGTAAACTTTGGAATTTAGTGTTGTGATCTGAAAACATTTTATGGTACATTTCTTAAGCTTTCCAGGTTGTCTTAGATCATATCTTTTGGAGTTGGGATTCTCCAGTTATGTTAGAATCCTTGAGCTGCTGTCCAGAATGTTTTACTGTGGTAACCTAAGTAATATTACTCTTGTATTGTTAGGTGTTAGGGCCTTAACCGAAGAGGAACAACTATATCTTAGGTTGGGTAGATTAGGTAAGTACTTCTCCATCGGAGAAGAGATTTGCACGTACTAATAAAATAACTTGAATAGAGTATTTTATTTCTGAAATGCATTTCATTCCGAGCATGTTGCACCCATTTATGCATCCATGGTATTTATTATGCATTCATGCAATAGGTGTACCGGAGGGAGTAACTCTCCTCGAATTCGAGCCTGTAATTCCGGAGGAGAACCAGGAGCAGCAGGAGCCCGAGGATCCAGCAGGCGAAGGAGACGCCGCTGAAGACTTGCCGGAGTGCCCTGACCACCGGCCTTCAACTTTTCTCAAAGGCAAGCCCCAGTGCATGCTGAACCTACTGTTTTATAAATTAATCTTGAGTACTTTTAATTGTTTACTGCATTAAGTTGTAGGAGTTGTATGAAAATAATTGTTGCATTATACCTGTCCTTGTCCAGATATCGTACTTAATCCTATATTAGGTTTAGGCACGTGTCAATGCTTAGCCCTGCTTAGTTCGGTAGAAGTCGGGTGATTTCCGGTCATCCGCGAGATGTAGGAAGGAGTCACGAGTGGCTTTTATGGCTATCGTGGATGGAACCATGCCTTAAAATGAAATTGAGACTGGGCGGGAGTTCGATAGTACAGCCGCAAGACACTTCACGTCTTGGGTGTGGAGCTATGCCCGTCTGAGTCGTTTAAGGACCGATTCGCTGTACGTCCTTAAGTCATGTTGAACGCAGTCTAACACTTAGTTGGCCGGATAAGCCGTTCCGACCGCGAAGTCGAGTAGTATGGTTCAGGCCGGGAATCGAATGGTAGGTTGCATCTTGGAGGAGAGAAAGGATGTGCTTGGGGACATTGGCGTGAGACAAGGGGGGGTTAGAGTCCCTATCACCTGGCAGAGTGTCGCCCTTGGGGACGCGACATTATTCGGGCCCGCGATTCCTGAACTGTATAAAAGATGACCTGAGCAGCCTTCGCCAGGCGTGACTCGGTGAGTGTTAGAAATACCCCTCCAGCTGGATAGGAATTCGATTCGAATCGCCGTCGCTCCCGGTTAGTGAGCACTTGACTTGAGCAGCGGCAACGTAGACCTCATTAAATGAACTGGTGGTTAAGGGAATGATACAATGTTGCCATAATGATATACCTACTATGGATATAATAATCATGTTGTTTGATTATAATCAAGTGCATGTTTAGTACATGTGCTAAGATAGACGACAGGTAAATGCTAAAAATAACTGCTAGTACAGGTTATAAGAGTTTCAATTACTTAACTTATGCCTTTATGCAAAATGTTATGTCAGCTAGCCCCTTGTGTAAGCCTTGCATAATCCTTGGTGTCATCTTATTTCTGGTTTTCGACGGGTAAGTCTAGCTGAGTACATTCCAGTACTCAGGGTTTATTCCCTCCTGTTGCAGATGATATGCTCTATCAAGGCTTCTGCAAGACTTGTCTCCACCCTGCGGGTGAAGAAGACTAGATCACTTGGGCGTGATCATCTTTTATGTACTTTTCTCATGCTTTTGCGGGATGTTGATCATCAAGACTGGCAGTAGTTAAACAACGGGTGTGTTTATGCTTCCGCTACTTTTATAAACTGGGTTTGTAATAATTGCGACTCCGTGTGTGTAAACTTATTCCAGAACTACTTGCGAAATGTAACGTATGATGTTGTATGTTGAATGATGCGATCTTGGTTGTAAGCAAGTTGGTTTGAAATCCTTCGTGGTTTCGATTGACTACCGGGATTATATGGGCTCAAGTTCGAAAATTTGAGCGCTTCGGTGCTTGTTTTTGTACTTGTGCTCTTATAATTTGGTCGGTTCTGTTATAGACTTTAGTAGTTAACCCATCATTGATAACTAGCTTGAGATGTAACTCTTAAACTTAGTTAGGTTAGGTAGATGTCATGATGAAAAACTTGAACTACATTTGTCATGCTTAGCTGCTGTAAGATGCATTGTAGACTGGTACTTGCTATCTATGCTATCTGCCTCGATGAATGATATCCCTTGGCTGCAGTGCTATGTATTTCTATGAATGTGCTATTTCTAGTAATGTGTTTTTGAGTTCTATCTATGCATCTCTGCAATGATGAAGAAGTTTTATGTTGTGTTTGTTGGCCGCAAGCCTGGAGTTTATCCAACGTGAGCTGACTGTCACTCCCCAAGTGTCAGGTTATCCAAATAACCTTCACGCTAGCTATGGAAGTTACCATGAAGCTGAGCAAGCATTAGCAGAATAACAACGCACAAACAGAGAGATGAATGAACTCAAGGTGACTGAAGAGATAATGGTTCAAAAAGTTAAAGAGTTCAAGGAACCAAACAAGATTATGGCGTTCGGTCTGAAGGACTTAACATTAATCTTATTGATTCCCGTGGTAGTGTACCAGGCGTATTTGTTGTATTAGAAGTAGGTCGGTCATATTAGCTAAGGCCTGAAACATATACCCGACATATGTGATGTATCATGAACTTATGTATCAGACAATGCATTTGCAACCCATGTTCATATAGCTTGAATGTTCTATCTCTATCTGTGGTGCCTCTCATGTTATCTCTGCATTGTCTGAATGTTAACAGACATTGAATTGAGACCAATGAACTTAGCATTACCATTTATGAACGAAGTGCACCAATCACTTTAAGTTGACTAGAATACATTAAGATAGCATTACAGCAACATATCCCAAGTTCTGACCATAACATCCTTTACAAAAGAGGTGCCCCATTCAGTTTCCACGACTGGCCTTGGCACATTCAAAAGGGGCGACCTTGTCGCAGTCAGCAGTTAGGTCCTAACTCTAACACTGTTGTCCATAGCAGACCAAGCATCCATGAGGCCATGATGCTACTAAATTACACTTGCACCGACCAGAAGTTCCTTATGCTAGACCTGACACTAACAGCAACTAACAACCAAGCTATTAGCTAAGACAGCTAACACCAAGTAACCCTTGATAGTAGGCAGACTAACAGGCTACTGGTGTTGGGCAATTGCATCACTTAGGCCTGAAGAAGATCGCCACAACCAGGAAGATGATCACTCCTAAAAGGCAGTAGATGAGATACATCAGTTTGCTGTTGTCCAAAGCATCCATGGTGGCCTTCCTAGCATAAGTGGCATAAATGCGCTGAGCAACACGCTTGGTGCGCTTGACTTCTTCCTGCAGAGACAGTCTAGAGATGAGAGCAACATCATTCATATTGATGGCGCCATGCAGAGCATCAGTTGCTCTTGCCTTATTGCGCTTGGCATCCTTGACCTCCTTCCAAAGCTTCTTCAGACTCTCCGGCACATGCTCTGGCCATGGTTCATCCAACCACTCCACGAACTGGCACTGCTCAACCTCATCCTGTTACAACCAATTGCCAACAATTAGGGAAACAACATGCTTGACAATAGTTGAAATGGAAGATTGAGTAAAAACATGAAAAAAACCTCAAGTGGGCAACCCAAGAAGCGCCTCCCAATATTCTTCCCACCCTAACATTTCTTGAGAACGGCATGGCGTTCATGTGCACACTTTTTGATCCTCACAACATGCATACCACTCCAATCGTGCTCATAGACAGCACCAGGAATGGAAAAGTCGTTGTTTAACTAGTGACAAAAAGGGGAACAATTGGAATCGGAGCAAATCAGCGCTATGAATAGACAATCAGCGCTAGGAATCCACAAGTACTAGTTCATACTGAATATAATCGATCTTGTATAGCGAAAGTTGGGGATTTCAACAAATAATTCGAAGTCTAGGGTTTTGAGGAGCAGGGGAAATGTACCTCGGATGTCGCGTTCTGGATGCTTGACCCCCTCCTAGAGGAGTCACCGGAGAAGATGTCATCACTGGTGGTGGAACGGCTCCTCGACGGTGGGTCACTGGATAGGTCCTTGGCGGCTGGGGAGCGTGGCGGAGAATGGTGGTTGGAGTTGCAGGCGCATTTGAGCCTCCTGTGCATCGGCCGACAGCACGGCCGACGCCTGACGAGTCCGCCTAGTTCACGGGATCCACCATCGAAGCGACTGGCCGGTGACGCACTCGAGAGGGGAGAGGGAAGACAAAGGGGTGACGAGTGGGACACTGAGTGAGGTGGTGAACAAAGAGGGTGACTGAGGAGAGTGGTGACAACCGTTTTATATAGGTGAGTCTAATGAGGTGAGGGGTAAGGACATCGGTTCAGGGAAACGGTTTTCGGACTCCACTGTGTATAGGCAACCAAACAAACCCCATGTTGGCTCTAGTAGCACAGCCAGGCTCTTAGCCACCTAACCAAACAACATCTTGGACAGACCAGGGCAAGTGTAGCAGGGGAACCAAACAACCCCATGTTGGCTAGCTACAGCCAGGATTCCCCTAACCAGGCTCCAATTCTAGACGGACTCTACCTAAGGTAGGAAATCAAACAGGGCCTTAGTGTTGTAGTTGTTGATTTTGTTGTACTCCACATCTTCATGAGCAATTGCTTAAAAAATTTTGTGGACACTATGCATTATTGATCTACAGCTTACAATTTCAAGGATTTGAGTGATCATTAGACGTGGGTTAAGATAAGTGTTTTCTGAGCTCACACACACAAGCATGAACCTAGTAGAAAGCTAGAGTTCTTTTTATCTTACATACCTGTATTAAAGTTAAGGGAAATGTACAAAGATTTGTAGAAATATAGGTACGTCATAGTAGGATACAGAGGATAGCTGTCTCAATCTATTTGCACACAGGGACTTAGAAAAAGAAAAACTTACAAGCATGCCCTGGACCCTGTGCTCACCATGGCCGCATGCATAGGCTGCCGCCGATTGTCGCTGGGAGCCGACACAACCAGATGCCATCTTCCCCAGGTTTGAGAGAGCTCCATCGCACAAAAGCTTTGCAAAAGAGCCAAAGTCGACACTCGTCCCAAAGAACGAGATGAGCCGTCGTTGAACGCCCATCGACCGGGGCTGCGCCCTGAGCACCCTCGGCCTTAGATCAGAGCTTGCCGTCGATGATGACCACCGCCACGGGAAAATCGAACTCGATCCGTCCTCCATGTCACCCCAAAACGCAAAGCTTCCTCTCCATCCTTGAAATAGAAAGTCGACACCCACCTCGCCTCAGCAACTGCTGAGAAGAATGGTCGCCGACCATTGACTCTTGTACAAGGACTCCGCACAGGGAGTACCACCTCTAGGGGCTCGCCATTGTCACTGGAATGGAGCATCAACGGGGTGAGTAAGAAACCGAGAGGACTTACTCTGTCGTGACACCGTCGCCAACGCCTCGCTGACGTCGCTAGGAAACCTAAACCTAGATACCCTAGGACCTAAACTGTACCCCACCAACCGGAAAGAGACCAATGGTGTCCGCCACCTTGCGACCCGTAGGCCATGGGAGGCGGAAGAGACCGCTGGCTCAACGGACCTGATCCTTTTTTTCCTAGACCTGATCCTTTTGTTCTCGTCTCTCAATTGTAGCAGGGAGAGAGCCATGGAGAGAACTGGGGAAGCGGCGTCGGGACAGGAGGGAGAGGACGGGAAGGTGCATGTGGATGTAGCAAGCTAGAGTTTTTTTTTGAACATTAGCAAGCTACCGTTTTTTTTACATATCAGGGCCTGTTTAGTTTCCAGGAGTTAAAGTTTAACTCACATCACATCAATGTTCCCTCAAATACATGGAGTACTAAATGTAGACTAATTGCATGCATGTCGGCACAGATTAGGAGTAATTTCCGAGACGAATCTATTAAGCCTAATTAGTCCAAGATTAGAAACTTTTTGTCAAATAAAACGAAAATACTACTGTGTTTGTTAAACTTTAACTCCTCCAACCAAACACACTTAGCAAGCTAGAGTTGAAAGGCCAAAACTACAGCTGCAGAGCGGCACACGCACATCTGATCGCAGTCAACGGTCAACACTGGGAGACAAACAGATCAGGTCAATTCACAGCCGTCCGCGAGATGATCCGACGGCCCAGATCTGTCCTGCCGGATCCCGGAATTCGGTCCCCCTCCGGCGACGAATGCGAGCAGATGAGATCTTCTTCCCCTCCGGTCTAGACTAGACCTCGCCGGATGCCGGATCACCACCCCACCCCACCCACACCCCCCATGCGATGAAGTGCCACTCTGTGGCCGCGCTCTGGTCGCCGTCACCGCCGTCACACCACGTCACCGCCGCCGCCGCAACCCCGGCCGCGCTCTTCACCGGCGCCGCCGACGGCACCGTCCTCCACTGGCCACTGGCACCCGCCTCAGCTTCCCCATCCCCGCGCCCGTCTTCCCTCCTCTGCGCCCACGCTGCCGCCATCACCTCCCTCTGCCCACTCCCCTCACCGGCCTCCCTTCTCGCCGCCTGCACCGCGGGAGTGCTCTCCCTCTTCTCCACCTCCGCACCCCTCCGCTGCCTCCGCCGCCGCTCCCTCCCGCCCTGGGCCGGCTCACCCTCCCTCGTCGCCCCGCTCCCGTCCATCACCTCCTCCCATCCTCGCGTCACGATCCTCTGCCACGCCCCTGATGACGGCCACCGTCACGTGTCAGCCCTCGTGGTCGTCGACGCGCGTACCCTCGCCGTCCTGTACACCGTCTTCCATGGGATCCTCTCGATCGGGACTCCGAGGGCGATCGCGGTTAGTGGCGCCGGTGATGATGCAGTCAGCGTTGTGCTGGCTGACGCGCAGGGTCGCGTGCAGGTGATGCCCGCGGCAGAGGGCGCGGCTGTCGAAGTGGACTCACCCAGGCGTCTCAGCGTGAGCTCGGTGTCCAGCGTCGCGTCCGCGGAGATGGCGGACGGGAGAGTGGAGGCTTTGGCATTGTCTCATGATGGGAAGCACGTGGCGTTGGTGCTGAAGACGAGATGTTTGTTGAAATGCGTCACTGAGGGGGCTGTGCTCGGTGAGGTGTCTCTACTGGGTACATCTCTTTGCAAGGACGAAAACACAGTAGACAAGGTATGCACTGCTGGAGCTTTTTTCCTCAGCAGTGATGAATGGGATGCTCATGTTTCGGACGACGGCGTTGTGGTTAGGAACTTGGTGTTGTGGAGTAGCAATGGTGCTGCCACAATGTACAGGGTTGCTCTTGGTAGCTCATACTTTGTCTGAGGTAGTGTGTGAAATTCCTAGCAACTTATCTATGCAAGGAGAGGGACTGGAAATTAAATTTTGCCGGTCAGACCGGCATCTTGTTAGGGTTGAATCTCGCTTCAATAAGGTCGCTGGGTCATTGTTGTGGAAACCAACAGTCTCCATATGGTCTATGGATCAGTTAGAACTGAATAAAACAGTGAGTACACAGAAACCACCTATGAGCAAAATGCTTGGAGAAGGTGGCCTTCAGGCAGAAGAATTTAGGCCAGAGCCCTCTCATTCTCAATACAATACCAACCGAGGGTTGGAAGTGGTTTCACATATGTGCTCATCAGACAGCAGTAAGTTAGAAAGGTATGGAAGGACAGTGTCTTCATCAATGGTACTTTCTGAGGATTCTTATGCTCCATATGCTGTAGTGTATGGTTTCCATAATGGTGACATAGAAGTTATCCGATTTCTGAACTTGTCACCTGCTGCTGCAAAATTTGGTGGTGGAGGGATTTACCCACATATTTCTGAGAGGTTATTTTTGGGGCACAAGGGAGCAATTCTTTGCTTGGCTGCACATTACATGCATGCCCACTCTGACTCTAGAAACTTCCACCGAGCACTCATATCAGGGAGTTTAGATTGTACAGTTCGTGTCTGGGATCTAGATGCTGGCACCCTTCTTTCTGTGATGCGTCATCATGTTGGTTCAGTTAAGCAAATCATACTACCACCTCCGTGGACATACCACCCTTGGGATGACTGCTTCCTTTCTGTTGGAGAAGATGGCCTTGTGGCACTTGTTTCACTTCAAACCATGCGTGTTGAGAGGATGTTTCCTGGCCATCCGGGTTATGCATCATTGGTAGCTTGGGAGGGAGTAAAAGGGTACATAGCTTGTTTATGCAAGAATCTCCACTCTTGCAATGACGCAGGTAGTGGATTATATATTTGGGATCTGAAAACTGGTGCTCGAGAACGTGTTATCAATGGCACTGCTTCTCGGTCAGCGTTTGAGCACTTCTGCAGTGGTATATCGAAAAATGCAGTTACTGGCAGCATCTTAGGAGGAACAACTTCAGCATCTGCCTTACTTGTTCCAATTTTTAAAGACACGAGCCACCTTCGGTCTCATGCAGATAAAAATGGTCATGACATTTCATCTGTGTCAACCAACCTTCACAACAGAAATACAGTTTCCGTGACTGTAAATGCACCTACAACATATGATTTTAAGGGGAAGACGCCAGCTCCAGATGAAGCTCATGAATTCCATGGAGATAATTCTGTATACAATTCAGGAAAGGCTGTTTCTTCCCACAGTGTCCATAATAAAAAAATAAAGTGCCCAATAAAGTGCTCTTGCCCCTATCCTGGCATTGCAAGTCTGAGGTTTGACCTCACGGCAATCATGTCCACACAAGGCATGACGAACAACAATAGTGGTAGGCAGTTGAAAGATCATCTCCATAGTGAGAAGCCTAAAGAAATATTGCAGCCTGGAACTTTAGATAGTCCTTCACGTGTTCATGAAATGGATAGCCCCTCTAGAGAGTCACTGGAAGGGCGTTTACTTCGATTTAGCCTCTGTTTTTTGCATTTATGGGATGTTGATTGCGAGCTAGACAAATTGCTTGTAGATGAGATGCAAGTTTGCAAGCCAGAAGGCTGCCATATAGCAACTGGGGTGGTAGGAGACAGAGGCTCATTTACATTGATGTTCCCAGGCAAAGAAGCCACTCTTGAGGTAAACTTTTGTGGACAGATCCCATTTCATGTCAAAGCACACGTGAAGTCTGATTATGTCGTTTTTGCCTGTTTCAGCTTTGGAAGTCTTCAGCTGAATTTTGTGCCATGAGGTCACTGTCTATAGTGTCTCTTGCTCAGCGCATGATTACATTATCTCGTTCTTGTACAAATGCTAGCAGGTATTGGTTCATTTGTTCCTTCTCTCCTATTCATATTCATTTTTTCTCAAAATTCTAGATTGGCACCCTTTTATTTGGTGTGCTAGAGTTGCAGCAAAATTTGGCAGAACAACCTCAACGTTTTTCACCATGATCTGAAATATCCTTGTTTGTAACAAGTTTGGGTAATCTTAACCTGTTATGCATTCTAGTTTAGTCTAGAATTTCTAAATTCTGCCTGTTTACTAACTTCTATAATTTATAGGGTAAATCCCATTTACACCCCTAAGCTATTGTCAAAGTCTGATTTTTCGACCTTAGCGCAAAACCATACTGACTATGTGTTAGGTTGTAACTTCTGCAACTGGACGGTCAATATATGGCACAATAGTTGTCTTAATAAATTAAGAATATTAGTAACAAAAGCAGGATGCATGCATGAATGGTGGTGTGGCAGCATCTTTATTTTTTCTTATTGTCTACTCCCTCCGTTCCAAATTATAAGACGTTTTGACTTTTCTAGATACAATGCATTTACTATGTATCTAGACGTAGTGTATCTCTAAGTGCATAGCAAAAGCTATGTATCTATAAAAGCCAAAACGTCTTATAATTTCGAATAGAGAGAGTATTAAACATAAGTGTTGTTTCAGGGCAGGGAACATTTTTTTTTTCACACGCACTTGTCTTTTATTTAGGTACCTATCATGTTTTAAGTGTCTTTCATGACTATTTATGTTGGTTGGGAGGACCTGAGACGGATAACTATGAAAGTATTTCGTAACATAGGCATTGTGCCATTTGTTGTCCTGCAAAACGTCAACTCAAATCTTGAACCTTATAAAGAACCAAAAAAATAAAATAAAAATGTAACTGACTTAGGAGTAATTTGTTGGCATTGTAAATAAGAAGAAATAGGCAGCCAAAGTAGTTTTAGAGCACTCAAACCTGCATTTTGCGGGTGTACATCCACCTCACCTGCTGATGCACAGTTACTACTTTTATAAAGAACAATAAAATCTTGTTCAAGGGTGAAGTGATATGCTTTTTTATTTAGTTCAATGGATGAAATGAGATGGAAAAGTTCTTTAGGGGGTTGGCTGGACTGATGAAATAGTTACATGAGTAAATTGGACATTTCCTTAAAAAACTTAGTAACTATGATTATTTGAGAAAACTAAAATTAACGATAACCAGTATTTGTATTGTGACATGTCCTAGTCGGTTCTGATCCCATTCTTATGTACAGTTGTTTTCACAATTGTGATACTGTTTTTGGAATGCCTGGTCTCTCAGTATAACTTGATTCATGCCTATATTATGCTTGTACTCACTTTTGTCTTGTTTCAGTGCCTTAGCAGCATTTTATACAAGGCATTTTGCTGAAAAGGTTCCGGATATCAAGCCTCCATCCTTACAGGTCCAGTTATATTTGTTAAATGATATTTTCGTTTAGATTTAGTACTTGGTTTATGTCAACGATAACATGTTAGCGTAGCTGTGTGCATGTAAATAGAAGGTTTTAAGTGGGGAACTAACTGGTCAATGTCTTGCAGCTTCTGGTGAGCTTTTGGCAACACCCTTCAGAACATGTGCGAATGGCTGCACGTTCCTTGTTCCACTGTGCAGCTCCCCGTTCTATTCCACAACCTCTACGAATAAACAAAAATAAAGTGGCTGATGTCCCCTTGTCTTCATCAGATAATATGAATAATCTTATCTCTGCTGTGCAGAGTGCCTCTGTATCCAATTATGGAGAGTTGAAGGCAGATGATGGAAATGTTGATAAAGATGATAGTGACACTGCTAATATGATCTTATGGTTGGAATCATTTGAAAATCAGGAATGGTTATCATGGATAGGAGGCGCAAGCCAGGACGCAGTGGCGTCAAATATCATAGTTGCAGCTGCTTTGGTTGTTTGGTATCCAAGCGTTGTGAAAGCTAAACTTTCAAGTTTAGTTGTTAGTCAACTAATCAAGTTAGTTATGTCGATGAATGATCGATATAGTTCAACTGCAGCTGAACTTCTAGCAGAGGGAATGGAAAACACTTGGAAAGCATGCTTGGGTGCTGAGATCACTCATTTTATGAGTGATATCCTTTTCCAAATTGAGTGCCTAAGCACTGCACCTTCAAGCAATGCCATCAATAAAACTGCAGTGGCCGTTACAATGCGGGAGGCATTGGTTGGCACCCTTTTACCAAGCTTGGCTATGGCTGATGTAACAGGATTTTTTGGTGTAATAGAGAGCCAAATTTGGGCTACTTCGTCTGATTCACCTGTTCATGTCGCTTCACTTAAAACTATTATCCGTGTGGTTCGAGGTGCACCGAAGTCCTTGGTCCCTTATCTTGACAAGGTTAGAAATGTTTCTACGTATTCATGATTGTTGTAACTTTTGAGAGAATTACTGTAGTCACTGTCATCGAAGCTCGGAGGGCTCTCCAATTTGTATTGCAAACCTTTTCTCTCAGAAGTCTTATACCCTGAACAATTACACTTGAAAGCTTCTCTGCACAATGCAAAAACTGGTTTCTCACTACTAGAAATTATGATATATATTATTTTATCTGGAGAACGTTTTAGGGAAAATGGTGATCTTGCATCTCTGTCTTTCAATTTCTTACTCAAAATGTGTAAATCATTTCTTTATTGGTAAGTATTATAATTCATTGTTTTGTTTTCTTTCGTCTTATTGTTAAATATGTTATTCGTAAATGATTCTAAGTGCTGTTATAGCCTGTGTATGTCAGGAACTCATAAACTTTTGAATCCTAGTCTTAGAAATGGGGTATTCTTGACCTTATTCTTATGTGTTTGGATAAACAAGGTTATGTTTCATCCAACTTCGATTAGCTGTTTAGGTACATTTGTTTTGCAAGCTTACTTTAGCTTTCACAAATTATCCTCTGGCATTGTAACCATTTTTCATAATGATCCCTTTAGAGTATTGATTTAATCAAAACACTCTTCTATATGTACTTTTCTGTAGTTCTTATAGTTGAATAATTGTGCAGGCAATTAGCTACATTCTACATACTATGGATCCAAGCAATCTAATAATGCGAAAAGCTTGTATTATTAGTTCAATGATGGCTCTAAGAGAAATGGCACGTGTATTTCCGATGGTTGCTCTCAATGAGTCAATGACAAGATTAGCTGTTGGTGATGCTATTGGAGAGATTCATGATGCCACAATTCGAGTCTATGACATAGAAAGGTACATAGGCTTTCAAGTTACTAAAACATATTTTTCCTTATGCATCTTCTCTTTCTCAAAATGTGCCTCTATTCTACCAAATGATTACCAGTTTACCACATCCTGTAGGCCTCCAGAAAGTAATACAAATGTTCTCTCTCCTGTTAATCTGTCGTCACATGAGCCATCTAAATGTCAGGTTGCCTTTTTGGCCTGCTGACTTTACAAGAAAGGACAAATTTGGCTAGATCACCTTTGTTTTCTTTCTCCTATAAAAGTGTGTTGGGCCATTATATCTGCGACAGGTTGTGAATCTGTCCAATGTTTGGTAGCACTGAATATTCTCTCATTCGATGTTGAACTGATATGCTACATCTGTACTTTAATCCCTGTGACATGCTTTGAACCTTCATTTGACCTGTAAAAATAAAAGTTTACATGGACTCGTGAAATATCCTCAATGGTTATGGCCATTTAAAATGTCTGACCTGCCATTTCATATGATTGAGTGATTTTTTATCCTTTTAATTAGGGGGCTTATGTGCCTTACACCAAGTTCCTTTTTCTTTTGTGCCCCTGGACTCTCTTTCATATTTGTCTTCACTTATGGCAATAGTTTTTTCTGAAATTCATTGGTAGTCTTTAGTTCATTGTTTTCTTGAGAATACTAAGAGACTAAACTATTTTAATATCTTTAAGATAAATCTAGGAGAAACAAAATTGAAATATATAATTTTTTAGTTCATTGAACTCCACATATTTTGTTTCAAGCCCAGGAAAAGGAGGATTTGTGATAGGCTTAGCGACCAGCCCCCTCTTCCCCTCGCTCTCCTTTCCTTAACATTCACAGTCGAGTCATCAAAGCCGTCAACTAATTCAGAGGGGCTCGGCTGGCATCGATTGTTAAGAGTACTCTTGACAAGTGCATTTCTCAAATTCTAGCCAAGCGCTCGCTTCGTGAAAACAAAGCAGAAGGAAGCGGAATGTCCCGTAAACAGCCATCTATTCTTATGGAAATGAAACCCAAAAGAAAATCATTGGGGCAGAATGTTGGCTGCCCCAAATGTTAATATGGTGCTGAATTTGGCAAGGGAAGAGGCCCATTGGTGGAGCCTGGCTGGAGCCAAGGGGATCTCCCTGGTCACTGCCGGAGGAGTCTAAAGGACCTCTGTAGCAGTTGGGTCGTCCTTTTATTTTTGAACCGGTGATTTAGTTTTCTTGTAGTAGTGGGTGTTTGTGTGTGTGGGCTGGGTCTATGTATGGCTCTCTCTTCCTCTGTTAATACAAGATATGCAGCCCTCCTGCGTGTTCGATAAAATAAAAAAAATGCTGGCTGCCGGCCTGGCTGCACAGGTGAGCAGCAGCTCACAGCTCAGGCACACACATACACTGGGTTGGGCTGGAGGTACAAGAGAGGGAGTTGAGAACAGAGCACGCACGCACGCACAAGTGAATGGGGCTGCTGAACTGATGGCTGCAGCTAGCCACTTCATATAGAAGCTAAAACATACAAAAGTCAACACAGGGCCATGCTGCCTACTATTTGGCACTATAACCATACTACCTACTATATGACACTATAGCCATACTCCAACTTGCTGTCCTATTGACAGGAAAGGGAGGGAGCAGCTATTACAATGCTCCTATGACAAGGACAGATATGAGAGCAGCAGATTATTCAACACAAAACCTTCTTCTTTGGTAACTCTTGTTGGTTTGTTCTCTAGCCTAATCCAACTTGTATGGGAGGCAAGTGATAAGGTGTTTGTGGTTTGATGGAGTGGAGGAGATGCAGGGTCGGCACTGAGCTTCGAAAAGGGCTCAACACTTTGGTCATACTTGGTGCTTGGATGCTCTGGAACTGGAAACAAAGAAATGAGATTGATTTCAGGAACAGCTCCCCTTTGGTGCGATGTCTCTTTCAGATACTAGCAGAGGAGATGCATCAGTAGTGTTTTGCTGGCTCCAAAGGACTGATGTTCCTTGAAGCTAGTTGGGTAGTTCTCAGGCTGTGGTTGTCTATATTTTCAGTAGGCGCGGATGTAACCCAAAGACTAACCTGTTTCTGTAACAAACTCTATTTCTCTTAATGCAATGATGACACACAGTTCTCCTGTGTGTCCGAGAAAAAAAAAACCTTGCTTGGGTGGAAAAAGCTTTTTTGTTGTTTATGATGACCACTTTTCTCCAAAGCATTTCGTGTTGTGAAATTGATGTTTTCTTATATAGTATAAAATTATCACTCATCTGATAACAGTAATGCTTTTCGTAAAATCTTTAAGTGTAGCAGGTTGATTTTACTTATTGTTTTTCTTATTTTTCATTTTGTCTTTATAGTGTCACGAAGATAAGAATTCTTGATGCAAGTGGACCACCAGGTCTTCCAAGCTTACTCGCAGGATCATCAAATACAACAGCAACCATACTGATATCAGTTCTGAGTTTCTCACCGGATGGAGAGGTTTGACACTACAAATATACTATAGAATGCTTTAAACAAGTATTATAAGATGTTATCAACTTGTTCTGATTTATTGTTTGCATCAAAGTTATTTGAAAAATCGCATGCTATAGTTAGTGTTTAGTAAGTATCATTTTTGTGGGCGCTTACATTTGAACGATCCCTAAAACCAGTACATGCATGTATGCCATTTTGTGTTACTGTACCTCTCGCCGAAACTTGATTTTATTGTGCGCCGCCCCCCCCCCCCCCCCCCCCCCCCCCCCCCCCCCCCCCCCCCCCCCTCTTCTTTTTTCCAAACACTTTTATTGTGGTTTCCATGGTAGCCTACTTTTGTAAACTGTGAACACTAACAGATGTTTAAGGTACTTGTTTACATCATGGATGCTGCATATTGCTTTAGTATGGTTGCCATTTAAATTAATTCAATAGCATCATTCTCTTGTCTCTCTTCTCATGTCACCATGTTTTACCATAAGAACTAGAAATGAATTTGTGTTTCAAACCCAGCAAACTCAAAACGCTTGGATCAGAAGTAGTACCAAGTAACAACCTCACACTTGTTACTGTTTTATTTCATTTCCATTTTGTCCTTGTTGTACATTTGATTTCATCTATTAAACTTGTATTTGTTGTGTACGTTACTGTGGCCTCCCCTTTTGTATATGGATCCCCCCCTGATAAGATAAGCTAAAGGATGTCTTAAGTAGAGCTAATGAGCTAAGATGGCCAACTGCTAGAAAGATATGCATCTTATAGATATTATTCGTGATTTATGTCGATCCTCTTGCTCATTGTATTTACCCATGATTGTGGTTGCAAAACATAATTCTATTTATATCAACTGAAGCTTCTAACCTGACCCTTTTAAATTTTTTTTCTAGGGTCTGGTTGCCTTCTCTGAGAACGGATTGATGATAAGATGGTGGTCATTAGGTAGTGCCTGGTGGGAGAGGCTGAGCAGAAGCCTTACTCCTATTCAATGCACAAAGCTTATCTATGTTCCTCCATGGGAAGGATTTTCACCTAACTCTGCTCGCTTAAGTATAATTTCTAGCATTTTAGGACATGATAAACATGGAAGGTCGGAGGTATATTGTTATTATTTTCCTTCTCTGATATTATATTGTATAAGACATTTTTATTGTGTTATTTTGCATCTTATGAGTCCTGTTAGTTTTATTAGTTCATGGACTACAGTTTTTGTTCAGTTTCACTTATGCATTGGGGTGACTGTTTGGATGGCAGCGTGTGAAAGCTGCCTGCACCAGGCATCACTCCCAAGCGTTCGATTTTGGGTGCCTGGGGTTGTATGCACATGCCTGGCGGGCGCTCCCAGGCCAGGGCCGCATCCAAACATGCCTGTTTGGCAGGCATTTTTTGTGGCTGCTGCTGCAGCTGCGGCTACAACTGCATTTCACACAATGGATGTGTTTAGATGTGTAAAAAGGTGTAAAAAAAGTACTGTAGCACGTTTTTGCTTTATTTGGCAAATAGTGTCCAACCGTTGACTAATTAGGTTCAAAACGTTCGTCTCGTAAAGTATAACTAAGCTGTACAATTAGTTTTTTATTTCATCTACATTTAGTACTCCATGCATGTATCGCAAGTTTGATGTGACGAGAATCTTTTGTTTGCACAGTACTTTTTTTAGGAAGTAAACACAGCCAATACTGTGCTAACAGCAGCAGCTGCAGCGAACAGGGCAATAAATTTTGTCTTAAGAGTGGTTTGGTTTGCCTACTCCCGCAGTCCCTTTATATAAGTCGTCCTAGCAGCTCATTCATTCGTCTAGGTTCATAGTGACCGTACGTGCATTTAGTCACAGGCAGTGTCCAGGTACGTGTCCTAGAGCTCATTCATTCGCTGCACCTGGCAACCTGCTAGAACGACAGCTAAAGCGGACAGAGGGAGTACTTTAGACGGCAAAAAGGAAACTACTGGGAAAGCAACTGGCAATACCATGCATCCATTTTATCCTAAACAGCCTATTTTGCTCCAGAAAGCAAGCGAATTGAATATGAAGAAAACAGTCTTCTGGAAAGATGAAGTTCTTTTGTTTACGTAGTTTCTCTCTTCCATTTGGTCTTTTGAAGCTAACGTTTCTTATTAAATCATTTGTTGTCTACTGGTTTGTTTGCTTTAATAGTTAAGAAACTACAGTTACACATTTATATGTAGTTATCACATTTGCTTTCCAAATAATACCCCTATTATTGTTGCTCTGCCATATTATATTAGTAAACTAATACAGTTCTGGCCTTCTGGACTCCCCAGAAGAAGACAAAGGAACTAGGCGAGGCGGATAATCTGAAGTTATTGCTTCATAATCTTGACCTCTCATACCGCCTTCACTGGGTTGGTGGAAAGACTATCAAACTTATGAGGCATGGCCAGGTGTTGGGTACATTTCAGTTGTGATCGGCTTACCTGGTTCATGAATCTTGAGTTCCTTTGTAGTGTTGAAAGACAGCTGATTTGATGGCTGGCAAAACAAGAATCACCAGTACATTCATATGTCATGTGAGGTACCTTGATGTTTCTTTGACTATTAAAAGCATTGTCTTGTACAGTTCATAAGTGGAGATCCCTATGTATGGTAAATAAAAAAACTGAATGCAATTTTGATTCCATGTTACAGGACTGCAATTCACATGCAGCCCAGGATGGGCCTCATCTGTTTCCATGTTACAGATACAGAACTGCCATTCACATGCAGCGCCCAGGATGGGGCTCATCTGTCACACCATTGAGCTCCAGAGTCCAGGATGCTTTTAGGTTAGTTGTGGTTCGCTTGATATCATCACTGTCATATACTCCCTTAGTCAAGAACATTTAGGCTGTGTTTAGATCCGAATTTTGGAGTGCCAAAATACACTGTAGCATTTTGTTTGTATTTGGTAAAAATTGTCCAAATATTGACTAATTAGGCTCAAAACGTTCGTTTCGCAGAGTACAACCAAACTGTGCAATTAGTTTTTGATTTTATCCACATTTAGTACTCCATATATGTATCGCAAGTTTGATGTGACGGGGAATCTTATTTTGCATAGTGCACTTTTCGATGGATCTAAACACAGCCTTAGTTTCTATAATGTTTGGACTTGAAATATTCCCTTTTCCACCAGATTCCTGAATTATTTAATGCCTTTGCCCCCCAGATGTAGTCTCTTGCTGTGCAGTATGAATTCCCGGAGCAATCAGTTGAGGATTTGTTCGCTGGGTTTGGGAGTCACAATCAAGTTTCTTGAGAAGCGATTTTCATGTGTGCATAGTGTTGTTTTAGACTAATGTTGGGGCTTAGGACACGAGGGTGGCAAGGGAAGATGGTTCGTGGTTGCAACGTGGTCCGTATATGTGGTCTCTGTGCAGCGAAGACTCTATGTACAGCTCTGCCGATGTTTTTTTTTCCCTATAAATCATATAATAATTATAACAGTTTTAGCGGAGTACATGGATTTGAGAAACATTTCGAAAGACATGATTGTGGTTGTGGACTCACGGTTTCCTTGCCTGTCGTTACTCATGGTTTCCTTGCCTGTCGACAGTCGTTACTCATGGTTTCGTTGCCTGATCCTGACCGATGTTCTGTTGCAAGGGAACCTGCGTGACTAAGAAACATTTTGGAAACTGGATCTTTCATCCATTAATTACGACAGCTGGTTGATACGGACGATCTCTCGAGGACTGTGTCTTTCCAAATTGTGAAAGCACAACCCGCTTCGTTTTCGGCCTCCGCACTCACCGTGCCAGATGCGAACTTTTCATCTACTCGCTCCATTTTTGGTAATGCCTGCCCCCCTACTTATACACCCGGCCTCCCTCCTGCCCATGGCATCCATCGCGTTCGTGTTGGAGGCGGGCCTGAGATAGCAAGTAGGAGCAGCAGCCGCCGGCAAGGACAATGCTGAAGCCGGGCAAGAAAACGAGCAGGGGGCGCCAGAAAATTGAGATCCGCCGCATCGAGAAGAAGGAGAGCCGCCAGGTCACCCAGTGCAAGCGCAAGGGCGGGCTCCTAAAGAAGGCCTCGGAGCTCCACCTCCTCTGCGGCGCCCATGTCGCCATCATCGTCTTCAAGAGAACGGAGCCCGAGGGAAAGGAGGTGCCCGTCGCGCGCCGCGGCAAACGCGACGACGGCAGCATTGCCTTCGCGATGGGCACCCCCTCCGTCGACCACGTCCTCCGCCGCTGTGGCCTGCTCCACGCCGGTGAGGGCCTCACCGCGGTCGAGGACGTGGGCGCCGTCGCCGCCGAGCGTGCCGTTATGGAGGCGAGAGCGCGGGAGACGGAGCAGACCAGGGTGCTCGTGGAGGCGGAGAAGGCGCGGAACGACGCCATCGGGGAGAAGGTGCTGCAGGCCGTGGAGGTGTCCGGGAGGCGGTTCTGGTGGGAAGTGGACGTCGGGGTGCTTGGCGAGGCCGAGCTGCCGGTCTTCACTTCGCAGCTCCAGCGCCTCAGGGAGAGCGTGCAGCTCCAAGCCAACAAATCTCAGACCTCTGCTACGCCGGCGGCGGTGGCGGCGCCGTGGCATCAGCTGGGTTAGGGCAGTCGCATTGATTTGCTAGTTCAACTCAATAAAGGGCCGCGTTTAGTTCCGGATTCGGGGCACCCGAGTTGGAATAGTGCGCAATAAATACGTACGGTAGTATTTTATTTGTATTTGGTAAAAATTGTCCAAATTTTGACTAATTAGGCTCAAAATGTTCGTCTCGTAAAATACAACAAAATTGTGTAATTAGTTTTTAATTTCATCTACATTTAGTACTCTATGCATGTACCGGTATTTTAATGTGATGGGAATTTTCTTTTTCATAGTAGAATTTGAGGTAGAAATTGGGAACTAAAACAGGGAAGGTGTCTGCTGTAGTGTTTACTTGGGTCGTGCGTGTAGTTAATTCCTCTATGTAATAATTGCACATTTGCACTGATGGATGCTATACCGTACCTACGACATCACAAATTGCACTGATTGATGAGATACTACGGTTCACGGCTTGAGTACGAGTTCATAGAAAAAATGTACCGACACGTGTAATGGACTCCACTGGAGTCCGAACCAAGAAAAGAAGGTTTTGGATCCAATCTGTCAAAATCGGTCTAGCCGGATTCCTAGACTGGCTAGGCAGGTTAGCCGATTTCAGGGTCTAGCTAAGCCGGTGTTTCCTGTCCGAGACCTGTTTCATCTGGCTAAGCCGGTGTTCCTGGTCCGAGACCTGATCGAGTCCAATCGGTTTCAGCCCGTTTCAACGTGGGAAACTTGCAAATTGCGTCTTGTATATGTTTTATTTATATGGGATAACACTTTCTATATGTATATCGGAGGATTGTGGCTTGAGAAATCCAACATCTAATCATAAAAAAACCAATCTACGACCTTGTTACCCTAACTTTTCTAACCCATTGTTGTTCGGCGCGTCTCTCGATGAGACTCGGTGGCGTTCTAGGTGGTCTTGCCGACAATCTCGCTATGTGTATGTCTCGACGAGTCTTTTCCGGGAGGTGTTCTCGAGCTTTTCATGCGAAGAACATGCTTCAAATAGGCTCTACCAGCTTGTTGGTTGGTCTTGCTGATTTCGGGGTTTACTCGTTGCATGATAGGTCGTATGCGGGCGTGCTAGCCCTTTAACAATGTATGATCCAATTTAGCGTTAACATACTTTTTGACTACTTTGCTTGGACAGTCTCGTAGAATGACTGTGGGCACCTATCATGAATTCATGAAACATATATTAAATTTAGGAGGAATAGTTACATTGGATGAATGCCCTTTACTTCTTACGGAAGCTAGCTGTGGAAAAAGCTAATTTTGATTGAAAGCGTAGTTAAAATAAGTTATCCCGTACAAGACCTATGTAGTTAGTTTGATATCAATGTCAAGTCGAACAAAAACTCAAAAACATGATGGATTCTCGCCAGATGGAAATCAAGGTTTCACCTGAATAAACTCCTGCATAAAGGTTGTAACCTGATAGGATATAGTAATGTTATTATTGGAGATAATGATCTGTATGGTATTGTACTAGCTAATACGCTCGCGCGTTGTTATATGGATGTAAAAAGTATCAAACATTCATATAAATTAGAGATGATAATACTACATATCTATTTATTTTCCCTTTCTTATGAATTTTAAGAGCTATAATTTATTAATTAATATTTGTATGTATTACTTTGCGATGATTATGACACCCATAATTTAGTTGATGTTGGTAACCTATTAGGTTTGTATCAAATTTCAACATAATTTTGAGGATTCTTTCTCCTATCGAAAAACACGGACAAATTTGCTCATAAATATATCATTTAATTTTGAATCTCTAATCAAGTGGGCAAGGAGTTATTTGTTAACGTGTCAAAGACTGATCTTTCTGCTGATGATTATATGAGAACTCTCTCGATTCCAGTCTCCCTGATCGAGTCCACATGTTGATCAGCTCTCTCCCGCATAAACACAACCAATTCAAGCTTTGCTTGCCCGCCTCGATGCTCGATGTACGTATCAGTTCTACTTTGCTTTTGGACGGCGCGAATCGCCGATGGTGCTTGTGACCTCACTACCTGTGGCATCGCCGCATCGCGTCCGTTGCTGACGTGACGTCGCACGTGTTTCCGCCAACTAGGTAGTACTCCCTCCATGTCTCTAAAGAAGCTATTTTGACATCTATACGGTTTTCAAAAACAATTTTGATCGCCACTTTTTTAAAATATTTATAAAATATAGTCTATATATACTTTTATGAAACTTCGTTTCGAGATGAATCTACTTACATCACTTCCATTTTCAAATTCAACCTAAAAGAACTTATTTGTAATCAAAGTTAAAAATATTTGACTTAAGACAATCTCAAAATGACTTCCTCTAGGGATATGGAGGAGCAGGTGCTAAGGACACCACATTGGGATATGGAGGGAGTAAGTGCTGAGGACACCACACCTTCAGATGCACCCGCTCATCCTTCAACTGTTATGGAAGGCCTGATAATCTGAGCTCGAATGTGACAATTAAATTTAGAATGAGCTTGTTCTTAAGCGATCTTTTTCATAGTTTTGAGAATAGATTGTTACATAATGATGTTAACTTGTTTAGGAACATTTTGATGTTATCTTGCGAGGACGTCCACGGTAAAGCTGGAGGCTCAGTCCAACTCGAGTTCGAGTTTGCCTCAGCCTTCAGAACCGTCCTATAGTAAAACAGACGATGAGATGCATCCGGACTCCGTTTTCGACGATCCACATATGGATAAAAGCTAATTTCATAGGTTAACAAATGACTTTGGTTTGAGGCCCAAATTCCAACGGAGTTAATGGTAATCATCAAAATATGTCTGGGTGCTGCGTTACCGTCTTGCCTTCAGCACTAGCCTGCAGTTAAATGGACACCTAGGATACATCCGGACTCCATTTTCGATGATCCAAATCCAAATCCAAATATGGATGAAAGGCTAATTTCATAATAACCAATGGATTTGGTTTGAGATCCGAATTCCACCGGAGTCAACAGGAATCATCAAAAAAAAAGTCCGCATTCAGAATATGTCAGAGTGTTGCGTCAGTGTCTTTTGGTTTGTTGGGCCGTGTACCATCTTAGAGCCCATTAGGGGCTGCGTCAAGGGGGTGACGACCCTTAGACCTTATATTGAGTCATCACACAAAAAAATTGCTTTAGATCAATCTTTCTTCAAACAGTCGTCATTATCGGTTGTGAAACCCCATTTTCATGATCTTAATCATACATGTGCAATTTTCACCTTTATTGAGCTGCGTACTTTCAATTTCTTGCTTGTGCTCTTTGTTTCGTATGTAAGAATTAGTCTTCTTGACGAGATCAACCGGAATAGTGATATGGTTGATAACCAGAGGAGACGTGATGCTAAGGTTGCAGGGTTCAAGTCTTTTGATCAAAAGTCGGATCAATGTGTCAATAATCTCTACCAAAATAATAGTTACCTCCACCGTCCCGATCTAGGTGTCGCAGCCTAGGTTTTCATGGACGTACGTCCACAACGCTGATATCTGACTGCCGAGGCCGCGAGTGCTCGCCTATGGCAGAGAGACGAGTGCAAGTCGTGGTGATCCAGCAAGAGGAAGGCAGCAAGCATGCTGCACGTTGTATATATACCGCCACCAGCTTGCTCCCTCGTCAGTGTCTTGGCTTGTGTCACTTGTTCCTTATGTTTAGGTATTGCCGATTTGTTTATTTCTTACTCCCCCATGTTCATGTACCGTAACTTTATTTCTTTGTTGAAGAGATCAGATTGAAAGCATCTAGGCCCCGGTGTTGGTTTCGGTAATTAATGACAACACATAATTACCATGACTAACGTGTATTTTGCAGAAACATTGGTAAGTTAGGTCATGAAGATGATAACTGCTTTGGGCAATATGGCAGTCATGTCCCTTGATGGAAATCATTTCGGTTTTCAAAGGATCAACGATAAGATTAAGGACGGTTAGTTCCGGATGTCAAGGTGTTGAGATACATCTGGAATAGTCATTAGGATCTTTGTTTCTTCCTTTGACCGTACTATGAAGAGGGGCATGAGCGAGTAGCTTGACCTAGGTGAGTCTTGTGTTTTAGGTGTGGTACACACTTGTCAAACTTAGCACTAGGTAGCTCGAGAAAAGCTCAGAGTTCGGTTAGAAGCAACTTGGTTCAAGTTGCATCGCGTTTAGAAGACGTTTGAGCCGTTTACCTATGACCGGACGCGGTCCTGGTCATGACCGGACGCGTCCGGTTAGTACTAAATCTTCACTGCGTTTTTCAGCTGACTGACCGGACGCGGTCCTTGAGAGGACCGAACGCGGTGGTCAGGCTGACACGTGTTCGAGAGGGTAAACAGCAAGATCGGACGCGACTGTGAAAAAGACCGGCGCGTCCGGTCATGTTCCAGTAAGGTCCCGTGGAGACCTGACGCGTCCGGTCACCTATGATCGGACGCGGTCGTGCGTCCGGTCATGTTCCAGTAAGGTCCCGTGGTGACCTAACGCGTCCGGTCACCTATGATCGGACGCGGTGATGCGTCAGGTCAGATTTCCAGAGAGCTCTTGCATGATCGGACGCGTCCGATCATCCCTGATCGGCGCGTCCGGTCATCTCAGACCGGTGCGTCCGGACACCACAGATCGGCACGTCCGGTCACTCAGCACAGGTTTCCGTTATTCGACCATTACAACTGACCGGCGCGTCCGGTCCGGTCAGTACGCGTCTGGCTGTTTCGAAAGGTAACGGTTGGATTTGTTTGAGGGGTCTATAAATACAACCCCTCCACCTCTTTTAGAGGTCTCTTGCTCATTTGTTTAGCTGAGAAACATCTTTGAAGTGCAAGGGAGTGCAAGAGCCCTAGTGAGGATAGTGATTTGCGAATCAAAGTTTGAGAATCCTCTCTAGTGACAAGAGTCAAGCAAGTGTGCATCCATCTTCTCATTAGGCTTGTTGTGGTCAAGTAAGAGTTCTAGCTTGTTACTCTTGGTGATCGCCATCACCTAGACGGTTCGATGGTGATTGGGAGTTCGGTGATCATCCGACGATTGTGGGTGACCCAACTCAAGTTGTGAGCGGTTTTGGGTGATTCGCCGTGATAGAGTGTCGAAGAATCAATCCGTAGAGAGCACTTGATCCTTGCGCGGATCAAGGGGGAGCTACACCCTTGCGCGGGTGCTCCAACGAGGACTAGTGGGGAGTGGCGACTCTCCGATACCTCAGCAAAACATCACCGTGTTCCTATTCCCTACTTTCAAGCATTTACTTTCTTGCATTACTTTCATTGCTTGTTTACTTTTCTAGAATTGCCTTGCTAGTCTAGGATTGGAACTTAGGGTGCAAAACTTTTATCGGTAGAATCACAAGGAACACAAGTAGGCACTAGGGGTGAAGTTTGGCTTGTAGGATTTAATTCTTACAATTAATTTTTAGAAAAGCTCAATTCACCCCCCTCTTAGGCATCTTGATCCTTTCAATTGGTATCGGAGCCGTGTTGCTCTTAATTTAGGCTTTACCGCCTAGAGCAAGATGTCTAATGGGGAAGGACCACCTCCCACTTTTGAGGGAGACGATTTTCCATATTGGAAAATTCGTATGGAGGCATACCTCGAAGCCATAGATGTTGGGTGCCTTAGAGCCGCAACCGAAGGGCTTCCTCCCATAAGGGATCCCGCTAACCCAAGTGGTGACGAGGAGAAATACGACCGGTGGAATGCAAAAGCAAAAAATGCAATCTACCGGGTGCTAGGCAAAGATATTTTCAATCGTGTGCGAAATGCCAAAAACGCTCACGAATTGTGGGAAAATCTTTATGCTCTCCATGAGGGAACTAAGAGTGAGCGTGAGGAACGCTATCATATTGCTTTAAAGAAAATTAATTCTTTTGAGATGCTTCCTAAAGAAAGTGCTAATGACATGTACACTCGTTTGAATGTTCTTGTAGAAGATCTAAATGCTCTTGGACTCACTAAAATGAGTCAATCGGATGTTGCAAGGAGGATCTTAAGTGTTCTTCCCGTTGAGAAGTATGGACACATTGTCACCGTACTTCACCAAAGTGATCTCTCCACCACAACACCAACTCAAGTATTGGGAAAGATCAACGCACATGAGATGTACATGCACATCACTCCGGAAGAGGGCTCATCATCTTCCAAGAAGAAAGACTTGGCCTTTAAAGCTAGTCATGAAAAGAAAAAGAAGAAGGCCCAAGCCATGATTGTGCAAGAAAGCTCTAGTGAAAGTGACATTGATGATGAATCACTTGCACTCATGGTAAGGAAGACCACTAAGATGCTAAAGAAGCTCAATAAGAGTGGCATCAAGTTCGATAGCAAGAAGAAGAAATTCTTCACAAGTAGCAAAAGGAAGCCAATCTCCGAAATGGATTGCTTCAATTGTGGAGAACTTGGCCATCTAGCTCATTAATGCCCAAAGCCTCCAAAAGACAAGTACAATAACAAGTACAAGGGCAAGAAAGATAATTCAAGTGATGAAGAAGATGACAAAAGAAAGAACAAGCCATACAAGAAGAAAGATGGCAAGAAAAGAGAAGTCTACAAGAAGAAGGGAGGCAATGCCTATATTGTTGGTGATTGGCTCACTGACATTGAATCATCATGTGAGTCCTCTAGCAATGAAAGTGACAATGACAAAGAAAAGATCGCCGCACTTGTGATTGGGCCATCATCATCTTCACCGACATCTTCATCACCACCTTCACCGCCATCTTCACCATCATCTTCTACTACTCATCTATGCCTTATGGCAAAGGGTGATCAAAAGGTATAAAATAGTGATAGTGATGATGATGATAGTGATAGTGATGATGAATATGATGCTCCCTCTTATGATGAACTAGTAAAATTGTTAAATAAATATTCTAAAATCATAAGGAGGACTAGAAATGAAAATGATGAGCTTCAACATGAAAATGAATCACTCTCATCTAAGCTTGAAAGTGCACATAATACTAGGGATGAGCTCATAGATCAAAATGAAACTATATCTTCTTCTCTCAAAGAGCTTAAAACTTCTAACAAGGAGCTTAGAGATAAATATGATAAAATTGAGAAGAAGCATGGTGAACTCATCACTAGACTAAACTTGCTAAAAGAAGAGTACACCACCTTGAAAATTAATTATGATACTCTTATTGTTGCTAATGAGCTTGCTCTTGAGACACATGATGCTACTAACTAAATTGTTAAGATTGATATAGCTACATCATGTGATGACTTGATTGTTGAGAACTTTGAGCAAGGCTCTAGCGGCAAAGGCAAGAGTGTGGTTGAGGCAAATGACTATGATGAGTATGTCAAGCTCAAGAGTAAAAATAAGATGCTTAAAGATGAGAACAAGAAGTTGTTGGCTCTTGAAAAGCAAGCTTCAAATGAGTCACTCATTGAAGAAAACAAGAAGCTCAAGCAAGAGAAAGAGCATCTCAAGACCGGCCTAAGTAAGTTCACAAGAGGCCAACATTTGCAAAGTGAGCTACTCATGAACACCGTCATGAAGTTGGATAGGAGTGGCATTGGGTATTTGGCAAATCAAGAAAAGAAGGTAAAGGCCAAACAACAACAAAGCAAGATAAAGCCCAAGCCAAAGAGATGTGTTGAGTGTGGACAAGAAGGTCACTTTGCTCATGAGTGCAAAACCCCACCACCACAACCCCTTGCCCAAGCATGCTAGACCCTTTGCTTTCAACGCTCACTACATGCTTAGAAAGGACTCTAGTGGAAAGATGAAAGTCATGTTTTTGGGTCCTCCTAACAAGAATAGGCCAAAGAAAATTTAGGTTGCCAAGTCACTAGTTGAAAAAGTTAAGGGTCCCTCTCAAGTTTGGGTCCCTAAATATAAGGCTTGATCTCTTATGTGTAGGTGAACTACAAGACCGGTGGATTTCATTGGGTGATTGATAGTGGTTGCACACAACATATGACCGGTGATCCTCGTATGTTCACCTCACTTGAAGAGGATGGGGTATGTCAAGATAAGATCACATTTGGGGATAATTCAAAGAGCAAAGTCAAGGGTATAGGCAAGGTTGCAATATCAAATGATCATTCTCTATCAAATGTGCTCTATGTTGCTTCATTGAGCTTCAACTTACTATCCGTTGGGCAACTTTGTGATCTTGGCTACCAATGCTTGTTTGGTCCAAATGAAGTGGTTGTTACCAAGATAGATGACAAGCAAGTGATTTTCAAGGGCTTTAGATACAACAATCTTTATCTTGTTGACTTCACCTCCGAAGATGCAAACTTGATGACATGTTTGTTCACCAAGACTTCACTTGGATGGCTTTGGCATAGGAGGCTTGCTCATGTTGGAATGAACACTCTCAACAAGCTATTGAAGAAAGAACTAGTGAGAGGTTTAAAGGATGTAAAGTTTGAAAAGGACAAACCTTGTAGTGCATGTCAAGCCGGCAAACAAGTTGCAAACACTCATCCAACCAAAGCCTACATGTCAACATCAAGAGTACTAGAACTTCTACACATGGATTTGTTTGGTCCTACAACTTACAAGAGTTTGGATGGAAATCTTTATTGTCTTGTGATTGTGGATGACTTCTCAAGATACACTTGGACTTTCTTCCTTCATGACAAATCCGAAGTGGCAAGTTGCTTCAAGAAGTTTACAAAGAGAGCTCAAAATGAATTTGAAGTCAAGATAAAGAAGATTAGAAGTGATAATGGAAAAGAGTTTGACAACACCAACATTGAAGCCTATTGTGATGAAATTGGAATCAAGCATGAAGTGTCATCAACCTACACTCCTCAACAAAATGGTATAGTTGAGTGAAAGAACCGGACCTTGATCACTCTTGCAAGAACAATGCTAGATGAGTACAACACACCGGAGAAATTGCGGGCCGAGGCAATCAACACCGCATGCTATGCTTCAAATCGCCTCTTCCTACAAAAGTTCCTTTGCAAGACCCCTTATGAGTTGCTAAATGGGAAGAAGCCGGACGTCTCATTCTTCCGGGTGTTTGGTTGCAAATGCTACATCTACAAGAAGCGTCAACACCTAGGGAAGTTCCAAAGACGTTGTGATATTGGTTTTCTTGTTAGCTACTCATCAAAGTCCAAAGCATATAGAGTATTTAACCATGCCACCGGTTTGGTTGAAGAAACATATGATGTGGAATTTGATGAATCTAACGGCTCCCAAGGAGCAATTGAGAATTATGATGATGTAGGTGATGAACCATTGAGGGAGGCCATGAAGAACATGCTGGTGGGTGACATCAAGCCTAAAGATGATGAAGACAATGTACAAATTGTCAATCCACCATCTTCATCATATGTGCCTCAAGATGATGACAAGAATGAGAGAGTTGAAAATGAAGACACCCATGTCTCTCATCATCAAGCCAAGGCACAAGCACAAGATGTTGATGCTCCCCATCCCACTCCACAAATGGTTGATCAAAGAAACTCACCTCTACTTCAAGCACATCCACAAGATCTCATCATAGGGAGTCCTACAAAGGGTGTAATGACTCGATCTCAAAAATTTAATTCTTTTGTTGAACATCACTCCTTTGTCTCTTATCTTGAACCTAAGAATGTAGAAGAAGCTCTTCAAGATCCGGATTGGGTGAATGCCATGCATGAAGAATTGAACAACTTCGTCCGCAATCAAGTATGGACACTTGAAGAGTATCCAAAAGGTGCAAGAGTCATTGGAACCAAGTGGGTGTTCCGCAACAAGCAAGATGATCAAGGGGTAGTGGTAAGAAACAAGGCAAGACTAGTAGCAAAAGGGTTCTCTCAAGTTGAAGGTCTTGATTTTGGAGAGACTTTTGCACCCGTTGCAAAACTTGAAGCCATCCGTATCCTTCTTGCATATGCATCACATCATGATATGAAACTATATCAAATGGATGTGAAAAGTGCATTCTTAAATGGCTTCATAAATGAACTAGTCTATGTTGAACAACCTCCCGGGTTTGAAGACCCTAAATATCCTAATCATGTATATATGTTGTCCAAGGCGCTATATGGGCTCAAGCAAGCCCCTAGAGCGTGGTATGAGCGCCTCCGGGACTTCCTCATAGAGAAGGACTTCACTATTGGGAAGGTTGACACCACACTATTCACCAAGAAATTCAAAGAAGAGATCTTTGTAACACCCTGGTGTTAGTTAGCCTCATAATGCATTCATAATGCATGATCATGGCATGACATTACCATAAGCATCGTCATTTCATGTGCATCCTTGCTTGAAACATGACCTTGCAATATTGTGGTTTCTATGTGCTTCCTTTATGTGTTGCTAGGGTTTTGTATAGATAACATATGTGATGCTATTGTGTGACTTGGGGGCTTGAAAACATCTTTGATATGTTAGTGGAGCAAAATGAGCTAGGGTTTATATTCATGTTTTGACCAAAATCCAATTTGACTAGGTTTGACCTCAGTTTGACCATAGCACTGATCTGCTTTGACCGATTTAAAAGTGGTATCTAGAGGTCTTGCATGGTTGTGCAAACTTTACCAAAGTTGTAGCCAATTTATCAAGGAACAAGAGTCTCAATATGACCATCTCATGAAAATGGACAAAACATCCTCAAACAGGGCCCACAAGTCAGGTTCCATGTTGTTTCAACACTTAGCAAATTTTCTAAGTCAAAAATGTGACATTTCAGTTTCATGTGCCCACCTTTGGAGCATTGTAAATCTCAAACTATGCTGAACTAGCTCTAACCCATATTGACACTTTTGTAGCACTAACTTAGCTCTACAATATTGTCAATAACACCATCACCTAGTTCTCAATGGTTTAGGATCTAGAGTGCTTTGAAAATCAGGTTTCAGTCGGGTGGGTTGACTGAATCTCGGTTTCAGTTTCAAGGTGCCTCCCTTTGGGACCTTTTATCTTCCAATCCAGACCGAACTAACTCAAGTCCATATTGACAAAATTGGAGATCTCATGTAGGTCTACAAGTTTGCTAATATAACCTATCGCTAAATCGAGCTGGTTTAGGAGTTGTTAGGGGGCAAAGTCGTGTTGTTAGTCATCTCGTTTGACTGAATCGGGAAAACGGTTTCAGTTTCGTCAGAGTTCAGAAGCTCGAATTGAGTTCGATCGTGGCTGGCACCTCGCAGGAAGCTCGTGCCGTGTGGTCAACACGTGTCGACGCCGCACCTTACTCATCTACACGAGATCGCCACGCCGCCTAGAGGCCCCAGCTCACTCGCATTCGCGCTCCACCTCTCCTACCTCGCTCTGCTCTGGCGACATCGCCACCATGAGCTCATCGCGCCTAGCTCCGCCACCGCAGTGCTGCAGCGAAATTCCTCTCGTATAGCACCTCGCCACCACTCTAGCCCCCTCTAGCGCCATTGGTGGAGTGATTCGACAACCACCGTGGTCGAATTTTGAGTTTGCCGCCATCGCACCCCTCCGGACTTCACCGGAGTAGCTCCGCCTCCGTGGCCAGTCCAACATGGAGCTTCTCTAAGCCGTGCTCGCCTTGTCCTCCCGCCAGCATGCCCTGTGAAACGTGGAGAACCCACCGGTGCCACCTCTACTGCAGTAGGTATGCCGGAACGGCTCCAACCGTGAGCATGCTCTGCCATGGCCGCCATGGCCGGCGCGCCCTCTCTCTCTCTGTGTTCGCTCATCCTTTCTCCCTTCTTGCTAGCATGTCGGGTGTCCTAGGTGTAGGTTTTCTCTCCTGCATGATGTCACCGCCAATCATACCCTTGTTTTCGAGGAACACCATTGCGCCGGAGACCTCGTCGTCGCCGCCATGTCGGCTTGCACGCGACCAGGCCCGTCTGGCCTCTCCCTTGCCCCAACTTCCACCTAGACCTCTTCGTCGTGTCACCAGGAAGCTAAAGCGCTCCTCGGGGGAGCTTGCGTTGCGTGGGGTGGTCGGCGCACCACCGGACTTCCTCCGCCGCCCGCCATGGTCGGCGGCGACCCTTCCGCAGTGCCTCTTATGCCCACCTGAGCACACCAGCAGGTGCGGGAGGCCTTGAGGTGCATGTTGGTGCTACCTTCGTTGCCGGTCACCATGTCGCCGGTGAGATTTTGGCCGCCGATCCCCTCCCCTGCCGCTGTTTCTATGGCAAGCGGGCCCTAGTGTCAGCGTGACCCCTCCTCTGTCTTCCCCTCCCTGTTCTGACGTGGGCCGAATCAGCCACGGGCCGAGCTGCCCCTGCTGGGCCGGCCCGAGTGGGAGGAATGGATTAGGTTTTGTTTATTTGATTTATTTCAAATGTTTGTTTTGTACTCAAACTTTGTAAATTCATATCTCCTATTCTAGAGGTCCAAATGAGGTGCTTTAAATTTTTGTGTGCTCTAAATAATGTCTAGTTTATTATAAAAATATAATGTGTGCCATGTTTTATGATGAAATAAATAGTTATTATTTATCTCTTTTATTCATGTGGAAAAAGGAGAAAAATGATATCTTTTTCTGTGAAGCTCCAAATGATATGAAATTTTTATAGTGAACTGCTCATACCATGAATAGCTTATGGTTAAATTTTCATGCAAATTGGATGTGGTTTGGTGGAGTTAGGTAATTATCTTAATTACATGGATGGATCTTGTGTGAATACTCATAATTTTTCTATAGATCCAGTAAGGGTGAAACTTGGTGAGTGTTGTTCTTATGCTAGAAGGATGCTAGGAAAAATATGAAATCTGTTGTTTGATAATTTTCAGTAGGGTTTCATATTTATGCTAGAAATAGACATGTCATATGTTATTTTTGATATATCGAGTTCTGCTCATCCAATTGATTGAAAATTTTTATGGTGGCCTATGTGAAGCATGAGGTGACTACTGTAATTTTTGTAGATTTTTATATATAGTTTTACTGTATGTTTCTTTAATCACCTAATTAACTAAATAAATTATAAAAGAATATTAAATAATTTATTTAGAAGTTGGCACTATACTTTCTGATGTTCCTTTGATATGCACAACAAGTTGGTAAACTTGGTTTGGTCCAATTATGCTTTTGCATCATCATTAATTATTTAATTTAGAGAATCTGCCATTCTGGACAGATTTGCTAGTTAAGAGAATTAACCTATGATAATGATGTTTTCATGCTTGGTGATCTATAGCAAAGTTGTTGAGAATTTCATGAACTAGTTGCTGGTAAATGTTGGTAGCATTTGGACTTATAGTTTAGAAATGACAGCTATTCCAAGCTGGGTTCAGTTTCGGCAGTGCTGTCTGTCTTTTAGAACAGATTCTGTACATATGCTATTTTAACTTGGTTTTGTGCTTACAACGTTGCAATGTCATTGCATTCATCTTCACATCATTCATGCACGTCCATAAATCATCATGTCATTTTTGGATGCATACATGAAATTCATTGGATGCATATACATGCAATAGTGTGCCGAGAATCGTGTTACAAGCGAAGTTCCGCTAGGCGTGGAACCCGAAGTTGAAGTCCGTTCGAGAACTGGAGGTCCAGTCCGACGAAGCCGGAGAAAACGTGAGAATCATTCTTGAAGTCGAACCTTGATCTCTCTTCTTTCGGTTAAGGCAAGCCCCGGAGCATTATAAGCCTCCTACTTTCAAAGCAATTATCTATATGTTATATGTATTGTTGCATTACGTGATAGGAGTTGGTTGGAAACCCTTGCTGCATTGATAACACTCCTTGTCCAATAATTTGAACCTTGAATCCTATGTAGATAGTATCGTATCTATGCTTAGCCCTGCTAAATTAGACCGGTAGAAGTCGGGTGATTTCCTGTCACCTGCGAGATATAGGGCTTTGTCAGGTCACGGTTGGCTATAATTGCTATCGTGGAAGTGAACCATGTGTAATAAAATAAAATGAGATCGGGCGGAATGATGATAGTGAAACAGTAAGGCATGGAGGTCTTGGGTGTGGATCTATCCCCGTCTGTGTCGATTAAGGACCGAGACCTGGAGCCTTCTATGTCATTTTGAACGCATGCCTGACATTTAGTTGGCCAGCCTGAGGTTGCCGACCGCGAAGCCTAGTAGCTCAACTCAGGCTGCGAAGTCAAAAAGTGAAAGTCGCCTCGGAAGGGAGCCAGAGGGTCCAAGGGCAGGTGAGTTAAAAGTCCTGAGCGTCCTGGCCACTGGTATCCCCGAGAACGCGGCGCTGTTCGGGCCCACCCTGAGTTGTACCAAAGGTTATCTACGGCTGTCTTTAGCGGGGTTTGCCGGGTGAGTATCAGGAATACCCCCCTCAGCTGAGTTGGAATCGATTCGAGTCGCCGTCTCTCCCGGATAGTGAGAAACTTGACTGGTTATCTCCAGCGTAGATACACTAATTATTAATGATGGTTCGGAATTGATGATAATGATGATGATGGCCTTATTATACCTGCTATGGTTAATATTGTTTGCTCCTAATAAAGTGATTGCTCTAGTACAGGTGCTAATCTAGATGACAGATTAATGATTATTAACTTGATGCTTAAGCATTAATGATTACTTATCTGTAATAAGCTTTTCTACAAATGAGTCAAGCTAGCCCACCTTATAAAGCCTTGCATACTCCTTGGTGTCACCTTTGTTTCTGGTTTTGACGGGTAAGTCTAGCTGAGTACCTTCTCGTACTCAGGGTTTATTCCCACCTGTTGGAGATAGCAGATTCGTACTTGTTGCTGCAAGGATTGTCTTCGCCATGTGGGCGTGAAGACTAGACCATATGGGCATGGTCTCTGTAGTATCTCTTCTGGTATGCTTTTGCAGGATGTGACTATGTACTGGCAGTAATTGACTTCTACTGGTTTCAGAAATTATGTTGCTTCCGCTAATCTTTACTTTGGTTTTGTAATAAAAATATTTGTACTCCGATGTATGGGATTACTTTTGAACTGTTGTAACAAGTGTTGTGTTATGTTGAATCATTACAATCTGGTTGCTCTCGGTTTGGTTTGAAATCCTTCACGATTTCGTGGACTACCGGAGTTATATGGGCTCAAGTTTGAGAATTTGATCGTTTCGGTGATTGTTTTTGAACTTGTGCTCTTATAATTTGGACGGTTCCGTTACAACTGGTATCGGAGCAAGATTCAACAGTAAACACGTCATTTGTGTATTTAAACAAAAGCTTTTGTGAAAAATCTTAATTCTAATCTAAAGAATGCCAGTGGTCATATCCTATATGCCCAAATAAGGACTATTAGGTGGCTTACTAAAGTACTAACTTGGGGGTTCTTGCTTGTTTTCTATTTCGTTGTCCATACGGCGTGCTATTGTATGGATGCCATCCGTTTGGGTGGTAATGTATGGATCAAAATACCTCTACGCCCTGGTAAGTGGGAGTTCTGAGAGCATGACCGTCCAACCGTCGGTCTAGGGGAGAGTAGTCGTGGTTACTCGCATACTTACATGTTTAATCATGTGATTCTGAAAGTACTTAATTGTGGGTATATCTATCGGGTAGCTTTGATACTGAAGTATATACATCGGGGGATGTATGTATGGAAAGTATTTAGTTTACCGCTTTCTTGTGTGCTATATTGGGAATTGTTGGGCTGAAATGCAATTTTCTGCAGGTACACTAACAACGTTTCCTGTAGAACGACTAGTTATCGTTATTGAGAGAACATGTGTATGCCACCGAACTATACGCTAGAATTTTGAAATTCTTCCTAGGTTTGTGAGGACGTACAGTTCGTGCATGCACCATGTTCACATCATACATTGCATTCTGCATTACTCCCTTCCTTATAAATTGCTTGTTTCGTTCTTTAATTTTTTTCCCTCCAAACGGTTGTCCCATAAATAGTTGCATTCTTTCATGAAGAATTGGGGGTGGTCAACCAACCTAGTGGAGTGATCAGTAGGTCAGCCTTAAAAACCCAATTCATTCCTGGCCCGTGGAAGAAAGCAAGACACAGGTTCATGATGTATCTACTCGAGCTGGGACGCGTTTTGATCTACAACTTGTCTCTCCATTGCTTCTAACCTTGTATCCATCCTTGTTTGCTACCCCTCTTTGGATGATGTTGTTTCTACATGCCTAATTCCTGACACGTGAGGATTCCCCATGGGTGTGTGTGTTCGGTAATGGTGTTGCGATTAGTACTCCATGGTGCCGCGACGAAACCAGGAGCCTCCTGTGGCGCGCGACACAAGGTTGTGCTGCTCGGCACGCGCAGGTATCAAGGATTGCTAGTCATGATCCATTATGGAGCTACACCAATGTGTTATCTTCTCGTGAACCTTTTTCCTTGAATGTCATTCTCTATCTTGTCAGAAGATCCGTGCCTCAACCCAAGAAATTTCCTTCTTTTGGAGATTGTAATTTGCATAGTTGGATATAATCTCTTCCTCCTGCCTATATAATTCGTCAGCAGCCTTCCGACGTCATCAACGCTTACTAGTTTCAACTACTTGCAGATGTCTCGTCAGTTTTGCTCTAGCAGTCGGAGTCGTGGCAATACAGGACTATCATCGTCTCCTCCGCAACCTACCTCTGCTGAGTTGCTGCAAATGCTTGCCGAAAGTCAGCGTGCCTTTGACGAGAGTGTTAGAAACCATGTCCATCAGGAACCTGAGCCTGCCCAGTACAACAACTATAAAGATTTCTTGGATACTGAGCCTCCTATTTTTTGAGAAGCAGAAGAGCCACTTCACGTAGATGAATGGTTGAACACTATCGAACGGAAGTTTCGTGTGCTCAAGGTGGCAGATAATATAAAAACAGAATATGCTTCGCAACAATTGCAAGGACCTGCAGGTGTTTGGTGGTGTCACCATCGAAATACCCTGCCTGAGAATACGGAAGTAGTTTGGGATCAGTTCAAGGAAGCATTTCGGGGACATTATATTCCTGCTGGTCTCATGGCAATCAAGCACACCGAGTTTATGAAGCTCACTCAAGGGGACAAAAGCGTAACAAAATATCTACATGCTTTCATCAACTTGTCAAGATATGCTCCAGAATTTGTTAATACGGAAGTTAAGAAGATTGCAAGTTTTAAAAGAGGGCTGTGTCCCAAATTGATGAAGGCCATGTGCAATAGCAAATGTGCAACTTTCAACGAGTTTATCAGTGATACTATCCTTCAAGAGAACTATAATGCTGTGTATGCTGCTTCTAAGAGCCAAGAGAAATCTCATGAATCTAATGCACCTAGGACCCATACTCTTGTGGTGATTACACCTCAGTATTATTCGCCTGACATATCTACTAGATATCACCCATATTAGAAACAGGATCCGGTCAAGAGGAGCAGTATTAAGAAAGGAAAGCCTAAGGCACCGCCAAGTAACCGACCATGTTGGAATTGCAAGATGTCAGGTCATTGGGCCAGAGATTGTCCTCTCCCGCAGAAGAAATCAAATGATAATAAGGCAGATGTGTGTAAAGGATGGGTTCGATACACCACGGTGGAATCCATTCCTACAGGTGAGATTATCACTGCTGGTGCATTTTTAGTGAACCAACATGCTGCAATCGTGCTGTTTGATTCAGGTGCTTCCCACTCTTTTATTAGTTCAACGTTTGCAGCCAAGCATGGTATGACGGTCGTTACTTTGGATAATAGTGGTTATAATATTAGTGCTGCCGGGAATAATATTTTAACCAACCAGTTGGTCTTAGGAGCAAACATCGAGATAGAAGGACGTCTGTATAATCTAGATCTCGTGGTATTACCAGGATTGGGCCTAGATGTAATCTTAGGTATGAAGTGGATGAGTGGAAACGGTGTTCTGATCGATACCTCTACGAGAGTGGTTACGTTGAGGGATCCAAAAGTTCAACAAGCTTTTCTAGTGCAACTTCCTAGAGACATTAGTCCTCAGACTACAGTTAACGCTATGATAGCAAAAGCAAAAGAGATTGCAGAAGTTTCGGTAGTGTGTGGATTTCTAGATGTTTTTCCCGATGAATTGCCAGGATTACCTCCAGATCGTGATGTAGAGTTTAAGATTGAGTTAATTCCGGGTACCGCACCAATTTCCAAAAGACCGTATAGAATGCCGCCGAATGAGTTAGCTGAACTCAAGACCCAACTTAGTGACCTTTTATTAAAAGGGCTGATCCGTCCTAGTTCTTCTCCGTGGGGTTGTCCTGCTATCTTTGTGAAGAAGAAGGACCAGTCTCTACGTATGTGTGTAGACTATCGACCACTCAATGCAGTCACTATCAAAAATAAGTATCCGTTGCCTCGTATTGATATCTTGTTTGATCAGTTGTCTAAAACAAAGGTATTCTCGAAGATTGATCTGAGATCTGGTTATCACCAAATTAAAATCCGTCTGGAAGACATACCAAAGACCACTTTCTCTACCAGATACGGGTTATATGAATATCTTGTCATGTCTTTTGGTCTGACCAATGCTCCTGCACATTTCATGTACCTGATGAATTCAGTATTCATGCAAGAGCTGGACAAGTTTGTGGTGATATTCATTGATGATATTATCATCTATTCTAAAAATGAAAAAGAACATGCCGAGCATCTGAGAATTGTTTTATCCAGATTACATGAACATAAGCTCTACGCCAAGTTCAGCAAATGTGAATTCTAGTTAAAGAAGGTATCTTTCCTCGGTCATGTATTGTCTGGTGAGGGAATTTCCGTAGACCCGACTAAGATACAGGAAGTTTTGAATTGGAAGACACCAACTACAGTCCATGAAGTTCGGAGTTTTCTTGGATTGGCTGGCTACTATCGTCGTTTTATTCAGGATTTCTCTAAAATAGCTAAGCCTATGACTCGACTACTTGAGAAGGATAGGAAGTTTGATTGGACTCCGGAGTGTGAACAAGCTTTTCGCACTCTACGGACCTTGTTGACATCAGCTCCTGTATTAGCGCAACCTAACATTGAGAGACCGTTTGATGTGTATTGTGATGCATCAGGTACTGGTTTAGGTGGCGTACTGATGCAGGGAGGCCGAGTTATTGCGTATGCTTCGCGTCAGTTAAGAAAACATGAAGTTAACTATCTGACTCATGACTTAGAGTTAGCTGCTGTAGTGCATGCTCTGAAAATCTGGAGACACTATTTGCTTGGAAATATATGCAATATTTATACAGATCATAAGAGTCTTAAGTACATATTTACTCAACCTGAGTTAAATATGCGCCAGAGAAGATGGTTAGAGTTGATCAAGGATTATAACCTCCAGGTGCATTACCATCTGGGTAAAGCAAATGTGGTTGCCGATGCCTTGAGTAGAAAATCTCACTGCAACTCTCTGATAGAAGAAGATTTTCATTTGTCCCACCTCTTACATCCTATTGTAATCCATCATATCACTGTAGATTGTTCTTTGAGAAGTAGAATCATTGAGTTACAGAAGACTGATACTGATGTATTTCACATCAAGAGAAAGATGAAAGAGCAAGAAACTAAGCATTTTCGAATCGATGAGAAGGGAATTCTCTGGTTCAAGGATAGACTCGTGGTGCCAAAAGATAGAGAACTCAGAAATCAAATCTTATCTGAAGCCCATTCTTCTAAGTTGTCCATCCATCCTGGTAGTAGTAAGATGTATCAGGACCTCAAGCCGTACTATTGGTGGACCAAGATGAAGAAGGAAATTGCAGCCTATGTCGCTAAGTGTGATAATTGTTATAGAGTTAAGGCCATTCACATGAAGCCTGGTTTACTCCAGCCTTTGTCTGTTCCAGGTTTGAAATGGGATGACATTGTTATGGACTTTATTGTCGGATTACCAACCACCCAAAAAGGTTTTGATTCTATTTGGGTTATAGTTGATCGTTTGACAAAATCTGCTCACTTTATCCCTGTAAAGAGTAACTATCACCCACACCAATATGCTAATATTTACTTCCAAGAAGTTATGCGTCTTCATGGAGTGCCTAAGTCTATTGTCTCTGACAAAGAACCACAGTTTACCGCTCGTTTCTGGGAGCGTCTACATCAGAATCTTGGAACTAATTTGGTCCATAGTTCTGCTTATCATCCACAGACATCGGGGCAGACTGAGCGTGTGAATCAGATTCTTGAAGACATGCTTAGGGCTTGCATCATCTCTTGTAATGGCTCCTGGGAGAAATGGTTGCCTCTCGCTGAATTTCTCTTACAACAACAATTATCAAGAGAGTATCCAGATGGCTCCTTTTGAAGCTTTATATGGTCGCAAGTGTAGAACTCCTTTGAACTGGGTGGAACCAGGAGAAAGAAGGCTCTATGGTATTGACTTTGTAAAAGAAGCCGAGGAGCAAGTCCGTGCTATACAGAAAAATATAGCAGCCGCTCAGGCTAGACAAAAGAGCTACGCAGATAATAGGAGGAAACCTATTGAGTTTAAAGTAGGTGACCATGTCTATTTGAAGGTGTCCCCTATAAGAGGAGTAAAGCGTTTTGGGATCAAAAGAAAGCTTGAGCCTCGATATGTTGGACCTTATCGGATTATTGAGAAAAGTGGAAGAGTAGCCTATAAGCTCAATCTACCTCGTGAAATGGGAACTATTTTTCCAGTTTTCCATGTTTCTCAATTAAAGAAATGTCTCCGTCTTCCTGAGGAAAGAGTCGAAGTGAGACGTATCAAGTTGAAATCCGATCTTTCTTATGAGGAGAAACCGGTATATGTTCTAGATACTCTGGAAAGGGTGACTCGGAATCGAGTAGTCAAATTATACAAGGTGGTTTGGAGTAATCACGGTGAACGTGATGCAACTTGGGAAAGAGAGGATTATTTAAAGGATAACTATTCTGCTTTCTTTGAAAAATGGTACAACTTTCAAATCTCGGGACGAGATTTTTATAAGGGGGGAGGGCTGTAACACCCTGGTGTTAGTTAGCCTCATAATGCATTCATAATGCATGATCATGGCATGACATTACCATAAGCATCGTCATTTCATGTGCATCCTTGCTTGAAACATGACCTTGCAATATTGTGGTTTCTATGTGCTTCCTTTATGTGTTGCTAGGGTTTTGTATAGATAACATATGTGATGCTATTGTGTGACTTGGGGGCTTGAAAACATCTTTGATATGTTAGTGGAGCAAAATGAGCTAGGGTTTATATTCATGTTTTGACCAAAATCCAATTTGACTAGGTTTGACCTCAGTTTGACCATAGCACTGATCTGCTTTGACCGATTTAAAAGTGGTATCTAGAGGTCTTGCATGGTTGTGCAACCTTTACCAAAGTTGTAGCCAATTTATCAAGGAACAAGAGTCTCAATATGACCATCTCATGAAAATGGACAAAACATTCTCAAACAGGGCCCACAAGTCAGGTTTCCATGTTGTTTCAACACTTAGCAAATTTTCTAAGTCAAAAATGTGACATTTCAGTTTCATGTGGCCACCTTTGGAGCATTGTAAATCTCAAACTATGCTGAACCAGCTCTAACCCATATTGACACTTTTGTAGCACTCACTTAGCTCTACAATATTGTCAATAACACCATCACCTAGTTCTCAATGGTTTAGGATCTAGAGTGCTTTGAAAATTAGGTTTCAGTCGGGTGGGTTGACTGAATCTCGGTTTCAGTTTCAAGGTGCCTCCCTTTGGGACCTTTTATCTTCCAATCCAGACCGAACTAGCTCAAGTCCATATTGACAAAATTGGAGATCTCATGTAGGTCTACAAGTTTGCTAATATAACCTATCGCAAAATTGAGCTGGTTTAGGAGTTGTTAGGGGGCAAAGTCGTGTTGTTAGTCATCGCGTTTGACTAAATCAGGAAAACAGTTTCAGTTTCGTCAGAGTTCAGAAGCTCGAATTGAGTTCGATCGTGGCCGGCACCTCGCAGGAAGCTCGTGCCGCGTGGCCAACACGCGTCGATGCCGCACCTTACTCATCTACACGAGATCGCCACGCCGCCTAGAGGCCCCAGCTCACTCGTATTCGCGCTCCACCTCTCCTACCTCGCTCTGCTCTGGCGACATCGCCGCCGTGAGCTCATCGCGCCTAGCTCCGCCACCGCAGTGCTGCAGCGAAATTCCTCTCGTATAGCACCTCGCCACCACTCTAGCCCCATCTAGCGCCATTGGTGGAGTGATTCGACAACCACCGTGGTCGAATTTTGAGTTCGCCGCCACCGCACCCCTCCGGACTTCACCAGAGCAGCTCCGCCTCCGTGGCCAGTCCAACATGGAGCTTCTCTGAGCCGTGCTCACCTTGTCCTCCCGCCAGCATGCCCTGTGAAACGTGGAGAACCCACCGGTGCCACCTCTACTGCAGTAGGTATGCCGGAATGGCTCCAACCGTGAGCGTGCTCCGCCATGGCCGCCATGGCCGGCGCGCCCTCTCTCTCTCTCTCTCTCTGTGTTCGCTCATCCTTTCTCCCTTCTTGCTAGCACGTCGGGTGTCCTAGGTCTAGGTTTTCTCTCCTGCATGATGTCATCGCCAATCATGCCCTTGTTTTCGAGGAACACCATTGCGCCGGAGACCTCGTCGTCGCCGCCATGTCGGCTTGCACGCGACTAGGCCCGTCTGGCCTCTCCCTTGCCCTAACTTCCACCTAGACCTCTCCGTCGTGTCACCAGGAAGCTAAAGCGCTCCTCGGGGGAGCTTGCGTTGCGTGGGGGTGGTCGGCGCACCACCGGACTTCCTCCGCCGCCCGCCATGGTCGGCGGTGACCCTTCCGCAGTGCCTCTTATGCCCACCTGAGCATACCAGCAGGTGCGGGAGGCCTTGAGGTGCACGTTGGTGCTACCTTCGTCGCCGGTCACCATTTCGCCGGTGAGATTTTGGCCGCCGATCCCCTCCCCTACCGCTGTTTCTATGGCAAGCGGGCCCCAGTGTCAGCGTGACCCCTCCTCTGTCTTCCTCTCCCTGTTCCGAAGTCGACCGAATCAGCCACGGGCCGAGCTGCCCCCGCTGGGCCGGCTCGAGTGGGAGGAATGGATTAGGTTTTGTTTATTTGATTTATTTCAAATGTTTGTTTTGTACTCAAACTTTGTAAATTCATATCTCCTATTCTAGAGGTCCAAATGAGGTGCTTTAAATATTTGTGTGCTCTAAATAATGTCTAGTTTATTATAAAAATATAATGTGTGCCATGTTTTATGATGAAATAAATAGTTATTATTTATCTCTTTTATTCATGTGGAAAAAGGAGAAAATGATATCTTTTTCTGTGAAGCTCCAAATGATATGAAATTTTTATAGTGAACTGCTCATACCATGAATAGCTTATGGTTAAAGTTTCATTCAAATTGGATGTGGTTTGGTGGAGTTAGGTAATTATCTTAATTACATGGATGGATCTTGTGTGAATACTCATAATTTTTCTATAGATCCAGTAAGGGTGAAACTTAGTGAGTGTTGTTCTTATGCTAGAAGGATGCTAGGAAAAATATGAAATCTGTTGTTTGATACTTTTCAATAGGGTTTCATATTTATGCTAGAAATAGACATGTCATATGTTATTTTTGATATATCGAGTTCTGCTCATCTAATTGATTGGAAATTTTTATGGTAGCCTATGTGAAGCATGAGGTGACTACTGTAATTTTTGTAGATTTTTATATATAGTTTTACTATATCTTTCTTTAATCACCTAATTAACTAAATAAATTATAAAAGAATATTAAATAATTTATTTAGAAGTTGGCACTATACTTTCTGATGTTCCTTTGGTATGCACAACAAGTTGGTAAACTTGGTTTGGTCCAATTATGCTTTTACATCATCATTAATTATTTAATTTAGAGAATCTGCCATTCTGGACAGATTTGCTAGTTAAGAGAATTAACCTATGATAATGATGTTTTCATGCTTGGTGATCTATAGCAAAGTTGTTGAGAATTTCATGAACTAGTTGCTGGTAAATTTTAGTAGCATTTGGACTTATAGTTTAGAAATGACAGCTGTTCCAAGCTGGGTTCAGTTTCGGCAGTGCTGTCTGTCTTTTAGAACAGATTCTGTACATATGCTATTTTAACTTGGTTTTGTGCTTACAACGTTGCAATGTCATTGCATTCATCTTCACATCATTCATGCACGTCCATAAATCATCATGTCATTTTTGGATGCATACATGAAATTCATTGGATGCATATACATGCAATAGGTGTGCCGAGAATTGTGTTATAAGCGAAGTTCCGCTAGCCGTGGAACCCGAAGTTGAAGTCCGTTCGAGAACTGGAGGTCCAGTCCGACGAAGCCGAAGAAGACGTGGGAATCGTTCTTGAAGCCGAACCTTGATCTCTCTTCTTTCGGTTAAGGCAAGCCCCGGAGCATTATAAGCCTCCTACTTTCAAAGCAATTATCTATATGTTATATGTATTGTTGCATTACGTGATAGAAGTTGGTTGAAAACCCTTGCTGCATTGATAACACTCCTTGTCCAATAATTCGAACCTTGAATCCTATATAGATAGGATCGTATCTATGTTTAGCCCTGCTAAATTAGACCGGTAGAAGTCGGATGATTTTCTGTCACCTGCGAGATATAGGGCTTTGTCAGGTCACGGTTGGCTATAATTGCTATCGTGGAAGTGAACCATGTGTAATAAAATAAAATGAGACCGAGCGGGATGATGATAGTGAAACAGCAAGGCATGGAGGTCTTGGGTGTGGATCTATCCCCGTCTGTGTCGATTAAGGACCGAGACCTGGAGCCTTCTATGTCATTTTGAACGCATGCCTGACATTTAGTTGGCCGGCCTGAGGTTGCCGACCGTGAAGCCTAGTAGCTCAACTCAGGCTGCGAAGTCGAAAAGTGAAAGTCGCCTCAGAAGGGAGCCAGAGGGTCCAAGGGCAGGTGAGTTAAAAGTCCTGAGCATCCTGGCCACTGGTATCCCCGAGAACGCGGCGCTGTTCGGGCTCACCCTGAGTTGTACCAAAGGTTATCTACGGCTGCCTTTAGCGGGGTTTGCCGGGTGAGTGTTAGGAATACCCCCCTCAGCTGAGTTGGAATCGATTCGAGTCGCCGTCTCTCCCGGATAGTGAGAAACTTGACTGGTTATCTCCAGTGTAGATACACTAATTATTAATGATGGTTCGGAATTGATGATAATGATGATGATGGCCTTATTATACCTGCTATGGTTAATATTGTTTGCTCCTAATAAAGTGATTGCTCTAGTACAGGTGCTAATCTAGATGACAGATTAATGATTATTAACTTGATGCTTAAGCATTAATGATTACTTATCTGTAATAAGCTTTTCTGCAAATGAGTCAAGCTAGCCCACCTTATAAAGCCTTGCATACTCCTTGGTGTCACCTTTGTTTCTGGTTTTTGACGGGTAAGTCTAGCTGAGTACCTTCTCGTACTCAGGGTTTATTCCCACCTGTTGCAGATAGCAGATTCATACTTGTTGCTGCAAGTATTGTCTTCGCCATGTGGGCGTGAAGACTAGACCATATGGGCATGGTCTCTGTAGTATCTCTTCTGGTATGCTTTTGCAGGATGTGACTATGTACTGGCAGTAATTGACTTCTAATGGTTTCAGAAATTATGTTGCTTCCGCTAATCTTTACTTTGGTTTTGTAATAAAAATATTTGTACTCTGATGTATGGGATTACTTTTGAACTGTTGTAACAAGTGTTGTGTTATGTTGAATCATTACGATCTAGTTGCTCTCGGTTTGGTTTGAAATCCTTCGCGATTTCGTGGACTACCGGAGTTATATGGGCTCAAGTTTGAGAATTTGATCGTTTCGGCGATTGTTTTTGAACTTGTGCTCTTATAATTTGGACGGTTCTGTTACAATCTTCATTTGTCAAGTGTATGTTGATGATATCATCTTCGGGTCAACAAATGAAGACTATTGCAAAGAATTTGGTGAATTGATGTCAAAAGAGTTCGAGATGTCAATGATTGGTGAGCTAACATTCTTTCTTGGGTTTCAAGTCAAGCAAATGAGAGAAGGGATCTTTATCTCTCAAGAGAAGTATACCAAGGATCTTCTCAAAAGATTCAAGATGGAAGAATGCAAGCCAATCAAGACCCCAATGCCAACTAATGGACATCTCAACCTAGATGAGGGAGGTAAACCAATCAATCAAACTCTTTACCGTTCAATGATTGGTAGCTTGTTATACCTTACCGCATCTAGGCCTGACATCATATTTAGTGTGTGCATGTGTGCCCGCTTTCAAGCGTGTCCTAAAGAACCTCACCTAAGTGCCGTAAAAAGAATCATAAGATATCTTAAGTATACCCCAAACATTGGACTATAGTATCCCAAAGGAGCTAGATTCCAACTAGTTGGCTACTCCGATTCGGATTATGCCGGTTGAAAAATTGATAGAAAAAGCACATCCGGAGGGTGCCATTTGCTTGGGAGATCCTTAGTATCATGGTCATCTAAAAAGCAAAATAGTGTGGCTTTGTCCACCGCCGAGGCGGAATACATTGCCGCGGGGGCTTGTTGTGCACAAATTTTATACATGAAACAAACCCTCCTGGACTATGGAGTTGTTCTTGAAAAGGTGCCACTTTTATGTGACAATGAAAGTGCGGTTAAAATTGCTAATAATCCGGTACAACACTCTCGCACCAAGCACATTGATATCCGCCACCACTTTCTAAGAGACCACGTTGCTAAAAATGACATATCACTAGAAGGTGTAAGAAGTGAAAATCAATTAGCGGATATCTTCACTAAACCCTTAGATGAAGCTACCTTTTGTAGGTTGAGAAGTGAACTCAATGTGCTTGACTCTAGTAACTTTAGAAAATGAGCTTGTGTTGTCCCTAGCATTGCATTATTTTATATGTCATGTTTAATTACCCCCAATGCATCTAGGCCTTGGCTAACACGGTTACGATAACCCTCCTTTGGAGGAGTGAAAAAGCCTAACCGTGGATCAAACTTGACAAGAAACCTAGCTTTACTTACTTGTTTTGCATTGCATATGCATGGTTGTTGCTTTGTCGTTTCTCTTCGGTTAAGCTTTGAGCAACCTCTGTGTTCGTCCATGGATAGAGAGAGCATTTTGACGCACCCAAAGGTTCAAAAACTCTATTGCATGGCCATACATTGCTCCTCGGGTGTTTGTTGCCTATTTTCCTAAAAATAATATTAGCCTAAGGCAAACTATTTTGAGAAACTTGAGGGTTTGAGTGAGGTCACTCACATCTTGTTCCAATTGGTGTTTATTTGTGTCTCTTTAAATTGGAACTTGATTGGGTAAAGTCGTGTCAAAGTTCAGAATGAAGAAGGGCGAAAAACAGTGACCGGACGCTGGACCGGACGCTGCACCGGACGCAGTGATGCTTCACCACCGTGTCCAGTCCCAGCGACCACCAGCGCATCCGGTCATCCTGAAGACCATCTCCTGATCTAGTGACCGGATGCTGCACCGGACGCGCCCCTGTTGACCACCGCGTCCAGTCCCGGTAACCACCACCGTGTCAGGTCATCTGTCTTAGTTTTCTGGGCAAATCAAAACCGGACGCTGTCCGCGTCCGATCGTTGATAATCGGACACGTCCGGTCATTCCAGGAGCTTACTGGAATGTGACCGGACGCTGCCTCTCCGTGTCCGGTCATATCGACCACCGCGTCCGGTCATCGCGTAACGAGCGGATCTAATCCTTCATATAAACTTTCGCGTTCTTCTTCCTTTTCTTCATCCGTGCCGTACAACTCTCGATTCCACCGCCTCCTTGCCCTAGCTCGCCGGAACTTCGCCGCCGCAGCTCGCCGGAGTCCTGCCGCGCCTGCGCCACCGCCCGCCGCCGTGAGCCGCTGCTGCCTGCGAGCCGCTGCTGCCTGCAGCCACGCATCTCCCGCGCCCGCGCCGCCTCCTGCACCGCGCCGCGCCTGCGCCGCCGCCGCCGCCGTGAGCCGCTGCTGCCTGCGAGCCACGTTCTCCTTCACCCTGCACGACCTCCGGCCAGCCCCTGCCCTCGCGTTCATCCTCGATTTTCGGTCACCGCACGTCGCCCTAACCCTAGGGTTCGCACTGCAGCGTCGCCTTCGTTCGTCGTCGAAAAGTTCTTCGCGCGACGTCTTCGCTCCGAGGTTGTTTTGCACATCCTTGATCTTCGTGTTAGGGTTTATCAAAATTTTGTTTTCGTTAACCCTAATCGACTTCTGTTTCGGCGAATCAGCGCTCGTCCGGTGCGTCGGGAAGTCTCGCGACCTAGGTCATCTCATCTCTTCACCGGATTTCTCATCGATCCGAGGTAGCCATCGCGTTTCGTTTCACGTCTTATCTTATATGCTTGTTATCTCTAGGGTTTCATATCTTTTAGATCATATATGTTGCTTATAGTAGATCCATCTATTCTGTCTTTACAGCGAGTTTATTGTGTGTCGGGGTGACTGCTGTTTAGCTGTTGAATCCGAGGCCAAGCCTGCGGATACGGATTGAGGCCAAGCCTCTCGAGTGTCAGTACATCATCTTTCAGAGGTTTTCCGATAGTGTGACAACATGGTTCGTTGCAAGAATGCTGGTGGTGCTCCCAGTGATAGGGACAACAGTCCTCCTCGTATGTCTGAGGTTGCGCATGGAAAGCGCATCAAGATCATGGCCAGAAAAAAGAAGAAGACTCTTACTGATGCAGAGATAGCTCAGGCAGTGGCAGATGCAGCTGATGCAGCAGAGATGGGTGGTAGGAGCAGTGGTATACGCATTGGCAATAGTTGTTTTCATCTTAAAGGACGACAGCTTGGTACAGAGACCACTGAGACCACTGAGGGCACAGAGGTGCAAATGGATGCAGATACTATGTCAGTTGATCCACCTGCAGCGCCTTCAGAGGGGACAGAGGAACAGCCAGCTCAGACTCCATCACATCGCCGCTCCACATGCACACGGGCTCAGGTGACTCCCAGGCCAGAGGGCCAGCGTCGTGGAGGACGTCCACCTCCGAGAGTTAGAGGTACACCCCTAGTTGAGCACTTTGACTTGAGAGGTGCTACTGCACGTCAGGTGCAAAGTTTGAGATTTGTTGAGGTCAGCTGGTGGTTCCCACCTCAGAGGGACTCCAGAGCTTCAGAGGGTTTTTATACTCCTCTACAGGAGGATTTTTACAGAGCTCTTGTTGACAGTGGCATTGCTTTTTTACCACAGAGGGTCTGTCGCATTGAGTCACTTGTTGAGGTAGTGGGTGACCAGCTTCGTCCGCACCTGTCCTATCTACCAGGCTTGTCAGATTTTCTTGGACGGACGGGTGCATACTGTGGCACATGGGTTAGGGAGTTCTATGCTTCATTATGGATTGATCCAGCCCATGAGTTCATACACTTTGCATTCAGAGGCCGCAACCGTAGACTATATAGCACAAGAGTGCGGGAGATTCTCAGACTCCCAGCTTCAGACACGAAGATTCACCAGCTCTGTTTCGGTCAGATAGCTCCACCTAGACGCCCTCATGGCGGTACTGTGCCACCTACAGATCTGATCCGACCCTGCTTCCATGAGCTTTTTGGCGAAGGGTCTCATCGCACACCTGCCAGTTTGACACCGCTTGCCCGAGTCCTGGATGCTATTGTCAGGCGTACACTTCTTCCCAGGCTTGGTTACAGAGAGGGACTGACCAGAATGCAGCTATGGGTAGTTCACCACCTTCTCTCATAGACACCTTTTGACATTTGGGATCTTATGGTTAGTGAGATGGAGGACACCCTGGCAGAAGGCTTCAAGGGACACCGTCAGCTGCCCTATGCTCATTGGATTTGCTTCATCATCAGATATGCACTTGAGCTGCCTTCAGAGATTAGTGCTGAGATAACTGAAACCACTACTGTTTTTCCTGAGTATGATATTCGTCAGTTATGGGCTTCAGTTACGAGAGAGCAGGTCCCTGTGCCAGGACAGAGAGAGAGACCTGAGGTGCCTGAGACAGCGGCTGAGCAGGATGCGACCGTACAGGGTCTTGCTGAGGCAGAGCTTGCAGATCTAGACGCTCAGCCCACTGATATAGCTGAGGATGAGGCCTCCGACAACACTGACGAGGATTATCAGCCCATCCCCAGGTATCGGTCTCCTCGGCCTCACGACCACGAGGCCGGTGGCTCTGGTTCAGCCTCCCGCTCAGACCCAGCCATGGTGGCTATTCTTGAGAGGCTGACCCAGGCACAGGAGCGACAGGAGCTTCAGCTGCAGAGACAGGCTCATGATACAGCTACTGCATTTGCACAGATACAGGATCGATAGGACGAGTTCCAGAGACAGCAACTTGAGATACATCACCAACAAGTTGAGATGCAGCGTCAGCAGTATGAGATGTAGCGACAGAGTGTAGCTAGCCAGCAGCAGTATTTGGATCTCCTGCGTCACCTAGTCACAGTTGGGGTTCCTCCACCTGCATCTATCCTGACTTCAGCTTTACCTTTCAGTGGACCTTCAAGTCAGGATCAGCCGAGCTTTCAGTTCACCTCTCCACAGCTGCAGGTTCCTCAGTCGTTCTAGTCCCCGAGCTACACGCCCATTCAGACGGGGTTTACTCCTTCAGACCAGCCTCTCCCTCACATGTTGACCGGCACACCTTTCATTGATCTGAGTGCCACATATAGCGAGTTGACTGGTCAGCCGACGTCCTCGAACACCACATTTGCTACTTCATCAGGGTTGTCAGCTTCAGAGGTAGCTTTTCCTCCAGTGACAGGGACAGGCACTACAGAGACAGTTCCTTCGTCCGTTGCCTCGACAGATCCCCCAGCTTTTGGCTCTCTTCAGGTTCAGGTCACAGAGACTGCTCCACTTATTGCCACTTCGGCAGCACCTGTTCCTGTTGATCAGACCCAGACCGCTTCATAGCCGCGTGCTTCTTCAGAGGGTCAGCCAGATAGCTCAAAGGCCGAGGAAGACACTTTTCAGTTTGTGATTACTACGTGCTCCTCGGCACTCGACTCGACTCCGTCTGTTCCCCTGTCAGATCCTTAGATTAGTTTTTGGCGGTTGATGCCAAAGGGGGAGAGAGAGAGTAGATTCAGGGGGAGCTTTTGTTAGAGGTTTTTTGTTCTTTTCTTATGTGCTACACTCATGCATCATGTTTACTTTATAGTAATTGCATTCGTGTGACATGTGATCTTATGAGGTACCTTGAGTCTCTATGGTTTATCTTATCACAGTTTTTAAATCATGTCACTTGTTTGTTTATAGCTCATAAGGTTGTGCTTCCGTGCCTTACTCCGATTTCATATGAGCTATGATTTATGTGTACTAACTCTTCATGTCTTATCTTATGAGTACACTCAGTTGGCTTGGAACACATAAGCATTGACTAACCCCTTGTGCTTACAGCTTTATGCTTATGTGAACCAAGCATGATCGAAAACCTCAACTCATATCTTCTGAATCTAAGTGTTGTCATCAATCACCAAAAAGGGGGAGATTAAAAGCATCTAGGCCCCGGTGTTGGTTTCGGCAATTAATGACAACACATAATTACCATGACTAACGTGTGTTTTACAGAAACATTGGTAAGTTAGGTCATGGAGATGATAACTGCTTTGGGCAATATGGCAGTCATGTCCCTTGATGGAAATCGTTTCGGTTTTCAAAGGATCAACGATAAAATTAAGGACGGTTAGTTCCGGATGTCAAGGTGTTGAGATACATCTGGAATAGTCGTTAGGATCTTTGTTTCTTCCTTTGACCATACTATGAAGAGGGGCATGAGCGAGTAGCTTGACCTAGGTGAGTCTTGTGTTTTAGGTGTGGTGCACACTTATCAAACTTAGCACTAGGTAGCTCGAGAAAAGCTCAGAGTTCAGTTAGAAGCAACTTGGTTCAAGTTGCATCGCGTTTAGAAGACGTTTGAGCCGTTTACCTATGACCGGACGCGGTCCTGGTCATGACCGGACGCGTCCGGTCAGCACTAAATCTTCACTGTGTTTTTCAGCTGACTGACCGGATGCGGTCCTTGAGAGGACCGGACGCGGTGGTCAGGCTGACACGTGTTCCAGAGGGTAAACAGCAAGATTGGACGCGACTGTGAAAAAGACCGGCGCGTCCGATCATGTTCCAGTAAGGTCCCGTGGAGACCTGACGCGTCCGGTCACCTATGATCGGACGCGGTCGTGCGTCCGATCATGTTCCAGTAAGGTCCCGTGGTGACCTGACGCGTCCGGTCACCTATGATCGGACGCGGTGATGCGTCAGGTCAGATTTCCAGAGAGCTCTTGCATGATCGGACGCGTCCGATCATCCCTGATCGGCGCGTCCGGTCATCTCAGACCGGCGCGTTCGGACACCATAGATCGGCGTGTCCGATCACTCAGCACAGGTTTCCATTATTCGACCGTTACAACTGACCGACGCGTCCGGTCATATCGACAGGCGCGTCCGGTCATATCGACAGTACGCGTCCGGCTGTTTCGAAAGGTAACGGTTGGATTTGTTTGAGGGGTCTATAAATACAACCCCTCCACCTCTTTTAGAGGTCTCTTGCTCATTTGTTTAGCTGAGAAACATCTTTGAAGTGCAAGGGAGTGCAAGAGCCCTAGTGAGGATAGTGATTTGTGAATCAAAGTTTGAGAATCCTCTCTAGTGACAAGAGTCAAGCAAGTGTGCATCCATCTTCTCATTAGGCTTGTTGTGGTCAAGTGAGAGTTCTAGCTTGTTACTCTTGGTGATCGCCATCACCTAGACGGTTCGGTGGTGATTGGGAGTTCGGTGATCATCCGACGATTGTGGTTGACCCAACTCAAGTTGTGAGCGGTTTTGGGTGATTCGCCGCGACGGAGTGTCGAAGAATCAACCCGTAGAGAGCACTTGATCCTTGCGCGGATCAAGGGGGAGCTACACCCTTGCGCGGGTGCTCCAACGAGGACTAGTGGGGAGTGGCGACTCTCCGATACCTCGGCAAAACATCGCCGTGTTCCTATTCCCTACTTTCAAGCATTTACTTTCTTGCATTACTTTCATTGCTTGTTTACTTTCCTAGAATTGCCTTGCTAGTCTAGGATTGGAACTTAGGGTGCAAAATTTTTTTCGGTAGAATCACAAGGAACACAAGTAGGCACTAGGGGTGAAGTTTGACTTGTAGGATTTAATTCTTGCAATTGATTTTTAGAAAAGCCCAATTCACCCCCCCTCTTGGGCATCTTGATCCTTTCATAGATCATCTATTGAATTTTGTTAACTGTTGTTGGGAACTGCAATATTTACACAAGTAGTTTGATACATCATGCTATTTATTAATTCCTACAAGATACACATAATCTCACAATTCTGGTTCCAAACTTTCATTTGAAGGAGCTGAAAGAATTGAAGTAGCCATAAAAAAAGAGCTATCCTTTCTCTTGTGGGCGAGCTCTCACTGGCGGCTGGCGGGGAAGGCACGACGGCGTGGGCCTCTTTACTCCTTCCTCTATGCGGGATCTGCGATGGTCGTACGGTATCTCCCTCCATGGCCGAAGGCTCTCCATGCGTAGGTCACCCCCTCCTCCATGGCATTACCAAGGCAGCCTCCCTACCTTCTCTTCCTCTGCATGTGTGTTTGAAACGGCGGAGGGATGTGGTTGGGCACGGTAGAGGGGACGAAGGAAGACGACATGGGTATTTTGATCCACATGGATATGTGGTAGCTAAAAAATGGGTCAAAGTTGGTCCAAGACGTATTGCATGTCATGATTCCAATTTCTCGCGTATTGTAATGGTCTTGCACCAAATAGTTGAATTATAATGGTAGATCTCATAAACATGTTAATTGTAATGGTATAGATCTAACTAACCCTCTAATTGAATATATGACCTAGAACTGATCTACTAAGCTAGCGTGACAGCTGGATTTCATATGCACATTAAGCATGCACCTACAGATCGATATTTTTACAGTTTTATTGGTCCTTTTTTAAAGTATTCAGTCATAATGTATATTACTGCTTATTTCACTCCATAGCCTTCTTTTTCTCTTGATTGTGCCATTTCATTTTAACTGAGGTTCGACATATAAGTTTGGGGGGGGGGTGTGGGTTGGGCCGGATAGGAAAGAGAGGGAGGCAGACGAAGAGGAGGGGACGCGCCACCCGTCAGTACTATACCACAACCAATGTATTGTGTTGGATAACCGTCGCTAAAACTTACTATTAGCGACTAACAATTGGTCGCTATAAATTTCTAATCGATCATCGGTCGCTATTCTTTTTTGTACAAACTCAACATTGGTTGCTGCATATATATTGAGCTGTTTCGTCGATCAATCGGTCGGTATAAATGAACACTAGAGTCAAGCAACCGGACGCTGCAGCCTAGTTTCATTTTTACCATGTTCGCCCTAGCCCACTCGCACATGAAGTAATTTTGTGGCCCTGCCTGTCAGACACAACACCAAAACCCTATCCTTGCGCCCACAAAGTAGCCGCCTCCTAGCCCAATCCCAATCCCATGCCCTACCGTCGCGCTTCCTCGCGGGCGTGCCTCTAGCTTCACACCACACTTGTCAGGGGTGCTCCCTCCGGCGGCGCCACCATCCTGTCCCCCCTGTCTGGCCGTTGGTGCCATCCCGGCCGTCGGTTTCGTCCCCGCCGCCTTCATCATCCCTGCCGCCGCTTGGGGCAACTCTAGCGGTCTTGGCTAGGTGGGGCCACGCGAGCTATGGCAGGAGCCCTCACTGTCTGCATTCGACTACATGAGCGGCTAGTCCCTCGTCCCTCGTCGCAGATCCAACTATATATACCACAGCCATAAGAGTCGTAGATCTGGCGGGAGGTACGGCTATGTGACTTGCTGAGGCTCTAGGGCGAGTCGAGCATGGCTGCAGCGTGAGTTGCTGAAGCTCTGGAGAGATTTTAGGCAAGGCGGCAACACATGAGAGTTCAGACAAGTTTTCCCCAATCTTGCGCCTCCCCAGCATCGGCAGTTGACTATGCTTAATTGCTAAATGGTAATTTCATATGCTTCCTTTGTCTTAATTTTCACTAGATTAATTTACACTTTGTCTCAATTATTGATTGGTAAAAAGTTTGATATCCTCAAACCATTGGTCGCTAAAACATGTAATAGGTCACTGGTCGGTATAAATATTAGCGTCCAACTATTGGTAAGTATAAATCCCGTCGGTTGCTATAGATTTATACTGACGCCAGTTACCAAGACCGTTACATTGGTAGGTATAACGTTATAGTGACCGATCACTTTATAGCGACTCTTTTGCAGTCGCTACAGATTGGTTGTGGTATAGTGCGGATCCTGAAGATGGAACAGTGTCTCATCGCACCCCTGTCTCACCTCTAGTAGAGGAGGCCGGCCTTGGCACAAGGGTGCTTTCGTCTTTGGAGTAGGTGTTGTTGGCTCCGATCGGGCACGTGAAGGATTCGTTTTCGCGGCAGTTTACGAAGCCTCCTCTCCGCGGACGTTGCCAGACGGTGCACAGGACCAGAATTCTCTGTTGCCGGAAGAAGCGCTCCGCAAGCGATGACTAATGCTGGCTCTCCATCGGCTAGAGGTCATAGGGACCTTGTAGGATGCTGCCAGACGGTGTGTAGGAGCAGAATTCTTTGTCACTAGCAGAAGAAGCGCTCCACAAGCGACAACTAACGCTAGCATTCCGTCGGTTGGAGGTTACAGGGACCACGTAGGATGTTGCTGGACGATGTACAGGAGCAAAATTCTCTGTTGCCAGAAGCACACCGCAACTGACAACTTACGCTAGCATTCCATCAGCTAGAGGTCACAAGGACCTCAGAATCGGACCATCCAATGGAAAACCAAAATAAAAATACCGACTGACCTTCGGATGAGAAAACAAAAAATAACGACTGACCGTCTGTTAGTAATCTTTACCAACCAGTTAGTAATCTTTACCAACCAACAGTTCATCGGTATTTTGGTATTTTTACCGACCCATGTCTGATGTTTTTTTTGGGCTGTGGTATAGTGTTCATGAGGCTAGTCTGGATGCAAATGGCAAGGCATGCTACAAGGCAGAAAAAATCAAGTGACAAAGAGATTGACTGATTGAGGAAGATTTTTGGCTTGAAACTGGGTACAACAAAGAATCTCGATGGTGGGAGCTGGGGACTTCAATATCGCCGGATCATTAACACACAAAAAAAATAGTGAGCACCGTCACAAGGGAGGACGTTCGAAACTTCGAATTCAGACAATCTGAATTATGTTCGTCCTCGGAGTGTGGTGGCGGGAGCTTCGTGCCCCGATCTTATAATCTCTGATCCTGAGAGAGATAATGTCATTAAACCCTCCAATTCATACCGTAATACCATGGAGAGAGTTCTGGAGTGAAATCTGTGTTGGAATCGTGACAGTCTGCTTTGCTAATGAATGATGCTTTGTCGACTCAATTCCCAAATCAAAACTACAGCCACAAATTATAGCCACCGGATGTTACAGAGCTGTTTATTATCTGCCTCCAGCAATTTCCAAACTACTCTAATAGTCTGATGATGAATTTCTCTCAGTTGTGTACCCAGCCATTAGCCGCCCGCAGCAGACCCAGTCAGTGACGGCAACGCCGCCCTAGGACTATCTCCTCAACCGTTTTCTACTTTTACATTTGAATACGAAAATGAAAGTGAAAACAGTAAAGCCGGACACGAAAATGAACGCGAACTTACAGAATATCGAGAATTTCGAAAACGAATTAATTCGAGCGAATTATGTCGAACACAGTCGGTATATGAAAATTCAATACGGAATACTGACTCACAATGTATAACAATTAACAAGTGCCATCGTGGCAAATTTCGAGTGCAAGAGCGCGGACTTATCAATTTGGTTTCTTTCACAAGAGAAAAAGAAAAGAAAAGGAAAGAAAAAAAATAAGACAGAAAATTTGAGATATCATCGGTACTAGACTAGAACGGATACAGAACCAGGCTTGGCCCATCTAGCCCTCTCTCTTCTCGTCAGCCCAGTCGCATGTTCGTCTCAGTGTGACGCCAAGACCAACAAGTGCCAAATGCAGCGCCGCCTGAAGCCAGATGCAGCGCCGTGCAAGGGGATTAGTGCCACCTCGGTGACTCATGGAGGCACAACGGAGGTGAGGTGCCTATCTAATGCGGCCCATGTGCATCGGTGCTCATTTGCCTTTGCCTGGTTACCTGCACAGTACTGATGGGCGACCAAATTCGGTTCAAACTGAATTTTGAATTCAAGATATTTTGAATTAAAAGTAGAAAAGTAGAAAATGATCGGAAAATATCTAAACCGTTTTCGATCCGATTTTGAATTTTGTGTTCTGAATTTCGAACCGAATTCGAATTTGTCTGAAAATACGGATTCAATCAGATTAAATGTAGAAAACGATGCGGTTCGATTTGAGATATTTCTGTTCCGTTTTCATCTTTACCTAGGTCCTGTTTAGATGCAAAAAATTTTGCAAAATTTTTCAAGATTCTCCATCACATCGAATCTTTGGACACATGCATGAAGCATTAAATATAGATAAAAAATAAAACTAATTATACAGTTTAGACGAAATTCACGAGAAGAATCTTTCAAGCCTAATTAATCTATGATTGGACACTAATTGCCAAATAATAACAAAAAGTGCTACATGACCATTTTGTAAATTTTTTTTTGCATCTAAACACAGCCCTAGACCCAAGATGACGCCCCGGGCCCGACGCACCAGCTAGGTAGGAGATTCAGAAAGACATGAAAGGCATACACTTTGCATACATGTCAGAACATGTCAGATTTGAACGAGGGGCGGAGGGAGATTGCAAACATTGGTCACCGGGTGACGGCGTAGCCGAGCATGCTCAATTTGAGGATCACCATTACGCTAACCTGATCATCAAGCGGCGCAGCCGGTAGCCGACGACAGGCGTTGGCCATGGCGCAATACGAGGAGGCGCTCGTGCGTAATCGCTGCCACCGACTCGCAGCTCAGCACAAAAATAGTCATGTTTATGAAATGCCCGTTTCTTAAATTGGGCTAAAAGGGTCCCCCCCAAGATAAAGAGGGGGCTGGTTTGATAACAGATGGTCCATCATGTGTTCCCATTCTTCAATTTTGTTTTTTGATTGGATTAAGAATAGAACAGGCTCATCCATTCTCACCTCATGTCTGAATTAGCATAAGTACGTGAAATAAAGTTAGTCCACCAAACTCTACAAGATGAATTCATCATGCAGCAACTTATCTATTCATGATGCACCACCTCATCTCGGAAAGCAGACACCCCTTAATATCATCGAGCCATCCACACAAGACAAGAGTAACAAGAATGGATGGCTTGTTTGTCTCAACTTTAGGCTAATAACCTAACTTATGCAAACCAGACTTAAATTAGCACTAATCAATATCTTCCAGGTCAAACCTCTTCTTCTCTGGCCAATCTATTCCTCTTCTTCACAACCACACCACTCTTGCATCCTAATCCTGATGCAGTCCCTCCGGCCTAGGAGAAGTCCCAATTAGTCTCATGAGCTCGGCTCTATCAAATCATGTTCGAGGAACACCACGATGAAAGGCATCAACAGCTTTTGCCTTGACCAGTGGGCAAACCGATGGTGATGGAGACGGGGTTCCCAATCTTCCGCCAGGAGATAATAACTAGTATCGTTTTGGTGGTGACTATTACACCAATCCGGCTTTAGATCAAAAGATTCAAACCCTACAACCTTAGCACCATGTCTCCTCGTAAATTCGGTCGACCTTGCCAAGACTCTAACAGGCTTTAAGACGATACACGACCCAATGAACCAAAAGATGGTGACGCAGCATCCTAGCACATTCTAGACGCTGATTTATTTTGACGATTCCCATTTACTTACTCCAGTGGAATTTGGACTTCAAACCAAAGCAATTGGTTAGCTTATGAAATTATCTTTTCATGCACATATGGATCGTCGAAAACTGAGTCCGTATGTGTCCTGAGTGTCCGTTTTACCGCAGGCTGGTCTTGAAGGTCGAGGCAGACTCGAACTCGAGTTAGACTAGACCTTCGGCTTGTCTTGGACGTCCTTGCTGGTCTTCTCCACCTCCTCACCTCTCTCCAAGTACTTCATGACCCTCTCTAATGTTCCTAAGCAAGATAACATCATTAGGTAGCAATCTATTCTCAAAACTATGAAAAAGATCACTTAAGGACCAGTTCACCTCTAGATTTAATTGTCACATTCGGGTCATTGTATCTTGCATAGTGGTTAGAGGATCAGCATGTGTATTCTAAGGAGTGATGTCCTCGCCATTGGAGGTATAACCACGAAGGAATGACAATTGACAACATTAAGCCTTGGAGCAAAACAGATGGGCGGCTGAATCAAGTGGGGATGGCTTTGGAAGTCCTGCAATGGCGATGCCTTTGAAAGAATGATGGGTGGACATGGATGCCAAGGAGAAAGAAGATGAGTGGAGATATAATAAGGGTAATACATGTCTAAAAGTGTCCAGCTTTGTTCGACAAAAAGGATGTCCAAATCTGGCAAATTTTGAACAAATTGGCAACATAGGGACGACATTTCAATGTATAATATCTGAAAAAAATGATGAAATGACAATACATATTTTGATAGCAGCAAGACCTCAAATTTCCACCGACCACCCCATCAACAAACCAAATCTTCGCTCCACTGCTCATGGCCAATCCGAACAAGCCACAAGGCGCCTCTGTCCAAAACAGGTGAGATCGCCACTCTGTTGAGCCCATCCCTCTCACAACTGGGTCTCCTGAAATTCACCTCCTGCAAGCAAACCAAATTAAAACAGAGAGCCAGCTCCATGTCCTCCACCAGTGCTTCTGCGCATTTCCGTCGGACGACCTGACCCTCCTCATTCGCACTACCCTCGGCGTCTACCACTGATTCACCCCCCCCCCCTGCTCATCTTCCTCTGCTATCAAATCTTGTTTTCACCACCTGTGGAGAAGAATCTCATTGTGTGCGAACACACTAATACTGAGCGGGGAAGGTTGCCCATGCCACCATTCCAGTACACATAGATACAGATATATTTAAAAGCTGAAAATGTTCCCCATGGCTGTCATGTATGTCAAGGGCGTCGAACCCTCGGATAGCTGGACCTCGGCTACGTAGTTCGTAGCCGCGACCCGTCTTCTCCGGCGAGGTTTTGCCCCTCTACCGTAGGCTTTGTCGGAGACGAGAGAGAGAGAGAGATTAGATAGGTAATATATTCCTTAATTCTCATTGTTCCGAGTACAGGGAAATATAAGGGCCAACCGGCCAATAAACTTGGAAACAAACGATCCTAATTTGCAGGCCTAAACTTCTCCTAGCCACTGGTGGCGTTCCTGCCTTGCATGCGCACGTCAATCGCGGCCTCACTTGCCGCGTCGATCGCATCCCCGTTGCGCGCTGCTGCGCGTTCCGCTGCCCTGCGGACATCACGAGCCCTGCGATGCCTTGTATAAGTCTAGCCCCACATGACATCTCTCCCCCCCTTGAGGTCCAGCTCGTCCTTGAGCTGAAACGCCGGATACATGTCACGGAACGTGTCGAGGTCTTCCCAGGTGGCCGACTCCGCTGGTTCGCCGTGCCAATGGACGAGCACCTGCCGAACACCACGCGCCAAGCGAGCCCGCTCGACACGGACTGGTTCTGGAGCCACCGCGCCATGGTGGATAGGAGGCAGGTCCGGTGGCGCTGCTGGAGGTGTCCCAACGAACTTTTTGAGGGCACCGACATGGAACACGTCATGAATGCGGGCTTGTGGGGGAAGCTCCAGGCGTACAACAACGTCGTTGATGAGCTCGACGACGCGGTAGGGACCCACGAAGCGTGCCTTCAGCTTGCCCGTCGTGGACTGAGGGAGGGACGCCGGGGTACGCTGACGGAGGCGAAGTAGCGCCCAGTCGCCGACCTGATAGGACACCGACCAATGCTGCTTGTCGTAGTGGCGCTTCTGGGTTGCCTGCGCCTGCTCCAGGTGGTGGCGGACGTCAGCGAGGAAGGCCTCGCGCTCCTCCATGTCTCGGGCGACTGCTGCTACCCGGGTCTCACCAGGCTCATAGGAGTGGATGGTGGGCGGGTCACGGCCATACACCACGCGGAACGGTGTCTCCTGGAGCGAGGACTGGTAGGCCGTGTTATACATGTACTCAGCCCAGGGTAGCCACCGCAACCACTGTCGGGGCCGATCGTCGGTGAAGCAGCGCAGGTACATGACGATGACGCGGTTGGCCGCCTCCGTCTGGCCGTCCGACTGGGGGTGGAAGGCGGACGACATGTGCAGCTTAGTGCCCATGAGGCGCATGAGTTCGCGCTAGAACGTCGAGGTGAACACTGGGTCGCGGTCAGACACCATGGACTGCGGCACGCCGTGGAGGCGCACGATGTCGGTGAAGAAGGCTTGAGCCACGGACTTAGCGGTGTACGGGTGTGCCAAGGGGATAAAGTGGCAGTACTTGCTGAAGCGGTCGACGACGGAGAGGATCACCGACTTCCCGTTGACACGGGGCAGTGCTTCCACGAAATCAAGGCCGATGTCGGCCTAGATGACAGTGGGGATCGGCAGCGGCATGAGGAGCCCGGTGTAAGGTCCAAATAGGCTAGAGGGGGGTGAATAGCCTAATTAAAACTTCTACAAGAATTACTTAACCACGAGTTAGTACGAAAGGTGGCGAAGCAAAAGCACTAGCTCTAACTAATTAAGCAAGCCACCTACACAAGTCTAGTACAAGGCTATTCACTAAACACAACAACAACTAAAAGCTAGAAACGAGAAGTAATACGAGAGAAGAGCTTCGAGTGATTATACCGCCGTGAAGAGAAGAGAAATACCAATCAATCAATCATACAAGAGAAATCCTCGGGAAGAGAATGACACAAGAATTTATCCCGAGGTTCACTTGCTTCCCGGCAAGCTACTCCCCGTTGTGGCGATACACCCACTTGTCGGTTCGCGAGCTAATCGACTATCAAGAGTCGAGCCCTCGGCGGGCGCCGCACAACCGCACACAAGATAGGGATCCTCCAAGCCACGAGCTCCACTAGAGTATCCAATTTGCGAACTCCCGCGGGGAAGGATCAAGAACCCCTTACAACACTTGGTGAAGGCTCCAACAATCTCCAATTGCGAGCTCAATCACCTCCGCTGCTCCAAGCCGTCTACCGTGTCGGGAAACACGGAAGAGTAACAAGAAATCCGCAGCAACTCGAAGATCAAGTGCCTCTAGAATGCAACTCTCAAGCAATGCACTTGAATCTCACTCAATCTCACTCAAGATGTGCAACTATGCAAAGAGATGAGTGGAGGGGTTGTTCTCTAGCTCAAAGTATGTCTCTAGTTCTCAAAATGTGCAAGAGTTGCCCTCAAACCCCGGCCAACGTCTATTTATAACGAAGGGGTACGCAGCTAGCCGTTACAGACGACGCAGCGAAAAACGCGCTGACCGGACGCGTCCGGTCACTACGCGACAGCAAGAAACAGTGCGAGTCAGAACTAGCCGTTGCCATGATCGGACGCGCTGAACCGATTGACCGGACGCGACAGTGCCCGCGTCCGGTCGCGTTCTAGTATGCTCCCGTTGAGACTGGACGCGTCCGATCGCACGTGACCGGACGCGCCGCGCGTCCGATCGTTACTCTGCTTCGCTCTACCCTTCTAGACGCCTGACCGGACGCTCCGGTTACGTGAGGGACCGGACACGCCGGTCGCGCGCTCTGATTCGCTCAGGAGAACTGACCGGACGCGCTGTTGAACTGACCGGATGCCACAGTGCCAGCGTCCGGTTAGAGTCCAGTAAGCTCCCTGGATGACCGGACGCGTCCGGTCATCAGTGACCGGACGCGCTGCGCGTCCGATCATCAAACTGAAAACCGCACAGACGCTGAACACTGACCGGACGCGTCCGGTCATACCGAGACCGCGTCCGGTGCAGCGTCCGGTCGTCACAGTGACCTCCGTTTGCCTCCGTTTCTTTTCCGACTTCCGGCGCAATAGAAAATAGGCATTTCACTTCTCCAAAAAGCGCCGAATCCCGCCTCGCAAGCTCGGCGGGAGGGAGAGAGGAACCCAAACCCCTCTCTACCGCTCAAAACTCCACCGCCTTCTCAAACGTGCTAACACCACCAAGTGTACACCACCATGTGCATGTGTGTTAGCATTTCACAATCATTTTCCAAGGCGTTATGTTAGCTCTTTACTAGATCCTAATGCATATGCTCAAGAAATTGATCTAGTGGCACTTGATTTCTGAGCTAACCGTGATTGCCCCTCTTGATAGTCGGCTATGTATCCTAAACCCGGTCAATCACTTCTCTACTCATCTTAGACTGGCAAAAGGAAAACCCTATAGTTATACCTTTGCCTTGCGCTCTTAGATCCTTCTCTTTTACTTGATCATCATGTGCATCTCCACCATGATCATCATTTTATGTCCATGCACCATCTCTTTGTGATCTTGTGGCCACCACTCCTTGCCACATACACCTTCATCACATGTGTTGCTTATGCCTAACTCAAAACACTTAACACATGGCATTAGCAACTTGATGTCATTAATTACCAAAACCAAACTTGGGCTTTCAATCTCCCCCTTTTTGGTAATTGATGACAACCATCACAAAGATATGAAATGAAATCAATTTTCAATTTCGATAGTATTAGCTCCCCCTACATATATGCTTTCATGAGTTTGGTTCAATTGTGCACATATGTATGGATTTGAATTTTGGGAGAGTTGCTACTATCAAATTGATGCTAAGGTATATAGAATGGACCTTTGAAGCGTGATACCAATCGGAGTTGCCTTTATATACCATCCTTAGCATCGATGTAGCTAGACACCACTTGTAATCTATCACTTGTAAAGATCACAAACACTAAAATACCCCGTGAGATCAACATTATAAGCAAAAGGTGTCTAGATACCACTTGCAAAGCTACTCTCAACAAATCATCATTCAAGTTCTATTTCTAGCATACACCATTCAATCATGAATGTCGAAATTAAACTTTGCAATGCAACATTTCATCATGTTAATGCACATACAAATGCAACAAATAATCCATGAGCTTGCTCCCCCTACTTATGTGCTCAAATTTAATTTCTCTCTTTGTGACTTTTCTCTCCCCTGTGACTTTTCTCTCCCTCTTATTATATTTTATTTCCTCTTTGCAATATCTTTGTGACTTTTCTCTCCCCCTTTGTCAACAATCACCAAAAAGGTGCCTAGAATAGGTAATTTTAGTGAGAGATAAGTCAATCAATATGAGGGAGTCCAAATTATGGTTCAACCTAGATCACTTGCCTAGAATATGTAATTCGGTTTGATCCAAGGACAAGCTTTTTCACACCTCATAAAGTATAAGGGTTATCTTGACCATGTTGAATTACACATCATGAGCTCATTTTCTAGATTCAACACTAGGTTTGCAAGCCCACAAACATGTCATATGCTACCACTAGATCAATCAAACATAGAAGCAATAGTGGTACCATATATACATCAAAATTATTTGATTTTCATGAATGAGCCTATTTGTCATGCAAATATGTCTATATGTTCTAAACATGTCCTTAGCAAAGTATGAATGATATGCCAAACAACTTTACCTTGCTATGTTGGAGGAGAGGCATGTCATATAAGAATATGGGGGTGCACTCATTTCAAGTTGGAGAAGTCAAGTATGTTCAATTCATTCTTCAACTTGTAAAATCTCTTTTCATCAAGTGGCTTTGTAAAGATGTCGGCTAGTTGATCTTCGGTGCCAATGCTCTCAATGCTAATATCACCCTTTTGTTGATGGTCTCTTATGAAGTGATGCCTTATGTCAATGTGCTTGGTTCTTGAATGTTGAACCGGATTTTGTGTCATCTTGATAGCACTTTCATTATCACAAAACAAAGGCACATTCTTGAATTTAATTCCAAAGTCATTCAAAGTGGCCTTCATCCAAAGCAATTGTGCACAACAACTACCGGCACTAATGTATTCGGCCTCGGCGGTAGATAGTGCAACACTATTTTGTTTCTTTGATGACCATGAAACAAGAGACCTTCCAAGCAATTGACAAGTGCCACTTGTGCTCATTCTATCAATCTTGCATCCACCATAGTCGGAGTCCGAATATCCAATCAACTCAAAATTAGACCCCTTGGGATACCATAATCCAACATCATGAGTGCCCTTTAAATATCTCAATATCCTCTTGGTTGCTTTTAAGTGACTTTCTCTAGGTGAAGCTTGATATCTTGCACACTTGCATACACTAAACATCACATCCGGCCTAGAAGCGGTGACATAGAGCAAACTTCCAATCATGGATCGGTATTGTTTTTGATCTACCATGTTGCCACTAGCATCAATACCCAATTGATCATTAGTGCCCATTGGTGTGCTCATTGGCTTAGCATCTTGCAATCCAAACTTCTTGATCATGTCCTTGATGTACTTGCCTTGACTTACAAAAGTGCCATTCTTCATTTGCTTGATTTGAAGTCCAAGGAAGTAACTAAGCTCTCCAATCATAGACATCTCAAACTCATTAGCCATCATATTTCCAAACTCTTCACAAAAGTATTGGTTAGTTGATCCAAAGATAATGTCATCCACATAGATTTGCAACACAAACAAGTCATTTCCAAGTTTCTTGGTGAAGAGAGTGGTGTCAACCTTTCCCATCTTGAACCCTTTAGAGAGGAGAAAGTCCCTCAACCTCTCATACCATGCTCTAGGTGCTTGCTTCAAACCATACAATGCCTTCTTTAGCTTGTAAACATGGTCAGGCTTCTTGTCATCTTCAAAACCGGGAGGTTGCTCAACATAAACTTCTTCATTGATGTAGCCATTTAGAAATGCACTCTTGACATCCATTTGATAGAGCTTGATGTTGTGTGCACAAGCATATGCTAATAAGATTCTAATTGCCTCCAATCTTGCAACCGGTGCATATGTCTCTCCAAAGTCAAGACCTTCAACTTGTGTGTAACCTTGTGCTACCAATCTTGCTTTGTTTCTCACAACTGCACCATCTTGATCTTGCTTGTTTCTAAAGACCCACTTAGTACCAATTACATTATAGTTCTTCGGCCTTTCAACAAGTTCCCAAACTTGATTTCTAGTGAAGTTGTTTAGCTCTTCATGCATGGCATTTACCCAATCGGAATCCTTCAATGCATCTTCTATCTTCTTTGGTTCTTCTAATGAGACAAATGAGTAATGCTCACAAAAGGATGCTAATCTTGATCTAGTTTGAACACCACTTTAAATTCCACCAATGATTTGGTCCAACGGATGATCTCTTGCAATGCTAGTAGGTTGGAGTATTGGGAGTTGATTGCTTTCACTTGTTTGACCTTGAACTTGCACTTCATCATGAGAACCACTAGAGCTTGCTTGATTTGTATTAATTTGCACACTTTGGTTGATCACATGAATATCATCATCATCAACTTGCATCGGCCTTATATCACCAATGTCCATGTTCTTCATTGCATTTGATAATTGATCTCCTCTCACATCATCAAGGTTTTGAGCTTCATTTTGAGACCCTTGGGTTTCATCAAACTCAACATCATGAACTTCTTCTAAGGTGCCATTTGTGAGATTCCAAACTTTATATGATTTGCTTGTGGTAGAATAACCAAGTAAGAACCCTTCATCACATTTCTTTTCAAACTTGCTCAATCTAGTGCCTTTCTTGAGAATATAGCATTTGCAACCAAACACTCTAAAGTATGCAATGTTGGGCTTTCTTCCATTCAATAGCTCATATGGTGTCTTTCCAAGCTTTCCATGGCAATAGAGACGGTTGCTACAATAGCAAGCCGTATTGATAGCTTCACTCCAAAATGAATGACTAACATTGTATTCACTAAGCATTGATCTAGCCATATCAATCAAGGTTCTATTTTTCCTTTCAACTACACCATTGGATTGAGGAGTGTATGTTGGTGAGAATTGATGTCCAATACCAAGATCATCACACAACTCTTCAATTCTTGTGTTCTTGAACTCACTACCGTTGTCACTTCTAATCTTCTTGATGGTAGTCTCAAACTCATTTTGCACCCTTTTGACAAAAGACTTGAATAGATCATAAACATCACTCTTGTCATAAAGAAAGAGCACCCAAGTGTATCTAGTGTAGTCATCCACAATCACAAAGCCATACTTGTTGCCACCAATGCTAGTGTACGTTGTTGGCCCAAACAAGTCCATGTGCAATAGCTCAAATGCTTTTGATGTGCTCATTTCACTTTTACTAGGATGTGAATTTCCAACTTGTTTGCCGGCTTGACAAGCACTACATAGTTTATCCTTTTCAAAAGTGACATCTTTCAATCCTCTAACTAAGTCATGCCTCAAAAGTTTGTTCAATTGTTTCATTCCAACATGACCAAGCCTTCTATGCCACAACCAACCCATACTAGATTTACTAAGCAAGCATGATGTCAATTGTGTCTCACTATCATTGAAGTCAACCAAGTATAAGCTACCATGTCTAAATCCTTTGAATATCAAGTTTGATCCATCAACACTTATGACTTCAACATCATCACTACCAAATATGCACTTGAAACCAAGATCACAAAGTTGTGCCACCGATAAAAGATTGAAATCCAAGCTCTCAACTAGCAACACATTAGATATGCTCATATCATTTGTGATAGCAATTTTACCAAGCCCTTTGACCTTGCCTTTCTTGTTGTTGCCGAAAGTGATAGCATCAAAACCACCATTTTGACTTGTATCAATTGAATTGAACATACAAGAGTCTCCGGTCATATGTTGAGTGCACCCACTATCAAGCACCCAATGCCTTCCTCCGGCTTTGTAATTGACCTACAAGACAAGATCAATTCTTTTTAGGTACCCAAACTTGTTTGGGTCCTCTAAGGTTAGAGACTAAGCTCTTTGGTACCCAAATGGCTTTCTTCTTTGAGCCCATCCATGGTGCACCAATGAACTTAGCATGAACACCATTTGTACCCTTGGTAAGCATATAGAAAGAATTAAACTTGATTGAGGATACATTTGCCTTGGATTTCTTGTTCATGCAATGTTGCTCTATGTGACCAACTTGTTTGCAACTTTTACAATAGCTACCATTGTTCTTCACAAAACGAGTCTTGTGAGGAGCAAAAGCGGCCTTGCCTTTCTTGGGGTTATAGCCCAATCCCTCTTTGTAGAGAGAAGCTCTTTGGCTACCCAAGCACATAAGCAAGCGGTCCTCACCACCATAAGCCTTAGCTAATGTGTGATTGAGCTCTTTTACCTCCTTCTTGAGATTTTCATTCTCAACTATAAGTGTGGAGTCACAAGTGAAACCATCACTACTAGATGAGGATGATGTAGATGAGCTACATGAAGGGTTAGTAGGAGCAACAATAATAGGCTTATGAAAAGTTTCATCAATTATATCACATGATATGCCTATGTTGCAAGTTTTAGCTTTCTCAACATTAGTTGGTATGTTTTCATATTTTTCAACTAGAGAGGAATGAGCTTCTTCTAGCTTAATGTGAGACTTTTGAAGCTTCTTATGGTCTTCCTTTAGACTCTCATAAGATGCCCTAAGCTCATCAAGTTCTTGCATAAGGTTTTTCTTTTCCTTAAGCAAGCCCTTGCACTCCTTTCTAGATTCTTTAAAATATTGAGTGCAATCTTCTAGCATAGTGATTAGTTCATCTTTAGTGAATTCCTCTTCATCACTATCACTATCACTAGCATTATCATGATCACTCTCATCATCGGATGATACCTTAGCGGCCTTAGCCATGAAGCATGATGGAGTGTCGAAGAGGGAGACCTTCTTTTGGATGGCAATGCTAGCATGTCCCTTCTTCTTGCTCTTGTAGTCATCATCATCATCACTTGAGGAATCATCACTATCCCATGTAGCAACATGAGAATCATTCTTCCTTTTATGAGAGCTCTCCTTCTTTTCTTGCTTCTTCTTTTGCTTCTTCCTCTCCTTCTTGATAGCATCTTCATCATCACTATCATAAGGACACTTTGCAATAAGATGATCCTTGCTATGGCATCTAAAGCATCTCATGTTATGCTCATTCTTCTTAGATGAGTTCTTCCTCCTCCTTGCACGATAGCCCTTCTTCTTCATGAATTTGCCAAATTGCTTGACAAAGAGAGCCATCTTCTCATCAATGTCATCACTATCACAAGAGCTTGAGTCTTCATCACTTGATGATTCAATCTTGGACTTGCCCTTGGATGTGGTGGCTTTGAATGCCACACTCTTCTTCTTTTCATCATCTTTCTTTTCATTTTCCTTTTTCTTCTTCTTGACCAACTCATCCTTCTCATCATCTTCTCTATATGAATCATCGGTCATCACCTCTTGAAATATTTGTTGAGTTGAATCCTTCAATGTAGTCCTCACTAGCACGGTGATCAATGTATCAAATCTCTTGGGCAAGCTTCTCAAGAACTTCATAGAGAATTGATTGTCCTTGACCTCCTCACCAAGTGCCTTGAGCTCATTAACAATGACTTGCAACCTATGAAACATCTCTGGTACACTCTCATCATCTTGCATCTTGAAGCTTGAAAATTTTTCTTGCAAGATATATGCTTTAGCGGTCTTTGTGCCTTCGGTGCCCTCAAATGTTTCTTCTAGCTTGGCCCAAGCATCATGAGCAATCTCTATGTTCTTTACTTGCTCAAATGTCTTGTCATCTAATGCCTCATGAAGAGCACTAATGGCAATGTCATTGCATTGGAGCTTCTTCTCTTCCACCGGTGTAGGTGCTTCCGGATTAGCAACCTCAAATTTTGTTTCGGTGACCTTCCACACTTCTCTATTGATTGACTTGAGGTGTGCGGTCATCTTAACCTTCCAATATGCATAATTTGTGCCATCAAAGTGAGGTGCCTTCTTGGTGTTGTTGATGTGCAAGCTTAATTGAGCCATTCCTTTTTCACCGTAGGTTGTTAAGCCTCAAATAAACGGTGCCTTGGCTCTGATACCACTTGTAAGGTCCAAATAGGCTAGAGGGGGGGTGAATAGCCTAATTAAAACTTCTACAAGAATTACTTAACCACGAGTTAGTACGAAAGGTGGCGAAGCAAAAGCACTAGCTCTAACTAATTAAGCAAGCCACCTACACAAGTCTAGTACAAGGCTATTCACTAAACATAACAACAACTAAAAGCTAGAAACGAGAAGTAATACGAGAGAAGAGCTTCGAGTGATTATACCGCCGTGAAGAGAAGAGAAATACCAATCAATCAATCATACAAGAGAAATCCTCGGGAAGAGAATGACACAAGAATTTATCCCGAGGTTCACTTGCTTCCCGGTAAGCTACTCCCCGTTGTGGCGATACACCCACTTGTCGGTTCGCGAGCTAATCGACTATCAAGAGTCGAGCCCTCGGCGGGCGCCGCACAACCGCACACAAGATAGGGATCCTCCAAGCCACGAGCTCCACTAGAGTATCCAATTTGCGAACTCCCGCGGGGAAGGATCAAGAACCCCTTACAACACTTGGTGAAGGCTCCAACAATCTCCAATTGCGAGCTCAATCACCTCCGCTGCTCCAAGCCGTCTACCGTGTCGGGAAACACGGAAGAGTAACAAGAAATCCGCAGCAACTCGAAGATCAAGTGCCTCTAGAATGCAACTCTCAAGCAATGCACTTGAATCTCACTCAATCTCACTCAAGATGTGCAACTATGCAAAGAGATGAGTGGAGGGGTTGTTCTCTAGCTCAAAGTATGTCTCTAGTTCAAAAAATGTGCAAGAGTTGCCCTCAAACCCCGGCCAACGTCTATTTATAACGAAGGGGTACGCAGCTAGCCGTTACAGATGACGCAGCGAAAAACGCGCTGACCGGACGCTCCGGTCAGGGTGACCGGACGTGTCCGGTCACTACGCGACAGCAAGAAACAGTGCGAGTCAGAACTAGCCGTTGCCATGATCGGACGCGCTGAACCGATTGACCGGACGCGATAGTGCTTGCGTCCGGTCGCGTTCCAGTATGCTCCCGTTGAGACCGGACACGTCCGATCGCACGTGACCGGACGCGCCGCGCGTCCGATCGTTACTCCGCTTCGCTCTACCCTTCTAGACGCCTGACCGGACGCTCCGGTTACGTGAGGGACCGGACACGCCGGTCGCGCGCTCTGATTCGCTCAGGAGAACTGACCGGACGCGCTGTTGAACTGACCGGATGCCATAGTGCCAGCGTCCGGTTAGAGTCCAGTAAGCTCCCTGGATGACCGGACGCGTCCGGTCATCAGTGACCGGACGCGCTGCGCGTCCGATCATCAAACTGAAAACCGCACAGACGCTGAACACTGACCGGACGCGTCCGGTCATACCGAGACCGCGTCCGGTGCAGCGTCCGGTCGTCACAATGACCTCCGTTTGCCTCCGTTTCTTTTCCGACTTCCGGCGCAATAGAAAATAGGCATTTCACTTCTCCAAAAAGCGCCGAATCCCGCCTCGCAAGCTCGGCGGGAGGGAGAGAGGAACCCAAACCCCTCTCTACCGCTCAAAACTCCACCGCCTTCTCAAACGTGCTAACACCACCAAGTGTACACCACCATGTGCATGTGTGTTAGCATTTCACAATCATTTTCCAAGGCGTTATGTTAGCTCTTTACTAGATCCTAATGCATATGCTCAAGAAATTGATCTAGTGGCACTTGATTTCTGAGCTAACCGTGATTGCCCCTCTTGATAGTCGGCTATGTATCCTAAACCCGGTCAATCACTTCTCTACTCATCTTAGACCGGCAAAAGGAAAACCCTATAGTTATACCTTTGCCTTGCGCTCTTAGATCCTTCTCTTTTACTTGATCATCATGTGCATCTCCACCATGATCATCATTTTATGTCCATGCACCATCTCTTTGTGATCTTGTGGCCACCACTCCTTGCCACATACACCTTCATCACATGTGTTGCTTATGCCTAACTCAAAACACTTAACACATGGCATTAGCAACTTGATGTCATTAATTACCAAAACCAAACTTGGGCTTTCACCCGGCCGGGTGGAGGTGCTCTGACTTGTACCGCTGACAAGTGGCACACGCCCGCACGAAGTCCTGCACAAGACGCCACATGTTGGGAAAATGAAAGTCACGGCGGAGACGATGCAGTGTGCACTGGACACCCTCGTGTCCATCATTGTGGACGGCCGCCAAGATCTCCTGCAGGAGAGGTGAGGCCGGTGGTATGTAGAGGCGGCCGTCATAAGTGATCATGTCGTCAGACACTGCCCATGGTGCAGCGCGCGTGCCGGCACAGATCTCATCGTGGACAGCGACCAGGGCGGGGTCTGTAGCTTGTGCGTGGCGCAGGCGGCCAATGAAGTCAAAACGGGGGGCTGAGACCGCTTGGAGCGCGCCCGTGGAGTCCTCATCAGTGTCGCGGCACGAGAGGGCGTCGGCCACCGTGTTCGTCGCCCCGGACTTGTACTCGACGGTGAAGTCGAAGCCCAACAGCTTCCCGTCCCAGTGATGCTGAGGGATGGTGGTGAGGCGCTGGTCGAGGAGGTACTTGAGGCTATAGTGGTTCGTCTTGATGACGAAACGACGCCCCCATAGGTACGGCCGCCAATGCCGCACGGCGAGGACGAGACCGATGAGCTCCCGCTCGTATGCCACGAGAGAGCGATGGCGGGGTGCCACCGGCCGGCTGAAGAAGGCGATCGGATGCGCCTCCTGGATGAGCACAGCCCTGAAGCCATACGTGGACGCATCACATTCCATGATGAAGGGCTTGGAGAAGTCCGGCAATGTCAGCATAGGTGCTGACGTCACCGTGCCTTTAAGGGCGTTGAAGGCCACCGCCGCGTCGTTGTTCCATGTGAACCCCTCCTTTTTCAGGAGTGCGGTGAGGGGTGCTACGATGGTGCCGTAGTTGTGGACGAATTTCCTGTAATAGCCCGCCAGGCCGAGGAAGCCGCGCACGGCACGTGCAGAGCGGGGCTACGGCCAGTCGTGGATGGCTTGGACCTTGGCGGGATCCATAGCGACACCGGCTGCGGAGATGATGTGGCCGAGGTAGGCGACGGAGTCGACGTCGAACGAACACTTGGACCGCTTCACAAAGAGGCGATGCTAGCGAAGGATGGTAAGTGAAAGCATCTAGGACGCGGTGTTGGTTTCGGCAATTGATGACAACGCATTATTACCATGACTAACGTGTGTTTTGCAGAAACATTGGTAAGTTAGGTCATAGAGATGATAACTGCTTTGGGCAATAAGGTATTCATGTCCCTTGATGGAAATCGTTTCAGTTTTCAAAGGATCAACGGAAAGATTAAGGACGGTTAGCTCCGGATGTCAAGGTGTTGAGTTACATCTGGAATAGTCGTTAGGATCTTTGTTTCTTCCTTTGACCATACTATAAAGGGGGGCATGAGCGAGTAGCTTGACCTAGGTGAGTCTTTTGTTTAGGTGTGGTGCACACTTGTCAAACTTATCACTAGGTAGCTCTTGAAAAGCTCAGAGTTCAGTTGAAAGCAACATGGTTCAAGTTGCGACGCGTTTAGAAGACGTTTGAGCAGTTTACCTGTGACCGGACATGGTTCTGGTCATGACCGGACGCGTCCGGTCAGTACTAACAAAATAGTGCGTGTTTAAATGATCGACCGAACGCGGTCCTTGAGAGGACCAGACGCGGTGGTCAGTCTGACACGTGTTCCAGAGGGTAAACAGTGTAATCGGACGCGACTGTGAAGTGATCCGCGTGTCCGGTCACGTTCCAGTAAGGTCTCGAGGTGACCTAACGCGTCTAGTCACCTATGATCGGACGCGGTCGTGCGTCAGGTCATTTTTCCAGTAAAGCTCTTGCATGATCGGACATGTCCGGTCATCCATGATCGTCGCGTCCGGTCATCTCTGATCGGCGCGTCCGGTCATCTCAGATCGGTGCGTCCGGTCACTCAGCGTAACTTTTGGTTTCCGACCGTTACACTTGACCGGCGCGTCCGGTCATGTCGACCGGCGCGTCCGGTCAGTGCGCGTTTTGCTGTTTCGATAGATAACGGTTGGATTTGTCTGAGGGGTGTATAAATACATCCCCTCCACCTTTTTTAGAGGTCTCTTGCTCATTTGTTCAGCTGAGAAACACTTTTGAAGTGCAAGGGAGTGCAAGAGCCCTAGTGAGGATAGAGATTTATGAATCCTCTCTAGTGACAAGAGTGTAGCAAGTGTGCATCCATCTTCTCATTAGGCTTGTTGTGGTCAAGTGAGAGTTCTAGCTTGTTACTCTTAGTGATCGCCATCACCTAGACGGTTTGGTGGTGATTGGGAGTTTGGTGATCATCCGACGAGATTGTGGGTGACCCAACTCAAGTTATGAGCGCTTTTGGGTGATTCGCCATGACGGAGTATCAAAGAATCAACCTGTAGAGAGCACTTGATCCTTGCGCGGATCAAGGGGAAGCTACACCCTTGCGCGGGTGCTCCAACGAGGACTAGTGGGGAGTGGCGACTCTCCGATACCTCGGCAAAACATCGCCGTGTTCCTAACCCTTACTTTCAAGCATTTACTTTCGTGCATTACTTTCATTGCTTGTTTACTTTCCTAGAATTGTCATGCTAGTCTAGGATTGGAACTTAGGGTGCAAAACTTTTATCAGTAGAATCACAAGGAACACTAGTAGGCACTAGGGGTGAAGTTTGGCTTGTAGGATTTAATTCTTGCAATTAATTTTTTAGAAAAGCCCAATTCACCCCCCTCTTGGGCATCTTGATCCTTTCAATTGGTATCAGAGCCGTGTTGCTCTTTATTTAGGCTTCACCGCCTAGAGCAAGATGCTAATGGGGAAGGACCACCTCCCACTTTTGAGGGAGACAATTTTCCATATTGGAAAATTCGTATGGAGGCGTACCTCGAAGCCATAGATGTTGGGTGCCTTAGAGCCGCAACCGAAGGGCTTCCTCCTATAAGGGATCCCGCCAACCCAAGTGGTGACGAGGAGAAGTACGACCGGTGGAATGCAAAGGCAAAAAAATACACTCTACCGGGGCTTAGGCAAAGATATCTTCAATCGTGTGCATAATGCCAAAAATGCTCATAAATTGTGGGAAAAATCTTTGTGCTCTCCATGAGGGAACTAAGAGTGGGCTTGAGGAACACTATCACATTGCTTTAAAGAAGATCAATTCTTTTGAGATGCTTCCCAAAGAAAGTGCTAATGAGATGTACACTCGTTTGAATGTTCTTATAGAAGATCTCAATGCTCTTGGACTCACTCAAATGAGTCAATCGGATGTTGCAAGGAGGATCTTGAGTGTTCTTCCCGTTGAGAAGTATGAACACATTGTCACCGTACTTCACCAAAGTGATCTCTCCGCCGCAACACCGACTCAAGTATTGGGAAAGATCAATGCACATGAGATGTACATGCACATCACTCCGGAAGAGGGCTCATTATCTTCCAAGAAGAAAGACTTGTCCTTCAAAGCTAGCCATGAAAAGAAAAAGAAGAAGGGCCAAGCCATGTTGGTGCAAGAAAGCTCAAGTGAAAGTGATATTGATGATGCATCACTTGCACTAATGGTAAGGAAGACCACCAAGATGCTAAAGAAGCTCAACAAGAGTGGCATCAAGTTCGATGGCAAGAAGAAGAAATTCTTCACAAGTAGCAAAAGGAAGCCAATATCCAAAATGGATTGCTTCAATTGTGGTGAACTTGGCCACCTAGCTCATCAATGCCCGAAGCCTCCAAAAGACAAGTACAAGAACAAGTACAAGGGCAAGAAAGATGATTCAAGTGATGAAGAAGATGAGAAAAGAAAGAACAAGCCATACAAAAAGAAAGATGACAAGAAAAGAGAGTTCTACAAGAAGAAGAAGGGAGGCAAAGCTTATATTGTTGGTGATTGGCTCACTGATATTGAATCATCATGTGAGTCCTCCGGCGATGAAAGTGACAATGAAAAAGAGAAGATCGCCGCACTTGTGATTGGGCCATCATCATCTTCATCGACATCTTCATCACCACCTTCACCGCCACCTTCACCATCATCTTCCACTACTCATCTATGCCTTATGGCTAAGGGTGATCGAAAGGTACAAAATAGTGATAGTGATGATGATGATAGTGATGATGAATATGATGCACCTTCTTATGATGAACTTGTAAAATTATTGAACAAATACTCTAAAATCATAAGAAGAACTAGAAATGAAAATGATGAGCTTCAACATGAAAATGAATCACTCTCATCTAAGCTTGAGAATGCACATAAGACTAGTGATGAGCTCAAAGATCAAAATGAAACTATGTCTTCCTCTCTTAAGGAGCTCAAAATTTCTAACAAGGAGCTTAGAGATAAACATGATAAAATTGAGAAGAAGCATGGTGAACTCATCACTAGGCTCAACTTGCTAAAAGATGAATATACCACATTGAAAATCAATTATGATACTCTTATTGTTGCTAATGAGCTTGCCCTCGAGACACATGATGCTACTAACCAAGTTGTTAAGATTGATATAGGTACATCATGTGATGATTTGATTGTTGAGAACTTTGAGCAAGGATCTAGCGGCAAAGGCAAGAGTGTGGTTGAGGCCAACAACTATGATGAGTATGTCAAGCTCAAGAGTGAAAATGAGATGCTTAAGAATGAGAACAAGAAGTTGATGGTTCTTGAAAAGCAAGCTTCAAATGAGTCACTTATTGAAGAAAACAAGAAGCTCAAGCAAGAAAAAGAGCATCTCAAGACCGGCCTAAGCAAGTTCACAAGAGGCCAACATTTGCAAAGTGAGCTACTCATGAACACCGTCATGAAGATGGATAGGAGTGGCATTGGGTATTTGACAAGTCAAGAGAAGAAGGTCAAAGCTCAACAACAACAAAACAAGTCAAAGCCTAAGCCAAAGAGATGTGTTGAATGTGGACAAGAAGGCCATTTTGCTCATGAGTGCAAAACGCCACCACCACAACCCTTGCCCAAGCATGCTAGACCCTTTGCCTTCAATGCTCATTACATGCTTAGAAAGGACTCAAGTGGAAAGATAAAAGTCACGTTCTTAGGTCCCCCTAACAAGAATAGGCCTAAGAAAATATGGGTTGCCAAGTCACTAGTTGAGAAAGTTAAGGGTCCCTCTCAAGTTTGGGTCCCTAAACAAAAGACTTGATCTCTTGTGTGTAGGTGAACTACAAGACCGGTGGATCTCATTGGGTGATTGATAGTGGTTGCACACAACATATGACCGGTGATCCTCGTATGTTCACCTCACTTGAAGAGAATGGGGTATGTCAAGACAAGATCACATTTGGGGACAATTCAAAGAGCAAAGTCAAGGGTATAGGCAAGATTGCAATATCAAATGATCACTCTCTCTCAAATGTGCTCTATGTTGCTTCATTGAGTTTCAACTTACTATCCGTTGGGCAACTTTATGACCTTGGCTACCAATGCTTGTTTAGTCCAAATGAAGTGGTTGTTACAAAGATAGATGACAAGCAAGTGATTTTCAAGGGTTTTAGATACAATAATCTCTATCTTGTTGACTTCACCTCCGAAGATGCAAACTTGATGACATGTTTATTCACCAAAACTACACTTGGATGGCTTTGGCATAGGAGGCTTGCTCATGTTGGAATGAACACTCTCAACAAGCTATTGAAGAAAGAGTTAGTGAGAGGCTTGAAGGATGTAAAGTTTGAGAAGGACAAACCTTGTAGTGCATGTCAAGCCGGCAAACAAGTTGTAAACACTCATCCAACCAAAGCCTACATATCAACATCAAGAGTACTAGAACTTCTACATATGGATTTGTTTGGTCCTACAACTTACAAGAGCTTGGGTGGAAATCTCTATTGCCTAGTGATTGTGGATGACTACTCAAGATACACTTGGACTTTCTTTCTTCATGACAAATTCGAAGTGGCAAATTGCTTCAAGAAGTTTGCAAAGAGAGCTCAAAATGAATTTGAAGTCAAGATAAAGAAAATTAGAAGTGACAATGGGAAAGAGTTTGACAACACCAATATTGAAGCCTATTGTGATGAAATTGGAATCAAGCATGAAGTTTCATCAACCTACACTCCTCAACAAAATGGTGTAGTTGAGAGAAAGAACCGGACCTTGATCACTCTTGCAAGAACAATGCTAGATGAGTATAACACACCGGAGAAATTGTGGGCCGAGGCAATCAACACCGTATGCTATGCTTCAAATCGCCTCTTCCTACAAAAGTTCCTTTGCAAGACCCCTTATGAGTTGCTAAATAGGAAAAAACCGGACGTCTCATTCTTCCGGGTGTTTGGTTGCAAATGCTACATCTACAAGAAGCGTCAACACCTAGGGAAGTTCCAAAGACATTGTGATATTGGTTTTATTGCTGGTTACTCATCAAAGTCCAAAGCATATAGAGTATTTAACCATGCCACCGGTTTGGTTGAAGAAACATATGATGTAGAATTTGATGAATCTAACGGCTCCCAAGGAGCAATTGAGAATTGTGATGATGTAGGTGATGAACCATTGAGAGAGGCCATGAAGAACATGCCGGTGGGAGACATCAAGCCTAAAGATGATGAAGACGATGTACAAATTGTCAATCCACCATCTTCATCATATGTGCCTCAAGATGATGACAAGAATGAGAGAGTTGAAAATGAAGATACTCATGTCTCTCATCAACAAGCCGAGGCACAAGCACAAGATGTTGATGCTCCCCATCCTACTCCTCAAATGGTTGATCGAAGAAACTCACCCCTACTTCAAGCACATCCACAAGATCTCATCATAGGGAGTCCTACAAAGGGTGTAATGACTCGATCTCAAAAGTTTACTTCTTTTGTTGAACATCACTCTTTTGTCTCTTGTCTTGAACCTAAGAATGTAGAAGAAGCTCTTTAAGATCCGGATTGGGTGAATGCCATGCATGAAGAATTGAACAACTTCGCCCGCAATCAAGTTTGGACACTTGAAGAGCATCCAAAAGGCGCAAGAGTCATTGGAACCAAGTGGGTGTTCCGCAATAAGCAAGATGATCAAGGTGTAGTAGTAAGAAACAAGGCAAGACTAGTGGCAAAAGGGTTCTCTCAAGTTGAAGGTCTTGATTTTGGAGAGACTTTTGCACCCATTGCAAGACTTGAAGCCATTCGTATCCTTCTTGCATATGCATCACATCATGATATGAAACTATATCAAATGGATGTGAAAAGTGCATTTTTAAATGGCTTCATAAATGAACTAGTCTATGTTGAACAACCTCCTGGGTTTGAAGACCCTAGATATCCTAATCATGTTTATAGGTTGTCCAAGGCGCTATATGGGCTCAAGCAAGCCCCTAGAGCATGGTATGAGCGCCTTCAGGACTTCCTCATTGAGAAGGGCTTCACTATTGGGAAGGTTGACACCACACTATTCACTAAGAAGTTTAATGAAGAAATCTTCATTTGTCAAGTCTATGTTGATGATATTATCTTCGGGTCAACAAATAAAGATCATTGCAAAGAATTTGGTGAGTTGATGTCAAAAGAGTTTGAGATGTCAATGATTGGTGAGCTAACATTCTTCCTTGGGTTTCAAGTCAAGCAAATGAGAGAAGAGATTTTTATCTCTCAAGAAAAGTATACCAAGGATCTTCTCAAAAGATTTAAGATGGAAGAATGCAAGCCAATCAAGACCCCAATGCCAACTAATGAACATCTCGACCTAGATGAGGGAGGTAAACCAATCGATCAAACTCTTTACCGTTCTATGATTGGTAGCTTGTTGTACCTTACCACATCTAGGCCCGACATCATGTTTAGTGTGTGCATGTGTGCCCGCTTTCAAGCGTGCCCTAAAGAACCTCACCTAAGTACCGTAAAAAGAATCCTAAGATATCTTAAGTATACCCCAAGCATCGGACTTTGGTACCCCAAAGGAGCTAGATTCCAACTAGTTGGCTACTCCGATTTGGATTATGCCGGTTGCAAAATTGATAGAAAAAGCACATCCAGAGGATGCCATTTGCTTGGGAGATCCTTAGTATCTTGGTCATCTAAGAAGCAAAATAGTGTGGCTTTGTCCACCGCCGAGGCGGAATACATTGCCGCGGGGGCTTGTTGTGCACAGATCCTATACATGAAACAAACCCTCCTTGACTATGGAGTTGTTCTTGAAAAGGTGCCGCTTTTATGTGACAATGAAAGTGCGGTTAAAATTGCTAATAATCCGGTACAACACTCTCACACCAAGCACATTGATATCCGCCACCACTTTCTAAGAGATCATGTTGCTAAAAATGATATATCACTAGAAGGTGTAAGAAGTGAAAATCAATTAGCGGATATCTTCACTAAACCTTTAGATGAGGCTACTTTTTGTAGGTTGAGAAGTGAACTAAATGTGCTTGATTCTAGTAACTTTGAAAAATGAGCTTGTGTTGTCCCTTGCATTGCTTTGTATTTTTATGTCATGTTTATTTTCCCGCAATGCATCTAGGACTTGTCTAACACGGTTACGATAACCCTTATTTAGAGGAGTGAAAAAGCCTAACCATGGATCAAACTTGACAAGCAACCTAGCCTTCCTTTCTTGTTTTGCATTGCATATGCATGGTTGTTGCTTTGTCGTTTCTCTTTGGTTTAGCTTTGAGTAACCTCTGTGTTCGTACATGAATAGAGAGAGCATTTGAAGCTCCCAAGGGATCATAAACTCTATTGCATGGCCATACGTTGCTCCTCGGGTGTTTATTGAATATTTTCTTAAAAATAATACTAGCCTAAGGCAAAATATTTTGAAAATTTTGAGGGTTTGAGTGAGGTCACTCATATCAGGTTCCAATTGGTGTTTATTTGAGTCTCTTTGAATTGGAACTTGATTGGGAGAAGTCGCGTCGAAAAACGGTTTGAAAAAGAGCGTTTTACAGCAACCGGACGCTGCATCGGACGCGGTTCAGCTTCACCACCGCGTCTAGTCTTGGCGTCCACCAGCGCGTCCGGTCATTCCCGAAGTTTTTCTTTGAAATCTCTAACCGGACGCTGCACCGGACGCGCCTCTGTCGACCACAGCGACCGGTCCCGGTAACCACCACCGTGTCCGGTCATCCGTTTCAGTTTTCCGGGCAAAACCTAACCGGACGCTATCAGCGTCCGATCGTGGATAATCAGACGCGTCCGGTCATTCCAGGAGCTTACTGGAATGTGACCGGACGCTGCATCCACCGCGTCTGGTCATTCGACCACCGCGTCCGGTCATCACGTGAAAAGCGGATCTCACCCCTTTTTAACCGTACGGTTGGATCTCGATCCATCTTCTTTTTCCTTCCGCGCCACCGATCTCGCCGAATCGCCGTACTCGCCGAATCGCCGTTCTCACCGAGCCGCCGTGCCACCGCCGCCGCGTGCCCCTGCTCACAGCCGCAGCCGCGCCCGCGCCCGTGCCGTGCCGCAGCGCCGCCGTGCCCGCGCCCGCGCCGTGCAGTCCAGCCGCCACCGTGACCTCGCCGGAGCCGCGCCGCCACAGCCGCGCCGCCGGAGCCCCCAGAGCAGCCCGCGCTCTAGCTCCTCCTCGAGCCCTCTCCTTGCCGCGCGCGCCCACCTCCGAGGATCTCGCTCTCCGCCGCGGAAACCCTAACCCTAGCCACCCATTTCGTTCGCCGAGTTTTTTTGCGAGTTTTCATCTCCGCGATCGTCTCCGTCTCCGCGATCGTCTCCGTCTCCGCAAGGTGACGTTTTCTCCTTGGATTAGGGTTTATCATTGATTTTCTGGTGAATTACTAATTCAATCATCGATCACTCGATACTCCAGGGTTTTGATCGCCGTCTCCGGGTAACCCTAGCGCGTCGAGATCGTCTTCCGCTCATCGGATCATCGCTCGTCGAGGTAGCTATCACGATCTTTTCATATCTTACCTGACATGCTTGCTCCTATTAGGATCTCACTTATCTTCTAGATAATATATGTTGCTTATAGTAGATCCATCTATTATATTGTTTCAGTTTGTCCTATCAGTGCTGAGTGTGTCAGGTGATCAGTTGTGAATCCGAGGCCAAGCCTGCGGATACGGATTGAGGCCAAGCCTCACAAGTGTCAGTACATCATCTGCTCTTTTCAGTTTGTCTCAGTACAGCCGCTTGTCAGTATGGTTCGTTGCAAGAATGCTGGTGGGGCACCTAGTGACGGGGATGACAGTCCCCCTAGGAGGACAGAGGTAGCTCATGGGATGCGAGTAAAGATTGTTGCCAAGAAAAGGAAGAGAACTCTTACAGAGGCAGAGGTAGCTCAGGCAGTCATAGATGTAGCAGAGGCAGCAGAGAGAGGTGGCAGGAGCAGTGGTATTCGCATTGGCGAGAGTCGCTTTCATCTTGAAGGTCGACAACTCGGTACAGAGGCCATAGAGGAGACAGTGGATGCCCCTGCAGAGCAGCCTACAGAGGATCTAGAGGAGACTGAGGAGCAGACAGTTCAGACTCCACAGCGTCATCGCTCAGGACATACGTGAGCTCAGGTCACTCCCAGGCCAGAGGGTCAGCGTCGTGGAGGTCGTCCACCTCCCAGGGCTAGAGGTCACCCCCCTGTTGAGCACTTTGACCTCAGGGGTGCTACATCCAGACAGGTTCAGGCTCTCAGATTTGTTGAGGTCACTCAGTGGTTCCCACCTCAGCGGGATCCCCGGGCGTCAGAGGGTTTCTACACTCCTCTGCACGAGGACTTCTACAGGGCCTATGTCGACAGCGGGATTGCTTTCAGACCATAGAGAGTCTGTCGACTGGAGGCCTTAGTTGATGTGGTTGGTGAGCAGCTTCGTCCGTATCTGTCCTTTTTGCCTAGACTATCAGATCTTCTTGGACGGACTGGAGCGTACTGCGGGACCTAGGTCAGAGAGTTTTACTCCTCACTGTGGATTGACCCAGCACATCAGTTCATTCACTTTGCTTTCAGAGGCCATGACCGTAGATTATATAGCACCAGGGTACGGGAGATTCTCAGACTCCCTGCTTCAGAGACAAAGATTCATCAGCTGTGCTTCGGATAGACTGCTCCTCTGAGACGCCCTCACGGCGGGACAGTGCCCCCTACTGATTTGATCCGACCCTGTGTCCGTGAGCCTTTTAGCGAAGGGTCTCGACGCACACCAGCCAGCCTGACACCCATAGTGAGAGTACTAGATGCTATAGTAAGGAGGACACTTCTTCCGAGGCTTGGATACAGAGAGGGTCTGACTCGCATGCAGTTGTGGGTTGTACATCACCTAGTCTCACAGACCCCGTTTGACCTTTGGGATCTGATGCTTTGTGAGATGGAGGACACCTTGGCAGATGGCTTCAAGGGTCACAGGCAGCTACCATATGCTCACTGGATTTGCTTCATCATTAGGTCTGCCTATGAGTTGCCTGCAGAGATTAGAGCAGAAATTTCTAATACCATCACAACCTTTCCAGAGTATGACATCCGCCAGCTGTAGGCTTCAATTAATAGAGAGCAGGCACCTAGCCCAGGACAGCGTCAGAGGCCTGAGGTACCAGAGACAGCTGCTGAGCAGGATGAGACTGTCGAGGGTCTTGCCGAGGCAGAGCTAGTAGATCTAGATGCTCAGCCAGCTGATCAAGCGGAGGATGTGGCCACTGACAACACAGATGAGGATTATCAGCCCATCCCCCGGTACCACTCTCCTCGGACTCACAACCATGAGGCCGGTGGCTCTGGCTCAGCCTCCCGCTCAGATCCAGCCATGGTAGCTGTACTTGAGAGGTTGACCCAAGCCCAGGAGAGACAGGAGATCCAGATGCAGCGACAGGCACAAGACTCAGCTACAGTGTTCGCACAGATTCAGGCTCGCCAGGACGAGCTCTAGAGGCAGCAGCTCGAGTTCCAGCGACAGCAGTTCGAAATGCAGAGGCAGCAGGCAGCCACTCAGCAGCAGTACCTAGAGCTCCTGCGCCACCTTGTCACTGTGGGAGTACCACCACCACCGTCTGTCCTGACTCCAGCCTTACAGTCCAGTGGACCTCAGAGTCAGGGGCAGCCAAGCTTTCAGTACACCTCCCCTCAGCAATAGATACCGCAGACGTTTTAGTCTCCGAGCTACACGCCTATCCAGACAGGATTCACTCCACCAGCTCAGCCGGGACCTCACCTATTTTCAGGCACTGTATTCCCTGACTTCAGTGCCACATACAGTGAGCTGACTGGACAGCCGACACCGTCGCACTCTACCTTTGTGACTACCTCAGACATGTCGGCTTCAGAGACTGCTGCATTTCCAGTGACAGGGGCCGCCACTACAGACACTCTGCCATCTTCAGTTGCATCTACAGATCCTCCCACTCTTTGTGTCTTTCAGGCTCAGGCGACAGTGACTGATCCTATAGTTGCTTCTACACCTTCAGTTGCTGCACCTCCTCTACAGACCCAGACTGCTTCACTGCCACGTCCATATACAGAGGGTCAGCCTGACAGTTTAGAGTCCGAGGAGGATACTTCATAGTTTGTGATCACTTCGCGCTCCTCGGCACCCGACACGATAGCTTTTGTTCCCCCGTCAGATCCTTAGATTAGTTTTTGGCGGTTGATGCCAAAGGGGGAGAGAGAGCATAGATTCAGGGGAGTGTTGATAGAGGGTTTCGTTCTTACGTGTGCTACTTTCATGCATCATGTTTATTTTCTCGCCCTGCATTGTGTGACTTTGAGTTTGTGAGACTGTCTTAATAATTATGTCACTTAATGGTGTTTAGCTCATAAGGTTGTGCTTCCGTGCCTTACTCCGATTTCATATGAGCTATGTTTTATGTGTACTAACTCTTCATGTTTTATCTTATGAGTACACTCAGTTGGCTTGGAACACATAAGCAATGACTAACCCCTTGTGCTTACAGCTTTATGCTTATGTGAACCAAGCACGATCGAAAACCTCAACTCATATCTTCTGAATCTAAGTGTTATCATCAATCACCAAAAAGGGGGAGATTGAAAGCATCTAGGCCCCGGTGTTGGTTTTGACAATTGATGACAATGCATTATTACTGTGACTAACGTGTGTTTTGCAGAAACGTTGGTAAGTTAGGTCATGGAGATGATAACTGCTTTGGGCAATAAGGTATTCATGTCCCTTGATGGAAATCATTTCGGTCTTTAAAGGATCAATGACAAGATTAAGGACGGTTAGTTCCGGATGTCAAGGTGTTGAATTACATCTGGAATAGTCGTTAGGATCTTTGTTTCTTCCTTTGACCGTACTATAAAGGGGGGCATGAGCGCGTAGCTTGACCTAGGTGAGTCTTTTGTTTAGGTATGGTGCACACTTGTCAAACTTAGCACTAGGTAGCTCTTGAAAAGCTCAGAGTTCAGTTGGAAGCAACTTGGTTCAAGTTGCGGCGCATTTAGAAGACGTTTGAGCAGTTTACCTATGACCGGACGCGTCCGGTCAGTACTAACAAAACAGTGCGGGTTTAACTGATCGACCGGACGCGGTCCTTGAGAGGATCGGACGCGGTGGTCAGTCTGACACATGTTCCAGAGGGTAAACAGTGTAATCGGACGCGACTGTGAAGTGATTGGTGCGTCCGGTCACCTATGATCGGACGCGGTCATGCGTCAGGTGATTTTTCCAGTAAAGCTCTTGCATGATCGGACGCGTCCAGTCATCCCTGATCGGCGCGTCCGGTCATCTCAGATCGGCGCGTCCGGTCATCTCAGATCGGCGCGTCCGGTCACTCAGCGTAACTTTCGGTTTCCGACCGTTACACTTGACCGGCGCGTCCGGTCATGTCGACCGGTGCGTCCGGTCAGTGCGTGTTTTGCTGTTTTGACAAATAACTGTTGGATTTATCTGAGGGGTGTATAAATAGATCCCCTCCACCTTTTTAGAGGTCTCTTGCTCATTTGTTCAGCTGAGAAACACCTTTGAAGTGCAAGGGAGTGCAAGAGCCCTAGTGAGGATAGAGATTTGAGAATCAAAGTTTGAGAATCCTCTCTAGTGACAAGAGTGTAGCAAGTGTGCATCCATCTTCTCATTAGGCTTGTTGTGGTCAAGTGAGAGTTCTAGCTTGTTACTCTTGGTGATCGCCATCACCTAGACGGTTTGGTGGTGATTGAGAGTTTGGTGATCATCCGACGAGATTGTGAGTGACCCAACTCAAGTTGTGAGCGGTTTTGGGTGATTCGCCGCGACGGAGTGTCGAAGAATCAACCCGTAGAGAGCACTTGATCCTTGCGCGGATCAAGGGGGAGCTACACCCTTGCGCGGGTGCTCCAACGAGGACTAGTGGGGAGTGGCGACTCTCCGATACCTCGGCAAAATATCGCCGTGTTCCTAACCCTTACTTTCAAGCATTTACTTTCGTGCATTACTTTCATTGCTTGTTTACTTTCCTAGAATTGCCATGCTAGTCTAGGATTGGAACTTAGGGTGCAAAACTTTTATCGGTAGAATCACAAGGAACACTAGTAGGCACTAGGGGTGAAGTTTGGCTTGTAGGATTTAATTCTTGCAATTAATTTTTAGAAAAGCCCAATTCACCCCCCTCTTGGGCATCTTGATCCTTTTAGTGAGGACAACGCGGAGGTGTCGGAGGTGGTCCGCCCAAGTCGTGCTGTAGATCAGAATGTCGTCAAAGAAAACGAGCACGGACTGGTGGAGGAAGGCGCGCAACACGTCGTTCATGAGCGCTTGGAATGTCGCCGGGGCGTTGCACAGCCCGAACGGCATAACCAAGAACTCGTAGAGTCCGTCGTGGGTGCGGAACACCGTCTTGTGGACGTCCTCCGGCCGCATCCGCACCTGGTGGTACCCCGACCGCAGGTCGAGCTTGGTGAAGAAGCGCGAGCCATGGAGCTCGTCGAGGAGCTCGTCGACGATGGGGATGGGGAACGTGTCCTTGACGGTGAGGGCGTTCAGGGCGCGATAGTCGACGTAGAAGCGCCATGAGCCGTCGACCTTATTAATGAGGACCGGCGAGGAGAACGCCGAGTCGCTACGGCGGACGATGCCCTGCGTGAGCATGACAGCGCACTGCCGCTCAAGCTCGTCCTTGTGAGCCGCCAGGTATCGGTACGAGCGGACTGCCACGGTAGGCACGCCCCGCTTGAGGACGATGCTGTGGTCGCGGGCGCGCTACAGAGGCAAGCCTGTGGGCTCGGCGAAGACGTCCCCGAAGGTGGCCAGGAGCTCGTCGAGGAGGGACGCGCTGGCTGTCGTAGCACTGAGCCCTGGCACGCCTGATAATGGCACACCCGACCAGCAGAAGTGGCACCCATGGTACTGGAACGACATGGTACGCGCGGCGAAGTCCCAGACAATCGGCCCAAGAGTGGCCATCCACTGGGTGCCCAGAACCAAATCATATCCTACAAGTGGCATGACAAAAAGATCGGCGTGGAAGTCAGTGTTGTCGATGGAGACCCGCGTGTTTCGGATCACACTGGGGCAGGCGACCTTCTCACCATTAGCCACGGTCGCTGTGAGGCGTGGCTTGGGCTGTACCGGTAGCCCTGTACGCTATGCGGTGCCCTCGGCAATGAAGTTGTGGGTTGAACCGCTGTCGAGGAGCGCGACGAGAGTGGTGCCGCCCAGCGACACATTGATCTGCATCGTATCGCAGACCGGCACGCCGGCGACTGCGTGCAGGGAGAAGACCGGCGCCTCGGTCTCCTGTTCCTCGCTCGCCGCGGCGTCGTTGTTGTCGGCGAGCTCCACGCCATCGATGAAGAAGATTCTCCGGCAGACACGGTTGTGCCCACGGATGTATTTCTCGTTGCAGTTGTAGCAGAGGCCGAGGCGGCGTCGCTCCTCCTGCTCGGCCTAGGACAGGCGCTTCACTTGACGGCCCTCCACCGCGACCGTGGGTGCTGCAGCCTTGTCGACCGGGGGAGCCGGTAGGGCGAGGCGTGGTGCTGGAGCAAGCAGCAGGCCGCGGGTGGCGGGCTTGGCTGGCACCAGCGTGTACTGCTCCCGTAGCTCCAGTTGCCGTGCCAGACTCATGGCAGCCGCCAACGACTGGGGGTTGTGGATGCGGACGTCAAAGCTGAGCGGCGGCAGCAGGCCCCCGGTGAAGAGCTGCACCCGCTGCGACTCCTCTAGCGGCCCGACACGTGCCAGGAGCGCTTGGAAGCGGTCCTGGTACTCCGCGACCGTGCCAGTACGTCGACAGTCGGTGAGCTCGAATAGCGGCGCAGATCGCAGCGGCGGCCCATAGCGCAGGTTGAGAAGGTCGGTGAATCGGCGCCAGGATGGAGTACCCTCGTCCTGCTGGACTTGGATGTACCACATCTGGGCGCCCTCCTCCAGGTTGTAGGACGCCATCCAAACCTTCTCTTCCATGATCCGCTGCTGATGGAAATACGACTCGCATCGATTTATAAAAATGAGCGGGTCGGACTTGCCATCGTACCGTGGAAAGTCCATCTTCTGGAACCGTGGTGGACGATTGGTGTGGTGTTCGCCGGTGGCCTGCTTGCTGCCTGAAGAAGAACGGTCGGAGGTCAAGGCCTGAATGGCCTTGGCGTTGGCCTCGACAGTCTCCTGTAGGGCCTTGACGGCGGCGGCGAACGGCGGCGGCGAGCGTCTGGAGGTCGTCACCCATGGTGCTGGCACAAGAGGACACAGGGGACGTTTGGGGGTTTGGTGGCGCGGCGGCTGGTTGTGGCGGCGGCGAGGTGGATGGTTCCGGGGAGGATCGCCTGGATCGTGATACCAGGTTGTCAAGGGCGTCAAACCCTCGGATAGCTGGACCTCGGCTACGTAGTTCATAGCCGCGATCCGTCTTCTCCGGCGAGGTTTTGCCCCTCTGCCGTAGGCTTTGTTGGAGACGAGAGAGAGAGATTAGATAGGTAATATATTCCTTAATTCTCATTGTTCCGAGTACAGGGAATTATAAGGGCCAACCGGCCAACAAACTTGGAAATAAACGATCCTAATTTGCAGGCCTAAACTTCTCCTAGCCACTGGTGGCGTTCCTGCCTTGCATGCGCACGTCAATCGTGGCCTCACTTGCCGCGTCGATCACATCCCCGTTGCGCGCTGCTGCGCGTTCCGCTGCCCTGCGGACATCACGAGCCCTGCGATGCCTTGTATAAGTCTGGCCCCACATGACAATGTACAAGCAAACAGACACAGTTTCCCAAAATACAGAACAAGGCAAAAAAAAAAAAAAAGTTTAGGTTATCATGTGTCGTGTGTAAGGGACAGACAAAGGTTATCCACAAGCAAAGTAAAACATCAACAATGAGTGTTATGGATGCTATATGTCAAAATTCCAGAAAGCAACTGAAGCACTTCATAACTCACTCAACAGAGCTATCTGTCAAAATTCCACGCAGTGAGGCTTTAAATAGTTTTTTTTTCAACAGAACTCTTCTGCATGGAAAGGACCATATAAAGCACATGGACTTTTAGTAAGCTAGAATAGCCCTCTGTATTCTGTTGACTCTTTAAAATTAGTTGAGACACTAAATGGCTAACAATCAAAATTATAAGAATTAATATATAGTACGAGCTTCATCGCAGGCTTTATTCGAGTAGAAATGTTTTTCAGGAATCTAGTTGCAGACATGATGGCATCAAAAGGATCAGCAAAGTGCATTTTATTGAACGGATTCAGATACTTGATAATCTAGCATAGTGACATGCCATTTCGCTGTATAAGTAGTATGCAGAAAGATGCACAGAGATGAAGGATAATGTACCTCAGAACCAGCATTGCTATTTCACAAATCTATGTTTTTTCATTGTCCTATCTAACAAGGTATAACTGATGAGATCAGCGGCAGCAATTGCCAACCTATGATCCTGATTCCAAAATTACGATACGTGACAAAAATTCCTTTTTCTTTTCACAAAAGCAAAACTTTGTCAAGACAAAAACCACTGATATTATGTATATCAACCAAATACTATGAAGCTTCTATCAGAAATATTGCATGGAGAGTAGAGTTTATATTATTGGAGGTGAATCAATGAGGATTCATGTTATCGACACTTGCATGTGGATTGTGGAATGATAATATTTCGGCACAGCTAAAACAGAAAATGTGCTGTGTGGCAGAACTATAATAGTAAAATGTTACAGAGATGAAAATGGAGCAACAAGCACCTGCATTAGGTTTCTGATTTCTATAGATCAAGAACATAGGTAATTTTATTGATTTTCAATTTCCAGTTTGCCCCCAAGTGAATAGATCAGCTTGAGTAATTATACCATAATAGCAAGCAATCCATCCACACATTGAGATGTATCATGTCGATTCTGTGTTGAGATGCATTTGAGTTTATCCACGAGTTTTAACAAAGACAAGATTGCAGTAAGCCAAAGTAGCAGCAAAATCCACCAAAGTAGAATCCCTACGGTTTGGGCAACATTGGAAGCAATCAACCAAGTTCTTGATCTCATATGTGACTACAGACGGGTCACCCAATTTCCAAAATACTAGTTAGCAGTAGCCATTAGTGAAAGTACTAACCTGATCACTTGATTAGGCAAGTGAGGATTAACCTGGCAAACACTACCCTACCATCTACTGCTGCTTCTTCTCCCTGCACGGCAGGGACAGCCGGGCTGATGTCACCACGTCGACTCGGGCTTTGACATCGGACTTGAGCAACTCGAGCGCCCTGATAAACACCGGCAGCTCCTCCTCCCCGAGGGCCTCCGCGTCCACCTCCCACCAGTTCTTCTGCGCGGTCGCCTGCGCGGCCTTAACCTTCTCCCTGGTGGCGGCCACCCGCGCCCACTCCTTGGCGACCAGCGCCTTGGTCTCCTCCCTGTCCCGCCTCATCCCGGCCACGCGGGCGGCGGCCTGGCCCGCCGTCTCGGCGGCGGCGTCGAGGGAAGAGAAAGGTGGGTGAGGAGGCGCCCCATCGGCAGGGAGGTGGGTGCGGAGGACGGAGTCCACGGTGGGCCCGCCAAAAGCGTGGGCCTCGCCGGTGGGGGAGAAGGTCACGACGGCGACGTGGGCACCGAATTCCTCGGAGATGTCGCGGGCCATAGTGAAGAGGGTGGGGCGGCGCTTCCGGAAGCAGCTCCGGCGCTGTTCCTCGTTGTCGATGCGGCGGAGCTCCTTCACCATCGCGTGGAATCGGCGGAATAGAGGAATGGAAATGCTTTGCTGCTGCCCTGCTGGGGTTTTTGGCTGCTGAGGGAGTGAGGGTTGCCGTACAGCCACGGCCGACGGGAAGATGAAAGGGGCTTTTTTTATGAAAGGTTTAGTTACCTAAATTTACCCCAAATTCCACTATAAAAAAAGAAGATTCCCCATCATATCAAAATGTCGGCACATGCATTGAGTACTAAATGTAGATGAAATCAAAAACTAATTGCACAGTTTTGTTGTACTTTGCGAGATGAACATTTTAATCCTAATTAATCAATGTATTGACAATTATTACCAAATAAAAACAAAAAAGAAACAGTGATTCAGCACAGTGTTTTGTTCATCGAATCGGTGAACTAAACGAGGCCAAAGTCAGAGGGCGTTGATGTTGAAAGAGCGTTCGGATATTAATAAAAAAATTAATTATATAATTTGTCTGAAAACCGCGAGATGAATTTATTAAATCAAATTAATCTATTATTAGCATATGTGTTACTGTAGCACTTTATTGTTAAATTATGGACTAATTAGGCTTAAAAAATTCGTCCGAAAAATTTATCGCAATCTGTGTAATTAGTTATTTTTTCGTCTACATTTAATACTCTATGTGTTCAAACATCCGATGTGACGGGGTGAAAATTTTTAAGGAAGAAACTAAACAAGCCTTTAGTAATTATCCACGAGCCATTAAAAAGGTTAAATTTATACAAGTGCCACTACTATGAACTTTTTTGTCGTCCATGCCATTTTTGTCAGATTCGGCTCTAACAGTGTCGAACCACGGGTATAAAAAGTCAAAAATACCCTCAGATTTGAATATACAATTATTTTTTTTGAGCATCTTAATGATATCAAATGAAAAAACTCAAAACTAGAAAGTTGTAGATCTCGATAATATCTATAATTTTTGTATAAAAATTATCTTCATTTGATTCCGTGCAAAAAAATTTAACGGAATAAATGAAGATAATTTTTATAAAAAATTGTAGATATTATCGAGAACTTTCTAGTTTTAAGTTTTTTCATTTGAGGTAATTAAGACGTTCAAAAAATTAATTGCATATTTAGACCAGAGAGTATTTTCGACTTTTTACACACTAAGTTTGACACCGTAAGAGCTAAATCTTACAGAAGTGGCGTGGATGGCAAAAGGGTTCAGAGCCGTGATACCTTTTAGAACTCAATTTTTTTAATGGCTTATAAATAATTATCAACTTTTATAATAGCACACAGGTAACATTCTCAAGATAAAAAAGGTCAATTTTTTTAGATAAAAAGGTTTCTGCCGGTTTTTTGATCATAAAGCATCCGTATTTAGGTTCAAGTGTAACGACACATCCTTCACAAATAGAGATGCCTAATGACTAAAATCATTCTATCGAGAGCATTAGATGCGATGATTTTATCCATATGATGAGTCACAGATGAAGAGCTTTGATCCCAAGCCTTTGTTTTACAACGACCACATAAAAGAATCCACCTTCGCTCCCAGGTCTTGATCCCACATGGGCTTCCATCTTTCGAGCATCTTGGTAATCCACATCAGCAACGTTTTCTCTCCTGTCTAAGTAACTCCCTGAAAGCACGCAAAGTTACGAAATTTTCAGAAACACCACAATACAGCTGAGCTAATGATGTTAAAAAGAACATGCTTCTTATCAGCAAGCCATCTAATAGCAATTAGCTAAAAATTAACATCCTACATCCTCCTAAAGATTAAGCAGATCTAAGACAATCACTACTACGATTAACCTACCACCAACACCTCTATCACCGCTGATATCATTAAAAACGTTGGTGATAGCTATCACCAATGGTTCGTAATATGAACCGTTGGTGATGAGAGTATCACCGCTGGTTCGTAAGAACGTCCGGGTCGATAGCTATCACTGCCGCTTTATCTTACCAACCGATAGTGATAGTCCATCATCACAGCCGATTTACATCACCAGCCGGTGGTAATGATGTGCTCCTCATCACTGCCGCCTCGCCGTATGAACCAGCGGTGAAGACATTTTCACCGCCAGCTTGTTGTACAGATGAAAACAAACTTTATATCAAAGTTATAGGTCTCGAAGCAATCGACAATTTTGTAGTTGATGACTTTTTCATTTGAAAACATTTACGGTCTCAGAATTCTGTTTGAAGCGCTCAAATTTTGAAATTCAATTTTTTTGAATTGTACAAATGACCCTAGATGAAAAAATGACCAAGACCAAAGTTGTAGATCTCGATGAGATAAACAACTTTGTATTTGACAACTATTTCATTAGAAATCATTTATAGTCTCAAATTTGTATCTGAAGTTTTAAATTTTAAAAAACCAAAATTTTCAAATAACCTCGGATGGAAAATCGACCAAAACCAAAGTTGTAGATCTTGATGAGAACAACAACTTTGTAGTTGATGAGTTTTTCAATTGAAATAATTTGAGGTCCCAAAACTTTGGCTGAAGTTTTAATTTTTTGAAATTCAAATTTGTCAAACAACCTCGGATGGCAAAATAACCAAAATTAAAGTCGTAGATCTCGACTAGTACAAGAAATTTGTAGTTTATGACTTTTTCATCTGAAGCCGTTTAGGGTCCTAAATATTCATTTTAAATTCTGAAAAGTGAATACGAGGAGAATTGATATGTTATATACATACAAGTGATTTAGGAGTGGAGTGGTTAGAGGAGCTAAGGACAAAGGTCTCAGGTTCGAATCCCAACACCACCGCATACCATAAAAAATAGCATGGAGTTGGTGGGGCTTCTTTTTTCTATTTTTTGGCCCATTTTTGGGAATTTTGAAAATTCAAATCACCGCCGGCTGGTAATACGAACCGATTGTGATAAACTAGTATCAACGCCGGTTGCAAAACGCCTGTGATGAGAATGTCATCATGTCACACCCGGTTTTCTAAAGAACAAAACCAGGCTAATCATATGTGTGCCCAGGAAGTCCACACATATGTCAGAATGAAAAAGTATCAGAAACAATGTTATTATATAACGTATACATAGCTATATTAACACTTACATCAGAGTATCGCGGAACGGTGACTAAACTTCAGGCTCCATTCTTCTCAGGGACGGCTGACTAGGGGCTCCGTATGCCAAACACTTCTGAAAGACTTCTAAAAACTCCACTACACATTCATCATTCTTCTAAGCAGCACCTTACTACTGAAGGGTCGAGATGGCGGACTAGAAGGGGGTGAATAGTCCTTTCTAAAATTAATCACGTCGGCAAACCGAAACAAATGCGGAATTAAAACTATCGGTCTAGCCAAGACTACACCCCTCTATCTAAATTCACAAGCACCTCACAAAGATCCTAATTATGTAACTAAGGTGCTTTCCTTAGCAAGAGCTCTCCTAAACAATTCCAGAGCAAGGTCACACAAACCTATGCACTAGTACTTTAGCAAAGCCGGGGAGCTCCTACACAATTCTAGTAAGCAAAAGCACGAAGCCACCTATGCTCACTAGCAATGCTCAATAGCAAGGCAACTAATGTCAAACTAGAGAACGCAAATTACTTAGCTACATAAACTAAGCAATATGACTAACAAGGTTACACAAACCAAATTAGCCACGCAACGGGAGCTACTTCTATGCTACACAAGCAAGAAAGTAACTAGCAAACTACACAAGCAAACTAGTAACAAGAGCAACTACACAAGCACAAGTATATGAATGTAAATACAAGCTTGTGAATCGAAAGCAAACCACCGAGAAGATGTACACAATGTTGACACGATGGTTTTTTCACCGATGTTCACTTGGTTGCCACCAAGCTAGTCCCCGTTGTGGCGATACACCCACTTGATAGATCACGAGCTAATTGACTATCAAGAGTCAAACCCTCAGCGGGTGCCGCACATCCACTCTCAAGATGGGGATCCTCCAAGCCCCGAGCTTTACTAGAGTTGCTCTTCGCGATCCTCACGGGGTGAGCACAATCCCCCTCACAAATCCTCCTCCGGAGCCACGCAAATCTCCACGCGTGCTTCAACGGAGTCGCAAGCCACCAAGCCATCTAGGAGGTGGCAACCTCCAAGAGTAACAAGCACCACCGGCTTGCAACTCGATCACCTAGTGTCACTCGATACAATCCTCACGATGCAACGCACTAGAATCGCTTTCTCACTCGATCGGATGATCACTATCAAGCTCAAGTGAGTTAGAGGGCTCCCAAGCACACCAACATAAGCCACCAAGGCCTAAGGGTGCTCAGCTGCCGGCCAAGGCTGGCCAAGGCATCTATTTATAACCCCACGATCAAATAGAGCCGTTATCCCTTCACTGGGTAGAAATCGGGACGACTGGACGCGCCGGTCGAAACTGACCGGACGCGCTCAACCGCGTCCGATCGCCCTACGCCGTCCACGTGTCCTCTCGATTCAAACACGATCGCCCGAACCTCTAACGGTCACTGCACGCCAACGGTCAAACGCAATGACTAGACGCGCCGCTCAACTGACCGGACGCGCAGGTGCGCACAGCAACCGCGCGCGCGACAACATGACCGGACGCACTCCACGCAACGACCGGACGTGACAGTGCCAGCGTCCGGTTGGAGTCCAGTAAGCTCCTTCAACAACCGGACGCGTTCGATCGCGTGTGACCGGACGCGCCGCGTGTCTGATCAGTTCTACGCCACGCGCTACTCCTCTGGGCGCCTGACCGGACGCGCTGGTCCCGCGAGTGACCGGATTCGCCGGTTGTAAACCCTAACAACCGCGGCTGCGTTGAACTGACCAGACGCATCCGGTCAAACCGTGACCACGTCCGGTGCAGCGCCCGGTCACCTCTGTGACCTCCGTTCGCCTCCGTTTCTTCTCCGACTTTCGGCGTAGTGGAAAATAGTCGTTTCAACTCCTCAAAAATGCCTGAATCCCGCCTCGCAAGCTCGGTGGGAGGGAGAGAGGAACCCAAACCCCTCTCTACCGCTCAAACTCTGTCGCCTTCGCAAATGTGTCAACACCACCATGTGATCAACAACATGTGCAAGTGTGTTAGCATTTTCACAAACATTTTCTTCGAAGGAATTAGGCACTCAACTTGCCTCGCCACTCGATCCTAACACTTATGCAAAGTTAGATCACTCAAGTGGCACTAGATGACCGATATGCAAACAAGTTTGCCCCTCTTAATAGTACGGCCATCTATCCTAAACCCGCTCATCAACTTCTCTACACACCTATGACCGGTGAAAGGGAAATGCCCTAGGTTATACCTTTGCCTTGCGTATTCCACTCCATCTCCATTGATGTTGATGCAACACATGCATCAACCAATCACCAAATGATATGATCCACTTCATATCATCACGTGACCGTGTTGGTTCATCGATCTTGACCTCACTTGCTCTTCACCGTTGCCTCGGTCCTTCGGCGCCAAGCCATCACACAACTTGCCCTTCACCCTAGCAACCGGTCCATCAAGCCAAGCCTCATCTTGATCTTCTCCACCTTGGTCACATGACTCCATGTCATGTCTCATGTGCATTAAGCTCCTTCATGACACCATCACCTGTGGACTAATCTCCTGTGTATCTCACATTAAACACAATTAGTCCACTTACGGTTGTCACTCAATTACCAAAACCAAACAAGGATATTTCAACTACACACTGGAGTATTGGGGAAATAGCAAGAGTGAGTCCATGTCGAACTCAACAAGTATAACATAGGGTTCATGAGGCACAAAATGCTAGACACTGTTTGACTGCGTTTAGCTTTTAATCATCATATAATTAGCAATTGAGTAGCATCAAGATGAACCAATTCCCATTAATAAACCAATGATCAATTGTAATAAGGATAATGAATAGCATTAACTTGAGCATAATAATAACAACAGTAATTAAGCATGATATAACAATGGTGATCAGCTATCTGTAGATGTTCCAAGGCTGCCCGTATCCGTAGGCACGGCTAGTATACCAGTTTTTAACTCTACGCAAAGGTGTACACTTTCACTGTGAGTCATGATTTTCTAAATGTATGGGTTTGCAAGGCCCAAAACATCGAAAACCATATAAAGTCATTCAAAAGTTCGTCTAACAAGTTAGGGCCATTAGATTCACTCGGTAGGCAGATGTAGGAACCCCCTTTTCAAATGACACAATTCTTTCTTGGCTATACTCATAGACTAGAGGTTGTCCTACACCCAACGTGTCAAGCCATTCTTACGCCATTTAACGTAAGAACTAACAAGCTAGAAAAAGGTCATTTAAACAACTAGAGCCAGAGCCATATAGCCCTCACAGTTGTACTGTATGTCCTGGATAAATCACGTACAGATAAGTCCTTATGGAGAGAAGCCAGAGCAACAATATAACCCCTTGCTCTAGCCCCCTTTTCAACAGTAATAAAGTCATCTTAATGGTTGGTTGCACAATTCATTAGTCATATTACAAGATCATCGTTCATAATTAAGCACTAGCAATAGCTACCCAAATGCATAACCCATAGGTGACAAGGAAACAAGATATCAATAGCTAAATTATAATCTCTATGGTTGTCAAGGAGGACACATTCATATGTATGATAATTTCAGTGAATAGGTAATAAGGATAGTCCCATGTTATACTTGCCTTAAACTCTGATGCTTCTTCTAGTCCAAAGTTTCAGCTGAATTCCTTCTTGATCAACACGTAAAGCTCACCGACTGGACAAGATTATAAAGCACCACACAAGCATCCATGCAATCATACACAAAGCAAACAATAGAACTAAATTAGAACAATACACCAACCAATGAAAATGTTTGAAAACTAATCTACATGTTGCTACGAACACACGGACGCAAAAAGCACACTAATCGGAGCTACGGTCACAAGACTGCAAGAACAATGTAGGACGGAGCTATCGTTAAAGGAACACGATTATCGAGACGATTGCAACATAACTGAGAAGATCGAATATAAACTTGATTCATTTTAGTTATCAAAATAAAACGTTATATATTTTAGGGAAATATACTAAAGTGGAACTAACCAAATTATGTTGAATTATATACCTTAGCCATATTCTATTTTATAAATATATCATACTATTTAAGTCATTTAAACATTTATACTTTAGAAAGGGAGAACATGTGACAAGCTAAGTGTAAGCATTTACGATTCATGTTTAAACTAAGAAGTCATAATTGAAAAAGTCGTTTAAGTTGATATCGATCATATTAACATCTATTTATAAGATACCGGAGTTATAAACCTAAGTTGTTTTTAATAAATAAATAATCATTAGATAAACATTAATCAACTTATTTATAGATTTCATATTTAACTAAACATATTATAATTAACAAAGAAATATTCAAGTTGTTATTTACCAAGTTATCATTTTATTATTTATAAAAGACCGGAGATAAACCTAAATTAACTTTAATTCAAAAAGACATTGAATACATATTAATATAAGTGCATCTAAATTGGATTTATACGAATCATGTTTAACTATACAACTTATAGTAAATAAATACATATTTAAGTTAAAAGATAATAATAAAAGATCGATATTGTCCTATGTTGCTTTTATTTAGAAACAAATTTGTGTAATCATTAACTGAATTAATAGAATTAATTTAATTAACAAGTGACATGGTAAATATTGCCGCTAGCATGTAGGTTACATCGACACGGTCGCATCGCATCGATAACGAAATTATAACTCTACGTTGTTTTTAACAATAAAATTATGTGCATATATTATTTAATTAAATATTCAACTATATATTCAAAGACATGTGACACAAAAAAAACAATGTTACTACTATGTATAGCGTGTCGACACGAATCTAACGCAAGTTGAATGAATCGAAGCGGAGTTAAAACATAAATGATATGGCCTAAATAAGATTATATGTGTATACATATTTTTATTGTATTTCGGGATTTATTTTACTAAAGGAAAGCGGACACAAAATGTAGACATGATGTCATCAAAGCTAAGAATGATATCAGCAAAGATAGCAATGAGGCCATGGCCGGCGATGGATATAGCTTCACTGGAGTTCGATCGGTTTGCACGGAACCAATACCGGAAAATTGAGGAGGCAAGGCAAGCTCACATAGGGGGTTCTCGTCAGTGGTAGAGGCACGTCGAACACGCAGACCTCAGTGGAGCGGCAGCAGCTTCCTTTGTCGGTGCGTGGAGATCGAAGAGGAAGCAGCAGACGGCGTTTGCGGCGGCGGCGGGTAACGTCGAGCTCGCTTTGGCGAAGATTGAAGCAGGGACAGGCTGGGGACGACGTCGGGGTCGATGGTGCCATTCTAGGCGGTGGCGATATGCGGCCGGCGTACGGCGCATGCCCGGATCATAGGATTAGTATGATGTGCCTAGATATAGTATTTGGCACCAAGGCTTGCTGTAACGCTCGGCTTGGTTGTGGTGGTCTCCGAGTAGTATTGTACTGCGTATTAGACTTGAGCGCGTGTACCGGCCACGAATCCTTCCCGCGTATGGCTCTGGTGCTGTTGAGAATCGGATTGAAGCTGCTTTGGTCTGCTGCCCATGCCATGTTGGGCGTCAGAATCGGAGTCGGTTCCAGAGTAGTCGGTCTCGATGCGCGGAATCAGAATCGGCTCCAGCGGATTCAAACTCGACGTGCGGATCGAGTCAGAGTCGAACCTAGTCGCGGTGTTCGCTGATGCCGCCGTCGAAGTGGCTCATGAGCGGGATGAGGCGGTAGCACCGATATGCTTGTCGATGATGCTGATAGATGGAAACTGAGATGCATGTCCATTGTATAGACGGAACGAGTCTCATCAATATGGTTGATTATCCATAGTCAACTTGTATGACTTGTAGATCGGATGGATCTGTCGCGCAGCCCCCGAGAGTTGTCGACAAGGGCTGATGAAAGCCACGGCGAGAAGCCATCGTGGGGCGATGAGAGCCACGATGAGACGGATGCTTTGATTACTTGTACAATTGGCTTGCATGAAGATGTACATAGACCTCCTCGTCATGGCTGCTTGTCTTGGCTCTTGTAGGAGTAGGCGTACGTCCTTTGTGGCCGATTGCATCTTGCCGTGAAGTCGTGAAGGGCGTCGGCAGAGAGGCTTCAGATGACGTGCATGGCTACGGCTAGGTGAGCAAGGGCTTCTACGGTTAGGGTTTGGGTAGGGCAGCGAGGCATCCGGGCTTGAGTTTTATAGGGGCGAGAGCGCGAGGAATCAGACCTTTGGGCCAAAACGTGCGTAATGAGAGTTTTCTTTTCTTTTTTTTATTTCAAAAACTATTTTCATACCTTTTCAAAAGAAATTTGAATCATTTTGAGTTTTGAATTAAAATCACTCATCTCAATAAAGAAAATGCAAAGGCATGAATGCTCAAACATGTTAATATACCCTATGACAAATTCTAATTTAATGAAAACTTTTATTTCCCTATATTTTCATGTGGATACAAAGACACAATTAAATCATTTTAGCTATATTTCCAAAGAAGCAAATTTTGAGGTGTTATACATCACCAACGATAGCTTACTGCTGAGACCGAACGACATTTGTGATGGACTTTACGAACCGCTTGTGATAGGTCTGAATGTAGTAGTAAATGCTTCAAAAGTGTTTGGCAACACAACACTCAGAAAATATGAATAATAGATTCTTTCTCACAATGGTACAAGCAAGATTGGTCTAAAAGTCTCTCTTCTTTTTGTCAAATTGTCCCTAGCCAGAAGTTTGTTTTTAGTTAACAGCCATAGAAAAAAATCTAAACTCTAGTAGGGGGTATCTTCAGCTTTGAAACAACATGAACACACACAAATGTCACTCCTCTATGGTTAATAACAACATAGAGAGATTGCACAGAGTATTTACCATTAGAGCTAAAGCTCCAAATAATCCAAATTGTCCCTAGCGAGAAGTTTGTTTTTAGTTAATAGCCATAGGAAAAATCTGAACTCTAGTAGGGGGTATCTTCAACTTCGAAACAACATGAACACACACAGGTGTCACTCCTCTATGGTTAATAAGAACACAGAGAGATTGCACAGAGTATTTACCATTAGAGCTAAAGCTCCAAATAATCTGGTCATCTTCTCAGACTTACTAACATCTTCAACTATCTCTAACAGCTCATGCCAAAGGTTCATCAACCTATCAGACACAATTCTTTTAAAGGAAAGCTTAAAAGTTTCCCCATCCCAAACCTCATCAATAGGATTACCATGTTGCTCGTTAATAACGTACAAATGCCAAAATTGAATACCAAGATTAGAATTAACAAACCATTGATCTTCCCAATAACGTATTTTCTTTCCATTTCCAACTTTCCACATAATGCCCATTTGAGATGCCTGCACAACCCACATAACTCCTTTCCAAAAAGGAGATGTTTGACTATCACTATAACACAACACATTTGGTATATTAGTTTTATATTTGTAGTCTACAATTTTAGTCCAAATAGTATTGGAATGTAATTGATATATGAAGATCTAGGAGCTAAGCAAAGCTAGATTAAGACTCCTCTGATAAGAGGTCCTGAAACCTCCTAATTCCTTCTTTTGAGCTATTAACTACCAATTTGCTAAATGGTACCTAAGGGTATCCTCATTATTGTTCCATAAAAAGCGGGCCATTTGGGAATTACTCATGTCAATTACCCACCTTGAAAACTAGATGATAAATAATAAATAAATTGGAATACTTGCTAAAGATGCTTTAAGCAAGGTTAGTCGACCTGCATAGGACAACAACCTTCCTTTCCACATAGCTATCCTTTTCATGACCTTATCAATCACAAGCTAAAGCTCTACCCTTTTTATTTTTTCAAAATGTAGAGGGACTCCTAACTACTTCAAAGGAACTCTCTCTTTTTACAGTAGAAGATTTTAGCAAACTCATTCCCCCTATCCTATTCTAAACCAATTGACAACAAGTCACTCTTATCTTAGTTGATTTTCCATGCCTGTCATATGTTCATAACAAACTAGCAACCACTTAAGATTAGCTTTTTATAAATTTTTTCTAGAACCAACATAGTATCATCTGCATATTGTAGACTAATAATGCCTCCCTCCACCACTTGAGGCATCAAACCAGTAATTAGGTTATTCCCCGCTGCTTTCATAAGCATTCTAGTAAAAATATCAGCAACAAGATTACAAAGCAAGGGGGACAAAGGTCCCCCTATCTAAGGCCGTCTTTGCCAGGTTTGAAGTAAACACTATTCTCATCATTAATTCTTACACAAATAGAGCCACCCTTAATGACCTTCTTCATCCAATTCTGCCATATGGGTCCAAAGCCCCTAGATTCTAGCATATCATCCACACAAGACCAGCTAACTATGTCATATGTCTTCTCATAGTCTAGCTTAAGGATTATTCCTTTTTCTTTTTCCTATGAATATCATGAATTACTTCATGGGCTGCCACTATGCTTTCGAGGATAAATCTACCTTTGATAAACATTGTCTGGTTAGGTGAAATCAACCTGTCAGCAACTCTAATGAGTCTGTTGTTTAAAGCTTTAGCGAAAATCTAAATGCTACAGTTAATTAGGTTAATAGGTCTAAATTGTTTAGATTCTTAGCATCCTTTCCTTTTGGGATCAAAGTAATTATGGCATAGTTAATTCTATCTAGATTTAAGTTATCAGCTTCAAAGCATCTAACAAGATTCATAAACTCACCTTTAATATCTTCCAAAAGACATCATAGAATAGGAAAGGGAACCGATCAGGTCTAGGTGCACCTTCAACATAGGAGCCAAAGATTGCCATTCTAGTTTCTTCTTGAGAAAAAGGAGCCTCTAAGGTCTCATTTTCTGAGAAAGTAACTTTATCTTCTTCCCAAAAGGACTCATCAAATCTAACACAAGAATTTTCTTCCTCTCCAAAGAGGCTTTTTATAAAACTCCACATCATGATTTAACATCAGCTAGATGTTGACGATGATTTCGTCAACATTCTGGTTGGTCAAAAATGTCATAAATCTGTGACATACGAAAGGACATAAGCCAACCATGAATAATTTTGGTTCAAATAACTTGGTTCCATATGTACATGTCCTTTATTTGAATGTAGGTACAAAATGGACGAAAAACCAAGCCTGGGGGCCCAACTTGACACGTCTCCCGACCCCCAAGTATGGCAAATGGACAAACCAACTTCACCATCATGGTGAGCAATGCTTCTGGAAGCCACCTGTAGAAGAAGGGCTGATTTGGCTCCATATGGAGGTTGGGTGACCTCCCTATGGAGCTTATCAGCCACTACAAGCTTCCATGATCCATGTCGAGGTCCCCAAAGTCAATCTCCATCTGTAGCAGAACCGCCTAATCTAAAGCCCTCCCAGTATTACTCGTCTTTCACTAGACACTAAGTACCCACGGGAGCGCACTAAATTATGCAATTCCGTCGAGCACACCCCAAGGGAGAACTCGAAAGTCCACATTTTTACATCAGGATCATAAATGAGAGAGTAAAGCTTACAACATCATTGCTATTTCTTACATCACTTTTAGTACAACCCCAGAGTAATTCATTATTTGATTATAACAGCGGAATATAAAATATTATCAGAGTTTCAGCGGAATGGAAATAATTATTGCCAAGTTAAATGTTATCCTGAAGAACATTAGTATGCATGAAATGATAACATGTTAAGAGTCTTTCTTTAAAAGAAACATCCTTGGTGGAAATTTTACATAAACTCTATGTCCGCACGTAAAGGAAATCCTCGCTGAGCCTACCAGGAGGTTTCAACACACAATTGGCACCTCCAAAAACGCCTGTCACCTGCAACAGTGGGAATAAAACTCTGAGTACTCAATTGTACTCAACAATACTTACCCGACAAGAGAAAGTAAAAGACCCCAAGGTTATGCAAGACTATTTGGCTTGCGGGTTCATTGCAACTGCAGGAAGCATTACTAATTGTGCATCCTTATAATCAACTTTCATTAGCAGTCATAATTAGTCCCTTAACTAACCATTCTATGTAAGCACCTATGCTACTTTCAAGCAAGTGGTAAGCAATCAGAACCATTTTACCATTCTTCCCTATTCTAGATATTACTACGGTGCTAGACAGTAGTCAAGTCGTACTGTCACGTAGAAACGGCGATTCACGAATCAATGTGCCAGTTGGATACCCCGAAAAACACACGCCTTATCTATACCCTGGGCACAGACAAGACTAACCCATTCCACTCCTATCACGGGGTCTAGGTCCTCGTCCAAACTGGGACTCCAAGCCCCCGACACTGCAGGTCCGGCCTCAGTGTGGTGCTTAGACCTCCTACCCAATAATCCACCATAACAGTTGGTCTGAAAAAGCCAAAACCATGACAAGAGAGTAACAAGTCTTCCCGCTCCCATAAGCAAGTATGTGCTCGAGATAATAAGCAGTCTGTGACTTGACTGGTGTATAATGCAATGAACGGTCCTCAATCGACATAGGCAGGGCAAAATGCAACCAGAGCCCCGCTCTGTTGCCCAACCATATCCAAGTCCATCCAAGCCTAGTCCTGCCCGATCTCTAATTATTATACATATTTATTCCATGTGATAGTAACATGATAATAGTAACAATGATATATTTCCTATCTCTCGTGAGCGACAGGTAATCACTCGACTTCTACCGGGATCCTATAGCATAGCAAGCTACATGATCCTATCATACTAGTAAAACTCATAGGATAAGGTTATATATATGCAGGTGGGTTTCATTCAACTCCTTTAAACTTAATGCATAAGCATAAAATAAAGTGCAGAATAATAGGGGTTACGCACCGGGGCTTGCCTGGGTAAGATATAACCAAAAGTTAGCATTCCATCATGACGGCATGGTCATCAAGGCACCACTTTTCTACTGCCTCCGGATGACTCTACGATCTGTCATCGCTCCTATTATGGCATTTGTGGATGCAACACAAAGATGTAAGTAGACAACGATAATTGCAACTAGGAGAACGCGATACGCTTCGCAAGCTTATGAGCTAACTCTAACGTACTAGGCTATGTACCCCTATGGTTGAATAAGACATTATTTACCCAACAAGTATTTTAGTCATATGAACCCAAAGTGTTGCTTTATTCGTTTTATCGATTTAATATTTACACTCTAACTAGGGCTCATCAACTAATTAAGCAACAAATTATTCGGAAGCTACAACAATTGCAGTGAGCATGTAATAACATTATGAAGCTACCATGAAACTTTCAAAGCTAGCACTTTCACCATTTTGCCATAAAAATTCCTACAAGTTTATACTTTAAAAATATTTAAGCATTTTAGAATATTTAGAGTGACCTTGAAATATTTTTGGGCCATGTGAACCAATCACACCGTTAGATAGATCATGATTTTAGAAACCTAACAAAGTTGGTTTAATAATTTTTGGACCTACACACAATTTGATATGGAATCTACAATTTTATTCTAGAAGCTAAATTGGAAATGAGTTTGGAAGACGAAAAGGGCCGACGGCGACCAAAACAGCCCAGCTGCCTAATACGGCCCGTGCGAGATGAGTCGGCGCACTAGCAGGCCGGCCCAACCAGCCCGCCACGCGCGCGCCAACATGACTTTTGCCAAGTAGCCATTTTCCTATCCGGTATTTTCGTGACGTCGCTGTGTACTATTGCGCAAGGGACGTGGTTTACAAAAACGACCCTAAAGTAAGTCACCTTCGCAATAGGGCAGTCCTCAGTGTGTCAGTGCATGATGGCGCGGCTCCGGCTGACACCGCCCGGCCACGCCGGCCCACCGAGAGCCAAAATGACACACCCACCGGGCCGACGAGCATCGCGGGGCAACCGCGAAGCCCTGAGCAGCAACCAGGAGCTAGATGGTGGCTCCTAACGCGAGGTCCACATTGGCGGGTTAACCTCCATGGTGGCGTGCTCGTTCTGAGGAAACTAGAAGCTAGTGAAATGATGGAGGTTATGAGGGAGCACAAGGGGCTTACCACGAAGCTATCCGCATAGCCGGTTGAGGCGGGAAAGGCCCGGGAAATCCCGACCACATGCTGCCGCATCGCGTGGTGAGGCTCCGAGCACGGCACCCCTGTGTCAGCGCATTTCTGGCAAGCCTCTGATGAGTCTAACGCCAACAAGAGAATGAGGAGGTCAAGGCAAGTCAGTAGAACCCACTAATTGAAACGCTACCTAGGCATATCAGCTTACCCCCAAAGTTGCTCTGCTTCTGGCGGCAAGCTATTCGGCTGCTAGAGAACCTCCAAGGCAAGTCTCAGGTGTGAGGAATTGGGGTTGGGATGGTCTGGGCTAGGCGAATTGAAGAGGTAGAGAGCGGTATCCAAGTGCATGGCGCGGCCGTGGGGAGAGCACCCAAGCAAGTTGAGTCGGGTTAAGACATGTGATCTCGATCGGTAGCGACAACACTAACATGTGCACAGGTGACGCGATAGAGGGGCTTGACATGGCACGCTAGAAATGGTGTGGCTCGACCCGAGCGGGGCTCATCGGCGCCTGCCTACGGGGACAGGGCGAGGTAGTGACGAATCACATCGCCACTGTGGCCGGGGCCTGATGACCCTACGCAAAGGCAGAGGCACACATTAAGTAGCTCGACAGCTAGGTTGATCAAGCGAAGGGGCCAGCGCCACATCGGCTCATTGGCAGCTGTCGCAAACCTGGCCGACCTTGCACACGGTACAGCGGCCCGGCGCGACAAGGCAAGAGGGAAAACAAGCCGTGGCCTCGACTGTGACGTGGCAGCGCGTCGGTCCGCAGGAAGAGGCCATAGCCGGCCATGGGCCGAGCCTGACGCCCGCGACGCACGAGCACACGGTGACTGTGGACACAAGCTGAGCAGACATGCATGGTGACGCGTACGAGTTAAAGGCGACCCAAACCAGCTGTCCAACACGTTTGTGGTTCAACCAACTTTACGTACCTAAGGTCATACTAACAACTGTCTAATGGAGCCATTGACATGGCCAGAGAGTGACCTGAGAAGAAGATAGAGAGGTGTCCAGATGTGTTTGCCATGCTGAACGCCAGTTCGCGAACAGAGCGTCAATCGTGCTACACAGCGCATTCCAAGGATGTTGAAGCAATTTTTAAGAGGACCCAATGACATCCAACACAACCATGATCTATACCAAGCTCAAGTACTCACTTTGACGCAACCAATCGTGCAAAAACAAAGGCATAGTGCTTAATCATTTTTTTGTTGGAATTTAAATGTCAAACGGCATTGTCTACTATCATTTTTGACTTAGGAAGTTCAGGGCTTCAGTTATAACTTAACATTCCTTAGCACTTTTGCCTCAATTTTTAAAAGGTCCAAACCTTGTTAATTTCAACTAAGAAATGGTTACTACAATAGTTCATAATTTATACTAATTCATAGTGACAAAACATGTAAGCACTATATAGCTATCTTGCACAAGATAATTCTTCGAAAATGACACTTTTTAATCATAAGCTATGTTACACTTTGGTTTAAAGAAATTGTTTTTCATGCCAAACCATTACAACCACTTAGAATAGACCAACTTATAGTCTTCCTTTAGTTTTCCTTAACTACAGAAGCGAATTCTATGAGATTCGTGTATCATTTCATGCATGTTTAAGATTTTAAAACCCAAGAACTCATTTTATTAATTTCTTTTAGGCCTTAATCATGGTGCTAAGTAAGCTCGTAACACCACGGGTGTTACAACCAACCCCCCTTAAAATAATCTCGTCCCGAGATTCGGAGCAAGAACCAGAAGAAGGGGAAAAACATGGTTGCACTTCTTAGATCAGAGATTACATAGGAGATTACATGACTTCGGATACTACTACTCCGGGACCTAGGGACAACACAGCTGCGAACAAATCTGATACAACTCATAACCTCTTTGAGAATCGACAAAGACGGGGGCAATGGAAGAGTAAAAGGAAAACGATTATCCAGAACATGACGTATGCCCAACAGAGCTAGAAACAAGAGATTGATAAATAGATCATTGTGAACCCAAAAACCTAGCCGACCAGAGGTGAACTTGAACTTCTTCATCTAAAAACCAGATCTCTTCTTCTCAAGTCACACCATCACCTCTGATTGGTGACCCTAGATCTACGAGCAATGGTTGGATCTTGTAGCACTGCCTCCAACCACTTCCTTCCCGACTGCTTCCCAAGCTTCTCCCACCTAAGCACTGTCGAAGAAGACCGATTCTACGCGCTCTGCTTCAGATCTGGGGGGTGGGATGTAGGAGAGGCAAGCAAGGTGGCATTTTATAGCTAGTGAACGGAGGTAGCGGCTCAATGCACTAGAAGTGGAGGCGACGTGGAGGAATCACCAGTGGGTCACGAGGTGGAGAGAGCATCGGCCATTTTACGCTCCCTGTGTGAGCTTGAAAAGGAGAAAGGAGGGGATAGGGTTCGCTCGATGAGGATGCGTGTGAGTGACGTGCCCACAAGAAAAAAAGAGGGGGAGGGATTCGATACGGGGACAATGGCAAAAATCAAGAGCCGACAAGGGTGCCAAAAAAAGAGGGGTGTACTGTGCAAAAGGATGAGGCAAGGGCGACACCATGCCGCGACCATGTGAGCACGTCACACGTGGGCCCTGCCACCGACGACGTCTGCATGGCATGCGGTGACAGCAACCCAGCTTGCGCAGCGCGGCAATCTAAACACAGAAATGACATCAAGTCGGTGCTTCAATCACTCTAGACTACTAGATGGCTAACTTTTCCTCATCGCTCTTCTCTTTCTTCTTTTTCCTTTTGAACCCAACATGCACCAACCTTTCACATAGTCTGAGATCAGGGCATACGTGCTTCTTCCAACATCCCACTATCTCAGGCACCTTTGTGAGAGCACTACTCCATCAACCCATTGTGGATTTCCCGTTAGAACACAAGGATATTTCAGCCAAGGAGAATATTTGTAGCAAGAGTGGTACTACGGTGTAACTTGGTAAAAGTGCTTAGTCAACAACCTCGATACCAGCGCACGCTGAGTGGCACAACCATGTGGTCATGATCCACAGGTGGCCCTCGATTCTGTCGCAGCACCATAAGCTATTAACTAGGCAACCGTTGCCAACCTACTCGCAGTAAAGGTAGTGGGGTCATAGACCATTGAATTAGAAAAGCATTGCAAGGGAAGAATCAGGAAACAAGGGTTTCTTTCAAAATAAGAAAAAAGAAAATTAAATCCCAAGGTAGATTTAAATCAAGGGAATTCAAGTGTTCTGCTGAGACACCCATAATTAGTTGATACCGTGTCCTCTGTCATCCAATCGTGGCCGATCTGCTGCCTCTACATAACTGTTCTTCTAGCAACCTGCTTGTTGTCATCTTAAGAACCTAAGAAAGTCTAACAAGGCCTATAGAAATTAGATGTAACAACCACAACCGCATACACAATTACTCATTCCAAACGGCCTTACACGGGTGCAACATACATGCATTCACTCTCCCACTCTCAACACATCACTCGCATCCTACAACCAGATGGTATTAACAACTACAGATGAAACACAACGGAGAGATTACAACACTGGAGGATAGTGATGAAAAGCACTACCAACTACGGTTACATCTCCCTTAGAACAACTAATCTACTTCGTCGGACCGAACGACTTCATTCCTGGGCTCTTAGGGTTCTTTTTGCTGCACTAGGTTGTGGATCTGCTTCTTCTCTTGGTAGTGGCTTGGTGAGAGGAAGGAAAAGCTCCATCATTGAGGCTTCCGTGGGTGGAGGTGTTGGCGGTATTGCAACACCAGTCCTCCTCTCTAGAGGATGGACAGGGATCCCCTCCAAGATCATGGGTTCCTGCCTTTCCATGGCAAGCATCCTACGCTTGGCCCTTGTGGCAAGATAGGCGTCCTCTAGCTCCTAGGCATGTCGGTCTTGGTCCACCTTGATGGCTTCTACCATGGCAGTCTCCCGACTCTCAGCGGCCGCTATATTGGCATGGGCTTTAGCAAGCTACACTTTGAGCATCTTGGAGAAGATCTTGGCTTCCTCAGCACAGCGGAGGCACTCCCTTAGCTTCGAGGCCTACCAGTCATACTTCTCATCCAGAGCAAGCAAGTACGTGGTCAGGTGCACCATGGTCGAGTTGTCTTCTTGCACGTCCTGGCGCTAAAAGGCCTCCATGCGAGCCCTCGATACTCGCTGATTCTTGTCCAAAGGTGGAAAGAACGACATGAGGGTATGAGCAATGGGCTTCTCATAGATTTGGCATAGATGCCGCAGGGCTTTGCGGGCCACAACTTGGTAGGTGTCGCCAAAGCGAAACCCGGTTGCGGTCACATTCCAGGCTTCAGTGACGTCGGGGATCTCTGTAACAGAACCGTCCAAATTATAAGAGCACAAGTACAAAAACAATCACCGAAATGATCAAATTCTCGCACTTGAACCCATATAACTCCGGTAGTCCAATGAAATCACGAGGGATTTCAAACCAACCAACATACAAGCCAAGATCGTAGTGATTCAACATAACAAGTCACATGTTACAACCATTTCATAAGTAATTAAATATACATCGGAGTTCAACATAGTTATTACAACTTAAGTTCAAAAGTAGCGGAAGCAAAGTAATTTAAAACTAACATAAATCTTATTTCAAATACATGCCAGTACCACAGTCGACTTCCAACAAAAGCATTAGAGATAAGGTAACTCAGAAGGATCATGCCCATGATCACACTCCACCACAAGGCAGGAGCCAACCAACTCTTGCAGTCGCCATGATACATCACAACCTACAACAAGTGGGGATAAAACCCTGAGTACGAGAAGGTACTCAGCTAGACTTACCCGTCAGAAACCAGAAATAAAGTGACACCAAGGATCATGCAAGGCTGATAAAAAGTGGGCTAGCTTGACAACATTTTGCATAAAAACTTAATATAGATAAGTAATCATTAATGCTTAAGCATCAAGTTAATTATCATTAACCTATCATCTATATTAGAACCTGTACTAGAGCACTCACTTTATTAGGAGCAAACAATATTAACCATAGCAGGTATAAATTGAGGCAACCTTTCCATCGTGATCCAATTAACCATCAGTTCAATTTAATTGAATCTACGTTGCTGCTGCTCAAGTCAAGTGCTCACTAACCGGGAGCGACGACGATTCGAATCGAATTCCTATCCAGCTGGAGGGGTATTTCTAACACTCACCGAGTCACGCCTGGCGAGGGCTGCTCAGGTCACATTTGGTACAGTTCAGGAGCCGCGGGTCCGAATGATGTCGCGACCCCAAGGGCGACACTCTGCCAGGTGATAGGGACTCTAACCCCCCCTTGGTCTCACGCCAATGTCCCCAAGCACATCCTTTCTCTCCTCTAAGAAGCAACCTACCATTCGATTCCTAGCCTGAACCATATTACTCGACTTCGCGGTCGGAACGGCTTATCCGGCCAACTAAGTGTTAGACTGCGTTCAACATGACTCAAGGACGTACAACGAATCGGTCCTTAAACGACTCAGACGGGGATAGATCCACACCCAAGACCTCCATGCCTTGTTGCTTCACTATCGTCATCCCGCCCAGTCTCATTTCATTTTATTAACACATGGTTCCATTCCACGATAGCAAATATAGCCAACCGTGCCATATATGAATATCCCTATATCTCGCAGGTGACAAGAAATCACCTGACTTCTACCGCTTAAAGCAGGGCTAAGCATCTACTCGATCCTAGTCTATGTAGGATTCAAGGATTCATATATCTAGACAAGGAATGATATAATGCAGCAAGGGTTTCCAACCAACTCCTACCACTTAATGCAACAATACATATAATATATATATATATATATATATATATATATATATATATATATATATATATATATATATATATATATATATATATATATATATATATATATATATATATATATATATATATATATATATATTGCTTTGAAGATAGGAGGCTTATAATGCTCCGGGGCTTGCCTGGGATCCGACTCAAGTTAGAGTATGTCAGATAAAACTCGCTTGGCGAGTATCTTCCAATCTACCACTTGTCCGGTCCTTCTATCTTCGGGATGGATCTACCAACTCCATCATCGGGTTTGGCTCCACATCAGGTCCTTCACGTGCTTCAGCTAGCGTACCTAAATGAGATGCAATAATGTATATGTATGAATGCATAGAAGTGCAATAAACAGAGTAATCAAACAAGCATACCAAGGTTCTCATAAACACCTAGAGCTAATTAACTTAATCCTCACAAAGGCATAACATAGAAGATTGTAAATACATCAATCAAGACACAAGTCTTATAAGATCCTAGGGTACCAAACCAAGTACCAACAAAGACATGTGTCACACTTCCAAAACACAAGCATGGCAAGTTAATCAAAGCACTAGAACTAGAAATTGCCACATTCTGGGCATCAGAACAGCAGCTAAGTAATTTAATCATAACTGGAGATCTACAACTCCAAATGACTGGCAAGAAGACATTATGAAAAGCTTATGAAATTATCTATATTTCATTTATAATTATCACAGCATGATTCCAAAGTTTAACATGTTGAATTTACACAAACACAGAAACTGGTTTAACAAGACAGAGAGGAAGCAATTCTGTAACCCAACTTTAAACAGCTATAACTCCTAAACCACATGGCCAAATGCCACCAATTTTTAACAGAAGCTAGATAAATAAATTATCTACAACTTTTGTATAAATAAGTTTCACAACAAAGCAAATTACCATGAAGAGCTTTGCTAAGTTTCCAGATCTGTCCAGAAACTTCATTTGCAAGAATAATTATTAACTTATGTTGCAAACATATAATTGGACAAAACCAACTTTACCAACATGTCACACATGACTAATGAACATCAGAAAACATAGTGTCAATTACTAAATAAATTCTTTTAATACATTTTCTTAATTTATTTAGATCATTAGGTGGAATTATGACCACATCATAAAGATACTCAATAAATTCTACCAAAATTACAGGGGTCTACAAATACTCTTAAAAGTCGACTGTACAAATTTCAAGCCATTTAGATAAGTACATCAACCTCTATAAAAAAAGACAATCAAATATTGAAATAAATCATGTGAGAACAGGGAAAACCTAAAACTCAATATTTTCAGTGAATATATGGCCATAGAATGAACCAAAATCATAGAGCAACATCATAATAAGGTGATGGGACAACATTTTCTATTTTATCATTTATATATTATTTATAAGCTATTTATCAAGACATAAACAAGTTAAACCAATAACTTGATCATACAGTAAGCAATGACCATGAAATTTATACCACAGTACATTCATAGCATGGAAAGACTACCATAAAAATTTCACATCATTTGGAGCAACATAACTCAAGATATAAAAATGACAAGCAATATAATATTGATTTCCTTATTTAACAAGGTCAAATCAAAACCTTAAGGAAACAATGAACAACTAGTGTGTTTAATATTTTTCCTAGCAAGTACATGTCATCACAAAGTTAACAAAACAAGAATCACTATTTTTGGATGTCCAAAACTCCAGATCTTGCTCTGGTTAGGTTTAACGGCATTTTTAGAGCATTTTTAAAACTTAAATAAAGACATTAGAAAACATCTACAAACATGTAACCTTTTATGAATCTATTACATAGATCTCTTCTCAAGGTTTCCAAAAAGTCCACTTTTACTATTTTTGGAGTCTCCTAGTATGAGATATGAATATTTGAAGATTTACATGAAATCTGAAATTCAAAATCGGAATTACTCAAACCCTGTTGAAATTGCTAGGCGTACCCGGATCTGTACCCCAAACCAAACACTACTTAACTGACGCGAGGGACCCACTGTTCTGTCGGGCCCGCCTATCAACGACCCACAGAGGGACAGGGAGAGAGGATGTCGGCTTCCTCCGTTCACCGGAAACAGAGGAGGTTTGCCGTCGGCCATCTCCGGCCGGTGAGGTCATCGGCGGCCGCGGGGAAGTAGTGGAAAAGCTCCAGGGCGGCGAGGCGCGTCCATAGGCATCCGTAGTGCGGTCCGAGGTGGTCGGTGGCCTGCTGACCACGTGCGCGGTGGCTCCATGGGAGGCATTGCCGACGGCGACGGGGCCGCAGCGTTCCGCTCCGGTGAAACTCCGGCTGGCGGTTCCATCAAGCACACAACAAGAAGACTAACCCAGAAACCCTAGACATCGATCTATTTTACCAAAGAATGCATGGGCATGGAGAGATTGGACTCAAGCTCTTGGGCGGCAATGGCGGACGCGCGCGGCGTCGAGGCCCGTTCCGACGGAATGAGCTCGATAGAGCTTTGATTCGCTAGGGTTACAGCAACTATACGCTACGGGTACCCCGAGACAAGATCGAGAAGGGAGGGAAATGGCTCCAGTGAGGGTCGACCACGAGGAAGCTTGAGCTCCGGCCATGGTGACCGAGCTCCGGCGGAAAGGAAACCGGGCAACACACCCTATACCTCAACTCAACAACCAAACCAACATGATGATAGTGCAGAGCGAAGCAATGCAGAGCTGGGTGCAAGGTTTGGTGGGCTATGACGCGGTGAGGCGTGCGCACGATGGCGGCGAGGCTCACGACGGCGTTCGGCGCTCTGTTTTCCTCCTTGGGAGAGAGCAGGAGGGGAAGAAGAGAGTGAGGGCCGAGGCAGTGGGTTGGTGTCGCCTTGAAGGCTTCCAGGCTCGACACCGCGACCTCCCGTCGATGTACAGCCGCCACGCGGCGCAAATGGCCTGAAACCGGTCGGCCTGGAGCTCAGCTCCATTCAAATTGAAGAACGATGCAGTCCTTCCCATCCGACTGAAACCGCCCCCTTCACGTTCCTATAGCTCTCAAACCGTTTCGATTTAGCTCGAGGAGCAATTGACAAAAGTGTAGAGCTACATGAGATCTACAAAGTTCCCAATACAAGCTTGAGCTGGTTCTGCTTAGTTTGAGAGATATAGTGCTCCAAAGTAGTACACATGAAACTGAAATTCGACCCCAACACTTAGAATTTTTCAGGATGGCTACCAGCAGGGAATTTCTGGGTTGTTAGACATTTTTGGACATGTTGTGCACCTTTTCAAGTTTTGTCACCTTTACAACTTTTGTTCCTTATAAAATTTTCTACAACTTTGCTAAAGATTGTACTGACATGCAAGATCTGTAGCAAGCACTTTTTAAATAGTCAAATAAAAGGGGTCTAGATGGAGGAACAAGTCAAACTATCAATTGGAGGCTTAAATTGCCACTTTTGTCTACATGAACATTGTTCCAAAAGTCGTCCTAAGTGTAACTAAGGTTGTTTAGAGGATCACCAACCACTTTACTTAGGGGTTACATTAGTGTACAAGCATCACAAGCTAGAAAACAATGAAACAATACTATGCATCAATTGTTTCACCACCTTGTTTTGGTTGTTTCAATTTGTTGTTGCAATGTACATGTTTCCCAATGTTTCACTATGGTGTTCCACATGTTTCATAGATGTGTTGCATATGTGGCATTGGTATGTTGCACGAACTCAAGTTGCTATCAAAGTCACTCTTGAATTATAAAACATGTTTCAGTGTTTCAGGGTAGGTTTCAGTTATAGTTCAACCAAGACTTTGGCTTATCATTTCATGTGACTTTTTGATTCCAAACTTCACAAACTTTTCCAGTGCTCACTATAGAGATGTATATGAGACACCTAAAAGAAGTATAAGCAACATTATTCAATATGTATTTTAGATGTGCAGCATAAGCAAGGTGCAACATCCAATGTTTAGGTTAGGCTCATCTCCATAGGTTGACCTTGACATCATCATTTTCGCTCAATCTATCATGTTTGAGCTCAAACCCACTACTTAATTGGTGATCAACACCTGGGGTGTTACAGCCTTCCCCCCTTAAAAGAATCGCGTCCCGAGATTCGGAATGGAAGATCTTTTAAGGAAGAGAGACACGTTATCCAGTTCTCAATATCTGCTATAGCATTCAGCTACAAAGCTTCAACATCGGTGAACAATTTGCCAAAGGCACTTTCTAACACTGACTTTTCATGGTAAAATTTGTATGAAGAATTTCCTTCATTGACTTCCATGAAGCATTGTTACTTTGGGAGGAATCCAAGATAGCACGTACTGCATTTTCAGTGTACGGAGATCATTTGGTCCATGAGTGAACCACTCACAAGTATCTGACTCTTTAGTGAACACAGCATAGTCCATATGAACTTTACATTAGACCAAAATCTTCAGAAGTATACTCATCAAAATGACTCTATGTTCACAAAGTTTGAAAAGCAGTCCTCTACCAAAATGGTTTGAGCACAACCTTCCAAAAGGGTGAGATCATAGACGACAAATATACTCTGAGGCTATAGGATACTGACTAACCAATAGATAGGGTCTATGTTGGTCGTAAATGTTCAAACATTCATATATCAGCTAATGGAAAACTACTTTAGGTTCCATGTGTGCAGTTCTCTTTCTCTGACGACAACACTGCATTATCTAAGTCTATCGATGGTCAGTGAATGTGATAGCTGACTCTGTCGGCTTCCTATTTCTGCCAACAGTTATCTGGGTTGAATCAGATGCAACCTCTTGGGTCTTGGGTAAAAACATTTATAAGGTACCAAAGTATGTCATCTTAGGAAAATTAGTACCAAAGCAAAATGTAGTGAGGCCTTAAGGACAGCAAAAGTTGTAAATATTCACTAAATCGTGGGGAGTAGTCTACCACCAAGCGGTTGAGTAAACTTTTCCTTGGTGACTTAGTTGTATTGTAAGTTGAGTTGACTTGCAGCATAACAACTTTGTCAGGCCAACTTTCTCCTGAGGCTTCCTCTTTGGGATCAGACAGCAGCTCTAAGATAGGAAATCTGTTGTTTGACACTTCTCAAATTGCTTTCGAATATTTTTCAACACTTTGTCCAATAAAGTTATGAACAAACCGTTTGTGGCGCCTAAGGACACAAGGATGCTAATTGAAACTAGGTCATGCTTTCTCTAATTCTTCGCTTTAGCTGATAGAACACCTTGCACTATCTGTGTGATTGTCCAAGACAGAATTGACTTGATCACAATGGCTCTAGAAGATAGAATATCACTCAAGTTGTTGGCTAGTTGATTAACTTCTTGTTGGTTATTGCTCTGTAAGACATAGCCTTCATAGCTACCAAAGAGTCGTTACCTAGCTGGAGATTAACCTTCCTATTGGTAACTAATCAGTTGTCTCTCAACACTAAAAAATTCCAAATCTTCACTCTTGACCACAACAACTATGGTTGATGCAGAATAGATGGTTGCCATCGAAGTTGGCAAATACGAAGTTATTCTAGAGATGGTTGATTTCGATTGTATGGTCATTATGCACCCAAGATTGCGACTTGGATAGCTCTGGTCATATGCACAATGCGATAATCGATTCTCATCCCACAGATAACTTGTCCAACATTAAGTGTTGTGTGCCCTTTTTATCCAACAGAGATGAGATACTTTGCTCACTAGATGTCGTTCGTCAATACTGGGACAACTAAGTAGAGTCACTTGTCTACCACCTATTGCAGTCTGTTAATGTTTATGTCGGTGACCTGTTCTTCAAAGGTTATCCTCTTAGCAACTTCAGGAGGAAGCTCTACTACTTTTGGTCTAAGATATGGATCTTACGATACGATATGGAGAGATAACCAAGAAGGAACACGAGAAAATCACACATCGTCGGTCGTTTGATAATGGATCATGACTAGAAACCGTGATACCAGCGCGTGCCAAGCAGCTAGCCATGTGTCTGCAGCCGCAGGAGGCCCTTGGTTTCGTCGCGGCACCATTAGCTGCTACTCATAACACCATTACTAAACATACAACGAAAGTGAAATTTCAAGTGGCACCAATGGGTTGTAAGAACAAGCGCCATACAAGGAGAGATAGCAAGCAAAGGTAGTCACAAGGTTTATAATCAACACGAAAATGATCCGAAGATCAAAATATAGCACAAGAGAACATAGCTCAATTGCTGAAGGTGACTAAGCACGAGATTTTTACTTGATTCCACTCACGCCTAGCATTGATGAAAGTTAACTTGGTTGGTCAGTCGATAAGGGTCTTCACAAAAAAAAGGGTTGGAAAACATCCATGGCTTATACAAACATATAGGAGAACTCAACTTTGGGCTTTTGGTCAAGCAAATGCATGGATACAAACATTCAAGGGCTAACCACCAAGTCTACAGGCTCAAGCTCCTAAGAGAGAGAACCTAATTGAAGACAACAACCATACAATTTATGTACGTGAATGTTGTTCTAGGATAAAGCTATGGGACTCTCGCATGCACACCGAGGACAACGAGGTGACAACTAGGGCACTACCTAGCCAACAAACACACATACAACATCATAATCGAGCAGTCATTTGAGAAAATTCAAATGAATGGGTTTAAGCAACCAATACAAAGCACAAGGCTCACCCAAACTAAGCTTTTATCTCAAGCATGAACTAACTACAAGTTTAGCTCAAAACAAACGCTGGCTAAGGTGACTAACTTAGCATGGGCACAGAATCTGGACAGCAGCACAGTAGTTACTGGTTTCAACCATAACTAGGGTTGTAGACATCCCACAAAAGTGATCCTCGACTTTCTAGAAAGCTTAGGAAGATGACTACACTTTAGTTATTCATACCAAAAGCAAATTCATAGATTGACATGACCAAAAATGCTAATGTTTCAGATCTGTACCAATATGGACAGAAAACTGACAAGAACTTCCAAAATGCGTAACTGGAGTTCTAAGAACCCAACAAGGCTGAACCTTAACTTTATGTAAAGCTTATTAAGTTGTCTATAACTTTCTTATTATCATATTAAGATGATTCTATATCTAACAAGGCCAAACAAGACAAAGAAAACTTCCCTGCCCAGATTTGGACAGATTCTGTCATTCCACTTGGCAGGCTCATAACTAGAAATTTTGACCACCAAAATTAGTGCTATAGGACACTTTGGAAAGCTTAGAAAAAGTACTAAACTTCTTCTATTATCTCCAAGACATGATTCCATACACACATAGGTCAAACAAACCAAACATTCAGATCTATTCAGAGCATAAGCAAAACCTGACAGTAAATTTCTAAAATTCATAACTCTCAAACCATAAGACCTATGGTCATAAAATTTTAGGACAAGCTAGAGAAGTAAGTTTGCTATAATTTTGGTATTCTCCATAACTACAGAAAACACCATTATGACCACGAAAGCATCACTGCAACAGAAAACGTTCTAGCAGCCAATATTCAACAAGCAAAACAAAGCTTGCCTTTGTTCTACTTTACAAGAGAGCGCACAAACATGTTATTCTAGTAGCTCTAAACATTGTTACCTTAGACCAACACTAATTTAATTCATTCATGAGAATCCATAATTACTGAAATAAGGTCTAAAGCATTTACAATTGCTTGTATGAACAACCCATCCACTACTTGGCTCAACTAGAGGACATCTATAGGTTCAGGCATGTAACCACACTTAGTTCTAACAAAACTAAGCACACACTATCTTCAAACATTCCCTATTCAAGCAACATGGAATAAGGCATTTATGTCTAACTCCACACTAGAAAGATAGCGTACTACATTGATCACAAGTTACTTACTATAGAACAAGGGTGAGAGGAGCATAGCTATACATAAGGCAACAATCATGAAGATGCATGCTTTGTCATATTCGTCCTCACAAGATTGCCAACCTAAGGTGGCGATCATGTTCTATGTCGGTGGCATAACACGCACTCTTTCGATATATAGCTAGTCGCCAGCTACATTCGACTTACGCATTCATGGTTAGCGTACCTGCAGAAAAGTTTCATTGCAGCCCAACATTTCCCCAAATATAGCACACAATGAAATAGGAAGGTAAAATTCTAAGCACTCCCATATACATATACCCCTGTATACGTACATGTAGCACCAAAACTACCCGAATCATTCGATCACCCACAATTAAGTACCTTCATATATACATGTGTGTAACATGTAGATAATCCAGTAACCAAAACTAGCTCTCTCCTAGACCGCAGTTTGTATGGTCATGCTCTCACAACTCACACTTACCTGAGTGTAGGTGCGACGTTGCATAAAAGTAGACTAGCGACATATATGGCTATTTCATATATAAAGGCTACCTCTAATCTAACACACCGGGTAGCATAGTGTGGGAGAGTCATCACACATACATACCTTGGCCTGGGCGTAGATGCATAAATGAAAAACCCCCAAGTTAGTACTTATATAAGCCACCTAATAATCGTTATATGGGCATAAGGAAATTGACCACTGGCATACTTAGGTTTAGAATTCAGATTTCACAAACCTATATATAGCTATAAGTTGATAAAACTGATTTTATAAAACAAAACCTTTGTTTTAAATACACATACAACAAGTTTAATGTTGAATCTTGCTCCGATACCAGCTGTAACAGAACCGTCCAAATTATAAGAGCACAAGTACAAAAACAATCACCGAAATGATCAAATTCTAGCACTTGAGCCCATATAACTCCGGTAGTCCAATGAAATCACGAGGGATTTCAAACCAACCAACATACAAGCCAAGATCGTAGTGATTCAACATAACAAGTCACATGTTACAACCATTTCATAAGTAATTAAATATACATCGGAGTTCAACATAGTTATTACAACTTAAGTTCAAAAGTAGCGGAAGCAAAGTAATTTAAAACTAACATAAATCTTATTTCAAATACATGCCAGTACCACGGTCGACTTCCAACAAAAGCATTAGAGATAAGGTAACTCAGAAGGATCATGCCCATGATCACACTCCGCCACAAGGCAGGAGCCAACCAACTCTTGCAGTCGTCATGATACATTACAACCTGCAACAAGTGGGGATAAAACCCTGAGTACGAGAAGGTACTCAGCTAGACTTACCCGTCAGAAACCAGAAATAAAGTGACAACAAGGATCATGCAAGGCTGATATAAAGTGGGCTAGCTTAACAACATTTTGCATAAAAGCTTAATATAGATAAGTAATCATTAATGCTTAAGCATCAAGTTAATTATCATTAACCTATCATCTATATTAGAACCTGTACTAGAGCACTCACTTTATTAGGAGCAAACAATATTAACCATAGCAGGTATAAATTGAGGCAACCTTTCCATCGTGATCCAATTAACCATCAGTTTAATTTAATTGAATCTACGTTGCCGCTGCTCAAGTCAAGTGCTCACTAACCGGGAGCGACGACGATTCGAATCGAATTCCTATCTAGCTGGAGGGGTATTTCTAACACTCACCGAGTCACGCCTGGCGAGGGCAGCTCAGGTCACCTTTGGTACAGTTCAGGAGCCGTGGGTCCGAATGATGTCGCGACCCCAAGGGCGACACTCTGCCAGGTGATAGGGACTCTAACCCCCCTTGGTCTCACGCCAATGTCCCCAAGCACATCCTTTCTCTCCTCCAAGAAGCAACCTACCATTCGATTCCCGGCCTGAACCATATTACTCGGCTTCGCGGTCGGAACGGCTTATTCGGCCAACTAAGTGTTAGACTGCGTTCAACATGACTCAAGGACGTACAGTGAATCGGTCCTTAAACGACTCAGACGGGGATAGATCAACACCCAAGACCTCCAAGCCTTGTTGCTTCACTATCATCATCCCGCCCGGTCTCATTTTATTTCATTAACACATGGTTCCATTCCACGATAGCAAATATAGCCAACCGTGCCATATATGAATATCCCTATATCTCGCAGGTGACAGGAAATCACCTGACTTCTACCGCTTAAAGCAGGGCTAAGAATCTACTCGATCCTAGTCTATGTAGGATTCAAGGATTCATATATCTGGACAAGGAATGATATAATGCAGCAAGAGTTTCCAACCAACTCCTACCACTTAATACAACAATACTTATAACACACATATATATATATATAATTGCTTTGAAGATAGGAGGCTTATAATGCTCCGGGGCTTGCCTGGGATCCGACTCAATTAGAGTATGTCAGATAAAACTCGCTTGGCGAGTATCTTCCAATCTACCACTTGTCCGGTCCTTCTATCTTCGGGATGGATCTACCAACTCCATCTTCGGGTTTGGCTCCACATCAGGTCCTTCACGTGCTTCAGCTAGCGTACCTAAATGAGATGCAATAATGCATATGTATGAATATATAGAAGTGCAATAAACAGAGTAATCAAACAAGCATACCAAGGTTCTCATAAACACGTAGAGCTAATTAACTTAATCCTCACAAAGGCATAACATAGAAGATTGCAAATACATCAATCAAGACACAAGTCTTATAAGATCCTAGGGTACCAAACCAAGTACCAACAAAGACATGTGTCACACTTCCAAAACACAAGCATGGCAAGTTAATCAAAGCACTAGAACTAGAAATTGCCACATTCTGGGCATCAGAACAACAGCTAAGTAATTTAATCATAACTGGAGATCTACAACTCCAAATGACTGGCAAGAAGACATTATGAAAAGCTTATGAAATTATCTATATTTCATTTATAATCATCACAGCAGGATTCCAAATTTTAACATGTCGAATTTACACAAACACAGAAACTGGTCTAACAAGACAGAGAGGAAGCAATTCTGTAACCCAACTTTAAACAGCTATAACTCCTAAACCACATGGCCAAATGCCACCAATTTTTAACAGAAGCTAGATACATAAATTATCTACAACTTTTGTATAAATAAGTTTCACAACAAAGCACATTACCACAAAGAGCTTTGCTAAGTTTCCAGATCTGTCCAGAAACTTCATTTGCAAGAATAATTATTAACTTATGTTGCAAACATATAATTGGACAAAACAAACTATACCAACATGTCACACATGACTAATGAACATCAGAAAACATAGTGTCAATTACTAAATAAATTCTTTTAATACATTTTCTTAATTTATTTATATCATTAGGTGGAATTATGACCACATCATAAAGATACTAAATAAATTCTACCAAAATTACAGGGGTCTACAAATACTCTTAAAAGTCTACTGTACAAATTTCAAGCCATTTAGATAAGTACATCAACCTCTATAAAAAAAGACAATCAACTATTGAAATAAATCATGTGAGAACAGGGAAAACCTAAAACTCAATATTTTCAGTGAATATATGGCCATAGAATGAACCAAAATTATAGAGCAACATCATAATAAGGTGATGGGACAACATTTTCTATTTTATCATTTATATATTATTTATAAGCTATTTATCAAGACATAAACAAGTTAAACCAATAACTTGATCATACAGTAAGCAATGACCATGAAATTTATACCACAGTACATTCATAGCATGGATAGACTACCATAAAAATTTCACATCATTTGGAGCAACATAACTCAAGATATAAAAATGACAAGCAATATAATATAGATTTCCTTATTTAACAAGGTCAAATCAAAACCTTAAGGAAACAATGAACAACTAGTGTGTTTAATATTTTTCCTAGCAAGTACATGTCATCACAAAATTAACAAAACAAGAATCACTATTTTTGGATGTTCAAAACTCCAGATCTTGCTCTGGTTAGGTTTAACGACATTTTTAGAGCATTTTTAAAACTTAAATAAAGACATTAGAAAACATCTACAAACATGTAACCTTTTATGACTCTATTACATAGATCTCTTCTCAAGGTTTCCAAAAAGTCCACTTTTACTATTTTTGGAGTCTCCTAGTATGAGATATGAATATTTGAAGATTTACATGAAATCTGAAATTCAAAATCAGAATTACTCAAACCCTGTTGAAATTGCTAGGCGTACCCGGATCTGTACCCCAAACCAAACACTACTTAACTGACGCGAGGGACCCACTGTTCTATCGGGCCCGCCTGTCAATGACCCACAGAGGGACAGGGAGAGAGGATGTCGGCTTCCTCCGTTCACCGGAAACAGAGGAGGTTTGCCGTCGGCCATCTCCGGCCGGTGAGGTTGTCGGCGGCCGCGGGGAAGTAGTGGAAAAGCTCCAGGGCGGTGAGGCGCGTCCATAGGCATCCATAGTGTGGTCCGAGGTGGTCGGTGGCCTGCTGACCACGTGCGCGGTGGCTCCATGGGGGGCATTGCCGACGGCGGCGGGGCCGCAGCGTTCCGCTCCGGTGAAACTCCGACTGGCGGTTCCATCAAGCACACAACAAGAAGACTAACCCAGAAACCCTAGACATCGATCTATTTTACCAAAGAATGCATGGGCATGGAGAGATTGGACTCGAGCTCTTGGGCGGCAATGGCGGACGCGCGCGGCGTCGAGGCCCGTTCCGACGGAATGAGCTCGGTAGAGCTTTGATTCGCTTGGGTTACAGCAACTATACGCTACGGGTACCCCGAGACAAGATCGAGAAGGGAGGGAAATGGCTCCGGTGAGGGTCGACCACGAGGAAGCTTGAGCTCCGGCCATGGTGACCGAGCTCCGGCGGAAAGGAAACCGGGCAACACACCCTATACCTCAACTCAACAACCAAACCAACATGATGATAGTGCAGAGCGAAGCAATGCGGAGCTGGGTGCAAGGTTTGGTGGGCTATGACGCGGTGAGGTGTGCGCACGATGGCGGCAAGGCTCACGACGGTGTTCGGCGCTCTATTTTCCGCCTTGGGAGGGAGCAGGAGGGGAAGAAGAGAGTGAGGGCCGAGGCAGTGGGTTGGTGTCGCCTTGAAGGCTTCCAGGCTCGACACCGCGACCTCCCGTCGATGTACAGCCGCCATGCGGCACAAATGGCCTGAAACCGGTCGGCCTGGAGCTCAGCTCCATTCAAATTGAAGAACGATGCAGTCCTTCCCATCGGACTGAAACCGCCCCCTTCACGTTCCTATAGCTCTCAAACCGTTTCGATTTAGCTCGAGGAGCAATTGACAAAAGTGTAGAGCTACATGAGATCTACAAAGTTCCCAATACAGGCTTGAGCTGGTTCTGCTTAGTTTGAGAGATATAGTGCTCCAAAGTAGTACACATGAAACAAAAATTCGACCCCAACACTTAGAATTTTTCAGGGTGGCTACCAACAGGGAATTTCTGGGTTGTTATACATTTTTGGACATGTTGTGCACCTTTTCAAGATTTGTCACCTTTACAACTTTTGTTCCTTATAAATTTTTCTACAACTTTGCTAAAGATTGTACTGACATGCAAGATCTGTAGCAAGCACTTTTTAAATAGTCAAATAAAAGGGGTATAGATGGAGGAACAAGTCAAACTATCAATTGGAGGCTTAAATTGCCACTTTTGTCTACATGAACATTGTTCCAAAAGTCATCCTAAGTGTAACTAAGGTTGTTTAGAGGATCACCAACCACTTTACTTAGGGGTTACATTAGTGTACAAGCATCACAAGCTAGAAAACAATGAAACAATACTATGCATCAATTGTTTCACCACCTTGTTTTAGTTGTTTCAATTTGTTGTTGCAATGTACATGTTTCCCAATGTTTCACTATGGTATTCCACATGTTTCATAGTTGTGTTGCATATGTGGCATCGGTATGTTGCACGAACTCAAGTTGCTATCAAAGTCACTCTTGAATTATAAAACATGTTTCAGTGTTTCTGGGTAGGTTTCAGTTATAGTTCAACCAAGACTTTGGCTTATCATTTCATGTGACTTTTTGATTCCAAACTTCACAAACTTTTCCAGTGCTCACTATAGAGATGTATATGAGACACCTAAAAGAAGTATAAGCAACATTATTCAATATGTATTTTAGATGGGCAGCATAAGCAAGGTGCAACATCCAATGTTTAGGTTAGGCTCATCTCCATAGGTTGACCTTGACATCATCATTTTCGCTCAATCTATCATGTTTGAGCTCAAACCCACTACTTAATTGGTGATCAACACCTGGGGTGTTACAATCTCCTCACTCTTGCCAATGTAGACGGTGACCTTACATCGCTCAGTGCCATGCTTCATGTACTTACGGCCCTCGTACTCAAGACGATCCTTGACTCCGAGCTTTTGTAGGGTGGCATACATGATTTTGGGGAAACCCTCCGTGTTCAGGTAGTAGCTGCTAACCTAGGCTCCTGCCATCCTTGGTGGGTGGTGGTTGGTGGTTTCAAGGAAGGCTTGAAGAGAAACTGGCTTAGGGGAAAAGAGCTAATTGAGCTAGAACACACCGAATGATGGTTCCATGAGGCTAGGCCTGTCCTTCTTAAAAGGCAGCGCGGCCAGTGGTCCTAACGTAGTCCACCCTCGAGCCTTGCACGAGAGCCAGTAAAAGTAAATAGCAAGATGTTTACACACACGCGACGAGCGGTGTCCAAGGTCAAAAAGGGTTAGTACGACTATAGGGCGGAGGTTCAACAAGAGCGCGGAAAGGGGGTACAAAAATCTTATGAGCCAAGGCAGGCGTGAACCAACAGGCGTACACGACGCATGAGGCTACAGTACCATCATGGCTAGACGAACAATGACTAGTCGACCTAACAACAATTGCACAAACAGGGTATGCATGAATGCACGTCCTATCCGTCCTCACACTGTTACCGACATATAGGGCAACTGTTCTCATATTTGGCACATTGTGCTCTCCCTGTAGCTAGTCGACGCTATCGAACTATGCTCAGGGTTAGGGTACCTACAGAAAACTTGATTAAGCCTAACTAAGTCAGCAGATTACCATCTATCCTGGATACATAACCATAGTAATAGGGCTACTTATATAACTTTGCATTCAGCTGTCCTAACTTTTTGAAAAGAATTTGTTGTCAAATTTTAATTTAGAAAGGATTTTAAAGCTTATTACCTCATTTATGCTTTGATACCACCTGTGGCAGAACCATCTAATCTAATGCCCTCCCAGGAGTACTCATCTTCCACTAGACACTAAGTGCCCACGGGAGCACACTAAATTATGCAATTCCGTCGAGCACACCCAATAGAGAACTCAGAAGTCCACATTTTTACATCAGGATCATAAATGAGAGAGTAAAGCTTACAACATCCTTGACATTTCTTACATCACATTTAGTACAACCCTAGAGTAATTCATTATTTAGTTATAACAGTGGAATATAAAATGTTATCAGAGTTTCAGTGGTATGGAAATCATTATTGCCAAGTTAAACGTTATCCTAAAGAATATTAGTATGCATGAAATGATAATAGGTTAAGGGTCTTTCTTTAAAAGAAAAATTCTAGGTGGAAATTTTACATAAACCCTATGTCCGCATGTAAAGGAAATCATTGCTGAGCCCACCAGGAGGTTTCCACACATAATTATCAGCTCTAAAAATGCCTGTCACCTACAACAGGGGGAATAAAACCCTGAGTACTCAATTGTACTCCGCATGACTTTCCCGACAGGAGAAATTAAAAGACTCCAAGTTATGCATGGCTATTTGGCTTGTGGGTTCATTGCAATTGCAGGAAGCATTACTAATTGTGCATCCTTATAATCAACTTTCATTAGCAGTCATAATTAGTCCCTTAACTAACCATTCTATGTAAGCACCAATGCTACTTTCCAGCAGGTGGAAAGCAATCAGAACCATTTTACCATTCTTCCCTGTTCCAGTTATTACTACGGTGCTAGACAATAGTCAAGTCGTACCGTCACATAGAAACGGTGATTTGCGAATCAATGTGCCCAGCTGGGTACCCTGAAAAACACACGCCTCATCTGTACCCCGGGCATAGACAAGACCAACCCATTCCACTCCAGTCACGGGGTCCAGGTCTTTGTCCAAACTGGGACTCCAAGCCCCCAACACTGCAGGTCCGGCCTCAGTGTGGTGCTTAGACCTCCTACCCAATAATCCACCATAACAGTCGGTCCGAAAAGAGCCAAAACCATGGCAAGAGAGTAACAAGTCTTTCCACTCCCATAAGCAAGTATGTGCTCGGGATAATAAGTCTATGACCTGACTGGTGTATAATACAATGAAGAGTCCTTAATCGACATAGGCGGGACAAAATGCAACCAGAGCCCTGCTCTGTTACCCAACCACATCCAAGTCCATCCAAGCCCAGTCCCGCCCAGTCTCCAATTATTATACATATTTATTCCATGTGATAGTAACATGATAATAGTAACAATAATATATTTCCTATCTCTCATGAGCGATAGGTAATCACTCGACTTCTACCGGGATCCTATAGCATAACAAGCTACACGATCCTATCATACTAGTAAAACTCATAGGATAAGGTTATATATATGTAGGTGGGTTTCATTCAACTCCTTTAAACTTAATGCACAAGCATAAAATAAAGTGCAGAATAATAGGGGTTATGCACCGGGGCTTGCCTAGGTAAGATATAACCAAAAGTTAGCATTCCATCATGATGGCACAATCATCAAGGCACCACTTTTTGGCTGCCTCCAGATGACTCCACGATCCATCATCACTCCTATTATGACATTTGTGGATGCAATGCAAAGATGTAAATAGACAATGATAATTACAACTAAGAGAACACGATATGCTTCACAAGCTCATGAGCTAACTCTAACGTACTAGGCTATGTACCCCTATGGTTGAATAAGACATTATTTACCCAACAAGTATTTTAGTCATACGAACCCAAAGTGTTTCTTTATTCGTTTTATCGATTTAATATTTACACTCTAACTAGGGCTCAATAACTAATTAAGCAACTAATTATTTGGATGCTACAACAATTGCAGTGAGCATGCAATAACATTAGAAGCTACCATGAAATTTTTGAAGCTAGCACTTTCACTATTTTGCCATAAAAATTCCTACAAGTTTATACTTTAATAATATTTAAGCATGTTAAAATATTTAGAGTGACCTTGAAATATTTTTTGGCCATGTGAACCAATCACACCGTTAGATAGATCATGATTTTAGGAAAAAACAAAGTTGGTTTCATAATTTTTGGACCTACACACAATTTGATATGGAATCTACAATTTTATTCTAGAAGCTAAATTGGAAATGGGTTTGGAAGACGAAAAGGGACGGCGGCGACCAAAACAGCCCAGCTGCCTAATACGGCCCGTGCGGGATGAGTCGGTGCACTAGCAGGTTGGCCCAACCGGCCCGCCACACGAGCGCCCAAGTGGCTTTTACCAAGTAGCCCTTTTCCTATCCGGTATTTCTGTGACGCGGCTGTGTACAATTGCGCAAGGGATGTGATTTACACAAATGACCCTAAAGTAAGTCGCCTTCACAACAGGGCGGTCCTCGGCGTGTCGGCGCATGACGGCGCGGCTCCGGCCGACACCGCCCGGCCACGCCGGCCCACCGAGAGCCAAAATGACACACCCATCGGACCAACGAGCATCGCGGGGCAACCGCGAAGCCCTGAGCAGCGACCAGGAGCTAGATGGTGGCTCCTAACGCGAGGTCCACGTTGGTGGGCTAACGTCCACGTGGCGTGCTCGTTCTGAGGAAACTAGAAGCTAGTGAAATGGTGGAGGTTACGGGGGAGCACAAGGGGCTTACCACGAAGCTATCCGCATAGCCGGTTGAGGCGGGAAAGGCCCGAGAAATCCCGCCCACGTGCTGCCACATCGCGTGGTGAGGCTCCGAGCATGGCACTCCCGCATCAGCGCATTTCTAGCCAAGCCTCTGATGAGTCTAACACCAGCAAGAGAACGAGGAGGTCAAGGCAAGTCAGTAGAAGCCACTAATCGAAATGCTACCAAGGCATATTAGCTTACCCCCAAACTTGCTCTGCTTCCGGCGGTAAGCTATTCGGCTGCAAGGAAACCCCAAATTGGACACCGCCAGCGTACAATTGAGCTCGATGTGGGTTGTGAAGCTAGAGAACCTCCAAGGTGAGTCTTAGGTGTGAGGAATTGGGGTTGGGATGGTCTGGGCTAGGCGAATTGAAGAGGCGGAGAGTGGTAGCCAAGCACATGGCACGGCCATGGGGAGAGCACCCGAGCAAGTTGAGTCAGGTTAAGACAGGTGATCCCGATCAGTAGCGACAACACTAACACATGCATAGGTGACACGACAGAGGGGCTTGACACGACACGCTAGTAATGGTGTGACTCGATGAAATGATCCTGCATTCTGTGAAGGGAATGCCATAGATTCAACGTGTAATAGATGAACGAGTTCATGACATTGCCCAAATCTCAGTCGAATAACAGAGTCATACACGAATAGTAGAGTACAAATAGAGGGTTTACATTAATTATTATCATCGCCACGCAGGGCGGAACACACTCACACAGCAACTGGAACAGCGTCTCAAAGACGGCAGCAGAAACTAGGACTCCTCGCACCAAGCTTGAGAGCATGGTGAACCCCTACTCCTCCCAGTCGTCCTCCTCGTCATACTCGGGCTCCGAGCCTATCAAAAATCTATCAGTACACTTGGTACTGGCCACGCATCGCCCACCCCATGATGCATTTGCTTTGTTTAACTGGATGCAAAGGGGGCAAGAAAAGACCTATCTTTGGCTGCGGTTTCTTATGTGAGTAATCAATATTTTAATAATATAAGTTTGTCAAATTTTAACCCATCTCATTCATGCACGTTATCCCATCCCAACACATACCTCATCACCACATCACATCTCATCTCACTCTCTCATCGGCACGGGTGACTCCCTCTTGCCCATGTCTCAACGGCTAAGGCCAGAACACACACTGAACCCAGGGAAGGTAGAAGGACTCCTCTCAACTAGTCAAGTGAAGCTGTACTTAGGAAAGGTCCATAGTCGAAAGGTTCGGCATATGTATCGATCGATCAACCAGAAACTCTGCAGAGGTTTACACATCCCACAAGATATCTAGCCTCGACGATGCCTCGTCTAAGCTGATTCCGGGCCACCTTCCGACTAGAAACGGTACCACCCTATCACTCAGAACTAGGGCCGTGTTGGAGTACCACCAACACGCTAAGACTGTGAGATGTAGTACTTGGCCCTTGGGTACTATGCTATCTTAGGAGGGTGTGGGTCCTCGTGCCTGTACCTTCCTACACTATCCGCTAACCTCTCAATAGTAGTGGCACTGCACTAGCAAGTCGAACGTCCGTCTCCTCCCCACAGAAGCGAGTGGGCATGCAAGGATTCCAAAGACCCAGTCCATAGGCATGTCAGTCCTTAGGGTGACTAAGCAGGATATCTTGACAAGGGGAAACCGTTTCCCGCTCAACGGAACACCCGACACCCCATGCCATCACAGCACCTCCCATCCCGGGGCTTCATCCCATGAAGACACTCCACCTCGGGACCTCTCCCTATCACATGTACCCGCCACAGGCACCTCACATGGTGAATGCCCAGGTAGCATCCTCCGGCAAGACTTGTCCTCCTGACTCGTTGTAGATCCTGCTCAGTTGACTCGACCCTCACCACACACCCAAGACTCACGCCAAGATCTCCCTAGGTTCATTATCAGGTTATTATTAGGTTAACGGCACCTTGTGCCTTATCTCGTACGCCTCTCACTCACCAGCATCACATCACTAATATAATGCGAGTAAGAGTAAAGTAGTAAGTAATGAGTGATAAAGTAGCATCTAGTCTAATAGAAGGGTGAGCAGGTGTAAGGTTGCAACAAGGTTAATGGCTCAAAAAAACAGTAAACTACCATGCAACCTATCAGTAATATTATTGCATAAAAGTAAAGCACTAGCAATTCTAAGTATTTGCATTGCGTAATAGGATCTACGAATGGGTGGGGCATGGCACCTGGTAGGTCGTCACCCAAGTTGTCAGTGTAGTTGGGGTCAAACTCCTCAGTCGGTGGCTCCTCTGGGTCTGTTAAATGTAACATATAGCCGTGTTAGTGACCCTTATGGAGGTGCACAAAGAAGCAACTAAAAATTGAAAGATCTAAATGCACTCAAACATAAGCCTATGACTTAGAGCTTGATTTTAGAAAAATTTGGACTCTAGTTTGGTATTTTTCTGAGCTAGTATGAATTAGTTATGAATTTTTGAAGTTTAAAATCATTTTTAGAAAAAGAAAAAGAGTGGAATTACTCAGGGCTTGACACGTGGCGGCTTCTGATTGGCCAGAGACTGTCCAGTCGGTGACAGGTGGGGTCGGTCAACGGTCAACGCCGACCAGGCCAAGACTGGGCTTGGATGGGCCTGGGTCAGGGCCGGTCCTAGGCCGGGTTGGGCCAGCCCAGCCCGAACATGTGTCGGGTTAAGGGACAAGCCACGTGGTCGCTGTGGAGTCCAACGGGCCATGAGTTCACCGAATCGGTCCACGGCGAACGAGCTCAAGGTGCGTTCATGAACTAACGGCTTGGTCTACATGGACCACATCCACCCCCTTCCTTCCTCTCCTGAGTTCATGGTGCACCACATGCACGAACACCCTCAACCCTTCTTCCCCTCCTCCTCTGCTTCGCACGAGGACGCTCCCACCGGTAGTGAGCCGGCCCGCTCTCGGCCTTTGGCTCGGTGGGTCTTCAGTGCGGCTCTACGGCTTTGTGAGGAAGCGGTGGTCACGACAAGGGGGGTTAAAGGCGGCCATGGGGGTACCCCATCGGGAGTAGCCACGACGGCGGTGTTCCAGCGGTGAAGGCGGGTGGCGCTCCATCATGCCCCCCTGGCCCTAGCGAAACCAGGCAAGGGAGGGCCTTTCCCCCATTAGCTAGCTGGCTAGGTGCGCCATGGCGTGGCGAACGTCCTTGGCCATCCCTCGACGTGCGAGAGGGCCGGTATCTGCTGGGACAACTATGCCATAGTGGTGCTCTGACGCGTGAACCCGCCGATATGGTGGACGCGACCTACACCTTCCGACGCTCTCTCCTCTCCTATTCTTGCGCACAGGGCGTGCTGAGATGAGGCGAGGACGATAGGGCCGACCAACCTACCCCTTCTAGCTTGGAAGGTCGAGACTGCCTCGCCATGCCCGTGCTCTGGCCATGGCGAGCGTGCATAGAGCGAGGTGGCACAACGGCGTTCCTGAGCCTCTAGGGCTCAGCGTCGCCTTCTTCTCGGTGGTGGTGCATGCTCAGGTGTGGTAAGAGATCCAGGGGCTAAAGGCGGTTCCTCGGGCTCCTAAGGTGAAGGACGCGGTGCTCATGGCGATGGGGCTCACGGTGGATGGCGAGAGGGGTAGTGATGGGGCACTCACCGTGGGCTCAGGGTGGTAGGATAGCGAAGCTATGAAGACTCGGGGCCATGCAGGATATACGCAGTGTCATGCAGCTCCTCGCCGAGCTCTAGGAAGAAGACGACGGCATCTCCCTCTTCTCCGATTCTAGCATAATCCTTGCCCCGGACAGCTCCCTCTTCAGGCGCCTTGCTCCTTCTTAATGTCTCTGGTATGGGGGCGTGGGTGGTGCCATGAGTGGCTGCGGGGTGATGGGAATGGCCCGAGCGCTAGGGCTCCTCCTTTATATAGCGGCCGGTGATCGTGGGAGAGGCGGACGGTCGATCGGGGTGCAGCAGGAGGGGGGGGTGTACGTGTAGGGTTGTGGGTGGCCCCGGCTAGGGCTTGTGAGGCTGCTTGGCACCTAGCGACGGCGGCCAGGCTTAATTTCGAAATTGGCCGGTCAAAAGGAGGTGCGGACGGCGTCATGTCGGCAGGCTTTGCCGCCATCAGCACAGCGGTGTGAACCGGGCGGGGTGCCAGGTTTTGGTTCAGGGTGCTTGGCGCACAGCGGCTTGCGAGTGTGACAGGTAGGGTAGTTCAAGCGGTAGGAAGGAGGGTGCCTCGGCGGCCTAGGATTCCTGCCCTCGTGCGTGATCTCGGCTCCGTTTGAAAAAAAACAGAGGACGGTCTAGTCAGAGGTGGGGGATGACGTGATGACCCCACCTATCGGCGAGGGTAGCAGATCCGACGAGCTCTCCTCGTCGCATCTCGAAAAGTGGAGCGGCCAGGCCCTGGCTGGGCCGTGCGCCTGCTGGGCTCAGTTCGGGCAAAACGCTATGCTGGGCTTTGGCTTAGCGAGTGGGCCGGTGCACCTTGGCAGGCCGATAGAGCTATGTTGGGCCAGCTGGCCGGTTGCCGTGCGCTGGAAGGATCAATGGGGCGACCTGGCTAGGCTAGGCCGGCTGGGGCTCCAGGCCGAAATGGCCTTCTCCTATCTCTTCCATTTCCCCAAGTCTTTTCTATTTCTATTTCCATTTCTAACGAAACCACTTGATCCTATGTGCACATACTTGCGTGCCAAGTAAGTACATGCCCTTAGGGGATGTCTCTTGGGGTCTAGGGTAGGTGGGATCCTTTCCAAGGGTTGGCACTTAGGGTAGATAATTATTTAATTGCATAATTAAATAATTTAAACAAGGTTAGCTTAATCATTAATTATGTCTTGTTGGTTTTATTAGCATCACATAAAATCAAAAGAGCCAAACCATATGTATAATAATTAAAATGCAAATGCTCTACTACTATTTAGGTGCTACTTGTGCAACTATTAGGGGTTTTTCCTACATGCCACTTACCAAACATGGGTTTATTTTCAAAAAAAATTCAGTCATGATTTTTGGTTCCCGAAAAAACTGGGTTGTTACACTCGATCGGAGCGGGGCTCACCGGCGCCTGCCTACAGGGACAGGGCGAGGCAGTGATGCATCACATCGCCACTATGGTCGGGGCCCGATGACCCTACGCAAAGGCAGAGGCACACATTAAGTAGCTCGGCAGTTAGGTTGATCAAGCGGATGGGCTAGTGCCACGTCGGCTCATTGGCGTCTGTCGCGACCTTGGTGACCTTGCACACGGTACAATGGCCCCGTGTGGCAAGGCAAGAGGGAAAACATGCCGCGGCCTCAATCATGATGTGGCAGTGCATCGATCCGCAGGGAGAGGCCACAACCCGCCATGGGCTGAGCCTGACGCCCGCGACGCACGAGCGCACGGTGACTGCGGACATAAGCCAAGCAGACGTACATGGTGACGCGTACGAGTTAAAGGCGACCCGAACCGGCTATCCAACATGTCTATGGTTCAACCAACTTTACGTACCTAAGGTCATACTAACAACTATTTAACGGAGCCATTGACACGGCCAGAGACTGACCCGAGAAGGAGATAGAGTGGTGTCCAGATGTGTTCGCCATGCTGAACGTCAGTTCGCGAACAGAGCGCCAATCGTGCTACACAGCGCGTTCCAAGGATGTTTAAGCAATTTTTAAGAGAACCCGGTGACATCCAACACAACCACGATCTATAACAAGCTCAAGTACTCACTTTGACGCAACCAACCATGCAAAAACATAGGCATAGTGCTTAATCATTTTTTTTGTTGGAATTTAAATGTCAAACGACATTGTCTACTATCATTTTTGACTTAGGAAGTTCAGGGTTTCAGTTATAACTTAACATTCCTTAGCACTTTTGCCTCAATTTTTAAAAGGTCCAAACCTTGTTAATTTCAACTAAGAAATGGTTACTGCAATAGTTCATACTTTATACTAATTCATAGTGACAAAACATGTAAGCACTATTTAGCTATCTTGCACAATATAATTCTCCAAAAATGACACTTTTTAATCATAAGCTATGTTACACTTTGGTTTAAAGAAATTGTTTTTCATGCCAAACCATTACAACCACTTAGAATAGACCAACTTATAGTCTTCAATTAGTTTTCCTTAACTACAAAAGCAAATTCTTTGAGATTCATGTATCATTTCATGCGTGTTTAAGATTTTAAAACCCGAGAACTCGTTTTATTAATTTCTTTTAGGCCTTAATCGTGGTGCTAAGTGAGCTCATAACACCACGGGTGTTGCACCATCCTTGGATCACAAGAGTGCTTTCTCTCAACGACTGGAGATGAGAGCACATGGATCTATGGGCCCTCATGAGAAGCAAACCAACATGATAAGTGGAGAACATGCATCATACACCCCTTATGACATGTGGGACATGCTTCTAGAAGAAAGGTGGAGGGCCTACCTATCATTGGTAGGTCGGCCGACCTCACTTGGGAGCCAAACAACCTGAAATCACACCCATCGCCTTAGTGCATGCCTCCATGCATGCCTGTTGACGTTAATTAACACCAATTTTAAGCCATCAACTACTTCAGAAAAAGGTCTGCAATAATGTGAGGGTTATAGGGGTTTATTCTAATGAGTTCCACGAGTTGTGTTGTTATCACTTATTTTGTAGGATATGTAGTATTTTATTATATAAAAGTATCTCAAGTGAAGAATCTGAGCACACCATTGTGAAGAGCTCGTCAAGACGATCGAGACGGACATATCATTTGCCATATTTGGAGCACCAGAGAGAAAGTCTTTGATAAATACGACTCAGAAGACTCTAGAAGACCCTAGAACCACCATCATCACAAGGCCTAGGACTAAACTGACAAGATTCCACATCCCAAGGCCTAGGACATATCATTTGCCATATTTGGAGCACCAGAGAGAAAGCCTTTGATAAATACGACTCAGAAGACTCTAGAAGACCCTAGAACCATCATCATCACAAGGCCTAGGACTAAACTGACAAGATTCCACATCCCTGCAAAATAATATTTTCCAGGGATTTATCTAGAAGTTAGGAAGGAAGGAATCCACTCAAGACACGACTCATTACGCGAACGGATCGGAAAGTGACACTAGAAGGACGTAGAAGACACCAGAAGGCATGGGAATGGAGCGAAGGCCTGGCGGCTGCCAGGTGGGGCTGCCCGGCCCCACATGTCAGGCCAGCTGGCCTGGCTCCCCTGCCAGGTGGGTCCCCCTTCACATGGCGGCCTCCAACCGATCTCTATGACGTATCTTGACCATTGTTTCATGTCGGTTTCATCCAAGGGCTGCGGTTTATCCCACCGGGCTATATAAGTAGAGGCAGACCCTCCTCAATCAATCATCTCATAATCAATCCAACATTGTTTAGTTCAGGGTAGTCCCTCGAAAAGATAACCTAGAGCTCCACCAGCTAGGGCATAGCTAGAACATAAGAATAGGAATTAGAGGAGGCAAGCAACGCTTGGATTCCTGATCTAGTCGCGACGAGGCTAGGTATAGCCTTGTACTTCTCTCTTGTATTCAACATTATTAATCTATTTATGTTATTTGTCTTCTAGTTCATTGTGTTCATCTACTTGTTCTTCTAGTTCATCTTGTTCATCTTATAGTTCATCATATTCTTATCTAGTTAGTCGTTCTAGTTCATCTAGTTCATCCTGTTCCTGTCTAGTTTGTGTTGATCCTCTAGTTCTTGTTCTAGTTTGTGTATGAGTCGAATACTTGACAGGACTTGGTATAATTCTAGATTCATAATCATAATGTTCATTGCCTATGTTGATTATATGTTTAGTATAGTTGGAGTAGTTTTGTGTTTATACCCTTGTTCGTATAGCGCTCATTCCGATGATCAAGGGGTTCCACCGAGTATTTTCCTACTTGGGCGTGACTCTAGAAAGAACTAGAAAATTGAGAATAACTCCTATGGTTATTCTAATTATAGGTCATTGAGCTACATCAATTAGTGCAATTACATTTAGCAATCATGGTCAGGATAACCTCGTATTCATACTCAAGAGAAATTGCTAAGGTGGATCAGGAACAGAGCAAGATATCACCCCGCAACTCAGCCTTACTAATCCTATATTCGAGGAGTGGACTACAGAGGACTCAATGAAGCTATAATAGTCACTTTGCGATCTACCACATGGCCCAAAACATAGAGAGCACTCGCAGATAGATATTTCCTAAGCACCACGCTTACACAACTTCTACCACCCACCCCTTGATTATCGGAATGAGCGCTATACGAACAAGGGTATAAACACAAAACTACTCCAACTATACTAAACATATAATCAACATAGGTAATGAACATTACAATTATGAATCTAGAATTATACCAAGTCCTATCAAGTATTCGTCTCATACACAAACTAGAACAAGAACTAGAGGATCAACATGAACTAGACAAGAACACGATGAACTAGATGAACTAGACAAGAATATGATGAACTATAAGATAAACAAGATGAACTAGAAGAATAAGTAGACAAACTAGAAGATGAACACAATGAACTAGAAGACAAATAGCACAAATAGATTAATAATGTTGAATACAAGAGAGAAGTACAAGGTTATACCTAGCCTCCTCGCGACTAGATTCGAAATCCAAGCGTTGCTTGCCTCCTCTAATTCCTATTCTTATATTCTAGCTATGCCCTAGCTGGTGGAGCTCTAGGTTATCCTTTTGAGGGACTACCCTGAACTAAACAATGATGGATTGATTATGAGATGATTGACTAAGGGGGGGGTCTGCCTCTGCTTATATAGCCCAGGGGATGAACCACATCCCTTGGATCAAACTGACATGAAACAATGGTCAAGATGCGTCATAGAGATCGGTTGGAGGCTGCCCCTACTTGGTAGGGGAGCCAGGCCGACTGGCCCCACCTGACAGTCACCGGTCCTCCGCTTCGTTCCCATGCCTTCTGGTGTCTTCTACGTCCTTCTAGTGCCACTTTTTAATCCGTTCGCATAATGAGTTGTGTCTTGGGTGGATTCCTTCCTTCCTAGCTTCTGGATAAATCCCTGGAAAAGATTATTTCGCAAAGCTGTGGAATCTTATCGGTTTAGTCCCTGGTCTTGTGATGATGATGGTTCTAGGGTCTTCTAGAGTCTTTCGAGCCATATTTATCAAGGACTTTCTCTCCGATGCTCCAAATATGGCAAATGATATGCCTATCTCGATTGTCTTGACGAGCTCTTCGCAATGGTGTGCTCAGATTCTTCACTTGAGATACTTTTATATAATGAAATACTGCATATCCTACAACACAAGTAAGAACAACACAACTCGTGGAACTCATTAGAATAAGCCCCTATAACACTACTTTACACATTATTTCAGACCTTTTCCTGAAGTAGTTGACGACTTAAAATTGGAGTTAATTAACATCAACAAACTCCCCCAACCTTACCCTTTGCTAGTCCCTTAGCAAACAATGGTTTGGTTTAATATGATGGATCAGGAGTTTCTACAATGCTTTCATACCTCAAGAGTACACAGATGTTCAAACAAAAACTCTTCTCTGAATTAGAATAAACCATTTTAACTTCCAACTTACCTATATTACCTTCAGCCGTGGGGCTTGTAACCTTCACTTGGGTCTTGAGTAGTTGAAAAGCAGAATGATCAAGTCAAGCACTATGTCTCAAGCTCTTCGATCAACATTTATTCTGGAGTTTTGCAAGGTTTTCAAAATAAAACTCAGAGATTCCTTCGTATGATCCTTTCAAGTCTCTCATATGTGGTATTTGTGGATTCCTCTCTAAGGCAACAATGGTGTTCTGCTTTCTCTCCTCTCAAGATTTGTGGTATTTTTGGCATAAGGCAGAGTAGCATCATACCTTCCCTCTTCTCTCCCTATAACTAACAAGCTTATGTGGAGCTGAAGGTATTTCAAGGATGTAGAATACTTACCTGATATGTATTGCCTAATCAAAACCGGGATCCTTGGAGGGGAGATCATACCCTTAGATCATGATGTGCATGTGTGTGGACCTATATATGTGGAATGTGTATGTGTGTGGTGGTGGATATATGGTGGAACAATGGTGATGGCGAGGGTGGAAACATGAAACTTTATCTTACTTTGCTCCTTGAGGGGATACTTCTCTCTTTTGAACTTTGAAGACTTTGAAGAATACTTGGGCTCGATACTTTTTCTTCTTCTTTTCTTCTTTTGTTTTTTTTCAATTTTTTTCTTTTTTTAACTAGAACCCAAGCTTCTTTTGCTAGTACATATCAAGAGATAAAAAACTAGGACTGTTGGAGCAATTTACTGAATGACAATGAGGACAATGATAAGGTTTAATGGATGAAATGGGAAAAGGGGAATATTTTTGGTTGTTCATTCCCAGGGTAGTAATAGAACATTTTTGGTGGATCTAAGTGGAAAGCATGTTGTTGCGTACTTCTAGGGTAGAAGCAACATATTTGGGTAGAGTGTACATGATCTTGATCTTGGGAGTATGAAGAACCTCTCGACAAGGGTCTTACACGGGTTGATCAAACTCAATACAAAGCAAGTAGCCTATGAGCTGGTTTTCCTAGTCTAGCAAATATATAGCCGTGGTAGGAATTTAATCACTAATCATACAGGAACTCATCATGTAACAATTTTAAGTTTTCAAAAGATAAATCTCTAGAACTCTAGTATCATTAGGAATAAGATAAATAGCAGATCAAAACCTTTTCATATCATACTCATCAAACACCTAGACTTAGATCAAGCTTTTGCAACCCACAAGTTTTAGGTTTAGGGCAAATCTTCATTTCAAAACAATTGTATCCTAAAACTTGGGAGAATTTAAGGTTGAACACTAGGCACATGAAAGGGATTACGGCAGAGCAACTATTCATCATTTTCATGCAAATAGATTACCAGAGCTCAATTCCTTTAAGGGCAGGTTAAATCAGACTTGTACACTCTCTCTTTATTACCTAAATATTTAATAACTAATATAGATAGTAGACTCTTGTTGTTTTGTTTTCTAAATTATTTATCTTTTTATTTCTTTTCTAAAATAAATCACACATAAGGAAAGAAATACTTAGCTAGATACATGGGGGATGCTCCTCCCCCAAGCTAGATGTTGACGCAGTCATTCATCTTGAATCCTGACAGCGTAGATATTCCTTGTCCCTCTGGATCTCCAAAGTGGATGGTCGATGAAGAGGTCTTTCCAGAGTGGATGAAAACTTCTGGCTAATATTCTCATTGAATCCTGCTTAACTCAAAATAGGCAACAAAGCTCGTGGAACAGATTAAGCGTTAGTGGTAAAACCATTTATACTTTATCTGATTTTGGAACCTTATGGACTTCCAATTAAGCAATTTTCAACAAGATTTCAATATTTTTGGATTTTCTGTTTTTGTATGCAGATGCAAAAATTATTTTTATGCCTCCACAGTAAATAACCAAGATTTATTCACATGGGGCTTAAGTTTTTTTAGATGCAATGATATGATGCAAAATAAATTAATTTTTATTTTCTTTTTAATGCAATGGAGGAAATATAAATATTCTAAATGCTTATGACTAGATGCGAAAAAATAAATATACTAAAGTAAAACTATGCAGGAAGGTAAATATGAGGATAACTACCAATGTAACCTTTCGGTGAAGGTTCGGAGATTTAGGTCCGTCGAACCGGACCTTCTGGCTTGATCACGCAATTGAGGGGGTGTTTGAGGGGATAGAGTCCTCCCCTGATTTCTCCTCTTCTGTTTGTACCTGAGTATCTGGTGAGTTGGGAGATAGCGATTCTTCTTCTTGTGCAGGAGTGCTTAGTGGTGTTATCTCTTTCTTTCTCCACACTTTCTTGGTCTTCGGTTTCTCTTTCTGTGGTTCCTTGTCTAGAAACTTCTCTTCTTCTTTTGCCTCTAAGGCAACTTCTCCTTCAACAGCTTCCTTTTTCTGATCAGCCCCTTCTTCCTTGATGGCTTGTTGTCTTAGACGCTGAGAGCGGCGTCTCCTATTACTGTTCTTCTTGGGCTTCTCATAAGTAGTATAACTATTAAAGTAACAACGTACCTTCTCCCTAGGGAAGTGGAAATGGATTTCCCCTGGCTTCATGTAGATGATTGCGCTGGTGGTATGAAGGAACGGTCTCCCTAGAATAAGGTGGACGCCATCTTCTTCACCCATGTCTAGAAGCATGAAGTCGGCGGGAACTTCTTGATCCCTGATCTTGACTGTTATGTCCTTGGCTATTCCTTTCAAAAATTGGAACGGTTGGTCCACCAGCTACAGCTGCAAATATGTTGGGCACAAGGGTCTATTACGATATAAATGTTTATATGTTACCATAGACATGATGTTGACGCTTGAGCCAATGTCGCAGAACGTCTTGTAGAAGGTACTTTCTTTGATCATACAATCGATGGTATGTACTTCAGGATCTTCCTTCTTTTTAAGGTGTGATGGAGGAAAAGCAGGGTCAATAGGTGGTTCAATAGTGTTAACCATCAAGACTGGTTCTTGAACAGGTTGCTTTGCTTTGCTCTTTCCCTTCTTGTTGTTGTTCTTGTTTGGAGTAGGCAAGATGTCTTCATAAGTGTAGACATTCTTCTTTACTGGAACCTTCTTTTCTGGAACCTTCCTTTCTGGAACCTTATTCTTCTTTTCTGGGATCTTGTCAAAATCTAAGTAATCATACGGATGCTAAGGATGGAATCGCGTTGTGAGTGTATGATTATTGAAGCTGAATCTCTCCTTGGTGTCTCCAATGGTGAAACAAATCTTGGCGGTGTCGGCATAGATGATGACTTTGGCTGTGCTGAGGAATGGTCATCCCAAAATGATGGGTGCTCTATCATCTCCTTCTGCTTCTATCACCACGAAGTCTACTCGTAGAGCTGAGTATCCAACTCCCACGAGAATGTTTTCAAGTATCCCCTTGGGATAGCACAATGTCTGATCTGCAAGCTGCAAACACATGGTTGTGTACAACAAAGATTGACCATGAACTTTCTCATAGATTACCTTAGGTATAATGTTGACACTTGCTCCCAAATCACAGACGACTTCGTTGAAAGTGTGAGCTCCGATGTAGATGGGGATGACGGGTCTTCCTAGATCTCCTTTCTTTTTTGGCATGTCCTCTTCTCCCCATACTAGTCTCAGTGGTCTGGGTGGTGCAACAAAGTATTCTCCTGCATTGAAGATATCTACAAGATTCATAGTTTCTAATTCTTCCGGATTCCCCAGAATCTTACCGTTTTCAGCGATAGGTACTAAACCGGCTAGCTGAGAGATTTGTGATTCTATCATCTTATTAAAGCTGAGTTGATTCTTTATGGCAGAAGTAAAGCTATCCATTCTATTGTTTATAGTTTCAAGCACTTTATCATTGGAAGCTATCTTTCTAGACATATTATCAATAATTTTATTCTGATTAACGATCATCTCTCTCAAAGGTGGTTGGTTGAAATTGTTACCTTGGTAGTTACCTGGGTAGTTAGGTCTTTGTTGCTGATTCCACCCTTGATTCTGTTGGTTCCATCCTTGATTCTGTTGAGGAGGATAGTTGGTGTTGTTATTGATATAGTTGACATCCTCTTGGACTTTAGGATAGCTGCTTCCAATGTGGCCAGTGCCTCCACACTCTTCACAAGTCACGCGAGAATCGTGGATATGCATGACTTCCTTCTTTTGTTGATCATGTTCGTCAAGCTTCTTCGTGAGCAGGTTCATCTTGGCAGACAACATGTCCACATCCTTGACTTGATGCATTCCTCCTCTTTTGCGTGATTGAGTGCGTTCTTCATTCCATCCCTGGTTCGAAGCTATCTTCTCAACAAGAGTGGTGGCTTCACAAATAGCGAGTGACAAGAACAATCCTCCAGCAGCTGCATCAATATTCTCACGGGCACTTATGGTGAGCCCATGATAGAATGTCTGCATGAGTAACCAATCCTCCATCCTATGATGAGGGCATTCTGATATGTAATCTTGAAAGCATTCCCATGCCTCAAGGATAGACTTATCATACTGCTGCTAAAAAGTTGAGATCTTTGCACGTAGGCATTGATTTTGCCTATGGGAAAGAACTTTGCTAGGAAAGCAGTGGAGCAGATATTCCATGTAGTGCTTTTCTCTCTGTTGGCATAGAACCATTGCTTTGCCCTTCCCAAGAGTGAAAATGGGAAAAGGCAGAGTAGTATGGCATCTCTTTCAACTCCTTTGATGGTGAATGTGCTACAGATCTCCAGGAAGTGTTGGAGATGGGCACTTGCATCTTCATGTGCTTTCCCACAAAACTGGTTGGCTTGCACCATGTTGATTAAGGCTGGCTTGAGCTCAAATCCTTCTTCTCCCACATTGACTGCTGGTCCAGTCCTGATGTTGGTGGTGGTTGGAGCAGAGAAATCATGGAGAGTCTTGTTAGCTATGGCTTTGAACACTGGTGTCAAACTTCTTCTTGGCTGGTCTTCTTCTGACAAAGTGGTTAGGGATTTCTTTTTCCTGAGCTTGGCTCTGGCTTGTCTAATTATCTCTTTTGGATCCTCAACGTAGTTTGTCAGACAAAGATATCTAGACATACATTACCCTGTAATAAGATATTCACAAATAGACAAAAGATAGGGTAAGCCTGTTTGAGTGAAAGATCAATAGTGGTCTCAATTATCACATGTGTAAGATTATTCCTAGATATTCAATATGTATTATTCTAAACCTCCTTTACCTTCCTCGGCAACGGCGCCAGAAATGCTTGTTGACATCTCTAACATGATTACAAATAAGGTAGATCAAACCCTACTTTAGCAAAGGCATTAGAAATGTTCGGGACATCACTTAGCATTGCTTAAGCCAGGTTGTCATCCCCAACACAATACCAAAAGATGTGGTTGTGATTATGATCATAGCACTTATAAAATATGAATAAAAGTTATCGGCAAGTGCATAGATAAAAACACACCCGTTGTAGCATTTCACCCAGGAAAGTTCCAGGTATCGTTATTTATAATTCTACCACTAGGAAGGCACTTGGAGGTATTAAGATTAAAAGCTATATCTTACACTTGTGACAAGAGTTCCACTAGATCAATCTCAGAACAGGGATCAATCATAATAAAGGATAATTAATAACAGATCATGGTAATCCTAAAAGGGGTTCCACCGAGCATTTTCCTACTTGGGCATGACTCTAGAAAGAACTAGAAAATAGAGACTAACTCCTAAGGTTATTCTAACTATAGGTCATTGAGCTACATCAATTAGTGCAATTACATTTAGCAATTATGCTCAGGGTAACCTCGTATTCATACTCAAGAGACATTGCTAAGGTGGATCAGGAACAGATTAAGATATCACCCCGCAACTCAGCCTTACTAATCCTATATTCGGGGAGTGGACTACAGAGGACTCAATGAAGCTATAATAGTCACCTTCGCAATCTATCACATGGCCCAAAACATAGGGAGCACTCGCAGATAGATATTGCCTAAGCACCACGCTTACACAACTTCTACCACCCACCCCTTGATCATCGGAATGAGCGCTATACGAACAAGGGTATAAACACAAAACTACTCCAACTATACTAAATATATAATCAACATAGGCAACGAACATTATAATTATGAATCTAGAAGTATACCAAGTCCTATCAAGTATTTGACTCATACACAAACTATAACAAGAACTAGAGGATCAACACGAACTAGACAAGAACACGATGAACTAGATGAACTAGAACGATGAACTAGATAAGAATATGATGAACTATAAGATAAACAAGATGAACTAGAAGAACAAGTAGACAAACTAGAAGATGAACACAATGAACTAGAAGACAAATAGCGCAAATAGATTAATAATGTTGAATACAAGAGAGAAGTACAAGGTTATGCCTAGCCTCCTTGCTACTAGATCCAGAATCCAAGCGTTGCTTGCCTCCTCTAATTCCTATTCTTATATTCTAGCTATGCCCTAGCCAGTGGAGCTCTAGGTTATCGTTTCAAGGGACTACCATAAACTGAACAATGATGGATTGATTATGAGATGATTGATTGAGGGGGGTCTGCCTCTGCTTATATAGCCCAGGGGGATGAACCGTAGCCCTTGGATCAAACCGACATGAAACAATGGTCAAGATGCATCGTAGAGATCGTTTGAAGGCCGCCACACGAAGGGGGACCCACTTGGCAGGGGAGCCAGGCCGGTCGGCCTGACATGTGGGGCCAGCCGACCCTAACTGACAGCCGCCGGTCCTCCGCTTTGTTCTCGTGCCTTCTGGTGTCTTCTATATCCTTCTAGTGCTACTTTCCAATCCGTTCGCGTAATGAGTCGTGTCTTGGGTGGATTCTTTTCTTCCCAGCTTCTGGATAAATCCCTAGAAAAGATTATTTTGTAAAGCTATGAAATCTTGTCAGTTTAGTCCCTGGTCTTGTGGTGATGATGGTTCTAGGAAGACTCTAGAAGGCCCTAGAACCATCATCATCACAAGACCTTTTTCTATTCCAGATTAACCACGAGATTAAAATCCCCTCCAATCATAGTAGGACCAGACCAATTATCAAGCAATCTTTCTAGTTCTTAAATAAACTCTAATTTACCTTCTTCATATGGAGAGCCATAACCAGTTATGAATCTCCAAATGAACTTGCCCTGATTATTTAAGAAAATAGGAGACACACAATAGGTATTGTTTTGCTAGACTATAACCTCAAACTTCCTGTTATCAAAACCAGCAAGAATACCACCAACAGTTCCTGTAGCAGGCATAAAATGCTAGTGGAAGTCCTTATGGACATGGTTTTAGAAAAGGAATTTGTGTAGTTTTCCATTTTTGTTTCTTGAAAGACTACAAAATCTAATTTATTTTCAACCACAAAGTCAGTTATGTACTGTAATCTCTGCCTCTCTTGTTGAGGCCTCTAACATTCCATACAACTCCTATCATTTGGCACATTCAGAATAATAGAAGGCTTAAGACCCTTTCGAAGTACCTTAGCACAGGAACCTTCGCCATCAGCACCCTCCTTTAATCTATTCTATTCTTCGTTAGAGGAGAAAATCTATTCCATCTAGACCAATATCCAAATTTATAGGGAGGTTTATCTCAAGGTTTTCATCTCAAAATTGACTCTATTAAGTAGTTCTTTTTCTTTTTCAAGCTTTCTATGTTTTCATTGATTGCCCTATTATCAGGGCCTAAAGAAATATATACACATTTTGACTTTTCTAACAAACTAATATTGCTTTTTGAAGCAAAAGAAAAAGTATATGGTTTGGTACCTTGAGAAAGATTTATGTAGCTTTTTAACTCTTGAGCCCTCTACATAACTTTTCCCATCCTCTAGAAATCTCCTAGGCCATGGTACCCTTTGAATAGGTCCCCTTTGTGGCTTCCTCTTTTGTTGCTTCTCCTTGTGTTTATCTTTAGAGACTTCTTGATTTACCTTAGCTAAGATTATACCAGCATATTTGTAACACCTCGGGTGTTAAGCATGCATTAACATTCCAAAGCATAAGCATTAGCATCAAATGCATTTCATAATCACATGCAATGTAAGTTAAAATAAAATTTGAAACATGTAAGACATCATTTTGAAACATGCATGTTGCAATTGCTTGCTAGTTGTACTTTTGCCCAAATTATGCTTGCTAGGTTAGTGAAACTTGTTTGGCTATAATGTTAAATAACCTAGAATTAATTAGCATGATTTTTGGAGCAACTCTTATATTCAAAATCTCCCTAAATTTTGTTTTTAAAGATATTCTAAAAAATTGGGTTTTTATTTAAAATTTTGCCTTTGAATCCTTAATTCAAAATCTATTTAGAATTTTAAAATGTGCCCTTAAGCAAAGTTGTAGAGAATTAAATTTTGAACAACTTTTGTTTTGGGGATAACTTGTGAAAATGCCTTTTTCATCTTCAAAATTTGAATTTGAATCAGTTTAGAAAATCTGGAAATTTATTTGGATAAAGAAAAGAGGAATTTCGGCTTACCGGGCCGCCACCCCACTTCCAGCCCAGCTGGCCAAGCCGGCCCGGCCTCTCTCGCGCGCCTGCCTCCACATGCCCCCACGCACGCGCCCGTGGTGACCGCGGTAGAAGACGGCCGCCACGTGGCCGTACGCCGCCAACGCCGCACGCCACGCACCCGCTGGTGGCCCCCGCGCGCTCGGAATCCAGACGCCGCACTCGCGCCCCTGCCTCCATTCCCTCTCCCTTCTCGCTCTCTTCCTTTTCCCTTTAGAAATCCCGAGCGGGAGCCGCGCTCACCCACGCCCGTCGCCGCTCCACCGCCGTTCCCGCTCAACGGCCCCACCTCCCTCCGATTCGCCTAGCCACCCGCTCCGCCACCTCCTCCTCTCCTCCGAATGGGCCACCGTGTGTCTTGCTCGTCGACGGTAAGGCTCAATCAAGCTTCTTCCCGCACGCGCCACCGTGGCCGGACCGCCGAGCTCACGCTCCGTCGCCGGCGCCCTCGCTCTCTCTCTCTCCCCCCTTGCATCACATTACCGTGTTCGCCATCTCTTCAGGGAACCCGTGCGCACTCCAGCTAGCCCGCTCAGGGCCAGGGGTGGCCGTTGGCCGACGGCGACCGCCGCGCTGCCACGATGTCGTGGACGCCGGCACGCCGTGACCACGCCTCGCTCCCCCTCTGTTCGCTGGGCCAAGTTGGCTTTGGGCCGAAGCCCTGAGCTGGGCCGCCTTGCCTCTCCCCGCTCAGTTGCTCAGGTCAAAAATGGTCGTGGGCCGGTGGCTTCATTTGGGCTGGCCCATTAGCCGAAAAGGAAAAATGAGTTTCGGTTTTCTATTATTATTTGGAAAAGAAAATGCTCTAGAAAAATATTGTGTACCCATTTTAGCTTCAAAAATTATGAAACAAATTTTGTAGTGTTTCTAATGAGTAGATCTACAGTTTAAAAATATTGCATGTTAGTTTTGTGATACTTTTCTGTGCAGATTTATTTAATTCTTATAATTGCTGATATCTTAGGAAATGTCTAATAAATAGAATATTGATCAGAAAAATATGATTCCAAGTTCGTTAGTCTTCTTGTGTACTGTAATTTCTAGGAAAAATATAATTGATGCTTGTTCTGTGGAAATATTTTGAGGTGTAGTTCAAGTGCCTTTAATTGATGATTTTTGTTATTTTGGTAGAGAACAAAAATTTTATAACCCATGCATGTGATAATTTTTGTGATGTGATTGTTGACTGAGTAAAGCATAGGAAAAATAATGAATATGTTGTTTGATACATTTCATAGTACAAAGTATTTTCATGCTCATTATTATGCTATAACTTGTTAATTTTGTATAGATTGTTTTACTTATCCAAATCCCATGAAATTTTTGTGGTATGCTGTTTGGAGTAGGACTATACTACTGAAATTTTTGTAGATTTTTCCATGTAACAGGAATAGGTGTTACTGTGTAACCCTAGTTTAAATAGGAAATAAAAAATTATTATTTATGAGTAATTTAAGTAATAAGAAGTGTTTGGTGTATCTTTGAAGCACCAAACTACCTTGCTGGTGTTACTTGATAAGTTAAGGTAGTGGAGATCTTTAAAGTGTAGCAACACTTGTGTGAGAATTATATGCTAGCTAGTATAAGAATAGATGACATGTTTTGTGATACATGTTCTTGGATGATGTTGACTACTTTTGTAGAAAAGCTTTTGCCTCTAATCCACTCGATAAGTTTCAATGTGCTCATCTGCATATCATGTCATCATAAACATGGCATTCCACCGCATTCGATGCACCGCTTGCATGTTTACTTATGCAATTGCATCATACAGGATCGCAGGAGGAGTCGCCAGTAGCAGTGTAGGAAGAACTGACCGGAGCAGATCCACAAGATCCCTAGGCACCGGAGGTGCTCGAGGAAGAGGAACCCGGAGAGGAGTTGCCCGAGTGCGTAGATCACTAGCCTAGTTTATTTGAAAGAGGCAAACCCCAGAGCATTCTAAGTCTCCTACTTTATAAAAGCAATTCTTTATATATGAGTTATATATATATTGTTGCATTAAGTTATAGGAGTTGAGTGAAACCATTGTTGCATTTATTACTATCCTTGCCCACCTGGTTACCTTTTTACCCTATTAGGTCAGGATCGAATAACTGCTTAGCCTTGCTTAGACCGATAGCGATCGGTGATTTCCGGTCACCTACATTTATAGGTGGTTACTGAAAGAATTTAGCTATGAAAAGAATGATATCCAGGAATTAACCATGTGTTGATGGATAATTGGAGACCGGACAGAAAAGTTGGAGGCAACCAGACAGGGTTCTGGGGTGCTGTTAGTTTTCCGTCTGTGTCGATTAAGGACCGATCGTCGCTCGTCCCTCTTGTCATGTTGAACGCATGCCTCACATTTAGCTGGCCAAATAAAGTACCTTTCGACCGCGAAGCTAGTGACACTATTCAAGTCGAGATAAACTCGGATTGGCAGATTGGTGCTGAAGGGGGTATGACGGGGACGCAAAGAGTGAGCCCAAGGTGCGTCCTGGCAGTCGGGCGGTCCCTGGGTAGTGCGGTCCATGACTGTTATCCCGCGGCTACTTGAAAAGTGTCATTGGTGATCTAAGCGACCCTGACGGGGGAAACATGGTTGTGTGAGGAATAAATCATCAGCTGGTTAGGAATCGATTCGAATCGCCATCGCTCCTAGATAGTGAGCACTTGACTCGAGCTACAGCATCGTAGTAATTATGATGGAACAATGATGGTTATTGAATGGTATTGAAAATGCTAAATTTAAATTGGTACTTGGATGTATTGATTAATTAAGTGATTGCTATAGCATAGGTGCTTATCTAGTTGGATAGGTCATACTAAAAAATGATGCAAAATAATTAAATTTGTATCTTTATAGTAGCTTATGCTTTTCTGCAAAACAAGTCAAGCCAGTCCACCTTATAAAAGCCTTGCATACTCTTTGGTGTCATGTTATTTCTGGTTTACGACGGGTAAGTCTAGCTGAGTATCTTCTCGTACTCAGGGCGTTGTTCCCATTGTTGTTGCAGATGGTCAGATGTACTATGTGTATTGCGTCAACTGTCTGTATCCGGCGATGGGTGACAATTAGGACCAAGGGCAATGGTCACTCCGTATTTCTCATCTAATGCTTTTGTTGAAGATGACTACCTACTGGCACTGTATCTGAACTAAGTGTGTGTGGTTTTAAAACTACTTGCTTCCGCTATGTTAATTTGAACTTATGTTGTAATAACTTTATGTTCTGAACTCCGATGTATTCAACTATCGTTGCGAACTTTATGTAACATGTGACAGTGGCTGCTAAACTAGTACGATCTTGGTTGGAACGTTGGTTGGTTTAAAATCCTTCGTGATTTCACGGAATCTCGGATTGTACGAGCTTAAGTTTTGTAAATTATCTGTCTCGGTGGAAGATTTTCTTACTTAATCTCGTATAATCATGTTGATCCGTTACAATATTCCATAGTTAACATATCTTCATCCATCATCTCTTCCCCTTTAAAGTCTTCTAACTCCATCCTCTTTAGCAAATCAGAGCAACCTTCAGTCTTACTGCCTGCCTTAGCCAATCTATGAAATTCCACCCATTTGGACTGTTGATCTCTTCATCATCAAGATTACTGAATATCTACTTACCCACCATGGGACAAGTTGATTTCTCCAAGCTAAAGGCTGAGGAGTTTCCATAACCTGAAAAGTAGATCCCACTGTATCTGTCTACTGGATTTGACTTAGAACCTCTCAAAATCTGGTCGTCAGTTGTCATAGTTTCCTTATCAAAGCTAGTAGGATTTGGTGTTATAACATCCTTAGGATTTTCACCACCCCCACTAGGTAACTGGTCCCAATTGTGTATCTACAAAGCTATAGAGTTACAGATTATACTCCTTCCTATCTCAAGTTGCAGCTGCCTCTCTTGGTCCAAAGGATCTACTAAAGTTTTAGAGCTTATATATCCCTTGTTCCGATTGGGTCTATTCATGGGTGCCTTATCCTAAGCATTCTTCATAGATTCAGTAGCATGTGGTAGTGTCTTATCTTCCTCAAGTGGATCATCCAAATCATCTACCTCATCATCATTGTCTTAACCATTATCACCTCCATCATCTCCCTTGTCCTCATTTTGGCATGACATGCATTTACTTCACCTTCCACCATGAAGGAGATCACATATAATTTGTTGTTCATCTCATACAACATTTCCTAGGGAATCTTCTTAACATCTTTACAAGCCACTTTAATCCTTGCAATCTCATAGAAATACTTGAAAAGAGTGGACCAATCCACTTCCACCATCAGACCAAAGCTTGAGGCTATTTGAGCAAAAACCTTCCAATGGCACTATCTGGGAGGAATGCCTTTCACTTAGATCCATACATCTTGTAACTCTCCATATGGTTGCATGTTTCCAATCCTTCTAGAACCTCAACTTACACACCTTCCTTTTTGAGGTTAAGAGAGCAGTAGTTCTTAATGTTAGCAACCCTCTTGTGCGGCGGGGTCTCACCAGAAACTTCCCAACCTCCAGTTCTCTAATCTGCCAAGGCCATTCCTTATAGTAGAGGGCGTGGGTGTCTCCATGTATATCCTATCACGCTCATTGTTGTATGCTTCATTCTCGTGCCTACAAGCGTTGACGGTGGAATTTAGGTCTCTTTTGCCGCCCACACGATCATGGACAGAGTGTCGGTTGGGTTCTTAGGGTCAATGTTTGCCGTGGTCCTGCTGATGAGGACATCACTCCTTCAAATACAAGCCATAGAGATGAGGTGGACCAGCATGGGCGTCCAACTCATCTACATCATGGCGGAGGCCTAGTCAACTCAAGTTGGAGTCCACCTCGGATTCTAGGAGTAGCCCTAGGTAAAATCAATGCCTAGGGCGCATACAGACTTTGTTTTCGACGGTCCACATATGATGGAAATATAATTTCATAAGCTAACCAATGGATTTGGTTTGACATCAAAATTCATCCTGAGTCAACGGAAATCATCGAAACAAGTCAACATCTAGAATCTGCCACTATCTAGGGATGATCACGCCCAATATTTTATAATTATCCACCATCGTTGTCTTTAGGGTTTGGTTTTGTTGTGTTCTTGTTTTCCTTATGAAATAGACATTGTTCACTATACTTCTATCACCAAGATCTACGGTTGTGAACTAGGGCCCTTGTTCTTGATCTCGTTTGCCTATGTCAACTAGTCCTTTGGAATCAAGCTTGAACCTCTTATCAGTTTCATAAACTTCATATATACTTGCAATTTTAGATTGTGTTAATCCCGTAATTGCTTGTGTTCTGGATGCACTTGTAGGAAAGTCTTCTCGGCGAGATCAATCGCATTGTGCGTGGTTGATAGCCAATGGAGCAATGGTGTAATGGTTGTGGGGGTCCGAATAAGACTTGGTTTGAAGCCTAGATCATGAACGTCGAGTTCTCTAACAATAGAAGTTACCGTACCTATGTGGGACATAGTCCCGGGGTACCCTGAAAGGAAGGGAGAAGATCTAGTTCGACTAGAAATTCCCCACATGTAATCCTAGTAACATTAGTAACATTGCTCCCATGTAATCCTACTAGGACTCTTACCGACTAGGAGATTTGCCTCCTTAGGCTATATAAAGGAGGACAAGGCTCCCTAGATCGATAGAGGAACAGTCTGTTCCCCAAGTGCAGGGCGCAGTATATATTCACCCCAGACTAGATGTAGGACGTTATTCTGGTGGACCGAACCAGTATAAATTGTTGTCTCTGCGTTCACCGTCGAGTTCTGCATACGCCGAAGCCCACCAACCATCGTCCCGAGTAACCCGTGACGAGTTGCCGGTCATCAAACACCGACAGCTGGCGCGCCAGGTAGGGGTTTTTGGCGTAATTGCGTTCGAGAGCACGGCGGGCCTCAAGAACAATGCCGTTCGTGGCAACCTGATTTTTCACAACGGCGTGAGCAACCTGACGGGCTGACATCACGGCAAGGACGATCTTCTAGCAGCTTGTGACGAGACTTCACGTCTCAAGCAACCAGCTCCGACTCGCCTGAATTTTTCGCTAGGATGAATACGAGGAAGCAAGTCAGCAAGGAAGAACCCAACGACTTCAGCCACCGTCTCGCATGCGTATCGACGAGTACATAGTCAAAGTGCTGAAGCCCTTAATCGTCACCATGATGAATACGTCATGTTTGAGTTGCATGCATCCCTACAGCTCCAAGTCTCTAGACTCCATCAGGATCAATAAAGAAAAGAAAGCTAGCGATCGAATATGGCCATGGAGACATCGGCGACATGAACCAGATCCGATCTAAAGCCCAAGTATCAAAATCAGAGCACAAGTCAGACTACAACACCGCCTCCATCTCCAACACGGCATCAACACTAGAATTTTCAAGTCTAAGGTTTCAACGATCAAGACGTTGCTGTGATTACGGGCAAACAAGAAGCGTATACAGGCCATGCAAGTTATTTAATATAATCAAGGGGCGACTAGCATATACGTGTGCATGCATGCACAACATGCTAGACGCCCAAACTTGGCCCAAACGCTCAGACAACAAGATCCTATCGGTCAGCAAGCAAACCAGGATCACCATGCTTGTATGCGGGAGGAAGACTCATACAGACCAGCTGCCGCGACGTCTACGACAATAGCTCGATGACTACTTCATCTACTTGGACCCAAGGCACTAGCCGGGACGGGTTCCGAGTGCCGAACATGACAGCCGACTGACTGGTTTACTTCATCAGCAACCTCCTACTCAGTGGACTCCGTCAGGCTATGTCACGACTCCGCACGTCCGCAGGCTCCGGCCTTTGCACGGCCAACGCAGTCTGACTACGTCTCTACGACATGCCGACTACTCTATTCGGTCATCAATCAAGCTAAGTCATGTTTGATATTTTTCTAAATATTCTTTAATCTTCATATATCTCTGGATATTATACATGTGCCTCCACGGATATACTATAGTTGCGTTCCTGACTACTCATATATCTCCGAGCTTGTAGTCAGGACTACACCTAACGGGTTTATAACATGCGCTCTGTGCGCATTCTCCTTTTTCGCACATCGCCGACTGCTCTAGTCTCCTTTTAACGGTTGTAAAAATACTTGAGTAGTACGAACTCACATTTATGACACACTGTTTACTCGCACGGCTCGCATGATTACGGTCATGAGCCTCACGACCATACGTCGGAGATACAAATGCTTACAATATGGGGTTAACTACTCGGGTAATTTACATAGTCTAGCAAGAGCAAGACGCGAAAAAATTTACATGCATTTCGTAATACTGGGATCTGCTCCTGACCTGTTATTTTACATGTATGGGACCTGCTCCCGACTTGATATCTTGAATATCAATAACTATAAAATTTTGTATATTTATCTTGCAGAGAACTAGATCTGGGTGTGGTACGTGTCTTCACGAGCTGCCTTACTCGGACAACTACTTTGGTGATGAGCATAGTCACATAAAACGGGTTCACCACCTTCGACCCTCGACCCGGGTTCATAGACCCCGACCCGGGTTCACGAGTTCATTTTCGACCCGAAGTGTAAAAATCTCTCGCAAGTAGCGTACCACGTACCGCGATCCCATACCTCGACCCCATCGACCCAGAAACTTTGTGACTATGGTGATGAGGCACGATCTCCACGCGGCCTTACTCGACTACTGCTCCACACGGCGAGGCACGCCACCTCCACAGATCTACTGGCGCTGGTGCCCCGCGTGGCGTCAGGCTAGAAAAGTTACTTTGCTTGGCGTGACCGCCCTTCCCCAACAGAGCAAGCGATCTGGCGAGAGTTGGGAATTCGCAGTCAATCTCGATTCAGATTTGCTAGCAATCACTGTGATAAAGTTCATCACGACTCTACACGCTTGTGGGCTTCGGCCTCTTCACGGCTAATACAAGTCGACTTATTCTAATCCAAGTTTCAGCATTCAGATATGCTGCATGCTATCAAGAACGTGATGACAAGCAAGCCACAATGTCGTGCTCAGCAAGCAAGCAAGGCCACGTCCAAATCTTCAAAGATCACGCACGGAGGAGAGGCCCATGAAAGCATGCACCAAGCCATACAGGCTGGCGTCACATACAAAAGCGATCTACAGTACAACATGTGCATACGGGAATAATTTCCTTGCTGCTGATGCACGGCTCTCATCAGCATGAGATCAACAATGACTGCAACAACTCGGACCCTCGTCTGGATCCTTCGGTGGACTGCGATGTTGCGGCGGCGTCCTTCCTTGCTGACTCCGCCTCGACCAAGTTTGACTCCCAGAGTAGTGGCTGTCACCGAGGAGGATGCAAGACTCAGCCAACGATGGCTTACCCAGGCCAAAGAAGCAGTTTTCAGGTGTGCATAGCCGAGTTCGACTCCAATCTCCAGCAGGATGCATGGCCGAGTAACTTGGCCAATCAACGACTGCATTAAGCCACAAGGGAGCCATCCAAGCCAAAAGGGAGCCGTCCGAGCCGCAGGCAAGCCAGCAAGCTGCATCAATCGTCGTCAGCATACACGACGGTCATCATTGTCAACATGCAATGGCTCCGGCCCTCGTCGTCAATGGCTACGGCCATCGTTGTCAGCATACACGACGGTTATCACCGTCAACATGCAATGGCTCCGGCCCTCATCGTCAGCATACATGGCGGTCATCACCGTCAATGTTAGCAACCCCAAGGGTATTGGTTCACAGATAGCTTGATTCACTACAAATCAGGGTACAGGACCTCAAGGGGAGGGAGGTCGGAGCAGAGATTGAAGGGGGACCGGGTAAAGAGAGAGATAGAGGCTCGAGGAAGAGATGAGCAGTCCTAGAGTAAGGAGGAAGAGGAACAGTAGGTAGGAGATGGTTCTTCTGATAATTGTTTGATCCTCTCCGCGCTCTTGCTCTCTTCCTTTTGTAGGCGTTCATCCCCGCAAAGGGCTCAAGGCCTAGGCCCAAGTCGACGGCCCAGTCATAGCAGATTCCTAACATTCCCCCCTTCTTAGGCTTCGGCTTGCCCCCAAGCCGATCTTCAATCTGAACCGGGGTCCCAATGAAATTGGATGAGCTCTTGTTCTGAGGGCAGATCAACACACGTCTCATGGATGGCATGTGCCGTGCATACTCTCAAAAATGCACCCAAACAGTTTAGGTTATGCTCCAAGTACAACTGTCGAGCTCCAAATGGCTAACTGCTGAAAAAGAGCAGATGTTTTGCTCCCGGATCCCATGGTGTCATTAGGTGGTCTGTTGCAATTACCGTGAGCACCAATCCTCGAGGCCACTTGATCACCAATCCATGAAGGGCAAAGGTTCCAATTCCCATGTAAAAGCTCTGACCCAAAACAATATTTCCCAAGCATTGTTCCTGGAGGTGACATAACACTACATCAACAATTTTCCCAAGCTCTTGAGAGGTGTAATAACCCAGCAGTATCCTTTGCAACCTCTCGTCACCACACAACGTACAGAGTACTGGATCATCCCAAGCAGCTAACATGATGCACTGATGAACAAAGAATATCACCCTCATGCATTTGGGAACCTGAATGTATGCGCAGCTAGCTGGGGAATCTTGAGGTGGCCAGAGCTGTTTCTGGAGCAAACTGAATAATGCTAGTGTCAAAAATGGCCACTGTGCCTTTTCAGTAAATCTTGATCTGTGTGCAATATTAGAAGGCCTCAACAGGTAGCTCAGCCGCCATCCCAATCCATAACCATGAGAGTAAGAGAAAAAACAAGCCATTGCAATCCAACTGTAGGCCAACTTGAAATCCATCAAATTCAAGAAAATGACCAAGAAGCATTGGTTGTACTGATGCAACTTGAATCCTCCCCGAATTAAGAATCCTGCAACCGCTTCTCCTTGTTTCTGCGGGACAGCCTGATAATATCTGAAAGAAAACCATGGGGGCTTCCAACGACAATTGAAAAACCAGTTCATCAAATCATAATCAACCATACTGCAAAACCGACATGCCAGTGAATGCAAAAGAGGCAGTGCATGCTGTAATGAAACACACTTGGAACTGCAATGCTGCTCGAGCTTGAACACGGGGCCAGGATCAAATGACAACCAATGAGGTGGCCAAGTGGTTGGCCTAAATTGGACTGTATCACCCTGGATTAAAAACGACAGAGGTGGTGGCCATGGTCCTTCGTCAACCACATTCCCAGATAGTGGCTCAAGCATCATTACAACATGATTGGCGACACTCTCAAATCCCATAAGAACCCAATATGCATCAATGGCAAGGAATTGCAGAACAACACCCATGGAATGAACTGGGTTGATGGTGGTGATGTACCTGCTCTGTATCTTCTCACGAGAACAACTTTCATTGATTGCAGGTGGGAAGCCAGTCATGCAGTGTGCCAATGTCTGAGAGGAACTGCTTGCTGATGCAGACGGTGTGGCAGTGAAGTAGTTGCCGTATTGCATCAAACACCTGGTGGGCGAGAAGAGCTCCTCCGCGAGGGCGGACGCGAGCGGGGGGCAGAGGCGCTCGAGCTCGTCGATCAGAGCGGCGACGACAGGCTTGGACCCAAGAACCTCCTCCTGCTCTTGGTTGAGCGTCTTGCCGGTGGGGATGTAGCTGTTGGTGTCGGCAAGGTGGAACTCGAGGCAGTGGTGGCTGACGCAAAGCTGGAGCATTGGCCGGCGGAGCGGTCGAGGGCGAGTATGAGGCCGACGCTTCCGCTGTGGGTGTGCGCGTCGCAGAGGTCGGGGTCCAGGCGGAGCACGCAGCTGCGGAGAGGCCCGTCGAGGAACTCATGTGCGAGGCTGAGGAAGACGAGCTCCTTGAAGAAAGCGGCGTCGGCGGGGCAGCTCGGGGTCGGCGCGGGCGTGATCGAGGCGTAGGAGACCGGGACGGGCAGCATCCCGGCGGACCCGCGGCAGAGCACTTCGCGAGAGTCATTGCAGTTGGCGACGATGGGGCGGCCACGGACGTCGCGAAGAGTTCCGAGAGCACGCCTTCAACGTCGGCGAGGAGGTGCGCGTACTCGATGCCGTACCACGCCGGGCTGCGGCAGCAGCGTGCGGGATCGAAGTCGAGGACGGCCGCGAACCAGGAGCCGTGGCGGCCATCTTCGGCGACGTGGGCCTCGACCGCGGCGCCGGGTGGAAGGGGCGTGACCGGACCCGATGGCGGCCTGCTTGATCTGCATGGCAAGGAAGAATGGTTTCGCCTCGATCTGCACCTTCTCGCACTCAAAGTGAGATTCCCCTCCTGGATGGTGAAGCGGAAGAGCTCGTCCGCGGCGGCGTCCTCGCAAACACCGTTGATGTCGTAGATCTCGCCCTTGGGGAACATGGGGAACCGCATCGGAAGGATGGGGTCGGAGCGGACCAGCGACACGGACAGGGCGGCGCAGAGAGGCCTCCAGCGGCGGGAAAGCACCGCCGTACGTGCGACTTCCTTGATGGGGAGGCGGGAGACGACGTCGCGGAGGAGCGCATCGGGAAGGATGCTCAGGCGGTCGAAGTCGACGGGGTGGTTGCCCTGAAGGTCGGAGTCACCGCCCTTCCCAGACTCGAGTGCCTCGCCCGTGAGGATGGAGGCACGCGCGGTCATGAAGGGAAACACGGAGTCGTCCGCGTTTGCGGAGTTGGCGCAGGCCACCGCGGCGTCAGGGCTGGGCTTGTCGTTGGAGGCAGCCTCGCCGTCACTGCTGGAGAACTCGGAGTCGAAGGCGACGTCGGAGTCGGTGGAGGTGGCGTCGAGCACGGGAGCGGGCTCGTGGACGACATCGAGTACGGGAGCGGACTCGTGGACGACGTCGAGTAGCGCGACGGGGACGTTGGAGGTGAGGCCGTGCTTGTTGTGGATCTGGGCGGAGCCGAAACCATCGATGGCGGAGAGGTCGAGGTCGCGCTCCTCCGGTTCAAGGGCAGGCTGCTCGAACAGCCCACCCCAGTTATCGGCGATGATGGATACCGCGCAGTGCTGCTCGATGGAGCCGTCGTCTCCGTCGAAGAAGCCGCCCCAGTCGTCAGCGACTACATCGGCTCCGACGACAGTAGACTTGGTCGGAACGGAGATGCCCCGGGAGGACTCCCGCACGGTGTCATGCTCGGTGACTCCCCACTTCGCGTCGAACTTGTCGAAGAGCTTGCGGAGTTTGCGGAGTTCGTCGAGGACGAGTTGGGTAGAAGGAGAGATCTCGGAAGGGGATTCATGGTGGTAGGGTTCCGAGAATCGACGGCTCTGATACCAATTTGTTAGCAACCTTAAGGGTATTGGTTTACAGATAGCTTGATTCACTACAAATCAGGGTTCAGGACCTCAAGGGGAGGGAGGTCGGAGCAGAGATTGAAGGGGGACTGGGTAAAGAGAGAGATAGAGGCTCGAGGAAGAGATGAGCAGTCCTAGAGTAAGGAGGAAGAGGAACAGTAGGTAGGAGATGGTTCTTCTGATAATTATTTGATCCTCTCCACGCTCTTGCTCTTCCTTTTGTAGGCGTTCATCCCCGCAAAGGGCTCAAGGCCTAGGCCCAAGTCGACGGCCCAGTCATAGCAGATTCCTAACAGTCAATATGCAATGGCTCCGGCCGTTCCTTCCCACTACTCGGACGGGTGTACGTCCGTTATAGAGATAGGCCGGCTACCAAGCTGCCACACATCTCTACTACAGTGTATACAACCTAGCGTTGTTCGCACCTTCGACAAGTAGCCATACTCCTACTTTCTAACTCCGAGATAGGCCGGCTAACAAAGCCGCCACTCATCTCTCCAACTATAATGACGTCACCCGACACGCAACCTTGACAAGTTGCGTACGCTGGATACTGGGCTATATTGCCTTTTTGCGAGATACGCCGACTACTCACATGGCTATACATCTCTAACTACGATTGATATCACTTGGTACGCAGTCTTACACTGCATATGCCGAGTACTTGGCTGTATTGTCTCACGAGATACGCTGACTACTCAGTTGACTCACGTCTCTGCGATTGGTGTATGCCGCTAGCCGTAGTCTGCAGTCTTTGAATACAAGTGGTTTTACGCACTTAACGCCGACTAAGGGTCTGTCATGGTTTTTAACAACCATAGTAACTGCGTCGACTACTTTTTTCATTAGGATCACTTGTCTTACAATCCTATCAGGACTAAACAAGACAATATTGATCTGACTAACTCAGGCTACAGTCTTGCTCAAGACTAACAGTCTAACTTCTAAACAATAGTTATATTTACAAGCCAACCCCTTGGGGCACTCGGCTTACTAACAGACTAATAGAATCTATTGACGATTCAAATTGATCTTATATTGTCTACGGTCCACAAGCTAGCCTATGACAAGTCGCTACGTCTACTCGTAAAGTTGCTTCGTTCAGCTCGGAGGGTTGTTTTGTCAGCCTCGATGACAGCCCCAAGCGCAGCAACCGCACAGGAATTTTAGCGCCGTATGCAAAGACTGCAGACTACGGCTCATATCAAGGTTTGATCATACATGCGTGATGATCTGCTCATCACCACATCCATCAACGCCCACTCGCCAAGATCCAATCTACACGCAAGGTTAACTAGCGTCAGACATACACGGCGGCAACACATGATGTTGTTCCGAGTTGATGAGCAGCCTATGATATTGGGTAGCATGACTCCGTGTCCTGTCATGATCGGATCAGAATTGGCAACGGAGATTTCGGCAACACAACGCATCACCGAAGACATGCAGATCGCGACATCAAGCTTAAATAAGCTAGTAAGTCTAACCCGGACAGGCCAGACCACATCTGTATCGCATGCTGCTGGTTTCTGGGCCTTGACGGCACAGCTACCCAGCACGTACGGGTGGCAAGAGAGAGTCCTACTCCTACACGAGCTAGAAACATGCAAGCAGACATCTCAAGTCACTGGCTCCAACACAAGCCATCTTCAAGACGACATGCAACGTCAAAGTGACATCGTGCCTTCACGGGGAGACTGAACCAGCAAATCAACAGGACATGCACGAAGCAACTCGGCGAAGAACGACGGCGACGAGTACTCTGGCTGGCAGCGAGGACGGCTGCTCCTACGCCCTCCCTGATCGCGAGCCGTTGAGTGAGCCACCAGCGAGCTGTCCGAGCTGGAAGCAAGCTGTCTCCACGTACTACCCGGAGTGAGCCGAGCAGCAAGGCATCCGATCTGCAAGTCAATAGCAATCAAGGAGTACGCATGTACATGCTAAGAAGCTGTGCAAACTAGCCGGGTTTACATGCACTCATGCACGTACAATGGCTTAACAAGCTAATTAAGGTACTCGTGCACGTGTGTATCAGTACATACAGAATAATTTTCTTGGCTGCTCGTTCGTGCTTTTGGGATCCAACTCCACTACGCAGCAAGTCGTCCGAGCTACAAGCAAGTCCAATGCCAAGACGATGCACACGCTGACTCTTCTACTCGGTCGACCATTGTCACGGCTTACTCGGTTCCATGCCACTAAGCTCAGGGGCTTGGGCATTGCCTCGGCTTAGTCGGCTTCACTCTGACTACGCTCAGGGGCTCGGATTCAAAGATGGAAGACCACATTTACAAGCATTCAACCACTCGGCGACAAGCGGTCATTGATTCTTGTCTTCGGGAGATTACTCGGCTGCACCCTTGAGGACATCTACAAGATCCTATAATCTACTCTGAGTAGTCGGATTGTAGGCTCGGGGGCTACGAGATATATATCCTCAGAGGATGCATTCCAATTTCTTCAAAAACGAATTGCAGACAAGACCTTTCAACTCTTTGTTCCAAACAGCAAGAGGCTAGGCGGCTACACTCAGTGAGTGCACTTTTCCAAAAAGTGCACACCACTCATGGATTTCAAGAAGCACTAAATGGTTTCTCTCAGAAAGCACTCAGACGAAGCTTGTTTCTACTCGGCAAGACTAGAAGGAACAAGGTTTCCAAGATCAACCATACAGTGTTCGGGGGCTTATGGGACATAGTCCCCGACTGGATACTTCGCAAGGAATGGAGAAGATCTAGTTCGACTAGAAATTCTCCACATATAATCCTAGTAACATTGCTAACCTATAATCCTACTAGGACTCTTACATTGTAACGAACTAGGAGATTTGCCTTTTGGGCTATATAAATGAGGACAAGGCTCCCTAGATCGATAGAGGAATAGACCAACCCCAAGCGCGGGGCGCAATATATTATTCACCCTAGACTGGACGTAGGACGCTATTCCGGCGGACCGAACTAGTATAAATTGTTGTCTCTGTGTTCACTATCGAGTTCTGCATACGCTGAAGCTCACCAACCATCGTCCCGGATAACCCCGCGACGAGTTGCCGGTCATAAAACACCGACAACCTATCGAAAGAATGGGCGCATCTATATCACCTGCCTCGGTTGGTCATGAGCCCCTGAGTGTTGCCGTAGTGAGCGTTGTTGACTTCGGGAACCCGGCACGTGGCTCACCTTGGGTAGTTGCACCACTACTGCCTCAATCAGTTCTTTGCTTGGATCTCCTAAAGCTTGTGGCACCCTTCGTTAGACGATGGTTCTGGCATGTCTGCCGCTGCTCGCATAGCCATAGCAAAGTTTTGGCTCAGCATCGTTTGCGGGCAACCATCACATAGTATATCATTGTGAAAATCGCATCCTCGAAAACACATCTCTGTCTCGAGCCATCACCGAAGGAGGGTGTAACAACCATGAAAATCCCAACATTTTAAAACGTCATCCAAAACCTTGCATGGTGAGTGATCATGATAGGAAATAACCCTAGATGAACTAGGAGTACCCTAACTAGAATGATTGAGCATATGCATTAATAAGCAACATTATGATTTGCTTCTTTCTTTGGGTTCCTATGTTTGGTTAACAATTAATTAATCAACAATACAACTTGAGTTGACTTGTTTGTGTTCAAAACGCTAGGGCGGCAAACCCTGGAAGGTTGACCTATTGGACCCACTCTAGTAGTGTATACATGTATACAAGGGTATGGCTTAGCAAATAGAAGTAGACAATAGAGAAGGAATTAGAAAATACAAAGGAAATGGGAAAAGGAAAGCCAAACCATAGCCCTGCCTGGCCTGCCTAGCCCCCTTCCCACACACACGCGTTCGCGGCCTAGGCAGACTGCCTCGTCTTCTCCCCATGCGCTTGGACATGGCCTACTTGGTTTGCTACCCTTCTCCCCTTTCCGCTCGCATGCGGGCGACTTCGCCCCCATGATCCGCGTGAGCCCACAGTGTCAGAAAACAATAGCCGCACCTGTTCCCTTCTTTGACGCCGAGGCTGACAGGTGGGCCTGATGACCCCACCTAGCTTGGAGCAGTGGGCCGCTATGATCAATGGAGTCTAGAGAAAGAGAGTGAGCTGAGGGAAGAGTTGAGCTAAGAACACTAGGACTCTAGGGTTATGATTATAGAAGTAAGGTCAATGTTGGGCCTCCTGAGCTTTGGGCTTATTTATTGGAATGGGCCTCTTAATTGATTTTCAAAGATGGTGTGAACACAAGGTTGAAATGTGCTCTTGTGTTTCGTTTTGCGGTGAGTGATTGTCAACGTGATCCACGAAGAAGGTTGAGTGGTGACTAACCCTACCATGACGAAAGCTATGTGTGCGACATGTCTCTTGGCTTGTCTTGTGCAGGTGTGGAGCTCAGAGGCGGTGGTCGACGGCGAGGTGAAGGTCAAGTAGAGACGTGCCATGCCGATGGACCGGGAGTGATGAAAGGCGGACGTGAGGCTTGGATCGAGGGACCAGGAGGCTGGGTGACCAGCTGCGGTGGCTGATATCTGGGACATCAACAAGCACAAGTGTACATGGGAGTGATCGTGTTGACCGAGTCAAGACGGAGGACATGCAAGTCGAGCAGGGCTCAGAAGACTTGGCGCCCGGTCGGTCGAGGATGGCGGTGACACATGTCGAGCGGCAGTGGACATGTATGGAGTACACTACTCATGAGCGGGTTTGGTGGTTTGGGCCTCAAAACCATCGGTGGCGTATTTACGCGTTTGGGCCTCAAAACCCGAGAGGAGGTTCTGAGGAGGAACGGACGACACGTGGTGGCATCGGGGAGTTCACGTCGAGGCAAAGCTACTGATGAGGAGGCACGGTGGCCGTCAGATGAAGATGACACTGGGTTAGACCATAACACCCTTGGGCTAAGTGGTTTGACTCAATTGTATCCAGGGGCAAAACTAGGATTGTGTAATAGCCCTATTAAATAGGATGAGAGAGCCCCCATCTCCCTCACCTCCTCCATTTGTATTTTCTTTCATCCTTTGTTAGGGTTTCCCCTCCCCTTAGGTGCTTGTGAGAGAGAGGTCCACTAATACATGTGTTTAGTGTAAGAACTAAGAATTCAAGTGGGAAAGGAGATTCCGAATCCTCCTTGTGTACTCCGGGATTTGGAAGAAGTTTTGTTCTTGTGATTTATGATGTGTTCTTCGCGTTCTTCTTCTTCCCCCTCACATTCTTGAGCTGATTCTTTATTTCTAGACTATTTTGGTTCGTTCTTGTTGCCTTGATTTGAGCTATGACGTGAGTTAAGCCTTTCCACCGAAGGAAATCAACCAATTCTTCACAAGCTCGCAGATCGGGCGATTTCTTGGTCTAGGTCTCAAGAACTAGTGTATTTTTATTCTTCTTCGATTTCTTGTGATAGGCTTGAAATTGGGTGTTGATGTCTTGAAGATATCTTCTCAACACTCCCAAGAACCTACCTGCAAAGTTTTAAGTCAATCCAAGTTGTTTTGATCGAGTTTTGACCCATTCTTCCTTGGTTCGTGCTGCTGTTTCTGGACAGCGCGGAGTATCTGGGAAAAAAATGCAAAACGTCCGGGATGTAGAGCCTCCAGGAAAAATGCAGAACCTCAAGTAATCTCTAGACCGTGGAGCCTCTAGGGGTAAACGCGGAGCCTCTGCACCTGCTGCTGAAAATTTGTGTTTGGGCTCTCCGAGTGCTTGTTTTGAGATCCGTGATTTGCTTTGATTTTCTAGCGTCTCAAGGATCTTTTTCTAAGTACTCTTGTCACCAGTTGGTATGGGTACTTTGGGTTGAGAACTCGCTTCCTCTCCATAGGAGTTGAGTATCTCTTTTTCGTCACTCGATTTAGTTTTTGTTCTGTGCTCGTTTGTGGTATCCCGCTGTGTTCCTAGGGAACATCCATCCACTAGTTGGGTCATGGACATCATGGTGTTTTGTTCGCACTTTTGGTGGTAATTTTGGGACAGTAGCCAATTATTTTTGAAAGAAATTTTTGGCTCCCATTCAGCCCCTCTGGTCACCGTTTTTGGTCCTTCAATTGGTATCGGAGCCGGTTAAGGATAATTCCACCTTAATCGGTCCATGATCCACGAAGGCGACATGGAGCGTGGTTTCGGCAAACCACCATTCTTCGATGGAACAAACTATTCCTATTGGAAGATCTGCATGTCTGCGCATCTCTAGGGGATTGATTGGCTTGTTTGGGAAATTTATGAGGATGCTACCTACGTTGTGCTTGAACCCCGTGCTCATGTCATGCAAGATAAAAAAGATCAGCACAACGCTAATAGTAGAGCTCGTGTAGTTCTTTTCTTGAGTCTTTCACTTTAAGAGTTCGAGAGAGTCTCCAATTGTACTACCGCTCGGGAGATCTGGGTGAGGCTTCAGAGCTATCACGAGGGGACCACATAGGTCAAAACCAGACTCTACGAGATGTATAAGAGAGAGTACGAGAACTTCACCTAGCTTGATGGTGAGTCCATCAATGCCATGTTTTCTTACTTTTAGACCATCATCAACAAGATGCGAGCAAACAAGGCACAATTACCTTATGACGATCATGAGAGGGCTCTCAAGCTTCTATGTGCCCTAGATTAGAAGGCATGGGATGTGAAGGTTTCCGTGATCATTGAGTCCGCAAGCTACGACACGCTCATCGTGGATGAGATTTTCAACAAGCTCAAGTCCACCGAGATCGACTACCAAACCCAAGCCAAGCTCAATAATCTCTCTGCACCGACTATGGCTTTGGTCTTAGGTAATGACTCAAGATCTTTGGCTAACCCCTCACAGATGTCGTTTGCCTTGTCTTCTTTGGTGTCTATCACAGAGAAGCAATTAGAAGCCCTTAGGGATGACGAGCTGGCGTTGATCATCAGCCGGTTCTCGTGGTTTCATAACAACCACTTGAATCGCCGGCGTGGTGGTGGTTCGAAGGAAGGATGCTACAGCTGTGGAGATCCTGACCACTTCGTCGCCCACTGCCCTAAGAAGAACAAGCACTCCTCTGACAAGTACGAATCCAGCAAGCATAAGGACAAGCATGAGTACACCTCCAAGCATAAGTCGAAGGGAGGATTAGACAAGGAGGCATTGAAGAAGAAGTACTTTAAGAAGGCCAAGGCCCAAGAGCATGCCTTCCTTGCCTCCCTCAGTGACCTCGACAACGACACCGATGACGACCGGTCTTCTTCTCCCTCGAGCAATGATGAGTCCGAGAAGAGATGTAAGGACAAGTTGACCGGGCTTTGTTTCATCGCCAAGTCCATCCACGGAGGCTACTGCACCATGGCTATGGATGAAGGGTTGAAGCCCAACAAGGACGTGCTTCTAGGCGACGATGACTCTACCGAGGTAAAACCCACCATCGATGCTCTTATTGCCAAGCTTGATATCATGACTGATACTTTGATGAGTCAAGATAAGCTGCTAAAACGTGTTGCTCATGAGAGGAAAGAGTTTAAGGACAAGCTAGAAGTTGTGGATAAGGAGCTTGAGGAATCTAAGAAGCTTGTCATTCATGTGTCTGACGAGGTTGAGTGTGATGAATGTGTTGTTCATATGACCAACTTTTCTGAGTTGCAATCTAAGTATGCTGCCTTGTTAGATGAGAACGATGAGCTGAAGGCTAGGTCTAGCTTGTTGGGTGCATGCAAGTTTTGTTTAGACTTGCAATCTAAGCTGGTAGAGAAGAATGCCGAGAACCTTGCTCTTGAGAAGGCCAGTTCAGATAGCACGATTGTTGAGTGTGCACATTGTGAGAGTTTAGTGTTGGAGCTTGAGTCTTGTAGGCATGATAAGATGAGATCTGAGGAAGACAACACATACCTTCGGTTCATCTTGAATTGGGTGTCTTGTAGTGAGCCACAATTGGGCATGATGATGAGCTAGTTCAGGCGGAAAACTGAGACATCGGGAGTGGGCTTTGCTTTAGGTGGGAAGGGTGAACATGTCTATGGAAAAATTGGTGAGTTAAGTGGTTTGAGCCCAAGTGAGAAACCTTCCACTACTCCTAAATTGATCAAGATCAATTCACCTAAGCCTACCGAACCCACTGTGGAAGATGGAGTGTTTGAAGAACCTCCAAGAGCTCCACCCTAGAAACAAGTTTGGGTTCCAAAACCAAACCATCTCAGGAACCCACTTGACACTCTACCGAACATTTCTGAGGATCCCCTTCCGAAAACCAAAAAGCCATCAAGAGTGACACATACCCACAAGAAAGTGAGCCAACAACCACCCAAGAGAGAGGTGAGGTATCACTGTGATTATTGCCATAGGGATGGTCACCTTGTTGAGTTTTGCTTTAGGAGGAAGAGAGATGAGCAGCTGGAGTATGAGTTGAACAACCGGAACATGTACCACCTGCCCCATGGCGTACATGTGCCGCCTGTTCAGAGGCGCAATGCTAGGCCTCGAGGGGCAAAGCCTCAAGGTGCTAGGCCTCAGGTTGTGAGACCACACAGTGGTCGTGCCTGGTGTGGTTCAGGTCATGATCAATATGACTTTGGACCTCATGGCAGTGGCTTTCAGTCCTACAGTTCTAGCGGACCACGCTTTCCCCCATGTGGTGCCCGCTTTCCTCAAATGGGACATGGCATGTTTGGTGTTTTTTCTAACATTTTCTAGGGCTAATGAGCCAACACTGGTATCCTTCACAATTTACTAACTCTAGTGTTGCGCCATTTGCTCATCCCATGTCTTTTTATTGATGTAGGACGGAGGCCTAGAGAACACGTGGCTCATTGATTCTGGTTGTTCGTGCCACATGACTGGAAGTTCAAAATAGTTCTCCAGCCTTGACCCCATGTAATGTAAAGAGTACATCACATTCAGGGATAATAGCAAAGGTAAGGTGCTTTCTCATGGGACCATTCGGGTCAATGGGAGTTTTGTCTTGAAGGATGTTGCTTTGGTTTCGAATTTGCATTTTAATTTGCTTTCTGTTTCGCAACTCCTTTGAGATGGCTTTGAAGTGCGCTTTAAGACCGACTTGTCTTGAGTTCTTGATTCCTAGGGAAATCTTGTTTGCTAGATTCCCCCCTTTGGCCATGTCTTTCGAGTTGATTTTTCTCACTCCTTTGGCTCTTCTCGATGTTTGGTGGCCGGATCCTCCTCTAAGCTTTGGAAGTGGCATAGGAGACTGGGTCACTTGAGTTTTGACTTACTAGCTAGGTTGAGCTCACTTGACTTAATCCGAGGATTGCCTAAGTTGAGATTTGAGAAGGATTTGGTGTGTCATCCATGTCATCATGGGAAGATGGTTGCCGCTTCTCACCCACCTGTGAACCAAGTCATGACCAAGAAACCCGGCAAGCTACTTCATATGGACATAGTTGGTCTAGCTCGGGTTCGGTCAGATGGTGGGAAGTGGTTTGTTCTAGTGATCGTGGACGATTTTTCTCGCTACTCTTGGGTGTTTTTCATGGAGGGTAAGGATGAGGCCTTTTCACATGCTCAGAGTTTGGTTCTTTGGTTGTAAAATAAGTTCCCTAAGAATGCCATGAGAGCGATTTGCAGTGATAATGGCACAGAATTCAAGAATACTCATTTTGAAACCTTTTGTGCTTCTTTGGGCCTCGAGCATCCGTTTTCCTCTCCCTATGTCCCTCAGCAAAATGGTGTTGTTGAGCACAAGAATCAAACCCTTGTTGAGATGGCCAGGACGATGCTCGATGAGCATAGGAGTCCTAGGAGATATTGGGCCAAAGTGATCAACACCGTGTGTCATGTTTCCAATTGCATTTTCCTTCTAGCTTTCATGAAGAAGACTTCTTATGAATTGCGATTCGGACGACCATCCAAGGTAAGCCATTTTAGAGTGTTTGGATGCAAGTGCTTCATTCTAAAACAAGGTGGACAAATTTGAGTCTCGATCCTCCGATGGTATTTTTCTTGGTTATGCTTTACATTCTCATGCTTATCATGTACTTAACCTTGAAACTAACCGAGTTGTAGAGACCTATGAGGTTACCTTCGATGAGACCATGCCTTATTATGTTCCTGTCTTTAAATGTGCAGTGATCAGGAGATCGGTGAGAGCATCTTTGTTGAGGAGAATGAGGAAGATGCTGATTGGGGATATGTCAAACCGACCTCTTCGGCTGCTCCAGTCAAGTCTGTGATGACTACTTCGGCTCATGGCCTCGACCCGTCTTCTTCCACTACTTGGGGTCCGCACGAGCCGCCTCCTTAGCCTACGTCGGCTGCTCCTGAGGAGGCCCCAACTGTTGTTGAGGGGGAGACGACTTCTTCGAGAGAAGCACCTCAGCACATTTAGTGTCGCCACCGCCTCAAACCATGATCGGCGACATCAGTCAACATGTTACACGCTCAAGGTCATATGAAATATCACATTTCGCTCATTCCGCCTTTATCGCTAATTTCGAGCCACAAAATGTTGGAAACACACTTTCTAATCCCGATTGGGTCAATGCTATGCACGAGGAGTTACAGAACTTTGAGCGGAATGAAGTCTGGGTCTTAGTTCCACCTCCACTTGAGTGTCACCCCATAGGTACAAAATGGGTTTTCAAGAACAAGCAAAGTGAGGATGGAGTGGTGGTGAGGAACAAGGCTAGGCTAGTGCTCAGGGGTTTTATCAGAAAGAGGGAGTAGACTTTGAAAAACCTTTGCTCATGTGGCCCGTATCGAGGATATAAGGATGCTCTTGGCTTATGCAGTTTTGAAAGGGTTCAAGTTGTATCAAATGGATGTGAAGAGTGCCTTCTTGAATGGATACATAGAAGAAGTGGTGTATGTGAGGCAACCCCCTGGCTTTGAAAATCCCAAGTATCCCAACTATGTTTACAAACTCCACAAAGCCTTGTATGGGTGGAAACAAGCCCTGAGAGCCTGATATAAGCGTTTGAAAGCTTTGTTGCTTGCTAAGGGCTTTAAGATGGGTTCTGTAGATAAAACTTTGTTTCTCCTCAAGAAAGGCACTGACACTCTGTTGGTTTAGATTTACGTGGATGATATCATTTTCGGTGGCTCCTCTCACGCTCTTGTTGCAAAGTTTTCTGAGACTATGAGCAGGGAGTTTGAGATGAGCATGATGGGTGAATTGACTTTCTTCCTTGGGCTACAAATCAAGCAAACTCAAGAAGGAACCTTTGTGCACCAAGGGAAGTTCACAAAGAATCTTCTAAGGAAGTTCGATATGGGCGAGGCCAAGCCTCTTTCGATGCCCATGTCGACCACGACAGCTCTGGACGAGGACAAGGAAGGAGAAGCTATGGACCAGAAGGAGTACCGAAGCATGATCGGGTCGTTGTTGTACCTGACAGTGATGAGACCAGACATCCAGTTCACGGTCTGTCTCTATGCACGCTTTCAGTCTTCACCGCGCACTTCGCATCGTCAAGCCGTCAAGCGGATCATGAGGTACCTTCGTTTCACACCCGAATTTGGTCTTCGGTTTTTGGCTTCCTCCTCTCTTTCTCTTTGTGAGTATTCTGATATAGATTATGCTGGTTGTCATGTTGAGAGGAAGTCCACTTCTGGGACTTGTCAATTTCTTGGGTCTTCACTTGTGTCTTGGTCCTCTCACAAGCAGTCCACTGTAGCCCAATCCACCACAGAAGCTAAGTATGTTGTTGCTGCTGCTTGTTGTTCCCAGTGGCTTTGGATGATTGCTACCTTGCGAGACTATGGCTTAGAGTTTAGGCGAGTGCCTTTGTTCTGTGATAGCACCAGTGCCATATGTGTAGCCAAAAATCCCGTTCTCCACTCCAAAACCAACCAATTCTACCTCCTAGTTCTTTTCTTCATCATTAGCCTAACCAGATCTAAAATGCTACAATATTTCTTGTTGTATACCTTATGTTCAAGCAAGGACCAAAATAGTGAAGCGAATAGGAAAAGGCAAGAAAGGATACTTGTGGATCGGACTATCACCTCTGCCACGACACATGACAAACACGGATGCCAATGTCGCCACGCTCCACCGGGAAGACCCACCACCTAGCCTCCAAAAGGACGCCTGAGCCACCACAACATACTAGGGATCCTCCGTTGCCGCCGCCACTGCCGCAAGTCCAACGGGCACAGATTTGTTTCCACTTGCAGGGGATATATCCAATATATAAGTCAACCAGTCCACAATGAGAATATATACTACTACAAAGACATGTCAACACAACTAGACGTCTAGCGCAATAGTGAAGACGGTCTATTCCTTGCTCTGGGTCCCGGGTTCGACTCCCAGGTCTCATGTTTTTTTGAGTTTGAATTTAATTAAACCCCGACGGCAACAAGTGACACGCAAGTCATCTGGTCCCATAGGTCAGATGGAGATGGAGAAAGGTCCCATAGATACACATGACATGTAAGCCATCGGGTCCCACAGGTCGGATGGAGAAAGGGTCCACAAGTGACACGCAAGTTGTCGGGTCCTATAGGTCTGATGGAGATGGAGAATGGTGCCGTCAGGTCCCACAGGTCGGATGGAGATAGAGAAAGATGCCGTCAGGTCCCACAAGTTGGATGGAGAAAGGTCCACAAGCACAAGTGACATGTAGGCCATTGGGTCCAACAGGTCGGATGGAGATGGAAAAAGACCCCACAGGTACACGTGACACATAAGCCATTGGATCCCCCAGGTCAGATAGAGAAGGGTCCTATAGGTACATATCGCATGGAGAAAGGATCAGGCGGAGACTTTTATGATGAATTTGCAAGCATCACGGATGAGTAACTGCATGTCCCACAGGTACACGTCAAATGGAGAAAGTACCGTGTGGACAAAGGGCGTTCATTGTAGATCAATATTGTTCGTCATAGATATATAATTAGTTCAATGACGAAGCCCTATTCATCATAAGTTTAGAGGAGATCGTCACATATGAGTCACACGAGTGATCTGTGATGAAACCCTGCGCTCTTCTATGATATTTTTTTGTGACGATGCCTGATTTCATCATCGAAAGGGAGGGTTGCAGGATCGTCACCACTGGTCTATGACAAAACGGAAATATTCATCATAAAAAGCGCTGTTCTATGATGGTTTCAGATTCGTTATTAAGATTTTCATCATAGAAGTGGATATTTCTAGTAGTGGGGACCCTAGATTAGAGACTAGCAATTGATAGATCTTATATTTCAAAAGAATCATGAAAGCACATTATACACGTGAAAGCCCAAACTACTGGCTAAACAGCCGATAGAAACATAGTAACATAGTGAATGAACGATATCATATTTTTTAGTAAATAAACCTATTAATCAACAATATTCGATTTAGCGCACTACCAACAGGTCGAGTCAGCTGGTGCAGCATTGATAGTGAAGACAAACCAAAGATTGGTAATCAATGAATCCATCTCTTAATAAAACACAACCCCGAATACTCACTATGTTCGATCAAGATCACGACCAATTAGTCGATAAACAGGATCTACCGTCAAAGATTGAATTCAAGTGTGAAAAAGCTAGCAGACCAATATAATGAAGACCAATCAAATCTTGATTTGAATTGGATAATTGGTGATATTATATTAAACAGTAAACTATTTAGCACAATATCGATAACTTTGATCGATATCAGGACTTACAAGAGATCAATCAGCTGATGCCGCCTTGCAAATAACAATATCAATCGATAAATAATCTATACCATGACTTGTAAGAGATCAATCAACTGATGCAGCTTTACAAATAACAATATAGATTGATAACTAACTTATACTACGACTTGCAAGAGGTCAATCAACTGATACAGCCTTACAAGTAATAATATAACTCATGACGGTACTCACAAACAAGCCGGAGGTCAATCAGCCAATGAGGCCTGCCCAAAAAACTCATCGAAAAACTACATTACTCCTACTCCTAAGGGGTGGCCATGAAAGCTGAAAAGTAATTGAACGAGTTTTGATTGAGTGTGGATGAAGCTTACAATAGCCAGGGTTTATATTTATACCCTGGGCTGAGTCCTAATTTGGACACAACGCAAGGTTTCCTAGAAATAAAAGGAAAAAATATTATTCATACTCGGCCAATCACATTTGGCTATGTACATAGATATTCTAACCAGCCGAGCATGCACGTCTCCCTGTTTTCCTTGATCGAATGAGTTCCAGTATGCAAGTATCTTTTCCACATTGGCTACCAGCAATCGAATGATTTTCCTTTTCCTTCGGGCATAGACTCCACATGTAGGTAACTGTAACATATATAGATACGAATAGGTTGCATGGCCTTGCATGTATATAGAAATTTATACGCCGCATGCCTTCTTAAATTAATCCCGTCGGCAAGTTTCCTTAATTGACTAGTATCTCTGATCTTCTTTATTCTATTTGTCTTTCTCTGGACGAGGTCATAAAAGCTGCTTGCATGGGAACTCCGTCTTCAAGAACCAAACAAACTCCACGCGTATAGCCTGACCAAGACTCTGCATAGCCCATTAATCAATATAGTGCTACTCCCAGACTCTTCTTGCCTTTTGATTACGTGTACATGCATGGAACAAATAACCACTGGAACCATCTCACCCAATTCCTTGTCGTTCCTTGCCAAATATCAAATAAGCTTTTCTACTCAGCAATGGTGATGTATACGATTTTTCCCGTCTTCAACTCGATATTGTTCAAATCATCGGTTTTCTTCCATAGACTTCTATTATGAATAAAATTACCAAATTTTGGTGTAAACAAGTGCTGACCAATTACTTGGGTTGCAAAACACCTTGGGGTTGCAAGAAGACCTTGTCGTATCTAATGAAGGTGCTAATGTTCTTCATCTTGTAATGTCGGTGTCACGGTGTCGAAACCACGGCAAGCATATTGTTAATCGTCAGATGTCACTGAGTGTGTGATGTCTCCGGTAGATCGGGTGGACTCAAGAACACAGAAGAACTCAAAGATCACGTGAGGGACATTGAGGTTTATCCTGGTTTGGGCTATCGTGGCCCTACGTCAAGCAGTTTGAGGATTTTTGCATTCAAGAGCACCCAGATCGGGGGGTTACAACACAGTGTAAGAGAGAGATTTGACAGGGGATCGCTTGGTGTGGATCCTTGGCTCATCGACAGTGAGGTCTCCTCCACGTTGGAGAGGGGGAAGACGATGGAAAGGGTGGAGGAGCTCTTGGTACTCCTCATAGGGTGGCTCTGCTCTCAGTCTAGAGCTCGTGTTGTTCCCGTGAGGACTGGAATGATCTATTCTGTTTGGAAACGTCTTCCCCCTCTGTAGGATCCGACCTCCCCTTATATATCGAGGTTGGTCAGGTACATGGCTGTTAACACTAAAATTTGGTTCAACCCTGAGTTTCGAGAACCATCAAAGGAAAGTTGAGATATTCAGCAAGATCGGCTAACTAAATTGTCATCAACTAGAATAAGATGACGTTATCATCTCAAGGGAATGGGTCCCATTGGTAGGAGCGACAAAGACATGAGAAGGTAAATATTGAGGTCCAAGTTATTGTAATTTAGGAAGCTTCATTTTCTTTTCCAAGTTTGTAACTAGCCTTGTTCGACCGGGACTCATAGTTAAGCCTTGGGTATAAATATTGAACCCCGGCTATTGTAACAGACATCTCAGCAATGAATCAAAAACTAGTACCTTTACTTTTCAGCTTACACCACCCCTTAGGAGCAGGAGTAGAGTAGATCTTAGTGAGTTCTTTGGAAATATTGAAGTCCAAGTTATTGTAATTTACGAAGCTTCATTTTCTTTTCCAAGTTTGTAACCGGCCTTGTTCGACCGGGACTCGTAGTTAAGCCTCGGGTATAAATATTGAACCTTGGCTATTGTAACAGGCATCTCAGCAATGAATCAAAAACTAGTACCTTTACTTTTCAGCTTACACCACCCCTTAGGAGTAGGAGTAGAGTAGATCTTGGTGAGTTCTTTGGAAATATTGAGGTCCAAGTTATTGTAATTTAGGAAGCTTCGTTTTGTTTTCCAAGTTTGTAACCGGCCTTGTTCGACCGGGACTCGTAGTTAAGCCTCGGGTATAAATATTGAACCCTGGCTATTGTAACAGACATCTCAACAATGAATCAAAAACTAGTACCTTTACTTTTCAGCTTACACCACCCCTTAGGAGTAGGAGTAGAGTAGATCTTGGTGAGTTCTTTGGTAAGTAGAGCTGCCATCGGTTAAGTCCGACCTCCAATTTGTCTGTGAGTATCCGTCATGACTTATATTCTGTTTGTAATGCTGCATCGGTTAGATCTGACCTCTTACAAGCATGGTATAAGTTAGTTATCGTTAGTTAATTATAAGGTTGCATTGGTCCAGCTCGTACCTCATATAATTACTGATACAAATTACCCTCGATTCTTATCAAAATTTGTACGGTTGCATCGGTCCAGCACATATCTCATACAAATTTTGATATGGATTAGTTATTGGCTAAATCTATTAAGATTGGTAGGGTTTTCTTACTATTTTAATAGATTTGCTAGTTATCGATCTTGTTATAATTAGTTTTTTACTATTTATAACAAAATCACCCCTTGCCCGATTAAGATTGAAACGGATTGGCTTTATATCTCTTCAAATCATCGTCTTGTCGCTTTATTCCTATTTACATCTCGTTCTAACGATGGATTCGATTAGCTTAGCCATTTTGGTCCAATCTTGATTGAAGATAGCATGTGGTTAGGACGTGTTTAACCCTAAGTAAAGCTTGCTAGTTGATGAGATCTAGTCTAGAACTGCTATTATGGCTACCATCGATCCGATCGACCCCCACTATTAGCACTATAGATCAAAAATCATTAAATAGTAAGTCTTGCTTATGGTCAAACATAGCCTCTGACTGCATGCTATGTCTGCATCTGCTATTTAGCAGATCGCCTGCGCTTCCTTGATCGCAACATGTTTTCATGATTCTATTAAGCGCGTATAGATTCGTATTCTTTGAAAGTTTAATCTGTTATCTTTATCATAGTTGCATCGGTCTGGCTCGAAGACCACTGTTAGAGATAATAGGTTAGATTCGATAGGTGTATGGATTTATCTATGTTTAATAGTCGAGTGTTTGCATGTTGCGGGTCTTCTTTTACTAGAATCGGCTATTTTAGCCAATAGCCTCCTCTTTGAGAATATATTGGCTATTTACATGTTTTTACTTATTTTTGTCTTGGTTAAAAGCTAGTATGTTTCTCACTTAATGCTTCCACGTCTACTTTATTACACCTTTTTGCGTGTTTTCATGATCATCGGCTATTTAGATCTATATAATTGAGTACATGATAATTGCTGATATGCTCATTTTACTTATCATGCATCATGAACAAGCTAGATATCGACTCTCTAGTCGATAGCCTTATCTCATCGGCTGCTTAGCCATATATTTGGAACTGTCTGGACAAACACCGGCTTGTTCCACCTTAAATTACTGATCTGTTTTCTCTATCAATTGCAGGGTCAAATTGACTGGCACGCCCTAAGTCAGGACCATCCGGTTTGGTGTCCCCCTTTAAGCTCAGAGAGAGCTCAGGATCTGCTCCACGCAGTTTCTCTTGGCTTGCTTGCATGTGCCGATGGCGAGACATCACTTTTTGCTGTCGACACACTCTTGGCACGCCTAGTGGGACCATAATCATCAACTTGGACAACAAAGCGATCCTCAAGATCAATCTTGATGACCTGCTTGATGACCAGAAAGCACTCATTGAGCAGGCGGTGGAGGAGTTTCGTGAGGAGTGTCTGCTATCTTACAGTAGGACGTGTGATTCAATCGTCTAAAAGACTCCCCTGCCAAGTGTCCTCCTGCATGGACAAAGTGAAGATGTTGAAGCAAGAACTACTGCCCATTTGGTCCACAAGACTGTTCATGAAGCCTTTACAAATCATAATAAGGTGTTAGCCAACACAATCGGTAATGTTTTGAAGGAAGTTTTCTTGGGTGTGCCAGTTGATCAGGTGGGACCATCATATTTCAATGACTATAATCTTTAGGCTATTAGAAGCAGTGTGCCTAGTTCTAGTCAGTAGCCGAATGGTGGGCAATATTAGTAGCCACCAGCGTAGCAGCTTTGAGGAGGACAAGCTCAAGATCAAACCCTGTAAGCAGCAGGGGGCAAGGTCAAGCCCTACCAATGGCAGGAGGGCAAGGTCAAATGATAGGAGGGCAACCTCCAGCGCAGCAGTCACCAAGTGCCCCTGTCACTTAGACAGTTCAGCAGCCTACTAGGCAAAACCAAGCTTATTCAGTCCAGCAGCCAACCTCTCCAGCTACTCAGTAGGTTGCGCAATAGCCTAATCAAGGGAGATTTAGTACTTCATATCAAACGCCTCAATTGGCCCATAAAATTGCTCTATTAGTATAGAGGATCATCAAGAATATTGATCCTAACTACTTCAATAGTCGATTGCAAGGGTATGCAGCTCACAATGTTCCGATCGACTTCCTAGAAGGATATCATTTGGTTTCTGATGCCAGCACGTACGAGCTTATGCCACACATTAGGTATTAGAATCCTTACAGTTATAACACGCAACAACTCTAGCAATCTCAGGTCCAAGGACAATAGTCTCTAGCTCAGGGTCAACAAGTTCAAGTACAAGGCTCTCAGGCTCAGACTTAAGGGTAGCCGAGATAAGAAGTCACTAGCATGGATGCTGATGAGTTCATCAATAGAATAATTGCTATGATGCAAAGCCAATTTGGTCTAAAACTTAAAGGGTAGGTTGGCTCTTACCAGCGCCCATACCTGGCCTGGTATGATATTGTGCAACTCCCTCCATGCTACAAAGTCCTAGGTTTCTCCAAATTCATTGGGATAGATGAGATGACAACCATGAAACATATCAGTCACTATCTTTTTCAACTTTGGGGTGCATCTATTAAGGAGGCACACAAGGTTTGATTCTTTCCATTGTCCCTATCTGGACTTTCCTTTAGTTAGTTTTCATCGCTTGAACCAAACTCGATCACTGGATGGGCTGATCTAGAGAAAAAGTTCCATGCATACTTCTACAATGGGACAGCAAAGAAGAAGATTATAGATCTAACAAGCTTGAGGTAGAGGGATAATGAGTCAGGCTCTAAATTCATTCAAAGACTCAGAGAAGTAAGGAGCCATTGCTACTCATTGAATCTGTCTGCCAATTGGCTGAATTGGCCCTTCAAGGGATGTATCTGTTAATTAGAGAGAAATTTAATGGCTAGGAGCTTGAGAATTTGGCCCACCTTGTTTAGAGGGTGTCTGCTTTTGAGAGTTAGCATCGGTCCCTACGCAAAGAGAAATATTTAAAGGGCACCGCTATGTCTGATCCACATGATGCAGACTTTGATGGGGATGATTTGGAAGTTACAACCGCCAAGTGGAAATGGGGCAAGGCTCTTGTATTTTGTCCATGGGTGAAGGAGATAGAAAACGCCTATGATTTTGATGTCAAAAAGGCCGACAAGATCTTTAATTTGCTCTTGGAGAAGAAGCAATTGAGGTTACCTGTAAACCATGTGATTCCTTCGGCTGAGAAACTTAAAGGGAAGAAATACTGCAAGTTTCATAATGGCACCAATCATAACACTAACAAGTGTAGGATCTTCCTCTTACATATTCAGAAGGCCATTGAGCATGGAAAGATCAAGTTTGAGCCAGCCAAGAAACCAACAATGGACATAGATAAGCGTCCTTTCTCAGGGGTGCATATGGTAGAGTTTCAGTTGGCCAAACAAAAGACAAAGGTCTTGACATCAACTAAGGCTAAAGAAGATGGGTTAGTTGCCCCCAAGGTTTAGTTATTGGCTAGTGAGTATAAAAAGGCTAAGCAACAACGCGATCAGCAAAAGAGCCAATATGAGCAAGGCGAGACATCCAGAGCTGGTGCTATGCATCCTCGTGTAACTTTTAGAATATTGTTGAACAAATGGCAACATCAGAAAGAGAAGGACCACCAGCACCGGCCTCAAGAAGAATAATATGAGCATCGGTGTGAGAAAGAAAGGTATGAAAGAGAATAGGCTGAGTTACATTGGAACTGTCCTTTCTTTAGGCACTATTGGAACAAAGGTTTGAAATTGCCCACAAGACGTAACTACCCAGAGTACAGTAATGAGTATTCAAAATTCAGGCAATCTCAAGCCAATTGTTAGTCTATCCATGAACGTTTGAGTTATCAATCTGATGACATGGATTGGCGCGTAAAAATTAAAGGAGTCCATGATCGGCTAGGTAAGCATGTGTATGATCAAAATTGGGTCGGGCATGATGAAGAGAAAGAGTATGCTTGGTAAGAGGGCCAATGGTGTCTAGGGGGTCAAACAAGGAGCCAGAAAAGAAGAGTTTAGCATTTGAGGAATAGAGAATTAGAAGCTCAAAAGTATAACAAGCCTCAGACATGGCACGTCAAGCAAATAGCTGCTAAGGGTAAGCCATCGGCTAATATTGATATGGTATTCATCTTACCTATAGAATTTAGAGCTCCCTCCAAGTATGAGCGAGAAGAATCCGATGAAGAAGGGTTTGATGTGGAAGAATTGGGAGAAGCAGTAGCTCAGCTAACCATGCAATCTCAACAGGCTATATTTGACAAACGATCTCAGCATCGGCACTTGAAAGCTATATACATGAAAGGATTTGTTGATGGGAAGCCGATGACCAATATGTTAGTCGATGGAGGTGTTGTGGTCAATTTAATGCCTTATACCACATTCTGCAAGCTTGGAAAAGGCCCTAGAGATTTACATGAAACTGACATGATGTTAAAGGTCTCCGGTGGCAATGCATCTAAGACTCGAGGGGTAGTTAACATTGAATTGACAATTGGGAGTAAGACCCTACCCACTACTTTCTTCGTCATCGATGGTAAAGGAACACACAATATGCTCCTTTTTCATGACTGGATCCACACTAATTGTTATTGTGCATCCCTTCAACAATGCACCAATGCCTTATCCAATGGCAAGGAGAAAGCATTGAGGTAGTTTAGGCCGATACATCTATGAGTTTGGCGACTGCTAATCCAGCATATTGGAAATTAGAAGATTGCGAATGCTTCTCTAGTAGAATCTGGGAAGGAGGCCTTATCAAAGTCAACGATGAGCGTCAACAACCAATCCAAGCAATCAGCTCTGAGAGTTTATTTTGATGACTCCTCTAGTTGGTCGTTATGGAACAGCTAAACATTGCTCTTATGAACTAGTTCATCAGAATGTAGCTGTTCTGTTTTAAGGAGTCAGAATTGGATTCAAACACACAAGATTTTGAAAGAAGCTTGATGGCCGACGATTGTTGGAGTTTTGTAACAAGTGATTTAATACTTAAATCATCATCAGCTATTTTAGAAACATTTTAGTGATTACGATTAATGATCAAGTGTGATCAATTTTGGACCATCACCAGATTTTCAGCCAGTACTAGCAAAGTATCGCCTATAGAACAAAAATTAACAATCCTAATTCAGCCTAAGGAGGCAAAGCTGGTGTGGTACGCATCGCCTATAGTGCAAAAATAAAAAAGAAAATTCATATGGAGAAAGCATCAGTGGCAAAACATTCACATAGGATCAAACGAGGAGAATAATTCAGAGGAAATCCACTAAATTTTATTCATAGTTAGGGCCCTAAATACAAATTGTGGGCCAAAGAAATCATTGTTCATGATTCCATCGGTCGAAGAAGTATTCGCCACGGCATCTATGTGCTCGGCAAAGTCCTCCACCAACTCGTGATGATCGTTGCCGCTGGTGAAGCTAGGCTGATGCCACCGGAGCTCATGCCTAGAGTTCACCTAGGCAATAGTAAGAATGACCGTGGCCCCATGATGGACGCTGTGAAGAGCGATCTCCCTGGCACGCACAGGGATGTCCTGGAGGTTATTCGCTGGTAGATCACCCTAGGCGTTCAGAGCCCTGATGGCATTGTTCGCCTCTAGTTAGAGGGCCTCCAATTCCTCCATCAGGGCTATGATAAGAAGAGAGAGAATCATTAAGAAAAACATGATGGAGCAAAATGAAAGAGGAACAGAGTTTCTTATAAAAATCCTACCAGTGACCCTAGCGTCAGAATCTACTAGTCGCGCCTGAGCGGCACTAGTCTCCCCCTCCATGGTGGCGAGAACGGTTTGGAAGGTAGCCAAGGTGGCCTCTAGGCACTCGGTTTTGTGGGTCGCCTCCCAATGACAACCTAGTGCCTCATCCCACTCACGGAGATAACAAAGTGCATCATCTCCATTATACAAGTCTAAGGAATCGGTGGAAGAGGCCACAAATGTCGCTAGCTAAACCTCAAACCTTGCTAGTAGGTTTTGGACACCGGCTTGAGTGATGTTCTTGTGAAACAAAAATTACTAGGTTCATATGGTTATCAGAAGATTTGGAATGTAACTCCAACATACCCTGGGATGCAGAGACATTGGCGCGGAGGGAGATCCTCTTCTGGTACATCGCCAGTAGGGCGCTTGCCATCCACCATTGCTCTTTGCTAGGATTGGGTTTCATGATCTAAGGATGAAGAAGGAGGAGTTGTGCAGTGGCAAGAGTGAAGGCGAGTGTAGATGTGACCTCTTGGCTATCCCCTAGAAGTATATATTTATAGCCAAAGTTGACATGGGTAGGTTTATCGAGCCACATTAGGATAAAGTGCAGTTAATAGAAGGCGAAAGGCCGTTCTAGGAATTGAGGAGGCCACGCGTGGCCAAATGGGAAAGCAGCGGTTGTGGATATCGTGGACGCAAGGAATTTCCATTTTACGGTGATTTTCTGCATTTTCATTTAGTTCTGGGATGCAGATTTGAAAATTTATTTGCTATAGTTTTGTGTTGCAACCCAAACCTAAAGATTAGCTTTAAGGGTTAACCAGTTGGACATGGTTGCAAGAAGCCAGTTTTGAAGTCCTAGAAGGAGCATTGAAAGTTGATCATTGAACAACGAAGAATTTATGCAAGATAGAGAGTTGCATCGGCTAGATGCTTACAACGAAAAGATCACAAGTTAGAAATGCATAAGGGCTAGAGGTTACGAATTCAGGACTACTCAAGTTAGATTTGAAGCATCTAAGCGAATGGTGCCTATTTTTGCAAGTGCATTGTCACTCGAGACAGTTTAGAAGAGATTTACTCGGTGTAGTTTTGTGATTGCATTTGGCACCAGATGGTCTGACCCTGGGAAGTTAATCGACTTAGTCCAATCAGCTATTTTTGAGTCAACTAAGAGACCAAAGTCCAAGTTCTCTAATGGATCCCTCATCTATTTAGGGGCTATTGCTAAAGAAGCCAATAACAGTAAAAGGAACAAAAAGAACGAAGGACAGGTGCAAAAGGAATTTTTATTCATTGACATAACCCTATTTACAATCTAAGGGCTGAAGAAAACAATGTTGACAATTCCTTCGGCAGAGGTTATGTGCGCTATGGCTTCGGTGGCTTCCTTGAAGTCATCCACTAACTCCTGGTAGATGTTGGGCTCATCGCTGTCTGGGAAGCTAGGTTGCAGCGGATAGACATCATGCCCTGAGCGCACCTGAGCAAGCACTAGGGCAACAACGGCTCTATGTTGGACACGCCCGAGGATGTCCTAGAGGCGGGCCTCCAACACACCGCCCTAGGCATTCAGGGCATCGGCCACATCGTTTGCCACCAACTAGAGTGCCTCCAACAAGAAGAAAGAGGTCGTTAGGAGAAGATCAAGAAAACAGAGTGATCAAATATAGAGTTATCTTGAATAACTCACCCACAACCCTGGCATCATATGCTGCCAGTTGTACCTAGACAACATTGGTCTCCCCCTCTGCGGTGGCGAGGCCAGCCTGAGAGGCGCTCAAGGCGATCTCTAGATGACCGCTCTCACGGGTCACCTCTGAATAGAGGTCCATCGCTGCATTCCACTCATAGAGATATGGCAGGCGTCATCTATGTTGACACTAGATATGGCAAATAGATAAATTCGCAAGCGCACAGATGTCAATGTAGGTTTCACCCAGGAGTATTCCAAGGTATCGTATTTCCACAAGGAACACAAAGTGAACTAAACTAAGAACTAAGTTTATCCAAGGATAGAACAAGGGTAAAATAATAGGTAGAGAGGATATATGTGGTTTCTATGAACTAAGGCAATACTAAAGAAGACTATATCACGATTGTTTACTTTGGGGCATAGCCCGCCTAGCAACCAGGAGGGATAACTAGACAAGGTCTTCCACAAGCCCTACAATTTAATAACTAGACCTATCGTGGTGGAATACAAAGGATGGACAGGGCTATCCCCACCTGCCACCTACCACAATCTATTCAGAGCCCTAGCCATAAACACAGATAATCTATAGCCTAAGCACCATGCTTAATCTATAAACTTACTACTCTAATCCTATGTATGGTGGAACAAGATCAGAGCACTCTAACCAAGCGGTGAAACCAGTAAACATAATAACATAAATAATTCTGAAGTAATGCAAAAGTGCAGAGTTACCACAGAGAAGATGCTAGACTTTACTCGAAGAAGAGCTTCATCCGCTAAAGCACAAGTGTAGAAGGTCAATGGAGGAAACTTGGGCATAGGGTGACCTAGGTGGGGCGCCGCTCGGCATTGCATATCACCGCCTTTCGATCGTAGGGCCTTGATTGCTTCCCAAAGTTGGTTGTGAACGCAGCACATGTGAAGATTTGGCCAGGAGGTGGTTCCAAGATTGGTTGGAGGGCTCCAAGTCCATGACAGTGGACCCATGGATCCAAGACCACTCCATCCTGACCTTTGGTGCAAATTGACATAAGATCGACGCTTGTGAAGTAGTGTGGAAGCCATCCCACGGATCAGTGACGTGGAACGGCCAGGTAGGGCTTTGGGGTGGCACCAAGGTGGGGCTAGCCGACATCGCATGTGGGCCTCTAGCCCCCTACCATGTCTACATGTCTCCTATGTGCATGTGTACGAAGTTTGGTCATGTTTGGAGCTTTGTTTCTTTGGTTCATGGCTTGTGTTGGATTGGGTCACATTGTCTGGGCTTTATCCGAGCCCCATGTGATCCAATGTGAAGAACAAGACTTCCTATGGGCTCCTGGGTAAGTGTAGAGGCCTTGGACCAAGTTTGGTGGCCATTGGACACAAGTCCAGGCCGCCCGGCCTCAGTTCAGGCCGCCAGGCGCCACCCTGTGTCCAAATCGAGCCCGACTTGTCTAGCGATCTTCTAGAAGTCATAACTTTATCGTCCGGACTCCAAATTGGGTGAACCAAAACTTGATTTCATGTATCTTGATGAGCTCTTCGACAAGGTGCAGTCAAAATGGTCATTTGGTGAAGTGGTTTTGCACCATTTTTGCTATAATTCCCTACATACAAATAATTCTACAAGTGCAAGTGGAACTTGGTGAATTATAAATAAAATCTACACATGTGATGACTTTTATTATGCTTTTGGGTGAAATGTTGATGGTCAAAATGGGTGTTAGTGTCTGTGAATAGTCTCCATTGTAGGAGTCAGAGGAGTCATCAGAAGATCCTGCCGGTGCCACTAATTCGTCATCTCGGACAGCACTAGAAGGCCTAGCCGCGTAACGACGGGCACCAGCATGGGATATGGCTTTGTAGACCAAAAAAAGTTAGTTAAGATAGTCATTGAAAAGAACAAAGATATGGACAAGATCTAACTTACCCCTAATGGCAGAGGCGTTGGCACATGGGGAGTTCTTCCTCCGGGATGTCACTGACAGAGCGCTTACCGTCGATCATGGTTTTGGAAAAAGAGGGACATTTTAGATCTAGAGAGGTAGAAGTTGTGCAATAATGAATGCGAAAGCAGGATTGGGTGCGATCTCAACTAGGCCTTGAAGCTATATTTATAACCACAATGCACTAGTGTGATTCCTCAGGCCGGGTGAAAACGAGTTCATTAGAAGATGAAAGACTACTCTAGAGATCAAGGAGGCCATGCGTAGCCAAATAAAGATGCAGCAGTTACAGAGTTGCGGACTTGAAATTCCATTTACTAGAGTTTTGGCATTTTGGCTAGATTCTAGACTGTGGACTTAAAAGTCTATCCACTCTAGCTTTATGTTTTTGCTTGGCTCTAAGAAGATTGACTTCAACTGATCAATCAAAAGTTGATCGACTAACTTGGGTCGACTAACAGAATGAGCCTGGTCTTGGATTGAAGGATATCAGTAGCCATCCTAGTTTGAGGCTTGTTCGGGGTGGAGGTGAGATTAGTTATGACCCTCCTACAAATAAAACAGTAATAGTCATTGACGATCTCAGATTGCATTGACTAAGACGAATGAGAAAGATGAAGGCAATGTGGAGATTTATGACAACTTTCAGCCTAAATGGAAAAATCAAAATGGACGGTTGGAGTGCGACGCGTACAATAGTCATAAGAGATAATTTTGGGATAAAATTGGGGGCATGTGTTAACACCAAAATTTGGTTGAACCCTGAGTTTTGAGAACCATCAAAAACTAAATTGCCATCAATTGGAATAAGATGATGTCATCATCTCAAGGCAATGGGTCCCATTGGCAGGAGTGACAAAGACATGAATCAAGGAAAAGCATCAAACTTCATAGAAGGGAAAGATTGACTTCAAGTTATCGTAATTTTGGAAGCTTCATTTTCTTTTCCAAGTTTGTAATCGGCCTTGTTTGACCGAGACTCGTAGTTAAGCCTTGGGTATAAATATTGAACCCTGACTATTGTAACAGACATCTCAAGAATGAATCAAAAACCAGTACCTTTACTTTTTAGCTTATGCCACCCCTTAGGAGTAGGAGTAGAGTAGATCTCGGTGAGTTCTTCGGCAAGCAGAGCTGCCATCAGTTAAGTCCGACCTCCAGTTTGTCTGTGAGTATATGTCATGACTTATATTCTATTTGTAAGGCTACATCGATTAGGTCTGACCTCTTACAAGCACGGTATAAGTTAGTTATCATCAGTTAATTGTAAGGTTGCATCGGTCCATCTCGTATCTCTTACAATTACTGATACAGGTTACCCTCAATTTTTATCAAAATTTGTATGGTTGCATCGGTCCGGCTCATATCTTAATTTTTAATTCGAATTAGTTATCGGCTAAATCTATTAAGATTGGTAGGGTTTCCTTGATGTATTTAATAGATTTGCTAGTTATCGATCTTGTTATAATTAGTTTCTTACTATTTGTAACAAAATCACCCCTTGCCCGATTAAGATTGAAATGGATCGGCTTTATATCTCTTCAAATCATTATCTTGTTGCTTTTTTCCTGTTTACATCTTGTTCTGACTTTGGATTCGGTTAGCTTAGCCATTTGGGTACAATCTTGATCGAAGATAGCATGTGGTCAGGACGTGTTTAACCCTAAGTAAAGCTTGCTAGTTGATGAGATCTGGTTTAGAACTGCTATTATGGCTTCCATTGATCCAGTCGACCCCCATTGCAAGCACTATAGATCAGAAATCGTTAAATAGTAAGTCTTGCTTATGGTTAAACATAGCCTCTAGCTGCATGCTATGTCTACATCGGCTATTTAGCCGATCGCCTGTGCTTCCTTGATCGCAACATGTTTTCATGATTTTGTTAAGCGCGTATAGAGTCATTTTCTTTGAAGGTTTAATCTGTTATCTTTATCATGGCTACATCGGTCCGGCTTGAACCCTACTATTAGAGATAATAGGTTAAATTCGATAGGCGTATGGATTTATCTATGTTTAATAGTCAAGTGTTTGCATGTTGCGGGTCTTCTTTTACTAGAATCAACTGTTTTAGCCGATAGCCTCCCCTTTGAGAATATATTGGCACGCCCTAGGTCGCTGTAACAGAACCGTCCAAATTATAAGAGCACAAGTACAAAAATAATCACCGAAATGATCAAATTCTCGCACTTGAGCCCATATAACTCCGGTAGTCCAATGAAATCACGAGGGATTTCAAACCAACCAACATACCAGCCAAGATCGTAGTGATTCAACATAACAAGTCACATGTTACAACCATTTCATAAGTAATTCAATATATACATCGGAGTTCAACATTGTTATTACAACTTAAGTTGAAAAGTAGCGGAAGCAAAGTAATTTAAAACTAACATTAATCTTATTTCAAATACATGCCAGTACCACGGTTGACTTCCAATAAAAGCATTATAGAGAAGATAAATAAGAAGGATCATGCCCATGATCACACTCCGCCACTAAGGCAGGAGCCAACCAACTCTTGCAGTCGTCATGATACATCACAACCTGCAACAAGTGGGGAACAAAACCCTAAGTACGAGAAGGTACTCAGCTAGACTTACCCATCAGAAACCAGAAATAAAGTGACACCAAGGATCATGCAAGGCTGATATAAAGTGGGGCTAGCTTGACAACATTTTGCATAAAAGCTTAATATAGATGATCAATCATTAATGCTTAAGCATCAAGTTAATTATCATTAACCTATTATCTATATTAGAACCTGTACTAGAGCACTCACTTTATTAGGAGCAAACAATATTAACCATAGCAGGTATAAATTGAGGCAACCTTTCCATCGTTATCCAATTAACCATCCGTTCAATTTAATGGAATCTACGTTGCCGCTGCTCAAGTCAAGTGCTCACTAACCGGGAGCGACAGCGATTTGAATCAAATTCCTATCCAGCTGGAGGGGTATTTCTAACACTCACTGAGTCATGACTGGCGAGGGCTGCTCAGGTCACCTTTGGTACAGTTCAGGAGCCGCGGGTGCGACTGATGCCGCATCCCTAAGGGTGACACTCTGATAGGTGCTAGGGACTCTAACCCCCCCTTGGTCTCACGCCAATGTCCCCAAGCACAACGTTTTCTCTCCTCCAAGATGCGACCTACCAGTCGATTCCCGGCCTGAACTGTATTACTCGGATTCGTGGTCGGAACGACTTATCCAGCCAACTAAGTGTTAGACTGCGTTCAACATGACTCAAGGACGTACAGCGAATCGGTCCTTAACCGACTCAGACGGGGATAGATCCACACCCAAGACCTCCATGCCTTATTGCTTCACTATCGTCATCCCACCCGGTCTCATTTCATTTTATTAACACATGGTTCCATTCCACGATAGCACATATAGCCAACCGTGCCATATATGAATATCCCTATATCTCGCAGGTGATAGGAAATCACCTAACTTCTACCGCTTAAAGCAGGGCTAAGCATCTACTCGATCCTAATCTATGTAGGATTCAAGGATTCATATATCTGGACAAGGAATGATATAATGCAGCAAGGGTTTCCAACCAACTCCTACCACTTAATGCAACAATACTTATAACATATATAGAATTAATTGCTTTGAAGGTAGGAGGCTTATAATGCTCCGGGGCTTGCCTGGGATCTGACTCAAGTTAGAGTTTGTCAGGTAAAATCCGCTTGGCGAGCATCCTCTAATCTAGCACACGTCTGATCCTTCTACCTTCGGGATGGATCCACCAAACACCGTCTTCGGGTTTGGCTCTAATGCCATTTCCTTCACACGTTTCTGCTAGCGTACCTATATGAGATGCAAGATGCAAGTGCATGAATACATGGAAGTATAATGTACAATGCATCACATACAGTAAACAAGACAAACACCATATTACACTCCACATGCATAGACACTTCATGTTGCTTAAATAAACATCACCCAACCTAATATAAAAGATGACAAGCATATTAGGCACTGCACACAAGGTTTCACAAGATCTCATGTGTATTAACTTAACTACCCTCAAAGGCATAAGTCACACTTAACAATATACAAGCAAACAACTATAATTGGAATTTATCCATTTCTGGACAAGCAAACAATAGCTTCATAATTCAATCATATCTGGAGTTTTATAAATCCAAATTACTTGAAAGAAGACATTATCGAAAGCTTATGAAATTCTCTACATTTAATTTATAATCATCACAGCATGATTCCAAAGTTTAACATGTCGAATTTACACAAACACAGAAACTGGTCTAACAAGACAGAGAGCAAGCAATTCTGTAACCCAACTTTCAACAGCTATAACTCCTAAACCACATGGCCAAATGCCACCAAATTTTAACAGCAGCTAGATATATAAATTATCTACAACTTTTGTATAAACAAGTTTCACAACAAAGCACATTATCAAAAATAACTTTGCCAAGTTTCCAGATCTATCCAGAAACTTCATTTGCAAGAAATAATTATTAACTTATGTTGCAAACATATAATTGGACAAAACCAACTTTACCAACATGTCACCCATGACTAATGAACACCAGAAAACATAGTGTCTAATGCTAGATAAATTATTTTAATACATTTCTTAATTTATCTTAGATAATTAGGTGGAATTATGAACACATATCCAAGGTGCACAATAAATTCTACCAAAATTATAATGGCCTACATATTCTCTTAATAGTCTACTGTCCAAATTTCAAGCCATTTGGACATGTATATCAACCTCTATGAAAAAGACAAATGGATATTACAATAAATCATGTGAGAGGAAGATACACTAATAACTCACTCATATAGCAACTAAAACTCATGAAATTATTACCCCCCATCAAACATGACATGAGTAACATGCCACAAAAATTTCACTTCATTTAGAGCTCTAAATTTGCAGTTATGAAAATGACAAATACAACTAGCATTGAAAACCTAATCTGAAAAATCTATTTTTACAGCAAACCCATTAAACTAAAACATGCCATATTATAGATCCACTGCATAGATAATTTCACAATGATTCCAAAAAGTCCTCATTTGCTATTTTATGAATTTCCTATGATTTACTATGAATTTCCAAAAATCAGCAAAAACTACCACAACTAGGTCCTTTAGGTATTATTCATATGAGTCTATGACATTGCAGTTAGGCCCTTGCCTTGAGTCAAATTCTTGTATGTAGTCCTTGACACGAATTTAGAACAGAGAGGTCGCCGGAGCTCACGGAAGCCGACCGTAGGAGACTTGTCGGCCGTAGCTGAGGGGCGGGGGAGCACCGGGGAACCCACGCGCACTCATGGGGCCACTCGGCTCAGCCCGAGACAAACTGCAGCCTGCTGGCCACGGAAGCAGCCGGCGCGGCGGCGGCCGAGACGACGAAGGCGTGGCTCCGGCCGTCCGCACCGACAACGAAGAGGTGTGAAAGCACCAGGAGGCTCCCGCGGACCGAAAGGTGGCTTCAGTTCGACCATCAATGGCCCATGGCATCATGCCCACGTGCACCGGTAGCTTGATGGTAGCTGTGCCGGCAGCGGCGGTCCTCCCGCGGTCTGTGGCTCGGCTTGACGACGCAACAGCACCAAACAAGGAAAGGGACAGCGAGGTTGGTTGGGAAAGGTGCAGCACGATGGCGAATTCGACCGGAGGAGCGAGGAGGAAGAACCGGCGGTGGAGGAGGACCTCCCTGTGGTCATCCATGGAGGACGAGTGAAGGAGACAGGGAACATGAGCGAGAGAAAATGGGAGAGAGCGAGAGGTGAGGGGCGAGCGCTCGGTTTGCATTTACAGGGACACGGGCGAGGTGGCGAGCATGCGAGGTGCAAGGCAACCACGCGGTGCACGCGACCTGAGCCTGGTCGGCCATGACGGCACCCTCTAGTTCGATCGGTCAGTTAGCTTCCAGGCAAATTCAAAAGACACCGAAAATACGACTGAAACTGCCCACTTTCCCATCCTCTTTCTCCCGATCCGATTGTCCATTGATTTCGGTGCAAGAGACAAAACTGTATATCTTCGCGAGGTAAACAAGATTGCTTTAAGGATCCAGAGCTAACTCGACATGGATTGGGAGATATGGAGTTGCAAAGAAGGGCACCTCAAAACCGAAATCTGCAGTCCAATTGAAGGCCGACTGAACCTACCTTCTTCTCCCCTCTCTATCTCCTAATCCATGTACTTATTTGATCAACAATTTTCATCATCCGCTAGATCTACATGAGTACTCCAACTTTTGTTAAAGGAGTTTGGCCATATTCGAAATGGTTTGCAAACTAAAATTCACCAAAGATAGGTACCCGAAAACGAAATCCCGAAATTCCGTCATCCCAGACTTAACCAATTTTTCGTCCCTGAAAACAGCACAAGATTCGATTTTGCGAACCCTATTTGACCAAGCTAGGAACAAAATTGGCTCTTGCTCATTAAACAAAGTTTGTTGTACTCAAACCAAACTACAATTATTATTTAAGTATCAATGTTTGAATCAGCTTGTGTTGCAAGATATAAAGCTCCAACTAAGGCACTTAGCACTAAAACAGCATAAGGACTTAGCCAAATTTTCCAAGTGCCAATCAGCCCCTATTCCTGGCTTGTGGGCCACCTTTGAGATTGTTCTGTTCATTTTTATGAGATGATCATTAAACAACTTTTGTTCCATAACAAATTTTCTACAACTTTGTTTAAGGGTGCAGCTACAGAAAAACACTTTTAGCTACCCTTTTAAAATAGTCAAGCAACTATGCTCTCTAGGTCAAACAAGGTCAAATCAAGGTCAACTATCACTTAGAGACTTAATTAGTCAACATGGTCAACATGAACATTGCTCCATTAAGTGTCCTAAGCATAGTTAAGGTATTGTAGAGGCTAAATATACACACCGTGCATAGGTTGCACAAAAGTGTAGGCCTCACATGCACTGAAACATAGAAATTACTATAATTGCAATGCTTGTTTCAAAGCTCTGTTTCACTTGTTTCATAATGTTGTTGCAAGGTACATGCTACACATGTTTCACTAGGTTGTTCCACATATTTCCTAGATGTGTTTCACATGTTGCACTTGTATGTTGCATAAGCACCAGTTCACATGGAATGTAAAACATGTTTCCTGGTTTCAGAAGTATGTTTCAGTTATAATCCAAACAAGCATATAACTTATCATTTCATGTGACTTTTTGATTCCAAACTTCATGAAACTTTTCCAGGGATCAATATAGATAGGTACTAAGGTGAGACACATGAAGATATTGCCATAACACCACCCAAGCATATATCTTGAAAATGTCCTATATGTAAAGCAAAGGAGTAACATCCAAGTTTAGATTAGGCTCACCTCCACTTAATCTATCATGTTTGAGCTCAAACCCACTGCTTAGTGAATGACAAACACTGGGGTGTTATGGTCACAACCATCCGGTCTGGTGTCCCCCTTTAAGCCCAAAGAGAGCTCGGGATCTACTCCACGCAGTTTCTCTCGGCTTGCTTGCGTGTGCCGATGGCGAGACGTCACTTTTTGCCATCGACAATGGCGGTTTGGGGAGTCCAATCTATGGTCTGTGTTCGCTAGAATCTAGGAAGGTATTGCAGCAGTGTGGATGGACCTTGATGTTGTCATGGAGCCAAAGAAGCTTTGTTTTGACACACTTAGTGTCAGGCTCTATCGTCTTAGACCGGCCTTCACCAGGTGCACTTCTAGAGGCTTCTTGGTGGAGAAGGCATCCGGCTTGAGGGACTGATGAGTGGGCCCATGAGCCCCCAAGCCCCTGAAGCCAGCAGCGGGGTTTGTCCCTTTGTGTCATGCCCTGTGCGTGACCCTGTCGGAGGAGTGGTTGACAGCACCGCACCTGTTGGGTAACGCTAGGGAGCCCCGGAGCCATGGATGCTCGGGGCACTTGACTCTAGCCTGGGCCTTAGCTAGCGCTAAAGGCCAAAGGCCAAGGACTATGTTTAGACTCCTATCGATCGGGAGCCTGAGGCTCACGTGAGACCCCAAGCCCCAAGCAGAGGTAGAGGGCGTGCTTAGGCTTGGCCCAGTCCTTAGCTAGAAGGTGCAAGTGAGCACACCTGAGGGGTGTAGCTCCTGAGCCCTTGAGCGATCCTAGAGGGATTGGTCGGGGGTCCTTTGGACGAAACCACTTGCTTTGGGAGTTTAACATACCCCTATGTTAGGATCTCGTCAACCGATTTCTTTGTTTGTGCTCTCAATGACATGTCACTATGGATGGATTTATTTTATGGAATTGTGTCTTAGCAGTGATGTATATGTTCATACATTGTGTATATATGACCCAGATCTGGTGCAATTGAAATAATATTTGTATTATTATTACAATTGTAAGTGCATTTGCCCCAATTGTGGATTTTGGTGTACTAATGACATCCAAATTAGGGACTAATGAAATTGTTTAAGTAATATTGCAATTTTTAGTCCCTCGAAAGAATTAAAGGATGGCTTAAAAAGAAAAGGCATCCCGCAACTATAGAAGGATCAAATGCGACCAAACTCAAGTGGCTAAAATATGTTTTATCTTTGAAAATTGAGTTTAGGGTTTCACCATACTATAAAGAAGGATGCAATTCTAAATGGTCTGAAGAAGATGGAGTGCTTAGGTACCTAACTAAAATATATTGAGAGACTCTTTCACTACACTAACACCTTGGGGTATTTCTCAAGTGTTTGGCATTGGAAGTTCTGGCATTTGAAAGCCCCGCCAAGCCTTGTAGCTCTCACCTAGCCCTTAGATGCCTATCCTTTAGGTGTTGTGAAGTTGTACGAAGTTGTTTCCAACTTGCTTTGTCAGAAGCTCCGATAGGCGTCAGAAGTTATGATGATCTAGTGAGTAGTGCAGTTTGTAAGGGTATACCCTTGGAAGTTCTGATGGTTGTTGAAATTAAATTTTGACAAGTCTTGTGTGTGTAGCCTGTTGACTAGTTTTTCCTATTTCCCTTGCAAAAACCCTAGTTGTCAAAAGTTTCGACATAGATCGCTGGAAGTTCCGACAGGCACAAAAATGGTCAGTTTGAGCTGGACCTATACATACTTATCCCCTTCTCTTGTGACCATTGCCCACTCATTACTGTCAGTGTCTAGAGGACTGGGTGTCTAAACAGAGTGATAAGGGAATTAATATCTGCATGTCTAGGCTTTGATGGTGTGGAAAGCAAACACAAGGATGTATATTCGTTCAAGAATAAACGGCCATACATCTAGTGGGTTTCGATGTGGCTCGTGTCGCCTTGCACTGGGGTTCTCATAGTAGGGGTTACAAGCTTTTGAGAGAGGGAGCAGATCCCAGGTCTCTTGTGAGTGGTGGTGCGTGGTGTGTGGTTTCGATTGAGGTGGGCTCTAGCTATTGTTGCTTGATCGCGTGATCCCCCTAGACATGGCCCCTGCCTCCCCTTTTATAGTTTCTAAGGGGAGGGCTCAGGTTACATTTGTGGTAAAGGGGTGAAAACGTGGAGAATGAAAGAGAAAAACAAAAAGGTGGCCTCGGGCGTGGTCGTCCTCCTCCTTATCCGGTGGGAGCAGTTCCCCTGTGGCATGGAGATGTACTAGACATTGATCTTTTGGCCCCTCCATCCACTAGTGTGACGTGTCGTGGCCATGCCTTGACCTATTCGCCTCTGTACCATGAAGGTGGTGGCGCGTGTGCCTGGATTTTCATAGCGAGGAGGTTAGTGGCGCAGTTGCTGTCACCCTCGTTGCTGTGGAGGTATGGATGTCGTCATGGTAGAGTGACCAGGGTCATGTTGAGTCAGGGCGTGGTTCCCATGCTCCTGTTGACTATGTACGGTCATGTCCATCCCATTGATGGGAGCGAGTGCCATAGTTAGGGGCCCCCCGTGGCTCCCCGTCTTGCCTGAGGGTTCCACGTGCCCCTCAAGTGAGGTGAAAACGCGCTGCCGGGGGGGGGGGTCAGACACTTTTGATGATGCGATGGGAGCTTGGGTGAGGCAGAGAGATGTCGCCCGAGATACCAGTTGTCGACAAAACCTGGTCGGCAGTCTACCGAGGGGTATGCCCAACGTAGTAGATTGTTGGCAGACAGGTGTGTAAGCCACGAATGAGATGGTGATGCAGAACAACACGCGAGTTTACCCAGGTTCAGGCCACCATATGGGCGTAATACCTTACGTCCTGCTCTACTTTGTTATTGCTGTCTTGAACAATGTATTACGAGCTAGATTGCCCTACAGTATGTTTCGATGTTTTTGAGGGGGGTCCCCTGCCCTCCTTATATAGTCCAGGAGGCAGGGTTACAGATCTAAAAACTAATCTTAGCCGGTTACAATTGTCATACAGAACTGGATAAGAATTCCTAATCTAACCGACCAAGACCTTTCTTGATTCCCAAGTCTGGTTTGATGCCTTGCGTGAGACTCCATCCCGATGATCTGGATCGCGTGTCGTCATGTAATGGGCTGGACCGTCTGGTCTAGGCTTGCCCATGTCTAGCCATAAGGGTATAGGGGTTTATACCCCCACAGCTAGTCCCCGAGCACTATGTATTCTGTATCGACACACTGTCTTAGTCTTCTTCAACTTGTGAGGTTCGTCTTCACATCACCTTGAAATGTTAGCCGAGCATGCGCTAGTATTCCGTCTGGATCAGAAATCAGTAAACCATGATTGTAGATGAAGATTGCAGTTGTCGATAAAGATTGCATAGTGGTCCAAAAAAGAAAAAAATTCTTTCTTGGTGAAGTGTACTCACTTGTATTTCTGAGAAGAAATGTAAGTGTGCGTACTTGATGGAAGTAACTTATGAAAAATTCCAGATCGTAGGGGTTGAACAATAGAAACAATTCACCGTCAGGTGAAGTGTACCCACTTAGTCCCCGAGCCTGGTAACAAGTGACGTAGGCACGTGATGCCAGGGTCTAAAAAAGAATCCTCAAGAACCAATGATCATTATGCACCGTCAGGTGCATCATATATGATGTAGTCCCCAAGCTTGCTAGAAGGCAAAAAACGAGTCTTGTAGCAAGGTCTAAGAATATCAAGCGTCCATCGACTGTATGCAAGCATAGTACATGTAGTCGAGCAAGATGAATCCTGGTGCAGGAACTGGTGTAACAAGTCCCCGAGCTCGAAGGTCTAACGAATAGTCCTCGAGCTCGGAGGTCTAGCTATGAGTCCCCGATCTCGGAGGTCTGGCAAAGAGTCCCCGAGCATGGAGGTCTAGCGTCGTGTCCCTGAGCTCAGAGTTCTAGCAACGAGTCCCCGAGCTCAGAGGTCTGGCGACGAGTCCCCGAGCTCGGAGGTCTAGCGACGAGTCCCCAAGCTCAGAGGTCTGGCAACGAGTCCCCGAGCTCAGAGGTCTAGCTGTAGGTCCCAGAGCACGCTAGTCTAATGAGTCCCCTGTAAGGTCCAAATATGCTAGAGGGGGGTGAATAGCCTAATTAACACTTCTACAAGAATTACTTAACCACACGTTAGTACGAAAGGTGGCGAAGCAAAAGCACTAGCTCTAACTATTTAAGCAAGCCACAAGTCTAGTACAAGGTTATTCACTAAACACAACAACAACAACTACAAGCTATAAACAATAAGTAATACGAGAGAAGAGCTTCGAGTGATTATACCGCCGTGTAGAGATGAGAAGTATCAATCAATCAATAACACAAGATAAATCCTCGGGAAGAGAATGACACAAGAATTTATCCCAAGGTTCACTTGCTTCCCGGCAAGCTACTCCCCGTTGTGGCGATACACCCACTTGTCGGTTCGCGAGCTAATCGACTATCAAGAGTCAAGCCCTCGGCGGGCGCCGCACAACTGCACACAAGATGGGGATCCTCCAAGCCACAAGCTTCACTAGAGTATCCAATTTGCGAACTCCCGCGGGGAAGGATCAAGAACCCCTTACAACACTTGGCGAAGGCTCCAACAATCTCCAATTGTGAGCTCAATCACCTCCGCTGCTCCAAGCCGTCTATCGTGTCGGGAAACACGGAAGAGTAACAAGAAATCCGCAGCAACTCAAAGATCAAGTGCCTCTAGAATGCAACTCTCAAGCAATGCACTTGAATCTCACTCAATCTCACACAAGATGTGCAACTAAGCAAAGAGATGAGTGGAGGGGTTGTTCTCTAGCTCAAAGTATGTCTCTAGGTCTCAAAATGTGCAAGAGTTACCCTCAAACCCTGGCCAATGTCTATTTATAACGAAGGGGTACGCAGCTAGCCGTTAGGAACTCAAACAGCCGAAATTGCGCTGACCGGATGCGCTGGTCATACTCACCGGACGTGCTGGTCACACTGACCGGATGCGTCGGTCACACTGACTGGACACGCTGGTCGCGCAACGGCTAATTTTCGAAACACTGATCGGACGCGCTGGTCCAGCAACTGACCGGACGTGCTGGTCAAGCCTGAGTAGCACACAACGAAACAGCGACCGGACGCGCCCGATCGTACATGACCGGACGCGCCTCGCGTCTGATCATCACTCCTGCGCTCTCTGCCCCTCTGGACGCCTGACCGGACGTGCCGGTCCCATGAAGGACCGGACGCACCGGTCGCGCGCTATGCTTCTGTGCACATGTGAACTGACCGGACACGCTGGTCAGGCCAGACCAGCGTCCGGTCACTAACCCTAGGCGCACTGACCGAATGAACTGACCGGACGCGCTGGTCAAACCATGACCGCGTCCGGTGCAGCGTCCGGTTACCACAGTGACCTCTGTTTGCCTCCGTTTCTTTTCTGATTTCCGATGCAGTAGAAAATAGGCGTTTCACTTCTCCAAAAAGCGTCGAATCCCGCCTCGCAAGCTCGGCGAGAGAGAGAGAGAGAGAGAGGAACCCAAACCCCTCTCTATCGCTTAAACTCCACTGCCTTCGCAAATGTGCTAACACCACCAAGTGTACACCACTATGTGCATGTGTGTTAGCATTTCACAAACATTTTCCAAGGCGTTATGTTAGCTCTCTGCTAGATCCTAATGCATATGCTCAAGACATTGATCTAGTGGCACTTGATTTCCGAGCTAACCATGATTGCCCCTCTTGATAGTCGGCTATGTATCCTAAACCCGGTCAATCACTTCTCTACTCATCTTAGACCGGCAAAAGGAAAAACCCCTATGGTTATACCTTTGCCTTGTGCTCTTAGATCCTTCTCTTTCACTTGATCATCATGTCCATCATATTATGTGCATCTCCACCATGATCGTCCTTTCATGTCCATACACCATCTCTTTGTGATCTTGTGGCCACCACTCCTTGCCACATACACCTTCATCACATGTGTTGCTTGTGCCTAACTCAAAAACACTTAACACATGGCATTAGCAACTTGGTGTCATTAATTACCAAAACCAAACTTGGGCTTTCAATCTCCCCCTTTTTGGTAATTGATGACAACCATCACAAAGATATGAAATGAAATCAATTTTCAATTTCGATAGTAATAGCTCCCCCTACATATGTGCTTCCATGAGTTTGGTTCAATTGTGCACGTATGTATGGATATGAATTTTGGGAGAGTTATTACTATCAAATTGATGCTAAGGTATATAGAATGGACCTTTGAAGCGTGATACCAATCGGAGTTGCCTTTATATACCATCCTTAGCATCGATGTAGCTAGACACCACTTGAAATACATCACTTGTAAAGATCACAAACACTAAAGTACCCCGTGAGATCAACATTATAAGCAAAGGTGTCTAGATACCGCTTGTAAACCTACTCTCAACAAATCATCATTCAAATTCTAGTTCTAGCAATCACCATTCAATCATGAATATCGAAATTAAATTTGCAATGCAACACATCATCATGTTAATGCACATACAAATGCAACAAATGATTCATGAGCTTGCTCCCCCTACTTGTGTGCTCAATTTTAATTGATTCCTTTCTCCCCCTTTGTAACTTAACTTTTTATCTTTGTGACTTTTCTCTCTCCCTTATTATAACTTATTCTCTCTTTGCAATATCTTTATGACTTTTCTCTCCCCCTTTGTCAACAATCACCAAAAAGGTGCCAATTTTAGTGAGAGATAAGTCAATCAATATGAGGGAGTCCAAATTATGGTTCAATCTAGATCACTTGCCTAGAATATGTAATTCGGTTTGACCCAAGGACAAGCTTCTTCACACCTCATAAAGTATAAGGGTTATCTTGACCATGTTGAATTACACATCATGAGCTCGTTTACTAGATTCAACACTAGGTTTGCAAGCCCACAAACATGTCATATGCTACCACTAGATCAATCAAACATAGAAGCAATAGTGGTCCATATATACATCAAAATCATTTGATTTTCATGAATGAGCTTATTAGTCATGCAAATATGTCTATATGTGCTAACCATGTCCTTAGCAAAGTATGAATGAAATGCCAAACAACTTTACCTTGCTATGTTGGAGGAGAGGCATGTCATATAAGAATGTGGGGGTGCACTCATTTCAAGTTGGAGAAGTCAAGTATGTTCAATTCATTCTTCAACTTGTAAAACCTTTTCTCATCAAGTGGCTTTGTGAATATATCGGCTAGTTGATCTTTGGTGCTAATGCTATCAATGCTAATATCACCCTTTTGTTGATGGTCTCTTATGAAGTGATGCCTTATGTTGATGTGCTTGGTTCTTGAATGTTGAACCGGATTTTGAGTCATCTTGATAGCACTTTCATTGTCACAAAATAATGGTACATTCTTGAATTTGATTCCAAAATCATTCAAGGTGGCCTTCATCCAAAGCAATTGTGCACAATAACTACCAACACTAATGTATTCGGCCTCGGCGGTAGATAGTGCAACACTATTTTGTTTCTTTGATGACCATGAAACAAGAGACCTTCCAAGCAATTGACAAGTGGCACTTGTGCTCATCCTATCAATCTTGCAACCACCATAGTCGGAGTCCGAATATCCAATTAACTCAAAATTAGACCCCTTGGGATACCATAATCCAACATCATGAGTGCCCTTAAGATATCTCAATATTCTCTTGGTTGCTTTCAAGTGACTTTCTCTAGGTGAAGCTTGATATCTTGCACACTTGCACACACTAAACATCACATCCGGCCTAGAAGCGGTGACATAGAGCAAACTTCCAATCATAGACCGGTATAGCTTTTGATCTACCATGTTTCCACTAGCATCAATACCTAATTGATCATTAGTGCCCATTGGAGTACTCATTGGCTTAGCATCTTGCAATCCAAACTTCTTGATCATGTCCTTGATGTACTTGCCTTGACTTACAAAAGTGTCATTCTTCATTTGCTTGATTTGAAGTCCAAGGAAGTAACTAAGCTCTCCAATCATAGACATTTCAAACTCATTAGCCATCATATTTCCAAACTCTTCACAAAAGTCTTGGTTAGTTGATCCAAAGATAATGTCATCCACATAGATTTGCAACACAAACAAGTCATTTCCAAGCTTCTTGGTGAAGAGAGTGGTGTCAACCTTTCCCATCTTGAAACCTTTAGAGAGGAGAAAGTCCCTCAACCTCTCATACCATGCTCTAGGTGCTTGCTTCAAACCATACAGTGCCTTCTTTAGCTTGTAAACATGGTCGGACTTCTTATCATCTTCAAAACCGGGAGGTTGCTCAACATAAACTTCTTCATTGATGTAGCCATTGAGAAATGCACTCTTGACATCCATTTGATAGAGCTTGATGTTGTGTGCACAAGCATATGCTAATAAGATTCTAATTGCCTCCAATCTTGCAACCGGTGCATATGTCTCTCTAAAGTCAAGACCCTCAACTTGAGTGTATCCTTGTGCTACTAATCTTGCTTTGTTCCTCACAACCATGCCATCTTGATCTTGCTTGTTTCTAAAGACCCACTTAGTACCAACCACATTGTAGTTCTTTGGCCTCTCAACAAGTTTCCAAACTTGATTTCTAGTGAAGTTGTTTAGCTCTTCATGCATGGCATTTACCAATCGGAATCTTTCAAAGCATCTTCTAATTTCTTAGGTTCTTCAAGTGACACAAATGAGTAATGCTCACAAAAGGATGCTAGCCTTGATCGAGTTTGAACACCACTTTGAATTCCACTAATGATTTGGTCCAACGGATGATCTCTTGCAATGATAGTAGGTTGGAGTATTGGGAGTTGATTGCTTCCACTTGCTTGACCTTGAACTTGAGCTTCATCATGAGAACCACTAGAGCTTGCTTGATTTGTATCAATTTGCACATTTTGGTTCATCACATGAATATCATCATCATCAACTTGCCTTAGCCTAACATCACCAATGTCTATGTTCTTCATTGCATTTGACAATTGATCTCCTCTCACATCATCAAGGTTTTGAGCTTCATTTTGAGGCCCTTGGGTTTCATCAAACTCAACATCATGAACTTCTTCCAAGGTGCCATTTGTGAGATTCCAAACTCTATATGCCTTGCTTGTGGTAGAATAACCAAGTAAGAAACCTTCATCACATTTCTTTTCAAACTTGCTCAATCTAGTGCCTTTCTTGAGAATATAGCATTTGCAACAAAACACTCTAAAGTATGCAATGTTGGGCTTTCTTCCATTCAATAGCTCATATGGTGTCTTCCCAAGCTTTTCATGGCAATAGAGACGGTTGCTACAATAGCAAGCCGTGTTGATGGCTTCACTCCAAAATGAATGACTAACATTGTATTCACTAAGCATTGATCTAGCCATATCAATCAAGGTTCTATTTTTCCTTTCAACTACACCATTTGATTGAGGAGTGTATGTTGGTGAGAATTGATGTCCAATACCAAAATCATCACACAAATCTTCAATTCTTGTGTTCTTGAACTCACTACCATTGTCACTTCTAATCTTCTTGATGGTAGTCTCAAATTCATTTTGCACTCTCTTGACAAAAGACTTGAATAGATCATAAACATCACTCTTGTCATAGAGAAAGAACACCCAAGTATATCTAGTGTAGTCATCAACAATCACAAAACCATACTTGTTGCCACCAATGCTAGTGTATGTTGTTGGCCCAAATAAGTCCATGTGCAATAACTCAAATGCCTTTGAAGTGCTCATTTCACTCTTACTAGGATGTGAATTTCCAACTTGTTTGCCGGCTTGACAAGCACTACATGGTTTATCCTTTTCAAAGGTCACATCTTTCAAGCCTCTAACTAAGTCATGCCTCAAAAGTTTGTTCAATTGTTTCATTCCAACATGACCAAGCCTTCTATGCCATAACCATCCCATACTAGATTTACTAAGCAAGCATGATGTTAATTGTGTCTCACTATCATTGAAGTCAACCAAGTATAAGCTACCATGTCTAAATCCTTTGAATATCAAATTTGATCCATCAACACTTATGACTTCAACATCATCACTACCAAATATGCACTTGAAGCCAAGATCACAAAGTTGTGCCACCGATAAAAGATTGAAATCCAAGCTCTCAACTAGAAACACATTAGATATACTCATGTCATTTGAGATAGCAATTTTACCAAGCCCTTTGACCTTGCCTTTCTTGTTGTTGCCGAAAGTGATAGCATCAAAACCACCATTTTGACTTGTATCAATTGATTTGAACATACAAGAATCCCTGGTCATATGTTGAGTGCACCCACTATCAAGCACCCAATGCCTTCCTCCAGCTTTGTAATTGACCTACAAGACAAGATCAATTCTTTTTAGGTACCCAAACTTGTTTGGGTCCTCCAAGGTTAGTGACCAAGCTCTTAGGTACCCAAATGGCTTTCTTCTTTGAGCCCATCCATGGTGTACCAATGAACTTAGCATGAACACCATTTGTACCCTTGGTAAGCATATAGAAAGAATCAAACTTAATTGAGGATACATTAGCATTTGATTTCTTATTCATGCATTGTTGCTCTATGTGACCAACTTGCTTGCAACTTTTGCAATAGCTACCATTGTTCTTCACAAAACGAGTCTTGTGAGGAGCAAAAGTGGCCTTGCCCTTCTTGGGGTTATAGCCTAATCCCTCTTTATAGAGAGAAGCTCTTTGGCTACCCAAGCACATAAGCAAGCGGTCCTCACCACCATAAGCCTTAGCTAAGGTGTGATTGAGCTCTTTTACCTCCTTCTTGAGATTTTCATTCTCAACTATAAGTGTGGAGTCACAAGTGAAACCATCACTACTAGATGAGGATGATGTAGATGCGCTACATGAAGGGTTAGTGGGAGCAACAATAATAGGCTTATGAAAAGTTTCATCAATTATATCACATGATATGCCTATGTTGCAAGTTTTAGCTTTCTCAACATTAGTTGGTATGTTTTCACATTTTTCAACTAGAGAGAAATGAGCTTCTTCAAGCTTAGTGTGAGACTTTTGAAGCTTCTTATGGTCTACCTTTAGACTCTCATAAGATGCCCTAAGCTCATCAAGTTCTTGCATAAGGTTTTTCTTTTCCTTAAGCAAGCCCTTGCACTCCTTTCTAGATTCTTTAAAATGTTGAGTGCAATCTTCTAGCATAGTGATTAGTTCATCTTTAGTGAATTCTTCTTCATCACTATCACTATCACTAGTATTATCATGATCACTCTCATCGTCGGATGATACCTTAGCGGCCTTAGCCATGAAGCACGATGGAGTGTCGAAGAGGGAGAGCTTCTCTTGGATGGCAATGCTAGCATGTCCCTTCTTCTTGCTCTTGTTGTCATCCTCATCATCACTTGAGGAATCATCACTATCCCATGTAGCAACATGAGAATCATTCTTCTTCTTATAAGAGCTCTTCTTCTTTTCTTGCTTCTTCTTCTCCTTCTTGATAGCATCTTCATCATCACTATCATAAGGACACTTCGCAATGAGATGATCCTTGCTATGGCATCTAAAGCATCTCATGGTATGCTCACTCTTCTTGGATGAGTTCTTCCTCCTTCTTGCACGATAGCCTTTCTTCTTCATGAATTTGCCAAATTGCTTGACAAAAAGAGTCATCTTCTCATCAATGTCATCACAATCACAAGAGCTTGAGTCTTCATCACTTGATGATTCAATCTTGAATTTGCCCTTGGATGTGGTGGCTTTGAATGCCACACTCTTCTTCTTTTCATCATCTTTCTTCTCATTTTCTTTCTTCTTCTTCTTGACCAACTCATCCTTCTCATCATCTTCTCTATATGAATCATCGGTCATCACTTCTTGGAATATTTGTTGAGGAGTTGAATCCTTCAATGTAGTCCTCACTAGCACGGTGATCAATGTATCAAATCTCTTGGGTAGACTTCTCAAGAACTTCATAGAGAATTGATTATCCTTGACCTCCTCACCAAGTGCCTTGAGCTCATTGACAATGACTTGCAACCTATGAAACATCTCTGGTACACTCTCATCATCTTGCATCTTGAAGCTTAAAAATTTTTCTTGCAAGATATATGCTTTAGCGGTCTTTGTGCCTTCGGTGCCCTCAAATGTTTCTTCTAGCTTGGCCCAAGCATCATGAGCAATCTCAATGTTCTTTACTTGCTCAAAAGTCTTGTCATCTAATGCCTCATAAAGAGCACTAATGGCAATGTCATTGCATTGGAGCTTCTTCTCTTCCACCGGAGTAGGTGCTTCCAGATTAGCAACCTCAAATTTTGTTTCGGTGACCTTCCACACTTCTCTATTGATTGACTTTAGGTGTGCAGTCATCTTAACCTTCCAATATGCATAATTTGTGCCATCAAAGTGAGGTGCCTTCTTCGTGTTGTTGATGTGCAAGCTTAATTGAGCCATTTCTTTTTCACCGTAGGTTGTTAAGCCTCAAATAAACGGTGCCTCGGCTCTGATACCACTTGTAAGGTCCAAATAGGCTAGAGGGGGGGTGAATAGCCTAATTAAAACTTCTACAAGAATTACTTAACCACACGTTAGTACGAAAGGTGGCGAAGCAAAAGCACTAGCTCTAACTATTTAAGCAAGCCACAAGTCTAGTACAAGGCTATTCACTAAACACAACAACAACTACAAGCTATAAACAATAAGTAATACGAGAGAAGAGCTTCGAGTGATTATACCGCCGTGTAGAGATGAGAAGTATCAATCAATCAATAACACAAGAGAAATCCTCGGGAAGAGAATGACACAAGAATTTATCCCGAGGTTCACTTGCTTCCCGGCAAGCTACTCCCTGTTGTGGCAATACACCCACTTGTCGGTTTGCGAGCTAATCGACTATCAAGAGTCGAGCCCTCGGCGAGCACCGCACAACCGCACACAAGATAGGGATCCTCCAAGCCACGAGCTTCACTAGAGTATCCAATTTGTGAACTCCCGCGGGGAAGGATCAAGAACCCCTTACAACACTTGGCGAAGGCTCCAACAATCTCCAATTGTGAGCTCAATCACCTCCGCTGCTCCAAGCCGTCTACCGTGTCGGGAAACATGGAAGAGTAACAAGAAATCCGCAGCAACTCGAAGATCAAGTGCCTCTAGAATGCAACTCTCAATCAATGCACTTGAATCTCACTCAATCTCACACAAGATGTGCAACTAAGCAAAGAGATGAGTGGAGGGGTTGTTCTCTAGCTCAAAGTATGTCTCTAGGTCTCAAAATATGCAAGAGTTACCCTCAAACCCCGGCCAACATCTATTTATAACGAAGGGGTACACAGCTAGCCGTTAGGAACTCAAAAAGCCAAAATCACGCTGACCGGACACGCTGGTCGTACTCACCGGACGCGCTGGTCACACTGACCGGACGCGCCGGTCACACTGACCGGACGCGCTGGTCGCGCAATGGCTAATTTCCGAAACACTGACCGGACGCGTTGGTCGTGCAGACCGGACGTGCTGGGTGCGACCGGACGCGCTGGTCCCACAACTGACCGGACGCGCTGGTCAAGCCTGAGTAGCGCACAATGAAACAGCGACCGGACGCGCCCGATCATACATGACCGGACGCTCCTTGCGTCCGATCATCACTCCTGCGCTCTCTGCCCCTCTGGACGCCTGACCGGACGCGTCGGTCCCGTGAAGGACCAGACGCGCCGGTCGCGCGCTATGCTTCTGTGCACATGTGAACTGACCGAACGCGCTGGTCAGGCCAGACTAGCGTCCGGTCACTAACCCTAGGCGCACTGACCGAATGAACTGACCGAACACGCTGGTCAAACCGTGACCGTGTCCGGTGCAGCGTCCGGTCACCACAGTGACCTCCGTTCGCCTCCGTTTCTTTTCTGACTTCCGGCGTAGTAGAAAATAGGCGTTTCACTTCTCCAAAAAGCACCGAATCCCGCCTCGCTAGCTCAGCGAGATGGAGAGAGGAACCCAAACCCCTCTCTACCGCTTAAACTCTACTACCTTCGCAAATGTGCTAACACCACCAAGTGTACACCACTATGTGCATGTGTATTAGCATTTCACAAACATTTTCCAAGGCATTATGTTAGCTCTCTGCTAGATCCTATTGCATATGCTCAAGACGTTGATCTAGTGGCACTTGATTTCCGAGCTAACCGTGATTGCCCCTCTTGATAGTCAGCTATGTATCCTAAACCCGGTCAATCACTTCTCTACTCATCTTAGACCGGCAAAAGGAAAAACCCCTATGGTTATACCTTTGCCTTGCGCTCTTAGATCCTTCTCTTTCACTTGATCATCATGTCCATCATATTATGTGATCTCCACCATGATCGTCCTTTCATGTCCATGCACCATCTCTTTGTGATCTTGTGGCCACCACTCCTTGCCACATACACCTTCATCACATGTGTTGCTTATGCCTAACTCAAAAACACTTAACACATGACATTAGCAACTTGATGTCATTAATTACCAAAACCAAACTTGGGCTTTCATCCCCGAGCTTGGAGGTCTGGCTGCAGGTTCTAGAGCTCAGAGCTCATGCTATAGGTTCCAGAGCACGCTGGTCTAGCGAGTCCCCGAGCTTGGAGGTCTGGCTGCAAGTTCCAGAGCTCAGAGTTCTGGCTACAGGTTCCAGAGCACACTGGTCTAGCGAATCCATCACCACGCTGTCGCGGTATCTCTCTTTCTTTTTTCTTCTTTTCATGTTCATTGTTTTTTGACTGGTCTAATCTGACGCGCTGATGACGTGGGCGGCGATGCAGTTCCTTTCTGGCGCATCATGTGAACAGTGACCCAGTGTTTGTAATAAGACACGTTTGGGTCACATACCAAACGGCGCCAAAATCATATGGACGCATTTTTTGCGGTGGAAATCTGTCAGTTACTGCAAATCTTGCGCCACGTGCCCCATTCTTTCAGAAACTGAATCGACCCTGCCTCTTAAAGATTAGGAAAGGGAATGATTCCAATCTACTCACACTTGCATATCCGCAATCAACCGTCTTCTTGCTTTCGCCACCACCGCGCCATTGTCATCACAGAGCCCTCTCGAGCCCCAGTGCCACCACCATAGTGCAATCCACAATTGCCGCCGTAGGCATCAACAAAGTTACCCCAAGTTCCTCACGCACTGCCGCCGCTTGAATCGCCACCACCAAACCCTAGCCACTGGGAAGAGCGGTGCCCTCCTTTTCCTTCGTAGAAAGGAAGAATGGCCGTGAGGAAGACGAAGACAGAGGCCGAAGTTCGCAAGGAGATCATGAAGAAGGAGTGGAATATGTCAAAGTGCAGCCCACTAGTGCGGATTGGTGTGCTGCATGCCCAAGAACTGGCGGGATGGCGTGCACCAGATCTGGAGCCATTCCCGGACCCCAAAGGAGGTGAAATTGTTGTTTTTGAAGAATACTTTACTCATGGATTTGGTGTTCCTGTACATCCATTCTTGCAAGGGCTCTGCAACTATTATGAAATCAGTATCTGCAATCTGCATCTGAATTCTGTGTTGCTTGTCGCTTGCTTCATCCATCTCTATGAAGAATACGGTGGTTTCTGTAACACCTCAGGTGTTTAGCTACATAATTGCATTGCATTACATGAGCATAAGCATGCATCATTTCATGTTAATTCATGTGGTTGCAACAAATGTGAATTGTTTTTAAAGTTTTGTTTGACTCACATCATGTGACACTAGGTAGTTGGTGTAACTAAAAGGTAGAGTAGCTAATTATATCTCACAACACCTTAGTTATACTTAGGGTCACTCATGGAGCAAGGTTCATGTTGACCAAAATCACCAAAATGCCCTCCAAGGTGTAGTTGACCACCATTTAGCCCTAGGATGTTCTATTTTGACCAATTAAAAAGTCTAGTTTAGAGACCTTGCATGGAGGAGCACACTTAAGCAAAGTTGTAGAGAATTTCATAAGGAACAAAAGTTCTAATATGTCCATCTCATGAAAATGAACAGAACATCCTCAAAAATGGCCCATAAGTCAGTATTAGAGGCTGTTTTGGGACTTAGCAATTTTGGCTAAGTGTGAAGCTGAAAACCGTTTCACTGTACCTCACTTTGACAACTTGTAACTCACGAACCAGACCAAACCAGCCCTAACTCACATTGGCAAACTTGTAGTCCTTGTGTAGCTCTACAACATTGTCAACATGACCATCACCTAGTTCTAAATGGTTTAGGAGTTATGGTGTCTTGAAAATTGGGTTTCAGTCGGCCTAGTGACTGAAACTAGGTTTCAGTTTCCAAGTATACTACTTTGGAGCCCTGTAGTTTCAAATCCAGGCCGAACCAGTCCAAACTCCAATTGGCAAACTTGTAGCCCTCATGTAGCTCCGCAATTTTGGTATTGTCATCTTCTGCTAACTCGAGATGGATTAGGAGATAATCTGCATCAAACTTGCTCTGTCAGTCGCTGAATGCCGGTTTCGTTTCAGTCTGTCAGAGCAGTGTGGCCACGCGGTGGCAGCCGTACGCTGGCCGTGGCCCCACCAGTCCGACCGCGAGGGCTTCAAGGGCGCCACGATGCCGCCCCTAACCTCATTCGCGCCTCTGCCCTCTCTCTTGCTCCTCCCGAGCTCAGGCGGACGCCCCGAGCCGCATCGCCGCCGCGTGCCTTGTCGCGGCCATGAGAGCTCGCCGCCATACTCCTACCGGCCAAATCAACACCCCTCACACCACCACACTGCCCTGCACCTCCTCGACCAACCCGTGACATCAATCGAGCCCAAGGTGAGCCGCATTGTCGCTTCTGCCCGTTCCAAATGTCACCAGAGCTCCGCCGTGGTTGAGAGTCACCGTGGCCAGCACCGCACCGCACTCCTCCGTCTTCCCTCGCTCACGGTCCCTCTTCCCCTGCACACCTAGATGCTCGGGTGATGACGCTACCGCCAGTCTCGGTCCGGTCAAGCCGGAACACGGCCACGCACTGCCCGCCATGGCCGACGGCCAGGTGCTCACGTGGCCAAGCTGCTCCACCCCATCCCAATCCATTTGAGTAACCTCGGGAAGTCCGCCAGGGTTCTAGGAAGCGGGCGCACCCCTCTGCCGGCCATCTAGCGGCCGCAGCACGCCGGCGTACCGCCACGCGTTCGCTGCCGTCCGCCCTCACCGTCGGCAAGGGTGCTCCGGCGCGGTAGAGTTGGGAAAAAGTACATGCCTAGATGCGGTTTGGAGTGGAGAGCACGGTGGTATGCTCAGCTTGGCCAGGGGAGCCGCCGGCGGCGTGAATCCGCTCGCCGGAGCTCTCGGCTCGCCGCTCCCCTGTCCCCCTCTCGCTGACAGCGGCCCCCACCCTGGCAGACGCGTGCGCGCGGGCGGGAGGCCGAGCGGGCCGCGCCACTCGAGCTAGGCTGCGCTGGCGGGTCGGCCGGCCCAGTGCCTTTTTGATTTTTGGAAAATCCAGTTTCTTATTTTTTTACAGATTTGATTGATGTTTGTAATTTTCATATCTAGGGTTTGGTAGATCCAAAAATGGCGATCCAAATTTTGTTGGGCTCCAAATAAAGTGTAGGATCTAGGAAAAATATCAAATGCTTATGGGATGTTTAGTTTTCTGGATATTTAAATAGGTCTTTGAAATGTGTTTTAAATCACTTGCAAAATTGTTTAAATTTATCTCGAGTTTTAGTGTTCCAAAAATTATGAAATTTGGTGGGTAGACTAATTTATACTTGCTCTAGCTCTGGTAAAAATTTGGGCAGTAGTGCTTAAGTACTTTTCAAGTTATAATGCTATCTTGTTATTTTAAGAAATACTTAAATGAATTTTTGTAATTTTTCTACATGTGCAATGTTCATATAACTTTTTGGAGAATGTCTTGGTACCCTAGAGTGTCCAAAAAAATTAGGAAATCTGTTGTTTGACACTTTTTACTATGCCTTGTTATTTATACAAAAATCAGCCTTTTTGGCTTGGGAATTTTGTGTAGGAAGTTCCTGTGAATAAATTTAGTTCAAATTTTTACAGTAGCCTCTTTTTGGGTCAGAGAGTCTCCTGTAATTTTTGTAGAATTTTAGGAGCAGTTTACATATATGTTTGAAATTCCACTTAATTACTTAAGTAAATTAAGAAATAAATTTAAATAAATATTCTAGGTGGGCACACCTTACTTTCTGGTGTTTTTGTGACCTTTGTGAACTTGTAGTAGTATTAGTTTGGTCTTAGAGAATGTTTGCCACATAAATAATTATTTAATCTTTGCAATTCTAGGTTTTCTGGACAGCTGGTAGTATCTTTGGGTTTGACCCTTAATAAAAGTGGTTGATGGAAAACTTGTAAATACCAAAGTTGGAGTAAACTTGATAAATTAGCTTGTGTCAAAATTTGGGAGCATTTGGCTTAGTAGTTTAGGAGTTATTGCTGTTTTAAGTGACAGTCCAGAATTGACTGCTCTCTGTTGGGGGAGGACAGATTCTGGAACTTTGGAATTTCGACTAGGTAAACTTTGGAATTTAGTGTTGTGGTCTGAAAACATTTTGTGGTACATTTCTTAAGCTTTCCAGATTGTCTTAGATCATATCTTTTGGATTTGGGAATCTCCAGTTATGTTAGAAACAAGTAGCTGTTGTCCAGAATGTCTTACTGTGATAACCTAAGTAATATTACTCTTGTATTGTTAGGTGCTAGGGCCTTAACCGAAGAAGAATATCTATATCTTAGGTTGGGTAGATTGGGTAAGTACTTCTTCACCGGAGAAGAGATTTGCACGTACTGATAAAGTAACTTGATTAGATTATTGTTTTTATTTCTGAAATGCATTTCATTCCGAGCATGTTGCACCATTATGCACCCATGATATTTATTGTGCACTCATGCAATAGGTGTTCCGGAGGGGGTAACTCTCCTCGAATTCGAGCCAGTGGTTCCAGAGGAAGTCCAGGACCAGCCGGAGCAGCTAGAGGAAACAACCGGCGACAAAGCTCCTGCCGAAGATCTACCCGAGTGTCCTGACCACCGGCCTTCGACCTTTCTGAAAGGCAAGCCCCGGTGCATGCTGAACCTACTGATTTATAAATTAATCTTGAGTACTTTTAATTGTTACTGCATTAAGTTGTAAGAGTTATATGAAAACACTTGTTGCATTATACCTGTCCTTGTCCTGATATCGTACTTAATCCTATATTAGGTTTAGGCATGTGTCAATGCTTAGCCCTGCTTAGTACGGTAGAAGTCGGGTGATTTCCGGTCATCCGCGAGATGTAGGAAGGAGTCACGAGTGGCTTTATGGCTATCGTGGATGGAACCATGCTTAAAAATGAATTTGAGACCGGGCGGGAGTTCGATAGTACAGCCGCAAGACACTTCACGTCTTGGGTGTGGAGCTATGCCCGTCTGAGTCGTTTAAGGACAGATTCGCTGTACGTCCTTGAGTCATGTTGAACGCAGTCTAACACTTAGTTGGCCGGATAAGTCGTTTCGACCGCGAAGCCGAGTAATGTGGTTCAGGCCAGGAATCGAATGGTAGGTTGCTTCTTGGAGGAGAGAAAGGATGTTCTTGGGGACATTGGCGTGAGACCAAGGGGGGGGGTTAGAGTCCCTATCACCTGGCAGAGTGTCGCCCTTAGGGTCGCGACATTATTCGGACCCGCGATTCCTGAATCATACGAAACGGTGGCCTGTGCGACCCTGGCAGGGGTCTGCACAGTGAGTGTTAGAAATACCCCTCCAGCTGGATAGGAATTCGATTCGAATCGCCGTCGCTCCCGGTTAGTGAGCACTTGACTTGAGCAGCGGCAACGTAGATCTCATTAAATGAACCGGTGGTTAAGGGAATGATACAATGTTGCCACAATTCATACCTGCTCTGGATATAATGATGATAATTGTTTGATGGTAATCAAGTGCATGTTTAGTACAGGTGCTAAGATAGATGACATGTAAATGCTAAAAATAACTGCTAGTACAGGTTATAAGAGTCTCAATTACTTATGCCTTTATGCAAAAATGTGATGTCAGCTAGCCTCTTGTGAAAGCCTTGCATAATCCTTGGTGTCATCTTATTTCTGGTTTTCGACGGGTAAGTCTAGCTGAGTACATTCCAGTACTCAGGGTTTTATTCCCTCCTGTTGCAGATGATATGCTCTACCAAGGCTTCTGCAAAAATTGTCTCCACCCTGCGGGTGACGAAGACTAGATCACTTGGGCGTGATCATCTTTTATGAACTTTCCTGATGCTTTTGTGGGATGTTGATCAACAAGACTGGCAGTAGTTAAACAACTGGTGTGTGTTTGCTTCCGCTACTTTTATAAACTTGGTTTGTAATAATTGCGACTCCGTGTGTGTAAACTTATTTCCGAACTACTTGTGAAATGTAACGTATGATCTTGTATGTTGAATGATGCGATCCTGGTTGTAAGCAAGTTGGTTTGAAATCCTTCGTGGTTTCGATTGACTACCGGGATTATATGGGCTCAAGTTCGAAAATTTGAGCACTTCGGTGCTTATTTTTGTACTTGTGCTCTTATAATTTGGTCGGTTCTGTTACAGCTGGTACCGTTGCATAATTCAACATTAAACACACCGTACGAGTATTTAAAAACAGAAGTATTTGATTATGAAAGAGGGTTAAAACACAAAAAAATTATTTTTAGGTATGCCAGTGATCACATCCCTTAGCCCAAATAAGGACTCTTAGGTGGCTTATTATAAAGACTAACTTGGGGGCCTTGTTTGTTTTTGTTTCGTCGTCCATACGGGGTGATATTGTATGGATGCCATCCGCTTGGGTGGTGATGTATGGATCAATTGCCTCGACGCTCTAGTAAGTGTGAGTTGTGAGAGCATGATCGTCCAACCGGCGATCTAGGGGAGCGTAGTTTTGGTGACTTGCATGCTTACATGTTTAAACCATGTAATTACGTAAGCACTTAATTGTGGGAACCTTTATATCGGGTAGCTTTGATACTGAAGTATATACATCAGGGGATGTGTATATGGAAAGTATTTAAATTACTGCTTTCTTGTGTGCTTATATTAGGAAACTGTTGGGCTGAAATGAGATTTTTCTGCAGGTACACTAACAGCGTAACGAGTAGACCGATAGTTTCGCTTATATGAGAGAACGTATGTATGCCACCGCCTAGCATTAGAACTTTAGGTTTCTACTAAGGTGAGAGGGCGTACGGAACGTGCATGCATCATGTTTAATTATATCATACATATCATTTACTCCCTCCTTAAAAATTTCAATAGTCCCGACTAAATTAAATTTTGTATCCCCTAAATGATCCTCACTTTCAGTCGTATCTTGTTGCTACAGATGGCACGTACCAAGAGGACCGCTCGCAAGTCCACTGGAGGCAGGGCACCTCGTCACCAGCTCGCTCCACGTGAGCCCCGCCCTGAGCCTACTGAGGTGGAAAGGTTGAGGGCAGAGTTGGCTGAAGTGACTGCTGCCAGGAATGCAGCGCGTCAGCAACTAGAGCAAGTGATTCGTGATCGTGACCAGGAAACCCTTGCAGTCCAGAGATTGACAGTAGCAAACCGCAACTGTCAACGCATGTTGGTCCGTGTCATGAACCAGAGGGATGAAGCCTGGCACGAGGAGAACGTTCTGAGAGCTCGTCAGTTTGAGCTCGAACAGCAGTTGGAGAATGATGAAGAATACAATGACAATCTTCATGAAGAAGTGCACCGCCTGAACAACCAGCTAAATCCTCTGCTACCTAGAAATATCAACGCAGATGAGGACATGGGTTCGGGGATCTTCATGGCTGAAAATGATGATGAAGTGAAGGTCAACGGACCTCAAGATGCCGCATCAGAAGAAGCACTAGAAGAAGAAGAAGATGAGGAGTTGGAGCCTGTTAGTGATGAGGACGGCGGGGAGATCCTTGACACCGACTCTGAGGACGATGCTTAGAGTAGTTATCACGTAGCTATGATGTTAGGGTTGTCTTTTGTGCCCTCCCTGTGTTGGAGTGAGGCTTTGTAATAACTTGACTTTTGGGATGTAAGGTCGAACCCTATGTTTCCTTGATGTTTAGTTGGAACCTGTTAATTTCGATCGCAATTGGATGTCTTATTGTGTTGCGTTCGATGACGGTGTCACAATTAGCACCCTTCGGTGCCGCGACGAAACCGAGGGCCTCCTATGGCGCGCGACATAAGGCTGTGCTGCTTGGCACGCGCTGGTATCGAGGTGGCTAGTCATGATCCACCATGGAACTCTACCGTTGAGAAGTCTCTTTGTGGTCAGTTTGAAGTAGCCTTTCTCAGTCAACTAAAAACTTTGAAATCGAATCCAAGTACCGGGCGAAAGATAAAAAATCACGTAGATTTTAACGTAAACGGTTCAGTAACTGCTGTGCTCCTTGTGAGTGAGCCTTTATCAAAGTACATCTTGTTGGATTCTCTCGCATGATTGTGCCAATTGATCCGCTTGAATGGATTGTGCGGTTGTGATGAATTATTGTGCCATGATTATTTTGAGAAGTCTATTTCATGAAGTCAGTTTGACATATTTACAATAATTCATCTACAAACTTCCCACATCGTCAGTGCTCATTGGCTATGCATTTTGCAGATGTCGTACAATCTCCGTTGGGGTCGTGGCAATGAGGATGAGGAACAGCCACCCCCTCCACCACCACCTACCCCGGCTGAGTTAATGCAGACCGTGGTCGAAGGGCAGCGCATGCTGGCAGATGGTATGCGCCAGCTTGCCAACCGGGAGGCTCGTCATGGCCGCACTACTAGATTCTGACCCTAATGCATCCAGACCTTGGGCATCAAACACAAATCTGGTGCAATAGGTGCCTGCTATTGCATCAATGTTTAGATTTTGATGCAATATGTGGTCGTTATTGCATCACAAACGAGGTTGATGCGATAGCAACTCATGTGGATGCAATAGGTTTGATCTATCGCATCATATAGAACAAGGGATGCAATAGGTAGGAGTTATTGCATCAGACACATTGGGTTGCATTAGTATTGATTTTTTGATGCGATATGTAGATGGTATTGCATCCATTAAGATTATGGATGCAAGTGGGAAATACTATTGCAACGGATTTGTGTTTGATGCAACCGATATGTTGTGAGTAACGCGAAAATACCTTGTGCGTACCTAATAAGTGAATTGCTAATTTTAATTAAAATGACACGTGTAATAAGTAAATTGTTAAATTTTGTTAAAAAAACTTGAACCTAATAAGTGAATTGTTAATTAATAAAAAAACTATGAAAAAGTGCTGGAACCTAATAAGTGAATTGTTAATTAACAAAAATACTATGAAAAAGTGCTGGTTAGAGGAGTTGAACTCGCGCAACCTGGATTGTCCAGGTGGTGGAGTAACCACTACACTACTTGCACGTTGTTGTGTGAGGTAGTATATATTTTTGTTTTGACTCTATTTTTAGCGCCGTACACAGATTGGTTTCCAGAAACCGATGGTGATCAATCTGGACTCCTGGATCGTTACGTAGTATGTAGTCCGTCCGGCACAAGGCTGCACGGATCAGCCGATCTTCCGTCTTCACAAGGCACAAGGCTTCACGTGCTAGGGCACAAGGCTGCACGGAGGACGGCAGCACTCCACCACGAGCGCTGGTGAACGACGTCGCACACGCGGAGACACCTGACGACCACGACGAAGGACGGACGACCACGCGGTGACGCCCTTCGCCGTTCGCGTGGACTCGACGCTGCCGGCCGCCGTTCACGTACGGGATCAAGACGTCCTTCGTCGCCTGGACTGAACTCCGCCGGACGCTGGGACCGAAGGCCGCCACTACCTTGCAACCCCCATAGTCACGCTCGCACGCTGCTGAGGCCGAAACGACGACGGTCGACGACGCATACGCGGGCACGCGGGAAGCCAAGGACCGACGCTCTCTCATTGCACAACCGGCAACAAGGACAGATTGCACAGGTGAGTAATCAACTGGCCAATACACATGATCGATTAGCAAGGTATCATTAATATCCATACTGATTTAGCATATGATGTGAAGATATATTTATTATAATTCCTACTATTTATTCCCAATACGTGAGTAAGCAACTGATTTGTACTTTACAGTAAAGCATTTTTATGTCGTAACCGGCAACGACGTGACGTGTGTAAGTACCAGATCGACCACCATGCATCATAGATTTTTTGTTTTCTATGCACGGTAACATATAGTAGTGTCTTAGGGTTATGAATTAATAGTTCTATGTTTTTATTATTTGAATATGTTAGAAATATTGATCGGAGTAAGTACGTGGGTAGGGCATTGTGAAGGATTTTATTTGGGAATCATTAATATCCATACTGATTTTTCATTTGAAGAACTTGAAGACATTTATCTTTTTGTGTGTTTGTCAGGACTTCAATTCAATGTCGTCACAGCGAGGTACAAGTTGGATGCGTCTGGATCAGACATCTGCAGAGTGGCAACAAGGTTTATCTGAATATCTTGACAGGGCCTTTGGAGGCAGCTCGAAAGGAGGAACGGCACCATGTCCATGTTCACAATGTCGTTCCACATCATATAGAAAATTTTCTGATGTTCAGAAACATTTGCTTCGGAGAGGTTTCGACGAAGGCTTCATCCGCGAGGAGGAAAGTATATGTGAAGGCTCAGCTGTACATGACCATGATGATGATGATGTCGATGATAGGGCTGGTACCACGAATTTGATACATTCTCTGATCAAGGGTACGATACGCGGTGAAATTACTGATGAAGAACAACCTAATGAGATGGCACAGAAGTTCTTTAATTTGCTAGAAGAGGCCAGGAAGGAGTTGTATCCAGGCTGCACGGAAGCTACCCAGGTGTCTTTCATTGTCAAAATGTTTCAGATGAAGTGCATGTTTGGTTGTAGTAATGCTTGCTTGGAGTACGTACTTGCTCTGTTCTTGCTTGTTCTTCCTAAAGGTCATTGCCTCCCAGATACTATGGATAAGATGAAAAAGATTGTTAGAGATCTTGGTCTTCATTATGAAAAGATAGATGCATGCTATAATGATTGTGTGTTATTCAGAGGGACAGAATATGAGTCCCTGGATAATTGCCCAAAATGTGGTGAGACAAGGTGGAAGCAGTCTAAAGAGGAACAGGATGATGCCACCAGTTCTGGGTCAAAAAAGCGAGTTCCACGTAAGATTTTGCGGTACTTCCCACTGATTCCGCGGCTCCAAAGGATATATATGTCAGTGACTAGAGCAAAATACATGCGTTGGCATAAGGAAGAATTGGTGGATGATGGAAAATTGCGACATCCTGCGGACTCCAAAGCATGGAAACATGTGGACAGCAAATATAAATGGTTTGCAAAAGATCCACGTAATGTCAGGCTAGGTCTGGCATCTGATGGATTCAATCCATTTGGTATGATGAATGTGAATTACAGTTGCTGGCCTGTGATTTTAATTCCTTACAATCTTCCACCATGGTTGTGTTTGAAACAGTCGTATTGGATGTTGTCGATGGTGATACCGGGACCAAAATCGCCTGGTGTTAGCATTGATGTGTACTTGCAGCCTCTAATTGATGAGCTCAAAGTTCTCTGGAAAGATGGTGTGAAAGCCTGGGATGCAGTGGAGAAGAAGGAATTTGATTTGCATGCAATTCTACTGTGGACAATCAATGACTTTCCAGCATATGCCATGTTGTCTGGATGGAGTACGAAAGGCAAGTTTGCATGTCCATACTGCCATACAGAAACAGACTACTTATGGTTGAAGCATGGGAAGAAGATGTGTTACATGGGGCATCGTCGCTTTTTGCCTATGAACCACAAGTGGCGCAGAAACAAGGTTAGTTTCAACAACAAGTTTGAATATAGGGGGGCTCCACAACCACTCACTGGGGAAGAGGTGCTGCAACAGTATGAAACTTTTGACCAGGTGAAATTCGGCCCTGAATCAAGAAAAAGGAAGCAGCGTGACGAAGAAAAAAGATGGCACAACTGGAGGAAGAAGAGTATTTTTTTTGAGCTTCCGTACTGGCAGCACTTGCTTATTAGGCACAACTTGGATGTGATGCATATCAAGAAAAATATATGTGAGAGCATATTGGGGACTTTGCTAGAAATAGAAGGTAAAAGTAAGGATAATGAGGAATCCCGGCTTGACATGCAGCATATCGGTACAAGGAAGGATCAGCATCCAGTGCAGCATCAGAATGGTAAGTTCACCTTACCACCTGCTTTGTACAAATTGGGGAAAGAGGACAAGAAACTTTTATGCAAATTTCTTCATGAAGTTAAGTTGCCTGATGGATACGCATCCAATATCCGAAGATGTCTGCATGAGGATCGGATATTGCTCTCTGGTCTGAAAACTCATGATTTTCACATTATATTCCAGAAACTTTTACCATTAGTTCTACGGAACATTCTGCCTCAAGAAGTTGTTGTCCCATTGATTAACTTGAGTAGGTTCTTCAGTTCACTTTGTTCGAAGGAGCTGGATGTAAACGAGCTTGTCAAAATGAGTGCCTCCATCAGGGAGACTCTATGTCAGCTGGAGATGATATTTCCACCTTCTTTTTTTGACATCATGGTACATTTGCCAGTTCATCTTGCGGAAGAGGCTGCACTTGGTGGACCTGTATGCTATAGATGGATGTATCCCGTGGAGAGATATTTGCGTACGGTAAAAGGTTACGTGAGGAACAAAGCACATCCTGCAGGCTCAATAGCGGAGGGATATATCACAGAAGAGTGCATGACATTTTGTTCTTTGTTCTTCAAAGACATGCCAAGTCGCCCAGAGCGACATGAAAGTGCGGCTGTGGCTGAACCACCATCGGGTTTGAGTGTTTTTGCTGACCTTGACTACAGTAGGAAAGGCTACACTTTCGAGGTCTTGGACGAATCGGAATTGCTAAGAATAAGGCACTACATAATCACTAATACTGATGAATGTAGTGCTTTGCCTGAGTGAGTTTTATTTAATATTGCAGCTTGCTATATTTTTTTGACAGCATATATATTTCTTATTATTTGTATATTGTTTGGTGTGCCCACTGCAGTGTACATAAGGCTTCACTGAAGAAATTCAATCCGCATAATGTTGAGAGAAGACACAAGCAACATTTTGCTGGTTGGTTTGAGGAAAGAGTGAGTCACCACAATTTTGATATTTGTTCACATTGTATTGCACGTAGTGAAAAGTACTTACTTTTTCTATTGGAATTACAGACCAAACAAGAATATGACCAAGGGAAAGCTACTGAGGACATGCTAAACCTTGCTCGAGGACCAGATGAAATTGCTCGTGTTTTCAATAGATGTTTCATCAATGCCACACTATTTCGGACGGTGTCGGCAGAGACGAGCTTGATCACACAAAACAGTGGTGTCCTTGTCAAGGGCGATGAAAGTACTGGTAATATGGACTGGTATGGAGTTATTAAGAAAATTATGTCCGTACAATTCACTGGTCGAAAGGAAGTGATTATGTTTCAGTGCGATTGGTTCGATGTCCCCGCTCCAACAAAGAACAAAGGTAAAGGGTTCAACAAAGATCAATATGGAATTATAGATATTGATACTACCCGTCTCAGATATTCAGATGATCCCTACATTTTGGCGACACAAGCAGAGCAGGTGTTTTATGTGAAACACGCAAAGAAGCTAAATTGGTGTAGTGTTGTTCGGATCAAACCAAGAAACATTTTCTTGATGCCGGAATCAACAGTTGCTGAAGATGAAGCCGAAAATAATCCGCTAGATGTTGACTCATTGGTTGTTGGGGTGGAGGACATGGCTGTTATCGACCAGGCGGACGTAATGAACTGGCGACGAACGGACATGGAGGGGGAAGCAATTGATTCTTCTGTTATTCAGAAAGCAATTGCTAATTCTTCACCAGAACCAGATGATGAATATTTTACTGATGAAGGTGAAGACGACGTGGAGGCATATATTGACGATGGAGTTGTCGCACCAGCCGTTGCCACATCTGATGAACCTGATGATGATTTTTTTGTTTAACTATTTTTACATCGCTTGTATAGAACTGTTGTCGGTCCACCCAACTTGTTCCAGCACTTGATAGTTGACATTGACCAACAGATTGTCCATTTCCTTATTAACTGCATAGATCAGCCTGTTTGCTCGCCGATTCAGAAACTTGTTCACTTTCTTCTCTCCTCTGTGAAACAACCAATGAGACATGCACGCCGCATTCTCCAGTTCATCCTCTTGGTGATCCTCATTCCAGGCAAAGGAGGAGTCCTCCAAATCACTGTCATTGCGGACCTGCAATTGAAATATTAAACAATGAAATAATTGTCAGGCCGGCATCTAAATAAAAACAAACAAGCAAAACAAATGACTGTGCCGCTACATTATCCATGGACTACCTATCACAGCTGGCAACTTGTCATATCTAAATTAACCATGACAATATCACATTCAATGGTTAATACACCAGAATTCAACAGCAAGGTTGTTTGTGTAAACTCGCAGGACATCACTCCAGTTCACTCTATTGAATGTTGTGAGTTCTGATGTTGTGAGTTCTGGGCGTTGGTGTTTGTGGTGGCTTCCCCACCCCTGGACTGTATTGGAATGATTTGTCTGTTGACTTCATGGTTAATAGACGGGGGCTATGCCCTAGAATTAAAAAAAATAAGGCAATAGCTAGGATTTACGAAAGATGTGCTACTGTGTTATTGTTCTTAGGTTTTCTAAGCACCTAGGAGTAAGTCACCGAGCATCATAGACTACCAAGATAAGAGCTTTTTTACAAGCTGTTGGGCTGCACTCTGATAAATTGATAAACTGGACAAACGATTCCAGGTTCTCTGTTTTTTCACTTCCAAGATCATGACTAGCGCCGACCTTAGTGGCCATAGCACTGGATCCGCCAAGGGCCTTGGCCTTACACTGCCTCTGACCATGTAATTCTAAATCTCTAGAGCAGTAAACGAGTTTAATCCAATCAAAATGTATACCTCAGTTTGTAATACATTAACAATGAGTAGGGGAAAGGCAGATCTGACCTTGTTCTTCCCCTTCTTGCTAGGGTTTGGATCCTTCGTCGTCGTGCATGGGGGAGTGGTCGGCGCCTCCTTTTTGGGCTTGCTCTTCGCCTGGATTGGAGTCGAAGCCTCTCCTTTGGTGCGCTTCACACGGGGCTTGGTCACCTCGTCGTCGGAGCTGATGTAGACAACCTCGTCAGCTCCGACCTTCACTCCGGCTGCGGCAAACTGGCCTCGCGCGTTGCGAGCCTAGTCCTTCGCGTTCCAGCCGCGGCCCTTGCCGCCGGGAGCCATGGCGCCTCCGATTGAGTCGCCGCCGGCTCCGATGGACTCCGCCACCATCGCTCATGAGGTCAACGCTGGGATGCAGTGGAGATACAAGCGGAGAAGGGGAACGGAGTGGGCGAGAAGGTTCACGGGATGGGGAGGGGAAGGGGGACTTAAGTCTCTTCGGCTTCGTTGCCAAATGGGCCGGCCCATTAGCACCCCGAAGTGCAAAGGCGCCCACGCAGTATAGAAGAGCCGGTTCTTTTGCACCACCTCGCCAATTCTAGTCACCCAAACCCAGCATATAGTCGCAGCCATCCTCTTCGCCTTGAACTCCTTGTAACAAACACACCATTGAGAGGGCTTGCTTGGGCTGGGCCTAACTGGGCTCCCGTTTGCAATTGATCTGCTTATAATCCTTCATACGGTTGAGCTTGGTTAGGCCCATCGCCCTTGTATACCTCTCATGGGTTTTTTTATTTTTGTTAAAAATTTGTTTTGTGTAATTTATCTTTTCAAATTTCAGTGTAACTTATCTTTTCAAATATCATTTTACATTTTCAGTATTACTACTACCATTCCTACGACCAAAATTATATTCCTCTAACATGTATACTAGTGTATAGTACTACAAATAGTAGAACTACCATTGATAGCAATTTTCCTACTACTACTATTACTACTAGTCCTACTACTACTACTACTACTAGTCCTACTACTACTACTCCTAGTACTCCTATTCCTACTAGTCGTACTACTACTACTACTACTAGTCCTACTACTATTACTACTACTACTACTACTACTCCTCCTCCTCCTCCTCTTCCTACTTCTACTACTCCTACTTCACGTACTACTACTATCCCTACTTCTACTACTCGTACTACTCCTACTACTACCACCCCTACTTCTACTACTCGTACTACTCCTACTACTACTTCCCCTACTTCTACTACTCCTACTACTCCTACTTCTACTACTACAAGTACTAATCCTACTAGTACTACTCCTCCTCCTACTTCTACTACTACTCCTACTACTTCTACTACTCCTAGTACTCCTACTACTACTTCCCCTACTTCTACTACTCCTACTTCTACTACTACAAGTACTAATCCTACTAGTACTACTCCTACTACTTCTACTACTCCTACTACTCCTACTACTAATACCTTGTATACAAAATCTTAAAGTCATGGAACGGTGAAAGTTTATCTTATTTTGACACTGTAAGCATGAATATGGTTCATACGTTGTTTTTCAAGGTGAAATACAAAATAATAAGTTAACTTATTGTGTTTCATTCACAGAGGTCACATTCAATGAGGTGAAATTCTTAATGGACATTTTGAAGATTAACACGAATGAATGTATACATAATGTGACTTAAAATATATATAAAACTCGTTGTCTTATTTATCTTCATATTTAGATCCAATCCTCAAGTGTCGCCGTTGCGTTAGCACGGGCATATTACTAGTTTTTATAATTGATGGCACGAGTTTAGTTTTTATTTATTATTTGGCTTAATGAAAAAGTTCCATATGTTTAGCTGAAAAAAGCGGCGCCCGAAAAAGTTGATACCGCCAAAATTTTCAGCTTAAGCGCCTAAACCCTCCACTCCCGATAATTATGCCCCCTCCCTAATAAAATTGATGGCAGAGCGGTTCGCATCCCATCTAATCCTACTCGGAGCCGCTATGGCGAAGGCCGCACGCACGCCGTCTTCTACTCCCGCTAGGTCTCCGTCGCCGCCGCCGGCCCCGAAGCCCTCCGCCAAGTCATCCACGTCGCAGCCTCGACCCCAAAGGCCCTCCGCCAAGTCATCTCCGTCGCCGCCGCCTGCCCGGAGGCCAACCACAAGGACGAATCCGTCGCCGCCGGGAGCCCGGAGGCGCCTACCAGAGGTGTCGCCGTCGGCGCTGCCTGCACGGAGGCCCTCCAGCAGGATGTCACCGTCGCCGCCGGGAGGCCGGAGGCGGCCCGCAGGGATCTCGCCGTCGCCGCAGCCTCCCCGGAGGCGCTCCACAAGGCGTTCGCCGTCGCCGTCTCCTCCGTCCAAGAGATTGGCGTCTCCTCCGACAAACAGGAGGAGGACCAGAGGTTCCAGCCCTGAAGATGCCCATGGCCAAGAAGATGTCCCCGACAAGATCACAATAGAACCGCCGCCCAGGTCAATTTTTTAAATCTATTTGTTCTATTTAAGCTCTGCCTTGAAATTGCTTATGCACGTGTTACAAATTATATTATCAAAGTTGTTTACAGTAAGATGCAGATGATATTGCTTACGCATTAGCAGGTTCCTATCACAAATTGCATTTTTTTAACATCTGATGGTGTATGTATCAATTAGAGGTCATTTTTCTTCTCAGTTAATTCTTAAGTATAAACAGAATTATGTTCTTGTAATTGTCTATCCAATGAATGGTATGTTGTGTACTGATGAGTCAATAAAAATGCAGACCACTGTTTTACATATCCTAATACAATATCTTAAATGATTTGCGGTTTACATTATTTTGTAGTAGAACGGGAGAAATATGGAAAGTATATATTGTTTTCATGGGGGGGAAAATGGACCAGCATCGAGGCATATTGGACATGGACCGTTCTAGAATTACCTTTGCAAACTTAATAAGACACAAAGTTCAGTGTGGTTATTCGGCGAGGGACTTCATGTTCTATTTGAAGAGAAATGGAAACGATACAGCTGAGCTGCATCCTGTAGATCACGAAGAAGATGTATTCACAATGGTACAGCAAGGGATAGAAGAGAAGACATGTAGGTTAATAGTTTCCATAACAGATATAGATTACCATGGAGAATATGCAGTCACACCGCTTAAGAAACGTAGAACACATGTGACTGATAGTGGAGAAGGACATGAGGATGAACAGGAAGAAGGAATTGATGCATACAAAGTGTGGCTTAGTAATCTGGAACAGGATAAAGATAACCCAGGTACTAATGCACTAGAAAAATACATCTCAATGATATATATACACTTATCTAAAACTGTCAGTATATATATGACATGCATATGTGCATCTTGCAGAATTTACAGATGACACCCGCAAGAGTACAGTTAAAACATATCAAGAATGGTTGAGGACGGAAGGGCTTCTTCAAGATATATGTAAGATCATCTTGTTTGATGGTTTATTTGTGTAAGCACTATTATATATCTAACTGAACTGTAACTGAGTACTTTGAACATTTTGTATGTGCAGATGCATATGTAGATGATCAAGCCAATGAAGATGACAGAAGTGGTGACAATAGTGGAACACCTATGAAGTTTCCAGCTCATGCTCGTAGGCCCAAGCCTTCTCAGAAAGGTATGCAATGGTATACACTGTTCGGACACTAGTATGACATAAAAATGCTGATTCATAATGATTACATTCTTTCCATTATATGTACTCAATTTCACAGCTGGGATTGGCCAGAAGAGGAAGGGTGCGCGTGGAACCGTGAAAGGAGTAACGGTCGAAGCAAAGAGATTTAAACTTGCCACTGAAAAACTTTCTATAGAATTCTCATCGACGAAGGGCGGTCCTATAGGAGATAACTATCGCTCCTTTGTTGATGAAGTTGTTCGGTTTACAAGAAAGTGGACTCCGCTTATTGGAGTTCAGAAGTGGCGACAAGTGAAACAGAAAGCTAAAGATAACATAATAACAGAAATGATGGTAGGTTACAGGGTTGCTACCGCATATGATCAACTAATAATCTGTAATATCTTTTTTGTTGACACTTTATTGCTATCCCATTTAAACAGGCAAGGTGGAACATTGAGGAGAATGATGAGGAGAAGGCTAGGATTTGGAAGATAGCACAAAATCGTTACAAGGGATGGCGAGCCCAATTGAGTGCCACATACAAGGCATACAACAGTTATCATGAGCGAATAAGACATAAGCCAGATGATGTCGACATTGTGGAGTGGCACTACTTGGTGCTGTATTTTTCAAGTGACTCATTCCAGGTTGCAATTCTATTACTTATATGTGTTTATTGTCAGCATCTTTGATGAGAAACTAACTTATCTTTGTTTGATTTAGCGAATGAGCAAGAAGAACTCTAGCAACTCCCAGCATCGACAGACAATACATCTGACTGGATCAAAACCTTATTCACAAGTTAGTTTTGAGCAGGTAATGATATGGAACCTAAACTTGTTCTTTAATTTAAGTTCCTAAACAGTAACAATGTTCTATTAACTCATATTAGAGAGACCTGGAGACTGGTGAAGAGCCAAATGATTTGGCATTTTGGAGGAGTACACGCACCAAGGAGGGCCGATGGTCTTCTGATGCTGCTAGGGAAATATATGTAAGTGCTACTTTGCTCACTACTACTTAGAGATGCTTTTCATATTATAGTCATGGTCTTCCTTTACCTGATTGGTTGTTCAAAGGTCATCATCTCCTTGTAATTTGGAACATCGTTAATTTGGAAATTGAGATGTTGTTACAATCTGGGCAGATCTGGGGAGTTTGAGAAATTGTCCTGTATAACTTTGTTTCCTGGGAATCTTGTGAATACCAAAGTTACTACTGTGTTGTCATATGTATACCTGCTGATGAAATTTGAGGTCTTTTGGAGCAGTTCAGATGTTTGTAGTTAGCTACAAGTTTTGTGTCCTCCCTCTTTGAGCACAGAAGTTTCTGTAATTTGCTTGTTTCAAATTAGTCCAGTTCTCAAACATTCTTTGATGTCTGAAAATGAAATCTGGACAATTTAATAATCTTTCCAGAATGTCCTCTTCTAAGTCATTTGGACTAATCTCCTGAGATGATTTATTTTTTTGACAAACTGATGCCTGCCCACAAGTTATATCCGTACATCATCAGTGTCATACTAATTGTGTTCTTAAACTTAGGAAACCGCCTTCTCCAAAATCACAGAAAAAATTGAGAAGGAAGCTTGTGTGATATCAGAAGAGCAAGAAAGACAAATTCTTCGTGAAACCTACAAGGAAACCACTGGCTGCAAGAGCCGGAAAGGGCCTGGACATGGATACATGGCAAATTATCCGACCCGAAGCCAACTTATGAATGAACGAATTGAGCAGCAAGCTCGTTTCGCTGAAATAGCAGCAGCAGCACAAAAGAAGAATAGTGAGATGCAAGCTGAGGTAGAGAAGTTAAAAGAACAACTTACCGTTCAAGCCGCTGAGAGGGAGAGTGACAAGGAACAAATTGTGCTATTGAAAGAAGAATTGAAGAGTACAAGTCAAATGATTAGAGAAGAACTAAGGCAAGAGTTTTTCTCACTATTGAAAGAACGCAATGAAGCACCGCCTTTGGTAATATTACTAATTCTGAATTGTTAGCAGCATCATTGTTTATAGTAAAACTTGATTGCTAATGTTTCTCCTCATTACACCAATGACAGACTGCTGCAAAAACCACAACATCCCCTGAAACTGTAGAAACAACCACTCAACCTTCAGAATTGACAGCTAATGCTACTGGTATTGAAAATATAGTTCATGGTTTCAATGTTGCAGATTCAGCAAAGGTATTATTTTGTTGATTAATACAACCTGAAATGTAATGGATAGGTACATGTATTCTGAAATAAAGTGTGAATATTTTTTTCCTCATATGCAGGTTGCCACAAACTCTGACTTGCCCACTCAGAGTGATCCTTCAGACACACCTAATGGTATTCCCACTCCCATCCAAGAATCTAAACATGTGGAACAGGTAATTTAGTTCGAAACCATCACCTGCAGCTCAACAGTTCGCCTAGTGCTGATTGGTCTTTGAAAATTCTGGTTTGTACAGGTTCTACAGGACAGTGAATTGTTGCCGGAAAAAAATAGTAACGTACCTACTATCCGCTTCACTCGCGGGAGTGCGAACAGATCTCTTTTCCCAATCCCAAATGAAAAAGATAGCAATGAGACAGTGTCATATATTCAATCACAATCACTTAGACAGGTTGTTGACAGAAGAAAGCGAAACAACAAAAAATAAATGAGAAATGGTATGATCAATCAGCTCTCATTTAAAGTATCCATTGTATTTGTTAATCCCAACAGTATTGTTACATATCATGTGTTGCCTATGCTTCAATCCAACTGTGTGATTTGGACTTATTTCAGGAAGATCACCAATGAGAGAGTCTTGGCAAGCTGAGATGAAACCAAGATTGTGCAACAAGAATTTTCCATGTTCTGTGCTAAGACACATGTCTTCCTCTTTATGAGTAGCATCTATTAGTAGCATAAGATAGTGGGTTGTAATGCATTCGGACCTTCCAATTTTCTTTGCAATTAGGAATCCATGAGAATTCCTTTCATTGTACAAACTATGGAATGCTTTTTATGCACGTTATTAATATAATTGCCTTTTGTGCCATTGAATTTTCTAATTTTATGATTTCCTGTGCAATGAATTCAACGCTATTATTGGTCGCTCTACAAATTTCTTGTGGATGCAATAGCTTTTATCGCATCCACGGTCAAGTAGATGTGATACTTTGTATTGCATCAAACCTTATGTTGATGCAATACATTCAATTGCATCCATCATATCCTTGATGCAAGTCATTCTATTGCATCAAATAAAATGGGGATGCAATAGTACATGTTGCATCAAACAAAACGGTGATGCAATAGTACTTCTTGCATCAAACAAATTGATGATGCAATATAGTCTATTGCAGCGTACCAAATCCGATGCAATATATGTACTACATCAACATGATTTAGATGCAATATGTTAATGCATCGGACATTTTTGATGAAACAGACAACGACTATCCGATGCAAAAGCAGCTTCGCATCAAGATGATTTAGATGCAATATGTTAATGCATCGGACATTTTTGATGAAACAGACAACGACTATCCGATGCAAAAGCAGCTTCGCATCAAGATGATTTAGATGCAATAAGTTAATGCATCGCACTTTATTGATGAAAAAGACAACGACTATCCGATGCAAAAGGTGCTTTGCATCGACCACAAGAAACCGATGCAAAAGGCTATTGCACCTCGGAATAATGCATCGGCCGAATCGACCGACAAATTGATGCGAAAACAAGCTATTGCATCCATTTTAGACCTATTGCATCAACTTTGGCCCGATGCCATAGGGTCAAAACTTAGTAGTGCCGCTAGGGCCCAGAACCCAATCAGTACAGTGATTTCAAGGACTTTCTTGATACTAAGCCCCCGCTCTTTAAGGAGGCGGAGGAACCACTGCAAGCTGATGAGTGGTTGAATACTATTGAACAAAAGTTTCGTCTGCTTCGCTTGACCGATGAGCTGAAAACTGAATATGCTTCTCACCAACTACATGGTCCAGCGGGTATTTGGTGGAGCCACTATCGTTCCACACTGCCTGCAAATGTCCCTATTGCTTGGGACCAGTTCAAGGCCGCATTCCGTGGGAACTATATTCCTCCAGGTCTTATGGCTATCAAGCACACAGAATTTATGAGGCTGTCGCAGGGCAATAAAAGTTTGACTGAATATCTGCAATCCTTCAACAACCTGGCAAGGTATGCCACGGAGTTTGTGGATACCGATTCCAAGAAAATTGCTAGCTTTAAAAGAGGCCTCGGCCCAAAGCTGATGAAGACTATGGGCACTAGCAAGTGCACTACCTTCAATGAATTTATCAGTGATGCTCTGACTCAAGAGAACAATAACTCGATCTATGCTGCTTCTAAGAGCCGCAAGAGGGCACTTGAGGCAGGTGCTTCACAGTCTCGAGCTCCAGCTGCCCCGAGGGCTCCTCCTCGCCCTCCTGCCACAAGTGCTAAGTTCCGTCCTCCGCAAAAGAAGGCGCCAGTGAAGACTGGGTTTCGCAAGGCATATACAGTGGCTCTGCCAAAGAGTAATTCAGGCCAAGGCAGCTCCAGTGTCCCTCCTAGCAACATGCCTTGCTGGAACTACAACAAGCCAGGCCATTGGTCCAGAAACTGCCCTTACCCTAAGAAGAATGTCAACCAAGGTGGCCGTCAAGGGCACGCTCATTATAATAGTATTGAGGAAATTCTATCTGGTGAGGTTGTCACTGCTGGTAAGTTCCTAGTTGACCAACATCCTATAGTGGTACTTTTTGATTCGGGTGCTTCGCATTCCTTTATCAGTCCTAAGTTTGCATCAGAGTTTGCACACAAATTGCATACTGTTGAAGGTGGGGGTTATTGTATTAGCGCAGCAAGTGGGAATATTTCCACAAATAAAGTAGTGGGGAATCTTGAGCTTGAGATAGAAGGGCGAAAGTACTCGCTTGCCTTAGTGGTTTTGCCGGGCTTAGGCATCGATGTTATTTTGGGCATGAATTGGATGAGTCAGAATGGGGTACTCATTGATACATCCACTCGGGTAGTTATGCTCAGAGACCCTACAGATCAAAAGGGTTTTCTGGTACAACTTTCCAGAAAAGTTGATTTGTCTGGGGAAATTCATGCTGTGCAAGCAAAGGCATTGGCCGAAATTCTAGTAGTAAATGAGTTTCCGGACGTTTTTCCCGATGATTTGCCGGGGCTCCCTCCAGATCGGGATGTGGAATTTAAAATCGAGTTGTTGCCTGGCACGGCTCCCATCTCTAGGAGACCCTATAGGATGCCTCCAAATAAACTCGCTGAACTTAAGGTGCAATTGAATGAACTTTTGAAGAAGGGGTTGATTCGTCCTAGTTCGTCGCCGTGGGGATGTCCTGCTATCTTTGTAAAGAAGAAGGATCAGTCATTGCGAATGTGCATAGATTATAGACCTCTCAATGCAGTCACTGTCAAAAATAAGTACCCTCTACCGCGCATCGACATCTTGTTCGATCAGTTGTCTAAAGCTAAAGTTTTCTCCAAGATCGATCTAAGATCTGGCTACCATCAAATTAAAATCCGCCCGGAAGATGTTCCAAAGACAGCCTTTTCTACCAGATACGGTCTTTATGAGTATCTTGTTATGTCTTTCGGCTTGACAAATGCCCCCGCACACTTTATGTACTTGATGAATTCGGTGCTTATGCCCGAATTGGACAAGTTTGTGGTGGTATTTATTGATGACATCCTGATATATTCTGTAAATGAGGAAGATCATGCTGAACATCTGTGTATAGTCCTCAAAAGACTGCGTGAACATCAACTATATGCAAAGTTCAGTAAGTGTGAATTCTGGCTTCGAGAAGTACCTTTCCTTGGGCATGTGTTGTCCGATGGAGGAATTATGGTGGACCCCGCCAAAGTACAAGAAGTACTGAACTAGAAGGCTCCTATCTCGGTTCACGAGGTTCGGAGTTTTCTTGGTTTGGCTGGCTATTATCGTCGCTTCATCCCGGATTTCTCCAAAATAGCCAAGCCAATGACTCGGTTGCTGCAAAAAGACACCAGGTTTGTCTGGACTCCTGAGTGTGATGCGGCTTTTCACCAACTGCGAACCCTCCTAACCTCAGCTCCGGTTTTGGCACAACTGGATATCGAAAAACCATTTGATGTTTATTGTGATGCCTCAGGCATAGGTTTGGGAGGTGTTCTGATGCAGGAAGGCCGAGTAATCGCATATACCTCTCGGCAACTTCGGAAGCATGAGGCGAATTATCCAACGCATGACTTAGAACTCGTCGCAGTTGTTCATGCTTTGAAAGTCTGGCGGCACTACCTGTTGGGCAATGTTTGCAATATCTACACAGACCACAAAAGCCTCAAATACATCTTCACCCAACCCGAGTTAAATATGCGTCAAAGAAGATGGCTCGAGTTGATTAAGGATTATAACCTTCAAGTGCACTATCATCCTAGCAGGGCAAATGTGGTTGCGGATGCTTTAAGCCGTAAGTCTCATTGCCATTCCCTAGTTGAAACTGATTTTCATCGATCTCGCCTTCTACATCCAGCGGTCTTGTACAACATCACTGTCAGTTGTACTCTCAAAAGCAGAATTATTGAACTCCAAAAGACTAACACTGGTATATTCCACATCAAGCGTAAGATGAAAGAGCAAGAAACTACACAGTTCAGGATAAATGAAGAGGGTGTACTATGGTTCAAGGATAGGTTAGTTGTGCCTAAGGACCGAGAGCTTAGAAATGATATTATGTCTGAAGCACACTCCTCTAAGTTGTCCATCCATCCTGGTAGCAATAAGATGTATTATGATTTGAAGCCATGCTATTGGTGGACCAAGATGCGGAAAGAAATAGCTGCATATGTGGCCCGGTGTGACACCTGCTGTAGAGTTAAAGCTGTGCACATGAAAGCTGGGTTACTTCAACCACTTTCTATCCCAGGTTGGAAATGGGAAGAGATAAGTATGGATTTCATTATCGGTCTTCCTCCTACTGTCAAAAATCATAACTCCATCTGGGTAATTGTGGATCGTTTGACCAAATCAGCTCACTTCATTCCAGTTAGAGTGGACTATCATCCCACTGACTATGCTGAGTTGTACTTCAATCAGATAGTCCGGCTCTATGGGATACCTCGTACTATCGTATCTGACCGTGGTCCCTAGTTCACTGCTCGCTTTTGGGAGCACTTGCATCACCTTCTGGGAACCAAGTTAGTGAGAAGCTCTGCTTATCACCCCCAGACGTCAGGACAGACGGAACGGGTTAACCAAATCTTGGAAGATCTATTGCGGGCATGTGTAATATCATCCAAGGGTTCTTGGGAAAAATGGTTACCTCTAGCCGAATTCTCGTACAATAATAGTTACCAAGAGAGTATTAAGATGGCCCCATTCGAATCTTTATACGGTCGTAAGTGTAGAACCCCACTAAACTGGGTAGAAGCTGGTGAAAGGAGGTATTATGGTATTGATTTTGTTCATGAAGCTAAGGAACAAGTCCGTACCATCCAAAAACATATGGCTGCAGCCCAAGCTAGACAGAAAAGTTATGCTGACCGTCGTAGAAAACCGCTCGAGTTTGAAGTTGGAGACTTCGTTTATCTGAAAGTTTCTCCAATGAAGAGTGTCCAACGTTTTGGTGTTAAGCGGAAACTTGCGCCAAGATACGTGGGTCCTTTCCAAATCATAGGCAAGAGTGGAGCTGTTGCGTATAAAATCCAGTTACCTCCAGAAATGAGTGCCATATTCAACGTCTTCCATGTATCACAGCTCAAAAAGTGTCTTCGAGTTCCTGAGGAAAGAGTCCCTTTAGGAGATATCAGGCTGGAATCCGATCTAACTTACGAAGAAAAGCCAGTCCGAGTGATCGATACTCAGGAACGAGTGACTAGAAGCAAAATGGTTAAGTGGTATAAAGTAATGTGGAGTAATTAGGGTAGTGAAAGTGACGCTACATGGGAACGGGAAGACTATTTACGGGATGGTTATAAGGAATTCTATGAAAAATGGTACGCTTTCCAAATCTCGGGACGAGATTTTCATAAGGGGGAGGGCTGTAACACCTCAGGTGTTTAGCTCCATAATTGCATTGCATTACATGAGCATAAGCATGCATCATTTCATGTTAATTCATGTGGTTGCAACAAATGTGAATTATTTTTAAAGTTTTGTTTGACTCACATCATGTGACACTAGGTAGTTGGTGTAACTAAAAGGTAGAGTAGCTAATTATATCTCACAACACCTTAGTTATACTTAGGGTCACTCATGGAGCAAGGTTCATGTTGACCAAAATCACCAAAATGCCCTCCAAGATGTAGTTGACCACCATTTAGCCCTAGGATGCTCTAATTTGACCAATTAAAAACTCCAGTTTAGAGACCTTGCATGGAGGAGCACCCTTAAGCAAAGTTGTAGAGAATTTCATAAGGAACAAAAGTTCTAATATGGCCATCTCATGAAAATGATCAAAACATGCTCAAAAATGGCCCACAAGTCAGTATTAGAGGCTGTTTTGGGACTTAGCAATTTTGGCTAAGTGTGAAGCTGAAAACCGTTTCACTGTACCTCACTTTGACAACTTGTAACTCACGAACCAGACCAAACCAGCCCTAACTCACATTGGCAAACTTGTAGTCCTTGTGTAGCTCTACAACATTGTCAACATGACCATCACCTAGTTCTAAATGGTTTAGGAGTTATGGTGTCTTGAAAATTGGGTTTCAGTCGGCCTAGTGACTGAAACTAGATTTCAGTTTCCAAGTACACTACTTTGGAGCCCTGTAGTTTCAAATCCAGGCTGAACCAGTCCAAACTCCAATTGGCAAACTTGTAGCCCTCATGTAGCTCCGCAATTTTGGTATTGTCATCTTCTGCTAACTCGAGATGGATTAGGAGATAATCTGCATCAAACTTGCTCTGTCAGTCGCTGAATGCCGGTTTCGTTTTAGTCTGTCAGAGCAGCGTGGCCGACCGGCCGCAGGCCGTCGTCGACGCGTGGCCGCGCGGTGGCAGCCGTACGCCGGCCGTGGCCCCACCAATCCGACCGTGAGGGCTTCAAGGGTGCCACGATGCCGCCCCTAACCTCATTCGCGCCTCTGCCCTCTCTCTTGCTCCTCCCGAGCTCAGGCGGACGCCCCGAGCCGCATCGCCGCCACGTGCCTTGTCGCGGCCATGAGAGCTCGCCGCCATACTCCTACCGGCCAAATCAACACCCCTCACACCACCACACTGCCCTGCACCTCCTCGACCAACCCGTGACATCAATCGAGCCCAAGGTGAGCCGCATTGTCGCTTTCGCCCGTTCCAAATGTCACCGGAGCTCCGCCGTGGTTGAGAGTCACCGTGGCCAGCACCGCACCGCACTCCTCCGTCTTCCCTCGCTCACGGTCCCTCTTCACCTGCACACCTAGATGCTCGGGTGATGACGCTACCGCCAGTCTCCGTCCGGTCAAGCCGGAACACGGCCACGCACTGCCCGCCATGGCCGACGGCCAGGTGCTCATGTGGCCAAGCTGCTCCACCCCATCCCAATCTGTTTGAGTAACCTCGGGAAGTCCGCCAGGGTTCTAGGAAGCGGGCGCACCCCTCTGCCGGCCATCTAGCGGCCGGAGCACGCCGGCGTACCGCCACGCGTTCCCTGCCGTCCGCCCTCACCGTCGGCAAGGGTGCTCCGACGCGGTAGAGTTGGGAAAAAGTACATGCCTAGATGCGGTTTGGAGTGGAGAGCATGGTGGTATGCTCGGCTTGGCCAGGGGAGCCGCCGGCGGCGTGAATCCGCTCGCCGGAGCTCTCGGCTCGCCGCTCCCCTGTCCCCCTCTCGCTGACAGCGGCCCCCACCCTGGCAGACGCGTGCGCGCGGGCGGGAGGCCGAGCGGGCCGCACCACTCGAGCTGGGCCGCGCTGGCGGGTCGGCCGGCCCAGTGCCTTTTTGATTTTTGGAAAATCCAGTTTCTTATTTTTTTTACAGATTTGATTGATGTTTGTAATTTTCATATCTAGGGTTTGGTAGATCCAAAAATGGTGATCCAAATTTTGTTGGGCTCCAAATAAAGTGTAGGATCTAGGAAAAATATCAAATGCTTATGGGATGTTTAGTTTTCTGGATATTTAAATAGGTCTTTGAAATGTGTTTTAAATCACTTGCAAAATTGTTTAAATTTATCTCGAGTTTCAGTGTTCCAAAAATTATGAAATTTGGTGGGTAGACTAATTTATACTTGCTCTAGCTCTGGTAAAAATTTGGCCAGTAGTGCTTAAGTACTTTTCAAGTTATAATGCTATCTTGTTATTTTAAGAAATACTTAAATGAATTTTTGTAATTTTTCTACATGTGCAATGTTCATATAACTTTTTGGAGAATGTCTTGGTACCCTAGAGTGTCCAAGAAAATTAGGAAATCTGTTGTTTGACACTTTTTACTATGCCTTGTTATTTATACAAAAATCAGCCTTTTTGGCTTGGGAATTTTGTGTAGGAAGTTCCTGTGAATAAATTTAGTTCAAATTTTTACAGTAGCCTATTTTTGGGTCAGAGAGTCTCCTGTAATTTTTGTAGAATTTTAGGAGCAGTTTACATATATGTTTGAAATTCCACTTAATTACTTAAGTAAATTAAGAAATAAATTTAAATAAATATTCTAGGTGGGCACACCTTACTTTCTGGTGTTTTTGTGACCTTTGTGAACTTGTAGTAGTATTAGTTTGGTCTTAGAGAATGTTTGCCACATAAATAATTATTTAATCTTTGCAATTCTAGGTTTTCTGGACAGCTGGTAGTATCTTTGGGTTTGACCCTTAATAAAAGTGGTTGATGGAAAACTTGTAAATACCAAAGTTGGAGTAAACTTGATAAATTAGCTTGTGTCAAAATTTGGGAGCATTTGGCTTAGTAGTTTAGGAGTTATTGCTGTTTTAAGTGACAGTCCAGAATTGGCTGCTCTCTGTTGGGGGAGGACAGATTCTGGAACTTTGGAATTTCGACTAGGTAAACTTTGGAATTTAGTGTTGTGGTCTGAAAACATTTTGTGGTACATTTCTTAAGCTTTCCAGATTGTCTTAGATCATATCTTTTGGATTTGGGAATCTCCAGTTATGTTAGAAACAAGTAGCTGCTGTCCAGAATGTCTTACTGTGATAACCTAAGTAATATTACTCTTGTATTGTTAGGTGCTAGGGCCTTAACCGAAGAAGAATATCTATATCTTAGGTTGAGTAGATTGGGTAAGTACTTCTCCACCGGAGAAGAGATTTGCACGTACTGATAAAGTAACTTGATTAGATTATTGTTTTTATTTCTGAAATGCATTTCATTCCGAGCATGTTGCACCATTATGCACCCATGATATTTATTGTGCACTCATGCAATAGGTGTTCCGGAGGGGGTAACTCTCCTCGAATTCGAGCCAGTGATTCCGGAGGAAGTCCAGGACCAGCCGGAGCAGCTAGAGGAACCAACCGGCGACGAAGCTCCTGCCGAAGATCTACCCGAGTGTCCTGACCACCGTCCTTCGACCTTTCTGAAAGGCAAGCCCCGGTGCATGCTGAACCTACTGATTTATAAATTAATCTTGAGTACTTTTAATTGTTACTGCATTAAGTTGTAGGAGTTATATGAAAACACTTGTTGCATTATACATGTCCTTGTCCCGATATCGTACTTAATCCTATATTAGGTTTAGGCACGTGTCAATGCTTAGCCCTGCTTAGTACGGTAGAAGTCAGGTGATTTCCGGTCATCCGCGAGATGTAGGAAGGAGTCACGAGTGGCTTTATGGCTATCGTGGATGGAACCATGCTTAAAAATGAATTTGAGACCGGGCGGGAGTTCGATAGTACAGCCGCAAGACACTTCACGTCTTGGGTGTGGAGCTATGCCCGTCTGAGTCATTTAAGGACCGATTCGCTGTACGTCCTTGAGTCATGTTGAACGCAGTCTAACACTTAGTTGGCCGGATAAGTCGTTCCGACCGCGAAGCCGAGTAATGTGGTTCAAACCGGGAATCGAATGGTAGGTTGCTTCTTGGAGGAGAGAAAGGATGTGCTTGGGGACATTGGCGTGAGACCAAGGGGGGGTTAGAGTCCCTATCACCTGGCAGAGTGTCGCCCTTAGGGTCACGACATTATTCGGACCCGCGATTCCTGAATCATATGAAACGGTGGCCTGTGCGACCCTAGCAGGGGTCTGCACGGTGAGTGTTAGAAATACCCCTCCAGCTGGATAGGAATTCGATTCGAATCGCCGTCGCTCCCGGTTAGTGAGCACTTGACTTGAGCAGCGGCAACGTAGATCTCATTAAATGAACCGGTGGTTAAGGGAATGATACAATGTTGCCACAATTCGTACCTGCTCTGGATATAATGATGATAATTGTTTGATGGTAATCAAGTGCATGTTTAGTACAGGTGCTAAGATAGATGACATGTAAATGCTAAAAATAACTGCTAGTACAGGTTATAAGAGTCTCAATTACTTATGCCTTTATGCAAAAATGTGATGTCAGCTAGCCTCTTGTGAAAGCCTTGCATAATCCTTGGTGTCATCTTATTTCTGGTTTTCGACGGGTAAGTCTAGCTGAGTACATTCCAGTACTCAGGGTTTATTCCCTCCTATTGCAGATGATATGCTCTACCAAGGCTTCTGCAAAAATTGTCTCCACCCTGCGGGTGACGAAGACTAGATCACTTGGGCGTGATCATCTTTTATGAACTTTCCTGATGCTTTTGTGGGATGTTGATCAACAAGACTGGCAGTAGTTAAACAACTGGTGTGTGTTTGCTTCCGCTACTTTTATAAACTTGGTTTGTAATAATTGCGACTCCGTGTGTGTAAACTTATTTCAGAACAACTTGTGAAATGTAACGTATGATGTTGTATGTTGAATGATGCGATCCTGCTTGTAAGCAAGTTAGTTTGAAATCCTTCGTGGTTTCGATTGACTACCGGGATTATATGGGCTCAAGTTCAAAAATTTGAGCACTTCGGTGCTTGTTTTTGTACTTATGCTCTTATAATTTGGTCGGTTCTGTTACAGTTTCCAACCCCACTTCGACTATTTCCATCACTTGTTTTGGTTGAAGAAGAAAGGAGGTCGAGGCGGCTCCAATGTGGCTGGTGGCTGCTATCTAAACATGTGGGAAGAGATCAGGGCGGAGTACCTACACTGCCCTTGGAAGACCACATTAGAGGACTGGTATAGGCATTGGTTTTACATCCATGAAGAACCAAGCCAGGCCTCATACTGTGATGTATCCTTGGTCCCAGAGAAGACTAACAGTTGGAAAGAGCTACCGCAGAACACAATCTAGATTGAAGCAATAATGCAGCTGCTACCTTGGTCAAGGCTGGATGGACCAAGTGTAGTCGGTAATTTTATCAGTCATCGGATCCAACCGTGTTAGGCCAGAGTGCACGCAGCATATGAATACCAAGGTTGCATGGACCCGACTAGGATGAGGAATGAAGACCTCGAACCAAAAGAAGTGAAGATCAGGGTCCAAGACCTGTTTAATCTGAAAGATCCCAACTTCAAGAAGCTGACAGTCATCGAGCCAGCGTTCAAGCTTACTCGCCCACCACCACTGGTAAGTCAAATGTTGTTTGATAGTTTATTCTTGTGATTGAAACTCTGCATAATAACCACTTTGTTGATGTGCTGTCATTCTAAAATTCGTGTTGCTATCTGTTGCCTAGTTTAATGGACAGGAGAGAGCGCAAGCATTCGTCTCTTGCCCTCCAGGCATGGAGTGGCCTGAAGTCATGCCGTGGGCCCATGATGCACAACCGCTGCCCATGGATGACAATCCTTCCGAAGTTGATTGGCTTGCAATTGAGGATGAATCAGAGCAAGCCAGCCGACTTGTAGGCAAGAAACCAGTTGTTGCCCCAATGAAGAAAAGGGTCTAGTCCTCACAAGGAGCCTCCTCAGATGAAAATCCAGAAGGTGTAAGTGACCTAAAAGAAGTAGAGGACCTAGGAAGAAAACATTGATGCCTTATTGCTAATTGGCTAGAAGAGGAAGATGAAGAGGTCGAGGAGGTCTCTGGTATCATAGCAAGCAGCCGAAGGGAGTGGCTTGCTAGAAGGAAGGAGCCAACACCGCCATTGCCAACAACTGAGCCACCACCTCGACCACTGCAACCACAGGCACAGGCCTCAAGAATACCAAAGTCTGCTGCCACTGTTAGAAGCGACATGGCTAAGCCAGTCCCGACCATCGGACCAGTGGCAGAGAAGGGTGCTAGGCTTGAGAAGGCAAAGAAATCTTGGTTTGCCACTGTATTTTGCTGTATAGACCTATAAGTCATCGTGAACTTGTATGAGTATAACATAATTGGTCCATATCATCACTTTTGTAACTTGTTATGGATTTGTATAGCTCTAAATCGACGCAAAGGCCAGAAGAACTATCTAGCGGTGCAACGCCACCACCACCTAAGGCTGCCATCACCGAGCGACAAGTCCTAGGGTAGACCAGAGCAGATAAGGTAGTCCCTGAGTCACAAACGCCTTCAGCATCTGCTCCTGGTCCGTAGACTAAAACCTGGGGGTAGGCAGGAGATGGTGGGGTCTCAGAGCTGCCAGAACAACCACAGAAGGTCCTAGAACCAGCAGTACAGCACCAGCCAGCCCTAGAAAACCTAGAGCAGCCCTAGCCAGCCTCAGAGCAGCAAGTCCCAAAATCTACAGAAGTTGGTGGGACTGCCAAGGAGCCAACTAGAAGTGCTAGACCAGGAGAAGAAGCCGAGTCTTCAGCCCTAGCCATGGAAGAAATACTCAGGCATTATGAAGAAGAAAGCAGATTTTGTGGTACCCGCTCCTACATTATGGAGATCCTAGTAGGAGATGAGGTCGAGGCCATAGAAGCGGTTGGTAAAATATTCCTGGAGGAAGTTAAGGTAAGCCTCACATAACTGTATAAGCTATTGTTGTATAATCCATAAGAACTACTTTATGATCCAGTATACTGCAGACTGTGGCCGAGAAGAACAAATAGCTGAGCGCAGAATAGAAGAAACTATAGTAGCAGTTCGAGAGTTATGCGAAGCAAAGTATTGATCATGAAGAAAAGATGCACACAGTACTTCGACGGCTGGAAGTGGTCGAGAAACAGAGATTGGGTAAGGGTCCCTTCTGTTGTTAGGTACTCGAGCTCTATAGGGTGCTGTATTACTATACTATTCATAATCAGAGTATTGATACAGGTCTGGACATCGAAGTCAGCCGGCTTCGTGAAGAAAATGCTCAGGTAGCTGCTGAGCGTGACCGACTGACCGAAGAGAAGACCAAATGGCTGAAAACATAGCAGACAATGAAGGAGGAGAATGCTACATTAGCTAAGGATTTGGAGAGTAAGTATTCCTCACCATTGTCGTAGCGTTTATTGAAGTTTGCGGCGTTAAATTCTTATCGATGTGATGCCTTGCAGTTGTAAAGAAAAATGCCAAAATACACCTTGAGAAGATGAAGAAAGATTGTGATGACTTGGAGCTTCAAAACTAGGCTGGTGCAAAAAAGATCGAGACGTGGTCCTAGAAGTGCAACAAGCTCATAAAGGAGCAAGAAGCCCTTAATGGCAAATGCAAGATACTCATCAAGGAGCGAGAGACTTGGAAGCACGCCTGCGCAGAGATGGCGAAAGGGATCACACCAATGCTCGACGTCATTGGCACCGACTCCACCGAAGCTGGAGCGGAGGCACCAAAAATAGACTTGGTCGAGAAATCCTAAAAAGCCTGGAAATGGCTCCAACAATGGACGAAGGACATCAAGGAGTATATGGGTGCACATGTACTTAGCTTGGTACGTGCCTACTACCCTTTGTTGGATATTGCTCGCCTGGAAGCTAGTTATCCCAGGGAGGTCGGGGTGGAGCGAGCTAACGAGCTGCGGTCAGAGGAGATGAAGCATGCTCCCGCGATCACGAAGGACATCATATTGTGTCCAGCTGCAGCCCCATCAACCGAAGGAACAATTCAATTGTACATGGGTCAAATACCCATGCCGCCATCTCTGGCTTCCAGCGAAGCACATTCTGCTCCATCATCGACCATGCCAAAGGTCTCGGAACTACCAAAGGGCCCACAGTAGGAGGAACCTACGAATAGTTCATAGGAAAAGTTAATTTTCATAAGCTTATTGTAAACTCGTGCCTGCAAAGAGGTGAGCTGGTAATAAGGTAATGAGTAGTACAATGTAAAGTTGTTTATGTTTTTGTATGAAAAAACATTGAAGCTTTGTATTGCGTGCGGATTTAACTAAGTTAGAACAACAGAATGTTCTGTTTTAGTTGTTCCGGCGTAATCGATGAGAACTAAGTTATAACAGCGGAATGTTCTATTTTTAGTTGTTCCAGCATACTCGATGTCATCCTGTAGGTCTGTACGGCTTTGGAGAGGCCAGTGATCCAAGTGTAAGGCTATCAGAGGCTGTATACATGTAAGAGTACGGTTGGTCTGGCCAAAGGGCATCTGTCGACCACCCAAAACACAGAGGGCGGATCTCATGCACGCTATGAGTGAGGTCGAGGATAGAGCTGCTTCGAGAACCCAAAGGGATTGGTGATCGATATACTGTTTTTTTCAAAAAGTTGTTGTAGTTGTAGAATCAACAATGTAAACAAGTGTAGTCAATTGTAGTCGAGTATATATATATCATAATTCAAAGTACAAAAGTAGTACAGAAAAATGTACATATCTGTATTTGATAATTAGGGGAAAAATGCCTAAGCTTGTCGATATGGATGGAGTTGGGCACGTCAGTGCCGTCAAGTCTTGCAAGCCTGTACGAAGTAGGTCCTGTAACAGCCTTGACGATGTATGGCCCTTCCCATGGAGTTGCCAACTTGTGGACGCCATCTTGGCTAGTCTTCCATTTCCATACCATGTCACCGACCACAAAGAAACGTTCCTGAACATTTTTATTGTATACCTTCGTAACACAGCGAGGTACTTGGTCGTGCATATACAAGAGTCAAGGCATCGTTCCTCTGCACTATTCACCTTAAGCTCTCGTTGTTCTATAACTTGATCTTCATTGTAGTTCTCAACCCGAGGTGACCGGAATTTAATGTCTACTAGAAGTACAACCTCGGCACCGTAAACCATGAAATATGGCGACACCAGTATTGTGACTAGGCTATGTCCGAAGTCCCCAGACCACAGCTGGTAACTCCTTAATCCACTGTCCCAAGGCTTTGTTGTTCTCTCTGTACATTCATTTCTTCAATGCATCCAAAATCATTCCATTAGCCCGCTTGACCTGTCCGTTAGCTCTAGGATGTGCCACCGAGACATATTTCACTACAATGCTCCGTTCATCATAGAAGTCCGAAAACATGTTCCCAGTAAACTGAGTCCCCAGGTCTATAATGATGTTGTTGGGTATACCAAAGCGGTGGATGACCTGGTCGAGGAACTCGACTACTTTTTTGGAAGATGCCTTGACCAAGGGCATGTACTCTATCCATTTGGAAAATTTATCAATCAGCACGAATACGAACTTGAAGTTACCTGGTGCTGGTTCGAAGGGTCCAATCATATCTAGGCCCCAACACACAAAGGGTCAGGAGGCTGATATGGTATGGATCTCATGGGCTGGCACGTGAACTCTTTTAGAGAAAAACTGAAAAATTGTGTAGTGTCTAACAAGTTTCTCTACATCAGCTACTGCGGATGGCCAGTAAAAACCTGCACGGAACGCTTTACTGACCAGTGTTTGAGATGCGGCATGATTACCACAGGTGCCAGAATGTATTTCTTCCAAGAGTTTAATACCGTCTTCTTACTCAATGCACTTCATCAATACTTCTGCTTTCGCATTATTGCGCCACAGCTTACCCTCGACCACCAGGTATTGTTTGCTGTGGCGTATAAGGTGTTCATTCTCATTTCGATCAGAGTACCCGGTGCCATCTGTTAAATACTTAATGAATGGAACACGCCAGTTCGCTATCTTAGTCGAGGTCGGAGATGGTCCCGTGGTTGTGGGAGATAGTGCCATAGTGGTCGGTGATGGAACCATAGCTACCAGAGGCTCATCCGAGGGCTTCTCAACCACGGGGTCGCCTTCTTGCTTAATTGATGGTTTTGAAAGGTCTTGAACAAAAACGCCATGTGATACTTGAGCTCTAGATGATCCTAACTTCGACAGCGCATCGGCTGCTTGATTCTTGTCTTAGACCACATGGGAATATTAAATGCCATAAAATTTGCCTTCAAGCTTCCTATTTTCCTTGCAATATGCATCCATCTTCTCGCTAGTTGTATCACAGTCCTTGTTGAGCTGGTTAATAACTAGGGCCGAGTCGCCGTGGACGTAAAGGCGCTTGATACCGAGGTCGACTGCAATGCGCAAACCATGAAAACATGCCTCATATTCTGCAGCATTGTTAGATGCCGGGAAGTGAATCCTGAGGACGTAGCAAAATTGCTCATTGGTTGGTGATATTAATAATATGCCCGCTCCCGCACCATCAATAGTCAGTGAGCCATCAAAATACATTTTCCAGTAGTCAACGGGTCCTTGAGAGGTCGGGATGCTTAAGTCTGTCTACTCGACCATGAAGTCAGCCAGTGTTTGGGATTTGATAGTGTCGCGACGTGTAAACTCTAGGTCAAAAGGACATATCTCCATTGCCCATTTGGCGATGTGCCCGTTTGCATCTTTGTTGCTTATAATGGTACCAAGGGGAAACTCAGTTTTGATCACCACGTGGAACCCATCAAAGTAATGTTTCAACTTTCGGGTTGTAATGAGTATGGCATAGATCAATTTTTGAATCTGAGTGTACCTAGTTTTGGACTCATTGAGCACCTCACTGATGAAATAGATTGGGCTCTAAACACCATAAGCGTGGCCGGGCTCCTCGCGCTCGACCACTAGGACAGTGGAGATGACTTGATCAGTTGTAGCAATGTAGAGTTGAAGGACTTCTCCTGACTTGGGGGCAGTAAGGACTGGATGTGATGCAAGGTACTGCTTCAGTTGTGTAAAGGCAATATCTGCTTCCTTCGACCACTCAAACTTCTCACCTGCCTTGAGTAATTTGAAAAAGGGTAAGCCCTTGTCGCCAAATCGAGATAGAAATCGGCTTAGGGCAGCCATACACCCTGTAAGCTTCTGGACATCCTTGACATTTGTTGGTCTCTTCATGTTGAGGATAGCTTGCACCTTCTCTGGGTTAGGGCGTATGCCATCATGACTGATGACATTGCCTAGTAATATACCAGAGGGAACGCCAAAGATGCACTTTTTAGGGTTCAACTTCCATTGATATTGATTGATGCAAAAGTACATGTCAGATCGTCAATCAAGGAGTGGGATTCCTTGGTTTTGACAACTACGTCGTCTACATAGGCTTTGACCAGATCATCTTGTATCTCCTTTTCGAGGCACACTTGTATTGCATGCTGATAAGTAGCTCCAGCATTTTTGAGCCCAAACAACATGGTCATGTAGCAATAAGCGTCGAAGGGTATAATAAAGGACGTCTTAATCTGATCGTCCTTGTTGAGAGCGATCTGGTGATAACCAGAGTAACAGTCGAGAAAAGATAGTAGCTCATAGCCGACCGTGGAGTCCACGACTTCATCAATGTGAGGTAAGCCGAAGGGGTATTTAGGGCAGTGTTTGTTGAGATCGGTGTAGTCAACGCACATTCTCCATTCATTATTCTTTTTGTGTACAAGAACCGGATTGGCTAACCAGTCCGGGTGATACACCTCTTTGATAAAACCGGCTGCAAGAAGTCGTGTAACTTCTACCCTAACAGCCTCCTTTTTGTCCTTCCTAAACCACCACAGCTTCTGCTTGACAGGTTTTTGCCTTGGGGTCGACGTTCAAGGAGTGCTCGATCCAGTCTCGAGATACACCAAGCATGTCCGATGGTTTCCAAGCGAACACGCTTATGTTCTCTCTCAAGAACCGGCTGAGCGTGTCTTCCTATTTGGGGTCAAGGTTTGACCCTATCAGTGCCATCTTGCTAGAGTCACCCTCGACCAGCTGGATCTCTTTGTACTCCTTGGACTTGATAGACTTTCGTGGTGCTTCGAGCTCTAGAATCTCTAGCTGGTTTGGAGGATTCTTCTTTGCCTCCATCGTCATTGCCGCCATGCATAGGGAGAGGTCGTGGGCTTCAGCTATGCAAAAAATGTCCTCTTCACAGGTATAGGCAACGAATACATTGCCTTTGAGAGTGAGGACTCCCTTCTCTGTTGGCATCTTAAGCACCAAGTACCTATAATGAGGTACGGCCATGAATTTGGTGATCACGGGACGACCAAGGATAGCATGGTAGGTACCCTCGAAGTCAGCGACCACAAAGTTGACTTAGTCGGTACGGAAGTGGTCTGTCGTGCCAAACTGCACAGGTAGGGTAATCTGTCCGAGAGGCGTAGAGCTCTGTCCGAGCAGGACCCCCAAAACTATGCGTCATATCGCTTCAAGTCAGCTTCAGATATGTTCAATGCTGAGAGGCTATTCTTGAACAGGATGTTGATGGAACTACCGCCGTCAATGAGCACCCTATCAAATTGCACTTTATTGATATAGGGGCTGAGGACGAGAGCGAAATGACCTGGTTTGGAAATGGTGGCCCATTGATCCACCCTACTGAAGTAGATTTCTCAGTGTGACCATTGGGGTAGTCTTGAATCCACAATGAGGTCATCTGCCTTGGCCACGTTCAGGCAAGTGCGGGCGAGCAGCTTCCGCTCGCGTTTGCTTTCAACACACACCTTACCCCTGATGATGGTTGCAACATGCCTCACTGGTTCCTAATACTAGTGCTTGGGGTTCTTGTTAGGATCGTCCTTGTCATCATCCCTGCGGTTATGCTGGTCTGTTGTGTCATTAGGCCTGTTGGTATTTTCTAAAGCCTGTTTGCGGCGGTAGATCTCATTGAGGACCTTGTAGTTTTCCAACGTATGGTTGGACTTAGGATGAGCTGGGCAAGACCCCTTCAAGGCTTTAGAGTAGTCTTCTTCACAATTGCAATGCCCACCAAATTTTTTCACAGCGTTGACCTCGCGTCGTCATCGCGAGCACGCTTGCCCTTGAAGTTGTCACGGCGATCGCCGTGCTGATTTCTGTTGTCGCGCCGATCATGATTGTCATTACGGCAGTCCCTGATGTCACTGCGACCTCTAAAGTCATCGCGGCGGTGGTTGTCGCGGTAGTCGTCGTGTCATGGAGAGTACGGTGCTTTGCTAGTGCCCTCGTTCAGCAGCTTCTTGGCGTCGTCGGCATCCGCATACTTCTTTGCGGTGGTGAGAAGGTCGACCACCATTATAGGCTATTTACAAAGGAGCTTGTCCCTGAGATCATTGTGGTAGCGTAGACCAGTAATGAAGGCTTCAATAGCCTCGTTATCAGTGATCCTGGGAATCCTGATGCGCATATCCAAGAAGCGTCGGATGTACTTGCACAATGGTTCATCCCTGGCATCGTGGATGCGCTGCAGATCATACTTGTTGCCTGGCTGTTCATAGGTAGCAATGAAGTTTTCGACAAAGGCTTGACACAAAGCATACCAGGAGTCAAAGTGATTCTCTAGGAGACTGACAAGCCATTGGTGCCCCACCGGGCCGACCCCCACAGGAAAGTAATTGGCCATGATGTGCTCGTCGCCCAAAGCAGATCTGCAGGTGGTCTCGTAAAGTTGGACCCACAGCTTGGGATTGACCTTGCCGTCATAATGGTTAAGCTTTTCAAGCTTAACCTCTAGGCTAGACGACTTGTCGTAGGTGGTTGGTGAATTGCTTGGGGCCCGGGGTACCGTGGACCATATCATACTCCATGCGACGACTGGTTTCATGGGACGCACGGTCCCGAGCTCCCTGTTCAATGCGAGGACGTAGGTCACAGTTGTTAAGGTCACGACAGAGATCGTGATTGCCATCATGGCGATCTCGTTCGTCACCGTATTGTTGTCCCTGACACAGTGATCCTGGTGGTCATTACACCGATTGTCGCTGCGCCGGTCGTTGTCATTGTTATTGCGGCGGTGGTCGAGCTGGCGATTATCATTGCGGGGAGGGTTTCTGCAATTGCCGTCGTTGCCTCCGTCAGCTCCTGGATTGACACCAGGAGCTATGTTGTTTCCGTGATTATCATTGCCTACGTGGTGGTCTGGGCCGGTGGGTGCGCATAAGCCACGTTGACCAGACCTGAAAGGTCGACTAGAGTGTTGGCATCTCCTGCTAGTCACACCAGACACCGATGGGCTCGTGACATGTTCATTGGTCTAAACCATGGCTGCCTGGAGATAAGCCTGCAAATCCTCCCGAATGTTTTAGATTTCTAGGGTATCTGGTAACCGCTTTAGGCTTTCAATGGCGACAGCCACGTTGGCGCTTGGGGTTTTGAATACTGGTCTGTTCCCCACCATGTCAAAAGCATCATTGAGGTTGTGTCCTTGCAATTGGTTACGCCTAGCTGCAGCGTCAGCTTCTTGCTGGTCACGGTCTGCTTGCTGTTGTGCTAGGCATGCATCATCATCTATGCGACGTTGAGCTCGGTCAGCATTGCGCTGTTGTCGCTCTTGTCGCTGTTGATCAGTCTCGCCCCTAGTAGGTGGGTCTTCATCTTAGCTAACCACGTTGATCATGGCGCCACACCTTGGAGGGAAAGCTAGGATTCAAGGAAAGCCTAGAGGATGTAGCATCTCTTCATCACTGCTACTCACATGGTGTAATACCATGGTTTGAGTATTTTCATCGGACACAGTGCTCGATCCGGAGCTCAAACGACTATCTATCTAGGTGGTATGGATCAAAACTTGATCAAAGCCCACCATATTGACGAAGTTGCGTCGTCGAGGTTGAGGCCGAGCGGAGCGCCCTTCAGGAGTTGAAGTGACCACTAGATCTATACCCAACCGTTGAAAATGGGTGGCTCGAGTAGGTCGAGTAGATCTATTGTAGCCATTCGAGTTTTGCTCGATAAACTTCTCTTGGAGTGAGTCGACCAGAGATAGGGTAAACGAGAGTTTACCACCGAGCCGGTCGATGGAGTCGATCAGGTCAGTGGTGTCAAGTTTCCTCCCCTGGTGATGAGTTGCCGGCGTGGTCGGTGACGGTGCTGGTGCAGGCGAAGCCGGAGCCAGCGTAGTCGTAGTCGATGCTGGTGTCGGGAAAGTAGTCGATGCAGATCAGATCTGCACCTCCTCCATGGCTGTGACGACAAAGTCATTGGAGCCGGTGGTCCAGGTGATCTGGCCGATCATGAACGTGAGGCCTGCCACCGTGGCCATGGAGTTGGGGAAGATGACCATATTGCATGCCTGAAAAGCAGTACACACACCCCGTACCTGGCGTGCCACTATCGACAAAACCTGGTCGGTAGTCTACCGAGGGGTATGCCCAAGGTAGTAGATTGTCGGCAGACAGGTGTGCAAGCCATGAACGAGATGGTGATGCAGAACAACATGTGGGTTTACCCAGTTTCAGGCTACCGTGTGGGCGTAATACCTTACGTCGTGCTCTGCTTTGTTATTGTTGTCTCGAACAATGTATTACAAGCTAGATTGCCCTAGAGTATGTTTTGATGTTTTTGAGGGGGGTCCCCTGCCCTTCTTATATAGTCTAGGAGGCAGGGTTACAGATCTGGAAACTAATCTTAGCTAGTTAAAATTGCCATATAGAGCTAGATAAGAATTCCTAATCTAACCGACCAAGACCTTGCTTGATTTCTAAGTCTGGTTTGATGCCTTGCATGAGACTCCATCCCGATGATCTGGATCGCGCGTCATCATGTAATGGGCCGGACCGTCTAGTCTGGGCCTACCCATGTCTAGCCGTAAGGGTATAGGGGTTTATACCCCTACACCCATCATGCCCGAGGCCTCTCCGTAAGGCTCGGTGAGATAGAGTTCGTCATTCGTGCCTTGAGCAGCTGACATGTAGTCAATGCTTTTTGGGGCCCCTATGATGGAGTTTTAACAAACATGCAGGGTGCCATATTTTACACTTCGTTGGGTACCCTGGGTATTTTGATACCCGACAGTAGCCCCCGAGCCTATGGAGGAGTGAAGCACTCCTTCAGAGGCTTGAGAACGAGCGACTGTGGGTAGTTTTTAACTCGTTTTTGTTTTAGAAGAGGACTGTCTGGTGGGTGCGTGCGAGCACACTCGGCAGGTGTAGCCCCTGAGGCCTTGGAGGGATGAGTTGTCCCTTCAAGGGCATTTAATTGAGCTAGCATGGCATTTCTTGTATGACCGTGGGTCGGGTGGGGAGCCCCTGTGGCTTTGACCTTGACCATTCGCTAGGTCAGGATGCGGGAGAAGCCCCTTGAGCCCCCTCACGCTGCAGGGGACTAACCGGATGGCCTCTCTGCTGTCGTATTATTTCCCTTGTGCTCTTTAGTAGAACGAAGGGGTATACGTGAGCCCTCGTCATCCCATTTGGACCTTATCACATTTTATTTGATTTTGAGAAGACTATCCAGGGGGTGCATGCGAGCGCACCCGCTGGGTGTAGCCCCCGTAGCCTTGGAGGGATGAGTTATCCCTTCAAGGGCTTTGAATTGAGCGAGTGGGTCTGCCTAGGGAAGACGAGGTGTTATATCGGGCAGTTGCGGTTGTGATGCTTCGTATTGTGGTGCATGGGAAGGTGGGTGATTCATGTTCAGTTGGTTATCTTCTCACATGGTTCTGTTGTCATGATTAAATAGGACATAAACCGTCTGCGAGGATGGTTCACCTTCTCGAGGCATGGTGTGAGACTGACGTGGCTCCCTTAGGAGACGAGCGGGGCAGTTGGGCGTATTGAATGCCTAGGAGTTGAGAGGCCTCCCCGAGGCCCTTTATAGGCTGAGTCGTGGTGCCCAACCTTGGCGTCTCTCTTCTTCTATCCTTGCTCTTCGTTTTTCCTTGCCACCTTAGCCATGGAGCACGACGACTCATCTAGGGGTTCCTGTGTGGGTATGCCGGGAGAAGGGGATGGGGTGCCCTCTTGCTGCCATCGCCTTAATCCCAGCGTTGCCTCTACATCGGGGTATGGGCAGACCTAGAACGCGGTGGCCTGGGGTGTTCCTACCCCACTCCAGGAAGCCCAGGAGGAGTTAGCTACCGTTAAGGTGGTGGTGACCTCTTTGGAGGAGGAGGCGGCGCTCGCCTGTTCGTAGCGAACAGAATCCAACCTTCGATGCACGGGTGAGTGATCTTCCGTCTCTTCATTTCATCCTTTCAGTTGATCTTAGGCCTGATGACTGCCATTTGTTTTGAGCAGAGCTGCTCGTGGAGGTGGAGTCCCTCTGCAGCGCGACTGACGTCCTGGCAAACTTTGTTCGTGCTCCGACGGGGCGCCGAGAGGAGCGCCTCCTCAGCACGTGAGCACTGATCCGAGCGTCAATCGAGCATAGTGTCCATTGAGGGGTGGCCGTTGCCCTAATGATGGCCCAGGCGGCTATAGATGTGGAGCTCCAGTACGTCGAAGGCTTCCCGATGGGGGAGGGGTTGAGAGACTATGAGGACCTCCCAAGGGCTTTGAACTAGCGGTGAATGTCGTCGCTGCTCAGGTCCCTACAGACTAGGTCCTCAATGAGGACCTATAAGCCTAGTCTAGGACTCTCTTCCCCTATAAATGTAAAATAATTTATCTAAGGAATCAGTTTGTCTAATCGTTGCCTTGTTTTGTTTCCCCATTCCCATTATTTCTTCTTGCATTGATTGACAATAGCAGTTGGCGAGGTTGCTGAGACCCTACCTATTGACGGTTTTTCTTTTGGGAGGAACCAACTCGTGTGCATGTAGCTCTTGAGGTTTTTGGCAGACCGATTGGACGTTTGAGTGTAGCAGTTTCCCGTGTCCCGAGGTAGGGTCAGATGCGTTCTTATCGAGGCTTCTGCCATTACCTAGGGTCATAGGCACGTCGGGATGCTCGAGAAAGTTTGTTCGTGAGTCGGATATTTCTGCCTCCGGGCCCCGTGCCCTGAGGAGGGGATGAACTTCTTGCGTAAGTCTTAGGATCGCAGGCCTTTCAAGACGCTTAGGAAAGTTCATTCGTGGGTTGGGCATTTCTGCCCGTGGGTCCCGTGCCCCGAGGAGGGGTCGGTAAGGATGAAAACGGAACAGAAATATTCTGAACTGGCCGTTTTCATTTTCTATATTATGATACCATTTTTAACATGAAAATTTATTAGTTTCAATTGGTTTCACAACTATTTTCAACCATTTTTTTTACTCTTTAATTACTAAATGTAGAAATATTTTGAACCGACTGCTTTCATTTTTCTATATCATAAGTCCGTTTTTGACCGTTTTTTACTGTTTTCATCCTTAGGGGTCGAACTCTCTTGCCTAAGTCTTAGGATCGCAGGCCCATCGGGACACTTGGGAAGGTTTGTTCATGGGTCAGGCATTTCTGCCCCTGGGTCCCATGCCTCGAGGAGGGGTCGAACTCTCTTGCCTAAGTCTTAGGATCGCAGGCCCGTCGGAACGCTCGGGAAGGTTCATTCATGGCCCGGGCATTTATGTCCCTAGGTCCTCCAAAGTCCTTACTAGCGCATGGGCCCAGTTAAGTGGCTTTGTTAGCATATCCCTCACGCATCTTTTTTGTAAAGAGGATGGTTTGGGCAACGCCACGGCTTCCCTGGCTAGGTTGAGCCGTGGTGCCCGTTGAGTTGCAATCGGGTTGGTTCAATTGTAGCCCTAGTTCCAGTTCGCAAGGATCCGACGGAGGTAAGCTAGTGACCAGCTTCAAAATTTCATAGCGGTTGGTTCGGGGAGTTCTCGGGGTCGTTCGACCGTACCCGAGGGCTCGTTGCCTTTTTTTGGAAAAAAACTCCCAAACCATAAACTGGCCTGGACTTGAACATGGTTTGAGAAGGCCCATGACACTTAGTGTGTCTAGGTACTAGCCGCTCGTGTGCCCCTTCTCATACCATCCCTCACTTAGGTGGCTCAGAGCGACTATCGAACCCTTCACGGGCTAGGCTTCAAACTACGTGCCGTAATTGGATCGTAAAGGGCGGAAACATATCATGTAATTATCACTGATAATATAACTCATGATTTAACGCACAAATTATGAAATAAATTATAGTAGATATCGTGCAACGATTTCATAGGTACAAAAAGATTGTGTTTGAACAAAATAATAGATCTTAGGCAGGGAATGATACCGTGATCTACCGAACATGGCGTGTCGACACCGTGCGTGACCTCCACCCTCCGGTGTTATGGCCACGTGAGCTCATAGCCGCCGTCGTCCGAGTCGCCGTCATCGAGGAGGTAGTCGCAGATGCTGATGAAACGACATAGAGCCCCTGGGTCGCCAAGCCCAAAGAAGTCGGCACCGGCCCAACTGATGTCGTCTTCGTTGGAGCTGGTACTAGAAGCTGTCTCAGTAGTCGCTAGTACCTCCGTGATGGCCTACGCATGGTGAGTCGGTAGATCTACGGGAATCTCCCCCGTAGATGGATCAAAACGAATTGCGGTTGAAGACTGGCCACGGGCCCTCCCGTGGTCGTGTGGCTTACCGGTCGGCATCGTTTTGCCCTAGGAACCTCCTAGGCAGTTGTTCTCGAGGGCCTGCCCCTCATTCGTGCCCAGGCGAAGGTTGGACAGGGCCTCAGAGATGGCATCAATGTTGATGAAAGGGAGAAAAAGAACCAGATTGTAGTCCGCTCCCGTGCAGATGAAATCTAGGTTGCCGAACTAGACATGGGAGCCTAGGGTGAAGCGGATGTGGGGGTTGGCCATCAAGACCTAGTGGATGGATCGTGATGCGCAGAAGGCCCCTATCTGGTGCGCCAACTGTCGATGTCTAGAGGACCGGGTGCCTAAACATGGTGACAAGTGAATTTGTATCTACGTGTCTAGGCCTTAATGGTGTGCAAAGCGGACACAAGGATGTATATTGGTTTGAGTATGAATGGCCCTACATCTAGTGGGTTTCGATGTGGCTCATGTTGCCTTGCATCGGGGTGCTCATAGTAGGGGTTATAAGCTTTCGAGAGAGGGAGCAGATCCCAGGTCTCTTGTGAGTGGTGGTGCATGGTGTGTGGTTTCGATTGAGGTGGGCTCTAGCTATTGTTGCTTGATCATGTGATCCCCCTAGACATGGCCCCTGCCTCCCCTTTTATAGTTTCTAAGGGAAGGGCTTGGGTTACATTTGTGGTACAGGGGTGAAAATGGTGAGTATGAAAGAGAAAAACAAAAAAGGTGGCTTCGGGCGTGGTCATCCTCATCCAGTGGGAGCAGTTCCCCTGTGGTGTGGAGATGTACTGGAAGTTGATCTTTTGGCCCCTCCATCCACTGGTGTGACGTGCCATGGCCATGCCTTGACCTGTACGCCTCTATGCCGTGAAGGTGGCGGTGCATGCACCTGGATTTTCATAGCGAGGAGGTTATGTGGCACAGTTGCTGTCACCCCCATTGTTGTGGAGGTATGGATGTCGTCGTGGTAGAGTGACCGAGGTCATGCTGAGTCAGAGCGTGGTTCCCGTGATCCTGTTGACTGTGCATGGTCACGTCCATCCCATCGATAGGAGCGAGTGTCATAGTTGGGGGCCCCCACGGCTCCCTGTCGTGCTTGAGGGTTCCATGTGCCCCTCGGGCGGGGCGAAAACACACCGTAGGGGGTCGGGCACTTTTGATGACGCCGCGGGGGCTCAGGCGAGGCGGGGATATGTCGCTCGAGACGCTGATCGTGCCCGAGGCCGCTCCGCAAGGCTTGGGTGAGATAGAGTTCGCCGTTCGTGCCTTGAGCGGCTGACATGCTGTCAGTGCTTTTTGGGGGCCCTACAATGGGGTTTTAACAAACGTGCAGGGTGCCATATTTACCCTCCATTGGGTACCCTAGGTATTTTGATACCCGACAATTACACCTGACTAAACTTCAGCCAAAATAACCTCCAAGCATTGAAAGCTCCACTTTCTTCTCCCCTTTGCTTCTAGATTCAAATCTTGCAAGGATTTGAGTTGACAGAAGGGAGCCCTTGCGTGAGAATAATCAAAAACAAGCTTGAGCACGCACTTGATTTCTTCATCAAGCCTATTGAATTTGTGTTTGTTACTCTTGGGGCTTTGCCCCTAGCTGGCTAGGCATCGCCCAAGGGTTCTCAATCTATGTAAGAACTTTGGAATTTTTGTATTACCCTTGATTTTCTAGTGAAGAACTCAAGCTGACATTTGTAGTTGCTTGGGAGAGGCAAGGAGGTGGAAGAGACTTCGACCTTTGTGGTCACCTCTGTAATGGAACTGCCCAAATTATAGGAGCACAAGTATAAAAACAATCACCAAAGTGATCAAATTCTCACACTTGAGCCCATATAACTCCGGTAGTCCAATGAAATCACGAGAGATTTCAAACCAACCAACATACAAGCCAAGATCATAGTGATTCAACATAACAAGTCACATGTTATATCCATTTCACAAGTAATTCAATATACATCAGAGTTCAACATACTTATTACAACTTAAGTTCAAAAGTAGCGGAAGCAAAGTAATTTGAAACTAACATTAATCTTATTTCAAATACGTGCCAGTACCAAGGTTGACTTCCAAAAAAAGCATTAGAGATAAGGTAAATAAGAAGGATCATGCCCGTGATCACACTTCGCCACTAAGGCAGGAGCCAACCAACTCTTGCAGTCACCATGATACATCATAACCTGTAACAAGTAGGGATAAAACCCTGAGTACGACAATGTACTCAGCTAGACTTACCTGTCATAAACCAGAAATAAAGTGACACCAAGGATCATGCAAGGCTAATATAAAGTGGGCTAGCTTGACAACATTTTGCATAAATGCTTAATATAGATAAGTAATCATTAATGCTTAAGCATCAAGTTAATCATCATTAACCTGTCATCTATATTAGCACCTGTACTAGAGCACTCACTTGATTAGGAGCAAACAATATTAACCATAACAGGTATAAATTGAGGCAACATTTACATCATCATCCAATTAACCATACGTTCAATTTAATGGAATCTACGTTGCCGCTGCTCAAGTCAAGTGCTCACTAACCGGGAGCGATGGCGATTCGAATCGAGTTTCTATCCAGCTGGAGGGGTATTTCTAACACTCACCGCGTAGGCCCCTGCCAGGGTCACACAAGCCACCTTTCGTACAATTTAGGAGTCACGGGTTCGACTGATGCCGCATCCCTAAGGGCAACACTCTGCCAGGTGATAGGGACTCTAACCCCCCATGGTCTCACGCCAATGTCCCCAAGCACATTCTTACTACCTCCAAGATGCGACCTACCATTCGATTCCCGGCCTGAACTGTATTACTCGACTTCACGGTCAGAACAACTTATCCAGCCAACTAAGTGTTAGACTGCGTTCAACATGACTCAAGGACGTACAGCAAATCGGTCCTTAAACGACTCAGACGGGGATAGATCCACACCCAAGACCTCCATGCCTTGTTGCTTCACTATCGCACCCCGCCCGGTCTCATTTCACTTTATTAACACATGGTTCTTTTCCATGATAGTAAATATAGCCAACCGTGCCATATATGAATATCCCTACATCTCGCAGATGATAGGAAATCACCTGACTTCTACTGCTTAAAGCAGGGCTAAGCATCTATTCGATCCTAGTCTATGTAGGATTCAAGGATTCATATGTCTGGACAAGGAAGGATATAATGCAGCAAGGGTTTCCAACCAACTCCTATCACTTAATGCAACAATACTTATAACATATATAAAATTAATTGCTTTGAGGGTAGGAGACTTATAATGCTCCGGGGCTTGCCTGGGATCCGACTCAAGTCAGAGTTTGTTAGAAGAAACTCGCTTGGCAATCATTCTCCAATCTATCACTTGTTCGATCCTTCTATCTTCAGGATGGATCCACCAACACCATCTTCTGGTTAGCTCCACATCAGGTCCTTCATGTGTTTCAGCTAGCGTACCTAAATGAGGTGCAACCGTGCATATGTATGAATACATAGGAATGCAATAAACAAATAAATCAAGCAAGCAAACCAAGGTTCACATAAGCACCTAGAGCTAATTAACTTGATCCTCACTAAACCATAACATAGAAGAGGACAAGCACATCAATCAAGAAATAAGTCTCATAAGATCACAGGGTACCACTCCAAGTATCAAGTAGCGACACCAACACACTTATGTAACTCAAACTATACTTAAAAGAAAGGCTTAGATTTGCAATCAACATGAACTGTCCAGAAACAACATCATTCCAGGAGCTACATAATTCCAAATGACATGTAAGAGGATAATCTGGAAAGCTTATGAAATTATCTATAATTCATTTAATATCACCTAAGCCTGATTCCTAATTTTACTAGGTAGAAAAGATGAAACTATAGACTCTAGTCTGCTCCTAGCAGAGAGCAACCAAATCTGGGATCTGACTTTAAACATCTATAACTCAAAAACTACTTATCCAAATTCCACCAAATTTTAACATTAGCTAGATACATAAATTATATACAACTTTGCTATAGACAAGGGACTTATAAAACATCATTAACATGGGGTAATCTAAATTGCCCCCAGAACTTTCTAGAAACCACATTTGCAAGAAATAAATACTAACTTATGTTGCAACATATAATTGGACAAAACCAATTTTACCAACATGTCACACATGACTAATGAACACCAGAAAACATAGTGTCCATTCCTAAATAAATTCTTTTAATATATTTTCTTACTTTATTTAGATAATTAGGTGGAATTACGAACACCTATCAAAGGTGCATAATAAATTCTACCAAAATTACAATGAACTAAATATGCTTCCAAAAGTCTATTGTCCAAATTTCAAGCCATTTGGAAAAGTATATCAACCTCTATGAAAAAGACAAATAGCTATTGCAATAAATCATGTGAGAGCAAGTTAAACCTAAAACTCAATATTTTCTATGAACACAAGGCCATAGTATGAATCAATATGATAGAACAACATCATACTAAGGTAATGGAACAACATTTTATATTTTATCCTTTATATATTATTTATAAGCTATTTATTAAGCCACAAACAAGTTAAATCAATAACTTGATCATACAGTAAGCAATGACCACAAAATTTATACCACAGTATATTCATAGCATGATAAGACTACCATAAAAATTTCACATCATTTGGAGCAACACAACTCAAGATATAAAAATGACAAGCAATATGATTTAGATTTCCTTATTTATCCAGGTCAAATGAAAACTTTAAGAAAACAGTGAACAACTAGTGTGTTTAATATTTTTCCTAGCAAGTACATGTCATCATGAAATTAACAAAACAAGAATCACTATTTTTGGAGTTCTAAAAATCAAGATATGGCCCTAGTCAATTTTATAAGCATTTTTGGGGTATTTTTCAAGATTAAATAAAAACACCAGAAAACTTCTACAAACATCTAACATATTATGACTCCACTGCATAGATATTTTCTCCATGTTTCCAAAAAGTCCACACTTTCCATTTTTGAACTTTCCTAGGAGGAGATATGGATTTTCAAATATTAACATAAAATCTGGAAATTCAAATTCAGAATCACTCAACCCTACAAAACTGCTAGGTGCACCCGAATGTGTACCCAACTCAGCCACCACTGAAACTGACATGCGGGACCCATTACCCAGCCAGGCCCGCCTGTCATCCTAAGTGAAAGCGTACACAACATCTTCCCTTCTTCTTCCCTGGAACGGAGCAGAGGAGGGGGGGAACGGACTTGCGGCTCCGGCGGCGAGCGGCGGGGCTGTGGCACTGCCCTGGTCTGCCCGCACCTACGTAGGGCTTTAGCTTAGCCTAAGGCGGCCTGTGGTGGCCTGGCCACGCACTGGAGCGGCAGCAGCGGCGGCGACTCGTCGGCAGCGAGCCAGTAAGGTCGCTGTGGGCGAGGAGGCAGCTCTGGAGAATGGTAGCACCTGGCCGCAACCGTCGGTGGCTTCAGTTTGTGGCGAGATGGCCTAAGGCGGCTTGGCCACGGTGGCCAGCATTGTCACTGTTCGTCGGCCATGGAGGCATCCGCGGCCGAAGTTTTTGTGGCGAAGAAGGCTCAGGCGAGTGCGCGCGCGGGGAAAGGTACGACGAGGTGGAGACGGTGGCCGTGGTGCAGGGCTGTGGAGTGCTCGGTGTGGAGCAATGACGACGCCCATGGAACTCGGCCCGGTCGTCGATGGCAGACTTGGACGTGCTCTGCACAAGCGAGCGCCAGAGAGCGAGGAGGGAGTGGAGGGTGAGCAAGTGAGCCAGGACTCCTCCCCCAGCGACACAGCAAGAGACAAGGGCGAGGTGGAGGTGGCAGACATGGTGGGGCGTGCACTGCTACACGTCCGCCACGTCTAGAGCGTGTGTCGTTCATTGCGGCACTTCATCGGACACCTGGTGGGCGATGTTGTGCCTGACTTGGAGGTCGCATTTGGGATGGCTATGGGCTGAACTGGGCTAGGAGCCTTGAATCAAAATTGTTGTCCAAGTGATGCTCTACAAACTTGATTAAGGGGCCAAGGTCATTAGGGTCCTGGATTAGGAGATAATTAAGTGTCAAAATGGTATTGTCAAAGCATTCCAAGTGATTAACAAAACTCCAAAATTGATGGTCCAAATGAAGTCAAACTGATTCCATCTTTTCACATGCTCTTCTCCATAATGTCTACTCCAACTTTTGTATTTGCCTCAACTCGAGTTGCTTAACAAAAATTGGAGAACGCGGAATGCCAACGTGTCGATGTCAAAAGGTAACAAAGTAAACTTTTGCTATTTTGGCGACTGTTTTTGAAGATCCAAATGAACTCCAAACTTGATGAGACTTGGTTCATTGTTTCCCTCATGAACAGTACTTCAACTCATAGTAAGGGATTAATTTGAGTTACTATATGAAATTGGGAGATAAAATGTTGCAAATATGTCAACTTTCTGTTGTCAAATCTAGGACTTAGAATCTTTTTTGGCTCTAAAAAATAGCAGCTGGTTCAAACTTCTGAGCCCTATTTGACTAGGTTAGAGGCCCAACTAACTCTTGACCATTAAACAAAGTTTGTTGTACACAAGATGAACTACAACTTTTGTTTAAGGTCAAACCTCATAACTAGTACAGAAGTCAAACTTTCACTTTAGTCAAAGTATCAACTCAATAAAGCCTAAACTAGGGTTTTAGGCCAATTGGGGTATTTTCTTGACATTTGCTCAACATGAACCCTTCATGACTTTTTTTGTAGAGTTCATCTAGAGTCATTTGGTCAAATTTGCATGGTTTGGTTGATGATCTATAGTTCCATTAACTTAATGGTACAAGTTCTAATAGGAATGGAACTTATCATTTCATGTGACTTTTTGATTCCAAACTTCATGAAACTTTTCCAGGGATCAATATAGATAGGTACCAAGGTGAGACACATGAAGATATTGCAATAACACCATCCAAGCATATATCTTTGAAAATGGCCTATATGTAAAGCAATGGTGCAGCATCCAACTTTAGGTTAGGCTCATCTCCATAGGTTGACCTTGGCATTGTCATCTCCACTTAATTTGTCATGTTTGAGCTCAAACCCACTGCTTAGTGAGTGACAAACACCTGGGGTGTTACAACCTCAACAACAAGGACGTAGGTACTCCTTAGTTGGGTGGGTGGTCCTTGAGATAAACCTTGTGTCCCGCGTGCTTCTTGTTGTTGTGATTGCTTGGTATTACTTGTTCTTGTTGTCTCTTTCTCCCTCCATCTCATTCTTAGGGTTTGAGTGATCTACCAATTGGTGCTATTCCAAGGTTGAAGAAGTGGTTCAACACCTTCATCTATCTACTAGGAAGTGGGGTCAAAAGCATATCCAAACTTGAAGTTCATTTGACCTATGATTTCCCCCCTTTTGTAGGCATCGGAACATTTGACCAGTTTGCGTCTGTCGGAAATTCTAGTCCAAACTGTCGAAACTTCTGATAGATACTAGTCCGTTGTTTCAAGTTTGTGTCTAAGAAGTTTCATATATGCCTATTCACCCCTCTCTAGGCATTTTAGATCCTTTCAACAATTGTATTCTAAAAAATGTAGTATCAGTGCGGACCTATCCAAATTGTTGGTTATATGGAAACAACCGATGGTGATGATCATGACAACACCACCGAAAAAATGCCACAATGGCTGTGATGGACAATACAACACCATCGGATCAAACGCAAGCATGGCGGTGATGGATAGGACTTCACCGCCGGATAGTATGCTAGATCGATGTTGATACCACCATCAACACTACAGATCGAATGACGACTGACTATGATGGACCTACATCAAAGCCAGATCATAACCCGGATTGTTGTTGATGTCTCCATCATCAGCGCCAGCTTGTCTATCAAGCTGGCGGTGGTATGTGACCGATTGCCACCGGATCGAGCTCTAACACGGCGGTGATGGTAACTAATAGCACCGCTGTATTTTACACTAAACTGGTGATGATGATCAATATCACCATCAGCCTCGCAAATGGTGGTGATCACCTAGGCTATTACCAATGACTTTCACCAACGATGGCCAAAACCAATAATTAAGGGGGATTTGGAACCAGCGGTGATGAACTTTTTGTAGTAGTGGATTGAATTTGGTTAACCAAGAAATATTGGTCTCCATGCAACCAGTAAGCTACTATCATATCATCCGTTAACATTTGTTTTAATTAGGTCCATCAACTCTAAAAGGTAATTTCTAGGTCCACAAATGTTTTAAGTGATTCACCGCAGGACCATACCCATTCGTCTGACCCTTAGATTTGACATGCATGTGGAGTCAGTAGCCTACCCAAGCACTGGGAGGAGACGACCTCGAGGTTGGTGGCACCGACTTGGTAAAGGAAGGCAGGGGGCATGTGGCCAGCATGCCCAAACGCATCCGCTCTACCGCCGAGCACATGCACACGAAGAGGGAGCTCAACAGGGTCCCATCAAACTGCTTTATTTGCCACTTATAGTTGTGGAATGGCGAGACTTCGCGCCTATCACTGCCTCAAGAGGAAGGTGGGGGAGAGTTGGAGGGAGACAGGAGGGAACCGGGGAGCTTGCCACCATTGGGCTACAAGATCTGGATCTGACCGAGAAGTGGCGAGACGGAGAAAGAAGAGAGAAAATATTGAATGGAGGGGAGGGGGAGTGGAACAGAAGCGAACCACTACACATTGAAGTTAATATTTTTTTGGGTCCTAGAGACTTTGGTTAAGACATGTTTCTGTTGCTGCGAGTTACTGATAACCCTTGTTATCAGTGACACGTCTAGTTGCAAAGAGTCTATGATAACTTGTTGTTAGTGAAAACATTTTGATTATTTGGTTCACTTTGCTCATCCCTTTCATTTTGCTCAATAGGTGTATCATTAATGTTTCTTCAGAATCAAAAATGTGCTTTCAATCAGGACCATGCAACCAATTAGGTAGTGGTACTTTTGATCTGGAATCTCCTTAATAATTAATTGGTTCTAAAACTTCTACCTTTTGTTTTGTCTATCTATTTTAGGTGTGTACCCATTAATAACTAGCTCCAGAAATTGGGTACTACTATACTTTCACGTACGTTATATTTTGCAGAAATAATAGCATGCCGTGCTTTGGTATTACTTCCTACGATTCCTTGTTTCAAACAAAATGGATAAAACTGAATATATAGTGGCTTCCTAAGGGCACTCTCAATGCAGACTCTATCATGGTTTCTATGGCCATTTATTATCCTCCTATTTATTACATTTTGCTGATATGGCGTTATGTTTATTGAAGAAAGAGAGGCAAAACTAAAGAAACCGAGTCTAAGGCAGAGTCGACGTCTATGCTTGTACCGATGCACAGGAAACCACGGCCGTCCGCGTTGGGGAAGAGCGCCATAGTTTCCATCAAGCCTCCGATCAAGATCCCATGCGCATTCGTTCCCATGGCCGCCACCATCCTTCCCGTGCGCCCCTGACCACTCTCCCGTGCCCGATCTCGCTCGAGCCGGCCGCCCGGCCACGATCGCACATGGTCGAACCCCCACCGGCCGCGCCTAGCCGAGCTGCCACCGCCCACCCATGCGGCTATGGCCACTGCTGCCCTCATGCACCGCCCTCGCCCTTGCCGGCGGCCCGCCACGCCAAATTGGCCGCGCCCCGACGCTCCCCTGCCCTCTACTATGCTTCAAGGTGAGGAGAAGGACCGGAAAAGGGAATAGAAGCTTTATCAGGGGGCTTATAGCGAAAACTGTGACTCAAATGAATAGTGTCAAATAATGTTCTTGTACTGTGGGTTGATTCAAGAAAAGTCTAGGGGTTGTAGCGCAATGTGTTTGTCCTATTAGGCCTTTTGATTTTGTTTTATGTTTTAAATCGGCTAAATGTTTGAAAATTGTAGAAACTTGTAGAAAATGATAAAATGGAAAATCAAGTTTTGCTAAACTCCTCGTGACTAGATATATGCATTAAATATATAATATTACATGTTTTAGTATAAAATTATTGCTGTATTCTCATATCTATGTTTTTCTTGATAAATTAATAGAGGATGTTGGTGTAGTCAAAATGCAGTGAAATTGTATTTTTTAAACATCTCACCGTTGCTAGCTACTTTATTTGAACTCAAATGATGTATCTTCGCAGTCACCTACTTTACTTTAAACTCAAACCACAACCGGAGCCGGCTGCTTTGCCGAGGGGTCCAGGCTGTCGGCAAAGCCTCTAAAGCGCAGCTCTCGGCAAAGCGCCCTCGGCAAAAATCCGATCGACAAAGGCTTCTTTGCCGAGAGCCGTTTATCGGGCACTCGGCAAAGCCTTTGCCGAGAGCCCGAGGCTCGGTAAAGCGTGAAATAAAAAAATACGAAAAAAGCCTGAAATCAAGTCGCGGTATTTTTCGCGCAAAATTCGTGGCTACGTGGTCGACGGGATTCGAACTCGTGACCTCTCCCTCACGCGATACCTCCTCTGCCACCTGTCTATATGCCGTTTTGGTTACTCAAATATTATACTAAACCAAGTGAAATTGATTGTTCGAGGCCCTAAACGAATTCAAATCAAAAAGTTGTCAACTACAAAGTTTCATAACTTTTCGAGCACTATATTTTTTATATAGAAAGTTTTTTTTCCATCCGAGGTCTTTTCAAAAATTCAAATTTTAAAATTTTAAATTTCAAACGTAGTTTTGCATGACAAGATTAATTCAAATGAAAAAGTGGTCAACTACAATGTTTCATAACTTTTCGAGATCTACAAACTTCATTTAGGAAGTTTTTCCATCCAAGGTCTTTTGAAAAATTTGAATTTTAAAATTTTGAATTTCAAACGTAGTTTTGCATGACAAGATGAATTCAAATGAAAAAGTGGTCAACTACAATGTTTCATAACTTTTTGAGATCTACAAACTTCATTTAGGAAGTTTTTCCATCCAATGTCTTTTGAAAAATTCAAATTTTAAAATTTTAAAATTTTGAATTTCAAACGTAGATTTGCATGACAAGATGAATTCAAATTAAAAAGTGGTCAACTACAATGTTTCATAACCTTTCGAGATCTACAAACTTCATTTAGGAAATTTTTCCATCCGAAATTGTGGTGCTAACATTGTTCACAATTCTTATATATCTCTCTTGTAGTTTCATGAAACTACATAAGAAACATATAGATTTTGTGAACAACCTTATTATTACTTTGTCGAATGAAGAAATGACCAATATAAAGTTTGTAGATCATGAGAAGCTATGAAACTTTGTAGTTGAAAACTTTTTTATTTGAATTCGTTTAGGGCACCAAAACGTGGTTTGAAAATTGCTTTGCCGAGTGTTTTACTTTGGCACTCGGCAAAGAAGCCTTTGCCGAGTGTTTTTTTTGGCACTCGGCAAAGAAACTTCTTTGCCGAGAGCCGTTTATCGGACGCTCGACAAAGCCTTCTTTGCCGAGTGCAGAGGCTTTGCCGAGTGTTTTTTATTTGGCTCTCGGCAAAGCCTTCTTTGCCGAGCGCCTGAAAAAAAACGCTCAGCAAAAGCCTCCGACGCTCGGCAAAGAAGCGGAAAAAAAGCTGCTACCTACTTTACTGGAAACGTTGCTACCTACTTTACTTTGAATTCAAATATTGTGCATCAAGAAACGCTACATAATGTTTGACACAGCTGATCCTTGTTTGTTTGTGTTGCATACAACTGTGCATTAAATTTCTTTTTGCATGGAAACTACTTGTAAAAACTTTGGGAAGGATGGTTTCCAGTGGTAGAGTCTTAGAACTACGGAAACTATGGTGGTTTTTAGCATTGACAGTGCCCTAGTATAGCTATCTTGTGGTTGTGGTAGGGGAAATCCAAGTTGATTCTGACCTGCTGACCTGGTGAGAAGATCATTACGTAAGATCGAAGTTAGTGTACTATTAACTGTGTATATATCTTCTTACAGATTGAGCACACTGAATAGTTGGCTGTCTTTTAAGTATCTCTCTCTTCAACAAGAGACGTACTGGTCACAAGACTTTGAAAATCTATAAAGGTGCTTGTGGCCGATTTGATACTGCATGCTTAGCTGCACACGTATCAAGAGTACTCCCTCCATTCCAATTAATCAACTTTGTCATAAGGCAAACTATTTTAAATTTGACCAAACTTAAAGAAAAGAGCATAAATACTTATGACACCAAATTACTATCACTAGATACATCATATGAAATATTTTTTTCATAATAATATACTTATTTGGTTTCATATATGGTGTTATGTTTTCTGTAAAATCGACCAACTTAAGATAGTTTGACTTAAGTTGATTCTAGGAATTGAATTATTTTAAAATCAAGGGAGTAAATTGAATAGTTTTTTGACTAGTTGCTTAATACTCCTTCCATTCCAAATTATAACATGTTTTGGCTTTTCTAAATACATTGTTTTAGACATAGTGTATACCTAATAAGTACATAGCTAGCAAAAGTTATGTATCTAAAAAAGCCAAAACATTCTATACTTTGAAAATGATAGAGTTAGTAACCAAGAACTGTGTTGTTACCATATATAGCCTATGGTCGTTGGACCTCCAACACCTTGCCAGGAAAAAACATTTGATTTTTTGACTATGGTATGAATGTCTAGTAAGGTGTGTGTATGTGCTCGTCAAGTCGTTGCAGATCACATGGCTACTTAAATCTTGATATCATCTTATGGTAACCGTCTATCTCACGCCTAGGCCCGAACTTCGGACCATCAGATCCAGAATCAATAGATGTGATCAACCATGTTTCTACGTTATCTCTCTTGCTCGGCATGCCTTCGCTATATCCACTTGTCCAACAAGCATGCATCGTCACCAGCCGTCTACTTCTCTAGCGATGTCCCTAGTGTTGGTGGACCCTGCGTACAAGTTGCTGTACCACCCTTCTCTCCTCTCTTGCTACCCTATTCCCTAGTGTTCATATGGGTGTTTGGCCTCACCTCTGTTTCCATTGTGAGCACTCCCATGCTAACTCATTGATAATGGTCCCCTTGACTGCCTCCACAACCAAACCGATTCTCAGTAGCGACTTGCCATATTGACTAGCTAGCACTAATGTTGGTTACCCTTACACCATGGTATTACCTCGGCCTGCTAGCCATAGATATGCCTTCTCCCTCAAACTCCAAACCCTAAAAATGGTCATGGAGCTTGAGAAGAAAGGAAAGAGATGGAAGAATAAAATTTTGGCCCAGGCCTAAGGTAAAATACCTGGGGTGTGATGCATCATTCCCAGTATGCATTTCTTTGGTTTTATAGGTAAGGTGAAGTAAGCAATGAATGTTGTGCTTTGAGGACCATATAGACATCTAAAATTTCACTATTTTTGTGTGATAGGGGGAGCTTGTATTTATATATATGATATATAGATGTGCACAATATAATGTAGCACAAGAAGGAAACCCATAAAGGCACAGTCACTACCAAAATGGTGGACTTCTCCTAGTGTTTTTAAGTAGTAATAAAACACTCTACCACTAGTCACAGCACATGAAAATCTCGCAATGAGGCATTTAGTAGGAAAATTTTATACTAAATTTTAAATACTAAAACACTAGGAGAAGCCCACCTCACTAGGAGAAGTCCAAAATTCTAGTTGTGAGTAGGGAAAACAACATATAGGTTATTAATATGTCAAGAAAACAAACTCAATATAAAAAGATAAGTTGTTGATTGGGATAATTATGCATTACAATACCATATAATTAAGGTAGAACTTGCTACTTAGTTTAAACTTCATTAAAAATATTTACTTAGACACACTGGTACTGAGAATACTGTATTAGTGTATTCGATCTCTTCTCTCGCACATACACCCTTTCGCATCGCTATCATTCAACTACTCTGGTTATCTAGCTACTTCATTCATGGAGTCACATACATTAGCATACTGTGCATGGCAATTTATGCACATGTTACCACTCCAAGTGGCTCGCGTCTGCAGTCTGTAGCGGCGGCAGCCTCTCATCATGCCTTAGAAAGAAGATCTCGTTGACGACATTCGCGGTCGATGGTTGTACGCGGGGCGTCGTCCCAGCTCCAGCTCCCGTCGACGTGCTGCCATCGCTGCCGCTGCTTCCTAGTGCAGCGGCGGCCTCGTAGGGCACTGGGAACATCAGGCTGTTGTTGCTGCTGCTGCCTCCTGATGCGGGCTCATAAGCCTTCGGGTATAGCAAGTTTTCCTCATCACCGTAGTACAACGGTGCTAGCTCTTCAGGCGTCGGGATCAGAAGGTCGTCGCCAACGCCATCTAGGGGCTCTTCTTCGGGGTTAACAAACATCAGTGCATCCTCGGGAGTCATGTCCATGTCATTGAGCAGCATTCTGACGGCGATGGCGTCATCGTCCTCCTCGTTGTCGAACTCTACGGATGGCGACATCAGGGTCGATACAGACGATGGCAGAACCGGTGCCGGGACCTGAGTTGGCCGCTCCTCGGCTTGGAAGCTGAGGAGCGGCGACACAGGCGGCAGCGGCGTGTTTGAAGATAGCGAGGCCGATGTGGACGCCGGCAGAGCTGGAGTCTGCTGGTGTTCCTCCATGGCTGGGATATTAAGCAATGGCGACGGCGGCAGCGTGGTGTTGGGTGGCAGCGAATAGGGCACGGGCACCAGCAGAGCCGGGGCCTGCGGTTGGCTCTCCCTGGAAGGGTTCTCGTTGACCGATGATGGAGGCAGCAGAAGCGGCGTCTTCTGGCGGGTCGTGCAGACGAGGCAGTTGCAGACGAGCGGCATGGGGCGGCTGTCGCCCCCCTCCTTGTAAACCTCTGGGTACGGCGAACGCAACAGCGTGGTAGGGGGCATCCTTGGCGACGCGGATGGTGCCAGAGTCGTAGCTGAAGCCTGAGGTGGCTGCTCCACGTCTTGGATCCTGAGGGGCGTCGCCGAAACAGGCAACATCGAGGCCGACGCGGACGCCGGCGAGGCCGGAGTCCGCTGTTGTCCCTGCGCGGCGGAGGTCTTGGCGAATGGCGACATGGCCGCCGGCGGAGCTGGAGGCGCCTGCGGCTGGTTCTCCCTGGCGGGGATCCTGATGAACGGCGAAGTAGGCTGCCGCCACTACCGGACACAGGACCTTTGCCGAGAGCCTACCTCTTTGCCGAGAGTCAAATATCGGACTCTCGGCAAAGAATCCTTTGCCGAGAGCCTACGCTCGACAAAGATTGGCTCTCGGCAAAGCAAAGCTTTGCCGAGAGCTCGACTCTCGGCAAAGATTGGCTCTCGGCAAAGTCAAACTTTGCCGAGAGCTCGACTCTCGGTAAACAAAAAATCTCGGCAAAGCCTCAACCCCACAAACGGCACCCTTTCGCCGTCATCTTTGCCGAGAGCCTGCTGTTAGGCTCTCGGCAAAATAAAGGCTCTCGGCAAAGAAAAAAAAATTGGATTTTTTCGCCCAAATTTTTTGTGCAGCCTTGCTATAGTACTAGAAGCCAAGATTTGAAATTTGGTGTATTTTCCATCCCTTTTGCTATATTTCGTGTATTTTTTTCATTTTCTTGATTTTTTCGCAAGACGCACATTTGTACTGCAGGTGCATGAAATAATGAATCTCAGTGATTCAAAAAATTATATTCAATCTTCCGAGGGTATTTCGACGCCGTATCTAGGGACAGACGCGGAAACTTGACCATCTCGTGCACGCGACATGGCGACCGAGTTGCGTGAGATTTGATTTAAAAATATATAAAATGTGAACGGAGTCGGAAAATCATGAAAATGGACGGGAGGCCTTGACATCGCATGTAGAAGCTATAAAATTTTTTTGAAAATGTTTGAAGCAAGTTGTGCCGCAAGATGGTTGAAACCCTGAGATCTCCACATGTGATAACAAGATATCACATGCGGAGATCTCAGGGTTTCAACCATCTTGTGTCACAACTTGCTCCAAACATTCCCAAATTATTTCCATAAACTCTACGTCTCGTGTCAAGGCCTTCCGTCTATTTTTCATGATTTTCCGACTCTGTTCGCATTTTATATATTTTTAAATCAAATCCTACACAACTTGGTCGCTATGTCTCGTGCACGAGATGGTCGAGTTTCCACGTCTGTCCCTAGATATGGTGTTGAAATACTCTCGGAAGAATGAATATCATTTTTTAAATCGCTGAGATTCATTATTTCATACACCTGCAGTTCAAATATGCGTCTTACGGAAAAAATCAAGAAAATAAAGAAAATGCGTGAAATATAGCAAGAAGAATGAAAAATACACCAAATTTCAAACATGGCCACCTAGTACTATATCAAGGCTGCAGGAAAAAATTAGGAGCAAAAATCCAAAAAAAAATATATATATTTTGCCGAGAGCCTCCTAAAGCTCTCGGCAAAGAGGCTCTTTGCCGAGAGCCTGGGCTTGGGGGCTCTCGGCAAAGAACGCCGGACGAAATTTTTAAAAATTATATATATTTTGCCGAGAGCTAGGTCAGGTGGCTCTCGGCAAAGAGTTTTTATTTTTTTTATTTTCTTTGCCGAGAGCCTTGGCTAGGGCTCTCGGCAAAGAAAATCAAAAAAAAAAAGAAAAACTCTTTGCCGAGAGCCGCCTGATCTAGCTCTCGGCAAAGAGGACTTATCTGAATCAAAACCACCACCCGCGTCCCTCACCCCTCACAACCGCGCCTCTCGCCCCCGCACCCGCGCCCCTCACCTGTGCCTCTCGCCCCCGCCCCCGCGCCGGCGCCGCCGCCGCCGCCCGGCCGCGTCCTCGCCCGGCCGCTCGGCGCCGCCCCGGTCAGATTGAGCCGCCGCCGTCCACGGAGGGGAGTCGCCGCCGTCCACGGAGGGGAGCCGCCGCCGTTCAGGTACTTCCTCCCTCTCCCTCCCCCCTCCCTGTCTGTTGCCCCCGCACCCGCGCCCCTCACCCGTGCCTCTCGCCCTCGCCAGGCCGTGCCCCCGCCCCCGCGCCGGCGCCGCCGCCGCCGCCCGGCCGCGTCCTCGCCCGGCCGCTCGGTGCCGCCCCGGTACTTCCTCCCTCTCCCTCCCCCCTCCCTGTCTGTTTGCAGAATTGGCGTGTTAATTACAGTGGTCGCCTCTTAGGTGTTACAGTACAAAAAAATATTGGTGGTGATGTGGTTATTTATTGATTTGTTGTGGTAATTAATAAGATCCCTCAAGCTTGGGGTGTTCACGGAGAGAGGTTGAAAAGGGAGCAGTGAAAAGGGAGCTGGGTAGTTTGTTGCAAAGGGAGCAGTGAAAAAAAATGGAAAAAGAGAGCTTGCACGTCATGTGGCATGAAGAATAACCAGTTTGATGCATGCGGGAATTTTTTTTTCTTTATCCTTGTTTTTTTCCTTTTCATTTTCACCATTTCTTTTATGTTCTGCAACAAGTAAATTGTCAATTAAGTATTACGTAAGTTTTTCTTTCTTTCTTCCTGAAACTGTTGTTACCGAAATTTACAGTGTATACTTGAGAAATATTATATGTCACTTTAAGCAGCTACATCAACAAGCTGCTGCTGCTGCTGGTCCAATACATGACTTTTATCAGACGCTTCTTACTATTGCTGCCTGCTGACGGTTCTCACTTTCCTAACACCTGCATGCCGATCACTTTTGTTCTCTTGTTTCCCATGCTTTTTCAATAGCAGATAGAGGTAGTCCTCGGTAGGTATATGTACAGTCAAGTTTTGCATTGACTATGTGTGTTGTGATTTAGGTTTCCTTTCCCTGGGACGGATCAGAGCACATGTACTGTGGCGATATAGCTGTTTCAATAGCGTAGTTGCCAAACTTTTTATGTGCAATCTACAGTTAACAGTTAATGAGTGAATGCAGTTTTTTTTTCTGTTCCTTCTCATATACTAAATTTGCTCGTGCCATCCATAGTACTCTTCTTCTTGCTGGAGCTATGTCTCGAGCCTCTGGTATTCTTCGCGCGTACACAGGCAGTTAGAAACTTAGAATTAGGAGTAGTAGTATTTTTTTTGAGAATTGCCTGGGCCTTAGTAGTGTTATGCTAGTGTTTGCTACTGGGCCCTTGAGATCTTTGTACCACAGATGACGACGGATGGTTCCATTCCTCCTTACCATCCAGCTGCCATTTGCTTCCCATCCAGCTGCCATTTGCTTTTGCATTTCTTCTCCCTATCACATTTTCGAGCTGCTTTAGCATTAATGAACCACCAATATTTAGCTCTCCAAGATTACTACAGTTCAAATCCTTCCCATCCGGCTGCCATTTGCTAGTCTATAGATCAGCAAAAATATAGTGCACTTTCTCATCTTAAGTTGTTTTAGAGTTTTCTAATAGCCTTCTCCCTACAGGGACGTGTATCGGGAGAACAGCGGGGAGGTGCTGCCAAAATTCTGTCTTGGGTTGGGGCAGAAAATGGGAACTATCCTCATCTACGCATCCGCGGGTGGGATTAGGACCTATCCTCACCTATTAGATGACAATAGGATGTAAGTACTTGGATGTAGATGTAAGTACTCGGATGGATGACAGTAGGATGGATGACCGTCAGTGGATGTACTCGGGCCGCAGAAGCAAGAGTGATTTCAGTGATGAATGGTTGCACAAGACAGATGCTTTCTTGAACCATGCATTTGGCCCGGCTCAGGGAGGAGAGATGAAAGTATTGTGCACGTGCAGCAGATGTGGGAACCGGCGAAGGCAAGACAAGGAGAACATGGGTAAACATCTTCTGAACCATGGATTCACACCGGACTACACCCGGTGGATCTACCATGGTGAAGTACATCATTTGAGAGAGGAGGCGGTGCGACCACGTATGCAGGACTTTGATGCTGATGCTGGGGTAGCAGACCTGTTAGATGACTTCCAACAAGCACAGTACGCTGCAGGACGTACGGAGGAGGAGATGGAGAAGACCGCAAAGGCGTTCTACGACATGATGTCTTCGGCACAGAAACCCCTTCATGATCGGACAACGGTTTCTCAACTGGATGCCATTGGCCGTGTGATGGGGTTCAAGTCCCAGTTCAACCTGAGTCGAGAAGCGTTCGATGGTATGTTGGCCCTATTTGGTAGCATGCTTCCGGACGACCACATATTGCCAAAGAGCCTGTATGAGTCACAGAAACTGCTTCGTGCACTGAAGATGCCGTATGAGTAGATACATGCATGTCCAAATGGGTGCGTCCTCTTCAGAAAAGATCTCAAGGATGCAGGTTACTGTCCGAAGTGTAAAGCGTCGAGATACATGGAGGTAGACGATGGTGAAGGCCTGAAGAGACAACTTTCTATCCCCATGAAAGTCCTGCGTTACCTGCCGTTCACACCGAGGATCCAACGTCTCTACATGACCGAGGAATCTGCGAAACAGATGAGATGGCACAAACAGGGTACACGATACAATCCTGAGAAGATGGTACATCCCGCCGATGGTGAAGCATGGGTCCACTTTGATCGCATTCATCATGACAAAACTAGAGAGGCTCGTAATGTTCGTGTTGCGTTTGCTACAGACGGTTTCAACCCCTATGGACTCATGGCTGCCCCCTACACCTGTTGGCCCGTCTTCGTTATCCCCCTCAATCTTCCCCCCGGCGTCCTATTTCAACGTCATACTGTCTTCTTGTCGTTGATAATTCCTGGACATGGGGTAAGTTCTCAACTATGTTCATTCAATTTGCCGACACTATTCTGCATCAAACACCCTTGTTTTTCTTCCGTACAGGGAATTTCTTCATCAGTTCTAGAATGGGCCAAGGCCTCCTTCTGACCCGGTAGCCGAAACCCTAATTGCAAACGGGGCGGGGCAAGGGAGGCCCGATTTCATTTCTTGGTTCCGACAGAAGGTCCTGTCCAACCGAGGTCATACTTAGTCCGACATTCCAACTTGCTCCTACGTTCGGACTTAATAACGTTATACCTTGCTTCACCTTGCAGGCTCAGACCGATGCATCTATGAGTCAAGAGCTGAGACAGGTTGCAAACAGCTTTAACCGTAGGGTCAAGTCATTTAACGGTTACGACGTGAATGGATATCGCTTCCACACAGCGATATATGAGCAGAGTCGGCCCAATCGGAAAACCACAAACAGTGGAGTTTATACTCCAGGCAATGACAACCGTGACTACTATGGAAGAATTGAAGAAATATATGAACTTTCATTTCATGGTGACAAGCCTCTGAATCCTGTAATGTTCAAATGCCATTGGTTCGACCCTGGAGTAACGAGGTTCACCAAATCTTGGGCTAGTTGAAATTCGACAGGACCGGTGGCTCTCCGAAGAGTGGACCACCCAGCACGCCGAGGCCCGGGAGGCGCGTCTGCAGATGCCAGGTGTACCACACCACCAGGGCAACCGCAACCTAGCCGAGTACGCACAAGCTTGGGTACGTGAAACACGTTATGTATTGTAACACTCAAATGTTGCCTAATTACTAATCATCTTGTTGTCTTCCTCGCAGACGGCGTCACACGGTGGCCAGCCTTGCAGCACGTTCATGGCATACGCCATGTCCCACAAGGGCAAGGCCACCACACCGGAGACCTCCTACAACCCCGACGACCCCCCCGAGGCATACTCCAACTCCAGCGTCCACACCCGCCTCACTGACTACACAGAGGCGGCAAGGGCGGTCCATGGGGCTGACTTTGATCCGGCCAGCGAGGACTTGGACGGAAGCCTCGTGATGAGGGTCGGAGGAGGGAAGAAGCACGGGCGGTATTGGCTTGGCGACGGCGTCATCGACTCGTCCTCCACTCCCACTCTGTCCCAGCTCCGAGCACAGACCACGAGCGGGAGCGTCCCCATACGCCCACGCCCGTCACCTTCACAGTCGTGGGTCACCGAGCTCGAGGTTATTTTTGTTTTACTCGTCGTACATTGATGTTTAAATGTTTGCATTGTTCTAACATTCTCTTTGTATTATCGCAGGCCCGCCTGGAAAGAGAAAGGGAGGAGCGCAAGCTTGCCGAGGCCCAGATGCGGTCCCAGATGGAGGCCCAGTTGGAGGCCCAAGCTAAGCAGATGCAAGATCTCATCACGTTCATGGCCTCCCAGGGCATGCAGGTGCCCGCGGCGCTCATGGCTCCTCCACCGCCGTCTCAGAACGCGGATGCTACTCCTATGAGTATCGATTCCTCAGTGTTTTGTTTCTGCATTTGCTTGTCTGACATAGACATCTAATTTTTACAGCCTCCGTCGGCGGGTTCGAACAACCCGCAAGCGCCTGGATGGAACACGCCCGGGGGTCAAGGCGGGACTGCTTCTCCGGGGTGGCCAGGGCAAGGTTGGCCATGAGTGTGTTTTAAAGTGTCGTCTCTAGTAGATTGTGAATTTTAGAATGAAAACTTATTATATTTCGATGATAACTTGTAATGGTTAACTTTCGTTTAGTTCAAATATTGTGATGAATGTGCTATGTACATGTGATATATGTGTTTATACGTGATGAATGTGATTCATATGTAATGAATGTGATTTGTATGTGTAATGAAGTGGAAAATCAAAAGAAAAAAAATAAAATTTCCCACTTTGCCGAGGGTTGCTCTCGGCAAAGGCTGCCTTTGCTGAGTGCAATGGTTATTGCACTCGGCAAAGCTGGGCAACAAAACTGCAAAAATACTCATTTCCCAGCTTTGCCGAGCGCAATGACCGTTGCACTCGGCAAAGGACAGGCTTTGCCGAGAGCCTGGCTAGACTGGCCCTCGGCAAAGAGTTTTCCAAAAAAAAAAGAAAACTCTTTGCCGAGAGCCAGTCTGGCCAGGCTCTCGGCAAATATTTTTTTTTAAAAAAAAGAAAAAACTTTGCCGAGAGCCAGCCAAATGGGCTCTCGGCAAAGAAAGCGGGCCCGTTAACGGCGCCTTTTCTTTGCCGAGAGCCGCGTTGGCTCTCGGCAAAGCCTTTGCCGAGAGCCCGATAAACAGCTCTCGGCAAAGAAGGCTCTGCCGATCGGGTTTTTGCCGAGGCAGCTCTGCCAAGCCTTTGCCGAGAGCAGCTCTCGGCAAAGCCTTTGTCGAGGGTCTAAGAGGCTTTGCCGAGAGCCTGGAGCCCTCGGCAAAGCCGCCAGCTCCAGTAGTGCGCGGCGGCGGCTTGTGGTGAGTGGTGCCGGCTTGGCAGTTGCGGACCAGCGGCATCGGGTGGCTGTGCTCGCCGATGTAGGAGACGGCCAGGAAGCTCGTCTGGGTGAGGCAGCGCTGCACCTGCTTCCACGCCTTGCAGTTCCTGTCGGTGCTGCATCGATAGTAGCTGCGATGGTACGGGGTGTCCTTGATCGACTTCTCCCCGTACTTGCGCCACGCCCACGAGTCTGGTGGCGTCGGATCCTCGGCTAGCACCAGAATCACCTTGCTATCTTTGGTTGTCCTGTTGCCCCTGCGTACCGCCAGGACCAGAAGCAACGACGTACACGTGATAAGCATAGGATGGGCACTTTCCAGGAATGTTTCCTTTTTTCTTAAAAAAAAGTTACGAGAGTCAAGATTTAGTCGTACCTTTTCTTGGATCGACTGGACCCTTCTGCAGCGTCAGAACCGCTGGAAGGCGCCGTCTTGTGTTTGCCGGCTGGTCGCTGGACGGACGGCACCGGAATTTCGTTTCTTGGCCACGGTGGTTCAGCGGTGTCTGATGTTCAGGTGTACCGACGGCTGCGGTGTAGTCCGGCTTCGGCAGCAGCGGCAGATCCAGGCTCGGACCCCACCCTACTGCGTGGGGCAGATCCTGATCCAGCGCCTGCGGCTGAGGAAGCGCAGAGATGGCCTGATGGCCGAGGCCGTCGACGAAGACAGTCGGCTGAGCTGGTGGTGGCGGGGCGTACCGTGCGATGGGGTTGTTGGCCGTCCTTGTCGGCGGCGGCGGCATGGGACCTCGGCGACCGGAGCGCAGTACGGCGTTCAGGTCCCAGTTGTTGCCGTCGCGGCCGTCGTCCCAACCTAGAGGCTCCATTCGTTCGCCTGGCCTCTCTTGGGCAGTGGAGGAAAGAGGGGAGTGTTGACTCGCTGCTCTACTTTATTGTTGTTGTGATGTGATAGCAGAGGGAGATAGTTGGTGTCGGAGACGACAGGCTTGGTTGGAGAATGGGGATGGATGGGCGCTGGCCGGGTACTGTTTCTGGATTATATAGGACTATAGGAGTGAGAGGCCAACCGGTCAGGGCTGGGCCTGCGTTTATTTGGGGCCTCTGATCGGTGTGGGGGTTAATGTACCCCCACTTGAGTTTGGTAAAATTTCAACCGGCCAGGTGACAGAAATAGTGCTGTGGCATTTTTTTCGAAATGAGAGAAATGCATGTAGACGTTACTTCGTGGTTTTACCCTAAATGTGTAAGAAGAGGTAGCACACTTGTAGTCGTAATGTCATCCTTGTATCTTTATTTGGTTCTTACTTTGATAGCTACATCCTTGAATTGCACACTTACTGCTTATGCTGATTTGTTATGAGAGAAAAACACTATTCATTTGCTCAAAAGTACCGCTTCACTAAAAAGTACTGCTGAAGTAGTGCAGCAAAACAGGGCAAATTGCCACAGCACTACTTCAACAGTACTTTTTAGCGAAGCAGTACTTTTCAGCGAACGAACAGTGTTCTCCTCTCACAACAAATCAGCGTAAGCATCAGCATAAGCTAAATTTCAGCGAAACGAACGAGGCTTAACGGCATTGGATTCTGTTAATCAACATAGAATCTTTGTGGAGTAAGCTACATCTTGCAATGTTGCCCTAACATCAGACCATTGATATAGGTTGATCACATACGATAGGCGCACACGTGTTGATTATCCATGTTTGAGTAACTGAATTGCTATTTTTGCGGCGTCTTTATAGTACTTACCATTCCACAAATAGATTGACATGCAAAAGTATAATTTTGTCTTCTATTATATTAACAATTATGATATACATATTGCACACGTGAATAGCCTAACGACATTGGATTCTCTCGATCAACATAGAATCTTTGTAATGTAAGCTACATGTTGCAATATTGTTGTAACATGAAACTGTTTTTGGTTGATATTATAAGATATGACATGTGCACACGTGGATAGATGAATTGCTAACTTTTGCGGCTGAAAGTCCTATGTTTGGTGTTGGTAATTAGTGACAATGCCTAAATACTAATCCTATGCCTAAGTTGTATGTAGCATATGAGGATTAGTACATTCCAAGGTTGGTGGCAAGATGGACATGGTGATCATGATGGCCACACTTGGATTTGGACGCAACCCTACGTGATCAAGGCAAATGTATATGCTTAAGGGTTGTGTTTTAGTAACCAAGACACCTAGTGGGTGTGGTTACATTATAGGATAGATAGCCGTACTATAAAGAGGGGAATGACGCAGCCATTGAACTCCTAAGTGCCTCTAGGTGTGCATTTCATAATCATATGCATTTGGATAGAACTAATATCGCCTCAAAAAATGATTGTGAAAATGCTAACACACTCACACATGACGAGATCACTTGGTGGTGTTAGCACGTTTACGAAGGCGGTGGAGTTTGAGCGGTAGAGAGGGTTTGGGGTCCTCTCTCCCTCCCGCCGAGCTTGCGAGGCAGGATTCAGGCGTTTTCGAGGAATTGAAACGACTATTTTCCACTACGCCGGAAGTCCGGAAAAGAAACGGAGGCGAACGGAGGTCACAGAGGTGACCGGACGCTGAACCAGACGCGGTCTTTGCATGACCGAACGCGTCCGGTCAGTGTTCAGTGTCTGCGCGGTTTTCAGTTTGATGATCGGACGCGAAGCGCGTCCGGTCACAGTCGATCGGACGTGTCCGGTCGTTCAGGGAGCTTACTAGACTCTAACCAGACGCTGGCACTGTGGCGTCCGGTCATTTCTCCAGCGCGTCCGGTCATTGTGTTGTTGTGCGCTGTTCAGGCATGACCAGCGCGTCCGGTCAGTCACGGGACCAGCGCGTCCGGTCGTTTGCAGCGCGTCCGGTCTGCGCATCAAGCGTGTCCGGTCGTTGTGCGACCAGCGCGTCCGGTCAGTTGGACCAGCGCGTCCGGTCAGTGCTTCGTGACTTAGCCGTTGTGCGACCGGCACGTCCAGTCAGTTGGACCAGCGCGTCCGGTCAGCACGATTTCGGTTGTTTAAGTTTCTAACGACTCTATTCGAAGGGGTACGTCTATATATACTCGTTGGCCGGCTCAAGGCTCTCTCTCGAACATTTTGACATACTTGTGAGCACTTTGAGCTAAGCAACTCCCCTCCCACTCATCTCTCTTGCTTCTTTGCATATTCGAAGTGAGATTGAGTGATCCAAGTGCATTTGCATTGTGAGATAGCATCTAGTTGGCACTTGGTGGTTGATTTGCTGCGGGATTCTTGTTTCTCTTGGTGGTTGCCGCCACCTAGACAGTTTGGAGCAGCTTGGAGGCATTGGCAAGAGTTGGTGATTATTCTTGGCCACCTCCGGTGATTGTGAGGGGTTTGTGCCTACCTCGGCGAAGCGCCAAAGGTAACGTTAGTGAATTGCTCGTGTCATTGCAACCTTTTGCCATTTGATAGGTTCTTGTGGTGCCTTTTGAGAGGCTCGGTGTGAGACCGATTAGCCACCAAACCACGTGGTGAAGAGGGACACAACGGGGACTAGCGTGCCGGCAAGCACGTGAACCTCGGGATAAATCTTCGTGTCATCACTTTCATATTGTGATTGATTGATCCCGGTGTTCGGTTATCTTGGTATTCATTATTGATCATATTGGTTGGCTCATTACTTCGCCCCTCGGTGAAACTCTCGCAACTCAACTCTGCATTACTTTCTTAGTTATCTTTGCTAGCTAGTTAGCTTTGCTTTAGTAGCTCCTTTGTGTAGCTTGCTAGTTGTAGTTGTAGTTACCTTGTTGGTTTGACTTGTGTGGTTGAGTGCCAATATATTAGAATTGTGAATTGGTTAGGTGGCTTGAAAACACCTCGTAGGCTAAGCAAAACTCGCATCTCGCTACTTGTTATATTGATAAACTTATTTAGCTTGTCTTTATAGAATTTTTTAAAAGGCTATTCACCCCCCTCTAGCCATCAAGACCTTTTAAGTGGTATCGGAGCCGTGGTCACCGTTTTCAAGGCTTAACAACCTCGGTGTAAGATGGCTCAAGTTGTGTTCAACCATGTCGGGGTCAAGCCTCCATTCTTTGATGGTGTCACATCTTTTGATCATTAGAAAAGAAAGATGAAGCAATATCTTGGCTCTATTCATGAGAACATTTGGAAGGTGACACACCATGATTATGCTATCATTGATCCCGACAACCTTACTAACAATGATCGCATCAATAACCAATGCAACACTATGGCTCTCAATACTCTCTACAATGGGATTGATGCAAAGGTCTTTGAGCAAATCAAGGATCTTGAGATGGCAAGTGAAGTGTGGACAAGATTAGAGGAAACATATGAGGGCACTTCAACGGTAAAGAGTGCCAAGCTCTATATGCTCAAGGATAAGTTTGCAAGCTTCAAGATGAAGGATGATGAGTCCATACCGGAGATGTTCTATAGGCTACAAGTTATTGTCAATGATCTCAAGAGCCTAGGAGAAGATGTAAATGATAAGGACTTCTCACATAAGTTCTTGATGAACTTACCTAAGAAGTTTGCTATCTTGAGGAAGATGATCCAAAGAGAGGGTTTGGACAAGGTGACTCCAAACCAAGTGCTTGGAGATGTTATGACCGATGCTCAATATGATGATGATGAAGATGAGGATGAGAAGAAGGAGATCAAGGTCAAGCAAGAGAAGCCCATTGCATTCAAGGCTTCATCCTCTAAGGGCAAGAACAAGGTGGAGAGCGATGATGATGATCCATTCGATGATGAGACCATGGCCCTCCTAGTGCACAAGATGGGGAGATTCATGAAGAAGAAAGGATATGGTGCAAGAAAGAGAAGGGACTTCATGAAGGCAAATGAGGTGCTTTGCTACAATTGCAATAACCCCGATCATATAGTGGCAAAGTGCCCCTATGAAGACAAAAGATATCATGATGGGGAGTTGAAGTTGAAGAAGAACAAGAAGGAGAAAAAAGAGAAGAAGAGCTTTACTATCAATAAGAAGAAGAAGGGTGGTGGCTATGTGGTCACTTGGGATAGTGATAATTCCGATAGTGATGATGATAGCTCTAGTGATGATGAGAGGACCACTCGGCGAGCCATTGCAAGCATCGCCCTCTCCAACAAGCCATCCATCTTCGACACTACATCGACATGCCTTATGGCCAAGCCTACCAAGGTAAAACATGATGATAGTGATGATGATTCTTGTGCTAGTGATAATTGTAGGAGTGATAATGAGGAGGATGAGGACTACTCCAAGGATGATCTATTAGGCATAATAGATCAAATGAGCAAGGGCTATAAGAGGACAACCAAGAAATACAAAATCTTGGAACAAGAGCTCATTGACAAGAGCAATGAAAATGATGCCTTGATGGAGGAGCTTGAAGCTCTCAAAAAGAGTAAGGAGTGCAAAGGAATTGAACAAGAGCTCAAAGCTCTTAGGAAATCCTTTGATGAGCTAGAGGCCTCTCGTGAGTGTTTAAAGGAAGACCACGAGGATCTTGAAGTTGCTCACACTAGGTTTAAGGAAGCCCACTCCAGTCTACTTGAGCTCATCAAGGAAAAGGACCTCAAGTTGGAGAAGGTCATGAAGGAAACTAAGGAGGAGCAAGTGATTGTCACTTGTGATATTGGACTAACATGTGATATTATTGATGATTCTTTATTTGTTGGTCCTACTAATGCTTCATGTAGCTCATCATCATCCGCCACAACCAACTCTATCTCTACTACTAGTGATTCATCACTTGTGGTTGAGAATGAGACTCTCAAGAGAGAGGTGGATGATCTCACCCGCGCATTAGGCAATGTCTATGGTGGGGATGCCCGCTTGCTAAAATGCTTGGGTAGCCAAATGTTCTCTCTTAATAAAGAGGGTTTGGGCTATACTCCCAAGAAGGGCAAGGCGGCCTTTGCTACTCTAAAGTCTTGCTTTATGAAGGGCAATGATCGTTATTGCAATAGATGCAAGCAAGTTGGGCATCTAGAGATTAATTGCAATAAAATGAACAAGAATAAGAAAAATACTAATATACCTTACATTTCTTTTGATTCTTGTTATGTACTTACCAAGGGTGAGAAGGGTGTGCAAGCTAAGTTTGTTGGTACACCAATTATGGGTCCAAAGAAGAAGGCCATTTGGATACCAAAGAGCTTAGTTACTAACCTCCAAGGACCCAAGCAAGTATGGGTACCTAAAAGGCATTAAATTGTTTTGTAGGTAAATTACAAGGCCGGAGGAAGGCATTGGGTGCTTGATAGTGGGTGCTCTCAACATATGACCGGTGATTCAAGAATGTTCAATTCTCTCAAATCAAATGATAGTGGCATTGATAGCATCATATTTGGTGATAATAGCAAGGGTGATGTAAAGGCTCTTAGAAGGATTACAATCTCTAATGATCATAGCATTTCCAATGTGCTCTTAGTTGAAAAGTTGAACTTCAATCTTCTCTCGGTTGCTCAATTGTGTGATCTAGGTTTCAATTGCATATTTGGTGTTGATGATGTGGAGATAGTTAGTGTTGATGGCTCCAATTTGATCTTCAAGGGTTTTAGATATGAGAATCTATACTTGGTTGATTTCAATGCTAGTGACACTCAACTTTCAACATGCTTGCTCACCAAATCAAGTATGGGTTGGTTATGACATAGAATACTTGGTCATGTTGGCATGAAGCAATTGAACAAGTTAGTGAAGCATGACTTAGTTAGAGGCTTGAAGGATGTCACATTTGAGAAAGATAAGCTATGTAGTGCATGTCAAGCCAGAAAGCAAGTGGGCAACACTCATCCATTAAAGAGCATTATGAGTACTTCTAAGGCATTTGAGTTGTTGCACATAGATCTATTTGGGCCAACTACATACACAAGCATTGGTGGCAACAAGTATGACTTTGTAATTGTGGATGATTTCACTAGATATACATGGGTATTTTTTCTTGTGGACAAGAGTAATGTATTTGACATATTCAAGAAGTTCATCAAGAGAGTGCAAAATGAGTTTGAAACCACAATCAAGAAAGTGAGAAGTGACAATGGAAGTGAGTTTAGAAACACAAGAGTTGATGAGCTATATGATGAGCTTGGAATCAAACATCAATTCTCGCCCAAGTATACACCTCAATCAAATGGCTTAGTTGAGAGAAAGAATAGAACCTTAATTGATATGGCAAGATCAATGTTGAATTAGTATAATGTGAGTCATTCATTTTAGGCCGAAGCAATCAACACGGCTTGCTTCTATAGCAACCGCCTTTATTGCCATAAGTTTCTAGAGAAGACACCATATGAGATCTTAAATGGAAGAAAGCCCAACATTGCATATTTTAGGGTATTTGGTTGCAAATGCTACATCTTAAAGAAGGGCACTAGATTGAGCAAGTTTGAGAAGAAATGTGATGAAGGATTCTTACTTGGTTACTCCACTACTAGCAAAGCTTATAGAGTTTGGAATTTGACTAGTGGTTTACTTGAGGAAGTTTATGATGTTGAGTTTGATGAAACAAATGGCTCTCAAGATGAGGAAGATAACTTGGATGATGTGAGAGGAACTCAATTGACCAATGCTATGAAAAGAAATGGATATTGGTAATATTAGGCCAAAGCAAGTGATTGATGTGGATGACAACAAAGATCAAGTGCTCCAAAGTCCAATTACACAAGCTAGCGGTTCTCTAATGCAAAATCAAGCTAGTACATCATCTCAAGTGCAACAAGATTAACAAGTGGCTAGTTCATCATCTCCAACTCATGATCAACATCAACATCAAAGCAATCAAGTCCAAGTACTTCAACCAACTAACATTGCAAGAGACCATCCATTGGATTCCATCATTGGTGACATACAAAGGGGAGTTCAAACTAGATCAAGATTGGCATCTTTTTATGCTCACTCTTCTTTTGTGTCAATGGAAGAACCCAAGGACATTGATAAAGCATTGAGAGATCCGGATTGGGTAAATGCAATGCATGAAGAGCTCAACAACTTCGAGAGAAATGAAGTATGGGAACTAGTTGAAAGGACTAAGGATCACAATATCATTGGAACAAGATGGGTCTTTCGCAACAAGCAAGATCAAGATGGGATAGTAGTAAGGAACAAAGCAAGACTAGTAGCTTAAGGTTACACACAAATAGAGGGTCTTGACTTTAGTGAAACTTATTCCCAGTTGCAAGATTGGAAGCAATTAGGATATTACTTGCCTATGCTTGTGCTCACAATATCAAGCTATATCAAATGGATGTGAAGAGTGCATTTCTCAATTGGTACATTCAAGAAGAGGTGTATATGGAGCAACCCCCCAGTTTTGAAGATGATAAGAAACCCAATCATGTCTACAAATTGAGAAAGACTTTGTATGGATTGAAACAAGCACCTAGGCATGGTATGAAAGATTGAGGGACTTCTTGCTATCCAAAGGATTTATCATGGGCAAAGTGGATACTACTCTCTTCACCAAGAAGATTGGGAAAGACTTGTTTGTGTTGCAAATATATGTTGATGATATCATATTCGGTTCAACTAATCAAGATTTTTGTAATGAGTTTGGGAAAATGATGGCAAAAGAATTTTAAATGTCAATGATTGGTGAACTTAGTTTCTTTCTTGAACTTCAAATCAAACAAATGAAGGAAGGAACATTTGTAAGCCAAACCAAATACATAAAGGATATGCTCAAGAAGTTTGGCATGGAAGATGCAAAGGGCATTACAACCCCAATGAGCACGAGTGGAAGCTTGTGATGAGAACATCCTCCGCTATTACCCGCTGGCAAAGACGCAACAAAAAAAGGGCCAAGTGGCCTAGTTGTAGTCGGGCGGCGACCGTGTGAGCCTCTGAACAATCCCACCTTGCTTAGCTTGGGAGGAGGAAGCCACCTTAAAAGAGAGAGCCACCCTTCCCCTATCGAACTAGTCTTTTAGGGACATTGGGCCTTTCCCTGAGTGGGTGTGTATAAGAACTATTGGGGTCCGGGCAACCTTAATTTATTGGGCCTCGGCCAACCCTACCTAGGCCGGATGTATCATTTAGTATCAGAGCTGGACCCTTGTTTAAGGGGGTGGGAATGATGAGAACATCCTCCACTATTACCCGCTGGCAAAGACGCAACAAAAAAATGGCCAAGTGGCCTAGTTGTAGTCGGGCGGTGACCGTGTGAGCCTCTGAATAATCCCACCTTGCTTAGCTTGGGAGGAGGAAGCCACCTTAAAAGAGAGAGCCACCCTTCCCCTATCGGACTAGTCTTTTAGGGACATTGGGCCTTTCCCTGAGTGGGTGTGTATAAGAACTGTTAGGGTCCGGGCAACCTTAATTTATTGGGCCTCGACCAACCCTACCTGGGCCGGATGCATCAGCTTGGATAGTGACAAGAGTGGTAACATGGTGGATCAAAAGCCATATAGATCAATGATTGGTAGCCTACTCTATGTGACGGCATCAAGGCCCGATGTGATGTTTAGTGTATGCATGTGTGCAAGATTTCAAGCCTCACCAAGAGAAAGTCATTTGAAGGCAACAAAGAGAATATTGAGGTATTTAAAGCATACACAAGATGTTAGATTATGGTATCCCAAAGGTGCAAGCTTTGAGCTAGTTGGATATTCGGATTCCGACTATGTCGGTGACAAAGTGGAGAGAAAGAGCACTTCCTGGACTTGTCAATTATTGGGAAGATCACTTGTCTCATGGTCATCCAAGAAGCAAAATAGTATTGCACTATCTATCACCGAGGCCGAATACATCGCAGCGGGTAGTTGTTGTGCACAAATCTTGTGGATGAAGGCATAAGCTAAATTTCTCCTCTCACAACAAATCAGCGTAAGCATCAGCATAAGCTAAATTTCAGCGAAACGAACGAGGCTTAACGGCATTAGATTCTATTAATCAACATAGAATCTTTGTGGAGTAAGCTACATCTTGCAATGTTGCCCTAACATCAGACCATTGCTATAGGTTGATCACATACGATAGGCGCACACGTGTTGATTATCCATGTTTGAGTAACTGAATTGCTATTTTTGCGGCATCTTTATAGTACTTATCATTCCACAAATAGATTGACATGCAAAAGTATAATTTTGTCTTCTATTATATTAACAATTATGATATACATATTGCACACGTGAATAGCCTAACGACATTGGATTCTCTCGATCAACATAGAATCTTTGTAATGTAAGCTACATGTTGCAATATTGTTGTAACATGAAACTATTTTTGGTTGATATTATAAGATATGACATGTGCACACGTGGATAGACGAATTGCTAACTTTTGTGGCTGAAAGTCCTATGTTTGGTGTTGGTAATTAGTGACCATGCCTAAATACTAATCCTATGCCTAAGTTGTATGTAGCATATGAGGATTAGTACATTCCATGGTTGGTGGCAAGATGGACATGGTGATCATGATGGCACACTTGGATTTGGACGCAACCCTACGTGATCAAGGCAAAGGTATATGCTTAAGGGTTGTGTTTTAGTAACCAAGACACCTAGTGGGTGTGGTTACATTATAGGATAGATAGCCGTACTATAAAGAGGGGAATGACGCGGCCATTGAACTCCTAAGTGCCTCTAGGTGTGCATTTCATAATCATATGCATTTGGATAGAACTAATATCGCCTCGAAAAATGATTGTAAAAATGCTAACACACTCACACATGACGAGATCACTTGGTGGTGTTAGCACGTTTGCAAAGGCGGTGGAGTTTGAGCGGTAGAGAGGGTTTGGGGTCCTCTCTCCCTCCCGCCGAGCTTGCGAGACAGGATTCATGCGTTTTCGAGGAATTGAAACGACTATTTTCCACTACACCGAAAGTCTGGAAAAGAAATGGAGGCGAACGGAGGTCACAGAGGTGACCGGACGCTGAACCGGACGCGGTCTTTGCATGATCGGACGCGTCCGGTCAGTGTTCAGTGTCTATGCGGTTTTTAGTTTGATGATTGGACGCGAAGCGCGTCCGGTCACAATCGATCGGACGCGTCCGGTCGTTCAGGGAGCTTACTGGACTCTAACCGGACGCTGGCACTGTGGCGTCCGGTCATTTGTCCAGCGCGTCCGGTCATTGTGTTGTTGTGCGCTGCTCAGGCATGACCAGCGCGTCCGGTCAGTCACAGGACCAGCGCGTCCGGTCGTTTGCAACGCGTCCGGTCTACGCATCAAGCGCGCCCGGTCGTTTCTTCGCAGTTAGTCATTGTGCGACCGGCGCGTCCGGTCAGTGCTTCGCGACTTAGCTGTTGTGCGACCGGCGCGTCCGGTCAGTTGGACCAGCGCGTCCGGTCAGCACGATTTCAGTTGTTTAAGTTTCTAACGGCTCTATTCGAAGGGGTACGTCTATATATACTCGTTGGCCAGCTCAAGGCTCTCTCTCTCGAACATTTTGACATACTTGTGAGCACTTTGAGCTAAGCAACTCCCCTCCCACTCATCTCTCTTGCTTCTTTGCATATTCGAAGTGAGATTGAGTGATCCAAGTGCATTTGCATTGTGAGATAGCATCTAGTTGGCACTTGGTGGTTGATTTGCTGCGGGATTCTTGTTTCTCTTGGTGGTTGCCGCCACCTAGACGGCTTGGAGCAGCTTGGAGGCATTGGCAAGAGTTGGTGATTGTTCTTGGCTACCTCCGGTGATTGTGAGGGGTTTGTGCCTACCTCGGCGAAGCGCCAAAGGCAACATTAGTGAATTGCTCGTGTCATTGCAACCTTTTGCCATTTGGTAGGTTCTTGTGGCGCCTTTTGAGAGGCTCGGTGTGAGACTGATTAGCCACTGAACCACGTGGTGAAGAGGGACACAACAGGACTAGCATGCCGGCAAGCACGTGAACCTCGGGATAAATCTTCGTGTCATCACTTTCATATTGTGATTAATTGATCCCGGTGTTCGGTTATCTTGGTATTCATTGTTGATCATATTGGTTGGCTCATTACTTCGCCCCTCGGTGAAACTCTCGCAACTCAACTCCGCATTACTTTCTTAGTTATCTTTGCTAGCTAGTTAGCTTTGCTTTAGTAGCTCCTTTGTGTAGCTTGCTAGTTGTAGTTGTAGTTACCTTGTCGGTTTGACTTGTGTGGTTGAGTGCAAATATATTAGAATTGTGAATTGGTTAGGTGGCTTGCAAACACCTCGTAGGCTAAGCAAAACTCGCATCTCGCTACTTGTTATATTGATAAACTTGTTTAGCTTGTCTTTGTAGAATTTTTTAAAAGGCTATTCACCCCCCCTCTAGCCATCAAGACCTTTTAGCGGCATCTTCAAAGTACTTAGGTCATACCACAAATAAGCTAACATGTCATCAAAGATGTATCGGTGGGATATAAAAAGTACAAATTTGTCCGGTTTTCGTATTATCGGATGTTGGATTACATATCACACATGTGGATAGCCTAACATTGGACCCTCTTGATTGATCAGAGGGTTTTTGTGGTGTATGCTACATGCTACAATGTAGCACTGGAACATAGTTAGTTGATTAGTAAGTGAATTGCTGATTTTGCAGCATCTTTAACATACTCGAGTCATAACAATGATCCACAATAGGATGATAATTGGTTGTCATAGATTGTATGAGGTATAGGATACATACAAAGTACAAAATTGTTTGGTTACATATAGCATTATCGGATGTTGTATTACATATCACATACATGGCGCTAACTTAGCAGCATTGGATTCTTTCGGTCGGCACTAACTTAGTTGTGATTTCACACTATAGCAAAATATATACCACAAATACATCTACCTCCACCTATTTAAGGCGGACTATTTGGAATGCAAAATCTAAAACAAAGGAATGAGAAAAAAAACATAGGAATAGTATGGGTGTGTAGTAGTAAAACAGAGCAAAGGATTGGAAAAACATACAAAAGAGTATGAAGAGGTGTTTGGAACACATGAATTCATGACATGAAAATATATAGAAAACAAAACATAGGAATGATAAATAATCATTGTTAGTGCTTAATGATAATCTGTTAGTTACATGTTTTGTCCATGATCCTCTTACACATAGGGCCATTGGTCTATGAAAGGAAAACTGCTTTGTTCTCCCACATGCGCTTCTCTCTCCATTTTCCTCTCCCAGAAACATGGTTAGGCCCAGCTAGGTCTGCATGCAGGCAAGGGCTAACGTGGCCAGGAGGGGGTTGCGTAGTGAAGTGTGTCAAAGTGGGGCCGCGACCAGCGCAACATAGTGAGGCTGGACGGTGGCAAGGCCTAGATTGGGGCAGCATGGCACATCCAATAGCAAATGGGGGAGACGTAGTGAGTCACATCCAGACAAGACCGCAAGTGGGGCTGAGTGGGTGGCTAGTCAAGGGAGGCGGAGCGGAGCGGCTATATGTGTTGACAAGACAGGCAAGCTCACTTAAGCGCACAAGGGAGAGCCTTTGGCTTCCACAAAAACTTTGGCTCTGAGTGGATGTAAACAATCGTCTACTTTGTTGATGAGCAAAGTAAACCTTTCCAAAGTAATTGGGAACTCCAGTCCTTTCCAAACAGTATATGGCATCAGCAAAAACTAGTTACCACTTAATTGAAATTCGTTTGAAAATACTTCATTCTAAACTAGCCCTTACTAGTTATTGTCCTAAAAACTTGTAGCAATAAGTTGTGTTATTTCCCAATACAAGGGTGAATCCACTAATATGCCGATGTGTGGCAATCACCAAACCTTCCCACCGATAAGGACCCCCACACTACACCCTTTATAGGCTTGACTACCTCTGCCCTATGTTGTTGTGCAGGGTTTGCGCCCATGTCGCGAGGTACAAGACGATATGTTGTTGGGCAAATATCAGATAGAGGACGGATGCGCTGCTGGGCCTAAAGGGTCATATAATTACTAATGATTATGAAATTAGAAGCCCAAGCCACAACCCATAGCAGAAGGTGATCGAAGACGCCTTTGTGGTTTTGCCGATTTAGTTACCGTCGCCACCTGCACTCACTGAGGTCCTATGGCACGAGCAAGAGCCATGAGGAAACAATCGAAGATCATCACATCATCGTTATTAGGGGCGGATCCAGCCTTGTTTCTGGTAGTCCTAGGCCTACCATATGTTTTAGCCAAAATTATCAATACTAGTTAGATTTAGAAAGTCCAAATTAAAAGTCTATCATTCTTCAATACTACTTCGGTCCCCAAATTATCTCTCCTCTCAGTTGGTGCTCAATTGCCACTAGGTTTAGGTTATATCTTAGATTATACACCATATTGACTGCGCTAGATTTTTGCTAGGTGTACCCTAGGTTCAAATTCTTGGGTCCACCAGTGATCGTTATGGCCAGAGGGAAACGATCCAACAGACGCTTGAGAGGAAGGTTTAATGCCAATGATGAAGACCATGGTTCTACCATAACACACAAGGGGATAAAAGAAAAAGGTCCCATCCAATTCTGGTATATGGTCATCTACTAATCATAAGTATTGTCCAATATTTGGTTTCATCTTTTAGTTATGTTTATGTCAATTATGAACCAAAAGTCAACATTTTGTGTGTCTGTAACATCATTGATGGCTGTATATATAGATCCTTATTATATATCGTATTGTTGTCTCTTGTTTTCCATGTAACTACTTCGTTACACAACTTAATAGTGGGAGTTCGTCATAGGTGATTTTTTTGTGTAGAGCCATCATAATGTGTCAAGATAAACCCATCTAGCTCCAACCTGCCATTACGGGATTACTTTAGGTAGGCGCTCGCCTAGGCACGCAGGCCTGAGCCCAGCGACGTGCCGTGATCGGCGGCACGGCACCACGCTGGGCACCACGCTGCGGAGATGATGGCATTGTAGCTATGGGCTGCACAAACTACCGGGATTCCGGTTTCTGGGACGGAAACAACGGGTTTGGGAGGGACTCGTAGTCATCACGCGGACTGACACTTGCTACATCTGCAGCCCATAATAGCTTTACCGTGTACTTCAAGCGTCCCTCGAGGCCTCGACGCCGCTGCATCTTGTGTACGGCCCACGCGGGCCCGTCCTGGGTGCTCCGACGTACACGTGGTCTGATTTGCGGCCTGGAGCTGGCAGGGATGTGGATGTATCTGCGACAGCGAGGACAAATGGCATTTTGGCTTCAAAAAAAATTGTGGCATTTCGGCTGCATATGGCCAGTCCATGGATAGCCTGTATTTATTACGGCATTTTTTATACTAGTATTATTATCAAACATGTTATGGTGCAATATAATACAACGTACAATTTGTTGGACCAATGCTCATGACAATTTGTTGGATAGCCATTTTTATTATATTTAATTAGATTTGACCCAACCATAAATCTAATAGATTCTAAGACACATAATAATTGGTAGTGCAATAAAAAATAATTATGTATAGAAAATTAACAAGAGACTAATGCACGTTGAATAGGTGGCCATTGTTTCGACCGGTTATAAGTTTAAGAAAGGTGGCACATGTCGCAAAGTGAACGAGTTTGGCGGTCAGGCCATGACATCAAACTTTAAGCTAGAAAGTTGAGAGCGGAAGAAACTTTTGTTGGAATGTGATCGGTTCTGCTAATCTTGAACTTAATTACGAGATTAATTAAGCGTTAAGCTCTTGGTCCACCCACTCATTATTTATTTTCAACTAAATAAGAATTGTTGTGATCGGTGGCAACCCTTAGAATTATAAGGGTTCGGCCCCCGGACCACAGCATGATTATAAATAAGGGGAGACGCCTTTGGCGTTTCCAGCTCATCCATCCATGTGACTATTCACATAACCGGTCAATTAGGCGTTGGAGGGTTTAGGAAGGCCGTCTACTCATGTCCCTCCATGTATTGCAAGATCTATTGCGTTCTTCACCAACTAGGAGCATCAAGTCCTGATCTGGTGAAGACCAAGATCTACTTCATCTACATCAACCCCATCACATATCCAATGACACAGATGGTGTCAACAGGCTCTGGTTAGTATCTAAGATTAGTTTCCGCATTATGATGAGTTAGTGATCATGTTTAGGCTAAGATAAGATCCTATTAGTCTAAGTTTTATTTCAACAATTGGTATCAAATTCATAAGTCAATTTACCATAAACTCATCGGACACATCTAATCCAAGTGCCTTTAACTCATAAACCATATCAAACAAGCTCTTAACGTGGTTACCCAGACCACTTATGCCATCATAACGGGAATTAAGTAACTTGTCAAAAAGGAAAATCTTTCTAAAGTGTGCTTTTATGGAGTTGTGAAGCTCCTTAGCACTTAATTTCTATTATTTTCATTAGAAAGGAACCTCCTAATCATGTTAACTGAGAGCGACCATTGTATAATAATTTTGGCAATCCTATCAAATTTCTGTCATTTTTCTAATTTTGGGATGTGCTCCTTCATCCTCTCAACATAGTACACAAAATAGGAGAAGGAGCATGTGGTTTTTCCTCATGAAGCATATAGTAAAGGTCCAGCTCCTTGAGAATAGCATGCACCTAATTATTCCAAGTAGGAAAATTAGTGCAACTTAGGGGTTCTATTTTACTTATATAGTCTGCATAATTTACTGAAAAATTTAAAGCAAAATAATATCTCAATTAGGAAGCTGTATATAAGATGTACTTAAAGCATGCAATTAAATCAACCTTGGTCAGAATTAACAACATGCTTAAGGACTTTAATTTGCATCACCGTTGGGCACAAACAAACCAAAATCCATCTTAATAACTCATAACTTGTCAAAATTGTGTCACTACAGTTTAAGCCACATTTCGAAGGAGAGAATGGACTGTCTCATCAGGAAAGAGATGCTCTATTCAAATAAGACTATAAAGCATGGGACTTGAGAAATGAAATTAGAAAAAAAACATAATAATTTTGTCCCTTAGCCCAACATGAGTCTCTAATTGAAGTATGGCTTGCTTTCACTATTTCTGGCCAACGCTGATTAGTGTTTGCATGTCCATCAAGTTTCTTGTTCTAGTTTATTCTGGCCAACGCTGATTATACTAGTTTATAGAGCTTGTTTTTGGAGACTTATATGCCTTATATTTGTCATTCTGGCCAACGCTGATTGATGAATATTTGACCATAAAAGTTTTATTGGGCAAAACCTCAGCAAGACATAAGTACAGTTTAGCTAAGGATAAGAAATGTGATTCTAAGTAAATGAGCTGTGCAAATGGCACCCTGATTATGTTTCTGGAGAACACAAAAATTAGTGGAAGCAAAGTCTAAGGGATTGCGTTTCTACTGTTATAACTTTTTCATTGAGTTAAGATTTGATTAATGTGTTTCTAAAGAATGCAAAAATCAGTGAGAGCTAGTGGGAGTTCAGAAAGGAGAAAGATTAAATCTTTGAGAGATATAGGCTTAGTTTTTTGTATCAATGACTCAAGAAGACAAATATCTAAGTTTGTGCCATAAGTCAATAGTATACCTTCATTTAAATTACTACAATTTCTATTGTGGATTTTCAAGAGTCAATTAGTGTGCCACAACAGGTATATGTAGCAACTATTAGTGGATAATTAGGCACATAAGTAAACCTCTATTGTTATTAAACTGCTTGTAATCCATGATAAATCTATAATATGATCACATCAGAAGAGGAATTTTGTTATTCTAAACTAAGTAATTTTATGAGTTCAGGTCCATAAGTATATATAAAGTGTGGGTGTTAATAAGTTTCCTAATGAAGTCAAACCAGTAGGCTATAAAAAGAGTCTACAATTCTAAGCGTGACTTCAAAGGGAGTTTTGAAATATTTAAACTAAGAACATAGCCCACTATGGTTTAGAATTTTATTAAGTGGATAATTATATTTATAAAAAGGGTGGAAGTTTATTGTCCTAATACTCTACATGGGTAAGATTGAGTTAATTCGTGACAATAGAATGTCACATAAGAGTTTTCTACTCGTCCAAATTTTTAATATGATGTATTTTGGTGAAGCCTCTAAATTTCTAGCTATTGAGATACACCAATACAGGATCAAATAAGTACTAGGATTATCACAAAAAGCATATCAAGTAAATGCATAAGTGATAGAGTTTGAATAAGTAATGTCACGCCTGCCTATTTGCATAGTGTAGTTGCGCAATGCAGTAAGTTTAATTATCCCAAATATTCTAAGAATAAGTTGGTAATCGTTGAAGAGGAAGACGTTCCATATCCTTAGGCTGTCATTAACTTTAAGAATGCACAAAGGCTATAGTAGTCTAGACTTGGCATTAGAATACTTGGTAAAATATTAGTTTATTAATCTATAATAGGTCCACTGGAAGGTGCTAAAGAATTTTAAGTTATTGATAAGGCACCAAAAGAATCACGGTGTCACTTATAAGAATTAAGAATTATTCAATTGCCAATTCTCTTGAGTATGTATAAGAAAGTGCACAATTAGATTATACCTACTCTTGTAAAAAAGGACAACTTTATTGAAAGATCCAAATAAAATTAGTATTAAAATGAGCTCAATTAGTGGCATGAATACGACAGGCCATGTGACTTAAGAGATATTATCCCAAGATTAAGTATTGACATATACTGCTATAGGCCTACAGTTAAGTTGCAGTATTATTTCAAGTAACAACATATCAAATGCTGATGCCAAGCACATTGATTAAATATTGTGAAAGAAAGAAGCCAGAATCACATTATTAAGCTTGAGAAAAATAAGAACTAAGCTGATGCTAGCATATTTGATTATTTGAGGCTTAACACTTATCCCATTTATGAGCGCGCAAATCAACTTTGGTTTTAGTGCAGAGTCTCTAGCTTGATTCTCGGTAATAGAGTCATGTACTCCCAATAAGTAATATGTGTTCTAATAAGGTATTGCAATAAACTATAGGTAATGGGGTCCCAGTAGCGATTAATGCTGCTGACGACGCAATGATCTGGTCTTGCTGTAGTACTAAGTGTAAACATAAGTGTAAGACGAATATTAGCTGCATAATTGTATTAGCCGTTCGATCAAGTGGGATAATGTTGGAATGTGATCGGTTCGGCTAATTAATCCCAAACTTAATTACGAGATTAATTAAGCATTAAGCTCTTAGTCTACCTACTCATCATTTATTTTCAACTAAATAAGAACTGCTGTGATCGGCGGCAACCCTTAGAATTCTAAGGGTTTGGCCCCCTGGCCTACAGCGTGGTTACAAATAAGGGGAGACGCCCTTAGCGTCTCTAGCTCATCCATCCACATGACTATTCACATAACCGGTCAATTAGGCATTGGGGGTTTAGGAAGGCCGTCTACCCACGTCCATCCAGGTATTGCAAGATCTATTGCATTCTTCACCAACTAGAAGCATCAAATTTTGATCTAGTGAAGACTAAGATCTACTTCATCTACATCAACCTCATCACATCTCCAGCGACACAGATGACATTAACAAGCTCTGGTTAGTATCTAAGATTAGTTTCCGCATTATAATGAGTTAGTGATCATGTTTAGACTAAGATAAGATCCCATTAGTCTCAGGTTTATTTCAACAACTTTAAACAAGAAATATGAGAGTGAGGGATGATATAGACTGAGGGAACAAGAAAGTGAGTTTTAAATGGACGAGGGAGAGAGTAGTGCGAGATGGAAAAAAGAAAATTTTGCTTTTTAATATTACTTGTATATATAGGTATAGCTATAGATATAGACTAGCAAATGTGTCCATGCACCCCCAACGAGTCTATGACGTCAAACTTTAAGCTATAATGATAAGAGTGGGACAAATTTTAAATGAGAAAGATGAGAGTGAGGGATGATATAGACCGAAGAACGGAAAAGGATGAGTGTTGAACGGACAAGGGAGCACATAGTGTGAGATGGAAAAAAAACCGCTTTAGTATTATATAAGCATAGATATATGTATAGACTAGCAAACTTGTTTGTAAGCTGCTACAGGATCCATTGTGTCTTGATTTCAAATTCGGTACCATCTTGAGATATAATTCGTTCTAACTCATATGCGGGTTATAAATTAAGGTCATATACGGAACATGGAAAGCACAAAGACATTTTAGAAATAAAAAAAGTGGGTTGGAAAAACCTCTTCGCTCTTTAATATTAGGGCCGTCTTTGGTAGGGCTTTGACTTCTCCAAAAATGGTGAAGCTAAGAAAATTCATAATTTTGTGGCTGACTTCTAGTCCAGAACAGCTTTGGCTTCATTACTTTTTTCGTGGTTTTGGCTTCACAAGCTATTTTCATATGTGAGTGTTTGTTAGGGCTTTCTAAAGAAGGCACAGATGAAGCCTATCTGAAAGCTCTGCCATAGAGAACTTTGGTAGAGACAGAGACAGATATAGAGATAGAGATATATAGAGATAGAGATAGAGATAAATCACATTTCAAGTTTGTACTATAACAAACTAGGGTTCAACATGTCTTTTATTTATAGAGGTGGATATGGGCTATGGGCCACCCTAGCATATAATCCTAGGTATGGCCCAAAAGAAAATTATTACATCCCTCGAAAATTTATGGCCTAATGCGGTAACAAAACTTGTGGCCTAATAATCTGTTACACCTTAAAAAAAATAGGAAGAGGTTTCGTCCAACAACGCTTGGTGCGCGTGCCCGCTACCTCGGCTGCCGTCCCGCGAACGTAACGCCTAGCTTCCCCTACGCCCACGTCCGGCTCCTGTACGCCCACGTACCTCTAGGAAGTCCGTATACCTACGTTTGCATTGGAGCCCATGTACGTCACGGCAGCTAGCTGCCTGCGGAACTGCAGATCGAAGGACTCCGACTGCAGCTTATGTTAGAAACCTAGGTAATTTTAGATTTAATTTAATTTAACAAAATGACATGATCATAATCATAACAGCGGTGATTAAGTGCTTGTTCAAAAAGAACAAAAATATCATAAGCATGATCATGATTTCATCAACATATTGCTTATTCCAAATAAACAAGAGCATCATATGAATTATGTTAACCAGTAAGGGAAACATCATGTAGATCATGCTAACCAGCAAGGTTTTGATAAAAAATATAAGAGGAGGATGAAGCACGTTATCATACCCTACGGCAGAGCCGGTTGCACCCGATGGAAATATGGTGCCTTGTTGGTGTAGTCGTCCCGATCGGTGCAGTGCAGGAAGGATGTCGTGAAGATGAACAGCGAGTAGTCGTGCCGCTTGCGGATACTCCCCAAAAATGTTATGGCCACCCTTCACCCGAGCAGGTGAACTCGATAAAGCGGAGATGTTCCGCAGGCTCTGCTCTTCCATCTCGTGTGCGCGCAGGAGATAGAACGGGGAGAACCGTCCGCTCGCTCGCTGCCTGCCTGCCTCGCCTTGCCACGCCACGGCCTCGGCCCGACCCGGCCCGGCCGCCGCCAGCGGCGGCGGCGCACGCGCGCGCGGCATTATATTATCCTTTTCTTAACTTCTCAATCTAGTCGGTCAAAATTCAACCATATAAGTCGAGTCAACATTCAGTCAATTTCTTGTATGGTACTAAACCATTTACCATTCCTTAATTGGACCATAGAGTTTATTAGTTTTATTAAATATTAAATGAGCCAAGCCCACAAAATATCTAACAATCCCCATCACACTATAGGGTTCGATGCAAACTGGTCTCATAACCACATTCCTTTTATATACCAGTATTTCGATGAAGACTGTTAAGTTGAACATCCATCTAGAGTAATAGCTACACTCAACCATAACTGAACAATGGACTAAGCCTTGAAGTGACAGTTTTGTGTGAGATGAGTTTCACTAAAACCCTTAACTGATACTAGGCTGCAAGGAGCATCCCCTCTGTTGGAAGCATATAAGTCACACTTCCTGACCTTTTCATGAGTGTCTAGAGATAACCCACACCTCATAAATTGTGACTAGTAATCGAACTCATATAGGTGTGTTCCTTCTAGGATGTCCTGTAGGACAACATCCCTACTTACACAAGCCACTCGGATCATATTAAGAGATTAATCAACCTCCCTTACAGTAATGGAGAGACGGTGCATCTCAAATGAGTTAGACTATTAATCTAAGGAGTCTCTCCCTTAGTCAACCACTAGCTTGTTTCACCATCCTAATTCACAGGATCTCCGATCACATAGGACAGGTTACCACTATGGAATGACTTCAAGTGGGTCTCAAGCCCAACTCGCTCAACGCACCTTCTATCACATTGCGTGACAGACCTTTAGTAAACTGATCTGTCAGATTTTTAGATGTATGGACATAGTCCAACGTAATTACTCCAGAGTTTCTCAGTTTCCTGACAGACTTCAGGCGCCTTTTCACGTGTCTTGTAGACTTCATGTTGTCCCTAGAACTATTTACCTTTGTTATCACAGTTTGATTGTCACAATTCATAGAAATAGCCGGTATAGGCTTCTCCACAACCGGTAAATCCATAAGGAGTTCACGAAGCAACTCGGCCTCAGCACTAGCGGTATCCAATGCTGTCAGTTCTGCTTCCATTATAGACTTCGTTAAGACAGTCTGCTTGCAAGACTTTCAGGAAACAACACCACCTCCAAGCAAGAATGCATATCCGCTCGTGGCATACAACTCATTAACATCAGATATCCAGTTAGCATCATAATAACCCTCTAATACCCTTGGGTACCCGATAAAGTGAATACCATAGCTCATTGTACCTTTCAGATACCGCAGCACTCTCTCAAGAGCACTCCAGTGAGTATCTCCCAGATTTGACACAAATCGGCTTAGTTTGCTCATAGCAAATGAGATATCAGGCCTCGTGGTGCTAGCCAAATACATAAGAGAACTAATTATTTGAGAATATCTCAATTGATCCCTTGAAATTCTGTGATTTTTCCTCAGTATTACACTTGGGTCATAAGGAGTTGAAGCAAGCACACAGTCACTAAATCCAAAATGACTTAATACATTTTCCACATAGTGGGATTGCACAAGAGTTACCCCACCATTTCCTTCTTGTTTTAGTAGCTTTATGTTAAGAATAACATCAACTTCACCCAAGTCTTTCGTCTCAAAATTATTAGATAGAAACTCTTTAACTTCTTTAATCACTTCAATATTATTTCCAAAGATTAGAATATCATCCAGATACAAGCACAAAATGACATCATTTCCCCCACCATACCGATAATATACACACTTATCAGCTTCATTCACTGCAAAGCCGGCTGATGTTAAAGTCTTATCGAACTTCTCATGCCACTACTTAGGGGCTTGCTTTAGGTCGTACAAGGATTTTAGCAACTTACAAACCTTACCCTCATGACCTTTTGCAACAAATCCATCGGGCTGATCCATATAGATCTCTTCCTCGAGCTCACCATTTAGGAAAGTTGTCTTAACATCCATCTGATGAGTGAGAAGACCATGTGAGGCAGCCAAGGATAATAGCATGCGAATGGTCGTTAATCGGATAACTGGTGAGTAAGTGTCAAAATAATCTTCTCCTTCCTTTTGTGTATAGCCTTTAGCCACTAGCCTTGCCTTGTACTTTTCAATAGTACCATCAGGCCTAAGCTTCGTCTTGAATACCCATTTGCACCCCACAGGTTTACATCCATAAGGACGATCAACCACTTCTCAAGTCCCTTTAGACAAGATTGAATCCATCTCACTCTGCACAGCTTCTTTCCACAAGTCAGCGTCAAGAAAGGAATATGCCTCAGCAATGGTTGTGGGAGTGTCATCCACGAGGTATATAATAAAGTCTTCACCAAAGGATTTTGCAACCCTCTGTCTCTTACTCTTTCGAGCGACTGTATTATTATCCTCCTCAGGAATTTCTTCATGGGTCTCAACATCAGCGTGTATAACCAGTTCGGTGGACTCAAAGATAGGGATAGACCCAGGGATGGAAATAGAATCATGGCCAGACATGCTAGGTGTACTATTTTTCATGGGAAACTCATCCTCAAAAAATATCGCATCTCTAGATTCCATGATTGTATCAACAACCATCTCAGGAACACTAGAATTTATTATTAAAAATCTATAGCCCACACTGTGAATGGCATAGCCAAGGAAAACACAATCTATAGTTTTTGGTCCAAGCTTTCGCTTTTTATTTATTAGCACATTCACTTTTGCCAAACAACCCCATGTTCACCGGTAAGAGAGATTTAATTTCTTCTTCTCTCATTCCTCAAATGGTGTAATTTTTTTGTTCTTTGAGGGCACCCTATTCAGGACATGACACGCTGTCAATATAGCCTCATCCCACCATTCCTTAGATAGTCCTGCAGTCTCCAACATGACATTTACCAAATCAGTTAGAGTGCGGTTCTTTCTCTTAGCAATCCCATTGGACTGTGGTGAGTATAGTGACGTCCTCTCAAGAATTATTCTGTGCACTGCGTAAAACTCAAAAAAATCGTTTGAGAAATACTCTCCCCCATGATCGGACCGTAACCGTTTGACTTTCTTCTCAATTTGATTTTCTACCTCGGCTTTATAGATTTTAAAATAATGTAATGTTTCATCTTTAGTTTTCATTAGATACATATAGTAAAATCTAGTACAATCATCTATAAAGGTAATAAAGTATCTCTTACGACCCTCGGTCAAATCCCATTCATCTCACAAACATCAGAATGAATTAATTCAAGAGGTGTCAATTCCCTCGCCACAACAGCCTTGTGAGGCTTACGAGATTGTTTCGCTTCAACACACACATGGCACTTTGAACTTTTGATCACATCAAATTTTAGAATTAAATTTAAACCAGCTAAGCGGGACATGCAACCAAAATTAACATGACATAATCTTAAATGCCAAATATTTGTCTTAACATTACTCACCACATGGTTTGCGGACTTAAAACAAGTATCAACTAATGACAGGTGGAACAAGCCTCCGCTTTCATAGTCTTTTCCAACAAAGGTGCCATACTTAGAAACAACACATTTATTGGACTCAAATACAGTTTATAGCCATCATGACACAACAAGAAACCACTAATCAGGTTCTTCTTTATTGAGGGGATATGATGCACGTTCTTGAGTTGCACGGTCTTCCCCGAAGTAAGCTTCAGATCGACCGAACCAACACCATGAAAAGCCGCACGTGCCCCGTTCCCCATCAACAAGGAGCCAGCCCGCCCGGCCTGATAAACAAAAAAACAAAGAAATGTCAGCACACAGATGAATATTTGCACCGGTATCAACCCACCAATCAGGTGAATGATAAACTGAAAATGCAGAAGGTAATAAATTACCATACCTAGATGATCCTGCCTCAGTCTCAACGGTGTTTGTCGATTTCTTTGTTGGAGGAGGTGGCTTCCACTTAGCATCAGGGAACTCTCTTGCATAGTGCCTGTAACAGAACCGACCAAATTATAAGAGCACAAGTACGAAAACAAGCACCGAAGCGCTCAAATTTTTAGACTTGAGCCCATATAATCCCGGTAGTCAATCGAAATCACGAAGGATTTCAAACCAAACTGCTTACAACCAGGATCGCATCATTCAACATACACATCGTACGTTACATTTCACAAGTAGTTCCAAAATAAGTTTACACCACGGAGTAGCAAATATTACAAACCAAGTTTGAAAGTAGCGGAAGCATAACACACACACTAGTTAATTAAATACTGCCAGTCTGGATGATCGACATCCCGCAAAAGCATGAGGAAAGTACATAAAGACGATCACGCCCTTGTGATCTAGTCATCATCACCCGCAGGGTGGAGACACGTCTTGCAGAATCCCTGATAAAGCATGTCATCTGCAACAGGAGGAAATAAACCCTGAGTACTGGAATGTACTCAGCTAGACTTACCCGTCAAAAACCAGAAATAAAATAACACCAAGGATTATGCAAGGCTTATACAAGAGGCTGGCTGACACCACATTTTGCATAAAGGCATAAGTAGTTGAAACTCTTATAACCTGTACTAGCAGTTATTTTTAGCATTTACCTGTCATCTATCTTAGCACCTGTACTAAACATGCACTTGATTATAATCAAACAATTATCATCATTATATCCAGAGCAGGTATGAATTGTGGCAATCATTGTATCATTCCCTTAACCACCGGTTCATTTAATGAGATCTACGTTGCCGCTGCTCAAGTCAAGTGCTCACTAACCGGGAGCGACGGCGATTCGAATCGAATTCATATCCAGCTGGAGGGGTATTTCTAACACTCACCGTGCAGACCCCTGCCAGGGTCGCACAGGCCACCTTTTCATATGATTCAGGAATCGCGGGTCCGAATGATGTCGCGACCCCAAGGGCGACACTCTGCCAGGTGATAGGGACTCTAACCCCCCCCCTTGGTCTCACGCCAATGTCCCCAAGCACATCCTTTCTCTCCTCCAAGAAGCAACCTACCATTCGATTCCCGGCCTGAACCACATTACTCGGCTTCGCGGTCGGAACGACTTATCCGGCCAACTAAGTGTTAGACTGCGTTCAACATGACTCAAGGACGTACAGCGAATCGATCCTTAAACGACTCAGACGGGCATAGCTCCACACCCAAGACGTGAAGTGTCTTGCGGCTGTACTATCGAACTCCCGCCCGGTCTAAATTTCATTTTTAAGCATGGTTCCATCCACGATAGCCATAAAGCCACTCGTGACTCCTTCCTACATCTCGCGGATGACCGGAAATCACCCGACTTCTACCGTACTAAGCAGGGCTAAGCATTGACACGTGCCTAAACCTAATATAGGATTAAGTACGATATCTGGACAAGGACAGGTACAATGCAGCAAGTGTTTTCATATAACCCCTAGAACTTAATGCAATAAACAATTAAAAGTACTCAAGATATATTTATAAAACGACGGGTTCAGCATGCACCGGGGCTTGCCTTTGAGAAAGGTTGCGGGTCTGTAGTCCGGACACTCGGGTAGATCTTCTGACGGAGCTTCCCCGACGTTGGGTTCTTCTGCTAATTCCTCCGGTTGACTCAGCACCTCCTCTGGTATCGCTTGTTCGAATTCGAGGAGTGTCACCCCCTCCGGTACACCTATTGCATGAGTGCATAATAAATCCCATGAATGCATAATGAAAGATGCAATATGCTCGGAATGAAATGCATTACAACAATTTAACGCTCTATTCAAATCACTTCAAAAGAGTAGGTGCAAATTTCCTCTCCGGTAGAGAAGTACTCACCTAATCTACTTAACCTAAGATAAAGCTGCTCATCCTCAGTTAAGGCCCTAACACCTAACAATTACAAAAGTAGCATGTCTTAGGATATCACACCATATCAATCAGCAAAACACCACAGTAAGCATTCTGGACAGCAGCTACTTGTTTTTATCACAACTGGAGATTTACAATTCCAAAAGATATGATCTAAGACAATCTGGAAAGCCTAAGAAATGCACTACAATTCATTGTCAGACCTCAACTCCAAACTCCTAAGTTTTCCATGTCAAACTTCACAAGTTCCAGAATCTGTCCTCTCAAAACAGAGAGTAGCAGATTTTGAACTGCCACTTTAAACAACAGTAACTCTCAAACTACTAAGCCAAATGCTTCCAAATTTTGACACAAGCTAGTTCATCAAGTTTACTCCAACTTTGGTATTTACAAGTTTTCCAGCAACCAATCTTATCAAAGCCAAATTTAGAATTACTACTAGCTGTCCAGAAAACCTAAAATTACAAAGGTTAAACATTTATTGATGTGGCCAAAGACCCTTAAAACCAAACTAAGATTTCCAAAAGTTCACATGGGGTATAACAACACCAGAAAGTAGGGTGTGACTACCTAGAACATTTATTTATACTCATTTCTTATTTTACTTAATTAATTAGGTGGAATTTTAAACATATATGTAAACGGCTCCTAAAATTCTACAAAAATTACAGGGGACTCTCTGACCCAAAAAGAGAGCACAGTAAAAATTTGAACAAGTTTTATTCACAGAAATTCTCTATACAAAATTCACCAGTCAAAAAGGCTGATTTTTGTATAATTAATAAATCATATTGAAAAGTATCAAACAACAGATTTCATATTTTTTTTCTTAGACACTCTAGGGTACCAAGACATTCTCCAAAAAGTTACAAGAACATTGCACATGTAGAAAAATTGCAAAAATTCCTTCAATTATCTCCTAGAATAAAATGATAGCCTTATAACTTAGAAATTACTTAAGCACTGATGCCCAAATTTTTACCAGAGCTAGGGCTAGCATAGAGTAACCTACCCACCAAATTTCATGATTTATGGAACACTACAGCTCAAGTTATAAATTTAACAAATTTTCATGCATTCCAAAACACATTTAAAGGATCTATTAAATTCTTACAGAATTTAAACATCTCATGCCAGATCCATATTTTTCTAAAATACTACACATCGTGTAGACCCTAACAAAATTTATCTCATGATTTTTGGATCATTAAAACCCTAGATCTATATTTTTCCAACTTGTACAAAAATCAGTGACAAAATAATAAAAATGAATTTCATTTCGGGTGAACTGGGCCGGCCCGGAAAACTCGGCCCACACACTCGCGCGCGCGCGGCCCGCTCAGCGCCCCCGCCCGCGCGCGACACTGACGGGCGGGCCCCCGCGGTCAGTGACCGGAGGCAGGGGAGGCGGAGACCCGCGAGCTCCGACGAGCTCGAGCTCGCCGGAGAAGAGCTCGCTCGGCCAATCGAACACCGCCTCGTGTTCTCCGTCACCCGGTGCGTCGATTGGTGCTCGTGGAATGGATGGGGATGGGGTGGAAGGGGCTTGTCACCGCGAGCGGCGGCCGGTGATGTCCGGTGGCGGCGCACCGTCGCCGGTGAGGATGTACGGTGCGGTCTAGGCTCGGTACGAACTTCACCGAAGCTAGGCGGATCCATTTTGATAGGAAGGGAGGATGGAGAGAGACCCGAAGCACCCCGACCACGGTGAGGTCCCATGGCGGGCTCCGGCGACCTCTCGGAGACGGGGAAGAAAGCAATGCGGCTCACCTTGAGTCAAATCGCGGGCTTCGGTGGGTCAAGGGGATGGAGGGTGGTGAGGCGGAGGGAGTGGCGAGGTCTAGCGGCCGGTGATGCGGTGTAGCTCGCGCTTGAGCTCGCCGGAGAAGAACAGCAATGGCGGCTCGGTTTCGGTGTTTTTGCAACTGGAAGAGAGGGGGCAGAGGAATGGAGGCCGGCTCGCGCGTCGTGGCGTCTTGAAGGCGTCGCGGCCTGACTGGTGGGGCCAGGGCCGGCGTACGGGCGCCACCGTGCCTCCATGCGTCGGCGTTGCCCTGTGGCCGGTCGGCTACTGACGAAACTGAATCGCAGTTCATTGACGCCATCGGTAGTGACTGACAGAGTGATTTCGAACGTGATTAACTTCTAAACCAGCCTGTTTCAGTCCAAGGTGGCAACATCAAGTTTGTAGAGCTACGTTAGGTCAACAACTTTGTCAATTGGTGTTTGGGCTGGTTTAGCCTATATTTCAAACTACATGGCCTCAAAGTAGTGCTTGATGAAACTGAAACCCGGGTTCAGTTAACGATGCCGACTGACAGCCTAAGTTCATGACACGATATCTCTTGAACCATTGAGAACCAGGCTTGGGTGATGTTGACAAAGTTGTAGGGTTACATGTGATCTACAAGTTTGTCAATATGAGTGAAAGCTGGTTTGGCCTGGTTTGCAAACTAAAAGCTCCTAAAGTAGGCATCAGTAAAACTGTAGGGTCAGATTCCAGACTTAGAAAAATTCTAAGTCTTGGAGCTACCTCTCTAACTGACTTGTGGGCCACTTTTGAGCATGTTAGGGTCAATTTCATGAGATGGTCATATTGAGACTTTTGTTCCCCATGAATTTCTTTACAACTTTGCTTAAGGGTGCTCTTCCATGCAAGGTCTCTAAATTAGACTTTTTAATTGGTCAAACTAGAGCCTTCTAGGGTCAAATGGTGGTCAAACTTCTCTTGGAGGGCAAATTTGTAATTTTGGTCAACATGAACCTTGTTCCAAATGTTACCCTAAGTATAACTAAGGTGTTGTAGGTCATGATTGGCTACCTTACCTTTTTGTTACACCAACTATCAAATACTTCATGAAATAAATCAAACAAACCCTAGAACAATCACATGTGTTGCATCACATAAAATAACAAACATGAATGATGCATGCTTATGCTTATGCAAATGCAAATGCAATGCAATTAAGGACTAAACACTTGAAGTGTTACAGTGCCCAGGCTTGCCACAGGTGAAACAATTCTCTTTCTCCCTGTTCTGCTTCTTACCCTTCTTGAAAGAAGTGGTGGGCTTTTGCTTGAGTTCTTGCTGGAATTTCTTTTTCTGTGGCTTGGAATGATTCTTTTGCACCACATGTGCACTAGAACTCCCCTCACCGACCTTCTTGCTCTTGACATCCTTTGCCCTTGCCTTATCCTCAACATCAAGGGTCCCAACAAGCTCAACAGTGCTAAACTCTTGTCTCTTGTGTTTCAAGGAAGTTGCAAAGTCAGTCCAAGATTGTGGCAGCTTAGCAATGATACAGCCTACCATAAACTTATCAGGAAGTGCACACCCAAACAACTCAAGTTCCTTCACTAGTGCCTGTATTTCATGAGCCTATTCGACTATCGGACGGTCCTCAACCATCCGATAGTCATGGAACTGCTCCATGACGTACAGCTTAGAACCGGCATCAGAAACACCGTAATGGGCCTCAAGTGCATCCCACATGGCCTTACCAGTCGAAAGTTACATATATGCATCAACAAGGGAGTCCCCTATGATGGTCAATAGAGCTGCCTTGCAAGTATTGTCAGCGTGTTGAAAATCACGCTTCTCCTCAGAGGTCTGTGGACCAACAACTCTTTCATGCACCACATGAAAGCAATTCATAGAGGTCAACCACAAGATACTTTTCTGGCGCCACCTCTTGTAGTGAGTGCCCTCAAAAGGTGTTCGTTTTAGCAAGCCCGCAAAGCCAACAGATGAAAATTGCCTACCATAGATTGTTAGAAACATAGGTAATTTTAGATTTAATTTAATCCAACAAAATGACATGATCATAATCATAATCATAACAGTGGTGATTAAGTGCTTGTTCAAAAGGAACAAAAATATCATAAGCATGATCATGATTATATCAACATATTGCTTATTCCAAATAAACAAGAGCATCATATGAATTATGTTAACCAGTAAGGAAAACATCATGTAGATCATGCTAACCAGCAAGGTTTTGATAAAAAACATAAGAGGATGATGAAGCACGTTATCATACCCTACGGCAGAGCCGGTTGCACCTGATGGAAACATGGTGCCTTGTTGGTGTAGTCGTTGTCATGGAACCGCCCAAATTATAAGAACAAAAGTACAAAAACAATCGCCGGAGCAATTAAATTCCCGTACTTAAGCTCCTATAACTCCGGTAGTCCAATAAAACCCCGAGGGATTTCAAACCAACCAACATACAAGCCAAGATCGTAGTGGTCCAACATAACAGGTCATATGTTACATCCATTTCATAAGTAATTCAACATATATCGGAGTTTAGTAGAGTTATTACAACTCAAGTTCAAAAGTAGCGGAAGCAAAGTAGTTTGAAAACTAATATCACCTTAATTTAAATACATGCCAGTACCAAAGTCAAATTCCCATAAAAGCAAGAGAGACAAGATAGCGCAGACGGATCATGCCCATGATCACACTCCGCCACTACAGCCGGAGTCTTCCAATTCTTGCAGTAGCTATGTTATATCACAACCTGCAACAAGTGGGAATAAACCCTGAGTACGAGAAGGTACTCAGCTAGACTTACCCGTCATAAACCAGAAATAATGACACCAAGGAGTATGCAAGGCTTTCTTTCAGTGGGCTAGCTTGACTCATTTGCGAAAAGCATAAGTTATCCTGAATAAACTAATTTAAGTATTTTTGCATCATCTTTATTATAACCTATTCAATCTAGGTAAGCACCTATGCTAAAGCAATCACTTGATTAACCATTAACATCAAAGGTTACCATTTCAGGTTTTAGCATTTCCAACATCATCCACATAACCATCCATGTTCCATAATCATTACTACGATGCAGTAGCTCGAGTCAAGTGCTCACTAACCGAGAGCGACGGCGATTCGAATCAAATTCCTATCCAGCTGGAGATTTATTCCTCACACAAACCTCACTCACCCGCTAAAGTGAGGTGTTGGTCACCGAGTCAACCATTCAGGTAAAGTCGCGAGCTTGCCAGGAACCACTTGTACCCGGGGGCCGTCCGACTGCTCTTTGGCCTTATCATCGTGCCCCTGTTTCCTGCCACTACTGCTCTGGTACAGTGCGTTGCGGGCAATCCACTCGGCCCGAATAATCTCCCAGCTTCGCGGTCGAAAGGTACCTTATTCGGCCAGCTAAATGTGAGGCATGCGTTCAACATGACCCGAGGGACAACAACGGACGGTCCTTAATCGACACAGGCAGAAACTACAAGCACCCCAGAACCCTGTCTGGTTGCCCAATACTTATTCCGCCCGGTCTCCAGTTATCCATCAACACTTGGTTATTTCCAGGATATCATCCATTCCTTAGCTAAAATATTCCAGTAACCACCTATAATTGCAGGTGACCGGAAATCACCAATCGCTACCGGTCTAAGCAGGGCTAAGCAATATTTTCGATCCTGAACCAAAATAGGATTTCAGACATATTTATGGAACAAGGAAAGGGTATATATGCAGCAAGTGTTTCCAAACAACTCCTATAACTTAATGCAACAATACAGATATAACATATATATACTCAATTGCTTTTATAAAATAGGAGGCTTAGAATGCTCCGGGGCTTGCCTGGGATCGAACACTAGGTTAGTGATTGACTGATGACACTCGCTTGGCGAGCATCTCCCATCCCGACACTTGCTTAATCCTTTCATCTTCAGGATAGGTCAACTAAACACCATCTTCAAGTTTGGCTTCAGCATCTCATCCTTCACGTGGTGCATCTAGCGTACCTAGATGAGATGCAAGATGCATGCGTATGAATATGATGAATGGTAACACAAGATGCATCACATAATCAATTAAAGAGGGCAAGCACATTAAGCATAACACACGTTTAACAAGATCACAAGTATCTTAACTTGACCGTCATCAAGGGTATAAGCCACACTTAGTAACACATGGAGTAAACAACCATAACTAGCATCTGACAATTCCTGGACTACAAACAACATCTACATGTTTGGATCATAACTGGAGTTATACAAATCCAATAGCAATGCAACAAGACATTCTGGAAAGCTTATGAAATTGTCTATAATTCATCTTTAATCATATTATCATGATTCTCAAGTTAACCAAGTCAAACATGCATAATTACAGAATCGGGTCCAGAGTTTCCAGAGAACAACTATTTCTGGAACCCAACTTGAAACAGTCATTACTCACAAACTATAAGGCCAAATGCCACCAAAATTTAACACAAGCTAGATTAATGAGTTATCTACAACTTTGTTATAAGCATGTTTCTCAGCAAACATCATTTTCATGGTGCAATTACCAAAGTCCCAGAAACTGTCCAGGAAAGCATCAATTGCAAGAATAAATATTAACTTATATTCCAAACATATATTTGGCCACAACCAATGTAACCATCATAAAGTGCATGTTAAATGATCACCAAAAAGCATAGTTCTCATCACTAAATAAATTATTTTAATGCATTTCTTAATTTATTGAGATAGCAAGGTGAAATAATAAACATATACCAAAAGTCCATAATAAAATCTATAAAAATTAAAGTAGCTCTTATATACACCCAATAGTCTACTGTACAAATTTCAAGCCATTTGGACATGTATATCAACCTCTATGAAAAAGACAAATTGTTATTGCAAGAATTCATGTGAGAGCAAGATACACTAATAAGTCACTCATATGGCAACAAAAATTCATGAAATAATTACCACACATTAAACATCATATGAGTAGCATGCCACAAAAATTTCACTTTATTTGGAGCCCTAGATCTACAGTTATGAAAATGACAAATACAACTAGCATTAAAAACCTAGCTGTACAATTCCATTTTTACAGAGAAAACTTTAAACTAAAACATGCTATATTATAGATCTAATGCATAGAGAATTTCACAAGGATTCCAAAAAGTCCTCATTTGATATTTTACGAATTTTCTATGATTTACTATGTAATTTCAAAGTTACTGCAAAATCATCACAAAACAGTCCTCTCGGCACTATTCATCTGAGTCTATGACAGTGCAGTTAGGCCCCTGGAGTTAGTCGAATTCCCCTGCGAGGTCCCTGGTCGCGATTTGAAAACAGAGGACGCCGGGGAAACGATCAATGGCGGCCGGAGGAGGCATGTCGGCGGTGATGGAGTGGTGGGGGAGCACCGGGAGGCCCGTGTGAACTCATGGGTGGCCGCGGCTCACATCGAGGTGGCCCGAGGGGGTGGGGCCACGCAGAGCAGCGGCTCACCGGCGGCGGCACGGTGGCAGCGGCGCTCCGGCGGCGGTCGGAGCCGAGGAAGAGGCTCGTGAGGGGCGGCACGATGAGGGGAAGGTGATGGAGCGGTCGGCTTGGACGGAGGAAGGGCTGAGCAGCGGGGCACACGACGGGGCCGAGCTCGGCCATGGCGGCCATGGCTGCAGCGGTGATTCCCGATGGGGCTGACTTGGGCAAGCGCGCACGAGGGATGAATGGAGGCAAGGCGAAGATGTTGGCGAGGTCGGCTCGGGGCGGGGATGAGCCGGGCGGCGCTGCCATGGAGCGGAGCGCCGGCGGCCATGGCGGCACCGTGCTGGAGCAGCTTGCGAGCGAGGAGGAGAGCCAGGAGGCGCGGGAAGTGAGGGAGGGCGAGGCAGGGGTGCTCGGGCATCCACATTTTGATGGCAGGGGCACGGGGCACGCGGCAGCGGCCAGCAGAGGGAGCGGGACGCGCGGCAGCCATGGTGAGTTGAGCTCTAGTGCATGGTCGCCACGACGGCAAATCATCGAGCACGTGGTGGGCGTTGAGGAGAGCAAGGTGGGGCGCCGATTCGGGCTTGCTCTGGGCCAAATTAGACCTCGGACCAAAAACGAAGTTTGAAGCCCATATGAAGCTCTACGTTTTTCATTAAGGAGTCAAGGTCATTAGAGCAACGGATTAGCGGTTAAACAGCTTCGAAAACAGCAATGTCAACGCCCTAGCAGCGATCACGGAAACTCAAACTTGATGGTCAAAACTAAGTCAAACTGGTGTCATCCCTTTGCATACTCTTCTCCACATTATCTACTCCAACTTTTGTATTTGGCTCCACTGGAGTTGCTTAGCAAAAACATGAGAACGCGACGTGCCAACCGTCTTGTCCTTGCCGGTCCAAGTCCATGAGTATGATGAAACTAGCAGTTTTGGGAATTAATTTTGAAGGTCCAAATGAGCTCCAAATCCATTCAAACTTCTCTGAGCTCTTCTCCACTCTAAACACTCCAACTTTTATAAAGAGTCCAACTTCAGTTGTTTAACAAAATTTTGAGAACGCACTGTACCCACCTGTCAATGTCAGTCCACAATTCCATGACTTAGAATATTTTCCAAGGCTGAAAAACAGCAGCTAATCCAATCTTTGAGCCTCTATTTGACTAGGTTAGAGACCAAACTAGCTCTTGACCATTTAAACAAAGTTCCTTCTACATAAAGTGAACTACAACTCTCATTTAAGGTTCAACCTCAAAACTGATATAGAAACTGCTGTTATACTTTGACCAAAGTAGGATCACGATAAAGCTTAGATTATCCTTTTTGATCAATTGGAGCATTTTTGGGGCATTTGCTCAACACGAACCTTTTACGACTTTTGTTGTAGAGTCCATATAGAATCATTTGGGCAAGGTTGCAAGGTTTGGTTGATGACCTATATTTCCATCCACTTAATAATGCAATTCCAGCACTTAGTAAAGTCATTCCAACAAGCATATAACTTATCATTTCATGTGACTTTTTGATTCCAAACGTCATGAAACTTTTCCAGTGACCAATATCAATAGGTACTAAGGTGAGACATATGAAGATATTGCCATAACTCCACCCAAGCATATATCTTGAAAATGACATATATATAAAGCAAGGGTGCAACATCCAAGTTTAGGTTAGGGCTCCTGTCCATAGGTTGACCTTGACATCATCATCTCCACTTAATCTACCATGTTTGAGCTCAAACCCACTGCTTAACTGGTGGCAAACACCTGGGGTGTTACAGTCGTCCCACTCGGTGCAGTGCAGGAAGAATGCCATGAAGATGAACATCGAGTAGTCATGCTGCCTGCGGACACTCCCCAAAACGCTATGGCCGCCCTTCACCCGAGCAAGTGAACTCGATGAAGCGGAGGCGTTCCGGAGGCTCTACTCTTCCATCTCGTGTGCGCGCATGAGATGGAATGGGGAGAACTCTGTGCTATGGGAGATGTGGTTCTATTTGTTGTAGAGAAATATGACTTACGGGAGAGACTGAATTTTATGCCTTCGGGAGAGAGAGGCGTCGTGAAGGAGTCAAAAAGTCAGGAGTCAGGAAGGAGAAGGATAAGGCTAACTCAGTTTCCAATCAAATGAGTAACTCCCATCCCGTACCGTCCGTCTGTCCGTCCGCAGCTCGCTCGCCGCGCCACGCCACGCCACGGCCTCAGCCTGGCCACCGGCGGCGGTAGCGCGCGCGTGTGGCATTCTATTATCATTTTCTCAACTTCTAAATATAGTTGGTCAAAATTCAACCATATAAGTCGAGTCAACGTTCAGTCAATTTCTCATACGGTATTAAACCATTTACCAATCCTTAATCGGACCATAGAGTTTATTATTTTTATTAAATATTAAATGAGCCAAGCCCACAAAATATGTAACAGCTTAAACATACCTATCGTACGTCGGATCCCACGTATACATCCCTAACATGCGTACAGAGTACTATATAAGTGGATAATATCCCTATTGTATATTAGTGCATCATGCAACACGACGACATACATGCATCAACATGCTATGGTTTTCTGAAGTGTCACAAAATCTTGAAACGTTTATCATGAAGAAAATCTTTATTTTATCATGTGCTCTCTCCAAAGTAAATCTGGATTGTTTTGTTCATGCCATGAAAAAAAATGTAGAGACTTGTTGCTGCTAGCTTCTAACTGCTTGCAGTTGTGCATTGGGCCTTTGTTTAATTTTCTATCATTTATAATTTATGGCACAGTTATTTGTATTTGAATTATGGCCTTTATGAATGTTTTACCATTTGTTTTCTATTTTTCTCAGAAAATATCAAGTGCAATTTCAATCAAGGGCATAATGGACCATTTGCATGAAAACAATCCATTCCTGGAGCTGGAGTAAAACTGTGTGCCAAACAGTACCACATGCTCCACAAACTCTACGGTGCAGCTGCTCTATGGTGGAGTTCGTGGAGCAGAGCTGGAAAAACAGGAGCGGAGTAGTACCAAACACCCCTAGCTTAAGTTTCACAGCTGGGTTTATGCCCCAAAAATTGACAACTCCATCTATAATAATATGTTCTGAAATTTTTAATAATATCAATGTGTTTTGTAGTGCTAAACAAGTGGTTCAAAACCGTTTGGCAGACGAGCTCTCATGGCTTCAATCCAGCCTATGACCAGAACTATGCAGCGTTGCGGTGCGAATGGAGGGGTGACGATGAGACAATCATATCAAGGACGAACGCGCGGGCGGGTGACGATGACGACTGCTGGGGCATGACACTTTGGAACTGCCGGCTGTCGCTCTGATATGCGACGCACCAGTTTGTGCGGACAGCCGCCGCCTGGCGTTGCGGCAGAACGCATAGCAGCTTGACCGCACCTAAGCAGGTACTTTCCCAATTCCCTAATTTCTATTTCAATCTTGGAAATCCCGAATTTTTATGTCAATTTTTGTCCCAGTGAGGCAGTGAAGCAACAAATTACCAACGCAATCAAAAGTGCACTGGTGGTCTTGCATTTCTACCATTTTTCTATTGGTGAATTGTATTTTATACTTCCTCCATCGCAAATTATTCTTAAAGAATCAAAACATCTCAAGTTTGACCAAATTTATATAATAAAATAGTAATATTTATGATACCAAATATCTATCACTAGATCCTTCATTAATTATATTGTTATAGTATATCTATTTGATGTCATAAATTTTTGTAATTCTCTCTATAATTTTGGTCAAACTTAAGATACTTTGACTCTGCAAGAAAGTTAGAATCACTTATAATTTGGAATGGAGAGAGTAGATGGCATCAATTTTATCTTAAAAAATTCCAGGCAGTATGTGCGCGTAGGTCCGAACTCACAAATTCACATTATATTTTGTTGATGTTATACAAGAGCACGTTGTGTTGAATTACAACTTAGCATAAACAGGATCTTAGACTTAGACTAATCATGACCACAAACTTAATCTTATGCAGAATTGATCTTCGTGACTAACCAGAGTCTATAGATGCCATCTGAACGCCTCTAAATGTAGATGCAGCAGGGTTGATGTAGATGAAGTAGATGTTCCAATCTTCACCAATTAAGAGCTGGGCTCTCTCTTGATGAAGAACTTGATGTAGATCCGATTTGTAGCCTTCTAGACTCCTAGAACAAGGATTCATGCTTCCAAACCCTCGCAACGCCTAATTGATGAGTTAGATGGGTTTAGGTGTTGAGGGATTAGCCATAATCCCAAAATCACCTTTGGTCACATATATACGCTATGGGGCTAGGGCTGACTCTAGATAACTCTTTATGATCGCCGATCACGGCAAATAAAATAATAGATCAACACTGACAGGTGGACCTTAACTTACGTGTCAAGTTAGACTTACTTAGCCGAGATCACATTTCACATCCAACACATTGATCCACATCATCATTAATTTTGTATTAATGTAGTGTTTGGTTTGGCGAATCAACCCATTTTAGATAAGGTAACGCATCATGAGTCCATTTCACAAATTTAGTAAAACGATCTCATTCCACATACAAGTACTAACTACTAGCTTGCGAGGAATGAGGGGATGACATTCTATTCCACAAACTAAATGAAAAACTAGAAAGTTAGATAGTGGTTGACTATTTCATTCTACAAACCAGACACTCCCTTACATTATTATGTTTCCATACCGTTTGTTATTGATTTAAAAGGAATTGAAAGATATCTTGAACTATGCATTTGTTGATTAAGTAGAAATATATTGTCATTAATTTTGTATTATCAGGTTTGGGAACTAAGAAGAATTGACCACATTTTGTAAGTTAATTACAAAGTTGAAAGGAGGCAGTGGGTGTTGGACATTTGATGCACTAAAAAATGACAGGAGATTATAAGATGTTCAACTCACTCAACTCAAATGCAAGTGAATATTATGTCAACATCATATTTGGTGACAATGGCAATGGCAAATTTGTTGGCTTGGGCAAGCTACTGTAACACCCTAAAATTTTGGGATATTAAAAAAAATAGGTAAATATGATTTTTATACAATTTGGTGAGCATACAAATTTAGAGTAATAATAATTTTTATTAACTTAAAATCAAATATAAGGGTAGAAACATGTTTGTGCACTCATGCTATTGCATTTGAATTTTTGGTTTGAGTGGTTTGATTCAAATTCAAAATAGGATTCAAAATCATTTGAAAATGCTTTGAAATTTTGAAAAAAAGAAAAAGGAAAGGGATTTTCGGTGCTCATTTCAATTTTGGTCCAGCAGCCGCTCGCTCCGGCCTGCTCCAGCTCCGCCTCCCTCTCCCGCACTGGGTCGCCCGATCTGCGTCCGCTCTGGGCCGAGCCACCGCAGGCCCAGCTCGCGCGCGCGCACCGGCGTCCGCATGCCGTCGCTGACAACGTGGCCCCACGTGTCAGGAGCGCCTTCCTCCTCAAGTCGACGCCATCGTCGCTTTCCTTTCTTGCCGTCACCGAATCCCGCATCCCAATCTTTCTTTTCCTTACTCGGAGCGATCCCGGGAGCTACTTAAGCCAAGGAGCCGCACCCGCCACCCTCAATTCCCATCTCGCAACTCCCCAGTTCGCCTTGGAGCATCCGGAACCCTAACTCGCATCTGGTGCTCGAGCGCCCGCCGTTCGTCACCTTCATTCGTCATCGTAAGCCATTGACGAGCTTCACGTCATTCCTGTGAAGCCGCAGACCTCCTTTTTCTTCTTAATACCGTGACATTTTGCTCAGTTGGTGTTGTCGGTATGCATAGGTAGACCGCCGTCCGCTCCTTCGCATCGCACGCCGACGTCGACTCGATTTTGCCTCCTTTTTCCTCGTGAGTGGCCTCGCACCGAGCTCCTCTCCCCGCTGGTACCGGTCGCGTGTCGTTTGGTGGTCGGAATCGCCGTGGAACCAACTCCGGCGATGTTCCGGTCATGGCACCGCCGCACTTGCCATCTTCTCCGGCCAACAGCGCCGCCCACCCCTTCACTTCTAATCCGCGCCTTTGATTTTAGATCCGAGGCTGATAACGATCGTTACCCCTTCGGCCAGCGTTTTTGTAAAGAGCCCCTGTAATTTTTATATATCGAACCCGCGGTCTAAAACGTAAAAACCCGAATCCGTTTTATTCTTTTGAAAGCGTAGTTTGATCTCAGTTAAGTCAAAAATACGTTTTCAGCTATTTACAGTTATGCCACTGAGTTTGTTTTAGTCATAATTTATTCGTTTTAACTCCGATTTGACCCGTTCAAATTGCGTTAGGTTTGTATTTGCGAGCTCTACATGTTAGTCGAACTGTTCAGTAGATTTGTGATATTTTATTTTCGAGCTTGAATTAAAGTAATTACTTTTCTATAGGAAATCTTCGTAAATTCATAACTTTGTCGTTTTAGCTCCGTTTTTCGTGATCTTCGCGTCTGTGTGATCCTAGCGAGTTGTAGATTCGTTTTAAAAACTTTTAATTTTATTTTCTTACTATTGGTGTACTGTTCTAATTTTAGTCTTGTTTGTTTATGCATGAATGTTCTAGATAAATGTTGTTGCTATTGTTGATCGAGTATAGACGGCGAGCAATTCGTTGGAGATCAAGAGTTTTTCTACGAGCAAGATCACCAGGACCAGTTTGAGCAAGGCAAGTATAGCATGGGATTATCCTTGTTGTCCTATTCATATTAAGCAAATAATATCATTATGCATATATTCCTTGTTAAGGATGACTTAGTGTTGATCTTATTCCTTGATACCTATTATATTGCATGGATTAGTATTGCTAGTGCTTAACATGAACTATGATCATTTAATTTGACTAATGGAATATGCAATAAATATTAAAAGATGATTTTTATTACTGTTAAAGGGTACTAGAGCATGGGGTTACTTTAGTGCTCTCGTTACTCTCCATAAGGACTTATCTATAAGCGAACATCCAGGATTTACAGTACAACTGTGAGGGCTAAAATGGCTCTGGCTTTAGTCATATAGAAGGACATTTTCTAGCTTGTTAGTGGTTTTCCTTTATGGCGTAAGAATGGCTTGACGAATCGGATATAGTGCGGCCTCTGTCCTCATGAGTATAGGTTGCGTGTTATTATGCCATTTGGAAGGGGGGCTCTACATCTGTTTGCCGAGTGAAATCTAATGGCCCTAACTTGTTAGACGAACCTTCGAAAGACTTCATAGTGTTTCCCTGCCTGCTCACCTTGGAAGTGTTTTGGAAGTAATTAACCCGGGCATATGGGCGACATGACTCACAGTGAAAGTGTACAACCTCTACAGAGTGTAAAACTATTATAACAGCCGTGCTCACGGTCACGAGTGGCCTTGGACCCTTATGGAATAGTAGATCATTAATAATGAATATGTTTTTGCTATTCGTTAATCATTTCACATGGATCATATGTTTATTGTTTACATTGAGACACTTTGATATTATTGATTTACTGAATTAATGCTAATTAAAAGCTACATACTGATAAACCTATGTTATGCCTTTGAGCCTCATGAACCCCATGTTACACTTGTTGAGTACGAGATGTACTTACGCTTGTTTATTTTTCTTACTTGGATAAAAATCCTGGATGGTACATTGAGACACTTTGATATTATTGATTTACTGAATTAATGCTAATTAAAAGCTACATGCTGATAAACCTATGTTATGCCTTTGAGCCTCATGAACCCCATGTTACACTTGTTGAGTACGAGATGTACTTACGCTTGTTTATTTTTATTACTTGGATAAAAATCCCGGATGGGTAACAGATGGTGCAAGTAGTGACTACTTCTACTTCCCTGAAGATTACTAGACTTGCAGTCAACCAGTTAATTTGCCTATGATTGGAGCTACCACAAGAGTTTACATTTTACTTCCGCTACATTATTGTAAAGACTATGTGTTATTAATCGTGATGTAATAACATTTGTGATGATACATCCTTTATAATTTGTTAACTTATGTGTGATTGATCTCTGGGCACACATAAGAGTATGCACTCCATTTGGTCATTAAATGGGTGTGATAAATTGGTATCAGAGCCATTGTTGACTGTAGGACGCAAGCCTAGCTAGAAATGGTCGATTTAGTATCTTCTTTTCACTATTTTTATGCTCATTATCTTGCTCTTGTTATTTGATAAATTTTTATGCTTCTTATGTCTCATTCTATTACGAAATTTTGCCTCTATTCTAATTATATCTAAAAAACTCTGTAGATGGTTCGTGGCCACAAGACTGCCTGCATCACCACTGGAGGACACTACCCACCTCGTGCTTTGCTTGCACCTGAAGAGCCACAAGAGAAAGTACCCCAGGAGAATGAGCAGACCCCTGAAGCACCAATCCAAGTGCTAGCACCTCCTCAGGAAGAACCCGAGCCTAAAGAAGACCCTGAGATCATCGAGATTGAAGATGATGAAGAGGAGGAAGCCAATGGAGGAGAGCAACCCCCGTCTCGACCACCTGATGCAGCTACTGAGGATGTGCCACCCCCTCCAATGGGTTAGACTATGAAGATCTACCACAAGGCTAGAGGAGATGCTGTCTCTCACCATCGACTTGTGGGAATGCTCTTTGCCTACTTCGCTGATTGGCACCCAGCTGTGGAGTACGTCTGTTGGGAGTACACCCATCCGCTGGAGGACACTTACTAGAAGGCAAGAGCGAGCATTTTTCCTAAGGATGAGGAAAAATGGGCAAACCAGCTGGACAGGATGTATGCTCACATGGGTCGCCGAGCTACCATGGAGGATAGCATTGAAGACGCTGCTTTTGAAGCATGCATGGGCCTTCGCTACCTTCGCTTTGACAGCATGAAGCATGATATTCACCGCTACTTCCCTCGTGCACACCCCGACCTTGGATGGGCCATGATGGATCCAGTGCAGTTGGAACCACTTCCTCGGGTGATGGTGAACTTTATTTATGATATGATGGAGAGGAAGCTGTAGTTAGAGGAGATGGTGAAGGCACAGGGGAAGACCATCAAGAGGTGCCAAGCGATGATTGATGAACTCCGAGCAAACTAAGGCATGGCCAAGATTTATGAGACATTAGAGCATGAGCCACGTCAGTAGGAAATAGGAGTCCTTCATGTAATAAGAACGTTCTTAGTAACGTCAGTTGAGTCTTCGAGTCTGTCGTGTGGTTTGAACTTTGGTGTGAAAGTTGATTTATCATTATGCTTATGTGTGAGTTGAATTTTTGTTATGAGTGCTGGGGCTTGTAGGCATGTCTACAAGTTCCATTTTTAAGAATAAAAAGTCTATTAGTCAAGGGAATAATAGTTGGGTTTGGTATTGTCACGTTTCTGTCCTTGCTGTTTTCTGGAGCAGTCTGCAGTGTTTCTGATATGGTTCAAAAACGGTTCATGCACCATTTATGAAATTTTTATGAGAGCAACTAGGCTTAAGCACATTTCAAATGCCACTGGAACCACCTTTTTATCTGATCTAGTTCGAGAGATATAACTGTCACAAGTTAAAGTTTCTGCACAGTCTGGAATCTGGAACAGTTTCTGTTGAGCCTTATTTTTCATTAACTTAGCGACAGAATCTGGTCTTATGGTCTAAATAGAAGTTGTGGGGAAATTCATAAGCTTTCCAACCATATAAAGCACGCCTCTATTGGACTTCTATAGCTCGAGATATGATTGATTTACTAAACTATTAATATTGATATTCGTCCAGAAAACTTTCAGATCTCATTCTTTATCTTATAAGTGGTTGATAACATGGAAATCTTAAGTTTGCATTCTTATGGATGGCAGATGGCCGGAAGAGGAAGAGGCAGGGGTCATGGAGGTGTTCCCCCGAATCCACCACCACCACCGCCACCAACTATTGAGCAACTTCTGGCAGTGCAGACCCAACTTATGCAACAATTGGTGCAGAACCAACATAATCATCCAGTTGCTGGGGCACCACCACGTGATAAAGCGTGATGAGTTTTTGAAGGGTCATCCCCCGGTGTTCACGCACATCGCTGATCCCTTAGAAGCAGATGATTGGCTTCGTGCCGTAGAAAAGCAACTCAACATTGCACAATGTGATGACCGGCAGAAGGTGTTGTTTGCTTCTGGACAACTCCAGGGAGAAGCTCAGGACTGGTGGGAATCGTATGAGTATGGTCGTCCCGCCAATGCTCCTGCAGTCACTTGGCAGGAGTTTAGAGAGAACTTCAGAGCTTATCATATACCAGAAGGGATAATAGAACTGAAGGCAGAGGAATTCCAGAATTTGACCCAAGGGTCATTGTCTGTAGCTGAGTATCGTGACAGGTTTGTCCAGTTGTCACGATATGCTCCACATGAGGTGGCCAATGACAATGATAAGCAGCGCCGCTTTTTGAAGGGATTGTATGATGGACTACAATTGCAGCTGATGTCCAATACTTATCCCAATTTTCAAACGCTTATGAACCGCGCTATAGTGGTGGACAACAAGCGCAAGGAGATGGATGCCAAGAGGAAAAGGCTTCAGGGACAGACTTCTGGTAGTAACACTCATCCGCGTACTGGTTTCCAGCAGGGTAATCAATAGAGGCCTCCTTCTGGTCAGTGGAATCATGGTCAGGTCCCTTTCCACAATCAGTTCCCGCAACATCCCCCATTCCAACCGCAGAATGGTAACCAACGCCCTCCGCAACAGAGTGGGAATCAACCTCAGCGTCAGGGTCCTTCCAATAATACTCCAATGAAGACTAGTGCTCCCAATACCCCCAACAAGTGTTTTCGATGTGGGAAAGAAGGTCACTTGTCCTACAACTGCCCTGAGAAGATCAACCTACAGACTCCACAGAGGCAAGGTAGTCACCAGAAGCCTGCATCTAACACTGGAAGGGTGAACCACTTGTCTCAGGAGACAACAGTGGAGGAACCAGAAGTTATGCTTGGTACGTTCGATGTCCATTCCACTCCTGCCACTGTTCTTTTTGATTCTGGAGCATCACATTCTTTCATATCACAATCATTTGTTAGAATACATAGAATTCATTTGTGTGCCATGAAGAACCCTATATTAGTAAACTCACCTGGTGGAAGCATGCCAGCATCTTATCGTTGTCTCCTGATTAGTCTCATTCTAAGGGGGGTAGAGTTTAAGCTGAGTCCTATAGTATTGAGAACATCTGGGATTGATCTTATCTTGGGAATGGACTGGATGATGCAACAACAAGCAGAGATTCAGTGCAAGGGGAAATCAGTAGTACTAACAACACCAAAGGGAGATAGGATCAGAGTTGATGTGAAAGTGCAAAAGCAGGAGACCGCTATAGTGAATCAGCTTACTGATGGTGCCAACAAGGAGGACCAGATTGTGGAAGAGTTCTCCGATGTGTTTCCTGAGGAATTGCCAGGTATGCCACCAGACCGTGACATTGAATTTATTATTGAATTATTACCTGGAACTGCACCCATAGCTAAGCGTCCATATAGAATGGGAGTAGATGAATTAGAAGAACTTAAGAAACAAATTAAGGAATTGCAGGATAAGGGTTTCATTCGTCCTAGTTCTTCACCCTAGGGAGCACCAGTGATTTTTGTGGATAAGAAAGATGGTACTCAGAGAATGTGTGTAGATTATCGGTCTCTCAATGAGGTTATCATCAAGAATAAGTACCCGTTGCCTAGGATTGATGACTTGTTTGATCAGTTAAGAGGTGCTTGTGTATTCTCCAAGATTGATCTTCGTTCTGGATATCATCAGTTGAAGATTCATGCTAGTGATATACCAAAGACAACTTTTACCACACGGTATGGGTTATATGAGTATACAGTGATGTCTTTTGGTCTGACTAATGCCCCGGCATACTTTATGTATTTGATGAATAAGGTGTTCATGGAATATCTAGACAAGTTTGTAGTAGTATTCATTGATGATATTCTAGTATTTTCCAAGACTGAGGAGGAACATGCTGAACATTTGAGGTTGGTCTTGCAAAAGCTCAGAGAACACCAGTTATATGCCAAGCGGAGTAAATATGAGTTTTGGTTGAAGGAAGTTTCCTTTCTTGGTCATGTTGTCTCAAATAGAGGAATATCAGTAGATCCTAGCAAAGTGAAAGATGTATTGGACTGGAAGCCACCAACCAATGCAAGTGAGATCTGTAGTTTCTTGGGATTAGCAGGCTATTACAGGAGATTTATAGAGGGATTCTCTAAGCTTGCGAAGCCAATGACTGCACTATTGGAGAAGAATGCCAAGATTGTGTGGTCTGAGAAGTGTCAGGCTAATTTTGAGGAATTGAAGAAAAAATTGACCACTGCACCAGTATTAGTTTTGCCAAATCTGAGTAAACAATTCTCTATCTACTGTGATGCATCTCGTTTGGGTTTAGGATGTGTTCTTATGCAAGAAGGTAGAGTTGTGGCATATGCATCGAGACAGTTGAGAAAGCATGAATTAAATTATCCTACTCATGACTTGGAATTAGTTGCAGTGGTTCATGCACTAAAGATATGGAGACACTACTTGATTGGACATAAGAGTGATATATACACTGATCACAAGAGTTTGAAGTATATCTTTACTCAATCAGATCTGAACTTGAGACAGTGTAGATGGTTGGAGTTGATAAAGGATTATGATTTGGAGGTGCATTATCACCTAGGAAAGGCTAACGTCGTTGCTGATGCTCTTAGTAGGAAAAGCTACGCTAATGAAATGCAAGTAATGCCTATGTCAAGAGAGTTGTGTGTTGAATGTGAGCATCTGAACTTAGGGTTTACCACCAATACAGTAGAATTGGTACTAGAACCTACTCTGGAGCAAGAGATACGCAAAAGTCAGATGAAAGATGCAAAATTGAGAGAGATAGCAGAGATATAGTGAAGGGCAAATCACCAGGATTCCATAAGGATGATAAGGGTACGTTATGGTTTGGAAAAAAGGCTATGTGTGCCAGAGGATAAGACTATCAGAAAGGCAATTCTGCGTGAAGCTCATGAGTCATCTTATTCCATACATCCTGGGAGTACTAAGATGTATCTGGATCTGAGAGAGAAATATTGGTTGTATGGTTTGAAAAGAGATGTTGCTGAATATGTTGCTTTGTGTGACACATGTCAAAGGGTGAAAGCTGAACATCAGAGACCTGCAGGATTGTTACAACCTATGCAGATACCCGAATGGAAATGGGAAGAAGTTGGTATGGATTTTATAGTTGGATTGCCATGTACTCAGAAAGGGTATGATTCTATTTGGGTAATAGTAGATCGCCTAACAAAGGTTGCTCATTTTCTGCTAGTTAGGACTACATATAGCAGTGCAAGGTTGGCAGAATTGTATATGGAGAGAATTGTGAGTCTACATGGAGTTCCTAAGAAAATTATGTCTGATCGGGGTACCCAGTTTACATCTCATTATTGGCAAAAGATACATGAATCACTAGGAACCAAGCTGAACTTTAGTACAGCTTATCATCCACAGACAGATGGACAGACAGAGAGAATTAATCAGATATTGGAAGATATGTTGAGAGCTTGTGCTTTACAATATGGTACTAGTTGAGATAAGAGTTTGCCTTATGCAGAGTTCTCATATAACAATAGTTATCAGAAGAGTCTTCAGATAGCACCATTTGAGGCTCTGTATGGACGAAAGTGTAGAACCCTGTTGTTCTGGAATCAGATAGGGGAAAGTCAAGTGTTTGGGCCTGATGTACTTAAGGATGCTGAAAAGAAAGTAAGAATGATTAGAGATAATCTAAAAATAGCTCAGTCCAGATAGAAGAGTTATGCTGATACTCGGAGAAGAGAGTTGACTTTTGGGGTAGGGGATTATGTATACTTGAAAGTATCGCCAATGAGGAGTGTGAAAAGGTTCAACATGAAAGGGAAATTGGCACCAAGGTATATTGGACCTTTCAAGATCATAGAAAGACGTGGTGAGATGGCATATCAGTTGGAATTACCTGAGAGTTTGGCAGGTGTACATGATGTGTTTCACGTGTCTCAACTTAAGAAATGTTTACGAGTACCAGAGGAGCAGATTCCGTTAGAGGAGCTCACCGTTAAAGAGGACCTCACATATGAAGAGTTTCTAGTTAAAATTCTAGAGACTGCTGAAAAAGTCACGAGAAGTCAAACTATTAAGATGTGTAAGGTTCAGTGGAATCGGTACACACAGGGTGAGGCCACCTGGGAAAGAGAAGAGGATCTGAGGAAAACCTACCCGTAACTGTTCGAGTAAGCATCAACCAAATCTCGGGATGAGATTCATCTTAAGGGGGTAGAATTGTAACACCCTAAAATTTTGGGATATTAAAAAAAATAGGTAAATATGATTTTTATACAATTTGGTGAGCATACAAATTTAGAGTAATAATAATTTTTATTAACTTAAAATCAAATATAAGGGTAGAAACATGTTTGTGCACTCATGTTGTTGCATTTAAATTTTTTGTTTGAGAGGTTTGATTCAAATTCAAAATAGGATTCAAAACCATTTGAAAATGCTTTGAAATTTTGGAAAAAGAAAAAGGAAAGGGATTTTCGGTGCTCATTTCAATTTTGGTCCAGCAGTCGCTCGCTCCGGCCTGCTCCAGCTCCGCCTCCCTCTCCCACACTGGGCCGCCCGATCTGCGTCCGCTCTGGGCCGAGCCGCCGCAGGCCCAGCTCACGCGCGCGCACTGGCGTCTGCATGCCGTCACTAACAACGTGGCCCCACGTGTCAGGAGCGCCTTCCTCCTCAAGTCGACGCCATCATCGCTTTCCTTTCTTGCCGTCACCGAATCCCGCATCCCAATCTTTATTTTCCTTACTCGGAGCGACCCCAGGTGCTACTTAAGCCAAGGAGCCGCACCCGCCGCCCTCAATTCCCATCTCGCAACTCCCCAGTTCACCTTGGAGCATCCGGAACCCTAACTCGCATCTGGTGCTCGAGCGCCCGCCGTTCGTCGCCTTCATTCGTCATCGTAAGCCTTTGACGAGCTTCACGTCATTCCTGTGAAGCCGCAGACCTCCTTTTTCTTCTTAATATTATGACATTTTACTCAGTTGGTGTTGTCGGTATGCACAGGTAGACCGCCGTCCCCTCCTCCGCATTGCACGCCGACGTCGACTCGATTTTGCCTCCTTTTTCCTCGTGAGTGGCCTCACACCGAGCTCCTCTCCCCGCTGGTACCGGTCGCGTGTCGTTTGGTGGTCGGAATCGCCGTGGAACCAACTTCGGCGATGTTCCGGTCATGGCGCCGCTGCACTTGCCGTCTTCTCCGGCCAACAGCGCCGCCCACCCCTTCACTTCTAATCCGCGCCTTTGATTTTAGATCTGCCGGCTGATAACGATCATTACCCCTTCGGCCAGCGTTTTTGTAAAGAGCCCCTATAATTTTTATATATCGAACCCGCGGTCTAAAATGTAAAAACCCAAATCCGTTTTATTCTTTTGAAAGCGTAGTTTGATCTCAGTTAAGTCAAAAATATGTTTTCAGCTATTTACAGTTATGCCACTGAGTTTGTTTTAGTCATAATTTATTCGTTTTAACTCCGATTTGACCCGTTCAAATTGCGTTAGGTTTATATTTGCGAGCTCTACATGTTAGTCAAACTGTTCAGTAGATTTGTGATATTTTATTTTCGAGCTTGAATTAAAGTAATTACTTTTCTCTAGGAAATCTTTGTAAATTCATAACTTTGTCGTTTTAGCTCCGTTTTTTGTGATCTTCGCGTCTGTGTGATCCTAGCGAGTTGTAGATTCGTTTTAAAAACTTTTAATTTTATTTTCTTACTATTGGTGTACTGTTCTAATTTTAGTCTTGTTTGTTTATGCATGAATGTTCTAGATAAATGTTGTTGCTATTGTTGATCGAGTATAGACGGTGAGCAATTCGTTGGAGATCAAGAGTTTTTCTACGAGCAAGATCACCAGGACCAGTTTGAGCAAGGCAAGTATAGCATGGAATTATCCTTGTTGTCCTATTCATATTAAGCAAATAATATCATTATGCATATATTTCTTGTTAAGGATGACTTAGTGTTGATCTTATTCCTTGATACCTATTATATTGCATGGATTAGTATTGCTAGTGCTTAACATGAACTATGATCATTTAATTTGACTAATGGAATATGCAATAAACATTAAAAGATGATTTTTATTACTGTTAAAGGGTACTAGAGCATGGGGTTACTTTAGTGCTCTCGTTACTCTCCATAAGGACTTATCTATAAGCGAACATCCAGGATTTACAGTACAACTGTGAGGGCTAAAATGGCTCTGGCTTTAGTCATATAGAAGGACATTTTCTAGCTTGTTAGTGGTTTTCCTTTATGGCGTAAGAATGGCTTGACGAATCGGATATAGTGCGGCCTCTGTCCTCATGAGTATAGGCTGCGTGTTATTGTGCCATTTGGAAGGGGGGCTCTACATCTGTTTGCCGAGTGAAATCTAATGGCCCTAACTTGTTAGACGAACCTTCGAAAGACTTCATAGTGTTTCCCTACCTGCTCACCTTAGAAGTGTTTTAGGAGTAATTAACTCGGGCATATGGGCGACATGACTCACAGTGAAAGTGTATAACCTCTACAGAGTGTAAAACTATTATAACAGCCGTGCTCACGGTCACGAGTGGCCTTGGACCCTTATGGAATAGTAGATCATTAATAATAAATATGTTTTTGCTATTCGTTAATCATTTCACATGGATCATATGTTTATTGTTTACATTGAGACACTTTGATATTATTGATTTACTGAATTAATGCTAATTAAAAGCTACATGCTGATAAACCTATGTTATGCCTTTGAGCCTCATGAACCCCATGTTACACTTGTTGAGTACGAGATATACTTACGCTTGTTTATTTTTCTTGCTTGGATAAAAATCCCAGATGGGTAACAGATGGTGCAAGTAGTGACTACTTCTACTTCCCTGAAGATTACTAGACTTGCAGTCAACCAGTCAATTTGCCTATGATTGGAGCTACCATGAGAGTTTACATTTTACTTCCGCTACATTATTGTAAAGACTATGTGTTATTAATCGTGATGTAATAACATTTGTGATGATACATCCTTTATAATTTGTTAACTTATGTGTGATTGATCTCTGGGCACACATAAGAGTATGCACTCCATTTGGTCGTTAAATGGGTGTGATAGCTACTATAGAAACGTCTTCCCTGACGGGTTGGAAACCCCTCATCACTATCGGTTTCTGCCCTTGGTGATGATATGTGGACGTATCACCGGTAGTCTAAAACCGGCGGAGGTAATGGGTTGTCACCTTTGTCTTAGCATTTGATCCCGCAATGATGACTCATTCCAAGTTCCTTCAGGCCTTGGATGAGCACTAGCATCATAATGAACTTCCGCTTCATGCACAGCCAGGGAGGAATAGAGTCACAGGCCAAGTGCTATGACTGCTGCTCTGCTCAACAAAAGGATTCATGACATCCATACTTAAAGCAAACCTTAAGTTTCTTGTGTCATTTGCAAATTCTAGGAATTCTCTATCGATTGCTCTCCACTGGGACCCATCAGCGGGGTGTCTCTTAACATATCATCTACCTTACGGTCTTCTTTGTGCTATCGACAACTTTGCATGCTCTTTGTTTCTGAACAAACATTTCAAGCGTGGTATGAGCATACCACATCACCTTGGCAGGGATTCTCTTCTTTGGGCATTGTTTGTCACCCTCACTATCACCAAGGTCATCTTGCTTGATCTTATACCGTGATGTATGACATACCGAGCATGCATGCAAATTCTCATACTCCTTGCCATGGTAGAGGATGCAGTTATTAGGACATGCATGTACCTTTTAGATTTCTAATCCCAGATTGCAGACAACCTATTTTCCTTCGTATGTAGTGGTGGACAATTCGTTATCCTTCAGAAGCATCTTCTTTGTGATTTTTTGTAACTCCCCAAATCCCTTGTCGGATACACCATTCTTTACCTTCCATTACAGCAATTCTAGTGTGGTAACCAACTTTTTCTGCCCTCTTTGCAATTTTGGGAATAGCAATTATTTATGATCCTCTAGCATGCACTCGAACTTGATTTTCTCCTTTTTACTTTAGTAGTCTCTCTGCACATCACCAATGGACTGACCAAGATCATCAGTGGGCTCATCTTCTATCATTATCTCTTCTTCAGCTTCCACCATTGCAGTATCACCAAAGGCAACGTATTCAGCAAACCCATGAATAATTTTGTCATCATATCATTCTTCTTCATCTTCTCCAATTATAACCCTACTTTCTTCGTGCTTGGCCCAACAAATATAGTTTGGCATGAAACCTGACCTAAACAAGTGTTCGTGAGGGGTCCTTGAGAAAGCATAATCCTTCACATTCATACAAAAAACACATAGGCAGCACATGAAACCATTCCACATGTTTGCTTTGGCCACACTTATGAAATCATGCACGCCCTCAATGAATCTTAGGAGTGGCAGTCAGCGTTATACATCCATTGCCGGTTCATTCGCATTACATGACCATATCAAAAACTTAAACATGATTAATTAATAACCCATATTACACAACATGCATGATTAGTTAATTAAAAGATCTAAAATATCCATCACTCAACATGATTAATTAATATCCTATACCACAACTGTTTCACTCAAACATTAATTATTAAAGTCTTGATACAATGTAGATAATCCCAAATAGCACTAAACAAACTAAACCTATAATGCACTTTAATAGAATAAGGATTTCACGATCAATTCTAACTAAAATAGATAGATCATTCGTCAATTCTTCATCCATGGGCTTCTTCTGCTGGTTCACTACCTCTTCATGCACAAGTGCACTCTCATCATCTGCCTCAGCCGATTTGTGCACGTGCTTTACATAGTCTTCCTCCCAGTACCATCCTTTACATCCAGTACCATGCCATTGAAATTAGAATACCAAATCAAGAACTTTAGTCAAAATCATCACAAAAATGGCTATAAACCATAAAAACACAACCAAAAGAACTCACATTGAGATTCGGGTACTTGTAAAAGATGCAACCATGGTTGGGACCCTGCTTCTTCACTCTTGAAAGGTCCTAAATGAATAGAGGGGGGTGAATGGCCTATAAAAATTCTCTACAAATACACTAGAGCAAAGGGTTAGTAACCTAAATGGCGAAATGTAATTTTGCTCTAGCTCTACAAGGGTTGCAAGCCACCTATACCCTAATTCTAGTTCTTTACAATCTCTAGGTACACATAAATGCTATGTCACTACTCTTACACTAGTGAGCTAGCTAATTACAACTAAATAACCAACTAAGCTACACTAGCTAGTCAACTACCTCTACACAAGATATTTCTAGGAATGTTTATACAAGAGGTAGAGAGAGGTATACCGCACGTGGCAAGAGAGATCAATCACAATATGAATCCCAAAGAAGAAATCCAATGCACAAGAGACAATCAATTTTTCTCCCGAAGCTCACGTGCTTCCTGGTATGCTAGTCCCCGTTGTGTCAATCAACACTTGGAGGTTCAGCGGCTAATAGGTATCACATACCTAGCCCAACACTTGGGCACCGCAAGAACCTACTCACAAGTGAGGTAATTGTTGGCATTTCTTAGCACCACTACTAAAAATAGAATTACTCCTACTAATAGCAATGGCACCAGAAATGATATGGTAATTATTAACTTGTCACTGTTACAGTAGCCACCTATCAATTAACCTTCATTTCTAATATTAAACTAGGTTGTCATTCCTAGTGAGAAACTTAGAAATGTTTGTTGGTTCTATCTAGCATTACTACAAGAATAACACTAAACAGGAATCTATTATTTCATGTGACTAAAAAGAATATAAAGATAAGAATAAAAAGAATTTTGCAAGCGGACAGATAATTAAATCATTGTAGCATTTTACCTAGAGTATTACCAGGTTGTTGATTTATAATTCTACCATTGGGAAGGTCTGACTATGAATACAATAGGATTGATAATTTATGAATATGCATGAGAGAATGAACCAATATCATATACTCTACTCAAAACAGGGATAAGTCACAAGATAATAAATAAAGATATATAAATGATAAGTACTTGATCAATTATTATAATAAATAAATAGTAACTTAGAGCACTCTAGTTAAACAATAGGTTAAGTCCAATTAGAATATTAGAAAGATAATTCCTAGGTAGTCTTACTAACATGTCAAATGCTTAGTCTAATTAATTATATCTATTGATCATAGCCAAATTATGCCACACAAGGAACATCAACTTAGAAAAGTTAGAAACAGAGTCCTCTCCTTCGAGATCGGATTCTACCAACATCAATATATACGGGGGATGGACTGTAAATGACTCAACGCAGCTATCACCTACGTGATCTACCACATGTCCCAGCATATAAGGGCATCTACAGATAAACAAATATCTAAGCACCATGCTCACATAATGTCTATCACTCACCCATGGTCCTGTAGGGTGAGCGCTATACGATCTTATGCACGCTTTCCATAATCTAGCTACACCGAATATAAAACTAGAGCAAACAATGAACATTGCTTTCAATGACATAAATGATATAAAGCTTAATATTGACATAAACATAGTAGCAACGATACAATCTCAATGAAATAAAGAAATAGAGTAAAGTACAAGAGATATATTGAACCACGCTTTTACCAACATTGGGAATCCAAGCGTTGCTTGATCTCTCTCTAGACCTAATCTAACTAGCCTAAGCTCTAATCTAGAGGAACTCTGAGGAACTAGGTTTGACTCTGGATGAATTGATCTTCAACTGAATAGCTTGATGACTTAATGCTTAAGGGGGGTGCAGAGGTCCTTATGTAGCCCTGGGGGTTGAACGCAAGCCCTTGGATCAAACCGACTTCGACGTAGGGTGGAGATGCATCCTAAGAGGCGGTAGAGGAATACTCCAGAAGCTCATGGAGGAATCCCCTCATAGGGGGCCAGGCGGCACAAGGGTGGAGCCGGCTGGCCCCACCTGGCGATGTCTCGTCCTCCCATTTGTTCTCGTGCCTTCTGGTGTCTTCTATAGTCTTCTAGTGTATCCTTCGTCGCGATCAAGTTTTGTCCTTTTTCTCAATTAGGTCACTCTTCCTACATTTTCTAGAATAATCCTACGGAAAATAGAGATTCACCAAAACTCATGAAATTTATCAGTTTAAACTCTAGACCCATGTATATTCTTATACTTGAACCATTTCTCTTGTTTATTCACATATAAAATGTTGACGTTATCCACCATCAACAGTAATTCAATGACATGAGCAATCCACTAGAGTTACCTTTTGGCTCTCTGCTAGGGAAGGTACAAGACCCCTCACAATCACTGGGAGATGGCCACGAACAATCACCAACTCGTGCCAATGCTCCTCTGCTACTCTAAGCCATCTAGGTGCCGGCAAACACCAAGAGTAACAAGAGAAAACCGTAGCAATGCAACCACAAGTGCCACTAGATGCGCCAACGCGATGCAAATGCACTTGTATGCTCTCCCAACTCACTTGGATGATGAACAATCAAGAGAGATGAGTGGGAGTGATGTTTCTCAGCTCAAAGGGATGTCAAGAATGTCAAATGGCCAAGACAGACACCCCAAGGCTGGCCATGTCTATTTATAGACCCAAAGAAAATCCAACAGTTATGCACTTCAGGGGTGATCGTACCCTGTGACCGGACTTAGCCTAGAGTCTGTCATAGCTGCCAGCTAGCCAGCGAGTGCCATGTCGCTCCTTTTCAAATTTGACCATTGCCGCTCACCCCCACGCATGCTCCAATGACCGAACATGCCTCTCTGATGACCAGATGCACCGCGACACCGAGTTTGATCAACTCCAGAAAGGTTCCAGAGAGGGAAAAACATGATCAGACGTGTTAGATCAACCGTGATCGGACTCACACCAAAGTCCGGTCCTTCTCTGTTGTTTGCCCGAGTGCCACCAAGTCATGACCGGACCTAGAAATAGTGTTCCGCCAGAGTTCGGTTGTGCAACTCCTCGAGAGTCCGATCGCCGAACCGAGCTGCACCTTCTCTAAAGCGAGTGGCCATACGCTATAGTCAGTGGCTGGACATTCCTTAGCACTGAGTTTGGTCCTACTGCAGTCAAGCCTGAGGGCTAGGGTTTAGCACCAGACTCACCTAGTCTGAGTCTGGTCAACCCGAAGCTAGAGTTGGGTCACTAGTAACTTCTCCTCTTTGACTCCAAACACTTCACCTTTGTGTATGTGTGCCAACTCCAAGTATTCCAACACAAGTGTATGTGAGTTAACAACTCAAGTCAATTCTCAATGGTTTGTTAGCTCATTAGGATTCAATGCACATGCAATCGAGTTAGATCACCTAATGGCACTTGACAACCGCATCAACTATGATTTATCCCCTCTTCATAGTACGACTATCTATGCTAAACACACTCACACCCCTATGATGTCTTGAGTGTTAAAACAAAAACCTATTTGATACCTTTGCCTTGATCAACACTTTGTTTTTGTTTTTTTTTCTCTTTCTTCTATTCCAAGTTGGAGCACTTGATCATCTCTTTTGGTCACCACCATCACCATGACCATTATCTAGCTCCACCACTTGGCTTTAGACCATCCTCTCATGTCTACACACTTAGCTCAAGATTAGTCCATAGGTTTCATCAATTATCCAAAACCAAACCAGGGCTTTCAACTCTGACTCCAACACAGTCTTCTACTTACACTCGCCATGCACAATGAGAGGGAGGTCCAACCTCAGTCGCTCAGGATCCCCATGCAAGGCCGAGAACCCAGAAGCAGTCGCCATCTACGTACTCTCTATACTCATTTCCATCAACTACCATAAATTTCTCTATTTATAAACTATGAAATGAGCTATACATACTAGCAATGAAAGGTGGATACTAGTTTTGATGAACTACTATAAAATTCCTTCATTTACATATGCAAACTATCAAGTGAGTTTGAGCTCAAATGGCATATAAATAAAAAAATCCACCATTATTTTTTAATCTAAAAAATCACAAATTTCTCTATTTCTAGACCACAAAATGAGCCATACTACTAATGAAACATGAGAGGATGGAGTTACTAACCTTTAGAACTAAAGAATGGATGGAGAAATCGAATGAAGTCTTTCACCAAGCATGAACTCCTCCTTCATGAGCAACAACAGAGTCAGAGAAGAGCAAGAACACGAGCTTGAAATGGCTTGGGCTGGGGGAGGAAGAAACCTGGATTTATAGCATGGTCCTTTACTCACGGTTTGTAGCTACAACCGGGCCTAAAGGATGACATTTAGTCCAGGTTTTAGCCACAAACTAGGAGTAAAGGTCCAGGGAACCTTTGGTCTTGGTTTGCGGCTCCAACCGAGTCCCATTGATGGCTCCAACTGAGATTAATTCTCTCTTTAATCCCGAGCCCAAATCTGGGTGAGACTAAAGCCAAAAACCAAAAGTCTGTTCTCTACTAGTGTCTCCACCCTTCACCTCTCACTGTGCAAGGCCATGCTTATTGCACCACGACACCATGCACTCTGGCGCAAGCATGTGCAGCTCATAAACTAGCATGGCCATGACACAGCTGGTGACCGTGCATTTGCTTTACCCTACATCACACGAGCGTACGACATCATACTGCTTAGCCCTGTGCACGACCACCATCGACTTGCCATTGCCGTGCTGCATCCATCTGTGTCTACAAGTCACAACCTTCTTGGAATCATTTAGATCTTACAAAAATGACTATTTATTGGCTTTTATTGCTCATAGTCGCTCGTATTTATTTGTTGTATATACATTTTGTGTAGTTGAATAGAGGAAGCTCTCGATGGTGGACATAGTCCCTACTGAGTACAACTACATCAACAATATCAAGTTTACCATTCCAACAACATAGGTGACCATTCTCTTAGTAACCTATTTAGATATTGAAGTAGTTATGCTAGTGCTTTATATTTTGTAGCTTGCTAGCTAGATTGATTGCATTGTTTGAGCCCCTTCCTTGATTGAAACCCATGTACACTGGCATACTTGCTCCCATTTATATTTGTGCATGCTTATGCTATACCTTGCTTGCTTGCATGATACTTATCACTTCATGACTTGATGATTGAGGCTTGATGGTGGATGATGGATTGTTGATGTGAGTGGAGGCTTTCGAGCTGAAGTGGCCATGTGGCCAATGCCTTTTATAGTGATATTTGGGATGAGTGCTTCTCCATTCCTTGAGAGTGAGGTATTGGAGCTGAGGTATGAGGGTAGACTTTGGCTAGAGTGACTAATATGACATGTCGGGGGAGTACTTGGGGCTCCCTAAGGGCACCTGTGGTGGGTAGTGGGTACAACTTGTGGTTGTGAAGGTCTTGTGGTGGTTGTGCCATCGATATGGCATGGGATCTTGTGTGACCTGATGGAGGAGATGGTTTCTCTACCCATATATGGACTAATATGTTGATGTGATTATGATTCATGAAACCATTTATGTGCACACCACACTACCTTTGCTTAGGATGGCACCACTGGCCCGATTGTTTCGCATTCACATCTTTAGGTAAGTGGCACCCGGTGTTTTTCTTAGGCTCAAGATAGGTAGGATGGTGTCATTACAATGGGTCTGAGTTTGGGTGGTTTTCCTCCTTACTTAGTTGGCTGGCCCTCTTGCTAAAGGGGACTTCATGTGGTTCACTAGGTGTACACGCTTTGCAGAGTTGTTAAATCTATATCTATACATATAGTCATCTTAGTCGTGGACAATATCCTGTGTTGTGATACCCTAACTAGTGTGAGTTATTGCTTTCTTCTCTCCCCTAGGTGATCTAAGGACCGTCCTGAGGCCGCTGAGATGACACAAGGTGGATGTGCCGGTGGAAGAAGAGTGATGTTTGGTGGATGACTTAAGGTGATGTGCGAGAATGAGAGTAGGAAGCTAACTCCTTGGGTGGACTCAGGGGCATGGAGACGATGCTTTTAGTGGACATTTACAACTTATTATTTTTTATAGCTTAATAGGATGCAATCCATAACCTAAATAATAGGTCGCTAGATCTCTTAGAAATATGCCACTTAAAGCTTATAGGTGCTAACCATGGCCTGCACGCTTGGCATGAAGAATGACAAACTTGCAGGATTGGTGGGAATGGTAAAAGTTCACGACTGCGCTCAAGGATGCCTTTGTATGAACATCGCCAAGCTTTGCTGTTACGCTCTGATACACGTTGTTTTCCTTGCTTTTGGATTTATCCCCGTGGATCCAATTTCGTAGTTTGTAGTAGGCTATTATCCAAAAAAAAATACTTGGACTTTACTGCACGGCTTAATTTGACCTGTATATAGCACAAAGGAAATTCCAGAAAAGGAGTCGGCTATCAAGAAGATCTTCTTGATTAAAGGACAACTAAATTAGAACACAAAAAAGCTAAAAATAATTGGCTTTTAGGTTGATTATTCTATACCCCCTCTGTCTGTAAATAAATAGATTTCTAGAGTTGTCTTAAGTCAAAACATTTAAATTTTGACCAAATTTCTAGAAAAACACGTTAAGATTTATGATATCAAACAAAGTTTTAAATCGCCGGCTAAGGGTATGTAGCGGATGACCTCTAAAACAGCAATAGCGGAGGCTAAATAGAGATATAGCGGGATATAACGGGCTATAGCTCGTAGCTTGACCAGTCTCAACAGCTATAGCCGGCTATACCTTCAGCTATAGCCGGAGATTTAAAACTATAATATCAAATTAGTATCATTAGATTTACGATAAAACATATTTTCATAAGTGCTCATTTTATGTCATAGATGTTACTACTTTCTTCTATAAAGTTAGTCAAACTTAAAAAGGTTTGAATAGCACGGATTCTAGGCATTGATTTATTTAGGGATGGAGGGAGTAATTATACATTATGCATGCACTTAACAGTTAACACAAACTACCTAAAAGCACTTAACTACGTCGCTAGTAAAAAGTGACACTTTCGATGAGACGATGACTAGAGTTCAGCATGGTTCTGCATTCTGCCGCAATAAAGCCAAGATTAACAGCATTCTGTGTGCGCCTGTGCGGGGTGCGGTGTGCTCACTATGCAGCACAAGTCAGCCCCAGTTGGTTGCCGCCACCACCGCTGCAGCCTCCCACGGCGTGAGGCCTAAGAAAGGGCACTTCTCGTGGCTGACGTTCATGGCCGCCGGAGCCACCCCTGAGCCATCGCTCGTCCTGCTGCTGCTCGTCGTTGCTGGAAGTGGAAGCTCGTGGAGCTTCGAGAGTGGCGCGACTTTCTGCGAGCCTCTGCCATTGTCCGCACCCGGAGCAGGCCTGTTGGGCTCCGGGAATAGCATGACGTCCTTGGAGCCACTGCCGTTGGTGGGACTCGGAGCGGGCTTGAGGAACAACAGCACGTCTTCCTCTCCCTCCATCTCGGCATCCTCGAGCAGCAGACCGGCGGCGACAGTGTTGTCCTCCTCGTATTCCACTCCCACGGACGGACAAAGCAGCGTAGTAGCAGTAGTGTCGATCGGCGACGCAGCTGGAGGCTGCTCCGCTGGGGAGGTTGACGGTGCTGGCTGCGGCTTGTTGCGCGTGGTGCCAGCGAGGGCGTTGCGATGGAGTGGGACTGGGTGGCTGTGCTCGCCGGTGTAGCTGACGATGAGGGTGGAGGGGTCGGTGCGGCAGCTCTCCACCTGCTTCCGCGCCCTGCAGTCCTTGTCGGTGCTGCACCGGTAGTAGCCGCGCGGGTACGGCGACCCTTTGATCGGCTTCTGCCCGTACTTGCGCCACGCCCACGGGTCCGGAGACGCGCCCACGGGCACCCGCTTCACCTCCTTGTTGCTCACCTGGCTCTTCTTCTTCCTACGAATACAGGCGCGTGAGATCAGCCTATGCCCATGCCCATCTAAGAGCTGGAGTCCCCCGATACTAGTATTAATTTCGCGAGGAAATAATTGAAAATAGAGCTTTGGATGGGCGTACAGCTGATACATACTTTCTCTTCGATCGTGTCGGTCCGCCGACGCCGTTATTGCGGTAGGAAGTTCGTGGCTTGGCCGGCGGCGGCTGGGGCGGCGCTTCGTTTCTTGGCTGCGGCGCGGCGAAGAAGGCCTGCTGCAGGCAGAAGTCGTCGACGGCAGGGCCGATCGGGGGCTGTTGGAACGCAGCGGCGTCCGTCAGCTCGTCCTTCTGTGACTGCGGCGGCAGAGGCGCCAGGCATGAGAATGATTCGTCCCAGGCCCGCGGCGAGGTGACGCGGCTGCCACCACTGCAGCTGGCGAAGCGCACCACGGCGTGTAGGTCCCAGTCGTTGCTGCTACTACCGCTGCCACAGCATAAAGATTTCCAAACAGGCCGACTGAAACGGGCTGGCACGAGCCCGGTGCGAAAAAGCCTGGCCCTAGCCCGCCCCAACCGTGCCCGTGCCTGGCCGAGGAGTCGGCCCGTAGTGCCGGCCCGGGCACGGCCCGTTCGAACGGGCGGCACGGCTTAGGCACGGCTCTGGGGCGCCGGCGGGGGCTGCGGTATATAAGCCACCCGCCGCGGCCGCACCCCCAGGCCCCCACCATCCAAACCCTAGCTCATTTTCGCCTGCTCTCGTCTCCCTCACGCCGCTCTCGTCTCGCTCGTCGCTCTCACCCAGTGTCGTCTCACTCCTCGCCCATTCGCTTGATCGTTGCCTCGTTCCCCTGCTCCGCCATGTCCATGGCATTCTCCGGCGGGTAAGGGGTCAGATCCGGTGGGTTCCGTCCTCAATCTCTCTGCTTTCCCTCTCTGCCCTCAATCTCCCTCTTCTCTCTCAGATCTGGTGGTTCCCGCCCTCAATCTCCATCTGTTCCCTTGTTCTTCATCCCTGAAAGTCGATTGAGACTCGTTCTTAGCATCCTCGACGCATCTACGTCTTCTTTCCGTCGTTCTCATCGTCGGCCACCGCAATCTCCGGGGCTCCGATCTCCATTGAGGTACCGGGGGTGTGCATCCGGTCCATCTCATCATCGTTTCTGGCGCTCCGGCTCTAGAGGTAAGGGTAATCCCCTATCCTAATCCTCTACCCTAACCCTAATCCCCTACCCTAACCGTCTTTTTCTGTTGTTGATTGATGCAGCCGTCGAGGAACCGAAGACGACATAGATGGCCCTAGGCGTAGGCGACGCCGATGCAGGCTCCAATCGGCCTTCTACCTCTGCTGTCTGGAATGAATGTTTTTTTAATTTCAGTGCCAGGGCCGGCACGGGGCACGCTGGGCTACCGTGCCGGCACGGCACGCCAGGCACGGTCAAGTAAGTTTAGTGCCGTGCCTGGACCTGAACTCCGGCACGGTGGCACGGCACGGCACGGCACTGCACGCCTAATCAATCGTGCCTGCCGTGCCGTGCCCAAGCGGGCCGTGCCCATGCGGGCTAGGGCCGTGTAGTGCCGTGCCAGCACGTTTGGAAATCATTACCACAGCACCAACGCAGATCGCCCTCCATAGCCTAGCTTCTTGAGTTCGTGGCCAATGGAGGACAGGAGAGAGGGCTAGCGGACGTTGACTTGCTTGGGGTGGGGTGTGGGAGAGGGAGGTGGTGGTTGGGTTGTACGGACAGTACGACAACTGGAACCAACTTGAAGGATCAACGGGGTGGCGCCTATGCTGGCATGCGTTTTGGTTGAAAATGTCAAAGTGATGGGAGAGAGAAGAAATCCAGGTGATAGCAAGATAAATGGAGTGTTTCCTTTTTTAATGGAGTCAGGATTGAGATGCAGAAAGACATCTGCCAGGAGAATGGATTGTTTTGATGCCCGGCCTTGTGCCTGCAACGGCCATCTCGGACACATTCACCTTGCATCAAGATTGATGCGAGCAAGAGATAGGTGAATAAAATTGATAGGTCAAGAAATATTGCATCAAGATTGGTGTTGCAGCGGAGGGAGAGGGAGAAATCAATGGTCAAAATAATGCTTACGGCTGTCGGGTCGGCTACACATATGTGCGGCCTTGCCTTTCCCCATCTGCCAAGAGTCTAGAACAAATGACCTAATCAGTATCAGTAGAATTTATTGGATAGTGGAACAAATATAAAAATAGACATATATAATTATACATAGGTGCCATATATTGAGTTAGTCGCAACACACATATAGAAAAATAGCATATGTGAAGCTAATCTAAGCCTGCTTCGCACCCACCTCTTCTTTTTGCCTTGCAGAGGCCCATAAGCACTATCCACCACACGCTGACTCTCCCTGAAATCGGGACCCCAATGATCAACCACATGCTTTCCGTCCATAGAAACATGGCTCACCAAGAACCAAGGGGACGATCCATGGTGTGCCAAATGGCAGTCCATTGCGGACTGAATCCAACTCGTGGACTAGACCTGAGGTGGTTGCGTTATGCCAACCACCTCGGTTAATCGCCATTAATCGAGGCAGGCTCGTTAGGTTGCCCGCCTCGGATAAGGATTAACCCAAGCCTGGGCCGGCTGGCCTACCATGAATAACCGAGGCGGGCAACCGGGCCAACCGCCTCGGAGCCCTTTTCCAAATGCCTCGGATAAGTTTATGTGTACTAGTGGTAAGTGCTGACCCGGTGTTCTTCCTAGGCTCAAGAGAGGTAGGATGGTGTCATTACAACAAGTCTTAGTTTGGGTGTTTTTCCTCCTTACTTAGTTGGTCGGCCCCGTGCTACGGGAACTTCATGTGGATAGGTGTACACACGTTGCAGAGTTGTTAGATCTATACGTATAGCCATCTTAGTAATGAACAATATCCGGTGTTGTGTTACCCTAACTAGTGTGAGATATTGCTTTCTTCTCTCCCTTGGGTGATCTAAGGACCGTCCTGACGCCACTGGGATGACACGAGGTGGATGTGACAGTGGAAGAAGAGTGATGTTTGGTGGATTACTTAAGGTGATGTGCGAGAATGAGAGTAGGAAGCGAACGCCTTGGGTGGACTCAAGGATGACACGAGGTGGATGTGCCAGTGGAAGAAGAGTGATGTTTGGTGGATGACTTAAGGTGATGTGCGAGAATGAGAGTAGGAAGCTAACTCCTTGCATTGGGTGGACTCAGAGGCATGAAGATGATGCTTTTAGTGGATATTTTACTACTTATTATTTATTTTATTGCATAATACGATATAACACACAACCCAAATAATAGGCTCACCAAATCACTTAGAAATAGGCCACTTAAAGCTTATAAATGCTGACCATGACCTGCTTGTAGGATTGGTGGGGAATGGTAAAAGTTCACGACTGTGCTCAAGGATGCCTTTGTCGTATTTACGCTCTGATAGACGTTGTTTCCTTGCTTTTGGATTGATCCCCGTGGATCCAATCTCGTAGCCTGTAGTAGGCTATTATCCAAAAATACTTGGACTTTACTGCACTGGCTTAATTTGACCTGTATATAGCACAAAGGAAACTCCAGAAAAGGAGTGTGGCTATCAAGAAGATCTTCTTGATTAAAGGACAACTAAATTAAGAATACAAAGTCTAAACAATAATTGGTTTTTAGGTTGATTATTCTATAATTATACATTATACATGCACTTAACACAAACTAGCTAAAAGCACTTAACTACGTCACTAGTAAAAAGTGACACTTCTGATGCTGACTAGAGTTCAGCATGCTTCTGCATTCTGCCGCAATAAGCCAAGATTAACAGCATTCTGTATGCACCTGTGCGGTGTGCAGTGTGCTTCGAGATCGATTGTATGCACTATGCAGCACAAGTCAGACCCAGTTGGTCGCCGCCGAGAAAGGGCACTTCTCGTGGGTGACGTTCATGGCCGCCGGAGCCGCCCCTGAGCCATCGCTCGTTCTGCTGCTGCTCGTCGTTGCTGGAAGTGGAACCTCGTGGAGCTTCGAGAGTGGCGCGACTTTCTGCGAGCCGCTGCCATTGTCCGCACCCGGAGCAGGCCTGTTGGGCTCCGGGAATAGCATGACGTCCTTGGAGCCACTGCCGTTGGTGGGACTCGGAGCGGGCTTGAGGAACAACAGCACGTCTTCCTCTCCCTCCATCTCGGCATCCTCGAGCAGCAGACTGGCGGCGACAGTGTTGTCCTCCTCGTACTCCACTCCCACGGACGGACAAAGCAGCGTAGTAGCAGTAGTGTCGATCGGCGACGCAGCTGGAGGCTGCTCCGCTGGGGAGGTTGACGGTGCTGGCTGCGGCTTGTTGCGCGTGGTGCCAGCGAGGGCGTTGCGATGGAGTGGGACTGGGTGGCTGTGCTCGCCGGTGTAGCTGACGATGAGGGTGGAGGGGTCGGTGCGGCAGCTCTCCACCTGCTTCCGCGCCCTGCAGCCTTGTCGGTGCTGCACCGGTAGTAGCCGCGCGGGTACGGCGACCCTTTGATCGGCTTCTGCCCGTACTTGCGCCACGCCCAGGGGTCCGGAGACGCGCCCACGGGCACCCGCTTCACCTCCTTGTTGCTCACCTGGCTCTTCTTCTGTCTCAGGGAAAAAAATATCGGCCGGTAGAATCCGAAATTTCCGAGATATCCCGTTTACCGGCTAGGTCCGAAATTTTTCCTCTATCGACCGAAATTTTTATATTTTTAAAATTTTGTCATCTAAATAGACGCCAAAGCCCACCCAATACTCTAACCTTAATCCATGTTTAATTTTTTGTCCCATTCTCTTCTAAGTTCAAGTTGCCACCGCCACAACACACTCAGCACGCTCCAGCCATGTCACTGCCCTCCTCATTGAATAAGCAATTGATAATATGTTTTATTTAGTTTTTTTATGTTAGATTGTTTAGAAATGATCTATGCGCTTTCCTGAACAAAATGAGTCATTTTTTGTCTAAATTTCTTCCGAAATTTTATTTTTATCGCCGATAAATTTCCGATATATCCGATATTCCCGTTTATCAGTGACCACCGAGATTTTTAAAATACCGGTACAGAAAACCTTGTTCTGTCTACGAATACAGGCGCGTGAGATCAGCCTATGCCCATGCCCATCTAAGAGCTGGAGTCCCCCGATACTAGTATTAATTTCGCGAGGAAATAATTGAAAATAGAGCTTTGGATGGGCGTACAGCTGATACATACTTTCTCTTCGATCGTGTCGGTCCGCCGACGCCGTTATTGCGGTAGGAAGTTCGTGGCTTGGCCGGCGGCGGCTGGGGCGGCGCTTCGTTTCTTGGCTGCGGCGCGGCGAAGAAGGCCTGCTGCAGGCAGAAGTCGTCGACGGCAGGGCCGATCGGGGGCTGTTGGAACGCAGCGGCGTCCGTCAGCTCGTCCTTCTGTGACTGCGGCGGCAGAGGCGCCAGGCATGAGAATGATTCGTCCCAGGCCCGCGGCGAGGTGACGCGGCTGCCACCACTGCAGCTGGCGAAGCGCACCACGGCGTGTAGGTCCCAGTCGTTGCTGCTGCTACTGCTGCCACAGCATAAAGATTTCCAAACAGGCCGACTGAAACGGGCTGGCACGAGCCCGGTGCGAAAAAGCCCGGCCCTAGCCCGCCCCAACCGTGCCCGTGCCTGGGCCGAGGAGTCGGCCCGTAGTGCCGGCCCGGGCACGGCCCGTTCGAACGGGCGGCACGGCTTAGGCACGGCTCTGGGGCGCCGGCGGGGCTGCGGTATATAAGCCACCCGCCGCGGCCGCACCCCCAGGCCCCCACCATCCAAACCCTAGCTCATTTTCGCCTGCTCTCGTCTCCCTCACGCCGCTCTCGTCTCGCTCGTCGCTCTCGCCCAGTGTCGTCTCACTCCTCGCCCATTCGCTTGATCGTTGCCTCGTTCCCCTGCTCCGCCATGTCCATGGCGTTCTCCGCGCGGGTAAGGGGTCAGATCCGGTGGGTTCCGTCCTCAATCTCTCTGCTTTCCCTCTCTGCCCTCAATCTCCCTCTTCTCTCTCAGATCTGGTGGTTCCCGCCCTCAATCTCCATCTGTTCCCTTGTTCTTCATCCCTGAAAGTCGATTGAGACTCGTTCTTAGCATCCTCGACGCATCTACGTCTTCTGTCCGTCGTTCTCATCGTCGGCCACCGCAATCTCCGGGGCTCCGATCTCCATTGAGGTACCGGGGGTGTGCATCCGGTCCATCTCATCATCGTTTCCGGCGCTCCGGCTCTAGAGGTAAGGGTAATCCCCTATCCTAATCCTCTACCCTAACCCTAATCCCCTACCCTAACCGTCTTTTTCTGTTGTTGATTGATGCAGCCGTCGAGGAACCGAAGACGGCAGAGATGGCCCTAGGCGTAGGCGACGCCGATGCAGGCTCCAATCGGCCTTCTACCTCTGCTGTCTGGAATGAATGTTTTTGTAATTTCAGTGCCAGGGCCGGCACGGGGCACGCTGGGCTACCGTGTCGGCACGGCACGCCAGGCACGGTCAAGCAAGTTTAGTGTCGTGCGTGGACTTGAACTCCGGCACGGTGGCACGGCACGGCACGGCACGCCTCATCAATCGTGCCTGCCGTGTCGTGCCCAAGCGGGCCGTGCCCAGGCGGGCTAGGGCCGTGTAGTGCCGTGCCAGCACGTTTGGAAATCATTACCACAGCACCAACGCAGATCGCCCTCCATAGCCTAGCTTCTTGAGTTCGTGGCCAATGGAGGACAGGAGAGAGGGCTAGCGGACGTTGACTTGCTTGGGGTGGGGTGTGGGAGAGGGAGGTGGTGGTTGGGTTGTACGGACAGTACGACAACTGGAACCAACTTGAAGGATCAACGGGGTGGCGCCTATGCTGGCATGCGTTTTGGTTGAAAATGTCAAAGTGATGGGAGAGAGAAGAAATCCAGGTGATAGCAAGATAAATGGAGTGTTTCCTTTTTTAATGGAGTCAGGATTGAGATGCAGAAAGACATCTGCCAGGAGAATGGATTGTTTTGATGCCCGGCCTTGTGCCTGCAACGGCCATCTCGGACACATTCACCTTGCATCAAGATTGATGCGAGCAAGAGATAGGTGAATAAAATTGATAGGTCAAGAAATATTGCATCAAGATTGGTGTTGCAGCGGAGGGAGAGGGAGAAATCAATGGTCAAAATAATGCTTACGGCTGTCGGGTCGGCTACACATATGTGCGGCCTTGCCTTTCCCCATCTGCCAAGAGTCTAGAACAAATGACCTAATCAGTATCAGTAGAATTTATTGGATAGTGGAACAAATATAAAAATAGACATATATAATTATACATAGGTGCATATATTGAGTTAGTCGCAACACACATATAGAAAAATAGCATATGTGAAGCTAATCTAAGCCTGCTTCGCACCCACCTCTTCTTTTTGCCTTGCAGAGGCCCATAAGCACTATCCACCACACGCTGACTCTCCCTGAAATCGGGACCCCAATGATCAACCACATGCTTTCCGTCCATAGAAACATGGCTCACCAAGAACCAAGGGGACGATCCATGGTGTGCCAAATGGCAGTCCATTGCGGACTGAATCCAACTCGTGGACTAGACCTGAGGTGGTTGCGTTATGCCAACCACCTCGGTTAATCGCCATTAATCGAGGCAGGCTCGTTAGGTTGCCCGCCTCGGATAAGGATTAACCCAAGCGGTTGCTGGGCCGGCTGGCCTACCATGAATAACCGAGGCGGGCAACCGGGCCAACCGCCTCGGAGCCCTTTTCCAAATGCCTCGGATAAGTTTATGTGTACTAGTGGTAAGTGCTGACCCGGTGTTCTTCCTAGGCTCAAGAGAGGTAGGATGGTGTCATTACAACAAGTCTTAGTTTGGGTGTTTTTCCTCCTTACTTAGTTGGTCGGCCCCGTGCTACGGGAACTTCATGTGGATAGGTGTACACACGTTGCAGAGTTGTTAGATCTATACGTATAGCCATCTTAGTAATGGACAATATCCGGTGTTGTGTTACCCTAACTAGTGTGAGATATTGCTTTCTTCTCTCCCTTGGGTGATCTAAGGACCGTCCTGACGCCACTGGGATGACACGAGGTGGATGTGACAGTGGAAGAAGAGTGATGTTTGGTGGATTACTTAAGGTGATGTGCGAGAATGAGAGTAGGAAGCGAACGCCTTGGGTGGACTCAAGGATGACACGAGGTGGATGTGCCAGTGGAAGAAGAGTGATGTTTGGTGGATGACTTAAGGTGATGTGCGAGAATGAGAGTAGGAAGCTAACTCCTTGCATTGGGTGGACTCAGAGGCATGAAGATGATGCTTTTAGTGGATATTTTACTACTTATTATTTATTTTATTGCATAATACGATATAACACACAACCCAAATAATAGGCTCACCAAATCACTTAGAAATAGGCCACTTAAAGCTTATAAATGCTGACCATGACCTGCTTGTAGGATTGGTGGGGAATGGTAAAAGTTCACGACTGTGCTCAAGGATGCCTTTGTCGTATTTACGCTCTGATAGACGTTGTTTCCTTGCTTTCGGATTGATCCCCGTGGATCCAATCTCGTAGCCTGTAGTAGGCTATTATCCAAAAATACTTGGACTTTACTGCACTGGCTTAATTTGACCTGTATATAGCACAAAGGAAACTCCAGAAAAGGAGTGTGGCTATCAAGAAGATCTTCTTGATTAAAGGACAACTAAATTAAGAATACAAAGTCTAAACAATAATTGGTTTTTAGGTTGATTATTCTATAATTATACATTATACATGCACTTAACACAAACTAGCTAAAAGCACTTAACTACGTCACTAGTAAAAAGTGACACTTCTGATGCTGACTAGAGTTCCGCATGCTTCTGCATTCTGCCGCAATAAGCCAAGATTAACAGCATTCTGTATGCACCTGTGCGGTGTGCAGTGTGCTTCGAGATCGATTGTATGCACTATGCAGCACAAGTCAGACCCAGTTGGTCGCCGCCGAGAAAGGGCACTTCTCGTGGGTGACGTTCATGGCCGCCGGAGCCGCCCCTGAGCCATCGCTCGTTCTGCTGCTGCTCGTCGTTGCTGGAAGTGGAAGCTCGTGGAGCTTCGAGAGTGGCGCGACTTTCTGCGAGCCTCTGCCATTGTCCGCACCCGGAGCAGGCCTGTTGGGCTCCGGGAATAGCATGACGTCCTTGGAGCCACTGCCGTTGGTGGGACTCGGAGCGGGCTTGAGGAACAACAGCACGTCTTCCTCTCCCTCCATCTCGGCATCCTCGAGCAGCAGACTGGCGGCGACAGTGTTGTCCTCCTCGTACTCCACTCCCACGGACGGACAAAGCAGCGTAGTAGCAGTAGTGTCGATCGGCGACGCAGCTGGAGGCTGCTCTGCTGGGGAGGTTGACGGTGCTGGCTGCGTCTTGTTGCGCGTGGTGCCAGCGAGGGCGTTGCGATGGAGTGGGACTGGGTGGCTGTGCTCGCCGGTGTAGCTGACGATGAGGGTGGAGGGGTCGGTGCGGCAGCGCTCCACCTGCTTCCGCGCCCTGCAGTCCTTGTCGGTGCTGCACCGGTAGTAGCCGCGCGGGTACGGCGACCCTTTGATCGGCTTCTGCCCGTACTTGCGCCACGCCCAGGGGTCCGGAGACGCGCCCACGGGCACCCGCTTCACCTCCTTGTTGCTCACCTGGCTCTTCTTCTTCCTACGAATACAGGCGCGTGAGATCAGCCTATGCCCATGCCCATCTAAGAGCTGGAGTCGTCCCCCGATACTAGTATTAATTTCGCGAGGAAATAATTGAAAATAGAGCTTTGGATGGGCGTACGGCTGATACATACTTTCTCTTCGATCGTGTCGGTCCGCCGACGCCGTTATTATTGCGGTAGGAAGTTCGTGGCTTGGCCGGCGGCGGCTGGGGCGGCGCTTCGTTTCTTGGCTGCGGCGCGGCGAAGAAGGCCTGCTGCAGGCAGAAGTCGTCGACGGCAGGACCGATCGGGGGCTGTTGGAACGCAGCGGCGTCCGTCAGCTCGTCCTTCTGTGACTGCGGCGGCAGGGGCGGGCAGGAGAATGATTCGTCCGAGGCCCGCGGCGAGGTGCCGCGGCTGCCACCACTGCAGCTGGCGAAGCGCACCACGGCGTGTAGGTCCCAGTCGTTGCTGCTGCTAGCACAGCACCAACGCAGATCGCCCTCCATAGACCAGCTTCTTGAGTTCGTGGCCAATGGAGGACAGGAGAGAGAGAGAGCTAGCGGACGTTGACTTGCTTGGGGCAGGGGTGGGAGAGGGGGGGTGGTTGGGTTGTACGGACAGTACGACAACTGGAACCAACTTAAAAAGGATCAACGGGGTGGCGCCTTTGCTGGCATGCGTTTTGGTTGAAAAGTCAAAGAGGTGGGAGAGAGAAGAAATCCAGGGTTGTAGCAAGATAATGGAGTCTTATGAAGGAGAGTAGAGAAGAAGGTATGTGTGGTTTTGGGAATGTGTGGAAGGAGTTCGAGATGATGTACTTGTCTAAACTTGCTCGCTAGCTAAGGTTGAACCCATAGCCAAATAATAGGTTTTAAGCCTTTGCATGCTACTTTACATAAATGTTAAGCAATCATTGGGTGGGCTGTTGATTAATACAAATCATATTGAAATATCATAGATTCAGGTGAATAATAACTAAGTATGATTTCAAACGCTAAGGCCTTTGCTATTGTTCACACACTTTTACTGTCCAAGCATTTCATTTTTCACATGCTCAACCTCACCCCGCCCACGCTTGCCATCAAACTAGCATTCACATAGCACTATAGCAGACTAGTATAGTGCACGTACTAACACCATGGCTTCATTTCAGGGATGCACATGAAAATAACCAAACGACGATATTTTTTTTCATAGTTCAACTTTCATACAATTGTATATGACCATGTATATAATCCGGAAACACTTATGCATAACAAAGCATAATGAAGTTATGTCTCGCTTTAACCATCTAATTTACAATCTGCATAAGACCTTAAGTAGGCTAGGCATTGTTGAAGTAAACATGGATATTGCGGCGCTGTTGAAGTAAACAGGGCAAGGTCCATGAACAAAATAAACAATGCCTAATCATTTGATAGCAGTCACATGTTCTAAACACCGTATTCTTATACCACGAAAGATTTCAGAAGATCATGCACCTGGTTGATCCGGTGCGTTTGAAAGTGCACTTGATTTAGCCTTTTGCCGAGCACAGTACTCATGCCGCCTCTTATTCCTCTCCTCCCTTTCCTCGTTGGTTTCTTGAGCCCTTATCCTGGCGCGGTACTCACGTTGTTTCCTACTCTTGGCACGGTACTCGTGCCAAGCATGGTCCATATAGAGACGCTTTAGCTTTACAGTTTAATAGTCTATACTAAAATTCTAAACTATCAACACAAGAAAAAAGATTGTCCATCGCCTACTCCACCACCGCACATGAAAAAGTATATGAAAAAATCCTCTACCATTTGGAAACAGTATTACGACATATCAGCACAAGGAAAAATATACAAAATAGATATCTACTATATGCAAACAATTTTACTACCATGAACCATTATAGTTGTTTTAATGTCAGCATCGAGCAAATCAAAAAGGGAAAATAAATTTCACCATACGTACACCAAGATCGCATGTCGTCTATTAACGATTCCAATTTCCTTGTTGACAACACTGTCACTATCTTCCCCAACTTATTGTATACACACAGTCCATATACGGCCAGGAATACATCCGTTCCTGGCACACCAGCCAGTGCACGCCGCAGATTGAGTGTATCATGCTAGTTTTATCTGATCCTCAGTATGTAGATGATGATCCTGGATAGATTTAGTGTTCATCATCATTTGAAAATGTTTGCTTCAGCGCACAACGAAAGCTGGGTCAAAGGAAACACCAAATAATGAAGCAGTTTCCTTTCTGTGCCCTGGCCGGGCTTCCTCAAATCAATAATATTAGTCAACCAAACATTGATAGTGACACATGTTTAATTTGAGCATATAAAAAAACATATGAGTTTTTGAACTTGGTGTAGACTCAACTATATATGTGCGGTTACGGTGCCATCAACTATAGCTTTGGTCTATATGTGGCTTTCGATGTTTTGAAGAGGCTATAGGTCCAATGGCCACCATTAATTAGTCTCCAAATTAAGCATTTCTTACCCTTCTGATGGACCATTAAGTGGCTTATATGTATAGAACTGGATGACAGCATGAGATTAAGAAAAGGCAGGGGCTATGGGCATCATGATAAACAAAGTAGGAACTTTAGAAAAATATCTTGACGTGGTTCCTGTACTTATGTGTATGGTCATAACCTGTGCAATCAACTACCCCTCTGGTCGGCAAAAATATATAATTTAAAACATTTTTAAATCAAACGGTTTTTAGTTTGACTAAGTTCACATAAAAGATATTAATATTTGCGATACCAAATAACTACAACTAGATTCAAACATCCAGTATATTTTTATAACGCACCTTTTTAGTTTTATAAATATTAATATTCTTTTCTATAAATTTATTAAATTTCATAATGCTTTAATTACAGACATGATTAAAATTCTAGTTTTTCAGGATTACTTGGGTAAAAGTGATCAGGGCAAAAATACAGTATGAACCGTTTTCATTTTCTATATTATGATACCATTTTCGACCGTTTCTGAATTTAGCCAAACATAAGATATATTTTATTATTTTCAATAGGTTTTACAACCATTTTCACCCATTTTTTATGTTCACTAATGACTATGTTTTATGATCAACCCTTACTTCCATAGCTGATGCCCGATTATATATGGCACATGCATGTTCGTGTACTTTTAACAGCTAAAGCTTGTCCTTTGATAACTGATATATAGTGGCATAGCTTCTCTTTACAGCATAAGAGATCCACCATCACATAAGGCATGTGGCTATCATTTGTTTTCAATCCTCATCCCACAAAATGGCCCACTTAACGGCCTCAAAGCTATAAATTAAATCACTTTAAAAGTTGCTTCTCTCTCTTTACTTTTGCACTAAGGTGAAAAGTACCAGTTTGATTTTGTTAATTAAATGATAATATCAGATGGACTATTGATTTCCATATGAGATGAATATGTGATTTAGACACAAAGTTGGCTTGGGCAACATAAAGGCCATGAAGGTAGTGGCTAGGATCATGAAGTACAATGGGTCAAGATGAGAGGTGATGATGGAGAGGATGGAGTTGGAAGCAAATCCACAAGGCAAAGGTATATGAAATAAAGCATTTGTTTTCATAGGCCTAAAGTGTTTAGAGAAGTGAATGACCGAGTTTAAAATAGATAGGCATACTATAAAGAGATAAATTCTTTGGCTAATATGGTTGTCTAGTGCCACTAGGTGAGATCTAATAATGTATATGTATCAATATTGAGTGGTGTGGTAAGGAAGCGAGTGAAAACCTTTAGAAATGTTTTAAAAATGCTAACTCGGTGCTAAAAGTGATGATCATTCCCCAGGAGGACCATAAGGAGTTAGCCATTTGGAAAAGGTTTGAGAGAAGCACTCGTCGGTGCAGTATTTTTATACGTGTCAGAGTTCTTCGGTGGTGGTCACCTGAGAGCAATGGTGCCCTAATCAAAACAGTATGATCATCACTCTAGCTGCTTTCAGAGGCATCAGAAATGTATGGTCGTCATCGGTGGCCAGCTTAGATAACAAAACCATGCATAATGAGTCACCTTATCTTCTGTTGGTCATAGGAGTTGACACCACTGGAGCTTAGGGTGGACATGTGGCGAGAATTTATGTAGTGACAACACGTAGGAATTTTTGAGGGCCTAAAAACCTTCTGAAGAACTTTCTAAAATGCACCGGGAACTTCCAGTGGGGTCACCGGAGAGCTCATCAAAGCTTTATGTGGAAGAGGTGCTGAGTTGGCACTAGATTTGTCCGATGATCACCAGAGAAGACTAATCGGAGCTTAGAGAAATCTAACAACTAGTTCTGACATATGTCAGTGACCGTTGGGAGAACTCTGGTGGTACCACCGAAGGTCTCTTTTGAGTATGCAGAAAGCCTGCAAAGAGGGTAATACCTAGTTTCTTGAGTGGGCTTATAAATAGGTGATGCGCTTGGATATGTAAGCAGTCTTGGCACTCCTTAGTGACTTGCACACCCAATAGAGCTCAAGAAACCTCTCCACTCACATTTTCTTAGTTGAGATTGCATTTAGGTGGGATTAGTGTTGATCTAGTGCATTTGTTTTGAGAGTTAGCATCTAGTGGCAGTAACTACTCTATGTGGTTGTCGCCATCTAGATGGCTTGGATCAGCTGTGGATCCATGAAGCACCCAATTGTCAATTGTGAGGTGCTCTGGAGTTCAATTGTGAGGGGTCTTGTGCTCATTCCCTCGCAGGAGAAGCCAAGAGCAACAATATAGTAGATACAATTGTTGGAGTACCTCTCCATCGAGCTAGCTCATACACTTGCACTCACGTTGGAGCCAATCTTGAAGGATCACTGATATAGTAGAGGAGCACTGAGATCCTTGGACTCAGCTCAGCGAGAACGTAGGTGGCCGGTAAGCCATCAAACCATGCGGATATATATCTTGTGTTTATCCTCTTGTGTTGTTCGTTCTATCTACACTTGAGCTTTAGATTTGTGTTGTTACATTTCTTAGTGTAGAGCAAGTAGTTCTTGTGCTAGGGTGCTTGTACGTTTAGCATGTTTTACATTTCTAGTCACAACCTTAGTTGCTTTACTATTAATCACTAGGTTATGTAGTTGTTCACCCTAGGCTTGCAAGACTACCTAGACGTAGTGCTTGTTAGGGCCTCCTTGTTATCTAACTTAGTTTGCTTATCTGGTGTTGTATTTACAAGATTTTTTAATTAGGTTATTCACCCCCATCTAGCAATCTAGAGATAATTTTATGGGGTGGGATGGGGGTGAGGGTGGGTAGGGGTTGTTCTTTAGGAACATTGTTTTGTCCTAGTCCACTAAACCACGATGTGCCATCTTTGTCGTTGTTGCAAAACGGGCCATAAGGTAGAGCCCAAACCACACCATTTGTGGGTGGAACATGTCACAACCTTTTAGTATAGCCTAAAGCACGACACAACATGAAAAATTTTGGACCATGTTGACACGACATGAACACGAGGGCTGTGCAGTGTCTAGAATCTTGGTATATTGTGCAGCACAACACATATTTTGGGTTGTGTTTGGGCCAAGACAGCATGGAAACGGTATGTAAGCACGTACACAATGTAATTTTATATACCTCTTATCCAATTTTGGAATGGATTATGTATGAAACTTGTTAAAACTTTTCAAGAAACTTATACAAACAAAAGATATTTTTTCTATATGACTAGTGAATGAATAAAACAAGCAAAGATATTTTAAGGTCATGCATGCCTAGGCCAACATGGCATGAAGGCATGCCGAGACCTTCTATGGGTCATGCTGTGCCAACCCAAAGACTTGTTATTCCATACCGACGCTATCTAACATGCCTTAACATGCCTCACGTACCTAGGGATCATGGTTCGAAGTGGCACACAAAAGGACTGGACACAACGGCATGGTCAAAGTCCCATCACCATTGGGTGCCACTTACTACGCTAGAACTGGTCTTCACTGCCGGTTCAAAACCCTTTATCATTGCAGGTTTCTTCAACCGGCAGTGGGACCCGCAGAGATGAGGTTTTCTCGAAAACCAAAATCTGCAAGTAAAAATAGCAACATTTTTTTATTTACATGGACCCGTTCCAATGAACTACCCACACGGTCACAAGTCACGTGATTTTTCGCACCAAAAACACGCGCTTCGGGGCCACTAGCGCTCGAACCCATGACCTCAGGCTTCACGTGTTCGTCCCCTAGCCACTCCACGCATAAAATAATTGTGTCCATTTGGGATATTCGTCCTCCCAATTTTATGTTTGTCTAGTTTTGAAATGATTATTTGAGACCCTAAATGAATTCAAATGAAAATGTTGTTAACTACAAAATTTTATAACTTTTTGAGATCTACAAGGTTGTTTAAAGAATTTGAATTTTAAATGTAAGAAATTCACATCTACGTGTAGTTCCAATATATGCCATGTCCGTTGCATTGGGACCATGATTTTTTGACGGAACCTCAGTAATTGGATGCAGATGTGTAAGCTTTGAGGATTTCGTATCGCATGCGGACCTGTGGATCTAGTATTCGTATCGGAATCGGGTAGGAAGCAGACGTCAGCTCAAAGTGGAGGTTGATTCATTCGAACGCGGATGCATGAGTAGGGATCAAGACCAGTATCAGCGGAACGACGATGACGTTACTATCTTTTCGGATGCAGAGATTATCATCAATTATTGTACTCCCTCCGTTCCAAATTATAAGTCACTTTGACTTTTTTTTTGGTTCATCCTATATATCTAGACATATTATTATATCTAGATGCATAACAAAATAGATCTACCAAAAAGTCAAAGCGACTTATAATTTAGAATGGAGGGAGTACGTCTCAAACCCCATTGAGGACCAATAATCTAGGTTGTTAAAAGATTCCTCTCGTTTAATGCATATTCTTACTACTACTATTGTAGTCTCCATTGCCGATCTGTCCTCGCTAACGTTATCATTAACACATCGCTCCGCTAATTCAGTACATGCATCGTCATCCGGTCTATTGTTTAAATATTTGCTAATTACATGATGTTTTCACGTTGTTTAATTTATCTAGTATTTTTTTAGAGAATTACATACTAGTACGTTCTTTTGCAATTCTTTATTTAAGTTGAAATTACCTAAATTTCCAACACTTCTGTTTAAAGAATGAGCGAGTCAATGCTGAACGCTGCACCGTATTGTTAATGAAAACTAATGCGCCTTTTAAAAAAAACCTAATGCGCAAGCGGGAAAGTTCACTATATGGAACTGACTCAGCTGAGAGGAAATTGGCGTCATACATATCTACGAGAGTACGAGAGATGTGTACGGTTCGTGCTGCAGCATAAAGGTTCGTACGGCTAGTACAATTTTTTTTTGCTAAGTCGTAGGTCGTATATATTATATGGTTTTTTTTGACAAGAGTATATATTATATGGTTGACGGTCTCCAGGATCGACAAGGCAACACCTTGGTTTAATCGTAGCGTATGATGCCCTGCTAACTGATGCAGATGTACCTAGTCTCTGTATAAATGGTCGGTTGCATTTGAGTCCTCGCCACACATGACAACAGCTTATTATATTGGGAGATTAACAGATTTGATATACATCTAGAGAGATCAAGTTTCTACTTATTTTAATATCACCTATGTACAAAGTTTGGAATTACACGTAGAAAAAGCATGGATATATAGATAGATGCATGCATAGATACAGGAAAAAAATAGTTATTTCACAACAAGGAAAAAAAACCATGCATATACTCAAATAACTCGAAACAAACACAATCAAACAAGAGCCTGATGTGATCAAATAATGGTGAAATTAAACACTTTCACCAGGAATAAACTGGTTCAAATGGATCGATTCTTGAGGATGGTCAAGTTCAAGTTGTACTATGCCTTTGATAGTTTGATATGATAGTTCATCGATCATATCGTTGCTGATTGGAACCCCACCTGCTCCATCACATGGTTTCTGTCATGGGGCATGTGGCAATGTCTGCTCCCATTCATTAGATAAGCACTCGAGATACGTGATCAATTAGCTATTGTCCTAAAATTTTATTTACTGGTGATTAAATAAGCAGCGCAGATATATATAAAGTAGAAAATTGATTGTGCTTCCTTACAAGAGTTGACAATAGCATAGAAAACTGCATAGTGTGATGGCGATAGCTTATCATCTTAATGCTCGCCTCCATTCAGATTGATCAGTGTGTATCCTGCAAGGTACAGTGACACACTACATACGTCATGCATGATTTAGATCTCTTACATCCTGAACTCCAGATCTTCTATATCTAATCTTCGTCCCATTACCACCACTTATTCAGGACACGCACGATGTACCAAGTTTGTAGTCCACTTATTATTGTTGTTTTTTTACATGTAGGTCAATAAAATTGACGCTGTCTAAATATTGATTAACAAATTTCGATGATATAATGAATAAATTAGAATCTCATTACATCACTCTTGTCTCAATGATCCCCATGCCCAAAGACGACGCTAAGATATTGATTAACAAAATTGACGCTGTTTAAATATTGATTAACAAAATTGACGCTGTCTAAATATTGATTAACAAATTAGTCCTCGACGAGCCTCTCATGATCGGCTGCCCCCTTGCCTTCCGGGAAGCCAACTAAGAAGCGGAGCTCGTGGCCCAACCGGACCTGAGCCACCGCCAGGGCGACGGCCGCTCCGCGGTGGACACCATATTCCACCGCGTCCCTAACGCGCTCGGGAATATTGAGAAGGCGCTCCTCGAGACACTCGCCCCGAGCACGCATGTAACCAACGGCGGTGTCCGTGGCTTGGTGGAGCGTCTGCAGCTATGTCTCCAACTCTGGCAAGAGCACATGAGAGTCAGAGAACGGACGAGCTGGGAAGGAGGAAAACCGCGATCACCAAAGATACTTACCGGCCACTTCGCCGTCGGCGTCCGCCAATTGTGCGCGGACGGTCTTCGCCTCCACCTCGGCGGCCCGGAGCGTGGCCTGGGCGGCCTCGAGGCATTCCCGGAGTCACTCCGCCTCTAGGACCGGGCTCACGTTCGATGCAGCCCTAAACACAAGTGAAAGTCATGAGGAACCTTACAACATCAGTGGGTGAAAATGGGGAGATGCCTCTCTCACCCCTGATCGAATAGACAGCGTCGAAGGGGCCTCCTCTCCTTAGGTGCGTTTGCCGGCGGAGCGCTTCCCACAGTCCATGGATAAAAGCGACGGGGAAGGGAAGGCAAGCGCTGAGTAGGGCTGGAGTGGCATTGGACAGCGACGCACCGTGGAAGCCGTGACTTATAAAGGGCTTGCAAGGAGCCCAACCGGCGTTGACACCAACCGTCGCAGTGGGAGCAGCACATCGCGCCGTCTCGGTTTCCTCCACATGGCGGAATTGGGCAGTTCGCAAAGCGGCACCTCGTCTCCTGCCCTGTCCTGGGACTAGGCGCAACACTTGGCGCTGCGATAACAAAGAGGGTACAGAGTTGAAAACATTCCCGTGGCCCGTTAAGGCCCAAAGGTACACGGTTTAGCCCAGCAGCGGTTTTGACAGCCGCCCCGGGACACCCCTGAGCAAAGTGTAATGAAGGATGGGCCCGCTTACAGCCAATACCTAGACAGCCGAGCATCACGGACATCTTAGCCCATGCCCGAATCCTGACCGTTGCTAGCCTAGGGAACTCCCTTGAAGGAAGACACATAGCCCCCAGGATCGATTGGACGGATCTAGGAACTATACGCCCCTACCACTAGGGACCTAAAGTCGATTGGCCGCCGATCAAACCCCCACAACGCGCTAGAGCTCGAGGGCAGGACTCACAGGAAGACCCAAAAAGCACGGCCATAGATTAACATCAGAGAAAGCCTTTTGAAGGAGTGCCCCACTCCTCCAAAGGCTCGGGGCCTACACCTGGCGGGTGCGCTCACGCGCACCCACCGGACGATCTAGAAGCAATAGAAAGAGCGGATCTCGACGACCGAAGAAGCCCCTAAGGGAGCACTTAACTTCCCTAGGGCCTCGGGGGCTACTGTTGGGTATCAATAATCCCCATGCCCAAAGATGACACTAAGAGCTAGCCTCTCAACAAATCAGGAATGTAGTCATGAACCTGGCCGACCCTTTAGTGTGGAACTCCGTTCCAATCGATCATAAGGAAAGTCCCGCCTTGCCCGACCCCTTGGGTGCGGGCCTAGCCACGTCTGACCCCCAGGGGAAAGGCTCTGCCTCATTCAACCCTAGGGGCGCAGGGTCAGTCTCGCCTGACCCTGGAAATGGTACTGCCTCGCCTGACCCGAGGGATGCGGGGTCAGCCTCGGGCGAGGAAGCGGTCCCCTACAACGGCCCCCGCCGCCCTCGACTGCTACGAATGCAGGGTGTGGGCCCAAGACCGCACCCCTAATGCTAAGGAGGGGGCAGGTGCATCTCGACATGACCGGCGACTGCCACATGCTATACCTAGGCACTCACATCCCCAACAGTGCCGAGCAGACTGGCACTGTGCTGCTCGATCCCTGTGTGACTCCAGATAGGGCATCTGTCGACCATACCGCATGCCAGGAAGGGATGGAGCGCTGTGGCCAGGTGGCGACGCATGCCTATAGGATCAGTGACGGACAGGGAATCATGACAAAAGGTGGCGACGCCCGCCTATAGCGCCGGAGACAGACGTAGTCGCAGTACACGCATGCCTTCGTTGTCGTCCACAGGATCCGCAGGACCCGCCCACGGAGGAGAAGGGCGGCTGTTGACGGTCCTTAATGTCAACATTATACCTTCAATGAATGCACAACATAATGGTAAAAGGGTTATTAGTGCATAGTTGTAGGGTTTATTCTGACAAGTTCCACGAGTTGTGTTACTCTCACCTCTTTTGCAGAATTATTAATATTTCACCACATAAAAGTATCTCAAATGACAAAACAAAACACACCATTGTGAAGATCTTGTCGAGACGATCGAAATAGACATATCATTTGCTATATTTGGAGTCTCGATGAGAAAGTCATCGATGAATACGCCTAGGAATTCTCTGGAATACTCCGGAACCATCACTAAGCAAGAGTTTTATGGACTAACATGACAATTTCTACAGCTTTGGTGATTTGTGAATTTTTAGAGATTAAAACAGAATAAGCCGGGGAGGAGTAGGAGCCAAGGAACCAAACCAAATCAAGTCGAAATTCTACAAGAATTGACGGGAAGGTTCTAGAGGACACGGGAACAAAACGGAAGCTCGACGAGTGACAAGTGGGGCCGGCCGGCCCCACATGTCAGGCCGGCCAGCCTGGGCCCACAAGGAAGTGAGTTCTGCTTCATGTGACGGCCTCCAACCGACCTCTACGACACATCTTGACCATTGTTTCAAGTCAGTTTGATCCGAAGGCTACGGTTCATCCCTCCGAGCTATATAAGCAGGGGCAGACCCCTCCCTGAGGAAGGAATCATAATCATTATCAGTTGATCTCTCATTTAGAAGGCCAGAGAGAAAATCTAGGGTTTCCAATTAGAATATTAGAGCTCTACTTCAAGTTTAGGGTTAGATCTAGCTAGATATAAGTAGAGTTGAGCGCGGCTCAGGATTCCGGATCGATGTGAGGAGATTTGGTAATTCTATCATTGTATCTTGTAATTATGACTTTGTTCTACTTCAATATCATTATGTTCTTGTCTATTTCATTCTTAGTTTATTCTAGTTCTATCTTTGATATAGTCTTGATTGATAATAAGTTTAGGCATAAGTTCGTAGAGCGCCTAGTTCAACTCCAGATTGGATTAGGTGGTAAAAGTAATGTAGACGTGGTGTCTAGATTATATTTACCTGCAATGCACCCTATTTTCCGAGCCATATGGTAGATCACGAAGGTGACTTTTATAGCTTTGTTGAGTCCTCTGTAGTCCACTCCCTGAATCTAGGACAAGTAGAACCCGGTTACTTGGGGAAGGATTGCTCTATTCTTGAATTCTCTAAAGTAATGTTCCTTATGTTTAGATGAAAGATTGATTATGCTATAGATGATAAGGAGTAAATTAGAAAACCCTGAGACTTGGTAGATAGGACATAACCTTAGGAATTAAATCTCTAATCATGTCGCTTTAATCTGTATCCACTTGATCCTACGAGTTCTCTCTAATTATGGATTCCCTATCTCATTATCATTATCATTATCATTATCATTATCATTATTATCAATATCATTTGGCTTACCCCTATTTAGATAGAAGTGGTTAATTGATTTATATCTATAGTATGTATTTGTAATTCTTATAGCCATATCATTTTTCTCTTTTAAACCCTGTTTAGAAGTTCCTAGCGGTAGAATTATAAATAACGATACCTGGAACTTTCCTGGGTGAAATGCTACAATGGGAGTATTTTATCTGTGCGCTTGCGGATAACTTTTTATATTTTATAAGTGCTATGATTATAAGTACAACCACATTTCTTATGTCGTGTTAGGGATGACAACCTAGCGGGTGCGGCGTAAGAGATGCCAACAGCGGCATAGCCCCGGGGTTGTCTCCTTCTCTGTTTCTCTCTCTCTCTCTCTTGTGTATCCTAGGCCCTTCCCTTGGCCTATAAAAGAGAAGGCTAGGCACCCCTTTGGGGATCTTCTTTCTTCGATCATTCGTAAGCACTTCAACTCCACTTCACTTTCACCAGAGACTTGGGAGCTCATCCCTCTCTCGATCATTTGTAACCTCTACTACAGACCTAGGTGCAAGTAACACGAATAACTCGCCACTGGACGTAGGGACATTCCGCCCAAACCAGTATACATCCTCGTGTCCTCTTTGCACACTATTCGAGCGTAAACATGCAAACACAGAAATTTACTAGTCAGTGATTTCGAACACCGATAGTTAGCATGCTAGGTAGGAGCTTTGCGTATTTTGTCACTTTCAGCAGGCTTTGGATGGCTAGCCACGACATCGACTGGCCCCCGGGCGTGCATGTGTGCTTCGGGAGTTTGGACTTCATCATCACCATGGAGGGAAAGCTGGTGCAGGCTATTGCACCCGTCCAGTCTCCTCCCCCCATTGGCCTCGACGCAATCGTCGAGGCTCTCGAGGAGCTGCAGCTGAACGCTCTGAAGGCCCGTGCCCTAGAGCGTGACCAGATCCTCGACTTCAACTTCGAGAGACTGGAGCACTAGCTTGCTGTGAACCTGGAACCTTGCCCGTCCTGGGAAAATCTATGGCTCTCACCTTCTCCTTTGTCAACATCATGACGCAACTCACCAGTGAAGAGCCGCTCTCCCCGGACACTCTGACCCAGGCCACCACAACAATGTTCCTTTATGGTTTGCGCAACACTGTCAGATTCTCGATCGCCATATGGTGCGATGCTTCTGCCCGCCCCCTGTGAACGACAAGTTTGTGAGAATGGCCGACTATGTCGTGGAATCGATCCACGATCTCCTCATGAGTTATTCAGAGTCAATCTCTGATTCCGCCTCTAGCTAGGGTAGTTACCACTCCTCCCGTGAATGCTTCATGGCAGAGATCACTGATGACACTCGCTAAGAGGTGACCCCTGATGGACGCGCCGCGAGCACCAACGACGGCGCCCCTAATGGGGGAATGGGACTCCCCCGTACCCTGCCGATGGGCACGGGGCTGCAGCAAACGTGGAAGTCCTGCCCCACCCGCGTATGAACCAGCTGTGGGAGTGACAGCGAGAGCTCAAAACCGTATGACTCCATATGGAGGAGGAGCGTGGGGCGCTCAAGCATGAGACACACAGCACCATGACGAGGTGTGCGCTCGTGCCCATGACGCGCATCGATGAATCGTCGAGGACGACAACGGGCTCCCATGCTTCACCCGGGCAAGCCAGAACATAGCCGCGGCGACGGCTCTACTCTGAGGGCATCCAGAGCCCATGATGCCCGAGGGATGCCAAGCACAGTGCGAGATCCATGCGCTGCTTGAGCACGTGGCGGTGCAGTAGGCAGAGAGCTTGGCGTCTTGACGACACAATGCCAGCCAACATGCATCATCGACGCACCACGATGGCGATGCATCCACCCATTGGCCCCCTCACGGCAGGGAAAAGCCCGCTGAGGACCATGGCAAGGCCGCCTCCATCCACCAATCAGCGTGCGACGGTGGAAGGGCCGTCTTGGCCCTAGTACATGGCTGACTCGGCAACAACCACAACACGCGCTGTTGACGGTAGTTAAAGTATATCATGAACCATCAACCTTTCTTGCATAAATGATCAAAATGGATGAATATCATAGAATAGGAGGTTTAAACTAACAGTTTCTATGAGTTTTGATGAATTTATGTTTTTAGTAGGATTCATACAGAAAACCGCTAAGAAGGACCTAAATTCAAAAGAGATCGCGGAATAATTTCTAGCTACTACGCAGGAATGTTCTAGAGGATACCAGAGGACACCACGCCGAGGCAGGGCATGAGACCCTGCTTGGTGGGGCTGGCCGGCCCCACCCCCATGCCGTCCTGCCTGCCACGGTGGGAAACACCCACGGGCTTTCAGAGTCTTCCTCCACTGCCTCCTAGGATGCATCTCCATGGTACCTCAAGTCAGTTTGATCCAAGGGCTCGTATTCAAACCCTAGGGCTATTAATATAGGGCTGCACCCCCTCCCTAAAGCCAAGTCAGATCCTGAGAGCCGAAGAGCTAGAAACCCTAGTTTCTATCCCCACCAGGATCTAGGCCAGCAATCAAGAGAAGAATAGTCCTCTATAGGATTTAGTCTTATATTAGAGATAGAGATATAGAGTGAGAGAGGAGAGTTTTGGAGGAATTCCAGCTTGTCGGTGCTTCTCTATGGCTTGTACTCTATGGGATCAAGTTCTTCTAGAGCTTGCTTCTAAGATTCTCTGGTAATCGACTTTTGATTCAAGTAAGCAATTTGTTTATATTATTCTTCAAGTTTACAACTCTCTTTTGAGTGCTTTGATCTTGGTAGCTCCTTGATTGAAGTAGTATTCATAGTGTAAGCGTGGTGCTTAGACTAGGGTTACTTGTGAATGCCCCCTTTTTTCTAGATCGGTGGTAGATCGTGAATGTGACTTTTATAGCTTTGTTGAGTCCTATGTAGTCCACCTCCCATTAATAGGACTTGGTAGGCCAAATGGTGCTTGTAGGGAAGAAACTCTGATTTTGTTCTTTATGAGACATCGCCCACGATAGAACAAAGAAGGCAAAGTTTATCGAGATTGGAACTAGACAGTCCTTAGTAATCTCCTTTATACTCCCTATTTTCTGACCTTGGTTGTGAAGTTGGGTTAAGTTTATAGACTTAGTTATCCTCACCGACTGTTCCTTTGGGTTTGATAATAAAACCGAGATAATCTTGGTGAAGTGCTACAACATTAGTTTTATCTGTGCGCTTGCGGATACCTTATTTACTTGTGTGCATTTAATTTATACCAACACGTGCGACACCCTTAACGCCCGTAGGCACGGATGGGAGGAGCAGAGAAGGGAGGTTGGCCACCGCTATGACAATGGCGAGGACCGGAGTCAGAGCCTCCTGCCGTCAGGGCCCCGGGTCTTCAGCCGGGACATCCTCAATGCGCCCGTCCCGACGTGGTATCATCCGCCAGCAAACATCTAGAAGTACGCCAGGGAAATGAACCCTGGCCTGTGGATCAAGGACTACCAGCTTGCTTATTAGGTCGGCGGCGCAGATGGTGACGCCTTCATCATCCATAACCTCCTCCTATATGGCTGTACCTTGCCGACTCGGCACGTACATGGCTGGAGCACCTACCGCCCAACAAAGTTAGGTGTTGTGCGGACCTAAAGGAGATCTTTATGGGTAACTTCCAGGGCGCCTACGTGCACCCTGGGAACCCCTAGGACCTCAAGAACTGTCGATAGAAGCTAGATGAAACTCTTCGCAAGTACATCTGTCGCTTCTCTCGGCAGTGCAATGAGCTGCCCAACGTCGCTGACGCTGACATGATTAGGGCTTTCTTGTTAGGGACCACCTGCAAGTCCTTGGTCCACAAGTTGGGATGCAAGCACCCATGAACCACCAATGAGCTCCTCGAAATCACTAGCAGCCACGCTTCGGGCGAGGAGGCGGTTGAAGTGATTTTCGACCACACCTGAGGCAAGGCCAAGTAGGACGAGGACATAGGCGAGGGGCCTCCAACCGCTCAAAGAAGAAGAAATGGTGCAAGCAACGGTCTGGGGATTCGCTCATGGCCGCTGTAGAGCGCAAGGGCAAGAAGGCGCCCGTCAAGGGCACCCCGGATCACTTCGAGAAGATACTCGACCGACCCTGCCCGAACCATGCCTACCTTGTCAAGCATGCCTACATGGACTACGGACTTATGAAGAAGTTCTTGACCAGAGGCTCCAAGAAGGGGGATAGGAAAAAGAAGCCCGACCCCCCGGGAGATGATGCTGAGGAGAAGGAGGACACCTTCCTGGAGGAGACCGGCTGCCTCATGATCTTCGGTGGGCTGGTGGCGTATGACTCCAAGCACCGACAAAAGCTCACGCACCGTGAGGTGTACGCTGCCGAGCCAGCCACTCCTGCTTTCCTCTGATGGTCAAGGTCCACCATCACTTTCAATCGCTCTGACCACCCGGACGGCGTTCCACATCCGGGTCGGTACCCGCTTGTTGTTGATCCAATCATTGACAAGAAGTGTCTTAGCAAGGTGCTGATGGATGGAGGTAGCAGCCTCAACATCATGTACGTTGAGACACTCAACACCATGGGCATCGACTGGTCGTGCATCCAACCGACCCAGGCACCTTTCCATGGCTTCGTGCCGAGGAAACAGGCCAAGCCTCTCGGGTAGATCGACCTGCCCATCACCTTTGGGGATAAGTCTGACTTCAGGACTGCGACCCTCACCTTCGAGGTGGTCGATTTCCACGGAAACTATCACGCCATCCTGGGGCGACCATGTTACGCGAAGTTCATGGCTATCCCCAACTACATGTGCCTAAAGATGAAGATGCTAGGCCCATATGGGGTCATCACCGTTGGCACCTCCTTCCAGCATGCTTACGAGTGTGACCTGGAGTGTCACGAGCTCGCCGTTGTAGCCATTGCCTCCAAGGAGCTAGCCGCCGTCAGGGTGGCGACAGTTGAGGGGGCGCTTGACTCCAAGCAGCTAGCGTGCCCTACTCCTTTTCCTCCACGACGTCATCAAGGACGAAAGGTGCAGCCCCATGTGTCAACGGTTCGATCCACTCAACCCTAGGATCACCCCAACCAGAGCTGCTCTCTGCCTGAACCAAGGTTTGGGGTGGCTCCATGTCGGTTTCGAGCAGTGCTGACCCCTCCTACGACAGTCCCCTAGCCAAAACCGCCTTTTCGATAGAGGTGGAAGCAGCAGCCTACGCTGTCACCATAGCTCCTAGGGAAGCCATGGATACGTACCCCTCTACGCGCTCCACCATGGGTGCCTCGGTCAGCGGCGGTGGGGTCACAACCGGTTGCACCTCGCTCACTATACGCAACGCAGACTCTTCCTTCTCCGATGGCCTCCTCGCCTGCTGTGCTATAGATGCAGCCGACTGGGCAGCCATTGGCCCGACCCTCAACGTTGCAACCTCTAGCATTGTGATCGCTGTTGATGGGGTTGCGTTTGACTGCACGGTGCCCACGGCACGCATCGCAGACACGCCCTCTACTGTCTGTCCCTCCCCCACCCACTCAGCCACGGATGCATCAACTACGGTCAGCCCTGTGGTCGCCCCGGCACCACTCCCGCTGAAGCCGAGCGCGGCACCGACCGTCGACTGCTGGGTCGCCCGCATGGCGGTTGTAACACCCTAGGTGTTTGGCTTCTTTAATTTCATTGCATTTCATAAGCATTAACATTAATCATCTCATTATGAGTGTGAGCATCATTCATGTCATGCATGAGCTTATAAAATGTGAAACATGCTTTTGAAACATTGCAACATGTGTTTATATCTCATGTGTATTATGAAGTGAGTAGTGCAACACTCATGCAACATGTGCAACATGAGCTTGCAACATTTGGGTGAAATGTTGATTTGCTTGTTTCAAAGTATGTGACACTAGGATTTTTGTATAACCAATGTGTAGAGTGGCTAATTAGGTCTTATAACACCTTAATTACATGTAGGGTAAGTAGTGGAGTAATGTTCATGTTGACCAAAATTACCAAATTGCCCTTCCAAATGTTGTTGACTAAGTTTTGACCCCTAGAGTGATTTGGTTTGACCAATTAAAAAGTCCAGTTTAGAAATCTTGCATGGAGGAGCAACCTTAAGCAAAGTTGTAGAGAATTTCATAAGGAACAAAAGTTCTAATATGGCCATCTCATGAAAATGACCAAAGCAAGCTCAAAAATGGCCCACAAGTCAGTCTTAGAGGCTATTTTGTGACTTAGCAATTTTGGCTAAATGTTAAGTTGTAAACCGTTTCACTGAACCCCACTTCACCACCATGTAACTCAAAAACCAGGCCGAACCAATCCTTGAGCCAATTGACAAAGTTGTTGTCCACACATAGCTCTACAATTTTGTTGTTAACACCTATCGCTAACTCGGGCTAGATTAGGAGATTTGCTCGGTTGAAATCACGCTGTCAGTCGACGCCATCGAGCTCTGAAATGGAAATTCAGACACTGACAGCCGCAGGCCATCGTCGCCACGTGTCCTCCATGCGCCGCGCGTGACCTGGCGCCTTGGCTAGCTGCCGGGCGCCTAGAAGGGTTCCTCTGCTGTCGTCCAGACTTCACCCATCCATTTCCCTCCTCGCTCTCCCTCCTGGCGGAGAAAACGGAGAGAACCGAGCCACCATTGTCGCCCTTGCTCCGATGAGCTCGTACGCGTTTTCCACCGCACCACCGCACCCCTGAGCTCGACCACTGCACCACCGTGAGCCCACAGTTGCTCTTGACCGCACCAAGTCACCCTGCATTCACCAGGTAGCCCCCATCGCGAAGGCGCCTCCACCAGCTCGCCATGCTCACCGCCGTCGAGCCGCATGTGGTCGGGCCGCTTGAGCGCCTAACTACGCATTTCTTTCCATGTGCTAGATGCAATTAGGGTTGGGGATGCTCACTGAGCAGGCCGTTAGGACCGAAGCCCTGTGAGCTCTCCAGAGCCGGCCAAACCACGGCCGTGAGGCGCCATGCCTGCCGCCATCCCCCATAGCCGCAGCCATTGCTCCAATTAGTGGCACCCCTAGGTGCGCAAGGGAGAGGCGAACGTGCCTGTGCCCTTAGCCTCGCCGGAGCTACCGCCGGCGGCGAGTTCACCGTTGACTGTTTCCCCCTGCCTCTGTCTCGCTGACCAGCGGGACCCGCTCGTCAGCCACGCGTGCGAGCGGGAGGCCGAGCGCAGGCCGCGCGCGGGAGTGGGCCGCGCCGCTCGGGTTTGGGCCGCGCTGTCGCGCGAGCGGGCGGGCGAGTTCTGGGCCGCGCTGGCGGGTCGGCCGACCTAGTGTTCTCTTTTGTTTTAAAAAAAGAATTCAATTTCTTTATTATTTCACAGAATTGAGTGATGTTTGTGATTTTCTTATCTAGGGTTTGGTAGATCCAAAAATTGTGATCTAAATTTTGTTGGGCTCCAAATAAAGTGTAGGATCTAGGAAAAATATCAAATGCTTATGTGATGTTTAATTTCTAGAATAATTAATTACGGTTTTGAAATGTGTTTTAAATTACATGCAAACTTGTTTAAATCATATCTTGAGATTTTGTGATCCAAAAATTATGAAATTTGGTGAGTATGTTATTTCATATATATATTAGCTCTGGTAAAAGTTTGGATCCTAGTGCCTGAGTAGTTTTCAAGTTATGATGTTGTCATTTTATATTAGGAGATATCGGAATGAATTTTCATAATTTTTCTATAGTTCCAGTAAAGGTAAAAATTTGGGAGTGTTGTTCTTAGGTTAGAATGGTACTAGAAAAAATATGAAATCTGTTGTTTGACACTTTTCAATAGGGTTTCCTATTTATGCAAAAATCAGCCTTTTTGGCTTGTGAATTTTATGTAGGGAGTTTCTATGAATAACTTTAGTTCAAATTTTTACAGTAGCCTCCTAGTAGGCCAAGTAGACTCCTGTAATTTTCATAGAATTTTTCCTAAGTAGTTGCTTATAGGTTTAATTTCCCACTTAATTAATTAAGTAAATTAAGAAAGGGGTCGACATAAATGTTCTGGGTTGGCACACCTTACTTTCTGGTATTTTCATGACATGAGTGAACTAGTGGTATCATTGGTTTGGTCATAGAGGAAGTTTGACATATGAATAAATATTTAATTCTCACAGTTATAGGTTCTCTGGACAGCTGGCAGCAATTTTGGAGTTGAACTTTGATAAAATTGTTTGCTGGGAAACTTGTGAATACCAAAGTAGTAGTAAACTGGTTAAACTAGCTTGTGTCAAAATTTGATGGCATTTGCCTAGTAGTCTATGAGTTATAGCTATTTAAAGTGGCTGTCCAGAAATGGCTGCTCTCTCTTTGGAGATGACAGATTTCTAGAACTTTGGAATTTCGACCAAATAACCTTTTGAATTAAGTGTTGAGGTCTGAAAATGATTTGTAGAGTATTTTATAAGCTTTCCAGATTGTCTTATATCATGCCTTTAGGATTTGGAAATCTACAGTGGTGATAGAAATACGTAGTTGCTATCCAGAATGTGTTGTTGCAGTATTTTATGATTTGTTTGTTGGTAACATAAGTACTGTTGTTCTTGTGATTTTTAGGTGTTAGGTGTAACAGAACCGACCAAATTATAAGAGCACAAGTACAAAAACAAGCACCGAAGTGCTCAAATTTTCGAACTTGAGCCCATATAATCCCGGTAGTCAATCGAAACCACGAAGGATTTCAAACCAACTTGCTTACAACCAGGATCGCATCATTCAACATACAACATCATACGTTACATTTCACAAGTAGTTCTGAAATAAGTTTACACACATAGAGTCGCAATTATTACAAACCAAGTTTATAAAGTAGCGGAAGCAAACACACACCAGTTGTTTAACTACTGACAGTCTTGTTGATCGACAACCCGCAAAAGCATTAGGAAAGTACATAAAAGATGATCACGCCCTAGTGATCTAGTCTTCGTCACCCGCAGGGTGGAGACAATTTTTTGTAGAAGCCTTGGTAGAGCATATCATCTGCAACAGGAGGGAATAAACCCTGAGTACTGGAATGTACTCAGCTAGACTTACCCGTCGAAAACCAGAAATAAGATGACACCAAGGATTATGCAAGGCTTACACAAGAGGCTAGCTGACATCACATTTTGCATAAAGGCATAAGTAATTGAAACTCTTATAACTTGTACTAGCAGTTCTTTTTAGCATTTACCTGTCATCTATCTTAGCACCTGTACTAAACATGCACTTGATTATAATCAAATAATTATGATCATTATATCCAGAGTAGGTATGAATTGTGGCAACATTGTATCATTCCCTTAACCACCAGTTCATTTAATGAGATCTACGTTGCCGCTGCTCAAGTCAAGTGCTCACTAACCGGGAGCGACGGCGATTCGAATCGAATTCCTATCCAGCTGGAGGGGTATTTCTAACACTCACCGAGTCACGCTTGGCGAGGGCTGCTCAGGTCATCTTTTGTACAGTTTAGGAATCGCGGGCCCGAATAATGTCGCGTCCCCAAGGGCGACACTCTGCCAGGTGCTAGGGACTCTAACCCCCCCTTGGTCTCACGCCAATGTCCCCAAGCACATCCTTTCTCTCCTCCAAGATGCAACCTACCATTCGATTCCCGGCCTGAACCATACTACTCGACTTCGCGGTCGGAACGGCTTATCCGGCCAACTAAGTGTTAGACTGCGTTCAACATGACTCAAGGACGTACAGCGAATCGGTCCTTAAACGACTCAGACGGGCATAGCTCCACACCCAAGACATGAAGTGTCTTGTGGCTGTACTATCGAACTCCCGCCCGGTCTCAATTTCACTTTTAAAGCATGGTTCCATCCACGATAGCCATAAAGCCACTCGTGACTCCTTCCTACATCTCGCGGATGACCGGAAATCACCCGACTTCTACCGTGCTAAGCAGGGCTAAGCATAGACACGTGCCTAAACCTAATATAGGAGTAAGTACGATATCTGGACAAGGACAGGTATAATGCAACAATTGTTTTCATACAACTCCTACAACTTAATGCATTAAACAATTAAAAGTACTCAAGATAGATTTATAAATTGATGGGTTCAGCATGCACCGGGGCTTGCCTTTCAGAAAGGTCGAAGGCCGGTGGTCAGGACACTTAGGCAAGTCTTCAGCGGCGTCTCCTCCGCCGACTGGTTCCGCTGGCTCCTCTGGCTGGTCCTGGATTTCCTCCGAATCACTGGCTCGAACTCGAGGAGTGTTATCCCCTCCGGAACACCTATTGCATGAGTGCACAATAAATATCATGGGTGCATAATGGTGCAACATGCTCGGGATGAAATGCATTTCAGAAATAAAAACAATAATCTAATCGAGTTACTTTATCAGTACGTGCAAATCTCTTCTCCGGTGGAGAAGTACTTACGGAGAAGTACTTACCTAATCTACTCAACCTAAGGTATAGTTGTTCATCTTCGGTTAAGGCCCTAACACCTAACAAACACAAGAGTGACATTATTTAGGTTACCACATCCAATCCCAAAATATCACAGTAAGACATTCTGGACAGCAGCTACTTGTTTCTAACATAACTGGAGATTCCCAACTCCAAAAGATATGGTCTAAGACAATCTGGAAAGCTTATGAAATGCACCACAAAATATTTTCAGACCACAACACTTAATTCTAAAGTTTACCTAGTCGAAATTCCAAAGTTCCAGAATCTGTCCTCCCCAAACAGAGAGCAGCAAATTCTGGACTGTCACTTAAAACAGTAATAACTCCTAAACTACTAAGCCAAATGCTCCCAAATTTTGACACAAGCTAGTTTATCAAGTTTACTACAATTTTGGTATTCACAAGTTTTCCAGCAAACACTTTTATTAAGGTTCAAACCTAAAGATACTACCAGCTGTCCAGAAAACCTAGAATTGCAAAGATTAAATATTTATTTATGTGGCAAACATCCCATAAGACCAAACTAATGTTACCACAAGTTCACATAGGTCACAAAAACACCAGAAAGTAAGGTTGGCCCACCTACAATATTTATTTAAACTCATTTCTTAATTTACTTAAGTAATTAAGTGGAATTTCAAACATATATGTAAACTGCTCCTAAAATTCTACAAAAATTACAGGAGACTCTTTGACCCAAAAAGAAGCTACTGTAAAAAGTTGAACTAAATTTATTCACAGGAACTTCCTACACCAAATTCACAAGCCCAAAAGGCTGATTTTTGTATAAATAACAAAGCATAGTAAAAAGTGTCAAACAACAGATTTCCAAATTTTCTTAGACACTCTAGGGTACCAAGACATTCTCTAAAAATTTATATGAACATTGCACATGTAGAAAAATTACAAAAATTCATTTAAATATTTCCTAAAATAACAAGATAGCATTATAACTTGAAAAGTACTTAAGCACTACTGCCCAAATTTTTACCAGAGCTAGAGCAAGTGTAAATTAGTCTACCCACCAAATTTCATAATTTTTGGAACAATGAAACTCAAGATATGATTTAAACAAATTTGCATGCAAACTAAAACATATTTCCAAAAACCTATTTAAATCTCCCAGAAACTAAACATCACATAGCAAACTCATATTTTTCTAAAATACTACACACCCTGTAGATCCCCACAAAATTTATCTCATAATTTTTGGGCAAGTAAAACCCTATATCTACATTTTTCCAAAGCTTAACAAAAACTGTGACAGAATAAAGAAAATGAATAAACCATATCGGATGCTGGGCCGGCCCGGAAAAACGACGTGGCCCACTTCGCGCGGCGCGGCCCACTCCCGCGCGCGGCCTGCTCGGGCTCCCGCCCGCGCGCGCGTGGCGCTGACATCGTGGGCCCGCAGGCCAGAGATAGAAGAGCGGAGGGGAGGAGACGGCCGCGACTCCGACGAGCTCTAGCTCGCCGACGACGGCGTCTCCGGTGACGGGAAGATCACCGACGGTTTCCCCGTGACTTTCCGCATCGACCAAACCTAGCTTGGCTGACCCTATCCCCACCTAGCTACGACGGCCATGGCGACGGCGGCCCGGTGATGGCGCACGGTGGTGCGGTGGTGAGCTCCGAGCACCAAGTGGTCACCGGAGGTGCGCATTCGCTTCCCAGAGCCAAGGCGGACCTAGCGAGATTTCTATTGAGGACCGAGGCAAGGTGGAGGAGCATGGCCGCGTACAAGCACCGCAGGCGGCGGTGCGCCGGTGAGCTCCGAGCGGGGGAAAAGCCGGCAATGCGCCCTTACCCTGCTCGGTTGCTCCAAAGGAGGGTTCGACGAGGTTCGGGAGGTGGTGACGGAGCTGTGGGCGTGGTGTATTGGCCGGTGGTGCGACGGTGAGCGCACACGGCGGCGGCGGAGCGCGCGGCACCGCAGGCGGCTCGATTATCTCCGCTCGGCGAGCTCAGGGCGAGAGAGAGAGAGGCAAAGGCGGGAGTGAGGCGGAGGCCGCGTCGTGGCGTTCAAGAAGCCCGCTCGGCCTGACCGGTGGGGCCAAGGCCGGCGTACGGTCGCCACCGCGCGCCCACGCGGCGGTCGCGGCCTGAGGCCGGTTGGCCACTTCCCCCCCTCTGCCCGATCTGAACTGCAACATAGGCAACACCACGTTGCAACATTTGCAACATTGACCACCCCCAAACAGCAGCAGCTTTCAAGCCCTGTAGCTCTAAAACCAGCCCAAATCACGAGATGAGCTAATTAACAAAGTTGTAGCTCATGAAATTCTCTACAACTTTGTCAATATGAGCTAAACCTGAATCGACATGTTTTGGGATTTACAGAGCCAGGAACAAAATCTGTTTTTGTGAAACAACAGAAAATCAGCAGCACGGTAAAGTGAAAATTTGGCCGGCTTAGGGACTAAATCAAGAATTGTGCTAATTGACAAAGTTGAAGCTTACAATTTTTACTACAACTTTGTTAATATGGACTTGAACTGGTTTTGCTTCTAAGCTAGTGATTCTGAGGGTTCAGTTTACATGACTTCACTAATTAGCATGGAAACACACTTAGGAGGGCAATTTAGTCACTTTGGTCAACATGAACATTGTTCCACTAATGATCCTAAGTGTAATTAAGGTGTTGTAAGGTATAATTAGCTACTCTACCCTTTAGTTACACCAACTACCTACTGTCACATGATGTGAATCAAACAAAACTTCAAAACAAATCACATTTGTTGCAACCACATGCATTAACATGAAATGATGCATGCTTATGCTCATGTAATGCAATGCAATTATGGAGCTAAACACCTGAGGTGTTACAGCCCTCCCCCTTATAAAAATCTCGTCCCGAGATTTGGAAAGCGTACCATTTTTCATAGAATTCCTTATAGCCATCCCGCAAATAGTCTTCCCGTTCCCATGTAGCGTCACTTTCACTACCCTGATTACTCCACATCACCTTATACCACTTAACCACTTTGCTTCTAGTTACTCGTTCCTGAGTATCTATCACCCGGACTGGCTTTTCTTCGTAAGTTAAATCAGACTCAAGCCTGATATCTCCTAACGGGACTCTTTCCTTAGGAACTCGAAGACACTTTTTGAGCTGAGATACATGGAAGACGTTGAATATGGCACTCATTTCAGGAGGTAACTGGATTTTGTACGCAACAGCTCCACTCTTGCCTATGATTTGGAAAGGACCCACGTATCTTGGCGCAAGTTTCCGCTTAACACCAAAACATTGGACACTCTTCATTGGAGAAACTTTCAGATACACGAAGTCTCCAACTTTAAACTCGAGTGGTTTTCTACGACGATCAGCATAACTTTTCTGTCTAGCTTGGGCTGCAGCCATATATTTTTGGATGGTACGGACTTGTTCCTCAGCTTCCTCAACAAAAGCAATACCATAAAATCTTCTCTCACCAGATTCTATCCAATTTAGTGGGGTTCTACACCTACGACCGTACAAAGCTTCGAATGGGGCCATCTTAATACTCTCTTGGTAACTATTATTGTACGAGAATTCGGCTAGAGGTAACCATTTTTCCCAAGAACCCTTGGATGATATTACACATGCCCGCAACAGATCTTCCAAGATTTGGTTAACCCGTTCCGTCTGTCCTGATGTCTGTGGGTGATAAGCAGAGCTTCTCACTAACTTGGTTCCCAGAAGGTGATGCAAGTGCTCCCAAAAACGAGCAGTGAACTGGGGACCACGGTCAGATATGATAGTACGAGGTATCCCATGGAGCCGGACTATCTGATTGAAGTACAACTCAGCATAGTCAGTAGGACGATAGTCCACTCTCACAGGAATGAAGTGAGCTGACTTGGTTAGGCGGTCCACAATTACCCAGATGGAGTTATGATTTTTGACAGTAGGAGGAAGTCCGACAATGAAATCCATACTTATCTCTTCCCATTTCCAACCTAGGATAGAAAGTGGTTGAAGCAACCCAGCTTTCATGTGCACAGCTTTAACTCTACAGCAGGTGTCACACCTAGCCACATATGCAACTATCTCTTTCCGCATCTTGGTCCACCAATAGTATGGCTTCAAATCATAATACATCTTATTGCTGCCAGGATGGATGGACAACTTAGAGGAGTGTGCTTCAGACATAATATCATTTCTAAGCTCTCGGTCCTTAGGCACAACTAACCTATCCTTGAACCATAGTACACCCTCTTCATCTACCCTGAACTGTGTAGTTTCTTGCTCTTTCATCTTATGCTTGATGTGGAATATACCAGTGTCAGTCTTTTGGAGCTCAATAATTCTGCTTTTGAGGGTACAACTGACAGTGATGTTGTACAAGACTGCTGGATGTAGAAGGCAAGATCGATGAAAATCAGTTTCAACTAGGAAATGGCAATGAGACTTACGGCTTAAAGCATCCGCAACCACATTTGCCTTGCCAGGATGATAGTGCACTTGAAGGTTATAATCTTTAATCAACTCGAGCCATCTTCTTTGACGCATATTTAACTCGGGTTGGGTGAAGATGTATTTGAGGCTTTTGTGGTCTGTGTAGATATTGCAAACATTACCCAGCAGATAATGCCGCCACACTTTCAAAGCATGAACGACTGCGGCGAGTTCTAAGTCATGCGTTGGATAATTCGCCTCATGTTTCCGAAGTTGTCGAGAGGTATATGCAATTACTCGGCCTTCCTGCATCAGAACACCTCCCAAACCTATGCCTGAGGCATCACAATAAACATCAAATGGTTTCTTGATATCCGGTTGTGCCAAAACCGGAGCTGAGGTTAGGAGGGTTCGCAGTTGGTGAAAAGCCGCATCACACTCAGGAGTCCAGACAAACCTGGTGTCTTTTTGTAGCAACCGAGTCATTAGCTTGGCTATTTTAGAGAAATCCGGGATGAAGCGACGATAATAGCCAGCCAAACCAAGAAAACTCCGGACCTCGTGAACCGAGATAGGGGCCTTCCAGTTCAGTACTTCTTGTACCTTGGCGGGGTCCACCATAATTCCTCCATCGGACAACACATGCCTAAGGAAAGGTACTTCTCGAAGCCAGAATTCGCACTTACTGAACTTTGTATATAGTTGATGTTCACGCAGTCTTGTGAGGACTATACGTAGATGTTCAGCGTGATCTTCCTCATTTACCGAATATATCAGGATATCATCAATAAATACCACCACAAACTTGTCCAATTCGGGCATAAACACCGAATTCATCAAGTACATAAAGTGTGCGGGGGCGTTGGTCAAGCCGAAAGACATAACAAGATACTCATAAAGACCATATCTGGTAGAGAAAGCTATCTTGGGAACATCTTCCGGGCGGATTTTAATTTGATGGTAGCCAGATCTTAGATCGATCTTGGAGAAAACTTTAGCTTTAGACAACTGATCGAATAAGATGTCGATGCGCGGTAGAGGGTACTTATTTTTGACAGTGACTGCATTGAGAGGTCTATAATCTACGCACATTCGCAATGACTGATCCTTCTTCTTTACAAAGATAGCAGGACATCCCCACGGCGACAAACTCGGACGAATTAACCCCTTCTTCAAAAGTTCGTTCAATTGCACCTTAAGTTCAGCTAACTCATTCGGAGGCATCCTATAAGGTCTCCTAGAGATGGGAGCCGTGCCAGGCAACAACTCAATTTTAAATTCCACATCTCGATCCGGAGGGAGCCCCGGCAAATCATCGGGAAAAACGTCCGGAAACTCATTTACTATGGGAATTTCAGCCAACGCCTTTGCTTGCACAGCATAAACTTCCCCAGACAAATCAACTTTTCTGGGAAGTTGTACCAGAAAACCCTTTTGATCTGTAGGATCTCTGAGCATAACTACCCAAGTGGATGTATCAATGAGTACCCCATTCTGACTCATCCAATTCATGCCCAAGATAACATCTATGCCTAAGCCCGACAAAACCACTAAGGCAAGCGAGTACTTTCGCCCTTCTATCTCAAGCTCAAGATTCCCCACTACTTTATTTGTGGAAATATTCCCACTTGCTGTGCTAATACAATAACCCCCACCTTCAACAGTATGCAATTTGTGTGCAAACTCTGATGCAAACTTAGGACTGATAAAGGAATGCGAAGCACCTGAATCAAAAAGTACCACTGCAGGGTGTTGGTCCACTAGGAACTTACCAGCAGTGACAACCTCACCAGATGGGATTTCCTCAATACTGTTATAATGAGCGTGCCCTTGACGGCCACCTTGGTTGACATTCTTCTTAGGGTAAGGGCAGTTCCTGGACCAATGGCCTGGCTTGTTGCAATTCCAGCAAGGCATGTTGCTAGGAGGGACACTGGAGCTGCCTTGGCCTGAATTACCCTTTGGCAGAGCCACTGTATATGCCTTGCGAAACTCAGTCTTCACTGGCGCCTTCTTTTGCGGAGGACGGAACTTAGCACTTGTGGCAGGAGGTCGAGGAGGAGCCCTCGGGGCAGCTGGAGCTCGAGACTGTGAAGCACCTGCCTCAAGTGCCCTCTTGCGGCTCTTAGAAGCAGTATAGATAGAGTTATTGTTCTCTTGAGTCAGAGCATCACTGATAAATTCATTGAAGGTAGTGCACTTGCTAGTGCCCATAGTCTTCATCAGCTTTGGGCCGAGGCCTCTTTTAAAGCTAGCAATTTTCTTGGAATCGGTATCCACAAACTCCGTGGCATACCTTGCCAGGTTGTTGAAGGATTGCAGATATTCAGTCAAACTTTTATTGCCCTGCGACAACCTCATAAATTCTGTGTGCTTGATAGCCATAAGACCTGGAGGAATATAGTTCCCACGAAATGCGGCCTTGAACTGGTCCCAAGCAATAGGGACATTTGCAGGCAGTGTGGAACGATAGTGGCTCCACCAAATACCCGCTGGACCATGTAGTTGGTGAGAAGCATATTCAGTCTTTAGCTCATCAGTCAAGCGAAGCAGACGATACTTTTGTTCAATAGTATTCAACCACTCATCAGCTTGCAGTGGTTCCTCCGCCTCCTTAAAGAGCAGAGGCTTAGTATCAAGAAAGTCCTTGAAATCACTGTACTGATTGGGTTCTGGGCCCTGGCGGCCATGACGAGCCTCCCGGTTGGCAAGCTGGCGCATAGCATCTGCCAGCATGTGCTGCCCTTCGACCACGGTCTGCATCAGATCAGCCGGGGTAGGTGGTGGCGGAGGGGGTGGCTGTTCCTCATCCTCATTGCCACGACCCCGACGGAGATTGTATGACATCTGCAAAATGCATAGCCAATGAGCACTAATGATGTGGGAAATTTGTAGATGAATTATTGTAAATATGTCAAACTGACTTCATGAAATAGACTTCTCAAAATACTCATGGCACAATAATTCATCACAACTGCACAATCCATTCAAGCAGACCAAATGGGCACAATCATGCGAGGGAGTCCAACAAGATGTACTTTGATAAAGGCTCACTCACAAGGAGCACAGCAGTTACTGAACCGTTTACGTTAAAAATCTACGTGATTTTTGATCTTTCGCCAGGTACTTGGATTCGATTTCAAAGTTTTTAGTGGACTGAGAAGGCTACTTCAAACTGACCACAAGGAGACTTCTTAACGGTAGAGTTCCATGGTGGATCATGACTAGCCACCTCGATACCAGCGCGTGCCAAGCAGCACAACCTTATGTCACGCGCCATAGGAGGCCCTCGGTTTCGTCGCGGCACCGAAGGGTGCTAATCGTGACACCATCATCGAACGCAACACAATAAGACATCCAATTGCGATCGAAATTAACAGGTTCCAACTAAACATCCAGGAAACATAGGGTTCGACCTTACATCCCAAAAGTCAAGTTATTACAAAGCCTCACTCCAACCCCAGGAGGCACAAAAGACGATCCTAACATCATAGCTACGTGATAACTACTCTAAGCATCGTCCTCAGAGTCGGTGTCAAGGATCTCCCCGCCGTCCTCATCACTAACAGGCTCTAACTCCTCATCTTCTTCTTCTTCTTCTTCTGGTGCTTCTTCTGGGGCTTCTTCTGGTGCGGCATCTTGGGGCCCATTGACCTCCACTTCATCATCATTTTTAGCCATGAAGATTCCCGAACCCATGTCATCATCTACGTTGATATTTCGAGGCAGCAGAGGATTTAGCTGGTTGTTCAGGCGGTGCACTTCTTCATGAAGATTGTCATTGTATTCTTCAGCATTCTCCAACTTTTGTTTGAGCTCAAACTGACGAGCTCTCAGAACGTTCTCCTCGTGCCAGGCTTCATCCCTCTGGTTCATGACACGGACCAGCATGCGTTGACAGTTGTGGTTTGCTACTGTCAATCTCTGGACTACAAGGGTTTCCTGGTCACGATCACGGATCACTTGCTCCAGTTGCTGACGCGCTGCATTTCTGGCAGCAGTCACTTCAGCCAACTCTGCCCTCAGCCTTTCCACCTCAGTAGGCTCAGGGCGGGGCTCACGTGGAGCGAGCTGGTGACGAGGTGCCCTGCCCCCAGTGGACTTGCGAGCGGTCCGCTTGGTACGTGCCATCTGTAGCAACAAGATACGACTTAAAGTGAGGATCATTTAGGGGATACGAAATTTAATTTAGTCGGGAGTACTGAAATTTTCAAGGAGGGAGTAAATGATATGTATGATATAATTAAACATGATGCATGCCCGTTCCGTACGCCCTCTCACCTTAGTAGAAACCTAAAGTTCTAACGCTAGGCGGTGGCATACATACGTTCTCTCATATAAGCGAAACTATCGTTCTACTCGTTACGCTGTTAGTGTACCTGCATAAAATCTCATTTCAGCCCAACAGTTTCCCAATATATGCACACAAGAAAGCAGTAATTTAAATACTTTCCATATACACATCCCCTGATGTATATACTTCAGTATCAAAGCTACCCGATATAAAGGTTCCCACAATTAAGTGCTTACATAATTACACGGTTTAAACATGTAAGTATGCAAGTCACCAAAACTACTCTCCCCTAGATCGCCGGTTGGACGATCATGCTCTCACAACTCACAATTACCAGAGCGTCGAGGCAATTGATCCATACATTACCACCCAAGTGGATGGCATCCATACAATATCACGCCATATGGACGACGAAACAAAAACAAACAAGGCCCCCAAGTTAGTCTTTATAATAAGCCACCTAAGAGTCCTTATTTGGGCTAAGGGATGTGATCACTGGCATACCTAAAAAATATTTTTTTAGTGTTTTAACCCTTTTTCATAATCAAATACTTTTGTTTTTAAATACTCGTACGATGTGTTTAATGTTGAATTATGCTCCGGTACCAGCTGTAACAGAACCGACCAAATTATAAGAGCACAAGTACAAAAACAAGCACCGAAGTGCTCAAATTTTCGAACTTGAGCCCATATAATCCCGGTAGTCAATCGAAACCACGAAGGATTTCAAACCAACTTGCTTACAACCAGGATCGCATCATTCAACATACAACATCATACGTTACATTTCACAAGTAGTTCTGAAATAAGTTTACACACACGGAGTCGCAATTATTACAAACCAAGTTTATAAAGTAGCGGAAGCAAACACACACCAGTTGTTTAACTACTGCCAGTCTTGTTGATCGACAACCCGCAAAAGCATCAGGAAAGTACATAAAAGATGATCACGCCCTAGTGATCTAGTCTTCGTCACCCGCAGGGTGGAGACAATTTTTGCAGAAGCCTTGGTAGAGAATATCATCTGCAACAGGAGGGAATAAACCCTGAGTACTGGAATGTACTCAGCTAGACTTACCCGTCGAAAACCAGAAATAAGATGACACCAAGGATTATGCAAGGCTCACACAAGAGGCTAGCTGACATCACATTTTGCATAAAGGCATAAGTAATTAAAACTCTTATAACTTGTACTAGCAGTTCTTTTTAGCATTTACCTGTCATCTATCTTAGCACCTATACTAAACATGCACTTCATTATAATCAAACAATTATCATCATTATATCCAGAGCAGGTATGAATTGTGGCAACATTGTATCATTCCCTTAACCACCAGTTCATTTAATGAGATCTACGTTGCCGCTGCTCAAGTCAAGTGCTCACTAACCGGGAGCGACGGCGATTCGAATCGAATTCCTATCCAGCTGGAGGGGTATTTCTAACACTCACCGAGTCACGCCTGGCGAGGGCTGCTCAGGTCATCTTTTGTATAGTTCAGGAATCGCGGGCCCGAATAATGTCGCATCCCCAAGGGCGACATTCTGCCAGGTGCTAGGGACTCTAACCCCCCCTTGGTCTCACGCTAATGTCCCCAAACACATCCTTTCTCTCCTCCAAGATGCAACCTACCATTCGATTCCCGGCCTGAACCATACTACTCGACTTCGCGGTCGGAACGGCTTATTCGGCCAACTAAGTGTTAGACTGCGTTCAACATGACTCAAGGACGTACAGCGAATCGGTCCTTAAATGACTCAAACGGGCATGGCTCCACACCCAAGACGTGAAGTGTCTTGTGGCTGTACTATCGAACTCCCGCCCGGTCTCAATTTCACTTTTAAAGCATGGTTCCATCCACGATAGCCATAAAGCCACTCGTGACTCCTTCCTACATCTCGCGGATGACCGGAAATCACCCGACTTCTACCGTACTAAGCAGGGCTAAGCATAGACATGTGCCTAAACCTAATATAGGAGTAAGTACGATATCTGGATAAGGACAGGTATAATGCAACAATTGTTTTCATACAACTCCTACAACTTAATGCATTAAACAATTAAAAGTACTCAAGATAGATTTATAAATTGATGGGTTCAGCATGCACCGGGGCTTGCCTTTCAGAAAGGTCGAAGGCCGGTGGTCAGGACACTCAGGCAAGTCTTCAGCGGCGTCTCCTCCGCCGACTGGTTCCGCTGGCTCCTCTGGCTGGTCCTGGATTTCCTCCGGAATCACTGGCTCGAACTCAAGGAGTGTTATCCCCTCCGGAACACCTATTGCATGAGTGCACAATAAATATCATGGGTGCATAATGGTGCAACATGCTCGGGATGAAATGCATTTCAGAAATAAAAACAATAATCTAATCGAGTTACTTTATCAGTACGTGCAAATCTCTTCTCCGGTGGAGAAGTACTTACCTAATCTACTCAACCTAAGGTATAGTTGTTCATCTTCGGTTAAGGCCCTAACACCTAACAAACATAAGAGTGACATTATTTAGGTTACCACATCCAATCCCAAAATATCACAGTAAGACATTCTGGACAGCAGCTACTTGTTTCTAACATAACTGGAGATTCCCAACTCCAAAAGATATGGTCTAAGACAATCTGGAAAGCTTATGAAATGCATCACAAAATATTTTCAGACCACAACACTTAATTCTAAAGTTTACCTAGTCGAAATTCCAAAGTTCCAGAATCTGTCCTCCCCAAACAGAGAGCAGCAAATTCTGGACTGTCACTTAAAACAGCAATAACTCCTAAACTACTAAGCCAAATGCTCCCAAATTTTGACACAAGCTAGTTTATCAAGTTTACTACAATTTTGGTATTCACAAGTTTTCCAGCAAACACTTTTATTAAGGTTCAAACCTAAAGATACTACCAGCTGTCCAGAAAACCTAGAATTGCAAAGATTAAATATTTATTTATGTGGCAAACATCCCATAAGACCAAACTAATGTTACCACAAGTTCACATAGGTCACAAAAACACCAGAAAGTAAGGTTGGCCCACCTACAATATTTATTTAAACTCATTTCTTAATTTACTTAAGTAATTAAGTGGAATTTCAAACATATATGTAAACTGCTCCTAAAATTCTACAAAAATTACAGGACACTCTTTGACCCAAAAAGAAGCTACTGTAAAAATTTGAACTAAATTTATCTCCGCTCGGCGAGCTCAGGGCGAGAGAGAGAGAGGCAAAGGCGGGAGTGAGGCGGAGGCCGCGTCGTGGCGTTCAAGAAGCCCGCTCGGCCTGACCGGTGGGGCCAAGGCCGGCGTACGGTCGCCAACACGCGCCCACGCAGCGGTCGCGGCCTGAGGCCGGTCGGCCACTTCCCCCCTCTGCCCGATCTGAACTGCAACATAGGCAACACCACGTTGCAACATTTGCAACATTGACCACCCCCAAACAGCAGCAGCTTTCAAGCCCTGTAGCTCTAAAACCAGCCCGAATCACGAGATGAGCTAATTAACAAAGTTGTAGCTCATGAAATTCTCTACAACTTTGTCAATGTGAGCTAAACCTGAATCGACATGTTTTGGGATTTACAGAGCCAGGAACAAAATCTGTTTTTGTGAAACAACAGAAAATCAGCAGCACGGTAAAGTGAAAATTTGGCCGGCTTAGGGACTGAATCAAGAATTGTGCTAATTGACAAAGTTGAAGCTTACAATTTTTACTACAACTTTGTTAATATGGACTTGAACTGGTTTTGCTTCTAAGCTAGTGATTCTGAGGGTTCAGTTTACATGACTTCACTAATTAGCATGGAAACACACTTAGGAGGGCAATTTAGTCACTTTGGTCAACATGAACATTGTTCCACTAATGATCCTAAGTGTAATTAAGGTGTTGTAAGGTATAATTAGCTACTCTACCCTTTAGTTACACCAACTACCTAGTGTCACATGATGTGAATCAAACAAAACTTCAAAACAAATCACATTTGTTGCAACCACATGAATTAACATGAAATGATGCATGCTTATGCTCATGTAATGCAATGCAATTATGGAGCTAAACACCTGAGGTGTTACATTAGGGCCTTAACTGAAGAGGAACAATTATACATTAGGTTGTGTAGAGTAGGTAAGTACTTCTCTACCGGGGAAGAGATTTGCATGTAATGTGAAGTAATTTGAATAGAGTACTTAAATTGCGGAAATGCATTCCATTCCGAGCATGTTGCATCCATTATGCATTCATGAGATTTATTGTGCATTCATGCAATAGGTGTACCGGAAGGAGTGACACTCCTCGGATTCGAGGTAGCGTGTCCGGAGGAAGATCAGGAGCAGCCGAGGGAGCCCGAGGACCCAGCCGGCGAAGGAGTGCCCGCAGACGACCTACCTGAGTGCCCAGATCACCGCCCGTCCTCTTTTCTAAAAGGCAAGCCCCGGTGCATGCTGACCCAATTGTTTCAAATATAAATCTTGAGTACTTTTACTTGTTTACTGCATTAAGTTGTAGGAGTTGTATGGAAACACTTGTTGCATTACACCTGTCCTTGTCCAGATATCTTACTTAAACCCGAAATTAGGTTTAGGCACGTGTCAATGCTTAGCCCTGCTTAGTCCGGTAGAAGTCGGGTGATTTCCGGTCATCCGCGAGATGTAGGAAGAGGTCACGAGTGGCTATGTTGGCTATCGTGGATGGTACCATGTCCAAAAATGAATTTGAGACCGGGCGGGAGTTCGATAGTGCAGCCGCAAGACACTTCACGTCTTGGGTGCGGAGCTATGCCCGTCTGAGTCGTTTAAGGACCAATTCGCTGTACGTCCTTGAGTCTTGTTGAACACAGTCTAACACTTAGTTGGCCGGATAAGCCGTTCCGACCGCGAAGCCGAGTAATTCGGTTCAGGACGGGAGTCGAATGGTAGATCGCATCTTGTAGGAGAGAAACGTTGTGCTTGGGGACATTGGCATGAGACCAAGGGGGGGTTAGAGTCCCTAGCACCTGGTAGAGTGTCAACCTTGGGGATGCGGCATCATTCGAACCCACGACTCCTGAATCGTACGAAAGGTGGCTTGTGCGACCCTGGCAGGGGCCTGCGCGGTGAGTGTTAGAAATACCCCTCCAGCTAGATAGGAATTCGATTCGAATCGCCGTCGCTCCCGGTTAGTGAGCACTTGACTTGAGCAGCGGCAACATAGATCTCATTAAATTAATCAGATGGTTAAGTGAATGATATAATGTTGCCACAAATTTATACCTGCTATGGATATAATAATATTATTGTTTGATTATACTCAAGTGAATGTTTAGTACATGTGCTCAGATAGATGACAGGTAACTCTAAAAATAAATGCTAGTACAGGTTAAAAGAGTTTAAATTACTTATGCTTTTCCGCAAAGGTAATGTCAGCCAGCTCCACTTATGAAAGCCTTACATGATCCTTGGTGTCTCTTATTTTCCGTTTCGACGGGTAAGTCTAGCTGAGTACATTCCTGTACTCAGGGTTTATTCTCTCCTGTTAAAGATGACATGCTTTATCAGGGCTTCTGCAAGACCTGCCTCCACCCCGCGGGTGACGAGGACTAGATCACTCGGGCGTGATCGTCTGTTAGTTCCTTTCCTTAATGCTTTTGTGAGATGGTGATCTGTAATACTGGCAGTAGTATTTGAACTAAGTTTGTAATAATTTGCGACTCCGTGTGTTGTAAGCGAACTTCCAAACTACTTGTGAAATGTAACGTGTGATGTGTATGTTGAATGATGCGATCTTGGTTGTAAAAGAGTTAGTTTGAAATCCTTCGTGGCTTCGATTGACTACCGGGATTATATGGGCTCAAGTTCAAAAATTTGAGCGTTTCGGCGCTTGGTTTTGTACTTATTCTCTTATAATTTGGTCGGTTCTGTTACAGCTGGTATCAGAGCAGAATTCAATATTAAACACATCATACGAGTATTTGAAAACAAAAGTGTTTGTTTGCGAAAGGTGTTAAAAATCTGAAAAATTATTTCTATAAGTATGCCAGTGATCACATCTCTTAGCCCAATAAGGACTCTTAGGTGGCTTATTAAAAGACTAACTTGGGGGTTTTGTTTGTTTTTGTTTCGTTGTCCATACGGAGTGATATTGTATGGATGCCATCCTCTTGGGTGGTAATGTATGGATCAAACACCTCGACGCTCTGGTAAGTGTGAGCTGTGAGAGCATGATCGTCCAACCGGCGGTCTAGGGGAGAGTAGTTGTGGTTATTTGCATACTTACATGTTCAAACCATGTAATTATGAAAGTACTTAATTTGGGGTATATCTGACAGGTAGTTGTGATACTGAAGTATATACATCAGGGATGTGTATGTGGAAAGTATTTAGCTTACTGCCTACTTGTGTGCTTATATTGGGGAAACTGTTGGGCTGAAATGAGATTTTTTGCAGGTACACTAACAGCGCAAACAAGTAGACCGATAGTTTCACCTATATGAGAGAACGTATGTATGCCACCGCCTAACGTTAGAAGTTTATGATTCTACTAGGGTGAGAGGGCGTATAGAACGTGCATGCATCATGTTTAATTCATGTCATACATTGCATTTTACTCCCTCCTTAAAAATTTCGATGGTCTCGACTAAATTAAATTTAGTATCCCCTAAATTATCCTCACTGTAAGTCCTATCTTGTGCTACAGATGGCTCGCACCAAGAGGACCGCTCGCAAGTCCACTGGAGGCAGGGCACCTCGTCACCAGCTTGCTCCCCGTGAGCCCCGCCCTGAGCCCACCGAGGCGGAAAGGTTGAGGGCCGAGTTGGCTGAGATGACTGCCGCTAGAAATGTGGCTCAGCAGCAGCTGGAGCAGGTGATACATGACAGAGATCAGGAGACACTTGTGGTCCGGAGGTTGACTGTGGCAAATCGCAACTATCAGTGCATGCTGGTCCACGTGATGAATCAGCAGGATGAAGCCTGGCACGAAGAGAACGTCCTGAGAGCTCGTCAGGTGGAGCTTGAGCAACGGATTGAAGCTGTAGAAGAATACAATGACAATCTTCATGAGGAAGTGCACCGCCTAAACAATCAGCTCAATCCTCTGCTTCCTCATAACAATGACGAGGATGAGGAGATGGGCTCTGGAGTCTTCATGGCTGAAGAGGATGATGACATGGAGGTCAATGGGCCATAGGATGTTCCACCAGAAGAAGAAGAAGGAGAAGATGAGGAGTTAGAGCCTGTTAGTGACGAGGATGGCGGGGAGATCTTCGACACTGACTCCGAGGACGATGCTTAGAGTAGTCATTGACTAGCTATGACGCTAGAGTTATCTTTTGTGCCCTCCATGTGTGGGAGTGAGGCTTTGTAATAACTTAGCTTTTGGGATGTAATATCGAACCCTATGTTATCCTGGATGTTAGTTTGAACGTGTTAAATTTCGGTCACCATTGGATATCTCATAGTGTTGTGTTCGGTGATGGTGTCACGATTAGCACCCTTCGGTGCCATGATGAAACCGAGGGCCTCCCGTGGCGCACGACATAAGGCTATGCTGCTTGGCACGCTGAAAGGTCTAGATGGCTAGAGGGGGGTGAATAGCCTTTTAAAAATTTCTACAAAGACAAGCTAAACAAGTTTATCAATATAACAAATTGGCGAGATGCGAGTTTTGCTTAGCCTATGGGGTGTTTGCAAGCCACCTATTCAATTCACAATTATAGTATTTGCACTCAACCGGACAAGTCAAACCGAGAAGGTAAAAACAACTACAACTAGCAAGCTACACAAAAGAACTATTCTAGCAAAGCTAACTAGCTAGCAAAGATAACTAAGAAGATAAAGCGGAGTTAAGTTAGGAGAGTTTTACCGAGGGGCGAAGTATTGAGCCAACCAATATAATCAACAATGAATACCAAGATAACCGAACACCGGGATCAATCAATCACAATATGAAAGTGATGACACAAAGATTTATCCCGAGGTTCACGTGCTTGCCGGCACGCTAGTCCCCGTTGTATCCCTCTTCACCACGTGGTTCGGTGGCTAATCGGTCTCACACCGAGCCTCTCAAAAGGCACCACAAGAACCTACCAAATGGCAAAAGGTTGCAATGACACGAGCAATATACTAACGTTGCCTTTGGCGCTTCGCCGAGGTAGGCACAAACCCCTCACAATCACCGGAGGTGGCCAAGAACAATCACCAACTCTTGCCAATGCCTCCAAGCTGCTCCAAGCCGTCTAGGTGGCGGCAACCACCAAGAGAAACAAGAATCCCGCAGCAAATCAACCACCAAGTGCCAACTAGATGCTATCTCACAATGCAAATGCACTTGGATCACTCAATCTCACTTCGAATATGCAAAGAAGCAAGAGAGATGAGTGGGAGGGGAGTTGCTTAGCTCAAAGTGCTCACAAGTATGTCAAATGTTTGAGAGATGTCCGAGAGCATAAGCCTTGAGCCGGCCAACGAGTATTTATAGACGTACCCCTTCGAATATAGCCGTTAGAAACTTAAACAGCCGAAATCGGGCTGACCGGACGCGCTGGTCCAACTGACCGGACGCGCCGGTCGCCCAACGGCTAACTCGTGAAGTACTGACCGGACGCGCTGGTCCAAACGACCGGACGTGCTGGTCGCCCAACGGCTAATTGCGAAACAATGACCGGACGTGCTCAACGCGCAGACCGGACGCACTGCGAACGACCGGACGCGCTAGTCCCGTGAATGACCGGACGCGCTGGTCGCTTGAGCAGCGCTCAACGAAACAACGATCGGACGCGCTGAAGGAACATGACCGGACGCGACAGTGCCAGCGTCCGGTTACAGTCCAGTAAGCTCCCTGAACGACCGGACGCGTCCGATCATCAGTGACCGGACGCGCCTCACGTCCGATCATCGAACTGCAAAACGCGCAGACACTGAACACTGACCGGACGCGTCCGGTCATGCAAGGACCGCGTCCGGTTCAGCGTCCGATCAACTCTGTGACCTCCGTTCGCCTCCGTTTCTTTTCCGGACTTCCGGCGTAGTGGAAAATAGTCATTTCAACTTCTCGAAAATGCTTGAATCCTGCCTCGCAAGCTCGGCGGGAGGGAGAGAGGAACCCAAACCCTCTCTACCGCTCAAACTCCACCGCCGTCGCAAACGTGCTAACACCACCAAGTGATCTCGTCATGTGTGAGTGTGTTAGCATTTTCACAATCATTTTCCGAGGCGTTATTAGTTCTATCCAAATGCATATGATCATGAAATGCACATCTAGAGGCACTTAGGAGTTCAATAGCCGCGTCATTCCTCTCTTTATAGTACGGCTATCTATCCTATAATGTAACCACACCCACTAGGTGTCTTGGTTACTAAAACACAACCCTTAAGCATATACCTTTGCCTTGATCACGTAGGGTTGCATCCAAATCCAAGTGTGGCCATCATGATCACCATGTCCATCTTGCCACCAACCTTGGAATGTACTAATCCTCATATGCTACATACAACTTAGGCATAGGATTAGTACTTAGGCATTGTCACTAATTACCAACACCAAACATAGGACTTTCAATCTCCCCCTTGTTGGTAATTGGTGACAAACCTTTCACAAAGATATTATGATAAAATTTTGATTTAACCCATGTCACATTGTCCAAGTATATTACCATGTGTAAGAATTATGGACATGTGATCATGAATTCAAATTGATAGCAATGGCTCCCCCTACATGTATGCTATATGTTTGGATTTTGGAAGCATACATGTTAGATAGGAAAGATTAGGAGCATTGACTACCAATAGGTGCTAAGTGTTTAAGATTATAGACCTTTGAAGCGTGATACCATCGGAGTAGCGATAAACACCATCTTAGCACCTTTTGTAGTTAGATTCCACTTGGAAAAACACAAACATAACTAGAAACCTCGTGAGATCAACATTATAAGCAAGGCTCTAGTACCACTTTGAAAAACATGAAGCAAGAAAAATCTAACTACTTCCTATTCATGCTAGTACCTTAATGCAACATTCAAATTATACTAGCAAGTCACCACACAAGCAATGTATCGGAGAAAACGGAATGCATAACTATGCATCATACAAATGACGTGCACATGTAAATGCAACATTCATGCTTAAGAGCTTGCTCCCCCTACTTATGTGCTCAAAATTTTAGTTGATCCCCTTCTTTTATCAATTCTCCCCCTTTAGGATCTATCTTTGTGAACAACATTTTCTCCCCCACAACATTTTCTTCCCCTTTGAGTTCTATCTTTGTGAACAATATTTTCTCCTCCTTTGGCACCAATTGACCACAAGGAGCAAACTTTAGATAGATTATCATGTTGAAATATGGGGTGAGGATCAAGTTCAAGAATCAACCTAGATTGCTTGCATAAATAAAATACTTCGGTTTGATCCAAGGGCAAGCTTCTTCACACCTCCCTGGAAGGGTTATCATGCACCATGTTGAAGCAAATATTTAGACAAGTTTTCTAGATTAAACACTTAGGATCACAAGCTACTTAAACAAGTTATATGCTACCACTAGATCATACAAGTCATGGAAACAATAGTGATACCATATAAACTTCAAATTCATTTGATTTTCATGAATGAGCCTAGAACATATAAATTATGACTAGATGCACTAAACAAGTCCTTAGCATAGAATGTATGACATGTCAACCAATTGTACCTTGGGGCTCGAAGGAGAGGCATGTCATATATGGGGTGCATCAACTCATGTTGGAGAAGTCAAGTATGTTCAACTCATTCTTTAGCTTGTGAAATCTCTTCTCATCAAGTGGCTTGGTGAATAGATCGGCTAATTGATCTTCGGTGCCCACACTCTCAATAGCAATGTCACCCTTTTGTTGATGATCTCTAATAAAGTGATGGCGAACATCAATATGCTTTGTTCTTTGATGTTGAACCGGATTGTTGGTTAGCTTCATGGCACTTTCATTGTCACATAGCAATGGCACATTCTTGAAATTGATTCCAAAATCCTTCAATGTTGCCTTCATCCACAAGATTTGTGCACAACAACTACCTGCGGCGATGTATTCGGCCTCGGCGGTAGATAGTGCAATACTATTTTGCTTCTTGGATGACCATGAGACAAGTGATCTTCCCAACAATTGACAAGTCCCTGAGGTGCTCTTTCTCTCAACTTTGTCATCGGCATAGTCAGAATCCGAATAACCAACTAGCTCAAAACTAGCACCCTTGGGATACCACAATCCAACATCTTGTGTATGCTTCAAGTACCTCAATATTCTCTTTGTTGCCTTCAAATGACTTTCTCTTGATGAGGCTTGAAATCTTGCACACATGCATACACTAAACATCACATCAGGCCTTGATGCCGTCACATAGAGTAGGCTACCAATCATTGATCTATATAGCTTTTGATCCACCATGTTGCCACTCTTGTCACTATCCAAGCTTCCACTAGTGCCCATTGAAGTTGTAATACTCTTTGCATCTTCCATGCCAAACTTCTTGAGCATATCTTTGATGTACTTAGTTTGGCTCACAAATGTACCTTCTTTCATTTGTTTGATTTGAAGTCCAAGAAAGAAACTAAGTTCACCAATCATTGACATTTCAAATTCCTTGGCCATCATTTTTCCAAACTCATCACAATAATCTTGATTGGTTGAACCGAATATGATATCATCAACATATATTTGCAACACAAACAAGTCTTTCTCAATCTTCTTGGTGAATAGTGTTGTATCAACTTTGCCCATGACAAATCCTTTGGATAGCAAGAAGTCCCTCAATCTTTCATACCATGCTCTAGGTGCTTGCTTCAATCCATATAAAGCTTTTCTCAACTTGTATACATGATTGGGTTTCTTGTCATCTTCAAAACTGGGAGGTTGCTCCACATACACCTCCTCTTGAATGTACCCATTGAGAAATGCACTCTTTACATCCATTTGATATAGCTTGATATTGTGAGCACAAGCATAGGCAAGTAAGATCCTAATTGCTTCCAATCTTGCAACCGGGGCATAAGTTTCACCAAAGTCAAGACCCTCTATTTGTGTGTAACCTTGAGCCACTAGTCTTGCTTTGTTCCTTACTACTATCCCATCTTGATCTTGCTTGTTGCGAAAGACCCATCTTGTTCTAATGACATTGTGATCCTTAGGCGTCTCAACTAGTTCCCATACTTCATTTCTCTTGAAGTTGTTGAGCTCTTCATGCATTGCATTTACCCAATCCGGATCTCTCAATGCTTTATCAATGTCCTTGGGTTCTTCCATTGACACAAAAGAAGAGTGACCACAAAATGATGTCAATCTTGATCTAGTTTGAACTCCTCTTTGTATGTCACCAATGATGGAATCCAATGGATGGTCTCTTGCAATGTTAGTTGGTTGAAGCACTTGGACTTGATTACTTGGATGTTGATGTTGATCATGAGTTGAAGATGATGAACTAGCCACTTGTTGATCTTGTTGCACTTGAGATGATGTACTAGCTTGATTTTGCATTAGAGAACCACTAGCTTGAGTGATTGGACTTTGGAGCACTTGATCTTTGTTGTCATCTACATCAATCACTTGCTTTGGTCTAATATCACCAATATCTATTTCTTTCATAGCATTGGTCAATTGAGTTCCTCTCACATCATCCAAGTTATCTTCTTCATCTTGAGAACCATTTGTTTCATCAAACTCAACATCATGCACTTCTTCAAGTAAACCACTAGCTAAATTCCAAACTCTATAAGCTTTGCTAGTAGTTGAGTAACCAAGTAGGAAGCCTTCATCATATTTCTTCTCAAACTTGCTCAATCTAGTGCCCTTCTTCAAGATGTAGCATTTGCAACCAAATACCCGAAAGTATGCAATGTTGGGCTTTCTTCCATTTAAGATCTCATATGGTGTCTTCTCTAGGAACTTGTGGCAATAGAGGCGGTTGCTATAGAAGTAAGCCGTGTTGATTGCTTCGGCCCAAAATGAATGACTCACATTATACTCATTCAACATTGATCTTGCCATATCAATTAAGGTTCTATTCTTCCTCTCAACTAAGCCATTTGATTGAGGTGTATACTTGGCCGAGAATTGATGTTTGATTCCAAGCTCATCACATAGCTCATCAACTCTTGTGTTTCTAAACTCACTTCCATTGTCACTTCTCACTTTCTTGATTGTGGTTTCAAACTCATTTTGCACTCTCTTGATGAACTTCTTGAATATGTCAAATATATCACTTTTATCCCCAAGAAAGAATACCCATGTGTATCTAGTGAAATCATCCACAATCACAAAGCCATACTTGTTGCCACCAATGCTTGTGTATGTAGTTGGCCCAAATAGATCCATGTGCAACAACTCAAATGCCTTGGAAGTACTCATAATGCTCTTCAATGGATGAGTGTTGCCCACTTGCTTTCCAGCTTGACATGCTCTACATAGCTTATCCTTCTCAAATGTGACATCCTTCAAGCCTCTAACTAAGTCATGCTTCACTAACTTGTTCAATTGCTTCATGCCAACATGACCAAGTCTTCTATGCCATAACCAACCCATACTTGATTTGGTGAGCAAGCATGTTGATAGTTGAGTGTCACTAGCATTGAAATCAACCAAGTATAGATTCTCATATCTAAAACCTTTGAAGATCAAATTTGAGCCATCAACGCTAACTATCTCCACATCATCAACACCAAATATGCACTTGAAACCGAGATCACACAATTGTGCAACCGAGAGAAGATTGAAGTTCAACTTTTCAACTAAGAGCACATTAGAAATGCTATGATCATTTGAGATTGCAATCCTTCCAAGAGCCTTTACATCACCCTTGCTATTGTCACCAAATGTGATGCTATCAATGCCACAATCATTTGATTTGAGAGAGTTGAACATTCTTGAATCACCGGTCATATGTTGAGAGCACCCACTATCAAGCACCCAATGCCTTCCTCTGGCCTTGTAATTTACCTACAAAACAATTTAATGTCTTTTAGGTACCCATACTTGCTTGGGTCCTTGGAGGTTAGTCACTAAGCTCTTTGGTACCCAAATGGCCTTCTTCTTTGGGCCCATAATTGGTGTACCAACAAACCTAGCATGCACACCTTTCTCACCCTTGGTAAGCACATAACAAGAATCAAAAGGAATATAAGGTACATTAGCATTTTTCTTGTTCTTGTTCATTTTATTGCAATTAATCTCTAGATGCCCAACTTGCTTGCATCTATTGCAATAACGACCATTGCCCTTCACAAAGCGAGACTTTGGAGTAGCAAAGGCCGCCTTGCCCTTCTTGGGAGTATAGCCCAATCCCTCTTTGTTAAGAGAGAACCTTTGGCTACCCAAGTATTTTAGCAAGCGGGCATCCCCACCATAGGCGTTGCCTAATGCGCAGGTGAGATTATCCACCTCTCTCTTGAGAGTCTCAACCACAAGTGATGAATCACTAGTAGTAGAGGTAGAGTTGGTTGTGGTGGATGATGATGAGCTACATGAAGCATTAGTAGGACTAACAAATAAAGAATCATCAATAATATCACATGTTAGTCCAATATCACAAGTGACAATTACTTGCTCCTCCTTAGCTTCCTTCATTAACTTCTCCAACTTAAGGTCCTTTTCCTTGATGAGCTCAAGTAGAGTGGAGTGGGCTTCCTTAAGCCTAGTGTGAGCAATTTCAAGATCCTCGTGGTCTTCCTTTAGACACTCACGAGAAGCCTCTAGCTCATCAAAGGATTTCCTAAGAGCTTTGAGCTCTTGTTCAATTCCTTTGCACTCCTTACTTTTTTTAGAGCAACAAGTTCCTCCATCAAGGCATCATTTTCATTGCTCTTGGTAATGAGCTCTTGTTCCAAGATTTTGTATTTCTTGGTTGTCCTCTTGTAGCCCTTGCTCATTTGATCTATTATGCCTAATAGATCATCCTTGGAGTAGTTCTCATCCTCCTCATCATCACTCCTACAATCATCACTAGCACAAGAATCATCATCACTATCATCATGTTTTACCTTGGTAGGCTTGGCCATAAGGCATGTTGATGTAGTGTCGAAGATGGATGGCTTGTTGGAGAGGGCGATATTTGCAATGGCTCGCCGAGTGATCCTCTCATCATCACTAGAGCTTTCATCATCATCACTATCGGAGTTGTCACTATCCCAAGTGACTACATAACCACCACCCTTCTTCTTCTTGTTGAAAGTGAAGCTCTTCTTTGCTTTCTTCTCATTCTCTTTCTTATCCTTCTTGTTCTTCTTGAGCTTCAAGTCCCCATTATGAAATCTCTTATCTTCATAGGGGCAATCCGCCACTATGTGATCGGGGCTATTGCAATTGTAGCAAAGGGTCTTTGCCTTTATAGTGTCTCTCCTCTTCCTTGCCCCATATCCTCTCTTCTTCATGAACCTTCCCATCTTGTGCACAAGGAGGGCCATGGTCTCATCATCGAATGGATCATCATCATCACTTTCCACCTTGCTCTTGCCCTTAGAGGATGAAGCCTTGAATGCAATGGGCTTCTCTTGCTTGACCTTGGTCTCCTTCTTCTCTTCTACCTCATCTTCATCAACATTGTATTGGGCATCGGTCATTATATCTCCAAGCACATTGGTTGGTTTGACCTTGTCCAATCCCTCTCTAAAGATCATTCTTCTCAAGGTGGCAAACTTCTTGGGTAAGCACATCAAGAACTTGTGTGAGAAGTCCTTGTCCTCAACCTTCTCCCCAAGCCCCTTGAGATCATTGACAATGACTTGGAGCCTATAGAACATCTCTGGGATGGATTCATCATCCTTCATCTTGAATGTGGAGAACTTGTCCTTGAGCATATATAGTTTGGCACTTTTTATCGTTGAAGTGCCTTCATATGTTTCTTCAAGCCTTATCCAAAGCTCATTTGCCTTTTCAAGATCTTTGATTTGCTCAAATACTTTATCATCAATGGCACAATAGATTGTGTCAAGTGCCGCCATATTGCATTGTTTGTTGATGCGGTCATTGGGAGTGAGGTTTTCCTCATCAAGAATGACGTATCCTTCTTTGGTCACATCCCAAACCTTCTCATGTATATTGCCTAGATATTGCTTCATCTTCCTTTTCCAATGATCAAAGGAAGAGACGCCATCAAAGAATGGAGGCTTGCCATTAACATGATTGAACATAACTTGAGCCATCTTACACCGAGGTTGTTAAGCCTTACAAACGGTGACCACGGCTCCGATACCACTTGAAAGGTCTAGATGGCTAGAGGGGGGTGAATAGCCTTTTAAAAATTTCTACAAAGACAAGCTAAACAAGTTTATCAATATAACAAATTGGCGAGATGCGAGTTTTGCTTAGCCTACAGGGTGTTTGCAAGCCACCTATTCAATTCACAATTCTAGTATTTGCACTTAACCGCACAAGTCAAACCGAGAAGGTAAAAACAACTGCAACTAGCAAGCTACACAAAAGAACTATTCTAGCAAAGCTAACTAGCTAGCAAAGATAACTAAGAAGACAAAGTGGAGTTAAGTTAGGAGAGTTTTACCGAGGGGCGAAGTATTGAGCCAACCAATATAATCAACAATGAATACCAAGATAACCGAACACCAGGATCAATCAATCACAATATGAAAGTGATGACACAAAGATTTATCCCGAGGTTCACATGCTTGCCGGCACGCTAGTCCCCGTTGTGTCCCTCTTCACCACGTGGTTCGGTGGCTAATCGGTCTCACACCGAGCCTCTCAAAAGGCACCACAAGAACCTACCAAATGGCAAAAGGTTGCAATGACACGAGCAATATACTAATGTTGCCTTTGGCGCTTCGCCGAGGTAGGCACAAACCCCTCACAATCACCGGAGGTGGCCAAGAACAATCACCAACTCTTGCCAACGCCTCCAAGCTGCTCCAAGCCGTCTAGGTGGCGGCAACCACCAAGAGAAACAAGAATCCCACAGCAAATCAACCATCAAGTGCCAACTAGATGCTATCTCACAATGCAAATGCACTTGGATCACTCAATCTCACTTCGAATATGCAAAGAAGCAAGAGAGATGAGTGGGAGGGGAGTTGCTTAGCTCAAAGTGCTCACAAGTATGTCAAATGTTTGAGAGATGTCCGAGAGCATAAGCCTTGAGCCGGCCAACGAGTATTTATAGACGTACCCCTTCGAATATAGCCGTTAGAAACTTAAACAGCCGAAATCGGGCTGACCAGACGCGCTGGTCCAACTGACCGGACGCGCCGGTCGCCCAACGGCTAACTCGTGAAGTACTGACCGGACGCGCTGGTCCAAACGACCGGACGTGCTGGTCGCCCAACGGCTAACTGTGAAACAATGACCGGACGTGCTCAACGCGCAGACCGGACGCACTGCGAACGACCGGACGCGCTAGTCCCGTGAATGACCGGACGCGCTGGTCGCTTGAGCAGCGCTCAACGAAACAACGATCGGACGCGCTGAAGGAACATGACCGGACGCGACAGTGCCAGCGTCCGGTTACAGTCCAGTAAGCTCTCTGAACGACCGGACGCGTCCGATCATCAGTGACCGGACGTGCCTCGCGTCCGATCATCGAACTGCAAAACGCGCAGACACTGAACACTGACCGGACGCGTCCGGTCATGCAAGGACCGCGTCCGGTTCAGCGTCCGATCAACTCTGTGACCTCCGTTCGCCTCCGTTTCTTTTCCGGACTTCCGGCGTAGTGGAAAATAGTCGTTTCAACTTCTCGAAAATGCCTGAATCCCGCCTCGCAAGCTCGGCGGGAGGGAGAGAGGAACCCAAACCCTCTCTACCGCTCAAACTCCACCGCCGTCGCAAACGTGCTAACACCACCAAGTGATCTCGTCATGTGTGAGTGTGTTAGCATTTTCACAATCATTTTCCGAGGCGTTATTAGTTCTATCCAAATGCATATGATCATGAAATGCACATCTAGAGGCACTTAGGAGTTCAATAGCCGCGTCATTCCTCTCTTTATAGTACGGCTATCTATCCTATAATGTAACCACACCCACTAGGTGTCTTGGTTACTAAAACACAACCCTTAAGCATATACCTTTGCCTTGATCACGTAGGGTTGCGTCCAAATCCAAGTGTGGCCATCATGATCACCATGTCCATCTTGCCACCAACCTTGGAATGTACTAATCCTCATATGCTACATACAATTTAGGCATAGGATTAGTACTTAGGCATTGTCAGTAATTACCAACACCAAACATAGGACTTTCACACGCGCTGGTATCGAGGTGGCTAGTCATGATCCACCATAGAACCCTAACCATGTGATGTCTCCCTATGGCTATTTCTTGGTTAGCCTTTCCTATTTGGCTAGAAGTTTAGTTTGAATCCGGGCACCCGTTACGTAAGGTTGAAATGCCGTTGGTATCAATGTAACTTGTTCAGTCACATTTGTGCTCCCTACATGCGAGCCATTAATAAATTCCATCTTTTCATTGAAGATATCTTGCTGTTATGTCCCTTGCATAATTGCGTCCATTGGTGCACTTGATGAGTTTGTGTGGTTGTGATGAATTATTGTACCTCGATTGTTTGCGAATTCATTTCTAATGAGATCAGTTTGGCATATTTACCCAATTCATCTACAAATTTCTTACAGCATCAGTGCTCATTGGCTATGCATTTTGCAGATGGCGTACAACCTCCGTCGTGGTCGTGGCATTGAGGATGAGGAACAACCACCCCTCCGCCACCGCCCACTCTGGCGGAACTAATGCAGACAGTGGTTGAAGGTCAGCGCCTGTTAGCAGAAGCTATGCGCCAGCTGGTCAACCGGGATGCTCGCCATGGTCGTCAAGGACCGGAACCAAATCAGCATAGTGACTTCAAGGATTTTCTTGACACCAAGCCCCCGCTCTTTAAGGAGGCGGAGGAACCTCTACAAGCTGATGAGTGGTTGAATACCATTGAGCAGAAGTTCTGTCTGCTTCGTCTAACTGAGGAGCTGAAGACTGAGTATGCTTCCCACCAACTACATGGTCCGGCAGGTATCTGGTGGAGTCACTACCACTCCACGTTGCCTCCTAATGTCCTGATCACTTGGGACCAATTTAAAACGGCTTTCCGCGGGAATTACATTCCTCCAGGTTTGATGGCTATGAAGCACACTGAGTTCATGAGATTAAACCAAGGCAATAAGAGTTTGACAGAATACCTGCAAGCCTTTAACAACCTTGCAAGGTATGCAACTGAGTTTGTGGATACTGAGGCTAAAAAGATTGCTAGCTTCAAGCGCGGTCTCGGTCCAAAGCTGATGAAGACCATCGGCACTAGCAAATGTGCTACTTTCAATGATTTTATCAGTGATGCTCTGACCCAAGAAAACAATAATTCTATCTATGCTGCTTCTAAGAGCCGCAAGAGGGCCCTTGAGGCAAGTGCGTCATAGTCCCGAGCTCTAGCTGCACCAAGGGCTCCTCCTCGCCCTCCTGCCACAAGTGCTAAGTTCCATCCCCCGTAGAAGAAGGCTCCCGTTAAGACTGGGTTTCGCAAAGCATATACCGTGTCCCTGCCAAAGGGTAATTCTGGTCAAGGCAACTCTAGTGTCCCTCCCAGCAACATGCCTTGCTGGAACTGCAACAAACCCGGTCATTGGTCTAGGAATTGTCCATATCCTAAAAAGAATGTGAATCAAGGTGGCCGTCAGGGGAATGTTCATTATAATAGTATTGAAGAAATTCCATCTGGTGAGGTGGTCACTGCTGGTAAGTTCCTAGTTGACCAACATTTTGCAGTGGTGCTATTTGATTTAGGTGCTTCGCATTCCTTTATCAGTCCTATGTTTGCATCAAAGTTTGCACATAAATTACATACTGTTGAAGGCGAGGGTTATTGTATTAGAGCGGCAAGTGGGAATATTTCCGCAAATCAAGTAGTAAGAGATCTAGAGTTTGAAATAGAAGGGCGAAAGTACTCGCTTACCTTAGTGGTTTTGCCGGGTTTAGGCATCGATGTTATTATGGGCATGAATTGGATGAGTCAGAATGGGGTACTCATTGATACATCCACCCAGGTAGTTATGCTTAGAGATCCTACTGATCAGAAAGGTTTTCTGGTGCAACTTCCCCGGCAAATTGACCTTTCGAGTGAGGTTCATGCGGTGCAAGCAAAGACATTAGCTGATATTCCTATAGTGAGTGAGTTTCCTGATGTTTTCCCGATGATTTGCTGGGACTGCCTCCGGATCGGGATGTGGAGTTTAAAATCAAGTTGTTGCCTAGCACGGCACCTATCTCTAGGAGACCCTATAGGATGCCTCCGAATGAACTAGCTGAACTTAAGGTGCAGTTGAATGAACTTTTGAAGAAGGGGCTGATTCGTCCCAGTTCGTCTCTGTGGGGATGCCCTGCTATCTTTGTAAAGAAGAAGGATCAGTCGTTGTGGATGTGCGTAGACTATAGGCCTCTGAATGCAGTCACTGTCAAAAATAAGTATCCTTTGCTGCGCATCGACATCTTGTTTGATCAGTTGTCTAAAGCTAAAGTCTTTTCCAAGATCGATCTCAGATCTGGCTACCATCAAATTAAAATCCGTCTAGAATATGTTCCAAAAACAACCTTCTCTACCAGATACGGTCTTTATGAGTATCTTGTTATGTCCTTCGGCTTGACCAACGCCCCCACACAATTCATGTACTTGATGAATTCGGTGTTTATGCCCGAATTGCATAAGTTTGTGGTGGTATTTATTGATGACTGTAACACCTCAGGTGTTTAGCTCCTTAATTGCATTGCATAAGCATAAGCAAGCATCATCCATTTCATGCATAAGCTTTTAATATGTGAAACATGCTTGGGAAACATTGCCACATATGTTTATATTTCATGTGAAGTAAGAAGGGAATAGTGTGCAACACACAAGTACCTTATGTGCAATTTCCTTTGTGAGACATCTCAACCACTTTAGTGTAACATAATTAGCAAGTGTTGTGCAACCCACTCATGCAACATGTGCAACATGAGCTTGCAACATTTGGGAGAAAGTATTGAATTACTTGTTCCAAAGTATGTGATACTAGGAATTTTGTGCAACCAATGTGTAGAGTGGCTAATTAGGTCTTATAACACCTTAATTACATTTAGGGTAAGTAGTGGAGCAATGTTCATGTTGACCAAAATTACCAAATTGCCCTTCCAAATGTTGTTGACTAAGTTGGACCCCTAGAGTGATCTGGTTTGACCAATTAAAAAGTCCAGCTTAGAAATCTTGCATGGAGGAGCACCCTTAAGCAAAGTTGTAGAGAATTTCATAAGGAACAAAAGTTCTAATATGGCCATCTCATGAAAATGATCAGAACATGCTCAAAAATGGCCCACAAGTCAGTATTAGGGGCTGTTTTGGGACTTAGCAAATTTTGGCTAAGTGTGAAGCTGAAAACCGTTTCACTGTACCTCACTCTGACAACTTGTAACTCACAAACTAGGCCAAACCAGTCTTTGAGCCAATTGACAAAGTTGTTGTCCACACATAGCTCTACAACATTGTCAATATCACCATCACCTAGTTCTAAATGGTTTAGGAGATGTGGTGTCTTGAAAATAGGGTTTCAGTCGGGTTCACTGACTGAAAACACGTTTCAGTTTCCGAGTACACCACTTTGGAGCTCTGTGGTTTCAAATCCAGGCCGAACCAGTCCAAACTCCAATTGACAAACTTATAGCCCTCATGTAGCTCTACAACATTGCCAACATCAACTACGCCTGGTTCTCACTGGGTTGGGAGTTATTCATCGACAAAGTAACTCTGTCAGTCATTTCTTTCGGACGTCGATTCAGTCAAACGGTGTTCTTTAGAAAACCATCATGGCCGACCGGCCGCACGCTGTCGTCGACGCGTGGCCATGCGGTGGCGACCGTACGCCGTTCCTGGCCCCACCGGTCAGTCCACGGCGCCTTCAAGACCGCCACGACGCGTCGAGGCTGCCTCCATTTCCTCTCCCTCCCTCATTCGGCTTCGACACGGAGAAAACTGAGCCGCCATTGCCGCCCCACTCCGGCGAGCTCGTGCGCGCTCACCACCGCACCGCAGCCCACCAAAACTCGTCCACTGCTCCGCCTTGTAACCCCCTCCATCCTCCACCTCGCCGTCGGGGTCAATTGCGCGGGGGTAAGACAGCATCGCCATCTCCGCCACCGTCCGCCTCAGGCATTTCTCGCCGGAGCACCCCCGTGGCGTGGCCGTGCTTCCCCAGCGTCTCCCTATCTTGCGTCCTTGGCGTGTCGCGTCCGCCTTGAGCCACTGATGCTCACCGGACCGGCCATTAGGGCCGAGCAGCCGCCTAGCTCATCGGAGCCGGCATGCCGCGGCCGCGGGCCGCCATTGCCGTCGCTGGCTACCTTAGCTGCCGCCATAGCCCTCGTAGATGGTACCCTTATAATCGTATCGAGGTGGGGAAATATGACGGTGCACTTGGCCGCGCTGAAATCCGCTACCGGCGGCGAACTCCGGCCACCGTTCCTCCCCTCTATTCTTCTCTCTCTGGCCTGCGGGCCCACGCTGTCAGTGCCACGCGCGCGCGGGCGGGAGCCGTAGCAGGCCGCGCGCGAGAGCGGGCCGCGCGCGCGAGTCGTGGGCCACGTCTTTCCCGGGCCGGCCCAGTAACAAATCTGATTTATTTCATTTCTTTTATTCTGTCACAGTTTTAGATAATGTTTAGAAAATGTAGATCTAGGGTTTTACTTGCCCAAAAATTGTGAGATAAATTGTGTTGGAATCCACAGGGTGTGTAGTATTTTAGAAAAATATGAACTTGTTATGTGATGTTTGTTTTCTAGGATATTTAAATAGGTCTTTGAAATGGGTTTTAAATCATATGCAAACTTATTTAAATTATATCTTGAGTTTCAGTGTTCCAAAAATTATGAAATCTGGTGAGTAGGCTAATTTATACTTGTTCTAGCTTTGGTAAAAATTTGGGCAGTAGTGCTTAAGTACTTTTCAAGTTATAATGCTATCTTTTTATTCTAGGAAATATTTAAATGAATTTTAGTAATTTTTCTACATGTGCAATGTTCATATAAATTTTTGGAGAATGTCTTGGTACCCTAGAGTGTCTAAGAAAATTTGGAAATCTGTTGTTTGACACTTTTTACTATGTTTTGTTATTTATACAAAAATCAGCCTTTTGGGCTTGTGAATTTTGTGTAGGAAGTTCCTGTGAATAAATTTAGTTCAGATTTTTACAGTAGCCTCTTTTTGGGTCAGAGAGTCTCCTGTACTTTTTGTAGAATTTTAGGAGCAGTTTACATATATGTTTGAAATTCCACTTAATTACTTAAGTAAATTAAGAAATGGGTTTAAATAAATATTCTAGGTGGGCACACCTTACTTTCTGGTGTTTTTGTGACATTTGTGAACTTGTAGTAGTATTAGTTTGGTCTTAGAGAATGTTTGCCACATCAATAAATATTTAACCTTTACAATTTTAGGTTTTCTGGACAGCTGATAGTATTTCTAGGTTTGACCTTGGATAAAGGTGGTTGCTGGAAAACTTGTAAATACCAAAGTTGTAGTAAAATTTGTAAATGAGCTTGTGTCAAAATTTGGGAGCATTGGGCTTAGTAGTTTGGGAGTTATTGCTGTTTAAAGTGCCAGTCCAGAATTGACTGCTCTCTGTTTAGAGAGAACAGATTCTGGAACTTTGGAATTTCGATTAGGTAAACTTTGGAATTTAGTGTTGTGGTCTGAAAACATTTTGTGATACATTTCTTAAGCTTTCCAGATTATCTTAGATCATATCTTTTGGAGTTAGGAATCTTCAGTTATGTCAGAATCTTTGAGCTGCTGTCCAGAATAACTTACTGTGGTAACCTAAATAATGTCACTCTTGTGTTTGTTAGGTGTTAGGGCCTTAACCGAAGATGAACAACTATATCTTAGGTTGGATAGATTAGGTAAGTACTTCTCCACCGGAGAAGAGATTTGCACGTACTGATAAAGTAACTTGATTAGATTATTATATTTTATTTCTGAAATGCATTTCATTCCGAGCATGTTGCACCTTTATGCATCCATGATATTTATTGTGCATTCATGCAATAGGTGTACCGGAGGGGGTAACTCTCCTCGAATTCGAGCCTGTAATTCCGGAGGAGGACCAGGAGCAGCAGGAGCCTGAGGATCCAGCAAGCGAAGGAGTGCCCGCAGACGACCTTCCTGAGTGCCCAGACCACCGGCCCTCGACCTTTCTGAAAGGCAAGTCCCGGTGCATGCTGAACCTACTGATTTATAAATTAATCTTGAGTACTTTTAATTGTTTACTGCATTAAGTTGTAGGAGTTATATGAAAACACTTGTTGCATTATACCTGTCCTTGTCCAGATATCATACTTAATCCTATATCAGGTTTAGGCACGTGTCAATGCTTAGCCCTGCTTAGTACGGTAGAAGTCGGGTGATTTCCGGTCATCCGTGAGATGTAGGAAGGAATCACGAGTGGCTTTAGCTTTATGGCTATCATGGATGGAACCATGCTTAAAAATAAAATTGAGACCGGGCGGGAGTTCGATAGTACAGCCGCAAGACACTTCACGTCTTGGGTGTGGAGCTATGCCCGTCTGAGTCGTTTAAGGACCGATTCGCTGTATGTCCTTGAGTCATGTTGAACGCAGTCTAACACTTAGTTGGCCGGATAAGCCGTTCCGACCGCGAAGCCGAGTAATGTGGTTCAGGCCGGGAATCGAATGGTAGGTTGCTTCTTGGAGGAGAGAAAGGATGTGCTTGGGGACATTGGCGTGAGACCAAGGGGGGTTAGAGTCCCTATCACCTGGCAGAGTGTCGCCCTTGGGGTCGCGACATCATTCGGGCCCGCGATTCCTGAATCATATGAAAAGGTGGCTTGTGCGACCCTGGCAGGGGCCTGCGCGGTGAGTGTTAGAAATACCCCTCCAGCTGGATAGGAATTCGATTCGAATCGCCGTCGCTCTCGGTTAGTGAGCACTTGACTTGAGCAGCGGCAACGTAGATCTCATTAAATAAACTGGTGGTTAAGGGAATGATACAATGTTGCCACAATTCATACCTGCTTTGGATATAATGATGATAATTGTTTGATTATAATCAAGTGCATGTTTAGTACAGGTGCTAAGATAGATGACAGGTAAATGCTAAAAATAACTGCTAGTACAGGTTATAAGAGTCTCAATTACTTATGCCTTTATGCAAAAATGTGATGTCAGCTAGCCTCTTGTGTAAGCCTTGCATAATCCTTGGTGTCACCTTATTTCTGGTTTTCGACGGGTAAGTCTAGCTGAGTACATTCCAGTACTCAGGGTTTATTCCCTCCTGTTGCAGATGATATGCTCTACCAAGGCTTCTGCAAAAATTGTCTCCACCCTGCGGGTGACGAAGACTAGATCACTTGGGCGTGATCATCTTTTATGTACTTTCCTGATGCTTTTGTGGGATGTTGATCAACAAGACTGGCAATAGTTAAACAACTGGCATGTGTTGCTTCCGCTACTTTATAAACTTGGTTTGTAATAATTGCGACTCCGTGTGTGTAAACTTATTTTAGAACTACTTGTGAAATGTAACGTATGATGTTGTATGTTGAATGATGCGATCCTGGTTGTAAGCAAGTTGGTTTGAAATCCTTCGTGGTTTCGATTGACTACCAGGATTATATGGGCTCAAGTTCGAAAATTTGAGCACTTCGGTGCTTGTTTTTGTACTTGTGCTCTTATAATTTGGTCGGTTCTGTTACAATGACATCCTGATATATTCTGAAAATGAGGAAGACCACACTGAACATCTGCGTATAGTCCTCACGAGACTGCGTGAACATCAACTATATGCAAAGTTTAGTAAGTGCGAATTCTGGCTTCGGGAAGTACCTTTCCTTGGGCATGTGTTGTCCGATAGAGGAATTATGGTGGATCCCGCCAAGGTACAAGAAGTACTGAACTGGAAGGCTCCTATCTCGGTTCACGAGGTTCAGAGTTTTCTTGGATTAGCTAGCTATTATCGTTGCTTCATCCCGAATTTCTCAAAAATAGCCAAGCCAATGACTCGGCTGCTGCAAAAAGACACCTGGTTTGTCTGAACTCCTGAGTGTGATGCGGTTTTTCACAAACTGCGAACTCTCCTAACCTCAGCTCCGGTTTTGGCGCAACCGGATATTGAGAAACCATTTGATGTGTATTGTGATGCCTCAGGCATAGGTTTGGGAGGTGTTCTGATGCAGGAAGGCCGAGTAATTGCATATACCTCTCGACAACTTTGGAAGCATGAGGTGAATTATCCAACGCATGACTTAGAACTCACTGCAGTTGTTCATGCTTTGAAAGCCTGGCGGCACTATCTGTTGGGCAATGTTTGCAATATCTATACTGACCATAAAAGCCTCAAATATATCTTCACCCAACCTGAGTTGAATATGCGTCAAAGAAGATGGCTTGAGTTGATTAAAATTATAATCTCTAAGTGCATTATCATCCTGGCAAAGCAAATGTGGTTGCCGATGCCTTAAGCCATAAGTCTCATTACCACTCCTTAGTTGAAAGTGATTTTCATCTGTCTCGCCTTCTACACCTAGCAATTATGTACAACATCACTGTTAGTTGCACTCTCAAGAGTAGAATTATTGAGCTCCAAAATACTAACACTGGTATATTCCACATCAAGCATAAGATGAAAGAGCAAGAAACTACACATTTCAGGGTAGATGAAGAGGGTGTACTGTGGTTCAAGGATAGGTTAGTTGTGCCTGAGGACCGAGAGCTTAGAAATGATATCATGTCTAAAGCACACTCGTCAAAGTTGTTCATCCATCTTGGTAGCAATAAGATGTATTACGATTTGAAGCCATACTATTGGTGGACCAAAATGCGGAAAGAGATAGCTGTATATGTTGCTAGGTGTGATACGTGTTGTAGGGTTAAGGCTGTGCACATGAAAGCTGGATTGCTTCAACCACTTTCTATCCTAGGTTGGAAATGGGAGGAGATAAGCATGGATTTCATTGTTGAACTTCCTCCTACTGTCAAGAACCATAACTCTATTTAGGTAATTGTAGATCGCCTAACCAAGTCGGCTCACTTCATTCCTGTCCGAGTAGACTATCGTCCTACTGACTATGCTGAGTTGTATTTCAATCAGATAGTATAGCTCCATGGGATACCTCGTACTATCATTTCTGACCGTGGTCCATAGTTCACTGCTCGTTTTTGGGAGCACTTGCATCATCTTCTGGGAACCAAGTTAGTGAGAAGCTCTGCTTATCACCCCCAGACATCAGGTCAGACTGAACGAGTCAACCAAATCTTGGAGGATATGTTACAAGCTTGTGTTATTTCGTCCAAGGGTTCATGGGAGAAATGGCTACCTTTAGCTGAGTTCTCATATAATAATAGTTACCAAGAGAGCATTAAGATGGCCCCATTCGAAGCATTGTACGGTCATAAGTGTAGAACCCCACTAAATTGGATAGAAGCTGGCGAGAGAAGGTACTATGGTATTGCTTTTGTCGAGGAGGCTGAGGAACAAGTTCATACCATTAAAATCCATATGGCTGTAGCTCAAGATAGATAGAAAAGTTACGCTGATCGCCATAGAAAAGCGATCGAGTTTGAAGTTAGAGACTTCGTGTATCTGAAAGTTTCCCCTATGAAGAGTGTACAACATTTTGGTGTGAAGCGGAAGCTTGCACCAAGATATGTGGGTCCTTTCCAGATCATAGGAAAGAGTGGTGCTGTCGCATATAAGATCCAGTTACCCCCTAAAATGAGCGCCATTTTCAATGTTTTCCATGTATCCCAGTTAAAGAAGTGTCTTTGAGTTCCAGAAGAAAGAGTTTCATTAGGAGATATCAGGCTAGAATTAGATTTAACTTACGAAGAAAAGCCAGTCTGTGTGATTGACACTCAAGAACGGGTAACTAGAAGTCGAGTGGTTAAGTGGTATAAAGTAATGTGGAGTAACCAGGGTAGTGAGAGTGATCCTACGTGGGAGCGAGAAGACTATTTACAGGATGGTTATAAGGAATTCTATCAACAATGGTACGCTTTCCAAATCTCGGGATGAGATTTTTATAAGGGTTGAGGGCTGTAACACCCCAGGTGTTTGGCTTCTTTAATTTCATTGCATTTCATAAGCATTAACATTAATCATCTCATTATGAGTGTGAGCATCATTCATGTCATGCATGAGCTTATAAAATGTGAAACATGCTTTTGAAACATTGCAACATGTGTTTATATTTCATGTGTATTATGAAGTGAGTAGTGCAACACTCATGCAACATGTGCAACATGAGCTTGCAACATTTGGGTGAAATGTTGATTTGCTTGTTTCAAAGTATGTGACACTAGGATTTTTGTATAACCAATGTGTAGAGTGGCTAATTAGGTCTTATAACACCTTAATTACATGTAGGGTAAGTAGTGAAGTAATGTTCATGTTGACCAAAATTACCAAATTGCCCTTCCAAATGTTGTTGACTAAGTTTTGACCCCTAGAGTGATTTGGTTTGACCAATTAAAAAGTCTAGTTTAGAAATCTTGCATGGAGGAGCAACCTTAAGCAAAGTTGTAGAGAATTTCATAAGGAACAAAAGTTCTAATATGGCCATCTCATGAAAATGACCCACAAGTTAGTCTTAGAGGTTGTTTTGTGACTTAGCAATTTTGGCTAAGTGTTAAGTTGTAAACCGTTTCACTGAACCCCACTTCACCACCATGTAACTCAAAAACCAGGCCAAACCAGTCCTTGAGCCAATTGACAAAGTTGTTGTCCACACATAGCTCTATAATTTTGTTGTTAACACCTATCGCTAACTCGGGCTAGATTAGGAGATTTGCTCGGTTGAAATCACGCTATCAATCGACGCCATCGAGCTCTGAAACAGAAATTCATACACTGACGGCCGTAGGCCGTCGCCGCCACGTGTCCTCCACGCGCCACGCGCGACCTAGCGCCTTGGCCAGCTGCCGAGCGCCTAGAAGGGTTCCTCTACTGTCATCCAGACTTCACCCATCCATTTCCCTCCTCGCTCTCCCTCCTGGCGGAGAAAACGGAGAGAACCGAGCCGCCATTGTTGCCCTTGCTCCGACGAGCTCGCACGCGTTTTCCACCACGCCACCGCACCCCTAAGCTCAACCACTACACCACCGTGAGCCCACAGTTGCTCTTGACCGCACCAAGTCACCCTGCATTTACCAGGTAGCCCCCACCGCGAAGGCGCCTCCACCGGCTCGCCATGCTCGCCGCCGTCGAGCCGCACGTGGTCGGGCCGCTCGAGCGCCTAACTACGCATTTCTTTCCGTGCGCTAGATGCAATTAGGGTTGGGGATGCTCACTGAGCAGGCCGTTAGGACCGAAGCCCCGTGAGCTCGCTAGAGCTGGCCAAACCGCGGCCGTGAGCCGCCATGCCCGCCGCCATCCCCCATAGCCGCAGCCATTGCTCCAATTAGTGGCACCCCTAGGTGCGCAAGGGAGAGGCGAACATTCCTGTGCCCTTGGCCTCGCCAGAGCTGCCGCTAGCGGAGAGTTCACCGTCGACTGTTTCCCCCTGCCTCTGTCTCGCTGACTAGTAGGACCCGCTCGTCAGCCACACGCGCGGGCGGGAGGCCGAGCGTAGGCCGCGCGCGGGAGTGGGCCGCACCACTCGGGTTTGGGCCGCGCTGTCGCGTGAGCGGGCACGTGAGTTCTGGGCCACGCTGGCGGGCTGGCCGGCCCAGTGTTCTCTTTTGTTTTAAAAAAAGAATTCAGTTTCTTTATTATTTCACATAATTGAGTGATGTTTGTGATTTTCTTATCTAGGGTTTGGTAGATCCAAAAATTGTGATCCAAATTTTGTTGGGCTCCAAATAAAGTGTAGGATCTACGAAAAATATCAAATGCTTATGTGATGTTTAATTTCTGGAATAATTAATTAGGGTTTTGAAATGTGTTTTAAATTACATGCAAACTTGTTTAAATCATATCTTGAGCTTATGTGTTCCAAAAATTATAAAATTTGGTGAGTATGTTATTTCATATATATACTAGCTCTGGTAAAAGATTGGATCCTATTGCTTGAATAGTTTTCAAGTTATGATGTTGTCATTTTATATTAGGAGATATTGGAATGAATTTTCATGATTTTTCTATAGTTCCAGTAAAGGTAAAAATTTGGGAGTGTTGTTCTTAGGTTAGAATGGTACTAGGAAAAATATGAAATCTGTTGTTTGACACTTTTCAACAGGGTTTCCTATTTATGCAAAAATCAGCCTTTTTGGCTTATGAATTTTGTGTAGGGAGTTTATATAAATAACTTTAGTTCAAATTTTTACACTAGCCTCCTAGTAGGCCAAGTAGACTCCTGTAATTTTTATAGAATTTTTCCTAAGCAGTTGCTTATAGGTTTAATTTCCCACTTAATTAATTAAGTAAATTAAGAAAGGTGTTGACATAAATGTTCTGGGTTGGCACACCTTACTTTCTGTGTTTTCATGACATGAGTGAACTAGTGGTATCATTGGTTTGGTTATAGAGGAAGTTTGACACATGAATAAATATTTAATTCTCATAGTTATAGGTTCTCTGGACAGCTGGCAGCAATTTTGAAGTTGAACTTTGATAAAATTGTTTGCTGGGAAACTTGTGAATACCAAAGTGGTAGTAAACTGGTTAAACTAGCTTGTGTCAAAATTTGATGGCATTTGCCTAGTAGTCTAGGAGTTATAGCTGTTTAAAGTGGCTGTCCAGAAATGGCTGCTCTCTGTTTGGAGATGATAGATTTCTGAAACTTTGAAATTTCGACCAAATAACCTTTGGAATTAAGTGTTGAGGTCTGAAAATGATTTGTAGAGTATTTTATAAGCTTTCCAAATTGTCTTATATCATGCCTTTAGGATTTGGGAATCTACAGTGGTGATAGAAATACGTAGTTGCTATCCAGAATGTGTTGTTGCGGTATTTTATGATTTGTTTGTTGGTAACATAAGTACTGTTGTTCTTGTGATTTTTAAGTGTTAGGGCCTTAACTGAAGAGGAACAATTATACATTAGGTTGTGTAGAGTAGGTAAGTACTTCTCTACCGGGGAAGAGATTTGCACATAATGTGAAGTAATTTGAATAGAGTACCTAAATTGCGGAAATGCATTCCATTCCGAGCATGTTGCATCCATTATGCATTCGTGAGATTTATTGTGCATTCATGCAATAGGTGTACCGGAAGGAGTGACACTCCTCAAGTTCGAGGGAACGTGTCCGAAGGAGGATCAGGAGCAGCCAAGGGAGCCCGAGGACCCAGCCGGCGAAGGAGTGCCCGCAGACGACCTACCTGAGTGCCCAGATCACCGCCCATCCTCTTTTCTGAAAGGCAAGCTCCGGTGCATGCTGACCCAATTGTTTCAAATATAAATCTTGAGTACTTTTACTTGTTTACTGCATTAAGTTGTAGGAGTTGTATGGAAACACTTGTTGCATTACACCTGTCCTTGTCCAGATATCTTACTTAAACCCGAAATTAGGTTTAGGCACGTGTCAATGCTTAGCCCTGCTTAGTCCGGTAGAAGTCAGGTGATTTCCGGTCATCCGCGAGATGTAGGAAGAGGTCACGAGTGGCTATGTTGGCTATCGTGGATGGAACCATGCCTAAAAATGAATTTGAGACCGGGCGGGAGTTCGATAGTGCAGCCGCAAGACACTTCACGTCTTGGGTGCGAAGCTATGCCCGTCTGAGTCATTTAAGGACCGATTCGCTGTACGTCCTTGAGTCATGTTGAACGCAGTCTAACACTTAGTTGGCCGGATAAGCCGTTCTGACCGCGAAGCCAAGTAATTCGGTTCAGGTCGGGAGTCGAATGGTAGGTCGCATCTTGGAGGAGAGAAACGTTGTGCTTGGGGACATTGGCGTGAGACCAAGGGGGGGTTAGAGTCCCTAGCACCTGGCAGAGTGTCACCCTTGGGGATGTGGCATCATTCGAACCCGTGACTCCTGAATCATACGAAAGGTGGCTTGTGCGACCCTGGCAGGGGCCTGCGCGGTGAGTGTTAGAAATACCCCTCTAGCTAGATAGGAATTCGATTCGAATCACCGTTGCTCCCGGTTAGTGAGCACTTGACTTGAGCAGCGGCAATGTAGATCTCATTAAATTGAACAGATGGTTAAGTGAATGATATAATGTTTCCGCAAATTTATACCTGCTATGGATATAATAATATTATTGTTTGATTATACTCAAGTGAATGTTTAGTACAGGTGCTCAGATAGATGACAGGTAACGCTAAAAATAAATGCTAGTATAGGTTAAAAGAGTTTAAATTACTTATGCTTTTCCGCAAAGGTAATGTCAGCCAGCTCCACTTATGAAAGCCTTGCATGATCCTTGGTGTCTGTTATTTTCCATTTCGACGGGTAAGTCTAGCTGAGTAAATTCCCGTACTCAGGGTTTATTCCCTCCTGTTGCAGATGACATGCTTTATCAGGGCTTCTGCAAGACCTGCCTCCACCCCGTGGGTGACGAGGACTAGATCACTCGGGCGTGATCGTCTGTTAGTTCCTTTCCTTAATGCTTTTGTGGGATGGTGATCTGTAATACTGGCAGTAGTATTTGAACTAAATGCATGTGTTATGCTTCCGCTACTTTATGAACTAAGTTTGTAATAATTTGTGACTCCGTGTGTTGTAAGCAAACTTCTGAACTACTTGTGAAATATAACATGTGATGTGTATGTTGAATGATGCGATTTTGGTTGTAAAAGAGTTGGTTTGAAATCCTTCGTGGTTTTGATTGACTACCGGGATTATATGGGCTCAAGTTCAAAAATTTGAGCATTTTGGCGCTTGTTTTTGTACTTGTGCTCTTATAATTTGGTCGGTTCTGTTACAGTGACAACCTTCCGTGGCGCTGCAACATGCACAAAATGTCAGACCCACAGCAAAATCTCATCCAAGAGCAATGAAACAAGAGGACGCATGATATACCTGAGCGCTATCGGGTGATGGACCTTTGGGGCCGACCCTCCTGACTCGACGACGCCTCATTGGCACGAGGCCACTTCTAGCCAGTGTGTTGTTCTAGGAGCCCACACAGGATAGGGTGACCCGCCTCCACTACCCCAGGAGGGATGTTCTCCTCACCCTGCCCCATGGCGTGGAGCGGGAAGGGACCCAACGGCCGTTGGGGCGCGTCGTCTTCCTCCTCCTCCCGCTCTAGGTTGTCCCATTCTAAGGCCAGGATGGAACCAATTGCCTCCTCCTCTTCATGGAGCGGGGGCACGGCGTCATCACCAGGCCACCTCCACGTCTCCTCATTGTCCTCCTCCTCCTCGTCGTCTTCATCATCCTTGTCATCATCGCCTGACTGCTTCAACAACCTCTTCTACTTCCTCTCCGTCTCCCTATCCTTTTTTGCCTTCGCCGCCTCACCCGTGGCGCGGTTCTTCGCCCTCCTCTTGACATCCTCTGGCTGCAGCAGATCGAAGGCTCGGATGTGAAGACCAAGCTACGAACCACTAGAATTAGATCCAAAATAGGGTCACCGGGAAAGGAGACGACGACACGGCTTACTAGCTCGATGAATCCCGCATCAGGACGCATTGGGGGATGGCTTGGGATTAGGTACATTATGACAAGGTCCATCATCTGACCTGTCGGGCGATCCAGCATATCTTTAAGGTGGTCCTCCACCTCGCCGGGGGTGATCGCCTCTCTGGAGACCATCACCGTCCCCTCTAGTGCTGAGTCGGGCGTCATCTTCCACATCCGGAGCCTCATCACCATCCCCTCCAGCGCTGAGTCAGGCATCATCTTCCACATCTGGAGCCTACGCACCATCTACGGTGCCAGCCTCCTCACATGATAAGCCCCGATGACATCGGCCCCGCGGAGGCCGACGCCCTTTAGGGTCTCGATGGCTCGGAGGAGGTCACCCGATTTTCTCTTTGTCTTGGCGATGGGTCCGTACCTCCACATGTCCAGCACCATCTCGATTGCTCGGCTAGAGAAGATTGGTAGGGGGTGGCATCATTGTTCTTCAGGTAAAACCAGAACTTGTGCTGATGAGGACATCCTCCGCTATTACCCGCTAGCAAAGACGCAACAAAAAAGGCCAAGTGGCCTAGTTGTAGTCGGGCGGCGACCGTGTGAGCCTCTGAATAATCCCACCTTGCTTAGCTTGGGAGGAGGAAGCCACCTTAAAAGAGAGAGCCACCCTTCCCCTAATAATCTACTACGTAGGTGGAGTAGTGCCTCTCAAGATCGCAGCAAAAGGGGACCCCTTCTCAAGCTCTTACAAGGTTCTTACTAGCAAGGTCAAGGATACCTGAAAGGCATAGCACTGCGATTACAAGGGTCAAAACTTATATTGTCCAGAAGAAGTATGTGGAGTTAAGGCAAGCAGGCCAAATATGTGAGTGGAACACAATTCAAAAACAGAAAGTAATGCTGAATTATAGTCCCAAATACTTGCTCTCGTTGCTGGTCTAACGTGTTCCAAGTACCAGATATGATAACAAAATGGAGAAATAAGTATGATGGATAGCAAGAGTAATAGGAAACAAACACAAGATAGTACACGCCCACAATTATAACAAACTGTCTCCTCTATGTGCTCCTCTAAATATTGTTTCTCTTTTGCCCCTCTCAATTTTTCTACTTTTGGGGTGTCGTTGTTTTTTTGGGAACTTTCGACTTTTTTTAAAAAAAATTATATTTTTTCTTGACTTAGGAGCACACAAAAAATTTGAGCTTAAACCAGTAAAAGGCGTGGCCTATGGAAATTTTAGAAGATGGGTCCAAAATGGAGGAAAAGCTTATGACCAGGAAAAGAGGATCTTGTGACCAGTTTTTGGCCAAAATAAAATTTTCGAACCCTGCCAAAGCGGGGATGGATGGATCCAAAAAAATTTTCTGATCGATTTTGATATCTGGAACATCGAAATCCGAGTTCATACGCGAAAACTGGACCAGTTTCAAGTTTGGACTCCGAATTAGAGGACAAAACAGGAACAATGCGCACAAAAGTGGTCACGGTGACTAGGGTTTGATGGAAACGATGGGGAAAACACACAAATTGGACTCTAACACAACCTAACCAGCAACAAGCCCTTGATCAGGACACAAACTCAACACGACGAAATCTGAAAAGAATTATGCAAAAGGCTAAACATGGTTTCTAGGATAGGGAAAAACCTAACACTATTTTTGGCTTTTCTGTGGACTCTAGGACGAAGGCAAAATCAAACTAAACTAGGGTAAAATTGAACCTGACGGTATACCTGAAGCTTTGATACCAATTGATGTGAACTAGGATTCCCGATCTTCCGAAAGGTTCTGATAACTCTCGATTTGGTGGAGTCACGACACAATTCGATCCGGCTTCTGAACAACTCGGCTCTGAACCCCGCAATCGCAGCACCACGACCCCTCTGGTTATCGACCGGCGTTGCACGGTCGACCTCGCCAAGAAGTCTAAGTCCTTGCCTACGAATCGAGAACACACGCAAGAACACAAAGGAATGCAACCAAATTGCAGATGAATGATTAATCTCACAAAGTTGGGGTCTCACAAACCGACGGCGGCGGCGAAACTGTTATCAACAGAATAATCTAAGTAAAACCCAACCCTAATGTAGATGGTGACTACTGATTATATAGGCTAGGGAACGTCAAAGGACCTCTATTCGCGTCCCTGGGAAGCGCCGACACGTTACAATGCCCAAACGGCCCAATAGACGACGACATAGCACTCTGACAGATTCTGGATGGTGACTTGTTTCGACGATTCCCATTGATTACGAACAGATTTTGACATGGGACCACTTGGGTTGGTTTCCTTATCAAATAAGCTTTCCATCCATATATGGATCATCGAAAACGGAGTCCATACGTGTCCTGGGTGACCAGTTCAAGGCAGACTAGTCCTAAACTGCGAGGCAGACTCGAACTCAACTTGGTTTGATCCTCCATCTTTATCCGGGCGCCCTCGCTAGTCCTCCATGCCTCCAAGCCCTCCTCCATGTGTCTCCTGGACCTCTCCTTCATTCCTAAGCACAATATAATCATTAGGTAGCAATCTATTCTCAAAATCATATAAGGAGTTACTTAGGAATGAGCTCACCTCTAAATTTAATTGACGCGCGCGAGCTCTAGTGATTGGACCTTGAATGTCCAGTAGTGGATCATTGTGTGTATGTGAAAGAGTGATGTCCTCATCATGTGCCACCCCTTGTTGGACTTCCTCGGTAGGATTGGCATATACTACGACGCCCCAGAGCTCCGAAGATGGACAATGGCGCACCCCATTGGCACCGCTATGTCAACTGATTTCTTCTTCTTCTCTGACTTTTTCTTTTGCAGCTCGGTAGTTAAGAAGTACTTCCAGATCTCGAAGTGGGGCTCGATCCCCAAGTATCCCTTGCAAAGTGCGATGAAGGCCGAGATATGCTGAATCCCATTGGGATTCAGATTCTATAGCTCAATCTCGTAGTGGTGAAGGAGCCCACAAAGGAACTTGTGGGGAGAGATGCTAGCCTGCATTCATGGAAGTGCATGAACGAGACGATGTAGCCATCGGGCACCACCGACTCATCTTCATTACTAGGAACAATCCACTCATCCCCCATCACCCTCACATGGAGGAGCCCCATCTTGACGAGGCCCTCCATGCGCAAATGGCGAACATCATAGTGAGACCATGGCCCCATTGAAGAATCAGGGTGGTGGCGCGAGAACTAAGCTATGGCGAAAGGAGGCGTGGAGCGAACCCTAATGAAGGCAAGAAAACAAGCACAAGAAATGCATGCACAGATGACGAAGAGGACGAGGTTGTGGGGCGTGCATGGCAAAAAATAGGGGAAACCCCCTATATTTAAGGGGGAGGTGGGAGGCGAACCGTTGGCCTAGATTCACGCATCGTCCTGTCTCGTCAAAACTGTCACATCATTCCTGCCTCGCCACGCACGCCACTGACTAGCCACCCCTTCGTAGGATGCACCGGGTAATGGATTGACGGCCACCAGGCCGGGAACCACCACAGGCAAGTAGGGATACAGGGCCGAGAATGCTCTATGGCCAAATAAGGCCTATGAGTTCATAGGTTGGCCCAGCAACAGGTTTGACAACCGCTCCAGAGCACCACTAGAGTGAGGGGTGGCAAAGGATGGGCCCGTTAATGGCCAGTACCCGGGCTCCTGAGCACCACAGGAATCCTAGCCCACGTTCGAGTCCTGACTATAGATGGACCATGGTTTTTCCTCGAAGAAAGGCAACGAGCCCCCGAGACTGGTCGGACGAACCTAGGAACTATATGGACTGGTCGCACTCTCGCCGCGGTCGCCATTGCCGCAAGGACGAGCTTCCTTCAATTCGCTCTCTGTGGCTGGCCTTTGGCCGAGTTAGGGTGCACATGGGGTGCGCCATTGGTCGTAGTGTGTCCTCCGAAGGTGTAGTACCCTATCTCCCCACCGTCTCACCGGAACGTGCCCCGCACTGGGCGCATCCGCCATGACCACACCTCGCCGGAGCTGAGCGCCACCGTGGCTAGCCCCCACTGGTCTGTCTCCGCTCCGCGGGCCAGGCTTTTTAGGTGTACTTGAGGTCGGTGAAGCTAGTACCGGGCTTGGATTGGCCGTAGATGGCCGGAGCTGGCCAGCGTAGCTCCGCCGCTCACCGCCGTCTGCCACCGCAGCGGATAGCCCCTCCCCAAGCCAGTAGAGTCTAGGTTTGTTGGCTCAATCAACGCGGGAAGATGAGGTGAAGACCGCAGTGCCCGCAATCTCACCGGAATCGTCACCGCCGACGAACTCCAATCACCGGCGTCCTCCTCTGCTCCCTCTCTCTCTGACCGAGGGGACCCACGCTGTCAGGCACGCACGCGGGCGGGAGCCTGAGCAGGGCGCGAGCTAGGCCGCGCTGGCGGGTCGGCCGGCCCAGTGGTTCCTTTTTGATTTGTTTGAAATTTCAGTTTCTTTATTATTCCACAGATTTGAATAATGTTGTGATTTTCATATTTAGGGTTTGGTAGATCCAAAAATTGTGATCCAAATTTTGTTGGGCTCCAAATAAAGTGTAGCTTCTAGGAAAAATATCAAATGCTTATGTGATGTTTATTTTCTGGAAGAATTAATTAGGGTTCTGAAATGTGTTTTAAATTACATGCAAACTTGTTTAAATCATATCTTGAGCTTATGTGTTCCAAAAATTATGAAATTTGGTGAGTATGTTATTTCATATATATACTAGCTCTGGTAAAAGTTTGGATCCTATTGCTTGAGTAGTTTTCAAGTTATGATGTTATCATTTTATATTAGGAGATACTTGAATGAATTTTCATAATTTTTCTATAGTTCCAGTAAAGGTAAAAATTTGGGAGTGTTGTTCTTAGGGTAGAATGATACTAGGAAAAATATGAAATCTGTTGTTTGACACTTTCAATAGGGTTTCCTATTTTTGCAAAAATCAGCCTTTTTGGCTTGTGAATTTTGTGTAGGGAGTTTCTGTGAATAACTTTAGTTCAAATTTTTACAGTAGCCTCCTAGTAGGCCAGAAAGCCTCCTGTAATTTTTATAGAATTTTCTAAGCAGTTTGAATATAAGTTTAATTTCCCACTTAATTAAATAAGTAAATTAAGAAAGGGGTTAAATAAATGTTCTGGGTTAACACACTTTACTTTCTAGTGTTTTCATGACATGAGTGAACTAGTGGTATCATTGGTTTGGTCATAGGGGAAGTTTGACACATGAATAAATATTTAAATTTCATATTTCTAAGTTCTCTGGACAGCTGGTAGCAATTTTGGATTTGAACTTTAATAAAATTGTTTGCTGGGAAACTTGTGAATACCAAAGTGGTAGTAAACTGGTTAAATTAGCTTGTGTCAAAATTTGATGGCATTTGGCCTAGTAGTCTAGGAGTTATAGCTGTTTAAAGTGGCTATCCAGAAATGACTGCTCTCTGTTTGGAGAGGACAGATTTCTGGAACTATGGAATTTAGACTAGGTAAACTTTGGGTTTAAGTGTGGAGGTCTGAAAATGAATTGTAGGGTATTTTATAAGCTTTCCAGATTGTCTTGTATCATGCCTTTAGGATTTGGGAATCTCCAGTTGTAATAAGAATACGTAGCTGCTGTCCAGATTATGTTGTTACGATATCTGATGAGTTGTTGTTGGTAACCTAAGTGATATTGTTCTTGTGATTTCTAGGTGTTAGGGCCTTAACTGAAGAGGAACATTTATACATTAGGTTGTGTAGATTAGGTAAGTACTTCTCCACTGGAGAAGAGATTTGCACGTAATATTGAAGTAACTTGAATAGAATAATTAAATTGCTGCAATGCATTCCATTCCGAGCATATTGCATTCATTATTTATCCATGAGATTTATTGTGCATTCATGCAATAGGTGTACCGGAGGGGGTGACACTCCTCGAGTTCGAGGGAACGGTTCCGGAGGAGGACCAGGAGCAGCCGAGGGAGCCCGAGGATCCAGCCAGCGAAGGAGTGCCCGCAGACAACCTACCTAAGTGCCCAGATCACCGCCCGTCCTCTTTTCTGAAAGGCAAGCCCCGGTGCATGCTGACCTAATTGTTTTAAATATAAATCTTGAGTACCTTTACTTGTTTACTGCATTAAGTTGTAGGAGTTGTATGGAAACACTTGTTGCATTACACCTGTCCTTGTCCAGATATCATACTTAAACCCTAAATTAGGTTTAGGCCCGTGTTAATGCTTAGCCCTGCTTAGTCCGGTAGAAGTCGGGTGATTTCCCGTCATCCGCGGGATATAGGAATGGGTCACGAGTGGCTATGTTGGCTATCGTGGATGGAACCATGCCTAAAAATGAATTTGAGACCGGGCGGGAGTTCGATAGTGCAGCTGCAAGACACTTCACGTCTTGGGTGCGGAGCTATGCCTGTCTGAGTCGTTTAAGGACCGATTCACTGTATGTCCTTGAGTCATGTTGAACGCAGTCTAACACTTAGTTGGCCGGATAAGTCATTCCGACCGTGAAGCCGAGTAATTCGGTTCAGGCGGGGAGTCGAATGGTAGGTCGCATCTTGGAGGAGAGAAACGTTGTGCTTGGGGACATTGGCGTGAGACCAAGGGGGGGTTAGAGTCCCTAGCACCTGGCAGAGTGTCACCCTTGGGGATGCGGCATCATTCGAACCCGTGACTCCTGAATCGTACGAAAGGTGGCTTGTGCGACCCTGGCAGGGGCCTGCGCGGTGAGTGTTAGAAATACCCCTCCAGCTGGATAGGAATTCAATTCGAATCGCCATCGCTCCCGGTTAGTGAGCACTTGACTTGAGCAGCGGCAATGTAGAACTCATTAAAGTGAACAGATGGTTAAGCAAATGATATAATGTTGCCGCAAATTTATACCCACTACGGATAAAATAATAATATTGTTGTTTGTTTATACTCAAGTGAATGTTGAGTACAGGTGCTAAGATAGATGACAGGTTAATGATAAAAATAAATGCTAGTACAGGTTAAAAGAGTTTAAATTACTTATGCTTTTCCACAAAGGTAAATGTCAGCCAGCTCCACTTATGAAAGTCTTGCATGATCCTTGGTGTCTCTTATTTTCTGTTTTGATGGGTAAGTCTAGCTGAGTACATTTCCGTACTCAGGGTTTATTCCCTCCTGTTGCAGATGACATGCTTTATCAGGGATTCTGCAAGACTTGCCTCCACCCCGCGGGTGACGAGGACTAGATCACTCGGGCGTGATCGTCTGTTAGTTTCTTTTCCTTAATGCTTTTGTGGGATGGTGATCTGTAATACTGGCAGTAGTATTTGAACTAAATGCGTGTGTTATGCTTCCGCTACTTTATGAACTCAGTTTGTAATAATTTGTGACTCCATGTGTTGTAAGCGAACTTCGGCTCTACTTGTGAAATGTAACGTGTGATGTGTATGTTGAATGATGCGATCTTGGTTGTAAAAGAGTTGGTTTGAAATCCTTCATGGTTTCGATTGACTACCGGGATTATATGGGCTCAAGTTTGAAAATTTGAGCGTTTCGGCGCTTGTTTTTGTACTTGTGCTCTTATAATTTGGTCGGTTCTGTTACAGCTGGTATCGGAGCAGAATTCAATATTAAACACATCGTACGTGTATTTGAAAACAAAAGAGTTTGTTTGTGAAAAATGTTAAAAATCTGAAAAAAAAATTATTTCTATAAGGACTCTTAGGTGGCTTATTAAAAAGACTAACTTGGGGGTCTTGTTTGTTTTTGTTTCATCGTCCATACGGCGTGATATTGTATGGATACTATCCTCTTGGGTGGTAATGTATGGATCAAACACCTCGACGCTCTGGTAAGTGTGAGCTGTGAGAGCATGATCGTCCAACCTGCGGTCAAGGGGAGAGTAGTTGTGGTTACTTGCATACTTACATGTTCAAACCATGTAATTATGAAAGTACTTAATTGGGGTATATCTGTCGGGTAGTTGTGATACTGAAGTATATACATCAGGGATGTGTATATGGAAAGTATTTAGTTTATCGCTTACTTGTGTGCTTATATTGGGAAACTGTTGGGCTAAAATGAGATTTTCTGCAGGTACACTAACAGCGTAAACGAGTAGACCGATAGTTTCGCCTATATGAGAGAACGTATGTATGCCACCGCCTAGCGTTAGAAGTTTATGATTCTACTAGGGTGAGAGGGCATACGGAACGTGCATGCATCATGTTAAATTCATGTCATACATTGCATTTTACTCCCTCCTTAAAAATTTCGATGGTCCTGACTAAATTAAATTTCGTATCCCTAAATTATCCTCACTGTAAGTCATATCTTGTTGCTACAGATGGCTCACACCAAGAGGACCACTCGCAAGTCCACTAGAGGCAGGGCACCTCGTCACCAGCTCGCTCCCCGTGAGCCCCGCCCTGAGCCCACCGAGGCAGAAAGGTTGAGGGCCGAGTTGGCTGAGATGACTGCCGTGAGAAATGTGGCTCAGCAGTAGCTGGAGCAAGTGATACATGACAGAGATCAGGAGACACTTGCGGTCCAGAGGTTGACTATGGCAAATCGCAACTGTCAGTGCATGCTGGCCCACGTGATGAACCAGCGGGATGAAGCCTGGCACGAAGAGAACGTCCTGAGAGCTCGTCAGGTGGACCTTGAGCAACGGATTGAAGCTGCAGAAGAGTACAATGACAATCTTCATGAGGAAGTGCACCGCCTCAACAACCAGCTCAATCCTCTGCTTCCTCATGACAATAACGAGGATGAGGAGATGGGCTCTAGAGTCTTCATGGCTGAAGACGATGACAGCGTGGAGGTCAATGGGCCATAGGATGTTCCACCAGAAGAAGAAGAAGATGAGGAGTTAGAGCTTGGTAGTGACGAGGATGGCAGGGAGATCTTCGACACAGACTCCGAGGACGATGCTTAGAGTAGTCATAGCGTAGCTATGACCCTAGAGTTATCTTTTGTGCCCTCCAGGTGTGGGAGTGAGGCTTTATAATAACTTAGCTTTTGGGATGTAATATCAAACCCTATGTTATCCTGGATGTTAGTTTGAACGTGTTAAATTTCGGTCACAATTGGATGTCGTATTGTGTCATGTTCGGTGATGGTGTCACGATTAGCACCCTTTGGTGCCGCGACGAAACTGAGGGCCTCCTGTGGCGCGCGACATAAGGCTGTGCTGCTTGGCATGCGCTAGTATCGAGGTGGCTAGTCATGATCCACCATGGAACACTACCCATGGGATGTCTTCTTGTAGTCAATTCTTGGTTAGCCTTCCTAGTTGGCTAGAAGCTTAGAATGAATCCGGACACCCGTTACGTAAGGTTGAAATTCCGTTTCTATCGATGTAACCTGTCGAGTCATGTTTGTGCTCCCTACATGCGAGCCTTTAATAAATTCTATCTTTTCATCTGAAGATATCTTGTCGTTATGACCATCGCATAATTGCGTCAATTGATGCACTTGATGGGTTCGTGTGGTTGTGATAAATTATTGTGCCTCGATTATTTGTGAATTCATTTTTAATGAAATTAGTTTGGCATATTTACACCATTCATCTACAAATTTCCCACAGCGTCAGTGCTCATTGGCTATGTATTTTGCAGATGGCATACAACCTCTGTCGTGGTCGTGGCATTGAGGATGAGGAACAACCACCCCCTCCTCCACCACCCACTCCGGCAGAATTGATGCAAACGGTGGTTGAAGGTCAGCGCATGTTAGCTGAAGCTATGCGCCAGCTAGTTGACCGAGATGCTCGCCAGGGTCGTCAGGGACCGGCACCAAACCAGCATAGTGACTTCAAGGAGTTTCTGGACACCAAGCCCCCGCTCTTTAAGGAGGTGGAGGAACCTCTGTAGGCTGATGAGTGGTTGAATACCATTGAGCAGAAGTTTCGTCTGCTTCATCTAACTGAGGAGCTAAAGACTAAATATGCTTCTCACCAAATGCATGGCCCGGCTGGTATCTGGTGGAGTCACTACCGCTCCACATTGCCTCCTAATGTCCCGATCACTTAGGACCAGTTTAAAATGGCTTTCTGTGGGAACTACATTCATCCAGGTTTGATGGCTATAAAGCACACTGAGTTCATGAGGTTAACCCAAGGCAATAAGAGTTTGACGGACTACCTGCAAGCCTTTAACAATCTTGCAAGGTATGCAACTGAGTTTGTGGATACTGATGCTAAGAAGATTGCTAGCTTCAAGCGTGGCCTCGGTCCAAAGCTGATGAAAACCTTGGGCACTAGCAAATGTGCTACTTTCAATGATTTTATCAGTGATGCTCTGACTCAAGAGAATAATAACTATATCTATGCTGCTTCTAAGAGCCGCAAGAAGGCACTTGAGGCAGGTGCTTCATAGTCCCGAGCTCCAGCTGCTCCGAGGGCTCCTCCTCGCCCTCTTGCCACAAGTGCTAAGTTCCGTCCCCCGCAAAAGAAGGCGCCAGTGAAGACTGGGTTTCGCAAGGCATATACAGTGGCTCTGCCAAAGGGTAATTCTAGCCAAGGTAGCTCCAGTGTCCCTCCTAGCAACATGCCTTGCTAGAACTGCAACAAACCAGGTCATTGGTCTAGGAATTGTCCATATCCTAAGAAGAATACCAATCAAGGTGGTCGTCAGGGGAATGTTCATTATAATAGTATTGAAGAAATTCCATCTGGTGAGGTAGTCACTGCTGGTAAGTTCCTAGTTGACCAATATTCTACAGTGGTGCTATTTGATTCAGGTGCTTCGCATTCCTTTATCAGTCCTATGTTTGCATTGAAGTTTGCACACAAATTGCATACTGTTGAAGATGGGGGTTATTGCATTAGAGCGGCGAGTGGGAATATTTCCACAAATCAAGTAGTAAGAGATCTAGAGTTTGAAATAGAAGGGTGAAAGTACTCGCTTACCTTAGTGGTTTTGCCTGGATTGGGTATTGATGTTATTTTGGGCATGAATTGGATGAGTCAGAATGGCGTGCTCATTGATACATCCACCCGTGTAGTTATGTTGAGAGATCCTACTGATCAGAAGGGTTTTCTAGTGCAACTTCCTAGGTAACTTGACCTTTCTAGTGAGGTTCATGCGGTGCAAGCGAAGGTATTAACCGATATTCCCGTAGTGAGTGAGTTTCTTGACATTTTTCCCGATGATTTGCCGGGACTACCTCCGGATCGGTATGTGGAGTTTAAAATCGAGTTGTTGCTTGGCACGGCACCTATCTCTAGGAGACCCTATAGAATGCCTCCAAATGAACTAGCTGAACTTAAGGTGCAGTTGAATGAACTTTTGAAGAAGGGACTGATTCGTCCTAGTTCGTCTCTGTGGGGATGTCCTGCTATCTTTGTAAAGAAGAAGGATCAGTCATTGCGGATGTGCGTAGATTATAGACCTCTGAATGCAGTCACCGTCAAAAATAAGTATCCTCTACCGCGCATCGACATCTTATTCGATCAGTTGTCTAAAGCTAAAGTCTTCTCCAAGATCGATCTAAGATCTGGCTATCATCAAATTAAAATCCGTCCGGAAGATGTTCCAAAAACAGCCTTCTCTACCAGATACGGTCTTTATGAGTATCTCGTTATGTCCTTCGGCTTGACCAACGCCCCCGCACACTTCATGTACTTGATAAATTCTTTATTTATGCCCAAATTGGACAAGTTTGTGGTGATATTTATTGATGACATCCTGGTATATTCTGAGAATGAGGAAGATCACGCTGAACATCTGCATATAGTCCTCACGAGACTGCGGGAACATCAACTATATGCAAAGTTCAGTAAGTGCGAATTCTAGCTTCGAGAAGTACCTTTCCTTGGGCATGTGTTGTCCGATGGAGGAATTATGGTGGATCCCGCCAAGGTACAAGAAGTACTGAACTGGAAGGCTCCTATCTCGGTTCACGAGGTTCGGAGTTTTCTTGGTTTGGCTGGCTATTATCGTCGTTTCATCCTGGATTTCTCCAAAATAGCCAAGCCAATGACTCGGCTGCTGCAAAAAGACACCAGGTTTGTCTGGACTCCTGAGTGTGATGTGGCTTTTCATAAACTGCGAACTCTCCTAACCTCGGCTCTGGTTTTGGTGCAACCGGATATCGAGAAACCATTTGATGTGTATTATGATGCCTCAGGCATAGGTTTGGGAGATGTTCTGATGCAGGAAGGCCGAGTAATTGCATATACCTCTCGACAACTTCAGAAGCATGAAGTGAATTATTCAATGCATGACTTCGAACTCGCTGCGGTTGTTCATGCTTTGAAAGCCTAGCGACACTACCTGTTGGGCAATGTTTGCAATATCTATACTGACCATAAAAGCCTCAAATATATCTTCACCCAACCCGAGTTGAATATGCATCAAAGAAGATGGCTTGAGTTGATTAAAGATTATAATCTCCAAGTGCACTATCATCCTGGCAAGGCAAATGTGGTTGCTGATGCTTTAAGCCGTAAGTCTCATTGTCACTCCATAGTGGAAAGTGATTTTCATCTGTCTCGCCTTCTACACCTAGCAATTTTGTACAACGTCACGGTCAGTTGCACTCTCAAGAGTAGAATTATTGAGCTTCAAAAGACTGACACTGGTATATTCCACATCAAGCGTAAGATGAAAGAACAAGAAACTACATAGTTCAGGGTAGATGAAGAGGGTGTACTATGGTTCAAAGATAGGTTAGTTGTGCCTAAGGACCGAGAGCTTAGAAATCAGATCTTGTCTGAAGCACAATCCTCTAAGTTGTCCATCCATCCTAGTAGCAATAAGATGTATTATGATTTAAAGCCATACTACTGGTGGACCAAAATGCGGAAAGAAATAGCTGCATATGTTGCCAGGTGTGACCTGCTGTAGGGTTAAGGCTGTGCACATGAAAGCTAGATTGCTTCAACCACTTTCTATCCCAGGTTGGAAATGGGAAGAGATAAGCATGGATTTCATTGTTGGACTTCCTCCTACTATCAAGAACCATAACTCTATTTGGGTAATTGTAGATCGCCTAACCAAGTCGGCTCACTTCATTCCGGTTCAAGTAGACTATTGTCCTACTGGTTATGCTGAGTTGTACTTCAATCAGATAGTCCGACTCCATGGGATACCTTGTACTATCGTTTCTGACCGTGGTCCACAGTTCACTACTCGTTTTTGGGAGCACTTGCACCATCTTCTGGGAACCAAGTTAGTGAGAAGCTCTGCTTATCACCCCCAGACGTCAGGTCAGACTGAACGAGTTAACCAAATCTTGGAAGACCTGTTACGGGCTTGTGTTATTTCATCCAAGGGTTCATGGGAGAAATGGTTGCCTCTAGCTGAGTTTTCATATAATAATAGTTATCAAGAGAGCATTAAGATGGCCCCATTCGAAGCATTATACGGTCGTAAGTGTAGAACCCCACAAAATTGGATAGAAGCTGGTGAGAGAAGGTATTACAGTATTGATTTTGTCAAGGAAGCTGAGGAACAAGTTCATACCATCAAAATCCATATGGCTGCAGCTCAAGCTAGACAGAAAAGTTACGCTGATCGCCGTAGAAAACCGATCGAGTTTGAAGTTGGAGACTTCGTATATCTAAAAGTTTCCCCGATGAAGAGTGTACAACGTTTTGGTGTGAAGCGGAAGCTTGCACTAAGATACGTGGGTCCTTTTCAGATCATAGGAAAGAGTGGTGCTATCGCGTATAAGATCCAGTTACCCCCTGAAATGAGTGCCATTTTCAATGTTTTCCATGTATCCCAGTTAAAGAAGTGTCTTCGAGTTCCAGAAGAAAGAGTTCCATTAGGAGATATCAGGCTAGAATCCGATTTAACTTAGGAAGAAAAGTCAGTCCGTGTGATTGACACTCAAGAACGGGTAACTAGAAGTCGAGTGGTTAAGTGGTATAAAGTAATGTGGAGTAATCAGGGTAGTGAGAGTGATGCTATGTGGGAGCGAGAAGACTATTTACGTGATGGTTATAAGGAATTCTATCAACAATGGTACGCTTTCCAAATCTCGGGACAAGATTTTTTATAAGGTGGGAGGGATGTAACACCCTAGGTGTTTGGCTTCCTTAAGTGCATTGCATTTCATAAGCATTAACATTAATCAGCTAATTCCAGTGTGTGAGCATCATTCATTTCATGCATGAGCTTATAATATGTGAAACATGCTTTTGAAACATTGCAACATGTGTTTATATTTCATGTGAATTATGAAGTGAGTAGTGCAACACCCAAGTGCCACATGTGCCACTTCCTTTTGAGACATGCCAACCACTTTAGTGTAACATAATTAGCAAGTGCTATGCAACACACTCATGCAACATGTGCAACATGAGCTTGCAACATTTGGGTGAAATGTTGATTTGTTTGTTTCAAAGTGGGTGACACTAGGATTTTGTATAACCAATGTGTAGAGTGGCTAATTAGGTCTTATAACACCTTAATTACATTTAGGGTAAGTAGTGGAGCAATGTTCATGTTGACCAAAATTACCAAATTGCCCTTCCATTTGTTGTTGACTAAGTTTGGACCCCTAGAGTGATCTGGTTTTACCAATTAAAAAGTCCAGCTTAGAAATCTTGCATGGAGGAGCAACCTTAAGCAAAGTTATAGAGAATTTCATAAGGAACAAAAGTTCTAATATGGCCATCTCATGAAAATGACCAGAGCATGGTCAAAAATGGCCCACAAGTCAGGCTTAGAAGCTGTTTTGTGACTTAGCCATTTTGACTAAGTGTTGAGCTGTAAACCGTTTCACTGTACCTCACTTTGACAATTGGTAACTTACAAACCAGGCCGAACCAGTCCTTGAGCCAATTGACAAAATTGTAGTCCTCATGTAGATCTACCATTTTGGTATTATCATTTTCTGCTAATTCAGGCCTGATTAGGAGTAAAATGGAATCAAAATCGCGCTGTCAGTCGACGCCATCGAGCTCTGAAACGAAAATTCAGTCACCGACAGCCGCAGGCCATCGCCGCCACGTGTCCTCCATGCGCCATGCGCGACCTGGCACCTTGGCCAGCTGCCGAGTGCCTAGAAGGGTGCCTCTGCCATCGTCCAGACCTCACCCACCCATTCCCTCCTCCTTCCCTCTCTCGTCTGCAGAGCGGAGAAAAACGGAGCCGCCATTGCCGCCGCTGCTCCGACGCGCTCACGAGCGTCGCCACAGCGCCACCGTGTCTCCAAACCGACCACTAGCTCCACCAAGGACACCACCATCTCCTCCACCTCTTCCTTGAGCTCAGCGAGTCGAGGTATAGTCACATTGCCGACTTTTCCCCACCCAGAGCTCACCGGAGCGCCACCACTCTTGCGGTCCTCCATGGCCAGAGCTTCACAGCACGCCTCCATCCGAGCCCACCCTCATTTCATCCTTCTGGTGTCCTATAGCAGCTTAGGTGAACATGTCATTTCACGGTTTGAGCTGTAGGGGTCGGAACGGGAGGTGAAGTTAGCGCACTCTCGCCGCGGTCGCCATTGCCGCAAGGACAAGCTTTCTTCCATTCGCTCTCTGTGGTTGGCCTTTGGCCGAGTTAGGGTGTGCATGGGGTGCGCCATTGGTCGTAGTGTGTCCTCCAAAGGTGTAGTACCCTATCTCCCCACTGTCTCACCGGAACGTGCCCCACACTAGGCGCGTCCGCCATGACCGCACCTCGCCGGAGCTGAGCGCCACCGTGGCTAGCCCCCGCTGGTCCGTCTCCGCTCCGTGAGCCAGGCTTTTTAGGTGTACTTGAGGTCGGTGAAGCTCATACCGGGCTTGGATTGACCGTAGATGGCCGGAGCTGGCCGGCGTAGCTCCGCCGCTCACCGCCGTCCGCCACCGTAGCGAATAGCCCCTCCCCAAGCCGGTAGAGTCTAGGTTTGTTGGCTCAATCAACGCGGGAAGATGAGGTGAAGACCGCGGTGCCCGCAATCTCGCCGGAATCGTCATCGCCGACGAACTCCAGTCACCGGCGTCCTCCTCTGCTCCCTCTCTCTCTGACCGGGGGGACCCGCGCTGTCAGGCACGCACGCGGGCGGGAGCCTGAGCAGGCTACGAGCTGGGCCGCGCTGGCGGGTCGGCCGGCCCAGTGGTTCCTTTTTGATTTGTTTGAAATTTCAGTTTCTTTATTATTCCATAGATTTGAATAATGTTGTGATTTTCATATTTAGGGTTTGGTAGATCCAAAAATTGTGATCCAAATTTTGTTGGGCTCCAAATAAAGTGTAGCTTCTAGGAAAAATATCAAATGCTTATGTGATGTTTATTTTCTGGAAGAATTAATTAGGGTTCTGAAATGTGTTTTAAATTACATGCAAACTTATTTAAATCATATCTTGAGCTTATGTGTTCCAAAAATTATGAAATTTGGTGAGTATGTTATTTCATATATATACTAGCTCTGGTAAAAGTTATGATGTTATCATTTTATATTAGGAGATACTTGAATGAATTTTCATAATTTTTCTATAGTTCCAGTAAAGGTAAAAATTTGGGAGTGTTGTTCTTTGGGTAGAATGATACTAGGAAAAATATGAAATCTGTTGTTTGACACTTTCAATAGGGTTTCCTATTTTTGCAAAAATCAGCCTTTTTGGCTTGTGAATTTTATGTAGGGAGTTTCTTTAAATAACTTTAGTTCAAATTTTTACAGTAGCCTCCTAGTAGGCCAAAGAGCCTCCTGTAATTTTTATAGAATTTTCTAAGCAGTTTGAATATAAGTTTAATTTCCCACTTAATTAAATAAGTAAATTAAGAAAGGGGTTAAAATAAATGTTCTGGGTTAACACACTTTACTTTCTAGTGTTTTCATGACATGAGTGGACTAGTGGTATCATTGGTTTGGTCATAGGGGAAGTTTGACACATGAATAAATATTTAAATTTCACATTTCTAGGTTCTCTGGACAGCTGGTAGCAATTTTGGATTTGAAGTTTGATAAAATTGTTTTCTGGGAAACTTGTGAATACCAAAGTGGTAGTAAACTGGTTAAATTAGCTTATGTCAAAATTTGATGGCATTTGGCCTAGTAGTCTAGGATTTATAGCTGTTTAAAGTGGCTATCCAGAAATGACTGCTCTCTGTTTGGAGAGGACAGATTTCTGGAACTATGGAATTTAGACTAGGTAAACTTTGGGTTTAAGTGTGGAGGTCTGAAAATGAATTGTAGGGTATTTTATAAGCTTTCCAGATTGTCTTGTATCATGCCTTTAGGATTTGGGAATCTCCAGTTGTAATAAGAATATGTAGCTGCTGTCCAAATTATGTTGTTACGATATCTGATGAGTTGTTGTTGGTAACCTAAGTGATATTGTTCTTGTGATTTCTAGGTGTTAGGGCCTTAACTGAAGAGGAACATTTATACATTAGGTTGTGTAGATTAGGTAAGTACTTCTCCACCGGAGAAGAGATTTGCACGTAATATTGAAGTAACTTGAATAGAATAATTAAATTGCTGCAATGCATTCCATTCCAAGCATATTGCATTCATTATGCATCCATGAGATTTATTGTGCATTCATGCAATAGGTGTACCAGAGGGGGTGACACTCCTCGAGTTCGAGGGAACGGTTCCGGAGGAGGACCAGGAGCAGCCGAGGGAGCCCGAGGATCCAGCCGGCGAAGGAGTGCCCGCAGACAACCTACCTAAGTGCCCAGATCACCGTCCATCCTCTTTTCTGAAAGGCAAGCCCCGGTGCATGTTGACCTAATTGTTTTAAATATAAATCTTGAGTACCTTTACTTCTTTACTGCATTAAGTTGTAGGAGTTGTATGGAAACACTTGTTGCATTACACCTGTCCTTGTCCAGATATCATACTTAAACCCTAAATTAATTTTAGGCCCGTGTTAATGCTTAGCCCTGCTTAGTCCGGTAGAAGTCGGGTGATTTCTGGTCATCCGTGAGATATAGGAATGGGTCATGAGTGGCTATGTTGGCTATCGTGGATGGAACCATGCCTAAAAATGAATTTGAGACCAGGCGGGAGTTCGATAGTGCAGCCGCAAGACACTTCACGTCTTGGGTGCGGAGCTATGCCCGTCTGAGTCGTTTAAGGACCGATTCGCTGTACGTCCTTGAGTCATGTTGAACGCAGTCTAACACTTAGTTGGCCGGATAAGTCGTTCCGACCGCGAAGCCGAGTAATTCGGTTCAGGCAGGGAGTCGAATGGTAGGTCGCATCTTGGAGGAGAGAAACGTTGTGCTTGGGGACATTGGCATGAGGCCAAGGGGGGTTAGAGTCCCTAGCACCTGGCAGAGTGTCACCCTTGGGGATGCGGCATCATTCGAACCCGCGACTCCTAAATCGTACGAAAGGTGGCTTATGCGACCCTGGCAAGGGCCTGCACGGTGAGTGTTAGAAATACCCCTCCAGCTAGATAGGAATTCGATTCGAATCGCCGTCGCTCCCGGTTAGTGAGCACTTGACTTGAGCAGCGGCAACGTAGAACTCATTAAAGTGAACAGATGGTTAAGCAAATGATATAATGTTGTCGCAAATTTATACCCGCTGCGGATATAACAATAATATTGTTGTTTGTTTATACTCAAGTGAATGTTTAGTACAGGTGCTAAGATAGATGACAGGTTAATAATAAAAATAAATGCTAGTACAGGTTAAAAGAGTTTAAATTACTTATGCTTTTTCGCAAAGGTAAATGTCAGTCAGCTCCACTTATGAAAGCCTTGCATGATCCTTGGTGTCTCTTATTTTCCGTTTCGACGGGTAAGTCTAGCTGAGTACATTCCCGTACTCAGGGTTTATTCCCTCCTGTTGCAGATGACATGCTTTATCAGGGCTTCTGCAAGACCTGCCTCCACCCCGTGGGTGACGAGGACTAGATCACTCGGGCGTGATCGTCTGTTAGTTTCTTTTCCTTAATGCTTTTGTGGGATGGTGATCTATAATACTGGCAGTAGTATTTGAACTAAATGCATGTGTTATGCTTCCGCTACTTTATGAACTCAGTTTGTAATAATTTGCGACTCCGTATGTTGTAAGCGAACTTCCGCTCTACTTGTGAAATGTAACGTGTGATGTGTATGTTGAATGATGCGATCTTGGTTGTAAAAGAGTTGGTTTGAAATCCTTCGTGGTTTCGATTGACTACCGGGATTATATGAGCTCAAGTTCGAAAATTTGAGCGTTTCGGTGCTTGTTTTTGTACTTGTGCTCTTATAATTTGGTCGGTTCTGTTACACCTACTCTCTCCATCCATGAATAATGGTAAAAAAATTCAAATTTTGAGCAATAATTGAACAAATTGTGGTGCAAATTTATTAGGGCACAAGACATCAATAGATTTGTGTTTAAAGTGATACTAAGATCACTGTTCTCCTAAACCATCATTTAGCCCATTTACACACTGCTTAAATGCTACATGGGGTGCACAGCTTTGGTTGATCATCTATTTATTACATTTAAACAACCATTTTGCCCGTTTAACTAGTTATTTTGTCTGAATAATGTCCAAACGACAAGTGACTGATGATTTACATTTTGCATTTAGGATAAGATATTTGATTTTTAGAGAATGAAAACATATTATACGAGAAATTAAGGGCTAAAAACTATTTTATTTGTATAACTTTCTCTCACTAATGCATAAAACTTATGGAGGCGGGCAAAATGACTTAACTAAGGCGGGCAAACCGTCCACCTCCGTCCAAAGGTCACGGCTAATCCGGCCTTAATGGTAAGGAACAAAGCTAGGCATATTTGTCCTTATTTTGCTAAGTCAAACAGTAGATTCTGGGAGGGTCATGTCATGCAATCAAGACCAAGATATGTGGGTAAATGGAACGGTGGATGATGTCTTTTCTCTTTGTCTCTTCTTCTCTTTTTCCTTCAGGGAGCATGGCTATCTTTTTTCAAGAACTGAACTCATGAGCATTTGTGCACAAGCTTTCTTTTCTTTTTTTCTTTCTTCTTTTTTTCAAATAGCCATGTTCTCTATGGAAAGAGAAGGTATAAACACACATATATTCAAAAGGAAAAACAAGACTTTATAGTGTCAAAGATGGATGAGCATACTTCTAGTGTAGAAGTAGCCTAGAGGTGGTATATGTAGTCTTGATTACGAAAGGATGACACAACTCTCTACCTAGATCTCAAAGCTTGACAAAACTCAAAGTAAGATCAAATAGCATTTGTGTTGGGTTTATGAGTAAGTATACTTTGGCTTTGGTAGGAATTTTTCTCACATGAGGTGTCATGATATCATAGCATTTTATTTTTAGCAAAATAAACATCTCCAAGGTTATGAGTAAAGAAAGAGCAACTTGCTTTGTCAATACTATATCTCACAAAACAACAACTTAGGTAGACCATACTAATAAAAAGTAGATCACAAGTTTCTAAGCATGAGAGTAGAATAGAATTTGTACAAGTCAAATCTTGAAGATCAACATAGTCACATGTGTGTTTAGCCATTAATATTTTTTATTTTCATGTGTATAGAGGCAGAAATAATTAATTATAACATGAAAATCACGTACAGGGAAGAAGTAGGGGTTCATACCTGTGTGGTGGATCAAGGTGGGCCCAGGGGCCAGCCTTGCCACGTCGGCTGATGTGTGGGGCCATCAGGCAATAGGCCCTGGTGCCCCCACATGTTGGTATTCACACGGTGTGATGCATGGCAAGTGTGTATCATAGTGACGGCATTTTCGTGGTTGTGGGATGCCGCCAAGATCAGGAAGGAGGCTTTCCCCACACTATCTTCTTTGGTAATTTGCTTCTTTATTCATAATAACAAACAAGTAAAATAGCAAAGTCTAACTGGTGGGAAAACACCAAAGGACAAGACACAAATTCGACTAACTTTGATCTTTATTTATTTTAGGCGCAGTTTACAATGATTGGAATTTAAACTAAGGGAAAACAAATCTAACACAAACAATGCAAACCTAACATGACCTATCTTTAAAACAAACTAAGGAAAACAAATATAAACCTAAGAGCGCCTAATTCTAAAAACCTAAGTGGCCACGGGATCTAGGGGAGAGGCGCCTCATAGAGGTGCTCGCTTCCCATGGCCTCAGCTAGCCACATGATCTTCGAGGTGCACCCCTTGTGGTGTATCTCCATCTTTTCCTCGATATCAAAGCACTAGTGCTCCTGCTCCACCACCCTCTCCCCCAGCGTCAAGTTCTCCTTGAGGGCGTTCAGCTGAGCTTGGAGCCCTTCAAGGGTTAGCTCCGCCTTCTCGTCATCGTTGTGCTCCATCTATCCTAGTGCTTCGTGCATGGGTAGAGGGGTCAAATGGCAGTGCATGGAGGGAGCAGATAGCGACCCATCCATTGCCTTGGCATCACTAGATTCTGAGCAGATGAGCACCTTCTCATAGCGCCCTGCTAGGAGCTGGCGCTCGGTGACCTCGTACTTCACCCTCTTGGGATTAGGGGTGGTGCTCTGGGTGCCCCTGCTGTTGGTGAGACGAAGGCTATCCTCTGACTTGTTGAACACCACCATGGCGCGCTGCTCGTTGGCCGGGATGGGTGTAGCAAGATCCGGCGCGGGGAAGAGGTGTCAATGGCTTCTTCGAGGTAATCTCCCTGGTAGTAGGACGAGGCTGCTGGTCATTGCGCAGCTTCTTGCCAGAGAAGTCTAGTAGTGGAGGACGCTGCTTGGGCAAAGGAGAGTTGAGGGGTGCTTCCCCGAGGCCAACCAACGGCCTAGGGCGTCGGGTGACGCCATGGGGCTCCTCTCGAGCTCCTGGCAAGCGAAGTCCCTAGTGGGCTCTTCGGTGGCGTGGCATAGGCCAAGGGCGCCACATCCAGGACCTCCTCTTTGTCGATCTCATTGATGAGGGCACGAGCAGCTTTAAGAGCAGCGGGGCTATTTCTTGGAGAGTTGCTACCAATGATGTAAAGCTAGAGAGGCTACGCCTTGGTAGTCGAAGGATGGGAGAAATGATTGTGGAGATGGAAGAGGTGGACGGTGGTATTTATACGGAGGTAAATAGATGGGATTAAGGTTCCCATGATTATCCTATGCTTTAGATTGCGAGAATCACTTGGAATCTCAAATAAACACATGAGGATATAGGCAGATATGCCAAGGATAATCATCTCCTAGCATGTGGGATAAGATGGGATGCACCTAGACATCGGGTGGCACTAGGGGGCACTAAGAAGATGGCCCAGGGCACTGAGCGACGTGGCCCAAGTGGCCCTCTCCTATCCCTTGCCTCACATGCAATTTAGGCAGTCCAAAATCCCTACTATAACTTTAGTTTGCGTCAAGATGGGTCTTATGGCCCTTTTATGAAAATAGACTATTAAAGGCTCACTCCAAAGCAAGAAAACATGCAAGGTTGACATGATTGTTAGAAAGTTATAAACTCTACTATATCTAACTCTTTTAATTCTTGCATGCTAAGCTCATAATAAAGTTTTAAGCGTTGACCATTTACCTTAAAAATGTTACCTTCATCGCTTTCCAGCGTGATGGCTCCATGGGGTGAAGTGGCAACTACTTTAAACAGCCCATCCCACTTACTCCATAGTTTCCCATGTCCAAAGTGTCGTACCCTGGAGTTAAAGAGTAATACCTTATCTCTAGGGTTGAACTCCTTTTTCTTGATTAACTTATCGTGCCACCACTTAATTCTTTCTTTGTAAAGTTTGGCATTATGATAAGCCTTTTCTCTCCACTCTTCTAGTTCAGAGATTTGCATTTTCTAATTTTGCCCTACTAATTCCAGGTCCATGTTCCATTTCTTAATGGCTTAGTGAGCCTTGAATTCTAGCTCTACGGGGAGATGACAAGTCTTCCTGTACACTAGTTGGTATGGGGACAAACCGATGGGCATTTTATAGGCAGTTCTATAAGCCCAAAGTGCTTCTAGCAACTTATTCTTCCACCTTGTTCCCATTTCCTCTATAGCCTTTTGTAAGATGTTCTTAATTTTCTTATTAGAGGTTTCTGCTTGCCCACTAGTTTGAGGATGGTATGGTGTGGCTATACTATGCTGGATTCCTTGATCAATCAAATAGAGTCTAAAGTTTTTATCAATGAAATGAGGGCCTCCATCACTAATGACCATCCTAGGGACACCAAAATGAGGAAAGATAGTTTCTTGAAACATCTTTTTGGCATGCTTAGCATTTGCTGCTTGGCAGGGTATAACTTGTATTCATTTCGAGACATAGTCAACGACCACTAAAATATATTTAGAATCATATGACTTTGGGAAAGGTCCCATGAAGTCTATTCCCCAAACATCAAATAACTCTACTTGTAGGTTATTAGTAAGTGGCATAGCATCTCGGGTGTTTATGTTTCCATGTTTTTGGCATCTAGTACACCGTCTAATAAAGTCTTTTGTGTCTTCATAGATGGAGAGCCAAAAGAAACCGCTTTGCCATATTTTTTGCATGTGTTCTAAAAGCTCCATAATGGCCTCCATATTTAGCAAAGTAACATCTTTCTATGATTTTAGTGGCTTCTTCTAAAGGGACACACTTCCTAAGGAGTCTGTCTGAACAGACTCTATAGAGGTACGGGTCATCCCATAAGTGGGTCCTACTTTGGTATAGCAACTTTTTCCAATTTTCACCCAGCGGGACATAGTCAATGACTATGAAATTAATAATGTTTGCATACCAAGGATTTGTGTATGTGACTTTTAGAAGAGTATCATCACACACAAAACCATTTATAGGAAGGTTGTCATTGTCATAGAATTGCAAGCGTGAAAGATGATCTGCTATAGAATTTTCTACTCCCTTTATATTTTATTTCTAAATCAAATTCTTGATGTAACAAAATCCATCGGATCAAACGGGGTTTAGCATCTTTCTTAGCAAGGAGGTATTTCAAAGCAGCATGATCCATATGAATGATTACTTTAGCCCCTACTAAGTAAGATCTAAATTTGTCTATTGTAAATACAACAGCTAAAAGCTCCTTTTCAGTGGTGCATAATTAAGTTGTGGTCCTGTTATGGTCTTACTAGCATAAGAGATTGCATAATGTTTCCTATCTTTAGTTTGACCAAGAACAACACCAACAGCAAAATCACTAGCATCACACATTATTTCAAAAGGTAGGCTCCAGTTAGGGGTTGTATGACTGGAGCAGAAACTAGAGCCTTTTTCAAGATATGAAAGAAATTTAAGCATTCATCATCAAAGTTGAGAGGAATATCCTTTGCTAGCAAGCCAGTTAAAGGTCTAGCAATTTGGGAGAAATCTTTTATGAACCTTCTATAAAAGCTGGCATGGCCTAAGAAGCTTCTAATCCCTTTAACATTAGTGGGAGGTGGAAGTTGCTTGATCACATTGACCTTTGCTTTATCCACTTCCATCCCACAATCCAACACTGTATGGCCTAGAATTATCCCTTCTCTTACCATGAAGTGGCACTTTTCCTAGTTTAAGACTAAGTTCTTCTCTTCACATCTCTATAGGACTTTATCTAAATTTTCTAGGCAGTCATCGAATGTCTTGCCATAGATAGAGAAATCATCCATAAAGACTTCCATAATTTTCTCGATCATGTCAGAAAAGATGGACATCATGCATCATTGAAAAGATGTAGAAGCATTACATAGTCCAAAAGACATGCGCCAATAGGCATATGTTCTATATGGACAAGTAAAAGTGGTTTTGCTTTGATCTTCTAGATTGATAGGTATTTGGTGATAACCCAAATATCCAACCAAAAAGCAGAAGAAAGAATGATTGGTGAATCTTTCTAACATTTTGTCTATGAAAGGTAGCAGAAAATGATCTTTCTTCATAGCTTTTATTTGGCTTCTTGTAATCCATGCACATTCTCCAATCCATGGTAGTACATTGGGGTATGAGTTCATTCTTGTCATTTTGAACGACAGTCATTCCACCTTTCTTAGGGACTACTTGCACAGGACTTACCCATTCACTATAAGGAACTGGATAAATAATTCCTACATGCAAGAGTTTTAAAACATCTTTCTTTACAACTTCACGTATTATGTTGTTTAGTCATCGTTAAGGTTCCCTCGATGGGATTGAGTCTGGAAATATGATGTGTACAAAGAGTCGGGCTAATCCCTTTTAGATCTTGAAGTGAATAGCCAAAAATAGATCCATACTTTTCTAACACTGTGACAAGTCTATAGCTCTCTGCCTTAGATAGCATATCACTAATGATGACAGGGGTCTCAGGATCGTGGTTAAGGAAAGCATATTTAAGTCTAGAAGGGAGAGGTTTTGTAGCACCTGGTTTTAAGGACAAAACTAGATACACACCATATGTGAGCCCAAGAAGCCAAATCACACATATGGCTACAAATAGGGGTAATATCAATAGACATTGCTTAATATATAGTGTACTTAATACAAATAATATAACCTTAGATAGTAGACAGCGGAAAGACACTCTGTTTTTCAGGCGAAGGCTCCAAATCCATAGGGACAACTGACTGGTTGATCACAAGCCTAACTCTTTTAGACTAGTAATCTGGTACCCATTCGGGATTTTTCCAAAGAATTAGAAAAAAATAAAGCAAGTGTAAGTACATGTCGTACTCAGCAATATAACATGAGGTTCATGAGGCTCAAAAGGTTGACACTAGTTACTGCGATTAGCTTTTAGAGAGTCATGATTTTAGTAATTAAGTAGCAACAAGTTTATTGCAAGCCCACATAAACACATAATCAGGTAAACATGAATAATGAATAGCATAAACAATTAACCATTAATGATCATCTATTCCATAAGAGTTCCAAGGCCGCTCGTGACTATGAGCACGACCGATATACCAGTTTTATACTTTGCAGAGGTTGTACACTTTCACCATGAGTCGTGATTTACCCTTTTGCCCGAGGTCGCGAGCCTCTTAACCCACTACCAAGGAAGGTCGACAAGGTTCACTATGAAGTCTTTCAAAGGTTTGTCTAACAAGTGTAGCCCGCTAAGGATCCTCATCAGCTAGTATGATTCCCCTCCAAGGTGTGACTAACAAAAGACAAAGAAACCAAAGTGCACTCCTTTGGCAGGCCAAAATCAAACCAATCGGAGCACCTCTTATGCCTTTCGGTAAGCTACTACGAGCTAGAAAAGGTCCTCATACTTAACTAAAGCCAGAGCCATGTAGCACTCATGGTTGTACTGTAAGTCCTGGTGACCACTTACAGATAAGTCTTTAGGGAGAGGAATCTAGAGCATCGCAAAAACTATGCTCTAGCCCCCTTGTTCCTTGTTGCTGAAAAGCATCTTTTAGTGTTTACTGCATATTCCATTAGTCAAGTTACAAGATCATGGTTTCAGTTGAGCACTAGCATCAAAGTACCCAATGCAACAACCCAAACATGACAAGGTACAAGTTCAAATGCTAGGAAATCCTTAAGGGTAATCAAGGTAGACACATGCAATATGAATTAAATGATTAATGGTATATAGGATAACAAGGATGATCCCATGCTATACTTGTCTTAAACTCATATCCTTCTTCTAGTCCAAACCTTCAAAGAATTGCTTCTTGATTCACCACATATAACTCACCGACTAGACTAGATCATAAAGCACCACACAAGCATCTGACATAGACATGCATAGCAAACATAGTATATTAGAACAATACACCAATCAATGAAAAGATTTGAAGACTATTCTAAGCAATGCTACAAACACACAAATGCGAGAAGCACACTAATCGGAGCTATGGTGAAAGAGAAACAACTACGCAAGGTTTTACTTTATTAGAGAGAAAGAAAACTATGAGCTTCATTTATTTTAACTATACAAAAATATGGATAAGATATTTCAGAGAAATACCTAAACTAAATTAAGTCAAAGTTATATTTGAATTATAGAAACAAGATAAAACTAATCTTATTTTGTTTAGAAAAGATCAAAGTGGAAAATCTAAATTGCTTTTAATTGGAAAACTAATTGCATGTAGATTGATCAAATTAACATTTTATTTTAAAGAATAGAATAGGTTAAACAATTTTACTAACACATAGATCATGTCATTACTGTAACAGAACCGACCAAATTATAAGAGCACAAGTACAAAAACAAGCACCGAAGCGCTCAAATTTTCGAACTTGAGCCCATATAATCCCGGTAGTCAATCGAAATCACGAAGGATTTCAAACCAAACTGCTTACAACCAGGATCGCATCATTCAACATACAACATCATACGTTACATTTCACAAAGAGTGCTGAAATAAGTTTACACAAACGGAGTAGCAATTATTACAAACCAAGTTTGAAAGTAGCGGAAGCAAACACACACTAGTTAATTAAATACGGCCAGTCTGGATGATCGACAACCCGCAAAAGCATGAGGAAAGTACATAAAGATGATCACGCCACAGTGATCTAGTCATCATCACCCGCAGGGTGGAGACACGTCTTGCAGAATCCCTGATAAAGCATGTCATCTGCAACAGGAGGGAATAAACCCTGAGTACTAGAATGTACTCAGCTAGACTTACCCGTCGAAAACCAGAAATAAAGTGACACCAAGGATTATGCAAGGCTTACACAAGAGGCTAGCTGACATAACATTTTTGCATAAAGGCATGAGTAATTGAAACTCTTATAACCTGTACTAGCAGTTATTTTTAGCATTTACCTGTCATCTATCTTAGCACCTGTACTAAACATACACTTGATTATAATCAAACAACATGATTATTATATCCATAGCAGGTATATCATTATGGCAACATTGTATCATTCCCTTAACCACCAGTTCATTTAATGAGTTCTACGTTGCCGCTGCTCAAGTCAAGTGCTCACTAACCGGGAGCGACGGCGATTCGAATCGAATTCCTATCCAGCTGGAGGGGTATTTCTAACACTCACCGCGCAGGCCCCTGCCAGGGTCGCACAAGCCACCGTTTCATATGATTCAGGAATCGCGGGTCCGAATAATGTCGCGACCCCAAGGGCGACACTCTGCCAGGTGATAGGGACTCTAACCCCCCCTTGGTCTCACGCCAATGTCCCCAAGCACATCCTTTCTCTCCTCCAAGAAGCAACCTACCATTCGATTCCCGGCCTGAACCACATTACTCGGCTTCGCGGTCGGAACGACTTATCCGACCAACTAAGTGTTAGACTGCGTTCAACATGACTCAAGGACGTACAGCGAATCGGTCCTTAAACGACTCAGACGGGCATAGCTCCACACCCAAGACGTGAAGTGTCTTGCGGCTGTACTATCGAACTCCCGCCCGGTCTCAAATTTCATTTTTAAGCATGGTTCCATCCACGATAGCCATAAAGCCACTCGTGACTCCTTCCTACATCTCGCGGATGACCGGAAATCACCCGACTTCTACCGTACTAAGCAGGGCTAAGCATTGACACGTGCCTACACCTAATATAGGATTCAGTACGATATCTGGCCAAGGACAGGTATAATGCAACAAGTGTTTTCATATAACTCCTACAACTTAATGCAGTAAACAATGAAAAGTACTCAAGATTAATTTATAAAACAGTAGGTTCAGCATGCACCGGGGCTTGCCTTTCAGAAAAGTCGAGGGCCGGTGGTCGGGGCACTCAGGAAGGTCGTCTGCGGGCACTCCTTCGCCTGCTGGATCCTCGGGCTCCTGCTGCTCCTGGTCCTCCTCCGGAATCACAGGCTCGAATTCGAGGAGTGTTACCCCCTCCGGTGCACCTATTGCATGAATGCACAATAAATATAATGGATGCATAAATGGGTGCAACATGCTCGGAATGAAATGCATTTCAGAATAAAACACTCTATTCAAGTTATTTTACTAGTACGTGCAAATCTCTTCTCTAGTAGAGAAGTACTCACCTAATCTACTTAACCTAAGATAAAGCTGCTCATCCTCAGTTAAGGCCCTAACACCTAACAAATACAAAAGTAGCATGTTTTAGGATATTATACCATATCAAACAGCAAAACACCACAGAAAGCATTCTGGACAGCAGCTACTTGTTTTTATCACAACTGAAGATTTACAATTCCAAAAGATATGATCTAAGACAATCTGGAAAGCCTAAGAAATGCACTACAATTCATTTTCAGACCTCAACTCCAAACTCCTAAGTTTTCCATGTCAAACTTCACAAGTTCCAGAATCTGTATTCTCCAACACAGAGAGTAGCAGATTTTGAACTGCCACTTTAAACAATAGTAACTCTCAAACTACTAAGCCAAATGCTTCCAAATTTTAACACAAGCTAGTTCATCAAGTTTACTCCAACTTTGGTATTTACAAGTTGTCCAGCAACCAATTTTATCAAAGCCAAATTTAGAATTACTACAGCTGTCCAGAAAACCTAAAATTACAAAGGTTAAATATTTATTGATGTGACAAACATTCTCTAAAACCAAACTAATGCTACTACAAGTTCACAAATATCACAAAGACACCAGGAAGTAAGGTGTGCCCACCTAGAACATTTATTTAAACCCATTTCTCAATTTACTTAAGTAATTAAGTGGAATTTCAAACATATGTGTAAACTGCTCCTAAAATTCTACAAAAATTACAGGGGACTCTCTGACCCAAAAAGAGACCACAATAAAAATTTGAACAAGTTTTATTCACAGAAACTCCCTACACAAAATTCACAAGCTAATAAGACTGATTTTTGCATAAATAGGAAACCCTATTGAAAAGTGTCAAACAACAGATATCATATTTTTCTTAGACAGTCTAGGGTACCAAGACATTCTCCAAAAAGTTATATGAACATTGCACATGTAGAAAAATCACAAAAATTCATTTAAATATTTCCTAGAATAACAAGATAGCATAATAACTTGAAAATTACTTAAGCACTGATGCCCAAATTTTTACCAGAGCTAGGGCTAGCATAGAGTAACCTACCCACCAAATTTCATGATTTATGGAACACTACAGCTCAAGTTATAAATTTAACAAATTTGCATGCATTCCAAAACACATTTAAAGGATCTATTAAATTCTCCTAAAAATTAAACACCACATTCCAGATTTATATTTTTCTAAAATACTACACATCATGTGGACCCTAATAAAATTTATCTCATGATTTTTGGATCATTAAAACCCTAGATCTATATTTTTCCAACTTGTACAAAAATCAGTGACAAAATAATAAAAACGAATTTCATTTCGGGTGAACTGGGCCGGCCCGGAAGACGCGGCCCACGCTCGCGCGCGCGCGGCCTGCTCAGCACTCCCGCCCGCGCTTGGCAACTGACAGGCGGACCCCCGCAGTCAGGGACAGAGGGGCAGGGGAGGCGGAGACCCGCGAGCTCCGACGAGCTCGAGCTCGCCGGAGAAGAGCTCGCTCGGCCAAGTGAGCACCACCTCGTGTTCTCCGTCATCCGGTGCGTCGATTGGTGCTCGTGGAATGGATGGGGATGGGCTGGAAGGGGCTGGTCACCGCGAGCGGCGGCCGGTGGTGTCCGGTGGCGGCGCGCCGTCGCCGGTAAGGGTACACGGTGCGGTCTAGGCTTGGTACGAGCTTCACCGAAGCTAGGCGGATCCGTTTTGCTAGGAAGGGAGGGTGGAGAGCGACCCGAAGCACCCCGACCACGGTGAGGTCCCATGGCGGGCTCCGGCGACCTCTCGGAGATGGGGAAGAAGGAAATGCGGCTCACCTCGAGTCAAATCACGGGCTTCGGTGGGTCAAGGAGATGGAGTGTGGTGAGGCGGAGGGATTGGCGAGGTCTGGTGGACTGCGATGCGGTGGTGAGCGGGCACGAGCTTCGCCGGAGAGGAGCGGCAATGGTGGCCCGGTTTTCTCCGCTCTGGAAATGAGAGAGGAAAGGAGGGTGATGGAATGGAGGGGGAAGCGGGTCGTCCTGGTCTTCACGCTGAGCTCGCAGGCGACGTGGGGCGTCGGCAGAACACGCGCGCCACGTGGCCACCGGGCTCTGCCCGAGCGCCACGACGCGGTCGGCCGCGGCCGTCGGTGTCTGAACGTTCCGTTTCAGAGCTCAAAGGCATTGACTGACAGGAAAAGTTCAACACCGATTTTCTCCCAAACCAGTTCGAATTAGAAGAAGATGATAATACCAAAATTGTAGAGCTACATGAGGACTACAAGTTTGTCAATATGAGTGAAAGCTGGTTTGGCCTGGTTTGTGAGTTATAAGGTGTCAAAGTGGGGTACAGTGAAACGGTTTTCAGCTCAACACTTAGCAAAATTTGCTAAGTCCCCAAACAGCCCCTATTACTGACTTGTGGGCCATTTTTGAGCATGTTCTGATCATTTTCATGAGATGGCCATATTAGAACTTTTGTTCCTCATGAAATTCTCTACAACTTTGCTTAAGGGTGCTTTTCCATGCAAGGTCTCTAAATTAGACTTTTTAATTGGTCAAACTAGGGCCTTCTAGGGTCAAATGGTGGTCAAACTTCTCTTGGAGGGCAATTTAGTAATTTTGGTCAACATGAACTTTGTTCCAAATGTTACCCTAAGTATAACTAAGGTGTTGTAGGTCATGATTGGCTACCTTACCTTTTTGTTACACCAACTATCAAGTACTTCATGAAATAAATCAAACAAGCCCTAATATAAACACATGTGTTGCATCACATAAAATAACAAACATGAATAATGCATGCTCATGCTTATGCTTATGCAATACAATTATGGAGCTAAACACTTGAGGTGTTACAGCCCTCCCCCCTTATAAAAATCTCGTCCCGAGATTTGGAAAGCGTACCATTTTTCATAGAATTCTTTATAACCATCCCGCAAATAATCCTCCCGTTCCCACGTAGCATCACTCTCACTTCCCTGATTACTCCACATCACTTTGTACCACTTAACCACTTTACTTCTAGTTACTCGTTCCTGAGTATCGATCACTCGGACTGGCTTTTCTTCATAGGTCAGGTCGGATTCCAGCCTGATATCACCTAAAGGAACTTGTTCCTCAGGAACTCGAAGACACTTTTTAAGCTGAGATACATGGAAAACGTTGAATATGGCTCTCATCTCAGGAGGCAACTGGATTTTGTATGCAACAGCTCCACTCTTGCCTATGATCTGGAAAGGACCCACGTATCTTGGTGCAAGTTTCCGCTTAACACCAAAACGTTGGACACTCTTCATTGGAGAAACTTTCAAATAAACGAAGTCTCCAACTTCAAATTCGAGTGGTTTCCTACGACGATCCGCATAGCTTTTCTGTCTCGCTTGCGCTGCAGCCATGTGTTTCTGGATGGTACGGACTTGTTCCTCGGCTTCCTGGACAAAATCAATGCCATAATACCTTCTTTCCCCAGCTTCTACCCAGTTTAGTGGAGTTCGACACTTTCGACCGTATAAGGCTTCGAATGGGGCCATCTTAATACTCTCTTGATAACTGTTATTGTACGAGAATTCGGCTAAAGGTAACCATTTTTCCCAAGAACCCTTGGATGAAATGACGCATGCTCGCAACAGATCTTCCAAGATTTGGTTAACTCGTTCTGTCTGACCCGACGTTTGGGGGTGATAAGCAGAGCTTCTCACTAACCTGGTTCCCAGAAGGTGATGCAAATGCTCCCAAAAGCGAGCAGTGAACTGGGGACCACGGTCAGATATGATAGTACGAGGTATCCCATGAAGCCGGACTATCTGATTGAAGTACAACTCAGCATAGTCAGTAGGACGATAGTCCACTCTAACTGGAATGAAGTGAGCTGATTTGGTCAAACGATCCACAATTACCCAGATGGAGTTATGATTTTTGACAGTAGGAGGAAGACCGACAATGAAATCCATACTTATCTCTTCCCATTTCCAGCCAGGAATGGAAAGTGGCTGAAGTAGCCCAGCTTTCATGTGCACAGCTTTAACTCTGCAACAGGTGTCACATCTAGCGACATATGCAGCTATCTCTTTCCGCATCTTGGTCCACCAATAAAGGGGTTTCAAATCATAATACATCTTATTACTACCCGGATGGATGGACAACTTGGACGAATGTGCTTCGGACAGGATCTGATCCCTAAGCTCTCGGTCTTTAGGTACCACTAACCTATCCTTAAACCACAGCACACCTTCGTCATCTAACCTGAAATGCTTAGTCTCTCCTTCATTCATCTTCCGTTTTATGTGAAAGATACCCGGGTCAGTCTTTTGGAGCTCAATGATTCTATTTCTGAGAGTACCACTGACAGTGATGTTGTACAGGACTGCCGGATGTAACAGGCGAGATTGGTAAAAATCAGTTTCAACTAAGGAATGACAATGAGACTTACGGCTTAAAGCGTCCGCAACCACATTTGCCTTGCCTGGGTGATAGTGTACTTGAAGATTATAATCTTTAATCAACTCGAGCCATCTTCTCTGACGCATATTTAGCTCGGGTTGAGTGAAGATGTATTTGAGGCTTTTATGATCGGTGTAGATATTGCAGACATTTCCCAGCAGATAATGCCGCCATACTTTCAAAGCATGAACAACTGCAGCCAGTTCTAAGTCATGCGTTGGATAATTCACCTCATGCTTCCGAAGTTGTCGCGAGGTATATGCAATTACTCGGCCTTCCTGCATCAACACACCTCCCAAACCTATGCCTGAGGCATCACAATAAACATCAAATGGTTTCTCGATATCCGGTTGTGCCAAAACCGGAGCTGAGGTTAGGAGGGTTCGCAGTTGGTGAAAAGCCGCATCACACTCAGGAGTCCAGACAAACCTGGTGTCTTTTTGCAGCAACCGAGTCATGGGTTTGGCGATTTTGGAGAAATCCGGGATGAAGCGACGATAATAGCCAGCCAACCCAAGGAAACTCCGAACCTCGTGAACCGAGATAGGAGCCTTCCAGTTTAGTACTTCCTGTACCTTGGCGGGATCCACCATAATTCCTCCATCGGACAACACATGCCCAAGGAAAGGTACTTCACGAAGCCAGAATTCGCACTTACTGAACTTTGCATATAGTTGATGTTCACGCAGTCTTGTGAGGACTATACGCAGATGTTCAGCGTGATCCTCCTCATTCACAGAATATACCAAGATGTCATCAATAAATACCACCACAAACTTGTCCAATTCAGGCATAAACACCGAATTCATCAAGTACATGAAGTGTGCGGGGGCATTTGTCAAGCCGAAAGACATAACAAGATACTCATAAAGACCGTATCTGGTAGAAAAGGCTGTCTTTGGAACATCTTCCGGACGAATTTTAATTTGATGGTAGCCCGATCTTAGATCGATCTTGGAGAAAACTTTAGCTTTAGACAACTGATCGAACAAGATGTCGATTCGCGGGAGAGGGTACTTATTTTTGACAGTGACTGCATTGAGAGGTCTATAATCTACGCACATCCGCAACGACTGATCCTTCTTCTTTACAAAGATAGCAGGACATCCCCACGGCGATGAACTAGGACGAATCAACCCTTTCTTCAAAAGTTCATTCAATTGCACCTTAAGTTCAGCTAGTTCATTAGGAGGCATCCTATAGGGTCTCCTAGAGATGGGTGCCGTGCCAGGCAACAACTCAATTTTAAACTCCACATCCCGATCCGGAGGGAGTCCCGGCAAATCATCGGGAAAAACGTCCGGAAACTCATTTACTACTGGAATTTCGGCCAACGCCTTTGCTTGCACAGCATGAACTTCCCCCGACAATTCAACCTTTCTGGGAAGTTGTACTAGAAAACCTTTTTGATCTGTAGGATCTCTGAGCATAACTACCCGAGCGGATGTGTCAATGAGTACCCCGTTCTGACTCATCCAATTCATGCCCAAGATAACATCTATGTCTAAACCAGGTAAAACCAATAGGGCAAGCGAATAACTTCGCCCTTCTATCTCAAACTTAAGGTTCCCCACTACTTTGTTTGTGGAAATATTCCCACTTGCAGCGCTAATACAATAACCCACACCTTCAACAGTATGCAACTTGTGTGCAAATTTAGATGCAAACTTAGGACTGATAAAGGAATGCGAAGCACCTGAATCAAAAAGTACCACTGCGGGGTGTTGGTCAACTAGAAACTTACCAGCGGTGACCACCTCACCAGATGGAATTTCCTCAATGCTGTTATAATGGGCGTGTCCCTGACGACTACCTTGGTTGACATTTTTCTTCGGGTATGGACAGTTCCTGGACCAATGGCCTGGCTTGTTACAGTTCCAGCAAGGCATGTTGCTAGGAGGAACACTGGAGCTGCCTTGGCCCGCATTACTCTTTGGCAGTGCCACTGTATATGCCTTACGAAACCCTGTTTTTGCAGCAGGCTTCTTCTGCGGCGGACGGAACTTTGCATTCGGAGCAGGTGGGCGAGGGGAAGACCTCGGTGCCGCTGAGGCCCTTGACTGAGAAGCACTTGCCTCAAGGGCCCTTTTACGGCTCTTAGAGGCAGAATAAATAGTATTGTTGTTCTCCTGGGTCAAAGCATCGCTGATGAAATCATTGAAAGTAGTACATTTGCTAGTGCCCATAGTTTTCATCAGTTTTGGGCCGAGGCCCCTTTTGAAGCTAGCAATCTTTTTGGCATCGGTATCCACAAACTCAGTGGCATACCTTGCCAGGTTGTTGAAGGACTGCAAGTATTCAGTCAGGCTTTTGTTTCCTTGCGACAGCCTCATAAACTCTGTGTGCTTGATTGCCATAAGACCGGGAGGAATATAATTTCCCCGGAATGCCGCCTTAAACTGATCCCAAGCAATCGGGACATTGGCAGGCAGTGTGGAACGATAGTGGCTCCACCAAATACCCGCTGGACCATGCAACTGGTGAGAAGCATATTCAGTCTTTAACTCATCAGTCAGGCGAAGCAGACAAAACTTTTGCTCAATAGTATTTAACCACTCATCAGCTTGCAGTGGTTCTTCCGCTTCCTTGAAGAGCGGGGGCTTAGTATCCAGAAAGTCCTTGAAATCACTGTACTGATTTGGCTCTGGGCCCTGGCGGCCAGGACGAGCCTCCCAGTTAGCCAGCTGGCGCATAGCATCCGCCAACATGCGCTGCCCTTCGACCACTGTCTGCATCAACTCGGCCGGAGTGGGTGGTGGCGGAGGGGGTGGCTGTTCCTCCTCCTCATTTCCACGACCCCGACGTAGATTGTACGACATCTGCAAAATGCATAGCCAATGAGCACTGACGATGTGGGAAACTTGTAGATGAATTATTGTAAATATGTCAAACTGACTTCATGAAATAGACTTCTCATAAGAATTAAGGCACAATAATTCACCACAACCGCACAATCCATTCAAGCGCATCATTTGACGAGATCATGCTTGGTAATCCAACAAGATGCTCTTTGATGAAGGCTTACTCACAGGGAGCACACGGTTACCGGACCGTTTACGTTGCTATCTACGTGATTTTTGACCTTTTGCACGGTACTTGGATTCGATCTCAAGATTTTTAGTTGACTGTGAAAGGCTACTTCAAACTGACCACAAAGAGACTTCTCAATGAAGAGTTCCATGGTGGATCATGACTAGCCACCTCGATACCTGCGCGTGCCAAGCAGCACAGCCTTATGTCGCGCGCCATAGGAGGCCCTCGGTTTCGTCGCGGCACCGAAGGGTGCTAATCGTGACACCATCATCGAACGCAACATAATAAGACATCAAGTTGTGATCGAAATTAACGGGTTCAAACTACATTCAGGAAACATACGGTTCAACCTTACATCCCAAAGTCAAGTTATTACAAGGCCTCACTCCTTCACAGGGAGGGCACAAAAGACGATCCTAACATTATAGGCACGTGATGACTACTCTAAGCATCATCCTCCGAGTCAGTGTCAAGGATCTCCCCGCCGTCCTCATCACTGACAGGCTCTAACTCCTCGTCTTCTTCTTCTTCTGGCTCTTCCTCTGGTGCTTCTGCAGGTGGGGCATCCTGTGGTCCATCAACCTCCACTTCATCATCATCCTCAGCCATGAAGATTCCCAAACCCATGTCCACATCGGCGTTGTTGTTTCGAGGCAGCAGGGGATTAAGCTCGTTGTTCAAGCGGTGCACTTCTTCATGAAGATTATCATTGTATTCTTCAGCATTCTCCAACTGTTGCTCGAGCTCAAACTGACGAGCTCTCAGAACGTTCTCCTCGTGCCAGGCTTCATCCCTCTGTTCCATCACACGGACCAACATGCGTTGACAGTTGCGGTTTGCCACTGTCAACCTCTGGACTGCAAGCGTTTCTTGATCACGATCATGAATCACTTGTTCCAGTTGTTGCCGTGCTGCATTCCTGGCGGCAGTCACTTCAGCCAACTCTGCCCTCAGCCTTTCCACCTCAGTAGGCTCAGGGCGAGGCTCACGTGGAGCGAGCTGGTGACGCGGTGCCCTGCCCCCAGTGGACTTACGAGCGGTCCTCTTGGTACGTGCCATCTGTAGCAACAAGATAAGATACGACTTAAAGTGAGGATCATTTAAGGGATACGAAATTTACTTTAGTCGGGAGTACAGAAATTTTTAAGGAGGGAGTAAATGCTATGTATGATATATTTAAACATGATGCATGCACGTTCCGTACGTTCTCTTACCTTAGTAGAAAACTAAAGTTCTAACGCTAGGCGGTGGCATACATACGTTCTCTCATATAAGCGAAACTATCGGTCTACTCGTTACGCTGTTAGTGTACCTGCAGAAAATTTCATTGCAGCCCAACAATTCCCAAAATATGCACACAAGAAAGCAGTAAACTAAATACTTTCCATATACACATCCCCGGATGTATATAATTCAGTATCAAAGCTACCCGATTGATAGATGCCCACAATTAAGTGTTTTTACATAGTTACATGGTTTAAACATGTAAAGATGTAAGTCACCAAAACTACTCTCCCCTAGACCGCCGGTTGGACGATCATGCTCTCACAACTCACACTTACCAGAGCGTCGAGGTAATTGATCCATACATTACCACCCAAGTGGATGGCATCCATACAATTTCACGCCGTATGGACGACGAAACAGAAACAAACAAGGCCCCCAAGTTAGTCTTTATAATAAGCCACCTAAGAGTCCTTATTTGGGCTAAGGGTTGTGATCACTGGCATACCTATAAAATAATTTTTTAGAGTTTAACCCTTTTCGCAAACAAATACTTTTTGTTTTTAATTACCCGTAAGATGTGTTTAATGTTGAATTATGCTCCGGTACCAGCTGTAACAGAACCGACCAAATTATAAGAGCACAAGTACAAAAACAAGCACCGAAGCGCTCAAATTTTCGAACTTGAGCCCATATAATCCCGGTAGTCAATCGAAATCACGAAGGATTTCAAACCAAACTGCTTACAACCAGGATCGCATCATTCAACATACAACATCATACGTTACATTTCACAAAGAGTGCTGAAATAAGTTTACACAAACGGAGTAGCAATTATTACAAACCAAGTTTGAAAGTAGCGGAAGCAAACACACACTAGTTAATTAAATACGGCCAGTCTGGATGATCGACAACCCGCAAAAGCATGAGGAAAGTACATAAAGATGATCACGCCACAGTGATCTAGTCATCATCACCCGCAGGGTGGAGACACGTCTTGCAGAATCCCTGATAAAGCATGTCATCTGCAACAGGAGGGAATAAACCCTGAGTACTAGAATGTACTCAGCTAGACTTACCCGTCGAAAACCAGAAATAAAGTGACACCAAGGATTATGCAAGGCTTACACAAGAGGCTAGCTGACATAACATTTTTGCATAAAGGCATGAGTAATTGAAACTCTTATAACCTGTACTAGCAGTTATTTTTAGCATTTACCTGTCATCTATCTTAGCACCTGTACTAAACATACACTTGATTATAATCAAACAACATGATTAATATATCCATAGCAGGTATATCATTATGGCAACATTGTATCATTCCCTTAACCACCAGTTCATTTAATGAGTTCTACGTTGCCGCTGCTCAAGTCAAGTGCTCACTAACCGGGAGCGACGGCGATTCGAATCGAATTCCTATCCAGCTGGAGGGGTATTTCTAACACTCACCGCGCAGGCCCCTGCCAGGGTCGCACAAGCCACCGTTTCATATGATTCAGGAATCGCGGGTCCGAATAATGTCGCGACCCCAAGGGCGACACTCTGTCAGGTGATAGGGACTCTAACCCCCCCTTGGTCTCACGCCAATGTCCCCAAGCACATCCTTTCTCTCCTCCAAGAAGCAACCTACCATTCGATTCCCGGCCTGAACCACATTACTCGGCTTCGCGGTCGGAACGACTTATCCGGCCAACTAAGTGTTAGACTGCGTTCAACATGACTCAAGGACGTACAGCGAATCGGTCCTTAAACGACTCAGACGGGCATAGCTCCACACCCAAGACGTGAAGTGTCTTGCGGCTGTACTATCGAACTCCCGCCCGGTCTCAAATTTCATTTTTAAGCATGGTTCCATCCACGATAGCCATAAAGCCACTCGTGACTCCTTCCTACATCTCGCGGATGACCGGAAATCACCCGACTTCTACCGTACTAAGCAGGGCTAAGCATTGACACGTGCCTACACCTAATATAGGATTCAGTACGATATCTGGCCAAGGACAGGTATAATGCAACAAGTGTTTTCATATAACTCCTACAACTTAATGCAGTAAACAATAAAAAGTACTCAAGATTAATTTATAAAACAGTAGGTTCAGCATGCACCGGGGCTTGCCTTTCAGAAAAGTCGAGGGCCGGTGGTCGGGGCACTCAGGAAGGTCGTCTGCGGGCACTCCTTCGCCTGCTGGATCCTCGGGCTCCTGCTGCTCCTGGTCCTCCTCCGGAATCACAGGCTCGAATTCGAGGAGTGTTACCCCCTCCGGTGCACCTATTGCATGAATGCACAATAAATATAATGGATGCATAAATGGGTGCAACATGCTCGGAATGAAATGCATTTCAGAATAAAACACTCTATTCAAGTTATTTTACTAGTACGTGCAAATCTCTTCTCTAGTAGAGAAGTACTCACCTAATCTACTTAACCTAAGATAAAGCTGCTCATCCTCAGTTAAGGCCCTAATACCTAACAAATACAAAAGTAGCATGTTTTAGGATATTATACCATATCAAACAGCAAAACACCACAGAAAGCATTCTGGACAGCAGCTACTTGTTTTTATCACAACTGAAGATTTACAATTCCAAAAGATATGATCTAAGACAATCTGGAAAGCCTAAGAAATGCACTACAATTCATTTTCAGACCTCAACTCCAAACTCCTAAGTTTTCCATGTCAAACTTCACAAGTTCCAGAATCTGTATTCTCCAACACAGAGAGTAGCAGATTTTGAACTGCCACTTTAAACAATAGTAACTCTCAAACTACTAAGCCAAATGCTTCCAAATTTTAACACAAGCTAGTTCATCAAGTTTACTCCAACTTTGGTATTTACAAGTTGTCCAGCAACCAATTTTATCAAAGCCAAATTTAGAATTACTACAGCTGTCCAGAAAACCTAAAATTACAAAGGTTAAATATTTATTGATGTGACAAACATTCTCTAAAACCAAACTAATGCTACTACAAGTTCACAAATATCACAAAGACACCAGGAAGTAAGGTGTGCCCACCTAGAACATTTATTTAAACCCATTTCTCAATTTACTTAAGTAATTAAGTGGAATTTCAAACATATGTGTAAACTGCTCCTAAAATTCTACAAAAATTACAGGGGACTCTCTGACCCAAAAAGAGACCACAATAAAAATTTGAACAAGTTTTATTTACAGAAACTCCCTACACAAAATTCACAAGCTAATAAGACTGATTTTTGCATAAATAGGAAACCCTATTGAAAAGTGTCAAACAACAGATATCATATTTTTCTTAGACAGTCTAGGGTACCAAGACATTCTCCAAAAAGTTATATGAACATTGCACATGTAGAAAAATCACAAAAATTCATTTAAATATTTCCTAGAATAACAAGATAGCATAATAACTTGAAAATTACTTAAGCACTGATGCCCAAATTTTTACCAGAGCTAGGGCTAGCATAGAGTAACCTACCCACCAAATTTCATGATTTATGGAACACTACAGCTCAAGTTATAAATTTAACAAATTTGCATGCATTCCAAAACACATTTAAAGGATCTATTAAATTCTCCTAAAAATTAAACACCACATTCCAGATTTATATTTTTCTAAAATACTACACATCATGTGGACCCTAATAAAATTTATCTCATGATTTTTGGATCATTAAAACCCTAGATCTATATTTTTCCAACTTGTACAAAAATCAGTGACAAAATAATAAAAACGAATTTCATTTCGGGTGAACTGGGCCGGCCCGGAAGACGCGGCCCACGCTCGCGCGCGCGCGGCCTGCTCAGCACTCCCGCCCGCGCTTGGCAACTGACAGGCGGACCCCCGCAGTCAGGGACAGAGGGGCAGGGGAGGCGGAGACCCGCGAGCTCCGACGAGCTCGAGCTCGCCGGAGAAGAGCTCGCTCGGCCAAGTGAGCACCACCTCGTGTTCTCCGTCACCCGGTGCGTCGATTGGTGCTCGTGGAATAGATGGGGATGGGCTGGAAGGGGCTGGTCACCGCGAGCGGCGGCCGGTGGTGTCCGGTGGCGGCGCGCCGTCGCCGGTAAGGGTACACGGTGCGGTCTAGGCTTGGTACGAGCTTCACCGAAGCTAGGCGGATCCGTTTTGCTAGGAAGGGAGGGTGGAGAGCGACCCGAAGCACCCCGACCACGGTGAGGTCCCATGGCGGGCTCCGGCGACCTCTCGGAGATGGGGAAGAAGGAAATGCGGCTCACCTCGAGTCAAATCACGGGCTTCGGTGGGTCAAGGAGATGGAGTGTGGTGAGGCGGAGGGATTGGCGAGGTCTGGTGGACTGCGATGCGGTGGTGAGCGGGCACGAGCTTCGCCGGAGAGGAGCGGCAATGGCGGCCCGGTTTTCTCCGCTCTGGAAATGAGAGAGGAAAGGAGGGCGATGGAATGGAGGGGGAAGCGGGTCGTCCTGGTCTTCACGCTGAGCTCGCAGGCGACGTGGGGCGTCGGCAGAACACGCGCGCCACGCGGCCACCGGGCTCTGCCCGAGCGCCACGACGCGGTCGGCCGCGGCCGTCGGTGTCTGAACGTTCCGTTTCAGAGCTCAAAGGCATTGACTGACAGGAAAAGTTCAACACCGATTTTCTCCCAAACCAGTTCGAATTAGAAGAAGATGATAATACCAAAATTGTAGAGCTACATGAGGACTACAAGTTTGTCAATATGAGTGAAAGCTGGTTTGGCCTGGTTTGTGAGTTATAAGGTGTCAAAGTGGGGTACAGTGAAACGGTTTTCAGCTCAACACTTAGCAAAATTTGCTAAGTCCCCAAACAGCCCCTATTACTGACTTGTGGGCCATTTTTGAGCATGTTCTGATCATTTTCATGAGATGGCCATATTAGAACTTTTGTTCCTCATGAAATTCTCTACAACTTTGCTTAAGGGTGCTTTTCCATGCAAGGTCTCTAAATTAGACTTTTTAATTGGTCAAACTAGGGCCTTCTAGGGTCAAATGGTGGTCAAACTTCTCTTGGAGGGCAATTTAGTAATTTTGGTCAACATGAACTTTGTTCCAAATGTTACCCTAAGTATAACTAAGGTGTTGTAGGTCATGATTGGCTACCTTACCTTTTTGTTACACCAACTATCAAGTACTTCATGAAATAAATCAAACAAGCCCTAATATAAACACATGTGTTGCATCACATAAAATAACAAACATGAATAATGCATGCTCATGCTTATGCTTATGCAATACAATTATGGAGCTAAACACTTGAGGTGTTACAATTACGAATCTAACGCAACTTGAATGAGTTCCATCGGAGCTATAACAAAGATTTTATGCTCAAAACAAGATTAGTGGCAAAATTATAAATACCGGGAACTGATTTGCGAATTAAAATAAATAAAATCTGGGTTTTGAATCGGCCAGAGGACCACGGGTTCAATACTAGAAAAAGAAGGGGCTCTTTTGCAAAACATCCAGTGAAGGGGTATGGTTCAATATGGGCCTTTGGATTAGATCTAGGCGGCTCAGAATAGATCGGGGGAGGGAGAGAGGGTACAGCCAGCCGGATTAAAACACCGGCTCGGTGGTTGGCCATGGCCGGCGGCGAGAAACTCACTGGCGTTGGTGGATTTGGCGATACAAGCCACCATTTGGCTCGGGATTGGTACGAGATGAAAGAGGAGGCAAGGGCGAACTCACCACGATGAATCACAGTGGCAAGGAGCGGATGGAGGCGGCGCGTGGCCTAGGACGGTGAACGATCGTGTTCTGCATAGTCCAACGACACAATATGAGTGAACGAATACTAGAAAAAGAAAGAGAAAAGCTCTATGAACTTGCTCACGGCACGAAGAAGCTCGGCAATGAGCTTACGGCAGCATTGAGGTGGGGAAGCGGCGAAGAACGAGCTCGACAGTGGCGGCTAGGGTTTTGTGGTGGCTATGGGCTCAAGAGAAGGCAACAACTTGCGCTAGGGTTTGATGGGGAGGCGGTGGACGCAGGGGATCAGTATTTATGGGGGAGTAGGCGTGGTGCGCGTGCCAAAATCAGGATTCGAGGCGGGGCGGTGGCATCTGCTCAGACAGAGTTCGGCTCGGGCATGAGCAAGAGGTGGGAGACGCCGCTGACAAGCAGGCCCAAAGTGGCAGTGACACAGGGCGCAGGGCCGCTGTGTCAGCCAGACAGAGAGAGGAAGAGGGGAGGTGCTACGCGCGGGGGGCTTTCCAGCCGAGCTGGGCCGGCCTGTTGCTGGGCCGCACGAAGGGGAGGAGGGGGAGTTGGGCTGCGGGTTGGGGGAAAGAGGGGAAAGGGGAAGTGGGCCGAGAGAGGGAAAGTTGGGCCTATGGGCCAAAACAGAGAGAGGAGGGTTTTTTCTCTTGTTATGTTCTTTTTCTTTTATTTCAAAGCCATTTCAAAAGCATTTGAAAACATTTTGAATTTTGGATCAAAAACCACCTCTCATTGCAATAAATCAAATGCACTAGCATGTATGCACCATCAATGTTGCTAAACCCTATGATAAATTTTAATTTAATGAAAATTTTTGTTTTTGTATGCTTTCATGAGCACAAAAATACATAATTAAATCAATTTAACCCTGTTTCAAAATGAGCAAATTTTAGGGTGTTACAGGTTTCAACTCGATTGAAGGTCAAGGTGGCCTCTCAGATTCATCTAGATGAAAGGGTTCATCAGTTTCGGCTTCTTCATGGGTAAAGAACTAAGTGTCCTCTTCAAAATTAGGCTAGGCTGCTTCTTGTGAAACACCCCATTATTGCCTGTTCAAGGGGATCAGGATCAGGAGGTTGCTCTACAATAGCATTTGTTGCCCATGTGATAGGAACAGAAAACTTTATCCTACCAAATTGGACGTCTAATTGGCCTTTAGTAGATCCTTCTAAAAGAAATTTGGACCAGGGTTGTCCTATGATGACGTTAAAAGTGGCAGTTTGAAGACATAGAAATCCAAAAAGGCTTCCATGCTGTCAAGGATGGCTAGAATAGTTTTGGCTAATCCATGACTTCTAAGTATGTTGCCCTCCGGTCTCTAGGACATTGGTTTATAGGACAAAGAGGAATATAGGGTAGATTCCTAGCTATGAAAGATGTGAATATTAGCTAGGTTTAAACCAATGACAGGGTCATACGAGGCTTCTATATCCTTTCCTTTGATTTGATAGTGCACCAAATCCGGTGCTCCATCAATTTTCTGCTACCTTGGCCTCCATGGTCCATTCATGAGGGATGGCAGAAAGATCTTGCAAATCTTCATGGCTAAATTCCTCTCGAAAAGGTCAGGATGTTGTTTGAAGATGGCGTTGCTTGAAGAAGATAGTTTGTAACATTTCCAAAATCTTCAAACAGATTATCTTCAATTTCAAAAGGGAATTCTTCTTCTTCCTCTAGAGGTTCGGGAATTGGTTTAGGAGTGCTTCTAGAGGGCTGAAAAGGACTAGGAGTTGGTGCTTGGGCCTCTAGAGCTTCTTATTCTCGTAGCTAGTATAATCATCAATTTCAGGACATTCATCATGAATACCAGTAGAGGGAGTGTTCTCAACAATTTTGTTAAGAACATCTTTCCCTCCTCGAGGAGACAGATGAAGGAATGATCCTTCTAAAGCGATGTCAAGGTAATGGGCAGTCTCCTTACTAAGTCCTAGATATACATGTTGTAACAATATCAAGTTAGAAATAGTTAGGTCAGGCCTTGAGGATATCAAATCATTGAAATAGGCCCAGGCTGCACCTAAAGTGTCTTTTTCCTTTTGTTTAGAAAGAAGAACTTCACAACAGAGTTGAGCTACTCGGGAGATAGGGAAAAAATCTATGCAAAATTTAGTTTGCAAAACCTCCCATTCTCCATGTACACTTTCTATGTTTCAAGTGTACCACAGTTGGCTAATCCCGTCAAAGAGAACGGAAATAGCTTCCACTTAAGGGTCTCTTGTGACATGCCCGAAATATGCAAACATGAGCACACTTGCTCGAATTCACATAGGTGAATATATGGATTTTCTTTCTCATCTGTAGAGAAAATATGCTCCTGACTTTAGTTATGAAACTAGGGCTTAGCTCATAACTATCAAAAAATATTGGTTGGGATGGTGAAGGTGGTTCCAATCGCGTACTCCTTGGAGCAGCATATTGGTACATAGACCTATTTTTCATAACAGGCTAAAACAAGGATGAAAATAGAAATTCTAATTCAAGATTCAGAATGATCAGCTACCATTCCCTGGCAACAGCGCTAGAAAAGCTTGTTGACACCAAGGGTGTCACATTGAAATTACCGCAAGCGCAAAGTTGTTAGAGTAGCTTTTCACCAAGGAGTATTCCTGGGTATCGAATCCATAGGGAACAAGGAATGATAGGAATCTAGAACTAATGAGTTTGTATAGGTTTTGGAGAGGAAAGGAGGTGGACTACTATGGGTTATTCTAAAACTAATACTTGAACAAGAGATGGTAAATGAAAGTTGTTTGCTTCGGGGCACAACCCGCATACCAACCAAGAGGGTTATCTAGATAAGGTCTGTCATGAGCCCTATCATTTAATAACTAAGCCTATCATGGTGGAATATAGAGGATGGATAGGGCTATCACCACCTACCACAATCTATCCGGAGACTTAGCCGTAAACACAGGTAAGGTATAGCCTAAGCACCACGCTTAATCTATGCACTTACTACTCTAATCTGGATCCCGATGAAATAAGACTACAACACTCTAACCAAGTGGTGAAACTAGTAAACAACAGGAATATAACAAAACTTAATGCAAGAATGGGAATAAAATTACCATAGAAGAGCCGCCGAGATACAAGAAGAAGAGGTTGCCGACAAGCCTGACTCCTCCTCCAGCTTCTCCTTGCCTTCTCTCTCTCTACTCTAGAGAATAGGTATCCTAAGCTAAACTACTCTCTTCAGAGCTCTTTCTTCACTTGTGTGTCTTACAAATGATGTCATTGTTGAAATGAGATAGGGGTACTTATAGGCATCAAGTAAGGCGGTGGAGCTTACTTGGGCACCGGGCGAACACAAGGGGGCGTTGGTCGACGTCCATTTCCACCGTCCTATGCATCTACGGTCTTGATTCACTCCCAATGGCAGTTACTTGGACAGTGCCGATTGAATAAGTTGGTGGAAAGTCGGTTTGGAGCCTTTGGATGGATGACAAGTGGGTCATTCAATCCTAGAGAAGCAAATCTTGTCCATTGATTGAACCGACCATGGATCAATGCTCCATAGCACTCTAGGACCACATCCACGTGTTCCACATGGCAGGGCCCTAGGTGGCGCTGGCCAACGCCACCTGGCTCTAGGCGATGGCCCCCTGTGGGCCCTGCCTCTCATGGCCACGTGGATGGCTTCTAGAAGGCCTTCTTTTGCTCTTTTTTTACTATTTTGTCCCTGCAAGCATAGTTCACCAAGTACATGTGGAACCAAGTGAAATCTAAACATAACATATTGTTTCTTGCTTGATTTTATACATTTCATGGCTATTTGTTGATGGCAAAAGAGGGTGTTAAGAGCTATCAACAGCGACCCTTGAGACCATCGTGGGCGCAATGATGATCATTCCGAGGCGCACAGCCCATGGTTGCCCACAACCATGTTGATGCCCGCTAGCCAATAGATCCATGAACACCTACTTAGCAACATCGATGATCTAGTTGCAGAAAACATCATGATCCATCGCTGAATCGAGAAGAAGATGCGCTTTCGTGGGCGTAACGTCCATAATGACATACTATGTGAAGGCGATCACGATCACCTGCACCTAAGGGCCAACTAGAACTTGGCTAGAGATATGCAGGGACCCGTCGATATGCCAAACCATCATCCAAAGAAGGGCACAGTATACTCTGCTAGACTAGAGATCTGGTGGAGGCATCTGCGGCACAACTTTCCAAGCCAAGATGCACATCGGAATCTAGAACCAATAGCCATCACTGTGGCAACACTCGGGGGCTCGTGACCACCCAAGGGAAAGGTAGCGACAAGCATTGACCCAAGGAGCCCCGGCACAATATCGTCCTCGATCTTGTGGGAAAAAATAGAGACCTTCCTAGCACTATTGAGTCATGCAAGCATGCGAACAAAGAGTATGACGATGAGCGTCAGCGGAGGGACAAGGAGAAGACTAACACCCCTTGGTCCCCACACTAGTACAACAAGTAGTCAAGTTCACCAGCTAATGGTGGAAGGCACCAGAAGACCATTCAGGACATGACTCCACCAAGGCAGGCCCACTCGCCTCTGTGGATTGGCACACTCACCTTTGGGAGCTAAATTCAATGGGCAGAAATGCCCTTGAGATTCTAGGCACCCCACCACATCATAAAATACGACAAAAACTCATACCCAAAGAATTGGCTCAAGGACTATCGGCTAACTATGAAGTCGGTCGACACCTCATATCCGTACTTCATGGTCTAGTACCTCGCAATATTCCTGGCTGACTTAGACACCTTGAAGAGGGCACCATCAAAGAATGGCACGACTAGCCACTTTGAAGGTGCGTATACTAAACCTGGTTCTGCGTGAGAACTCACTGGTTGTAAGCGTGAGAAGGGCAAAACCGCACGGCTACATCAGGTGCTTCACCCGAAGGAAGAATAAGCTCCACCACATCCCTTAAAACAGCATCGTCCAAGCTTTCATAAGCTAGGTCAGTAACGAGCACCTCATGAAGGAGATCAGGAAAAAGGGCATCACTAGTGTCAAAAAGATGTTCGAGGTCGCTAACAAACATGTTGATTGTCAAGACGATGTCAACGCCAGCATGGGCAAGTACAAGCAAAGAACCAATGAACTAGTTGGCGAGGGCCCCTCTTCCCCCAAGAGGAAGGACTGCAAGTGCAAAGGCAACTTTGTCGGGGCAAGCAGAAGCAGGACAGTAAGAGCAAGTTTGATGAGATCATGAACAACACCTGCCAGATCCATGGCTTCAAGGAACCCATCCTGCTAAAGATTGTACTAACCTAAAAAGGTGGTTCTCAGCAGAGCAGCCAAAGGGCAACGACAAGAAGGGCTAGCCAAACAACAGAAGCTAGCCAATGGTGGTTCTCAGCAGAGCAGTCAAAACAAGATCAAAAGATAAGAACTAAGGCAGAGAAGCCAGAGGTGCGAAGACTAAAATACAACAAGAGTAGATGGAGACTTCCCCGACACTTGGCACTGTGCTTTTCTACGGGATGAGCCGCTAGCGGACCCTATAGCCAGGCCCGTTAACAAGCTGTGAATCACCAGACGACCCTATACTTGGGACGGATGGTCCAATACTTGGACTAATGGACTAGTCCAGCCATCATAGAGTGAGGGAGACCTCAAGAGGGCTGATGATACAGCTCTAAAACCTTTGGTTCGCGAATACAAGTAAATCTCCTAAGGATTCTAAACGAGCTCAAATACCGGGAAATCGAAAATGAAGCTGATAAAATTGGACAAGTAGCTCTCGAGTGTGGAAGAAGAGTTTATGGCATGCCCCATGCAAGGTCTGTCAAGTCGTGCACTTGTACTAAGGTACATACATCACTCTTTTACCCGTTAGTAACTCGAAGGATGATAGTCGCTATTGCCCAGCTACAAAGTGACAGTCATTCGCCTGGTGGAGTCTAGACTGGAGCCACTCGATGGTCCAACTCTTCAACCGAAGTGTAAGCAATCGACATGTACACTCGAAGGTTATCGGACATAGGGCAGTCGAACTGTCTTATGGCCACACCTATCGAATAGACCCACCGGGTCAAGGTACTTGAAAAATGCATGGATGTTCGACTAAGTAGATAAAAAAAAGACATAACAAATTGAGCACACGTTAAACATGAGGTAAAGTTTCATAAAATGATATCTTTATTGATAACTTTTGTTACATTCGAGAGGTGTACAAAAACAAAGACCTACCGAAGACTACTAGGTGTACAATAACAAAGACCTATCAAGTCGGAACACAAACCATACTCGATCAATGACCTAGCCCTACGCCTAGGACGATTGCACCTATGCAATAGAATTTGAGGAGAATTTGCATATACAAGTAAATTTCAACCAGCGCCTTAGCGAAAACTAGGTTGGAAACCTGGAAAGCTAGGACAAGGTGGCACCTCGCAAAACTTTCACTTGCATCTCTCGCAATCGAAAGACATGCAGGGCTCCAAAGGAAGGAGGATTGGAGGTTTGTAAACCGATCGGAACCGTGTAACCCTTACCCCCACGCATTATACAAGGAGAGGTAGAGAGCCCCCGGTCGGGACGGTGCACCATTCTAGGTTATACTACATAGACAATTAGTCATTAGCAGTCCCTTGTAACTCGAGCATACGAGAATAAGATATACTCCAAACTAGACGTAGGGTACCACGTACCTAAACCAGTATAAATTTGAGTCTCGTGTGTTACCATCTGATTCCTGGTGTGCGACACACTTATCTCTATTGCTATGGTCAAAAACTACACCCGCCTTACTAGCGTAGCCACGTATAGCGCTACACCATGCTCGTCCTACTACCCCATGCCTGCCTATGTTGCATCATTGTTGCAGTGCCGCACCCATGTTGCCACGCCAGGATATATCATGTCGAGCGCTACACTCACCCTACTGCGCTACAGCGCGAGTCCTATCATTGCCGAGGGAGGCGAGGAAGGTTGCAGGAGTGGGGAACTAAGTGCGACAAGGCGACAATAATGAACATGAGCTCCTGCGTGGCTGGGGAGAGGAAGCATGAGCTCTTGCATGACGAGGAAGAGGAAGAGGAAGGAATGCGGTGGTGGTGTTAATGAGACTACCGTGAGGTGGTCGGCGCCATGATGAGGTGGAGTGTGACGACCCGGTCGTGCCAACCCATTTATCCTAAGCATGTAAGCATAATCTGAATCTAAAAATTTATAGTTTTCAAAATAAAAAATTGCTTATCACTTTCTGCACTTTATGGGTTGTGCGATGTTCGCCCGAACAGTCCAACAAAAAATCACGACACCTGTGACATGCAAGCAATGAGGTGTCACATACACCCACCCAACCCCACTCGTCAGCACGTCCCACACACACCCACAAGCCTCTCTCCCTCTCCCTCACTTTCCCTTCATTCCCAAACTTCAGAACAATAATAATAGGATAAAATAAAAACTTTATGAGTATGCTTGTACAAAATAAAAATCATGGTAGTAACCTTATGTCTTTTTATCTAATGCAATATATCTCGATAGATGCAACCAAATAACATCTCTTCTTAGCCACTAAGCCAGACTAAGTAGATACAGGCAATCAAACATGGCAGTGCTATATACACTTAGCCTGTCCCACGTACACCTGGCTCCCAGATAAGAGCTAGGCTTCGTACATGAACCAATCAGCCCCTAAGTTGGTCATTTCCTCCACTCTCGCTCATCACATTTCCTGACATACTAAAATCTGGTGTGTCAGCATCAGAGGAACCTGACAGCTCTTCTCTACTGTCATCCTTGACAAACTTGCCGTCAACCCTCGAAGTATTGTCCCAACCCTTGGACTCATCCTCTGTGATATCTGACAGATTGTTTGAATTTATTGGGGGCTCATCTTCAACAATGTCATCATGGTCATCCACTCCAATCCCATGAATTTCTGCAGAGTCTTCAATTACTTGATCAATGTCTTCATGAACCTGAGGCAATTCATCTGATGTCTCATTATGAGCTAATTGCTCTTTGCAATCAACAGATGGATGTCTTTCGAGTTCATCACAATCTTTGTGGGATGAGCCTGGTAATTCATGTTTGGCCTGTTGTTCAGTACTTGAGAATTGCAAATCAGAGGGCTCCTCAAGTTCCTTGTCTACACAAGTTATGTCTTCCATAGCACCAGCTGTAATATCCACACTACTAGAACCGTGACTGCTACTTTCCTGTGGGGTCTGTTCATTATACCTAGTTGTAAGAGAGATTTCTCCAGAATCAACACCATCATTTGCACTTGCAGGAAGAGATTGGAAAGTGTCCCAGTCGTCATCCCAGTCATCATCAACTTCATTTTCATTCTTCCCGTGAGTTGCAACACAATCAGAACCTCCAGCAGTGGACCCAGGGTTTTTACTGCTACTATCCTGGATATTCTGTTCTGAGTGTGCACTCATAGCCGCTGGCACCGTTATCTGGCCTTGACTGACTGAAGCTCGGACCATGTCCTACATATATGCAAGATTGTTGACTATCTCAGGGCATCAAGGAAGTAGAATCATGAATATAGGAGCTCAGCAACAAATGTACAGAGTATGGATGGCACTAACTCTTAAGATCATCATGAAAGTCAAGCTTAATACAAAACAGTATCCATTGATACATGCACATACAATCAACACATACAGATTCGATTCAAAAAGAAAATCCACACACAGTAAGGAACAATACCTGAAGCTGTAGTCTCCTTTCAGGTGGTGCAGAAAGCATTATATCTTTGATCTGTATAGCCACAGACGGAATCTGAATAAAATGAGAGAACAACTTTCTGGAAATGGTGTTCACTTCAGCAAGCTCCTGAAACAGAATATTGTACAAAATGATCAACAAAATAAAGCTGAACAGTAGATTTTCTGTCGCATTATTAGATAAAAAAACAAATAAAATTTACCTGTGAAACAGTATCACTGGACAGATTGAAAATCATCAAGAAGGCCTCCAGCAGAAGAGTTGCAGCATCTTGTTGGTATCTCTTTGATTGTGCTAGTGTGTGGAAGAGGAAAAGAAGTTTCAAACATTCATCAATGACACTGACAGATTCTTTGTTTGAACATTCCTGGAGTAAGAACTTTGTCAGATAATACCACCCGATTTTGCAGAAATTTTGACAATCTCATAATATATTCTATATAGTACCTTCAGCGTAGTCTGCATCACCAAAAACAAGTCTCCCAGCAATTCCGTAAGCAACATCATAAAAGAATCCATCTTTGTTTCTGAACCTTCAGTTAGCTCCTTCTGTGCATAGCTTCTCAGTACATGCAGACCCAGCATGTGCATCTGCTTAGTGAAAACAATTTCATAACTAACCACTATCAAAGAGTGACATCTAGGTACCAATAATAGGTGACGCAGTTATCTACCTGTATGTTGGTACTACGAAGTGAACCCTGAATAACCTGTATGCACAGCCTGAAGCTGCCCCAAAGGAGCACATCATTGTTACTTAACTTTTCACTTTGATAAACGATCTCAGGAACAAGTTTTGCAAGAGCAGTGGCTTCTCCCAAGCAAAAAAGTAGTATCTTTGTCAACAGCTTGTAGGAATCAGAAATCTTGTTTTCGAGCAATGAGATCTTCTTATCACACTCCATATAGAAGTATCCCACTAGGCCAACCATAGCACCGAAGACAACTTTAGGACTCGTGCACTCACCATCTGATTCAGCTCTTTCTACAAAAAAAAAGGGGGCACCAATTCTTTAAGCATCATCATTCTTCATGAACGGCTATTGTTTCATGTTCATAAGAGTTATTTTTTATCCACCAATTTTCTAGGTAGTACTTTTTTATGGGTCCCTTTTGAGCCTTCAACTTTAAACGTTTGCTAGACATTAGGAGTTCTAGGTAATGATACGGCAGCAACTTATGGATGGACACAATTGTATGCAGTCAAGAGGCCATCCAAAAATAACATTCCCTTTTACTGAATGTTTTGTTCCAATCAAACCTTGAGTACAAAACTTTAAAGGAACTGATAGAAACCGAGGTTCGGCCCCTTACTGAGCGTAGGTTGTAGAGGTGGGTGATTGGAGGTCGGGGCTTGAACCGCGATGGACCACGGCGGGGCGCCGTGATCTCGCAGTGGAGGATTTGGCGGCGTGCGTGGAAGGAGATGAAGGGCGGCTAGGGCACAAAATTATCTCCCGGCTCCCTAAAGGAAGCCGGAAACAATAATATGTTTCTGCTTAATTCTTTCCAATCAACCTTACAAGCATATATATAGTTCCCCGAATAATAGGAATTTAACTCTAAAATAGCTAATAAATATAATAACTATGGGCTTTAAGCCCATCCAGCCGCCGGCATCCCTAGCCACTGATGGGCTTCCTGCGGAAATAGGAGATGCCGGTCATAACATCTCTCCCCGCCTGCGCAAACAGCTCGTCCTCGAGCTGGAAGTCGGGGTAGCAGACCTTGAACTCATCAACGATCTCCCACGTCGCATCCTCTTCTGGAAACCCGTGCCACTGGACCAGCACTTGCCAAACGCCACGGCGCTGCTGAACACGCAGCACCTTGGCCGGCGCTGGAGCATACCGGCCATCCAAAGTCGGGGCGAGGGCGCCTGGAGCAGCTGGAGGGTCGCCGCGGTGGCGCTTGAGCAAGCCCACGTGGAAGACATCGTGAAGGCGCGCACCCTCCGGCAGCTGTAGACGATAGGCAACGGTGCCGACGCGCTCCAGAATGCAAAACGGTCCAGCATAGCGAGGACCGAGCTTACCCTTGGCGCCTGACACAAGGGACTGGGCAGTGCGGTTAAGCAGCCGCAGCCACACCCAGTCACCCACCTTAAACTCGACGTCGCGATGACCGGCATCATAATATTTCTTGGACAGCTGCTGCGCTTGGAGAAGACGCTGACAAACCTCCGCAAGGATCTCATCGCGGGATCGGAGAAGTGCATCCGCGGCCTCAGTACGCGTTGTCCCCGGCGTATAGGGCAGCAACGGAGGCGGAGGACGGCCGTAGACAACCTCGAACGGAGTGGCGCGGAGAGCGGTGTGGAATGAAGTGTTGTAACAGTACTCCGCCCATGAGAGCCAGTCCACCCACGCACGAGGACGATCACCAGTGACGCAGCGCAGGTACATGGCAATCACCTTATTAACCACCTCCGACTGACCATCTGTCTGCGGATGGAAGGCGGTGCTCATACGCAACTTAACGCCCGCCATCTTGAAAAGATCACACCAGACATGACCGGTGAACACGGGATCCCGGTCGCTGACAATGGAGAGGGGAAACCCGTGGAGGCGCACAATGCCGTCGAAGAAAGCACGAGCGACGGACGTGGCGAGCGGCAAACGGCCTGTTGAAATAGGCAAGGGGTCCAGCGCCTTGATGGAGGACAGCACCAAACCCCGCGCCCGAAGCATCACAGTCGACCATAAAAGGCGCGTCGAAATCCGGCATCTGAAGAACCGGTCCCGTGGTCAAGGCGCGCTTAAGCGCCTCAAACGCCCTTGTCGCATCGTCGTCCCACACAAACGCGTCTCGCCGCAAGAGACGCGTGAGCGGGGCGGCGATGATGCCGAAGTCCCGGATAAACTTCCGGTAGTAGCCTGCGAGGCCGAGGAACCCGCGCAAGCCGCGGGCCGAGCGTGGAGGGGGCCAGGCAGCCACCGCCGCGACCTTGTCGGCGTCCATGGCGACGCCCCCTTCGGAGATGACGTGGCCCAAGTAGGCCACCGACAACGCGCCGAACAAGCACTTGGAGCGCTTAAGATGGAGGTGATGCGCTCGCAGTGCGTTGAGGACGATGTTGATGTGCTGCAAATGCTCGGCCCACGAGGGACTGTAAATCAAAATGTCATCAAAAAATACCAGTACAAACCGCCGCAAGTAGGGTCGCAGGACGTCATTCATCAGGGCCTAGAAAGTCGCTGGGGCATTGGAGAGCCCAAACGGCATCACCAGAAACTCAAAGTGGCCATGATGCGTGCGGAAGGCTGTCTTGGCGATGTCCTCGGGGTGCATGCGCACCTGGTGGTAGCCGGAACGGAGGTCGAGCTTTGTGAAGAAGCGAGCCCCATGGAGCTCATCCAACAGCTCGTCCACCACCGGTATCGGAAATTTGTCCTTTGAAGTCTTGGCGTTGAGGGCACGGTAGTCGATGCAAAATCGCCAGGACGTGTCAGCCTTCCGCACCAAGAGGACAGGAGCAGAAAACGGCGACGTGCTCGGACGGATGATCCCTTGGGCGAGCATGGCGGCGCATTGCCGCTCCAGCTCGTCCTTCTGAAGCTGAGGGTACCTGTACGGCCGTACCGCGACAGGGGCCGTCCCGGGCAGCAGGTGGATGCGGTGGTCGTAGGGGCGTGCCGGTGGGAGCCCTGTCGGCTCATCGAAGATGGCGCAGTGCTGCTCCAGCAGCTGATCAAGGAGCGGCAGCTGCGGGTCGGCAGTGACAGTCGCCACCCCCGGCTGAGGCAGTGGCGCCTGAGGGCCTGGCACACCTTGCCAAGTCACGCGGCGCCCCTCCCTCCAGAATTCCATCGTCAGGGCCGCACAGTCCCACAACACCGGGCCCAGCGTGCGGATGAACTCGAAGCCGAGGATGAAGTCGAACGCCCCCAGCTTGATGCCAACACCGGTGATGATGAAGTCCTCGGCACCGATGCGGATGGGAACGCTCCGAGCAATGCCCTCGCAAGCCATGTGATTACCGTTGGTGACCGTGACGCGAAGGTGCTCACCGCCATCCGGCGCCAGCCCCAAGCGATGCATAGTCGACCCCTGCATAAAGTTATGAGTGGAGCCGGTGTCGAGGAGGGCGAGGAAGCGCTCGCCCTTGATCGTGACAGGAAGCATGGCATTGGGCGGCCGGATTCCTGCAACAGCATGAAGGGAGACGACGAGAGCGTTAGCGTAAGGTGCGGCGTCGTCGGCGGCCGAAGCTTCTGGACCCGCTGCTGCATCAGCATCAACAGCCACCTCCCCGTCAGTGTCCTCGACAAAATCGGTGCCTTCAAGGTAGAACAAGCGAGGGCACACATGTCCGCGAACATAGGGCTCGTCGCAGTTGAAGCATAACCCTTGACGACGACGCTCCAACTGTTCCGCCGGCGTGAGACGACGAAAGGAACGAGCTGCAGGAGCCGCTGGGGCGCCTGCCGGTGCGCCCGGCTGCACGGGAGCTCCCGCGGCCGGAACTGCCGCGCGCGGGGGAAAGCCGGGGCGCGGGGGTGGCCGGGCAGCACGCGGCGGGGGCGCTGGTGGCGTGGCCGCCGCGCGGCGCTCGAACGCCCGCGCCAAGTGGATGGCCGTCTGGATGTCTTGGGGGTCGCGCATCTCCACGTCCACACGAATGTGCACGGGAAGGCCCCCAACAAAGAGCTCGGCCTTCTGCAGTGAGGAGACTCCCCGAGCCTGGCAGGACACCGCCTGGAAGCGATCGGCGAACTCCTGGACTGAAGAGTGGAAGGGCAGGCGACCCAACTCGGCCAACCGGGTACCGCGGATCGGAGGGCCGAAGCGTTGGCGGCACAACTCGACGAAGCGCTCCCAAGAAGGCATGCCCTCATCCTGCTCAAGAGCATAGTACCAAGTCTGCGCGAGGCCCCGAAGGTGATAGGACGCCATCCATGTTCGGTCCGAGGCCGGCCAGCGCTGTCCCCGGAAAAATTGCTCACAATGGTTGAGCCAATTGAGGGGGTCCTCGGAGCCGTCATAGGTGTCGAAGTCGAGGCGGTGAGTCTTGTGCGGCAGCCTGTCCAGGACCAATCCCCGGCCCAGCGGCAGGCGCTCGTCGTAGCCCTCCGGGTAGGCTGCCAACGCACCACCTGAGGCGCCGCTGCTCGCGGCCGGTGCTGTGGCCGTCGGGTCGCCGAGGGCGGGAAACAGCGTCCCGTCCACGCCGCCGTACAGGGTGCCCGAGGCGTAAGGACCCCCATGCGAGGCGAGGACGGCCGTCGTCGGGATCGGCGGGATGGACGTGCGCGTGGACGCCGACGAATATATCGGCGCGGAGGAGTGGGTCGACGAAGAGGCCATAGCCCAGGACGGGATGGGCGACGGCGAGGGCGGAAACTGCAGTTGATGGATCGGCACCCGCGCGCCCATTGGCGGCACCGACGTCGATGGCGAGGGCACAGCGCCGCTGATCCCCCGTAGGAGTAGGTGAGGAGCGGCTGCGACGGGGTCGGGGGCAACGGCGACGGAGGGGGCTGAGATGGCTGTGGTGGCTGAACCACGTACTGGCCACCAACGAACGCCCGCATCATGTCCTGGAGTTGCTGGACGCTATGGCTGAGGTCGACGATATAGCCAGTCATCTCTTCCGGCGTAAACACCGGACGTGACGCGGTGGGGTGCAGGCTCGGCGGAGAAGTGGTCACCACCAGCGCGCCCGTAGTCGCAAGGGGGTTGCTGGCGTCGGGCGGGATCGCCGCGGAGGACGCGGCGAAGGAGGCAGCGGAGTCGGCCATGATCGGCAAGGTCTCAGATACCAAGCTGATAGAAACCGAGGTTCGGCCCCTTACTGAGCGTAGGTTGTAGAGGTGGGTGATTGGAGGTCGGGGCTTGAACCGCGACGGACCACGGCGGGGCGCCGTGATCTCGCAGTGGAGGATTTGGCGGCGTGCGTGGAAGGAGATGAAGGGCGGCTAGGGCACAAAATTATCTCCCGGCTCCCTAAAGGAAGCCGGAAACAATAATATGTTTCTGCTTAATTCTTTCCAATCAACCTTACAAGCATATATATAGTTCCCCGAATAATAGGAATTTAACTCTAAAATAGCTAATAAATATAATAACTATGGGCTTTAAGCCCATCCAGCCGCCGGCATCCCTAGCCACTGATGGGCTTCCTGCGGAAATAGGAGATGCCGGTCATAACAGGAACACTAAAAATGGTGGAGCTTTATAAATTAATGCAGGTCATCTCATTGCTCATCTATATGTGTTAGAAGTGGAGAATGGACACCATGCCGAAATCAACTGTGTGGGTTAACTTATAGGTAAATTGTGATTAATTCAATTTCATAACCCTTTACTATACTGCTATTTTTATTATTTTTTTTATAAGTAAAGCACAGATAACTTGTTCTAACTGGATCATATTCCAAATGCTTAGAGAGTAGTTGCAGCTTTCTAAGTGACCTTTTGCCAGATTGTTTGGCTTTTGGGAGCTGGGGGTGGCAACACAGATACGCCCATTTTCACACTATTTAAGAAAAAAAAGATACATGTTTCATACTAAGGGAGGGACTGAATGGACTACAGCTAGTTGCTAACAAAACTAGATAGGTTCATTCTTTTACAAGGGTGGAAAACAGCAGATTTTAGAAGGACAATGGCAAAAGTTTTTCATAAATATTAGTGGGTCAAGACAGGTGAATATGTTCCAAGAATAACAAGGAAATTGAGAAGAAACAGAAGGTACCTCTAAAACATTTCCTCATGAAAGGCAAGATATTTTGGAGGAAGGATATAATATTTGACAAGCATAAATTGGTTGACACTTGTTGAAACGATTGGTGTGAAGTGGATACCACTAACATCATCAGCTTCCACAAATACTGCTAAATGAGACCATCTATTAGATTCCAGGAATGAAAGTAGTTCAAGCCAATTTGCACTAGACATAATCAAGGGAAGTATAACCTATCACTACCTCTCCTTTGATCCGACAAGCCATCGTCTCACTTGCAATAGACAACTCAGAAATCAAAGTGTTACTTGAATGATTCTGAGAACTCCCACCCCTACTGCAGTGATCACAAATACAGAACTCAATGACAATATTGCATTTAAGGAACAAAAGGTTCTAACTAGGAGATCAGCAATTGGTTCTGAAACTAGCTACATTGCCTCAAGGAAATCTGAAATGAAGCACATGCAGAAAGAAAGTTTGAAATAAAGTACAGTGCAGCAAGATTACCATTGAAGTATCACACCAAGATACCAAGACAATAACTCTAATGCAGAGGAGACAAAGGCTTCAACCTCAAAAAAATTGTCAGGGCAGAATCTGATAATCTTCATGGTGAAACAAAAGTTAGGCAGTAGTCTCATTAAAAATAAGCAATATGCAATGGATAAAACTTTGTTGCTGTATTATCCTTGAATATTGCTAACATGGATGCAAAAGGAATGAAACCAGAGACACTATTAGCCCTTCAAGAAAAAGAAGAGAGAAGCAATACTCGCAACTCTACAAGTACACATTAGTTAATCTCATTCCAACATCAGAAGATTGAAGGGAGTAAGTGATCTATTTTCTCTATGCTATAAAACAGGAGTAATCAATCCAAACGTCTTCTTTCTTCCATTGTGTCATTTTATCCCACTCACTGCCTGCCATGCATGCTACACATGCAGCTGCAGGCACACCATCGGCGTCAACTAGAGGGAAGTGAAGTGCTGGAACAGTAGCTAAGTGTGGGATATTTTAAGGGGACACGTGTTCGTTGATAATTGGTATATGGGTGAGTGTGGGGACCCCACTTGTAAGGGTCGGCTCTTGCTTATAAGCAAAGCATGTATTGCGGAGGCACTTATGTAAAAATAAATAAATAAACAAACCAGGAACCTTTCCTCATTCCTCCTATCGTCCAAGATCCCATTGTCGTGCTCATGTCAGCGTTCCTCACCGGCAAGGGGTATTAAAGCTGATGTTAGAGACGGACTATCCTTAGCGGATGGGTGACATTGGCCAGTGGTGGTGCTAGGCGGCAGGTTGTGCGGCAGCTGCTCAAACGGGTGGGCGACTTCCGCTCGAGTACCCTGCCAGCTGACGGCGGCGCTTCCTGAGTTTCTCAGCAGGTAACATCACTAGCTCCCTCAGATCCCCTTTGGCTGGGCAGCATGGTTGTGACCGCCTGTCTAATCAGCTACATGCCACAAGTTTTTGGAACCTTTTTTTATTGGAACCATATTTATCTCATCACAGCTCACAATTGGGCCTTGTGTACTATATTAATTCATAAGCATTTTCAGGAAAAAAAAATTCATGCAATGTGTTACCCTTTTATTAAAAAAAAAGTTAAAACTGAAATATGATTGATTGATCTAACATGAGCTGCTAGTAATTATCACCAGAATAACCTTACCTGGGTGAATAGGTGGATGATAGGAGCACTTGAACAATCAGCATATGTAAGTGCCTGCACTGACACAAATCTTGTCACTAGAAATGATTTTTGGAGTGAAGGATAAATGAGCATAATCTTTAAGGGTTGCAAGAGCAAGTAAAAGTTTCATTTAATCAGATCGTGACATCTAGCTTCGCTTGGTATATCATTATAAAAAACTAGATGGTAAACAATCAACATGAAGCACGATGAGGTCACAGTTGGAGAATCGAAGATATCCATGCACAGACCCTCTATTTTTCAAGATAGTTGTCCGAGTCCAACTATCCTGTGATAATGACTAGTGATTAAGAAGGCTCAGAATTTGAGTAAGAACAGCAGAACAAGGCCATGCTTACCAAGTCACCCAAATGATTATTTATTCTAATCACCCTACATCCTTTACATTTTTCTAGTGAAACTGTAAATGATGGGAAATGTGCAATACCTTTTGACAAAAAGTTTGAAATAATAAACATGAACTATTCTGAAAATGTGCAAGTATTTATTACCCTCAATGAACAATTATTTTGAAACCACAAACCCAAACAACTTTGAAAACATCACTCCTGAAATCAACATAAAGAGCAATCTCCCATGCAATGAAAAAGACAAATTTGACAAACCTATGAGGAACAAGGTGGCTCATAGGATCCGCGATGCTAAGCGTACTGCTTTCTTCTTTTGCATAGATTCCCTAACCTAGTTTCCTAGTGTTGGAATATAAGTGAATTGTCCACCTCTCCGTATCAGCTTAAGTTTTTGGATTGAACTGGTCGGTGCATGCAACTCAATATTGTATCAGAGCCAGAGGTCTCGAGTTCGAATCCAGGTTAGCGCAATTAAATAAAATATAATTGTTGCTCGCTCTTATTCCACGTCTAAGGCCTAAGGGAGCCTCCATGTGAGGGGGAGTGTTGGAATATAAATGAATTGCCCACCTCTCCCTAGGCTTGTTGTTTTGGCTCTTCGCTGTTTGCTTGTACAGCTTTGTGTTTCTTGTATAGCTTCTTTTCTTTTTACTAAAAAAAATCTTACAGTGGGGGCTTCCCCTGCTGTACTCTTGTTCAACACACAAGGTGGCTCAACATTAAGAAGAAATAGGCATCCATATTTGCCTTGACAAGGACTTAAACTTGAGTTGTCCAGACGTAAATCCACACCCTCAACCGGGCAAGGCTCAGCACTGTTAGAAGTCATTGATGTATATCTATGATATTGATCAAGGTGTATAGGTTAGTTGGTTTCGTATCCCAGTACCTTCTAGAAACATAAATGTAAAAGGAAAGGATAGATTGTAACCAGAGCCCAAGTAATCTTGTAGTTTGTTGCCCAACAACACTATATAACATGCACCATGGTGAACCTGAGTTTGTGTATCTTTCTTTTTTTTTGTTGAACACGCAGCAGAACTGCATATCATTATATTAAGAACAATAAAAAGGGGGAAAGAAACCCCCTACAACACCACACTCACACCTTGGACTCTAGTTTGGGTATTCCTCGTTACACAAATCCTTCAATGATCATCAGGGCTATCTTCTTCCCAAAACACAGCTACTCCCATGGCATCAACCTGCGATGTGCCATGTGCCTGCCTTCCTTGGACCGCCTATCTCCAAGAAGATCACTCGCAAGAACTTCATCCGCTGGAAGGCTCAGGTTCTCCCAGTCATTAGGGGTAGACAGCTGGTGGGATTCCTAGATGGATCCATCAAGGCGCCAGAGCCGATGGCCATTGTGGTGGCTGAAGACAAGTACAAGACCACCATCGTCAATTCAATGTATGAGCATTGGGTTGTCCAGGATCAGCAAATGGTAGGCTACCTCGTCAACTGCATGATGAAGGATGTACTAGCGCAAATCGCACTCTCCCTACGTTGGCGGCCACATGGTCCATTACTACCACTGGTCACAAATATATGCTGTTTTGGAAATACATCCAGTCCAACTTTTAAAACTTATAAAACTTTGCATAAACAGAAACTACTACCTCTGAAGATATTTACATTAGAAATATGAAAATAAAATGTGAAATTTCAAAATGTAAACTAATGGTCAAATTTGCATATTGGAGACCATGACAATATCAAAACCAACATCCTTTTGTGGATGGATGGACTATGCTACATTAATATGGAGGATTATTACATACTGCGTCCGTTCCAAACTATAAGTTGCTTTGACTTTTTTGGTAGCAAATTCGATGTACCAAAGAAGTTAAAGCGGCTTATAATTTGGAACAGAGAGAGTATGAATCAGCAAGTTTTACAATTTGGGAAACATGAATGTAGCAAAAGCAAACTGACCTGGAGGAGTTCCTGGCAAATATCCACTGAAAGGAAATTATTGCTGAAAAAGACTTCTGTTGTGAGGGACAACAGCACGGATAAGACCTGATCACATGGTTTTTTATTATCTAGCCTGTGAACAACAAATTCCCCAAACTTTTTGTCTTGTCTAGAGTCAAGGTTGATCTTCAAAGAATTATTCTTCACTGATTGGCATGAATGAAACAGCACAAGGATAGATAACCCCCAAAGAAATTGGAATTCACTTCTGTCCAACTTGACCATACAATGCCCAGATATAAATGTTTGTTCAAGTAAATTTTCGGGCTTATTCTCGTCAAATTCCACAGGTGCAGCATCAAGAGCTGTTGCTTGAAAAATTAATAACCAAACTTCATCAAGATACCTCTGCACCTTGGACGAGACTAATAATGACTGAATCCCATCAAGGAATGGCTTGTACTGTAAAAGAGGATAGATTATAAACCATTATATGATTATATGATCCTTGAAAATGAATTGTTGAGGCTCATTTGACCGTCTTACATTGATTTTTGACTGCAAACCAAAACTTATAGAAACATAATCCTTGAGTGCACGAATCCAGTATTTTCCTAGTAGAGTTGAGCTGTTTACAAGTGAAGGTACCAATTGCTGGTATTCATTAGGAGCGTTTTCCTTCATCCTCAAGAATTGATAGGTGTTACACTTGACTGCTGCATGGGCAGTTAGAAGGCGAACCTTTATCTGTCAGTTACAGAACCTAGGTTAGATACTTAGGACACTAAGATATCCAAGACAAACAGAATAAATGCGACAATTTAAAAGAACTGAAATACCTTGCACACTACCCAGTCAGCAAAAGATGGATAAAATAGGCCCTCTATGTCACTTAACGGGCGTGTTATCAGAGAAAACAAACGATTAAGAGCTACTCTATCCCCACCAATTATGCTGCTCGTCATAACCTGTTTTTTTTATGAAGCAAAGATGTATCAGCAGCAATATATAATAAATACTTGGTGTGTAAGTCTGGCTAAAAGGAGGGATACTGTGATAATAGCAAATCAGGAATTTTGTTTTAGTTCTGAGACAAACCCTTGTAGCGAGTTCAAGTCCAGCCTCCAAAAGAAGTGGGCCAGAAGCAGTACTTATAGCCATTCTAACAGCAGAAACAAGTTGGGCCTGCACTTTGAAAATAAAAATGAGTACCATCAGAAAAATAGGGTTCCTTTAAATGATTAAATAGTACCTATACAGGTAGATATTATCAGTATTCATAAGAAATCTCATGCTATTTCTTTCTCACAATCATGAAGATATTTAATCTCATACCAAAGGTAGCAGATTTTCTTTCTGTTTCTTAAAAAAGGAACTAAGGATTGAGAAGATCTGAGAATCACCTGAAATTGTTCCAACAAGATATGGCCAGGAAATTCAGGATCTACTGCCTTGCCAAACTATAAAATGAAATAAATACAATAATTATGATAAATTTGCAATAGCATTTAAGACTGTACATCAGAATAAACTCGTAGCTGAAAGAAATATAAACCATGCCCAAAAAAGGGTGAACTTTTAACACCTCTCTTAATCATAATCTATAGTGTAGAGTAAATAGGAATAGTACCACATTGTTTACCCACGTGGGGTGTTAGTCCTATGTACCCTATATAATGTTAGTCGCTGGATTCTCACTCTTGGTAGCAGTAGAATCCTTACTCTCATCGAGAGAGGATGACACTAGGAGTTGGGGCAATTTTCTGGTTTATTTCTCACACAAACTCACACAAACTCATACCAACCTGAGGGGTTGGGGATACATATATATAGGGCTGCTAGCCAGCCAAGCATATGTTAAGATGCTGCTAAGATGCTAGTCTAAGATGCTGTCCTAGATGCTAGTCAAGATGCTGTCCTAAGATGTCGATGCTGTCCTAAGATGCCTGTCCTAAGATGTTGTCCTAAGATGCTAACTGCTGTCCTAAAAGCAGTCAAGGATGCTGTTACAAGGACACAAGGACCATGTGTTGCAGTCTCACAAAGACCAGCGACACATAGACTTATTTCTGTCATTCTCCCCCTAAGTCTTGTGTGGTGCCGTCTAGGGAACTCGGACCATCCCAATCCTGGCGCAAAGCTCCTGGAACTTCACTCGCCCAAGGGACTTGGTGAGAAGGTCTGCCAGCTGGTCCTGGGTGTTGATGTAGCCGGCCTTGATGCTCCCCTCGTCCAAGCAGCTCTGAATGAAGTGGTACTTGATGCGGATGTGCTTGCTGCGCTCATGGAAGACGGGGTTCTTTGCTAAGGCCAAGGCAGACTTGCTGTCCACCCTGAGCTCCACCGCTTCAGTGTCTCTGCCGAGATCACCAAGCAGTCGAGCGAGCCAGAGCGCCTGAGTCGAAGCGGTGGAAGCCGCTATGTACTCGGCCTCGCAGCTGGACAGGGCCACCACCTACTGCTTGACCGACTGCCAGCTAACAAGGCACTTGCCGAGGAAGAAGAGGACCCCGCTTGTGCTCTTGCTGGTGTCGATGTCGCCTGCGTGGTCACTGTCGCTGTACCCGAGGAAGTGTGTCGCGCCAGGACACCTCGGGTAGTAGAGACCGTGGTCGAGAGTCCCCGCAACATAGCGGATGATCCTCTTCACAGCCTGCTGGTGTTCCGTCGTCGGTCGTTGCATGAACCGACTAACGTAGCCGACGGAGAATGCCAAGTCCGGCCGTGTGTGGGCAAGGTAGCGAAGGCTCCCCACAAGACGCCGGTACTGCGTAGCGTTCACCTCCGTCGTGCTGTCGCGGCTCAGCTTCAGCCTCTCCTCCATCGGAGTGAGGGCTGGGTTACAGTCGGTGAGCCCAGCTAGCTCAACGATGCGCTTGGCGTAGGCGGTCTGTCGAAGCGTGATCCCGGAGTCATCCTGGTGCACCTCGATTCCCAAGTAGAAGGAGAGAGACCCCAGATCACTCATCTGGAAGGTGGCCTTCATCTCTTCCTTGAATGCCGCCACCTCCGCATCCTTGGTGCCGGTGATAACCAAGTCGTCGACGTAGACACCCACCAGTAGGGCCTTTTCTCCGCTGCCCCGCCGGAAGATGGCCGCCTCGTGCGGGCTTTGCTCGAAACCCATCCCCTTCAGTGTGGAATCCAGCTTGGCATTCCACGCCCTCGGTGCCTGCCGCAAGCCACAGAGGGCCTTGCGCAGGCGAAGCACCTTGCCCTCCTTGCCGGGAATCGCAAATCCCGGCGGCTAATGCACGTAGACCTCCTTTAAGTCGCCGTCAAGGAACGCCGACTTGACATCCATGTGATGGACACGCCAGCCCTCCTGGGCAGCTAGCGCAAGGAGGAGTCGCACGGACTCCATCCGTGCAACGGGCGCGAAGGCGTCGTCAAAGTCGATTCCTTCTTGCTGGACGAAGCCGCGCGCCACCAGACGCGCCTTGTGCTTGATCACCTCTCCGGTCTCGTCCTTCTTGAGCTTGAAGACCCACTTGAGAGAGATGGCGTGGTGGCCGGCTGGAAGATCGGCCAGCTCCCACGTCTTGTTCCGCTCGACGGCGTGCATCTCCATCTGCATCGCGGCACGCCATGCCGCGTCCCTCTCCGCCTCGGCGAAGGAACGAGGCTCGCCATCGTCCTGTGCGAGGTGCAGCTCCGCCTCAAAGTCGTGCTGCGCCAGTCCAGGGACCGGCTGCTCGCCGAGGAGGTTGTCCACGGTATGGTAGCGCAGAGGCTCGCCGCCGTGGTAGGCGTCGATGCGATCCTCGTCGTTGGACAGCGGAGTGGCGAACTCCACTGTGCGCTGCTCGTCGTGGGCCGAAGTTGCCGGTGCCGAGCCTAAAGGGGTAGGGTCCGGTGTAGGAGAGCGAGGCGTGGCCGGCGGAGCTGGTGGTGGACTCGCCGGAGCCTGTGGACTTGCCGGAGCTGGTGGTGGCGGTGGTGAAGGACTCGCCGGAGGTGGTGGCGAACGAGGTGGTGGGGTAGGCGAGCTCGGTGAGGACGAGCTGCTAGCTCCCCCCGCCTCCTTGAAGTGGACGTAGTCGACGACGAAATCGCTGGTCGTCGGAATCGAGCCGTCATCCACCATCTTGCCCCACGTCCAGCTTCGCCCCTCGTCGAACACGACGTCACGCGTGATGCGCACGCGCCGTGTCGCAGGGTCGAGGACGCGGTAGGCCTTGGCGCCCTCCACGTAGCCGATGAAGACCCCTGGTGTGCTCCGGTCGTCGAGCTTGCCGACGTGGTTGAGCTCCTTGACGAAGGCCAGGCAGCCGAAGACGCGAAGGTGGCTCACCGCGGGCTTGCGCCCGTGCCAGGCCTCGTATGGCGTCTTGCCATCGAGGGCCTTGGTGGAGGAGCGGTTGAGCAAGTGGACAGCAGTCATCACCCGCCTCACCCAGTAGATCGCCGGCATCCCTCTCTGCTTGAGGAGGGCACGGGCGGTGGCCACCACCGTCTGGTTGCGGTGCTCGACGACGCCGTTCTGCTGCGGAGTATACGGCGCGGAGAAGTGGCGGTGGATCCCCTCATCGGCGCAGTACGCCGCGAACTCGGCCGCCGTGAACTCGCTGCCGTTGTCCGTGCGTAGGACCCGAAGCTTGCGGCCGCACTCCGCCTCCGCAGCAGCTTGAAGACGCTTGATGACGTCCGCCGCGGCTGCCTTGGCGTCGAGCAGGACAGCCCACATGTAGCGGGACACGTCGTCGACGAGGAGGAGGAAGTAGCGCCGGCCTCCAGGTGTAGCCGGTGTCACGGGGCCACAGAGGTCACCGTGTACGAGCTCCAGCTTCTCCTTGGCGCGGAAGCTTGCCTGGCGAGGGAAAGGGAGCCGCCGCAGCTTGGTGAGGACGCAGGTGTCGCAGAACTGCTCCACGTGGTCGACGTGCGGCATGCCCCGCACCATCTCCTTGCTGCCGAGCTGCCTCAGGGCCTCAAAGTTGAGGTGCCCAAAGCGCTCGTGCCACCTCCAAGCGTCGTCGTCGCGGCGGGCTGCAAGACAAAGAGGTTGCGCCACCTGCGCGTGAAGGACGTAGAGGCGGTTGCTCCTGTTAACCTCGACCAGGAGCCGGTGTTGATGATCCCAGATGCGCAGCACCCCGTGCTCGATCTCCACGCGCGATCCGCTCTCATCCAGCTGTCCCAAGCTAATGATGGAGTTCCTCAACGCGGGGATGTAGTAGACACCGGTGAGCAGCCTGTGCTCGCCAGTCTTGGCGACGAAGACGACAGAGCCGACGCCCTTGATCTCCACAGCGGAGGCGTCGCTGAACTTGACGGTGCCTCGAACGCCTGAGTCGAGCTCGGAGAAGAACTCCCGCCGCCCGGTCATGTCGTTGCCGGAGATGTCGTCGAGGAGGGCATGTGCTTTTGGCTCGTCAAGGTGGAGTAGAGCCGTTGCGGCCGGTGCCGCTGGAGGTAGTTCGATGCTCGCATGAGCAATGAACAGAGTCGGCTGCTCCTCCTCCGCCTGCGCGACGTGGGCCTGGCCGCGTCGTGGCTGTCGACAATCCTTGGCCTAATGACCAAGCTTGCCGCAGTTGTAGCAAGGCTCGTCTTGTGCTGGCTTTTGCTTGCCAGCGGCGCCGCCCTGGGCGCCTCCACGATCATCACCCTCGGCACGTCCTCGCGCCCCTGCCTGGGCGTCTTTGCGCGGCTTGCCACGCTTGCCACGCTTGCGGCCGCCTGTCGTGGAAGAAGGCTCCCCCCCTTCTTCCTGTCACCTTGGCCGGCAGCCCACTGCTCCCGAGTGAGGAGGAGCTTCCCGCCAATGGTGACGGGTCCCCGAGAGGCGCTGTGGCTCATCGCTGTCAACGACCTTGAGGCGGCCCAACGCCTCCTCGATCGTCATCGTGGAGAGGTCCAGCAGAGACTCGATTGAGCGAGCCATCTGCTTGTACTTCTCGGGGACGCAGAGAAGAGCTTCTCAACAGCTCTCTCCTCGCCGTAGGTGTCGTCGCCGAACTAGACCAACTTCTGCAACAGAGTGTTGAGACGGAGAGCAAAGTCATCAACGTCCTCACCTGGCTTGAAGGTCAGGTTCTCCCACTCCTTGCGAAGTGCCTGCAGTGTGGACTTGCGGGCGCGGTCGCTGTCGATGCGTGCTGCAGCGATGGCGTCCCAGGCCTCCTTGGCAGTCCGCTTGCTGGTAAGCGAAAACTGCATCTCGGGCGGGACTGCAGCAATGAGAGCATCCAGCGCCCGTCGATCTTGGTCGTAGTCGACGTCGCCGTACCGGACTGCATCCCACATATGCCGCACCCGGAGCCTCACCCTCATCACTGTAGCCCACTCAACGTAGTTGGTCTTGGTGAGGATAGGCCACCCGCCGCCGGGGGCCGACGTCCCTGACGACAGCCTGGTACTCGTGGTGACCACGGTACCGAACCGGGGAGAGAGAGTCGCGCTGCCTGTGAAGGCCGCGCTCTCCGTCGACCCGTCCGCCGCCGCCATGCGCGCCTCCTTCAGGAGCGCCACCACCGTGCGCGCCTCCTTCAGGAGCGCCGCCGGCGTGTCAGCGCCTATCTGGGCTGCCGCCGCGCTCGTGGGCGTGCGCGGCTGCCCACTGCGCCGCTCGCCCACGACCCCCGCTCGGCTCGGAAGGAGGAGGACCAAGAGACGACGGCGGCGGCGGAGTAGCAGTAAGAGCAGACGAGCAAGACGAGTACCCCCTGCACGACGTCGAGTGAGAAAGAGAGGACGAGGAGCTGCTCCGCCTCGGCGAACTGGAGAGCCAGTGTGTCAGCCGCATGGCGCGCACGCTCCCAAGCGAGGGCGGCCGCACGAACACGGTCTTGGCCTGCCGCGGCAGCAGTCCGGGCGATGGCGAGGGCGGCGCCGAGTGCGGAGTCAGGACCCGCACGAAACCAGCCCTGGCCAGCTGCGGCAGCAGTCCGGGCGGCGACGATGGCGGTGGCGAGGGCAGGGTCGGGACCCGCAGCGTGGAGGAGGGAAGGGTCCAACACAGGAAGCGGGGCGAGGATGGAAGGGGCCGACAGCGCGCTACCTGGGGCGGCTGCGCCTGCGCCGCACAAGGGGCTGCGCCCGGCAGGAGCTGTGCCTGCGCCTGGGGCGGCTACGCCGGCGTCGCACAGGGGGCTGCGCCCGCACCTGGGGGCGTGCCAGGGCCGGTCGCGCCGGGGGCGGCTACGCTGAGAGCCGCGCCTGCGCCGGGAGGTGCTCCAGGGGCCGCGCCCGCACCGTGGCCTCCCGCGTCCGTGCCTGGGGCCGCTGCGCCGGGGGCCGCGCCGGGGACGGGAGGCGCGTCCGCAGCCTTGCCGGCCAAGGGAGGGGCCCCCGCGCCCGCCGCCTTGGGTAGAGGAGCGGCGGCGGCGGCGCTGAGGGAGCCCGCAGCGGCGGCTGGAGGAGAACTAGCCACCGGCGCCCAGGAGGAGGTGGGGAGGGAGGTGAAGGGGGTGGGAGGAGGGGGAGGACGGCCTGCCATGGCCTGCAGCGGCGACGGCGGCGGCTGGCCGGCCGGCGGCGGCGACTGTGGCGGCTGGGAGGGAGGGAGGAAGGAACCTAGTCTGATACCATGTTAGAACTTGTGATTCACCTTACTTGGGCTAACCCTAGAGGAGTAGCAATATATGTCATACATGGGCCTCATGGGCCTAGCCACATGGGCCTAATACTCATACTCCAACACGTACTACTCCGGCACGTCCATCGCTGAGTCTTACGTGCATCTTCTCCGAGCAACAGGGCTGCTAGCTTGCTGCTGTATCGCCTCGTCGGGCCGCAGCACCACAGCCCATGCCCACTTCGCCATTGCTTCTACATCGCCGTGGCTTGCTGTTGTGTCGCCTCATCGGGCCGCAGCACCACCGCCTGTGTGTCCACTTTGTCGTTGCATCTACATCGCCATCCCCTGTGCATCGACAATTGTGCTGCGCAATCTTTGTTGCGCCATCTGTCTGCACAAGGTCTTCGTCTACTGATTGGGTCCTCGTCATCGAGCTGCCGCTACCCGCACCGTCGCTAAGCCCTGTTCGCGGACCACCCCCTTGCGTCGTCACTGAGCCCTGCTCGCCAACACATCCGCTACCGCACTGCTTCTTCATCCAGCACAACCATGCCTGGTTGGGGCCTTCTCCCTTGTATGCCCGGTATTGGCAACATCAACGCGTGCTTTCATCCCCGACGACTTGCTGGTCAGGCAAATCCAGCCGCGCCTCGACGCTCAGGCGGCTTGACTGCATCGACCCTCCTGTTCGCACCCCGTCTGCCTCGATTGCGTCAACGCCTTTCTTTTATGCCCACAATGGCACTAACTGCATCGACTTCGGCATCGCCTCCTCCCACGACGACTGTCTCGACACGTCTCTGTCATCACCATGGCGCCCTTTGTGCGCCTGCAGCTCCAACGACATGGCAACCAGACCACAACTACATCGACCTCGGCCATCTTTAGCACGGCTCCTCCGCCCTCATCCTCGGCTACCTCGACATCAGCACAAAGGGCTACTAAAAGCTCAAGTTTGGTTTTGATAATTAATGACACCAAGTTGCTAATGCCACGTGTTAAGTGTTTTGAGTTAGGCACAAGCAACACATATGATGAAGGTGTATGTGGCAAGGAGTGGTGGCCACAAGATCACAAAGAGATGGTGCATGGACATGAAATGATGATCATGGTGGAGATGCACATAAGGACATGATGATCAAGTGGAAGAGAAGGATCTACGAGCGCAAGGCAAAGGTATAACCATAGGGTTTTCCTTTTGCCGGTCTAAGATGAGTAGAGAAACTCCGCCTATGTTGACTGGAAGACTTTCTTAAGTCGTCTCAACATAGCCGGTCCCAAGCCCGGGTAAAGGAGGAGGGTGTGTTAAGGTCTGGCGAACCAACAGTAAAGAAAACAGCCACTCATGGATTTGAAGCCCACAAGAGATTCGTTGGGGCGTAACCCTCTTAGCGACGCGCTACATCGGAACCCGGGTGTGGTGTTAAATGGGCAAGGGCCGGGTCGTCATTCCCTTAGTGGCGCGTCGTATCGTGATCCGGGTACGATGAAAAATGAGCAAGGGTCGGGCCGTCGCAACCTTAGTGGCGCGCTACATCTACGCCCGGGTGTAGTGAAAAATGAGCAAGGGTCTCCGCACTTCCCTCGACGGGTGCGAAGGGTAAGGAAGCTAGCCGAGCCAACTAGGATTCGTCTAGGTAGCTGGAACGTAGGGTCCCTCACGGGTAAGCTAAGAGAGCTAGTCAATGCAGCAATTAGAAGACGTGTAAATATTCTATGCGTTCATGAGACTAAATGGAAGGGCCAGAAGGCGAAGGAGGTGGAGGATACTGGCTTTAAACTTTGGTACACGGGGACAACATCGGGTAGGAATGGTGTAGGCATCTTGATCGATAGGAGCCTTAAGGATGGAGTTGTTGATGTTAGGAGGCAAGGCGACCGGATTATCTTGGTCAAACTGATAGTTGGAGATTCGGCTCTGAATGTGATCAGTGCCTATGCCCCTCAGGTAGGTCTTAGCGCGGGCACCAAGAGGCAGTTTTGGGAAGATCTTGATAGCATGATTAGTACCGTGCCTATCAGCGAGAAACTCTTTATAGGAGGAGACCTCAACGGCCATGTTGGTGCGACTAATGTAGGTTTCGAGCGGGTGCACGGTGGATTCGGGTATGGTAGTAGGAATCAAGAGGGGGAGGATGTTTTGAACTTCGCGCTGGCCTATGACTTGTTGATAGCGAACACCCTCTTTAGAAAGAGGGAATCTCATCTAGTAACCTTTCGTAGTGGACAACACTCGAGCCAGATCGACTTTATCCTTGCAAGGAGGGAGGATAGACGTGCTTGCTTTGATTGTAAGGTGTTACCTGGGGAGTGTGTTGTCCCTCAACATAAGTTTGTGGTGGCGGACTTTCGCTTTCGGGTACGTGTCCACCGGGACAAACGAGCCAAGATTGCGAGAACGAAGTGGTGGAAGCTTAGAGGGGAAGCAGCGCAAACGTTTAAGGAGAGGATGCTAGACGAGGGGCCTTGGGAAGAAGGATAAGATGCCGACAACATGTGGCTAAAGATGGCAACATGTGTCCAGAAGGTGGCTTCGGAAGTGTTTGGCGTGAGTAGGGGAGGCAAACGGGAAGCAAAAGTCACATGGTGGTGGAATAACGAGGTGCAAAGGGCTATTAGGGAGAAGAAGGAGTGTTTCAAGCGCCTCCACCATGACAAGAGTGTAACCAACATCGAGGGCTATAAAATAGCGAAGAGGGTTGCAAAGCGAGCGGTGAGTGTAGCAAAAGGTCAGGCGTACGATGACCTTTATCAGCGGCTAGACACGAAGGAAGGGGAGAAGGACATTTATAGGATGGCTAGAATCCGCGAGAGGAAGACAAGGGACATCAACAAAATAAAATGCATCAAGGATGTGACAGATCGACTTCTGGTGAAGGATGAGGAGATCAAGGACAGATGGAGAGAATACTTCGACAAGCTGTTTAATGGGGAGAATGAGGGTCCTGCCCTTGAGTTGAACAACTCATTTGACGATACCAACAGACGCTTTGTGAGGAGAATTCAGGAGGCAGAGATCGGAGAGGCTTTGAAGAGGATGAAGAGAGGTAAAGCGATGGGCCCTGATGGGATCCCCATTGAGGTGTGCAGATACTTAGGCGCCAGAGCGATAGTATGGTTAACTAAGCTTTTTAACCTTATTTTTCGGTCTAACAAGATGCCTGAAGAATGGAGAAGAAGTATATTAGTACCTATCTTCAAGAACAAGGGAGATGTTCAAAGTTGTACTAACTACCGTGGGATTAAGTTGATGAGCCATACGATGAAGCTCTGGGAGAGGGTTATCGAGCATCGCCTAAGAAGAGTGACACATGTGACCCAAAATCAGTTTGGGTTCATGCCTGGTACGTCGACCATGGAGGCGATTTTCTTATTACGACAATTGATGGAGACATATAGGGAGCAGAAGAAGGACTTGCACATGGTCTTTATTGACCTCGAGAAGCCATATGACAAAGTACCGAGAAATATCATGTGGTGGGCCTTGGAAAAGCACAAAGTCCCAACTAAGTACGTTACCCTCATCAAGGATATGTATAGAGATGTGGTGACGTTTGTCCGAACATGTCATGGCGATACCAGTGACTTTCCATTTAAAATAGGACTGCATCAGGGGTCAGCTTTGAGCCCTTATTTATTTGCTTTGGCGATGGATGAGGTCACAAGGGACATACAAGGTGATATCCCTTGGTGTATGCTCTTTGCTGATGATGTGGTGCTAGTTGACGACAGTAGGGCGGGGGTTAATAGGAAGTTAGAACTATGGAGGCACACGTTAGAGTCGAAAGGGTTCAGACTTAGTAGGACTAAGACCGAGTACATGAGGTGCGATTTCAGCGCGACTAGGCACGAGGAGGGAGATGTTAGCCTCGATGAGCAAGTGGTGGCCAAGAAGGATACTTTTCGGTATTTAGGGTCGATGCTACAAAAGGATGGAGACATTGATGAAGATGTTAGACATAGAATTTCAGCCGGCTGGTTGAAATGGCGTCAAGCTTCTGGCGTTCTCTGTGACAAAAGGGTGCCTCAGAAGCTGAAAGGTAAGTTCTATAGGACGGCGATTCGTCCGGCGATGTTATACGGTGCTGAGTGTTGGCCTACAAAAAGGCGACATGTCCATCAATTGAGTGTAGCAGAGATGCGTATGTTGCGTTGGTGTTGTGGGCACACAAGGAGGGATAGAGTCCGGAACGACGATATTCGGGATAGGGTTGGGGTGGCACCAATTGAGGAGAAATTGATTCAACATCGGTTGAGATGGTTTGGACATATCCAACGGAGGCCTCCTGAGGCGCCGGTGCATAGTGGAGTTCTAAAGCGGGCCGATAATGTAAAGAGCGGTAGAGGTCGACCTAAACTAACTTGGGACGAGTCCGTTAAGAGAGATCTTAAGGAGTGGAATATCTCCAATGATTTAGCTATGGACAGGAGCGCTTGGAGATTGGCAATCAACGTGCCTGAACCGTGATCTCTTTTTGTCTTGTGCCCTTTATGTCCCTTTATGTGTCTCCCTTTTTCTCGTCTCTTTTAGGTTTCATCTCTAGCCTACCCCAACTTGCTTGGGACAAAAGGCTATGTTGTTGTTGTTGTTGTAAGATGAGTAGAGAAGTGATTGACCGGGTTTAGAATACATAGTCGACTATCCAGAGGGGCAATCACGGTTAGCTCGGAAATCAAGTGTCACTAGATCAATGTCTTGAGCATATGCATTAGGATCTAGTAAAGAGCTAACATAACGCCTTGAAAAATGATTGTGAAATGCTAACACACATGCATTTGGTGGTGTTAGCACGTTTGTGAAGGCAGTGGAGTTTGAGCAGTAGAGAAGGGTTTGGGTTCTTCTCTCCCTCCCGCCGAGCTTGCGAGGCGGGATTCGACGCTTTTTGGAGGAGTGAAACGCCTATTTTCTACTGCGCCGGAAGTCGAAAAAGAAACGGAGGCGAACGGAGGTCACTGTGGTGACCGGACGCTGCACCGAACGCGGTCACGGCTTAGACCAGCGCGTCCGGTCAGTTCATTCGGTCAGCGTGCCTAGGGTGAGTGACCGGACGCTGGTCTGGCCTGACCAGCGCGTCCGGTCAGTTCACCTGTGCGCAGAAGCATAGCGCGCGACCGGCGCGTCCGGTCCTTCACGGGACCGGCGCGTCCGGTCAGGCGTCCAGAGGGGCAGAGAGTGCAGGAGTGATGATCGGACGCGGGGCGCGTCCGGTCATGTACGATCGGACGCGTCCGATCGTGATGGGAGCTTACTGGTCTCTGACCGGACGCCAGGTAGGGCGCGTCCAATCATTCGCTAGGGTGCGTCCGGTCATACGCTAGGGCGCGTCCGGTCATACTCTAGAGCGCGTCTGGTCATAGCAACGGTAACTTCTGACGCGCACTGTTCAAGCTTGTCCTGTAGTGACCGGACGCGTCCGGTCACCCTGACCGGCGCGTCCGGTCATCCCGTTTTGAACTGCGTCGTCCGTAACGGCTAGCTACGTACCCCTTCGTTATAAATAGACGTTGGCCGGGGTTTGAGGGTAACTCTTGCACATTTTGAGACCTAAAGACATCCTTTGAGCTAGAGAACAACCCCTGCACTCATCTCTTTGCTTAGTTGCACATCTTAAGTGAGATTGAGTGAGATTCAAGTGCATTGCTTGAGAGTTGCATTCTAGAGGCACTTGATCTTCGAGTTGCTGCGGATTTCTTGTTACTCTTCTGTGTTTCCCGACACGGTAGACAGCTTGGAGCAGCGGAGGTGATTGAGCTCGCAATTGGAGATTGTTGGAGCCCTCACCAAGTGTTGTAAGGGGTTCTTGATCCTTCCTCGCGGGAGTTCGCAAATTGGATACTCTAGTGAAGCTCGTGGCTTGGAGGATCCCCATCTTGTGTGCGGTTGTGCGGCGCCCGCCGAGGGCTCGACTCTTGATAGTCGATTAGCTCGCGAACCGACAAGTGGGTGTATCGCCACAACGGGGAGTAGCTTGCCGGGAAGCAAGTGAACCTCGGGATAAATTCTTATGTCATGCTCTTACTGAGGATTTCTCTTGTGTGATTGATTGATTGGTACTTCTTATCTCTACACGGCGGTATAATCACTCGAAGCTCTTCTCTCGTACTACTTCTTGTTTCTAGCTTGTAGTAGTTGTTGTGCTTAGTGAATAGCCTTGTACTAGACTTGTGTAGGTGGCTTGCTTAATTAGTTAGAGCTAGTGCTTTTGCTTCGCCACCTTTCGTACTAACTTGTAGTTAAGTAATTCTTGTAGAAGTTTTAATTAGGCTATTCACCCCTCCCTCTAGCCTATTTGGACCTTACAGCTACCGCCTTGCATGAGGACTCATCGGCTTCTTCTCCAGCCACAACATACGCAACGCATCGATTGTTATGACTGAAGGGGGATGTTAGCTTGTCAGCTTCTTCTCCAGTCTCCCGATGTGACTGCGGGGGATGTTAGAGTAAATAGGAATAGTACCACATTGTTTACTCACATGGGATGTTAGTCCTATGTACCCTATATAATCAGCCCATGAGGCCCAATACAATACAACCAATATTCGACCAATTCTATTCTCTTTCACATAGCACTAGTTAAAAAAATCATAATACTAGCACATGATTTGTGATAAGAAATTTTAATTTCGAAATTTAGTTATGACTTGGAAGGCAGGCTAGGCCAGTGAGATGAAAACACCATGAATGCCAAGAAAAGAGCAGAGCAACCAAAAAAAATCTCCGTAGGAGAGATCCATATCATTAATATTAAGAAGAATAAGGAGTCTAAACAACTCAAACAAACACCTTTGAAGGGCATGACAAATACAGCAGAAAAAAACAACCAAGAACAAACTAAGTAACAACGAAACCAGTCATGGCCATAAGCTACGGAGCCCTTTGACTACTGCCATACACCTCAACATGGCCTCATCTCTAATATTCTGCATAATGGAATTAAAATTGGGCTGAGATCCCTCAAAAACACAACCATTTCTATGCTTCCAAATCCACCATGCCGCCAGGACAACCAAAAAACAGAGCAAGAAATAGAGTCAGTGCAGTGGATATTAATGGTACAGCATAGATGGCCCTGACAGCACATGTGCATGCAAACAGACATAAAACAACAAATTGTTTGTTAAGGACCATAAAGGTTTGAATCACCAATACTCCTGCTTATCAAGAAACCTGAGTTTCCATGGTCACAATTCAAGTATCACCACTAAATATGTTTGTACAACTATGTTATATGATCTATAAAGTTTTTTTATGATGCATCCAACAACCATTTTCAGTTAACCAATGTTTTGGTTAAAAAATGTGGAATTCTTAGTAACAAGATTTTTTTTTATCAATGGGAGGATATATAAAGTGCAAATTAGGTGAAATATGCAAAGAAACTTTGGCAAGTCACATCGATTAGGTAGTCGGTCATAGAATAACCTCAAAAATATGTATTTGGTTTCCTCTTTAACGCAAATAGAATTGTAATAATTTAAATAGTAGATATATCTATCCATCCCTTGTGATTAATCAGGTGCATAAAATCTTTTTGAGGAAAATCAGGTGCCTAAAGTTGCTAGACAAGGAAATAATAAACCTCACCAAAACTATTTATTACTCATTCACGTCAGTTAAAGTGTCAATAAGAATGCACTGTTGACAAGCCATGCAAGAGTCTAGTTACTAAGTCCTGATGCAAGTTTCAGATGTTTGCAAAATGTTACCAATAAGGCAATAAGTGTGAGTGGTTAACATCATGTGTCACCGGCCTAAATACGGGCCAATGGCTGTGCCCAGCAAGGCCCAAAGAAGGGCCCTGGTGGACCAAGGCACCCTAGCGCGCGCGCGCGCGGGGGGGGGGTTGAGGGCTGTAGGGGAGCCGTCAGCCTGCTTCCCCCAGGAATACCGAATATATTAGAATTAGGAACAGACTAGATAAGGAATAAGGATACAGTTTGTTAGGAAAGGAGAGTCCAGATCAATAAAGATTGCTTGGAGGTCAAGTCTTTATTGCTTGGAGGTCAAGTCTAGATTGCTTAGAGGTCAAGTCCCCTAGGGACTTGCTCTTCCCCTATCCCTCTCTCTTCTCTGCCCCAGTTCTCTAGCTGCCGCCGCCCCTCCCTCTCCCTGCGCCCGCGCCTGCCCCTGCCTTGCTGCTGCCGCCGCGCTCTCCCTTCCCCACGCCAGCAGCAGGAGCCGCAGCCCCCCCTCCCCCGAGTAGGGCTGTGACACCTGGTATCCAGAGCCACGTTCCGATCCATTGCTATGGAGGACGTCTGCAGTGTCATCAGTAATTGGATGAAGGAGCTGCACAAGATCATTGCACGATACCCAAGTTCTTCATCGATAATAGATCCAAATCAACTGGAGAGCAACACACCGGAAGCACCAATAGTGCCCGAAAGTGGAGCACTGATGACAACAACGCCAACACCTAGTGCATTCGACACCGAAATTACCCCTAACTTTTTTTTCTACACATGCATCTAAGGTGTCTTTGGATGAAATCTCCTCGGCACCCACACCTACACGAGCAACAACCATGGCCAAGGCCAACAACTCCACCCCCACCCCCGTTGAGAAGGAAAGCAGACATAATACCGTCAGTCTACAATCTCGACCGTGGGCATCAAACCCTCGTTCTCGCAGACAGCACTGCGACACTGAAGATCCACATTGGCCCAGCAATGGACAAGGTTACCACCCAAGCAGGATACGACCAACACAGATGCATCTACGGATGCCTACCTCACCACCAACAAATCCTCCCTTACCACCGACATCCCGCCTACTGCCACCATGATCCTCTTCGACGACACCATCTTCATGAACATGGAGTCTGGACTCCCATACATCTCACCGTCAACATACGACGTTGTGAGGCTGCCAGACTATGTGACCCAGACAACGGACTACACGTACAAAGCTTCAAGAAGCCTCCCCAGCCTGTACAGCTGATCTTGATTCACGCGAGCATCCCACGCTCCCTCATGGATGCCACTCGAGCTGTCGAGCAGCACATGGCGCTGCATCTCCACCAGCACCGTACGACTACTGCCTTTTCGACTACATCGCCAACTCCCAGATCAAGGCAATTCCACCTGGAGGAGGTCTTTCCCCGAACAACATCGACACCTCGTCAACGTTTCAGCACGAGGACGCGCTGAGTGGAAAAGGGGGTAGAGATGTCACAGGTCGAACCCCGACCCCCATCGTCATGGCGCCACCTCAGCAGCAGCAAGCACCACCACCAGGGCGCGCCATCGCCACCCGCCATCATTGGCAGCACCGCAGCACCGGCCTGGTCACTTGACCAAGGGATCCTCTGTTTCGACACTTCTGTCTTCCGGCACCATCACCATTATTGTCAGACCTGCTCGAGACACTCCTCGTCGTTGGGCACTCCATTATGGTCATCTTCTTCGAGGATGCTGACTGCTAGTTCCAATCCGCTACATGCACCGTAACTCCAGGCACCCGCACCCCTCGCCGTCTGAGTTCCATGTGGGGCAATTGATCTTCGACGACATGCTACACCTGTCAACAACCCCACCAACAAGGATCACATCGACAATCATGCGACGTGTCACGGGTTTCGTCCTCTCACGCGTTGACAACCAGGTACACCACTTTGAGAGGCCTCCAAGGGCAATGCAAATATTCTTCATCGACGTTGGCATACACTGTCCGATTCTTGTTGACGCTCGAGAGGCACATAGGCCGACATCCGCTACGGGCACGCACAACTACTTCATCTTCGGCTACATCGTCAACCTCTAGCACTTCTTCCAGTTGATCATTAACCGCACTCGCGACAACATCATCCATGTGGGGATCAAGCTCGGGCACCTCACCATTGGCATTGAGGTGCTCCACTTTGGAGGAGACAGCGCAACAATTCAGTGAGGACGCGCCGAGTAGAAAAGAGGAGGAGTGATGTCACCGGCCTAGCTGGGCCTAGCAGGGCCCAAATAAGGGCCCTGGCCAGCTGAGGCCTGGGCCAAGGGGCCCTGGGCGCGCGCAGCAAGGGGGGGCAGCTTTAGGGGAGCCGTCGGCCTCCTTCCCCCAGGAGTCCGGAATAGATTAGAATTAGGAATAGAATAGATAAGGATAAGGATAGAGTTTGTTAGGAAAAGAGAGTCCGGATCTATAAGGACTCTATCTATAGATTGCTTGGAGGTCAAGTCTAAATTGCTTAGAGGCCATGTCCCCTAGGGACTACAAATATAGGGGTCATGTAACCATTCAGATCTTAAGCAAGAATAGAGCAATTGCTCTTCCCCTATCCCTCTCTCTTCTCTGCCTCGGTTCTCTCTCTCTCTCTCTAGCTGCCGCCACCCATCCCTCTCCCTGCACCCATGCCTGCCCCTGCCCTAGCCGCCGCCCTCTCCTTCTCCCACGACCACCCCCCCCCCCCCCCCCCCCCCCCCCGAGTAGGGCTGTGACATCACGGTACATACTAGAATATGTATTGATCTCCAGGCCATAATCTCAAAATAGATGGCACACCTCGTCCATTATCAAACACAAAAGCTTCACGCCTATTGGTTGCATTCCTTCAAATTGCCCAGTACTTATCTGCCACCCAAAGGTAGTTGTCATCCATAAGTTAGTTAAATTTAACACAAATCTTCACCCAATAGTTTCAGCATCTAGAATCTGATTTATGTCAAGACCTGATATGAAAGTGAGACCAGTTCCTGTAGCTTAAGCACTAGCCAATCATTTGACAGATAAGTCTCTTTAGATATTGCGCTCCTTGCCAACAAGAGGTCAAAATGAGCAGGTTCTGCTCCAACTGCAATTGGTACATGGCTAACGCATCTGTTTTAACACAAAAGGAAAACATTTGCAATAATAATAAGAAATTAATGGACATCTCGTAACAAATTGGTCTTGACAGAAGCAAAAAAAATAAAAAAAATAAAAAAGTACATAAAATAAAAAAGCAAACATACTCTGCAGCGAAAACCCTGGTACGATATCTGAGGTGCTTATTCCTTGGAGGAAACTGGCTGGATACAGAACCAGCCCAGTGGACTTGGTCCTGCTTTGAGCTGGAAATCATGTTGTCTTCATCTTCTCCGTAGTACACATCATTCTCAGATGTGCTATCAGGGGGATTATGTCCAAAACTTGACAGAACTTCACCTGTGTTTCTTCTAATTGACGTAGCAAGAACCTAAGTGACATAAAAAAGACAATGGCATCAGTTTAGCAACTCCAAAGCAAAATTTCCCTGGAGCTAATCATGAATTGATATAATGAAAAAACTAAGAAAAGTCTTATCATCGTGCATACTAAACGCATTATTTAATCTACAAAAGTCACCAAACCACACAAAATACTGTGATTTAAGAATTCAAAGAAATGTTTTAAATTAAGGCATAAATGAGAAAATGTTCACAATAGGTACATATTCCGAAAACCTTTCTTCGATCATAGTTAACAGGCCATTTATAGATTATCCAGTGTCAACGTAAATAAATAAATTGACATGAAAAAACAAATAGGAACATGGCTACACGTTCACATATCATTGTCTTCATAAAACTACTCGTTGGAAGTCATAATTGCATTCCTCTCTCATTATTGGTATCCTGTATCTCTGCCTCTGGCAGGAAAAAACGCATGGAAATCACTACGAGATACATAAAGAAAATAGAAACAGATGTGTTTTTGAGGGGGAGTTCTCCAAATATCTATGCTATTATGCAGGATATTAAGGATGAACCACTATGAGGCCAGGTTCTGGTGCATGTCTGGAGAACAATCTTGGTAGCATTTTTTGGCACTATTGTGGTTCATCTAGGTTGCTGGTTGCATTTGTTTTTTGTTTTTGGTATAAACCTATTGTAGGTCATTTGCCATAACGGGCTTGTTGAATCTTAGACTCTCCTTTTTCTTAATATAATACATAAAGGAAAAAAACAAATCGACAAAGTAAAATATGAAGTAAACATACAATATTTCGTAAAACTGCCAGCCACCGTGATGGACGTAGTGGACATGATGTATACAATAAGCGAATAATAGTTGCACGAACCAACATCGCTATTCTGCACAGTTGAATATTTAGTGATTAGCATTGAATTGGTCAATTGAGTTAAGTCAAATTTTAAACCAGATAAAGTAATGGCGGTAAACTTATGTCCAACGAATCATAGTGATATATCTGAAAAACAGAAAGATAAGTTGCAGGTTTGACATAAGACATCCATATATGTAAACAGAACATTGCAAATGACACATAATACTGAGTGGGCACAAGGCAAATATAAGACCTCATGAATACAGTTCACCACAAGGCAAATACACATACTTCCACCGGTCACAAATATAAGCCCATCTTGGTTAATTCTAAGAACCTTTTTTTATCTTTGACTATCAACAAGACAACAACTAAAGTTTTACAGAGATAGCTCACAAATGATTGGAATTACTAAATTCATTACAAAATATACTTTCATTATATATAGATATGGCGAGTAAAAGTATCATATGGAGACCGTGTATATATCTTAATGAACTAGTATTTGTGACTGTAGGATACATCATATACACAAATAGAACAACATACTCAGCATCTGTCTCCTCATCAAGCATACTGAACAGATTCTCTTCAATATTCTCGTCAATCATTGCAGCCTGGTAGAGAAGATTCAGCAAATATAAGATAAGCAAATTACAATTGCATAAAAAACATCTAAAAAAGAAAAATGTAATCAGATAAAGGATATCTGATGCAAATGGAATAAATGTTGTAAAGTTGAAAAATTTTGTTAAAGTTGAAAAATTTTGTTGCAAACATTGCCTTGATTTCTTGCAAATGGTGTTCGCATATGTTGCATGAAACGATGAAAGAATGTTGCAGTAATCATAGCAGCGTCCAGTCGTCGCATCATAAGAAAACACAGTTTTCAACAAAATTTCCAGGTTTCGAACACTTAGACCATGTAAACCAGATGACCCCAACTTTAAGAATATGATGATGCAATCAGATTTGAAATTAACTAAAAAACTCAATTCTTTTTCAATACACACTAGAATTGTACATAAATTTACTGGCATCCAAAATGGTATAAATTGTTATGAAAAAAGCATGTTTACTTAACTGCAGAAAAAATTGTCTATAATTTTTACACTTAATAACACCCCATCGAACTCGTAGTCATTACGAAAGATCATAAAAATAGAAATTAAGGAGATGGAACTGCTGGAATTATGTGTATTGATTGGGCCAACTCCCATAGGGTAGTGGTTGTATAAGAGTGCATACATGGGCCTTAATGGGCCTATACTCCAACACCCCCCCCCGCAGTCTGAACTTCCGGCGCAGCGGAGTTATGGACTGGACATGAAAGAAAATACACACACGAGCCCCCCACAGACGCAACTAGCCACTGGTGATGTTGAGGCTGGAGCGAAACTCGGTGAAGGTCGAGGATGAGAGGCCCTTGGTGAAGATGTCGGCGAACTGGGAGGTGGTCGGGACGTGGAGGACCCACACCTCGCCAATGGCAACCCGATCGCGGACAAAGTGGAGGTCGATCTCGATATGCTTGGTCCGTTGGTGCTGAACAGGGTTGGTGGAGAGGTAGACCGCACTAACGTTGTCGCAGTAGACCAACGTGCTCCGTAGGAGAGGGCTATGGAGCTCTCCAAGGAGCTGCGGAGCCAAGATGCCTCAGCCACGCCGTTGGCGACAGCGCGGTACTCAGCCCCGGCACTGGAGCGGAAGGCCACCTGCTGGCGCTTGGACGACCAGGACACCAGTTACCGTCCAAGAAGACGGCGTAGCTGGAGGTGGAGCGCCGAGTGTCCGGACAGCCGCCCCAGTCGGCGTTAGTGTAGACAACTAGGTTGGTGGAGGAAGAACGGCGGTGGAGTAGCAAGCCGTAGTCGACGGTGCCCCGGAGGTAGCGAAGGAGACGCTTGAGAGCAGTGAGGTGGGGCTCTCGGGGGTCATGCATATGGAGATAGAGCTGCTGAACGGCATAGGTGATGTCCGGCCGGGTGAAGGTGAGGTACTGAATTGCACTAGCAAGACTCCGGTATGCAATGGGATCTGTCACTGGGGTGCCCTCGGCCTCTAACAGCTTGCCCTGTGTGTCAACTGAAGTGAAGCAGAGGGTTGCAGTCAGTCATCCCAGCTCGCTCCAGGATATCAAGAGTATACTGCCGTTGGTGAAGTAACCCTGCAGGATGAGGCTCAAACGTGACCCCGAGGAAGTGATGGAGCACACCGAGATCCTTCATAGCAAACTCCTGCTGAAGAGAGGTGATGATCTGGCGGAGTAGTGACTCACTGGAGGCTATGAGGACAATATCATCAACATAGAGCAACAGGTACGCAGCCTCAGCCCCACGGTGATAGATGAACAGGGATGTATCTGACTTAGCTTCCACAAACCCCAGTGTCAGGAGAAAAGCGGCAAACCGATAGTTCCATGCCCGGGGGGCCTGCTTGAGGCCGTAGAGAAACTTGTTGAGCCGACAGACCATGTCAGGACGAGAGGAGTCAACAAACCCCACTGGCTGACTGCAGTAAACTGTCTCAGTGAGAAGACCATGCAGGAAGGCATTCTTCACGTCCAGCTGATGCACGGACCAGGAGTGAGTGAGAGCCAGTGAGAGCACCGTACGGACGGTGGCCGGCTTGACCACTGGGCTGAAGGTCTCATCATAGTCGACCCCAGGGCGCTGAGTGAAGCCCCGGAGAACCCAGCGAGCCTTGTACCTCTCGAGGATACCATCGGCCCGGCGCTTGTGTGTCCAGATCCACTTCCCGGTGACGACGTTGGAGCCCGGCGGACGGGGCACCAGAACCCATGTCTGGTTGGCGAGGAGGGCCGCGTACTCCTCTTCCATTGCGCGGCGCCAGTGAGGGTCTGACAAGGCCGCGCGGACAGAAGAGGATACCGGAGAGACCTGCGAGTCCCCGGGCATTGTTGCAAGAGCCCGGAGCTGTAGGGTCCCAGCCACGTGTCGCGTCACCATAGGGTGGACGTGACGTGGGTGTCGGTGAAGGAGCAGTGGTGGTACACCGGCGTCGCGACACGGGCGGGCGGAGGCCGCGGCGGCGGAGTCGGTGTCGCCGGCGGGGAAGAAGTCGCCGGTGACCTCGGTGAAGAAGGGGCCACCAGTGGGGACGGCGGCGGCGGCGGCGCGGCCCGAGCACGGCGCTGGTACACGAGCACCGGCCGGGCGAAGCGCGGCGGTGGCGCCGGAGTCGACGGCCCGGACCCCGCGTCAGGCGTAGTGACGGGGGCCGACCCGGAAGGGGACCCCTCTAGGCCCGGCGAGGAAGCAGTGCCAGAGGTGTCACTGGCCGGCGACGAGCTGGGGCACGGCCCCGGCGAGGGGCACGGCGGTGCAGTACCTGCAGGAGACAGCTGAAAAGGTGGCTCGACCACCGTGTCAGTGGGAAACAGTGAGAAGAGGTCAAGCTCCGGGGTGGAAGTGGGAGCGGTGGTGGTAGAGAAGGGAAAGACAGACTCATCGAACATCACATGGTGAGAGATGAGGACCCGGCGAGAGATAAGGTCGAAGCACCGGTACCCCTTCTGATCCGGAGAGTACCCGAGAAAGATACAGAGAGTCGACCGGGGAGCCAGCTTGTGCGGAGCGGTGGCTATGGTGTTAGGGTAGCAAGCACACCCGAAGACTCGGAGGTGATCGTACCGAGGGGTACCGAAAAGCGTGTGGTGTGGTGTGGGAGCTGGGCAGGTAGCGGAAGGAAGACGGTTAAGGAGATAGGTGGCAGTGTGAAGACTCTCAGCCCAGAAGTGAGCAGGAAGTGAAGCCTGGAGCAGAAGAGTGCGCATAGTGTCATTGGTAGTGCGAATCATGCGCTCAGCTTTGTCGTTCTGAGCAGAGGTATACGGGCAAGACATGCGCAAATGGACCCCGTGAGAGAGGAAGAAGGCACGGGAGGTGGAGTTATCGAACTCACGACCGTTGTCGCACTGGACGGCCTTGATGGTGAGGCCGAACTGAGTGGACACCCAAGCGAAGAAGTGGAGAATCGCGGGAAAAGCATCCGACTTGCCCGTAAGGGAAAAGTCCACGAATAATGAGAGAAATCATCAACCATCACAAGATAATATTTATAGCTAGAAATACTTATGACAGGAGACGTCCATAGGTCGCAATGTACAAGATCAAAAGTGCGGGTCGCATGTGAAGAACTATGAAACGGAAGTCGAACATGATGGCCCAGTTGGCACGCATGACACAAATGCTCATCGTGAGCTCGAGTACAACGAATGTTGGAGCTCCGACCGAGCTGCATCAGGGCATCATGGCCAGGATGGCCGAGGCGCCGGTGTCAAGTAGTGGAAGATTGAGTGGCGGCGAAAGCAGCTGACAAAAGAGCCGGCGAAGAAGCCGAAGCAGACGCCGGGAACCGAAAGTGTAAAGGGGCCCCGTGCTATCACATCAGAGCAGAGGACGCCGGGAAGCCAAATCCTTCACAGTAAGACCAGAAGAGTCAAACTCCACAGAACAAGAATTGTCAGCTATAAAACGACGAATAGAAAGAAGATTGTGAACCATCGAAGGTACAACAAGAACATCAGAAAGACGAAAGGAGCCAGGGGTGCCAGTGGCACCCACTGACGTGACAGGAAGACAAGAACCATTTGCGACCATGATGGACGAAGGATGAGAGGAAGAGGGAGGGTGAATGGTCGAGAGTATACTAGGGTTGGGGGTGGTGTGGTAGATAGCCCCCGAGTCAGCGATCCACTCGGGACCGACAGGAGGTGTCAGGCCCATAGTGCTGAAAGAGTGGGCCAAGGCCTCCTGGCTCCAACCAGCCGGCCCGGGAGAGACGCCGGAGGGTGCAGCCTACGGGGACACTGGGTGGAACCCCGGAGGCGCACCAGCAAGCATGGCGGCTGGCGGGCGAGGCTCACCACCTGGAGCCTGGTAGGGCCACATGGAGATACGCCCTGACCTTGGGTTGTGGAAGCCAGGGAGCACCTAGTGGCTGCTGTGCTGGAGGCGGGTTGGCCCCACGGCCCCCCCCCACGGCCCCCATGGCGGCCACCGCGGCGACGACCGCCCCCCCCCACCCCCGCTCGGCCCGAGGGGAGGACCCAGAACAGACGACGGTGGCGGAGTAGAAGGACGCGCCGGTGGGGTAGCAGCCAGGGCAGTCAAGGACGTCGAGGACCCTAGAGCGGAGAGGTCCCGGCGCGGGGGTGGACCCCGGTGGGCCTCCCTGAGTGAGCTCCTCCATGGCAAGGTCGTCGCGGACCTGCAGGAAGGTGGGGAACGGCTTCTGGCGTGTGATCCACGTCCGGAGGTGGGTGTAGCGGTCACTGAGCCCGCGGAGGACGTTGAGAACGAGGATGCGGTCCTCCACGGGCCAGCCGAGGTCACCGAGGGAGTCCGCCATGCTCTTCATCCGGCGGCAGTAGTCGCTGACGCAGAGGTCGCCCTGGACGAAGGTGCGGAAGCTCGCGTCGAGACGCAAAGCCCGGGCCTCGGCATTGCCCAGAAACTGGCCCTTGAGCGCCAGCCAGGCCTGGCGAGCATCCGTCGAGTTGCGGACGATGTCGTGAAGGTCGAGGGAGATCGTCCCGATGATCCAGGAGAGGACAATGCTGTCGAGGCGTAGCCACGCGGGGGTCTGGGCTGCGACCGAGGCGTCGACGAGGACGTGGTCGTCGAGGGCATAACGGCGAAGGATGAGGAGGACCAGATCCCGCCAGCGGGCGTAGGAGGGCGACTCGGGCTCGAGGACGACCGGAACAAGCAGCCGGATGTTCTGGACACCCCCGGCCTGGTAGTGGAGCAGTGCGACGAGGGGATCGGCCGGATCATGCCCGATGACCGCGGCGGTGGACGCACGGTGACCAGTCAAGTCGGAGGAGGTGGTCGCACCGTCGTGGAAGACAGGAAGTGCGAGACGCTGCTCCGCATCGGCGATCTGGCGGGCCAGAGCTTCGGCGGCATCCCGCTCGCGCTCCCAAGCGAGGGTGGCGGCACGAACCCAAGCCTGGCTCTCTGCAGCCACAAAACGGGCAGCATCGAGGGCGGCAGCCAGGGTGGTGTCAGGACGTGCGATGTAGAGGTGGGACGGGGGCGGCAGAGGGGCGGCAGGGAAGGTAGAACCACCCTGGGCTAGCACGCCCGCCCCAGCGGGGAGAGCAGCAGCAGTGGTGAGGGCGTTTGTCGCAGTCGTAGACTGAGGTGGAGCCGGGGCCGGAGCAGAGGGAGGCATCCCTAGGCTAGCAGCTGCGGCGGCTGGGTCGGCCGCATAGGCACCCGCGCCAGGGAGGACGGCGCCCGCAGCCGTGGCGTCCTCTGCGTCGCCCTCCTCCGCGCCGGGAAGGGGAGGACCGGCGCCGGCGCCAGGGCCCCCCTGCACCCACGGCGAAAACGGTGGCGGCGCCGTGAGGCCACTGGGCGGCGGGAGGAGGGCCGCGCGGGCCTGCCGCGGCAGCGCCCGGCGGCCACAGGTCTGTGGCAGCGGCGGCAGGCGCGCGCAGGCCAGGTGCGGCGGCGGCGGCGCCAGAGCTCTGCGCGACGTGCACCCAGGTGGGAGAAGAGAGAGGGGGGTGTTAGAATATAAGTGAATTGCCCACCTCTCCCCCATCAGCTTAAGCTTTTGGGTTGAATTGGTCGGTGCATGCAACTTAATATGGTATCAAAGCCAGAGGTCTCGAGTTCGAATCCTGGTTAGCGCAATTAAATAAAATAATTGCAGCTCGCTCCTATTTCCACGTCCGAGGTCTGAGGGAGCCTCCACATGAGGGGGAGTGTTGGAATATAAGTGAATTGCCCACCTCTCCCCCATCAGATTAAGCTTTTGGGTTGAACTGGTCGGTGCATGCAACTTAATAGGGGGAAGGAGTAGAAGTAAGGAGGAGGGGGAGGAGGCCGTCCGGCCATGGGGGCGGCGGTGGCGGGGCCGACGGCGGCCTGCCTGCCCGGCGGCGGCTCTGGGGAAGGAGGAGGAGGGTGGGATGGAACCCTAGCTCAGGATACCATGCTGGAATTCTGTGTATTGATTGGGCCAACTCCCATAGGGTAGTGGCTGTATAAGAGTGCATACATGGGCCTTAATGGGCCTATACTCCAACAGGAACAGATATTGCTCTGAGCTTGACTTTGTAGATGTGAGCAACATAAGGCTGACAGAAACAACTGCAAGGCATTTGAACTGAAATACAATACTGAAATGAAGTATCTCGGTTTGCAGGCCTTACCGGATCCCTTTCAATCAGATGACGCAGTGTCGACACTGCTAAATACCTAAGACTTGGCTGTAGGAAAAAACAATATATAACACTGTGAGAGGGGAGATGCTAATAAGTATTTTCTCCTACTTCAAAGAAATGATATGCAGCTCTCCTGCGTATTCGAGGGGAAAAACTACAATTAGTAAATAGCACTAGTATATACCTGTCTTGAGTAAAGCGTTGGGATAAGACCTTGAACATGCAAGTGCACAGGAACAGCTTGAGGAGCAAAAAGAACAAGCTGCTGGGCAAATCTAACCGATCTGCAGATTGTCAATTTCATGTAAAATATTACAGAAATTCATTCAAGATTACTTATTAATTTGGCCTATACTAACCAGAGGCTTGTTAATAACAATACAAGTTCTTTATGTCAATACTTACTCTAAAAGCGTAGCCATTTCATTTGAGGAACTTATCTCTGCAATGACAGACTGAAATTGGAAAAAAAATAAATAAATAAATTACACAGACCAGCTTCTTTAGAGACAAAAATAGTTGAAAGACTGCAGTTCATGTCTATCAAAAACAGAGAATACTCCCTCAATTGTTAAGTGCTGGTCATTTTATTCTTGAATACGAGGGCTGAAGAATATGAAAATAACAACCTTTACTACCTAATACATACGGTATATAATCCCCAAAACTACAGCCACTCAATGGCATAATGACTTGTATTATCCAGTTACAATATGAGGGCTAGAATGCTAAGCGTCAGTAATCAAGTAAAGGTAGAAGGATCCTTTTGAAAAGTTTGTTGGGTCTTTTCCTTCTGGAATAGGGGTTAGAGTAAAAATCTATGTTCATCGATACATGAAACACTGATATAGTGATATGAATAGAGGTACGGAGATGGAGCAACACGGCTGAACAACATAATACATTTTGGTTCAAGTTCGGAAGGCTAGAACATAGAGGGGAAAAACATTCCGATTGAAAATCAGTACCACCAGATAGCATGTTTCCAGCTTGCACACCAGATTTTGAGTTTCAACTTGTCATCTCTACGCTCTACAGCAAAACACAGGACAAGGATAAGATAAAAATCCAGAGGGAGTTCACAAGTTCAACATTGCCTGGTGGCTCCCTTTGGCTTTGGATCCTAGGGCGATGCCTACTCCCAGGGGTGAGCTCTCCAGGTGGTAATGTGACCCAACAAGGGGAAGTGCGAAGCAGGAGATTAGAGGAGAGGAGAATCATGTTGTCAGGAACTCTGAATCTCCAATTCACTCTATCAGTTTCAGCTTCAGTTTTGTCAGGCTTTAGTATTCTGGGCAAGCAGAGAAAGTCATAGTTCAGAGCTTCGGTCGATCGACTTCACTGTTAATTTCAGACTTTAAACAGTGCTTAGTGTTCTGTTGACAACTGTGGACATGGTATTTAAGACCTGGTCTGGAGCATATAAGGCTGTTGAAGTATGAGTGTATTAGGCCCATGAGGCCCATGTATGACATGCTATATTGCTACCCTTCTAGGGTTAGCTTAAGTAATCCAATCACAATTTCCAACATGGTATCAAGCTAGGGTTTCTTTCCTCCCTTCTCCCCTCCCCTGCCAACCGCCAGCCGCCAGGTGCCCCCGCCGCCGGTTGCCATGGCCGGCTAGCCTCCTCCCCCTCCTCCCACCTATTTCCACTCCTTCCCTCCCCTCCCCACCTCGACTTGGGCGCAAATCACGCGTTTCCAGCCGTCCCTTGCCGCTGCCAGACCCGCCGCCGCCCCGACTCCCAGCGCCGCCGCCGCTCTGGCCGCAGGCGCGGGGGCTGCGGGCGCGGGGGCGGGGGCCCCAGGCGCCGCTGCAGGTACCACTGCAGGCAACGAGGACGCGCCAGGCGCGGGCGCTGACGGCGCGGTCCTCCAGGGCGCGGCCGTCCTCCCAGGCGTCGTCCTCCCAGGCGCGGGTGCAGGGGACCAGGCCGCTGCGGCAGCCACAGCCAGGGCCATCGCTGTCGGGCTGGGCATGCCGGCACCACCCGCCGCCGCTGCAGCTATGGCCGCGGCCCAGGGTGCCTCTACCTTCCCTGCCCCGCCTCCGCCGCCCCCGTCCCACCTCTACGCCGGTCGTCCTGACTCTACCCTCGCCGTCGCCCTCGTCGCTGCTCGTGCCGCAGCTGCAGAGGGCCAGGCTCGTGTACGTGCGGCTGCCCTCGCTTGGGAGCGCGAGCGGGATGCCGCTGATGCACTGGCCCGCCAGATCGCCGACGTGGAGCAGCGTCTCGTCCTTCCTGCCTACCCCGACGTTGGGGCCACCTCCTCCGGCTCGACGGGTCACTGCACGTCCACCACCGCGATCATCTGGCACGATCCGGCCAATCCCCTCGTGGCACAGCTTCACTACAAGGCCGGGGGTGTTCAGAACATCCGGCTGCTCGTAACGGTCGTCCTCGAGCCCGAGTCGCCCTCCTACGCCCGTTAGCGGGACCTGGTCCTCCTCACCCTACGCCGCTACGCCCTCGGCGACCATGTCCTCGTCGTCGCCTCGGTCGCGGTCCAGACTCCCTCGTGGCTGCGCCTTGACAGCATCGTGCTCTCCTGGATCATCAGGACGATCTCCCTCGACCTCCACGACCTCGTCCGCAACACTGCTGACGCTCGCCAGGCATGACTGGCGCTCGAGGGCCAGTTTCTGGGCAATGCTGAAGCCCGGGCTCTGCGGCTCGATGCGAGAATCCGCACCTTCGTGCAGGGTGAACATGCTGTTGGCGAGTTCTGCCGCAAGATGAAGGCCATGGCGGACTCCCTCGGCGACCTTGGTTGGCTCGTGGAGGACAGGATTCTTGTCCTCAGTGTCCTCCGGGGGCTCAGCGAGCGCTACAGCCACCTCCGGACGTGGATCACTCGGCAGCGGCCCTTCCCCACCTTCCTACAGGTCCGTGACGATCTTGTCATGGAGGAGCTCACTCAGGGCGTCCAGCTTGGGTCGCTTCCCGTGGCGAGGCCCTCGTCTTCCTCTACTGCCCTTGCGGCCACCCCTCCACCGGCGTCCTCTCTACTGGGTCCTCCTTCCGGGCCGAGCGGGGGTGGGGGGGACGTGGCGACCGCCGTCGTCGTGGGGGGCGTGGTGGTGCTGGACGTGGGACCAGACCACCGCTTCCACGTGCTCCTAGTGCTCCAGGTGGGGGTACACCCTGGCCCTCCAGCAACCCATGGGCGGGGCGTATCTCCATGTGGCCCTTTCAGGCTCCCGGCGCTCCCGGAGGCACACACCGTCCACCAGCGGCCACCATGTGAACCGGTGCTCCGGTGGCCCCACTCTCGTCACCGTGGGCTACACCTCCCGGTGCTCAGCCCGGGCCTGTCGGTTGGGACCCGGCGGCCCTGGCCCGCTCCTTCAACACCATGACCCTGGCTCCTCCAGCCGACCCGGCCTGGATCGCCGACTCGGGTGCCACTTACCACACCACTTCCGACCCCGGTATACTTTCTTCAGTGCATCCTCCTTCCTCTCACCCCTCGTCCATCATGGTCGCAAATGGTTCGTGTCTTCCTGTCACTTCCGTGGGTGCCGCTCACCCTCACGGATCATTTCGCCTTCTCGATGTTCTTGTGACCCCCTCTATGGTTCACAACCTCCTTTCTATTCGTCGTTTTACAGCTGACAATTCTTGTTCTGTCGAATTTGACTCTTCTGGTCTTACTGTGAAGGATTTGGCTTCCCGGCGTCCTCTTCTCCGATGTGACAGCACTGGGCCCCTTTACACTCTTCGGTTTCCTGCTTCCGCTACTTCTTCGACATCTACATCGTCAACTGCTTTCGCCACCACTACCTCCTCTACTTGGCACCGGCGTCTTGGACATCCTGGCCGCGATGCTTTGACACAGCTTAGTCGTAGTTCCGGCATTCCATGTACTCGGGCTCCTGATGAGCACTTGTGTCAGGCGTGCCAACTAGGCCGTCATGTTCGTCTCCCTTTTCCTACCTCCTCACATGCGACCCATGTTTTTGAGCTTGTACATTGCGACCTGTGGACATCACCTGTTTTGAGCATTTCTGGCTATAAGTATTATTTGGTCCTGGTTGATGATTTCTCTCATTACTCTTGGACTTTTCCCTTGCGTGCCAAGTTTGATGCTTATCCCACGATTCGTCACTTCTTCGCCTGGGTGTCTACTCAGTTCGGTCTCACCATCAAGGCCGTTCAGTGTGACAATGGGCGTGAATTTGATAACTTCACCTCTCAGACTTTCTTCCTTTCTCACGGTGTGCAGTTACGGATGTCGTGTCCCTACACCTCCTCCCAGAACGGCAAGGCTGAGCGCATGATTCGCACCACGACCGAGACCAGCGCACCCTTCTGCTCTAGGCCTCCCTTCCTGCTCACTTCTGGGCTGAGAGTCTGCACCTCCACCTATCTCCTCAGCCGCCTACCTTCTGTTGCCTGCCCAGCTACCACTCCACACCACGCTCTCTTCGGTACCCCTCCTCGCTACGACCACCTCCGAGTCTTCGGATGTGCGTGCCACCCTAACACCGCTGCCACCACCTCCCACAAGCTCGCTCCTCGCTCGACTCAGTGTGTCTTCCTCGGGTACTCCCCGGATCACAAGGGGTACTGTTGCTTCGACCTTGCCTCTCGTCGGGTCCTCATTTCTCGACACGTGGTGTTTGATGAGTTCGTCTTCCCCTACTCCACCACCTCCCCACCACCTACTACCTCAGAGCTCGACCTCTTCTCGTTTCCCACTGACACGGTGGTCCAGCCACCATTGGTGTTTTCTGCAGGTACTACTCCACCGGACCCGAGCCCTACTCCCTACACCGGCCCGGCGGCGCCGGCCTCTGGCGCTGCTTCTTTGCATATTTCAGGTTGATGATCGGACGTGCAGCGCGTCCGATCACTAACGATCGGACGCGTCCGGTCGTTCAGGGAGCTTACTGGACTCAAACCGGACGCTGGCACTGTGGCGTCCGGTCAGTTCTGCAGCGCGTCCGGTCACTGTTTTGTCGTGCGCTGCTCAGACTTGACCAGCGCGTCCGGTCAGTTACGGGACCAGCGCGTCCGGTCGATCCCAGCGCGTCCGGTCTGCGCGTCAAGCGCGTCCGGTCGTTGCTTCGCAGCTAGCCGTTGTGCGACCGGCACGTCCGGTCAGTGTGACCAGCGCGTCCGGTCAGCACGACTTCAGCTGTTTAAGTTTCTAACGGCTATATTTGAAGGGGTACGTCTATAAATACTCATTGGCCGGCTCAAGGCTCAATCTCTTGAACATTTGATATACTTGTGAGCACTTTGAGCTAAGCAACTCCCCTCCCACTCATTTCTCTTGCTTCTTTGCATATTCGAAGTGAGATTGAGTGATCCAAGTGCATTTGCATTGTGAGATTGCATCTAGTTGGCACTTGGTGATTGATTTGCTGTGGGATTCTTGTTTCTCTTGTTGGTTGCCGTCACCTAGACGGCTTGGAGCAGCTTGGAGGCGTTGGCAAGAGTTGGTGATTGTTCTTGGCTACCTCCGGTGATTGTGAGGGGTTTGTGCCTACCTCGGCGAAGCGCCAAAGGCAACGTTAGTAAATTGCTTGTGTCATTGCAACCTTTTGCCATTTGGTAGGTTCTTGTAGCGCCTTTTGAGAGGCTCGGTGTGAGACCGATTAGCCACCGAACCACGTGGTGAAGAGACACAACGGGGACTAGCGTGCCGGCAAGCACGTGAACCTCGGGATAAATCTTCGTGTCATCACTTTCATATTGTGATTGATTGATCCCGGTGTTCGGTTATCTTGGTATACATTGTTGATCATATTGGTTGGCTCAATACTTCGCCCCTCGGTGAAACTCTCCTAACTCAACTCCGCATTACTTTCTTAGTTATCTTTGCTAGCTAGTTAGCTTTGCTAGAGTAGCTCTTTTGTGTAGCTTGCTAGTTGTAGTTGTAGTTACCTTCTCGGTTTGACTTGTGCGGTTGAGTGCGAATACTAGAATTGTGAATTGGTTAGGTGGCTTGCAAACACCCCATAGGCTAAGCAAAACTCGCATCTCGCTATTTGTTATATTGATAAACTTGTTTAGCTTGTCTTTGTAGAAAATTTTAAAAGGATATTCACCCCCCTCTAGCCATCAAGACCTTTCAGTGTACCACCCGCCTCTTCTACACCGGCACCCGCATCATGTTCACCCTATGGTGACGCGGCAGGCGGCCGGTACCCTGCGGCCCCGGGCTCTCGCGACGATGCCCGGGGGGAGCCCCATGTCTCTCTGGTACCCTCATCTGTTCGTGACGCCTTGTCCGACCCTCACTGGCATCACGCGATGGAAGAGGAGTACGCGGCCCTACTCGCCAACCAGACATGGGATCTGGTGCCTCGTCTGCCTGATTCCAATGTTGTCACCGGCAATTGGATCTGGACTCACAAGCGGCGGGCTGATGGTACTCTTGAGCGGTACAAGGCTCGCTGGGTTCTCCGGGGTTTCACTCAGCGCCCTGGCGTCGACTACGACGAGACTTTTAGTCCTGTGGTGAAGCCGACTACCGTCCGCACAGTTCTCTCACTGGCTCTCTCTCTCCTGGCCCGTGCATCAGCTGGATGTCAAGAATGCTTTCCTGCACGGCACTCTGACTGAGACAGTTTACTGCAGTCAACCGGCGGGTTTTGTTGATTCTTCTCGACCTGATATGGTTTGCCGGCTCAACAAGTCCCTCTACGGCCTCAAGCAAGCACCTCAAGCTTGGTACTCGCGGTTTGCCACTTACCTGATGGCACTGGGATTTGTGGAAGCTAAGTCAGATACTTCTCTGTTTATCTATCATCAGGGTGCTGAGACTGCCTATTTGCTGCTCTATGTTGATGACATTGTTCTCACCGCCTCCAGTCCACAGCTCCTCAGGCGTATCATCACCTCTCTTCAGCAAGAGTTCGCTATGAAGAATCTGGGTGTGCTACATCACTTCCTTGGGGTCACAGTTGAGCCTCGCCCCACCAGTCTTCTTCACCAGCGGCAGTACACTATTGATATCCTGGAGCGTGCTAAGATGACTGATTGCAAGCCCTGTTCCACTCCAGTTGACACTCAGGCCAAGCTGTCTGAGTCAGAGGGCAACTCAGTGACAGACCCCACTGCGTACCGGAGTCTTGCTGGTGCACTTTAGTATCTCACCTTCACCAGACCGGACATCACCTATGCAGTTCAGTAGATATGCCTCCATATGCATGATCCACGAGAGCCCCACCTCACTGCTCTCAAGCGCCTCCTCCGTTACCTTCGTGGGACTATTGACTACGGCCTGCACCTCCACCACTCTCCCTCCACCGAGCTTGTCGTCTACACTGACGCCGACTGGGCCGGGTGTCTGGACACTCGGCGCTCCACCTCCGGCTACGCCGTCTTTTTGGGCGGCAACCTGGTGTCCTGGTCGTTCAAGCGGCAGCCGATGGTCTCCCGTTCCAGTGCTGAGGCGGAGTACCGCGCTATTGCCAACGGCGTGGCTAAGGCCTCCTGGCTCCGGCAACTCCTTGCCGAGATCCACAGTCCTCTCTCCCGGAGCACGCTAGTCTACTGCGACAACGTCAGTGCGGTGTACCTCTCCACCAACCCTGTTCAACACGAGCGGACCAAGCATGTGGAGATCGATCTACACTTTGTCCGTGATCGAGTCGCCATCGGCAATGTTCGGGTCCTCCACGTCCCGACCACCTCCCAGTTTACCGACATCTTCACCAAGGGCCTCTCGTCCTCGACCTTCACTGAGTTTCGCTCCAGCCTCAACATCACCAGTGTCTAGTTGCGCCTGTGGGGGGCTCATGTGTGTTTGTGTGTTTGTGCTTCTTTTCGTGTCCAGTTTGTAACTCCGCTGCGCCGGTAGTTCAGACTGCGGGGGGGTGTTGAAGTATGAGTATATTAGGCCCATGAGGCTAGGCCCATGAGACCCATGTATGACATGCTATATTGCTACCCTTCTAGGGTTAGCCTAAGTAATCCAATCACAATTTCCAACAAAGAGGATCTTATAGAAGAACCAAACCCTACCCATTATCAGTACCATTAGAAACCATCCTTTGGTCACACATTTAAGCTGCTGAGCCTGATGGTGTTTTACAGTGGAAGCTTTATACGGGCCAGTGTTGCTGGGGTGAGCATTAAAATAAGGAGTTGCAGGCCCAGGATGAAGTGTCACACAGTATCAGCAGCATATCACAAATTTAATCTTTTACTTTTAAGCTGTATTTTTTTTATACTTCTCCGAATACCTGAATTAGATCATATGATGTTGTATCGCCGTATCCTGTCATATAGATACGGGTACATCAACCTTACTTGAGTATCAGTGATACATAGGTCAGAATAGTCTAACCTTGCAACGCGAAAAGAATGTACTACCAGGAGCAAGCTCTGGACCAAGAACAGCAACTATTGCATTGATAAGATGACCAATTCCTTGTCGAAGATCCACATATCCATTTTCTTCCAAGAGGAGAATCTCCATAGCAAGGAAAAGTGTCCCCTGTGCAACAAGATATTAAAGCATCCATTACAAATTTCCAATCAACAATACAAGCATGTAATAATTTGCATGCTTACCGCACATGATATTGCATGCTTACCGCACAAATAAGAAATGAAAAGTGACATCAAGAACGTAATAATAAGATAATGAGCTTTCGAATCTGTATGCTGGCAAAGCACAAAAGATGTGTGCCACTTTTAGTTTCATGGAAGGATGCCTTTGATTAAGCATTATATGGTGTCCCCCTTAGTAAAAGAATATAGAGCAACTTCCACAGATAAAAAGGAAAAAAAATAGAGCAACAATTGATACAAAATTAAGGAAAGATAAAATAGGATGACTATCTAGCTCTTTACAGGTAGGGATGGATTCGGATCGGATTCAGATGGATATGGATTCAGATGCCACTATTTACCACATTTTAATTCGAATACGGATATTGTCGGGTACTAATGCAAAATGGATATCTCGAATTCGGATTTGAATTTGGATATCTATGATTTTGAAGATAACATGTATTTTGTTTATATCGATAGTTTGGTGTATAATAAAATCATTATGGATGAAGGAATTTAATTTGTAGCTATATAATTAAATATATATTAAATATGTATAAGATATAAGAAAATAATAGATAATATATACTAATTACTAAATTCGGATAAATAAAAATAAATCTAGAAGTATATAAATAAAATAAAATACTAATTAATATTATTAGCCATATTAAAATTAATTGAACTTTAGATTTATATACATATCATCTGTTATATTATAATTATTATCATTGACATGGTTAATTAGTCATAATTATAAGATTTAGATGGTTTCCAAATAATTTGTACTTCGCGGATTCAGATAATATCAGATATTTCACATTTTTGTCGGATACGGATGTGGAATTAGATAAAGAATATTCTTCAAAAACGAATACGGATACATCCATTTAACATCCATATTTCAATCGAATACAGATACGGATATCCATATTTACATTAAAACAGATACGGATATTGGATCTTTCGGATATCTGGACATCCATATCCATCCTTATTTACAGGGCAGTCACATGGGCAAGAATTTGAACAGTACCAGATCCAAAAGAGAACAAAAGAATGAACAGTATAATGCTATTGTTTCCACTTGTTTATAAATGCCAAGCCATTGCAAAGCATGTATCTAGAAAACTAGTGGCTATAAAACTTATACCTCTAAAAAAAATGTTGTAAAACTTATTTCAGGGGTACCTGAACTTGGGAGACATAAGACAAGCCAGCAGCTTCAATGGTTAAAAGAAGAGCATGCAGTGACCACAACTGCAAATTGAAATTAGAGCTTTTACTCAAATGAGATAGTGAGCTCACAGTTGGGGTAACCAGAGTAGATAATGCCATTCCTCCAGCACTGCATCCACAAAAGGTACATTACTGCAACAACCTCAATGTGCCAAACATACTCCCACCACTGCAATATATAAGCCTAGCAGTAAATGGTGGGATAAAACATTGTTTGTTATATCAAGGTATCAAACTAAAGAAAATCATACCGCTCAAGTGGAAATACATTGAACTAGATAATTCACTTTGATACTAAATAAGAATAGTCATCAATGCAAAGAAAACTCATTTTCATATCAATGGAAGTTTCTTTTGCTTCTCCATAAAAGCAATAGCAAAGACTAATAGGGAAAAAAGTAAGAAAACATAAGATTCTCCAGACTTCTATTAGAGATATGTAACACATGTATATCATGTGACTTGTACTCCAAGTTGTACCTTGACAATATATATGAAAGCCACCCCACATTATGGGTGTGAGGTGTTCCCCTAATTCTCAGTATGGTGCCGAAAACAAAGGTCTCCGGTTCAAATCCTGGCTAGCGCAATTAAATAAAATAAATGTTGCTCACTCCTATTCCACGTCAGGGAGCCTCCATGTGAGAGGTGGGAGGGGGGTTGAAGTATAAGTGAATTGTCCCACCTCTACCCATCAGCTTAAGCTTTTGGGTTGAACTGGTAGATGCATACAACTCAATACTTACTTTGTCAAGCTTAGAAATGAAACAAGAAACTTGGTACAGATTTGTCATGTATGTTAGATATACTCGACTCCATTCCCAAGAAAGTAGATTAGTATGTCAAGCCATGTAAACTCTTAAGGTGTGTTTGGTTGAGCTGTGGCATCTAGAAAAGCTGCCGTGAGCTGTGGGCTGTTGAAAAGCTGTTGTAGGTTGTGGGTTGTGGAAAAGTTTTAAGCTGTGTGGTTCAAACAAGTATAAAATTTATCTCTTCTCTATTTTCCTTGAAACAATTGTGAAACAGCTCTCTATTTTCACCAATTCAAAAAGCAGAAAGCCAAAAGCCAAAAGAAGGGCCCAAGCTGCTTTCAAAACTGTACTACCCAAAAGTAGTTGCTTCTAAAAAGCAACTTCTGGTTTCCACCCCTTTGATTGGCTTTCGGCTTTTTGGAAGCAAAAGCAGTTTCCAAGAGCCAAACCAAAAGCACCCTTAGAGTATATTGGGATATCTCCAGATATGGTAGATTAGCATCATGCAACCCCGGCTTGCCTTATCTCTAAGGGGGACCTTTTGCCCCCTAACCAATGTACTTGTATATAATCTGCTCATGAGGCTCAGCAATACAATCATCTATTCTACCAATTCTATTCCTCGTATCACGAGTTCAAGTTCCGATCTAGGGCACAAGACAACGCTTCCGCACCACGTGACCCCGAGGAGATCGATCTCCGCCAAGCGCAGCGCTCTTGTTTAGGGGCATATCCTATTGATCTGCCGCCCACATTGTCGTTCTAGTGTGGGTCGCAGTAGCAGATCGCCTACCTCCTCGCACCACCGGCCTCCTCCATGCTGCCAGACAACGCCTCGTCCCTGCACCGCTGTGGTGGCAGACAGGCTAGGGCGCGTCCCGACCATGCACTCCGGCACCCTCCTGACAGGCCAAGGTGCGTCCCGACCATGCGCTCTAACACCCTCCTCCATTGCCAGGCAGGATCCACCATCAACCCGCACCGCCAGGCGTCCTGGTGGGTGCGTGTCGCCTTTGTTGTTGCTTGTATCCCAGTTTGTTTTGCCCGCACGATGGGCTGTGTGTCGCCTTTGTTGCTGCCTGTATCCCTGTTCGGTTTACCCCATCCCTGATTGGGGTTGAATCGCCAACCGCCCATCGACCTCGCATGTATCTATTCCGACATCAACATCAACACCACCAGCCTCTACCCTTCGCCCACGTGGCTAGGACAAGCATGCAATGACGCAATGCCGAGGGAAAGCTTCCTAGCGTTGCTTCTCGGCTTCATCACCAAGGTTGTTAGGATCGGGATCCTAGATACGGATCGTAGGATCTTATCGTAGTATTGGGATAACTATGGAATTTTGTTTTTTTAATTGTTTTAATACTTATATATCAGAAAAAAAAATACATTTAGTAATTATATATAGACATTCTATAAAAAATAATAATACTAATGCCATATACCGCAAAAAACAATATTGAAGTCACTCACCGACTGACCAGTCAGGTCTAATAGCGACATGTGCCCCACTACTTAGTTCAAGTAATACAAAGCAGGCATCAGAGAAGACTTTTTTAGTCCACCGACGTCGTTCTTATCTGTTTCTTCCTTTTTGACCCGAAAATACAGCAGGGGAGACCCCCACTGTAAGAGAATTTTATCTGTTTCTTCCTTCTCGCCATCTTTTCCTTGTGTTTCTTTTCCTCTCACATCTCTCCTGATTTCATCCATGGCCTGCAGTTGTAGGTCACCAGGATGTTGGCTCGGCTAGCATGTCGCACTTGTGCAGGTGTGGAGGACTCATCGACAACTATGCTCGGCTAGCATGTCGTGCTCGTGCGGATGTGGAGGACTCGTCGCCGACTAGCACTGGAGACGCATGATATCGTAATTGTGTCGTGATTCTAGCAATACTGCCCTCTGTATCCCAATCCCACAACGACTCTATCAAAAAATGATCCACGCACTAATTCATGTCGCTCAACTCCAGTAGTATCGTAGAAGCATATGATCCTATGATATGTGTTGTGATACTAACTACCATGTTCATCATTTGTTCATCATTGCCACCACAAATGAGGACGCCTCCACCAACTTCTTCCATCATTATCCCACCTCGCGTGTGCTCGATCCGATCAGCCCATTGTGCGTGATCCTCCTGGATCCCATGACGTTAATCGAGTACTATGTGCATCCTCTCCGAACAATAGGGCCACTATTGCTATGTCGCCTCCTCAGGTCACAGCACCACTGCACGTGATAGCCACCGAAGGAGACACGCCCTCACAGGCATGCCTCTGTACATGATGGCACTTGCCGTTGTATCTACATCATCATCCCCTGTGCATCGACGACTGCCATACCTTGCGTCCGAACGATGACTTTGGGCACGGCTCGCCTCCAAGTAGGAGCATCTACTCCCCCCACACTGCATCACCTTCGTCCAGCACAACCATAACACCGGCATCTACTCCCCCCACGCTGCATCACCTTAGTCTAGCACAACCATATCACCAGTGTCGTCATCTGTTTTCCACCTACTTCGTCTACTCCGACAACAGTAGGCTTGCCCTCACCACCTTTTACCCCTGCCGTTCTGCGCACTGCAACCGTTGCCAAGGCCCTCTCTATTGTTCCCTTAGATGTTGGCGTATGGTTGGGGCCCTCCACCTAGTACGACACTGGTGAGTGCCATCGGTCACGAGGCGTTCCCAGGCCTAGCAACCCCAGCGTATGCTTCATCCATGGCGGCTTGACTATAACGACCCTTCCTGCCTCGATTGCATTGTTGTTTTCGTCTGTCCTACATCAACTTTGGTACCGCCCCCTTCATGGCGCCTCTTTTGCGCCCGTTGCTTCATGTGCGACAACCTTGACATTGGCTACGTCGACCACAGCTACTCGGCCTCGCCTCTTCTCCAGTCTCACAGTATGCACCTCCAGTTGTGACTGTCGCGCGCGCACGGGTTTGGGGGGGGAGGGGGCGCGGGGTAGAGTATATTGGGATATCTCCAGGGATCATGTATTCCCTCCCGCCTTGTCTTATCTCGAAGGAAGGCTTCTTGCTCCCCAAGCAATGTACTCATATATAATTTGCTCACGAGGCTCAGGAATACAATCATCTATTCCTCCTATATGAACAGTACACAATTCTCAAAGTCAACAATGGAAACAGTATGTCAACAATGAATTATAAAACTGAAACAAATGGGCACGTATATACCCAACCCCATGGAGATTATTAACTGGTATTTTGAGATTCAGAATTAATACAAAGAAATATCTTCAGATACGAAACTTACCTTCGATGGATGCAACCTAGTGAAAATGCAACCGAAGTTGTATAGCCTAGATCTGTCGATGTTACCAGCTCTCCAAGAAGAGAGCGAGCCTAGCAAACGAAAAATTACTTCCATCACTAGCAAGAAGAAACTGGGAAGTCTATCAGGGGAGAAAACAAATGTAAAATCTGATTCAGATAAAGTATGAGGAATAATTGTATTGATATATAAAGCGTGTAAATTACACAAGCAAAAACTTACAAGGTTTGCTCAAATTAATAAATTGAGACAAGAAAGAATTTAGTGCTAGAAAACTAGATTACAATATCGAGAATTTCTACTCTATAGAACATGCTAGAAAACAGAATTATAGTTTTGAGAATTTTTCACTCTACAGAACATGCACTGGTATAATTTGCGCATAACACTGCAAATTTTAAACTTTCTTTAGTTTACTGCATGTTATAGGCCATAGTTTTAAGAAGCAGAGAAAAACGGAGGTTTAATCAGGAAACAGAAAACACACAGCCAGCACTTAGAGTCTGGTTTCTGTGTGGACCACCCCTACACTTGAACATTTGAACCATTTCGACCAGACTGAACAAACGGCACTCAGAACATGAACTCGACCACTATGAATGCAATGTACATAACAAAATCACTTGTTGAGAACTGAGATAGTGGTCGAACTAGTAAACCAGCAATCAAACTAGAAAACAGGCAAACAGAACATGGTTTTTTATGGAATCTTCAATCTTGAGAACAAAATTCAAAAGTAAAAGATCAATGTTCTGTATCGTACCAGAGAGATGGATATGTAAGGGAATTAAATGTTAACACTGAAAATAATCTCAAAAAATATGAAAACAAAATAAAGGAACAAACCATCCTTGCTGTAAAGATATCATTCCCAACTCGTGTTAATAAACCGAGACCCTCGCATGCTGCTCGCCGCTGTGCTGTAGAAATTTCAGGCTCTACTAAAATGGCCTAAAGCAACAACCATGTTAAATTTGAAGATGGGTGGTAGGAATCGAAATTATAAGCTGTCAAATATTGTGTATCGCATTACCTTGAATATGGACTGGATCATACTTAATATATCAATTGGCAATGATTGAGCACCACGTAAAGTGAGAAATTCCTGGAACATAGCATGTACGATATTAGTAACTAAGGGAATAGATGATATTGTTAGAGGTCAGAATACATAAAAATGTGATAAATACCTTTAACCCTGACAATAGAGCAACACATGCATTTGTAACGAGAAACTTAAACCACAGGTACTTCTTCCCAGACTTCAGGCACTGGTCAAGATTGTTCAAGAGGCTTATCTTGACAGTGTTTTCCTGTTAATGGATGTGTTAAAATATAACTGTAGAGAACTATCCAGCAGAGGGATAATCTTCTAATAAAAACATGAGTGGATCCCAGAAGTTAAGATTGCACCTGACATGCAAATATGGAACCATAACAGAGAAGCATCTGGTTGACAAGCATTTTGTGAATTGACTCTGGCTTCATATAAGAAAAAGAACCATATATTATTCAGAATCTGCACCTGACTAGCGAAAGTCACATGGAAGCATAACAATAGTTTATAACTATACTAAATGGCACTAACAGTTAATCAAAATTCCAATTAACAACACAAAGATCGTGCAAGTTGGAATAATACAATATCTATGAAAATGAAAAATATTCCTAGGGCTCGCTTGTCATCCTAAGAGAGGATGTTGTTTTCTAACCACCACCATACTTCTTTGCAGTATTAGCAAGTCAATTTTGGCTTACTATGCTCTTGCAAGAAAAATGCAGTTAAGAAAATAATACTGTTCTTTTTCAGAATGGTACTGTACTCCCATTTCGCGATTCTGAAGGGGGTTTGAAGTGCAATTTAGAGAAGGGAAAACTTATGAGGAAAAAACCTTACATGCACAACATCAGTCTTAGTCACTAAGGCTAAATAGCTTGTACTAGAACCCGTTCAGGCTAGTCCAGAACTGGCCAGGGGTGAGGATACTGCTTCTCGGGCTAAATATAAGAAGACAGCTACCTGAGGGAAGTTGCTGATTTCATCATCCCACACACACGGTAGAAACCCGTCAGCACCACCATCAAAAGCACGTAATTCATCCTCAAATGAATCCCTGTAGCCAAAACTCCATCAAAAAATACGGAAGTCCAGAGAATTTTTGTATTGTTTTCCTTCCTAATCTAATGACAGGCAGCTCTCCTGCCGGTTAGAGAAAAACAAAATAAATCATATTTGACAAATACCTTCCAGGTATCCATGGACCCAGCGAAGCATCTCTCTTATCCAACAAAAACTTCAAGCATGAGCTTTCTTCCCATCCAGAAGGATCACTAATCACATCGACCATCATTTTAAGTACATAGAAGAAAAGGCAGGTAATACAACATTCCAGAGTGGGATGAGGAAGTTATAGTAGCTGGAAATTTCTAAAGATTAAACTCATGAAAAAGTTGCACTCATGAAAAAGATTTATCAAAAGAGGCAATCATGCAAATTGGTAACTCAAACACAGAGATGCAATTAGTAAGCGTGCAAGTGCAATACAGCTAATCACAATTTTACATGCATATTAAGTGTGTGAATAGATACAACTTACATGCAATTCCATCAAATATGATAGTAATCATGCTTGTCATTAGATATATGTGTACTGTGTAGTAATTTATCCACTGTACAGGGTTTCTTTGCATATATTGACACTTCTTGTACATTGAACTGGAATACAGGTGAGCTACTGCTAACAGTTGTTAAGGCAGTAATGTGAGATGCAGCGCCTGGGCACAACCTAGATGCCCAACCTATGTGATAGACGCCAGAGCGACACCATAGAGGGAAATCCATACTGCTGCAGCTGCATCTGTACAAGGGATATCAGACACGTAATTGGCTGCTGCTGTGCATGACTGCATGCTGGCTGTAGTGCCAAAGCGAGCCTCCTTGAATTATGAGCCTTGCCATCAGCCCACCTGGCCCAAGGCATTCGAGTAAACGGTAAACAAAAAGCCTGGAGCTTCCTAGAGCCACACAGAATGACAAGTTTGCAGTACAGCTCCGCCACCGATGCTTGCAGTTCAACAAATTGAGTGATATGTCACCACTACTTTTTCAAAAATCCCACCCATTCTCCCGCAGTTCCGCATCCCGCACCTCCTTACTCCCCTCCCAGTGCCACCTGGCCTCCTTCCAGCATTGCCCAGTGCAGGTCAACACATCATGTAGTGATCCAGCAGAGCAGATATGCCGGCAAAACCCCGCGCTTCAGCAAAGGCCTGGCCTTCAGCAGCAACAGGGATGGGGATTGCGAGTTTGCGAAAGCAGCTTTGTGGCCCTTTTACTCTCGTTGGCCACAGCATCACCCTTGAATGTCTGGATGAAGAACCATGCTAGTGATCATGTGCAGTGTGTTCTAAAACTGTGTGATGCATTCTAAAACATTTTAAAATAGGTTTTAACATTCAATCAGCTTGGCATTTTAGAGGGCAAGCAAACCTCAAATATTATGTCTTGTTCACCAAAATCATGAATGTAAGTTACACCAGCAACACACGAGTGATTTATGCATAGCCTGCTAGCACCACTAGAAGTTTACCACATCCTCGTGTAAGTAGATAGCATGTCACACAGGCTACAGCCTGGTGCCCTTCGGTGGTTCTTTTGTAGTTGCAAGTGCACTTTCTTGTGTACCAATGCCAGTGGTTGAATGAAATTTCAAAATTTCATGCTTCCTTCAGGAAGAAAACTAGGATCTCTAGCATGCTATTTCAGCAAGAGTTTCCTCATATAATATTGGCAATCATTCTTAATGATGTCAAGTTTTAACTAAAAGTCCAGGTTTCACAAATTTGTAATCATGTCATCAGTGGACCTAACCACAGATTTCTGAGTAGTAGGCAGACTCAAAAGTAACAAGACTAGGCATCTGGATTGCACAAAACAAGTTCAGTGGCCTGGACTATAGAATTGTTTTTCAAAATAATCACAAGAGGGTTTCGAATTTATTGATGGTAAAAAGGTGTAGTATTCAATATATTTAATAATCTCAACAAGTCAAAGCATAATATTGTGTCAAGTCTAACGAAAATAGCAGTGCAATCAAAGAGGTGCACAAACCTGAATGGACTTGAGCATAGCTGAAGCATCTGCTGGTGCTCGGTTTTATATACCACTGGATTTGAAAGGGACCGATATGCCATCAATGTTCTAGTTGTGAGTAGGTCGAGCGCAGACCTTACATTGGGCACTTGTTTAGATCTCAACGAAGATATGAGGGATAGAGCTCTGAACGATATAGTTTCAGAATTAAGCAACATAAATGATACACGTCAGAATAGAAATGCATCAGTAAATGTTTACGCACCCGCCGAGGTAGGCCAGTACAGGATTAAGCAAGATTCCACCATCAGCAGTTGTGATAATTCGATAAACAAAACTTCTTATGAAGGCAGTAAGCGCCTCAATTGCAACTGACAGAACCCTGCAGCAGATATATATATATATATATATATATATATATATATATATATATATATATATATATACACTAAAACATTAGTGAATACCATCAATTGGACGAAAACTAAAATTGTTGGAATGAGCCATATATGATGCTGTCCAATGCAATTGTCTTGTGTGATCATTCTATTTGCCTTGTGCAACTGCCTAATGTTTAAGCTGATTACGTACTATAGGGGTAAAACAAAGTAGCATCAAGGAACTAGATCATTATGTTGGAGTGTGAATGTATTAGGCCCATGAGGCTAGGCCCATGTGGCCCATGTATGGTACCTATATAGCTACCCTTCTAGGGTTAGCCCAAATCTATGAATCACAACTTCTAGCATGGTAATCAGAGCCTAGTTTTTTCTCCTCTTCCCTGTCCAGCCACCGCCCCTCCTGGTCCCTGCCGCCGCCGGCCAGGAGGCCATGGCCGGCGCCCTTCCTCCCCACCCCTCCCTCTCCAACCCCTTCCCTTCCCTCTCCTCCTCCTCTTCTACATGGACGCAGGGGCTTCCTGCCCCTTCTCCTGCCGCATCCAGGGGGCTGCAAGCTCCCGCACCTGGCGGCCCTGTTTTGGGCGCCGCACAGGCCACCGCTGATGGCTCCACGCCCCTGTTGGCCGCCGGGCACTCCTCCCCTCTTCCCCAGCAGCTGCAGCCGCTTCCCCTTGGCGCCATGCTGCCTGGGCCGCCCGCCCCTGGTGCGAGCCCGCCCCTCCGCCCCTGGTGCACGCCCGCCACGCCTGGGCCACTTGCCCCTGGCGCCCACCTGCTAGGAGCAGCCGCGCCTCCTGGACACCCAGCTGCGCCTCCTGGAGCCGCGCCGTCCCCACACGTCGCGGCCCTCCTCCCGGCGGCTCACCTCCCCACCGGCCTTCCCCCCGCTGCTCCTGCCCCTGCTGCCCCTGCTGCTGCCGCTACTACTGCAGGGGGTGCTGCTGCTGCTGCCCTAACTGCGCAGCCCGCTGACGCCGTCTACCTTCTCGGCGCCGGACTGGATGCCGCAGGTCTCCTTCCTGCCGGCGTTCAGCCTCTGTCCTAGCAGCACCCGCCCCTTGTCCCGGGCGCCACTCCTCTGCCTGCTACGGCCGCCGACGCATCTCCTGCGGCTGCTTTTCAGGCTCCACCGCGTGCAGGTCCCGGCGTCCTTTGGCCGGATCTCGCCCATGCTGCTGCCCTGGCGGAGGGGGGACCTCCACCTCCGGTCCCTGCCACGGCCCTCCCAGCCATGGCTGGCTTAGCCTCGGGGGGTGCCCCTACCACCTGGCAAGCCATCGCCGGGGCTGCCGGTGCGGGGGGCCCAAGAGTCGCCAACCCTAGGGTTAACACCACATCCTTGTGTCCTACACCTCCCTTGGCCTACTCCTTCGGCACCACCGCCCATGCTGCTGCCCTGGCGGAGGGGGGACCTCCACCTCCGGTCCCTGCCACGGCCCTCCCAGCCATGGCTGGCTTAGCCTCGGGGGGTGCCCCTACCACCTGGCAAGCCATCGCCGGGGCTGCCGGTGCGGGGGGCCCAAGAGTCGCCAACCCTAGGGTTAACACCACATCCTTGTGTCCTACACCTCCCTTGGCCTACTCCTTCGGCACCACCGCCAGCCCTGATTGGATCGCCGACTCGGGCGCCACTTTCCACACCACGCCCGATGCGAGTCTACTTTCCTCTCTTCGTCCTCCCCACCCTTCCTGTCCCTCTTCCATCATGGTCGCCAATGGCGCCTGCATTCCTGTCTCCTCCGTGGGCACTGCCAGTTCCCACGGCTCTTTTCATATTTCTGATGTTCTTGTGGCTCCCGGGATGGTTCACAACCTTCTCTCTATTCGCCGTTTCACCACTGATAACTCTTGTTCGGTTGAGTTTGACCCCTCTGGCCTCATCGTGCGGGATTTGGCCTCCCGGGCTCCTCTGCTCCGGTGTAACAGCACTGGGCCTCTCTACACCCTTCAGTTTCCGGCATCTGCTTCACCTTCTTCGCTTTCCTCCGCCGCTTTCGCCGCCACTCCTTCCTCCACCACTTGGCACCGTCGCCTCGGCCATCCTGGCCGGGATGCCCTGATGCAGCTCCGTCGTAGTTCCGACATTCGTTGCTCTCAGGCTCACGATGATCACTTGTGTCATGCGTGCCAGCTGGGCCGTCACGTTCGCCTTCCCTTTCAGTCCTCATCCTCACATGCCTCTCGTGCATTTGATCTTATTCACTGCGACTTGTGGACTTCTCCTGTTCTTAGCATGTCTGGCTATAAGTACTACTTGGTGGTTGTCGATGATTTCTCCCATTATTCCTGGACTTTTCCTCTGCGTGCTAAGTCCGAGGCTTTCCCCACGCTTAGCAACCTCTTTGCTTGGGTATCCACTCAGTTCGGCCTCACCATCAAGGCTGTCCAGTGCGACAATGGCCGTGAGTTCGATAACTCAACCTCCCGTGCCTTCTTCCTTTCTTCCGGTGTCCACCTGCGCATGTCTTGTCCGTATACCTCCTCTCAAAACGGCAAGGCAGAGCGTATGATCCGCACCACCAACGACATCATGCGCACCCTTCTGCTCCAGGCATCTCTACCCGCTCGCTTCTGGGCTGAGTGTCTGCACACCTCCACCTATCTCCTTAACCGCCTTCCTTCTACTGCCTGCCCAGCTCCCACGCCTCACCACGCTCTTTTCGGTACCCCGCCTCGGTACGACCACCTTCGAGTCTTCGGGTGTGCGTGTTACCCTAACACCGCCGCCACCGCTCCTCATAAGCTGGCTCCCCGGTCGACCCTCTGTGTCTTTCTCGGATACTCTCCGGATCACAAGGGTTACCGATGCTTTGACCTTACCTCTCGCCGTGTCCTCATCTCTCGCCATGTCGTGTTTGATGAGTCGGTGTTCCCTTACTCCACCACCTCTCCACCCACACCTCCCGCTGACCCTGCGGAGGCTTCCTTCTTTCCCACTGACCCGGCGATTCCGCCACCCTTCTCCCCCTACCCTGCAGGTACTGCTCCGGCGCGCTCTCCTGGTGGTCCCGCGACGCCCCAGGACCTTCCAGTGCCTGACACGGTCGAGGCAGCCCCGGAGCTTCCACCCTCGCTCCCTGTGGCTTCGCTGCCTCCCGTTGTGCCGGATGCTGCCGTTCCGATCGCGGGACCGCGCCCACCGACGCCACCTCCTCCCGGGCGCTTCGGACTCGTCTACCAGCGCCGGCGGGAGACGCGTCCGCCCTCACCTCCTCCCGGACGTTTCGGGATCGTCTACAAGCGCCGGCGTGAGCTGGCTCCGCCGCTCTCTTCCCCAGCGCCGTCGTCGCCGGTGCTTGCTCCGCCGGCATCACCACGCTCTCGCGTCGACCCGCCGGTGTACCACCCACCTCTTCTTCACCGGGACCCTCGTCACACTCACCCGATGGTGACGAGGCAGGCGTCTCGCCCGCAGGCCCTCACCGCCGCCGCCTGCGAGCCGGAGATCTCTCCGGTACCCTCTTCCGTTCGCGCGGCCTTGGCGGATCCTCACTGGCGCCGCGCGATGGACGAGGAGTACGCGGCCCTCCTCGCCAACCAGACGTGGGACCTCGTGCCCCGTCCGCCGGGTTCCAACATTGTCACCGGCAAGTGGATCTGGACGCACAAGAGGCGGGCTGATGGTTCCTTGGAGCGCTACAAGGCTCGCTGGGTCCTCCGCGGCTTCACTCAGCGGCCTGGCATTGACTATGCTGAGACGTTCAGTCCCGTGGTGAAGCCAGCTACAGTCCGCACCGTCCTCTCCCTGGCTCTCGAGCGCTCCTGGCCTGTGCATCAGCTGGATGTCAAGAATGCCTTCCTTCATGGCACTCTGACTGAGACGGTCTACTGCAGTCAGCCGGCAGGTTTTGTGGATGGTTCTCGTCCTGACTTCGTCTGCCGGCTCAACAAATCTCTCTACGGGCTCAAGCAGGCACCCCGGGCTTGGTACTCTCGCTTCGCTACCTTCCTGCAGACTCTTGGGTTCACGGAGGCCAAGTCTGACACCTCCCTGTTCATATACCACTATGGGGGTGAGACTGCTTACCTGCTCCTCTATGTGGATGACATTGTTCTCACTGCCTCCAGCGAATCTCTGCTCCACCGCATCATTGCCTCACTCCAGAAGGAATTTGCTATGAAGGATCTTGGGGTGCTCCACCACTTCCTCGGCGTCACTGTTGAGCCCCGACCTTCAGGCTTGTTCCTCCACCAGCGGCAGTTCACTTGTGACATTCTGGAGCGGGCCGGGATGACAACCTGCCAGTCCTGCTCTACACCGGTGGACACCCAGGGCAAGCTGTCAGAGGCTGGGGGTCCGATGCTTGGGCCAGCAGACTCCACCGCCTACCGGAGTCTTGCAGGCGCGCTTCAGTACCTCACTTTCACGCGGCCGGACATCACTTATGCCGTTCAGCAGCTCTGCCTGTACATGCATGCTCCGCGGGAGCCTCACCTGGCTGCTATGAAGCGGCTTCTCCGGTACCTCCGTGGCACCCTTGGCTACGGGCTGCTCCTCGGCCGGTCTTCCACGGCCGAGCTGGTTGTCTACACCGACGCTGACTGGGCGGGATGCCCGGACACCCGCAGGTCCACCTCCGGCTACGCGGTCTTCCTCGGCGGCAACCTGGTCTCTTGGTCGTCCAAGCGCCAGCCCGTGGTTTCCCGCTCCAGTGCCGAGGCGGAGTACCGTGCCGTGGCCAACGGCGTGGCCGAGGCCGCCTGGCTCCGCCAGCTCCTGGCTGAGCTTCACCGCCCACTCGCCAGGAGCACGCTCGTCTACTGCGACAACGTCAGTGCGGTCTACCTCTCCACCAACCCCGTGCAGCACCAGAGGACCAAGCATGTGGAGATCGACCTTCACTTCGTCCGCGACCGGGTGGCCATCGGCGACGTCCGGGTTCTTCACGTCCCGACCACCTCCCAGTTTGCGGACATCTTCACCAAAGGCCTCCCTTCCTCGACCTTCTCCGAGTTTCGCTCCAGCCTCAACGTCTCCAGTGGCTAGTTGTGGCTGCGGGGGGGTCCTGTGTGTTGTGCTCCTACTCTGTGTGTTGTGCTCCTACTTGTTTTCTTTCTTGTTCAGCCTTGAACTCCGCTGCGTCGGTAGTTCAGACTGCGGGGGGGTGTTGGAGTGTGAATGTATTAGGCCCATGAGGCTAGGCCCATGTGGCCCATGTATGGTACCTATATAGCTACCCTTCTAGGGTTAGCCCAAATCTATGAATCACAACTTCTAGCACATTAGTATAGGCATCCAAGAAGATAAAAAATGATATTGCTCAAGAAAAAAATGAGGGCTAATACCGTATGAATTAGTAGAGCAAAAACATACAATGATGCTCGTGCAGTCTGCATGCACTCAATAAAACTCACCGCAATTCTGATGCCCAATCCTGTATATGACGAAGGTAAGATTCAGGATTTCCAGTAAAAGGACCAGCCCATAGCAAAAGAACATCAAACACCTGGTCTTCCAGCTCCTGCATACATGGTCATGTATAATAGAAAGACCCATCACTCCCATCGCTATCAAATATCTATACCTATTTTACATATTACAAAGTATCCCTAATACCTCTTTTGGCATGGATGCTAGAAGAGAAGCTAATAGCAACCAACCGGCTTCACGCTCTGCAATAGCAGCCACTGGATTTCGACTGAAACCATTCAGCATTTTTTTGGATAATTCAAGTACAGACTTGGGCAGCCTGCATAATATTCAACATGCAAAATGAGCCAGGACAGGAGTACATGATTTTGAGATATAATATTTGGCCAAACATATATTTTCGAGTATGTGCAAATTCTATCTTTGACTGGTTCTGCTAGGCTGCCAGCATCATTTTAATAAATTTTCTTAGCATTTCGCAAACTCTGGAAGTATCCAAGATGTCAGATTAGATTGTAGCCATGTCTGAAATGCAAATGTTTCAAGTTTATGGGATGGAAATGTTTAAAATTTATTAATAGGGATAAACAACAAGGAAAGCATGTTGAAGTATAGTGAGGTGAACCTCGCAGGATAACCAAGAAGCAACTTTGGCGATATTGCAACAAGAGCAGCTAACACAGTGGCCTGTCCATGTAGTGAGTCGAGCTCAAGGTTCAAACTTTTGCCCTGTTATTACAACCGAATTTGTCAAGCAGGTAAAGGTTAAAGCAAACTGTATGAAAAATGTTATAGTAAATACAGCAAGAAGAGGGCAAACAATTGATATGAAAGATTAACCTAAAGCCATTGACAATACCACCAATTAAGCACTGAACAACATGCTACACAGCTAGTGCCAGTTCATCCACATAGGAATTGTAAGTACAGAACTAGGCCAATAAACTTTTGCAATGACCTCCAACGGAGTAACCTGAGAGCAAGACAACAGTCCAAGGAGAAAATTGGAAGTTTGCCCTCATGGCAGGTAGGTTTCGCCCGAATGCCATCAAAGTTGTGGGCTTCGCCCAAATACCCTTATGAAATGAGTCTCTGAAATGCCATTTTGATATTTCAGCACTCTTAATCTTAATTAATTATTTTCATCCAAATAAGTTAGAATGTCATTTTTGCCCTTGTGATTTTACCTTCATCCCCGTCTCTCACATGTCCGTGTCATTCGTTTCGTTCGGTATGGAACTTGGGGCCAGTTAGGGCATCTTGGGGCGGACGGAACTTGGTCCAAGTGTCCACAGCGGGTTTGGGCCGTCAATGGTTGGAGCGGTGGCACCGGCATCAGGTCGTCGAGAGCCCCATACATGGATGGAACGGGCACGAACCACACGGACGGCGTGACAGATGAGAGATGAGGTGAATGTAAAACATCACAGGGGCAAAAACGTCATTCCAGGTCCTGTTATTTGGATGAAAAAAATAAAGGAGTGCTGGAATCTCGATTATGGCATTTTAGAGGGGCTTCTTTCATAAGGGCATTGGAGCAAAGCCCACAACTTTGATGGCATTCGGGCAAAACCCACTTGCCATGAGAGCAAAATTCCAATCTTCTCACAGTACAAGATCCTGTCTATCATTTCTGCATGTACTGAACACAGTTTTTTTTCCTTGAATATGCAGAAGACCTGCACATCATTGCATTAGGCAACAACAACAACAACAACAACATAGTCTTTTGTCCCAAGCAAGTTGGGGTTGGCTAGAGATGAAACCCAAAAGAGACGAGAAACAGGGAGACACATAAAGGGACATAAAGGGCACAAGACAAAAGATGTCACGGTTCAGGCACGTTGATTGCTAATCTCCAAGCGCTCCTGTCCATAGCTAAATCCTTGGGGATATTCCACTCCTTAAGATCTCTCTTAACGGACTCGTCCCAAGTTAATTTAGGTCGACCTCTACCGCTCTTTACATTATCGGCCCGCTTTAGAACTCCACTACGCATCAGCGCCTCAGGAGGCCTCCGTTGGACATGTCCAAACCATCTCAACCGATGTTGAATCAATTTCTCCTCAATTGGTGCCACCCCAACCCTATCCCGAATATCGTCGTTCCGTACTCTATCCCTCCTTGTGTGCCCACAACACCAACGCAACATACGCATCTCCGCTACACTCAATTGCTGGACATGTCGCCTTTTTGTAGGCCAACACTCAGCACCATATAACATCGCCGGACGAATCGCCGTCCTATAGAACTTACCTTTCAGCTTCTGAGGCACCCTTTTCTCACAGAGAACGCCAGAAGCTTGACGCCATTTCAACCAGCCGGCTGAAATTCTATGCCTAACATCTTCATCAATGTCTCCATCCTTTTGTAGCATCGACCCTAAATACCGAAAAGTATCCTTCTTGGCCACCACTTGCCCATCGAGGCTAACGTCTCCCTCCTCGTGCCTAGTCGCGCTGAAATCGCACCTCATATACTCGGTCTTAGTCCTACTAAGTCTGAACCCTTTCGACTCTAACGTGTGCCTCCATAGTTCTAACTTCCTATTAACTCCCGCCCTACTGTCGTCAACTAGCACCACATCATCAGCAAAGAGCATACACCAAGGGATATCACCTTGTATGTCCCTTGTGACCTCATCCATCACCAAAGCAAATAAATAAGGGCTCAAAGCTGACCCCTGATGCAGTCCTATTTTAATTGGAAAGTCACTGGTGTCGCCATCACATGTTCGGACAAACGTCACCACATCCCTGTACATATCCTTGATGAGGGTAACGTACTTAGTTGGGACTTTGTGCTTTTCCAAGGCCCACCACATGACATTTCTCGGTACTTTGTCATATGCCTTCTCGAGGTCAATAAAGACCATGTGCAAGTCCTTCTTCTGCTCCCTATATCTCTCCATCAATTGTCGTAATAAGAAAATCGCCTCCATGGTCGACCTACCAGGCATGAACTCAAACTGATTTTGGGTCACATGTGTCACTCTCCTTAGGCGATGCTCGATAACCCTCTCCCAGAGCTTCATCGTATGACTCATCAACTTAATCCCACGGTAGTTAGTACAACTTTGAACATCTCCCTTGTTCTTAAAGATAGGTACTAATATACTTCTCCTCCATTCTTCAGGCATCTTGTTTGACCGAAAAATAAGGTTAAAAAGCTTAGTTAACCATACTATCGCTCTGGCGCCTAGGTATCTCCACACCTCAATGGGGATACCATCAGGGCCCATCGCTTTACCTCCCTTCATCCTCTTTAAAGCCTCTCCGATCTCTGCCTCCTGAATTCTCCTCACAAAGCGTCTGTTGGTATCGTCAAATGAGTCGTCCAACTCAAGGGCAGGACCCTCATTCTCCCCATTAAACAGCTTGTCGAAGTACTCTCTCCATCTGTCCTTGATCTCCTCATCCTTCACCAGAAGTCGATCTGTCCCATCCTTGATGCATTTTATTTGGTTGATGTCCCTTGTCTTCCTCTCGCGGATTCTAGCCATCCTATAAATGTCCTTCTCCCCTTCCTTCGTGCCTAGCCGTTGATAAAGGCCATCATACGCCTGACCTTTTGCTACACTCACAGCTCGCTTTGCAACCCTCTTCGCTATTTTATAGCCCTCGATGTTGGCTACACTCTTGTCATGGTGGAGACGCTTGAAACACTCCTTCTCCCTAATAGCCCTTTGCACCTCGTCATTCCACCACCATGTGTCTTTCGCTTCCCGTTTGCCTCCCCTACTCACGCCAAACACTTCCGAAGCCACCTTCCGGACACATGTTGCCATCTTTAGCCACATGTCGTCGGCATCTTCTCCTTCTTCCCAAGGTCCCTCGTCTAGCATCCTCTCCTTAAACGTCTGCGCTGCTTCCCCTCTAAGCTTCCACCACTTCGTTCTCGCAATCTTGGCCCGTTTGTCCCAGTGGACACGTACCCGAAAGCGAAAGTCCGCCACCACAAGCTTATGTTGAGGGACAACACACTCCCCAGGTAACACCTTACAATCAAAGCAAGCACGTCTATCCTCCCTCCTTGCAAGGATAAAGTCGATCTGGCTCGAGTGTTGTCCACTACGAAAGGTTACTAGATGAGATTCCCTCTTCCTAAAGAGGGTGTTCGCTATCAACAAGTCATAGGCCAGCGCGAAGTTCAAAACATCCTCCCCCTCTTGATTCCTACTACCATACCCGAACCCCCCGTGCACCCGCTCGAAACCTACATTAGTCGCACCAACATGGCCGTTGAGGTCTCCTCCTATAAAGAGTTTCTCGCTGATAGGCACGGTACTAACCATGCTATCAAGATCTTCCCAAAACTACCTCTTGGTGCCCTCGCTAAGACCTACCTGAGGGGCATAGGCACTGATCACATTCAGAGCCGAATCTCCAACTAGCAGCTTGACCAAGATAATCCGGTCGCCTTGCCTCCTAACATCAACGACTCCATCCTTAAGGCTCCTATCGATCAAGATGCCTACACCATTCCTACCCGATGTTGTCCCCGTGTACCAAAGTTTGAAGCCAGTATCCTCTACCTCCTTCGCCTTCTGGCCCTTCCATTTAGTCTCCTGAACGCATAGAATATTTACACGCCTTCTAATTGCTGCATCGACTAGCTCTCTTAGCTTACCCGTTAGGGACCCTACATTCCAGCTACCTAGACGAATCCTAGTTGGCTCGGCTAGCTTCCTTACCCTTCGCACCCGTCGAGGGAAGTGCGAAGACCCTTGCTCATTTTTCACTACACCCGGGCGTAGATGTAGCGCGCCACTAAGGTTGCGACGGCCCGACCCTTGCTCATTTTTCATCGTACCCGGGTCACGATACGACGCGCCACTAAGGGGATGACGACCCGGCCCTTGCCCATTTAACACCACACCCGGGTTCCGATGTAGCGCGTCGCTAAGAGGGTTACGCCCCAACGAATCTCTTGTGGGTTTCAAATCCATGAGAGTGGCTGTTTTTTTACTGTTGGTTTGCCAGACCTTAACACACCCTCCTCCTTTACCCGGGCTTGGGACCGGCTATGTTGAGACGACTTAAGAAAAATAAAAAATACAATGGTACTTCTGTAAAATACAATGGTAGTTCACATACACCCACCGCCACTACTGTACACAGCTTGGGTGGTACTTCTGTATGGACAGTACATATCATGCACTGATTTTCCTATTCTGGAGACAACACACATGATTGTAAAGCACCATAAGAGATGCAGTTACTAAGAATTTTAACTGCAAAAGGTTGTTCTAGCATCAGAGGCGAAGCATAAGTTAGGCCAAAAGGAGCTATGTACCCTCCCAATTTCTTAAGAAAGCAAATAAAACCACTTGACAAAAAATATGTAAACAAACAATGTTTAATTTAGTTTGATCCCCTATATAATTCTAGCCAAGCTCAGCCACTGACTAGCAGTGATTAACTTTGGCCATTTTAAGATCCATGAGTAATTTAATAAATTCTGCAAAATATATCCAATCATGTTGCACCTCGATATATCCCCAATACAAGCTTCAACACAGCAAAGATTTACCAAAGTAGACATTAGCCACGATAGGGATAGTCACGTCACTGATAGGAAGTAATATACCTTATCAAATGATACAGTCTCTCTAAGAGCTTGCAATGTTGTAAGACCATATGAAACTAAACCACCTACACAAGTAGGATCAACCTCTGCTAAAGCACGCAATGTTAAAGCTGCCTCCACACGGACCTATACATGGTCAAAAGTAGATATCAGGGTCATTCACCAGCTTCATACAACAAAATGATAACATAATTAAACATAGAATGTGACATGGAGCAAGTTTCATGTTTCCATTTCAAGAAATGAAATGCACGATGTGAGCAGCCTAGGGACATCAACATCAGGCTGCAATAAAAATGATTACCAATGCATCCAAATGTCAAGTCATTAGCATGAAACAAATGCTACAGATAATAATGAAAGGCGAAGTAGCATGTTGTGGACGTCTTCTTGGAGAAGAAGTACCAGCGCAAGAAGGATCGGGCATCCACTAGTGGCTAGGAGAGTTTGTTCAGAGTTTGTTTCAAGATTTTGTTTTGGATTGATTTGGTTAGCATTTTGTTAGCAAGTTTGTTACATGTTAGGGTCTGTAAGACATAATCTGCTGCTCCCCAAATCTCTCTTTGCTGCAGATTAGATGGAGCTGGTCAGCCCTGGCTGTCCACTAGCTGCTGCTGTAGCAGTAAGGCAATAGACCTTAGTTGTAGTGGCTTGCATCCGCCATGTAGTGTAGAGTATGGCTGAGCTAAGCCTTGTAAGTTGTACCTTACAGTACCTTAGAGTAGGTAGTTGGTGTACTCACCATACCTTATTGTACCTGATAGAGGTACATGTAGTTGTATATATACTACACCCAAGTGCAATGCAAAATTCAGTTCAGCTGAAGCCACTTTCAGAGCTGCAAAGCTGCTGCTCGGCTGTGTGTGTGCTGTGCTCAAGCCCTTTCTTCTACTTCTAGCCGTAGTGTGTGTGAGTGAGCTGGGTGAGCTGATTGATCACCTGTGCAGGGAGTCGAGGGACCAACAGGGTCAGCTCTATATATATAAGACAGACAGAACAATTGAGATTAAATAAACAAGGATAAACCAAAGAAACTCAGAGCCTCCAGAGGGAGGACAAGTTCAGTTTATCCTTGCCATCCCTATCTATTGCTACTCGCCAAACAAACACTATAGGAAATAATGAAAGGCGAAGTGGCATGTTGTGGACGCCTTCTCGGGGAAGAAGTACCAGCGCAAGAAGGATCAAGCCTCCGCTAGTAGCTAGGAGAGTTTGTTTCAAGATTTTGTTTTGGATTGATTTGGTTAGCATTTTGTTAGCAAGTTTGTTACTTGTTAGGGTCAGCTCTATATGTATAAGACAGACAGAACAATTGAGATTATAAACAACAATAAACCAAAGAAACTCAGAGCCTCCAGAGGGAGGACAAGTTCAGTTTATCCTTGCCATTCCCAGCAATTGCTACTCGTCAATCCAGCCATATCAGGCATTCAGTTTGCCTCAGCACCCACTAAGATCAGGTGCACAGCAAGTGTTTCTCTGTAGGAACTGGGAAACAGAAGGTATCATGAAACGAGCTTTAAGACATATAAACTGTGTATCTAGTGGGTGCTAAACTATGGGTTTTCCCTACAGGGAACAGGGTTGTACAGTTGTACACTATGCAATGCAATCAGAAACCAAATGCAAGGATTTATTTGTATAAGCTTGTCATCATCGGCAATTTATTGCTCCCACCAGTTGAAACAGATGCCCTCCTAGTACATGGAGACTTTATTTTAATTTGACCAGTAACTTCTTTATGGGTAGTTAGATGGCCAATAGAAAATGGCATGCCCAGATTTGTCTAAGACACTTAAATTATATTATATTTTTATCAGGTACAAATATATTATAGTAAAAATAGGTCACCAGCGTAGTATTTTTGAGCCCATGCATCTTCAACACAAGTACACGACAATTGTGGCTGAAGGGAGTATTAAGTATTTCATCGCCATTCAAAGAATAAAATGTATTGAATGTAGATTACAGCATGGCAATTAATCAAGTTTTTCATATGCCTATGAAATTACTCCCTCCATTTTTGTACATTTCACAAGCTTCACCAAAATGCTGTTTGCAAATACTTTCAAAGCACAGCTTTTAATACACATTTCCATATTTGCCCCTGCAGGCCTAGCCCAACCCAGCACCTTGAAAGATTAAGCCTAGTGTTCTTGATATTTTGGAGCTCCATGTTTAGGATAAGTAGTAGTAGTTAGTGCCTATGTCATGGCATCTTATCTTTACTTTAGCATCTTATCTCTACTTTAGTTGTTGCAAGTTTGTTTTACTTCCTAGCTGTAAAAGCAGACCTCTGGTTCTATATATATATATATATATATATATATATATGAACCAAGAAGCAGCCATGGTTATGGTGGCTAAGTAATACAGAAAATTCCAAAATACCTGTGTCTTTGCCAACAATTGGTACCAACCTCGACAATGGCGCGACACACCACATGACAAGGTGGCGGGAGATCTTCTCCGACCTAGACTGCGGCATGCGCGGCTGTCAAGTTTGGAGACAACTCCGCCGTAGAGATCCAAGGCGTCGGCAACCTGCGCTATCTCGTCCACACCCGACCAAACTTGGCGTTAGCCGTCGGCTACGTCAGCCGGTTCATGCAGCGGCCGACAGTGGAGCATCAGCAGGCCGTCAAAAGGATCCTATGCTACATCGCGGGTACGCTCGACTACGGCTTGCACTACCCAAGGTGTCCCGGCGCGGTGCATTTCGTCGGCTACAGCGACAGCGACCACGATGGCGACATCAACACGAGCAAGAGCACAAGCGGCTCTGTGTTCTTCCTCGGCAAATGCTTGATCAGTTGGCAATCGTCAAGCAGCAGGTGATGGCAATGTCCAACTATGAAGCAGAGTACATCGCCGCCACCTCCGCCGCCACTCAAGCGCTCTAGCTGGCTCGGCTGCTGGGTGATCTACTTGGCAAAGACGTTGAGGCAATCGAGCTCCGAGTGGACAGCAAGTCCGCCCTGTCTTCCATGAGCGCAGCAAGCACATCAGGGTCAAGTACCATTTCATCAGGGGCTGCTTGGATGAAGGGAGTGCCAGGGCCAACTACATCAACACCCAGGATCAACTTGCGGATTTCCTAACCAAATCACTTGGACGGGTCAAGTTCCAGGAGCTTCGCGCCAGAATTGGGATGGTTCAAATCACTCCAAAGGCGCCACACAAGGCTTAGGGGGAGAATTGAAAGATTTTATATTTTGGGGCTCCATGTTTAGGATAAGTAGTAGTAGTTAGTGCCTATGTCATGGCATATTATCTTTAGCATCTTATCTCTACTTAGTTGTTGCAAGTTTGTTTTACTTTCTAGCTGTAAAAGCAGACCTCTGGTTCTCTATATGAACAAGCAAAAACTACACAGTAATCAAGATCAATAGAGACAAATAAGATAGTCAACAACAACAGCAGCATAGCTTTTTGTCCCAAGCAAGTTGGGGTAAGCTAGAGATGAAACCCAAAAGAGACGAGAAACAGGGAGACACATAAAGGGACATAAAGGGCACAAGACAAAAAAAAAAGGTCACGGTTCAGGCACGTTGATTGCCAGTCTCCAAGCGCTCCTGTCCATAGCTAAATCCTTGGAAATATTCCACTCCTTAAGGTCTCTCTTAACGGACTCGTCCCAAGTCAGTTTAGGTCGACCTCTACCGCTCTTTACATTATCGGCCCACTTTAGAACCCCACTACGCATCGGCGCCTCAAGAGGCCTCCGTTGGACATGTCCAAACCATCTCAACCGATGTTGAATCAATTTCTCCTCAATTGGTGCCACCCCAACCTTATCCCGAATATCGTCGTTCCGGACTCTATCCCTCCTTGTGTGCCCACAACACCAATGCAACATACGCATCCCTGTTACACTTAATTGTTGGACATGTCGCCTTTTTGTAGGCCAACACTCAGCACCGTATAACATCACCGGGCGAATCGCCGTCCTATAGAACTTACCTTTCAGCTTCTGAGACACTTTTTTGTCACAGAGGACGCCAGAAGCTTTACGCCATTTCAACCAGCCGGCTGAAATTCTATGCCTAACATCTTCATCAATGTCGTCATCCTTTTGTAGCATCGATCCTAAATACCGAAAAGTATCCTTCTTGGCCACCATTTGCCCATCGAGGCTAACGTCTCCCTCCTCATGCCTAGTCGCGCTGAAATCGCACCTCATGTACTCGGTCTTAGTCCTACTAAGTCTGAACCCTTTCGACTCTAACGTGTGCCTCCCAAAAGGTAAGACGAGCAAGCCTCCCAAATTCATGTCTTTTTTCTTGCCAGGCACTTGCTCATCATCCAACTTGTAATATCAAGCATGTGCTAGAAAACAATGATTGGGGTAACAAGATCCCCATATCTGTAACATGTTTGTAACATGTTTATGATGCAATGAAGGTTTAACTTCTCAAAAAAAAACTATGGTTATGGTGGCTAAGTAATACAGAAAATTCCCAAATACCCTGTGTCTTTGCCAACACACCTCACCAACCAACATCATTGGAAAATTGACTTCCTAGTATTGCGGTGGCATGTTTTTTCCTAGAACATGCAGGAGAGTTGCACATCCTTAAATTAAGAAGAAAAAGGTAGAGAAACCGTTACAAAACACACACCAACACCCCCACCTCACTCAAACAACTAGATCGCCAATATTATTACATGACCACTTCCTAGTACTGTGGTGGCAAGTTCTCGCCAGGAAATTGAACTTCTCATCATGCACTGCCTATTATAGAATGTGTTTTATGTGCCAAAAGGGAGCAATTTGATCATAATGTTAAAAAACAATTGCCTAGGTATGTGTACAAGTGTCACTTATTCAATCAAATCAAACATGTCAGAAAAAAACAAATCAAACAAAAAATAAGGGAGTAAATGGTTAATTTAGCCTACCCCCTGCAAGTAGAAAAGGCACAATTCAATAGTATATACCTATGATGCTTATTTAAACTGATATAGCATGTATTTGCTGACCAAGAATAATGATTCAACAGCATGTGCTATAACAGAAATTGTGTGCACAACATACATGAGCAGAAGAATGAGATAATGCTGCAACAACTGTGTTATCAAGTACGTCCTTGAATTCAGCTGGAACCTGCAGGATAGTACATACCATGTATTCATAGCATTAGTAAAAATGTTGACCAGAAAGAATTTGAACATTTCCAGAGGAACATAATGTCAAGTGTAGTAATACATATACATATTCCATATAGTATATATAATTGTACATAGTTCTAGACTTCTAGTCCACAATGGCCCATATGGCCCAGGGCCCAGGGGAGAACAGAAAAAGAGAGAACAGATCCTACTCGAGCAGTTTGATAATTTTAACAAACTTGCTGAAACCAAGGAGGTTTCAGGCCTTGAGTGGTAATGAAGACAGGAATAGGAAACTGGGCTAGAGACGGTCTATCAAATGGAAGAGATCTATTGGCAACAAAGGGTTGGAAAGAACTGGATCATCAAAGGATATTCTAACTCAAAATTCTTCCATCTTTATGCCAATGAACAAGGGTTGATAAGGGACCAACAGGAGATAGTGGACCATGTGGTTTCCTTCTATAAAGATATTTTTGGCCCTAATAAACACTTCAACCTACACTTGGCGCCAACCTTTTGACGAGCCCACTCCTACCTTTCCCTACTAGAGAAAACTTTCTGACAGAACCTTTCAATTATGAAGAGGTGAAAGAGGCGGTCATGGATATGAAGAGGGACACAGCCCCAGGACCAAATGAGTTTGGCATATCTTTCTTCCAACATTTCAGCGAGCTTGTTAAAGAGGATTTGATGAATATGTTCAGGGATTTTCATGGAGGCTCTCTAGACATTACCGTTCAAACTATTGAGTAATTACTCTGGTCCCTAAGGTCAAGGAAGCCAATTTGATTAAGCAGTATCGTCCATCTGTTTGTTGAATGTGCATTTCAAGATCTTTACAAAGTTCTGACTAATAGGTTATCTAAGTGTGCTAGGGGGGTGATTGGACAACACCAAACCGGGTTCATTAAAGGCATAAACATCCTTGAAGGAGTGGTGGTGTTACATGAGGTCATTCATGAACTAAAATCAAACAGGAAACAAGGTGTGATCCTGAAGATTGACTAGAGAAAGCATACAACAAGGTAAGATGGACTTCCTAGAGGAGGTCATGAGGGGTAAAGGTTTCCCTGAAACTTGGATAAACATCATAATGGACACTGTTACTGTTGGAGTATATGTGTATTAGGCCCATGTATGCTACACTATATAGCTACCCTTCTAGGGTTAGCCAAATTAATAGAGAACACTAATTCTAGCATGGTATCAGAGCAAGCTGTCCGAGGCAGAGGGTCCTCCAGTGACCGATCCCACCGCATATAGAAGTCTTGCTGGTGCTCTTCAGTACCTCACCTTCACCCGGCCGGACATCGCCTATGCAGTTCAGCAGCTGTGCCTTCATATGCATGATCCGCGGGAGCCCCACCTCACAGCTCTCAAGCGTCTCCTCCGCTACCTTCGTGGCCTGAGCTCCTTCACTGTAGACCACGGCCTGCTCCTTCACCGGCGGTCCTCCCCCACAGAGATGGTCGTCTACACTGACGCTGATTGGGCCAGCTGTCCGGACACTCGGCGCTCCACCTCCGGCTACGCTGTCTTCTTGGGCGCCAACCTGGTGTCCTGATCATCTAAGCGCCAGCAGGTGGCCTCCTGCTCCAGTGCCGAGGCGGAGTACCGCGCCGTTGCCAACGGCGTGGCTGAGGCTTCCTGGCTCCGGCAGCTCCTGGCCGAGCTCCATAGCCCCCTTCGCCGGGCCACGGTCGTCTACTGCGACAACATCAGTGCGGTCTACCTCTCCACCAACCCCGTGCAGCACCAGAGGACCAAGCATGTGGAGATCGACCTTCACTTCGTCCGTGACAGGGTTGCCATCGGCGAGGTGCGGGTCCTCCACGTACCGACCACCTCCCAGTTCGCCGACATCTTCACCAAGGGCCTCCCGTCGTCGACCTTCACCGACTTCCGCTCCAGCCTCAACATCACCAGTGGCTAGTTGCGTCTGTGGGGGGGCTCGTGTGTGTTCTTCTTTTCATGATGTCCAGTCTGACTCCGCTGTGACGGTAGTTTAGACTGTGGGGGAGTGTTGGAGTATATGTGTATTAGGCCCATGAGGCTAGGCCCATGTATGCTACACTATATAGCTACCCTTCTAGGGTTAGCCAAATTAATAGAGAACACTAATTCTAGCAGTTACGGGGGGTAAAGTCTGCATCAATGTTAATGGTATAAGAAGCCCTTTTTTCAAAATCTTCAAAGGCCAAAGACGTGCTGAACATCATGGACGCATTCCACCTCTCTCCCCTCTGCTTTTCAACTTAGATGCTGATGCCCTCAGTGTGATGTTGGAGAAATCTGTACATCATGGACGCATAGTAGGCATTCTTCCAGACCTTATCCAAGGGGGGACTTCTCATTCCAATACGCTGATGACACGTTGATCATGATAGATGGGAATTTCAGCTCTCAGAAATCTGAAACTTCTTTATTGTTTTGAGTGGAGACTGGTCTCAATAAACTTCCACAAGAGCGAAGTCTATGTTTTTTGATATACACAGGAGGATAAAGAGAATTGCAAACATGCTGAACTGTCTTCTAGGCAATCTCCCAATGAAATACCTTGGAATCCCTATCACTGACCATCATTTGAGCATTGCTGCTTTCTCCAGTATTTTTGATAAAATGATGAAGAGACTTGACCCATAGAAGGGTAAGCTCCTAACCATAGTCACAAAGTTTCTGGGTCCATGGGGTCGAGGTACGGGGTCGTGGTACGTGGTACGCTACTTGCGAGAGACTTTTACACTTCGGGTCGAAAATGAACCCGTGAACCCGGGTCGGGATCGACGAACCCGGGTCGAGGGTCGAAGATGGTGAACCCGTTTTATGTGACTATGCTCCTAACGTTGGGAGGCAAGCTCATTTTAACCAACACATGCCTCAGTATCCTACCGATATACACTCTGGGCTTTTATCAGCTTGCTGGCGGCTCACCAGAAGATGGGCACCATTAGATCCAATTTCTTTTGGCAAGGAACCGAAAATAACTTTAAGTACCTTATGGCCAAGTGGAAATGGTCACTAGACCCACCAAGGGGGTCTGGGGATTATTAACACTAAGCTCATGAATGACTGTCTTCTAGTTAAATGGATTTGGAAAATCATGCAAGGAAATGCGGTATAGAATCCTGGAAGCTAAATACATGCATGATGGTAACTTTTTCAAGTCCCCCCTATACATGTTTTAACTGATGGCGGGGTGTGCTCTAGAACTGCCCTAAACATTTGGAAGTGCAAGGTGCCAATGAAGATCAGAGTGTTCCTCTAGCAACTCTTTAATAATAAACTGCAGACGGCTACAGTCCTAAAGAGGAGAGACTGGAAGGGCAGCGAGAAGTGTTATGCGGAGAATTAGAGAACATCGATCACATCTTCTTTAGATGCCACATAGCTAAATTTGCATGGTGTTGCATTAGGGATGCATTTGGTCTTGACTCTCTTCCCGCTTCCAGATCAAACTTCATCGGAAGTTGGCTGGAAGACAAAAACCTCCCCAAACGGCTTTCTACGTTTGTCTTCTCAGGTGTCGCATAGGCAATTTTGCAGAACCACAATAAAATGGCGATTGATAAACACTTGATAAGTAACCACTCTGAAGTGATATACAATGCTTTATCCTTGCAAAATGGGTGGCACTGCTCAAGCCAAAGGATCAGTCAAGGATGGAAGGAATCATGGAGATGGTCTGGAAGTGGCTTAGTGCTGACCGGCCAGCTGATAGCTCCTACTCAGACATTTAGGAAATATAAGACTGTAATTGGCTAGGCTGTCCCGTGCTTTTGTTCTCTGTGTTGACGCTGGTAATCCCAGCTTTGTGTACTGAATCTTATTGCTTTCTTAAAAGCAGAGGAAACTCCTTTTAAAAAAAGGCCCATGGCCCAGGTGGCTACTGTACACAGGTATATGTATATGCGAAGGCTCTAGAATGAATAATATCAGATATTTCCTCTTACATTTGAGCTTCCTCTAGCACATAAAACATAGACATGCTCAAATTTATTTAACTGGAAATGCACTCAGTATTCTACAATAATACTCATGCGAGCAGGCTTATATAGGTCCTGGTGCATACCCATAGCCACGCCACCCCCATCTTAGACATAAGCCAATTAATATTTCATTTGTTTCTAAGTTCATTCATAAGGGTTAAAGTGAATAAAAACATAAGTTAGAAATAAAGGGGGTTCTGGAACACAGAGTGAATCATATAAATTTTTTCCTACAGTGCCAATCAGATTCTAAATATGAGCTCAAGCACATGTTGAAGTTCTTTTGTTAACTCCAAAGCAACTTTACTTTTTCTCTCTCCTGCTCTGCTCTCTTCAATCATGAATATTTCATTCAAATTCCAACCCACCCCCACCCCGCACTTTTCAGTTCATGTGACAAATTGGCAACTTCTCATCCAGTTATCCTATTCCTACTTCTTCAATATACTTCCAATGAGGCCCCAAAATGGATCATATATAGATCTAAGATTTGGTTTGGATTACTCAAGTAATTATTACTTAAAGAAGTGTACAGTGTATTGGGAGGTAAGTAAGAATTATATCCGATCCTCCCTCCCTCCCAAAACCCACTGTGTGCATACAATGCTGGGCCCCACCAATCAAGGTCCTCGACTTCAGCTGCCCATGTCACATTGTTACCAATTGTGCTCCTTACACAGTAATTGGACAGGTTCTTTCTAATGGAGGTTGCAATAAACAGTGAAAACACCAAACAGAGTACTAGAGTTCTGTAACTGCAAATACCTCACCCACGCTTCTCAACAGGTAAGACAAAATGCGTAGTGTTGCCACTCTCATTGGAGCTGTGTAGTTCGAAGACTCCAGCTGTACCAGAACTGCGTATGTAAAGTAGTAACCTCAAATATTTCTTAACAGTATATGACTAAAAGGAATCTGTCATACCTTTCTTCCCAGAAATACCAAAAATTCACGTTGCGTCGGCTCAGTCATCTGATCCGCGACACCAACTCGAAGAACATACAGAACACATGCCTAGTATTTACATAATGAGCAATCAGAAACCTCAAATTCTAGAAAATAATAAGGCATACGACCACTGTGTCCAACCCCATGTACGAATAAACATCTGTCTTTTGCCTTGGGCCACATGAGGTGCTAATGAGACCTGTGATTGTTGGGTTCAGTGCAGTCATACACGAGTCATAAAAACCCTTTGAACGCATAGCACGATTCTTAACTTTATGGAATTGTCATGCCATAAAATTTCCTTCCTCGTTCTGATATATTTTCTCCTCAATAAACTAAATTTGCCTATCCAATACTAGTGCCAGAGGCGTTAAAGTGTTATTTCCACCATGCTCTTCTACTGATGAAAAATGTTGTTGCTCAGGTGACTTTGTGCATTATTCATTCAAAGTTTCGAACCAATAATAGGATAACAGTTCATGGATTAAGAAATCTTAGAGCAATAGAAGAGGATACCAGTGCATGTGGATCAGGGGAATCATTCCCTTGGAGAATTTCCATTGCTTGTATGGCATAGTTTTGAAGTTCGCTATCTGGGGTGCCATACTTCATATGAATCATCTGTGACAAAACCATTGTAAATAAAGGAGCAAAATGAAATGTGAATACATCATAAAAGCAAGCCAAACTAACTAATCTAGACAAATATCAAAAGTTCGAAACATAAAAGAGTCTATTATGCAATGAACAAAACCAGCACTTGGCTTGCATTTAGAGGACACTTTCGGAGGACGGAGATGCATGTAATAATGGATAAGGAACATGAGTAATACGATTCCTTCAGATTATATAAAATAGGTAATGGTGAAATGAAAAGAAGTATAACAAATTAGTGGTATGTTGTCATATCTTCTTTGCATAGTATAATGTTATTTTAATTTTTTTAATAATATTCCATACCATCAAATAGCACACTTTGTGCCCTTAACCTATCCCATGTTACTAATTAATTTGTTGTTTCAGACTTTTGCTCTTATTCTCTTTCATACTTCCTATATTAGCTCCTCTATTTCTTAATAAAACTTTTTCTGAAACGATTTCTTAATAAAACTTACATGCAGAAAGAACACCCATGATAAAGCCAAACCAATCCAGAGTTTCTTTGCATTAGTTCCATTTGCTGCAATTTGAAATCAACAAATAGGCTCAATGCATATAAGAACGGATATTTCATAGACATCAAAGTTAACTTGAGCAATGAAGGAACAGTCCCTATACAGAAGTTTGTAACATAATTCAAGGGGTAACATAACACATAGACTCTAAACATTAGAGAACACATAGAAGTAAGAGAAAACAAGGCCCAGGTTCCAATCTTCTCTAAGGCTGATGTTAACCTTCTACTCTCTTTCTTGAGAACCAAAGCTTCTTGTGGTGCAACAGTAGAGTAATGAACTCCAGGGATCAATGAAACCCCCTGTAACTGGCGGTGTTCGAATCCAAGCTACTCTTCTTTAGGAAAAAAATCGGGAGCATGTCTCTCCCTCTGGTTTAGTCTTGCTTGAGAATGGTGATTACATTAGCCAATCTTATATAGAGGAACACTCCTAAGAAACACAGGTACAATCAATCTAAATAATAACCTATTAACTAACAAACAAATAAGAAACATTTCGCTTCGGCAACTCTAAAAGACCTATTTTCCTTTCCCTTCTTACTGACCTAGCTTAACTTTGTTGGTCTTGTTTCTGCTTGTACAGCCTGTGCAGTTCTCTTAGTTGTAGCCCCCCGGCTCCCTCTTGTCCCCCACTCCCTATTTGTACAGTGGTGTTGTTCTTTTTGTTGTTTTTTTTTAATAAAATCCTTACAGTGGGGGTCTCCCCTGCTGTATTTAAAGTTCAAAAAAAAAACTAACTGATGTCATAGGAAAAAAAATCTTATTATACAACAAATTGTCAACCTTTTTGTCCAATAAAAGGCAGTTCCAAAATTCTGAAATCAGTCCAACCAGAATTAGCCAAAGGACAGGGAAGGTTCCCATCAAGGAGGTCACAAGATCATGTGCCAAAACTGGACGTAAATGAGAATATATCAATGGAAGATAACCTATAATGCTTAAAACATTATTTGTTGGATTTAAATTTACTCCCTCCACCCTGTAATATAGTGCATTCAAGCATTCAAAAATTGTACTCAAATACAAGGGATTTTAGAGGACAAGAGCTAGTAGCACAAATGGTTTGGTTGCTATTTTGACTAGAAGCAGCAAGGAAAGTGCAGATAGGAAGGTGCATGTAATGGAAAAGTTGAAAAGAACAAATTAAAAGCAAGAGATTCATCATTTCTCAGTTTCCCAATAACACATAAAATTAATTCAAATTTTTCATTCAGAATGGTAATCCATATCCATATGTAAACCTACCTTTTTCATGGAACTACATTGACAATAACAGTCTGGAACTCTGGATAGCCAGCTAAAAGCATTACCCCAAAATTATATTTATTATAAAGAAAATAATGTATGCACCTAATGTGGTTCATACTAACATTCATAACAAGATTGGAATATGGTAAGCAGCAAACGGAAGGATCAATACCCATTTTTAGAGCTATATGACATTTGATGATAGACATCAAGTTAATATCTGATTTCAGACATACTCAAAAGATCAGTAAACATATAACTTCAGACATTTCCCTATCTCTCTTTCAAAATACTCTGACATTAGTTTCCTTTCTGAATAAAGGTTAAACCATAGAAAATTGCAGCATTTGAGTTGAGTTACAGGAGCAGCCATTCATGTAATTAGATGTATTGAACTATACACAAGGAGGACAGAATTTTGTTTCACCTTTGACAAATGGCACAATCAAGTGCTTCTGTACACCATCTTCAATTTTCTTTGCAGAAGCAGTTTGTTTTTTCCCGCCTTTCTTCACCTATCAAATAAGCTGGTATCTAAATCGTAAAAAGAAAATGGTTAAGAAAAATGTGAGAATTATATACCTGGGCATCTGGGTTCAATGAAAGAGCAAGTATGGCACCAAGTGCTTCGGCAAATGAATCTCTAACTGAAGATACACTATCTTCCAAACCCTGTGATAAAACGTCAATAAAAGGAACAGATTCAGCATATGCTTTTCAGCTAGCTAAGCCACATTAAACATGAGAAAGAAGGTAAATAAACAATACCTTCACACAATAAGACATGGAAGAATCAAATTCAGCCATCCCCAACGCAGGCCCACCAATATTAGCAAATGCCTTCAAGCACCGTGCTGCCGCTACTCTGACAATGAATGATTTATCACTTACACCTCCTCGCATGATGATACGGAAAGCCTCCTGATAAGCTGCAGCAGCACCACCACCACCAGAGCCTTCCAATGCATTCTCAAGCAAGAGAAGAGCATCTTGTCTCACAAAGTCCTGACAAATTTGATTGAGAACACTGTCAGAATTCCTTTTAGGGTGTGATATACAGCACAACTCAAGCCAGCATAAATGTATACGATGTCTTGGTGTTTTATTGTACTGCACAGGTAAGCTGCACTTGGTAAGGTTGTGTTTAGTAGCGTATATTGTGTTGCATGTAGACTATGTAGTCATCTCCATGTTCTAGTAGATATCTCATGTTCTGGTAGCTGTAGGGAAGTGAGAAGATTTCATTTTTGTGTGGTCCATCAGCATGTCCAATTCTGCATTGCCTGATACGACCAAATCTTCCATACTAGCTAATGTTGCACTGGACCTGCTTTGAGCAATGTGCAAGCCTGCATAAAAGCCACTGCATTGAACCAAACACGGGTAAATTGCACTGCACACGTCGGGATATAGGCTAATGCATGCAACCAAACATACCCTTATTGATAGAAAATGAATTGGACCCACGAAACACCAAAATGGAGAAGGCTAGATGTCAACAAGCAATAGTTCAAGAGCATCAGAGATTCTTAGAGATTAGGGAAAAAAAGCATCTAACAAGAAATCGAAAGGTACACTATTGCAGCAATTTCCCGGCTTATAGTCATCATCATTTCTTGATACTCAAATAAAGATTTTCCATATATCTAAACCAAAATGAAGTATTCCAAAATAAATTTTGAAAAAAAAAATGCATACAAAGAAATGTGAATAGTTAGATTTACTAAAGAAGACACAAGAATGAGTAAATAAAGAACACTAACAGAATCACAGGGAAAGCATACAACCTCATGATACTTCATGAGTTTAGCTACAATGCTTGATGTCTCAATCAGCCCTGCAGTAATCTTGCGTCCAAATAAACGGTAAATTTCCCCCAGACATTGTGCCGCACCTGTTTGGAAATTATCAAGTGCTGTTAAATTATTAGAAAAAGAAGAAATTATAAAAACAACTAAGCTAATCACTCTGATGCTGCACATAAGATTACGTTTATTGCAAATTTCATGAACATCTTTTGAGGAGCTTTTACATGTTAGCAAAATTGGTTTGCTATACTTGGCTAGGGATTGTAAATGGTAACTACAAAAAGCTTATACCCCAGACTTGGTTCAGTCCAGGGCTTGCCAAAACCTTAACATGAGACAAAGGGAATTTATATGTTCAAGTATCCTTAGGACTCTCATGTACCAGTCAAAACCCAATTCCATACTGAATAACCTTAAGCCTTGGCAGCTAAAAGCAATCAATTGAACACACTTTCTGTCTTCACATCTCTGACCCATTTTATCATTTCCTAATCTTTCACTCTGACAATAGCGAGTTGAGAGGAACCAAATGTGACCTCTGCCTCTGAGTTTGTCAATGCCTAATTCAAAAAAGAGTTATGAACTTACTAAGTCAGAAGTTATTTCCATAAGGACAGCTCAGGACATGCACTGATCTCCATTGTTGAAGGTTCTCAATAAGGCCCGTACAATGAAGGGCCAAAGGGTACAACAAATGCATGCATATTTGTGTTAGGATTAATCTTGTCATATTGAGTTAGTCAACTTAAAGTTTACCACTGCAAGAAGCAAGCTGCTGGGGTGAAAATGGAGCAAAATTGGTTTTTACTTCTAGCTGTAACAGCAGGTTACTTACTTAGCTAGCAAGTAGTACAGCACATGGTGAGCTGTGATGTTTATGTTGGTCATTGTAGAACGTCGGTCACTGTAGCAAACCGACTACAGGACTATAAAAGTGGCAGTACCCTTAAGGCTGTGTAACAGAAGTTGAAGCTATGTGAGCTAGATAGAAAATGTAGTGTGTGGTCAAGTTAGTAGTAGACCTTGGTTGTGAAGATCAAGCTATTGTGAAGCTTAGATGTGATATTAGTAAGCAACTTACCTTGTCAAGTTAGTAAGTTATGATTGTAAAGATCAAGTGAGTGCTTGGTTGTGAAGACCAAAGTAAGTTGTAACCTTTTTGAGTGAAGCTATATGATTAGTGTAGTACAAACTTGTGTTACTAGCTACTTGTGTTATTGAAATTGAGAATCAAAGTGATTTTGTTTCCAACAATTTGTGTATTTAGAACTAAAGTTTGAAACTGTGAGCCTATTAAGGATAGCTTACTCCTGAAAATAAAGTGAAAATATTTGCATCATCTAAAGGCACACACAAAACTTATATCTGATGAGTAAAGCAAGGTTTTTTTTGTAACAAGCTCAGTTCTTTCCTTCATTCTTTGTTTTCATACATGATACATAATCTTTCTCAAACTTTAGCAGTAGTCCTACTACCAGAATACCACCCAGCTGTGCTACTTGGTCCCTGCTGTGCTAATCATGTTTAGCAAGAGAAAGAGTTACTTTTAAAAGCAACAACTACCAATCAATTTTTCCCTTGTACTTCCCAACATATTTACTTCTCTGCTCATTCAATAAGCAAGTTGAGCTGAAGTGCTCACAGCTTCGAGGCATTCTGGAAGCTGTGGACTCATTAGCTGTACAAGCAAATATGTTGGGAAGTACATATTTACTTCCGCAATGGATTAAGCCTGGGTTGTCCATGACTGACCAACCACAACCTGATACATTGTAGGAGTGCATTGTTAATGAACATTTTGGAAGATCAGTTGATTGATCCAATACAATTTCACTTTGTTGCTAATATAATGCTGAATAGATGAATTCTAAACAGATGGTACGATTCAAACGAGAAATCTAGAAAGATAAATTTCAATTCCTAACCTGCACATGCAATGGCCTCCGCCCTTTTCACATCAACCAACCACCCCTGCAAGTTACTTGCCCTTGAGTATACAGATATCACATCGCCTTTCTCAATAATCCGGCCCATCGCTGATGACGCCAAGCGCCGAACTGGGCGCCGAGCCCCAAGGACGAGCAAGGATTGGAGAGCATCCTCACATTTCCTTTGCCAAAGTTGTATAGTCTCCTGCATAGCACCATGAAAACACACAATTCAACATCATTATTACTCAGTCTGTCATCCAATAATAACTCAGATCGGTGCATGGGCCCAGATCATTTAGCATGTATTTTTCCTCTGTTGTCCCCCTTCAACTACAGCTAAATGAACCACATGAAGGGTGTGTTTGGTTTGAGGAATGAGGTGGTCCATCCTTTTCTAACTCCTCACTTTTTTTGTTTGGTTTGTGGAATGAATGGGTTGATCCATCACTACCTCATTCCTCACCTCACAAGCCAATAATAATTAGTATATGCATGAGGAATGGGTTGATTCCACCAAAATTCATGGAATGAACTCGTGATGCATCATCTCATTAAGCATGGGATGATTCCACAAACCAAACACACCCGAAGAGAGCAAGTTGTTAGACTGGATATCACTACCGCTTAGTACAAAACTAGGAGCGGCCAACTAAATGCAACCGCATCACTACAGTTTAGCACAAAACAAGGAGCTGTCATTTCGATGAGATCACGGCAGAGCAAGTCCTCTTGCAACTAGCTATAACCATGGGGAGGGAACCCGCACAGGGACAGCGACAACAGCAGACGTGCAGCGGTGCAGGCGCGCGCATTGCCCTAACGGGAGAGATCTGCGCTCCAGGGAATGAGGTCAGGAGGCAGTGAGCGGACCTTTGGGGCCTCGTCGATGGCGGAGGAGAGCTCGGAGAGGAGGTCGAAGCAGAGCAGCGCGTCGGGGGTCTTCTGCCTGGCCGATGCCACCACGGACTCCAGCTGGGCCACCAGCGCGCCGAACCGCGACAGCGGTATGGGCTCCCCGCCGCCGACGCCCTTCGCCATGGGAGGGCAGGGGTGGGAGCGGGAACGCGTCACGGGTACCCCGTTCAGCCGAGATCTGGGACTTGCGGTGTAGTAGAGCAGGTTATGTTGGACTCTGGCTTCACCGTACGCACTGTAGAGCTCTCTGGTAGTGGATGGAATTTGGAGGCAGCGCTGACACGATCCCTAGGTCTTGTTTAGACTATCTGCACCGGCACCTCTATCCCATCCGGTATACTCTCCTGAAGGATGAATTTTGCTGCACCGGAGCACTGAACGGCCTCCGCTACGGCAGCTGCTCCGCTAAATGTAGCGTCTGGCGGGGATATAGCGGGAGAGAGAAGAGTGAGAGGTGAGAGGTTGCAGTGGCGGCCCCACTGCTTCAACCAATAAAAAAATGTTATAACTCGCAAATTAAAGAACCAAATTAAATTTCGATTATACCATTAAATTCGTTTCAATAAATACTTCAAAACAAGATGTCACATGGATATATTTAGATAAAGTGATAAGTGGACCCCACAGTGGATAGATGATGAGAGGATGGATGGATGCGGGAGAATTGAATATAGAGGAGAGAATCTTGGTGACTAGGATGTATAGAGGATAAATATAGAGGTCCATGAGTGCGGATAGTCTTAGTTCCCAATTTCTCCCCCAAATTCCACTATACAAAAAGGAGATTCCCCATCACATCAAAATATCGGCAAATGCATGGAGTACTAAATGTAGATGAAATCAAAAACTAATTGCATAATTTTGTTGTACTTTGCGAGACGAACATTTTGAGTCTAATTAATCATTTTTTGGACAATTTTTTGCAACACTGTAGCAGCTTTTGCCGATTCGGCCACCCGAATCCTGGATCTAAACACGGCCCTAGTTCCATAGTACTACGCGCGAGGCTCTGATCAAAGACGGCGCGGGATCGAGATCGGCTCCTCCCCTGTCTTGTCGTGCCTAGTTGGGGAAGGAAGTGAAGAGGACGCCAACAGCTAGGCCCGACTCGGCAGGGAAAGGGAAACAGGGCTGAGCTGCCGCTGGCTTGATAACTGGGCCCCTGGGAAAGCAGAGAGCGGACCAGAATTGAGAATTGGAGAAGAAATCTATACTATAATGCACCAATCAAAATTATACTAGATCTCCCAAGAAAAATGTCCCCCGCTGAGAGCCGCCAACCATTATGTACCCAGAAAAATATACACAGGATCTTGTCTCTGTTAAAATCAAAGGCTAATAAACAACTAAACCAGATCCGATGGCTGATAGAAGAAGTGTGATGCGAGGCTTCTCACCCACCTCACTCCCCGCGCCCTCCGTTGCTTCAAACGCCCACGACTTCAACGCTACGTGCTCGGCGAACAGGGTTCGAAGGTTGCAATCACCGATTGAAAAAGAAAAGAAAGAAAAAGAAACGCCAGGGAACACCGTCTGCAGGGCCGCCGCCGCGCCGATCGCAGGCCACAGCAGCAGCGTGCAACACCGGCGCCGATATCCTTCCTCTCTGGCGGCCACGGAAGCTTCGTGCAGCAGTCGTCTGAGCCCTGATGCCCGCCGCCGTGCTGATCGCAACCTCCACGGCCGCCGGAGAGTCGCGCCCCCCACCACCGGCGGTGATACTGCCTTCTTCCCAACTAGCATCTCCGCTCCCATCCTCCCACCAAAGGCAGGCATCACCCTCGGCAGCCAGCGGCGGCGCCCGTCCCTACTGGCTTTTGAGGATTTTGGATTTTTTTCGTGAATCAATGGATTTGATCGTGATCTGAATTGTGAGTGGTGCCTTGTGATGGTGATGGATGGGGAAGGAGGTGAAGCCATGGGGAATGAAGATGAAGCTGGAGCCGGCGATGTTGACAGGATGGCCTCCTTCTTCACGTGTTCCTGCACCAGAGATAGCCTCCATTGCTAGCATCGAGGTTGATAGGTTGCCATGGATGATGCCCGCCATGTGTTCGCTGAAATGCCCTCAAGGTAATAACTTTTGATTTCTCGACTATTTTTTAGTAAATTTGAGCTGGATTCCATTGTTTCCTTTCATTTGGGTCCGAATTGGAGTGACAGCTATGCAGATATGTTGTTTATACTCTTGCAAATCAACTTGCTGTAGAGCTGTTGAAACTTGAGAGGCACTTGCAGAGCTGTTAAAACTTGAGAGCTATACTTTGCCTGCTCTGTCTATTAGCTTTGCAAACAGTTTCACTTGCAGATTTAATGGTACAACTTTCATGATTCTTCAAAATATCTTGTTCCACTTTAGGAAAATAGTTCTAGATGCATTTGCTACAATTTACTGAATATTCAAAATGAGGGTGTTTGTTGATTGAGCATGCCATCTTTAGTTCAGATAGGGGAATTATTAGCTTAGCATGAACCATGATGCTTTGAGTAGATGAATGATTGAAAGATGGATGCATAGCCACACACATAGTGGACTCGCATGGTTGAGTTAATTCTTTGTCATTATTACCTAAAGTAGATCATCCCTGTATATACACTATGCTTATCTCATTCTAAAACACGAGCACAAACCTATATATGGGTAGTTCTAACACATAGTGTTTTCAAAGTCCAGGAAACTACAGATATGATGTAAACCTTGCTAAGTTGCCGGTGAACTCTTTGCACAATATTTTGAAGAGATGTGGAAGTGTAAGAATACAATTTTCTAGGAGAACACTTTGACAGCTAGAGGTAGGACTACTAGCACTTGTGATATTTCTTTTTCTTTATTTTTATTGTAAACACCGATATATATTTTTGCTGGGTTGGTTCTCTACAATCTTTTTGCCAAGACGTAGAGGAACGCCGCCGGAGCCCCGCACGTTGCAGCAGGAGCAGCTGAAACAGCAGTTACAACAATTCCCGACATCTGCGTCCCTTGGTAGCAGGATCCTAGCAAAACAGAAGGAGGGAGGTGAGCACCATGGTAAGATCCATCCCGACCCTCTGCATCCCTTGCCACGGATCTACCGCAACCCAACTCGCTTCCCGTATCTAACTTCAACTCCTTCCTGACCGTGGTGTTACTACACCTGCACCTGCATCAAGATGCAGTTCCCGGCCACCCTCAATGATAGCACAGGGTAATTTTCTTTCTTCCATTGCTAGCCTACTAAAAAATCAGAAAGAATTTGGGGATTCCATCTTGTGCTCTCTGTTCTGCCCAATTGTAGAATTTTTCCTTTGGCTATCGTGGCAAATAATTTAAAGTCAAAATCAGTGTGAAGGATATAGCCATCTGGTTGCTGTGAATTGTGTTTAATGGCGTCAGACGCCATCCATGAGCTGATTCAGAGATATTTTTTTAATAGTTATGATTCAGAGATAGTTAAAACCTCTAATAAGGATGAACCTTGCTGGGAGCGCCAGGTGGCCAGGCCATCCCCTGCCGCTGCTGGGATTTTGGTTTCGTTTCGTTTTGATGAATTGACGTGATGGTTTGCAGTGTTGGAATGGAGGTGGCGGGGGCCGCGGAGAAGGGGATGCCATTTGTGACCGCGATGATCATGCTCCTCGGTGACACCTGAACCCAGAGGTGTCGATTCTGCACTGTGAAAACCAGCAAGAAGCCTCCCCCACCGGATGCCCTAGAGCCTCTGAAGACAGCCATGGCAGTCGCAAGTTGGGGGTATGATCTCTGTCGGTAATAAACACTTTGGTAGAGTGTCAGACTTCAGGTTTTCGTGGTGACATGGAGGCAGTTTCATCTACAGAAAACTCTGGTCTAGATGTATATGCTCACAACATTGAAACTGTGGAAGTTCAACCATCACTTTCTGTCAAGAATCAAGATAAGTGTAGCTTGCTGCCGTTTCCATTTTTGTGTTCTTTTCTTTGCCAGCAGGGAATCTACATTTGCAGTCGCAAACAAATAATTCCTAAGTTTTTTTAATATTACGTCTAAGCTACATGTGTAACAAAGGTTCCAAATAATAAATACTGGTAACCTCTTATAATATGTTTCATCTTTTTTTATCACAAAATAGTTTTTTGATTTGTGTACAACAAATAAACAAATGCTCTTCTTCAGGAATTTGGGAGGTTTTCTTGTATACAATTTCATGAAGTTCTGGGACGGCGTAAGATTGCCACCAATCAAAAAATTCGTTGTTTTCATAAGCATCCCTGAGATAAAGCCGTAGCGTTAGCACGGATATTGTACTAGTGAAGGGAAAAGATTCTTTTCTTTTTGAAATAAAGAACACAATAAAAACTTGCCCTTTTTTTGAAACTTAAAAATTTCCTTTTATTGAAAACCTTAGAAGAAACATTAAAACGATTTCCAAGCACATAAAAATTCACAGAAGTAAACTAAGCATATAACATAAATAATGCAATGGCATAAATGCAACAAACACACTTCCATTAACTTGAATTTTTTTTATAAACCACATTTCCACTCATTGAATTGGTAACAAACTAAATAATCTTGATTATTCTTAGAAAATATTGAAATTTATTTATTTTTATTTATTGTTTTCTAGTTATTTTGGAGGGTGAGCTTGCTCATTTGGATTGATCACCTTCATCCATCTCCAAGCCTTGCTCACAACTTTGGTGTGGACTTAAACTAACTTAATCAACACTTAGTTTCTCTCTTAATAATACGGTTATCTATCCTAAATCCGATCACACACTCTATTACGTCATGATTGGCAAAAAAAATCCATGTTTATCCTTTTGCCTTCATAACTTGGATTTTGTTTTTTTATCTTTCTTAATTATTTTCAAAGTGAGATCTTGCTCTATTTGGATTGATCACCCTTCATCTATTTCCAAGCCTTGCTCTCCATCTTGGTGTGGACCTAACCTAACTTAATCAAACACTTAACCAAAGATTAGTCCATTAATTGTCTCAATTTCCAAAACAAAACATAGAGCTTTCATTCGCCGATCCATCAAGTACCTTGCAAGAGCGGCTTGTAGGTTAGCAGTGTTATCCCCGGCGTGCCTTTGATTCATTGAGCGAGAGCCCTTCCACACATGACTCTCGAATTATTATGGCTGAATTTCATCTCTGTGGTTGAAAGGTCCTAATATGGCTAGAGGCGGTGAATAGCCTATTTAAAACATCTATAAGATCACTAGAGCAATTTGATTAGTATGACAAACGGTGAAATGCAAACTTGCTCTAGCTCTACAAGGGTTGCGAGCCATCTACCCAACAATTCTAGTTGCTATGATCACAAGGCACATAAAAAGCTAAGTTGTTACTCAGTAAGAGCTCTCAAACTTGCTACACTAAAAAGCCCCACTAGGTGAACTTAACTAGCAAGCAAAACAAGCTTTCAAAACTAATTACACTAAAGAGCTTGTTACAACTGGTTTGCAAGTAAGTAAAGGAGTGAGTGGAAATCTTATACCGCCGTGTAGGAGGATGAACCAATCACAATATAAATGCCAATACAATCATCGAGAGAATACCAATGGGCAAGAGAAGCAATTTTTCCCCAAGGTTCACGTGCTTATCGCCACGCTAGTCCCCGTTGTATCAACCAACACATGGTGGTTCAGCGGCTAAGAGGTGTTGCACGAACCTCATCCACACAATTAGACACCGTAAGAACCTACCCACAAGTAAGGTAACTTAATGACACGAGCAATTTACTAGAGCTACCTTGCGGCTCTTCGCCGGGAAGGTGCAAGACCCCTCACAATCACTAGAGTTGGCTACCAACAATCACCAACATGTGCCGAAGCTCCTCCGCTGCTCCAAGTCGTCTAAGTGGCGGTAACCACCAAGAAAAACAAGAAATCCGCAGCCACAATGATCCCCAAATGCCACTAGATACAATCACTCAAGCAAATACACATGGAATCACTCCCAATCTCACCATGATGATGAATCAATTATGGAGATGAGTGGGGGGCATTTGTTTAGGCTCACATGGATGTATCACAAGTGAAAATGTGCAAGAGAGTGAGCCCAAGGTGCCCAAGTTCTATTTATAGAGCCCCCTTGGCTCTAAGAGTCGTTCGGCTCTCGGGGAGCCGATCGGGCCCACTGCTTGGTCCGGACCAGACTCACTCGCCAGGGTCTGATCACCGGATACGCACCACATGGCCACGGTATTCAACCTCGGCCGCAGATCTTCAACGGTAACTTCGAACACGCGCAGTCAATAGGGTCGGACCGAACTCTGACCCCTGGGTCCGGTCACTACGCGAGTCCACAATTCGGATAGAAACAATGAGCTCCCGAGCGCTATAAATGTGACCGGACTCGGTCTGTTTCTGATAACCGGACTCAGCTGTGAGCCCGATCCTTACATAGCTACACACCACGCGCCACCAAGACAAGATGACCGGACTCACCGCTATCGGGTCCGATTGAACTCACCTCCTGGGTCCGCCCAAGTCCAGAGACATCCAGAGAGCACCCAAGTGCTTCGGACTGGGTCCGGTCGCCACAACCGGACTCACTCTCTAGGTCTGGTCACCCTGCACACACCTCATGTCCACACCGCCAGTTAGTTACACAACCGGACTCTGTCGCGTGGGTCCAATTCCATTCCAACGTCGGGTCCGATCATCACATGACCCTCTCGGCCACGCCTCCAGTACTGACCGGACTCAGCTCCCCAGGATCCGGTCACTTTGATACCAGGGGCCGGTCAAAGAGTCTCACCTCCTTTTCTTTCTCTATCTCCTCAATCGCATCATCCTTGCTTCAAACTTTGCTAACCATAAAGTGTAGAACTTTGTACAAGTGTGTTAGCATTTTTCAAAGCATTTTACAAAGAGTCAAAGTTAACATACTAAGTTCCTAAATGCCCGCATGTAAGAACAATATCACCTAGTGGCACTCGATAACCACTTAGCTAAAGATTTTCTCTCTTTATAGTACGACTATCGATTCTAAATGTGATCACACTCTCTATAGTGTCTTGATCATCAAAAACAAAACATATCTTATACATTTGCCTTGATCTCCTTGGTTTTGTTTTTCTTTTTTTTCTTTTTCAAGTTAGAGCTTGATCATCATCATCTCATGTCCATCTTTAACTTTATGGACCTCATCTTGCTCCATCACTTGGATTAGACCACCTTGTCTAGTTCACACACTTAGATCAAAGGTTAGTCCTAGGTTTCATTAATTATCCAAAACCAAACTAAGTCTTTCATTGGTCTCATAGTCAGGCAGGCTTATACCATTACGCTCACGAGCAGAATTGTCATAGAACCTCCTAATTATGATGGCCCACATGTACCTGTCATCGTCATAATGACCTCTGACAGCCGTACTTATGTTCCTCATAACTTAAAGGCCTACTTTCCTCCGAACAGGATCCAATCACAGGAGTATTGCAATATTACAATAGTTTATTCAAAATATCATCAGTAGAGTAGAGCAGTTTCCAAAGTAAATACCATCGTAAAGTAGCGGAAGTCTTACAATAACTTAAGTTTACAGACCACAGTTTTCAAACTTCCAACCTTAAGTAGCATTATTACAAATCGGTAGTAGGGAAGTATCAGTAGTAACTTTATTACAAACACACAAACGAAGTGCCTTGCCCAGAGGCCACACAGTCTACTCGTCGTCACTTTCTTCAGCCACAACGGTCATGTAACAAGGCTCAAAGCAGACTTGTTCATGAATCACACCTGCAACAAGGGGTTTAACAAACCCTGAGTACAAGAGTACTCAACAAGACTTACCCGACTAAAAAAAGACTCCAAGGACATGCTAGCTTTAGGGAATCAAGGTACGGGTATTCAAGAATCAAAATTTCTTTTGTAGAAAAGCTTACTAAAGTAAGTCCTTACCTTCAATATTTTACTTTTACCATTGATGGTTCATTAACCAATTCTAAGTGATCCTAATCTAGATCAAAGTAATTCTCATCAAGACCTTTCTCATTCTCTTTCAATTCCAGTTCTTAACTACGATGTTGGTGCAAGGCCAAGACTCCTTTCTTATGGAGCAACAACGATTCGAACCGTTTCATTTACCCAGCTGGAAATTCCTAACCACACGACATATGTAGAACCGAATCTTGCATATATCAACTCTTACTTAAGTAACCCAAAAACAGAACGTGTCCATCGCCACCCGAGAGCACAGTACTCCTCGAACCCGGCCCAATTCTAGCCCCGAGGGTACACGCTACTCTCGCATTCTCTCCACTTCCAGTGCGAGGTTAGACGTTCTCGTAATGGATTAGTCGAAGTAAGGCTTACCTGACATGGGTACATGGCCAGTACTAATAAAAACTCCATGACGCGAGGGCCAACAACGTATGGTCCTTAACAGATAAGGCAGAAACACTATATTGAGACTCCTTTCTCAATGCAAGTTAGCAGTGGTTAAACCACCTGAAAGGTCTTGATGGCTAGAGGGGGGTGAATAGCCTTTTAAAAAATTCTACAAAGACAAGCTAAACAAGTTTATCAATATAACAAATAGCGAGATGCGTGTTTTGCTCAGCCTATGGGGTGTTTGCAAGCCACCTAACTAATTCACAATTCTAGTATATTTGCACTCAACCGCACAAGTCAAACCAAGAAGGTAACTACAACTAGCAAGCTACACAAAGGAGCTACTCTAGCAAAGCTAACTAGCTAGCAAAGATAACTAAGAAGGTAATGCGGAGTTGAGTTAGGAGAGTTTCACCGAGGGGCGAAGTATTAAGCCAACCAATATGATCAACAATGAATACCAAGACAACCGAACACCGGGATCAATCAATCAAAATATGCAAGGGATGACACGAAGATTTATCACGAGGTTCACGTGCTTGCTGGCACGCTAGTCCCCGTTGTGTCCCTCTTCACCACGTGGTTCGATGGCTAATCGGTCTCACACCGAGCCTCTCAAAGGGCACCATAAGAACCTACCAAATGGCAAAAGGTTGTAAATGACACGAGCAATTCACTAATTTTGTCTTTGGCGCTTCGCCGAGGTAGGCACAAACCCCTCACAATCACCGGAGGTGGCCAAGAACAATCACCAACCCTTGCCAACGCCTCCAAGCTGCTCCAAGCCGTCTAGGTGGTGGCAACCACCAAGAGAAACAAGAATCCCGCAGTAAATCAACCACCAAGTACCAACTAGATGCAATCTCACAATGCAAATGCACTTAGATCACTCAATCTCACTTCGAATATGTAAAGAAGCAAGAGAGATGAGTAGGAGGGGAGTTGCTTAGCTCAAAGTGCTCACAAGTATGTCAAATATCCAAGAGAGAGAGCCTTGAGCCGACCAACGAGTATTTATAGATGTACCCCTTCGAATATAGCCGTTAGGCACTTGAAAACGCTACAGTCGCGCTGACCGGACACGCTGGTCGCGTGGACTGGACGCGCCGATCGCACAGCGCCTACGCCGTGAAGAACTGACCGGACGCGCTCGTCGCCTGGACCGGACACCCGAAGTACGACCGGACGCGCTGGTCCCATAATGGACTGGACGCGCTGGTCAAGCCTGAGCCGCGCTCCAATGAAACAGCGACCGGATGCGCTGCAGAACTGAACAGACGCCATAGTACCAGCGTCCGGTTGGAGTCCAGTAAGCTCCCTCAACGACCGGACGTGTCCGGTCGACAGTGACCGGACGCGCCACCGCGTCCGATCAAAAAACTAAGACACGCGCAGACACTGAACACTGACCAGACACGTCCGGTCAAATAGAGACCGCGTCCGGTCCAGCGTCCGGTCACCTCTTTGACCTCCGTTCGCCTCTGTTTCTTTTCCGACTTCCGGCGTAGTGAAAAATAGTCGTTTCAACTCCTCGAAAATGCCTGAATTTGGCCTCGCAAGCTCGGCGGGAGGGAGAGAGAGACCCAAACTCTCTCTACCGCTTAAACTCCAACGCCATCGCAAAAAGTGCTAACACCACCAAGTGATCACGTCATGTGCGAGTGTGTTAGCATTTTCACAATCATTTTTCGAGGCGTTATTAGTTCTATCCAAATGCATATGATTGTGAAATGCACACCTAGAGGCACTTAGGAGTTCAATAGCCGTGTCATTCCCCTCTTTATAGTACGGTTATCTATCCTATAATATAACCACACCCAGTAGGTGTCTTGGTTACTAAAACGCAACCCTTAAGCATATACCTTTGTCTTGATCACGTAGGGTTGCATCCAAATCCTAGTGTGGCCACCATGATCACCATGTCCATCTTACCACCAACCTTGGAATGTACTAATCATCATATGCTACATACAACTTAGGCATAGGATTAGTACTTAGGTATTGTCACTAATTACCAACACCAAACATAGGACTTTCACCACCCGCCCGATCTTACAAGTTCATTCTCATATTTCAATATTCATTAAGTATGACATCATGGCCATGTAAATATTCATTTAAAAAGCTTAACTTATAAGCATAGCGAAGCATACTACGCATTTTCAGTAAAACAGGTATCAAGGTTGATATCGCAATAAATAAGGATGACAATGCAGCAATTGGATTACCACTCAACTCCTAAGTACTTAATGCAGTAAACCATAGTATAAATAATAAATATTTGTAAAACTCAAGGTAGGGTTTAAATGCTACGGGGCTTGCCTTGCTCTGACGAGATGGCTAACTCGGGCTCAAAGACTCCGACTTCCGGTCCAGAACCCACCGAAGACAGCTCTTCTTCGAAAACGTCGACTTCTTCGAAAGCGGGAACTACACGAGCATATAACATGTTTTAACATGATAGGGTGATAAACATGATGCTTGATGATGATATGCCACGGTTTATGACTTGAGTATAACTTTCCTTCGCAGTACAGTCGCAAAATAGTAAAACCTACTAACTAATAGCGATAACTTAAGCGACACTAACGTTTCTTACCAAACATGTTACTAACGAGCTTAATCATGAAATTAAGGCGCCAAAGATCACCAAGAAATAGTGACCCAAGGTCATCACTCAATCAAAAAGGGCACACAACACTTAAAGTTATCAAGTTAACATTTATTTAAACATTTGATTAATTAGGGCATAATTAATATTAGATCAAACTTTATCTAAATGAGCTTAAACTTTTTCTATAGATTAATCATGTCCTAAAACAGTGTTAAAATAAATTTCATGATTTTTGGATTAATATTTTAATTACTAAAATTCATGGAAGTTGCATTTAATATTTAATTGAACTAATTAAATAACTTACAAAAAGTAATCAAATTTAGCATTTAATATTTTTCCTAATTAGTTTATACCTTGAAAAGCTTACACAAAAATTTTCACTATTTTTGGAGCTCCACATAATTTCTAATGAAATAAACAAATATAAATACTATTCACATTTTTGAAAAAGAAAAACAAAATTTGCCGATCGGGTCGACTCCTCCGTTCTCCCTTCGGCTCGGCCCAACCGCGCGGCCTGCTCGCGTGCTCGCGCCGACACTCGCCCACGCGGCCCAGCAACGCGCGCGGCCCAGCAGCCCAGCCCAGCCGCGCCCGCGCCCGCACTCCCTCTCTCTCTCGCTGACGACTCGTCCCCACCTGTCATCCCCTTCCTCCGCTCTCTCCCACGACCCGGCCATGTCCGCACGGCCACCGGCCGATGATCATGACATCGGTCGCCCAACTAACTTGACCAAAATGATCTACACCACCCCGCGAACCCACTATGCCATACTACAGCTAAGCTCGAGCTCTGGCGACCCCTCACCGATGACGATGGCGGACCAAGGTCGACGGTGAGCCGCAAAAACGTGTCCCCGATGGAGTAGTGACTAAATTAACATGAGGAAAACGTTCAGGGGCTCACAGCGATCACGATGGTGCTCTCGATGATGACAGAGACGAACTAGAGTGGCCTGGCCACGTGAGGGCGGTGGTGGCGGTGCTCCGACCGGACGTGGGGAAGACGGCGGCTATCCAGGTGCTTCGGGCAGTAGAGGTGGGTGTGAGTGGTTGGGGAGATGCGCGGGAGCGAGGTGATTGTGGTGAAGCGTTTTGCGTGGCCGGAGGTGGCTCGACGGAGGCGACGGCGAGCGGCGAAGCTGCGGTGGCGGTGGAAATGGAGAAAAAGAAAAAAAAAATACGCCGGTAACGGTGCTCTCCTTTTATAGGGCGACGAACACGACCTCAAGACGACGTGTGGCTCATCGCGAACTCACTGAAGCCAATGCTAGCGGTCGAAGGCACGCCTAGAAGCTGGCCGAAGGCCATGGCGGCTGCCCGGCGCCCATGCCGCGCGGTGCCCTGCTCTGATTCGCCGAGTACTGTAGCTTCCCGCCAATTTTGCAATTTCAAACTATTTTATCAAATTACTCCCAAATTCATGTAGCAACTTGAAAAATTCCCAAGATATGAAATCTTCATAATTTCAAGCTCTACAAGTTTTGTATTGAACACTTTTCCAAATTTGAACTGGATTTTGAAATTTGAGTTTAAAATCAAAAGGGGACACTTTTTGGAAATTTAGTAATTTAGAAATTACTTTGGATTTTGTATTGAAACTTCAAAAACTCCAAACACCAAAGTTGTATATCTAGCCAAGACCTACAACTTTGCTATTCAAACCATTTTCAAATTCTGCCTCCATTTTGAAATTTGAGTTTGGGGATAAAAGGGGTCAAATTTGAAATTTGCTTATTTTCAAAATTGCTCCACATTTTACACTAAAACTTTGCAAACTCAAAACACCGGAGTTGTAGCCCTTGAAAAGTTCTATAAACTTGGTTTTAAACTTTTTCCCAAATTTTGCTTAGATTTTGAATTATTTCAAAATGGGTAAAACCAGGGTTTTGAATTTTAGGGTTTTTGGAGGAATTTCCAATTGAAATTTGTTGCTACCTTAATTGGTGATTATTTAATGATCAAACCATCACCCAAGTGCATCATTGAGTCAATTATCACATAGTTGACCAAATGCCACTCTTGGTTGACCAATTTAGCTTTTTGAGAATCTTTTAATAATTTTCCCAAATTTGAATTCAAATTCGAATCGAAAAACTCGTGACAAGTTTTGGATTCCAACTCAAACTCAAACTTGGAGCTTCATTTTACGTGTTGAACTTGGGTTCATACCCTACACTTGACACTAGTGTGTAACACAGTCACACACCTCAAATTACGCAGGGCATGGACTAAGTATTTGCGATGGTATTCAAAATTAGGGTTTTCGGTTCGAATCACACCACTGAGAAGCACATCCAACCTAGAAAGGTAAACTCATTTTAGTTAATGCATAACAGGGTTGACCTAATCATGGATGCTTTGCAATGCAATATGATGACATGGCAGGTTAATTAGCAACCATAACACCCGAGGTGTTACAGCCCTTCCCCCTTAAAGAAATCTCGTCCCGAGATTTAAAGCCTTGAGTTAAGTAATGGAAAAGGAAACGTGTCAAGCAAACACGTTCAGAACTTGTCTACAAACATGTAGGGGGTTTTTCTACATTACAAAAAATTTGAAAAGGACATGTTACAATTTAGAGAAGAAATTGCAACCTAGATAGAAGCAAAGAACTCAGGGGAAATTCTCTAACAGGAAATCTTCAGATTCCCACGTGGCTTCCTCTTCTGAATGTTGATCCCATTGTATCTTGTACCATTTGATTGTTCTACTTTGGGTAACACGATCCTTTCGATCCAAAACTCGAACATGATATTCAGAATATGTTAAATCAGGCTCAAGTTTAACTCTATCAACATCAACAACTTGATCAGGCACTTGAAGACACTTCTTCAATTACGATACATGAAATATATTGTGCACGGCTGATAGTTGTTCAGGAAACTTTAATCTATATGCCACCTTTCCACATTTTTCAATGATTTGGAATGGTCCAATATAACGTGGTGCGAGTTTGCCCTTGACTCCAAATCGAGTAACTCCTTTCATGGGTGACACTTTCAGATAAACATAATCTTCCACTTTAAACATCAAGGGTCTATGCCTTTTGTCAGCATAACTCTTTTGTCGAGACTGAGCAAATTTTAAACTCTTTTGAATCTGCTTGACTTTTTCTTCTGTTTTCTTTACCAGATTAACTCCATAAAATCATCTTTCTCTCGGTTCTGACCAGTTCAATGGAGTTCTGCATCTACGGCCATACAATGCTTCAAACGGTGCCATTTTGATACTCTCTTGATAACTATTATTATAGGAGAATTCTGCTAACGATAAACATTCATCCCATTGATCTTGATAAGTGAGAGCACAAGATCTCAACACATCTTCTAGAATCTGATTTACTCTTTCAGTATGTCCCCAAGTTTGTGGATGATAAGTTGTGCTGTAAAGAAGTTTAGTACCTAATGACTTTTGAAATTGTTTCCAGAATTGCGAAACAAACTGAGTACCCCTGTCGGTAACAATTGTTTTGGGTATTCCATGCAAACTCATAATCCGGGCAACATAGATTTTTGCATATCTAGATGCTCTATAGTCAGTCTTCACAGGTACAAAGTGAGCGGTTTTAGTCAAATGATCCACAATAACCCAAATTGAATCAAAGCCTCTTGAGGTCTTGGGTAAACCAGTAATGAAATCCATACTGATATCTTCCCACTTCCAAGATGGAATGGGCAAGGGTTGTAACATTCCTGCTGACTTCAAATGTTCAACCTTCACTCTACGACAAGTGTCACACCTGGCAACATACTTAGCAATCTCAATTTTCATTTTAGTCCACTAGAATCTCTGTTTCAAATCCTAATACATCTTATTACTCCCTAGATGAATAGAAAACCTTGTATTATGTGCTTCATCAAGAATGAGCTAACATAACTCTGAAACTTTTGGGACCACTAACCAGTTCTTGAACCACAACACATCTGTGTCATCAATACTAAAATCTGTCTGTTGACCTGTTCTAACTTTTTCTTTGATGTGGGCTATACCGGAATTCTTTCTCTGAGCAGATATAATCTGATCCTTGATTGTTGATTCCACAGTGACATTGGTCAACTGACCTTGTTGGACTATTTCAATATTCAACTTTTCCAATTCATAACACAAACTATGATCCATTGGCTTCACAGTCATACAATTGCAATGATTCTTTCTACTGAGTGTATCAGTAACAATATTTGCTTTTCCAGGGTGATAGTGCACTTCTGGATCATAATCCTTTATTAACTCAAGCCACCTTCTTTGCCTCATATTCAGTTCTAACTAAGTAAAAATATACTTCAAGCTTTTGTGATCTGTATAAATATGACAAGTATTACCCAACAAGTAATGACGCTAGATTTTCAATGCATGAACTACAGCTGCTAGTTCAAGATCATGAGTTGGATAATGCTCTTCGTGACGCTTCAACTATCTCGAGGCATAAGCAATGACTCTGCCTTCTTGCATTAATACACAACGAAGACCAATACCAGAGGCATTATAGTATACATCAAATGACTTTTCTATATCCGGTTGTGCTAAAACTAGAGCAGTTATCAGTGACTTCTTTAGAATTCTAAAAGCCTTCTCACATTCTGGAGACCAGATGAACTTGGTTTGATTTTTCTGCAATTCCGTGATTGGCTTGGCTACTTTTGAAAAGTCAGTTATGAATCGACGGTAATAACCCGCCATTCCCAGAAAACTTTGGACTTCATGAACTGAGATTGTTGGTTTCCAATTCAAAATATCTTTCAACTTATCAGGATCAACTGCTACTCCCTCAGCTGACAACACATGTCCTAAAAATTGTACTTCCTTTAACCAAAACTCACATTTACTAAACTTGGCATACAGTTGATGATATCTCAGATGAGTCAGAACAACTCTGAGGTGCTCAGCATGCTCTTCTTCACTTTTGGAGTATACCAAAATATCATCAATAAAGACAACCACAAACTTGTCAAGCTCCGGCATGAAAACTAAGTTAATCAAATACATGAAATGTGCTGGTGCATTAGTGAGGCCAAAAGACATAACTAGATACTCATACAATCCATATCTGGTAGTGAATGCAGTCTTTGGGATATCTTCTGGTCGAATCTTGATTTGATGACATCCCGATCGAAGATCAATCTTTGAAAATACCTTTGCCCCTGCAAGTTGATCAAAAAGTATATCAATGCAAGACAACGGGTACTTGTTTTTAATGGTTACTTCATTTAACGGACGATAGTAAACACACATCCTTAAAGTCTGATCCTTCTTCTTGACAAAAAGAGCCGAACATCCCCACGGTGATGAACTGAGTTTGATGAAACCTTTTTCAAGCAACTCTTGCAATTGAACCTTGAGTTCGGCCAATTCATTTGGTGGCATTCTATAAGCTCTCCTGGATATTGGGGCAGTACCAGGTTTTAACTCAATTACAAATTCTACTTCTCTATCCGGTGGCATACCAGGTAGATCATCTAGAAACACATCTGGAAATTCACAGACTACCGGTATATCACAAATTTCTTTCACTGAGGTTGCACATATCCTCTCAACTGTTATCTTTGGAATAGGAAGTTGGATAAGAAGATAAGATTTATTATCTGGCAAGTTCAACCTTATAGTTCTGTGCAGTGCATCTATAATAGCTCCTCGTTGGTACATCCAATTCATACCCAGGATTACATCTATATCCTGATTTCCGTTCTGATTCTGGGCCAACAGAGTAGTGACATTGACTAGTGCTGCAATAGCTTCTGCCAGAGTAGGTGGGAATGGTGGGAGATTAGGAGCATTGTCCCCAGCCTGAGAAGTTCTAGTACCATCCATCTATTGTACACAAACCATATTTATTTACATTGCTTTATTGAATTAAAAAACATTTAGTACAGTACTAGTACACACATTAAACTTATCTTACATTATTTTTTTACAAACTTGCTCGCAAGCAAGCAAACCAATCCCGCTAAGGTTCTTAGAAAACAGGAAAGACTACTATATTACATAACCATCCATTTCGACACTTCACTCCTCATCATCATCATTGATCACTATCACTCCATCCTCATTCTCCGGAGCACTTGTACCAGTGACATGACTTGCCTCATCCCCACTTTCCATCATGGGTTCATTTTCTTCCGGATCCTCCTCCTTGTTATCCTCTCCACCAGGAACGACCACGGCACCGACATTATCTTCTACAACCAGGGGCTGATGATTGGGATTCATCAGGTTATGTAGCCTATGGACTTCCTCGTGTAGGATTGTATTGTATTGCTCCAGGTGTGTCACATAAAGTTTCAACTCTCGAACACGAGCCCTAGCTTCTGTCTCTGTAACACCTCTGGTGTTTAGCTTGCATTTAGCCTCTGCAAATCACATGCATAAGTATCATCATGCACTAAGCATTCACATGAAATGATAGCATTTTCACATGTGTGTCAGCTTCTTGCTCGCGTAGGTAGCGCACAATCGCTCGGTTCCCGCCGCGCCGCCGTGGATGGAGCCGCCGAGCTCGCGCTCCGACCACCGGCGCTCTCGCTCCTCCTCATTTCCCTCGAATGGCTCCATCATGTTTGCCTTTTCATCACGGTTCTTTTGCGCGCCACACCTCGTCCGCTCGCGACTGGAAATGGCCGCTGGCCGTCGGCGACCACCGCACCGCCGCGGTCCCGGGCGCCGGGATGGCACGGCCGCAGTCACGCACGCTCGTGTTGGGTCGGGACGGCCTTGGGCCGGAGCCCAAGCCGGGCCGGCTCGCCTTTCTTCCCCGCGCGTGTGCTCGGGCCGAAAGCCGTAGCCGGCCGGTTGCTTTTACTGGGCCGGCCCGTTAGCAATAAGAAGAATTGTTTTTCGTTTTTCTTTTTTTTTATTTGGGTAAATAAATGCTTTGGAAAATGGTTGTGTAATCATTTTGGCTCCAAAAATTGTAAAATAAATTTTGATAGAATTCTTAGAACCAGATCTATGATATAAAAATATTGCATGTCAAGTTTGAAATACTTTTCTATAGGGTTTTTAATTAATCACGGAAATTGTTGTTTTCTTGATAAATATGTAATAAATCATAGAAAGCTCAGAAAAATATGGTTTCAATTTTTTTAATCTTTTTTGGGTAATGTACTTTCTAGGAAAATATGTTCCATGCATGTTCTGTAGAAAAATTTTTATATGTAGTACAAGTGCTTATTATTGTTAATAATTGTTATTTTTGATAGAGAGAAAATATGAATAAAACATGCATATAATAATTTTTCTATAGTGATTGTTTATTGTGTAGAATGTAGGAAAAATGCTAAATCTGTTGTTTGATACTTTTCATAGTATAAAGTATTTTTATGCTTATTTTTAGACCTTAGATTGTTATTTTTGTGTAGGCAGTTCTAGTACTCCAAATATAATGAAATTTTTGTGGCATGCTAGATTAGATGCTAGTAAGCTACTGTAATTTTATCAGATTTTTCGATGCTACCAAAAGAAGTATTGCTTTTCAAATATAGTGTCAACAAGGGTTTAATTAACCTTGTTAATGCAAGATTAGTTGATAAGGTTTGCTTTGGTGTATCTTTGAAGCATCTTAGATTTCTAGGGTGACTTGGCATGGTAGAGAATGTTTGTAGTAGTATACGAGTACATGTTCTTGGATGATGTGGACTACCTTGTAGAAGAGTTGTATTCCTACTTTATGCAATAAAGTAAACCTGTTCATCTACATCTCATTCATCATGATCTCTACATGTCATCTCTGCAATGCACCTAGACATGCACACTTATACATTTGCATCATACAGGATCGCAAGAAGTAACTCCGGTAGCAGTTCCCGAGGAGCCAGAAGAGCAGCCCGAGGTGCAAGAGCAGGAGGTGCCCAAAGCCAACGAGGAGGTCGGTGAGGATCTTCCAGACTGTCCCGACCACCGCCTGAGCTCTTTCGAAAGAGGCAAGCCCCGGAGCATTTCTCTCCCGGTTTGCAAATATTTGATTAATGTTTTACTTTAACTGATGCATTACGTTTAGGAGTTGTTTGCAACCGTTGCTGCATTATATCTTGTTTACCCTGTTCTACCATATTCTTGTTACCTTGGTATTTACAGTCAAGAAATGCTTAGCTTGCTTAGACCGGTAGAAGTCAGGTGATTTCCTGTCACCTGCGAGCTATAGGTGGTTACCTGGATCTGCTTGAAAAAGTATGTCATCTTAGAATAACTAAGTGTTAATGTGAAATTGAGACCAGATGGAGACTTGCAGGGTTTCAGACTATAGTGTTTTCCGTCTGTGTCGATTAAGGACCAACCGTTGTTGGGCCTCGAGTCATGTTGAATGCATGCCTTACATTTAGCTGGCCGAATAATGTACCTTTCGACCACGAAGCTGGGAGATTATTCGGACCGAGTGGATTGCCCACAGCGTACTGTACCGGAGCAGGTGTGGTAGGACACAGGGGCGTGATGATAAGGCCAAAGAGCAGTCGGGCGGCCCCCGGGTACATGTGGTTCCTGGCAAACTCGAGACTTTACCTGGATAGTTGACTCGGTGATCAATATCTCACTTTAGCGGGTGAGTGAGGTTTGTGTGAGGAATAAATTACCATCTAGTTAATAATCGATTCGAATCGCCATCGTTCACTGGATAGTGAACACTTGACTTGAGTTACTTCATCGTAGTAATATTGATGGAACACTTGGACAGTTATATGGAATATGACATGATGGAGGTTGTTAATGATCATTGGTTATCATTACCTGTTTAATTACATATTACTCTAGTATAGGTGCAAATGTAGTTGACAGGTTAATAAAGATTTAACTTGATGCAAAGTTTTTGGAAAAAATTCTTGAAATACTAAAAATGTCTTTTTGCAAATGAGTCAGCTACCCCACCATAAAGCCTGTCATGATCCTTGGTGTCAATTTATTTTCGGTTATGTCGGGTAAGTCTAGCTGAGTACCTTCTCGTACTCAGGGCTTTGTTCCCACTTGTTGCAGATGGACAGATGTATTACGGCTACTGTATCAACTGCCTTTATCCTGTGATGGGTGAAGCTTAGGACCATGGGTAGTGGTCATTCCCTACTTCTCGTCTGATGCTTTTGTTGGAGATGATCCTGAGCTGGCACTTTATTTTGAACTCTGTGTGAGTGTGTGTAGTTTGAACTAAATGCTTCCGTTACTTTTATTTGAACTTGGTTTGTAATAACTATGTTTAAACTCCGATGTATTTGCGACACGAACTTTTATGTAATTTGTGATGGTGACCGCTAAACTTATTATGATCTTGGCTGGTATGTAAGTTGGTTTGAAATCCATCGTGATTTCACGGACTACCGGGTTATACGGGCATAAGTTTGCTAAATCGTATGCTTGATGGATGATTTTCTTTCTTAATTTCGTATAATTGGTCGGTTCTATTACAGCTGGCATCAGAGCATGGTTTAGCGTGTTTACTGTTCACAAGTGTATTTAAAACAAAATTATGTTTGAAAAACGTAATTTCCAAACTAAAAGTGTGCCAGTGGTCATATCCTTTATGCCCGGTTAAGGACTCTAGGTGACTTATTTAAGTACTGACTTGGGGTTCTTGCACCATATTTCTCTTTCGTTGCTCATACGGCGTGCTATTGTATGAGTGCCACTTAATTGAGTGGTAATATATAGATCAGCTGCCTCTATGCCTCGGTAAGTGTGAGATGTGAGAGCATGATCGGATACACCGCCGATCTAGGGAGAGTGCTTATATGATACTGGAGTAATTATATGTTCTACGCATGTTTTTACAAAAGTGTCGCATGTGTGGTTGTTCCATCCGTTGAGACGATGCCGTCAATAAGACTATGTTTTGGGTAGTTACTACCGTTGTACGTGTATCTGGGGATTCATGTAGAGCGTGTAGGTAAATTTACTGCTTTCATGCATTCATAGGGAATTGGGCTAAAATGAATTTTTTGCAGGTACATAACAACGTTTCTCATATAGAACGTATTAGTTATGTATATGAGAGATCGCCTGTATGCCACCGAATTCATCGCTAGATATTATTTATTTCATAAGTTTGTGAGAACGTAAGAAACGTACATACATCATATTGCTTGTGTATTTCATTCATGTCATGCATTCCTCCCCTTATAAAGTGATTATCCCCTTTTGATAAAAATTGTATCAACTTAAAATATGTTCTCATCGGGTAATCAAAACTTTTGCTACAGATGGTCCGCACGAAGCAGACTGCCCGTAAGTCCACAGGTGGAAGAGCACCCCGACACCAGTTGGCCCCGTGGGAGCGCCGCAGCACGGACACCTTTCTGAGCGAGTTTGTCATGCCAACCTTGCTTTGGAGAGTGCTCTATGATGTGGGGTACCCGGAGGGTCAGGAGCCGGTGTACTCTTGGAGTGAGAGCCAGTTAGCCGAGGATGGACTTGCAGTAGTGGAGATCACAGTCCCTGCTCTTGGTGATGCTCCAGAGTGGGATAGTTGACACTTGGAGTTTGAGAGACACACTCCGGTTGAGGGTGCAGAGGGAGCAGCTTTTCGTGTCATCAGGGATATAATAAGCAGATTTCCCAACGAGCTGGCAGCAGCCCTAGCTGGCACTTTTCCTAGAGATGATCCTCGCGATGCTATTTGGGTGCAGCCGCAAGAAAGTGCCTTGGTCAGAGGCCCAAACGAAGGACAGTCTAGCGACAACCATGCTATGAGTGCGATGTATGCAGCTATCAGAGCATACCAGGGTCTTGAGTGTACCTATTAGACGTTGACTGGTTTGCGTGATGATGATCGGCTCAAAGCAAGAAAACAGAAGAAGAAGCAGGCACGTGATATAGCTAGTTTGTAGGAGCAGTTGGCTGACATGAGCTTACAGCGAGACCAGGCTCTAGAGAGAGGTGATAGTGCTCTACAGCGGGTGCATACGTTGACTTAGGCCAACAATAATGCAGACCGCATGATTGGACAGTTGGTTCAGGAGAGGAATGAAGCCTGGAACGAGAGAGACCTTCTGAGAGAGAGGGTCGAGGAGCTAGAGGAGTATAACGTCAACTTGCATGAGGAGTTTCACGCGCTCTACAACGGGATTGGCCCGTATGCTCCTCCAGACGCCACCGGTATGGACGTCGACGACGACGAGGACGAGCCTGCAGTTGCACCTGCCGATGACGACGACGTCGCTACTGATGGTAGCGATGGTGACGTCTCCGACCCCGACGATGGCCCCGAGGAGTAGGCTAGTTGCTTTGCGTTAGCTACTAGACCCTGTCACGATGACCTTTCTTTTGGTTTCATGTATCTTGGTGCATCTCGTTTCGAACCTTGAGACTTGGTAGTATGTTGGAACTTGGTTGGTCAGGCGATACCTGAGCGCATAAAGTCCAGTGTATGTATGCTGACAATTTAGTTGTATGGACGTGATGTTTGCATTCGAAGTAATTTAATTAGTGGTGTTGTTTTAATTGGAATGCGATTATTGTGCCTCTGTTTTATTGTATGACTTGTTCTCTCCAATGAATTCAGTACGGCATAATTTTTCATTCACTCACAATTACTACAGCTTCACTTAATCATTACTTGTTGCTGAAATATGCAGATGGCAAACACTCGCCGCGCCACATATGAGGCTGCTGAAACTGGTGGTAATGGTGCCGGGGCAGGTGGGGGTGGTGAAAACAACATCAACCACAATGAGCCACACCCGGAACCACAATTGCCGCCTCCTCCACCGCTCACTACAGAGATATTCTTTGCACAGTTTCTTGGAAGTTAGCGCAATGCCGAGCAATCGCAGAAGAACATGGAAGATTTTCTGCGTACCATTGCCAACAATATTCAACGCTGTAACAACCAAGGTGGTGGATGTAACACCCTAGGCGTTAGGCTTGCATTTTGGGACACTTGCATTGCATGGGCATAAGCATCGTTGTTCAGATATGAGCATGGCACATATGTGGTGTACTAGTGAAACATATGAAACATGCTAGTGCAACATGTGAAACATGTGTTTGGAATGTGCTCGAAACATCTGCAACATCTCCTTGGAACATATACAACATACCTTTGTTAGTTGTGTTTCAATGTATGTATGTTAGATGCTCATGCTTGGTAATGCAAGTGAGTGTTGATGTCACTTCTTCATGTGTCTCGCATCACTTTCTATCTATATTGATCCCTAGAAAAGTTTCATGAACTTTGGAATCAAAAGGTCACATGAAATGATAAGTCATATCCTTCTTAGAATGACGTGATTAAGTGAATGAAATTATAGATCATCAACCAAACTTTGCAACTTTGCCCAAATGACTCTAGATGAACTCTACAACAAAAGTCATGAAGGGTTCATGTTGAGCAAATACCAAGAAAATGCCTCAATTTCCCTAAAACCCTAGTTTAGGATTTATTAAGTTGCTTCTTTGACCAAAGTGAAAGTTTGACTTTTGTACTGAGGTTTGACCTTAAACAAAAGTTGTAGTTCATCTTGTGTAGAACAAACTTTGTTTAATGGTCAAGAGCTAGTTTGGTCTCTAACCTAGTCAAACTGAGGCTCAAAGATTGAACTCAGTGCTGTTTTGAAGCTCCAAAAATCGACTAAGTGTTGGAACTGCAGTTTTGGTTTTCAGTTTTCATAAAGCCATCTTTGGTAAATTTTAGTTTGCAAACCATGCCGAATTTGGCCAGACTTTCTTAAGAAAAGTTGTCATCCTCATATAGCTCTACAATGCTGTGATTTGGTTTAGCTTTTTATTGATCTGTTTGGGAATTAGAGGTGGGGAAAGATAGCAGTTTCAGTCTACTTCAAACTGAAACTTTTGATACAGTTTCAGAGTACGTAACTTTGGAGCCTTGTAGCATGAAAACCATGGTGATCCAGACCAAACATGTATAAGGAAAGTTGGAGGCTACATGTAGCTCTACAACTTTTATTAGTGAAGGTTTTGCTAACACCAAGCGGATTAAGAGTTAGAAGGGGAAGAAGAATGCACTTTCAGTCGGCCTTCAATGGGACTGCAGATTTTGGTTTTGAGGTACCCTCCTTTGGAGCTCAATATCTTCCTATCTGGGCAGATTTAGCTCTTGATCATTAAACCAATATTGTTCACCGTGCAAAGCTCTACAATTTTGTCTCTTGCACCAAGATCAATGGACAACCAGATTAGGAGATGGAGGGGGACAAAAATCAAGTTTCAGTGGTACATTTGAGATAGTATTAGCAGCTCATTAGTTTTGAATCGGAGTCCACAGGGAGGATCATGGCCGACTGGTACAGCGCTTTGTTGCCGCGTGGCCTCCCATGCCCACGCCCGTTCGCCACCTTGCCCTTGCATGCGCTCCAGTAGGAATAGAAACGGCGCGTGGCACTGCCCTCCCTCGGTCTCTCTTGTTCACTCGCTCTCCCGCTGTTCTCTCTCTCGCCCTGCCTCCAGTTCGACATGGCCGAGCAGCCGAGCTACTACGTCGCTCGCAGCCGTCGTCGCTCCCTCCTCCTCTTCCAATACCGGCCGCACTAGCTGCTCCCCACCTTGCGCCACTCATGTAGCGCCCTTACTTGGCCGTTGCCGCGCCAGAGCACGTGCTCGCCATGGCCGCCGCCATGGCCGAGCTGGAGCTTCGGCCGCCGCTGTCGTTCCCGTCTCGGCACCCCACCACAGCCACGGCCGCATACACCTCCGCCTTCGCCTTGCCGCGCTCCACCTCGTGCACACGCTCGCCCGAACCAAGCATCGTCGGAGCGCCCCGCCACCGGAGATGCCGCGGGCTTGGCCGCCGGCGCACGTGGCCAAGCCACCTCGGGCCATCTCGGGCCAAGCCACGGGCACCGGTGGATGCGCCCGGTGATGGAGATGCTTCCACACCACTCCAACGCCACCGACGAGCCCTCTTCCGGCCACAACCGCGAGCTCAGTCACCTCCTCTGTTCAAATTCGCAACCAAGGACTGCATGCAAGAATTTGACTCAAAGCAGGGGCCTAACTGCAATGTCATAGACTCATATGAATAGTGCCTCGAGGGACCTATTTGTAGTGAATCGGGGGAAATTCCTAAAATAGCAAATGAGGACTTTTTGGAATCCTTGTGAAATTCTCTATGCAGTGGATCTATAATATGTCATGTTTTAGTTTAGATTTTTAGCTGTAAAAATAGATCTATGCTTCTAGGTTTTCAATGCTAGTTCTATTTGTCATTTTCATAACTGCAGTTGTAGGGATCCAAATGAAGTGACATTTTTGTGTCATGCTACTCATGTGATGGTTGATGTGTGGTAAAAATTTCATGAATTTTGGTTGTAATATGAGGGAGTTATTGATTCATCTTGCTCTCACATGATTTCTTCCAATAGCCACTTGTGTTTTTCATAGAGGTTTATATATATGTCCAAATGGTTTGAAATTTGTACAGTAAACTATTGGGAGCATATGTAGGCCACTGTAATTTTGGTAGAATTTATTGTGCACCTTTGGTAGGTGTTCATAATTCCACCTAATTATCTAAATAAATTAAGAAAATATATTAAAATAATTTATTTAGCAATGGACACTATATTTTCTGGTGTTCATTAGTTATGTGTGACATGTTGGTAAAATTGTTTTTGTCTAATTATATGTTTGCAACATAAGTTAGTATTTATTTCTTGCAAATGTGGTTTCTGGACAGATCTAGGAACTTAGCAAAGTTCTTCATGATAATATGCTTTGTTGTAAAACTTGTTTATACAAAAGTTGTAGATAATTTATGTATCTAGCTGCTGTTAAAATTTGGTGGAATTTGGCCATGTGGTTTAGGAGTTATAGCTGTTAAAAGTTGGGTTACAGAATTGCTTGCTCTCTGTCTTGTTAGACCAGTTTCTGTGTTTGTGTAAATTCGACATATTAAACTTTGGAATCATGCTGTGATTATTATAAATGAAATGTAGAGAATTTCATAAGCTTACCATAATGCCTTCTTTCAAGTCATTTGGAGTTGTAGATCTCCAGTTATGATTAAATTACTTAGTTACTGTTCTGATGCCCAGAAAGTTGCAAATTCTAGTCTAGTGCTTTGATTAACTTTGCCATGCTAGTGTGTTGAAGTGTGACTCATATCTTTGATGGTACTTGGGTTAGTATCCTGTGATCTTATGAGGCTTGTGTCTTGATTGATGTGCTTACCATCTTCTATGTTATGCCTTAAGTGAGGATCTAGTTAATTAGCTCTAGGTGCTTATAAGAACTGTGGTATGCTTGTATGATTACTTTGTTTATTGCATTCTATGTATTCATACATATGCATGGTTACATCTCATATAGGTACGTTAGCAGAAATGCGTGAAGGACCTGATGTGGAGCCAAACCCGAAGATGGTGTTGGTGGACCTATCTCGGAGATGGAAGGATCGGACAAGTGCTTGAATGAGGGAATGCTCGCCAGGCGGGTTTCATTTGACATACTCTAACTTGAGTCGGATCCCAGGCAAGCCTCGGAGCATTATAAGCCTCCTACCTTTAAAGCAATTAATTCTATATATGTTATAAGTATTGTTGCATTAAATGGTAGGAGTTAGTTGAAAATAATTGCTGCATTATATCATTCCTTGTCCAGATATATGAATCCTTGAATCCTACATAGACTAGGATCGAGTAGATGTTTAGCCCTGCCTTAAGCGGTAGAAGTCAGGTGATTTCCTGTCACCTGCGAGATGTAGGGATATTCATATATGGCACGGTTGACTATAATTGCTATCGTGGGAATGGAACCATGTGTTAATAAAATGAAATGAGACCGGGCGGGATGACGATAGTGAAGCAACAAGGCATGGAGGTCTTGGGTGTGGATTTATCCCCGTCTGAGTCGTTTAAGGACCAATTCGCTGTACGTCCTTGAGTCATGTTGAACGCAGTCTAACACTTAGTTGGCCAAATAAGTCGTTCCGACCGTGAAGCCGAGTAATGCGGTTCAGGCCTGGAGTCGAATGGTAGGTCGCATCTTGGAGGAGAGTAATGTTATGCTTGGGGACATTGGCATGAGACCAAGGGGGGTTAGAGTCCCTAGCACCTGGCAGAGTGTCACCCTTGGGGATGCGGCATCATTCGAACTCGTGGCTCCTGAATTGTACGAAAGGTGGCTTGTGCGACCCTGGCAGGGGCCTGCGCGGTGAGTGTTAGAAATACCCCTCCAACTGGATAGGAATTCGATTCAAATCGCCGTCGCTCCCGGTTAGTGATCACTTGACTTGAGCACGGCAACGTAGATTCCATTAAATTGAACTGATGGTTAATTGGATAACAATGGAAATGTTGCCTCAATTTATACCTGCTATGGTTAATATTGTTTGCTCCTAATAAAGTGAGTGCTCTAGTACAGGTTCTAATATAGATGATAGGTTAATAATAATTAACTTGATGCTTAAGCATTAATGATTACTTATCCATATTAAGCTTTTATGCAAAATGTTGTCAAGCTAGCCCACTTCATATCAGCCTTGCATGATCCTTGGTGTCACCTTATTTCTGGTTTCTGACGGGTAAGACTAGCTGAGTGCCTTCTTGTACTCAGGGTTTTTTTCCAACTTGTTACAGGTTGTGATGTATCATGACGACTGCAAGAGTTGGTTGGCTCCTGCCTTTGTGGCGGAGTGTGATCACGGGCATGATCCTTCTTATTCATCTTGTCTCTAATGCTTTTGTTGGAAGTCGACCTTGGTACTGGCATGTATTTAAAATCAGAGAAATGTTAGTTTTCAATTACTTTGCTTTCGCTACTTTTCAATTTAAGTTGTAATAACTATGTTGAACTCCGATGTATATTGAACTACTTGTGAAATGGAGGTAACATGTGACTTGTTATGTTGAATCACTACGATCTTGGCTTATATGTTGGTTGGTTTGAAATCCCTCGTGATTTCATTGGACTACCAGAGTTATATGGGCTCAAGTGCGAGAATTTGATCACTTCGGTGATTGTTTTTGTACTTGTGCTCTTATAATTTGGACGGTTCCATGACAGTGGCAATGGGGTGAATCAGTACAGCAACTTCAAGGATTTCATGGACACCAGACCACCAATTTTCAAGGAAGCAACAGAGACACTTGACGCTGAAGAATGGATCAACACCATGGAAGATAAGTTCCGTGTGTTGAGGCTGACTGAAGTACTGAAGACAGAATATGCTGCACATCAGTTACAAGGACCAGCAGGGATGTGGTGGAAGCATCATCGCACCACCTTCCCTCCAAATGTCCAGATCTCATGGAGAGAGTTCATTGAAGCCTTCCATGGAGTTTATATTCCACCAGGACAGGTTGAGATGAAGTTGGAAGAGTTCTTGGCTTTAAATCAGGGCACCAAAACCGTGACACAGTATTTGCATGCCTTCAACAACTTATGTCGTTATGCCCCCGACATGGTTGACACAGATGCTAAGAGAATTGCTAGTTTCAAGAGAGGGTTAAGTCCAAAGATGATGAAGCATGTGGGTACCAATACCCACGCCAGATTCAATGACTTCATCAGTGATTGTCTAAAACAAGAGAAGAATAACAACGCGTACACTGCATCCAAGACTCGTAAGAGGGCCTTTGAGTCAGGACCATCATAGCCAAGAGTTCTCACTGCTAATCATTCTGCCTATCGTCTGCCTGCACCAGGTGTAAGATTTAGGCCACCACAGCATAGAACCCAGAACTACAAGGGACCGCAAAAGTCGTACAAGATGGTTGTGCCGCCAGCAAAGACAACCGCTACTGCGGGACAGGGCAACTCTAAGGGAGCTATAGGATCTACTGGTATAGTGAGGGGACCATTCTACAATTGTGATTAGCCAGGCCACTTTTCAAAGTTCTGTCCTTACCCGCCCAGAAAGAAGCAACCGACCTACACTGCTCGGGTACACCACACCACCATGGATGAGATTCCTGAGGGAGAACCCGTAACCGCTAGTAAGTTTCCTGTTAACCAACACCCTGCAGTTGTTCTATTTGATTCTGGATCATCACATTCTTTCATGAGTCAAGCATTTGCACGAAAACATGAACAACTATACACAGATTTGAGTTATGGTTACCGCATAAGTTCGGCAGGGGCTGATGTTTTAACCAATCAGATGGTTAGAGGGGCAACCCTTGAATTAGGTAGTCAAAAGTTTTGAGTGAACTTGATAGTTATGCCTGGACTAGTTCTGGATGTCATCATAGGGATGAATTGGATGAAGGATTAGGGAGCAGTTATAGATACAGTAAGTCGGGTACTTACCCTTAAGGATCCCCAGGGTGAGGGTACTTTTCGAGTACCATTGCCCAGAAGAATAGACCTTGTGAGTGTGACATGTGCTATGGAAGTCATTCCTATTCATCAAATTCCGGTAGTATGTGAGTTTCCGGATGTGTTCCCAGATGAGTTACCTGGTCTTCCGCCAGATAGGGATGTTGAGTTTAGAATTGAGTTGATCCCCGGGACAGCTCCAATTTCAAGGAGACCTTATCGGATGCCTCTAGATGAGTTAGCTGAACTGAAGAAGCAACTAGAGGAATTGTTGAAAAGGGGGTTTATCCGGCCAAGTAAGTCTGAATGGGGATGTCCTGCCTTGTTTGTGAAGAAAAAGAAAGAGGGTACTTTGAGAATGTGTGTGGATTATAGGCCTCTTAATGTTGTAACTATTAAGAATAAGTATCCCTTGCCTCATATTGATGTTTTGTTCGATCAGTTAGCCAAAGCCAGAGTGTTCTCCAAGATAGATTTAAGATCGGGTTACCATCAGATAAAGATTAGGCCACAAGATATACCGAAAACCGCCTTTTCCACCAAATACGGATTGTACGAGTATATTGTTATGTCTTTTGGCTTAACAAATGCTCCTGCATACTTTATGTATCTGATGAATACAGTTTTCATGCCAGAATTGGACAAGTTTATGGTTGTGTTCATTGATGACATTCTAGTGTACTCCGAGAACGAGAAGGATCATGAAGAGCATCTGAGAATTGTCTTGACCAGACTTAGAGATCATAAGTTGTATGCTAAGTTTAACAAGTGTGAATTTTGGTTGAAGAAAGTTCCTTTCCTTGGTCACATTCTATCAGAAAATGGAGTTTCAGTAGATCCAAGTAAAGTGCAAGAAGTTATGGACTGGAAGACACCAACCATAGTTTCGGAAGTTAGAAGTTTCTTAGGATTAGCTGGTTACTATCACCGTTTTATACTAGATTTCTCGAAGATTGCTAAGCCAATGACAAGTCTGCTACAAAAAGATCACAAGTTTGTGTGGACAGAGGAGTGTGAGACAGCTTTCCACACCTTGCGGAAACTGTTGACCACTGCTCTAGTTCTAGCGCAACCAGACATTGAGAAACCTTTTGATGTGTTTTGCGATGCATCAAAAACAGGATTAGGCTGTGTTCTTATGCAAGAAGGAAGAGTCATTGCTTATGCCTCCCTCTAGTTGAGAAAGCATGAGATCAACTATCCGACACATGATCCTGAACTTGCTACCGTAGTACATGCATTAAAAATTTGGAGACATTACTTACTTGGTAATGTGTGCAATATCTTCACCGATCATAAGAGTCTCAAGTATATTTTCATCCAACCAGAGTTGAACATGAGACAATGAAGATAGTTAGAATTGATCAAAGATTACAACTTGAATGTGCAGTATCATCCTGGAAAGGCCAATGTAGTGGCAGATGCTTTGAGTAGAAAGTCACATTGCCTGAATGCGCAACCTTTGCTCGAAGATGGTTTTGATCTGATGCACCCTACCGTGTTACATAGTATTTAGATTAGTTGCTCTTTGGAGAGTAAGATAATAGAAGGCCAGAAAACTGATAAAGGGATATTCCACATCAAAGAGAAAATTAAAGAAGAACCATCCAAGCACTTTAGAGTGGATGAACAGGACGTGTTATGGTTTGACGACCGTCTTGTTGTTCCCAAGGATTGGGAGCTTAAGAATAAACTTATGGATGAGGCTCACCTTTCTAAGCTATCTATCCATCCTGGAAGTAGCAAGATGTACCAAGAACTGAGACCTCGTTATTGGTGGACAAAAATGAAGAAAGAGATTTCAGCCTATGTGGCTAGATGTGACATATATTATAGGGTGAAAGCCATTCATATGAGACATACCAGATTGTTGCAACCTTTGTTCGTACCTAGTTGGAAGTGGGATGATATAAGTATGGATTTCATCACAGGTTTGTCCACTACTCAGAAAGGCCATGATTCGATTTGGGTAATCGTGGATCGTCTTACAAAGACAGCTCACTTTTTACCTGTCAAGACAGATTATCGATCACCTCAATATGCCGAGAAGTATATTGCTGAGATTGTGAGATTGCATGGCATATCGAAGACTATAGTGTCTAACAGAGGGTCACAATTCACTGCTCACTTTTGGGAACACTTGCATAAAGGATTGGGAACTAGTTTGATCCGTAGTACTGTCTATCATCCTCAGACAGATGGTCAGATCGAAAGAGTTAATGCTATTCTGGAGGATATGTTGAGAGCATGTGTGTTGTCTTCTAGGGGTTCATGGGAGTCATGGTTACCCTTGGCAGAATTTGCTTACAATAATAGTTATTAAGAAAGTATCAAAATGGCACCCTTTGAAGTTTTGTATGGCAGAAAGTGTAGAACACCACTAAACTGGATCGAGTCAGGAGAAAGAAGATATTATGGTATTGACTTTATAGAAAAAGCCAAGAAGAAATTTCATATCATTTAGCAAAATATGAAAGCAGCTCAATCACGTCAGAAAAGCTATGCGGATAGAAGGAGGAGACCGCTTGTGTTCGAAGTTGGTGACTATGTTTATCTGAAAGTCACGCCAATGAAGAAGAAACGGTTTGGAGTACGCAGAAAGCTTGCCGCCAGATTTGTGGGACCCTACAAGATCTTGGAAAGAAAGGGTCCAGTAGCTTATAAGTTAGAGTTACCTGAGACAATGGGTGCTATATTCCTAGTTTTTTATGTATCGCATCTCAAGAAGTGTTTGCGCGTTCTAGAGGAAAGAATCGAACCCCGAGGCATAAAGCTCAAGTCAGATTTGGTATATCGTGAGCAACCAGTTCAAGTTTTGGACTCTAAAGAGAGGGCTACTCAAAACAGTGTGGTGAAAACATATAAGATACAGTGGAGCCATCATGACGAAGGGGATGCAACTTAGGAAACGGGTGAATATCTACAAAAAGCATATGAGGATTTTTATAACAAATGGTTCGTAACCCAAATCTCGGGACGAGATTTTTATAAGGGGGGAGGGCTGTAACACCTCTGGTGTTTAGCTTGCATTTAGCCTCTGCAAATCACATGCATAAGTATTATCATGCACTAAGCATTCACATGAAATGATAGCATTTTCACATGTGTGTTAGCTTCTTGTGTTAAGTAGAAATGTCAGGATCCTGCTTATTATATTTAATGCCATGCTTGTTTGTTAATTCTAATAGTTCACTAATGTTTTGGAGCCATTTTGGAGCAAAGTTTATTTTGAAAATATATCTAAATTATGCTTTTAAAAATAAGTTTAGAAATTTGGTTTCTCTTTAAAGAATTGACTTTAAATCCCTATCTCAAAAACTAGTGAGATTTTGATTTGGGTCCTTTTGGCAAAATTGTAAATCTAAAAATCTAGAACAACTTCTATTTTTGGACCATCTAGAGAAAACGTCGTTTACTTGCTAAAAATTTGATTTGGGGCTGTGTTTGGAAAAATAGAATTTGAAAACATAAATGAAAATCCTTTTCCTCGTCTTAGTGGGCTTCGGCCTCACTTCTTGGCCCGTGGCCGATTCGGCCCGGCCTGCGCCGCACGCCCCCCTCCCCCCGCGCTCCCGCTCTGCTCTTGGGCCGGCCCATTCGCGTCGCAACGCGCGAGCCGCGTGGCGGCCATGCGACGACGAGCTCGCCACGCGACACACCGACCTGCCGTTCCGACCGGCTTCGCCCGCCTTCAAAGCACCTCTGTCCGAGCCTCTCTCCACTCTCGCTCTCTTTTCCCTCTCGCTCTCCTGTTTCAAAATCCCGAGCGGGAGGACCCCTCGCCACCGTGAGCCCTCGCCTCCGCCACCGCGTTCCGACGACGGCAAGCCACCGCCGTCCGATTGCCTGCGCACAGTGCTCCGCCACCTTCTCCTCTCCTCTGAACAAGCGTCAGCGGCTCCTTGCTCGCGTAGGTAGGGCACAATCGCTCGGTTCCTGCCGCGCCGCCGTGGACGGAGCCGTCGAGCTCGCGCTCCGACCACCGGTGCTCTCGCTCCTCCTCATTTCCCTCGAATGGCTCCATCATGTTTGCCTTTTCATCGTGGTTCTTTTGCGCGCCACACCTCGTCCGCTCGCGACCGGAAACGGCCGCTGGCCGTCGGTGGCCACCGCACCGCCGCGGTCCCGGGCGCCAGGATGGCACGGTCGCGGTCACGCCCGCCCGTGTTGGGTCGGGACGGCCTTGGGCCGGAGCCCAAACCGGGCCGGCTCGCCTTCCTTCCCCGCGCGCGTGCTCGGGCCGAAAGTCGTAGCCGGCCGGTTGGCTTCACTGGGCCGGCCCATTAGCAATAAGAAGAATTGTTTTTTATTTTTCTTTTATTATTTGGGGAAATAAATGCTTTGGAAAATCGTTGTGTAATCATTTTGGCTCTAAAAATTATGAAATAAATTTTGGTAGACTTCTTAGAACCAGATCTATGATGTAAAAATATTGCATGTCAAGTTTGAAATACTTTTATGTAGGGTTTTTAATTAATCACTGAAATTGTTGTTTTCTTGATAAATATGTAATAAATCAAAGAAAGCTCAGAAAAATATGGTTTTAATTTTGTTAATCTTTTTGGGTAATATACTTTCTAGGAAAATATGTTCCATGCATGTTCTATGGAAAAATTTTTATGTGTAGTACAAGTGCTTATTATTGTTAATAATTATTATTTTTGATAGAGAGAAAAATATGAATAAAACATACATATAATAATTTTTCTATATTGATTGTTTATTGTGTAGAATGTAGAAAAAATGCTAAATCTGTTGTTTGATACTTTTCATAGTATAAAGTATTTTTATGCTCATTTTTAGGTCTTAGATTGTTATTTTTGTGTAGGCAGTTCTAGTACTCCAAATATAATGAAATTTTTGTGGCATGCTAGATTAGATGCTAGTAAGCTACTGTAATTTGATCAGATTTTTCTATGCTACCAAAAGAAGTATTACTTTTCAAACATAGTGTCAACTAGGAATTAATTAACCTTGTTAATGCAAGATTAGTTGATAAGGTTTGCTTTGGTGTATCTTTGAAGCATCTTAGATTTCTGGGATGACTTGGCATGGTAGAGAATGTTTGTAGTAGTATACGAGTACATATTCTTGGATGATGTGGACTACCTTGTAGAAGAGTTGTGTTCATACTTTATGCAATAAAGTAAACCTGTTCATCTACATCTCATTCATCATGATCTCTACATGTCATCTCTACAATGCACCTAGGCATGAGCACTTATATATTTGTATCATACAGGATCACAAGAAGTAACTCCGGTAGCAGTTCCTGAGGAGCTAGAAGAGCAGCCCGAGGTGCAAGAGCAGGAGGTGCCCGAAGCCGACGAGGAGGTCGGTAAGGATCTTCCAGACTGTCCCGACCACCGCCCGAGCTCTTTCAAAAGAGGCAAGCCCCAGAGCATTTCTCTCCCGATTTGCAAATATTTGATTAATGTTTTACTTTAACTGATGCATTACATTTATGAGTTGTTTGCAACCGTTGCTGCATTATACCTTGTTTATCCTGTTCTACCATATCCTTGTTACCTTGGTATTCGCAGTCAAGAAATGCTTAGCTTGCTTAGACCGGTAGAAGTCGGATGATTTCCTGTCACCTGCGAGCTATAGGTGGTTACCTGGATCTGCTTGAAAAAGTATGTCATCTTAGAATAACTAAGTGTTAATGTGAAATTGAGACCGGACGGAGACTTGCAGGGTTTTAGACTGTAGTATTTTCCGTCTGTGTCGATTAAGGACCAACCGTTATTGGGCCTTGAGTCATGTTGAACGCATGCCTTACATTTAGCTGGCCAAATAATGCACCTTTCGACCGCGAAGCTGGGAGATTATTCGGGCCGAGTGGATTGCCCACAGCGCACTGTACCGGAGCAGGTGTGGTAGGACACGGGGGCGCGATGATAATGCCAAAGAGCAGTCGGGCGGTCCCTAGGTACATGTGGTTCCTGGCAAACACGAGACTTTACCTGGATAGTTGACTCGGTGACCAATATCTCACTTTAGCGGGTGAGTGAGGTTTGTGTGAGAAATAAATTACCAGCTGGTTAATAATCGATTCGAATCGCCATCGTTCACTGGATAGTGAACACTTGACTTGAGTTACTTCATCGTAGTAATATTGATGGAACACTTGGACATTTATATGGAATATGACATGATGGAGATTGTTAATGATCATTGGTTATCATTACCTGTTTAATTACATGTTACTCTAGTACAGGTGCAAATATAGTTGACAGGTTAATAAAGATTTAACTTGATGCAAAGTTTCTGGAAAAGATTCTTGAAATACTAAAAATGCCTTTTTTGCAAATGAGTCAGCTACCCCACCATAAAGCATGTCATGATCCTTGGTGTCAATTTATTTTTGGTTATGTCGGGTAAGTCTAGCTGAGTACCTTCTCGTACTCAGGGCTTTGTTCCCACTTGTTGTAGATGGGCAGATGTATTACGGCTACTGTATCAACTACCTTTACCCTGCGATAGGTGAAGCTTAGGACCATGGGCAGTGGTCATTCCATACTTCTCGTCTGATACTTTTGTTGGAGATGATACTAAGCTGGCACTTTATTTCGAGATCTGTGTGAGTGTGTGTGGTTTGAACTAAATGCTTCCGCTACTTTTATTTGAACATGGTTTGTAATAACTCTGTTTAAACTCTGATGTATTTGCGACGTGAACTTTTATGTAATTTGTGATGGTGATCGCTAAACTTATTACGATCTTGGCTGGTATGTAAGTTGGTTTGAAATCCGTCGTAATTTCACGGACTACCTGGTTATACGGGCTTAAGTTTGCTAAATCGTCTGCTTGATGGATGATTTTCTTACTTAATTTCGTATAATTGGTCGGTTCTATTACAATCTCCTTTTCCAGGGACTCGTTCTGGCACTGCTTCTAAAAATGCATGTTGCGCTTTAGTCGCTTTATCTCTGACGTAAGCCTTGCGACCTCTGCTTGTGAATCCGAGTTCTGATTGCGACTACTGCTCACTCCATCACCTCTGGTTGCCAACTGATCACGTGGCACTCCTTGCGGACCAGTTTTCTCACGAGGAATCATCTTCACACGTGCCATCCTGAAGCAAGACAGAATTAGAAAGATGAGGACATATGGGAGGGATCTGAAGGTTAGCATGAACACGATTGAACCTTACTTAACCCAAACCACTTTAAAAGGGAAGGTAACTTAAGCAGGTTAATTAAACATGATGCATGCATCGTACTTACGAACTAACAGAAAAGTTTAAGTAATACATGCAATAACATTTGTAACATAGGGCAATATAACATGATACTTCACTACGAAGCTTTCAAATATGATCTAAGGAACTACAAAGAGTAGATTGGGATAAGCCAAAAGCAATTTGGACCAAAATATCAATATTAGGTTTGTTCGATCCAAATCATTTTGAAGTTTTACAAAGTAATACTACAATAACTCCAGTAATTATGCTCTGATACTAGCTATCACAGAACCTCCTAATTATGATGTCCCACATGTACCTGTCATCGTCATAATGACCTCTGACAGCCGTACTTATGTTCCTCATAACTTAAAGGCTTGTTTTCCTCCGAACAGGATCCAATCAAAGGAGTATTGCAATATTACAACAATTTATTCAAAATATCATCAGAGTAAAGTAGCGGAAGTCTTATAATAACTTAAGTTTACAAACCACAGTTTCTAAACTTCCAACCTTAAGTAGCATTATTACAAACCGGTAGTAGGGAAGTATCAGTAGTAACTTTATTACAAACACACAAACGAAGTGCCTTGCCTAGAGGCCACACAGTCTACTCGTCGTCACTTTCTTCAGCCACAACGGTCATGCAACAAGGCTCAAAGCAGACTTGTTTATGAACCGCACCTGCAACAAGGGGTTTAACAAACCCTGAGTACAAGAGTACTCAACAAGACTTACCCGACTAAGAAAAATACTCCAAGGGCATGCTAGTTTTAGGGAATCAAGGTACGGGTATTCAAGAATCAAAATTTTTTTTGCAGAAAAGCTTACTAAAGTAAGTCCTTACCTTCAATATTTTACTTTTACCATTGATGATTTATTAACCAATTCTAAGTGATCCTAATCTAGATCAAAGTAATTCTCATCAAGACCTTTCTCATTCTCTTTCAATTCCAGTTCTTAACTATGATGTTGGTGCAAGGCCAAGACTCCTTTCTCGTGGAACAATGATGATTCGAACCGCTTCATTTACCCAGCTGGGGATTCCTAACCACACGACATATGTAGAACCGAATCTTGCATATATCAACTCTTACCCGAGTAACCCAAAACCAGAACGTGTCCATCACCACCTGAGAGCACAGTACTCCTCGAACCGGCCCAATTCTAGCCCTGAGGGTACACGCTCTCTCGCCATCTCTCCACTCCCAGTGCGAGGTTAGACGTTCTCGTAATGGATTAGTCGAAGTAAGTCTTATCCGACATGGGTACATGGCCAGTACTAATAAAAACTCCATGACACGAGAGCCAACAACGTACGGTCCTTAACTGATAAGGTGGAAACACTACATTGAGACTCCTTTTCCAATGCAAGTTAGCAGTGGTTAAACCACCCGCCCGATCTTACAAGTTCATTCCCATATTTCAATATTCATTAAGTATGACATCATGGCCATGTAAATATTCGTTTAAAAAGCTTAACTCATAAGTATAACGAAGCATACTACGCATTTTCAGTAAAACAGGTATCAAGGTTGATATCGCAATAAACAAGGATGACAATACAGCAATTGGATTACCACTCAACTCCTAAGTACTTAATGTAGTAAACCATAGTATAAATAATAAATATTTGTAAAACTCAAGGTAGGGTTTAAATGCACCGGGGCTTGCCTTGCTCTAACGAGATGGCTAACTCGGGCTCAAAGACTCCGACTTCCAGTCCGGAACCAGCCGAAGACAGCTCTTCTTCGGAAACGTCAACTTCTTCGAAAGCGGGAACTACGCGAGCATATAACATGTTTCAACATGATGAGGTGATAAACATGATGCTTGATGATGATATGCCACGGTTTATGACTTGAGTACAACTTTCCTTCGTGGTACAGTCGCAAACCAGTAAAACCTACTAACTAATAGCGATAACTTAAGCGACACTAACGTTTCTTACCAAACATGTTACTAACGAGCTCAATCATGAAATTAAGGCACCAAAGATCACCAAGAAATAGTGACCCAAGGTCATCACTCAATCAAAAAGGGCACACAACACTTAAAGTTATCAATTTAACATTTATTTAAACATTTAATTAATTAGGGCATAATTAATATTAGATCAAACTTCATCTAAATGACCTTAAACTTTTTCTATGGATTAATCATGGCCTAAAACAGTGTCAAAATAAATTTCATGATTTTTGGATTAATATTTTAATTACTAAAATTCATGGAAATTGTATTTAATATTTAATTGAACTAATTAAATAACTTGCAAAAAGTAACCAAATTTAGCATTTAATATTTTTCCTAATTAGTTTATACCTTGAAAAGCTTACACACAAAATTTTCACTAGTTTATACCCGCGCTCCCTCTCTCTCGCTGACGGCTCGTCCCCACCTGTCATCCCCTTCCTCCGCTCTCTCTCGCTCTCTCCCGCGACCCGGCCATGTCCGCACGGCCGCCGGCCGGCGATCATGACGTCGGTCGCCCAACTAACTTGACCAAAACGATCTACACCACCCCGCAAACCCACTATGCCATACTACAACTAAGTTCGAGCTCCGGCGACCGCTCACCGACGACGATGGCAGACCACGGTCGACGGTGAGCCATGAAAACGCGTCCCCGATGGAGTAGTGACTAAATTAACACGAGGAAAACGTTCAGGGGCTCACAGCGATCATGATGGTGCTCTCAGTGATGACAGAGATGAACTGGAGTGGCCTGGCCACGTGAGGGCGGTGGTGGCGGTGCTCTGACCGGACGCAGGGAAGACGGCGGCTATCCGGGCACTTCGGGCAGTAGAGGTGGGTGTGAGTGGTTGGGGAGATGCGCGGGAGCGAGGCGGTTGTGGTGAAGCGTTTTGCGTGGCTGGAGGTGGCTCGACGGAGGCGACGGCGAGCGGCGGAGCTGCAGTGGTGGTGGAAATGGAGAAAAGAAAAAAATATGCCGGTGACGGTGCTCTCCTTTTATAGGGTGACAAACGCGACCTCAAGATGACGTGTGGCTCGTCGCGAACTCACTGAAGCCAATGCTGGCGGTCGAAGGCGCGCCTGGAAGCTGGCCGAAGGCCACGACGGCTGGCCGGCGCCCATGCCGCGCGGTGCCCTGCTCTGATTCGCCGAGTACTGTAGCTCCCCCCCAATTTTACAATTTCAAACTGTTTATCAAATTACTCCCAAATTCATGTAGCAACTTGAAAAATTCCCAAAATATAAAATCTTTAGAATTTCAAGATCTACAAGTTTTGTATTGAACACTTTTTCAAATTTGAACTGGATTTTGAAATTTGAGTTTAAAATCAAAAGGGGACACTTTTTGGAAATTTGGTAATTTAGAAATTACTTTAGATTTTGTATTGAAACTTCAAAAACTCCAAACACCAAAGTTGTACATCTAGCCAAGACCTACAACTTTGCTATTAAAACCATTTTCAAATTCTGCCTCCATTTTGAAATTTGAGTTTAGGGATAAAAAGGGGTCAAATTTGAAATTTGCTTATTTTCAAAATTGCTCCACATTTTACACTAAAACTTTGAAAACTTAAAACACCAAAGTTGTAGCCCTTGAAAAGTTCTACAAACTTGGTTTTAAACGTTTTCCCAAATTTTGCTTAGATTTTGAATTATTTCAAAAGGGGTAAAACCAGGGTTTTGAATTTTAGGGTTTTCGGAGGAATTTCCATTTGAAATTTGTTGCTACCTTAATTGGTGATTATTTAATGATCAAAACATCACCCAAGTGCATCATTGAGTCAATTATCACATAGTTGACCAAATGCCACTCTTGGTTGACCAATTTAGCTTTTGAGAATCTTTTAATAATTTCCCCAAATTTGAATTCAAATTCGAATCGGAAAACTCGCGACAAGTTTTGGATTTCAACTCAAACTCAAACTTGGAGCTTCATTTTATGTGTTGAACTTGAGTTCATACCCTACACTTGACACTAGTGTGTAACATAGTCACACACCTCAAATTACGTAGGGCATGGACTAAGTATTTGCGGTGGCATTCAAAATTAGGGTTTTCGGTTCGAATCACACCACTAAGAAGCACATCCAACCTAGAAAGGTAAACTCATTTTAGTTAATGCATAATAGGGTTGACCTAATCATGGATGCTTTGCGATGTAATATGATGACATGGCAGATTAATTAGCAACCATAACACCCGAGGTGTTACAAGAATCAATGCTTGAGCCTACCTTCGCACACCTCCGTTACTCTTTAGGAGGCATCTGCCCCAGATAAACTACCCACATCGTAGTGATCAGTGCGGCGGTTAGGCATCCTTAGACAAAAGAGTGGTTTTTCAGAATTGGTTGTTGTGTGTCACCACCTCCCACCTATCCTACACATTCGATCGAGGTTGTCACTATGTTGTTGTCGTTAAACATGTTGATAGTAGATTGATATTCTTTCCCCAGCGGAGTTGTCAAAAGGGTCGGTAAGGCCACCTAGAAAGCCACTAAATCTTATCGGGAGTCGCTTCGAACAATAGGGGGTGAAAAAGTTAGGTAAAAAGGTAGTAGATTGTTTTTTTTACGATTTGATGTTGGATTTCTCAATCAGCCGTGACCCTCCGATATATATAGAGGGGTTGATCTTATCCTAGTAGAAAACATATCCAAGAGGTGTTTTGCAAGTTTTTTATGTCAAACACACAAGCCGAGATCGAGTTGGACTTGAACCGGTCTCGGACCAGAAAAGCGACTTATCCGAATCTTGAAACCGGCTAACCTCGGGGCTAGGAAGGTTTGGAATCTAGCTAGACCGGTTTTGGCACATTGAGCCCAAAACATTCTTTCTTTGCTTAGGCTTCAAACATGATGATCCATTGTTTTTAATCGCCTTGATGTCTAAAATCTCGTGGTAAACTAGATTTTTTCGCTGCCAACATGGTGTATCGCGTGTCATCGTATTCAATGTCCATAATTGTATGAGCAACATAGATGATATTTAGTACTCCCCGATATTGTTAATTCAGGTCGTTTTCAACAGCGACACGGTCTCCAAAGCATAATTTTGATTTCTTATTTTTATAAAAATATTTATTGAAAAGTGATATATGTATATTTTTATAAAAGTACTTTTCAAGACAAGTCTATTCATATGGTTTTTACATTTCCAAACACAATAACTTAAAAGTTATTCATGATTTATATTTTCAATGTTTGACTCAAGTCTTATCCAAACAACTTGAATTATCAGTATGAAGAGAGTATTTTTATATATACTGTATCTTACTATGTAAATTTATTCTAAAAATAACTTATTTTATGGCTACTTTGAATTTTGATAACTACTCCCTATGTTTCAAATTATAACTCACTTTGATTTTTTTTTGTTACATTCATTTTGCTATATATCTAGATACTCCCTCTGTCCTACAACGTACTGAATGTCCAGGTTCACTCACCAGCAAATGAATCTGGACAAGGCAACGTGCACGTTCACAGAATGTTGGCTGCAGGACATTGATGCCTACAACGACTTTAACTGTGGGACGGGCGTAGCAAAATGGATGAAAAAATAGTCAACGATACTTATAATTTACGAGATCACAGTCAGAGTAACTCAGTAATTCTCTCGAGTGATATATAGACACACACGGACACACCTACACACATTTTACCCTTCAATTTTTTGAGTTGGTTATCTCAGAGAGGGCCTATCCGGGTTCCGGGCTGCGTCTCTCCACGGCGGCGTGCGAAGCCGCGTCGCCGAAGGGCGAAGAGAGCAGACGGATCAAGAGGCTGGAGGTGGAGGCAGGCACAGCCTGGCCCGGAGCCGTCCGTCGTGGGTCGTGGCGCCTACTCCACCCCACACCACCCATGTCCTCCGCCTCGTGCCTCGCCCCTCCCGCTCCAAGGTTCCGGGTTCGGCTCCCACCTCTCTCCGCCGCGAGGCCGTCACTCGGCTTCGGGCCTCGGTGTGCGGCTCCAGCGAAGGTACGTCTCTCTGTCCACTCGATTCTACCTGCTTGCGCATATGGGTGGGTGGGGGCGGGGCAGCTAAACCTTCGTTCAGCAGTACATAATTTGCCCTCTTCTGTTGCTTGGATTTGTTGAATTTTGCATTTCCCTGCTTAAATCTGGGCTTTAGACGTCCATTTTTGTTGCGCGTGCTGACTGATCACAGGTTTGAGTTCTGAATTGGTTAAAGAAACCCGTATACTGTGGTGATCAGTGTATCCAGTTCGTTCTAGGAACTGCAATGTTGCTCATCACCTGACTATGTTCTATGCTTAATCTGTTACTCCTGGGCTTTTTTTTTTTTTGTCTTTGGAATAATCCGGAGCTTCTTTTCTCTTTCTTTTGAGCTTTTAGGGATGCACACTGTGGCACGTCTCATGCTTCAGAAATGATCAGGATGGACCAACAACATCTGACGAAGGTGATGGCTTCAAGTATGTTGCCCAATCACAGAGCTCCGGTGGTGTAGAGGTGAAAGAGGAAGAGGTGAGTAGCTCAAATGAGGAGCAGGTGCAGAATTTCAAGGACAGGGATTGGTTCCTGCAACTGCAGAAGGCAAGTTTGATTTGCTTGACTTGTTTGTAATTTGTACTCTAGTAAATTTGGACATGGAATGTACTACTTGGATGGGATGCTTGAGAGAAAAAGTATGACATCATTCTTTAGGATAAAACAAAGCTAAAACTACTGCATAACTGGATTGTCGACTTATATTACCTTGATTGTCTGATAATTTCATGTAAGAAACTGAAATGAAAACTATTGTCATAATTATAAAACTTCTAGAGAATATGTACAACTGTTTTCATATGGCAATTTGCATGCTGTGTTAAATTTGTAACTATTAATCAGGACATATCACAAAATTGTATGTGTTTATATATTAGCAAAGATAGCAGCATTTGGCCACCCAACACAACAATTGTTTGCTATTCTAAGTGTTTAACTGACCAAACATCATACTTGTAATGGTTTGAGAAATGGGAGTGTTATTGGGTTTTGATGGAACTTCATTGAAAAATATACTAAACTGCACTGATAGAAATAAATAACTGACCTGACAGATAAATAAATTCAGCTATCTAACTTATGATGACTTATTATGGATATCCACTATCCAGGTCTTATAGTATTTCCAAAGAGAAAAAAATATATGGGCCTAATATTGTTAGTCGCTGGATTCTCACTCTTGGTAGTAGCAGAATCCTTACTCTCATCGAGAGAGGATGACACTAGGAGTTGGGACAATTTTCTGGTTTATTTCTCACACAAACTCATACAATGCCATGCCAACCTGAGGGGTTGGGGTTACATACTTATAGGCTGCTAGCCAGCCAAGCATATGCCAAGATGCTAGTCTAAGATGCTAGTCTAAGATGCTGTCCTAGATGGCAACTACTGTCCTAAAAGCAGATGCTGTCCTAGATGCTAACTGCTGTCCTAAAAGCAGATGCTGTCCTAGATGCTGTCCTAGATGCTAACTGCTGTCCTAACAACAGTCAAAAGATGCTGGACACAAAGATCATGTGCTGCGTACTGCAGCAGCCCCACACCCACCAGCCAACACAGAGACTTATCCATCACTCTCCCCCTAAGTCTTGTGTGGCTCCTTGTGAGATATCTGAGCCATCCCGATCCTGGCGCGAAGTTCCTGGAACTTGACCCGCCCAAGGGACTTGGTCAGGAAGTCGGCGAGCTGGTCTTGGGTGTTGATGTAGTTGGCCCGGACACTCCCTTCCTCCAGGCAGCTTCTGATAAAGTGGTACCTCACCCGGATGTGCTTGCTGCGCTCGTGGAAGACAGGATTCTTTGCCAAGGCTAAGGCGGACTTGCTGTCCACCCTGAGCTCCACTGCTTCTGCATCTCTGCCAAGGAGATCGCCAAGCAGCCGAGCCAGCCACAAAGCCTGAGTAGCGGCAGTAGTGGCTGCGATGTACTCTGCCTCGCAGCTGGACAGAGCCACCACCTGCTGCTTGACCGACTGCCAGCTGATCGGACACTTGCCGAGGAAGAACAGAGTCCCGCTAGTTCTCTTGCTCATGTCGATGTCGCCGGCATGGTCGCTGTCACTGTACCCGATGAAATGCGCCGCACCGGGGCACCTCAGGTAGTGCAAGCCGTAGTCGGAGGTGCCTGCGACGTAGCGGAGGATCCTCTTCACGGCATGCTGGTCCTCCGCCGTCGGTCGCTGTATGAACCGGCTGACGTAGCCGACGGCGAACGCCAAGTCAGGTCGCGTGTGGACAAGGTAGCGAAGGCTGCCCACAATGCGCCGGTACTGCGTCGCGTCCACCTCCTCCTCCGTACTCTCCCGACTCAGCCTCAGCCTCTCCTCCATAGGAGTGTGGGCTGGGTTGCAGCCGGTGAGACCGCCTAGCTCCACAATGCGCTTGGCGTAGGCAGTCTGGCGAAGAGAGGTGTCGGAACTGTCCTGGTGGACCTCGATCCCCAGGTAGAAGGAGAGAGGGCCCAAGTCGCTCATCTGGAAAGTCGCCCTCATCTTCTCCTTGAACGCCTTGATCTCCACCTCCTTGGTGCCGGTGATCACCAAGTCGTCGACGTAGACGCCTACCAGCAGGGCCTTTCCTCCGCTGCCCCGCCGGTAGATGGCCGCCTCGTGTGGGCTTTGCTCGAAGCCCATCCCCTTCAGCGTGGAATCCAGCTTGGCATTCCATGCCCTCGGTGCCTGTCGCAAGCCATAGAGGGCCTTGCGCAGGCGAAGCACCTTGCCCTCCTTGCCGGGAATCGCAAATCCCGACGGCTGATGCACGTAGACCTCCTCCTTCAAGTCGCCGTTAAGGAACGCCGACTTGACATCCATATGATGGACGCGCCAGCCCTCCTGGGCAGCTAGCGCAAGGAGGAGTCGCACGGACTCCATCCGTGCAACGGGCGCGAAGGCGTCGTCAAAGTCGATTCCTTCTTGTTGGACGAAGCCGCGCGCCACCAGACGCGCCTTGTGCTTGATCACCTCTCCGGTCTCGTCCTTCTTGAGCTTGAAGACCCACTTGAGAGAGATGGCGTGGTGGCCGGCTGGAAGATCGGCCAGCTCCCACATCTTGTTTCGCTCGAAGGCGTCCATCTCCATCTGCATCGCGGCATGCCATGCCGCGTCCCTCTCCGCCTCGGCAAAGGAACGAGGCTCGCCATCGTCCTGTGCGAGGTGCAACTCCGCCTCAAAGTCGTGCTGCGCCAGTCCAGGGACCGGCTGCTCGCCGAGGAGGTTGTCCACGGTACGGTAGCGCAGAGGCTCGCCGCCATGGTAGGCGTCGATGCGATCCTCGTCGTTGGACAGCGGAGTGGCGAACTCCACTGTGCGCTGCTCGTCGTGGGCCGAAGTTGCCGGTGCCGAGCCTGAAGGGGTAGGGTCCGGTGTAGGAGAGCGAGACGTGGCCGGCGGTGCTGGTGGTGGACTCGCCAGAGCCTGTGGACTTGCCGGAGCTGGTGGTGGCGGTGGTGAAGGACTCGCCGGAGGTGGTGGCGAACGAGGTGGTGGGGTAGGCGAGCTCGGTGAGGACGAGTTGCTAGCTCCCCCCGCCTCCTTGAAGTGGACGTAATCGACGATGAAATCGCTGGTCGTCGGAGTCGAGCCGTCATCCACCATCTTGCCCCACGTCCAGCTTCGCCCCTCGTCGAACACGACGTCACGCGTGATGTGCACACGCCGTGTCGCAGGGTCGATGACGCGGTAGGCCTTGGCGCCCTCCGCGTAGCCGATAAGGACCCCTGGCGTGCTCCGGTCGTCGAGCTTGCCGACGTGGTTGAGCTCCTTGACGAAGGTCAGGCAGCCGAAGACGCGAATGTGGCTCACCGCGGGCTTGCGCCCATGCCAGGCCTCGTATGGCGTCTTGCCGTCGAGGGCCTTGGTGGGGGAGCGGTTGAGCAAGTGGACGGCAGTCATCACCGCCTCACCCCAGTAGATCGCCGGCATCCCTCTCTGCTTGAGGAGGGCACGGGCGGTGGCCACCACCGTCTGGTTGCGGCGCTCGACGACGCCGTTCTGCTGCGGAGTGTACGGCGCGGAGAAGTGGCGGTGGATCCCCTCATCGGCGCAGTACGCCGCGAACTCGACCGCCGTGAACTCGCCGCCGTTGTCCGTGCGTAGGACTCGAAGCTTGCGGCCGCACTCCGCCTCCGCAGCAGCTTGAAGACGCTTGATGGCGTCCGCCGCGGCTGCCTTGACGTCGAGCAGGACAGCCCACATGTAGCGGGACATGTCGTCGACGAGGAGGAGGAAGTAGCGTCGGCCTCCAGGTGTAGCCGGTGTCACGGGGCCACAGAGGTCACCGTGTACGAGCTCCAGCTTCTCCTTGGCGCGGAAGCTTGCCTGGCGAGGGAAAGGGAGCCGCCGCAGCTTGGTGAGGACGCAGGTGTCGCAGAACTGCTCCACGTGGTCGACGTGCGGCATGCCCCGCACCATCTCCTTGCTGCCGAGCTGCCTCAGGGTCTCAAAGTTGAGGTGCCCAAAGCGCTCGTGCCACCTCCAAGCGTCATCGTCGCGGCGGGCTGCAAGACAGAGAGGTTGCGCCACCTGCGCGTGAAGGACGTAGAGGCGGTTGCTCCTGTTGAGCTTGACCAGGAGCCGGTGTCGATGATCCCAGATGCGCAGCACCCCGTGCTCGATCTCCACGCGCGATCCGCTCTCATCCAGCTGTCCCAAGCTGATGATGGAGTTCCTCAACGTGGGGATGTAGTAGACACCGGTGATCAGCCTATGCTCGCCAGTCTTGGCGACGAAGACGACAGAGCCGACGCCCTTGATCTCCACAGCGGAGGCGTCGCCGAACTTGACGGTGCCTCGAACGCCTGAGTCGAGCTCGGAGAAGAACTCTCGTCGCTCGGTCATGTGGTGGGTGGCGCCGGTGTCAAGGCACCACCCGTCGGTCTTGTCGTTGCCGGAGCTGTCGTCGAGGAGGGCGTGTGCTTTTGGCTCGTCAAGGTCGAGGAGAGCCGTTGCGGCCGGTGCCGCTGGAGGTAGTTCGATGCTCGCATGAGCAATGAACAGAGCCGGCTGCTCCTCCTCCGCCTGCGCGACGTGGGCCTGGCCGCGTCATGGCTGTCGACAATCCTTGGCCCAATGACCAAGCTTGCCGCAGTTGTAGCAAGGATCGTCTCGTGCTGGCTTTTGCTTGCCAGCGGCGCCGCCCTGGGCGCCTCCACGATCTCACCCTCGGCACGTCCTCGCGCCCCTGCCTGGGCGTCTTTGCGCGGCTTGCCACGCTTGCCACGCTTGCGGCCGCCTGTCGTGGAAGAAGGCTCCCCCTTCTTCCTGTCACCTTGGCCGGCAGCCCACTGCTCCCGAGAGAGGAGGAGCTTCCCGCCAATGGTGACGGGTCCCGAGAGGCGCTGTGGCTCATCGCTGTCAACGACCTTGAGGCGGCCCAACGCCTCCTCGATCGTCATCGTGGAGAGGTCCAGCAGAGACTCGATTGAGCGAGCCATCTGCTTGTACTTCTCGGGGACGCAGCGGAAGAGCTTCTCAACAGCTCTCTCCTCGCCGTAGGTGTCGTCGCCGAACTGGACCAACTTCTGCAACAGAGTGTTGAGACGAAGAGCAAAGTCATCAACGTCCTCACCTAGCTTGAAGGTTAGGTTCTCCCACTCCTTGCGAAGTGCCTGCAGTGTGGACTTGCGGGCGCGGTCGCTGCCGATGCGTGCTGCAGCGATGGCGTCCCAGGCCTCCTTGGCAGTCCGCTTGCTGGTAAGCGAAAACTGCATCTCGGGCGGGATTGCAGCAATGAGAGCATCCAGCGCCCGTCGATCTTGGTCGTAGTCGACGTCGCCGTACCGGACTGCATCCCATATATGCCGCACCTGGAGCCTCACCCTCATCACCGTAGCCCACTCAACGTAGTTGGTCTTGGTGAGGGTAGGCCACCCGCCGCCGGGGCCGACGTCCCTGACGACAGCCTGGTACTCGTGGTGACCACGGTACCGAACCGGGGAGAGAGAGCCGCGCTGCCTGTGAAGGCCACGCTCTCCGTCGACCCGTCCGCCGCCGCCATGCGCGCCTCCTCCAGGAGCGCCACCGCCGTGTGCGCCTCCTTCAGGAGCGCCGCCGGCGTGTCTGCGCCTGTCTGGGCTGCCGCCGCGCTCGTGGGCGTGCGCGGCTGCCCACTGCGCCGCTCGTCCTCGCGATGCCTCCCTCTCCAGCAGCTCGAGGTCCGCGTCGGCACTGTCATCAGCAGCGATGGAGCTGCCGTTGCTGCCGCGTAGAACCTCGACCTCCGCTGCTGCTGCACGCGCTGCATCCGCCGCCGCCGCTGCTTCCACCTCCGCTCTAGCTGCTGCTAGCTCCGCTGCTACCAGCCTCGATGCCCTTGCCGCCGCTGCTGCGGCGACTGCCGCCGCTCGCTCGCGCTTCTCTGCCGCGGCAAGGTCGGCCTCCTGCCGACGCCGCGTGCTCGAGGCGACCGAGCCCTGAGACTGTCCTGCGGACATGGCGCACTATCGAGGGGGCTGCTGTGTGGAGAGCAGGGGCAGCCGGAGCTGCTGCTGCTACCGGCTGCGGCTGGGGTTGCTGTGAGGCAGGAGAAGGAGAAGAGCAGGAGATGCTCAGGCTACAGGATAGTACGGCTCCGATACCACTTGTTAGTCATTGGATTCTCACTTTTGGTAATAGCAGAATCCTTACTCTCATCGAGAGAGGATGACACTAGGAGTTGGGGCAATTTTCTGGTTTATTTCTCACACAAACTCATACAATGCCATGCCAACCTGAGGGGTTGGGGTTACATACTTATAGGCTGCTAGCCAGCCAAGCATATGCCAAGATGCTAGTCTAAGATGCTAGTCTAAGATGCTGTCCTAGATGGCAACTGCTGTCCTAAAAGCAGATGCTGTCCTAGATGCTAACTGCTGTCCTAAAAGCAGATGCTGTCCTAGATACTGTCCTAGATGCTAACTGCTGTCCTAACAATAGTCAAAAGATGCTGGACACAAAGATCATGTGCTGCGTACTGCAGCAGCCCCACACCCACCAGCCAACACAGAGACTTATCCATCAAATATAAGCTTACTAGCATCTCTGTAGTGCCATTTGTATGCACAATTTCCTGGATGTTCCATTATAAGGCATGAAGAGTTGTCCGAAAATGGTTCTGCCATGCATGAGGTTCAGTCCTTAAAATTGCTTTGCTTGTAACAAAAAAGTTCAATTGTTTTAGAGGTAACAGGAAAATGGTTGCAAAAGGCAGATGTTATCCTATTGAGTTGTCTACCTGTTAGTATCAACCATTTAAATACATGTAAGAAATCAATTTTCTGCTTAGCTGTGTTTGGTTATGTTTATCTGAGGTTTTAGGGAACATCTAGGATGATCATTTTAATGTTTAGGACAGAAGTAAGTACTGCTGGATATAAACTTGCAAGACAATTTTGTGCATTATGCTACACTTTACTGCCAAGCTCTTTAGTTTGGCATCTTGCATGCGTTTTACCAGTAAATCTAAATTGTACTAAAAGGCCAAACATTAGATGGAATAAGTAATTTATCAGGCAACACATTCTTCATTGTCTCATTGTTAATAATACCATATTACCATTAAAAGTTTACTGCTCTACTATGTATTTTGCTTCTTGGAGGAATATAAGTGTCTGGGTATTTTCATTGTCTGGTCAATGAGAATTCTTTATTTGTGTTTCAGATAAAAGAAAATTTACTGGGCAGAATAGTAAGATTTCAGACAGAACGCTGGACAGTACCTTGGACTGGACAAACCATTGCTCAGGTTAGTTCTTCCATCCATCTTCTGAGGTGACACTAATGCTCAGTTGCAGCTTCATATTTTCTATGGCTGAATGATATGTTTATATGTTAAGTTTCCATCAATTGTTGGCAGACTGCTGAAATTTGAAAGATGCAATGCACTGTCAATGTGGGTCCATAGTTTCTATTGTAGTTTTAAACCTACATAGCTATGCATTTTGTAGGCTTTAGCAGTAATTATAGCATGTTTCTATTTGTATTTTATATTTTACACAGCACACTTGAGGATTTGTGCCAACCTGAACTTTGTGGGGACCAATGTTTTCAAATCGTCTGGTCGGACCTGGTCGACCTGGGACCGACCAGGACGATTAATCACGATTAATCGGACGACTTGTACAGGTCGACAGTACCCCTGATCGGTCACCTGAGACCGACCAAGACAATTAATCGCGATTAATCGGATGACTTGAAAACATTGGTGGGGACTAAAAGGCTTTGCTGTTTGTCATACAGTTCAAATGGGAATTTTATACATTTATCTCTGTTTTAGTTATGGTATATCTTCTCCCTCATATATATGCTAGCAAGATTTATACACATAACAGAAATGAATGATGGATGGCATCATTGAGTCCTAGTTTCACATATGGGGAATGCTCGTTGTTGATTCTCTGACTTAAGTAGATAGTTAAATCAGAGGTGTTCATCAAATCTAATGATCCCTTAGGATCTTAGCACTTCACTTGAAATGTGCTATAAGAAGAAATGACACATTTGTAATTTATGAATGCAGGTCATGATTTTATGGATTGCCACATTTTGGTTTGTGGGTTCCTGGATAGTGCCATTCTTGGCTCATGCTGCTGGGTTTAGCAAGGAAACATTGACGCACAGAGGCCAGGCACTATATAGTCTCTTGACAGACATAACAGAAGGCCTTGCTGGGATTGCAATCCTTCACCAATGCCTTGGTAGATTCCGGCCCCTTCCTCCAGGCTGGTTTGAGTTCAATTTGAAGGGCAAATGGCATTTGGATGTAGCATTTGGGTGCCTGTTATTCCCATTAGTCAATCTGCTCTCTCACATAAACATCAGCCTAGTTCCAATGTCACCAGGTCCAGTTGTCGGGGTTTCCAGTGTAGAACAGTCCATTGTGGCACGTGATCCAGTAGCAATGGCCCTGTATGCAGTGGTAGTCACTGTGTGTGCACCTATATGGGAAGAAATTGTGTTCCGAGGATTCCTTCTCCCATCTCTAACACGGTACATGCCACTTCCATGGTCGATTCTAGCAAGTGCTGCTGCTTTCGCACTCGCTCACTTCAATGCACAGAGGGTGATGCCTTTAGTGTTTCTTGGAGTGGTGATGGGAGGGGTCTTTGCAAGATCACGCAACCTACTGGCATCGATGGTGCTGCATAGCTTGTGGAATGGCTTTGTGTTCTTGGATTCGATGAAATGAGCTGAGCTGGTATTATTGTTTCAGTTCAAACTTGGACATACCTGCTGGAGCCTCGTCTGAAAATGTTTTGGTGTAACATGGACAGGATTGATTCTATTCTTTTCTGGACAAAAACAAGTCATTTAATGCAGCGGCGAAATAGAAGAAATCATGTAGTCTGAAGCGAAGAGGGAACAGTTAGTGCAGGAAAGTAGACAACAGAAGAAATGTTTTTTGAGAATTTTATGTAGATGATTAATCACTGCAGCCTTAGGACCTGTACCCAGCTTCCAGAAGCATCTGCCACATTTTTGTAAATTACATACGCGGGAGAATAATTGTCTCGTCGTGTATAGAATTCCCCGTCCATATTGTTAAGGAAATATATGATTTCCAGTCATAGAGTGCCATGCCTTGAACGCCTGAATGGCTGTATGCTTTGGATGTTTGTACTTGCATCGTTCTTTTCTGTACAAACTGCACATTCTAAACTGTGCACAAGTTATCCAACACAAATGGAAATGGACACTGCCAATCTTGAGTCTGGTGATAGCATGTGTTTGTGCTGCCCTGAGTTCCTCAGTGCGGCAACCTCCTTGCTAGATGGACACCTGAAGCATGCTGGAGAAATGATCTGGTTGCAAATCTCCCTTTAATTAATTATTTTTCATTCTCCCTTCTCTTTAATTATTTATTACACCTACCACTAGAATATCATCCACCTAGATGGAACCGAGATACACCATCTAAATTTGACCTAAATGCTAATACCATGTGAAAGAATTTAAGGAAAATGCTACTCCCTCCGTTCCAAAACGGATGTACCAAAAAAGTTAAAGCGACTTATAATTTGGAACTATTATCTAGATGTATAGCAAAACGGAGGGAGTACGTGATATTACCATCTCATAGTAAAAGTTCGTAAGTACTATGTATAGATGCTTATAAGAATGATAATAAAAGGGAGATTAAAATTTTCTTCGAAAGATGCTACGTGATATTACCATCTCATATTAAAATGATCGTGCAGGTGCTATGTACTCCTCTGTACTAGATATAGGAGATTCAAGTTCGTTGTAAGTTAAACTATGCAAAGTTTAACAAAATTCCTAGATAAGAGTATTACCATCTATGACGTCAGAGAGGTAGATTATGATATATCCAATGATACTGATTTAATGCGGTAACTATTATGTTTCTTTTCTATAGTTTTGGTCAAAAGTTAACAAAACTTAACCTATGACAAATTTACATCCCTTATATTTCAGGGAGGAGTGAGTACATGCTTATAAGAATGACAATAAAAGAAATTAGATCTTTCTTCAAAAAGAAATTAATTTTCTTATAACGAAAGCTGCCCCAAGGCTCGGGCCTTCTCCTCTCGCCACGTCGCCGGCAATTTCTCGGCCATCGGATCTCGAACGGACGGCTCAAGCAACTCCAAAGGTCACTATCTGAGCACTGTTTACTACTGTTCACGTACTGTTCACACTAGAATCGCTACGCGTACACGAGAAACGTACCCACAAAATGAAAGTAAACACTTTTCCTTTCCAAAAAATTTCTAGAAAACCCCTAAATAAATTAAAACCTACCCAAATATTTTCCCCCTCTTCTTCATCATAAAAAAATAAAATCCTACGTGTTCAAATCCTTTTTTTTCTAATTTTCGGTGATACCACTTCTTCATCATCCAAAAATGCAAAATAATTTCCAAATTCATCCTTACTCCAAATCCCATAATTCTTCCACCAAAAATAATCTAAAATAAAATCCTATATATTCAAAACTTACAAAAATTACATCTCATCCATCCTAACTCCGAATCCCATAATTCTTCCACACAAAAAAAACTAAAATAAAATCCCACATATTCAAATCTTTTTTTCTAATTTTCAGTGATTATCAATTTTCTCATTGGTAAATCATAAAACTGTAGAACCACCATAAAATCAACATATGCAGATCAAACATGGCGAGTAAGAACAGAAAGACAATCCTAAAGACAAATGGAAATTGAAAAAATAATAAGAAAAGAACGCCGTCCGTGGGGATCGAACCCACGACCACGTGGTTAAAAGCCACGCGCTCTACCACTGAGCTAGGACGGCAACTGCTTCTGTACAATCGATTCAACATAATTGTTTACTAGGTAAATGCCCGTGCGTTGCAACGAGAGCAAAATATTGTAATACAGCTATAACACACATGGACAATTGTAATGCAAATCAAATCAATCATAACAGAAAGGAGCCTTATGAAGCATAAAACTGGTGATAACTTTGTTAAAAGGCATTAATGGCCAAAAGAACATCAATATGAAATTTGAATTCATATTAATTCATTACATTTATATTTCAAAATTTCAAAGTCTAATAATCCATCTTTACAAATAATCCAACGTAGGGAAAACCCATTTTTTGTATAATCTCTTCGAATAATCCTGCCAGTCGAGCTCCCTCCCCCTATGGCTTACCATTGTGAGCTCGATCCTAGGATGATCTAACATGGTGAATATCACAGGATAGTGTATCCACCGAGGAACTAACCACCAAGCACTTGCATCATACAATACAAGAGACATTCAATCCTTTGAGTGCATAAGGTCGAGTGCCTTGCCGCATGTCTTCTCTCTTCTAAACTCTCTTCTCAGGCAACAAAAATAAGCACCTCAAGAAACAATAACAAGCAGGTAGGTTAGCCTCGTTGATCGCCTCAAATGCCAGCACCAACGGTCTACAAGGTCTACACACCAACACAAAAGTAACTGAATTCACTACATTTTTATTAGGCCAAAAAACTTGCAACCTCAAATGTACAGATCAAATTGTCAGGCAGAGACACTGTCCGTCATAGTTAAGTATGTGTAATAGTGTAATATACGACAGGGACATACCTTTATTTTTCTTGATTTCTACTTTCTCATTAAGCTTGCAAAAATAAAGCAAAATATAAATTGATAAATATTTAGTCAAAGTAGGTGCAGAACAATAAAACTAACACATAACACGATGACTCATCGAGTGGTAGTTAGGCTCTTGGCATAAAAGTGAACTATTTTTAAATTCATAAACCATGCAAAAGAAAAACAACTTGAACTCAACAAAGAAAAAGCACTCACAAATCCAGTTCTTAGGTCAACAAAGATGAAGCATCAAAAGTGCTCGATCTGAAGTTCTGAACGAGTGCAAGTCCTTAAAAAAATACTAATCACAGGTAGCGGTGCTACCATTCAATCTTCCAGTTACACTGACCAGTTCAGGGTGAACTAATGCAAATGAGAGGGAATGGAGGGAAAGGGTCTCCTCTAAATTCTAAGCAACATTTATTAGGTTAAGAAACACCAAAGCAATCACAACCCCATACAGTGAGACTCTAAATTCTAATTGTCTAAATCCTAAATATGCAGAAAAAAGACACACCTTGTCCTTATTACCTGCATGTTCATCATGATGAAATTACAGGATTAGTGACTATTTTAGTCTCATTGAGTTAATAATATATCTGAGAGCCAGAGTAGGTGAAAGGTGCATGTCTTTCCACAGTGCAGAAAAAGAAAGCAACTGGTAGTATTAAAGATAACTCTCCAAACAAAAAAACTTCACTTTATGTCTTTATCTTCTGTAATAGCGAATCTGTTTGCCCTTAAACTTGTGGCACTACTTTATTTGCAAATTAAAGAAAAAAATAGGTCTGGGACATGTTAAGTTTCTGGAAGATAATATAACATCAAAAATAAAGTCTAGATCTTATACTTGTATGCAAGATAAAGTACATGTCTACATAGTCAAAAAGTTGAACAATTCAAATTATTCTGTAACAAGCTCATATATCATTCTGCTATTACGACCATTTGTTATTATGGAATCCTTCTCTTCAAACAGCCTGTACCTAAGAGTATTTGATAGACGTGTTCCACACCCTGGAGAGTATAATCACCAAACTGATGACCAAAACCAGATGTTTTATATGTATGATCTAATTCACCCCAACAGCATTATGAAGCCCAAAGTGCACCACACGATCACAATCCATGCTCAAACAAGCAGGCAGCAACGACACACACAATGCCTCACTGAAACTTCAGACTCTGAAATTGTGAACCATTAATTTAGAGATTGGACACAATTTGCGAAGCAATATGATGAGTTATTTGTAAACCAGAATATGACATGAGCATTCGGGTAGTACGATGATGTTAGATATGTGAAAAAGATCAGGAAGCCCGACAAGCTCTATGCAATAAGTGATATTTTTACTAAAAAAAGACATGAGAAAATCTACCCATTGCCAATTGGTGAATCAAATTGATCTCTGGAAAGTTATCTTGACAGGATAACAGGAGGTACCTAACCTGAAGGGAAAAGCAGTTGCGAATGTAAGTCCTCAAAATAGACTTTGATCTGCTACTGTGTTGCTTATTCTGCCATACAGTATATGGACAGGGCTAATTTGACAGGGCTAAACGAACAGCACAGATTAGAAACTTGCCCACATCCTGATGCCCCTTCCTGCTTTCTCCCTTCGCAAAACCAGCAGCTGTGCATCAACACCAAGAGGGCAACAATCTGCAGCCAGCAGACGAGGTTTCACCAAGCACCGCTACTATCCTTTTTGCTACTGCAATAGAGGATCCATCATTAGGATCAATCGATGGATACTCACCTGCTGAGACAAGGGGAAAACGGAGCACCGCCACACGGCGGCCACCGTGACCGAGCGGCCGAGTGCCGGATGCCGCCGCACGCTCGAAGCCGCACGGGCGGAGGCGACGCAGCGGGCACGGCCGCACGCCCGGCACCATGCTCGAGCGGCCGAGCGTTGCACGCCGCCGGACGCTCGAAACCTCGAAACTGTGCCCCCTGAAACTCCTATGGTGTTGTTAATCAGCGACAATGTCTATGTCTAAGTTGTATGTAGCATATGATGATAAGTACATTTCAAGATTGTTGGCAAAATGGACATGGTGATCATAATGGTCATACTTGGATTTGGACGCAACCCTACATGATCAAAGCAAAGGTATATGTTTAAGGGTTGTGTTTTAGTAACCAAGACACCTAGTGGATGTGATTACATTATAGGATAGATAGTCGTACTATAAAGAGGGGAATTACGCGGCTATTGAACTCCTAAGTGCCTCTAGGTGTGCATTTCATAATCATATGCATTTGGATAGAGCTAATATCGCCTCGAAAAATGATTGTGAAAATGCTAACACACTCACACATGTCGAGATCACTTGGTGGTGTTAGCACGTTTGCGAAGGCAGTGGAGTTTAAGCGGTAGAGAGGGTTTGGGTTCCTCTCTCCCTCCCACCGAGCTTGTGAGGCGGGATTCAGGCGTTTTCGAGGAGTTGAAACGACTATTTTGCACTGCGCCGGAAGTCCGGAAAAGAAACGGAGGCGAACGGAGGTCACAGAGGTGACCGGACGCCGAACCGGACGCGGTCTCTGGATGACCGGACGCGTCCGGTCAGCGTTCAGTGTCTGCGCGTATTTCAGTTTGATGATTGGACGCGAAGCGCGTCCGGTCACAGTCGATCGGACGCGTCCGGTCGTTCAGAGAGCTTACTGGACTCTAACCGGACGCTGGCACTGTCGCGTCCGGTCATTTCTCCAGCGCGTCCGGTCGTTGTTTCGTTGAGCACTGCTCAGGCGACCAGCGCGTCCGGTCACTCACGGGACCAGCGCGTCCGGTCGTTTCCAGCGCGTCCGGTCTGCGCGACCAGCGCGTCCGGTCGTTGCTTCGCAGTTAGCCGTTGTGCAACCGGCGCGTCCGGTCAGTTGGACCAGCGCGTCCGATCAGTGCTTCGCGACTTAGCCGTTGTGCGACCAGCGCGTCCGGTCAGTATGACCAGCGCGTCCGGTCAGTTGAACTAGCGCGTCCGGTCATCACGATTTAGGCTGTTTAAGTTTCTAACGGCTCTATTCGAAGGGGTACGTCTATAAATACTAGTTGGCCGGCTCAAGGCTCTATCTCTCGAACATTTGACATACTTGTGAGCACTTTGAGCTAAGCAACTCCCCTCCCACTCATCTCTCTTGCTTCTTTGCATATTCGAAGTGAGATTGAGTGATCCAAGTGTATTTGCATTGTGAGATTGCATCTAATTGGCACTTGGTGGTTGATTTGCTGCGGGATTCTTATTTCTCTTGGTGGTTGCCGTCACCTAGATGGCTTGGAGCAGCTTGGAGGCGTTGGCAAGAGTTGGTGATTGTTCTTGGCCACCTCCGGTGATTTGTGAGGGGTTTGTGCCTACCTCGGCGAAGCGCCAAAGGCAACGTTAGTGGATTGCTCGTGTCATTTGCAACCTTTTGCCATTTGGTAGGTTCTTATGGCGCCTTTTGAAAGGCTCGGTGTGTGACCGATTAGCCACCGAACCACGTGGTGAAGAGGGACACAACGGAGACTAGCGTGCCGACAAGCACGTGAACCTCGGGATAAATCTTGTGTCATCACTTTCATATTGTGATTGATTGATCCCGGTGTTCGGTTATCTTGGTATTCATTGTTGATCATATTGGTTGGCTCATTCTTCGCCCCTCGGTGAAACTCTAGCAACTCAACTCCGCATTACTTTCTTAGTTATCTTTGCTAGCTAGTTAGCTTTGCTTTTGTAGCTCCTTTGTGTAGCTTGCTAGTTGTAGTTGTAGTTACCTTCTCGATTTGACTTGTGCGGTTGAGTGTATATACTAGAATTATGAATTAGTTAAGTGGCTTGCAAACACCCCGTAGGCTAAGTAAAACTCGCATCTCGCTATTTGTTATATTGATAAACTTGTTTAGCTTGTCTTTGTAGAAAATTTTAAAAGGCTATTCACCCCCCCTCTAGCCATCAAGACCTTTCAAGTGGTATCAGAGCCGTGGTCACCGTTTGCAAGGCTTAACAACCTCGGTGTAAGATGGATCAAGTTGTGTTCAATTATGTCGGGGGCAAGCCTCCATTCTTTGATGGTGTCACATCTTTTGATCATTAGAAAAGAAAGATGAAGCAATATCTTGGCTCTATTCATGAGAACGTTTGGAAGGTGACACACCATGATTATGCTATCATTGATCCCGATAACCTCACCAATAATGACCGTATCAACAACCAATGCAACACCATGGCTCTAAATACTCTCTACAATGGGATTGATGCAAAGGTTTTTGAGCAAATCAAGGATCTTGAAATGGCAAGTGAAGTGTGGACAAGATTAGAGAAAATATATGAGGGTACTTCAACGGTAAAGAGTGCCAAGCTCTATATGCTCAAGGATAAGTTTGCAAGCTTCAAGATGAAGGATGATGAGTCCATACCGGAGATGTTCTATAGGCTACAAGTTATTATCAGTGATCTCAAGAGCCTAGGAGAAGATGTCAAGGACAAGGATTTCTCACATAAGTTCTTGATGAACTTACCTAAGAAGTTTGCTATCTTGAGGAAGATGATCCAAAGAGAGGGTTTGGACAAGGTGACTCCAAATCAAGTGCTTGGAGATGTCATGACCGATGCTCAATATGATGATGATGAAGATGAAGATGAAAAGAAGGAGATCAAGGTCAAGCAAGAGAAGACCACCGCATTCAAGGCTTCTTCTTCCAAGGGCAAGAGTAAGGTTGATGATGATGATGATCCATTTGATGATGAGATCATGGCCCTTCTAGTGCAAAAGATGGGTCGGTTCATGAAGAAGAGAGGCTATGGTGCAAGAAAGAGAAGGGACTTCATGAAGGCAAAGGAGATGCTTTGCTACAATTGCAATAGCTCCGATCATGTAGTAGTGAAGTGCCCCTATGAAGATAAAAGATATCATGATGGGGAGTTGAAGTTGAAGAAGAATAAGAAAGAGAAGGAGAAGAAAGCAAAGAAGAGCTTCACATTCAACAACAAGAAGAAGGGTGGCGGTTATGTAGTCACTTGGGATAGTGACAACTCCGATAGTGATGATGATGCAAGCTCTAGTGATGATGAAAGGACCACTCGGCGAGCCATTGCAAACATCGCCCTCTCCAACAAGCCATCTATCTTCGACACTACATCGACATGCCTTATGGCCAAGTCTACCAAGGTAAAATATAATGATAGTGATGATGATTCTTGTGCTAGTGATGGTTGTAGGAGTGATAATGAGGAGGATGAGGACTACTCCAAGGATGATCTATTGGGCATAATAGATCAAATGAGCAAGGGCTACAAGAGGACAACCAAGAAATATAAAATCTTGGAACAAGAGCTCATTGCCAAGAGCAATGAAAATGATGCCTTGATGGAGGAGCTTGTTGCTCTCAAAAAGAGTAAGGAGTGCAAAGGAATTGAACAAGAGCTCAAAGCTCTTCAGAAATCCTTTGATGAGCTAGAGGCCTCTCGTGAGTGTCTAAAGGAAGACCACGAGGATCTTGAAATTGCTCACACTAGGCTTGAGGAAGCCCACTCCACTCTACTTGAGCTCATCAAGGAAAAGGACCTCAAGTTAGAGAAGTTCATGAAGGAAGCTAAGGAGGAGCAAGTGATTGTCACTTGTGATATTGGACTAACATGTGATATTATTGATGATTCTTTATTTGTTAGTCCTACTAATGCTTCATGTAGCTCATCATCATCCACCACAACCAACTCTACGTCTACTACTAGTAATTCATCACTTGTGGTTGAGAATGAGACTCTCAAGAGAGAGGTGGATGATCTCACCCGCGCATTAGGCAATGCCTATGGTGGGGATGCCCGCTTGCTAAAATGCTTGGGTAGCCAAATGTTCTCTCTTAACAAAGAGGGTTTGGGCTATACTCCCAAGAAGGGCAAGGCGGCCTTTGCTACTCCAAAGCCTCGCTTTGTGAAGAGCAATGGTCGTTATTGCAATAGATGCAAGCAAGTTAGGCATCTAGAGATTAATTACAATAAAATGAACAAGAACAAGAAAAATGCTAATGTACCTTACATTCCTTTCGATTCTTGTTATGTGCTTACCAAGGGTGAGAAAGGTGTGCATGCTAGGTTTGTTGGTACACCAATTGTGGGCCCAAAGAAGAAGACCATTTGGGTACCAAAGAGCTTAGTGACTAACTTCCAATGACCCAAACAAGTATGGGTACCTAAAAGACATTAATTTGTTTTGTAGGTAAATTACAAGGCCGGAGGAAGGCATTGGGTGCTTGATAGTGGGTGCTCTCAACATATGACCGGTGATTAAAGATTGTTCAACTCTCTCAAATCAAATGATAGTGGCATTGTGAAAGTCCCTAGTTTGGTTTTGTCTAATTGATGAAACCTAGGACTAACCTTTGTATCTAAGTGGATGATTTAGATAAAGGTGGTCATTGAATATGAGACATGACATTGACTCATGTGACCAAGATGATGAAGACCGAGGTGATGCTTGGCTCGATGGACCGGTTGTGAAGGTGAAGGGCAAGTCGAGGCTTTGAAGCGAAGGACCATGCGATGGTGAAGCTTGAGCAAGACTTGACGCCAACAGACCGATGCAACGGTGAAGAGCAAGTGAAGTCAAGGTCGATGGATCGAGATGGTCATGTGATGATATGAAGTGGATCATATCTTTTGGAGAAACAAAATGGGCTCAAGGCAAAGGTATAACCATAGGACCATTTTGTTTTGCACTCAAGACACCATAGAGGGTGTGAGTGGTTTAGGATCGATAGCCGAACTATTAAGAGGGGAAGTCTTATTGGCTATTCGACGCATGGGTGCCACTAGGTGAATTCATGAAGTGCATTGCATGTAGGGCCTAGTGAGCTAACTGGAAAACCTTCGAAAATGATTACGAAAATGCTAACACACGTGCATAAGGTGGTGATCACTTGTTGGTGTTGGCACATTTGTGAAGGCGTTGAAGTTTAAGCGGTAGAGAGGATTTGGGTCTCTCTCTCCCTCCCGCCGAGCTTGTGAGCGCGGGATTCAGGCGTTTTTGAGGAGTTGAAATGCCTATTTTCCACTACGCCGGATATCGGAAAAGAAACGGAGGCGAACGGAGGTCACAGAGGTGACCGGACGCTGCACCGGACGCGGTCATGGTATGACCGGACGCGTCCGGTCAGCAGTCAGGCGCACGGATGCTAGGGTTTGCAACCGGCGCGTCTGGTCACTCGCGGGACCGACGCGTCCGGTCAGTCGCCCAGAGGAATCTGCAGTTCGCAAGGATGATCGGACGCGCGGCGCGTCCGGTCACACACGATCGAACGCGTCCGATCGTTGAGGGAGCTTACTGGACTCTAACCGGACACGGGCACTGTCGCGTCCGGTCGTTGCGAGGGGCGCGTCCGGTCGTTGCTTCGCGGGCGCGCGGAACAGCGCGATCGGCGCGTCCGATCGTTTGAGGGGCGCGTCTGGTCGTTTGACAGGCACGTCCGGTCGTTGCACTGGGTGCGTCCGGTCGTTGGTTTGACCATTGGGGTCAGTGACCGTTGGAGGATCGGACGCGGTTGAGCGCGTCCGGTCAGTTATGACCGGCGCGTCCGGTCATCTTGAAAAGACCCAGTGAAGGGGTATAACGGCTCTATTCGGATGGGATGCTTATAAATACTTGTTGGCCGGCCCTTGGGGAGGCCTCTCGTGATTTCTAACATTCTTGTGCATCCTTTGAGCTAGAGCTTCTCCTCCCACTCATCTCTCTTGCTTGATTACAAATCATAAGTGAGATTGAGTGATCCCAAAGTGCATTGCATAGCTTGAGGGCATCTAGTGGCACTTGTGGGTGGTTTAGCCGGTGGATTTCTTGTTACTCTTGGAGAGTACCGCTCCTAGCCGGCTTGGAGATTGTTGGAGGCGTTGGCAAGAGAAGAAGATTGTTCTTGGCCACCTCCGGTTGATTGTAAAAGGTTCTTGTGCTTTCCTCGGCGGAGCGCCAAAAGCAACTCTAGTGGATTGTGCGTGTCATTGAGTTACATCACTTGAGAGTGGTGTCTTGTGGTGCCTTGCGGGACGTGCCTTGAGGGGCAAGTGACTTGAGGGTCACACCGAGGAACCATCTAAGTGTTGGTCGACACAACCGGTGACGTAGCTTGTCGGTGCACAAGTGAACACCGGGTGAACAAAAATATTATGTCACTTATCTCCCGGTGATTGGTCTTCATATTGTGTTGTTATCAATATTGATTGATTGATTGATTGTATATCATCTTGATGATTGGCAACATCTTCACTCCACCGTCAGTATAAGATTCACAATCCTCTCTCTCGCATTTACTTTACTAGTTTATCTTGTGTAGCTCTAGTAGTAGCTTTGCTAGTAGTTGCTAGCTTGCTCACTAGTGTAAGTTTAGTAACTTAGCCCTTGTGTGAACTAGAGATTATAGTCTACTAGACTTGTGGATAGGAGGCTTGCATCACAACCGTAGGCTAAGAAAAATTCGCTTTACGCCGTTTGTTATTCTAACAAGTTTGCTTAGTGGTTCTTGTAGAATTTTTTTATAGGCTATTCACCCCCCCTCTAGCCATCTTAAACTTTACACATTGATAGTATCATATTTGGTGACAATAGCAAGGGTGATGTAAAGGCTCTTAGAAGGATTGCAATATCAAATGATCATAGCATCTCCAATGTGCTACTAGTTGAAAAGCTCAATTTTAACTTATTGTCGGTTGCTCAATTGTGTGATCTAGGTTTCAAGTGCATATTTGGTGTTGATGATGTGGAGATAGTTAGTGTTGATGGCTCTAACTTGATCTTCAAAGGCTTTAGATTTGAGAATCTATACTTGGTTGATTTCAATGCTAGTGACACTCAACTTTCAACATGCTTGCTCACCAAATCAAGTATGGGTTGGTTATGGCATAGAAGACTTGGTCATGTTGGCATGAAGCAATTGAACAAGTTAGTGAAACATGACTTAGTTAGAGGCTTGAAGGATGTCACATTTGAGAAAGATAAGCTATGTAGTGCATGTTAAGCCAGAAAGCAAGTAGGCAACACTCATCCATTGAAAAGCATCATGAGTACTTCTAAGGCATTTGAGTTGTTGCACATGGATCTATTTGGGCCAACTACATACACAAGCATTGGTGGCAACAAGTATGGCTTTGTGATTGTGGATGATTTCACTAAATATACATGGGTATTCTTTCTTGGGGACAAAAGTGATGTATTTGATATATTCAAGAAGTTCATCAAGAGAGTGCAAAATGAGTTTGAAACCACAATCAAGAAAGTGAGAAGTGACAATGGAAGTGAGTTTAGAAACACAAGAATTGATGAGCTATGTGATGAGCTTGGAATCAAACATCAATTCTCGGCCAAGTATACACCTCAATCCAAATGGCTTAGTTAAGAGGAAGAATAGAAGCTTGATTGATATGGCATGATCAATGTTAAATGAGTATAATGTGAGTCATTCATTTTGGGCCGAAGCAATTAACACGGCTTGCTTCTATAGCAACCGCCTCTATTGCCACAAGTTTCTAGAGAAGACACCATATGAGATCTTAAATGAAAGAAAGCCCAACATTGCATACTTTTGGGTACTTGGTTGCAAATGCTAGATCTTAAAGAAGGACACTAGATTAAGCAAGTTTGAGAAGAAATGTGATGAAAGATTCCTACTTGGTTACTCAACTACTAGCAAAGCTTATAGAGTTTGGAATTTGGCTAGTGGTTTACTTGAAGAAGTGCATGATGTTGAGTTTGATGAAACAAATGGCTCTCAAGATGAAGAAGAAAACTTAGATGATGTGAGAGGAACTCAATTGAGTAATGCTATGAAAGAAATGGACATTGGTGACATTAGACCAAAGCAAGTGATTGATGTGGATGACGACAAAGATCAAGTGCTCCAAAGTCCAATTACACAAGCTAGTGGTTCTCTAATGCAAAATCAAGCTAGTACATCATCTCAAGTGCAACAAGATCAACAAGTAGCTAGTTCATCATCTCTAACTCATGATCAACATCAACATCCAAGCAATCAAGTCCAAGTGCTTCAACCAACTAACATTGCAAGAGACCATCCATTGGATTCCATCATTGGTGACATACAAAAGGGAGTTCAAACTAGATCAAGATTAGCATCATTTTGTGCTCACTCTTCTTTTGTGTCAATGGAAGAACCCAAGGACATTGATAAAGCATTGAGAGATCCGGATTAGGTAAATGCAATGCATGAAGAGCTCAACAACTTCAAGAGAAATGAAGTATGGGAACTAGTTGAGAGGCCTAAGGATCACAATATCATTGGAACAAGATGGGTCTTTCGCAACAAGCAAGATCAAGATGGGATAGTAGTAAGGAACAAAGCAAGACTAGTGGCTCAAGGTTATACACAAATAGAGGGTCTTGACTTTGGTGAAACTTATGCTCCGGTTGCAAGATTGGAAGCAATTAGGATCTTACTTGTCTATGCTTGTGCTCACAATATCAAGCTATATCAAATGGATGTGAAGAGTGCATTTCTCAATGGGTACATCCAAGAGGAGGTGTATGTGGAGCAACCTCCCGGTTTTGAAGATGATAAGAAACCCAATCATGTCTACAAATTGAGAAAAGCTTTGTATGGATTGAAGCAAGCACCTAGAGCATGGTATGAAAGATTGAGGGACTTCTTGCTATCCAAAGGATTTGTCATGGGCAAAGTTGATACAACACTATTCACCAAGAAGATTGGGAAAGACTTGTTTGTGTTGCAAATATATGTTGATAATATCATATTCGGTTCAACCAATCAAGATTATTGTAATGAGTTTAGACATATGATGGCAAAGGAATTTGAAATGTCAATGATTGGTGAACTTAGTTTCTTTCTTGGACTTCAAATCAAACAAATGAAAGAAGGTACATTTGTGAGCCAAACTAAGTACATCAAAGATATGCTCAAGAAGTTTGGCATGGAAGATGCAAAGAGTATTACAACCCCAATGGACACTAGTGGAAGTTTGGATAGTGACAAGAGTGGCAACATGGTGGATCAAAAGCTATATAGATCAATGATTGGTAGCCTACTCTATGTGACGGCATCAAGGCCCGATGTGATGTTTAGTGTATGTATGTGTGCAAGATTTCAAGCCTCACCAAGAGAAAGTCATTTGAAGGCAACAAAGAGAATATTGAGGTACTTAAAGCATACACAAGATGTTGGATTGTGGTATCCCAAAGGTGCAAGCTTTGAGCTAGTTGGATATTTAGATTTCGACTATGCCAGTGACAAAGTGGAGAGAAAGAGCACTTCCAGGACTTATCAATTGTTGGGAAGATCACTTGTCTCATGGTCATCCAAGAAGCAAAATAGTATTGCACTATCTACCGCCGAAGCTGAATACATTGCCGCGGGTAGTTGTTGTGCACAAATCTTGTGGATGAAGGCAACATTGAAGGATTTTGGAATCACTTTTAAGAATGTGACATTGCTATGTGACAATGAAAGTGCCGTGAAGCTAACCAACAATCCGGTTTAACATCAAAGAACAAAGCATATTGATGTTCGCCATCACTTTATTAGAGATTATCAACAAAAGGGTGACATTGCTATTGAGAGTGTGGGCACCGAAGATCAACTAGCCGATCTATTCACCAAACCACTTGATGAGAAGAGATTTCACAAGCTAAAGAATGAGTTAAACATACTTGACTTCTTCAACATGAGTTGATGCACCCCCATGATATGACATGCCTCTCCTTCGAGCTCCAAGGTACAATTGGTTGACATGTCATACATTCTATGTTAAGGACTTGTTTAGTGCATCTAGTCATAATTTACATGTTCTAGGCTCATTCATGAAAATCAAATGAATTTGAAGTTTATATGGTGCCACTATTGTTTCCATGACTTGTATGATCTAGTGGTAGCATGTAACTTGTTTAAGTAGCTTGTGATCCTAAGTGTTTAATCTAGAAAACTTGTCCAAATATTTGCTTCAACATGGTGCATGATAACCCTTCTAGTGAGGTGTGAAGAAGCTTGTCCTTGGATCAAACCGAAGCATTTTATTTATGCAAGCAATCTATGTTGAATCACAAACTTGATCCTCACCCCATAATTCAACATGATAATCTATCTAAAATTGGTCCCTTGTGGTCATTGGTGCCAAAGGGGGAGAAAATGTTATTCACAAAGATAGAACTCAAAGGGGGAGAAGCACAAAGGGGGAGAAAAATATTGTTCAAGGGTGAGAATTGATAAAAGAAGGGGATCAACTAAAATTTTGAGCACACAAGTAGGGGGAGCAAGCTCTTAAACATGAATGTTGCATTTCCATGTGCACTTCATATGTATGATGCATAGTTATGCATTTCTTTTTCTCCGATACATTGCTTGTGTGGTGAATTGCTAGTATAATTTGAATGATGTATTGTGGTACTAGCATGAATAAGAAGTAGTTAGATTTTTCTTGCTTTATATTTTTCAAAGTGGTACTAGAGCCTTGCTTATAATGTTGATCTCACGAGGTTTCTAGTTATGTTTGTGCTTTTCTAAGTGGTATCTAACTACACAAGGTGCTAAGATGGTGTTTATCGCTACTCCGATGGTATCACGCTTCAAAGGTCTATAATCTCAAACACTTAGCACCTATTGGTAGTCAATGCTCCTAATCTTTCCTATCTAACATGTATGCTTCCAAAATCCAAACATATAGCATACATGTAGGGGAAGCCATTGCTATCAATTTGAATTCATGATCACATGTCCATAATTCTTACACATGGTAATATACTTGGACAATGTGACATGGGTTCAATCAAAATTTTATCATAATATCTTTGTAAAGGGTTTGTCACCAATTACCAACAAGGGGAAGATTGAAAGTCCTAAGTTTAGTGTTGGTAATTAGTGACAATGCCTAAGTACTAATCCTATGCCTAAGTTGTATGTAGCATATGAGGATTAGTACATTCCAAGATTGGTGGTAAAATGGACATGGTGATCATGATGGCCACACTTGGATTTGGACGCAACCCTACATGATCAAGGCAAAGGTATATGCTTAAGGGTTATGTTTTAGTAACCAAGACACCTAGTGGGTGTGGTTACATTATAGGATAGATAGCCGTACTATAAAGAGGGGAATTACGCGGCTATTGAACTCCTAAGTGCCTCTAGGTGTGCATTTCATAATCATATGCATTTGGATAGAGCTAATATCGCCTCGAAAAATGATTGTGAAAATGCTAACACACTCACACATGTCGAGATCACTTGGTGGTGTTAGCACGTTTGTGAAGACGGTGGAGTTTGAGCGGTAGAGAGGGTTTGGGTTCCTCTCTCCCTCCCGCTGAGTTAGTTGAAACGACTATTTTCCACTGCGCCGGAAGTCCGGAAAAGAAACGGAGGCGAACGGATGTCACAGAGGTGACCGGACGCTGAACCGGACGTGGTCTTTGGATGACCGGACGCGTCCGGTCAGCGTTCAGTGTCTGTGCGTATTTCAGTTTGATGATCAGACGCGAAGCGTGTCCGGTCACAGTCGATCGGACGCGTCCGGTCGTTCAGGGAGCTTACTGGACTCTAACCGGACGCTGACACTGTCGCGTCCGGTCATTTCTCCAGCGCGTCCGGTTGTTGTTTCGTTGAGCAATGCTCAGGCGACCAGCGCGTCCGGTCACTCACAGGACCAGCACGTCCGGTCATTCCCAGCGTGTCCGATCTGCGTGACCAGCGCGTCCGGTCATTGCTTCGTAGTTAGCCGTTATGCAACCGGCGCGTCCGGTCAGTTGGACCAGCGCGTCCGGTCAATGCTTCGCGACTTAGCCGTTGTGCGACCAGCGCGTCCGGTCAGTATGACCAGCGCGTCCGGTCAGTGTGACCAGCGCGTCCGGTCAGTTGGACCAGCGCGTCCGGTCATCACGATTTAGGCTGTTTAAGTTTCTAACGGCTCTATTCGAACGGGTACGTCTATAAATACTCGTTGGCCGGCTCAAGGCTCTCTCTCTCGAACATTTGATATACTTGTGAGCACTTTGAGCTAAGCAACTCCCCTCCCACTCATCTCTCTTGCTTCTTTGCATATTCGAAGTGGGATTGAGTGATTTAAGTGCATTTGCATTGTGAGATTGCATCTAATTGGCACTTGGTGGTTGATTTGCTGCGGGATTCTTGTTTCTCTTGGTGGTTGCCGCCACCTAGACTAGACGGCTTGGAGCAGCTTGGAGGCGTTGGCAAGAGTTGGTGATTGTTCTTGGCCACCTCCGGTGATTGTGAGGGGTTTGTGCCTACCTCGGCGAAGCGCCAAAGGTAACGTTAGTGGATTGCTCGTGTCATTTGCAACCTTTTGCCATTTGGTAGGTTCTTGTGGCGCCTTTTGAGAGGCTCAGTGTGTGACCGATTAGCCACCGAACCACGTGGTGAAGAGGGACACAACGGGGACTAGCGTGCCGGCAAGCACGTGAACCTCAGGATAAATCTTGTGTCGTCACTTTCATATTGTGATTGATTGATCCTGGTGTTCGGTTATCTTGGTATTCATTGTTGATTATATTGGTTGGCTCATTCTTCGCCCCTCGGTGAAACTCTCGCAACTCAACTCCGCATTACTTTCTTAGTTATCTTTGCTAGCTAGTTAGCTTTGCTTTAGTAGCTCCTTTGTGTAGCTTGCTAGTTATAGTTGTAGTTACCTTCTCGGTTTGACTTGTGCGGTTGAGTACATATACTAGAATTGTGAATTGGTTAGGTGACTTGCAAACACCCCGTAGGCTAAGCAAAACTCGCATCTCGCTATTTGTTATATTGATAAACTTGTTTAGCTTGTCTTTGTAGAAAATTTTAAAAGGCTATTCACCCCCCTCTAGTCATCAAGACCTTTCACCCCCACGCTGCGCCTCTGAGCGGATGTGGCCTGCGTGGTGTCCCTGGCAGCAGCGAGAGACTTCTGGACTGCTTCTGGAGTATTCTATCGCTGGAGTGTCAGATTTGTGGCATGACCATGATTTTAGGGTTCGGCGGAGGGCATCAACGCCACCGGCGGGCGGAGGGCCGAGAGCGGGCGTGTCCAAGCGGTCTCCGTGCCGGAGCCAGAGGACGCCTGCCGGGGAGGCCGGGAGCGGGGGTGGAGGCAGTCTCCGCGCCGCCCCGGAGCCGGAGCACGCCCGCCGGGGGAGGCCGCGAGCGGGGGTGGAGGCAGCGCCGGATCTGAGGGGATTGGAGGGACCAGGGGCGCGGGGGCGGTTCCGCGTGCGTGGGGCGGGGTGGGGGGATCGCACGCCGGGTGATTTGCCGGGTGGTATTCGAAGGGAAAGAGTGCTAGGAGTGGCGGGCGGACGTGCGAGCGGGCGAGCGCTTTCGCACGCCGGGATCGTGGGGTATGGGTGCGGACGGTTCGAGTTTCCTGCGGAGCATCGGTGCGGGCGACGTACATACGAGCGAGCGGGTGGATGGATGGACAACGGACGAAAACTGCTTGGCATAGGGGACAAACACTTCCTTCTTCGTATTAGTAGAGATAAGAACGCTTCTAACCACCATGCCTACAACGAGGCGTAACAATTATCATTTATCAAGTATAGCGTAACTTTTCCCGTTCGAATCGACTACTCGTGCGAGCTAAGCATTACTCAGAGTTGTGTAGAACATATGCCATGAATCGAATCATATGCTAACAAAATATTCAGTGGCATTAGATGCTACTCCTGCACTGTAAGACAGCCTAAACAGTGTAGTGATGTATTTTCCTAAAACAGTAGTATCGTATGGCGGGTCCATACCCGTATGGCATATATGTTCCTAAAGCAGTAGTACGCATGGCGTGTCCATACCCGTCTTTCTTAAAGCCTCCGAAAGGAGACTTTTTTTTCTCGAATACGCAAAAAGTTAGCGCATCATTATAATTAAGAAGAGTTTGACCATACAAACGATGCACTCTGACGAGCGCCCTAGGAGATCTACCGGTTGACTTTCCTAATATATCTATTTAAATTTCGATATTACATAAATGGTACATAACCGAGCTACGGTCTATGTGCTCCTATTCTATCATCCGAGAAGAGAGCGCTGAGGTACGAGCGGTTCTTCTACCATCCCTATTATTGGTCGATGGAAACAATTCATTCAAAGCTGCAACTTGGCTTGACGTCAAGTTTCCTGTGAAGATAGTGTCGTATGCTCGCTTGGACGCGGATGAAGTTGGTGTCGCCTATGACATGGTGCCCATCCTTTTTATGAGAAGTACCTCGCCCCGTTTGGAGGTCGATATATGCGCTAGCGGTTGAGCGGCAATCCTTCTGCTCCTAATTGACAGGGCTTTTTGGTTGCCGCCTTTTACCTTGGTGAAGCTACGATTAAGGGTGACCTAATGCATTAAAGCCGTCGCAAAGCCTCGAAGTATTCCGCGCCTGTTTGGATGAGTCTTAGATAGGCATTGCAGTAGATTCGATCCAGGCATTACATTAGTGAGGATGTTGCTTTGTCCACCAACTCTTCTACGCTGTGAAATAAATGGAGCCTCCGTGCAACATGCCATCCATGAGGCCAGAATGGTGGCCGTCTGACACCTGTCTTGAAGACCAACACCCCGTTCGTTTCGCTGGTTCAGCCAAATTAGCAGCCATCCAGCAGTATTTTTTCTCACAATAAACCAGCGAATAGTACTTTCAGCCATAATAAACCAGCAAAACGAACAGGCTGTTGGCACTTTAGCGAGGCACATGTACATTATTGATGCAGCAACATTATGAGTATCAAGTATCACCGACACCACCTAATGTCATCGGCGTTGCTTGGGAGGATCAGCGGGCCTAGGCAGAACCACGGTGGGCGTCATGGAGTTTGACTCCGAACGCCATCCACGCCCGATCAGCGGGCCTAGGCAGAACCACGGTGGGCGTCATGGAGTTTGACTCCGAACGCCATCCACGCCCTTCTACCGCTTCAGCTTGGAGAGGCCACCCATGATGCTTGGAGTGGGGAGTCTATGTAATTGAGCTCTTAAAACCTATGAACGGTGCTAAAATTACTCCCTAATTAGTGGAGATTAAGCTAGACAAGGAGAGACCATGGCCACTTCAGCCTCAACTAAGCTCCGTCCCTGTCTGTGGGGTAACGAGCATGATTGCATTTGTAATATATTCCATCTGTTTTAAATTGTAAATTATTTTAGTTTTATACAAGTTAAATTTATCTAACCATGGGTCACAAAGTTTTCAGGTCGACAGGGGTCAAGAAATGTGGTATGTTACTTGTGATAGATTTTTATACGGCAGTATCAAAAATGACCTGTGCCCCCAGGTTGGAGACAATGTTCCTGGAACGAAAATTGATGCTTTTGACACCGTTTTATGTCCCGTGTAACTTCAACCAAGTGTATAACTATCGGGCCATATAAACCATTGAAGCAGCCCAAAATACCAAAATAAATTGGACCACAGACGACACCGGGGGGGCTATCAATGTTTCCTTCCATTATAGACCAATAGTTCGATGCATCAATGGACAGTTTAATTTAGACCTCTGGCTTCAATTACAGAAGGCAGTGCATTATATCTAGGACAGACCCACAGCTTATGTAACGAGCAAAATAACTGGGTAACCATCTTTCCCGGCAGCCAGTAATGTCAGCCCATTGCATATTTCTGAGTCCAGCTCCTAGCAGTAGATTCGTATTTCGCGCGGTCAGTCTTGTACATGTGAGCAATCTCTGGGACCAATGGATCGTCAGGGTTTGGGTCCGTTAGAAGGGAACAAATTGAGAGGAGGACCTGAAAATTGTGGGCATGCATTAGCTAAAGATGCAAACTAGAAAAGTTGACAGATTAGTGTGCAGGAGTTTGGTATGTTTTGGTTAATCTGCAGAATCTGCTAGATGATCCCAACTTCTTAAATAAGCTACTACACAAGAGTTATCTTGAAGTAGCTTGTAGCAAAGTTACATGGAGAAAAGAATAAACACTAACCTTAGAAACTGTCAAAGCAGGGCTCCATTGTTCCTTCAAGATATCAAGACAGATGCTCCCATTGCTGTTGATATTCGGATGGAAAACCTTTGTCTTGAATGCAACCTGCAAAATGTAATAATGATGAGCACACAGAGAGGTAGTTCAGATTCAGTTGGATTGCTAATGCGCATGTGTAGATAGAGCTAAGTTTTGCAAAGAACAAGGTTGGATCTCACATTAAACAGGCTAAATCAAACCAGTGGTCCAGTAAAGAATGGAATGACAAAGTAAAGAGCTAACAATTTCACAGAAATCATAGTATGCGTGCACAGATTATAACATGTCACGGGCAGTGTCGATATTTGTTGACAAGCAGCAAATAAGTGTCAAATTCAGAATTAGTTGGAGACGTTCCATGCCAGTAATTCTTCTAATTGGGATCTAGCCATCTAGGAAATAAGTGGACAACTGGTGTAACAGGAATGGGGGTCCAATAATTCATATGAACTGACGGGCATAAACAAATGGAAACTAATTGAAATTGAATTGAAACAAGCAGTGGTCTTATATACTTGTACAAAACTGTGCCCACAACAAATACTCCTAACAAATAGACGAGACAACACTTATGTACCTTCGGTGGTTTGAATGGGTAGTCCGGTGGGAAGTGAATAGAGACCAAAAACACACCACCAGCATATGGGCTATCTGATGGACCCATAATCGTCGCTTGCCAGTGGAACATATCTTCGGCAACAGGGCCTGTAGGTGGGCAAAGAAATGCATTTTAGTCACACATTGATTTGATACTCTAAAACTTGAATATCAATCTTCCACAAACAGAATTGCTAGTTCTGTGTACAAGTACAACTAAAGACTGTTGTTATGCACATACATCAGCATGGCCTTGTTTAGATTCTCAAATTCACCCTCAAATTCCACTATGTAAAAAGAAGATTCCCCATCACAATGCCGGCACATGCATGGAGTACTAAATGTAGATGAAATCAAAAACTAATTGCACAGTTTTATTGTACTTTGCGAGACGAACATTTTGAGCCTAATTACTCAAAGTTTGGACAATTATTACCAAATAAAAACAAAAATCTACAGTGATTCGGCACAGCGATTCGGGTGTCCGATTCGGCGATCTAAACGTGGCCTAGATTTGGGGTTGGTTTAGTTCGCGAAAAATTTGACAAAATGCTACTGTAGCAGTTTCGTTGCTATTTGACGATTAGTGTCCAATCATGGTCTAATTAGCCTTAAAAGATTCGTCTCGTGAATTTCGTCTAAACTGTGTAATTAGTTTTATTTTTTATCTATATTTAATGCTTCATGCATACGTTCCAAGATTCGATGTGATGGGAAATCAAAATTTTTGGGAACTAAACAGTAAACAGGCCCTTGCTAGTGTCACAGTGTAGGGACTGATGGCCCTGGAAGCACTCAGCAGGTTTGTATGCTCAAGTACATGACTACCATGGTGCGTGAGCGCTGCACTTATCTGAACAACAACGCTGCTTGCTTGATGCTGACAAAATTACTCAACCCGCCTGAACAGAACAGGGCAAATTTCTTACTGGCAGGACGATGTAACTGCCCTGTGCGACCCTGATGCAGGAGCCTGAACATGACCCAAAAAAAAAAAAGACCAGCACGAGGCAGGCCCCTCTCCGGATCTAATAAGCAAACTTAGAGGGACGGCAGGAATGAACACCCGTATGTCCAAATGAACCATACAGAAAAGCTACGATCCTTTTCCCAAATTTACACGTCACATGCTCTTTATCCCCACCAACGACCTACACCGTTCAAAATTTGCGATCACTATTTACAACAGTCCCCAGTGGATGTAGCAGATCTGGCAACTACGCACGAAGAATCGCATCGTGCTGACAACCGAGCGCACGGATGAAGTCGTCTCCCCTCATGGAAAATTCAAAAAAGTAAAGCCGTAGCAGTGTAAGAGGAAGGGCGGGCGGAATCTAAATCACCTGCGCTGCATGAGGTGGGCGGATCCTTCTGCAGGTCCTTGAGCTCCTTGAGGATCCGCTTCGACGCCATGGATCCGGTCTCCTCCTCTCTTCCTCGCAAGTCGCAGAACTGCCGTGCACACCACAGCTATCCGAAAGCCCAACTTAGAACCCAATCCAACTCGATGGAGAAGCAGGAAGGAACAAGCGGGGACGGACTGGGGTGTATAAATACGGACGGGGAAGAGGGAGGGAGGTGTCGTGGAGGCGAAGATGGGATTGGTGGAGTACGGAGCTGGTGGGTTCTGGAAGCTTCTCGTCGCACACGGACACACGGTTTGGTTTGGAGTTTGGACCGGAAGGGTAGGCGAAACCAAGACAAAGCGCGTGCGCCGTTACCCCTCAACATTCACCGTCCGTTCAAGATCCGGCGCTCCTGCTTGGCTGCTTGGTTGCCTCTGCTCAGCTGCGCGTACGCGGACGACTTCGTTCAACTGCAAGTCAGTCGTCTCTTCGTCCTCGACGCGTTGGGTAGACTTATGGCTGTCCACAGAAAAAATACGGCTTATATCCGTTAAAACTAGTTTAACTTTGACTAAATTAATAATAAATGATATTAACATTTATTTCTCTAACTAGATTTACTAAAAATATACTTTTAATTTAATAGTATTTAATTTTTATCATAGATGTTGTCATGTTGATATCTTTTCTCTTTGAGTCAAATGTCGGGTGACTCTCAAGCTGGTAAGGATGTGTCAATTAGGTCTACCAACTTTAAAAATGTATTTTGGTCTTTAAACTTATTAAGTGGTGCACCATAGGTCCGTAGCAGCCACATGGATGTTTATTTGCTGACGTGGCATACTAGCGTGACATTTTTTTATATATTTAAGCTCACATCTTTGGGTCCTTTCTTCTCCTTGCTTCTCTCTTCTTTCATGGTGACCGCAGCCCGTGGACAGTCATGGCGTCAGACGGGCTAGGGTTGGCGTAAGAGAAAAGGGAAACAAGATCCATTCGTGAGAGAAGAGGGAAGGAGAGAGGTTAAATGAAAAAAATGTCATGATGACATGTCTCGTGAGCAAGAAATGTCTATGTGACTAGTATGGACCTGCAGTGCATCACTTAACTAGTTTAGGGATATAGAAATACATTTTCAAATTTCGTGAACCCAATTGACACACCCTTAGTTTAAGAGTCGTTGGTATATTTTACTCTTCTTTTTTATATATCTTTGATCAAACTTTAAATCATTTGATACAATTTTATTCTTTTACGAACGAAGCGAGTAATATGAAAATGACCAGCGGCAAGACTACTAGAAGAGTGCACGTATGATTTTTAATGAAAATAATAAAAGAATTAAGTATGTCTTGTTTGAAATACCGGTCAAACTAAAACCAAAATATCATGATAAAATAGAGAGCGAGGAGAGTCAGGCTTGTTCGCATCTTTTACTAGTTCTCACCGGATGAAATCTTGTCTTCAGGTGATCATCCGAGATTCTTTGATTCCTAAATTGAGAAGTGTTTATTTTAGTTGTTTATGGGTTCAATGCTCCTCACTAGTGCTATGTCAATCATCGGGATCTGGATTAGAGTAATAATCTTTAGTGTAGAAGTGGTGTCTAATACATTACCTGTGTTCGCGATTTGTCCCTGTGGTAGTCAGGAGGGGTGATAGCCATGTTTGGCTTTTTACTCCACCATGTTTGGGAAAGCTTTTAAAGCCTAGGTCTCCTAGGCTAGGCTATTTAGCACCCTTCTTTCCTCTTTCCCTACTAGGTTGAGCCAATGACACGAAGTGAGCAATCTTAAGTATCCATCTTATCTATCTAGTTTTATAACCATAGAAATCCTTTCTACCCAACCCATCATATACCCCCTATGTCATCATAGAAAGAAACTTGATTCTTCGTTAGTTCTCACTTCACATTCTTCATGGAAATAGATACTCTGAGATACCCCTAGGTGAAAGCTACATTAACAACAATGCGCTTATGGTTTTTCCTATGTGCCACCGGTGGTGTCAACATACCTCTCCATCTTTTTTAACCTCCCCCAAAGCTATATAAGGGGAGGCCAGTGCTCTCCTCCTCTTTCTAAACTCTTAACACCTCACATAGTTTCCTAGACTCGCTAGACTCTATCCGAACCTCCCACTCTCGAACCTTCTATTTGTAACCTCTACTGCAAACACTTGGGCCCTTGAACTCAGGAACATGAACAAACACCTTGACTGGACATAGGGCAAAGTTGTCTAAACTTGTATAATTCTGGAGTCCCCAAGCGCCAAGCTATTCGAGACCATACACACGGCTACAAATTTATTAGTTGACGCTTTATTAATTGTGATACCAAAGACATAGTGATTTAAATCACACGTATTGTTCTCTGAACTCACTTATGTTTTTTTTCTATAAAGGTTTTCTCATAAGTTTACATTGACAATAAATCCCTAATATGTCATAACATTTTTTCCTTATGTTTTCCACTGGGTTTTTAAGGACTTTAACAACATATTAATAAACATTGTCGCTTCCCGAACCGACAACAACATGTTTTTTTTGGTTTGTATAAAACCCGATCAATCAATGGAGTCAACACAATTCAATCATTGATTCTCTCAATCTTGTGTTCATTCTTCTGTCTCTCCATTTACATTGTGAGTACATTGATTTTAACAATCTTCTCTTAATTTCCCCATTAGGTTTTGCGAGAGGCATACCAAGATGTCTTTCTCCTCATATTTTCTAAAAAGGTTTTTTTGATGAGTTTTGATATTATATATCATATCTCCAATTTTTTCACATAAGTTTTGGATACCAAACATAGTGATCTATAAATCACAGCTATTACTTATGGGCTTTTCCTTTCCCAAAAGGTTTCCCACATGAGTTCAAATTGAGCAATAGCATACATATGTCATATCCTTTCATCATATTTCCCATGAGATTTAAGAGTTTACATGTCATATCAATATGTTTCTTAGATTTTTTGGGAGATTTAATAAGAGTGTCATGAAACAATTTTTTCGACAAGTTTTTGAAGGAATTTTGAACGCATTGATCTCAAGGGAGATTCAATAAGAGGGGGTTGAGAAACATTCTCTTCAAAGAGACGCCTCTCCACGATTTCATTAAGATTAGAATAAACATTAGGGGCAATGTCCTTCGGAACAAGGAGTATGAATTGTTGCTTTGCTTGGGCCTCGTGACAAACCATCATTTGACCACACCCTCTCACCATGCATACATATATTCATGCATCAGAACAATGAATACACAAATTCTTCCATCTTTCATTTACATTTGTACTTCGGCTATGTTTAGTTGCCCTGAAAAGGGTGAAAAGTGTACTGTAGCACGTTTTGGCTTTATTTGGCAAATAGTGTCCAACCGTTGACTAATTAGGTTCAAAACATTCGTCTCGCAAAGTACAACCAAGCTGTACAATTAGTTTTTTATTTCATCTACATTTAGTACTTCATACATGTATCGCAAGTTTGATGAGACGGAGAATCTTTTTTTGCATAGCGCTTTTTTTAGGGCTTCAACAATAATAGGTGGAAAGCAATTTAATTGTGCAACCACGCCCCCACCATCATCCTCCCCTCTTCCTTCCTCGATTTATTATTATTATTATTATTATTATTATTATTATTATTATTATTATTATTATTATTATTATTATTATTATTATTGTTCCTTTTTTTCTTCTATAAATACAACAATAGTCAAATATACCAATCAACTAGAGACGGAACCAGGGGAGCTAGCAGGGCCGTGCCCCCAGCACAATAAGTTTTCTTTAATACCTATATAAATATATGAATTTACAGCTAAGAAATATTAATTTTCACATATTTTTATTCAAATATTATGAATTTGGTTATAAATAGTGTAAAATATTTAAAAAGTTGTTGAATCGTATAATTACGTATATTTTAGCACACTAAAAAAATATGATCATATTTGTTTAACCCCCCTTAATCAAAATCGCTGGTTCTGTCAATGCAATCAACAAAAGAAATCAAATACCTGATTGTATCTGTACAAATCAAACCGATTCGAAGCATCTTCTGCCATTCAACTAAGAAGTTAAATTGATAAAGGCACCACCGTTTACTTAGCCAGGATTGCCCATCCAACATAAAATTTGATTAGCTGAATCACTTTTCACAGTTTAGTGAGTACAGAGCATGACATGATCCTCCTCAGGTGCAAAAACAACTAAATAAACAAGAGAGAATTCAGTTCTCGTTTTCAAATTGTCTATTTAAGTGCATCAGTAAAAAGTAAAAACAGCACGCACAGAAGATTTCATTTTCTACACTTCAGATCATAATTGCATGGATTTGGACACCGCGGCGCAAACGCACTTAGTAGTACACAGCTGCGTCTAGGGTTGTTTTATGGTCAACTCAGCTCTTAGATGCAATACCCCGTCAATGAAGAAGAGACTGTCATCAGCCATGAATGATGGCCACGGGATCGCAAAGAGATTCCGGTACCCAACCGCCTTGCCACCAGTGAAGGTATAGTAGCCCTTATATTTGCTGACAAACTCACCTGACGGCCTTGTCCTTGCAGCAAACTCATAATCCACGGTAACACTTGTCGACCCTTTCTCTTGCATCCCTAGGAAGAGACCAAAACAATAGAATGCACTTTGCTGGTCCATGTTGCAGTGTGCTGAGAGGAAGAAGCCCTGTCCAGCTAGATGGAAAGCTTGTGAGTATATCCGTCCGGATGGAAAAAGTCGGCTGCACTCCTCACGCTTCAGGTCCAAGTATGCTATGCACTGTGGATATGGTCTATCAAACTCTACAACCTTAAGCGGACGATATTTGTAAGCTCGCTCAGCATATTTCCTACATGTCATCACATCTGCTGCAAGGGCACGCTGCCTATGTGGTGCATCAGCTTTGTAAAGAAGTGCCTCTGTGACACATTTAGTCGCCTGCTCATGATCCAGATCACTGCAAGCAAGAACCTTCCGCAACTTCCTGCAGGTCATATGGCAGAACCGAACAAGGGGCAGCAAGCGTGTGCCCAAGATCTCACGTCTTTCCTCCAATTTTGGGTATTGAGCACGTGCCCACTTTATCACAAAGTCATAGATAGCATCCTCTGATGCAACCTGAAGGTCATTACTCCATAGGATGGCTTCAATTCCAGCAAGAGGAATGTTCATTGCTTCATCTTGGAACCTGAAAATGGGAATCATTTTTTAATGGCTGTCTCTTCCATGATTTAACTTCTAGCTCTATTTGACAAGAGATTACTCACTTGGTCAAATCCTTGTATTTATTGGCAAGGAATTCCTTGGCAGTGTCTGTCAGCGGCTGAACTGCAGCAGCCATTGAAATGCTTGAGGGTAGATCCAGATAGAGCAGTGCAGACTCTGTGGTCATAGGCAAACTTCTAAGCAATTGACTGCAGTGCCGCATACAGGAAACAACCTCAAATTTGTCAGCGATCATCAATATATCCAGCAGGGCAGTTGGCTGGTTTGTCGTCAACTTGCCACTATACATAAAGCTTAGAAGCTCCATAAGCGCATTTTCCTCTGTTCAGAGTAGAAATACAATAAATCAAAAGTTCAAACTGTTAACAAGAAAACATTTAACAGAGATACACTCCCTTGTTCTTATGGACCTAAACTTTTTGAGACAAGGAAAGATGGCTAATGTAGAACAAGGACGTAACAAGGTAGCAAATGAAAATTAGGAAGTGCAAACCTCATTCAAACTGATCATTTCTGTACTACCATCATTTCAGTAACAATAGCACAATGTAGAACAAGGCAGTACTTATGTACTCCTATTTGTTAGAACATTCAATGCATACTGCAATAGCTCCCACATTACCTGAAGCAGTTATTCTAAGAGTTGCATGCCTCTGATCGGATTCTTTCATTCCATTTGAAAAAAGCTAAAAAGAATGAAACAAATGTTGTGAGCTAGTTAATTATACCACAATACAGTGCATTATCAGCACAATCCAGAAAAAAAATAGATACCTTGTAAAAGAAAGGGCTCTTTGCAGCTAGAATTGCAGAGCTGATGTAGATAGACTTTACTCTCAAAACCTGAGTACACTCCATACTCCAGGATGAGTCGCTGCTTTCTCCATCCTCACCTGGCCAAAAAAAAAAAGATCCAATTAAAATATGAAATGAACCAATCACTGATATGACAAAAGAAAACGGTGCGCTGCAGCATCACATGATAGCTAAGGGTCCGTTTGGATATTGGCATTGAATTGGGTCAACGGAATTGGGTTTTCCAGATCAATAAAAACTCGACCTGCAGGGGAAAGACCGCCCCCATGGCATTGCATTAAGAAGAAACTTCTCGCATGCAGGCTAAGAAACACCCCCGAAGTCCAGCTGTCCTGGACGTGCCACGTATAACTCAGGAACACAGCCGATGATGGGTGTTTTTCAACCCAGGCCTGTTTAAATTTGCTCCCACTAGGCTACAGACATGTTCGCGGTTTCCAAATCAATGACATGCTGAAATGGTATTGGACTGTGATTATGTTTCTAGGAGTTTTGATATCTTAAATTGGTCCCTGGGAAATAAGAATGCCCATCCAAACATCGTCTTCCCCCTGACCGGCGAGCCCCACGGCCTCCACACCTCGGTGACCTCCACCCCTTCCACGCAGCTCAATGTGAGACACTTTGCTGCCACCAAGCACAGTCAAGGAGGGTAAGGCAGAGACAGACTCGCAAGCAACCCCGTGGGGGTCCAGGGTCCTTGGCTGCTAGTGACAGCATGCAGCCATGGTCATCGGTGGTCGCCCTGGAGCTCTCAGGCAGTGGTATTGATTCCAGCCAATGCTGAACTTTGTAGGTCCAAATTGGAGCGTGTTGTTTGTTGCTGTGAGAATACCATGTGGAATTGTGGGTCAAATTCCAAAGCATCCAAACACATGGTATCGAAGATATACAATTCTAGATTCCCAATTCCAAGCTCAATACCAACATCCAAACGGGTGTAAAGAGTTAACTGTTAAGATACTTAAGACTATGAGTTACTCAGCTTGCAACATCCATATCTTAGAAAAATGCAAAGTGGGTATTAAGCTTCCATGGGATAAGCAAATTGGGAACATACGTTGAATCATTACCATAACATTGAGCACAGGGGAAAAAATGTAGGGTTGCTTCTTCAAGTACTCTGAGGAAGTCATATCTCCCAAGGATATTAATTGCAGAAAAGTTACTCTTAGCTATCTCCTACCACTCGTGGAGTCAGAGCTGCTTGTTGTTATTGTGACAAGCTCGGCGATGATGACACACGATGGGCTCCGTCTTTTATGGGTTGGCGCTGTGTGTTTGTAGGATACTCAGGGTTGTTGTCTGGGCTGTCGTGCCTAGGTTTCTTTGCCAGTTTTCCTCCTAATAAACTGTGCTGCTGTAAGTTTTTTTTGGCCCAGATTTCCTATAAACCGGGTCAAGTCTCTTCTTCTTAAGTGAATTGCAGGAGCTCCTTGCCCTATTCGAAGAGGTTTCTTAAAAAAAACTGACAACATATTTCACAGAAGTATAGCTTGTATACACATCAGTTCCAAGTACCAACCAAGACATTGAGGTTTCATGAACAAAGCACATAAACCTGAGCTTAATCTCTAGTACAATTGCTATTTAAATAACTAATTTTCAGGAAAGTGTTCCAGTAAATTGGCACATAACTCCTTTGAAGTGGGTTCTGTTAAATTTGTGCCTTGGAAGAGAATTTGGAAAACTCAGGCCCTTTGAAATGTAGGATTTTTGTGGCTAGCCATTCTAAACTGCTGCTGGACAGCCAGCAGATTGGCTATAAGCAGGGGTCACCTCATCCAGCATCCTGCCCATTATATGATCAAGCATCTGAAAACATTCGACACATTCTGGTTTCCTGCATGGTTGCAAGAGAAGTTTGGTCTGCTACCTAACATAAGCTAGGCCTACAAGATTTGGTTCCTGACCAAGGCACAGCTACTTTCTCTGCCTGGTAGTGCCTGACAATGAAAGAGGTGGAGAAGCAGCATAAGGCCTGAACACTTTCATCATCTTAGTGGCCTGGGAGCTATGGAATCATCTTAAGGATTGTGTTTTCAATGGAGCTTCTCCGATCTCTAATTTGGTCAGGAGGGCTGTAAAGGAGGAGGGTACCCTATGGTGTACAGCCGGAGCTGAAAACCTCTTAAATCTTTTTTGAACCATGTTGCCTCAATACTGTAGGCCATTTCCTTCTATAGTTCAGTGGTGCGCCTGTGCTTTGTATTTCACATCTGGTGTGTGTGTTTTATGTTGTGTAAGTTTGTTCTTGGAGTGCCGTACATAGTTTTTTTCCCCCTTTAATTCTCTCTTAATGTAATGACACATGGTTCCCAGCGCCTACATGAAAAAAATAATTGATGTGTTTTCTACCAGCAGTTAGTTCAGGCCAACATATCTGACAACTTCAATACAACTGAACAAGTTCACCAATACATTGTGCCACAAGACAATAGTAAACTTGACAAGAAAATACCATCAGCACTAATAATAGTTAGCAGACCCTGAATATTGCAAACATGGTAAAATGGTAAGGATTTTATTGAGTGTATGCAGGTTCATTTTCCTGAACCCAAAAACCTGAATTATTTGAACAACATAATTGAAAAAATTAAATTGAACTAACCATCTGGCTCAATATCAGGTGGAGATTCTTCTATCATAGCTACAGGCTCGTTGCCTTCCTCGTAGGCATCACATTCTTCAGCTTCAACTTTGCAAATTCCTGGATCCGGCATGTATTTTCCAGATTCTGGGTACATAAAACAGTAGTGCAAAAGTTATACGCAAAATAAATTTGATAGTTGAAGATCATGCAGAACTACGAATACATAAGATGTGAACTGTTATGGTTGAGAGGGGAGAGAGGCGCGAGTAGACGTCGTTGGGATTGGGAGAAGAGAGTCGAGAGGAGTGGCGGCGGAGCTACAGTACCCGCGCGCTACAGTACGCGCGCGGGTACTGTTCACGCGAGAGGTGGCTAGGGCTGTGAGGGGGCGCTGGGAACGCCGGCCGTGGGGCTTCGCCCATGGCTGGCAAGAGAGAAGGTTTTTCCTTCTAATCTCTTGCTTGATTAGATTGATACATCTCCTCTCCTTATATAGATAAGAGGTCCTACTTGACCCCTAAGCAAGCGACTAATTAACCCTAATGGGCTAAGGCCCAATAGGCCCTTGACTCTTCTAACACTACACCCCACCTGGACATGCAGCTCGTCCTCGAGCTGCAACTTAACGATAACTCTACTAGACACAAACCTAACATCTAAAAACAAGCCTTTTACATCTCGGCTTATTTTATTGACCTGAAATAGACTACGACTCTTTATTTTTGACTCCTGAAGATATGGCGGACACCCTCCGCGTGATGGACCTGCACGTGTGTAGCCACCTAGATCCTATGGAGCCCACCGGAACAAGAGGGGTGCACGCAGGGGCGGAGCTACATGGTGGTCCGGGTGGTCCGCGGACCACCATGCGCTCGGCGCATACAAGGCCCGTAGATATAGGAAAATTCAGATCGGGTACGTACGTCCAAGCGTCCGCGGCCTTTGCGAATACGCCCCGCAGCCGTTGTGTGCTCCTTCGTATTTCTCCGTGCGGCCGCTATGCGCACCTTCGTATCCCTTATTGAGCTGTGCTTCATAGAATTCGATATACCAAACGATAGTGGCGGCGGCAGGCGCCGGATGACGAGCAGCCGCACACGTGAGTCATCTGCAGGTATACGTCTCAACATCTTCATCCAATTAGCATGCTCGTCTAGTCATGTTTCTTTTTTTTCTCTTCCAATCTCTCCTTACAGCTAGAGAATAAGCAAATTAGCCCTAACTCGAGCAGAACGCATCAGCTATTGCTTGTGGCCACCAGGCGGTGATCAGCGACACCGATCCATCCACCATCAGGCATCAGACTCAGAGGCCGCAAGCCACAAGATACACAAAACTTTATTTTATTCCGTGTCATTAGATTATATTATTAGAATGCACACTGTCTCATTGGACTTTTAAATTTTAATTGTAGGATAAGATTTTTTTTGTGTCAATTGATTATTGGAATGGTAAATTAAAACAATACTTTTTATTCTCTTGCAGATAGAAATATGAAGAGGAGTTGTGATATTGCTTCTCTTTTTCAAAAATATGCATCAAACAACATATTCTGCAATGACCTTTATCAAGAATAAGTTGAAATTTAGTTAACAAAATTTTAGACAATGGACCACCATAGCTACAAATCCTGGCTACGCCACTGGGTGCACGGGTATAGCCACCTGGAATTAGTCGCGATAGCGACCAGCGGAGACGTCCTCGCGGCGGCCGGTGGCGGAATGCGGTGGCGCTAGGCAGTGCGTCCCCGCCGGAGACAAGGAGGGGAGCGACTCCCCTACCGCCGCTGCCGCAAAGTTGGAGGTCGCTGCCCGCGGGAAAATCACCATGCTCGCGCCTGAAGACAACAGCGGGTCGGCGCAGTTGCTGGTGGCCATCCCACTGGGTGAGGTTGCGCTCCGCTGAGCTGAGGTCGACCGTCGCCAAGGTCGCCTCGTGCATAGGCTGGCGCATCTCCTGCAGCAGCCGACGCGCTAGGAGGCCGCGCGCCACAGCTTGTAGCCGCACTGCCGCAGACACCTTGCAGGTAAAGCATCTTCCCTGCCGGCTCCGTTGTGATGTCCATCACCTGCTCAATCTGCTGCACGTCCTGGAACGGCAGCAGCGTCGTGCCATAACCTGGCATCCCATAGGGGAAAACCGGTGGCAGAGAGGCCACGGCCGATTGCGGCAGCGGCCAGCTGGCTAGTTGCAGCGGCGGTATGCCGAGGTAGGACTGGATGGCGGCGACGGAACGGGCGAGATCGGTGATGGCCGTGGTTAGCTGATCCGGTGTCATCGGTGAGGAAGTGACCCGCGGCGGCTCATCATAACCTGGCATCTCCGATACTAGATTGTTATGGACGTCGTTGGGATGGGGAGAAGTGAGGAGGAAGAGAGCGGCTCATCATAACCTGGCATCCCCGCGTGGGTACTGTTCGCGAGCTAGAGGCAGAGGGCCGGCGGCTAGGGCTGTGAGGGGCGCTGGGAACGCCGGCCGCAGGGCTTCGCCCACGGCCGGCAAGAGAGAAGGTTTTTCCTTCTAATCTCTTGCTTTATTAGATTGATACATCTCCTCTCCTTATATAAAGAAGAGGTCTTACTTAACCCCTAAGCAAGCGACTAATTAACCCTAACGGGCTAAGGCCCAATAGGCCCTTGACTCTTCTAATATGAACAAACTGCAAATCACAGCAAATAGTGAAAAGAAAATGAGATAGTAAATTGCCAAGGCATGATCAGCACAAAAATATATCACTAATATAGGATCTGTATCCTTGTCAGTTGCCTGATATTTGGCTATGGGCTATGGCTTCAGTCACATTTTCTGGGCCTTGGATCGATCGAACAGCCCAGATATACGCGCCCTTGACACTCTCTCCCTTCCTTATGTTCTTCCTCCCTCCTGTCCTCTTCCTCATTCCCAGCCGATGCCCGACACGAAGTGCCGTCCCTACACCTCCCCCTCCCCACCTAGCTCTGGCAGGCACACCTCTGCAGCTTTGACAATAACCCCTCCTGGCATTGCTCCTCCCTCAGCATCTACTTCATCAGGTCCATGAGCTCCCCATCGACCACTGGCTTTGTAGCCCCAAGCACGATGCTGCTTCCACCACTGCCAATGCTAACCGATTGAAGCTTGATGCCCTCGCCGCCTCCACCACCCAACCGCTGTCCTCCACTGTTAGGCTAGCATGCTCCACGGTGACCCGTCTAAGCCCGGTGACCTCAAGTAAGCCCCCAAACCCTAAACCCAAACTACATCACCAATTCAATTTTCTAGTATAAATTTCGGCCAGTGATGGATAGGCAAGAAATTGGTCAAGAGTAAAACTTATTTTATAATAATTTACAACTTTGCTGTGTTAATGAGTGAGCTCATTTTCTTGAGAGAAAAATGCCAAAGACACATATTGTCTCCTCCTATTTCCCTGAGAAACTATCATTTGTTTTCACGTCTTGTTTATCTGTCCTTGTACACTTCTAATTTTCCTTTTTATTTCCATATCCATAGCACAAACAAGAAAAATACATGCATAAATATTGTGCATTATAATGCAACACGTAACAGGTAAAACTACTCATAAGCACATTTCACAAATACAAATTTTGCTAATGTAATTGTTGGAATTGAACAGGTTCTCTTACATCATATAGGAAAAATTCAAGTGTGATGTCCAGATATACATAAATTTCTAGAAATAGGTTTCACAATTATAGAGCATGCCCATGACAAAATAATAGATATTGAAGTGCACTTTTTGACTCAATCAAGCTATTGGAACACCATGTGCGTGGCTAAAGAATAAATAAGGACAACATGTTACTCATTGAGAAGCATTTCATTTTTGTCAACAGTCCACAATTTCCTCAATGAACAAAATATCACAAAATTACAAAAACATCCATACTTCTTAACGTCAAAAACGTATTGAGGAGTGCAAAGGTATGATCACCTAATCGCTGTCTAAGCGGCATCATCCAAAGAGATTACATCTCCAATTTGCAAACTTTGTTCAATAGCACATGCTGGCTGAGTTGCAGTGTGCATGTTGTTCATACGTCCATTGATTATGTAAATCATATTACAGGCATTGATCAAGGTAGGGCATACAAATAATTAGTTTGCACATACCAAATGCAAAGATGAATGAGATCGTACTAATACAGCAGAACAGATCGCCCACAGCCGAATCGTGTCAATTGCTATGGTGCTTAACTATCCCCACTAAATTCTACCGCTTATTAGCCATTTCATTGGCAACAGATTGCTTATATTAAATGATAATCTGAATTGCCACTGCGCAAACTTAAAGGATTAAAAAAGAGAACGATAACCCCACATTACACAGCCTCGACTAAAAGTAAAAGTGCCTTCACAATACTTAAGCCCGAGCACACGGTAAGGTCAAGTCAAATCACCTCAAAAGGTAAGCAGCTTCCTATTCCTTTCCCCCCACCCAACGCATGGAATAATTCAATTCAAACAACCAACCACTGCCTTTCCCCAGTTTCAAATCCACAGCCAATTCGCAAATTCCAGGGAAGAGAGGGGAAAAAAGAGATAGTCAGAAATCCTCGCTCACCTTTGCCGCGTCGGAGCTCCTCCCGTCGCCGCTTGCGGTGGCGCGCCCAGTCGGCAAGCGACGAGCACCCCTCGCCGGCGGCGCCCTTGGCCCCTAGGGCGTCATCCCCAGCGACGATCTCGATCCGCAACACCCGGTCGGAGAAGTTGACCGAGTTGAAGGCGAACTCGAAGCTCGGCCCCCCACTCGCCCGCGAGAAGTCCGGGTCCATCCCCGCCTCCTCCAACCAACCAACCAACCACGCGCGTCCCCACGGCTCACCTCACCTCTGAAGTACAGCCGCCTCAGGAGCCATTGACGGGGTAAACGAAGGCCCCAACTCTAAACCTAGCAAAGCTTCGAAAAGGAAACCGCGATGCGGGAGCGGGCGAGGTGTGTGCTGAGGCGAGGGTGAGGAGACGAACAAGAACAGGGGGGGGGGGGGGGGGGGGGGGGGGGGGGGGGGGATTGGGGCAGAGTCGTGATATAGAGAAATGCGGGGTTGTAAATGTAATTACACGTGAACAAAAAGGACAGCTGAACAGGGCGGAGTAAATTCGTACCCTCCCGGTGGGGGCAAGTGGATAAATACACTTCACGCCGGGCGTGTCCAGGACCATAAGGTGGGTCCCAACTGTTACGGTATGGACGGGCCCGCGTGTCGGTGGACGGGTAGATGAGAACGTAGGATGGGTGTTGATGGGCGATGGATTTCGCGTTCGCAACCTCTTGCTTGCGATGACCGATGATGTCTTTGGATTTTTTTTTCATTCATCGACGAAAAACTAACGGGTTGTTTAGCTGGTGAGTTTGGCAACCGTAGCACTTTTCGTTTTATTTTGTAATTTATGTCCAATCATAGACTAATTAGGCTTAAAAGATTTGTCTCATGATTTACAACTAAACTGTGTAATTAGTTTTTTTTTCTTCCGTGTACATTTAGTACTCCATGAATGTGCCGCAAGATTTGATGTGACAGATACTGTAGTACTTTTTAGGTTCACTTTTCGTGAACTAAACAGGCTCTAAGAGAGGAAAACATTTGTTGGTTGGTTGGCTGGCTATGCTGACGCTCAGGCCGGACGTTGAACGGTAGACTCATTCACTCCCTTTCTATTTTGACTTAATGTTGGCCCTGTTCTGCAAGTCATGTTTCGGTTTGTTTCAGTTTATTTCAGCTTATTCTCTCTCACAGAACACTATTGAATCAGCCGAAACCAGCCGGCTTTTTCACCAGCCGAACCAGCCCGTTGAACAGGAGTTTTTTTTGAATGGTGAACAGGAGTTTTTGAGTCAGAGGGTTTTGCACTTCCAGGATTAACTAACAAATGTGTCGATATTTATATAATGATCACATTATTAAATGCATACAATTCTAATTTATTTAGGCATAAGAGAAACATAAGGACATTATGAAAAAATAAAAAAACAGAAGGAAGAATCATTTCACTCTTTAATACTTACAAGCAAACATACCGTGCGTTTCTTGGAGAAAAAGCTACCAGACATTCATACAAAACGACACCGGAAATGATACATATATGTGTATGTTTTATGCTTACTATAAAATTTCAAATCCATGTGATGACCATGACATCTATAATATAAGTTAATGTTGGCAATAATATAACAATGTCATAGTATGCCGTATCGAATTAAAATACAACATTGATAGAATTTTTCTTAAGTTGCAAAGCACAAAAATATTTACACAAATATATTATAACTTTAATTTTCATTCCATCCATGATTAAATATCAAGTTTCATGACTTTATTTGAGGACTCGAAAAATACGCAAAGGGGGAGCTTTTCCAGTTTAGTAGGAGTTATTTCTTAGTGGAAAAGGAGGAGCCCCAAATAAGGCCTAAATATTTGTTTTCAAATAAAGATCAAACAATAGTTTAATAGTCAATATTATATTCATTATTTGTTTTTGCCTTATATATAAGAAACAAAACAGTACGGGAGTGGAGAAACGGGCGAGCGAAATGACCAAATCGAAAAAAAAATCAAAGCAAGAACAACCGTGCAAACAAAATCAAGAACAAAAGAAATCGGGAGCCAAGTCGAAACCGATCGGAACAACCATACAACAGAGTGGAAAAACAAGATCGAAAACCAATCGGAAGCAAAACAACCGAGCAGAATAAACACAATAACAATGAGCGAAAACAAAGAATGTGAAAAGGGCCAAATGGGTACGCTGGAAGAAATTTTGATGGCAGAATCTATAACGTGTCTATGCATTGCAATTGGACCCAATACGCATAGGAATCAGACTTTGTATAATCACTAGATGCGAGTTGTTCTAACTTGTATGAGTATGAAATGGTAGGAGGCATGTACCTGTCACGCATTCACGCAACTGTTGGACTTGTGAGCCTATCGCGGCGACGGAGCCAGCCTTCACCGCCCCGGCGCCACCCAAGATCCTTCGTCGTCACTAGCTCACCTCGCAGATCCACTCTGCCCCTGCCTCTCCCAGCAGTCGCAGCATGCTGCCATACAACTTCGGCACTAGGAGCGCCTGATGAGGACATCCTCCACTATTACCCGCTGGCAAAGACGCAACAAAAAAGGCCAAGTGGCCTAGTTATAGTCGGGCGGTGACCGTGTGAGCCTCTGAATAATCTCACCTTGCTTAGCTTGGGAGGAGGAAGCCACCTTAAAAGAGAGAGTCACCCTTCCCCTATCGTCTAGTCTTTTAGGGATATTGGGCCTTTTTCCCGAGTGGGTGTGCATAAGAACTGTTGGGTCCGGACAACCTTAATTTATTGGGCCTCAGCCAACTCCACCTGGGCCGGATGTATCATTTGGTATTAGAGCTGGGCCCTTGTTTAACGGGGTGGGAATGATGAGGCCACCCTCCACTATTACCCGCTGGCAAAGACGCAACAAAAAAGGCCAAGTGGCCTAGTTGTAGTCGGGCGGTGACCGTATGAGCCTCTAAATAATCTCACCTCACTTAGCTTGAGAGGAGAAAGCCACCTTAAAAGAGAGAGCCACCATTCTCCTATCGGACTAGTCCTTTAGGGACATTGGGCCTTTTCCCGAGTGGGTGTGCATAAGAATTGTTGGGGTCCGAGCAACCTTAATTTATTAGGCCTCGGCCAACCCCACCTGGGCCGGATGTATCATTTGAAAATATGATTCCCGATCTTCCGTCAGGTTCAAGATAACTATCGATTTGGTCGGAAGTGACACACCGATCCGGCTTCAGATCACAAAGATCTGAATCCTGCAACCTTAGCACCACGTCTCCTTTGGTTATCAACTGTGTCACAATCCGGTTGACCTCGCCACGAAGGCTAATCCCTGTTGCGAATCGAAGAACACAAGCAAGAACAACATAAAATGCAACTCAATTAAAGTGACAATTGCAGATATATGATTAAGCACTCGAAGTTGGGGTCTCGCAAACCGATAACGACGACTGTTCAAAGACAGATTGATCTAAAGCAAAATCCAAACCCTAACATAGGTGGTGGCTACTGATTATAAAGCGTAAGGGGCATCCAAGGACATCTACTCATGTCGCTAAGAAGTCTCGACACGTTACAAGGGCCAAACGGCCCAAAAGACGGCGACACAACGTCCTGACAGATTCTGGACGTCAACTTGTTTCGACGATTCCCGTTTACTCCAATGAAATTTGGGTCTCAAACCAAAGCCATTGGTTAACTTATGAAATTATCTTTCCATCCATATGTGGACCATAAAAACGAAGTTCGGATACCTCCTAGACGTCTATTTTACTACAGACTGGTCCTGGAGCCCGAGATGGACTCGAACTTGATATGGATTAGGCCTCCAACTTGGTTTGGGCGCCCTTGCTTGACTCCTAAGGTGGTGGCCAAGGAGGAGGACGTACTTGGGCATCTCTTAGGTGTTCTCCATCTTCTTGGGGCATACTCCAACTTGGGCCTGGGCCCTAAGTGTGAATAACAAGCCTACGACGACGCCGTAGCACCCGACAGAATGTCTCGATGATTTGGAGGCCTTACCAATGTGATATTGAGGTGGGACCAGATCTATTTGATCCATCAAGTGCTCATTGACCTCGATCGCACTCCGGATGGATGAGTTATGGCCTTCCCAATGAAGCATTATCGGACTGTCGACGAACCGAAAGTTCAACTTTGATGGACTTACACTTTGAGACACATTTGTACCTACATTCAAATAATGACATATACATATGGAACCAAGTGAATTATACCCAAAATTACTATACAAATATAGGAACAAGTGCAGCTTATAATCAATGGTTGTATCCGTTGGTGTCATGTCCTCATCATCCTCCCCTTCTTGACAACAAACCGTCCTCGGTTTGAGCTTAGTTGGAGGACATATTGTAGGTTGTATCCAATATTGCCCTTCTTCTTGAAATTGAACCTGTTGCTTTATAACAAAACTTGGAGATCTTGACATGATTATAGCTATTGTAGGCCTCAAAATTATCATATTGTTGCACAACGAAAGGAGATTTTATATTTGAACAAATATAAACTCTGTGTACCATATACTCTCCTTTATTATTATATTTGCCAATAAAGTGAAAAGTACATTTAGATAACCGTGATAAATCAGTAAACATAAATTTCTCTTCCAAAGTAGTAAGAGCACACAAAGTATCAAACTCAATATAACCCAAAGTATCTAAAGAATACAATAATTTTAGCTCATCTTTTTTAGCAGCAATGGGAAGCAAATTCTTATTTTTAGCACAAGTATTTGGTTCCAAAACAAAAGCATCATGCTCATTCAAATTCTTATTTGCAGCCCAAGTATTTGGTTCCAAAACAAAAACATCATGCTCATTCACTAGTTGTGGCATATGTATATTAAAAGCATTGTCACACAACTCTTCTTTATCACAAGCACTGTCAGAACAATTATTTTGTGACAAAGGAAATTTAGACTTTGTGTCCACTAAATGTTGGTCTATTATAACATGAGTGGTGGATAAATTCAGCACATCATCACCAATTTGAATATTATCATATTTTGTAGCAAGCATAAAAGGATCTTCTAGTTTATGTACTTTGTGATTTTCATTTTTAATATCAACCTCTTTGTTCTTAGTAGAAACACTCTCTTTATGAAGTTGTATAATTTCAGTCGAGTTTAAAATTTTACCATGCTCTAAAGTGGGTGTGGGAGGTGATGGTGAAGATGCTGTTGTAGCGGGGGAAACGACCACTTGTCTGCTTATCGCAGTCTTGATCTTCGCGAATGCTTGCTCCACCCTTGCTAAAACCTAGTTGAGGTTGTCGCCAATGTTGGTCTGGTTCTTTTGTTGATGTCCCTGTAATTTTTTTCTGCAAGCATAGCTAGCTGGAACAACTGATTTGTAGTGTTAAAATCTTTATAATAAACAATATCCTGGATTTCACATCTCAAACCACCATAAAAATGACAAACTTTATCCTTCGGATCCTCCTCTATCCCATAACGTATTGCACACTTTTGAAACTCTACATAATATTCCTAGATAGACATTTTACCTTGCTCTAAGCGTTGCATTTTACGTTTATAAGATGGAGAAATAAAATAATCACGCATTGCTTCTTTTAGTCTGTCCTATGATTGTGGTTGTTGATGCAAATTGCCTAGTTCTCGCCACCAAAATTGAGCAAAATCTTTGAATTCCCTAGTGGCATATTTAACTCTATGTTTCTGAGGAACTAGGTGTGAATTAAACTCTTGTTCTACAACCATCTCCCAATCAAAATATTTTTCTCCATCATAAAATCCAGGATGGTATGGTATGGTTAATTTACCTCTTATACCTTGATGATTATAGTCAATATGTGATGGCAGATTATTCGTCATGTGGTCCATCCTTGCAAATATCTGGGTCATGATTTCCTGCAATTCACTTTTAAACAGAAACACGTTGTTTGATATGTTAGAAATCAAAAGAAATTTCTATCAACTATTATATGTGTCGGTAGAAACACTCTCACACGTCTTACCAAGTTCTTACAAGGTTCTTACCAACGTAATGCAGTGGATGGTAAAACCGATGGCTGGTTCGTGATATCTGTGAGGGCGTGGCACTAAGATCGCAAGGATATTTTTCTATGCTGATCTGGAGTATATATATGGAGCTTGGAAGATACACAAAGGACAAACATATATATGTGGCACACAATTCAGTAACAGATAGCAGTATTGAATAAATGTCCAGAGCACTTGTCCTAGTTGCTGGTCTATACGTGTTCCTAGCACCAGTTGTGACACACAAGGGAGTGAAACAAGTATAAAAGATAGCAATGGAAATACGGACAAAACAAAAGACACCACAAACAATAGAGCTATCGAGCGTTCCTTATGTGCTCCTTTTTGATCTCTTCTCTTCTATTTTGCGATTTTTTCTTTTCTTTTTTTTGTCCAAATTTTTTTTCTTGCTTTTGATCTTTTGATATTTTTTCTCAGCAAGGAGCACACAACAATAAACACCAAAAATTTTGAGCTCAATGAGATAAAAGATGTGGCCCATAGAAAATCAGGATTGTGCTCCAAAAAAACATATCAAAACTTGTGGGCCTGAAAACTCGATTTTTCTGATCGGATTTTGCAAATCTAATTTTTACGAACCTAGCTTTGCTAGGATGAAACAGATCTAAAATTTTCTAGCATTCTTCGTAGATATAAAATTTGCCCTGTTTCAAGTTCGGATGCAAAAGTTTTTAATGTTTTAAGAAAGCTGCTCGAATCAGGGTTTCAGTGGACACAAGATGTAAACTGATGGTGATACGGGATGGCGGCGGGTGGAGGGATCAACACAAACTAGAAAAGAACACAATCTAAACCAATAACAAGGCCTTGACCTAGGACATAAACTCAACACAGCAGACTCTGAAACTAAAATATGCAAAGGCTATGACGCGGATGGTTGTAGGACAGAAAACAAATATGGCTGTGGACTATGGGACAAATGCGAAACACTCAAACTAGGGAATAAATGAGAACCTGATGGTATACCTTAGCTCTAAATACCACTTGATGGGAAACGTGATTCCCGATCTTCCATCAGGTTCAAGATAACTATCGATTTGATCGGAAGCGACACACCGATCCGGCTTTAGATCACAAAGACCCGAACCCTGCAACCTTAGCACCACGTCTCCTCTGGTTATCAACCGTGTCATAATCCGGTTGACCTCACCACGAAGGCTAATTCCTACTGCGAATTAAAGAACACAAGTAAGAACAAGATAAAACACAACTCAATTAAACTGACAATTGCGGATATATGATTAAGCACTCGAAGTTGGGGTCTCGCAAACCGATAACAGCGATTGTTTAAAGATAGATTGATCTAAAGCAAAATCTAAACCCTAACATAGGTGGTGGCTACTGATTATAAAGCCTAATGGGCATCCAAGGACCTCTACTCATGTCGCTAAGAAGTCTCGACACGTTACAAGGGCCAAACGGCCCAAAAGACGGCGACGCAGCGTCCTGACAGATTCTGGACGTCAACTTGTTTCGACGATTCCTATTTATTCCAATGGAATTTGGGCCTCAAACTAAATTCATTGGTTAGCTTATGAAATTATATTTCCATCCATATATGGATCATCAAAAACGGAGTCCGGATACGTCCTAGGCGTCTATTTTACTATAGACTGGTCATAGAGCCTGAGATGGACTCGAACTTGATATGGATTAGGCCTCCAACTTGGCTTGGGCGCCCTTGCTTGACTCCTAAGGTGGTGGCCAAGGAGGAGGATGTCCTTGGTCATCTCTTAGGTGTTCTCCATCTTCTTGGGGCGTGCTTCAACTTGGGCCTGAGTCCCAAGTGTGAATAACAAGCCCGCGACGACGCCGTAGCACCTGACAGAATGTCTCGATAATTTAGAGGCCTTGCCAATGTAATATTGAGGTGAGATCAGATCTATTTGAAATCTTATCAAATAAGATTTCCATCAAGTGCTCATTGACCTCGATCGCACTCCGGATGGATGAGTTATGGTCTTCCCAATGAAGCACTATCGGGCTGTCGACGAACCGAAAGTTCAACTTTGATGGACTTGCACTTTGAGACACATTTGTACCTACATTCAAATAATGACATATACATGTGAAACCAAGTGAATTGTACCCAAAATTACTATGCAAATATAGGAACGAGTGCACCTTATAATCAATGGTCGTATCCATTGGTGTCATGTCCTCATAAGCGCCTCAGCAGCAGTAGATCGGCTCGCCATTCTCGCCACCGTCGCCACCCGCTCGGGAAGAGATGTAGAGCTCGTCGGTGAACGCACGGGAAGCAGGTTAGTAAGATCCGGCGCGGAGAAGACCGAGACGAAGCCCGCCGCCGCTGTCGCCATCTTGCCCAGGTCTATGTCGCACCCTTCACCGGCGATGAGCACTCTCCTGATCTGGTCGAGGCCGGCGTGGATGGGCCTATGAGAACATGGGTGCTTAGAAGCTCACCCTCACGAGTAGAGTGATGAGGGAGGCCCTCCATGGCGATGACTGCCCTGAGCTGGCCGCCTAACCGCCTCTAGTCACCCATCTGCACAAAGCCGGCCACCCAATTGCCACAGCCGGACTGCTCCACGTCACCGGGCACCCGCGTCCAGCCGTCCCCCTCCATGTCGATGTTCGCCTCCATGCTGAAGCCTACTTTTAGGGCCGCCCGGATCGACACTGTAGGTGGCCTTCACGCCGATGCTCGCCTCTACTCTGCCGCTTGACGAGTGTAGCTTCATTTAGGGTTGTTCCGAGCCTCGTCTTGGTTGCCGCCGCCATTGGCGGCGGTCGGCCTCAACGCCGCTTACAACAACGTCATCTCCAGCACGCGCCAACCTTCGTAGCCTCTAGTGCCAGATCTCTAGGTTGCTACCAGCTGCAATTCTTTTTTTTGTTGTTGTGACCTTCAGCACCAACCACGTCTTCAAGCTGCTATGGGATTCAAAGCTATGTCACCTCCACCCCCATCGACCACCGCATCTGTGGGTTTCAAGCCAGTTGTGGCAGCTATCAGCGGCTCTAAGGGTCGCTCCTGCTGCTTCGAGCAGTCATCACCTTCCACGACGCTTGTGAAGTCTGAGCGAGCCTTGCCTTCAAGGAGTGGGCTCATGGGAGATGCTATCGTTGTTTTGCTCATGACCATCTAGTTAGCTCATATCAAGATTCTTTCCGTTGCATTCGATGTCATCAACCTGGGCATCAGGAGCAGCACTGCCCCCACTGGTTCCTCTCTCCTCCCCTGCGCCCACCCTCCCCAACTGCCAGTCCTCGCCACCCCCAGCTAGCTCGTAGTTGGGTGGATGTTGTGGTTGCACCCTCATCAAGTTAGCTTTGTACTTAGCAGTCATTGTCACCTTCACGAAGCCCTTCTCCTTCGCAAGGGAAGGATGTATGTGACTGCAAAGATCATGCACCTCAAGCTCCGGTTATTTTTGATCCCCAATCCATGCTTGCACCTTTGGTGGAGTCACTACACTCAAAGTTTCAACAACAGATCATCACCCATTTGGAGGATTTGGTGTGGCCCCTCAGAGATGAGATTTCAGCTATCAAGTTGTGGCTAGCACGTGTGGCCATCCACTTGAAGCATGCAGAACCAAGAGAGGACCTCTCTATTGATGTGTCCGGACTCGTTGGTCCCTGTGTAGGGCCACTTGGAGAGCTTACTTCCATTTCCAACATGGCTGAGCTCTTCGGCCCCTGTTCTCCTGTTTGGCGCTCTTCGACGCCAGTGATACTCCCTTATCTTGCTAAGTCTTGAACGTCTATAGGCTCCTTGGTTTGTGAGAAAACATGTGCAACTAGTGCAGACTCCATCACTTGTGAGAAGATAATAGAGCAAGCCATTGCAGTGCCATTGGAGCCCCCCACTGTGCAACTAATAGAGCGGGCGTTGCTAGATGTTGTCACTCCTGTTGAGGATGTTCTAGTGGAGGACACATCTGATGAAGAGGAAGTTCTCTCTCATGTGACAGTTGACCCAGTCTTTCTCATCACCATCAAAGATACCCCCACGCTTTCTATGGCCAAGGTCAACGTAGAAGCCCCCCAGCAGATGGAGGATCCACTGATAAAGGCAACGTCTTCTTCATCTGCCACAGTTAGGATGGAGAAAGACGTGGCATGTCCTCCTATACACCCTTCACCACCTGCCATGACAACAAGACGTCGACGTAAGTCCTATGAAAGGTCTTTGCTTCGCCGAAGTGTCCATCTTGCACAACGCAGTGTGTTAAAAGATTTGGGTATTGTTGGGAAGGATGGGAAGATCGATGACGTGGTTGTGCAAGATGTCATAGGCTGTTGAAGGAATTGTTGTCGCTCGACCTCCTCAAATCATTGATGGGTTTAAAGGGTCTTGCCTTTTGGGACCTTATGGCGGAGGTTTCTTTGCCTCTTCGTAATGTGTTGTAAGGTTCTGATGCTATTTGTGGTTGTCTTGTTGTTTCTACTTGTTCTCATCGTCAGTATTTTGTTGTTGGTAGTCGTAGTATCTTTGTTGTTTTTAGTGGTTCTTGTTGTTGGTTGTGGTCGTCTAGTTGTATCGTTGTGCTTAGTCTGAGCTTTCTTTCTTTTTAATATAATCGGCAGCTCTCCTGCTTGATTCGTTTCAAAAAATGTACAAGATACATAGAGCACAATCTAATATATGTTGGAACCAAACTCCATATCTATCATCGCTAGACGTGAGTTATTCTAACTCGTATGAGTATCAGTCATGAGTCTGAGTCACATGTCAGACACGACCCAGTTAGTTAGGGAAAGGACGAAAAAATAGGTGGAAATTTTTTTTGTCTCTTTAATATTAGACTAGCAAATGTGTCCGTTCGTTGCAATGGGATGTACGTATAGGAATCAGACTTTGTATTGTCATTAGATACAAATTATTCTAACTCGTATGAGCATGAGTCATATGATTTCAGGTAGAGATACGAAGGGTGTGACACAATACGTCTCAGAATCTAGTTATTGCAAAACCATATGAGCACAAGTTATGAGTTTAAGTCATGTATGGGATACGGTGGGCGCGAGACCAATTTATGAAGTAAAAAAAGTTGGATGAAAAAATGGTTTGGAATGAAAAAAAATCCTCTTTAATATATATCAAGGTAGAGATACGAAGGGTGTGACACAGTACGTCTCAGAATCTAGTTGTTGCAAACCATATGAACACGAGTTATGAGTTTAAGTTGTGTACGGGATACGGTGGGCGCGAGACCAATTTATGAAGTAAAAAAAGTTGGATGAAAAAATGGTTTGGAATGAAAAAAAATCCTCTTTAATATATATCAAGGTAGAGATACGAAGGGTGTGACACAGTACGTCTCAGAATCTAGTTGTTGCAAACCATATGAACACGAGTTATGAGTTTAAGTTGTGTACGGGATACGGTGGGCGCGAGACTAGTTTATGAAGTAAAAGAAGTAGGATGAAAAAACAGTTTGGAATAAAAAATCCTCTTTAATATATATCAATCAATACAAATATATACAACTATAGATGTACGGCAGGTGGTACTGTTACCATGTAGCATTTTGTCATTTTTCTTTTTTTTCCCATTCTTATCATACAGATCTTTAGTTTTTTAGACCACTTCCCAACAGTTGTTCCCGCTACAGTCTTCTTACCTTTTGTTTCATGAAGGTAGGCTACTGTTACGTGTAGCGTTTTGCCTTCTTCTGTTTTTTTTCTCTTTTTACCTTTCTTATTTGTACTTTTTGTTCTTTTTTGGTCTTTTTTCCCTTTTGTTCATCGGGCATTGTAGGTGATTTTTTTCTTAATTTATATATTTTTTAGATTTCAAAATTTAAAGTTTCCCCTTTTCTTTTCTTAATTTCCCCTCTTTTTTGGTTTTTCGCCTTCCTTTTTTTGTTTCTCTAATTTCCCCCTTTTTCTTTTTATAATTTTCACTTTTTGTTCTTTTGTTTCTCCCTCTCTTGCTTACCAATCAAATGTGACACTTATGTTACAAAATAGTGCGAAGAGATGTTTAAGATGGTATCACTACTACAATAAACTTATAAGAGGCGGGTGTTTTCCATTTTCCGAGGCGGTCAAATGCAACCGCCTCCAACTAAAGGTCACGGTTAATCCGTGAATAACGGAGGCGGTTGCCATGACCGCCACGGTTAATCGATAAAAACAAAACAAAACAAAATTCTCAGCCCACCGACGAGCCCGTTCCAGAGCCCACCAGCGAGCCCGTTCCAGAACCCAGTAGCCGGATCCGGCGACGCAGTACGCCGTCGTCGCCTCCAAGCCTGTCGCCTCCTCGCCGGATCCGCTAGCCTCGTGGACCCTTGCGTCGGATCCACCCGCTGCTTGCCACTAGGCCGGCCTCCTCCTTACCTCCATGCTAGATCTGGGCACGGTCAGAGCAGGGGACGACCCGCTCGCCAGATCCGGGTGCAACACGCCGAAGAAGAGGGAGAGGAAGGGGATCCTGCAAAGAGAGAGGGAAGAGTGAGGAGAGGAAGAGAGAAGGAGATGGGATCAGACCTACCTCCACATGCGACCAGCCCCGCGCCACCGCATAGCCCCGCGCCACCCACCACCTCATGGCCCCGCGCCGCCCGCCACCTCGCGCAGCCATGGAGGAGGGAGGGAAGGAGGAGGCCGAGGCGCGCGGTCACCTCGCCGCCGTGGCACGTGGCCCGCCTACCGCCGGGGCGCCGTCAAGATTGAGATGGAGGGAGAGGGACGCCGCCACTACGCCTCTACCGTCGCTTATGGTGGAGGGGCGCCGCCGCCTGTGGGGGAGAAGGAGGGGGAGGGGCGCGACCCTCGTGGTGTGCGCGGAGGGAGGAGGCGCGGTTGCGGTGCGGAGGGAAAGAAGGGGGTGCGTGGTTGTGGTGTGGAGGGAAAGGAGGGGGCACGCGGTGCTAAGTTAGGGCTGCGGCGGCGGGATGGGGGGAATAAGTGAGTGAGTTAGGGTTTGTGAGGATTGGTTTATATACGCTGAGTGCAGTGTATATGGCCAAGATGGGCTGTCTGGGCTCCGAGATGGGCCAACATTATCGGAGGTGGGCTTTATAGTGCGCCCGCCTGAAAGGTCTTGATGGCTAGAGGGGGGTGAATAGCCTTTTAAAATTTTCTACAAAGATAAGCTAAACAAGTTTATCAATATAACAAGTAGCGAGATGCGAGTTTTGCTTAGCCTACGGGGTGTTTGCAAGCCACCTAACCAATTCACAATTCTAGTATATTTGCACTCAACCGCACAAGTCAAACCGTACAACTTAACTATAACTAAAACTAGCTAGCTACACAAGCTAAGAGTAACACTAACAAGCTAGCAAGGTAACTAAGACATTAATATAAGAGAGAGTTAGGAGGGTATCACCGAGGGGCGAAGAATTGAGCCAACCAATCAATATGATCAAGAGATGAATACCACAATATACAACCACCGGGATCGATCAAACATAATAAGAATGATGACACGAAGATTTATCCCGAGGTTCACGTGTTTGCCGGCACGCTAGTCCCCGTTGTGTCCCTTTTCACCACGTGGTTCGGTGGCTAATTGGTCACACACCGAGCCTCTCAAAAGGCGCCACAAGAACCTACCAAATGGCAAAAGGTTGTAATGACACGAGTAATTCACTAACATTGCCTTTGGCGCTTCGCCGAGGTAGGCACAAACCCCTCACAATCACCGGAGGTAGCCAAGAACAATCACCAACTCTTGTCAATACCTCTAAGCTGCTCCAAGCCGTCTAGGTGGCGGCAACCACCAAGAGAAATAAGAATCCCACAGCAAATCAACCACCAAGTGCCAACTAGATGCTATCTCCCTGAACGACCGGACGCGTCCGATCGACTGTGACCGGACGCGCTTCGCGTCCGATCATCAAACTGAAATACGCGCAGACACTGAACACTGACCGGACGCGTCCGGTCATGCAAAGACCGCGTCCGGTTCAGCGTCCGGTCACCTCTGTGACCTCCGTTCGCCTCCATTTCTTTTCCTGACTTCCGACGTAGTGGAAAATAGTCGTTTCAACTTCTCGAAAACACCTGAATCCCGCCTCGCAAGCTTGGCGGGAGGGAGAGAGGATCCTAAACCCTCTCTACCGCTCAAACTCCACCGCCATCGTAAACGTGCTAACACCACCAAGTGATCTCGTCATGTGTGAGTGTGTTAGCATTTTCACAATCATTTTTCGAGGCGTTATTAGTTCTATCCAAATGCATATGATTATGAAATGCACATCTAGAGGCACTTAGGAGTTCAATAGCCGTGTCATTCCCCTCTTTATAGTACGGCTATCTATCCTATAATGTAACCACACCCACTAGGTGTCTTGGTTACTAAAACACAACCCTTAAGCATATACCTTTGCCTTGATCACATAGGGTTACGTCCAACTCCAAGTGTGGCCATCATGATCACCATGTCATCTTGCCACCAACCTTGGAATGTACTAATCCTCATATGCTATATACAACTTAGACATAGGATTAGTACTTAGGCATTGTCACTAATTACCAACACCAAACATAGGACTTTCAATCTCCCCCTTGTTGGTAATTGGTGACAAACCTTTCACAAAGATATTATGATAAAATTTTGATTGAACTCATGTCACATTGTCCAAGTATATTACCATGTGTAAGAATTATGGACATGTGATCATGAATTCAAATTGATAGCAATGGCTCCCCCTACATGTATGCTATATGTTTGGATTTTGGAAGCATACATGTTAGATAGGAAAGTATAGGAGCATTGACTACCAATAGGTGCTAAGTGTTTTAGATTATAGACCTTTGAAGCGTGATACCATCCGAGTAGCGATAAACACCATCTTAGCACCTTGTGTAGTTAGATTCCACTTGAAAAGCACAAACATAACTAGAAACCTCGTGAGATCAACATTATAAGCAAGGTTCTAGTACCACTTTGAAAAACATGAAGCAAGAAGAATCTAACTACTTCCTATTCATGCTAGTACCTCAATGCATCATTCAAATTATACTCGCAAGTCACCACACAAGCAATGTATCGGAGAAAAAGAAATGCATAACTATGCATCATACATATGAAGTGCACATGGAAATGCAACATTCATGTTTAAGAGCTTGCTCCCCCTACTTGTGTGCTCAAAATTATCTTTATGAACAACATTTTTCTTCCCCTTTGTGCTTCTCCTCCTTTGAGTTCTATCTTTGTGAACAACAATTTCTCCCCCTTTGGCACCAATGACCACAAGGGACCAATTTTAGATAGATTATCATGTTAAATTATGGGGTGAGGATCAAGTTTATGATTCAACCTAGATTGCTTGCACAAATAAAATGCTTCGGTTTGATCCAAGGGCAAGCTTCTTCACACCTCACTAGTAGGGTTATCATGCACCATGTTGAAGCAAAATTTAGACAAGTGATCTAGATTAAACACTTAGGATCACAAGCTACTTACACAAGTTATATGCTACCACTAGATCATACAAGACATGGAAACAATAGTGGCACCATATGAACTTTAAATTCATTTGATTTTCATGAATGAGCCTAGAACATGTAAATTATGACTAGATGCACTAAACAAGTCCTTAGCATAGAATATACGATATGTCAACCAATTGTACCTTGGAGCTTGAAGGAGAGGCATGCCATATATGGAGGTGCATCAACTCATGTTGGAGAAGTCAAGTATGTTCAACTCATTCTTTAGCTTGTGAAATCTCTTCTCATCAAGTGGCTTGGTGAATAGATCGGCTAATTGATCTTCGGTGCCCACACTCTCAATAGCAATGTCACCCTTTTGTTGATGATCTCTAATAAAGTGATGGTGAACATCAATATGCTTTGTTCTTTGATGTTGAACCAGATTGTTGGTTAGCTTCACGGCACTTTCATTGTCACATAGCAATGGCACATTCTTGAAATTGATTCCAAAATCTTTTAATGTGGCCTTCGTCCACAAGATTTGTGCACAACAACTACCCACGGCGATGTATTTGGCCTCGGCGGTAGATAGTGTAATACTATTTTGCTTCTTGGATGACCATGAGACAAGTGATCTTCCCAACAATTGACAAGTCCCGGAAGTGCTCTTTCTCTCCACTTTGTCACCGGCATAGTCGGAATCCGAATATCCAACTAGCTCAAAGCTTGCACCTTTGGGATACCATAATCCAACATCTTGTGTATGCTTTAAGTACCTGAATATTCTCTTTGTTGCCTTCAAATGACTTTCTCTTGGTGAGGCTTGAAATCTTGCACACATGCATACACTAAACATCACATCGGGCCTTGATGCCGTCACATAGAGTAGGCTACCAATCATTGATCTATATAGTTTTTGATCCACCATGTTGCCATTCTTGTCACTATCCAAGCTTCCACTAGTGCTCATTGGAGTAGTGATTCCTTTTGCATCTTCCATACCAAACTTCTTTAGCATATCCTTTATGTACTTGGTTTGGCTTACAAATGTTCCTTCCTTCATTTGTTTAATTTGAAGTCCAAGAAAGAAACTAAGTTCACCAATCATTGACATTTCAAATTCCTTTGCCATCATTTTTCTAAACTCATCACAATAATCTTGATTGGTTGAACCGAATATGATATCATCAACATATATTTGCAATACAAACAAGTCTTTCCCAATCTTCTTGATGAATAGTGTTGTATCAACTTTGCTCATAACAAATCCTTTGGATATCAAGAAGTCCCTCAATCTTTCATACCATGCTCTAGGTGCTTGCTTCAATCCATATAAAGCTTTTCTCAATTTGTAGACATGATTGGGTTTCTTGTCATCTTTAAAACCGGGAGGTTGCTCCACATACACCTCCTCTTGGATGTACCCATTGAGAAATGCACTCTTCACATCCATTTGATATAGCTTGATATTGTGAGCACAAGCATAGGCAAGTAAGATCCTAATTGCTTCTAATCTTGCAACCGGGGCATAAGTTTCACCAAAGTCAAGACCCTCTATTTGTGTGTAACCTTGAGCCACTAGTCTTGCTTTGTTCCTTACTACTATCCCATCTTGATCTTGTTTGTTGCGAAAGACCCATCTTGTTCCAATGATATTGTGATCCTTAGGCCTCTCAACTAGTTCCCATATTTCATTTCTCTTGAAGTTATTGAGCTCTTCATGCATTGCATTTACCCAATCTGGATCTCTCAATGCTTTATCAATGTCCTTGGGTTCTTCCATTGACACAAAAGAAGAGTGAGCACAAAATGATGCCAATCTTGATCTAGTTTGAACTCCCCTTTGTATGTCACCAATGATGGAATCCAATGGATGGTCTCTAGCAATGTTGGTTGGTTGAAGCACTTAGACTTGATTGCTTGGATGTTGATGTTGATTATGAGTTGGAGATGATGAACTAGCCACTTGTTGATCTTGTTGCACTTGAGATGATGTACTAGCTTGATTTTGCATTGGAGAACCACTAGCTTGTGTAATTAGACTTTGGAGCACTTGATCTTTGTCATCATCCACATCAATCACTTGCTTTGGCCTAATATCACCAATATCCATTTCTTTCATAGCATTGGTCAATTGAGTTCCTCTCACATCATCCAAGTTATTTTCTTCATTTTGAGAACCATTGGTTTCATCAAACTCAACATCATGCACTTCTTCAAGTAAACCACTAGCTAAATTTCAAACTCTATAAGCTTTGATAGTAGTTTAGTAACCAAGTAGGAATCCTTCATCACATTTCTTCTCAAACTTTCTCAATCTAGTGCCCTTCTTCAAGATATAGCATTTGCAACCAAATACTCGAAAGTATGCAATGTTGGGCTTTCTTCCATTTAAGATCTCATATGGTGTCTTCTCTAAGAACTTGTGGCAATAGAGGCGGTTGCTATAGAAGCAAGCCGTGTTGATTGCTTCGGCCCAAAGTGAATGACTCACATTATACTCATTCAATATTGATCTTGCCATATCAATTAAGGTTCTATTCTTCCTCTCAACTAGGTCATTTGATTGAGGTGTATACTTGGCCGAGAATTGATGTTTGATTCCAAGCTCATCACATAGCTCATCAACTCTTGTGTTTCTAAACTCACTTCCATTGTCACTTCTTACTTTCTTGATTGTGGTCTCAAACTCATTTTGTACTCTCTTGATGAACTTCTTGAATATATCAAATACATCACTTTTGTCCCCAAGAAAGAATACCCATGTGTATCTAGTGAAATCATCCATAATCATAAAGCCATACTTGTTGCCACCAATGCTTGTGTATATAGTTGGCCCAAATAGATCCATGTGCAACAACTCAAATGCTTTGGAAGTACTCATAATGCTCTTCAATGGATGAGTGTTGCCCACTTGCTTTTCGGCTTGACATGCACTACATAGCTTATCCTTCTCAAATGTGACATCCTTCAAGCCTCTAACTAAGTCATGCTTCACTAACTTGTTCAATTGCTTCATGCCAACATGACCAAGTCTTCTATGCCATAACCAACCCATACTTGATTTGGTGAGCAAGCATGTTGAAAGTTGAGTGTCACTAGCATTGAAATCAACCAAGTATAGATTCTCATATCTAAAGCCTTTGAAGATCAAGTTAGAGCCATCAACACTAACTATCTCCACATCATCAACACCAAATATGCACTTGAAACCTAGATCACACAATTGAGCAACAGAGAGAAGATTGAAGTTCAACTTTTCAACTAAGAGCACATTGGAAATGCTATGATCATTTGAGATTGCAATCCTTTCAAGAGCCTTTACATCACCCTTGCTATTGTCACCAAATGTGATGCTATCAATGCCACTATCATTTGATTTGAGAGAGTTGAACATTCTTGAATCACCAGTCATATGTTGAGAGCACCCACTATCAAGCACCCAATGCCTTCCTCCGGCCTTATAATTTACCTACAAAACAATTTAATGTCTTTTAGGTACCCATACTTGCTTGGGTCCTTGGAGGTTAGTCACTAAGCTCTTTGGTACCCAAATGGCCTTCTTCTTTGGACCCACAATTGGTGTACCAACAAACTTAGCATGCACACCTTTCTCACCCTTGGTAAGCACATAACAAGAATCAAAAGGAATGTAAGGTACATTAGCATTTTTCTTGTTCTTGTTCATTTTATTGCAATTAATCTCTAGATACCCAACTTGCTTGCATCTATTGCAATAACGACCATTGCTCTTCACAAAGCGAGGCTTTGGAGTAGCAAATGTCGCCTTGCCCTTCTTGGGAGTATAGCCCAATCCCTCTTTGTTAAGAGAGAACCTTTGGCTACCCAAGCATTTTAGCAAGCGGGCATCCCCACCATAGGCATTGCCTAATGCGCGGGTGAGATCATCCACCTCTCTCTTGAGAGTCTCATTCTCAACCACAAGTGATCAATCACTAGTAGTAGAGGTAGAGTTGGTTGTGGTAGATGATGATGAGCTACATGAAGCATTAGTAGGACCAACAAATAAAGAATCATCAATAATATCACATGTTAGTCCAATATCACAAGTGACAATCACTTGCTCCTCCTTAGCTTCCTTCATGAACTTCTTCAACTTGAGGTCCTTTTCCTTGATGAGCTCAAGTAGAGTGGAGTGGGCTTCCTTAAGCCTAGTGTGAGCAACTTCAAGGTCCTCGTGGTCTTCCTTTAGACACTCACGAGAGGCCTCTAGCTCATCAAAGGATTTCCTAAGAGCTTTGAGCTCTTGTTCAATTCCTTTGCACTCCTTACTCTTTTTGAGAGCAACAAGCTCCTCCATCAAGGTATCATTTTCATTACTCTTGGCAATGAGCTCTTGTTCTAAGATTTTGTATTTCTTGGTGGTCCTCTGGTAGCCCTTGCTCATTTGATCTATTATGCCCAATAGATCATCCTTGGAGTAGTCCTCATCCTCCTCATCATCACTTCTACAACCATCACTAGCACAAGAATCATCATCACTATCATTATATTTTACCTTGGTAGGCTTGGCCTATAGAACATATCCGGTATGGACTCATCATCCTTCATCTTGAAGCTTGCAAACTTATCCTTGAGCATATAGAGCTTGGCACTCTTTACCGTTGAAGTGCCCTCATATGTTTCCTCTAATCTTGTCCACACTTCACTTGCCATTTCAAGATCCTTGATTTGCTCAAAAACCTTTGCATCAATCCCATTGTAGAGAGTATTGAGAGCCATAGTGTTGCATTGGTTGTTGATGCGGTCATTGTTGGTGAGGTTTTCGGGATCAATGATAGCATAATCATGGTGTGTCACCTTCCAAACGTTCTCATGAATAGAGCCAAGATATTGCTTCATCTTTCTTTTCCAATGATCAAAAGATGTGACACCATCAAAAAATGGAGGCTTGCCCCCGACATGGTTGAACACAATTTGAGCCATCTTACACCGATGTTGTTAAGCCTTGCAAACGGTGACCACGGCTCCGATACCACTTGAAAGGTCTTGATGGCTAGAGGGGGGTGAATAGCCTTTTAAAATTTTCTACAAAGACAAGCTAAACAAGTTTATCAATATAACAAGTAGCGAGATGCGAGTTTTGCTTAGCCTACGGGGTGTTTGCAAGCCACCTAACCAATTCACAATTCTAATATATTTGCACTCAACCGCACAAGTCAAACCGCACAACTTAACTACAACTAAAACTTGCTAGCTACACAAGCTAAGAGTAACACTAACAAGCTAGCAAGGTAACTAAGAAATTAATACAAGAGAGAGTTAGGAGGGTATCACCGAGGGGCGAAGAATTGAGCCAACCAATCAATATGATCAAGAGATGAATACCACAATATACAACCATCGGGATCGATCAAACATAATAAGAATGATGACACGAAGATTTATCCCGAGGTTCACGTGCTTGCCGGCACGCTAGTCCCCGTTGTGTCCCTTTTCACCACGTGGTTTGGTGGCTAATCGGTCACACACCGAGCCTCTCAAAAGGCGCCACAAGAACCTACCAAATGGCAAAAGGTTGCAATGACACGAGCAATTCACTAACGTTGCCTTTGGCGCTTTGCCGAGGTAGGCACAAACCCCTCACAATCACCGGAGGTGGCCAAGAACAATCACCAACTCTTGCCAACGCCTCTAAGCTGCTCCAAGCCGTCTAGATGGCGGCAACCACCAAGAGAAACAAGAATCCCACAACAAATCAACCACCAAGTGCCAACTAGATGCTATCTCACAATGCAAATGCACTTGGATCACTCAATCTCACTTCGAATATGCAAAGAAGCAAGAGAGATGAGTGGGAGGGGAGTTGCTTAGCTCAAAGTGCTCACAAGTATGTCAAATGATCAAGAGTAAGAGCCTTGAGCCGGCCAACGAGTGTTTATAGACGTACCCCTTCGAATAGAGCCGTTAGAAACTTAAACAGCTGAAATCGTGCTGACCGGACGCGTTGGTCCAACTGACCGGATGCGCCGATCGCCCAACAGCTAACTCGTGAAGTACTGACCGGACGCGCTGGTCTAAACGACCAGACGCGTCGGTCGCCCAACGGCTAACTGCGAAGCAACGACCGGACGCGCTCATCGCGTAGACCGGACGCGCTGCGAACGACCGGACGCGCTGGTCCCGTGAATGACCGGACGCGCTGGTCGCCTGAGCAGCGCTCAACGAAACAACGACCGGACGCGCTGAAGAAACATGACCGGACGCGACAGTGTCAGCGTCCGGTTAGAGTCCAGTAAGCTCCCTGAACGACCGGACGCGTCCGATTGACTGTGACCGGACGCGCTTCACGTCCGATCATCAAACTGAAATACGCGCAGACACTGAACACTGACCGGACGCGTCCGGTCATGCAAAGACCGCGTCCGGTTCAGCGTCCGGTCACCTCTGTGACCTCCGTTCGCCTCCGTTTCTTTTTCAGACTTCCGGCGTAGTAAAAAATAGTCGTTTCAACTTCTCGAAAACGCCTGAATCCCGCCTCGCAAGCTCGGCGGAAGGGAGAGAGGATCCCAAACCCTCTCTGCCGCTCAAACTCCACTGCCATCGTAAAACGTGCTAACACCACCAAGTAATCTCGTCATGTGTGAGTGTGTTAGCATTTTCACAATTATTTTTCGAGGCGTTATTAGTTCTATCCAAATGCATATGATTATGAAATGCACATCTAGAGGCACTTAAGAGTTCAATAGCCGCGTCATTCCCCTCTTTATAGTACGGCTATCTATCCTATAATTAAAGATGTCAATGGGGCCCCGATCCCCGATTCCCCGCGGGGAATTCCTCTATTAGGGGATGGGGATGGTAGTAATTTTATCCCCACGGGGATTTAAACGGTAGAAGATTGATCCCCGTCGGGGCTGACGGGGGCGGGGATGGTTGTGTGTTCCCCGTCCCCGATCCCCGTATCCCCGATTGATTCACGCGTATGCATCTCGGCCTTGCCCAACTTAGAGACATGAATCAGCCCACGAAGGCCCATCCAACCAACATAGTATATATTTGCATCTCTAACCCTAACTCTGCATCCAGCCACCACGATGTCTAGGCTCCCAGACTCCCAGCCGCCGCCGAAGAGAAGGCATCTGCGTTCGTGTGCGGCCCCGCACCGGTAGCATCTGCGTTCGTGAGCGGCACTGCGACACCGCACGGCCACACCGACAGCATCCGTGTCCGCTCGCGGCTTCCAAGGGCGAGGCAAGCGGCGTACGCGCGCGCCTCCATGCGGCAGCACCGGCGTCCGTGCGGGGCTCCTCAATCCCCATGATAGCAGCAACTCCGTGTCAGCGGCGGACTGAACAGGTGAAGGATCTGTCAGAAGACTAGTTCAATTCAAGCTTTGATGTGCAGACGTGAGGGCATCGTGACCTGAGTTGTCCTGGATGTGTTGTAATTTCTGTATTCAAGGTCTATTTGTATCATTGATTTGTTTGAATGCCACTCATGTGAATTTGTGAATGGTTGTATGGGTTACATTCTGATGAACTCACGCGGGGACGGGGATCCCCACGGGGAATAATTCCCCGCACGGGGACGGGGATGGGAAGAAAATCTTCCCCGTGAGTCTTGACGGGGACGGGGACGGGGAATTTTCTTCCCCGCGGGGACGGGGACGGGGAGGCATTCCCCGACGGGGAATTCCCCGTTGCCATCTTTACCTATAATGTAACCACACCCACTAGGTGTCTTGGTTACTAAAACACAACCCTTAAGCATATACCTTTGCCTTGATCACATAGGGTTACGTCCAACTCCAAGTGTGGCCATCATGATCACCATGTCCATCTTGCCACCAACCTTGAAATGTACTAATCCTCATATGCTATATACAACTTAGACATAGGATTAGTACTTAGGCATTGTCACTAATTACCAACACCAAACATAGGACTTTCACCGCCTCGATTAATGTATTAACTGAGACGTTTGCGTTACAACGACCGTCTCGGTTAATATCAATTAACCGAGGCAGGCATTTTAACGTGCTCATCTTGGTTAATCGATTTTGCGAGGCGGTTGTTTGTAACCTCCTCAGTTAATAAAAAATGACCGCCTCAGTTAATCGTCGGCATTAACCGAGGCGGTTACAAACGTCGCCTCCGAGACCTATTTCAAAACGTCTCGCAAAAGATTTTTTTTAGTAGTGTACAACAATTAAGTTCACATTTCCCCTCACAAAAGATTTTTTTAGCAGTGTACAACAATTAAGTTCACGTTTCCGTACATTTTTTCAACAGCTCACCATGTGTAAAACTTAGATTGGACAACAGGAAAAGTGGTAGAGAAGACATCCGCAGCGAAACGAAGAACCTTAAATTTTCCTAAATTTTTTTACTACTCATCGTGCGCACCACTTAGAGAATAGTGCAATACATAGAATAACAATTAAACCTTACATTTTGCTACGCTATTTTACATATATGTATTTGTGCAACGATAATTGCACCGTCTGTGAATAGTACAAAGAAATCGTTTACAGATTACAACAATTAAACCTTACATTTCCATATGCTATTTCAATATATGTATTCGTGGAACAGTAACTGCACCGGCAAAATAGTACATGCCACTTGAAAGGATAGCTCCTTAATTTTTTATGCTACTTCTCATATTCTCACTCTAAACATATAACACCAGAATATACATGCCGCGGCAACGCGCGGGGCCAACTAGTTATCTATATAGGTGTAGAAGAAATAGATATAGACAAACGTAGATAAGATTAAAGTAGAGTAGAGAAGTAGATATAAATATAGTTATTTATTTATTTGTTCAAAACGTGACAAAAAACGGATGAAAAATCGTAAAAAAAATAAAATAAAATGGTAACAGAGTCGACTTTGAAAAGATGGAACATGTAGATACATACATATATGTGACAGCACCGTTTTAGCTGCCAAAGTGGCGATTCGTTGTTGGCTAGCTTCAGCCCCGTTTCCTCCTCGTGGCGACGATAGCCGCCACCGAGATGGCGACCACTGATGAGGCTAAAGATGGCAACGGGGCTCCGATCCCCGATTCCCCGCGGGAAATTCTCCTATTAGGGGACGGGGATGGTAGCACAATACTCCCCGCGGGGATTTATACGGTAGAGATTCTATCCCCGTCGGGGATCACGGGGACGGGGATGGTGACATTGTCCCCGTCCCCGTTACCCGCGTCCCCACCCCGCTTCATACGCTTCCGGGCGCGGCCCAGCAAGAAGGTCTGCCTAAAGGCCCAACTGCAGCCAGCAGAGTATATATACCGCAAAAAACCATAATCCTATCTGCTGCTCACTTCCTCCCCACACGGCCGCACACCACAACCAGCACAGCCGCCACTGGACACTCCACTAACACGCCACCTTCACCAGACTTCGCATCCTCTCCTCTCGCACACGGCACCTCCAGCCCGCCCCTGTGTTAGACAAAGTTGGCCGCTGGTGGTTTGGATTAGGACGGCGCAATGATTTTTGGATCCAGAGGACGAGCGGTCGTCGGCCATTTGCTCCCTCACGGGTAGAGCATTTCACGTGCTACAGGTACCCATCTACCTCTCTTGTATTTGACTCTGCCTTCTCCCGTACTGGAATATGAAACTTCTTTGTTACGGATTGGAGCTCATCTATTGCACGGATCTACAGATCAAGGATCTATCAAGCACATGAATGGATGTGACCGCCTTCTCCCAAATTGAAATGGATCCCGGTGGCGATGGATGTGTTGTGATTTAGAAATTCTTGATATCATTGTATTATTGGTTTTTTTGTATGCCATTGATGTAAATTTATGAACATTTAGGGTGATGTTGTGATGAACTAAAGTGGGGATGGGGATCCCCGCGGGGATTAATTCCCCGCACGGGGACGGGGATGGGTTGAAAATCTTCCCCGTGAGCTTTGACGGGGACGGGGATGGGGATTTTTCATCCCCACGGGGACGGGGACGGGGCGTTAATCCCCGACGGAGAGTTCCCCGTTGCCATCTTTAGATGAGGCCTAGGTCACGCCGGGGCGGTTGCAGACGAAGAAGTTTGCCATCCTCTGTCCATGGCCATGTACACGAGCGGATACGTGGAGTGCCCGTCGATGTTCTTGATTAGCTTTCAGCTCGTGCACCTCCTGCCCGCCACTGGACCCGCCGCGGATCGGACCACACCGGCGCGGCGGAGGATCCGCACGTCGGCCGCGTTCTCCACGATCTCGATCATCATCTGGAAGTAGCGCGTGATCGGCTTGCTCTGCTCCTCGTACTCCCGCGGCAGAAGGTTCCAGGCCATCGTGACCCGCTTGAAGTCGTACACCAGCGCCGGCAGCCACACCGTCGGCTGCGCAAGCCGCGAACTCGATCACGGCGCGGCCGTTGTTGGAGGCCTGGAGACGGACCCCTGACCGCCGTAGATGCCTCGCGGTCGGCATGCGAGACGGCCAGCCGGTGACGCTTCTGCCCTTCCCAGGGGCGAAGCTTGGAAAAATGGTGGTTGGGGTCATTATTCACAACACAGGACTAACTTATACGCTACGGTAATATAATACCATACATAACATCGATGGATAAAATAACTGTTGCGATAATATAATACCATGTATAACATCAAATTGATAAAATAACAACAGGATATTATAAATTTATTTAGAGACAAAATAAACTCATACTATTTATTATAAACTTGGTTAAATTTGAGTTAGATTGATCGCAAAGGATACTATAGTTGTATATTTTTTTTTGACAAAGAGAGTACCTCGTCTTGCCCGAATGAAACACCACACAATATCTACTGGAAGCTAATATCCTATCAGCTTTCTGAGTTTGAATTCTATAGCTAAAAAATCCAAGACCTCATAATTCAAACTTAACCGCTAATTATCTATACCTAATTAATAATATAACCGCTAATTATCTATACCTAATTATATTTTTAATAATAAAGAGGCAAATTTCCGTCAAGATTTTTCTTCCACCTCTTTTTCTTCCACTCCAGTATGCTTGTATATATTTTTCCTATTCTAGTCTGGGCTCTATTCGTATTATTTTTTTCCTAGCGAGGAGTTCTAACATGTTTTTATTTCCAAAATATATATACATATATATTCTTCTAAATAAAGAGGCAAAATTTCCGTTAAGATTTTTCTTCCACCTCTTTTTCTTCCACTCCAGTATGCTTGTATATATTTTTCCTATTCCAGTCTGGGTTCTATTCGTATTATTTTTTTTCCTAGCGAGGAGTTCTAACCTGTTTTTATTTGCAAAATATCTATACATCTATCTATGTCAGGTATGTATGTAGTTACGTCATCACCCTAAAATAAAAACAAAAAAACAAATAAATGGGATAGAAAACTCACGGACATACACCATCCAAAAGAGACGGGTGGCACCTTCCTACTGCCAACGTACGGGAAAAGGAAAAAATGAAGCAGGACAAGAAAAGGAAACGAGATAAAAAAAGGACTCCGGACCGACCACAACCAGGCTCGGCTCCGTAATCCTTTTGCATGTTTTATTTTTTGGTTTCTTTTTTTCGCTTGTTTTTCTATTTCCAAATAGTGTTTTCTCTATTTTTTATTGGTGTTTTTCTCATAAAATAAATAATAAATATAACATTACAGGTCTTTGAACCTTGGTATCTCTTCACGAAACAAAGATTTTTACCAAGATATAGTTCTAATTAGTAACAAAACTTATTCTTACTAAAATCTAGATCATTCGATGGACTGACTAATTAAATCATAAACTAAAATCTTACTTAGTTTGTTGCAACCGATCTAAATAAATATATGTCTACAATCCCAACAAGAGCTACATACAAGAAACCGAGAGAGATCTCCCATCGTAATCATCGATAGATAGACCAATTGTTGACACGTCGGAAACTACTCATTGCCAACTTTAATAAATATTAAAATTGTATATTTTTATAGGTTGTCAAAGGAAGTCATGAAACTCAATGTTTAATGTTAGCATTACATGCGTAATATGAAATTAAAATTATTATATATTTACATCTAAATATTTTTATGCTTTGCAACAGGAGAAAAATATAGAAATATTGTATTTTAATTCGGTACATGCTTAATAAGACACTGTCATATTATTGCAACTAGAACTCTATTAACTTAGTACTAAGGGTGTCTTGTTACCATGAAATAAATTATAAAAAATTGTAGAAAGGATAAAACATAAATAAATATATATTAGTTCTATCTATTTTTACTTCCGTTGCAACGCACGGGCACTTTTGCTACTCAATTACAGAGTTGGGTATTTGTGGGGGTATGTGGAGTCCTGGACAGCAGATGGAGATGGACAGAGCCAAGAGCTTGTTCCGGCGACGCCTCCAGCCACCGGCAAGTTTGAGACGTGGGATGGAGAACCAACGGAAGGTGCAGCTGCTAGGCAGCACGATGAAACGGTGACTAGTCCAGGCTGTAGCAGAAAGCAGAGGCTACGTTTGGCCTTTTTGCCTGCTATACCTGTACAATATCTGCTTGCATTCACGTAACGTAATTACCAAGATGTGGGCCATTCAATGGACTGCTTGTTGTTAAAAAAGAAAAAATGGACTGCTGGCTGTCAATTTTCGCCGGGGTCTGAAATTTTTTTTTGCCGGGGTCCAAAGTGGCCAAAAATTGCTCGCTATAGGCCCTGTTCATCTGGCTTATAATCCGTCTTATTCAGCTTGTTTTTTTCAGCCGAAACAGTATTTTTCTCTCAAAAAAATCAGCCAACAGTGTTTTCCAGCCGGCTTATAATTCCAGCCGAACAACTCCATAGGCGTGTCCAGAAAATCGTCGGTGTCGGACGACCCCGACGCCTCCACGTAGCTTCGCCTCTGGCCCTTCCCCTGCGCCGGCTTGACCACGCTCATGTGCAGGCAGTCCAGGAGCGTGCGCTTGCCGACTCATCATTGTTGGCCACGTCCTTGAACGGGCTGTTCGGGGGCGCCGCCGCGGTCTTCTTCGTGGAGAAGAGCGAGTAGTACCAGCAGAAGTGGTGGATCACGTCAGCGAGGCTCTGCTTCGTGACGCAGCTTGTACTTACGCTCCATGGATTCTAAATTTCTAATCGATCTGCTTTTGTTGCTGCATGCGCCCGCTGAAGCGGCTGCGTGCATGGATCTCGCACGGGCAGCGACGAGCGGCACCAATTTAAGCACGGTGGCCAGCGATCGAGCGGGCGAGCCTGCCTATGACGGTCCACGTCCTTGACGCCGTCGCCGACCAAGCTAAGCCACCTTGTCGATACACGCGCCTACACCACGCCTCCTCGCCAAGTGACGGTTGCCCTCTTCCGTGTGTGTATATATATATATACTAACAGGGACCCGTGCGAAGCACGAGCAGATTTCTTTTTAATGGAAAGAGGAGGAGGAGAGAGGGAAAAGAAAATTGGAGAACAGTTATAGGTACGTGGTGCAGTGGTGGACCCGTTAACGTGCACTCACGGGTATTTGGAACAGCGATAACCCGTTACTTTATGGGCTTACTGTTGCAAGCGGGTATGCACTGTTCTTATTGAGCAGATACTGTTTACGAAATCCGTTACTGTTTTACTGTGCTGATAACAGTGATCTGTAAGGGGAGGCAGAGGTTGCTGGTTCTACAACTTTTATAGATATGGTTAGATATATATGTAGTCAATGTTTGGGGAGGTGACCGAATTCAAGCAGAAGCAAAACACTAAACTCTTCTTGCGTTACCACACGTGCCAAGCCTACTTCAGCTATGATTATCACGAGTTGGAACAGACACACACAGATAGAAAAACAAAATGGCAACGGAGTCCACCTTGAAAAGATAAAATAGGCACGGGAGAGAAAACCGATAGTAAACAAAACGACAACGGCGAGACTAGAAAAAGGAAAAAATCAGATGGATAGAGGAAACGTGTGGAAACGGAAGCAGACACGGGAATATATGGTTGGATGAAAACGAAAGAAAAAAATCAGAAGAACACATGGACAAGAAAGAAAAGGTGAAGCAGACACGGAAAATAAAAACGTTATTTGGATTATGGTTCCTACAGGTTATTCGGGAGCCATATATATGGGAAGTAAAAAAAAAGACAGGTTGAAAGAGACACTTTGCTATATAGAAAGTAAAAATAAGATTTTGTCTAATTTATTTTCTATTTGAATTAGAATTCCTATTCAGTTTATTCAGGCTAACTATGGGTCATATAAGTTTAGACGGAAAAAACACTCGACTACCGGTACCGGTAGCTAGGGGAGGTGGACGAAAAAAAATGGCCAGAAATTTTGCCTCTTTATTATTATATATATATATATATAGATAGAGATATAGATATAGATAGATTAGATATAGATGTATATATAGAGTATAGATATTAATATTGATATAGATAAATACTACTCCCGCCGAGTGGCGGAGCCAGGATTTTCACCTTGGGTATTCTCACTCCCACATCCAAAAAAAATCAATCTATAGGTTCTAGACTTCTAGATGCAAATTGTAGTTGCATAAACAATAGAACAAGTAAATAATCCACCATGTGTCAAAATTGCAGCTTTTTTTTTGCTATTGTGGGCTCGATTGAACGGCTATATACTAAGTTGTTCAAAATTCCCATGTTCTAAACAGGTTTACTCATGAGAAATTCATACACTAACTCAAAAACAGCTTTCTTTTTCAAACTTATCTACTCAACTAAGGTCATGTTTAGATCACATGGTCTAAAGTTTAGTTGGTTATTAAAGTTAATAGTTATAAACTTTAAACCACTTTAGCTCACATGTGTGTTCTAATGAGCTTTTAGTCTTTTTGTGAGGTTGACTAAACTTTAAACTATTTGTATGGAGCCTCAAAAGTTAAAGTAGTCTAAAGTTTACTTGTGAGATCCAAACAAAGCATAAAAGTCCATTAGAGTACAATAATGACTAATAATGAATGAATTTTTGACCAACCTAAGCCATAATTGGGCCGCCAGATTCTTCATCATTCGGTCCAACTAGGTTCTTTCAGCCTGCACGCTTTCTTTACGGCCGCACACCAGTTGCTGCAGTACGGCCATGAATGTTGTGGCCGATCATGATGGTTGATAGTGTTATAAAATATGTTGCCAGCGGTTGGAACATTTCCCTCTCCGTCTCTCATGATCAATATAGTAGATGAAAGTAGAACACACAGACACAAGATATAGGGAGACTATTCTTTATTCCTCTGAATATTGGTGATTACAATATAGAGCTCCCACGTATATATATAGTCCTGCCAAGGGTTAAGAGTTTTGGTAAGAGCCCACCTACAAACGGACTAGGATTAGTATTCCTCCTTCTCCTTTCCTTCTAGGATTAAGTCCGTATGTTTTACAACACTCCCCCTTGGGCGATTACCACGATATGCACATGCCTCGTTAAAAACTCCATCCGAAAACCCAGTGGAAAAAAACAGTTCTTGAAAAAAAGAGTACATTGCATTCGTTAATTGCATTGCTTATGTTGTCTCATTAAAAACCTTGTGTGAGAAACCTTCAAATAAAAACTCACATAGAAAAAAGAGTACAACATCTAACCTTCTTGGTTATGTATTCTTCAGGATATTCTATTCTTCATGAATAGATATTGATCTTCATGATATATGCATAAACTTCAGGGTTTTAGCAAATATGATCTAATTGATGTTTGTAATTCTGGTGGTTTACCTTCAAGGTAGATGCAATAAAATATATTCCCCCTCATAAAGCCATCATTTGAACTACATTGCTCAAACCACACATTTCATAAATGTATGCTTAATAATGGTATGCAGTACCATAATACTATATCCTTCAAAATGTTGGCTCGAAATTCTTCTATGAATTATAATATGAGAAAATAAGAGTGATATACTTCATGCATAAATGACCACTTATTAGTTGTGCAAGACAAAAATTTATCCTTCAGGGTAATAAATCATATCAGAGGATTATGGGGGTAAATAACTTACAATATTCAATATCTTCTAGATAGTACACCAAACTTATTATTTTTCCTTAGTAGATTTTCAAATTATATGTTCTATAAATCTTCAAGATTTTGATTATACCACTAAATAATAAAAATCCAGTCTCACATATGACATTTAGGGGACAATTCAATTGCCAAAATCACCACTACTCTTATACCTTCATGGTATTTAGAGGATATCAACACTTCATTTCTAGCTTTACAATATACACTTTCTAAGTGTTTATATGATTCCTCATTTTCTTTCTCTCAGATCTCTATTCACTTCAGGGATTAATGGTGTTTATTCAAGAATCGACTGGTAAATCCTTCATGGATTGACTCCTTCAAGGACTTTCTCATTTTTGGTGACTAATATTTCTTTTCTATAAGATATATTCTCTGCTTCATGAGAGATTGTTATGTGATATACACAATGAGATAGTGTTATTCACTACAAAGTCATTTGATGACTCTTTCTTCTAGGACATGCTCTTCTTGAGATATATATATTCATTCATGAACATATTCTACCTTAGACTTTTTAATACTTATATGAGATTTAATTTTCATATGTTATGATTTATATTCTTCAAGAATTTTATGGATTTTCATAATCCACTTATTAACTGCATATTCCATATTCATTCAATTCATTTGCCAGAGGTATAACAGAACATTTATTTCTTCTTAGTAGGGGATTTAACCTCAATTGCTTTCTTCATTGACCCGATATAATCGCTACAGGCGACTTTGCCATGGACTTTATTTTCCATATCCGGGTTCTCATAAGAGAAACATTTGCAATTATAGAGGTAGTGTTGTCGACAACTATTATTTTCTCCCAATATTCTCATAATATGAGATTATTCTTTGTCTCTTTGTTATTTCTCAAACAAGAGATGATTTGTTGTTCTGCGTACCCAACACTATGATGCGCACTTATGTGTTGGATTTCATCTTCATGATGATCCTCTTCATGAGGTGCTTGACCTTCTTCGTGAGGTGTTCTCTTCATGAGAATGAAGGAGTTTGTTCTTATTTTATTTACCAAGTGTACACTAAACTATAACCCATAGGCGTCCCCATAGATTTTAGCTTGATAATATACAACATTTAGTTTACTACTAGTAAACATAACTTCTGGTTTTTCTATAACTTCAAGTTACTCCTCTCATTACAAATATATCTGGCATATGCTCTGCTTCATGCTTCACAAGAGCATTAGTCAAACTATTGTTTGATTTAGTGCATGATACTATTCCTACTTTAAACTTAAAGGAATATTTTCTCATAAGATCACTTTCCTTCCATGGAAATAATATTTGGCATTCAACATATCACTTTCCTTCTATGGAAATAATATTTGGCATTCAACATAGCCTTTCTCTCCCCCTAATGCCAATACTAGATCTATAATAACATACTTCAAAAGATATCCCCTATCATGGGCTTAAAATAATCAAATTCATGTGTCTCCAACTACAAGTGGAGGCCCATTCATGTATGCTATGATAAAAATATATGGGAAATATTCAAGCACATATTTAAATACGGGGGTTATTATACATTGTATGCAGTGAGCTAGAATACATAAAGTGCAATAAAGAATGTTCGTCATTCCTGTAGACTCTGGGGTGTTCTCCCCCTGATTTGCACATATTGTAGTTCAAAAAAACTATTTCATTATCTAGCTTCTTTATTGTTTAGCCAAAAAAATAATCCAATTACTCATACATAAAAATGGACCATATATTTCAAAAGTATAGATATGCAACATTCAAACTTACAAGGAATTTCTTCTATAATTTTCTAACCAAATGACTTTTCTTCATAAATCCCAAATCATCATTAAGTATTTTATCTATTAACTCAATTTCCACTATAATTCAGCCCATTCAAGTGAGTTACTTCTCCATTTAGTTAAATTCAATATAAGCAACTCCCCCTGATCATAGGCTACTTGGCCATAGACCAATATATTGCTTATGCATGCAACACATTGAAAGCAAAATATTTCTTAGTTCAACAGGAACTATATAGACATAGTATACTAGCTAGCCAATCCAATTATGAAGGAAGTGCAAGGTAGCTACAAGCTACAAATATAGCTTCTTTGCTAATATTCATGTAGGAGTGGAGATAGGTGCTGTAACACCCCAGGTGTTTGTCACTCAATAAGTAGTGGGTTTGAGCTCAAACATGAGAGATTAAGTGGAGATGACAATGTCAAGGTCAACCTATGGAGATGAGCCTAACCTAAAGTTGAATGTTGTACCATTGCTTTACATATAGGCCATTTTCAAAGGTATATGCTTAGATGGTGTTATTGCAATATCTTCATGTGTCTCACCTTGGTACCTATCTATATTGATCCCTGGAAAAGTTTCATGAAGTTTGGAATAAAAAAGTCACATGAAATGATAAGTTCCATTCCTATTGGAATTTGCCCCATTAAGTTAATGGAACTATAGATCATCAACCAAACCTTGCAAACTAGCCAAATGACTCTAGATGAACTCTACAACACCTTAACTACACTTAGGACACTTAATGGAACAATGTTCATGTTGATCATTTTGCCTAAATGTGCTTCTAAGTGATGGTTGACCATGTATGGACCCCGGAACACTTTTGTTTGACCGTTTCAAAGGTGTGACCTAGAAGCTTTGCATGACTGTGCACCCTTTGACAAAGTTGTGGAGAATTTTATAAGGAACAAACTTTGTTTAAGAGTCAAGTCATGAAAATATGGGGAACATGCTCAAACAGGGCCCACAAGGCAGTTTTAGGGCTGATTTCAGCACTTAACCATTTTTAAGCCCTAATTCCGGTAACATCGACGTTGGCATCCCGCGTTCTCGTAATTTTGCTAACAAACATGATTTTACCCCTTAACAAAAGTTGGAGTTTATGTTATGGAGAACAACATGTAAAAAGTTGGGATCAATTTGACCAAGTTTGGCATTGCAAAATCCCAAAACCGACCCCTAGCTTAACATGTTGACACTGGTAATTTGGGGACTGATTATCTCCTAATCTAAAGCTCTAATGACTATGACCCCTAAATAGAAAATATAGAGCATACTGAGATGAACAACTTTGCTATTTGACCCAATTCAAAAATCGGCCTGTATCGAGCCCAACATGGCGTATCCTCTTGGCTTCGCTGATGCCTGCCACGTATTCGACGAATTGCCTCAGCCGTCGACACGTGGTCACCGCATGAACGCCACGCATCCACCATGCCGACGCGCGTTCGCGTCCATGCCACGTGCCCTGCCTCCTCCCGACGCATCATGGACACCGAGCCGCTCCTGGTCGCTCCGTGCTCCCCACTGCTCGCCCTCCTCCGTGCTCTCCCTCGCTCGGCTCCACCTTGAGCGCGCGTGCCGCGACGTCCGCCATGGGCGAGCTCATGCTTCGTGTCCACGCCACCTGTCTCACTGATGCGTCGATCACAGGCCACGTGAGGCACGGCACCGCTTCCACCTCTCCCTGCTGCACCACTGCACCATCTCTGGCCGCTCCTCGCCGCAGTAGAGCACGGCCATCGGAGCACGCCATCGCCATGGCCGCCATGGCCGAGCTCTGAGCCGCCACCGTGATTCTTGGCTTCTGGCTTCCCTTCGCCGAATGAACCACCTCACCGTCTTCCTCACCTCACGCTGCACTTTCCGAGCCCTCGCCTTGAGCCGCTCGTCATCGGAGCACCGCCAATGCCTGCCGCCGTCGTCCTATGCCGCTGGCGCTCATGGCCCTGCCTCCTCCGACCACCTCCGGGCAAGCCGCGGCCACCACCGGGTGCGCATGGATCCCCTATGCTCGCGACGCCCTTCACCGCCGCCGCCGGTAGCCCTCCTCGCCGGCGACCGGTCGGTCCCCAACTCCCCTGCTCTGCCGTGGGAAGCAGAGGACCGATTCCTCCCCCCCCCCCGTGACTCTCTCTCATATGACAAGCGAGCCCGGCCGGACCATGGGGCCCACTTGTCGGTTTAAGAAAGTGGTTGTCTGGGTATGTATTCGGGTGTGCCTAGCGAATTATGTTAGGGTGGTTTTAATTCTGATTTTGAATTTTAATTTCATGTTAATCTTTGAAAATCTATATCTCATGATAGAAAAGTCCAAAAATAGCAAAAGTGGACTTTTTGGAAACCTTGAGAAGAGATCTATGCAGTAGAGTCATAAAGTGTTACATGTTTGTAGATATTTTCTGATGTCTTTATTTAAGCCTTAAAAATGCTCCAAAAATGCTTATCAACTTGAGCAGAGCCCTATCTAGAGTTTTAGAACTCCAAAAATAGTGATTCTTGTTTTGTTAATTTTGTGATGACATGTACTTGCTAAGAAAAATATTAAACACACTACTTGTTCACTGTTTTCTTAAAGTTTTGATTTGACCTTGATAAATAAGGAAATCTGCATTTATATTGCTTGTCAAATTATATCTTGAGTTGTGTTGCTCCAATTGATGTGAAATTTTTAGGGCAGGCTTTTCATGCTATGGATGTACTATGGTATAAAATTCATGGCCATTTCTTACTGTATGCTCAAGTTATTGAGTTAACTTGTTTATGGCTTGATAAATAGCTTATAAATTATATATAAATGATAAAATAGAAAATTTTGCCCCATCACCTTATTATGATGTTTCTCTATCATATTGATTCATAAGATGGCCTTGGGTTCATAGAAAATATTGAGTTTTAGGTTTAACTTGCTCTCCCATAATTTATTATTATAGCCATTTGTCTTTTTTATAGAGGTTGTTATACAGGTCCAAAGGGTTTTGAATTTGGAAAGTAGACTTTTGGAAGCATGTGTAGGCCTCTGTAATTTTGGCAGAATTTATTGTGCACTTTTGATATGTGTTCATAATTCCACCTAATTATCTAAATAAATTAAGAAAAGGCATTAAAAGAATTTATTTAGAAATGGACACTAAGTTTTCTGGTGTTTATTAGTCATGGGTGACATGTTGGTAAAGTTGGTTTTATCCAATTATATGTTTGCAACATAAGTTAATAATTATTTCTTGCAAATGAAGTTTATGGACAGATCTGGAAACTTGGCAAAGTTCTTTATGATAATGTGCTTTGCTGTGAAACTTGTTTATACAAAAGTTGTAGATAATTTATATATATAGCTGCTGTTAAAATTTGGTGGTATTTGGCCAGGTGGTTTAGGAGTTATAGCTGTTTAAAGTTAGGGTACAGAATTGCTTGCTCTCTGTTTGTCAGGAACAGATTCTGGAACTTTGTATTTTTGACTTGTTTAACTTATGAATCATGCTGTGATGATTATAAATTAAATGTAGAGAATTTCATAAGCTTTCCATAATGTCTTCTTTCAAGTCATTTGGATTTATAAAACTCCAGATATGATTGAATTATGAAGCTACTGTTGCTTGTCCAGAAAAGGAATAAATTCCAATTATAGTTGTTTGCTTGTATATTATTAAGTGTGACTTATGCCTTTGAGGGTAGTTAAGTTCTTACACCTGAGATCTTGTGAAACCTTAGGTGGCATGCCTAATATGCTTGTCATCTTTTATATTAGGTTGGGTGATGTTTATTTAAGCAACATGAAGTGTCTATGCATGTGGAGTGTAATTTGGTATTTGTCTTGTTTACTGTATGTGATGCGTTGTCCATTATACTTCCATGTATTCATGTACTTGCATCTTGCATCTCATATAGGTATGCTAGCAGAAACGTGTTAAGTAAATGGCGTTGGAGCCAAACCCGAAGACGGTGTTTGGTGGATCCATCCCGAAGGTAGAAGGATCGGACGAGTGCTAGATTGGAGGATGCTCGCCAAGCAGATTTCATCTGACATACTCTAACTTGACTCAGATCCCAGGCAAGCCCCGGAGCATTATAAGCCTCCTACCTTCAAAATAATTAATTTTATATATGTTATAAGTATTGTTGCATTAAGCGGTAGGAGTTGGTTGAAAACATTGCTGCATTATATCACTTCTTGTCCAGATATATGAATTCTTGAATACTACATAGACTAGGATCGAGTAGATGCTTAGCCCTGCTTTAAGCGGTAGAAGTCAGGTGATTTCCTGTCACCTGCGAGATATAGGGATATTCATATATGGCACAGTTGGCTATATTTACTATAGTGAAAAGGAACCATGTGTTAATAAAATAAAATGAGACCGGGCGGGATGATGATAGTGAAGCGACAAGACATGGAGGTCTTGGGTGTGAATCTATCCCCGTCTGAGTCGTTTAAGGACCGATTCACTGTACGTCCTTGAGTCATGTTGAACGCAGTCTAACACTTAGTTGGCCGGATAAGTCGTTCCGACCGCGAAGCCGAGTAATGTGATTCAGGCCGGGAATCGAATGGTAGGTTGCTTCTTGGAGGAGAGAAAGGATGTGCTTGGGGACATTGGCGTGAGACCAAGGGGGGGGTTAGAGTCCCTATCACCTGGCAGAGTGTCACCCTTGGGGTCGCGACATCATTCGGACCCGTGATTCCTGAATCATATGAAAAGGTGGCTTGTGCGACCCTAGCAGGGGCCTGCGCGGTGAGTGTTAGAAATACCCCTCTAGCTGGATAGGAATTCGATTCGAATCGCCGTCGCTCCCGGTTAGTGAGCACTTGACTTGAGCAGTGGCAACGTAGATTCCATTAAATTGAACGGATGGTTAATTGGATAACGATGGAAAGGTTGCCTCAATTTATACCTGCTATGGTTAATATTGTTTGCTCCTAATAAAGTGAGTGCTCTAGTACATGTTCTAATATAGATGATAGGTTAATGATAATTAACTTGATGCTTAAGCATTAATGATTGATCATCTATATTAAGCTTTTATGCAAAATGTTGTCAAGCTAGCTCCACTTTATATCAGCCTTGCATGATCCTTGGTGTCACTTTTTTTCTGGTTTCTGACGGGTAAGTCTAGCTGAGTACTTTGTCGTACTCAGGGTTTTATCCCCACTTGTTGTAGGTTGCGATGTATCTTGGCGACTGCAAGAGTTGGTTGGCTCCTGCCTGAGTGGCGGAGTGTGATCATGGGCATGATCCTTCTTATTTACCTTGTCTCTAATATTTTTGTTGGAAGTCGACCGTGGTACTGACATGTATTTGAAATAAGAATAATGTTAGTTTCAAATTACTTTGCTTCCGCTACTTTTGAACTTAAGTTGTAATAACTATGTTGAACTCCGATGTATATTGAATTACTTGTGAAATGGTTGTAACATGTGACTTGTTATGTTGAATCACTATGATCTTGGCTTGTATGTTGGTTGGTTTGAAATCCCTCGTGATTTCATTGGACTACCGGAGTTATATGGGCTCAAGTGCGAGAATTTGATCATTTCGGTGATTGTTTTTGTACTTGTGCTCTTATAATTTGGACGGTTCTGTTACAGGTGCAGCTCAACAAGAGCACAACATAGTGATACACATTCAAGTAGTATTCAATCCAACGTAATAGATAACAACAAAATGCTACAAGCTTACTTGCAATTAATGCAATGTAGAGAAAGTTAATTCTGCCGGAAAGGACATGACTAGAACTCTAAGTCCTTATACATGCACTTCACTTAAAGATAGATTTAGGAAGGCTATGCCTATTAAATATATATTACCTATATTTTCTTATGCCTTTACCCGAAATTCCTCCCCCTTTTCATGCCATAATTATTTAAAGTAGTAAGTTGCTTCATGCATCATCTATGAATAGTTATTTTTAATGGTCTATAGAATTCATTTGTACTTCTAGTATTCATTGGTTATGGCATGAAATTCACATATCAAGTGCACTATTTAGTGTGTACAATAACATATCCAGGGTAGGACATAAACTTCTACCTTTTAGGTTAAAGTATTAAATACTTAGTTTATGGATTATATTATTTCTTGGCTAAATAGATCCTTCAAAGATCAGTTCATATGCCAGTATATTCCAATTGTTCAAGTGCTTCTAGGAAATTCAATTTCCCTTCTACCTACAAGGTAGTATTGCACAGCAAACTATAACGTACATGGTTAATTAAGGCTTCTTTGTGGATAAAATAATGCAAAATTTATTTAGATAGGCTATAGGCAATAGGCAATTGTTTATATGTAAAACATAATTTATTCCATGCAAGATTAACATATATTACTGCATTTAAAAATTGCAACTAAAAATATTAAATGCTTTACATTAGTCTTCAAGCCAATAAATTAACCATTAACTCTTCTATGAGTATACGAGAACCACTTAATTCAACGGGAATTAAAACTTAATGCACCACCACTACTACTAATATTCTTGGATAGTAATTTCAAAGATAAAACAAATATGTAAGCACATAATTCAAGTTCTTCTTTCGGAGAAACCTTAAAAAATCTTATCCGTTCTTACATGTCTTAGCTTCTATGCTTGACATTTAGCAGCTTCATGCATGCTCTACTTCATAGTTAGGAGTACAACATATGCAAGTCATATATCCTGATTCATAATGCTGTCCAAAAATTTCAATTCAATTCTACTTGATATTGAGTAATTATGGATGATAAATTTAAATACTTCTAGTACTTCAATGCTCTCGGTCTTTCTATTTCAAGAAATATTTCTTCTAGAATTAGGCAAAGTCTTATTTACCATCCCGTCTTCTATGACTTTTAATCACAAAGCTTCAAGCTTACTGTATTTTTTTCATAGAGCAGCACTATATCCTGTATGGTCATATAGCTTGAAAATTCAATTGGCTTTATGCAATCATAATGTATGATATCTTCTAGAATTTCTCATTCAGCGAGTCCCATAAGACCTTTAGGATTTAGCTTAGTCATATACTCATTCTTTGAGAGTAATATAAGAAACTATCCACCACTTCAGTGGTAATAGAATATCCTACTAGGATTTAATAAATGACCATGCTATATAATTCCGTCATTCAGGACAAGTCCAGGATATTCCTTCTTCATGAAGGTATGCATATATTATTATTACAAAATCATGTGCAAATAGATTTACTGCGTGTAAACAAGAAGCAAGGTGCAAAAAGATAGTGGATGGTTATCTAAAAATATTCTTAGAAGTATCCAAGTATTTTTTAGATTATGGTATATGCAAATTTCAGAATTAATATAAGCATTCATTCATCCCAAAAATTCATTATGCTAGGAAAAATAAATATGAGCCTTTCAAAGGTGATAAGTCTAAGGTCTGCATGATTTAGAGAGCCCATATACCTTATACCATGTTTCTAATATAATCATTGCAATTACATGGTATAATTTATAACGGAGTTGCACTAGAATTTTTTTTAGAATTAAATTCAAAGCATAGAAAATTTTCAGAATTAATCTACTATACAATTCAGAAAATAAAACCAGGCAACACAACTAAACTGCAGATTTAATAATACCAAAATAATTTTCTTCAAGAAATTGATATAATTTGTGGTACATGTAGCTGCAAGCTTGCTGGTTCCACGGTGTTTAACAATTAATCGTGCATGTTGAAACTGCAGGTTACAAAATTTCCAAGGCCAGACAGAGACAAGAATACATAGTAGATTGGCATGTTGGAAACTACAGGTTCCTAAATCAATCTACTGTTTGTCTGATCTAATAACTGTATATGATCAACGGGATCAATTTACTAGTTAGTACTCAGTACAACTTCATGTCGTTGCTTTTCTGTAATGCAAAGCCCTTCAAGACTAGGAGGAATAAACCATGTACCGATGGACGAGTAAGCGGCATTCAGGCCGGATTGTGTATGAGCCCTGACTGGCTCTGTGGCATGCAGGCAACAGAGGACACGGCGGTAGCAGCTTGGTACCCATGCTGATCGAGACTCCGAGCGAGACGTGGTGGCGTGCAGGCCACACGCGGTACGCATGGCTAGGCCACCGACGTAGACCACGGTAGGACACGGTGTGCGGGCTAGGAGTCGTGTTAAAACACGATATTTGGCTTCTTGCCTGTTTCTACTCGTGGGTGACAATTGGGTGTGGATCAATTCGAATTCAACTTGATTCAATTTTTGCTTTTGTGGTCAAGATCTCGGCCGACAGGAGCAGCCTTACTAATTGATGATAGTTTGCATGCACGTAGAACCAAATCTGCAACTAATGCCGAATCCAATGACTTACAGGTCAAAGACAAAATCAATGCAAAATATGAGTAGACGGCTCCGATTGCAGATTGTGTAGCCTCAGCTTTGCTGTGCAACAGCGTGTGGGCGTGGTTCCTGGTAGTTCCTGCAGGAACGATTTCGAGTTTGCACTACGACTTCGGATGGCATGCAAGCCCCAGAACATGTACGTATGTGATTGAAGTACAACAAATGTGCATGTACATATTAGATGCGTATGAACTTTCATGTACATAATAGCCCCGTTCAATAATGGGGACAAAAACAATCTGCAAGATGCAATTCTTTCATAACTGATATAGGATGCCAATTTGATCTACCTCACGTGCCGCGTAGGGCAGTGGTTAGTAGATACATATCGCGTAGGGCGTTTGACATTGTCTGCTTGACGACGACGGTGTATGTCGATGCAGCGCAGATTAGTTGCAGATAGAGGTAGCAGATCTGTTCCGCTAACAACGTCGGGATATCGACGTCGTCGAAGTAGTCGCAGCAGGGATGCCGACACGAACGTCGGCATCGAAGATCGGCGGCGGCTTCAACGGCGATGTCGACGTAGAGCTTGTCGTGCTGATAACGTGTTATAAAACATGTTGCCAGCGGTTGGAACCTTTCCCTCTCCGTCTCTCATGATCAATATAGTAGATGAAAGTAGAACACACAGACACAAGATGTAGGGAGACTATTCTTTATTCCTCTGAATATTGGTGATTACAACATAGAGCTCCCACGTATATATAGTCCTGTTTGGATCCTCATTCTCCTTTCCTTCTAAGATTAAGTGCGTATGTTTTACAACAGATAACCCAGCCTGCATATTTTCTTCCACCAACTGTACAGGAACTACAGGTACTAGTACTACACTACCAGTCCCAGAGCACAAAAAACTGTCATAGCCGATCAGAAAGTCAGGCAGGCATCATTACATGCAGATTTGGAACTACCAAAAGCGCATAGGATTTGCAGTCCAATGACTTGGGGTGTGTTCACTTCACGAAAAGTAGGTGAAAAGTTACTGCAGCATCTTTCGTTGTTATTTGGCAAAAATTGTCCAATTATAGACTAACTAGGCTCAAAAGATTCGTCTCGACATTTACAGGCAAACTATACAATTAGTTATCTTTTTTACCTACATTTAATGCTCCATGCATGCGTCGAAAGATTTAATGTGATGGGTGGAAGAGAAAATATTTTGGGTTATGATGGAAAGTGAACAAGGCCTTAATTTTCAATGTCAATTTTTATTTTTAGGTGATCTTTTAACTAGTGGCTCGAAGGAACTGAGTCAGTCTGGGGGTGAAAAATTGCAGTACTTGCAGACCATTCTTCGTTTCGAGAAAAGGGACAAAAGGGCCTTTTTTATCCCAACTGCTAAAAATTAGCACTATATTTAGATGCTAATTAGGAGGACTACACATGAACTAATTTTAAAACTAATTACATAAGCGCTGACTAATTGGCGAGATGAATCTATTAATTTTAATCAGCCCTTGACTAGCCTATGTTTACTCTAGCACCATATAAACTAATCATGGATATAATTAGGATTAATAGATTCATCTCGCTAATTAGTCACCGCTTATGCAATTAGTTTTGAAATTAGTTACTAAAGATCCAAACAGGCCTTTAAGATTGGCCATGGCTAAAGCAAAGTATAAATAACTAGAAATTATTACTGTACAAAAGTTACAAGATGTGATTACCATGTCCATCTCGATTCGATTCTAGTCTGATCGTTAGCAGATCAAATCTACAACGAAAACCATATGCAGCTGGATCTAGGATTCACATAACCTGCAATTTGGGGGCGTGCGGGAACAGGGAACACGGAGTCCAATTGCTTCGAGCTAATATTCAGCTATTAAGTCAGATATCTTACAATTGCAACTATATGTGTTGCTGATCGAAATCATGGAGTGTCATCATTTCCTTCTTGTGCTGATCAAGGGGAATACTGATGCGCTCAGTCGAGCATGCTGCCCCTCTAGCCTTGCTTGCAGTAGTTTCGCCTTCAGAGTGTTCTCCTTTGTGCCTATGAGCTGATGAGCTGGGGGTTCAGATATCTCGTAACCCAAGGATTGGGCTGGGTTATTCAGATGCCGTGCTGGACTGCGCACATCACAAAGATCCCGAGAAGTAGATTCATGAAATTGATTTGTCCGAGGCTGGTTTGATTTTTGCCCTAGATATGCATGTTGAGGAGCCTCTGATTTGATCTTCAATAGGTCATCACGTAATCGCCTCGAGACTTGGGTCATGACAGTTTCGTTCTGCTCATCTGCAGGAGCAAGGCTAGCATCATTGCGTGAGCTAATTTCTGGTGTTGAAGTGATAAATTGTTGTCTGCTGATGCTAGACCTTGTCTTTTCTTTCTTTGGGCAAGGTGGTGCATTTGACATCGGTGAACCTTCGACAGATATGCCATTGGAATATTCCAGCCTTCGCATTGGTGAATGCATGCAACCTGTAACCCTCCTTCGAGTTCCTGCAAGGTCATGATTCCTAATGACACCTACATGCATGTTCAGTTCAAAGCACTGCAAGTCACTGGCAATAGAACTGCCATCATCATCTTCAGCTAGCTGAGGGGCACTAGTGGCTCCATTCAGATGGACCGACTCAAGGGACTGCCGGCACAAACTTGCATCACGCTTTTCATTACCATTGTCTAAGTTAACATTCTGGGAATTACCTAGCCTTTTAGCATGATGAAGAAAACCCTCAATCTCACTGCTCAGCCGCTCTGTGATTGAGGTTTTACCGGACAAATCTTCCCTCATTTTAGTCTTATGCATCTGCATTCGCTCATCAAGCCATGCTTCTGAAATATGAACTACAGATCTGTCAAACTTATGTTCATACTCCTTTACATGCTTTTGCTTTAACAACCTGACTTCCTCCTCATAGTTTCTGATTCCTTTCGCAAACTCATCACAAAGATCTTCCAACAGGCAGGTTGTCTTCTTCTCTTTCTCCAGAGCCTTCACAGCCTTGCAAAATGCTGATTTCATCTCGGATAGCTCTTTGCCTAGCTTCCTATGGAGAGTCTCAGAATGTTTCCTTAGACGTCTCTCATCTTCAAGCTCCTCATGCAGGGAACCAAGGGCTGCTCTCATCTTCTCTTGGTCCTTGCTCCTTCGAGCCATTTTGTCTTCAGTGACTTGCCTGGCTAGTGAATCAATTTCATGATGATACCGCTGCCTCTCTTGCAGAAGTTCTTGAATGCATGCCTGGGCATGATGCAACTCTCGTTTCAATCCCTTCATTGCTGACACATCAGCTGCATGCTGTTCTTCCAAGCTCCATATTCGATTGAGAACTTTCAGTAGCTCTGTTGATGTTTTAATATCATTACCTGGCTGCCTAAATCTGGCATTGCAATCCAACAACCGAGTTGGGCTGATAAGGTTTATTGTGGTTGCCTGTCAAATGATTAGATGCTTTTGAGAAACATGTATTAATTCAAAAGTGTTTCGAGCTGCAGAACTCGGAACCGATAATATGCAATGGCATCACAAGTGTGACATGATAAAAACAGTGCACATGATGATAGAATGGACATATCGCATTTGGACAAGTGCAATAGAGTCCATAACTTCCTATATAGACAAGTGGGAGACAGAAGAGGGAGTGAATGTCAGCAGAGCTGCCATTTCTAACTAATGCGTTAAGTAAAACACCAAAGTAAACCAAGAAGTCTGTAGAGGGAGTGAATGCATACATACCCCAACTGAGCTAGTGTAACTTGCTGGAGAATGAGGCTGTCTTGAGTGACATCTTTCTTCATGTAACTTCTCATGCTCCATGACTGAAGCTGCAATTTGAGCTCCAAAGCCACCTGAACTCCGTGGCTGAAATGTAAGAAGAAACTTGTGACATTCAGTGTGCATGTCCTTTGTGAAACAACAAAAAACCAAGCTGTGACATCCAGAGTGGAGAGCAAGATTGACACTAATTGATCCCAAGGAAAGTCAAATTCAGAACGAAGGGGGACAGGATTAAATAAAAAAAAAGACACAAATCTTAGTCATATTTAACGAAAAGCATCACCATGCACCTTCAAAATAAGAGGTTTACATTGCTCCCTGTGGAGCATTATTATAATGTGCTTTGTAAGAATACATGATAAATCAGAAATGAGTGAACAAACTATGTTTCCAAATGATATGACGGAGGTGAGGGGAGCCTTACTAAGTTGCATGGTGTGAACAGAAACCAAGGCCCCTCTAGTTTGTTAAGAACATGAAACTTGGTCACAGAAAAACAAATGCATAAACAACTAAACAAGAATAAAGTGTATATTGCAAGTTTTTAGGATCTATGCAATTTTTTCACACCTACCCGTTACATACTTAAAAAAGTCGCAACCACCACCTGATACACACTTTCTTTACCACTTCTCTGCTGTCCCTAACAGAGGCAAGGTTTCTCCACGTTCTCGTGAATAAATAACTGAACAAAAATATCAAGTACAACATGCTAAATACTCAAGAACACAATGTAGTTTGGTGATTCCTACAGAAAAAAATAGGTAGCTCGGTAAAACAGAACCTATATTAGGAGAAACCACAAACAAAGAAAAAGCATACAAAACGAGACAAAGGTACAAGTATGCCCTTAGGCCTTAGGATGGAAAATGTAATTATAAACATTAAAAAGAAATAAACTCACAATCATCTAGTATATAATTCTAATTCCATGTACATGTTAATACTGAAGCTCAGTCCACCACACGGATGATAGTCATACATGCAAGTGTGCCAAACTTATCAGCCAGCCCATCTTTGGTCCATATTTGATGTTCATGCAGCACTAATTTTAATATTCTTTGTGTTTCGCTTAGCTTATCAATTTGGACACTCTAAATAATAAACCAGTGATGTTCTTAGGGCTTGTTTAGTTCCCAAAAAATTTTGCCTCCACCCATCACATCGAATGTTTGGACAAATGCATAGAGTACTAAACGTAGACGAAAAAAACTAATTGCACAGTTCTCGGAGAAATCGCGAGACGAATCTTTTAAGCCTAATTAGACCATGAAAAGTCTTAAGTGCTACAGTAACCAACATGTGCTAATGAGGGATTAATTAGTATCATTAGATTCGTTTCGCAGTTTCCTGACGGGTTCTGTAATTTGTTTTTTTTATTAGTATCCGAAAACCCCTACCGACACATCCGACGTGACCCCAAAATTTTCTTTTCGCGAACTAAACGCAGCCTTAATATAACTGGACTTCGGGTCTATGCATCGATCTGCAAACTACACTAAAGCACTTCAAACCAAATGAGGCCTACTCCAGAATTCTCTGTACCACTACCACAAAATAATTATATTGCTGTTACTGCTCAACAGAAAATCACGGTAACAAAAAGCCGGAATAGCAACAGTACTGTACAGTGGCCACCTACAGATCCACCATATATCAGTACATCATAAAGTCAAACGAGTACCACTACCAGCAAATACTCAATTGCAAGGGTCGTACAGACAATACTATCACGAAACTAGGATTCAGCTTTTATGGCTGCATTTACTTGCTCGCTCTGAAAATTCAACAAAAGTAGGTGGAGAAGAAATATTAAAAAAAAACTATGCAACTTACAACCAAGACTTAACAGCACACTACCTTTAACGATAATCGAACCAGAGAGTGCTTAGTGGTAGACTATGAGTCTCGAACTGTTTCTGATAAAAGAACCGAAGAGGTGTACACTGTAGAAGCCTATGGAAGGAGGGAGATACTCCATAACTCACTCTTGCATTCTATATGATGCTGTCAGTTTGTCACTGAAAGGCATGTAATATTTAGCAACACTCAAAAGCACTGAAAACAGCTAATGTTAACCACACAAGGGAACAAGCACATAATACTATAATAGCTGCTAATCCACCAAAGATTTTTTATTAGGGAATAAAAGGCAGCGTTATTTGAGTGATTTGACGCAAGATCGAGCGACGTGATCCAAGAAACCCACAAAATAAAGTTGGAAAGAGAAGGATTAGATGATGCACGCATACAGACATCAAGCTGACCACTAGCGTCATCAAGTTGACCAGGAAAACGCGACGCGGATGGCAAAGTTCATACCCGATCCGCATCCGCATTCGCGTCATCGGCGGCGGGCGCCCTCCGCCCGCGGCGCCGGATCCGTCGGCTCGCGCCGGCGGCCCGGATGACGTCTTGGATCTCCCACAGGGTGGCGCCCAGCTGCCGCGCCGACGCGGCCGGCGCGCCCCTCCTCCCCGCTCCCGAATCCGCCTCGGCTAGCGCCTCATCCTCCGGCCGCAGCGGCGACGGCTCCAGCTTCCAGGACGGCGACGGCGTGGCGTGCCCCGCCTTCCGCCGCGCCCGTGCCCGCACCTGAGCCGCTGCGAGCCCCCGCCTCAGCGGCTCCTCCTCCTGCTCCTCCCCACGGCCGCGACTTGGCCCGGGGGTGCCGTCCGGTTCTTGTGGAGGCCCAGCGGCGGCCTCGCGGCTCGGGCTCCTCGACCCCGCCTTACCGAAGGCCTCGAGCGTTGGCTCCCCGCCGCCACCGTTGCCGCGGCATTTCAGAAGCGCTGCTGCTACAGCGGCCGCGGCAGCTGGTGGTGGCTCCACCTCCATGGATGTCTGCCGCTTTGCCTTTGCTATCTTGGGCGGGGCTCCGTCTTCCCCTGCGGCCCTGCACTGCTTTTCTTTCTTGTCTGACTATAGAGCCATCATGCTCTGCTCTCTCAGCTTCCTGGCTTCTGCTGTCCGCTGTGTACAGTGCGAATCTGTGTGTCCAGGCTCAGCAGAACTGAGAAGGTTGGCTGGCAATTGGCAAGCTGGGACTATCCGCACCCATGAAATCTTTATATTTATCCTTAAAAAAATATTTCATCCTAATCACCATAAAATATACTGTTTCTCCGCACTCAATACTCTGGGCCTGTTTAGATAGCCAAAAAGAGTAAAAAAAAAATTACATAGTAACTGTCACATCGAATCTTTGGACGTATGCATGGAGCATTAAATGTAGGTAAAAAATAACTAATTGCATAGTTTGTCTATAAGTGTCGAGATGAATCTTTTGAGCCTAGTTAGTCCATGGTTAGACAAATTTTACCAAATAATAACGAAAAGTGTTACAAGAACTTTTTCCCAAAAATTTTCACATCTAAACACGCCCTCTATATTCATCCTCTATACCAACTACCAGCTAGTGGGGTCCACACGTCATACTCTCCCTCCCCTTTTTCTCCTCTCTCTCACATCTCCCACCCGCGCCCCTGCCCATCCTCCCCACCTCGCCTCTCTCCGCCGCCTCTCTCTCCCCACCCCGACGGCGAGCGCGGCTCCGGCGGTCAAGCACGGCGGGCCTCGTCGGCCGGGCCAGCGCGCGGACCAGTGCGCGGCTCCGCCGCGCGCGGCGGGTGTGGCGAGCTCCGGCAGCGGGCTAGCCCCCTGCGCCCCTCCTCGCGAGCTGCGCAGGCAAGCTCCGGCTGCCGTCGGTGCTCGCGGAGGGCCGCCGCCGCGGCGTGGTCGGTGCTCGCGGAGGGCCGTCGCCGCGCCGCGGTCGGTCCTCAAGGAGGGGCGCGGCCGCGCTCGCCGTGGTGGGTGGAGGCCACTCCGTCGCCTTCCTCCATCCCCGGCGGGCCTCCCTGCCTCCCTCCCCGCGTCGGCCATGGAGCTCGCGGCCTCCCTCCCTCCCCGCGGCGGCAGCTTCTCCTTCGAGGAGGCGGACGCGGTGCCTCCCCCACTCCCGACGGTGACTATGGCGGCGGCGGTTCCCCATGGCGTTGAGCCCTCTTCTCTCCAGTGGCAACGGCGGTGCTCCTCCCCGACCGACGGCTCACCGCACCCCCTCCCTGACCGGCGACGGGCAGCCGCGCCCTCGTGCTCTGGATCCATGGCCTCGGCTCCGGCGCGGTCCTCTACGGCGGTACGTGGGCCATGCGGATGCGCAGGCGACCGGCGTGGCGAGGCCGCACGGTGGCACCGGTGAGCGCGCGCTCCTCCTCTTCCTTCTCTCTCTTCCTCGGCGCTTGCGAGGTGGTACTGGCGCCGGCTGTAGCGGACGGCCGGTATCCCCCCACATTTGGCGGTCGGGAGCGCATACCGCATCACATAGAGTCCCCCGCTACAGCAAATTTGGTTCGCCATGTGCTTGCGTGTCGCTTTACTGGTCGCATGCAGAGTACCTGGTGCGGGTAGTCTGAGCCAGGACCGGGATGAGGACTAATCAGAAAAAGAATAGAGAATCGTGCTACATGATGAGCATGTGCTATGTAGTATATTACTCCTTATTTTGTTTTTGAGTAAAAAAATTGTATGCCATGCTCTCAATAGTAGTTTATCGTTCAGGATTAGAGGTCGACAGAACACACAATCGGTAAATATCAGTAGCGAGGGAACGAACAGATACCCACAATTCATTTTATTTATTTATAGATGATATATAAGTTGAGTGTTACGTTGGAAGTGATCCGAATCAAACATAGGGCCTTAGACGCCCGGGTCGCTACGGACCGAAGAACGCAGCGAGGATGTCACTCTTTCGTGGTGACGGAGAGGTTTATAAGCAGACCACCACAAGATAACCAACATACTTACGTGATGAAGAATCACCTAGTTTTCATGCAAACTAGCAAAGAAACCGTCGAAGCTTTCGTCCGGGAGGGACCCCGTCAGGGCAAGGACGTCGTCGGGTTGCCCTAGATAGGCCGGCAAGCCTAGGGCGCCATCCTTGTCGTCGGATCAGGGGATGAACAACATGGGGTTGGAAGAGAGAGTAAAAGGGTTGGAGTAGAAGTAGTATAGATTGATTTATTTATCGATTTGATAGATGGGAACTCAATCGGTCATGGTAGGGGTGGTCTTATCCCATAGGAAAACCAATGTAGTACTATTATTATGTTGTTTTATGAAGTTTTCTTTAGATTAGGCCAAAACTATCATGGGCCTATTTAAATTGGTTTGGGTCCAATTTGAGTGTCAATATATATGCCCCTGTGTTTTCAGGTGGATGATGCATGAATCTGAAAACACTTAATCAAACAAAACTAAACAGCGACGATACCCATCTCATTAGCTGCTTAGTGACTAACGGCGATATATACATCGTCCATTTTTGTTCTAAGGGCGATACATGTATCGACCATTGCTTGGAGAACACTTAGACTTCTTGCCAAATACTTAATACTTTTTCAAGTACCTCCTGTTGAATGCTCTATTGAGACGTTCACCTTGTAATGTCTCTAGCAGATAAGAATTATCGAATATGACTTTGATCACTTTATAAGGACCATCCCAATTTGGTGACCACTTGCCAAACTGATTGCTCTTCGATCCAATTAGTAGTATAGTTTTCCATACTAATTCTCCCACTTGGAAAGATTTTCTCTTGACTTTCTTGTTATATGCCTTGGCGACTCGAACCTTGTCTTTCTCTATCTCCTTGAGAGCTTTTAATCTTATATCAGTCACCTCATCGATATTATCCATCATGAAGTAATGACACACAACAGCCGATAGATCATTTTGCTTAACAAGCCTATATGCATCTAAATTCACTTCGACGAGTAACACGGCCTCTTGACCATATACTAACTCAAAAGGAGTAACCTTGGTAGCACCATGCCTTAAGATGCGATGTGCCCATAGAGCTTTAGACAAAACTTCATGCCACCTCCTTGGATTCTCCTCAATTTTCTTCTTGAGAAGCTTGATCAAAGTCTTATTACTAGACTCAGCTTGGCCATTAGTTTGAGCATAGTATGGATATGAATTGAGCAATTTGATCTTATATAATTTGGCAAATTCCCTTACCTTCTTAGACACAAATGATGTCCCTTGATATGTAGTTAATGTTTAAGAGATGTCGAATCTATGGATGATATGCTCAGTGATGAACTCAATTACCTCTTTGTGTGTCATATTCTTCAAAAGAACTACCTTGGTCCACTTAGTAAAGTAATCCGTAGCAACCAATATAAATCAGTGTCCCTTGGAAGATGGTGGATGAATTTGGCCAATGAAGTCTAAGCTCCCAACTACGAAAAGGCCATAGTTTGATGATAGGATGAAGCATAGTAGTAGGCACAAGCTAAATATTTACAAACCTCTGACACTCTTTGCAACCCTTGTAGTAACGAAAACAATCGACCATCATAGTAGGCCAATAGAAACTGGCTCTACGCAACAACCACTTCATCTTCGGGACCAATTGATGCATACTACAAATGTCTTCATGGACTTCTCCCATAGCCACTCTTGCTTGATTAGATCCCAAGCACTTAAGTAGCAAGTCTTCGACGGTTCTCTAATAGAGCTCATCATTATGCAACACATACTTAAAAGTGCTCTGCTGAACATCCTTATTAATTTTAGCACTTGGATCACGTAAATATTTCAGTAAGGAAGTCCTCCAATCGTCTAAATCAGCCCTAACATCACTAGAAGTTACATCGGGCCGATTTAGGAGCTTCTCGAGCGAATTGACCGGGCTGGTCATAGGGGAGTCGGCTGAGTCGACTGGGGCAGTCAGCTTAGCTAACATGGAGGAGTCAGCCTCGCTGACTAGGGCAGTCGGCCTAGCCGACTTGGCTAAGGCAGAGAGGGAGTCGGCTTAGCCACTAATCAGTACCTGCATAGGTAAAATTAAAATTTTCATACATTGGCTTTTCTTGAACATAAAAATTACACCCATCAACGTCATATCTAGATACTTGTTGAGCTAGCATGTTGGCCTTTTGATTTTCATGCCTTGAAATATGTCAAATTCGAAATTCGGCAAAAAAAGCAATTATATCAAGGCACATATCAAGATGAGCATCGAGTGATCCTTCAAGGCATTGAAACTCATCAACTACTTGCTATGCCACTAGCAAGGTATCACCAAAGGCTTCAACATATCATACCCCATGGATTGCAATATGGCCAAGCCGAATAAGAAAACTACATATTCTGCTTGAATTTTGGTGCAAATGTAATTTTAATCGGCTTGATGTCTCAAACATCATCATTGTGAGAAATAATGATCATGCTAACACGTTGGCCTTATTTGCAAGCCAATTAATCATATTGTCACATCCATGAAGTAAATTCAAAATGCATATATCATGCCCCCCGAGCCTGAAAGCCACCAACGTAAATTTCATGGGGGCTTTCTAATAGCACAATGGTCACAAGCATTCATTGGCTATATTTTACACTAAGGGCAATATCAAAATATCAGCCATATGAATTCATCCACAAGAGCATGCATAACCGAAATAAATATTTCGACTCTTGATCATTGATAAGCAAAATAATTTGGCAACCCTCCATAACATAAAGATCCATACCAAGGATCAAAATAAGGAACTAAAGGATAACCATGCATACCAGGAGATGAATTTTATATAAGCATAAGCAGAGAGTATGGATGATGCCATGACCAATGATTTTGATGATTTGGTGTAAACCTCCAACTTGACAATTGTTTCTTAAATCTCCTTCTCTCATTTGCCTTTGTTGCACCACTTGCTTGAGCCCACGCTAAGTGTAACAGAACCGACCAATTATACAAGATTAAGTGAAACAGAACCGACCAATTATACAAGATTAAGTAAGAAAATCTTTCACCGAAGTAGATAATTTAGCAAACTTAAGCCCGTATAACCTTGTAGTTCATGAAACCATGAAGAATTTCAAACCAACCAACATACAAACCAAGATCGTACAAGTTTAGCAGCCACAGTCACATGTTACATAAAGTTCGCAACAACACTAAGATACATCGGAGTTTAAAACATAAAGTTATTACAAACCGAGTTCATAATAAAGTAGTGAAAGCAAATAGTTTTAAAACCACACACACACATGTGTAGTTCAGATACAGTGCCAGGAGATAGTCATTTCCAACAAATGCATCAGATAAGACATACGAAGTGACCATTACCCTTGGTCCTAGTTGTCGCCCATCGCAGGGTACAGGCAGTTGATGCAATAACCATAGTATATCTAACCATCTGCAACAACAATAGGAACAACGTCCTGAGTACGAAAAAGTACTTAGCTAGACTTACCCGTCTTAAACCAAAATAAAGTGACACCAAAGAGTATGCAAGGCTTTCTTTAGTGGACTAGCTGACTCATTTGCGAAAGAGCAAAGTTAACAAAATGAACCATTTAATCTAGGTAAGCACCTATACTATAGCAATCACTTGATTAAACAATAACATCCAGTTAGTAACTCACATTTAGCATTTAAAATATCATCCATATAACCATCAAAGTTCCATCATCATTACTACGATGCCGTAACTCGAGTCAAGTGCTTACTATCCAGAAGCGATGGCGATTCGAATCGATTCCTAACCAGCTAGTGATTTATTCCTCACACAAACCATACTCACCCGCTAAAGTGAGCTACAGATCACCAATGACACTTTCTAGGTAGACGTTATGGGATAACAATCATGGACTGCACTACCCAGGGACCGCCCGACAGCCAGAACGCACATTAGGCTCACTCTTCGCGTCCCCGTCATACCTCCTTCAGCACCAGTCTGCCAATCCATGTTCATCCTGACCCGAATAGTGTCACTAGCTTCACGGTCGAAAGGTACATTATTCGGCTAGCTAAATGTGAGGCATGCGTTCAACATGACTGGAGAGACAAGCAACGATTGGTCCTTAACCGACATAGATGGAAACTAATAGCACCTCAGAACCCTATCTTCTTGCCTCTAACTTTTTCGTCTGGTCTCCAATTATCCATCAACACATGGTTATTTTCAAGATATCATCCACTCCATAGCTAAAGTATTCTAGTAACCACCTATAAATATAGATAACCGCGATCGCAACCGGTCTAAGTATGGCTAAGCAGTTATTCGATCCTAAACCTAATAGGGTAAGAATGTAATAAGATAGGCAAGGATAGTAATAAATGCATCAACGGTTTCAATCAACTCCTATAACCTAATGCAACAATATATAGAACTTATATATATAAGATTGCTTTCATAAAGTAGGAGACTTAGGATGCTCCGGGGCTTGCCTCGCTTGAACGAACTAGGTTGATGATCCACGTACTCAGGCAGGTCCTCTCCTTGCTCCTCTTCCTCCAGCACCTCCTGTGCCTAGATTTCCTGTGGATCGGTCCCGGTCTGCTCCTCTTGAACTACTACTTGCAACTCCTCCTGTGATCCTGTATGATGCAATTGCATAAGTGAGGATGCAAGTGGGGCATCAGATGCGATGGCATATGATGGTCATGATGGCATGAAATGCAGATGATCACACTTAGATTCATTGGGTAGAATAGAGGTAAAACCTTTCTACAAGGTAGTCAACATCATCCAAGGATAGTTACCACTAGTGCATGTCATCTACTGCATTCTCTTCTATTACTAACCGCTGTTAACTATTGCTAACTACTATAAAGCCACAACAAATGTGCTACTACACTTTATCACTACAATTTTCCTAACATGACAAGTGACATCAGCAAGTATTTGATGCTTCAAAGATACACCAAAACTACATAATTAAACTAATCATGCATAAAGAATATTATGTTTATTTCACTTTTAAACTAGGGTTACAACAGCAACATATATTTCTAGTTCATATAAAAATCTAGAAAATTACAGTAGTATAGTCATACCCTAAATAGATTACTATAAAATTTTTACGGTATTTGGATAAGTGAAACAATCTACACAAATATAACAAGCTAGGGTATATAAATGAGCATGAAAATACTTTGTACTACAAAAAGTATCAAACAATATATTTAGTATTTTTCCCATATCCTACACAGTAAACAAACATTGTACAAAAATTATCACATGCATGTTTTATACAAAGTTTGCTCTTTATCAAAAATAACAAAAATCAGCCATAATTAGCACTTGAACTACACATCAATATTTTTCTACAGAACATGTATGGCATATATTTTTCATGCAAGGCACATCACGAAAGAAGACTAACAAAACTGGAACCATAATTTTCTGAGCAACATGTGATTTACTATTTATTTTCTAAGAAAACAGCAATTACAAGAATTAAATAAAGCCCTATATAAAAGTATCACAAATATGACATCCCATATTTTTAAACTGTAGATCTACTCATAATAAACCTAGCAAAATTTGTTTCAACAAATTTGGAGCATTATTTTTCGAGTTATGAAATAAACAAGCATTTAACTAATTTCTGCAAAATCGTTTCTTAAATCTTTTTCCAAAAACGCGCGCTGAAAAGCTAAGCACACCCAGCGCAGTGCACCCAAACTCACCACCCATGACTGACAGTGGGACCTGAGGCCGCACATGTCATACACTCGAGAGAGGGAAGAACCACCGGTGGCGAGAGCTCACCGACGGTGAGGTCTTCGGCCTCGGGGTGAGCACCACTGTGTTCTCCACAGTGAGGCGAGCTAGGTGCACCCAATGGTTGAGCCGGTGGAGCTCTGGTACGGCCCTATCGACGGTGATGGCAGAGCGATGGCGCTGTCGTCAGCGTGGAGACCGGTGCGGGCCACGGCGAGGGCCAAAGAGGCGCGCCAAAGGTTCACGATACCAAGGCGATGATAATGCGTGCGAGAGAAGGGAGGAAGAGGGGGTGGAGAAGGGGAGTCCACAGAGCGGGATTCTCTGGTGAGCTCGGCCGGGGCTCCGGCGAGCGATTCCCGTGGAGGGAAACCTTACCACGGGAAGCCGAGGCAAGTGCGGGCTGCGCGCGAGAGAGGTGATGCTCGAAGCGAGATGGAGACGCTGACGGCGAGCTGGGGTGGCCGAAATGGCCAACTCCGACGAGGAGCTACGCGGGCGGTGGCAGAGGAAAGCCGCTCGGCTTGTGCTGCTGCTACAAAGCGAAGAGAGGGAATGGGGAGTGAGCAAAGGAGGCGAACGCGGAGCGAAGGGAGTAGGTGAGTGTGTGGGCACGGGGGCCATCGGATGGCTAGGTGCCACCGGTGTCGGCGCATGGCAGCCACGGGGTGGGCCGTCTCTGCCGCGGTCAGGCACGGCACGCGAGAGCAGGCGTGGTGGAGCGGGTGAGGCCGAGCTAGGCCGGGCCGGCTTCGCGGACGGGCCAAGAGTGGGGGGCGCGGCCCAAAAGGTAAAAGCCAATTCTTCTTTTTATTTTTCAAATCCAAAATTAACTAAACAGCCTCAAATTCAAAATTTGAACAAGTAAAAAGCATTTTCAAATCTTGACCCCAAAACAAAAGTTATTTAGAATTTGATTCTCTACAACTTTGCTTAAAGGTGGAAATTAAAATTTCAACTAGATTTTGAAATAAAGATTCAAAGTTTGTTTTAATTCAAAACTTATTTTTCTAACTTATTTTAAAAAGCAAATTTTGAGAAACTTTTAAGTACAAAACTTGCTCCAAATTTCATGCTAGACATTTCTAAATTATTTACACTACCAAACCAACTTGTTTATAGACCTACTCAAGCATACTCAAGGCATAGTAATATTTAAACAAGCAAATGCAACATTTATGTTTCGAAGTCATGTTTCATATGTTTCAACCCAATGTTGCCTTTATATTTCATGTGATCATGAATGCAAGATGATGCTCATGCTCATGATTTGCAGTGCCTAATGCACGCTTAACACCAGAGGTGTTACAGCCTTCCCCTCTTATAAGAATGTCGTCCCGAGATTTTGAGTTACAAACTATTTGTTTTAAAAATCTTTATAAGCGTTTTGCAGATATTCTCCTGTTTCCCATGTCGCATCACTGTCATCATGATGACTCCACTGTATCTTTTATGTTCTCACCACTTTATTCCGAGTGACTCGATCCTTAGTGTCTAAAACCTAAACCGGTTGCTCACGGTATTCTAAGTCTGATTTGATTTGAATGCCCTGAGGTTCTATCATCTCTTTCGGAACACGCAAACACTTCTTCACTTACGATACATGAAAGACTATAAAGATTGAACTCATCGCTTCTGGTAACTATAACTTATAAGCAACGGAACCCTTCTTCTCTATTATCTTATACGGTCCTACAAACCTAGCAGCAAGCTTCTTGTTGATGCCAAATTGTTTCTTCTTCGTGGGTGTAACTTTCAAATATACATAGTCACTAACTTCAAACTCAAACGGTCTTCTTCTTTTATCTGTGTAACTTTTCTGACGTGATTTCCTCTGTAAGGTCCAAATGGCTAGAGGGGGTAAATAGCCTATTTAAATTTTCTACAAACTTTACTAAACAAACAAGTTAGTAAATAAGATGGCGAAGCACTTCTAGCACTAGCACAACTAATCTATGCAAGCCGCCTACACAATTCTAGTAAAAAGTAAAATACACCAGCAGTCCCTGAACTATCCAGAGGGTGTCATCTAGGTCCCCAAACTATCAAAATGCACATCTAGGTCCTTAAACTTTTCAGAGTGTGTTATATAGGTCCCTAAACTTTGCGGGGGGTGTCATCTAAGTCCCCAAACTATCAAATGCATATTTAGGTCCTTGAACTTTTTAGAGTGTGTCATCTAGGTCCCTAAACTTGGCAGAGTGTCATCTAGGTCCCAGACTCAGATCACTGAGTGCTCCTGAACTTAAATCACTGTAGTCTACAGTACTAGACCCCACATAACAGTAACAGATCCGAGTGAACAGTAACAGATCCACGATGAACAGTGAACGCTCCCGCCCATTATGGAACCAGTACTGGGTCTTATGAACAGTACCCAACCATTTATGAAAACAGTACTATATAGAATGGGTGAGGACTGTCACTATTCATCATGGATCTGTTACTATTCACCTAGACCTGTTACTGTTGTGTGGGGTCTGTTACTGCAGACTATAGTGATCTAAGTCTAGGAGCACTCGGTGATCTGAGTCGGGGACCTAGATGACACACTCTGCCAAGTTTAGGGACCTGGATGATACACTCTAAAAAGTTTAAGGACCTAAATATGCATTTGATAGTTTGGGGACCTAGATGACACCCCCGCAAAGTTTAGGGACCTATATGACACACTCTGAAAAGTTTAAGAACCTAGATGTGCATTTTGATAGTTTGGGGACCTAGATGACACCCCCTGGATAGTTCGGGGACCGCTAGTGTATTTTACTCTCTAGTAAACAACAAGGCTATGATCTTTAGCTCACACCAACAACCTAAGTTACTAGGCTAATTACTCCTATGAGATAAGCTATTCTACTCAAACTAAACAAGGCAAAGAACAATAAGTAAAGGAGAGATCTTGAATAGATATACCAACATTGATGAGAAGAGTTATGTCCAATGTACCAATCAATCAATGTGATCACATACACAAATGAAATCCTCGACAATAAGATGACACAAGATTTTTTACCAAGGTTCACTTGCTTTTCGGCAAGCTACTCCTCGTTGTGGCGATGCACCCACTTGATGGATCGTGAGCTAATCAACTATCAAGAGTTGAACCCTCAGCAGGTGCCGCACATCCACTCACAAGATGGGGATCCTCCATGCCACGAGCTCCACTAGAGTAGCCAATTCGTGAACTCCCACGGGGAAGGCTCAAGAACCCCTCACAATCACTTGGTGAGGCTCAAAACAATCTCTAATCACGAGTTCAATACCACCGCTACTCCAAGCCATCTAGGGTGTCGGCAAACACCCAAGAGTAATGAGCAATCTACCGGAAACTCAAGAATCAAGTGCCACTAGATGCAACTCTCAATGCAATGCACTTGAATCTCACTCAATCTCTCTAGAATATGCAACCAAGCAAGGAGATGAGTGGAGAGGAAGTTCTCTAGCTCAAAGTATGCCTCAATATCTCAAAAGTGCAAAAGAGAGAGCTCCCCAAAATCGGCCACCTCTTATTTATAGAGTGGGGAAGAGGAGCTAGTCGTTATGCCACTATCGCGCCCGACAGACGCGTCCGTCGCTTGACCGACAGACACGGTCCATGGCATCTGTCACACCAAGCGATGCCACGTGTCCATCTTCACTTGAAATCCAACGGTCGAGTATGAATCATCAGATGCGTCTAACACTTTGCGTCCTCAACGTCCATCGCGCGTCAGACGCTCTCCAGTAAGGGTCAAGAATGCTTGGAGCCGCGACAGACGCTCGCCAGCGTCTGTTGCAGCGCGACGCCGAGATGCCCACTACGCAGCACCGACAGATGCTAATGTCATGCGTCTGTCGCATGAACGTGCCCGCGTCCGTCGCACCGCTCCAACATAGCGCGTCTAGGGTTAGGCGATAGACGCCCTGGCCAGCGTCTGTTGCAGCCGTGCGCCACGTCTGTCGCGTGTTTCTTAGTGTAAACTTGTTCCGCGACTTTGCCACTTCTTCCAACTTTCGGTGTAAAGGAAATTGATCATTTCCACTCCTCGAAAATGCCTGTACCGCTCAAACTCCGCCGCCTTCGCTAATGTGCCAACACCATCATGTGTATATCACCATGTGCATGTGTGTTAGCATTTTCACAATCATTTTCTAAGGCGATATGTTAGCTCTCTACTAGATCCTAATGCATATGCTCAAGATGATGACCTAGTAGCACTTGATCCATGAGCTAACCATGATTGCCCCTCTTGATAGTCGGCTATCAATCCTAAACCCGGTCAATCACTTCTCTACTCATCTTAGACCGACAAAAGTGAACCCTACGATTATACCTTTGCCTTGATCACTTTGTTCCATGTCCATCTCCACATGCTTGATCAACATGATCATCATTTCATGTACATCTCCAACTCTTTGTGATATTGTGTCCACCATTCCTTGCCACCATGCACCTTCATCACATGTGTTGCTATGCTAGCTCAAACAACTTAATCATAATGGCATTAGCAACTTGGTGTCACTAATTACCAAAACCAAACTTGGGCTTTCACCCTCATGTTTTGTTAGATGATACAAATCTTTTTCTCAGCTTCTTCAACAAAATTGATCCCATAAAACCTTCTTTCTCCAGACTAAATCCAATTCAACGGTGTCCTACACTTCCTACCATACAGTGCTTCAAATAGAGCCATTTTGATACTCTCTTGATAACTATTGTTGTAAGCAAACTCTGCCAAAGGTAATCATGATTCCCATGGATCCCTGGACGATAACACACAAGCTCTGAGCATATTTTGAGCACATCATTAACTCTCTCTGTCTGCCCATCTGTTTGTGGGTGGTAAGTTGTACTATGAACCAATCTAGTACCCATACTTTTATGTAGATGCTCCCAAAAATGAGCTGTAAACTGTGATCCTCGGTCAGACACTATAGTCTTAGGTATACCATGCAATCGAATAATTTCTACAATGTACTTCTCAACATACTGAGGTGGTCGAAACACGTTCTTGACTGGCAAAAAGTGAGCTGATTTGGTAAGACGGTCTACAATTACCTAAATGGAATCATTTCCTTTCTGAGTGGTGGGAAGACCGGTGATAAAATCCATACTTATATCATCCTATTTCCAATCTGGCACCGATAAAGGTTGCAACAAACCTGTGGGTCTCATGTGAAGAGCTTTGACTCTACAACACGTGTCACAACAAGCAACATACGCTGTGATCTCCTTTTTCATCTTTGTCCACCAATAACGAGGTCTCAGCTCTTGATATATTTTGCTACTTCTAGGATGGATGAATAGCCTAGAAAGATGAGATTCATCCATCAGTTTGTTCTTGAGCTCTCGATCCTTAGGTACAACAAGACAGTTATCGAACCATAACACGCCCTGTTCATCCACTCTAAAGTGCTTAGTTGGTTCCTTCTTCATTTTCTCCTTGATATAGAATATTCCCTTGTCTATTTTCTGGCCTTCAATAATCTTGCTCTCCAAGGTACAACCAACCTAGATATTGTGCAACACCGCAGGATGCAACAAATTGAAACCATCTTCAAACAAAGGTTGCACAGCAAGCGAATGTGACTTCCTACTTAAGGCATCTGCTACTACGTTAGCCTTTCCCGGATGATAGTGAACATTCAGATTATAATCCTTAATCAGCTTTAGCCATCTTCTCTGTCGCATGTTTAGCTCAGACTGAGTAAATATGTACTTGAGACTCTTGTGATCTATGAAGATATTGCATATATTCCCTAGCAGATAGTGTCTCCAAATCTTTAGGGCATGCACAACGGCAGCAAGTTCTAAATCATGAGTCGGATAGTTAACCTCATGTTTCCTCAACTGGCGAGAGGCATAAGCAATGACTCTTCCATCTTGCATGAGAACACATCCCAAACCATTCTTGAATGCATCGCAAAACACATCAAATGGCTTCTCTATATCTGGCTACGCTAGAACAGGAGTAGTGGTTAGCAATTCCCGCAAAGTGCGGAAAGCTTCCTCGTACTCCTCTGTCCAAGTGAACTTATGATCTTTCTGTAGCAAACTCGTCATTGGTTTAGCAATCTTTGAGAAATCTGGTATGAAACGATGATAGTAACCGGCTGATCCAAGGAAACTTCAAACCTCATGCACTGTTGTCACAGAACCTCCTAATTATGATGGCCCACAAGTACCCGTCATTGCCATAATGACCTCTGATAGCTGTACTTATGTTCACCATAACTTAAAAGGCCTGCTTTCCTCCGAACAGGATCCAATCACAGGAGTATTGCAATATTACAACAGTTTATTCAAAATATTCAACAGAGTAACGTAGCGGAAGTCTTACAATAATATAGGTTTACAAACCAGTTTTCAAACTTCAAACCTTATGTAACATTATTACAAACCAGTAGTAGAGAAGTATCGGTATTAACTTTATTACAACACACAAGCGAGATGCCTTGCCCAAAGGCCACACAGTCTACTCGTCGTCGCTTTCTTCAACCACGACGGTCATGCAACAAGGCTCGAAGCAGACTTGTTCATGAACCACACCTGCAACAAGGGGTTAACAAACCCTGAGTACTTGAGGGTACTCAACAAGACTTACCCGACTGAGACAAAGACTCCAAGGGCATGCTAGCTTTAGGGAATCAAGGTACAGGTATTCTAGAATCAAGATTTTCGTTTGCAGAAAAGCTTACTAAAGTAGATCCTTATCTTCAACATTTTACTTTTACCATTGATGGTTCATTAACCAAATCTAGGTGATCCTAATCTAGATCAAAGTAATTATCATCAAATCCTTTCTCATTCTTTCTTTTATTCCAGTTCTTAACTATGATGCAAGCCAGGTGATCAAGTCTCCATAACCGAGGAGCAACGATGATTTGAACCGATTATACCTAGCTGGGGATCCCTAACTTCACGACATATGTAGAATCGAATCTTGCATATATCAACCCTCATTTAGATCTCCCAAAACCAGAACGTGTCCATCGCCACCCGAGAGTACAGTACTCCTCGAACCCGACCAAATTCTACCCCCGAGGGTACACGCTACTCTCGCCATCTCTCCACTCCCAGTGCGAGGTTAGACGTTCTCGTAATGGAATCACCAACATTTTGGGCTTACCCATGGCATGAGGCTAGTTGCAAAGTCTTGAACACAACAGGCTTACAACGAACGGACCTTAACAGACAAGGCGGAAACACTACATTGAGACTCCTTTCCCAATGCATGTTAGCAGTGGCCAAACCACCCGCCCGATCTTTCAAGTTCATTCTCATATTTCAATATTCATTCAATATGCCGTCATGGCTATATAAACATTGCATTTAAAAGCTTAACTTCTAAGCATAGCGAAGCATACTACGCATTTTCCGTAAAACAGGTATCAAGGTTGATATCACAATAATCAAGGATGATAATGCAGCAATTAGGTTATCACTCAACTCCTAATTACTTAATGCAGTAAACCATATTATAAATAATAAAACATTTGTAAAATTCAAGGTAGGGTTTAAATGCACTGGGGCTTGCCTTGCTCGGACACGACGACTGACTCAGACCCGAGAACTCCAACATCAGGTCCGAAACCCACCGACGATCGCTCTTCTCCGGAAACTGGCTCGACGGCTTCGACTTCTTCGAAAGCGGAGACTACACGAACACATAACATGCTTTAACATGATGCTCGATGATAAACATGATGCTTGATGATAACATGCTATGAGTTACGGCTGGAGTACAACTTCCCTTCACGGTACAGTCACAAACAGAACACCTACTAACTAGTAGCGACGATTCCAGCGATACCAGCTTTAACCTAAACAAGTTACTAACGAGCTCAAACATGGAATTAAGGTGCCAAAGATCACAAAAGGGTAGTGACCTAAGGACATCACTCAATCAAAAAGGCACACAACACTTAAAGTTCTTAAATTAACATTTATTTATTATTTAAATAATTAGGACATAATTAGAAGTTAATCAAATTTTTCCTAATCAAGCTCAAACTTTTTCTATGGATTAAGAATGATTTATAACAGTGTCATAACAAATTTCATCATTTTTGGATTAATAAATTAATTATTAAAATTCATGGAAGTTGCATTTAATCTTTATTAGAACTAATTAATTCTACTGCACAAAGTACTTAATTTTAGTATTTAACATTTTTCCTAGATAGTTTATACATTGAGAAGCCTACACAAAAATTTTCATGAATTTTGGAACTCTACACAATTGTTAATGAAATAAATAAATAACTAAACTATTCATTTATTTGAAAAAGAAAAACAAAAACGAAATCGGGCCGATTCTCCTTTTTCTCCCGCGGTCTGGCCCAGCTGGTCGGCCCGCTCGTGCACGCCCGCGCCCGCACGCGCGCTCGGCCCAGCCGCGCGGCCCAGCAGGCGGCCTGCCTCACGCGTGCCCGCTCTCCCTCTCTCTCGCTGACACCGCAGACCCACTTGTCATCGCCTTCCTCCTCCTCCCTCGCTCTCTCCCACGACCCGGCCATGCCCGCGCGGTGGCCGGCCAGCGCGCGTTGCTTCGGTCACCCATCCAAGCGACCCTACAACACCTATGACTCACCACGAACCCGTTTTAACCTCTAGTGGCTATGATACAGCTCCGGGGAGCCCTTCCTGACGGCCATGGCGGACCGACCGCGACGGTGACCGGCGTCCCGGCGATGCAATGCGGTAGCGACTAAAGCGAGAGCACGGGGAGCATCAGGAGCTTACAATGGTCGCAGCGAAGCCACAAGGAGACGCTGGGAGGCGACGGAGAGTGCTGGCCACGTGAAGCGGCTTGGTCGCCGGAGTTGAGCACGGGAAGCGGTGGCTGCGGCGATCCAGACGAAGTCAAGCTGGCTTGGGTGGTTCACAAGGTGCGTGAGGATGCGGCGATGCTGTTGGTGCGACTGCCGTGGCCAGAGATGGCCTGGTGGCGGCAGCGGCAAGCGGCGAAGCTAGCGGCGGCGGTGATGGCGAAAACGGGGAAAACGAAAATCGTCACTGTGACCTCGACGTATTTATAGACGACGGTCGCAGCTACAGAGCTGCACTGCTCGTGTCATCACGCTGGCGTTCTCGACCGCGCACGAAGGGTCTGGGCGGCCACGGCGGCTCGCCGGCGCCCATACCGCGCGGTGGCCGGCCGCCATTGGCGCGGCACTGTAGCACCCCCCAAATTTTAAATTTTCAAACTATTTTCTAAAATTACTCTCAAATTCATGTAACAACTTGAAAAACTTCCAATCTATGAAATCTTCAGAATTTCAAGCTCTACAAGTTTTGTATTGAACACTTTTTCAAATTCTCGCTGGATTTTAAAAATTGAGTTTAAATTCAAAAGTGGACACATTTTTGGGATTTGGTAATTTAGAAATTACTTTTGATTTTATATTGAAACTTCAAAATCTCCAAACACCAAAGTTGTACATCTTGACAAGAACTACAACTTTGCTGTTCAAAACATTTTCAAATTATGCCTCCATTTTGAAATCTTAGTTTGGGGACAAAAATGAGTCAAAACTGAAATTTGTTTATTTTCAAAATTGCTCCACATTTTACACTGAAACTTTGAAAACTCAAAACACCAAAGTTGTAGCCCTTGAAAAGTCCTACAAACTTGGTTTTGAACTTTTTCCCAAATTTGGCTTAGATTTTGAATTATTTCAAAAGGGGTAAAATAGGGTTTTGAAATTTAGGGTTTTCGGAGGAATTTTAAATTGGAATTTGTTGCTACTTTGATTTGTGATTACTTAGCGATCAAAACCGCACCCAAGGGCATCATTTGGACCAACATGACATGGTTGACCAAATGCCACTCTTGGTTGACCAATTAGCTTTTAAAATTCTTTTACATTTTTCCCTAATTTTGAATTCGAATTCGAATCAGAAAACTCGTGACAAGTTTTGGGACTCCAATTCAAACTCAAATTTGGAGTTTCATTTTAGAGGTTGTACTTGAGCTCATACCCTACACTTGACACTAGTGTGCAACACAGTCGCACACCTCAAATTACGCAGGGCATGGACTAAGCATTTGCGGTGGTATTAAAAATTAGGGTTTTTGGGTTCGGAGCACACCACTGAGAAACACATTCAACCTAGATAAGTAAACTTGTTTTAGTTGATGCATAACAAAGTTAACCTAATAGGGATGCTTTGCAATGCATTATGATGACATGACAGATTAATTAGCACTATAACACCCGGGGTATTACAGCCCTTCCCCTTAAAGAAATCTCGTCCCGAGATTTAAAGCCTTGAGTTAAGTAATAGAAAAGGAAACGTGTCAAGCAAACACGTCCAAGACTTGTCTACAAAACAGGTAGGGGTTTTCTGCATTATAAAGATTTTAAAAGGATAGGTTATAGTTTAAAGAGGAAATTGCAATCTAGATAGAAGCAAAGAACTCCGGAAAATTCTCTAACAGATAATCCTCCGTTTCCCAGGTGGCTTCCTCTTCTGAATGTTGATTCCATTGTATTATGTACCATTTAGTTGTTCTACTTCGGGTAACACGATCTTTTTGATCCAAAACTCTGACAGGATGTTCAGAATATGTCAAATCCGGTTCAAGTTCAACTCCCTCAACATCAACCACTTGATCATGTACTTGTAGACACTTCTTCATTTGTGATACATGAAATACATTGTGCACGGCTGACAGTTGTTCAGGCAGCTTTAACTTATATGCCACCTTTCCACATTGTTGAATGATTTGAAAAGGACCAATATAACGTGGTGCGAGTTTGCCTTTGACTCCAAATCTGCTAACTCCTTTCATGGGTGATACTTTTAGATAAACATAATCCCCTACTTGGAATACCAAAGGTCTACGCCTTTTATCAACATAACTCTTTTGCCTGGACTGAGCCACTTTCAAATTATTCTGGATCTGCCTAACTTTTTCTTCTGTTTGTTTCACAAGATCAACACCGAAAAACCATCTTTCTCCCGGTTCTGACCAATTCAATGGAGTTCTGCACCTACGGCCATACAATGCCTCAAACGGTGCCATTTTGATACTCTCTTGATAACTATTATTATAGGAGAATTCTGCTAAAGGTAACCACTCGTCCCAAGTGTCTGAATAATTAAGTGCACATGACCTTAACATGTCTTCTAGAATTTGATTGACCCTTTCAGTCTGACCACTTGTTTGTGGATGATAAGCGGTACTATGCAAAAGTTTTGTACGCAGGGACTCATGTAGGTGTCTCCAAAATTTATTAACAAACTAAGTACCTCTATCTGATACAATGGTCTTTGGTACCCCATGAAGACTCAGGATTCATGCAATATAAATTCTTGCATAAGTTATAGCAGAATAGTCCACCTTAACTGGAATAAAATGAGATGACTTTGTCAGTCGGTCCACAATGACCCAAATTGAATCAAAGCCTCTTGAGGTCTTGGGTAACCCAGTAATGAAATCCATACTGATATCTTCCCATTTCCAGGATGAAATAGGCAAGGGTTGTAACATTCCTGCCGACTTCAGGTGTACTGCCTTCACCTTACAACAAGTGTCACATCTGGCCACATACTTGGCAATCTCAATTTTCATTTTGGTCCACCAAAATTTCTGTTTCAAATCTTGATATATCTTATTACTTCCTGGATGAATAGAAAACCTTGTGCTATGTGCTTCATCAAGAATGAGCTGACGTAACTCTAGAACCTTTGGGACCACTAACCGGTTCTTAAACCACAACACATCTGCATCATCAATACTAAAATCTGTCTGTTGACCCGTTCTAACTTTTTCTTTGATGTAAGCTACTCTGGAATTCTTTCTCTGAGCAGACACAATCTGATCTTTGATTGTTGATTCTACTGTGACATTAGTCAACTGACCTTGTTGAACTATTTCAATATTCAACTTTTCTAATTCATAACATAAACTGTAATCCATTGGCTTCACAGTAATGCAATTGCAATGATTCTTTCTACTGAGTGCATCAGCAACAACATTTGCTTTTCCAGGGTGATAGTGCACTTCTAAATCATAGTCCTTTATTAACTCAAGCCACCTTCTTTGCCTCATATTCAACTCTGACTGAGTAAAGATATACTTTAAGCTCTTGTGATCTGTATACATGTGGCAAGTATTACCTAACAAGTAATGACGCTAAATTTTCAATGCATGAACCACAACTGCTAGTTCAAGATCATGTGTCGGATAATGTTCTTCATGACGCTTCAACTGTCTCGAGGCATAAGCAATGACTCTGCCTTCTTGCATCAATACACAACCAAGGCCAATACCCGAGGCATCATAGTAAACATCAAATGGCTTTTCTATATCTGGTTGTGCCAAAACTGGAGCAGTTGTCAATGACTTCTTTAAACTTCTAAAAGCTTTCTCACATTCTGGAGACCATATGAACTTAGTCTGATTCTTCAACAACTCTGTGATTGGCTTGGCTACCTTTGAAAAGTCAGGTATGAATCGACGGTAATAACCCGCCATTCCCAGAAAACTTCGGACTTCATGAACTGAGATTGGTGGTTTCCAATTCAGAATATCTTCCACCTTGCCAGGATCTACTGCTACTCCTTCGGCTGACAACACATGTCCTAAGAATTGCACTTCTATTAACCAAAACTCACATTTACTAAACTTGGCATACAGTTGGTGATCTCTCAGACGAGTCAGAACAACTCTGAGATGCTCAACATGCTCTTCTTCACTTTTGGAGTATACCAGAATATCATCAATAAACACAACCACAAATTTGTCAAGCTCCGGCATGAAAACTGAGTTCATCAGATACATGAAATGTGCCGGTGCATTGGTGAGACCAAAAGACATAACTAGGTACTCATACAGTCCATATCTGGTAGTGAATGCAGTCTTTGGGATATCTTCAGGTCAAATCTTGATTTGATGGTACCCTGAGCGAAGATCGATCTTTGAAAATACCTTTGCCCCCGCAAGCTGATCAAAGAGTAGATCAATGCGAGGCAACAGATATTTATTCTTAATGGTTACTTCATTCAGCGGTCGATAGTCAATACACATCCTTAAAGTCTGATCTTTCTTCTTGACAAAAAGAGTTGGACATCCCTAAGGTGAGGAACTGGGTCTGATAAAACCTTTGTCACGTAACTCTTGTAATTGATCCTTAAGTTCTGCCAATTCATTGGGTGGCATTCTGTAAGCTCTCCGGGATATTGGGGCAGTACCCGGTTTTAACTCAATCACAAATTCTACATCTCTGTATGGTGGCAGACCTGGTAGATCATCTGGAAACACATCTGGAAATTCATAGACTACCGGTATATCACATATCTCCTGTACTGAAGTTGCACATATCCTTTCAACTGTTCTCTTTGGGATAGGAAGTTGGATAAGAAGATGAGATTTATTATCTGGCAGGTTCAACCTTATAGTTCTATGCAGTGCATCTATAAGGGCTCCTCTTTGGTACATCCAATTCATACCCAGGATTACATCTATATCCTGTTTCTGTAATATTATCATTGAGGTAGGAAATATATGCCCACCTAACTCTATAGGTACGTCACGTACCATCTCCTTAGTACACAGTCGTCCCCCGGGCGACTGGATAAAGAAATCTTCTTGTGTTCCCATAATTGGAATGTCATGCTTAACAACAAAGGTGTGATTTATGAATGTATGCGATGCACCTGAATCAAATAACAGTACTGCTGGATGATTAGCAACAGGAAACATACCCATCATAATAGGTTCTCCCTCTGGGATTACACTTGCTTGAGTGTAGAACACACGTCCGGTCTTCTTCTTCTCACCCTTACCCTTCTGAACATTTAGGTTATTATTCTTGCTCTGAGGTTGTTGCTGTTGCGGTACGGGAGCTCTGGGATAACTGGGATTGTACTGCCTTGGATACGGGCAGTCCTTGGAAAAGTGGCCTGGCTTTCCACAGTTGTAACAGGGAAAGTTATGGGTTACTGGAGTCTGGTTTTGAATACCAGGGGCATTCGACTGCTGTGGATACTGCGGAATTGCGGCAGGACAGAAAAACGTCTGCGGCTGAGCTTGGTATTGCGGTGGACAATAAGTTGGGCAGAAATGGTTCTGAGGGTGATAAACAAACCTCTGGCGCTTTTTAATGCCACCAGACGGGCTAGAAAACACTGGCTTCTTTTTCTTCGACTCTTTATGCAGTCGGGACTTCTCTTCTGATGCAATAGCCACATTGACTATCTCATGGTAAGTGGCATTATAGCAGGTGACCAATGCTTCCTGGATTCTGGTACTCAAACCTCTCATGAAACTACTCTTCTTCTTTGCATCGGTGTTCACATATTCCGCTGCATACTAGGACAGATGATTGAATTTGCCCACATACTATAGAACTGTCTGGTTCCCTTGCTTCAGCGAGAGAAACTCTTCTAACTTCATGGCCATGACACCATCTGGGATATAATGTGCTCTGAAGGCTTCACGAAACTCCTGCCAAGTGATACGGTGGCCAGCAGGCCGTGCAGCGACCAGATTCGCCCACCACGCCCCTGCGGCACCTCTAAGCTGTTGTGCTGTAAACACGGGCTTCTGATGCTCCGTGCACTGTAAAAGTTCAAACTTCTACTCCATGGTACGGAGCCAGTCATCCGCCTCTAGCGGCTCATCTGCCTTTGAGAACACTGGTGGACGGGTATCGGTGAAATCCACATAAGTGGTTTCCCCTCCATTGTTACGGCCTCGACGGCCCTGATTTCCATTTTGATTCTGATTCTGAGCCAATAAGGTAGTGGCATTAACCAGTGCGGCAATAGCTTCTGCCAAGGTGGGTGGAAACGGTGGGGGATTCGGAGGATTGTCCCTTTCTTGGGAAGTTCCAGTACCGTCCATCTGTTGTACACAAACCATATTTATTTACATCGCTTTATTGAATTAAAAAGCAGTTAGTACAGTACTTGTATACACACACAAACTTATCTTACATTATTTCATTACAAACTTGCTCACAAGCAAGAAACTACCCACTAAGGTTTTTAGAAAGCAGGAAAGACTACTATATTACACAACCATCCATGTCGACACTTCACTCCTCATCATCATCGCTGATCACGATCACTCTATCCTCATTCTCTGGAGCACTTGCACCAGTGACATGACTCGCATCATCCCCACTTTCCATCATGGGTTCATCTTCTTCTAGATCTTCTTCCTCATTGTCCTCTCCATCAGGAACAATCACGGCACCGACATCATCTTCTATTGCCTGGGGCTGATGATTGGGATTCATCAGATCATTTAGCCTATGGACTTCCTCATGCAGAACTGTGTTGTACTGCTCTAGGTGTGTCACATAAAGCTCCAACTCACGAACACGAGCCCTGGCTTCTGTCTCCTTTTCCAAAGACTCCTTCTGGAACTATTTCCAAAAACGCATGTTGCGCTTCAGTCGCTCCACTTCTGATGTAAGCCTTGCAACCTCTGATTCCGAATCCGGGTTCGGATTACGGCTGCTGCTTGCTCCATCACCTCTAGCGGCCAACTGATGACGCGGCACTCCTTGCGGACCTGTTTTCTTGCGAGGAGTCGTCTTCACACGTGCCATCCTATAGCAAGATAGAATTAGGACGATAAGAACAGATAGGGGGATCTGAAGGTTAGCATGAATAGGATTTGAACCTTACTTAACCCAAACCACTTTAAAAGGAAAGGTAGCTTAAGCAGGTTAATTAAACATGATGCATGCATCGCACTTACGATCTAACAGAAAGATTTAAGTAACACATGCAATCTTTATAACATAGGGCACTATACATGATACTTCACTACGAAGCTTTCAAATATGAGCTAAGGAAACTATAGAATAGATTAAGATAAGCAAAAGCAATTTGGACCAAAATATCAGTATTAAGTTTGTTTGACCCAAATCATTTTGAAATTTTGCAAGGTAATACTACAATAACCCGAGTGATTATGCTCTGGTACCAGCAGTCACAGAACCTCCTAATTATGATGGCCCACAAGTACCCGTCATTGCCATAATGACCTCTGATGGCCGTACTTATGTTCACCAGAACTTAAAAGGCCTGCTTTCCTCCGAACAGGATCCAATCACAGGAGTATTGCAATATTACAACAGTTTATTCAAAATATTCAACAGAGTAACGTAGCGGAAGTCTTACAATAATATAGGTTTACAAACCAGTTTTCAAACTTCAAACCTTATGTAACATTATTACAAACCAGTAGTAGAGAAGTATCGGTATTAACTTTATTACAACACACAAGCGAGATGCCTTGCCCAAAGGCCACACAGTCTACTCGTCGTCGCTTTCTTCAACCACGACGGTCATGCAACAAGGCTCGAAGCAGACTTGTTCATGAACCGCACCTGCAACAAGGGGTTAACAAACCCTGAGTACTTGAGGGTACTCAACAAGACTTACCCGACTAAGACAAAGACTCCAAGGGCATGCTAGCTTTAGGGAATCAAGGTACGGGTATTCTAGAATCAAGATTTTCCTTTGCAGAAAAGCTTACTAAAGTAGATCCTTATCTTCAACATTTTACTTTTACCATTGATGGTTCATTAACCAAATCTAGGTGATCCTAATCTAGATCAAAGTAATTATCATCAAATCCTTTCTTATTCTTTCTTTTATTCCAGTTCTTAACTACGATGCAAGTCAGGTGATCAAGTCTCCATAACCGAGGAGCAACGACGATTCGAACCGATTATACCCAGCTGGGGATCCCTAACTTCACGACATATGTAGAATCGAATCTTGCATATATCAACCCTCATTTAGATCTCCCAAAACCAGAACGTGTCCATCGCCACCCGAGAGTACAGTACTCCTCGAACCCGACCAAATTCTAGCCCCGAGAGTACACGCTACTCTCGCCATCTCTCCACTCCCAGTGCAAGGTTAGACGTTCTCGTAATGGAATCACCAACATTTTGGGCTTACCCAAGGCATGAGGCTAGTTGCAAAGTCTTGAACACAACAGGCTTACAATAAACGGACCTTAACTGACAAGGCAGAAACACTACATTGAGACTCCTTTCCCAATGCATGTTAGCAGTGGCCAAACCACCCGCCTGATCTTTCAAGTTCATTCTCATATTTCAATATTCATTCAATATGTCGTCATGGCTATATAAACATTGCATTTAAAAGCTTAACTTCTAAGCATAGCGAAGCATACTACGCATTTTCCGTAAAACAGGTATCAAGGTTGATATCACAATAATCAAGGATGATAATGCAGCAATTGGGTTATCACTCAACTCCTAATTACTTAATGCAGTAAACCATATTATAAATAATAAAACATTTGTAAAATTCAAGGTAGGGTTTAAATGCACCGGGGCTTGCCTTGCTCGGACACGACGACTGACTCAGACCCGAGAACTCCAACGTCAGGTCTGAAACCCACCGACGATCGCTCTTCTCCGGAAACTGGCTCGACGGCTTCGACTTCTTCGAAAGCGGATACTACACGAACACATAACATGCTTTAACATGATGCTCGATGATAAACATGATGCTTGATGATAACATGCTATGAGTTACGACTGGAGTACAACTTCCCTTCACGGTACAGTCGCAAACAGAACACCTACTAACTAGTAGCGACGATTCCAGCGATACCAGCTTTAACCTAAACAAGTTACTAACGAGCTCAAACATGGAATTAATGTGCCAAAGATCACAAAAGGGTAGTGACCTAAGGACATCACTCAATCAAAAAGGCACACAACACTTAAAGTTCTTAAATTAACATTTATTTATTATTTAAATAATTAGGACATAATTAGAAGTTAATCAAATTTTTACTAATCAAGCTCAAACTTTTTCTATGGATTAAGAATGATTTATAACAGTGTCATAATAAATTTCATCATTTTTGGATTAATAAATTAATTACTAAAATTCATGGAAGTTGCATTTAATCTTTATTACAACTAATTAATTCTACTGCACAAAGTACTCAATTTTAGCATTTAACATTTTTCCTAGATATTTTATACATTGAGAAGCCTACACAAAAATTTTCATGAATTTTGGAACTCTACATTGTTAATGAAATAAATAAATAACTAAACTATTCATTTATTTGAAAAAGAAAAACAAAAACGAAATCGGGCCGATTCTCCTTTTTCTCCCGCGGTCCGGCCCAGCTGGTCGGCCCGCTCGCGCACGCCCGCGCCCGCAGGCGCGCTCGGCCCAGCCGCGTGGCCCAGCAGGCAGCCTGCCTCACGCGCGCCCGCTCTCCCTCTCTCTCGCTGACACCGCAGACCCACTTGTCATCGCCTTCCTCCTCCTCCCTCGCTCTCTCCCGCGACCCGGCCATGCCCGCGCGGTGGCCGGCCGGCGAGCGTTGCTTCGGTCACCCATCCAAGCGAACCTACAACACCTATGACTCACCACGAACCCGTTTTAACCTCTAGCGGCTATGCTACAGCTCCGAGGAGCCCTTCCCGACGGCCATGGCGGACCGACCGCGACGGTGACCGGCGTCCCGGCGATGCAACGCGGTAGCGACTAAAGCGAGAGCACGGGGAGCATCAGGAGCTTACAGCGGTCGTAGCGAAGCCACAAGGAGGCGCTAGGAGGCGGCGGAGAGTGCTGGCCACGTGAAGCGGCTTGGTCGCCGGAGTTGAGCACGGGAAGCGGTGGCTGCGACGATCCAGGCGAAGTCAAGCTGGCTTGGGTGGTTCACGAGGTGCGTGAGGATGCGGCGATGCTGTTGGTGCGACTGGCGTGGCCGGAGATGGCCTGGTGGCGGCAGCGGCGAGCGGCGAAGCTAGCGGCGGCGGTGATGGCGAAAACGGGGAAAACGAAAATCGTCACTGTGACCTCGACGTATTTATAGACGACGGTCGCAGCTACAGAGCTGCACTGCTCGCGTCATCGCGCTGGTGTTCTCGACCGCGCACGAAGGGTCTGGGCGGCCACGGCGGCTCGTCGGCGCCCATACCGCGCGGTGGCCGGCCGCCATTGGCGCGGCACTGTAGCACCCCCCCAAATTTTAAATTTTCAAACTGTTTTCTAAAATTACTCTCAAATTCATGTAACAACTTGAAAAACTTCCAATCTATGAAATCTTCAGAATTTCAAGATCTATAAGTTTTGTATTGAACACTTTTTCAAATTCTCACTGGATTTTAAAATTTGAGTTTAAATTCAAAAGTGGACACATTTTTGGGATTTGGTAATTTAGAAATTACTTTTGATTTTATATTGAAACTTCAAAATCTCCAAACACCAAAGTTGTACATCTTGATAAGACCTACAACTTTGCTGTTCAAAATATGTTCAAATTCTGCCTCCATTTTGAAATCTTAGTTTGGGAACAAAAATGAGTCAAAACTGAAATTTGTTTATTTTCAAAATTGCTCCACATTTTACACTAAAACTTTGAAAACTCAAAACACCAAAGTTGTAGCCCTTGAAAAGTCCTACAAACTTGGTTTTGAACTTTTTCCCAAATTTGGCTTAGATTTTGAATTATTTCAAAAGGGGTAAAATAGGGTTTTGAAATTTAGGGTTTTCGGAGGAATTTTAAATTGGAATTTGTTGCTACTTTGATTTGTGATTACTTAGCAATCAAAACCTCACCCAAGGGCATCATTTGGACCAACATGACATGGTTGACCAAATGCCACTCTTGGTTGACCAATTAGCTTTTAAAATTCTTTTACATTTTTCCCCAATTTTGAATTTGAATTCGAATCGGAAAACTCATGACAAGTTTTGGGACTCCAATTCAAACTCAAATTTGGAGTTTCATTTTAGAGGTTGTACTTGAGCTCATACCCTACACTTGACACTAGTGTGCAACACAGTCGCACACCTCAAATTACGCAGGGTATGGACTAAGCATTTGCGGTGGTATTAAAAATTAGGGTTTTTGGGTTCGGAGCACACCACTAAGAAACACATTCAACCTAGATAAGTAAACTTGGTTTAGTTGATGCATAACAAAGTTAACCTAATAGGGATGCTTTGCAATGCATTATGATGACATGGTAGATTAATTAGCACTATAACACCCGGGGTGTTACAACTGTGGTTGGTTCCTTCCAATCCATAACCTCTTGTACCTTGCTAGGATCTACTAAGATTCCATTTTCGGATAACACGTGACTGAGAAACGAAACTGTCTTCAGCCAAAACTCACACTTACTAAATTTGGCGTACAACTGATGATCTCTGAGTCTGGTCAAGACAATTCTTAGATGTTCTGCATGATCTTTCTCATTCTCTGAGTATACTAGGATGTCATCAATGAACACAACCACAAACTTATCCAACTCCAGCATAAAGACCGAATTCATCACATACATAAAATATGCAGGAGCATTTGTTAGGCCAAAGGACATGACAAGATACTCGTACAAATCATATCTAGTGCAAAACATGATCTTGGGTATATCTTGTGGCCTAATCTTGATCTGATGGTACACAGATCTCAAATCTATCTTAGAGAATACTTTGGCTTTTAACAATTGGTCAAACAAGATATCAATTCGAGGTAGCAGATACTTATTTTTAATTGTCATCGCATTCAGTGGCCTGTATTCCATGCACATCCGTAAGGAGTTATCCTTCTTCTTCTTCATGAACAGTGCAAGACATCCCCATTTAGATGAACTTGGACGAATCAAACCCTTAGTCAACAGATCTTGGAGTTGCTTCTTTAGCTCGGCTAATTCATTTGAAGACATCCGATAAGGCCTTCTTGATATTGGTGGTGTTCTAGGGATTAACTTAATGGCGAACTCAACATCCCTATCCGATGGAAGACCGGGTAACTCATCTAGAAACACGTTCGGAAACTCACACACTACCGGAATCTTGGCTAGAAGAGTGGTTTGGACTGCACAAGTTATATTGGTCAGATCTATTCTCCGAGGTAAGACTACTTGAAATGTGCCTTCTCCAATAGGTTCCTTAAGGGAAATAGTTCTACCTCCAACATCGATCACTACGCCCATCTTATTCATCCAATTCATTCCCATAATTACGTTCAAAATTAGCCCTGGCATAACTATCAAGTTAAGTTTATACTGCCTGCCTGCTATATTCAGGGTTGCCCCCTGGATTATCTAATTAGTTAATAGATCAACCCCAGCTAAACTTATCCGATAAGCACATTCCAATTCAACTATCTTTTGCTCATACTTTCTTGCAAATGCTTGACTTATAAATGAATGAGACGATCTAGAATCAAACAAAATGACTACAGGATGATTATTGATAGAAAACATATAGGCTGTCATGGGCTCTCCTTTCAGAATGTCATCTATGGTGGTGTGGTGCACACGAGCTTGATATTGGTTCTGCTGCCTTTTGGGAAATGGGCAAAACTTCGCAAAGTGCCTAGACTAGTTGCAGTTGAAACATGGTCCTCTTACTTGAGTAGCAACTCTAGACAAACTGCCTTGTCCTATCTTGGCTTGTGGCACTGCCATCTTGAATGGCTTCTAATTCCTCTGAAGTTGCTGAGCATTCTGATTCTTCCTCTGTGGTGGCCTGAGTCTTGCACCAGGAGTAGGCGGACGATACACAGAATGATTAGTCATCGGGGCTCTAGGCTAGGACGGACCTAACTCAAAGGCCCTCTTACGAGTCTTCGATGCATCATATACATTATTGTTCTTCTCTTGCTTCAAGCAGTCACTAATAAAGTCATTGAAACTAGTTCTTGTGTTGGTACCCACATGCTTCATCATCTTAGGATTCAAACCCCTCTTAAAACTAGTGATCTTCTTGGCATCAGTATTAACCATGTTAGAAGCATAACGGCTTATATTATTGAAAGCATGCAAATATTGAGTCACAGTCTTGGTGCCTTGATTCAGTGATAAGAATTCTCTCAACTTCATTTCTGTCAGACTCGGTGGAATGTAAACTCCACAAAAAGCATCAGTGAATTCCCTCCATGTAATGTGAGCATTAGGGGGAAAAGTGGTGCGATAGTGCTTCCACCACATCCATACAGGTCCTAAGAGCTAATGGGCTGCATACTCGGTCTTCAATACTTCCGTCATTCTCAGCACACGGAACTTATCTTCTATGGTGTTTATCCACTCTTCAGGATCCAGTGGTTCTGTCGCTTCCTTGAAGATTGGTGGCATGGTGTCCATGAAGTCCTTAAAACTGCTGTATTGTTTCACCTCATGTCTGCCTTGGTTTAACCCACGACAGGTGTTATCCACAATATTACACAATGCAGCTTCCATGTTTTGCTGCATGCTCTCCATGTTTCGTTGACTTCCTAAGAACTATGTGAAGAACTATTTTGCAGTGTAGGGTGGAGGAGACAGTGGTGGTGGATCACAGTTCTCATTCCTAGTAGCACTGCCACCTGCCTCAGTGGCATCATAAACGGTATGACGAGTGCTCGGCATCTGTATATTTTAGCAACAGTAATTATTAGGCAATGTTGTAGCAATCGTAAATGAATGAAAAATTATATTGTACTGAATTCACTGGAGAGAATAAATTCATACAATAAAACAGGGGCGCAATAAATCATTCTAATTAGCACAACATCACTAATTAGATTACTTAAGCGCAACCCATCGTGTCCATTATAACCAAATTGCCAGCATACATACACTGGACTTTTTGACATTCAGATATCACCAGAAACACATCCAAGTTTTCTAACATTACATCAAAGTCTTAGTCTTTCTACTCATTATTACATGCCAGATATGCCAACCATGCAAAAGATCATCGCAAACGGAACCCTAGTAGCTAGCACAACAACTACTAGCCTACTCATCGTGGTCGCTGTCTAAGTCAGAGACGTCACCATTATCACCATCAGCATCATCCTCAGCTAGTGCCTCTGGCTCTTTAGGATCCTTGGCCTCATTCAGATCCATCTCTGCTGCTCTAGGAGGAACATAAGGGTGGAGCTATTTATTCAACTGGTAAACCTCCTCGTGCAGGTTGTCGTTGTACTCTTCGGCATTGGCCAACTGCTGCTCTAGCTCAACCTATCGAACTCTCAGAACATCTTCCTCAGACCAAGATTTATTCCTTTGGTGGAGCACATGGATCAACATGCGCTCACTATTCCTGTTAGCGGTGGTCAGACGCTCAACCTACTCTCTCAGTGCACGTATGTTTCTCTCATAGACTCCAGTCCTCTAGGTCGCCTGATCTCTCTGGCGAGCCAACTGAGCCATCTCTGCATTGAGCCTCTCGATTTCACCATCGTGGTCTCTCTGAAGCTGACGTCTATCATCGTGGGCCTAGCCAAGAGCACCAGACAAAAGTCTCAAGCTACCTTCTACTCCATCAAAATCATTCATCACTGTGAACAGGGCGCTCATGGCAGGGTTGTCACTATTCTGCACTTCGGCTGCACCAATCTCTAGAGATCTTCCTCTTGCCTGCTGCCACGAGTCGGTGGAGGGGTTGCCCCTCAGAAAGACTCTAGCCATAGCAGTTGCCAACTCCTGAGGAAAATGATCTATAATGTCCTTCAGTATCCCAAAGGTTGCCCTGTCATCTGCTTCTTCAGCGGTCCTGCTAGTTGACTCATAGCGCCAACTAGTCCACTCAGAACCATCACCTCAGGGACAAATAACGGCCTCCACACTAACTAAGAGACCTTCCCCCAACTGCTCATTTGTCCAGAAATAGCGTGACTTCATTCCATCAGGATAGCCTACATGGCTGAGCACTCTTTATAAGAGTGTAGGTATTCCAAACTCTCCAAGAAACGTGTGTTGCTGACGGGTATATGGAGCAAGCTGGTGGTAGGGAGCTCTGCCTTCGGTGGACTTATGAGCTATCTACCTGGTGCATGCCATCTGTAGCAAAATTTTATTACTCTCGTGAGAACAATATTAAGTTGTCATTTTTATCAAAATGAGGTAATCAACTTATAAGGGGAGGAATAATGCCATGAATGATATGCACAACAACATGTTGTATGCACGTTTCGTACATTCTCACAAACTTAGGAAATAACAATAAGCTCTATCGATATAGACGGTTGCATACAACGGTCTCTCATATACGTAACTAATACGTGCTACACGATAGCGCTATTATGTACTTGCAGAAAATCCATTTCAGCCCAAACCCTCATAGTATGAATATTATGCATAAAAGCAATAAGTAATCTACTCGCTCTACACGCATCCCAAATACGCGCACAACGGTAGCAACTACCCCAACCATCGTCCTATTGATGGCATCGTCACTACAGGACAGAATTACCCACACATAGGATACCTTCATATAAACATGCGTGTAACATGTAAATAATTCTTGCATCATACAAGCACTTCCCTAGATCGGCAGTGTATCCGATCATGCTCTCACAACTCCCACTTACCGAGGGGAACTGGTGGATAAAAGGGGGTTGGATAGGCCCCTCTACCACTCAAGCGAATGACACTCATACAATAGCACGCCTTATGAGCAACGAAAATAGAAATAAGATGTAAGAACCCCCAAGTCAGTACTTAAATAAGCCACCCAAAGTCCTTAACTGGGCATAAAGGATATGACCACTGACACACTACTAAGTTTTGAATATCAGTTTTAAACACTATTTTGTTTTAAATGCACATATGAACAGTAACCTGCTAAACCTTGCTTCGATGCCAGCTGTAACAGAACCGACCAATTATACGAGATTAAGTAAGAAAATCTTTCACCGAAGTAGATAATCTAGCAAACTTAAGCACGTATAACCCGGTAGTCTGTGAAACCACGAAGGATTTCAGACCAACCAACATACAAACCAAGATCGTATAAGTTTAGCAGCCACAATCACATGTTACATAAAGTTCGCAACAACACTGAGATACATCGGAGTTTAAAACATAAATTTATTATAAACCAAGTTCATAATAAAGTAGCAGAAGCAAATAATTTTAAAACCACGCACACATGTGTAGTTCAGATACAGTGCCAGGAGATAGCCATTTCCCACAAAAGCATCAGATAAGACATACGGAGCGACCATTGCCCTTGGTCCTAGTTGTTGCCCATCGCAGGGTACAGGCAGTTGATGCAATAACCGTAGTACATCTGACCATCTGCAACAACAATGAGAACAACGCCCTGAGTATGAGAAAGTACTCAGCTAGACTTACATGTCTTAAACCAAAATAAAATGACACCAAGGAGTATGCAAGGCTTTCTTTAGTGGACTAGCTGACTTATTTGTGAAAGAGCAAAGTTGACAAAATGAACCATTTAAATACTCTGTATCATCTTTATTATAACCTATCAATCTAGATAAGCACCTATACTGTAGCAATCACTTAATTAACCTATAACATCCAGTTACTAACTCACATTTAGCATTTAGAATATCATCCATATAACCATCAATGTTTCATCATCATTACTACGATGTCGTAACTCGAGTCAAGTGCTCACTATTCAGGAGTGATGGCGATTCGAATCGATTCCTAACCAGCTAGTGATTTATTCCTCACACAAACCACACTCACCCACTAAAGTGAGCTACAGATCACCAATGACACTTTCTAGGTAGACGTCGCGGGATAACAATCATGGACCGCACTACCTAGGGACCGCCCGACAGCCAGAACGCAGTGCACCCAAACTCGTCACCCGTGACTAACAGTGGGACCCGAGGCCCCACATGTCATACACCCGAGAGGGGGAAGAATCACTGACGGCGAGAGCTCACCGGTGGTGAGGTTCCAACCTCGGTGAAAGCCCAAGTTTGGTTTTGGAAATTGAGTGACACCAAAGTTGCTAATGTTATGTGATCAAGTGTGATTAAGCTAGGCATAAGCAACATGTGATGGAGGTGGAAATGGCATAGAGAGATGGCCACAAGACCACATGATTTAGTGCATGAAATGATGAGCAAGATCATGAAGGAATGCACATAAAATGATGGACATGATGATCAAGTGGAGGAGAAGGATCTAAGAGCGCAAGGCAAAGGTATAACCACAGGGTTTTCCTTCTGCCAGTCTAAGATGAGTAGAGAAGTGATTGACCGGGTTTAGGATACATAGCCGACTATCAAGAGGGGTAATTATGGTTAGCTCGGGAATCAAGTGTCACTAGATCAATGTCTAGAGCATATGCATTAGGATCTAGTTGAGAGCTAACATAACCCTTTGAAAATGTTTGTGAAATGCTAACACACATGCACATGGTGGTGTACACATGGTGGTGTTAGCACATTTGCGAAGGCGGTGGAGTTTGAGCGCTGGAGAGGGGTTTGAGCGATGGAGAGGGATTCAAGCGTTTTCGAGGAAATGAAATGCCTATTTTCCATTGCGCCGGAGGCGAGAAAAGGTGGCGAAAGTCCGGAATGTTTCTCATTGAAAAATAGTGGCCGGATGCTATGGTCGAAGTGACCGGACACGGCTGCCGCGTCCGGTCAGTTCAAACCACAGGCAGACGCGTGCGCGAGAGGGTCGCGGACCGACGCGTCTGGTCCCTCGTGGAACCGGCGCATTCGGTCGGACACCCATTAGTGCAGTGCATGATGAAGAGCTGATCGGACGCACGGCGCATCCGGTCACATGCGATCGGACACGTCCGGTCATGATAGGAACTCTCTAGACTCCGATCGGACGCCGGGTGCAGCGCGTCTGGTGATTTGGTGAAGCGCGTCCGGTCATGACAACGTCTCTCTCTGACACGCACGGTTGCTGCTTGTCCTGTAGTGATCGGACGCGTCCGGTCACCCTGACCGGTGCGTCCGGTCATCACATTTTTCACTACGTTGTCCGATAACGGCTAGTTGCTTACCCCTTCGCTATAAATAGATGGTGGCCAGGCTTAGGGGGTTGGCTCTTGCACATTTGAGAGCTTAAGACATCCTTTGAGCTAGAGAACAACCCCTCCACTCATCTCTTTGCTTGGATTGCACATCTTGAGTGAGATTCAAGTGCATTACTTGAGAGTTGCATTCTAGAGGCACTTGATCTTCGAGTTGCTATGGATTTCTTGTTACTCTTCCATGTTTCCCGACATGGTAGACGGCTTGGAGCAGCGGAGGTGATTGAGCTTGCAATTGGAGATTGTTGGAGCCCTCACCAAGTGTTGTAAGGGGTTCTTGATCCTTCCCCGTGAGAGTTCACAAATTGGATACTCTAGTAGAGCTCGTGGCTTAGAGGATCCCCATCTTGTGTGGGGTTGTGCGGTGCCCGCCGAGGGCTCGACTCTTGATAGTCGATTAGCTCGTGAACCAACAAGTGGGTGTATCGCCACAACGGGGAGTAGCTTGCCAGGAAGCAAGTGAACCTCGGGATAAATTCTTGTGTGATTGATTGATTGGTTCTTCTCATCTCTACACGGCAGTATAATCACTCAAAGCTCTTCTCTCGTGTTACTCATTTTATCTAGCTTGTAGTTGTTGTTGTGTTTAGTGGATATCCTTATACTAGACTTGTGTAGGTGGCTTGCTTAATTAGTTAGAGCTAGTGCATTTTGCTTCACCACCTTTTGTACTAACACTTGTGGTTAAGTAATTCTTATAGAAGTTTTAATTAGGCTATTCACCCCCTCTAGCCTATTTGGACCTTACACTCGGGGTAAGCACCACTATTTTCCCCACACTGAGGTGAGCTAGGTGCACCCGATGGTTGAGCCGATGGAGCTCCAGTACAGCCCTGCCGACGGTGATGGCGGAGTGGTGGCGCTGTCATCGGCGTGGAGGCCGGTGCGGGCCACAACAAGGGCCAAAGAGGTGCGCCAAAGGTTCATGATGCCAAGGTGATGATAACGCGTGCGAGAGAAGGGAGGAAGAGGGGGTGGAGAAGGGGAGTCCACGGAGCGGGGTTCTCCGATGAGCTCTGCCGGGGCTCCGATGAGCGATTCCCGTGGAGGGAAACCCTGCCACGAGAAGCCGAGGCAAGCGTGGGCTGCATGAGAGAGAGGTGATGTTCGAAGTGAGATGGAGACGCTGGCGGCGAGCTGGGGTGGCCAGAACGGCCAACTCCGACGTGGAGCTACGTGGGCGGCGGCGGAGGAAAGCCGCTCGGCTTGTGCTGCTGCTGCGAAGCGAAGAGAGGGAATGGGGAGTGAGCAGAGGAGGCGGATGCGGCGTGGAGGGAGTAGGCGAGTCCGTGGGTGTGGGGGCCACCGGACGGCCAGGTGCTGCTGGTGCCGGTGCATGGCGGCCACGGGGCGGGCCGTCTCTACCGCAGTCGGGCACGGCGCGTGGGAGCGGCCGCGGTGGAGCGGGTGAGGCCAAGCTAGGTCGGGCCGGCTTCGCGGACGGGCCAAGAAGTGGGGCGCGTGACCCAAAAGGTAATAGCCGATTTTCCTTTTTATTTTTCAAATCCAAAATTAACTAAATAGCCCCAAATTCAAAATTTGAACAAGTAAAAAGCATTTTCAAATCTTGACCCCAAAACAAAAGTTGTTTAGAATTTGATTCTCTACAACTTTGCTTAAAGGTGCAAATTAAAATTTTAACTAGATTTTGAAATAAATATTCAAAGTTCATTTTAATTCAAAACTCATTTTTTAACTTATTTTTAAAAGCAAATTTTGAGAAACTTTTGAATTCAAAACTTGCTCCAAATTTCGTGCTATACATTTCTAAATTATTTGCACTACCAAACCAACTTGTTTATAGACCTACTCAAGCATACTCAAGGTATAGTTATATTTAAACAAGCAAATGCAACATTTATGTGTCGAAGTCATGTTTCATATGTTTCAAACCAATGTTGCCTTTATATTTCATGTGATCATGAATGCAAGATAATGCTCATGCTCATGATTTGCAGTGCCTAATGCATGCTTAACACCAGAGGTGTTACACCAAGCCCTTTTTTTAGCTTCTCTGCACTAACCTTTTGTAACTTCTTTTCTTGCCACTTTCCGATTGAGCATATCGGTTTTGTTTCTGTTTTGGACAGCGGCAAATGTTTCTTGGGTTTTGGACACTCTCACCGTCTTTTGTTTAGATTTGGCATCTAGAATATTAATAGGTGATTTCCCCACTTCTTTGCCATCAAAAGCTGGATTTTTTAGCAATGTAATTGGCTTTTCAATAGTTGAATTCAGATCTGAGCTTTTATCCTTGCGGTCATCATACTTCACACGGTAAATTTGTTTTATCGCTTTCTTCTTTAGTTGAGCTCTAGACCGATTTTGATCAAAACGGTCTTTACAAGATGATCTCTCTGAATGCTTAGGAGCTGCATACTCTTCATATTGTGGCCTAAAATATGGTAGAACATGTGTCTCTTTATCAAATCAGTCCTAAGATGAATAAATATGCAGGCTATGGTCCATATGACATGGGAATTGGCTGCTCAAAAGGAGAATATGTAGCTGCTGCGTGAGATCTATCTTCTTGCCCATTCCACTCTTGAGACTTGTGCTTTGGAGATAATTTTGATGATTGAACTTTCTTCGGCTGGCTGGTGATATTTGTTTCTGCTATCTTCTTATATTTAGCTAGAAGTTCCTCGAAGCTGAGCTTCGGCCTTTTACTCTTCTACTTGTCATGGCATTTACCTCCATCAGCTTTATGGGCGTCCTCCTTCTTCTCCCCATCTTGATAGACATGCTCTAAAGGAGGATCCTTAGCCGATTCCCCTTGCTTAATGGGATCAATCGGCTTTTGCTTTAGTTGGAGAGATTTCACCTGCCCCCAATATCTTCTGAAATTATGATAACATTGTTGTCCTCTTGACTATCTTCAATTTGCAATTCATGAATAACAACCTTGTCTTCACCTAAGGGCTTCACATCTCTCTCTTGGGCATTCGAGCTTTGAGCTTTCAGTGAATCGGTTAATGCAAGCCGATTTGAAACTCGTTTGCCATCAAGACCAATTGAATCCAATTGGTCTATGTGTTGAGTTTCAGAAAATCTCAATCGTCCATTATCAATAGCCAATTGGATCACTCGACGAAACACATTGCAATTAGAAGTATTATGATCAGAAGAATTGTGCCACTTGCAATATGTAAGCTCTTCTAAATTTTTAACAGGTGGCAAAGCATTGTGATCAATGATTCTAATAAAATTATTCTTAAGCAAGTATCAAAGACATGATCACAAAAAGTAAAGTCAAAGGTATACTTTGATTTCTTTAGCCGATTCTTTTGTGGAGTCGACTTTAAAGCAAGGCAAACGAATGGATCAGATTTGACATCAATCCATTTGGCCACACCTTTGCAATTGCTTCTGAGAAGCTTTAGCTTTGATGAACTACAACTATTGGCCTTGCCATATGGAACAATACGTTGGCCGATAGAATCTAAATTATGTTATCATCTACAAATAAAATGTCTTTCTCAATCGGTCTTTTATAACTATTAGACAAGATGTCTCTAATAGATGCAGAAATTAAAATAGTATGACTGGATTGGAATTTAAGCAAAATATTTGTGTTTTCTACCTTGCTGATTATGTTGGAGAAGTGCACGTCCTTAATTTGAATGATGTTGCTCTTCAACTCCAGAGAATGATCAACAATAGGTGCCGAATCATCCGAAGACGCATCGGCGGCTGCCGGAACCAAGAAAGTCGGCTAGGCTGACTTGGGCACTAGCAGGCACAACAGCAGTAGAGGCAATCGGCTTGACCAACTAGGAAGTTAGCCTAGCCGACTCAGGGCAGGCGGTAGAGGTAGTTGGCTTGGCCGAGTTGGAAGTCGGCCTAACCGACTCAGGGTAGCTAGCAGAGGTAGTTGAAGTCGACTTAGCCGATTCTAAGTAGGTAGGCATCCCTCCTTTGTTACTTGTAGGGGCTTGATCTTCATTAACAATGTAGTAATCACTAGATAACTATATAACCCATTTAGCTCCTGAAAAATCAAGTCTTGTGGTGGAACCATGTATTGTGAACTTATAACCGATAAATAAATATTTACATGTTGTATGTTGCTAGTAGCATCAAAACTTGAAGAATTTACAATTGAGATCGACTCTTGGCTATAATATCCATAATTATTATGTGTATGATGAGGAGCATTATCAAAAGTACCCGCCGATGCAATATGTCTAGTATCATTATGACTAACAACATCAACATAAGAAATTATGGTACTTGCCAAATAATTATTAGAATCATGTAATATATTTGCATGATGTACCTCGGGCATGGCGTAATAATATTGCAGTGCAGCACTCTGATGCGCCTCCATGTATGTTTAGCAGAAGCTTTCAATTCTTGTAATTTTCTTGGAGCTGCAAAAACAGTGTACCAAATACCCAAATTTTCTTCTCCTGCGGGTGCAAGCTTCCGTGATGACTTGTGGCAGAGCTTCCATGGATTTGTGTCAGATCTTCCGTGTAGGGCCTTATTTTGATACAATTTGCTAACACCACGTCAGCCTTGCGTACAGAAAGCAATACGTGCTAGCAGTCAAGCAATGCAAGCTGCAGTCAAGCAATGCAAGCTGCAGTTTTTGTACTTCTCGATCTGATTCCGTAGGAAGGCGTGGCCAGCACCACGAACACACAAACATAATCGGCCATAGGGCCTGATTTGTCATGTGACGTCGGTAGAAAATAGATGCAACGGCCGTGAGGCCAGATGCTATATATGGCAATCACGTAAAATAAATAGTAGATCAATTAAGAGTTGGCTAGGAAAAATAATTCGGCTGTAACCAGTAGCCGAATCAATCTTCTCAGTGGAGTCGTCAAAAAGTGTGTTGACGTCAGAAGTGATCTGAATTAAACACTAACAGGGCCTTGGATGTCCGAGCTGCTACGGACTGAAGAACGCAGCGAGGATGTCACTATTTCGTGGTGAAGAATTGAGAGGTTTACAAGCAAACTACCAAAGGATAATCAACGTGCTTACGTGACGAAGAATCGGCTAGTTTTCAGGCAAACTAGCAAAAAAACCCGTCGAAGCTCTCGTCCGGGAGGGACCCCGTCAGGGCAAGGACGTCGCCGGGTTGCCCTAGATCGGCCGGCAAGCCTAGGGCGCCATCCTTGGTCGTCGGATCGAGGGATGAACAGCACGGGGTTGGAAGAGAGAGTAAAAGGGTTGGAGTAGAGGTAGTAGATTGATTTGTTTGTCGATAGGATAGATGAAAACTCAATCGGTTATGTACCTCTTATTTTATAAGGGGTAGGGGTGGTCTTATCCTATAGGAAAACCAATGTGGTACTATTATTATGTCGCTTTATGAAGTTTTTCTTAAATTAGGCTAAAACTGTCATGGGTCTATTTAAATTGGCTTGGGCCCGATTTGAGTGTCAACACTGAGTTACTGTGGTTGTTGTGTGTGAGTAATTTAAGGCCTCCCTTTGGTTGAATATCAGTTTGACTTTGGCTCTAAGAGCGTGTTTGGTTCTTGCCTACGCACGCTGCACTCAGGATGCGTCCCCGTTAAAAACACGTCGAGGAAATCGTTCTCCCGTCTTTTGGTGGCATGTGGCGTCAAAATATGAGTACGGTACACGCAGTGCGGCACACTGCAACTGCCGCAGCCAACCGAACGGATGCCAAAAGTACGGCACATGCAATGCGCACGGGGTGCGATAAGTCGAGACTACGAACCAAACGTGTCCTAACTCCTCCGCGTGTTATAGTAACAAATAATCTATATTATCTAAAATGAATTAGAAATCTGGGAAGTCATTATTTTTATTTTTCACCGGTTCCTCTATGCAATATAGAAAGGATTCACCGGTTCCTTCATGCACCGTAAAAAGGAGCCCGAGCCATAACCAAATGAGACCTAACGGCCTGTTTGGCAGGGCTCCATCCCTAAAAACACAGCTCGAGAGCAGGTGCTCCACCATGGAGCAGCTCTACGATGGAGCTGACCTCCCACAAACCGTTTGGTGGAGCTCCATCTGACATGGACTCATACATAATTATTGAAACAAAAAAGGGCCTCAAATGAAAAAAAAACACTTCTTTTTCTTCCTCTGGTTTCTTCCTCCCACGCAGCACAGACTAGGCATCCCAGGCGGATGCGCGCGAGGGCGGCCATGGTCGGGGGAGGAGCGCGCGGGTACGGCCGGCTAGGGCGCTGCCGGCCAGGGTGTGGTCAATGGGCACAGTCGTGGTGCGGTTGGCGGGGCACGGTGGTGGCGCAATGAAAGGCCACGACGAGAAACAGAGCACAAGGTGGAAAGAAAAATTAGATCGAACCAGTATTTTTGTGTAGTGAGTGGTAGTGGTGGGTAGTATTTTTCCAAGTCCACGAAATTAGAGTTTTCGTAGCACCCCTTGAGGTGTTCCATGGATTTGGTGGATCTGTAAGCTAGATCCATGTTTTTGTCAGATCTGGAGCTTACGGAGCTGAGGCGTTTGGCTAAAAAAATATGAGCAGAGCTGTTTTTTTATCTAGAGTTATATAGAGATCCGCTAAACACACCCTAAATATCACCGGTGATTGATGCCCTCTTTGATAGAGCTTGCTAGGGCTTTAGCTTTGTCTATTGGCTGCATTGTTATCGTTACCAACTTACCACGGTGCCAATGTTCATGAAGCTTTTTTTTCTCTTTTTTCTCTCAACTTTTGTGGCTACTGTAGCAACAAGCGAAAGTTAGATAAAGCTTCCATGAAACATGACCTAAATTATGTGTCGCTACCAATAACAAACAATATATTTAAAAAATATTATCCGTAATAGTTTTCTCTCTTGTCAAACTAACATGTTCTCTTTTGCCATAGATAATCATATTAACATTTGTAGCTAGGATATGTTTCATAACTTTCATTGGTACATGATAGTTTGATCAAGGTTTGGCGTTTTTTTTCAAGTAAATACCAATAGAAAAGTGCTAAACCTTGATGTTGCCCAAGCCTCCTTGATTCCTGGGTCATCATCGGAGAGAGCAAAGGGAGAGGAAGAAGGGAAATGGAGCACAAGAAGGCGAGTGCTTGAGCAAAAACGACAATGTGGCAAGGGTAAACACCAAAGTTAAACGCTGTTGGTCTAGTCCGGTACTCCGGTCACGTGACGTGTGCAACCTTTACCGCCGCACCATGGACGCAAACGGGCACCCAAGCAACACGGCTACGGCTACGGCTACGGCTAGGACTACGAGCGAAAGACAGGCAGCAGCACCCTGGTGGCTGTTGGGTAGCCGCCGCGCGTGTGGCTTTTTGCCGAAAGGCGCACGGCACGGCTCATGTGCACTGTGCAGTGCAGGGCAATGTGCACGGCGCCAGGCTTCGGGTGTGTTTAGTTCTGTAAAAAGGTGTAAAAAAAAAGTACTGTAGTATGTTTTGGCTTTATTTGGTAAATAGTGTCCAACCGTTGATTAATTAGGTTCAAAACGTTCGTCTCGCAAAGTACAACCAAGCTATACAATTAGTTTTTGATTTCATCTAAATTTAGTACTCCATGCATGTATCGAAATTTAATGTGACTGGGAAATTTTTTTTGCACAGTACTTTTTTTTAAGGAAGCAAACACAGCCTTCATGATAAATGAAAGCACGGGACGGCAGCGTGCAGCCACAGTATGACACGACCCATCATCAGGCCTAGGGCAGTATTTCTTTTCTCACCGGCGAAAAGAGTAGGCTGTTCAACCTCAACCATGTTTTTTTTAGCTCAAATCTTTAAATACAAGTTCCAGGTGTGTTCACTTCGCGAAAAGTAGGTAAAAAGTTACTGTAGTATTTTTCGTTGTTATTTGATAAAATTTGTCCAATCATGGACTAACTAGGCTCAAAAGATTCGTCCCGACATTTACAGACAAACTATGCAATTAGTTATCTTTTTTACCTACATTTAATGCTCCATGCATGCGTCGAAAGATTTGATGTAATGGGTGGAAGACGAAATATTTTGGATTGGGGTGGGGAAGTGAACAAGGCCCCAGTGTCTGAACTCACGTACTAACTCACACTATCACCGCACACACTCACACATGCACACCCTAGTACGCAAGCTAGACCTACACTTATACTAAGAGACTTACACGTGGCTGAGAGGTATCCTAAGTCTTGAGGCTTCGCACATGAAGGCATGTCATCCTAACTATTATAATGCATCCACGTGTGAGGGCAACTGAGAAACGAAAAATAAATCCTGAGGTGAGGCCCCTAAGCCGATCCATAGGATACCACCGAAAGCGTACCAACCGAGCTAGGCTCGGTCCTCATCTCAGGCCTCGTTTAGTTCCTAACTTCTCCCCTTAAATTCTACTATGCAAAAATAAGATTCTCCGTCACATCGAAATGTCGGTACATGTATGAAGTACTAAATATAGATGAAATTTAAAACTAATTACACAGTTTTGTTGTACTTTGCGAGATGAACATTTTGAGCCTAATTAGTCAAAGTTTGGACAATTTTTACCAAATAAAAATATAAGTTGCTACAGTGCGACGTGACCTACATTATTCCAAATCGGTCCTCCTAATTCCGCATCTAAACACGGGCTCAACCATGGTTTGACACTCCCCATGCTTGACCTCAGAGGCAGATCCACCCATAGGACGGCGGCCGTCCTATCTCCACTCCAGCAAGACCCCTCCCTCCTGGCCTTCATGAGCCGTGAGGTTGAAGACGAGCGATGCTGTAGGGCGAGCTATGACGAAATTGGTCGCAACCATGCCACCATTTTTCAATTCCTTGCTCAGGCAGCTACATCACTTGCAAGCCCCTTGGCCGGTCGAATCGGCTTGCCCCTGTACATAGGGATGGAAATGAATTTAGAAAAATCCAAATTATCCGAATCTGTATCCACTAAAACGTCTAATATAGATATCCGTATTCGTATCCGTTTCACGTGGATACTAAATGGACGTATCCGAATTCGTTTTTCAGTATTTTTCTCTATTAGGTTACGGATCCATACTCGACAAAAATATGAAAGATGCGACATTTATCCGTATCCGCAAAGAGCAAGGTTTAATGAATCTATTCAAAAGTTTTCTTTACATGAACAGTGACTAATTATTTAATTTTAATATTATTAATGATGCATTAAAACTATTTAGTAGTATATCTATAAGTAAACTTTAATTTTAATTTAGTACAAATAATGATACATAAATATTAAATTAACTATAGTGTTTTCCAAATTTAGTTTAAACATAATATATTTGTTGTTGCAAATTATTTTAATACTTTAATTTAATTTTTGCTGATGTAAATTATTTTATATAAGTTATAATTTCAAAACAAATATTATATAAATAATGATTAATTAATTGATATATTTAATATTAAATATTTATTGATAACTATATTATTTTTATGAGCTATTCTTGTCTATGTTATATGCATACATACTTTATTCTCTACTTGTATAATAATTTTGTAATTACATAAGATTTATATAGCAAAATGGCTACTTGTTGTCTACCATTCTTATTTAAATTTCTTCACTTAACACATCATTTTATTAAATATTATCCATTATAATTTAGCTCACTTTAATATTGGAGATCATTAGAAGTGCACTTTGATTTTATTTCACCTTGGTTATCAACGAACTTAGTAGTATGTAAACTTCTACATCTATGTTGAATTTAACAAATATGCACGTTGAGTTGAATTGAGTAAATATCCGAATAGAAATCTGAATCCGAGACATTCGTTTTGCATTCGTATTCGACAAGATCCGTATCTCTATTCGAAACCGAATTAAAAATGCTACTGTGAATAAGCACTCTGTTACTCCACTTTGCTACCTTTTCCTGGCTGCAGCATGTTTACCAAATACAGTATAGTGGCATCTCAGTTATGAGCCTTTTCTTCAAGGAATTTGTATGGTATTTTATACTGCACATATTCTGATCGAAGGAACACCAAGCAGCGTACATAAAGCTAAAAGAAATTTCAGTGTCAAAGGCCTTTTTTTTATTTCGTGGGTGAAAAGTTTTTGAGTGTCACATCGGATGTTTCATGAAATGTTAGAAGGGGTGTTTGCATACTAATAAAAAAACTAATTACATAACTCACCTGGAGACCGTGAGATGAATTTATTAAGCCTAATTAATCCGTCATTAGCATATATGTGTTACTGTAGCAATTATGACTAATCATGGACTAATTAGGCTTAAAAAATTTGTCTCGTAAAATCCATATAAACTGTACAATTAATTATTTTTTATCTATATTTAATGTTTCATGCATGTGTCTAAATATTTAATGGGACAAGATGAAAAGTTTTTTTTTGTTGAAAACTCCTGGAAAATGGATGCTCCTATTCCAACAACCCATTGAATGCCGGGTACAATGCAGTAGGTTGCCGTGTGCCCGTGTGCCCGTGTGTGCCCGTGCCTGCTGGTTCGAGCCTTCGACGACAGTGCTGTTTAGTTTTCAAAATTTTACAAAAATTTTCGTCACATTAAATCTTTGACGCATGTATGAAACATTAAATATAGATAAAAAAATAAAACTAATTATATAGTTTAGATAAAATTTAGGAGACAAATCTTTTAAATCTAATTAAACTATGATTAAACACTAATTACTAAATAAGAGTGGGCGTGGCGGCCACCGGCGCGCAGGCGCAGCCTCGAAATGCTCCCTGCCGGCATGGTCACGTCGGTTCTTGGGCTCACATGCGCGTGGCCGCTTGCGTGACGTCGCTTCCGAAGTTGCGAGCGCGTGCGGCGGCGACAAGGCGAGCCCTGACGAGATCTTTCCGTTTCTCGTGCGGCCCGGTGCTGCCTTCGAGGCTACGCGTAGCGGCAGCAAGAGTCTACGCACCATGTGGTCCTCCCAGAGACTCGTAGCATTGCGAGCAAGGACGAAAACGGACAGAAACGGACAAAAAAAATCATATTTCTACTTTTATTGCTATATTTATTTTTGGTGGAAATAGAAACGAGTTTGGAAAATACGGGTTCGAAAACAAAATTAAAATATGCGGACATACGAAAACGGACAAATACGGATGGAGAGCCACAAAAATTAAATTAAGATCACATAATCTAATATTCTCAAAATATACATATATAAAGTCATGTAATAATATATACAAAGTTTAATATTCATTTACATGCTATGTACGTGAACATAACATGCATATTTGGTGATTCATAGTTATATTAACATAACGTAAGGACATGTAATTGTTGAACATGTCGAGCATATATTGAAAACGGGATAAATACGGGTCTATTTCATATTAAAACGGGATTACTCGGAAATAAACAGAAAACACCATTTTCTACTTCCGCAAATACGAAAACGGAATCTCGCAAATACGGAAACGGACAGAAAAATATAGAAAACGAAATGAGATGGTACGGAAAAATTTCCGTCCGTTTTCATCCCTAATTCCGAGGCAAGGCGGACGTTGAGGATAGACAACATCTCCATGGACGTGCCACCCCGAGTCCGGATGCATACGGTTATAACAAACAGCTTCGAATTGCTTCCGAGAAACAAAAGTTTTTTTTTTTCATAAAACAAAACAGAAGCTTTGACTTTAGGTAACGACAAGTCTTATCGAATTTCAAAGATGAGGAGAATACTTGACCGCATGGACATTATCTGCCCCTGAGAACAGATGACTTCTTTGCTGCTGCGGGGCGGCAGTATGCGTCCCTGCCTCGGTGGACCGTTGAAGTATGACAATTGGAATCCAAACCTCAGATCCTAGCGTCGTCCTGTTATACGAAGGAAAAAGTCCACGTTACATCTTTAACTTTCGCGAAAATCTACTTTTTTCTTCCTAAATTTCAAAACCGGACAAAATATCTCCCTCAGTTTTTAAAATCGTTCTTCTTACCTCACTGGCTTTGTAATAAGCGGTTTTAAAGGCTGTTTTGTCTTTTTTTATTTATTTCGGCTAAATCTTTGAAAAATCATAGTAAATCACAGAAAATAATAAAATATAAAATCTAATTTTGTTGGACTCCACATGAATAGATCTACACAGTGAACATATAATATGGTATGCTTTAGTATAAAGTTTTTGCTGTGGCTTTAGATTTATGCTTTATGTAATTAATTGAAATAATTTATAGCTGCAGTTTCTATGGTCCAATAGTGATGAAATTTTTATGGTGGACTAATTATTGTATGATTGAACTGTAGTAAAAATTTCACACTCATTCGATCATGTATAGCTTAATTATAGATTTATTTATATTTAACAAGTATAAACCTAAATAAAATTTATAACTAAGTTATACATGATCCAATAATTATGAAATTTTTACTACAGTTTAAGCATTCAATAATTAGCTCACCATAAAAATTTCACTATAATTAGACCATAGAAACTGCATCTATAAATTATTCCATTTAATTACAGAAAAGCATAGATCTGAAGTCACAACAAAAACTTTGTACTAAAGCATACCATATTATATGTTCACTGTATATATCTACTCATGTGGAGTCCAACAAAATTGAATTTTCTATTTTATGATTTTTCTGTGATTTACTATGATTTTTCAAAGATTCAGCCGAAATAAATAAAAATAAAAAAAGACAAAACCGCCTTCAAAATTGTTTATAATAGGGCCAGGGAGATAAGATGAACAATTTTAAAAGTTGAAGAGGTGTTTTGCCCGGTTTTAAAGTTCAACGAGGAAAAACAAACTTTCATGAAAGTTGAGGTAACGTGTACTTTTTCCTTCCGTAAAGGAACCATATTACCACGGCTCTTGTGATGTTGGGCTCCGTAGCCCATTAAGTCCAATACACTCCCTTTACAATCTTGAAGGGAGCCCACGCTTGCACTTTAGAGGCTTAATACTCATCGTTGCTACACGCCGCGGGCTTCTTATTAACTAATTAATCTGTATAGAACATGCCGTCCGGGCTGATTTGCCAATGGCCGTATGTTCCGAAAGATGCAATCCACAAAACAAAACAAAACAAAACATAACATCAGGCCGTTAACTTCTAATCTAATGGTTGCTAATTCAGGTGTTTCTTCCGATTGGAACACTCGATTATTGCTGTGCTGTTTTCGGTTGTTTTCCACGGCTCCAATAACCGGTTGTTGTCATGTCCGTGATTTAATTAATGCTGCCAAGTGCCAACCCTTATAATTATCTGAAATTTTTCAAATACAAAATCACCTATGACTAACTTTGCAATGTGCTCAGTTTTTTTTAAAAAAACTTTGCAATGTGCTAAAAACGAATAATAAAGTACAAAATAACCAGCCCGTTCATAAATGTTTATTTCAGCACTGTATAATTAAAATAACAAATATACAACTTGGTTAATAAGCAAAAATACAAATGAAGGAATTATAATTCGATTACAATTCATCCACAACAAGTTTTATTTTATTTATTTATAAATTGAATTGCATCTACCTCCATATACAAATCATCACCAGTTGATCTTGCTGCAGCTGAGTCTCACCTCCCCCTGCATCTCTGGTGGCGGTGGTATTTTGCCCATCTTCACCATTGCCCTGGCGAAATCCTTGGCGAACGCCTCGCCGTCCGTGCTGTACATTTCCACCAGATGGTCCAGCGGTCCACCGCAGCCGTAGAGCGCCTGGTCGGAGGTGAGGAGGCCACGCCGCGCTACGAGGTCCCGGTAGTAGGCGTTGTCGAACCTCATTGGGGTCTGCTCGTCGAACGGCGCCGGCGCGTCATAAGTGGACTGGCACGTCTGCCGGCGCAGCTCCGCAAACGAGGGATCGATGTCGGCGCCGCCCTCGCCGTTGTAGCTGTAGACCCGGTTCCTGTAGTGGTGGCACCGCGCCGTGCCGATGGTGTGCGCGCCGGAGAGCGCCACCATGTCCCGTGCGTCGAGGTCATACTGCTTGAACAGGTCAATGAGCTCGGCGAGGGTGGAGTTCGGGGCTGGGAGACCGTATTCGGCACCGGTCCTGTTGGCGCCGCGCGAGTCCTTGCGCCCGAGCTGCACTTTCCACATCGGGCCCCCGAGCAGGGCGACGGCGTCACGGGAGGCGAGCGCGAGGATGTCGGCGCAGGAGACCGTGGCCGGGCAGGCATGCTCGACGTAGGACTTGATCTCGTCGATCACGTCGAAGCCCCGGAGCGAGTTGGCGTTGGGCTTGGCGTCCTTCTCGCTCTCGGAGAAGGGCGTCCCGTCCAAGAGGACGGAGCCGTCGCATCCCTGCCGATCAATATCATCGTTCGGGCAAAAACTTTAAGACACAATGCAGAAACAAGTAAGATTACATTAGGCAGAAAGATCGGTGAAATTGGGTCGTACGTCGACGAAGCAGTCATGGAAGAAGAGGCGGAGCACAGCGGGCGCCATCGACTGGTCGGCGTCGACCCTGGACGCCATCACGGAGTGCACGATCTGCTGCACGTCGGGGCACGTCTTGTCGTAGTAGCCGACCTTTAGATGGTCGCCGTTGGCAGTGCACGCGAGAAGAATCGAGAGGATCAGGGGAACCAACCATGAACAGGTCCTGGAAGGCGACATGGCTGTCAATCAAGGTGGTGTGCCGACGATCGAAGTCGTCCCGGCGTCCGACGGGGTTGTTTTCTAGTAGTGCGTAGGGAAGCAATGGATATGAACAGAAGCAAGAGAGGATGGAGAGTGATTAGCTAGCTTGAGGCTTGAGCTGATGAGTGCGAAATTAGCATGACGAAGCGTGCTTATATACAGCTTGCTAGCGCGGCCGGGTATGGTGTCGTGTCTCCGTTCACCCGCGGCTGCCTTCTCCGAACGTGCGCTTACCTGCTTCCGCTTGTACTCGTGAGCACGCGCGATCGTGTGGCTGGTGTTGCCACTTTCTCTGGTCTGCACCACCATGTATGCATGCTCGTGCTTCATGGCGACGCTGTCAACATGAAGAGGCAAACCAAGGACCAAGGTACTTGTCGTTGGCTCCATGAGGAACAGGTACTAGACGTGCTACTTGCGGGTTCTTTTTATTTATTTACCTAAAATAATCTTACAATGTACGTCGATAAACTGGTCGAAATACGATCGAATCAGACGTACAATAACGTAGCTAATATCGGAACGTGCTCCATTGGTTCTGGTCGGATCCGATTGTTTAGCTGGACCTAATCATGCGCTGACTTCTGATATCATAGAGTGGTATGACCGTGTCAACTGTATATAAGGGGGTGTTTGGTTTGAGGAGTTAAAGTTTAACTCGCACTGTAGCACTTTCGTCTTATTTGATAAAAAGTTTCTAATCATAGAGTAATTAGGCTTAATAGATTCGTCTCGTGAAAAACCCCTAAACTATGTCAACATGCATGCAATTAGTACATTTAGTACTCCATGCATGTGCCGCAACATTCGATGTGATGGAAGTTAAAATTTAACTCCTCAAACCAAACAGGGCCTAAGATGCAATTAGCTGTGCAAGGATTAACGCATGCCTGTTTCTCCTTCGATGAACGTCGAATAACCTACTCCCACTATTATATATAGAAAAAACAATCACGCTACCGAATGTGTTAAAACCTGTAATAATTTGCTTCACTGCTATCATTTTTTTTATTGCTTGCTTCACTGCTATCTCATAAGTCTGGGATCTGAACAATGATTGGCAAAGCTATTCACCCGACAGTGATATTGACATATCGCTGCCCGTTAGAGCTAGTCGGTAGAGATAATCAGGATACCATTGCCGGTGGGTCACGCCACTACCCAGTAGTGGTATATCACTATATTACTACCGGTTCATGGCTTGACCCGACAGCAATATAACATCATCACTACTAGGTTGTGGGTTGATATAATAGTGTTTGGTTCCATTGGATCCACCTATACCGCGGCCCAATTACTTGCGTCGTATCCACATACCACCATTGTTTCTGTTAGAGTGTCAAATATGTGTACAGTTTTGGTTACATTAGACTTGAGTTGTGTTAGGAGCTTAAATAGAGTTGGAGTTAAACTCTGTGTCCTAAGAGACCATAAATATAAGGCCACCCCTGTTGTAACAGTCACTACAAAGAGGTCCAGAGAAGGCACAATGCCGCTAGATCTGTCCTATGACGTCTCGGTCACGAAAATGGAGTCACGCTAAGCTAAGCCTCGCGGGTCGACCCCCCGAGCGAGATCATGTCAACGACATATCGAACGACCAAATCGACAACATTCGTGACAGATAAATAGCAGAAGAAAAAACTCAGACATCTGGAGCAATTCATTTTCATTTATAAAAAAAGAAGGACCCTAGGTACAATCTAAGGCCCTTGGCCACCGCCACAGAGGATGTCCTCCACGTTCATAGCGGCCACGTCAACAGCCGCGGCGGTGGCAAAGTCGCCGACCAGCTCCGCCCGCTCCTTTTGCCCGACGTTAAATACTGAGACTGAGATGAGTCCCAAGCAAGACCCAATGGATGAGGTTAAGGCTGCATCCCTTGATGATTTGATTGAACCCAACCTTGAAGATGATGCCCAGTTCTTCATCGAATAAGACGGAGATTTCGTACAACCTGAACCTTTAGATGAATTAAAGTTACTGTTGATGGTTCTTGTGGCGGAATCACCTAGTTTAACATGCTTTCAGGGGCACTTGCCTTCCACTAGACACTAAGTGCCCTGAAAGTGAGCTAAACCAGGTGGTTCCGTCGAGCACACCCAACGGGAGAACTCGAACACTCCACATTTTACACCCGAGATCCAATAATGAGTACAAACTTACATTACTTAGTCCATTTCATACAACACAGAGTCTTAGAAATAGTTATTACAATACCAGAGGTTCAGAGTGCAATAAACTAACAGCGGAATTAAATAAACGTCTACGGAGCGAGATGAGAATCCGTCTGTGCCCACCAGAAGAATTCTCCAAACAAGGCCTACCTGCTCAAGGTGCACCTGCAACAAGGGTAAAAATAACCCTGAGTACACAATGTACTCGCAAGACTTACCCGACTGGGAATAATATTTCCTGACTCTCAAGGATTATGATAGGCTTTATGGCTGATGGTTTTCTTATTTGCGAGAAGTAGCACTAAGAGTGTGTCCCTAATTCTGAACTTTTAAAAGCCGTATTTTATTCATTAACCAATAATCTATGCAAGCAAATATGCTATAATCAAGCAAAAGTTGAGCAATTCAGGACCATTTCTCCATCTTTTCATTTGCCAATTATTACTATGATGCCAGAGCGTAGCCAAGCTGTACCGTCACACAGAAACGGCGATTCGCGAATCAATGTGCCTAGCTGGGTGCCCCGAAAAACACACGCCTCGCTTGTACCCCAGGCACAAGCAAGACCAACCCGTTCCCCTCCTGTCACGGGTTTCCAGGTCCCCGTCCAAACTTAGACTCCTAGCTCCTGTACCTGAGGCCCGACCTCAATACGGTGCTAAGACCTCCACCTATCCCCGCCTCCAATCAGTCGGTCTGGAAAGAGCTGGAGCCCATGACAAGAGAGTAACAAGTCTTCCTAACCCCATCCGCTAGTATATGCTCGGGATAAGAAGATCTGTGACTTGACTAGGGTCCATGCAACGAACGGTCCTTAATTGACACGGACAGGGAAACAGTGCAACCCAATTATGCCCCGTGGCCGCGGGACACAACTTTCTACACCCACCAATACCCGCACCACATCCCTGCCCGGTCGCCAATTCCTTTCCACCATTTTATCCAAAATGTAATAACCATATGAGTAACTCTATATTGTGAGTAACGACAGGTTACTCACTCTACCGATGATCCTAAGCAAAGCAACTATGCGATTATGAACTAGTAAGACTCATGGTATATATATATATATATATATATATATATATATATATATATATATATATATATATATATATATATATATATATATATATATATATATATATATATATATATATATATATATATATATATATATATATATATATATATATATATATATATATATATATATATATATATATATGCATGTGGGTATCATAGAAATTCCTGCCACGTAAATGCACAACACTTAAATATATATAAGATTTGCAAATAAATAAGGGTTATGCACCGGGGCTTGCCTTGGGCAGGCGCAAAGTTAGAGGTGTCAGTCGTGGGCGGCTCCTAGAACTCCTCCGGCACAAAGATCTCCTCCTCGTACTCCTCGATGACTTCCTCATAGTCCTGCTCCTCCGTGGCCACGTACTCGACTTCCTTAGGATCTACATGCATGCAATGATAATACCCCACTTAATAAGGTGATAACGGTAACTCTAAACAACCACTACTAAGCTAGTTAGCTAACTCTACTAACCAACATGCCAAGACATCCACTACCCTTAAGAGCAAGAGCTAACCGGTCTACAAGTTCCCTACCAAATAAGCTGCATCACTTTCTTTTGTTAACATTTCGACGTATACTCGATTGGAGAGCTTAACTACCACATCTAGCAAGCTACTAAAAAGCTACAAAATTTACGGTAAGCACATCACATGGCCATTAAGCTGCTGTAAAATTTTTAGGGTTAAAGCTATTACGGTTTTGCCACAACAAATCCTACACAAATTAATATCTTAATAACAATCATTTTTACATTGGTTTAAAAAGGCTTAGCCTCACTACAGTTGTACGTGAAGTGATTACATCAACTGCTGGAACAGGAATTTACCGATCCAACAAAACTGGTCTCGTGATTTTTGGACGCTTAAATGATTTACTACAACTTTTCAAAGTGTAGTCATTTACATAAAATCATAAGCTAATTGATTCTCTAAGAAAAAGGAAACTCCAACTGACTGCGCGGCCCAACCCAGGCGGCCCATCCGCGCTACGCACGCGCGCGCGGCCAAACCGCGCGAGGCGGCCCGCGGCGACGTGGCCCACGACGGCGTGGCCCACGCAGGAGAAGCCCGCACGTGTCGGCCAAAAAGCAAACAAGCCCCTGAACTACATAGTAAAGATGCGACCAAACTGGGCACTATTTCTACCCTCAAGGGCTTTGCAAGAAGACCCTCTAGGACAGCTGTCTTTACCACCGGGCGGTCCCCAACGCGCCTCCACACGCCGAAGCGGCGTTGGCCGGCACTGGCCGGTCACGCCGCCACCCAGGGTCCCAAGCAAAACCGGCTAGCAGGCCGACCTGCAACAGCAACTTCAACGCCCACACTAGGCGGATGTAAGGGGGGCTGCTGAGCTCGCAGAAGTAGTGGCCATGAGGAGAGGCCACGCGCGACGGCGACGCGGCCGTTCCGGCCACCCAAACCCACCGCGAAAGAGCATCCCTGACCTACCCCGGTCTGGGCCGCAGTGCTCGAAGAAGTTGGAGAACTACGGGGGAGGCTGGCCATGAGCGACCCGCGGGGCTAGGTGGCACACCACGGCAGCACGCCTGCGGCAACGACGGCTAGGAGGCGCACAGTCACAGGTGTGGTGCGCGGGGTGAAAGGTAGGCGAAGGCGACACTGCGGGTGCTTTCAATTGGACTCGAGGAACAAAGGCTCACCAGCAATTTAAGAACGCGTCGAGCTCGGCCTAAAGGCCCGTTGCCGGCAAACTCCAAAATTGGAGCTCGGTGGTGAGCAGCCTGGGCTGAGGTGGGGACGGCGACTGGGTACTGAGCAGTGGAGCACTGCGCGCAAGCAACAAATGGCCGAGGCGGCTCCACCGACGGCAGCCAACCAGCGCGGACTGGCGAACAAGGCAGCATGGGAAGAAAGAGAGGTCAGCGGCCGCGTCGCTTCCGAACGGCAGCTAGACGACACGTGCACAGGGTGGGGTACGCCTAGACGAACACCGAGGTAAGGGGGGGGGGGGAAGACGTGCACAGCAGACCGGTCGCCCGGCCAGGACGCGGACACGATGCCGCACTGACCCCGGGCGCACGCGCAACATGACGACCGCGACACGCGACTGCCACGACAGGCAGCCATGGCGCACAGAGGGGCAAGCAGCCAAGGGGGGCAGTGGCTGCAGCATCGCGACGCGAGAGGGAGACGCGGGTCAGCGCGCGCAGGCGACAGACAACCAGCAACTGGCCAACGCGGCCAGTACGGTGACGACGGCACCCCCACGTGGTGACCGCGCACAGACGACGGACAGCCCGACACATGTGTTGTGCACGCAATTTAAAGCGTGCGAAACCTCTAACTCAGCTCGACTCGAGCTCAAACAACAAAACGTTGCCTGAGAGGGTACTTAAGGCTAGATACCGGGGTTAAACCATGATGCAACTACTAAAGAACTCAAGCAAGAACAACCTCCTAAACATGGCCACGTCAAGCTGCTGCTTCCATTATGAATTTATTTCTCCAAACTGATTTTTGCTCGCAAGTTCGATTCCAAGCTACCAGAAACTCCGGCTATGAGCACCACCTCGCTGAGAGAAACACTGCACTAGCATCTACGGAGTCCGTACTACACAACGCTTAAGGTTCACCCATACACTTTATAGTAGTTTTGTTAAAAAAAATTCATTTCCAACCTTAGTTGATAATTCAGTTACTTCGTCAATCTTCCAACAACATTTTTATTTGCTAAATTAAATTACCGAATTGGTTCTAAGCACTTCATCAACGCAAAACACAAGAAAAAGATGCTTATGCCATGTTTGGATGCATTGAAACACACGGTAACACCGAGGGCGTTACAGCTCTACCCCCCTAAAGAAAATCTCGACCCGAGATTTCCCGTGCCTAGGGTGGGAAAAGAGGATAGGGAAAACTTTCAACTTAACGAGTTACCTTCAGGAGCTAGACAAGAGATGGGGATAGCGCTTCAAGATATAACTCTCAAGTTCCCACATTGCTTCCTCTTCCGAATGATGTTGCCACTGGACCTTGTAAAATTTCACCACATTGTTTCTAGTCACTCTCTCTTTTTCATCCAGGATTTTTATGGGATGCTCTTCATAAGAAAGGTCCGGTTGAAGGGAAAGCCCTTCAATTTCTACTGCCTCAGTGGGAACTCGCAAACACTTTTTCAACTGGGACACATGGAAAACATCGTGGACAGCTGACAAAATATCAGGAAGCTAAATGCGATAAGCCACTGGACCACGCCGGGCCAAGATCTTGTAGGGCCCAACATAGCATGGAGCTAGCTTCCCACGAACACCAAAACAATGCACACCTTTTATGGGAGACACCTTGAAATACACATAATCCCCAACTTCAATTTCCAACGGCCTTCTTCTCTTGTCCGCATAAGTTTTCTGTCAGTTCTGCGCTGCCTTCAAGTGACTCCGGATAACCCCAACCTTCTCTCTTGCTTCAAGCACAAAGTCAGGTCCGAAATAACCACGGTCTCCCACCTCAATCCAGTTGAGTGGGGTCCTGCATTTCTTGCCATAAAGAGCCTCAAATGGTGCCATCTGGATGCTCTCTTGATAGCTGTTATTATAAGAAAACTCAGCCAACTTCAAACATTCGTCCCACTTTTTAGGAAAGGAGATGACACAAGCTCTCAACATGTCTTCAAGCACTTGATTCACCCTTTCTGTCTGACCGCCGGTCTGGGGATGATAGGCTAAACTTCTGAGAAGGCTAGTACCAAGGCATTCTTGGAGTTGTGTCCAAAAACGTGACATGAAAACTGCTCCACGGTCAGAAACGATAGTAAGCGGAACTCCATGGAGAGTCACAATGCGATCAAAATACATCTCGGCATACCGCGAGGCTGTAAACCTAGTACCCACTGGAAGAAAATGAGCAGTCTTTGTGAGGCGATCCATAATGACCCAAATGGAATCATGGCCCTTGGATGTGCGGGGTAATCCGGTAATAAAATCCATGGAGATATCCTCCCATTTCTAGATCGGAATTGGCAGAGGCTGTAGAAAACCTGGCCTCCGCAGATGGTCTGCCTTAACTCTTCCACAAATATCACACTCTGCAATATACCCAGTGATATCCTGCTTCATGTTTGACCACCAATACAACTGACGCAAATCATGGTACATCTTGTTACTCCCCAGGTGAATAGATAACTTGGATTGGTGAGCTTCATCCAGAATATTCCTTCTAAGCCCCTCATTATTGGGAACCACTACCCGATTCTTGTACCTCATCACTCCTTGCTCATCAATGCTGAAGTGTTGACCACGCCCTTCAGCCATCAACTTTTTGATGTGGGGAATCTCTAAGTCATCATATCTTTGCTCTGCAATGATTTGCTCGAGTAATTCAGAGACTAAAGCAATCTGTGCTAACACTGCAGAGTGAGAGAGAGGCAAGGACTCTTCATCAAGCACATGTGACTTACGGCTCAAAGCATCAGCCACCACATTAGCTTTTCCTGGATGATAAAGGACCTCTAAGTTGTAATCTTTAATCAACTCAAGCCATCTCCTTTGCCTCAGATTCAACTCGGGTTGAGTAAAAATATATCTAAGGCTCTTATGATCCATAAAAATATGAACTTTATTCCCCAACAAGTAGTGTCTCCAAATTTTTAGAGCGTGCACCACTGCAGCTAGCTCTAAATCATGGGTTGGGTAATTCACCTCGTGCCTTTTCAGTTGGCGCGAAGCATATGCTATCACACGCCCACCTTGCATAAGCACGCACCCAAGCCCAGTCCTAGAGGCATCACAAAAAACATCAAAAGGCTTCTCAATATCCGGTTAAGCCAGAACCAGAGCTAAGGTAAGAAACTTCTTCAAAGCTAGAAAAGCTTCTTCACAAGTCAGACTCCATACAAACTTTGCATCCTTCTGAAGTAACTTGGTCATGGGGTGAGCTATTTTAGAGAAATCCGGAATAAAACGCCGATAGTATCCTACAAGACCTAGAAACTGGCGGATCTGGTGCACTGAAGTAGGAGACTTCCAACTCAACACATCCTGAACCTTGCTAGGATCTACAGACACCCCCTCAGGAGTCAGAACATGTCCCAAGAACTAAACTCGATCCAACCAAAACTCGCACTTGCTGAACTTAGCGTACAGCTTGTGCTCTTGCAACCGGGTCAGGACGGTGCGGATATGCTGTGCATGCTCTTCTTCATTCTTAGAATATATCAAGATGTCATCGATGAAGACCACTACAAACTTATCCAACTCCGGCATAAAGACAAAATTCATGAGGTACATGAAAAATGCGGGAGCATTTGTGAGGCCGAAAGACATGACTAGGTACTCATACAACCCATACCTAGTAGAAAAAGTTGTCTTTGGTATATCTTGTGGCCGAATCTTTATCTGGTGATAACCCAACCGAAGATCAATTTTTGAGAACACCTTTGCCCCAGCCAACTGATCAAACAAAGCATCAATACGGGGCAAGGGGTACTTGTTCTTAATGGTTACCGCATTGAGGGGACGGTAATCCACACACATGCGAAGGGTACCATCCTTCTTCTTCACAAAAATGGCGGGACAACCCCAAGGTGAAGAACTGGGATGGATGAACCCTTTATTCCGCAACTCTTCTAACTATTTCTTCATTTCAGCTAGCTCCTTCGGGGCCATACGGTAGGGACATCGAGAAATAGGAGCAGTGCCAGGCTCTAACTCAATAGTGAACTCCACATCTCTATCCGGTGGTAACCCAGGCAACTCATCGGGAAAAACATCTGGAAACTCACAGACCACTAGAATAGAAGTGAGATCAGAAGAGACTTCCACATTTGCAGCAACTGGCGAAGTGAGCTCCGATGGAATGAGAAGAGACATCCTATCCTCGGACGCAGGAAGTCACAACTCAACAACTCTTCGCTTAAGGTCCAACACTACCCCATACACCTTCAGCCAGTTCATACCTAGTATTGCATCAATGCCATGCCCAGGTAGCAACATGAACTGAAGGCGATAATTGTGAGTGGCTAGCGTTAAACTGATGGTATCCGTCTGGGTGTTGATAAACATCTTCGCACCCGGAGTGCTGATTCTATAGGCCTTAGGGATGGCCATAATAGGTAGATTATGCCTTTCCGCATACCCCATGCTCATAAATGAATGCGATGCTCCAGAATCAAATAACACAAGAGCTAGGTGAGAGTTGATGGTGAACATACCAGCCATCACGAGTTGATCCTGTAATATTTCCTCAGCCTCCGTGTAGTTCACCTGTCCCAAACGGCTCACTGGGACTTTCTTCTTGATAACCGTTCTCTTGATCAAACGAGAGTTGGCGGACGGCTAGGCGGACTGAACATGCCGGTTCTCGGGGCACTCCCGAGCAAAGTGGCCCTCCTTGCCACACTTGAAACAGCCCATAGACTTGATCATCTGCCCCAGACGAGGTGGAAACTGCTGTCCCTGTGGCTGTTGCACCTGCTGGGGAGGTGCACGGTACGGAGTCATTGGAGCCTGACGAGTCTGCTGAGGCTGTCGAGACGACTGTCCACCAGGAGAATGGTAGGACATCCTCTTAACAACCTACATTTTTTGCGCCTGTCGGTGACCAGAAGACCCAGAAATCCCCCGCTTGCGCTTCCACTCAGCCTGAGTGTCATGCTGCAGACCCTCCATAGCAATGGCTGCATTCATCAGGGTGCCGAAAGTCTGGTAGTTCCTAGTGTACAGCTCCTTCTGTAAAATACAAGAGAGGCCACGGTAGAAGCGGTCCCTCTTCTCATCTGTGTCAACGTGGGTGCCAGCATACTATGCCAAATGGTTGAACTTGTTGGCATATTCCATCACGGACAAACTTCCCTGCTTTAGATCCAAGAACTCCGAGAGCTTCCTATTCAAAACACCCACAGGAATAAAATACTCTCGGAAGGCAGTGGTGAACTCCTGCCACGTCACCCGGTGGTCCACCTGCTGCATGGCGTTGAAGGTATCCCACCAAGCGCTGGCAGACCCCAACAGCTGCTATGCGGCGAAGCGCACCTTCTGCTCATCGGTCACCGTGAGCAGCAAAAACTTTTGCTCCAGCACGCAAAGCTAGTGCTCCACATCCAGAGGTTCCGCAGATGGCGTGAACGTGGGCGGGTTAGTCTTCAAGAAGTCCTGATACGAACAGGGCCTCTCAAGACCGCGGGCACCGCCCCTGTTCCCGCCGTTGCCACCGGGGCCCCCACGAGCGAGGCCACTGACAGCCTGCGCCATCAACTCCAGGGCACGCGCCGTCTCACGATGAGAAGCCAACAACTCTGCCATCATCTCTGCCTGAGTCATCAGAGGCGGTGGTGGTGGTGGAGGAGGGAGAGGAGCCAAGCGTGGGGTGTCCTGACTCTCCCCGTTGGCATTCTCGCGACCATTCTCGCCATGGCCCTCCTGGCCACGGCCTACTCCAGCGCTGGTACTCCCATGACTGGACCCATCTGCCCCACGACCAGACCTTAGGTTCATCTGTAACAGATAGAAACCAACCATTAGGGCACCTTCCAGGTTAAGAGCACAACTGGAGGAAAAATGACCTTCACAAAAGTTAAAGCAATTCTTTTTAGTTCTTATTCTACCCTATTACTATCCAAGATTATGCGTGAAGGGGTTTAGATTAACCAGGTTTTTATCTTTAATGCATGCACCGCCCTATACATTCACTCAAGCCAGAAATATAGCGGCACTTCGCTAGCAAACTTTGGCACATCACACACTCACTTCCGAAACTAGTGTTTCCTTATGCAACGTAAGTCAGTGTATCTGCAGAAGATGGTTAGGTAAACCAGTGCCACTATCCAAGTAAACCATATTGCTAGGGCTGAATACTTAATTACGCCGACTTTACCGCAAATCCTAATTTTATAAATCTTTTGTTGGTCAAAGTTTTAAGCCTTTTGAAAGGGGTGATGAAGCTTGTAAACCCATTATTGGCTCTGGTACCATCTGTGGCGGAATCGCCCAGTTTAACACGCTTTCAGGGGCACTTGCCTTCCACTAGACACTAAGTGCCCTGAAAGTGAGCTAAACCAGGTGGTTCCATCGAGCACACCCAACGGGAGAACTCGAACACTCCACATTTTACACCCGAGATCCAATAATGAGTACAAACTTACATTACTTAGTCCATTTCATACAACACAGAGTCTTAGAAATAGTTATTACAATACCAGAGGTTCAGAGTGCAATAAACTAACAGCGGAATTAAATAAACATCTACGGAGCGAGATGAGAACCCGTCTGTGCCCACCAGAAGAATTCTCCACACAAGGCCTACCTGCTCAAGGTGCACCTGCAACAAGGGTAAAAATAACCCTGAGTACACAATGTACTCACAAGACTTACCCGACTGGGAATAATATTTCCTAACTCTCAAGGATTATGATTGGCTTTATGGCTGGTGGTTTTCTTCTTTGCGAGAAGCAGCACTAAGAGTGTGTCCTTAATTCTGAACTTTTAAAAGCCGTATTTTATTCATTAACCAATAATCTATGCAAGCAACTATGCTATAATCAAGCAAAAGTTGAGCAATTCAGGTTCATTTCTCCATCTTTTCATTTGCCAATTATTACTACGATGCCAGAGCATAGCCAAGCCGTACCGTCATGCAGAAACGGCGATTCGCGAATCAATGTGCCCAGCTGGGTGCCCCAAAAAACACACGCCTCGCTTGTACCCTAGGCACAAGCAAGACCAACCCGTTCCCCTCATATCACGGGTTTCCAGGTCCCCGTCCAAACTTAGACTCCTAGCTCCCATACTTGAGGCCCGACCTCAATACGGTGCTAAGACCTCCACCTATCCCCGCCTCTAATCAGTCGGTCCGGAAAGAGCAGGAGCCCGTGACAAGAGAGTAACAAGTCTTCCTAGCCCCCATCCGCTAGTATATGCTCGGGATAAGAAGATCTGTGACTTGACCAGGGTCCATGCAACGAACGGTCCTTAATTGACACGGACAGGGAAACAGTGCAACCCAATTATGCCCCATGGCCACGGGACACAACTTGCTACACCCACCAATACCCATACCACATCCCTGCCCGGTCGCCAATTCCTTTCCACCATTTTATCCAAAATGTAATAACCATATGAGTAACTCTCTATTGTGAGTAACGACAGGTTACTCACTCTACCGATGATCCTAAGCAGAGCAACTATGCGATCCTGAACTAGTAAGACTCATGGTATATATATATATATGCATGTGGGTATCATAGAAATTCCTGCCACATAAATGAACAACACTTAAATATATATAAGCTTTGCAAATAAATAAGGGTTATGCACCGGGGCTTGCCTTGGGCAGGCACAAAGTCAGAGGTGTCTATCGCGGGCGGCTCCTAGAACTCCTCTGGCACAAAGATCTCCTCCTCGTACTCCTCGATGACTTCCTCATAGTCCTGCTCCTCCGCGGCCACGTACTCGACTTCCTCAGGATCTACATGCATGCAATGATAATACCCCACTTAATAAGGTGATAACGGTAACTCTAAACAACCACTACTAAGCTAGTTAGCTAACTCTACTGACCAACATGCCAAGACATCCACTACCCTTAAGAGCAAGAGCTAACCGGTCTATAAGTTCCCTACCAAATAAGTTGCATCACTTTCTTTTGTTAACATTTCGACGTCTACTCAATTGGAGAGCTTAACTACCACATCTAGCAAGCTACTAAAAAGCTACAAAATTTACGGTAAGCACATCACATGGCCATTAAGCTGCTGTAAAATTTTTAGGGTTAAAGCTATTACGGTTTTGCCACAGCAAATCCTACACAAATTAATATCTTAATAACAATCGTTTTTACATTGGTTTAAAAAGGCTTAGCCTCACTACAGTTGTACGTGAAGTGATTACATCAACTGCTGGAACATGAATTTACCGATCCAACAAAACTGGTCTCGTGATTTTTGGACGCTTAAATGATTTACTACAACTTTTCAAAGTGTAGTCATTTACATAAAATCATAAGCTAATTGATTCTCTAAGAAAAAAGAAACTCCAACTGACTGCGCGGCCCAACCCAGGCGGCCCATCCACGCTACGCGTGCGCGCGCGGCCAAACCGCACGAGGCGGCCCATAACGACGCGGCCCATGACGGTGCGGCCCAGGCAGGAGAAGCCCGCGCGCGTCGGTCAAAAAGCAACCAAACCCCTGGACTACCTAGTAAAGATGCGACCAAACCGGGCACTATTTCTACCCTCAAGGGCTTTGCAAGAAGACCCTCTAGAACAACTTTCTTTACCACCGGGCGGTCCCCAACGTGCCTCCGCACGCCGGAGCGGCGTTGGCCGGCACTGGCCAGTCACGCCGCCACCCAGGGTCCCAAGCGAACCGGCTAGCAGGCCGACTTGCAACAGCAACTTCAATGCCTACACTAGGCGGAGGTAAGGGGGCTGCTGAGCTCGCAAAAGTAGTGGCCACGAGGAGCGGCCACGTGCGACGGCGGTGCGGCCGTTCCGGCCACACAAACCCACCGCGAAGCCAACCCACCGCGAAAGAGCATCCCTGACCTACCCCGATCTAGGCCGCAGTGCTCGAAGAAGTTGGAGAACTACGGGGGAGGCTGGCCACGAGCGACCCACGGTGCTAGGCGGCGCACCGCGACGACATGCCTGTGGCAATGACGGCTAGGAGGCGCACGGTCACAGGGGTGGTGCGTGGGGTGAAAGGTAGGCGAAGGCGACACTGCGGGTGCTTTCAATTGGACTCGAGGAACAAAGGCTCACCAGCAATTTAAGAATGCGTCGAGCTCGGCCTAAAGGCCCGTTGCAGACAAACTCCAAAATTGGAGCTCGGTGGCGAGCAGCCTGGGCCGAGGTGGGGACGGCGACTAGGTACTGAGCAGTGGAGCACTGCGCGCAAGCAACAAATGGCCGAGGCGGCTCCATCGACGGTAGCCGACCAGCGTGGACTGGTGAACAAGGCAGCATGGGAAGAAAGAGAGGTCAGCGGCCGTGTCGCTTCCGAACGGTAGCTAGACGACACGTGCACAGGGTGGGGTATGCCCGGACGAACACCGAGGCAAGGGGGAGACGTGTACGGCAGACCGGTCGGCCGACCAGGACGCGGACATGACGCCGCGCTGACCCCGTGCGCGCGCGCAACACGATGACCGCGACACGCGACTGCCGTGACAGGCAGCCGTGGTGCACAGAGGGGCAAGCGGCCAAGGGGGGCAGCGGCTGCAGCATCGCGACGCGAGAGGAAGACGTGGGTCAGCGCGCATAGGCGACAGACAACCAGCAACTGGCCAACGCGGCCAGTACGGCGACGACGGCACCCCCACGTGGTGACCGTGCACAGACGACGGATAGCCCGACACACGTGTTGTGCACGCAATTTAAAGCACGCAAAACCTCTAACTCAGCTCGACTCGAGCTCAAACAACGAAACATTGCCTGAGAGGGTACTTAAGGCTAGCTACCGGGGTTAAACCATGACGTAACTACTAAAGAACTCTAAGCAAGAACAACCTCCCAAACATGGTCACGTCAAGCTGCTGCTTCCATTATGAATTTATTTCTCCAAACTGATTTTTGCTCGCAAGTTTGATTCCAAGCTACCAGAAACTCCGGCTACGAGCACCACCTCGCTGAGAGAAACATTGCACTAGCACCTACGGAGTCCGTACTACACAACGCTTAAGGTTCACCCATACGCTTTATAGTAGTTTTGTTAAAAAAAATTCATTTCCAACCTTAGTTGATAATTCGGTTACTTCGTCAATCTTCCAACAACATTTTTATTTGCTAAATTAAATTACCGAATTGGTTCTAAGCACTTCATCAACGCAAAACACAATAAAAATATGCTCATGCCAAGTTTAGATGCATTGAAACACGCAGTAACACCAAGGGCGTTACAGGCAGAACCGCCTGAATTATATGGCCCACATGTGTCCGTCATTGTCTCACAGACTTATAACCATTGCACACATAAGCCACACAATCCGATAGTTTGTCGGTGAAAGCTCTATGTTTGGTGTTGGTAATTAGTGACAATGCCTAAGTACTAATCCTATGCCTAAGTTGTATATAGCATATGAGGATTAGTACATTCCAAGGTTGGTGGCAAGATGGACATGGTGATCATGATGACCACACTTGGATTTGGATGCAACCCTACATGATAAGGCAAAGGTATATGCTTAAGGGTTGTGTTTTAGTAACCAAGACACCTAGTGGGTGTGGTTACATTATAGGATAGATAGCCGTACTATAAAGAGGGGAATGACGCGGCTATTGAACTCCTAAGTGCCTCTAGGTGTGCATTTCATAATCATATGCATTTGGATAGAACTAATAACGCCTCAAAAAATGATTGTAAAAATGCTAACTTACTCACACATGACGTGATCACTTGGTGGTGTTAGCACATTTGCGATGGCGTTGGAGTTTGAGCGGTAGAGAGGGTTTGGGGGTCCTCTACGCCAATGTCGAGATTTAGAGGCATTGTCACATGTTGTTTCACGAGCTAAAACATGTGCTAAAGTGACACACATACTTAGTCTAGCTCATATGTAAAAGGGTGAATCAAATGGAGGCGAACGGAGGTCACAGAGGTGATCGGACGCTGAACCGGATGCGGTCTCTGTTTGACCGGACGCATCTAGTCAGTGCTTAGTGTTTGCGCGTGTCTTGGTCTTCTGATCGGACGTGGTGGCACGTCCGGTCACGATGGATCGAACGTGTCCGGTCATGGTGGGAGCTTACTGGACTCAAACCGAATGCCAGGTGTAACGCGTTTGGTCACTGACTCACTGGAGCGTTGCTCGGCTTGACCAGCGCGTCCGGTCGGTTAGGGGACCAGCGCGTCTGGTCGAGCTTCGTGCATCCGATCTGTGCGACCAGCGCGTCCGGTCAGCATGACTACAGTAGAATCAACTGCCTAACGGCTCTATTCGAAGGGGTACGTCTATAAATAGGTGTTGGCCAGCTCTTTGGAGTATCTCTTGGCTTGTTGATCATTCTAGCACTCCTTTGAGCTGAGCACATCCCCTCCCACTCGTCTCCCTTGCTTGTTTGCCTAATCAAAGCTAGATTGAGTGATCTCAAGTGCATTTGCTTGTGAGTTTACATCTAGTTGGCATTTGGGTGTTCATTTGCTGCGGGATTCTTGTTTCTCTTGGTGGTTGCCGCCACCTAGACGGCTTGGAGCAGCGGTGGAGGTCCGGCATGTGTTGGTGATTGTTCGTGACCGGCTCCAGTGAGATTGTTGTGATGGGTTGTTGTGGTTCCCTGGCGGAGCGTCGAATTCCAACTCTAGTGGATTGCTCGTGTCGGGACTTCTCACCATTTGGTAGGTTCTTGTGGCACCTTTTGAGAGGCTCGGTGTGTGATACCGATTAGCCACCGAACCACGTGGTGTAGGGGGACACAACAAGGACTAGCGTGCCGGCAAGCACATGAACCTCGGGATAAATCATCATGTATTTACTTCCTTGATTGTGATTAATTTATCTCGGTGGATTGGTTATCTTGATTATCATCACTTGGAACTATTGATTGATTGGCTCAATTCATCGCCCCTCGGTGAAATATTTCTTACCCTACTCTTGTATTACATTTCAAAAACTTAGTTGTTTTCTCTAGTGCTTAGTAGCTTGAGTAGAGTAGCCTTCTAGTTTTCCTCTTGCAGTTTGACTTGTGCGGTTGAGTGAAATATATTAGAATTGTCTTGTGGATAGGTGGCTTGCAACACTCCATAGGCTAGGCAAAACTCGCTTCTCGCTATTTGTTATATTGATAAACTTATTTAGCTTGTCTTTGTAGAAATTTTTATTAGGCTATTCACCCTCCTCTAGCCATCAAGACCTTTCAGTCGGGTGTCCTTGGAAAACCCGAATCATCCACTTTTTCTTTTTGAGCAGGATACATCACAGAGAGTATTGCATTATTACAACAGTTTATACAAATAAAGTATATTAGAATAAACAGCGGAAGTCTTACAAACCATAAGTTTACAAACCATTCATTGAGTTATTATAAACCATAAGTTTTAGCCATATAGGTAGTAGGGTGGCATGACAGTTACCACTTTAGTAACACGCAAGAGGGATTCACCTTGCCCAAGGGTGCACAACAAACTCTTCTACTGTTGGCTCTCCTCCTGCAACAAAGGTTAACAAACCCTAAGTACAAAGGTACTCAACAAGACTTAACCGATGAAAAGTAAAGACTCCAAGGATATGTAAGCTTTATGGGAATCAAGGTAAGTCCGTAGCAAGAATCAAGATTAACTTTTGTGAAAAAGCTTACTGAATGTTTGATCCTTACTTTCAATGCTTTAGCTCAAGTTAAGTCATTATCAGTCTCTTGTTTGCTCCTAATCTATAACAATCACTTCTTTAATCATCTCAACTCATGATCATAAGTATCATTGTTACATTGATTAACTACGATGTAGATCGAGGTATTGAGTCTCCTTCTCCGAGAAGCAACAACGAATTGAATCGATTAGACCCAGTTGGGGTTTCCTTACCACATGACATATACAGGTCCTAGACCTACATATATCAACCCTTTCCAAGGATCCTCCAAAACATGAACTGGTCTGCGCTACCTGAGATACAATACTCCACCTCCCTGCGTCGTCCCAGATAGATTCACAGGATGGGTACATGCTACTCTCACCATCTCCCACTCCCAGTGCGTAGTTGTCTTTTCATATAATAGAATAGACAAGGTATCAAGCTTACTAGAGTATGTGGCCAGTACTATAAAGTCTCAACCACGACAGGTCTACAATGGTACGGTCCTTAATCGACACAGGCGGGCACTACGTCATGATTCAAATCGTGACGCAAACAAAGAGTCCGCCTGATCTTGAATTAAATTCATTATCATTATAATCCATAGGGCTTTCTCTGGATAAGAACAAATGAAACCAACTTGTTGCTCAACTCTTATTCACTAAGCAAGGCTAAGCATTAACAACTTACTAACAGGGTGACAAGGATGAGTATTGAAATATCAAGGAAAGCATGCAACAGTTGGTATTCAAACAACTCCTATTTTACTTAAATGCACCTAACATAAGACTTAAGTGAATAACATTTATAAAACACAAGGATAGGGTTATGCTCCGAGGCTTGCCTGCGGTGTTGGGGTTGTTAGTCACTTCATAAAACCACATAAAAAACATACAACTTCCATTGAGAGAAAATCCACTTCCGGGACTTGCTCAACAACTGGATTCCACTCTCGATCACTAAACGTAAGTAAATATGCATGCTTTAGAATGATGCAAAATTTAGCATGGTTTACAATGGTCAAACAAGATTAACTAACTTGAGTACAACTTCCCTTCATGGTTAAGTTAGGTTATCCACTCACAAATCAACATTTGTTTATTATTAAGAAGTTTAATTATGAGCATAACAATCATGAAACGGTGTTGCCAAGGAACAGCAAGGGATTAGTGTTCCAAGGTCTACAATCAAGGCATAAAGTCCACCCAAGTCATTTAATCATTTATATAAATCATTTTTGTACTATTTAATTAATAAAAGGCATTTTAAACACACCTAAAATAAATGGGTAATTTATATTTATCCAAACAGTACCAAAATTTTTGTGAAGGTAGATCTTAGCATGCAAAGCATACAAAAAAGTTTTATGATTAAAACATAATTATTTTAGCCTATAAAAATCATGAAAGGTACATTTATTAATTAAAAGAGGTAATTTTTAAGCCTAGCAAAATTACTAAAAATGCCTATGTCATATTTTTCCTTGGTAGAGTGTATGATAACAAAGCTACACAAAAATTTTCATAATTTTAGCAGCTCAGATTATTTAGTTTTGAATTTTACAAGAAACTGCTCATATAAACATTTTCTGAAAAAGATAAAACCAAAATAATCTTTTCTCACTCGCCTGCACCCTACCCACGGTCACTGACCAGCGGGGCTTGGTCAACAGCGTAGCACGCCCGCGCTGACTGTGGTGGCGCCGCCTTTGTGAAAGCTCTAGTTTGGTTTTGGTGAATTGATGAAACCCTTAGTGCTATCCTATTTGGTCTAATGATCATGAGATAGAGAAGCACATTCCAAGTGGTGGAGCAATCGGTGATGATCATGAAGGTAGTGATGGCCATGGTGATCAAGTTCTTAGACTTGGAAAATAAGAAAGAGAAAAACAAAATGGGCTTCAAGGCAAAGGTGAATTTGATAGGGCCATTTTATTTTAGTGATCAAGGCACCTAGTGGGTGTGATCATATTTAGGATAGATAGTCATACTATTAAGAGGGGTGAAACTCATCATGAAATACAGTTATCAAAGTGCCACTAGACATTTTAACTCATTGCGTATGCATTTAGATTCTAGTGAGTGCTAACGACCTTGAAAATGTTTGTGAAAATATGCTAACACATGTGCACAAGGTGATATACTTGGTGGATGGTACATTTGAGAAATGGTGGTGAAGTTTGGGGTCAAAAGGAGAAGTCTCGATGTGACCGGACTCTGCCTTGGGCAGTGACCAGACCCTAACCTGGCATTCGGTCAGTGGCACACAGTGAAGGCTGACCTCGATGAAAGGTCCTTGTTTGATTTTGGTAATTGAGTGACAACTTTAGGTGGACTAATTGTGTTTATATGAGATACACAGGGAATTAGTCCACATGTGATTGTGTCATGAAGGAGCTCATTACATATGAGACATGACATGGAGTCATGTGACAAAGGTGGCGAAGATCAAGATGAGGCTTGGCTTCATGGACCTGTTGCAAGTGTGAAGGGCAAGTCGGAGGCTTTGGAGCGATAGACCGTGAGGCGGTGAAGCTTGAGCAAGACTTGGCGCTGATGGACCGACGCAACGGTGAAGAGCAAGTGATATCAAGATCGATGGACCAACAAGGTCACATGATGATATGAAGTGGATCATATCATTTGTGATATGGTTGGTGCATGTGTTGCATCAACGTCAGAGGAGATGGAGTGGAATGTGCAAGGCAAAGGTATAACCTAGGGCATTTCCATTTTACCGGTCATAGGTGTGTAGAGAAGTTGATGACCGGGTTTAGGATAGATGGCCATACTATTAAGAGGGGCAAACTTATTTGCATATCGGTCATCTAGTGCCACTCGAGTGATCTAACTATGCATCATTGCTAGTATCGAGTGGCGTGGCAAGTTGAGTAGTTAACTCCTTCGGTAAAATGATTGTGAAAATACTAACACACGTGCACAAGGTGGTGAACACTTATTGGTGTTGGCACATTTACGAAGGCAGTGGAGTTCGGCGCTTTTGTGGAAGTGAAACACCTATTTTCCACTGCGCCAGAGGCGAAGAAATGGAGGCAAAAGAGGTCACTGGTGTGACCGGACGTGGTCTTGGCGCGTCCGGTCAGTGCTCCGTGTGCGCGTGGTGCGGGGCGCTAGGGTTTGCCACCGGCGCGTCCGGTCAGACACCCATTGGTGCAGTGCGTGATGAAGAGCTGATCAGACGCGTGGCGCGTCCAGTCACATGCAATCAGACACATCCGGTCACAATGGGAGCTCTCTGGACCGCGACCGGACGCTGACACTGTCACATCCGGTCATTGCGTGGAGCATGTCTAGTCATGTCGTTGCGCGCGTGGGTGGTGTGCGCACCTACGCGTCCGGTCTGAGAAACGACGCATCCGGTCATCGTGTTTGACCGTTGGCGCACAGTGACCATTGGAGGATCAAGCGGTCGTGGTTGAATCCAGGAGGCCACGTGGATGGCGCAAGGCGATCGGACGCATTGCAGCGTGTCCGGTCAGTTCAACCAACACATCCCGTCGATGCGAAAATTTCGCCCAATGAAGGGGTAACGGCCATATTCATTCATGGGGCTGTAAATAGAAGTGGTGGCCGGCCTTGGGCGGTTAGCTGAGCACAAGCTTGTGTGGTAGTGCTTGGGAGCCCTCTAACTCACTCATGCTTGATAGTGTTCATTGGATCGAGTGAGAGAGCGATTCTAGTGCGATTGCATTGTGAGATTACATCGAGTGGCACTAGGTGATCTTGTTGCAAGCCGGTGGTGCTTGTTACTCTTGGAGGTTGCCACCTCCTAGACGGCTTGGTGGCTTGTGGCTCCGTCGAAGCTCACAAGAAGATTGTACGAGGCTCTGGAGAAGCTTTGTGAGGGGGATTGTGCTCACCCCGCGGGGATCACGAAGGGAAACTCTAGTTGAGCGTGTCATTGAGCTACCACACTTGATGGTGGGTTATTGCAGCACCTTTTGAGAGGCTCGGTGTGTGACCGATTAGCCACCGAATTACGAAGTGTTGGTCGACACAACGGGGACTAGCTTGGTGGCAACCAAGTGAACCTCGGTGAAAAATCACCGTGTCAACTTTGTGTTCATCTTCTCGGTGGTTTGCTCTCCGATACACAAACTTGTTTTTACATTCATATACTAGTGCTTGTGTAGTTGATCTTGTGACTAGTTTGCTTGTGTAGCTTGCTAGTTTTCTTCTTGTTTGTGTAGCTAAGTAAGTTGGTTTTGGCTTGTGTAGCTTTAACATTGAGCTTTGTTAGTGAGCTTAGGAGCTTTGTGCTTTTGCTTTACTAGTTGTGTAGGAACTCCCTCGATTGGCAAAGTACTAGTGCATAGGTTTGTGTGACCTTGCTGTAGAATTGATTAGGTGAGCTCTTGCTAAGCTTAGCACCTTAGTTGCTTAATTAGGATATTTGCAAGGTGCTAGAGAACTTAGATAGAGGGGTGTAGTCTTGGCTAGATCGATAAGTTTAATTAAACATTTGTTTTGGTTAGCCGACATGTTTATTTTTAGAAAGGACTATTCACCCCCCTCTAGTTCGCCATCTTGACCCTTCACTCGGTCCTTTATCCGGACGCTAAATAGTAAAAGTGACTAGATGCGCAGGGCATGTGTCTATTCAGCGGTGACGTACGCTGACGTATTCTTCGTTGCTGAGCCAGAGAGGACCTGATGTAGGGGAGCGTCCGGACATGACTAAACGAACGCGTCTGGTCATCAGAAATCGTCTCTAGAACCTTAGTCTATGTGACCTAACACTATGTTGGAGCTAGGAGTGTCACATCTGGTCACTCGGTGTTGGCATTGGCGCGTGCGTGTATAGTCTGTGCACCGATGCATTCGGTCTCAACTAACGCTGTGTCCGATCGTTACTTAGCCGCTAGGGTTGAGCGTTTTGACCATTGGAATCGCGCGGACGACATTGAACCATGGAGACATGCGGACAGAGATCTGTGACTGGATGTTGGGGCCTATGTTTGGTCAGCGTGACCTGCGCGTCCAGTCACCCTGAGTTGGGCTGCCTGTTGAGCCCAACAGCTCTATTTCGTTGGAGCCTCTATAAAAGGTGTTTGGCTGGCTCTTGCTCACTCTCTTGGCCATTTTCATTAACATAGCGACCTAGTGAGCTATGCTAAAGCCCTTTCACTCATCTCCATCATTAATTCATCATCTTTATGAGATTGGGAGTGAATCTAAGTGCATTGCTTCATTGATTGCATCTAGAGACACTTGGTGATTGTGTTTCGCTATGGAATTCGCTTGTTTCTTGGTGGTCGCCGCCACCTAGATAGCTTGGTGCAGCGAAGATCATCGAGTGGAGGAAGGTGGTTGTCTCTGGCTCCGATCGTGGTGATTGTGTGGGGTTCTTGACCTTTTCCCGATAGAGAGCCAAAAGGTACTCTAGTGGATTGCTCGTGATTTGTGTGATCTTTATCTTTTGTTGGTTGTGCGACACCTGATTGCAAGTTAGGCGTGTGATGCCTATTAGCGCGTGAACCTCCAATTGAGTGAATTACTACAATGGGGACTAGCTTGTCGGCAAGCAAGTGAACCTCGGTAAAAAATCATTGTATCTTGTTGTCACTAGGATTTTATTGGTATTCATTGTGATTGATTGATCATCTTTTGCCATGGCGGTATAAACATCATTACCTCTCTTGTATTTACATTCCTAATGTAGCTAAGCTCTTTAGTGTAATTAGTTTTGAGAGCTAGCTTGTGTCTTGTCTAGTGGTTAGTGTGGCTCTTTAGTTGGTCTTTGAGAGCACACTAACTTAGTGGTAGTGACATAGCCTCTTGTGTGTAAAATAGAGATCATAGCAACTAGAATTGTGGATAGGAGGCTTGCATTTTTAGTAGGCTAGCGCAACACTCGCTTCGCTTCATAATTGTCTAACCACTTGGCTTAAGAGTTGTTGAAATTTTATAGGCTATTCACCCCCTCTAGCCATTAGGACCTTTCAAGTGGTATCAGAGCCATGGTCACCATGATTTGGGGCTTAACAGCCTTCAGTGTCAAAATGCCTCAAATCAAGAATATCAAGAAGCCACCCCAATTTGATGGCTCTAACTATCTTGATTGGAAGGCGAAGATGATAACATATATCAAGTCAATCAATAGAAAGGTTTGGAAAGGTGTTGGAGACCAAGATTGAGGTTGCAAATGCAGAAGCTTCCACCGCGACAAAAAAGTATTGCTCTAAAACAATGATATTGCTCTTAGTGCCATTCATGATGCATTGAATGAGAGAACATTTAAGCAAATCAAGAATATTAAGATGGCACATGAGGCATGGAGGAAGTTGGAAGAGTCATTTGAGGGCACTCAAGCGATGAAGGGTGCTAAGGCATATATCCTCAAGAAGAAGTTTACTAGCTTTAAGATGAAGGAAGATAAGAGTGTGCCGGAGATGTTCCATAGACTTCAAGTGCTTATCAATGATCTCAAAGCACTTGGAGAAGAAGTGAAGGACAAGGACTTATTCCACAAGTTCTTGAGATGCTTACCATTAAAATTTGACACATTGGTCATTATTCTAGTGAGGAGTGGTTTGGACACCATGACACCAAACCAAGTGTTAGGAGATGTGATGACCGATGACACATATAGAGATAATGATGAGAAGGAAGAAAAGAAGGAGAAGAAAGATGGGATGAAGGATGAGAGAAAGAAGAGTGTGGCATTCAAAGCCATATTATCCAAGGGCAACGCCAAGCAAGACACATCAAGTGAAGATGAAGGTTCATTCTCTTGGGATGATGATGATGAGAAGATGGCTCTCTTTGTGAAGATATTTGACAAGCTCAAGGTGAAGAAGGGCTATCATGCTAGAAGAAAGTTCTCATCCAAGAACAAGAAAGAGTCAAGAAGGTGCTTCAAGTGTGGAAGCAAGGATCATCTTGTTGCTCAATACCCATACAATAGTGACAATGATGATAATGACAAGAAGAGCAAGAAGAAGGACATGAAGGAGAAAAAGGAGAAGAAGGACAAGATGACCTTCAAGAAGAAGAAGAAGGGTGATTCATACGTGGTCACTTGGGATAGTGATGCTTCCTCAAGTGATGATGATGATAGTGATGATGACAAGACCACCAAGAAGAAGGCTCTTGCAAGTATTGCCATAAATGAGAAGCCTTCTCTCTTTGACACTCTATTGACTTGCTTCATGGCTAAGGCTACTAAGATACAAACTAGTGATGATGGATGTGATGAGGAACATGATAATAAAAATGAAAGTGATAATGATGATAAACCCACTAAGGATGAACTAATTGACATGTTAGAAGAAGCTAAAGAACATTTTGACATTAAGAGAAGGGAATGCAAAGACTTGCGTAAGTAATTAAAAGCCCTTAAGCAAGCCTTTGATGAGCTCAATGCATCTCATAAAAGGCTAGAGGAAGCCCATGAGAAGCTTGGCAAGGCTCACAAGAAGCTTGAAAAGCTCATTCCTCTCTACTTGTTGAGCAAAATAAGGAGTATGTTATAACATGTGACAAAGGCTTAACTTATGATATAATTGATGAATCATTTTATAAGCCTATCATTGGTGCTCCTGCTAACCCTTCTTGTAGCTCATCTGGCACATCTACTTCCACTTCACCTATGAGTGATCATTTCACTTGTGATGCCTCACTTATGGTTGAGAATGAGACCCTTAAGAAGGAGGGCAATGAGCTCACTCTCGCCTTAGGCAAGGCCTATGGTGGTGAGGACCACTTGCTTATGTGCTTGGGTAGCCAAAGAACATCTCTCTATAAAGAGGGATTAGGCTATACCCCCAAAAAAGGCAAGACGGCTTTTGCCTCTCACAAGACTAGCTTTATGAAGAACAATGGTCGGTTTTGCACTAGTTGCAAGCAAGTTAGTCATAAAGCAAAGCATGATTACAAGAACAAGAAGAATAATGCTATTATATCCTCAAATAAGTTTGATTCTTGTTACTTGCTCACTAAGGGTGCCAATGGTGTGAAGGCTAAGTTTGTTGGTACATCCATGTTGGGCCTAAAGAAAGACCATTTGGGGTACCAAAGAGCTTAGTGACTATCCTTCAAGGACCCAAGCAAGTTCGGATATGTAAAAGGAATTAATATTTTTTGTAGGTCAATTACAAAGCCGGAGGAACGTATTGGGTTCTCGATAGTAGGTGCACTCAACACGTGACCGGTGTTGCAAGAATGTTCAACTCAATCAACACCAATGATAATAATGGCTATGATAGTATCACATTTGGTGACAATTGCAAAAGAAAGGTCAAAGGACTTGGTAAGATTGCAATATCTAATGACATGAGCATTTACAATGTGTTGCTAGTAGAGAGCTTGAACTTCAATTTTCTATCCGTGGCTCAATTGTGTGATCTTGGATTCAAATGTATATTTGGGGTAGATGATATAGAGATCATAAGTGTAGATGGCTCTAACTTGATCTTCAAAGGCTTTAGATATGAGAATCTATACTTGGTTAATTTCAATGCTAGTGAAGCTTAATTGTCAACATGCTTGTTCACTAAGTATAGTATGGGTTGGTTATGGCATAGAAGGCTTGGTCATGTTGGAATAAAACAATTGAATAGATTGGTTAAGCATGACTTGGTTAGAGGCTTGAAAGATGTTGTGTTTGAGAAGGATAAACTTTGTAGCTCCTGTCAAGCTGGCAAATAAGTTGGAAACACCTATCCTAAGAAGAGCATAATGAGCACTAGTAAATCATTTGAGTTATTGCATGTAACACCCCAGGTGTTTATCACCAATTAAGTAGTGGGTTTAAGCTCAAACATGAGTGGAGATGACGATGTCAAGGTTAATCTATGGAGATGAGTCTAACCTAAAGTTGGATGCTGCACCATTGCTTTACATATATGCCTTTTCAAAAATGTATGCTTGGGTGGTGTTATTGCCATATCTTCATGTGTCTCACCTTGGTACCTATCTATATTAATCCCTGGAAAAGTTTCATGAAGTTTGGAATCAAAAAGTCACATGAAATGATAAGTTATATGCTTGTTTGGATTATAACTAAAACTTGCCTTGCGTCCCATGGGAACTAGTGTTATGCAACATACAAATGCAATATGTGCAACACATCTTGGACACATGTGGAACACCCTAGTGGAACATGTGTAGCATGTATCTTGAAACAACCACATGAAACAACTATAGCATTTCACTTGAGTTCTATGTTTCAAGGCATGTGAGGCCTACACTTTTGTGCAACCTATGCATGGTGGGTATGTTTGGCCTCTACAACACCTTAACTACACTTAGGACACATAATGGAACAATGTTCATGTTGATCATTTTGCCTAATTGTGCTTCTAAGTGATGGTTGACCTTGTATGGACCCTGGAACACTTTTGTTTGATCATTTCAAAAGTGTGACTTAACAACTTTGTATGGCTGTGTACCCTTTAGCAAAGTTGTAGAAAATTTTATAAAGAACAAAAGTTGTAAAGGTGACAAATCTTGAAAAGGTTCACAACATGTCCAAAAATGTCTAACAACCCAGAAATTCCCTGTTGTTAGCCATCCTGAAAATTTCTAAGTGTTGGGGTCGAATTTCAGTTTCATGTACCTTACTTTGGAGCTTTATATCTTGCAACACAAGCTGATTCAAACCTTGATCCTTAAATAATAATTGTAGTTTGGTTTGAGTACTACAAACTTTGTTTAATGAGCAAGAGCTGATTTTGTGCCTAGCTTGGTCAATTAGGGTTTGCAAAATCGAATCTTGTGCTGTTTTCAGGGACGAAAATTTTGGCTAAGTCTGGGATGACTGCATTTACGGGTTTCAGTTTTCGTTTACCCTTCTTTGGTGATTTATCCATTGCAAACCAAACCGAATTAGACTATGATCCTTTGAGAAAAGTTTGAGTACTCATGTAGGTCTAGCTTATGGTGAAATTTATTGATCAAATCAGTGCACGGATAAGGAGATAGGGAAGGGGAAAGATGAGAGTTTCAGTCAACTTGCAAACCGGACTGCAGCGAACGGTTTTGAGGTACCCACGTTTGATGCTTTGTATCTTGCAAAGAATGCCGAATCAGACTTTGACCCTTTAAGAAAAGTTGGAGACCTCGTGTAGCTCTACAACTTTTATTAGTGAAGTTTTTGCAAACACCAAGCGGATTAGGAGTTATGAAGAGGATAAGATCGCTGTTTCAGTCGAATTTTTGCACTAGCTTCAGTCAGTCCTGTAGCTGAAATTTTGATTCGGTTGATGGCGGAGTGGCCGACCGGCCACAGCGGCCGTCTGCCCCGTGGTGGCCATGCGTCGGAGCTGGGCCCAGGACGCGGGTGGGCGCGGGCTTAAGGACGCCACGCGTCGCCCTCGCTCTCCATTCTCCTCCTCCCTCACGCTGTGCTGCTGCTGCTCGCGGCTACGGCCACCATGGCTGCCGGCACAGCGTGCCTAGCGCCCCTGCTCCTTCTTCCTCCTCCACCCGTTGGCCGCGCCACCACCTCCACTACAGCTTCCCGCCGCTGTCGGTCCCTGCTGGCCAAAGCCACCCGACCCAAAGCCGTCCCCTGCTCCCTCTCGCGCTCCGTCATGGACGAGTAGTGGAGCTTCATGGCTGCCGTCGGTACCCCACCTATGAGCCTCCCCAGTACCAACCGGCCTCGCCTTCGCGCTCCTCGAGCCACCCCGTGCGAGTCACCCCTCTTCCCCGGCCTCCAACACCGCTGTGCGCTGCCGCCGCTGGTGCCTGTCAAGCTGTCACCGCCGGCACACGCGGCCTGCCCATGTGGAGCCGCCGCGGTGCAAGCTGCGGCCACCCACTGGAGCACCAGGGTCCGGGCGTGCTCCCCCGCCCCTCAGCCGACGCCGGAGTGGCCTCCTTCGACCGAACCAGCGAGCTCCGGCGACCCCTCCCCTGTAAAATCGCGACCAGGGACTGCATGCAACAATTTGACTCAAAGAAGGGGCATAACTGCAATGTCATAGACTCATATGAATAGTGCCTCGAGGGACCTATTTGTGGTGAATCGGGTGAAACTTTGAAAATACATAGTAAATCATAGGAAATTCCTAAAATAGCAAATGAAGACTTTTTGGAATCCTTGTGAAATTATATATGCAGTGGATCTATAATATATCATGTTTTAGTTTAGATTGTTAGCTGTAAAAATAGATCTATGCTTCTAGGTTTTCAATGCTAGTTCTATTTGTCATTTTCATAACTGCCAATGTATGGCTCCAAATGAAGTGAAATTTTTGTGGCATGCTACTCCTGGGATGTTTGATGTGTGGTAAAAATTTCATGAATTTTAGTTGTAGTATGAGTGAGTTATTGATTCATCTTGCTCTCACATGAATTCTTGCATTAGCCATTTATTTTTTTTATAGGGGTTGATATATATCTCCAAATGGTTTGAAATTTGTACAGTAAACTATTAGGAGCATATTTAGGCCACTGTAATTTTGGTAGAATTTATTGTGCACTTTTGATAGGTGTTCATAATTCCACCTAATTATCTAAATAAATTAAGAAAATGTATTAAAATAATTTATTTAGGAAAGGACACTATGTTTTCTGGTGTTCATTAGTCATGTGTAAAATGTTGGTAAAGTTAGTTTTGTCCAATTATATGTTTGCAACATAAGTTAATAATTATTTCTTGCAAATGAGATTTCTGGACAGATCTGGGAACTTAGCAAAGTTCTTCATGATAATGTGCTTTGTTGTGGAACTTATTTATACAAAAGTTGTAGATAATTTATGTATCTAGCTGCGGTTAAAATTTGGTGGCATTTGACCATATGGTTTAGCAACTACAGCTGTTCTAAGTTGGGTTCAGATTTATGTTGCTCTCTGTCCTTTCAGGACAGATTCTGTACCTTCTGTATTTCGACCTGGTAAATGTTAGAATCAGGTTTAGATGTTTATAAATGAAATGTGGAAAATTTCATAAGCTTTCTAGGATGTCTTCTTGCAAGTCATTTGGATTTATAGAACTTCAGATATGATTGATTTACTCAGCTACTGCATGTATGTCCAGAATTGTTGAAAATACATGATTGTTTGGTTACTTTGCTTGCGCATTGCTAAGTGTGATTCATGTCTTTGGTGATTAAGCTAGTACACCTGAGACTTTGTAAATCTTATGTCATGCTTGGTATTGCTTTCCTTGCTATTTTAGCATGTTTGTTTGTGTAAGGTTACTTAAGTAATGTGATGTGCTTGCGTGTCTTTACTATAACCTTATACTTGCCTTGATTAACGTGTGATGCATCATCTATTGCATTTTCTTGTATTCATGTACTTACATCTTGCATTTCATTTAGGTACGCTAGCTAAAACGCGTGAAAGATGTGGTGTTGGAGTCAAACCCGAAGATGATGTTTGGTGGACCTATCCCGAAGATAGAAGGACGGGACAAGTGCTAGAATGGGAGGTGCTCGCCAAGCGGGTTTCATTTGACATACTCTAACTTGAGTCAGACCCCAGGCAAGCCCCGGAGCATTATAAGCCTCCTACCTTCAAAGCAATTAATCATATTTATGTTATAAGTATTGTTGCATTAAGTGGTAGGAGTTGGTTGAAAACCTTGCTGCATTATATCATTCCTTGTCCAGATATATGAATCCCTGAATCCTACATAGACTAGGATCGAGTAGATGCTTAGCCCTGCTTTAAGCGGTAGAAGTCAAGTGATTTCCTGTCACCTGCGAGATGTAGGGATATTCATATATGGCACGGTTGGCTATATTTGCTATCGTGAAATGGAACCATGTGTTAATAAAATGAAATGAGACCGGGCGGGATGACGATAGTGAAGCAACAAGGCATGGAGGTCTTGGGTGTGGATCTATCCCCGTCTAAGTCGTTTAAGGACCGATTCGCTGTACGTCCTTGAGTCATGTTGAACGCAGTCTAACACTTAGTTGGCCGGATAAGTCGTTCCGACCGCGAAGCCGAGTAATATGGTTTAGGCCGGGAATCGAATGGTAGGTTGCTTCTTGGAGGAGAGAAAGGATGTGCTTGGGGACACTGGCGTGAGACCAAGGGGGGTTAGAGTCCCTATCACCTGGCAGAGTGTCGCCCTTGGGGTCGCGACATCATTCGGACCCGCGATTCCTGAATCATATGAAAAGGTGGCCTGTGCGACCCTGGCAGGGGTCTGCACGGTGAGTGTTAGAAATACCCCTCCAGCTGGATAGGAATTCGATTCGAATCGCCGTCGCTCCCGGTTAGTGAGCACTTGACTTGAGCAGCGGCAACGTAGATTCCATTAAATTGAACGGATGGTTAATTGGATAACGATGGAAAGGTTGCCTCAATTTATACCAACTATGGTTAATATTGTTTGCTCCTAATAAAGTGAGTGCTCTAGTACAGGTTCTAAAATAGATGACAGGTTAATGATAATTAACTTGATGCTTAAGCATTAATGATTACTTATTCATAATAAGCTTTTATGCAAAATGTTGTCAAGCTAGCCCAATTTATATCAGCCTTGCATGATCCTTGGTGTCACTTTATTTCTGGTTTCTGATGGGTAAGTCTAACTGAGTACCTTCTCGTACTCAGGGTTTTATCCCCACTTGTTGCAGGTTGTGTTGTATCATGGCGACTGCAAGAGTTGGTTGGCTCCTGCCGTAGAGGCGGAGTGTGATCACGTGCATGATCCTTCTGAGTTATCTTCTCTCTAATGCTTTTGTTGGAAGTCAACCTTAGTACTGGCATATATTTGAAATAAAGGTGTTGTTAGTTTCAAATTACTTTGCTTCCGCTACTTTTGAACTTAAGTTGTAATAACTTTGTTGAACTCCGATGTATATTTAATTACTTATGAAATGGTTGTAACATGTGACTTGTTATGTTGAATCACTACGATCTTGGCTTGTATGTTGGTTGGTTTGAAATCCCTCGTGAATTCATTGGACTACCGGAGTTATATGGGCTCAAGTGCGAGAATTTGATCACTTCGGTGATTGTTTTTGTACTTGTGCTCTTATAATTTGGACGGTTCTGTTACATTGCACATGGACTTGTTGGGGCCAACACAATACACTAGCATCGGTGGAAACAAATATGACTTTTTGATAGTGGATGACTATACTAGATACATTGGGCATTCTTTCTAGTGGATAAGACTAATGTGTTTGCAACATTCAAATCATTTGTCAAGGGCATTCACAATGAGTTTGAAACAACCTTCAAGAGAGTTAGAAATGACAATGATAGTGAGTTCAAGAACACAAGAATTGATGAGTTGTGTGATGGATTTGGAATTAGACATCAATTCTCGACCAAGTACACTCCACAATCAAATGGCCTTATTGAGAAGAATAATAGAACCTTGATTGATATGACAAGATCAATGATGAGTAAGTACAATATGAGTCAATCCTTTTGGGCTAAGCTATCAACACAGCTTGCTATTGTAGCATTTGCTTATATTATCACCCATTGAAAGAGAAGACACCATATGAGCTCTTGAATGGTAGAAAGCCCAACATTGCATATTTTTGGGTCTTTGGTTGCAAATGCTATATCTTGAAGAAAGGCACTAGATTGGGCAAGTTTGACAAGAAATATGATGAATGATTCTTGCTTGGATACTCAAGCTCTAGCAAAGCATATAGAGGTTGAAATTTGGCAAGTAGTACTCTTGAGGAAGTTCATGATGTTGAATTTGATGAAACTAAGGTTCCCAAGATGAGAATGAAAACTTGGAAGATGTTAGAGGCATTCAACTTTCAAATGCCTTGAAGAACATGGGTGTTGGTGAATTGAGGCCTAGGCAAGTGATTGATGAAGAATATAATTAAGTGCAAGTGCTCTCTAACTCAAATGTGCAAGTTGACACTAATCAAACAAGTTCAAATAGCTCATGATAATGTGCAAGATCAAGTAGCTAGCTCACCATCTCAACCAAATGAGCAAGTGCAAGCAATCATGTTCCAATACTTCAACCAACTCATATTGCAAGAGATCATCTATTCGACACTATAATTGGAGATATTTCTAGAGGTGTACAAATAAGATCAAGATTGGCTTCATTTTGTGAGCATTTCTCATTCGTGTCATCCATTAAACCAAAGAAGATAGATGAAGCGTTGTTATATGTTGATTGGGTCAATGCAATGCATGAAGAATTGAACAGCTTCACAAGAAATCAAGTATGGGAATTAGTTAAGAGGCCAAAGGGACACAATGTGATTAAAACCAAATGGGTCTTTCACAATAAGCAAGATCAACATGGGATAGTAATGAGGAACAAAACAAGATTGATAGCACAAGGTTACACTCAAGTTGAAGGTCTTGACTTTAGAGAAACATATGCCCTGGTTGCTAGATTGAAAGCAATTAGAATCTTGCCAGCCTATGCTTGTGCCCACAACATCAAGCTCTATCAAATGGATGTCAAGAATACATTTCTCAATGGCTACATCAATAAAGAAGTTTATGTTCAGCAACCTCCTAGTTTTAAAGATGACAAGAAACCCAACTATGTGTACAAATTGAGGAAGGCTTTGTATGGTTTGAAGCAAGCACCTAGAGCATGGTATGAGAGGTCGAGGGACTTCCAACTCTCAAAGAGATTCATGATGGGCAAGGTTGACACCACTCTTTTCACTAAGAAGATTGGCAATGACTTGTTTGTGTTGCAAATATATATAGATGACATTATATTTGGATCAACCAATCAAGACTTTGTGAAGAGTTTGGGAAGATGATGGCTAATGAGTGTGAGATGTCCATGATTGAAGAGTTGAGTTACTTCCTCGGTCTTCAAATCAAGCAATTAAAGAATAATACATTTATGAGTCAAGGCAAGTACATCAAAGAGATGCTCAAGAAGTTTGGCATGAATGAAGCAAAGCCAATTAGTACACCAATGGGAATAAATGACAATTTGGATAGTGATGCATGTGGCAACATGGTGGATCAAAAGTTGTATCGCTCTATGATTGAAAGCCACTCTATGTGACCGCATCAAGGTCGGATGTCATGTTTAGTGTGTGCATGTGTGCAAGATTTCAAGCTTCACCAAGAGAAAGTCATTTGAAGGCAACAAAGAGAATATTGAGGTACTTGAAGAATACACAAAATGTTGGCTTGTGGTATCCCAAAGGAGCAAAGTTTGAGTTAGTTGGATTATGCGGGAGGCAAAGTTGAAAGGGAGAGCACCTCGGGCACATGTCAATTGTTGGGAAGATCACTTGTTTCATGGTCATCAAAGAAGAAAAATAGTATTGCATTATCAACCGCCGAAGTCGAATACATATCTGCCGATAGTTGTTGTGCACAAATACTTTGGATGAACACCACCTTGAATGACTTTGGAATCAAGTTCAAGAAAGTGCCATTGCTATGTGACAATGAGAGTGTTATCAAGCTCATCAACAATCCGGTTCAACATGCAAGGACAAAGCACATTGATGTCTGCCACCATTTCATAAGAGATCATCAACAAAAAGGGAACATTTGCATTGAGAGTGTGGGCACCGAAGATTAACTTGCTGACATATTCACCAAGCCAATAGATGAGAAGAGGTTTTGCAAGATAAGAAATAAGTTGAACATATTAGATTTCTCAAATATGTGTTGATGCACCCTCCACTCATATGAAACGCCTCTCCTTCGAGAAACCAAGGTAAAAGTTGATTGGCATGCATACTTCTTTGCTAAGGTCATGTTTAGTGCATCTAGTCATTCCTCATATTTTATAGGCTCATTCGTGAAAATCAAATGAATTTGATGCTTATATGGTACCACTATTGCTTCTATGCTTGACTTGATCTAGTGGTAGCGTATGACATGTTTGTGGCCTTGTGAACCTAGTGTTTGATCTAGAAAATAAGCTATAAGTGTTTAACTCAACATGATCAAGATAACCCTTGAAATGAGGTGTGAAGAAGCTTGTCCTTGGATCAAACCGAGTTAAATATCTTTGGCAAGTGTTCCAGATTGGACCAAATTTGAGAAAATGATCCTTACCCCATTGATTGATATTGATAATCCTACCTATCTAAAATTGAACCTTTGTGGTCATTGATGACAAAGGGTGAGAAGTAATACACAAAGATAGTGAAAAGATGACATAGAGGGAGAAATATAAAAATAAGGGGATCAATTAAAATTTGAGCACACAAGTAGGGGGAGTAAGCTCATAAACTTGTATGTTGCATTTGAATGTGCATTACATATGTATGCTTGCATGGTACAAGTTTTAAATTAAAATTCCATGCTTGTGTGGTGTATGCAGTTGTAAGTTTGAATGATGAAATAAGAAACTAGCATGCATATGATAGTTAGATATGCCTTGGTTTTGTTATTTCAAGTGGTACTAGAGCCTTGCATATAATGTGATCTCACGAGGTATCTAGTGTTTGTGTTTTGTAAGAAATTCCAAGTGGTATCTAACTAGTAATGGTGCTAAGGATGGTATATTTGGTGCACTCCAATTGGTATTACGCTTCAAAGGTCCATCTCTTATACCTTAGTATCATTTGGTAGACATTGCCCTTCCACATTTTCTATCCATGCATATGTGCAAGCTTCAATCTAAACTCTTAGCACATATGTAGGGGGGGCTAATGCTACCAATTGGGGTTCATAAAATGTTAAAATGCTTGGGCAAGCAACATGGATTCAAGATTGATTTCAATTCATATCTTTGTGAAAGGGTTATCATCAATTACCAAAAGGGCAATGATAAGGTACAAACTTTACCTCTAAGGAGGTAATATCTCAAATCAATCTGAGCCATTGATTTTTCACATTTTATGAATTACTTAATAAAATAAAAATCCTAGAAAATAAAAATAAGACCTCCACATCCGCCTGATGATGAATTGATGGGAGGGAAATTCCTTTAATGACATGCATGCCGATTCCCCCACATGCATGCTAATGCCCCTAATCACATGCTAATCACATGTATAGACACGTTACCTATGCTAACACATGACTAACACACGTTGCCTGCACTTTAGACCTACACATACGTTACCTGCACTAACACACATTACCTAACACGTTAACATGTTACCCCTACTCATGTTACCACTACACACACGCACGCACGCTAACCACTACACAGTCTAACCACGTAGACACGCTAATAATCACATACACACATGCAATTCCTACCACATCAAGATCAATCAAGTGTATAAATTTACATACAAAATAATGGTAATCAAAATATATCAAGTACAAAGTTATAAAATAAAAAGATTTACTATATATGTCGGATCACACATGCATCAATCAAATTTAGAAAAAAGATTTATATCTAAAACTTTCTTATTTATCCTATTTTATAAAATAAAAAGTTAAATAAATATACATTTCATTTATTACCTCCTAGGAGGTAATAGTTGATCGTGACCATCAGATCAAAACCAAAAAGGGGAAGATTGAAAGCTCTAGTTTGGTTTTGGTGAATTAATGAAACCCTAAGTGCTAACATATTTGCTCTAGTGATCATGGGATAGGGATGCACATTCCAAGTGGTGGTGCAATTGGTGATGATCATGAAGGTAGTGTGGCCATGGTGATCAAGTGCTCAGACTTGAAAAAGAAGAAAGAGAAAAACAAAATGGGCTCAAGGCAAAGGTGAATTTGAGAGGACCATTTTGTTTTGATGATCAAGACACCAGGTGTGATCACATTTATGATAGATAGCTGTACTTTTAAGTGGGGTGAAACTTGTCGTGAAATACGGTTATTAAGTGCCACTAGACGTTCTAACTCATTGCATATGCATTTAGATTCTAGTGAGTGCTAACACCCTTGAAAATGTTTGTGAAAATATGCTAACACACGTGCACAAGGTGATACACTTGGTGGTTGGCACATTTGAGCAAGGTTGGTGAAGTTTGGGGTCAAAAGGAGAAGTCTCGATGTGACCGAACTCTGCCTTGGGCAGTGACCGGACACTAACCCCGTGTCCAGTCAGTGGCACACAGTGAAGGCCACCCATGGTCCTTTGACCAGACACTAAACAATAAAAGTGACCGGACGCATAGGGCCTGCGTTTGGTCAGGGGTGACGTACGCTGACGTATGCTTCGTTGCTGAGCCAGAGAGGACTTGACGTACGGGAGCGTCCGATCATGACTGAACGAATGTGTCCAGTCATTAGAAATCATCTCTGGAACCTTACTGGATATGACCTGACGCTGCATTGGCGCTGGGAGCATCGTGTCCGGTCACTCGATGTTGGTGTTGGCGCGCACATGTGCAGTCTATGCACCAGCGCATCTGGTCTCAACTAACGCCGTGTACAATCGTTACTTAGCCGCTCGGGCCAAGCGTTTTGACCGTTGGAATCACATGGACGATGTTGAACTAGAGGGGCACATGGACGGAGATCTGCGACTGGACGCTAGGGGGCCTACGTCCGATCACCCCGAGTTGGGCGGCCTGTTGAGCCAAATGGCTCTATTTCGTTGGAGCCTCTATGAAAGGTGTTTGGCTGGCTCTTGCTCACTCTCTTGGCCATTTTCTTTAACATAGCAACCTAGTGAGCTGAGCCAAAGCCCTTCCACTCATTTCCATCATGGATTCACTATCTTTGTGAGATTGGGAGTGAATCCAAGTGCATTAGTTGAGTGATTGCATCTAGAGGCACTTGGTGATTGTGTTTCGCTAAGGGATTCGCTTGTTTCTCTTAGTAGTTGCTGCCACCTAGACGGCTTGGTGCAGCGAGGATCATTGAGCGGAGGAAGGTGCTTGTCTCTGGCTCTGATCGTGGTGATTGTGAGGAGTTCTTGACCTTTTACTGGTGGAGAGCCAATAGGTACTTTAGTGGATTGCTCGTGGCTTGTGTGATCCTCATCTTGTGTTGGTTGTGCGACACCCGATTGGGGGTTAGGCGTGTGATGCCTATTAGCGCGTAAACCTCTAAGTGAGTGAATCGCCACAATGGGGACTAGCTTACCGGCACGCAAGTGAACCTCGGTGAAAAATCATTGTGTCTTCTTGTCACTGGGATTTCATTGGTATTTATTGTGATTGATTGATCATCTCTTGCCACGACGTTATAAACATCACTACCTCTATTGTATTTACATTCCTAGTGTAGCTAAGCTCTTTAGTGTAATTAATGTTAAGAGCTAGCTTGTGTCTTTGTCTAGTGGTTAGTGTGGCTCTTTAGTTAGTCTTTGAGAGCACACTAATTTAGTGGTAGTGACATAGCCTCTTGTGTGTAAAATAGAGATCATAGCAACTAGAATTGTGGATAGGAGGCTTTCATTTTAGAAGGCTAGTGCATCACTCGCTTCATTTCATAATTATCTAACCACTTGGCTTAAGTGTTGTTGTAGAAATTTTATAGGCTATGCACCCCCCCCTCTAGCCATTAGGACCTTTTCACTTTGATCGGCGGGTACCCACCAACGAGGGCTACTCCGACGAACTCCTCTCCCTCTCGCATCTCCTCACAGCCTTAGTCGAGCAGCTAGGGCACAACGACAAGCACAGCGACGGCCACGGCGGAACATGCAATTGGCGAGTTCTCCGGCTACGGGGATGGCACCAACAACTTTCCTATGACCTAGCGACTCTAACCGAGGTATAAGTTGGACGAATTATAGCTCGCTGTGAGCTCGACTACATCCATGGTGGCACGGTGGCGCACGACATGGTGGCGCAGTGGTGAATTCATCGCTCCGACAAGCAATCGACTAGCTGAGGCTCAGGTAGGCTCAAGGGAACTCACCACATCAAGCCAAGCTTGACAATTGAAGCGGAGGCGGCGTGGATGTGCCTACCGACGATGATGGCGGGCTCGGCGGTGAGCATGCGTTCTGGCCCATCCAACAAAGGAACAGATCAACAGTCAAGTCGTCGAGCAATGCAGAGCCACAGTAAGGATCAGAAGAGAAAAGGGCGCAAGGGCAACCGGAGGCGGCTAGCCATGGTGAGGTGGACACGGCGGTGATGGTGACGCGGCCACGACGGAAATGGCGCACGCGACCGATTTCGTTCGGCGAGGAGCTACGCAACGACAAGGCGGAGTTGTGGTCGTGAGCAATTGAGCGAAGGTGTTGTGGCGAGGATGAATTTTGCCGGTGAAGTGGAGAAGCGTGGCGGCGGTGGGAAAAGAGAGAGGGCACCGATAGCTCAGTCTAGTTAACAGCGAGGGCGAGGCGACTACGGTGCGCCAGCAGCTGCTTGCCGTGACATCGCAAAGCAGCTGCATGCCACGCACGCGCGAAGCAGTGAAACAGGGGTGGCGGCGACCACCGACGTTGAGCAGCCTGGCTGCTTGTTGTTGTGGTTGTTGTTCATGGTTGACAGCTCATCTTCTCCCCTCTTTTTCTCCATGAACCAAACAACAACTCGATCGATGCCCAAAACAAAAGTTGTTCAATTACACACCCTATCCAACATTGCTTACATGATCAACATCAAACTCCCACTCGATTGAGAGATCAAGGTTGAGGAACAAGGGTACATGGAAACTAAAACACTGATCAATTAGCACTGTCAGATAAGGGTTTGGTAAAATAGTTTCTAAGCTACTTTGGTGAATTAATTGGTGATTATTTATCAAACAAACCTTTCAACCACTAACACCATTGCAAAGTACAAACTTTGTACTAACAAATGGTAATTGAACAAATTTATTTATGAAATTCATTTTAATAAATCCTCCAAAAATGAATTCAAACACAAAATTCCATGACTTAGGCATAAATGTCTAAGTGTTGGATTTCAATCTGGAGTTCAATTTTGAAGTTCAAATTTTAATAGTTTGAATTCATACCCAACACTTGTCACTAGTGTAAAGTATACACTTTACACCTCAAAGTTTAATAGGGCATAAATTAAAGTATTTTAGTGAAATTCAAAAATAAAAGGTCACAAAGTACCTTGGAAGGATTTTTTGGTTTTAGCTCACACATCACACATATGCATTGCATAACTAACCAAATAACATTGATTTTAGTGAATGCAAGACTTGATTAGCTAATTTGCATGCTTACTAGCATGATGATAACATGATCAAGTTTTAGTGGTTGCTTAACACCAAGGGTGTTATAGCTCCTCCCCCTTACAGAAATCTCACCCCGAGATTACGAAACGCCTAAAACCTATGGTTAAGTAATGAAAAAGGAAATGTGCCAAACACATTTACAAACAAGGTTTCTATAAAAACAACAAGGGAGGTTACAACATTTACATCCATTACAAAAGAAAGGTTACAACTGCAGAGGAGTTAGCAACCTAAGTAGATGCAAGGAAATTCGGATGATTCTCCATCAGGTAATCCTCCGACTCCCAAGTAGCCTCCTCTTTTGAATGCTTATTCCATTGAACCTTATAGAACTTGATTGTTCTCTTTCAAGTAACTCGATCTTTCTGATCTAGGATTCTGACAGGATATTCTACATAAGTTAAATCTGGTTAAAGTTCAACTCCTTCAATCTCAATGGCCTGTTCTAGCACTCGAAGACACTTCTTCAACTGAGATATATGAAACACATTATGCATGGCTGATAAATGTTCAGGTAACTTCAGACAATATGCTACCGGTCCACTGCTCTATAATTTGAAAAGGACTAATGTAGCGAGGTGCTAATTTTCCCCAAACTCCAAAATGGTTAACTCCTTTCGTAGGTGAGACTTTCAGATAGACATGATCCCCCACTTTGAACACTAATGGTCAGCGTCTCATGTCAGCATAACTCTTTTGACGAGACTAGGCTGCTTTCATATTTGCTTGGATAAGTTGGACCTTTTCTTTCGCTTCTTTCACCATGTCTACTCCAAAGAACCATCTTTCTTCTGGTTCTGACCAATTCAGTGGAGTTCTACACCTAAGAGCTTCGAAAGGTGCCATCTTAATGCTTTCTTGATAACTGTTATTGTAAGAGAATTCCACCAAAGGTAAACATTCATCCCACTTAGCTAAATAAGTGATAACACAAGATCTTAACATGTCCTCCAGAATTTAATTGACTCTTTCAGTTTGTCCTCCTATTTGAGGATGAAAAGCTGAACTGTGGATAAGTTTAGTACCCATGGATTTATGTAGCTCTTTCTAGAATTTGGAAACAAAATGTGTACCTCTATCTGAAATAATAGTTTTTGGTATCCCATAAAGACTCAGAATTCGATCGACATATAACTTGGCATATGTTGCTGTGGGATATAACACTTTAATTGGTAACAAGTGTGCTATCTTAGTAAGACGATCAACAATGACCCAAATAGAATCAAACCCTTTAGATGTCTTGGGTAGACCGACAATAAAGTCCATACTTATGTCATCCCATTTCCAAGATGGAATAGGTAATGACTGTAATGGTCCAGTGGTTTTTAGATGGACAGCCTTCACTCGTTGACAAGTATCACACTTAGCAACATAGCAAGCGATCTCTATCTTCATTTTGGTCCACTAGAACCTTTGTTTCAGATCCTGAAACATCTTATTACTCTCTCGATGAATAGAGAATCTGGACAAGTGAGCTCCATTGAGGATTTGTTGATGTAACTCAGAAACTTTCGGCACTACCAGGCGATTCTTGAACCAAATAACTCCTTCATCATTGACATGAAAACACGGGGCCTTTTCAGTCACAACTCTCTCTCTGATATGAGCTATTCCTTTATTTTCTTTCTGAGCAGCAACAATCTAACTCTGAATAGTAGATTCAACTGTAATATTTGCTAAAGTCCCTTGTGAAACGATCTCTAGATTCAACTTTTCCATTTCTTGACACAAAGTACTACCAAATGGCCTTGTTGTAAGACAGTTGCAATGAGACTTACGACTAAGAGCATCTGCAACAACATTGGCTTTACCCAGATGATAATGCACTTCTAAATCATAATCGTTGAACAATTCTAACCATCTTCTCTAACACATGTTCAATTCATATTGGGTATACTTCAAAGTCTTGTGATCAGTATATATATGACAAATACTACCCAATAGATAGTGACGCCAGATCTTGAGTGCATGAACCACAACAGCTAACTCCAAATCATGAGTAGGATAATGCTCTTCATGCCGCTTGAGTTGTCTAGAAGCATAAGCAATAACTCGGCCTTCTTGCATCAGTACACACCCAATACCAATACCTGAAGCATCACAATACACATCAAACGACTTCTCAATGTCCGGTTGAGCTAGAACATAGCGGTGGTTAGAAGCCTTTTCAGGGTACATGATCAACATCAAACTTCCATTGGATTGAGAGATCAAGGTTGAGGAACAAGGGTATATGGAAATTGAAACACTGATCAATCAGCACTATCAGATTAGGGTTTGGCAAAATAGTTACTAAGCTACTTTGGTGAATTAATTGGTGATTATTTATCAAACAAACCTTTCAACCACTAACACCATTGCAATGTACAAATTTTGTACTAACAAATGGTGCCAATGTTTGAACAAATTTATTTATGAAATTCATTTTAATAAATCCTCCAAAAATGAATTCAAACATTGAATTCCATGACTTAGGCATAAATGTCTAAGTGTTGGATTTCAATCCGGAGTTCAATTTTGAAGTTCAAATTTTAATGGTTTGAACTTGAATTCATACCCAACACTTGTCACTAGTGTAAAGTACACACTTTACACCTCAAAGTTTAATAGGGCATAAATTAAAGTATTTTAGTGAAATTCAAAAATAAAAGGTCACAAAGTACCTTTGAAGGATTTTTGGTTTTTTGCTCACACATCACACATATGCATTGCATAACTAACCAAATAATATTAATTTTAGTGAATGCAAGACTTGATTACCTAATTTGCATGCTTACTATGCATGATGATGACATGATTAAGTTTTAGTGGTTGCTTAACACCAGGGGTGTTACAGGTTCGTATGTGTGTGTATAGGAAAGGAGATTCTGCAAGCGCACAGAACTATCGTATAGCACTTCGCTTGGTGAGAACCAAGTGTCAAATTTATATTTTCCCAAAGGAAGGCGGATGAGTGTGTTTGGGAACTATGGATAGATGGGCTAGGTAGGTGTGTTTAGCAACACAAGCATATAAATCGATATTTTTGTCCGGCCGCTAGGGCAAGGCTCATGGCAATTTTACGCATAGGCTCTCAAACTTTCTATAAATTAGACTACATTACTCAATGATCAATTGTGTGCCATTGACTTTGGCTTTAACAAAACTGTAATCATAGTTACTTCGAAGAGCAAATTAAATAAGCCTTTGGCTGATGCCATAGTCAAAATTATATAGGTTCGTAGCAAATGTGTAGTGTTGACTACAATAGAAAAATAATGATGTAATATAAAACTCCAAGACTTTGCGGAGAAATAATGCATGCATGTTGTCTTTGACCTTTTCTCCCATTGCAACGCATGGACACTTTTGCTAGTATATGATAAAATGCAAGATCACTTGTATCCATCTGTCTCCAATCTGGTTTTATTCCTACCTACCGCGTCATGGGGATTCCAATGGATAGTGCAAGATGATGACCACAATGATGGAGGCTGAGTCGTAGCTGTGGGAAGCGGCACGGCACAGAGAAACCAGGGTGTTGTCGATGTTGTTGGAAGGGGCAACATGAGCTAGGAGATGAAGCTGGCGTTGAACGGGGAGGAAAAGGATAGCTTCTTTTTTTTGCTGAGTGGATTAGGAAAACCTAGTAGAAATCTAATGGCCTAAAATTATTGAGCTTTATGTAAACTTGTTCGCAATTTGAATGAGCCATTTTAGTAGGCAAATGGATTCATTTCAAAGAGCTCTATGCAACTAGTACCTGATCATCCATACGTCTCATGCAGTGGCGGATCTAGGAAAATTTTTAGGAGGGGCCGAATAAAAGCGCTACAGCAATATAGCTCCACTGTGATCCCCCACGAAAGTCAAATTTAATAGTTTGGAGTGATCTTATATTAAAATATCAATGAATGATGAAAATCACAAAATACATCATGGAAAAAAAAAAGATGTGGTTTATAACCCTACTGAAAGGCCAAATTACGAAAATAATAGACAACGCGTGACGATGTCAGCCATTATTCATCTGAAGAAGCAATCTACACACATAGACATAATTGATTAGTCAAACATATATGTACCACTACTTTTTTAGGCAATAACATACGGCGTTTTTTCATCTCTTGAAACCGCTTTTTGATCTTTTCATTATCAATCTTTCTAAATATCTCCTTCTCAGTATAGCATATTATCAAGTCATTGAGTCATTCATCACCCATTTTACTATGCAAATCTATCTTTATAATGGACATGGCTGAAAATATCCTCTCAACTGAAGCCGTTGCCACCGGTAGTATTAAGGTTAGCTCAATGAGACGATAAACCAATTTACTTGACCATAATTTCAGCAACTTTTCCATGTTCAGTGCATCTAAGAAAATATGGAGTTCTTCTAGCACGATTGACAAATTCTCTAAGTTGATTTGGTAAAACAGTAAGGTCACTAATATCAAAATCCTCAGCATAAATTTCAGCAAGCATTACAAGTTTGTCCACATCAAAATTAGAGAAGGAGTTCCTTAGGTTAAAAGAAGCCATGCATACTAATAACTCTGAACTAATTTTACTAAATCGATGATTCATCTCAGTCAAGATGGCATCAATGGCAACAAAAAAAAATCTCAACATCATAGTAATGCATGTTTGTTACCTTTTGCTTTCTACATCTAGATGTCCCCCTAACATTTATTTTCTTATCCATATCTGGTACTTCAATCTCATTCTTCTCACATAATATTTTCACTTTTCTGAGTAATGGCACCCATCCATTGTTCCTCATATCCTGCAAGCCATCTTTTACATCAGTGATCAGATGCATTGCTTCAACTATGTCTTGATTCTTCCTTTGCAATGCATGTGACAAAATATCTGTCATGCTTAATAATTCTATCATCAAATGCAGGATGAAGACAAAATCAAAGCTCTCCATTTTTCCAATTAAACCTAAAGCTCCACCATTATATGTTGGTTTAATGGAATCTTTCTTCACTACCTCAAGGACATCTATGATAGCCTCCCATATAACCAAAATGAGAAGCAAAGTTTTAAAATGTGAACCCCATCTAGTATCTCCCAGCCTAGCTAGGCTACTTTCCTGGTTCAAACCTCTTCCAGTCATAATCTCACCATTATCAATCTCTTCAAGCAGCACGTCATGATGCTTTGCAAGCAAGGCATCCTTTCTCATACAAGATGCACCCATGTTACTGACTATTAAAGAAACATAGTTAAAAAAATCTGCAATGTCTGTACTAGATGTTGAAACTGTACAACCACTAGTTGCAATTGATGGGCAAAACAATGCACATAGAAAGCATAAGGATTTTCATCACGAATCAATTTCTGCACCCCATTAAATTCACCTCTCATATTAGAAGCACCATCGTACCCTTGCCCATAAAGCATAGAGATTGACAAATTGTGACTTGAAAGCATACCGACCAAAGCTTCTTTCAATGCAATAGTTGCACAACTCTCAACATGCTGAAGTCCAAGAAATCTCTCCATCACTTTCCCTTTATTATTCACAAACCTGCACGCCACATTTTGTTATGTGTTAGTATAAATGTATAATTGTAGAAATAGAGGTAAAAATCTAGGCAAGAAAATGCAAGTATCGACTACTAACCTTAGAATCACCGCCATTTGCTCCTTTATTGATACATCTCGAGACTCCTCAATAAGCACCGAGAATTTTCTTCCTCGAATCTCATCCTTAATGACAGCTGTGACTTCCTCTGCACAAACTTTTGTAAGGTCCTTCTCTATATAATGTGATAACATCTGGCAATTTTTAGAACCTTTTTCATAGAGAAAATTACTCCTATGGCCCTCTTAAAATTCATATCTACTTTTTTAACCCTAAAAATTTCAAACTTACGGATTTGGCCTCTGATCCAAATTTTGATTCCTTGTCCGGCCTTCCCGTCGGTTCTGTTTGAGGGCACGGTGAAGTCCCACAGTACACTAGCACGAAATGACACAATTACCCTTCTCTCTATCTAGTGTCTCTTCTATCCAGTAACACGCACAAATCTAGATCGAGTAAAAAACACCGATGGAGGGGGAGTCGGCACCGGCGGACGAGCCTCCAGCAGCTTGCGTGGCGGCGGCGGAGGCCATCCCGCACGCCCCTGCCCCCATGCGGACCGAGCCATCCCGCTCGCCTCTGCGGACCGGCGCGCGAGCGGCTCGGCGCTTCCCGGCGATGGGGCAGGCGCGGGATCAGCGCTCCCCCGTGGCGGCTGGACAGGCGCCGGCGGACGAGCCTCCAGCAACTTGCGAGGCGGCGGCGGAGGCCATCCCGCACGCCCCTGCCCCCATGTGGACCGGGCCATCCCGCTCGCCTCTGCGGACCGGCGCGCGAGCGGCTCGACGCTTCCCGGCGGCGGGGTAGGCACGGGATCAGCGCTCCCCTGCGGCGGCTGGACAGGCGCCAACGGACGAGGCTCCCGCGGTTTGCGAGGCGGCGGCGGAGGCTGTCCCGCGCGTCCCTGCGCCCATGCGGATGGAGCCCTCCCGCTTGCCCCTACGGACCGGCACAACGGGTGTGCGAGTGGGTCGGCGCTCCCCGGTGGCGCCTAGGCTGGCGCGGGGTCGGCGGTCCACGGTGGCGGCTCGGCCAGGCAGAGAGAGGAGCGGCCCCGCGCTCCCCGGTGGCAGCCAGGACGGGGCCTGACCTGCGCGCCCTGGCGCCGGCTGCCCCGCGCGGCTCGGCAGCGGTGGCCGAGCTCCCGAGCGGCCATGCGGGAGCAGATGCAAGAGCTGGCCGAAAGGACGTGGACGCGGGAGGTGCTGCGCGCGTCGAGCTTCCTAGGCCTGCTTCGTGTGCCCAGGTTGCCGTGTCTGGTGGCCATGGTGTGGATGAAGAAGACAGCCATGTATCTGGGACTGATTCGCTCGAAGGGTGAGTCTAAATTTTTGTCATTTGCAGTATTAAACATTGATAGAGTTATATCCATCGTGAGAGAGTAGTAGACTTAGTGTAGCTATGTCCGTGAAGCCACTCTAAAGAAGCGATTGATAGAGTTCGAAAATACAGGTTCTGGCAGCTTAACGGTATGCTTCTTTCTTCGATGGAATTTCCAAATTTGAATAACCTAAAATTTATAACATCCAATAGAAATTCTTTGTGATATTGTGCAATTATTCTTTTCACACTGGCAGTTAACTCCTCCAGTGCTGTTCTCATGAGAACAAGAGTCTTCTGTTTGTAAGCTGCCGAACAAGAGCCTAAGGAGACTCTGAATTCTTAGGTTTATTTATTATGCTAGATTACAATCAATCTTCTGAACTCTATTAGAGACGTTGCTAACATCCTGGATAGCAAGCTTGCTGCAGCCATTATTCTGCCATGTGGTTTTGATTTTTCATTTAAATTCATAATTTTTAATGGTAAGTTCATAATTTTAGTTTGGCCATTACCTGGCTTTATCCCTTTCATTCAAGAGAAAGTTCTCATCATCAGTTTGAATTAAGAAAACAGATTGTATTGCAATGCTCTTGGGTTGGCATTCATTGTGGATTTGAAACCCTTATCATGGTGTAATACACAAGTACCAACCTTGGCAGGCAATAATACTGAACCCCCTATCAAGAACACATTGATTATTTCTGTTGTCATTCTTAATGTACGTTATCGCCAAAAATCAAGTTTGCAGTACTTATATTTGATTGTTTCGACTAATAGGTTCGATCCGGATACAAGTTTCTTGCTGAAAATTAAATTATTGGGGAACCCAAAGAGACGTAGAAAGTATATGAAATGTTTTAGTCTTGAGATGACTGGATTCAGATTTAACCAATTATGATGATCTTGTTGGATCAGTGGTAAATAAGTATCCACCAGGTCATATGGAAGTTGTCCATGTTCAATATTATGATGAAGTTTTAAAAATCTTCCCAGAAACTATTTTCATGTTGTCTTGCACATTTTCATGTCTAGATCCAGACGTCATCACCATTCCGGATAAAGAAACTATTTGCAACTCTGAATTTTTCACTGATCATATTTTATTTGCTAATAATCATTGCTGCCCTATGTTCACATCTGTAGGTCAAGGAGTGGCTCCGATCAACCAGAGGCACTTTCCATTGATTTCCCTGCCCACAAAGATCAACCTGGGAAGGCCAAGGCTAAAAAGAGAGTTACATTCAAAACGAAAAAGAAAGAGCTTGGCAAAGAGAAGGTAAAGAAGCCACAGGTGATACTTGACAGCCCCGCAATGGGCACACGAAGCAAAGCTTCTCAGCCTGTTAGCCCGGCAATGAGTACAAGAAGTAAAAGAAGGCTCAGCCTATGATATGTCATGTGTGTAGCACTAGCTTGTGTATGTGACAACTAATCTAGATGCCCAGTATGTGTGAACTGAATTTTTTAAATCTGTGCTTATGCTGTGCCATAGGAGTAATTTTCTCAAAATTATGTGCCAAGTGAAAATTATGCTAAAAAATGGAACATATTCAATTTACAAGCACCTTTAGACCGTACAGTACACAATATGAACTGTAAAATATATAAAAACCAAATCTAAACTATGAAAAACGATGTTTTAGCATCCAGGGGTAAAATTGACTTTTTGCCTCCCATCTAACACCGTTAGATGGTCAGATTGACGGAAAGGTCAAATAAGGAAACGAAAGTTGGATTAGAGGCCAAATAGGTAAGTTCGAAATTTTCAGGGCTAAGTAGGGATGAGTTTTAAAAGGGCCATACGAGTAATTTTCTCTTTTTCATATGCCTCCTTCACTACGTCAACCTTATCTTTATACCATTCAACCATCTCTCTATATTTACCCTTGTTGAGGGAAGAAGTCTCATCATGTCCACGGAAAGCATCCCCTTGCGACATGAGAAATCTTGCAACATCTAAAGAAGATGTCAAACGAATCTCATATCATTTTTCTTCCACATTGCTTACTTCAACTAATTTTCTACCCACATTTGTCCTTTAGTTCATAAAGTCATCAAATTTTAGCCTAGCCTCTACATGAGTCTTGCAAACATTGTGCTTGCTTAAAGTATCCTTAGTCTTTTTCCAATTCACATAACCTAGATGTGCGAACTCCCAAATTTTTCAGGCTTTGTTGAATTAAAGAAGAGATAACAATATAAGCAATAAGCTGCATCCTTGGACTCACTATACTCTAGCCAATCAAATTCATCAAACCATGTCTTTTGAAATGATCTCCATTCACCACTCATCCAATTACGAGGAAATTGAAATTCATAAGGTTGAGTTGGACCACTCAAAGTATATGCTCTCTTTACTTGGTCTCTAATCTCAGGTTCGTAATCATCAATTGGTTTGTGATTTCTAGGGTCCGCAATCATATTCGACTGACTAAACTCTAGTCTAGGTTTCTTTGGTTGACTTGTGCTCTCATTAGTACGTGGAGTTGAACCACTATCAGTACTGCTCTCAAAGTAATTGCGCAGAGTTCTTTTCACATTCTAAGATCTGAAATTCCAATCACATATTCACATTATCAATTCAAACATTCAATCACAGCAGGGGGACAAATAATGATTTAATTTAAGTTTGGTTCACCCAATGAATCATTGAATCACCTTGCTCTGCTTCCTTCAGTGCTTGCTGCTCGGCTGCTCCTGCTCGGTGGACTGCTTGGCTGCTGGCGCCTGGCTCTGGCTGCAGCATGCCTCGCCGTCGCCCCTTCGCCCTTGCGGTCGCGCCGGCATCCCCCTCGGGCTGCGGCCCCTCCCCACGCGGCGCCCGACAGCGCCCGGCCGCCGGCTGCCTCAATCCCGCTAGCCGCTTGCCCACCAGAAACCGCGCTGCCGCCAGCCGCTCGCCCACCGCCTCGCCTGGCCGCCTAGCCGCCTGCATCTCGCCCTCACCTCCTCGCGCCGCGCCTTCTTTCCCCGCCGCCGCGACCCGCGAGCGAGACGCCGAGAGGGGATGGGGAACGGGTGCCGACTACCTAGATGCCTGGACAGTGGATGGATAGGTTTTTTTACTTTCTTTGGGCCTTGCCTTCTTGGGCCTCGACAGGGGGAGTGACCGAGTGGCCCATAATCATGTTGATGGCCCAGCTCACGAAGAAAGGTCGTCTTCTACCTCCAGCTGCATCTCAGCCCCTCCTACACTAGGAAACTTTGCCTAAAAATTCATGGGGGGCTCCGTAGGGGGGCTCGAGCCACCCCTTATCTTTTTCCTACACCCTCCACCGACTTCCCGTCCGATCCCCACCAGCTGCCGAATTCCTAGGACTATACGAAGTTCCTTACTATCTCAAAGCTGCATTGGGAGTCACGTTTTCAAAATGAATATCACATTTGTTTGATAATAACTAGAAACTTACTTGCAGCCATAAATAGTGATATCTTTGCATTAACCTTATCTCCAAAATAAACTTTGATTAATGTTATTCTACAAAATATTTACAAAATACATCAACAGTATAGTTTTATGCAACTAAGCTTCAAAACAAATTAAATCTACCGTGTCTTTAAATATCTGAACTCGACAAATGAACAATATTATGCAAACCAAAGCTTGAAGTTATTGAATTAAGACGACCACAAATGTCAGTGTCATTTCTAGTTGTGGTATGCTATCTAACTGAATCCATGTTTAAAAGATGCTCCAGTTTCTTTATGGCGCTTCAGTTAATGTACGCTTCTAAAAAAAGAAAAAATGAAAGGTTTCAACGGAGCATATTGCGCATGCCGATCTCCATGCCCTGCAACCCATCCACTGGTTCCTAGCCCTATCCGCCTTCGTATCAGCAGCCGCACTTAGCTATTATTATCTCCTGAACCACTCCCACGATGTATACCTTGTTGATTATGCTTGTTTCAAGCCGAATTTCCTCTACCGTTGTCCCAGTTCCACCTTCAACGAGCACATGCACTTCATGCCATTCCTTGAAGACCGCACCAAACACTTCATCACACGTGTGGCAGAGCACTCAGGACTCGGCGATGAGACCTGCCTCCCCATGCCTTCTTCTATATGCCTCCAATCTACAGTTTGAGGGAAGCCCGAAGTGAGGCTGAGTTGGTCGTTTTCTCGACAATTGATGACCTTTTCAGCAAGTCATCAATCAAACCAAGTGCAATTGATATACTGATAGTCAACTGCTACGTGTTCACCCCAACACCTGCCTTGTTCGTTTGAGCTTATCAGCGGAATCAGCAGCCATCTGTTTTTCTCTCACAACAAACCAGCGAACAGTACTTTCAGCCACAATAAAACCAGCGAAACGAACAGGCTGACCATCCTTCAGTGACATGATCATAAACAGATACAAGCTTCGTAGTGATATCTATAGCGTGCACCTCTCCGGGATGGGGTGCAGTGCAGGACTCATATCGGTGGGACTAGCCAAGAACCTTTTGCAGAGCACACCACATGGCAGATATGCATTGGTAGTGTCTACGGAGACGATATCAAACCTGATGTACAAGGGGAAGAAACGAGAGATGCATTTGCCCAGTGTCCTATTCCGCATGGGTGGGGCTGCTGTATTGCTATCGAATTCTAGGAACAATAAGCAGGCACGATACCGGCTCAGCCACCTCACTCGAATGATTACTACCTCCAGCGAAAGTGCTCACCAGTGTGTGAAGCTAGACGAAGATGAGGAGGGAAACATGGGAATCAACCTATCCAAGGACATCATTGCTGTTTCTGGTGAGGCGTTGAAGACAGGTATCAGCTCCATTGGCCCCCTTATCCTCCCAGCCACGGAGAAGCTACTGTTTCTGCTTTCCTGCATGGCACGGAAGGTTCTCAATGACAGGATAAAACTGTATGTCCCAAACTTCTGCACGGCCGTAGAACACTTCTGCATCCATCCTAGCGGACCAGCAGTGATCGATGCAGTCCAAAATAACCTCCGTATCTCCGACACGCATGTCGAGCCATCACGGATGACACTGCATCGATTTGGGAACACATCCAGCAGATCTTTGTGGTACGAGCTAGCATAGTGCAACATCGCTGTATGGGAGTGTATCCAGCAACCCCACCTTGCTGATGGACCATGGGCCAAGTGCATCCATCAGTATCCAATAAACCATTGCCCAAACTAAGAGCAACACATGAGCTGAAGCCTTTGCGGTCGATGAAGGGAATAGATGTTAATGGTTATACTACATAGAACTAATAAAAATAGTTATATTAATTTCTATGTTTCCCTTTTGGTCCTGTTCATCTGGCTTATAATCCGTCTTATTCAGCTTGTTTTTTCAGCCGGAATAGTATTTTTGACTCACAAAAAATCAGCCAACAGTGTTTTTCAGCCGGCTTATAATTCCAGCCGAACGGCTCCTTTGTTCATTTTCTGACACAATAAACATGCAGACACTCAACCGTCTCTATTTAGTGTACTTCATCTATCCTAAATTATAAGACGTTTTGGCTTTTTTTTAGATATACAATGTTTCCTATCTACTTAGATATATACTATGTCTAGATACATAGTTAAAGCAATATATCTAGAAAAACCAAAAAGTCTTATAATTTGGAACGGAGAGAGTAATAAACTTATCAAATAATGATCTGTATGTTTTTCATCCATATATATATAGTTTTTTTTCCTTTGTTGGCACCTCCATGTATAATCAGTATGCACTTAGTTGAAACCTTAGTTTAGGTGGCTCATGTGTTGCATCCCATGTCTCATGACATCATGAATCTAGATTTTATTTTTCGAATTTTGATATTATTAGTTGCTACAATTTTGTATATATGCTTAACTTAAGTTGAAACTATTGTACTTATTATACCTTTAGTTAATTCTACTTTTGCGTTTTATTAAAAAATAAGTTGCAATTGCTTAATACACTCTTAAGTACTATAATGATATAAATGGTCATCTAAACATGCATCTTGTCGCTTAAGATCAGAGATAGAGCTTGAAGTGGGATCTAGGATGGATGTAACGATGCTAACCTTAAAAGGACATAAATATTTAAGTTTTGTAATTGCTTTTTACTTTAAAGGAATCTCAAAAAACATGAAGGTATTACCAACTTTGGTCTTACTAACCTCCCCAATTCGATTCTCGAGATGTTCAAATTTTCTTATCAAATTAAAAATTTATATGGGTAGTGATATTGCTTTATTATAAAAAGTAGAGTTCTTATACAATTATAAGATCAGTATAATCTGTCAAACATTTCACTCAAAATGTATTAACTTATCTAAAGTAATAATTTTTATAAAATATATGTCATGGATATTATAAAAACAACTCGAATACAGACAACATATTATAATACCCTTGAACTCGAATACCATACAACATATCTCTCTTAACTTTTAAAATCAGACAAAATTGCCGTTCAAAATGATTTGGAGTGGTTTGATAAACTAACATTAATATATGCATGTATTATTGGAGTAGTAGGCAAGCACAAAGACCAAAAGAGGTATGAATGAGCTGTAACACCCTCGGTGTTACCGCGCAAAATAACTCACCAAAGCATGTCATGAGCATCATGTCTAAGTGATTTTGCATGTGTTGAAGAGCGTAGAACCATTTTAGTAACTTAAAATAACTAATAAAAATGTTAAATGGAAGTTGACGCAATAGTCCTTGTTATATCACTTAAGGTTGAAAACTAAATTTTATTGAACAAAAATACTATAGGACATATATGTGAACCATAAATAAAGTTGAAGTGCGAACTTTGTAGATGATAATGCAACGTTCGTCTTAGCGAGGTGTTATTGCTAGCTGATAGTTCCAGTAGTTCAAAGATTGAACTTGCAACGAAAATCTACCCAAGAGTGAAAACAGTTTGACGAGGCCGTGTTCATGAATTTATTCTACAAGAATTTGTTAATAACTTGTGATGTGTTTTAGCTCATGTCGATAGCCTGATGAACCTCGTGTAGTATGGTTTAGGTGGTCGAGCTCCGTTTGCTGCGAGCTGTTTTTTCGCGTGCTTTAAATTTCGTGCACTGCACGTGTCCGGGTTTGCTCGCTGGCCGGGCGCGATCACCGCTTGCGGCCGTCCCGCGCGACGTCTGGCCCTGCTCTGCCGCGGTATCGCGAGTGGCCGGCCGAGCCGCCTCGGCCTGGCCATGGCTGGTCGCTGCTGCGTGTGCCCGCTGCAGCTGCTGCCCTCCCTCTACTCGCGTGGTGTCGTGGCTGCTGCCATGGCCGTCTCGCGTCACGTCCGCTGCCGCGCCACTGCTACTGCCGACTCCCTGTGGTTGCATGTGTGTGCCCCTGTCCGCGCTGCCCCACTGCCTCCCTCCCTACCCCGCGCACGGTGACGCGGCTGCTGCCAAGTCAACCCGCATCGCGTCTGTGTCCCGGCCCCAGTGCCGCTACCGGGCGATCGCTGGTGGCACGCGCACGCCACGCAATTCCACCGCCTGCTCGCGCACATCGTGGCATGTCTCCAGCGCACGCGCCTTCCCGTCTGTAAGGTCCAAATGGCTAAAGGAGGGGTGAATAGTCTATTTAAAAATCTACAAGCTTCACTAAACAACCACGTTAGTATAAAAGATGGCTAAGCTAATTCTAGCACTAGCTCAACTACACTATGCAAGCCACCTATATAATTCTAGTGAAGCAAGGCTATGATCTCTAATACACACCAACAATACTAAGTCACTAAGGTACTTACTCCTATGTGATAAAAGATACACTAAGATTAGTACAAGAAAGTAAAGAGCAAGTGACTTGATTCTTATACCAACGATATAGAGAAGTAATGCACTCGAAGAATCAATCACAATAGAAATCCTTGGCAAAGAGATGACACAAGATTTTTACCGAGGTTCACTTGCTTCCCGGCAAGCTACTCCTCGTTGTGGCGATACACTCACTTCTCGGTTCGCGAGCTAATCGACTATCAAGAGTCGAGCCCTCGGCGGGCGCCGCACAACCGCACACAAGATAGGGATCCTCCAAGCCACGAGCTCCACTAGAGTATCCAATTTGCGAACTCCCACGGGGAAGGATCAAGAACCCCTTACAACACTTGGTGAGGGCTCCAACAATCTTCAATTGTGAGCTCAATCACCTCCGCTACTCCAAGCCGTCTACCGTGTCGGAAAACACGGAAGAGTAATAAGAAATCCGCAGCAACTCGAAGATCAAGTGCCTCTAAAATACAACTCTCAAGCAATGCACTTGAATCTCACTCAATCTCACTCAAGATGTGCAACAAAGCAAAGAGATGAGTGGAGGGGTTATTCTCTAGATCAAAGGATGTCTCTAGGTCTCAAAATGTACAAGAGTTGCCTTCAAACCCCTGACATCTTCTATTTATAGCGAAGGGGTACGCAGCTAACCGTTACCGGATGACGCAGTGAAAAATGTACTGATCGGACGCACCGGTCAGGGTGACCGGACGCGTCCGGTCACTACAGGACAAAGCGTGAACAGTGCGTGTCAGAAGTTACCGTTGCTGTGACCGGACGTGCTCTAGCGTTTGATCGGACGCGCTGCACCTAGCGTCCGGTCGGAGTCCAGTAAGCTCCCACCGCGACCGGACGCGTCCGATCGCACGCGACCGGACGCGTCCGATCGCACGTGACCGGACGCGCCGCGTGTCTGGTTAGCTCTACGACCAACTGTGCCCCTCTGGGTGCCTGACCGGACGCTCCGATTCCGTGAGGGACCGGACACGCCGGTTAGAAACCCTAACACTCACACGCCTGACAACTACTGAGAACTGACCGGACGCGTCTGGTGCAGCGTCCGGTCACCACAGTGACCGCCGTTCGCCTCCGTTTCTTTTTCGACTTCCGGCGCAGTAGAAAATAGGCATTTCACTTCCCCAAAAAGCGCCGAATCCCGCCTCGCAAGCTCGACGGGAGGGAGAGAGGAACCCAAACCCCTCTTTACCACTTAAACTCCACCGCCTTCGCAAACTTTACTAACACCACCAAGTGTACACCACCATGTGCATGTGTGTTAGCATTTCACAATCATTTTTCAAGGCGTTATGTTAGCTCTCTACTAGATCCTAATGCATATGCTCAAGACATTGATCTAGTGGCACTTGATTTCCAAGCTAACCGTGATTGCCCCTCTTGATAGTCGGCTATGTATCCTAAACTCGATCAATCACTTCTCTACTCATCTTAGACCGGCAAAAGGAAAATCCTATGGTTATACCTTTGCCTTGCGCTCTTAGATCCTTCTCCTCCACTTGATCATCATGTCCTTCATTTTATGTGCATCTCCACCATGATCATCATTTCATGTCCATGCAACATCTCTTTGTGATCTTGTGGCCACCACTCCTTGCCACATACACCTTCATCACATGTGTTGCTTATGCCTAACTCAAAACACTTAACATATGGCATTAGCAACTTGGTGTCATTAATTACGAAAACCAAACTTGGGCTTTCACCGTCCGCACCGACCCTAGCTAGAGAGATGAGGTGACCCAAGCGCTAACTGCCTCTCTTCTCCCCTTGTCTCCTCTATCAGCAATGGTCGTTGGGGACCGCCTCTTGTGCTTCCGCTGAGTGGGTCTGCTAGCACTAAATTTCTAGCACCCATGACCTCGCATTGGAGTTAGCCAACTGGCCAACCCCACCTCGCCCCGAGCACTGCCTCACTGTACTACAATTTTGGAGTATTCCCTCTGCCACGCCATTAAGGCCAAACTCGGCCGTGACCCATGGTAGCCCACAAGCCGTGTACCTCGAGTCTGATTGGGTGCACTGTCAGCTTTGCCTCGACCTACCGTTTGAAGGGTCGAGATGGCGGACTAGAGGGGGGGTGAATAGTCCTTTCTAAAACTTAAACGCGTAGGGTAACCAAAACAAATGCGGAATTAAACTTATCGGTCTAGCCAAGACTACACCCCTCTAACTAAGTTCACAAGCACCTCATAAAGATCCTAATTAAACAACTAAGGTGCTTTTCTTAGCAAGAGCTCTCCTATTTAATTCTAGAGCAAGGTCACATAAACCTATGCACTAGTACTTTGCAAGCAAGAGGGAGCTCCTACACAATTCTAGTAAGCAAAGCGCACAAAGCCTAAGCTCACTAGCAATGCTCAATAACAAGGCAACTAATGCCAAATTAGAGAGCGCAAATCACTTAGCTACACAAACTAAGCAATGTGACTAACAAGGTTACACAAACCAAATTAGTCACGCAAGGGGAAGCTTCTAGCTACACAAGCAAGAAGATAACTAGCAAGCTACACAAGCAAACTAGTTACGAGAGCAACTACACAAGCACAAGTATATATGAAAGTAAATACAAGCTTGTGTTGTACGAAAGCAAACCACCGAGAAAAGTAGACAATGTTGACACGGTGATTTTCTCCCGAGGTTCACTTGGTTGCCACCAAGCTACGTCCCCGTTGTGTTGACCAACACTTCGTGGTTCGGCGGCTAATCGGTCACACACCGAGCCTCTCAAAAGGCACCGCAAGAACCCACCATAAAGTGTGGTAGCTCAATGACACGCTCAACTAGAGTTGCTCTTCGCGATCCCCGCGGGGTGAGCACAATCCCCCTCACAAAGCTTCTCCGGAGCCTCGCACAATCTTCTTGCGAGCTTCGACGGAGCCACAAGCCACCAAGCCGTCTAGGAGGTGGCAACCTCCAAGAGTAACAAGCACCACCGACTTGCAACACGATCACCTAGTGCCACACGATGCAATCTCTCAAAGCAACGCACTAGAATCGCTCTCTCACTCGATCCGATGAACACTATCAAGCTTGAGTGAGTTAGAGGGCTCCCAAGCACTACCACACAAGTCACAAAGACTATAGTGTGCTCAGCTCACGGCCACAGCCGACCAAGGCATCTATTTATAACCCCACGGTCAAATAGAGTCGTTACCCCTTCACTGGGCAGATTTCGGGACGACCGGACGCGCCGGTCAAAACTGACCGGACGCGCTCAACCGCGTCCGGTCGCCCTGTGACGTCCACGTGTCCCTCGAATTCAAACGCGACCGTTAGATCCTCCAACGGTCACTGACCCCAACGGTCAAAACAACGACCGGACGCGCCCCAGGCAACGACCGGACGCGCTGATCGCACTGACCCACGCGCCCGCGACGCAACGACCGGACGCGCTCCTTGCGATGACCGGACGCGACAGTGCCTGCGTCCGGTTAGAGTCCAGTAAGCTCCTTCAACGATCGGACGTGTCCGATCATGTGTGACCGGACGCGCCGCGCGTCCGATCGTCCTTGCGAAACGCAGTTTCCTCTGGAAACCTGACCGGACGCGCCGGTCCCGCGAGTGACCGGACGCGCCGGTTGCAAACCCTAGCACCCGTGCCTGCGCTGTACTGACCGGACGCGTCCGGTCATACCATGACCGCGTCCGGTGCAGCGTCCGGTCACCTCTGTGACCTCCGTTCGCCTCCGTTTCTTTTCCGACTTCCGGCGTAGTGGAAAATAGGCTTTTTAACTCCTCGAAAACGCCTGAATCCCGCGCTCGCAAGCTCGGCGGGAGGAAGAGAGGAACTCAAACCCTCTCTACCGCTCAAACTCCAATGCCTTCGCAAATGTGCCAACACCAACAAGTGTTCACCACTTTGTGCACGTGTGTTAGCATTTTCATAATCATTTTACCGAAGGAGTTAACCACTCAACTTGCCACGCCACTCGATCCTAACACGTATGCAAAGTTAGATCGCTCAAGTGGCACTAGATGATCGATATGCAAACAAGTTTGCCCCTCTTGATAGTACGGCCATCTATCCTAAACTCGGTCATAAACTTCTCTACACACCTATGACCGGTGAAATGAAAATGCCCTAGGTTATACCTTTGCCTTGCGCATTCCATTCCATCTCCATTGATGTTGATGCAACACATGCACCAACCAATCACCAAATGATATGATCCACTTCATATCATCACGTGACCGTATTGGTTCATCGATCTTGACCTCACTTGCTCTTCACCGTTGCGTCGGTCCATCGGCGCCAAGTCATGCTCAAGCTTCACCGTCACACGCGGTCCCTCACTTCAAAGCCTCTAACTTGCCCTTCACACTTGCAACCGGTCCATCAAGCCAAGCCTCATCTTAATCTTCTCCACCTTGGTCACATGACTCCATGTCATGTCTCATATGCAATGAGCTCCTTCATGACACCATCACATGTGGACTAATCTCCTGTGTATCTCACATAACCACATATTAGTCCACCTAAGTTGTCACTCAATTACCAAAACCAAACAAGGACCTTTCAATCTCCCCCTTTTTGGTAATTGATGACAACTTTACAAAGATATGGAAATTTAGTTCTTTTGGACTTTATGCCACTTATCCAACATTTAAGCTCTATGTTAGAATTTGGATAAGCACCATAAAATCCGACTCGGTAGTGATAACTCCCCCTACATATGTGCTCAAATGGTTTGGTTTCAAGCTTGCACATATGCATAAATATGAAATTTGTGGGAGGGTTAGCACTACTAAGTGATGCTAAGGTGTATAGAATAAACCTTTGTAGCTTGCTACCAATTAGTAGCTTGATACCATTTGAAAATCACAAGTTTGCCATCATCCTTAGCATCATGAGTAGCTAGACAAAAACACTAGAAACCCCGTGAGATCAACATTATAAGCAAGGTTCTAGTTTTTGCAAGATAAGCATAAGTCTAGCTAACATCCTATGCATGCTAGTTATCAAATCATCATTCAAGTTCTATAACTAGCATACATCACACAAGCATGCATATTGAATTTAAGAACTTTATACAATGCAAGCAAGCACATGAATATGCACATATCAAATGTAATCAATCAAAGTTCATGAGCTTGCTCCCCCTACTTGTGTGCTTTCTTTGTCCAAGAATGTTTGATCCCCTTATATTCTTCAATGTTACTCCCTCTTTGTCCATGTCCATGTCCAATCTTTCCAATCTCTTCCCAAAGCTCAAAAAGCTTTCATATCTTTGTCCAACTTCTCCCCCTTTGTCATCAATTTTCATAAAAGGTGTTCTTCTCAATTGATACAAAGGCTTGTATTGGGGTAGATGGTTGAGACTTGAATATTGCATTTTTGATGGACATTACCACATATGTTGGAATGACAAACTTTATGGTTGCTCTTGAGATTCCACATAGGATCTTTGACCTTGATACCAATCGGTGGGGCTCCTCCCCCTATGTCATAGCATGTGTCATTCACTTGAGATATCACTTGAAGATGAGGGTAGCATTGCTTGATTTGATCACTTAAAGTTGAGGATCACTTGTGAAACCATCGTCTTGCATGAATGATACCACGTGAAGATACCATGAGTAGAAATGTGATACCATTTGAAAGAATTTTCTAGTATGGATTCACTTTGAAGGATTTGGCAATAATATTCACTTCTTGAACATTTTCTATCTTCATGAGTACCACTTGTAAGATATCACTTGTAGATCATGATCTAGACACCACTTGTACATACCACTTGGAAGATCAATTTGAGTCTAGATACTACTTGAAACAAACTAGATATCTATTTTCATTGTTGTCTTGTGCTTGTACTCTTATCATTATCATGAGCTTCTTGTATGACTTGAACTATATTGATTTGCCTAAGATTCCAAGTTCGGTTTGATCCAATGACAAGCTTCTTCACACCTCATGCTAAGGGTTATCTTGCCAATGTTGTACTTGTCACTTGTTAGCAATCCAACCTAGATCAAGTATTTGGGTTTACTAGCTCATGAACAAATTCATACTTATACCACTAGGTCAATTAACCATTCAAGCAATAGTGGTAGATTATGAATTAAAACTTTTCATTTGATATGCATGATCCTATTAAGCATGTACTATATGCACTAACCGCATACTAGTAAGGGATGAAATGATCATGCACATTACAATGATACCTTTGCTATATTGGAGTAGAGGATAGTCACATAGATTCTAATTCATTACTCCAATAGCAATGTGAAGTCCAATTTATAAGCTTGGTGAAGACCAATCATCATAGATAAATCCATTCTTCACCCATATGAAATGAAAATCACTTATGATCAAGTGCACTTTCTTGTTGTGGTTAGCTTGCTTTATTATATCATCTTTGCTTGTATGAGAGAACTACTTAGAATACCACTTGAAATACATGACTAGCTCTCTTTTGGGTGTTGCTTGCTTTTCTTGATCAATCCTTTTGATTGCTTCAACTAAGCATCACAAGTTCCTCGGATCACCACTTCCATGTTAGCCTTCCAAGTCCCAAACTTGGTTTCACCTACACACGGCGGCAAGCCCCTCACTAGGGAGAAGTGACCTTTCTCCAAAGAACCACTCTTGATACTCACTTGAAATGATATAGTTTGATTGATCCAAATGATGAACTCAATCTTGATGAATAATCCTTGAATCTATATTTGAGTCCAACTCTTTCTACTTGTTTAAGTCCTTTTCTTTCTACCAAATGATCTCTAATCATCACTAGAACTTAAACTTTATCTTCATTTTAAGTTTGATCTTGATCTTCAAATTGAGTACCAAATAAGTACATTCCACAATCAAATGTTCTTATACTCATTGCTCTTCATGATTTTAGATCAATCCAAAACCAAACTTAGGTACCTCAACCACTTGTAAACATATTTCCAACTTGAGGACCTTTCAATTAAAGTGACTCTAGATTAATCCAATGATTGTCACTTTTCTAGCAGATTCTGTACCCTTCAAATAATAATTCATATCTCCCAATGTACAGATCCAAATGCCATAAAATTCGGTGGAGATGTGATTCACTAAGTCATATAGCAACTGTAAAAATTTGAGATTCATTTGACATCTAGATTGCTACCAGATTTCAAATCTTCCACCACTGCTACATGCTGAAAACTGCTGCACTATAGCTGACAAGATGCACTCCAAAACCGAAGCATCTCTTATCCAATTCTCATGAAATTTCTACAGCATCTTCTTTCATAAGTGTAGAGCATGTATACTAAATTTCACGCCAATCCAAATAGATTTGATCACTCAAACATGGCTAAGATCACTGCTAGCTCAGATTTTTAATGTAGGACAGATTTCAATACATGAGCTATTCTTCATTAAAAGTGAATCAAACTTAAAACTAACTTGTTTGAAAACTTTCACAAGACATATATCCATCCAATCCACTTACTAAATGTCATCTCATGAATTTATCCAACACAAATCAATTCAAACTTGATTGCTAAGCATTTAATCCATTCAATCATCTCATAGCAAGCAACATTGCATACATATCCAATTCAATCAACTCATATGCACCCAAGTGAAATGATCAATTAGAGATATACCTTGGTTAGCTCATGATCATCCAATAGCAAGCTTTTACTCAAATAAATTGCAAGCCATCAAATAATTCCAATAAATCATCCACAACTTGATAAATGACACTTGTATGTTGTAGCACTCTAGACTTCACTCATTTTGACTTGGCATTGGGATAGGATATGCATTGAGCTTCATAACTTGAGTCAACATATAATGATAAATATGAAATCAATTTGAGTCAAGCCTCCAATACCATGGTACCTACACACATTCATCCACTCTTTGATGGTACCCAAACAAGTTTGGGTCCTCTCAAGTTAGGTGCAACATACTTAGGCATTGCCTTAGTATGAATAGCGGGATGTTTTGCAATTCCAATCAATGAGGTACCATTGCCATCCTTTCTAAGCATATTAGTATTATCAATTGAAATAGGCTTAGAATTTTTACCTAGGGGACATGAATGAGCCATGTGTCCCCTTTCCCGACATGAGTAGCACATTCTCTTTGCTTGAGCCTTTTCTTCCTTGCTCATGTTGTGCTTCCCATTGCCTAGCCTCTCATGAGTTGCTTGAGCCTTCTTCTCAAGCTTGGTAGGACACCCCGAGGCAAAGTGTCTCATATCTCCATACTTGAAGCACTTGATGTGAGCATATACTTTCTTCTCAATTTGATTCTTGCTCATCATCTTGGCATCTTGGATTTGCATTGTATGCCTTGCTCTACCACCCCTTCTTGTTTTCTTCTTCTTCATCAAGTCATCATCATCTTTATGGTTGATCTTGACTTGATCTTGGGGCTTTGCTTTTGGCTCAACTTGAGACTTCTTGGTAGGTCAACACTTGGCAATATGTCCCACTTCATGGTATTGGTAGCACATGAGTTGGGATAGCTTCTTTGCATCTTGCTTCTTCTTAATCTTGCCCTTGCTCTTGTTGTAGCCAATACCACTCTTATCACCATATCTTCTTTAATTGGTCATGATATGCTCAATGGCGATTTTAGAGTTGTAGCACCTCTCCAACTTGTTGCTCAAATTCTTCACTTCACTTTTGAGCTCATTGTTCTCCTTCAAAAGGTTAGTCTCACAAGACATAGAAGTAGAACAAGCATCTAATTGTGAAGAACATGACATATCTAATAAATCATCACAAGAGGTGGATACATGCTTCTTGCTTACATCACAAGGGTTAGTAATATGTGATTGATCATTTGACCCAAATGATGAGCTCTCACTAGATTTGGTTTCTCCATTAGAAAGCTTCTTAGTGAGTAAAGCATGTTCTTGTACCAAGTTATCATGAGCAACACTAAGTTCCTCATGAGTCAATTTTAGCTCCTCATGTGAACAAGTAGTAACATAAAGTAGATGCTTTTGTTGTTCACATGTGGTCTTTAGAAAAGAGTTTTCTTTTTCCAATTTACTTGCTTTTTCCATTCCTCTTTTTAAGGTTCTTGAGAGTTTATAAGGAAGCTCAAAATTTGGATCATCACAATTAACAACAAAACCACCAACATGTATCTTAGTGTTACCATGTGATGATATTGATGAGCTTGTTGAAGCATCACTCTCATAGCCATCATCTTCACCATCAAGTGTGCATGGAGTAGAATCATTGCTTGCATCACTTGTGGCATTATCATCATTCTTGTCAAGTGATCTTGTGGCATGATCATCATCATCATCACTTGACATTGAGGTGGAGCAATCCTCCACAATCACCTCGTTGTGGTCATGCTCAACATCCTCATGTACCTCCATCACTATGTGATCATCCTTCTTGAATTTTCCATCATCCCAAATTGAGGAGCCACAATAGTGATGCTTGAGCGTCGTCCACATGCTATGTGCACTTGAGAGACCCATCACCTTGTCAAAAATCTCATCATTTAAAGCTTTGATTAGATAAAACTTAGCTTGTGCATCAAGTGTTCGGCAATCTTTTTGAGCTTGGGTACGGTTACCACACCCATCCAAGTCATGAGAAAAGCCAACAACTATGATCCACCAAAACTTAGGGCCAAGAGCACGAAAATGATCAAGCATGTGATTTTTCCACCGTGCATAGTGAGTACCATCAAAAATGTGTTCCACACAATCATCTAGCCCATAAGCCGTCATCCTCTCGGGTTGGTGAAGACCACAAATGAGAGACCCGGCTTTGATACCACTTGAAGGGTCGAGATGGCGGACTAGAGGGGGGGTGAATAGTCCTTTCTAAAACTTAAACGCGTAGGCTAACCAAAACAAATGCGGAATTAAACTTATCGGTCTAGCCAAGACTACACCCCTCTAACTAAGTTCACAAGCACCTCATAAAGATCCTAATTAAGCAACTAAGGTGCTTTTCTTAGCAAGAGCTCTCCTATTTAATTCTAGAGCAAGGTCACATAAACCTATGCACTAGTACTTTGCAAGCAAGAGGGAGCTCCTACACAATTCTAGTAAGCAAAGCGCACAAAGCCTAAGCTCACTAGCAATGCTCAATAACAAGGCAACTAATGCCAAATTAGAGAGCGCAAATCACTTAGCTACACAAACTAAGCAATGTGACTAACAAGGTTACACAAACCAAATTAGTCACGCAAGGGGAAGCTTCTAGCTACACAAGCAAGAAGATAACTAGCAAGCTACACAAGCAAACTAGTTACGAGAGCAACTACACAAGCACAAGTATATATGAAAGTAAATACAAGCTTGTGTTGTACAAAAGCAAACCACCGAGAAAAGTAGACAATGTTGACACGGTGATTTTCTCCCGAGGTTCACTTGGTTGCCACCAAGCTACGTCCCCGTTGTGTCGACCAACACTTCGTGGTTCGGTGGCTAATCGGTCACACACCGAGCCTCTCAAAAGGCACCGCAAGAACCCACCATAAAGTGTGGTAGCTCAATGACACGCTCAACTAGAGTTGCTCTTCGCGATCCCCGCGGGGTGAGCACAATCCCCCTCACAAAAGCTTCTCCGGAGCCTCGCACAATCTTCTTGCGAGCTTCGACGGAGCCACAAGCCACCAAGCCATCTAGGAGGTGGCAACCTCCAAGAGTAACAAGCACCACCGGCTTGCAACACGATCACCTAGTGCCACACGATGCAATCTCTCAAAGCAACGCACTAGAATCGCTCTCTCACTCGATCTGATGAACACTATCAAGCTTGAGTGAGTTAGAGGGCTCCCAAGCACTACCACACAAGTCACAAAGACTATAGTGTGCTCAGCTCACGGCCACAGCCGGCCAAGGCATCTATTTATAACCCCACGGTCAAATAGAGCCGTTACCCCTTCACTGGGCAGATTTCGGGACGACCGGACGCGCTCAACCGTGTCCGGTCGCCCTGCGACGTCCACGTGTCCCTCGAATTCAAACGCGACCGTTAGATCCTCCAACGGTCACTGACCCCAATGGTCAAAACAACGACCGGACGCGCCCCAGGCAACGACCGGACGCGCTGATCGCACTGACCCACGCGCCCGCGACGCAATGACCGGACGCGCTCCTTGCGATGACCGGACGCGACAGTGCCTGCGTCCGGTTAGAGTCCAGTAAGCTCCTTCAACGATCGGACGCGTCCGATCATGTGTGACCGGACGCGCCACGCGTCCGATCGTCCTTGCGAAACGCAGTTTCCTCTGGACACCTGACCGGACGCGCCGGTCCCGCGAGTGACCGGACGCGCCGGTTGCAAACCCTAGCACCCGTGCCTGCGCTGTACTGACCGGACGCGTCCGGTCATACCATGACCGCGTCCGGTGCAGCGTCCGATCACCTCTGTGACCTCCGTTCGCCTCCGTTTCTTTTCCGACTTCCGGCGTAGTGGAAAATAGGCTTTTTAACTCCTCGAAAACGCCTGAGTCCCGCGCTCGCAAGCTCGGCGGGAGGGAGAGAGGAACTCAAACCCTCTCTACCGCTCAAACTCCAACGCCTTCACAAATGTGCCAACACCAACAAGTGTTCACCACTTTGTGCACGTGTGTTAGCATTTTCATAATCATTTTACCGAAGGAGTTAACCACTCAACTTGCCACGCCACTCGATCCTAACACGTATGCAAAGTTAGATCGCTCAAGTGGCACTAGATGATCGATATGCAAACAAGTTTGCCCCTCTTGATAGTACGGCCATCTATCCTAAACTCGGTCATAAACTTCTCTACACACCTATGATCGGTGAAATGGAAATGCCCTAGGTTATACCTTTGCCTTGCGCATTCCATTCCATCTCCATTGATGTTGATGCAACACATGCACCAACCAATCACCAAATGATATGATCTACTTCATATCATCACGTGACCGTATTGGTTCATCGATCTTGACCTCACTTGCTCTTCACCGTTGCGTCGGTCCATCGGCGCCAAGTCATGCTCAAGCTTCACCGTCACATGCGGTCCCTCACTTCAAAGCCTCTAACTTGCCCTTCACACTTGCAACCGGTCCATCAAGCCAGGCCTCATCTTGATCTTCTCCACCTTGGTCACATGACTCCATGTCATGTCTCATATGCAATGAGCTCCTTCATGACACCATCACATGTGGACTAATCTCCTGTGTATCTCACATAACCACATATTAGTCCACCTAAGTTGTCACTCAATTACCAAAACCAAACAAGGACCTTTCACCCTTCACCCTGCATACTTCCACCAAACCGCTACCACCACCCCAGTGTCGCTGACGCGGTCGTGCCACCGGAAAGCGCCGGCACCCCGTCGGGTCGCACGTGGCTGGCTCTACTTAGATAGACTCTGGCCAAACCGTCATTGCGGTTAGGCCCGTGGTGTTTCACTAGAGCTCACCCACCCCCTTTGCCACTCTCACAGCGTCCCTTCTCGCTGGAACGCCGGCACCGCCCCTGCGGGTTGGCCGTTGTGGTGAGGAAGCCACGCTACCCCGTCTCTAGCCTCCGAACCGCTGCCCCGTGCCTCGCATCTGCACCGAGGTGAGCATCGGCCCCTTAGTTAGGGCAATGGAGGTCCCTGGTGGCCGGCGGGTGCGCCTATGCCACCGCCCGCCACGTCGGCACGCGCAGGGTAGGCCCGGGACCTTGCCGATGTAAAGAAGTAGAGTAGCAAGGGCCTTTGTGCACTTTTACAGTCTACCGAAATAGTATCGTGGGCCGCGCGTTAATTCGTTTAGAACCCGGGGTCATTTCTGCAAGAGAGCCACCGCTCGCGGGCTCCCCCATGTGTGGGCAGTGTTGCGTGGACCGCGTGCGTGTCCACGCGCGCTGCGCGCGAGTGGGCCGTTCGTTGGGCCACGCCGAGGAATTTAGTTTTCCCTTTTTCTAGTGAATTAGTAATGCTTTTTAAATTAGTTGTTGAGCTGAACTTTGATAATTGATATCAATTTGTGTACATGTCCAAAAAAATTGAAACCACTTTAGTTAAGTTCCTAAATTCATGATCAACCTAACCATATAAATAGTTTATATGTTTCTATGATGATGCCAAGATATATTAAATCATTTGGAAAGGCTTAATATTATTAGGATAATATGGGTAGGAATTTTGGTGGCAAATTAGTAGTAGCTTTGATCGGGAAATTTTCACAGTAGCTTTGTTGTAGCATCATGTGTTTGTTGTAAATTTTGTAGCATTAGATTAGACCATTTCTTATGGTAGCGAAATAGCCATTAAAACGAATATAAATAAAAAACATAGTATCGGCTTGTAAAATGAAGCAACTATAAAATGAGTTTGATATCTTGCGTGATGAGGATGACAGATAGCTTGTTACCTTAGTCTTAGAGCAGGTTTTGTAGCTTAGCATGTGTGTTGCATTTTAAGAGTTGTTGTTTCCTTAATGCTTAATGTTGCATCATTATCGTATGCATGTAGAGAACGACCTGGTGAAGTTCGGAACCATCGACGATCAGGAGTACGAGGAGATCGTCGAAGAGTACGAGGAGGAGATCTTTGTGCCGGAGAAGTTCTAGGAGCCGCCCATGACTGACACCACTGACACTGCACCTGCCTAAGGCAAGCCCCAGTGCATAAACCGTATTTTTTACCATCTTATATCTATACGTGTGGTGCATAAAATAGTGCAACCAAGCTATGCCATGTGGCTTTGCTTAGTTGCTTTGCTTAGGGTTATCAGTAGCATGGGTAACCTATCGTTACTCACAATAGATGATTATTATTATCATAAATCTCAAAATAAAATGGTGGAAGGGAAATGATGACCGAGCAGGGATTTGGTATGGGTATTGGTGGATGTAACAGGTTGTGTCCCGCGGCCACGTGGCATAGCTTGGTTCCACTATTTTCCCTGTCCATGACGATTAAAGACCGTTCATTGCATGGACCCTAGTCGAGTCACAGACATATTATTGATGTTAATTAACTCCAATCTTTAACCGTCAACTACTTCAGAAAAAGGTTTGAAATAATGTGTGAAGTAGGGTTATAGGGGTTTATTCTAATGAGTTTCACGAGTTGTGTTGTTCTCACTTGTCTTGCAGGATATTTGATATTCTGTCATATAAAAGTATCTCAAGTGAAGAATCTGAGCACACCATTGCAGAGAGCTCGTCAAGACGATCGAGACTGACATATCATTTGCCATATTTGAAGCACTAGAGAGGAAGTCCTCGATAAATATGACTCAGAAGACTCTAGAAGACCCCAAAACCATCATCATCACAAAACCAGGGACTAAACCGACAAGATTCCACAGCTTTGCGAAATAATCTTTTCTAGGGATTTATCCAGAAGCTAGGAAGGAAGGAATCCACTCAAGACACAACTCATTACGCGAACGGATCGGAAAGTGGCACTAGAAGGATGTAGAAGACACCAGAAGGCACGAGATTGAAGCGGAGGCCTAGCGGCTGCCAGGTAGGGCCGACCGGCCCCAAATGTCAAGCCAGTTGGCCTAGCTCCCTACCAGGTAGGTCCCCTTCGCCTGGCGGCCTCCAACCGACCTCTACGACGCATCTTGACCATTGTTTCATGTCGGTTTGATTCAAGGGTAGTTGTTCATCCCACCGGGCTATATAAGCAGAGGCAGACCCTCCCCCTGAGGCAATTAATCAATCCATCATCTCATATTCATCCATCATTGTTCAGTTCAGTGTAGTCCCTCAAAAGGATAACCTAGAGCTCTACCTACTAGGGCATAGCTAGAACATAAGAATAGGAATTAGAGGAGACAAGCAACACTTGGATTCCGGATCTAGTCACGAGGAGGCTAGGTATACTTCTCTCTTGTATTCAACATTATTAATCTATTTGTGCTATTTGTCTTCTAGTTCACTGTGTTCATCTTCTAGTTCGCCTATTTGTCCTTCTAGTTCATCTTGTTCATCTTATAGTTCATCATATTCTTGTATAGTTCATCTAGTTTGTCGTTCTAGTTTGTCTAGTTCATCGTGTTCTTGTCTAGTTTGTGTTGATCCTCTAGTTCTTGGTCTAGTTTGTGTATGAGTCTAATACTTGATAGGACTTGGTATAATTATATATTCATAATTATAATGTTCATTGCCTATGTTGATTATATGTTTAGTATGGTTGGAGTAGTTTTGTGTTTATACCCTTGTTCGTATAGCGCTCATTCCGTTGATCAAGGGGTGGGTGGTAGAAGTTGTGTAAGCGTGGTGCTTAGACAATATCTATCTGTGAGTGCTCCCTATGTTCTGGTCCATGTGGTAGATCGCGAAGGTGACTATTATAGCTTCGTTGAGTCCTCTGTAGTCCACTCCCCAAATATAGGACTAGTAAGACTGAGTTGCGGGGTGATATCTTGCTCTGTTCCTGATCCACCTTAGCAATGTCTCTTGAGTATAAATACAAGGTTACCCTGACCATGATTGCTAAATGTAATTGCACTAATCGATGTAGCTCAATGACCTATAGTTAGAATAACCAAAGGAGTTAGTCTCTATTTTCTAGTTCTTTCTAGAGTCACGCCCAAGTAGGAAAATGCTCGGTAGAATCCCTTTTAGGATTACCATGATCTGTTATTAATTATCTTTTATTATGATATGATTGATCCCTGTTTTGAGATTGATCTAGTGGAACTCTTATCACAAGTGTAAGTTATAGTTTTTATTCTTATACCTCCAAGTGTCTTCCTAGTGGTAGAATTATAAATAATAATACCTAAAACTTTCCTGGGTAAAATGCTACAACGGGTGTATTTTATCTATGCGCTTGTGGATAACCTTTATTCATATTTTATAAGTGTTATGATCATAAGTACAACCACATCTTTTGGTATTGTGTTGGAGATGACAACCTGGCTTAAGCAATGCTAAGAGATGTCCCGTATGTCTCTAATGCCTTTGCTGAGGTAGGGTTTGATCTACCTTATTTATAATCGTGTTAGAGATGTCAATAAACATTCTTGGCGCCGTTGCCAGCGAACGCAAAGGAGGTTTAGAAGAATACATATTGAATATCTAGGAATAATCTTACACATGTGATAATTGATATATACTATTGATCTTTTACTCAAATAGGCTTACATAGTCTTTTGTCTATTTGTGAATATCTTATTACATGGTAATGTATGTCTAGATATCTTCGTCCGACAAACTACGTTGAGGATTCAGAGGAGATAATTAGACAAGTTAGAGCCAAGCTCAGGAAAAGGAAATCCCTAACCACTTTGTCAGAAGAAGACCAGCCAAGAAGAAGTTTGACACCAGTGTTCGAAGCCATGGCCAACATCAGGACTGGACCAGCAGTCAATGTGGCAGAAGAAGGATTTGAGCTCAAGCCAGCCTCAATCAACATGGTGCAAGCCAACCAGTTTTGTGGGAAAGTACATGAAGATGCAAGTGCCCATCTCCAACACTTCTTGGAGATCTGCAGCGCATTCACTATCAAAGGAGTTGAAAGAGATGCCATACTACTCCGCCTTTTCCCATTTTCACTCTTGGGAAGGGCGAAGCAATGGTTCTACGCCAACAGAGAGAAAACACTACATGGAATATCTGCTCCACTGCTTTCCTAGCAAAGTTCTTTCCCGTAGGCAAAACCAATGTCCTACGTGCAAAGATCTCAACTTTTCAGCAGTAGTATGATGAGTCTGTCCCTAAGGCATGGGAACGCTTTCAAGATTACATATCAGAATGCCCTCACCCTGGGATGGAGGATTGGTTACTCATGCAGACATTCTATCATGGGCTTGCCACAAGTGCCCGTGAGAATATTGATGCAGCTGCTGGAGGATCATTCTTGTCACTCACTATTTGTGAAGCCACCACTCTTGTTGAGAAGATAGCTTTGAACCAGGGATGGAACGAAGAACGCACTCAACCACATAAGAGAGGAGGAATGCATCAAGTCAAGGAGGTGGACATGCTGTCTACCAAGATGGACCTGCTCATGAAGAAGTTTGACGAACGTGATCAACAGAAGAAGGAAGTCATGCACATCCACGATTCTTGCATGAATTGTGAAGAGTGTGGAGGCATTGGCCACACAGGAAGCAACTGTCCTGAAGTCCAAGAGGATGTCAACTATATCAACAACAACGCCAATTATCGTCCTCAACAGAATCAAGGATGGAACCAACAGAATCAAGGGTGGAATCAGCAACAAAGACCTAACTATCCAGGTAACTACTCAGATAACTACCAAGGTAACAATTTCAACCAACCACCTTTGAGAGATGATTGTTAATCAGAATAAAGTTATTGATAATATGTCTAGAAAGATAGCTTCCAATGATAAAGTGCTTGAAACTACAAACAATAGAATGGATAGCTTTACTTCTGCCATAAAGAATCAACTCAGCTTTAATAAGATGATAGAATCACAAATCTCTCAGCTAACCGCTTCAGTACCTGTGGCTGAAAAAGGTAAGATTCCGGGGAATCTAGAAGAATTAGAAACTGTGAATCTTGTAGACATCTTCAATGTAGGAGAATACTTCATCGCACCACCCAGACCACTGAGACCAGTATGGGGAGAAGAGGACATGCTAGAAAAGAAAGGAGATCTAGGAAGACCCATCATCCCTATCCGCATCGGAGCTCACACTTTCGATGAAGCCATCTGTGATTTGGGAGCATGTGTCAACATTATGCCTAAGGTAATCTATAAGAAAATTCATGGTCAACCTTTATTGTACACAACCATGTGTTTGCAGCTTGTAGATCAGACATTGTGCTACCCCAAAGGGATCCTTGAAAACGTTCTTGTGGGAGTTAGACACTCAGCTCTATGAGTAGACTTCGTGGTGATAGAAACAGGAGGAGATGATAGAGCACCCATCATTTTGGGACGACCATTCCTCAGCACAGCCAAAGCCATCATCTACGCCGACACCGCCAAGATCTATTTCACCATTGGAGACACCAAGGAGAGATTCAGCTTCAAGAATCATACACTCACAACACGAGTCCATCCTCAGCACCCGTATGATTACTTGGATTTTGACAAGATCCTAGAAAAGAAGAACAAGATTTTAGAATGGAAGGTTCCAGAAAAGAAGGTTCCAGTCAAGAAGAACGTCTACACTTATGAAGGCATCTTGCCTACTCCAAACAAGAATAACAACAAGAAGGGGAAGAGCAAAGCAAAGCAACCTATTCAAGAACCAGTCTTGATGGTCAACACTATTGAACCACCTATTGACCTTGTTTTTCCTCCATCACACCTTAAAAAGAAGAAAGATCCTGGAGTACCTACCATTGATTGTATGATCGAAGGAAGTACCTTCTACAAGACGTTCTGTGACATCAAGTCAAGCATTAACATCATGTCTACGATAACATATAAACATTTATATCGTGATAGACCCTTGTGCCCAACATATTTGCAGCTACAGCTGGCGGCCCAATCGTTCTGATTTCCAAAAGGAATAGCTAAGGACGTAACAGTCAGGACCAGGGATCAAGAAGTTTCTGCTAACTTCATGGTTCTAGACATGGGTGAAGAAGATGACGTCCACCTTATCCTAGGGAGACCGTTCCTTCATACCACCAGCGCGATCATCTACATGAAGCAAGGGGGAGATCCATTTCCACTTCCCTGGGGAGAAGGTATGTTGTTACTTTAATAGCTATACTACTTATGAGAAGCCCAAGAACAATAGGAATAGGAGACGCCGCTCTCAACGTCTAAGACATCAAGCCATCAAGGAAGAAGGGGCTGATTAGAAAAAGGAAGCTGTTGAAGAAGAAGTTGCCCTAGAGGCAAAAGAAGAAGAGAAGCTTCTAGACAAGGAACCACAGGAAGAGAAACCAAAAACCAAGAAAGTGTGGAGAAAGAAAGAGATAACACCACCAAGCACTCTCGCACAAGAAATGGAAATACTATCAAGTAAACTAAAGGAAAAGAAGTATCTTGAGGATCATTGGAAATAAGCAAATATAGCAGGATTGCGACGAATGGAACAAGAACCTAAGGTACCCTCCCTCTATCGTCAAAAAGCACTACCCAATATGCCAATAGAAGAGGAGAAATCAAGGGAGGACTCTATCCCCTCAGACACCCCCTTAAGTGTGTGATCGAGTCAGAAGGTCCGGTTCGACGGACCTAAATCTCCGAACCTTCGCCGAAAGGTTACATCGGTAGTTATCCTCATATTTACTTTCCTGCATAGTTTTACTTTAGCATATTTATTTTTCCGCATTTAGTCATAAGCATTTAGCATATTTATATTTCCTCCATTGCATTAAAAAGAAAATAAAAATTAATTTATTTTGCATCATATCATTGCATCTAAAAAAACTCAAACCCCATGTGAATAAGTCTCGGTTGTTTACTGTGGAGGCATAAAAATAATTTTTGCATCTGCATACAAAAATAGAAAAACTAAAAATATTGAGATCTTGTTGGAAATTGCTTAATTGAAAGTCCATAAGGTTCCAAAAATGGATAAAGCATAAATGGTTTTACCACTAACACTTAATCTGTTCCACGACCTTTGTTGCCTATTTTGAGTTAAGCAGGATTCAATGAGAAGATTAGCCAGAAGTTTTCATCCACTCTGGAAGGACCTCTTCATCGACCATCCACTTTAGAGATCCAGAGAGACAAGGAACATCTACGCTGTCTAGATTCAAGACGAACGACTACGTCAACATCCAGCTTGGGGGAGGAGCATCCCCTATATATCTAGCTAAGTATTTCTTTCCTTATGTGTGATTTATATTTGAAAAGATAAATAACTTAGAAAATAAAACAAAAAGAGTCTACTATCTATATTGGTTATTAAATGTTTAGGTAGTAAAGAGAGAGTGTACAAGTCTATTTTACCTGCCCTTAAAGGAATTGAGCTCCAAAATAATATGTTTGCATGTAAATGATGAATAGTTGCTCTACCGTAATCCCTTTCAAGTGCCTAGTGTTCAACCTTAAATTCTCGTGAGTTTTAGGATAAGATTGTTTTGACACGAAGATTTGTCCTAAACCTGAAACATGTGGGTTGCAAAAGCTTGATCTAAGTCTAGGTGTTTGATGAGTATGATATGAGAAGCTTTTGAGCTACTATTTATCTTGTTCCTAGTGATACTAGAGTTCTGGAGATTTATCTTTTGAAAACTTAAAATTGTTACATGATGAGTTCATGTATGATGAGTGATTAAATTCCTACCACGGCTATATATTTTCTAGACTAGGAAAACTAACTCATAGGCTACTTACTTTGTATTGAGTTTGATCAACCCCGTGTAAGACCCTTGTCGAGAGGTTCATCATACTCCCAAGATCAAGATCATGTACACTCCTCCCAAATATGCTGCTTCTATCCTGGAAGTACGCAACAACATGCTTTCCACTTAGATTCACTAAAAATGTTCTATTCTTACCCTAGGAATGAACAACAAAAAATATTTCCTTTTTCCCATTTCATCCATTAAACATTATCATTGTCCTCAATGTCATTCAGTAAATTGCTCCAACAGTCCTTGTTATTTATCTCTTGATATGTACTAGAAAAAAGCTTGGGTTCTAGTTCTAAAAAAAGAGAAAAAAAAGTATCGAGCCCAAGTATTCTTCAAAGTCTTCAAAGTTCAAAAGAGAGAAGTATCCCCTCAAGGAGCAAAGTAAGATAAGGTTTCATGTTTTCACCCTCGCCATGTCATACCCTTTATCACCATTGTTCCAACATATATCCACCACCACATACATACTCATTCCACATATATAGGTCCACACACATGCACATCATAATCTAAGGGTATGATCTCCCCTCCAAGGATCCCGATTTTGATTGAGCAATACATACCAGGTAAGTATGCTACATCCTTGAAATACCTTTAGCTCCATATAAGCTTGATAGTTATAGGGAGAGAAGAGGGGAGGTATGATGCTACTCTGCCTTATGCCAAAAATACCACAAATCTTGAAAGGAGAGAAGGAAGAACGCTATTGTTGCCTTAGAGAGGAATCCACAAATACCACATATGAGAGACTTGAAAGGATCATACGAAGGAATCTCTGAGTTTTATTTTAAAAACCTTGCAAAACTCCAGAATATAGGTTGATCGAAGAGCTTGAGACATAGTGCTTGACTTGATCATTCTGCTTTTCAACTACTCAAGACCCAAGTGAAGGTTACAAGCCCCACAGCTGAAGGTAATATGGGTAAGTTGGAAGTTGAAATGGTTTATTCTAACTCAGAGGAGAGTTTTTGTTTGAACATTTGTGTACTCTTGAGGTGTGAAAGTATTGTAGCAACTCCTGATCCATCATATTAAACCAAACCACTGTTTGCTAAGGGACTAGCAAAGGGTAAGCTTGGGGGAGTTTGTTGACGTTAATTAACTCCAATCTTTAACCGTCAACTACTTCAGGAAAAGGTTTGAAATAATGTGTGAAGTAGGGTTATAGGGGTTTATTCTAATGAGTTCCACGAGTTGTGTTGTTCTCACTTGTCTTGCAGGATATTTGATATTTTGTCATATAAAAGTATCTCAAGTGAAGAATCTGAGCACACCATTGCGGAGAGCTTGTCAAGACAATTGAGACGGACATATCATTTGCCATATTTGGAGCACCGAAGATGAAGTCCTCGATAAATACGACTCGAAAGACTCTAGAAGACCCTAGAACCATCATCATCACAAGACTAGGGACTAAACCGATAAGATTCCACAGCTTTGCGAAATAATCTTTTTCAGAGATTTATCTAGAAGCTGGAAAGGAAGGAATCCACTCAAGACATGACTCATTACGCGAACGGATCGAAAAGTGGTACTAGAAGGATGTAGAAGACACCAGAAGGCACAGGATCGAAGCGGAGGCCCGACGGCTGCCAGGTGGGGTCGGCCGGCCTGGCTCCCCTGCCAAGTGGGTCCCCTTCGCGTGGTGGCCTCCAACCGACCTCTACGAAGCATCTTGACCATTGTTTCATGTCGGTTTGATACAAGGGTTGCAGTTCATCCCACTAGGCTATATAAGCAGAGGCAGACCCCCTTGAGGCAATCAATCAATCCATCATCTCATAATCATCCATCATTGTTCAGTTCAGTGTAGTCCCTCAAAAGGATAACCTATAGCTCCACTAGCTAGGGTATAACTAGAACATAAGAATAGGAATTAGAGGAGACAGGCAACGCTTGGATTCTAGATCTAGTCGTGAGAAGGCTAGGTACAACCTTGTATTTCTCTCTTGTATTCAACATTATTAATCTATTTGTGCTATTTGTCTTCTAGTTCATTGTGTTCATCTTCTAGTTCGTCTACTTGTTCTTCTAGTTCATCTTGTACATCTTATAGTTCATCATATTCTTATCTAGTTCGTCTAGTTCGTCATTCTAGTTTGTCTAGTTCATCATGTTCTTGTCTAGTTTGTGTTGATCCTCTAGTTCTTGTTCTAGTTTGTGTATGAGTCAAATACTTGATAGGACTTGGTATAATTCCATATTCATAATTATAATGTTCATTGCCTATGTTGATTATTATATGTTTAGTATGGTTGGAGTAGTTTTGTGTTTATACCTTTGTTCGTATAGCGCTCATTCCGATGATCAAGGAGTGGGTGGTAGAAGTTGTGTAAGCGTGGTGCTTAGACAATATCTATCTGCGAGTGCTCCCTATGTTCCGGGCCATGTGGTAGATCACGAAGGTGACTATTATAGCTTCGTTGAGTCCTCTGTAGTCCACTCCCCGAATATAGGACTAGTAAGGCTGAGTTGTCGGGTGATATCTTGCTCTGTTCCTGATCCACCTTAGCAATGTTTCTTGAGTATAAATACGAGGTTACCCTGACCATGATTGCTAAATGTAATTGCACTAATCGATGTAGCTCAATGACTTATAGTTAGAACAACCATAGGAGTTAGTCTCTATTTTCTAGTTCTTTCTAGAGTCACGCCCAAGTAGAAAAATGCTCGGTGGAACCCCTTCTAGGATTACCATGATCTGTTATTAATTATCCTTTATCATGATATGATTGATCCCTGTTTTGAGATTGATCTAGTATAACTCTTATCACAAGTGTAAGTTATAGTTTTTATTCTTATACCTCCAAGTGCCTTTCCAGTGGTAGAATTATAAATAACGATACCTGGAACTTTTCTGGGTGAAATGCTACAACGGGTGTATTTTATCTGTGCACTTGCGGATAACATTTATTCATATTTTATAAGTGCTATGATCATAAGTACAACCACATCTTTTAGTATTGTGTTGGGGATGACAATCTGGCTTAAGCAATGCTAAGAGATGTCCCATATGTCTCTAATGCCTTTGCTGAGGTAGGGTTTGATATACCTTATTTGTAATCGTGTTAGAGATGTCAACACTTATTATCCTGAGCACATACTTGCTTATGGGAGCGAGAAGGCTTGTTACTCTCTTGTCATGGGCTCTGGCTCTTTCCGGACCGACTGATTGGAGGCAGAGATAGGTAAAGGTCTAAGCACCACATTGAGACCAGGCCTCAAGTGTGGGGGCTTGGAGTCCAAGTTTGGACGGGGACCTGGAACCATTGGCAGGAGTGGAACGGGTTGGTCTCACTTGTGCTTGGGGTGCAAGTGAGGCATGTGTTTTTCGGGGTACCTAGCTAGGCACATTGATTCGCGAATCGCCATTTCTACGTGACGGTATGGCTTGACCACGCTCTGGCACCGTAGTAAGAAATTGCATATGAAAGATGGAAAAATAGCTCTGATTGCTCAACCCTTGCATGAATATAGAACAGGTACTTACTTAGTATGTTGGATAATGAATAAAACATGGCTGATATTAATCTAAGAACATAAGGACGCACTCTTAGGATTGTTTTTCGCAAACAAGAAACCCACAAGCCATAAAGCCTATCATATTCCTTGAGAGTCAGAAAATATATTCCCTAGTCGGGTAAGTCTTGCGAGTACATTGAGTACTCGGGGTTTATTTTACCCTTGTTGCAGGTGCACCTTGAGAAGTTAGGCCTTGTGTGGAGAATTCTTCTGGTGGGCACAGATGGATCCTTATATCGTACCGCTAGATGTTTATTTTATTTCTATTGTTTACATTATCGCACTCTGAACTCTGGTATTGTAATAAATGATTTCTGAGACCCTATGTTGTATGAAATAGACAAAGTATTGTAAGGTTGTACTCGTTATTGGATCCTGGATGTAAAATGTGGATTGTTCGAGTGTTCCCGTTGGGTGTGCTTGACGGAACTGTTCGGTTTAGCTCCCTTTCGGGGTACTTAGTGTCTAGTGGAAGACAAGTACCTCCGAAAGCGTCGGCCGGTTCTGCCACATGAGCTATGTAGTATATGGACGGTTTGATGGTATTATACATGTATTGTGCATGTGGCAACGGTATGGGAAGCGGCGTAGGAATTAGCGGTGGGAGATAAGACGGGAATTTGACTGTTAGTCCAAATCATGATGAACTGTGATAATGCACTCATTTTTCAGTAAAAGCACAATTGCTACTGATTCCCATCACTCTCCTAGGGAATTGATTAGTGGGAGTTTTGCTCTCTAAACTCCTATTCCTCTTCCCACAAAAAAACTCTCACTCCCATGAAACTAACACAAGATTTCTATACTCCTATCCTGTTCTTTCAGTTACCTCCAACCAAACATGCTGGTAGAGTAATAAGAGCATCTACAATAGTAAGAGTCAGGTACTAACTATATCTCTATATTATTAAGAGAGATAGAGGAGTTATGTCTCTTGTACACTAGGAGACAAAGAGTTTAGCTCCTTTTCTCACTAGCTCAAAGATTTTTTGACATCTCCCTCCTTCACATGATATCTAATATTAGTTTAGAACCGCGAGTACGCTAAAAGAAAAAAGAGAATTATCTATTTGGCACTGAAACAAATCATTCTTCCTTCTATGGCACTTGAAAATTTGAAATTTCTAATCTGTCATCTAGTCGAAATTTTCTTCACTAGATGCCGATCATTAGGTCCATCCATCTGTTAGTTTACTATATTGACTATGTCAGTTTTGTTAGGAAGATGAAAATACCCCTGTCTTCTCCTTCAACGCAGTACTCATGAATGCACGGGAGCCATCTTCTTCTTCTCTGTAAAAAAAACTAAAACCCTAGATCGTGGAACTCGTGGGAGGAGAGGACGAAGGGGCAGAGGAGGCGTCAGTTGGCAGTGCCTAGACTGGCCACGCGCGCCCTCTTATTACGTGCAACGAGTGTAAGCAGCACTATGTGTTGGAGTTCATGGTGAAGAACGAAGGTTCCAATTAAGGGCACATTTAATATAAGTGTTTGGATCACAAGGTAATTAGGTCTTATCCGCCGCGATTTTTATGATTTCTATCCATTTTTGATGATTTTGATTCAAAGTTTTTGTTTTGGTGTACTAATTTCAGTGGGATGGTAGTGGATGAGACAACTGGTACTGGGAGGAAGAATATATTAACAACTAGTACTGGGAGGAAGAATATGTTAAGCTGCTAAAAAAATGGCTGAGGAGGCTGATGAGAGTGCACCTGATGTGCATGAAGAGGTGAATCGAAAGAAACCCATCGATAAAGAACTGATGAAGAATTTGTCTCTTCTAGTACCTCTCTTTTGCATCACCATGACTATACATAATAAAAATATGTATGTGTAGGACACTATCTCTCGCATAAAAAAGCCCATACATGTGATACTATAAGTGGCAAAAACATTATGATGATGTATCTTGTATACTAAATCGACCAACAGGGGGGCCTCATTTTTGGCCGTGGAGGTGTTAGGACGTTGCTTTTATAACCAGAAACAATGGTGGTACGTCGGATCAACGATACAGAATCAATGTTGTATAGTTAGGTGGACCTAATGGACAAAAGGAATACTAACATACCACTATAAAATCAGCAGTGATATGCAAAATGTCACTGCTGGCCCAAGGCTTGACCTGACAGCAATATATAGGGTCGTGCATAATTGATATCTTAGCTATCGCTGTCGGCTCTTAGCTTGAACCGTAGGGTGGTGGTCTCATCCGGCAGTGATAAGAACCATCACTGTCAGGTGATTAGCTTTTCGCCAATTTTCTAGATCCTCGCCTTATCACTTGGCCGTCACTGCTGGATCCAACACACCCAGCAGGGATACTTTGGCAGTGATCCTATGCTTTGGCATAGTGTTATTATATAGTGGTCACATTTTGACAAGTGTCTAAAATGATTCTAGGTCTGCTACTGGTACTCCCTCCGTCCTAAAAAGAATGCAATTCTAGCACAGTGCAATGTTTTAGTATGTCAAGTTTAACTAATTATATATAAAAAAATATAAATAATTATGACATAAAATTAGTATCATTAGATTTGTTATGAGATATATTTTCATAATATATTTTTTTGGTGTCAAAAATATTAATACTTTTATCTATATATTCGGTCAAACATTGGACACGGAAATCAAAAAATGAACTAGAATTGCATTCTTAACCGGACAGAGGTAGTATATATGATATGAATGATGCAGCACAGCCTTGAACGCACAGAATTTGCGATGGTGCATGCTCGGCCACACTCAAACTGAAGTTTGAAAGGAAAGGAACAACATGCGCTGGACGCGCGCGAAGGCCGGCCAGATAAGCCCGCACCTTCGGTCCGCGAGCAAAAAAAGATCTGGCCGGACCTCGCGCGTATGTGCGACGCGAGGACCCCGCAGGCCGCACAGCAGAGGCAACATCTCGCGGTCCCGGAACCCGGATGAGTGGGCAAACGCTATCGACGAGAAAGCGACCCGGATCCTCGCTCCTCAGGCTCCTGGTGGAACTGTGGCCAATGGCCTGTTGAGGCGTGGGTGTCCAGGCCCGCCGTCCCACTGCACTTATCTCGTCAGCGCTGACGTGTGATGTGACCGAACGCTGCCATAGCCGGACGGCCCTGGCCCTGGGAGATCCTGCCTCCGCCATGCCGGATTCAGAGCGTCTACTCGGTCCAGATGCCTCTTCTCTGCGTGATACGCATCGAACGTGTGCGGAACAGGTTCACTCATAGTGAGCGAGGAGTAGTTTTTTCGAAAGTGTGAGGAGCATTTTTTAAGTTATCATAAGTTCTTTAGGCCTTGTTTAGATTTCCGAATCGGGGCCGATTCGGGCACTGTTGATACAGTGTTTCTGTCGGAATACTGTAGCAACTTTTATTTTTTTTAGTGTAAAAAATTGTTCAAAAATTAATTAATTAGACTTAAAATGTTCGTCTCGTAAAGTACAACAAAACTGTACAATTAGTTTATGATTTCATCTACATTTAGTACTCCATGCATTTGCCGACATTTTGATGTGATGGGGAATCTCCTTTTTGCACAGTAAAATTTAGGGTGAATTTGGGTATCTAAAAGGCCTTAGACTGTCCGCAGTGGCATACTCTAAACGATACTCTAAAGTTTTAGAGTATGAATATAGAGTAAAAACTGCTGCACTGGGTACTCTAAAACGATACTCTATCCTTTCTCTCACTCTATATTTAGAGTAGTACTGTGCTTACTCTATAGTCTGTAGTGGCGGACCCCGCTAGCTAAACAAAGGAAAAAATGCTATAACTCACAAACCAAAAATCCAAATTAAATTTCGATTGCACCATTAAATTCGTCTCAATAAATCCTTCAAAACTAGATCACACATGGATATATTTAGATAAAGTGACAAGTCGGTCCCACGGTGAATAGAGTGGATAGAGGATGATATAGAGGATGGATGGGTGCGGGAGAATTGAGTATAAAGGAGAGAATCTTGCTGACTAGGACGTATAGAGGATGATATAGAGGACGGATGGGTGCGGGTAGTCTTAGTTTCTGAGCCAAGAAAATTACTGTTCCACTGTTTACCATCAGTAAAACAATCCCGGCCGTCCGTTTGTTCGCTGGTTATTATTTCTCTCTCAGTAGGAGTACTGTATTTATTTATTACTCCGTATGAGACGGATCTGGCGGGTTTTGTAAGATGCTCAGCTTTTCGCCGACCAAGATTGATTGATGGCATAATTCAACGTGCGTGGTGCTTTTGCTGCTGTTTCCCTCGTCGTCTCCGTTTGTCCGTGTCATTTGCATGATCATTTTTTTCTTCAAAAAAAACACACGTCTCGTAATGTGTTACCTGCTGTTTGAGACTCTACGGCTTCAACTTGGGGTGTGTTTAGTTGTGTAAAAAGGTGTAAAAAGGTGTAAAAAAAGTACTGTAGCATGTTTTGGTTTTATTTGGCAAATAGTGTCCAACCGTTGACTAATTAGGTTCAAAACGTTCGTCTCGCAAAGTACAACCAAGATGTACAATTAGTTTTTAATTTCATCTACATTTAGTACTCCATGCATGTATCGCAAGTTTGATGTGACGGGGAATCTTTTTTTTTGCATAGTATTTTTTTTGTGGAACTAAACACAGCCTTGGTCTTAATCAGGGACGAAGCCAGAAAAAATTTTAGGGGGGGCTAAACAAAAGTGCTACAGTGACTTAGCTCTACTTTAATCCCTCGTAATAGAAAAAGTATAATAGCTTGAAGTAGTTTTATATTTAAAACGTCAATTAACAATGAAATTCACAAAATACATCTAAAAAATAAATGTCTTAGCCCACCCTACCTTATACATCTGCGTCTAAAATTGGAAGAAGAGCACTAGAAGTTCCACTAGCTTAGCAGCAGTAGGGGGGGCTGGAGCCCCCCAGCCCCCCCGCTGGCTTCGTCCATGGTCTTAATAATATCTTCTCGTCGAAATTTTGCGCTTGTCATTAAATATAAGAGATTTTGAGTATGACTATAATAGAATTTCTAAGATTTAACTGCGTTGTGCTTTTAGTGGTAGGCGACGTTCTCATCGATAACGAAGCGTCCATGGTGACTTCATCAATCTTGATAATTTGTCGGCTCAGTCTTCGTCAATCTTGATGATCTCGTAGGGGTAAGGTTTGCATGTGTGTATTCATAGAGGTGAGTGTGTGTACGTGCGTTTGAGCGTTTGTGTTGTACTGTGCAATTCGCAAAAACAAGACTACAATAGCTTTAGCCAAGGTTATTTTGATAGATAAATTATAAAATATACTTAAGTGCACTAAATGATGCTTATAGGTAATATTGCAAACATTATTGTTATTTGCTATAAACATAATTAAACTTAGAATATTTTAATTTAGAAAAAAAAAAACTTATGGATTTTTATATACTACAAGGATATCTCGAAAGCACGATTTTCTTAGAAATAAAGTTACATGCGTATGAGCTAAGCCCGTATGATCTTCCATTTGGTTAAAACTAGACCAAGCTAATGGAGATTCAACGTAATATCTACTAGAATATTAATCTAATTATAAGATGATGGGACAACCGAATCGATAGATACCAAGATATGGATACCTTGTATATTGATACAATAACAATAGTAACTGTGCATTGAAGATGACATATAAACAACTTACATGAAGAAATTAAAAATTTATAAAGTATGGTCTGTTTATATGGATTTCAAGAGAGTGACTAGCAACTCGTACTTTTTAGAGAAATCTTATATGCACACATATGCACCATGTTACATGCACATCACACACACCAAAGATTTGTTTTAAAGCGTAAGATACTAGTTTTTCTTTGCGACAGCATATAATATACAGACGCTCTTGTGTACGTACGAAAACGTGTCCCACTATAAATTATGAGCATATGTACGCACATCCCACTCTACAAACATCTCCAAAAGAATAAGCCTATGAAAGTATTAAAACTGGTAGCATGTTCAATTAAATGGACTATAAATAATTTTATTTCTAAATTAGAAATCCTTGTATCAATTCATTGGAGCTATTTGCTAGCTAAGCAGGGGAAACAAAAATGGCATAAGTGAAAGCTAAGAGGGTCACGGGGCTAGTGTTCCAGAGACCAGAGACTTGAAACGAGTAGAGTTTGGATGTCCATCGATCCATCATTCTCCAATAACTGAATAGTAGCTCTAAACTCCTATAGCTATTATCCACCTAGTATGATAGAATCTATCTATTTGGTTTGAATCTTTGGTTTAGTAAACATGCTTACATGTAACAAACACTAGCATTAGTCTCGTATGAAAAATTGATTGGAGATACATATGTTGTGAGGTTAAAAAACGTGGAAGGCTAGCCACATGTTTGCGGGGCTTAGGCTCGGCCAAATAGGCCACAGACAAGGGTAATGTGCATACTAGTAAGGTTTTGCAACTCTAAACTAAGTGAGAGACGCCAAACCAAGGAAAAAGTGAATGATAGAAGAAAAGTGATAAGAATAAGATGATGAACCAATAAAGATGGAGAATTTTATTTTGTCTTTTAATAATATATCTTTTTCTTGATGTTAAAAACATGTTGGTAAATGAGATATCTATGCAAATACAGATTTAGGACATTTTTAGATACACATGGTTAATTACTAGCTAAGCTAAAAATTAGCTCAAATTAGCTATGGTTGTCTAGTTAATTGTAGCTAACTACTTGTTGAATACTTGGCTAAAAAATAGTTCACCTATTAGCTCTTCTGTTTGAATGCACTAAAGCTAATATTATCTAATTTTTAGCTAGCTACCAATTAGCTCTGATATCTAAACATGGCCTTAACGCCCTGTTCGTTTCACTAAAATTTAATTTATACTTATTTGTTGTGAGAGAAAAATACCGTTCCTTCACTAAAAAACACTGCTAAAGTAGTACCGAAGAACAAAACGATGATGTGCTTGTATGCTTTTATGTGAAAATACAGTAAACTCATGGGTTGTTTGCTTCATAGTCCAAGAAATTGCCTGGTAGGCAACTCCAAGGCATCCAATTTGATACGCTTGCAGCCAGCATTGGTGCCTAAGACTACCCGCAGTGGGTACTCTAAAACGATACTCTAAAGTTTTAGAGTATAAATATAGAGTAAAAACTGTTGCACTGGGTACTCTAAAACGATACTCTATCCTTTCTCTCACTCTATATTTAGAGTTGTACTGTGCTTACTCTATACTCAATAGTGGCTATAATAAAATTTCGATTGTACCATTAAATTCGTCTCAATAAATCCTTCAAAACTAGATCACACATAGATATATTTAGATAAAGTGACAAGTGAGTCTCACAGTGGATAGAGTGGATAGAGGATGATATAGAGGATGGATGAGTGTGGGAGAATTGAGTATAGAGGAGAGAATCTTGCTGACTAGGACGTATAGAGGATGAATATAGAGGTTCATGAGTGCGGATAGTCTAAGCTACGCCAGATACGCAAGCAAATAGAATAATAATAGATTCGCAATATCTTAAATATTTCATGATTAATTAACAAGCGGGAAAAAAAATGAATTGAGTGGTGCCCCAGGTTTGTCATGTGGCCACGTCGACCACGAGGCCTTCCACCAGATCGCGTCGTCCCCCTCCCGACTCGCCTCCTCCACTTGTCTCTGTCCTCCTCCTGTCCTGCACCTCCGACTCCACGCCCCGCTCGCTTTCCCCTCCCTCCTCGTCTCCGAGAAACTCTCGCGCGCCTCCGCAACGGACGCCTCGGCGCCTCCGCCCCCCGCTCGTCCCGTCCCTCCCAGGTCGGTCTCCTCCTTCCCGTCTCGACGCCACACGTTGTTGTTTGTTTCCCCCGCTTGTTTGTCCCGTCCCCTGTCTGCCTGCCGCCTCGCGGAACCTGGCTTTGTCCGGGACTCCTTGGCCAGGTGCGGCCCCAGCGGGAGCTTTTGAATGCGTCTAGAACCGCGACCGCCTGCTTCCTGCTGCGATGTTCTTGGTGCTGGCATCTTGCCTTTCCCTTGTTTCCTGGCCTCCTGACCTGCTGTAGATGTTATTGAGCGGTTGTGAGGAGCACGGATCGTTATATTATGGGGTCTCCGTGATATCACGGCTTCATCTTAGCTTGTGAGATTGGTGTCGAGCTTCCCGTCGCTTGCCATCCCCGGGTACGGCTATATAATTGCATCATTGGCTGGGTTCGTTTTTATCTGTTTTGCAGTAAATCATGTACTCCTCTTCGTCTAACTTTGGGGCATCGGTTTATGTTTGTTGTTCTTGGCCTTTTGTGATATTGCTAAGGATGAAGTCCGATACCCATGGTGTGTTTTTTTTGGGTCAGCTAACTAATTACGGTCATATACCACTCTAGTTAATTTCTCCCTTCACTTAAATGACGTGAAATGCCATTGTAGTTCATTTGGGCAATTCTTTGGGTTGACCCAATGACCCAACGTAGTTAGAACTTACATCCCTAGATATTGTGAAACATGTTCTTTCAAGTTTTCGTAGTGCTCAGTAGATTCGTCGTTGGTAGATCCCCCTAATTACTACTGATTCCGTAGATTACTGGTCTTATATGTAAATTTTATATTGTTAGCTTCGGAAAAAAAATTCTGTGGTGCCTGTTGCTGCTGACCCAAAAAAAGAATATTCTTGTCATGACATCTAAAAGTTGTGAAGTGGCTGACTGTGGACCTAGCTAGAGTGCACTAAAAAGGGCAGACCTAGTGCCAAAGGCTCCCACACGAGTGAGGTCTGGGAAAGAGAATAACCGAAGCAAAGTCTTACCCCCGCAGAAATTCTGCAGAGAGACGGCTTCGAACCCAGGACAAAGTCTTACCCCCGCAGAAATTCTGCAGAGAAACGGCTTCGAACCCAGGACCTGGTGACTCGGTGAGCTAGCACTCACCAATAGAGTGCACTGCGGCTACTTTAGATGGTTTTGATTTGTTCCATGTATCAAGTGTGTTACAGGAAAGATCTTTCTTTTTTCCCCTCCTTGTAGTCAATACCTATCACTCCTTGATGGCACAATGCTTCCTGTGGGAATGAAGATTAATGGATTATTTACTTTTGCTTCAGTCGAATATTTCATCTTAGAGTTCTTTTTGTTGAATCTTCTCATAAAATTCCATTCCATGCGTTGGTGCTGATCTGAATGCAGAATATTCTTTTATGTTGACATATTCCTCCTACGATGTAAAGTGGCTGACTGCGAAACCTACTAGAGTGAAGTTCTACTAAAATTAAATGGTTTTGATATGTTCTATGTATTGAGTTTATCATGCAAGGGATCTTCTTTTATCCCTTGTAGTGCTAAGTTCCAGTGCAATCCACAAAGATTCTTCTTTCTTTCTTTTGAAACCAGCATAAAGATGCTTCTTGAAGACCGCTATCTTTTATTCAGCAGACTCACTGCTCTTATGGCTGGTTTGTTCAGTCTTAAGGTGAAATTCTATTTTGCCTGGTGGGGCTGACACAAATTCAGAATTTTTTTCGTGATGTTGACATTATTCCTCCTAAGGTGTAAAGTGTCTGACTGCGCTACTTATCTAGAGTGCTGACCTCTTTTGATGCTTTCATTTGTTCATTGGACTGAACGTGCCATACGAAAGGTGGTGTCCTTTCCCCTCATCTAGTTGCTTATTAGATTCCACCTTCCATTGTTAGATGTAAAGATACATCTTTAAGACCAAGTACTGTTGATCCAGGTGAATTAAAAAAAAGGGCAGACCCAGTGCCAGAGGCTCCCACACGAGTGGGGTCTGGGGAAGGGAATAACCGAAGCAAAGTCTTACCCCTGTAGAAATTCTGCAGAGAGACGGCTTCGAACCCAAGACCTGGTGACTCGGCGAGCTAGCACTCACCAACTGCACCAGGCCTGCCCTTCATCCAGGTGAATTACTACTGTGGAAATTTTGATAATTGAAAAATAAAAAAGGGCAGACCCAGTGCTAGAGGCTCCCACACGAGTGGGGTCTGGGGAAGGGAATAACCGAAGCAAAGTCTTTACCCCCGCAGAAATTCTGCAGAGAGACGGCTTCGAACCCAGGACCTGGTGACTCGGCGAGCTAGCACTCACCAACTGCACCAGGCCTGCCCTTCTTGATAATTGAAAAATCTTAAGACAAAATTCCATTATGCCTTTTTTTTTCTTGAATATGCAGGAGAGCTGTGTATCATTGCATTAAGAAGGAAAATAGTATAAACACACCGCACTCACGCACCACACACACCCCACCCCACAGCTAGGGACAGAATACATGTGCGCCTTCAAAAGAATAAACAAGCAACTCGACCAAACACCAAATGGGCCAGCCAATATCTTGCAGCAAAACCTCTAGTGCCTGCAAGGCACCAGAGGTGTGCCTCCAAGATCTGTCCAAGAACAAGTTGAAGGCTAGGGATAGTCCCATTGAACAGTCATTGTGGAGTTGCAGTGCTTCCACAAAGTACATTATGGTGTGTACATCGTGCCTCTAGATGTAAAGTGGTGAACCTATTTAGAGTCCAGTGCCACTTCTTTGAGCATGATTTGTGTGTCGTGCATATAAATATTCTAGTCATTTATTTACAGATTAAACTTGTGTGGTGTGGTACATGTTTCTTGCTTCATCAGTGGTTCTTTTAATCTTTTGGTTTCATGCTGATGTCCATATCACTTCTTGCTTCACTTTGGTTTGGTTTATTTGGATGGTTTGTCTAGCTGTTAGCACTTAGCACAGATTTAGTTGAAGCTCGAAGCTGGTCATATAGTCTTTGCTTTCTAACTCATGTTTTTATTGTTCAGTTTTCAGAGTGGTCTTGTTGAATTTCTATACCAACAGCACTGCCATTTTTGCAGTATTGAAAAGCTATTGCTGTTTCTTCACTCACTGGTAATAATCATAAACCTTTATCTGACACATGGAGTCAGCTTTCTACATATATCTGTCTTGAGATAGATAACATGAGTATGCATTCATTCAATATACTGCTAAATTATGAACCTGGACTCCTGTTTCTCATAAATTGGTTATGCCTGATGATGACCATTAGATCATATAGCATTTTATTTTTCAACTTTATGTGTTATTTGAAATATACGTGGACATTTGTTTCAATAGTCAACTGTACCACTTCCTGGGAATGAAAAGGCATCTGGTTTTGTTCTTTTAAGATTTGATTTATCATTTTCAAATATATATCTTCTGTGGCAGTGAGTAGCTTAGATGAACTCATCTGTGTTTTGCAAAAGGACACTACAAATATACATTGTGTTGTAGCTAATATTTTGCCTGTTATTTCTAAATTTTGAATAAGAATTCAATTAAAATGATGTTCTGTGATCTACAGTTCAACACCACCTGTATTGACACATAAAGTAAAATACAACTAATTCATTAGCAGATTTTGAATGCAGTTTGTTTCAACCACCTGCGCATTTGTTGTATGTACAGTAGTCCTTTTGGATTCATGAATATTGACATTATCATTATTTTGTTCAACTGTGCAGACCTGCAAGCTCTGGTAATTTAGAAGAACTATGAGTTGCTTCTGAGTGTTCTGGCTTTGTTAAATAAATAGATTCTATTCATAGTGTGCTAACAAATGGATCGCCGTGATACTTCTGGGTTTGTTAGTGGAGGATGCAAGGACACGAAGGGGCTGCTAACAAGCATATATTTCTAACTCCTTACATTTCATTGCATTATGTAACCTAGAAGTGATGCTGACTGTGCTTTCCCAAAAAAGATCAGTCTAATTTGGCGGTATTCTCTGCTACTAGAAGCAATGGATCATACACTTGAACACTTAGGGTATACCAGAAAATCATCGAATTCAGACACCCTTGGAACCTGGACCACTCTTAGACCAGTAGTCATGGAACCAAGAGCTTGTCCTACACAAGTCGATGTGCTTTCTCAAGACAGCACTTATATTATATCAAGAGGGATCAAGCGGAAGTGGGTTGGCTTGTCACTTGGCCTAGGTAACTCCTCAAGTTCCTCTGACTCCAGCAAGCAGAGCATGGGTACATGCTGCACCTTGTCTTCTGCTGCAAAGGATAAGGATGATGGATCATCTATTGATTTGGACCTAAATTTTCAGTTCAGTCTGTGTAATGAAGGCACATCAAAATTGGGCACGGATGCTTGTAATAGTAGGAGAGCTTTGGAGAAGCAGCCTGTGATGGACCTTAAGTTATCTTTGACAGTCGGACCTTCTGAATCTGTTGTTACTGATGTGGACCTTAATATGGCCACCCAAGATCACACAGTATTGCTACAATCATGCAATGTGGCTTCAGTGCCATCTGTTGATGAAGGATCAACATCTGCTCGCTGGAAATCTGGTGGTAAGCTACTTCCTTACCTGTTACCAGTTGGTTCCAATCAATTCGGTTCCAATCAATTCCACAGTCCTATTCCACTGCCACCGACGATACAACTGCCAAAAAGTCCAGTAGCTTGTTCTTCAGGAGTTGTCGGCCCACAACAGCGCTGTAGTAGCACAAAAACTTGTTCAGAACCAGGATGCTTTAAAGGTGCTCGCGGTTCATCCGGGCGCTGCATTGCGCATGGCGGTGGTAGAAGGTGCCAGAGAGAGGGTTGCAAGAGAGGGGCTGAGGGAAAAACTATCTTCTGTAAAGCTCATGGAGGAGGTAGGCGCTGTGAGCATCTTGGATGCACAAAGAGTGCTGAGGGTCGCACTGATTTCTGCATAGCTCATGGAGGTGGCCGCCGCTGCAGCAATGAAGGGTGTAAAAAGGCAGCAAGAGGAAAATCTGGCCTTTGTATTAAACATGGTGGGGGAAAGAGATGCCAAAAAGAGAACTGCACAAAGAGTGCGGAGGGACAGTCTGGCTTTTGCATTGCTCATGGAGGTGGGAGGCGCTGCAAACATGAAGGTTGCACAAAAGGTGCTCAGGGCAGCACTAGTTTCTGCAAATCCCATGGTGGTGGTAAGAGATGCACATATTCAAATTGCAGCAAGGGTGCTGAGGGCAGTACACTCTTCTGCAAGGGCCATGGAGGAGGGAAACGCTGTGCAGCTGAAGGCTGCCCAAAGAGTGTCCACGGTGGCACTGAGTTCTGTGTTGCCCATGGAGGCGGAAAGCGATGTGTGGTACCAGGATGCACCAAGAGTGCTAGGGGACGAACAGACTGCTGTGTTCGTCATGGAGGGGGCAAAAGATGTCAATTTGCTGGCTGCAGCAAGAGTGCACAGGGGAGCACCGATTTTTGCAAGGCTCATGGGGGAGGCAAGCGTTGCTTATGGGGCCAACTAGGATCTGACCTTGGTGCAGGCAGTTCTCCTTGCGAGCGCTTTTCAAGGGGTAAGAATGGACTGTGTGTTGCACATAATGCTCTGGTGGAAGACAGCCGGGTACGTGGCGGTGAGACACTTGGTGCTATGGGTTCATCAGGATCTGTTATGAACAGCACTGGAACCATGGAGAGGGGGGCATTCAACTCTTTCAATTTTGGTGAAGGTACCAGCAATGTTGTGCATCCTGCTGAGGCTCTTGGTCACACACTAATCTCTGCTCCAGAGGGGAGGGTACGTGGCGGTAATATTATGGTTATGCTTTCTACCGGCATGAATATTGGAAAGCAATAAAGCTGCAATATGGATGCAAGCACTTCTACTGGCAATTGGCTGTAGCTTGTAATATACCAGCCCTGTTTAATTGACTTTGCTTATGTCAACTGAAAATAACCTTCGGTTCTTTCCATTCTGTATTTAGGAGCCATGCATGTTGATAACATAGCGTTTATGCTTTATAGGGGACTTCCGTGTTTTGTTGTAGTTTTAAGTATCTTGTGTGATAAATAACCAGGTAAAGTACTGTAATATATATTAGCACCTAAGTGTGAGATTAAAGTTGTTGCTTGGAAATGTAAGAATAATCTTCGAGATGTGTATGTTTCTTGTTCTCTTCGAGTACAAGACTAGGGTTGTGCTAAGCTACTGTCAATGTGTGAACTGTTTGAACACTTATAGAACATCCTATACCTATTTATGATATTTTCTTATTGTTCTTTGTGCTCTGTTGCTCCTTTCAGTTTAGTTTGTACTAGATGCCAACTGCGGTCTTGTCAATGAGTTATTGAGTTCTATCTGTTTACTGCATTATGTTGGATTAAGGTTGGCAGCAGCAACAACAACAACATAGCCTTTTGTCCCAAGCAAGTTGGGGTAGGCTAGAGATGAAACCCAAAAGAGACGAGAAAACAGGGAGACACGTAAAGGGACAAAAAGAGCACAAGACAAAAAGAGGTCACGGTTCAGGCACGTTGATTGCCAATCTCCAAGCGCTCATATCCATAGCTAAATCCTTGGGGATATTCCACTCCTTAAGATCTCTTTTAACGGACTCGTTCCAAGTTAGTTTAGGTCGACCTCTACCGCTCTTTACATTATCGGCCCGCTTTAGAACTCCACTACGCACCGGCGCCTCAGGAGGCCTCCGTTGGACATATCCAAACCATCTCAACCGATGTTGAATCAATTTCTCCTCAATTGGAGCCACCCCAACCCTATCCCGAATATCGTCGTTCCGGACTCTATCCCTCCTTGTGTGCCCACAACACCAACGCAACATACGCATCTCTGCTACACTCAATTGCTGGACATGTCGCCTTTTTGTAGGCCAACACTCAGCACCATATAACATCGCCGGACGAATCGTCGTCCTATAGAACTTACCTTTCAGCTTCTGAGGCACCCTTTTGTCACAGAGGACGCCAGAAGCTTGACGCCATTTCAACCAGCCGGCTGAAATTCTATGCCTAACATCTTCATCAATGTCTCCGTCCTTTTGTAGCATCGACCCTAAATACCGAAAAGTATCCTTCTTGGCCACCACTTGCCCATCGAGGCTAACGTCTCCCTCCTCATGCCTAGTCGCGCTGAAATCGCACCTCATGTACTCGGTCTGGATTAAGGTTGGCAATGTGCATTTTTATTTCAGCAGTTCCACTCCAAAGCTTGAAATGTAGTTGTCTGGAAGGAGTTGACTGTCTCATGTTCCCTCCTTGAGTTATATCCAATACAATGAATTCTGTTGAATTAAGACAGGCAGTGGGCATTTTGTTTATTTCAGAAATTCCCCATGAAAACTTCGTTTTTTTTTGGGGGGGGGGGGGGGGGGGGGGGGGGGGGGGGATAAAGGAAGAGACAGCTTCAGATGTTGTTGTCCTCGAATGATGTAAGCTATAATGTCTTTGTTTCTCAAAGGAGTTACCTGTCCATGTTCCCTGCTCTATGCATGGTAATGCTAAGTGGGCGTGTCGTTAATTAACGCTGGTGATGGTGCATCAACCTATGCTCCTTCTCATGCGAGCATATTATGAGATATGAATGCTATAGATTCATTGATTAATGCAAGTACCATAAGACATAAATGTTAGAAATTCATTGATGAATGCAAGTATTATAAGGACATGAATGTTAGAAATTCGATGATAAATTTAAGGAGGTCCAGTGTTAACTATGATTGCTTAACACTGCTCTCCCTCATTGTTTATATTTTAACACCATTCTCATATGCATACTTTCTTGTCTTATCTAGTTATGATAGATTTTGGTTACTAATTACTCTACTGATTTTTCATCACCAAATAGCTTTTCGGCTTAATTAAGAGCAACTCCAAGAGGCTATTTAAAACTAAAGTCTAAATTCTATGGTTTAGCTAATATCTAAAATAGAAAACCTCGTAAAATTTTAGAGATCTCCAACAGCCTGTCTAGAATTATCTCACCTCGAATCCTCGATATTTAAAACCAGTCACGTCATCTTTTTTTCTTTTCCGGATCTATCTATTGCGGCGGAGTCCACCGCGACGTCACCGGGCTGCGCTTTGCTTCTGCATTGGCCGGCTGCTCGGCGCTCAGGCACGATGCACTATCTGGGAATGGGAATGGTCGCAGGGTATCGAATTAGCACTGAACGTGCCCGGGATGAGGTGGGATCACATCTTATCGTCACTGAACGTGCCCGGGATGAGGTCGATGGTTGGCTGGTTGTCGGTCGACTTCTGCTCGTCCTGCGTCCTGCCTGCGCGGCGGCAAATGAATTGCTTGCCGCAGCTGGCCAGCGAGAGCAGTTGGCGGTGCACGCGTGCGAGAAGTCGCGCGAGAGTCCGCACGTGCTCTCTACTATCGCCAATTAGGATTTGTTGTTTATTTTTTTTTCTTTTTCACAAATCTTGCAGCAACAGTAACTTTATGACCTAAACTCGGAATAATACGTATGAGTAGTCAAATGAAATGTATTCAACGAGCTCTACACACCGATGGTCTCGTTCATTTATACGAGCAACATATTAAAAAGTCAAATATTTGTCTTTGTTTAAATTGTTCGATCAACCTGCGCGAAAAACAAATTACTTAATTCATATTAAAAATCTATATTTATACCATGCATTCTCAGGTGTTACACTCAACCAACGCTTGGAAGGTTTCTTGAGGTGTATAGTGCACTCTTTCCCCAGGATAGGAACAAGTGGCCATCAGCAGCTGAATTCTGGTATAATACTGTATTTTACCCCTCATTAGGCAAGTCTCCATTTGAGGTCTTGTATGGACACTCTTCTAGATACTTGGGCATCATCAATTTGCAGCACTGTTCTGTTCCTGATCTGGAAGAGTGGTCCAAAGAAAAGGAATGGCTAAACAGATTGAATCAACAACAATTATTAAGGGCTCAACAAAGGACGACGAATCAAGCTGATAAGAATTGGTCAGAGCGCTCCTTTTGCTCCTGGGGACATGGTCTATTTGAAATTGCAGCCATGTATGCAATCATATGTTGCATTTAGAAGCAATCAGAAACTAGCATTCCAATTCTATGGACCTTTCAAAGTGCTTTAGCGTGTTGGCCCAGTTGCATACAAGTTGGAGTTGCCACCAGATTTCAGAATTTATCCAATCATACATGTGTCACAATTGAAGAAATACATTGCTCCACTGCCGGAAGGCTCAACTGAACTATCTATTGTCTGCACTGATCCACAACCAGTGAAAATCTTGGACCATCCAATGTTTCCCAAAGTTATGTCAATGGTGAAACAAGTGTTGGTGACTTGGTCTACGCTACCAGAGCAGATGGAAACCTGCGAAGAAGAAGAGCGCCTGCACCGGCGTTACCCAAAACTAGCTTAGGGGCAACCTTTCAAGGGGAGGCGAATGTCACGAGTGGCTAGGCGTGTATGGGTTGGATGTGTGTGTTGGGCTGGATAGCCGTGTGGGCTGTAACGGGTGTCTATAAGGGGCTGTTTGGTTCATGGTCTGAGAAGCTGCCTCGCTAGGCAAGTCATTCCAGGCGTTAATTTTTCTATGCCTGTGAACAGGATTGTTGCCTAGCTGCTGAGCTGTATGCGACCAATCAGCCCCTACCGCCGGTTTGTAACGAACAGACTATGGAATGAGATAGCTCTGACAGAATAAACTCCTTTCTTTCTTTTTTTTTCAAAAACAACTAAACTCCTCTTCTCATTCCCTCTACCTAAACTTGATGTTCTTCCCAAAAATCCCTCTCCAGTTTTTCATCCCGACCATCTCGCTCGCTAGATCGTGACACAAGTCATAGCTCAAGCCAACCGAACAACACAGACACCTTAGTCTGTAGCTCCACCAGTGACCATTCACGCTTGACGAAATTATTAATAAATAGGAAGCGAGCTCAAACTCCAGAGAAGTACCTCTCTTGCTTAACACAGATATGCAAGTTATTATTCCAAGTCTCCAAGTTTTGCACTTATCCATATGAATATGAATTAAATTAAATAAATCCTGAAGCTACTACTTGGGCATTCCATTTTCAAGACATTGTACTGAAATGAAACAGATCAACACAGATTCTTTCTTCAGAAAGAGAGAAGCAAAGTCGTGCATCAGTTCAAAATCCAAGCAGGCCGCTGAGAAGAACATTAACTACAATTGAAGTCTAAAATAAGCATAACAGACCTTTGTAATCATGAAGTTATCGGAAATTCATCAAGGTAACATGAGGAATGATATGATTTTCTAATAGTCTAATTGCGAACTACAATTCTGCTGCACTTATCATCTTGCAGTTACCATCAGTTCAGTTCTCAATCACAAAGAGAGTACTGCAATTCTGCTGCAGTTACCATCTTGCAGAAAAGACCAAGAAACATTTGTGGATCCAGGATAAAAGTTTAGGGGGAGCTAAGTTCAAACTGTTCAGAAGACACGAAACAATGGTTTTAGCAAAGGAACTGAGGGGGGCTCCATGGGCGTGACCGCGGTAGGGGGGCTTGAGCCCCCCCAGCCCCGGTGGCAGATCCGCCCTTACCAAGAAAGCTATCTTCCTGCAACGCTACCAGGGTAGATGTAGAAGACTGAAGAAGACCTTGAACTAGAAAGTGAGATCCTTATGCACCCCCCATGCCTGCAGAAAAACACTAATATTAGTTTGAGGAACTGATGATGGCATGGATGATCTCACCGAGGAGCACCTCCGTCAGCACCCCCGGCGCCAGCGGCGCTGCCATCTCACTGTGGGATTGTGTGCTGACGAAACCGAGAGTTGGTCGGTTGGAGGAAAATGCTTTGGGAACTAGGATGGTCATTCAATGCCAGTGCCAGTACAAGCAGCACGCACTGGCCAAATGCCATTTGGGGCCAGGGTGGCAGCAGGGGTGGTTCAAGCGTTTAGCCCTAGTGCTCTCTGTCTCGGTGGCACACAGTAGTTGGGAGAAGGGAATCTCCAGCAGATCCTCAGATTTGTTGGCCTCATACTTTTCCCCCTTCACCTCCTATTCCTGTTGGCCCCCTACTCCACATCTCCAATTTTTTTTCTCCCAACTGCATCGGCCCTGCTCGACCCGTCACGGCCACCGCGGCCTCCATCGGCTGGCAGGGAGCTTCCTAGCGGCCGTTGCTGCCGGCGCCGGTGCATCCGCCGGAGCCGGCCCGGATCCCACTGGTCGTCATTCCCTACAGCCTTTGTCTGCCTAGGCACATCGCCCTGGACTTTGCTGCCCGCCGGATCCCGCCTGACGCCAACGCCTGCTTGGGGACGACGTTGCCTCCCCGACCCTTGCGCGCCCGACGCCGACGATGCCTCGTCGACCCTTGCGGCGCTCGTCCCAACGCCCAGACCTGGCCAGTGGTGGCCTGCTCTGCAGTGAGCCCAACGGCGCAGCACGGCCTGCCAAGCGGCGACCTTTGCCCTGGGCGCAGCGGCCTTGCCCCGTCCGCCCTCCCCGGGCACGCCCCTCCCCTGCTGGCTCTTCTCATGCGTGGGCAGGGAAGAGGAAGCTGATAAGGAACATGTGGGTCAGATTTAGGTAGTGTTACTGGAGCAAACAATGATGGGAGGATGCTAGATCTATCTTGTATAGGTGAAATCATGGTTAGTAATCGAATTTATTTGGTCAATCAAATTTCTTTTTCCTATGATTTTCGAGTGCCTTTCATGGAAATTTAGCTCTTCGCTTTTGGCTGCGCTTTTAGTTGGGATTTTTTTCTTGGGGGGATCATTACTATGACATATTGACATGTGATGAGATAGCTCTATATTCTTTTTTTACGCAAAAACCGTGGGGGAGTTCCCCACGGTGAATAAAAATTTTTATAAATAAGGCAACAAAAAAAAGGGTCCAGGAGATACTTACAATGAGAGAGCGAGGGGGGGAGGACTTTACAGACTTTAAAGAATTACAACTGCTCAACAGAAAAAGGACAGGGGGGGGGGGGGGGGGGGGGGGGGGGAGGAAGAAAATTACAACGCGTCAAGCCATAAACAGACTAGGACTCTATCGGAATCTTTTAAGCGGTAGGACTGAAGACCAGCTTCGTCCTTGAAATTTCGTAGCCATCTGCTGAACGTAGCCTGTATATACCATCAAATACCAACTTGTTCCTGATCTTCCAAAGTTCCCAAGCAGCAATGAGAAATATCTCCATGAAGAAGGGCAATCCAGCCATCTGTCTGCTACGTTCAATTCTTTTGGAGAGATCAGCCTCTGTGGCCCAGCTAATTCCCAATTTGTCCCAGCATTGCTTAGCAAAACGACATTGGAAGAAGAGATGATCAACGGTCTCCTCCGTGCCATCATCACATAGAACACATAAACTGTTGGGCTGCACGTTAAAATTTCTTCTAGCAAGCATATTTTTTGTGTTTAATCTATCTAGCAGGATCAACCAGGCGAAGAATTTAACCCTGGGGGTTACTTTGGACTTCCAAACCAAACGAAAAGGAGCCGATGTCTGCATAGTTAGGAATGCTAACTTATAGAGCTTGGCAGCCGAATACATACTGCTGCCCCAACAAAAGATTCTCATGTCAGTGTCCTCAGACAGCTCAAAGGAGTGTGCTAAAGTTCTCAGGTCCTCCAGCTCAACTGCTGTTGCTTGTGATATAGGGATATGAAGTAAATTATCAAGACTTTCAGCTTCACAAACCTCTTTGACTGAGATGTCTGGATGCTTAACAAACATGGCAATATTAGGGAACAGATCAATGAGAATTTCACCTGCCCAATTATCTTTCCAGAAGAGAACCGAGGTGCCATCCCCAAGCTGGCAAGTAGTAATAAAACCATAGAGATCTTTAAGCCTAAAGACATCTTTCCACCAAAAAGATCCAACTTCTTTTTGAGAATGAGGAACTCTATTGTTGTAGTACTTGAACCATACTTGCTGCATCCATGGGACATCTGCCTTAGAATAGAATTTATGCAGCTGTTTCATCAACAAGGCATCATTTTGCAAAGCTAGATTTTTTATTCCAAGACCACCTTTCTGCTTTGGTCTTTGAGCAAGTGGCCAAGCAACCAAGTTACCACCCTTCTTTCTTTTAGAATTCCCTCTCCAGAGACACTGTTTCCTAATTCTATCAATGCTATGGATCACACCTTTATGGAGCTTGAAGGTGCACATAGTATATGAAACTGTGGGAGTGATAACAGTGTTAATATATTCCACTCTGCCAGAGTAAGAAAGAAGGGAAGAACAAGCTGATAGTTTCCTTTCAACTCTGTCCAAGAGTGGAGCAAATTCTTCTATGAGACAAGCCTAAATAAGTGAAGGGGAGAAATCTGATCTGACAACCCAAAGTTCCAGCAAGAATCATCATTTTTTCATTAGAGACATTTATCGGCACTAGAAGAGATTTTTCAAAATTTACCACCAACCCTGTGGAAGCAGCGAAGGAATTCAAAATTGCTTTAAGACAGAACAACTGCCTAGCATCAGCTTGCATGATTAATAAGGTGTCGTCCGCGTACTGAACAATAGGAAAGTCTGTGCCTGGCTGTGGGATAGGAAGTTTCAGAACACCTTTGTCTTTTAGCCCATTGATGATGTACTGAAGAATTTCAGCAGCAAGAACAAACAGTAGTGGTGACAAAGGGTCACCCTGCCGCACACCTCTCTTGCAGTTAAAATTTTTGCCGGGCACACCATTAAGCAAGATAGATGAGGAACCAGTGGAGAGAATCATCTTTACCCAATTAATCCATCGAGATGGAAATCCCAGGTGAGAAAGCATCTCAATGATAGCTGAATGTTCTACCGTGTCAAAAGCTTTTGCAAAATCCAGTTTCACAATAACTATTTCTTTTTTAGACTGCTGGCACTGGTGGATATACTCGAAACTCCAGGCCAAACAGTCCTGGATTGTTCGATGCTTAATGAAACCGTACTGATACTTGTGTATAATCTTCAAGATTACCTTCTGTAACCTTTCTGCCAATAGCTTAGTGATCATTTTAACACAGCAATTCAATAGAGAGATTGGGCGATAGTCAGACGCCAAGATCAGGTTACTATGTTTGGGAACAAGCACAATGTGTGAACCATTAATGGGAGCAAGATTCACCTTATTGTCAAAGAAATCAAAGAATAATTTATAGATATCTTCCCTAATGATAGGCCAACATTTTTTAATAAACATACCATTAAAACCATTTGGACCCAGGCTTTTATCAGTAGGCATGATCTTTATAATATTATCAATCTCACCAACATAGAAAGGGGAAGCAAGACTGTCTAACTGTGCATCATCGTTGACATGTACCAGAGAACCAAGATCAAAATCCATTGAAACATTATTAGAGAAAGCCATCCTATTTTTGAAGGAGCACCACAGATGGTTGCCCTTGTCCTCATGGTGAATTAAAGAAACACCATAGTCATCTTGTATCTGGGCAATCATGTTCCTTCTGTAAGAGATAGTTGCCATGGAATGAAAATATTTGGTACACTCATCACCATGCTTTATTCTGTTGATGGTATTTCTCTGTTTCTAATACAATTTCTGCTGCTCCAGAAGCCTACTGAACTGCTTTTGTACTGATCGTCTCAAGTTCCATTCAGTGTTAAAAAGAGGCTTAAATTCCTCAAGAGTATCCAAATATAGAATTACTTTGTTGCAGTTTTCAATGAGCAACTTGAGATTGGAAATGCCCTTGCTCCACTGTTTCAGATTATACCTCAGCCTCTTGAATTTAGCTGATAGAACATATACAATGTTGTCCCTGATGCTGGTAGGCTGTACCCAAGAATGCTGCACAGTACCGAAGAAGGAACTGTAAGTTGTCCAATAGTTTTCAAAACGAAAAATATTTGATTTAGGAATCTTTGTTCCATTGGAGATTTTGCATGGCACATGATCAGAAGTTGGTCTGGCTAGAGGGGTCACCATAGTATTTGGGAAATCCGAAGTCCAGTTCACAGATGTGAAAAACCAATCAAGCTGTTCTAAAAGAGGATTGGACTGCATGTTACTCCAAGTAAAAGCTCTTCCTTTCAAAGGTAACTCAACTAACCCCAAATGGTCAATCACTTCGTTAAAAATCTGAGTATCCTGAAAGTTGCCACCAGCTCTGTTTCTATTTTCCAGAGATCTATAAAAATTAAAATCACCAATCAAGATCCAGTTATCATTATCCTGAATATCCAGATTATGCAGCCAGGACACGAAGGTGGAGCGAGCAGGTTCTAAGCATGGGCCATAAACTGTGGTGAGATTCCAAATATTAAGATCAAGCCTGGAGGAGAAGCTTACTGAGATAGCAAACGGTTTAATCTCAATAACTGAGCCATCAAAAAGACTGCCGTTCCAAGCAATGAGAATACCCCCCGAAGCTCCCACAGAAGGAGCAAAGATGAACTTATCGAATCTTTTTGGAGCAAAGTTCCTGATGAACGAGGGATCAAAGCTTTCTTTCTTAGTTTCTTGAAAACAAAAGATCTCACAGCTACTTTCATCAATTTTGCTACGAATACTAGGCCATTTCTCAGCAGCGTTGATCCCCCTAACATTCCAACATAAGATGTTCCCAGATCTATTCATTGGGGAAACCAAAATACAGAGCGAGAGCATAACAACCTTCATAGAAGGTCATTAACACAGTAATAGCAAATAAGAGCATCATGGTAGCCGACATAATATCATCCCACATAGTACCAGCGTACTCGACAATATATAAAAGACTGATCAACAAAATAGGATGGCAGCTAGCGCAGATAACTTGGTGCGACATTAATCCTGATCTTCAGTGCACCCTTGCATAAGGGCATCCTCTGAGAGCTCCTCAGGAGGCACTCCGCATTTGACACCCCACTTGCGGAGGTTGTCGAGTGGGATCGGGTTGGCAGCTTCTTCTGCATTCTGGGGGGGCTGATCCAGGTCAATCACCAATGACGCTGTCTTCCTTCTTTTGGAGGCAGGTTCTTTGATCTTGACAATCTGAAAGCCATCTTTAGCCTGAGGATTCAGACGCGAGCTCCTTCTAACCATAGTGTCAACTAGCAGCGTCTTAGAACCCGGCTTCTTGGAAACGATCACTGGGATGGATATAGGCCCAACAGGAACCCTTCCCTGAGCAGCGTCCTTGTCAGCAAATAGAAAAACCCACAGCCTGATAAGAATGCAATCCATGACTGGGGCAACTGAACGGATAGCCTTTTTTAACATCTTCCTTCCATTCCTGCACCATCTTCTCCCGAGTGAATGGCAGAATACCATCCACAGCAAGCTTCTGACACGCCTTCACAATGAATGATGGAATGATCAGGTGTGCACTTCTGTCAGAGGTCACAACACCCGAGTCATTGGAGGACGAGGACCCACCATTGTTCTGAATTCCAGCAAGAACTTCTTCCACCGAAAGATGAGTGTCAGGGCCAGTCGCCCTAAGATAGTTAGCAGTACTGCCTGACTGATTGAATGTAATAGTATCCTGCTCCACCACATCCATCTCCATCTGATCATCATCTTCAGCATCTTGGTCCACTTCCATACCATTGTTCTGATGAGCAAAACCATGACCAACGGGGTTGATCTCGAAGTTGATGTCCTGCATCTGTTGCAATTAATACCCAGGTCACCAAGCGCCTGTTCCCCTGCTCCAACGTTGTCATGCATCGAATTCTGGAAATTATCAGGGCTGCCAGCAAGCGGAGCACCATGAACTGGATGCGGGTTACCATCACCAGGGATAGGATATTTGGGTTTCCAACATAACGTATTAGAGGATTCAGTATAGCCCAGCATAGGAGATTTGGGCCTCCAGCAAAGACGCCTTCTTGGCTTAAAAAAGCAATGTTTGGCCCGATGGCCGTAGTTAAAGCATTTTAAGCAGTGAACAATGAAGCGACAGTCTCGGGACAGGTGACCCTGCCGTAAACAATTAGAGCACTGTGCAGAATTAAAACGAGATATCCCCCGGTCTTCAGCTTTATTAGACTGCTCATAATTATCAGCAGCGGGTACCGAGCCAGAAATCAAATTAGCCGAAAAAATATCCTTTTTCAAGGCAGACTTAATGAACGAGCTATCCAAGGACGGCGGCCTGGCAGTCTTCTGAACTGGCCTGTCCTCTGAAAGATCTGAATCGAACTCCAATTGAACTGAATTGAACTGAGCAGAGTTGTGCAAAGCCCTACCATTCTCAGGAGGAAGAACAGTGAAGGGCTCGAAGGAAGAATCATAGATATCAACCGAGGTTTTGAACTCCCCAAAAGAAATCAACTGAACTCTGGGAGTAGGAGGAGCAAATTTTTTGACTGGAGAAGCAAGAACAAGCTTAGGCGCAAAACGAACTTTCTTAGCAGAAGCATTAGTAGACTGAGATTTGGCATTGCGTTTCTGGCATTTAGAAAGAACTAATGTCCATTTTTTAGCCTCCTCTTCTTCCCACAATCTCTTATCACGTTCCAAGTGCGGAACACCATTGTTCCACAGATGAAAATAAACATCAAAAGTTTCACCAATGGATATTCTCAAAGCATAAACATGAAAACCCACAGCCTTGCAGGACACTGAGAATCGAAAATGATTGTGACTAAGTTCCACCATGTGAAATTTTGATGCAATCCCTCCCAGACTGGATTGGAGCGCCAGAGAGACACTGTCTTCCGTAAGCCGGAAGAGAAAACGACAAAAAGTAGCCAGCAAGAAAAATGAGCCTCTAGGGCTAGGAGATTCATGGTGCACCTGGACGCCAAAGCAACGACGAACTTCACGCTCGAACTCTTCGCCAACAGAGAAATCCATACAAGCCGCCAATCCAGATGACGAGCCCATGGCCGCATAGCCCTATATTCAGTTTGTTGAAACCTCTCTTGAGCCCCTCCTATTTCAAGTTTTCCACTAATCTAGTTTTGTTCTAGGGTTCGTCGTTTGATCTGAAATGAGCACCAAATCCTTGATCTTTGGAAGGGGTTTTCATTTTAGATGTATGCCACATGAACTTTGTGAAGCCCCCTCTAAAATCTGAGCTCAATTGTTTGATATTTGGTCGAGTTTTGGATCAATTTTCAAATTTACGCTTGGTCTGATTTTCTGCTATTCTGGATCTAGTTTTTTATTTTCATCGGACAAGAAAATTTCTTGTGCTCTCTCTCTGTTGACCATTGGACCTTCCCTTGCTATTTTCACTGCTTTAGAGCAACCGCAATGTTTGTCATAAGGCAGTTCATAGGATTAAAATATTTGCTATCAGATAGCTGAAACATTGTGAGACCAGTATATAGGATAGTCTATAGCAAAAGGTACCTATAAGCTTATGGACTACCTATAAGGAATAAAAAATATTACTTTTTCTCACTCCTCTCACTTTCTTTCTTGGTTTTGCACAGGATTGTAAAGAGAAATAATTTTTATCTCATATGGGATCTACCTTATGGACTACTTGTTGGCTGAAACATTGTAGAGACAACAATAACTATAGTCCACTGACACAAAAACTGTCCATATAGACTACTTAGCCCATATACACTGTGGTTGCTTGGTTGCTCTTAGTGTTTAGGTTGCGATATGTCCAGTGGGCTTTCTTCTGTTTTTTCTCTGCTCAGTCCTTCTGCAATCTCACTGGGCAGCGGCCTATTGTCTGTCGCTAGTTTCTCTGGTAGGTGCCGACCATCCGTTGACTGTCTTTTTCCTACGCACGATCTTTTCTGCTTGGGACTTCCGTGATTTTGTTCGGCAACAGGCTATCATCGCCATGAGCTTGCCCATAATACTACAGTAGTCGTTTCTCCTCCTGATACAAATCGTTCTTAGGTTTTACTATACAACTTTTCATTTCCTGATGCATGTCAAGTCTGCATGTGACTTTGCCCAATATGTGTGTAGCAGCAAGGTTTCATCCTTCTGTATGTCACTTCCATACAAGAACTATCTATTCATGCAATCATTAGTCAATGATTGAAGGTTAATTTATTCCCTTTGCTTGATAAGTGTACATTGTTGTTTCGCTACTCTGTTTGGACAAACTAGTTTGTTGACCATTATTTCTTCAGCTGCGCCTAGTTTGGCTAGGATTGTTGTTCTCAGCATTTCATCAGGTTCTATAGCAGCCGTGAGCACCTGCTTACTTCTTTTTCCAGAGTGCTTTTCGATTGCTTCCGTATCACTCTGTGTTGTTTTGGGTTGAATCTGGGACATGGACTTAGTAGTTCTCACAGAGAATTTTAATAGGCTCCCATTCACCTCACCTCTCCCCTCTCTGGTTGCCATTTTTTTGTCCTTCAAAGAAGAGGAATCTAACGATGATGATCTCATTGTAATATCTATGCTTTAATTTGTGACATGCATGATGAAGAAAAGTGGAAGGAAAAGCATTGATTAGTGTTGGGTCACCAAGTTGTTCAAACGGACATGTTTGGTGGTAATTTGAGCACTCTGGATGGTTGCTGTGCAAATTCTCCCCTGTACAATGAAAAGTTCTTCAAGACAATATTTAGGATGTCCAAAAAGCTATTCTACGCATAGTGGCTGGGGTGGAGACTCATGATGATTATTCCATACAGAGGCCAAATGTAGTTGGCCTTCTTGGAGCCACAACACTGTATATGCTGGTTGGATCATTCCACATGCTTGCATATGATGTTCTAGCTGATTCAATGGATGAAGTTGCGAGGATTGCTGAGAGCATCGTGATAGACAATATCTATATGACTATATGATTTTTCTGCTTTAAAATTTTTGAATTTGAATTTAAATTGTCTTATTTGTAATCATGAATTTGAATATGGTTCTTTTCTATGTTTTACAAATATTTTAAGTTTGAATTATAGTGGTGTGAGTGTGATATGAAGGACATACATAAATATTGTATTAAAATATGAGAGAAAACTAAATATGGGTTTAGACGTACAGGCCCATAAAGTAGAGACTCTATTTTAATCTTTAGGGTCACTGCCGGACATGCTCTTGTAGCTTAATAAATGAGTCCCACTATGCTAGTGAAGTACTCCCTCCGTCCCGCAATTATTGTCGTCCGGGAGTAGCATCTGGATGTCTCTATTCAGACCATCGTGCATGCATCTGGACTTCCTTCTGTCCACGTCTAGGGAATCTCCGATGTATGTGCTCAGAAGCTCCAACGACATTCATTGCGGGACAGATGGAGTACCAGACTTTTTCCATGCTTGGACTAGGCATGGCCCAACCCATATGGCTATGTGGCCCAATCTAGGTGACCCAAAATACATTGATACTTGATTTTCATAATTTTCTAGCGAAGATAATGGAAGTGTTTTTTTAATAACAACAACGAATTATTTTTTTGATAAAAGAAGGATTTTAATAATTCACAGTTATTACATCGAGATGATACAATAAAAGTGAATTCACTTCCGGCTTCGGCCTAAACAAAAAGCCTAAGAGAAAAAAGTCTGACACTCTAATGGCCATCAATTCTAATTGGCCCTTGGTTGGGCTTTTGAACCTGCTTTTGCTTTTGTAAAAGCCAAAAGCCAACCGAAGGGCCCAGCCGCTTTTGCCAAAAGTAGCTTTCACTGCGAAACAAATCCAAAAGCACCTCACCCCTTGCTTTCAGCTACTTTTTGGGTAAAAATTACCCATCTACCACTGGTTACGAAGATAGCGTTTCGTTTTTCGTCTTCTATTCTATCCCCTCCCTTGCGCTCGTGACTCTGACATTTCCGGCGGCCTCCTTCGTGACTCCGACATCTCCTGCCATGGCTCCGGCGTTCACAGGCGCAGCTGGCCATCGAGCAACAACCGACTCCGGTGGGAGATCCAATGGAGCGGGATCCAGTGGCGATCTCTGGCATGGAGGCGCGGCCACGTCGGTGGGCGCCCTTGGTGGCGGACACGGTCTTGGTAGCGTACACGGGGGCCCTGGTGGCGGGCGGTGGGCACTTCCCCTGTGGCGGCGAGCGGATGTGGCCAGTCGTAACCCCAGCCGGCGGGCGCACCGAGCGGACGTGGCCAGCCCTAGCTCCGCCGACGGGCTGATACCACGAGCAGATGCGACCAGGCCTAGCCCCAACTGGCGGCATTGCCCCTGCGGTGGCGAGTGCAACGAGCGGATGCGGCCACCTAGCCTCTGGCGATGAGTGTGGCATGCCCCTAGTGGTGACAGGAAGAATATGCAGCTTGTTGTCCATGACGTGTGGGGTTTGCTTTTAAGTGAGAGAAGCTTTTTCAAAAACCACAACTGTTCAACTAAACGAGCTTTTAACTTTCCTACAACAACTTTTCCATGGCAGCTTTAATTTTGCAAAAGCCACATCCCACAACAGCTTTTCCAAAAGCCACAACTCAACCAAATAAGACCTAAGACTAGATTGGCACCAATGTGTCTGGGAGAAAAATGTCGGCCACTTGCATCAATTGTTGCAATGCATTCAACACCAAAGCCCGTACGTAGGGCTTTTGGAGGATAACCGATGTGCATAGACAATGGGATTACCGAATAAACCACTTGTAAGGGAGAACAAATAAGTTTTTTTTAAAAAAAACTAAATCATTTCTACATAACTAAATCGACCAACAAGTAACTGCTGCACCCAACATAATTATAGATTTGAGATCCTTGTAAAACCCTTGAAGCCAATTCCCAAAAAGATGAGGAATACCATGAGGCTAGGGAAGATTTAATGCAACTTGTATGCAACTCCAAATTACACGTGAAAGTGCCTTTCAAAGAAAAGGTGCTTGATTGACTCGTTCTTGTGACAAAGCAACATTTCTCACTCCCTTGTAGCATATAAAAATCTTTATCTTTAGTGGGGCCTTGGTTTTCCATATGATTTTGTTTAGGTTTGGGACATCTTGATGGATCAAAGCCGAATAACGTGACTTCACCGAGAATCGGCCTTTTGGGTCCAATTCTAGTAGAACACGTCTTGTTCTTGAGTGAGCCTGAGATTAGCAATGTGAGGAAATTGACCATTCCAAGCTGTTAATTTAGGATCAATCAAATCATATCTCCATGAGAAACACACTGGTGGTGAACTAAAAACCTTATGTCTACCGATGTTATATAGGCAAGGATATGATTCACTCAGAAGTGAATTCCCAAGCCACTTGTCCACCCTGAGCCACACTTAGGAACCATCTTTAATTCAATCGGGATTTTGAAATCGAAGAAAATCTTGTTTGACCTTCATGAGGCTGCCCGAGAAATAAGAATCCCCACTTTTCCAATAAACTTGGGTTAGCGGCTTTGAGCTTGAGTACTTGTTTTTGATTATTTATTGCCAAATTCCATCCGTTGTCAGTAGCTTGAACAACCATTTGCTCAGGAGTGCAACATTCTTCATCTCCAAACCATGGATTCTAACCCCCCCTTGTCCTTAGATTGACATAGTATACTCCACTTGACAAGGCGATACTTCCTTCTTTGGTAGTCACTTTGCCAAAAAAAAAACTAGATATGAAATAGTCTAACTTCTTAAGCACTCCTTTTGGGACTGCAAAGAAAGACATCATATATATGGGTAGACTACTTAGAACCGAATTAATCAGGGTTAGTCTTCCCCCGGTCGATAGATGTTCAGCTCTCCAGCTGCTCAATTTCTTCTCAAAACATTCTTCCATCTTATGCTAGTATATATTCCTTAGCTTTCTAAAATGAATCGGAATTCCTAGATAAGTCATATGAAAGTTTCTAGAATTACATCCATAAAGCTCGGTATACTTGTCCTCTTCGGGCTCTTATGGCAATTTATTTTAAGACCAAAGCATAAAGTAGCAGTTTCAAGTTTTGGGCTTAGTCTAGATCATGTTCCATAAAGAATATGGTGTCGTCAGCATATTGTAGTACTGATAAACCACCAACCACTAGATGGGGCACCACACCACTTATTTGTCCCTCTTTGTTTGCTCTCTTAATAAGTATGGCCTAACATATCAGCAACAATATTAAACAAAAAAGGTGATAAAGAGTCACCTTGTCGGACTCCTTTCTTTGTTTGGAAGAAATGTCCAACCTCATTATTTACATTGGTTGCTACATTGCCCCCGCCCGAGATGAAGGTTTGCACCCATTGGATTCATTTAGGCGAAAAGCCTTTCATATGGCATTTGAAATAGAAAAGGCCATCTTATAAGCTTTTTCAAAATCTACCTTGAAGATAACCTCGTTTAAATACTTCCGATGAACTTCGTGAATCGTCTCATGGAGGATAACAGCTCCTTAAAGGATGTTTCGTCCAGCCATGAAGGCCGATTGGGTCGGACTAATAACATGGTCAGCCACTGTATTGATGCGATCCGTGGCCACCTTGGTAAAAGATTTTAAAGCTGACATTAAGGAGACAAATAGGTCAAAATTGTTGTATCTGATTAGCTTCTATAACCTTTGGAACTAGGAGGATTCCCCGCGCGTTGCCGCGGGTACGAAGGAGGAATCTATATTTTAGCATTATGATGTGGACAACTAAATATATCTATTACTATATTGCGTGCATAAACTTGGAAGACGAACTACTACTACGCATGCATGCACATGATCAGACGATGTTAATTGAAAGGGATAAGTGGATGATATGGCGCAAGGAGGTTCAAGATAATAGCTTAGTGGGGTTTGTGTTAATTGCAAAGGATAAGTGGATGATGTGGCGCAAGGAGGTTCAAGATAATTAGTTTAGTGGGGTTTGTCTTTATAGTATATATAGATAAGTGTTATTATAACAAAGTTTAAGCTAAACAATGGTCGATCACCCCTGTGAAGGCTGTGAAACATTAGCATGATGTCTCTTAATGGTGTTTCAAAACTTTTGATAAAACTTAGCCAGGAAGCCATCTGAGCCAGGTGCCTTATTATATTCCATTGCAAAAAAAAACTCTCAAACTTCCTCTTCAGGAAAAGGGGAGGTCAGGAAATCATTTTCTTCCATTGTAACTTGTGGTATATCTCCAAATCTTGAGCTATCTAAGGTGCACAGAGACTTTTCTAGTGGCCCAAATAGCTCTTTATAAAAGTTGGTAATGTAATTTTAAGATTTTGCTATCCCTCTATCTTTCCTCCATCCTGGTCCAGAAAGAAAATTAGTTTTCTTCTATGTTTGCCATTCATAATTTGGCCACTCATAATTTCGAGAGCTTTCCTGCCACATATGGTGGATGGCCAGTAGATAGAACAAAAAAAAAAACAGTTGATTGATACCTATAATAATGATATCTTAAATAATAATAATAATGAAATAATTGAAAACTGCACTGAACTCTAAAAGGAACCAGAGACTTGTTGGCCCGGACAAGAATACAACCATCTATATCTGATGGAATAATGCTAATAGTAAGTTCCAGAATGGACGCGAACAACCTGTAGCAGCGATGCAATGAATTATGACAAGGCCATCCATTGCTTCATATCCTGCCGGCGACATCAGGGCATTGCATCGCCGGCATCACTGTCCGACAAGGGCCGAGCACATGAACTTAGGACCATCTCACCATCCATTTAATGCATGAGTACTACGTGATTGTTCAAGGATGTGGCAACAAGGAGCTACACTACTGACTGACCAGGAATAACTAGCTAGTTGGAGTTGGATGTCTGATACGTAATGGTAGCTGCAGACAGCTACTCCCTCCCTAAATATACGTTGCTTTACGCTTTCCGAGAAATAATTTAAATTAAATATATATTAAAAAATATTAATATTTATGGTATATAATTAGTATCGTTAAAAAGATTTAATTGGGGACAAAGGGAGTACTCATGTTTTTTTTTGGATCTTGAGAGTGATCAGCGAACTGTGGAGTGACCTGTGTGGAAGGAAATTGTGCCCAAGTTGGGAGTGCAGAGAATTTCTTGGCACGTCATTATTGGGCCCTAGTTTTGGGTGGTTGGACAGCAAGATATTAAGATGTGTTCAGTAGATGATTGTGATAGAGGAGTACCTCAAGTGGATGATTTGGAGGAGTAAATAAGCGCAACATGTACAAATAGAACTTTTTGATTATCTTTTTTCCTCAAAAATAGAACTTTTGTAGATCCATGTCTCTCGGCAATGAACTTTTTAACTACCTTTTTCCTCAAAAATAGAACTTTTCATGAACCTTCGAAGTGATGCGTGCGATTTCGCGAACATGTAGTCGGATCCCTGTTCGTCACCTACTGACTCTACGCAGGTGATAGAAGGGTTAGAATATTTCTAAAAGAATGAGAGAGGCTGATATCAGAATGTTCGAAAAGGTGAATACTGGCAGATTTAATTTTGAGCTGTTTGGTCCATGTAAGTTTGCCATCGATAGCCATAAATTTTTGTTTCACTAGTTTAGGGTTAGTTCCAGTGTTTTAAATAGCGGGTTATAGTAGAGCTATAACGTGGCGCTATAGAGTTCACGCTAGTTGCCACTACAACAATGTTGTACTAAATAACAGGCTATATATGGCCTCGTTCGGCTGGCTGGTGGCTGGTGGCTGGTGTTGATTTGTTGTGAGAGAAAAATACTGCTGGCTAGCTGGTGGCTGGTGGCTGGTGCTGAAATGATGTGAGAGAAAAGCATTGCTGGCTGGCTGGCAGCCAGCCAGCCGAACGAGGCCAGTGGCATCACTGTGGCTGATTAGCAGACCTTTTCACTAAATACTATAGCCTATGATTTTAAAACACTGGTTAGTTTATGAAAAATTTTGCTATTCTTTAGCTTGACTGAAGAATAATGCCACACTTCTTTTCGTCGACGTATGGGACATGCATGGCAGCAGGAAAAGAATCTTGAAATAAACGTTGACTCCGAACCAAATAGTTTCCTGAGGATCTGTTTGGATCTTGATTAAATTATAGTAATTTAGATTATGGATGAGACTATAATGATCTGAACTATAGATTATAATAATATATATTGTTTGGATCCTAGATTAAAGAGATGGATTATTGTTAGTTGAAGTGCAAATGACCTATGAACTCAAAAATTAGGTGGAGACATTATAGGATTATTATATATTGTTGATTTTGGATTATCATAATCTAACACATAATATGAGTTACTTGGATGCCCTTTTAATTATTTTATCTAATTACTATACTCTAATTGGAATGCAAACATCAACTAACCTGGTCAGACCTAACTAGTCTTAGACATGACATGGTGTGGCAGGTTTTGGCTACAAACCAAACAAGATCAGGGTGACACAACCACACAAAGCAATTTACAAGATGTGACTTGGGTGGACACAATCACACAAGGTAGTTGCCATGCTGTGACTTCTTTTTTTGAATTACATGGATGTCCACAAACAAGCACCCTGTTCGTTTGAGCTATTCAGCGGAATCAGTAGCCATCTAGCAGTGTTTTTCTCTCACAACAAACCAACGAACAGTACTTTCAGCCACAATAAACCAGCGAAACGAACAGGTCAGAGCATGTTTATCTCTATAAACACACGTAAATAAATTCTACCCATTGAAGACCTCCGAAATCCAGTAGATTTTGAAGTCGACAAATGCATACTCACCCGGCCTTATGAATGCAATACGCGCACCCTATTCCTATAAGCATAAGTAAACCCTCCTTATGAGCACCTCCAAAAACCAACAGATCTCAAAGTCAACGTATGTATACTCATCCTATGAACACAATGCACAAACCCTTCCCATAAGCATTATCGAAAGACTGAGTCGATAGGTCTCTTGATGCACGCAAAAACTACTCCTATAAACACCTTGGAAAGCCTGAGTCGATAGGTCTCTTTGAAGTGGTTCTGGTTCAGTTCGTATCATGCGGTGACTTATCAGTATGAATCTTGGGGTTCAGATTCATTTATCTTATTGAAGAAAAAAAAAATGGCCCGTTGGGTTGGTTGCTGTTTCATATAGATGAAATGTGGACCACAAGAAATTCTGAGATTTAGACCCCAATAATTGCTACATGGTCTGCAGCTGGTTGTCTAACAGAGTCGATCATTTAGAAGAACTAAAGTTTGCAGGAAAAGCTACCTTCCAGATCAGATGTGAGAATCTGATGTTTTCCTTAAGCAAACAATCAAGCATGATTCGTCTAATCTGCACTCAAATTTGAAACATCGATAACGCATTGGCTTTAAGTGGATATCTAGTAGTGTATTGTTAGTGCGACTTAGCACGTGTCTTTTGCTCCTCCAGTAACACTTCTGTAGTCAGGATTCATGAGTCATGAAAGCACATCCAAATAATTTTCTTTTCCTTCAGAATTGTTTATTTAAATAGTACTTCCTCAGTCAAAAAAGATGCAATTCTTACTTTTTGACGAGTAAAACGATCTAAAGTTTAACTAAAGTTATATAAAAAGTACTAACATTTATGATATAAAATAGATATCACTAAATTAATTATAAAATATAATTTCATGATAAACCTAGTTAGAGTATAAATGTTAATATTATTAACTGTAAATTTGGTCAAAATTAAGGTAGTTTAAGTTGCGTAAATCTCATAGTTGTATTCTTTTGCGGATAGAAGGAGTAATGAATTGCTCGTTTGCACGCACAAAGCAAGTTCTGGTATCATCACTGAGCACCATGGAAGATACAAATTCAGATGTGTTATCACACTAGCTGAACATCAATCAGAATTCTGATTATCCTATGAGCTTTTGTTTACTAAATGTATCACTGCAGCGTCAGACTCATAGAAGATGGCACATGGCATTGTAGTTCATTGGTCATTGTTCTCTATGCATGTCCTTTTACTTTTTGAGAAAGAGCATCCCAGAGAAAAAGAATCCCAGGTGTGCTTCTTGTAGCCATTTTATATTATGTTCAACTATTCTCCAGCCGGTAAGGGCAACTACAGCAGGTTCTTTATATAATTTCATATTAACAGGAATAGAGTTTTTGTTGAAAAAAATATCTTCCAACAGCTTCTTTAGTTAGATCTTTAAATAATTCATTGTCTTAATTTCAAACTAGCCAAAGATGAAGAACGGGGCTGACTTGAGTAAGCACAAGATACAAAGAAGTTGTTGGAGGATGAAAAGATATAAAGAGTGATTTTTATTCAAATAGCTCTATACGTGAGTGGGTTTAAGAAAGACTCTGGAGAGGCTTTAACAACATCTTCCTTCTCTTCACTTCAGTTAATTATTTAAGTTTTGAGCCAAGTTTGTTTCTTTAGGAGACAGGTTAAAAAAAATTGTCACAGCTGTTTTCTTTGTTTGTTTTACAAAAATTTAGACAGAAGCAATGTTCAAACAAGAACCGGCACCACTCATATATTTGTTCTATGCGAACCGATATTATTAGTTTATATATTGGTACAACAGGATGCATATATGATCCTGCAGGCTGCATGAATGGATGATTATTGTAGAAAAGCAGAAGCAAAAGAGGGCTAGATCGATGCGAGCACTTAGAATCATACATGTATCAGCACTAAGCATATATGGACTTATGGAGTACGATTCTTTTCCGATATGGGTGTGCTCACATTTGCCTACGCCGCCAGGGATATAATCCAGGTCGCCGGCAGGCGGAGGCAGCTGTAGTGCGCGTAACAGCCCCGGCTACTGCAATTGCTTCGTCTCTTGTGATCGAGTTCAGCTCGGTAATTCAGCGCGGCGGCCACGAGTTTCTTCAGTACTGGTCGGGCCAGAGGAAGGCGCCCATGGCGAACTTTCTCTTGCTGTCGAGGTCCCCGTCGACGGGGAGGCCGTACTCGCGGAGCAGGCAGTCGACGCGCCACTCCGGCATGCTCTCGTAGTCCGCCTTCTTGTACCGCGGGTAGTGCAACGGCATCTGGAAGGCGTAGCTACTGCAGTTCATCTTGGGGCCTTCTTTCTGCTGATCGGCGACAGCAACAACGCCGTTCTTAGCACCAACCCTGGCTGCCTTCGCCATGTTCATGCTGCTAATGGTGCTTGGGCCTAGGGAACCCATGCTTTAGTTTGTGCTTGCGGGTGTTTGTGTGTATGTGTGTGTAAGAGGGTAGATGTTTGTGTGTTTCTTGTGTGTATAAGAGGGTAGATGTGGGGCCTTTTATAGGGGAAGGAAAGAACGATGTGGAGGATGCTAGAATGTTGATGTGGAGGGAGCTAGTTGCTGAGACAATGTTATTGTGCGGGTCTTTGCTTAGTTGGCATTCGTGTGGATCACCCATTCACTTGCAGTATTGTAATCATACTCTTATCGTTTATCAAATGATTTAGACCAATTAAATTAATTAATTAATCCTTCAATGATTATTGAGCCGTGCATGATTGTTCGGATATTACACTATGATACTTGAGAAAATTGTATGATATTTCGTCCGTTCTGAAATACAACATATCGAAGATTTAATATTTTTTCCTAAATTAGAGCATCTCTAATAATTCCTAAAAAACAATTGGTAAATCGGTAATTTCTCAAAGTCGCTAAAAAACTAGAGAGCATGTGTTGTCTTTCTCAAACCATTTCTAATATCTCACTCTTAAAAGTTAGAAAACAATTTTGTATCAAGAATCCCGGACTATTTTTAATCATACATGCCACTTTTTTATATATACTTTTTTTTCTCTCTCGTATATTTCCACACGACTGAATTGATTTTCCCAACTACAGAAAGATTGAGAGTTGAGATAAGGAGTTATTGGAGAGATGCTTTTTTCAATCTTGCCAAAAAAATTAAGATTGAGAGTGGGTTTTGGAAACTCTTGGAGATACTCAAGATATATTCTAGATTGCTCAACCACATCCAAACATGCACGTGTTTAACTCATCTATACATATTTTTAAACACCATATTGTGCAAAATGACTCCTATAGTTGGTAAATGAAATGAACAACATGCATGCACACCTTTTAAAATCGGTATGTCTACCCACGGGTCAAGTGATTTTGATGGCCGTCACACTCGAGTGGTGGACGCCGCACCATCACCCGATTGGCAACAAATAAAAAATCGAGTGGTTCTTCTCCATGTAACACCTTATTTTCATGACCCTTGGATCTAGATCAAATCAAATATACAAAAAAAAAAACTATCCAAATAACACAAAAAATTAGTCAGATTATTTCTGTGTAACCCAAATTAGAAAATATCAAAGGAGAACCAAATAAAACATACAGATAATAAAAAACCAAAAAAATAGCCAAATTATTTCTATGGAAACGAAATTGAAAAATTTCAAAGGAGAACCAAATAAAACATACAGAAAATAAAAAAAGCCGAAAAAAGATCAGATAACTTTACAAATAATCCTGACCATTCTCATGTACGGATAATCAATTTACGCCAATTAAACATAGAGTTTACACCAAAATAGAAATAGTAAAATATAGTCCAATAGGATGTAATCTATCCCAATTAAAGAAACGAATCTGCATGCATACGTATACACATCCATGGTGGCTCATGCACAAAGGCCGAGGTAGGCAGATTGGCCGGTGCCAGCCTGCCTATGCTACTACTACTAGGCAACAGGCTCAGGGGAAGAGGTGGGCATTGTGGCCGGGGTGCTGTGCTGTTGAGCCTGCCTCCTATCCCGCGGGCACCAGCTAGCTACGGCCCTGTGGCGCAGGAGACATAGCAGTCGTTCAGTTGTGCTGATAAGCTGGCTGAAAAAATTGTTGGCTGATTTGTTGTGATAGAAAAATACTGTTCCGGCTAAAAAAACAAGCTGAAAAAGACGGATTATAAACTGAATAAACAGGACCATACTCTATGACGCAAATCGAGACGCACCAGAGAGATCGGACGGTAGATAATAAATCGAGTTAGACGACCTCGAGAATCACTCGGGTGACAAATAGATTTAGTGTAAAAATATGGGTTACTAGGAAATTAAGCAAGTTGACATCCGAATTAACTAATTAGTGAGGGGAGTTAGTCTTTTATTAGACTCATTATTTAGTTCTAAAATTGTTTAGATACATTATATTTCAAGATGGAGGAAGTAGCTTGGTTGGTAGAACCTCTATTTTAGGTAAACCATGAGAGACATGTTCGCTTTGTGATTGAGTTATTTTATTTATATATTATGATAGTTTCCGAACGATAAATACAACATAGAAAATAACCATTTCATACTCAAAGGTAGACACTTAAAAAAACTGATTGGTGGCTCCTATAATAGCCCACATAGGCGAATAAGACAAGTAGCTGGGAAACAACAAAACCAGAGGCCTCCAAAACATAAATCTTTCTTCGTCATAAAACTAAATCATATTTTTAGTGAACTCCTTAATACGTTAGTGTGAGGCTGTGAGCATTGCATTGATAAATGCCATAAAGTGACATGCACCTTCTCGAGAAGGAAATTCAATATATAAGATGATGGGGATGGCCGTAGAGAGGACTAAACAATTACATCAACAGCACTACTTAAAATTTTATGTCAAGTTGTCCACAATGGTGATGGATGTAAACCTGCTCCCTAGGTCACTTCTTGAAAGCTAAGAAAGCCCTAGGTGCCAGGGTGCTTAGCTGACTCAAAATTGGATTTATGGAGTAGCAAGTGTGTTTATGATTAATTTTCGCATAATCAAGATGGGAGACAAACACCATGCATCACAACAGGTGAATGACACTTATTTTTTCAAATGGCTGGTGGTAACCCGTTTTCAAAGGCGTTTAACCAATCGCCTGACGCAAAAGGGACATGTGTAAATCAATTTCCATATGTGGATGACTAGAAGAACAGCATATAGAAATGCTTATTCCATACGAGGTTTCTCAACCTAACCACATGCGAAATGAATTTGCATGGGAGGTTCACCTAAGGAACCGTATGATGCACTGTTTGTGTAGTAATCCACAGGGGCAGATCTACAGCACGGGGGGGGGGGGGCTCTAGCCCCCCCTACCGCCGCCGAGTCCATAGAACCCCTCTTTAGCTTCTCAAGAATTTCTGTCATGGGAGCACTGTCTAGAAAGGGCTAGAGCTGAGCCAGAGGTTGAAGACGACCTGTATGCGATCTGGGCAAGCACCATGACTCGTATGTCTAATCTCAGCCCCCCCTGTCATCTTGTTCTAGATCCGCCACTGGTAATCTAGAAACCATCAACATTTTTAGAGCATTTTTGCTAGGTTCCTGTGGAGAGTTGTTCACATGGTTCTAGGATCAAAGATCCCGAAAATATTCATAACTTATTTGGTGATTGGTATCTTAGGAAAAATAAAACCTTTAGGTCCTTTTTATTGACATGTACAACAACGATTCGTCAGTCTATATGGCTAACAATAAATGAAGTTATTTTTTACAAATATTGACCCAAAACTTTTTTATAGGTACTATTCAGGAAACACATTAGCTATGGTTTTGGACACAATTGAAATGGTATGAGCCAACCATCACTAAAAATCAATTCCTAGTTTATTTTTTAGGCAGATTTCTAGAGACGGTATTATTAAGCCAACCATCACTAAAAAACAATTCCTAGTTTATTTTTTACTATTTTATGAGTATTTCTTATTTTTATATGGGGAAAGATTATGGTGTATCCGCCCCTTGAAAATCAATTCCTAGTGTCTTTTTTTAATATTTTTTACGAGTATTTCTTTTTTTATATGGGGAAAGGTTATGGTGTATCCGGCTATCCGCTAGCCGATCTTAGCCAAATGTCAAACCAATTATAGCAACCGCAAATTCTCCTACAGCCGCTTCAGTTACTAGATGCCGCTGGCATCCGCTGGATGCATGAATTTGCGCCACAACTCACAACATTTGTTAGGATACTTCTAGAGACTTCGGCACGGGATAGCAGCAGTGACAGATGCAGGATGGGAAAAAGGAGGAAGGCTAAAACAATGGAGATGTTGATTTGCATGAAGATTTAATGGTGATGTGAGGTTTTTGCTACAGTTTTTTTAGTGGTAAATCAAGCCATTAGGGGTAGATCCGCCACTGGATAGCAGGCCATATTCGTGAGCACGAATCTGTGGGTGCTGCCGGACGAGAGGCGCACTACCGGAAACGCAGCCTTTGTCGAGGGCTAAATATCGGGCACTCGGCAAAGGCCCTCTTCGCCGAGGGCCAGCCCAAGGAGCCCTCGGCAAAGCCCTCGGCAAAGACAGGCCCTCGGCAAGGAGGCCTCTACCGAGGGCCTGGCCCTCGGCAAAGAAACGGCCCTCGGCAAAGATTTTTTTTACCGAGGGCCTCCCTATTGGCCCTAGGCAAGAGTCTTTGCCGAGGGCCTACCTTATGGTTCTCGGCAAAGAGATTTTTCAAAATATATTTTGAGGCACTAAATTAACTCAAATAAAAAAGTTTTCTACTACAAAATTATCTAACTTTTTAAGATCTACAAAAGTATATATTGATCATTTCTTCATTTAACAAATCAATAGTAATGTTGTTCACAAAATCTACATCTCTCTAATAAGTTTGATGAAACTACTAGAGCGGATATATAAGGATTGTGGAATATGTTAGAACCACCACGTCGGTTGAACAAATGACCAAACAACTAAAATAAAAGTTTGTAGATCTTGAGAAGTTATAAAATGTTGTAGTTAAAAACTTTTTTCATTTGAGTTAATTTAGTGCCTCAAAATGTATTTTAAAAAATCTCTTTGCCGAGGGCCATAAGGTAGGCCCTCGGCAAAGAGATTTTTCAAAAAGTCTCGGATGGAAAAACACTTTAAACGAAAGTTGTAGATCTTGAAAAGTTATAAAACTTTATCGTTGACAACTTTTTCATTTGAAAGCATCTAATTGAAGATATTTATATCTAAAGTTTGAAATTTGAAATTTAAAATTTTAAAAAAAAGGTCTTGGATGGAAAAACACTCTAAATGAAAGTTGTAAATCTCGAAAAGTTATGAAACTTTGTAGTTGACAACTTTTTCATTTGAAAGCATCTAATTACCGATAATTGCGTCTGAAGTTTAAAATTTGAAATTTGAAATTTTGAAAAAAGCCTCGGATGGAGAAACACTCTAAACGAATGTTGTAGATCTCGAAAAGTTATGAAACTTTGTAATTGATAAAATTTTCATTTGAATTCGTTTAGTGCCTCAAACAATCAATTTACACTCAGTTTGTTATAACATATAGGGAATCGAAATGAAAAATAAACACAAGTGATAAGAGGGTTGGAGTGGTTAGAGGAGGTAAGTGAAAGAGGGCGTGAGAGGTCACGAGTTCAAATCCCCACCGACCACGACTTTTAAGAATACCATAAAAATACTATGTAAAATGCTACAAAAAATCCCGCGGGTGGGGGTGATGGCTCGTCGACGCCTCCAAAAAAGATAAAATTATTTTGCTATTTTTTTGAATTTTTTTCGATTTACATTTTGCCGAGGGTTTTTCTTTGCCGAGGGTTTTTTTACCCTCGGCAAAGACTTTGTCGTGTGCCCGATAAAGGGCCATCGACAAAGACCTCTTCGCCGACTCAAAATTTCCCGAGGTCTCTTTGCCGAGGGCCGCCCTCGGCAAAACCTTTGCCGAGGGTTTTTGGGCCTTTGCTCTCGGCAAAGAATCCAAGTCCAGTAGTGGCGCTAGTTGATCTGCAAAACCATGGCCGGTTTTAACCCGGCTTTGCATGCCCCAGTTATCGCCATGGATCCTCCTGAGAATGCATTCAGGGTGTGTTCATTTCGCGAAAAGTAGGTGAAAAGTTACTATAGCATCTTTCGTTGTTATTTGGCAAAATTTATCCAATCATGGACTAACTAGGCTCAAAAGATTCGTCCCGATATTTACAGACAAACTATGCAATTAGTTATCTTTTTTACCTACATTTAATGCTCCATGCATGCGTCGAAACATTTGATGTGATGAGTGGAAGAGGAAATATTTTAGGTTGAGATGGGAAGTGAACAGGCCTCAGTTACCAGGAAATTACTCCCCCGGAAAGAATCCAGCCGTAACATTTAGCTTAACTTGTATAAGCAAGTAAACTTGGAATGGCTCTTGGGCCTGGAATGAGCTAACGGAACGAGCCCTGAATCTTTCCGAAACCCCGCTATGTTCTGCATTCATGGATGTGGATCACAGGTTCCTGAAAAAAAAAGGGTCACAGTCCGGGAGTTGGAACCCTGTTTCTTAATCACAATCCAGTTTCTGAAACATATCAGAGTTCTCGGGTTGGAACAGTTGAGACTACAGAGACACAAGGAGAGAGACATTTCCTCATGCCTGCCTGCAACACAACTGAGAGTTCGTGAACATCAAAGCGTGCACAAATGGCAGAACACCTCATCTCTGACAAAATAAACACCTCTTATTCCATACGGAGTAACTATACTATACAGCGCGGAATCCAGCTCAGCTATACTAGAACTAGAAGGTATCATGTCCGGCCGCTACAACTACAAGCAGGATGGTAACTAGTAAATATACGATCGAGATGATCAGGTCTCGCTATATATAACTGATGCCGCTTGCAGATGCAGCTGATCCTCTGAATATGACGAGAATCACGGCCGGCACGCAGCTAGCGCTGAGCTTGTTTGGTTGGATCAGTACTGGTCGGGCCAGAGGAAGGCGCCCATGGCGAAGCGGCGCTTGCTGTCGAGGTCGCCGTCGGCGGGGAGGCCGTACTCGCGGAGCAGGCAGTCGACGCGCCACTCCGGCATCGCCTCGTAGTCCGCCTTCTTGTAGCGCGGGTAGTGCAGCGGCATCCGGAAGCCGCAGCCGCCGCCGAAGATGCCGCCGCCGCACCTGCCGCCCTCCTTTCTCTCCATCTCCGGCTGCTGGCCGCTGCTGGGCTTGGCCATGATGCTCAAGCTCACGGTGGGGCCCAAGGATCCCATGCGCGCAGGGGTGGAAGGCTGGAAGCTGCTGCTCTGAGCACTGTGCGCGAGAGGCTGCCGCTGCTTGGTGGCTTCGAGTGATGCTGCTCGAATGGCCTGGCGTAGAGGTGCTTTTATAGGAGAGTTGTGTATGTGTGAGAGGCGGTTTCATCACCGAGCGAGAGCATTCTCCAGGGAAAAGAAAAGAGGAAATAAAATCTGTGGGTATCTCTATATTCATGTAAAAAAGAAAAGGAAAATAAAAACATAGATGTTGGTTACGTAGCTAGGATGAGGCTGCATGAGTTCGGCGTGCATCGCACAACGGCTTGCGTATCAAGCGTTTCTGTTCCACAAAGGATGTGACGTGCTGTGGTGGCACAAGCACTCAGGTATCTGCGGGCAAGGCGCTGCTTTGCTACTATGGGCGACGCCAAACCAGGGGCATCCAAACGGCAAACCTCCTTTCGGCAAATCTGCTCCTAGTTTCGATTTTGTTGTCTAGCCGAAATGGACATCTCTCCGATCCAAAGCAATTAAAAAGGACACATCTTCAAGGGAGAATGAAGCTCACATTGGCACATCGAAAACAATCCTTTTCACATGGTGGTGCCGTTCACAAAAGGGTAACAATGTACGTACGTACATGGTACATGGCGAAGAGACCGGAGAAGAGGGGAACGAACGAACCACTGTCCGAACAAGGGCTCGTTACCAGATTCAGTTCAACGTATCGATCAGTCGCCCGTTTCCTTCGTGCAGCATATCAGTTGCTGTCTTCGTCTGGTTTTTTCTTAATTGCAGCATTATATTGTTGCAAAGTTAGAACTGCCAACTTTCATGGATATTTGGAACCAAACGAACGGATGCCGTTTCAAGCTTGATTCCAGCATGAGTTTTTGTTGTGCGCTGTGAAAAAGAAGAAATATCTCCACAGGCACACTCTAGAACTAGATGAAGCGTACCCAAAGGGGATATCTTCTGAGGAAAATGCTAACTTTACAAGCTGCCTTGCCTGCCTCCTTTTTGTCGCATCATCAACGTAAAAAAGAAAATACTAGAGAAACCGCTACAGAGGTTGATTCAAGAATGCTGTACCCAGTGGACAGATTCACCGTGTGGTTGAATCTAACTCGTCCTGGTGATACAGAATACATAGTAGAATTGTGCTCAAGAAGAAAAGGTGCTCCTCAATTAAGCACTGACCAATTATATTATCATTAATTATGTCCACTGTTAATGTTCTCAAGAGGTTGTCTCTAATGTTCGTAAGCTTTTTCACAGAAGGCATGGGAAAGGTTCACTAAATGTCCAACCTAGGAAAGACTTCAACTTGACAACTTTGTCTTCCTTTGTCACATGAGATTACAGACATATCCTTGCTAAGTGTAAGAAAACTCAATCTGATATTTGGGTATCTGGGTTCGGGCCTTGGGCAAGTGATCGATTGACCAATCCTAGCGAAATTAAAGCAAGGTCCAGTACTCACATGGTCAAATGGCTGCGCGCCTGCGCCTTTATAGCCCAGAGTGTCTTGGGCCACATTGGAAGCCAAAAGTTGTCTTGAGGAAGAGAGAAGAATCCAATTCAATACTGCGGATAAAAAGATACAGCATAGAGTGTAAGGCGGAGAGTGGCAGCTGGCAGAGTACTAGGCCCAAGGAGATAATTCAGACTCAAGCAACTAAACAGGTACTGGCATACTGCTATATACGTACCGATGAAGCAAGCTATACTTGTAGAGCCTAAAATGGAGTAATTGAATTTGAATCTCAGAGCAGGCACACTATTCAATAGATTCTGGAAGGCTAGAGCAAACAAATAGTGAGAAGCCAATAAAACCACCTACTGTGCATCAATAACTGAGATACTGCAACAAGTGTCATGCCAATCACTTCTTTGCAACATTGGGGCTCAACAACTGCAATAAAATCATTATCCAATATGCACATTTGATATATTTTTTTCATGTATACGGTACTGAGTGTTGGCTTAAAAAAGGCGACATGTCCAGCAATTGAGTGTAGCAGAGATGCGTATGTTGCGTTGGTATTGTGGGCACACAAGGAGGGATAGAGTCCGGAACGACGATATTCGGGATAGGGTTGGGGTGGCACCAATTGAGGAGAAATTGATTCAACATCGGTTGAGATGGTTTGGATATGTTTAACGGAGGCCTCCTGAGACGCCGATGCGTAGTAGAGTTCTAAAGCGGGCCGATAATGTAAAGAGCGGTAGAGGTCGACCTAAACTAACTTGGGACAAGTCCGTTAAGAGAGATCTTAAGGAATGAAATATCTCCAAGGATTTAGCTATGGATAAGAGCGCTTGGAGATTGGTAATCAACGTACATGAACCATGACCTCTTTTTATCTTGTGTCCTTTATATCCCTTTACGTGTCTCCCTGTTTCTCGTCTCTTTTGGATTTCATCTCTAGCCTACCCCAACTTGCTTGGGACAAAATGCTATGTTGTTGTTGTTGTATACATTTTGCAAAGACTTCCATAATCCCAGATTACAATGCATATGCTTCAGATCAAGGGTTGGCTAGATGTGACACATTATGCACATGTGCTCCTTATTAGGTACATACTGAATCAAGTAATTTAACAATGCTATGGTTTTCGTGAAATTAATCACGGTAACAGTGTTGTGCTTACTTTTAATTAAATAAATGAAAAATGCTAGAATGGAAAGCCATTTCTAACTGATGATAATAAAAAATCAGTATGATGATGAATGCTAGAGATTTCCTAGTTGAAAAATTATCACAACATACATAGATCCTTGGAAGACATGTATGACTGAGGATTTGGCCAATGACCACTTAAGTCCAGTTTGAATTTTTCCTGAAAAGATAACTACCCCCGAGTACATGATAAAATATAAGCAAAAATAATACTGATGCCGTAGGGAGCAAAATAGTGTACAAGGTGTGAGGATTTGGTGAATGAGTAGTATTGCAAACATGCCATAACTCATTCATTGCATTTGTCAGTTCCGTATCAACTCCATTAATGCAAAATTGTGGATACAAGGTGAGTAGTTTTGCTCTATTTAAAGAATATTTGCATTCGCATGGATCTCCTTTCCCTAGACAAGACCAATCAGCCTCCATCTTTTACCTGGATAAAAATTGGAAAGCATGTACGTGGTAACTTTCAGTCCATTGGCATCAGCATTACAAGCTCACTTCACAGTTGATTCACCTTTTCTGCAACATGAAACTAACCATAGCTCCATAGCTGTTGAGATTACAACCATAATTTTCCAAACAATTGACTCAAATAGAGCTGGGCTGCAGATACTCAATTAACCTTCAATCAACAGTGCCCTACCCTCCTGATCAATGGGTTAGCTAACAATGCCATGAACCTACTTTGATGTTACAGGCAAAGTTTGTGGCAATTCAACAAGCATGTGCACAGGCATAAAATACATCTGCAGGGAAATTATACAGATGATAATGCCCAAGAAGAGCTGCAAAAAGAGGGTTAAAGTACATGAGTACAAATAAAGAACTACAAGAATCCCAATGCAACAGGACTACAATACAGCCAAAGTATAGCACCTGAATTGTAGCGTTCACACTGAAAAGATATATAGATAAAACCATCGTCAAAAGCATTGCCATTGATGTTGAGTACACCTATTAAAACAGAACTCCATGACACAAGTTTTCAATAAAGAAAATTTAGGTATAAAATTAAATAGAACGCACAACAACAGTGAAAAGGCCAAAACAATCACATAAACCCTAAGCACATCCTAGGCATGCAATAAAAAGGCCAAAACAGTCACATAAACCATTGTTAAACAAGTACCAACACAGGAATTTGACTTAAGAAAAAAATATATAGCTTCACTTTACAGGCATTAGGAACAGACATAATGGTCAAAGTTTTTAGCTGTGCATATAAAGCGATAAGACTGAGGGTCAGTTTGTGGTGGTTGTGCTGCAATTGTTTCTAAGCTGCAGCAGAAAGCAATTAAAAATACACTGTAATTTGTTTTGGAAATTAAACTAAGGCTCCATATATTATGTTGCCTATTATCCCACTGTTGTTTCTGTAATAACTGATCTATGCTTTGAAGCGGTTATATACACACCAAAACTTTTAAAGCGGTTGAAACAAGTATGATTATAATAATCCACCTCAATGGCAGAGGAAACCTGAGTGATCTAACCTTGACTATATTGTCAGAATACTTCATCAACCATGATACTAGCAGACCAGTAGATCCTAAATTGAACACTACCATCCATGTTGTGATCGAATAACCATTAAAAAGGCGCTGCCACCATGGACCCAGCTCAAATCCAGCTTTAAAATCACCATAAATTAGCCAGCCCATGTTGAACATAACTCCAAACCTGCACATAAGATGCACATCAAAGAGTTTGTCGTGCTTGCTCAAACATATTGCTGATAATCAAGATGTATGCACAGCTGCACACATGGTTTCTGGGCATGAGAAATTACTGACAACGAACCAGTGTTAGATATAGATACCTACATATATAATTGTACATTTTGCCAGTACAAACTATCATTATTCTTCTTCATCAAGTATTCAGTGTACACACCAGCTAGAGCTGAAAGACAAGCAGAAAGTATTCCGAGCATGTAACCCTGCAATGGTGCTGAGAAAAGAGAATCACATGGTGTATCTCCACATCCTTTCACCTGTAAGAGACAGTATGTTTAACCTCAGTCGAAATCTAGTTACTAGACACAAATCACAGCTAAAACCAATATAAATATTATAAGTTAATCCCTGCAGTGTTTTATTTGAATGAAAATATCAAATGTTGGAAACAGGAAATCAATTTGCATTGATAGACTATCACTTCCTCTGTTTCTTTCAAAAAAGCATATTAGGATCCGGGAAAGTCCTTAGAAATATACTATGACAACAATATATCATCTGCGGTTACAAATCAATTCATATTAAAATATATGTGCAATGTGAATCTATCGGCACAATTTATATCTACTGAGCGCGCATATAGTTTAAATAATTCCTGATAAAAAATTACAAAGTCTGACTTTTCCAAATCCTAACATGGCCTATATTTTGAAATGGAGTAGTTTAATTACATATAAAGAATACCGCTGGTCAACTAAACAGACAGCTTAACAAACTTCCCAAAACATTCAGTAATTATGTGATACTTGTGATTTTAGTGTCAATATGGAAAATAGATCACCGATTCACCGTATCTACCAATGAAATTATACATTAATGTATAGGTGCAAATTGTTATACAGAAAACTTTGGAGCATATATGTTGTGGGTAGGTCAAATGCCCCAACCCCACAAAAACAAATGGTGTTCCTAATTACATGCTTACAATTCTTGCGACCATCCATTAAAATATAACCTAAGAAGTAATATCAACTTTAAATACATTTTAGGTAATAAAAACCATATCATTGAGAAATACGATTATATACTCCATTCCAAATTATAGTTTACTTTGGCTCTGTCCTAAGTCAAACTTTATAACATCTATAAAATCAAATTAGTTTCGTCACATTCTACATGAATATTATATTGATAGTGCATTTATTTGCACTTCTAGATGTTAATATATTTTTCCCAAAAACAAAGTCCAACATAGAAAAGTTTGATTTGGGAGAAAGCCAAAGTGAACAATAGTTTGGAACAAAGAGTATTTGATAATATTAACAAACCTGGCTTGTAGTTGTACCAACAGCCAATAAAACAATTGCCATCCATTGTAGATTAGATAACTTCCTTTTTAGGACAAGCCTAGTAGAATTTGCAGAGAACAAAACAAGAACACTAATTAATCGATGGGAAAAGAATCAAGCAACGATAGCACAGCATACACACTCATTATCATGTTGACTCTACTTGTTTCCTGGCAACAAATCTCTGAATAAGTCAGGACACACAAACCTAAAGTTACTGAAATAAGCAAAATCTGGAAGCTCAACAACAAAGTGTGCAAAAAAGTGCAAACATCATGTGAAAAGAATCTTCCTTTGAGATGTAAATCAATAAACAAATAGTGCAAGGAATAGGCCGGCGGTGATAGGCGGCATGTCAATAGGATCTACCACCTAAACAAGGGCGTTGCCCCCCGGCAGAGATCGATCTCCCCGAGGCACGCGATGTGGAAGTGATGTCTTGTGGTCGAGCATAATCTTAAAACACATGATCTATTCAGATGACAAATGGTAGTACATGTGCCTAAGGTTATAGTAGAAACAAACCTAAACTCCCCCAATGCTTAAACTATAATCAGCTAACTATTTCAAAGTCACTTGTGCACTTAAATACAAAGAAAATTCCGAAATGAAATTTTCTTAAAGGCATGGTACAGAGCATACTAGGAAATGAAACAGGAATTCTATCATGAATGGTGTTAAGCATAAAAGAATGAGCATTTCAGTGAGCAGATAAGTTGCGCACCTAAACAAAATCCCAGTCGTGACAATTTTCAGGTTTCCCATTATCTGGTAGGTAGACGGGTCAACATAGGTCAATGTCGCAAACTGGACATTGTTGTGAATGAGGTATATTACTGAAGGAACAAGATATAGTTGCACGCTCCTCCATTCCTTTGTCATCCTTGGTGGAGATGAAGAATGGCATTCCTTCCAAAGGAAGAAGCCTGAGACAGACAACTGCATCAAGAACAGAGCAATGTTATCACAAAAGAAAAAATGATGTATCACTGCACTGTCCTATACACGTTTTCATCTATAATTAAAAAATGGGTATGAGGCTATCAAAAGATTAAATGTAATTTGAATTATGTACCTTGAAGAGCTCTGCTAAAAAAGGAATTGTGGCATAGTCATACTTGTATTTGCCATTGCTCTGAGAAAGGGTGGTCAATATTCCCTGCACATATAGATAAGCCAATTAGACACATTGGAACGAAAAGAACTAAAACAAGTCATGTGCAACTTTCCGTGCCTGTTTAAATATGACTTGATTCTGCCAACAGTCATCAGGCTCTAGCCTGCACATGATCATGTTCCCTCACTTGAGAGACATTTTCACAGCACAACATCACAACCATGTCATTTCCCATTCCACAATTCCACCAAATCATCCCCTGTACCTCACCACATAACCAATACCAAGCTTCTCGACGACAATCAATCCGCCCATTCCAGGCATCCAGGGTAACAGTCACGAGTCATCTAAACCGCGTCTCTCTTCACAAAGGGCATGGTGACTCCGCTCGAAAAAGATAAGCTGCCGACCCAGCAACCTACGACGCCTATTCAACCGTGCATCTCATCAAAGAACCAACCGAAATTCCACAGCTAATCCCAGCTTGTCGACAGATCTAAAACGCTATGATGTAATAGAATTCAAGCCAAAAAGTAAAAAAAAAAGGGGGGGTGGAGGAAACGACGAAATATGTAGGGTTTTGGGATTGCCTGGGAGCTGGTGAGGACGGTGAGGAGCGCGGCCACCAAGTACCACTGCATCGTCGTCTCCGCCGCCGCCGTCCAGTTCTCTCCTTCTCTCTTTGTCTTCTACGGGACGGAGGCGGGCGGCAGTCGGCAGGGCAGCACTACCTGACTGGCTAAGCGCGATGAAGTTAATATTTTCTCACTTTACCCCCGATACATTCCGTTAATTGCGTATTTTGTCGAAACGGTGCCACTTTTTGAGTTCCTTCATGGGCCCACAGTATCCGCGCCTCCGGTACCACAGTCAATTCCGTTTTGGTATAGAAGTCGCTCCGTCCCGTATCCTCTCCATACCGGTTGATATCGTTCATTTCGGCCATGCGGTCATACTCCCTCGGGTCATACCAATTTTCATACTATTTTATAATAAATTTTTTGAACCGTTTACTATTTTAACCTAGTTTTATCTATTTTTAGAATGATTATAGCTAGAGTTATAAAATATTAGTAAATATACTTTTGTGTTGCAGCGGAAACTTATGATTTGGATGTTTCAATAATTGGACTCCGCACAATGGCTAGACGCGCGTTATTCTAACTCGACCATGGGTGGTAGGTTTGGATCACAAATGGACAAAAAAAATTAAGCAGAACTCTGATCTCTAATTCATCATGTATTTCCACTCTTAATTAGTAAAACCAGCTGTGACTCTTACTGCCTGGTTAGGCTTTCCAACCTGTTTTTGCTTTTTAAAAAGCCAAAATCCAACCACAGGGGTGGCAACCCATAGCTGTTTTGGGTAAAATAAGCATTTGCTCTAGTAAAAAATTAATAGCACCTCCCCTTTTTTTGACGAAGGGAGCTTTATTAATTAGCAGCAAACAGCTGCTATCAGGGAGAACCACTCCCAATTTACATCACGCAGAGCCTCTCTAAGAGGACAACTGTCCAAGTGATTGCCATTGTTACAAATGATAGCAACAGAGCTGGTAATGTCTGAGAAATCTCTAAAGGCTTGGGAAGCTAAAACATGAGCTGTGATGTTTAGGTCCCTATGTATCTTGAGCACCCTCCAACTTAAGTTTGTCATTGCAGATAAGAACCTGTGAGTAAAAGGCTTGATATTCCACTGTGGAGGGGTGTGAAGATCTTGACCATTATAGAATCCTGCAAGAGCTTGGCTATCGGTGAAGAACGACATCGTTTGAAAGCCTAATTGTGAAGTAATCACAGCAGCAATCGCCATGCCCGCAGCCTCAGCCATAAGAACAGAGGTGACATGTTCAACTCTCACTTTTATGAAGCATTTGAGTTTCTGAACAGGATCTAGGAGGAAAATTCCTAGCCCTGCTGGTCTTGCAATATTTGTGACTGTGTCTGGTGCTATTGCAGCATCTGAGTAGCATCTTGGACCCTGAATCAAGCTTGGTAACCTGCAAATGGAAGAGTGTATAGGGGGTGCCAGATTGGCACACCTTGCTTGTGGGATCGGCTGATGATTGACAGCTCCTAGTCGAGTACCTGGAGAAGGTAGCTTTACCTGCAACTTATTTGATTCGGCCTCAATGTTGGTGACTTTGATGTCCGCTTCAACCGCATGATCACCTCCCCCTTGTTTTTCACTTGCTTTTGAGTTGAGCAACTTCGAAGAAATTACCCACATGCCACTGGTTATGGAAGATATCGGTTCATCCTTCTTTTTTTCCCTCGCGAGCGACTATTTGTTCTTCGTCGCATCCGAGCACAAGATCCCGGTGGCCTACACGCGGGCGCGGCTTCAGTGACAGGCACGTGTCCCTACCCAAGCAGCCTGCATGGGCACCGGTGGGCGCGGCCTCGGCAGCCTGCATGGCTCCGGCGATAGGCACGCAGCATGCAGCCCTGCGGTTCCACGTCGCTCGATCTCTGGGCTAGCATCAGGGGCGCCACACGCGTGGGCTGCACTAGATGTCGAGCACACCGAGGAGGAGGAGCTTGACGCAGCGTGGCCCCCGCCCCTCGCCAGGGGCTCCCCAGCCCCCTCAACCGCTTCCTTGTCTGCGGACGAAACCAACCAATGCCTCCCTCGAGCAACCACGACCAGATCTGGTGGCTGGCGGCGGCGCTCCCTTGGGCCGGCGTCGTCCTCCCTCCCTATGGCGGCGTTCATAGCCAGCGCTAGGGCTCCTTGGACCGGCGACGAAGCACCCTCGAGCAACTGGACAACGTGTTGGAGAAGACGAGGGAGAGAGATTAACAGGTGGGGGCGGATGATACGTAGGACCTGCGGACATCAACTTTTCCAAAAAGCTAGAGCTCGTGTTTATGAGCGTATGCGTCTGTAACTAGGTCTCGCAAAAAAAAGGCTTTGAGCTTCTTCAAAGCCCACAGGCTACAGCAGCGGCTCAACCAAATAGATCCTTATAGTCTTACAATGCTCGATGAAGTGGGGAGAAACGGACTCATAACCTTCATTGTTGGTTCACCATACTATGCCTACATTTGCAGCATGCCATCCTCGACACTCACCCAATCAACTATATATGCGTCCTATTGGTGAAGAAGCAAGGGTGTATGAAACGAGCCGGGGCGCAGTAACGGTATTTTCCCGTGAGCTCATGTTGGACGTTGATCTAACCAAGGCTTTACAGGTGCTGCGCAGAAGTTTCCTGGCCACAAGTGCACCAACCTGCGGGCATGGAAGGTCTGTTTTTAGAAACTAATTTGGAAACTCAAATCCCCTTAAGATCCTTGACTTTTCCCAGGGTGAGAAATCCATGAGGAAATAATTTAAATTATTATTTAGTTCATCATGGAGGGTTTTTGATCCCTAGGTGTGGCTTCCCTTGCTTCCAAATTAGCTCTCGGTGTTTTCAACCATTTCTAGATATATACCCTATAAATGAGGTGGTTGGAAAGTCCAAACACCTCTAGAAAATCATATTTCTAAAGACAGCTAGAGTTTTCAACCACGGTTGGGAACTCCACCCGTCCCTACAAATCAATTTCTAGAGGCGACACTAAAATTTCATAATTTTTTCAAATGAATTCAGATAAAGACAAACTTTATCTAAGTTATAGGACTCGAAAAGATCTACTTTAGTAGTTGATGATTTTTTTTCATTTGAAACCATTTAGCATTCAAAAATTATGTTTTAAGTTCCTATATTTAAAGTTCATTTTTTAAAAAAAATCAAACGGACTCTGATAGAGAGACAACCAAGATCAAAGTTGTAGTATTCAACAAGATTTAAAACTTTTTGTTTCAAACCTTTTTCCATTTGAAATGGTTTAGGAGCTCATATATTCATTACAATATTCGCTAAAATAAGTACAAATGGATCCTATCATTCACCCGGTGACAAGTGATTTTGGAGTGAAGCGGTAGAAAAGCAACATGCGAGGTTTGTGTGGCAGAACCGTCTAATCTAATGTCCTCCAAAGAGTACTCGTCTTCCATTAGACCATAAGTACCCAAGGGAGAACACTAAACTAAGTGATTCCGTCGAGCACACCGCAAGGGAGAACTCGAAGATCCATATTTTTACATCAGGATCACAAATGAGAGAGTAAAGCTTATAACATCCTTATCATTTCTTATATCACTTTTAGTACAACATCAGAGTAATTCATTATTTGATCCAAACAGTGGAATATAAAAGGTTAACAGAGTTCAGCGGAAATGAAATCATTTAACGATAAGGTAAACATTAACATGAAGAACGTTTATGTGCATGAAAATGATAACAGGTTAATAGTATTTTCCTTATAAACTTTTGGTGAGAGTTTTTAATAAATAAACTCTACTCCGTATCGTAAAGAAAATCCTCGCTGAACCCACCAGGAGGTTTCCACACACAAAGCATCAGCTTATCAGCACCTATCACCTGCAACAGGGTAGAACAAACCCTGAGTACTCAATTGTACTCCGCAAGACTTACCCGTCAGGAGAAAATAAAAAGACTCCAAGGATTATGCAAGGCTTTTTGGCTTATGGGTTTCTTATTTGCGAGAATCAGTACTAAGAGTGTGTCCTTAATTTCTTACTTTTAATAGTCGTATTTTATTTCTTATCCAACATTCTATGTAAGCACCTAGTCTATAATCAAACAGGGTTGAGCAAAAGAAACAATTTCTTCATCTTTCAACAGTCAGTTCTTACTATGATGCTAGAGCGTAGTCAAATCGTACCGTCACGCAAAAATGTCGATTCGCAAATCAATATGCCCAGCTGGGTGCCTCGAAAACACATGCCTTGCTTGTACCCTGGGCACAAGCAAGACCAACCCGTTCCACTCCTGTCAAGGGGTCCAGGTCCCCGTCCAAGCTCGGACTCTAAACCCCTAACGCTGCAGGCCCGGCCTCAGTATGGTGCTTAGACCTCCTCAACCCAATATATATAACCACCCTAAAAAGTCGGTCCGGAAAGAGCCAGAACTGATGACAAGAGAGAAACAAGTCTTCCCGTCCCCATAAGCAAATATATGCTCGGGATAATAAATCTGTGATTTGATCAGGGTCCATGCAACGAACGGTCCTTAATTGACACAGGCAGAACAATGCAACCAGAGCCCTGCTCTGTTGCCCAACCAGATCCAAGTCCATCCAATCCGTTCCGCCCGATCTCCAATTATCCAAATACATTTATATTCCATGTGATAGTAATATAATAAAACTAATGACAATATATTTCCTATCTCTCGCGAGTGACAAGTAATCACTCGACTTCTACCGAGATCCTATAGCATAGCACACTACACGATCCTATCATACTAGTAAGACTCATGGGATCGTGATATATATGTGCAAGTGGGTTTCATTCAACTCCTTGAAACTTAATGCACAAGCATAATTAAAAGTGCAGAATAATAGGGGTTATGCACCGGGGCTTGCCTAGGTACGATTTAACTAAAGTTAGCAATTCATCAAGGCGGCACGATCCTCGGACACCATCCTTTCGGCTACTCCGGTTGACTTCGCGATCCATCCTCATTCCTATTGTGATATACATAGATGCAACGCAGAGACGTAATTAATCAATGGTGACTGAATGCTTAAAAATACGAGTACGTCTCTCGGCTAACGAACTGGCTTATCGGCTAACGCACTAGGTCATGTATCTAGGGTACCAAGTAGCGTGCTATTTTCCAAAGAGTATTTAGGTTAGACAAACCCAAGGTTTTACTTATTCCGTTCTATCGATTTAATATTTATTCAACAAAGGCATCATCATCTATCCTAGCAACTAATTATTTTGGGGCTACCAAAACTTACAGTGAGCAGCTAATAACGCTAGGGATTCACTGTAATATTTCCAAAGCTAGCACTAGCATCATTTTGCCATAAAATTTCCTACAAGCTTTACATTTAATAATTTTGAGTGTCTCAAAATAATTAGAGCAAGCCTAGAAATATTATGAAACTACGCGCACCAGTTACACCCTTAGATAGATCCTGATTTTAGGAGTCTAACCAAATTGGTTTCACCATTTTAGGACATCTACAACATTGTATATTAATTACACAAGTTTACCTAGAAGCTAAATCAAAAATCATTTTTTTGAAAATCGGAAAGACCGGCTACACATTCGGCCCGACGGCCCAACGCGGGGCGCAGCCGCGCGCGCGCGAAGAGCGGCCCGCTCGGGCAAGGCCCGCGCAAAGATGGCCCGAGACAGACAGCCCGCGCCCGTGCCCGCGTTTTACAAAAAGGGGCTCGCGTTTTTAGTTTATCTAGCAGAGCAGGGAGACACTATTACCAAAGACTCATGCTTTACACAAAACACCCCGAGGAACGTCGTCTTCGCAATCGGGCGGTCCCCGGCGCCCTACGCACGACGACGCGGCTCCGACCGACGCTGCGCGGCTACGTCGACCACTCGAGGGCCGAATCGGCGCACAAGGCGGGCCGACGAGCATCATGAAGCAAGCGCGAAGTGCTAGGCGGTGAGTAGAAGTTACACGGTGGCTCCACTCAGGCTGTCCACGGTGATGGACCACCCGTCACGGCGGCGCCAGCGTTCCGGCGAGCCTACGACCTATCCGCGCGGATAGGGGCTGTGGGAGGGTGGAAGGAGCTTACCGCAGAACTAGTCGCACAGCCAGCTGGGATGGGAACGGCTCTGGCCACGTGCGCCCCACACCACGCGGTGGCGCCCAAGCTCGGCATGACCGCGTCAGGTGCTCGTCCACGCCGTTCCTGGGCAAACAGAGGTGAGCAACATCATGATGGGACTAAGGCGAAAGCGAAAGAAAGACTAGAAGAACCTCTACCGAGGGATAAGGCCTTATCCCCAATCACTCTGCTCCGGTGGCGAGCTGACGAGCACGAGCCAAACGCCAAGAGGGCCGACCCCTAGGCTCGAAAGCTCCTGAGGAAGGGCCGAGCTTCAAGGTAACCTCCAAGGCTACACGCTGGTGCTGAGAATCGGATTGCGAGGCCTCGAGCCGAGCGAATCGGAAGAGCGGGGAGTGCGGCACAGAGCTCCGACTGAGGTCGCTACGCGATGGGCGGTGAACGGCTCAAGCGGTTAAGACACAGGGTCTGGTTGGTAGCAGCCACGAGCACGTGGTGCGGCCAGGAAGGGGGGGTATACAAGCGAGTCGAGCAAAATAAGCTGAGCGGCTTCGATCGGTGGGGCAATGCAGTACACTACCGTCGACGAGACCGTGGGGGCTTGGCGTGCCGCTTGCACTTGCGTCGGAGCGGTCAACTTTGAGCAGTGCCTCCGATGGTGGCTGGCGGGACAGCAGGACAGGGCGACACACATTACCAGCGACAAGGTGCGGTCACGTCGGTGGCAAAGTCAAGCGAACAGCGGCCACAGCTCGAACCAGACCTCACAGCGGTGTCGGCAAGCGAGGGAGAGGACGCCACAGCGCGCACGGCCCCGTGCCGAGGGGGCAGCAGGACAGGGGCGAGGCGACCCTCCACACTACGCGATGCAACAGCGGGGCCAAGCCCACGCGGGGCTAAGACGCCACGCAGCCCAGACCGTCGCACAGCTAGGTCCCAACCACAGCGCGGACACGGCTCGCAGCCGACGCCAGAGCTCGCGCGCGCGGTGACCGCGAAAATGGATCCAAACGACCGAGAGCAATGCCACACGAATTTTAAAGTGACCCAAAAACTATCTAACAGTGCGATTAAGGTTCAACCCGAAACACCCGCATAAAGTTGACACTAACAACTATCTAACGGAGCCCAAGACACGGCCAGAGATCAACTGGGGAAGAAGATACAAGAATGCCATCCTGAGCTTGCCACGCGGAGCGTCAGTTCACGCACCGAGCCAGAAACACGATACACCGCGCGTTCAAAGAAGGTTGGGCAATTTTCAGAGAGGCGACGCCAGGACACTCGACCTACGAACTACACTGTGCCAAAGTACTCGCAAAGGCGCAATCAACGGTGCGAAAATGTGAAGTAAGTGCTTAACCATTTTTGTTGGACTTTAAATGCCAAAATGGCACTACCATCACCTCTTTCGGTCTTAGACGAGATCTAGAGTTAGATCGGATTGAATTTCGAATTTGATTTTTTTGAGCTTGCAAAATACTAGTTAACAATATTTCTTCCCCAAAAAAAATGAAAGTTGCACTTTTATCTGCGGATCATGCTCGTAAATTTTTACTTAAGCGCAATGATCACGTTAACTTTTCTTTTTGTTGTAAAAAAATTGTTTTTCAAGCCAACAATTAAAACAACATATTGTTCTATTTCCTGATTAGGGTCCCGTTGGCATGTTTTCCCATAGAACCAATTTCCCGACATTAACTGTTATCCTTTATTCGAGGTAAACATTTTAAAACTCAAGAACTCGTTCACTTAATTTCTTTCAGTTTTTAGGCGAGGTGCTAAGCGGCTCGTAACACCAGAGGTGTTACAATCAACCCTCTTAAAAAGAATCTCGTCCCGAGATTCGGAGCAAGAATCAGAAAAGGGAAAAACTCGATTCACTTCTAAGATCGGAGATTACATCGGAGTTTACACGACTTCGAAGACTAAGACACTCCGGGATCGAGGGACAACATAACTAAGAACAAAGCTGGTACAACTCACAACCTCTCTAGAAGTCAATAAAGATGGGGACAATGGAAGAGTAACAGGAAAACGATTATCCAGAACAAGGCGAAAGACCAGCAAAGCCAGAAATTGGAGACTGGTACAAAGATCATCACGAATTCTAAACCTACGAACCCTAGGTGAACTTGAACTTCTCCAACAGAAATCAGATCCCTTCTTCTCGAGTCACACCATCACTCTTGACTGGTGACCCTCGCTCTACGAGCAACGGCTGGATCTCGTAGCTCTGCCTCCAACCACTTCCTTCCCAACTGCTTCCCAAGCTTCTCCCACCTGAGCACGGACGGAGGGGACCAATTCTATGAGCTCTATCCAGATCTGAGGTGGAATGGAGGAGAGGCAAGCAAGGTGGCATTTATAGCTTGTGAATGGAGAAGGCAGTGCAGCGCACCGGAAGTGGGGGTGGCGTGGAGGGGAATCACCAGTGGGTCACAAGGTGGGGAACAACGTCGCCATGGTGCACCCCCTTATGCAAGCTCGAGTGGGGAAAGGAGAAAGGAGGGGATGGGATTCGTGCGACAAGGAGACGTGTGAGCAACGCGCCGGTGAGAAAAGAAGCGAGAGAGGTGGGGGTCTGGTACCGGGACGAGGGCGAAAAACCGAGAGCCGACAAGTGTGCCGGGGAAAGAGGGGCGTACAGTGCAAGGGGCGAGGCGAGTGCGGCGCCATGCCACGGCCACGCGAGAGCAGCACGCATGGGCCCCGCCACTGACGGCGTCCGTAGGACACGCGGCGACATCAACCCGCATGCGTAGCACGGTCACCGGGCATAGGGGCGGTGTCAAATCGGGTGTTCCAATTACTCCAGACCACAGGTGGATATCCTTTCCTTGTCGCCCTTCTCTTTCTTCTTTTTCCCATTGAATCCAACTTGCACCAGCCTTTCGTATATACTGAGATCCGGACATACATGCTTCTTCCAAAACCCCGCTATCTCAGTCGCAATTATGAGAGCACTACTCCATCAACCCGTTGTGGATTTCCCGTTAGAACACCAGGATGTTTTCACCAAGGAGAATATCTGTTGCAAGAGTGGTACTACGGGGTAACTTAGTAAAAGCGCTCGGTCAACAACCTCGATACCAGCGTGCGCCGAGCGGCACAACCATGTGGTCGCGATCCACAGGTGGCCCTTGGTTCCGTCGCGGCACCATAAGCGATTAACCAAGCAACTATTACTAACTTACTCGCGGTAAAGGCAGTGGGGTCGTAGGTAGACCACAGAATTAGAAAAGTAGTGCGAAGAAATTCAGACGACAAGGGTTCCTTTTCAAAACAAGGAACAAGTAAAATAAATCCCAAGGCGGATTTAATTCAAGGGGATTCAAGTGTTCTACTGGGACATCCACAATTAGTTGGTAAGCGTCCTCTATCATTCAATCATGGCTAATCCGCTGTATCTGAGTAATTGTTCCTCTTGAAACCTGCTTGCGATCGTCTCAAGAACCAGCAACACCACTACAAGGCCTAAGGGGAAAAATTGACGTAACAACCACAACGGATGAAGCAATTACTCAATCTAACGGCCATACATGGTGCAACATATAGGCATTCACTCTCCCACTCTTGACACAATGCTTGCATCCTACGACCTGACGGTCGTAACAACTACAGACGAAAGACAATGGAAAGATTACAACACGGGGGGGGGGGGGGGGGGCAGTGATGAACAACACTACCAACTACGGTTACATCCCCTCCTAGGACGACTAATCCACTTCGTTGGGGCGAACGACTACATTCCTGGGCTCTTGGGCTCTTCTGCTGCACTGGTCTGCGGATCTGCTTCTTCTCTTGGTAGTGGCTAGGTGAGGGGAAGGAAAGACTCTATCTCTGAGTCTTCCGTGGGCAGAGGTGCTGGCGGTACAGCAACACCAGTCCTCCTTCTCTCTAGCGGATGGATAGGGATTCCCTCCAAGATCATGGGTTCCTGCCTTTCCGTGGCGAGCGTCCTGCGCTTGGCTCTTGTGGCAAGATAGGCGTCCTCTAGCTCCTGGGCATGTCGGTCTTGGTCCACCTTGATGGCTTCTGCCATGGCAGTCTCTCGGCTCTCAGCTGCGGCTAGATTGGCATGGGCTTCAGCAAGTTGCACTTCGGTGGGGCAATGCAGTACGCTACCGTCAACGAGACTGTGGGGGCTTGGCGTGCCGCTTGAACTTGCGTCGGAGCGGTCAACTTTGAGCAGTGCCTCCAATGGTGGCTGGCGGGACAGCAGGACAGGGCGACACACATTACCAGCGACAAGGTGCGGTCACGTCGGTGGCAAAGTCAAGCGAACAGCGGCCACAGCTCGAACCAAACCTCACAGCGGTGTTGGCAAGCGAGGGAGAGGACGCCACAGCGCGCACGGCCCCGTGCCGAGGGGGCAGCAGGACAGGGGCGAGGCGACCCTCCACACTACACGATGCAACAGCGGGGCCAGGCCCACGCGGGGCTAAGACGCCACGTAGCCCAGACCATCGCACAGCTAGGCCGCAACCACAACACGGACACGGCCCACGGCCGACACCAGAGCCAGCGCACGCGGTGAACGCGAAAACGGAACCAAATGGCCGAGAGCAACACCGCACGAATTTTAAAGTGACCCAAAAACTATCTAACAGTGCGATTAAGGTTCAACCCGAAACACCCACATAAAGCTGACACTAACAACTATCTAACGGAGCCCAAGACACGGCCAGAGATCAACTGGGGAAGAAGATACAAGAATGCCATCCCAAGCGTGCCACACGGAGCGTCAGTTCACGCACCGAGCCAGAAACGTGATACACCGCGCGATCAAAGAAGGTTGGGCAATTTTTGTTGGACTTTGAATGCCAAAATGGAACTATCATCACCTCTTTCGGTCTTAGACGAGATCTAGAGTTAGATCGGATTGAATTTCGAATTTGATTTTTTTGAGCTTGCAAAATACTAGTTAACGATATTTCTTCCCCAAAAAAATGAAAGTTGCACTTTTATCTGCGGAACATGCTCATAAATTTTTACTTAAGCGCAATGCTCACGTTAAGTTTTCTTTTTGTTGTAAAAAAATTGTTTTTCAAGCCAACAATTAAAACAACCTATTGTTCTATTTCCTGATTAGGGTCCCGTTGGCATGTTTTCTCATAGAACCAATTTCCCGACATTAACTGTTATCCTTTATGCGAGGTAAACATTTTAAAACCCAAGAACTCGTTCACTTAATTTCTTTCAGTTTTTAGGCGAGGTGCTAAGCGGCTTGTAACACCAGAGGTGTTACAGTTTGAGGTTCTAAGTTTGATCCCCTAAGACCGCACATATCGGAAGTTCCGACCTGGGAGGTTGAATTGGTTAGGGAGGTTGAGATGTAACTTCTAACACCTATCGGAAGTTTCGACCTGAGAGGCTCCCATCTCAGGATTTGGGCATCGAAAGTACCGATGTCTATTAGAAGTCTAGGTCTCAGGAGCTAGGCGTTGGAAGTACCAACGTTTGGCAAAGTACCGACGTTTGTCGGAACTTCCCACATAGTGTGAATCCAGTTATCCCAAATCCGATCGAAACTCCGACGATCTTGTAGGTAACTTTGACAATTACATCTTGATTAGGTTTCCTACTGGGATAAGACCAACCCCCTCTATATATATTGGAGGATCATGGCTGATTGTGGTATCCAACTACACAATGGATCAAAAATCAATCTACTACCCTCTTCTCCTACCTTTACTCTTCCAACCCCCTACTGTTCAACGCATCTCTTGACGAGGTTTGTTGGTGTTCTAGGTGGCCTTGCTGACCCTAGAATAACCTCGCCGAGGTCTCCCCGATGGGTCTTCCCGGGAGGTGTTCACGATCTGTTTGGGCAAAGATCAGGCGTCAGGCTTGTGTGGCCGTTCTGCTAGTCGACCTTGTTATCTTGACCTATCTCCGCTACAGACTAGGTAATGTGTGGCCTCAGGCATGCTAGCCCTAGTTGCTGTGTGATCCTAATCAGCGTCAACAGTGTGGTAGTCCTATGGACTCAATTTAGTGTGCTTTTGTAGTAGTTTTCAGGGCCGGTTGTTACCTATGCCTGAAATAGTTTTAATAGGTTAAGGTTTGTTGCTTTAATTTTTTTAGCCACAATTCACCCCCTTAAGCCCATTTAATACTTACAAAGTGACCCATGGTCCACCTTGCATAAGTTTAGCTCATTTGTATGTGTCTAAAACCGAAGGGCCAACACCATGAAGTGGAGAGCTGCCCTTCGATCAATCCAAGCCCAATGCAGTCCACTTCAACAAGGAGGTGTGGAGAGCTGCCCTTTGATCAATTCAAGCCCAATGTAGACCACTTCAACAAGAAGCATCACTAAGGAAGTTATTTGATAGCTTAGGTGATACTAATCAAGACAGTCATAGTAGAATTGGTAGGGCCACCCAGCCTTCTCACATGCAAGTAACCGTTGCCTTTGCACATCATCTCCAGAAGCTAATCTAAGCCATCCATCAAAGGGTGTTTTAGATTTGATGGCATTACAGAGCTTCATTGCAACTTAGAACAAAGATTGTTGAGCTTCATAGGCACGTCTATTTCCAGGTAGTTGTATATCTATAATATTAGAGTGAGAGGTGAGGCGAGTTCGTGTCTTCTTCCTGTTTTGATATTCTTGGAGATGGCAAGTCCAGAGTGCACTGGCGGAGCGCGTAGTGGCGGCCAACCTAGGCTAGACGTTGGCCCCCCTTCCTATAGGCTAGCTTCACTACATGCATGTATGGTCGCTGGTTATCTTCTCTGCATCTCATCTGGCTAGCGCTGCTGCAAGGCAATGGAAAAAAAACAGAAGTATTAGATGTTTGTTGATGAAGAAGAGTAGGACGGCTTGTACATCTAGGCCTTGAAAGCTTGAGAATCATAAAGAATGGGCTATAACTAACTAAACTAAGCCTTGTATACATATATAAGACCTAGCCTTGCTGATGCAAGATGCTAAGCAAACAGCATGATGTGCACAGCAGTTTAACAAAGCTGTATTGAGCCAAGCAAGCAAAGGCAAACTGGGGACGTTGGTGCCAGGCGCAAGCATGCCGTTGTGGAGGTGGAACGGCTTGCCACGTGTCACCAAATCGCCTGGGCATCACTGGTATAAATCGGCCCCCCTTGCTTTTGTGTCACGCTCCACCACTGCCAGAGTGTTAGTTTTCCCAAACATTTTATCCTCGTTAGAGAGGTGAACTTCATTACAGTCTTCATCATCTTCATCATTTTGCTAACATCTAGGCTTCCTCTTTACTTTTGCAAAGATTTAGTTTATTGTTTCTTATTAACTTGTGGGTAGCTTGTGAGCGATAGATAGATTGCTCTATTTATTGTTATTGCCTTTGCTTTTCTAGTGTATGTAATTGCTATTTTAAACATGGTGTTTAGGTTAAGCCTACCATAGCGTGCTTGCTATCCAATGGATCGCCATGGTAGGTGGTAGATGGTGACAATGCATGTTCATCCTTTGTGTAGTATTAGTAGGGCTCATAGTCACCTCTGCTAGCCGCCAAGCTTCTCATCCATGTTTGTGGATTGGGGAGCATGTGCTGCTCCAAAGCAAGTGAATTCAGAGCTAAGCTCATGCTAAGTTGTGTGAAGTTCTAGGTGAAACCTTAACCCTCTCTACTCTCTTCTATCTCTACCCTTTACCCATTCCCAGACATAAGGATTAGATTTGATGCTAGGGATAGGCACTTCTAGTTCCTCGTGGATTTTTCATACCACATAATACTCCTGTGTGAAAGCTATATTGGTATTCATACACTAGCAGATTAATTTGTTAGGCTAAGGATGACAACCACTATGCCAAAACAGCACAAAGGAGACACCTCGATTAGTGACTCAAAACTGAAACGTGTCACTAATAACACATTAGTGACGCAAGTAAACAACACGTGTCACTGGTAAGTTGTTGCCGATGCCCAAGAAACAAGACGCGTCACTAATGATAAGATATCAGTGACTCTTCTCAAGAAAACGCGTCACTGATAACAGCCGTGACGCGTTTTATTTAGGCGCGTCACTGATATAGGTACATATTAGTGACTCTTCACGAAAAAAAGCATCACTCGTAACAAAAGTGACGCGTTTTACCTAGGCGCGTCACTGCTACGGAGGTGTATTAGTGACTCTTCCCAACAAAACGCGTCACTGGTAACAAAAGTGACGCGTTTTGTCTGGACGGGTCACTGTTATCTGGACATATGAGTGACTCATCCGATTGAGCCGCGTCACTGATTACCTGGCTGGGGAATTATTGTTTGTTTGTTCGTTTATGAGAGAGTCATCCTATTTATCGTCACCCCTGAGCGCGCTGCGCCGCTGCCCGCCGGTGCTCAAAAGCTGATCCTAGCGCGCGGTCGTGGGCCTCCTGGCTCTAGGAAAAGGAGATCCCAGCACCTGCGGACGGCTCAGGCCTGGAATCGACGGAGCAGCTCACAGCCGCCGTCGCGTCGGCAAGGGCGAGATTCGCTCACACTCAACGTGAGGTTCAGCCACCGCGGCGTCGTCGTGCTGCTGCTCCCTAGGTAAGCTGCTGCTCTGGGCTCTCCTTGTTCACTAATGATGTCTTGTCTCCTTGCTCCATCTCTCTTACTCTACTATAGGTCCTGCAAGGTTGTTGAATCTTGTTCTTGCATCAGAAGCAGGTTGCAGCCCCCTAAGGACATCCGACACTAGGTAGCTCTACGGTGGGACTGTTGATGGGTTGATCCGCCACCTATTCTCGCTCGCGTGCATCCGCGACCCCTATGCGCAGACCGGCGGCGAAGCTTTCCTCCATCCTTATGTTGTACACCTTTGGTCCCTTAGAAGTCTACTGGTCGGAGGTACTTTCTCCTGATTTAGCATCTTCCCAATTGGGTCCTCTCGGTCTATTATTGGTTGTTGAATGGAAACCAGTGGGATTGCAATTTCTAAGGTTAAAGCACAACGTTCTCTGGGAACATGATGTCTAAAATTTAGTCTTTTTTGACTATTTTGTTGGGATGGATTGGACATGGTGTCATGGGGCACTTGTTAAAATTTCAACAGTTTTGGTTTTCAAAATTTCCTTGCAAAATAGATCGCAGGTGTGCTCTCTGTTGATTTGTGCCATATCTAATAAGTGATCATGCTTCTGGGGCTACTAATATCAAGCAATTTATCTAGAAATGTTTAATTGACAGTATCTTTTGAAGTCTTCCTCTTGCTTTCTTAGAATAGTAGCAGTTCTGATTGATCGTGTTTCTCTACTTTAGAGTTTTGATTTCAGATCATTAATGCAGTTGTGTTTATTATTCAACATCGGTTGAGATGGTTTGGACATGTTCAACGGAGGCCTCCTGAGGCGCCGGTGCGTCGTGGAGTTCTAAAGCGGGCCGATAATGTAAAGAGCGGTAGAGGTCGACCTAAACTAACTTGGGACGAGTCCGTTAAGAGAGATCTTAAGGAGTGGAATATCTCCAAGGATTTAGCTATAGACAGGAGCGCTTGGAGATTGGCAATCAACATGCCTGAACCGTGACCTCTTTTTGTCTTGTGCCCTTTATGTCCCTTTATGTGTCTCCCTATTTCTCGTCTCTTTTAGGTTTCATCTCTAGCCTACCCTAACTTGCTTGGGACAAAAGGCTATATTGTTGTTGTTGTTGTAATGCAGTTGTGTTTATTTTTAGTATTACAACAGCTTGTCTGGTGTCAACCCTATCATTTTCTCTATTCCTGGCGACAAGTTTCAGGACATGACAACAACTATTTAACATCTATAAGTAGTAGCAACTGTGTGGCAGAGTTTTCATGTTTGCATTTCAGACTACTTTCTGATGATTTTTTTTCTCTTTAATGCAAATTTTTTTCTATCTATAGTATTCAGCTTAGTACCCTGTTCTAGCTAGTCGTTCTCTTCTTTGGCTGTTTGTATTGTTGTCAAGTTTAGTTCCTGCATCAGTTCAATTTCAGGGTCTGACTGAATTCACATAGTCCAGCTAAGGTCTACTTCGGTGCAACTTGTTTGTCATAGATCATCGGCTAGTCATCCTTTCCATTGGAGTGTCACTTTGATGCAATAGTAAATTTACTATTCAAGTAATCATATATAGGCTTTTCATAGAAGGATTAGTTCATTTCACTTATTTTCATACTTTTGTAGATATGGAGGATTGGAGCTGGATGTCTCTTCGCAATTGTACATGTGCTGAGTACTTAGATGGTCCGAAATCATTCGTAAGCGTTGCAGAGGAGGATATGTTGAATCAACACAAGACAACTATGTGGTGTCCATGCATTGATTGTGAGAATGAAAAGCAGTACTCAAGTTCATTATCAGTCTATGGCCACCTGGTCATGTGAGGATTCATGGGTGACTACAGATGTTGGAACAAACATGGAGAAGGAGTTAATGATCAAGACTTGCAAGGTGGTTGTATAGACCAAGGATTCTCTGGTAACCTACGTCAGGATGATGGAACTCATGCTCCTAGTCAGGACAACGAGGAAGGACCCTTTTGCAGTCCAGATCTCAATGATGATAAGCTAGCAGATATCAGTGCCAATTATGTCCAAATGGTAGAGAATGTCGAGGAGATGGTGCGTGATGCCATGGGATTTGGAGTTCCCACTTGAAATGAAGTCTGAGGGGTTTAGGAATATAATGAAGGTGATATCCACTACTACAGAAAAAGTTAACCGAGGTGGGCAAAAGTGATTAACTAAGGCAGGCACCACAACTACCTCGGACGACCGAGGTGGTTGTGATGCCCGCCTCGGTTAATCAAAATAAAAAAGCCCAGACCCAACTGGGTCTAGGCCTAGACCTAGGTCGCTCGAAGCAACACGCCATCGTCGCCGCCGCCGCGCTAGCTGGATCTGGACGTCGTCACCGGATCTGCAAGCCCCGCTGCCAGATCCGCATTCCCTGCACCTGGTTCTGCCGCCGGTGATCATATCGCCACTGCTGAGCTCACTCCTCGCTGGATCCGCTGCAGTAGGAGCGTCGCGTCGCGCCGTCGGAGGCCCCTTCGGAGGAGGCCACCGTGACTTCCACGACCGCGCCTGCGAGACCCGCCAGAGGAAGCCGCGCGCCTGCGAGATCCATGCCGGCCACCCGAGCGTGCCCCGCCCTGACCAGCCGCCGGTGCCTGCGCCGCCCTGGTCGGCCGCCAACGCCCGCGCCACCGTGGCTGGCCGCTCGCTCCCGTGCCACCCTGGCCGAGCCGCCCACACGCACCCTGCCCATGCCCGCGCCGCTGTGGCCAGCCGCCAGCGCACGCCCCACCCTGGCCGGTCACCCGCTCCCGCGCCGCCCTTGCCGGCCGCCCGTGTCGCCCTAAGACATCGGGTGAGGGAGAGAGTGGAACAGAGGGATCGGGTGAGGGAGAAAGAGAGTGACGGCTAAGGGAGGGGAAAATGATTGAGTGAACCCTAACTCCTTGCTTATATATAAGCCCGATAGGTGGGTTGGTATGGGCTTTTGCTGGGCCTTGTCTATATTAACCGAGGCGGGCCTCCGAAAATGACCTGATTTAAGGCCCGCCTCGGTTAATAGATTTTAGGACCACCTCCGTAAATCGATTTTGCGACGCATTTTTTTACCGCCTCGGTTAATAAAAAATAACTGCCTCGGTTAATCTGAGTCATTAACCGAGGCAGTTAAAATTCCTGCCTGCCTCCGAGGCCCATTCCAAAATGTCTCGCAAAAAATTTTCTGTAGTAGTGATCTAAGAGTTGGAGAACTCACAAAAATAGACTAGTAACCAATTTTATCAAGAAAAAGCTCAGTCCCTTAAAGCAGCACCCGTACATTAAACCTAAAGATTAGGCGAAATTTGTGGCATTGAAGCAGTCTGCAGAAGCAGTAGCGGCAAGTGACAGATACAAAATGCTTCGGCAAAAGAATGTGCACAACCATCGTCAGGGCACGGCAGGGTATGAGGGGGAATTAAAACAATGGGAGGCGGAGGATGTAGATTTATCCAGTAAAGGCATCCCTAACCCATGGGACAACTTCCTTGAAGGCCGCCCTAGGAGGTGGCTGCGAGCAAGGAGTAAGCTTGTTAGGTCAGAAGATAAAGCTGAGATCATCACTTGGGTCAAGGAAGACATTAAAGAGAAGCAATCAGCCGTAGAAGCTTCAGGCATCACTTGGGTCAGGGAGAATGATGTGCTAGCTGCATGTTTGGGCCCTGAATAGCCAAGTCACGTGCGCGTTGTTTCAAGTTACACTGGCTGGAAGCATGGTTGGCCTGAGTGTTCTGGCATGTACAGAAAGAGGAAGAGGTCTGATGTAGTAGATGTGGAAGCGATAGCAGCTCAAGTTAGACAAGAAATTACAGCTTAAGTCACAGAAGAAGTGACGGCTAAGGTCACGAAAGAGGTTAGCGCCAAGGTCACACAGGACATCATGTCCTATCTTGCATATCAAGGATTTCAGGTAAGACCACCACCTTCTAGGAACCCTAGTCCTGCCTACGGATGGAGGAGCAGTTGTGCCTCTACCTCCAATGTTGTTGCAAATGAACTGGAGTTGAAGAACATTTCAATTGATCCAGATACCATTGATCTTCGTAAAGAGCCAACCCAATGTTCCCTTGTAGCGAACCTTAGAGGCTATCAAGCTGTGGTTGCAGGGGGTCGGGTGTTCCCACAGGAAATTGAACTACAATCAGTCCCAATAGACTACGAGCATGCAGTAGTCCAAGTGGAATATGTACATCCGGGTTATGAGAATTATGTGCTGCAGCCACCCCCTAATGATGATACAAATACACTTGGAGAAGCTCTACTAAAGAGAATAAAGTGGAGGAGGGGTCACATTCTAGTAAACCGTACACTTGAGACCCAGCCAACCCTATCTCAACCAAATGAGATCACAGAGAGTGCCAAGAGTGCTTCGAAGGACACTAATGCTATTATTTCTACAAAACTACTTTGTGGGGCCAATTCAACTTCTTCAAATCATCAATCTCTTGCCACATCTAACGCCAAAGAGTGTGCCAAAGGAGCCTAATGCAGCCAATCCTTCAAATAATCCTAAGAGCTCAGAGAAGGAGGTTGTTGCTAACTATGAGCTGCCCACGCTGCCAAAAGTGGGTACCGAGGCTGTTGGAGGGAGTGCAAAGCCACCCATGCAACACAAAGGGCTAGTAAGGCTGCTTGAGAGAGTGTAAAGCCACCCATGCAGCAAAAAGTGTCTAGTAAGGCTGCTGGAGAGAGTGGAAAGGCGGCCACACATCAAAAGTTGGCTAGTAAGGCTGTTGGAGAGAGTCTGAAATGACAGGAGCAGCAAAAATGGGCTTCTAAGTACAAATGTGGTCAGCCATTTCTCCCAGCAATGGACCTCAAGATGGTAGGACCTGGATATGCTGCTCTTCATGCTCATTACCTGAAAGATTGTGTCGACAATGAGAAGAGTGGGATACTGGTTAGGTTCAAGGATATTTATATGTTGAATTCATCAGATTTTGAGGTCGGACTCATGAGATACAATTATCTATATGACCTCTTCAACTTTGGCGCATTGGATTGCTCTCTTCTTCGATGCTTGACACAGTAAGTTACAAATGATCCTTCTTATTCCCATTGCCATTGAAATCTTGGTGGGTTGTCAAAGTTCTGATGTAAAATGAGCTTCTGCAGTTAAAATGCTAAAATATTAAACTAATGTCATGAAAACTGTCTGTTTATTTAAACCCTTGGCAAATGTGTCTTTACTCCTCGACATATCTTTTGGTTTCTGTACTCATTTTCTCTACATGTTTGTTGATGTTAGTTAACGTTCATCATAAGCCATCAATATAACTTATATAAATGCATAAAAAGGATCACCAACATAGGTTTAAGGGTTTAAACTAATAAATTCCACGAGTTTTGGTGAATCTGTGTTTATAGGAGGAATTAATTAGAAAATAATTAAGGATGACCTATTCGTGAAAGCAAATCACGTTTATCCGTAACGGTGCTGACTTGGGAGGACTCTAGAAGACCCTAGAAGACTCTCCACCAAAGAGCGAGCCGAGACGCTGACAAGGGGGGCCGACCAGCCCCACCCCTAGGCCGGCCTGCTTGTGGGCCCCACCTGTCAGCCTCCTCTTCAAATGTCGGTTCTCCACCGCCTCCTAGATTGCATCTATGTCGTTCTTTTAAGTCGGTTCGATCTGAGGGTCCAGAATTGACGCTACCCCCTATATATAGCAGCCCCTGTAAGGAGCATTTCTGCTTATATATGCATGGTTGTCTAATGTCTATTGTACACATAGGCCCTGTTTGGCATAGCTATATTTTCTTTTTGAGTTATAGCGCTAGGAAATCTGTGAATTTCCTAGAGCTGACCACCTGTAGCTGTAGAAAATCCTAGATCTAGAGTTTTAATCATGCTAAGTGCATTTACACGGCTCATTTCATTTATATTTTAGATTAAATAAGATATTTAAACCACTTTAATTTAATCTATAAACTACAGATCTAGTATGGATCTCGAAGCTAGAGCTATGCCAAACAGACCCATAGTAAACTAGTATCCCTTCATTAAAAGTTCACAAGCAATGTCTCACTAGTCTCATTAATCAATAGAAGTTCATTCCTTGGCTCCTTGCAGAGTGCACAAGCGTTGGCGCACAAGTTTCATTCATCAACGTACATTGTACAATATGAGTTGCATACACGTATCTTCCACGCGTACATGCAAATGTCTGGGGCTGGGGAAGGATTGGGTCACCTAATAATAGCCTTGCTGGTGAGTTACCTGATGATGATAGTTGATAGTGTGTAACTCCCTCCCTCCCTCTTGGCCGCGACCTTCGGCGCGCAACTCTCCGCGCCACCCAGCACCCACAGAGAGCAAAAAATGAGCGAGAAGACGAGGGGAGGACGCGTGCGAGGAAGGAGGGGTCCGACATGAGTCTTCTCCCCGTCTCCCTCCCATCGCGCCTCGCTCCCTCCCCTTGCTCGGACGTCGGTCTCCATGGCGTCGTCGTCTCTCCTCCTGTGCCTCCTCTTTCTGTCCGCAGCTGTGGCCGCCGCCGCCGCCGGCGCTGTCGTCAACCCCCGCCGGTCCCTCGCCGCACAGACGGCGAAATCAGGCGACATGGCGTCCCTGGCGGCTGGGAGCCCGATGGTGGCAGGGCTCATGAACGAACGTCTCAAGGCCCTCACCACCTCCTTTGCGCAGCAGATGGGCAGGGAGTTTCACTACTGCATCAAGAACATGTAATTAATCAACCACCGCTACTTGCATGTTGGCTTCCAAATCATTCAATTCTCTCGATGAATGCATGCGGATTATATTGATGCATGCTTTGCTTTGCTTTGCTTGACAAAAAAACAAAACAAAAACAATGCAGGGATCGGGAGTGGAACACGGCCTTCAATTTCTCTTCCGATCCTGCCTTCCTCACAACCTGCATGAAGGAAACCAACGGTAAGATTACGCCCCGGCCCCTTCATTTGTAGTAGTAGCTTCTCCAGTACATACATGCCATTTGGCTTGTTGCTTGCAATATCAGGACATTTATGCATGTACGCCTTCCTCTGCATTGTCAAAATTGTAAGAATATTCATAGTTGTCCCATGCATGGATCACCACCAGGAGACCTACCACAGCGCGTGTGCACGGCCGCGGAGATGAAGTTCTACTTCGAGAGCTTCCTCGAAGGCAACGGGAGGAAGAACTACGTGAGACCCAACAAGAACTGCAACCTCACTTCGTGGATCGATGGGTGTGAGCCCGGATGGTCCTGCAGCGCCGGCAAAGACCAGGAGGTCAACTTAAAAGATGCTGTCAACATCCCTTCCAGAACCATTGACTGCCGAGGTTGCTGCGCTGGCTTCTTTTGCCCTCATGGCCTCACTTGCATGATACGTAAGTAAGCCCTCGATCGCAACGCAAGCATCCACACCTTCGTAGCTCGCTTTGCATTGCATGCTAGCATCATTATTCTTCGTTCTGAAATCTATTCGTTACTTGCTTGCCTATTATGTATGCAGCATGTCCTCTGGGAGCCTACTGCCCTGAGTCCACTCTGAATAAAACAACTGGAGTCTGTGATCCGTAAGTTGAAACATGTGTATTTGCTTTCCACTTCCACTCTATTCTATACTCCCTCGTTCCGTCCCAAAATAAGTGTCGCTACGTAGGTACCACTATCAACCACCTGCCGGAAAGCCGAATCATACGTGTGGCGGTGCTGATAGATGGGCGGACGTTGTTAGCACCGACGATGTTTTCTGCCCACCTGGTTACTACTGTCCAAGCACTGTACAGAAACTCGATTGTAGTAGTGGGTAATTCTATCTATCGAATGCCTCAATAATTTTGTTATTATAATTAGCTAGCCTCCTAGAATATATAGTGATTTTTCTTAGTTAATGAGACATGCATGCAGGTCAACATTTCACACATCCTTCCCAATACTAACAAATATAAGTCTTATCTGTTTTTGCAGATTCTATTGTAGGAAGGGTTCAACTTTAGAAACCAGTAAGTTAACATACAGTTTTTCACATACAAAGTCTGATGCATATAGTTTTCATATACGAAGTCTGATATTTGGATACCTCCATTTGTGTACTTTGTTCCTGTGGAAATGGAGATAGGGGCTGAAATCCAATGCAATATTTTTCTGAAGGACCAAAAACAGCGACCAGAGGGGGGTGAATGTGAGCCTCAAATTTCTTTCGAAATATTTGGCCGCTGTCCCAATATCACCGTCAAGCACAAACGAGTTCCCAAACTAAACATCCAAGTCAACTAGTGACAAGAGACTTTGAAACATTCCTCGAAATAGAAGGAAGCTAATGCAAAAAGCGAAACACGATTCGGAGCACAAACGATCAAGCTGAGCGCAAAATAGAAAATCAGGGCTTGAACAATTTAACCTGAAAATTCCCTGAAAATTCATTCATCACGGAACAGAGAAGAGGTAGCATATCGGCCAGGGCCTCTCGGGCCTTCACAGCTTAGTGCACACGGTGGTACGGCTGCCTCTGTTCTACCCAAGAAGGAATTAAATTCACAAACACTGTTGCTTGATTGAGACGTTTCCAAAAAACAACATTAAAAATCACGAGAACTGCTCCTGTTATTGGTGGTGTACGGGCACAGATGATTCCTGGGAGAGCATCGATTAGTGCTTGAAGCACTGGCGCTGAGTACGGCCAACCAGAGAAGAGCGAGCTCTGGAAAACACGGGAGAACACCAGAAGCTGTGATGAGCGAGCGCCTAGTCTGCCAGCGCTGGACCTCGGCTCGGCGAGCAGCCCACCAGGGGCGAGCACACAGCTATGCTTGTTTGCTCGGCGCCGGTCCTCCAGAGGGAGGAGAACGAAAATGAGGACAGAACAGAACCGACGGCACAGGATTCCACTCACGTGACAGCAGGGCGATGGAGAGCTACGGCTCAGACCTGGGGGCGCACGGTGTACGCAGCTGCAGTCAAGCCTGCACCAGTGGCCTCCAGCCCCTTCATCGGTTCACCCAATCCTGTGCGCAACGAGCACGACGAACAGAGAACGATGCCCTTCACGAACGCAAGAACAGGGAAAAGAGCGACCACAAAATCGATAGAATCCGACTCAAATCAAAAGGATTCGCTCCCAAACTTTGGTCAGACCAAATTCAAGTGACTATGAACAAGATCCTAAGAAATCATCGCCTGAGATCAATCCAAACTCCGGGAAAATCAAATCGTGGCCAAGAACGAAAATAGGAACAAAATGAGAACGAAAATCACAGCTTCTAAATAAGAACCCCAGAGGGCAAGAGGAGGATTTGGGCCTCCATTCCCACTTCAAATCACCACAAACACACCCACGAATTTTCAGATTATTTGACCTCCCTCATGAACTAGAAGCTAATCCTAAAAGAAAGAGGAGCAAATGAGAAATGGGGAGAGAGGTGAGGAGGCAAGGGGCTGCCATCCTCTATTTAACAGGGCTATTTTACATTTCCCTAAATGCCCCTGGATACATAAGAGCTAAACCAATAAACCCAAGGGCGTAGAGGTCCAACCCGGTCTTCATGTTGATCCGACGGCCACCGCGCCTCCTCACCGGTAGCTTCGCCTCGACGCGAACTCCCCGATGCCGCCACGTGCCGTCTGTTCCTCCTCGGAACCTCCGCCCGGGTTTTGAGGCCCAAACCCGTAAACCCGCCTCCGATGGTTTTGAGGCCCAAACCATCAAACCGCTCCGCGAGTAGCGTACTCCATACGCGTCCCCCGTCATCCGACGCGTGTCACCTCACGGTCAACACAGTCGCTCCCATGTATTCTCGCGCTTGTCGATGTCCCAAGTGTCAGCCAGCGCGGCTAGCCACCCGGCCTCCGAGTCCCTCGGTCCAAGCCTCACGTCCGTTCTTCACCCCTCAGGTCCATCGGCACGGCACGTCCTCCTTGACCTTCACCTCGTCGTCGGCTACCGTCTCCGTGCTCCACACCTGCACAACACCAGCCAAGAGACATGTCGCACACAAGGCTTTCGCCAAGGTAGGGTTAGTCACCACTCAACCTACTTCGTGGATCACATTGACAATCACTCATCACAAAACGAACACACAAGGGTACTTGTCAAACTTGTGTTCGCATTTTCTTATGATTATTATACTGTAATTTGGTTTAATATGCTCTTCTTGAAATTAATGCCTTTAACCATTATATATATTCTAAGTGATCACCTCTTCTTCCTCTCAATTGCATTGCAGAATGCTTCCACAAAGGAAGTTGTAAACCGAACTCCACAAATCAGGACATTACCATATTCGGTGCACTGCTTGTGGTACGTAATAGCATACTGTGTTAATTTTCGAGTAGATATATTTTCAGTCACGAGTATATATGATATGTGCCTTTTAATAATTAACCTAATTAATTAAGAAGAAGTCGATCGAGTTAACGTGGATCTGCCCTTGGATGGATGATGCTGCATGTAGGGTGCCCTGAGTTTGGTGCTGTTGATCATTTACAACTTCTCTGGACAACTCCTGATGAACCGGGAGAAGAAGCAAGCAAAATCTAGGGAGGCTGCTGCAAGACATGCTCGAGAGACCGCCGTGGCCCGTGAACGATGGAAAACAGCTAAAGATGTCGCAAAGAAGCACGCTGCAGGCCTGCAGTCGTCACTGTCCCGCACGTTCTCGCGCAAGAAAAGCCTTAGGACACACGAATCGTCTAAAGGAGGTCTCGGTGGTGGTGGTCTGCCTTCAACCGATGACCAGCCGACAAACGAAGCAGGAGGAGGAAAGAAGGATAGTAGCCTTACTGACATGGTGCGTTCCATTGAAGACAACCCTGAGAAAGGCGAAGGAATCAGTGTGCAAATAGGAGGAGGAGGAGCAGGAGAGAAAAAGAAGGCCAAAGGGAAGCATGCCCATACCCAGAGCCAGATTTTCAAGTACGCGTATGGACAGATCGAAAAGGAAAAGGCAATGGAACAGGAGAGCCAAAACCTTACGTTTTCAGGAGTGATATCGATGGCGACCGATGAAGACATCAGAAAAGGCCCACGGTTGAGATCGCCTTCAAAGACCTCACACTGACATTGAAGGGGGAGCAAGAAAAAGCTTTTGAGATCAGTGACCGGAAAACTCATGGCTGGAAGGGTCGCTGCCGTGATGGGGCCATCAGGCGCGGGGAAGACCACATTCTTGAGTGCTATTGCTGGCAAGGCAACAGGATGCGAAACAACAGGATGATACTGATCAATGGGAAGACAGAACCTATCCGCGCATACAAGAGAATCATCGGCTTTGTCCCGCAAGATGATATCGTCCATGGGAACTTAACAGTCCAGGAGAATCTCTGGTTCAATGCAAGATGCAGGTATGTAAACTGCTGCAACCTTGGTAGTACTCTCTTCTCATCATCAGCTAGCTACTAGTAAATTTACACTGGGTATATTTTCTTGCATGTACATGAACCAGGCTTTCTGCTGACATGTCAAAGGCTGATAAGGTTCTTGTCGTGGAAAGAGTAATCGAGTCCTTGGGACTGCAAGCAGTTCGTGATTCTTTGGTCGGAACTGTTGAGCAGCGTGGCATCTCCGGTGGCCAGCGCAAACGAGTAAACGTCGGGCTAGAAATGGTCATGGAACCCTCGGTCCTGATCTTAGATGAGCCGACATCGGGTTTGGACAGTGCCTCATCCCTACTTTTACTTCGCGCCCTGCGTAGGGAAGCTCTTGAGGGTGTCAACATCTCTATGGTTGTCCATCAACCCAGGTTGTATGCATTGCAAATTCATCTTCTTGCTTGAATGCTGCATGCCTTTATTAGCTAACTGTGAACTGGTTGTACTTGCAGTTATACACTGTACAGGATGTTTGATGATTTGATACTTCTCGCGAAAGGCGGTATGACTGTGTATCACGGGCCTGTAAAGAAAGTTGAGGAATACTTTTCAGGATTGGGCATTGTTGTGCCGGACCGTGTGAACCCACCGGACTACTATATAGACATCTTGGAAGGAATTGTGAAGCCAAACTCAAAAGAACCAGTAAATGTCAAGGATCTCCCCATTAGATGGATGCTGCACAATGGGTATGAAGTCCCACGGGACATGCTGCAGAGTTCTTCTGACTCAGAATCCTCTTTCAGAGGGGGAGGAGGTCATGCCAAGGGAGGTGACGCTGGCCAATCTATTGCTGGTGAAGTGTGGGGTAATGTCAGGGACATAGTTGGGCAGAAGAAGGATGAGTATGATTACAATAAAACTTCTGAAAACTTATCGAATCGACGTACTCCCGGGATCCTTAGGCAATACAAATACTACCTGGGGAGGTAAGTTATTCCACTTCCATCATTGGTGGCTTTTTAGTCTGGTTCATCTATTATATATTGCTGACATGCATCCTTGTTCTGTATGTTATTCAGGTGTGGCAAGCAGCGGCTTCGTGAGGCTAGAATACAAGGAGTTGACTATCTCATACTTGGTCTTGCTGGTATATGTCTAGGCACACTTGCTAAAGTGAGCGATGAGACATTTGGAGCGCTTGGCTACACATACACTGTTATTGCTGTGTGTAAGTTTTATATATCTTGATGGTGGCATGGAGTATGCCATTTACAATAATGTTTTTCTATATATCCTGTCCATATTTCCAAGAGTAGGAAGGTGTATATATATTGATAGAAACAGTACACGTCAAAACTAGTAAGTCAAGTAAGTGGAGTTAAGTTGTCATGAAAACAAGATACTTAACTATTATTGCAAATGTTTATATAATTGAATTTGATTAACAATGATCAGAACTTTGTTCATTGCAAATAATATAAGCTGTTGTTGGCTGTAGCTCTTCTGTGCAAGATTGGGGCATTGAGATCATTTTCGCTGGAGAAGATACACTACTGGAGGGAGAGAGCATCCGGCATGAGCTCGCTGGCATACTTCTTGTCCAAAGATACAATAGATCACTTCAACACGATTATCAAGCCGATCGTCTACCTCTCCATGTTTTACTTCTTCAACAACCCAAGGTCATCAATCTGGGAAAACTATGTTGTTCTTCTAGCACTCGTCTACTGTGTGACGGGGATTGGCTACACCTTTGCTATCTTCTTCCAGCCAAGTTCTGCGCAGCTGGTGAGCAATCTAGTCGGCTAGCTAGATGTTCTCTACTTGTTGTGTACAGTATATATGTCTATCATCAGCATTATCCTATGCTAACATCATATCATCCTAGAATCTAGTGGAGATGTTGTAGGGGTTTATATATACTAACTGATCTGATGATTAATTTGTTCTTGATGACAATAGTGGTCGGCGCTCCTTCCGGTTGTTCTAACCCTAATAGCAACCCAGCAAAAGGACACCTTCTTCGCAAACCTGTGCTACACGAAGTGGGCACTAGAAGCATTTGTGATTGCGAATGCGCAGAAGTATTCCGGCGTATGGCTCATAACACGGTGCGGCTCGCTGTTGAATAGTGGATATGACATCAATGACAGAATCTTGTGCATAGTGGTTCTCGTTGCCAATGGTGTGATATTCCGGTGTGTGGCATTCTTCTGCATGGTGATCTTCCAGAAGCACTGATGGATGAGCATGAACCATCATGGTTTGTCCGATCTGATGTGCATGTATGTACCTCATGCGTTTATCTGTGTCTGAAATCCTCTCGATCGATCCATAGGAGCGCTACTTGTTCGTAATGGCATGTTACAAGTAGAATGAGCATTGTTGTCCTTGTAGATATAGACTCAGAAGCAAGTTGGCAAGAGAAAAGAAAAGATAGAAGTATCCTCAGTGTTACGCAGTCAGTAAAATTTCATTTGTACATTAATTTTCCTTTTTCAGAAAGGCTGCTAAGGGAGGTACAGCGAATGTGGTTTGAAAAATAGCGGGCTCCACACACTCCTAACATTATTTTTGGTTAGTTTATTGAATGGAATGTGGGTTGATCAACCAGCACTTCATCCATCGCAAAACATATATATAGTTAGTCAAATATGGTGAATGGAGTCATTCCATCAAATTAAGGGCATGTACAACCCACAGACAGCAGTTGTCTGTAAGATTTTGAAATCCACGCACAAACAGCTAAATAGATAGCACATACAATGGGTTGTCTATTTCAGTGTCTATAAGTCACGATCAAGTATGAATATGATCCTTATACACCAATGTGTTGCTAGTTGATACAAAACAAATCAAGCATAATTAAGTTAAATATGATTATAATATTTTTTAGAGTAGTAATCTGGCAACATGATCAAACACAATATTATAGAAAAAACATCAATATAAATAGCATATTAATATATTTATATAAAATGTCACACTGAGACGAGTAACAAACAAATTTCTATAAAAATATACTAAAGGTTGCACAAAACAAATATATAACCAATATTCAAGGTGTAACATATGTTTTATCACTTCTAGAATATAGTCTGATCAAAAGGAACATAAATAAATTTGAATCATGATTTTTGGATTTGATTTTGATTTTAAATGGATTTTGTAAGGTTGAGCCGATTTGCACATTGTTTAGACAAGGGAAGAAGCTAATAAGGTTTTTGCGGTCCGTAGCATGCGCACGGGATCAATGCTGGCAGGTCGATTTCTCAGAGCACGGGCCGGAGCCGTCGACCGGTGAGACGACGACCTTGCCTTGGCTGTTGCACATGAAGGGGCTTTTTGCAAATATTCTGCCATACAGACGGCTCATTAAACAGCGTTGTACATGCCCTAATGAGATGAACCACCTCATCTAGGATGAGTTGAATTCTTAGACCAAACATCCCTAATTTCATCCAATATAAGGTCAGCACTTCAGGATGTGCATGCCCACCAGCAAAAAAAAAAGTTTTAGCGCTCAGCATTTCAGGTTGTCCAATGCAGAACGCATTCTAGCATAGTGGCAACAGGGTATGCTAGTGTGTCACATACAAAAAATCTTAACATGGATGCAGGACGCTTCCGGTCTGATTTTTATTGCCTTTACAGAGAATTGTAGAACTTGATCCTTGTTTCAAAAATAGTTTTACATACAGTCCTCATGTAGAAAGGGAATAGACTTTTGGTATGGTAGGCACGTATTGTTTGAGGCCAACCTTTAATACACCATGCATAGTTCTATACATTTTAGTACCATATCATGTAGCATGGCACTAAGATAAACAATTTATTTTTGACAAGAAGTCTCTATAGAGGTCTAAATTACATTTATATCTCATTGAAGGAGGCCCAATTAAAAATGATTTTTCTAGCAGGAGGGAATAAAAGAGGAGCAACTTACAAGGAAAAAACTAATTCCTAACCGCGAAAAATCATCAGACCCCCACCCCAAAAAAACCATCATGGTTTTAAATTCCCAACATGACAAATCCATTAAGAGTTTACTGACATAAGCCGATAGTCAAGAAAGACTAATTTTCCTAATTGTGAGCCAATATAATATATTTCGTTGACGACGTCAACTTGATCACTACTAGATTTTTACCTTATTGCAATGGAAAAAAATCATTGCAGTAGGGCTAATTTCTTGCAATAGGTAGCAATTGCACGAGTCTCACTTTCATTTAGGAGGTGTTGCAAGTACTTGCATTGCAATAGCCTATTGGATCAACTTCTTAAGTTTATTGTAAAAGTTTGTATGCAACGAAACAAAGTATTGCAATATGTTATGGATGAAAGCGCCAGTTATCGTTGCAATAGTGGTTATTGCAACCGCCATGGACGTTGCAATAGCATCTATTGCAACGGAATACAACGTTGCAATAGCATGTATTGGAACCGAATAGAGAGTTGCAATAGGCTCTGCTGCAATGGTCAACAAAAGTTTCTACAACAGAATATTAGATGTTATAACAAGTTCTATTGCAATGAAAGGAGCATCGTTGCAATCTCTACTCCTAAAAAGATATGGGAATCGTCAACACTCCTTCGCCCCGCCACCATCGGCTCATCACCCCGCCAGCAACGAGCCCGCCCGGCCACCGCACTCCCCCAATCCGCAGCGGTCCCAGACTGCCCGGTTACGATTTCCAAACACCTCACCACCTCCTATCCGAAACCGAAAACCAGCTCCCCCACCGCAACTCCCTCAGCGCCGCCCTGCCCCGGTGCCCTCCCCCACCGGGACTGCCTCCGCCCCGCCCGAATGCCGGCCTCCGCGCCGTCCGGACACCTCCCTCCGTCCGCTGCCCGGAGCACCGTCTGGCCGCCACCATCTCGCCCGACCAACGCCGCCTGGAGCCTCGTTCGGGCGCCTAACTCCTGGACGCCCATCCCGCCCGGCCGCCGCGAGTCAGGGGCACGCGGCGACCCCCATCCTGCCCGGCCGCCGCGAGTTCGCCTCGCCGTCCGCATCTTGGACCCCATGTACTCGATCCATGGCACCCTCCCCCAAGCAGTAGCTACGACCTCGCCTCTGCGGTCCAAGTCCCCTCCTAGGTGCCTGGAGGAGAGGGAGGTGGTCCCAAACGCTGTCGGGATGCTGTAGAAGAGAGGGGAGGTGCACTGCCGCTCGCCCCAAGTCATAGCTGCTGCTGCTGCTTGACGCCAGACGAGTGGCCAGGACCGACTTGACTCCTGTGTGATTCCTGCAGTCCGGCTGCTGTGCATGATGCAAATCGACTCCAACCTAGCACCACGTAAATTCAGTCCCCCCAAATTTCCTTGATTTGTTTGCAGAAAAATCTGTGAACTCAGATTGTTTTTGTCGTTCAATTGAATTAGGTAGGATGAACTTGATTACAATTGGATTGTATGCAAAAGGCTAGGTCTGATTCAGTTTGGAGTTTGAGTGATCGAGTCAAAACCATGTTTGGGTAGTTTGAGGCGTTTGCCAAACTCGCATGCCGTTTCAAGTCACATTTGTATATAGAGGCACATCATTTATCTTCTTGCATCTTGCACGAATAGAGATAAGTAACTATGTATCACTATATAGGCTAGCTGCAGTACAGACTCCACAAGGGTTGTTCCTTTTTTCTGGGAATTTGTTAACCTGAATCATGACAAAAAAAAAACATGTTCTTGTAAATTTCTACTTACAGAGTTGCAATTGGGGTCAAGTGATCCCTTGCTTTTGTGAAATCAAAGAAAAAATGATTTGTGAAACTAAAGAATATGAGAATAGAAGCCTCTCTGAATATATTAGTGTAATCTATTTGTTCCAGCCAATGCCTTGGCTACCAAACAACATTGACATGCTTGCATTTCATTTTGCTTGAATTTCCCTGGCATCCTAATCAGTACAGCATAGCCGTAAATAATTGAATATTAAATAAAGCAGCCTATGACTGGATATGGGTGGTTGGTGTTTTGAGGATATCCCATTAGTCATCAGGACTACATTCTTGTTTTCTCCATACTGGATTCCATTTGAAGAGTCTATACATTCACTTATTCCTTGTGCATGATGAAGTTGGAGACATGAAGTTGAAGTCATCATGGTACGGTTTTGGTGTCATAACATTCTCTTTCTTAGGTGTTATGGTCAACTGATTATGTGTGGGTTATTTTTTATTGTACCAGGTTTATTCTTTAGAGAAAAAAGTGCCAAGTCTAAAGAAAGGAATCATGGTTTTGTTAAAAAAAAAGAGATTTCATGAATGAAACTCATTAGATATTTATTGGCCTTCTTCCGGTTATGGTGGAATCGAAGTTATGCTTGTTGCTTAGTCTCAAAGAAAGTGATTGTTTGTTCAATGCAGGTGGATACTTTTTGGTCAAGGGATTGGATAAGGTATAACTTATTGATCTCAGTTGTTAATGTATTATGTAGGATGATTGAATTATTAACTTTCAAGTGTCCTTTTGTTGTTCATATGAGACTATAGGGCTGTGAGCTTTCTTAGAAACCGAGTCAGAAAAATGGTTTGGGTGCATTACTGGTAGATCATAATACGGAGACAAAAGGTCTAAATATGTTTTTTAACATTAGTAACATAATTTAATTTATATTGTAGTTTTCATGAATTGTAGTTACATAAACACAGGGTGCTATCGTATCACAAGAAAAATTTAGCACAACAACCATTTGAGTTGGCCTCCTACTGACCATTTGGCAGACACATCCTTTGTACTATTACCATCTCGAAATTTCAGCTGGCCAATCAGATGGGAGGTTTGCAGCCTCTGCCATCATGTAGCCAGCTGCACCTCCAAACTCCATAACTCCTCACAGCAAGAGAGCTGGTCAGTTAGCATGATATATGAGTCAAGAAACATACATTAGTCAAAAGAAGCACACCTCAAAGTTTGCTGGAAGTTTTTTCAGTGCATGTTTCCTAAAAACATAGTCATGTAGATTTACTGAAAGTTGCAGTGATTTTATTATTATTATTATTTTTGCGCTTTGTGCAAGGCAGGTGCGTCCTGATGGCTTTGCTGAAACCAGTCCTCACACTGACTAAATGATGTGATTAAAATTTTAATTAAGAAGATTATAGTGGCATGAATGATGAGAGCCTAACCTAAATATATATGTTGAAGCAACAGAAATTTTTTCTTAATACTGGTCTCGAATCATGACTTCCATTTCTTTTTGTTGGAGTTGGAGCTTTAAAGGGCCTTATTTAAGGAAATTTCTCCTCAGCATCACGATGGTATGGTACTGGTCTCAAATGCGGATGGTACACTTCAATAAAGAAAGCATCAAACTGTTGGGGAAGGAAAGTGGATTTTGTAGGCTATGCTTTGGTTGGTGGCTTGGTGCTCACAGTAGTTGCTTGTTGCTGGCTTGCTGTAGACCATTACCACAGAGGAGGGAGATCGGTGCTGGCAGGACACCACATCGCGAAGAGGTCGTGTGGGCAGCGAGCAGAGGCGTTGTGATTTTGCTTAGTAGGTAAATAAACAATCTGTACACAATTCAGTAGCTGTGACCATTTCCTATACTTTGTCCAACAGATTACCTTGCTCGCAAAACATGTAGTGCATAAGCAAGTTAAGTCCAATGATGCCCTGCACTTTAAAATTTCAGATTCGTCACCCATGCAGAAAAATGGATGAAATTTCTCATTGATAGGCCAATGTATGATTCTATGATTCATGATAGGGTTCTGCACTCTACAGTAAACATACTTATAAGCTTATAGATCATTGTGCATATTCAGTATGATTCTGAAAAAAAACAAGTCATCATGCAGCAATGCCAGTTACACTTCTGTTTGTATCTATATAACTTTTAGATAGCAGCAAATAGTTTTCTTTTTTTAAGTTCTGCAAATAGTTCATACAGCTTTTTCAATGTCCAATTTCCTACTAACGCCATTGTTGCATATTTTGTTTAAAAGAATCAGCATAGTAGAAGTTGGTTATTGTCTGTTAGTTTTCTAGGCTTTGCAAAATATTTTCTAGATTGATGGAGTTTTTCATCGATAGTCTGTATGAAACCTGCAGATCATTTTAAGGATTTCATCTAAAAAAATTCAACAACTACACCTGAATATCTGAAGAAGTAACAAGCTAGCTATTGGGGATGGCTTTCTCAGAGATAATAGAGGAGTGATGATGGCTTTTGTTGCTGGCCTTCTGGAGGAAAACTGATACTGTGTTTTTGTAATCTCTGTGGACTTGGGAAAGGAACATATCAAAGCCTCAAGAAGTTGTAAGCTTGAACTCTGGAGCACATTCTTGAGTTCCTCGCTTTGCCAGAAGTTGCAACATATCAGAGCCTCAAGAAGTTGGTCTCTCTTTATTTGAACTTTCCAGCAATTACACTTGACCAGTCTAATTTAGACTTTCTTTAAATATGACTCGTAAATTTATTTTTCATGCATATTTTGTTCCATTATTTTTTTGTCTTGCAATGTACAGGCGAACACTATATATTTATCTATTGATTTTGACCCATAATTTCTTTTTTCACATATTGTGTTAGAAAATTTTGAGACCCCATAGCAACGCACGGGCATCTGCTATAACATATTACAACAAACTACAGCCATTGCATTTAGGTTTATCACAACGATAAAACAAGAAATATCAAAATAGAAATTGTTGCATTTAGGGTCAAAGTGAGAGAAGCACCATCATATGTGTATCTATAGTGCATTAACATGTAGATAGTGCAGCTGAACATTATTCTCAGCAAATTGGAGTATACCAAAAAAAAATGGGATCAACAACTTTCACAATTATGTGGGCAGGAGCACCAAGTAATTGAGACAATAAATATAGTGGATCAAGAAGATGGGACACATGCACAAAGAGATTACGGTTTTTGATTAAATGTTTAGTGGTACATGTACTGAATTAATGTTGTTACATTACTAGCCGAGTATTGTTAAGTATTGGATCTATTTGGACTATAGCGTGAGATGGGACATTCTATTAGAATATGTAGTTATGATGCAAATGCCATATCATTGAGCTTTCATGTACTGTCTCCCTGTATTTCAGCCTCACTCTATAGCATACCATTAGCATCCATCCCTAGTAATTTTTCTCTATGATAATTGATTCTTGTGTTACTCGCTTCATTATTTTCCCTATTGCTTGAATGTGGATAATATGAGAATGTGTTTTGTCTGTTCTAACCTGCAGTCTATATTTATTCTTATATTTCCAACCACTGAAGGTTAGAAACATTTGTGTATTAATCAATACAGTACTTGTTTATGATGTAAAATGTAAGTTGGTTGCACATGTATAGTTAATCAAGATGAGAACTTGTTGGAAGTTTTTTTTATTCATATGAATGTAATATATTTGGTCTTTTTTTATCTATCAGTTCATTTGCATGCATGGATGGAGCATGAAATTGTGTAATGCCTATACTTTTATAATTATTAATATGCACTGTTTTAAAAAAATAATAATAAAACTAAATCAAGTGAGGTCTGGCTAGTTTTTTCTATTAGTGCCAACTCTCTTAAGTAGAACTATATTATCTCTTTTATAGGGCAACACTGGTGAAGATGAGGATGACTACTATGACAATGGTGCCAACTCTTTTATAGGTGCGAGGAGAGCGGCGCTCAACCGGAGTCGGGTGTGGTAGGGGTGGAGTGTGGCATGGCGCGACAAGCATGGGGTGGAGTGTGGCGCATCCAGGCCAAGCGTGTCTCGATAGGGGTGCGGCGCGACCAGGGAGGTGGACGGTCGGGGAATATGCGAGTGACAGCGGTATTGCATACGATAAAAATGGTGCAAGGAAAAGAACAAGCCTGTACATGTTTAATTAGTGGTGATTTCCCTCAATTCCACGAGAAGGTACAAAACCAGCATTTCCAGAGCATCCCTTGAGAATAACTCCAAGAACCTCTTTATATCCTTCCTTATTGATAGGAATAGATATTTTGGTTAAAAAAGCCCTCCAGTAGCTTCTTCGATTATATTTGCAATTATTGCCATATTCTATTCTGGGTTTCTCGCTATCTAAAGATAGAGAGTGGAAATGACTATCTAAAATTCGTATAATATATAAAGAAGTTTGTCGGAAGGTGAAAAGATACATAGAACTATTTCTATACACAAATGGTTCTTTGAGAAGGATTTAGAAAGTGAGTTCAAGGACCACTTTTGAAGATGCTTTGCTAAGTTCTATGAAATATATGGATCTGGCCTTTATCCATGTATTTTCCATATCTCAATTCCTCGAAGCTGAGACGTTTGGCTATCATTTCATGGAGTTGAACTATTTTTTTCTTTTAAGTTGTTGGAGCTCTCCTAAACAGCCCACAGTAAGTCACATTTTCTACCCATTACATATGTCACGTTTTAAAAAAAAATGTTACAACAAAGAGTTAAGATCTTAATCATGTATCGTTAGTTACCATACACACCTCTACATATGTCATATTACAAAAAATTACAACAAATAATCACGTTAAGATAAAAATCGAGTCGCATTATCTTAATTCATCATGTATGCATGTTACACCACACATGTCCCATTTTGAAAGTGAAAGTTACAACTAAGACTCTCGTTAGGGTCATCCACACGCAAGCTTGCATGCTAGATCTAATTGCAAGATATTTATGTAACATATCTATTTTTAAGGCATTATTTCTATTTTCTAAAATAATAAAAATATAAATATATATCTGTCTATCACCATATAGTAGGAGGTAATATGTAATAATTATTATTTATATCGACAATGTCCACGGTCATTTCGGAGTACTGCACCAAAGTGGAAGAATACGATACTCAGCTTGCTGTTCATGGGATTCGGCTGGGCCTGAATTTTGCAGAGAAGAATGCACAGACGGATGGGCCTGAAATATATGTGGCCATCGTGTGGTTCTGGTCCGGTCCTGTTGCTCGTAAGCTTTGTCCCTGGAGGAAACCAAATCAGCAGCCCTTAATCTTAAAAAAAAAGTTTAATATTCTAACGGTAATGCTTCGAACAGGGCATCCATCCGTCCGGACCCTCCCGTTTGTGGGCCGCGACGCAGCCCAAATCATCCCCTCCTATCCGCTCGTCCAACTTTCCAGTCACCATAGTTTCTGAGGAAAAAAAATCATTGCAGTCGAGCTCGGACTGCACAGAGCTCATGCTCCACCCTCGCAGCTCACGGCAATCACCCAGGGCAGAGGCTGCCTGTGCACATCTCGTGCTCTCCCTGCCGAGCTCGCCGCGACCGGGGTTCAAGCTTGTCCGCATGTAGCTCATGGCAGCCCAGGCGGAGCAAGCCCGCGCACATATCACACTCCACCTTCCCGGTTCGTCATGGCCGGGGCGGAACTTGTCCGCGTGTAGCTCGTGACGGCCAGGATGGAACTCGCCCACACACAGCTCATAGCGGAGATCGCTCCGTGCATAGCTCACGCTCCACCCGCACAATGCGGAGACCTATCACGGTCTTCTCCACCGAACCTGTCATGGCTTTCTCCCCCGAAGCGATAATCTCCGCATTACCGATGAGCTCTACACCGGTGAACTCCACACGTCGACGAGCCTCCTTATTCGTCCAGGCAGCAAGGAGATATTGAGCTGAAAGCGCATGTTGCAAGCATATGTTTTAAGTGTTTCAGATGTTTCAAATGTTTTTTTTCAAGTGTTTCGTATGGATGTTGCAAAAGTGGATCAGGATGTTGCATATGTTGCAGTAGTTGTACACGTGTATTGCAAATGTTTGTTTCATTTGTTTTTTCAGATGTAAGTTGCAAGTGTGTTTATCTAGATGTTGCATATGTTTTACACATATGTTGCAAGTGTTTTATCCGGATATTGTGTATGTTTACAATGGTTTTCAAGTGTTTCAAATATTTTTTTGCAAGTGTCTCAAACACATGTTTCAAGTGTTTCATCTGTCTTCTGATGTATGTCGCAAGTGTTACATCTGGATGTTCCAAAAGTAAATCGGATGCTACAATGTGACCCGCATGATGCAGCTGCTGGAGGGGGCGCGAGGGGTTGGGCGCGGCGCAGACGCCGTGTGGGGTCATGCATGGGACGCAAATGCCGCATGCGGTCGGGTAGGGCGCAGACGTCGTGTTGGGTCAAGGCGTACGTGGAGTGCAGGCACGGAAACAGGTGTAGGAGCAGACGTCTGGACATGAGCGTCCGTCGCGATGTTGGGCGCTAGCACTGTCGTTATTCTAAGGGTAGTTTAGTACTTTTTCCCTTTTCCTACTAGAGTTGGTATCCATCATCGAAGGGGAATTCCTGGTGGTTGTCTCGTCCGCGTGTTCGTTGCTGCATAAATTGTGTGTCGCCTGCGTGCGCCTCTTCGCAAATCGCTGCCACATGCCTCTCCAGAATTCACCGTCCCATACCTGGAAAATCGTTGCCGACTCAGGGTAAAAAGGAGCTAAATAGACATTATGGTAAAAAGAAAACAAGGTACACATCGTCTGGCTGGCAATTTTGCAAAGTCATTGTTTGGAATGGCAAAGTTACCGAGGGCTGGTTTAGATGCAAATTTTTTTGCAAAAACAGCACTGTAGCTTTTTCGTTATTATTTGGCAAATATTGTCCAATCATGGTCTAATTAGGCTTAAAAGATTCGTCTCGTCTATTTCGTCTAAACTGTGTAATTAGTTTTATTTTTTATCTATATTTAATGCTTCATGCATGTGTTCAAAGATTCGATATGACGAAGAATCTGAAAAATTTTGCAAAATTTTCTAGGAACTAAACAGGGCCCAAGCCTATTCCGTAGAATGACAAATAGCCAATTTTATCTTGAAAGTACGGCCGTGAGCCTGCAGACCGCAGATGATGAGGAGCTGCAGCTGAGACTGTGAAAGTACTATTATATTCTTCAGATTAAATTTGGAACTAATTCTTAGCCCATGTATTATAGGTTTCGATCTACACCATAAAGCATTAGATCTATTCGAATGGGTGGTATTAGAAGTTTTTTCAAAGCACCGTAAAAATTCTCATTTCGGAAAGGTTCGTCCAGAGGATCTTCTGTTAAGATTCAGAGATCGTCTCTTTGTCTACACTCGACATGCAAGAGTGATTCCTGGATCGGAAGAAACATTTATGAACCTTTGCTCAATGTTGCATAATTAAGGTGGTGTTTGTTTCCCCATCTAAAATTCTCTATCACATCGGATGTTTGATACATGCATGGAGTATTAAATATAGATTAAAAAAATAACTAATTGCATAGGTTACGTCTAATTTGCGAGACGAATTTTTTAAGCCTAATGAGTCTATGATTTGATACTGTGGTGCTACGGCAACATGTGCTAATGACGGATTAATTAGGCTTAATAAATTTATCTTGCGGTTTACTGGGGGAATCTGTAATTTGTTTTTTTAAGTATCCGAATACCATATGCGACACTCCATGTAATATTCGATGTGACACTAACTAAACTTTAGTCCCGCAACCAAACACCTCCTCTGCAACTGTTGCACTGCATAGGATTCTCACTAGCCAGTTGTTCGTAAAATTCCATACAAACGACACAGAAACTATATAGAACACAGAAAATAGGAATCCCACGTTCCTTTTGTTCTGATACCGTTCCATGTAACGTTTGGCTCAAAACATACTAGGCGTACTGCACAAACATGACACAAAAGACATCACCTTGTAGTCTCGCACACACAAGTACACAACACATGGTGGAACAGCTACCTACAGGGCTACAGGCCATGACTTTAGGCTATCCGCACTCATGTACCTCTATATTCATCCTCTATACGTCCTAGTCAGCAAGATTCTCTCATCTATACTCAATTCTCCCGCACCCATCCATCATCTATATCATCCTCTATCCACTCTATTCACTATGAGACCCACTTGTCATTTTATCTAAATATATCCATGTGTGATCTAGTTTTGAAGGATTTATTGAGACGAATTTAATGGTGCAATCGAAATTTAATTTGGATTTTTGGTTTGTGAGTTATAGCATTTTTTTCTTTGTTTAGCTAGCGGGGTCCGCCACTACAGAATATAGAGTAAGCACAGTACTACTCTAAATATAGAGGGAGAGAAATGATAGAGTATCGTTTTAGAGTACCCAGTGCAGCAGTTTTTACTCTATATTCATACTCTAAAACTTTAGAGTATCATTTAGAGTATGTCACTGCGGGCAGTCTTAGGCTAGCTAGGTAGTAGTGCCACACTACAATGCAACAGGTAGCTAGGCGAGCAGTGAGTGAGGCCAGTGCACAGTGAAACAATCTAGCGTGCAGCTCCAGCTCGAGCCCAAACACTCCTGCTCCAAACACCCTCTTTAGTTTAAAAAGAGTAGTCCTTAGTTAAAAGGTAAAGGTGAAATTATTCCTAAAGACACCTTCATCATCAAAAGAGATGCAGGCTACGCAGCAGATTTGGAACTCTGGCCATGGATCTTTGAGGAAAGCAATAATGCTGCGTTCATCTCTGTGCGCGGAAATGAACACTATTGGAGCCACGTTTAGATTGCAAAAAAATTCAAACTGATGAATAGTACCAATTTCGTCTTATTTGACAAATATTGTCCAATCGTGGACCAACTAGGCTCAAAAGATTCATCTCGTGATTTTCCAACTAAACTGTGTAATTAGTTATTTTTTTATCTATATTTAATACTCTATATAAGTGGCTAAAAATTGATGTGATGGAGAGAGAGTGAAAAAATTCTAACTTTTGGGTGCATCTAAACGAGGCCTGGGTCATAGTCTCATGTTCTCGGCCTGTTCGTTTCGCTGATTTATTGTGGCTAAAAGTACCGTTCGCTGGTTTATTGTAAGAGAAAAACACTGCTGGATAGCTGCTGATTTGACTGAATAGCTCAGACAAACCGGGTGTTCAGACACCGACCGACCGGCGCCCTTTTCCTGCAAGAAGAGGAAGGAAGTTTCACGGGGAATCTGAGCATCTTCGTCCAAAACTCTGTAAAAAGCCTTGCATTGTTATCTCCTGTTTCCTGCTTTTATCTTGTCCTCTCTTTCTTCCCTACCGGCCAACTTGAGCTTTGCACCGCCAAATTCGAACAAAAGTAGTTGAAGCTGAAAGTAAGCTCTGTCGTAGCTGAATTCATCGCAGCAACTGAAGATGTGCAGGGAGTTTCTTTGGAAGCCTAAAGTGTGCGTTGACTGGGTCCATATATGCAATCTTTTTGCCCAAAGTTTGATCCTGCCGTTTGCTTTGCTAATTGCTATGCTCTCCATTCATATCTTTGAAGTTTTTTGGGCCCCTTGTTTTGATGCGGTTATTGCGGCATCACTGTAGCATCTGTGGTACCATGAATATGTTCAGTCTATTGGCTGCTGACTAGTGTTACGAAACGCTGCTTCATAGTACTACTAGTAGGTTTTAGCTGCGATGATGGGGATAAGGAGATGGCGCAACATTACCCGTACTCATGATCTTCTATATTCGTACTCTATCCATTCTAGTCATCAAGATTTTCTACTCTAAACCCAGTTCTCCCGCATCCATCCATACTTTATATCTCTACTCTATACCAACTACCATATATTTTATTCAACCATCCCAACTATCTTCTTTCTCCTTACTTTTTCTTTTTGTTTTTCTTTCCTTTCCCCTCCTCTCCTCGCGTTGGCGCTCTCTCCTTGTGGTGGTTGTGATGTGGGCCCGTGGCATGCATAGCGTTCCGTCCATACGTACGCGACAGTCGCTGGACCGGAGCTCGACCTCAACTTTACCGGTGCTTTTGCAGTTCCCCGCTGCAGCAAAACTTACTGCAAATCGGTACTGCAGGGACTTTTACGGTCCCCGGGTGCAGATGGTCTAAGAACACTCTAGGCTTAGATGAGCTCTGCACCAATTCTTGTAGCTCCATCGATTTGGAGATTGATCAAAATGATCTTTCTCCATGGAAGATGATTAGTTTTACTTCTAGCGTATGTTTGATCTCACATGTATAGTTAATAGCCAGCTGCTAAAAAATAGCTAAATCACGGCAACCAGAAGGCCTCTGCCAATCATGAGCAACCGGATTGCCGCACAGCCGTTGGCGCACATACCGACTTCCAAGCAGGGTGGGGTACTCCTCATGTAGAGGATGGGTATTGCGCTGCCGGCAGCTCCAGTGTCGTCTGCGTCCAAGGGAGTATACGCGCCATATTCACAGGGGACTTGACGTCGAGCCACGTGGTAGCCCTGGACGAGCTGTTCCCAGCGACCAACAGCAGAGCGGGTAGAAGAGCGCTCTTCTCGGATGGCGGAGGAGGATCGCGCAACCAGCAGAGGGGCCACCCAACTCCTTAGGTTGCAGCGGTGCTTTCAGTTCGGTTGTTTACCATTTATGTAATATCGAAGTTTCTATCAGTCTGCTAGGTAGGTCCAGTAAAAGTTGTAAGACAACCTAGTGTGCTCATTAGAAGCGTGTCATCTATACGGTCGAACTTTTTTTCTTAATTACTTTTGCGTATTCGAGAAAAAAATATTAGATAGGACAGCTGGTGCCTTACCAATCACCTAACTAGTACACAACTAATAGTTATTTGTTGTATAAGTTTTTAGTGGTGGTATTTATGTTTGGTTGGATGTCTATCTACAATGCAAAGACCTGTTTTGGTTAAAATTTATTTGGTCCTCTAGATCGTGTTGGATTCCATTTTGTCTGCTCAAAAGTTGGCTTCTAAGGATTTCTTTTTTCTCTTAGCGTTAGTGCGTGTATTTGTACAATTGTACCAGAAACAGAACAGGTGCATGGTGGTCTCTCAAATTAAACTATCCTCCGATCCAATCCAATAATTGAGACAACAGGATTAGCAGCAATCCTTCGGGGTCCTTCAACTTCAAGGAGCAAACTGTTGTAAAAAAAACTTCAAGGAGCAACACGTGTAGCAAGTGGATTGGCCTAGGAGTAGGTAACACAAACTACTAGGTGTATCATCGACACGGAAAACACGACAACAGACCAACAAATCATCGTCCCATCAGTGCTGATTCCTGCAATCTGGTGAAAGGAAAACACGTTGACATATACTCAAGCAACCTTCGGGTCCTTCAACTTCAATATGCAAGTATGCTACTTGCATAAATAAATAAAGTAATTGGAAATAAATATCGTTTCCGTCAAAGTAAAATAGGGAATGAAATCTGACATAATGAGGCCGCGGCGACGGTTGTCAGTTCTGATTTGTGGCCGTAATGATATTGGGTGAAAGTGGTGTGGATAATTCAATTTTGAGGATACGGAGAAGAACTTTTAATATCATGCATATATGGATAATCCGAATCCGATTTTGTGCAAATGCGCATAGGATATGGAACAGGAATCCGGCGGATATGGATTATCCGTAATTTCTATGCGGATTATCCGATGTTTAAAATAGGATATCCGAAAGTTTCTCTCCCTAGACTAAAGAATTTGGGATTTAAAAAGTTGTTAGTTGAGAACTCTTTATTTTGTGATGTGGTTGTCTAATTTTTCAATTAAGAATTTTCTAGGTGTTATTATTTATTGGCTAATAACTTATCATTTTTTAGTGAGAATATCATGTTAAGTGTTAATTACCAGTGTGATAGCCGCAATATGGAATGCAATGAAAGCTTATTATCTATTGCTTGTTCTTGGTTCTTTACTAAATCAATTCTTGACAAGCTTATAATTCTCTATGTATGCACATATTACTCAACTATTTAAATCCGTCTCCGATCCAGTTCTGCTCCATATCCAAACCACTTCTGACATCTGAAAAAATCTGCATCCACATCCACATCCGTGTATTATCCGCTCCGCACTGAATCCGACAAAGAAAAGCGGATTAGGATATGGGAAAAGCATTATCCGCACCGATCCGATCCATTTTCATCCTTAGATATTCAGGTGAACCTAAAGCTCCACCATGACCAGTGGCGGATCCAGAAACAGATAAAGGGGGGGCTAAATAATAGAATGCTAGAAATGATACTGGTTAGGACCGTCTCTAGAAATTCGAATGTAAGTTGCGCTCTATGATTTCAAAAAAAAACTTAATCTCGTCTTAATACGAATAAAGAAATTATAAGAAGGTAAATATAGCACAGACATCATGTCATCGTCTTCTAAGTATTCCTCGAAATAAAATCTTCAATTATATCTTGAACCTATCAATTTATATAAAAAAAATTATGCTACTTTGCTAACCATATCAATTTAGTAAACTTAAGCACTACCTAATTACGAAAAGCTGGCACGTGGTGGGCCACGGAGGCCGGAGGGAAACTTTTTAGCTATTTGTGAAGACATCCTAGGCCTTGTTTAGATTCTCAACTTTGCCCACCAAATTCACTATGCAGAATTCCTATCCTCCGTCACATCAAAAATGTCGGTATATATATGAAGTACTAAATGTAGATAAAATAAAAAAACTAATTGCACAGTTTTGTTGTACTTTGCGAGACGAACATTTAGAGCCTAATTAATCAAGATTTGGACAATTATTACCAAATAAAAACAAAATTGCTACAGTGTGACGTGACGTTTACTATGCAGATTTTGCCCCCAAACTTGGGTATCTAAACCAGACCCTAGTAGAATATTGCAGCCCCCCTGGAATCCCCCCCTAACCACGACCGACCGCCCCACCTGAAATGAACAGAAGAAGGGGAAAACACTTATCTTGCCTATTCATAAGCTGATTTTTATAGCAGCTGATTTAGACCAATAGTAATAGTCAAGAATCGAGATCAACCTATAGACGTTCAGTGTGAAGGTCCAGATTATTTTTGGAAACAAATACAGAAATGCTATCCATCACTTGCGCATTTCCACCGGCTCCCGCGCGTGATTTTGGAACGTCAGATCCACACGGGGACAACGCTGGAGTCGTCTGATCCCGCGAACGAGCTCGCGGCTCCTTCCTCCCTCCCCTCCGGTGGCGGCGGCGGCGGCCGAGATCGCAGGCGCCGACAAGGTAGGCGTCCTCCTCCTCCTCCACCGGAGACAACGACGATGGCGGCGGTAGCTAGGGTTCCGACGAGCTCTCCCCCCCTCTTTCTTCTCCAACTCCGGTGGGTATAGAAGGGCCCGGCCAGGGCGCGACAGGTAGGTTAGACGGTGGAGATGGTGGCTGAGCGGTTTAGGAGAGCTGGTGGTGGTAGCAGCGGCCGGGCCAGGTTGGGGCGGAGGAGGTTTGTCGGAGCTAGAGAAGATGGGGGGGTTCGGGGGCAAGGCAGACGTGCAGGGAAGAAAGAAAAGGGAGAAACACTTGGTTTCTCTGTAAACAGACTAAAAAACAAGGTCTAGAATTCTCCGTATCATCTTCCTCAGAGCTCCGACATCGTTTTGTTCTACTGCCAAACTCCCTCCATCTTGAGTTCTTGACACCCCGTAGTAAAAAAACCGAGGGAAAAGTAGAACCTTAAGGCTATCCGCACTCATCGTCTTCTAAATCCATCATCTATCTATCCTAGTCATCAAAATTCTCTCCTCTAAACTCATTTCTCCCGCACCCATCCATACTCTATACCAACTAACAGCTGGTGGGGTCCACACGTCATACTCTTTCCCTCCCTTCCCCTCTCTCCTCCCTCTTCTCTCTCCTCTATCTTCTTTTCCTGCTGCTTCCTCTGGCCGCTGGCGCCCCTCCCTCCTCCAGCTCCTCCCCTGCTCGGCCCCTCCCTCCCTCACTCGGTCGAGCTGCGCGCGGCGCGGGGAGCCGCGCGCGGGAGCGGGGAGCTTGGCCGCCCCCGGCCGCTGGCGAGCCGCGCGCGGGCGCGGAGCCGGCCGCCTCCTCCGGCTCCGGTGTGGAGCTCCGGTGTCGAGCAGGGCAAGCCGCGCACGGGCGTTGTGGTGGAGGACGACCGGCGACGTCGACGGCAGGCGGGCGAGCGACGGGCCCCGCATGGGGCATAGCGGACGCTGCTATTCCTCCAAATATGGCGGACGAACGGCGCTCCTCTAGGATAGCGAAAAGGGATAGAGGACCCGCTGCAGCCTCTCCGTCCGGTATCCGCGTTTTACAGGATGGGATACCGGACGCGAGTGCAGTCAGCCTAATGCAACACAACTGTTGGTTTGGACAATTGACGTGATGGTTATTAATTCTACCTGTACGGCGCTCAGCCGGCCGCCGGCGACGGTCCGCAGACGCGTCACGTGGCTGACGGACGGATCGGAGTTGCATCACTGACATACCAGTAGGCCCATTGTACTACTGTGTACGTACAGTACTCCTATGGATCTATCCACTCCACTGGCTGCCCTGCCCTGCTCCGCGTGGTGCTGTAGCACGGTGATGTTGCGGTGGCCAGTGGCAGCAGGCAGCAGCAGCGCATGGCCATGGCATGGAGCGACGCTCCAGGGGTAGGACTGCCACGGTTGCAGACAGCAGCGTGGGAGACTGAAAGAGCCAAAACGGTGTACTAGGCCACGTTTAAATGCTGAAAAAATTTCAAACCGATGAATAGTACCATTTTCGTCTTATTTGACAAATATTGTCTAATCATGGACCAACTAGGCTCAAAAGATTCATCTCGTGATTTTCAACTAAACTGTGTAATTAGTTATTTTTTTACCTACATTTACTACTTCATGTATGGATCCAAAGATTGATGTGATGAAGAGAGTGAAAAAATTTCAACTTTTGGAGTGCATCTAAATAAGGCCCTAGTTTAGTTCGGGCAGTGAAAAAGTTTACTAACGTGGTTCTTTTATGAAATATCGGAAGAAGTTTAGATATTAATAAAAAATTAATTATATAATTTGGCTGGAAACTGTGAGACAAATTTATTAAGCCTAATTAATCCATCATTAGCACATGTGTACTGTAGCGATTATGACTAATCATGGACTAATTAGGCTTAAAAGATTTATTTCGCGGTTTCCATGCAAACTGTGCAATTAGTTTTTTTATCTATATTTAATATTCTATGCATATGTTCTGTAACACCTTAAAATTTGTATGTTTTCAAAATAGCTTTAATTGATTTAATTATGTATTTTGTGAACATGCAAATATAGAAAATAATAACTTTTATTAAATTAAAAGCAACTATAGGGTCTAGCTATATGGTTGAGCATACATGCTGCTGCATAATATTTCGTATTGCATGATTTGTTTGAAAACTCAAAAAGGGGATTCAAAAGTCCTTTGAAAATTTGCTTTGGAAATTAGGAAAAAAAAGAAATTTCTGCCCCCTCTCTTTCCCTTTCCTAGCTTTCGGCCTGTTGGCCTAGCTTGCTGCTCCTCCCCGCCTTCTCCCTCCACTGGCCTGCTTGGCCTTATCCCTCCCGTGGCCCAGCTTCACTCCCTTCCCCTCTTTCTTCCGTGGGCCGCTCAAGCAGGCCGGCCTAGCTAGCTGCGGGTGCTCCCCTTTCTCCCTCTTTGGCCGACAACCCGGCCTCACGCCTTGAGTTGCTGCCTTCCCGGGCCCACGCGTCAGTGACGCCGCCATCATCTTCTTCCTCAAGCCAACGAGGTCGCCGCCTTCCATACTCGCCACCGCCAAATCCCTCTCCTAATCTCCACTTTCCATCGATGGCGCAGCCTCTGAGCTATATAAGCCGAGTCCCGAGCCCCTCCTCCATCTTGCTCCCTTGCAGCGACCGCTTTCATCCCGTAGCGCCCGCACTCGCGATGAAACCCTAGCCGTCCGCCATCCCAAGCCGCGCACCGCCTTCGGTCCATCCTCGGCTCCGTTTTCACACAAGGTGAGCTCACCGTGCTCTGTACTCCCTCCCCGTGCTTTCCTTTCTCTGAATCGTGTCCGGAATCGCGGTATCGCAAACTCCGACCATGGTGTCGCCGCGTTCGCTCGTCGCCGACGACTTTGCCCGCTGTCGCCACCATCAGCAAATATGGGTCGTCCGATCTCGGATCAACAGCCTAGTTTAGAAGATACCCCTTCGATGGCGTTTTTGCTAAAGAGCCCCTCGATTCTTTCATAATCATGGCCGTCATCCTCGGTTTAATTCAAAAACCCAATTTTATTTATTTTAATTTGAAATTAAGTTCCACTTATTTACAGAATTGCTATTGATCATATTTTGTTCGTAAAATTTCTGTTTTAACTCTGAATTGATCCGTTCGAGTTGCGTTAGATTCGTAATCACGTAACCTACATGTTAGTGTTATTATTAATCATGTTTTCAACTTCTAAATGTTGAGGTTAGATTTAATCTATTATTTTACTAAAGGAAATCTTGTTTAATTCATAACTTCTTCGTTATAGCTCCGTTTTTCGTGATTTTCGCGTCTGTGTGATCCTAGCAAGACGTAGATTCGTTTTACAAACTTTTTATCTTGTTTTACTACTATTAGTGTACTGTTCTAATTATAGCCTTGTTTGCTTTGCATGATTGCTTTTGGATGAATGTTGTTGATGTGTTGATTGAGTATAGACGGTGAGCAATTCGTTGGTGACCAAGAGTTCTTATACGAGCAGGACCAGCAGGACCAGTGTGATCAAGGCAAGGATAGCATAGGATTATCCTTGTTGTCCTATTCACAATAATTAAATTCATTATGCATGCATTCCCTTGTTAAGGATGACTTAGTTTTGATCCATTACCTTGGCACCCCTGATATTGCATTGAGTAGCTTTGCTAGTGCTCAACGTAAATTATAATCATGTAATTTGACTAATGGAATATGCAATAAATATTAAAATATGACTTTTTAGCAACATACTTAAAGAGGGCTAGAGCATTGTGCTATCTTATGGTGCTCTAGTTTCTCTCCATAAGAACTCATCTGTAAGCGAACATCTGAGACTTATAGTACAACTGTGAGAGCTACATGGCTCTAGCTTTAGTCATATAAAAGGACATTTTCTAGCTTGTTAGTGGTAACCTTTATGGCATAAGAATGGCTTGACACGATGGGTGCAGTGCGGACAACTTATGTGTATAGGCTGTGTGTCAATGTGTTATTTGGAAAGGGGCTCTATATTTACCTGCTGAGTGAATCTAATGACCCTTACTTGTTAGACAAACTTTGGAAAGACTTTATAGTGATCCCTGCTTGCTTACCTTGGTAGTGTTTTGGGGAGTTATGACCCCGGACATATGGGAATCACGACTCACAGTGAAAGTGTGCAACCTCTGCAGAGTGTAAAACTAGTATATTAGTCTTGCTCACGGTCACGAGCAGCCTTGTACCCTTATGGTTGATCACTATTGATTAATATGTTTTTGCTATTCGTTATTCATTTTACATTGATCATATGTTTATTGTGTAAATTGAGACAGCTTGATGCTATATACATGCTAAAACCGTGCCAACTAAAAGCTACATGCTGTTAAACCAATGTTATGCCTTTGAGCCTCATGAACCCCATGTTACACTTGTTGAGTACGAGATATACTTACGCTTGTTTATTCTCTTTACTTGATAAAAATCCCGGATGGGTAACAGATAGTTCAAGTAATGACTTCTACTTCTACTTTTCTGAGGACTACTAGACTTGCAGTCAACCAGTTAACGTGCATGTGCATGGAGATACCACGAGAGAGCTATCTTTTTATTTTTTCGCTTCATTTATGTAAAGACTATGTGATAATATTCATGATATAATAAACACTCGTGATGATACTATCCTTTAATTTGTCGGTTTATGTGTGATTGATCGTTGGGCGCACATAAGATTATGCATTCCATTTTATTCTTAAAAATGGGTGTGACATATTCAAACATTCGAGGTGACGGGGTAAAAAGTTTTTGGGTGAGAACTAAACAGGGCCTCTGAAACCAGCGGCGGGACCGGCCGGAGCCCGGAGCTACAGTCTCAACATGGCTTATCAGTCATGGTACAATATTTTTCTCTCATAACAAATCAGCCAATGCAGGCATGGTTTATCAGCCCACGCTAAGGATGGCAGCGGATCGGGTTCGGGGCGGATATCCGCGGGTTTCAGGTCCTGCGAGTTCGGGTTTGGGGATGATTTCTCACCCACGATTTTCGGGTTTGGTTTTCCACCCGTGGATATCCAATGGATATCCGAAATAAATTATTTGAAATTAAAACTCATATTTTATAATATGCTAATAATGACTTGTTTACTTAGATTATTAAATCTATTCAAAATTGACTCATGAAAATATTTATTATTTGTTGCCTCTTATTTATACATATGAATATGTGTATATTTATCCACGGGTTTCAGATATTCATTCGGGTTTCGGGTTTTGGGTATCCGCGGGTTTGGTTTTGGTGATGGATTTTCATCTGAATCAGTGTTTGGTTCGGGTTCGGGTTTCGACTTCGGATTTCGGTTTTAGGTGCACGGAGACTCTACCCGATCCGAATCCGACCCATTGACATCCTTAGCCCACGCCAACAGGGGTCTGGTGGTTCCTGCACCTGCGTTGCACCGAGAGCGAGAGGTCAAGCACTCACCACGCTGAGACTGGCAGGGGCGGGCCCTCTTCGTCTTCGTAGCCTTGCCTTCCTGCGTGTGCCTCCAGCTAGTAAACCCACCCCAATTTTAAGGTCGGCCCCACAAATCTGAAGGACGCCCGATACGGTGACTCATTCGGTCATTCCCGTTGCGAAATTAGAAGTTATAATCTGCTGATTTCTTTTTTATGAAGGTCAACTGGCTGGTTTATTTTGGTATAAGAGGGTCTGAGCTGATTAATCCACTATAATCTCAAGGACGCGCTGGCTTGCATGTCTGGTCGACTGATTCGTTCCCGCTGCCGCCTCTACGTGGAGAGCAATTCTAACTTTGCAATTCAAAACGCCAGCTGACCTGTTCACCAAGGTTTATATATCCTTGCCATCACGATTCTCAGGAGAGCCAGGTCACAACTAACATTTAGGTAAACTGTATATTTAATTTAATCATTCCATCGATGTCCATATTACACAAACCGCAGTGCATAACACCACCTCAAGTCAAAGAAGTTTATTTTTGGCACTTACATTATCTCTAAAATACAATTCATGAAATTCTTTAACATACACAATATAAAGTCATAGCGCACAAACTTACGTGCTTCGTTTTCACACGACTAGTGCCATCAATTGAAAAAGTCATCCTTACTATCTTTGACATGGTCCCATTTCATTCACTAAGGTAACACAACCAACTCCCAACCAGCGGCACCAACCATGGTGCCACCAGAGCAAGCCACCAAAAGCTCGTCAACCATAAGGACAACAAGAAGTGATGACGAGGGCAATCAAAAAAAAAGAAGTGATGACGAGGCTACACCTGCTTCCCCAAACCACCAAAAAAAAACCCAATTCTACCTATCCATGTTTCAATATCTATTGCAAAAATTGCTGGTGCAGAGTGATAGGGAGAAAAGAGGTAGCCACAATGAAGCTGCTGAGCTGGAGGGCCTTGAGGACATAAGCCGTTACACTGAAGTGATAGAAAGATGATGCTCAAGGTTGGTATTCTGATCGAGTCCCGCAATCTTTGCATGGTTGCTTGATAACTCAAATTTGGATGCTCTTTGTTGATGTTGCACAGTCGCTGCGACAGCACACCAAGATCAAGCCTCGACATGTATTGTCTAAGGTAGAGCACACCAATATCAAGCCTCGATATGTTACGAACTAGAACAAGAAAAATGTGCCAAAAAGCACGTGCTCAAGCTGTCAAGCGAGCAAGCCCAAGGTATGGTTTTTCTGAATGTATTGTAATCAGTTCTTATTGCTGAGTCTTGATTTCTCGTTCTCGTTTTGTAGTCGCCACAGAGAAAGCCTCCAACCTCAGGGTTGAGTCAGAGGATTTGAAGTCCTCCAAGCTTCTCCTAGAGCAAGAAAATTCCTTTGTTGAGTCCTTCCTCAAGGATGCGCAAGAAAACACCCAAGAGGCTTAGGATAGCCTAATGTGATTCGATGCCGCTATGAAGAAAACTTAGGAGGACATGAAGTGTGCTCATGATGATGTTGTCATCATCTCTTTAATTGTTGTTCTTTGATTATCTACGAAAAATACCGATATAACTTGCAATCCCAGATGTTTGTCACCAGTACTAGAGTGGGACCTGGGGACTGCCACCAAGGCACTCGAGTCGGTAAAGATTGTCATGTGGGATGCATGTGATGCTTTCTACAACAGCGACCCAACCCACGACCATGTGGACCTTATCTTAGAGAGGCTAAGCTATATCTTGAGCTAGTTAAAGAACCTAGTCGAGGATGCTACTTGGCGGGGGAGCCAAGTTGCATTGGCCAAAGTGAAGTCCCACTATCTCAACATTTATCTAGAAGCGATCGGTAAGGGAGTCGCAGCCGACACTTCGAACGAGGACGTCCTAAAGCTACTAGAAGAAGTTAGTCGGCTGTCGACACCCTTGCCAACCAAGTTAATCCGTGTAAACAATTATACGTACAATGTACATGGAGTACTCCTGTCCTCGGATGGCCGAGTTTATGTATATTATTAATAATTTTAAAGTTTGAATTATGTGATCCATTTTCTTTAGAGTGCCTCTTGTGTTATGGATATTGTGACTAGTATGTATCCTCTATACTTAGGGCGGGCCTATAAATTGTATAGGAGCATGCAATACTTGAGCCAAAGCCTTTAGATGTAGGATAGACTCGTCAGCACTTAAAACAAACACAAAAATGAAACAACCAAGTGTGCTCAGCAAAGTGTAACCCATGAGTAACATGTTGTTGTTGGAATGCAACATAATATGTTATTTAGAAGCCATGAGTAAAATGAACTTGAAATGTGAGCAGAATATGATACATTTATTCATTATACATGCATGTCAAAAAGTAAAAACACAATTAATCATATAAATGACATATTGTTCGATGTTCCATGTGTTGGTAATGATGTGGTCGTTTGATAAACCCTCGGGTGTAATACCTCAACGATTATGTATGGGCCTTTTTTCCCACGATGGTGAGAGCTTGTGTTCTCTTTGTTGAATTGGAATCTGCATAGTACCAATCACCAATGTTGAAAGTGCGGTCGCGTACCTTTCAACCCTGTTAGAGTTGTAACCCCTATTGGTACTTAGTTGATCGAAGTCGAGTACCTATCTGGCTTCCTTTGACCTATCCTCGCTGTAGGCCTTGATTCTCGGAGAACCATAGTTTAGGTCAGTCGAGAAACCACTTTAGCCCCGTGCACTATTAATAGTCCTTAACTTCACTAATCAGACCGCCAAAATAATATAAAATGATAACTTACATAAGTAACACCATAATCATAGAACTTAATTTAATTAATTTCTCATGTGTTTGGTGTTTATTTGAATGTGGGCAAGACATTACAGAAAGATGAGTCAAATTGGCCCAATGGGGGGTTGACCGACCTACCCATTGACCCAAACATGTTCTACTTTGATCACACTCAAAGAAATATAAAGCGGAGTGCTCTAAATCATCGGATTTATGTTGGTTTGATCAAGAGCTACGGTGAGACACACATGGCTTTAAGAGCCCACCAAATTGAAGTTAACGAGCACAGAATGGCCCAACAGACCCACAAGAATGCATCCAAGGCATTCATCTTGAATTTGAATGACCTAAGTAGGCTACTAATTTGATGGTATCGTAACTACAATGTTTGAATTTGAATGATCCCAAAGTAGCCTACCCAGCTAAGATAAAGTTGGTAGCCTATTTAGGTAATTCAATATTCGGATGGCATTCTATCTTACAACTGAGAAAAATCGGTGCCCTGATCTAGCCATTGACTTTTTGGAAGTGGCAACAAATTGGTATGTGGTGATAATTCAATAGAGTTAGGTCACTTCGAACTCATACTTTTGAGGCGACCTAACTCTGGTATGTACCTTGGCAAAATTTGGGGATTTTATAATTTTATGTAGATATAAGGTTGGTATGGTATATGTTAGCAAATGAAATGCACACACCTTATTCTTCGTATCTATCAAGTTGTATTTTTTTTTACCAAAGTTGAGTAGTACTTCTACTTTATATATGGTGTTTATAAAGTCCAAAGTCCAAACACTTAGTGACTAAAGTGACCTCATCGTAGCAATAAAACATGCCTTACTTTGAAATTTATTTGAAATAGTTAGGACTTGGCATTGTGCATGTTGCTAAAATGAAATGTTTAAACTATAGAATACTCTAAACTATATATGTAACATAGACGTCAAATTTCATCGAATGTGGAGTTCAAATACTAATTTATTTAAGCGGGACAAAATGCATATGGGAAGTGCTTCCTGCCACACCAAAGAGAATGTTACGATCAAACAATTTTTTCTCTCAAATGCACAGGAGAGCTCTGTATCATTTTTTAATTTAATTCAAAATTTAACAACTTTAATTCTACAATGCTTATAGTTAGAATGGAACATCTGTTTTAATACATTCCAACATTTGTATAAACCATCTCTACAAAGGAGCTTTACTATGAAAAATAGTAACTATAATTGGGTACATGTCAACCCACCAGCGACGTTCATCACTGGTTTAACTAGCTGTTTCGGTACATAATGCGCTCATAATTTCCTACGGAGAAGAGAAGACAACGACATGGAGTTAAAAAATTTAAGGCTCCTTTGGATTGCAGGATAGGAAAAGAAAAAACTCAGGAATTGATATGTCATACTTCTTTGATCCTATGGGAATTGAAAACAAAGGAATGTAAGGGAGATATAGCCTTTGGCAGGAGGTCAGGTGAAACACAGGAATTGTTATCGTAGTAGTTGTTTACTTTATTTGCTTAATCACTCATCTGGTAAAAGAATTTCTTTCATTACTCATAGACAAGTGGGTCCATCGACAAAGAAGCAATTGGCCCTGTTCGCTTGTCTTATAATCCATACTTTTCAGCTTATTTTTTCAGCCGGAACAATATTTTTCTCTCACGACAAATCATCGAACAGTACTTTCAGCCATGACTTTTCAGCGAAACGAACGGTCTCAACGATTAGTACTAGTTCCTAGAGAAGGCTTTCTCGTTCTTCGTGCACAGGATTTGTAGCAAGAGGTTTCACTGGGTGCTAAAATTCCTATGGAATAGGTGTGCACAGGGTAGATTTCCTATGGAATACCCAGCATCGATCCTACAAACTAAAAGCTATGAAAGAAAAGATCCTCCATGAACAATATTTCTATGAAAATCCTACAAAATTCCTTCAATCCAAAGTGCCCTTTGCAGGGCAGAAACACGAGGGAATTTGAGGTCAGCCTGAGTGCCTGATTGGCAGAAGCACCGCCTAAGACCGTGGAAATGCGTGTCGTGGCGTGGTTGAGCCATCTCTGCTCTCCCCATAAAAAAAGGAAAAAGTCTACTTAACTCCCTGAACTATCAGTCAGTGTCTAACATACACCCAACTATAAAATCGTCTATTTTATACCCTGAACTTTTCAAAACCGTTCAAGTTACACCCTGGAGCGGTTTTGACAGCGGTTTTGAATTTTTCTTTTTTCTATTTATTTCCGCTGAATCTTTGAAAAACCATAGTAAATTACAGAAAAATCATAAAATAGAAAATCTAATTTTGTTGGACTCCACATGAGTAGATCTACACAATGAACATATAATATAGTATGCTTTAGTACAAATTTTTTCTGTAGCTTTAAATTAGTTAGAAAATCAAAATTTGTCTGTAATTAATTGGAATAATTCATAGCTACAACTTTTATGGTCCAATTGTGGTTAAATTTTTATAGTGAACTAATTATTGTATGCTTGAACTGTAGATTGGATCATGTATAATTTAGTTATAGATTTATTTATATTTAACAATCATAAACCTAAATAAATCTATAACTAAGTTATATATGATCCAATGAGTATGAAATTTTTACTATAGTTCAAGCATATAATAATAATCCCATCATAAAAATTTCACCACAATTGGACCATAGAAGCTGTAGTTATGAATTATTCCAATTAATTACAGACAAAATTTGATTTTCTAACTAATTTAAAGCTACATAAAAAAATTGTACTAAAGCATACTATATTATATGTTCATTGTGTAGATCTACTCATGTGGAGTCCAACAAAATTAGATTTTCTATTTTATGATTTTTCTGTGATTTACTATGATTTTTCAACGATTCAGCAAAAATAAATAGAAAAAGAAAAAGTCAAAACCACTATTACTGTAACAGAACCATAGTTACGGTAGTAAAACCGCCGTCCAAAACCGCTTCAGGGTGTACTTTCAACGGTTTTGAAAAGATCAGAGTGTAAAATAGACAGTTTTATAGTTGAGGATGTAGATTAAACACTAACTGATAGTTTAGAGGTTAAGTAGACTTTTTCTCGTACAAAAAATATTCGAGCACCAGTGCCGGGTAGGCCATCGTTGCGTAAATTTCTTGCCAACCCGAGCGAGAGACGAAAGCCGCAGCCCGCGGAGCAGCGGCGGCAGCGGGAAAAGCTGCATGTCCGAGTCAGAGAGGCCAACGGCTCTTAAAAGTTAGAATTTTTTTCACTCTCTCGCGTTAATCTTTGGATCTATGCATGAAGTAGTAAATATAGATAAAAAAATAACTAATTACATAGTTTAGTTGAAAATGATGAGATGAATCTTTTGAGCCTAATTAGTCCACGATTGGACAATATTTGTCAAATAAGACGAAAGTGATATTATTCATCGTGTTGAAAAGATTTGCAATCTAAACGTGACCTTAGATCGCAAAAAATTCTAATTCGATAAATAGTATCACTTTCGTCTTATTTGGCAAATATTGTCCAATCGTGGACCAACTAGGCTCAAAAGATTCATCTCGTGATTTCCAACTAAACTGTGTAATTAGTTTTTTTTACCTACATTTAATGTTGCATGCATGCGTCTAAAGATTGATGTAATGGAGAGAGTGAAAAAATTCTAACTTTTGGTGTGCATCTAAGGGGTGTTTGGTTTGAGGAGTTAAAATTTAACCAACACTGTAGCACTTTCGTCTTATTTGACAAAAAGTTTTTAATCTTGGACTAATTAGGCTTAATAGATTCGTCTCGTAAATTACTTCTAATCTATGTCGACATGCATGTAATTAATTTATATTTAGTACTCTATTTATTTGAAGGAATATTAATATGATGAGAGTTAAATTTTAACCCATTCAAACAAACATGCCCTAGACAAGCGCAAGATGGCGATGGCCCGTGACGAGCCAAATTAAATTCGCACCCACCTGACCTCCCTCGCTCCCTGTCTCTGGCTGCACTTTTCCCTCCTCATCTCCACCACCTCCAGGCAGGCAGGCATCAGCCCGCGCTGCTCTCTCCTCTCCTCTCCCCGGCTTCAGTGGTTCAGCTCCTTCACCTACACACCTCCTCGCTGCGGTTGCTCCGTCCGGTGGCCAGGCCGCGGTTCTTGGCGCTCTTGGTTGGTCGGATCCTTGGCTACCTGACTGCTGGTGTTCCTGCTTCGACCTCGAGCTTCTTGGGGGTTCTTGAGCGTCACCTGCCTGTTTGTTTCTTGGGTTGATGCGGCCGCGGCGGCGGCGGTTCTTATGACTGGAGGGGCCAAGGAGGTGGAACTTTTCCAGTGAGGGGAGAACCGAGTGAATGGAAGGCGAGGCGGCGGCGGCGGCCGAGGCGGTGGCGCGGATACGATTGGTGCGGTGCCCCAAGTGCGACAAGTTCTTACCGGAACTGCCCGCCTACTCCGTCTACGTCTGCGGCGGATGCGGCGCCACTCTCCAAGGTGCGGTTCTATTCTTTCCTGCATGCTGGCACAAGATTTAGTTTAAACCCCTATATCTCCATTGCATCCCAAAGGGATTTCATCTCTGACTGACTGACGGCTGCAAGGGAGAGATTTAATTTTTCAAATCTATGCTATTGCTTTGCAGTAAAATTGGGGACACATTGCTATTATTTTTATGTCAGTTAGTTTGACTTCAGACCTCGGTTTTCATCTTTGTTCCCCTGTTTGTAATTAAAACAAAATCGTTTCGGGCCTATTTCATTCTCATTTCAGAATGCGTGGTAATGTTTATTCCATTTCTAAACAGAAGATAAAACTTCTGAATTTTGAAAAAAAATGTTTACTCTTTTCTGTTAACACTAGGAAATGTTTACATTTCTTAGGAGCAAATGTAAAATTTAGATTTTTCTGATAAATGCTTGCTCTGTTTTTTTTAGAACAAATGTAAACTTCTCTTTTTTGAGGAAAAAATTACTTCACTTCTTATGAGCCAATGTAATCTCCTGGACCTTTCAGGAAATGTTTACTGGTCCACTTCAGGAGCACATCCAAACTTTTATTTTTCCAAGAAATCCTTACTCCATTTTTGTAGGGTTAAGTTTGAACTTCTGTTTCTTTGGGAAATGTTTGCTCCATTTTTAGAAGAAAATTAAACTTTTCATTTGCTTTTAGGTTAACTTAGGAACAAATTGAATTTCGAATATGTTTCCAAATTATGTTCTAAATTTTTTAGCCTCCTTTGAAGAGTATATTACCATCCTTTGGTTTTGAAGTGGAAGAACCATGTCTCTGTTTCTTGCACACAAACAAAGTAAAGCTGAAAATCTAGCTTGTGCCTTGGTGATAGGGACATGGCTCTGTCCTATTTGGTTATTAGTAGCTGTTGTTACTTCTTAAATTTATTGCATTGGGATTAAAAAACATCAGTTGAATTTGACCTATATATTGTAAATTACAGTAGTTGATTCAGTTATTTGAATACCCAATATATCCTGCCATCAGTGATTAATTTAGGATTCTAGCTGCATTCTAGTGATTTAGTCCCCAGTTGTACTTTTCAAGGTTGCTTTTGAGGTCAATGAGGAGCTAGAGTAGTGCCTTTGGCGCCAGTCTTGCAGAACTAGTCTTCTTTGGCTCATCGTTTTGAGCTCTTTGTTTAATATCACAATATGACTTGGTAGTTATTAGCCTTCCTTTTTTAATGGCTAATTAAGATTTCATAAAGTGGGACAATAACATCTTCCTGTGCTAAAAATTTTACAGCAAAGAAGAAGAATTCAGCCCAATCGTCACATGACGCTGACAATGGAAATGTGAAATACCTGGAAGTACTGGAGCGTGTTCCAGAGGCATCTGCAAGAAAACATGGAGCTAGTACTACTGATAGGTCAGAAACCAGTAAAATGGCAGATGTACATAGCAAACCAGTTTATGGCAATCACGATAGCATTCAGACAGGGCCAAGTCCCTCAAATCTGAACACTTCTATTAGAGATGATGGCAAGGAGGCAAAGTACCGACACATTCGTTATTGGGAGAATGGTGAAATGGGGCAATCATTGAGAGTAAGAGACATGTCCCCAAAGTCTCCAGCCAATGCTTATCGGGATGAGTGCCATTCGAAGCAGAGGTACAACTATTCTACTAAGGAATGCCCAGGTGAAAGAAACTTGGATGGTCCAAGCAGAGTCAGGGGGCTTGAGAAAGACCGCGCTGAGATCTTAAGGATGCTTGATGAGTTGAGAGACCAGGTACAGCAATCTTGTGATGCAACTAGTGGGCCAAGTGGAAGTGCCCCAACTACTACAGCAGCATATTCCCACATTTCATATGGTACTTCTGACCGGTTGAGTCAATTGAGGCATGTTGCACCACAATTGCATCAGAATGGTTCACATCACACCCCATCCTCGAATGTACAAAGTCCTAGCGTTCCTCGTGTTTATGCTCCGCTGCCTGCACAACAAGATTGTGTCGGATATGCAGAGCCCATTTCACACACTAGAGGCTCTAGCTATCCTGCCAGCCTCTATCCATGGAGAAATTTTGATAATTATTTCTTTGGACAGCATGATCCTGATTCTCTTCTCTCTTGCCACCGTGATGGCTTCTATCACCAAGCTGCCTGTTCTTGCTTGCATTGTTGCCACCAAGAATTCTTGCCTATAAAGGGAAATCACATGGGCTTCAATGATCAAAGGGCACCGTATCTTCTGAACAGTTATGGGGCTTATCATGTGGACAGTGCGTTAGTTGGTCAGCAAAGATACAGTAGAAGAGGCATCAATACTACCTTGCAGCAGAATCACATGAGGGTCAACGTTAGCAAGAAGCCTGCACAGACTTGTGAGCCGGTCGCATGTGGTGCCCCTTTCACCATATGCTGCAATTGCTATGAAGTTCTGCAGATACCAAGGAAACAGTCCCTGTCAGGAAACGAGTACAAATTGCGTTGTGGGTCATGTTCACATGCAATTCTAGTCAAGCTTGATGGAAACAGGCTCAATGTATCAGAAATTGCACTAAGTACAGATTTATCTGATGGACAGGAAAATGACATGGGAACCAATGGGCAAACTCCGGACAATAGGTCCATTCCAGCTTATCGTTTTTCTGTTAGAAGTCCTGCATCTCAAGAAAAAGATCTGCACTCAAATTTGAGTGAGTCAGAGAACACTTCCCAGTCCAGGGACCTTCCTCCTGAAGACAGTGCAGTTTCCCATGTACCAAACTTACCACATCGCAGTCATTCTGGATCATCTCCATCTGAACATTCTGGAGTGGGAAGTAGAAGTACACATTCTGAACCTGAAAAAGTTATACTATTAACTGAAAGTTCCAAGCAGAACTCAGTTAAAGGTACATGTGTATCAAACAAGATGCAATCTCCAAATAATGAGTTTGATGTTCCTGAATACACAGATGATACATTAAATGCGCAGCAAGATACTGACCACCCTAGAGCAACAAAGGCCAGCGATTCTTTTCTGACTAATCTGATAAAAAGGAGCTTCAAAATTAATAATGGAATGCGCAACGGAAGAGCAAGGGTTTATGTAAATGGCTTTCCTATCTCTGATCGTGCGGTCAGGAAGGCTGAGAAGCTAGCTGGATCAATCTGCTCTGGAAACTATTGGTAATTCTTTTGAGTTATAACTTTTACATTTAACATGTTACTTGCTAACTGAAAAAGGGTAGTTCTGACACAAATGTTATCTTTATTTTATTTAACATAGGTATGACTACCACGCTGGCTTCTGGGGTGTTATGGGACGTCCCTGCCTTGGCATGATACCAGTAAGAGCTTCTGGCATGTATTTTTTTCATTGCTTTAACCTGTACTGTGATGATCAAAGCTCAAACTGGATATGTTGCTTGCAGCCTTATATTCCAGAGTTTAACTTCCCCATGCCCAAGAACTGTGCTGGCGGAAACACAGGCGTATTTGTTAATGGAAGAGAACTTCACCAGAAGGATTTGGATTTACTTGTCACTAGAGGACTCTCTGATTCGCCTGGTAGATCTTATGTAGTTGAAAATTCTGGAAAGGTTTCAGATGAAGTATCTGGTGAAGAGCTTTATGGCCTTGGAAAGCTTGCACCAACGTAAGTATCTTTTTCTATTAAATTCTGGGAATAAATCACTCCATTTTGTTACACATCGAAGTAAAATATGATTAATGTTAGATTGCTGTAATAGTAAATTTTTGCCGTAGTACCTCTTATTGTTGAGCAGTGATATAGCTTTAATCTAGGATCATATTTATTTAACAATCTATGGTCAGATGAATTCTCTTATTTCAGTAATCAAACTTTCTCGTTAATATTCTAACATATGGTGCTTTCTGTGAATTTATTTCTAATATAAGTCTCTGTTGTTCTATAAATTAATGTGCATCTTCCCTGTTAAATGTAAATTAAAGGCCTGAGAAAAATTAAGAGTCAGGTACATGATCAGACTGTTAGACAGGCAGATAGGCTTATTGTTAGTCAGCCCTTCGGCTGACATGTGCTACGCCACCAGCCCCGAGCCGACACACACACTTGTACAGTTGATCTATGATTTGTTTTAGGCTGATGGATAAGTCTCTGTGGCTGGTGGTTGTAGGGCTGCTGCACACTGCAGCACATGCTGGTGGTTGTAGGGCTGCTGCACACTGCAGCACATGATCTTTGTGTCCAGCATCTTTTGACTGCTTTTAGGACAGCAGTTAGCATCTAGGACAACATCTGCTTTTAGGACAGCAGTTGGCATCTAGGACAGCATCTTAGACTAGCATCTTAGACTAGCATCTTGGCATATGCTTGGCTGGCTAGCAGCCTATAAATATGTATCCCCAACCCCTCAGGTTGGCATGACATTGTATGAGTTTGTGTGAGAAATAAACCAGAAAATTGCCCCAACTCCTAGTGTCATCCTCTCTCGATGAGAGTAAGGATTCAACTACTACCAAGAGTGCGAATCCAGCGACTAACAAGTGGTATCAAAGCCGTACTATCCTGTAGCCTGAGCATCTCCTGCTCTTCTCCTTCCCTGGCCTTGCAGCAGCCCCAACCGCAGCCGATAGCAGCATCAGCTCCGGCTGCCCCTGCTCTCACACAGCAGCCCCTCGATAGCGCGCCATGTCCGCAGGCCAGTCTCAGGGCTCAGTCGCCTCGAGCGCGCGGTGTCGGCAGGAGGCCGACCTCGCCGCGGCAGAGAAGCGCGAGCGAGCGTCAAGGGCATCGAGGCTGGCAGCAGCGGAGCTAGCAGCAGCTAGAGCGGAGGTGGAAGCAGCGGCGGCGGCGGATGCAGCGCGTGCAGCAGCAGCGGAGGTCGAGGTTCTACGCGGGCAGCAATAGCAGCTCCATCGCTGCTGATGATAGCGCCGACGCGGACCTCGAGCTGCTGGAGAGGGAGGCATCGCGAGGGCGAGCGGCGCAGTGGGCAGCCGTGCACGTCCACGAGCGCGGGCGGCAGCCCAGACAGGCGCAGACACGCCGGCGGCGCTCCTGGAGGAGGCGCGCATGGCGGCGGCGGACGGGTCGACGGAGAGCGCGGCCTTCACAGGCAGCGCGGCTCTCTCTCCCCGGTTCGGTACCGTGGTCACCACGAGTACCAGGCTGTCGTCATGGACGTCGGCCCCGGCGGCGGGTGGCCTACCCTCACCAAGACCAACTATGTTGAGTGGGCTGCGGTGATGAGGGTGAAGCTCCAGGTGCGGCATATGTGGGATGCAGTCCGGTACGGCGACGTCGACTACGACCAAGATCGACGGGCGCTGGATGCTCTCATTGCTGCAGTCCCATCCGAGATGCAGTTTTCGCTTACTAGCAAGCGGACTGTCAAGGAGGCTTGGGACGCCATCGCTGCAGCACGCATCGGCAGCGACCGCGCCCGCAAGTCCACACTGCAAGCACTTCGCAAGGAGTGGGAGAACCTGGCCTTCAAGCCAGGTGAGGACGTTGATGACTTTGCTCTCCGTCTCAACACTCTATTGCAGAAGTTGGTGCAGTTCGGCGACGACACCTACGGCGAGGAGAGAGCTGTTGAGAAGCTCTTCCGCTGCGTCCCCGAGAAGTACAAGCAGATGGCTCGCTCAATCGAGTCTCTGCTGGACCTCTCCACGATGACGATCGAGGAGGCGTTGGGTCGCCTCAAGGTCGTTGACGGCGATGAGCCACAGCGCCTCTCGGGACCCGTCACCATGGGCGGAAAGCTCCTCCTCACTCGGGAGCAGTGGGCTGCCGGCCAAGGTGACAGGAAGAAGGGGGAGCCTTCTTCCACGACAGGCGGCCGCAAGCGTGGCAAGCGTGGCAAGCCGCGCAAAGACGCCCAGGCAGGGGCGCGAGGACGTGCCGAGGGTGATGATCGTGGAGGCGCCCAGGGCGGCGCCGCTGGCAAGCAAAAGCCAGCACGAGGCGACCCTTGCTACAACTGCGGCAAGCTTGGTCATTGGGCCAAGGATTGTCGACAGCCACGACGCGGCTAGGCCCACGTCGCGCAGGCGGAAGAGGAGCAGCCGGCTCTGTTCATTGCTCATGCGAGCATCGAACTACCTCCAGCGGCACCGGCCGCAACGGCTTTCCTCCACCTTGATGAGCCAAAAGCACACGCCCTCCTCGACGACAGCTCCGGCAACGACAAGACCGACGGGTGGTGCCTTGACACCGGCGCCACCCACCACATGACCGGGCGGCGGGAGTTCTTCACCGAGCTCGACCCAAGCGTTCGAGGCACCGTCAAGTTCGGCGACGCCTCCGCTGTGGAGATCAAGGGCGTCGGCTCTGTCGTCTTCGTCGCCAAGACTGGCGAGCACATGCTGCTCACCGGTGTCTACCACATCCCCGCGTTGAGGAACTCCATCATCAGCTTGGGACAGCTGGATGAGAGCGGATCGCGCGTGGAGATCGAGCACGGGGTGCTGCGCATCTGGGATCATCGACACCGGCTCCTGGTCAAGGTCAACAGGAGCAACCGCCTCTACGTCCTTCACGCACAGGTGGCGCAACCTCTTTGTCTTGCAGCCCGCCGCGACGACGACGCTTGGAGGTGGCACGAGCGCTTTGGGCACCTCAACTTTGAGGCCCTGAGGCAGCTCGGCAGCAAGGAGATGGTGCGGGGCATGCCGCACGTCGACCACGTGGAGCAATTCTGCGACACCTGCGTCCTCACCAAGCTGCGGCGGCTCCCTTTCCCCCGCCAGGCGAGCTTCCGCGCCAAGAAGCTGGAGCTCGTACACGGTGACCTCTGTGGCCCCGTGACACCGGCTACACCTGGAGGCCGGCGCTACTTCCTCCTCGTCGACGTCGTGTCCCGCTACATGTGGGCTGTCCTGCTCGACGCCAAGGCAGCCGCAGCGGACGCCATAAAGCGCCTTCAAGCTGCTGCGGAGGCGGAGTGCGGCCGCAAGCTTCGGGTCCTACGCACGGACAACGGCGGCGAGTTCACGGCGGCCGAGTTCGCGGCGTACTGCGCCGATGAGGGGATCCACCGCCACTTCTCCGCGCCGTACACTCCGCAGCAGAACGGCGTCGTCGAGCGCCGCAACCAGACGGTGGTGGCCACTGCCCGTGCCCTCCTCAAGCAGAGAGGGATGCCGGCGATCTACTGGGGTGAGGCGGTGATGACCGCCGTCCACTTGCTCAACCGCTCCCCCACCAAGGCCCTCGACGGCAAGACGCCATACGAGGCCTGGCACGGGCGCAAGCCCGCGGTGAGCCACCTTCGCGTCTTCGGCTGCCTGGCCTTCGTCAAGGAGCTCAACCACGTCGGCAAGCTCGACGACCGGAGCACGCCAGGGGTCTTCATCGGCTACGCGGAGGGCGCCAAGGCCTACCGCGTCCTCTAAACTGCGACACGGCGCGTGCGCATCACGCGTGACGTCGCGTTCGACGAGGGGCGAAGCTGGACGTGGGGCAAGATGGTGGATGACGACTCGACTCCGACGACCAGCGATTTCGTCGTCGACTACGTCCACTTCAAGGAGGCGGGGGGAGCTAGCAGCTCGTCCTCACCGAGCTCGCCTACCCCACCACCTTGTTCGCCACCACCTCCGGCGAGTCCTTCACCACCACCACCACCAGCTCCGGTAAGTCCACAGGCTCCGGCGAGTCCACCACCAGCACCGCCGGCCACGCCTCGCTCTCCTACACCGGACCCTACCTCTTCAGGCTCGGCACCGGCAGCTTCGGCCCACGACGAGCAGCGCACAGTGGAGTTCGCAACTCCGCTGTCCAACGACGAGGATCGCATCGATGTCTACCACGGCGGCGAGCCTCTGCGCTACCGTACCGTGGACAACCTCCTCGGCGAGCAGCCGGTCCCTGGACTGGCACAGCACGACTTTGAGGTGGAGCTGCACCTCGCACAGGACGATGGCGAGCCTCGTTCCTTCGCCGAGGCGGAGAGGGACGCGGCATGGCGTGCCGCGATGCAGATGGAGATGGACGCCGTCGAGCGGAACAAGACGTGGGAGCTGGCCGATCTTCCAGCCGGCCACCACGCCATTTCTCAAGAGTGGGTCTTCAAGCTCAAGAAGGACGAGACCGGAGAGGTGATCAAGCACAAGGCGCGTCTGGTGGCGCGCGGCTTCGTCCAGCAAGAAGGAATCGACTTCGACGACGCCTTCGCGCCCGTTGTACGGATGGAGTCCGTGCGACTCCTCCTTGCGCTAGCTGCCCAGGAGGGCTGGCGTGTCCATCACATGGATGTCAAGTCGGCGTTCCTTAATGGCGACTTGAAGGAGGTCTACGTGCATCAGCCGCCGGGATTTGCGATTCCCGGCAAGGAGGGCAAGGTGCTTCGCCTGCGCAAGGCCCTCTATGGCTTGCGACAGGCACCGAGGGCGTGGAATGCCAAGCTGGATTCCACGCTGAAGGGATGAGCTTCGAGCAAAGCCCACACGAGGCGGCCATCTACCGGCGGGGCAGCGGAGGAAAGGCCCTGCTGGTAGGCGTCTACGTCGACGACTTGGTGATCACCGGCACCAAGGAGGTGGAGATCGAGGCGTTCAAGGAGAAGATGAGGGCGACTTTCCAGATGAGCGACTTGGGTCCTCTCTCCTTCTACCTGTGGATCGAGGTCCACCAGGACAGCTCCGGCACCTCTCTTCGCCAGACTGCCTACGCCAAGCGCATTGTGGAGCTAGGCGGTCTCACCGACTGCAACCCAGCCCACACTCCTATGGAGGAGAGGCTGAGGCTGAGTCGGGAGAGTACGGAGGAGGAGGTGGACGCGACGCAGTACCGGCGCATTGTGGGCAGCCTTCGCTACCTTGTCCACACGCGACCGGACTTGGTGTTCGCCGTCGGCTACGTCAGCCGGTTCATGCAGCGACCGACGGCGGAGCACCAGCAGGCCGTGAAGAGGATCCTCCGCTACGTCGCAGGCACCTCCGACTACGGCTTGCACTACCCGAGGTGCCCCGGTGCGGCGCATTTCATCGGGTACAGCGACAGCGACCACGCCGGCGACATCGACACGAGCAAGAGCACCAGCGGGACGCTGTTCTTCCTCGGCAAGTGTTCGATCAGCTGGCAGTCGGTCAAGCAGCAGGTGGTGGCTCTGTCCAGCTGCGAGGCAGAGTACATCGCAGCCACTACCGCTGCTACTCAGGCCTTGTGGCTGGCTCGGCTGCTTGGCGATCTCCTTGGCTGAGATGCAGAAGCGGTGGAGCTCAGGGTGGACAGCAAGTCCGCCTTGGCCTTGGCAAAAAATACTGTCTTCCACGAGCGCAGCAAGCACATCCGGGTGAGGTACCTGAAAGGATCAAGATGCCCAAGAGGGGGGGTGAATTGGGCTTTTCTAAAAAATAAATGCAAGGAATAAATCCTACAAGCTGGAATTCACCCCTAGTGTCTACTTGTGTTCCTAGAGAGTCTACCGATACAAAGTTTTGCACCCTAGTTTCCAATCCTAGTCTACCATGGCAAGTCTAGGAATGTAAACAAGCAATGTAAGTAAATACGAGAAAGTAAATGCTTGAATGTAAAGGGGCAAGGAACACAGCGATGTTTTTCCGAGGTATCGGAGAGTCGCCACTCCCCACTAGTCCTCGTTGGAGCACCCGCGCAAGGGTGTCGCTCCCCCTTGATCCGCGCAAGGATCAAGTGCTCTCTACGGGTTGATTCTTTGACACTCCGTCACGGTGAATCACCCACAACCGCTCACAAGATGAGTTGGGTCATCCACAAGCTCCGCCGGATGAACACCAAACTCCCAATCACCACCAAGCCGTCTAGGTGATGGCGATCACCAAGAGTAACAAGCTAGAACTCTCACTTGACCACTACGAGCCTAAATGAGAAAGTGGATGCACACTTGTTACTCTCTAATCGCTAGTGAGGAACTCTCAAGCTTTGATTCTCAAATCTCTATCCTCACTAGTGCTCTTGCACTACCTTGCACTCCAAAGGTGTTTATCAGCTGATCAAATGAGCAAGAGACCTCTAAAAGAGGTGGTGGGGATGTATTTATACACCCCACAGACGAAACGAACCGTTACCTGCTGACTCAGCAAAACTCGAGCTGACCGGACGCGCCGGTCGTACTGACCGGACGCGCCGGTCGCTCGTAACGGTCAAAAACCGAAAAACACCTAAATGACCGGACGCACCGGTCAGGGGTGACCGGACGCGTCCGATCGTGCGTGGAGCTTACTGTACTCGCACCGGATGCGCGACCGCGTCCGATCGGTGATGACCGGACGCGTCCGGTCGTCTCAGGACCTTACTGGACTATGACCGGACGCGCCGATCACACCCAGGTCGCGTCCGATCGGGTGTTTCCCTTAAGTGACACGTGTTGACTTCTGACCACCATGTCCGGTCCTCGCGAGGACCGCGTCCGGTGCTCAGAGCTGAAAACCCCAGCCGCGGAACTGAACTGACCGGACGCGTCCGGTCATGCCGAGGACCGCGTCCGGTCACGTGAAAACGACCCGAAACTCTCCGAAAAGCGTTACAACTTCAACCAAGTTGCTCCTAACTGAACTTTGAGCTATTCTAGAGCTGCCTAGCGCCAAGTTTAACAAGTGTGCACCACACCTAAACATAGGACTCGCCTAGGTCAAGCTACCCGCTCATGCCCCCCTTTATAGTACGGCCAAAAGAGAAAAACGAAGATCCTAACGACTATTCCAAATGTCTCTCAACACCTCGACATCCGGAACTAACCGTCCTTAATCTTGACGTCACTCTTTTGAAAACCGAAACGATTTCCATCAGGGGGCATGAATACCATGGTGCCCAAAGCAGTTAAAACCTCCATGACCTAACTTACCAAAGTTTCTGCAAAACACACGTTAGTCATGGTAATAAAGCGTTGTCATCAATTGCCGAAACCAAACCTCGGGGCCTAGATGCTTTCAATCTCCCCCTTTTTGGTGATTGATGACAACACTCAGATATGAAAGATTTGAGTTGAGGTTTTTTGAGCATGCATGGTTCACATAAGCAACAAGCAATAAGCAGAGAAGTGAAAGGAATTGCTTATGTGTCCCAAGCCAAAAGAGTGTACTCATAAGATAAGACAAAAAAGCGTTAGTACACAAAAGGATATAGCTCATAATTTATCGGAGTAAGGCACGGAAGCACAACCTTAGAGCTGTAATTAACAATGGTGACAAGAGATAACACTAACAGGATAAAACATTAAGACTCAAGGTTTATCTCACAACGACATGTCACACGAATGCAATGACTGAAAAGTAAACATGATGCATGAATGTAGCACACAGGGAAAAAACGAAAAAACAACTCTCAAAACTCCCCCTGAAACTACTCTCTCTCCCCCTTTGGCATCAAGCGCCAAAGAAAAAACTAATCTAAGGATCTGAAGGGGGGACAGACGGAGTCGTGTCGGGTGCCGAGGTGCGCGGAGTAATCATGAAGTGTAGAGAATTGCCCTCGGAATCAGAGCTATCTGGCTGACCCTCTGATGAAGCATGTGGCTGTGTAACTGTCTGGGTCTGAATGACAGGAACAGGTACTGTCGTAGTAGTAATGATAGGATCCGTCTGAGTGACCTGAGCCTGTAGCGAGCCAGTAGCAGGAGGATCTGTGGAGGCAACTGACGAAGGTAGAGTCTCTGTAGTACCAGTCCCTGCTACTGGAGGAATAGCTGCCTCTGAAGCTGACAACCCTGAAGAAGTAGCAACTGTAGTATGCGAGGGCGTCGGCTGACCAGTCAACTCGCTGTAGGTAGCACTGAAATCACCGAAAGATGTGCCTGTCAGGAGGTGAGGGCGAGACTGGTCTGATGGTGTAAACCCCGTGTGAATAGGAGTGAAGCTCGGGGACTGGAAAGACTGGGGAACCTGCTGCTGTGGAGATGTGAACTGGAAACCCGGCTGTCCCTGACTCGATGGATCAGAAGATGGTAAAGTAGAAGTCAGGACGGAAGTAGGCGGAGGAACCCCAACCGTGACTAGGTGGCGCAGGAGGTCCAAGTATTGCTGCTGACTAGCTGCAGTCTGTCGCTGAATCTCATATTGCTGTCGCTGCATTTCGACTTGCTGCCTCTGGATCTCAAGCTGCTGACGCTGAAACTCGTCCTGACGAGCCTGAATCTGTGCAAGTGCTGCAGCTGTGTCCTGAGCTTGTCGCTGTATTTGCTGTTGCTGTTGCTCCTGTGCCTGGGTCAACCTCTCAAGAATTGCCACCATGGCTGGGTCTGTGCGGGAGGCTGAACCAGAGCCACCGGCCTCGTGGTCGTGGGACCGAGGAGACCGGTACCTGGGGATGGGCTGGTAGTCCTCATCAGTGCTGTCAGATGTCCCATCCTCAGGAAGATCAGCAGGCTGAGCGTCAAGATCTGCAAGCTCTGCCTCTGCAAGCTCATCAACTGTGGCGTCCTGCTCAGCTGCTGTCTCAGGAACCTCAGGTCGCACACGCTGTCCTGGCACTGGGGCCTGATCTCTGGTGACTGACGTCCAAAGCTGACGGATATCATACTCAGGAAAAGCAGTGGTAGTATCTGATATCTCAGCTCGGATCTCTGCTGGCAGCTGAATAGATGATCTGATAATGAAGCAGATCCAGTGTGCATAGGGCAGCTGACGATTACCCTTGAAGCCCTCAGCTATGGTGTCCTCCATCTCACTAAGTATGGGATCCCATATATCAAACTGTGTCTGTGAGAGGAGGTGGTGAACAACCCATAGCTGCATCCGAGTCAGTCCCTCTCTGTAGCCAAGTCTGGGAAGAAGTGTGCGTCTGACTATAGCATCCAAAACTCTGGCCAGTGGTGTCAAACTAGCGGGCGTGCGTCGAGACCCTTCGCCAAAAGGCTCACGGAAGCAGGGTCGAACCAAGTCGGTAGGTGGCACTGTCCCGCCGTGAGGGCGTCTCAGAGGAGGAGTCTGACCATAACATAGCTGATGTATCTTCGTGTCAAAAGCTGAGAGTCTGAGAATCTTCCGCACTCTGCTGCTGTATAGGCGGTGATCGCGGCCTCGGAATGCAAAGTGAATGAACTCATGGGCAGGATCAATCCATAGTGAAGCATAAAACTCTCTGACCCATGTGCCGCAGTATGCACCTGTCCGTCCAAGAAGATCTGACAAGCCTGGCAGAAAGGACAGGTGCGGACGTAGCTGCTCTCCCACAACCTCGACTAGTGACTCAAGTCGACAGACCCTCTGTGGTCGGAAAGCAATACCGCTGTCAACTAGAGCTCTGTAGAAATCCTCCTGAAGAGGGGTATAGAATCCTTCTGAAGCTCTGGGATCCCTCACAGGTGGAAACCACCGACTGACCTCCACGAACCTCAACGCCTGCACCTGACGTGCTGTAGCACCCCTCAAGTCAAAGTGCTCGACCGGGGGTGAACCTCTAGCTCTGGGAGGGGGACGTGCTCCACGTCGCTGGCCCTCTGGCCTAGGAGACACCTGAGTACGGGCGCGTGTGGAGCGGCGACGTACTGGAGACTGAGCTGGCTGCTCCTCTGTATCTGCTGTAGCCTCTGGAGCCTCTGTGGTCTCTGTGGGTGGATCAACTGACATATCCTCTGCAGCTCTAGTATCCTCAGTGCCCTCAGTGGCCTCTGTGCTGAGCTGTCGACCTTCAAGATGAAAACGACGCTCGCCTATGCGTATGCCACTGCTCCTGCCACCTCTCTCTGCCTGCTCTGCTGCATCTGCTACGGCCTGAGCAATCTCTGCCTCTGTGAGTGTCTTCTTCTTCTTTCTGGCCAATACCTTGACACGCTTCCCACGTGCAATCTCAGACCGACGAGGAGGACTGTCGTCCCCGTCACCAGGAGCACCACCGGCGTTCTTGCAACGCACCATGCTGACAAACTGACTGAAAACCTCTAAAAGATGGTGAACTGTCACTCAAGAGGCTTGGCCTCAATCCGTATCCGCAGGCTTGGCCTCGGATTTAGCAAACTGATCTCACCCTGACACACAACAGACTCGCTGCAAAGACGGAATAGAGAGATCTACTATAAACATATATATAACTAAAAGGTACGAATCCTAGAGATAGCAAGCATATGAGATACGATATGAATCGAAAACGTGAAGCTACCTCGGATCGTCGAGATGACTGACAGGGTAAGGTGACCTAGATTGCGAGATTCCCCGAATCCACCGGACGAGCTCTCGCGAAGAAGACGACTCGCGACGAAACTCGTTGACGAACGATCGACCGACGAACCCTAGGGTTAGGGTTAGGGTTAGGGCAGATCGATGAAAAACAATCGGAGGCAAGCACGAGTCGTACCAATGTCGGAGATGAAGCTGGCTTGCAGGAGCGCGGCTCACCGGCGGTGGTGGCGCGGTCGGGCGACGGCGGCGCGGCGGTGGCGCGATGGTGGCGGCGCGGCTGCGAGCGAAGGCCGGTTCGGCAGGAGGCGCGCAAGGGCGGCTGGCGCGCGCGCGAGCAAGAAGGCGAAGCGGTGGCTCACCGGCGGCAGGCGGTGCGGCGGTGGCGCGAAGTGCGGCGGTGGCGAAAGAAAACGGCGGCGGCGCAAGGAAGCTCGGGCGGAGAGAAGAAAACGGCCGAGGACGAAGCGGTATATGAAGAGTCAGATCCGCTCGACGCGTGATGACCGGACGCGGTGGTCGTTATGACCGGACGCGGTGGTGCAGCGTCCGGTCATACTCCAGTAAGCTCCTGGAGTGACCTGACGCGTCCGGTGCGGACTGACCGGACGCGGTCAGAGTCCGGTCGAGGGGAGCTCGGGAAATTATCGCGAATGACCGGACGCGGTGGTGGTAACCGGGACCGGACGCGGTGGTCAACAGAGGCGCGTCCGGTGCAGCGTCCGATCACTAGATCTGGAGTTGGTCTTCTGGATGACCGGACGCGCTGCTGGACGCCGGGACCGGACGCGGTGGTGAAGCATTACTGCGTCCGGTGCAGCGTCCGGTGCAGCGTCCGGTGACTGTTCTTCGCCCTTCTTTGTTCCAACTACGACGCGACTTCTCCCAATCAGGTTCCAATTCAAAGAGACACAAAAAAACACCAATTGGAACACGAAATGAGAGACCTCACTCAAACCCTCAAAAAATTTTTAAAATAGATTGCCTTAGGCTAGTATTATTTTTAAGAAAATAGGCAATAAACACTCAAGGAGCAACGTATGGCCACGCAATAGAGTTTTTGAACCATTAGGAGCGTCAAAATGCTCTCTCTATCCATGGACGAACACAGAGGTTGCTCAAAACTTAACCGAAGAGAAACGACAAGAACAACAACCATGCATATGCAATGCAATACAAGAAGGTAAAACTAGAATGCTTGTCAAGTTTGATCCACGGTTAGGCTTTTTCACTCCTCCAAGGAAGGGTTATCGTAACCGTGTTAGCCAAGCCCTAAAAACAATGCGATAAAAAAAATGGTATATAATACAATGCAATGCAAGGGACAACACACGCTCATTTTTTAAAGTTACTAGAATCAAGCACATTGAGTTCACTTCTTAACCTACAAAAGGTTGCCTCATCCAAAGGTTTGGTGAAGATATCCGCTAATTGATTTTCACTTCTTACACCTTCTAGTGATATGTTATTTTTAGCAACGTGATCTCTTAGAAAGTGATGGCGGATATCAATGTGCTTGGTGCGAGAGTGTTGTACCGGATTGTTAGCAATTTTAACGGCACTTTCGTTGTCACATAAAAGTGGCACCTTTTCAAGAACAATTCCATAGTCTAGAAGGGTTTGTTTCATATATAGGATTTGTGCACAACAAGCCCCCGCGGCAATGTATTCCGCCTCAGCGGTGGACAAAGCCACACTATTTTGCTTTTTAGATGACCAAGATACTAAAGATCTTCCAAGCAAATGGCACCCTCCGGATGTGCTTTTTCTATCAATCTTGCAACCGGCATAGTCTGAATCGGAATAGTCAACTAGTTGGAATCTAGCTCCTTTGGGATACCAAAGACCAATGCTTGGGGTGAGCTTAAGATATCTTAGGATTCTTTTTACGGCACTTAGGTGAGGTTCTTTAGGGCATGCTTGAAAGCGAGCACACATGCACACACTAAACATGATATCGGGCCTAGATGCGGTAAGGTATAACAAGCTACCAATCATAGAACGGTAGAGAGTTTGATCAACCGGTTTACCTCCCTCATCTAGGTCGAGATGTCCATTTGATGGCATTGGGGTCTTGATTGGTTTGCATTCTTCCATCTTGAATCTTTTGAGGAGATCCTTGGTATACTTTTCTTGAGAGATGAAAATCCCTTCTCTCATTTGTTTTACTTGAAAACCAAGGAAGAATGTGAGCTCACCAATCATTGACATCTCGAATTCCTTTGACATCAATTCACCAAATTCCTTGCAATAATCTTCATTTGTTGATCCGAAGATGATATCATCAACATATACTTGACAAATGAAGATCTCCCCATTAAGCTTCTTGGTGAATAGTGTGGTGTCGATCTTCTCAATGGTGAAGCCCTTCTCAATGAGGAAGTCCCGGAGGCGTTCATACCACGCTCTAGGGGCTTGCTTGAGCCCATATAACGCCTTGGACAACCTATAAACATGATTAGGATATCTAGGGTCTTCAAACCCGGGAGGTTGATTAACATAGACTAGTTCATTTATAAAGCCATTTAAAAATGCACTTTTCACATCCATTTGATATAGTTTCATATCATGATGTGATGCATAAGCAAGGAGGATACGAATGGCTTCAAGTCTTGCAACGGGTGCAAAGGTTTCTCCAAAATCAAGACCTTCAACTTGAGAGAACCCCTTTGCAACTAGTCTTGCCTTGTTCCTCACCACTATGCCTTGGTCATCTTGCTTGTTTCGGAACACCCACTTGGTTCCAATGACTCTTGCACCTTTAGGATGCTCTTCAAGTGTCCATACTTGATTGCGGGTGAAATTGTTCAATTCTTCATGCATTGCAATCACCCAATCCGGATCTTGAAGAGCTTCTTCTACATTCTTAGGTTCAACACAAGAGACAAAAGAGTGATGTTCAACAAAAGAAGCTAGCTTTTGGGATCGAGTCATTACTCCCTTTGTAGGACTCCCTATGATGAGATCTTGTGGATGTGCTTGAAGTAGTGGTGAATTTCTTTTATCAACCACTTGAGGAGGTGGATGAGGAGCATCAACATCTTGAGCTTGTGCCTCGGATTGTTCATGAGAGACATAAGTGTCTTCATTTTCAACTCTCTCATTCTTGTCATCATCTTGAGGCACACGTGATGAAGATGGTGGATCAACAATTTGTACATCGTTATCATCATCTTTTGGCTTGATGTCTCCCACTGGCATGTTCTTCATAGCCTCCCTCAAGGGTTCATCACCTACATCATCACAATTCTCAATTGCTCCTTGGGAGCCGTTAGATTCATCAAATTCCACATCATATGTTTCTTCAACCAAACCGGTGGCATGGTTAAATACTCTATATGCTTTGGACTTTGATGAGTAACCAACAAGAAAACCAATATCACAACGTCTTTGAAACTTCCCTAGGTGTTGACGCTTCTTGTAGATGTAACATTTGTAACCAAACACCCGGAAGAAAGAGACGTCCGGCTTCTTGCCATTAAGCAACTCATAGGGGGTCTTGCCAAGAAACTTTTGTAGGAAGAGGCGATTTGAAGCATAGCATGCGGTGTTGATTGCCTCGGCCCACAACTTCTCCGGAGTGTTGTACTCATCTAGCATTGTTCTTGCAAGAGTGATCAAAGTTCGGTTCTTTCTCTCAACTACACCATTTTGTTGAGGAGTGTAGGTTGAAGACACCTCATGCTTGATTCCAATTTCATCACAATAAGCTTCAATGTCGGTGTTGTCAAATTCTTTCCCATTGTCACTTCTAATCTTCTTTATCTTGACTTCAAATTCATTTTGAGCTCTCTTTGTAAACTTCTTGAAGCAATTTGCCACTTCGGATTTGTCATGAAGGAAGAAGGTCCATGTATACCTTGAGTAGTCATCTACTATCACAAGACAATAGAGATTACCACCCAAGCTCTTGTATGTTGTAGGCCCAAACAAATCCATGTGTAGAAGTTCTAGCACTCTTGAAGTTGACATGAAAGCTTTGGTTGGATGAGTGTTTGCAACTTGTTTGCCCGCTTGACATGCACTACAAGGTTTGTCCTTTTCAAACTTCACATCCTTCAATCCTCTCACTAGTTCTTTCTTCAATAGCTTGTTGAGAGTGTTCATTCCAACATGAGCAAGCCTCCTATGCCAAAGCCAATCAAGTGAGGTTTTGGTGAACAAACATGTCATCAAATTTGCATCTTCGGAGGTGAAGTCAACAAGATAAAGATTATTGTATCTAAAGCCTTTGAATATCACTTGCTTGTCATCTATCTTTGAAACTTCCACTTCATTTGGTGTGAACAAGCATTGGAAGCCAAGGTCACAAAGTTGCCCAACGGACAACAAGTTGAAACTCAATGAAGCAACATAGAGCACATTTGAGAGTGAGTGATCATGTGATATTGCAATCTTGCCTATACCCTTGACTTTGCTTTTTGAATTATCCCCAAATGTGATCTTCTCTTGACATATTCCATTCTCTTCAATGGTGGTGAACATACGAGGATCACCGGTCATATGTTGAGTGCAACCACTATCAATAACCCAATGAGTTCCACCGGTCTTGTAGTTCACCTACACACAAGAGATCAAGCCTTTTGTTTAGGGACCCACACTTGAGAGGGGCCCTTGACTTTATCCACTAGTGACTTGGCAACCCATATTTTCTTTGGCCTATTCTTGTTTGGGGGACCCAAAAACATGACTTTCATCTTTCCATTTGAATCTTTTCTTAGCATATAATGAGCATTGAAAGCGAAAGGTCTAGCATGCTTGGGCAAGGGTTGTGGTGGTGGAGTTTTGCATTCATGAGCAAAGTGACCTTCTTGACCACACTCAACACATCTCTTTGACTTGGGCTTTGACTTGCTTTGTTGTTGTTGAGCTTTTGCTTTCTTCTCTTGATTTGCCAAGTACCCAATACCACTTCTATCCATCTTCATTACGGTGTTCATGAGGAGCTCACTTTGCAAATGTTGGCCTCTTGTGAACTTGCTTAGGCCGGTCTTGAGATGCTCTTTTTCTTGCTTGAGTTTTTTATTTTCTTCAATGAGTGACTCATTTGTTGGTTGCTTCTCAAGAGCCATCAAACCTTTTAGCTTCTTGTTCTCAATTGCAAGCTTCTCATTTTCACTCTTAATCTTGGCATAATCATCATGGTTGCTTGACTCAACCACACTCTTGCCTTTGCTACTAGAACCTCGCTCAATGCTTTCAATGATCAAGTCATCACATGATGTAGCTATATCACACTTAACAACATGGTTAGTAGCATCATGTGTCTCAAGAGCAAGTTCATTAGCAACCACAAGACTATCATAATCAATTTTTAATGTGGTGTATTTGTCCTTTAGAGAATTGTGTCTAGTGATGAGCTCATCATGCTTCTTCTCAAGTTTATCATATTGATCTTTAAGCTCTTTATAGGAGGTTTTGAGTTCCTTGAGAGTGGAAGACATCACTTCATTTTGAACTCTAAGCTCACCACTAGTCTTTTGAATATTTTCAAGCTTTGATGAGAGTGATTCATTTTCATTTTGAAGATCATCATTTTCACTTCTAGTTCTTCTTATGATTTTAGTGTATTTGTTTAACAATTTTACAAGTTCATCATAAGAAGGTGAGTCATATTCATCATCACTATCACTATCGTCATCATCATCACTATCATAGTTTTGTACCTTTCGTTCACCCTTGGCCATAAGGCATAGGTGAGTAGTGGACGATGATGGTGAAGGTGGTGATGAAGATGTTGGTGAAGATGATGGCCCCATCACAAATGCGACAATCTTCTCTTTCTCATCATTGCTCTCATCTTCGGAGGACTCAAAAAAAAAAAAACTCGACCGGGGCGGTTAAGACTGCCGCCGCAGCTTTTAAAGGAGAAGAAGTCGCCTTCTCACCCGGCGAGAAAACCCCCGAACCCTCACCCCATCCAGACACAGGGAGACGTTACCCGTGAGATGGGCCGATCACCACACATGTGCTTTGGCACCTGGGGCGAGCGAGGGGATTTTTTTAACCACAGCCTGAAATTCGCTCCCACGGGGAGTCGAACTCAGGACCTGTGGAGTGCCGCTCGAGTGACTTAGCCATCTGGACTAAGCACCCTTTGGCTCATCTTCGGAGGACTCACATGATGATTCAATGTCGGTGAGCCAATCACCAACAATGTATGCCTTTCCTCCCTTCTTTTTCTTGTGGAACTCCTTCTTTTTGCCATCCTTCTTCTTGTATGGCTTGTTCCTCTTCTTCTCTTCTTCTTCATCACTTGAATCATTTTTCTTGCCCTTGTTCTTGTTCTTGTACTTGTCTTTTGGTGGTCTAGGGCATTGATGAGCTAGATGACCAAGTTCACCACAATTGTAGCAATCCATCTCCGAGATTGGCTTTCTCTTGCTACTTGTGAAGAATTTCTTCTTCTTGCCATCGAACTTGATGCCACTCTTGTTAAGCTTCTTTAACATCTTGGTGGTCTTTCTCACCATGAGTGCAAGTGATTCATCATCAACATCACTATCACTTGAACTTTCTTGCACCATCATGGCTTGGCCTTTCATCTTCTTCTTGTCATGACTAGCTTTGAAGGCCAAGTCTTTCTTCTTGGAAGATGATGAGCCCTCTTCCGGAGTGATATGCATGTACATCTCATGAGCATTGATTTTCTCTAAAACTTGAGTTGGTGTTGCGGTGGAAAGATCACTTTGATGAAGCACGGTGACAATATGTCCATACTTCTCAACGGGAAGCACACTCAAGATCTTCCTTGCAATATCCGATTGGCTCATTTTGGTGAGCCCAAGAGCATTGAGGTCCTCTACAAGAACATTCAAACGAGTGTACATGTCATTAGCACTTTCTTTGGGAAGCATCTCAAAAGAATTAATTTTCTTTAAGGCTATGTGATAGCGTTCCTCACGCTCACTCTTAGTTCCCTCATGGAGAGCACAAAGATTTTCCCACAATTCATGAGCGTTCTTTGCATTACGCACGCGATTGAAGATATCTTTGCCTAAGCCCCGGTAGAGTGCATTTTTGGCCTTTGCATTCCACCGGTCGTACTTCTCCTCGTCACCACTTAGGTTAGCGGGATCCCTTATGGGGGGAAGCCCTTCGGTTGCGGCTTTAAGGCACCCAACATTTATGGCTTCGAGGTATGCCTCCATACGAATTTTTCAATATGGAAAATCGTCTCCCTCAAAAGTGGGAGGTGGTCCTTCCCCATTAGACATCTTGCTCTAGGCGGTAAAGCCTAAAAGTAGAGCAACACGGCTCTGATACCAATTGAAAGGATCAAGATGCCCAAGAGGGGGGGTGAATTGGGTTTTTCTAAAAAATAAATGCAAGGAATAAATCCTACAAGCTGGAATTCACCCCTAGTGTCTACTTGTGTTCCTAGAGAGTCTACCGATACAAAGTTTTGCACCCTAGTTTCCAATCCTAGTCTAGCATGGCAAGTCTAGGAATGTAAACAAGCAATGTAAGTAAATACGAGAAAGTAAATGCTTGAATGTAAAGGGGCAAGGAACACAGCGATGTTTTTCCGAGGTATCGGAGAGTCGCCACTCCCCACTAGTCCTCGTTGGAGCACCCGCGCAAGGGTGTCGCTCCCCCTTGATCCGCGCAAGGATCAAGTGCTCTCTACGAGTTGATTCTTTGACACTCCGTCACGGTGAATCACTCACAACCGCTCACAAGATGAGTTGGGTCATCCACAAGCTCCGCCGGATGAACACCAAACTCCCAATCACCACCAAGCCGTCTAGGTGATGGCGATCACCAAGAGTAACAAGCTAGAACTCTCACTTGACCACTACGAGCCTAAATGAGAAAGTGGATGCACACTTGTTACTCTCTAATCGCTAGTGAGGAACTCTCAAGCTTTGATTCTCAAATCTCTATCCTCACTAGTGCTCTTGCACTACCTTGCACTCCAAAGGTGTTTATCAGCTGATCAAATGAGCAAGAGACCTTTAAAAGAGGTGGTGGGGATGTATTTATACACCCCACAGACGAAACGAACCGTTACCTGCTGACTCAGCAAAACTCGAGCTGACCGGACGCGCCGGTCGTACTGACCGGACGCGCCGGTCGCTCGTAACGGTCAAAAACCGAAAAACACCTAAATGACCGGACGCACCGGTCAGGGGTGACCGGACGCGTCCGATCGTGCGTGGAGCTTACTGTACTCGCACCGGACGCGCGACCGCGTCCGATCGGTGATGACCGGACGCGTCCGGTCGTCTCAGGACCTTACTGGACTATGACCGGACGCGCCGATCACACCCAGGTCGCGTCCGATCGGGTGTTTCCCTTAAGTGACACGTGTTGACTTCTGACCACCGCGTCCGGTCCTCGCGAGGACCGCGTCCGGTGCTCAGAGCTGAAAACCCCAGCCGCGGAACTGAACTGACCGGACGCGTCCGGTCATGCCGAGGACCGCGTCCGGTCACGTGAAAACGACCCGAAACTCTCCGAAAAGCGTTACAACTTCAACCAAGTTGCTCCCAACTGAACTTTGAGCTATTCTAGAGCTGCCTAGCGCCAAGTTTAACAAGTGTGCACCACACCTAAACATAGGACTCGCCTAGGTCAAGCTACCCGCTCATGCCCCCCTTTATAGTACGGCCAAAAGAGAAAAACGAAGATCCTAACGACTATTCCAAATGTCTCTCAACACTTCGACATCCGGAACTAACCGTCCTTAATCTTGACGTCACTCTTTTGAAAACCGAAACGATTTCCATCAGGGGGCATGAATACCATGGTGCCCAAAGCAGTTAAAACCTCCATGACCTAACTTACCAAAGTTTCTGCAAAACACACGTTAGTCATGGTAATAAAACGTTGTCATCAATTGCCGAAACCAAACCTCGGGGCCTAGATGCTTTCAGTACCACTTCATCAGAAGCTGCCTGGAGGAAGGGAGTGTCCGGGCCAACTACATCAACACCCAAGACCAGCTCGCCGACTTCCTGACCAAGTCTCTCGGGCGGGTCAAGTTTCAGGAACTTCGCGCCAGGATCGGGATGGCCCAGATACCTCACAAGGAGCCACACAAGACTTAGGGGGAGAGTGATGGATAAGTCTCTCTGGCTGGTGGTTGTAGGGCTGCTGCACACTGCAGCACATGCTGGTGGTTGTAGGGCTGCTGCACACTGCAGCACATGATCTTTGTGTCCAGCATCTTTTGACTGCTTTTAGGACAGCAGTTAGCATCTAGGACAGCATCTGCTTTTAGGACAGCAGTTGGCATCTAGGACAACATCTTAGACTAGCATCTTGGCATATGCTTGGCTGGCTAGCAGCCTATAAATATGTATCCCCAACCCCTTAGGTTGGCATGACATTGTACGAGTTTGTGTGAGAATTAAACCAGAAAATTGCCCCAACTCCTAGTGTCATCCTCTCTCGATGAAAGTAAGGATTCAGCTACTACCAAGAGTGCGAATCCAGCGACTAACATAGGCAAGGAACTTGTCATGTGGGCCTGACATACCCTAGGCGCCGGCGTGCCGAGCGCGCGCGCACGCCAGACACCCAGGCGGGACCAGCTATCGGTGGCTGAGAGGAAGGAGAGGATTAGTTGCTATTTCTATTCATTAGTTGCTATTTTTATTCCTAAATTATAGGAGCGCATGGCGCTGGTTGGTTTGGGCCTCAGGCCATTTATATTGTACTTGGTGAGAGCTGAAAGGAATTAAGCAAGATATTATCCCTAATCTCTCTCTCTCTCAACCAAACCAAGCCTGCGGCGGAGGGGAAAACCTCGCCGGAGAAGACGGATCGCGGCTACGAACTACGTAGCCGAGGTCCAGCTACCCAGGGACCCGAGGTCCTTGACAACCTGGTATCACGATCCCGGCGATCCTCATCATCCCGTTCCACCTCCCCATCAGCCGCCACCAGCCCACCACCACCAGTTCCAGCCGCCGCCGTATCACCCTCCCCCGCGTCCTCGTCGACTTTTTCGGCCACCGCCATGGGTGATGCCGATCAGATCAAAGCCCTCACCGACGCCATGAAGGAGCTGCAGGCCACCGTGGAGGCCAACGCCAAGGCCATCGCTTTCCTCACGGCCGAGCGTACGTCGTCGTCGGGCTCCAAGGCGCCGACCGGCGAGCATCATAATGATCGGCCGCCGAAATTCCAGAAAATGGATTTTCCGAAGTATGATGGTACGAAGGACCCCCTCATATTCATCAATCGCTGCGAATCGTATTTTCATCAGCAGAGAATCATGGAGGAAGAGAAAACTTGGATGGCTTCCTACAACCTCAACGACGAGGCGCAACTCTGGTATATGCATATGCAGGTGCAGACGGACGAGGGAACGCCGTCGTGGCGCCGTTTCACCGAACTGCTCAATCTTCGGTTCGGTCCCCCTCTCCGCTCTGCCCCGCTCTTCGAGCTCGCGGATTGCCGGCGCACGGGCACCGTTGCGGAGTACCAGGCGCGCTTCCAGGCGCTCCTTCCCCGGGCCGGCCATCTGGAGGAGGCACAGCGGGTCCAATTGTTCACGGGGGGACTTCTTCCTCCGCTCAGCCTGGATGTACAGGTTCACAACCCTCAGTCCCTTGCGGCGGCCATGAGCCTCGCTCGTCAGCTGGAGCTGAGGGAGCAGTACACGCTGACGACCGCATCGGCGGCGACTGCGCCCAAGGGAGCGGGTCGCGGCCTCCTATCCGCACCCCCGCAACGTCTGGCGCTGCCCGCGCCACCAGGACCCGACACCAAGCCAGTCGCGCCCACCGCTACTGTCGAGGGCCGGCCCGTCAAGCGCCTCACCCAGGCCGAGCAGGAGGAGCGTCGTCGCCTCGGCTTGTGCTTCAATTGCGACGAAAAGTACAGCCGCGGCCACAACAAGTTCTGCAAACACCTGTTCTTGCTGGACAGCATCCTGGACGACGACGCCGACGAGGCCGCCGGCGAGGACGAGCCGGTTCCGGAGGCGCCGGTGTTCTCCCTTCACGCGGTAGCCGGCGTTCCCAGTGGCAACACGCTGCTGCTCCGCGTCACTCTAGGTGTCGCCTCCCTCATCGCGCTCGTCGACACCGGGTCCAACCACAACTTCATTGGGGAGGCCGCGGCGTCGCGCACGGGTCTCCCCGTCCAGCCGCGCCCTCGCCTCACCGCCACGGTGGCCAACGGCGAGAAAGTCCCTTGCCCCGGAGTCCTCCGTCGCGCGGAAATCTCCATCAACGGCTTGGCATTCCACGTCGACTTGTTTGTGATGCCCCTGGCGGGGTATGATATGGTCCTTGACACCCAGTGGATGGCCACCTTGGGTCGCATTGCCTGGGACTTTTCGGCAGGGACCATGGCCTTCCAGCGGCTGGGCCGCACCGTCTGCTGGCGCGGGCTGGAGCAGATGGCCGACCAGGGCGCGCTTGGCCCCATGGCTGCGGGCCTGGACATGCGTTCGGCACCGGCTGCGGCGACCACGGCGCGCACGCCGCCCTCCAGTGCACCGGTCGAGGCGCGACCGCTGCTCGACGCCGTCCTGTCCTCCTTCGGCGACGTCTTTGAGGTGCCTCGCGGGCTGCCACCACAGCGTGGCCGCGACCACGCCATTCACCTCCTGCCGGGCGCCGCACCAGTGGCCGTCCGCCCGTACCGCTACCCGGTCGCCCACAAGGATGAATTGGAGCGGCAGTGCGCCGCTATGATGGAGCAAGGACTTATCCGCCGTAGCACGTCGGCGTTCTCCTCTCCAGTCCTCCTCGTCAAGAAAGCTGACGGGTCCTGGCGGTTCTGCGTCGACTACAGAGCCCTCAACGCCATCACCGTCAAGGACGCGTACCCGATCCCGGTGGTCGATGAACTGTTGGACGAACTGCACGGCGCCCGATTCTTTACCAAGCTGGACCTGCGCTCCGGCTACCACCAGGTCCGCATGCACCCCGACGACATTGCCAAAACTGCGTTCCGCACACATGACGGCCTCTACGAATTCCTTGTGATGCCGTTCGGATTGTGCAATGCCCCGGCGACGTTCCAGGCGCTCATGAACGACATTCTGCGTGTCTTCCTCCGCCGGTTCGTCCTTGTGTTTTTCGATGACATCCTCATTTACAGCTCCACATGGGCGGACCACTTGCGCCACCTTCGAGCCGTCCTCCTCGTCCTGCGACAGCACCGACTTTTCGTCAAGCGCTCTAAGTGCGCTTTCGGCGTCGACTCCATCTCCTACTTGGGGCACATCATCAGCGCGGCCGGCGTCGCCATGGATCCCGCCAAGGTGCAGGCGGTCTTGGACTGGCCGCAACCGCGTTCAGCGCGTGCAGTCCGAGACTTCCTTGGTCTGGCGGGCTACTACCGTAAATTCGTCCACGACTACGGCCTCATCGCCGCGCCCCTCACGGCGCTCACCAAGAAAGACGGGTTTAGCTGGTCTGCGGAGACCGCCGCTGCGTTCCAAGCTCTCAAGCAGGCCGTCACCACCGCCCCCGTCCTCGCCCTCCCGGACTTCGACAAGCCGTTCATCGTCGAGTGCGACGCCTCCACGTACGGGTTCGGCGCCGTTCTCCTGCAGGACAAGCACCCGCTGGCTTTCTTCAGCCGGCCTGTGGCACCTCGCCATCGCGCCCTCGCCGCCTACGAGCGGGAGTTGATCGGCCTCGTCCTCGCCATTCGCCATTGGAGGCCGTACCTTTGGGGGCGCCGCTTTGTGGTGCGCACTGACCACTTCATCCTCAAGTACCTGCTCGACCAACGCCTGGCAACCATTCCGCAACACCACTGGGTGGGCAAGCTTCTCGGTTTCGACTTCTCCGTCGAATACAAGCCGGGCGTCTCCAACACGGTGGCCGACGCTCTCTCCCGCCGCGACACCGAGGACAGTGCGGTGTTGGCTGTCTCCGCTCCCCGCTTCGACTACATCAGCCGCCTGCGTCAAGCCCAGTTCACGGACTCCGCGCTCATGGCCATCCGTGATGCGATCCTGGCGGGCTCACGGGGCGCGCCGTGGGGACTGTGTGACGGCTTGGTCACATTCGGCTCGAGGATCTACATCCCGCCGTCCTCCCCGCTCCTATAGGAGGTGCTCACTGCCGTACACGAGGACGGCCATGAGGGTGTGCAGCGCACGATGCATCGGCTTCGTCGCGATTTTCACTTTCCCAACATGCGTCGCCTAGTGCAGGACTTCATCAGTGCCTGTGACACGTGCCAGCGGTACAAGTCCGAGCATCTCCATCCTGCCGGACTCCTCTTGCCACTGCCGGTGCCCACGGCAATCTGGAGCGACCTCGGCTTGGACTTCGTGGAAGCCCTGCCCCGTGTAGGAGGGAAGTCGGTGATCCTGACGGTGGTGGATCGCTTCAGCAAATATTGTCATTTCATCCCGTTAGCTCTGTTAGTCGTTGGATTTGCACTCTTGGTAGTAACTGAATCCTTACTCTCATCGAGAGAGGATGACACTAGGAGTTTGGGCAATTTTCTGGTTTATTTCTCACACAAACTCAAACAATGCCATACCAACCTGAGGGGTTGGGGTTACATATTTATAGGCTGCTAGCCAGCCAAGCATATGCCAATATGCTAGTCTAAGATGCTAGTCTAAGATGCTAAAGTGCTGTCCTAGCTAAGATGCTGTCCTCTAGTCTAAGATGCTGTCCTCTAGTCTAAGATGCTGTCCTAAAAACAGAAAAACAGCCACAAGGACCATGTGAGCAGCACAGCCCCACAAAGACCAACCACACATGAGACTTATCCATCATTCTCCCCCTAAGTCTTGTGCGTCGTTTTGTGGGAGAGTTGAACCATCCCGGTCCTGGAGCAGAGCTCAAGGAACTTGATCCTCCCAAGGGGCTTGGTGAGCAGGTCCGCAAGCTGGTCCTTGGTGTTGATGTAGCTCGCCTTGATGCTTCCTTCCTCCAAACAGCCTCGGATGAAGTGGTACCTCACCCGGATGTGCTTGCTGCGTTCGTGGAACACGGGGTTCTTTGCTAGGGCCAGGGCGGACTTGCTGTCCACCCTGAGCTCCACCGCTCTAGTGTCTCTGCCAAGGAGATCACCAAGCAGTCGAGCGAGCCAGAGCGCCTGAGTCGAAGCGGTGGAGGCCGCTATGTACTCGGCCTCGCAGCTAGACAGGGCCACCACCTCCTGCTTGACCGACTGCCAGCTAACGAGGCACTTGCCGAGGAAGAGGATCCCGCTCGTGCTCTTGCTGGTGTCGATGTCGCCGGCGTGGTCGCTGTCGCTGTACCCGACGAAGTGTGCCGCCCCAGGGCACCTCGGGTAGTAGAGGCCGTGGTCGAGAGTCCCCGCAACGTAGCGGATGATCCTCTTCACAGCCTGCTGGTGCTCCGTCATCGGTCGCTGCATGAACCGACTAACGTAGCCGACGGAGAATGCCAAGTCCGGCCGTGTGTGGGCGAGGTAGCGAAGGCTCCCCACAAGACGCCGGTACTGCGTAGCGTCCACCTCCTCCGTCGTGCTGTCGCGGCTCAGCTTCAGCCTCTCCTCCATCGGAGTGAGGACTGGGTTGCAGTCGGTGAGCCCCGCTAGCTCAACGATGCGCTTGGCGTAGGCGGTCTGTCGAAGCGTGATCCCGGAGTCATCCTGGTGCACCTCGATCCCCAGGTAGAAGGAGAGAGACCCCAGATCACTCATCTGGAAGGTGGCCTTCATCTCTTCCTTGAATGCCGCCACCTCCGCATCCTTGGTGCCGGTGATCACCAAGTCGTCGACGTAGACGCCTACCAGCAGGGCCTTTCCTCCGCTGCCCCGCCGGTAGATGGCCGCCTCGTGTGGGCTTTGCTCGAAGCCCATCCCCTTCAGCGTGGAATCCAGCTTGGCATTCCACGCCCTTGGTGCCTGCCGCAAGCCATAGAGGGCCTTGCGCAGGCGGAGCACCTTGCCCTCCTTGCCGGGAATCGCAAATCCCGGCGGCTGATGCACGTAGACCTCCTCCTTCAAGTCGCCGTTAAGGAACGCCGACTTGACATCCATGTGATGGACACGCCTGCCCTCCTGGGCAGCTAGCGCAAGGAGGAGTCGCACGGACTCCATCCGTGCAACGGGCGCGAAGGCGTCGTCGAAGTCGATTCCTTCTTGCTGGACGAAGCCGCGCGCCACCAGACGCGCCTTGTGCTTGATCACCTCTCCGGTCTCGTCCTTCTTGAGCTTGAAGACCCACTTGAGAGAGATGGCGTGGTGGCCGGCTGGAAGATCGGCCAGCTCCCACGTCTTGTTCCGCTCGACGGCGTCCATCTCCATCTGCATCGCGGCACGCCATGCCGCGTCCCTCTCCGCCTCGGCGAAGGAACGAGGCTCGCCATCGTCCTGTGCGAGGTGCAGCTCCGCCTCAAAGTCGTGTTGTGCCAGTCCAGGGACCGGCTGCTCGCCGAGGAGGTTGTCCACGGTACGGTAGCGCAGAGGCTCGCCGCCGTGGTAGGCGTCGATGCGATCCTCGTCGTTGGACAGCGGAGTTGCGAATTCCACTGTGCGCTGCTCGTCGTGGGCCGAAGCTGCCGGTGCCGAACCTGAAGAGGTAGGGTCCGGTGTAGGAGAGCGAGGCGTGGCCGGCGGTGTTGGTGGTGGACTCGCCGGAGCCTGTGGACTTGCCGGAGCTGGTGGTGGCGGTGGTGAAGGACTCGCCGGAGGTGGTGGCGAACAAGGTGGTGGGGTAGGCGAGCTCGGTGAGGACGAGCTGCTAGCTCCCCCCGCCTCCTTGAAGTGGACGTAGTCGACGACGAAATCGCTGGTCGTCGGAGTCGAGTCGTCATCCACCATCTTGCCCCACGTCCAACTTCGCCCCTCGTCGAACGCGACGTCACGCGTGATGCGCACGCGCCGTGTCGCAGGGTCGAGGACGCGGTAGGCCTTGGCGCCCTCCGCGTAGCCGATGAAGACCCCTGGCGTGCTCCGGTCGTCGAGCTTGCCGACGTGGTTGAGCTCCTTGACGAAGGCCAGGCAGCCGAAGACGCGAAGGTGGCTCACCGCGGGCTTGCGCCCGTGCCAGGCCTCGTATGGCGTCTTGCCGTCGAGGGCCTTGGTGGGGGAGCGGTTGAGCAAGTGAACGGCAGTCATCACCGCCTCACCCCAGTAGATCGCCGGCATCCCTCTCTGCTTGAGGGCACGGGCGGTGGCCACCACCGTCTGGTTGCGGCGCTCGACGACGCCGTTCTGCTGCGGAGTGTACGGCGCGGAGAAGTGGCGGTGGATCCCCTCATCGGCGCAGTACGCCGCGAACTCGGCCGCCGTGAACTCGCCGCCGTTGTCCGTGCGTAGGACTCGAAGCTTGCGGCCGCACTCCGCCTCCGCAGCAGCTTGAAGACGCTTGATGGCGTCCGCCGCGGCTGCCTTGGCGTCGAGCAGGACAGCCCACATGTAGCGGGACATGTCGTCGACGAGGAGGAGGAAGTAGCGCCGGCCTCCAGGTGTAGCCGGTGTCACGGGGCCACAGAGGTCACCGTGTACGAGCTCCAGCTTCTCCTTGGCGCGGAAGCTTGCCTGGCGAGGGAAAGGGAGCCGCCGCAGCTTGGTGAGGACGCAGGTGTCGCAGAACTGCTCCACGTGGTCGACGTGCGGCATGCCCCGCACCATGTCCTTGCTGCCGAGCTGCCTTAGGGCCTCAAAGTTGAGGTGCCCAAAGCGCTCGTGCCACCTCCAAGCGTCGTCGTCGCGGCGGGCTGCAAGACAAAGAGGTTGCGCCACCTGTGCGTGAAGGACGTAGAGGCGGTTGCTCCTGTTGACCTTGATCAGGAGCCGGTGTCGATGATCCCAGATGCGCAGCACCCCGTGCTCGATCTCCACGCGCGACCCGCTCTCATCCAGCTGTCCCAAGCTGATGATGGAGTTCCTCAACGCGGGGATGTAGTAGACACCGGTGAGCAGCCTGTGCTCGCCAGTCTTGGCGACGAAGACGACAGAGCCGACGCCCTTGATCTCCACAGCGGAGGCGTCGCCGAACTTGACGGTGCCTCGAACGCTTGGGTCGAGCTCGGTGAAGAACTCCCGCCGCCCGGTCATGTGGTGGGTGGCGCCGGTGTCAAGGCACCACCCGTCGGCCTTGTCGTTGCCGGAGCTGTCGTCGAGGAGGGCGTGTGCTTTTGGCTCGTCAAGGTGGAGGAGAGCCGTTGCGGCCGGTGCCGCTGGAGGTAGTTCGATGCTCGCATGAGCAATGAACAGAGCCGGCTGCTCCTCCTCCTCCGCCTGCGCGACGTGGGCCTGGCCGCGTCGTGGCTGTCGACAATCCTTGGCCCAATGACCAAGCTTGCCGCAGTTGTAGCAAGGGTCGCCTCGTGCTGGCTTTTGCTTGCCAGCGGCGCCGCCCTGGGCGCCTCCACGATCATCACCCTCGGCACGTCCTCGCGCCCCTGCCTGGGCGTCTTTGCGCGGCTTGCCACGCTTGCGGCTGCCTGTCGTGGAAGAAGGCTCCCCCTTCTTCCTGTCACCTTGGCCGGCAGCCCACTGCTCCCGAGTGAGGAGGAGCTTCCCGTCAATGGTGACGGGTCCCGAGAGGCGCTGTGGCTCATCGCTGTCAACGACCTTGAGGCGGCCCAACGCCTCCTCGATCGTCATCGTGGAGAGGTCCAGCAGAGACTCGATTGAGCGAGCCATCTGCTTGTACTTCTCGGGGACGCAGCGGAAGAGCTTCTCAACAGCTCTCTCCTCGCCGTAGGTGTCGTCGCCGAACTGCACCAACTTCTGCAACAGAGTGTTGAGACGGAGAGCAAAGTCATCAACGTCCTCACCTGGCTTGAAGGCCAGGTTCTCCCACTCCTTGCGAAGTGCTTGCAGTGTGGACTTGCGGGCGCGGTCGCTGCCGATGCGTGCTGCAGCGATGGCGTCCCAAGCCTCCTTGGCAGTCCGCTTGCTGGTAAGCGAAAACTGCATCTCGGGCGGGACTGCAGCAATGAGAGCATCCAGCGCCCGTCGATCTTGGTCGTAGTCGACGTCGCCGTACCGGACTGCATCCCACATATGCCGCACCTGGAGCTTCACCCTCATCACCGCAGCCCACTCAACATAGTTGGTCTTGGTGAGGGTAGGCCACCCGCCGCCGGGGCCGACGTCCCTGACGACAGCCTGGTACTCGTGGTGACCACGGTACCGAACCGGGGAGAGAGAGTCGCGCTGCCTGTGAAGGCCGCGCTCTCCGTCGACCCGTCCGCCGCCGCCATGCGCGCCTCCTCCAGGAGCGCCACCGCCGTGCGCGCCTCCTTCAGGAGCGCCGCCGGCGTGTCTGCGCCTGTCTGGGCTGCCGCCGCGCTCGTGGACGTGCACGGCTGCCCACTGCGCCGCTCGCCCTCGCGATGCCTCCCTCTCCAGCAGCTCGAGGTCCGCGTCGGCGCTATCATCAGCAGCGATGGAGCTGCTGTTGCTGCCGCGTAGAACCTCGACCTCTGCTGCTGCTGCACGCGCTGCATCCGCCGCCGCCGCTGCTTCCACCTCCGCTCTAGCTGCTGCTAGCTCCGCTGCTGCCAGCCTCGATGCCCTTGCCGCTGCTGCAGCGGCGTCTGCTGCCGCTCGCTCGCGCTTCTCTGCCGCGGCGAGGTCGGCCTCCTGCCGACGCCGCGCGCTCGAGGCGACCGAGCCCTGAGACTGGCCTGCGGACATGGCGCGCTATCGAGGGGACTGCTGTGTGGAGAGCAGGGGCAGCCGGAGCTGCTGCTGCTACCGGCTGCGGTTGGGGCTGCTGCGAGGCCGGGGAAGGAGAAGAGCAGGAGATGCTCAGGCTACAGGATAGTACGGCTCCGATACCACTTGTTAGTCGTTGGATTCGCACTCTTGGTAGTAGCTGATTCCTTACTCTCATCGAGAGAGGATGACACTAGGAGTTGGGGCAATTTTCTGGTTTATTTCTCACACAAACTCAAACAATGTCATACCAACCTGAGGGGTTGGGGTTACATATTTATAGGCTGCTAGCCAGCCAAGCATATGCCAATATGCTAGTCTAAGATGCTAGTCTAGGATGCTAAAGTGCTGTCCTAGCTAAGATGCTGTCCTCTAGTCTAAGATGCTGTCCTAAAAACAGAAAAACAGCCACAAGGACCATGTGAGCAGCACAGCCCCACAAAGACCAACCACACATGAGACTTATCCATCAAGCTCACCCCTACACTGCAGAATCCGTCGCGCAGGCGTTCTTCAAGGAGATTGTGCGCCTCCATGGTGTTCCCCAGTCCTTGGTCTCCGACCGGGATGTCGTCTTCACCTCAACATTCTGGAAGGAACTAATGAGGCTCCTGGGCACCAAGTTGCACATGACGACTGCCTTCCACCCGCAGTCTGATGGCCAAACCGAGGCGGCTAATCGTGTCATCGTCATGTACCTTCGTTGCTTCACCGGCGATCGTCCCCGCCAATGGATCCGCTGGCTCCCGTGGGCGGAGTACGTCTACAACACCGCCTACCAGACGTCGTTGCGGGACACGCCCTTTAGGGTGGTCTACGGCCGCGACCCTCCTACTATCCGGTCTTATGAACCGGGTGAGACCCGTGTGGCGGCCGTCGCACGAGTTCTTGGCCGATGTTCGCTACCGCCTGGAGCAAGCGCAGGCCGTCCACAAGAAGTACTACGACAAGCTGCACCGTCCAGTCGCTTATGCAGTCGGCGACCTTGTGCTTCTTCGACTCCGTCACCGCGCACCAGCCTCCCTGCCTCAGGTCAGCAAAGGCAAACTGAAGCCCCGCTTCTATGGGCCGTACCGCGTCGCCGAGATCATCAACCCCGTCGCGGTCCGTCTCGAGCTGCCCCCGCGGGCCAAGCTGCATGATGTGTTCCATGTGGGTCTCCTCAAGAAATTCGTCGGGCCAGTGCCGGCTGCTCCACCTGCCTTGCCGGACATCCACCATGGCGCCGTGCAACCTGAACCAGAGCTCGTCGTGCGCTCACGCCTCGCCCGCGGCGTTCACCAAGTGCTAGTCCAGTGGAAAGGAGAACCAGCGGCTTCATCAACTTGGGAGGACATCGGCTCCTTTCGCGAGCGGTACCCGGCGTTCCAGCTCGAGGACGATCTGGCTCTCGAGGGGCGGAGAGATGTCATGTGGGGCCTGACATACTCTAGGCGCCGACGTGCCAGGGACGTGCGGCGAGCGGCCGAACGCGCAGAGCGCGCGCGCACGCCAGACACCCAGGCGGGACCAGCTATCAGTGGCTGAGAGGAAGGAGAGGATTAGTTGCTATTTCTATTCATTAGTTGCTATTTTTATTCCTAAATTATAGGAGCGCATGGCGCTGGTTGGTTTGGGCCTCAGGCCATTTATATTGTACTTGGTGACAGCTGAAAGGAATTAAGCAAGATATTATCCCTAATCTCTCTCTCTCTCTCAACCAGACCAAGCCTGCGGCGGAGGGGAAAACCTCGCCGGAGAAGACGGATCGCGGCTACGAACTACGTAGCCGAGGTCCAGCTACCCAGGGACCCGAGGTCCTTGACAGAACTCCATCGTTCGTTATTTCTTCTATATAAACCAAACCCTAGGACATCGTTGTGGCTACATAGGCATGTCCCTTGCACCCCCTTGCACCCTCATAATCAGTATATATTCTTTTGTGGGATATCACACTTACATGGTAACAGGCTGGTCGATCCTCGACCACATGCTTTGGTCAAAACCCTAGGTGCCGCTTGCCATTGTCCTATAATGCCTAAAAAGTATTCAAGAATCAACTTAATAAAAAAAATCTTTCTTGTTAGATGGTTTAAGGATCCCATAATCCCATTCTTGATAAATTGTCCTAGTTCATTTGACTTTCCCCAGTATTGATTTTACTGCACTTATTCAGCTGAACATGTAGTGCATAAGGAAATGCACTAGTAGTGCGGTGGTTGGTTATGAGTAGTGGTACCAGCGAGTCGGGTTTCAAATCCAGGATTTCACAAAAAAAAAGTCCCCTCGCTGTGCCTCCCCATGAAAAATAGTGGCAGTGTGCTGGCCCAGGTTACAGTGCGGTATTATAGCGTGAGGCCAGGGTTCATTGGTTTTCTCGAGCTGGTTTTGCTGAGGTTTCTTCTTAGTGCAATGCTGTGGGGCAGCCTTTCCCCCACCGGTTGAATACTTTAACATGTAGTACATGACGATGAACTTGTAATTTACAGATCATAGGCAGCACTGTCAATCTATAAAGTGTCAAATGACTACATATTGCACAGTTAGTAGAGCATGGTTTTCTTGTAAAAAAATTGGAGCAGATTTTTACAACTACCTGTTGGATGATTTCTGGAAACCTTGTTAAGATTTCTCATAAAAATTAAGAGCTCCATTAATCGGTGATTCATGAGTATGGTTTTGTCAATATGGTTTGGTATCATTGGTAGCTATCCAAAATGTTGTCAGGACTGTTTGCTTTTTTATTTATTAGACTAATTTGTCTATGCTGTTGCAAGAACTTTGGTATGTGGCGTGATGACATACATGATTTTCATTTTCAGAACAGTCAGCTCTGTCTTGAATTGTTGTGTTGGTTTCTCTTCCATGGACCACAGCTACATTTTTCCCCCCATAAAGGCCATGTTAACTGAAGTGTATATGTTTGTTCTTTTAATGTGCAGAGTTGAGAAAATGGGGCGTGGATTTGGCATGCGCGTCCCAAGATTCATCCAGTGACAGGTCAACTTGGCACAACTAAACTTCTGAACCTCAAAGGCAAATCGATGGAGATAATTCAGATCTACTGTAGGTTACTTCAATTGTGAAGCTAGTTTCATGTATCTTTCTTTTTCCTAATTATATTCCGATTAACATGAGGCCTGGTTCAGTCAAATTGAGGTTTTGTTGTAATTTTCTGATGCATTTGTTTTTACTGAAAATTTTCCATGTTATGCAAGAACAATTTGAAGCATTTACCTAATTGAATCGTATGAATTGTATCAAATTAGCTAAAAGGGAAGTAATAACTAAGTTATCCCATGTTGAATTAGTTAGGTCATGATTATTCTTTACAAGAATTATATCCTTGATACCTGTAGAAATAAAGAACTGGTCAAGGATTCTGAATAGCTATTGCCAATAAAATTCAGGGATGGCCCTAGAAACAAGAGCAAAAGCTTCTATGTATTTTCATATTACTATTCTCCATTTGCCACACAAGTAGCCAACATAAACGTAAGGATTAAGAGGTGTTTCAACTACCCAATCCTCGACTAAACATCAACAAGACAGACAATAAAAGGCAGGCAAAATTCAACTACCAGTCAACCTCCTCTCAAGTCTAGTCGTCTCAACCCATGACTGGTGAGGAAACTTGGGTGCCACTAAATCTAAACAGTGCAACCAGATTCACAACTCTATTACAGTTGAAACTCCTTGAGCCAGCTCTCCAGCCCGCGACCTGGGTTCAATCTCTGGCATTGGCACCGGGAGGCCCCTCGTTGGCCTTCCTTCTAAAAAAAGAAAAAAATACAGTTGAAAAGGAAACCGACCCAAGAGGGGAAGGGGGTGAATTGTCTTTCTTAAAAACTACTCCATCCATTTCAAACTATAAGACGTTTTATCTTTTCTAGATACATAGTTTTTGATATGTACTTAGATATACACTATATATATATATATATATATATATATATATATATATATATATATTAAAGACAATATACGTAGAAAAAACAAAACGTTTTATAATTTGGAATGGAGTAACACATAAGGTTCTCTTAAACTTCACTGGAAAAGTCATAAGCTAACTAGCATGACATGTACCTATAGTTTTCTAGTGTGTTCTAACCTACCCAACCCATAAGACTTTTGCAACAAGTCCATCCTACCAACTAGCCTATGCTATCAGGAAAGGTAAAGGTCAAACAAATTCAAGCACGATGCAAAATATTAAATGAGGCAAGTAAAAAGCAAGTTAAGAGACAATAACTATGGGAGACAAGGATGATGTATCATGTGGTACTGGTTGCCACAACATAACTCCTAGTTCATGTTGGAGCTTGATAAAGGATATGCTTCGGTCACTAAGCCCTTCCCCAGTCATAGTGTTGAGCTCGGCACCAAGGCTTACATAACCAAGGTGAGTGTCGCAAGCCACTGCACACTCACCACCACAACCTGACTCTATTGGTCATCATAGCCCGGAGCACTAGCGGCCACGTCGTCCTTAGTCTAGCGAGGAACATCCAGAGGGGATGATGAGTTTCCTCCTCTTGGTTCGGCTCGGGATTGTAGAGGTGCAGATCTTCGAGCTAGTCGGCAATGAAGTCCAAGATACTAAAAGTGATATTGTTGCCTGGAGCGAAAGTGACGACATCGTGTGGTTGATGAAGTGCAACTAATCCGTATAGATGAATCTACGCACGAAGCCCCCTACCTGGCACGCCAATTGTTGATGGATTTTGCATCCGACTAGTGATCAGTGTATCAAGCGTAGCGAATAGCCCCCTGCTTGGCGTGGCAACTATCGATGGATTTTGTGTCTGACTAGTGATCAACATATTAGGAGTAGCGAATCAAAGGGGTGGGATATACGAGATAAGAATTTATACTAGTTCAAGTACAGAGTACCCAACGGCCAATGGAGAATAGCTTCCTTATGCGTCGTGCGCTCAGAGTGAGGGTGCTCGTTGTTCAGCATGAATGGCTAAGAACCGGATTGTCGATCAGGGGGACCCTATGCCTCCTTATATAGATTGGAGGTAGGGTTTACAACGGAAAGACTTGATTGGATTGTCTTGTTTAATTTCCTAGTTTTTTTTACAAGGAAGATTGAACGGATCTCATCAGATCTTTACAGACCATGGCTTGTCCACTAAGTAGCTTGGGTATCCCTTTCGGTTGGGCCTCTGAATAGTCAGCTCATCCCACCCTACCTTAGTTGTGTGATTTTCCTTAGGGTGAGGATACTCAGGGACTATATAGTTGACATGTCTTTTTAAGAGGCTCACCTCTTGAAGAAAAAGCCTTTGCCTCATTGCGGCCCGAGTATCATGTGGAATATATATTTGTCGTCCTGTGGTTTTAATCAGTGCCCTCTCTACCCATGTCATTTCTTAGCCGATGGCATCTCCTTATCCATCTTCTCTCTCACACGTTCCTCCGCCCCCATCAACCTAGGCCCCTTCCGATGTCGCACGGGCTTCTGGGCTCCTACTGGCAGCTCATATGACCCTCGCGCCCTTACTAGCAGTGGCTTGTGGTCTGGCACCCTCTCCCGGAATAGTGGCACATCTCGGTGGACCACGCACTTGTGTCGGTGCCGACTTCTGCAGCAACCTTGAGCCTCCTTTCAGCTCTCCACTCGTGTTGAGGTTAGTTCAGATAAGATCTTGTGTTCGTGTGTGCGCACAGATCTCGTGTTCGTGTGTGGAGATCTGTCGTCTCGATCGAGGAAGGCACACGGACAAGCAAGGTGCAGATGATCCTTGTCGTATTTCTCCACGGCGTTGAGGGCATGACAGCTACGGTGGCTTTTTTTTTTTTTGTTTTTAGTCAATTTTTAGAGCCGGATGTTATAAGACACTCGTCTTCGAAATTTTATTTCCACATATGGAAAACAATGCCGCATATAGAATATCCGATTAACGGAGAGCATGTGTAAATTACCTTTTTAGTAGTGGAAATTGAAGTTGTAGCAAAGAGAAATAATGTTGAACTAGTATATCCTCATTCCACCCGTGCACGAGAATGCTAGCCAAGAGCGCATTCTACTTGCACACCAATCACCATACTCGAGATGAACACAGAATGAGACAGCTCGCCTCTGGTTAGCATGCCTCGCTCTCCATGGTAGTCTTTGTATATCAAAGCCGATACGTACCTCTCCTCTTACAACAGCATCTGTTCCCGGAGCTATGTTTTCGGAGATGGAACCCTGCTAAACAGGCCGTATAACCACATCCACAGGCCACAGCACGGACGATGCCTTGCGCACTTATGTTGACCATGTGCAAGTATTACGAATCTTTTTTTAGCGCAAGTATTACGATTTTTTAATAATCACAGTTATTATTACTAATTAATTTAATTTCTGATCAACAGTGTAAACTTCATTGTTGGCGATTCCTGTATGTAACGTAAGCGTTGACCCCCGACCTGCTGATTTTAAAACCTCCCAATATATCTCTAATTTTTTTGACTGATGACTAACTTTAGGACTTACTAATTATTTTATTATATGAGCAAAATTCCTCTCCACGAGAAGATGCCAGTTGCTAGAATCATCTCCAAGAGCAAACCCGGCCCCGACACCTAGAGAAAAACACCAAAATTCAAACTTTTATATATAGTCAAAATGAAGGGTTTAAGGAGAAAAAACATCCTCTACCAATCTCTTAATTCAATTTCTATATTTAGTTATTAGTGGTATCTATACTATAAAGGAGCGAAGCAATTAGAAAATATCTGTTACCTAAAAACTTTCTACTCACCTAAGATCTCCTCCGTTAAATGTGCTTTGATTTTGTATCAAGGTGGACCCAAAAACAAAAAGGACGATACTTGCGTGACGAAACACGCTTGCTGTTGTCAATCTCCCACCGCTCGGTAATTTTTTTTTACGCGCTCGCCGCTTACCCACCCACGTACCCGCGCCTCCCTTCGTTTTCTCCGTTGCGAACCATCGCGTCACTCCGCCTCCGTGTTCGCTGGTGGCGGTGCCCGCGGCTGGCTTGGACGTCCCGCGCTGCCGTGAGACCCATAACCGCTGCGGCCTTATGGAAGTTCCCCGCACGAAGGCCTTGTCGACGTGCTGGCGATCAGGGACGAGGCGGGCGTGGCCGTCGCGGAGCGCGAAGGAGCCGCGGCACTCGTCAGCCTCGAAGGCAGCGGAGGCCGCGGAGAGGAACGCCACGCCGGGGACGGTCTCCCACATCGCGTGGCGCGCCGCCGAGCCGTCGCCGTCGCCTACGCCTGGAGGAGGAGAAACCCTGGACAGCGAGACGTCGCTGCCGCGGGACAGGTCCTAGCGGAGGCCAACGAGAAGTGCTCGCTCGAGGAGGACCGAGAAGTGCTCGCCGGCGCCGCTGGTGGAGATCGCGTGCGTGCGCAGCTCTTCGCGGCCAAGCAGGCATACCACGACCGTTTCAAGTGCGACTTCGCTGGTGGCCGGCGAGGTCGAAGAAGCAAGTGGAGTCTGTGTTCTTGAACGACGGTGACGCTGCCCGCGGCTTTTCTAGGCGAAGGCGAAGGCCTAAGAGCGTTGGCAGAACGCGCGATCGCGTCCTTCAGATCCGTGGTGCACGGCGTCGACTTCTGCAGTAAGGTCAGTCGACGCCGATTCCTTTCCATATGGTTGGATCTGCTAATGTTTCGAATTCATTGTATCTCTGGTTCCGCCCGCGCTGCACGCGTTCGCCGTCCGCTCCTCCGCCATGTCGTCCGTGTTCATCTCCACGGCGCTCGCTGGTGGCCGGCCGCCTTGATTGTTGGTTACGTTGCGTGATGGCAGTGATTTGGAGTTTTGGACGACAGAGATACCAAGGCCGCACCGCGTTCTTCACAGAAAGCATCCGGTCAGCCTTAATCTGATAGGTAGTTCCTGATCTTCCGCGTGTACTACTCTCTTCTCTGCACGACCGCACATATGAATTCATATATAGGTGCACATGTGAATTCATATAGGCAGCATAGCTTTATGAAAATCCAAGAACTCGTTTGTGGTTATTTTTCTCGTGTTTCTTTTGTCCCTGAAAGAAGAATCTGAAACTGTCCAATTTCTACTTTCTACTTCCTTTCTTTGTGTTGCCCTAAAAGAAAAGCTCCGATCCTATGCAAAACTTTGTCTGAGTATCGCAATGTTACTGATAACCTGATGCATTGAACTGAACCCCAATTGTTTCTTGCTCTACTTTTTTTTCTTCTCTTTTTAGAAAGATCGTTTCTTGCTCTGTTTCTCGGCGGCGGTTGTTTGCTGCAGGAGCAGCGGCTGCAGGCTGGCATTGGCCGGCGGCGTGACGGGTGGGCCTACAGGGCGTTGGCGCAGTGGGCGGCTACGACGGTTGCGTGCCTCGATCTGATCTGATCTGTTTCTATTGCTATGCACTAACGAGTGCATCTAATCTCAATTCACAAACAACTAATGATGTCAAACCAAGTTGTTGGGATGCATACAAACTGTCATTTATTTTTTTATTCAGGCCAATAGCATGTTTTTAGAATTTTAGGGATTAGCCCGGGCTTAATCAGCCAAGATATATGTTTATGATGTTCATCATAGATCTAAAAGAGGCAAGAAAATATCTGGTTAATACATGTAGCTATCAAATCACTTGCAGGGTAAACAAATCAGTTCCAATTATAGATATTAGCACGTATCAGGACAAAGTTCATGAACTGTTTTCTTATGTACTGTTATTACTATTGTGGTGCCACCATGAACCAAATTAGAAGCACATATTGGTAAAGAGTTAAGTGATCATAAGCATGCTAGAATATATATTCAGCAATCTACACAAATTTAACAAGATATTACTGGATATCTATGTTCATGTTCTATCTATCAGCCACAATGCATCTGCAACCCTTTACTTCGTCCGAAAGATTATAAAAAAGGAACAGCTCTATAATGTCCTACTGGATTACTGGATATATATTTGACTAATGTTTTGACAAGGTTCAGGCTCAAAGGAAAAAAAATCAACTCTCAAACTCACAGTCTCATATGACTAATAAACACCAAAATGCACTGCTTTACAGACCCATTTGTTTAAGATCTAGCCACTTCCCATTCTTAACCATGTCTTCAAAGGAGATTGTACGTATTTAGTAGATTGGAATCTATCTGCCCCTTTTAGGAGTGACATTCCTAACTGTTGTTGCAGGTTAATTTGTTACTATAATAATCATATTTTTTTCAATTAGTGTTGACTAAGAATAGTTTGACTACTGATATTATCGTAGGTTTGGCTTACAACATTTGAATGAGAAGCATCATCTGAAAAAGGGTACCACTGAAGTATTTGCTCTGTAATTTTCTTACTTGTTCTCCTCTTCTTTGTTTCTTGAGTTTTGTTCTGGATTGCTATTGCTCTTTCCCTTTTGTTTAATAAAATAAAATCCATGTAGGGGCTCCGACCCCTCCAGTTTCATAAAAAAGTATTTGCTCTATAACTCTTTTTGTATGGTGTAGTTGTTCTTTGTGAATGGAGTATATACAGTCCTTTGTTTGTTGCAGATTAAACATAATGATGAATGGAGCCTGGAATGAGCATTCATCTTTCTGTAGAAAGCATTATGAGATCATTCTGACTGCCACGCTGCATGAGATTGAGTACATGAGGAGGCTTGTCATCCACTAGGTAATTTTTCTTTGTAGGTTGTATTGCTAATTGCCATGTCGATCTATAGAGTATAGTCAATAGCCTACATGACTCCTGCATTAATAGAGAAAATTTTGTTTTCTGTCGATAATTGGCCTCTGTATGCCATTATTCTCCAACTTGGACATATGGTATTTTGAAATAAAAAAATGAAAAGGTTAGTCTGTTTGGATATTAAACTCAAAAGACTATTAATGATATGTTAAGCTTGTATGTTCATAAAGGTGTCAGCTTTTATCATTTTAGTGTTTCAGATTTTATTGCTTTCGTTTTACATGATTCAGATTCAATGCAATAAGGAAAAGCTTTTCAATCACATGACTTGGCTATACTGGCGCTTAACAAGCCCTCCAAAGAGCCCATGAAAGGACATTTGCCAGTGCATAGCAGCATGGATGTGCTTGCAGCGACATCACTGTTATTATGGAAATGAAAAGGGTCCAAAATTGGTGAGCTCAAATGAGTTTGTGAGATTAGGTCCATTGACTGGACAGAGAAAGCAACATTATGGTTTTGATTGGCAGAACAAAAGAAAGCGGCTGCACATGGTGGCCGCTTTTATGGAGCTATAGCATTTGAGCAGCTATGGCTGCTAATCCTGCTCACTTTGCAACTATAGGGTGTATGATTTTACCTTCTGCTGATAGATTTGTGTATGCAAAGTTAGTGCTAGATAACCTCAAGGCCCCAGTTGGGTATGCTCTGGCTTATTCGCCATAGTCGTTTAATGACATGTATTAGCAGTGCCAAAGGATGCTAGTCCGGTTGGTCTAGCACTCCGGCGGCACCCTCCAGATCCTGAGTTCGACTCCCAGTGGGAGCGAATTTCAGGCTGGGGGTAAAAAAAATCCCCTCGCCGGTCCCGTGTGCCAAAGCACTGGTTAAGAGACGGCCCACGTCGACCTGTGGACCGTGTATGGCCTAGGCGGCGTCTCACGGGTTACGTTTCCCAGTGTCAGGACGGGGCCGGGGTTCGGGGGTTTTCTCGGCCTGCGTGAGAAGGTCTCCTTCTTAGTGCTAATGCCCTGGGGGCGGCTTGCCTCCGGCGGGTCGAGTTTTTTTTTTATATGTATTAGCAGTTTCAGGGATGGTGTAAGGAACGGTTCTAGCAAGTTCTATGATTTGAGTGTATTAGTTTGGTAACGTCTTCATCTTTATTTTTTGTCTGACCACTATTGGTGAACTTATTGATATAAGCCTATGCATGATTGGAGCCCTCTTGACAGCTTCCTATTACTTTTGTCGTGGACTCATGGTCCACAAGCGTCATCACGCTAGGTTGTTCACTAATAATCACAATGATCAATGTGATGTTGATACTGCCTGATTAGTTCTTGATGTGTCTTTTGACGTACTTTGGGCTTAGCTGCTGTGATATTTTTTTGGGATATGCTCTTCTTTACACATATGACATAGTTTATCACAACTGTAATCACGTGCGTGCCGTACGTGCATTGCCACTAGTCTAATAAATCACCTGTCATCCTCCTCTCAATCAAATTCTGAATAATATTTGTGTTCTAGTGCGATTTTTATCTAGGAGTGAATCCTTCCCCATCAAATCACAAAGCCATTATATGCAGAACATCGATCTTCCGTTGCACAACGTTTATTTGTCACACATTACTTTTTCTTCACCTGTTACTACTTCTCTACGTCTAGACAATCACGACGAGAGAAAGGGCGGACGATTGTTATGGTCTAGGTTAGATCATGCACCTTCGTCGTCTCATTTATTGCTAGCTACTCCCTCTGTTCCAAATTTACACTCATCTTAGCATTCAAATTAAGTTCTAGAAAGAGCGACGTCGAGGTTAGCTATCGGGTCAAATGCCTATAAAAATCAACTGCACCTTTCCTCCCTTACGAAGCCTATGTAGCTTTATTGATTTGTAAGTACAGCGGCAACCTCTGTGCGTCCAATGACCATGATAGGCGTAGGGGTATGCAGGTCATTTGCCTCTTTCTGGGTACTCTCCCTGGATGCTGGAACGACATTTTTAATGTGAGACGAAGAAAGTATATGCCAATCTTGTCGTGACCCTACCGTTCAGGTGTCCATGTGTATTATCGTATATGTCGGTTAGTTTAATTCTTGTCACCACATCAACCAAATTTCTTGTAGTTTGTACATACACTTTCGTTATCTTACACGACTAATAAACGACATGTTTTCTCTCATGTAATCTCCGGCACATCGTAGACTTCACAAGAGTGATGTGAAATTACACAACTAGTACAGTATTATGCTGATATTTTCTCCCTTCCAGCTTTGCTCTCACACATGTAAAAACAGATAGTCAGATACTTCCTCCGTCCGTAAAAACATACAACTATAGGTTACGTGTCAAAAAAAAAAAAGTAGTTCACGTTTGACCAAGTTTACAGTAAATAGTATTAATATTTATGGTTCCAAATTAATTTATTATAAAAATATATTTCATAATTAATCTAATGATATTATTTGATATCATAAACATTGATACTTTTTATCTATAATTGATCAAAGTTAAGATATTAAAACATGACACTGTACTATAATTGTATGTTTTCGTGGACGGACGGAGCCGAACAAAACCAAGTACGGTTTCACAACAAGCACGCGTGCGTGACGCGTCCGGTGAAAGCTCCTGGGCGCCCAGTGCAAAAGCTGGCGCTCCTTGTTGGCAGTTAGTATGTCACCGCGCTTCCGTTCGCTGTAGCTGTCACAGACCAGGCAGGAGCAGGACCCCACATAACTCTCCAAACCTGCCAACCAGTTCCACCGTCACCGCCGAGCGCGGAGGCACCGACACGACAATCGCAGCTGCAGAGCTGCAGTGCCAGTCCTTGGTGGCGCTGTTGCCCGCCTCCGAGATCATTTGGAGCGGGGCGTGTCGAGAGGGATGGGGATGGAGTGGCCGCCGACGCCTGCGCAGCAGAGGAAGGCGGTGGTGGGCGCCGGGTCGGCGCTGAAGCTTGTACTGTTCGTGATCCTCGCGGGCCTTGCACTGCGGCTGCTGGTCGGCCCCGCGGCCTACCTCCTGCCGCCCACCGCCGCGCCAGAGGGGGCCGCTCGTCTATTTCCGGCGCCGGGGAGGGAAAGAACCGGCGGCGGTGGGATACCTTCCTCCGTCGGTGAGCATTTTCTTGTAATGTCTTTTTTATGGCACTTTTCCTTTCTTTTGTCGTTTCTTGAAACAAGAGAAAAGATTTAGCCGTGCTTTCTCCCGGACACACGCTTTGCCATGGGGTTTGGTTGGGATTTGCGACATGGAAAGATGATCAGGGTGTTACCAGAATCCGGAGTATTGATGATTGTAGCCGGAAAAGAGCATCAGCAAATATCTCAAATGGAAACTACGATGGAATGGAAATGCTTATACAATGCGTTGTTGGTTAAACACCAAAAAGGATATTCAATGTGCATGCTAAATTATTAAAAGATCCGAGGATTCTCAGAATTGCTCCAAAGATCTGCTAGTGCTCCCTATTAATTTAACATGCTCTGCTGACGGAGTATCTTGAATTGTTTAATCCTCAGGGGGGGAATGCGACGATCCCCTGGCTTTACATGTGTTTAATTTATTGTATACTTGTTCTGTTTGTCTCTAGATGAATGTTCTTCTACATTCCACTTCTGTGGCATTTCTTATTTGCATGTAGATCAAGAGATCAGCAGACTGCAGAGGGAGGATGTAGGTGTTGTTTGATCACTTCCATTAGTTTAGTGATACGGCCATACGGGCAAGCTTTTCTACATCATGTATGGAAAGGTGGGAGCCTTTTGCTTTGGGGTTCCATATAAGGATCTGAATAGGCATTGTTTCGCTGCACTCCAATCCACCCCAATCCACGTGAGCAGACTGAGGTGGATTGGAGTGTAGCCAAACAAGCCCTTAAGTAGATCTTCAAATGGGATTAGACTAATGCGCCGTTTCTTGTCTTCGAGTGACACACCTTTTTATTCTTCTCTTTTTATTTCCAATGGATATATTAACAAAATAACTACTCCAGCTTGTTTGGGTCTTGTCTTGTTCTAATATATTGCTTGTGCTTAACAGAAATGGATGATGCGGTTTTTAATTTGACCTCTTCAGAACCTCTAACAGCTTTAGACAAGAAGGAAGGTTCCCCAAAACCAGAAGGTATGCCCCTGAGATGCTGAGATGCAATCATTGATTATCCTATTTTTTACTTGAGAAAGATTTTTACTTTGACCTCTTCAGAACCTCTAACAGCTCTAGACAAGAAGGAAGGTTCCCCAAAACCAGAAGGTATGCTTCTGAGAAAATATTATCAAAGTTAGTTAAGTGTTAAATACTAAAGGTCTTGCTTGGACCTAAATCCCTAGGATTTAGTTAGAATTTGAATAAAATCCGTAATATTCCTGTGCTCAAATTCCTTGAGCAACCCCTATCATCCAAAGCTTGAACAAAGGTAAAGGTATGGGGATTTTTTTCTTCTTGTTTTGAGAACAAACTTCAGAGGGAACCCTAGACTAGATTTGGATAATCTATCCAGTTTCTTGGCACCGTATGTTATCACCAGCCCATGCTCTCTCCATGCAAAACTACAGTAACTTGTAAAGTATTTTTAACCTTCTTAAGGAACTAAATTGTGTGGTCCAGTTTCATTTTCATGTGTTTGGCCAAAAAATTATCTTTAGTTCTTTCATCAGTAGTTAGCTACTTATTTTCTTTTATACATGCAGAAAGTTGTGATCTTTTCCATGGCGAGTGGGTTCCCAATTCATCAGGGCCAGCTTACACTAATGCAAGCTGCCACTTCATTGAGTCTCCTCAGAACTGTATGACAAATGGGAGGCTTGACACAGATTATCTCAATTGGAGATGGAAGCCATATGGTTGTGAGGTACCACCATTTGATGGCAAGAAGTTTCTGGATGGCATGAAGGGCAAGCATTGGGCACTTATTGGTGATTCCATCCTTCGCAACCACGTCCAGTCATTGCTTTGTCTTCTTTCTAAGGTATTCTCGTAATTTTTTACACGTACATGCTGATTTATATGTCTGGTTCATTTTTCTTTGGCAATGTGCAGTGTGCTTTTACTACATCACTTTCTCCAGTTATATATTTTTCTTTCTCTATATATGTATGTACAAGGAATTCCTTATATTAACTATAAATTTGGTGTGGGTGTTACCTCTCTGTGTTAGTCGTCAGGGATATGATGTTTGGGTGTTGTGAGTATTTTCTGTGTTTTAATTTATGCTTTTGTAAGGTTTTCAGGCCTGGTTTCCCTTATAAACTAAGCCAACTCTTTTCTTCTTAATTGAAAGGCAGAGCTCCTGCCATTACTTTCAAAAATATATTAACTATAAATAGACATGAAGAACAGCCCAGGCCTTCATGACGTTTTTTTTTATTCTTTGTTTTTAGTATAATGCATATGACTAGTGATAAAAAAGGAAGAAGGTAAAGACACAGCAGCCTAAGGGCAATGCTTTTTCTGTAAATAAGATGAAAGATAAGTTCTTTCACCTGTGTCACTAGGGAAAATATTGATCTGACATATCACCATACTAAGATCCTTCAAGGTGTTCAATCTCCATCTTTGCATTTCTCACTGCAACTTCAGTGGGAGCCCTGTAAATTGTGCACCTACCACCTATTGATTAGACATAACTTGTGTTTACATCCCTAACATTTGCACTTCAGAGCAGCTCTAGTGTACTCCTCGAATTGATCTGAGGGAAAGCAAAGTTCAATTTGATGGATAAGTCTCTGTGTTGGCTGGTGGGTGTGGGGCTGCTGCAGTACGCAGCACATGATCTTTGTGTCCAGCATCTTTTGACTGTTGTTAGGACAGCAGTTAGCATCTAGGACAGCATCTGCTTTTAGAACAGCAGTTGGCATTTAGGACATCATCTAGGACAGCATCTGCTTTTAGGACAGCAGTTGGCATCTAGGACAACATCTTAGACTAAGCAGTTAGTATCTAGACTAGCATCTTAGCATATGCTTGGCTGGCTAGCAGCCCTATAAATATGTAGCCCCAACCCCTCAGGTTGGCATGGCATTGTATGAGTTTGTGTGAGAAATAAACCAGAAAATTGCCCCAACGCCTAGTGTCATCCTCTCTCGATGAGAGTAAGGATTCTACTGCTACCAAGAGTGTGAATCCAGCGACTAACAAGTGGTACCAGAGCCGTACTATCCTGTAGCCTGAGCATCTCCTGCTCTTCTCCTTCCCCGGCCTCGCAGTAGCCCCAGCCGGTAGCAGCAGCAGCTCCGACTGCTCCTGCTCTCCACACAGCAGCCCCCTCGAGAGCGCGCCATGTCCGCAGGACAGTCTCAGGGCTCGGTCGCCTCGAGCACGCGGCGTCGGCAGGAGGCCGACCTCGCCGCGGCAGAGAAGCGCGAGCGAGCGGCAGCAGACGCCGCTGCAGCAGCGGCAAGGGCATCGAGGCTGGCAGCAGCGGAGCTGGCAGCAGCTAGAGCGGAGGTGGAAGCAGCAGCAGCGGCGGATGTAGCGCGTGCAGCAGCAGCGGAGGTCGAGGTTCTACGCGGCAGCAACAGCAGCTCCATCGCTGCTGATGATAGCGCCGACGCGGACCTCGAGCTGCTGGAGAGGGAGGCATCGCGAGGGCGAGCGGCGCAGTGGGCAGCCGCGCACGCCCACGAGCGCGGCGGCAGCCCAGACAGGCGCAGACACGCCGACGGCGCTCCTGAAGGAGGCGCGCACGGCCGTGGCGCTCCTGGAAGAGGCGCGCATGGCGGCGGCGGACGGGTCGACGGAGAGCGTGGCCTTCACAGGCAGCCGGTTTGGTACCGTCGTCAACACGAGTACCAGGCTGTCGTCAGGGACGTCGGCCCCGGCGGCGGGTGGCCTACCCTCACCAAGACCAACTACGTTGAGTGGGCTGCGGTGATGAGGGTGAGGCTCCTGGTGCGGCATATGTGGGATGCAGTTCGGTATGGCGACGTCGACTACAACCAAGATCGACGGGCCATGCTCTCATTGCTGCAGTCCCGCCCGAGATGCAGTTTTCGCTTACCAGCAAGCGGACTATCAAGGAGGCCTGGGACGCCATCGCTGCAGCACGCATCGGCAGCGACCGCGCCCGCAAGTCCACACTGCAGGCACTTCGCAAGGAGTGGGAGAACCTGGCCTTCAAGCCAGGTGAGGACGTTGATGACTTTGCTCTCCGTCTCAACACTCTGTTGCAGAAGTTGGTGTAGTTCGGCGACGACACCTACGGCGAGGAGAGAGCTGTTGAGAAGCTCTTCCGCTGCGTCCCCGAGAAGTACAAGCAGATGGCTCGCTCAATCGAGTCTCTGCTGGACCTCTCCACGATGACGATTGAGGAGGCGTTGGGCTGCCTCAAGGTCGTTGACAGCGATGAGCCACATCGCCTCTCGGGACCCGTCACCATTGGCGGGAAGCTCCTCCTCACTCGGGAGCAGTGGGCTGCCGGCCAAGGTGACAGGAAGAAGGGGGAGCCTTCTTCCACGACAGGCGGCCGCAAATGTGGCAAGCGTGGCAAGCCGCGCAAAGACGTCCAGGCAGGGGCGCGAGGACGTGCCGAGGGTGATGATCGTGGAGGCGCCCAGGGCGGCGCCGCTGGCAAGCAAAAGGCCGCACGAGATGACCCTTGCTACAACTGCGGCAAGCTTGGTCATTGGGCTAAGGATTGTCGACAGCCACGACGCGGCCAGGCCCACGTCGCGCAGGCGGAGGAGGAGCAGCCGGCTCTGTTAATTGCTCATGCGAGCACCGAACTACCTCCAGCGGCACCGGCCGCAACGACTCTCCTCCACCTTGACGAGCCAAAAGGACACGCCCTCCTCGACAACAGCTCCGGCAACGACAAGACCGACAGGTGGTGCCTTGACACCGGCGCCACCCACCACATGACCGGGCGGCGGGAGTTCTTCTCCGAGCTCGACTCAGGCGTTCGAGGCACCGTCAAGTTCGGTGACGCCTCCGCTGTGGATATCAAGGGCGTCGGCTCTGTCGTCTTCGTCGCCAAGACTGGCGAGCACAAGTAGCCCACCGGTGTCTACTACATCCCCGCGTTGAGGAACTCCATCATCAGCTTGGACAGCTGGATGAGAATGGATCACGCGTGGAGATCGAGCACGGGGTGCTGCGCATCTGGGATCATCGACACCGGCTCCTGGTCAAGGTCAACAGGAGCAACCGCCTCTACGTCCTTCACGCGCAGGTGGCGCAATCTCTTTGTCTTGCAGCCCGCCACGACGACGACGCTTGGAGGTGGCACGAGCGCTTTGGGACCTCAACTTTGAGGCCCTGAGGTAGCTCCGCAGCAAGGAGATGGTGCGGGGTATGCCGCACGTCGACCACGTGGAGCAGTTCTGCGACACCTGCGTCCTCACCAAGCTGCGGCGGCTCCCTTTCCCTCGCCAGGCAAGCTTCCACGCCAAGGAGAAGCTGGAGCTCGTACACGGTGACCTTTGTGGCCCCGTGACACCGGCTACACCTGTAGGCCGGCGTTACTTCCTCCTCGTCGACGACGTGTCCCGTTACATGTGGGCTGTCATGCTCGACGCCAAGGCAGCCGCGACGGACGCCATCAAGCGTCTTCAAGCTGCTGCGGAGGCGGAGTGCGGCCGCAAGCTTCGGGTCCTACGCACGGACAACGGCGGCGAGTTCACGGCGGCCGAGTTCGCGGCGTACTGCGCCGATGAGGGGATCCACCGCCACTTCTCCGCGCCGTACACTCCGCAGCAGAACGGCGTCGTCGAGCGCCGCAACCAGACGGTGGTGGCCACCGCCCGTGCCCTCCTCAAGCAGAGAGGGATGCCGGCGATCTACTAGGGTGAGGCGGTGATGACTGCCGTCCACTTGCTCAACCGCTCCCCCACCAAGGCCCTCGACGGCAAGACGCCATACGAGGCCTGGCACGGGCGCAAGCCTGCGGTGAGCCACCTTCGCGTCTTCGGCTGCCTGGCCTTCGTCAAGGAGCTCAACCACGTCGGCAAGCTCGATGACCGGAGCACGCCAGAGGTCTTCATCGGCTACGCGGAGGGCGCCAAGGCCTACCGCGTCCTCGACCCTGCGACACGGCGCGTGCGCATCACGCGTGACGTCGTGTTCGACGAGGGGCAAGATGGTGGATGACGGCTCGACTCCGACGACCAGCGATTTCGTCGTCGACTACGTCCACTTCAAGTAGGCGGGGGGTGCTAGCAGCTCGTCCTCACCGAGCTCGCCTACCCCACCACCTTGTTCGCCACCACCTCCGGCGAGTCCTTCACCACCGCCACCACCAGCTCCGGCAAGTCCACAGGCTCCGGCGAGTCCACCACCAGAACCGCCGGCCACGCCTCGCTCTCCTACACCGGACCCTACCCCTTCAGGCTCGGCACCGGCAGCTTCGGCCCACGACGAGCAGCGCACAGTGGAGTTCGCCACTCTGCTGTCCAACGACGAGGATCGCATCGACGCCTACCACGGCGGCGAGCCTCTACGCTACCGTACCGTGGACAACCTCCTCGGCGAGCAGCCGGTCCCTGGACTGGCGCAGCACGACTTTGAGGCGGAGCTGCACCTCGCACAGGACGATGGCGAGCCTCGTTCCTTCGCCGAGGCGGAGAGGGACGCGGCATGGCGTGCTACGATGCAGATGGAGATAGACGCCGTCGAGCGGAACAAGACGTGGGAGCTGGCCGATCTTCCAGTCGGCCACCACGCCATCTCTCTCAAGTGGGTCTTCAAGCTCAAGAAGGACGAGACCGGAGAGGTGATCAAGCACAAGGCGCGCCTGGTGGCGCGCGGCTTCGTCCAACAAGAAGGAATCGACTTTGACGATGCCTTCGCGCCCGTTGCACGGATGGAGTCCGTGCGACTCCTCCTTGCGCTAGCTGCCCAGGAGGGCTGGCGTGTCCATCACATGGATGTCAAGTCGGCGTTCCTTAACGGCGACTTGAAGGAGGAGGTCTACGTGCATCAGTCGCCGGGATTTGCGATTCCCGGCAAGGAGGGAAAGGTGCTTCGCCTGCGCAAGGCCCTCTATGGCTTGCGGCAGGCACCGAGGGCGTGGAATGCCAAGCTGGATTCCACGCTGAAAGGGATAGGCTTCGACCAAAGCCCACACGAGGCGGCCATCTACCGGCGGGGCAGCGGAGGAAAGGCCCTGCTTGTAGGCGTCTACGTCGACGACTTAGTGATCACCGACACCAAGGAGGTGGAGATCGAGGCGTTCAAGGAGAAGATGAGGGCAACTTTCCAGATGAGCGACTTGGGTCCTCTCTCCTTCTACCTGGGGATCGAGGTCCACCAGGACAGTTCTGGCACCTCTCTTCGCCAGACTGTCTACGCCAAGCGCATTGTGGAGCTAGGCGGTCTCACCGGCTGCAACCCAGCCCACAATCCTATGGAGGAGAGGCTGAGGCTGAGTCGGGAGAGTACGGAGGAGGAGGTGGACGTGACGCAGTACCGGCGCATTGTGGGTAGCCTTCGCTACCTTGTCCACACGCTACCGGACTTGGCGTTCACCGTCGGCTACGTCAGCCGGTTCATGCAGCGACCGATGGCGGAGCACCAGCAGGCCGTGAAGAGGATCCTCCGCTACGTCGCAGGCACCTCTGACTACGGCTTGCACTACCCGAGGTGCCTTGGTGCGGCGCATTTCATCGGGTACAGCGACAGCGACCATGCCGGCAACATCGACACGAGAAAGAGCACCAGCGGGACGCTGTTCTTCCTCGGCAAGTGTTCGATCTGCTGGCAGTCGGTCAAGCAGCAGGTGGTGGCTCTGTCCAGCTGTGAGGCAGAGTACATCGCAGCCACTACTGCTGCTACTCAGACTTTGTGGCTGGCTCGGCTGCTTGGCGATCTCCTTGGCAGAGATGCAGAAGCAGTGGAGCTCAGGGTGGACAGCAAGTCCTCCTTGGCCTTGGCAAAGAATCCTGTCTTCCACGAGCGCAGCAAGCACATCCGGGTGAGGTACCACTTCATCAGAAGCTGCCTGGAGGAAGGGAGTGTCCGGGCCAACTACATCAACACCCAAGACCAGCTCGTCGACTTCCTGACCAAGTCCCTTGGGCGGGTCAAGTTCCAGGAACTTCGCGCCAGGATCGGGATGGCTCAGATACCTCACAAGGAGCCACACAAGACTTAGGGGGAGAGTGATGGATAAGTCTCTGTGTTGGCTTGTGGGTGTGGGGCTGCTGCAGTACGCAGCACATAATCTTTGTGTCCAGCATCTTTTGACTGTTGTTAGGACAGCAGTTAGCATCTAGGACAACATCTGCTTTTAGGATAGCAGTTGACATCTAGGACAGCATCTAGGATAGCATCTGCTTTTAGGATAGCAGTTGACATCTAGGACAGCATCTTAGACTAAGCAGTTAGCATCTAGACTAGCATCTTAGACTAGCATCTTGGCATATGTTTGGCTGGCTAGCAGTCCTATAAATATGTATCACCAACCCCTCAGGTTGACATGACATTGTATGAGTTTGTGTGAAAAATAAACCAGAAAATTGCCCCAACTCCTAGTGTCATCCTCTCTCGATGAGAGTAAGGATTCTACTGCTACCAAGAGTGCGAATCCAGCGACTAACACAATTAAGCGAACAGAGCACATTAGGGGGGTCAACTGCTTCTAAAATCACTCTGTCGAACCATGCGGCGTCCTGGCTATTAAAATACTGCGTGCAATCCACGTTAGGCAGTGCACAGGGTGTGGAGATCCATCATGAGCAGTCATGTTTTCCTGAAGTGATGATCAGATGACACTGGAGCTTGCAATTTTGGAGCTTGCAAATTTTACTTAACATGATCGAACTGTGTCAGAACTGTGTCGGTTTGGTTCGACGCCACACTACGCATGCCCTCAGAAACATCCTTTGATACCGCTAGCTAGTGAGGAACAAGTATTGTTGTAGGGAACACACAAGATAGTTGTTGTTGAAGATGGCTTGATGAGCTCAGGGCACACTTTTCTCAACACCTGATTGTAAATATATTGTCTAGTGCTTTTTGTAGATAATAGTGCTTGCATGAATTCTTCGTAGTATGATTTTTGAAAAGCAAAAGCTTTGGCAGATATGCATTATCCTATTATTGCTATTATTATTAGTACCGCTAGTACAATTTTTATGCTCTTTCCTGTGGCTGTTGTTGAGTTTAATGTCTAACTTTTGCATGGGACCAAAATACACTATTGCAGGTCGAAGATGCTACTGAGGTTTACCATGATGATACATTCAGATCCAGAAGATGGCACTTCCCTTCACACAATTTCACGGTCTCCCTTATCTGGGCACCATTCCTGGTCAAAGCTAAAATATTTGAGGACGATGATGGAGTTTCTACTGCTGATCTCCAGCTGCACCTTGACGTTCTCGAGAAAAATTGGACTAGTCAATGGGAGAGCTTTGATTACGTAGTGATATCCACAGGCCAATGGTTCTTCAAAACTGCAGTGTACTGGGAGAATGGAGTTGCGATTGGCTGCCACTCCTGTCAGAACAAAACCCTGAAAGAGAGGCCTCCAGAGTACTCCTTCCGCAGGGCACTCAAGGCAGCCTTCCAGTTCATCACATCCTCACCTCACAAGCCAGTAGTCTTCTACAGAACGTGGGCTCCTTCGCATTTTGAGAACGGCGAGTGGTTCAGTGGCGGGACTTGCAACAGGACGGCCCCATTCAAGCCAGGGGAGGCCGGTGACAGAGAAATGGACAATAAAATGTGGAGGATTGAGAGAGAAGAGTTTCACTACGCGGTGGCGAACAAGGGGCCTGTCGATGGTGACCGTCTGAAGCTGCTTGATACATTTGAGCTTTCTCTCCTAAGGCCTGATGGACATTCAGGGCCTTATAGAGCATACCATCCTTTTGACAAGGGCATGACAGCCAAAGTCCAGAATGACTGCCTCCACTGGTGCTTGCCTGGGCCTATTGATTCGTGGAACGATGTACTCATGAAGATGCTGGCAAAGGACTGAAACATTATCAGGTGGTACCCTAGGCATGGCATCTGATTTCAACACCAGTATTGTCTCAAGTCTCATTGTCAACATTTGTAAGTTTCTGGGCATGGGGTCTCCTCTGCAGCAAAAACTTTGCGGTGTCCAGAAACTCATGTAGCTTCGAACATCACTTCGCGGTGGATATGATGGTTGTTCTTGAAGCGATCGAGGAATTATTATTAGTTGTTAAAGGTGTGCTGTAAAAGAGGTAACTTGTGATAGCACGCCCGAGTGCTCCAGTTACTTCTTAATATCTGTATGTATCAGAGTGGTCTAGGGAGTATCATACTTGAGTTGCTTCCCAAAGGCAGTATAATATATAAAACAGTGGGGATGGGGATGGGGATACCTTGCAAGGTTGGGGGAGCGTCGGGGGTGCCTTCACGTCACCCTTGTTCTCCTTCGCCGGCCGCCGGTGGGTGGAGAGGCGCCCTTCTTCCCCTTCTCTAGGGTTAGGGTTGAGGATGACCTTCTCCTTGACTTCTCCTTCGCCGGCCGCCGGTGGGGGATGGAGGGAGGGGGCGGGGAAGAGAAACGGAGGGAGGGGACGGGGGTGAGAGGCGGAGAGAGGGGGGCGGCGCCGCCCGGCCTGCTCGTCCCCTGGAAGCGGACGGCGGCGACGGGAGTCACGGACTCCCTCTGTCCGCGCGCGTGAAGGGGTCGGGGGAGTGGGCGCTCGCGTGAAGGGGAAGGGGTCGGGGCAGGGAGAATAGAAAAAATAACGATTCACTTGTGTAACCAGTGGCAATTGCGGGTAATTTCACCCCAACTCCATATCTACGTCTGTTTTGGCCGGTTTCGGAGTAGGAGAAGAGGTGCTCCACAAATTTGTACCGGGGCTCCAAAAACTCCATGGAGTTGGGCTGCTCCAATATTCTTTGGAGTTGAGGTGTTTGGCTAGCTCCACCTGACTCTGGGGTGGAGTTCGGCTCTGGAGCCATGCCAAACAGGCCCATAGAACGGTGCATCCATAGCTAGTGCAAAATGTACTGCAAATATTCGCAACAAAGCCTAGCAAGTAGCAACGTTTTAAACTCTTCACTCTTTCTCCAAGAGAATATGCGTATCTAATGAAATGTTGCTCATCGAATTCCATATGAGAACCGAACATCCTGCCATGCAACTGATCGCCAATGAATCCATCAAGAAAAATGGATCCTCATGAAATAATCTATAGGTGTGACTTGAAACAATCTATAGGTGACAAGTTGTTTGCATTAACAAGTCTATACACCTAAAGCAGCACAATCCAAACCAGTATAAATATACGTAATGTCTTGTTTGATTATCGTACATAGACAACTGTGTTTAGTATGATTGTGTTTGGTTATTTATATGTGCAAACTGTGTTTAGCATGATTGTGTTTGGTTATTTATATGTAGTCATCTCCATGTTCTAGAGATCTCATGTTTTCAGTGGAAGTTAGGGAGATGAGAATATTTTGTTTTTACGTGCTCTATTGCTTGTGCAAATATACATTACTCAAATCCATAAACCAGTGTACAATGAAATGATAATACACCTCTCTTTTACGTTGAATTCGGCAACATTTCATTTGTACATTTACAAGACCTTAAAGAGCCTCCCTTGCAACAAGCAAGGGACCCTTATTTTGCAAATATACAACAGGGGAGAAACAGAAAGCAAGTCACCGGTTGCGTCTAAGAGAAAGAAAGCAGGTCACAGCCCCTAAAAGGGTATGATTCACAGCTCCATGCCACACAAAGTCTCTGTGTTGTCTTGAGCTCCTTCTGTTAACCGTTGACAGTCCCCGTGTGAACTTCGCACGAGTAGAAGGGTATCAAAGACTAACTAAGAAAACCATAAAAGTACAGAAACAGGTAAATTTTGGACACCCACCATAATTTTGGTCTAAATTGTCACAAACAGACAAACTACAACTTCTTGAGCCCATTTAACAAACCTGACACTATTTGGGTTTTCTCACAAATTTAGACAACAATTTCCATGACCACTTGCATTCCTCACCAGATGGGCCCACATGTCAGCAACAGATCACTTGAAACACAGCCTTTTCTATGCATCCATGTCAGCCTATGCCGTTTGCCATGCAGTTGGTCCTATGCCAAATTGCCAACTATGCTGAATACAGGGGGAAGGGCACCAGAAATAATGGGACGAGCACACCAGAAATAGAAGAGAGATAAAAAAGGGTTAGTTTTGTGTAAAGAAACCCCAAGCAGTGGTGGATTTATGAAATGGACTTAACCATAAGTTGTATCTTTGTGACAATGTCTAAATAGTGTTATGTTTCTGAGATTTACTCAATGAAAAAAACTAAATTTTCATTTGAATCTTCAAAGTGACTCATCTAGTTTGTGTTATGTGGTTTGCCATTGTAAATTTCAGAAGATGGTTGTGTTATGTGGATGACCATCGCTAACCCTAAACACTTGCAGAAAAACCCCATAGATGCCGTTCAAGATTCCTTCAAACTTCCACAACTACATGTCTGATGATATTCTCATGACAACAGTCAATAAACAGCCTCCTAAATGGCAAGGGAGAGAGAGAGAGAGAGAGAGAGAGAGAGAGAGAGAGAGAGAGAGAGAGAGAGAGAGAGGCACCTCAAGTTTATGGAGAACTTTGCAATTTTAAAATTTTTATGGCAGCTAATGTATCTATATTTGCCAGTCATTGATATTCATGGATACTTATTCCTAGATATCACTTAATCTCCCCCATGATAGAATTTATCAATTTAATACACTGGTCCTCAGCAGGCACCTGGAACGGTAGTACAAACAACAACCACATTTCAAACACAGAAGTCAAATTCTGGGGATATTAATGTAATGACCCAAAGGAATAAAACTGAAACCTTCTGTGAACAAAAAAAAAACAAAATCGTAAGTAATAATTATCCAAAAAAAAGAATTATCAAAAGCAATCATACATTCTCCAACATTACAATTCACTGGAAACATTACTGCTAAGTCAAACATTACACTCAAACATTTAGTAAAATTGTAGCAGTGGTATTAATGTTTAAATAATATAAGATTAACAACCAAAAGGACACAACAATCATCAACAACAACAACATAGCCTTTTGTCCCAAGCAAGTTGGGGTAGGCTAGAGATGAAACCCAAAAGAGACGAGAAACAGGGAGACACATAAAGGGACATAAAGGGCACAAGACAAAAGATGTCACGTTTCAGGCACGTTGATTGCTAATCTCCAAGCGCTCCTGTCCATAGCTAAATCCTTGGGGATATTCCACTCCTTAAGATCTCTCTTAACGGACTCGTCCCAAGTTAGTTTAGGTCGACCTCTACCGCTCTTTACATTATCGGCCCGCTTTAGAACTCCACTACGCACCGGCGCCTCAGGAGGCCTCCGTTGGACATGTCCAAACCATCTCAACCGATGTTGAATCAATTTCTCCTCAATTGGTGCCACCCCAACCCTATCCCGAATATCGTCGTTCCGTACTCTATCCCTCCTTGTGTGCCCACAACACCAACGCAACATACGCATCTCCGCTACACTCAATTGCTGGACATGTCGCCTTTTTGTAGGCCAACACTCAGCACCATATAACATCGCCGGACGAATCGCCGTCCTATAGAACTTACCTTTCAGCTTCTGAGGCACCCTTTTGTCACAGAGAACGCCAGAAGCTTGACGTCATTTCAACCAGCCGGCTGAAATTCTATGCCTAACATCTTCATCAATGTCTCCATCCTTTTGTAGCATCGACCCTAAATACCGAAAAGTATCCTTCTTGGCCACCACTTGCCCATCGAGGCTAACGTCTCCCTCCTCGTGCCTAGTCGCGCTGAAATCGCACCTCATATACTCGGTCTTAGTCCTACTAAGTCTGAACCCTTTCGACTCTAACGTGTGCCTCCATAGTTCTAACTTCCTATTAACTCCCGCCCTACTGTCGTCAACTAGCACCACATCATCAGCAAAGAGCATACACCAAGGGATATCACCTTGTATGTCCCTTGTGACCTCATCCATCACCAAAGCAAATAAATAAGGGCTCAAAGCTGACCCCTGATGCAGTCCTATTTTAATTGGAAAGTCACTGGTGTCGCCATCACATGTTCGGACAAACGTCACCACATCCCTGTACATATCCTTGATGAGGGTAACGTACTTAGTTGGGACTTTGTGCTTTTCCAAGGCCCACCACATGACATTTCTCGGTACTTTGTCATATGCCTTCTCGAGGTCAATAAAGACCATGTGCAAGTCCTTCTTCTGCTCCCTATATCTCTCCATCAATTGTCGTAATAAGAAAATCGTCTCCATGGTCGACCTACCAGGCATGAACCCAAACTGATTTTGGGTCACATGTGTCACTCTCCTTAGGCGATGCTCGATAACCCTCTCCCAGAGCTTCATCGTATGACTCATCAACTTAATCCCACGGTAGTTAGTACAACTTTGAACATCTCCCTTGTTCTTGAAGATAGGTACTAATATACTTCTCCTCCATTCTTCAGGCATCATGTTTGACTGAAAAATAAGGTTAAAAAGCTTAGTTAACCATACTATCGCTCTGGCGCCTAGGTATCTCCACACCTCAATGGGGATACCATCAGGGCCCATCGCTTTACCTCCCTTCATCCTCTTCAAAGCCTCTCCGATCTCTGCCTCCTGAATTCTCCTCACAAAGCGTCTGTTGGTATCGTCAAATGAGTCGTCCAACTCAAGGGCAGGACCCTCATTCTCCCCATTAAACAGCTTGTCGAAGTACTCTCTCCATCTGTCCTTGATCTCCTCATCCTTCACCAGAAGTCGATCTGTCCCATCCTTGATGCATTTTATTTGGTTGAAAAGGACACAACAATGCCAAACAATATTTGCAGCAATAAAATAGTTGAATAAACTAATTAGCAATAAATGAAGTAAAAGCCGAGTGTTTTATCTGTTATAAAAAAAAAGCAGGCAGCATTTACAAGGCTAGAAAGCCTAATAAAATCCACCAAATTGCTAGGTTGAATACATAGAATACCAGATGATGAAATGTGTGTGGTTTAATTACTCCCTTTCATTCAAGCTAGAAACAAGAAATAAACAGGGAAGAAGGTAAACATAATTGATAGGAGATAATAGTATTGACACCAGCTAAGTTTGGGCCTCGTTTAGTTTGCAATTTTTTTTGAACCCGATGAATAGTACCATTTTCGTCTTATTTGACAAATATTGTCCTATCGTAGACCAACTAGGCTCAAAAGATTCATCTCGTGATTTCTAACTAAACTGTGTAATTAGTTATTTTTTTACCTACATTTAATATTCTATGCAAGCGGCTAAAAATTGATGTGATGGAAAGAGAGTGAAAAAATTCTAACTTTTGGGTGCATCTAAACAAGGCCTTGATACAAAAGTAGGATCTATTGCAAATTAATCTTCTTGAAAAGTATTTCTGAAATCAACAGAACTTTCAAGGAAATAATATGTTCCTCAAAATAATATTATAAAATTATCGATTGGACGACAATAGTCCAAACGGATAAAATCGAAACCATCATTGACCAAAAACCATCTCATGTTCTGATCACCCAACCAAATGATCATGACCTCCAAAAAGAAATCACACATTGATCAAGAAATACTCCAATGTTACAGTATTACACTCAATTGGGAACATTACTTAGTAATTACTTTACTGTAAACAATTACTCCAATATCAAATCCATTTATTATCCAAATGTAATATTCCCTTCCAAGCACTCTGCAGTAATCATATACTCATATCCCCATGACCACTCTAGAGTAATCAAGATGCATCTCCATTGATGATACGACCTCATAACTATCAGGACCCTGAAGCCCCTTTGTACACCAGATGCACGCATAGTTCACATAGTGGTAAAACTGCAATTCATGCTTTGGAATTTACCCAAGTTTAGCAGATATAAACACTTGCAGCAATCAACTTTCTAGTACTGAAAGTTTCAACAATATACCAACAAGAATTTAATCATGCATATGCATCTAAGCAAACGCAGAACATTCTAAGACCCTAACCCTGACCAATTTTTTTTCTTGACAAATGGAAATCTTATATTAATAAAAAGAAAAGAAAGCTAGTTTCTAGAAAAACACATACAATTCTCCAAATGCTCCCTGTATCTACGAACCAACATATCAGACAATGGAACAGGAAAGAAAAGTGCGTTCAACACTCACCAGTCAATTCTCCTCCTTAGCGACGGATTTGCTGTTGGCGTCGTGCTGCGGCTCGGCTCGGGACGGGAGCGGGTTCGACCCCTTGACAAGCCATCCGAGCGCGAAGAAGGCGGCGCCGGCGAGGATGGCGGTGCCCCAGGCGTGGGAGTACCAGCGGCTGTACTGCCGCACGGCGAACCGCCACTGGTCCCGAAGAGTCGCCGCATCGGGGATCGCGGCATCTGGCGGGTTTGGGTACCCGGCGCTGCCCGCGTGCGCGCTACCGCCGCCGGGCAAGCGGGGGCGGGCGACGCCGCCCTCCGGCGGCGGGGGCGGCGGGGGCGTGGTGGGCTTCTCCTGGTGGTTTGCCATTCCGGCCTTACTGATCGACCCCCACCACCGCTCGACGAGGAGACGAGACAGGAGACAGGAGAGGCAGGCACAATTGCGTACTGGGCCGAGCCTGAAACGAGCTTCGACGTGGAGGCCTCTAGCACAGCCACGCTCCAGTACGACATGATGCTCAGCCCACGTCGCCCCGCAGGCCAGTTCAACTCAGGCTGCGTTTAGTTTATTATGGAATGCAAAATTTAAAATACCAACTATTTTGAAATGATAAAATATAAAATACTAAAATTTTTATGGGTGTGTTTAGTTTTATTCAAAATTCTAAATTTTTCATGGGATGGGTGAGACCTTTTTAGCTTTTTGGCTTTTTTTTGCCTTTAGGCCAAAATCCAAAATAGAGAATGGATACCTTTTTGCCAAAAAATTTGCATGGTATTTAGTTCCATTTTGTAAAATGACAGGCTAAAATCTAAAATTTTTTAGGTGAAATGGAGAACTAAACACACCCTCAGTACCACGGGTGAAAACAGATCACAAAGATCCATTTGCATAACTGATGTACACCCTTTAGGGTGTGTTTAGTTCCCCATTTCACCCAAAAATTTTTGGGTTTTGGCCCATCATTTTACAGAATGGAACTAAACACCATGCAAAATTTTTGGCAAAAAGGTATCCATTCTCCATTTTGGATTTTGACCTCAAAAGGCCAAAAAAGCTAAAATGCCAAAAAAAAACCCTTACCCACCCCATAAAAAATTTGACATTTTGGATGGAACTAAACACAACCATGAAAATTTTGGCATTTTGCATTTCATCATTCAAAAAAAGTTGGTATTTTGCATTTTGCATTCCATAGGAAACTAAACACAGCCTTAATCGGAAAACTAAGTTTGAACTTTCTCAACTTTTGAAACCATCTAATTTTGGCTAACGTAGCGCAAATTAGGAATTCGCGGTAGTTCAAGAATCAATTAAACTTTATCAAAAAATTATAGAAATAACTTTAGTTATCCAAATTTGCTAGAAAATAAATATACATATAAAAATACTAAAACAGAATTTAACATTCAAAATTTATAGAATTTTTTAACTTGAAAAGTTATGAAACCAATTTTATATTTTTATAGAATCATTCTCTATATTTTTTTGAGCTAGGTACCATAATATACAATAACATTTCTAGAAAACGCATGGAGTCTTAGCATCCTGAGCCAGTCCAAACTACGTACCTTTCTAATCGATCAACACAAATGCTTCCAGTGTATGCTTAGACCTACGATGGTGTTGATGAACGAGGAAGCGGTCGTGTCCATTTAGATGTTGCCGGCCAAGTCGCAGACATCGGTTTGGGAGTTTAAGAATCGCACGCCAGCTGTAGGAGTCTACACATGTTATAGTTGTGATGTCACTTCTCCACAAAAAAAAAAAAAACTGTTGTTACAAAATTAAACCACACAGTAGATATTGTTAATGAGCAATCAGAACTTGAATTATATTTAGAATTTTCCATGCATGTTTCAATGGTTATGCAAGGTGTTACTGCTAAGAAAACGTGTTTGCAGTTTATATGGAGGGTAGTGTGGTGATTCATGCTATGGTCTCCAAGGATTCGTCTTGGCCTGCATCATCCGTTTCATTTTTGATCCAATTTCAAATTGATGAGACCATATAAGATTCAAATAATTCTAAGAAAGGAACAACAACATTGACCGTTATTTTAGAAAAAACATATATAACTAGTTTCGTATTTTTTGAGTTAAAACAAAATTTCTATCAAATTTTAAGGTTAAGTCCACTACTACACAACTGACCTTTCGTCGATCACCCAAAATGTCTTTAGTCTCGGCGATTTCGGTGACCGGGACTAAATATACTTTTAGTTCTGGTTGGTGTTACCAACCGGTACTAAAGGTCCCTCGCCAATGACTCTGTTGTCAGGCGCTGTCGGGAGGGACCTTTAGTCCCGGTTGGTAACACCAACTGGGACTAAAGCCCTGCCTTTAGTCCCGGTCGGTTACACGGACCGGAACTACAGCTTTTGTCCCGGTCCGTGGCACCGACCGAGACTATAGGACTGGGTTTAGTCCCGGTTGGTGTTACCAACCGGGATTAAAACCTCCCCTATAAATTGAACCTCCCTCTTCTTCCTCCCTGCCCGAGTCATTCCTTGTTCATGTTCTTGTTGCTTGTCCTTCCATTGTTCTTGCTTGTCTCATCTCCGACGATCAATCCACTTCAAACGCTTCTACGCCGTCGTCGATTTGTTTGAAAGGTTGCTAGCTTCATCCTCCTATGTTTTAGCAGCACCATATGTAAATCCATGTTATATATAGCTATTTTATTTCATATTGCTAGCTCCCAGTGGTGGAGCTAGGATTGAGGTAAAGGGGGGGCTAAACAAGGAAGATTTAGGACTAAAGCTAAAAATTAATGGTAATTTCACATAAAGCAACAATGATTTAGTAAGTAATCAAGCTGATTAGGGGGGGCTGTAGCCCCGGCAGCCCCCCTTTGGATCCGCCACTGCTAGCTCCAATCACTTTTCATGTTTGAATTTTTATGAATGATGCTAATTATAGTACCTAGAAAGTAGTATACACATATAATGTTTAGTTCTATTATAGACTTTTTTCTCATGCTGGGCTTTTAATTATGTGATGCCATATAATGCAGATAATGACACGCCATTGGATGTACAATGCCGATCGCCGCTCCAACGAGTTCATTGAGGGCGTGCGAGAATTCTGCAGAGTGGCAGAGAAAAACAAGCGGGATGATTTTATGTGCTGCTCATGTGCCGTGTGTATGAATTTGAAAGAATTTTGTAGCTCAAGAAGTATTCACTTGTACTTGTTCAAGTCGGGTTTCATGCCAAACTATATTTGTTGGACCAAGCACGGAGAGACCGGGGTTATGATGGAAGAAGGTGAAGAAGAACAAGCGGACCCTGACGATGTTTTTGCTCAATACTGTGACTTCGCGATGGAGGAAGTTGAAGAAGAGGCGGATGCAGAAAACAATATCGCTGAAGATGACGATGCTCTTGGTGATGTTATTTGTGACGCACAGAGAGATTGTGAAAGTGAAAAGGAGAAGGCTAAGTTTGACCAAATGCTACAGGATCACAAGAAGTTACTCTACCCGTCGGCCGAAGATGGGCAGAAAAAGCTAGGCACGACACTAGAGTTGTTACAATGAAAGACAGAGAATGGTATATCTGACAAGGCATTTGGGAAATTACTGAAGATCCAAAAAAAGATGCTTCCAAAGCCTAATGAATTGCCCACCACTACATACGAAGCAAAAAAGATCATCTGCCCTTTAGGAATACAAATCGAGAAGATACATGCATGTCCTAATGACTGCATCCTGTACCGTGGCGTTCACAAGAATTTAGACGAATGCCCTGTTTGTCATGCGTCACGGTACAAGATCTTGCGAGATGATCCTGGCGATGTTGAGGATGAAGAACGTCCGAAGAAGAGAATCCCTGCCAAGGTTATGTGGTATGCTCCAATAATTCCACGCCTAAAACGACTGTTCATAAACAAGGAGCACGCAAAGTTGTTACGATGACACAAAGAAGACCGTAAGGTGGACAACATGTTGAGACACCCTGCAGATGGGTCCCAGTGGAGAGAAATAGATAGAGAATTCCTAGACTTTACAGATGACGCAAGAAACCTAAGGTTCGCATTGAGTACAGATGGATTTAATCCTTTTGGGGACCAGAGCTCTAGTCATAGCACTTGGGCCGTTACTCTATGTATCTACAACCTTCCTCTATGGTTATGCATGAAGCGGAAGTTCATTATGATGCCAGTGCTCATCTAAGGCCCGAAGCAACCTGGCAATGACATCGATGTCTACCTGAGGCCATTATTTGAGGAACTCCAGCTGCTATGGAGCAAACCAGGTGTGCGTGTGTGGGATGAGTACAAACAGGAAGAATTTGACCTGCGAGCATTGTTGTTCATGACAATCAATGGTTGACCAGCTCTAAGTAGTCTTTCAGGACAGACAAATAAGGGATATAATGCATGCACCCATTGTTTTGGTGACCTTGAGGCTGTCTATTTAAAAAAATGTCGAAAGGTCGTGTACCTTGGCTATCGTCGATTTCTTGCTAAGAACCACCAGTTGAGAAAGAAAGGCAAACATTTTAAAGGTACGGAAGAACACCGGTCCAAGCCAGGCAACCGAGATGGGGCAGAGGTATTCAAGATGGTCAAGGATTTGAAAGTAGTGTTTGGAAAGGGACAAGGTAGTGAACCTGTTCCAAAAGACGCTTCGGGGCGCGCCCAATGTGGAAAAAGAAGTCGATATTTTGGGACCTACCATATTGGAAAGACCTTGAGGTCCGCCACTCGATCGACATGATGCACCTGACAAAGAATCTTTGTGTCAATCTCCTAGGGTTCATGGGTGTGTTTGGAAAGCCTAAGGATACCCTTGAGGCACGAGAGGACTTGAAGCGCATGAAAGAACGAGACAACCTGTATCCAGAGAAGACAGATGATGGACATCATTACTTAAGATCTGCTAGCTACACTCTTAGCAATGAGGAGAAGGAAAGCATGTTTGAGTGCCTAAGCAGCATCAAAGTCCTATCTGGGTTCTCCTCCAATATAAAGCGTATAATAAATATGCCGGAGAAGAAATTTGTCAACTTAAAATCGCACGACTGCCACGTGATTATGACGCAACTGCTTCTGGTTGCCTTAAGAGGAATTCTACCTCCACATGTATGTCTGGCCACCGTGAAGCTGTGTGCATTCCTCAATGCAATTTCTCAGAAGGCAATCAATCCTTTTGATCTAGCTACTCTACAGAATGATGTGGTTCAATGTCTTGTCAGCTTTGAGTTGGTGTTCCCTCCATCCTTCTTTGATATCATGACACATCTCCTAGTTCATCTGGTCAAAGAGATTAATATCCTGGGTCCTGTGTTCCTACACAACATGTTTCCCTTAGAGAGATTTATGGGTGTACTGAGAAAATATATTTACCAGCGGGGTCGGCCAGAAGGAAGCATTGCCAAGGGATATGGGACAGAGGAGGTCATTGAGTTATGTGTGGACTTCATTCCTGACCTTGACCCGATTGGTCTTCCTGAATCATGGTATGAGGGGAGACTTGATGGAAAGGGTACACTAGGAAAGAAAACATATATCAGCCAGGGTGATGATTCTTTCAATAAAGCGCACTACACAGTTCTTCGAAACTCCACTGTGGTGGAACCGTATATTGAGAAACACATAAATTTTGTACGATCCGAAAATCCTAGGAAGAATGAGGCTTGGATTACACGTCATCACATGGAGACATTCGGTGATTGGTTGCACAAAAAATGTCAGAGTGATAAAACTATTGGAGATGAACTGTATTTGTTGGCTAGGCAACCAGCGTGGCACGTCCTCACATACAAAGGGTACGAGATAAATGGAAATACATTTTACACCGTATCCCAAGATAAAGAGTACCAACCAAAACAGTGGTGTCCGCGTGGATGCTACGAAACCGAATGGGAACATAAACACATATTATGGTCGCATAGAGGAGATTTAGGAACTAGACTATGCACATAATTTTAAAGTCCCTCTATTTCGATGCCAATGGGTGAAGATGAATGGAGGGGTATCAGTCGATAAGGAGTACGGAATGACAATAGTGGACCTCAACAATATTGGGTATAGAAATGATCCATTCGTCCTTGCTGCTGATGTGAATCAGGTGTTCTATGTGAAAGACATGTCTACAAAACCCAAGAGAGGGAAACACGACGAAAAAAAACCAACGAGCCAAAGCGCCACATAGTTCTTACAGGGAAAAGAAACATCGTGGGAATTAAAGACAAGTCAGACGTGTCAGAGGATTATGAAAAGGATGAACGAATCCCACCCTTCTGTGTGGCCAAAGACCCAAGCATCCTGCTCGCTGCTGAGGACACTCCATAGTTACGAAATGATCATAACCAAGGGCATTACGTCAAGAAAAAGTTTACCACTGTACCTGCTTGATATAGGTAGTGAACTCAAATTAATAATGTGTATTTGACATCTTGTGTAATATAATTGTAACATTATGTGTTGAAAATTCAAATTTGAGTGGTTCAAACTTTGCTATATGTGGGAATTGTGGATTTTTAACTACACTTTGTCAACACTTTGTTAAATGTAAAAATGGTCTATGTATGAAATGTAGATCTTGATGAGTGGAACAAACTTTGTATTCATGAGTTTTCTAGTCGAGACTATCCAGGGTTCCGAAAACCGGCGTTTGGCTATGAATTCTTTCAAAATTCAAAATTGAGTGGTTCAAACTTTTACAAATAAAAGTTGACCATTATACCAAATGTAGGTCTGGATGAGTGGAACAAACTTTGTATTCATGAGTTTTCCATTTAAGACCATCCATGGTTCGGTCAAAGTGTGTTTCTAAAAACTAATGTTTTGACTTTGGTCAAACTTGGTCAAATGACCTATTTGATGACTTCAAATGAAAAACTTTTGAATACCAAGTTGTTAGAGATCATCAAGATCTACATTTCATACATGGACCATATTTTCATCTGGATAAATTTTAGCAAGTCCCAGGCACATGTTTTCAAAATCGAAGACGGATTTTGGTCAGACTTGGTCAAATGACAGACTAAATGACTTGAAATGAAAAACTTTGGAATACCAAGTTGTTAGAGCTCATCAAGATCCAAACTTTTTATATAGACCATTTTTCCTATTTGAAAAAGTTTAAATAAACAATACTCACCAAATCTTGAATCTCACACAAACTATATGAAACTATATGTGGGAATTGTAGATTTTCAACTACACTTTGCCAACACTTTGTCAAATGCAAAAATAGTCTATGTATGAAATGTAGATCTTGATGAGTGGAACAAACTTTGTATTCATGACTTTTCCAGTCGAGACCATCCAGGGTTCCGAAAACTGACGTGTATCTCTGAAAATTTTAAATTTTCAAATTTAGACAATTAATGTCGCGCATTTGGATAATTATTATTGAAGAAACAAAAGTTTAATGTCCAAATGACCCAAAAATAAGTTTTTTGTCGAAATCCAACAATTTTATATATTTTAATTGCCCATTATATTTTTGCATTAACACAATATTCATTATAAATAACATTTATTTTGGATAATATGAAATATTTGAAAAAAATAGTGTTTACAATTTATGTAATGCACAGTAGAGTGAAACTAAACTAATGTGTATTTTTGAAAAAAATTATGATAAATATTTAATTTACTATGCATTTAGAAAGATTAAAGGAAAAAAGGTAAAAAATAAAATCCACCAAATTCTGGCGCTTAAACAGGCGCCAGAATTTGGTGGAGGGACCTTTAGTCCCAGGTCTGGCCACCGCCCGAGACTAAAGGGGCTTTAGTCCCGGTTTCAGCCACGAACCGGGACTAAAGGGGTCCCTGGCCTATAAAGCCCAGCCTTCTTCCTCCTCCCCACCCGCGCACAGACACACGAACCGCCGCCGCCTCAATCTCGATCTCCCGAGCACCGCCGCGCGTCGCCCCGAGAACCGCCGCGCGCCGCCAGGTTCGTCTGCGCGCGCCGCCCCATTGCTGCTGCTTCCGGAGCCGTGCTGCTGCTTCCGGCGTCGCCGCGCTGCTGCTTCCGGCGCCGGCGCCTGCCTGCGTGTGTGTATATATATATATATGTATATATGTATATATATGTGTATATATATATATGTATATATATATATGTATATGTATATTTGCATCGATTATTCATGAACGATATGTATATTTTGGAAGAATTTAAGTTAATATACATGTTGTGTCCATTTTGGAAGCCTAAACCTCAGTACTTAATATATCTAGGAAAACTATTAAACCTGAAATTTAAATAGTTTTTCCATGAGTTAAAATTATCTATTTTAATTAAGAAATACAACTTGTGATAGACTTACTTGTTATTAGATGTATTAAGTTAGTAGAAGTTGGTCGATACCGTTGCTGCATGATTACCTTGATCTACACTTATATCCAGATGATATCCCACTAATATGTGTAGGTCGATCTCTTATGCTTAGTAATGCCTAAACCCTAAACTGTAAACCCTAAACCCTAAACCCTAAACCCTGAACTGTAAACCCTAAACCCTAAATATTTTTGCAGAAATGGTCGACCCGAAAGAAGACGAAGAAATATTGTTGAACATGATCCGCGGTAGTTCTGAAGAAGGTCGTTGTGACGATCGTGAAGGCAATGAGAACCCTGAGGGCATCGATGACGGTTCTCAATACTTGATCGACCCAAATGACCAAGACAATGTTGGCGAGGTCTGTAATATATTCAGCCTCCTATGTTTATATACATGAAATTCAAAAAAAATTCCTTTATTAATTATCTTGTTTCCGCCTACATAGCCCTCTGTCTCAACAACAACCACGGGGACCAGCAGAAAAGTACGAGGCCCGAAGGAGCCGATGGAGGGCCGGTTGGTTATCACGGATTTCGACGAGAGAACAGGCTAGCCACGTGGACCCCATGCAAGGGCCTTTGTCAACCACTTAGGGTACCTTGCCCAGGATAGGATCCCGATCAATGTCCGTGAATGGAAGAAAAATAAGCAACACCCAGAAATCAGTTATGTCTCCGACCGTGACAAGGAACTAGTTTGGGATGACGTGTTGCAACATTTCACGCTAGACACAAACGATGAACAGTTGAAGGAAAGAGTTCGGGATTGGTCTATAAAGAAGATGGCCACACAATTCCAGTGCTATAAGAAGAATCTATATAATGACTATATCAAGAAGAACAAGACTCCGGATTTGAACTGTAAGCACTTTGTCAAGCTACGGCCGTTTTGGGACGAGTTTGTACAGTTCAAGACGTCGGAAGAGGGTCAGCAACGGGCAAGAAGGAACCAAGAGAATGTCCGACACAAGACCTACCACCATAGGATGGGATCAGGTGGCTACCCTACTACCATTCCTAAGTGGGAAAAAGCCGAGCAAGAGCTAATTGACAGGGGGTTGGTGCCAGAATCCCTCGACTGGCCTGAGCGCGCCAAGCACTGGTTTTTCACTCACGGAGGTTGCCTGGACCTAGAGACCGGAAAGGTCGTGTATGGGGAATGCATCCAAGCTGTAGCAGAAAGATTTCATCAAGCCCGCTCCGTCGCTCAAAGTGGAGAGTGGCAGCCGAACAGAGATAAAGATGAGCTGACATACGCCCTAGGGAACCCTGAGCACGGTAGACGGACGAGAGACTATGACTCCGTGTCGTGGGAGCATGCATTCCCTCAGGACAGAGAAACTTATAGAAGCCACCAGAGAAAGAAGGAAGAGGACAGGGAACGACTATGCCGGTTGGAGGAGGCTGTTATGAAGACCAGTGAAGTGGCTCGTAAGGCACTAGAGCGGGAGGAAGCGCTTAAGACCACTATGAATGAGCAAATCAGAAAGGTCGTGGAGGAAGTTGTAAGTTCCCACCTCCAAAGCTTGTCACAGCCGGCCGCCAACATCAGCCCCGGCTCAGCTCAGTTGAAAAGCAGTTGTGCTTCTACAGAGGTGCCTGTGAGGCAAGATGATGACGCAGGGATGCGCTTCTCGGTGAATGACGTCACCGCTCCATTGACGTCCTGTGAGCTGCATATTCCGGAGGGGAATGCCACAGTCAAGGTGGCTACCGGTGTTATATCTCCTATCGACCCCACCAAGACACCAAGGATCCACTCGGTCACAATATCACCTGGATATGCTAGTATCTCAGTGGATAGAGTGGTCAAAGGCCATGAAAATGTGGCTCTAGATATCGAAGGTGGTGATGGGGAGAAGACCCTAGGTGAAGCGGAGAAGACATTCATATGTTGGAAGAAACGGTACATCATTATTCCTAGGGCGCCGCCACCACAACCGAACCCTAGGTGTGGATGATTGTGAACGCAATTGCTTTTCAATAATTATGTACTGTATCTAATTACGGTTCACTCATGTATATACCTTGTTCGTTTTTTTGTTCAAATCCAGGACCTCCCTAAGTCCGTCTATCCATTCATCACATGACCACAGTGTCGTGGGACACGACGACGATGATGATTTCATACAAGCAGACAAGGCTGCATCCCCACCGCTGGTCGTATCTCCTCCACGACATACTCCAACGCCGCCAGCGGCCCAATCTCCTCCACAACAGCAAGCTCCAACCACGCCTCCGCCAATGCCAACAACGGTCGCCTCATCGGCACCGGCTGGTCCATCGAGGAACAAGAGGCCCGCTGACTCACAGAGATCGGTCCCACCACCTCCGCTGAAGAAACAAGTTGTGGTCATAAAGATCCCAAAGATGACCAAGCTTCCATACGAGAAGACTGATGAAGGACTTAATGCTTCAGTCAAGGCAGAAGTGAAAGCGTTCTTCGAAAAGACCAAAGCTGACGCACGAGCAAAGCAAGAGAAGTCATACCTAATGTATCCTTGTGTAAAGCTACGTCAAGTGGTGCAGGCTATGCAAGACGAGAAGCGTACCGCTAGTAAAAAACCAGCGCCGCCACTATCAGACTATGAGCGTACTATCACAAAGAAAATCAAGGAGGACAAAAGGAAACAGAAGGCGGCCAGGAAAGATGTTGCACAGCTCGGCCAACAAGCGCAACAATCAGTGCCGCCACTAGTGGTTGAGAATCAGTATGGTTCCAACATGAACTTGATGCAAATGTCGGTACCTGATGATGTGGACTTAGATGAACTCGCCAAGTGGATGAATGTGACTGGGCTTTCATTAGAACAACTTCTCGGTCGGGAGGAACTGACAACTGTTAAAGAGGCCGAAGTTGTTGATGAATGGCGGAGGAAGTACGTATATGGCAGGAGTCTATGCGACCCTGCAAAGGTAAAAAATCTTGGTACACAAATGTAAAGCTACACGAGTACTACTTGAGATTCTGTGCACAACATCAAAGTGAACAATATCTGGGCGTGCAAGTCAGAGACCGTCACTACTTCCGTGGAGATGATGTCATCTGGGTAGAGTTTAGTGAAATACACCAGCTTCTCTATATGGATGCTCTTGACAAATCTCTCATAAGTTGCTACTGTCTGTAAGTGATTCTTCCTTTTAATCAATAATCCCACTCTAGCATATGTACGTATTCGTAATAACTATGCTCACGATGTGCAGACACATGATGAGAGAACTCAGATTGAAACAAGACGATCGAATTGGTTTTATCGATTCGTATGTCGTGTATAAGGACACAAAGACTAAAGATCCATTCAATCTGAAGATCAAGGAAATAGAGAAAAACCTCCGAAGGTTCTTTTATAACCAAAGGCATAAGGAGTTGATACTCTTCCCTTACAATATGGGGTAAAGTGTTGTAGTCAATCCAACATATATATATATATATATATATATATATATATATATATATATATATATATATATATATATATATATATATATATATATATATATATATAAGTTTGACTCTATAAACAAATGCAGGGATCACTAGATACTCATTGAGATTAAGATCAAGGAACAAACTATAAATGTGTGGGACTCAATGAAAAAAGAGCTGGCAATGTACCAAGACATGATAAACATGATCCAGAGGTAAGTTCTATCATTCGTTAATTATCGTTGCCTACTCCTTTAATTTACTATGCTATACCTAATCAACGACCGACTTATTGGGCAGGGCTTGGGCTTGGCTACAACAAAGATATTGTACGGATCTGAAAGTACCACTCCCCCCCTCCTATTCTACATAAGTGTGTGTCTAGACAACCGTACGGAACTAATTTATGTGGATACTACGTTTGCGAGTACATGCGGTGTAGCAAATTTACACCTGCTAAAGAGATGCTAAAAGTAAGTAACATGTGTATACAGTAAATTCATATCTTATTTATTTGTTAAAACTAAATAAATCTTATGTATATTAATATCTTTTCCTTTAATTAATGTAAATGGAAGGAGTGAGAATTGAAAGAAAAAGTGTTCAAGCACACAATACTCGTCGCAATCCAGGAGACGATCGCAGGTTTCATCAACGATCATGTCATCCCGGAAGACGACGAGTTCCACCACAACCCTAGGTTGAATTTGAAGAGTCCAAACAAGAACGAACACTTGTATGAGCTTTGAGTGGCGGACAAACATTTGTGTAACTCATTAACCGGCGGCCGAACACTTGATTACTTGTATATTATTGTAAATGTAATGTGTATGTACGTATATGTATAGCTCTATAATATATATATATATATATATATATATATATATATATATATATATATATATATATATATATATATATATATATATATATATAGTTTCATACTTTATTTGTGTGCAATAATAACGCTCTCGTATAGGTGCAACGTATACGGATAGTAGCAGCGAAGAATAAATTGGAAAACAATATAACTGAAAACCAAAATCAATAATGAATTGGAAAGAAAAAGGAAAAAGAAAAAAGAACATTCAGTCCCGGTTGGTAATACCAACCGGGACAAAAAGGTGCTGCGCCACGTCGATGCCTGGCAGCACCTTTAGTCCCGATTGGTAAAGGTCTCCCTTTAGTCCCGGGCCTGAGAACCGGGACTAAAGGTGGGACATTTAGTCCCGAAACCTTAGTCCCGGCTCGCAGCCCGGGACTAGAGGTCCTTTTGGACCGGGACTACAGCCTCGTTATGCAGCAGTGGTCAGATTCTAGTATTTTTAAAACATATTTATTTGTTAAAAAAATATTCTGATAACTTTTTGAAAGCACAATTCTATATTATTTTTATAAATTCTATATTATTTTCCCTAAAAGTCTAATGGCGTCATGTCAGTTTAAACCACTTTTGAAACCGCTCAAAGAGGTAATTCAGATGATTTCAAAAGTTAGGGGAGTCTAAAAATCTTTTTTTTTGAAGAAGGTAAATCGAACAATTTCAAAAGTTAGAGGAGTCTTAAAATTTGGTTTTATGATTAAAAGGGGTAAATCGTACTTACACGATAATTGAGAAATGTCAGATGGACTTTTTCTTATACATAGAATCAATCTGAATATAACTATTTATTATATTTTATTAAACTAAGAAATATACCTATGTGTTAAAGCAGTAGAAAAAAATCTCAATGTACCCACACCCCACAAGATCCACGCATCCATATTGCTCCTTATTCTCGCTGCCCTCACGAGCAGCAACCATGATGTCCACCTATTTAATTAGGATACATCCGAACATGATCAATCTCAAAAAAGGTTTTAAATATCCAGCTATAACTGATATTATAGCAAGCTATTTATATTTGTATATAATTTACGGCTATATCCCACAAAAGACCTATTTAATTCTATTGCGAACCAGTGTAGTGGAAAGTTCAGGCCATTGATGCCCTGCAAAAAGTGTTGGAACTGGCAACACAGGAAGGCGTCCTGTCACCACTGAGAGGGAGGTTCGCAAGGATCAGGATTTCACTGTATGCGAACGACGCCATCATTTTCTTGAACCCAGACAGACAAGAGGTGTCATCCCTTCTCAACATCCTAACGCAATTTGGAGAGGCAACGGGACTCAGACTAAACTGGACAAAACGCTCAGTGGCTCCAATTAGGTGCAACGACATCAATTTGGATCACATCCTTGAGCCTTTTGCCGGCCAACGGGTTAACTTCCCGATTACATATCTAGGGCTGCCTTTAACCCTGGGGCGACTAAAGGTGGTACACCTGCAGGGGATAGTAGACAAGGCAAGGAAGAGGCTGGCAGGCTGGCAAGGCCGTTTGCTAAATCCATCAGGCCGAAGAGAGCTTGTGCGTTCAGTGCTGAGTGCCATCCCAATTTATATGCTAACAGCGATCAAACCCCCGAAGCAATTACTCGATGATTTGGATAAAATAAGAAGATGTTTCCTGTGGCAGGTGATGGTGAGATCACAGGGGGAAATGCAAGGTTGGCTGGCCTTATGTGGCTAGACCAGTTCAGGTCCTTGACCTTGAAAGATTCAGTAGGGCCTTACGGTTGAGGTGGTTATGGCTAGCATGGAGCGAGACACAGAGATCATGGGTTGATATGAAACTTCCGGTGGACGAGATTGATGTCGCCCTTTTCACGGCAGCGACAAGAGTGACAGTACACGATGGATGGAAGGCGTCTTTTTGGCTATCTAGTTGGATTGAAGGACGATCACTTGCATCACTCTTCCCGTCGTTGTTCCAACATAGTAGACGAAAGAACCGGACTGTACGTGAAGTGGTGATTGATGGACACTGGATCAATGACCTGGCACACGATCTGAATGCTGAACTCTTAAGAGATCTCTTCGCTCTATGCCAGCTCATTCACTCGCTTCATCTGAATTTATCAAGTGAGCAAGAAGACCAAATCATTTGGACACTAGAAAGCTCCGGGAATTACTCAGCGTGATCGGCATACGAAATCCAGTTCAGCGGACAGGTAGCCTCAAATTTTCCAACCCTCATCTAGAAGGCTTGGGCCACACCGCGTTGCAAGTTCTTCATGTGGCTGCTTCTGCAAGATCGAGTGTGGACAGCAGCCAGGCTCCAGTTGAGAAGCTAGGAAAATAACTACTTTTGTGCGCTTTGCGAGAGGAGCCTTGAGACAGTTATCCATCTTTTCACAGAATGCCCTTACGCGAGGAATGTATGGAGCTTGGTTGCCGTATGGAGCACTCACGCCAATCTACAACCTAGCTGTTGGTCGGGGTTTTGCGATATGGAAGAATGGTTCCTGGCTCTAACGGCAAGGGGCAACAAGGAAGCCGCCATCCTAACTACATGGCACATTTGGAAGGAAAGGAATGCAAGAGTCTTCAATGCGAAACGGGGTACAGAGCAGGGGGTGCTGACGAGAATAAAGGATGAGCTCGCCGACTGGTGTTCAGCACGTAGGGGAGTTCTTAGGCTCCAAAGGGTAGTTCCAAATAATATGAGTAATTAGTTTTTTCAGGTTTTTCTAATCTCACATGGCTGTCTGCCATGTGAGACAGCGCATCTTGCGCATGTAAGATTGTAACTCTACTTCTTGCTTATTAATATAACACCGGGCAACCGGATTTTTTTTTTAAAAAAGAAAGTTCAGACTAATAATTTCTCGCTGACGAGACAAAACGACCTCCTTCCGTGATGCCCTCCTTGCACTAATAATGCCGGACATCAGTCCCTATCACCTGTCAACATTCAGCCTTGAAGAAGTCCTTTTTCAGGTTCTTTTAAGTCCATTCTCTTAAACACTTTGGTGTGGATTCAGTGCACAGTTGTGTAATCTAAATTTGATAGAATGACCGACTAAAAGGGCTACGATGACCGTGGTCGTGCAGTAGCACTTCAACAAGCTCAACAACGAATGAAGTCAGCGGATCACGGTTCAGTTCTTCGTCTGGCTTTTGGTTCATGGGAGGAGGGTACGTACAATGCCGAGTCAATCTTCACCGCAAAATGATTGCCAATAGCCCAGTCTATGTGAAATCTGCAACCAAGCTGAAGAGACCGGTGAACACATATATAGTCCTCGACTGTCCATTTGTAGAGGCCTTCTGGATGAAGCTGGGTTTCGTAGCTGTGCCCCTGTCTTCTGACGAGCGCATAACCAAATGTTCAACGCCCAGACAACTTTCCAAAACAAGTTTTCAGCACCTTCATTGCCCTCGGTTACTAGAATATTTGGAAACGGCGGAACGGTGTCGTGTTCAGAGATGAAACAACCACACACCGACAGGTCTTCTTGCTCATCCACGCTGAAGCACAGCTCTGGAAGATGAGGTTGCCTAAAAAGAACAAGGCAATAGCAAATGCTTGGTGTCAATTCTTACTACCCCTATGTAACTAGAATTCTAAACTTTGATGATGTAGAAGATTTTGACTCCAATGGGTCTCCAAAATGGGACCTAGATCAATGAAATAAAAACACAGGTGGGGAACCTATTCTCCCGTTGACATTCAAAAAAAAGTTCGAAGTGGATAAACAATGATATGAGACCATCGACTAGGGAGATATGGCCTTCTTAAAGCCACAGCCTTAAAAGGGGTAAGATGACCGCGCTAGTGCAGTAGCACTTCAACGAGCTCAACAACCAAAGTTCCAAGCGGATAAACAACGATATGAGAGAACCATCGACTAGGGTGATATGGCCTTCTTAGCTGCAACTTTAATTATGTTCAGAACTCCCAGGTGTTTGGTTACTTCGGCCCATATGAAATCATCAAGAAGACCATATGTCCGTTCGAGTGTAGTCGTGTGGCTTAAGAACGTGCCTACCAGCATCATCAACTAGCCCGTTTGCTTCGCTGAAAAGTTATGACTGAAAGTACTGTTCGCTGATGTGTTATGAGAGAAAAATACTATTCCAGCTGAAAAAACAAGCTAAAAAGTACGGATTATAAGACCAGCGAACAGAGCCATATATATAGTTCTTTTCGCAAAAAAAAAGCGTCACCTACTATACATCTGGTATTTCTTGTTTCTGAGCTCAAGCCTGTTAGCATCCCTGATATTGACAATCTGTTGCATGTGCTTATTGCTTTTCTTGTTGACCAGCATCTCTGTGAACAAGCTGGAAAACTAATTCCACTACTTATTTTGATTTGATCTGATTGGCCGTCATCCATGGCTACATGGGAGGATGAATCAACCATGCGGTTTCTGGCGGCTCCAGCTTGGAGTCAATCTGGATCTCAGAGAGGAGACGTTAGTATCCAGGGGGACAAGGAGGCACAAGGTGCACCAGACAAGACGAGAAGGCAACCCAGGGAGGAGTTGAAAGTGCGTGTGCTTAACAACACGAAAACATAAAAACAGGTGGCTTGTTGGCTCTTGTTGTTGGTGGCGCTGTCCGGTTGCCGGCGGTGACGACTGTTTAGCCAAACCCAAATTATGTAGCATATCTTGGGTAGAAGTTCCTCACATGAACTTATCTTAATTTGTTGCCAATTTATAGACTGAATAGTGAATACAAATAAGCGCTTACTTTGTACTATATGAGTAATACTCTAGGCAATTGTGTTGCAGGTTGCAGCTACAAGACGACCTCGAATTGCACCATGGACGACGCCGTCTTGCTGCCGATGAAGCACTCCGATTGCGTCTTCCGCAGCTTGCTCTGGGCGGGCTCATCAACCCGCGGGGACTCCGCCATCTCAGGGCTGCTGGAGCTCTGCTCCTCCGGGATGGACGTGAGGGCGCCGGACCACGGTGACCCCGTTCCGTCGTCTCCCGTCAGGTAGCGCGCGCCCCGCGCCCCGGCGGTGGCTGGGAACAGCCGCAGCCGAAGCACCTTGGAGAAGAGCCTCCGGAGCAGCGCGGGCAGCAGGCGCCTCCTCCTGCGTCGCCTTGCCTGCTGATGGTGCTGTGCATCGGCGGCAGTGGGCGGCGGCGACGTTGTGGTGGCGACGCTGGTGGTGAGGTGCGGCATGGAGAGCGAGCGGCTGCTGGCGAGCACAGCGGCGTCGAGCTGGCGCTTGAAGGCGGTGAGCTCGTACGAGTCGTAGAGCACGCTGCCGCAGTCCCACACGAGGACCCGGCCGCCGCTACTGTCGTCCGTCGGCGTCGCCTCGTGATCGGCCGTCGCCATCTTTATAGCTTTCCAGCTTTTTGCCTCGATCGAAGCAGCAAGAAAACAATGAGAGAGGAGGAAGGGGAAAGGAACGAAGACGTAGCTAGGCGCAGCAGTGACAGGGGCAGCGAAAGACCAAAAGCGGAAGAGCTTTTACAGGTGGGTGCAGGTGACGAACATCGGGAGGGTGGTGGAGCTTGTGATCGACGGGGATATATGCAGGATCAAAGCCAGCGGAGGTCACGGCTCACACGCCTTCCATTCCGATTTGATTATTGTGAGAAAAGCTGCAAAGGTGGAGGGTTTGGCGACGAAAATCTACTTGTGAGCAGGAAATGCATTATGCGAAGATAGCATCACATACATACACTTTGATGAGCACACGTAGCAAACCAATTTCCAATTTAATTAACGCATAACACATCCGAACAAATTTAGTTAGTTATGACATGTGTATACGTATAGTACTATCGTGTTAGATTCATAGGTCTATCTCAAGATAGTACTTTTTACATCACGAAACAAGGGTACATTAGATTTAACAAGTCAAACCTCACAAATTTAATCAACAATAATTTTGATCAACAATTATTCAAATTATCTTTTGCAAAAAAATATTCAAATTATATGCATGCTTATTATTTCTAATATATACTTATTTGGTAGATCTTTTTCTATATAAAGTTAGTCAAATTTAGATAGTTGGACTCAGGACAACACTAGAAATTGATTTAGGGTCTGTTTAGATCCATTAACACTAAAAATTAGCTCGCTAATAGTTAATAGCTGCTATTTTTTAGCTAGCTAATTTTTAGCATGAGGTCGTTTGGATCCACCTGCTAATAGGTGATTGGATAGTGAATTAAATATGCATATGAACTATTAGCACCTATTAGCAACTTCAAACTAGCTAATGAAACTAGCAGTTAGTAGCCGCTAGCTAATAATTAGCAGATTTATTAGATTAATTTTAGCTGCTAATTTTTAGTGCTAATGGCTCCAAACAAACCTTTACTTTAGACCAAGGGGTAGATAAAAGTTATATTAATTAACTCATATTGTACACATATTTTATATAACAACTTGATTTGGAGTAACTAACAATGCCTTGTATGAGTAAGATGGTCCAAAACTCTTCTTAAGGCCTTATCAATTCTAATAGGCTTTTTCTTGCGTGCTTAGGATATGCACATAAATAAAAAAACTTACTTCTTATTGCAAGCAGTGAGTTTAAGAGTGTGTGCTTATCACTTACAAGTTACAATCAGAATTCGTGTGGTTTGACCAATACCTTTGAAATATGTATGAGGCCATGAGCTGATCACGTGGTTTGACCGCTTCTGCTCACTAGTGGAGGTCGTATGTATGAGCACCACATATTTCCAAATGTTTAATTTTCAAGATGTGCTTCTTGTGTCACGTTACATGAAAAACGATAATAACTGACCACGATAACTATCATTAGTGATGCGTCACTATCTATATCATCTATGGTCCAGGCCCTACAATCTGTCATTGCTGCTTACTCTCTCCATTTCAATTTATAGTTACATGTCTCCTAAGTTATACTTTGATTATTCAATTATTTTATATTGTATTGTTTATGATTATAAACTTATGATTATTAGATAGTTTATTTGATTTCAAATTTAATAGTATCAAATTTGTATTACAATAGTCTAAAGTCGTTGTTGGCCAAACTATTAGCAAATATTACAAAGTGTACGTGAAACGCCTTCTAAATTGGACTGGAGAGTATACAATAAGTGGCAAGTTTTTCTGTTACCCATCACGTGAATAATGCTAGGTGATACTTCACTTATAAACAAGTCATAAGCGATAGGCGACGATGTAGTGGAAATAGCATTATGGCTGGTGAGATGTAGTGGAACTGTGAGGTGACACGGATCGAACTGTTATTGCCGTGGAGATAAGGAAGAAGAACAATGACAGGAGGCAACATAGGAGGTGCGCAAAGATGTGTAGACTTGGTGAGTGGGAGTGACAGATGGACTTGACACTAAATTCAGGGTTCAGTCGTGCATGGGAGAATCTATAGTGTATTTGTAAGTGTTAAGGGTTGTGAACTCTAAATCTAACTGCGCTATAGTATATTCCCAAAAAAAAAAAAAAAACTGCGCTGTAGTATATATTTCCTTCGTTCCAAATTATAAGTCATTCTAACTTTCTTGGAGAGTTAAAACATCTCAAATTTGACCAAAATTATAGAGAGAATTACAAAGATTTATGACATCAAATCGAATACTATAAAAATATAATTAATGAAGAATCTAATGATACTTATTTGGCATCATAAATGTTATTATTTTATCATATAAATTTAGTCAAACTTAAGATGTTTTGACTCTTCAAGAAAGTTAAAGTGACTTATAATTTGGAACGGAGGGAGTATAAATTATAAGAATTAAGGAAATGCACCATCAAGACCCCTGACCCCAGACATGACAGACCGTCTAAAACCCCAACATTATTTAACATTATTACCCAAAGCAGTGGGATCACTATTATTATCCTATAATTCTTATCAAATATTTGACACTACTAATGTTACGAGCTAATTTGCAATGGTTTTGACTGGGTTTCTAAATCATTGGTTGCATTCAATAAATATTGTCAAATCTGTCATTAGGTAGTACATTCGGTAACTTTACTATTTTATAGCATTTACAGACTAAACCCTAGATAATAATGTGAAAATACTGCCAAGTATTTTAGATTGGATGGGACATTTTCAAGTGTGAACAAATAAAATAGGTAATCTTGTCCACGTCTATGATATGACATAACTACTACGAGTGGAAATTATTATACTAACTTTAGTTATTATTATTATTAGGGATATCCGGTTAGGTCGCTTGTCTTCACTTTTGTCAGTAACATAGCTCTAGGTACTTCATTTAATTAGGAGTACATCACTCATGGGACACGCACCCTTTGTATATATATCTGTTCTTATAATGGCTTTCAGAGATTGACAGCAGAAAGGCATCATTCATCAAGAGACGGACGCAAGCAACAGACAAAATCGGGTATTGACAAAACAGCACGCGACAGATTATTTCTGCTCTTTGGTGGATATAAATAAACCAAAAAAAAAAACGACAGGGGACCTGTGAAGTTGTTACATGATAAAACTTGATTATTGCGGCTTTGTAGTATATTATTCAAGCCTGCTACCAGTTGTCTGATAATCTCTCTAGGTACGTTTTAAAACACAAACTCGATCCCAGAAGGCAACGTGGTAACTAATACGTTACAGAGTTCAATTTTTTTCCCTAATTACATAGTACAACACAGACATCATAGATATCTTACTGTCGACGGAAACATCGTCTGCCACTGAAAACACAACGCCGCTAAATCCTGAGACTCTTGAAATCACTAGGCTGCATAGGCCCTTTTGCTATAGAGTCTAGGCTTTATAGCCAAAATTCTAACAAACTAGGAAATAAATATTATTTAATCCAAATATGGAATCGTGAGGGACACGGACATGGCTCGCCGTCCTCCGCGCGCCACGCCCGCCTTGCCATGTCCGCGCTTGTAGACGATGCCGGTCATATGAGAAGTGTTCAGTACATGACACGTTTGGTTTGTCTCCACAGCTGGCCGCAACTCAGCTCTGGCTGCCCCCAAAATTCGGCGAGCAAAACCGGCACTAGAGTTTTGGCGAGCAGCGACGTCGAAATGAACTGGCGTGGCATAGGCAAAGTAGGGCTCGCCAGAAGTCGCGTCAGGAAACAAACAGCGGCTAACTTCAGGCGCGGCATGCTCTGGCGAGTTGCTGCCAGCGATGGAGACAAACCAAACGCGCCCAACTGCCAATCGCTGGCCGGGGCTATCCTCTTACAGGTTCATTCCTAACATGGCTAGGCGATGATCACCAGGTCGCAACGCAACAGAAGTTATTCCAGCAGGAGATGATAAAACCCCTTCAAGGCAGCGATGCGATGATTATTGGGTTTGGGCTTTTTGCTTGAACGCGGACTCTGGGCTGGTGCGACGAGTGCCGAACCGGCGAAGCCTGGCCGCTCTTCCAGTCTGAGCTTGCTCTGTTGCTTCTCGAACACCCAGTCTTCTGGTGTAATCGTGACTCCGACATCTTTACCTCGTGAACTGGGACTATGACATCCCCTTTCTTGAGACTGAGCTTGCCCCAACTAGGATATTGGTTGGCAGTTAAGGTGGGTGAGATATATAGTCCCGTCTCTGATTTCTGGAACGGGAACGGGAACAGGAACGGGATGATTTTAATTTCTGTTTGTTTGCAGAGGATGGAAACCCATTTCCTGTAAGGTTTGGAGACACATTGTCAGTTTTTTTTTCTTTTTTTTCTTTTCTTCCTCCTTGCCTTATCTCCTTCCCAATCGCGTCATCCGCAGACGAGCTTGGGCGCGAGTCACCCCGCACGGCCGTGCCTCCTCCGCCTGCGAGAGACCTGTCGCGCCTCCTCTGCCGGCCAGCCTGGCCGCACGACGCCCTGCGCCTTCCCCGTTGGTTGTCCACACGGGTCACACCTCATCCTCGTCGGGGCGCCACCTTGTCCCCTACTCTCGTGGCGAGCTCACCCGCCTGGAGCCAGACTTGGAGCTCGCCCCTCTTCGTCCCCTCCACTCGCGGCAAGGGCAGACTCGGAGCCGGGGGTGGAGCTCCCCCGCCCCGGGCGCTCCCGGAGCCAGATCTGGGTCGCCTGGCCACCCGCTCGGAGTGCCGCCCCACCATCGCGACTGCCTGCCCTGCCGTCGCAGTCGCCTCCTCTTCTTCCTCCACGGCGTGGCCTTTCTTGTTCCTCCACGGCGTGGCCTCTCTCTTCTTCCTCACGCGTAGCAGCAGCCGTCCCACCTGGGCTCGCCCAGCCCCGTCCGCTCAATTTTCTGGGGCAGGGGCGTCCAACAACTGAGGGGAATATCTCCTCAGGAACCGTCCCACCCCACCTCGCCCTCAAACCAAACAGCTTGCGAAACGCCTCTACTTTAGCACGTGCCCAGAGAAAATGAGACTATGCCATCCCCATGTTTTAACAATCGAGGAATCTATCATTGGTATACGACATTCTCCATAAGGTGGGACAACACTTTTAGTTAAAGTTTACTTTTATGACAAATTTTAAATCATCACGAGAAACATTACGTTCAAAAAAAAATCATCACGAGAAACTTCACAAACATATGTACTAGAATACTATGACGAAACACTTTCCTGACAATGTGTTGTCACAAAACTGTGGTATAGAACAGGTTATCTAGGGTCCCACTCGTAAGACAAAGGAACCATATTTAGACTAAATGCTAGGCTTACCACACGCTTCATTTTTGGCCTGCTCAACCTAACCTACTGGGCCGAGATGTAGTGTTGGCAGCGCCGGTCCTGAGTTTTTCTAGGCCTAGGTCAGGAACTAATATAGAGGTCTATAGTCTACTCTTAAAAAGATTCATATATATTTCTGTTTATACATATAATCCCCCAAATACACGTCAATTTAGAAGATAATATTTGATGTGCTAAAAAACTTATATTGAACATCAACCAAACGGTGCTTACCTATGGATGTGATCCTCTTTGTCCTCTGCCGTAAGGCGATCCCGTGATGATTGATGGACTGATGCGGCTGTGAACTGGATCACGGACGAGGATGATGAAAATTGGGATCGAATAGGCCCTAAGAATTGTTGATCTGCTCGATTACCTGTGATTACGTCCGGCAGTCGCACAGTTTGTCATTTCGCGAGTCATGACCTTTGCATTGACGAGTTCGCAAGTCGCCAAGCTCCTAATGAAAACCGGAAAGTGTTGAAGGCAAAGCCTTTCTAGACCTGCGCTTGCTATATTGGGCTACAACCTATAGAAGCCCACATAACGTACACTGCTTACTATGTATAAACTAATGACCTATACTAATACTAGTACTAATCTACTATATGGGTTGAGGCCCACCTAAATCGGAGGCCTAGGTGGGTGGCACACCCTGCCCACCCCTAGGACCGGCCTTGAGTGTTGGAGGCGTATTATAAGTCAGAGACCTCCACTCTTTGTCCAAGGCCTAATTACATAGTCTACGGGTTGCGAATAATATTTAGAGCCGGCCTATTTATAGCTCATAGTGCCCTATTTTGTAAAAGCAAGCCCCATTAGGGTCTTGTGAATAATATTTAGGGTCTATTTATAGCCCCTATTAGCTAGCAGTTGGATCTTAATAAAAAACAATATAGGAGATGTGTGCATGGCTAGAGTAGATGTTGATGATTCTTGGTTTCGACAAAGTGAAAAGTTGAGTCGTTGAGTATTTGAGTGCAAAACTATTGATTTACGAGGAATATAGTTAAGCACATAATCCTGTTATTATGCCGGAAATAATAGTTTGTGTCCAGTTTAGTAGTGTTTTATGTGGTAGCTAGGATTTAAGCTTCAAGGAGATGTGGTTGTGAATTTGACAGTTTAATTCATCTACTCCCTCCATATCGGATTTAGAAGTCGTTTAGGACAGCAACACAGTCTCCAAAACACAACTTTGACTTCTTGTTTTTATAAAAAATATTTATGAAAAAGTGATATATGTATACTTTTATGAAAGTATTTTTCAAGACAAATCTATTCATATAATCTTTACATTTGCAAACTCAACAACTTAAAAGTTATTGATGATTTATATTCCCAATGTTTGATCCAAACCTTGTCTAAAACGACTTCTAAATCCGATACAGAGGGAGTACCTGTCCTTAGCCTCATATAGAGCCGTAGCGCGTCACCCAGAGGTTTTGCAATTACAGTCAATATGCGCACTACATTTGCGAATCTTTTTCAACTAACTTCTCTTTAGTCAATGGAACCGAACACTACAGAATTCTAAGACTTTGCCGAGTGCTCGGGCACTCGGCAAAGGCCCCTCCAGCACTCGGCAAAGGCCGCTCGGCAAAGAATTAATCGGCAAAGGGATTCTTTGCCGAGTGCCACATGTCAGGCACTACACTGAAGGAGATCGCCGCCCCACTTGCTCCCTGATGATGAGCCAGTATTGCAGTTTAAATACTGAACAGCAAAAGAATAGGAAAATTACACATTAATCGTCAACCTCTACTTCATGCCTGGCAGCTACTTTGATCTACTCCGTGGTGACGGACTTGTACACTTGCTGCATGGCCTCTCTGAACCTGTCGATGTCCAGCGTGACGTTCTGGCCCTCGAGGAACGTCTCCCAAAGTTTACCGTTGCGCTCTATGGAGATTGGGTCGGTAAACACCGGATGGTCTCTGGGGTACTTGTACTTGAGCGTGGTCTCCTCCGCGTTCACCTCGTATTCGACGTAGCGCAGTCCCATGTCCGGCACCGGGTCGCCGAAGTCGAACCGGCACGGGTACTTCAAGTTTCCCCACGGGATGATCTGCACTATGGTGCCGTTGTGCGGCAGGAACACCATGTTGGTCAGCCCAGCGCCGTGCACGCCCACCATGACGTCGCACGAGTTCACCACCGCCGCGATCTTGGCCATGTCCCGGACGTCCTCTGGTCCCGCGGCGACCACCTCGAAGCCGAGATCCGCAACGGCGGCGATGGCATCGGCTTCGTTCGTCACCGCCCTAGAGTGGCGCCGCAGAACAAAGATGAGCCGAGGCTTGCGTCCACTGCTCCTGCTTACGGGTGTCGTCCATGGCCGCCGCAGCGAGAAGACGTCCCGGACGAAGTCCCGGAATCCCATCATAGTGTAGCCGTTGCGGGAGAGAGCCGGGTTGATGCCAAGTATCCTGTGGCTCTCGAGCCCGACGTGCGCCGACGGGAAGCAGCGCACGGCGGTGTCGGCGTCGAAGTCTATGACCGGGTAGATGGATAGTGCGGCAAGGATCGGCCTGAATTTGGCCACCCATTCTGGCTGGTAGTCGGTGACGAGCAGCTGGACGTGGCCGTTGTACTCACGGGCTGTGATGTAGAGTGGGACGATGAGGTCAGTCATGGCGTGGAAGAAGTTCTTGCCGCAGCCGCCGGTAGAGAAGACCACCGCTGGCACGTCGTGCCTCACCGTGCACTTGGGTGGGATAACGAAGCTGTAAGGCTCTGGCGCGGTGGACCGTATGGTGACCTCCCGAATCCTTGCCATGGTCTCTTGCTCCCACTTTCGCGTGTACGGCCGGATTGTGATGGTCGAGTTGTTTGGGTTGAAGGTGGATGATGAAAGGACGTAGACTGTGCCGGCTTTGCCATGGATCCGCAAGTCACCTTCCATTCTGCAGGTGTCCGAGTGACGATTGCTCCAGTTGCAGGTTAGCTTGCTCATTGTCGGTGCTGCCACATCTGCATACCACACTAGACAGATTACAAAGTTCACTAATGCCGGGTTTGGTTCAGGAATTGGAAAATAATCTAATAATGAAATGGGAAGCACTTTTTAAACATTGGTTTCAATTCATGGGATCCAAACATGCCCTAAAAATAATTATTGTTACCATTTTCAGCCAAAATTATTGCAATCATTAGTTGGCAAACTGTGAAAAACATGAAAAATAGCCCCTAGTGTAATGCCGAAAATGTAATCAAGCTAAATGGGGAAGGCTAATTGTACCTGAATTTCTCAAAGAACCATCTTTTGCCACGTTTATCGCAAGAATATGATTTTGTTGGTTGTACTCTGCAGGAAATAAAACTGGATTAATATCACATATATAATGATAAGGGTCAAAGCTTTTGCCGTCCCTTTAGAAAAAATAATGATAAGGGTGACACTCCAACGTAATGCAAACAGAAGACATTGTATATATATGTTAAATAAACATAATATAACTATTTCTTTTTAATTAATAATGAATGCTCTATCCGACGGCTGTGGTTGAAGTGGCGACAACAAGGAAACAGAGTAACAGACTACTGGCTTACTGCTCAACATGTTCTGGAGATTGAAGTGCGTGAATCCATGGTAAGGATTCGAAAAGATTGCTCAAAATGCTCTGTATGAGGGTTAATATAACAGTTGTTTCCTCAAATCATTGCCATACATACCTTTTGCAGATTCTGCGTCAAGTGATTGTTGCTGCCGACTTGCACTATCCAAACCTTGAACATATAGGCACCATTATGTGTCAAGCATTTCACATCGAGATGTAGATGAAAGCAGAGAGTTCAGTATACAATCTTATAGCTTACCTAAAGATGAAACTCTCTGAACCATTTCATTTGTTAATTTGTCAAATCCGGTCTCCTTAACTGCAGAGAGCCAAGGCGCAAAGTTTTGTAAGTGCTATAACCTGAGCTGTTCTTGGATTCATTAAAGCCTATTGTCAGAAAGCTTGAAATGGTAAATCATACATTTCCTCTAAAAAATGTATCTCAATTTACTCTAAAGTAATAAACAAAAAAAATTCCTACGTGTTCCCTAAACCTTCAACTGTATATATACTGTAAGCACTACTGTCGATTTCCGAGAAGATTATGGAGGTTCAGCACAATTAAATTGAGGGCTCTTTGTCAAGTAAAATCAAAGCATAAAAGGCCAAAATGCCACACTGCATTATTGAAAGAGAGGAGGAGAGCAGCAAAATCACAACTAATGGTAATCAGGAGAGATGAAACAGAGAGGAGCTGATATGAAATTGACTGGAAAGTAGGATGACTTACAGCGCGCAACCTGCGGCAGTAAATTAGTCTTGATCACAGCCAGAACTAGAAGAGGAGGCACAAGGAGCCACAGTGCCGCCCTTCTTCCGCTGCTCCCATGCTGCTGCTTGGTTTTCTCGTGCCTCCTCATCGTCTCGAATAGCTCTTGCACCACACCTCTGAAATGCCTTGCACTAGTACCAGGAGCTTACTCGCAGCTTCTTGAGAACTGCCATTCTTTTATCACATATCGATCCGTGCTTTGAATTGGGAGCTCAACTATCTAGGGGCTGACTTGCTTGTGCGCACCATTTAATCCCACGCACATGTATGCACGCTAATAGCATTGACGTATAGAAGAGGGAGCTAATTATGAAAAGGATCACTGCAGAGCGGCGTATTTTTATTCCTAGTTTCAGTGTCTTGGAACCACCAATAATTTAGCAGCAACCTGAGGCACCGACGGTTATTAGCTCTGTTTGGATCGTCCCCCTTCTGAATTCAGGGAGTAATAACTAGTAGATGTCTAATTTTTAGTCCCTTTGAAAATCCAAATAGTTAGGTTAATAGGTGGACTAATTTTTTAATCAAATCTTTAACTAGAGTTGTTAGTTCACTGACTCGCCAAACCTAACTAGGACTAACTATCTATCAACCTGTCCTTTAGCATTGGTTAGAATTTTAGAAGACAACAATATAATTTATTGTTTGATATGTTAGTCACTGGATTCTTGTTCTTGATGTTAGCAAGATCCTTACTCTCATTGAAAGGATGACACTTGGAGATTGGACAATTTTCTAGGTTTATTTCTCACACAATACCATACCAACTTAAGGGTTGGGGATACAAATTTATAGGCTGTTAACCAGTCAAGCATATGCTAAGATGCTAATCTAAGATGTTGTCCTAAATGCTAGTCAAGATGCTTGTCCTAAGATGCTTGTCCGAAGATGCTGCTGTCCTAAGATGCTCGTCCTAAGATGTTGTCCTAAATAGATGCTAACAGCCAGTCAAGGATGCTGTCCTTGAAGGGCAGCAGAAACACCAAACATCAGCCAACACAGAGACTTATCCATCACCATCACTAACCATCACTCTCCCCCTAAGTCTTGTGTGGCTCCTTGTGAGGAATCTGAGTCATCCTGATCCTGGCGCGAAGCTCCTAAAACTTGATCCACCCAAGAGACATGGTCAGGAAGTCGGCGAGCTGGTCTTGGGTGTTGATGTAGTTGGCCCGGACACTCTCTTCATCCAGACAGCTTCTGATGAAGTGATACCTCACCCAGATGTGTTTGCCGCGCTCATGGAAGACAAGGTTCTTTGCCAAGGCCAAGACAGACTTGCTGTCCACCCTGAGCTCCACTGCCTCTGCGTCTCTGCCAAGGAGATTGCCAAGCAGCCGAGCCAGCCACAGAGCCTAAGTAGAAGCGGTAGTGGCTGTGATGTACTCTGCCTCGCAGCTAGACAAAGCCACCACCTGTTGCTTGACCGACTGCTAGCCGATCGGACACTTGCCGAGGAAGAACAACGTCCCGCTGATGCTCTTGCTCGTGTCGATGTCGTCGGCGTGGTCGCTGTCGCTGTATCCGATGAAGTGCGCCGCGCCGGGGCACCTCGGGTAGTGCAAGCCATAGTTGAAGGTGCCCGCGATGTAGCGGAGGATCCTCTTCATGGCCTGCTGGTGCTCCGTCGTCGGTCGCTGCATGAACCGGCTGATGTAGCCAACGACGAACACCAAGTCCGGTCGCGTGTGGACAAGATAGCGAAGGCTGCCCACAATGTGCCAGTACTACGTCGTGTCCACCTCCTCCACCGTACTCTCACGACTTAGCTTCATCCTCTCCTCCATAGGAGTGTGGGCTGGGTTGCAGTCGGCGAGGCCGCCTAGCTCCATGATGCGCTTGGCGTAGACAGTCTGGCAAAGAGAGATACCGGAGCTGTCCTAGTAGACCTTGATCCCGAGGTAGAAGGAGAGGGGCCTAAGGTCGCTCATGTGGAAGGTGGCCTTCATCTCCGCCTTGAATGTCTCGATCTCCTCCTCCTTGGTACCGGTGATCACAAGGTCGTCCATGTAGACGCCTACCGCAGGGCATTGCCTCCCTTGCCCCGCCGGTAGACTACGGCGTCGTGAGCGCTCTGCTGGAAACCCATCTGCTTGAGGGTGGAGTCTAGCTTGGCGTTCCAAGCTCACGGTGCCTACCGCAAGCCATAGAGGGCCTTGCGCAAGCGGAGGACCTTGCTCTCCTTGCCGGGAATGATCAATCCCGACGGCTGGTGGACGTAGACCTCCTCCTTCAAGTCGCTGGTGAGGAAAGCAGACTTGACGTCCATGTGATGGATGCACCAACCCTCCTGGGCTGCGAGAGCGAGGAGGAGATGCACGGACTCCATCCGTGCAACAGGCGCGAGGGCGTCATCGAAGTCGACTCCGTCCTACTGGATGAAGCCATGTGCCACGAGATGCGCCTTGTGCTTGATCACCTCTCCAGCCTCGTCTTTCTTGAGCTTAAAGACCCACTTGAGAGAGATGGCGTGGTGGCCGGCTAGGAGATCGGCCAGCTCCCACATGTTGTTCCGCTCAACGGCGTCCATCTCCTCCTGCATCGCAGCATGCCATGCCGTGTCTCTCTCCACCTCGACGAAGGAACTAGGCTCGCCGTTGTCCTGTGCGAGGTGCAGCTCCGCCTCGAAGTCACGCTTTGCCAGTTCAGGGACTGGCTGCTCGCCGAGGAGGTCATCCACAGTATGGTAGCGCAGAGGCTCACCACCGTGGTAGGCGTCGATGCGATCCTCGTCGTTAGACAACAGAGTGGTGAACTCCATCGTGCACTACTCGTCATGGGCTGAAGCTGTCGGTGCCGAGCCTGAAGGAGTAGGCGCCGGTGTAGGAGAGCGAGGCATGGCCGGCGGTGCTAGCGGTGGACTCATTGGAGCCTGTGGGCTTGCCAGAGCTGCTGGTGGTGGTGGTGGTGAAGGACTCACCGGAGGTGGTGGCGAACGAGGTGGTGGGGTAGACGAGCTCGGTGAAGATGAGCTACTAGCTCCCCACGCCTCCTCGAGGTGGACGTAGTCAACGATGAAATCACTAGTTGTCGGAGTCAAGCCGTCATCCACCATCTTGCCCCACGTCTAGCCTTGCCCTTCATCGAACACGATGTCACGCATGACGCGCACACGCCGTGTCGCTAGGTCGAGGACGCAGTAGGCCTTAGCGCCCTCTGCGTAGCCGATGAAGACCCTTGACATGCTTCAGTCATCGATCTTGCCGATGTGGTTGAGCTTCTTGACCAAGGCCAGGCAGCCAAAGATACGGAGGTGGCTCACCGCGGGCTTGCGCCCATGCTAGGCCTCGTATGGCGTCTTGCCGTCGAGGGCCTTGTTAGGGGAGCGGTTGAGCAAGTGGACGACATTCATCACTGCCTCACCCCAGTAGAATGCCGACATACCTCTACTTGAGGAGCACGCGAGCGGTGGCCACCACCGTCTGGTTGCGGCACTCGACGACACCGTTCTACTGTGGGGTGTACGACACTAAGAAGTGACGATGGATCTCCTCGTCGGCACAGTACGCCGCGAACTCGCCGCCGTTGTCCGTGCGTAGGACCCAAAGCTTGCGACCGCACTCCGCCTTCGCAGTAGCTTGAAGGCGCCTGATGATGTCTGCCACGGCTGCCTTGACATCGAGCAGGACAACCCCATGTAGCGGGACATGTCGTCAACGAGGAGGAGGAAGTAGCGTCGGCCTCTAGGTGTAGCCGATGTCACAGGGCGATAGAGATCGCCATGTATGAGCTCCAACTTCTCCTTGGCGCGGAAGCTCGCCCAACGAGGGAAGGGGAGCCGTCGCAGCTTGGTGAGGACGCAGGTGTCGCAGAACTGCTCCACGTGATAGACGTGCGGCATGCCCCGCACCATCTCCTTGCTGTTGTGCTACCTTAGGGCCTCAAAGTTGAGGTGCCCAAAGCACTCGTGACACCTCCAAGCGTCGTTGTCGTGGCGGGCTGCAAGACAACAAGGTTGCGCCACCTGCGCGTGAAGGACATAGAGGCGGTTGCTCCTGTTGACCTTGACGAGGAGCCGACGGCGATGATCCCAGATGGGCAGCACCCCATGCTCGATCTCCACGCGTGATCCATTCTCATCCAGCTGTCCCAAGCTGATGACGGAGTTCCTCAATGCAGGGATGTAGTAGATACCGGTGAGCAGCCAGTGCTCGCTAGTCTTGGCAACGAAGACTACAGAGCCGACACCCTTGATCTAAACGACGGAGGCATCACCGAACTTGACGGTGCCTTGAACACCTGAGTCGAGCTCGGAGAAGAACTCCTGCCGCCCGGTCATGTGGTGGGTGGCATCGGTGTTGAGGCACCACCCGTTGGTCTTGTCATTGCCGAAACTGTCGTCGAGGAGGGTGTGTGCTTTTGGCTCGTTAAGATGGAGGAGAGCCGCTGCGGGCGGTGCCACTGGAGGTAGTTCGATGCTCGCATGAGCGATGAACAGAGCCGGCTGCTCCTCCTCCGCTTGTGTGACATGGGCCTGACCGCGTCGTGACTGTCGACAATCCTTGGCCCAATGACCAAGCTTGCCACAGTTGTGGCAAGGGTCATCTCGTGCCAGATTTTGCTTCCCAGCGATGCTACTGTGGACATCACCCTCGACACGTCCTCGCACCCCTACCTGGGCGTCTTTGCATGACTTGCCTTGCTTGCCACGCTTGCGGCCGCCTGTCATGGAAGAAGGCTCCCCCTTCTTCCTGTCACCTTGGCCAGCAACCCACTGTTCCCGAGTGAGGAGGAGCTTCCCGCTAACGGTGACGGTTACCGAGAGGCGCTGTGGCTCATCGCTGTCAACGACCTTGAGGCGACCTAACGCCTCCTCGATCATCATCGTGGAGAGGTCCAGTAGAGACTCGATTGAGCGAGACATCTGCTTATACTTCTTGGGGACGCAGCAGAAGAGCTTATCCACAGCTCCCTCCTCACCGTAGTTGTCATCACCGAACTGCAGCATCTTCTGCAACAGAGTATTGAGACGGAGAGCAAAGTCATCAACGTCCTCACCTGGCTTGAAGGCCATGTTCTCCCACTCCTTGTGTAGTGCCTGCAATGTAGGCTTGCGGGCGTGGTTGCTGCCGATGCGTGCTGCAGCGATGCGTTCCAAGCCTCTTTGGTAGTCCGCTTGTTGGTAAGCGAGAACTGCATCTTGGATGGGACTGTAGTGATGAGAGCATCCAGCGCCCGTCGATCCTGGTCGTAGTCGACGTAGCCATATTGGACTGCATCCCACATATGCTGCACCTGGAGCTTTACCCTCATCACCGCAGCCCACTCGACGTAGTTGGTCTTGGTGAGGGTAGGCCACCCACCGCCGGGGCCGACGTCCCTGACGACAGCCTAGTACCAAACCAGGGAGAGGGGGACGCGTCGCCCGTGAAGGCCGCGCTCTCCATCGACCCGTATGCCGCCGCCGTGCGCGCCTCCTCTAGGAGTGCCACCGCCGTGCGCACCTCCTCCAGGAGCGCTGCCAGCGCGTCCGCGCCTGTCCGGGCTGCTGCCGTGCTCGTGGACGTGTGCGGCTACCCACTGCACCGCTCGCCCTCGCGCTGACTCCCTCTCTAGCAGCTCAAGGTCCGCGTCGGCGCTGTCATCAGCAGAGATGGAGCTGCTATGGCTGCCGCGTAGAACCTCAACCTCCGCTGCTGCCGCACACACTGCATCTGCCGTAGCCGCTGCTTCCACCTCCGCTCTGGCTGCTGCCAGCTCTGCCACTGCCAGCCTTGACACCCTTTCTGTCGCGCGCAGCGGCCTGTGCCGCTGCTCGCTCGCGTTCCTCTGCCACAGCGAGTTCGGCTTCCTGCCGCCGCTGCGTGCTCGAGGCGCCCGAGCGCTGAGACTGTCCTACGGACATGGGTGCCACTAAGGGACTGTTGCATGGAGAGAGAGCTGGGGGAGGAGTGAGCAGAGGCAACCGGAGCTACTACTGCTGCTGGTTGGGGCTGCTGCAAGGCTGGAAGCGAGGCTGGAGAAGAGATTGAGCAGGAGATGCTCATGTTACAGGATAGTATGGCTCTGATACCACTTGTTAATCGCTAGATTCTTGCTCTTGGTGTTAGCAAGATCCTTACTCTCATCGAGAGGATGACACTTAGAGATGGAGCAATTTTCTGGGTTTATTTCTCACACAATGCCATACCAACCTAAGGGGTGAGAGATATAAATTTATAGGCTGTTAACCAGCCAAGCATATGCTAAGATGCTAGTCTAAGAAGCTATCCTAGATGCTAGACAAGATGCTTATCTTAAGATGCTTGTCCTAAGATGCTGTCCTAAAGAGATGCTAACAGCCAGTCATGAATGCTATCCTTGAAGGGCTGCAGAAATACCAAACACCAGCCAATACACAGACTTATCCATCACCATCACTAACATCATGATAACTGTTACTAATAAAAATATTTATATTAAATTGTACTTTTTCCTCTTTGCTCATTTTCTAACATAATATGCATAATAAATACTTTGTAGCCTTTATACGATCATAATAAACTTAACGACCGATCTATACATTTTTAATTTGTATCTATTGTTTTTTTCTTTGCACAACATTCAATATACATTTAGTTCAAACCTTAGCTTTAATTATGGTGACTCTTGTTGCAGCTAAAATGTTATGATGCTGTGAATCTAAATTTTGACTTTTCAAGACTTTATTTTATTAATCGCTAGTTTGCTATAGTTTTATTATTCTCAAGTTAAGTTGAAGTTATTGTGTTTATTCTATCCTTTTGTACTTTTTAAAGATAAGAATTTGATATCATAACATGCGCACTTAAGTAGTACGATGGCATAAACAATCATTTAAAGTTTGCATCACATTGCACAATATCAATGACAGAGGTTGAAGTGAGATCTAGAATGGGCAGCGGTGCTAACCTCAATAGGATATTAATATTTAAGGTTTATAATAATGGTTTACTCTCTACATAGGCCAGCAAGATGTATATAGCCACCTGTGGGCTGCAATAATCTCCCCAACTTCGCTAAGGTAATTGAATTTTCTTGTCATGCTACAACAATTCAGGCATACAAGAAAGCACTATGGACATAACGACCAAAAAGTGAACCTGTGCTGCTATATTTCCAATATTTTCATGTACTATTCTACAATACAGTGACTCCTCACTGGGAGGTAATAAAGCTAAAACCATCAAAGAAAAGCAAAAGTTCACATTGTTGATCCACCACACCACTGACTGCATGATTCCAACTCTACTCTGTCGTGATGGACAGGAATACTTGCTGCATCACCGCTCTGAACCGATCGATGTCCAGGGTGACGTTCTGGCCATTGAGGAAGGTTGCCCAAGCTTTACCCTGACGATGTATGGACATGGGGTCGGTAAACACCGGGTGGTCCCTGGGGTACTTCTCCTTCAATGTAGTTTCCTCCGCCGTTGCCTCGTACTCGACGTACCGGAGACCCATGCCTTGCACGGGCTCACCAAAGGCATACCAGCACGCCCACTTCATGCCACCCCAGGGAACGATCTGCACTACGGTGCCGTTGTGAGGCAGGAACGCCATGTTTGTCAGCCCAGCACCATGCACGCCAACCATCACGTCGCAGGAGTTCACCACCCCCGCGAAGTGGCCCATATCGCTGACGTCGTCTGGCCTCGCAGCCACCACTTCGAAGCCGAGGCCCTCCATGGCGGTGATGGCATCGGCTTCGTTCGTCAGCTCCCTTGAGCGGCGACGCAGAACCATGACGAGTCGAGGCTTCTGCCCTGAGCTCCGGCTTATGGGTTTAGACCATGGCCGTTGCAGCGAGAAGACAGACCTGAGGAAGTCACGGAATCCCATCATAGTGTAACCGTTGCGGGAGAGACTCGGGTCGATCGCAAGCATCTTGTTGTGACTCTCCAACCCGACATGCGCCGACGGGAAGCAGCGCACAGCGATGTCGGCGTCGAAGTCTATGACTGGGTACATGGACAGTGCGGCGAGGATCGGCCTGAACTTGGCAACCCATTGCGGTTGGTAGTCGGTGATAAGAAACTGGACACGGCCATTATACTCACGGGATGTGATGTAAAGTGGCACGATGAGGTCACTCATGGCATGGAAGAAGTTTCCACCGCAGCCGCCGGTAGAGAAGACCACCGCCGGCACGTCGTGCCTCACCGTGCACTTCGGTGGGATAATGAAACTGAAAGCTGGTGGCATGGATCGCATGGTGACCTCCCGAATCCTCGACATGGTCTCTTGCTCCCACTTTCTTGTGTATGGCCGGACTGTGATGGTCGAATTCTCCGGCCTGTGGGTGGATGCTGCGACGACATAGACTGTGGCAGATTTGCCATGGATCCGCAAGTCACCTTCCATTATGCAGGTGTCCGAGTGAGGAGTGTCAAAGTTGCAGGTTAACTTGCTGATAGGGGCTCCCACATCTGTATATAGAGGACAGAGAGTTGTTATTTTTTTTCGAAAGACTGGCAAGAGATTTGCCGAATTTAATGTAAAAGAAAACGAGTTGTTATTATGAGAAAACGAATTCGAACTCTTTCACGAAAGAAGTACTCTAATTTTTTTGTTGCAATATATCATTCTAGAGGAGGTATACATATGTACCAATTAATTAATTGTGCAATACATGTAAATCTTATGTATATGAATGAAAGAAAACAACGATTCTGTATAGAACAAATAAATATGGAATTTATAATAACCATCCTTTAATCAAATGTGCACATGTACCTGAATTTGTCGAAGAACTATCTTTTGGTCCGTTCGTAGCAAGGATTTGGTTTTGTTTGTTGTAGTCTGGCAAATCAGAATGGATGAATATCATCAGTTCACATATTGTGACGCGTTCATCTGGCAAGTAATGCTAACACACACACATACATAATACACTGAAAATAATAACCAAACTGACTGTTTAATGAAGTACGGAGTACTATCTAGTTCACATCGTCCATTTTATATCTGAGCACCATAAGATTTTCAGACCTAATTAATGTACTATTTTAATTATGTGTCGAATGATGGGATCTACACAAAAGGTGAGCTTGTTCTACTGATGAGTGTACTTGATTCCTGAAAACAGCAGGTTTCAGCATCTCTGGGGACCTATTTAATTTAATACAGTAGTTATTTCTTTCGAGACAATTAGTAGATATAGGGTGCGTTTGGCGTAGCTCTCTACGGCTCTGGCTCTGCATGCACTCGTACTATACATCCCTGTGCTTCACTGTACGCTGCGTGAAATAGGCTTTGGCTCCGTCTGCCACCAAAAAGGAGCCCAAGGAGCTGGGTATTCGGTGCTTTGGCCGGCTCCGTCACAGTGCATCTAGCCGCCGAGAGCTACGCCAAACACACCCATACTACCTTTTACAGCTTCTGATTCATGTGGTTGTTGCATTGTCCATCATATTATTGACACAGAGATCCTTGAAAACCGTACGAAGGTTCTGTATACAAACTTATGACGTATATTAATAACTCACCAGAGTATGGAACTGTGTGAACCATTTTGTCCGTATCTTTGATGTATCTGGTCTCCCTAACTGAACGAGGTTCAAGGTGCATTTTATTAGTTCACAATAAGGTAGTCATAACCCAAATCTCTCAATGGAGTAAAGCTTTATAGGTTTTGAAACTACATCTCTATTGAAATGAAGACGGAAAATAGATATATGTATGCTGTCACAGTTGTCCTTACTGTGTGATGCTGTCAGCTTAGTGCTGTAGCGTTTGTAAAGTGAAGGCCTATATTGAAATAAAAAATTCTATCACTAATGAAATGAAACGTTTCAAATTCTATAACTGAAATGCTGTCAAGCTCAAGACGAAACAGACGGGGGAACTTACAGTGAGCGACATGCGGCAGGAAACCAGCCTTGAGCACAATCAGAACAAGAAGAGGAGGCACATCGCCGCCGCCCTTCCGCTGCTCCCATGCTTGGCACCCTCGTGCCTCCCCCGCATCTCAGACAGGCTCATCTTGCACGGCAAATGTCGGATGCCTTCGCTCCCTCGCACGAGCTCTTTTTATCGCGTTTCCATCTCGGTACGCGCCCTCAATCGCAGAGCTCAGCCAGTGGTTGACTTGCGTGCAGCATTAAATCCCGTGCACATGCATGCACGCTAGCACCGGCGCACAGAAGGGAAGCGCGGATCGTCAAAAAGACGATCAGTGCTGCACTGCACGTGATACATTTTTAATTTTTTATCGGTAGGCAGCTGCACCGGCGCACAGAAGGAAAGGAGACTTTATAAGCTTTCCAAGTACTAGAGTGTTCAAATCGGAGTCTATATGAAGCCGTTGTGGCCATCACAATTTGGGATGAATTTCTCTTCTAAAACGTGTTGGACTTGGACTCTTTCTTTCCTTGGACCAAAAGTGACGTGGTGGCTTCTTGGAGAACGTTGTGAATACATGGATTTGGTTCCCAATCAACTTCATTAACATTCTATGCTTTCCTTATGCAATCAAATCTTCCCTTGATCCATGTAAGTAATTTTGAAAATAAAAATATACACACTTTATGATGCAGCACCAATTCATCAAATGCATCAATGATAAGCCTCATATACAATGGTTGCACCTTTAGTTTAGAAGTGGTTAACATGGTCATATCTGTGCCAGTGATGTCCTCATCAAATATGGTTACATTATTGTCCATCTCAAAAGTTGACTTAGTTAATGCTTAGATTAAGCATGTAGGGGCTGTTTGGATCGAACCCTCCCAGCAGACTCACACCCAGGCAACAATCTGGACCTAGGCAAGCAAAATCAGACGTGCCTGGGGACACACAGCACGCCAAGCAAGTTTGCCTAGGGTTGAAGCAAACAACCCCTTAATGACCGTCAACAGTTGTCAATCATTATTTCTTGATACACATCAATAGATAGATCATTTTGTACTACATATACGATGACAAAAACCTTCTAATTTGTAATGCATATATGATGACAAAAACCTTTGAATGTTGGAGTTCCCCGACTCTCGATGCTCTATTGTTACAGGAAATAAGATACTGGAATGGCAGAGCCTTGTTTGAATAGTTATGAACATTAACTTATGATCAAGATGAAGGTACAATTAATTTGGCATTTATATAAAAATGATTACTTTATAGTTTGATCGATATATAAATTTCTTAACAACATTGAAGTTCGGCAGATGCAAGATATTTTTGTCATTCTCCATGAAAGAAGTTATCCTTACCAAGGACAACCTTGCTCATAGAAGTTGTCATGGGACTAAGTTTTTGCTGTTTCTATAAAAATCTAGAAACCATCCAACATCTATTTTTTTATTGCTCATTTGCTAAATTTCTTTGGCGTGTTAATTTTGTGTTTGGAATTTCACCTCTGGCGAATGCAAATGATATATGTTCAGCCAATGGTCTAGCTAATCAACATTTTGATACGCACTTTAGTTGGCGATAAATGAGATTGTTTTTGACAAGTGCAATCCAAACCTTATTCAGTTCTTGTTTATGAGACACACTGGTTTCATTTGTAGGTATAGTAGCACCGATGTGATGAGAAGAATGAGCTGTTCATCCAAGCATGCTGCTCAACGTGGGTTTTCACCTTGCATTGATGGTCATTTGTTTAGAATTAATTTTAATATGGAATTCTTTGGTAAACGTCGGTTGTGGTTGGGTGGCGTGTGTATTCCTTTTTCTGAAAGGGGATATAGTCAGATCTTCTTTCCATTATCTTAATAGAAAATACACTGATTCACAATCTATGCCGTGGTATACTATCTTAAATTGTTTCTGCACATTATGAAAACTCCTCGGCCATTTTTCATGTACTATGCTATAATGTAGTGACCCCTCCCTACAGGGCTGTGTAAAGCCAAAACCATACAAGAAAAACAAAACTAAAAATAAAAAATTTACTATAGTGTTCATCCACCACTTAGTGCATGCCTCCAACAGTAGTGCAACTCTACTCTGTCGTGATGGATTGGAACACCAGCTGCATCACCGCTCTGAACCGGTCGATGTCCAGAGTAACGTTCTGGCCATTGAGGAAGGTTGCCCAAGCTTTACCCTGGCGATGTATGGACTGGGGGTCGGTAAACACAGGGTGATCCCTTGGGTACTTCTCCTTCAGTGTGGTTTCCTCTGCTGTGACCTCATACTCGACGTACCTGAGTCCCATGCCTGGCACAGGCTCACCAAAGTCATACCAGCACGCCCACTTCATGTCACCCCAGGGAACAATCTGCACAACGGTGCCGTTGTGAGGCAGGAACACCATGTTGGTGAGCCCAGCACCATGCACGCCAACCATCACGTCGCAGGAGTTCACCACCCCCGCGAAGTGGCCCATATCGCTGACGTCCTCTGGCCCTGCAGCCACCACTTCGAAGCCGAGGTCTTCCATGGCGGTGATGGTTTCAGCTTCGTTCGTCAGCTCCCTTGAGTGGCGCCGCTGAACCATGACGAGCCGAGGCTTCTGCCGCCCTGAGCTCCTGCTTATGGGTTCAACCCGTGGCCGTTGCAGTGAGAAGACAGACCTGAGGAAGTCACGGAATCCCATCATAGTGTAGCCGTGGCGGGAGAGACTCGGGTCGATCCCAAGCATCTTGTTGTGACTCTCCAACCCGACATGCGCCGACGGGAAGCAGCGCACAGCGATGTCGGCGTCGAAGTCTATGACTGGGTACATGGACAGTGCGGCGAGGATCGGCCTGAACTTGGCAACCCATTGCGGTCGGTAGTCGGTGATAAGAAACTGGACACGGCCATTATACTCACGGGATGTGATGTAAAGTGGCACGATGAGGTCGCTCATGGCATGGAAGAAGTTTCCACCGCAGCCGCCGGTAGAGAAGACCACCGCCGGCACGTCGTGCCTCACCGTGCACTTCGGTGGGATAATGAAACTGAAAGCTGGCGGCAAGGATCTCATGGTGACCTCCCGAATCCTCGACATGGTCTCTTGCTCCCACTTTCGCGTGTATGGGCGGACTATGAACGTAGAATTCTCCGGCCTGTGGGTGGATGCTGCGACGACATAGACTGTCGATGATTTGCCATGGATGCGCAAGTCACCTTCCATTGTGCAGGTGTCCGAGTGAGGGTTGCTGAAGTTGCAGGTTAACTTGCTGACAGAGGCTCCCATGTCTGCATATATCACAGATGATTTTTCTTGAGTTAAAAAAATAATCTTTCATGCAAAAAAATCCTCTCAAGTTTATTTTAGGGACATTATGTTGCACGTATATGTATCGGCAATCTAGGAAAATAATGATCTGGAACAAACAAATATAGAGTTCAATTCATGACAATCGTCCTTAAATGTGCACATGTACCTGAATTTATTGAAGAACTATCTTTTGGCCCGTTGGTGGCAAGGATCTGATTTTGCTGGTTGTAGTCTGAGGCAAATTAAAAATGATGAATATTATCGTATTAGTTTCGCATCTAAATACTGAATACTTCGTTCTATACATACTCCGAAGCACAATAACCAAATAAACTGACTGTTTAATAACGAAGTACTATCAGCTAGTTCTTGCATTTTATATTCTGAGCACGAAAAGATTTTCAGATCTAATTAATGGAGTATTCTATGTGTCAGCTTGAACTAATTAAATTAATCTGCTGGTGTTGGGATCTACACTAGCAGTCAACTTGTGGTTTCTTTCGAGGGGGCGTGTACTAGCACACACATGGAGTATTGTTATATCACCAATGGAGGAACAAAACTGATCGAAGCTTCTCCGGGATAGCTAATTTAACAGTTTATTGCTTTCGAGATAACTGGCAGACATACCTTTTACAGCTTCTGGGTCATGTGGATGTTGCTGCCATCTTGCATTGTCAAAACCTTCAATTTATTGGTGATAGTCATACCATTATACATCACTCTTTTGACATAGAGACATAAACGAAAAAACGAAATTAATTCTGTAAACAAACTTATATAACTCACCGGTGTATGGAACCGTGTGAACCATTTCGTCCGTGTCTTTCATAAATCTGGTCTCCCTAACTGGACAAAGTTGAAGGTGCATTAGTTCTATAAGGTAGCAGGTCATAACTCGAAACATGTAAATGAATAGCTCCATATGCATCCCAATTAATTCGAACTATCACTGCAGCAGTGGTTCTATAGGTTGTGTTTATTTCCATACGTAGGGTTTTGTGTGATGCTATCAGCTCAGTGCAGCAGCATTGTTTGAATGCCTGGATTTTTTTTATTCCATAAGAAAACAAATGCTCCTATATCTATGCTATTACTATAAAAAATGAATAATCTCTAAAAAAAACTATCACAAAGCAATGCTTCTCCCTAACGTTTCAAATTTTATACGACAATGGAGTTCTGTAAAATTTGGTGCTTCAGCTCATTTAGAGCTCCTGCTGAAGTACTCAAAACCGAACAGGCTTGCATGTACTCCCACACTTTCAAATTGTAAGCCAACTTTTTCTAGGTTTAAAACTTTTTCTAGTAAAAGTCGTGTACTCCCTCCATTTTAAATTGTAAGTCATTCTAGCTTTATTAGGTACTCCTACAGATCTGCTATATACCTAAATATAGTCTAGAGGTATAATAGAATCTATATATGCATCTAAAAAAGCCCAGATAAATTACAAATTTCAAATGGAAGGAGTAGGTAAGAAAGCCCGAATGAGTTATAATTTGGATGAGACAGCACTAATATTGTCGAAAAAATATAAAAAAGTAGCTCGAGGATCCTAAAAACAGATCATATGCATGTATAGAATTGGTCTTTAATTTGCCCAAGGACCAAACACCAGCGGCTACTTACAGCGAGCGACCTGCGGCAGGAAATCAGTCTTGAGCACAATCAGCACAAGAAGAGGAGGCAACAGGAGCCACATCGCAGCCCTTCCAGCACTGCCGCTCCATTTCTTGGTACCCTCATGCCTCCCCATCATCTCAGACAAGCTCATCTCTGCAAAGCTAGCTCCGCTCAGACGACGGCCTGAGCTCCCTCACAGACCATCTCTTATACCACATCTCGATCGCAGAGTTCATGAGGCTGTGGTTGACTTGCGTGCAGCATTAAATCCCGTGCACTGTCCACATGCATGCACGCTATTATCGGCGCATAGAAAGGGCATCGGGATCGTTAAAAAGATGACAAATGCAACTGAAGCACGGGATACTACATTTCTTATTTGTAGCTGCAGTCCACAAAGGTAGCTGCAAGCAGAGCACCGACGGTTTGATTCAAATGTTTTGTTGACAAATGAGAGTGGTTGATTCCACCTCTATTTATTATTATTTATTATTGGAGGAACTACACGAGAGCCTCAGAGCCTGCTTTTCATGTGTAAATGCACTGTGCAAGTTCAAAATAAACATGGGGTAATAGGTACTACAGCAGGCTAGGTTATGGTCGATTGTTGGCGGAACAAAGTGAGCAGGGTAGGATATAGGGCCTGTTATCACCGGTGAAGCTGTTTTTTTTCTTCAGTTCCATAAAGCAGGAGTTGTTTTAAAAAAACATTCGGTTCTTGGGCTGTGAGAAGAGCTGAAAAATAGCTTTTAGGGAGATGTTGTTTCATCTAGACCTATTTGGGAGAAAACAACTCTGTGAAGTTAAAGCAAAAGCCCTAGCAAACAGGCCCATATGTAAGGAAAATGGACCCTTTGACCATTTAGTTTGGTTTTTTTGTGTTTCATGATCAATATGACCATTTGGACTAACACTAATTGATAGTGTTTTTAGATATAGTTTAAAGGGTGCAAAAGTGCACTTGGACTTAGGCAATGTGGTGATCTAGAGGATCAACACCTCAAGCAACACATTAGAAGCAATGTTGAAGACCTACAAGACATGCAAAAGTCCAAGACATGAAGATGGAACCAAGCCGACGCAAAGATCGCGAAGAAACAAGTTCAGAGAAGGAGTTGCGGATCGCCAGACCCTGAGGGGTCGTCGGACCCTGAGGTCGTTAGACCAATATGGGAAGCAAACCCTAGTAGCAGTGTTCAGCGCAGGGCATCGGACCAAACGATGTTACTGTTCATATAGACAGAGAAGACATAGGCGTCGGACCAAGGCAATGGTGCAACCGTTGGACCAATTCAAGTAGAGTCCAACGGGTTCCAATAAGGTTTTAGAGAGGGTTTCGAGGTGTCGGACCGGTCCGAGGCAAGGCATCGGACTATACGCTCAACAAGGCCCAGCTGTCAAGTGAAGCGAATGATGGCAACAGTCAACAATGGCTAGTTAACGGCTAGCTGTGGGACAGGGCATCGGACGGTTTGATGACCGTTCGTCGGTCAGTCCGACGACTGCATAGAAAGCCCAGGCAAGGTTCCAACGGCTAGTTTCTTTGGGGGAGCTATTTATACCCCCTGGTCGGCCATTCTAGAGTTGTTGGAGTGTGCTGAAGATATATATAGGAGTGTTGAGACACCTCACCAAGTGCTCTAACCACCACAAGTGCTTAAGAGAATATTAGGTGGTTAGTGTAGGTGCTTTGCGAAGTGCTTAGGCTAGTTAGACCCGCTTAATAGCGCTTGCTCTAGATTTAGGCCAAGTGTTCGTGAGGTTTGCAGACCTCAAAAGGCTTGGTGCTTGCACGCACCATTGTTGTACGCCGGAGGTGTGAGGGTATGTTCCCATATCTGCCTAACTAACACAAGTGTCATCCTCTTGACCACCTTGCGCTAATCCCAACTGACACGTCCCCCAGGAGAGTGCCATCCGCACCACCTCTTCAGGGTCTTTTAAGGTTGAGTTACACATACAATCCCAATATAAAGCATACGGTACAACGCACTTGTCATGCACTCATGAATCTTCAACTGGTAGCTGAAACATCATTGACTATTAAAGAAATTACATATATTCAAAATTTATGTTTTTGTACTCTTATTCTCTAATCCGGACTAATAGGTTTACTCTTATCACTCTATTAACAATATCGAATAACGTGCAGCTCATCTTGGGGAAACGCCCGTCATAATTAAGGTTTGTTATACTTCACCTTGATCGAGCTCAACTCGGATCATCTAGTACAAACACCTACAAAACAACATACCGGCAGCACCGTGAGTACATTGTGTACTGTAACACCCTAAAATTTGCATCATTTTAAAATAGGAGAATTTGATTTATTTACACAATTTTGTGGGCATTTTAACTTAGAGAAATAATAATTTTCAATAAATTAAATCAATTATAAGGGTAGATACATGCTTGTGCATACATGCCGCTGCATATTTTTATTTGTGTTGATTGATTTTTATTACAAGAGAAAAGGATTTCAAAAACTATTTGAAAATGGCTTTGAAATATTAGAAAAGGAAAAGAAAATGGAAATCTTCTCCCTTCTCCGCTTTAGGCCCGAAGGCCTGCTGCTGCCCTTCCCTGCATTTGGCCCGCTCCTCAAGCTGCTGGCCCGTTCGACATCTACCCGGCAGCCCAGCAAGCCTAGCTGCCCTTCTCTTGCCCGCGAGCCGCGTAATGGGCCGGCCCAATCGGCCGAAGCCACAGGCCGCCTTGCCTTTCCCATCTCTGGCTGACGTCTGGGCCTGCTTGTCGGCATCGTCATCCTCCTCTTGTTCATGACCGAGCCGGACACCTCGAAGGAGTCCGATGCCGCCCCGATTCCTCCTTGCCTTGTCCTGCACGTCGAGCCCCTCTTAAATAGCAGCCGTGCGTGCGCCGCCTTACCTCAACCTTAATCACGCTGCCGCCCCAATTTGAGCTCAAGCCACAGCAACCCTAGCAGCCGCCGCTCAAGCTCGGGACCAATTCGACGAATTCATCGACTCGACTGCCACCGTAAGCACTCAACAGATTTCGGGTCTCTATTTCGAAGTTGCCGAGTCACTTTTCCCTTCAATTTTCGCTTTGGATGGCTTACTTTGTCTCACCGTCATGTACAGGAGCTCACCGTCCGCCTTTGGGAGCCGCACGCCATCCCTGTCCAATTTCCGTTGCCGAGAGCCGTCTTGGTGAGTCCACGATGATCTCCTCTTTCTTTTCGCATTTTTCCCGTGCTCGTTAGTGGTCTCTAGAGCCGGATTCAAGAACGCCGGCGAGATTTCTCGCCGCTGACCATGGCCTCCGCCGTCGGGTCACTGTTGGTGGCCGGCGTTCTCTTTTACCCTCCCACCTTCTAATTTGAGCCGCACGAGTTGGATCCAACGGCTCAGATCTCATCATACCCTTTCGGCTATCGGTTTTCTAAAAGAGACCCTCTGTTTTTGTCGAATCTAACCCGCGGTCCCTGGCCAAATTTTAAAAACTTGAATTTCTATTTATTTTAATTAAAAATTAGATCTGCTTAATTACAAGTTTGCCACTGTCTTTATTTGCTTATAAAATCTCCGTTTTAACTCCGATTTGACCCGTTCAAGTTACGTTAGGTTCGTAATTTCATAATCTACATGTTAGTGCTACTGTTTAGTAGGTTCTTCACTTTTAAATTTTGAGATTAGATTTAATCTACTATTTTAATAAAGAAAAGCTGGTTTAAATCATAACTTTTTTGTTTTAGCTCCGATTTACGTGTAATTCGCGTCTGTGTGATCCTAGTGATATGTAGATTCGTTTTATAAACTTTTCAACTTATTTCGCCACTGTTGGTGTACTGTTTTAATTGTAGCTTTGTTTGATTTATATGATTGCTCTTGGATGATTGTTGTTGGTGTGTTAATCGAGAATAGACGGTGAGCAGTTCGTTGGTGATCAAGAGTACTATTACGAACCAGGTCAACAGGATCAGCTAGATCAAGGCAAGTATAGCATGGGACTATCCTTGTTACCTATTCACTTTAAATCACTCAATTCATCATGCATGTGTTTCCTTGTTAAGGATGCCTTAGTGTTGATCTTATTCCTTGAATCCTATGGTTATAGCATTGGGTAGTTTGCTAGTGCTCACATAAACAATGATCCTGTAATTTGATTAATGATATATGCAATAACACTAAAAGATGATTTTTAGCAACAAGGAACAAGAGGGCTAGAGTTTTCTCTAGATTCCTCTCGATAAGGTCTTATCTGTAAGCGAACATCCGGGACTTACAGTACAGCTATGAGGGCTACATGGCTCTGGCTTTAGTCATATAAGAGGACCTTTTCTAGCTTGTTAGTGGTTACCTTTTTGGCGCAAGAGGGGTGTGTTCCGGGTCGGGTGTAGTGCGGCTTCTGTCCCTATGAGTATAAGCTGCGTGTCATTGTGCCATATGGAAGGAGGGCTCTACATTTGCAAGGCACAGAAACCTAGCGGCCCTAACTTGTTAGACGAACCTTGAAAAGACTTCATAGTGAAACTTAACCGTCCAATGGGGAGTCATGACCTCGGACTTTTGGGGATCACGACTCGTAGTGAAAGTGTATAACCTCTGCAGAGTGTAAAACTGATATATCAGCCGTGCTCACGGTCACGAGCGGCCTTGGACCCTTATGAAATAGAGATCACTATTAATTTATTTGTTTTTGCTATTCATTATTCTCTTTACATGATCATGTGTTTATATTGGGAACATTACCTATTTGTTGCTACTCAATTGCTTAAAACATGATCAACTAAAAGCTACATGCAGTTAAACCAGTGTCTATCCAATTTGAGCTTCATGAACCCCATGCTATATTTGTTGAGTACCTTCGTGCTCACCCTTGCATTCCCCCACACCTCAGGATGGACTCCCGAATGTGCAAATAGTGACTACTATTACTACTTCCCTGAAGATTACTAGACTTGTGGTCAACCAGTTGACGTGCCTGTGCTATGGAGCTAGCTACCACGAGAACTATCTTATGTTTCTGCTTAGTTATGTGAAGACTCTGTGATATTAGTCGTTATGTAATAAACATTTGCGATGATGCTATTTATATTTGTCATCTTATGTGTGATTAATCTCTGGGTGCACATAAGATTATGCATTCCATTTGTTCCTTAAAAATGGGTGTGACAGATTGGTATCAAAGCCATGTTGACTGTAGGACGCAAGCCTAGTTAGTAATGGTCGTGTTAGTTCCCTTTTCTTCACTTGTTTCATGCTTATCACCTTACTCTTGATAATTGCTAAATTTTTATGCTCCTTTCGCCTTATTCTATTGTGAAGATATTGCTTCTATTCTAACTTACCTTCGGACTAAATTCTTTAGATGCCTCGTGCCCGTAAGACTGCTCGTATCACCACTGGAGGCTACTTTTCACCTCGTTCCCTATATGAATCAATGGAGCCTAAGGAGGAACCAGAAGACACTGCACCAACCCCCCCACCTTCACCAGTTTAGGCGTCAGAACCAGATATGCCCCAAGAAGAACTTGAACCTAAGGAGGAGGTTGTCTACTTGAGTAATGATGAAGATGATGAGTTTGCCCAAGATGGAGAACAACCCCCGTCGCCTCCACAAGATGGTTCCGCTGAAGTTGGTGTGCCGTCCCTTCCTATGGGTTGGATTACAAAGATCCATCACAAGTCAAGCTGTGATACTCCTTCACACCATCGACTGGTTGGTATGCTTAGTGCCTACTTCACGGATTGGGATCCTGCGTTTGAGTACGTCTGCTGGGAGCACAAGCATCCTTTGGAAGCTACTTACTGGAAGTGCAATGTATGTGTCTTTGTCAAGAACGAGGAGATGGATACCTATCTGCTGGACCGGTGCTTTTCCCATAGTGGTCATCGTGCCACTATAGAAGATGGCATAGAAGATGCAGCCTTTGAAGCATGCTTGGGACTTCGTCACCTCCGCTATGATGTTATGCAAGATGATCAATATCGCTATTTTCCCCGTGGAGACCTGGAGCAAGGATGGGTAATGATGAACCCTGGGAATTTGGAACTAATTCCTCGAGTCATGGTGGATTTTGGTCATGACATGATGGTGAAGAATCGTCGGTTGGAAGCCATGGTTCAAGCCTTGGGAAAAGACGTCAAGAGGTACCAAGAGGTGATAGATGGTCTAAGGATTGATCAAGGCATGGAGGCGATCTATGACTATCATGAACATCAAGCCCGTCCCTAGGAGTTGGAATACCATCTATGTAATAATACGATAGTACGAGTAGCGTCGAGTTAAGTTGAGTTTTGTGGTGTCGTGTGAACTTTGTGTGGTTAGTTGAGTTATTATTGTGCCTATGTGTGAGTTGGTTTTTCCATGTAATGAGTGCTGGAGCTTTGTGGGCTTGCCTACAAAAGTTCCTAGTTAAAGATACTAAGTTTAAGTATGAAAATAAATAGTTTAATTGGGTTAACCTTTTCTCTCTATTCTGTCCTTTCTGGAACGGTCTGCCTTTCCTTTTATGCTCGAAATTAACTGATCAGCGAAAAATTCTGAAATTTTTATGAGAGTAACTAGACCCACGTACCTTTCCAATGTCTCTAGAATCACCTTTTTATCTATTCTGTATCATGAGATATAATCATTATAAGATGAAGTTTCTGTGCAGTCGGGAAACCAGAAATAGTTTCTGTTGGGTCCTGTTTTTGGTTAACTTCGTGACAGAATCTGGATTTGTGAGTTAAAGAAAAGTTGTAGATAATTTCATAATTTTTCCAACCATATAAAGTACACCTCTACTGGATATCTGTAACTCGAGATAGGTCTGTTTTACCGAACTACTGAAATTGGGATAGGTCCAGAAGGTTATCAGATTCCGTTCGCTATCTCTAGAATTGTCTAATATGAGATAATCTCTAAGATTTGGTATTGTATTGGATAACAGATGTTTGGAAGAGGACGAGGTCGAGGCCGTGGTCGTGGAGCTGGTCCACCACCTACTATTCATGAGCTTTTGGCAATACAGACACAGTTGATGGAGGCTCTGGTGAACAATCAGCAAAACCAGCCAGTTGGAGGAGCACCTGCGCGAGATAAGCGTGGTGAATTTTTGAAGGGTCATCCCCCAGTGTTCACCCATGCCACTGATCCATTGGAAGTTGATGATTGGCTTCATGTGGTGGAGAATCAGCTCAACATTGCTCAGTGTAATGATCAACAGAAGGTGTTGTTTGCTTCGGGACAACTACAAGGAGCAGCTCAAAACTGGTGGGATTCATATCAGTATGGCCGTCCTATAAATGCTTCCACCGTTACTTGGCAAGAGTTTATAGAAAGTTTTAGGTCCTTTCATATACTAGAGGGAGTGATGGCGCTGAAGGCAGAGGAATTCCGCAACCTAACACAGGGATCTATGCCTGTAGCTGAGTATCGAGACAAGTTTGCTCAGTTGTCACGTTATGCGCCGAATGAGGTGGCTAATGATGCCGATAAGCAGCGACTTTTCTTGAAGGGTCTACATGATGGTCTTCAGTTGCAGTTGATGTCCAATGCTTACCCAGATTATCAAACATTAGTGAATCGCGCTATTGTGGTGGATAACAAGCGCAAGGAGATGGATGCCAAAAGAAAGAGGCTTCAGGGACAGGTATCTGGAAACAACACTCACCTGCGCACTGGTTTTCAACAAGGCTATCAGCAGAGGTATCCGCCTAACCAATGGAATCGTGGTCAACTTCCTCCACATAATCAGTTTCTGCAACGTCCTACTTATCAGCCGCAGAACGGCAATAACCGCCCTCCGCAGCAGAATAGGAACCAGAATCAGCATCAGAGTACCCCCAACAACACACCAATGAAGACTAGTGCTCCTAATACTCCCACGAAGTGTTTCCGTTGTGGAAAAGAAGGTCACCTGTCTTATAACTGTTCTGAGAAGGTCAATCAGCAAACCCCCCAGAAGCAGAACAATAACCAGAAGCTACCATACTATGGAAAGGTGACTCATGTGTCTGAAGAAACCGTGATGGCAGAACCTGAAGTTATGCTCGGTACATTCGATGTCCACTCCATTCCTGCCACTGTTCTTTTTGATTCTGGAGCTTCGCATTCATTCATATCTCAATTATTTGTTAAGACACATAGCATCCCTTTATGTGCCATGAGAAACCCTATATTAGTCAATTCACCTGGGGGAAGTATGCAAGCTTCCTACCAATGCCTCTCTATTAGTTTAATTTTAAGGGGGGTAGAATTCAAAGTGAGCCCTATAGTGTTGAGAACAGCTAGGATTGATCTTATTCTGGGACTAGATTGGATGAAGCAAAATCAGGCAGTGATTCAGTGTAAGGAAAAGGCAGTAGCCCTGACAACACCGAAGGGAGATCGAATTAGTGTGGAGATCGTAGTGCAGAAGCAGCAGACAGCTACAGTGAATTGACTTGATGATAATGTTAATCAGGAGGATCCAGTTGTGGATGAATTTCTGGATGTGTTCCCCGACGACTTGCCAGGTATGCCACCCGACCGCGACATTGAGTTTATTATTGAATTATTGCCTGAAACTGCACCTATAGCTAAGTGTCCATATAGGATGGGGGTTAATGAATTAGAGGAACTTAAGAAACAAATAAAAGAGTTGCAAGAGAAAGGTTTCATTCTTCCTAGCTCTTCACCGTGGGGAGCTCCAGTGATCTTTGTTGACAAGAAGGATGGTTCTCAAAGGATGTGTATTGATTATCGGTCACTTAACGAGGTAACTATTAAGAATAAGTATCCACTACCTAGGATTGATGACTTGTTTGATCAGTTAAGAGGTGCTTGTGTGTTTTCTAAGATTGATCTTCGCTCTGGTTATCATCAATTGAAGATTCGTGCTACTGATATACCAAAGACAGCATTCACAACATGGTATGGCTTGTATGAGTATACAGTAATGTCTTTTGGCTTGATTAATGCTCCTGCATACTTTATGTACCTGATGAATAAGGTATTTATGGAATATCTCGATAAGTTTGTAGTAGTATTCATCGATGACATATTGGTATATTCCAAGACTAAGGAAGAACATGCTAAACATTTAAGGTTGGTCCTGCAGAAGCTCAGAGAGCATAAGCTTTATGCTAAGCATAGTAAGTGTGAGTTCTAGTTGAAGGAAGTTGCCTTTTTGGGTCATGTGGTCTCTAATGGTGGAATTTCAGTGGATCCTAGTAAGGTAAAGGATGTGTTGAATTGGAAGCCACCAACCGATGTGGGAGAAATTCGTAGTTTCTTGGGATTGGCTGGATATTATAGAAGATTTATTGAAGGGTTTTCCAAGCTTGCTAAACCAATGACAGCATTGTTAGAGAAGAATGCTAAGTTTGTATGGTCTGATAAGTGTTAGGTTAATTCTGAGGAATTAAAGAAAAGATTAACAACAACCCCGGTATTAGTTTTGCTAGATTTGAGTAAGAGTTTTTCTATCTATTGTGATGCATCTTGTTTGGACCTTGGTTGTGTGCTTATGCAAGAAGGCAAAGTAGTGGCCTATGCATCTCGATAGTTGAGGAAGCATGAGTTAAATTACCCTACTCATGACTTGGAGTTAGCAGCAGTTGTACATGCTTCAAAAATATGGAGGCATTATCTGATTGGGCATAAGAGTGATATTTACACGGATCATAAGAGCTTGAAGTATATTTTCACCCAGTCAGATCTAAACTTGAGACAACGAAGATGGTTAGAGTTGATTAAAGATTATGATTTGGAAGTACATTATCATCCAGGCAAGGCTAATGTTGTCGCTGATGCTCTTAGTAGGAAGAGCTATGCTAATGAGGTACAAGTAATTCCTATGTCAAATGAGTTGTGTGCTGAGATTGAGCATTTGAACTTGGGTATTGCCATTAATGCAGTGGAATTGGTAATAGAGCCTATATTGGAGCAAGAAATACGCAAGGGTCAGTTGATAGATGACAAAATAAAGGAGATAGTTGGGAGTATACCGAAAGGTAAGACACCTAGGTTCCATCTAGATGATAAAGGAACTCTATGGTTTGGGAAACGATTATGTGTGCCTGAGGACAAGGCTATAAGAGAAGTAATTCTACGTGAAGCTCATGAGTCTGCTTACTCTATTCATCCTAGAAGTACCAAGATGTATATAGATTTGAAAGAGAAGTATTGGTGGTATGGTTTGAAAAGAGATGTTGCAGAGTATGTTGCACTATGTGATATGTGCCAGAGGGTTAAAGCTGAACATCAGAGGCCTGCAGGATTGTTGCAACCGATGCAGATACCTGAGTGGAAGTGGGAAGAAGTTGGTATGGATTTCATAGTAGGGTTACCCCACACTCAGAGAGGTTTTGATTCAATATGGGTCATAGTGGATCGTTTGACTAAAGTTGCTCACTTTATACCAGTCAGAACAACATATTCTAGTGCAAAGTTGGCTGAACTATATTTGAAAAGGATAGTAAGTTTGCACGGTGTTCCAAAGAAGATAGTGTCAGATCGAGGCACTCAATTCACATCGTATTACTGGTAGAAAGTTCAAGAGTCATTAGGGACTAAGCTGAATTTTAGCATAGCATATCATCCTCAGACAGATGGGTAGACTGAAAGGATTAATCAGATATTAGAAGATATGTTGAGAGCTTGTGCTTTGCAGTATGGTACTAGTTGGGATAAGAGTTTGCCATATGCAGAGTTTTCCTACAATAATAGTTATCAAAAAAGTCTACAGATGGCACCTTTTGAAGCTTTGTATGGTAGGAAGTGTAGAACTCCGTTGTTATAGAATCAGACAGGAGAAAGTCAAGTGTTCGGTCTCAATGTGCTTAAGAATGCTGAGAAACAAGTAAGAATGATTAGAAACAATTTGAAAGTAGCTCAGTCACGATAGAAAAGTTATGCCGATACTCGACAGAGAGAGTTGACTTTTGAAGTAGGAGATTATGTCTACCTAAAAGTGTCACCTATGAGAGGTGTGAAAAGGTTTAACCGGAAAGGAAAGTTAGCACCGAGGTATGTCGGTCCTTTTAAGATCTTAGAGAGACGTGGTGAAGTGGCATATCAATTGGAATTGCCTGAGAGCTTAGTCGGTGTGCATGATGTGTTCCATGTGTCTCAGTTAAAGAAATGTTTGCGTGTGCTGGAAGAGCAGATACCGCTAGAGAAACTCACTGTTAAGGAAAATCTCACCTATGAGGAGTACCCAGTAAAGATCTTGGAGACAGCAGAAAGAGTTACTAGGAGCCGAGTTATAAAGATGTGTAAAGTTCAGTGGAGTCGATATTCGGAAGCAGAGGCTACATGGGAAAGAGAGGAAGATTTAAGAAAAGCGTACCCACAGTTGTTTGAGTAAGCATCGTCCGAATCTCGGGACGAGATTCATTTTAAAGGGGGTAGAATTGTAACACCCTAAATTTTACATCATTTTAAAATAGGAGAATTTGATTTATTTACGTAATTTTGTGGGCATTTTAACTTAGAGAAATAATAATTTTCAATAAATTAAATCAATTATAAGGGTAGATACATGCTTGTGCATACATGCCGCTGCATATTTTTATTTGTGTTGATTGGTTTTTATTACAAGAGAAAAGGATTTCAAAAACTATTTGAAAATGGCTTTGAAATATTAGAAAAGGAAAAGAAAATGGAAATCTTCTCCCTTCTCCGCTTTAGGCCCGAAGGCCTGCTGCTGCCCTTCCCTGCATTTGGCCCGCTCCTCAAGCTGCTGGCCTGTTCAGCATCTACCCGGCAGCCCAGCAAGCCCAGCTGCCCTTCTCTTGTCCGCGAGCCGCGTAATGGGCCGGCCCAATCGGCCGAAGCCACAGGCCGCCTTGCCTTTCCCATCTCTGGCTGACGTCTGGGGCCCGCTTGTCGGCATCGTCATCCTCCTCTTGTTCGTGACCGAGCCGGACACCTCGAAGGAGTCCGATGCCGCCCCGATTCCTCCTTGCCTTGTCCTGCACGTCGAGCCCCTCTTAAATAGCAGTCGTGCGTGCGCCGCCTTACCTCAACCTTAATCACGCTGTCACCCCAATTTGAGCTCAAGCCGCAGCAACTCTAGCAGTCGCCGCTCCAGCTCGGGACCAATTCGACGAATTCATCGACTCGACTGCCACCGTAAGCACTCAACAGATTTCGGGTCGCTATTTCAAAGTTGTCGAGTCACTTTTCCATTCAATTTTCGCTTCAGATGGCTTACTTTGTCTCACCGTCGTGTACAGGAGCTCACCGTCCGCCTTTGGGAGCCGCACGCCATCCCTGTCCAATTTCCGTTGCCGAGAGCCGTCTTGGTGAGTCCGCGATGATCTCCTCTTTCTTTTTGCGTTTTCCCGTGCTCGTTAGTGGTCTCTAGAGCCAGATTCAAGAACGCCGGCGAGATTTCTCACCGCCGACCATGGCCTCCGCCGTCGGGTCACTGTTGGTGGCCGGCGTTCTCTTTTACCCTCCCACCTTCTAATCTGAGCCGCACGAGTTGGATCCAACGGCTCAGATCTCATGATACCCTTTCAGCTGTCGGTTTTCTAAAAGAGACCCTCTGTTTTTGTTGAATCTAACCCACGGTCCCTGGCCAGATTTTAAAAACCTGAATTTCTATTTATTTTAATTCAAAATTAGATCTGCTTAATTACAAGTTTGCCACTGTCTTTAATTGCTTATAAAATCTCCGTTTTAACTCCGATTTGACCCGTTCAAGTTGCGTTAGGTTTGTAATTTCATAATCTACATGTTAGTGCTACTGTTTAGTAGGTTCTCCACATTTAAATTTTGAGATTAGATTTAATCTACTATTTTAATAAAGAAAAGCTTGTTTAAATCATAACTTTTTTGTGTTAGCTCCGATTTGTGTGTAATTCGTGTCTATGTGATCCTAGTGAGATGTAGATTCGTTTTACAAACTTTTCAACTTGTTTTGCTACTATTGGTGTACTATTCTAATTGTAGCTTTGTTTGATTTGTATGATTGCTCTTAGATGATTGTTGTTGGTGTGTTAATCGAGGATAGACGGTGAGCAGTTCGTTGGTGATCAAGAGTACTATTACGAACCCGGTCAACAAGATCAGCTAGATCAAGGCAAGTATAGCATGGGACTATCCTTGTTACCTATTTACTTTAAATCACTCAATTCATCATGCATGTGTTTCCTTGTTAAGGATGCCTTAGTGTTGATCTTATTCCTTGAATCCTATGGTTATAGCATTGGGTAGTTTGCTAGTGCTCACATAAACAATGATCCTGTAATTTGATTAATGATATATGCAATAACACTAAAAGATGATTTTTAGCAACAAGGAACAAGAGGGCTAGAGTTTTCTCTAGATTCCTCTCGATAAGGACTTATCTGTAAGCGAACATCCGGGACTTACAGTACAGCTATGAGGGCTACATGGCTCTGGCTTTAGTCATATAAGAGGACCTTTTCTAGCTTGTTAGTGGTTACCTTTATGGCACAAGAGGGTTGTGTTCTAGGTCAGGTGTAGTGCGGCTTCTGTCCCTATGAGTATAGGCTGCCTGTCATTGTGCCATATGGAAGAGGGGCTCTACATTTGCAGGGCACAGAAACCTAGCGGCCCTAACTTATTAGACGAACCTTGGAAAGACTTTATAGTGAAACTTAACCGTCCAATGGGGAGTCATGACCTCGGACTTTTGGGGATCACGACTCGTAGTGAAAGTGTACAACCTCTACAGAGTGTAAAACTGATATATCGGCCGTGCTCACGGTCACGAGCGGCCTTGGACCCTTATGAAATAGAGATCACTATTAATTTACTTGTTTTTGCTATTCATTATTCTCTTTACATGATCATGTGTTTATATTGGGAACATTACCTATTTGTTGCTACTCAATTGCTTAAAACATGATCAACTAAAAGCTACATGCAGTTAAACCAATGTCTACCCTATTTGAGCTTCATGAACCCCATGTTATATTTGTTGAGTACCTTCATGCTCACCCTTGCATTCCCCCACACCTCAGGATGGACTCCCGAATGTGCAAATAGTGACTACTACTACTACTTCCCTGAAGATTACTAGACTTGTGGTCAACCAGTTGACGTGCCTATGCTATGGAGCTAGCTAACACGAGAACTATCTTATGTTTCCGCTTAGTTATGTGAAGACTCTGTGATATTAGTCATTATGTAATAAACATTTGCGATGATGCTATTTATATTTGTCATCTTATGTGTGATTAATCTCTGGGCGCACATAAGATTATGCATTCCATTTGTTCCTTAAAAATGGGTGTGACATGTACTCACAAGACAATTTCCACATACATATTTGGTGGATGCAACAGGGCAATAGGAATTTGTTGTTTTGCATAAAAGCATGGCGTTTGTTAAAGAAATGAAATGCTCATGATTCATAGTTGAAATTGTTATAAAATTTAAGTTCATGACCAGAAGTTATGCGTATCATAGGTAAAGTGATCAACATAATAATTCACCTCATTTTCAAGTATCAATACCTAGGCTACAATGGGTCTAGAAGTAAGAACAACCAAAAATAGTTTTGTCTCGAGAGGCTTCAGTATTTCAAATAAACTTTGCAGAGGTGTACAACTGTACCCACATGGAAAATGGGATGATCCTCCATACCCTTGGTCCGGTGATAAGGGTTGCCAACCTTTCCCTAATCCATCCGAGAGTGTTAACAAAAGGGTTGATAAGTTCCCGGGTAATGTTACCACCATCTACCCGGTGCCACCCTCTTGCTAGTTTCACGAACACACCAGTTGCTGATGGTCATTAACATCAATTATAAACAATCAACATAACCTACATTTATATTTAATTCCATCACCAAACATAAGTATAGGGGTTTAAACTAATGAATTCCACGAGCTTTGGTAAATATTTGTATGTAGGAGGATTTATTCAGAAAACAGCTCCCGAGACCACTGTCATACACTCCAAACAAGCAAATCGACAACAACAAGTGATTCAACCCGCGAAAACTATGAAAGACAATTCTAGAAGGTTCTAGGAGACACCACGCCGAAGCTTGGGCCAAACGGCCATAAAATTGGACCGGCCGGCCCAACTCATAGGCCGGCCGGCCTGCCATGGAGCCTGCTATTGACGATAGTTATTGTTCATTTTAAATGGTCAATAAAACATGAAAAAGGGCATATATCAACCTCCAACATAGAATTAGGGTTAAAACTAACAGAATTCCATAGGTTTTGGTGAATTTGTGTTTCTACAAGGGTTTATCAGGAAAAGGAGGCAAGATATCAAGGACGTCGGGATAAAAAGCATATTCCACCGTGAAACCAAGTTGAGAAGAATCGAGAAGACAACCCACCGAAGGAGGGGCCCACCTAGAAGTGACCCAGGTCGGCTGACCCCACCCCAGGTCAGCCAGGGGCCCACCTGTCAGCCTCACACTCTTATGTCGATTCCTCCATCGCCTTAGGGTTTGCATCTTCACCGTTGATCAAGTTTAGTTTGATCTGAGGGCTCTGGTTCGTCCCGCCGGCCTATATAAGCAAGCCCTACCCCTCCTAGGAGAGAAGCCATTAAGCCAAGGAGCTAGAAGATCAAAAGGATCTTTTCTCCACCAGAGAATTAGATTAGCTACTCAAAGTTCTAGTATAGGCTAACTAGCAAGGTTTTTGTAGAGTTCGGACTCCTTCTCAGGATTCTAGATTCATATCTAGAGGCTGGTATAGCCATTGTGTCCCTCTTGTTATGACTTTATTCTATTTTAATACTATGTTTCTGGTTATTATGTTCCTAGTTTACTCTAGTAGTATATTTGATATAGTCATGATTGATAATGAGTTTATGCATAAGATCGCAAAGCGCTTAATTTAGTACTCGAGTGAGTTAAGTGGCCGACATTATATAAGCATGGTGCTTAGATATTGTTTGCCTGTAGATGCACTCTATATGCTGGGTCATGTGGTAGATCACGGAAGTGACACTCTCGTTGGGTCCTTTGTAGTCCACTCTTCGTATGTAGAACAAGTAGAACCTAGTTGCGAAGGAAGTCTTGCTCTGTTCTTGATTTTCCTTAGTAATGTTCCTTATGCATAGATGATGAGTCATTATGCTATACATGATTATATATGTGCTAGAGTGTATGAAAGACTTAGTAAATAAGAAACTACATAAGAATTCAATCTCTTAACTAATCTCTTGTCTAGTCTTACTAAAACTTATGAGTAATCTGTCTTTGGGTATTATCAATGTTTATACTTATCATTTATTGGCTTACCCCTGTTAGAGTATGTGCTATGTGATTGATTCCATCATAAGTAGTGCATACTTGTTCATCATCTCTAGCCACCCCCATAGCTACTCCCTATGGTAAAATATAAATAATGTACCTAGAATATTCCTAGTAAAATGCTACAATGGTAATCTATTTGTGCGCTTGTGGATACCTATATATTCTTATCTCAGAGTTTACAAGTGTTCTTTTAGTTACTAGCATTTTTTGGCATCATGCTAGGGATGATAACTTAGTATAGAGTAATGCTAATAAATATCAACACCCGCTCACCCTCTGCCACCTCGTACTCCTTCCTACGATCTACCCCATTGATTTTAAGGTGGTTTTAGGTCAGTTTATCCAATAGTGGTTGAGGGAGTTGACGCGGATTGATGATGTGGCGATTCCTTGCCCCCTACTCCACCTCGTTTCCTTGCCCCTACTCCACCTCGATTCCTTGCCTCCTACTCCACCTCAGCCTATATATAGCAGCCCCTGTCCCCCCTCCTTAGAGCCATCCTAAAACCCTAATTCATATTCTCCTCGTCAGTATCAGAGCCAGCTATCAAGAGAAGATTAGTCCTCCATAGGATCTAGTCTTATAAATAGAAATAGTGAGATGGAGAGTGAGGGAAGAGTATGGAGGAGATGCTAGCCTATCGGTGCTCTCTCTATGTCTTGTACCTTGGTAGATCCAAGTTCTATCTAAGCTTGCCTCTGAGATTCCTCTGGTAATCAACTTCAGATTTAAGTAAGAATCTTGTTTATATTCTTCATCAGGTTTTGCGACTCTTTTGAGTGCTTTATTCTCTACATGTGGGAGTAAAGTATTAATCATAAGTGTAAGCGTGGCGCTTAGACTTAGCTTAATCGTGGATGCACCCTGCATTCTGGATTGGTGGTAGCTCGTGAGGGTGATTCTTATAGCCTCATTGAATCCTTTGTAGTCCACCTCCTGTCTGTAGGACAAGTAGGACCAGGTTGCGAAGGAAAGCATCCTCTACTAGTGTCTTTCTCTAGTAATGTCCCCAGTTGAATAGTAGAAGACATAACTTACCCACGTCAGAACTAGAGAACCTTAGTTATCCTCTCTACGCTCTTGTTTATCCTAACCTTATTGCTACCCTTAGTTAAGTTAGACCGTAGTTAATTTCATATGTTTCCCTATGGATACGATATTTGGAATAATTCCAGGTGAAAGCTACAGCGGTATCTATGTGCATTTATAAATACCAACACCAGTCACAATTAGTTACTTTGGCTTAGGTCTGTATGGGTGGTTACTCGGACTCACTACCCCAACGAATGGTCCTTAATTGCTCTATGAGCTACGTCACTTGAGATCCCACACTCACAGTGACCTTACCCCTCGCATGAGTAGAGTTTGCTAAGTTGATCATCAAATTTATATACTAGGTTAAGGTTGGTCCTTAACCATTTCAAATAGATAGGTAGGTTGTCACCCTTCGTAAATTTTAGTAGTTAAGTAGCCCGGTGTAACATCCTACATGCGCGAGAGTGAGTTTCCTTCTCAAACTCGACTTCTACCGAAACTAAGCAATTAAGCATCAAACAAATCCCAACCTGATTGTTGAGTAAAGGCTAGGATTAATTAAGTGAATAGTTCTAAATTAATGAAGCAACATTAGGTTACTAATCATATTCATATGAAATATAAACTCATAATGGGACAAGTAATAAGTATTCAAAATAGGGTTCATAGTAGTAGGGTGCCTGCCTAGTTATGCCGTCCTAACAACTAAGGATGACGATGACAATATATACACATTCCTCACATTCTAAATTAACCTGAAAGAGATGATATAGAAAGGATGGGAGAGGGTGGCATGATTCAATAAAGAGATAAGGATTAGGAGTGATATTTGGAACTTGGGAAGATACATCTAATAAGGCTCTATTATTGCACTATCTCTAATATAAGTGTGGTTTAGTATGTTGAGCTCTTGGGTAAGATTCTATGTTTATCGTCACTTACTGGTAAGTGGCAGACCCTCCGCTACTCAATGCGAACACTCCGCTGAGTCAGTCTTCGAGGTTAACAAACTTTAGTTTGACTCTGCTAGGGTTGACAGACTCTCCATCACAGGTCACGGACACTCCGTGACCTTGCGGAATGTTCCGAAGAACGTTTTGTTGGATTAGGGACTTAGGTTTTGCTGGTTGATAGTGTTTGACGGACACTCCGGTAAGAACTAGAAACTCTCGGGTTCTCTAAAAATTACTTTTATAAATTGGTGAACCCTCCACCTGAATTAGTTGCTCTCGGTTTCTCTAGAAACAAAATTTATAGTTTGGCAGACTCTCTGCCACTTTGCTCAATAAAGGTGTTGGTGTCTTGGGCATGGTATTAGCCTAATTGGGAAAGTTTATCTGACACTCCACTGCATTGACGGACACTCTACCAAACGGGCAATAGAACCTTTGTTTTAGGTTTTTGGTTTGTTAAAATTCAAACTTGAGATGGTAAATGTTTATGCATGTGCACCATACTTCTTGGGTGACTCTAGTGACATGTTAGGATGTTGCTAGTTAAGTTTTAGGCCTTAGTTAGTGAGTGCAACTAGTGATTTGTGCATCATCCTATTCATGAGAAATTTGAGATAAACCATGAGATTGGGCAATGAGAACTTAGCTCTGAGATTTGAGAATCATGAGGCCATCAATGTCATGAATAGAGACTTGAGCAAATCTTGCATTCTAATCTTGAAGAGACGAATTAGCCATTCTTGACATCTCTTGCAAAAATCCATAAAATGGCATGAGAAAGACATTGAGAGAGATCATGAGAAATTGAGCATCCATAGAACCTTGATCTTACCTTTGTCATTATGGAGAAATCACCATACTGCATGATCCATATGTGCATGAGAGATTTGGAGTTAGGGTTTGAGAGAATAAACCAAATTGATTGAGTTGAGAGCACATGAGCTAACGATGATGTCAAGGTAATGATACCCCAGGTATCTCAAGACACCGATCAGTTAGCCGCACGGGCGGCCCACACTGGCCCAACTAGCAGAGGCCCAACAGACGTGGTTCACCAAAGCTACAAAGGCCTCGGGCCAAGCACCAAGCCATGAGGTCCATCACGACCTCTCCCACCTCCTTCCGCTGCACACTACGTAACACCACATGACCTCTCCTCTGTCTTGATCCCTGGGAAGGAGCAGAGAGAGGTCGAGCTCCACCAAGTATAACAGCCCTGACAGGGGCATGCATGCTCCAAGCACTCTGCTAGGACTAAGGGGACATCAATCCCAAATCCCAATACATACGCCATCCCTGCACCATCTTGCACGAACAAGACAATACCACCAGGCAGCCGGTGATGACCGGTACAACATCCCACCATCCAAATACGGTTCGATGAGATGGTGTACGACCCCACCTGCTACGGGATAGGGCACATGACCCCGGCCTTGACTTTCGAGACTAACCAAGCCATCGGGGACCTCGACCTCGTAGTCTGGGGTCAAGGCCACCAGCACTACAACCAGCAAAGGCGACCGACAACCCGGGAGTGGCTACCTGCTCCCACACTATCGCCACAACACCACCAGGAGAACAGGAGATGATGACAAAGTCCACGGCAAGATACGTCATGCAAGATAGTTGGTGAACCACCACCGTGCCAATAGTGTTGTCATGGTTGGCACTGTAGCATCATGGCATGCCATGCCACGATGTGGGAGCAAGACCCCGATGAAGACCATACCCAAACATGCACTGACACCAAGATAAGACAGGCTTGCTTGTGAGCCAAGTTTACAAGCTTCTCCCTCCCTTGGGCTCATGACCGCTCGGTATGAGGGCTCATGACCATCTCTATTTGTAAATTGGCCCCTGAACTCTATATAAGGGCGACCAAGCCACCCACTCAAGGGGACGAACTCTCGAGACTTCATTCGGGCAGTCATTCACCTCACTCCTCCTACCTCTTTTCCTTAGCTTACACACCCCACTGTAAGAACTTTAGAGCATTCAACCGAGGAACATGAACTTGAACTCTCTAAGACTAGACATAGAGCTCTGGCCTAAACCAGTATAATTCCTTGTGTCTTTGGATGCTACCATCATCTTCCTAGAGCAGCGTGACACACGTATAAATTCACTAATCAGTTGACAAAACACCGACACATGATGATGGATTGAGATGAAGATGCCTTTCTGCTTGATTTGATGCTCTTGGATGCCTTGCTTCCACTTCATCTTCTACCTTTCTTCTCCAATCTTCACTTCTTCTCTCTAGTTCTTCCTTGTTCTTACTTTCTAAAGAGAGGGGGGGAGGTTGAGAAATGAGAGAATGGGTTGAGCTTGGGCTAGTTCGGCTGAGTATACTCTTCCAATTTCATGCATATGATAGGTGGGGTCCATGAGAGAGTGGAGGACAACTCATTCTTCACTTACTGCTACTGTTCAGACATTTTGTGGATGGTCCGGTGAATCTAGTGGATAGTCCACCAATCTTTTGACTTTGGAGAATTTGACCCAATGACTGAGGGCTTTGGTATTGGGACCAAGGGACATAATCCAAAAGATGATTTCATAACAAGAAAGGAACTGATGACGTTGAACAATGTCTTTGGCAGTCCACTTGTCCATTCTTGACTTGGGCCAACTTGGGTGATTACCAGAAGATGAACGATGTCACTGTTTCAAATAGGAGTATTTGTCTTGATAAGCACCAGGGATTTCCATAGGAGCTAGGTAGGGTGTTTCGCTGATGGTCCGGTCAAGAGCTCAAATTGTAATGAATGCAGGCCTTTATAGCAAGGGCTTGTAGTCTTGTGAGACCACACCAACCATGAGGCCCGTGCCGGTTTGGCCGGAAGCTCGATAGTGAAGATGACAGGGAGCGGTCCTAGAGACCCACTTGCACATGGGGATGGCCCAGGGCTATCTAAGGAGTTACCTGACCTAGAGCATCGCCCTTGTGAGGGCTTCCTTATGAGGCTCCAATGAGGACTAGGAGGAAGCTTGTGCGCTTCTCGATACCTCGATAAAAGTATTAGCATCATCGAATGGGTTTGCATCTCTATCGCCCATTGCCTTCCATGCTTAATTTATGTACCTTGGGTTGTGTGCTTACTTTCCTAGCTTAGTGTCATAGGCTATTTGATAGGATTAGAACCTAGGGTACATAACTCTTTTACGGTAGAGATAGCAACACACCTAGCAAAACTATAGTTGCACATCTAGATAGTTTATCTTTGCATAGGTTTTGCTTAGTTTGAAATTAGAGACCATAGTTTAGAAATAGTTTTTAAGTTGCCTAATTCACACCCCCTCTTAGGCGTCACAGTCCTTTACAAGTGGTATCAAAGTCATGTTGGCTCAGTTTGGACCTTTGGGTTCACCGCCATTGAGCCGACACAATTTAGAGTGGGAAGGATGGATACCTCTAGGCCTCTGCACTTTGTGGGCACTTATTTCCCCTATTGGAGTGCTAGAATGGCTTGCTACCTAGAAGTGGTTAATTTAGGCCTTTGTAGAGTCACTCATAACAAGATAAAACCCCTTAAGAATCTGGAAAAACCCATGGCAAGTGACAAAAAGAAATTCACTTAAATGCAAGAGCTAAAAACTGCTTGTTTGAATCTTTGAGCATAGAAATTTTTAACCAAGTGTTCACCCTATCTAAAGCAAATGAAATTTAGTTAAAATTGCATGAGCTCCATGACGGCACAAGTAATGTCCATGAGAAAAAACATTGCCTAGCTAAACAAAGTAATTATTCCTTCAAAATGCATAAATATGAGCTTGTTAGAGATATGTATTCACAATTGAATCTAATTATCAGTGAGCTCAATTCTTTTGGTTGAAAAGCTAGGTGATGCGGACATTTTAAGGAAGATCATCTTGGTGCTAGGAAATATGAAAGCACCATCACCATCCTTCACAACATGGAGGACTTGAGCAATATGATCCTAGCGCTTGTCATTGGCAAGTTAGTGGCATTTGAGATGTCCGCAAGATGGATCAAGAAGAAGCCACTTCATCAAGCAAAAGCATTGCCCTCACATGTGATGAGCACAAGAAGATGAAGGGCAAGAATCAAGTTGAATCAAGCTCAAGCTTAAGTTCATCATGTGAAGATGATAAGGATAATGATGATGATAAAAGTGATGATAATCAAGCCTCCACCTCCTCCTTCAAAGTTGATGAAGAAACTATCAAGCTAATAGATAAGGTGGTGATCCAAAATGAAGATTGTCTATTTACCAACCAAAGAAGGGAGCAAAGAAAGAAATGATGCTATGGTTGCGGCAAAAAGGGGCACTTTGTGGAAGATTATCCAAACAAGGCCCATACCCAAGGCAAAGAAGATGGTATGCAAGGCCAAAGTCCTCACCACTATCAAGACTTGGGATGATCCTTCAAGTGAAGGAGAAGTCCAACATAAGAGGTGCAACCACAAGAATTCATCTTTAAACTCTTCTCAGTGTGCCTAGTGAGAGCGATAGAGATGATGATGATAAGCCTTCTTATAAAGAACTTGTGGAAAAGTCCTATCCTTTCATGAAATTTGCACTAATCAAAGAAAACAAATTAGTGAACTTAAAAGCAAGTACACTAAAGCAAAAGCAAAGAATTGTGACAACACTACCGCTACGCAACTAATAAAAAAAATTAATGATCTAAAAGAAAAGTCCGCTAGCTCAAAAGAAGCATATAAAAGTTTGCTTGCTAAAATGGAAACCCTTTGCAAACATAACGATGAGATAACTAAAAATGTTGCTAAACTTGAAGCTATGGTAGTACCCTCGATACTTTTAGGATCGCCCAACCCTCTCTCCTCTTCTAGCTCTACACGTGTTGCGATCTTCCAAAAGGCGTAACTCTCTTGTCTAGACTTCGAATTGGGTGATACAAAAGTTTATTTCATGTATCTTGATGAGGTCTTTGGCACAAATCTGTAATTTGGTGAAGTTTTCACCATGTCCAAAGTCACCTTTTTTTCCTACACTCACATAGTCACCAAAACTTTTGAAATTGATTCAAATTAAGCTCTATGACTCTGGTAGATGTCATATACATTCTCTTATTAGGCATGGTTGATGGTATGAAATAAGAAGTTAGTAACCATCAATGATCCATGCAAGGGTGTAGCTCCGCCTTAATCCACGCAAGGATAAAGTGCTCTCTAGTGATTCATTCTTTCTCGAATTTGGAACAACGAATCACTGATGTTGTGTACACAATCTTGGGTCTCTCACAATCACCCACTGAGACAACACTAAGAACTAATCGCCACCTTTAATAGAACCGCCCAAATTATAAGAACAAAAGTACAAAAACAATTGTCGAAGCAATTATATTCCCGTACTTAAGCTCCTATAACCCCGGTAGTCCAATGAAATCACGAGAGATTTCAAACCAACCAACATACAAGCCAAGATCATAGTGGTTCAACATAACAAGTCATACGTTACATCCATTTCATAAATAGTTCAACATACATCGGAGTTCAATATAGTTATTATAACTCGAGTTCAAAAGTAGCGAAAGCAAAGCAGTTTGAAACCAACACCACCCTTATTACAAATACAAGCCAGTACCAAGGTCAACTTCCAACAAAAGCATTAGAGATGAGATAACTCAGAAGGATCATGCCCATGATCACACTTCGCCACTATGGCAGAAGCCATCCAATTCTTGCAGTAGCCATGATACATCACAACCTATAACAAGTGGGAACAATCCCTGAGTACGAGGGGTACTCAGCTAGACTTACCCGTCATAAACTAGAAATAATATGACACCAAGGAGTATGCAAGGCTTTCATAAGGTGGACTGGCTTGACTTATTTTGCAGAAAAGCATAAGTTATCATCTATGAACCATTTAAGTATATGCATCAACTTAATTATACCTGATTAATCTAAGTAAGCACCTATGCTAGAGCAATCATTTGATTAACCATTAACATCAAAGGTTACCATCTCAGGTTTAGCATTTCCAACATCATCCACATAACCATCCGTGTTCCATTATTATTACTACGATGTCGTAGCTCGAGTCAAGTGCTCACTATCCAGAAGCGATGGCGATTCGAATCAATTCCTAACCAGCTGGTGATTTATTCCTCACACAAACCACACTCACCGATCAAGTGAGCTACAGATCACCAATGACACCATTCAGGTAAACGTCGTGGGATAACAATCATGGACCGCACTACCGAGGGACCGCCCGACAGCCAGGATGCACCTTGGGCTCACTCTTTGCATCCCCGTCATACCGTCTTCAGCATCAGTCTGCCAATCCGAGTTTATCCTGGTCCAAATAGTGTCACTAGCTTCGCGGTCGAAAGGTACGTTATTCGGCCAACTAAATATGAGGCATGCGTTCAACATAACAAGAGGGATGAGCAACGATCGGTCCTTAACCGACACAGACAAAATCACTATAGTCCAAAACCCTATAAGACTCCAGTCGGTCTCCATTTATCCATCAACACTTGGTTATTTTCCATGATAACATTATAGCCAACCATAAACAGGTATCCACCTATATCTCAAGGTGACAGGAAATCACTCGACTTCTACTGGTCTAAGCAAGGCTAAGCAATACTTCTGATCCTGACCTTAAATTAGGATTCTAGGCATCTTTACTGGACAAGGAAAGGCTATATATACAGCAAGTGTGTCCACTCAACTCCTACAACTTAATGCAACAATATATATATATATATATATATATATATATATATATATATATATATATATATATATATATATATATATATATATATATATATATATATATATATATATATATATATATATATATGCTTTTATAAAGTAGGAGGCTTAGAATGCTCCGGGGCTTGCCTGGGATCGAACACTTAGGTTAGTGTTTGACAGATGACACTCGCTTGGCGAGCATCTCCCATCCCGGCACTTGCTTAGTCCTTCCATATTCGGGATAGGTCTACCAAACACCGACTTCGGGTTTGGCTTCAACGTCTCATCCTTCACGTGGTGCATCTAGCGTACCTAGATGATATGTAAGATGCATGTGTATGAATATGATGAATGGTAACACAAGATGCATCACATAAGCATTCCAGTAAACACAAGATTATGCAAGACCTAGACACCAATAGCTATTTAACTAGCATCACACAACCAATTATAGAGGGCAAGCACATCAAGCATAACACAAGTTTAACAAGATCACAAATATCTTAACTTGACCATCATCAAGGGCATATGCCACACTTAGCAACACATGGAGTAAACAACCATAACTAGCATCTGACAATTTCTGGGCTGCAAACAACAGCTGCATGTTTGGATCGTAACTGGAGTTATACAAATCAAATAGCCATGCAACAAGACATTCTGGAAAGCTTACGAAATTTTCTACAATTCATCTTTAATCATCGTAGTATGATTCTCAATTTAAATAAGTCAAACATGCATATTTACAGAAACTGGTCCAGTGATTCCAGAGAACAACCATTTCTGGACTCCAACTTGGAACAGACATTACTCACAAACTATAAGGCCAAATGCCACCAAAATTTAACACAAGCTAGATTAATGGGTTATCTACAACTTTGCTATAAGCATGTTTTCCAGCAAACATTATTTTCATGGTGCAATTACCAAAGGCCCAGAAACTATCTAGGAAAGCATTAATTGCAAGAATAAATATTAACTTATGTTGCAAACATATAATTGGACAAAACCAACTTTACCAACACATCACACATATTAAAATAACACCAGAAATCATGATGTCACCATCTAAATAAATTCTTTAGAGGCATTTCTTAATTTATTTAGATGCCTAGGTGATTTAATGAACATATACCAAAAGTGCACCATAAATTCTACAAAAATTATAGTAGCTAGCATATCATCACAATAGTCTACTGTACAAATTTCAAGCCATTTGGACATGTACATTAACCTCTATGAAAAAGACAAATTACTATTACAAGAAATCATGTGAGAGCAAGATACACTAATAACTCACTTATACAACAACCAAAATTCATGAATTTTTTTACCACACTTCAAACATCATATGAGTAGCATGCCATAATAATTTCCCTTCATTTGGAGCCCTAGATCTGCAGCTATGAAAAAGACAAAACACAACTAGCCTTAAAACCTTACTGCATAAATCTATTTCTACAGAGAAAACTTTAAACTAAAATATGATATATTATAGATCTACTGTATAGACAATTTCACAAGGATTCCAAAAAGTCTACATTTTCTATTTTACGAATTTTCTATAATTTACTATGCATTTTCAAAGTTTTAGCACATTCAAAACAAATAAGTCCGAAAGGCACTATTCACATGAGTCACGAGATTCGCAACTGGACCGAAGAAAGAGCTTCTATTTACACGCGAGTCCTCCTTCTTCAATCTCACGGAGACGGAGCATAGCATCGGCTCGAGGACGTGGCCCAGCTCCGGGATTCCGGCGGGGAAGCGACCCTGGGGCAGCGGGAAGGGGCTGGCCGGCCTAGCTGCAGCCAGCTGTGGCCCACGCCTAGCCAAGCCCGGCCGGCTGCAACAGCAGCAGGCGGCCCAGCGATCGCTGGCTCCCGGTCGGTTTTGGCCCGGCGGGGAAACGCACTAGAGCCAGGAGATGGTGGCGGAGCTGGTTGCGGCGGCGACGCTGTAGTGGCTGGTTGGGTGGAGGACAACATGGAGTAGCGACGGTGGAGCTCGGCAGTGGCCAACCATGGCGGCTCCGCGCTCTGCGTGCGCGAGAGCGCTAGCAGAGAGGGGAAACGAGCGAGGAGGAGAGCTGAGGCGAGTGAGGGAGGCCGGTCATCCATTATGGAGAGAGTAGAGGCGCTATAGAAGAGCTGGGTCGTGTGTCGTCCATGGTGGGGGCATGGCCAGCACATGGAAAACACGTGGCAAAATGTTGAACACGTGGTGTGCGACAGAGTGGCGAAGGTGGGACACGATTTGGGCCATATCTGGGCCGATTCGGACTATGGGCTCAGAAGCAAAGTTGCAGCCTACGCGACACTCAATAATTTTTGTTAAGACCACTCTGTCATTAGAGCTATGGATTAAGAGACAATTGCATGCCAAGATGACAATGTCAACACATTGATGACCAACAAGGGAACTCAAAATTGACGATCAAAACGTGGTCAAACTCAAGCCAACTTTTTGTATGCTCTTCTCCAAGATGTAAATTCCAACTTCTACATTTGGCTCAACTTGAGTTGCTTAGCAAAAACACAAGAACGCGATGTGCCAATCGTCTTGTCCTTGCCGGTCCAAGTCCGTGAATATGACGAAACTAGTAGTTTTGGGAATTGATTTTGAAGGTCCAAACAAGCTCCAAATCTGGTGAGACTTGATCTATTGTTTCATGCACAAGGCGTACTCCAACTCGTATTGAGGAATCCAATTGAGCTGACATATGAATTTAGAAGACACAATGTCACAGACATAGCAACTCACAACGGTCAATCAAGGACTTAAAATTATTTCTAGGGCTGAAAAACAGCAGCTGATTCAAACTTCGAGCCTCTGTTTGACCTATTTCCAAGCTGATTTGGCTCTTCTTCCAAAAACAAAGTTTCTTCTCCATAACATGAACTACAACTTTGATTTAAGATCCAACATCAAAACTGGTATAAAACCTATAGTTCTACTTTGATCAATATAGCATCACGATAAAGCTAAAATTATCTTTTTTGATCCATTAGAGCATTTTTGAGGCATTTTCTCAACACAAACCTTTCATGACTTTGTTGTAGAGTCCATCTAGAGTCTTTTGGGCAAGGTTGCAAGGTTTGGTTGTGTGGCAGAATCGCCTGATTTAACACGCTTTTAGGGGCACTTGTCTTCCATTAGACACTAAGCGCCCTGAAAGTGAGCTAAACCAAGTAATTCCGTCGAGCACACCCAACGGGAGAACCCAAACAATCCACATTTCACACTCGAGATCCAATAATGAGTACAAGCTTACAATACTTAGTCCATTTCATACAACATAGAGTCTCAGAAATCATTTATTATAATACCAGGGTTTAGAGTGCGATAACTTAAACATCGAAAATAAAATAAACACCTAGCGGATCGAAATGAGAATCCGTCTGTGCCCACCAGAAGAATCCTCCACACAAGGCCTATCTGCTCAAGATGCACCTGCAATAGGGGTAAAACAAACCCTGAGTACACAATGTACTTGCAAGAATTACCCGACTGGGAATATATTTCCCGACTCTCAAGAATTATGATAGGATTTATGGCTTGTGGGTTTCTTGTTTGCGGAAAGCAGTACTAAGAGTGCGTCCTTAGTTCTTTGGCTTTCAATAGCCATATTTTATTTATTATCCAATATTCTACGTAAGCATCTAGTCTAAAATCAAGCAAGGGTTAAGCAATCAGAACTAGTTCTTAACCTTTCAACTGCCAGTTCTTACTACGGTGCCAGAGCGTAGTCAAGCCGTACCGTCACGTAGAAATGATGATTCATGAATCAATGTGCCTAGCTGGGTACCTAAAAACACACGCCTCACTTGCACCCCAGGCACAAACGAGATCAACCCGTTCTACTCCTGTCACGGGTTCCGGGTCCCCGTCCAAACATGGACTCCAAGCCCCCGCACTTGAGGCCCAGCCTCAATGCGGTGCTTAGACCTCCACCTATCACCGCCTCCAATCAGTCGGTCCGGAAAGAGCCAGAGCCCATGATAAGAGAGTAACAAGCCTTCCTGCTCCCATAAGCAAGTATGTGCTCGGGATAATAAGTCTGTGACTTGACCAGGGTCCATGCAACGAACGGTCCTTAATTGACACGGGCAGGAAAACAGTGCAACCTAGCTATGCCCCATGGTCGCAGGACACAACTTGTTATACCCACCAATACCCATACCATATCCCTGCTCGGTCACCATTTTCTTTCTAGCATTTTATCATGAATGTAAAAGTAATAGTAATAACCACCTATTGTGAGTAACGATAGGTTACTCACGCTACTAATAAACCTAAGCAAAGCAGCTACATGATCCTATACTAGTAAGACTCATGGGTATATATATATATATATATATATATATATATATATATATATATATATATATATATATATATATATATATATATATATATATATATATATATATATATATATATATATATATATATATATATATATGGGTATCATAAAATTCCTGCAACGTAAATGCACAACATTTAAATATATAAAATGATTTGCAAAATAGGGGTTATGCACCGGGGCTTGCCTTGGGCAGGCGCAAGGTCAGAGGTGTCAGTCACGGGTGGTTCCTAGAACTCCTCCGGCACGAAGATCACCTCCTCATATTCCTGCTCCTCCGCGGTCACGTACTCAACTACCTCATGATCTATATGCATGAAATGATAATACGACATTTAATAAGGTGACAACAGTAGCTCTTAAGATAACAACGACCACTAGGCTATTTAGCTAACTCTAATGGCTAACATGCTAAGCTATCCACTACTTCTATTAAGCAAAAACTAACGGGTCTAAGGGTTTTCTACCAATTAGATTACATTATCTTCTTTTGTTATCGATTCAACATATAACCTAACTAGGAGAACTTAGCTACCACACCTAGCAAGCTTCAAAGTGCTACAAAAATTACAGTAAGCATCCAATATTGCCATTAAACTACTGTAAAATTCTTAGGGTTAAAGCTACCACGGTTTTGTCACAACAAATCCTATACGATTAAACATCTTAATAACAATCATTTTTGCATTGATTTAATAGACTTAGTATCACTATAGATATGTATGAAGTGATTTTGTTAACCGATAGAGCAAGAATTTACAAATCTAACAAAACTAGTTTCATGATTTTTGGATTCTTAAATGATTTATTATGACTTTCCAAAGTTTAGTCATTCAGAAGAAATAATAAGCCACTTTGATTTTCTTACAGAAATGGAAAACTCAAATCAGCAGCGTGGCCCAACCCAGGCAGCCCACCCGCACACAATGTGCGCGTGCACCCGCAACTCGAGCACGCGCGGCGGCCCAACATAGCGCGGCCCACGCGCGAGGGAGCCCGCGCCCTCTAGGCGTTTGGCAGAAACACCCTCAAGAAACCGAGTAATACCACTATGCTATTCACACTATTCCAACAGACTGCCATCAAGCAACCAAGCCCTCGGTATTTCTCTCCTTTACAACGACCAGGTCCCTGGCCTCCCCTGGGCGCGCCGGCCGGTGGCATAGGCACACCTACCGGCCACCAGGGTCCCCCAAAACCCTAACTAGGGAGCCGACGCTTACGTAGGTGCTGTCGCAAGCCGCTAGGCGAAGGTAGCGCAAGCGGGGATGGTTCCAGATGCTCCCTCCACGATGACGGCCAACCTGCAACGGCAGCAACCCCGTTCCGGTGAGCTAAGGCACAAGGAAGGCGGTAGCGGTGGCATGACAGCTCTAGTGACCTACCGCGAACTCGGCTGGAGTGGTGGCTTTGCCCGAGCCTACCCAAAACGAGCTGGCCACGTGCGCCCAATCGGTGCGACAGCACAACCCCGTCACCAGTGCAGGGGGTACAGCAGTGGCTCGGCTAGGGTGCGCGGAAGAAAGAGGGAGGTGGGGCGAAATTGGTGGTGCAACCAATTTGGCTCGCGGTGGTCCGAGAGGGAACTGTCCACGACGAGGGGCAGTCCGACCTTGACGATGCGGTGGCGAGGGAGCGCTCATAAAATTGGAGCTCGGTGGGGCCAGGCTCGAGGTGAGGGCGGAGTCGGTCAGTTGGTGGCTTCACAGCGAAGCCATGAGCAAGGCGGAGTGGACCCAGGTGGCTCCACCATGCTGGAAGAGACGGTGCGGGTCCGACGACCATGGTGGCAGAGGAGATAGGGGAGGTCAACCCTCGGGTCACCTCACTGGGCGGGCTAGGGTCGACGTGGGTAGGGAGACACACGCACAGGGGTCATGTCGGACGTACGCGAGCGATGTGGGAGTGGCGTGCGTGAACAGTGATCGACTGACCCACTATGGCGCAGGAGGCAGGGCATGGGCACGACGTCGCAGACCTGGCAACGGCCACGTCGCCGCGTGCGACGTGGGTGAGGGGAAAGAACAGCGGGGTAGTGCAGGGTAGCGTGGGGCAGTGGCCGACTGCGGCCGACCTGCCCAGCCCAACAGCTTGGCCACGCGCTAGCATATTGCGGCCCGTGGTGGTGACCGCGCACACAGGGGCCGACAGCCGAGACAGGGTTATGAGCACGAATTTTAAAGCACGCGAAACCACTAACCAAGCTTGACTTCGGCTCAACCAACTACACCACACCCGAGAGGGCACCTAGGGCTACCCAGAGCAACCAAAACCCGACTTTGCTCCTTAGCTAACTTTCTCGAAAAGAAGTCACCAAGGTAGCGCCGTCAAACTGCTTACAAGCTTACGATCCTGAGCATATTTTAGGTTTTCCAAATTCGATTTCCAAGCTACTCAAAATACTAGCTAGCCAAAATACTTTTCCACCGCAAGGGTTGCATTCCACTCTACAAAGTTAGTACTTCAAATCTTATTGAAGTGTTGCATATATGTTCTATAATAGTTTTGCTAAATAAAATTCGTTTTTGAACCTTAAATGATACAACACGGTTACTGCAACAACTTCCATTTAACATTTTTATAAGCTATTTTGAATCACTAAAATGATTCTACGAACTTCAACACATGCTAAATCACATAAATATGATGCTCTTGATATGCTTTGATGAGTTGCTTACGCGGTAACACCAAGGGTGTTAAAGGTTGATGACCTATATTTCCATTCACTTAATAGTGCAATTCAAGCACTTGGTAAAACCATTCCAACAAGGATATAACTTATCATTTCATGTGACTTTTTGACTCCAAACTTCATGAAACTTTTCGAGTGACCAATATAGATGGGTATTGATGTGAGACACATGAAGATATTACCATATCACCACCCAAGCATATATCTTGAAAAGGGCCTATATGTAAAGCAAGGGTGAAATATCCAAGTTTAGGTTGTGGCTCGTTTCCATAGGTTTGACCTTGACATCTTCATCACCACTTAATCTGCTATGCTTGAGCTCAACCCATTGCTTAACTGGTGACAAACACCTGGGGTTTTACACCACCAAGCCATCTAGGTGACGCTGATCACCAAGAGTAACAAGCAAAAATTTCACTTGGCCCATTCAAAGCCTAATGAAGAAGAGTGACTGCACACTTGCTGCTCCCTAAGCACTACTGGAGTCCTTAATCTTCGATTATCAGTTCCAAATAATAGGCCAAAAAGCTTCTCTTGGAACCAATGTTAGCCTAAATGTTTAAACTGACTAAATGGTCACCTATCGTTTAGCTATTTATTCTAGTTAAAAGGCCATTTAAATATATATTGGTGATTAAACAGGCTAAATAGTTGATATTAAATAGACATGGTAAGCCATTGTGTAGTGTTTACACAGTGTGTAAATAGGCTAACCAGTTGTGCAGGTGAATAGTGCTTGGAACTCAATGTATGTAACTGACTCCTCAAATATCTAAGGGAGTTCAGATATCGGTCACAACCCAAAACCTAGCCATTGGAAATCTACTTAACCGAAATACATGCACCGGAGAGTTTCGGTGCGTCCCTCCGCTCACAGTCTAGAACTAGACGTTACTATATATATGGACCGTCGGAGTGGTCGGGTGAGCCCCCAACACCAAAATGGTACTCTCTATAATCACTCTAGCTCTAGTGCTGAACTGGACACTTTGTCTTTATCTTCTCTAAAACCACACATTCCATGTACACCGTTGCTAAGCTTCGAGTGAGTACTCCAATGCACACCGGACGATAAGGTGGACTCAGCCTATTTTTCAGTTCATTAGAGCATTATTTCTAAGCTCTGGTGACCTCTCTGGTGGCACACTGCAGAGGTCTAGTGCCTCACTTAAGGCTCCAAACCTATCTCTTTCAAACACCTTTGAGTTTGGTTTTAATTCCATTGATCTTTGGGCTTCATCTAAGTTATCTAGTGCTAGTTTCACAAGTGTGCATCATATCCACTCATTAGAATCACCTGGGTCAAACTACAGTTCATACCCTCCTTAATATTATGGTCAAAGAATAAAAGAAATAACATGTTACTACTCAAAGTGTCTCCCAACACTATTCGACACTTACACCAGTCTTAGTGGTGAGTTCATGACATTGTTACTAACATTGTCACGTCAAATTTTGGATTGCTAATTGTGACAACGGATTTTATCTAAATAAAACTCTAGAAATTTTCTATCTCTCTTCATGATTAACATTCAAGCCATCATATCTGCTGATGTGTCATATTATTAAATGCAAATGAAATATAGATGAAACCCATATTAAGACTGGCTTTAGAACTAGCTTGCTTCTTAACCTTCGTGCACATTCTTTGAAAAACAAAATAAATTTCATCATTAGGGTCATGAAAACTATAATTGCCCAATTAATTATCATCATTATGATCTTACTACTAAAGGCAGCTCAACAATTGACTCTTAAACTAGCTCTGAGCATTTTTTTCATACTTTAATAGAAGATAGAGAAAAGCTAGCTCTTGATCGAGAGCTAAGCTCTTGCACATATAATATATTTTAAGCTTATGTGGAAGTGTCATGTGAGGCTATCAATGCTAAAAGCTAGTGCTAAAAGTTAGCACTATTAGAGAAGTTGCCTTAGAGCTGGTAACTAGCTCTAACCATCCTATAATAAAAAACACTACCCTGTTCTTCACATCACTGTCGGTTCAAAATCTCCCTTCACTGCCGGATTTTGAACCGACAGTGGCGTACCGGCAGTGATGAGGTGGGCTCATCATTGCCGGTTCTAAAAAACCGACAGTGATATGGTTTTTAGGAAATAAAAAATAGGCTAAAAATAGGAATTTTTTTAATTCTAGGAGAGGCCCTATTGGAGAGCCACACTGTTGTGCATCACAAGTCTCAAGTCACGTGGTTTTTTTGCATGCTTTGTGGCCACCAGCGCTCGAACTCCCAATCTCCTGCTTCGGGTGTTCGCCCCCTAATCCTAAACGAATTCAAATGAAAAAGTTGTCAACTACAAAGTTTTATAACTTTTTGAGATCTATAACTTTGGTTTTGGTCCTTTCTCCATCCGAGGTCATTGGAAGAATTTAAATTTTAAATTTGAGAAAATTCAACCATATTTTTTCATATATAAATGATTTCAAATGAAAAAGTTGTCAACTACAAAGTTGCATAACTTTTCAAGATCTACAACTTTTGTTTTGGGCGTTTCTCCATCCGAGGTCGTTTGAAAAATTCAAATTTTAAATTTTAAAAATCAAATGTAATTTTCGTTAAATAGATGATTTCAATGAAAATATTGTCAACTACAAAGTTGCATATCTTTTTTAGATCTACAACTTTTGTTTTGGTGGCTTCTTCATCCGAGATCCTTAAATATCACTACACACTCACTTATGACTCTAGAACATGTGACCTTAGTTAGTGTTAACTTATATAAAATCTTGCGAATAAAATAAAGGGACATCGTAACGACTTCAAACAAAAAAAGTTGTGAACTACAAAGTTGCATAACCTTTTAAGATCTATAACTTTTGTTTTGGGCGCTTCTGCATCCGAGATCCTTAACTACCACTCCACACTTAATTTTGACTATGGAGCATATGGTACTCCTTTGGTCGGTATTAACTCTATAAAATCTTGTGATGTATATTTGGACATCCAAAAATCTCAAATAAAAAATGTTTGAATGACAAAGTTGTAAATCTCGTTGAGTACTACAACTTTGATATAAAGTTCGTCTTCATCGGACATCATATGAGAAAGTTACGAAGTTTTCTTGTAGCATATCACTGTCGATTCAAACCACAAATTGACAGTGATAGTATCAGTGCCGGTTATTGGCTAAAACCGACAGTGATGACCCAATATCACTGCCGGTTCTTGGCTAAAACCAACAGTGATATGAACCGACAATGAAGACCCAAATATCAGTGTTGGTTAGTCCTATCACTGCTGCTTTTAGCCAAAAACCGGCAGTGATGTAGCTGGCAGTGAAAGTCATATCTGTAGTAGTAAAACTATCCCTAACCACTGTAGCTGCCCTTAATACAGATGCAAAGCACATGTTAGTTAGGTCAGTCTCAATGGGATTTCATCAGAGTTTCATGGCAATTAAATATGCTGATGTGACACCGTATTAATGAAGAGAGAGATGATAAGAGTTTTATTGGAGCAGAGAGAGTTTCATGGGGATGAAACTCTTCTGCACTGTTTTCAAAATAAGATGCGTTGGAAACTGAGACATGAAACCCTCCATTGAGACTGATCTTATACTATTAATTGCCAAAATAAATTAGAAGCATAGATTACACCAAAAGATACCTAGGCCATGTTTAGATTGCAAGTTTTTTCACTCTCTCTCCGTCACATCGAATCTAGGAACACATGCATAGAACAGTAAATGTAGATAAAAAAACTAATTACACAGTTCGATTGTAAATTACGAGACGAATCTTTTGAAGCTAGTTAGTCCATGATTGGACAATAATTACCAAATACAGATGAAAATGCTACAGTGCCAAATTTCACTCTCTCTCTTCAATCTAAACAAGGCCCTAAAGCCAAGAGACAAGATTGGCACAGCTGAATCGGCCATTCACAAGCACCGGAAGACATCTTTATGGCCTTACATTAAGTCCAGCGCCGCGTGGTCCCTCAAAGCCGACATGTATCCGGGCGTAACGTAGCTGTTCATCAGAGAAACAGCCAACCATTCATGAATATTCGTACTAGTAGTACTCCATTTACATACACTGACGTTGTTGCTCGGCCCCTCCATTTCCTCTCATTTAATCCAACCATCCTTTAATGCGTAGAGGCCCTTAACTGTGCTGGCCTGCAGATCTATGCAAATATCGAAATATTGGAAAAAAAATTCTTCTTTCCAATAGTACAGTAATACTCCCAGAACCTCCTGAAACCCTACTAGTTAAGGAGCCATAGCTGGGCCTCCATCCATGTCATACCTCTTTCGTGGTTGCCATTCAATGCACTGAACATGGCTTTCAATGAAGCCTCGTCGATCTCACATGAAAATATGTGTCCTTTCCAATAAGAATAGACTTCTCATTTTCTAGAGTTATTCCCACTATCCTAATATATAATGTGTAACCATTGTTTTGTTCAAAGTCTCATAATATAAGACGTGCTCTCTCTAGTCACATGTACATCGATGCGTAATACTAGTCTTGAGAGAGAATTAGATACATTCTTTGGTCTTTGATCTAGAGATGATTACGTCTTATATTATGGGATGGAGGGAGTATTAAACAGTTTTAAGTTTATTGAATCTATAAAAAAAGAAGTTTTTATGTTTATGATACCGGCCGAATAAGTATCTCTAGATTAATTATAAAATATATGTTGGTGTCATAAATATTAATAATTTTTGTGTAATCATAGTCAAAGTTAAAAAATTTTACTCAATTCAAATATAGAAATGTATTCTCTTTGAGACCAAAGTTGTAGACAAGTAAGGGAGGGAAGGAAGAGGGCGTGTGTGTGTGTGTTATATGTTTTTTTAATTGCTTGTAGTATATCTTGCATCTAATCCTAAAATGATATAATTTTCTAGAAACCCTAATATATCATACTTTTAGTCTTAAAATGGTCCAATTTTATGAAATTATAATTAACCTATGAGCACAATTATATTTTGTGACAACATGAAATATATTTTACATTGGTACCTTCACTAGGTATTGATTCTATCAAATTTAAGTTGAACAACTAAAGGACGCACGTTGACTAGTTATTGCAAATTTGATTCAAATCTTCAATTTAGAGGAGCGGTTGTTAAAAAAATAAATAGAAAAGGACTAGGAGTGGAAAACTGGAAATGCTTGTCCAGAAATCCGAATGACCTGAATCCTTATACACTAAAACTTCTAATATGGATATCTGTATTCGTATCCATTTCTAACATGGATACTAAATGAATGTATTCAAATTTGTTTTTTAGTATTTTTCTCTATCCGACTCAAGATCCGTACTCGACAAAAATAAAAAAAATATCCAATATTTACCCGTATCCGCGAAGAATAAGGTATGTGTCGGGTACCTAAACAAGGGGTACCCACACTCAATGACTAAAAAAGACAAACCCCTGAGAAAACCACGCCAAAGGCTCCGCCCACGAAGGCAGAACGAGCCAAAACCATGCGCGGAATGCCTCAACTACATTCCGACTCGCACGAGGCTTGCTCGACGGGATGCCTCGACCACAGGAAAATCTCTGACTCGTACGACCCTGGGTCGAGCCGGTCGACCCGCCTCACTCACCAACTCTCAGACAAAGGTCAAAGCATTTAATGCAACCGCCAACCACTTTCTACCCCCATGGCTACAGCGATACCAGCATGGAGGCAGTACCAGTGTCAAATCCCATTTTTTACAACCCATCCCGGAATAGGCGGTGAAAACCTGTCACTATATACGCCATGTCGGGTACTGTTCCGCCACTGATCCCCCTCGAGGCAGAATACGACAAGTGTCGTACCCCGAAAATCACGGGGCTCGGCCTTATCCATTTCCCGTCGACCCACCTCGACCCGGCCTCAACAAACCTCCGGTCAACAAAGAAGCAAGGCCTGCACGCCACAGGACCCGAGGTCTCTTCACCGTCTCATCCTTTACGTCACCATGGTGTCCAGGGATGGCCGGCCATTCCCGGGGCACGTCGCTACAGCAAATTCCATAGCGCTCGACAAAACTTCACTTCTAAGGCATCCCCCGGTGTCTCTGCCTCCTCTTGACCCGATAAAAGAGAAGGCAGGGGACTCTACGAGGGGAAGGAAGAAAGGAAAAAGAAAAACCAAGTCATCATGCCACCGTAGAAGATCAATATCTCAAGCAATCTCCTTTGTACTCTCACTTTCTCTCCGAGACCTGGGATCGGCTCCCTCTCTCACAGCTTGTAACCTCTACGCAAGCACTTAGGTGCAAGGAAATACAATACTCCCCCTCCCCGCTGGACGTAGGGCCTTCTTTCGCCCGAACTAGGATAAACCCCCCGTGTATTCTCTTTGCATCACCATCCAGATTAGGGACGCGCGGCATAAATTCACTCGTTGGCTTAGGACCCCCAAGGGCCCGAACACCGACAGTTGGCGCGCCAGGTAGGGGACGCTGCGTGCCAACATTGTTTTCCCACTATTTTTCTAGATGGCTGACCCCGAACGTCCACTTCCGTTGGGCACGGTGATCTGGTTTGGGAGCTTGGAGTTCATGTCTCTTGGCCACGGCTATGACATGGTCCTCCTCCCGCCTAGGCACCCAACCAACGGCGACCATGAGCTCTCCCAGCTAGGGGAGCGCTGCGTCGGTACCATCGCTCTCGTCAGGCACGTGCCGCCAGGCGACGGCGTGCCCAGCGCAACCTCCATCATCGCCTCGCGGGGGGTGACAGTATTCCCCAATCCAGCGCCCCTCAGACGGACATCGACATAGATTTCCTCACTAAGGATCTTTGTAGGATGAGCTTGGCTGAGGGTAAGATGCCGATGGGGTGTCCCGTCACTCCACCGCCCGGCACGTCACCACCACCAGCCAGTTCGATTGCTCCGGTACCGGGAACCATGCCCCCATCAGCATTCCCATATGGGATGGACCCGGTTGCCCGAGCAAATGCTTCTTCTATAAGCACCAGCAAGAGCGCTTACGAGGAACTCCCCGGACACCATCTATGTTCCACCCTCGACCTCATCGCGTCCACGCCAGCTTATGAGTACCTAGACTCCACGGAGACCCTGGACACGGAGCTCCATGCGACTGCCTTTTGTCGTCACAACCTTAGAGATGCATGACCTCACATGCACCCGTTATACTACTATTTCGGCACTCTGTACTCTGACTCTACCGATGACACCTACGACCCGACTCGCGAATGCTTCAATATCGATGGGGCTATCATGTCGGAATTGGAGGATGAGGCAGCCGTTGGAGGAAGGAACGCCACGCCACCTCAGGTTGAGCCCCCTGCTGCACGGGATGAAGCTCAATTCCTTGCGGACCAAAGAATGCAACTCGAGCAAATCCAAGAATTGTAGGACAGGCTCGACAAGGAATGAGAAAATCTGCGCCTACTTCAACAAACCCTCGAGCACGAGCGCGTGGCACGCGCACACGGCGGAGGAGCTCGAGAAAGAGCTCATGACGTCAATCGTCGCATCATTGAGGATCAGGCGAGCGAACCCCCGATCTTCGGCCGAGCCAGCCAGAATGTTGTCGCAGCCGCCATGCTTCTTCGTAACATGCCCGAGCCATCGAACCCCGAGGCCCGTCGGGCCCGCGATGAAATTCGAGGACTCCTCGAGGCCGCCGCCATGCAGCAAGCCGAGAGTTCCGCCTCGAGGCGACGCGGGCTTGCCTCAGAGCAGCCTACGGAGCCCTCCCAATAGGAAAGAGAGGCCTCGGTTCATCCCAAGCCCGTCCCCTAGCAGAACAAGGCGGCCTCTATCCGTGAATGCATCGTCGACAACCGTGAACCTCGAGATGCCCGTGATAACATCAACGAGCGCCGAAGGCGTAAGAGTGGTGACGGTGCAGCTCGAGGCTACCACAAGCACAGGGGCGGGCGCTACGATAGCTTGGAGGATCGAAGCCCTTCACCCGAGCCACCAGGCCCTCGGGTCTTCAGCAAGGCCATTCGCGAAACACTACTTCCTGCTCGGTTCCACCCCCCACGACCCTTACCAAGTATAACGGCGAAACCAAACCCAAACTTTGGCTCGCCGACTTCTGTTTAGCTTGCCAGCTAGGTGGGGCTACCGATGATTGGGTCATCATTCGACAACTTCCCCTGTTCTTATCAAACACCGCTCGAGCCTGGCTCGAGAACCTTCCACCTTGATAGCTCCACGACTAGAGCGACCTGGTGAGAGTGTTCGAGGAGAACTTCAAGGAGACCTACATGCGCCCTGATAACTCATGGGACCTCCGAAGCTGTAAACAAAAGCTGGGCGAATCCCTCTGGGACTACATCCGGCGTTTCTCCAAACAGCGCACCGAGCTTCCCAACATCACTGACTCTGACATCATCATGGCCTTCCTCTCTAGTACCACCTGCAAAGAGTTGGTCCAGGAGTTGGGCCGCAGCACCCCCATCACTGCCAACGGCTTGATGGACATCATCACCAACTTCGTCGCTAGCGAGGAGGCGGTTAGTGCCATCTTTGGCAGCGACCAGGACAAAGGGAATCGTAAGGCCAAGGATCCCGTGAGCTCTAGCCAGGGCTCAAAGAGGAACAAGAAGAAGAAGAAGAAGAATTAGCAGGGCAAACAAGAGGCCCCGGCCAACGACCTTGTCACCACTGCAGATCGTAAGCAACCTCGAGGACCCCCCGGTGGGGGTATTTTTGAGAAAATGCTCAAAGAACCATGTCCCTACCACAAAGGGCCCACGAACCATAACCTCGAGGACTGCCACATGCTCCAGAGATACTTTGAAAGCCTAGGCATCAAGAAAGACGACAAGAAGGAGGATCCTAAGGGAGACGACAAGGACGAGGGGTTTCCCAAGATTCATGACTGTTTCATGATATATGGAGGACCCTCGATGCGCCTCTCAACATGGCAGCGCAAGCGGGAATGTCGAGAGGTCTTCTCTGTGCAACTCGTGACCCTCCTCTTCCTTGATTGGTCCGAGGTGGCCATCACTTTCGACTATGATGACCACCCAGACTATGTCCCCAATCTTGGAGTCTACCCACTCGTCGTCGATCCCATCATCGCCAACACACGTCTCACCAAGATGCTCATGGACGGAGGCAGCAGTCTCAACATCATTTATGCCAAGACCCTCGACCTTCTAGGAATCACGAGGACGGACCTCTGACCCAGTGTCGGGGGCTTCCATGGAGTCATGCCAGGAAAACAAGCAGAGCCCGTCGGACGGGTCGACCTGCCTATCTGTTTTGGTACTCCCACCAACTTCAGGAAGGAAACTCTCACTTTCGAGGTGGTTGGATTCCATGGGACATACCACGCCATTCTTGGGCGCCCCTGGTATGCCCAATTCATGGCGGTTCCCAACTACACCTACCTCAAGCTCAAAATGTCAGGCCCCAATGGTGTCATCACTATCGGGCCCTCCTATGAGCACACCTACGAGTGCGACATGGAATGCGTCGAGCACGGGGAAGTCGTCCTGGAGTCGGCGACCTTGGTGGCAAACCTCGACGGTTTGGCCAAAGAGATCCCTGACCCCAAGCGCCATGCCGGCAACTTTGAGCTCACGGAAGATGTCAAGCTCGTAACCTTTGATCCCACCGACCCAAACGGAAAGACGCTGAGCATCAGCACCACCCTCGATCCCAAATAGGAAGCAGTGCTCGTCAACTTTCTCCGCACAAACATCGACATCTTTGCGTGGAGTCCCTCGGATATGCCGGGCATACCCAAGGAAGTTGCTGAGCACGCCTTGGAGGTCCGAGCCGGCTCCAGACTGGTGAAACAATGCTTGTGTCGCTTCAACGAGGAGAAGCGCAAGGTCATCGGCGAGGAGGTCCACAAGCTGTTGAAGGCCAGATTTATCAAGGAGGTTTATCATCCCGAGTGGTTGGCTAATCCTATATTAGTTAAGAAAAAGAATGGGAAATGGAGGATGTGTGTAGACTATACTAGTTTGAATAAAGCATGTCCGAAAGTTCCTTTTTCTTTACCACGCATTGATCAAATCGTTGATTCTACTGCGGGATGTGAAACTCTGTCATTCCTAGATGCGTATTCCGGCTACCACTAGATCAAAATGAAGGAGTCTGATCAGCTCGCGACTTCATTCATCACCCCCTTTGGCATGTATTGCTATGTTACTATGCCCTTCGATCTACGGAATGCATGTGCTACGTACCAACGATGCATGCAACACGTTTTCGGGGAGCACATCGGACCCACCGTCGAGGCTTATGTTGACGACATCGTTGTCAAAACCAAGAGGGTTAGCAATTTGGTTAACGACCTCGACGTTGCATTCAAATGCCTTAAGGCAAAAAACATTAAGCTCAACCCCGAGAAGTGCGTCTTCGGCGTTCCTCAAGGCATGCTCTTTGGGTTCATCATTTCCGAATGTGGCATCAAAGCCAACCTAGAGAAAATCACTACAATAACCAAAATGGGCCCTATCCATGATCTAAAGGGCGTACAGAGGGTCACGGGCTACCTCGCGGCCCTTAGTCGCTTCATTTCGTGCCTCGGCGAAAAGGCACTCCCACTGTATCATCTCCTAAAGAAATTGGAACACTTTTCATGGACCCTTGAGGCAGAAGAAGCCCTTACGAAGCTCAAAGCTACATTGTCTAACTCTCCAATCCTCGTCCCTCTAGCCACAGGGGAACCCCTCCTGCTTTACGTCGCCGCAATGACACAAGTGGTCAGCGCGGTCTTAGTTGTCGAGAGGGCAGAGGAAGGACATACCTTGCTCGTTCAGAGGCCAGTCTACTTCATCAGTGAGGTACTCTCGGAGACCAAGGTTCGCTACCCGCATATCCAGAAGCTGCTATACGCCATCGTCTTGATGCATCGCAAACTTTGTCACTACTTCAAAGGCCACCCGGTGACCGTGGTGTCTTCTTTCCCCCTAGGAGAGATAGCTCAAAACCGGGAAGCCTCGGGTAGGATAGCAAAGTGGACGGTCAAGCTCATGAGTGAGACCCTCTCTTATGCACCATGCAAAGCTAGACCCTTTCTAGCGGAGTGGACCGACACTCAACTTCCTTCGGTTTAGCTCCAAGCCGAGCTTTGGACCATGTACTTCGACGGGTCGCTAATGAAAATAGGAGCAGGCGCAGGCTTGCTCTTCATCTCTCCCCTCGGAGTCCACATGCGCTATGTAATCCGACTTCATTTTTCTGCCTCCAACAACGTCGCCGAGTACAAGGCGCTCATCGCGGGCCTGCGCATCACCGTCAAACTCAGGGTCCGACACCTCGACGTTCGTGGTGACTCCCAGCTCGGGATCGACCAGGTCATGAAGAGCTCAAGCTGCCGTGATCCCAAGATGGAAGCCTACTACGAGGAGGTATGGTGCCTTGAGGACAAGTTCCACGGCCTCGAGCTCAACCACGTTGCACGTAGATATAATGAAGCTGCCGATGAACTCGCGAAAATCGCGTCTAGTCAAGGCATGGTTCCACCTGACATTTTCACGAGGGATCTCCATCAACCATTCATCGACACCAGGGTAGGTGGGGGGACCGACGGTCCATCACTCGACCCCCCACCCGAGGTGGAAGCTCCCTCGACCAGGGCTGAAGTCATGCAGACGGAAGGCTCGACCCTACCAGCCGACCTCGAGCCTAACTGGCATGTCCCGTACCTCGACCGTCTCATTCGAGGGGATCTCCCCTTAGATAAGATCGACGCTCGACGGATCGCTCGCCGGGCCAAGACCTTTGTGATATTTGGCGACAACAAAGAGCTTTATCGACGCAGCCCTACGGGCATCCTACAACGCTGTATCACAAACAAGAAAGGCAAGAACCCGCTCAAGGATCTACACTCGGGGGCTTGCAGTCATCACGCGGCACCTCAAACCCTCATTGGAAACACATTCCGACAAGGTTTCTACTGGCCAACCGTGGTCTCCGATGCTATTAAGCTAGTACGCTCCTGCAAAGGATGCCAGTACTATGCAAGGCAAACCCACCTCCTAGCTCATGCCTTGCAAACGATTTCCATCACATGGTCATTCACTGTTTGGGGGCTCGACTTGGTCGGACCCCTGAAGAGGACAACTGGTGGCTTCACCCACCTGCTCGTCGCCATTGATAAGTTTTCCAAATGGATCGAGGCTCGTCCTATCATCAGCATTAGGTCTGAGCAAGTCGTGCTATTCTTTACCGACATCATCCACTGCTTTGGGGTTCCTAACTGCATCATCACGGACAACGGCACCCAATTTACTGGTAAAAAGTTTCTAGATTTCTGCGACAACCATCAAATCTATGTGCTCTGGTCAGCCGTAGCTCATCCAAAAACAAATGGCCAAGTAGAGCGTGCCAACGGCATGGTTTTACAAGGCCTAAAGCTGAGAATTTTCGACAAACTAAACAAACATGGCAAAAAATGGGCCGTCGAGCTCCCCTCGTTCCTATGGAGCCTAAGAATGACGCCGAGTCGAGCCACGGGGTTCACTCGGTTCTTCTTAGTCTACGGGTCCAAGGCTATGCTCCCAACCGATGTAGAATATGGATCCCCGAGGCTGAAAGCCTACAACGAGCAAAACAATGATGTCACAAGAGAGAACGCCCTCGACCAGCTCGAGGAAGCTCGTGATGTGGCTCTGTTACACTCTACAAGGTATCAGCAAAGTCTCCGAAGCTACCACGACAAACATGTCCGCAGATGAGACCTCAACGTCGGTGACCTAGTGCTCCGGCAAAGCCAGAACAACAAGGGACGACACAAACTTACTCCGCCATGGGAAGGGTCGTACATCATCGCGGAAGTATTGAAGCCCGGCACCTACAAGCTATCGAACGAAAAAGGTGAAATCTTCACCAACGCATGGAACATCGAATAGCTACGTCACTTTTTTTCCCTAAAGTCTCGAGGCTCTGTAAATTGTTTCGCAATCCTATGATAGAATAAAGAATATATCGGTGTTCAAAGCTTTCTTTCATAAAAAACCAGGAAGGATCGACCCTGTTTTCTCAGAGTCGAACCTCCCTCGGGCTGCAAGGGGGGAACCCCTATGTCATGTCCCTAAAAAACTTGCATTTTTTAAAAAAACAAGTGAACTTTTACATAGTCGACGAGGCCACAGGTGCACCCTAAGGTTCGAGGGCTACCGAGCCACGAGATCACCTATGCCTCCGAGCTATGGTACCTCCACTCACTCCCTCATGCCAAGGGGTGCAACCGCGCGCTAAGTAGACCTAATAAAAGTTCACGATTTTGAAAAAGCTCACGTCTAATGTCCCCATACGCTTCGAATCGAGCTCTTACTTAATCCACGAGGCCGCAAATGCACCCTAAGGTTCGAGGGCTGCCAAGCCGTGAGATCGCTTATGCCTCCAAGGCTACGGTACCTCCACTCGCTCCGTCACACCAAGGGGTGCAACCGCGCACTAAAAAAACATGCAAGAATACGATTCAAGCAAGAAAGGGAACAAAAGACTCGAACGAAAGCGACCATTTAGTATACATTTACATATAAATGTTTCTGGGCCCCTGAGGCCATCACGGCGCAAGTCACGAATACTAACTTATTACATGGGCCTTCATGCCCAGGCTTGGCTTACAGGCCCTCATCGTCGGCAGGCAGGACCACCTCAACCTCAAACAGCTTCACGAGACAGCCCCCGAGCTCTTCCGCAGCCTCGATTAGTTCTAGGTAGGCTGCCTCGTTCTCCTCGTCAGTCCTATCTGGATCCGAGATGAAGCTATCAGCGATAAGGCCCATGTCGTACTCGAACCCAGACCAGATGACCGCCATTGCCCTCTTCACGCCATGATGCAACCCGCCTCAAATCTTCTCGCGGACGAGGCAACCCAGCGTCGTCATCCGGCAAACGAACAAGTTCCCTGGCGTATCCTCCTCGGTATCAGCATTGGGCTCAACCCCTAGGCCATTGCACACCAAGGTAATCGCACCCTAGAGTAGTTGAGTCCGCCCGGCCTCAGCCTCGAAGACGTTCTAGAACAAGGTAGCCGTCACCTGGGCCGCGTGTTGCTGCTTTTCTAGCTCTGAAATGCAAACACCAAGTTAGCAAAGACTTGGGACCTCAAGGACAAGGTCAAAACATGACAAAAGGTTTACCCTCAGTGTGGGTCTACCAACCCACGACCTCATCACGCAACTCCTCGCGCGCTTTCTCCGCTGCCTGAAGAGCCTCGTCCTTGTCACGGACCGTCGCCCTCAACGTCTTGATCTCCTGACCGGTGCCTGAGAGAGCCTCATCCCTCTCTTGGACCATCCCCTTCAATGTTGTGACCTCATTCTCTAGGGTCCCAACGCGAGCGGATGCCATCTCGATCTGGACATTAAGGGCATCGCGCTGGCCGCTGACTAAAGCGATGTCCTCCTCGAGCTCCTTAACGCGCGCTAATAGCGGCATGAGGTCCTCACGGGCCTTGGTCGCCTCCTCCCGGGCCTTGGCCGCATCTTCACGTGCCTTGGCCTCGGCCTCCTGAGCCTGCGCCGCCTCCTCCCTGACCGCTGCATGGACGACGCGAAGCTCGTCCACTTCGGCGCTCTTCATGGATAGCCGCTTATTGTCTTCCTCGACTAGAGTCCATTGATGAGCAAGCACCACCCATACGCCGCTTTTATGATGAATGAAGAGCGACTTGCGGTGAGATCGCTCCTTGAGTTCCTGACCACAGTTAAGCTTAAGATCAGAACCAAGGAGAAAAGGGGGATATATGCTAGAAAAGACAAACGGACATGGCTCACCTCAAAGGCCTCTGACATACGATGCACCAAGGTGTCCACAACCATCCACAGGGACTGCACGGAGTGCTTACAGAGCCCCTCGATGTACTTCCACTGCTGCACTTCATCCTTGTCATCAAGGGCGAAGAAGGTCTCGGCGTTGGAGTTAGACGCATCCCTGAACTCGAGGGTCGACCGACCCTAGCGTGGGAGCTCCTCCTCCGCCCGTGCAAGCACCAGCCCCACGAAATTGGGCCACCTGGTAGACGCCTTGGCCACGTCATCCCTTGACGCTACGGAAGTCCTAGGCCGATTCGGGGGCATCGACCATCTCGACGTCCGCTTTCTGCTTCCCCTTGTCAGAAGGAGGGTCATCGATGGTGAGATCAATCATAGCTAGAGTCGACCCTTGGGGCGGGGCTGGCCTCTCGTCTATTGGCGCCACCGCCTGCATGTTGGGTGGTGGCATGACCACCCCACGTTCTGCCTTGGCCGTCTGCTCCTCTGGCTAGTCCTCCTGTGGCTACGGCCACAGCTCCTCCCACGCCGGTTGCAACTCCGGCTGCTCCGCCTCTTTCCCCGCATCTGGCGAGGCCTCCACCATCTCTCTTGACTCTTCAACATCCACCCACCCCGCATCGTGGACAGATGTTTCGGCCTCGATGGCCTCGACAGTCACCTAGGTCCTCGCGGTCGACCCAGGCTCTGGCCCACCAACACTAGGCACGTCGAGCCTGGCACCGCCCGAGGCTACCTCGATCGGCTCTAGCTCCCATGTGGTGTCACCAACTCCAGTGACCTCCTGAGCACTTGCACCCGCCTTGGCGGTGGCCTCCTTTGTCTTGAGCCGCTCCGTGGCAGCCTGGTACCTTGCGACCCAGGTAGCGTCATCGGCAGGCATTCGCATTATCAGGGCAGCACCGGACTTGAGCACCATGATAGGAGTCATGGCCATGAGCTCCACCTTGCGCTTATGGCTGAGTGGTAAATGACCATGTTAGAACAAAAAACAAGATGACTTTGTCAGAAAGGCAAGGTGAGGCACTTACCCAGATAGGGGAATCAAGGGCCTTGACTTCGGCTTCCCCGAGCCACTCGACGGCTTCTGTGAGGTCCCCTCCGTCGAGCCTCCGGTCGGCCTGGTGCTCCTTGGAGCCTAGGCTGACAGGGCTCCTGAGGTCCTTTGCGCCGATAAGGCTATCTAGCCTCGAGTCCTCACGCCCGACGATGGCGCCCTAGCCTCAGACGCCAATGTTGCTGTTCCGCCCCTCGACAAAGTCCGAGGCGATCGGACTCGTGGGCGCGGCGCCACCGACCTCCCCTGAGGGACCTCCAGCAGGGCCGCACGTCAGGGAGGTGCGCTAGAAAAGTCGCGGTGTCATACCGTGACCCGGCGTCATCATCGTCGCTATCCTCATCCTCCCCCCGAGACCATCTCAGAGGGGGATTCCTCGATAGGGAGACCCTCGAGACTCTGCTAGCGGTGGCGCTTATTCAACGCCTCGCGCTCGAGGGCCTTCCTGACCTGACGCTTCTTCGTGACGTCCTTCTCTCCTTTCTTCTGAGCCGCCGAGAGGCGTCTCGCCTCTCGAGCAGCGTGATCCTCCGAAACCGGCGGCCGCAACTCCTTGACCGCTGACAGATCCTGCATGGAAGCCTCGACAAACTTAGTCGAGAGAACTAGGAAGCAAAAGGACCCGAGGCTAGCGGAACGATGCTTACCAGAGGCTCGAAACCCTGGGTGGGTCGCATCGGGACCCTGTCGATGTCCTCCTACTTGAAGCTGCCCACCATCCACCGCGTGCGCCGGGCAACCTCATCGAGGGGGAGGGTCTCGTGCGACATCCGACTCCCCTCCAACGAGACCTCTAGCGTCATCTCATCGATCCGAAGTCGGCGCTGCATCAGCGGTAGCACTCTCCGACAGTGGAACGCGGTGGCCATAATCCCCATGGTCAATCCACGCTGTCGAAGCCTCCTTAACGCGTCGAGGAGCGGCTGCAGCTTTGGCTTCTCTTCCTCGACAAAACCATACGTCTAATTGTCCTCACGTGACATCAGGACCCGGCCGAAAAACTTTGGCAGTCGATCGTCGTCGTTGCGCAGGTAGAACCACCCATCGTGCCACCCGCTGTTCGACGAGATGAGCTGTGCCAGGATGTATAGCTCGCCTCGACCCACTCGGACTTGAAGGGTGCAGCTCCCAGCATGCACCGCACGCCGCACTCCTCGCTCACCCGCTTTCTTAGCAAAATGCTCCGCTTTGAAAAGATGAAGCCACAGGTTCCAGTGTGGCTCCATCCCCAAATACCCCTCGCAGACCGTCGCAAAGATGGCATCCTACGAGATGGAGTTGGGGGCGAGATGATGAAGCTCCACCTTGTAGTAGTAGAGATGCGCTCGCATGAACCGGCTCGGTGGCATCCCGAGCCCCCTCTCATGGAAAGCGATGAAGCTCACCACATACCCCTCTAGGGGCGATGGCTCCCAGTGGTCGGACGGCGGCACCCTCCACTCCGGCTGGCTCCGGCTTGCCCACGGTCGTAGAAGACCGTCATGAACCAACTCCTCTAGTTTTCTCTCCGTCACCGAAGAATGGACCCACGCATCCGTGGGAAGGATATGACTCTTTCCCGCCATAGGTGTCGAGAACAGTGTGCGATGGCGACGGGGAAAGAGATGACGGCGGCGGTAAAGAACGGCTGAAGGGCGCACAAGGAGAAAAGGGGCAATCGCAAAAGGCCTATGGGGGCATACGGAACCCAAACCCTGTACTTATACCCCGGTGGAAGACCAACGGGCGGATCCAGCGAAAAGGTAGGAATAGTTCCCGCATTTAATGTCCTTACCTAACCGCTCCCTCAAAACCCGCAGGTAAGGGCACATGTACGCCAATCATTCCGCAACCGTCGTGCCACGCCGCCCACTACCGCGCCGTTCTCGCTTCTCCTCCTAAAAAGATGCACCCCAACGGGCCGGAAGGGGATCCATAGACGGATATTTCTAGACGAATGGACAATGGGCTCCGAGCCCAATATAAACCTCAAGGGATCGAAAGCTGGCCCACGACCGGGGTTCGACAGCTGCCCTCAAGTAACGGAGTAAGGGATAACTGGGGACGTGTCCATACAAGGCCAGGGCTCGAGCCACTCTCTCGAGGTGCCCCCAGACGTATTCGAGGCTAAAAGAGAGGTCGACGATGGAATCCCCTCGGAGGGAGGCATCGAGCCCTTGGATCCTATCGCATGGAACCGAGATCCACACGACTACTCTTTGGCATTTTTGGAGAGTGCCCTCGTGGCCGCTAGCTGACCCCTACCGAATGGGGCACGGGCTCCCATTTGAATTCCCCGCTAACAGCTCACCGGAGAGCATCAGAACTCGCCTGTCGAGGGTAGTACGATGTTCCCCACCCCTCCTCCTTTCCTAAAAGGTGTGTGAGGGTCGTACGATAAAGGTGGGCAAGACCCTGATCGACCTCGTGTGCGCGAGGTTCAAGGACTTGACCGCAAAAAGCTAACCCCAAATGAAAAAGGACTGAGCACGCCACATGAGCTCGAATGCGGGAGCACTCCTCGATATGACGCACTAAAGACCTCGGAGGAGTCAAAACACTCCACCGAGGCCTCGGGGGCTACACCCGGTGGGTGCGCTCGTACGCACCCACCAGAAGAGCTACGACGCTATGACTCCAGTTCATGACTCACTGAGCCTCTACAAGTGTGATCACACTCACACAAAGGCTCAGGGGCTACTATCGGGTACCTAAACAAGGGGTACCCACACTCAATGACTAAAAAAGACAAACCCCTGAGAAAACCACGCCAAAGGCTCCGCCCACGAAGGCAGAACGAGCCAAAACCACACACGGAACGCCTCGACTACATTCTGACTCGCACGAGGCTTGCTCGACGGGACGCCTCGACCACAGGGAAATCTCCGACTCGTACGACCCTGGGTCAAGCCGGTCGACCCGCCTCACTCACCAACTCTCAGACAAAGGTCAAAGCATTTAATGCAACCGCCAACCACTTCCTACCCCCATGGCTACAGCGATACCAGCATGGAGGCAGTACCAGTGCCAAATCCCACTTTTTACTGCCCATCCCGGAATGGGCGGTGAAAACCTGTCACTGTATACGCCATGCCGGGTACTGTTCCGCCACTGATCCCCCTCGAGGCATAATGCGACAAGTGTCGTACCCCGAAAATCCCGGGGCTCGGCCTTATCCATTCCCCATCGACCCACCTCGACCCGGCCTCGACCAACTGCCGGTCAACAAAGAAGCAAGGCCTGCACGCCACAGGACCCGGGGTCTCTTCACTGTCTCATCCATTACGTCACCATGGTGTCCAGGGATGGCTGGCCATTCCCGGGGCACGTCGCTACAACAATTTCCACAGCGCTCGACAAAACTTCACTTCTAAGGCATCCCCCGGCGTCTCTGCCTCCTCTTGACCCTATAAAAGGGAAGGCAGGGGACTCTACGAGGGGGAGGAAGAAAGAAAAAAGAAAAACCAAGTCATCATCCTGCCATAGAAGATCAACATCTCAAGCAATCTCCTTTGTACTCTCACTTTCTCTCCGAGACCTGGGATCGGCTCCCTCTCTCACAGCTTGTAACCCTTACGCAAGCACTTAGGTGCAAGGAAATACAATACTCCCCCCGTTGGACGTAGGGCCTTCTTTCGCCCGAACCAGGATAAATCCCCCGTGTATTCTCTTTGCGTCACCATCCAGATTAGGGACACGCAGCACAAATTCACTCGTTGGCTTAGGACCTCAAGGGCCCGAACACCGACAGTATGATGAATCTATTTATAAGTTTTCTCTCCATGACTAGTAATAACTAATATTTAATTTTAATATTACTACTTATTCATTGAAACTTTGTTGTGGTACCCTCAAATAACTGTGAACCATTTATTTTTAAAAAGATCTTATTTTATTTTTTATTTTGTAAAGTATGATAAATTAAGAAAGTTTTATATATAATTTTTCATTTGTAGATCTAATTGATGCATGCATGATTTATAGGATATAATGAATCTTTTTAGTTTGCAAACTTTGGACGTGATGTATTAACTAGCATGTTAGTTTTTTTGGCATGTAACGCCTTTATGTTAGCTAGTGTCGTGTTAACGACTTTTTTTTATGCATGTACGTGTTCCACCCGTTGGTTTACAATCTTGGAATGTAATTGATTTTTTATGCATGTACTACGTTACCTCCTGTGTTAGTTTACAAACTTTAAACGCAATTGATCGATTTTTTCATGCATGTACGTATACCACATGTGTTACCTGTGTTAGCTAGCGTGTTAGACTTAGCTGCCAACATTTTTTATTTCATATGCGTGTTTATTTTGTTCTCCTGTTGGTTGCTAATCTTTCTCATGTGTGTAACATTTTTTTTGAATCATCATGCATGTATAGGAATGAAGGCCAGCCCGCTTCCATGTTATCCCAAGATTACGAGATCCGGAGAATTTTCTTCTCTTTTTCTAGCTTGTTTTCCGAGATTTTTAATTTATTAAGTAATTCATAAAATGTGAAAAATCAATGGCTCAGATTGATTTGAGATCTTACCTCCTTGTAGGTAAAATTTGTACCATAGCATTGCCCAACTATTTAATAGTATATTTATAAATAACTTTTAATATTAATTTAATACTATTACCGATACATAAAGATTAAATTGATTTTAATATTTTTCTAATTTAGTTTAAACCTAATATATTTGTTGTTGTCAAATATTTTAATACTTTAATTTATTTTTTGCTGATGTAAACTATTTTCTATAACTTATATAATTTATAATCTCATGATAAATATTATATAAACATTGATTGATTAATTGATATATTCGATTATTAAAAGTTTAGTGATAATTGTATTATTTTATATGGGCTATTCTTATCTATATTATATACTAATTACAAAAATGTTGATAAAGCAAAATGGCTACTTGTTGCCCAGCATTCTTATTTAAATTTCTTCACTTGACCTATGATTTTATTAAATATTATCCATTATAATTTAGTTCACTTCCGTATTGGAAATTATTAGAAGTATACGTTGAACTTTTTCACTTTGGTGAACTTATTAGTAAAATTATATTCATGCATGTTGAATTAAAATATATGCACTTTGAATTGAATTGAGTAAATATCCAAATAGAAATCCGAATCCCAGACATCCGTTTTGCATTCGTATTAAAAAATATTTGTATCTATAATCGAATTTGAAATGAAATGTGGTAAAAAAATGATATCTGAATCCGATTCGATACGAATTCGATCTGTTTCCAGCTACCACATAACCAGCCATGAGCACATATACTATTATAGTACATCATAACTTGCAACGCTACATGAAAGCCATTAGTAGCACCATATAATTTGATTCTCTCCAGCAGTATTATTACGCAACGCAATATGTATGACCATGTACTTTGTAGAGTCGTACTGCTGCATGGTGATTGGTGACGCTCTGATTAGTGGGTGTGTGACTCTAGTCACCATGCGGAGCAGCTTCTGTCACTAGGAATTCAAGTCCTGACATGAGTATTATAATTGTTGTCCTGCGCAATGGCGATTCTGTTTCGTGACCGGCGTGACCGCAGGAGGCTTCTTTGTCGTCTGGCTGTTGTTTTCTTCTTGGCCTGACATGCTATCAACGATCAGTGGCAGTGGTAGGAGTACTCCACTCTGCGGAAGCTGTGGCAGTGCATGCACGTAGTACACATCGCAGTATACCATCTCATGCAAGCTGTGAAACCCTGCAAGTCTGCAACTGCTCTCTCTCTCTCTCTCTGCACGTGCTACCCCTGTGTCTCTCTATGATCAAGTGAAGTGATTCGTACAGGCAATATGCATATCACGCGTGAGAGGAAATGATAACCTAAGCTTCGCGTGCATTTTTGGTTGTTGATGAGGGTTTAATGAGGGTGTGTAAATATTGAGCCAGCACGAAGGGATCAGACGAAAAACAGATGGTTTATGATCACTTAATACCGGTATACAATTTGCTTTAAATCCAAAATGCATACGTGGTATACAGTAGGTTTTAAAACACCTTTATTCAAACGCAGGCACCTGAGATTTCGCATTATCGTTAGTCGCCATGCTCGTGTGTCCAATTGCAAATCGATGATCCAGATTTAGCCATGTCTCCTTCTTTCTTCGTTCCCAAGCGCTTTCATCTTCCCCGCGACGCTCGCACCCGCGCTTGCGCCCGGTGGCCACTCGCCCGCCCCACCCCCTTCTTCCCCAACTCCGGTGGGCTTAGAAGAGAAGGTCTTTGGGGGAGGAAGGCTGACCAGGCAGTCGGTCGGCAGCAGGCCGGGCGGTTTAGGGGCCATTGCGGTGGTGGAGGCGGTCGAGCCAAGACAGGTCGGGGCGGTTGAGCTCCATGGTCGCAAAAAGAAGGAGGAGGGAGGGAAAGAAGGCGGCCACCGTGACCGCAGAGCTCCGGTGAAACCCTAGTGCACCGTGGCTGGGTGGTGGGCAGCGGCGAGGGCGAGGAGGAGGGCACGACCGTTGGCAAGGCAGGCAGGGGTGGGGTGTGAGGACGATGACGAGATGGCGGGGGTGAGAATGAGGAGTGGGCGTGAGAAAGAAGAGGGCCGGGAGGTTGAAGATGACTAAGGAAAATGTGAATCCTCAGTCAATTGTGCACCTAAGATAGACCCTTTATTTATTTGTTCAAAGGTGGCATTGCTTCTCTGTGTATCATAAACCCACCAATTTTAAATATAAGTACATATAGTTTTATCAAATTGCACTATATATAAATCCATGATGATTCCTTTTTCCTCATTCTTCCATGACACCTTTAGTTAAATGCACAATAATAGTGTGTGTATATATATATATATATATATATATATATATATATATATATATATATATATATATATATATATATATATATATATATATATAGACACACACACACACACCCATCTTAATTGATGGACACTACATTCATTCTGTTCACAGTTTGGCATTTGTACCCAAGTCCAAGTAGACATATATTTTGTGATCTGTGCAGTATGATTCTGCAACCGCCATGAAAGTAAAACAGAAGGCACTAAGTTGAAGAAAAAATAATGAGTACTCAGCTCTGTTTCTCTATGTTTGTTCATAGCCATGGAAAAAGTTATGGCTCAACTTGTTCGTCCATTGATAGTATCAAGTGTAGTTGTTGCAATGTTTGCACTCCATAACTCTATTATAATTAGTGCTACAGAGGATAGTTTTTTTTATCATATATACTGTTAACAAGTTATAGCTAGTTATTTGAAACTGAAGGACCACATATTTGGCTAATGCGCATGGTGTGTTATGGACCAAAATTTCTTATAATCTTTTATGTTTAAACTAGGGTTCAAATAAATTTCTTTTGAAAATCTGAGGTCAAAACTGCAAACGAAACATTGCACGAGGTCAAAACAAACAAGAAAAGTGGTGTATCCACAAATTGGATTTTGAGAAGACGTATATGATATGATAATGTGACTTGGGATTTTCCATTTGATGTTTTTGAGACTTCAATGGAAAAATGGAGTAACTGAATCAGAATGGAACCATACGTGTTGAAATCAGCAATAAAATGGGTGCTTAGTTTATAGAAATATATTTTATGCTTTGAGAAGATTTGTGTTCTTGAAGTTGAAGATATTGCTTGTCTTTGCTCTATTTTCTCACAAGCTGGGTTTTTTTCTCTTTATCATGCGCTAAAGCTGGGCTGCATATTTCCTCATTTATGAACACAAAAGCTTGATACATATAGAGTGGTCCAGAGAAACATGAAAGCAATCGATTGTGCACATATGAAAAGAAATACGACATGTACAAAGAGACATGCATAAGTGGATAGCTCATAACTTTTATATTTATATCAATTTTAGTGCGTGCAAATATAATGCTTGCATTGTCTGTATATTGCTAGCACTTTGCAGTTTATTATGCACGCAGCTTTCCTTTTAAGATGTGGGCAACTGGAATGTTACAGACTCATGAACGAAAAGGTGCTAACATTAGTGGCTCAAAATGATAGTGGCCTTACTATATGGTACAGCAAAAGGAATAATGATCTACTATGGTGAAACTGGATGTCACCTTAAATGGATATCACTCAAGTTTGCTGCTGCGAGTCAGAAGTATTTAAATTGATCATCAACATGTAAGATAGGAAATTAATAAAATTAAATGGAAGCTCATGAGAAGCTTGCTGCTGATCTAAAGCACTTCGTGACAGGACCAAGCATGCTTTCCATATCTGCGCTTGCTCTTTATGGCCAGCTAAGACTTTTAATGTCCGAGCACTCTCATGCACTCAGAAGTGGGCGGCATGTGTCATGCATGAAAACTCTGGCACACACACATACTCGTCACTGACTTTGAACATTAAATCAATTTCTGTAAAGAGGAAATAATACTAAAACAATTGCTCACGTATACCCTTTTTCTTATACTCCATTAATCAACTCCTAAAATTGTAAATTTTTTGTTAGATTCAATTTATAGAAAAAAAACATAAATATTTATGACACCTAATGAGTACATTATAAACATATATTTTATCCACCATGTAACAGGTACCATTTTTCTTATATACTAAATATATATCCTTCATCACTAGACATGAATTTAGAAGATGCTAAGATGTGAGATGTCTATACATATGCACCATCTCTATGTCAGAAAATGTGATTTGCCAAGATTAGTTTGCATTTATTGACATATGCATCTTTGCATTGAAGTTGGAGTACTGAAGGTTATATATCTCCAACAATCTACAATGATGTCTACGCACGACGTATATGACAGCTTTTGTTATTTTTGAAAGCCTTTAAAGATGTATCTACATGATTTTTTCTATATCTCCATTTCTTAAAATATTTAAGTAGGTGATGATGGTTGCATTAGAGTTACAATTTGTCTGGTAGGTGTGCAAGTAGGTATCTAAAAGGGGTTCCTCTTGAAATGACCGAGTCAATGCCTAGAGGGGAGGGTGAATAGGCTTTACAGGTATTTTCTGCACAAAAACAGATTTAAACTACACATGCTGCAAAAATTGCCTTAGCCAGTTTCAGAAATCAGCTAGGCTAGTTTTTCCTAGCGCATTGCAGACATGAGACAACTGCAGAGACCAGCATGGTCAGTTTCTAAAACCGGCTAAGTTCCCTGAAAACCTACAGTAAATAAGATAGCAGCCTCTTTTGCTTTCTTTCCTTCCATCTTCAATCCAAGGTGCTTGGTCGTGCTTTTGAGTGTTTTGTAACATGTTCAAAGTATCCCTGCACCAAGCTCTCCTCCGCAAAAAAAAAAAAAACAGAGGCTCTGAATCAAAAAACAAGCAGAAGCTCAATTACATGAAATATATGGAATGTAAGTATATATGAAAGTGAGGCAAACCAAAACAATGAGACACAGCAATATATTCCCTGGAGATCGGATCCTCACTTGGATCCTACGTCTCGATTGTGGAAGCCGTGAGTGACCACCCCGGTCAAGCTCTAGCCGGGTATCTTTCAACCACTTTCCATGGTCCACTAGATGATCTTTTCCCTTTCGAGTGCAAGATCATAGCCCGCACATACTATCTCGTTGCACTCAACACATTGGGTGTTCATCAGTGATGCCTAGCCTCCTAGGAGCCAAGCTCCAAGAGTAAATAATTCTTCACCATGAAACTTGACATTGCCACGAAGTGCTCAAGGCTTTGTTCAGCTCTCTATTATCAGCTCACATGGCTCAAATCTTGCTCCCCAATTCAATGGAGATGGCAAATATTACTCAAATCCCAAAAAGGGTGAATTGGGAGGTTTGTCTAGGCTTTTTATGAAGTTTAGCAACTCTCTAAGGCTTTAGCAACCAACCAATGGCCATGGCATGGGTATAAATAACCCTCCCACAAAAACTAGACATTACTACTCTATTTGGGAAAATCGGCTTAGCTAGATCCTAGAACCGGCTTAGCAATATTTCTAAGCAAACTAGCCAATAGCAGATTTAAAATTTCAAAACCGGCCTAGATTAATTTGCCCACCTTCTCCCAATTAGCTCTCATTTTTGTGCTATTCACTTGGATTTGTTACTTGGGTTGTTTTGAGCACTTGTATTTGTCACTTGGGTTGTTTTGAGCACTTTTAAGACTCATCTAGCACTTAGTGTTGCATCCCTCTTAATATACGTTATACCAATACTCATGATTTAAAGATGCACCATTTATATCACTTGATCTTGTCTTTCTTCACACATTGTCATTGCTTCAGTATCATCATTTGAGGGAATCCAACACTTTTATGCCCTTGAGCTGAACTACCTTGAGTTATGACTTTGGATATCTTCGACCATTTGACCAATACTACATTTTCATCCAAAAGTCATCTTTTCCATATAATTCAGTAATGATTTGATCCTCCATAGAGATATGACCTCCCAGAGCTTAATTAGCACCTCGGCTCAATGCAAGTACTCTCTTCTTCACCTTAACCATACATTAGTCCCTCGGTTGCCAAGCCGTCTCTTGCCCTACACCATTGCCCAATCCCTCTAAGCCCTTTCCTTGCTAGCTATCTTCACTCTATCAAACCATCAAGTCATATATTGCTTTGAATCAGCTTTAAGCATACATTGGAAATAATTTCATTTGCATGGTTGTCTTCTGCTTGAACTAGATTGTTTCCATTAATTTCCTTCTCAATAATCTTCATGTATAGACCATTCAAGCATTAATGATTAACCACCAATATAAAACCCATTTTCAATATCTTTTTTTGAACTAGCAATCTTTGTGACTAAGACCAAGCCACATGCAAACTCTCATGTCTCATCTTTAATTTCAGCACACTTGCTTGCTAATTCATCAATTTTAAAACCCAAATTTTAACCATGCAAGATTATGATCGTGACACCTAAGAGGAGGGGGATGAATTAGGATGTCTAAAAACTCTACTCTAAACTATGGCCTCTAATTTTCACTTATCAAAACCTATACAAGAAAGTAATCTATTTAGATGTGCAACTAATAAGGTTTTGCTAAGTGTCTTACTATCTTTACCGCAAAAGAGTAATGCAACGTAGGTTCCAATCTTATCAACTACCTCAGCAAGCCAAACTAGAATATTAAGCACACAACCTAGGCACACAAATTTAAAGTGCAGGAGCTTAATTGAGATATAGATAGAAATTCCATTCAATGATTCTGGTATTTTACCAAGGTATCAAGAAGCTCATGCTTCCCCATAATCCTCGTTGTATCCCCTCACTTGCAAGGCCCAAGCATCGAGTTTCTAGCCAAATTGTCATAGGCCTCGTTTAGTCTTGTACATGGGTGCAACCACACCACAAATGCAGTTGCTGCGGTCTCGCAAGACTACAAGCCCCTCTAAGTACAACAATTGTGTGCGCAAACACCGAGTGGCAAGAGATGTGCAAACCTCACTAAACACTAAGCTTAAGACTAATTCAAAGCACCAATATGGTGTCTAGCTAGCTTAAGAACTTTGCAAGCACTATTGCTATTCATCTAATCTTCTCTTAATGTAACACCCTATGTACAAAATATGCTTGTACGACCTAGCTCTGGACGTGGAACATGCCTACATACATGTAGCACCTATCTTGTACTTTTGCCATTGCTTCGTGTAAAAAGGTTAACCTAGGAGTGCCACATTTGGAACAACAAGGATTATAAGCTGCCATCACTACCGGACAGAGCAACTTTGCCGAGTGCAAAATGCTTCGCCGAGTGCCAAATATCGGGCACTTGGCAAAGCCTCTCTTTGCCGAGTGCCGCACTCGGCAAAGAAAAGCACTCGGCAAAGGGTTCTTTGCCAAGTGCCACGCACTCGACAAAAAAAGACACTCGGCAAAGCCACTATTTCCCGAGTATCAGGTGCTCGGCAAAGCCTGATGCTCGGCAAAGATGGTCGTAGGTGACGGCGGTCACCCACTATCACTCTTTGCCGAGTGCCAAACGTTTTGCACTCGGCAAAGAAAATTTTCTTTTTTTTTCAATTTCTTTGCCGAGTGTCGTTGTCCTGACGTTCTGCAAAGACATTCTTTGCTGAGTGCCAAGCACGACACATGGCAAAGATTTTTATTTTATTTTTTTTTGCACCCAAAATTTTTCTGTACCCTCCTACATTACATGCAACTACATGTTCAATATTGGTACATTTTTTAGGTTTTTTGCTATTTTTAGTTAATTTGTTTCATTTAATTGAATTTTTTCAGAAAAAGCAAATTTAAACTGTAAGTGCATGGAATAATGGAATTTAGTGATTCAAAAAATGATATTCCTGTTGGTGAGTGTATTTCGAGGCCGTATCCAGGGATAGACCCAAAATTTCGAACGTCTTGTTTAGGAAACACGGCCACCAACTTGCGGGCAAATAGTTTTTAAATTATATAAAATTCAAACGAAGTCAGAAAATCACGAAACTTGTCGAGATGTCATCTTATCACATGTAGAGGCTGTGATAAAATTTTGAGAAGGTTTCGCGGACGTTAACACGTACGATGCTTACAAACCAGATATCTCCACACGTGATCAAGTTTCATGATTTTTCGACTTCGTTTGCATTTTATATAATTTAAAAATCATTCGCCCGCAAGTTGGTGGCCGTGTTTCCTGAACAAGACGTTCGAAATTTCAGGCGTGTTCCTGGATACGGCCTCAAACTACAGTAACTAACACGAATAACAATTTTTCATTCATTACATTCCATGATTCGATGCACCTGCAGTTCAAACTCGTATTTTTAGAAAAAAAATCAACTAAAACAAATAAATCAAAGAAATATAGCAAAAAGTCTCAAAAATGTGCCAAACTCTAGCATGGAGTACCAAGCAATGTGTGAGGACCACAGAAATTGTTTGGAGGCAAAAAAAAAATTGTCGAGTTTCCAGGGGTGACACTCGGCAAACTATATCATTGCCGAGTGCTCGCTCGCCGGCGGTCGGCAAAGATTTTTTTTAAAAGCTGAACTGTTTTCTAATTTAATTTAAAAGAAGAAATTTTAAAAAATGTCTTTGCCGAGTGCCGCATCTAGGGCACTCGGCAAAGCAAATTTTAAAAAATAAAAGTCTTTGCCTAGTGCCGGATCGTGGGCACTCGGCAAAGCAAATTTTTTTAAAAAATAAAAGTCTTTGTCGAGTGCCGGATCACAGGCACTCGGCAAAGTAAATTTAAAAAAAAAACTTTGTCGAGTGCCAGATCGCGAGCACTCAGCAAAGCAAATTTTTTAAAAAAATAAAAACTTCGCGGAGTGCTAGATTGCGGGCACTCGGCAAAGCAAAAATTTTAAAAAAAATAAAAAACTTTGCAGAGTGCCATATCACGGGCACTCGGCAAAGGGCTCGTCCAGGACTTAATGGTTCGCCCGCACCCACACCACACACACGCCACACACACAGAGCGTCGTCGCCGTTGCAGCTCTGCCGCCGCCGCACCACCCCCGCCGGCCTCACGCGCCTGCGCGGCCCCACGCCCGCGCCCTGCGTCGTGCACCCACCGCGGCCCCACAGCCCTCGAGCCCGCCCCGCGCGCCCACCGTGGCCCGACGGCGGCTCTTGGCCCGCGCCGCCCCACGGAGGAGGAGGAGGATGAAGAGAAGGAGGAGGAGGAAGAAGAAGAGGAAGAAGAGGAGGAGGAGAAGGAGGAGGAGAAGGAAGGAGGTCCCTGCCGACCGCAGCCGTCCCTGGCACCGCTGTCACGTCTCCGACGTCCCCGACGTTCCCGCGACCGTCGATGCCTCCTCACCGGCGCGTCCATGCCACTGGTATGCCCTTCCCTTCCCTTCCCCTTCTTTTGTTGCTAGTATTAGTAGTAGTAGTGATACTAGTAGTAGTTGAGGTGGTAGTAGTAGTGCTACTAGTAGTAGTAGTTGAGGTGGTGGTAGTTTTAGTGGTGGGAGTAGTGTTAGTAGCAGTAGAGTTGTAGCAGTAGTAGTATTGTAGTAAGTAGTAGTAGTTGTTGTACTACTTGGAAATATTCTTCTGCACGGAATGAGAATAAAACTATATGGCTTTCCTAGATATATATGTGGTGGTCGACAATCGTGTCGTAGTTTTCTTGTAGGTTTTGGAAACCTCACCGTGTAGGGGAGGTGCTGCCAAAATTTTGAGTTCTCACTATTATGTGTCTTTTTTCAGGAGAGGACCTGTTGGAGCGGAGCTGGAGTACCCCGATCGTCTTCTTCGGCGTTGCGGGTCTGCCTGCACTGTGTTGCCTCGCCACTGCACCGACTCGCCATGGCCCCGCTAGACTGACTCCACCGGCACCCTAGGTATAACCCCCTTTCCTTATCACAGTCGTAGCTCACGTAACCCTGTTAGGCGACTCCCATTCGAAAGAGATATGGTTGGAGGTATGCAGATCTTTGTATATCTACGACCATATCTGTTTCGGATTGTCCACATATTTTGGACAGCCCGCGGATGTGTAGATAGGTTAGTTTCCTTGGTCTGCTCCAATTCGAGACAGGGTTTCGGCATCACCTCCCTGTTGTTCTCTAGATACACACTCTCCCTGTCAGGATGTGTATCAGGAGAACAGCGGGGAGGTGCTGCCGAAATTCTGTCTCGGATAGGAGTAGAGCATGGAAACTAACCTCATTTATGCATCCGCAGTAGGATTAGGACCTATCCTCACCTATTAGACAGTAGGAACGACACATAGATACAATTGATGGTTACTTTGCTCGCTGGTATATATGTTAGAGGATGGATGACCGTGAGTGGATGTACATGGACCACTCAAGTCAGAGTGATTTCACCACTAAATGGATGATGAAGACCAATGATTTCTTGGAACTAGCATTTGGCAAAGTCTGCTAAAGGAGCGATTCTAGTTTGGTGTCCCTACAAGAGATGTGCAAACAGAAAAAGGAAAAACAAGGTGGACATGGGTAAACATTTTTTGAAGAATGGATTTACGTCGGACTATACTTAGTGGGTCTACCATGGTGAAGCCCATCATCTAAGAGAGGAGGTGGTGAGACCCCGCGTCGAGGATTTTGATGCTGGTGTCGGGGTAGCACACATGTTAGATGACTTTCACGAAGGACAGTACACTGAAGGATGTACGAAGGAGGAGATGGAGGCAACTGCAAAGGCGTTCTATGACATGATGTCTTTAGCACAGAAACCCCTTCACGATCGAACAACGGTTTCTCAACTGGATGCCATTGGATGCTTAATGGGGTTTAAGTCTGAGTGTAGCATGAGTCGAGAACACTTTGATGGTATGTTGACCATGATTGGCAGCCTGCTTCTGGATGGCCACATTCTGCCAAAGAGCTTGTACGAGTCATAGAAACTCCTTCATGCACTCAAGATGTCGTATGATTAGATACATGTTTATCCGAAGGGGTGCGTCCTATTTAGGAAAGAACACAAGGATGTAAATTACTATCCAAAGTGTAAATCCTCTAGGTACCTGGAGGTAAACTCTGGTGATGGCCAGAAGAGGCAGCTTACAATCCCCATGAAGATCCTACAGCACCTCCTGTTCGTACCGAGGATCCAACAGCTATACATGACCGAGGAATCCACGAAATAGATGACATGGCACAAAAAGGGGAAACGATACAATGCTGACAAACTGGTACATCCATCCAATGGTGAAGCATGGGCCTGCTTTGATGGCATTCATCGTGAGAAAGCAGATGAGCCTCGTAATGTACGTGTTGCGCTGGCAACAAATGGCTTCAATCCTTATGGATTGATGGCTGCCCTATACACATGTTGGCCTGTGTTTGTTATCCCCCTCAATCTCCCCCTGGCATATGCTTTCAAAGACAGAACATATTCTTGTCATTGATAATTCTTGGACACCCGGGGAGTGATATGGGTGTGTATATGGAGCCTGTGATTGATGAATTGGTCAGTGCTTGGGAGGAAGGCGTATGGACATACGACTGAGCTACAAAGATAGGCTTCAAAATGCACGTTTGGTACCACTACTCCCTGCATGACTTCCTGGCCTATGGGATATTCTGCACCTAGTGTGTTCACGGGAAGTTCCCATGCCCAATATGTAAGGAACATCTAAGGTTCATTTGGTTGCAGAAGGGTGGCAAGTATTCGTCATTCGACAAACATCATCAATTCCTCCCTCTTGACCATCCATTCAGACAAGACATCAAGAACTTTACGAAAGGTGTTGTAGTGAAAGACCCTCTACCACAGATGATGACTGGTGCCGAGGTTCATGCTCAGATAAATGCTCTTGTGGCCAATCAAGAAGGTGGTGGTTTTGTGGGGTATGGTGAGGAACATATGTGGACTCATAAGTCAGGCTTGACGAGGCTTCCCTATTTTGATGACCTCCTTCTCCCACATAACATTGATGTAATGCACACTGAAAAGAATGTCGTTGAGGCACTTTGGGGAACCATCATGGAAACTGAAAATTCAAAGGACAACCCTAAGGCTAGAGTGGACTTGGTAACGTTATGCGATTGACCAAAGCAAGAGATGTAGCCTCCTAGAGGCGGCAAGACATGGAAAAGGCCTAAGGCCAATTTCGTCTTAGCTAGGAAACACATGAGGAAAGTACTTGAATGGATGCAGACGCTAATGTTCCCTGATAGGTATGCAGTGAATTTGAGGAGGGGAGTGAACTTATCTACTTTGCGAGTCAACGAAATGAAGAGTCATGACTACCACATATGGATTGAGCGGCTTCTTCCAACGATGGTTCGAGACTATGTCCTTGAGCATGTGTGGCTAGCGCTGACAGAGTTAAGCTACTTCTTCCGCTAGCTTTGTGCTAAGGAGTTATCTCGGACCATGATTGATGACTTGGAAAACATGGCGCCTATGTTGCTCTATAAGTTGGAGAAGATCTTTTCACCTAGCTTCTTCAATCCGATGCAGCATGTGATATTGCACCTCCCGTATGAGGCAGGAATGGAGAAGGGGTGTGTAGGCCCATTGGTGCTATCCAATTGAGAGATGTCTAAAGACTCTTTGCAAAAAATGTAGAAATAAAGGCAAAATTGAGGCTTCCATTGCAGAGACATACATTCTGGAGGAGGTGTCAAACTTCATAGAAAAATACAATGATGAGAACCTTCCTAGTGTGCATAATCCACCCTCTCATTACAATGCTAGTGAAAATGAATCGAACCTCAGCCTTTTCCGAGGGCAACTCGGAAGCGTAAGTGATTGACCACTAAGACCTTGACACATGAAGAGTGGCGCTGCATCATGCTATATGTGTTCAACAACTTTGATGAGGTGACGCCGTACATTGGGTAAGTTCTCAATCAACTTGTTTCAATACGCCATCACTGTTCCTCATCCAACCCCTTATTTCACGTTGGTACAAGGAATTTCTTCATCATTTCTAGACTCAATCGAGGGATCCTACCCCGCAGGAAGCTGATACCCTTCTTTCAAAGGGTGCAGGACCAGGGAGGCCTGATTTCATTTCTTAGTTCAAAAACAAGGTACTTTCCAATTTAGCTCGTACTTAGTTCGACCTTCCAAGTTGCTCGTACGTTTAAATAATATAATGATCTATCCTGCTCGAGCTTGCAGGCCAAAACCAATGCGTCTATCAGGGGCGAGTTGAGACAGGTTGCAAATGGCTATGCCTATAGGGTCAAGTCATTTACTGGTTATGATGTGAATGGATATTGCCTTCACACAACAAGCTACGAGCAGAGTCGGCCCAACCGAAGAACCACAAATAGCGGAGTTTTTATCCCTGGCACTGATGGCCTCGACTATTATGGGAGAATTGAAGGAATATATGAACTTTTATTTGCAAATGTCCTTTGTTGCAAACCTCTTAGTCCTATCATATTCAAGTGCCATTGGTTTGATCCTGGAGTAACGAGACGGACACCTCATCTTGGGCTAGTCAAAATTCGACAGGATTCCATCTATCTAGGAGATGATGTCTATATTGTGGCTCAACAGGCCACGCAGGTTTATTATACCTCATACGCATGCCAAACCAAAGAGCATCTTAAGGGTTGGGCTATTGTGCACAAGGTATCGCCCCACGGTAAACTACCTATCCCAAATGATGAAGATTACAACTTCAACACAAACACATATGACGGAGAGTTCTATCAAGAAGAGGGGCTACAAGGGAGGTTCGAGATAGACTTAACCGAAGCAATAGCAATGGATATAGACAATGATTGGGTTGATGACAAGGACGATGGAGATGACGTGCAAGATGTGAAGGACTTACAAATGCTTGAGCGATTACGTTTAGGCAATGACAATGAAGACAACATTCCTCCTTCAGATAGTGTTGATTATTTTGACATGGTTGATAGTGATGATGAGACTTATGATCCAGCTAATCCCGATCATGCAGATTATTTCTAATACATGTAATACTATATTATTTTGTATTATGTTTTGTTTATTTTGCATCTATTTCTGATTACTTCTTGTTTATTCTTTCTAATTTCTAATTAGCTCTTGTTTATTCTTTCCACTTGTAGGTGATTGAACAAACATGGTGGGCAACTGTCAGAGAAACGTGTTCTCGATTTACCGAAGGACACGCCCTACGCCGGCTGCAGAAGAGGAGTCGTCGGATAGGAGGAGGAGGAGCAGGAGCAGGAGGAGGCAGGCTCATCCTCCCACGCCGGTGGAGGACGAGGTGGAGGAGGTGGTGGTGGCCGAGGCCGGGGACAGGGACGGGGATAGGGACGGGGACGAGGACGGGGGCGAGGAGGAGCAGGCTCGGCAGACGGACAAGGACGGGGTGGGGACTTGGACGACGATGAGGAGGCGGTAGGTACGGGTTCCGCTTTCTCTAATTCATCGAGTGTCTACTTGCGAGGTCCCGCGAGCCTCACTTCTCCGTCGGCAACTCATCGATGCCTAGTGATTCGCCCCGAAGGACAAAAGTAAGTAACTTAAGATGTTATCAATACTTCTTCTTATGATATGTTAAAAATTGAAGTAGAAACTAATATTTTTTTCTTAATCACCTATGCAGGAACTGGACCGTTGTGTCGGGTGGTGGTATCGCACACCATGTCAATGGCATCCTGGGTCTTCTGTGCAAGACCCACTTCCCTGGCCTGGTTGACTACACCAGGAAGAGGGAGCCAGCCTACACCTTTGACCACTACGCCAACGCCCCCGACATGGAGGCTGAGAACAAGACGGTGCAGGTGAAGCGGGACTTTTGGGTAAGTCTTTATCACACCACATTGCTCAATACATCACATTCATTGGACTTTTCTTGAAATAATGAATGGATACATCGTGTCTGTATGCAGCTTTATTACAGATGCGAGGAGGAATTTGAGGCCAGGGCGGAGGCAGTGCTTACCAAATCCTAGAAAAAGCTCGTCGTGGACATCCATTATGAGGCGTGCGTCTAGGCCATCATCACTTACCACAAGTCGATCCTTGGAGAGGATTTTAAGAAGCCAAAAGTAAGAAGCATGATGCTGACCCGGGACCAGTACATATAGGTAGATAAAGAACATTAATATTGATTCCTTTTGAGATTAAGTAGTCCTAATTTGTTCCTCTTATATGTCAAATACTCGATGACGTGCAAATGTGTCCCTGGTGGTGCGCCGTGTATCCCGAGTGCTGGGAGATGATAGTGGACAGGTGGTGCAGCCCCGAGTGGACCGAAGCGCACAACGCTGTCCGGGAGTGGCGATTGCTGATGCCAGGTGTACCGCACCATCAAGACAGCCACAGCCTCGTCACATACAAACAAGCATGGGTACTCGAATTCATTTCTCTATTCTAACGCTCAATTTTGCCTGATTTCTAATCATCTTGTTGTCTTTCTCACAGTCGGCGTCACATGCAGGCCAGGAGTGCACCACGTTCATGGCATATGCTATGGCCCACAAGGGCAAGGTGACGTCCGACGTCTCCTACAACCTGGAGAATCTGCCCGAGGCGTACAACAACCCGACTGTCTACACCTGCATCAATGAGTACACGTTGGCGGCAAGGTCTCTCCATGGAGACGACTATGACCCAAGCTCCCAGAACTTTGATCCAGAGGTCGTCATGAGGATTGGAGGAGGCAAGAAGCATGGGCAGTACTATCTTGGCGACGGCGTCATCGACACAACCTCTACTCCCTCCCTCTCCTAGATCCGAGCACGGAGCACGGACGCAAGGATTCCCATACGCCCACGGTCGGACACTTCACAACAACGAATTCTATCACTCCATGTGATTCCTGTTTTATTCGTCGTACATTGATATTTACCTACCTTATCTTTGCATTATTCAAACATTGTGGTGAAATATTGCAGGCTCAGGTCGAGCAATTGGAGGCCCTGCGGGAGGCCGATCGGCAGAGGGTGGAGGCTTTGGAGGCCTAGCACATGGCGATGGAGCAGAGGCAGTAGCTGCAGATGGTGGAGGTTCTCCAGTACATGCAAGCTCTTGGACAAAAGACTGGTGTAGCTCCACCAGCTTCGCTATTCGTTACACCGCCACCTCCACCTCTCGGGCACGCTACTCCTGTAAGTATGAGTATGATTGTGTTAAGTTTATATGTTCATGCTTAAGGTCAAACCGCAACACTACTTGTAGCCTAGTGGATTTATTGTCTGACACATGTAATGTCTTCTCCTTTGTGCAGCCTTAATCGACGGGTTCGAATAATCCACCTCCCGGGCCCTCCAATGATCCAGTTCATGGTACACCACAGTCTCCGTGGGGAGCTTGGGGATCCGGGCAGTTATCTTTATATTTGTTGTTCACTTGGTGATGGACTTGTGATGCACTTGTGTTAGTTATTTGGACTTGTGATGGACTTGTGGACTTGTGTTAGCTATTTGGACTTGTGATGCACTTATGGTTATATACATGATATATATTGTGATGCATCTGATCTATGCGAGATATATGTGATATATATGTGAAATATTATTTTTATCGTGATGGAATGTAAAAATTCAAAAAAAATGGGTCGATTATGGTCACTTTGCCGAGTGCAACACTCGGCAAAGCCGCCTTTGCCGAGTGCAATGCCAAAAAACACTCAGCAAAGCTGGAAAAATAAAGCCAATTTTGGCCAGTTTTCTAGCTTTGCTGAGTGCCGAGGAAGCAGGCACTCAAAAATTATTTACCGAATGCTCTGCTGTGGGGCACTCGGCAAAGATTTTTTTAAAAAAATCTTTTTTTCTTTGCCGAGTGCCATGCAGAGGGGCATTCGGCAAACATTTTTTTAAAAAAAAATAACTTTTTTCTTTGCCGATGGTGAGCACTCGGCAAAGAATTTTTCAAAAAAAAATTCTTTGCCGAGTGCCATGCAGAGAGACACTTGGCAAAAAAAAATTAAAAAATTGTTCTTTGCCGAGTGCGAGAGTGGTGAGCACTCAGCAAAGAATTTTTCAAACAAAAATTCTTTGCCAAGTGCCATGCAGAGAGACACTCGGCAAAGAAATTTTCAAAAAAAAATTCTTTGCTGAGCGCCACAGTGGTGAGCGCTCAACAAAGAATTTTTCAAATTTTTTTTTCTTTACCGAGTGCCATACAGAGGGACACTCGGCAAAGTTTTTTAAAAAAATAAAAAAATTCTTTGCCGAGTGCCGGGCACTCAGCAAAGCATCCGTTAACGTGCCGTGCGCCATCATGGTAACTTTTCTTTGTTGAGTGCTGTCGTGGCACTCGGCAAAGCCTTTGCCGAGTGCCCGACAAAAGCACTCGGCAGAGAGGTCTTCGCCGACAAATTTTTTGCCGTGTACCCTTTGCCAAGTGCGGCACTCAGCAAAGCCTTTGCCGAGGGTAAAATAGCCAGCAAAGCATGCATTTCCAGTAGTGCATCACCCTCCTAAACTTCCAAGGTGGTACTGAACCCACCATCTACAACTCCTCATGTGTCACATGGGTCAACTTCACAACTATTACATGCTTCTAATCGGCTGCGGTGTTACACTTAAGCACATATGGTGGTCGAGCACTTGGGAGAGTGTCTCAACACTCCAATAATTTCATCACACTCCATCCTCTCCAAATGAACTGGCCATAGCCTCACCAAAGAAACTATACGTTGGGCAGCAAGAGTAGCTTGTTGCGTGCCCACCAGATAAATCTGGTGGGGCCACCAGAGGTTTATAGAGCCCTGCCACATGTACTGGCCATTTAATCACTCGACCATTGAAGCCCTTTCTCCGATGCTTCTCCGGTGCCTTTCACCGAACATTTCTGGTCAAGGTTTCTCCACTCTAGAACCTCTCTAGTGGCAACGGCTTGTTCCATTGGTGTCTGTTCCTCTTGTCACACAAGAGTTTTCTGGTGGGTTGAACCCCTGCCTGTGGAATAGTTTTGATGCATATTCTAGTGTCGACCTTCTTTGAAGAACTAGTGTGATCTAGTGGGTCTGTTGAAGCATTGCAGCCTTGTTTCATTTCATTTCTTCACATATTTTCATCTGGGTTGGTTCCATCTTGTGACTAGGACTTCTTGTATTACTTGTATAGGTCTTCTAGAGCAGCTCAAAGTTCTTGCTTGAGGTGTTCATCATGCTGATCTCCATTTTGCCGAAGTACAAAGCTCACTTTGAATCCATTTGAACTTTCCTTGTATATTAGCAAACAATATTAATTCAAATGGTCATGTTGTTCATCAAACACCAAAATCATATAATGGCCCATGAAAGGCATGCCATTTTCCATACACATGATATGACCAAGCTTCACATTATGAGCCCAATCACATGTCAATTATACCTAGGACTAAATACCTACACATCTCAATTATTACATTAGTCCCTAAATCATACTATCATTCAATCCACCAAAACCCACTTAGGGCCTAGATGCGCATACTGCCACAGCTCACAGGGTCAAGTTACCCTTTCTTCTTTTAGGCCTTGCTAAGTCTCCTCTGCCTCCCTTGCTAAGTGGTATAGTGGTTTAGGGAAGGTGAACATTGCTGTTTTTTCATCATATTTTTTATGTTTTACATAAGGCTCCTCTGCCTCCCTTGAACTCTCACACTCTTCTTCCACGCACCCCCTACAATCCCACATTTGATCCTTTCTTAGTACTCTACCTTGAGAATGCAAGGTTCACCTCAAATGGACCATGGACTAAAATATTTAATACAAGATTCCTAAAGGTTATTATAAAAAGAATAGCATCATGTTCAAAGTCACAAGTGTGTGTAGTGTAATGGTTATAGAGTCGAAACTCTAAAGGCATATGCCCACAATTAGTTAATAAATGTATAAAGATAGTCCAATCCGTTGCCTCTGCAAATGGGCCCATTAACAAAAACCATTTGATAGCCCGCCTCAATTAATAGGACATATCCGTCTCTAAAAATACTTAGTGCACATAAAAATAAAGGAGTTAAATGCACTGGCTGGCCCTCACCCTCCTAAACTTTTCTAAGACCCTAAACTTATTAAGTGGTGCATCACATGTCCATACCAGCGACATGAGTATTTCTTGATGACGTGGCATGCCAATATGACATGCTTTTTTTATATATTTAACCCTTCTCCTTCTCTATCCTCACAGAATGGATCCTTGTTTCTCTTTCTATCTCTCGCGCTGACCTCACCTCGTCCAATGCCATGGCTGTCCATGGACTGCAGTCGCCATAAGAGAAGAGAGAAGTAAGGAGAATAAAGGATCTGTTCATGAGAGAAGAGGAAAGAGGAGCGCTAAATATAGAAAAATATGACATGCTAGTATGCCACATTAGCAAGAAACGTCCACATGGCTGGTATAGACCTGTGGTGCACCACTTAATAAGGTTTAAGGATCTAGAAATGCATTTTTAAAAGTTATAGACCTAAATAACACACCCTTACAAGTTTGGGGGTTAATTGTTGGTGCATTCAACTCTAAGGGCATGTTTGGTTTCCAGGAGTTAAAGTTTAACTCCCATCACATCAATGTTCTCTCAAATACATGGAGTACTAAATGTAGACTAATTGTATGTATGTCGGCACAGATTAGGAGTAATTTACGAGACGAATCTATTAAGCCTAATTAGTCCAAGATTGGAAACTTTTTGTCAAATAAGACGAAAGTGCTACAGTGTTTGTTAAACTTTAACTCCTCCAACCAAACACCCCTAAAAAGAGCTAGTTTGGTTGCTGTTTGCATGGCTCAGTTAATTACTAGTTTAAGGATTTAGGCGTGGATGAGCTCTTTTGTGATGAATGTGCTATGCATATGTGTCCACCTTGGGGCACCAACATAACATACCAACAAGGCTGGTAAACGAGCTGGCTCGGCTCGGCTCGGCTCGTTCTGGCTCGTTAGGATAACGAGCCAGCTCGGCTCGGCTCGTTATCTTAACGAGCCAGAAAGCCAGCTCGGCTCGGCTCGTTACGAGCTCGAGCTGGCTCGTTAGGCTCGCGAGCCAGGAAAAAAAATACAAAATATAATATTTGTATTTATCTAAAGCATAAAAATATTAATAATATAAAAATAATATATTCAATAGCTTTAAATCGAACAAAATATTCATATGAGCTAACATATTATCTATTTGTGAAGTGCAAAACACGAAGTAATACAAAACTAATATAAGTTATGATGATTTTTTCTCTAAAACTACGGCTCGTTTGGCTCACGAGCCAGCTCGAGTTGGCTCGTTATAGCTAACGAGCTAAAATCCTGGCTCGGCTCGACTCGTTATCCTAACGAGCCGAGCCGAGCTGAGCCGAGCCAGCCACGAGCCGAGCGAGCTAACGAGCTTCGAGTTTTTCGTCCAGCCTTACATACCAAGCATGGCTGAAGCATAGTAGGTGGGCCCTCCCACATTCAATGGACATTTATCACCCATGCATGTACGTGCTCCCAGGCCAGCCGCGTCTTTGCTTGCTTCCGGCCCCTATTTATGATCCGTCGACCCTTCTCATGAGCAACCACGAATGAGGAGGCACCGAGGCAGCAAAGATCGACCTCACCATACGTACGCTTTATGAAGAGTAGACAGATAGCTGGCCAAGATTTCTCCGATCACGCACACATTCTCTCCAACCGTACCGTTGGTTCCTTCACCAAGGCAGAGACAAATATTCTGTGTGTACTCGCTTGCTCGTGTAGTACTTACTATACGTGCTAGCTAGAGCAATCACCATATGGCGGAGGCACTGTGCGATCAGCTCTTCTCCGACGTCGATGGCGACCCGATGCAGCAGCACACTTCCGACACCGACGACCTCTTGGGCATCCTCGAGGCGTGGGAGGACTGCGTCACTGGCGGTGGTGCAACTACTCCCCGCGGCGCTGAGGTCCTGCATCAGACTGCAGGTGACGCCGCCGCAACGCCTAAGCCCGCGGCCGCAAAACGTCGTCGGCAAGGGTGCAGGGAAGAGGACGGCACGGCGGTGCCGGCGCCAAAGAGGCAAAGGTGCTCGCCGGTGTCCTCGGAAGCAGCGGCCGCGAGTGAAGATGGTGCGGCAAATAAAACCTCGCACATCACAGTGGAGCGCAACCGGAGGAAGCAAATGAACGAGCACCTCGCCGTGCTCCGCTCGCTCATGCCTTGTTTCTACGTCAAGCGAGTAATTAACTACTCTTACAACTTGTATTACTGTATAATAGATAAGCCGAGACATCGATTCATCATCTGTTCCATGATTATTATGATTGGAAATTTACCAGTTCTGTTTTGCACGTTATGATTGCGTAGGGAGACCAGGCATCCGTCATTGGAGGGGTTGTGGACTACATCAGGGAGCTGCAGCAAGTGTTGCAGTCTCTGGAGGCCAAGAAGCAGCGCAAGGCCTACACCGAGCAGCTGCTCAGCCCACGGCCGCCGGCGTGCTGCAGCCCGCGCCCTCCGCTCAGCCCACGGCCGCCCCTGCTGCCACTCAAGTCCACGCCGCCTATAAGCCCGCGGCCCGCCGTCGTCCCGATCAGCCCCAGGACGCCGCCGGCTCCCAGCAGCCCGTACAAACCCTGCAGGCCACAGCCGATATCGGTGCCCCTACCGCCACCGGGATCGTCGGCCTACGCGTCCCCGGCGATGACGCCAACACGGGAGCCAGCCGCAGCCTCCTACCTGCCGTCGCTGGACACCATCGCTGCCGACCTCTGCGCCTACGCCGCCATCAACAAGCAGCTGCAGGCGGCGCTGCCAGCAGCCACCGGTGGTGGGGTCGTCCTCCCGGACGTCAAGGTGGAGTTCTCCGGCGCCAACCTGGTGGTGAAGACGGTGTCGCACCGCGCGCCGGGACAGACCGTGAAGGTCATCGCCGCGCTGGAGGGGCGGTCACTGGAGATCCTCGACGCCAAGATCAACACAGTCAACGACACTGCGGTGAACTCCTACACCATCAAGGTGCCCTATTCTTTCCTTTTCATAAATAAATCGTAATTGGTTATGCTCAAATAGAGTATTCCAACGATTTGTAGTTGTAGTACAGGACACCTTTTCAAAACAAAAAAGAAAATCTTGTAGCACACATTTAGGGTGTGTTTAGTTGCCCCGTAAAATTTTTGGAAGCACAGTAACTCTTTCGTTTGTATTTGGTAATTAGTGTCCAATCATAGACTAATTAGGTTCTAAAGATTCGTCTCGTAATTTACAACCAAACTGTGTGATTAGTTATTTTTTTTATCTATATTTAATGCTCCATGCATGCGTCTAAAGATTTGATGTGACAGAAAATCTTGTAAAAATTTTGAAATTTTGAAGAAACTAAACGCACGCTTAGCCTAACGTTTTATGGAGTAGTATGGACACACGGACATATATATTATCACGTCAGCGCAAACAATAGTTGTTAACTAAATGCATTTGTTTCATGTGAGCTTCCCATAAACTGCATGTTGAAGTTGCAGTGATCGTAATTGTGGTACGTAGGGTAGCTAGCTATGTAGCTAGGATATACATAGGCTGTACCCGGAGATTGGCATCCTGGCACACAGTAAGATCACATGCATGTGCTCTTGAAGTGACACTGGTGCAGGGTTCCTATTGTGCACTGTGCATTAACTTTTGTATGCTGTGGCCTATGACATCTCTTTAAGTAGAACTAGTTTTCTGCTTTATTTTGCTGTTTTCTTTTTTTATTTTTTTCTGAAAAAGTTTTACTTTTCTATGCTACACTATATTCCAAACTATCAATAATTTCTGTTTTTTTCCTGTTTTCTTCTTTTTTTTTCTATTTTTACTGAAAAAGTTTTACTTTTCCATGCTACAATATTTCAAACTATCAATAAATTATGGGTGTGCCACAGTTTACCACACCATGCCACACTTCCTACGCCTGACTTGAGCTGGCAGTTTGGTTCGTTGCCGCGTTTGCGGCACGCCGCAGCGAAAGCATAGCATAGTAGTTCACTTTTTACGCCACACTCTGCCAAAAGTTTGACACTGGAATCCTGCACCAGAATGGTGAACACGCAACTGCGTTATGGCGTAGCGAGGCAACGAGCCAAACTGGCCATATGTCTTGTACTCGATCTTGCAACATCTTGAATAACCAAATCAGTTTTCTCACTAATTATTTTTTTTCTTACTTAGTTCCTCGTTACGTTGTCGGACCTTTGCATATTTCCTTATCCTGATAATAACATAAAAGAATATCTAATACATACCTGTCCACATCCCACATATCATGTCATCATATGAACTAAGTCTTTTACATGCTACTGCCGTCAGATTTCTTTTTACTCTTCACTTAAGGGTCTATCCATCCAACAGATTGGAATAGAGTGCGAGCTCAGTGCTGAAGAGCTGGTGCAAGAGATTCAGCGAGCGTTCTCGTCGTAATGCATGTATCACTGTATCAGTATTCAGTAATTCCAATTCGTCGAATTCACGTCGCTCACTTGGAAGCTGCAGTTAATCAGGTATTCAGGTGTAGTAGCATAAGAGGTCTGTGAATAGCCAACCGGGGTCACGTCAAAGACATTTACTGACATAGTTAGCAAGCAAATAAAGTAGCTTACCAGACCAGCAGACCGATGGTTATGTTACTGCATGCCAAATTAGTTACTACTCTACTAGTCACAGCCGACGATGCTATGTATGCGCATCTCACGAATTATCTAAAGATGCAGAGGCCGCAAATTTGTATCTTTTTTTTTCGAGGCATCCGTTGACTCGTCTTTTATTAAGAGGAGTGCAAGTTTCTATCTTAAAAATGTGATTTCAGTCTGTCCCTGTATGTTCGATTCACCACTTACGCCAACGTCATGAAGCAAGTTCATGAACATAGTTTTTTTTTCCTTCAAGGGCACGTGCTCTCTTGCTGTGCCTCATTAGATATACACAAAGGTTGCGTTTAGTTCGCGAAAAGAAAATTTTTTCGGATACTAATAAAAAAATTACAGAACCCGTCAGAAAACTGCGAGACGAATTTAATGATACTAATTAATCCATCATTAGTACATGTTGGTTACTGTAGCACTTAAGGCTTTTCATGGATTAATTAGGCTTAAAAGATTCATCTCGCGATTTCTCTGAGAGCTGTGCAATTAGTTTTTTTTGTCTACGTTTAATACTTCATACATGTGTCCAAACATTTGATGTGATGGGTGGAGGCAAAAATTTTTAAGAACTAAACCATGCCAAATATGTACAGCAGGAGAGAGACAATACCTTGCTGTACACACATCTTCATGCACATCCTATAGGGCATAGCATGAGAGCACATGCATGCCTTTAGAGGCAGATTTATACTTTCGAGCAAGTTCGTCACAACTACTTCGACTAGTCCAGAGTTCACACTCGATGATACTGGCAGGATGCTAAGCCTTGTTTAGGTACATGGTATAAAGTTTTGGGTGTTACATGGGGTGTCGCATGGGGGTGTTTGGATATTAATAAAAAATAAATTACAGAATCTGTCAGTAAACGACGAGACGAATTTATTAAGCCTAATTAATTCATCATTAGCACATGTGTTACTGTAGTACTTTATGGTCAAATCATGGACTAATTAGGCTTAAAAGATTCGTCTCGCAAAGTAGTCGCAATCTGTGCAACTAGTTATTTTTTAGTCTATATTTAATACTCCATACATGTCTCTAAACATTCGATGGGATATGGTGTAAACTTTTGAAGGAGGAACTAAACGAGACATATCAGTATATCTACTGTGCGTGTAATTGAAGTTGGCATTTGCAACACATAGCCAATGCAAGCCTCTTGTGCACAGAATAATGGACTTTGTGGACCATGCTGTGGGTTTAATTACTACTGAAGAGACTATCTATTGAGTCATTTCGGATGGGCCTGGAGTGGGCCAGATTAAACCAAACCCACCCATGTATTGAAAAGGTTCCACAATAATACTTGTCTGTTGAGGATGTCAAGGGCATAAGTATTTCCACTTTCTAGCCCTAATTAATTAATGCTTCAACACAAGACAAATTATTACTGTCGGGTACCATAATTAGGGTACCCAAATTAGGATGAAAATCCACCCGGCCTCCCAAACCAAACGTACCACGAACATTAATCTGCCTCGTCTAAGGGAAAAATCAACTAAGGAGACCCACGAGCTAACTCTCCCCTTGCTGGGCCTCCAGTGAGTCGCGTGAGCGTACCAACCCATCTCTCCACGTCATCCAAGGCCTAACACAAGGGGTCTTGGAACATCTCTGACTCGCTCAAGACCCCAGTGCTGGGGTACGGGCGCAGGCCAACCCGCATGGCGCTTGGTAAGCAACCCTCAACAAGAAAATTCTCCGCCTCGCCTGAGGCCCCGATACAAGGTCTCGAGCGCTGGAAACTCTCCGATTCGCCCGACCCCAGCCTCTGATGCTGCTCCCCCATTGGCGCGCTCGAGACCCCCTATGACATCACCCACGTTCCTGCACCGACCAACCGGACAAGCCAGGATAAGGCAGGGGTCAAATCACAACGCCGTCATCCATAACATTATGGGGAAGAGCTGCTGATCACTATGCCTCCCTATACTGACACTATACACATGATCTAGGCTTGCGCGGCGTACGAGGCACCATTCTAGGTCACTATTCCCACGATCTGGGCAAGATCACGACATGATTCGCGCCTCCAAGGCCTCGGCTCTCTACGACGGTCAAACCGCAAGGACGGGTACGTCGCCACAGTGATGTTCATGATCTACACGTTGTAGCTGCGTCGTCCACAGGGCTACGTATATCAGAGCACATCGCTACAACATCGAAGGATAGAGACCACTCCTCCAACAGTGATACGCCACCAACTACAGGACAAGACCGTAGACTTCGGCTCTTTCTTCCCGAGAAAAACATCACGTAACACATGCATGTAACCCTGTGCTCCCCTTGCATCTATAAAAGGGAAAGGCAGGGACCCTTCGAGGATAGAGGAAAGACAGAAGAAAAAACCCACACACTCCACTCACATCTTGAGACCTAGGATCACCTCCCTCTCTCACCCGCTTGTAACCCCTACTACAAGCACTTCGGTGCAAGATAATATAAGACTCTCCTCCCCCACTGGACATAGGGCATTCTTCGGCCCGAGCCAGTATAAATCGCTTGTGTTCTTCTTGCACACCATCTGGATCCCCGATGCGCAGACACATATTACTCGTTGGTGTTAGAACCGCTATTTCTTACACCGACAGTTGGCGCGCCAGGTAGGGGCCGGTTTGCGCGTCACAGCCATCAATCCTTATGAGTTTTGAATGGTGACTCCACTTTGTCTCGGCACGGTGATCTGGTTCGGGAGCCTGGAGTTCATGTCTCTATGTTACGACTACGACATGGTCCTCCTCCCACCCAGAGCTTCGTTCGACAGCGACTCCTCTCCACGCCACCAGAGGTGTGGGAGGCATCCTGGCCATCATGGTCATCGCTCTCATCACGCTCGTCACGCATGGCGAATACGGGAGAGCCCCCGTCCCTGCTCAGGGACCAAGGGCGACTTCCCAAGCTCTCCTGAGTCCTCTTGCTCTGCTGCTGGGATAGGCTCCCTCGTGAGGGACCTATTTGGCATTGACTTGGCCATGGGCAAAGCACCGATGGCATAGGGCACAGCGGCAAGGCAATGCTCTTAGGAACCATCATACTCCATGGGGTCCACGTCAGCAACAGGAGGGCCTATGGCAGTGCCATCATTGTTCCCGTACGGGCCCAACAATGCTGCCACGGGCTACTCCCGCTCGATGCATTCCACCATGAGCTCCTATGTGGGGCTTCCCGAGCATTGTCTACGTGCCACCCTTGAGCTCCTTGCAACCACATCAGAAACATCCAGCACTGACTCCGTGGAGGACAGTGATAGGTGGGCTTCATGATCCGAAGGGTCTACGCCGGTTCATGGGTGCGTACGACTACCTCTTCGGCTGCCCTGACTCCGATGAGGAGGACTACGACCCTTCACGTGAATGCTTTCACGTAGAGGTTGAGGAGATTGCCCCGGGGAATGCCACCCTCGTAGGGCAGGGCGTTCACACTCTGCTTCAGCAAGCACTACCCATGGGGCCCCCATGAGAGCGGGCCACGGTGTCCGCCCCCATGGGGTCTTGGCGGGCCAAGCTCGAGCAGCTCTGCGAGCTCAAGGCCAAGATCGACGAGGACCGCCAGCAGCTGGTGCACCTCTAGGCCACCCTCGAGCAAGAACATTCTGGCCGGGGTGATGGCGGAGCAGCTCGGCATAGGGCTCGCGACGTTAATCGTCGCATCAACAACGACGAGGGGGGCGATCAGCCCCCATTCTTCGCAAGGGCTAGCCAGAACGTCGCTGCGGTGGCAATACTCCTCCACATGATGCCGGAGCCATCCACTGCGGAGGGGCGACAAGTCCGCAATGAGCTTTGTGGGCTTTGTTGACATTTCTAATACGATTACAAATAGGAGGGTCAAACCCTTCCTTAGCAAAGGCATTAGAAATGTTCGGGACATCTCTTAGCATTGCTTAAGCCAGGTTGTCATCCCCAACACAATACCAAAAGATGTGGTTATACTTATAATCATAGCACTTATAAAATATGAATAAAGGTTATCCGCAAGCGCATAAATAAAATACACCCGTTGTAGCATTTCACCTAGGAAAGTTCTAGGTATCGTTATTTATAATTCTACCACTGGGAAGACACTTGGAGGTATAAGAATAAAAACTATAACTCACACTTGTGATAAGAGTTCCACTAGATCAATCTCAAAACAAGGATCAATCATATCATAATAAAGAATAATTAATAACAGATCATGGTAATCCTAAAAGGGGTTTCACCGAGCATTTTCCTACTTGGGCGTGACTCTAGAAAGAACTAGAAAATAGAGACTAACTCCTAGGGTTATTCTAACTATAGGTCATTGAGCTACATCGATTAGTGCAATTACATTTAGCAATCATGGTCAGGGTAACCTCGTATTCATACTCAAGAGACATTGCTAAGGTGGATCAGGAACAAAGCAAGATATTACCCTGCAACTCAGCCTTACTAGTCCTATATTCGGGAAGTGGACTAAAGAGCACTCAACGAAGCTATAATAGTCACCTTCGCGATCTACCACATGGCCTGGAACATAGGGAGCACTCGCAGATAGATATTGTCTAAGCACCACGCTTACACAACTTCTACCACCCACCCCTTGATCATCGGAATGAGCGCTATACGAATAAGGGTATAAACACAAAACTACTCCAACTATACTAAACATATAATCAACATAGGCAATGAACATTATAATTATGAATCTAGAATTATACCAAGTCCTATCAACTATTCGACTCATACACAAACTAGAACAAGAACTAGAGGATCAACACAAACTAGACAAGAACACAATGAACTAGACGAACTAGAACGACGAACTAGACAAGAATATGATGAACTATAAGATGAACAAGATGAGCTAGAAGAACAAGTAGACGAACTAGAAAATGAACACAATGAACTAGAAGACAAATAGCACAAATAGATTAATAATGTTGAATACAAGAGAGAAGTACAAGGTTGTACCTAGCCTCCTCGTGACTAGATCTGGAATCCAAGCGTTGCTTGCCTCCTCTAATTCCTATTCTTATGTTCTAGCTATGCCATAGCTAGTGGAGCTCTAGGTTATCCTTTTAAGGGACTACCCTAAACTGAACAATGATGGATGATTATGAGATGATGGATTGATTGATTGCCTCAGGGGGGGGTCTGCCTCTGCTTATATAGCCCGGTGGGATGAACCGCAGCCCTCGGATCAAACTGACATGAAACAATGGTCAAGATGCGTTGTAGAGATCGGTTGCAGGCCGCCAAGCGAAGGGGGACCCACCTGGCAGGGGAGCCAGGCCGGCCGGCCTGACATGTGGGGCCAGTCGGCCCTACCTGGTAGCCACCGGGCTTTCACTTCGTTCCCGTGCCTTCTGGTGTCTTCTACGTCCTTCTAGTGCCACTTTCCGATCCGTTCGCGTAATGAGTCGTGTCTTGAGTGGATTCCTTCCTTCCTAGCTTCTGGATAAATTCCTGGAAAAGATTATTTCGCAAAGCTATGGAATCTTGTCGGTTTAGTCCCTGGTCTTGTGATGATGATGGTTCTAGGGTCTTCTAGAGTCTTCCGAGTCATATTTATCGAGGACTTCCTCTCCGGTGCTCCAAATATGGTAAATGATATGTCCGTCTCGATTGTCTCGACAAGCTCTCCGCAATGGTGTGCTCAGATTCTTCACTTAAGATACTTTTATATAATGAAATACTGCATATCCTGCAAAACAAGTGAGAACAACACAACTTGTGGAACTCATTAGAATAAACCCCTATAACCCTACTTCACACATTATTTCAAACCTTTTCTTGAAGTAGCTGACATTTAAAAATTAGAGTTAATTAACATCAACAGACTTCTTAAGTGCGTCGCGGTGCAGCAGGCCGAGAGCTCCTCGTCTCAACGACGCGAACCCGAGGTCGAGCCGCCCATAGCGCCCTCTCAACAAGAAAGGGAGGCCTCGATTCATCCTGAACAGTGAGGGGCGCCAGAACGCAACAAGGCCCCATCAGTACGTGACCGTCTTGACGGTGATGCCAACGCGCGTGCCATTCTCGACACGCGCTGGTGCAACAAGGAGGATGGCACCACACATGGCTATCACCCGCGCCGAGGCAGACACTATGATAGCGAGGAGGACCAAAGCCCCTCACCCGAGCCTCCGGGTCCACGTGTCTAGAGCGAGGCTATCCGGAGGGCTCGATTTATAGCTCATTTCCGACAACCGGCCAACATCGTCAAGTACTCTAGGGAACAAACCCCGATGTGTGGCTTGTTGACTACCACCTAGCTTGTTAGCTGGGCAGCGCGGATGATGACCTGCTCATCATTCACAACCTTCCCCTATTCTTGGCCGACTTAGCAAGAGCCTAGCTAGAACACCTTCCACCGCGGTGGATTCGTGACTGGACTGACCTAGTCAGGGTCTTCGTGGGGAACTTTCAAGGCACATACGTGCTCCTTGAGAATACTTAGGACCATAGAAGCTGCCGCCAGAAGCCAGACGAGACTCTCCAAGAGTTCATCTGGTGCTTCTCCAAGCAATACACCGAGCTCCCTAATGTCATCGATTCGGATGTCATTGGGGCATTCATCACCGGCACTACCTGCAGGGAGCTAGTCCATGAGCTGGGCCACAAGTCTCCCACAAAGGCGAGCGAGCTCCTGGATATTGCCACCAACTTCTCTTCCGGCGAGGAGGCGGTCAGAGCCATCTTCCCCAACACCAAGGGAAAGCGAAAGGGGGACGCCGCTGAGGGCTCCGCTTCCCGCGATCCTAAGAACAAGAAGAAGAAAGGCAGGCTGGGGAAGCAGTAGCGCTAGAAGGATGCACTCGTCGCCGCTGTAGACCACAAGAAGCCCTGAGGCCCCCCTCCTGAGGCCCCGGGAGTCTTCGACGAGATGCTCAAGAAGCCATGCCCCTATCACAGGGGCCCGACGAAGCACACCCTGGAGGATTGCACCATGATGTGGCACTACTTCTCCCGAGGTGGTCAGCCCAAGGATGACACCGAGATAAAAGTGACAGATACCCAAGGGGGTGATGACAAGGACGACAAGTTCCTTGAGGTGAAGAACTGCTTCATGATCTTTGGCGGTCCCTCGACGCAACTCACCACACGCCAAAGAAAGCGTGAACGTCGAGAGGTCTACGCGACGGAGCCCGCCACCCCATGGTTCCTTGATTGGTCTGAGGAGGCCATCACGTTTGACCTTGATGACCACCCAGATCACATCCCAAACCTGGGGCACTACCCGCTCATCGTCGACCCTGTCATTAGCAACACCTGACTCACTAAGGTCCTGATGGACGGGGGCAGTGGCCTTAACACCCTCTACGCCGAGACTCTTGACCTCATGGGGATCAGTAGGTCTTGGCTGCAAGCCAATGCAGCACCATTCCATGGTGTTGTGCTAGGACAACGTGCCACCCCTCTCGGATAGATCGATCTGCCCGTCTGCTTCGGGACTCCTTCTAATTTCAGGGGGGAAACCCTCACCTTCGAGGTTGTCGGGTTCCATGGGACCTACCACGCTATTTTGGGGCGACCATGCAACGCCAAGTTCATGGCCATCCCCAACTACACCTACCTCAAGCTAAAGATGTTTGGCCCCAATGGCATCATCATCGTCGGCTCTGTGTACAAGCACACCTACGAGTGCGATGTGGCTTGCACCGAGTACGCCGAGGCCCTCTTTGAGTCAGCAGCCTTGGCTGCTAATTTGGAGAGGCTCCCCAAGGAGATCCCCGACCCCAAGCGCCAAGCTAACAGCTTTGAGCCGACAGAGGAAGTCAAACTCATCCCGCTCAGCCCCAGCGACCCCGATGGCAAGGTGCTCAAGGTCAGCGCTGCGCTCGACCCCAAATAGGAAGTCGTGCTCGTTGACTTCCTCCGTGCAAACGCTGACATGTTTGCATGGGGTCCCTCAGACATGCATGGCATCCCAAGGGAGGTCACTGAGCACTCCTTAGACATCCGAGTTGGCTCCAAACCGGTGAAGCGGTGGCTGCGCTGATTCAACGAAGAGAAGCGCCGAGCCATCGGGGAGGAGGTGCACAAACTTTTGGTGGCTAGATTCATCAAGAAGGTATTCCATCCTGAGTGGTTAGCTAATCCCGTGTTAGTTAAAAAGAAGAATGGGAAATGGAGAATGTGTGTCCTCAGCACCCTTTTCCATTGCCTTGTATCGATCAAATAGTTGACTCCACTGTGGGATATGAGTTGTTATCCTTTCTTGATGTATATTCTAGCTATCACCAAATAAAAATGAAAGAGTCCGACCAGCTCGCAACTTCTTTCATCACTCCGTTTGGCACGTATTGCTACGTAACCATGCCATTTGGCCTCAAAAACACGGGAGCCATGTACCAGTGATGTATGCTCAGAGTTTTTGGGGACCTCATCGGGCGAACCGTTGAGGCATACGTAGATGATATTGTTGTCAAGTCCAGAGAGGCCAACGACCTTATCACCGATCTAGATGCCGCATTTCATTGCCTCAGGGAGAAAAACATCAAGCTAAACCCCAAGAAGTGCATCTTTGGTGTACCCCGAGGCATGCTCTTAGGGTTCATCGTCTCCGAGCATGGCATCAAGGCCAACCCAAAAAAAATCTCGGCCATCACTAACATGGCGCCGATCCAAAATCTGAAAGGGGTACAGAAGCTCATGGGATGCCTCGCATCCCTCAGCCGCTTCATTTCACGCCTCGACGAGAAGGGTCTGCCCCTGTACCACTTCCTTAAGAAATCCAAGCACTTCTCCTAAACCATCGAGGCCCAGGAGGCCCTCGACAAGCTCAAGGCATTGCTCTCCCATGCTCCTATCCTCGTGCCACCCTCGAAGAAGGAACCCCTCTTACTGTACGTCGAGGCAACCCACCAGGTGGTCAGCGCAGCCATCGTCATCGAGCGACAAGAGGAGGGGCATGCACTCCTGGTCCAACGGTCGGTCTACTTCATCAGCGAAGTCTTGTCCGAGATCAAGACCCGATATCCACAGATCCAGAAGCTACTCTACGCCATGGTCTTGGCTCGGCGCAAGCTGCGTCACTACTTCGAGTCTCATTCGGTAACTGTGGTCTCATCCTTCCCCCTAGGGGAGGTGATCCAAAACCGAGAGGCAATAGGTAGAATCACCAAGTGGGCCATGGAGCTCATGGGCGACAGCCTCGCCTATGCGCCCCGAAAGGCAATCAAGTCACAGATCCTCGCTGACTTCCTGGCCGAATGGACTGGGTCCCAGCTACCACCAACCTAGGCCCAGGCTGAATGCTAGACAATGTACTTCAATGGGTCTCTGATGAAGACTGGCGCAGGCACTAGTCTTGTCTTCATCTCTCCTCTCGGAGTTCGTATGCGTTATGTGATCCGGCTCCACTTTGTGGCTTCTAACAATATAGCAGAATATGAGGCTCTTGTCAATGGCCTCCACATCACTGCCAAGCTAGGGATCAAGTGCCTCGATGTTCGAGGAGACTCCAACTCATCGTCGATCAAGTAATGAAGGAGTTGAGGTGCCATGACCCGAAGATGGAAGCTTACTACAAAACGGTGCGGCGCCTAGAGGACAAGTTCGATGGCCTCGAGCTCAATCACATCGCGCGCAAGTACAATGAGGCCGTAGACAAGCTAGCAAAGATCGCATCAGGTTGGACCGCCGTCCCCCCAGACATCTTCGCCAGCGACCTCTAAAAGCCCTCCGTCGACTACGGAAAGCCAGAACAAGAGGGCAACCAATAGCCCGAGCCTACACTGGGGTCAGATCCTCCTGAAGGACCCAGCCCTCGCTCGACCCCTGAACCTAAGGTCATGGACATAGATGAGGAACGATTCAACCATGATGACGAACCGGATTGGTGGATCCCATACCTAGAACATCTTGTCTAGGGGGTGCTCCCCTAGATCAGATGCAAGCACGGCGGCTCACGCTACGGGCCAAGTCATTCGTGCTACTGGATAGGGAACTCTACAAACACAGCGCCTCGAGAATCCTGCAGCGTTGCATTCCCACCAGGAAATGGAGGCAATTGCTTTGGGAAATACACTCAGGGGCTTGTGGCCACCATGCAGCACCTCGAACACTAGTCAGGAATGCCTTCAGGCAAGGCTTCTACTGGCCAACGGCTGTGGCCGACGCCACCGAGATCATACACTCCTGCGAGGGGTGTCAATTTTATGCGTGGCAGACGCATCTCCCGGCCCAAGCTCTCCAAACGATTCCCATTACATGGCCCTTTGCTGTGGGGTCTTGACCTAGTCGGGCCTCTACAAAAGGCACCCAGGGCTACATGCACCGGCTCATCACCGTGGACAAGTTCTCCAAGTGGATCAAGGCTCGCCCCATCTCCAAAATCAAGTCTGAGCAGGCGGTGTCGTTCTTCACGGATATCATCCACCGCTTCGGGGTCCCTAATTCCATCATCACCGACAACGGCACGCAATTCACCAGTAGAAAATTCCTAGAGTTCTGCGACGACCACCACATCTGTGTGGACTGGTCAGCAGTGGCTCACCCAAAGACAAATGGCCAAGTTGAATGTGCTAATGGCATGATCCTTCAGGGCCTAAAGCCAAGAATCTTCAACCAGTTGAACAAGTTCGACAGAAGATGGCTCGCCAAGCTCCCCTTGGTCATTTGGAGTTTGAGAACAACCCCGAGCTGTGCCATGGGATTGATGCCATTTTTCATGGTCTATGGGTCCAAGGCCGTCCTCCCCATGGATCTTGAATATGGCGCCCCAAGAATCAAAGCCTATGGCGAACAGGGCAATCAGACCACCCGTGAAGAGGCGCTGGACCAACTAGATGAGGCCTAGGATGTTGCGCCGCTACACTCAGCTAAATACTAGCAAGCTCTACGGTGCTATCATTCCCGATGCATCCAAGGCCGAGCCTTCAGTGTTGGAGATTTGGTGCTAAGGCTAAGACAGTGCAACAAAGGATGCCATAAACTTACACCACCATGGGAAGGCCCGTTCATCGTTGCCGAGGTGCTAAAGCGTGGAACCTATAAGCTGGCCAACGAGAAGGTTGAGGTCTTCACCAACGCTTGGAACATCGAGCAGCTATGTCGCTTTTACCCTTAAGCTCCCAAGCTTTGTATATACTTTTATCTTGAAAGCAATAAAGAAGCGTTCTTTACTTGTCGCGCTTTCGAGAATCGATCCGAGCCCGCTAACGGGGTCGGAAGCATCTTTCCTTTACCACGCAATCAAAGCGAGGCCCGACCCTAGCACTGATAGGGCCGAGCCTCCCTCGGGGCTAGGTGGGGGCAACCCCCCAAGTCCTAATGTTTTTTTCTTTTTTGATCACTTTTTTGACTCCGTCCTAAAGCTCCCTCCCGCACTTTGGTGAAAAAAACCATAAAATCTGAAGGAGTAAGAGAACGAACCAAGGCCAAGGTTGGTCGAGCTACGAGACCGCCTACTTCCCCGGGCTATGGCACCTCTACTCACCACTCTTCCCCTAAGGGACAACTCGCGCTCTAGAGAGGCTTCACGGAGATTTGCCCAAGAACGGAACTAGAGACAAGGCTTCGGGAGATAAAGCAAAAAATGATCGCGTAACTTTCTTTCTGAGGTTCCTAGCCGCGTGAATATGACAAAGTGGGAACCCCTCAGATTGGATGAACAATAGTGCAGGCTCTGCCTACGCTATCGAGGCTACGGCACCCCTAAGAAACACTAAGTCACTGAGGTTAGACCACATGTCAAGAGGCATGCACAAGTGTGGGAACTCGAAAGAAAATAACACATGTAAATTACAAGCATTTTCATTACAAAGGCCTCGAAGGGCCGCACGCTTGTCCCATCACAAAAACTAACCTATTACATGGGCATGATGGCCCAGGCTTCTTCACATGTCAAGAGGAGGAGGGATGACTTCGTCATCAAAACAAACTGCCAGGGTAGCGCCAGGAGCCTCGGCCGCGTCAACAAGCTTCTCTTGGTCGGGGTTGGGCATGTCGACGAAACCCTCGCTGATGCACTAGAGGTTGAGACCATCGTAATGCAAGGTCATCACCACTAGAGCCCGCTTCATTCTAGTATGGAGGGCATCGTGTACCCGCTCACGCACACCACCGTAGAGGGCGGCAAGGCAACTCTAAAGAGAGTTGCCCGATTGCCTCCCCTCTACGTTCTCCAGAGCATCGTAGACCACCCTCGTAGCATTTTGTAGGGTGGTGTGCTCCCTGGTCTCGGCGTCCAAGGTTGTCTGCAGCATGATAGAGGCTATGGTGGCGTCAGCCAGATCTTTCTCCAAGCCTGCTCCAAACAAATGGGGATAAGGGGATAAGCACTAAAACAGCCACCAAAACCTAGGGATAAAGTTGAAGGAACATTACCTTCCACTTTCTGCTTCCATTGCAGAATCTCTACATGGGCCGCCTCGGCCATTTGGATAGCCTGAGCCACGGCGCCCTCTTTCAGCTCAAGCTTCATCTTCATCTCCGCCAGCTTGGTGCGGAGGCTCTAGGCAGCGGCATCCTCGCGATCTGCCTCATCCTTCAGGGCATCCCGCTCGGCGCTTACCCGAGCGAGCCCCTCCTCCAATCCTTGTGTTTTCTCCACCAAGGAGGTAACTTCCCCCTGAGCCGCAACTAGCTCCACCTTTAGGTTGGAGCAGCACACATGAAGATCTACCGTCTCCATGCTCCGCTCAGCCAGCAGCCTATTCGTCCGGGCGAGGGACTCCCTCTGCTGCTCAAGCTGAACCTGGAGACCCTCCTCTTGGCGGAGGAGCTCGGCCTTAGCTTGAGACCTCCCCTTGAGCTCCTAAAATAGAAAGAGCAAGTTTTAGGACCTTCCTTGGAAACTCAAAGGTAGGGGGAATGACTTTATGAAAATAAAGAGGGACTCACCTCGATGGCATGGGGAAGATCTTCGGTGAGGATACGGAGTGCTGTCTTCAAAGACCACCCGGCTAGGTTCCTGAACCCCTCAAGGATCGTCTAGTGTGCTTCCTCCTCCTTCTCAGGACCGCCTAGGAAAACAGGCACCGAGCGGCCTCGATGCGGACGAGGGCCAAGTTCCCCTCGACCTCCTGCCCTTCCGGCGCTCCTGGGGCAGCCATCTCTGTGGTGCTAGACACTTCAGCGTCCATCACTGCCTTCCCGTGTGGCCTGGGGGCTCGTCCGAGGAGATGGTGTGAACTTCCCTCTCATCGCCACGACCCTCCAGCTGGTCCTTTGTCCGACGCAACGTTAAGTCTGCCTCTATCGCCGCCTTCCCCATTTCGACGGGCGTCGTGCGCTCGTTGGCCTTGACCGCCTTGGCCTCATCGGTTTTGGCGATCGTGGCCTCGTGGACCTTCATCACCGAAGCCTCTCCAATCATGGCCCCCCTAGCCTCCCGCTTCTGGGTAGCTTCAGCCTCAGCGGTGGCCTTCTCCTGTGTGGCCCGTACCGCCTCGTCGGCATGGACCGAGGCGGCTCCACGCTATAGGGCGGCCCCGGCGGCGGTCGACCTCGTCAGGGGAAGAAAGGGCCCCCGACTTAAGCATCTTGTGGGGTGCCAAGGGGGGCACCCCGGCCCTCTGACGCACACTGCAAGAAAAAACAGAGCAGGTTGGTTAGGAGAATGAGAAAAGGCCGTGGGGAACCTAAAACCACCGCGTTGTACATACCTCAACTTGGGGAAGGCCATCTTCCTATTCTTCATCACCGTGACGACCGCCGTGGCCGTCCCCGCCCCTGGTTCATATCGCTGGGGTGGCGGCGATGGCGGCGATGGTAGGGCGATGGAAGCCTCTGCCATTGAAGACCCTAGATCAGGTGACACTGGGGCATCATGAGCCAGAGGCCGACCTCTAGTATCCATGGCCGCCTCCTCGGTCCTCTGAGGGGGGGCGGAGGTACCTCCCTGAAGGAATATTTGCCTACCGCCCCACCATGGGCGCAACCACCGACGTCCTAGAAGGGGCAGACCTCTGCTCTAAGGCATCTCTGCCTTCTACTAGGAGTGTTAGGCTCCCTCGGGCCTCTCAAGCCTCGGCACCGAGGAAGAGGCCCCCTGCAGCACCATCATCTCGCCAGGGCCAAGGGGCCAGACCCCTGCCCTCTCTTCTAGGAGCAGTGAGCTCCCCTGAGGCCTCATCCCCCTAGTATGATCCCCTTATGGGGGCACCTTGCCACCGAAGCCCCGCGCCTCCTCCTCCTCATCTGAAAAAACATCAAAGTCGTCGCTGTCCGATTTCGGCTCCGACGGGGACTCCTCCCGAGGAAGCCCATCGCGTGCTTGCTATCGACGATGCTTCTCTAGGGCTTTCCTCACGTGAAGGTCCTCATCATGGTTCCTCTTCATGGCATCCTTCTTCTGCTTCTGCTCCTCGGCAAAAGCCGGTTCCGCTCCCGTCGCTCATGGTCCTCTGGAACCGAGGGCTTGGAATCTCTCACCATCACCAGCCCCTAATGATGAGACGACATCAGTAACAGAAGAGGAGACCCATGGAGGACAGAGAAAGTACATGAAGAGGAGTCATACTCACCAGAGAGATGTATCCTCGGGTGGGACGCATCTTGACCCGGTTCAGGTCCACCCCGGTGAGCCCCGCGGCCACCGTGTAAGTCACCCTCCTGGTGACCTCGATCGCCGTGAGAGAAGTGTCGGACATCTGACACCCCTCCAATGGTGCTCCCTCCTCCATCTGTTCTAGGCGCAGCCGCCACGCCATCAGCGGCAGCACCCGCCGCCGGTGAAAAGCGGTGACGACCCCAGCCACAGTAAGACCGCCGTCCGCAGCCTCTTTAGGGCGTCGAGCAGTGGCTACAGCCTGGGCTGCTCAGAAGCAAGGGCTCCCCATCTCCACTTGGCTGGCCTCTCCATCATGACGTGACCCGTATAGGGAGGCAGTCGACCATCGTCGTTGTGAAGGTAGAACCAGCCCTAATGCCATCCCCTATTGGACGACATGAGTTGGGCGGGTATGTGCAGGTTCAACCGATCTTGGTGCACCTGCAGGGTACAACCTCTGGCCCTCACCATCTTCTAGGAGCCTCTGCTCTTGGCTGCCTTGGTGAAGTGCTCCACCTTGAAGAGGTGGAGCTAGAGGTTCCAGTGGGGAGGGATACCCAGGTACCCCTCACACATGGTGATGAAGATGGCCTCCTGTGAGATGGAGTTGGGGTTGAAGTTGTGAAGCTCCACCTCGTACCAGGTGGGGAGCGCCCGTAGGAATTGACTCGCCAGAATCCCCAGCCCCCACTCATGGAACACAACAAAACTAAGGACATAGACCGCGGGTGGATTCGGCAAGTCGACGCCCTTCCTCGGCACGATCCACTCCGACGCAACGGTGTCAGTGATGGGGCGGAGAAGACCCTCCTCGATGAGCTCCTCCAGCTTCTCCTAGGTTGTGGAAGAGCGGCTCCAAGGCTCCACGGACAAAGCAGGGGCAGCCATGAGATGGGTGGCGGCGATGGACGACGGCGATGAGGTTGGTCCCTTTCCTTTTCTCTCTCCCTGCTCTGGCTCTCCTCGTTCACGGCCGTGGCACAGGAACAAGGAAGGCAAGAGCAAATGGTAGGGTAAGGAGACGCTGCACCCAGCGCACACTTATATAGTAAGAACAGGAAGCCGAACAAGCAAAATCTCAGGAGACGATTAAATCCGACACATTTAATGCTAAAACTATGAAAACTGCTATGATTACTTTCTTTTTTCTCGTTAACCACACGGGCACATGCGCCACATTAACTACACCTGCTCACGGGTGAAACGTCCCATCCAGCCATGACCGCTGTAGCACTCGTTCCATCTCCTTGAGAAAACCACCTAAAAAGGCGCATCCGACCTCTGTGCACAGCGGACAACAGAACCTCTCACTAGATTCCTTCTCCGAGAAGAAATCATGTGTGCGAAACCCTCTACGGTCTAGGGGTTCAAAGGCTGGCTCACCTAGAGTTCGACAGCCGCCCTAGGACAAAAGAGTCAGGGATGGCTAAGGGTGAGGCCCTCTGTGGCCGAGCTCGAGCGATGAAGCTCGGGGCACCCTAAGCCATGTTCAGGACCCAGAAGGCGTTGACCAGTGGAATCCCATCAGAGGGAGGCATGAATCCCTGGACAACCATCGGGTGACATGGAGCACATCTCTGGACCACAAGCCGACCCCTAGCGAACGGGGCTTGGGCCTCCACCTAAAATTACCTATGAACAGCTCACCGGAAGTGCTACTACTCGCCCATCGAGGGTAGCATAGCATATTCCACCCCTCCTCTCTACGAAAGGGAAGCGTGAGGGATGTGAAAAAAGACAAGGCACCCTTGACCGCCCTCTCACCATAAGCAGAGGCTTGGGGGCTGCCCTTGCACTACGGCCGAGGCCTTGGATTCTCACCTCGCATAAAAATCAAGCCCTTGGAAGCATATCCTATCCTCCCAAGGCCTCGGGGGCTACACCCGGCGAGTGCGCTCGCGCGCACCCCTTGGAGGAAAGCAATACAAAAACAAGCCGAGGCCCCAGCAATGACCTGGCTAAGACCCAGCTCAGACCAAACCCGACGCATAGCCTCCAAAGGAGTGCCCTCACTCCTCCATAGGCTCAGGGGCTATTGTCGGGTACTATAATTAGGGGTACCCAAATTAGGATGAAAATCCACCTAGCCTCCCAAACCAAACGTACCACGAACATTAATCTACCCTGTCTAAGGGAAAAATCAACTAAGGAGACCCACGGGCTAACTCTCCCTTGCTGGGCCTCCAGCGAGCCACGTGAGCGTACTAGCCCATCTCTCCATGTCATCCGAGGCCTAACACAAGGGGTCTCGGAACATCTCCAACTCGCCCGAGACCCAGCGCTCATGGCGCTCGGTAAGCAACCCTCAATAAGGAAATTCTTCGCCTCACCCGAGGCCCTGATACAAGGTCTCGGGTGTGGGAAACTCTCCGATTCGCCTGACCCTAGCCTTTGATGCTGCTCCCCCATTGGTGCACTCGAGACCCCCTGTGACGTCACCCATGTTCCTACGCTGACCAACCAGACAAGCCAAGATAAGGCAGGGGTCAAATCACGACGTCATCGCCCATAACAGCATGAGGAAGACCTGTTGATCACTATGCCACCCATACTGACACTATACACATGATCTAGGCCTACACGGCGTAGGAGGCACCGTTCTAGGCAACTATTCCCATGATCTAGGCAAGATCACGACATGATTCGCGCCTCCGAGGCCTCGGCTCTCTATGACGATCAAACCGTAAGGATGAGCACGTCGTCACAGTGATGTTCACGATCCTACACATCGTAGCTGCGTGATCCACAGGGCTAGGTATATCAGAGCACATCGCTACAGCATTGAAGGACAGAGGCCCCTCCTCCAACAGTGATACGCCACCAACTATAGGACAAGACCGAAGACTTCGGCTCTTTCTTCCTAGGAAAAACATCACGCAACACATGCATGTAACCCTGTGCTCCCCTTGCATCTATAAAAGGGGAAGGTAGGGACCCTTCGAGGATAGGGGAAAGACAGAAGAAAAAACCCACACACTCCACCCACATCTTGACACCTAGGATCTCCTCCCTCTCTCACCCGCTTGTAACCCCTACTACAAGCACTTCGGTGCAAGATAATACAAGACTCCCCTCCCCCACTAGACGTAGGGCATTCTTTGGCCTGAACCAGTATAAATTGCTTGTGTTTTTCTTGCATACCATCCGGATCCCCGACGTGCAGACACATATTACTCGTTGGTGTTAGAACCGCCGTTTCTTACACCGACAATTACATTTATTACATTTAATAGGTATTGCTGGAGCTTGAACAAGATAGAGGGCAGGCTAAGAGATAAACAAAAATATAGATTAAATTTGATTTTATGCTTAGCATGTAGATAGTACAAATTAGTGTTTGCTAAAGCAAATTCAAAATAAAAAAGAAAAAATACTAGAATTCTAAATTTTTCAAATTTCTCTCATCAAAATATTCCAAAATTAAGAATGGCTTTAGTTATTTAAATTCAAAAGGTGAATCAAAGAATTCAGTATCTAGTTGTTAGTTAAAATATATTTATTAAAATACAAAAAAAAAAGATTGAATAATTTACTTTCTAATCATTTCTGTATTTATTTTATTAAAATAAAAGATAGGGGGGTCAATTTGTAACCTTTGACCTTAGTAAGGTCTATTGCGCCCCTGCAATAACAGGGGTATGTATGGTCATTTCACATTGACTTCTTCTAAAAACTAGTACTCAGTGGGATGCACGGTGTGCTATGCACAAGTATCAAGAAACTATGATGACCTAGCTTGCATTATTGATTTGTGCATAATTATCATGACCATTAGCATATATGTTAAAATTCTTATTCAGAAAATATGTTTGAGGTTTTTATGCAAGGAGCAAAATATATGATTTAGGTATAGTTGAACCTAACACTTCTATGAAATGTCGGATAGTCCAACTATAGTCTTTCACAATCCATCACAACTTCTATTCATATGAGACTACACAACAATAGTTTTAACAACCCCAATGTGTGGGTACTCAAATGAATTACAACTCTACAACCGCTATCCATCAAGATGATCCAACAATAGGTGCCACATCATCCAGTCAGTAGAGTCAGTCAGTCAACTAGTCAAAGTAATGGTTGATGCACAGTCTAGCCTGGGATACTAGACGGTCCACTAGAACACAATGACACCTAGGACATGCACCATAGTAGTAGCATCATCAAATCACACCTCCTCACATCTCTTTAGATCATTCTCCATGCACCCATTCTCTTTCTAAGCAAGAAAAGAGGAGCAAAGGAGGGGGAAGGAGTAGAAACAAAACTAGAACGGGAGCTCAAGATCAAAGTACCATGAGATGCTCCTAGGAGGTCCTCAGACCCTCACCATTTCTAGGGTGGAGCAAGGAGAGAGCTCCCGCCATCTAGCTTGGTAGGGAGGAAGACGAGCAAGAAGGGGAAGAAGGAGAAGCTCCATCCAAGCCCTCTAATCCAACCTAGGGCCCCCTTCGCAGGATATTTAACCGTTTGGTAAGTTGTAGACCGATCTCTAGTGAAGGCAATCCTAGGTTTGTCCTCCTAAAAGGACCTTGACGTCACCTAAAGGGGGTGAATAGGTGTGTTAGAGGTTTTTGGCTCAGACAATGGAGATTAGTGTATCATGTACAGGGAATCATAAGGGTAGCACATGGGACACAGATTTATGTTGGTTCAGGTACGGGGTACCCAATGTCTAATGGAGAATAGATCTCTTATATTGTATGCTCGAGTTTGCAAGGGAGCTAATGGCTAGTTGCCTAGGGTTGCTATGAGCTTATATCAGATAATGATCGGGGGCTCCCCAAACCCCCCCTCATTATAGTCCAATGGGTGGGGTTATAGATGGAGTCCAGATCGATTTACATTTGTGTTTCCAAGTTCGTTACAAGGAAATCTAGCATATAGAGTTGGTTTCTAAGTACATGTTGCTATGTCTTGTCCACCAAGTTGATGAGGTACCCCATCTGGTTTGGGCTTCTCTTATAGCCTGCTTGGTGTACTGTCCCCTTTTGGGTTGTTTTCCATGTGGTGAGGTACCTTGGGTACATATCACCGATAGTAGCCCCCGAGCCTTCGTGTGATCTAGAGAATTGGGCAGAGCATTTTTGTCTTGATTTATGTCTGAATGTGAGCACTCTTTGCATTGGAAAGCTTTCTTGCTATCATAGTCAATCGAGGCCACGCAATGGAATGGGTGGGTCTAGCCTCCGAGCCTCCATGCAAATTGGAGAATCAGTCGGAGGGTAAGCTTGAAGCTGTTAGATGATTAGGCAATTTCCATGTTATTTTAATTCCATAAATTAATGTTATGATGATGACATATAAAAGATTATTAACCATTGAAATCATGATATCAAACTATCCATAACAATATGGAACATGTGATCAATTATCATGTGAAGCATGTGATTATTAATAACATGAAAGCATGATATATGAAGCATAATAGCAAGGCAAGACATATATCTCATAACAGCGATAAACATGAGACAGCATGTGAAACGACGTGACAGAACTATTGAAACATACAGGCAATAGCGTACGAAACAACTTGACTGAATCAACGAAACAAGAAGACATGGCATATATCTTATAGTAGAAACAAACACAAGATATAAATAGAAATGATATGACTAAACATACGAAACAGACTCATAGCAGCGTTTGAAACAACATGGATATATAGTTGAAACTCCCGCGGTTAGTGAGTGCTAAAAATTAACACAACCACACCACGCCTCGCCCGCTCGCCGCCTGCCTGCCTCGCCCACGCCCACACCCACGGCCAGGCCTGGCCCGGCCGACGGCGGCGGCGCGCGCGTGTGTGGCACACCTTTGTCTGTTTCTTAACTTCTCAATTTAAGCAAAATAACTCCCACCATATAAGTCAAGTCAAGGACCCTTGGAATTCTAATCCGGTACAACTAATATTGTCTATAATTACACACCATAGAGTTTATTGATTTATTAAACTTAAATAGGCCTAGCCCATAATAAATCCAACAATCCCCACCAAACTCTAGGGTTTGTAACGATGAAGTATTAGAATCACAATTCTTTGATATACCAGTGTTTTGATGGAGACTGTTAATAACATCCAACTAGAACAAGAGTTTCACTCAATCACAACTGAACAATGGACTAAGCCTTGAATTGACAGTTTTGTGCGAGATGAGATTAGCTCAAGTCCTTTGCTGATAGTAGGCTACAAAAGGCATCCCCGCTGTTTGAAGCATATAAGTCACACTTCAGTGCCTTTCATGAGTATTTAGGGATTACCCAAGTCCCATAGACTGTGACCAACAGTTTGACTCATATAGGTGTACTCCTCAAAAGATGTTCTGTAGGACCACATCTCACCTTTATAAGACTCTTGGAATACATTAAGGTAAATACCATCCTGCCTTACAAATAGGAAAGATGTGCATAAAAAATGAGTCAAGAAAGGGATCTTTCCTCTCAATCTACTCCTAGCTTGTTTCACCACTCTACTTCACGGGATCTCCGATCACATAGAGTAGGTTACCACTATAGTAGATTTCATGTGGGTCTCATACCCATTTCTCTCGATGTACTTTCTATCATATTGCGAAGATTATTCGACGTGTGAACATAATCCACCGTTATAACTCTGAAGGTTTTTAGCTTTTTGATAGATTTTAATCTTCTCTTAACATGCCTTGTAGACTTCATGTTGTTCCTAGAACTGTTGACCTTTGTAATCACAGTCTGGTTGTCACAATTCATGGAAATAGCCGGTATCAGTTTTTCAACTACCGGTAAATCCATCAGGAGATCACGAAGCCACTCGGCCTCAGCCCCAGCGTTGTCTAATGATGTGAGTTCAGCTTCCATTGTAGACTTCGTTATGATAGTTTGCTTGCAAGACTTCTAGAAAACAGCACCACCTTCAAGCAAGAACACATATCCGCTTGTGGCATGAAGCTCATCAGCATCAGAAATCCAATTGGCATCACAATAGCCTTCTAGCACTCTTGGGTTTTCAGTATAATGAATACCATATGTCATAGTACCTTTCAGATAGCGCAACACTCTCTCAAGAGCACGCCAGTGATCATCTCCTAGTTTTGAAACAAACCGGCTCAGCTTGCACACAGCATAAGAGATGCCAGGTCTTGTTGCACTCGCAAGATACATGAGTGAGCCAATGATCTAAGAGTATGTCAATTGATCCCTTGCAATTCTTTGATTTTTCCTCAATATCATGCTAGGGTCATAAGGTGTAGGAGCAGGATCACAGTCACTAAAACCAAAGCGACTCAACACTTTTCCACATAATGGGATTGTAATAAAGTTACCCCACCATCACCTTCTCTAATAAGCTTTATGTTTTGAATGACATCAGCTTCTCCCAAATCTTTCATATCAAAATTGCTCGATAGAAGTTTCTTTACTTCCTCAATCACATTGAGGTTTGATCCAAAGATCAATATGTCATCAACATAAAGGCACAGCATAACAGCCTCACCCCTACCATACCAATAATACACACACGAGTCTGCTTCATTCACAGCAAAACCAGCAGCTGTAAGAGTATTATCAAAATTTTTATGCCATTGCTTAGGTGCTTGTTTTAGGCCATATAATGATTTTAATAACCTGCACACCTTGTTCTCTTGACCATCCGCAATGAACCCTTCTGGCTGATCTATATAGATCTCCTCATCCAACTCTCTATTTAGGAAAGTTGTCTTAACATCCATCTGATGAATGATAAGACCATAAGAGGCTGCCACGACTATTAATGTACAAATTGTAGTCAATCAAGCCACTGGTGAATAGGTGTAAAAGAAATATTTGCCCTCTTTCTGGGTATATCCTTTGGCCACAAGCCTTGCCTTGTACCTCTCAATTGTACCATCAGGCCTAAGCTTTTTCTTGAAGATTCACTTGCAGCCTATAGGTTGACAACCATAAGGATGATCAACGACCTCCCAAGTTCCATTAGACATAATAGAATCCATCTCACTCCTTACTGCTTCCTTCCATAAGTCAGCATCAGGAGAGTAATATGCCTCTCTAATGGTGGTTGGTGTGTCTTCCATAAGGTACACTATAAAGTCATCACCAAAAGATTTTGTAAACCTCTATCTCTTGCTCTTTCAAGTGACTATAGTGTCATCCTCCACAGGGATGTGCATGTGAGAATCTTTAGCATGATCTATAGGAATAGACAGTTCTTGCTCATGGGGAATTATAGTCTCATGACTTGTTTCACTAGGTGTATTTTTCATGGGAAACTCATTCTCAAAAAATGCAGCGTCTCTTGACTCCACGATAGTATCAATATACATATCAGGCACATCAGATTTTATAATTAAGAACCTATATCCAGTGTCGTGGAAAGAATAGCCTAGGAATACACAATCAACAGTTTTAGGCCCAAGTTTACGCTTTTTGTTGATTGGCACATTTACTTAGCCAGGCAACCCCAAGTGCGCAAATATGAGAGATTTAACCTTCTCTTTTCCCATTCCTCGAATGGTGTGATTTCTTTGTTCTTCGTTGGAACTCTGTTCAGGACATGACATGCTGTTAAAATTGCCTCACCCCACCATTCCTTGGATAATCCTGCTGTACTCAACATGGCATTCACCAAATCAGTTAGAATGCGGTTTTTTCTTTCAGCAATCCCATTGGATTGTGGTGAGAACAGAGGTGTCCTCTCATGAACAATTCCATGTTCCACGCAGAACTCATAAAAAACATTAGAGAAATATTCTCCACCTCGATCGAACCTTAACCGTTTTATTTTCCTTTTAAGTTGGTTCTCAACTTCAGCTTTATAGGTCTTAAAATAATTAAATGCTTCATCTTTTGTTTTTAAGAGATACACATAGCAAAATCTGGTGGAGTCATCTATAAAAGTGAGAAAGTATATTTTACCATCTTTTGTCAAAATTTCATTCATCTCACATAGATGAGAATGAACAAGTTCTAGAGGTGCCAAATTCCTCGCCTCAGTAGCCTTGTGGGGCTTGCGGGGTTATTTTGATTTAACACACACATGGCACTTAGACTCTTTTACCAAGTTGAATTTAGGAATTAAATTTAGATTTGCTAACCGCATAAGACAGCCAAAACTTGCATGACAAAAGCGTGAATGCCATAAATCTGACTCATCAAAAATATCAACAGAATTCACCAACTTATTACACACATCATGCAACAATAAGCAGAACAAGCCTCCGCAATTATATCCTTTACCAACAAAGGTCCCATGTTTTGACACAACACATTTATTCGACTCAAGAACAACTTTGTAGCCATCTCGACATAACATAGATGCACTAACAAGATTCTTCTTTATGGAGGGCACATGCTGCACGCTCTTCAATGGCACTGTCTTCCCCGAAGTAAACTTCAGAATGACCATACCAACACCAAGAACATGAGCACGCGACCCATTCCCCATCAACAAGGCGCTAGACCTCCCGACCTGGTAGGAAGAAAACAAAGAAACATTAGCACACACATGAATATTTGCACCACTATCCATCCACCACTCAGGTGAATTACAAACTGAAAGAACAAATGGTAAAGAATTACCATACCCAGATGTTGCATCTCCAGTCTCAGTAGTCACAACATTGGTTGATTTCTTGTCCTGTGTGAACTGGCAGTCAGGGCACTCTCTTGCACAATGTTGATCACTGCCACAGACAAAGCATCCTCCCTTTCCCTTGTTGTTGTTGTTCTTCTTCTTAAACTGTGCTGTTTGAATAGGCTTAGGTGTATTCTCTTGCTTGTTCTGGTTTTTCTTCTTGTTAAACTTGTGGAATTTCTTCTGCACCACATTAGCAGTAGAGGTCTCAACACCTTTCCCATTGTCCTTTGCTCTAGCCCTCTCCTCAACATCAAGAGTACCAATGAGTTCTTCAACATTGAACTCCTGTCTCTTATGCTTGAGGGAGGTGGCAAAGTCCTTCTAAGAAGGTGGTAACTTGGCGATTATACCGCCAGCCACAAACTTGTCAAGTAAAGGATAAGGAAATAGTTCAAGTTCTTTAGCTAGTGACTGAAACTCATGAGCCTGTTCCACTACAGATCGGTTCTCAACCATCTTGTAGTCATACAGCTGCTCCATGAGATACAGCTCGCTACCAGCATCGGTAACTCCAAACTTTCCAACAAGTGCATCCCACAACTCTTTCCCTATAGGGACAATGATATAGCTTTTTTTAAACTTTGTGTCAAGTGTGTTAATCACTGCACCTCGAAAAAGATTGCCATCAGCCTTAAACTTAGCCTCATCCTTAGGAGACAAGTTAGTAGGCTTGCCCTCAGCGGCATGACAACATGACATAGCAGTTAGCCACAATTCCATCTTAGCTTTCCAGATCAAGAAGTTTTTACCATCAAAAGGATTAGGCTTCAACACAGCAGCAAAACCTCTGATAGAAAAATGCCTATAATTAGGTTTTTGGATTGTTAGATGATTACGCAATTTCCATGTCATTTTAATTCCACAAATTAACGTTATGATGATGACATATAAAAGATTATTAACCATTGAAATCATGATATCAAACATATCCATAACAATATGGAACATGTGATCAATTATCATGTGAAGCATGTGATTATTAAAAACATGAAAGCATGATATATGAAGCATAACATCAAGGCAAGACATATATCTCATAATAGCGATAAACATGAGACAGCATGTGAAACGACGTGACAGAACTACTAAAACATATAGGCAACAGCGTACGAAACAACTTGACTGAATCAATGAAACAAGCAGACATGACATATATCTTATAGCAGAAACAAACACAAGATATAAACAGAAACGATATGACTAAACATACGAAATAGACTCATAGCAGTGTTTGAAACAACATGGATATATAACTGAAACAAGCATGATTAGGAAAGCGTAAAACAGCAGGGAGATGAACTGATTATACCCTCCCATGTGCTCCGAGGATCCCGATCCATGTCCAACCTCCTTCATCATGTCATAGAGGATAAAGATGATCTCTCCGCTGGGAAGAAGAAGTTCGCCCGTGTGAAGAAGACAATGACGATGCTCGAAGATGACGACGAACGGCGGCGGCGCGGTGTTCAGGGAAGACGACGATGAATAGCAGTAGCAGTTTGGGCAGTCGCGTAGACGCTCTCCAAAAACCTAATTGTCGATCCCTCATGCAAGGTCTAGAACGGCAAGGGCTTCGAAGGCACCTGCCCTCTCGCTCCTCCGTGCGCGCGGAGTTGTGAGATGGGGATTCCTCTGTTGCGGCTGAAATGTGGTTCTGTATTCTCTCTCGTGTACCGAAGAGACAGGGCTCTCCCCTTTATCTATGCGGCTAGAAGAGGAAGGAGGAGGGCAAGGGTCTCATGGCTGGCTGTTCAGGGGACGGGCATGTGAAGAGTTCAACTCCCAGTTGAAACTCCCGCAGTTAGTGAGTGCTAAAAATTAACACAACCACACCACGCCTCGCCCGCTCACTGCCTGCCTCGCCCACGCCCATGGCCCGGCCCGGCAGGCGGCGGCGGCGGCGGCGCGCCCGCGCGCGTGTGGCACGCCTTTGTCTGTTTCTTAACTTCTCAATTTAAGCAGAATAACTCCCACCATATAAGTCAAGTCAAGGACCCTTGAAATTCCAATCCGGTACAACTAATATTGTCCATAATTACACACCATAGAGTTTATTGATTTATTAAACTTAAATAGGCCTAGCCCATAATAAATCCAACAGAAGCTAGTATCCTCTTCTAAGCACATGTCCTACATTCCTAGTGATGATTCAGATGTAGCCTGATGATGCATGTCCGAATAGTCATGGTCCAAGATGTTGCCGATGGTGATGTGATTGGCTGAGTCCAACGGTAGTGTGCCCGAGTGGTCATAGCCGACGACATAGTTGGAGATGGTGTGACCATCAAGGGATCCTAACAGCAGCCTAGCTAGCTACTAGAGTGGTCAAAAGTCAACGATTCATTTTACGATGACCATAACATCCATAATACATAAGTTAATGTTGGCGATAATATGACAATGACCTTTCAGTTTGTATCAAAATGAAATACAACTTTGATAGTTTTTTAACTACTCCTATGCAAAGCATAGAAATATTTACTTGTAGATATATCATAACTCTAATTTTATACTATTCATGCATTGCTTACAATTAAATAATGAGTTTCTTGACTTCCTTTGAGGAACCTGTTGATGGTCATTAATCTCCAAATCTAACCATTTGGTGGTTCCAAGTGTATTGCAGGATATGCTTGAAGTATACACAAAAAGACACTAAGGGAGCATATACAAAGATGGGATTGAGATGGAATCCAAATGTGCATCACTACAAACAATCTGAAATGCCATATTTGACCTCACCATATCGAAGAGCTCGTGGAGATACACAAAATCAAGTTTTGGTTCACCCAATTTAGAGTCTAGACGACAATGCTTTCGTGAAGATCATGACATGGGACAAGCTAAAACAGGAGGTAGAGGGACGTTGGGCGACCTGGACATAGGTCGCCTGACCTCCACTAAGCCCAAACCTTGTCAAACTTAGTCCAAAGCTTCTATACACACGCCATTGGTCCCAAGGGAAGGTGGGCTTGCACAAATGGAAGCAATGGGGGTCGGCCGACCCCTCCCCCATGGTGTCGCTTGACATGGAAGCTCTGCCAATTGGGCCCATTTTGCTTTGGCGGTTACTTATCGACCTTCCCAAGTCAGTTGTGGCTAGGTGGAGGCTTGGGAGGACTTGGAGGAAACTTCAACTTGACTCCTACTCCGTCCTGGAGTAGCCCCTACTCCACCTTAATTAGAGTAGCCACTACTCCTCCTAGCACTATAAATAGACCATCTCCCTCACTTGTAAAAACACACCACAAGGAAGCAATTAATCTCCACTACACTTTCAAGATGTAGGCCCCGTTCGGCTGTGCTAATAAGCCGGCTAAAAAACACTGTTGGCTGATTTGTTGTGAGAGAAAAATATTGTTCCGACTGAAAAAACAAGCTGAAAAGTACGGATTATAAGCCAGATGAATAGGGCTATAAAAGTAGAATAGTTTAGTTGGAAGTTGGGGAGAGTTGAGCTATGCTCAGGTTCTGAAGGAATCCTCAGAGGTCTGGTATACTCTTGTAACCTTCCTTTATAAGAATTGAGCTTCAATATATATAGTTATCTTCTGTATTGACCTGAATGCCTTTTATGGTTATCTAGTTCATGCCTTAGATGTTTAGCTAAGTATGGTTAGTATAGTTGCATCACACCTTAGCATGGGATCTCTACTCGCATCGAGTGCTCTAGTTATATTACTTGACTAGGGAGTAGTAATCGACAGTATAGACATGGTGCCTAGACTATAGGTTATCTGAGTTTGCACTCAACCCCATAGATAGTTGTGGTAGCCCCAAGTGCTGACAGCCCTGACGGCCGATGTAGTCCACCATGTTCGGGTTGGTGTTTGTAGGACCATAGTCGGAGCTTCGTAACCCCTTTCTCATCCCTGTCTGTGGCTAGTGTTATAATGTCTCAAAGTGTTATTGTGTGTGAACGCTGTAACTTACACATTCCTTAGTTATCCCCTCCGGTCTGCTCTAGAATGGAACTATAGTAGTAGAGAAGCGTATAGGAACCTTGTACTCGTCCGTTGTCCTCTCAACTTAGCTTGACTGCTCTTCTATCTTACTCCCTCCATCCACAAAAGAATGCAATTATGGGAAACGTGCTGGTTCAACTAGCTCAAATTTGACAAGTTTATGTAAATAGCATAAGCATTTATGTCTCTAAATAAATTTATTATTAAAATATATTCTATAACTATCTAATGGTTACTTATTTTGTCTCATGGGTGTTAGTACTTTTTCATATAATTTTGGTCCAAGTTTAAACTGTTTGATTTCTTAAAAATGTGAGAATTGCATTCTTTTGTGGACGAAGGGAGTACCATGGAATTCTCTTGTGTGTGTCATTGTTCATAACTCCTATTGTATGACTTACCCTCACTTTAGTCTAGTTGGTATTTAATTAGTAGATACATCCATGTTAGTTATCAATACTCTTAAACCATCTTCCCTAAGGATAAATATGATACCCTGGATACTCTTGGGTGAAATGCTATAACAACATTTTGTGCGCTTGCAGAATTATCTACATGAGCATAAGTAATATCAACATACTCATAGATTGGTAGTTCAATATTTGATTGAAGCTAACCAGAAGTTATGACAGGAGGCCTCTCTGTATTTTCTATGGGACGGTCCTCATAGATGATCAGGGCACCTTTATTTAGATTGGACTCGACAACAAATTAACATTTTAGTTTAAAATTTGATTAGTAAACCAAGTTCTAATAAGATAAGTTTTGTTCTTAATCAAAGTCACGTCAACAATTCATTAGTGAAATATTCTTTTCATAGAGAAGGATGAAGAATTTAAAGGCCCATGACAATTACTGATAGGAAAACACACACAAAAAAGCCTAGAGATGCATTTATTTATATATATTGGAGTGGACAACATATTAACATTTTAGTTCAAAATTTGATTAGTAGAACCAAGTTCTAATAAGATAAATTTTGCTCTTCATAAAAATTACGTCAACAACTTGGTAATGAAATAAAGAGTCAAGGCTCAAGAATCAAGTTCTCATAAAAAAAATTTGTTCTCTTAATAAAAAGTACCTCAACAACTTGGTAATGAAATTTTCATAGAGAAGAGTCAAGAATGTAAAGGCCCATGATGAAAAGAAAAAAAACGAAACCAGACCTCGGACGAGCGCGGGCAAAAATCCATACATGCTCACGGGGACAGAAAAAAAAAAGAACGCTCGCACGAACACACGGAAATAAAAGGGACACGCTAGGATGGAGACGCTCACATATCTCGGACGGATTTAGATAATGGATAACCGGCACGTATGCTTTGTGGGTTCGGACGCGCACGAAAAAACAAAGAAAGTCGCCTGGGCTTAACCAAGAAATTCCTGAAAAGAAAAAAAATCAAAATTAAGAAATTCTTCTTAGTTTAATGTTAGGGCAAGATAAAAAATTTTAATTTCTACTTTAATCCTTTTCTATTTGGACTAAGATTCTTATCCATCTTACTCATGATCAGAGAGATCTATTTGATTAGAATTCGTAACTATCCAGGTTACCACAAAAACCTATGTCCAAGTCGTGCATGTCATGTAAAACAGTAGGGGTCATAGACAAACAAACAGAGATAGTTTCACATTCACGGAGTTAGTAGAGAGCCGGAACCAAAAAAAAAAGGAGGGGGGGAATTTTTGGCACTTTAATATTTGTAATAGATATAAGTTTAGGATGACCAGAACCTGGTAACATCAAATATGTTGGGTAATTAGAGCATTCCAAGAGTACCCAATAATTTCTTCCCCAAAACATGATGTTTTCTAACTCCAAAAAAGTATTGGAAGGAATAAATAAGACCATCTCCAACAGTTTACAATAATTCACTCATTGCATCTACATGGCCGCCACCAACCTGCACAACTCTGCCGACCATGGCCAGCCCCTAGCCGGCGGCAGCCAGCCACCGGGGCTCCCTAGCCTGCCGCCAGTGCCTCCTAGTCGGCTGCTAGCCTCGCCCAGCTGCCATCAGGAGGCCACAGCCAGCCGCCAGCCTCTCCCGGCCGGCCACAGCTGGCTAGGACGGCGGCGGGATATGGCACGAAGAAGAAGCCCCATGGGAAAACTTAGCTCGAAGGAGACTGTGCGGCGAAACTCAGATACCCGTGATCTAGAGTCCGCGTATCTTTACGTGTGTGGGTTTTTTTTTCATGTGCCAAAAGATTGAGAGGTGAGTTTAGGAGTTGTTGGAGATGAATTCTTTTCATTTTTGCCAAAAATCATGGACTGAGAAGGTTTATTGGGTACTGTTGGAGATGCTCTTAGTTGGATGGATTTCAGTAAAGAACTAAAACCTTTATCCTTCTAGGAGTGACCGTGTTATGCTGGTTGCTTTGGTTAAATGATTATTGTTTGAAAAATATATATTCTTCTTCCTTTGCAAGTTATACATTCAATCACCCACTGGCTCTATATTTAGCCTATTCTTCATTAATTGAATTCACAAGGGTTTAGTTATGGTGGCTTCGCAACCGTTGCTGCTGAGCATCTCCAAGAGTTTGGCATATAGGTTTGACATCCTAAAATTTTTGGCAAAATGAGAAAAATACTTCTCCAATAATTTGGTATCTGGGTTTGACATCTTGGGCAAGTTGGCAAATCTCGGTCGATTGCGCGCGGGGCACCGGCCGCGCATAGTAGTTTCCTCGTGCTTAGTGGGGCTCTTCGTTCGCTTAACGGGGCTCTTCGTTCGTTTAGTGGGCCTCTTCGTTTCGTTAGCGGGTTTTTGAGTTTTTTGAAATAAAATTTGTCAAACTGTTGGAAATGAGATCTTTTTTTCGTCTCCATATTATTTTGGGAGTTGACAAACAACGAGATTTGGGAAACAAAATTTGTCAAACTGTTGGAGATAAGAACAACTCCAAGAGACTCTCTATATCCTTCATAAATGCTAGGAATAGAGATTTTGGTACAAAAATACCCTTAGCAGCTTCTCTAAATGGTTATCTAAATATAGCCATATTTTATTCCAGATTTTTCGCTATCCAAAAATAGAAGACGAAAATAGCTCTCTAGAGTGCCCACGAGATATAGAAAAACTGTTGGAGGGTGAAAAGATATAGAAAACAATTTTTATGCAAATAGCTCCCCAAATTATAATTTAAAGAGTGAGATTTAGAAAGGATCTCCGAGATTAAGGACTTATTTTTTATTTACATCGGTGATGGACTAGTATATGGATTGATGGTCACTATAATGTTTTTATCTTGTTCTCTTTTTGTTGGCTATGTGCTTCTTATTATTACGGAGTAGGTCAGAGTTTGGAAGAACTCAGTGATATTTTTTTAATAAAATCCTAAGAAACCATGTATCAATATCAACTTGATGTAGTGCGTGTTTCTCAAAAAAAAAGATGTAGTGCGCACGCTACTGATTTTTTTAATAAAATCCTAAGAAACCGTGAGGCCGAGGTAACGTCCTCTCTCATGAACTCAGTGATAACCATTTTCGTCGGCACTCACATTCACGTATGCCTTCCAACCGCCTCTCCTTGATTTTCTCTATGGCCTTGTTAAGATCTCAAATTCTCTCCCTAAATTTCACTATGCAAAAAGGAGATTCTCCATCACATCAAAATGCCGGCAAATACATGGAGTGCTAAATGTAGATGAAATCAAAAACTAATTACACAGTTTTGTTGTACTTTACGAGACGAACATTTTAAGTCTAATTAATCAATTTTTGGACAATTTTTTACACTAAAAAAACAAAAGTTGCTACAGTAGTGCCCGAATTGGTGCTCCGAATTGGGGATCTAAACACGGCCTATCTAAAACAGATCTATCATTATCCATGAACACGAACGCGATCTGCTGCTGACTCATCCTTATTCGAAACGAAGGAGCGCTCCGAATTTTGAAACTTTGTTGCGACCCCGCCCATTTTCCTCTCACCTGTCTCTGACTCTATCGATCTACTAGCTAGCTCTCTCTATATATGTTCCCCACTAGTGTGCACCCAACCCCATCGCGCAGCACCACGTTAACCAGCAACACACATCTCCTCCTCGTCGCTAGGTCTCTTCCCAACAATGGCGGCGTCCCCGTCCCATCTCCTCCTCGTCGTCCTCGCGGTGTTGCTGTTGTGCAGCAGCACCATCCCCGTGGCCTGCTCGTCGCGAACCCTGCCCTCCTCCTCCTCCACCACCACCGTGAACGTGACCAGCTTCGGCAAGGCGTACACCAAGGTCTGCGACGCGGATCGGTTTGCGGAGATGGGGCTCAGCATGTCGGCGTTCCCGTACTGCGACGCGTCGCTGCCGTACGCGGACCGCGTGCGCGACCTCATCGGCTGGATGACGGTGGAGGAGAAGGTCGGCAACCTCGGCGACATATCCCACGGCGCGCCCCGCGTCGGCCTGCCGCCCTACAAGTGGTGGTCCGAGGCGCTGCACGGCGTCTCCAGCACCGGCCCGACGATGCTGTTCGACGACCTCCACAGCAAGCCGGGGAACCACTCCGGCCGCGCCACCGTCAACAACGCCACCGTCTTCGCCAACGTCATCAACAGCGCCGCCTCCTTCAACGAGACGCTCTGGAAGTCCATTGGACAGGTATGAATGTGTACATTTCGATCGATGGATCGATCGATCTTCACAATAATGTTTTTTCTTTTGTGCTGCCACGTTGCCATGTCTCGATAGAAACATGCATATGTATGTACATCACAGATCGGCATTGCATCTGTACGTCTTATTTGCATTTCGCGATTTCCATGGGCATTTCAGAGTGTTTGTATCTAGATCAAAACATTAGATCTACTATATATACTAATAAGAGATCTGATGGTATATGGATGAATGCAGGCTATTTCGACGGAGGCACGTGCGATGTACAATCTTGGCAAGGGCGGGTTGACGTACTGGAGCCCCAACATCAACGTGGTGCGCGACCCGCGGTGGGGCCGCGCTCTGGAGACCCCCGGCGAGGACCCCTTCGTCGCCGGCCGCTACGCCGTGAACTTCGTCCGGGGCATGCAGGACATCCCCGGCCACGACACCGGCAGCGGCGGCGACCTATCCACCCGCCCCATCAAGACCTCCGCCTGCTGCAAGCACTACGCCGCGTACGACGTGGACGACTGGCACAACCACACGCGGTTCACGTTCGACGCGCGCGTCTCGGAGCGCGACATGGCGGAGACCTTCCTCCTGCCCTTCGAGATGTGCGTCCGCGACGGCGACGCCAGCAGCGTCATGTGCTCCTACAACCGCGTGAACGGCATCCCCACCTGCGCCGACGCGCGCCTCCTCTCCGGGACTATCCGCAGCGACTGGCAGCTCCACGGCTACATCGTCTCCGACTGCGACGCCATCCGCGTCATGACGGACAACGCCACCTGGCTCAACTTCACCGGCGCCGAGTCCAGCGCCGCCTCGCTCCGGGCCGGGCTCGACCTCGACTGCGCCGAAAGCTGGATCGAGGAGAAGGGCAGGCCGCTCAGGGACTTCCTCAGCGAGTACGGCAAGGCCGCCGTCGCGCAGGGCAAGATGCGCGAGTCCGACATCGACAACGCGCTCAGGAACCAGTACATGACGCTCATGAGGCTCGGCTACTTCGACAACATCCCGCGGTACGCCTCCCTCAACGAGACGGACATATGCACCGACGACCACAGGAGCCTCGCCCACGACGGCGCAAGGCAGGGCATAGTGCTCCTCAAGAACAACGACAACCTGCTTCCTCTGGACCCGGAGAAGATCCTTGCCGTTGCAGTGCACGGACCACACGCCCGGGCACCTGAAAAGGTCATGGACGGCGACTATACAGGTCAGCACGCAGTGTATCAATCAAGTAGTGGAAAGGCCGGCCGGCGTGTTAATGATCGATACTCATGCATTCGTATGTATATCTGCAGGACCGCCATGCCGGTACGTCACGCCGCGCCAAGGTATAAGCAAGGACGTGAAGATCTCGCACAGGGCGAATACGACCATCTACTTGGGTGGCATAAACCTTCACATCGAGAGGGAGGGAAACGACAGGGAGGATCTTCTCCTACCCAAGAACCAAACAGAGGAGATCCTACACTTCGCCAAGGCCTCACCGAACCCGATCATCCTTGTGATCCTGTCTGGAGGCGGCATTGACATCTCCTTCGCGCACAAGCACCCCAAGATCGGTGCCATCCTTTGGGCCGGGTACCCTGGCGGTGAAGGCGGCAACGCCATTGCTGATGTCATCTTTGGAAGATATAACCCAGGTTAATTACTGCAAGACCGTACCGTACCACTTCTTTCTTGTGCATATACAACTATCGCATTATTACTGGCATGTCTTGTTTAACAATTATTGTTTTTGATTGATGCAAAATAGGTGGAAGGCTGCCACTGACATGGTTCAAGAACAAGTACATCCAGCAGATCCCCATGACGTCCATGGAGCTCCGGCCAGTGCCGGAGAAGGGGTACCCCGGCAGGACGTACAAGTTCTACGATGGCCCGGAGGTGCTGTACCCCTTCGGCTACGGCCTCAGCTACACCAAGTTCCTCTACGAGACGAGCACCAACGGCACCGCCGTCACGCTCCCGGCCACCGGAGGCCACTGCAAGGGGCTCAGCTACAAGCCCAGCGTGGCTACCACCCCAACCTGCCAGGCCGTCGACGTCGCCGGCCACGCCTGCACCGAGACCGTCAGCTTCAACATCAACGTGGTCAACGGCGGCGGCAGGGGCGGCGCCCACGTCGTGCTGGTGTACACGGCGCCGCCGCCGGAGGTGGCCCAGGCGCCGATCAAGCAGGTGGCGGCGTTCCGGAGGGTGTTCGTGGCGGCCACAAGCACCGCGACCGTGGCCTTCACGCTCAACGTGTGCAAGGCGTTCGGCATCGTGGAGAGGACTGCGTACACCGTCGTGCCCTCCGGCGTAAGCAAGGTGCTGGTCGAGAACGGCGACTCGTCGTCGTCGGTGTCGTTCCCAGTCAAGATCGACTTCACCGTGTAGTGCATGTTTAATTTCTCGTTGCGATGTTTTATGAATTATTAGGAATTAGGATCTGTTTTCGTCTCAGCGTCCAGCTGAAAATGAATGGAGTTTCCATAACACTCGTATCGAGTTGAATCACTGTGTTCAGTTTCTGAAAAGATACCCGGTGTTCATTTCTGTACTTGAATAATACTGTGGACTTGCTAGCGCGTCCGGACGCTACTCGCCCACGGAGCGAGCGAGCGCTTAGCGCGTCGGGCTTGCGAGCGAACGCAACATCACTGGGCCCGTGCCGCTCCGGACGTCGCCCTCGCCACACCGAACGTCGTCCGCGCCACCAGCCGCTTGTCACGCGCATCTCATGTGCAACACCTTGTCTACTTTTGAATCATTTAGATACAACAGTTGCAACATAAAAAAAGACACATGAAACACTTGAAACAAGCGTCTGAAAAACTTGCAAAAACGTCTGGAAAACATTTGAAAATCATTGCAAACATATACAACATTCAGATGAAATACTTGCAAACATACATATGAAACACCTAAAAACACTTGAAACATATGTGTTGCAACATGCGTGTATATGCAACCTCCAGATCCACTTTTGCAACATTTAGATAAACCGCTTACAACATTCGTTTAGAGCTGATGAAACATTTGGGATATACACTTAAAATATATGTGTATAGTCATTACAACATGTGTAGCATCCTGATCTATTTTTGCAATATTGATATACAAAACATTTTGAATTGTACATTTGCAACATGCATCGAATCACGGTGCGACCTCTCCACCGTCTTCATCGGGGCGCCAGCACACCGCAGCCGTAGCAGGAGGCGAGGTCAGAGGGCTTCCGTGCGAGGGCACGGGCTTCTCCTTGCGCTGGCGGCGTTTGTCAGTGTCGTCGGGCGGGGCGGGCGGCAGAGCAAGAGTAGCGTCAGCGGGGTGAGCACGCGGAACAGGAACAGGAGCAGCAAGTTAGGCGGCGGAGCACGAGCAGCACGCTGAACAAGAGCAGAAGGAGCAGGGCGGGCGGTGGAACAGGGGTGAGCAGCAGGGTCAACGAAAGGGATGGATCCGGAAGGTCTATTGGGCTAGGACGCTAGCCCTAGCGTCCGGACGGGACAGACGTCCTGCGTACAACATTTCCGATAATACTACTGAAAATCAACACAATTAGCAGGCCATTCTATTCTTTTTTTCTCAAGATAACAGAGACCTTTTTACCGGTTTCAACTTTCAACTTTTTTTTCCCAAAGAAGCAGCATTTTTTCCAGCGATTTTTTTTTTTGAATAGAACTACCGGGGGGATGAAGGATCCCCACCTGATTTCATTCCACAAATTCAAGGATCCCCACCTGATTTCATTCCACAAATTCTGGACAAAGCCGGTAATGGAAATGTTAGTGCCGGAGCACAACAGTACAAAGGCCTTAGCCTGAAAAACAGAGATTACATGAGGATTTTGGACGTCTACATTGGATTAAAGAGCGCACACCAAGGATTTTTCCAGCGATTTAAGTTTGGGTGTCAAATAAGAGATTTTTTCTAGTGTCAAATAGAAATTTTTCTCTCAACTATAGGTGGAATATTTGCAGCATTTTTTTGATGTGCCAACAGATTATTAAGTAGTATCATTTCGTATCCTGAACCAAAATCCTTGCAAATACTCTGCGAGACTTGTCATCCAAATAAAATCGGAGGGTAGCGAAATAAAGTCTGCACTCTGGACATGCGGTTGAGGGAAAGGAAAAACAATTATTGAACAAAACTATGGCCCGTATAGTTCATTCAAGCTCCAGATAGTTCTAACATCAGAATTCTATATTCTTCATGACGACGCTGCCAAGCTCTGCCCAAAGCAGTCAGGCGTATTACATGCGAGAAGATTTTGTACCCTCAAAATAATCCATCTTTCACAATGAACAGATCCAATATGCACGAAATTTGGTGGAGATATGCATCTATGCGTATACTATGGTCGTTCTACACAAGTTTAGCTTATATCCATGGCTTCGCCAACAAGTTTTACGTTGTACTCTAGTCCGCAACGGCATTTGACAGGATCCGAAATCCCCTGCATGCAGGAAATGAAGTTCACATGTTAAAATTGCTAAGAAGAGTTACATGAAGCATGGCCATGAGTAAAGCAAACTGAAAAATTCCTAATTGTTTTTAGTCATGATGCGGCATCCAAACTGAACAGCACCAAAGTACCTTCATCCCATTAATTGTTTCATCAAGAGTCTGGAAGTACTCAACTTCCCCAGATTTATCATCTTGCAGTGCTTTGTATTCCTCCTCCAAGGACTTCATATCCATCTGCTGTAGTGCAGCCTGCAAGCACCAGATGACAATGCATGTGGGAAGAATTTAACATGATCAATGTTTAAACATGAGCAATGAAATTACAGGAAAGCCAGCAATTATGTTTTTCTCTTGCTCTAGAATCTGCTTGATCTGCAAAGTATATTCATGTCTGTTAGTTTCACTAGGTACATACAATAATAAAGAATCATAGGTCCTAATTGATATACTTTGCTGATTTCTAAAAGAAGTGCTGATCTCTGTGATTTGATGTCTTGTATCTTGAGCTGAGTTGACACCAGTTGAGTGTAGAGTTTCCCGTGCTTGTTCCGAGGATCACTTTCCTGTTTGATTGAAAACTGAAAAGCACATCACAATTTGCATAGTTGTGGGAATGGAGGAAGGGAGAGGTGTGAATACTAACAAACTTATCCAGGCTCCCTTCTGAGTTAAACATGACATGTTTCTCCCCTGCATGTAACACCACATCGAAGTTCAGTCGAAGTTACAAAATTCAATTTGATGATTTGACTAGCTACTCATCTGTGTTTTGCCTAATGTTGTATCCATACATGTGGAAAGGCAAGATTATGTAGATTTCAATAGTCCTCGGTAGGAGGGGGAAAGAAAAATTACTAGTTTAACAGCCACACAGTGTAAACAATAATAAAATATGTCACACTGGAAATGTACCCTATGCAACAATCTCCCCATATGTGGAAGCATGTCAACATGAATACAAAAAATGGCATTGAAAGACACTAACTATTTCCCCTGTTTTCGGAGAAACCAGTACCTTCAATGAAGTTTTGCTTTCTCTGAGATTTGGCAACCTGCATGCGTAAGTTCCAACACTTATTAAACATTGACTGCTTCATGTTACAAGCCATTAGAAAATAAGTTCCAACACTTATTAAACATTGACTGCTTCATGTTACAAGCCATTAGAAAATGGAAATGACTTGACAGATATCCATGTTATGTGTTGAAATTATTCTGTTTCAGGCAACTATGCAAGAGCTGGGTTAAGATGCACAAACAGATGCACTAGAAAATACTTCCACTTGTTAGCAGTTGACCCTAGGGTACCATTGAATTAGGAACTGCTCCATTACTGAAATTCTGGAACTCTCAGTGCAAGTGTGAACACATCACCAGGAACTTATCAGCCATGGTACACTGTTTTTCTCTCACAACAAATCAGCCGCAGCCGGCTTATCAGCCGAACAGCACATTAAGACACAACAGAATGGCTGAACTTTGTGGACAAAACACACTGGTACTTGGTACGTTTTCCTGCCATTCTTTGACGTGAACCTAAATTGGCCATTTCTGTGGTTTCACAAAGATCAGATAATTTTTGTACAGTTTTGTTAGAATTAAGGCTAGGAATCAATTTATGCAAGGCATCAATCATCATCAAGGATTGGCTGGGAAAAAGTGTCAGTCTAGGATCCAAATATGTAGAATTTATGTTGGCATCTGACTGTGCATGGTATGGTAATTCTGTTACATATTGTGACTCTATATGTCTAGAAGTGAGATACATGAAAAAAGTTGAGCACTGCAGGAAAATGACTAATTTACGACACTTTTTATAATGCTAAGTTCACTTGTTTGTATAAACAAATGATGAGATTCAATGCACTTCTTGATGGAAGTTTTATCAAGAATAAAATGCAGTTCCAAATCCAAATTTGACACCCCACATTCAAGATCTCATTAAACTGATAAACTAAGTTCAATTTGAACTTGGAGTTCACACAGGTAAAAACAAAGTCTACAAATAGTTTTAATACCATCATGATCTTCAGTTATCAATGTTCCCATGCTCACTGAGCTTAAGACTGCCCTCTTACTCTTACTACAATTCTCAAGATCTTATTATCCGAACATTAATGAAGTCAGCCAACTGTACAGCCTTGAGAAGAAGATTAATGGATGTCTTGGTCGTGGTAGTTTCCTCTCTAGCATTGGTGCGAATGTAATTTTATAACTGGATAAAGTGTGTGGCGTGGGTGTGTTTCAAGGGTTTCTTTACCCCTTTTTTCTCTTCTTAATATTAAAGATATGCAGCTCTCCTGCGTTTTCAAAAGAAAGAAAAAAAGCATAGAGCTCCTGCAGACAGGGGTGGCACCAAGCTGAACCTATAGTTGAAGCCTTAAGCCATCATTACTGCTGGTTCTCAGTTGTCACTACAGTGCTAATGTTTACACCGCCACACACCATCCCATGTTCCTCCTCTCCTCCCCATCACTGATTCCCTGAGCTTGTTAGCAGTATTATCTAATCTTAACAAATAATACAAACTTACCCATATGCTTTCTGATTTATATTTGTGTGCACCAAAAACTTCAACAATATAATAAGTGACTAGTCAATAATAGTTGAATTAGATTTGCACACAAAAACAATAATCATGAAAACAAAGCAAACTGATTTATTTACGTGAACAAGAGGCTTACATGTGGCTCCTTTCTAGTAATCTTATTCTTCATACTAAGCCATTCCTGTGAAATGAGCAATGTAGGATTGTCAGGCAATGGCATCTACAGTTGGGCCATCTTTCTCAAGAGACAAATAATATTGATCAAAAAGGTAATCATGAAAACAAACAATAAGATAAACCTGTTGCTCCTGTAGTTTGACAGTCAAGGTTTCTGTTGTCTTTGTGTAGAACAATCTGTCCAAGCAAAAACTTATAGTTACCGTATGTTACAACTTAGAACTTATGGTATGTTATTTTCGAGGGATATAGTTGCACCTTTTCTCACTGAGTTTCACAAAAGTACTCGCAGTTTCCTGATGGAGGAGCTCCAAGGTCTCAAGTCATGAAGGGTGGAAATGAAGTTAGACATTTGAATATACTCAACTTAATATTTAATGTGGTTTTGAAAGTCCCTTCAAGATATTAAAATGAAATAAGTTATACGGCAGAGTCATGGCGCAAATTTGTATTCACAAACTAGTGAAAATATAGGGAAGCTTAAGATAATATGACTTCAGTCTTGTAGGAAAATTTGTTCGGGGAGATTACCATTAAACATGCTTCTTTAAAGAACAACTTATGTCCCAAACAGTAACCTGTGTATACTGTAGAGTTTCCATTTTGCAATGATGAAAAAAGAACTCATTCTTTAAGACAAATAATAGTTTTAGAAAAAGGTAAATCTCACATAAGAAACCACTTATAAGATATGCATCTTGGTCATGAAAAACCAATAAGTAAATCCAGATTAGGTTACCATAAGCAGCATAGTCATAGCAATTACAAATATAAGTAACAGATGTCTATTGCCAAAAAGAAAAAAAAACTTAAAAATGTTTGAAGTCTTGATCAAAATTGATTACCATCAAGGAAGCTGATTCTAGTTCAGTTGGTTGAGGGTGTGAGTATACACGCAGCCACATATGTTCAAGTCCACGTCGAGGTGAGTTTCTGTGCCTATTTTCTTCCTAATATAATATACAAAGCTACCTATTTCCTACTAGATTCGTCTAGTTTTCTTTAGAAAATATTATTACCATCAGAAAACAGCTGGCAACATTTTTAATCCAAAGCACCCAAGAAGACCCCAGCAAGAACAGTTTTGTCATGAATTATTAGATTTTAGTATTTATTGTAGTCAGAGTTTTCTGCACGTGCGAGTGCCCCAGGATGAACGTCGTGCCAGCCTCACGTGCCTCACACAGCTCGTGCAGCTCCTCCAGCACGATCTCGCCCACGCCGGGGCTCCTGTGTGCCGCCATCGCGAGCCTCACCTGCTTCTTGATGACAGCCGGCGCCGGAGCCGCCGCGGTGAGCTCTATGCCGTCCATGTGATCAGAGCCAGATGACGCGTCGTCGTGGGAGTGGGAGTCATCCTAGCCCAAGCCCAGGTGGTGCCACAGCGTGTAGCTCCCGATGACCATCAGTGTGTTCTCGAGCTCGTAGTAGCTGCTGTCCCGCTGCTCGCCGCTGGCGGCGTCGCTGCAGCGGAACAGCGCGTCCAGCTTGATGAACGTGGCGAGGCTCTCGACGAGCTCCATCACAAAGGAGTCCACTTCCTGGTGCACGTCACGGTAGCCATAGTGCACGATGTAGCAGTAGGAGCGGTGGTCCAGCAGGCCGACGTGGCCGATGAGGTAGCGCTCGGCTCAGGCAGGCACAGCGGGACTTGGAAAGCGGCCTCTTGGCGCAGCGACGGGCTGGGGCAGGGCCAGCCTAGGTGGCACGTTCGACGCATGGACGACATGACAAGGCAAGGCACGACGTTGGCAAGCGATGTCATTCGCACAAACGAGGCGCGATTGGTGCGGCCGGCGGACGGGGGGGGTTCGCCGCCGGGCAACCGTGGAGCGCAGGGACAAGGTGGGTGCTGTTGACACCAACACCTAGTGTCAAGGTGAGCAGCACCTGCTCCCCTTCCCTCTCCCTCTCCCCTGAACCAAGGAAGAAGAAGAGCTGAGCTCTTCTTCAGCACACATACAACACTGCTCAGTTTCAGCTCCTGAAACTGCAGACTCAAAGAGATGGTGGCAAGAGCTACATTTTCCATTGCATTGCTTCCTAATTTATACAAGCAAGCTACCAACTACATAGTACATGATGGTATGGCTGAGTACAGCCCCCATCACCTTGGTACAGCCAAGACATGGCTGGTGTACCTCTACCTACTCCTAGAGCATGGTATACATCACCTTCTACCAACTATAGTACTAGGGATGACCTATTGTCATACAAGCTGCAGTGTTCAGGGCTGGACAGCAGAGCTGACCATGTTCCTGCCCTTGACTGCAATGGAGGATCAGCAGATTATGTCTAACAATCTTCCCCTAATCCTGCTGTCCTTTCTTGACCTCAACCATGCCAATCATCCCCCTCAGCTCCTGGAACCGAAGACGACCAAGTGACTTGGTGAGGATGTCAGCGAGTTGCCGTTTGGTGTCGACGAACTCGATGACGAGCTGCCCTCCATCGACGCAATCACGAAGAAAGTGAAACTTCACATCTATGTGCTTGCTTCTGTCGTGGAGAACTGGATTCTTTGCCAGCGCAATTGCTGGCTGGTTGTCCACCTTGAGTGCCGGCGGCTGGACCTGGGCTCCGGTGAGCTCTGCCAGCAGCCGCCGCAGCCAGACCACCTGGCATGCCGCCGTGGCTGCTGCGACATACTCCGCCTCACATGTCGACAGTGCCACCATCTTTTGCTTCAAGGATTGCCAGGCAATCGGCGACGATCCGAGGAAGACGAGGACACCCGAAGTACTCCGCCTCCCATCAACGTCGCCGGCCATGTCCGCATCGCTGAAGACCGTCAGCGCTGCATCTTCCGAGGCCTTGGGCGGTGCCTCGCTGAACACCGAGAGCTGGATGCTCCCGCGCTTGGGGAAGACAATGCCCAGTTCTGCCGTGCCCTGGACATAGCGGAGCAGCCGCTTGACTGCCGCCCAGTGGTCTTCCCTTGGATCCTCCATGAAACGGCTCACGTAACCCACCGCGAACGCGATGTCCGGCCGAGTGTGCGTGAGCCAGCGCAGCCCGCCGACGATGCTTCGGTAGAGCGTAGCGTCTACCTTCGCCGCCGAGCTTGCCCGCGAGAGCTTGATCCGCTCCTCCATGGGTGTGGCCACAGCCTTGCAGCCCGCCATGCCCGCCCGCTCCAACAGCTTCAGCGCGTAGGCGCGCTGCCCAAGCTTCACTGCATCCGCGCTCTGCTTCACCTCGATGCCGAGGTAGTACGACAGAGCTCCCAGGTCGCTCATGCGGAACTTGGCACCCATCTCCTCCTTGAAACGCGCAATGTCCTGCGCGCGCGCCCCGGTGACGATGAGATCGTCGACGTACACCCCGACGATGAGGTGCTCCTTCCCCCGTCGGCGGGTGTACAAGGCGTGCTCTGTGACGCACCGAGCGAACCCAAGCTCCGCCATGGTGGCGTCGAGCTTGGCGTTCCAGGCCCGCGGGGCTTGACGCAGGCCATAGAGCGCCTTGCGCAGCCGCAAGACCTTCCGCTCCACTCCCTTGACGACGAAACCCGGCAGCTGCTTGACGAAGACGGTCTCGGCCAGGTCCCCATTGAGGAATGCCGACTTGACGTCGAGATGGTGGACCGGCCAATCCTTAGCCGCCGCAAGCGCGAGCAAGAGCCTGACCGACTCCATGCGAGCGACCGGCGTGAACACCTCCTCAAAGTCCACTCCTTCACGCTAGACGAAACCGCGGGCGACGAGCCGCGCCTTGTGCTTCACCACGGCGCCACGCTCGTCCCGCTTCACCTTGAATACCCATTTGAGCCCGATCGGCCGGCATGCTGTCGGCGGATCGACCAGCTCCCAGGTGTGGTTGTCCTCGATCGCCTTCAATTCTTCAAGCATTGCCTTTCGCCACGCCGCATCGCGCTCCGCGACAGCAAACGTGGCTGGCTCTTCTGCGCTCATGAGAAGCAGAGTCTGGTCAGCGTCGTCGAGCATCCGCGCCGCCAGCCCTGGCACCGTCGCCTCGCCGACCACATTGTCCATCCGTCGGAATCTGACGTCCTCCCCTTCATGGAAAGCATCCACGAATTCTGAGACATCCGATGGTGGGGATGCGTACTCGATTGTGGCCTCTGCCGCCGGCGTTCCTAGTTCGGACGAAGCAGGGGATTGCTCCCCAGTTGGCCCAGGCGAGCTCAAATGGCCTGCCCCGCCTGGGCTGAGTGGCTCCACCTCTGCAGCCGCCGGCTGCTCTGCTTCCACCATCGTAGGCTCTGGCGCCTGCGCTTCCCCGGCCACCGGCGACTCCACCGCCTCACCATGGCCGCGGATCACCAAGTGCTCCACAGCAAACGTGTTGCAGAGTCTGCCACCGCCTTGGCCTTCCGCTGCTTCTGGCCCATCCCAGCTCCATGTCGCGGCCTCATCGAAGACCACGTCCCGGGACACCACCACCTTGCCGCCGACCGGATCGTACAGGCGATATGCCTTCGATCCGCCCTCATAGCCGAGGAACACCATGCGCGTGCTTCTGTCCTCCAGCTTGCCGAGGCCTGGCTTGGTGGCCTTCACGTGCCCGATGCAGCCGAAGGTGCGCAGGTACGAGACGTTGGGCTTGCGCCCGTGCCACGCCTCGTACGGCGTCATCCCCTTCAGCGCCTTCGTTGGCGATCGGTTGAGGATGAAGACGGCCGTCGTGACCGCCTCACCCCAGAACGCAGCCGGCATCCCCTTGGCCTTCATCATCGACCTAGCCATCCCGACGATGGTTTGGTTCCGGCGTTCCACCACGCCGTTTTGCTGTGGCGAGTAGGGCGCGGTGAGATGGCGCCCCACCCCCTCATCGGCGCAGTACTCGGCGAATTCCGTTGCCGTGAACTCGCCGCCACGATCCGTCCGCAACACCCGAAGTCGCTTCCCCGACTCTGCCTCTGCACGCTGCTTGAAGGTTTTGATGGCGTCCGCCGCGTCGCCCTTGCTGGTCAGCAGCTGCAGCCACATGTAGCGGCTGCAGTCGTCCACCAGCAGGAGGAAGTATTTCCTCCCGCCATGGGTTGCCGGTGTAATTGGCCCGCAGAGGTCCCCGTGGACCAGCTCGAGCTGCGTCGCCGCTCGGTGCTTCGCCGCCTTGGGAAAGGGCAGCCTCCTCTGCTTTCCGGCGAGGCAGCTGTCGCACAGCTCCCCTGCATGCTCGATGCGTGGCATGCCGGTCACCATCTTCCCCAACCGGCCCAGAGCTTCGAAGCTCAGGTGGCCAAAACGGCCATGCCAGAGCCAAGGTTCCTCTGCGTATGCCACCGCCGAGCACACCGGTTGCTCCACCTTCAAATCGAGAAGGTAGAGGCGATTACGGGACCTCGATACCTTGGCTAGGAGTCGGCCGTCCTGGTCCCTGATGCGCAGCACCCCATTGCGTATCAGCACCTCCGCACCGTGCTCATCGAGCTGTCCTAGGCTGACGATGCTCGATCGGAGCTCCGGGATGTAGTAGACGTCCCGTGAGAGCGTGGTGCTCACCGTTCTTGCACCGGAAGAGCACGGTACCGCGCCCTCGGATCTGCACCCGGGAGCCATCGCCGAACCTGACGCTCCCGGCGTGCTTCTCGTCCAGCTCGGAGAAGGCGGCGCGGCAGCCCGTCATGTGGTTGCTCGCCCCGGAGTCGAGGTACCACCTCGGCTCCGACTCGTCTCCGGCAGCTCCCAAATGGACCTGCGCACGCGGCTCATCAAGGTGAACGACCGGCGGCGCAGACCTCTGCTCCACCTCCGCCGCCACTGCTTTGCCGCTCTCCGCGCAGAACACCCCCATCAGGAGCGCATGCTCGCCGTCGCTGTCGTCCCGGGCAAGGTGCGCCTCCTCCTTCCTCTCCGGCTTCTTGTTTGGGCACTCCCGTGCCCAGTGCCCCACCTCACCGCACTTGCGGCAAGCATTGGGGTCGGGGAACTTCTTTTTCCCCCTCTTCTTCTCCGCCGGTGCCTTGCCACGCTGCTTTCTGCCGTTGCCGCCGCCACGGTCACCGCCACCGCGACTGGAGCCTTCCCCGGTCTTGCGCTTCTCCTTCATCCGCGCCGACCACTCCTCCTCTGTCAACAGCAGCTTGGGCTTCTCCTTCTCCGGCAGCGCGCGATCCTCCACCGCGCGGAGCCGCCCGGTGACGTCCTCGAGCGACAATGTGGACAAGTCCAGCATTGTCTCGATGGACAGGGCAAGCTGCGCGTATTTGGCCGGCACGACGCGCAGCAGCTTGGCCACGACGTCCTCGTCGTCGACCGGCTTGCCATAGGTGGCCAGCTGACTCGCGATCGACTGCAGCCGAAGCGCGAAATCCTCCACGGCCTCTCCGGGCTTGAAACGAAGGTCGTCGAACTCGCGGCGCAGCTGCTGCGCCTTCGCCTTCTTGGCTCGGTCCGAGCCGAGGCGGAAGGACGCAAGCATGTCCCACGCCTCCTTCGCCGTGTTCTTCGACCCGATGGCCTCATGGAACTCGGACGGCGTGGACGCCATGAGCGCCTCCATGACGCCCACCTCCGCATCCTCACCGGCATTGCCGGTCTCCACCGCCGCCCACCACCGCCGCGCGCGCAGCTTCCACTTCATGTGGACAGCCCACTCGCCGTAGTTGGTGCGGGTGAGCATCGGCCAGGTGTTGGACCCGCCGACCTCCCTCACCGTGCGCACCTCCACGGCGGGCTGGGATGCCGAGGCCAGCTGCCTCTCCATGGCCGCTGCTGCAGCCGCCGCCGCAGCCGCCTCTGCACCACCCCCTGCGCCACCTGCAGTCGTGTCCATTGCCGGCGACACCTCCGAGCGACTTGTACGGCTCCGATACCACGTGTTGACACTAACACCTAGTGTCAAGGTGAGCAGCACCTGCTCCCCTTCCCTCTCCCTCTCCCCTGAACCAAGGAAGAAGAAGAGCTGAGCTCTTCTTCAGCACACACACAACACTGCTCAGTTTCAGCTCCTGAAACTGCAGACTCAAAGAGATGGTGGCAAGAGCTACATTTTCCATTGCATTGCTTCCTAATTTATACAAGCAAGCTACCAACTACATAGTACATGATGGTATGGCTGAGTACAGCCCCCATCACCTTGGTACAGCCAAGACATGGCTGGTGTACCTCTACCTACTCCTAGAGCATGGTATACATCACCTTCTACCAACTATAGTACTAGGGATGACCTATTGCCATACAAGCTGCAGTGTTCAGGGCTGGACAGCAGAGCTGACCATGTTCCTGCCCTTGACTGCAATGGAGGATCAGCAGATTATGTCTAACAGGTGCCAGCGTGGGCTGCCAAGTCAGCAATTGGGTCTAGCCAAGGCCATTTGGACCAAGTTTCTAGAGGTTGATGTGCATTTTAGGCTGCCAGGGACATAGATGACACGCGCTACCAAGTTCGAGGGCTGCCTTTACTCCAACTATAAAGTCAACAGAACATGAAAAGGATGATTATCATATCCTGTTTGGATTTGACGATTTACAAAGGAAATTTGTAGGAGCCACAAAACAGAGGAAAGGACCTCTAAGTGAGCGTATGGAACACAGGAAGAGCCAATTACTTTCCTTGGAATACTGTAGCTAGATGCTCATTTCACAGAAAACCAAAAATCCACTCCAATCTCTGGGTTTTTTCCTTTGCAGATACCTGAACAGAATGTATGTAGAAGTGTAGAAGAGAGATATTTCTTTACCTTTGCAGATGCCTCCTGAACAGAATGTATATAGAAGAGAGAGAACGAGGAGGCGCACCAATAGTTGATCTATCGCCTTCATTGATGCCCCATGGTGATCTCATCCCTACCACTGTCCTAGTAACCGCTAAGACCTAGCGTCCATGTTGGACTACTACCCCTGTCCCCAGCACAGGCAACCACTGGTTGCTTTACTTCTTCTCATCACCAGATCAAATCAGTGAGGATGGAGGTTGTTAAGTGCTTAATTGTTGCAGTAAAATGGAGAGAATCAGAACAAAGAACTGAGAGGAGTGCTCTACATTGCAGTGGGGAAAGAGCATATGCCTTTTACTGTGTACTGAGTAGATAAGCACCATTGGTAGAAAAAATATTTAAAGAAAATAGGCCTTCTATGTTAGTACTCCACGTTCTTGAGACTGATTTAGTAATATATATTTCCAGCTTTCTTTCAACATAATACTCCACTCCCTGTATTTTGATTCCTGCATTCCAAACACTTTGTCCTTCAACTTCCCTCCCTTTTTCCACTTCTATTTTTCCCACCTTCATTCCTTTCCTATTCCTAGGTTTACTTCAATTCCTGTGTTTTCCATTCCTACGTTCCAAACAAGACCTTAACTCAGAATGAAATCCCCTCAGAAAAATTAACCTGGATAAATAATCAGTTATCGCTACAGGTCTCAGCAACATTTAATTGTTCAAGTGTCTGGTTTCCAACTTTTTTGGCCTAAGAATCAACTGCTACATTTCCTTTCCTCCACCAAATCCTCACAATTTCCCACTAAATAGTAAATAAGCTTACATAACATTTCCACCATTCATCAGTTTTACTAAATACACTAAGCAATGTTCTAAGGAAATGGAACTTGGCGAATACTAGAAACAATAATTTCCAGCCCTCACCTGCTTCAGTGTGGTGCACTCGATCTCCAGCGTTGCGATCCGTCCCTGCTTCTCGGCCATCTGCATGCCTATCTTAGCCCTCGCTGTGCCCAGCTGCTCGGCCTCCTCGCTCACCTGCTTTGCTTGCGCCCTCACTGAAAAAAAAAAAAAACCACCAGGCAGTCGAGACAAAGTTAGCGTACGTTGCGAGCACGGGAAACCAACACTTGTCCGTACCTAGCGCGATGTCGGCGTCGTGGGCGTCGATGGCTGTACGCTGCTGCTGCTCCTCCACAGACCGCTTCGCGGCGTCGTCCTCCAGGTCTGCATCACATCACGCAACGACCCCAATGGTGGCGGAACGATATCAGGCCATAGGTGAGCGAGGGAATAGGGAATTTGGGTTGCGATCGCGAGATGCACGCACCGTTCATGTAGGAGCGGAGGGACTTCATGCTCTCCAGGTACTCCTCCATGTCTTACCGGATGGAGCGGCGGCGGCGGCGTCAAGGTTGGTGGAGAAGAAGATGCAGCTAGTTCCTGAATTACGAGCGAGAGGGAGAGCAGGCTGGTGAGGGCCTTGATGAAGGTGGTCAGGGACGGCGCGGCGGGCCGGTTCGTCGAGACAGTCACAGATCAGAGAGGGAAGGGGCGCGCGGGCTTCCGCGTGGTCTACTGGACCTGCGGATAGGGGAGGCCGGGCCGATCTGGGCTTGGGCTGGTGCGCAGTGAGGGGAGTGGGCTTCGGAAAGGGCAAAAAGAGGAGACGGGCGAGTGGGAGAGAAAGGGGCGGGGCCGCTCGGGCCAGAAGTGAGAGAGGGGGAGTTTTCCAAAAGAAAAAGTTCATATTACCTCTTTCAACTTTTACGAAAGTATGTTTTTCCTCCCTGAACTCTAAAACTAAGTAAACCACCTCCTCAAACTTTTAAAACCATCGTTTTACCTCCCTGACCGTTTATAAGTGGTTTTCAAAGCCAGTTTTGTCTTTTTTCCTTTTTATTTATTTTGGCTGAATCTTTGGAAAATAATAGTAAATCACAGAAAAATCATAAAATATAAAATCCAATTTTGTTGGACTCCACGTGAGTAGAACTACACAGTGAATATATAATATGATATGCTTTAGTACAAATTTTTTGATATAGCTTTAGATCTATGATTTTCTATAATTAATTCATAACTATAGTTTCTATGGTCTAATTGTGGTGAAATTTTTATGGTGGACTAATTATTGTATGCTTGACCTGTATTAAAAATTTCATACTCATTGGATCATGTATAACTTAATTATAGATTTATTAAGGTGTATACTTGTTAAAAAGCATTTATAAATCTATACTGAGTTATACATGATCCAATGAGTATTAATTTTTTTACTACAGTTCAAGCATAAAATAATTAGCCCACTATAAAAATTTCACCACAATTAGACTATATAAACTGCAGTTATGGATTAATTACAGAAAAGCATAGATCTAAAGTTACAGCAAAAAATTCATACTAAGCATACCATATTATATGTTTACTGTATAGATCTACTCAAGTAGAGTCTAACAAAATTAGATTTTCTATTTTATGATTTTATGTGATTTACTATGATTTTTCAAAGATTTAGCCGAAATAAATAAAAAGAAAAAGACAAAATCGCCGTTAAAAACTGCTTATAACTGCGCAAGGAGATATAACGAACGGTTTTAAAAGTTCAGAGAGGTAGTTTACCTGATTTTAGAGTTTAGGGAGGAAAAATAGACTTTCGCAAAAAGTTGGGAGATAATGTGGACTTTTTCCTTTCCCAAATAGAAAACCTTTTTTTATTTCAAAGTCATCACAAAGCAAATCCTTTTGAGTAGTTTTCAAACTTAAATACTTCAAGATTTTGAAACAAATCGAACACTTAAACTTTTGAAATTTGGTTGAAAACAACTATTTCTCAACTTATTTTTAAAGCTAGTTTAAACTAAATTATTTTCAAGCTTTTAAATCACATTTTTAGAATACTTTTTCTTTAAGGAAAACTTTTGAAAACAAAAAATAAACTCATTTTTGAATACTTATTTTTGAAATGAAATTTTGAAAACTTAAATGAGAGAAAACCTAGTCAACACTTAAATGAATTTTATAAATTCTTTTTCACTCAAATAAAAATATAAATTCAGCATGACTGCAACACCACTAACAAAATTAACTAGAAAGCTTTTACAAAACCATTTTTTATTTACATAATTTCTCACACGAACTAAAGATAAGAAAATTTTAGAAAACTCATAAATTACTTATTTAATTTTATGTTTTCCATTTACAACCTAAAATAGGAATTTTTATAGTGTGACAGCCTCCCTCATTGACGCCCGCGCACTATCATCCGTCTCCACAATCCTCGGTTCTCACGCCCCATGACGCGGCCACAATCCTTCACATGTTCCTCCGCTCCCCCTCCGGCTCCTTTGCTGCCCTCCACCGCAGACGGCCTCCCTGCTGAAAGTCCAAGTTTGATTTTGGTAATTAATGACACCAAGTTGCTAATGCATGTGTTAAGTGTTTTAAGTTAGGCATAAGCAACACATGTGATAAAGGTGTATGTGGCAAGGAGTGGTGGCCACAAGATCACAAAGAGATAGTGCATGGACATGAAATGATGATCATGGTGGAGATGCACATAAAATGAAGGACATGATGATCAACTGAAAAAGAAGGATTTAAGAGCGCAAGGCAAAGGTATAACCATAGAGTTTTCCTTTTACCGGTCTAAGATGAGTAGAGAAGTGATTGACCGGGTTTAGGATACATAGCCGACTATCAAGAGGGGCAATCACGGTTAGCTCAGAAATCAAGTGTCACTAGATCATTGTCTTGAGCATATGCATTAGGATCTAGTAAAGAGCTAACATAACGTCTTGAAAAATGACTATGAAAATGCTAACACACATGCACATAGTGATTTACACATGGTGGTGTTAGCACATTTACGAAGGTGATGGTGTTTGAACGGTAGAGAGGGGTTTGGGTTCCTTTCTCCCTTTCGCCGAGCTTGCGAGGCGGGATTCGGCGCTTTTTGAGGAAGTGAAATGCCTATTTTCTAGTGCGCCGGAAGTCGAAAAAGAAACAGAGGCGAACGGAGGTCACAGAGGTGACTGGACGCTGGACCAGACGCGGTCTCTATATGACCAGACGCGTCCGATCAACGTTCAGCGTCTGCGTGTGTTTCAGTGTGATGATCGGACACGCAGCGCGTCCGGTCGTCCAGGGAGCTTACTGGACTCTAACCGAACGCTGGCACTGTGGCGTCCGGTCAGTTCTACAGCGTGTCCAGTCGCTGTTTCGTTGTGCACTACTCAGACTTGACCAGCGCGTCCGATCAGTTACGGGACCAGCGCGTCCGGTCGCACCCAGCGCATCCGGTCTACGCCACCAGCGCGTCCGGTCGGTACTTCGCAACTTAGCCGTTGCGCGCCCGGCGCGTCTGGTTAATTTGACCAGCGTGTCCGGTCAGCGCGACTTTGGCTGTTTAAGTTCCTAACGGCTAGCTGCGTACCCCTTCGCTATAAATAGAAGATGTCTGGGGTTTGAGGGTATCTCTTGCACATTTTGAGACCTAGAGACATACTTTGAGCTAGAGAACAACCCCTCCACTCATCTCTTTGCATAGTTGCACATCTTGAGTGAGATTGAATGAGATTCAAGTGCATTGCTTGAGAGTTGCATTCTAGATGCACTTGATCTTTGAGTTGCTGTGGATTTCTTATTACTCTTCCGTGTTTCCCGACACGGTAGACGGCTTAGAGCAGCGGAGGTGATTGAGCTCACAATTGGAGATTGTTAGAGCCCTCACCAAGTGTTTTAAGGGGTTCTTGATCCTTCCCCACGGGAGTTCACAAATTAGATACTCTAGTGGAGCTCGTGGTTTGGAGGATCTCCATCTTGTGTGCGGTTGTGCGGCGCCCGCCGAGGACTCGACTCTTGATAGTCGATTAGCTCGCAAACCGACAAGTGGGTGTATCGCCACAACGAGGAGTAGCTTGCCGGGAAGCAAGTGAACTTCGAGATAAATTCTTGTGTCATTCTCTTCCCGAGGATTTCTCTTGTGTGATTGATTGATTGGTACTTCCCATCTCTACACAGCAGTATAATCACTCGAAGCTCTTCTCTCGTATTATTTCTTGTTTCTAGCTTGTAGTTGTTGTTGTGTTTAGTGAATAGCCTTTGTACTAGACTTGTGTAGGTGGCTTGCTTAATTAGTTAGAGCTAGTGCTTTTGCTTCGCCACCTTTCGTACTAACTTGTGGTTAAGTAATTCTTGTAGAAGTTTTAATTAGGCTATTCACCCCCCCTCTAGCCATTTAGACCTTACAACTGCCCCTTTCTTGCGGACGTCGCCGTCATGAGCCTTTACCTGCCTACGCGCTACGTCTACTCTCATGTTGTCCCATGTGCGTTTTCGATAGTATAACGTGTACTTAAGTGTGTTACCGAGTGTTGTAGTACCTAGTAAACTTGTATTTCCATGATGTATGAACTTGGTATCAACTGTTATTTGATAATGTGATGACATGAGCTTCAGGAACTATCACATTTAATTCGTATATGTGGATTTCCCTTCATAAAAATCGGGATCGTTACATAGGCCTGCCTATCTCCTCGGCGGCGCCCCACTCCTCTCTCACGGCTTCCCCGTCTCAGCGTCTCCACACCTTGACTAGCCCTCGGGCTGGCCCGGCCTACTGGTGTTAGGTCGGCCCAAACCTTGTCGTGGTGCGCGGAGGTAGAGCAGCCTGTCTGCCTCCTCAGCGGTACCCCACTCCTCCCTCACGGCTTCCCCGTCTCGGCGTCTCCACACCTCGACTGGTCAAGCTAGGCTGGCCTGATCCGTGCTTGGGCCGAAGGCTATGCCCGTGGCCCTAAGAGGCATGACATGACGTGCCGGCATAGCCCCATCGGGGCGTCCCACATGGACCCGTGCCGTGTTGGGCCGGCCCGGCCCCTTGCACATCTATACTCGGGATTCGGAAGAATACCGCGGTACCGCCCGGCACGTTGTCCTTGGAGGCTTTTACATGAATGCCATTATAAAAGTTGGTAATTACACATGAGCCATTAAAAAAGTTGAGTTCTCCCAAGTGCCACTGCTCTGAACTTTTTTACCCTCCATGCCACTTCCGTCAGATTTGGCTCTGACGTTGTCAAACTGCGGGTGTGAAAAGTCGAAAATACCCTCAGGTATAAATATGCAATTAATTTTTTTGAGCATCTTAACGATCTCAAATGAAAAAACTCAAAACTAGAAAGTTGTAGATCTCGTCGAGATCTATAATATTTATATAAAAATTATTTTCATTTGATTCCATATAAAAAATATGATTTGATATTTTTAATATGTCTTAGAAAAATCACATTTTTTATACGAAATAAAATGAAAATAATTTTTATATAAATATTGTAGATCTTGATTAAATCTACAACTTTCTAGTTTTGAGTTTTTTCATTTGAGATCGTTAAGATGCTCAAAAAAATTAATTGCATATTTACATCCGAGAGTATTTTTGACTTTTCACACCCGCAGTTTGACACCGTCGGAGCCAAATCTGATGGAAGTGGCGTGAAGGGCAAAAAAAGAAATTAGAGCGGCCTGAGAGAACTCAACTTTGTTTAATGGTTCATATGTAATTATCAACTTTTATAATGATATCCACGTAAAAGCTTCTTGTCCTTGACCATCCCCGGCACGCGGTCCAGCGGCATTCTGGTTCCCCGGAGCCAGCGGCAAGGCACCTCTACGGCGACTGGCGTCAAGAAAGGGGAACGGACGCCTCGACCCAACGAGCCCCACCAACCCTCCTCTCTTCCCCTCCCCGTCCTTCTCCCCACGCCGCGGCGCGATGATACAGCTCCTCTTCACGCTGCTAGCGGCGGAGGGCGCCGTGGCGGCGACACTACTCTTCAAGACGCCGCTGCGGAGGCTGGCCGTGCTCGCGCTCGACCGCCTCAAGCAGGGCCGCGGGCCCGTCATGGTGCGCACCATCGCGGCCACCGTTCTTGTCGTGCTCGCATCCAGCCTCCACAGCATGGCCAAGATCCGCGGCCACGCCGAGGGGGAGCTCGACGGCGCCGGGGTCGTGGGGCTCACTCCCACCGACCAGGTCCTTCTTGCGCGACACCTCCTCGAGGCCTCGCTCATGGGTACGCACGCGAGCGTCTCTGGGATCTTGGTTGAATTCATTCACCCTCCTTTCTCTCTCTAATCAATTTGTTCGATCGTCCTGATGCCGTGTGCCGGTGGTTGTGAACTTAAAATGTCAGAGAGTCCATGTGTAAGGAGGGAAATTTCAGAATTTGACACCAATTTCGCGTGCCTCACCTATTAAGAGACTTAATTCGCACGCCTTTCATTAAATTATTTGTCACCAGGCACAGGAACTCTTTCAGTTTAGGGGACTTTCTTATTTATATGTCTATTTTATTTTTCTTTTTTTTTTAATTCTTTCTTATTTACTACCCCATCTAATTGGATATCTTTGCCCGTAATCTTCTACCTCCATCCATGCATAAAAAAGAATCGCCCTGGGGAATTCGCGAATTCGCCGATTGCTTGCTGCCAAAGAATTGCCCCGGGGAATTCGCCGATTGCTTGCTGCCGGAATTCATGTTCACTGTGAAGGCATGCAAATTGAGTCCCTTATTCAGTGAGGCACGTGTACTTAGTGTCAAATCAAATTCTGAAATTTATGAGGATTAGGAGAACGGACAAACATATCCCTCTGTTATTAATGTACAAAGGAGTGCGGAACTCAAATCTGATTCATGGGTGTCATGGTGACGCGAGAATTAGTTTCTACTAGGTACCAGGATGATGGGTTTAGTACCTTAGTTTGCACTCTGTGATAGTGAGTTGAGCTCAGGTTAAAGCCTCTTCTATTTAATTTCGTCCCCTGTCTGATGAGGAGTTTGTTCCATGAACTTTTATGATTCAGTTTTATAGGAATTTGAATTTTAATCCAAACAGTCCATATTATGAAAACACATGTCTCGTCATCAGCTTATAATCCGTCTTATTCAGCTTGTTTTTTCAGCCGGAACAGTATTTTTCTCTCACAAAAAATCAGCCAACAGTGTTTTTCAGCCGGCTTATAATTCCAGCCGAACGGCTCCCTAGGTCTGTCACATTTACTGTGCTGTGTGAACTAATAACTGACCTCAGAGTTGATACCTGGTTGGCTCCAGTAACTTATAGGACTTGGTTCCACTTCAACTAACTATAGGATTTCAGTTTGGAACCTCCTACCCAAACAGGTCCTTGGGATGAAAAATATGTATCACAGCATCTCGAGGCACCAATGAACTGAGGCTGTCTCATTTATCAGCAACGTTTTCATTCATGAAATACTATGCTCTATATAACTTTAATGCTATGTTATCTTGTTCTGTATCTTAGTGTGCTTTCATAACATAAATCATTTTGTTCTAGAGACCTCTGTATCATGCAAAGTCAAACATTGCAGAAATTAAAATTCTGAAGAGTTTCACATAGAGTATATTAAAAAAAAATGGTTTCATAAATAATGGAATAAAATTTGGGTTTGCCCAGTTGCCTTTCACATAAGGTGTCAATAATCATTTCTTATTCCAGTATGGGTGTATAAACAATTGACAGAAGCATTATTTGGCATGGAAAGTTTTTGATGGCACAGTACCCTTTTTCTGCCATCGAATTCAATATTGAGCGTGTGGCAGATCGTTTGAACATGTCAAGAAATACAAAAATAAGTAACCTTCTTCCTGTTGTGCCCTTATGTTCTCCTAACTGCACTCTGTATCTTCAGTTGTGGCTTAATTATAGAGATACAAATGATCTTACGGATGTTCATAGAGACCTCATCTTTGGTTAGAGCAGAAAATGGACAAAAATTCTCTCAGAATATGGTTGCGTTGATTATTTGTTTATGAATCCTAAATGGTGTCTTCTTCCCACATCCATTTCTTATTTGGTGATGCAGATCATTTGTGTTCTTAATTCTATAGTTGTTTGTTGTTCAGTTGAGATTGATCCTGATTCCTGAGTATGTGTAAACATAGCTTCTTTGTTTGACATCCAAAGACTAAGGGTCCTAGTATGGTTGGATCCCAAGCCCTACAAAAATTGTAGAAGAGACTGTGGAGGTTCAAAATTATTTTACATATCATTATGGCATTATTTCTTACAACTGTTTGTGTGCTAACTATAGAACTAATGAGTTTGGAAAGTTTTTGGGTTACCTTTCCTTGATATTTCCCTCATATGTAGTTTTTTATCATCTTTAGGTTTGTTGATTTTTTTTTTCATATTTCACTCAGTAGCCATTTAGAGATTAAGTTGGTATGTGCTCTCATATCGCGAACGGGCCTCTAGTTGAGTTGGTTAGGTGGCTCTAGTAGCACTTCTGTTCGACTCCCTATGGCAGCAAATTTCAGGCTGAGGTTAAAAAAAAATCCCATGCCAAAGCACAGGTTTAAGCACCGACCTAGGTCGTTGGTCGCACTCACAAGGGTTATGGTGTCACTATGTAAGGGTGGGCCAGGGGTTCGGGGGGTTTTTCGACCTGCATGAGAAGGTCTTCCCTATCACACAATGCTCGGGGGTTGTCTTACCACTGCAAGACTAGTTTTTTTTGTGCTCTCATATATGCTAACTTATTTAACACTGTAAAGACAGAAGTAGCATGGTCAAGTTAAAAAACCAAGGTAAAGGTATCTTCCATGAATCAGTCAAATAAAGACTTTATTCAATCTATGTACTTCCTCATGTACTTAATGCTTTGCTCCTAGAAAATTTGCAAGTTTGTCTTGTGATTTTCTCGCTTTCTTGATCATTTAGATCGCCTAGTTTGTCTAATTCAGATTAAAGTTTTGGGATACGTACTGCCTTTCAATTTGTCACAATGAAAAAAAATCACAGCAAAGTATTTGATGTTCTATTACACCATTTGTGCAGTTTCGCAAGCAATTTTTATTCACAACATTGCATTCTTTCAGGATACTCCTTATTCCTTGCTTTAGTCATTGATCGGCTTCACAACTATGTCAAAGAAATTCGAAGGCTCAAGAAGAAATTGGAAGCTGTGTCAAAAGAGAATAAGACAATGCTAGATGAAGCAACACATGGAAAGCCAGAAGAGAGCAAGCCTGACCAGAAAGACATTTTCGATGCCAAGGATAATTAAGTATGACACGCGCTCAAGGTAAATCTACTCTTGCCCATGTCATATATAAATGTAATTGTGATGACAGGTGAACTTACTCGTTTGATTCTGCATCCACAGAGACTCCTGCCATCACTGCTTATATCTGAATAGGATGCGGGTCACTGATAATCTCCCATTTGAGAATTAGCATTTGTACATGAATGCTCGGTTACAACGTGCTGAATCTCCCTAGCGCTGGGTGATGCCCATCTGTAAATACATGATGCTACTGCTTTAAACTAAATGTTAGTCGTGTCCTCGTGTGGCCAAATTTCATAATGTTACCATGTCGGTATTGTTCTCAGTATTCAATGTAACGCCGGTACTGTGAGGACTAAAGACTGAAGATTGTGTTTCTGCGTGAGCAATGCATTTCTGTGTAACACATGGGCCTCTATCGGCCGGGTCTTGCAATGTGAAGTGCCACCCTGACCAAGCCCCTGGCACCTGTGTTTGTTTTATATAAGGATCCGAGCTCGTATTCATTAAGAGGAAGTATGTTCAATATAAAAGAGGAAGTCTAGCATAAAGTCATGTCACCATGGTACAAAATAAGAGGCCAGGTCAGCCAGAGCACAAATTAGGTTTATTGAAACTTGGGTTCTCGCATGAGAGAATTCGGGGCATTGAACTTTCGAGAAACTAACCTGCAGTCTATAGAGTCTACCCAACTGCCTCGCTCCCGCACAGGCAGTCTAGGTGATGCCTAGTTACCTCTCCCCTCCACTTCATTGCCGTCATCTCTTTCCCTCCTCTCCCCTTTGCCTTGCCATGTTAGAGGAGCGCAGTTGGATCTGTGGGGAGGTGGTGTTCGGCCATGGCAACGCCGTGGCGGGCGTGGCCATGTCCTGCCACTTGTTGGTCTCACCTGTTCAACCTGAGTAGTGGCTGCGGGAATCCCAGCGATCTTGCCTCCCTCACACCAAAATGGCCGTCGTCATTGGTCCTCACCTTCATGCCTCATCGACACCTCAAGGCTCAAGCCAACCACTGCTCCGTCCGTTGGCCTTAAGCCTAGAGTCTCCTTCGGGCTAACGAGTTTGCCATTTCTGTAGTGGTGCCGACTGGATGTGGATGCCAAGATGTGCGCGAGCTCGCGGGTACTAGTCCCACCTTTAGCATTGCTTGGTATGTTTTGCTTCTATGCTGCAATGCTATGGCTAATGGTTGTGGTCCTCTTAAGTCTTAACTAGGGATAATGATGGGCCAGGGTTGCTGCTAAGCATATTACTATAGACTTCAAGTAATGCATATATTCCTAAGAAAGCTTCTGCAACTGCTCAGCCATTGATTCACATTTCTTCTACAATCGATTTTAGAGCTCCATCGGGCGGAGCCAGCGGTGGGGTGGGGTGGGCTCAAGCCTACCGCCGTGATTCCCACAGAGCCCCCCAAGCCCCCCCTATAAATTTGAGGAGAAAGAAGAAGGAAAGGAGGGGCGGGAGGAAGAGGAAGAGGAAGCAGCCCCCCCATCAATCCTGCCTCCGCCGCTACAACTGCAATTTTTTTTTCAATAGATTGTTTTGCTTTTATGGTCCAATGTTATGGCAATATTCTGGTCCTCTTAAGTCTTAACTGGGGATAATGATGGTCCAGTGGTGGTGTTAAGGATATTGCTATGAACTAAACAACTTTGTTAGAAATCAAGTTTGGAAACTTGTTGAGAGGCTAAAGAACTACAATGTGATTGGTGTTAAGTGTGTCTTTAGAAACAAGCAAGACCAAGATGACATGGTTGTGAGGAACAAAGCAAGATTAGTAGCACAAGAATACACTCAAGTTGAGAGTCTTGACTTTGGAGAGACATATGCACCCGTTGCAAGATTAGAGGCTATTAGAATCTTATTAGCATATGCTTGTGCACATAACATCAAGCTCTATCAAATGGATGTCAAAAGTGTATTTCTCAATGGCTACATCAATGAAGAAGTTTATGCCGAGCAACCTCTCGGTTTTGAAGATGACAAGAAGCCCGATCGTGTTTTCAAGCTAAAGAAGGCATTGTATGGTTTGAAGCAAGCACCTAAGCATGGTATGAGAGACTGAGGGACTTTCTTCTCTCTAAATGGTTCAAGATGGGAAAGGTTGACACCACTCTCTTCACCAAGAAGATAGGCATTGATTTATTTGTGTTGCAAATCTATGTTGATGACATTATCTTTGGATCAACTAACCAAGACTTTTGTGAAGAGTTTGGAAATATGATGGCTAATGAGTTTGAGATGTCTATGATTGGAGAGCTTAGTTACTTCCTTGGACTTCAAATCAAGCAAATAAAGAATGACACTTTTGTAAGTCAAGGCAAGTACATCAAGAACATGATCAAGAAGTTTGGATTGCAAGATGCTAAGCCAATGAGTACACTAATGGGCACTAATGATCAATTGGGTATTGATGATAGTGGAAACATGGTAGATCAAAAGCAATACCGGTCTATGATTGGAAGTTTGCTCTATGTCACCGCTTCTAGGTCGAATGTGATGTTTAGTGTGTGCAAGTGTGCAAGATATCAAGCTTCACCTAGAGAAAGTCACTTAAAAGCAACCAAGAGAATAATGAGATATCTTAAGGGCACTCATGATATTGGACTATGGTATCCCAATGGATCTAATTTTGAGTTGATTGGATATTCGGACTCTGACTATGGTGGATGCAAGATTGATAGAATGAGCACAAGTGACACTTGTCAATTGCTTGGAAGGTCTCTTGTTTCATGGTCATCAAAGAAACAAAATAGTATTGCACTATCTACCACCGAGGCCGAATACATTAGTGCCGGTAGTTGTTGTGCACAATTGCTTTGGATGAAGGCAACTTTGAATGACTTTAGAATCAAATTCAAGAATGTGCCATTGTTTTGTGACAATGAAAGTGCTATCAAGATGACACAAAATCCGGTTCAACATTCAAGAACCAAGCACATTGACATAAGGCACCACTTCATAAGAGACCATCAACAAAAGGGTGATATTAGCATTGAAAGCATTGGCACCAAAGATCAATTAGCTGACATATTCACAAAGCCACTTGATGAGAAAAGATTTTACAAGTTGAAGAATGAATTGAACATACTTGACTTCTCCAACTTGAAATGAGTGCACCCCCACATTCTTATATGACATGCCTCTCTTCCAACATAGCAAGGTAAAGTTGTTTGCCATATCATTCATACTTTGCTAAGGACATGGTTAGAACATATAGACATATTTGCATGACAATTAGGCTCATTCATGAAAATCAAATGATTTTGATGTATGTGTGGTACCACTATTGCTTCTATGTTTGTTTAATCTAGTGGTAGCATATGACATGTTTGTGGGCTTGCAAACCTAGTGTTGAATCTAGAAAATAAGCTCATGATGTGTAATTCAACATGGTCAAGATAACCCTTATACTTTATGAGGTGTGAAGAAGCTTATCCTTGGATCAAACCAAATTACATATTCTAGGCAAGTGATCTAGATTGAACCATAATTTGGACTCCCTCATATTGATTGACTTATCTCTCACTAAAATTAGCACCTTTTTGGTGATTGTTGACAAAGGGGGAGAGAAAAGTCACAAAGATAGAAAAGTCACAAGATAAAAAAATTAAGTTGCAAAGGGGGAGAAAGATATAGTAAGGGGGAGAGAATGTCATTGGAAAGGGATCTATTAAAATTGAGCACACAAGTAGGGGGAGCAAGCTCATGAATTATTTGTTGCATTTGTATATGCATTAACATGATGAATTGTTGCATTGCAAAGCTTAAATTCATATTCATGATTGAATGGTGATTGCTAGAAATAGAACTTGAATGATGATTTGTTAAGAGTAGCTTTACAAGTGGTATCTAGACACCTTTTGCTTATAATGTTGATCTCACGGGATACTTTAGTGTTTGTGATCTTTACAAGTGATGTATTACAAGTGGTGTCTAGCTATATCGATGCTAATGATGGTATATAAAGGCAACTCCGATTGGTATCACGCTTCAAAGGTCCATTCTATATACCTTAGCATCAATTTGATAGTAGTAACTCTCCCAAAATTCAAATCCATACATATGTGCACAATTGAACCAAACTCATGGAAGCACATATGTAGGGGGAGCTAATACTATTGAAATTGAAAATTGATTTCATTTCATATCTTTGTGATGGTTGTCATCAATTACCAAAAAGGGGGAGATTGAAAGCCCAAGTTTGGTTTTGGTAATTAATAACACCAAGTTGCTAATGCCATGTGTTAAGTGTTTTGAGTTAGGCATAAGCAACACATGTGACGAAGGTGTATGTGGCAAGGAGTGGTGGCCACAAGATCACAAAGAGATGGTGCATGGACATGAAATGATGATCATGGTGGAGATGCACATAATATGATGGACATGATGATCAAGTGGAAGAGAAGCAACTAAGAGCGTAAGACAAAGGTATAACCATAGGGTTTTCGTTTTGCCGGTCTAAGATGAGTAGAGAAGTGATTGATCGGGTTTAGGATACATAGCCGACTATCAAGAGGGGCAATCACGGTTAGCTCGGGAATCAAGTGCCACTAGATCAATGTCTTGAGCATATGCATTAGGATCTAGTAGAGAGCTAACATAACGTCTTGAAAAATCATTGTGAAAATGTCTATTTTCTACTGCGCTGGAAGTCGGAAAAGAAACGGAGGCGAACGGCGGTCACTGTGGTGACCGGACGCTGCACCGGACGCGGTCGCGGTTTGACCGGACGCGTCCGGTCAGTTCTCAGCAGTTGTCAGGCACGTGGGTGTTAGGGTTTCTGACCGGACACTGGTCTGGCCTGACCAGCGCGTCCGGTCAGTTCACCTGTGCGCAGAAGAAGCGCGCGCGACCGGCGCGTTCGGTCCCTCTCGGAACTAGAGCGTCCGGTCAGGCGTCTAGAGGGGCAGAGAGCAGCGGAGTGCTGATCGGACACGTCCGGTCACGGTGGGAGCTTACTGGACTCCGACCGGACGCCAGGTGCAGCGCGTCCAGTCAAACGCTAGAGCGTGTCTGGTCACAGCAACGGTAACTTCTGACGCGCACTGTTCACGCTTGTCCTGTAGTGACCGGACGCGTCCGGTCAGCTCGTTTTGAATTGTGTCGTCCGGTAACGGCTAGCTGCGTACCCCTTCGCTATAAATAGAAGATGTCCGGGGTTTGAGAGCAACTCTTGCATATTTTGAGACCTAGATACATCCTTTGAGCTAGAGAACAACCCCTCCACTCATCTCTTTGCATAGTTGCACATCTTGAGTGAGATTGAGTGAGATTCAAGTGCATTGCTTGATAGTTGCATTCTAGAGGCACTTGATATTCGAGTTGCTACGGATTTCTTGTTACTCTTCCGTGTTTCCCGACACGGTAGACGGCTTGAAGCAGCGAAGGTGATTGAGCTCGCAATTGGAGATTGTTGGAGCCCTCACCAAGTGTTGTAAGGGGTTCGTGATCCTTCTCCGTGGGAGTTCGCAAATTGGATACTATAGTGGAGCTCGTGGCTTGGAGGATCCCCATCTTGTGTGCGGTTGTGCGGTGCCCGCTGAGGGCTCGACTCTTGATAGTCGATTAGCTCGCGAACCGACAAGTGGGTGTATCACCACAACGGGGAGTAGCTTGCCGGGAAGCAAGTGAACCTCGGGATAAATTCTTGTGTCATTCTCTTCCCGAGGTTTTCTATTGTATGATTGATTGATTGGTATTTCTCATCTCTACATGGCGGTATAATCACTCAAAACTCTTCTCTCGCATTACTTCTTCTATCTAGCTTGTAGTTGTTGTTGTGTTTAGTGAATAGCCTTGTTCTAGACTTGTGTAGGTGGCTTGCTTAATTAGTTAGAGCTAGTGCATTTGCTTCGCCACCTTTCGTACTAACGTGTGGTTAAGTAATTCTTGTAGAAGTTTTAATTAGGCTATTCACCCCCCCTCTAGCCTATTTGGACCTTACAGCTACAAAGGGAGAAGAACTGAGGGCTATGGCGGCCGTGGTGTGGAACCAGGTGATAGGGAGAGTGATAGAGGTGCAGGCAACAAAGGCTACAACCAAGGGGGTTGGAGGCTAGGCACAGTTACAATTAACAAGGAGGTTGGCATCAAATCAGCAAGGAAGCTCTTCTTAGCAAGGGAATTGGAACCGCAATGAGCATCGTCAGGAATAAGAGAGTTGGAGAGAAGGTTCTTGGGACAAAGGAGTTGCCGTCACCAATGAAGGTATGAAATCCAATACGCCTGATCTCAAGTGCTTCCGTTGCTTAGGCTTGGGTCATCATCAGTATGAGTGCACAAACGAGCTAGTTTGTTACAAATGTAAAGATAAAGGTCATATGGCTGTTGACTGCAAATTTGCTAGTAAAAAGCTGAGGATGTATGGATTTGGTATTCTGGGGCAAGGTTTTTAAGCTTTTGATTTACCTGAGGCAAAGGGTAAAATTAATCAGGCCATCAGATTGATTACTGTCTTGGAAGGTGAAGCCAATGAGCCAAAATTAGATTAGGAACTGAAACATCTTGTGAAAGCTACATGGGACTTCCAAGGTTAGAAAAATTGATAAACAAGAATACATTGTGGTGTTTCCTGACCATGCTTCTTTGGACACCTTCACTAAGCTCTCATGTTTTGAGATGTCTCTATATGGGTTAAAAGGTAAACTGGAGAAATCTTCTCTAGATCCTACAGCTTCTTCTTTGTGTGCTGCACACTGTTTGGATCAAGATCCATAATGTTCCTAGGGTTGCTAGAGAAGTAGAAATTGCAAAGGAGTTGGTTGCTCTTGGTGTGGAACCTTTGGTGGTAGATGAGTTGAGCCTCACAAGAAATGATCATGTGAGAGTTCAAGGGAGATGCAGGAACCCTGCTGCCATAAGAGGGTATATTGAGGTCTTCTTTAATGGAGTAGGTTGTAATCTCAAATTTGAAGATGAAGGTCACCAAGGTTCAGGCAAAGGGGGGGAGAGGGTCCTCTAGGTTGTGGTCCTAGGAAGCTTGATGACTCTCAAAACAGGGAGAAGCAAACAACAACAACAACAATATAGCCTTTTGTCCCAAGCAAGTTGGGGTAGACTAGAGATGAAATCCAAAAGAGACGAGAAACAGGGAGACACATAAAGGGACATAAAGGGCACAAGACAGAAAGAGGTCACAGTTCAGGCACGTTGATTGCCAGTCTCCAAGCGCTCCTGTCTATAGCTAAATCCTTGGAGATATTCCACTCCTTAAGGTCTCTCTTAACGGACTTGTCCTAAGTCAGTTTAGGTCGACCTCTACCACTCTTTACATTATCGGCCCGCTTTGGAACCCCACTACACACCAGCGCCTCAGGAGGCCTCCGTTGGACATGTCCAAACCATCTCAACCGATGTTGAATTAATTTCTCCTCAATTGGTGCCACCCCAACCCTATCCCAAATATCGTCGTTCCGGACTCTATCCCTCCTTGTGTGCCCACAACACCAACGCAACATACGCATCTCAAAATAGGGACAAGGATGATAATAAAAAGGGGACAAATCTAAAAAGAGTGGTGGGAAATTTGATAGGTTTGGAAAGATAGATAAGGAAATTGATTCTAGCCATGATGGCTCAATGGAGGAGGGCTGAGAGCCAATGGTACACATCGGATATTGGGAGGTGATTTCTCTCTGGCTAATCCAATAGATGCCTTCCATCCCACCAAAGGGCTGCTTACCATGAGTCAAATCAATGTGGAAGGTGTTGAAGTGGTGGAAACTATTACCCATGATGTTCCTCAGAATGATTACCATGATATCAGCAACCTTATGAATCAAATTGAGGAGGACAAGCAAGTTGATAGGGAATCAAAAGGGATTCCTACCGAAGAGAGAGAAAGGCTGGTGCCAAATGAGAACCAGATCATTGTCCATGGAGCTCATGGGAAGTATCTAATGGATAAATGCAAGTGAATTTCTGTATCTTTGCCAACTAAAGTTTAGGAAAATGAAGCTTTTGGTGTGTTGACCCAAGAAGAGTCTTTGTTGCCCCTAAAATTTACCCATGGAAGAGGGTCTTCAGGGGATCTATCCAGAACACACCAAAGTAATTTTGGATTGTTTGGTCTGGGATTGGAGTCTCCTACAGTGAATACCCAAGAAGAAGAAGACCTGATGGATAACATCTCTATCCTAAGTAGAAATTCCTATATGGAGGATGGGGACCAAGGGTGGCAGGCCTCTAAATCCAAAAAAGCTAGAAAGACTTAGAAGAGGAAAATGATGGGTGCCACTAGGACAAGCTCAAGAATTGCAAGGGATGGGATTTCATTGCTGACAAAGCTTCTTCCTTAGCAAGCATCAGGGACTATCCAAGGTATCACTTCTAATAATCCCTTTACTATTCTTAACTCTATGCCTGTTTCTGCTATGCAATCTATTATGGTAGATTTAGACATTGAACTGGATAATGTAGAAGAACAATTAGGGGCTTTTAGAGTTGAAGAATTGGCAAGGCTAGCCATTGCTAAAGCCAACTACAAAAATTATGTTGATAAGCAGAAAGAGAAATCTACTCCTCAAGAACGAAAAGATTTGAGGGAGCTCTCCATGGAGGTGATGTAGATTCACTCTCTTCTAGGGTGGAAGAGATAGTCCAAGTGTCTCAGATGTAGAAAAGGAACCTATCTTACAAGATTTGTCATAAGGATTATGATTTGGAATGCTAAAGGGTTGGGAAAAGGCTTACATGAGATCTTTGGTCAAGAATCATATCATTAAGAAGATTTGGACGTAGTGGCTATTCAGGAGACAATTAAGTAGGATTTTTTTTGATTGGGAGTTGAAAGAGATGGCTGGTAACAGGGACTTTTCATGGCTTTGGCAATTAGCTACGGGTCACTCACTACTACAGATTGATTTATCACTGTTGCTACTTTCACTGCCATAGCAATAGAAGCGACGGTGTTATACTTCCACCACTGGTTGGACTGATAGCGAGGCCTCCTAAGGAAGGTAACCGGTAGTTGAAACTTCTACCACCCACGAGTTAACAATAGATGTGGCAGTGGTATTTTCTCCATCATATGAAAAGCCGAGCCAACTGGGATAGGCTTTATGGTCGTCGGCCCTACATGACCGTTTGGTGTACCGGCGGTAGTAAATTCAGCGTGAGTTATTTTCTCATTTTTCAACTATCCACAACACAGTTGCATCACCATTACTTTCTTACAGAGTATGCCTCATTGTCTCCATCTTCAAGGTTGGCCTATTTAAGCTGGGGCTGGATGCACTTCTTGGCAATCCACACACTCCTTCCTCCTCAGATATAGATAGATACAGAGAAAGCTCTTGAGCCAACTATCTATATTTTCTTCATTGCCATGGCGCTCCTTCTCCAACTCCTCTGGCGGTAGCAATGGCATTGGGAGAAGGCCTTCAAGATTGGGTACTACCAGCATCTAGGCGCAGCGGGGACTGCTCGATCTAGGTGCTAGTGGAAGTTTTGCGATTAAGGGGGTTCGCTTATTTGGGCAAGCCAAGGGGTACTAAATTCACCTTGGTATCCCTGATTTGGTATTCGATATGTGCAGGGCCGCTAGGAAAGTGATATGTCTGTATGTATAGTTGCCACCTTTCTGCCTTGCATATTTCTTGTACTGCCGCCGATTCATCAGTCCCGGCACCCGGGCGATCCTCTCCTTCCTTTGGAGTAGCAGCGACGACGACGGCGCTTCTCTTCCATGCTTCCTCTTCTTGCCTCTCTCTCCTGATCGTGAGAGGTGCAGCAGGGAAGGTAAAGCTCCTCACTTAGATGCTGGTGGAAGTTTTGCGAGGTGCTGCCTCGTCCTTAGTTTGCACTGCCTGTCTCCAAACTCGACTACTATGGGATGTACCTGTACTCGATAGGTCTTTGTTATTGTACACCCAGTAGTCTTTGATAGGTCTTTGTTATAGTACAACTGTGGAATGTAATTGAAGTTATCAATGAAATTGCTGTGATGCTCATTACTGTATCGTTTATATAGTTTTTGCCTTAAAAACAATTAATAACTGAATGGTTGTGATGCTTCTTACTCCATTTTTAAGTGTCGTAGTATTTGCCTTGGCTACATAGACGTGAGATAAAGCACCTCACTGAGATGGTGCTGGGGTGGAAGTATTTGCCTTGGTTTATTTGCAAATTGGTTTGCTGTGTTTGCAAATTGTCATTACTGCAGCTCCCATCGCCGTTTCATATGGTGATTCAATGTTAGTGTTAGACTGCAAAGTGTAGGGAATCAAATTGTCCGCATTGTCTTCCCTGCTCCGTCGTCCGCGACTTGCGTGGGTGGCCGTGGATGTCATGGACCTTGACTTGCCTTCCCCGCTCGTGTTGATTAGTGGAGATGACTTGAATAACTTGTATTAAGAAATTGAAAACATATGCAAGGGAATCTGAACCGCATCATACGAGAAGGAAGGTAACTATAACGAGTTTAGAAAGGAATCGTACTTGTGTATTATTGTATTGAGGAGAATGAAGAGTTTATCATACAAATCCTCGTCATCTAGATATATACATATCAACATTGATCTGCCCAGAATCTACCACATACTTGTGAAGAACCTATCACGCTCATTGCGGATCCTACACTCCTTGCTATAGAACAGAGCCCACTCCTCCCAACCTTCCCATCCTGCATGGTCGCCGCAGCCTCTGCCTCCGCACTGATGTTCGTCCTGGCGACGCACCGGCATGGCCAGAAGAGGCAGAGGACTAGACTCACCTGACGCTGGCCACCCAGTCAAGTCCTGCAACACCCACATGGCCTGTTGGAGGTGCAGTGTACATTTCTTGTTCTTCCACGTCACAGTCACCATCGGGCCCGCTTCATCACCTTCGACCTTTCTCAACAACCGCCGGGCAATGTTGTCATTGTCGGCACTGCTATTGGACCTGTGGAGCACAAGGGAGAGAACAAATGCAGCAACATCATGGTCTGCCGTGATAGAGCTCTCAAGCATGTCGAGCCATGGCATGAGCGTGCAACAGTCTTCCACGAAGATGGCGCACATCCTAGCGTAGAAGGAGGCCTCCAGGTTGCCGACGCTAGCAAGCTGGCAATGAGCTTGGCGCGGTACTTGTGGTCGTAGAACCGCTTCTAGGTCTCATGTTGCATCCCACGCAGTAGCACCCCACCCAGTGGTATGCTCTATCCCACAACGGTGTCACCGCACATCCTACGCATCTGCGAACAGGTTGCCCGTAGGCTGCCAAGATCTTCCATGGGATCCGCTGCAGCCATAGCGACGCGATTAGCAATCTCAACAGCCATCTCTGTTAGGAGCTTCTCCATGGAATGAGGACACGCGTGGCAGTGACAAAAGATGTTTCCTCAGGTCAAGGAGTGATGTCACGGCAGAGTGGAGCACTAGGGAGGGGCTAGGGATCGGAGTGGAGCAAGTTGAGTTCTAAAAAACCCTCTTGCGATTTTATGATCAGAGGTTCTTGAAGGTTCTGTGGCGCGGGGATGTCAAAGTCTCGGGGAAGTCAATCGTCATTCTCCGAACTATGTGAATCACGTAAACCGTGTATGAAAATGTGACAAAAATTCAGAATGAAAGAATCTTATCTTATTATCTTACTATTACTAAGTAGAGGCCCCAACGGTGTAAACCGTGTGAACTGCGTAAACCATGTATGTAAACCATGTGAACCCCCTAATTTTGCGTGGTTAGCGCTAGAGGGGCCGAGCTGTGTGGTCGAGTCAATTTTCTCCATCCAACTTCCAACAATGTTCTATCACCATTACTTCCACTAGGAGAAGCGTGCTCTCCTAAGATCGTGCGAGACATGGCCTCGCCTTAACTCCTGCTCTCGCTCAGTGCAACTGAAGGGAACTCCAACAGGCGCCTATCTTGCCCATCCTTCTATAAAAGCGGGGGTTAAGGTGGGGAAGTAAGTACACAATTCCTTTTCTAAACTCGTTACACTTACCTATCTTCTCGTTCTATCTTCTTCATCTGGTGCTCCACCTCGACACCCCATCTTTTAGATCTCATCCAATGGTGGATCGGGCAACGAAGCACCCAATGGAAGAGTCACCGGAGGTTGTCCCCTGCTCGTCCCTGCATTCGTGCGATGCTGTAATGGGATGTGGAGGGCAGCTCGGTGGCACCACCTCCGAAGAGCCGATCCTCGCTTCTGGCTATCTCCTCCTCCGATGATAGGGAGGCGGATGATGCCCTTGAGTTGGTGGAGCAGCTAGACGTGCCCACCTCTGCCCTCCGTGAGGAGAGCCAGGAGGCGGACTGGCTGTGCCTCTCCGTTGCCACCGCGAAGCGAGAAATAGCCGTGGCGGAGCTTGCCGCCACCGAGGCCCAAGCGCGCCTCGCTGGTAAGGCATTCAACACGATATGATCTTGCTCTTTCACTATGTGTGACGTCATGTCTTCAGTTGTAGCTTTTTCTTGTCTCCTTTTTAGCCGTCCAGGAGTAGTTGATCGCCACGTAGGGCGAGGCAGCGAAGGAAAACACCCGTGTCTCCTCTCGGATGGTGGCCGAGAGCAACAGGTGCTACTAGGACCTCCACACGATAGTATACAATGTCGTTCGCATGCTTTCGCCTCTTGTGCCTACGGGACGACCTTGGTGGACCGCCTCCACACTATGCCACCATGGGTCATGGAGGTGGCCACGTACTGCATTCGCCTAGGAGTCGCTTCAGCCATGGCCATCGCCTAGCTTTGGCTGGGTGAGGACCTGACCGTGGTGGAGCTGGGGTTCCCGGGAGAGACGAGCTATCGGCAGCGCGAGAACCTGATCAGTGAGTTTTCCGCCGTGGGCGATCGCGTTTTGGCCGCGGTGGATGTAGAGGACATCATTCGTAATGCTCCCCATAAGTAGTTTGATTGTAACATTCCTCTGCATCCTAAATAAAAATGTTCATAATATTTAGTAGTTATTACTTTGAGTTCCTCTCTGTTTGCTATGACTTGAACGTTCCATTTGTGTGCCTTAGATCGAGTTCGCAGACTGTATGACATGTCCGTCGTTAGTAGGTACTACATCTCCCAATCAGCACCGCCGGTAGGTTTCACCGCCGCTTTCATCAGTTTCCAATCCCGCGTGTGAGTCCTACACGTCACTCCCGCGCGTATTTACAAAGTTTTGCAAAAATTTGCATTCCCACGTGTCGTGGGGTCAGAACCGTGGCAAGCATTGTTGTTCGAGTCGGTGTCAGAGTACGAGTCTCTGGTGGTTCGGGTGGACTCAAGAACATAAAAATCATAGAGAGGACACAATAGTTTATCCTGGATCGGGCCAATCGGTGCCCTATGTCCAGCAGCTGATGATCCTTATACTCAAAAGCACCCAAAATCAGGGGGTTATAATAGGGTTGTGGAGAGATTTGGTAGGGGGTTAGCTCGGTGCTAATCCTAAGGTTGCCTCACTACCGGTGGAGTCTTCCCCTCCTCGGAGAGGAGGAAGACAACGGGATACGGTGGAGGAGCTCTTAGTGCCCCTCTTTGGGTTGCCTTGCTCTCGGTGCTGAGCAGAGGCCAAGGAATGGAATGGAGTGATCTATCTTCTAGTCATCGTCCCCCCTAGGTCTGACCTTATCTCTTATATAACGAGATAGGTTGAGTACATGGCAGTTTAGGGGAACTAGTGTAACAGAACCGCCCAAATTATAAGAGCACAAGTACAAAAACAATCACCGAAATGATCAAATTCTCGCACTTGAGCCCATATAACTCCGGTAGTCCAATAAAATCACGAGGGATTTCAAACCAACCAACATACAAGCCAAGATCGTAGTGATTCAACATAACAAGTCACATGTTACAACCATTTCACAAGTAATTCAACATACATCGGAGTTCAACATAGTTATTACAACTTACATTGAAAAATAGCGGAAGCAAAGTAATTTGAAACTAACATTAATCTTATTTCAAATACATGCCAGTACCACGGTCGACTTCCAACAAAAGCATTAGAGATAAGGTAAATAAGAAGGATCATGCCCGTGATCACACTCTGCCACAAGGCAGGAGCCAACCAACTCTTGCAGTCGCCATGATACATCACAACCTGCAACAAGTGGGGATAAAACCCTGAGTACAAGAAGGTACTCAGCTAGACTTACCCGTCAGAAACCAGAAATAAGGTGACACCAAGGATCATGCAAGGCTGATATAAAGTGGGGCTAGCTTGACAACATTTTGCATAAAAGCTTAATGTATATGATCAATCATTAATGCTTAAGCATCAAGTTAATTATCATTAACCTATCATCTATATTAGAACCTGTACTAGAGCACTCACTTTATTAGGAGCAAACAATATTAACCATAGCAGGTATAAATTGAGGCAATCTTTCCATCGTTATCCAATTAACCATCCGTTCAATTTAATGGAATCTACGTTGCCGCTGCTCAAGTCAAGTGCTCACTAACCGGGAGCGACGGCGATTCGAATCGAATTCCTATCCAGCTGGAGGGGTATTTCTAACACTCACCGTGCAGACCCCTGCCAGGGTCGCACAGGCCACCGTTTCATATGATTCAGGAATCGCGGGTCCGAATAATGTCGCGACCCCAAGGGCGACACTCTGCCAGGTGATAGGGACTCTAACCCCCCCTTGGTCTCACGCCAATGTCCCCAAGCACATCCTTTCTCTCCTCCAAGAAGCAACCTACCATTCGATTCCCGGCCTGAACCACATTACTCGGCTTCGCGGTCGGAACGGGTTATCCGGCCAACTAAGTGTTAGACTGCGTTCAACATGACTCAAGGACGTACAGCGAATCGGTCCTTAAACGACTCAGACGGGGATAGATTCACACCCAAGACCTCCATGCCTTGTTGCTTCACTATCGTCATCCCGCCCGGTCTCATTTCATTTTATTAACACATGGTTCCATTCCACGATAGCAAATATAGCCAACCGTGCCATATATGAATATCCCTATATCTCGCAGGTGACAGGAAATCACCTGACTTCTACCGCTTAAAGCAGGGCTAAGCATCTACTCGATCCTAGTCTATGTAGGATTCAGGGATTCATATATCTGGACAAGGAATGATATAATGCAGCAAGGTTTTCAACCAACTCCTACCACTTAATGCAACAATACTTATAACATATATATAATTAATTGCTTTGAAGATAGGAGGCTTATAATGCTCCGGGGCTTGCCTGGGATCCGACTCAAGTTAGAGTATGTCAGATGAGTTCGCTTGGCGAGCACCTTCCAATCTACCACTTGTCCGGTCCTTCGATCTTCGGGATGGATCCACCAACTCCATCTTCGGGTTTGGCTCCACAACACGTCCTTCACGTGGTGCATCTAGCGTACCTAAATGAAATGCAAGATGCAAGTGCATGAATATAAGGAAATGCAATAGATGATGCATCACACGTTAATCAAGGCAAGTATAAGGTTATAGTAAAGACACGTAAGCACATCACATTACTTAAGTAACCTTACACAAACAAACATGCTTAGCAACTCAAGGTGAAGCAACAACGATAACTGGAATATGCCAATTTCTGGACTAGCAAACAGTAGCTTCATAAATCAATCATATCTGGAGTTTTATAAATCCAAATGACTTGCAAGAAGACATTCTGGAAAGCTTAGGAAATTATCTACATTTCATCTTTAATCATCTCAACCTGATTCCCAAGTTATCGTGACCAAACATGCCAATATTTAAAGTCTGCACAGAAGGTAATTAAAATCTGACAGTAGACTTATTAAGCATGCAACTCTTAAACTATCAGACCTGGGATCATGAAAATTTAACACAAGAAAGATAAGATAATTATCTACAACCTTTGTATTTACCAAAATCACAGTAAACATCATTTACACCATGAAACTAGTTGCACGAGTAACACCACACATGCAGCCCAACAGCAGTGGTATACTTATAGATAGAAAACTGATAGAAACTTCAGAGAAGCATAAATGGAGTTCTAGACCTCCAACAAACATGATTCTCAACTTTATGGAAAGCTTATAAAGTTACCTACTACTTTCTTGTAATCATCTTAAGATGATTCTACAGTTAACAGGGTCAATTAATTAAATAATTGCATCTCTGTCCAAAATATGGACAGAATCTGATATGCCACTTTAAATCGTTATAGCTTGAGTTTCACAAATCCAATAATTATGGTTCTGGACTTTTTAGAAAGCTTAACAAATTTTGAACAACTTTTCTATAAACATCTAGAACTAATTCTGCCACTAACAAGGTCACACATGGCACACAAAGCAATGCTGTCTGGGTTTGGGCAGAAACTGCCACAGCACTTTAAACAACTATAACTAAACATATACTTAACCAAAAATTGTGATCTTTAGCTTTTTGAAAAGGTTATGAAAAGTACTACAACTCATCTATTATCAACAAGGCATGATTCATCACTTAACTGAGCCAAACAATGCATACATGCAGCACTGTCCAGAATAGAAGCAAAGCAGCATATGACATTTGTTATTTTTATAGCTCCTAAACTATCAGACCTAAAATCCTGAAATTTTTATCAGACATCACACAGCATAATAGTAGCATGCCACAAAAATTTCACTTCATTTGGAGCCCTAAATTTGCAGTTAAGAAAAATGACAAATACAACTAGCATTGAAAACCAAATCTGAAAAATCTATTTTTACAGCACAAATATGAAACTAAAACATGCCATATTATAAATCCACTGCATAGATAATTTTACAAGGATTCCAAAAAGTCCTCATTTGCTATTGTACGATTTTTCTACAATTTACCATGTATTTTCGAAGTTCAGCCATTTAATTGCAATATAAATTCCGAAAAAAAGAAAAGGGAAAACATTATGCAGAGTGAACACAAAACTACTCTGAAATTAACCAAGCCCACATTTGTAAATCTATGTGTCTAGCACTTTTACAAAGTGAACACACAAAAGAGTTTCTATTTCTATTTTACTCCCTCTTCTTCTTCCTCGACGGCAGAGGACGGAGGAGACCGGGGAGGAGGAGCCGAGGATCAACGAGGTCACCACCGGTGACGAAGGGAAAGTGGCCGGTGAGGCTGCTGCGGAGGAGCAGCAGCAGAGCATGCCCACCGCAGGCCACTGCCCTGCCTGTGACTGGTCGAGGCCGCGTCCCGTGCCCCACGGCTCGCGCTCATGGCTGCCTTCCGCGGCCGACCGAACCAGCAAGCAGCAGCGGTGAGGGCCAGCCTACAGCGGTAACAGGAAGGAGCGGCGATGGAGGAGGAAGAGGATGAAGGAGCCGGAGGGAGCACGCTGCAGAGGAGGAGCGATGGCACGAGCTCTGCTCGTCGCCTATGGCGTGCCGAGGAAAAAAAAAGAAGTGATTGGGGAGAGGGAGGAGTGAGCCCGAGAGGGAGCAGAGGAGGGCGTCGGGCTCTCCAAATGACACGCGTGGGCGAGGTGGCACGCATGCAAGCGATCACCGGAGCCACGCGGCGCTGCGTGCCTGTGGCTGGTCATCCACGATGCCCTGCTGAAGGCATTCAGATTCAAAATGTCAGGAACTAATACCACCGCATAAATCAACTGAAACAACAATCTTCTCCCCCCTGCAACTCTCTAACCATTGGATGGTTTGTTTAACCGATTTCACCATTGTATAGAGCTACGTGTATACTATAACTTTGGTTAAGGGACCTTTGATTGATTTGGCTTGGTTTATGAGATAAAAGGCTACGAAGGAGGGTACCCGAAACTGAATACCGAGTTTCAGTTTCAAGTTGACTGAAACTGCAATTTTTTTCCATCTCCATCTCCCAAACTGAGCAAGCAAAAGCTAAATCAATTCCATAGCGTTGTAGAGCTATAAGAGGACAACAACTTTTATTAAAGAACTTTCATCTAATTCTCAACGGTTTTCAAAATAAAATGCGCCAAAGTAAGGTACACGCAAACTGAAACTGAAAAGTTCAGTCACCCAGACTTAGCCGATTTTCGAAGCTTCAAAACAGCATGAACTTCCAGACCTTGTAGCTCATGAACTAGGCCGAATTAGCCAAAGTGCCAATTGACAAACTTGTAGCTCAGGAAATTCTCTACAACTTTGCTTTAAGGAGTCAAGCTTGAATCAGCATAGTTTGCGAGATACAGATCAAGGAATAGAATCTGTTTTTAGGAACAAACAGAATTCCAGAACAGTAGTAAACTGCAGTTTTGACAGGCTTAAGAGCTGAATCATGAGATGGGTAAATTGACAAAGTTGAAGCTTATAAAATTTACTACAACTTTGATATAATTGACTTGGACTGATTCAAACTCTAAGATAGAGATTCTGAGAGGTCAGCTAGCACACTATACTAACAAAGCATGGAAAACAACACTTTAGGAGCTAAGTTAGCATAAGCTATTAACATGAGAAATGCTCCAAATGCCTAGTTAAGCAATCCTAACATGTTTACAAACATTCAAAGCAATAACTTACATTTGCACACATGATCATAGCATTACAAGACAAAGAAACATAATGGCACAAGCATGTTTCACTTACTTAACTTAGGCAACAAGATGAGATGCTTATGATAAGGCTATACTCATGTGAAGCAAGTGCATTAGGAGGTAACACCCGGGGTGTTACAGCCCTCCCCCCTTAAAAGAATCGCGTCCCGAGATTCGGAATGGAAGACCTTTTAAGGAAGAGAGACACGTTATCTAGTTCCCAACATCTGCTATAGCATTCAGCTACAAAGCTTCAACATTGGTGAACAATTTGGCCAAAGGCACTTTCTGATACTTACTCTTCATGGTAAAATTTGTCTGAAGAATTTCCTTCATTGACTTCCATGAAGCATTGTTACTTTGGGAGGAATCCAAGACAACGCAGTACTTCGTTCTCATTATATAGAGATCAATTGGTCCATAAGCTAACCATACACAAGTATCTCTTCTTCTCTAGTGAACATAGTATGGGCCGTATGAACTCCACACTAGACCGGAATTATCAGAAGTATACTCGTTGAATTGACTCTATGTGCACAAAGTTTGAAAAGCAATCCTCTACCAAAATGGCTTGAGCACAACCTTCCAAAAGGGTGAGATCATAGGTGACAAATATACTCTGAGGCTATAGGATACTGACTAACCAATAGACAGGGTCTATATTGGTCGTAAATATTCAATCCTTTCGATATCAACTAATGGAAAACTACTTAAGGTTTCATGTGTGCAGTTCTCTTTCTCTGATGACAACATTGTATTATCTGAGTCTGGCAAGGGATTAGTACATATGATAACTGACTCAGTTGGCTCCGTATTTCAGCCAAATGTTACCTAAGAAGATTCTCTTATCGAATTGCAATAGTTATCCGGGTGGATTCAGATGCAAGCTCTTGGTAAAAACATGTATAAGGTACCAAAGTATGTTATCATTGGAAAATAATTCCTAAAGAAAGATGTAACGAGGCCTTAAGGACAACAAAAGTTGTAATTATTCACTTAACCGTGGGGAGTAGTGTACCACCAAGCGATTGAGTAAAAATTTTCCTTAGTGACTTAGTCGTACTGTAAGTTGAGTTGACTTGCAGCATAACAACTTTATCAGGCCAACTTTCACCTTAAGGCTTCCTTTTTAGGGTCAAACAGCAGCTCTAAGATGGAAAATCTGTTGTTTGACACTTTTCAAATTGCTTTTGACTTGAGATGATATAAATTAATTTGCAGACACCAAGGCTGCTCGTACATTGGGGATATGAGAAAGCAAAAGCAAATAAAAGAGTGTAAACTAGTATCTATGAGACCTCAAAAGGGCCATCCAACAGCAGATCTCGACTATTAATTTTCATACCAATCCGAGGATGCACACGCTTTGAACTTGCAGGTTACTTTTGCAGGGCAAAACGCATACTTTCTCTACTTCTTCACCTTAGCTGATAGAACACCTCGCACTATCTGTGTGATTGTCCAAGATGGAATTGACTTGGTCACAATGGCTCTAGAAGATAGAATATCACTCAAGTTGTTGGCTAGTTGATTAACTTCTTGTTGGTTATTGCTCTGTAAGACATAGCCTTCGTAGCTACCAAGGAGTCGTTACCTAGCTGGAGATTAACGTTCCTATTAGTAACTAAACAGTTGTCTCTCAACACTAAAAAGTTCCAAATCTTCCCTCTTGACTACAACAACTGTAGTTGATGCAGAACAGATGGTTGCCATCGAAGTTAGCAAATAGGAAGTTATTCTAGAGATGGTTGATTTCGATTGTATGGTCATTATGCACCCAAGATTGCGACTTGGATAGCTCCGGTCATATGCACAATGCGACAATCGATTCTCATCTCACAGATAACTTGTCCAACATTAAGTGTTGTGTGTCCTTTTTATCCAATAGATATGAGATACTTGCTTACTAGATGACGTTCGTCAATACAGGGACAACTAAGCAAAGTCACTTGTCTACCACCTCTTGTAGTCCATTAATGTTTATGTCGGTGACCTGTTCTTCAAAGGTTATCCTCTTAGCAACTTCAGGAGGAAGCTCTACTACTTTTGGTCCACTATAAGGGTATTTTGATAAGATATGGGAAAGATAATCAAGGAAAAGTTCACATGAGAATAACACGTTGATGTTGTTCCGCAATGGATCATGACTAGAAACCACGATACCAGCGCGTGCCCAGTAGCACACCCATGTGCCGGCCGGTCATAAGGAGGCCCTAGGTTTCGTCGCGGCACCGTTAGCTGCTACTCATAACACCATTACCGATCACACCCCAAGGTGAAATTTCAAGTGACACAATTTGGGTGGTAAAAACAAGCATTATACAAGGAGGTATAGCAAGTAAAGGTAGTCATAAGGTTTAAAATCAACGAGGAGGAGATCCGTAGATCAAACACCTCACAAGAGATCATAGCTCAATTCCTAAAGACAACTGATCAATGGACTCTTGCTTAAATTCTATGCACGACTTGCGTCCACCAAGGTGAGTTCCAGATAGAAGATTAATAGGAGATTCATTCATGTTGGGCAACAACACGAGATCAAGATCGATAAACATCCTGAGACTTGGGAAGGTTAGGGATTGATTACTCAAACTTCAAGGACGAAAACCAATATGTCAATCATAGATTGAGTTGATAAGGTAGATACCCGAATTTACAAGCAACCGATTTTGAGATCAGACGACGAAAGATTATTATTGCACCAGATCACCTGTAGGAGAGGCAATCAGTAGGTCCAACATGGATTCAGTTAAGGGTCTTACAACTTGGCATCAAACAACTATAGCTAAAAGGAAGAGTTGGAGAGAATCTATCTTGGCTAGTAGATCAAACAAAGGTATTCACGTGCGGTTGCAGGACAACCATGGTATACACGCATATTTAAAGGTCCAGACTTGGGCTCATAAGGAAAAGAACCTAATTGGGGATGACGCCAAGAGATCGTTTCACGTAACTCGAGTATTGCTCTAAGATAAAGCTACTCGACACTCGTATACTTACCGAGGACAAACGAGGTGACAACTATGACACTACCTAGATAACACTCATACATACAACATCAGTCAAGCAGACATCTGAGAAAATTCAAACGATTGAGCTTAAGCAACCAATCCAAAGCACAAGGCTCACCTAAAATAAACATTCATCTCAAGCACGAACTAACTACAAGTTTAGCTCAAAACAAACGCTAGCTAAGGGAGCCAACTTAGCATGTGCATAGAATCTGGACAGCAGCACAGGAGTTACTTGTTTCAACCATAACTAAGGTTGTAGACATCCCACAAAGGTGATCCTAGACTTTATAGAAAGCTTAGGAAGATGACTACACTTTAGTTATTCACACCAAAAGTAAATTCATAGATTAACATGACCAAAAATGCTAATGTTTCAGATCTGTACCAATATGGACAGAAACTGACAAGAACCTTGAAAATACATAACTGGAGTTCTAGGGACACAACAAGGCTGAGCCTTAACTTTATGTAAGGCTTAGTAAGTTGTCTATAACTTTCTTATTATCATATTAAGATGATTCTATAGCTAACAAGGCAAAACAAGACAAAGAAGACATTTCTGCCCCAATTTGGATAGATTCTGTCATTCTATTTTGCAAGCTCATAACTAGAGATTTATACCACCACAATTAGTGCTATAGGACATTTTGGAAAACTTAGAAAAAGTACTACACTTCTTCTATTATCTCCAAGACATGATTCCCTATGCACATAGGTCAAACAAACCAAACATTCAGATCTATTCAGAGCATAAGCAAAACCTGATAATAAACTTCTAAAATTCATAACTCTCAAAGCATAAGACCTAGGGTCATAAAATTTTAGGAAAAGCTAGAGAAGTAAGTTTGCTACAACTTTGGTATTCTCTATAACTACAGAAAGCACCATTATGATCACGAAAGCATCACTACAACAGAAACCGCTCTAGCAGCCAACGTTAATAATCAAAACAAAGTTTGCCTTTGTTCTACTTAACAAGAGAGCACACAAACATATTATTCTAGCAGCTCTAAACATTATTACCTTAGACCAACACCAATTTAATTCATTTATGAGAATCCATAATTATTTAAGTGAGGTCTAAAGCATTGGCAAACGCTTGGGTGAACAACATAGAGTAAGACATTTTTGTTTAGCTTCACACAAGAAGGATAGTGTACTACATTGATCACAAGTTACTTATCATTTGAACAAGGGTGAAAGGAACATAGTCATGTATAAAGCAATAATCATGAAGATGCATGCTTCGTCCTATTCGTCCTCACAAGATTGCCAACCTTAGGTGGCGATCACGTTCTATGTCGGTGGCATAACACGCACTCTCTCGATATATAGCTAGTCGTCAACTACATTCGACTTACGCATTCGTGGTTAGCGTACCTGCAGAAAAGTTTCATTGCAGCCCAACAATTCCCCAATATAAGCACACAATGAAAGCAGTACGTAAAATTTTTAAGTGCTCCCATATACATATACCCCTGTATATATACATGTAGCACCAAAACTACCCGAATCATTCGATCACCCACAATTAAGTACCTTCATATATACATGTGTGTAACATGTAAATAATCCAGTAACCAAAACTAGCTCTCCCCTAGACCGCAGTTTGTACGGTCATGCTCTCACAACTCACACTTACCTGAGAGTAGGTGCGACGTTACATAAAAGTAAACTAGCGACATATATGGCTATTTCATATATGAAGGCTACCTCTAATCTGACACACCGGGTAGCATAGTGTGGGAGAGTCATCACACATACATACCTTGGCCTAGGCGTAGATGCATAAATGAAAAACCCCCAAGTTAGTACTTATATAAGCCACCTAATAATCCTTATATGGGCATAAGGAAATTGACCACTGGCATACTTAGATTTAGAATTCAATTTTAACAAACCTATATATAGCTATAAGTTCATAAAACTGATTTTATAAAACAAAACCTTTGTTTTAAATACACATATGACAAGTTTAATATTGAATCTTGCTCTGATACCAGCTGTAACAGAACCGTCCAAATTATAAGAGCACAAGTACAAAAACAATCACCGAAATGATCAAATTCTCGCACTTGAGCCCATATAACTCCGGTAGTCCAATAAAATCATGAGGGATTTCAAACCAACCAACATACAAGCCAAGATCGTAGTGATTCAACATAACAAGTCACATGTTACAACCATTTCACAAGTAATTCAACATACATCGGAGTTCAACATAGTTATTACAACTTACATTGAAAAATAGCGGAAGCAAAGTAATTTGAAACTAACATTAATCTTATTTCAAATACATGCCAGTACCACGGTCGACTTCCAACAAAAGCATTAGAGATAAGGTAAATAAGAAGGATCATGCCCGTGATCACACTCTGCCACAAGGCAGGAGCCAACCAACTCTTGCAGTCGCCATGATACATCACAACCTGCAACAAGTGGGGATAAAACCCTGAGTACAAGAAGGTACTCAGCTAGACTTACCCGTCAGAAACCAGAAATAAGGTGACACCAAGGATCATGCAAGGCTGATATAAAGTGGGGCTAGCTTGACAACATTTTGCATAAAAGCTTAATGTATATGATCAATCATTAATGCTTAAGCATCAAGTTAATTATCATTAACCTATCATCTATATTAGAACCTGTACTAGAGCACTCACTTTATTAGGAGCAAACAATATTAACCATAGCAGGTATAAATTGAGGCAATCTTTCCATCGTTATCCAATTAACCATCCATTCAATTTAATGGAATCTACGTTGCCGCTGCTCAAGTCAAGTGCTCACTAACCGGGAGCGACGGCGATTCGAATCGAATTCCTATCCAGCTGGAGGGGTATTTCTAACACTCACCGTGCAGACCCCTGCCAGGGTCGCACAGGCCACCGTTTCATATGATTCAGGAATCGCGGGTCCGAATAATGTCGCGACCCCAAGGGCGACACTCTGCCAGGTGATAGGGACTCTAACCCCCCTTGGTCTCACGCCAATGTCCCCAAGCACATCCTTTCTCTCCTCCAAGAAGTAACCTACCATTCGATTCCCGGCCTGAACCACATTACTCGGCTTCGCGGTCGGAACGGGTTATCCGGCCAACTAAGTGTTAGACTGCGTTCAACATGACTCAAGGACGTACAGCGAATCGGTCCTTAAACGACTCAGACGGGGATAGATTCACACCCAAGACCTCCATGCCTTGTTGCTTCACTATCGTCATCCCGCCCGGTCTCATTTCATTTTATTAACACATGGTTCCATTCCACGATAGCAAATATAGCCAACCGTGCCATATATGAATATCCCTATATCTCGCAGGTGACAGGAAATCACCTGACTTCTACCGCTTAAAGCAGGGCTAAGCATCTACTCGATCCTAGTCTATGTAGGATTCAGGGATTCATATATCTGGACAAGGAATGATATAATGCAGCAAGGTTTTCAACCAACTCCTACCACTTAATGCAACAATACTTATAACATATATATAATTAATTGCTTTGAAGATAGGAGGCTTATAATGCTCCGGGGCTTGCCTGGGATCCGACTCAAGTTAGAGTATGTCAGATGAGTTCGCTTGGCGAGCACCTTCCAATCTACCACTTGTCCGGTCCTTCGATCTTCGGGATGGATCCACCAACTCCATCTTCGGGTTTGGCTCCACAACACGTCCTTCACGTGGTGCATCTAGCGTACCTAAATGAAATGCAAGATGCAAGTGCATGAATATAAGGAAATGCAATAGATGATGCATCACACGTTAATCAAGGCAAGTATAAGGTTATAGTAAAGACACGTAAGCACATCACATTACTTAAGTAACCTTACACAAACAAACATGCTTAGCAACTCAAGGTGAAGCAACAACGATAACTGGAATATGCCAATTTCTGGACTAGCAAACAGTAGCTTCATAAATCAATCATATCTGGAGTTTTATAAATCCAAATGACTTGCAAGAAGACATTCTGGAAAGCTTAGGAAATTATCTACATTTCATCTTTAATCATCTCAACCTGATTCCCAAGTTATCGTGACCAAACATGCCAATATTTAAAGTCTGCACAGAAGGTAATTAAAATCTGACAGTAGACTTATTAAGCATGCAACTCTTAAACTATCAGACCTGGGATCATGAAAATTTAACACAAGAAAGATAAGATAATTATCTACAACCTTTGTATTTACCAAAATCACAGTAAACATCATTTACACCATGAAACTAGTTGCACGAGTAACACCACACATGCAGCCCAACAGCAGTGGTATACTTATAGATAGAAAACTGATAGAAACTTCAGAGAAGCATAAATGGAGTTCTAGACCTCCAACAAACATGATTCTCAACTTTATGGAAAGCTTATAAAGTTACCTACTACTTTCTTGTAATCATCTTAAGATGATTCTACAGTTAACAGGGTCAATTAATTAAATAATTGCATCTCTGTCCAAAATATGGACAGAATCTGATATGCCACTTTAAATCGTTATAGCTTGAGTTTCACAAATCCAATAATTATGGTTCTGGACTTTTTAGAAAGCTTAACAAATTTTGAACAACTTTTCTATAAACATCTAGAACTAATTCTGCCACTAACAAGGTCACACATGGCACACAAAGCAATGCTGTCTGGGTTTGGGCAGAAACTGCCACAGCACTTTAAACAACTATAACTAAACATATACTTAACCAAAAATTGTGATCTTTAGCTTTTTGAAAAGGTTATGAAAAGTACTACAACTCATCTATTATCAACAAGGCATGATTCATCACTTAACTGAGCCAAACAATGCATACATGCAGCACTGTCCAGAATAGAAGCAAAGCAGCATATGACATTTGTTATTTTTATAGCTCCTAAACTATCAGACCTAAAATCCTGAAATTTTTATCAGACATCACACAGCATAATAGTAGCATGCCACAAAAATTTCACTTCATTTGGAGCCCTAAATTTGCAGTTAAGAAAAATGACAAATACAACTAGCATTGAAAACCAAATCTGAAAAATCTATTTTTACAGCACAAATATGAAACTAAAACATGCCATATTATAAATCCACTGCATAGATAATTTTACAAGGATTCCAAAAAGTCCTCATTTGCTATTGTACGATTTTTCTACAATTTACCATGTATTTTCGAAGTTCAGCCATTTAATTGCAATATAAATTCCGAAAAAAAGAAAAGGGAAAACATTATGCAGAGTGAACACAAAACTACTCTGAAATTAACCAAGCCCACATTTGTAAATCTATGTGTCTAGCACTTTTACAAAGTGAACACACAAAAGAGTTTCTATTTCTATTTTACTCCCTCTTCTTCTTCCTCGACGGCAGAGGACGGAGGAGACCGGGGAGGAGGAGCCGAGGATCAACGAGGTCACCACCGGTGACGAAGGGAAAGTGGCCGGTGAGGCTGCTGCGGAGGAGCAGCAGCAGAGCATGCCCACCGCAGGCCACTGCCCTGCCTATGACTGGTCGAGGCCGCGTCCCGTGCCCCACGGCTCGCGCTCATGGCTGCCTTCCGCGGCCGACCGAACCAGCAAGCAGCAGCGGTGAGGGCCAGCCTACAGCGGTAACAGGAAGGAGCGGCGATGGAGGAGGAAGAGGATGAAGGAGCCGGAGGGAGCACGCTGCAGAGGAGGAGCGATGGCACGAGCTCTGCTCGTCGCCTATGGCGTGCCGAGGAAAAAAAAAAGAAGTGATTGGGGAGAGGGAGGAGTGAGCCCGAGAGGGAGCAGAGGAGGGCGTCGGGCTCTCCAAATGACACGCGTGGGCGAGGTGGCACGCATGCAAGCGATCACCGGAGCCACGCGGCGCTGCGTGCCTGTGGCTGGTCATCCACGATGCCCTGCTGAAGGCATTCAGATTCAAAATGTCAGGAACTAATACCACCGCATAAATCAACTGAAACAACAATCTTCTCCCCCCTGCAACTCTCTAACCATTGGATGGTTTGTTTAACCGATTTCACCATTGTATAGAGCTACGTGTATACTATAACTTTGGTTAAGGGACCTTTGATTGATTTGGCTTGGTTTATGAGATAAAAGGCTACGAAGGAGGGTACCCGAAACTGAATACCGAGTTTCAGTTTCAAGTTGACTGAAACTGCAATTTTTTTCCATCTCCATCTCCCAAACTGAGCAAGCAAAAGCTAAATCAATTCCATAGCGTTGTAGAGCTATAAGAGGACAACAACTTTTATTAAAGAACTTTCATCTAATTCTCAACGGTTTTCAAAATAAAATGCGCCAAAGTAAGGTACACGCAAACTGAAACTGAAAAGTTCAGTCACCCAGACTTAGCCGATTTTCGAAGCTTCAAAACAGCATGAACTTCCAGACCTTGTAGCTCATGAACTAGGCCGAATTAGCCAAAGTGCCAATTGACAAACTTGTAGCTCAGGAAATTCTCTACAACTTTGCTTTAAGGAGTCAAGCTTGAATCAGCATAGTTTGCGAGATACAGATCAAGGAATAGAATCTGTTTTTAGGAACAAACAGAATTCCAGAACAGTAGTAAACTGCAGTTTTGACAGGCTTAAGAGCTGAATCATGAGATGGGTAAATTGACAAAGTTGAAGCTTATAAAATTTACTACAACTTTGATATAATTGACTTGGACTGATTCAAACTCTAAGATAGAGATTCTGAGAGGTCAGCTAGCACACTATACTAACAAAGCATGGAAAACAACACTTTAGGAGCTAAGTTAGCATAAGCTATTAACATGAGAAATGCTCCAAATGCCTAGTTAAGCAATCCTAACATGTTTACAAACATTCAAAGCAATAACTTACATTTGCACACATGATCATAGCATTACAAGACAAAGAAACATAATGGCACAAGCATGTTTCACTTACTTAACTTAGGCAACAAGATGAGATGCTTATGATAAGGCTATACTCATGTGAAGCAAGTGCATTAGGAGGTAACACCCGGGGTGTTACAACTAGTCTATAGTCTACGTACGCCAGAGTCTAGGAGGGCCTTGTAGCGATGCGCAATGGACCATGGTAGTGTCATGAAGCCGAAGAAACCTTAGGCATCGTCTGGCTGCTCTATTCTGACACTCTGCATGTGAAAGGTCCTTGTTTGGTTTTGGTAATTGAGTGACAACTTAGGTGGACTAATATGTGGTTATGTGAGATACACAGGAGATTAGTCAACATGTGATGGTGTCATGAAGGAGCTCATTGCATATGAGACATGATATGGAGTCATGTGACCAAGGTGGAGAAGATCAAGATGAGGCTTGGCTTGATGGACCGGTTGCTAGGGTGAAGGGCAAGTTGTGTGATGGCTTGGCGCCGAAGGACCGAGGCAACGGTGAAGAGCAAGTGAGGTCAAGATCGATGAACCAATACGGTCACGTGATGATATGAAGTGAATCATATCATTTGGTGATTGGTTGGTGCATGTGTTGCATCAATGTCGGAGGAGATGGAGTGGAATGCGCAAGGCAAAGGTATAACCTAGGGCATTTCCATTTCACCGGTCATAGGTGTGTAGAGAAGTTGATGACCGGGTTTAGGATAGATGGCCGTACTATCAAGAGGGGCAAACTTATTTGCATATCGGTCATCTAGTGCCACTTGAGCGATCTAACTGTGCATACGTGTTAGGATCGAGTGGCGAGGCAAGTTGAGTGCCTAATTCCTTCGAAGAAAATGTTTGTGAAAATGCTAACACACGTACACAAGGTGGTGATCACTTGTTGGTGTTGGCACATTTACGAAGGTGATGAAGTTTGAGCGGTAGAGAGGGTTTGGGTCTCTCTCTCCCTCCCGCCGAGCTTGCAAGCGCGGGATTCAGGCGTTTTCGAGAAGTTGAAATGCCTATTTTCCACTACGCCGAAAGTCGGAAAAGAAACGAAGGCGAACGGAGGTCACAGAGGTGACCGGACGCTGCACCGGACGCGGTCATGGTATGACCGGACGTGTCCGGTCAGTACAGCGCAGGCGCGGGTGCTAGGGTTTGCAACCGGCGCGTCCGGTCACTCGCGGGACCGGCACGTCCGGTCAGGTGTCCAGAGAAAACTGAGTTTCGCAAGGATGATCGGACGCGAGGCGCGTCCGGTCACACATGATCGAACGCGTCCGATCATTGAGGGAGCTTACTGGACTCTAACCGGACGCGGGCACTGTCGTGTCCGGTCGTTGCGAGGGGCGCATCCGGTCGTTGCTTCGCGGGCGCGCGAGTCAGTGCGATCAGCGCGTCCGGTCGTTCGAAGCGGCGCGTCCGGTTGTTTGATGGGCGTGTCCGGTCATTGCCTGGGGCGCGTTCGGTCATTGGTTTGACCGTTGGGGTCAGTGACCGTTGGAGGATCGGACGCGGTTGAGCGCGTCCGGTCAGTTATGACCGGCGCGTCCGATCATCCTGAAATCTGCCCAGTGAAGGGGTAACGGCTCTATTTGACCGTGGGGTTATAAATAGATGCCTTGGCCGGCCGTGGCCGGTAGCTGAGCACACTATAGTCTTTGTGACTTTTGTGGTAGTGCTTGGGAGCCCTCTAACTCACTCATGCTTGATAGTGTTCATCGAATCGAGTGAGAGAGCGATTCTAGTGCGTTGCTTTGAGAGATTGCATTGTGTGGCACTAGGTGATCGTGTTGCAAGCCGGTGGTGCTTGTTACTCTTGGAGGTTGCCACCTCTTAGACGGCTTGGTGGCTTGTGGCTCCATCGAAGCTCGCAAGAAGATTGTGCGAGGCTCCGAAGAAGCTTTGTGAGGGGGATTGTGCTCACCCCGCGGGGATCGCGAAGAGCAACTCTAGTTGAGCGTGTCATTGAGCTACCACACTTTATGGTGGGTTCTTGCGGTGCCTTTTGAGAGGCTCGGTGTGTGACTGATTAGCCGCCAAACCACGAAGTGTTGGTCGACACAACGGGGACGTAGCTTGGTGGCAACCAAGTGAACCTCGGGAGAAAATCACCATGTCAACATTGTCAACTCTTCTCGGTGGTTTGCTTTCGTGCAACACAAGCTTGTATTTACTTTCATATATACTTGTGCTTGTGTAGTTGCTCTCATAACTAGTTTGCTTGGGTAGCTTGCTAGTTATCTTCTTGCTTGTGTAGCTAGAAGTATCCCCTTTGCGTGGCTAATTCGGTTTGTGTAACCTTGTTAGTCACATTGCTTAGTTTGTGTAGCTAAGTGTTTTGCGCTCTCTAATTTGGTATTAGTTGCCTTGTTATTGAGCTTTGCTAGCGATCTTAGGCTTTGTGCTTTTGCTTCACTAGTTGTGTAGGAGCTCCCTCGCTTGGCAAAGTACTAGTGCATAGGTTTGTGTGACCTTGCTCTAGAATTGATTTGGTGAGCTCTTGGTAAGCTTAGCACCTTAGTTGCTTAATTAGGATCTTTGCAAGGTGCTAGAGAACTTAGATAGAGGGGTGTAGTCTTGGCTAGACCGATACGTTTAATTCCACATTTGTTTTGGTTAGCCTACGCGTTTAAGTTTTAGAAAGGACTATTCACCCCCCCTCTAGTCCGCCATCTCGACCCTTCAATTGGTATCAAAGCCGGGTCTCTCATTTGTGGTCTTCACCGACCCGAGAGGATGGCGGCTTATGGGCTAGATGATTGTGTGGAACACATTTTTGATGGCACTCACTATGCACGGTGGAAAAATCACATGCTTGATCATTTTCGTGCTCTTGGCCCTAAGTTTTGGTGGATCATAGTTGTTGGCTTTTCTCATGACTTGGATGGGTGTGGTAACCATACCCAAGCTCAAAAGGATTGCCGAACACTTGATGCACAAGCTAAGTTTTATCTAATCAAAGCTTTAAATGATGAGATTTTTTACAAGGTGAGGGGTCTCTCAAGTGCACATAGCATGTGGACGACGCTCAAGCATCACTATTGTGACTCCTCAATTTGGGATGATGGAAAATTCAAGAAGGATGATCACATAGTGATGGAGGTACATGAGGATGTTGAGCATGACCACAATGAGGTGGTTGTGGAGGATTGCTCCACCTCAATGTCAAGTGATGATGATGATCATGCCACAAGATCACTTGACAAGAATGATGATCATGCCACAAGTGATGCAAGCAATGATTCTACTCCATGCACACTTGATGGTGAAGATGATGGCTATGAGAGTGATGCTTCAACAAGCTCATCAATATCATCACATGGTAACACTAAGATACATGTTGGTGGTTTTGTTGTTAATTGTGATGATCCAAATTTTGAGCTTCTTTATAAACTCTCAAGAGCCTTAAAAAGAGAGATGGAAAAAGCAAGTAAATTGGAAAAAGAAAACTCTTTTCTAAAGACCACATGTGAACAACAAAAACATCTACTTTATGTTACTACTTGTTCACATGAGAAGCTAAAATTGGCTCATGAGGAACTTAGTGTTGCTCATGATAACTTGGTACAAGAACATGCTTTACTCACTAAGAAGCTTTCTAATGAAGAAACCAAATTTAGTGAGAGCTCATCATTTGGGTCAAATGATCAATCACATATTACTAACCCTTGTGATGTAGGCAAGAAGCATGTATCCACCTCTTGTGATGATTTATTATATATGCCATGTTCTTCATAATTAGATGCTTGTTCTACTTCTATGTCTTGTGAGACTAACCTTTTGAAGGAGAACAATGAGTTCAAAAGTGAAGTGAAGAATTTGAGCAACAAGTTGGAGAGGTGCTACAACTCTAAAATCACCATTGAGCATATCATGACCAATCAAAGAAGATATGGTGATAAGAGTGGTATTGGCTACAACAAGAGCAAGGGCAAGATTATGAAGAAGCAAGATGCAAAGAAGCTATCCTAACTCGTGTGCTACCGATGCCATGAAGTGGAACATATTGCCAAGTGTTGCCCTACTAAGAAGTCTCAAGTTAAGCCAAAAGCAAAGCCCCAAGCTCAAGTCAAGATCAACCATGAAGATGATGATGACTTGATGAAGAAGAAGAAGAAAACAAGAAGGGGTGGAAGAGCAAGGCATCCAACGCAAATTCAAGATGCCAAGATGATGAGCAAGAATCAAATCGAGAAGAAAGTACATGCTCACATCAAGTGCTTCAAGTGTGGAGATATAGGACACTTTACCTCGGGGTGTCCTACCAAGCTTGAGAAGAAGGCTCAAGCAACTCATGAGAGGCTAGGCAATGGGAAGCACAATATGAGCAAGGAAGAAAAGGCTCAAGCAAAGAGAATGTGATACTCATGCCGGGAAAGGGGACACAATACTCATTCATGTCCCCTAGGTAACAATTCTAAGCCTATTTCAATTGATAATACTAATATGCTTAGAAAGGATGGCAATGGTACCTTATTGGTTGAAATTGCAAAACATCCCGCTACTCATACTAAGGCTATGCCTAAGTATGTTGCACCTAATTTGAGAGGACCCAAACTAGTTTGGGTACCATCAAAAAGTGGATGAATGTGTGTAGGTACCATGGCATTGGAGGCTTGACTCAAATTGATTTCATCTTGTTCATCATATATTGAGTCAAGTTATGAAGCTCAATGCATATCCAATCCCAATGCCAAGTCAAAATAAGTGAAGTCCAAGTGCTACAACATACAAGTGCAATGTTAAAGATTGTGGTGATTTATTGAATATATTTGATGGCTTGCAAATATTTAAGTTGAAAGCTTGCTATTGGATGATCATGAGCTAACCAAGGTATATCTCTTGTTGATCATTTCACTTGGGTGCATATGAGTTGATTGAATTAGATATATATGCAATGTTGCTTGCTATGAGATGTTTGAATGGATTAAATGCTTAAGTAATCAAGTTTGAATTGATTTGTGTTGGATAAATTCATGAGATGACATTTAGTAAGTGGATTGTATGGATATATGTCTTGTGAAAGTATTCAAACAAGTTAGTTTCAAGTTTGATTCATATTTGATGAAGTATTGCTCAATGTATTGAAATCTGTCTAAAATTAAAAATCTGAGCTAGCAGTAATCTTAGCCATGTTTGAGTGATCAAATCTATTTGGATTGGCTTGAAATTTGGTATACATGCTCTGCACTTATGGAAGAAGATGCTGTAGAAATTTCATGAGAAGTGGATAAGAGATGCTTTGACTTTGGAGTACATCTTGTCAGCTATAGTGCAGCAGTTTTCAGCATGTAGCAGTGGTGGAAGATTTGAAATCTGGTAGCAATCTGGATGTCAAATGAATCTCAAATTTTTACAGCTGCTAAATGACTTAGTGAATCAGATCTCCACCAAATTTTATGGCATTTGGATCTGTACATTGGGAGATATGAATTATTCTTTAAAGGGTACAGAATCTGCCAGAAAAGTGACAATCATTGGATTAATCTAGAGTCACTTTGATTGAAAGGTCCTCAAGTTGGAAACATGTTTATAAGTGGTTGAGATACCTAAGTTTGGTTTTGGATTGATCTAGAATCATGAAGAGCAATGAGTATAAGAACATTTGATTGTGGAATGTACTTGGTATACATGTTTAGTACTCAAATTTGAAGATCAAGATCAAACTTAAGATGAAGATGAAGTTTAAGTTCTAGTGATGATTGGAGATCATTTGGTAGAAAGAAAAGAACTTAAACATGTAGGAAGAGTTGGACTCAAATATAGATTCAAGGATTATTCATCAAGATTGAGTTCATCATTTGGATCAATCAAACTATATCATTTCAAGTGAGTATCAAGAGTGGTTCTTTGGAGAAAGGTCACTTCTCCCTAGTGAGGGGCTTGCCGCCGTGTGTAGGTGAAACCAAGTTTAGAACTTGGAAGGCTAACATGGAAGTAGTGATCCGAGGAACTTGTGATGCTTAGTTGAAGCAATCAAAAGGGTTGATCAAGAAAAGCAAGCAACACCCAAAAGAGAGCTAGTCAAATATTTCAAGTGGTATTCTAAGTAGTTCTCTCATGCAAGCATTGATCAAAAAGATGAAGCAAGTCAACCACAACTTAAGAGATAGTGCACTTGATCATAAGTGGTTTTCATTTCATATGGGTGAAGAATAGATTTATCTATGATGATTGGTCTTCACCAAGCTCATAAATTGGACTTCACATTGCTATTGGAGTAATGAATTGGAATCTATGTGACTATCCTCAACTCCAACATAACAAAGGTATCATTGCAATGTGCATGATCATTTCATCTCTTACTAGTATGCGATTAGTGCATATAGTACATGTGTTATTAGGATCATGCATAACAAATGAAAAGTTTTAATTCATAATCTACCACTATTGCTTGAATGGTTAATTGACCTAGTGGTATAAGTATGAATTTGTTCATGAGCTAGTAAACCCAAATACTTGATCTAGCTTGGATTGCTAACAAGTGACAAGTACAACATTGGCAAGATAACCCTTAGCATGAGGTGTGAAGAAGCTTGTCATTGGATCAAACCGGACTTGGAATCTTAGGCAAATCAACATAATTCAAGTCATATAAGAAGCTCATGACAATGATAAGAGTACAAGGATAAGACAACAATGAAAATAGATATCTAGTTTGTTTCAAGTGGTATCTAGACTCAAATCGATCTTCCAAGTGGTATTCACTAGTGGTGTCTAGATCATGATCTACAAGTGATATCTTACAAGTAGTACTCATGAAGATAGAAAATGTTCAAGAAGTGAATATTATTGCCAAATCCTTCAAAGTGAATCCATACTAGAAAATTCTTTCAAATGGTATCACATTTCTACTCATGGTATCTTCACGTGGTATCATTCATGCAAGACGATGGTTTCACAAGTGATCCTCAACTTTAAGTGATCAAATCAAGCAATGCTACCCTCATCTTCAAGTGGTATCTCAAGTGAATGACACATGCTATGACATAGGGGGAGGAGCCCCACCAATTGGTATCAAGGTCAAAGATCCTATATGGAATCTCAAGAGCAACCATAAAGTTTGTCATTTCAACATATGTGGTAATGTCCATCAAAAATGCAATATTCAAGTCTCAACCATCTACCCCAATACAAGCCTTTGTATCAATTGAGAAGAACACCTTTTATGGAAATTGATGACAAAGGGGGAGAAGTTGGACAAAGATATGAAAGCTTTTTGAGCTTTGGGGAGAGATTGGAAAGATTGGACATGGACATGAACAAAGAGGGAGTAACATTGAAGAATGTAAGGGGATCAAACATTCTTGGACAAAGAAAGCATACAAGTAGGGGGAGCAAGCTCATGAACTTTGATTGATTACATTTGATATGTGCATAATTCATGTGCTTGCTTGCATTGCATAAAGTTCTTAAATTCAATATGCATGCTTGTGTGGTGTATGCTAGTTATAGAACTTAAATGATGATTTGATAACTAGCATGCATAGGATGTTAGCTAGACTTGTGATTATCATGCAAAAACTAGAACCATGCTTATAATGTTGATCTCACGGGGTTTCTAGTGTTTTTTATGTCTAGCTACTCATGATGCTAAGGATGATGGCAAACTTGTGATTTTCAAATGGTATCAAGCTACTAATTGGTATCAAGCTACAAAGGTTTATTCTATACACCTTAGCATCACTTAGTAGTACTAACCCTCCCACAAATTTCATATTTATACATATGTGCAAGCTTGAAACTAAACCATTTGAGCACATATGTAGGGGGAGTTATCACTATCAAGTCGGATTTTATGGTGCTTATCCAAATTCTAACATAGAGCTTAAATGTTGGATAAGTGGCATAAAGTCCAAAAGAACTTAATTTCCATATCTTTGTAGAGTTGTCATCAATTACCAAAAAGGGGGAGATTGAAAGGTCCTTGTTTGATTTTGGTAATTGAGTGACAACTTAGGTGGACTAATATGTGGTTATGTGAGATACATAGGAGATTAGTCCACATGTGATGGTGTCATGAAGGAGCTCATTGCATATGAGACATGACATGGAGTCATGTGACCAAGGTGGAGAAGATCAAGATGAGGCTTGGCTTGATGGACCGGTTGCTAGGGTGAAGGGCAAGTTGTGTGATGGCTTGGCGCCGAAGGACCGAGGCAACGGTGAAGAGCAAGTGAGGTCAAGATTGATGAACCAATACGGTCACGTGATGATATGAAGTGAATCATATCATTGGTGATTGGTTGGTGCATGTGTTGCATCAATGTCGGAGGAGATGGAGTGGAATGCGCAAGGCAAAGGTATAACCTAGGGCATTTCCATTTCACCGATCATAGGTGTGTAGAGAAGTTGATGATCGGGTTTAGGATAGATGGCCGTACTATCAAGAGGGACAAACTTGTTTGCATATCGGTCATCTAGTGCCACTTGAGCGATCTAACTGTGCATACGTGTTAGGATCGAGTGGCGAGGCAAGTTGAGTGCCTAATTCCTTCGAAGAAAATGTTTGTGAAAATGCTAACACACGTACACAAGGTGGTGATCACTTGTTGGTGTTGGCACATTTACGAAGGTGATGAAGTTTGAGCGGTAGAGAGGGTTTGGGTCTCTCTCTCCCTCCCGCCGAGCTTGCGAGCGCGTGATTCAGGCGTTTTCGAGAAGTTGAAATGCCTATTTTCCACTACGCCGAAAGTTGGAAAAGAAACGAAGGCGAACGGAGGTCACAGAGGTAACCGGACGCTGCACCGGACGCGGTCATGGTATGACCGGACGTGTCCGGTCAGTACAGCGCAGGCGCGGGTGCTAGGGTTTGCAACCGGCGCGTCCGGTCACTCGCGGGACCGGCGCGTCCGGTCAGGTGTCCAGAGAAAATTGAGTTTCGCAAGGACGATCGGACGCGAGGCACGTCCGGTCACACATGATCGGACGCGTCCGATCATTGATGGAGCTTACTGGACTCTAACCGGACGCGGGCACTGTCACGTCCGGTCGTTGCGAGGGGCGCGTCCGGTCGTTGCTTCGCGGGCGCGCGAGTCAGTGCGATCGGTGCGTCCGGTCGTTCGAAGCGACGCGTCCGGTTGTTTGACGGGCGCGTCCGGTCATTGCCTGGGGCGCGTCCGGTCGTTGGTTTGACCGTTGGGGTCAGTGACCGTTGTGGGATCGGACGCGGTTGAGCGCGTCCGGTCAGTTATGACCGGCGCGTCCGGTCATCCCGAAATCTGCCCAGTGAAGGGGTAACGGCTCTATTTGACCGTGGGGTTATAAATAGATGCCTTGGCCGACTGTGGCCGGTAGCTGAGCACACTATAGTCTTTGTGACTTGTGTGGTAGTGCTTGGGAGCCCTCTAACTCACTCATGCTTGATAGTGTTCATCGGATCGAGTGAGAGAGCGATTCTAGTACGTTGCTTTGAGAGATTGCATCGTGTGGCACTAGGTGATCGTGTTGCAAGCTGGTGGTGCTTGTTACTCTTGGAGGTTGCCACCTCCTAGACGGCTTGGTGACTTGTGGCTCCATCGAAGCCGCAAGAAGATTGTGCGAGGCTCCGGAGAAGCTTTTGTGAGGGGGATTGTGCTCACCCCGCGGGGATCGTGAAGAGCAACTCTAGTTGAGCGTGTCATTGAGCTACCACACTTTATGGTGGGTTCTTGCGGTGCCTTTTGAGAGGCTCGGTGTGTGACCGATTAGCCGCCGAACCACGAAGTGTTGGTCGACACAACGGGGACGTAGCTTTGTGGCAACCAAGTGAACCTCGGGAGAAAATCACTGTGTCAACATTGTCTACTCTTCTCGGTGGTTTGCTTTCGTGCAACACAAGCTTGTATTTACTTTCATATATACTTGTGCTTGTGTAGTTGCTCTCGTAACTAGTTTGCTTGGGTAGCTTGCTAGTTATCTTCTTGCTTGTGTAGCTAGAAGTATCCCCTTTGCGTGGCTAATTCGGTTTGTGTAACCTTGTTAGTCACATTGCTTAGTTTGTGTAGCTAAGTGTTTTGCACTCTCTAATTTGGCATTAGTTGCCTTGTTATTGAGCTTTGCTAGCGAGCTTAGGCTTTGTGCTTTTGCTTCACTAGTTGTGTAGGAGCTCCCTCGCTTGGCAAAGTACTAGTGCATAGGTTTGTGTGACCTTGCTCTAGAATTAATTTGGTGAGCTCTTGGTAAGCTTAGCACCTTAGTTGCTTAATTAGGATCTTTGCAAGGTGCTAGAGAACTTAGATAGAGGGGTGTAGTCTTGGCTAGACCGATAAGTTTAATTCCGCATTTGTTTTGGTTAGCCTACGCGTTTAAGTTTTAGAAAGGACTATTCACCCCCCCTCTAGTCCGCCATCTCGACCCTTCAGCATGTCAGGCTGTGTCGGCTTAGACCGGCCTCCCCCAGGTGGACCTTCTGGAATCTTCTTGGCGATGAAGGAGGTCGGCTTCAGAGGCTGACACACGGGCTCGAGGGCCTCCGAGCCCCTGGAGGCCGAGGAGAAGCTTTGTCTTCTTGTGTCATGCCCCGTGCATGACCTTGTCGGGAAAGTGGCTAGCAATGTCGTGCCCAAGGGGCAGCGCTAGGAAGCCCCTGAGCCTCGGTAGCTTAGGGCGTGTCTCTTGTGTCCGGGCCTTGGCTAGTGTCGTTGTCGGGGTAGGAGCCAAGGGTCGAGCCAAAGTGTTGTCATAGACCAAGAGCCTCAAGGCTCGGGCAAGCCTCCGAGCCCCAAGCGGAGGTCGTGGTGGAGTCAGGCTCGGCCGAGTTTCTTCTCAGAAGGTGCACGTGAGCGTATCCAATGGGTATATCCCCCGAGCCCCTAGGTGATCCTGGAGGGGTCGGTCGGGGGTCTTCATTGTTTCCTGGAGGGGTCGGTCGGGGGGTCTTCATCGTTCGGGAACCATTGGGCCCGAGGCTTAACATACCCATATGTTAGGATCTCTTCAGGAGCCCCTGAGCCGTTTGTGGCCTGACTCGGTGTCATAGCGATGAAGGGCTGAATTCGATCTTCTGGTGATTGAACCCTCCTTGGCAGGGACAGCTTCTGCTGACAAGGGTGTTGTGCCATGCTTAGGGCCTTCTTCTCTAATGTGATGGGTGTTGCTCGGCTGTCGAGGCCAAGCGATGATAGTGTTGATCCCTTCGTGAGCCTATGTCGCATAGGTCTATGACTCGAGTGAGGGCTCGGTGAACTCGTCTGGGAGTTGCCGACCTTAGGCCCGAGGGCGTCTTCCTTTTTTATCGGAGCCTGCTGTGGGTCGGGTGATCGAGAGTGTCTGGGCTCTAGCTCGGGGCCAATTGATCATCCGGATCACCACGCCCTTCTGAGGGCTGCGGTAGCAGGTCTCGATCCTCTCGAGCCAGCCTTCTAGGGCCAACCTTCTGCAGCCATAGATCGGGATGCAGGGAGCGCACCGATCCTTGTACAGGGGCCCTCGTTGGGCCCACTGCTCAGCGGCTCCTGCCCTAACTCTAGGGAGTTGGTTGGTTTTTAGGGGTGCGTCACCCGAGCGCCCGTCGATTGGGGGGGTTAAGTTGCTCCGTTAGGGGAGCTGGTGAAACCCTTGAGGCTGTTGTGGGGCCTTGAAGTCTTTAGGGGCTCGGATGAGCCCTTAGCTCAGGGCTATTGTTCCCTCGGTGGGCTAGGCTGCCACGACAATAGCCTCGGTGGCCAAGATTGCCGCGCCCGTGCCACTAGCGGGTGAGTCCGTGAGAACCACAAGTTTACAGTCATTCCATGCCTTGGTCATGTCCCCCAGGAGGGTGATTCTTGGCTTCTCAGCCGAGCCACTCGTATAGTTCCTGAGCCCGTCTATCGGTGCTTAGGGGCTCGCTACCTCCCTCAATGGGTCACCACGAGCAGCTCAAGGTTGATACTCAGACATCGCTCGTCCAGACGGCTAGGACGCTTTGGGCGTCCCGGCAGCCACGTGGGCTCGTCTCCCGAGCGTCCCTCGCACTTCGATTTTGTCCCGGGGTGACTGTTGGCGGTCCTTAACTCACACTTTTAATGACCAACATTTATATAAAATCCATCCAAATGAACATCAAACTTGGAAATAGGGCTCATAACTAACAAAGTTCCATGAGTTTTGGTGATTCATCAATTGCAGGAGGACATGTTGGGATAACACAAGAAACATGTCAAAAGTACACAAAGAACAAGGCATACCATCACCCGACATGAGCCCAAGGGGAGAAGGATCACTTACTAGGCAAATCAGGGCCCAGTGAGGTGGAGAAAAAAGGCCAAAACCCATATCAAATCAACTCTAAACGGCGCAAAACTTTGCAGGACCCACCTAGAGTCCTAAAGGAAGCATCCCACCGAAGATGGGGCCATTTGGGCCTAGTTGGGGTGTGGCCGCACCACTGGTGTGCCTGCACCACCACTAGGGCCTCTCGGGCCCATCTTTCGCGTCTTGACAGATGCCACCTTACCCACGTCGGTTCCCAGGGTGTTGTCTAGGTTCAATGCACCTAGATGGTGGTTTGGAGGTTGGTTTGGTGCTTTCCATGAGGGAATGAAGCATTTTCCAAGGAACCCCCTCCTCTTCACCTATAAAAGGAGGCATCTCCCCTCATTTGATCATCAAGGAAGAAACACAACACAAGAGAGCACAGTGTAGCAAGAAGAGAAGAAAAGCCACACTCTTATCTTAGCTTCTAGCTAGTTCTAGTGTAGAGAGTGAGAGAGTAAGAGTGGAGAAGTACCGGAGTTGTCGGCTACCCCCACTAGTGTACTCGAGGCCACTTGTACATTTAGCGGAAGAAATGCCGGGAATCATCGACTCTTCTACACTTGTACCTCTATGTTCTGAATACTACTTGGAGTATAAGGTTCGTGTTTATCTTCGGTGGTGAGTTCTACTTTAAGTTAGTTTTGTTCATTATTTACTTGCGGGTTCGTCGTTCGTCCTTGTGACGAATACTCTAGTAAAGGGCCCTGATAAAGATGGATAACCCTGATCTATGCTACAGTAGTAGTCGATAGCGTAGACGTGGTGTCTAGGCTAGAGGCTACCTTCGTTTGCCACGTTCCCTACGGTTGAGGGGTAGACGACAGGTGGTGACAGCCCTGTCTGTCCCTTGTAATCCCCCATGTTCGGGTTCGGCGTAGAGCTGGAAGCCAGAGGTACTTGGCAGACCAAGTATAAGTCGGTGCCCAAAGGAATTCTATAGTGGCAAAGCTATCTTAACTTATGATCTATATCCCTAGAAAACCTCGCTACCCGAGCTATCTTTCTTCTTGTTATCATTAGGTGAACTAGTTTAAGAGACTCTTACACCTCCATTCCTCGTGGAAATACAATACCCTGAAACTTTCAGGTGAAATGCTACAACATTAATTCCGTGTGCTTGCGGATTATTTCTGTACGCGTTAAGAAATACCAACAAGCATTTTTGGCGCCGTTGCTGGGGAACGGTTGCTGTAATATCTCCAAACCTAGTCCACCGGTGTATCCTTGTGTTTTATCTTCCTTTTCAAAAAAAAGTTATTCCTTTTATTCTTTTTCACCATGAAGCTCGTCCATTCAAAAAAATCTTTCTGCTCCTTAGGATGAGTTCTTAGAGCCATCACCATCAAAGCCAATCACAACTTTTGGATATGAACTCCATCTTGGCTTTGGCGGTCAAGCTTATGACCATAAACTAAGCACTGCCAGGAGATACCCCGGATTATCATAAAAACAAACTTTTCTTATCAATAAAAATAAGAACATGTTTTCAAGTTAGTATGAACCTTCGGGTATTCTTGGTCGCTAACCATTTCAGGTCAAGATCAAGAAGAACAGGGGACATACAAGGCTTGAAATCATGGGAGCTACATCAATATTATACCTTGATATTAGTTGGTGATGGAATACACTTAAAAAGGAGACCCCGACATGCCACACTTGACTTTTACACAAAAGTCTAAGTGTGGGGAAGAATGGTGAGAGTCTCACCACAAGTTCCATACACACCAAAGGCTATCTTGGTTAAAAAATGATGTCAACTCTGCCTTGCTAAAAAAAGGGCTAAAAAAGAAAAAAATGGTGTCAACTATTGTAGGTGAGAGTATGGATTTTCATTGCCTTCTCCTGAGAACGGTTGATCCCAAATCATTTTTATTAGACATGGGCGCAACTCATAGCCAGGTGCTAGGATAGGCTCTACAGATTTTGGTGGCCTTAGGCTTGCACTCGTGGGTGCAGCATATAGGTGGATAGGAGTGAAATTCATAATGGAAAAGAAAAGAAAAGAATGAAGAAGTAAAAAGGTAAAAGAATATGATACAAGGTTAAGCTAGGTTCGAAGTTAACTCAGCAATTGTTTTCCTACCAATGACATTAGAAAGTTTGCCGGTATAAATTAACGCACACAGATAAATCTGCAAGCGCACAAATATCACTGTAGCTTTCACCCAGAGGTATTCAAATATCGTATCCACAGGGAAACATGTGAGGCTAACTATGGTCCAACTTAACCCGGAGCACCAACAAGACTTAAGAAGGTCGAGAGTGTAGAGAAGATCGCGAAGGTCTTCTAGTTCTAATCTTGGTAAGTTATGCCTTCTACTGTTCTATCTGGGAAGATATCTTATAAGGAACAAATGCAGAGTTTCTTCCCTAAAAGTGATCTAATTCCTGCTAGGTCTATTAACGAGAGATGGACTACAGAGGATTCAACGAAGCTATAAAAGTCACATTCGCGAGCTACCACCGATCCGGAAAATAGGGTGCATTCACGAGTAACCTGAGTCTAAGCACCATGCTTACACTACGAATTTTACTTTAACCTAATGGACATATATTAAAGCACTTAAAAAAGACTCGCAAACTAGAAGAACAATATAAACATGTTGCTTACTTGAATAAGAAGTCGATTACCAGAGAAATCGCGGACGTAGATTAACTTTTGCCTAGGTACAAGTCATAGAGGGAGCACCGATAGGCTGGCACCTCCAAACTCTTCCCTTCTCTCCTCTCTATTTCTAAAGACTAGATCCTAATGAGGACTAATCTTCTCTTGATAGCTGGCTCTAAGAGGTTGATCCTTTCATGGGACCCCTCTCAATTGATCCTGACCAGAGAATATGCATTAGGGTTTCAGGATAACTCCATGGAAGGGGCAAAGGCCTGCTTATATAGGTCAGAGCTTTAATTCTGGACCCTCGGATCAAACAGACATTGGGCAACGGCGTAGAAGCAATTCTAGGAGGCGGTGGAGGAACTTCCTAGAAGCTGAGCTTGATTGGGCTCTGTGGCAGGCCAGCCGGCCTACTTTCGTGGCCAAACGGCCTAAGCTTTGGTGGTTTGCCTTCTAGTGCCTTTTAGATCCTTCCCACGTTGGTTTCGCCGTGGAATTCCATCGTTTCCTTTGACGAATAGGTAGTCGATGACATATAGAAGCTCCTAGCCCTGGAATTCCTCTTCTAGCTATAGAAAGAAGAGGTCAAGCGTAGGATTGGCGTGTCAATGACCAGTTATGATGACGTAGTTGACGACACATAAGCTCTTGGTCCTAGAATTCCCTCTTGCAGCTTGAGAAAGAAGAGGTCGAGCGGATCCTAGCACCAGGCGGTCTCAACCGTGGCAAGGTCTATCACCTTATGATTTGTACTTCCAGCCATTAAGCCAACATAAGCATGGTGCTTAAATGTACAAATATTGTCACTGTCAAGGACCATATTGATATATTGGTGATACCTTGCTCCCAAAAGATCCAGACTACCTTGAAATATTACAAGTTACAATTGAGGATCTTTGTATATTTGGGCCTTGAGTTGACAACTTCTGATGGAAGATTCATTTTAGAGAAGAAACACAATGATCTTCTGATGATTTTACACAGAGTCAGATTGCTCTTTGGCTGATACTATTTGCATTATTAGTGTATACTATCTGATAATTGACAGCCAACAATGTAACCTAGTTTAATTATTTATGTAGTTTCAAGCTGTTGATGCAAACCCTTCATGTCTTTCGGATCTTGCATGGCAAATTCAAAATCCTCAACAAGGCAAAAGTTATCTCCATTGTTACTGTATCTGGGAATGAAGGGGAAAGACACTTAGGTATGTTTGGTTTCTGGCCTTTCTTCTAGCCTAGCTAAGAAATAAGCCAGACTAGCCCAAGACGTACTCTCTCTAGCAAGCCAAGATGGACTTCCTGGAGCCTGGTTGGGTGGTCCACCCAACCAAACAAGTCCTAAGTACACCTGAGATTGAAGGGGGGAGGCAATTCGTCCACACGCGGTGCTGCAATGTGCAAGTGGTCCGTCAAAGGCTTCCAAAGCTAGAGTGACATCACTATAGGATTCACCTGTCTTAGGATGGATTCAAGTGCACGACATCCCCAATGTAGTGCTTCAGTTCATTCAGGTAAATATTTTTCTTGTGTGGATTTTTTTTTGGCGAACATGCACTGTAGCATGTATTTCATTAAGAGGAGGTAGACAACACCGAAACAAAGAACACAAGGGCACGGAGGGGTGCCCAAAACCAAACGAAAGCGTGCCGCACGCAAGGGCACGGAGGGGTGCCCAAAACCAAACGAAAGCGCGCCGCACGCAGGCGGAAAGAAAAGGCGAGATTACATCATGACAAGTAGGGACGACAGACAAGCTTAGCTGGACCCCACCCAAAGCTCGGCCTCCTGGGAGATGCTGGTGATGAGGTCGGCAGCTTCTCTTGAGCAATGAACTCCCGGACAACATTACGACGCGCGCGACCATTAAGGCAGCGAACGTTCCAGACGAAAATGTTTTCACTCGACATGTTAACCAAACAGTAGCGACGATTGCGAGGTGGACTAGATCTCGAGGTCCACACCCTCAGCCAACTGAATGCCATCGATGGCGCATCCAGCAGGGAACAGCGCCCTGATTGCCTCCCGCTTGGATTCAGACAGGGGCCCTTCGAACAAGGCGAGGTAGTTGACGTAGTCGTTATCATCGCCCATCCCCTCCTGCGGCTGCTTGGAGCTGACACCCAGCTTGGTCATGAGCACGTTCTGGGCCTGAACAGTTGCGTTGGGGGCTCTGGTTTTGTACTTTGCCGCGAGTCTTTCGCTGCGACGTGGCGGCGATATTGTATCCGCGATCGCCCGCCGCCGCCTGGGAGCGCGGAGGCGGGGAGGCTGAACCAAGATTGGCTCGTCGAGAGCGGAGCAGAGCTGCGAGCGTAGGCTTTGGGTGACCGCCGTCGGCGACCGAGGGGCTGGAGTTGCTGCCGGCGAAGTCCGAGTTGGCGGCGACGATTGTGGCGTGGCACGCACCACGGCCGGGCCAACGGGGGAGGTTAGCGGCGGGGATGATGACACAGCGCGCACCAAGGCCCCGGCCACGGGGGAGGCCGGCGAGGCACACACGGCGGGGTCTGGCCGCACAGGACCACGCAGCTCAACCAGGGCGATGTCTTCCCACCAATCATGGCTAACCGCAGCAAGCAGCCGCAAGTCACTCCTGGGCCGGGGCATGCCACCGCGCACGACAGAATCTTCATCAAATAGAGTCTTGGCGATACTTGGGCCAACGTCATGGGGCGAGCGGACCGGGCCCAAGTCTGGCGAGCTGAGGTCCACAGAAGGAAGGCATGGCGCCGCGGCTCCCAGCTGGGCTTCGAGCTCTGTAGCCGAGAATGATAACGTGATGTGATCCCTTGATTACTGAAACCGAATCGATGATCAGTTGCAGCTGTGTGAGGACAATGTTGCTTAGCAAATTTGATGTGACATGTATGTTGGCACTGCTATATGTTTTAATTGTTTGCATGCGATCTGATCTTTGAACTTCGAATAGTTGGGCAGTTAAACTGGAGATGAGGCTTTCTTGTAGCAACAACATTGTTTTGGAAGTTCATTGTTCCTAACATGACTGGTATAGTAGTGGGAGGTGTGAACACGTGAGTGGGGTGGCTAAGGACTCAAAACACGTGACAAGGGTGGCTAAGGACTCACAAATTCAATTGGTTGATTTTGGCCGGTGAAGAGTGACTATAAATGGATTACTGTGAACATCACGCACAGGAATCATCGTTGGTAATACAACACGTACATTTAAATTATTGTGGTATTTTTTTTGTTCCTATTACAACACACAGGCACGATCTAGTAAAAAATAAACGCTTATCCAGCTATATTCAACATATACTTAAGACTAATGGCAAAACGCGTTCATCTTTAGCATGTGTGATATCTCAGCAACAGAGCAATCGACTGAGAACAATATTATGAATTCATGCACTTCTGCAAGCATAAAACGTACAATAAACCTTATTACCAGAAACTAGCTCCAAAACTCTGATCAGTACGGAGTAGCGTGCTATCAGATGTTAGATCATGCGCAAAAGAAGGCTAAGACATGGATACATGGCAATAGGTTACTTTGATCTCAGACCTGGAATGTTGTTCAGCCCCATCTTCCTGAGGGCAAGCTTAGGCACTGCAGGAGGGTTATTGAGACCCATACTTCTACTGAACTCATTGGCAAGTGATACAAGCTGGTATTTGTCACGTCCAATGAACTTATTTGAATTGTAGTAACCAAGCCACGCCTGATAAGCGGATTCCTTGTCTTTAACCTCCACATGTGCAAGAGCCTTATCGACCTGCACACAATTACAAAATACACAATGTAGCATAAGCAAGTCAGCAACTGGGATATAATTGTAAATAGACTTACATACAAAGTTGTAGGTACACTACATATTCATAAACAAAGCAGTCACCAGATATGAATTTGTATTTTTAGACCAAAGACCTTGGTCCCACTTTTATAGGAAGCATAAACATATTACTGGGGTACCAGTTTACAACGAAAACCATATTGCACCTCCATGAAGTTGTATTTAAAAGGAAGAGCTCTATTGGTTGGTAATAGAAAAAGAACTGATAGACCCCTTTCCTGAACTATTTGTGGTCTGTAATGAGCAAAGCTGTTCAGTGGCAGAAATGGCTGCAAGAATTTGGAAGTTTTTTTTTTAAACCTGGACTCCTAAGGTATAGCTGAAGTATCTGAACATACACACAAACACACACGTGCGCGGCACACACAACGCACACCCAGTGCGCATGCTAGACCTACAAACTATACACACACCACACGTCCTTTTGGAGATCGACAAAGTCCCACCAGATTTCATAAGCAAAGGGGCATGTTGCAGTACCATTGTGGCTTCACATGTATGTCCAAGACCTGCAAGATTAGTTTGGGGAATAAATCCCCTGGTCAGGCACCCAGGTCCGATCAGGGATCGAACCTGGGCAGGTAGCGCTCGCACCTGAAGCCGCTACCACTGGGCTACGCGCCCGTTCTCAATTGGAACCTGATACTCAGAAGATGGTTGGAGGGAGGGAGGGCAATGAGCAATTGTCTGCTGATGAAGATAAAACCCAGCTGGATTTAGGAAAAGAGCGGAAATTTTTGAATCAATGTATAACCATCAATGCAGGGATGCAATTGATCTCCCAGATAAGCAAATTTGGAAAGCTAAACGCCCCTTAAAACCAAGATCTTCATGTGGATAATTTTTGGAAATGTCATTTTAACCAAAGATAACTTGTTGAAACTGGATAGGGGATGAGAGGTGTGTCTTTTGTTCAGAAAAAGAAATGATGGAACACTTATTTTTGGGCGTTCTTCAGCCAAATACGTTTGGAGTTTGGTTGGCCCAGTAATTCTGATTAACTCTGGCCTTGAACAGTTTGTTATATAAATAATGGAAAAAGGCTTTCACACGAGTTAGCTTTCAGGAGGAGGGGGGGGGGGGGGGGGGGGGGGGGGGTGTTTGCAGGGGAGGAATCAAGTCTCCTATAGAGATTGTGTGTTCCACTTGTTCGCTCGTTCTGTACTGGCCAGGTCTACAATTGCCAGAGAACAAGGTGATGCTGGAACAAGGCGCAGAGATGTTGAAAGGGGGCAGCACTACATTTCCACCAGCAGGAAGCAGATCGTGGCCAACAGGCGGCGCTGAGCACTGGAAGGTATTGGGACTTCAAAGCATCCCTTCCGTGAAACCGGTTTCGAAGTCCGGCGGTGTAGATTATGTAACTGTTACCTTGCGAGAGTTCCAGTCTTCCTATAATTGATGAAAGTGATTTCAAAGTCTGATGGGATGGATTCTGTAGTCTAGTTGGAGTGTTTGTGGAAGAAGACAGACGGAATTATATTCTCTACTATTGCTGTAGGCTGTGCTTATACAATAGTGAGTGTACATGCAAGGAAAGAATAAAGAAAATCCTGTAATGTCCTCTAATCTAGCCTAATTAATACAGGCCATAAAAGTACATCAAGTATGATCTGCTATTAAGGCCAGTAATAGCTGAGACATGAATCCAATTAACCCCTAGGATCCATTCTAACAGTTATAACCATGGGTGCTCCGTTGCAAGCTTTTGGACATCAAAACTCTACGTTGCTTTTCGCAGTAACGAAATTCAAGGATCCCCATTGTGGATCAAAAGAAATAACCGCACATTGCTCACTAAACATTATGAAAATGATAGGCAGCTTACAAAATGTGATTGATGCTTGGTAGTGAGGGTTTAGCTTAGTGCTTACCCAATGTATCTAGTTACCTACTTAAGCTATTTACTATTCACTGTCATAGATAGTTACTGTTTACTGTCTAGCTATTTTCAGATGCCTTAGCATCCAAGGTAGCATCTGCATTATGCAGTTAGCATATGCTGTAGTAGGTGAAGCACCTTCTTGTATCCCAAGTTTGCTACTTCTATATAATGCAATCAAGCGGCCTAAGTGCTAAGCTGCCCTCTGGCAAGAAATATTCCACTTGTCTAGCTACTTACTTCCAACAATTGGTATCTAGAGTCAGGTTAGGAGAGAGCAGAAGCCATGTCCACCTCCAGGGAGCGCGCCCTGTGAGCAGCCGCCGCCACCGCCAACGCCAACAACGGCAGAGGAGCGGTGATCAACCCTGGCCCAGACGCCGATCGTGCTCAGCGCTTGGCCATGCAGGCGATCGAGGCGGCCAGGCAGGCAGCGACCAACATGGCCGCCGCGCTGCACGTGGAGTTGGAGCGGCAGCCGAGGGAGTCGTCGCGGAGCCCGATGTGCCGCTAGATCCCCTCACTGTCGCCGGAGCGCCGTCACGGACGCTAAGACCATCGCGGGTCACCTACGGCCGTCCAGACGATGTACAAGGACTCCGACACGGGGACGCCATTGCCGATGCTGACCAAGACCAACTACCACGAGTGGAGCCTGCTCATGAAGGTAAAGATGCAGGTGCGCCAGCTCTGGGACGCCATCGAGTACGGCGACCTCCCGGACCACGACGACCGGCGCGCACTCGAGGCCATCATCGCCGGAGTACCGCCGGAGATGGGTGCGACGCTCACGGACAAGGAGACGGCCAAGGAGGCGTGGGACTCCATCGCCGCGGCGCGCATCGGCGTCGACTGCGTTCACCGCACCACGCTGCAGCGACTGCGCAAGGAGTGGGAGAACCTCGCCTTCCGTCCCGGTGAGCAGGTCGAGGATTTCGCCCTTCGCCTCTCCGCGCTGAAGCAGCAGATGGCCCACCACGGTGACAAGGACCTCACGAAGGAGCGGGCGGTGGAGAAGCTACTTCGGGCCGCGCCGAAGGACGCCCAGCTGAAGATCACGATCGAGACCCTCCTTGACTTACAGGACCTCACCATCGAGGAGGTCACCGGAAGGCTGAAGACGGTGGACGATCTCGAGGAAGAAACTTCGACTACGCCGATCTCCGTTGGCGGGAAGCTGATGTACACCGGGAGCAATGGCTCGCTCGACAGAAGGAGAAGAAGGGAGGAGACGGCTCCGGCTCGTCTATCTCGTCCAAGGAAAACCGCCGACGTCCCCGCAGCGGCAGGAAGCAGAAGCCCAAGGGCGAGCGTGGCGACCGTGGCGGCGGCGGGCAAGCAGAGAAGGCTGGTGGCGCCGGTAAGGATGGCAACGGGTCGGGTTCGGATCGGGTGGAGTCTCCGTGCACCCAAAACCGAAACCCGAAATCGAAACCCGAACCCAAACCAAAAACCGATTCGGGTGAAAATCCATCACCAAAACCAAACCCGCGGATACCCGAAACCCGAACGGATACCCAAAACCCAAATGGATACCCGAAACCCGCAGATAAATATACACATATTCACATATATAAATAAGAGGCAACAAATAATAAATATTTTCTTGAGTCAATTTTGAATAGATTTAATAATCTAAGTAAACAAGTTATTATTAGCATATTATAAAACATGAGTTTTAATTCCAAATGATTTATTTTGGATATTCATTGGATATCCACGGGTGAAAAACCAAACTCGAAACCGAACCCGATACCAAACCTGAAACCGAACCTGAAAACCATGGATGAGAAACCATCCCCAAACCCGAACCCGCAGGACCCGAAACCCGCGAGTATCCGACCCGAACCCGATCCGCTGCCATCCTCAGGCGCCGGCGGCGAACACAAGGCGAACCGCGACAACACCTGCCTTAACTGCCACCGTGCCGGCCACTAGGCGAAGGATTGTCCTCGGCCTCGACGCGAGCATGGCGGCGCAGCGCATCTCGCGGAGGCGGCTCTGTTCCTCGCCCACGGCTTCCTAGAGATGGAAACCGAGGAGGACGTCCTCTGCTCCAAGGCCGACGCCACCCTCGACATCGACGAGCCCAGAGCTCATGCGTTCCTCAATGTCGGCTTCGGCGAGGACAAGCTAGATGGCTGGTACCTCGACAGCGGCGCCACCCACCACATGACCGGTCGTCGCGAGCTCTTCTCCGACCTCGACACTTCTGTCCGTGGTTCAATGTGGTTCGGCGATGCGTCAAGGGTGGAGATCCAAGGCGTCGGTTCGATTGTGTTCCAAGCCAAGACCGGCGAGTACCGAGTCCTTAATGGCGTCTACTTCATCCCGGCGCTGCGCAACTCCATCATGAGCCTCGGACAGCTCGATGAAGGCGGGTCCAAGGTGGAGATCGATAAGGGCGTTCTTCGCATCTGGGATCGCCGCGGGCGCCTCCTTGTCAAGGTGAACCGCGGGCCCAGCCGCCTCTTGTCTTCTATCTTGAGGCCACGCAGCCACTCTGCCTCGCCGCAAGGACAACGACGACGCCTGGCGCCGGCACGAACGATTCGGCCACCTCCACTTCAAGGCGCTGCACCAGCTCGACAAGTAGGCCATGGAACGTGGCATGCTGGTGATCAAGCACACCAAGCAAGTCTGTGACACTTGCGTCATGACGAAGCAGCGTCGGCGCCCCTTTCCTCAGCAGGCCAAGTACCGCGCGAGGAGCAGCTAGAGCTCGTCCACAGCGACCTTTTCGGGCCCGTGACGCCGGCGACTCCAGGAGGGCGGCGCTACTTCCTCTTGCTGGTGGACGACGCGTCCCGCTTCATGTGGGTCGTCCTGCTGCCGTCCAAGGATGTTGTTGGGGACACCATTAAGTATGTCCAAGCCGCGGCGGGGAAGGAGCGCGGCCGCAAGCTCCAGGTGCTACGCACAGACAACGGCGGCGAATTCACCGTCGCGGAGTTCGCCGAGTATTGTGCAGGAGAGGGCATCCAGTGCCACTTCTCGGCGCCTCACTCGCCACAGCAGAACGACGTGTAGCGTCGGAATCAGACCGTGGTCGCCACAGCCCAGTCGCTGCTGAAGCAGAAGAGGATGTTAGCCAAGTATTGGCAGTAGGCAGTGATGACGGCCGTCCACCTGCTCAATCGCTCGCCGACGCGAAGCTTGCGGGGCAAGACCTACGAGGCTTGGCACGGGCAAAAGCCGGCGGTGAGCCATCTGAAGACATTCGGCTGCATCGCCTACACCAAGGACTTGGGTCAACTTCGCAAGCTTGATGACTGCGGCAAGCCCGACGTCTTCATCGGGTACGGGAGGGAGCCAAGGCGTACCGCATCCTGGACCCGGTGACGCAGCGCGTGAAGATCAGCCGCGATGTCAGCTTCGATGAGGAGTGCGGCTAGGACTGGTCCACTCCGGACGCCAGCAGCTCGACCTCGGCGGCGAGCCACTTCACCGTCGAGTACTAGGTACCTGGAGGAGCCGGGGGAGCACAAGGTGCCTCTCTAGTGGCAGCCGGAGCTCCATCGTCGGCGCCATCACTCTCTGCACCGCGCTCGCCGTCACCAAGTTCGGAGGAGCCCAGAGGGACATCGGCAGCTGCAGTCACTCCTCCAGCATCCCAGCTAACCTTGCCAACACCACTGGCGTCTCCTGCTGCCCCTACTGCTTAACCAGCATCACCAACGACAGTAGTTGTGACTGGTGATGAAGTGGAGTTCGCCACTCCACTGGAGGATGACGAAGACAGACTCGACGCCTACTACGACGACGAGCCCCTACATCATTGGTGATCATCCTCCACCTCCACCTCCACCGCCACAACGCCTCTTCGCCGAGCTGCACTTGACACACGCCGGCGAGCCTGCCAATGACACCGAGGCCAAGGATAATCCGGCATGGCGGGCAGCAATGGAGCAAGAGCTCAAGGCGGTGGAGCAGAACCAGACTTGGCAGCTGGTGCCGCTCCCTGCTGGTCACCGTCCCATCACCCTGAAGTGGGTGTTCAAGCTCAAGAAAGATGAGCTGGGCGCGGTGATCAAGCACAAGGCAAGACTCGTGTGCGGCTTTGTCCAGCAAGGAGTGGACTATGACGATGCATTCGCTCAGGTGGCACGCATGGAATCCGTCAGGGTCCTCGCCCTGGCGGCTCAAGAAGGCTGGCGCGTCCACATGGATGTCAAATTCGCCTTCCTCAACGGCGACCTCAAGGAGGAGGTGTACGTGCAGCAGCCGCCTGGCTTCGCCGTCGCCGGAGAGGAAGGGAAGGTCTACCACCTCCGCAAGGACCTCTACAGTCTGTGGCAAGCTCTGCACGCCTGGAACGCCAAGCTGGATACCATGCTCAAGGACATGGGCTTCCAGCAAAGCGCTCACGAGGCGGCGATGTACCGGCGGGGCAGTGGGTGCTGTCCTGCTTGTCGGTGTCTACGTCGACGACCTCATCATCACCGGCGCGGAGGAACAAGAAGTGCAGGCATTCAAGGCACAAATGAAGATGATCTTCAACATGAGTGACCTCGGCCAACTTAGCTTCTACCTCGGCATCGAGGTGCACCAAAATGCCAGCGGCATCACCCTCCGCCAGACACACTACGCCAAGCGCAACATGGAGCTCGGCGGAATGGCTGGCTGCAACCCTGCCCACACTCCAATGGAGATCACGGCGGAGGAGGTCGACCCCACGCGACCCCACACACTACGCCAAGCGCAACATGGAGCTCGGCGGAATGGCTGGCTGCAACCCTGCCCACACTCCAATGGAGGAGATCACGGCGGAGGAGGTCGACCCCACGCACTACCGGCGCCTCATCGGCAGTCTGCGCTACTGAAAGGTCTTGATGGCTAGAGGGGGGGTGAATAGCCTATTAAAATTTTCTACAAAGACAAGCTAAACAAGTTTATCAATAAAACAAATAGCGAGATGCGAGTTTTGCTTAGCCTACGGGGTGTTTGCAAGCCACCTAACCAATTCACAATTCTAGTAATTGCACTCAACCGCACAAGTCAAACCGAGAAGGAAACTATAACTAGCAAGCTACACAAAGAAGCTACTCTAGCAAAGCTAACTAGCTAGCAAAGATAACTAAGAAAGTAATGTGGAGTTGAGTTAGGAGGGTATCACCGAGGGGCGAAGTATTAAGCCAACCAATAAGATCAACAATGAATACCAAGATAACCGAACACCGGGATCAATCAATCACAATATGAAAGTGATGACACGAAGATTTATCCCGAGGTTCACGTGCTTGCCGGCACGCTAGTCCCCATTGTGTCCCTCTTCACCACGTGGTTCGGTGGCTAATCGGTCACACACCGAGCCTCTCAAAAGGCGCCACAAGAACCTACCAAATGGCAAAAGGTTGCAATGACACGAGCAATATACTGTTGTCTTTGGCGCTTCGCCGAGGTAGGCACAAACCCCTCACAATCACCGGAGGTGGCCAAGAACAATCACCAACTCTTGCCAACGCCTCCAAGCTGCTCCACACCGTCTAGGTGGCGGCAACCACCAAGAGAAACAAGAATCCCGCAGCAAATCAACCACCAAGTGCCAACTAGATGCAATCTCACAATGCAAATGCACTTGGATCACTCAATCTCACTTCGAATATGCAAAGAAGCAAGAGAGATGAGTGGGAGGGGAGTTGCTTAGCTCAAAGTGCTCACAAGTATGTCAAATGTTCGAGAGATAGAGCCTTGAGCCGGCCAACGAGTATTTATAGACGTACCCCTTCGAATATAGCCGTTAGAAACTTGAAACAGCCGAAGTCGCGTTGACCGGACGCGCTGGTCCAACTGACCGGCCGCGCCGGTCGCGCAACGGCTAGTTTCGCGAAGCACCGACCGGACGCGCCGGTCACGACGACCGGACGCGCCGGTCACGACCGGACGCGCCGGTCCCGTAACTGACCGGACGCGCTGGTCAACCCTGAGCCGCGCACAACGAACCAGTGACCGGACGCGCTGAAGAACTGACCGGACGCCACAGTGCCCGCGTCCGGTTGGAGTCCAGTAAGCTCCCTGAACGACCGGACGCGTCCGGTCGCCTATGACCGGACGCGCTTCGCGTCCGATCAAACAACTGAAAAACGCGCAGATACTGGACACTGACCGGACGCGTCCGGTCAAACAGTGACCGCGTCCGGTCCAGCGTCCGGTCACCACTGTGACCCCCGTTTGCCTCTGTTTCTTTTTCCGACTTCCGGCGTAGTGGAAAATAGGCATTTCATTTCCCCAAAATTGCCTGAATCCCGCGCTCGCACGCTCGGCGGGAGGGAGAGATGACCCCAAACCCTCTCTACCGCTTAAACTCCAACGCCATCGCAAATGTGCTAACACCACCAAGTGATCACGTCATGTGTGAGTGTGTTAGCATTTTCACAATCATTTTTCGAGGCGATATTAGTTCTATCCAAATGCATATGATCATGAAATGCACATCTAGAGGCACTTAGGAGTTCAATAGCCGCGTCATTCCCCTCTTTATAGTACGGCTATCTATCCTATAATGTAACCACACCCACTAGGTGTCTTGGTTACTAAAACACAACCCTTAAGCATATACCTTTGCCTTGATCACGTAGGGTTGCGTCCAAATCCAAGTGTGGCCATCATGATCACCATGTCCATCTTGCCACCAACCTTGGAGTGTACTAATCCTCATATGCTACATACAACTTAGGCATGGGATTAGTACTTAGGCATTGTCACTAATTACCAACACAAAACATAGGACTTTCAGCTACCTGGTGCACACTCGCCCTGGAGCGGCCTACGGTGGAGCATCAGCAAGCTGTCAAGCGCATCATCCGCTATGTCGCTGGCACGCTCAACTTCGGTCTGCACTTCACCAAGGCGCCCGGCACCGCACGCTTCGTCGGCTACTGCGACAGCAACCTCGCCGGCGACACAAGCAAGAGCACGAGCAGAACACTCTTCTTCCTCGGCAATTGCTTGGTCAGCTGGCAATCGATCAAGTAGAAGGTGGTGGCATTATCCAGCTGTGAAGCCAAGTACATTGCCACCTCTACTGCTACAACACCGGCTCTGTGGCTCTCAAGGCTGCTAGCAGAGCTCCTCCGCAGGCATGTCGAGGTGGAGCTGAAGGTGGACAGCAAGTCAGCCCTCGCTCTAGCCAAGAATCCAGTCTTCCATGAGAGGAGCAAGCACATCAAGATCAAGTACCACTTCATCCGTAGCTGCCTGGAAGATGGAAGCATTAAGGCTGAACATATCCCAACAGCTGATCAGCTTGCAGACATCCTCACCAAGTCTTTGGGCAAGGCCAAGTTCGAAGAGATGAGGGGAAGGATTGGCTTGAAGCAGATCACCTCCAAGGCTGAGCACAAGGCTAAGAGGGAGAAATGAGGGTTTAGCCTAGTGCTTACCCAATGTATCTAGTTTACCTACTTAAGCTATTTACTAGGTAGCATCTGCTTTATGCAGTTAGCATATGCTGTAGTAGGTGAAGCACCTTCTTGTATCCCAAGTTTGCTACTTCTATATAATGCAATCAAGCGGCCTAAGTGCCAAGCTGCCCTCTGGCAGGAAATATTCCACTTGTCTAGCTACTTGCAACAGGTAGTAAGCATATCATTTAAATAAGTAACACATTCGGCCAAGTTTTGGATCTAATTACTACAGTGATGGCATTCAGAACTTCTAATTGTTATCTACCCCAAATCAGATCCAAAACATATATTTGGTGAAGAGTCCGACTAACCTGAAATTGGTCAACTGTTGTGATCATGTCAAAGAATATGTAGCATAGCATATTACATATACATATCCTTCGGGAAGCAAAGTTTCCCCATAAATAGACCACAACTGATGTTAGTAATAGTAAGGACTGAAAATTTTTGGGCGACAAATTTTAAGTATCAGGCCTGAAAAGGGCTGGACTGCATTTTGTATATGTTTGTGACCTAACAAAGATGAAGGTCTGAGCTGGATTACGAAAGAGCATTAGGGCCATGACCTATTACCAAAAAGGGCAGACCCAGTGCCGGAGGCTCCCACATGAGTGGGGTCTGGGGAAGGGAAAAACCGAGGCAAGCCTTCCCTCCGCAAAATCTGCGGAGAGGCTGCTTCGAACCCACGACATGGTGACCTATTACCACCCCTAGATATTACTATAGAATGATAGCCTCAACAGCATTGAACATCATGTCTCAGGGAAATGTTGGCTTTTCAGCTTTTGTCAGTAATTGATTATATGAACATGTATCCATACAATAGCCTCAACAGCATTGAACATCATGTCTCAGGGAAATGTTGGCTTTTCAGCTTTTGTCAGTAATTGATTATAGATCTTTTGAGTGGAGAGTCATCATAATGATGATACCCAGTCCATCTGACATGACAAATGATTACAGAATTGGAAGTGCTAGCTGTTTTTTTTAAATATGTTAAGGATGCATGGGTCCAATCAAGCACAGAGTTATAGACAAAAAAAAAGCCCAATGTTAATGCATCAACAGACACCAAAAGTAATGTCAACTTGAGAGACAGCTTCGAAGTACCTTTTTCTTAGTGTCCAGATCAATTAATGGTTGTGTTGCCTCTGTAATAGGCAAGTCCTTGATGCTCCTCAAGAAATATTCTTCCCATGGTGCCAATAGTAAGACTCCTGCCCCCTCATTGCCTCTGCGACCAGTTCTACCAAGTCGATGAATATATTGCTCTCTGTCAGTTGGCACCCCCAACTGTGACAATCATGATGAGTCAATACTCCGATTTGTAATTAGAAATATGTTAAGGCAAAAAGATAAGCACGCCAATAATAAGTTCAGACTTCCATGGAGATATAATTTCAGAATGGCAAATAGTAAGCGCTATTCAGGGATTTTATGATTTCTCATTTGTATCATAAAGAGTAGAAAACCCCATAACTGCAATCATCTGCAAAATAAACATGACCAGAAAACTGAACAAGAGGTTCTTTACCTGCACAACTAGTGTGACATTGGGATAATCAACACCCCGGGCGGATACATCAGAGCTAACAAGAATGAGACCTTTTGACTCCTTAAATTCTTTCGATATCCTAGTTCTGTAGCTTTGAGGTTTTCTGGAGTGGATCTCACGTACATTTAACTTCAACTCAGACAGAAGCTCAGCAACCAGGCTTGTTACTTTTGCTGTTGTGCAGAACACAATCACCTGCATTTGTTGCCTCAATCATTGTTGATACATAGAAAATGTATACAGAAGACAATGCAAAGATTACAATAGCAATTGAAATTTACCTTGTAGTCAACATTTTCAGAAATATGATCAGTTAGAAGACCATATAGGATGGAGAATTGTTTGTCCAGTGGTGCAATTAAATGCATTTGCTTCACCTGAATACAGTAATCATAAGCACCACCTTTGATTTTGAAAATAAGAAGCAATCAAAATATATTTGATGATCTAGTAAACACCTGAGAGTGTGTTTCCTCACTTCCTTCTTGAACAGTGTTGACAAATTCAAGATCTCTTTTCATGGCAATATGACATACTTGGCGAACCTAGCATGAAGAGCAAAAACTAATGGCATAATGACCAAGCAAAGCAAAGAAATACAGCATGTATACCACAGTGATACCTCATCTGGAACTGTCGCAGAAAATAGAAGTGTTTGACGCTGTTTTGGGAGTGCAACCACTATTTTTTCAATATCTGATCGGAATCCCATATCTAACAAGCGATCAGCTTCATCGAGAATTAGAACTTTGACACCCAACAACCTTGTAGCAAACCCTGGAGTGTTCTCCATGTGATCCCTAAGCCTTCCAGGAGTAGCTACTAGAATCTGTAATTCAACAATTCAGCTTTTGGGTCAGAACACAGAACAAAAGACAACAGATTTCGCAGGATTATTCAATAAGATAATTTGAATCACCTGGCAAGGGTTAGTATGCATGCGCTTCTGTTCAAGAGCCATTCTAGTGCCGCCTATTACAAGCTGCACTCCAATCGATGGATGGAATTTAAGAAGCTTGTTAGCTTCTGCAGCAGCCTGATCAGCAAGCTCACGTGTAGGGCACACTACAACAACACTGATGGGAGGTCTCTTTAGATCACGATCAACAGGTGGCAATTTGGAAACAACTTCAATTGCTGGTAACTGAAGGTAAAACAATTGCACATTATATCCAAAGTCAGAGAAAAAAATATCATTCACTGTTCAGAAGGGTACTTACCAAGAAAGCTACAGTTTTTCCAGTTCCTGTCTTTGCTTTGGCTAGTACATCCTTCCCTGTAGAGAGAAGACATGCTAATAGGTGAGAACAGACTGGAAAAGGTGTAAATCAAGTGGAAACAAACTTCTTTCACAATCATGTGCTTTAATTGAAAAAAATACATACATATTAATGCAGTTCAGATTGCCTGACTCACAATAAAATACTACTTTGAAATCACATGAACAGTGAGGATATTGTTTTTCTTGAACCATTGGACAAGGAGAACTACATTTTTGTGAAACTCTTCCTCTCCCAATATCTTCAGCCCTGGATACTTGACGCAAAGAGAACTATGCATGGATAACAAAATTTCAGGCTGCTTTAACTTAAAGGCAACATTACTCAACTTCAAGGAACAGCTATGCAATTTTTCTCAACAAAAAATTTGCGCACATCTGATTTCATAAACAGACATACAGATAGAACTACAAAGAGATTCAGTATCTCTCTAAGTTCTGTAACACCTCCAACAAACTGGGGTTCAGAACTAATCCTAAGGATTCCAGACTATACAAGGTTATGAGTTGAAGCCTTGAAGGAAAAATGTTTGGTACAAACCACACCTTTGGTGCAATCGTGAAAACCCCTTGGAACACATACCTAGAAGTGTTAAAAAAATTTGAAATGATGCGCATACAGCGTGTCTAGAGATTTACATTGTCACTAAGGCCTTGTTTAGATGCCTTCAAAATTCCAAATTTTTACTTTTCGTCCCATCACATCGAATCTTTGGACACATGCATGGAGCATTAAATATAGATAAAAAAAATAACTAATTGCACAGTTTGGTTGTAAATCACGAGACGAATCTTTTGAGCCAAATTAGTCCATGATTGGACACTAATTGCCAAATACAAACGAAAGTGCTACAGTAGCCAAATTCCAAAAGTTTTTGCATCTAAACACCCCCTAAAGTTTATATGAAAATAATAAAATTCAAGTGCATGTGCATTAGGAAAAAAATTCCTGTGATTTGTCTTCTAGTACATATTCAAATAAAACGTGTCATTTTCATATGAATTTTAAGAAAACAATTTTGCATTCCAACTTACGCGATAATGTACATCTATAGATGCACCATGGATGTCAGGATGTACATCGTTTCAAAAAAAAATCTTCTAGGTATTTGTTTCAAGGGAGCAGTTGACATGACTAACACAGTCCAAACATGTTCATATCAACTGTGAGATATATTGTCTTTTGCAAGGGGTGCAAAGAAATTCAATATAAATAATGGATGATTCACTAACAAATGATAAAAAAATGTAAGCAACATGTTTACCCATGTAGTTCATGAAAGAAAATTTATAGAACACTTGAAAATGAAGGTACAAAGAGCTGAAACAAGAAAAGACAAGAAAGTAGAAATGTGTGGGAAACAATGTCCTTTGCGTGTGCAATGAACCTCAATATATTTGCTGAAACAAAAGTTATATCATGAAGTAAACCCAAAAATGGCAAACATAAAAAAAAAAGAACACTGAAATCAACCTTGAAGTATAATAGGAAGAGTGGCCTCCTGAACAGCAGTCATCCGTTCATACCCAGCAGCCTTAACACCTTTCAGTGACAAGGGAGATAGCGGGCATTCATCAAACCTGTCAGGAAATGAAAGAACATCCATCAGGATAGAGTATAGACTATCACTGAAGCATATACCATTTGGTACATATCTGAAATTCTGAATTATTTAAGGAAAAGCAGTTTATCTACACACATAGCCAGTCATAGCTCATAGGCGTATGCAATGCCAATATATATGTATATAACTTGATCAAAGCACGGCGAGAAGCCAAGTAAGATTCAATGAGCTGTGATATCTACCGTTTATTACAAGCTGCACAGAAATTGAACAGAGATATTTAAAAAAATGATCTGTCAAAATAAAAGTTGTAGTAGCATTGTAGCAACATCAACCACACCATCGATCAATCAGGAAAATTTTAGCAACAGTTTGCCCAAGTCCTCCAAATTATGTTACAAAGACCAATCATCACAAAACTGTGTTAAGATGTTCAAAGAAACCAAGGGTGTGGGTTCACAATTATAGCCTAAATGCCAAAAGCAATATCATTAAGCAACTTAACCTACAATGTTGGTGAGGAATATAAACAAAGCAATCTATTTCTATATTATTCCTCCACTGCTCCATCTTTAACAGTTTCAATCCCTTACCTACTCTGAATTCAAAATGTGCCTTGTTGTGAATTTCAAATACCAATTCCAGTGCCCCTAGATGCAAACCATAACTGAGATGACAGTTAAACTAAGACATAGGACTCCTGAATGATCCTCAAAGCCCATTCACAGTTTCTCCACAGCCTTAATGTCTTCAGATTCACCGGCTTTTGCTGACTGGAAATACTTAGGTTTCTAATAACACTTCCACATCAAGTGGACCAGAATCTGTTACACTAAGTCAGAAACCCATCAAACAACACAAAGGATAGGAGATGTTGCAGCCAAGTTGGAAGCAGAAGTAGAAGGTTTCAACAATAAAGTACTAGTGATAGCTGCCATGGAATTGATGCAGCCAATGAGTCAAACATCATACAAGTTCAAAAGTAGATTACAGATAATTGAAAGTAATCATGAAGTATACTTGGCAATTAAAAAAATCTGAACCACCATTTTTCTCCTATTTTCATTGATGCATATCAATAATCGAATTGGCATCAAGAAAAGAAGAACAAGCTATCTATCTACCTAAGAGAATCATAAATATTATTCCACATCACTAAGAGTTAAGTGCTACCTCTTCTGGCTCAGATAAGAATCACCACCCCCAGTACTTCTTCTGCCCTGTACACTTTCATGTTTAGCTGGCTCATTTTCGGCTGACATAGATGAGCCAGACTTATTATCTGTTATCTCTCCCACATCCTCCTTAACACCCTTGTCATCAAAAAGATCATCTTCGAACCCTGATGGCTCATCATCCTCATCAACTTCCCCCGCCTCATCATCATCCTCTGACAAGCCAAAGTCAAATTTTTTCGCACCCCTCGGCTGGCGGTGAACAAAATCCATATCGCTGCCCCTCCCACCCCAATGTGATCCATTGGCCATTTTGTCTCTCCTGCCACCTTGATGCCTTACACTAGAACCCTCAAACCCATCTGGACCAGCATCATCATCCTCGTCGTCATCTAAATCACTTCCCCTCCCCCTTCTCTGCGAAAGACCGGACATCCTTCCGCCACGGTCGTGTCTTCCCCTAGAGGATCCTAATCCGATGTCGCCATCATAATCACCCAAATCACTGTAACTCCCTCCCTTCCGCGACAGACCCAAATCCCTCCTGCCCCGGCCTCGGCGCAGCCCAACTGTGTCTTCCCTTCCCCCTCTCCTGCGACCATGATGTTGCTTTCCATCACGATCCCCAAACCCAACCAAATCATTATCACTGCCCTCATCGTCATCTAAATCACTCACCCTTCCTCTTCTATGTGACAATCCAGACAGTTGTCCACTGTCACCGCGTCTTCCCCTTGAAGACCCAAATCCAGTGTCACCATCACCACCATCCCGGTCAAAGTCACTGTACCTCCCTCCCCTTCTTGCCACACCTGAACCCCTCCCGCGCTGGCTTGGCTGCCCCCTAGGAGACCTAAATGTGGTCTCCTCATCAAACCCATTCGCCCTGCCTCCTCTTCTCACGAACCCCGACGACCTCTCACCCCGTCCCCGCCTTCCCCTGGAGGAACCGAACCCGGAATCATCATCTTCATCATCCAGGTCACTACTCATCACCCTCCCCCTCCGCTCGGAGCCACCGCGCCTATCGCCACTGAACTCACCGCCGGCCATCCTCGACCTCGGGAACGAACCCCTGGAGTCCCGCCCACCTCGGCCGCCCCTGGGTGCGCCGACCGAGGGCCTGCGGGTGGACGGCGCGTCGCCTTCGTCGCCGCTGCTGAGCCCGAGGTGGAACGAGTCAGTCTTGAGGTCGCTAATCCAGTCGCTGAGCTCCGCCTCGTCCTCCACAAGGCTCTTCGCGGCGCCGGCCAAGGAGCGGGCGCGGGAGGAGAAGAAGCACGGGGAGAAGGGCCCAGCTGCGCCATTTCGGAGTGCGACGGAGTGGAGCTGGGGCAGGGGCTCCGCGCGCTGGGAGGCGGCGGAGGCGACCGCGCGGCAGACTATGGCGAAGAGGTGGTGGTGGCGCCGCATGGCAGCCGGCCGGCGTTTTAGGGTTTAAGGATGAGAGGGTGAAATTGGGATCCCGGCTCAGGGCCCGGGGGTTTTAGACCAGGCTCTACGGAGGGGATGGTGGCTGCTGCTAGAGAGGTTAGCCCAGGAGCTCTCACAAGCCGTCCGATCGTCGTTGATTACGGTTGTTTTTTAGAACTTGGACTACAGTTCAGATCTGTTATCCAAAAATAGTATTCACTCCATCCCAAATTATAAGTCATTCTAAAAATCTTAAAGTATCTTAAATTTGATCAAATTTATATGACGATAATTTACGATACCAACTAAGTTTCATTAGATTCTTCATTAATTATATTTTCATAGTATATCTATTTGATGTCTTAAATCTGTATAATTCTTTCTATAATTTTGATTAAACTTGAGATGCTTTGACTCTCTAAGAATTCTTAGAATGACTTATAATTTAGGATGGATGAAGTACTGTATTATTATTCATTTATGTTATAAGCTAATTTCGTCATAAAACAAATAAGTCATTCATATGAACTCTTTAGGACCCCGGGATGTACACAAAATATCTTCAAAAGAAGATACTATCTACATGCTTCGACTGAAAATCGCTGAAGTTCCACTGCAAATCAGACCAAAGGGCGGAGAAGGCCAGAACAAAAGGCAAGAATCAGCAGTTTGTATCCGTGCATCAAATCACTACAGGAAATCGGTACATATTCTCATCCAAGAACCACAGCAAGAGCAATATAAAGTGCATAATGATCTTCTTTTTTTTACAAGGAGCAATGTATATTAGCAGCAAGAAGCTGCAGTGAGGGAAAAGCCTTCCTAAGATACAGAGTGCAGAACCTCCTTGAAGGGGCATCTGGAATTCTGGATACATGTGCTGGATTGGAGCAAGTTATGCTCAAATCATTTGGGTACAAAGATGAAGAATGAAAAGCCTGGCTATCTAGTAGATGTGCCGTGGTGTTAGGTTTCTAGCTATCTGGTAGACTTTGAGGTTGTTTTCGTCGTTGCAGCTGATGAATCTTGAGTGAAGTAAGTGCATAATGATTTGAGTAGCTGGTAAAACGTAAAAGTAACTAAAGAAATTTCATTTATATACTAATCATTTAAAATGTCTTTTCCTACAGATCAAAAGAACGAATGCCCGAATCTCTTTCAGGGTTGCTCATGCCTTAATAGCAGTATAGCACCCGCAGATCAGGTAAAATCAAATAATATTTCTAGTAAACAAAAGTTTGCTACCACCAGGCATAATGTCCAACGGCGAGTCCTACAGGACTCCTACTTGTCATGGTGAAATTGCACAACGATGCATGTGATGTTGTCTGTGCTGCGCCTGGAGTAGGCAATTTCCGTCAACTTCACAGCTCCAGCCTGAGGTCCATCTTCCGCTTTCAGAATGACAATGACATCCTTGTTGACAAGAGATGATAGACAATGATTAGCGATGGAGTTAATAAGACCCTAAACCATATTAGGTTTCAAAAAGACACTCACGCCAGCATGAGTGTATCAGTTTGAGACAAAGAGAGTCTATCGGATAGCATGCCCGGTTTAAATGGTCATTAAGGTTTTGTTCATATATAGGATTGTAATGAATAGAACAGAGCAACCTTCCTAAATCATACTAGTAGCTTAGGTAGTATCTAATGACATGTTCTCTTCTCGATCACATAAGCAATACCAGATTGCCTCAGTCGACCATTTAAGGTAGAATTAAAGGAGATACCTCATTTCGCACAACATCCCAAAGCCCATCGGTAGCAAGAATCAGATATTCCAAGTCACTGCTGACCTCTTCTTCCTGCATTTTTGTATAACATTGCCAAATATTACTTTTCCAGCGGTGTTATCTAACACAAAAGAAATCAGATTTCTAAAAAACCACCTTTCCAGAAGACTATTGTCAAGTGCATGCCAAGAAAGTGCATCAAGACTAATAGACTATAATCATTATCAGAAATTTAAATGGAGTACTATCATGAGACTCAAACTTGGTAACCTAAACTCCAGAATATTACTTCCAGACTCCAGTAGAGATTTGTCAACAGCTTAAAAGATTTCTGCCCTTTTTGGCAAGATACTAGCTCAAAAGGCGGCAAACTTACGGTTCACACTTTATTGTAACATTATTGGTAGAAACCATGACGGTCATGGTTGGTTATCCTGATTCCCAAGTATTTTGCAAACTCCATTGTTTCAATATGAGTACTCTTTCAATATCATTTATTGCCTGGAAATATATCATTTATTGCCCAGACAAGAATTGACTTTAATCTTTGTTTCATCTGAAACCCGTTTCCTTGTCACGAAAAAATAGTAAGAAACAGAAGAATATATTCCTTTCCACAAATAAAGTCCTTTAACACTTCCCACATCCCACACAGTACCACTAAAACATCAGCAATGAAAACATTAAACAAACTTCTTCTCAAGAGAAACTATGGGCATCTCATCTTATGTCACTAATACCCACTTTTTATGGTTATTGCAACTGTTGGAGTATGTTTGTGGCCCATGTGGCTAGGCCCATGAGGCCCATGTATGCTACACTATATAGCTACCCCTCTAGGGTTAGCCCAATCAATAGAGAATAGATTTCCAACAGAAAAAAAAACATGAGGCCCATGTATGCTACACTATATAGCTACCCCTCTAGGGTTAGCCCAATCAATAGAGAATAGATTTCCAACATGGTATCAGACTAATCCTCTCTCTCCAGGCACCGCCGCCGCCCTCCAGGCAGGCGCCACCGCCACCCATGGCCGGCTGGCCACCCCCTCCTTCCCCACCATCCTTCTTCCCTGCCTTCCCCTCTCTCCCATCTACCTCCTGGGCCCACATCCTCCCTCCTCCCTCCCCCCAGCCACCAGTCGATGCCGCCCCTGCCCCAGGCGCGGGCGCAGCCGCTCCTCTGGCTGCTGCGGCCACCGTCGCTCCTGGTGGCTCCCTTGCCGGCGGCGCACCCCCTGGTCCCCCGCGTGCTGGCCTCGGGGTCCCATGGCCGGACCTCGCCCCTGCTTCGGTGCCAGTCGCCGGATCCACTGCCCCTGCTCCGTCTGCTCCCGCCGGGGGTTTTCTTCCGCCTGCTGCGGCCGCTCCCGCCGGGGGCCTCCCTCCTGACGCGCTGGCCCTCACGGCCGCGCCCATCCACGCCCTGGAGCTAGCTGCCGCACCGGGGGCCGGGGCTCCACCGCGCCCGGCACTGGGGCTGCCGCCAGATGCCGCGGCTGGCCTGTCTGGAGCCGCCGCCCCCGCCCAGGACATGGCTGCACACGCCGCCCCTTCTTCTCCGGCCACCGCCGCTGCCTACGCCGCCGCTGTTGCAGCAGCAGCCGCCGGACTGCCTCTCTCCCTCCCTCAGCGTGCGATTTTTGCCGCTGGGGGCGCCGCTCCTACTGGCCTGGCGGAGCAGCACACCGGCGCTGCCACTCCCTCCCTCCCTCCCTCCAGGCCATGGCCGAGCCGCCTCCCCTGGCCCGGTCGGCCGCTGCTGCCACGGCGCCGCCGACCGCCGCTGCCACCTCTGGCACGGGCCACGGCTGGGAGCGACGCCACCCGCCTCCTGGCGGGTCTCCAGCGCCCCAATCGCGCCGGTCTGGGATGCCCTGCTGTCCTCCAGCACTGCTGCCTCCCTCCCACCGGCCGGCTACTACAGCGACCCGCTGCACGCGGTCGCCGCTGGACGCGGCGGGCACCCTCCATCGGCTGCCCCCAACTTCGTAGCCCCGGTCATGGCAGCCCTGCCACGCATGCCTACCGCCACTCCGCGTCCGTCCGCTACGCCGCCGTCGTTTCTTCTGGGTTCTCCTCCCCCCGGGCCGAGCGGGGGTGGGGGGGCCGTGGCGGACGCCGTCGTCGCGGACGGGGACGTGGTGGGGGTTCTGGGTTCCACGACACGTCATGGCTCTTCCAGGCTCCCGGTGGTGAGCCTCGCCTGCCGGCCGCCGCCATGCTCGCTGCTGCTTCACCCGGGTTTCACCCAGCAGCATTCCCATGGGCTACAGCTTCCAGCGCCTCACCCGGTTAGGCCTCGGCGGCCTTGGCACACTCCTTCAGCACGATGGCCCCGAGAACTCCTGTCGGCCCACAGTGGATCGCCGATTCGGGTGCCACCTACCATACCACTCCCGACCCCACTATTCTCTCTTCCGTTCAACTTCCTTCTTCCTCTCACCCTTCATCCATCATGGTCGCTAATGGGTCTTGCCTTCCTGTCACGTCCGTGGGTGCCGCCGGCGCTCATGGCTCCTTTCGTCTTCCTGATGTTCTTGTGGCACCTTCTATGGTTCACAACTTTCTTTTTATTCGTCGGTTTACTGCTGACAATTCTTGTTCTGTAGAGTTTGACTCTTCCGGTCTCACTGTCAGAGATTTGGCTTCCCGCCGTCCTCTGCTTCGGTGTGACAGCACGGGGCCCCTTTACACCCTTCGCTTCCCAGTGTCTCTTTCGTCTTCTTCACCGACCCCTTTGTCAGCTGCTTTCGCCACCACTACTTCCTCCACCACTTGGCACCGGCGACTCGGCCATCCTGGTCGTGATGCCCTGATGCAGCTCAGTCGTAGTTCTGACATTCGGTGTCCTCGGACTCACGATGAGCATTTGTGCCATGCGTGTCAGTTGGGCCGTCATGTCCGTCTTCCTTTTCATAGTTCTTCTTCCCAGGCGGCTCACATCTTTGATCTTGTACATTGCGACCTCTGAACCTCTCCTGTCATCAGCGTTTCTGGCTACAAGTTCTATCTTGTGCTGCTTGACGATTTCTCTCATTACTCCTGGACTTTTCCTCTTCGTGCAAAGTTTGAAGCTTTCCCCGCCATTCTCCACTTCTTCGCTTGGGTGTCCACACAGTTCAGCCTCACCATCAAGGTCGTCCAGTGTGACAATGGTCGTGAGTTCGATCACTTCGCCTCCCGTGCCTTCTTTCTCTCTCATGGTGTCCAGTTGCGCATGTCTTGCCCGTACACCTCCTCCCAGAACGGCAAGGCTGAGCGCATGATTCGCACCACCACCGAGACCATGCGCACCCTCTTGCTTCAGGCGTCCCTCCCTGCGCGCTTCTAGGCTGAGAGCTTGCACACCTCCACCTATCTTCTTAACCGCCTTCATTGCGCTGCCTGGCCAGCTCCCACACCACACCATGCCTTTTTCGGTACCCCTCCTCGATACGACCACCTTCGCGTCTTCGGGTGTGCGTGTTACCCTAACACCACAGCTACCGCTCCGCACAAGCTGGCACCTCGTTCGACTCTCTGTGTCTTCCTCGGGTACTCCCCGGATCACAAGGGGTACCGGTGCTATGATCTTACCTCTCGTCGGGTCCTCATATCTTGCCATGTGGTGTTTGATGAGTCTGTCTTCCCCTTCTCCTCCACCCCCACTCCCACGTCCACCCCTAATCTTGACCTCTTCTCCTTGTTTCCCACTGATGCGGTGGTCGAGCCACCTTTTCGGTTGTCTCCCACAGGTACTGCTCCACCGTGCCCCTCGCCGGGACCGTGCCCTCGCTCGCAAAGTTGCATGCACCGACCAGTTCAACCCAAAAGCTTAAGCTGATGGGGAGAGGTGGGCAATTCACTTTATATTCCAACACTCCCCCTCACGTGGAGGCTCCCTCAGGCCTTAGACGTGGAATAGGAGCGAGCAGCAATTATTTTATTTAATTGCGCTAACCAGGATTCGAACTCGAGACCTCTGGCTCTGATACCATATTAAGTTACATGCACCGACCAGTTCAACCTAAAAGCTTAAGCTGATGGGGAGAGGTGGGCAATTCACTTTATATACCAGGATGGCCGAGTCGCCGGTGCCAAGTGGTGGAGGAAGTAGTGGTGGCGAAAGCAGCTGACAAAGGGGTCGGCGAAGAAGACGAAGGAGATGCTGGGAAGCGAAGGGTGTAAAGGGGCCCCGTGCTGTCACACCGAAGCAGAGGACGGCGGGAAGCCAAATCTCTGACAGTGAGACCGGAAGAGTCAAACTCCACAGAACAGGAATTGTCAGCAGTAAACCGACGAATAGAAAGAAGGTTGTGAACCATAGAAAGTGCCACAAGAACATCAGGAAGACGAAAGGAGCCATGAGCGCCGGCGGCACCCACGGACGTGACAGGAAGGCAAGACCCATTAGCGACCATGATGGACGAAGGGTGAGAGGAAGAAGAAAGTTGAACGGAAGAGAGAATAGTGGGGTCGGGAGTGGTATGGTAGGTGGCACCCGAATCGGCGATCCACTGTGGGCCGACAGGAGTTCTCGGGGCCATCGTGCTGAAGGAGTGTGCCAAGACCGCCGAGGCCCAACCGGGCGAGGCGCTGGAAGGTGTAGCCCATGGGAATGCTGCTGGGTGAAACCCGGGTGAAGCAGCAGCGAGCATGGCGGCGGCCGGCAGGCGAGGCTCACCACCGGGAGCCTGGAAGGGCCATGACGGGACGTGGAACCCAGAACCCCCACCACGTCCCCGTCCGCGACGACGGCGTCCGCCACGGCCCCCTCCCCCACCCCCGCTCAGCCCGGGGGGAGGAGAACCCAGAAGAAACGACGGCGGCGTAGCGAACGGACGCGGAGTGGCGGTAGGCATGCGTGGCAGGGCTGCCATGACCGGGGCTGCGAAGTTGGGGGCAGTCGATGGAGGGTGCCCGCCGCGTCCAGCGGCGACCGCGTGCAGCGGGTCGCTGTAGTAGCCGGCCGGTGGGAGGGAGGCAGCAGCGCTGGAGGACAGCAGGGCATCCCAGACCGGCGCGATTGGGGCGCTGGAGACCCGCCAGGAGGCGGGTGGCGTCGCCCAGCCGTGGCCCGCGCCAGAGGTGGCAGCGGCGGTCGGCGGCGCCGTGGCAGCAGCGGCCGACCGGGCCAGGGGAGGTGGCTCGGCCATGGCTCTGGAGGGAGGGAGGGAGGGAGTGGCAGCGCCGGTGTGCTGCTCCGCCAGGCCAGTAGGAGCGGCGCCCCCAGTGGCAAAAATCGCACGCTGAGGGAGGGAGAGAGGCAGTCCGGCGGCTGCTGCTGCAACAGCGGCGGCGTAGGCAGCGGCGGTGGCCGGAGAAGAAGGGGCGGCGTGTGCAGCCATGTCCTGGGCGGGGGCGGCGGCTCCAGACAGGCCAGCCGCGGCATCTGGCGGCAGCCCCAGTGCCGAGCGCGGTGGAGCCCCGGCCCCCGGCGCGGCAGCCAGCTCCAGGGCGTGGATGGGCGCGGCCGTGAGGGCCAGCGCGTTAGGAGGGAGGCCACCGGCGGGAGCGGCCGCAGCAGGCGGAAGAAAACCCCCGGCGGGAGCAGACGGAGCAGGGGTAGTGGATCCGGCAACTGCCACCGAAGCAGGGGCGAGGTCCGGCCATGGGACCCCGAGGCCAGCACGCGGGGGACCAGGGGGTGCGCCGCCGGCAACGGAGCCACCAGGAGCTACGGTGGCCGCAGCAGCCAGAGGAGCGGCTGCGCCCGCGCCTGGGGCAGGGGCGGCATCGACTGGTGGCTGGGGGGAGGGAGGAGGGAGGATGTGGGCCTAAGAGGTAGATGGGAGAGAGGGGAAGGCAGGGAAGAAGGATGGTGGGGAAGGAGGGGGTGGCCGGCCGGCCATGGGTGGCGGCGGCGCCTGCCTGGAGGCTGGCGGCGGTGCCTGGAGAGAGAGGATTAGGCTGATACCATGTTGGAAATCTATTCTCTTTTGATTGGGCTAACCCTAGAGGGGTAGCTATATAGTGTAGCATACATGGGCCTCATGGGCCTAGCCACATGGGCCACAGACATACTCATGTTCATTAACATGAATACTTACTCATGTTCATTAACATATTGATACAAAGGTAGCATCAATATATCAAACTTAAAGAATAAACGACAAGCTAGTGATAGTGCTTTTATTTTTCTTTTAGCTTGCTAAATAGACAGGTTTATACTATTTCCAGTTCTAAGACCAACCACACCAAGCCTTTTCTAGGTAGCACTAAAGTTCAGAACTACTGAAAGTTTTAATTAGACTTCAAATGTATACCTGAATGTCAGGTTCTGCTGTCACATACTGCTTCAGTAGACGATTGCCGAATGCACGGGACATTGCTAGAATTCCACCAACCCTCCATGTATCTGCAGGAATGCTAATATCAAATGATGAATGACAATAACCAATTAATACTTACAAAGCACCTTCAACCATTTGACAGACAGGAAAACATGTATTGTGTAATCAGATGCCACCCCATTAAACTAACCTAAATGTGAAACATTGACTTGCTTAAATCATAGGGCTTGTGGTTTAGGCCAAATATTTTGAGGATTCTGAAGAATAAACGGCTTACCCAGTTAAGTGGGCTTAAATACATCAAGAGTATTCTAAGGATTAAAAGGCTTACCATCCCATATAACTACACCTCCAGCATCCTGAATTCGCTTCCGTTCATCTGTCCTGTTTGGTTTGTGATCTTTTGACAATGGGGCAGCTATATAGCACAGAAACAAATAGTACGTTTAATTATTCTTCACAGATAACAAATAAACCAAAGAACGATTAATATTGACAGATTCAGGGTCATGAAAGCTTATCAAGGCAAAATAGCAACATAGTGAAGTAGTGGTGCGGTGATAAATTTTCAGTTCAGCAGAGTTTATATTCCCTACTGGCCTACTTGTACGGTTAGAAACAAGGACCACTCCCCTTGATGATGGAAGTACTTTCTTTTCTCAGATACCATTGACGATGGAAGTGAAACAGAGTACTGCTTCAATTGTTTATGCTCCAGTATAATGTATAGAAAATCATAAAACAAATATAATGAAAAAATAATAGTAATTTACAAATGTGAGAAAAGTGGATGCTGTATGTTTTGGTCTTTTCTTTCTTGCTGCCACTTTACCTTTGCCGCCTTTTGAAGCAACAGCACGTGAATCACCAACATTTGCTACATACAGATGATTGCCAATCAGAACAGCAGCCAAAGCAGTTGAACCATCATCTCTAAACGAACTGGATATAGTTTCTATGATATCTCCATCAGTTTCAAGAAATGTTCTGCCTGTGGTTTGCAAAAGTAACAGAAAATAAATGAGTTTGCAGCATTAAAAATGGTTTCACCAGATGAAAAGACACTGCTAAACAGAAGTAAAACACATTACTTATTGCAAGCTTTGTGTCTGTCAGGAACTCAGGATGCTTCATAAGGTTTTTTAACAGATTCTCCTTCAGATATTCAGCAGCAAGGTTTCCTCCATGACCTAATAGACCAAGGCACAAAAGTAAATGTAATGCACAAGCAGTCACAAACTAATGAGAGCAAGACTGAAAATGATACCATCAAATACTCCAAACAGGTTAACTGGTTGTCCATCAATTTTAGTTAACTTAATGTCATAACAGTCCTCCATAGTAGACCTCCGCCCTATATAGCTTGAATATCCACAGGTCAGCTTACCATCCTCGCTGCCAACAAAGTTATTTGGCATTACATCAGTACAAGTAGTGTCTCAATGTTTAGCAGATTCGAGGATTGAGCAGACAAAGTTGGTATTGCCAGAATAATGTAACTATTAAAGGCTAACAACTCCAAAACAAAATATTAAATGCCAGTAGCTAAAATTAGATATATCCATCTATCATGTCATCCGCATCAAAAATAAAAACACATATCAACCACTTTGCTGTTCAAGCTTCCACTAACCAAAAGGTAAACAAAAGAAAAAAAATAGTAAGATTCCAATCCTATAGGGACATTTCCTATATGTGATCGGCACAAAAAATAGTAAGATTCCAATCCTATAGGGACATTTCCTGATTTAAAAAAAGATTATTTATTTTCATTTAATAATTTGAATCTGAATTAGAAACCAAATTTGGTCCCCTGCACAATGCTTCATTGTACCAGTGGATACATGAACCGCTTCTGCACGTCTAGCCACACTTTATCCTTCAGTTTTTTGGGACTTTCTTTCAATTCATATATGTGATCGGCACGTGCTTCCTGACTAGACAGGAGCACTAGTTGCTAAAGATGCCAATGATAGTTTCTGGCTCCATGGGCTCTCCATGTGGCCCTATCTTGTATATCCGCATGCACCTTGTTGTGAACCTTGTGCCTCCCGTGTTGGCCCCTCTTCAGGTCTGACTTCTTGCCACTAGTCGTTTTGGTTGAAGTGCTCAGGGTGGGACCAGATGCTTGCCCCTCCTCTTCTTCCTCGAGGGGGTACTCCAAACACATAGGCACCACCGGTAGCTGTCGAGGACAAGAACTCACATTAGTTTCATAATTAAGCGAGAAGCTCGTCATCATATGCTAACATTGTGCTAGTTATTTACTTACGTGGCCCTCATCATCCCATCTTAGGGTGCGAGAATTTCGTGTTGAAGGCCCTATCTTTTCTGGCGTATAGGTTGGATCTAATTCTTCCTCTGTTGGACCTCTCTTCTTTGGCCTCGGTGTTGTCACCTCCTCCTCATATGATTTGTCGCTATCGTCTGATGATGATGAGCCTCCCTCGTCACTACTTCCCTCATCACTACTTCGCTTATCACTAATTGCTGGGCTTGGGTCATGCCATTCTTTAGCAGGCTTGGACACCATTGGAAACTATGAATAAGATAGCGTTATATACATGGACATCTCTCAATTCTATGAAGACAATGATATGTACATTCATCTCAAAACATATGTAAAGGAATCATGGATTATATTCATCTAAAAACAAGATTACATCCTTCTTTCATGTACAATGGTAGTTGGTACAAAAGACTAAGAAAAGTACAAAATAGTTTAAGAAAAGTACAAAATTATTTGGCTTAGATTTGCCCCATTGCAACCGCATCGCTTCTAGACTCGTTGCTTGTATATGGTATACAGGCCATCCTAGTTTAGCGGCTCACAAGTATGGGGACATTTCATCATCATAGCCGCTGCCTCAGCATAAAAAGTTTCACATCATTGCAAATGCCACTGCTTCAGCACATTTTGTTTATGATTTTGAAAAAATTCATCATTGGAAATGCCACAAAGTTTGAGAACAACCAGTTTGAGAACAAGCCAGCCACCACAATAGTAGGTAGTAGGACTAGTAGGAGTAAGTAGTAAGTAGGCGGAGTAGTAAGCAGCAGCCACCAGTAGTAAGTAGTAGTAGTAGCTAGTAGCAGTGGGAGTAGCTAGTAGTAGTAAGTAGTAGTAGTAGCTAGTAGGATACTAGCAGTAGCTAGTAGTACGAGTAGTAGGAGGAGCAGTAGGGCAGTGACTATAGAGCAGTCGTGTAGTAGATAGTAGGAGTAGTAGGAAGAGTACTGTTGGTATTTTTTTAACACCACTACTAAAAATAGAATTACTCATACTAATAGCAGTTACGCCAGAAATGATACGGTAATTATTAACTTGTCACTGTTACAGTAGCCACCTATCAATTAACCTTCATCTCTAATATTAAACTAGCTTGTCATCCCTAGTGAGAAACTTAGAAATGTTTATTGGTTCTATCTAGCATTACTACAAGAATGACACCAAATAAGAATATATTATTTCATGTGACTAAAAAGAATATAAAGATAAGAATAAAAAGAATTCTGCAAGCGGACGTATAATTATACCATTGTAGCATTTTGCCTAGAGTATTACTAGGTTGTCGATTTATAATTCTACCACTGGGAAGGTATAACTATGAATACAATAGTATTGATAATTTATGAATATGCATGAGAGAATGAACCAATATCATATACTCTACTCAAAACAGGGAGAAGTCACAAGATAATAAATAAAGATATATAAATGATAAGTACTTGATCAATCATCATGATAAATAAATAGTAACTTAGAGCACTCTAGTTAAGCAATAGGTTAAGTCCAATTAGAATATTAGAAAGATAATTTCTAAGTAGTCTTACTAACATGTCAAATACTTAGTCTAATTAATTATATCTAGTGATCATAGCCAAGTTATGCCACATAAGGAACATCAACTTAGGAAAGTTGGAAACAGAGTCCTCCTCTCCTTCGAGACCGGGTTCTACCAACATCAATATATACGGGGGATGGACTGCAAAGGACTCAACGCAGCTGTCACCTACGCGATCTACCACACGTCCTGACATATAAGGGCATCCGTAGATAAACAAATATCTAAGCACCACGCTCATATAATTTCTATCACCCACCCATGGTTCTATAGGGTGAGCGCTATACGAACATATGTATGGTTTCCATAATCTAGCTACACTGAATATAAAACTAGAGCAAACAATGAACATTGCTTTCAATGAAATAAATAATATAAAGCTTAATGTTGACATAAACATAGTAGCAATGATACAATCTCAATGAAATAAAGAAATAGAGTAAAGTAAAGAGATATACCGAACCACGCTCTTGCCAACGTCGGGAATCCAAGCGTTACCTGATCTCCCTCTAGACCTAATCTAACTAGCCTAAGCTCTAATCTAGAGGAACTCTGAGGAACTAGGGTTGGCTCTGGATGAATTGATCTTCAACTGAATAGCTTGATGACTTGATGCTTCAGGAGGTGCAGGGGTCCTTATATAGCCCTGGGGGTTGAACGTAAGCCCTTGGATCAAACTGATTTCGACGTAGGGTGGAGATACATCCTAGGAGGTGGTGGAGAAATACTCTAGAAACTCATGGAGGAATCCCCTCATAGGGGGTCCGGGCGGCACAAGGGTGGGGCCAGCTAGCCCCACCTGGCGGCGTCTCATCCTCCTATTCGTTCTCGTACCTTCTGGTGTCTTCTATAGTCTTCTAGTATATCCTTCGTTGCGATCAAGTTTTGTCCTTTTCTCAATTAGGTCCCCCTTCCTACATTTTCTGGAGTAATCGTGCGGAAAACAGAGATTCACCAAAACTCATAGAATTTATCAGTTTAAACCCTAGACCTATGTATATTCTTGTACTTGAACCATTTCTCTTGTTTATTCACATATAAAATGTTGATATTATCCACCGTCAACAAACTCCCCCAAGCTTATCCTTTTCTAGTCCCTTAGCAAAGCAAAACTTAGCAAACTTGGAAAAGAACTTGAACATGTTGAGATTTTTAGAAAAACATTGAGATAACTCCTAGAAAGTACACATGCATTCAAACAAAAATTCTACTCCGAATTCTGATTTAACTTTCAAACTAACTCATATTACCTTTAACCATGGAGCTTCTTAGCCTTTACTTAGGTCTTGAGTAATTGAAAGACAGAACAATCAAGTCAAGCACTATGTCTCTAGCTCTTCACTCAACCATTATTCTAGAGTTTTGCAGGTTTTCAAAATAAAACTCAGAACCTCAACTGTATGACACTCTCAAATCTCTCAATATATGTGGTATTTGTGGATCATCACCAATGCATTAATGATATTATGCCTTTCTCTTCTACAACTAAAGCTTATGTGGAGCTCATAGAAGTGGAGAAAACATAAACAGAGCATACTTACAATTCATATATTGTAAAGTCAAATATTGAATCCAAAGAGAGTTAAGTCATACAATCAAATCAAGATGTGCATGTGTATAGAATATGGTGGATATATGATAGGTGTATGTGGTGGCTAATCCTAATTCTACTACTGCTCCTTAAAAACATACCTCTCTTGATAATTGAAGAATACTTTGCAAAGAAAACATGGGCTATCTTATTTATCTTTTTTTCTTCTTAGGCGAGCATCAGAGTACCCATTGTTTTATTCTCTTGGACACTTATCCATTTTTTCATTCTTTTCTTTTTTTTCAATACTTTTGTATAGCCACATGCATCTTTCTACAATAAAACTTTGGAGAGATAATAACAAGAACTTTGAGCATTTATTTGGGGGCTATCTTATAGGGTATATTTTTGGGTCTTTACTCTCAGTGTAAGAGCAAAACATTTTTAGGTGGATCTAGATAAAAAAATGAGTGTGTCTACTCCCAGTGTAGGAATAGTACATATGTGGATGGTGTGTACGTAATCTTGATTTTAAGAGCATGACAAACCTCTCTTAAGGCATCAACAAAGCTTGACCAAATTTAATGCAAAACAAGCAGCATATAAGTGAAAGGTTTTCTATTCTAATCATATTTGGCTTTGGTAGGAATTTAAGCTTTGTCATACAAGAGCTCATCATATAAGTTTTAAAGTTTTCAAAAGATAAATCTCTAGAACTCTAGTATTGTTAGGAATAAGATAAATAGCAGCTCAGACTTTCTTATATCATATCCCTTAATTCTCTAGACTTAGCTCAAGCATATACTCCCACAAATTTCAGGTTCAGAGCAAATTCTTTTATCAAATCAAAACTTGAGAGAATTTAAATTCAATTGCTAGGTATTAAAAAGGAATTATAGTTGAGCTCTATTCGTTATTTCTATTATCAACATTTTATGACTCTTAAAACAGAAAAAAGCTAAACATACTCTTTATTTTATTTTCAAAGTTTAAGATCACACCTTAATATGTATAACTAGCTAGAATAATTTTTATTTGGTTTTGAATTGTTATTCATCTTTTTATTTCTTTTAGCTAGATAGAAAATAAATTCAAATATAATAACTGAACAGGAAAGAAATACTTAGCTAGATATACAGGGGAATGCTCTTCCCCCAAGCTGAATTTTGTCGTGGTTGAAAATTGAGAAATCTTTAGAACGAGCTCGTCAGTGGCAGTCCTTCTTATTTCGGCAGAGTGTACCGTCTACCACGGAATAAACTTACTCAAAGTGACATCTTGTAAAATATACTCTAGCAAGAACACCAAAAACTCAAAGCTTTGTTATGACAAGGGATTAGCGATCAGCTGTTGGGCAATTGACTGATCTTATTGCTTAAGATAGATTCATAAATTGACAGACCTTTGACAGGATGTTGACTTTCATCTTTTTGTGATTTTCTATTTATAATGTAAAAAGAAATACGTATGCAGTATATTTTTATTTTTATTTTTATTTTTATGCCACCACAGTGAATAACCCTATAGGATCACCATAAGTTACTCACATGGGGCTTCAGACTTTTATGGTGCAATGATGAAATAAATATTTGTATTTTCTTTTTATATGCAAAGATAGATGAAAACATTATGAAATATTTTTTTCTAACATAAAATGCTAAAGTGAAAAATCTAAATGTAATGCTAGAGCAGAAAAGTAAATATGCTAACAAAAAAATAATTCATGCAATGTAAATATGGATAATTACCATTATTACCTCATGACAAGGGTACAAAATTTAATAGTCCTCCTAACAGGACTAGATAGGAGTAAGTACTTACTGTTTAGGTGCATCATCTAATCCTAAAGAAGAATCAGATGCTTGCTCTTCTTGTGGTGTTGATGTTGATGTTGTTTTCTTTCTCCATACCTGAGTGGTCTGTGTACCATAATCTGGCTGTGTAGCTTCTTCATTAATTGGCTTCTCAATCTTCTTGTCTTGAGTGTCTCATTCATTCCAGCGGTCTTCATACATACTTTTTCTAGGTAATCTGTCCATCCATCCTTCAAGGACTGGGTTGCTTGACGGTAGGATTGACGTCTCCTCCTATTGCGGTTCTTCTTGGGCTGTTTATAATTAGTATAACTATTAAAGTAATAGCGTACCTTTCCATCTGGGAATTAGAAGTGGACTTGTCCAGATCCAATGTAGATGACAGTATTGGTGGTGTTGAGGAACAGTCTTTCCAAGATAATGGGGGTCTCTTTATCTTCTACTCCCATGTCTAGGACCATGAAATCTGTAGGAACATAATGATCTTGGATTTGTACAATGATATCGTTCGCTATTCCCTTCGGGAACCGAACTGATTGGTCTGCCATCTGCAATTGCATATATGTAGGATACAATGGTTCATTACCAAATAAATATTTATATGTTACCTTTGACATTATATTGACACCCGATCCAATATCGCAGAAGGTCTTATGGAAAACTTTCTGATTAATTAAGCATTCCATTATCGATACTCTAGGATCATCCTTCTTGGCTAGGAATAATGGAGCGAGCAAACCTTCATACTCTGATTGGATTGTGTTGATCATCTTGGCAGTCTCTTCTTGTGCCTAGCTAGCCTTGATCTTCCTCCAGCTTATAGGATTATTCTTTTCTTTGATCGTCACTAGTTCATCTCTCTTGTATGGCGCATGAGGTTGTGCAGATGTGTGCAGCATTCGGCTCCTAAATGAGAACTTCTCTTTCTTGTCCTTAATAGTAAAAACAATCTTGGTATGCTCCACATAAATGATGGCCTTCGTGGTGCATAGGAATGGTCGACCTAAAATGATCGGTGATTTGTCATCTCCTCCTGTGTCCACAACCACAAAGTCTACAGGAATATATAATTGTCCCACTCTAATGATAGCATCTTCAAGAACTTCCTCAAGGTAGCACAGTGTCTGATCTACAAGCTGCAAATGCATATTTGTGTACAACAAAGGATCTCCTAAAATCTTATCATAAATTACCTTGGGTATGATGTTGACACTTGCACCAAAATCACAAATAGCTTCCTGAAAAATGTGACATCCTATGGAGATAGGAATGACTAGTCTCCCTAGATCACCTTTCTTGTTGGGAAGTGTGTAATCAATCCACTTCACTTCCGATAGTTCGATGTAATAATTGGCTATATTGTAAATATCGACAAGATTTGCAGTTTCTAAATCTTCTGGCTGGCCCAGAATCTTATCTTTTTTTTCCAATGGAGGAACAACAACTGCTAGTTGAGCTAATTGTGATTCTATTATTTTATTAAAGTTGTGTTAATTCTTAATGGTAGAAGCAAAGGCATCCATTCTAGTGCTTATAGTTTCTAAAGTTTTATCAGTAGAAGATACCTTTCTAGTCATTTGATCTAACAATCTAGATTATTACATCTCTCAAAGGTGGTTGATTTGAAGCGTTGTAATTATTATCTTGAAAGTTATCTTGATAGTTACCTTGGTAGTTTGGCCTCTGTTGCTGATTCCATCCTTGATTTTGCTAAGGATGATAGTTGTTGTTGTTGATGTAGTTCACATCCACTTGAAGTTCAGGGCAGTTGCTCCCTGAATGGCTAGTGTCTCCATACTCTTCATAAGTCATGCGGGAATCATGAATATGCATAACTTCTTTCTTCTCAACCATTTGATCTTCGAGCCTCTTGATCAGTAGATCTACATTGGCAGTCAGCATGTCTGCCTCTTTGAGTTGATGTATACCTCCTCCTCTCTTACGAGGTTGAACACGTTCTTCATTCTAGCTCTGATTGGAAGCCATCTTCTCAACAAGTGATGTTGCATCTGCGAGGTTGAGTGACAAAAATGCACCTCTAGTAGCAGCATCAATGGTCTCACGGGTGCTGGTGTTTAGCCCATGCTAAAGTCTGTAGTAATAGCTAATTCTCTATCCCATGATGAGAACATTCTGCAATGTAATCTGGAAAGCGTTTTCAAGCTTCGGGGATTGATTCATCATGTTGTTGTTGAAAGCTTGAAATTTTTCCGCGCAGAGCATTAGTCTTACCTGTGGAAAAGAACTTGGTCAGAAAAGTAGTTGAGCAAATATTCCATGTAGTGTGTTTCTCTCTATTTGCATAGAACCACTGCTTAGCTTTCCCTAATAGTGAAAATGGGAAAAGGTTGAGTAAAATAGCATCTCTAGGTACTTCCTTGATAGTGAAGGTGATGTTGATCTCTAGAAAGTGTTGTAAATGTGCACTTGCATCTTCATGAGCCTTTCCATAAAACTAATTAGCTTGCACCATAGTGATGAGTGCAGGCTTGAGCTCGAATCTATTATCTCCAACATTGACTTCTGGTCTAGTACGAGTATTTGCTGTTGTCGGAGCAGAGAATTCATGGAGACTCTTCTATGCTATAGCCTCAAACTCTAGTGTCAAACTTCTTCTGATTCGATGATCTTGCAACTTAAGAGCAAGAACCTTCTTGAGTTTAGCACTAGTCTTCTTGAGTAATGCTTCTAGATCTTCAACAAAGTTCTCTAAAAGGTTACACATACATTACCCTGCATAAGATACATAAGTAGACAAAACAAGGGTAAGCCTGTTATGAGCAGAGATCGATGGCCATTTTTTCTTCTTAGCAGTTATATAAAATTATCAATACTTCCTAAGTTAAATACCTTCCCCGACAACGACGCCAAAAATGCTTGTTAACATTTCTTAGCACCACTACTAAAAATAGAATTACTCCTACTAATAGCAATGGCACCAGAAATAATATGGTAATTATTAACTTGTCACTGTTATAGTAGCCACCTATCAATTAACCTTCATCTCTAATATTAAACTAGGTTGTCATCCCTAGTGAGGAACTTAGAAATATTTGTTGGTTCTATCTAGCATTACTACAAGAATAACACTAAACAAGAATCTTTTATTTCATGTGACTAAAAAGAATATAAAGATAAGAATAAAAAGAATTCTACAAGCAGACAGATAATTATACCATTTTAGCACTTTACCTAGAGTTACCAGGTCATCGATTTATAATTCTACCACTGGGAAGGTATAACTATGAATACAATAGTATTGATAATTTATGAATATGCATGAGAGAATGAACCAATATCATATACTCTACTCAAAACAAGGATAAGTCACAAGATAATAAATAAAGATATATAAATGATAAGTACTTGATCAATCATCATGATAAATAAATAGTAACTCAGAGCACTCTAGTTAAGCAATAGGTTAAGTCCAATTAGAATATTAGAAAGATAATTCTTAAGTAGTCTTACTAACATGTCAAATGCTTAGTCTAATTAATTATATCTAGTGATCATAGCCAAGTTATGCCACATAAGGAACATCAACTTAGAAAAGTTGGAAACAGTGTCCTCTCCTTCGAGACCAGGTTCTACCAACATCAATATATACGGGGGATGGACTGTAAAGGACTCAACGCAGCTGTCACCTACGCGATCTACCACACGTCTCGACATATAAGGGCATCCGCAGATAAACAAATATCTAAGCACCACGCTCACATAATGTCTATCACCCACGCATGGTCCTGTTGGTGCGTGCTATACGAACATATGCATGGTTTCCATAGTCTAGCTACACCGAATATAAAACTAGAGCAAACAATGAACATTGCTTTCAATGACATAAATAATATAAAGCTTAATGCTGACATAAACATAGTAGCAACAATACAATCTCAATGAAATAAAGAAATAGAGTAAAGTAAAGAGATATACCGAACCACGTTCTTACCAACATTAGGAATCCAAGTGTTGCTTGATCTCCCTCTAGACCTAATCTAAATAGCCTAAGCTCTAATCTAGAGGAACTATGAGGAACTAGGGTTGGCTCTGGATAAATTGATCTTCAACTGAATAACTTAATGACTTGATGCTTCTGGGGGGTGCAGGGGTCCTTATATAGCCCTAGGGGTTGAACATAAGCCCTTGGATCAAACCGACTTCGATGTAGGGTGGAGATGCATCCTAGGAGGTGGTGGAGGAATACTCCAGAAGCTCATGGAGGAATCCCCTCACAGGGGGCTGGGCGGCACAAGGGTGGGGCTGGCCAGCCCTACCTAGTGGCGTCTCATCCTCCCGTTCGTTCTCGTGCCTTCTGATATCTTCTATAGTCTTCTAGTATATCCTTCGTCATGATCAAGTTTTGTCCTTTTTCTCAATTAGGTCCCCCTTCCTACATTTTCTGAAATAATCCTACATAAAACAGAGATTCACCAAAACTCGTGGAATTTGTCAGTTTAAATCCTAGACCTATGTATATTCTTGTGCTTGAACCATTTCTCTTATTTATTCACCTATAAAATGTTGACATTATCCACCATCAACAAGTACAAGGCAATGAACTTTGGCACCGTCATAGGCTCCAAAATTCTACAACTTGCAATTGGAATTAGAGGTAGCAAAGATGAAGAGTAGCAGAGTTGTGCAAGTGTAGTACAAACTGTCTATTGGTAACATCTTAAAGCTCCATCATGGCCAGCCACTCCACTCCCTTTCCTCCCCTCTAAAATGCCCTCTAATTTTCGCAGGCTCACGCCACAACTATACCTTACATATTCTTGCCATCTCCCTATGCCTTTCAAGCCATATTTCCACCACAAACCACCATGGCCAAGCTCAAGGTCACACCTTGATCTCCCCACATAAGCCACCTCGTACTACACTTAAACCTCCATTGGATTAGCAAGGGAGAGATGCATCCACAACACTGCTCCTTGTCATGAATCCATGCCCACAACACCATTTCCCAAGCTTGCTGAAGTACCCCTCCACCTCTCATCTATCATCTTCGATGACCGGTCACCATCAGATCCTCCCGGTTACATGAAGATTTAGTCAGATCTTGATAGTCCAGAGGGAACATGGATCATTTTTGTAGGTCTAGTGTGCAAGTGTAGTACTGTGAACTTAGGCACCATCATAGGTTGTAGTAAGCACTATCTAGTTTGCTTTCTTCAAGATGTTAATCACACAGTAGTAGAAGTAGTAGAGGTAAGTAGTAGTAGTAAGTAAGTGTACATACTTATGTTAACAAAATATATATAGAACTCTCTTTTTATCTTAACCCAATTAAAGATTTGGTCAGAAAATGGCAAATTGCTACTCCAATGTTTCAATAAAATGGCAATAAATCATTTGAGACATAATGCAATTGGATCTTCTCAAAATATTTGGTCAGAAAATAATAAAAAATGACATGAAAGTTAAAATCATGGGCAGATCTAACTTTGTGGGGGCATTTGATCAGAAATTAATCAAAATTGACATCAAAATTGGCATCATAGGTAGCTCTATCAGGCATCATAGGTAGTGGCATTTGCATAGTGTCCAAAAAAAGCATCACAGGCAGCAATTTCATCATCTCAATGGAAAAATGCACAAGAATCATAGTAGAACAGGGGAACAGGGCAGGTAGCTAGGGTTCACCAGCTAAGGTTCACAGGGGAATAGGATGGTGTAGAGGCACGGGGGAAGATCTCCTTGGCGTCGGGGATGGAGCCCGAGGAAGACGGGGGACACCGCCGCTAGCGTTCGCCAGGGAAGGCAGTGGACGCCGCCACTAGGGTTCACCAGGGAAGATGGTGGGGGGGGGGGGGGGCTCCGGGGCAGATTTCCTTGATGCGGAAGAGCGTAGCATAGACACCCTTGCCGGTGGCTCGCTAGAGATGAAGACGATGGACAGTGCTCCTCGTCGGCCCGGCGGACCTAGGGTTACAGGAACCCCTATGGATGGCGCGTTGGAGCTCTCGGTGATCCATGTGCGGCAGAGCAGGGTGGATCTCGTTGGCGGGAGTGCGTGCCGAGGCGCTCAACGTCGGGGGCGAGGACGAGCGCGGGCGCGAACGAGCTTGGCAACGGCAACGGCGCGACAACAAATTTCAGCAGCCCTTCAGGGTTAGTGTGAACCGCGGCGGTGGACTTAGCCGCCATGGTGCAGCGGCCCAGCTATTTATAGGCCCATATTAACCGAGGCGGGCGCCTTATGTCACCCGCTTCCGTTAATATTAACCGAGGCGAGCTGGTTAGGATGCCCGCCACGGTTAACATATATTAACCAAGGCGGGTGATATAGCCTACCCGCCTCGGTTAAGATTTTGCCTTTTTTAAATTTGATGAAACTCCTTGGTTATTTTGGTTTTAGAACATTTTAAAATTGTTATTTTGTTTCTAATGCTTTTTGAAATTAGTAGGAGTATTTGAAGTAGTAGGGTGGTAGTAGTACTAGTAGTAGTAGTAGGGTAGTTGTAGGAATGTAGTAGGATAGTAGTAGTAGTACTATTAATGTAGTATGGGTAGTTTCAAAGGCATTTTGCAAACGTTTGTTCGAAATGTTTCATGTGTTCCAAATGTATGTTTCAGGCATTTTGAGACGCATATGTTGCGACAACATGTTCTATATGTTTCATCTATTTGAGACGTATGTTGCAAGTGTTATATCTAGACGTTGTGTATGTTACAACATGTTGTGCATATGTTTCACGCATATATTGCAAGTGTAGTACGTAGTAGGCGTAGTTGGAGGAGTACTATAGTAGTATATATGTATGGTTCTATTACAATAATAGGCAGTTACACAAAAGTTCTTGTAAGTCAATAAGGTAGTACATTATTGCACATAAATGTGTGGCATACATATCATTTTGTTGGAAGTGATCCTATGATGCTCTTCTTTTCACCATCGGGGCAGAACCAAGGCTTCATGCCAGTCTTCATGACACAGTTCCCAACTAGCTTGATCTTGCATGGATGATCAGTAAAGAGCGAGAACTCTGCGTAGTGGTTGTATTCTTCTAGACTCTAGACTCCATCTGCTCCCATGATCCTCTGCTTTCCTAACACAACCACATGCCTCTTGGAGTCTCCAGGTTTAGCGTAGTAGGCTACTTGCGCAACGCGGTTTGCTAGTACCCACTGATCATCTTTGTAGTTGACACTTTGGAGCTCAACGATGGTTAGCCCAAACTCGTCCATGACAACTGCCTTTGTCTTGACCCACTGGCACCGGAAGATGGGTATTTGTAGGTCACCGCCATAGTCAAGTTCCCATATCTCTTCAATCTGCCCATAGTATGTCTTGGTCTCCCTAGTGGCCTCGTCGATGCCCTTATATCGAACACCGCTGTTCTTGTCCTTCCCTTTCGTGTGGAACCTGTATCCATTGATGTCATACCCTTGCCATGAGGTGATTTGGGTGGACAGGCTGGACGCAAGCCTCGCTTCAGCAGAATCTCCATAGGGAGGTATGCCCTGCTATTGGATCCATGTCGTGAAATTGATCTTGTGCTATCTTTGTACCCATGCCTCCATGCATCCGTCATGAGTATGGCGGACTTCCTCTACGTGCTTGTCAACCCACTTCTCCATGACCACTAACTGATTAAGGGTGTTGTGATGAACTTCTTGCAAAGTTTCCTCCGTTACATTGGTGCGTACTTTCCTCCCTATGCACCCTATCCCTGAGGTTCTACTTTCATGCAGAGGGATAGGCTACCCAATCACATTTGCATCCTAGATGTATGTGGTGCAACAGTTAATGGCCTCCTCTATTATGTAAGCCTCGATCATAGAGCCCTTCGGGTAAGCACGGTTATGGACGTACCTGTTCAGGGTTGACATGAACCTCTCATACGTCCACATCTAGTGTAGGTAGATAGGCCCAAGTTCCTATATCTAATCAACCATGTGCATCATCAGGTGTGGCATAATATCGAAGAAAGATGGCGAGAAACACATCTCAAACTGGCAAAGAGTCTCTGCGATGAACTATTTCAAGCTTGGCAGCTTAGCTTCACTGATGACCTTTTATGTGATGAAGTTGAAGAAGTAACCTAGGCATGTGATGACCATCTTCATGTACTCTGGACCGATAGCCCTAATCACAATTGGGAGGAACACGTGAGCATGATGTGGCAGTCATGTGCGTTGATGCTGGTGAGTGAGAGGTCTTTCATTGAGACCAGTCTCTTGATGTTGGAAGAGAAACCGGTTGGCACCTTGATAGCCCTAAGCCACTAGCATAAAACCCTCTTCTCAGCTGTCATGAGGTTGTAGCTCGCGCCTAGAAGGTCCACTTTCCCGCTCTGTGCCGCCGCTGTCGGATGAATTTCGCATCTGATGTTTTGGTTGACAAGATCCAGACGTGACTTCAGACCATCCTTTGTCTTAGTCTTAATGTCTAGCAGGACCCCAATCGTGCTCTCGAAGACATTCTTCTCTAGGTGCATGCAGTTGACGGCATGGGCATATCTAGCTCCTTCCAGTACGATAGGTACTTGAGGAAATACGATTGCTTCTTGAAAGGAACAATGAGTGTGATAGGCTGTGCTTCTTCTTCCTCCATCTTACCACGCTTTCTCTTCTTTCTTGTTTTGGTCCCTACTGCCTCAACTTTCTTTTTCTTTCTGAACTCAATGTTTATGCCCTTCACCATGTCAAACACCTTTTGCCCGTAACTCGTCTTTTCTGGCTCGTCAGCTTGAGGCTTGGCCTGGTTGTCGAAGAACTGATTCATCGAAGGATGCTGGTACCTATGCTTTTTGTCGAGGAATCACATGTGCCTCATGTACACCAACTTCTTGGATGCATTAAGATAAGTGTAGCAGGTACCGTCGATGCAAACTACACAACCTAACTTACCTTTGATATGCCCCGACAGTGAAAAAGGCTAGGGTAATCAGTGATGGTGACAAAGATGATGGCTTTTAGAGTGAACTCCTTCTTTAGGGACGCATCCATCATCTTGACCCCGTCTTCCCATAGTATCTTCATGTCCTCCATGAGCGACTCCAGGAACACATCTATATCATTACCTGACTGCTTTGGTCCAGAAATAATCATGGTAAGTAAAAGATACATGCGCTTCAGACATAGATAGGGAGGTAGGTTGTAGATGGTGAGAATGACCGGCCAAGTGCTGTGGGAGCTATTGAGGTCACTGAATGGATTCATCCCATTTGTACTCAATGCGAACCTGACATTCCTTGCCTCGTCACCAAACTTCAAGAACTTGGCATCAAAACACTTCCACTGCTTGCCATCAAAGGGTGTCACAGCTTGCCATTGTCCTTCTTGCGTTCTGCCGATGCATGGCAGGACATCAGCTGGGCATCCTCTGGGTTCCCAAATAGCGCATGTAGGCGATCGATCACGAGCAGGTACCACACTGACAGTGCAAGACTTTTCCTCTACATGTAACCCTCTTCTTCCTCATCCTTAGGACACAAGGTCTTCTTACTAGCCGTCTTCGCCTTCTTCTACCCTCTCTTGGGTCCCTCATCATCTGCGTCCATGCGATAACTGGCATTCCTCTTGTACCGACTCATGCCACAGTGCGGACAGCTCTGCAAATTCTCATACTCGCCTCAATATAGAATATAGTGGTTGGGGCATGCATGGAACTTTTTAAGCTTCATCGCCACTGGCCGGATCATCTTATTTGCTCGATAGGTATTGGTGGGCACCTTGTTACCCTTTGGGTATGTGTCAGCTAGTAGTTGTAGTAGTTCGTTGAAGCCAGTGCTGGAGAACCCATGGCAAGCCTTTAGCATCAGCAACTGGAGGTTAAAATGCAACGCCGTCCAAGGCTTCGGACAACCCTTATATTGGGGATCAATTGCCAATTGCTTTATCTCTTTGAAATTCTCCAGCCACTTCAGATTTCTAAACAGAACATCGTCCTGGTCCATACGGTTAGCAATATTTTGAAAAAGCTCCGCATCTTCGGACCCTAACACATCAATCTGCTCACCATCACCACCACCACCATCGTTGTCTGCCATGTCTTCGAAAAGCTCATGAATGCTGATGTAGTCATGATTTGCACTATCGCCACCCGTTGCTGCTGTTGATGCTGAGGGTTATTGGCCTCCGTCATTCACCGTCGATGAGTTTCCTCCGGATGCACCGGTGGCAGTCGAATCTGCTTCTTCATCGTGATACTTTCAGACAGTGTAACCCTTGACAAAACCATGCTAGATCAAGTGAGATTGCACCATGTTATCTTCCTAGAGAAGCTTGTTCTTGCAGCTATTGCACGGACAAATGCTACGATCCCGACCCAAGCTCAGATGATGCTTTTTCGTAGCGGCAACAAACTTTTTCACATGAATCAAGAATGACATATTGTTGCTGACCCTCGGTATATTGTACATCCACTCTTCCCTGTCCATGGCCGTGACCTTGCACACACACAACAAGAATAAAGTCTCATGAGCTCTAGATCCAGTTTTCTCTCTCCATCTAGATCTAGATCTAGAGAAAAACCACCTAAATTATGTAAAAGAGATAAATTGAGAGTTAGATAGTAAGAAATCTACCTCTTGCAGTGCCCCCCTTCACCAAATCCAAGGACAAAACCTTCCCCCTCTAAAATGGCCATTTTAGGGTTTTGAGTTCAAAACCCCAAAAAAATGAGAAGGAGCCATGGGGAGGAAGAAGGGGTGGTTGCTATTATATAGGTGTAGACTTAACAAAGGCGGGCCATATAACCCAACCGCCTCGGTTAATCATGTATTAACTAAGGTGGTTGCAGTAATATCAACCGACGCGGTTAAAACTTAATCGAGGTGGTTCACATAAAGCAACCGCCTCCGTTAGGCAGTCAGTTGCTTTACGTGAACCACCTCGGTTAATAAAGGATTAACGGAGGCGGTCACGTTATGTGGCCTGCCTTAGTTAACCTATTAACCGAGGTGGTTGCTAGGCCGACAGCCCAGCCTCGATTAACCGAGGCGGGCCGCTGGCCCAACCGCCTCTCAGGGCCATTCCGAAGTGTCTCCTAAAAAAGTTATGTAGTAGTGGAAATCGCTCACTTCACAAATGGATAGCACTCTTGAAAGCACAAGTGAGTTAGAGGCTTTTCAAACCAAGCACACACAAGGGCCAACACATTCCCGAGGTGCTCAACCTTAGCCAAGCCCGAGCTCCACCTCTATTTATAGCCGCCAAGCCAAATAGAGCCATTGGAGCCTTGGAGCACATTTCTGCATCGAATTGCAATGGCTAATTTGAACTAGCCGTTGAGACCCTAGCACTGGACAAAGGGGGAGCTGCACCGCCCTTGGGGTGGTGGTGCCCCCGCGGCACCCAAAACGTGTTTTCGCCCCTCTCTGGAAAATATGGCAGTGCCCAGCACCAGATAGTCCGGTGGCCATGGTGGTGCCCCTTTAGCTTAAAACCAAAAACCACCATTTAATCTTGTAGAGCATTTCATTAGCTTTCTAAAAAGTCCTAGGTCATCGAAATCGAAGTTCAGAGCTAAGAGTTATGCCCAAAATGCGAAAGGGTGGTAGTGCTGATATGGGCAGGTTGCATGGGGTGATGGTGCAGTGCCCAGGGGGTGGCGATCCATCGCCCTAGGGGTGTCCAGTGCACACCGAAAAGGGCAGTGCTACCCCTAGGCTGGGCTGCACACTAGCTACAAGTTTGGGTGCATTTTCCATCCCTTGGACAACCCAAACTTGCTCTTTTCTTCTCCTTTTCTTCTTCAAGTTGATCCAAATCATCTCCAACACCTTCTCCTTTGTAAATGTGCTAACACCACCAAGTGCCCATCATCTTGTGCATGTGTGTTAGCTTTTTACAAACATTTTAAAGGATTAGTCACTTAATTCACCATGTCACTCAATCCTAGCAATGATGCAAAGTTAGATAACTCGAGTGGCACTAGATGACTAATATGCAAACAAGTTTGCCCCTCTTGATAGTATGGCAATCTATCCTAAACCCGGTCATAAACTTCTCTACACACCTATAACAAGTGAAATGAAATACCCTACAAATATATGTTTGCCTTGCGCATTCCATTCCATCTCCTTCGATGTTGATGCAACACATGCACCAACCATATCACAAATGATATGATCCACTTCATATCATCACATGACCATATTGGTTCATCGATCTTGACTTCACTTGTTCTTTACCGTTGCCTTGGTCCATCAGCACCAAGTCCTCAACTTACCCTTCACTCATGCAACCGGTCCATCAAGCCAAGCCTTGTCTTGATCTTCTCCACCTTAGTCACGTGACTCCATGTCATGTCTCATATGCAATGAGCTCCTTCATCACATGTATGAGATTTGCAACTTTTTAAGCCATCTTCACCTCGATGGCATAGGTTGCTCACACATGATGTACCTGTGGACTAATCCCCTGTGTATCTCATATAAACACATATTAGTCCACCTAGATTGTCACTTAATTACCAAAACCAAACAAAGACCTTTCAATCTTTTCTTTTTTGGTAATTGATAACAACTCTACAAAGATATGGAAATTAAGCTCAAATGGATTTGAGTTACTTGCCCAAGCAATTTTGCCATGTGTAAATGATTTTGGACAAGTACCACAAACTTGAAATGGTAGTATTAGCTCCCCCTACATATGTGCTAGTGTGGTTGGTTTAAAGCTTGCACATATGTATAGGTTGGAATTGCAGGAGAGTAATTACTACCAAATGATGCTAAGGTGTATAGAATAAACCTTTGTAGCATGATACAAATTGGAGTTGCACCTTTAAGTTCATCCTTAGCACCATGGTTAGTTAGATACCACTTGGAAACAAAAATACTATATATCCCGTGAGATCGATATTAGAAGCAAGGTGCTAGTAATACTTTAAAAACAAACCAAGTGTCTAGCTATTGTCCTTTGCATGTTAGTTTTCATTTTATCAATCAAATTCTACAACTAGCATACACCACACAAGCATGCATATCAAATTGAAAACTTATGCAATACAAACAAGTACGTAAATATGCACATATCAAATGTAACCGATCAAGTTCATGAGCTTGCTCCCCCTACTTGTGTGCTTCTCTTGTCCAAGAATTTTGATCCTTCTCCATTCTTCAATGGTGCTCTTTCTTTGTCCATGTCTAACTTCTACTTCTCCCCATGATGCATTTACATATCTTTGTTCCAACTTCTCCCCCTTTGTCATCAATTTTCATAAAAGGTGTGCTTCTTATTGATACAAAGGATTGTATTAGGGTAGATGGTTGATACTTGAATCTTGCATTTTTTATGGATACTTCTAAATATTGGAATGACATCACTTGTAGCCCTTGAGATACCTCATATAGGATCTTTGACCTTAATACCAATAAGTGGGCCACCTCCCCCTATGTCATAGCATAGGTCATCCATTTGATAGATTTGAGCTCTTGTATGTGAGGGAATTTGCTTCACTTGATGATTACTTAAAGTTGAGGATCACTTGTGGAACCACCATTTGATGTGCTATATACCACTTGTAATTTGACCTTGATACTCATTTGCATTGTTGTCTTATTCTTGAACTATTATCATCTTCATGAGCTTCTAGTATTGACTTAAACTAAATTGATTTGCCTAAGTTTCTAAATCCAGTTTGAACCCTCTCTAAACTTCTTCACACATATTAAGTGGTTATCTTATCGAGGTTGTACTTGTTACTTGTTGGCAATCCAAAATAAATTAAGTACTTGGGTTCACTAGCTCATGAACAAACTCATATACTACCATTAGATCATTAAACATTCAAGCAATAGTGGTAGGCTGTGAATTTTAAAATTTTAATTGTTATGCATGATCCTAATAAGTATGTACTATATGCACTAACCACATACTTGTAAGGGATGAAAATGATCATGCACATCACAATGATACCTTTGCTATCTTGGAGTAGAGGATAGTCATTAGATTCCAATTAATCTCCACAATAGCAATATGAAGTCCAATTATAAGCTTGATGAAGACCAATCATCAATGATGAAACCCATTCTTCACCCATATGAAATGTGAACCACTAATGATCAACTGTACTATCTTGTTGTGGTTGGCTTGCTTTATTTTTTTATCAATGCTTGTGTGTGAGAACTACTTAGAATACCATTTGAATTACCATGACTAGCTCTCTTTTGGGTGCTACTTGCTCTCTAGATCAATTATTTTGATTATTTTAACTAAGCATCTCAAATGTTCCTTAGATCACTACTTCTATTTTAGCCTTCCAAGCCCTGTGGGGGTATTAACCCCTATACCCTTATGGCTAGACTTGGGCTGGCCCAAACCAGAGGGCCCGACCCACCAGAAGATGACGCGTGGCCTAGTCGATCTGCTCGGCGTCCCACACAAGGAAGGAAAGCGAACTTAGAGATCAAGCAAGATCCCGGTCGGTTTGAATAGGAATCCTTATCCGGCCAACTTTGACAATTGTAACCGACTAGGATTAGTTTCTAGATTTGTAACCCTGCCCCCCGGACTATATAAGGCGGGTAGGGGACCCCCTCAAAACACATGTCATTATACACAGCAATACAGATCAGACGCAGGATGTAGGTATTACACCCTCACGGCGGCCGAACCTAGAAAAAACCTTGTTGTGTCTTACATAACCATCTAGTTCATAGCTTGCACACCTGTCTACCGACAAATCACTACCTTGGGCATACCCCTCGGTAGACTACCGACCAGGTTTTGTTGAAAGTGGCGCGCCAGGTAGGGCGTGTGCATACAGCTTCCCAGGCGAGCAAGATGGTCATCATCCCCGACTTCGTGGCCGTGGTAGACGGCCTCACGTTCATCGTCGGCCAGATCACCTAGACCACTGGTGTCAATAGCTTCACCACCACCGCCACAGAGGAGGTGCAGATCCGATCTGCGTCGGCCACGTCTCCATCAGCTACGGCTCCGACCACGCTGGCTATGGCTCCGACCACGTCGACAACTCGTCGACCACTTCCCCACTACAAAGGAAGGGTGGTCGACAACACCAACTTGATCGAGGCTATTGACCAAGTCGGTTACAAGCTTTCGCAAACCCTAACTTTGGTAGATTTGATTCAAAATCAATCTACAAAGCAGGTACTTCTTAACCACAACAGATCTACCCGACCAGTTCAGGCTTGCCATCCAACATGGCTAGATACAGATCTAGTGGTCTCCGCTACTCCTAAAGGACGTACGGTACGCCTTCGCCTAGTTCCTACACCCGGCCTCAGGCCCTCTGAGTACCAGGTCCCGACGGAGGGTTGCCAGGTCTTCCCATACGGCCTAAAAAATGCTGCTTTTGAGTACGCATATCAAACACCTCATCTGTTCTTAGGTTCCATGGAGCAAGGCCATGTTCCAGACTTGTACTTCCTAGATATATCTCGACCACCTCTAGGCAACGCCGTTAACATGGTCGGTATCCAGGAATATCATGAAGGTTCAGTTCATACATTGCCTGAGGATGGCGACTCTAGTACTAGATCCACATGATCTATCCACACCGAGGCTGCACACCTCGACGGTGACGAATATGATCAGGATCCATTGCCCTACCCTTCGGGTTTCCCTCTGATTCCACGGTTCCTACCAAGACATGGCAACATGGTGCTCAACGTCAGCAATGACGAGTCTGCAGTCACGGGAGAAACTAATGAGCAACGGTAACTTCACGAACAGCGTAACGCCGACCACGCCCAACGCTGTCAGCATGAGGCCGAAGAAGAAGAAGCATGTCGTAGGGGACCTCGACCTCGAGATCTAGCTGATGCCTTCGACAGAGTAGGCAATAGGCCAGTTTTTAGGACCCCAAGTGCCAACGTGGCTATCGCCATGGCCAACCTGGACCAATTACCAGACACGCCAGAGAACCATGCGGTTCGTGAAGACATCAAAGCATATCTAACCGTCGCTATGGGACAAACCGTCGAGCTCGCCCAACGAGCTCGAGCTGCTACAAGCACGTCCATCGCATCTAGTCGGAGCCATCGTTCCCGCGCTTCAGAGCATCCAAGTCGCCAACATCACGATGATCAAAACCCACCCAATCCCCCATGTGGTGACGGTGGTGGTGGCGATGGTGGTGGCGGCGGAGGTGGCGGTGACGAAGGCAGACAAGAAAGTGGTCGAGGTTGTCATGACAACAACCGCAATCGCCGCAGCAATTGAGATCAGGAGGTCGACCAGAATCCTGCTCGTGATCTCCATCACCGTCTTCCCCCTCGTGATGTCCGTAGTCACATCACTAGTCATGCTAACGATTGCTAGGCCCACGGGAACATGTGCCACATCCAGTATGACACCGAACATGCCCCCCTAGGCCTTAAACAGTTTACTCATCATCTTCGACAAGTCATCTGGCCAAGGAATTTCAAACTCGAGAAGCTCAGGAAATATGACGGCAAGGAGAACCCTGAAAGCTAGGTCATGCTCTATGAGATCACGGTCCGTTCTGCCGCTGGTGATGAGCACATAATGGCTAACTATCTTCTAGTTGTCCTTGATCAGGCAGGTCATCAATGACTTCTCAGCCTCCCGGAGAACCAGTTCGATAGCTGGTCGGACCTTCGGCAAGCCTTCATCGATAATTTCATTGCCACATGTGACCAACTGGGCAATAAGTATGACCTCGAGCGCATACGAGACCGAGCAGGTGAGCCGTTGCGCGACTACATCCGTCGCTTCTCGGATATGCATCTCAAGATCCCAAGAATCACTCATGACAAAGCAGTCTTGGCCTTCATCAAAGGCCTTTGCCATCATGACGCCCTCAGAAGCAAGCTGCTTCGGTAATGGACGTCTACGGTCTCCGAGCTCCTTGCTACTACCAAGAATTATGCAGATGCCGATGACGCCGAGGTCATTAAGGAAGACGTAGGTGGGTCATCACGCCCCGAGCACCCACTGCACCGGGACGAGAAGCTCGATGACCGTGGTCAAAACAACAACCACGAGCATCGTGATCGGTGTAACAACAACAACAATCGTGACCGCCAAGATAATCGTGATCGGTGGCCCGATAATCGCGGTGATTATAGAGGCAAGTGCCCCCGTGAAGACAACCATGAGGTCAACGCGGTCAAGAAACCTGCTGGTCACCGTGACTATCAAGAGGATTACAACAAAGCTTTGAAGGGTCCTTGCCAGATCCATCCCAAGTCCAATCACACCATGGAAAACTGCCGCTTCCTCAAAAACATCTACGCCAAGCAACTTGCTAATGATGATGCTCTAAAAGCCATTGACGATGGACCACGGCGTGACGGTGATGACGACGATGATGACGAATAGGATAGAAATCCTCGTCACCAATATGTCAATCCCACCAAAACCGTCCACTCCATCTTTGGTGGGAAGGTGTCTTTAGAGTCCAAGCGCGAGCGCAAGCTGCTGAAGTGGGCCTGCTTGAGTGTCGTCAATGCCGACGACCTCATCTCTGATCCCAGGCTCCTGGCCTGGTCCCACTATGAAATCTCCTTCAGCCGAGCAGACCGGTGGGCGGCAATCCCGGAACCTAGTCATTTCCCCCTCGTCCTCGACCCCTGCATCAACAGCGTCCGATTCGAGAGGGTGCTTGTGGACGGTGGCAGTTCTATCGACATCCTGTTTCATAGCAGTCTGCCTGCCCTTAAGCTAACTAAGGCTGATCTCAAGCCTTACGATGCACAGTTCTGGGGTGTCCTTCCCAGACAGAGTTCCATACCTCTCGAGCAGATCACGCTTCTTGTGCAGTTCGACAATCCAAACCACTTCCGCACCGACTACGTAAACTTTGTGGTCACAGACTTTGAGGGTACTTACCAGGTTCATGGTCGTGCCACACTACTCTTACTTGGTGCTCAAACTTCCTACCGAGCAGGGTGTCCTTACTCTCAGAGGCAACATTTACACTGCCTATACCTGTGAAGAGGAAAGCTTTAAGGTAGTCGAGGCCACAGACCTCTCAATCCGCATGGAGCAAACCCTGGTCGACGCCTCCAAGATTCCCGTCGGTCAACTGGAGATCCCAGAGCGCCAAGCACCGCGGAAGCACATCAAGTCCAATGAGCACAAGGAGATCTAGCTAGTCGATGATGATCCTAGCAAGATGGCCCTTGTCAGGGCCAACCTGGATCCTAAATAGGAAGACGCGCTCGTCAGGTTTCTGAGGGACAACGTAAGCGTGTTTGCGTGGAAACTCGCTGACATGCCCGGTGTTCCTTGGCACTTGATCGAGCACTCCTTGAACATCTCGAAGACCGCAAGACCTATCAAGCAAAAGCTACGATGGTTCGCTCATGACAAAAAGGAGGCTATTAGGGCAGAAGTTACCCGGCTTCTAGCAGCCGAATTTATTAAAGAAGTGTATCATCCAGATTGGTTAGCCAATCCGGTCCTTATACGCAAAAACAGTAATGAATGGAGAATGTGTGTTGATTATACTGATCTCAACAAACACTACCCTAAATACCCCTTTAGCTTACCTCACATAGACGAAGTTGTTGATTCCATAGCCGGCTGTGAGCTGCTGTCTTTCCTCGATTGCTACTCTGGCTATCACCAGATCGCTCTCAACAAGGACGACCAGATCAAGACATCCTTCATTACACCGTTTGGCGCCTACTGCTACATGACTATGTCATTCGGTCTATAGAACACGAGGGCCACATACCAGCATGCTATCCAGCAATGCCTCGCTGATGAGATCAAGGATGATCTGGTCGAAGCCTATGTCAATGATGTGGTCATGAAAACTAGGGAGGCTCACACCATGGTCAAAAATCTCTAGCGTACCTTCATGGCTCTCAACAAGTACCAATGGAAGCTTAATCCAAAGAAGTGTATCTTTGGAGTCCCATCTGGTATATTATTGGGCAACGTCATTAGCTACGATGGCATACGCCCCAACCTGACAAAGGTAAAGGTCATTCTGGACATGTAGCCACCCAAAAACGTTAAGGATATCTAGAAGCTCACTGGATGCATGGCTGCCTTAAGCCGTTTTATCTCACAGCTCGATGAAAAGGGCCTGCCTTTCTTCAAGCTACTCAAGGCTTCTGAGAAGTTTGTCTGGTTGAAGGAGGCTGACGCTGCCTTCACACAGCTCAAAGAATTCTTAACCTCTCATCTAGTCCTTACAGCCCCTCAGAAAGATGACATTCTCCTTCGCTACATTGTGGCCACCGATCGCGTGGTCTCCATAGTCATCGTGGTCGAGCATGATGAACCCAGCCATGTGTACAAAGTCCAGCGCCCTATTTACTTCATCAGTGAGGTGCTCAATGAATCCAAAGCCAGGTACCTGCAAGTTCAAAAGCTGATCTACGCCATCCTGATTACATCTCAAAAGTTGAAACACTACTTCGATGGATATCGGGTGGTGGTCAAGACTAATTTCCCATTGGGAGACATAATTCGAAATAAGGATGCTAACAGACGCATCGTCAAGTGGGTAGTGGAACTATGCCCTTATTCAATCGAGTTCCAGGGTCACACGTTCATCAAGTCTCAGGCTTTGGTGGACTTTATCGTCGAATGGACAGACCTTAGCGCACCTCCCGATCAAGGGCCAATCGAATACTGGAAGATGTATTTCGATGGCTCTCTCAACATCGATGGCGCAGGCGTGCTCTTTATCTCACCAACCAACAAATAGCTCTGCTGTGTCCTCAGAATTTATTTTCCTGCATCTAACTACGTTGTAGAGTACGAGGCCTGCCTCCACGACATGTGGATTGCGGTTGAGCATGGCGTAAAACGTCTTTACATCTATGGCGATTCAGCCTTAGTCATTAACCAGCTTAACAAAGACTGGGACATGACTAGTGAGAAGATGAATGCTTATTGCAAGGAAATCTGAAAGCTGGAAGGCAAATTCTATGGCATCGAGTATGCACATGTGGTCCGGGACAAAAATCAAGTAGCCGATGAGTTGTCTAAGTTAGGGTCATCCTGAGCTCAAGTTCCACATGGCGTGTTCGTCCAAGACCTTGTTAAACCCTCCATCAAGGAAGAAATAGATTAGGTGGTCGAGAAGCCTCCAGACCAGCCTCTGGTAGCTATGGTTCCCCCTCCGAGCACTACAGAATCCTCTTCGACAACACCTGCAGTACCTCCGACCGCTAACGCTGACGATTGGAGAGTATCTTTTATTAAATTTTTGCAGGATGGGACCGGTTATGTTGATCGAACAGAGAACGAGCGGCTTATGCACCGCAGTAAGCTGTACCTACTGGTCGACGGTGTCCTGATGCACAAAAATGCAAAGGAGGAAGTCCTGATGAAGTGTATCACTCAAGACGCAGGTATTCAACTACTCAATGAAGTTCACAGTGGTACTTGCGGTAATCATGCTGCTTCTCGGACCCTGGTCGGCAAAGCTTTCTGAGCAAGTTTCTACTAGCCGTCTGCTATGGCCGATGTAGAGAAGCTGGTCCGTCGCTGCGACGGGTGTCCGTTTTTCGCCAAACGTATACACGTACCAGCACACGAGATCCAGACCATACTAGGCTCTTGGACCTTTGCATGCTGGGACTGGATATGATTGGTCCCTTCAAGCTGGCCCCTGGCAACTTCAAATGTGTCTTCGTGTTGATTGACAAGTTTTCCAAATGGATCGAGTACATTCCTTTAACCAAGGCATCATCCAAAAAGGCGGTCGAGTTCCTTGATCAGATTATACACCGTTTTGGCCTCCCCAACAGCATCATTATAGACCTAGGTACTTAGTTCACTGGCAGTGCATTCTGGGACTTCTACGATGAAAGGAGCATAGTTGTGAAATACGTGTCAATGGTGCACCCTAGAGCTAATGGGCAGGTCGAAAGGGCCAATGGCATGATCCTCGATGCACTGAAGAAGAGGTTGTATAGGGAAAATGACAAAGCTCCTAGTCGATGGCTTAAAGAATTGCCGGCTATGGTCTGGGTACTGCGCACCTAGCCTAGTTGCAACATTGGTGCCTCCCCATACTTTATGGTCTACGGCGCAGAAGCAGTACTCCCTGTAGATATCGCTTTTAGATCACCATGTGTTGAGAACTTTGATGAAGACATGTCTGATGAAGCACGTGAACTCGAGATCAACTGCTCTGAAGAACGATGGCTTGACTCTTGTGTACGCACAACCAAGTACCTAGCCGTACTACGCAGATACTACAATAGAAATGTCAAAGAACGTCTCTTTGTGGTTGGGGACCTGATCTTGAAGTGGAAAACGAATCAAGAAGGCATGCACAAGCTCTCATCTCCTTGGGAAGGACCGTTCGAGGTCATCGAAGTTACCCAGCCTACTTCATACAGACTGACTCACCTCGATGGTACTAAAGTACCGAGCTCCTGGCATATTGATAAGATAAGCTTAGGTGTTTCTACCCATAGAGCACATAAATAAAGATATGTACCTTTCCTGTACTTTGATTATTTCAATAAAGCATATATGTTTTCTTTTCGGTCACTCTAACGTGTTTATTTGGAGACCACTCTCTATCAGTATTTTATAAAAGACTAGATTAACAGACCACCATTCTTTCTCGAGTCCTTGGAGCCAGCCCCGTCTCTGATTTCTCCCCACGCATGCACGGGACCATCTCTCTACGCTTCCGGTGGTCGACGGGTGCTCCCTGGTCTGATCTGTGCGCTCTTACGTGTGAACAGGCTCCGTGCCTCGCAGTCCGACTACAGACCTGGCTAGGGCCGTATGGATTCCACAAGATGATGTGTCTTCTAACTGTTACAACTAACCTAGAACACTTATACGTTCTAACTTAGTTATCCAACGCAATATACAAGCTTAACATGTTTTTTAAACAAAAACAACACAAACTTACATTGTTACAATAGTACTTTATTACAAGCTTGCCTGACAAGGTACAAGTTTACAATAAACTAAATTATTGTCTGCTCTATAGCTACAGGTAGCCAGCTACTCGATGGTTGGTGCTCGAGCAGTTTTGGCTCATGATTACCACCTATCTATGGCTGTGGCGCTGCCCCCGCTGATCGAGCCTGAGCCACAGGAGTCTGGTTGGTCATGACCGCAGGCTCCGGCTGCTCCCTGCTTGAAGATTACCTGCCCTGGGATTCACTGGTCAAGACCGCAGTCTCAGGTGGTCGGCTTGAAGACCCTAGAGAAGACGTTGTCGCCGTTCCCTATGACAGGGGCGTTGGCGTTCTGCACAGGTTTATGTCGCCAATGATCGTCGTTGCCAGCTCCATCAACTGGCCCCGTAGCTCTCTCGCTTCTTGCACGCCAACTTCCTTGGGGTAGCCCTTGGCAAGGCACGTGAAGTCGATCAGAGGATAATGCACGCGCACCATGCTTAGCACATGGGCGCCCACAAACTCTCCAGCCTCCTTCACAAATTGCTAAAGCCAACCCTAGGCGAGCTGACACTTGTCGATCACCCCAAGATACTGTCCCCGAGGCTCGGCCGATGGCAGTCCTAGATCCAACACGTCGAGCACTGGCCCGATCCCCCGCACCATCTATGTGCAGCGATCCTTCCAGAGGTCATGATCCTTTTGCAGCTCCACAATGTGCTTCTTGGCATTGGTCTTTAATGCTGTAGTAGGGTATTTTGGTCAAATCAATGCCAACAGAAATAAATTGAGACGTGACACCATGATTAGGACAATGGCCACTTACTGGTTATTTCTTGGTTTCTGCTCTTCACCTCCTCGGCCATCTTCATCGACTGGTCTCGAAGCCATGCATGGTCCTCTACTAACTAGGCAGTCTCCGCTGATAGTCGGGCGCACTCCTCGGCCATGCATGTGTTCTCTGATTGTAGCCTGGTGACTTCCTCCGCTAGATCTATAATAATATCCAGAGACACATTAGTACGTCTTAAGAGTACTTGGGGGTGCGTGGCTAAGATAAGTTATCTGCTCTTTCCCGCTCTTTCTGACCAAGCTGAAGGACAGCATTGAGCCTTTGCGACTCGAGCTCTGCTTGTTCCTTCTCAGCGGTCTCGAGCCGTTTGTGTAGCCGATCCACTTCAGCTGTCAGCTCTTTATTGTCTTCGGAGATGCCTTGAATTTGGTCAAAGCACCGTTTATGGTACTTTGCTTTCTTCACAAGGCCCTACAAGTGAAATACAGTGCCATAAATGCATGGCCATAAATTCGAACTGGTCTACGACAGTGATCATGGAGTATGCTTACCTGTACTTCCCCGATGAGCCATCTAGCTGCTTGCTCCACTCTCTTCGTTTCCTCATCGATGGAGATCTCCTCGTGGCAGACATAATGGTCTCCACGTTCGCGGTAGATGTATACATGTTGCCGCCCATCTTGTGGGTGCCCTTGGATTTCTTCAATGACATCATCATCAGACTTAGCCGCCTGATCCGTACTGGTCTGCCCCTGCTCTTGGTTTGGCCCAGCGGTTGACGGTCCCACCGCCATTTTCCCTCTGGCTGTGGCGTCGGGTAGACCACCTTGTGTTGAGCTCATGGTGGCCGTGGTCTGCTTGGGCACGCCTTGATTGGTCTCGAGGACTTGCCCTTCACTCAGTGTGCTCGGCAGACTCTACTCGGGCGCCACCTGCTCAGGTGGCTCCTGCTCGGACACTAGCTCAGGCACTTGCTCGGGTACTTCTATGCTCACCACGTTCACCGCGTCCTTGCTTGTTGTCGGCTCTGCCGCCCCGGTGGTCTGACCCTCTGGTTGCTTGGAGGATGTCATGGTGGTGGTTGATTTGGTAGCCCCAGCAGTGGCCAGTTGCTCGGGTCTCTCCGTCGATGCCGAGCTAGCATGTCACAACATAATAGTTCCTTTTACTACTTGTACGCTTGCTACAACTGTTGATGTGATAATTACTAAGTTTTTAGAAACTTATAGATTCGAGCTCCTATGAATGGTGGCGAAGGCATGACGCCGTGGTTGCCCTTGGCTTGTCTGTCGGGCGGAGGAACCCTAGCCTCCATCCTACGGTGACGGCCTGGTTTCCTTCTCCGTTGTCTTCGGGGTGGGCGTTGGCCCCGTTGGTGGCGTCTAGCCCTCCTGCGGCCCCTTTGCCGGTGGGGTCGATCCCCCCTGCGTTGTCTGCTCGCTCCTCCTCTTCTGCGGGTTGAGCATGTAGGCACTCGCGTCCTCCTCTGCTTTGTCCTCTGACCAGTCACGCACCATACGGTGGCGTTTCCTGGTCGAGTCTTCTAGGCTCTCTTGTGCCCGAGAGCTTTCGGCCCTCTTCTTCGATTGGTCGGGGGCGCTTGGACTCTTCCCAGCACCTGCTCAGGCCCCAGCTTTGTGGTCATCCTTGACATCCTCGTAGCACCGCTACACATTCCGTGGTGGCGGTTCCACGCTCTGTGGGTGCTCGACTCTAGGGGCTAACGACACAAACAGGTTGTGTCTCTCCACGCCGTGCACCTACATACACGACAGACAACAAAAAACAGAACTTATTACTCTATAGTGGTCGGCAACACTTTTTGGAGCCAAGAAGTTGGTTTGTTTACCTTCGGGGCTGGTCGGATGAGCTTATATGCATGCTGGATCTTGCTCGGGCGGGAGTAGCTCTGGTCTACCAGATTGAACAACTCTCCAATCCAACATATGACTTTGTCATGGTCCAGATCCTCCGACTGCATCCTCATCTGGTTGGCCGAGCCTTGGTACTCGTACCCGGCATGCACCCTCCTCTAGCATGGCTGCACCCGACGGCTGATGAAGTTCCCGGCCACGGTCGGTCCATCCAGACGATTCCACGGGAGCAGCGCCATCAACTCCTCCACTTGACCGGCCAGCTCTGGTCGCTCATTCTAGGCTACTCTCTTCTCTGGAATGTACCCGACGTCGCACAACATAGTACTGTCGGGTTCTTCACGGATGTAAAACCACTTCTTGTACCAATCTCCAAGCGAAGTGTTCCATGAGTAGTTGAGGTATTCTTGCTTCATCCCATCCCGGAGGGTCAGGTACACTCCACCGGCGATTTTGGAGCCGCCTTAGGATCCTTTCTTCCTTAAACAGAACAAATATCTAAAGAGGTCGAAATGGGGTTGGATTCCCCCATATGCCTCACAAAGGTGGATGAAAACAGAAACAAGGAAGATTGAGTTGGGATGCAGATTGCAAATCCCAATCTCATAATACAGACAAAGACCTTGAAGGAAGGGATGGACTAGAACCCCAAAACCCCGCTTGAAGAAATCTTCGAAGATAACTATCTCACCAGGCTGAGGATTGGGGTAGCTATCGCCACCCACTGGCCGCCATCCGGCAAGCTCCTGGTTGTGGAGCACCCCTAGGCCGACGAGGTCATTGATGGTCATTTCGGTGGACTTTGACTTCCACCACTCCTTCCTCATCATTTTGGCTCTTTTTGCCGCCTCCGTCTTGGCCATCTTCTACCTCTCTCGCCTCTTTGCTTTGTCTTTGTTGGTGTACAGAGAGCGCGCCACTCCTAATGGTAGCAAGGTGTGCTAATGGTGGCGGCGGAGTCGGATTAGGGCACGTGGGTTGGAGGAAGACGATATTCGGTTTGCAAATGCGACTGTTGGGTGTAAATGGGGAATGGCTGCACTACGGCTATTTATCTCATTGACTGTGCCATTCCATCTCTAAGATTCTTGGGAGACGTGCATGAGAAACGTGGCACGATCTCTTCGGTTTCCACTTTTTTCCCGGTTACTGCGCCAGTAAATGCGCCCCTCGTTTCCTCTGCGGGAGGGCCCACACTGGCATGCTACGTCTGACGGATGTTTCATTGCGATAATGACAAGGCAGTTGAGCGTGATAGGTAACGTAACATCAGTCAACCTTTTGTGATATCATGATAGAGCAAAGAAGGTAGAAAAATATAAATTATATATTCCATATCAGATGGGAGGACAGTAAGACATGCTCGGGGACTAGTCTAGCCATAGATTGTCATAGGCCACGGATCATGTTATTTTCCTTGACCAGGCTCATGGACTCGTCAACTACGTTTCATTTAGCTCAGGGACTCGTTGACCATGTCTCCTGCTGCTCAAGGACTCATCAATCATACCTCACACTGTGCTCGGGGACTGCTTCGACCACTCTCTGACCACAACTCGAGGCATGATTTCCTCGGCTACATGTGAAATTTGACTCAGATACAGTTGAGAGGTCATTATTTTCTTAGACCTTGCTACAAGACTTATACTTCGCCTTCCAGCAAGCTCATGGACTACATCGGTACGATGCACCTGCCGGTGCATCTCAGTATCAAGTTTTCAAAGACTTTGGGCTCTATTCTTTTAGACCCTGGCACCACGTGCCTACATTACCTACTACCAGGCTCGGGGACTAAGTGGGCATACTTCACCTAGCGGTGAATGTGTTTATTTTTTGACCCCTATGCTTTATTTACCCTGCTTACATTTCTTTTTAGAAATACAAGTGGGCACACTTCACCAGAAAGGAAATCTTTTTCTTTTTCTCAAGAGCACCATACATTCTTCAGACAACCTACTTTCTCTGGCAACAACGGTGGTCGGCTGTATTATAAGCTGGTCAGACGCCTAAAACTGCTCGGATGGTGTTTTGACTGGTCAGAGACGTCAAGAACTCAAGCCTCACTTTTCAAAGAAGGTCAAGACGGCGTGTCGCATCACAATGTATAGTGCTCGGGGACTAGCTGTGGGGGTATTAACCCCTATACCCTTATGGCTAGACTTGGGCTGGCCCAGACCAGAGGGCCTGGCCCACCAGAAGATGATGCATGGCCCAGGTGATCTGCTCGGCGTCCCATGCAAGGAAGGAAAGCAAACTTGGAGATCAAGCAAGATCCTGGTTGGTTAGAATAGGAATCCTTATCCGACCAGCTTTGGCAATTGTAACCGACTAGGATTAGTTTCCAGATTTGTAACCCTGCCCCCCGGACTATACAAGGCGGACAGGGGACCCCCTCAAAACACATTTCATTGTACACAGCAATACAGATCAAACGCAGGACGTAGGTATTACGCCCTCATGGCGGCCAAACCTGGAAAAAACCTTGTTGTGTCTTACGTCACCATCTAGTTCGTAGCTTGCGCACCTATCTACCGACAAATCACTACCTTGGGCATGCCCATCGGTAGACTGCCGACCAGGTTTTGTCGACAAGCCCCATGCTTGGTTGACCTACAAAAAGCGACAAGTCCCTATACTAGAGAGAAGTGACCTCTCTCCAAAGAACCATTTTTGATACTCACTTAAAATGACTTGATTGATTGATCCAAGTGATGGACTTAATTTATTGAGTAACCTTGAATCTTTCTTTAAGTCCTTTTCTTTCTACTTGTTTAAGTCATTTTCTTTCTACCAAATGATCTCCAATAGTCACTAGAAGTTAAACTTCATCTTCATCTTGAATTTGATCTTGATCTTCAATTTGAGTACCAAAGGTGTGCCAAAAACACTCTATAATCAAATGGCCTTGTACTCATCACTTGTCATGCTTCTAGCTCAATCCAAAACCAAACCTATATATCTCAATCAGTTATAAACATGATTCCAACTCGAGGACCTTTCAATCAAAGTAACCCTTGAACAATCCAATAGTTGTCACTTTTCTGGCAGATTCTGTACTGTTCAAAGAAATATCTATATCTCCTAATATACAAATCTAAATACCATGAATTTTTGTGGAGATGTGCTTCACTAAGTCATCTAGCAGGTACAAAAATTTTAGCCTCATTTGACTTTGAGATTGCTACCAGATTTCACATCTTCCCACACTACTATATGCTGAAAACTGCTAGACTATAGCTAACAAGATCCAGTCCAAAACTAAAGCAATTCTTATCCAATTATCATGACACTTCTATAAAAATAATACCATAAGTGTAGAGCATGTATACCAAATTTCAAGCCAATCTAAATAGATTTGATCACTCAAACTCAGACTTGGTCTCAGCTAGCTCAGATTTTCAATTTCGGACAGATTTCAATACTTGAGCCATTCTTCAACAAATATGAATCAAGCTTGAAATTAACTTGTTTGAACACTTTCACAAGATATATATATCCATTCAATCTACTTACTAAAAGTCATCTTATGAACTTATCCATTCAAACCAACTCAAATTTGATTTCTACGCATTTAATCCATTCAATCATCGCATAGCAAGCAACATATGCATATATATCCAATTCAATCAACTGATAAGCACCCAAATGAATAAGATCAACTAGAAATATATCTTGGTTAGCTCATGATCATCCATAGCAAGCTTCAACTCACATATTTATAAGCCATCAAATATATCCAATAAATCACCACAACTTGAATTATAGCACTTGTATGTTGTAGCACTTTGGACTTCACTCAATTATCATGGCATTGGATTTGTATGTGCACTAGGATTTGTAACTTGACTCAACATGTGATAAACAATAATAAGTCCATTGAATCAAGCCTCCAATGCCGATGGTACCTACACATAATCATCTACTTTTTGATGACCCAAACTAGTTTGGGTCCTCTCAAGTTATGAGCAACTTAGGCATAGCCTTAGTATGAATAGCGGGATGTTTTGCAATAGCAACATGTCGGGGTTATGATCCTCGGGTGTCTCAAGGCGTCGACTAGCTGGCAGGATGGATGGCCCATGATACCAAAGCCAAGCTTGAGTCTGAATGACCAAGGCCCAGCTAAGCTCACGCTATGCAGCAGCTCATGACCTCTCGCCGCCCTGACCTCAGGGAAGGGGTGGGAGAGACCAAGCCCACCAAGAGCGCCTACTCTGATAAGAGTAGGCACGTCACACTGACCCCATAAGGACCGAGGGGACAACGATCACCTCGGTCTGGTCAGACACCATCCTTGCATTATGCAGTAGAGACAAGACAACATTGTCAAGCGGTGGTGGTAAGTACGGAGAACCACCATCCAAATATGGCCCGACAAGACATATGTACGACCCACCCACTATGGGATGGGATCCACGATAGTGGCCTTGACTTAGAGGCCATCCAAGCCAACGCGGGCCTTGACCTCGGAGCACAGGATCGTGGGCACCAACTCCACAAGCAGCAAGACGATCAATGACCTATGGGTGGCTAGCTACCCTCGTACGATGCCCTCGAACGATCAGGAGGTGATAATGAAGACCACGGCAAGACCGTGTCACGCAAGACTGCCAATGAAACACTGTCATGCCCACAATGTCATCATGACAGGCACTGTGGCACCACGTCACGTCATGCCATGATGCGAGTACAAGACCATGACGATAGCCACACCAAGATGTACACCACAAGATGGTGTTACTTGCAAGCCAAGTTAGCTAGGCCCCTCCCTCAGTCTCATGACCCCTCGGTCGAGAGAACCTCCTTCTTTGTGTGTAACCTAGCCCCAGACTCTATATAAGGGACGCCAGGGCCTCCTTTCAAGGCAATCCCCTATCATTCTCATCAGAATCTCGATACTCTCATTCGGGCAGTCCATCTCCTAGCTCTAGCTCTAGCTCTAGCTCCATCTCCTACCTCTTCCACCATTCTTGCACCCCCATTGTAAGAACTTCAGAGCATTCAAGTGAGGAACACGCACTCGATCATCTTTGAGACTAGACGTAGGGCTCTAGCCTGAACCAGTATAAATCCTTGTATCTTTTGGATGCTATCATCGTCTTCCTAGAGCAGCGCGGCATTCGTATCAATTTACTAGTCCGGTTTACAAAACATCGACACAACCATTATGATACCATCACCATCCTTCCTAAGCATAATATTTGCATCAATTGAAATAGACTTACGAGTATTATCTAGGGGACATGAATTAGCCATGTGTCTCCTTTCCCGGCATAAGTAGCACTTCCTCTTTGATTGAGCTTTTTCTTCCTTACTCACGTGGCGCTTCTCATTGCCTTGATTCTCCTTGTTTACTTGAGCCTTCTTCTCAAGCTTGTTTGGACAACCCAAAGCTAGGTGACCCAATTCATCACAACTATGGCAGTTGATGTGAGCAACTTCCTTCATCTTCTCTTCTTTGTTCTTGCTCACTTTCTTGGTGTCTTGATTCATCCTTGGACGCATTGCTATTTCTCTTGCCTTTCCACCCCTTCTTTTTTTCTTGTAGGATATCTGGTTAGCCTAGAGGGGGGATGAATAGGCCTGTTAAAACAAAACTTGAACAGATGTCAAATTTGACATGTGGCACTATTGCTCTATGGCACTGCTGGACTAGAACAGCGGCACTGCCGCACCTAAAGACAACTTCGACCACATTTCAAAAACTATGAATAGAAACTTAGATAGGAGAAATTACTGAGCTTCCTATAGGTGTATAGATCACAGATTGGCAGCTAGAAGTGGTAGGAGAAGACAAGCAAGTAGATCGACCACAAACCCTAGAAATCACTTCAAAAACAATATGAATGACAAGAATAAAAATCAAGCACACGATGACACGATGATTTATCCCATGGTTTAGCTCACCACAAAGGCTTGCCTAAGTCCATGTTGTTGAGGTTAGCCACTAAGGCTTAGGGCTTTACATCCCTTCCTCGTTCCCAAGTCAAGAGACTTAACTCTTGAGATGAGGGGTGAGTTTACTAGCTTCAAGAGATGGTTACTGTCACGGGGTCAAAACCACAACAATCATGTTGTTCGAGTCGATGCCAGAGTACGGGGTCTTCGGTGGCTAGGATGGACTCAGGAACACAAGAATCATGCAGAGAAGACATAGTGGTTTATCCTAGTTCAGGCCAATTCGGTCCCTACGTCCAGCAACTGATGATCCTTATACTCAAGGGCACCCAAAATCTAGGGGTTAGAACAAAGTGTAAAGGAAGAAGATTTGGTAGAGGGTTAGCTCGATGCTAACCTAAGGTTGCCTCACCATTGATGGAGTCTCCCCCTTGTTAGAGAGGAAGGAGACGGTAGGATGCGGTGAAGGAGGGGCTCTTAGCGCCCCTCTCTGGGTTGCCTTGCTCTCTGTGCAGAGCAGAGGCAGATGGAATGGAATAGAGTGTCTGGTGATCGAATCAAAATCCTCCTCCCTCTAGGTCCAACCTTATCCCTTATATAATGAGATAGGTTAGGTACAAGGTGGCTTGAGGGTTCTAGTCTATGGTCTACGTGTGTCAGAGTCCAAGAGGGGCTTGCAGCAGTGCACCATGGACCGTCAAGGTGTTTTGGAGCCAAAAAAGCCTGGGCATCGTCCGACTGCTCTGTTCTGACAGTCTATGTGTCATATAGTGTCAGCTTGGACCAGCCTCCCTTGGGTGAGACCTTCTAGAGTCTTCTTGGTGGTGAAGGAGGTCGGCTTCGGGGGCTGACGCATGGGCCCAAAAGCCCCCGAGCCCCCGAAGGCTATGGGAAGCTTTGTCTTCTTGTGTCATGCCCCGGACGTGACCCTATCAGAGGAGCAGTTGGTAGGGGCATGTCTTGGGAGCGATGCTAGGGATCCCCTAGGCATCGATAGCCTAGGGCTTGTCTTCTTGTGCCCATGCCTTGGTTGGCATTGTTAGCCGGGCAGGAGCCAAGGACGGGCTTGGTCATGCTGCAGATCTTGAGCCCAAGGCTCGGGGAAACCTCCGAGCCCCAGGCAAAAGCTACGATCAAGTCAGGCTCAGTCGGGTCTCTTTGCCAGAGGGTACGCGTGAGTGTGCCCGATGGGCATAGCCCCTGAGCCCTCGGGTGATCCTGAAGGGGTCAGTCAGAGGGTCTTCTTCATTCGGGAACCATGGAACCCGAGGCTTAACATACCTATATGTTAGAATCTCATCAAGAGCCCCTGAGCCCTTCGTGGCCTCACCTAGCATGATGGCGATAAAGGGATAAATTTGATCTTCTGGAGACTGAACCTCCTTGGAGGGATGGCTTACGCTGGCGAGAGTGCTGTGCCCTGCTGGGGGCTTTCTTCTCCAGTGTGATGGATGGTGCTCGGCTGTCGAGGCTGAGCAAAGATGATGTTGATCCCTTTGTGAGTCCATGTCGCATGGGTCTTTGACTTGAGCAAGAGCTCAGCGGACTCATCTGGGAGTCACCGATTGTAGGCCCAATGGTGCCCTCCTTTTTTATCAGAGCATGCCATGTGCCAGGCGATCAAGAGCACCAGGCTCTGGCTTAGGGCCATTTATGATAATAGGTCTTAGTCCTCTCAAGCTAGCCTTCTAGGGCCGACCCTCTGCAGCAATAGATTGGGGAAGTGGAAGCACATCAAGGCTTGAGTGGAGACCCTCATTGGGCCCGCTACTGAGCGGCTCCTAACCTAACTCCAGAGAGTTGGTTGGTTTTTGGGGGATGCGCCACCCGAGCGCCCATTGATTGGGGGGTCAGGCTGCTCTATCTAGGGAGCTGGCGCATCCCTCGAGGCCATTGTGACCTCGTAGTCTTCATGGGCTCTGTCAAGCCTTCAGCCCAGGGCTGATGTTCCCTCGATGGGCTGAGCTACCACGATAATAGCCTCGTTGGCCAAGGTTGCCGCGCCCATGCTACTAGCGGGTAAGTTCATGAGAACCCCAAGTTTACGGTCGTTCTGTGCCTTGGTCATGTCCCCTAGGGAGAGATTCTTGGCTTCTCAATCGAGCCACTCGTATTGTTCCTGAGCCTATCTATTGGTGCTCAGGGGCTCGCTGCCTCCCTCATTGGGTCACCATAAGTGCCTCGAGGCCGATACTCGGACATCACTCGTTTGACGGTCAGGAAGCTTCTAAGCATCCTAGGCATAGCCGCCTGGGCTTGTCTCCCAAGCATCCCTCGTACTTCGGAATCCTTCCTGGGAAGACCTTGAACCCTAGGCGACGCTGGCCTTGAACCCTGGGTGGCACCCCCTTCTAGGAGGGGACGTCGCTTCCACCCACTGAGGCGCGGGCTGCTACCATGGGGTTAGAGGTATGATAAATGAAAGACAAGAAGGAACGAGCTATGGATAGAATCAACATAGCTGTTTGATGTTCCAGGTGTTGTCATACACATGCCACGACGTGGTGCTGATCTTATAGGCGCTCGACTGGATCACCCATGAGACGTGGAAGGGTCCTTCCCTAGGTAGAGATAGCATGTCCCTTTTTGGATGGAGTGGCTCTCCAGAGGACAAGATCACCTACAACAAAGGAACGCTCGTGCACCCGTCTGGCGTGATAGCGATGAAGTCCTTGCTGGTAGCCGATAGATCGCACCACGGTGATGTTGCTCTCTTCTTTGAGCATGTGAACATCCACCTGGCATTGTTCCTCTGCTCGCTGCTCATCATAGAAGTGGACACGTAGAGCATCGAAGTCGAGGTCGAAGGGGATGACAGCCTCAGCCCCGTAGACGAGGAAGAAGGGGGTGTACCCCGTCGAGCGGTTTATGCTCGTCCACAGGCTCCAAAGTAGGGAGGGGAGTTTGTCCACCCATCATTCAGCGTAGATCTTGAGCTTTTTGTAGATGTGGGTTTTGATCCCTAGAGGATCTACCCATTGGCGCGCTCAACTAGGCCATTGGACTCAGGGTGATAGACCAAAGCCCAATCCACTCGGATTCATTAGGAGTCACAGAAGTCTAGGAACTTGTGACCTATGAACTGAGTGCTATTGTTAGTAATAATGCGATTGGGGACTCTGAACCTGTGGATGATGTCTTGGATGAATTCGGCCGCTCGCTCTGACTTGAGGTTGGCAATGGGCTAAACTTTGATCCACTTGGTGAATTTGTCGATGGAGACCAGGAGGTGATCGAAGCCCTTGGGCACCTTCTAGAACTCCCTGACCATGTTGAGGCACCAGACTGTGAACGGCCAGGTGATGGGAATGGTTTGGAGTGCCTGGGTCGGTAAGTGACTCTGCTTGGCATAGTACTAGCACCCCTTGCACGTCTTGACGAGGTCTCGTGCGTCGATGAGGGCAGTCGACCAGTAGAAGCCATGTCTAAAAGCCTTCCCCATGAGGACACGTGACCCTACGTGGTGGGCATAGATGCCACCGTGGATGTCAAGGTTTAATTCCCTCCCCTCCTTTGATGTGACACACCATAGGAGCACCTCAAAGGTGCTCTAGCAATGGAGCTATCCATGGAGGACCCGATAGCTCTTGGCTCACTAGACTAGCCTGTGGGCGTCTACGACGTCATCAGGGAGGACCCCTCGCTCTAGTCTTCTGGTGTCTCGAGGGGCCGGTTGGAAGCTTCGCCTGGCGCGTCCCTGAGATCTTGGTGAATTGACCCAGGGTACGTAGGAGGGGTATCGGTGTCCTGCCCTAGGGTTGCCTCAGGGCCCTCAGTAGGTGGGCTGTCGTCTGCCATGAGGGGGGCAGCTGGCCCTTGTCTTCTGTGCTTCATGAAGCACGTGGATGGGTCAGGAAGGGCATCAGCCAGCGGCTCATGCCACGCTAGCTGTGCGTGGTGACCGCAAGCATGTACTCCTAGGGGGGATGATGTTCTTCTAATGGCGCAGGTCTAGGTTGAGGTGGCACTAGCCAGGGCTGGCGCCTTGCTCTCCCTGAGGTGGATCGAGTGGGAGTCGAGGACATCGAGGAAGACTCCAAACAACAGGGGCTTCTAGGAGGATGCCAACCTCACCAAGGACTCGGCCTCCTCATTGTCCCACTGGAGGACGTGATGGAGCTCGATGATGTCGAACTTGTCCTCTAGCTTTTGGACCTCCACACAGTTGCCCTCCATCTTCATGTTGTGGCAAGTTGACTCCTTCATGAGTTGGTTGATAACCAGTTCAGAGTCTCCTCATACGAAGAGGCGCCAAGCACCAAGCTTGATGGTCACCTGGATACCGTGGAGGAGCGCCTCATACTCTACAACGTTGTTAGTGTCCCAGAAGTGGAGTTGAAGGGCGTACCTTAGTTTGTCACTGCTGGGGGATATGAGGAGAACCCCCACGCCTACCCCCTCAAGGGTGAGGGAGCCATCGAAGTACATGGTCCAACACTCCACCTTGATAGGGGCGGTCGAGGCCTGTTCCTCGGACCACTTCGCAACGAAGTCGGTGAGGGCTTGGGACTTGATCATGGTACGAGGGGCGTTGGTGATGTCAAGGCCCATGAGCTCGAGCCCGCACTTGGTGATGTGGCCGGTGGACTCATGGTTGTTGATGATGTCCCCCAAGCCGCTAGAAGACACGACCACCACAGGGTGGGCATCGAAGTAGTGCCGGAGCTTGTGCTTAGCGATAAACACAACGTAGAGGAGCATTTGGATCCTCAGGTATCGGGCCTTCAAGTCAGAGAGGACCGCACTGACGAAGTACACCGGTCATTGGACCTTGAGGACGTGGCCCTCCTCCTCATGTTCCACCACTAGAGTTACGCTGACGGTGTGTGGTGTGGTGGCAGTGTAGAGGAGCAGAGTCTCCCCCGCTGAAAGGGAGGTCAGGACCAGCGATGTAGTGAGGAAGTCCTTCAGCCTTGGGAGTGCTTCCTAAGCTTCCTACATCCACTCAAAATGATCATATTTCTTTAGGAGCTTGTATAGTGGCATACCTCATTCTCCAAGGCGGGATATGAAGCGGCTGAGCGCGGCCAGACACCCGGTGAGCCTCCGAGCTCCTTTCAGGTTTTTTACCGGCTCCATGTTGATGATCACGGAGATCTTCTCAGGGTTGGCCTCAATGTCGCGCTCAGAGATGATGAAACCCAGGAGCTTCCCGGCTAGGATCCCAAACACGCACTTCTTTGGATTGAGCTTGATGTGGTTGGCGTGAAGGTTGGTGAAGGTTTCCTCCAAGTCATCAATTAATTGTGTAGCCACTCAAGACTTAGCAATGATGTCATCGATGTAGACCTACAGGCTACGGCCAATTTGCTCCTTGAAACACCTCTACATGCACCTCTGGAAGGTGGCCTCGATGTTCTAGAGGCCGAATGGCATGGAGGTGTAGCAAAAGGTACTGAAGGGGGTGATGAAGGACGTGGCCAACTAGTTAGAGGGATCCATCGTGATCTGGTGGTACCCGAAGTGCGCATCCAGAAAGTAGAGGGCCTCATAGCCGGTGGTGGAGTCGACCACTTGGTTAATCCGAGGAAGGGGAATAGGTCCTTAGGATAGGCCTTGTTGAGGCTGGTGTAGTCGACACACATTCTCTATTTCTTGTTCTTCTTCTTGACCAAGATGGGGTTGGCTAGCCAGTTGGGGTGCTGGACCTCCCTGATGAAGGTAGTGTCGAGTAGCCTGGTGAGCTCCTCTTCGAAGGCCTTGCGCTTCTATTCATCAAAGCGGCAGAGGCGCTGCTGCACTGGCTTGGCGTCAGTCTTGATGTTGAGACAGTGCTCGACAATCTCTCGGGGGATGCCGAGCATGTCAGAGGGCTTCCACGCGAAGATGTCGGCGTTGTTGCACAGGAACTCTGTGAGGGCCGATTCCATGTCAGGGGACATGCCGGCGCCTATGCAAAGTTGCTTCTCGGGGTCTTCAGGGTAGATCTAGATCATCTTGGTGTCGTCAGCCGGGCGAAAGACCACCACTACGTTTCCTTTTGAGCCGTTCAGGGGCTCATCACCCGGCTAGCACCGGATTTGGGCGAAGTCAGCGGCGGCGACATCGGTCGTGGTGAGGGCCATGCCTTCCTGTTCGCAGCGATATGCCTCGGCCGTTGAGGTGGCCACCACGATGGCCCCCCGCGGGCCGGGAATCTTGAGCTTCAGGCACCTGTAGTGCGGGATGGCCATGAACTTTGTGCAGCATCGTCGCCCCAATAGAGCATGGTAAGGACTTGAGAAATCCACCATCTTGAAGTCGAGGTACTCCTTTCAAAAGTTAGTGGGATCCCCAAACATGACAGGGAGCCGGATGCTTCCGAGAGGAGTGGTTTGGGCTCCAGGGATGATCCCGAAGAAGGGTGCCACGCCAGGGCAGAGATCCTTCCTCGAGATCTCCATACGGTCGAGTGTGTCATCGTAGAGAATGTTGAGGCCGCTCCCGCCGTCCATCAACACTTCGTGAGGCACGCCCATCTGACAATTGGGTCAATGACGAGCGGGAAATGGCCTAGACTGGGGACGTGTTGAGGGTAGTTCTGGCGGCCAAAGGTGATGGGGACCTCTAACCAGCGAAGGCGTCACAGTGGCGCCCTGCTCACCATGTTGACCCCCCACAACAGGTCCCCAGGGAGTTGTGGGGGGCGACAGAGTTGGTCCTCCCCTACAGACCATGGAGCAGAGCTGCGTCATGCCAGGGGCGAGCCCCACTCTGGCCCGCTCTCCTGCGGGTGAGGGGAGCGCCCGCTGGCGGTGCCTTGGTGATGTCATAGATCTCCCCGGCCAGCCGGCGGCAGATGCCTGGTAGACCAGGCACCGCCTGCTTCGGTGGGTTGAGGGGGTGCCTTGCGATGTATGTCGCCTAGTGCCGTGCGCCGTAAGTCTTCATGTTATGGGCTAGACTGTCCCTGCTGGTGCCTCCCATGTCCCTCGCCATGGGTACCTAGTGTTATACCCTCATAGCTAGTCCCCGAGCACCTTGTATCCGTTTGGTGACACCGTCTTAATCAAGTCCAAGCAGTTTGTCATGAAGCCGATCAGCTTGACTGACGATCTGAGCGGTGAAGATGGAAGCCGACCAGTTTAACTGGTGGCCTACGTGGTGAAAGTAAGCACCGACCAGTTTAACTGGCCTGCTGACCTGTGAGGACAACTGCCAACCAGTTGAAACGGCTAGTAGATCTCGGACTTATGCAATTGAGGCTCACCAATAGGCTGTAAGGAGCTCAAGATGAAAATTTAAAAATTCTTGGTCGGTGAAGTGTACACACTTAAGTGCCAACTGTGATGGTAGTAGTCAAAACACCATGAAGTAGAACTAGTACATGCACCGCAAGGTGCAGTGTACACACTGTAGTCCCCGAGCTTGAGATTAGGTGTAGGATACACCTAGTGTCAGGGTCTTGAAGAAAAATAAGCAGTCTCCAACGTAGCTAAGAATGCCATCAGTCCCCAGCGGAGCCGAGAAATCAAGTGACGAAGAAGCCAATACATTCACTGCATGGTGAAGTGTACACATTTAGTCTCCGAGCCTGCTAGAAGATGAAGAATGAATCTTGTAGCAGGTTCAAAGAAATCAGGAGCTTGATATTCTAGTGTTGATGCGTGAAATAGCCAGCGTCATCTGTCATGTACTTATCAAGCCCCCCGACGTGCTGACCAAGATCAGCACCTTGATCCGAACAGCATGGAGTAACTTAATAGCACATCGATGAGATGTAGCAAAATCTGACCACCAAGGGAGTCCCCAGCTTGGCTGGCAACGCAATGAAGAATCTGAACGACAAGAGGTCCCTAGCTTAGCTGGCGAGCCCACAGCATAGCTGACGATGAAGCGACGAACAATCTGACCAGCTGGTCGGCGAAGAATCGAGCACCGAGCAGCCCAACCAACTAGTCGGCGGCGAAGTGAGCGCTGAGTTGAAGTGAGCGCCGAACAGTCTAACCAACTTGTTGGCGACGAAGTTCATGAACCTGGTGGTCCGACCAGTTGATCGGTGGAGAAGTCCGAATGCCAGGTGGTGCGACCACCTGGACGTTGATCATGCAATACAAATATGTAGAACGGATAGTACATGATGTAAAATAAAATATATGAACTCAGCGATGAAGGCACAAGGGCGGAGTAGATAAACATTATGTTTGTACAAAATGTTCATATTTTAAATATGAGTTAGTTTTCTTCCATTTGGTTCTGTATCGCGTCACCAGCTCTGACTAGCCCAAACTCTATAGCGCGGAGTGGTCGGCACCCGTGTATGTGTAAGAGAGAGAGAGCGTCGCCAAGAAGCCGCTGCTGACTATCCATAATCCAGAGTGTGGCTCATGCACGTGTAGGAGCGAAGTCGAGGTCAGGGCCATTTCCGGATGCCACGAGTAAGAACGTGGCTGGTTGGTGAGTCGATGGAGTGGAGAACATATGGAGTATCTTAAAGATATTACGCCTGGCGAATAACTAGAGAAATAATAATTGGAGAAGCATGACAAAAACTCGTCGAAAATAATTGGAGAAATGTGGCGAGAGTTTTATTGAATACTCCTGTATAAAAGGGTACTTATCTTTAGACTGAACATCTGGTTGGCGGTGTCGCAATTGCCCAACCCTCAAGCTTTCCAGCCTGTCGTCATGGCGGCGGTCGCGGTCGTTATAGCGTCATTCTTTGCGGCGATCATCATTGTGATGTGGTAGGCGATTGGACCGAAAAGTCAGGGTGATGTCGTCCCTGTGGTGCTGGTCGACCTTAGACAGATCAGATTCGGAGAGATCGTTGACGTAGCCGCATTCGATCTGGTTGAATGGCAAGTGGAGTAGTCGTCGTATCGTAGAGGCGTAGTACGTCAGACCACGTTGGCCGTGCAAAGGCCGGAGCTCACAGTCGTGCAGAGTCAAGACATAGCCTGACGGAGTCCAATGAGAAGTAGGAGCTGGAAAACGCCCTGTGGACACGGCCGTGCCCGATTTTGCCGATGGAGATCGTGTAGGTGGATTTGTTGCCATACACGCTTGCTGCCTACATGCACATGCACATGCACATGTACACGCACATGCAAGCTTTAGTATCTCGATTAGATCAGTTGGCTTGCAAGGTCACGTAGACTCCTCGGGATGCCAAGAAGCCGCCGCCGTCATTAGCTTTGAGCCGAAAAGTATCGCCGTGAGATCCTGAGTCGTTGCGGAAGACGACGTTTACGAAGAAATCTCAGGACAATGTCGAGTCAACGACGCGGACAATGAGTCCACACCGAACAACGAATTCTGGATCAGCGTCGTCGATGAGGATCCATGGGTGTCGTCATTGAAGGCCATGCCATGAAGCCAAATCATGCTGCTAGATTATTTTCAATAATATACAGATCGGAGAATATTCAATTGAAAATAAATAAGATGACTTAGCTTTCTTGGTGCTAGAGACGGGCGTGCCGTCCTAGCTTGTGGCCTGATTAGATCCCGAAATCACTTTGTCGATCGTCGCGCTTCCCGCTTAGTGCTGATACGGCGATGGCCTGACGATAGATTACGGGGTTGCGACGCGTGGCTGTAGTGCACGGATGCGCAGGCTATGCGGGCGTCGCTCTATGCTGCCGTCGTGCACCGATTGCTACTTCCCGAGCCAGACATCGTGGAGGCTGATCCGGATAAGGCGCCGCTCGAGTTTGAAGTGCCAATCGTCGCCAGTCGCTGCCCGCCGTCATCGGTGTTATTTTTCGTGGGCTTGGTCGATAATACATTTAATAAATCAATAAATTTTATGGTCTACAACATTATGTGGTGTATGATTTGTACCGTATGAAAGTTTGATTAAATGTTAACTCAACTTATATAGCTAGATTTTATCCGTCTATATTAAGAGGATGAGGAAAGAATAAAGACGTACCACACACACGCGCCGCCGCCGCCACCACCGGCTGGGCCATGGGCGTGGGTGTGGCAGGCAGGCAGCGAGCGAGCGTGGCCTTTTTGCATTATGGTGAATGTGGATTGACATTAATCTCGTGAGTTACCATCTCCTGATCTCCCCGGCTGATCCCTTCTCCTCCCCGCTACGGGAATAAGAGTCCTCGTTCCTATCCTTCTTCCGAGAGAGACAACAAAAGCACATACACCACCACTCCTAGATGACGATCTCCATCTCATGACTTCGCGTGCACGAGGTTGCTAGAAAACAGGTGCCTCCGGAACCACCGCTCGTCTAAGAACCCTACCCGGGGTGTGCTGGCGATTATGTTTTTGGGGAGCGACTACGCGACTGCTCCTCTCCACGTCATCGGTCGACGTCTTCTTCCCTGATCCGCGCACGCCATCGTCTTCTTCATCTGGTGTGTGGGAGTTGGCACTGCGAACGCCTTCCTGCAACGACTGTGGTCCACTACTTCGAGCAACGCACTAATCTGCACACCATGACTGGAGGTGCTAGTATGAGTGGAGCCTCCGATGCCTTCGGCATGGGACCCTCCTCTGGGTATATCTGCAAACACACTCTTGTTTTTATATTTATATATGTTCTCTCTGATATGCCATGTTTTGATGCTTTAGATCATGTCACTGTTGTTCATATGCTACATGATCTTACTGGTATGCTTTATATGATAAATATATCATGCTTACATGTTTTGAATCATGGTTTTATGGTTCATATAAGTATATATGATGTTATAATTACCATGCTAATTTTTACGTATGTAATCACCTTTATGGTGTTATTTTTCTGGATTAAATTGACATGGAAATTGCTTAAACATCGAACATTCCAAAAACTTAATATTAGGCAATTTTCTCTCAGTGGTTTTGCTGCCGCTTTGAAGTCAAATACTTTTGATGGGAAAAATTTCATGATATGGCGTGCCAGAATGGAGTTGTGGCTAACTGCTATAAGTTGCTATCATGTCGCATAGGGGAAGCCTGAGAACTTAGCTGCTGAGGATGAGCTTAAGTTTCGGGTTGTCGATAACCTATTCCAAGGCACTGTGATTAGTGCTCTTCACAACAAGTATGAGAAAAGCTACATATCATGTGCATCAGGCAAAGAGTTATGGGATGCTCTTGAGGCAAAGTTTGGAGTTTCTAATGCTGGGAGTGAGCTGTATCTCATGGAGCAGCTGTATGACTACAAGATGGCTGAAAACTGTTCTGTGGTGGAACAGGCTCATGAGATTCAGACACTGGCTAAGGAACTTGAGCTTTTCACATGTCATTTACCTAACAAGTTTGTGATCAGCGGTATAATCGCTAAGCTGCCACCTTCTTAGAGGGATTTTGCTACTTCTCTAAAACATAAGAGATAAGAATTTAGTGTGTCTGAGCTTATTGGTACTCTTGATGTTGAGGAGAGGACGAGAGCAAAGAACGGGCGTGGAAAAGGGGTTGAGACCTCTGCTGCAAACATGGTGTAAAAGAAAAAACTCATTTGCATTCCGTAATAACAAGAAGAAAAAGAACCAACAAGAGAACAATTAGAACGAGCCTAAGCAAACAACTGAGTATAAGAAGAAAACAACAAGAAAGGTGGATGTTGCTTTGTTTGTGGTAAGGATGATCATTGGGCAAGTGTGTGCCCAGACCACAAATTTAAGTAAGAGAAAAAAGCAGTCAACATGGTAATTAATGAAACTGGAGGAGGAACATCTGGATATGGTAATCATTTACCTTTTGTTCTTTCAGTTTGTCATTCACCTGAGTAGTGGATGGATAGCGGTGCTAATATTCATGTATGTGCTGATGTTTCTTTGTTTACCTCATACCAGGTCAGCGGGACTGGAGCCTTGCTGATGGGAAATGGCTTGCATGCGCGTGTTCTTGGTGTTGGCACGATCGTTCTAAAGTTTACTTTGGGAAAGGCGATGCTATTGAAGCACGTGTAGCTTGTCCCCTCCATCAGGAAGAATCTCGTTAGTGGTTCTATATTGTGTCATGATGGCTACAAGATTGTGCTTGAGTCTAATAAGTGTGTTGTGCCGAGACATGGTACATTTGTTGGTAAAGGTTATGACTGCGGAGGTCTGTTCCGCTTATCGTTGCTTGATGTGTGTAATAAGGTTGTGAACACCGTTGATATCTCGAATGAGTCGGATTTATGGCATTCACGTCTTTGTCATGTTAATTATGGCTGTCTCATGCGATTAGCGAATATGAATTTAATCCAGAAATTTAACATGGTCAAAGGCTCTAAGTGCCATGTATGTGTACAATCCAAACAACTGGGCAAGCTTCACAAGGCTGCTGAGGCGAGAAATTTGGCACCACTAGAACTCATTCATTTTGATTTATGTGAATGAATGGTGATTTGACTAAGGGCGGTAAACGATACTTCATGACTTTTATAGATGATTGCACTAGATTTTGCTATGTGTATCTACTTAAAACAAAAGATGAAGCATTGAATTATTTTAAGGCCTATAAAGCTAAAGTAGAAAATCAACTTGAGAGGAAAATTACACGTTTAAGGTCTGATCGATGTGGAGAATATTTCTCTAGTGAATTTTCTGAATTCTGCATGGAACATAGTATTATTCATGAGAGGATACCGCCATACTCACCACAATCTAATGGAATTACTGAAAGAAAGAATCATACTCTAACTGAGTTGGTAAATGCCATGTTAGACACTGCTGGACTATCTAAGGAATGGTGGGGTGAGACGATTTTGACTGCATGTCATGTCCTAAATAGAGTTCCTACAAAGAATAAAGAAATCACACCATTTGAGGAATGAGAAAAGAAAAAATTATATCTCTCATATATGTGCACTTGGGGTTGCTTGGCTAAAGTGAATGTGCCAATCAACAGGAAGCGCAAACTTGGACCTAAAACTGTTGACTGTGTATTCCTTGGTTATGCTATTCACAGTGTTAGATATAGGTTTTTAATTATAAATTCTGAGGTACCTGACATGCATGTTGGTACAACAATGGAGTCAAGAGACGCTATATTTTTTTAGAATGAATTTTCCATGAAAATTGCACCTAGCATGACTATTCATGAATCTATAATTCCCCATGAGCATAAGAATTTTATTCTGATAGAACAAATTGAGGAGCCTCTTACACAGAATCCTGAGGAGGATGACATTGTAGTCACCAGAAAGAGCAAGCGATAGAGAGTTGCAAAATCTTTTGGGGATGACTATATTGTGTACTTTGTGGATGGCACACCAACGACCATTAAACAGGCATATTCCTCTCCTGATGCTGACTTGTGGAAGGAAGCAGTACGGAGTGAGATGGATTCTATCATGTCTAATGGAACTTGGGAGGTAGTTGATCGTCCATATGGATGCAAGCCTATTGGCTGCAAATGGGTGTTCAAGAAAAAGCTTAGGCCTGATGGTACTATCGAGAGGTACAAGGCAAGGCTTGTGGCCAAAGGTTATACTCAAAAAGAGGGTGAAGACTTCTTTGATACTTATTCACCAGTTGCCTGATTGACTACAATTCGAGTGTTGCTTTCTCTGGCAGCTTCCTTTGATCTTACTATTCATCAAATGGATGTTAAGACAGCTTTCCTAAATAGAGAGTTAGAGGAGGAGATCTATATGGATCAACCAAATGGGTTTATAGAAAATGGTCAAGAGGGCAAGGTGTGTAAGCTACTAAAGTCATTGTATGGCCTAAAATAAGCCCCTAAGTAATGACACGAGAAGTTTGATAAAACTTTGACATCTGCTGGCTTTGTTGTGAATAAAGCTGACTCATGTGTGTATTATCGGTATGGTGGGGGTGAAGGAGTTATTTTGTGCCTGTTTGTTGATGACATATTGATCTTTGGATCAAGCCTCAAAGTGATTGAGGAGGTGAAGAAATTTTTATCGAGTAATTTTGAGATGAAAGATTTGGGAGAAGCTGATGTTATTCTTAATATCAAGCTTTTAAGAGAAGGTGATGGTGGGGTAACTTTGTTACAATCTCACTATATGGAAAAGGTGCTGAGTCACTTTGGGTTTAGTGATTGTCAGCCTGCTCCTACACCTTATGACCCTAGCGTGCTATTGAGAAAAAATCAGAGAATAGCAAGGGATCAATTGAGATATTCCTATATCATTTGTTCGCTCATGTATCTTGCTAGTGCAACAAGGCCTGACATCTCATTTATTGTGTGCAAGCTAAGCCGGTTTGTGTCAAACCCAGGAAATGATCACTGATGTGCTCTTGAGAGAGTGATGCGTTATCTAAAGGGCACTATGAGCTATGGTATTCGTTATATCAGACACCGGAAGGTGCTAGAAGGCTATTGTGATGCCAACTAGATCTCTGATGTTGATGAGCTTTATGCGACGAGCGGATATGTGTTTCTGCTTGGAGGGGGTGCTGTTTCCTAGAAGTCTTGCAAGTAGACTGTCTTAACGAAGTCTACAATAGAAGCAGAACTCACAACATTAGACACTGTTGGGTCTGAGACCGAGTGGCTACATGATCTCCTTATGGATTTATCGGTTGTTAAAAAACCGATACTGACTATTTCTATGAACTGTGATAACCAGACTGTGATTATCAAGGTTAACAGTTCTAAGGATAACATAAAATCCACGAGGCATGTTAAGAGACGATTAAAATCTATTAGAAAATTGAGAAACTCCGGAGTTATTGCTTTGGACTATGTTCACAAGTCCAATAATCTGGCAGATCAATTTACAAAGGGCCTGTCATGAAATATGATAGAGAGTGCATCGAGAGAGAGGGGTATGAGACCCACTTGAAAGCTACTATGGTGGTAACCTGTCCTATGTGATCGGAGATCCCGTGAAGTAGGATGGTGAAATAAGCTAGTAGTAGATTGTGAGGAAAGATCCCTTATAAAGGCTCATTTCTGATGCACATCTTTCCTTCTGTAAGGCAGGTTGGTGTTCACCTTAATGTGTTCCAAGTGTCTTGATTAAGAGAAGATGTTGTCCTACAAAACATCTTTTGAGGAAGGCACCTATATAAGTCAGACTATTGGTCATAGTCTATGAGGTTTGGGTAACCTCTAAATACTCATGAAAGGCACTGAAGTATGACTTATATGCTTCAAAACAGAGGGATGCCTATTGCAGCCTAGTATCAGTAATGGACTTTAGTGAATCTCATCTCACGCAAAACTGTCAATTCAAGGTATAGTCCATTGTTCAGTTGTGACTGAGTGAAACTATTGTTCTAGATAGATGTTCAACGTAACAGTCCCCATCGAAACACTGGTATATAAAAGAGTTGTAGTTCTGAAATCATTTTGTTACAAACCCTAGAGTTTGGTGGGGATTGTTGGATTTATTATGGGCTTGGCCCACAATACATTTAATAAATCAATAAACTCTATGGTCCGTAACATTATGTGGTGTATGATTTGTACCGTATGGGAGTTTGATTAAATGTTGACTCAACTTATATGGTTGGATTTTATCCGTCTATACTGAGAGGATGAGGAAAGGATAAAGGCATGCCACACGCGCGCACACGCCGCCGCCGCCGCCGACAGTCGTGCCGGGCCGTGGGCGTGGTGAGGCAAGGCGAGGTAGGCAGGCAGGCAGGTGGCGAGCGAGTGGGTGTGGCATAGCTCGGTTTTTCCACTCACCTCTCATAATTGCGGGAGTTTCAACTCTTTTGCATTATGGTGAATGTGGGTTGGCATTAATCTTGTGATTTACCATCTCCTGATCTCCCCGGCTGGTCCCTTCTCCTCCCCGCTACGAGAATAAGAGTCATCGCTCCTATCCTTCTTCTTCTGAGAGAGACAACAGAAGCACAGACACCACCACTCTGCTGCTAGATGGCGATCTCCATCCTATGACTTTGCATGCACGAGGTTGCGGGAGAGAAGGTGCCTCTAGAACCATCGCTCATCTAAGAACCCTACCCGGGGAGTGCGGGCGATTAGGTTTTTGGGGAGCGACTACGCGACTGCTCCTCTCCACATCATCGGTCGACGTCTTCTTCCCTGATCCACGCACGCCATCATCTCCTTCCTCTGGTGCGTGGGAGTCGGCACTGTGAACGTCTTCCTGCAACGACTATGGTCCACTACTTTGAGCAACACACTAATCTGCACACCATGACTGGAGGTGCCAGTGCGAGTGGAGCCTCTGATGCCTTTGGCATGGAACCCTCCTCTGGGTATATCTGCAAACACACTCTTATTTTTATATTTATATATGTTCTAGTATGCCATGTTTTGATGCTTTGGATCATGTCTTTGTTATTCATATGCTACATGATCTTGCTGGTATGGTTTATATGACAAATATACCATGCTTACATGTTTTGAATCATGGTTTTATGGTTCATATAAGTATATATGATGTTATAATTACCGTGCTAATTTTTACATATGTCATCATCTTTATGGTTTTATTTTTTGGATTAAATTGACATGGAAATTGCTTAAACATCTAATAGTCAGGACTCTCGGGACGCCGAGACGTCTTGGATGACGTTGGTCTTGAGATACGCCATCTAATTCACCAGAGGATCAGGCGCACGCCCCTACTTATGCGTCAACTGTCGATAAAAGATGCTCAGCAGTCCACCGAGAGGGCTACCCACGATGGTAGATTGATCGGTAGACGTGCGAGTGATCAGAAACTAGATGGTAATAGAGACACAAGACACAAGATTTATATAGGTTGAGGCCGTCAATGTGACGTAAAATCATATGTCCCGTGCTCTGTTGGTTTGTATTGCTGGAATACGAGACGTGGGATGTGTGATGCCCCTGTCGACTAGGAGACCCCTACCCCTCCTTATATACTCTGGAGGGGTAGGGTTACAAGGAAAGTATCCTACTCCTTAGGAATATAATATCTACAAGAGTCCTAATAGATCATATCTTCTAGATGCCTTGTGATGTACGCCGACCAATGCAGTGCGCTGTAAGTCTTCATGTCATGGGCTGGACCGTCCCTACTAGTGCAGCCCATGTCCCTCATCATGGGTATCTAGGGTTATACCCCCACAAAGATCCTAAGTTAAGATAGCTTTGCCACTATAGACTTGCTTCGGGCATCGGGTAGCACCTAGTCTATCAAGCGAGCCCGGCCTGTAGCTCTACACGTACCTAGACATGGGTGATTATGAGGGATGGACAAGGTTGTCATCACCTGCTGCCTACCCCTAAACTGTGGAGTATGAGGCAAACAAAGGTAGGCTCTAGCATAGACACCATGTCTATGCTATCGACTACTACTCTAGCGTCGATCAGGGTTATCCATCTTTATCAAGGCCCTCTACTAGAACATCTGCCATGGGGACGAACGATGAACCCACAAATAAATAATGAACAAGACTAACTTAAAGTAAGAGCTCACCACCGTAGAGACACATGAACCTTACACTCCAAATAGTACTAGATTCGTCGAGATACAAGTGAAGAGGGAGCCGACAACCCCGACACTCCTTTCGCTAGGTGTGCAAGGGTCGCTATATACCCAAGTGGATGTAGCCGACAACTCCGGTAGTTCTCCAACTCTTTACTCTTCCTCATTCACTCCCTATTCTATTCTAGCTAGAAGCTAAGATATGAGTATGACTCTTCTTCTCTTCTTGCTCTCTGTTGTGTTTTATCTTCCCTCATAAATCCAATGTGAGACGATGGCCTCCTCCTTTTATAGCTCACAAAGGACGGTTTGCTAAGGTATTTTAGGAAAACCCCATCGCAACCGACCTTAGGGGCATTGAATGCACCATCCTATCGATGGTGGGCCTGAGAAACACCAGTGGCGGTGCGGCCACACCCTAGTTGGGCCGCCTCCACACCGCCTTCGCCAGGTGGGTTGCTTGATGGGTCTAGAGCGTACCCACGTGGGTGCTTGGCCCAGTATCTTTGGTTGAGTGGGCCTTCTCTTGGTTCCTTTGCGCAAGATCTACTTTACACTTCTCTGGATTGCTCCTTTTGTTGTGTTTTCTTTTGTATTCCATGTATATGTCCTGAAAATGATCAACTCACCAAAACTCATGGAATTCGCTAGTATAAACCCTATTTCCTAAGTTTTGGTGTTTGTTTGTATGGATTTTATGTAAAGTTGGCAGGTAAAAATATGTGTTAAGGACCGCCAACAAGCTCCCCCACACTTAGTCCTTTGCTCATCCTTGAGTAAAGTTCTAAGGACTAAGTTGGTTTATCTCCTCGATTTGAAATTTGCATACAAGTTATTCCAAACCTCACCTAGACCGGTGAACATTTTGAGTGTCTACCATAAAATCTTGAGTGATTGGATAATGGAACAGTAAGGATTCAAATCTTCCTGCTCTCCTCTCACTTAGAAACTTCAGTTTTGTTTGATTTTGAAAATGTAAATGTTAGCTTTGCTCCACAAAATGATTCACTCGAGTCACTCATATGTGTATAACTGGTTTCTCACTTAGGCAAAAGATGTTGCCTTTGCTTTCTACCTCTAGAAAAGCTTATGTGGAGCTCATGGTAGGGTAAAGTGTGGCATACTTACCTTGCACATGTTGCGAAGTCAAAATCTAGATCTAAGGAGAAATAAGTCATACAATTTGATCAAGAGATGCAAGTGTGTGGTATTTTATGGTTTTTGTGGAAAGAAATACTCCTTTATTGTTTTTTATCACCATAGGTTTCTTTTCTAGAGGACATGGCAATCTTTTGATTCTTATTTTTTCTTTCTTTTCTCTTTGGACTTTTTTCTTTGTCCATTCTTTTTTTTTCCTTTTTTTCATTGTCATGCCTCTTTTTTTATGAAACCTTGGTGAAGCGAGATCGAGAATTTTTATGGAGCTTTCTTTTTTTGGGTGGATGGATGGAATTTTTGTGCTAACTTCCAGTGTAGAAGCTTAGCTTTATTTTGTGGGTGGCATGTATGTGCTCTTGAATCATGAAAGCATGAAATATTTCTTCACAAAGTATCGCAACATTTTGACAAAGCTCAGTACAAGAATAAGTAGCATGTGAACAAGGTTTGAAAGGAATTCATCTTTTGGTCATGGTAGGTATTTGAATCTCATCTAAGGAGCATGCTATTTGAGTCTTTGATTTTGTAAATAAATCCCAAGTATTTTGCAAAAGTAAACAAGTTTCATTTCTATCCTACCATATCTCATATTCCAATCACTTAGATAAAATGGGTTCCCTATGATAGGTTATTCACAAGGGTAGGAATATTGGCAAGGAATAAAAAGTATGCAAAATTTTAATCATAGGATAACATAGAGGTGGAGCTTCACCTTTTAGTTTGCATTTTTGAATTCATTGAGTTAATTTTTAGTGATTAGAATTATGCTTGTTTTAAACTCAAAATTATATGGAGTTGAGGGTAGTCTTGCACAAACCATCGTTGTAGAGGAAGGATTTTAAGGGATTCAGATGTGGTTATGCTAAACCAGAAGTTCAGCTAACCCTCTCTAGAGCCATTTTGTCCTATTGCGTGGTGGATCTTCCGAGGTTGTGCAACGTGTTGGTGGGAGATCTCAAAAAGTGTGTTCATTATGCATGAGAGATCTCTCCTGCACTTATTTTTGTACCTATTTTTTTAATAAAGAAAAACAAAAATGAAACAAACAAGGACTCTACCAGCTTAAACACTAGGAAGCCTAAATTTTATTATTATGATTATTATTTCTATTATTATTATTTGTTTATTTATTTTTTATATTATATTATATTTTTTATTTTTTCACCTAATTTTTTTATCTTTTAGTGAGGCTTATGGTAAAGATGCAATGTATATCCTGGCCTCGGTTTATCTCCAACATAAATTACTTCCAATGTTTATGACAGTAGTACTCCAAAGTTCATTCAACTAAGATTAAACACCATGTCTAATTTTGATTAAAGAAGGCCATATTAACCTAAGTACCATGCTTAATTTAAAAGGCCTATAGAACATTGTACGTGTACCGTATACGAGTACATCAAAACTAGAGCATATGACATAAACATGGAAAGTATGACTTCATATGAACAAGTGATATAGAGATAAATTTAAATAAAGGAGTTGGTGAACATTACCTTTGCATACCTGAGTGTACATACTGGAAGCATATGTGAATGGGAAGTTTGACATTGCTGCTGTGGTGGCTTGACTGCATATGACTTAACTCAGGCGAGCAACAAGGCTAGGCCACACACACGATTAGTGTGTAGGGACCATGGGCCTTGGTGGTGGCAGCAAAGGTTTGGAAGAGGAGAATCCTTCTTGCACCACAGCTATGCAATGCCGGTGGTAGATGGAAAATGAACCAAAGCTTGCATGTGCATGAAAGCAATACGGGATGGAGTCAGGCAGCTCATTGGTGTTTATGGTGGCTGGTAGGGCTAACCGGCTCCTTCTCTCTCTTATCTCTCTTTTTTTCTTTTTTTGACTTTATTTCTCTTTTTTCATCTCCTTTATCAAATATTTTTTTCTTTTTTAGCTTTCTTTCTTTTTTCATCTCCTTTATCATATATTATTTTTCTCTTTTTCAGTAAGGTAGAGCTGACATCATCATTCATCATTCATCATTTTTTAGGACGGCCTTTGGTATGGATGGAACGTGTAGCGAGGCTCTCACCATCCGCCCCCACAGTTAGACTTTTGTGTGGAAGATAAGTGTGCAGAGTCGAGGCCTCCTCTAGAGTCTGTTTCATCACCAAAGGGCATCAAGTAATTGATGCAGCTCTCATGTTCTTAGGTATCATATGTCCTTTGTTCTTCTTAATCTCAACCTAAAATGGTTAGCGACCAAGAATACTCGAAGGTGCATACTAACTTGAAAACATGTTCTTACTTTTATTGATAAGAAAAGTTTGTTTTTATGATAATCCGGGGTATCTCCTAGCAGTGCTTAGTTTATGGTCATAAGCTTGACCGCCAAAGCCAGGACGGAGTTCATAGCCAGAAGTTATGATTGGCTTCGATGGTGTGGCTCTAAGAACTCGTCCTAAGGAGCAGAAAGATTTTTTTGAATGGAAGGGCTTCATGATGAAAAAGAATATAAGGAATAACTTTTTTCTTTTTAAAAGGGAAGAGAAAACACAAGGATACACGGGTGGACTAGGTTCAGAGATAATACAATAACCTTTCCCCGGCAACGGCGCTAGAAATGATTGTTGGTATTTCTTAACGCATATAGAAATAATCCGCAAGCGCATGGAATTACCGTTGTAGTATTTCACCTGGAAGTATTTAGAGTATCATATTTCCACGAGGAAGGGAGGTGTAAGAGTCTCTTAAGCTTGTTAACCTAATGATAACAAGAAGAGAGATACCTTAGGTAGCGAGGTTTTCTTAGGATAGAGATCCTAAGTTAAGAAAGCTTTGCCACTATAGACTTGCTTCGGGTACCAGGTAGCACCTGGTCTTCCAAGTGAGCCCGACCTGTAGCTCTACACCATACCCAAACATGGGGGATTATGAGCGACGGACAGGGCTATCACCACCTGCCGTCTACCCCTCAACCGTGGAGTACGAGGTAAATGAAGGTAGCTTCTAGCATAGACACCACATCTATGCTATCGACTACTACTATAGCGTCGGCCAGGGTTATCCATCTTCATCAGGACCCTCTACTAGAGTATCCACCATGGGGGCGGACGATGAACCCGCAAGTAAATAATGAACAAGACTAACTTAAAGTAAGAGCTCACCACCGTAGAAGAACACAAACCTTGCACTCCAAATAGTACTAGATTTGTCGAGATGCAAGTGAAGAGGGAGCCGACATCCTCGGCACTCCTTCCGCTAGGTGTACAAGGGTCGCCATGTACCCAAGTGGAGGTACCCGATAACTCCAGTACTTCTCCAACTCTTTACTCTTCCTCACTCCCTATTCTATTCTAGCTAGAAGCTAAGATATGAGTGTGGCTCTTCTTCTCTTCTTGCTACACTGTGCTCTCTCTTGTGTTTTATCTTCCTTCAGGAATCCAATGTGAGAGGGTGGCCTCCTCCTTTTATAGCTCACTAAGGATGGTTTGCTAATGTATTTTAGGAAAGCCCCACCGCAACTGACCTCAGGGGCATTGAATGCACTGCCCTGCCGAAGGTGGGCTTGAGAGGCGCTAGTGGCAGTGCGACCACACCCGTACCCTGGCTAGGCCGCCTCAGCACTGCCTTCGCCAGGTGGGTTGCTTGATGGGTCTAGAGCATAGCCATGTGGTGCTTGGCCCAGTATCTTTGGTTGAGTGGGCCTTCTCTTGGTTCCTTTGCGCAAGATCTGCTTTACGCTTCTCTAGATTGCACCTTTTGTTGTGTTTTCCTTTGTATTCCATGTATATGTCCTAAAAATGATTAGCTCACCAAAACTCATGGAATTCGTTAGTATAAACCCTATTTACTAAGTTTTGGTGTTTGTTTGTGATGAGGACATCCTCCACTATTACCCGCTGGCAAAGACGCAACAAAAAAAGGTCAAGTGGCCTAGTTGTAGTCGGGCAGTGATCGTGTGAGCCTCTGAATAATCCCACCTTGCTTAGCTTGGGAGGAGGAAGCCACCTTAAAAGAGAGAGTCACCCTTCCCCTATCGAACTAGTCTTTTAGGGACATTGAGACTTTCCCTAAGTGGGTGTGCATAAGAACTGTTGGGGTCCGGGCAACCTTAATTTATTGGGCCTCGGCCAACCCCACCTGGGCCGGATGTATCATTTGGTATCAGAGCTGGGCCCTTGTTTAAGGGGGTGGGAATGATGAGGACATCCTCCACTATTACCCGCTAGCAAAGACGCAACAAAAAAAAGGTCAAGTGGCCTAGTTGTAGTCGAGCGGCGATCGTGTGAGCCTCTAAATAATCCCACCTTGCTTAGCTTGGGAGGAGGAAGCCACCTTAAAAGAGAGAGTCACCCTTCCCCTATCGGACTAGTCTTTTAGGGACATTGGGACTTTCCCCGAGTGGGTGTGCATAAGAACTGTTGGGGTCCGGGCAACCTTAATTTATTGGGCCTCGGCCAACCCCACCTGGGCCGGATGTATCAGTTTGTATGGATTTCATATAAAGTTGGTGAGTGAAAATATGAGTTATGAACTGCCAACACTCCTCCGTTATGTATAACATCCTGTTTTATGAATTTACCTGCTTGTCATCTCGATAAATCTCATTAGTTCCCTAATTGCATAGTCATTATCACCAAAACCCATAATTAAGGCTTGATTGCACTTATAATCCCCCTCTTTTTGTGATTGATGATAACCCATTTAGAGCTTACAAAAGATATGTAATGTAACTAAGATTTTTCTAGCCATAGGTGTAGAGCCTCCCCCTAAATATGTGAATTGAGAGTTGAATTCTCAAATTGGCATTAGAGGCCAAGGTTCACACTTCTAGTTAATGTGATAGGCGTTGGTGGTCCTTAACTCACACTTTTAACCGCCAACACTCGCATAAAATCCACTCAAATGAACATCAAACTTAGTGATAGGGTTTATAACTAACGAATTCCATGAGTTTTGGTGTTTATTTATTTGCAGGAGGGCATTTATGGAAATACACATAAAAGGGCTAAAAATGTGCAAGAGAACAAAGCACAAATACCATTCTACACAAGCCCAAAGGAGAGAGGCCCACAACTAGGCAAAACAGGGCCCAAACAAGAGGAGAATAAGGCTAAACCAAAATAAAATCACTTCATCTTTGCCGGGCACCCACATGGACCTACTGTTGGTATTTATTAACTTGTCACTTGTTTTAAGTAGCCACCTATTATATGCCTATGTCTCTTAGTATTACTTGTACTTGGTTGTCATCCCTAATGATGGTGCCAGAGATGCTTTTTAATTCATTTCATATGACTAGAAAGAATATATAGATATGGATAAAAAGGAATCTGCAAGCGCACAGATAATATACCATTGTAGCACTTCATCCAAGAATATTCTAGGTATCATTATTTATATTTTTTACCACAGGGAATGTCTAGCATGGACACGTATTGATAACTTATACTATTGATGGAGAAGTAAACCATAACCAATGTTCTACTCATAACAGGGGTAAGTCATAGGATAAGATATATATATATATAATGATAATGATAAATCACTCAAAGTACTCCTTCCTATGGCATTAGCATGGTCAGGTAGAATATTAGAGGAATAATTCCTAAGTTATTCTTAATTACAAGTCAAAGCATACATTGATTAGTGTAATTATACCTAGTAGTCATTGCTAAGACCATCGTCATATCTATGCATAAGGGATGTTACTAAGGAAGATTAAGAACAAAGCTTGCTCTTCCTTCGTAACAACATCCTATGTGTTGCCTATATTCGGGGAGTGGACTATAAAGGACTCAACGGGAGTGTCACATCCACGATCTACCACATGACCTAGAATATAGGGTGTATCCGCAGGTAAACAATGTATAAGCACCACACTTACACAATGTTGACCACCCACCCATGGATCCTTAGAGTGAGCGCTATACGAACTTATGCGTGAACATGATGATAATCTAACTATACTAAGTATATGATCAAAGTAGACAATGAACATTATAATGAAGAACATGAATAAGATGAATACTAATATTGTCAAAACAATTGTAGCTAGCATATAAAAGTAATTGAGATACAAAAGAGAGGGGGTACAAGAATTATACCAAACCATTCTCTTAACAAGATCGGGAATCCAAGTGAAGCCTGCTTGCCTCCCTCTAGACCTAGCCTAATTAGCTATGCCCTAGAATATGGTGGAGCTCTAAGGATAATTAGGGTTTCTCTCTTCTCAAATGACTTATGCCTTAGGGGGTGGCAGGGGCTAGTATATATAGGCCGAAGCTTCCATCATGAGCCCTTGGATCAAACGGACTTAAAGGACGGCATAAATGCAACCTAAGAGGCGGTGGGGAACTAATATTGCGAGATGGAGGCTGACAGGTGGGCCCAGGGGTCAGCCGGTCTGCAGGGTAGCCTCTCGCTGTCTGCCTTAGTGCAGTGTCCTCTAGAACCTACTAGCGCCCGTTTCACGATGGATAAGCGTGATTAATTCTGATATCTAGGTCCACCTTGATGGTTTTCTGAATAAACCCGGCAGAAATCATAGATTCATCAAAACTCATGAAATTTATTAGTTTAGACCCCTAGACCTTTTTTGCTGATTGTTTTCATGCCCTTATTCATGTTTCATTGATGGTTTATAATGGTTGTTAACTACCGTCAACACCCACTCAAGAGGTCAAAGTAGTCGACCCACCGAAGATGGAGGCCAAAGGCCCCAATGGGGGTGCGGCCGCATCCCTAGTGTTCAGGCCCAAACTTCATAGGCCGCCTCTTACCGCCTTCCCATGGTCAATCTAGGTGGGGATGTCAGCATAATCAATGTTGAGGAGGCGGTTTGCTCCTTCCATATGGGAATGGAATTATTCCAAAGAGCCCCCTCCTCTCCACCTATAAATGGAGGCCACATCCCCCTCATTTCAACAACACCTCAAGGGCAAAGAGGTAGACCACAAGAGCACCACTCCAAAAGGGCTTAGGCCCTAGCTAGCTTGAGTTGAGTAGTTGGGAGAGATGTGAGGGAAGAGTTCGAGGAAGTACCAGGCTTGTCGGTATCTCCCCGCTTGTACCTCGAAGAACACCTACACCTCAACAGACTTGTCCGCAAAGTGAGTGTTCATGATTCTTACGGTATATAGTTTTGATCAGTTAAGCTTTACTCTTACTTGTTTAGGGGTTTGTTGTCTGTCCTCATGGCGGATACTCTAGTAGAGGGTTCCCGATAAAGACGAATCACCCTGTACAACGTTAGAGTAGTAGTTGATAGCATAGACGTGGTGTCTAGGCTAGAGGCTACCTTCGTTTGCCTCATGCCCCATATTTGAGGGGTAGGCGACAGGTGGTGATAGCCATGTCCGTCCCTCGTAATCCTCTACATTCGGATTCGATGTAGAGCCATAGGCCGGCAACGCCTGGTAGACTAGGTGTTCACTGATGCCCGAAGTAAGCAAGCAGAAGTAGAGTTTATCTGTTCTTAGACCCTGATATCATAGGAATTATTCTCTACCCTTTTCAACTCTACCCTTGTGTTATCCTTGGACAAACTAGCTAGAAGATTTACCTGTGTTCCCTATGAAAAATATGATACCCTGAATATTTCCTGGTGAAATGCTACAATGGTAATTTCGTGCGCTTGCGGATTATTTCTGTATGCGTTAAGAAATACCAACAATAGGGCTCCTCCTACATCCATGCTCATGTGGGGTGCTACACACTATGTTAAGAATATAAATGTGATGCGAATGATAGGTTATGCACACAAGAGTTTGCTGGAACAGCAGGGTGCGACACTGCTACTCCTTAGCCACAGCACTGTCGTACAGTGGCATTGCTAGGCTAGAAGTGCGGCACTACCACACTGACTGCACCAGCACAGGATTCATAGAAGCACCACACAACAGTTCATATATAAAGAGATAAGCAATCTAGCACAAATATATGACAAGCAACATCACACAAAGGTACATGTCCATATCCGATACAACATAGAGTACTTAGGTAGCGATATTACAATAAAATAGAGTTTTGAGCGACTCTCAAACTCTCTCCTAATCAACTACTCTCAATGAATATGACATGAAGCTCCTCCAGCTGTAGCAACCACATGGCGTCGAAAAAGATTTGACCCCTCTAATTTCTCCCCCTTTGGCATAAAGCACCAAAAAGAGAAGAAACGAGAGATGTCAACCAACTCACTCCTCATCTTCTTTGATGTTGTCCCAATCAACATCCTCACCACTTGTAGCACACCATCACTGCCATCATTGCCGTCATTGTCGTTCGAGGACACTACTGCCCTCCCTTGGCGATGTGTGGTCGAAGTGTGATGCGAGTAGCGCATAGTGCACAAAGTTGACCCAAGGTCGTCTGGTAGTCAAACTCCTCCTTGGTCTCCTCCTCATCCTCCTTAGAATCTAAGAAACTGGGCAAGTAGTACTATGGAAGAGGTAGTGGTGGGGGAGGAAGAGGTGGGAGATTTGCGGCTACACGGATCTCCTGCTGCTCGATCTGTGTCTCATAGGCTCTATCAGCTGCATAGGTGCATTTTCTAAATATGGACTTGATCCACTACACCATCTTGTTCTTCTTCTTCTTCTTCTTCCTTCCTTCCACTACGAGAGGATTTAGGCACATCAGAGGGAGAGGCAATGGTCTCACCAGCCTTGGCATGTCTAGCCTTCTCGATCTTGTACTGCTTATGCAATCCATCCTTGACAAACCTATAGCCAGTGACTCTCTCAATCATAAACATAAGGTAGGGAGCATAGGGCAGTCCCTTCCTTGCATCATCCATTGCCACTCTAATCTCTTGCCACATGAAGAGAGGAACATTAAATTTATCTCCACCTAGAGCAAATCTAGTAAGCACATTCCTCACATATCCATTAAGATCCAATGTAGCTCCATCCTTAAGATTGATGGTGTGCCTGATGAAGTTGTTAAGAATGTAATAGAAGCTCTTCAGGCCCTTTACATTGCCATCTGCAGATCTACCATCAAGATACATGAATGCAATCTCTCTAACCTCGGCCCTTCACTCATCATGAATGTATGAGAAGCCACAATGCTCCTCATCAAAGCCAATAATCTGGTAGAAGGTGATGAAGTCAACACGGTAGTGTCAACCCTCAGTCATCCAATGTATCTCATTGGTCTCATACTTGTAGAAATAGGTGGCATGGAATTGAGCTAGCACCTCTATGTTCCAGTTGTACCTAAAGGCCATGATGTATATCAACCCAAAGTTCTTGCAAGCTTGGATTGCCCTGTTGAACTCGGGATCATTCTTCTCTCTCAGCTCCTCCCAGTCAATGTACTACATCTTCACAATCTTGGACTCTTGCTATTGAAGATGATAGATGTATAGAAATTGGAATGGAAAACATCCCAAAACCTATAGTCAACACCCAGATCCTTTGCCACCTCATATGGATTTTCCAATCTTGCCTCTTCCACCATCTTTTGCTTACCCATATAATCAACAAATGGATGCTGAAGAGTGTCATTTGCCCTCTTTTCCACCACATCCTCCTCATAATCTCTGAGATATGAAGGATCAAACTCATCAAGATGTGGTGGAGTCTCCGAACATGCATTAGGAGGAATGACACATCCGGCCACCTCCAAAGCTTCCTCTTGCTTAATTTGCTCACCTCTGCTCCCTTTGCCTCTAACATCTCCACTAGAGCTAGCTGCACCTTTACTGCTACCTACTGCCCCTCTTCCAGGATGAGAGGGTTTTTTCTCTCTAGGAACATCATGTTTCCTCTTGACCCTCCGGTCATCGTCTCCTCCAAACGCCATCTATGCTAAAGAGTAGACCCAAATGAGAAAATGTATAAATAGGGGGTAGAAGAACACTTGTGAAATGGTTTGAATAGGAGAGATGATTCAAATCTTGAAATAGGGAAGCAACCTAAACCGAGTTGTTTTAGGTGGTGTGGCACTGCCGCATCCTAGGGTTGGCATTGTCGCACCTTGTACTCACCTAGGTCATGACTAGTATCTTCTTGCTTACTCAAACCACTTCTCAAATGCTCTTCTAGACCATTACACAATCTTAGAGAATATTGGTCCAACAAGACTATGGAGTCAAGCAATGAATGGGTAAAGTAACATCATGATTAAATCAGTAATAGATCTAGTGAATGAATACAATCATTATAGAGTCATTGATGGAATGTCATCTCAGTCTATAGGAAAACGGCTGTAGTATGCGACACTGCCGCGTCCAGCATGCGGCACTACCGCATGGGCTGAGGACACACCAACCACGAATCTCTATTTTGATTCAATTCATCCATCAAAACTACTTCTACTCTAATCAGGTAGTCACTAGAAACCAATATCCACCACAAAACAAACTCCATTGCATAGATCGGGAAGGTTTAGGGTTTCACCTTTGCTCATGCAGATTGGAGAGGGATGGAGAGAAATGGCTCCACCCCAAAGGAGTAGTAGTAGTAGCATTAGCCAACAAAGCACAGGAGCTCCAGCCACCGATGCGGCACCACCGGGGGATGGCACAGGGCGCGGCAACAGTGTTGGCGGCGCAGGCGCGCGTGAGAGAGAGAGAACAACATGTTGGGGTGAAAAGGAGAGAGGGAGAGAATTACTGTGGCCCAGATGGGGTAAAGGGAAAGAGATGGGGCATGTAGTAACTGCCATTGCGGCCCAACTTCTAGGAAAAATTCAAAATGCGGCACTACCGCAGTCCATACGCGGCATTCCCATAGACTGGCACTGCCATGGCATAGACACGGTACTGATGCATCCTGCAACAGTGAGGATTTAGCTACAAATAAATATCTCTATACATATATATAGGATATGGACACATATCTCTAGCATATTATGATCAACAACAATAAGCAATACAAAGCAATGATCATAATAAACTAGTTTCATTTGATAAAATGTTTTAAAGCACTTGAATTAGATCTTTTTAAATTTTTTACATAGATACTAGTTGATCAATCAAGGTGTGCTATAGTTCAACCCACATTACGAGAATCAAGTATATTTAGCTCACTACACAAATCACAAAACCTTGACTCAGCCAGAGGCTTAGTGAAGATTTTGGCTAGTTGCTTTTCAGTGCTCACATGATGAATTTTGATATCTCCTTTGGTTTTGTGGTCTTTCAAGAAATGATGTCGGATGTCTATATGTTTGGTTCTTGAGTGGCTTACGGGATTGTTTGCAAGCTTTATGGACTTTTATTATCACACAATAAAGGGATTTTGGTAAACGACATCCGAAATCTTGAAGGGTTTGCCTCATCCAATGTAGTTGAGTACAACATGCATCGGCTGCAACATACTCAACCTCGGTGGTGGAAAGGGCTACAAAATTTTGCTTTTTAGAACTCCAAGACACTAGGGATCATCCAAGGAATTGATATGTCCCTGAAGTGCCTTTTTGATCTACTTTGCAACCGGTGTAATCAGAATTTGAATACCTAAGTAGATCGAACTTAGAGCCCTTAGGATACCACAAACCAAGGTTAGAAATGTGTACTAAATATCTCAAGATTCTCTTAATAGCCACTAAGTGGCACTCTTTCGGGTTAGCTTGAAGTCTAGCACACATGCACACACTAAGCATAATATCGGACCTAGATACGCACAAATAAAGTAGAGAGCCTATCATGGAGTGATATACCTTGGTGTCCACGGCTATCCCATCATCATTGAGATCAATATGTCCATTGGTTAGCATGGGAATTTTGATAGGCTTGGCATTCACCATGTCAAACTTATTGAGCATATCATGGGTGTACTTTGTTTGGCTACTAAAAGTTCCATCCTGTACTTGCTTGATTTGAAACCCGAGGAAGAACTTCAATTCACCCATCATGGACATCTCGAATCTCATGGTCATTATCCTACTAAATTTCTCACAAAAAGTATGATTAGTACTACCAAATATTATGTCATCGACATATATTTGGCACACAAAGATATCTTTACCAACTTTGTAAGTGAAAAGAGTAGGATTAGCTTTGCCTATTTGAAAGCCTTGTTTAAGCAAGAATTCCTTAAGGCATTCATACCATGCTCTCGGTGCTTGCTTAAGCCATAGGGTGTCTTTTGGAGTTTGTAGACATGGTTGGGGAACTTGGGATCTTCGAAGCCCGGTGGTTGCTCAACATAGACAAGTTCTTGAATGAGGCCGTTGAGAAATGCACTCTTCACATTCATTTGATATAGCTTGAAGTTGTGATGGGCGACATAGGCTAGAAGCATTCAGATTGTTTCAAGCCTTGCCACCGGCGCATATATTTCTTCAAAATCCAAGCCCTCTACTTGAGTGAAGCCTTGAGCAACCAGTCTTGCCTTGTTCTTTGTTACCATGCCATTCTCATCTTGCTTATTGCGGAAGACCCACTTGGTGCTAGTCACGTTCGTCTTGGGTCTTTGTCCAAACTTGATTCCTTTTGAAGTTGTTTAGCTCTTCTTGCATAGCCATCATCCAATCTTCATCTTCAAGTGCTTTCTCTACCTTGAGAGGCTCCAAAGAGAAAACAAATGAGTAATATTAAAAGAAATTTGCCAAATGTGAACGAGTCAATACCCCCTTATGAAGACTCCCAAGGATGTTATCAACGGGATGATCCCGTTGTATTGTTTTCCTTAGTCTTGGGTGATCAAAGGCTTCTTGTTTATCTTCTAAATCTTCATCTTCTTCTTGCTCAAAGATTGGTTGTAGGTTTTGTCCATGAACTAGAGTTGAATCAGCTACTGCTGCCGACTGGGTATGTGCGGCACTACCATGTGGTAAAGTTGTAGCAGGGATCTGCTGCTGTTCTGCATCAGGTACATCAGCGAAAATTGGTGCAGCAGCAACTTGAGGAACCTCCACATCTGTAGCTTAATCTTCTTGTGGTCTAATATCACCAATAGCTAATTGCTTGATTACTTCACTAGGTGGATCCTCCTTTCCTACAACACTTGAATCAACTTGCTCTACTTGAGAGCCACTAGATTCATCAAATGTCACATCTATCGTAATTTCAACTCTCTCGGAGGTTTCATTGAAAACACAATAGGCATGCTTATTTAATCCATAACCAAGAAGAAAACCTTCATCAACTTTAGGTGCAAACTTAGAGGTTTTGGATTTCTTGTTAAATATAAACACTTGCACCTAAACACTTTAAAGTAAGACACCTTTGGTTTGTTACCGGTTCGAAGCTCATATGAAGTTTTCTTCAACTTCTTGATGGTTGTTGGCATTTCTTAGCACAACTACTAAAAATAGAATTACTCCTACTAATAGCAATGGCGCCAGAAATGATATGGTAATTATTAACTTGTCACTGTTACAGTAGCCATCTATCAATTAACCTTCATCTCTAATATTAAACTAGGTTGTCATCCCTAGTGAGGAACTTAGAAATGTTTGTTGGTTCTATGTAGCATTACTACAAGAATAACACTAAATAGGTATCTATTATTTCATATGACTAAAAAGAATAACAAGATAAGAATGAAAAGAATTCTGCAAGCAGACAGATAATTATACCATTATAGCATTTTACTTAGAGTATTACCAGGTTGTCGATTTATAATTCTACCACTCGGAAGGTATGACTATGAATACAATAGTATTGATAATTTATGAATATGCATGAGAGAATGAACCAATATCATATACTCTACTCAAAATAGGGATAAGTCATAAGACAATAAATAAAGATATATAAATGATAAGTACTTGATCAATCATCACGATAAATAAATAGTAACTCAGAGCACTCTAGTTAAGCAATAGGTTAAGTCCAATTAGAATATTAGAAAGATAATTCCTAAGTAGTCTTACTAACATGTCAATTGCTTAGTCTAATTAATTATATCTAGTGATCATAGCCAAGTTATGTCACATAAGGAACATCAACTTAGGAAAGTTGGAAACAGAGTCCTCTTCTCCTTCGAGACCGGGTTCTACCAACATCAATATATACGGGGGATGGACTGCAAAGGACTCAATGCAGCTATCACCTACGAGATCTACCACACGTCCCGGCATATAAGGGCATCCGTAGATAAACAAATATCTAAGCACCACGCTCACATAATGTCTATCACTCACCCATGGTCCTGTAGGGTGAGCGCTATACGAACATATGCATGGTTTCCATAATATAGCTACATCAAATATAAAACTAGAGCAAACAATGAACATTGCTTTCAATGACATAAATAATATAAAGCTTAATGTTGACATAAACATAGTAGCAACGATACAATCTCAATGAAATAAAGAAATAGAGTAAAGTGCAAGCGATATACCGAACCACGCTCGCTTGATCTCCCTCTAGACCCAACTAACTAGCCTAAGCTCTAATCTAGAAGAACTCTAAGGAGCTAGGGTTGGCTCTGGATGAATTGATCTTCAACTGAATAGCTTGATGACTTGATGCTTTAGGGGGTGCAGGGTCCTTATATGGCCCTAGGGGTTGAACATAAGCCCTTGGATCAAACCAACTTTGACGTAGGGTGGAGATGCATCCTAGGAGGCGGTGAAGGAATACTCCAGAAGCTCATGGAGGAATCCCCTCACAGGGGGCTAGACGGCACAAGGGTGGGGCTGGCTGGCCCTACCTGGCGGTGTCTCATCCTCCCATTCGCTCCCGTGCCTTCTAGTGTCTTCTATAGTCATCTAGTATATCCTTCATCACGATCAAGTTTTGTTCTTTTTCTTAATTAGGTCCTCTTCCTACATTTTCTAGAATAATCTTGCGGAAAATAGAGATTCACCAAAACTCATGGAATTTGTAAGTTTAAACCCTAGACCTTTGTATATTTTTATACTTGAACCATTTCTCTTGTTTATTCACATATAAAATGTTGACGTTATCCACCGTCAATAATGGCATGACAAGCGGTGTTGACGGTGTCACACCAAAAGAAGTCTGGCGTCTTGTACTCATCTAGCATTGTCCCTGCCATATCAATGAGTGTACGATTCTTCCTCTCTACTACACCATTTTATTGAGGGTGTATGGTGTTGAGAACTCATGCTTGATGCCCTCTTCATCAAGAAACTCTTCGATAAGGGTGTTTTTGAATTCGGTCTCGTTGTCACCTCTCACTTTCTTGATGGGAATACCAAACTCCTTTTGTGCCCTTCTAACAAATATCTTTGCCCTCTCTTGAACTTGGTACTTGTCATACAAAAATAATACCCAAGTAAAACGGGAATAATCATCAACAATAACAAGACCATATTTGTTACCCCTGGTGCTTAGGTAGGCGATCGGTCCAAAGATATCCAAGTAAATTAGCTCCAATGGTTGCTTGGTGGAGACAATACTCTTTGGTGGGTGAGGCACACCTACTTGCTTTTTGGCTTGACAAGCACTACAAATCCTATCTTTCTTAAAGTGAACATTTTGTTAGTCCAAGGATGTGTTCATCTTTTAGAAGTTTGGCCAAATTCCTCATCACAACATGAGCTAGTCGGCGATGCCATAACCAACCCATGCTAGATTTTGCCACTAAACAAGTCTCAAGCTTAGCTTTACTTTTATTGAAATTAACTAAGTATAGCTTATTATTTAAATGACCCATAAAGACAATAGAAGAATCCTCCCTTCTGAAGACTTCTACACCCTTATCTGTAAAGAGACAATTGTAGCCCATCTCACACAATTGAGAAACATACAACAAATTATAACTTAACAAATCAACATGTAAAACATTTGTAATTGAATACTCAAGAGTTATAGCAACTTTACCAAGACCAATCACATCCCCTTTGAATTGTCTCCAAAGACAATATTTTTATTTGAGTGACTCATCAGGGAATATGATGAGAACATACTCCTTTCTTCGATCATATGATTTGTACATCCTCTATCAAGCACTGTTGATAGTAGTTATCGTTCATCACAAACGGTCAATTTAACTTGAAGAAATGCTTAAAATAGATCACCAATAAAAACTTAGGGGTTTAAACTAATAATTTCCATGAGTTTTGGTGAATCTGTATTTTCAGCTGGGTTATTGCAGAAAACCGGCAAGGAGGATTAAAATGTCGAAAAGAACCAAACTTAACCGCGGTGAAAACTACTCCAGAAGGTTCCAAAGGACACCAGAAGACACCACACCATGGCGGACCTCGAGGGGCTGCTAGGTGGGGCTGGCCGGCCCCACCTCCATGCCGCCCCATCTGCCATGGTGGCCCCTACCTGTCAGCTTCTAGAAGCTTCTTCCACCGCCTCCTAGGATTGCATCTACGTTGTCCTTTAAGTCGGTTTGATCCAAGGGCTCACGTTGCACCTCTAGGGCTATATAACCAGGCCTTGCCCCCTGAAACAGACCTCTACATCTGCCATAAGTCAAGAGAAGACTAGAAATTAGGGTTTCTAGAGATTAGAAAGAGAGAGCTCTATAGTTCTTCAAGTTCTTAGTATAGGCTTTCTAGCAAGGTTCAAGTAGAGTTTGGGCTACTGCTTAGGATTCTAGATTTGCCATCTAGAGACTGGTATTAGCCATTGTATCTCTTTAATTTTATGACTTTGTGCTACTTCAATATTATGTTGCTATTTATTATATTTCTAGTTTGCTCTAGTTTATTGCTTGATATAGTTATGATTAATGATGAATATGTGCATATGTTCGCAAAGCGCTTAATTCAATACTCGAGTGAGCTAAGTGGTTGACATTATGTAAGCATGGTGCTTAGATATTGTTTGCCTGCGGATGCACTCTATATGCTCGGTCATGTGGTAGATGTTGATGGTTGTTAAGTGTCATTTTAAACCGTCAACCAAACATGAATTAATGCATAAATAAGAAATATATAAGTAGAATAGGGGGGTTTAACTGATAGAATTCCACAAGTTTTGGTATATCTGTGTTTTTCAGGGATTAAACAGGAAAAAGGCAAGAAATGGTGTCACACCCATTTATCGACCAAATGGAATGCATACCCTTATGTGCGCCCAGAGATCAATCACACATAAGTTCACAAATTATAACAGAAGTATCATCACAAATGTTATTACATCACGATATTTAAACACATAGTCTTAACACAAATGTAGCAGAAGTATAAATAAAAATCTCTCGTGGTAGCTCCAGTCACAGGTACATTGACTGGTTGATAGCAACACTAGTAATCTTCAGGGAAGTAGGCGTAGTAGTCACTATTACCTCCATCTGTTACCCATCCGGGATTTTTATCCAAGTAAGAGAAATAAACAAGCGTAAGTACATCTCGTACTCAACAAGTGTAACATGGGGTTCATGAGGCTCAAAAAGGCATATTCATTGGTTTATCAGCATGTAGCTTTTAGTTAGCATGATTTTAGCATAACAATAGCATCAAAATGTCTCAATATAAACATTAAACATATGATCCATGTGAAATGATTAATGAATAGCAAAAACATAATCATAAACAATTATTCAACTATTCCATAAGGGTCCAAGGCCACTCGTGACCGTGAGCACGGCTGTTATAACAGTTTTACACTCTGCAGAGATTGTACACTTTCACTGTGAGTCGTGTTACCCAAATGCCCGGGTTAATTACTCCCAAAACACTACCAAGGTGAGCAGGCAGGGTAAACACTATGAAGTCTTTCGAAGGTTCGTCTAACAAGTTAGGGCCATTAGATTCACTCGGCAAACAGATGTAGAGCCCCCTTCCAAATGGCACAATAACTCGCAGCCTATACACATAAGGACAGAGGCCGCACTATACCCGATTCGTCAAGCCGTTCTTACGCCAAAAAGGTTACCTCTAACAAGCTAGAAAAGGTCCTTCTATATGACTAAAGCCAGAGCCATATAGCCCCCACAGTTGTACTGTAAATCCCGGATTGTCGCTTATAGATGAGTCCTTATGGAGAGCAATTAGAGCATCAAAAGTAACCCCCATGCTCTAATCCCCTTTAAACAATAATCAAAATCATCTTTTAATGTTTGTTGCATATTCCTCTAATCAATTTACATGATCATAGTCCATGTTTAAGCACTAGCCACACTACTCAATGCAATATAATAGGTACCAAGGTAAAGGATCAATCGCTAAGTCATCCTTAACAAGGAATAAATGCATAATGATATTAACTGCATAAGGTGAATAGGACAACAAGGATTATCCCATGCTATACTTGCCTTGCTCAAACTGGTCCTGAAGATCTTGCTCGTAGTAAGGCTCTTGATCTCCAACGAATTTCTCACCGTCTAAACTCGATCAACCAATATCAACAACACACATCCAGAGGCAATCATGCATAGACAATCAAGACTATAATTAGAACAATACACCAACAGTAAGAAAATAAGATAAAAAGTCTTTAAAATGAATCTACAACTCGCTAGGATCACACAGACGCGAAGATCACGAAAATCGGAGCTAAAACGACAAAGTTATGAATTTCCAAAGATTTCCTATAGAAAAATAAATACTTTAATTAAAAACTCGAAAATAAATTAATCCAAACCTACTGTACAGTTGTATAATTACATAGAACTCGCAAATATGAATCTAACGCAATTTGAACGGGTCAAATCGGAATTAAAACGAAGATTCTACAACTAAAACTAGTTAAATGGCAAAACTGTAAATATCAGAAAGCGTATTTTTCAATTACCGAAACGAATTACGTTTTCAATTAATCGAAACGTATTTTCGGAAGTTACGCGATCAAAATACGCTTTACGGAAAAGAAAACGTAAACTGAGAATGCGCTTTTAGACTGCGGGTTAAGAACTTAAAAACTTCAGGGGCTCTTTAGCAAATTTGGCGGCCGAACCGGTATCTTTAAATAACGGCCGTCCGATTTAAAATGAACGGTCCAGATCGGATCGGGGGAGAGAGCCAGCGATGCTCCGGCCGGAATCGGCCGACGGTGAGCTTCCCGCGGCGGTGCCATGGCCGAAGATGGCTTCCTCGCGCTACAGAGCACGAGCTTACGAACGGAAAACACAGGGAGAGAGAGAATGGCATGGCGAGCTCACCCCGTGCGAAGATGGGACCGGAGGATGACCGGAAGGCGGCGGCTAGCTCGCGGTGGCGGACGGTGGAGGCGGAGCTTCGGGCGTAGCCACCACGGAACGATAGAGACTGCGATTTGTAGTCCAATGTGAAACGGAGGGAGGCGGCACCCCGTTTTTATAGCCCGAAGGCAGTTCTAAGAAAGGAAGGAGGGAGATTTGGCGGCGGATTCGGTCGGTGGAGTTTTTGGAAAGCTTCGTGCCGGCAGCTTGGGGAAAGGGACGCGACTGACGCGTGGGCCCGCGAAGTCAGCGGCTGAAACGGGAGAAGGAAGGCGCACGCGCGTTCTGGGCCGGCGGCTGCGGCTGGGCTCGGCCCATGCGGGGGAAGGCGGGGCGCGGGAGGAAACAACGGGCCGCATGCTGAGCAGGCCGAGGCGGCGGGCTGCGGCTGAGTTGGGCCAAAATCCGAATAAAGATGAATTTCCTTTTCTTTTTCTTTTCCTAATTTTTCAAAGCCATTTTTCAAAAGATTTTTAAATCAAATTTGAATTTGATTTAAACCACTCAATACAAAACTTCAAATGCAGCAGCATGAATGCTCAATCATGTTTCTACACTTATATTTGATTTTAAATTTATAAAAATTATTATTATTCTAAATTTGCATGCTCACAAATATATACATAAAAATCATATTTTCCTATTTTTCTTCTTTTCAAATTTTTAGGGTGTTACAATTCTACCCCCTTAAGATGAATCTAGTCCCGAGATTCGACCGATGCTTACTCAAACAATTGCGGGTAGGTTTTTCTCAGATCCTCTTCTCGTTCCTAAGTAGCCTCTTCTGCTGTGTACCGATTCCATTGTACTTTACACATTTTGATTGTTCTACTTCTTGTGACTCTGTCCGCAGTCTCTAAAATTTTAACCGGAAACTCTTCATATGTAAGATCCTCCTTAACAGTGAGTTCCTCTAATGGAATCTGCTCCTCTGGTACTCGTAAACATTTCTTCAATTGAGACACATGGAACACATCATGTACACCTGCCAAACTTTCAGGTAATTCCAACTGATATGCCACTTCACCACGTCTCTCTATAATCTTGAAAGGTCCAATATATCTTGGTGCCAATTTACCCTTCATGTTGAACCTCTTCACACTTCTCATAGGTGACACTTTCAAGTATACATAATCCCCTACCTCAAAAGTCAACTCCCTTCTGCGAGTATCAGCATAGCTTTTCTGTCTAGACTATGCTATTTTTAGATTATCTCTAATCATTCTCACTTTCTTTTCAGCATCCTTTAATACATCAGGCCCAAACACTTGACTTTCCCCTGTCTGATTCCAGAACAACGGGGTTCTACACTTTCGTCCATACAGAGCCTCAAACGGTGCCATTTGAAGACTCTTCTGATAACTATTGTTATAAGAGAACTCTGCGTAAGGCAAACTCTTATCCCAGCTAGTACCATATTGTAAAGCACAAGCTCTCAACATATCTTCCAATATCTGATTAATTCTCTCCGTTTGACCATCTGTCTGAGGATGATAAGCTGTACTAAAATTTAGTTTGGTCCCCAATGATTCATGTATCTTTTGCCAATAATGAGATGTAAACTGAGTACCTCGATCAGACACAATCTTCTTAGGTACTCCATGTAGACTCACTATTCTTTCCATATACAACTCTGCCAACTTCGCACTGCTATATGTAGTCTTCACAGGCAGAAAATGAGCAACCTTAGTCAGACGATCCACTATCACCCAAATTGAATCATATCCTCTTTGAGTCCGTGGCAACCCAACTATAAAATCCATACCAACCTCTTCCCATTTCCACTCGGGTATCTGCATAGGCTGTAACAATCCTGCAGGTCTCTGATGTTCCGCTTTCACCCTTTGACAAGTGTCACACAAAGCAACATACTCAGCAACATCTCTCTTTAAACCGTACCACCAATATTTCTCTTTCAGATCCAAGTACATCTTAGTACTCCCCGGATGTATGGAATAAGCTGACTCATGAGCTTCACGCAGAATTGCCATTCTGATATCCTTATCTTCGGGCACACACAGCCTTTTTCCAAACCATAGCGTACCATTATCATCCTTACGAAATCCTGGAGATTTACCTTTCGCTATGTTTTCAGCTATCTCTCTCAACTTTTCATCCTTCTGCTGACCTTTACAGATCTCTTGCTCTAGAGTAGGCTCTAATACTAATTCCACTGCATTGGTAGTAAATCCTAAGTTCAGATGTTTGCACTCGGCACACAATTCCTTTGGCATAGGCATTACTTGTATTTCATTTGCATAACTTTTCCTACTAAGAGCATCAGCAACAACATTGGCCTTTCCTGGATGATAATGCACCTCTAGATCATAGTCTTTTATCAACTCCAACCATCTACGCTGCCTCAAGTTCAGATCCGTTTGAGTGAAGATATACCTTAGACTCTTGTGATCAGTGTATATATCACTCTTGTGTCCAATCAAATAATGTCTCCATATCTTTAATGCATGAACTACTGCAGCTAATTCCAAATCATAAGTAGGGTAATTTAACTCATGCTTCCTCAACTGCCTCGATGCATATGCCACAACTCTACCTTCTTGCATCAGTACACATCCCAAACCCAATCGAGATGCATCACAATAGATAGAGAAAGGTTTACTCAGATCTGGCAAAACTAAGACGGGTGCAGTCGTCAATCTCTTCTTTAGTTCCTCAAAATTAGCCTGACACTTCTCGGACCACACAAACTTGGCATTCTTCTCTAATAATGCAGTCATTGGTTTTGCAAGTTTTGAAAATCCCTCTATAAATCTCCTATAATAACCAGCTAATCCCAAGAAGCTACGGATCTCACTCACATTGATGGGTGGTTTCCAATTCAATACATCTTTCACCTTGCCAGGATCTACTGATATTCCTCCATTAGAGACAATGTGACCCAAAAAAGAAACTTCCTTCAACCAAAACTCACATTTACTCCTTTTTGCATATAGTTGGTGTTCTCTGAGCTTCTGCAAGACCAACCTCAAATGTTCCGCATGTTCTTCCTCAGTCTTGGAAAATACTAGAATATCATCAATGAATACCACTACAAACTTGTCCAGATATTCCATGAACACCTTATTCATTAAGTACATGAAATATGCAGGGGCATTAGTCAAACCAAAAGACATCACCGTATACTCATACAACCCATACCGTGTGGTAAAAGCTGTCTTTGGTACATCACTAGCACGAATCTTCAACTGATGATATCCAGAACGAAGATCAATCTTGGAAAATACACAAGCTCCTCTCAACTGATCAAACAGGTCATCAATCCTAGGCAATGGGTACTTGTTCTTAATAGTAACCTCATTAAGAGACCGATAATCTACACACATCCTCTGAGTTCCATCTTTCTTATCCACAAAAATCACTGGTGCTCCCCAAGGTGAAGAACTAGGACGAATAAAACCCTTATCCTGCAACTCCTTAATTTGTTTCTTAAGTTCTTCTAATTCATTTACTCCCATTCTATATGGACGCTTAGCTATAGGTGCAGTTCCAGGTAATAATTCAATAATAAATTCAATGTCACGGTCTGGTGGCATACCTGGCAATTCCTCTGGAAACACATCTGGGAACTCCTCCACAACTGGATCTTCCTGGTTGGCACCATCATTGAGCTGGTTCACTGTAGCGGTCTCTTGTTTTTGCACTTTTACTTCAACCCTGATTCTATCACCCTTTGGTGTTGTCAGTACAACTGATTTATCCTTTGTAACACCCTGAAATTTTGAAGAAATGAAAAATAGGAAAAATATGATTTTTATATATTTTTGTGAGCATGCAAACTTAGAATAATAATAATTTTTATAAATTTAAAATCAAATATAAGAGTAGAAACATGTTTGTGCACTCATGTTGTTGCATTTAAATTTTTGAGATGAGTGGTTTGATCAAATTTAAATTTGGATTTGAAAATCTTTTGAAAATTTGTTTTGAAAAAAAATTAGAAAAGAAAAAGAAAAGGAAAATCATTTTCTTCGGTTTTCAGCCCGGTCCAGCCAAAAGGCCCGCCAGCGCCCCACCTCGGCCTGCCCTCCCCGCGCGCGGCCCGCCTTTTCCCCGCTCCCCGCTTCAGTTCGTGGGCCGAGCCCAAGCCGCAGCCGCCGGCCCAACCCGCGCGAGCGCTCGCGTCCCGCACGGCCGCGTTCCTTTCCGCCTGAGCCGCTGACATGTGGGTCCCGTTTGTCAGTGTCTCCTTCCCCTTTCCTTCTTCTTCCTCCGGCGTTTTCCTCCGGCCGAACGCCGCCTTCTCTTTTCCCCGATCCGTATCGATCTTCAAATCTTCCTCCTTTCCATAACCGGAGATGCCTACGGGCTATAAAACGGAGCCCCGCATGATTCCGCCCTCATCCCGTCTCATTGGTAGCCGATTTGGTGCTCGGGAGCTAGGTCACCGCGAGCACGAGCTCCACCGTCCGCCCCTTCAAGCCGCACGCTCTCCTTGCTTCATCCCTGGCCACGATTTTGCCCTAGGTGAGTTCGCGTTCGAGTTATCTACCGCAGGTGCTTTCCGTTTGCGTTTTCGTGCTCCGTAGTGCGAGTTAGCCGTCTCCGGCCATGGCGCCGCCGCGGGAGGTCGCCGTCGGGTTCGACTCCGGCCGGAGCGCCGCCCGTTTGCCCCCGTTCCAATCTGGACCGTCCGATCTAAATCCGACGGCTAGAATTAGAAGATACCGGTTCGTTTGTAAAATTGTAAAAGAGTCCCTGTGATTTTTAAGTATAGAACCCGCAGTCCTAAAACGTAAAGCTCAGAGTACGTTTTGATCTGTTGAAAGCGTATTTCGTCTCGGTAATTGAAAAATACGTTTTCTGATATTTACAGTTTTGCCACTGAGATTGTTTTAGTCATAAATTATCCGTTTTAACTCCGATTTGATCCATTCAAATTGCGTTAGATTCGTATTTGCGAGCTCTACATGATTATAGAACTGTACAGTAGGTTTGAGATAATTTATTTTCGAGTTTATATTAAAGTAATTATTTATCTATAGGAAATCTTAGAAAACTCATAACTTTTACGTTTTAAATCCAAATTTCGTGATCTTTATATCTATGTGATCGTAGTAACGTGTAGAAGAGTTTTACAAACTTGTTATATTGTTAGTGTTACTGTTGGTTAGGTTTTCTATTTTTAAGATTCGATGTTAGATTTAATCTATTACTTTAATAAAGTAGATCTTGTTTAAATCATATTTTCTACGTTTTAGATCCGTTTTAGTTTATTCGAGTTGCGTTAGATTCATAGCAACGAGATCTACGCGTTAGTGACAGTGTTTACCATATTACTAATTCTGAAATTTTATGGTTTAAATCATATCTTGATTAATAATTATGCAACTGGGTTTTGTAAATAAAATATGATTTATTTTACTTTAGTTTCATAATTTGAATCTAAATTTGACTTAATTCCGTATATAGTATTTATAAAATATCTTATATATGTTATTATATAATTAAAACTCATGAAGCTAAATAGTTTTATATTTTCTCCTATGAGCAAATTTTTCGGTAGATGTATCTTTTCAACCGTAGCTCTGATTAGTGTGTTTTCGCGTCTGTGTGTTCGTAGTGATGCGTAGAATCGTGTTTCAAACTCTTTTATTTATTTTTGTATGATTGGTGTCATGTTCTAATATAGATCTATTGTTTGCTTCGTGTATGATTGTATGGATATGTGTGTGGTGATTTATTGATCAAGTCCAGTCGGTGAGATATACGAGGTTATCAAGAAGAAGAAGAAGAACGTTGAAGATTAAAGCTTACCGAAGGATCGGTGTTTAAGGCAAGTATAGCATGGGATCATCCTTGTTATCCTATTCATCTTTAATCACTTAATTCATATTGCATGTGTCTACCTTGGCTACCACTAAGGATTTCCTAGCATTTTGTTACCCTATACCTTGATTCCTTTGGGATATGCATTGGGTAGCTTTGCTAGTGCTCAACTACAATCATGATCTTGTAACTTGACTAATGTAATATGCAATAAACATTAAAAGATGCTTTTTAGCAACATGGAACAAGGGGGCTAGAGCATTGGGCTGTTTTTATGGTGCTCTAGATTCCTCTCCCTAAGGACTTATCTGTAAGTGATCATCTGGGACTTACAGTACAGCTGTGAGGGCTACATGGCTCTAGCTTTAGCTCAGTATGAGGACCTTTTCTAGCTTGTTAGTGGTTACCTTTATGGTGCAAGAGGGGTGTGTTCCGGGTTGGATATAGTGCGGCCTCTGTCCGTCAGTGTATAGGCTGCGTGTCATTGTGCCTGTCGGAAGGGGAGCTCTACATTCACAGGCCATAGAAACCTAGTGGCCCTAACTTGTTAGACGAACCTTTGAAAGGCTTCATAGTGAACCCTGCCGACCTTCCTTGGAAGTGGGTCAAGAGATTAGCTACCTTGGGCGGAAGGGTAAATCATGACTCACAGTGAAAGTGTACAACCTCTGTAGAGTGTAAAACTGTTATAACAGCCGTGCTCACGGTCACGAGTGGCCTTGGACCCTTACAGAATAAATGATGAACACTGATGATAATGATAACACTGATGATATTGATGTTCACTAATGATTATTGTTTCTTGCTATACATTAATCTCGTTTACATGATCATGAGGTTATTTGGGATTTTGGTAAACTTGTTGCTACTCAATTGCTAAAAGATGACTCACTAAAAGCTATTGCAGTAAACCCGTGTCAAACTTTTTGAGCCTCATAAACCCTATGATATATTTGCTGAGTTCGACATGGACTCACTCTTGCTATTTCCCCACATCTCAGGAAGAGTACCAGATTTCTAGATTCTGGAATTGTTAGGCTTGTGATCAACCAGTTAGTTTGATCCTGGAGTGAAGGTTGCACCCGGTGTTCGGAGTTGTCTTTCCGCTGTGTTGCTCTTTAAGGTATATTTTATACTATTGAGTTATATATATTAAGCATTTGTCTTTTGATATTACACTTATCTGTGGCTATATGTGAGATTTGTCGTCTTTATTTCACATATAGTGTATGTCTGGTTTTGTCCTTAAAACCGGGTGTGACAGAGTGGTATCAGAGCAATGCTGACTGTAGGACGCAAGCCTAGTTAGAACTGGACGTTTAGCATGTTCTCATTGTTGCCTATTTCTTGCTTCTCTTTAACTTTGTTATTTTCTCAAAGTTATGCTTAATTCTATCCCCGTTCTCTTATAAAAACCTTGTCTCTATTTTGAACCTTTTCTCCTTGTCTATTAGACGGCTCGTGACGAGAAGACTATGGATTTCAGAGGTTAAGAGGACTGAATTGTGTCGCTCTTGCTCACTTTTGACAAGAAACCATTAGCGATGCAAAATCAATTACTAGAAGAAATGGCTCAACATGGGAATTCTCAACGATGCTTATCTCAAGGTCAAGCCAACATATCCAAGGGGTCAGAGAAGATACAAGTAGTAGAAGTTTGGAAGAATATGAAATCCAATAAAGATGTTGATAATAAGGCATTTGGAGAGCAGGAACAATGTCACTGCTGTAAGCATTATGGTTTTCCCTGTCTTCGAAACGAGTCTAATAAGGGGAAAGTCAAGGTGGATCCAAATTTTGAGATCAACATGGATAAGAAGAGAAAGGCAATCTCATTAGAACCACTAGTGGAAAGCAATGAGCAAGCGAGTTCTACTACATTGTCACATGCAGCCCTGATCCCCTGTCAAACAAATCTAAACCCTGAAGAGTTAGAAGTCCCTCCCGCTAAAACTACTCCCCATGAAGTAGTCATAGATGGATGGACAATTACCTATAAGGAGTATCAACCCCGAAAGGCCAAACAAGCTAGGAAACAAGCCAAAGGGACGAAGGTGAACTTTCATGGCCAGCAAGATAGCAACATACCAAACAATAGTTCCTTGGAGTATGACATCACAAAAGATCCAGCTAAGAGAAAGTGTTATCATTGCCAGCAGGAAGGACATTATATCAAATCTTGCCCACAGAAGAATCCACAACAGCGAGACCTAGGACAGGATGTCCAAAAGGAGCATGTGCAGGGAAATAAATTAAAGAGAAATTACATCCATGGAAGGTTGAAACATATGGATATTTCCACTATTCCCGGAGCTAAGGAGGTCGTGTTTGGATCAATACCAGTAAGTTCAGGAAATGCCAAGGTTTTGTTTGACCCCAGTGCCTCACATTCGTTCATATCTAGACAATATGCAAAAGATCATAACATACTTATGCTTCCAAAGGGAAAAACAGTTATGGTTGAAACTCCAAGAGGTGAAATAAAGGCAGACCGCGTATGCCCAAAAGTTAGTTTGGACATAAAGGGGGTAAATTTTAAGGTAAACCTCATTGTTTTGGAATTAATGGGCATTGATGTTATCCTTGGAATAGACTGGTTATCTACTTGTAAAGGAGTGATTGAGTATGCCCAATGTTCAGTGTTTCTAACTACACTTTCAGGAGAAAGGATTAAGTATGAGGGTATTAAATCTATACCTGAGGGATACCAGGTTGACCCATCTTAAGGTATGAGTTATAAAAAAATGGTAAAGCGAGATGCAGAGATTCAGATGTCCATATGAAGCAATAAGGAATGTAAGAGACGTTATCTACTCTGGATACTGCTACAATCACACCATGTTTAAGGAATAGGAGTTATGTCCCGTGTAATAAAACCGTTAGTAGCCAAGTTGAGTCGTCTTAATGTGTGGCTAATGAACATTTAAGTGTTTAGTTGTTTTGTGCTTATGTTTATGCTTGAGTTGGAATTTTGTAATGAGTGGAATGATCTCGTGGGTTTTGACCATGATTTCATTTAGTTTATATGTATAAGGTATAAGGATTAATGAAATAAATAGCTGGGTTTTGGTTATCTCCTGCTTTCTATATCTTGTCTTCCGGAGCAGCCTGTCTTTATCAACTTATATCTTTGTTCTCGAAAGACCAAAAATCATGAGAAAATTCTGGACAAGAGTGGACTTCAACATCCCTCTCTAAATGCAAGAACCACCCTCATAGTTGTTTTGGTTTGGGAGATACAAAAAGCATAAGGCAATGTATATGTGCTGTCATAAACCTGGAACAGTTTCTGATAAGTACTGTTTTCGACCAAGTTAACTACAGAATCTGGAAGTGTGTTCTATAAGAAAGTTGTAGAGAATTTTATAAGCTTTCTATCGGTGTAAACTACAGCTTCATTGGATTAACAGAATGAGAGTTACAGCTGTTTTACTGCACTGCTGATTTCTGCTCGTGAGAAATTTCAGATTTCTTGTTCTTACCCATACACAAGAGTATCATTGGGATGTCAGAACACTTTTATGCTAAGTAGCTCATCTAGAAGAAAAAGGTTCAAAGTTACCTTATTTGGTGTCTCTTATTTTAAGGGGGATAGCCAATGTAAAGAAGGATTATTAAGATTGAACTCTTTAGTTGGAAGTATTGGTTAGTCTCCATGATTGAGTTGCCACTCTTGAGCAAAAATGTTCTGTGAACAAGGTTGATAATTTTGGATCTATGGAGACGAGAGTTGTCTCTTTGGATAGTTCATGATTATGATCATCTATACTTGCTCGTGTTGCTGATGTTGGTCATTTGATGACAGGAAGTGTAGTGTCTCATGACTCAGGAGTCCTATATGACGTTTCGCACTGATATGTGGGAAAAGACTGATGTTTCTGCCATTGAAGGATGTTATGGGTATGATGAAGCAGAGCACTATCAAAACAACAATGTTGAAGAGCAAGTTGGGAGTGAACTAAGTCAGAATCCACAACAACGAAAGCGAAAAAGGAAAGCCCTTAAGAAGCCTGTTCAAGGAAGCAAAGCGCAGCAAAACTATGTCAATGGAAGACTGAGCAATGTGGATATGGATAAAATTCATGGAGTTACCAAAGTAGTGGGAGGTTATATTCAAGTAAGCTCAGTACAAGTTTTTGTTTTATTTGACCCTAGTGCTTCGCATTCTTTCATTTCCGCCGACATGGTAGAGACGTGCAAGATGGTGAAGTGTCCAATGAGGAGGCCTTTGCTAGTTCAAACCCCAGTGGGAGAAATGCAGGCAGATCAGATATGCCCGAATGTCAGTCTTGTCATAAACAAGGAAAAATTCACCGCGACACTCATTGTGTTGGAGTCACTTAAAATTCGCGTGGTTCTTGGTAATGGATGGCTCTGTGCACACAAAGGAGTGATTCATGGTACTCGGTGCACCATGCTCTTAACAACACCGTCAGGGAAAAGAATTGAGTATCAAGGTGGTCGACTTTTACCTGAGGGAGACGAGAATGATCAATTAGAAGATAGGTACACCAAGGATAGCAAAGTGGACCATGAGTTTACAGAAGTCATAGCAGAGGAACAAACAACTTTGGAGGAGCTCAATAGGAGAGATGATTATGTTTAGGTAGATTAGTCAGTTAGGATTTGAGAAACTGCCTCATGACTCTGAGCGAAAGATGTAATTTGGAAAATGAAGATCAAATAAAGACAAAGTGTCATTATCTCTTTTATCATCATCTTCCGAATCTCGGGACGAGATTCATCTTAAGGGGGGTAGAATTGTAACACCCTGAAATTTTGAAGAAATGAAAAATAGGAAAAATATGATTTTTATATATTTTTGTGAGCATGCAAACTTAGAATAATAATAATTTTTATAAATTTAAAATCAAATATAAGAGTAGAAACATGTTTGTGCACTCATGTTGTTGCATTTAAATTTTTGAGATGAGTGGTTTGATCAAATTTAAATTTGGATTTGAAAATCTTTTGAAAATTTGTTTTGAAAAAAAATTAGAAAAGAAAAAGAAAAGGAAAATCATTTTCTTCGGTTTTCAGCCCGGTCCAGCCAAAAGGCCCGCCAGCGCCCCACCTCGGCCTGCCCTCCCCGCGCGCGGCCCGCCTTTTCCCCGCTCCCCGCTTCAGTTCGTGGGCCGAGCCCAAGCCGCAGCCGCCGGCCCAACCCGCGCGAGCGCTCGCGTCCCGCACGGCCGCGTTCCTTTCCGCCTGAGCCGCTGACATGTGGGTCCCGTTTGTCAGTGTCTCCTTCCCCTTTCCTTCTTCTTCCTCCGGCGTTTTCCTCCGGCCGAACGCCGCCTTCTCTTTTCCCCGATCCGTATCGATCTTCAAATCTTCCTCCTTTCCATAACCGGAGATGCCTACGGGCTATAAAACGGAGCCCCGCATGATTCCGCCCTCATCCCGTCTCATTGGTAGCCGATTTGGTGCTCGGGAGCTAGGTCACCGCGAGCACGAGCTCCACCGTCCGCCCCTTCAAGCCGCACGCTCTCCTTGCTTCATCCCTGGCCACGATTTTGCCCTAGGTGAGTTCGCGTTCGAGTTATCTACCGCAGGTGCTTTCCGTTTGCGTTTTCGTGCTCCGTAGTGCGAGTTAGCCGTCTCCGGCCATGGCGCCGCCGCGGGAGGTCGCCGTCGGGTTCGACTCCGGCCGGAGCGCCGCCCGTTTGCCCCCGTTCCAATCTGGACCGTCCGATCTAAATCCGACGGCTAGAATTAGAAGATACCGGTTCGTTTGTAAAATTGTAAAAGAGTCCCTGTGATTTTTAAGTATAGAACCCGCAGTCCTAAAACGTAAAGCTCAGAGTACGTTTTGATCCGTTGAAAGCGTATTTCGTCTCGGTAATTGAAAAATACGTTTTCTGATATTTACAGTTTTGCCACTGAGATTGTTTTAGTCATAAATTATCCGTTTTAACTCCGATTTGATCCATTCAAATTGCGTTAGATTCGTATTTGCGAGCTCTACATGATTATAGAACTGTACAGTAGGTTTGAGATAATTTATTTTCGAGTTTATATTAAAGTAATTATTTATCTATAGGAAATCTTAGAAAACTCATAACTTTTACGTTTTAAATCCAAATTTCGTGATCTTTATATCTATGTGATCGTAGTAACGTGTAGAAGAGTTTTACAAACTTGTTATATTGTTAGTGTTACTGTTGGTTAGGTTTTCTATTTTTAAGATTCGATGTTAGATTTAATCTATTACTTTAATAAAGTAGATCTTGTTTAAATCATATTTTCTACGTTTTAGATCCGTTTTAGTTTATTCGAGTTGCGTTAGATTCATAGCAACGAGATCTACGCGTTAGTGACAGTGTTTACCATATTACTAATTCTGAAATTTTATGGTTTAAATCATATCTTGATTAATAATTATGCAACTGGGTTTTGTAAATAAAATATGATTTATTTTACTTTAGTTTCATAATTTGAATCTAAATTTGACTTAATTCCGTATATAGTATTTATAAAATATCTTATATATGTTATTATATAATTAAAACTCATGAAGCTAAATAGTTTTATATTTTCTCCTATGAGCAAATTTTTCGGTAGATGTATCTTTTCAACCGTAGCTCTGATTAGTGTGTTTTCGCGTCTGTGTGTTCGTAGTGATGCGTAGAATCGTGTTTCAAACTCTTTTATTTATTTTTGTATGATTGGTGTCATGTTCTAATATAGATCTATTGTTTGCTTCGTGTATGATTGTATGGATATGTGTGTGGTGATTTATTGATCAAGTCCAGTCGGTGAGATATACGAGGTTATCAAGAAGAAGAAGAAGAACGTTGAAGATTAAAGCTTACCGAAGGATCGGTGTTTAAGGCAAGTATAGCATGGGATCATCCTTGTTATCCTATTCATCTTTAATCACTTAATTCATATTGCATGTGTCTACCTTGGCTACCACTAAGGATTTCCTAGCATTTTGTTACCCTATACCTTGATTCCTTTGGGATATGCATTGGGTAGCTTTGCTAGTGCTCAACTACAATCATGATCTTGTAACTTGACTAATGTAATATGCAATAAACATTAAAAGATGCTTTTTAGCAACATGGAACAAGGGGGCTAGAGCATTGGGCTGTTTTTATGGTGCTCTAGATTCCTCTCCCTAAGGACTTATCTGTAAGTGATCATCTGGGACTTACAGTACAGCTGTGAGGGCTACATGGCTCTAGCTTTAGCTCAGTATGAGGACCTTTTCTAGCTTGTTAGTGGTTACCTTTATGGTGCAAGAGGGGTGTGTTCCGGGTTGGATATAGTGCGGCCTCTGTCCGTCAGTGTATAGGCTGCGTGTCATTGTGCCTGTCGGAAGGGGAGCTCTACATTCACAGGCCATAGAAACCTAGTGGCCCTAACTTGTTAGACGAACCTTTGAAAGGCTTCATAGTGAACCCTGCCGACCTTCCTTGGAAGTGGGTCAAGAGATTAGCTACCTTGGGCGGAAGGGTAAATCATGACTCACAGTGAAAGTGTACAACCTCTGTAGAGTGTAAAACTGTTATAACAGCCGTGCTCACGGTCACGAGTGGCCTTGGACCCTTACAGAATAAATGATGAACACTGATGATAATGATAACACTGATGATATTGATGTTCACTAATGATTATTGTTTCTTGCTATACATTAATCTCGTTTACATGATCATGAGGTTATTTGGGATTTTGGTAAACTTGTTGCTACTCAATTGCTAAAAGATGACTCACTAAAAGCTATTGCAGTAAACCCGTGTCAAACTTTTTGAGCCTCATAAACCCTATGATATATTTGCTGAGTTCGACATGGACTCACTCTTGCTATTTCCCCACATCTCAGGAAGAGTACCAGATTTCTAGATTCTGGAATTGTTAGGCTTGTGATCAACCAGTTAGTTTGATCCTGGAGTGAAGGTTGCACCCGGTGTTCGGAGTTGTCTTTCCGCTGTGTTGCTCTTTAAGGTATATTTTATACTATTGAGTTATATATATTAAGCATTTGTCTTTTGATATTACACTTATCTGTGGCTATATGTGAGATTTGTCGTCTTTATTTCACATATAGTGTATGTCTGGTTTTGTCCTTAAAACCGGGTGTGACAGAGTGGTATCAGAGCAATGCTGACTGTAGGACGCAAGCCTAGTTAGAACTGGACGTTTAGCATGTTCTCATTGTTGCCTATTTCTTGCTTCTCTTTAACTTTGTTATTTTCTCAAAGTTATGCTTAATTCTATCCCCGTTCTCTTATAAAAACCTTGTCTCTATTTTGAACCTTTTCTCCTTGTCTATTAGACGGCTCGTGACGAGAAGACTATGGATTTCAGAGGTTAAGAGGACTGAATTGTGTCGCTCTTGCTCACTTTTGACAAGAAACAATTAGCGATGCAAAATCAATTACTAGAAGAAATGGCTCAACATGGGAATTCTCAACGATGCTTATCTCAAGGTCAAGCCAACATATCCAAGGGGTCAGAGAAGATACAAGTAGTAGAAGTTTGGAAGAATATGAAATCCAATAAAGATGTTGATAATAAGGCATTTGGAGAGCAGGAACAATGTCACTGCTGTAAGCATTATGGTTTTCCCTGTCTTCGAAACGAGTCTAATAAGGGGAAAGTCAAGGTGGATCCAAATTTTGAGATCAACATGGATAAGAAGAGAAAGGCAATCTCATTAGAACCACTAGTGGAAAGCAATGAGCAAGCGAGTTCTACTACATTGTCACATGCAGCCCTGATCCCCTGTCAAACAAATCTAAACCCTGAAGAGTTAGAAGTCCCTCCCGCTAAAACTACTCCCCATGAAGTAGTCATAGATGGATGGACAATTACCTATAAGGAGTATCAACCCCGAAAGGCCAAACAAGCTAGGAAACAAGCCAAAGGGACGAAGGTGAACTTTCATGGCCAGCAAGATAGCAACATACCAAACAATAGTTCCTTGGAGTATGACATCACAAAAGATCCAGCTAAGAGAAAGTGTTATCATTGCCAGCAGGAAGGACATTATATCAAATCTTGCCCACAGAAGAATCCACAACAGCGAGACCTAGGACAGGATGTCCAAAAGGAGCATGTGCAGGGAAATAAATTAAAGAGAAATTACATCCATGGAAGGTTGAAACATATGGATATTTCCACTATTCCCGGAGCTAAGGAGGTCGTGTTTGGATCAATACCAGTAAGTTCAGGAAATGCCAAGGTTTTGTTTGACCCCAGTGCCTCACATTCGTTCATATCTAGACAATATGCAAAAGATCATAACATACTTATGCTTCCAAAGGGAAAAACAGTTATGGTTGAAACTCCAAGAGGTGAAATAAAGGCAGACCGCGTATGCCCAAAAGTTAGTTTGGACATAAAGGGGGTAAATTTTAAGGTAAACCTCATTGTTTTGGAATTAATGGGCATTGATGTTATCCTTGGAATAGACTGGTTATCTACTTGTAAAGGAGTGATTGAGTATGCCCAATGTTCAGTGTTTCTAACTACACTTTCAGGAGAAAGGATTAAGTATGAGGGTATTAAATCTATACCTGAGGGATACCAGGTTGACCCATCTTAAGGTATGAGTTATAAAAAAATGGTAAAGCGAGATGCAGAGATTCAGATGTCCATATGAAGCAATAAGGAATGTAAGAGACGTTATCTACTCTGGATACTGCTACAATCACACCATGTTTAAGGAATAGGAGTTATGTCCCGTGTAATAAAACCGTTAGTAGCCAAGTTGAGTCGTCTTAATGTGTGGCTAATGAACATTTAAGTGTTTAGTTGTTTTGTGCTTATGTTTATGCTTGAGTTGGAATTTTGTAATGAGTGGAATGATCTCGTGGGTTTTGACCATGATTTCATTTAGTTTATATGTATAAGGTATAAGGATTAATGAAATAAATAGCTGGGTTTTGGTTATCTCCTGCTTTCTATATCTTGTCTTCCGGAGCAGCCTGTCTTTATCAACTTATATCTTTGTTCTCGAAAGACCAAAAATCATGAGAAAATTCTGGACAAGAGTGGACTTCAACATCCCTCTCTAAATGCAAGAACCACCCTCATAGTTGTTTTGGTTTGGGAGATACAAAAAGCATAAGGCAATGTATATGTGCTGTCATAAACCTGGAACAGTTTCTGATAAGTACTGTTTTCGACCAAGTTAACTACAGAATCTGGAAGTGTGTTCTATAAGAAAGTTGTAGAGAATTTTATAAGCTTTCTATCGGTGTAAACTACAGCTTCATTGGATTAACAGAATGAGAGTTACAGCTGTTTTACTGCACTGCTGATTTCTGCTCGTGAGAAATTTCAGATTTCTTGTTCTTACCCATACACAAGAGTATCATTGGGATGTCAGAACACTTTTATGCTAAGTAGCTCATCTAGAAGAAAAAGGTTCAAAGTTACCTTATTTGGTGTCTCTTATTTTAAGGGGGATAGCCAATGTAAAGAAGGATTATTAAGATTGAACTCTTTAGTTGGAAGTATTGGTTAGTCTCCATGATTGAGTTGCCACTCTTGAGCAAAAATGTTCTGTGAACAAGGTTGATAATTTTGGATCTATGGAGACGAGAGTTGTCTCTTTGGATAGTTCATGATTATGATCATCTATACTTGCTCGTGTTGCTGATGTTGGTCATTTGATGACAGGAAGTGTAGTGTCTCATGACTCAGGAGTCCTATATGACGTTTCGCACTGATATGTGGGAAAAGACTGATGTTTCTGCCATTGAAGGATGTTATGGGTATGATGAAGCAGAGCACTATCAAAACAACAATGTTGAAGAGCAAGTTGGGAGTGAACTAAGTCAGAATCCACAACAACGAAAGCGAAAAAGGAAAGCCCTTAAGAAGCCTGTTCAAGGAAGCAAAGCGCAGCAAAACTATGTCAATGGAAGACTGAGCAATGTGGATATGGATAAAATTCATGGAGTTACCAAAGTAGTGGGAGGTTATATTCAAGTAAGCTCAGTACAAGTTTTTGTTTTATTTGACCCTAGTGCTTCGCATTCTTTCATTTCCGCCGACATGGTAGAGACGTGCAAGATGGTGAAGTGTCCAATGAGGAGGCCTTTGCTAGTTCAAACCCCAGTGGGAGAAATGCAGGCAGATCAGATATGCCCGAATGTCAGTCTTGTCATAAACAAGGAAAAATTCACCGCGACACTCATTGTGTTGGAGTCACTTAAAATTCGCGTGGTTCTTGGTAATGGATGGCTCTGTGCACACAAAGGAGTGATTCATGGTACTCGGTGCACCATGCTCTTAACAACACCGTCAGGGAAAAGAATTGAGTATCAAGGTGGTCGACTTTTACCTGAGGGAGACGAGAATGATCAATTAGAAGATAGGTACACCAAGGATAGCAAAGTGGACCATGAGTTTACAGAAGTCATAGCAGAGGAACAAACAACTTTGGAGGAGCTCAATAGGAGAGATGATTATGTTTAGGTAGATTAGTCAGTTAGGATTTGAGAAACTGCCTCATGACTCTGAGCGAAAGATGTAATTTGGAAAATGAAGATCAAATAAAGACAAAGTGTCATTATCTCTTTTATCATCATCTTCCGAATCTCGGGACGAGATTCATCTTAAGGGGGGTAGAATTGTAACACCCTGAAATTTTGAAGAAATGAAAAATAGGAAAAATATGATTTTTATATATTTTTGTGAGCATGCAAACTTAGAATAATAATAATTTTTATAAATTTAAAATCAAATATAAGAGTAGAAACATGTTTGTGCACTCATGTTGTTGCATTTAAATTTTTGAGATGAGTGGTTTGATCAAATTTAAATTTGGATTTGAAAATCTTTTGAAAATTTGTTTTGAAAAAAAATTAGAAAAGAAAAAGAAAAGGAAAATCATTTTCTTCGGTTTTCAGCCCGGTCCAGCCAAAAGGCCCGCCAGCGCCCCACCTCGGCCTGCCCTCCCCGCGCGCGGCCCGCCTTTTCCCCGCTCCCCGCTTCAGTTCGTGGGCCGAGCCCAAGCCGCAGCCGCCGGCCCAACCCGCGCGAGCGCTCGCGTCCCGCACGGCCGCGTTCCTTTCCGCCTGAGCCGCTGACATGTGGGTCCCGTTTGTCAGTGTCTCCTTCCCCTTTCCTTCTTCTTCCTCCGGCGTTTTCCTCCGGCCGAACGCCGCCTTCTCTTTTCCCCGATCCGTATCGATCTTCAAATCTTCCTCCTTTCCATAACCGGAGATGCCTACGGGCTATAAAACGGAGCCCCGCATGATTCCGCCCTCATCCCGTCTCATTGGTAGCCGATTTGGTGCTCGGGAGCTAGGTCACCGCGAGCACGAGCTCCACCGTCCGCCCCTTCAAGCCGCACGCTCTCCTTGCTTCATCCCTGGCCACGATTTTGCCCTAGGTGAGTTCGCGTTCGAGTTATCTACCGCAGGTGCTTTCCGTTTGCGTTTTCGTGCTCCGTAGTGCGAGTTAGCCGTCTCCGGCCATGGCGCCGCCGCGGGAGGTCGCCGTCGGGTTCGACTCCGGCCGGAGCGCCGCCCGTTTGCCCCCGTTCCAATCTGGACCGTCCGATCTAAATCCGACGGCTAGAATTAGAAGATACCGGTTCGTTTGTAAAATTGTAAAAGAGTCCCTGTGATTTTTAAGTATAGAACCCGCAGTCCTAAAACGTAAAGCTCAGAGTACGTTTTGATCTGTTGAAAGCGTATTTCGTCTCGGTAATTGAAAAATACGTTTTCTGATATTTACAGTTTTGCCACTGAGATTGTTTTAGTCATAAATTATCCGTTTTAACTCCGATTTGATCCATTCAAATTGCGTTAGATTCGTATTTGCGAGCTCTACATGATTATAGAACTGTACAGTAGGTTTGAGATAATTTATTTTCGAGTTTATATTAAAGTAATTATTTATCTATAGGAAATCTTAGAAAACTCATAACTTTTACGTTTTAAATCCAAATTTCGTGATCTTTATATCTATGTGATCGTAGTAACGTGTAGAAGAGTTTTACAAACTTGTTATATTGTTAGTGTTACTGTTGGTTAGGTTTTCTATTTTTAAGATTCGATGTTAGATTTAATCTATTACTTTAATAAAGTAGATCTTGTTTAAATCATATTTTCTACGTTTTAGATCCGTTTTAGTTTATTCGAGTTGCGTTAGATTCATAGCAACGAGATCTACGCGTTAGTGACAGTGTTTACCATATTACTAATTCTGAAATTTTATGGTTTAAATCATATCTTGATTAATAATTATGCAACTGGGTTTTGTAAATAAAATATGATTTATTTTACTTTAGTTTCATAATTTGAATCTAAATTTGACTTAATTCCGTATATAGTATTTATAAAATATCTTATATATGTTATTATATAATTAAAACTCATGAAGCTAAATAGTTTTATATTTTCTCCTATGAGCAAATTTTTCGGTAGATGTATCTTTTCAACCGTAGCTCTGATTAGTGTGTTTTCGCGTCTGTGTGTTCGTAGTGATGCGTAGAATCGTGTTTCAAACTCTTTTATTTATTTTTGTATGATTGGTGTCATGTTCTAATATAGATCTATTGTTTGCTTCGTGTATGATTGTATGGATATGTGTGTGGTGATTTATTGATCAAGTCCAGTCGGTGAGATATACGAGGTTATCAAGAAGAAGAAGAAGAACGTTGAAGATTAAAGCTTACCGAAGGATCGGTGTTTAAGGCAAGTATAGCATGGGATCATCCTTGTTATCCTATTCATCTTTAATCACTTAATTCATATTGCATGTGTCTACCTTGGCTACCACTAAGGATTTCCTAGCATTTTGTTACCCTATACCTTGATTCCTTTGGGATATGCATTGGGTAGCTTTGCTAGTGCTCAACTACAATCATGATCTTGTAACTTGACTAATGTAATATGCAATAAACATTAAAAGATGCTTTTTAGCAACATGGAACAAGGGGGCTAGAGCATTGGGCTGTTTTTATGGTGCTCTAGATTCCTCTCCCTAAGGACTTATCTGTAAGTGATCATCTGGGACTTACAGTACAGCTGTGAGGGCTACATGGCTCTAGCTTTAGCTCAGTATGAGGACCTTTTCTAGCTTGTTAGTGGTTACCTTTATGGTGCAAGAGGGGTGTGTTCCGGGTTGGATATAGTGCGGCCTCTGTCCGTCAGTGTATAGGCTGCGTGTCATTGTGCCTGTCGGAAGGGGAGCTCTACATTCACAGGCCATAGAAACCTAGTGGCCCTAACTTGTTAGACGAACCTTTGAAAGGCTTCATAGTGAACCCTGCCGACCTTCCTTGGAAGTGGGTCAAGAGATTAGCTACCTTGGGCGGAAGGGTAAATCATGACTCACAGTGAAAGTGTACAACCTCTGTAGAGTGTAAAACTGTTATAACAGCCGTGCTCACGGTCACGAGTGGCCTTGGACCCTTACAGAATAAATGATGAACACTGATGATAATGATAACACTGATGATATTGATGTTCACTAATGATTATTGTTTCTTGCTATACATTAATCTCGTTTACATGATCATGAGGTTATTTGGGATTTTGGTAAACTTGTTGCTACTCAATTGCTAAAAGATGACTCACTAAAAGCTATTGCAGTAAACCCGTGTCAAACTTTTTGAGCCTCATAAACCCTATGATATATTTGCTGAGTTCGACATGGACTCACTCTTGCTATTTCCCCACATCTCAGGAAGAGTACCAGATTTCTAGATTCTGGAATTGTTAGGCTTGTGATCAACCAGTTAGTTTGATCCTGGAGTGAAGGTTGCACCCGGTGTTCGGAGTTGTCTTTCCGCTGTGTTGCTCTTTAAGGTATATTTTATACTATTGAGTTATATATATTAAGCATTTGTCTTTTGATATTACACTTATCTGTGGCTATATGTGAGATTTGTCGTCTTTATTTCACATATAGTGTATGTCTGGTTTTGTCCTTAAAACCGGGTGTGACATCCTTACACTGAATCTCTGCTTGTTGTTGCATCATCCAATCCATTCCCAATATAAGATCAATCCCAGCTGTTCTCAATACTATAGGGCTAACTGTAAACTCTACCCCCCTTAAGTTGAGACTAATCGGAAGACAGCGATAAGATGCTGGCATGCTTCCACCAGGTGAGTTTACTAAGATAGGGTTCTTCATGGCACACAAATGGATTCTATGTATTCTAACAAATGATTGCGATATGAAAGAATGTGATGCTCCAGAATCAAAAAGAACAGTGGCGGGAGTAGAGTGGACATCAAACGTACCAAGCATAACTTCTGGCTCCTCCACTGCAGTTTCCTGGGACAAGTGATTCACCCTTCCTGAGTTAGGTGCAGGCTTCTGGTGACTACTCTGCCTCTGTGGAGTCTGCTGGTTGGGCTTCTCCGGGCAATTGTAAGACAAGTGACCTTCTTTTCCACATTGGAAACACCTGTTGGGAGTATTGGGAGCACTAGTCTTCGTAGGAGTGTTATTGGAAGGACCCTGACGCTGCGCTTGATTTCCATTCTGCTGCGGTGGACGTTGGTTGCTATTCTGTGGCTGGAATGGGGGACGTTGCGGGAACTGTCCATGGAATGGGGCCTGACCACGATTCCACTGTCCAGAGGGAGGCCTCTGCTGAGTATTCTGCTGAAAGCCAGTACGCGGACGGGTGTTGCTATTGGAGGCTTGTCCCTGTAACCTCTTCCTCTTTGCATCCATTTCCTTGCGCTTGTTATCCACCACGATAGCGCGGTTCACAAGCGTCTGAAAGTTAGGGTAGGTATTGGACATCAACTGCAACTGTAGTCCATCATATAATCCCTTCAAGAAGCGGCGCTGCTTATCATTGTCATTGGCCACCTCATGTGGAGCATATCGTGACAATTGAGCAAACTTGTCACGGTATTCAGCTACAGTCATTGACCCTTGGGTCAGGTTCCTGAATTCCTCCACCTTCAACTCTATCATTCCTTCAGGTATATGGTAAGCCCTGAAGTTCTCCCTAAACTCCTGCCAGGTGACTGCAGGAGCATTGGCAGGACGACCATACTCATATGACTCCCATCAATCCTGAGCTTCTCCCTGAAGTTGCCCAGAGGCAAACAACACCTTCTGTCGGTCATCACATTGGGCAATAGTGAGTTGTTTCTCCACAGCACGAAGCCAATCATCGGCCTCCAAAGGATCAGCAGCATGTGTGAACACTGGGGGACGACCCTTCAAAAACTCACCACGCTTATCACGTGGTTGAGCCCCAGCAACTGGCTGATTTTGCTGATTTTGCACTAGTTGCTGCATCAACTGCGTCTGTACCGCCAACAGTTGCTCGATAGTTGGTGGCGGTGGTGGTGGTGGATTTGGGGGAATGTTTCCACGACCTCTGCCTCTTCCTCTTCCGGCCATCTGCCACCCATAAACATGCAAACTTTAAGAATTCCATGATTTCAACCACTTATAAGATTAAGAATGAGATCTGAAAGTTTTCTGGACGAGTAGCAATGTTGACAGTTCAGTATTTCAATCATATCTCGAGCTACAGAAATCCAAAAGAGGCGTGCCTTATATGGTTGGAAAGCTTATGAAATTATCCACAATTTCTATTCAGACCTCAAGATCAGATTCTGTCGCTAAGTCTATGAAAAATAAGGCGTAACAGAAACTGTTCCAGATTCCAGACTGTGCAGAAACTTTAACTTGTAAAAATTATATCTCTCGAACCAGATCAGATAAAAAGGTGATTCCAGTGGCATTTGAAAGATGCTTGAGTCTAGTTTCTCTCATAAAAATTTCATAAATGTTGCACGAACCGTTTTTAAACTATAGCAGAAACATTGAAGACTGCTCTAGAAAACAGCAAGGACAGAAACGTGATAATATCAAACCCAACTATTATTCCTTGGCTATTAAACTTATTATTCTTAAGAATGGAACTTGTAGACATGCCTACAAGTCCTGACACTCAAACAAAGATCCAACTCACACATAAGCATAATAATAAAGCAACTAGCACACCAAGGTTCAAACCACACGACAGACTCGACTGACTCAACTGACGTTACTAAGAACGTTCTTATTACATAAAGGACTCCTACTTCCTAAGGAAGTGGCTCATGCTCTAATGTCTCATAAATCTTGGGCATGCCTTGGTTTGCTCGGAGCTCATCAATGGTTGCTTGGCACCTCTTGATAGTCTTCCCTTGTGCCTTCACCATCTCTTCTAGCTGCAGCTTCCTATCCATCATATCATAGACAAAGTTCACCATCACCCGAGGTAGTGGCTCTAGCTGCACTGGATCTGTCATAGCCCATCCAAGTTCGGGGTGTGCACGAGGAAAGAAGCGATGAATGTCATGCTTCATAAGGTTAAAGCGAAGATAGCGGAGACCCATACATGCTTCAAAAGCAGCATCTTCAATGCTATCCTCTATAGTAGCTCGATGTCCCACGTGAGAGAACATCCTGTCCAGCTGATATGCCCCCTTGTCTTGCTTATGGGCAAAGATGCTTGCCCTTGCCTTCCAGTACGTGTCCTCCAGTGGATGAGTGTACTCCCAGCAGACGTACTCCACAGCTGGATGCCAATCAGCGAAGTAAGTAGTGAGCATCCCCACCAGGCGAAGATGAGAGACAGCATTCCCTCCATTCCTATGGTAGATCCTCACAGTCCACCCCATTGGAGCAGGTGGCATATCTTCAGGAGCTTCATGTGATGGAGGTGGTGGTTGTACTCCTCCATTAGCTTCCTCTTCATCATCTTCAATCTCGATGATTTCTGGATCTTCTTCAGGCTCAGGCTCTTCCTGGGGAGGTGCTGGTGCTTGGACTGGTGCTACAGGAGTCTGCTCCTGTTCCTAAGGTTCTGGCTCTTGTGGCTCTTCAGTTGCATGCAGGGCACGAGGTGGGTAGTATCCTCCAGAGCTAATGCAGGCAGTCTTACGGTCACGGGCCATCTACAGAATTTTTAGATGAAGTTAGAATAGAGGCAAAATTTCGTAATAGAATGTGACATAAGAAGCATAAAAATTTATCAAATAACAAGAGCAAGATAGTGAGCATAAAAATAGTGTAAAGATGATACTAAATCGATCATTCCTAGCTAGGCTTGCGTCCTACAGTCAACAAGAGCTCTGATACCAATTTGTCACACCCATTTATCGACCAAATGGAATGCATACCCTTATGTGCGCCCAGAGATCAATCACACATAAGTTCACAAATTATAACAGAAGTATCATCACAAATGTTATTACATCACGATATTTAAACACATAGTCTTAACACAAATGTAGCGGAAGTATAAATAAAAATCTCTCGTGGTAGCTCCAGTCACAGGTACATTGACTGGTTGACAGCAACACTAGTAATCTTCAGGGAAGTAGGCGTAGTAGTCACTATTACCTCCATCTGTTACCCATCCGGGATTTTTATCCAAGTAAGAGAAATAAACAAGCGTAAGTACATCTCGTACTCAACAAGTGTAACATGGGGTTCATGAGGCTCAAAAAGGCATATTCATTGGTTTATCAGCATGTAGCTTTTAGTTAGCATGATTTTAGCATAACAATAGCATCAAAATGTCTCAATATAAACATTAAACATATGATCCATGTGAAATGATTAATGAATAGCAAAAACATAATCATAAACAATTATTCAACTATTCCATAAGGGTCCAAGGCCACTCGTGACCGTGAGCACGGCTGTTGTAACAGTTTTACACTCTGCAGAGGTTGTACACTTTCACTGTGAGTCGTGTTACCCAAATGCCCGGGTTAATTACTCCCAAAACACTACCAAGGTGAGCAGGCAGGGTAAACACTATGAAGTCTTTCGAAGGTTCGTCTAACAAGTTAGGGCCATTAGATTCACTCGGCAAACAGATGTAGAGCCCCCTTCCAAATGGCACAATAACTCGCAGCCTATACACATAAGGACAGAGGCCGCACTATACCCGATTCGTCAAGCCGTTCTTACGCCAAAAAGGTTACCTCTAACAAGCTAGAAAAGGTCCTTCTATATGACTAAAGCCAGAGCCATATAGCCCCCACAGTTGTACTGTAAATCCCGGATTGTCGCTTATAGATGAGTCCTTATGGAGAGCAATTAGAGCATCAAAAGTAACCCCCATGCTCTAATCCCCTTTAAACAATAATCAAAATCATCTTTTAATGTTTGTTGCATATTCCTCTAATCAATTTACATGATCATAGTCCATGTTTAAGCACTAGCCACACTACTCAATGCAATATAATAGGTACCAAGGTAAAGGATCAATCGCTAAGTCATCCTTAACAAGGAATAAATGCATAATGATATTAACTGCATAAGGTGAATAGGACAACAAGGATTATCCCATGCTATACTTGCCTTGCTCAAACTGGTCCTGAAGATCTTGCTCGTAGTAAGGCTCTTGATCTCCAACGAATTTCTCACCGTCTAAACTCGATCAACCAATATCAACAACACACATCCAGAGGCAATCATGCATAGACAATCAAGACTATAATTAGAACAATACACCAACAGTAAGAAAATAAGATAAAAAGTCTTTAAAATGAATCTACAACTCGCTAGGATCACACAGACGCGAAGATCACGAAAATCGGAGCTAAAACGACAAAGTTATGAATTTCCAAAGATTTCCTATAGAAAAATAAATACTTTAATTAAAAACTCGAAAATAAATTAATCCAAACCTACTGTACAGTTGTATAATTACATAGAACTCGCAAATATGAATCTAACGCAATTTGAACGGGTCAAATCGGAATTAAAACGAAGATTCTACAACTAAAACTAGTTAAATGGCAAAACTGTAAATATCAGAAAGCGTATTTTTCAATTACCGAAACGAATTACGTTTTCAATTAATCGAAACGTATTTTCGGAAGTTACGCGATCAAAATACGCTTTACGGAAAAGAAAACGTAAACTGAGAATGCGCTTTTAGACTGCGGGTTAAGAACTTAAAAACTTCAGGGGCTCTTTAGCAAATTTGGCGGCCGAACCGGTATCTTTAAATAACGGCCGTCCGATTTAAAATGAACGGTCCAGATCGGATCGGGGGAGAGAGCCAGCGATGCTCCGGCCGGAATCGGCCGACGGTGAGCTTCCCGCGGCGGTGCCATGGCCGAAGATGGCTTCCTCGCGCTACAGAGCACGAGCTTACGAACGGAAAACACAGGGAGAGAGAGAATGGCATGGCGAGCTCACCCCGTGCGAAGATGGGACCGGAGGATGACCGGAAGGCGGCGGCTAGCTCGCGGTGGCGGACGGTGGAGGCGGAGCTTCGGGCGTAGCCACCACGGAACGATAGAGACTGCGATTTGTAGTCCAATGTGAAACGGAGGGAGGCGGCACCCCGTTTTTATAGCCCGAAGGCAGTTCTAAGAAAGGAAGGAGGGAGATTTGGCGGCGGATTCGGTCGGTGGAGTTTTTGGAAAGCTTCGTGCCGGCAGCTTGGGGAAAGGGACGCGACTGACGCGTGGGCCCGCGAAGTCAGCGGCTGAAACGGGAGAAGGAAGGCGCGCGCGCGTTCTGGGCCGGCGGCTGCGGCTGGGCTCGGCCCATGCGGGGGAAGGCGGGCGCGGGAGGAAACAACGGGCCGCATGCTGAGCAGGCCGAGGCGGCGGGCTGCGGCTGAGTTGGGCCAAAATCCGAATAAAGATGAATTTCCTTTTCTTTTTCTTTTCCTAATTTTTCAAAGCCATTTTTCAAAAGATTTTTAAATCAAATTTGAATTTGATTTAAACCACTCAATACAAAACTTCAAATGCAGCAGCATGAATGCTCAATCATGTTTCTACACTTATATTTGATTTTAAATTTATAAAAATTATTATTATTCTAAATTTGCATGCTCACAAATATATACATAAAAATCATATTTTCCTATTTTTCTTCTTTTCAAATTTTTAGGGTGTTACAATTCTACCCCCTTAAGATGAATCTGGTCCCGAGATTCGACCGATGCTTACTCAAACAATTGCGGGTAGGTTTTTCTCAGATCCTCTTCTCGTTCCTAAGTAGCCTCTTCTGCTGTGTACCGATTCCATTGTACTTTACACATTTTGATTGTTCTACTTCTTGTGACTCTGTCCGCAGTCTCTAAAATTTTAACCGGAAACTCTTCATATGTAAGATCCTCCTTAACAGTGAGTTCCTCTAATGGAATCTGCTCCTCTGGTACTCGTAAACATTTCTTCAATTGAGACACATGGAACACATCATGTACACCTGCCAAACTTTCAGGTAATTCCAACTGATATGCCACTTCACCACGTCTCTCTATAATCTTGAAAGGTCCAATATATCTTGGTGCCAATTTACCCTTCATGTTGAACCTCTTCACACTTCTCATAGGTGACACTTTCAAGTATACATAATCCCCTACCTCAAAAGTCAACTCCCTTCTGCGAGTATCAGCATAGCTTTTCTGTCTAGACTATGCTATTTTTAGATTATCTCTAATCATTCTCACTTTCTTTTCAGCATCCTTTAATACATCAGGCCCAAACACTTACCTTTCCACTGTCTGATTCCAGAACAATGGGGTTCTACACTTTCGTCCATACAGAGCCTCAAACGGTGCCATTTGAAGACTCTTCTGATAACTATTGTTATAAGAGAACTCTGCGTAAGGCAAACTCTTATCCCAGCTAGTACCATATTGTAAAGCACAAGCTCTCAACATATCTTCCAATATCTGATTAATTCTCTCCGTTTGACCATCTGTCTGAGGATGATAAGCTGTACTAAAATTTAGTTTGGTCCCCAATGATTCATGTATCTTTTGCCAATAATGAGATGTAAACTGAGTACCTCGATCAGACACAATCTTCTTAGGTACTCCATGTAGACTCACTATTCTTTCCATATACAACTCTGCCAACTTCGCACTGCTATATGTAGTCTTCACAGGCAGAAAATGAGCAACCTTAGTCAGACGATCCACTATCACCCAAATTGAATCATATCCTCTTTGAGTCCGTGGCAACCCAACTATAAAATCCATACCAACCTCTTCCCATTTCCACTCGGGTATCTGCATAGGCTGTAACAATCCTGCAGGTCTCTGATGTTCCGCTTTCACCCTTTGACAAGTGTCACACAAAGCAACATACTCAGCAACATCTCTCTTTAAACCGTACCACCAATATTTCTCTTTCAGATCCAAGTACATCTTAGTACTCCCCGGATGTATGGAATAAGCTGACTCATGAGCTTCACGCAGAATTGCCATTCTGATATCCTTATCTTCGGGCACACACAGCCTTTTTCCAAACCATAGCGTACCATTATCATCCTTACGAAATCCTGGAGATTTACCTTTCGCTATGTTTTCAGCTATCTCTCTCAACTTTTCATCCTTCTGCTGACCTTTACAGATCTCTTGCTCTAGAGTAGGCTCTAATACTAATTCCACTGCATTGGTAGTAAATCCTAAGTTCAGATGTTTGCACTCGGCACACAATTCCTTTGGCATATGCATTACTTGTATTTCATTTGCATAACTTTTCCTACTAAGAGCATCAGCAACAACGTTGGCCTTTCCTGGATGATAATGCACCTCTAGATCATAGTCTTTTATCAACTCCAACCATCTACGCTGCCTCAAGTTCAGATCCGTTTGAGTGAAGATATACCTTAGACTCTTGTGATCAGTGTATATATCACTCTTGTGTCCAATCAAATAATGTCTCCATATCTTTAATGCATGAACTACTGCAGCTAATTCCAAATCATAAGTAGGGTAATTTAACTCATGCTTCCTCAACTGCCTCGATGCATATGCCACAACTCTACCTTCTTGCATCAGTACACATCCCAAACCCAATCGAGATGCATCACAATAGATAGAGAAAGGTTTACTCAGATCTGGCAAAACTAAGACGGGTGCAGTCGTCAATCTCTTCTTTAGTTCCTCAAAATTAGCCTGACACTTCTCGGACCACACAAACTTGGCATTCTTCTCTAATAATGCAGTCATTGGTTTTGCAAGTTTTGAAAATCCCTCTATAAATCTCCTATAATAACCAGCTAATCCCAAGAAGCTACGGATCTCACTCACATTGATGGGTGGTTTCCAATTCAATACATCTTTCACCTTGCCAGGATCTACTGATATTCCTCCATTAGAGACAATGTGACCCAAAAAAGAAACTTCCTTCAACCAAAACTCACATTTACTCCTTTTTGCATATAGTTGGTGTTCTCTGAGCTTCTGCAAGACCAACCTCAAATGTTCCGCATGTTCTTCCTCAGTCTTGGAAAATACTAGAATATCATCAATGAATACCACTACAAACTTGTCCAGATATTCCATGAACACCTTATTCATTAAGTACATGAAATATGCAGGGGCATTAGTCAAACCAAAAGACATCACCGTATACTCATACAACCCATACCGTGTGGTAAAAGCTGTCTTTGGTACATCACTAGCACGAATCTTCAACTGATGATATCCAGAACGAAGATCAATCTTGGAAAATACACAAGCTCCTCTCAACTGATCAAACAGGTCATCAATCCTAGGCAATGGGTACTTGTTCTTAATAGTAACCTCATTAAGAGACCGATAATCTACACACATCCTCTGAGTTCCATCTTTCTTATCCACAAAAATCACTGGTGCTCCCCAAGGTGAAGAACTAGGACGAATAAAACCCTTATCCTGCAACTCCTTAATTTGTTTCTTAAGTTCTTCTAATTCATTTACTCCCATTCTATATGGACGCTTAGCTATAGGTGCAGTTCCAGGTAATAATTCAATAATAAATTCAATGTCACGGTCTGGTGGCATACCTGGCAATTCCTCTGGAAACACATCTGGGAACTCCTCCACAACTGGATCTTCCTGGTTGGCACCATCATTGAGCTGGTTCACTGTAGCGGTCTCTTGTTTTTGCACTTTTACTTCAACCCTGATTCTATCACCCTTTGGTGTTGTCAGTACAACTGATTTATCCTTTGTAACACCCTGAAATTTTGAAGAAATGAAAAATAGGAAAAATATGATTTTTATATATTTTTGTGAGCATGCAAACTTAGAATAATAATAATTTTTATAAATTTAAAATCAAATATAAGAGTAGAAACATGTTTGTGCACTCATGTTGTTGCATTTAAATTTTTGAGATGAGTGGTTTGATCAAATTTAAATTTGGATTTGAAAATCTTTTGAAAATTTGTTTTGAAAAAAAATTAGAAAAGAAAAAGAAAAGGAAAATCATTTTCTTCGGTTTTCAGCCCGGTCCAGCCAAAAGGCCCGCCAGCGCCCCACCTCGGCCTGCCCTCCCCGCGCGCGGCCCGCCTTTTCCCCGCTCCCCGCTTCAGTTCGTGGGCCGAGCCCAAGCCGCAGCCGCCGGCCCAACCCGCGCGAGCGCTCGCGTCCTGCACGGCCGCGTTCCTTTCCGCCTGAGCCGCTGACATGTGGGTCCCGTTTGTCAGTGTCTCCTTCCCCTTTCCTTCTTCTTCCTCCGGCGTTTTCCTCCGGCCGAACGCCGCCTTCTCTTTTCCCCGATCCGTATCGATCTTCAAATCTTCCTCCTTTCCATAACCGGAGATGCCTACGGGCTATAAAACGGAGCCCCGCATGATTCCGCCCTCATCCCGTCTCATTGGTAGCCGATTTGGTGCTCGGGAGCTAGGTCACCGCGAGCACGAGCTCCACCGTCCGCCCCTTCAAGCCGCACGCTCTCCTTGCTTCATCCCTGGCCACGATTTTGCCCTAGGTGAGTTCACGTTCGAGTTATCTACCGCAGGTGCTTTCCGTTTGCGTTTTCGTGCTCCGTAGTGCGAGTTAGCCGTCTCCGGCCATGGCGCCGCCGCGGGAGGTCGCCGTCGGGTTCGACTCCGGCCGGAGCGCCGCCCGTTTGCCCCCGTTCCAATCTGGACCGTCCGATCTAAATCCGACGGCTAGAATTAGAAGATACCGGTTCGTTTGTAAAATTGTAAAAGAGTCCCTGTGATTTTTAAGTATAGAACCTGCAGTCCTAAAACGTAAAGCTCAGAGTACGTTTTGATCTGTTGAAAGCGTATTTCGTCTCGGTAATTGAAAAATACGTTTTCTGATATTTACAGTTTTGCCACTGAGATTGTTTTAGTCATAAATTATCCGTTTTAACTCCGATTTGATCCATTCAAATTGCGTTAGATTCGTATTTGCGAGCTCTACATGATTATAGAACTGTACAGTAGGTTTGAGATAATTTATTTTCGAGTTTATATTAAAGTAATTATTTATCTATAGGAAATCTTAGAAAACTCATAACTTTTACGTTTTAAATCCAAATTTCGTGATCTTTATATCTATGTGATCGTAGTAACGTGTAGAAGAGTTTTACAAACTTGTTATATTGTTAGTGTTACTGTTGGTTAGGTTTTCTATTTTTAAGATTCGATGTTAGATTTAATCTATTACTTTAATAAAGTAGATCTTGTTTAAATCATATTTTCTACGTTTTAGATCCGTTTTAGTTTATTCGAGTTGCGTTAGATTCATAGCAACGAGATCTACGCGTTAGTGACAGTGTTTACCATATTACTAATTCTGAAATTTTATGGTTTAAATCATATCTTGATTAATAATTATGCAACTGGGTTTTGTAAATAAAATATGATTTATTTTACTTTAGTTTCATAATTTGAATCTAAATTTGACTTAATTCCGTATATAGTATTTATAAAATATCTTATATATGTTATTATATAATTAAAACTCATGAAGCTAAATAGTTTTATATTTTCTCCTATGAGCAAATTTTTCGGTAGATGTATCTTTTCAACCGTAGCTCTGATTAGTGTGTTTTCGCGTCTGTGTGTTCGTAGTGATGCGTAGAATCGTGTTTCAAACTCTTTTATTTATTTTTGTATGATTGGTGTCATGTTCTAATATAGATCTATTGTTTGCTTCGTGTATGATTGTATGGATATGTGTGTGGTGATTTATTGATCAAGTCCAGTCGGTGAGATATACGAGGTTATCAAGAAGAAGAAGAAGAACGTTGAAGATTAAACCTTACCGAAGGATCGGTGTTTAAGGCAAGTATAGCATGGGATCATCCTTGTTATCCTATTCATCTTTAATCACTTAATTCATATTGCATGTGTCTACCTTGGCTACCACTAAGGATTTCCTAGCATTTTGTTACCCTATACCTTGATTCCTTTGGGATATGCATTGGGTAGCTTTGCTAGTGCTCAACTACAATCATGATCTTGTAACTTGACTAATGTAATATGCAATAAACATTAAAAGATGCTTTTTAGCAACATGGAACAAGGGGGCTAGAGCATTGGGCTGTTTTTATGGTGCTCTAGATTCCTCTCCCTAAGGACTTATCTGTAAGTGATCATCTGGGACTTACAGTACAGCTGTGAGGGCTACATGGCTCTAGCTTTAGCTCAGTATGAGGACCTTTTCTAGCTTGTTAGTGGTTACCTTTATGGTGCAAGAGGGGTGTGTTCCGGGTTGGATATAGTGCGGCCTCTGTCCGTCAGTGTATAGGCTGCGTGTCATTGTGCCTGTCGGAAGGGGAGCTCTACATTCACAGGCCATAGAAACCTAGTGGCCCTAACTTGTTAGACGAACCTTTGAAAGGCTTCATAGTGAACCCTGCCGACCTTCCTTGGAAGTGGGTCAAGAGATTAGCTACCTTGGGCGGAAGGGTAAATCATGACTCACAGTGAAAGTGTACAACCTCTGTAGAGTGTAAAACTGTTATAACAGCCGTGCTCACGGTCACGAGTGGCCTTGGACCCTTACAGAATAAATGATGAACACTGATGATAATGATAACACTGATGATATTGATGTTCACTAATGATTATTGTTTCTTGCTATACATTAATCTCGTTTACATGATCATGAGGTTATTTGGGATTTTGGTAAACTTGTTGCTACTCAATTGCTAAAAGATGACTCACTAAAAGCTATTGCAGTAAACCCGTGTCAAACTTTTTGAGCCTCATAAACCCTATGATATATTTGCTGAGTTCGACATGGACTCACTCTTGCTATTTCCCCACATCTCAGGAAGAGTACCAGATTTCTAGATTCTGGAATTGTTAGGCTTGTGATCAACCAGTTAGTTTGATCCTGGAGTGAAGGTTGCACCCGGTGTTCGGAGTTGTCTTTCCGCTGTGTTGCTCTTTAAGGTATATTTTATACTATTGAGTTATATATATTAAGCATTTGTCTTTTGATATTACACTTATCTGTGGCTATATGTGAGATTTGTCGTCTTTATTTCACATATAGTGTATGTCTGGTTTTGTCCTTAAAACCGGGTGTGACAGAGTGGTATCAGAGCAATGCTGACTGTAGGACGCAAGCCTAGTTAGAACTGGACGTTTAGCATGTTCTCATTGTTGCCTATTTCTTGCTTCTCTTTAACTTTGTTATTTTCTCAAAGTTATGCTTAATTCTATCCCCGTTCTCTTATAAAAACCTTGTCTCTATTTTGAACCTTTTCTCCTTGTCTATTAGACGGCTCGTGACGAGAAGACTATGGATTTCAGAGGTTAAGAGGACTGAATTGTGTCGCTCTTGCTCACTTTTGACAAGAAACCATTAGCGATGCAAAATCAATTACTAGAAGAAATGGCTCAACATGGGAATTCTCAACGATGCTTATCTCAAGGTCAAGCCAACATATCCAAGGGGTCAGAGAAGATACAAGTAGTAGAAGTTTGGAAGAATATGAAATCCAATAAAGATGTTGATAATAAGGCATTTGGAGAGCAGGAACAATGTCACTGCTGTAAGCATTATGGTTTTCCCTGTCTTCGAAACGAGTCTAATAAGGGGAAAGTCAAGGTGGATCTAAATTTTGAGATCAACATGGATAAGAAGAGAAAGGCAATCTCATTAGAACCACTAGTGGAAAGCAATGAGCAAGCGAGTTCTACTACATTGTCACATGCAGCCCTGATCCCCTGTCAAACAAATCTAAACCCTGAAGAGTTAGAAGTCCCTCCCGCTAAAACTACTCCCCATGAAGTAGTCATAGATGGATGGACAATTACCTATAAGGAGTATCAACCCCGAAAGGCCAAACAAGCTAGGAAACAAGCCAAAGGGACGAAGGTGAACTTTCATGGCCAGCAAGATAGCAACATACCAAACAATAGTTCCTTGGAGTATGACATCACAAAAGATCCAGCTAAGAGAAAGTGTTATCATTGCCAGCAGGAAGGACATTATATCAAATCTTGCCCACAGAAGAATCCACAACAGCGAGACCCAGGACAGGATGTCCAAAAGGAGCATGTGCAGGGAAATAAATTAAAGAGAAATTACATCCATGGAAGGTTGAAACATATGGATATTTCCACTATTCCCGGAGCTAAGGAGGTCGTGTTTGGATCAATACCAGTAAGTTCAGGAAATGCCAAGGTTTTGTTTGACCCCAGTGCCTCACATTCGTTCATATCTAGACAATATGCAAAAGATCATAACATACTTATGCTTCCAAAGGGAAAAACAGTTATGGTTGAAACTCCAAGAGGTGAAATAAAGGCAGACCGCGTATGCCCAAAAGTTAGTTTGGACATAAAGGGGGTAAATTTTAAGGTAAACCTCATTGTTTTGGAATTAATGGGCATTGATGTTATCCTTGGAATAGACTGGTTATCTACTTGTAAAGGAGTGATTGAGTATGCCCAATGTTCAGTGTTTCTAACTACACTTTCAGGAGAAAGGATTAAGTATGAGGGTATTAAATCTATACCTGAGGGATACCAGGTTGACCCATCTTAAGGTATGAGTTATAAAAAAATGGTAAAGCGAGATGCAGAGATTCAGATGTCCATATGAAGCAATAAGGAATGTAAGAGACGTTATCTACTCTGGATACTGCTACAATCACACCATGTTTAAGGAATAGGAGTTATGTCCCGTGTAATAAAACCGTTAGTAGCCAAGTTGAGTCGTCTTAATGTGTGGCTAATGAACATTTAAGTGTTTAGTTGTTTTGTGCTTATGTTTATGCTTGAGTTGGAATTTTGTAATGAGTGGAATGATCTCGTGGGTTTTGACCATGATTTCATTTAGTTTATATGTATAAGGTATAAGGATTAATGAAATAAATAGCTGGGTTTTGGTTATCTCCTGCTTTCTATATCTTGTCTTCCGGAGCAGCCTGTCTTTATCAACTTATATCTTTGTTCTCGAAAGACCAAAAATCATGAGAAAATTCTGGACAAGAGTGGACTTCAACATCCCTCTCTAAATGCAAGAACCACCCTCATAGTTGTTTTGGTTTGGGAGATACAAAAAGCATAAGGCAATGTATATGTGCTGTCATAAACCTGGAACAGTTTCTGATAAGTACTGTTTTCGACCAAGTTAACTACAGAATCTGGAAGTGTGTTCTATAAGAAAGTTGTAGAGAATTTTATAAGCTTTCTATCGGTGTAAACTACAGCTTCATTGGATTAACAGAATGAGAGTTACAGCTGTTTTACTGCACTGCTGATTTCTGCTCGTGAGAAATTTCAGATTTCTTGTTCTTACCCATACACAAGAGTATCATTGGGATGTCAGAACACTTTTATGCTAAGTAGCTCATCTAGAAGAAAAAGGTTCAAAGTTACCTTATTTGGTGTCTCTTATTTTAAGGGGGATAGCCAATGTAAAGAAGGATTATTAAGATTGAACTCTTTAGTTGGAAGTATTGGTTAGTCTCCATGATTGAGTTGCCACTCTTGAGCAAAAATGTTCTGTGAACAAGGTTGATAATTTTGGATCTATGGAGACGAGAGTTGTCTCTTTGGATAGTTCATGATTATGATCATCTATACTTGCTCGTGTTGCTGATGTTGGTCATTTGATGACAGGAAGTGTAGTGTCTCATGACTCAGGAGTCCTATATGACGTTTCGCACTGATATGTGGGAAAAGACTGATGTTTCTGCCATTGAAGGATGTTATGGGTATGATGAAGCAGAGCACTATCAAAACAACAATGTTGAAGAGCAAGTTGGGAGTGAACTAAGTCAGAATCCACAACAACGAAAGCGAAAAAGGAAAGCCCTTAAGAAGCCTGTTCAAGGAAGCAAAGCGCAGCAAAACTATGTCAATGGAAGACTGAGCAATGTGGATATGGATAAAATTCATGGAGTTACCAAAGTAGTGGGAGGTTATATTCAAGTAAGCTCAGTACAAGTTTTTGTTTTATTTGACCCTAGTGCTTCGCATTCTTTCATTTCCGCCGACATGGTAGAGACGTGCAAGATGGTGAAGTGTCCAATGAGGAGGCCTTTGCTAGTTCAAACCCCAGTGGGAGAAATGCAGGCAGATCAGATATGCCCGAATGTCAGTCTTGTCATAAACAAGGAAAAATTCACCGCGACACTCATTGTGTTGGAGTCACTTAAAATTCGCGTGGTTCTTGGTAATGGATGGCTCTGTGCACACAAAGGAGTGATTCATGGTACTCGGTGCACCATGCTCTTAACAACACCGTCAGGGAAAAGAATTGAGTATCAAGGTGGTCGACTTTTACCTGAGGGAGACGAGAATGATCAATTAGAAGATAGGTACACCAAGGATAGCAAAGTGGACCATGAGTTTACAGAAGTCATAGCAGAGGAACAAACAACTTTGGAGGAGCTCAATAGGAGAGATGATTATGTTTAGGTAGATTAGTCAGTTAGGATTTGAGAAACTGCCTCATGACTCTGAGCGAAAGATGTAATTTGGAAAATGAAGATCAAATAAAGACAAAGTGTCATTATCTCTTTTATCATCATCTTCCGAATCTCGGGACGAGATTCATCTTAAGGGGGGTAGAATTGTAACACCCTGAAATTTTGAAGAAATGAAAAATAGGAAAAATATGATTTTTATATATTTTTGTGAGCATGCAAACTTAGAATAATAATAATTTTTATAAATTTAAAATCAAATATAAGAGTAGAAACATGTTTGTGCACTCATGTTGTTGCATTTAAATTTTTGAGATGAGTGGTTTGATCAAATTTAAATTTGGATTTGAAAATCTTTTGAAAATTTGTTTTGAAAAAAAATTAGAAAAGAAAAAGAAAAGGAAAATCATTTTCTTCGGTTTTCAGCCCGGTCCAGCCAAAAGGCCCGCCAGCGCCCCACCTCGGCCTGCCCTCCCCGCGCGCGGCCCGCCTTTTCCCCGCTCCCCGCTTCAGTTCGTGGGCCGAGCCCAAGCCGCAGCCGCCGGCCCAACCCGCGCGAGCGCTCGCGTCCCGCACGGCCGCGTTCCTTTCCGCCTGAGCCGCTGACATGTGGGTCCCGTTTGTCAGTGTCTCCTTCCCCTTTCCTTCTTCTTCCTCCGGCGTTTTCCTCCGGCCGAACGCCGCCTTCTCTTTTCCCCGATCCGTATCGATCTTCAAATCTTCCTCCTTTCCATAACCGGAGATGCCTACGGGCTATAAAACGGAGCCCCGCATGATTCCGCCCTCATCCCGTCTCATTGGTAGCCGATTTGGTGCTCGGGAGCTAGGTCACCGCGAGCACGAGCTCCACCGTCCGCCCCTTCAAGCCGCACGCTCTCCTTGCTTCATCCCTGGCCACGATTTTGCCCTAGGTGAGTTCGCGTTCGAGTTATCTACCGCAGGTGCTTTCCGTTTGCGTTTTCGTGCTCCGTAGTGCGAGTTAGCCGTCTCCGGCCATGGCGCCGCCGCGGGAGGTCGCCGTCGGGTTCGACTCCGGCCGGAGCGCCGCCCGTTTGCCCCCGTTCCAATCTGGACCGTCCGATCTAAATCCGACGGCTAGAATTAGAAGATACCGGTTCGTTTGTAAAATTGTAAAAGAGTCCCTGTGATTTTTAAGTATAGAACCCGCAGTCCTAAAACGTAAAGCTCAGAGTACGTTTTGATCTGTTGAAAGCGTATTTCGTCTCGGTAATTGAAAAATACGTTTTCTGATATTTACAGTTTTGCCACTGAGATTGTTTTAGTCATAAATTATCCGTTTTAACTCCGATTTGATCCATTCAAATTGCGTTAGATTCGTATTTGCGAGCTCTACATGATTATAGAACTGTACAGTAGGTTTGAGATAATTTATTTTCGAGTTTATATTAAAGTAATTATTTATCTATAGGAAATCTTAGAAAACTCATAACTTTTACGTTTTAAATCCAAATTTCGTGATCTTTATATCTATGTGATCGTAGTAACGTGTAGAAGAGTTTTACAAACTTGTTATATTGTTAGTGTTACTGTTGGTTAGGTTTTCTATTTTTAAGATTCGATGTTAGATTTAATCTATTACTTTAATAAAGTAGATCTTGTTTAAATCATATTTTCTACGTTTTAGATCCGTTTTAGTTTATTCGAGTTGCGTTAGATTCATAGCAACGAGATCTACGCGTTAGTGACAGTGTTTACCATATTACTAATTCTGAAATTTTATGGTTTAAATCATATCTTGATTAATAATTATGCAACTGGGTTTTGTAAATAAAATATGATTTATTTTACTTTAGTTTCATAATTTGAATCTAAATTTGACTTAATTCCGTATATAGTATTTATAAAATATCTTATATATGTTATTATATAATTAAAACTCATGAAGCTAAATAGTTTTATATTTTCTCCTATGAGCAAATTTTTTGGTAGATGTATCTTTTCAACCGTAGCTCTGATTAGTGTGTTTTCGCGTCTGTGTGTTCGTAGTGATGCGTAGAATCGTGTTTCAAACTCTTTTATTTATTTTTGTATGATTGGTGTCATGTTCTAATATAGATCTATTGTTTGCTTCGTGTATGATTGTATGGATATGTGTGTGGTGATTTATTGATCAAGTCCAGTCGGTGAGATATACGAGGTTATCAAGAAGAAGAAGAAGAACGTTGAAGATTAAAGCTTACCGAAGGATCGGTGTTTAAGGCAAGTATAGCATGGGATCATCCTTGTTATCCTATTCATCTTTAATCACTTAATTCATATTGCATGTGTCTACCTTGGCTACCACTAAGGATTTCCTAGCATTTTGTTACCCTATACCTTGATTCCTTTGGGATATGCATTGGGTAGCTTTGCTAGTGCTCAACTACAATCATGATCTTGTAACTTGACTAATGTAATATGCAATAAACATTAAAAGATGCTTTTTAGCAACATGGAACAAGGGGGCTAGAGCATTGGGCTGTTTTTATGGTGCTCTAGATTCCTCTCCCTAAGGACTTATCTGTAAGTGATCATCTGGGACTTACAGTACAGCTGTGAGGGCTACATGGCTCTAGCTTTAGCTCAGTATGAGGACCTTTTCTAGCTTGTTAGTGGTTACCTTTATGGTGCAAGAGGGGTGTGTTCCGGGTTGGATATAGTGCGGCCTCTGTCCGTCAGTGTATAGGCTGCGTGTCATTGTGCCTGTCGGAAGGGGAGCTCTACATTCACAGGCCATAGAAACCTAGTGGCCCTAACTTGTTAGACGAACCTTTGAAAGGCTTCATAGTGAACCCTGCCGACCTTCCTTGGAAGTGGGTCAAGAGATTAGCTACCTTGGGCGGAAGGGTAAATCATGACTCACAGTGAAAGTGTACAACCTCTGTAGAGTGTAAAACTGTTATAACAGCCGTGCTCACGGTCACGAGTGGCCTTGGACCCTTACAGAATAAATGATGAACACTGATGATAATGATAACACTGATGATATTGATGTTCACTAATGATTATTGTTTCTTGCTATACATTAATCTCGTTTACATGATCATGAGGTTATTTGGGATTTTGGTAAACTTGTTGCTACTCAATTGCTAAAAGATGACTCACTAAAAGCTATTGCAGTAAACCCGTGTCAAACTTTTTGAGCCTCATAAACCCTATGATATATTTGCTGAGTTCGACATGGACTCACTCTTGCTATTTCCCCACATCTCAGGAAGAGTACCAGATTTCTAGATTCTGGAATTGTTAGGCTTGTGATCAACCAGTTAGTTTGATCCTGGAGTGAAGGTTGCACCCGGTGTTCGGAGTTGTCTTTCCGCTGTGTTGCTCTTTAAGGTATATTTTATACTATTGAGTTATATATATTAAGCATTTGTCTTTTGATATTACACTTATCTGTGGCTATATGTGAGATTTGTCGTCTTTATTTCACATATAGTGTATGTCTGGTTTTGTCCTTAAAACCGGGTGTGACATCCTTACACTGAATCTCTGCTTGTTGTTGCATCATCCAATCCATTCCCAATATAAGATCAATCCCAGCTGTTCTCAATACTATAGGGCTAACTGTAAACTCTACCCCCCTTAAGTTGAGACTAATCGGAAGACAGCGATAAGATGCTGGCATGCTTCCACCAGGTGAGTTTACTAAGATAGGGTTCTTCATGGCACACAAATGGATTCTATGTATTCTAACAAATGATTGCGATATAAAAGAATGTGATGCTCCAGAATCAAAAAGAACAGTGGCGGGAGTAGAGTGGACATCAAACGTACCAAGCATAACTTCTGGCTCCTCCACTGCAGTTTCCTGGGACAAGTGATTCACCCTTCCTGAGTTAGGTGCAGGCTTCTGGTGACTACTCTGCCTCTGTGGAGTCTGCTGGTTGGGCTTCTCCGGGCAATTGTAAGACAAGTGACCTTCTTTTCCACATCGGAAACACCTGTTGGGAGTATTGGGAGCACTAGTCTTCGTAGGAGTGTTATTGGAAGGACCCTGACGCTGCGCTTGATTTCCATTCTGCTGCGGTGGACGTTGGTTGCTATTCTGTGGCTGGAATGGGGGACGTTGCGGGAACTGTCCATGGAATGGGGCCTGACCACGATTCCACTGTCCAGAGGGAGGCCTCTGCTGAGTATTCTGCTGAAAGCCAGTACGCGGACGGGTGTTGCTATTGGAGGCTTGTCCCTGTAACCTCTTCCTCTTTGCATCCATTTCCTTGCGCTTGTTATCCACCACGATAGCGCGGTTCACAAGCGTCTGAAAGTTAGGGTAGGTATTGGACATCAACTGCAACTGTAGTCCATCATATAATCCCTTCAAGAAGCGGCGCTGCTTATCATTGTCATTGGCCACCTCATGTGGAGCATATCGTGACAATTGAGCAAACTTGTCACGGTATTCAGCTACAGTCATTGACCCTTGGGTCAGGTTCCTGAATTCCTCCACCTTCAACTCTATCATTCCTTCAGGTATATGGTAAGCCCTGAAGTTCTCCCTAAACTCCTGCCAGGTGACTGCAGGAGCATTGGCAGGATGACCATACTCATATGACTCCCACCAATCCTGAGCTTCTCCCTGAAGTTGCCCAGAGGCAAACAACACCTTCTGTCGGTCATCACATTGGGCAATAGTGAGTTGTTTCTCCACAGCACGAAGCCAATCATCGGCCTCCAAAGGATCAGCAGCATGTGTGAACACTGGGGGACGACCCTTCAAAAACTCACCACGCTTATCACGTGGTTGAGCCCCAGCAACTGGCTGATTTTGCTGATTTTGCACTAGTTGCTGCATCAACTGCGTCTGTACCGCCAACAGTTGCTCGATAGTTGGTGGCGGTGGTGGTGGTGGATTTGGGGGAATGTTTCCACGACCTCTGCCTCTTCCTCTTCCGGCCATCTGCCACCCATAAACATGCAAACTTTAAGAATTCCATGATTTCAACCACTTATAAGATTAAGAATGAGATCTGAAAGTTTTCTGGACGAGTAGCAATGTTGACAGTTCAGTATTTCAATCATATCTCGAGCTACAGAAATCCAAAAGAGGCGTGCCTTATATGGTTGGAAAGCTTATGAAATTATCCACAATTTCTATTCAGACCTCAAGATCAGATTCTGTCGCTAAGTCTATGAAAAATAAGGCGTAACAGAAACTGTTCCAGATTCCAGACTGTGCAGAAACTTTAACTTGTAAAAATTATATCTCTCGAACCAGATCAGATAAAAAGGTGATTCCAGTGGCATTTGAAAGATGCTTGAGTCTAGTTTCTCTCATAAAAATTTCATAAATGTTGCACGAACCGTTTTTAAACTATAGCAGAAACATTGAAGACTGCTCCAGAAAACAGCAAGGACAGAAACGTGATAATATCAAACCCAACTATTATTCCTTGGCTATTAAACTTATTATTCTTAAGAATGGAACTTGTAGACATGCCTACAAGTCCTGACACTCAAACAAAGATCCAACTCACACATAAGCATAATAATAAAGCAACTAGCACACCAAGGTTCAAACCACACGACAGACTCGACTAACTCAACTGACGTTACTAAGAACGTTCTTATTACATAAAGGACTCCTACTTCCTAAGGAAGTGGCTCATGCTCTAATGTCTCATAAATCTTGGGCATGCCTTGGTTTGCTCGGAGCTCATCAATGGTTGCTTGGCACCTCTTGATAGTCTTCCCTTGTGCCTTCACCATCTCTTCTAGCTGCAGCTTCCTATCCATCATATCATAGACAAAGTTCACCATCACCCGAGGTAGTGGCTCTAGCTGCACTGGATCTGTCATAGCCCATCCAAGTTCGGGGTGTGCACGAGGAAAGAAGCGATGAATGTCATGCTTCATAAGGTTAAAGCGAAGATAGCGGAGACCCATACATGCTTCAAAAGCAGCATCTTCAATGCTATCCTCTATAGTAGCTCGATGTCCCACGTGAGAGAACATCCTGTCCAGCTGATATGCCCCCTTGTCTTGCTTATGGGCAAAGATGCTTGCCCTTGCCTTCCAGTACGTGTCCTCCAGTGGATGAGTGTACTCCCAGCAGACGTACTCCACAGCTGGATGCCAATCAGCGAAGTAAGTAGTGAGCATCCCCACCAGGCGAAGATGAGAGACAGCATTCCCTCCATTCCTGTGGTAGATCCTCACAGTCCACCCCATTGGAGCAGGTGGCATATCTTCAGGAGCTTCATGTGATGGAGGTGGTGGTTGTACTCCTCCATTAGCTTCCTCTTCATCATCTTCAATCTCGATGATTTCTGGATCTTCTTCAGGCTCAGGCTCTTCCTGGGGAGGTGCTGGTGCTTGGACTGGTGCTACAGGAGTCTGCTCCTGTTCCTAAGGTTCTGGCTCTTGTGGCTCTTCAGTTGCATGCAGGGCACGAGGTGGGTAGTATCCTCCAGAGCTAATGCAGGCAGTCTTACGGTCACGGGCCATCTACAGAATTTTTAGATGAAGTTAGAATAGAGGCAAAATTTCGTAATAGAATGTGACATAAGAAGCATAAAAATTTATCAAATAACAAGAGCAAGATAGTGAGCATAAAAATAGTGTAAAGATGATACTAAATCGATCATTCCTAGCTAGGCTTGCGTCCTACAGTCAACAAGAGCTCTGATACCAATTTGTCACACCCATTTATCGACCAAATGGAATGCATACCCTTATGTGCGCCCAGAGATCAATCACACATAAGTTCACAAATTATAACAGAAGTATCATCACAAATGTTATTACATCACGATATTTAAACACATAGTCTTAACACAAATGTAGCGGAAGTATAAATAAAAATCTCTCATGGTAGCTCCAGTCACAGGTACATTGACTGGTTGACAGCAAGACTAGTAATCTTCAGGGAAGTAGGCGTAGTAGTCACTATTACCTCCATCTGTTACCCATCCGGGATTTTTATCCAAGTAAGAGAAATAAACAAGCGTAAGTACATCTCGTACTCAACAAGTGTAACATGGGGTTCATGAGGCTCAAAAAGGCATATTCATTGGTTTATCAGCATGTAGCTTTTAGTTAGCATGATTTTAGCATAACAATAGCATCAAAATGTCTCAATATAAACATTAAACATATGATCCATGTGAAATGATTAATGAATAGCAAAAACATAATCATAAACAATTATTCAACTATTCCATAAGGGTCCAAGGCCACTCGTGACCGTGAGCACGGCTGTTATAACAGTTTTACACTCTGCAGAGGTTGTACACTTTCACTGTGAGTTGTGTTACCCAAATGCCCGGGTTAATTACTCCCAAAACACTACCAAGGTGAGCAGGCAGGGTAAACACTATGAAGTCTTTCGAAGGTTCGTCTAACAAGTTAGGGCCATTAGATTCACTCGGCAAACAGATGTAGAGCCCCCTTCCAAATGGCACAATAACTCGCAGCCTATACACATAAGGACAGAGGCCGCACTATACCCGATTCGTCAAGCCGTTCTTACGCCAAAAAGGTTACCTCTAACAAGCTAGAAAAGGTCCTTCTATATGACTAAAGCCAGAGCCATATAGCCCCCACAGTTGTACTATAAATCCCGGATTGTCGCTTATAGATGAGTCCTTATGGAGAGCAATTAGAGCATCAAAAGTAACCCCCATGCTCTAATCCCCTTTAAACAATAATCAAAATCATCTTTTAATGTTTGTTGCATATTCCTCTAATCAATTTACATGATCATAGTCCATGTTTAAGCACTAGCCACACTACTCAATGCAATATAATAGGTACCAAGGTAAAGGATCAATCGCTAAGTCATCCTTAACAAGGAATAAATGCATAATGATATTAATTGCATAAGGTGAATAGGACAACAAGGATTATCCCATGCTATACTTGCCTTGCTCAAACTGGTCCTGAAGATCTTGCTCGTAGTAAGGCTCTTGATCTCCAACGAATTTCTCACCGTCTAAACTCGATCAACCAATATCAACAACACACATCCAGAGGCAATCATGCATAGACAATCAAGACTATAATTAGAACAATACACCAACAGTAAGAAAATAAGATAAAAAGTCTTTAAAATGAATCTACAACTCGCTAGGATCACACAGACGCGAAGATCACGAAAATCGGAGCTAAAACGACAAAGTTATGAATTTCCAAAGATTTCCTATAGAAAAATAAATACTTTAATTAAAAACTCGAAAATAAATTAATCCAAACCTACTGTACAGTTGTATAATTACATAGAACTCGCAAATATGAATCTAACGCAATTTGAACGGGTCAAATCGGAATTAAAACGAAGATTCTACAACTAAAACAAGTTAAATGGCAAAACTGTAAATATCAGAAAGCGTATTTTTCAATTACCGAAACGAATTACGTTTTCAATTAATCGAAACGTATTTTCGGAAGTTACGCGATCAAAATACGCTTTACGGAAAAGAAAACGTAAACTGAGAATGCGCTTTTAGACTGCGGGTTAATAACTTAAAAACTTCAGGGGCTCTTTAGCAAATTTGGCGGCCGAACCGGTATCTTTAAATAACGGCCGTCCGATTTAAAATGAACGGTCCAGATCGGATCGGGGGAGAGAGCCAGCGACGCTCCGGCCGGAATCGGCCGACGGTGAGCTTCCCGCGGCGGTGCCATGGCCGGAGATGGCTTCCTCGCGCTACAGAGCACGAGCTTACGAACGGAAAACACAGGGAGAGAGAGAATGGCATGGCGAGCTCACCCCGTGCGAAGATGGGACCGGAGGATGACCGGAAGGCGGCGGCTAGCTCGCGGTGGCGGACGGTGGAGGCGGAGCTTCGGGCGTAGCCACCACGGAACGATAGAGACTGCGATTTGTAGTCCAATGTGAAACGGAGGGAGGCGGCACCCCGTTTTTATAGCCCGAAGGCGGTTCTAAGAAAGGAAGGAGGGAGATTTGGCGGCGGATTCGGTCGGTGGAGTTTTTGGAAAGCTTCGTGCCGGCAGCTTGGGGAAAGGGACGCGACTGACGCGTGGGCCCGCGACGTCAGCGGCTGAAACGGGAGAAGGAAGGCGCGCGCGCGTTCTGGGCCGGCGGCTGCGGCTGGGCTCGGCCCATGCGGGGGAAGGCGGGCGCGGGAGGAAACAACGGGCCGCATGCTGAGCAGGCCTAGGCGGCGGGCTGCGGCTGAGTTGGGCCAAAATCCGAATAAAGATGAATTTCCTTTTCTTTTTCTTTTCCTAATTTTTCAAAGCCATTTTTCAAAAGATTTTTAAATCAAATTTGAATTTGATTTAAACCACTCAATACAAAACTTCAAATGCAGCAGCATGAATGCTCAATCATGTTTCTACACTTATATTTGATTTTAAATTTATAAAAATTATTATTATTCTAAATTTGCATGCTCACAAATATATACATAAAAATCATATTTTCCTATTTTTCTTCTTTTCAAATTTTTAGGGTGTTACAAATGGTGGACGTCGGTGTAAAAAGCATATTCCAACGTGAAACCAAATGGAGAAGATTCTAGAAGACTCAAGAAATTAGACCCTCCAAGGTGAGACCCACCTGGCATAGAGCCAGGTCGACCGACCTAGGAGCCAGGTCGGCCGACCTAGGGTGGCCCCACCTATCAGCTGGCTTGTGTCGTTAATCCTCCACCGCATTGAAGATTGCATCTCAACCGTTGTTCAAGTCGGTTTGATCCAAGGGCTCACGTTCATCCCACCGGCCTACATAAACAGAGCCCTACCACCTATTCAGATCATCCTCATCTGAGTTGAAACCCTAATTTCTCCTCTACATCCAGAATTCCTAGATAGGATCAAGAGAGAAGCTCCAAGAGAAGATTAGTTTTGAAGTCCACTAAAGATTAGGACTAGTCTTATTTAGAAATAGAGAGATAGAGTGTTGGGGAAGAGTTTGAGGGGAAGCTCCGGCCTATTGGTGTCTCCTCTTTGGCTTGTACCTGGGGATCAAGTTCCATTAACATTGGGGCTTGCTTCTAAGAGTCTTTTGAAATTCAACTTCTAATTCAAGTAAGTCTTTGTTATTATTATTCATCTGGTTTATGACTCTATTTTGAGTGCTCTAGTCTTGGTCGCTACTAGATTAGAGTAGTATTCATGGTGTAAGCGTGGTGCTTAGACTTCGATTACTCATAGATGCACCATACATTCCGGAGCCGTGGTAGTTCACGAGGGTGACTCTTATAGCCTCGTTGATTCTTATATATATATTCCACATCCTGTTTGTAGGACCTAAGTAGGACCTGGTTGCTAGGTTAAAGTCATCTTATATGGTGCTTTCTCCTATGCAATGTCCCTAGCCTGAATAGTAATCACATAGCTTATAAGGGTTAGAACTAGACGACCATAGTGACCTCCTTTATAATCCCTATAGTATCTGTCCTTGCTGCTTTCTCAGGGGTTAAGTTTAGCCTTAGTTAGTAGCACATGTTTCTCTTATCGTAAAATATAAATAACGATACACTGGAATACTCTCGGGTGAAGTGCTACATCGGTATACTATCTGTGCGCTTGTGGATACCTATATTTCTTGTGTGCATTTATTTTATACCAACAGTAGATTGTGGACATGACACTCTCGTTGAGTCCTTTATAGTCCACTCCCCGTATGTAGAACAAGTAGAACCTTGGTTATGAAGAAAGGAAAAGCTCTGTTCTTGAACTTCCCTAAGTAATGTTCCTTATGCATAGATCCAAAGTTAGTTATACTATAGATGAGAGTATATATGCTTGAGTGTACAAAAGACTTAGTAATTAGGAATGACATAGGAATCTTTTGCTCTTACAGAATCTCAAGCTTAGTCATACTACATTTGTGAGTCTATGTTTCTATCTCTGGAATACCTTTGTTACCTTTTATTTATCATTTATTTATCACTTGACTTACCCCTACTAAAGCATAAGAGTGGTTTGGATCATAAGTATATATATTAGTCAATGTCTCAATGTCAACTCAACCCGACAGCTCTTTCCTGTGGATTAAATATAAATAACGATACTTGGTATACTCCCGGGTAAAATGCTACAATGGTAATTTATTTGTGCGCTTGCGGATACTTAACTTTAATATTATTTTTTAGAGTTTATAAGTGGCATTCATAATTTACCAACAAAACATTTCTGGTATCATGCTAGGGATGACAACTTAGTAAGAGTGATGCTAAGAAATGCCAACAAGCATTTGTAGCGCCATTGCTGGGGAAGAGCAACATGGCAAAAGAGAATTGACAAATAAGTACTTATTGATAAAACCATAACCTTTGCTTTAGTAGGCTTACCCTTGTCTGTTTTTCTTCATATCTTATATAGGGTAAGTGCAGGATTGGTTGTGATCCAACAACTCTCATCAATTAGAATCAACTGAATCAAGAGAAAGCTCAACACCAGTTTCTAAAGCTATGGCTGACAAGACTCTGCGTGAGTTCTCTGCTCCAAGCACTAAGAACATTTGCACTAGTCCAAAACTCAAAACCAACAATCTTGAATTTGAGCTCAAGCCAAGCCTCATCAACATGGTGCAAGCTACCCTGTTCAATGGAAAGGCCCATGAAGATGCTTGTGCTTATCTTTAGAATTTTCTAGAGATTAGTAGCACAGTCGTCATCAAGGACGTCGCTCAAGACATCATACTACTTCGTTTATTCCCATTCTTACTTGTGGAAAGAGTGAAGCAGTGGTTCTACACCAAAAAAGATAACATCAACACATGAGCAAAATGTTCAAAGACCTTCCTAGAAAAGTTTTTCCCATTAGGCAAGACCAATGCCTTAAGAGGAAAGATTTCAAATTTCTAATAGCAGAAAGGAGAGACCATTCTAGAGGCATGGGAGCATTTTCAAGGATATGTTTAGACTGTCCCTATCATGGAATGGAAGAATGGTTGCTCATGCAAAGTTTCTACCATGGATTAACTCAGAAATCTCATGAACAACTTGATGCTACTACTGGAGGATCATTTATATCACCCACCCTTGGGAAAGCTGAAGTTCTTACAGAAAGGATAGTCTCTAATCAAGGGTGGTCATCATGCAACATTCAATCATGCAATAAGAGTGAAGAAGTACTAGAAGAGGTGTGTGCATTGTCAATTAAGATGGACGTACTGTTGAATTGGCTCGAACAGTGAGACAATTACAAGAGAGATCGTCAAACCATTCAAGATGCATTCAATGCTCAAAATTGATGTGGAGAATATTTAGGGGTTGAATTCCCTGAATCTCAAGAAGATATAAACATTGTCATCAATAATTCTGCTCCATAGCAATAGAGGCAAGGATGGAATCAACAACCACAGTCGACTTACCAAGGTAAGTACCAAGGTAATTACTATAATCCTTCTAATCCTAAACAACCACCCTTGATTTATTTAATCTTAGAACAAGCTAGGATTAATGATAATATTTCAAAAATACTTGCTTTTAATGATAAGGTCCTAGAAAGTATAAATGCTAAAATGGATTGTTTTTCTTCTGCTGTAAAAGACCAACTGAGCTTTAATAAAAAGATAGAATTACAATTAGCCCAATTGGCTTCTGCTCTACCTTTTGCCACTAACCTTGAGAAGGTCAATGCCACAACCACAAGAGGTGTCAAGTCTACCTGTGATCCACCATATCTGATAAGGACAGGTAAGACACCAGTGGTAGTGCAAGAAGAGAAAAAGGACGATGAAGTCAAAGAAGTTACACCACAAGAGCAAGAGTTATTACAAGATTTCCATGACACCACTCTCCTACCGTTTCCATGTAGAAATCGAAGGGCCAAAATGGATAAGCAGTTTGGTAAGTTTGTGGAGGTAATTCAAAAGTTATATATCAACATTCGTTGCTATATGCCATTCAGGTACCTACCTATGCGAAATATCTTTGAGACATCCTCAACAACAAAAGACCACTACCCTCCACTGAGATGATCAAGTTAATAGAGGAGTGTAGTACGACCATCCTAAACATGTCACCTGTCGAGAAGAAGGATCTAGGATGCCCCATTATTGATTGCTTGATCGGAAGTAAGAACTTTAAGAATACTTTATGCGATCTTGGAGCAAGTGTCAGTGTCATGCCCAAGAAGGTCTTCGATAAGCTCGGCTACTTTAACTCACACCGACATCGATGTGTCAACAACTAGCCGATCAATAGGTCCACTACCATGCAGGAATCGCTGAAAATATTCTGGTAAAAATCTAAAACTTTTTCATTCCTATAGATTTTGTAGTACTTTACACGCAGGAGGACATGAAGACACCTCTCATTCTTGGGAGACCCTTCTTGAGTACCACAAATGTTCACATTGATGTTGGAGCCAGAGAAATTAAACTCAACATTAATAGAAAAGAAGAGTGTTTCGCTTTCAAGCCAAGACGGAACAATGCCCCAATTTAGAGTATCGTGAGAAGAACATATTGAGGTCTCTATCTCCAGGACCAAAAGATACACCCGAAGATTTAACCCGAACAGAGAAGTCCGGTTTGGTGGACTTAAAAATCCCGAACCCCCGCCGGGAGGTAACTCGGTAGTTATCCATATTTACTTTCTGCATTGGCATATTTACTTTCCAACACTTGCATTAAAAAAAATAAAATGAAAACTCTTATCATGGCATCGTAACAATCTAAGCCCCATGTAAATTATTTTTTTATGGAGCGTAAAAACCCCATAAGAAAAATTTACTATGGAGGCAAAAAAATATAAAAATACCATCATTCATTTTTTTCACTTTTCGTAGTTTCATAAAAGTAATTTTTGTATTGCATATTTATACTTTTATATAGTAGGAATATAGTCATCGGGACCTGCAAACATGTGGGGCCCACCACCATCACCTTCACCAACATATCTTCCACTTTCACTCTCCACCGACCAAATCCACCAAAGAAGCACTGAAGGACATCAGAGATCACTAAACCACAAAGCAAGGAACACTCAGGAAGATGGTGAGGCCATTTGGCCTAAGTGTGGGGCTGGCCAGCCCCACCTGTAGGCCGGCCGGTCTCCCCTCTCCCCTCTATAAATACTGCTTCTCCTAGCTACTCAACTCACTCACACACTACATTTCATCACTGTGAGCACAAAAAACCAGTTCCAAATTCCGAAGTTAGGATCCACTCCATTTGAGTGAAGTTTGAGTGAGTTGAAGTTTGAGAGAGTGTGAGTGTGCTACTAGAGTTAAGATCTTGAGAAAAAGAGAAGAAAATGCTGCTGTAATTTGAGAGGAGAAATTTAATACTAGTGGGGAGGTGCTGTCCAAATTAAGAGAGATAATTAAAAATAATTAGGGAGAGGTTGTGCCAACATAAAAATTTGCATCCTAGATGACTAACTCCCAGACTACTAACTTCCTGGACAGCTAACCACTAATACTTTGTTTCTCTAACCTATCTCCACGAGTTGTTTCTTGTCTTATGTGTATTCTCTATAGGAAGGATGAGCAAGTTCGTTAGCAAGGTCAAGAGTGCAGTGTCATTCCACTCGACACGGAGTCGATCTTCATCCCGTGTCAACTCTAACATGGAGGTTGACCCTCCATCCCCTGCCATCGGATCGTCCTTATGCTCAGCTCCAGAAGAAACCTTCACCCTCCTAAGGGACAAGCAGATCAAGCTTCAAGATGACCGTGAGAAGAAGATTTACCAAGAGTTGAAGGACCAAGAATTCACTCACACTCTAGCCTTCAACCCAGCACTCCTTCAAGCAATAGGTATGGACTCTGAATTTGAGCTTGTTTTAATAATGTTGGATGGAAAATGCTTGGGAATTAAATGAACAAGGGTGTAGGCTCTTAACCATTGAATTTCTATGCACCTTACAACCTAGAGACAATGAAATTTCCTTTAGTCTTTTCAATAAAGAATTTTCCCATCATGGAAGAACTTCAGTAGGTTCCTAGGTTCCCAGAACAATGTGTTGTTGACATAGATACTACGCTAAGTGATTTTGATAGAACTAGATTTTGGCAAGACATTTCTACGGATGTAATTTGTCACCGCCCTCGTACAGATGAACTGCATCACCCCACTTTGCGGTTCTTGCATAAGTGCATGGGTTTCACTCTTTTCCTTAGGGAAGACTTTTGAGTAGTTAGGATAGAGAAACTAAAATTGCTTTACGCCATGATCAAAAAGAAAAAATTCTCCTATTAAGTTAATGATGCATTATTGGTTAACAATTCATGGGCTTAAGGGGGATGTTTGGTGAACTTCATGGGTAACGCGTTTGGCTAGAAATTATGTATATTTTAACAAAGCTCACATGCTTAAAAGGGGTAAAATGGAAAAACTATGATGATGTATAAAGACTACACGAATGAATTTGAAATGCCAGACCGAAATCTTGGTTTGCATGTGGTGGAGTCTTTTGTTTTTGATTTGTAGAAGAAGGGAGCAGAACCACGTAGGAGTGCCTCTGCTAGATTCACATGCAACCCGAACCCAAGGTATCGTGGTGAGGATACCGCTCTAGCAGGTCCGGTCTTCACCAGCTACGCCGAATTCGATCAAGCAGGACCATCTCGAGTACATCACCCAGGGCATGATGGCTAGGAGCAAACCTCTTCCCATCACTCAGAGGCATCATGGTAGCAAGGATCCAGCACACGGTGGGAGCATGGGAATTTCAACTACTACCAGCAATAGGACTATGAGGAGGTCTCTAGCGACATCCTAGGAGGATGCATGTCCTTCTTTAAACAGGGTTTCCATGACCACACACTTGGTTTCCATGCTTGACACATGGGCTACGGCTAGCATGCGGAGGGCTATCATGGCCCATACGTGGGCCACCAGCCTCATCAACTACCTCCCATGAACTAGGAGCCACTGGTGGACCTCGCTCGGTTCGACACCAGGCTCACTACAATTGAAGAGAGCCAGCAAGAAATCCGCAACACTCTCCATCAACATGCCCAATGGTAGGAGCACACGATGCAGACCCTCACCGACATTCGACAGCATCAGTAGCAAGAACAAAATAATTGGGATTGGTTGTTCGGTGGCCTCAACATTGGCCCACCGCCGCCTCAGTAAGTACCACTTCAACACCTAGCTTGGGGGAGGACCCCATATACCTAAGGTAAGTTTTTCTTCCTAGTATTTTATTTTCTATTTGTTTCCTATCTAGTTATTTAAGAAAAAATGCATAACTTAGAAAACAAAATAAAAATTTGCTACTATCTTCTACCTTTATTCGAGTTTCTAGTATGTCTAGCTAAAAAACCCCCCAAAAAGAGTGTGTAATATAGTTTGCCTTTAGTTTGCTTAAGTTTGCTTAAGGAGTGCTTTAGTTTGTCATCTTGTTTTTAAGAGTAGAGTAAATAACTAGAACTTGAAGATAATCTCTCATAATAGAAATGATAAATAGTTGCTCTGTTATAATTGCATTCAAGTACCTAGTATTCAGCTTTGAGTTCTCCCAAGTTTTGGATAAAACTAATTTGACATGAGAATTTGTTCTAAACTTGAAACTCGTGGGTAGCATATGCTTGATCTAATTCTAGGTGATTGACGGATATGATATGAGAATGTTTGAGCTGCTATTTATCTTATTCAAAGTGATACTTGAATTCTAGAGATTTCTTTCGAAAAACTTGAAAATCCACATGATGAGATTCCATATGATAAAGCTTAAATTCTCACCAGAGCCTTACATGTTTGTCTAGGAAAAACATCCACTTATATGTTACTTGCTTTGCATTGAGTTTGGTCAAGCTTTGTTGATGCCTTATGAGAGGTTTGTCAAACTCTTAAAATCAAGATCACGTACACACCACCACATATGCACTACTCTTACACTGGGAGTAGGCGCAAAAACATGCCTTTCATTTAGATCCACTCAAAAATGTTTTACTCCTACATTGGTAGAAAACACCAAAAATATTCCATACAGGTTACCACCAAATAAATGCTCCAAATTCTTGTGCTATCTCTCAAATATTTACTATGCAGAAAAGAAGCATGGGCTATGCAAAAGTTATTCATGAAAAAGAATTGAAAAAATATACAAGTGTTCAAATGATTAAAACAATGGGTACTTCAATGCCCACCTAAAAAAAGAAAGAAGAAGAAAAAAGAAAAAAAAAATGAATAAGATAGCTCATGTTTTCTTGCAAATGTTTCCAAGTTTTAAATGAGAGATATGTTTTCAAGGAGCAAAGTAGAATTAGGATAGCCACCATATATTTCCATCACCCCACACACATGCACATCTTGATTTGATTGTATGACTCAACTCTCTTTGGATCTGAGGTTTGACTTTACAATATATGTATTGTAAGTATGCTCTTTCATGCATTTATCAATTCCCATGAGTTCCACATAAGCCTTAGTGCAGGAAGAAGACATAACATCATTTATTGCCTTGGTGAGGATCCATAAATACCACATATATGAGAGACCTGAGAGTGTCATATAATGAATCTCTGAGTTTTATTTTGAAAACTTATAAAAACTCTGGAACTATGGTTGAACAAAGAGCTTGAGACATGGTGCTTGACTTGATCGTTCTGTCTTTCAATTGCTCAAGATCCAAGTGAAAGCTAAAAAGCCCCATGGTTGAAGGTAATATGAGTAATTTTAAAAGGCAGATCGGTAAATTTTAATCCAGAGGAGAATTTTTTGTTGGATGCATGTGTACTTTTGAGGAGTGAAAACATCATAGCAACTCCTAATCCATCATTAAGATTAGCATGGCTCAGGGACTAGCAAAGGTTTAGCTTGGGGGAGCTTGTTGGCGGTAGTTATCATTCATCACAAACCATCAATTTAATTTAAAGAAATACTTGAAATGAACCACCAATAGAAACTTAGGGGTTTAAATGACAATTTCCATGAGTTTCAGTGAATCTATATTTTTAGCAAGGTTATTCTAGAAAACTGGCAAAGAGGATTAAAATGTTAAAAAGAATCAAACTTAACTGCTATGAAAACTACTCTAGAAGGTTCCAAAGGACACTAGAAGACACCACACCGTAGCGAACCCAAGGGGCTGCTAGGTGGGGCCGACCGGCCCCACCTCCATGCTACCCTGTCTGACATGGTGGCCCTTTCCTGTCAACTTCTAGAAGCTTCTTCCACCACCTCCTAGGACTGCATCTACGCTGTCCTTCAAGTCAGTTTGATCCAAGGGCTCACGTTGCACCCCTAGGGCTATATAACCAGGCCCTGCCCCCCCCCCCCCCCGGAGCAAACCTCTACATCTGTCGTAGGTCAAGAGAAGACCAAAAAATAGGGTTTCTAGAGATTAGAAAGAGAGAGAGCTCTAGTTCTTCAAGTTCTTAGGATAGGCTTTTTGTAACACCCCAGGTGTTTGGCTTCCACATTTGCACTTGCATTTCATAAGCATGAGCATCATTCATATCATTTATGCATTGTTTGGCTTGAAACATGAGTATGCAACATACTCAAATGTGTTTGTTTCATAATTGATTGCTTATGAAATGTGGTTGGTGTGACATGTAGATGCAACATGAGTTTCTCATACATTGAAACACGGCAATATTGTTAGTATAGCATGACAAGCTTAATTGCTGCAATGAAGGCTTGAAACATAGGAAACATGGTATTGAAACAAATGAGTTATTTTGCTTGTTTTGCTTATTTCAACATATGTGACACTCAGAAATTTTTGTAAACAATGTGCAGAGTGGTTAACTAGGTCCTAAAATACCTCAACTACACGTAGGATAATTAGTGGAACAATGTTCATGTTAACCAAAATGACCAAATTGCCCTTCTAAGTGATGTTGACTGTGTGTTGACCTCTAGAGTACTTTTGTTTGACTATTTAAAAAGTCCAACCTAGAGTTAATGCATGGAAGTGCAACCTTAAGCAAAGTTGTAGAGAATTTCTTAAGGAACAAATGTTGTAAAGGTGCCAACTCATGAAAATGTCCACAACATTCTCAAAAATGCCCCACAAGCCGAAATTTCACTGTTGTTCCCAACCCTAAAAATTTCTAAGTCATGAAATCGAGTTTCAGTTTCATCTACCCCACTTTGCTAACCTATAGTTTGTAATCCATGCCGATCTAGCTTAAGCTCACATTGACAAAGTTGTAGACCTCACATAGCTCTATCATGTAGAGCAATTAGATGGCCAAATCACCACACCGATTGGGAGTAGTGATCAAACAAACTATCACTGTCAGTCACCTGATGGAAGACTGATTTCAAAATTTAGGCTCTTCAGAGCCAACCGGCCGCAGAGCTCGCGCGATGCATGGAAGCCACGTGCCGGCTGCTACTGGTCTAGATGCACACCTGTCGGTCCTCAGGTGTCCGACGTGCCCACCTAGGTGTAATCCGCCGTTGTTTTGCTTCACCACGCGTGGAGAACCTGAGCCAGAGCAGTGCTGCCATCGCCATTGCTCTGTTGAGCTCACGTGCGCACGTCACAGCACTGTAGCCCACTACACCACACCCACAGCTCTGCCACCACCTCATGAACCTCGTCGACCACTTCTCTGTGTTCGTCGAGCCCTAGGTGAGCTACATTGGCCACGTCGCCACCATTTTCGATCTGCTCGGAGCACCGCCACGTTCACGCCACTATGGCCAGCTCATCTATGCCTCTCTCCTACTTCCCTAGCTCCCGTACCCACTTCCTCATCATGCATAGATGCTCGAGGTAGGATGTTACTGCCGGTAATGGCCTGTAGGGACCGGAACATTGCATGGGTTTGTCGTGCTCCAGCCGCATCTGCCATGGCACCGGTGGCAACCCTTCAGGGCTAGCCTTGTCTCATCGGTCTCTGCCCTCCCTACTATGCGCATGTGAATTGCCTTGAGCCATAGTACATCCCTAGAAGATGTAGCCCCGTATCTCCCCGTCGTTTAGCCAGAACAGTGTCATTGTCATCGTGCTCTGGGCGCCGCCGTGTGGCCATGCCTGTGGCTAGGCTGCGCCAGTGCGTCCTCAGAACACTAGCTAGCCCTAGGATCTCCACCATCATTCACTGATGCTGTAGCAACCCTCTCCATGCACCACCGAGGCCAGAGATGGCGCACTTCTCTGCCATTGCCGTCGTCCGCCTCTGCTAGCGACGAGCCTGCTCCACCCAACCCTAGCCGTCTAGCTGATCTCAATCGAACCAGGGGATGATGGGGATCACGTGGGTGTAGACATTTGACCTGGTGCCCTTGCCACCGACGAGTTAGGGCTCACCGGATATCGACAGCTTACCTCTCCCTGTTCCTCCCTCTCTGACATTTGGGCCCCTCATGTCAGTGTCTCCTACTTTAGATTCAAATGACTTTAAATCACAGAATGGAAGTTGTTTTGTAAAAGTGATATCTAGAGATTGGCTTATCCAAATTGGATGATTCCAATTTTGTTAGGATCAATATAAAGAGTAGTATCTAGGAAAAATATAAATTGCATATGTGTTATTTAAATTCTGGAAGAATTAACTAGAAACTCAAAATGTGTTTTAAAATGGATTCAAAATTGTTAATTTTATAACTAGAGTTCTAGTGCTCCAAAAATTATGAAATTTGGTTAGTGTGCTACTCTAGATATATGTTAGCTCTGGTAAAAATTTGAAGGTCAGTGCTTAAGTAGTTTTCAAGTTATGCATTTATCATTTTATAATTGGTGATATTTGAATGAATTTTCATAATTTTTCTATATGCCCAATAATCATGAAATTTTGTGGAGAGTGTGTGGCAATTTTAGGTTTGCTAGGAAAAATATTGCTTCTGTTGATTGACACTTTTCAATAGGGCTTCTCAATTATGCTAAAATCAGTCCTACTGGCTTGTGAATTTTGTTTAAGGAGTTTCTATTGGTAACTTTGGCTCATATTTTTACAGTAGTCTCTTGGTAGCATATAGTATCTACTTTAATTTTTGTAGAATATACTATAGTTTGCATTGTGGTTTAATTTCTCACTTATTTAACTAGTTAAATTAAGAAATGTATTAAAGTAAATGAATTGGGGTTGCACACCTTACTTTCTGGTGGTTTTGTGTTATTTGTGAACTAGTGGTGCCATTGGTTGGTCAAAATGTTGGTTTGGCACATAAGTATTTAATTTATTTTAGCAATTATAGGCCTTCTGGACAGCTGGTAGCATTTCTAGGATTAGGTTTTGATAAAAGTGTTTTCTGAGAATCCCGTGAATACCAAAGTTGTAGTAAACTTCTTAAACTATCTTGTGTCAAAATTTGGTGTCATTTAGCCAAGTAGTTTAGGAGATATGGCTGCTGAAAGTTGAAGTCCAGTTTTGGCTGCTCTCTGTCTTGAAATGACAGATTTTTGTATTTCTGTGAATTCAACCAGGTAAACCTTGGAATTAGGTCTTGAGGTGTAAAAATGATTTGTAGAGACTTTCATGAGCTTTCCAGATTGTCTTGTTTCATGTAATTTGGATTTGTAGATCTCCAGTTGTGGTTAAAAGACTGAGCTGCTATCCAGATTCTAGTTTTGCTGAAATGTGTATGTGTTCGTGAGAGCTTAAGTAATATTGCTCTTGTTGGTTATTTAGGTTCTAGGCCCTTAACTAAGAAAGAGCAATTATACATTAGATTGTATAGACTTGGTAAGTACTTCTCTACGGAAGAAGAGATATGCACGTATTGTTAAAGTGATTTGAATAGAGCGTCAAGTTGTACTGCAGTCCGCATACGCATTCACCGAGCATGCGCATTCATTCTTATGCATCCATGAAATTTATCTTGTGCATCCATGCAATAGGTGTGCCAGAGAGGGTGACGCTGCTGGAGTTCGAGGGAGCGAACTCGGAGGAGCAGGAGCAACCAGAGGAGCCCAAGGTGCCAGCAAGCGGAGAAGGCCCGTCCGAAGAGGAGTTGTCCGTGTGCCCTGATTACCGTCCCTCATCTTTTCTGAAAGGCAAGCCCCGATGCATGCTAACCCAGCATTTGTATACATATCATTTGAGTACTTCTACTTATTTATTGCATTAAGTCGTAGGAGTTGAGTGAAAACACTTACTGCATTATATCTATCCTTGTCCATATATCGAACTTGAATCCCATTTAAAGTTTAGGCACGTGTTATTGCTTAGTCCTACTTAGTGCAGCAGAAGTCGGATGATTTCCTGTCATCCGCAAGCTTTAGGATGAAGTGGGTCACGATTGGCTATATTTGCTATCACAAAAAGAACCATGCTTTAAAATGAAATAAGACCGGGCGGGAGTTCGATAGTACAGTCGCAAGACACTTCACGTCTTGGGTGCAAAGCTATGCCCGTCTGAGTCGTTTAAGGACCGATTCGTTGTACGTCCTTGAATTATGTTGAACACAGTCTAACACTTCGTTAGATGGATAAGTCACCGCGAAGCTGAGTAATACAGTTCAGACCGGGAATCGGGGGGTCAAGTGCGCATTTTAGAGGAAGTAAGTATGTGCTTGGGAATATTGGTGTAAGACCGAGAAGGGGTTAGAGTCCCTATCATCTGGCAGAATGTTACCCTTGGGGATGTGGCATCAGTCGAACCTACGATTCCTGAATTGTACCAAAGGTGACCCGAGCAGCCTTCGCAAGGTGTGTCTCAGTGAGTGTTAGAAATACCCCTCCAGCTGGATAGGAATGCAATTCAAATTGCCATCGTTCCTGGTTAGTGAGCACTTGACTTGAGCAACGGCAACGTAGATTCAATTAATTGAACATATGGTTACTTGGATAATGATTTAAATGTTGCCTCAATTTATACCTGCTATTGTTAATAATGTTGCTTAATAATTAAGTGATTGTTTAGCACAGGTGCTAAGATAGATGACAGGTTAATGCTAAAAATCACTGCTAGCACAGGTTAAAATGGTTACTACTACTTATGCTTTTCTGCAAATGAAATGTCATCCAGCTCCACTTAAAGAAAGCCTTGCATGATCTTTGGTGTCTTTTATTTCCATTTTGACGGGTAAGTCTAGCTGAGTACATTCTCGTACTCAGGGTTTATTCCCTCCTGTTGCAGATGACATGCTTTACCAGGGCTTCTGCAAGCATTGCCTCCACCCGCGCGGGTGACGAGGACTAGATTACTTGGGCGTGATCGTCTAGTAGTCTACTTTCCTTAATGTTTTTGTGGGAATGTGATCTGTAAGACTGGCAGTCGTATTTAAACTAAGTGTGTGTATAACTTATGCTTCCGCTACTTTCAGAATCTAGTTTGTAATAATTATGACTCTGATGGGTTGTAACCTTCTTCTGAACTACTTATGAAATGTAATGTGTGATGTGTTATGTTGAATTATGTGTGATCTTGGTTGTAATCGAGTTGGATTGAAATCCCTCATGATTTCGATTGAGTACCGGAATTATATGGGCTCAAGTTCGAAAATTTGGGTGTTTTGGTGCTTGTTTTTGTACTTGTACTCTTATAATTTAGATGGTTCTGTTACACTTTCTAGCAAGGTTCAAGTAGAGTTTGGGCTACTGCTCAAGATTTCAGATCTACCGTCTGGAGACTGGTATTAGCCATTGTATCTCTTTATTTTTATGACTTTATGCTACTTCAATATTATGTTGCTATTTATTATGTTCCTGGTTTGCTCTAGTTTATTGCTTGATATAGTTATTATTAATGATGAATATATGCATATGTTCGTAAAGCACTTAATTCAGTACTCAAGTGAGCTAAGTGATCAACATTAAGTAAGCATGGTGCTTAGATATTATTTGCCTACGGATGCACTCTATATGCTGAGTCATGTGGTAGATCGCGGATGTGACACTCCCATTAAGTCCTTTGTAGTCCACTCCCTGTATGTAGAACAAGTAGAACCTCGGTTACGAAGGAAGGAAAAGCTCTATTCTCGAACTTCCCTAGGTAATGTTCCTTATGCATAGAACCAAAGTTAGTTATACTATAGATGAGAGTATATATGATTGAGTGTACAAAAGACTTAGTAATTAGGAATGACATAGGAATATTTTGCTCTTACAGAATCTTGAGCTTAGTCATACTACATTTGTGAGTCTATGTTTCTATCTCTGAAATACCTTTGTTACCTTTTATTTATCATTTATTTATCACTTGACTTACCCCCTGCTAAAGCATAAGAGTGGTTTGGATCATAAGTATACATATTAGTCAATGTCTCAATGTTAACTCAACCACATAGCTCTTCCTTATGGATTAAATATAAATAACGATACTCGGTATACTCCCAGGAGAAATGCTACAATGGTAATTTATCTGTGTACTTGTGGATACTTAACTTTAATATTATTTTCTTAGAGTTTATAAGTGGCATTCATAATTTACCAACAAAGAATTTCTGACATCATGCTAGGAATGACAACTTAGTAAGAGTGATGCTAAGAAATGACAACAAGCACCCAAATTGATCCACCGGAGGAGTATGCCTGCAAAACAAGTTTAGTTCCTTGATTTAGGTCCCCAACTAGACTTGGGGCCTTTCATGTTAGTTACAAGTATCTTAGGAACCCAAATAGAAGTGTTAAGAAAAGCATTAGTCTTCTTGCCAACATATTTGTCAATCACTTCTCCACTGCTGTTCTTTTTCAATACAAAGCATGATGTCAAGCTTTGTCGATGTGTATGGGCCTTCGGTTGATATGCATACTTGTTCATAGTGCCCCATATTGATTCCTTTGGCTTCTATGAAACCTGCTTTTGCTAGAACACCTTTTCATGGGCTTAGTCTGATCAGGAACAGAATTGGTAGCCTTCCCATTTTTGCGGGCCATGGCACTGCTGCCCTTCACTTTGAAACTTCCGCTGTCGCTCTAGGATGCTGCACTACCGCATGCTGTGCAGGCTATTCTGCACCAATTTTGCCCTTCCTCTCAAACAGCACACACTCATAGCCATTCACTATCCTTCTTTCATTTGTCTTGGCTCCTTTTGTGTGGCCTAGCCCATGCTTGATTGAGGGATGTCTTCCCTTCTTATATTGTGGCCCTTTTGGTTCATCCATCTTCTTGGCATTGGTTTGGGCCTTCCCATCCATGCACCCTTTGCCAATAATCTCATTGAGCCTAGCAATCTCCTTTCTCATAGCCTCCATGTTTGCAAGGTTAGTGGAATAAACATTCAAATAAAGATAATAGCATTTTCCACAACCTTGGCTAGTGGAGGGAGTAGAGGTCTCCTTTGCCTTAGAGGGATGTTAGTTGCTTTCTTTGTGATAGCATGATCCTCTTGCTCTTTGGCCAAGGCCTTGCGCAAGGATTCCACCTCACTTCTCTCTAATGCAAGAGCTTCCTTGCTAGCAATATAGAGATCCTCTTGTTTGATAAGAGTTTCTTCTCTAGATTCTAGTTTGGCTTGAACACTCTCTTAATCCTCCATTAACTTAGTGATGAATAATTTAGTCTTTCCAGCTAAATTTTTAGTTATGTAGTTAATTTATTCATCACTAGATCCATCATCACTAGAGTTACCACTAATATCACTACTAGAGATATCACTAGGAGGTGGAGAAGGTTTGGCTTTTAATTTTACCTTCTCACCCTTTGCCATGAGACAAATGTGAGGGGAGTAGTAGTCATCAGATATGTTGTTGAAGAGCCTTGGTGTAGAGGATGGCTTGTAAATAGCCACCGTTGCAATCTTCTCACCCTCTTCACTTGTGCTCTCTCTAGTTGAATCCCATTCATGCCCAATGTGAGCCTCTCCATATACTTCTTGCTCTTTCTATGGTCGGTCTTCTATTCCTTCTTGTCCTTCTTATACTTGTTATCTTTGATCTTGTATGGACATTTGGCAATGAAATGTTCAATGCTACCACAATTGTAGCATGTCCTCTTCTTCTTGTTTGGAAACTTCCTCTTCACTACCTTGTAGCCTTGCTTCTTAAGTCCCTTTTGGAATCTCTTCATAAAGAGAGCAACATCATCAACCTTCTTATATTGTTCATCATCATTTTCATCTTCAATTGATGATGATGTTGTCTCTACTTGCTCTTGAACTTGCTTGATACTTTTGGCTTGCTAGTTGAAGCTTGCTTGTTGATCTTGGACTTGCTAGTAGAGCCTTGCTTGCTTGATTTGTTAGCCTTGAGAGCTATATCCTTGATCTTCATGCCATCTAACTTTGCTTGCAACTGAAAGTCCTATGTTTGGTGTTAGTAATTAGTGACAATGCCTAAGTGCTAATCATATGCATAAGAATGTGTGTAGCAATGATGATTGGCATAAGACATGGTGAAGCATGGTGATCAAGTAATGTGATGATGAAGTGCTCACCATGATGTGGAGTTGGAACAAGGTGCAACAAGTGATGCTCAAGGCAAAGGTATCATGTAGGGATTTTCATTTTGCATCCAAGACACCATAGAGGGTGTGGATGGCTTAGAATGGATAGCCATACTATAAAGAGGGGAATTTCTAGGGCTATTGATCACTTAAGTGCCACTAGATGAAGATTCATTTGCATATGCATTTAGATCTAGTGGAGAGCTAACTTAAAGCCTCGAAAATAATTATGAAAATGCTAACACACATGCACATGGTGATGTACACTTGATGATGTTAGCACATTTACGAAGACGGTGGAGTTTGAGCGGTAGAGAGGGGTTTGGGGTCCTCTCGCCTTCCCGCTGAGCTTATGAGCGCGGGATTCAGGCGTTTTCGAGGAAATGAAATGCCTATTTTCCACTGCGCCAGAGGTGGAGAAACAGAGGCAAACGGAGGTCACAGGGGTGACTGAACACTGGACCGGACATGGACTCTGGTTGACCGAACGCGTCCGATTAGTGCTCAGTGTTTGCGCATGTCTTGGTCTTGTGATCAAACACGGTGGCGCGTCCGGTCACGATCAACCGGACGCGTCCGGTCACGCGTGGAGGCTTACTAGAAACGACCGGATGCTGGCACTGTGGCATTTAGTTCGTCAAGCGTGCGCGTCCAGTCACTGACTCGCTAGAGCGCTGCTCAGCTTGACCAGCGCGTCCGGTCGGTCACGGGACCGGCGCGTCCAGTCGTGCTTCGCGCGTGGGTGGTGTGCGCACCTGCGCGTCTAGTCATTTCGACCAGCGCGTCAAGTCAACGTGACTGCAGCAGAATCAAGTGCCTAACGGCTATTTTTTGTTGGGGACATCTATAAATACTTGTTGGCCATCTCTTTGGAGTCTCTCTTGGCTTGTTGATCATTCTAGCACTCCTTTGAGCTGAGCACACGCCCTCCACTCTTTCTCCCTTGCTTGATTGCCTAATCAAAGTGAGATTGAGTGATCTCAAGTGCATTTGCTTGTGAGTTTGCATCTAGTTGGCACTTGGGTGTTCTTTTGCTGTGGGATTCTTGTTTCTCCTGGTGGTTGCCGTCACCTAGACGGCTTGGAGCAACGGTGGAGGTCTGACATGTGTTGGTGATTGTTCGTGGCTGGCTCCGGTGAGCTTGTTGTGAGGGGTTGTTGTGGTTCCCCAGCGGAGCGCCAAATTCCAACTCTAGTGGATTGCTTGTGTCGGAACTTCTCACCATTTGGTAGGTTCTTGTGGCGCCTTTTGAGAGGCTCGGTGTGTGATACTGATTAGCCACCGAACCACATGGTGTAGGGGTACACAGCGGGGACTAGCGTGCCGGCAAGCACGTGAACCTTGGGATAAATCTTATGTCTCAATTATCTTTGGTCAATTGGATTTCATCCCAGTGATTGATTACTTCTTTGGCCATCTTGGTATTCACTTTGGTTGGCTCAATCTTCACCCCTCGGTATAACATTCCAAATCCTCTCTTGCGTTTATTTTGGTATCCTCTTGTTTAGCTTGTTGTTGCTCTTGTTTAGTTGCTAGCTTGTGAAGTTCTAGTTGTAGTACCTTTGTAGCTTTGCTAGCTTGCAGTTTGTCTTGTGCGGTTGTATGAACCAAACTAGAATTGTCAATTCGATAGGTGGCTTGCATCACCCCACTAGGCTAGGCAAAACTCACATCTCGTCATTTGTGTTACTAATTAAATTGTTTGAGGAATCTTTGTAGAAAGTTTTATTAGGCTATTCACCTCTATCTAGCCATCAAGACCTTTTAGCAACTCACCAAGCTTCTTTCTTTCATTTGCTTCTTCTCTTTGCATGTCAAAGGTCAAGATCCTCCCAAGTACATTTGGTGTGAAGTACTCAAACTTCTTCTTATCTCTAATTAGAGTCACCACAGTCTCATTTCTTGCTGAATAAGCTTCTAACATGATTTTTACTACTTTAGGATCATCTAGCTCATCACCACCATAGCCTCTAATCTTGCCGACAATCACCATCAACCTATCAAACATCTCTTGTGGTCCTTCTCCATCCAATATCATAAACCGATTGAGCTTGGCCATCAACAATTCAATTCTTGCCTTTCTCACTTTGTCAACCCCTTCATATGCAAGGTGCAAAGTATCTCATATTTGTCTAGGAACATCAACACCCATCACTCTATTGTATTCATCACCATCCAAAGCACTAAGCAACACACTTGTGGCATGACCATTGAGATGAATAATGTCCAATTTGGTTGGTGTTGGATTCTTGGGATCAACTGGTGGCTCAAATCCATTGCAAACAACCTCCCAAATGCCGAGGTGAAGACCTATAAGATAAGCTCTCATCAAGTGATTTTCCTTGGCAAAGTTGGTCCCATCAAAATTAGGCAACTTGCTCATGGGCACATTGATGAAAACCTCTGATCATGGTTAGGCATAGACATAGAAGAATAATTAAAGGATACAGCTACATATTTGTTGTTGGAGTCATCTTTGCCCTTTCCTTTCTTCTCCTTCTTGCCACCCTTGGTCACTTGGTAAGATTCATCATCATCTCCATCTTCCAAGCTGCTTGATATCTCACTTGATGATGCATTGGTTGTCTTTGCTTCTTCTTCCTTCTTTCTAGCTTCTCCTCTTTTTCTTCTTGCTTCTCTCTTGAGCTTTCTTTCTTCTTTTCTTTGCTTCTTGTCTTCTAACCTTTGCTGCTCTCTCTTCTTCTTTTCTCTTACTTCTCTTTTTGTTTTTCTTGCTGCCTTTCTTTTTCTCATATCTTCCTCATATTGTGCCTTCTCGACATCGGTCATCTCTAGCTGTGGAAGGGTGGTGTTGCTTGCTGTAGATGCACTGAGCTCACTACTATCGGTCTTGTGCAAGCTCACGTCCTCCAAATTGACATCCACAGGCTTCACAACATTGGATCCTCCTTCTGGCTCCATACCTCACACAATGAAGCATACACGAGATAACCTACTCTGATACCACTTGTAGGATCTCTAGTTAGCCTAGAGGGGATGAATAGGCCTGTTAAAACAAAACTTGAACAGATGTCAAATTTGACCCGCGACACTGCTGCTCTACCCTGTGGCACTGTCGCATCTGCAGACAACTTCAAACCATAGTTCAAAAACTGTGAATAGAAACTTAGATTGGAGAAATTACTAAGCTTCCTGCAGGTGTATAGATCATAGATTGATAGCTAGAAGTAGTAGGAGAAGCACAAGCAAGTAGATCGACCACAAACCCTAGAAATCAACTCAACAACAATATGAATGACAAGAATGTAAATCAAGCACATGATGACATGATGATTTATCATGTGGTTCAGCTCACCACCAAGGCTTGCCTAAGTCCATGTTATTGAGGTTAGCCACAAAGGCTTAGGGCTTTGCAACCCTTCATCGTTCTCAAGTCAAGAGACTTAACTCTTTAAATGAGGGGTGAGTTTACTAGCTTCAAGAGATGGTTACAAACCTCTTGGGGATGCCACACAAGTTGGCAAGCTCTACGAGCGACGCTCTAGCCAGCTAGGAGCCAAGCTCCAAGAGTAACAAACACAACCGTCAGCCAAAACGTGAACCAAGTGCTCTTTAGAGTTGGGGAATTAGTGGATTTGCTCTCTAATCGAGTTTGGGCCACTCTTCAGGTGCGACACTGCCGCACCAAGCCAGACAGCAAAGGGTGAAAGAGAGTTAAGCTGGCTATCATGGCTAAACTTTGAGGATGCTTTAGTGTAGGATTGAGCACTTGGTTGCACATATTGACTTAAGCATTGCGTCCCCCATTATAGTGTGACCTTTCTTATACTCAAATTCAAAATATAAAATAAAATAAACCTCCTTTAAGCTTGATGCCATCATCTTTTGTAATTAGGGGCTCCCTCATTATGTATAACATCCTCTTTTATGAATTTACCTGCTTGCCATTGTTGGCGGTTTTTATCAATCAAATCCGACTGCCAATTGAGTCATAAAAAGAAGAGAAATTAGCAATCTTAATCATATATGCATTTACTATTAACCAAGTTCCACATGTATTTGGAGAACATTATTTTGCAGGTCACAAACACAAATACATGGAATAAATCACCGAAAGGCGCTTTTCGACGCTGATTTATGCAAAGGAACAAGGGAGACGCCCATCAAATTAATTCAACTAGGGAAAAACCCCATGAAGTAATGATCCATGTCCAGCCCATGGCCTACCACACGAAGGCGGTGGCGAGAAGCTATAGTCAAGGGGCGGCCGGTCCCTAGGGGTGGCCAGCCCCCTATTGAAGCTTCTCATCCTCTCCTTCATGTGGTGGTTGCATGCTTCCATGTGGAAGGCGGTGGTGCATGGGCTTCACGCCAGGAATAGCCACAGCACCACCTCTCCTTCATGTATAAATAGAGGGGCAACCCCCCCTCTACAACACACAACACAGAAGGCAAAGAGCACACCTCACTTGAGTTAGAGCAGCACTCCAAAGGGCTTAGGCCCTAGTAGCTAGCTAGAGTCGTAAGGGAGAGATGTGAGAAAGAGTTTGGGGCTAGCGCCGGGCTTGTCGGCGTCGCCCCGCCTTATACCTCGACGAGCACTTGTACTCCAATAGGATTTCCCGCTAAGTGAGTGTTCGTGGTTCCTTTGGTTATAAAGTCTCTGATTAGTTAAGCTATACTCTCACTTGTTTGTGGGTTTGTTGTCCGTCCCCATGGTGGATGCTCTAGTAGAAGGGCCCTGATAAATATGAATAACCCTTGCTAGCACACTAGAGTAGTAGTCGATAGCGTAGACATGGTGTCTAGGCTAGAAGCATCCTTCATTTGCCTCGTTCCCTATAATTGAGGGGTAGACGGTAGGTGGTGATAGCCTTGTCCGTCCCTCATATTCCCCCACGTTTGGGTTCGACGCTGGCTACAAGCCAGTATCGGCTGGCAGACCAGCTGCGCTCCGGTGCTCGAAGTAAGCAAGTAAAGTAAAGTTTATCTACCCATAGAACCTATAACCATAGGAATCCATCTCAACCTCTACAAACTCCACCCTTGTGTTATCCTTGGACAAACTAGCTAGAAGAGTACCTCTGTTTCTTATGGAAAATACGATACCTTGAATACTCCCGGGTGAAATGCTACAACGGTAATTTTGTGCGCTTACGGATTGTTTCTGTATGTGTTAAGAAATACCAACAACCCTTTGTCGGTGCCACCTCCTCTGGGACAGCCCTCCGATGGTAGGAGGGGCAGATGGTGTAGACGTGGACATCTGCCCCATCACCACGGTGGCCGAAGACACTTCGGCCGCATTTACCACCGCCTGCCCCACCGTGGGCGCAACCGCCTATGCAGAGGGTGACCTCAGCTGCTCTGCCACCGTCTGTAATAGTGCAGTCGCATTCAGTTGCGCCACCTCCATCACGGGCGTGGCCATCTCCGTCTGTACAAGCGGCGACCGCATATGCGCTGTTTCCTCTTGCGGCGTCACGGTCGTGCCTGGCTGTGACTCGACCGCCCCGAGCGCCACCGTCTCCACCACTGCCTGTGGGGGCCCATGCACACCCTCCTCCGCCTGCCCCTCCACAGGCGTCACCATCGCCGTCAGCAGAACACCCCCAGAGGGTGCCATGGCCATCTGTAACACCCCTGGGTGTTAAGCATGCATTATCATTCAAAGCATAAGCATTCAGCATCATTGCATGATTAACATTAATTGATTTGTAGCTCTTTCAAATTTAATGTGAAAAACAAATAAATGGGAACCCTAAATTTGATATAAGTGTTAAAAAGTTGGTGAACTTTTGAGAAGTAGCAATTTTAAATAATCTAGAATAAATCAACTTGATTATTGGAGCAAAATTTTGAATTCAAGTTTTCCTCAAATTCTGTTTTAAAAATATTCTAAGTAAATGAGTTTTTGATTTTAAAATTAGCTTTAAATCTCAAATTCAAAATCTATTGAGAATTTTGAAAAGTGCTCTATATGAAAGTTGTAGAGAATAAAATTTTGAACAACTTTTATTTTGGGCCAAATTTCTGAAAACCTCTTTTTCATCTCCAAATTCAATTTTGAAACAAAGAATTAAATCTGGAAAATATTTTGAAAAAGAAAAGTCAGATTTTCGCCTTAGTGGGCTGCGGCTTCCCTTTCGGCCCAGCTTCGCTGGCGGCCCGGCCCGCGCCCCGCGTCGTCTCCATCCCGCCCCCGCGCGCGCGCGCCCCGCGCGTGGCGTCGTGGCGCCGCGGCAGCGCTCGGTCGCCGCGTGGCCGCACGCCGTCGGAGCCGCGCGACACGCGCCCTGTGGCCCCCGCAGCGTCCGCGCCCCGCTTACCCCTCCGCGCGCTCGTCCTCCTCGGTTGCTCCCTCCATTCTCCCTCGCCCCGCCCGCACAGCAGCAGCAAACTCCGCCTCCGCCTCCGCCGTCGCGCGCCTCGCCGGAGTTGGAGTTTCCCGCCGCTAGAGCTCACCGCCAACTGCTACATCTTGCATAGGGCTCCGCCACGACTCCACGAATCCTGTGCTCGCCCTATCGCGTCGTGGTAAGGCCCCCGTCCGCGGGAATGCCTCGCCGGAGTTGGTCGAGTTCACCGGCAGCGCACTGCCCCGTGAACTTCACCCCTCCGTCCCCCTTCTCGCTCTCTTCTCACGTGCACGAGCACCGCACTCACGTGGTGAAGCTCGCAGACCACCCCACACACCCTATCCCGGTCGGAGTTGGCCGGCCGGCGGTGAGCCGAGCCACCGTGCCGCCATGGCCGCCGGTGAGCATGCTCCTGAGCTCCTTTGACCGCGCTAGCTGGCTCGCTAGGTTCGCGCGAAGACGGAGATCACGATGACAGTCACGGCCTGACTGGAGACCTCGCCGTCGGCGAGAGCTCGTCGGTCAGCGCCGCCTCTGGCCGACTGCGGCTGACGGGTGGGCCCGTCTGACCCATGGGTCCCGCCTGTCTGTCTCAGCGTCTCGGTTTCGGGTGTCACAGCGGGGTGCACGTAGCGTTTAAAGCCGGTTTTGATTTTCGGTTTTAAAGAAATTGATTTCCAGAAAATCTGAAAAAGGCTTCTAAAAATTGTATCTCAAGTTTTATAGCTCCAAAAATCATGAAACAAATTGTGAAATGTTCCTTTTGAATAGATCTACAGTTTAAAAATATCTCATGTGATTTTTGTGACACTCTACTGTGCAATTTTATTTAATTGCTATAAATGCTGATATCTTAGAAAAAGTGTAGTAAATAGAATAATAAAGGGAAAAATGTGATTCTTGTGGCCTTAATCTTTATTTGTGATATACTTTCTAGGAAAAATATTAGTGAAGCATGTTCTGTGGAAAAATATTGAAGTGTAGTTCAAATGCTTTTAATTGGTAATATCTGTTATTTTTATTATAGAGTAAAAATTGTATACAACATACATGTGATAATTTTTGTAGTATGTTAGTTTACTGTTAGTAACCTAAGAAAATTGTGAAATCTGTTGTTTGATACTTTTTCTAGTATAAAATAAATTCATGCTCACATTTGGGCTATAGCTTGTTTATTTTGTACAGGCAGTTTTACTTGTGCAATTCTCATGAAAATTTAGTGGTAGGTTAGTTAGGGTAAGAGTAGTCTACTGTAATTTTTGTAGATTTTTATCTACACCAGAGATAGGTGTTGTTGTGTAACCCTAGCTAAATAGGAAATAAAAGATTATTCTTTATGAGAAATTGAGAGAAATAAAATATGTTTGGTGTATCTTTGAAGCATCATTATGCCTTGCTGATGTTATGGATGAGCTAGGTTGGTAAGCTTTGGTAGCTTAGGTTCACTTGTATGTGTAGATGGTAGCCTAACTAATAGAAGGATAAGGTGTATGTTTTAGGTTACATGTTCTTGGATGACGTTGACTACCTTGTAGAAGAAATAATTATATTCAAACTGCTCATTCCATGTGCTCATCTGCATCTCATGTCATCAAAGCACTCCACCGCAATTAGATGCATTCTTCGCATGTTTCCTTATGCACTTGCATCATACAGGATCGCAGGAGGAGTTGCAGGCAGCAGTTCCGGAGGAGCAGGGTTGGGCGGATCAGCAGGAACCCCAGGCACCGGAGGTGCCCGAAGAGGAAGAGTCAGGCGAGGAGCTGCCAGAGTGCGTCGATCACCACCCTAGTTCGTTCGAAAAAGGCAAGCCCCGGAGCATTTTAAGCCTCCTAAATTTATAAAAAAAGTTATTTCGTATTGCATGAATTATAGTTATATATTGTTGCATTAAGTTATAGGAGTTGAATGAAACCGTTGTTGCATTACTATCCTTGTCCACCAGATTACTGTTACCTTATTAGGTCAGGATCGAGTAAATTGCTTAGCCATGCTTAGACCGGTAGAAGTCGGGTGATTTCCTGTCACCTGCGAGTTATAGGTGGATACCGGGTTATGGTTAGCTGTAATTGTGATCATGAAAAGTAACCAAGTGTTGATGGATAAACGGAGACCGGGCGGAGTCTTATAGGGTTTTGGACTATAGTGATTCCGTCTGTGTCGGTTAAGGACCGATCGTTGCTCGTCCCTCTTGTCATGTTGAACGCATGCCTCACATTTAGCTGGCCGAATAAAGTACCTTTCGACCGCGAAGCTAGCGACACTTTTTGAGCCGGGATAAACTCGGGTTGGCAGACTGGCGTTGAAGGGGGTGTACGGGGACGCGAAGAGTGAGCCCAAGGTGCGTCCTGGCAGTCGGGCGGTCCCTGGGTAGTGCGATCCATGATTGTTATCCGCGGCTTCTCGGAAAGTGTCATTGGTGATCTACGCGACCCTGACGGGGGAAGCATGGTTTGTGTGAGGAATAAATCTCCAGCTGGATAGGAATTCGATTCGAATCGCCGTCGCTCCCGGTTAGTGAGCACTTGACTCGAGCTATGGCATCGTAGTATTAATGATGGAACACGGATGGTTATGTGTATAATGTTGGAAATGCTAAACCTGAGATGGTAACCTTTGATGTTAATGGTTTATCAAGTGATTGCTTTAGCATAGGTGCTTACCTAGATTGAATAGGTTATAGTAAATATGATGTAAAAAGGACTTAAATTAGTTTACTCATAACAACTTGTGCTTTTCGCAAAGGAGTCAAGCCAATCCACTATGTAAAGCCTTGCATGCTCCTTGGTGTCATTTTATTTCTGGTTTTTGACGGGTAAGTCTAGCTGAGTACATCCTCGTACTCAGGGCGTTGTTCCCATTGTTGTTGCAGATGGTCAGATGTACTACGGGTACTGCTCCAACTGTCTGTATCCGGCGATGGGTGACAACTAGGACCTTGGGCAAGGGTCTTTCTGTTAGTCTTATCTACTGCTTTTGTGGACCATGACCATCGACTGGCACTGTAACTAAACTAAGTGTGTGTGCGTAAAGTTATTTGCTTCCGCTACTTTATGTTGAACTATGTTGTAATAACTTCTATTTCCGAACTCCGATGTATCTTACCTTTATGATCAGGTTTATGTATCGTGTGAATTGTGGCTGCTAAATCAGTACGATCTTGGTTGTATGTTAGTGGTTTTGAAATCCTTCGGGATTTCACGGAATCTCGAGTTATACGGGCTTAAGTTTGTTAAATTAACCGCCTCGGTGGAAGATTTTCTTACTTAATTTCGTATAATTACGTTGATCCGTTACAGCTGGTATCGGAGCATGGTTTAGCATGCTACTGTTCACATGAGTATTTAAAAATAAAACTGTGTTTTCAAATAAGCTTTTGAACTTAAAAGTGTGCCAGTGGTCATATCCTTTATGCCCGATAAGGACTCTAGGTGGCTTAATTAAGTACTAACTTGGGGGTTTGCATCATATTTTAAATTTTGTCGCTCATACGGCGTGCTATGGTATGAGTGCCATTCACTTGAGTGGTAATGTATGGATCCTTTACCTCTACGCCTTGGTAAGTGAGAGTTGTGAGTGCATGGTCGGATACACTACCGATCTAGGGGAGTGCTTATGTGATACCAAAATACTTACGTGCCCTGCGCATGTTCGTATGAGGGTATCTAAATTGTGGGGAATTCCGTCATGCAGTGACGATGCCGTCAATAGGACGACGATTCGGGTAGTTGTTACCGTTATACTCGTATCTGGGGATGCGTGTAGAGCGAGTAACTTACTTTACTGCTTTCTGCATGTTTTCATACTGTGAGGTTTGGGCTGAAGTGATTTCCTTTCTGCAGGTACATAACAACGCTTTCGAGTAGTACGTGTTAGTTACGTTACAAGAGATCGTTGTATGCCACCGATTATTCCGTTAGTAGTCATTAGTTTTCTAAGCTTGTGAGGACGTACTGAACGTGCATGCATCATGTGTGCATTTCATTCATGGCACTGTTCCTCCCCTTATAAGTTGATTATCTCATTTTGATAAAAATGCCAACTTAAAAATCTGTTCTCACCACGGTAATAAAATTTTTGCTACAGATGGCACGTACCAAGCAGACCGCTCGCAAGTCCACCGGCAGAGCTCCCCGTCATCAGCTTGCTCAGCGCACTCGCCAGCGCCACACTTTTCTTGGAGAGTTTGGGATGCCTACACTCTTGTGGAGAGTGCTCAGCTATGTAGGCTATCATGATGGGATGGAGCCCCGCTACTTTTGGTCAAATGAGCGGTTGGGTGAAGGACTTTTGGTGACTGTGGAAGCAGTAGTTCGTCCCCGAGGTGATGGTTCTGAGTGGACCGGTTGGCGTTTTGAGTCAACTGGCAGGAACCCTGAAGAAGCCGCTGAGAGGGCAGCCTTTGGAATCCTGAGAGATATCATGGATCGTTTTCCTCAGGAGTTGGCAGCGACTATAGCGGGAGTCTTTCCGAGGGGCAACCCCTCCACTGACTCGTGGCAGCAAGCCAGGGGCAGGTCTCGGGAGATTAGCGCAGCAGAGGCACAGAACAGTGACAACCCCGCTATGAGTGCCATGTTCGCAGTGATGAGGGCCTTCGATGGAGTGGAAGGTAGTCTGAGACGTGTTTCTAGTGCTCTTGGTCAGGCTCGCGATGACCGCCGTCAGCTTCAGAGAGATCACGACGCCGAGATTGAGAGGCTCACTGCTGAGATGGCTCAGTTGACTCGTCAGAGAGATCAGGCCACTCAGAGGACTATGACTTTTGAGGGAGATGTACGTGCCCTGAGAGAGCAGCTTGGGCAACTGACCACCACCCACAGGAATGCTGAGAGCATGTTGGCTCATGTGCTCCATCAGAGGAATGAAGCCTGGTCCGCAGAGAATGTGTTGAGAGCTAGACAGTTTGAGCTCGAGCAGCGACTGGCTGATGCCGAAGAGTACAATGATAACTTGCATGAAGAGGTCCATCGGCTGAACAATCAGCTTAACCCTTATGACCTTCCTGGCGCAGCAGAGATGGATTTGGATGCAGACGAAGATCCTGAAGAGCCCGTGGCGCCAGCTGAGGAGCACAACGACGCTGCAGTCGGCGACAACGCCAACGTCTCTGACCTAGATAGCGATCACGATGAGTAGGCTAGTAGTTGTTGCACTAGCTACTAGGTTCCGTTTGCATGGTCTTTTGCTTGTTGGCACTTTGGACATGTAATAATGAGTAGAAAGACTGAAGCTTGATGTAAGGTTGGAAAGTTTGGATGTGTTTGTGGCGGTATCCGAACGTCCAAAGTCCAGTGTATGTATGCTGGCAACTTGGTTGTAATGGACGCGATGTGTGTGCTTTAAGTAATATAATTAGTGATGTTGTGTTAATTGGAATGACTTATTGTGCCCCTGTTTTATTGTATGAATTTATTCTCTCCAGTGAATTCAGTTCGGCATGATTTTTCATTCGCTCGCGATTCCTACAACATCACCTAATAATTACTGTTGCTGAAACATGCAGATGCCGAACACTCGTCGTACCGTGTATGGTACCGCTGAGGCTGGTGGAAGTGCAGCTGCTAATGATGACCGAGATCCACCACCGCCTCCTCCACCTTACACTGCGGAACAGTTTTTCGCCCAATTTTTGGGAAGCCAACGAAACATGGAGAGCATGCAACAGAATATGGAAGCGGCGCTGCGCAGTATTGCAGATAATACCCGTCGGGGGATAAACCCGGTAGGTCACGAAGCAAATCCGCACAGCAGTTTCAAGGACTTCATGGATACTCGTCCACCGATCTTCAAGGAAGCCGCAGAACCTTTAGATGCAGAAGAGTGGATTAATACGATGGAAGATAAGTTTCGTGTCTTAAGAATGACTGAAGTGTTGAAGACTGAGTACGCAGCTCATCAGCTTCAAGGTCCGGCAGGAATGTGGTGGAAGCATCACCGCACCACTTTTCCTCCCCATGCCCATATCTCTTGGAGGGAGTTCACTGAAGCCTTCCGTGGAACATACATTCCACCTGGTCTGACTGAGATGAAGCTTGGGGAATTCCTGGCATTAAATCAAGGCACGAAGACTGTGACTCAATACCTGCATGCCTTTAATAACCTGAGCCGTTATGCTCCGGACATGGTGGATACTGATGCCAAGAAGATCGCTAGTTTCAAGAGAGGCCTGAGTCCCAAGATGATGAAACATGTGGGTACAAACATGAGGACTAGTTTCAATGACTTCGTTAGCGACTGTTTGAAGCAAGAGAAGAACAACCATGTGTATGCTGCTTCCAAGATCCGTAAGAGGGCTTTCGAGTCGGGTTCGTCTCAGTCCAGGACCCCAGTAGCCAACCGCCCGGCTTATCGATCGCCTGCCCCAGGTGCAAGGTTTAGGCCACCGCAAAGGAGGAATCAGAATGCTCAGCCACCCCAGAGGAACCAGAAGCCGTTCAAGATGGCATTGCCTCAAGCAAAGGCAGGACAAGGCAGTTCATCTAGAACTGTGGCTCAGGTGAAGGGACCGTGCTTTAACTGCAACCAACCTGGACACTTTGCAAAGTATTATCCCTACCCTAAGAAACAGCAAACGCAGTATCAAGCTCGTGTGCACCACACCACTGTGGATGACATCCCTGAGGGAGAACCGGTGACAGCTGGTATGTTTTCTATCAACAATCACCCTGCAGTAGTTTTGTTTGATTCCGGATCATCTCATTCCTTTGTAAGTCAAGCATTCGTTAAGAGACATGAGCAAAAGATAGTTGAATTGGAATGTGCATATAAAATCAGTTCAGCTGGGGCTGATCTGTTGACTAATCAGATTGTTCAGGGAGTAACCCTAAACATATCGAACCGGCAATATAAGCTTAACCTGATAGTCATGCCAGGGTTAGTTTTGGATGTGATCATGGGTATGAACTGGATGAATCAGATGGGAGTTGTAATTGATGTTGGAGGAAGGAGTATCTCTCTTAAGGAACCCAGTGGGGAAGGCACCTTTCGGGTGATCCTACCTCGGAGGGTAGACTTAGCTAGCACATCTTGTGCGGTACAAACTACTCTGCTAGTCCAGATTCCAGTGGTCTGTGAGTTTCCAGATGTGTTTCCAGAGGAGTTACCTGGACTGCCACCAGACCGAGAGGTTGAGTTTGCCATTGAGTTAATTCCAGGAACAGCACCGATTTCAAGAAGGCCTTATCGGATGCCTCCCAATGAGTTAGCAGAACTGAAAAAGCAACTTCAGGATTTGCTAAGGAAAGGGTTGATTCGTCCCAGCTCGTCCAAATGGGGATGCCCCGCTCTGTTTGTGAAAAAGAAGAAGGATAATTCCTTACGCATGTGCGTGGATTATCGGCCACTGAATGCAGTGACAATTAAAAACAAGTATCCTCTTCCTCGGATTGATATCTTGTTTGACCAATTGTCCAAAGCCAAAGTGTTCTCTAAAATAGATCTGAGATCAGGGTACCACCAGATAAAGATTAGGCCGCAAGATGTGCCTAAGACTGCGTTCTCTACCAGATATGGTTTGTACGAGTATCTTGTCATGTCCTTCGGGTTGACAAATGCTCCTGCATATTTTATGTACCTGATGAATTCGGTTTTCATGCCCGAGTTGGACAAGTTTGTGATAGTGTTCATTGATGACATACTGATATACTCAGAAAATGAAGGAGAACATGCAGAATACCTCAGGATAGTCTTGACTAGACTCAGAGAACATCGACTGTATCCTAAGTTCAGCAAGTGTGAGTTCTGGCTTAAGACAGTTCCTTTTCTCGGCCACGTGTTGTCTGAAAATGGCATTTCTGTCGACCCCAGTAAGGTACAAGAGGTTATGAACTGGAAGTCACCAATTTCAGTTAACGAAGTTCGCAGTTTCCTTGGTTTAGCCGGTTACTACCGTCGCTTCATACCAGATTTCTCGAAGATTGCCAAACCAATGACAAGCCTGTTACAGAAGGATCATAAGTTTGTATGGACAGAGGAGTGCGAAGCAGCCTTCCGTACCTTGCGGATGTTGTTGACCACTGCTCCTGTTCTGGCCCAGCCAGATATAGAAAAGCCGTTTGATGTTTTCTGTGACGCATCCAAGAATGGGTTAGGATGTGTGCTAATGCAAAATGGAAAAGTCGTTGCTTATGCCTCATGGCAATTGAGGAAGCATGAAGTTAACTACCCTACACATGATTTAGAGCTTGCAGCAGTGGTACATGCTCTAAAGATTTGGAGGCACTACCTGTTGGGTAATGTGTGTAATATCTTCACAGATCATAAGAGTCTCAAATACATCTTTACCCAATCTGAGTTGAACATGCGACAGCGGAGATGGTTAGAGTTGATAAAGGACTATAATCTGAACGTGCACTATCACCCTGGAAAGGCTAATGTAGTAGCAGATGCACTGAGCAGAAAAATCCCATGCTATTGATGTGCAACCGTTGTTTGAGGAAGGGTTCAATTTGTTACATCCTGCTGTGTTGCATAATGTTCAGGTCAGTTGTACTATGGAAAGCCAGATCATTGATGGTCAGAAAACAGATAAGGGAATCTTTCATATTAAAGAAAGGATGAAGAGAGAACCCACCAAACACTTTCGATTGGATGACCAAGGAGTGTTATGGTTCAAGGATCGCCTGGTAGTACCTAAGGATAGAGAGCTTAAGAACAAGTTGATGGATGAGGCCCATCGTTCTAAGTTATCTATTCACCCCGGAAGTAGTAAAATGTATCAAGATTTGCGACCCCGTTATTGGTGGACTAAGATGAAAAAAGAAATTGCAGCATACGTTGCTCGTTGCGACATGTGTTGTAGAGTTAAAGCTCTTCACATGAGACCTGCAGGACTTCTGCAACCCTTGTCGGTACCCGATTGGAAGTGGGACGATATAAGTATGGACTTTATCACTGGTCTCCCCACCACACAAAAAGGGCATGATTCTATTTGGGTAATAGTAGATCGTCTCACCAAGTCAGCTCACTTTCTGCCTGTTAAGACGACATTCCGACCACCTCAATATGCAGAGAAGTACATTGCCGAGATTGTCAGACTGCACGGGATACCAAAAACGATTGTGTCCGATCGTGGTTCGCAGTTTACCTCTCACTTTTGGGAACATCTGCATCAAGGTTTGGGTACTAGTTTGATTCGTAGCACAGCTTACCACCCACAGACGGATGGCAAACCGAAAGAGTTAATGCGGTACTCGAAGATATGCTTAGAGCTTGTGTACTCTCATCCAGAGGCTCATGGGAATCCTGGTTACCATTGGCAGAATTCGCTTACAACAACAGTTACCAAGAGAGTATCAAGATGGCACCTTTTGAAGCCTTGTATGGCAGGAAGTGCAGGACACCGTTAAATTGGGTAGAGCCTGGAGAAAGAAGGTTTTATGGAATTGATTTTGTCGATGAGGCAGAGAAAAAGGTCCGTGTTATCCAACAAAACATGCAAGCTGCACAGTCTCGTCAGAAGAGTTATGCAGACAAGAGAAGAAGAACATTGGAGTTCCAAGTAGGTGACTACGTCTATTTGAAGGTTACCCCAATGAAGAAGAAACGGTTCGGAATCAAGAAGAAGCTGTCTGCAAGATATATAGGACCCTACCAGATCATAGAGAAAAAAGGTCCCGTGGCGTACAAGTTGCAGTTACCAGAAGAGATGAGTTCGATATTTCCCATTTTTCACGTGTCCCAACTGAAGAAGTGTCTGCGTGTTCCAGAGGAGAGGATAGAACCTCAGGGTGTTCGGATCAAGGCAGACTTGGAGTATCGCGAGCAACCGGTTCGAGTCCTGGATACTAAGGACCGAGTCACTCGAAATAAAGTGGTCACAACCTACAAGATTCAATGGAGTCACCATGATGAGAGCGATGCTTCTTGGGAAACAGGAGAATATCTTCAAACCGCGTATAAAGCTTTTTACGATAAGTGGTTCGTAACTCAAATCTCGGGACGAGATTCTTATAAGGGGGGAGGGCTGTAACACCCCTGGGTGTTAAGCATGCATTATCATTCAAAGCATAAGCATTCAGCATCATTGCATGATTAACATTAATTGATTTGTAGCTCTTTCAAATTTAATGTGAAAAACAAATAAATGGGAACCCTAAATTTGATATAAGTGTTAAAAAGTTGGTGAACTTTTGAGAAGTAGCAATTTTAAATAATCTAGAATAAATCAACTTGATTATTGGAGCAAAATTTTGAATTCAAGTTTTCCTCAAATTCTGTTTTAAAAATATTCTAAGTAAATGAGTTTTTGATTTTAAAATTAGCTTTAAATCTCAAATTCAAAATCTATTGAGAATTTTGAAAAGTGCTCTATATGAAAGTTGTAGAGAATAAAATTTTGAACAACTTTTATTTTGGGCCAAATTTCTGAAAACCTCTTTTTCATCTCCAAATTCAATTTTGAAACAAAGAATTAAATCTGGAAAATATTTTGAAAAAGAAAAGTCAGATTTTCGCCTTAGTGGGCTGCGGCTTCCCTTTCGGCCCAGCTTCGCTGGCGGCCCGGCCCGCGCCCGCGTCGTCTCCATCCCGCCCCCGCGCGCGCGCGCGCCCGCGCGTGGCGTCGTGGCGCCGCGGCAGCGCTCGGTCGCCGCGTGGCCGCACGCCGTCGGAGCCGCGCGACACGCGCCCTGTGGCCCCCGCAGCGTCCGCGCCCGCTTACCCCTCCGCGCGCTCGTCCTCCTCGGTTGCTCCCTCCATTCTCCCTCGCCCGCCCGCACAGCAGCAGCAAACTCCGCCTCCGCCTCCGCCGTCGCGCGCCTCGCCGGAGTTGGAGTTTCCCGCCGCTAGAGCTCACCGCCAACTGCTACATCTTGCATAGGGCTCCGCCACGACTCCACGAATCCTGTGCTCGCCCTATCGCGTCGTGGTAAGGCCCCCGTCCGCGGGAATGCCTCGCCGGAGTTGGTCGAGTTCACCGGCAGCGCACTGCCCCGTGAACTTCACCCCTCCGTCCCCCTTCTCGCTCTCTTCTCACGTGCACGAGCACCGCACTCACGTGGTGAAGCTCGCAGACCACCCCACACACCCTATCCCGGTCGGAGTTGGCCGGCCGGCGGTGAGCCGAGCCACCGTGCCGCCATGGCCGCCGGTGAGCATGCTCCTGAGCTCCTTTGACCGCGCTAGCTGGCTCGCTAGGTTCGCGCGAAGACGGAGATCACGATGACAGTCACGGCCTGACTGGAGACCTCGCCGTCGGCGAGAGCTCGTCGGTCAGCGCCGCCTCTGGCCGACTGCGGCTGACGGGTGGGCCCGTCTGACCCATGGGTCCCGCCTGTCTGTCTCAGCGTCTCGGTTTCGGGTGTCACAGCGGGGTGCACGTAGCGTTTAAAGCCGGTTTTGATTTTCGGTTTTAAAGAAATTGATTTCCAGAAAATCTGAAAAAGGCTTCTAAAAATTGTATCTCAAGTTTTATAGCTCCAAAAATCATGAAACAAATTGTGAAATGTTCCTTTTGAATAGATCTACAGTTTAAAAATATCTCATGTGATTTTTGTGACACTCTACTGTGCAATTTTATTTAATTGCTATAAATGCTGATATCTTAGAAAAAGTGTAGTAAATAGAATAATAAAGGGAAAAATGTGATTCTTGTGGCCTTAATCTTTATTTGTGATATACTTTCTAGGAAAAATATTAGTGAAGCATGTTCTGTGGAAAAATATTGAAGTGTAGTTCAAATGCTTTTAATTGGTAATATCTGTTATTTTTATTATAGAGTAAAAATTGTATACAACATACATGTGATAATTTTTGTAGTATGTTAGTTTACTGTTAGTAACCTAAGAAAATTGTGAAATCTGTTGTTTGATACTTTTTCTAGTATAAAATAAATTCATGCTCACATTTGGGCTATAGCTTGTTTATTTTGTACAGGCAGTTTTACTTGTGCAATTCTCATGAAAATTTAGTGGTAGGTTAGTTAGGGTAAGAGTAGTCTACTGTAATTTTTGTAGATTTTTATCTACACCAGAGATAGGTGTTGTTGTGTAACCCTAGCTAAATAGGAAATAAAAGATTATTCTTTATGAGAAATTGAGAGAAATAAAATATGTTTGGTGTATCTTTGAAGCATCATTATGCCTTGCTGATGTTATGGATGAGCTAGGTTGGTAAGCTTTGGTAGCTTAGGTTCACTTGTATGTGTAGATGGTAGCCTAACTAATAGAAGGATAAGGTGTATGTTTTAGGTTACATGTTCTTGGATGACGTTGACTACCTTGTAGAAGAAATAATTATATTCAAACTGCTCATTCCATGTGCTCATCTGCATCTCATGTCATCAAAGCACTCCACCGCAATTAGATGCATTCTTCGCATGTTTCCTTATGCACTTGCATCATACAGGATCGCAGGAGGAGTTGCAGGCAGCAGTTCCGGAGGAGCAGGGTTGGGCGGATCAGCAGGAACCCCAGGCACCGGAGGTGCCCGAAGAGGAAGAGTCAGGCGAGGAGCTGCCAGAGTGCGTCGATCACCACCCTAGTTCGTTCGAAAAAGGCAAGCCCCGGAGCATTTTAAGCCTCCTAAATTTATAAAAAAAGTTATTTCGTATTGCATGAATTATAGTTATATATTGTTGCATTAAGTTATAGGAGTTGAATGAAACCGTTGTTGCATTACTATCCTTGTCCACCAGATTACTGTTACCTTATTAGGTCAGGATCGAGTAAATTGCTTAGCCATGCTTAGACCGGTAGAAGTCGGGTGATTTCCTGTCACCTGCGAGTTATAGGTGGATACCGGGTTATGGTTAGCTGTAATTGTGATCATGAAAAGTAACCAAGTGTTGATGGATAAACGGAGACCGGGCGGAGTCTTATAGGGTTTTGGACTATAGTGATTCCGTCTGTGTCGGTTAAGGACCGATCGTTGCTCGTCCCTCTTGTCATGTTGAACGCATGCCTCACATTTAGCTGGCCGAATAAAGTACCTTTCGACCGCGAAGCTAGCGACACTTTTTGAGCCGGGATAAACTCGGGTTGGCAGACTGGCGTTGAAGGGGGTGTACGGGGACGCGAAGAGTGAGCCCAAGGTGCGTCCTGGCAGTCGGGCGGTCCCTGGGTAGTGCGATCCATGATTGTTATCCCGCGGCTTCTCGGAAAGTGTCATTGGTGATCTACGCGACCCTGACGGGGGAAGCATGGTTTGTGTGAGGAATAAATCTCCAGCTGGATAGGAATTCGATTCGAATCGCCGTCGCTCCCGGTTAGTGAGCACTTGACTCGAGCTATGGCATCGTAGTATTAATGATGGAACACGGATGGTTATGTGTATAATGTTGGAAATGCTAAACCTGAGATGGTAACCTTTGATGTTAATGGTTTATCAAGTGATTGCTTTAGCATAGGTGCTTACCTAGATTGAATAGGTTATAGTAAATATGATGTAAAAAGGACTTAAATTAGTTTACTCATAACAACTTGTGCTTTTCGCAAAGGAGTCAAGCCAATCCACTATGTAAAGCCTTGCATGCTCCTTGGTGTCATTTTATTTCTGGTTTTTGACGGGTAAGTCTAGCTGAGTACATCCTCGTACTCAGGGCGTTGTTCCCATTGTTGTTGCAGATGGTCAGATGTACTACGGGTACTGCTCCAACTGTCTGTATCCGGCGATGGGTGACAACTAGGACCTTGGGCAAGGGTCTTTCTGTTAGTCTTATCTACTGCTTTTGTGGACCATGACCATCGACTAGCACTGTAACTAAACTAAGTGTGTGTGCGTAAAGTTATTTGCTTCCGCTACTTTATGTTGAACTATGTTGTAATAACTTCTATTTCCGAACTCCGATGTATCTTACCTTTATGATCAGGTTTATGTATCGTGTGAATTGTGGCTGCTAAATCAGTACGATCTTGGTTGTATGTTAGTGGTTTTGAAATCCTTCGGGATTTCACGGAATCTCGAGTTATACGGGCTTAAGTTTGTTAAATTAACCGCCTCGGTGGAAGATTTTCTTACTTAATTTCGTATAATTACGTTGATCCGTTACACCATCCCAGTGCCACTCCTGCTCGGCGCGGCACTAGCCGACCCCTAGCGTCTCGACTGAAGGGAGAAGGTCTTCCTCGGCGCAATCTACAGAGAAGCCCCACGCTCGCCAGTGCTGTAGAAGATGTGGCGTTCAGCTATTGGTAAAATATGATCGAAACATAGGAGTGGGGAAGTTCCTGACTCACCTTGGTGCCACTAGACGACGATGTTTTGGCGCCAGCCCGTCAGACCCCGGTTGTGCCTCGTCGGTGCGTGGGTGCTTCGAGCCCTTCCTCTGCTCGAAGGGCCTGGACGGAATGGGGTGGCCCGTTTCGGTCGGCTCTAGGGGTGCATCCTCCCCCGTGTGAAAAGGAAAGGCCCTCCTAGGGATGCACCACCGCCTACCGGCTCCCTCTCATCTGCCAAATCCTCCCATGGGATGGGCGATGCGGAGCCATAGGCTCCCTCCTCCTCACCACCTCATCTTCCTCTTCCTCGTCCTCTTCCCCCTCCAACCCTTGGTGCCACTTTCCTCGGTCTAGCTATGCCCTAGCCTTACTCTGCACCTTCTTCTTCTTGTCGTCCTTCTCCTTCTTCTGCCTCTCGACCGTGGCGCGGTTCACCTCCCTGATGGCTGCACCCACTAGTAGTGGCACGCGAGAGGTCTAGACGAAGAGGCCAGGCTGCGGACTCCAGCCCTCAGAATCGAACGGCAATGAAGGGTCAGCCAAGAAAGGAAACCAAGAAGAGACTTACCAAATTGATGAAACCCGCATCTGTGCGCATCGCGGGGTGCCCCGAAATCGGGAACTTGAATGTGTCATCAGGCACGTTCATCGCCTCCCTGATATGCTGCTCGATATCACTATTGTGGTACAGTCCTCGACCAAGCACATCCCCTCGAGCGACACGTCGGGCGTCATCTCATAGAGCGGGAGGGTGCGCACCATCAACGGCGCCACCCCCCTCGCGTGGTACGCTCCGATGACACCGGCCCTGCGAACGGCACCAGTCCTCAAAAGTGCGACGGCATCAATGAGGTCCCACAGCCTCCTCTTCTCCTTCTCGATGGGGTCATATCCCCACTCCGGTGGCACCTCCTCAATCAAGTGGCCAGAGAAGACTAGCAGGGGGTGGCGGCACCGTTCTTTAGATAGAACCACAGCTTGTGCCACCTCTTGTTGGATTTGTCAGCACAATGGGGATGTACCCACCTGCTCGACCGCTCTGGAGATGGATGCCTGCGTAGCCCATCAGCTCGATAGCTCAGCCTTGTTCTTCTCCCTCTTCTTCTACAGGGAGCAAACGAAGAAGTACTTCCATAGCTTGAAGTGAGGCTCGATCCCAAACACCCTCACACAGTGCGACAAAGGTCACGATGTGCTGAACCCTGTTGGGGTTCAAGTGCTGTAGCTCAATCCTATAATGATGCAACAACCCCCGGAGGAATCGGTGGGGGGAGCCGCGAGCCCGTGCTCGTGGAAGGGGATGAAGGAGATGACGTAGCCGTCGGGCGGCGTCGACACCTCCTCGTCACCGGGTACGACCCACTCTAATGCCTCGATCCATGCAGGGAGAAGACCGCGCTTCATGAGACCCTCCATACATGTGTGGAGGATGTTCGAGTGCCACCATGGCTCCATGAGGATGCGGGGGCAGAGGGGTGAGAGCTTTACCAGCGGCGGAGGAGCAAGGACAAGGAACCCTAGGTGCTGGCGACGATGGAGCGGAGGAGGCAAGATTGCGGTTAGGCATACCAAGGATAGGAGGTAAGGTATCTGTTTATAGGGAGAGGTGGAACAAGAGGCAAACCGTCCGCCTAGATCCACGAGCCTGTCACATCCCATCATCGCGCCCCTCTGGGAATCGTGCACATGCCATCCCTAGCCGCTCCTTTAAAGGACGCACCGGATGGCGGTTCGACCGCCCCAGTGGGCCGTGAACCGTGACAGGTAAGAGGGATACGGAGCTAAAAATGCTCCTACAGCCCATTAAGGCCTAGGAGTTCGAAGGCTGGCCCAACGATGGGTTCGATAGCTGCTCTGGGCACCTTTAGAGTGAGGGGTGGAAAGGGATGGACCTGCTAGTGACCAGTACCTAGGCACACGAGTGTCGGGGGCATCCTAACCCACGTTTGAGTCTTGACCACGCACGGTCCATGTTTTTTCCTCGAAGAAAGGCGATGAGCCCTCGGGACCGGTCGAACGGACCTGAGAACTATATGGACTAGCCATCAAAAATCCAAAGTTAGTAACTAGTGGACCCATGAAAGATCCCCGTGAATGAGAACTAGGGCCCCACTCAAACTGGCCCGATAGCATCTCACCGAGCACCATGGTTTGTCCAACGAGGAAAATATGGCACGGCTCAACCCCTCTGTTTTTTCGAGAAAACGCTTGAGGGTGAACGATCACAAGACAAGACAACCCCTCGACTAGACTCGCAAAGAGACCCGATGTGCGGTCACATACAAACAGTAAATCGACCATCACAACCTAACTAAAGAAGCCCTATGAGCTGCAATAGGCAGGCTAGCACTCTGAAGTCTCCCCATGCAGAAAAGCCCGCGGAGGAGTATCCAACTCCTCTGTAGGCTCAGGGGATACTGTCAGGTACCGATATAAGGGTACCCAAAGAAGGGGGACTGATGGCCATCAATGACCAGTTCGCCCAGATGATTAAGGGGAGTGGCTGTGGCTTCATTCGACCCTTAGCGTGTGGGCTCCGGCTCACCCGACCCTAAGGGTGCGGGCTTCGGCTCGCCCGACCATCGGGACGCGAGCCCCGTCTCGTCAGACCCTGGGGCATGGCACCGTCTCACCCTACCTCGGGGGCACGGGCTCTGCCTCACCTGAGTGCGCAGGTCCCACTAGGGACCGCGTCACCTCCAACCACTACGGACGTGAAAGCTCGAGTCCGAGGTCAAACTTCTAACACCGGATGGGAGTGGGCACGTCTCAATGCAACCCGTGGTCATGACAAGCCATGCCTGGGGGATCACAATGCCCACGACATTGAGCAGGATGACACTGTGCCACCTAACACTAACACAACTTCCATTAGGGGCGCTAGTCGACCATGCTATCCACCGAGATAGGATAGGGCACCACAACCGGCTGATGGTACCTACATTTGGTGCTAGTAGCAAGCAAAGCCACGACATGTAGCCATCCCCATCGCCATCTACGTCACGACGTGGAGCCGTCTCCGTCATCATTTACAAGACCGACGGGACCCGCCTACAGCAGAAGGGGGACGACATGTAACACCCCAGGTGTTTGTCACTCACTAAGCAGTGGGTTTGAGCTCAAACATGATAGATTAAGTGGAGATGATGATGTCAAGGCCAACCTATGGAGATGAGCCTAACCTAAAGTTAGATGTTGCACCATTGCTTTACATATAGGCCCCTTTTCAAGATATATGCTTGGGTAGTGTTATTGCAATATCTTCATATGTCTCACCTTGTTACCTATCTATATTGATCCCTGGAAAAGTTTCATGAAGTTTGGAATCAAAAAGTCACATGAAATGATAAGTTATATCCTGGTTGGAATGGTTTTACTAAGTGCTTGAAGTGCACTATTAAGTGAATTGAATTATAGATCATCAACCAAACCTTGAAAACTTGCCCAAATGACTCTAGATGAACTCTACAACAAAAGTCATGAAGGGTTCATGTTGAGCAAATGTCAAGAAAATACCCCAATTGGCCTAGAACCCTAGTTTAGGCTTTATCGAGTTGCTACTTTGACCAAAGTGAAAGTTTAGCTTCTATACTAGTTATGAGGTTTGACCTTAAAGAAAAGTTGTAGTTCATCTCATGTAGAACAAACTTTATTAAATGGTCAAGAGCTAGTTTGGCCCCTAACCTAGTCAAATAGAGCTCACAAGAATCAACTTAGTGCTGTTTTCAAGGTCCAGAATTTGGCTAAGTCTGGAGTTACAATGTCATTAGTGGTTGGTATGCTGTGTTCTCGGGATTTTGTTAAGCAACTTGGTTGGACCCCTTAATAAAAGTTGGAGCTTATATCTTGGAGTAGGATATACCAAAAGTTGACATTGATTTGACCACTGTTGACCAACTAATTGGAGTAAACACCGAAGTTTAGATTAATCATCGACAATGTCAACTTAAGGTCTAATTACTCCCTAATCCATTGCTCTAATGATTAGGGTCCTTAAACAAGAGTTGTAGGGCATCACGAAATGAACAACTTTCATAATTGGCCCATATCCAAATTCGGACCCGAGCAGGCCCAAACATGGCCTCCAAGTCAGGCAGCTTCACGCACGCCGCGTGTTCGGTGGAATGCCCCAACGGGAGCCATGCGTCCGGGACGTGTCCTCCATGTGTCGCAGTGCTCCCCACCTCCGCTGTCGCGCGTCCTGCGGACTTGGGTCGATGGGGAGGTACCAGGACGCTCACCCGAGCTCCACTCCGCTCTCCTACTCGCCCTCGAGCTCCTCACTAGCTCTCTGCTTCCTCTCGCTGTAGAGCACGGGCGCCATGGCCACGCCACCATTGCTGAGTGGTGGAGCTCCCTCCAACTGCTGATGTGCTCTTTCTCCATCTCAATCGAGCACATCACCGCCTCCGCCTCGTCGTGCTCTGCCCCGCGCGCGCGCTCGCCCAGGCTCCAGGTCATTAGAGCGCACCGCCGACGAGCCACGAGCTCCCATGGTCGGGTCACCTCGGACCGCTACCGGGTCAATTGAACCCGCCATCAGCTTCCCCGTTGCATGCCGACCATCCTGCGTCCCTTCCTTGGCCGCCTAGCCCACCGAAGCGCCATCGCCGTCGGAGCCGTGCCCCGGTGTGTCACCGTGCACGCGGCTAGGAGGCCATGGGCCACCTCACACCAAGCCACAACCACCTTTGGATGCGCCTCGACGCCGCGACCCTCACCGACCCCTCCCTCGCCGCCGGCGCTGCCCCTGCCGGTCGGCCGGAGCCGCGGGTCGGGTACTCCTCTACTCTGCCGACGGGAGGAAGAAGAAGGCCATTTCCCCCCTGTGTCTCTCTCTTTATATGACAAGCGGGCCAGGCCGGACCGTGGGGCCCATGTGTCGGTTTAAGTAGTGGATGAGTAGGGTAAACAACCGGGTGCACCTAGCGTTAAGTTAGGGTTGATTTCTTCTAGAATTTGAATTTCATAATTTTGTTAAATCTTATAAAATTCATATCTCATGCTAGGTAATTCCAAAAATAGCAAAAGTAGACTTTTTGGAAACCTTGAGAAAAGATCTATGAAGTGGAGTCATAATATGTTAGATGTTTGTAGAAGTTTTCTGGTGTCTTTATTTAATCTTGAAAAATACTCCAAAAATGCTTATAAACTTGACCAGAGCCATATCTTGAGTTTTAGAACTTCAAAAATAGTGATTATTGTTTTGTTAATTTTATGATGACATTTACTTGCTAGGAAAAATATTAAACACACTAGTTGTTCTCTGTTTTCTTAAGGTTTTGATTTGACCTTGATAACTAAGGAAATCTACATTATATTGCTTGTCATTTTTATATATTGAGTTTTGTTGATCCAAATAATGTGAAATTTTTATGGTAGTCTTGTCATTCTATGTATGTACTGTGGTATAAATTTTATGGTCATTGCTTACTGTATGATCTAGTTATTGATTTAACTTGTTTACGGCTTGATAAATAGCTTCTAAATAATATATAAATGATAAAATGGAAAATGTTGTTCCATTACCTTAGTATGATGTTTCTCTGTCATGTTGATTCATACTATGGCCATGTGTTCATAGGAAATATTGAGTTTTAGGTTTAACTTGCTCTCACATGGTTTATTGCAATAGCTATTTGTCTTTTTCATAGAGATTGATATACTTGTCCAAATGGCTTGAAATTTGGATAGTAGACTATTGGGAGCATATGTAGACCACTATAATTTTGGTAGAATTTATTGTACACTTTTGGTAGGTGTTCATAATTCCACCTAATTATCTAAATAAATTAAGAAAATGCATTAAAAGAATTTATTTAGGTTTGGACACTATATTTTCTGGTGTTCATTAGTCATGTGGGACATGTTAGTAAAGTTGTTTTTGTCCAATTATATGTTTGTAATGTAAGTAATAATTATTTCTTGCAATTATTAGTTTCTGGACAGTTCTGGGGGCAATGTAAATTACCCCATGTTAATGATGTTTTCTGAGCATCTTGTCTATAGCAAAGTTGTATATAATTCATGTATCTAGCTTGTGTTAAAATTTGGTGGTATTTGACTGAGTAGTTTTTGAGTTATAGATGTTTAAAGTCAGGTCCTAGATTTGGTTGCTCTCTGTTTGGAGCAGACCAGATTCTTTAGTTTTATCTTTTTGACCTACTAACTTGGGAATCAGGCTTAGTTAATATTAAATAAATTGTATACAATTTATTAAGCTTTCCAGAATGTCTTCTTGCAAGTCATTTGGATTTTTGGATCTCCAGTTATGATTGATTTACTCAGCTACTGCATGTATGTCCAGGAAGTAGCAGATTCTTGTTCTAGTGCTTTGATTAACTTTGCCATGCTGGGGTGTGGAAGTGTGGCTCATATCCTTGATGGTACTTGGTTTAGTACCCTATGATCTTGTGAGACTTATTTCTTGATTGATGTGCTTGCCCTCTTCTATGTTATGCCTTAATGAGGATTAAGTTAATTAGCTCTAGGTGCTTACGTGAACTTTGGTATGCTTACTTGATTACTTTGTTTATTGCACTTCTATGCATTCATACATATGCATTGTTGCACCTCATTTAGGTACGCTAGCTGAAGCACGTGAAGGATCGGAGGTGGAGCCAAACCCGAAGATGGAGTTGGTGGATCCATCCCGAAGATCGAAGGACCGGACAAGTGGTAGATTGGAGGATGCTCGCCAAGCAGGTTTCATCTGACATACTCTAACTTGAGTCGGATCCCAGACAAGTCCCGAAGTATTATAAGCCTCCTACCTTCAAAGCAATTTAATTCTATATATGTTATAAGTATTATTGCATTAAGTGATAGGAGTTGGTTAGAAACTCTTGATGCATTATATCATTCCATGTCCAGATATATGAATCCTTGAATCCTACATAGACTAGGATCGAATAGATGCTTAGCCCTGCTTTAAGCGGTAGAAGTCAGGTGATTTCCTGTCACCTGCGAGATGTAGGGATATTTATATATGGCACGGTTAGCTATATTTGCTATCGTGGAAAGGAACCATGTGTTAATAAAATGAAATGAGACTGGGCGGGATGACGATAGTGAAGCAACAAGGCATGGAGGTCTTGGGTGTAGATCTATCCCCATCTGAGTCATTTAAGGACTGATTCGCTATACGTCCTTGAGTCATGTTGAATGCAGTCTAACACTTAGTTGGCCGAATAAGTCATTCCGACCGCGAAGCCGAGTAATACAGTTCAGGTCAGGAATCGAATGGTAGATCGCATCTTGGAGGTAGTAAAGATGTGCTTGGGGACATTGGCGTGAGACCAAGGGGGGTTAGAGTCCCTATCACCTGGCAGAGTGTTGCCCTTGGGGATGCGGCATCAGTCGAACCCGCGACTCCTGAATTGTACGAAAGGTGGCTTTGTGCGACCCTGGCAGGGGTCTGTGCAGTGAGTGTTAGAAATACCCCTCCAGCTAGATAGGAATTCGATTCGAATCGCCGTCGCTCCCGGTTAGTGAGCACTTGACTTGAGCAGCGACAACGTAGATTCCATTAAATTGAACGGATGGTTAATTGGATGACGATGGAAAGGTTGCCTCAACTTATACCTGTTATGGTTAATATTGTTTGCTCCTAATCAAGTGAGTGCTCTAGTACAGGTGCTAATATAGATGACAACTTAATGATAATTAACTGGATGCTTAAGCATTAATGATTACTTATCTATATTAAGCTTTTATGCAAATGTTGTCAAGCTAGCCCACTTTACATCAGTCTTGCATCATCCTTGGTGTCACTTTATTTCTGGTTTATGACGGGTAAGTCTAGCTGAGTACCTTCTCGTACTCAGGGTTTATCCCCACTTATTGCAGGTTGTGATGTATCATGATGAATGCAAGAGTTGGTTTGCTCCTGCCTTTGTGGCGGAGTGTGATCACGGGCATGATCCTTCTTATTCATCTTGCCTCTAATGCTTTTATTGGAAGTCGACCTTGGTACTGGCATGTATTTGAAATCAGAGAAATGTTAGTTTTCAATTACTTTGCTTCCGCTACTTTTCAAGTTAAGTTGTAATAACTACGTTGAACTTTGATGTATATTGAATTACTTGTGAAATGGTTGTAATATGTGACTTGTTATGTTGAATCACTACGATCTTGGCTGGTATGTTGGTTGGTTTGAAATCCCTCGTGATTTCATTGGACTACCGGAGTTATATGGGCTCAAGTGCGAGAATTTGATCACTTTGGTGATTGTTTTTGTACTTGTGCTCTTATAATTTAGACGGTTCCGTGACCGTGTCTCATTCTTGGCGTTCGGCCTTCGATCCGGCTATAGAGGCAAAGCTTCACCTGGATCTTCACTTGTGTACTCGTTCTTGCTATGTTGTGAAATGAGATGATCACCCCTATTTACAGTAACTATGAACCAAAGGAGTACTTATAGAAGACAATGAGGCAATTTGGCGCAAAGGTAGTGTTAGGCGGCCATAAGGGGTCGATTGATTCTCTACTGCCTCCAATGCCATCCAAACTTTGTTGATGCATTGATCCATGACACATGAGGCATGTCCCAAGTGGCTACGATGTATTTGAGTAGTTTTACTTTGGTTGATGGGTCCATAAATCCTAATATCTTCCACTTGGCTTCACCACATTCCTTAGATCTAAATGACATCGAATCCATGGCTCATAATGATGAGGAGTGTGCTTTCATGCATGCGAGTGATCAGTGGGATCTCGAGATGGGCCTCAATATGGTCGCCCGACCCCTTCTTGGGCCAAATTTATTCCACCTTACTACACAGAGATCACTGGATTCACATAATCACCAAAACTAGTGGATTTAGAAATAAGTCCTATGGCTATATTGATGATAAAAACTGTCATTTTTATATAGGGGTTGATGGTCGGATTGTGAGGGTTAATGACCATCAACAATCTACAAGAGCTCGAGCAAGTATCCTCTTTGTAAGGATCAATTGGATGGCTAGAGGAGGGACGAATAGCCTATATTTTTTTTCCAAAGCCGCAAACAAAATAAGGCACAATATATTAATAAAAGGGGTGGTCCCTAATAGTTCTACTCGCCTAGCCTAGCAACAAAGCAAGTTTTCCTACACGATTCTAAGGCTGTGTTTAGATCTATTGAAAAGTGCACTATGCAAAAAAAAGATTACCCGTCACATCAAACTTGCGATACATGCATGGAGTGCTAAATGTGGATAAAATCAAAAACTAATTGTACAGTTTGGTTGTACTTTGCGAGACGAACGTTTTGAGCCTAATTAGTCAACGGTTGGACAATTATTACCAAATACAAACGAAATACTACAGTGTCGCAACAGTGAATTTTGACACTCCAAATTTTAGATCTAAACACAGCCTTAGAAGCTGTTGTCTTGTGTATTCGTTTGATAGGACTTTAATTAAATTAGTGGAGAAGCCCCCTACAAAAGCCCTAACAAAGAGGACCTTAAGATTGGATGGTTGAAACAATAATGTTATTGTGGCTTAACGTGATTGTAGAGAATTCATAATAAATGACCCTTAGTGGATTCCATCAATAAAGGTTATATAGATTTGAATCTTTTTTGTGGCTAATACAATGATTCATATGCATTTTTTTACTTTTTTTTTAAAAAAATGTAAATGATCATGCAAGAACTCATCTATAACTTAATTGATCACATATTAGATGTTACATGTAGTAAGGGCAGCTCCAGTGTAGAGTTCGGTTCTCGAAAAGCTGTGGGCCCGGTAAAAGTCGATGTTTCCCTTGGTTCGTTCGCTGCAGCGTGGATTTCGATTAGATGGGTGCCAGGTTGAAATAAATAATTGCTTAGCCCGTGTTTAGTTCCCCTAATTCTCCTTCAAATTTTACTATGCAAAAAGAAGATTCCCTGTCACATCAAAATGTCGGCAAATGCATGGAGTACTAAATGTTGATGAAATCAAAAACTAATTGCACAGTTTTGTTGTACTTTGCGAGATGAACATTTTAAGCCTAATTAGTCAAAATTTGGATAATTTTTACCAAATACAAACGAAATGCTACAGGAATTCTGATACAGTGTTTTTCTCCCCCAATTCACCGAACTAAACGAGGCCTTACACTGTGTGGACAGAGAGGACCATGGCTGTGTTTAGTTGTGTAAAAAAGTATAAAAAGGTGTAAAAAAAGTACTGTAGCACGTTTTGGCTTTATATGACAAATAGTGTCCAACCGTTGACTAATTAGGTTCAAAACGTTCGTCTCGCAAAGTATAACCAAGCTGTACAATTAGTTTTTTTTATTTCATCTACATTTAGTACTCAATGCATGTATTGCAAGTTTGATGTGACGGGAATCTTTTGTTTGCACCGTACTTTTTTTTTTTTTTGGTAGGAAGTAAACACAGCCCATGTCCCTGGCTCCCCTCGTTACCTGTCCTTGCTTTTTATTTCCACGCATTGTTTATTGCCACGGTTCGCACCAAGTTAGAAGTTCGAATCAAAGAAGCATTCCCCATAGTTCATGCTAAATCGAACCTTGCTCTTTCTCTCTCCTCTCACGGTTCGCTTTTTTACTGCACTGGAGCTGCTCTTAAGAGCCCGTAGCAACCATATAGCTAGGCATTTAACTAGTATAGTTAAAAATTAGTATGCACAAAATATGCAGATTATGCACTATAATATATGTATATAAGTTTATTCCAAACATTTTTGGCCAATCTTAGTGGAAGTTGTATTAGAGTTTTATTTGCATTTAATAAGCTGCCACGTAACCGCTTTTGATAATATAGCAACATTTTTATAAAGAGAGAGAAGAAATGATGAAACTCTCTTAACACGATTACCAACTTTTTATGAGTTATGAAATTAAATGTTTATGAAACCATAGAATGAAACTCTTCCACTACTACAGATTGACCTATCACCAATACCTTTATCATCATCGGTATCATTAAAACGTTAGTGATGCTTATCACCAACGGTTCGTAATACGAACCATTGGTGATGAGAGTATCACCGTCGGTTCGGAAGAACGTCGTGGTTGATAACTATCACCGTCGCTTCGTCTTACCAACAGGCGATGATAGTCCATCATCACAGCCGTTTACACCACCAACCAGCGATGATGATGTGCTCCTCATCACTGCCGCCTCGCCATATGGTGAAGATGTTTTTCACCGCCAGCTTATTGTAAGATACGGCGATGATAACCATGCTGCAGCACAATAAAATTCATAACTTTTTCAAATAAAGTTGGATGAAAACAAACTTTATAACAAGTTATAGATCTCGACGAGATCTACAACTTTGTAGTTGATAACGTTTCATTTGAAACCATTGTGGTCCCATAATTCTTTTTGAAACGCTCAAATTTAGAAATTCAATTTTTTGAATTGTACAAATAACCTTAGATAGAAAAATGACCAAAACCAAAGTTGTGGATCTTGACTATTTTATTAGAAATCATTTATGTCAGGGGCTTGCGCAGGGGGAGGGTGGCCGGCGGTGTGGTGGTCGCGGCAGCTAGGGCAGAGGGTAGCGGCGTGGGCGGCAGCGGAGGCGCAGGTGGAGGAGGCGGCGCGCGTGAGAGAGAGATAGGGAAATAGCTTTCGCTCATCTATTACTTGATCCATTCGATTACATCTTCCCTAGTATTTATAGTCCTCATGGGACTTGACTCCTAAGCAATCTAGAAGATCCTTATCGGATTCGGATTCTCTTTTTCATCTAACAAACTTGACTCCCTAACTTAACCGACTCTTTTCAAAACCAACTAGGACTCGATATGGTAGTTGTTGATGATGACGGCGAGACCAGCGGCGGCCGCGACGCCCCCTCCTCCCTTGGGCGCACGCCCGACCTAGGGTAGGCCGCAAGGCTCGGCTGGCGCGATGGCAGCAGCGGCGGCACCCCCTCCTTGGGCCCAAGTTGGCCCGTTTTCTCCGGCGATGAGTACAGCCCGTGTTGGGCGTGTGACAATTTTTAGTCTCAAATTTGTATCTGAAGATTTAAAATTTTAAAAAACTAAAATTTTCAAATAATCTTGGATGGAAAATTGACCAAAAGCAAAGTTGTAGATCTTGATGAGAACAACAACTTTGTAGTTGATGAGTTTTTCATTTGAAATCATTTGAGGTCCCAAAAGTTTGGCTGAAGTTTTGATGTTTTGAAATTTAAATTTGTCAAACGACATTGGATGGCAAAACAACCAAAATCAAAATTGTAGACTTTGGCCCTGTTCATCTGGCTTATAATCCGTCTTATTCAGCTTGTTTTTTCAGCCGGAACAATATTTTTCTCTCACAAAAAATCAGCCAACAGTGTTTTTCAGCCAGCTTATAATTCCAGCCGAACGGCTCCTTTAATTAGAATAACAAATTTGTAGTTTATAACTTTTTCGTTTGAAGCCATTTATGATTCTAAATATTCATTTTAAATCCTAAAAAGTGAATACTAAGGGAATGGATACACTATATATGCACAAGTGACTTTGGGGTAAAATAATTAAAGGAGCTAAGGATAAAAGTCTCATGTTCGAATTCCACCACCATTGCGTATCATGAAAAATAGCGTGGAGCTGGAACCGGTGGGAGGGGCTTCCTAGGATTGAAACAAAATTGACAAAGGTCTCAGGTTCGAATCCCACCACCATTGCATACCATGAAAAATAGCATGAAGCTGGAGCTGGTGGGAGGGGCTTCCCAGGATTAAAACAAAATTTTTTGCTATTTTACGACCCGTTTTTGAAAATTTTGAAAATTCAAAATCACCGCCGGCTAGTAATACGAACCAACTGTGATAAGCTATTATCACTGTCGGTTGCAAACCACCTGTGACGAGAATGTCATTACCATCGACAGCTTACTGCCAAGACAAAAATCGTTTGTGATAGATAGGCTTTACGAACAGCTTGTGATAAGTCTGAATATAGTAGTGTCCATTGAGAGTGGGGTGTTTCATCCATATTTTATTTTATTCTATATGACATGAAAGTTTTTGAAACAACATCATAAAACTCTTCATTGAGACGAACCTTATAGCCGGAGCGGTTGTTCCTAGTGGTGTACTTCCTCTGTTTCTAAATATCTATCGTTTTCATTTTTCGAAAAATAATTTTAACTATATATATAAAATATTAATATTTATGGTATATAATTAGTATCATTGAAAAGGTTTTTAAATCTAGTTTTTTAATAAATTTATTTAGAGATACAAATATTATACTTATTTTTTATAAATCAAGTCAAACTTGCGGCACGCACACCAGTGACAATTATTTAAGGATGGAGGGAGTATGAGGCTATGAGCTACTCCCTCCTTCCCAAATTATAAGACATTCCAAGAATTTTAGAGAGTCAAAACATTTCAAGTTTAATCAAATTTATATGATAAGATAATAACATTTGTGATACAAACTAAGTATCATTAAATTCTTCATTAATTATATTTTTATAGTATACATATTTGATATCACAAATCTTTCTAATTTTCTCAATAATTTCTGTCAAACTTGAGATGTTTTGACTCTCCAAAATTCTTGGAATGACTTATAAATTGGAATGGAGGGAGTAGTAACGAACAATTTAATTAGTAGGCCTTGCAAGTCTGTGTAACGATATATATTTAACGTTTCTTCTACCAGTAATCCCCACAGGAGCAGGCACCGTCCACGAAATGGTGAAACCTCCTCACGTCCCTCAGCACAATATCCCTCCCAACCATCCTGGAGATGAACTTAGCAGCCTCATGGCAGTCGTTGCACACCCTCAGGTTCTTGGCCACCCTGATGGTGGCGCCCGGTGGCGTCCGCAGCAGCCCGAAGGCAATGGCGAGCTTCTCGCTGTGGTACCTGAGGATCGCCGCCTTCTCGCTCTCCTCAATGTCATGAAGCACAGACGACGTGTCTGGCGTGTACCCCTGGTCTCTCATCCGTTCCCAGAGTGCGTCCATGTGCGCGTGCACCAGCGTGCTCTCTGGGTGCGCAGACTCGCCAGCCATGAACCTGTGGATCACGCCGTCGAGTTCGATCCAGCTGCAGCCGGGTTCCTTGCTGACGCCCCTCTGCCGCATCCTGTTCCGCACCTCTGATGACCTCTCCCATAGGCCGGCGGCGGAGTAAATGTTGCACAGGAGCACGTAATGGCTCGCCTCGTCGGGCTCCAGCTCGAACAGCCGCTCGGCAGCAATCTCGCCAAGAGGGACGTTCCGGTGCAGCCGGCATGCTCCAAGGAAGCTGCTCCACGCGGACACCTGCTGCTCTCCTGGCTCCATTGAGCTGATGATCCTGTAGGCCTCGTCCAGCCTGCCAGCCCGGCCGAGAATGTCAACAGCGCAGGCGTGAAGGTCTGGCGTTGGCTCGACCCCCGTGGTTCCTCTTCATGCTATGGAACAGTTCCAGGCCGCGGGTCGACCATGCCGGAGTGGCTGCAGGCTGCTAGTGCGGCGATGAAGGTGACCTCGTTCGGCTTAGCCTCGTCGCTCGCCACCATGCGGTCGAACAGCGCGATGGCCTCGTCACCGAGCCCATGCATGCCGTAGGCCATGATGAGAACGTTCCAGGTGATGACGTTCCTCCTCGGCAGCCGGTCGAACACGGCCCTCGACAGCGCCAGGCAGCCGCACTTGGCGTACATGTCCACCAGCGCGCTCCCGACGGCGACGTCCGAGTCCAAGGCGTGACGCACCGCGTAGCCGTGGATCTCCTTCCCCCTCGCTGGCGCCGCAAGCATCGCGCAGCCAGGGAGCAGGGTCATGAGTGTGATGTTGTTGGGCATCACCGGCTCTTCATCCGCCCCGGCAATGCCGTCTTCTGTTGCCGCATCCGCGAATCTCCCTTGCTGCTGCATCTCCCGGACCAGCTGGAACGCGTCGCGGATGTGGCCCTGCACGACGCAGCCGGTGATGAGAGTGTTCCAAGAGACCACGTCGCGGGGCTCGATCGCGGCGAAGATCCACCGCGCAGCGTCCATGTCGCCGAGGCGTGCGTACAGGTCCATGAGCGCATTCTGCACGAACGGGTTGTCCGCCATGCCGCGCTTCACGACGTACCCGTGCACCGCTTCCTTGCCGGCGAAGGTCTCCGAGCGCGCGCACGCGGGCAGCACGCCCGCAATGGTGGTCTCGCTGGGTACGACGCCGGCCTCAGCCTCCATCCGCGCGAAGAGCTCCAGTGCGTCCTCGTCCATGCCAGCCTGCGCATACCCGCAGACCATGGCGTTCCACAGCCCGAGCTGGCGGTGGCCGCCCGGGACCATGTCGAACACCCGCCTCGCCGCGCCCACCCGCTCGTGGCTCGCGTACATGTCCACGAGCGCGCTGGCGACGAACGAGTTGGCGGCGAGGTCGGTGTCCTTGAGGACGTAGGCGTGCATCTCCCGGCCGAGGGAGAGCATCTCCAGCTGCGAGCACGCCGGGAGCGCACTCGCGAACGTGACGCCGTCCGGGCGCACCCCGCGCGCCACCATGTCGTAAAGCACCTCGATGGCCTCGCCGCAGCGCCCGCTCTGCACCAGCAGGCTGACCATGGTGTTCCACGTGACGACGGCGCCGCCCGGCGCGTCGGTGGCGCCGGCGGAGCCGAAGAGCGTCTGCGCGTCGTTGACTAGGCCGAGGCGCGCGTACATGGAGAGGAGCGCGTTGAACGCGAACCGTTCGTCGCCGTCCAGGAACCCGTTCTTGAGAGCGAACGCGTGCGCCTCACGGCCGAGGCGCGTGTCCTCAGCGAGGTGGGAGCATGCGAGCAGGACGCTGACAAGCGTGAATGAGGTGAGCGGGTGGCCCTCCTGAAGCATATCGCGGAGCGCGTCGAGTGCCGGGAGCCAGCGGCGGAAGAGGCAGAGCGCGGCGATGAGGGAGTTAAAGGTGACGGCGTCGCGGCTGGGCATGGCATCGAAGAGCGCGAGCGCGGCGGTGAGGTCGCTGCATCGCGCGTAGGCGGTGAGGAGCGCGTTGGAGACGGCCGGGGTGGGCCCATGGAGGAGATCGTGGCGCAGCGCAGCGCCGTGAATGGACCGGACGGCTATGAGGGAGCGGAGCGCGGCGGCGGACTTGGCGGCGGGCGGGAGCGCGAAGCGGTCGAGCGGCGCTGAGTGGGAGGAGGACGCCGCCGACAGGGATGATAGCGCGTGGAGAGCGGCGGCGTGGTTGCCCGCGGCAGTGAGAGAGCGGATAGTGGCAGCGGTGGGGGGATGCGGTAGGGGTGGCGTGGGTGGTCGAGGTGGGGAGGTAGGGAGGGGCGTGGCGGCCATGGAGCGGCGGAGGGGATTGGCCCGATTCGGATTTGGGAGCTCAGCTAGAGCCGGCTACGGAGCTCGGCTTCAGCATCGAGTCCATTCGAGTCGAGTGTTTGACAGGATAAGCCTGCGAATGCCGTTGCCGGGTCGTGCCGTCCTGCTGGCTGCTGCTGTGGAGTCCACGCCCTATCTTTTGTTTTCCTCCTGTCCTTCCCCCGCCAGCCCGCCACGTCCAGTCCACCACCACGGCACCACCATCATGCGGCGAAGACCCCGTGACCGTAAGCGCGAAGCTTCGTCGCATTTCTCCCCAAACTCCACCCGCCTACCCAGCCGCGCCTCGAAGGGGAAAGGACGCGCCCGCGTCCCCAAGTCCAAACCCGAGGTAAATCAACCTCCTGCTGTTCCTGCTCCTTCGGTTTGATTCATTTCGGCTTTGCGCTAAGCCGTGGCGTTCAATTCTGCGGTTCGGATAAACGCGGGCGTGCTTGGTTTCCGCTCAATTTGGTGTCGCGTGACTGGTGGATTGTGCCCTAGCTTTCGCTTGGGTTTTGATGCGGGGAACAAATGTCTGTACGGCTGGCTGTTCTCTTCTCCATGCTTTATTTTGATCCGTTGTCTAGGTGGAGCTTGTGGCATGTAGGTTGGTGTTTGGGCGATTTGGGGTTTCCTTATTTTGGGGCAAATTCAGGCCGTTGGTGGCGGCATACTGTTAAGAGTTCTACTGTTATATTATATACAAGTCTTTTCTTTTTCGCGAGCGTAAACGTGTTTCATCAATATAGGAAGAAAGAAAGTGTGGCCGCACGCGGAGGGGTCAGGTGGCAATGAGTTTACAAAAGGTTATTACAATTTCTGAGACTGAGAGGCTTATTTTGGAATGTTGTGGGTTATGCTGTTTCTCCCAGGCTATGTTTGGGAGCAATTATATTTAGATCATCAAAGATTATTTTCTCTGATACTGGATCTCAATTGGCTGTTTTGACATTGCTAAATTTCTTTCTTTTATCTTCTGATTACTGAAAATACTTTACAGGACAGTTTGCATGCCAGTGTTGGTGTTCTTACTTGGCCTGTGATTATAATCATCCGGTACCTTGATGTATGTTGATATCACGCTTGAAGAGTTGATCTACTCGTGTTAGCAGCTAAATTTGAAGAAAATGATGATGGGAAGAGAGGACAAATATGTGAGGTTAGCCATCCCCTGTTGCTTGAGAAGTTGAGATAGTTTCTAGAGCACATTATTTTGTTGAAGTGTTTTGCGTTTATAGCATGTTATGTTAGCAACACAAAAGCATGTGAAGAATGTGATAATATTCTAAGTATGGAAACATGTCTATTGCAAGTGAGCATTTGAATTAGATCATCGAGATGGCCACCACATGGACCATCAGATGCAGACTGAATGGTTATAAGGACTTGGCAAATTATCCATGTCTCTTATGTGAGCCATCAGAAAATGCCCACAAAAATATGTGCTTTCGGTAGCAACATTTGCTTCTAGCTTCTAGCCTGCACCCTCTTTCCTGAATTGTTCTATCCCCAAAGCATAGCATGCGACACCACACTACCATTGCACATATTGGAGATTGGAGTTTTGGTCTATCACAGGATTTAATGAATGGGGCCCAACTATACTAATGAATTAAGAACAGAATTTTAGGCCTTTGGCAACCTGATTACTTAAAATAAAAGGCACTGGGATCCAATTATGGTCTTGAGTAAAGAATGAAGACCAGTTCATTGGTGATTTGGGGAACTTTTAACATGCAACAATTGTCCTGACTACTGAGTGTTTTGTTTGGTTTATTATCTGTGCAGATTTCAGGACTGGAGATCAGAGCAGTCTGTTAGTTCTGAGAACATAGTTGCTCCATATAGAGATGATGTTTCAGTATTCAGTTCACTTAAAGAAAGGACTGCCAGGGTTTTTGCATTGCTAGGAAATCTTTTGCACTCAGAAACCTCAAATAGATCAATGCTTGATGAAAGAAAGTCTGCAACAGGAACACTTCATCCTCAAGGGCCATTTCTGCAAAAATGGAACAGGATATTTGTGATATCATGTATATTTGCAGTTTCAGTGGATCCACTGTTCTTGTATATCCCAGTTATCAGTGATGAAAAACCTTGCTGGTATTTGGATAGAAAGTTGGAAAAGGCAGCAAGTGTCCTGCGTTTTTTCACAGATATTTTCTACATACTCCATATCATATTTCAGTTCCGGACAGGCTTTATTGCATCATCTCCTACAACCTTTGGGGCGGGGTGTCTTAATCGAAGATAGATATGCAATAACAAAGCGCTACTTATCAACATATTTTTTCATTGATGTCTTTGCTATTCTACCCATCCCTCAGGTACTTGGTCTACAGAACAATTTCGATGGCATCATAACATGTATTCTTTGCAATATACTCTGGTTAAGCTCTTTGCTAAAGCATTTTGATAGCATCATATGAAATGTGTTTTACATTTGGTAGCATGTCGGTATACATGAAATAAATTGTTACCATTGATGGACTTCTAGTACTCTCTCCATTCCAAATTATAAGACGTTTTGGCTTTTCTAGATACATAGCTTTTGCTATGCATTTAGATATACACTATGTCTAGATACATAGTTAAGGTAATGTATCTAAAAAAGCCAAACGTCTTATAATTTGGAATGAAGGGGGTAGCTCTTAATAGGAAATGTCTAGAAGTAATATCTTGACCTGTTAAAAGTTACAGATTTACATTATGATCCACGTATTGGAAATGATAGTTTTCATAAATTTGTATCCTGAAAATAATTGCCTTTTTATTTGATGGTTCTTCTGTACTTTGGCTGTCCTGATCATGCATTAAGTTAAGGCTTATGCATGTTTCTATCTTGTTATATAGTTAAGATTCTACTAATGATATGGCTGTTGCCCTCAATGGAAAACAATGATCCTTTCTGTTAACAGGTTATTATTTTGGTTCTGCTACCTAATCTTCAAGGCTCGAAGATTGTGAAAGCCAAAAATGTGTTATTGCTTATAATTATATGCCAGTATGTGCCTCGGCTAATCCGGATAAGGCCACTATACCTCCAAATCACAAGGTCTGCTGGTGTAATTACAGAGACAGCACGGGCTGGTGCTGCTTTCAACCTTTTGCTTTACATGCTTGCCAGCCATGTAAGTGCTCTATTTGTAAAAATCTGATGGTAACTAATTTCAGTTGTCATTTGTGCAATAAATTGGCTGCATTAGCAACACACGAGCCATTTTTTGTACGATAGAAATCAAGTAGGTTGAGAAAACTGTAAAGTCTTGTTTCATGAACCAAAATGAAGTAGATTAAAAAACCATGAGATTTTTTTTATTTGCTTATTCATGAGGCCTTGTTTTTTTTTTTGAACCGAGGATAACACCATTTCAATTCATAAACGGAAATACAGAAGTTTGTAAAGAACAGCACCAGGGACAAACGAGGAATCCTACACCTGCAGAGTGCAGATTATGAACAAAGACCTGTCTCAGGCACTCAGACACAACCGAAAAGGTAGGTGGGTAGACCAACCACCAGAATTCGCCACAAAAGTACCTACCACTTGAGTTTATCACACCGGAAGATAACCAACCTATTACATCAGCTGTTTACATATTACTTTTCCAGACCCGGATCAACACAGACCCAATACATAAGATCCAGCCACTGTCTTCAGGCACATTCACAAGGCCTTATTCATGGAATGTAGCATTCTGTTAGCTGTACAGCACTTGTTTCCTTTTTTCTTTTCATATAAACTCTATCATCAGTTGTTTTTTGTCATGCGCATGCAGCTGTGATCAATAGCAATTAATAGATGGTTGGGGATTAATAGTTATGGCTGCAGCAGTAGAGGCGCATGCAGCTGCCAAGAGCACGGCAGTAGAGGAGCATGCGGCTGTAATCAATGGCAATTAGAATTCTGGGGAAGAGATTAGAGTTAATGAGAGATTAGAGTTAATGTTGGGAGAGAAACAAGGAGCCAGAGGCTGGACGCCTAGGGGCTGAGCTCCTCTATTTATACCCTGTAACTAGTTGAGATTGAATCAAGCAATGAACAAACCTATTCCTAATCTCCCTGTTCTCTCTTAATCTCATCCCCTTCATCTTAATCTTATCCCTTTCAACATAGGGCGTCCAGGAAATAAACCCCACGCCATTACCAACCCAAGCTACGAGCTTCTCCGAGCTCTTGGAGCAAGATGAGGGCAGCAAGATGAGGGCACCCCATCCTAGCGCCGCTTCTCCGAGCTTCTGAACCTCCGCTTCAGGCCGCCAATCCGTTCCAGTCCGCTGGGCGAACTCATGGCGTGCAAGCGGACCGGCTCCGTCACCGAGTATCAGGATCGGTTCGAGGCCCTGCTGCCCCGCGTCAGCACGCTGACATAGGCCCAGCACGTCCAGGCCTTCACGGCCGGGCTCCAGCCGCCACTCAGCCTCGACGTCAAGATCCACAACCCCCAATCTCTCATCATCGCCATGAGTCTCGCCCGCAAGCTGGAGCTGCGCAAACATTGTGCTGCTGCTGTCGCGCCGCCTTCCGCATCACCACATGACCAGCAGCAGGGCCTCCTCGCGGCGCCTCCACCACGTCTCGCTCTACCGGCTCTGCCACCTGCCGCGATTGCTGCAGCCACCACCGTCACGTGGAGGGCCACCCCGTCAGGCGCCTGTCGATGACCGAGATGGAAGAACGCCGCCGGCTCGGCCTTTGCTTCAATTGCAACGAAAAGTTCGGGCGTGGTCACAACCAAGTGTGCCAGCGCCTGTTCTTGTTGGACCTGGCGGCAGCGGATGATGACCATGACGCCACCCCCGACGACCACGACACTACGAAACCACCGATATCGCTCCACGCGATCACCGGCGTCCACACCAGCAACACCATGCTGGTGTGCTGCCCTCATCGACTCGGGCTCGACACACAACCTCATCGCCAAGGAAGTTGCCAGCAGCACCAGTCTCCCCATGGTCTGCTACAGCTCTGCATCCGTCACAATGGTTAATGGCGGGCACGTGCCGTGCACAGGTGTGTATAGGCGGGCGCCGTTCTCCATCGCCGACGACCAATTCTCTGCCGACTTCTTCGTGTTCCCCTTGCCGGGGTACGACGTGGTGCTAGGTACCCAATGGCTCGCCACACTTGGCCCTATCCTGTGGGACTTTGCGGCCTTCACCATGTCCTTTTGGCGCTAGGAACATCCGGTCTGCTGGCTCTTGAAGAAGTTCGTCGGCACCCCTCTAGCTGCACCACCAGCGCTGCCACCTACCCACCATGATGATACATTGCCTGAACCAGAACGTGCTGCACCACCAGCGCGGAGAGATGGCGCACCACATTGCGTTCGGCGTAGTACTCGCCGAATTCCACCGAAGTGAGCTCCCCATCTTGATCTGTCTGAGCACGCGTAGCTTCTTCGCGGACCTAGCCTGTACCCGCGCCTGGAAGTCTTGATCACCATTGCCGCTTTGTCCTTGCTCGCCAGGAGCTGCACCACATGTAGTAGCTTCAGTCGTCCACAATGAAAGTCCTATGTTTGGTGTTGGTAATTAGTGACAATGCCTAAGTACTAATCCCATGCCTAAGTTGTATGTAGCATATGAGGATTAGTACACTCCAAGGTTGGTGGCAAGATGGACATGGTGATCATGATGGCCACACTTGGATTTGGACGCAACCCTACGTGATCAAGGCAAATGTATATGCTTAAGGGTTGTGTTTTAGTAACCAAGACACCTAGTGGGTGTGGTTACATTATAGGATAGATAGCCGTACTATAAAGAGGGGAATGACGCGGCTATTGAACTCCTAAGTGCCTCTAGATGTGCATTTCATGATCATATGCATTTGGATAGAACTAATATCGCCTCGAAAAATGATTGTGAAAATGCTAACACACTCACACATGATGAAGATCACTTGGTGATGTTAGCACATTTACGACGGCGTTGGAGTTTGAGCGGTAGAGAGGGTTTGGGGTCTTCTCTCCCTCCCGCCGAGCGTGCGAGCGCGGAATTCAGGCGATTTCGGGGATATGAAATGCCTATTTTCCACTACGCCGGAAGTCGGAAAAAGAAACGGAAGCGAACGGAGGTCACAATGATGACCGGACGCTGCATCGGACGCGGTCACGGTGTGACCGGACGCGTCCGGTCAGTGTCCAGTGTCTGCGCGTTTTTTCAGTTGTTTGATCGGACGCGAGGCGCGTCCGGTCATAGGCGACCGGACGCGTCCGGTCATCCAGGGAGCTTACTGGACTCCGACCGGACGCGGGCACTGTGGCGTCCGGTCAGTTCTTCAGCGCGTCCGGTCGCTGGTTCGTTTTGCGCGACTCAGTGCTGACCGGCGCGTCCGGTCAGTCACGGGACCGGCGCGTCCGGTCGTGACCAGCGCGTCCGGTCGTTGCGACCGGCGCGTCCGGTCAGTGTTTCGAAAAAGAACCGTTGCGCGACCGGCGCGTCCGGTCCACGCGACCAGCGCGTCCGGTCAGCGCGAATTGCGTCTGTTCAAGTTTCTAACGGCTATATTCGTAGGGGTACGTCTATAAATACTCGTTGGCCGGCTCAAGGCTCTCTCTCTCGAACATTTTGACATACTTGTGAGCACTTTGAGCTAAGCAACTCCCCTCCCACTCATCTCTCTTGCTTCTTTGCATATTCGAAGTGAGATTGAGTGATCCAAGTGCATTTGCATTGTGAGATTGCATCTAGTTGGCACTTGGTGGTTGATTTGCTGCGGGATTCTTGTTTCTCTTGGTGGTTGCCGCCACCTAGACGGCTTAGAGCAGCTTGGAGGCGTTGGCAAGAGTTGGTGTTTGTTCTTGGCCACCTCCGGTGATTGTGAGGGGTTTGTGCCTACCTCGGCGAAGCGTCAAAGGCAACATTAGTATATTGCTCGTGTCATTGCAACCTTTTGCCATTTGGTAGGTTCTTGTGGCGCCTTTTGAGAGGCTCGGTGTGTGACCGATTAGCCACCGAACCACGTGGTGAAGAGGGACACAACGGGGACTAGCGTGCCGGCAAGCACGTGAACCTCGGGATAAATATTCGTGTCATCACTTTCATATTGTGATTGATTGATCCCGGTGTTCGGTTATCTTGGTATTCTTTGTTAATCATATTGGTTGGCTCAATACTTCGCCCCTCGGTGATACCCTCCTAACTCAACTCCACATTACTTTCTTAGTTATCTTTGCTAGCTAGTTAGCTTTGCTAGAGTAGCTTCTTTGTGTAGCTTGCTAGTTGTAGTTTCCTTCTCGGTTTGACTTGTGCGGTTGAGTGCAATTACTAGAATTGTGAATTGGTTAGGTGGCTTGCAAACACCCCGTAGGCTAAGCAAAACTCGCATCTCGCTATTTGTTTTATTGATAAACTTGCTTAGCTTGTCTTTGTAGAAAATTTTAATAGGCTATTCACCCCCCCTCTAGCCATCAAGACCTTTCAAGTGGTATCGGAGCCGTGGTCACCGTTTGCAAGGCTTAACAACCTCGGTGTAAGATGGCTCAAGTTATGTTCAATCATGTTAATGGCAAGCCTCCATTCTTTGATGGCGTCTCTTCCTTTGATCATTGGAAAAGGAAGATGAAGCAATATCTAGGCAATATACATGAGAAGGTTTGGGATGTGACCAAAGAAGGATACGTCATTCTTGATGAGGAAAACCTCACTCCCAATGACCGCATCAACAAACAATGCAATACGGCGGCACTTGACACAATCTATCGTGCCATTGATGATAAAGTATTTGAGCAAATCAAAGATCTTGAAAAGGCAAATGAGCTTTGGATAAGGCTTGAAGAAACATATGAAGGTACTTCAACGGTAAAAAGTGTCAAACTATATATGCTCAAGGACAAGTTCTCCACATTCAAGATGAAGGATGATGAATCCATCCCGGAGATGTTCTATAGGCTCCAAGTCATTGTCAATGATCTCAAGGGGCTTGGGGAGAAGGTTGAGGACAAGGACTTCTCACACAAGTTCTTGATGTGCTTATCCAAGAAGTTTGCCACCTTGAGAAGAATGATCTTTAGAGAGGGATTGGACAAGGTCAAACCAACCAATGTGCTTGGAGATATAATGACCGATGCCCAATATAATGATGATGAAGATGAGGTAGAAGAGAAGAAGGAGACCAAGGTCAAGCAAGAGAAGCCCATTGCATTCAAGGCTTCATCCTTTAAGGGCAAGAGCCAGGTAGAAAGTGATGATGATGATCCATTCGATGATGAGACCATGGCCCTCCTTGTGCACAAGATGGGAAGATTCATGAAGAAGAAAGGATATGGGGCAAGGAAGAGGAGAGACACTATAAAGGCAAAGACCCTTTGCTACAATTGCAATAGCCCCGATCACATAGTGGTGGATTGCCCCTATGAAGATAAGAGATTTCATAATGGGGACTTGAAGCTCAAGAAGAACAAGAAGGATAAGAAAGAGAATGAGAAGAAAGCAAAGAAGAGCTTCACTTTCAACAAGAAGAAGAAGGGTGGTGGTTATGTAGTCACTTGGGATAGTGACAACTCCGATAGTGATGATGATAAAAGCTCTAGTGATGATGAGAGGATCACTCGACGAGCCACTGCAAACATCGCCCTCTCCAACAAGCCATCCATCTTCGACACTACATCAACATGCCTTATGACCAAGCCTACCAAGGTAAAACATGATGATAGTGATGATGATTCTTGTGCTAGTGATGATTGTAGGAGTGATGATGAGGAGGATGAGGACTACTCCAAGGATGATCTATTAGGCATAATAGATCAAATGAGCAAGGGCTACAAGAGGACAACCAAGAAATACAAAATCTTGGAACAAAAGCTCATTGCCAAGAGCAATGAAAATGATGCCTTGATGGAGGAGCTTGTTGCTCTCAAAAAGAGTAAGGAGTGCAAAGGAATTGAACAAGAGCTCAAAGCTCTTAGGAAATCCTTTGATGAGCTAGAGGCTTCTCGTGAGTGTCTAAAGGAAGACCACGAGGACCTTGAAGTTGCTCACACTAGGCTTAAGGAAGCCCACTCCACTCTACTTGAGCTCATCAAGGAAAAGGATCTCAAATTGGAGAAGCTCATGAAGGAAGCTAAGGAGGAGCAAGTGATTGTCACTTGTGATATTGGACTAACATGTGATATTATTGATGATTCTTCATTTGTTAGTCCTACTAATGCTTCATGTAGCTCATCATCATCCACCACAACCAACTCTACCTCTACTACTAGTGATTCATCACTTGTGGTTGAGACTCTCAAGAGAGAGGTGGATGATCTCACCCGCGCATTAGGCAATGCCTATGGTGGGGATGCCCGCTTGCTAAAATGCTTGGGTAGCCAAAGGTTCTCCCTTAACAAAGAGGGATTGGGCTATACTCCCAAGAAGGGCAAGGCGGCCTTTGCTACTCCAAAGCCTCGCTTTGTGAAGGGCAATGGTCGTTATTGCAATAGATGCAAGCAAGTTGGGCATCTAGAGATTAATTGCAATAAAATGAACAAGAACAAGAAAAATGCTAATGTACCTTATATTCCTTTTGATTCTTGCTATGTGCTTACCAAGGGTGATAAAGGTGTGCATGCTAGGTTTGTTGGTACACCAATTATGGGCCCAAAGAAGAAGGCCATTTGGGTACCAAAGAGCTTAGTGACTAACCTCCAAGGACCCAAGCAAGTATGGGTACCTAAAAGACATTAAATTGTTTTGTAGGTAAATTACAAGGCCGGAGGAAGGCATTGGGTGCTTGATAGTGGGTGCTCTCAACATATGACCGGTGATTCAAGAATGTTCAACTCTCTCAAATCAAATGATAGTGACATTGATAGTATCACATTTGGTGACAATAGCAAGGGTGATGTAAAGGCTCTTGGAAGGATTGCAATCTCAAATGATCATAGCATCTCCAATGTGCTACTAGTTGAAAAGCTCAATTTCAACTTGTTGTCGGTTGCTCAATTGTGTGATCTCGGTTTCAAGTGCATTTTTAGTGTTGATGATGTGGAGATAGTTAGTGTTGATGGCTCTAACTTGATCTTCAAAGGTTTTAGATATGAGAATCTATACTTGGTTGATTTCAATGCTAGTGACACTCAACTTTCAACATGCTTGCTCACCAAATCAAGTATGGGTTGGTTATGGCATAGAAGACTTGGTCATGTTGGCATGAAGCAATTGAACAAATTAGTGAAGCATGACTTAGTTAGAGGCTTGAAGGATGTCACATTTGAGAAGGATAAGCTATGTAGTGCATGTCAAGCCGGAAAACAAGTAGGCAACACTCATCCATTGAAGAGCATTATGAGTACTTCCAAGGCATTTGAGTTGTTGCACATGGATCTATTTGGGCCAACTACATACACAAGCATTGGTGGTAACAAGTATGGCTTTGTGATTGTGGATGATTTCACTAGATACACATGGGTATTCTTTCTTGTGGACAAGAGTGATGTATTTGACATATTCAAGAAGTTCATCAAGAGAGTGCAAAATGAGTTTGAGACCACAATCAAAAAAAGTAAGAAGTGACAATGGAAGTGAGTTTAGAAACACAAGAGTTGATGAGCTATGTGAGGAGCTTGGAATCAAGCATCAATTCTCGGCCAAGTATACACCTCAATCAAATGGCCTAGTTGAAAGGAAGAATAGAACCTTAATTGATATGGCAAGATCAATGTTGAATGAGTATAATGTGAGTCATTCATTTTGGGCCGAAGCAATCAACACGGCTTGCTTCTATAGCAACCGCCTCTATTGCCACAAGTTTCTAGAGAAGACACCATATGAGATCTTAAATGGAAGAAAGCCCAACATTGCATACTTTCGGGTATTTGGTTGCAAATGCTACATCTTGAAGAAGGGCACTAGATTGAGCAAGTTTGAGAAGAAATGTGATGAAGGATTTCTACTTGGTTACTCAACTACTAGCAAAGCTTATAGAGTTTGGAATTTGGCTAGTGGTTTTACTTGAAGAAGTGCATGATGTTGAGTTTGATGAAACAAATGGATCTCAAGATGAAGAAGATAACTTGGATGATGTGAGAGGAACTCAATTGAGTAATGCTATGAAAGAAATGGATATTGGTGATATTAGACCAAAGCAAGTTATTAATGTAGATGACAACAAAGATCAAGTGCTCCAAAGTCCAATCACTCAAGCTAGTGGTTCTCTAATGCAAAATCAAGCTAGTACATCATCTCAAGTGCAACAAGATCAACAAGTGGCTAGTTCATCATCTCCAACTCATGATCAACATCAACATCCAAGCAATCAAGTCCAAATGCTTCAACCAACTAACATTGCAAGAGACCATCCATTGGATTCCATCATTGGTGACATACAAAGAGGAGTTCAAACTAGATCAAGATTGACATCATTTTGTGGTCACTCTTCTTTTGTGTCAATGGAAGAACCCAAGGACATTGATAAAGCATTGAGAGATCCGGATTGGGTAAATGCAATGCATGAAGAGCTCAACAACTTCAAGAGAAATGAAGTATGGAAACTAGTTGAAAGGCCTAAGGATCACAATGTCATTGGAACAAGATGGGTCTTTCGCAACAAGCAAGATCAAGATGGGATAGTAGTAAGGAACAAAGCAAGACTAGTGGCTCAAGGTTACACACAAATAGAGGGTCTTGACTTTGGTGAAACTTATGCCCCGGTTGCAAGATTGGAAGCAATTAGGATCTTACTTGCCTATGCTTGTGCTCACAATATCAAGCTATATCAAATGGATGTGAAGAGTGCATTTCTCAATGGGTACATTCAAGAGGAAGTGTATGTGGAGCAACCTCCCGGTTTTGAAGATGACAAGAAACCCAATCATGTATACAAGTTGAGAAAAGCTTTATATGGATTGAAGCAAGCACCTAGAGCATGGTATGAAAGATTGAGGGACTTCTTGCTATCCAAAGGATTTATCATGGGCAAAGTTGATACAACACTATTCACCAAGAAGATTGGGAAAGACTTATTTGTATTGCAAATATATGTTGATGATATCATATTCGGTTCAACCAATCAAGATTATTGTGATAAGTTTGGGAAAATGATGGCAAAGAAATTTGAAATGTCAATGATTGGTGAACTTAGTTTCTTTCTTGGACTTCAAATCAAACAAATGAAAGAAGGTACATTTGTGAGCCAAATTAAGTACATCAAAGATATGCTCAAGAAGTTTGGCATGGAAGATGCAAAGAGTATTACAACTCCAATGGGCACTAGTGGAAGCTTGGATAGTGACAAGAGTGGTAACATGGTGGATCAAAAGCTATATAGATCAATGATTGGTAGCCTACTCTATGTGACGGCATCAAGGCCCGATGTGATGTTTAGTGTATGTATGTGTGCAAGATTTCAAGCCTCACCAAGGGAAAGTCATTTGAAGGCAACAAAGAGAATATTGAGGTACTTAAAGCATACACAAGATGTTGGATTGTGGTATCCCAAAGGTGCAAGTTTTGAGCTAGTTGGATATTCGGATTCTGACTATGCCGGTGATAAAGTGGAGAGAAAGAGCACTTCCGGGACATGTCAATTGTTGGGAAGATCACTTGTCTCATGGTCATCCAAGAAGCAAAATAGTATTGCACTATCTACCGCCGAAGCCGAATACATCGCCGCGGGTAGTTGTTGTGCACAAATCTTGTGGATGAAGGCAACATTGAAGGATTTTGGAATAAATTTCAAGAATGTGCCATTGCTATGTGACAATGATAGTGCCGTGAAGCTAACTAACAATCCGATTCAACATCAAAGAACAAAGCATATTGATGTTCGCCATCACTTTATTAGAGATCATCAACAAAAGGGTGACATTGCTATTGAGAGTGTTGGCACCGAAGATCAATTAGCCGATCTATTCACCAAGCCACTTGATGAGAAGAGATTTCACAAGCTAAAGAATGAGTTGAACATACTTGATTTCTCCAACATGAGTTGATGCACTCCCATGATATGACATGCCTCTCCTTCGAGCCCCAAGGTACAATTGGTTGACATGTCATCCATTCTATACTAAGGACATGTTTAGTGCATCTAGTCATGATTTCTTATGTTCTAGGATCATTCATGAAAATTAAATAAATTTGAAGTTTATATGGTGCCACTATTGTTTCCATGACTTGTATGATCTAGTGGTAGCATATAACTTGTTTAAGTAGCTTGTGATCCTAAGTGTTTAATCTAGAAAACTTGTCTAAATATTTGCTTCAACATGGTGCATGATAACCCTTCTAGTAAGGTGTGAAGAAGCTTGCCCTTAGATCAAACCGAAGTATTTTATTTATGCAAGCAATCTAGGTTGAATCACAAACTTGATCCTCACCCCATATTTCAACATGATAATCTATCTAAAGTTTGCTCCTTGTGGTCAATTGGTGCCAAAGGGGGAGAAAATATTGTTCACAAAGATAGAACTCAAAGGGGAAGAAAATGTTGTGGGGGAGAAAATGTTGTTCACAAGATAGATTCTAAAAGGGGAGAATTGATAAAAGAAGGGGATCAACTAAAATTTTGAGCACACAAGTAGGGGGAGCAAGCTCTTTAAACATGAATGTTGCATTTCTATGTGCACTTCATATGTATGATGCATAGTTATGCATTTCGTTTTCTCCGATACATTGCTTGTGTGGTGACTTGCTAGTATAATTTGAATGATGCATTAAGATACTAGCATGAATAGGAAGTAGTTAGATTTTTCTTGCTTCATGTTTTTCAAAGTGGTACTAGAGCCTTGCTTATAATGTTGATCTCACGAGGTTTCTAGTTATGTTTGTGTTTTTCCAAGTGGAATCTAACTACACAAGGTGCTAAGATGGTGTTTATCGCTACTCCGATGGTATCACGCTTCAAAGGTCTATAATCTTAAACACTTAGCACCTATTGGTAGTCAATGCTCCTAATCTTTCCTATCTAACATGTATGCTTCCAAAATCCAAACATATAGCATACATGTAGGGGGAGCCATTGCTATCAATTTGAATTCATGATCACATGTCCATAATTCTTACACATGGTAATATACTTGGACAATATGACATGGATTCAATCAAAATTTTATTATAACATCTTTGTGAAAGGGTTGTCACCAATTACCAACAAGGGGGAGATTGAAAGTCCTATGTTTGGTGTTGGTAATTAGTGACAATGCCTAAGTACTAATCCCATGCCTAAGTTGTATGTAGCATATGAGGATTAGTACACTCCAAGGTTGGTGGCAAGATGGACATGGTGATCATGATGGCCACACTTGGATTTGGACGCAACCCTACGTGATCAAGGCAAATGTATATGCTTAAGGGTTGTGTTTTAGTAACCAAGACACCTAGTGGGTGTGGTTACATTATAGGATAGATAGCCGTACTATAAAGAGGGGAATGACGCGGCTATTGAACTCCTAAGTGCCTCTAGATGTGCATTTCATGATCATATGCATTTGGATAGAACTAATATCGCCTCGAAAAATGATTGTGAAAATGCTAACACACTCACACATGATGAAGATCACTTGGTGATGTTAGCACATTTACGACGGCGTTGGAGTTTGAGCGGTAGAGAGGGTTTGGGGTCTTCTCTCCCTCCCGCCGAGCGTGCGAGCGCGGAATTCAGGCGATTTCGGGGATATGAAATGCCTATTTTCCACTACGCCGGAAGTCGGAAAAAGAAACGGAAGCGAACGGAGGTCACAATGATGACCGGACGCTGCACCGGACGCGGTCACGGTGTGACCGGACGCGTCCGGTCAGTGTCCAGTGTCTGCGCGTTTTTTCAGTTGTTTGATCGGACGCGAGGCGCGTCCGGTCATAGGCGACCGGACGCGTCCGGTCATCCAGGGAGCTTACTGGACTCCGACCGGACGCGGGCACTGTGGCGTCCGGTCAGTTCTTCAGCGCGTCCGGTCGCTGGTTCGTTTTGCGCGACTCAGTGCTGACCGGCGCGTCCGGTCAGTCACGGGACCGGCGCGTCCGGTCGTGACCAGCGCGTCCGGTCGTTGCGACCGGCGCGTCCGGTCAGTGTTTCGAAAAAGAACCGTTGCGCGACCGGCGCGTCCGGTCCACGCGACCAGCGCGTCCGGTCCACGCGAATTGCGTCTGTTCAAGTTTCTAACGGCTATATTCGTAGGGGTACGTCTATAAATACTCGTTGGCCGGCTCAAGGCTCTCTCTCTCGAACATTTTGACATACTTGTGAGCACTTTGAGCTAAGCAACTCCCCTCCCACTCATCTCTCTTGCTTCTTTGCATATTCGAAGTGAGATTGAGTGATCCAAGTGCATTTGCATTGTGAGATTGCATCTAGTTGGCACTTGGTGGTTGATTTGCTGCGGGATTCTTGTTTCTCTTGGTGGTTGCCGCCACCTAGACGGCTTAGAGCAGCTTGGAGGCGTTGGCAAGAGTTGGTGTTTGTTCTTGGCCACCTCCGGTGATTGTGAGGGGTTTGTGCCTACCTCGGCGAAGCGTCAAAGGCAACATTAGTATATTGCTCGTGTCATTGCAACCTTTTGCCATTTGGTAGGTTCTTGTGACGCCTTTTGAGAGGCTCGGTGTGTGACCGATTAGCCACCGAACCACGTGGTGAAGAGGGACACAACGGGGACTAGCGTGCCGGCAAGCACGTGAACCTCGGGATAAATCTTCGTGTCATCACTTTCATATTGTGATTGATTGATCCCGGTGTTCGGTTATCTTGGTATTCTTTGTTGATCATATTGGTTGGCTCAATACTTCGCCCCTCGGTGATACCCTCCTAACTCAACTCCACATTACTTTCTTAGTTATCTTTGCTAGCTAGTTAGCTTTGCTAGAGTAGCTTCTTTGTGTAGCTTGCTAGTTGTAGTTTCCTTCTCGGTTTGACTTGTGCGGTTGAGTGCAATTACTAGAATTGTGAATTGGTTAGGTGGCTTGCAAACACCCCGTAGGCTAAGCAAAACTCGCATCTCGCTATTTGTTTTATTGATAAACTTGCTTAGCTTGTCTTTGTAGAAAATTTTAATAGGCTATTCACCCCCCCTCTAGCCATCAAGACCTTTCACACAATCAGTAGGAAATAGCGGCATCCTCCATGTGTGGCTGGGGTGATTGGTCTACAGAGGTCACCGTGGAAGAGCTGGAGGAAGTCACCGGCGCGGTACTTTGCCATCTCTAGGAACGACAACCTCCTCTGCTTCCCGGCTAGGCAATCGCACAACTCGCCTGTGTGCTTGATGACTGGCAGGCCGTACACCATCTTCTGGTGCGCAAGGCTCCGTAGCACATCGAAGTTGAGGTGCCCGAAACGGGCGTGCCACAGCCATGGCTCCTCGCTCTGCCTCGCCGCCAAAACATCGGCTCACTGGTTGGTGATCTAGTATATAGATCTGGTTCTTAGAGTGTTTTACCTGGGCAAGAAGAAAGTGCTCGTGGTCGCGGATGCGTAGGACGCCACTGTCGATGAGGACTTGGCACCAGCGCTCATCAAGTTGCTTAATGCTGACAATGCTCGAGCGAAGCTTCGAGATGTTGTACACATCCGTCAATGCTAGGTGCTCGCCATTCTGGCACTTGAAGATGATGGTGCTGCGACCACGGATGTCAACCGACGAGCCGTCGCCAAACTTCACAGAACCGACGACGCTGCCGTCCAGCTCCGCAAACGCTTCCTTGTCACCAGTCATGTGGTTGCTAGCTCCAGAGTCCAGGTACCACCTCTGCTCCGCGTCGCCGCCCTCACTCCCAAGGTGAACCTGGCCGCATGACTCGTCGAGGGAGACGCGCTGCTTCACCCTCGGCTCCGGTTCTTCAATCGTGTCGTTCAGTGTGCACACCTGTGCCATCATGAGTGCTGGCTCGTCGTCCTCTGTCTGTGTGAGGTGCGCCTGCTGTTTGGGATTCTTGCAATCCCTAGTCCAATGGCCGGTCTTGGCACATCTGTGGCAAGTGTTGCGGTCAGAGAAGCACTGGCCATCGCCGCCGTCCTTGGCTTACCGCGATGCTTTCCCGCGCCACTGCAGCTGGACGACCTGGAGGAGCCTTCTCCGGACTGCCGCTTGCATATACGAGCGCCACTCACTCCTTGGTCAGCAACAGCTTGCCACTGGCCGTCGTCGCTGTCGTGGCTTTGACCTGGTTGTCGACCGCCTTGAGGGGGCCTGTCACGTCCTCAATGGTGAGCGTAGACAGGTCGATCACTGTCTCAATCGAGAGCGTGATCTGCACGTACTTGGCGGGCACCACTTGCAGGTACTTGGCGATGACTTCTTCGTCGATGGTGACGCCGAGCGCGGCAAGCTGGCTGACCAGTGACTGCAAGCGCAGCGTGAAGTCCTCCACCACTTCCCCATTGCGGAACGCAAGGGGCTCATAGTCCTGCCGAAGCTGCTGTGCCTTTGCCTCCACGCACATGGCCTTAAGGGCATCCTAGGCTTGTGTAACAGAACCAACCAATTTATACGGGCTTAAGTAAGAAAATCACCTGCCGAAGCAGATAAATTAACGTACTTGAGTCCATACAAACCCGGTAGTCCATGAAATCACGAAGAATTTCAAACCAACCAACATACAAGCCAAGATCGTACAAGTTTAGCAACCACGGTCACATATTACATAAAGTTCGCAAGATCATTTCGAAAACGTCAAAGTTTAGAACATAAGTTATTACAAACCAAGTTCATAATAAAGTAGTGGAAGCAAATAGTTTCGAAACCACATACGCACACTTAGTTCAGATACAGTGCTAGATAATGATCAAGTCCCACAAAAGCAATAGATGAAATATAAGGAATAACCATGTCCTTGGTCCTAGTTGTCACCCATCGCTGGATAGAGACAGTTGACGCAGTAACCATAATACATCTGACCATCTGCAACATGGGAACAAAGCCCTGAGTACGAGAATGTACTCAGCTAGACTTACCCGCCTTAAACGGAAATAAAGTAACATCAAAGAGTATGCAAGACTTTCTTTTAGTGGGCTAGCTGACTCATTTGCGAAAAACATAAGTACCATGAATAAACCATTTGAAGTGCTTTGCATCATCTTTATTATAACTTGTTAATCTAGGTAAGCACATATGCTAAAACAATCACTTATTAACCATTGACATCAAAGTTACCATCTCAGGTTCAACATTTCCATCATAATCCATATAACCATATGTATTCCATCATTATTACTATGATGCCGTAGTTTGAGTCAAGTGCTTACTATCCAGAAGCGATGGCGATTCGAATCAATTCTTAACCAGCTGGTGATTTATTCCTCACACAAACTACACTCACCCGTTAAAGTGAGCTACAGATCACCAATGACACTATTCCGGTAAGCGCCGCGGGACAAATTATGGACCGGCAATACCCAGGGACCGCCCGACTGTCAGGAATCAGGCCTAGCCTGCTCTTGGGCTCACTCTTCGTGCCCCTGTCACACCCTCTTCAGCACCAATATGCGCGCCCGAGTCGATCCCGGCCCGAATGGTGTCATTGGCTTCGCGGTCGAAATGTACTTTATTGGGCTAGCTAAATGTGAGGTATGCATTCAACGTGACAAGAGGGACGAGCAATGATCGGTCCTTAATCGACACAGATGGAAACTATAAGCACCCCATAATCCTGTCTGGTTGCCCACTACTTATTCCGCCCGGTCTCCATTTATCCATCAACACTTCATTATTTCCATGATAGCATCCATAACTAAGGTATTCCGGTAACCACCTATAGTTGCCGGTGATACGAAATCACCGACTGCTACCGGTCTAAGCAAGACTAAGCATTTATTCGATCCTAGACCTAGCAGGGTAAAGGATATAACAAGGTAGACAAGGATATAATATATGCATCAACGGTTTCACTCAGCTCCTATAACTTAATGCAACAATATATAGAACTTATATATAGTTAATTGCTTTTATAAAGTAGGAGACTTATAATGCTCTAGGGCTTGTCTCTTTCGAAGGAACTAGGCTGGTGGTCCACGCACTCCGGGAGTTCCTCACCTGGCTCCTCGGCTCCTGATGCTTTTGGTGCTGGCACCTCCGGATCCTCCTGCTCCACTGGATGGGGCTCGTCCTGCGATCCTGTATATGCATATATTGGTGGTCATGAGAATGCAAGTGACGGCCAATAATCATGATGCTTATGGATGGATGTAGATGAATGAACATGGTTAGTTACTTTCGACAGATTATGTGCAAATCTCTTCTACCAGGTAGTCAACATCATCCAAGAACATGTACCATAAGCACATGTCATCTACTGCATTCTCTTCTACTACTAACTACTATCATGCACCACTAACCACCATATAACCACAAACACATGTACTACTACACTAACACCACAATGGCTATCCTAACATGCCAAGTCATACCAGCAGCAAGTCAAGGTGCTTCAAAGATACACCAAATCACACTAAATACCCTAATCATGCATAAAGCAATATTAAATTAACTAATATAAACCAAAGATACAACTACCACATATACTTTCTGAACTCCTAAAATTCTGAGAAAAATACAGTAGCATGCTTGTGCTCAGTAGAGCCTATCATAAAATTTTCACAGCAAAAGCATACTTATTTTAGCCTACACAAAAATGACAAGCCATGATGGATAAATGAGCATGAAAATACTTTGTACTATGAAAAGTGTCAAACAACAGATTTCAGATTATGTTTAGCTTGTTATTAGCATAAGGACAGCTCACCAAAATTCCCAACTCAATATCTCATGTAAATATTTTATTATGAATTTCCTAAGAATTAACCAATAATTGCACGTAAATCAAATCTACCACTTCAACCACAGAACAGGGCATCACAAATAATTTTCACAGAAACTACATAGCAAAACAAGGCTAACAAAACAAGAACCATATTTTTCTGACCTATATTCTATTTACTATGCATTTTCCAAGAAATCAGCATTTTAATCATTTAAATAAAGCTATATATAAAAGTATCATAAAATTGACATGCAACATTTTTAACATGTAGATCTGACAGCAAGGATCACAACAAAATTTGTTTCACATTTTTCTGAGCAATATTTACCAAGTTATGAATTAAACAAGCATTTAAATAAATTCTGAAAATTCATTTTCTTAAAAACCCTACCCTAAAACACTAGATCTACCCGGTGCAATGCACCCAGACCCGCACACAGTGGCTGACAGTGGGACCCGAGGCCCCACATGTCACACACGCGAGAGGGGAGATCACCGGCGGCGAGATCTCGCGGGCGGTGAGGTCTCCGGCCGTGGGGTGAGCACCACCGTGCTCCCCGCAGCGAGGCGAGTCGGGTACGCTAGTCGGTTGAGCCAAGGGAGCGCCGGTACGGGCTCGCCGGCGGCGATGGTGGAGCGGCGGCGCTGCGACAGCCGATTCGGCCTCTCACCTCAATGCCGGCGGCTGCGAGTGGGCGCACGGGGTGGAGGACGTCGAGGCGGAGCCGAGACCGCGATGAATCGACGGCGGGCTAGGCGGAGAGTGGGAATGGCGGCATGCTCCACGGCGGCGTCGCGGCGAGCTCGCGTGCATGCGCGGGAGCTGCTGCGGCTGTCTGCGCGAGAGGGCGAGGCGAGGGAGGAGATGGAGTGAGGGATAGGGGGCGCGTCCGGGCCGACAAAATGGCCGGTCGGGACGGCCACCGCCCCTCGCCGCCGGTGGTGGCGCGCCACGCGGCGTGCACCGGCACGGGCAAGGCGGGCGCTCGGCCACGCGGGCGGGAACGGGGTGGAGCAGGCCTGGGCCGGCTTCGGCTGATGGGCCAAAAGCGTGGAAGACGGCCCCAAACAGTTTTTTTTAAAATTTTATTTAAACAGCCAGGTTCAAGCACAATTTTGACAATTTTAAAAGCATTTTCAGAAGATGATGCAAAAATGAAAGTTGTTCCATTTTGCCTGCTCTACAAGTTTGCTTTAAGGGTCAAACCCTAATTCTCAATGTATTTTAAAAATGCAAGGGAAGTAAGTCCTAGGGTTATTTTAAATTAACTTAAACATGATCACAAAGTGACTTAATTATTCTAACCCTACTTGCTAACTAATCACAAGAAATCATAGCATGATCAAGCAATTCTAATCATCTCATAAAATGACACTCCATTTTATAAATGCAAAATGCATAATGATGCTTATGCCCATGAAATGATGACTATGCTAAGTTAATGATATGCTAATTGCATGCTTAACACCAGGGGTGTTACAGCCTGCTTTGCGGTGTCCTTGCTGCCGAGCGACTCCATATACTCTGGTGGCACAACGTGCAGGATCGTCTCCATGGTAGCGCAATCTTCATCTTCGCCTTTGGTGCTGGTGTTGATGCGTGCCACAGCTTCTGCGCCCTCAGCATCACATTCATGAGCACTGCCCATACCCCGTAGTTGGTGCAGGTGAGGACAGGGTACTGGGCGCCGCCCACCTCCCAGACAGTCCACTGCACCACAATCTCCCATCACTGTGGTGACTGGAACTGCCACGCGGAGTCTTGTCTCCGCTGCCTTCCGCACCACCTGGCATCGCCAGTGATCACTGTGGCTCTGATACTGTTGGCACCCGGGCTGCCTGCACAGGTGAGCAGCAGCTCGCACACACACACAGCACCTTGGGCTGGAGGTAGAAGGGTTGAGCACAGAACACAGCACGCACAAGTGGAGCAACTGAACTGGTTTCTCTGTGTTTCATTCCATAGAGTATATGTACATCTAGGACTAGTAGTTGAACAACTACAAGGTACACTAGTACCATGACTGAGATCAGCCTCAACTACTCTACGTGGCTTACATCAGCCTTGACTTAGTGGCCTATTGCCATACTAGCAGCAGTAGAGAGTGGAGAAGAAAAGATAGCAAGGAATTGACATATTGCCAACTTCCTGCAGCAAAATCAAAGAGCCCAGCAGCAGATTATCTTACAAATTAGACTACCCAGAAAATGTTAAGGGGTTATATAGACTTTTTCCTGCGAAGTGCAGATGTGCCACACACAAACTAGGAAGACAATGTAGGAATGACATTACTGCAGCAACCTTCCCAGTGCTGTTCTTTTGCCGCTTGTAAGTCGCGGTTCTACACCAATCTGCAAACCCACCAGGCTCAGCATGTTGAACCAAACTTGACACAAGTGTTGCAGCCCACCAACAAATGAGTGATTGTCTTCTCCTGGTCGCGAAGGGGGCAGTGTTGGTGTGGCAGGCGAGCTATCTAAAACATGGCCATCTAGTGCATCTATGTAGCTCTGTTTAAAAAGGTGATGCCTAGCTCCTCCTGCCCTTGCTAGCACCAAGGCATTTCGTCTAGGCTTTTCCTGCATAGAGGTGTTTTGGGCTTGATGTATGCATGAAAGTGGGGCAATTAGAGATTGAAGAAGATGAACTACAATTATATTACTCATGGATGCAAGATACCATTAATTTTTTTTTGTTGTGACATGCTAAATTTCCTCTATTTAGCATGGAATTACTCTAACTGTCCATGGACAGTATAAACACTTAGCAATGCCTAGGTGCCGCGTAGGCACACCTGCCTAGTGCTTTTTGAAATACTGTTATATGGTGATTAGGTGCTATGCTCCACCCTTCTGCATGCTTAGCACCTTTCATAGTGCTATCTATAGCATTGTGCATATGCTATTCTTTTTTAGGGAAATACTGTAGGCTACCTTTCAGAAGTGCATTATAACAAAACCTCGATACAATGACATCAATCTTTCAACTGTTTCAGGTCCTTGGAGCTCTTTGGTACTTGCTTTCCATTCAACGCCAAGATTCCTGCTGGAGACAGCAGTGTAGAAGCAATCCGACATGTGATCTTGCTTATTTGTACTGTGGAGATTATGATAACAATGTGAAAAATACTTTCTTAACTACAATTTGCCTACCAAGTAATCAGTCAAACCTTCCAGATCCGTACTTTGGGATTTATGCACCAGCTATAAAAAATGTATCACAGTCAAAAAGTTTCTTTGCGAAATTGTTCTTCTGTGTTTGGTGGGGTCTTCAAAATCTTAGGTGCGTCTAAAGGGCAAACCTTCAAACTTATGTTTTAAACCAAGATATGGATAGCCTGACATTTATATTTGTTTCTTGCTATAATCAATGCAGCTCTCTTGGCCAAAACCTGAAAACAAGCACTTATGCATGGGAGAACTTATTCGCAGTTTTTGTCTCAATATCAGGCTTAGTTCTGTTTGCATTGCTGATCGGTAATGTGCAGGTAAACACATTGAACACTGATAGTTTGGAACTTCCATTGTGTTGATTTTACTTGGTGGAACTTATCCTGGAATGAGATAATAAAATGCTATAGATATTTAGGAGAGGAAAAATTATATGTTGGCCTTTCATATCCTCACACCCTTTATTTATATTACTTTAGATTATGATGGCCTCGAATTAGAATGTACTTTGGTGGCGAACTCAAAGCTCAGATTCTGTTACCTAGTCATGCATTAACAAATCAAAGCAACATTCAACATAACCTTGATTATCACATACATAAAGCAGACAATCAGAGTCTTAAATCAGGTTGTCAATCAATGGCAACAAGTACCCAATTGACCAAAGGTTCAGGATAGCAACTCTCTTTTCTCCTCTCCTGCCTTCTTTTTCTTAGTGATATAGGTGTCCCTAAGTAGCTACAGGCAGCTGAAACTGAAGCTTGTGGCAGCTGGCATGACACTAGCAACAATAACCACCCTGCATTTTGCATGCAGATCTGTGCTGAGGAAGCACCACATTGTGTGAGAGTTGACCACTGATGGCTAGAACTCCATGAACGTTGGTCTACTCAGAGGTTATTAGATAGGAGGGGTCTAGTTGTGGTCATTGATAACTTTTTCGGCATTGAGTTATTCCTAGGCTAGAAGTTGGGCTGTTATACCATGTAGAATTTTGGAGGAGAAAATAGCATGCCACCATGCTGGCAGCTGGCCATTAGAACCTCGTATCTATTATAGTACTTGGAATTACAATACATTCAAATTAGGAGTCCTATGCAACTAGGAATAGGGACTCCTACCAATAGGGCACTCAATTTATCTCATTGTAACAGACAGATTTCTGTTTTTTCCCCTCGAACATGCAAGCACAGATCCTGTCCATCGATTCTTGATTGTTGAAGCTTATGATCTGTCTTATGGTTTTCCTTTTCCTATAAATTTGAACACCTGTGACCTGTCTTATGGTTTTCCTTTTCTTTTTGTAATCTACTGTGTTACATGTTATGACACGTGATCTATTGGAGATTACTTGGCTGCTAGACTGGTGCCAAAAACATATATCCTAGGACAAATAGAATATATCTGTGATTAAATTACACAACTGATTCTTTTAAGAAAATTGTGCCACTATTACTGGCGCAGAGTGGCTTTGGCCAATATAATCTTTGAGGCCAACACCAGCAATAGTGTTTGTCGAAAAATGTTTCCATATTGGATATAGTGAGAAGCTAAATTATTGAATCATGCAATAAAAGAGTTTGGAAGAAGAATCCTTACTTTAGAGAATTCACAAGTAATATGTGTTTTTTTTACTCTTGACATTGTTTCTAACAATGTTTCAACCCTATTTGCAGACCTATTTGCAGTCAGCCTCTCTGAGAATAGAAGAAATGAGAGTTAAAAGCCGTGACACAGATCAGTGGATGTCATATCGACATCTTCCTGAGAATCTCAAGGTAAGAATACGGCGTTATGAACAGTATAGATGGCAAGAAACAAGCGGTGTTGATGAAGAGCAACTCCTTATGAACCTCCCCAAAGATCTTAGGAGGGATATAAAACGACATCTTTGTTTATCGCTTCTCATGAGGGTATGTTCTCATCTGTTTTCCCCCCCTATAGTACCCTATTGACCATCACTTATCAGTAATCATTTACGAGCCGTTTGGTTGGCTAAAATGTAATTAACCCATTATGCGTTATTGTTACACAGTTTGCTTCCCACTGTCTGTAATCAGTATTATCAGATCCTATTTCCATTTCCAAATAAAGATTGAACCACTCCGGTTACAGTGGTATCTGATTTCATTTTCTTTGCGTTGAACCAAACACCATCTTAACCTGATGCTCCTTATAAAAAAAACAACTGAGGCTGAGCCAGTTCTTTTAAGAATTCACGATCTCCTTTAGATTTGTAAATTCATGGCTTCTATTATTGCTGATGTTTCCAGGCAAAGGGCTAATCGGATACAGTTCTGTAGTCTAATTTTTGTTCCTTAGATTTTACACAATTCTGTAAAATCTACAAGCACCATAGCACGACTTGGTCTTAGCTTAGCAGCACTCCATTTGGACAATAACTTCCATAGGGGCCCTTGAGTTTAGCCCAGCAGAAACTTTTATTTTTTGTATTTTGATGTATGTATTGATCTTCCTCAATGTTTCTTGCTGCGTTCATCGTTTCCAGGTTCCATTGTTTGAAAATATGGACGATCAGCTGTTGGATGCCATGTGTGACTGCCTAAAGCCCATTCTATACACAGAAGGTAGCTGTGTTATTCGTGAAGGAGATCCGGTAAACGAAATGCTCTTCGTCATGAGGGGAAATCTAATGAGCATGACAACAAATGGTGGAAGAACTGGCTTCTTTAACTCTGATGTTCTGAAAGCTGGAGATTTCTGTGGTGAAGAGCTCCTCACCTGGGCTCTTGACCCCACATCAACATCCAGCCTCCCCAGCTCAACAAGGACAGTGAAGACAATGTCTGAAGTCGAAGCTTTTGCTTTGAGGGCTGAAGACTTAAGGTTTGTGGCAACTCAGTTCCGACGACTCCACAGCAAACAACTCCAGCACACTTTCAGATTCTACTCGCAGCAATGGAGAACCTGGGCTGCCTGTTTCATCCAGGCAGCCTGGCACCGGTACTGCAGAAAGAAGATTGAAGATTCTTTGCGTGAGAAGGAGAAGAGATTGCAATTCGCGATTGCCAACGACAGCTCCACTTCGCTCAGCTTCATGGCAGCACTATATGCTTCGCGTTTCGCTGGAAACATGATACGGATCCTGAGGAGAAATGCCACGCGCAAGGCCAGGCTGCAGGAAAGAGTGCCTGCAAGACTGCTGCAGAAACCAGCAGAACCCAACTTTTCCGCAGAAGAGCAGTAATATTTCACTTCTGACTTCCCAAGTGCAGATACAGATATGTAAAATTGTTTGCGTGGCTTCCGAGTCCTACTTGCTGGTATTGCTGAGGATGGCATCGTCAAATTAAAAAAAAAGGAAAGAAAAAAAAAGAGAGGAGAAATCTTGATAGAATGACCGTTGAGTGATGTAGATGACTGCTCGTTTAAGAGCGTTCAAGTAGCGTTGCATACGCGGCGTTTGTATGTGCTTATGTAACATAGTTACATAGCAGTGATAGTAGTAATGTAGTGATATATTTGCATGAACTTATCAGCCTGGCTTATCAACTATGGTATAATATTTTTCTTTTATAACAGATCAGCGAACAGTACTTTTCAGCTTGGCTTTTCAGCGAAACGAACAGGGGGAGCGACCATTTCCATGCCTGCACATTGTAAATGCAGCTGGTGAGTGCTAGTAAATCTTTACAAAACATCGCCAGTCACCCCAGTGATGCCTGAAGTAGTCCTTCCTCTTCCTGACTGGCCTGATGACACGGCAAGACAGTTACTGTAGAACTGACAACTAGCTCAAGAGCTAATCCAAGAAAATCTTCTAAGTGTCTGTTTGTATCACTGGACTAAAGTTTAGTCCATTGGACTAATTTTTTTTGGTGAATTCTACTCATCAATTAGCCTCTATTAGTTCTTATTAATCCGTGATTAGTTCATATTTAGACCTTCTATTTGGCATCCAAAACATGGATTAAAGTTTAGTTTGGTTTATCCAAACACCCCTAAAAGCATAGGCACGCATTAAGAGCCATACTAACAAGCACAGGTCTAAGAGAAGTTTTGAGGTGGGACATATGTTTTATCTAAAGACCCAACCATACCGGCACACATCTTTGAATCTGCACAGTATCATCAAACTCCACTCAGAAATCTTATGGACCCTTCAGTGTACCGGAAAGAATTGGCAAGCTTGCTTACAAGCAAGCAAGCTACTCCTTCCATTTCAAATTATAAGACGATTTGATTTTTCTAGATACAATATTTTTATTATGTACTCCGTATCTAGAATTTTAGATATAGTGTATATCTAAGAATATTTCCAATAGTTCCAAAAAAGCAATTGGTAAATCAATGAGTTTTCAGGTGGCTAAAAAAAATTTGAGAGCATATTTGTTGGGTTGCTCCAACCGTTCGCAAAATCTCGGTTCTAAAATATAAAAGACAATTTTACATCAGAAATTTTGACTATTTATAAATCGCGCTAACCTCTTCAAAAAACTTTTATATTTTCTTACCCTCTTGTATATTTGCATCAAGAATCATATCCTACTCTTTATTGTTTTCCACGTCCTTCCACCTTTAGATTGGCCAATGGAAGCGCGCGTATTTATCCACGCGGTTAGTCGAGTTTTCCAAGCGTGGAAAGATTGGGAGTTGGTAGGGAGTTGTTGGAGAGCAGTTTTTTTAATCTTACCAAAAGATCTAGATTGGGAGTGAGTTTTGAAAACTATTGGAGATGCTCTTCAACTACGTCCAAAAAAAAAGGCATACCGGCTCCAAAGGTATCTAAAAAAAACTGTTGCTAATTGACAATCCATCGTAGAGTTACCCAGAATAAATTTTACAGCGCCGCCTGAAACCTTGAAATATCGAGTCAGTTGTTCAATGGCTCATCAAGAGTGACCAAACCTACTTATAGCAACTACTTGGAAGCGCCACTACTGCTGCCACTTGGTCTCATGTGAATCTCTCTGTTCTTTCCCTTCTCACTTCGTGCGTCACAGTATTGGAGCCTTGGAGGCCTCGTTACGTTTGTAGCAGTGGTAGGCATTCCTGTTTGGCCTGTTGAGAACATGGCAAGGGCCCTTATTCCGTTCCGATCCGTTCCGATTTGCAATGAACAACTGCTCGTGTTGTTTTGCTGCAAACCGTGTCGCTGCCGTGGAATATTTAACTTTTTTTGCCATTATTATATATGTCACTCCTTCGTTGGCCAGTTTTACACGGTCACCTATATATTTGTCATACAAAACAGTAAGACTCCTACACATTTATCACTTCGCTGACGTGGCACGCCATGAATTTAGCCAGCGTGGCAGCGCCTCTCCTTCCGCCGCTTCTCTCCCTCCACTCGCTGACATGTGGGGCCCACAAGTCAAGTTCTTCTTCAACCTGTAGCCATCAGCACATAGTGACGGGAGGGGATGAGCTCGTGCGAGTCCCGGCCGTGTTGAACTGGCGTGGGTGCGTGCGGCAACCTCGACATGTGGCCTGGGTGCGCGGCCCGCATCGTCGGCGCACGGCGGCCTGGGCAAGGTCCGGTGAGCTCAGGTGGGCGAGGCGCTCGTGGACGGCGGCGCAGCGCGTGGCCGTGCAGCCAAGGCGGACAGGGGCGCACGCGGTCGTGTGGCCATGGGCCATGGCGGCGATGGCCTGGGCGGGTTTTCGAGCTCAGGTGGGCGTGGCGCGCGCAAGGGCGCACGCGGCCGTGCGGCCATGGAGGGCAGGGGCGCACGCCGCACGTGGTCGTGCGGCCATGGTGGGCAGCGCACGCGCGGCTTGGGGCACATGCGTCCGTGCGGGCAGGGGCGCACGCGGCCGCGCGGCCATGGCGGCCGTTGCTCACGGGGCCGGCCGTGGCGTGCAGGGCCAGGGCAGCGCCAGAGGTCTCGTGGCCGACGGTGCAGGGCGCATCCGGGGGCTTGGCGTGGCGACCGACAGCGCGCGGCCAGGTGAACGTGGATGGGTGCTCGTCGGAGCTCAGCCATCGTTAGTCGTGGCCAGAGGTTGAGGAAGAACATGGCTCGCGAGGCCCACGTGTAAGTGAGTGGAGGGAGAGAGAAGCAGCAGCACAAGGAGATGCGCTGCCACACTGGCTTACCATGTGGCGTGCCACCTCAGCAAAAATGACAAATGTATAGAAGTTTTACTGTTTTGTGTCGTAAACATATAAGTGGTCGTGTAAACTGATAAACGGAGGAGTGCCATATGTAAGGATGTCAAAAAGTTAAATTTCCCCGCTGCGGAGCTGTCTAGTAGTACTGAGCAGGGTCGAATGGTTTGACACCCGTGTTTTGTGATCAAGGCACTGAATAGAGCAGTCGTTGAGGCCGTTATAGCGGCCACAATAACGGTAGGATCTCCTATTGCTACCTTTTTGGCGTAGCGGATTATGTTTAGCAAGTTGAAACTTAGCCTATGTTATTTGAGTTAGCGGGCTGATATAGCAGTCCGCACTTCTTTGTAGCGACCACAAATAGTGTGGTATACTAGTATGCAGCAAATAAATAATCCTAGAACACTTCCGATACACACATGTTGCTATTTTTTTTACAATAATAACCAATGGTGGTCTTATGAACTATTTATGGCTCTCATAATCTATTTCTTTATAAACATTGATATGTGTGGAACACCCTATTTTTCTCTTAATTTAAGTATGTGATACATCCGTACAGTTAAATGTCTATTTATATTCATTGTTCATGATATATATCATATGCCGGTATTGGCACTTAGTGTCTCCAATAGTTACCATGTTCGCTTGAACTACTTTTCAGCAAATAAACAGTGTTTTTCTCTCATAATAAATCAGCATAAGCCAAATTGCAGCATAAACGAACTGGGCTACATGATCCGCTATCCGTGATACATGCTATTAATCTGCTACCAACCTGCTACATGCTATTTAGTACCTTGCTTGTGATGCCACTGTGCGTTTGTATCTATGTACAGTAAAACTGTTGTTCTGTCACCTAAGCTAGTGCATCCTCTCGAGCCAGCAGGGTAGGGCCGAAGGACCGACCATGTTGTTTGAGCAGCTTCCATCACAAACGTCGCCATCTTTGCGCATGGCTTTTGTTTTCGTCCTCCTCTGATAATTTGCCGTGGGAATTGTCCTCCTCTGATGTGACCATGATATCATCATGCTGTGGTAGTGAAAGCTCGAGTATGCTGAGCCACAGGTCCCCTTTTGTCGTGGCCCATGGCTTGGCGGACGTCCATCATGGTGAGGCGGTGGCACATCGCAGTTGAGCGTTTTCCTGTCTCTCACGGGTTGTTTTCATCGGGTGGCAGGTGTAACACCTCAGGTGTTTAGCTCCATAATTGCATTGCATTACATGAGCATAAGGATGCATCATTTCATGTTATTTCATATGGTTGCAACAAATGTGATTTGTTTTTAAAGTTTTGTTTGGCTCACATCATGTGGCACTAGAGAGTTGGTGTAACTAAAGGGTAGAGTAGCCAATTATATCTCACAACATCTTAGTTATACTTAGGGTCACTCATGGAGCAAGGTTCATGTTGACCAAAATCACCAAAATGCCCTCCAAGGTGTAGTTGACCACCATTTAGCCCTAGGATGCTCTAGTTTGACCATTTAAAAAGTCTAGCTTAGAGACCTTGCATGGAGGAGCACCCTTAAGCAAAGTTGTAGGGAATTTTATGGGGAACAAAAGTCTCAATATGGCCATCTCATGAAACTGGCCAGAACATGCTCGAAATTGGCCCACAAGTCAGCTAGAGGGGCTGTCTCAACACTTAGAATTTTTCTAAGTCTCAAAAGTGTCCCTCCAGTTTTACTGTGACCTACTTTGGAAGCTAGTAGTTTGCAAACCAGACCAAACCAGCTCCAACTCATGTTGACACTTTTGTAGTACTCACTTAGCTCTACAACATTGTCAACATCACCATTACCTAGTTCTAAATGCTTTAGGAGATATGGTGCCTGGAAAAATGGGTTTCAGTCGGTTAGTTAACTGAAACTCGGTTTCAGTTTCTGGGTACCTCACTTCAGGGCCCTGTATGTCACTAACCAAGTCGAACCAGTCCCCGATCTCTCTTACCAACTTGTAGTCCTTGCATAGGGCTATGACTTTGCTAATTGGAGATTTCACTAATTCGAGCTCGTTTACGAGTTAATCAACGTCAAACATTCGCTGTCAGACTACCACGCCGGGCTCCATTCAGTCGATCGACACCGACAGCTTCGCGTCGTGGCGCTCGGGCAGAGCCCGGTGGCCGCGTGGCGCTCGCGCCCTGCCGTCGCCTCCACGACACGAGCATGCGCGCGGGCGTGAAGTCGGGGCCGACACCTCAACCCCCACCACTCGCGCCACAACTCCCCCTCTCTTCCGCTCTCTCCTCACCGAGGCGGAACAACCGAGCACCATTGCCGCCTCCACTCCGACGAGCTCGTGCGTGCTCTCCACCGCACTGCCGCCCACAAAAACGCGTCCACAGCTCCGCCTTGAAGCCCGCTAAATCACCGTCCACTCCAAGCAACCAATCACGCTTTGGTAGGGTCACATTTTCGTTTTCCACCGCCGCGGTACCTCGCCGGAGTTCCTCCGCGCGACGGCTCTCCGTGGCCAGGGGTCTCTAGGCGTCTCTGTCGCCCGCTTGTAGGTGCGTTAGGGTCGAAGTAGAATGGGGATGCTCGTCGAGGGTTAGGGTTGGGACGTCAGGCTCACCGGCGGCGAGATTTCGCCACCACCGTACCGGTGGTCCGCCATGCCCGACGGCGAGCACCTTACCGTGGCTCTGCCGTCCCGTTCTTGCCACCAATCGGCTTAGCTCGATAACGTGGTCATGCTCGTCCGCTCAGCTTCGCCGGTCGGCTCACCGACGGTGAGCTCCGGCGACCGCAGCTCCTCCCCTCCGCCTCTCTCTCTCTGACCGGTGGGGCCACCTGGTTAGTCGCACACGCGCGCGGGCGGGAGCCGTAGCAGGCCGCACGCAGGAGCGGGCCACGCCGCGAGTTTTGGGCCGTGTCTATTCCCGGGCCGGCCCAGTAACAAATAAGATTTATTTTATTTTTATTTATTCTGTTACAGTTTTAGATAAGATTTGGAAAATGTATATCTAGGGTTTTACTTGCCCAAAAATTATGAGATAAATTTTGTTAGAATCTACATGATGTGTAGTATTTTAGAAAAATATAAATTGGATATGTGATGTTTAGTTTCTGGGAGATTTAAATAGGTCTTTGAAATGTGTTTTAAATTACATGCAAACTTGTTTAAATCATATCTTGAGTTTCATTGTTCCAAAAATTATGAAATTTGGTGGGTAGGCTAATTTATACTTGCTCTAGCTCTGGTAAAAATTTGGGCAGTAGTGCTTAAGTACTTTTCAAGTTATAATGCTATCTTATTATTTTAGGAAATACTTAAATGAATTTTTGTAATTTTTCTGCATGTGCGATGCTCTTATAAATTTTTGGAGAATGTCTTGGTACCTTAAAGTGTCTAAAAAAATATGAAATCTATTGTTTGACACTTTTTAATATGATTTGTTAATTATATAAAAATTAGTCTTTTGGGCTTGTGAATTTTGTTTAGGGAGTTTCTGTAAATAAATTTAGTTCAAATTTTTACAGTGGTCTCTTTTTGGTTCATGGAGTCTCCTGTAATTTTTGTAGAATTTTAGGGGCAGTTTAAATATATGTTTAAAATTCCACTTAATTAATTAAATAAATTAAGAAAGGGGTGTAAATAAATATTCTAGGTGGGCACACCTTACTTTCTGGTGTTTTTGTGACCTATGTGAACTTTTGGTAATATTAGTTTGGTCCTAGAGGATGTTTGTCACGTAAATAAATATTTAATCTTTGCAATTCTAGGTTTTTCTGGACAGCTGGTAGTATCTTTGGGTTTGGCCTTTGATAAAAGTGTTTGCTGGAAAACTTGTAAATACCAAAGTTGTAGTAAACTTGATAAACTAGCTTGTGTCAAAATTTGGGAGCAATTGGCTTAGTAGTTTGGGATTTATTGTTGTTTAAAGTGATAATCCAGAATTGGCTACTCTCTGTTTAGAGAGGACAGATTCTGGAACTTGGGAAATTCGACATGGAAAACTTAGGAATTTAAGGTTGAGGTCTGAAAATGATTTGTAGTGCATTTCTTAAGCTTTCCAGATTGTCCTAGACCATAACTTTTGGAGTTAGGAATCTTCAGTTATGTTAGAATCTTTGAGCTGCTGTCCAGAATGTCTTACTGTGGTAACCTAAGTAATATTACTCTTGTGTTGTTAGGTGTTAGGGCCTTAACCGAAGAGGAACAGCTGTATCTTAGGTTGAGTAGCTTAGGTAAGTACTTCTTCACCGGAGAAGAGATTTGCACAAACTGATAAAGTGACTTGATTAGATTATTGTTTTTATTTCTGAAATGCATTTCATCTCGAGCATGTTGCACCATTATGCACCCATGATATTTATTGTGCACTCATGCAATAGGTGTTCCGGAGGGGATAACACTCCTTGAGTTCGAGCCAGTGATTCCGGAGGAAATCCAGGACCAGCCAGAGGAGCCAGCGGAACCAGTCGGCGGAGGAGACGCCGCTGAAGACTTGCCTGAGTGTCCTGACCACCGGCCTTCGACCTTTCTGAAAGGCAAGCCCCGGTGCATGCTGAACCTACTGTTTTATAAATTAATCTTGAGTGCTTTTAATTGTTTACTGCATTAAGTTGTAGGAGTTGTATGAAAACAATTGTTGCATTATACCTGTCCTTGTCCAGATATCGTACTTAATCCTATATTAGGTTTAGGCACGTATCAACGCTTAGCCCTGCTTAGTTCGGTAGAAGTCGGGTGATTTCTGGTCATCCGCGAGATGTAGGAAGGAGTCACGAGTAGCTTTATGGCTATCGTGGATAGAACCATGCCTTAAAATGAAATTGAGACCGGGCGGGAATTCGATAGTACAGCCGTAAGACACTTCATGTCTTGGGTGTGGAGCTATGCACGTTTGAGTCGTTTAAGGACCGCTTCGCTGTACGTCCTTGAGTCATGTTGAACGCAGTCTAACACTTAGTTGGCCGGATAAGTCGTTCCGACCGCGAAGTCGAGTAGTATGGTTCAGGCCGGGAATCGAATGGTAGGTTGCATCTTGGAGGAGAGAAAGGATGTGCTTGGGGATATTGGCGTGAGACCAAGGGGGGGTTAGAGTCCCTATCACCTGGCAGAGTGTTGCCCTTGGGGACGCGACATTATTCGGACCCGCGATTCCTGAACTGTACAAAAGATGATCTGAGCAGCCCTCGCCAGGCGTGACTCGGTGAGTGTTAGAAATACCCCTCCAGCTCCCGGTTAGTGAGCACTTGACTTGAGCAGCGGCAACGTAGATCTCATTAAATGAACAGGTGGTTAAGGGAATGATACAATGTTGCCACAATTCATACCTGCTCTGGATATAATAATGATAATTGTTTGATTATAATCAAGTGCATGCTTAGTACAGGTGCTAAGATAGATGACAAGTAAATGCTAAAAGAACTGCTAGTACAAGTTATAAGAGTTCCGATTACTTATGCCTTTATGCAAAATGTTATGTCAGCTAGCCTCTTGTGTAAGCCTTGCATAATCCTTGGTGTCATCTTATTTCTGGTTTTTGACGGGTAAGTCTAGCTGAGTACATTCCAGTACTCAGGGTTTATTCCCTCCTGTTGCAGATGATATGCTCTACCAAGACTTCTGCAAAAATTGTCTCCACCCTGCGGGTGACGAAGACTAGATCACTAGGGCGTGATCATCTTTTATGTACTTTCCTGATGCTTTTGCGGGTTGTTGATCAACAAGACTGGCAGTAGTTAAACAATTGGTGTGCGTTTGCTTCCGCTACTTTTATAAACTTGGTTTGTAATAATTGCGACTCCGTGTGTGTAAACTTATTTCAGAAATACTTGTGAAATGTAATGTATGATGTTATATGTTGAATGATGCGATCTTGGTTGTAAGCAAGTTGGTTTGAAATCCTTCGTTGTTTCAATTGACTACCGGGATTATATGGGCTCAAGTTCGAAAATTTAAGCGCTTCGGTGCTTGTTTTTGTACTTGTGCTCTTATAATTTGGTCGGTTCTGTTACAGCTGGTACCGGAGCATAATTCAACATTAAACACATTGTACGAGTATTTAAAAACAAAAGTATTTGATTATGAAAAGGGTTAAAACTCTAAAAACTATTTTCATAGGTATGCCAGTGATCACATCCCTTAGCCCAAATAAGGACTCTTAGGTGGCTTATTATAAAGACTAACTTGGGGGCCTTGTTTGTTTTTGTTTCGTCGTCCATACGGCGTGATATTGTATGGATGCCATCCACTTGGGTGGTAATGTATGGATCAATTGCCTCGACGCTTTGGTAAGTGTGAGTTGTGAGAGCATGATCGTCCAACCGGCGATCTAGGGAAGAGTAGTTTTTGGTGACTTGCATACTTAAATGTTTAAACCGGGTAATTATGTAAGCACTTAATTGCGGGAACCTTTATATCGGGTAGCTTTGATACTAAAGTATATACATCAGGGGATGTGTATATGAAAGTATTTAAATTACTGCTTTCTTGTGTGCATATATTGGGAAACTGTTGGGCTGAAATGAGATTTTTCTGCAGGTACACTAACAGCGTAACGAGTAGACCGATAGTTTCGCTTATATGAGAGAACGTATGTATGCCACCGCCTAGCGTTAGAACTTTAGGTTTCTACTAAGGTGAGAGGGCGTACGGAACGTGCATGCATCATGTTTAATTACCTCATACATATCATTTACTCCCTCCTTAAAAATTTCAATAGTCCCGACTAAATTAAATTTCGTATCCCCTAAATGATCCTCACTTTCAGTCGTATCTTGTTGCTACAGATGGCACGTACCAAGAGAACCGCTCGCAAGTCCACTGGAGGCAGGGCACCTCATCACCAGCTCGCTCCACGTGAGCCCCGCCCTGAGCCCACTGAGGTGGACAGGCTGAGGGCTGAGTTGGCGGAAGTGACTGCTGCCAGGAATGCAGCGCGTCAGCAACTGGAGCAAGTGATCCGTGATCGTGACCAAGAAACACTTGCAGTCCAGAGATTGTCAGTAGCACATCGCAACTGTCAACGCATGCCGGTCCATGTCATGAATCAGAGGGATGAAGCCTGGCACGAGGAGAACGTTCTGAGAGCTCATCAGTTTGAGCTCGAACAACAGTTGGAGAATGCTGAAGAATACAATGACAATCTTCATGAAGAAGTGCACCGCCTGAACAACCAGCTAAATCCTCTGCTGCCTCGAAATATCATCGCAGATGAGGACATGGGTTCGGGAATCATCATGGCTGAAGAGGATGATGAAGTGGAGGTCAATGGGCCCCAAGATGCCGCACCAGAAGAAGCACCAGAAGAAGAGCCAGAAGAAGAAGAAGACGAGGAGTTAGAGCCTGTTAGCGACGAGGATGGCGGGGAGATCCTTGACACCGACTCTGAGGATGATGCTTAGAGTAGTCATCGCGTAGCTACGATGTTAGAATCGTCTTTTGTGCCCTCCCTGTGTTGGAGTGAAGCTTTGTAATAACTTGACTTTTGGGATGTAAGGTCGAACCCTATGTTTCCTAGATGTTTATTGGAACCTATTAATTTCGATCGCAATTGGATGTCTTATTGTGTTACGTTCGATGATGGTGTCACGATTAGCACTCTTCGGTGCCGCGATGAAACCGAGGGCCTCCTATGGCGCGCGACATAAGGCTGTGTTGCTTGGCACGCGCTGGTATCGAGGAGGCTAGTCATGATCCACCATGGAGCTCTACCGTTGAGAAGTCTCTTTGTGGTCAGTTTGAAGTAGCCTTTCTCAATCAACTAAAAACTTTGAGATCGAATCCAAGTACCTAGCGGAAGGTTAAAAATCACGTAGATTTTAACGTAAACGGTTCAGTAACTGCTGTGCTCCTTGTGAGTGAGCCTTTATCAAAGTACATCTTGTCGGATTCCCTCGCCTGATTTCGTCACTTGATGTGCTTGAATGGATTGTGCGGTTGTGATGAATTATTGTGCCATGATTATTTTGAGAAGTCTATTTCATGAAGTCAGTTTGATATATTTACAATAATTCATCTACAAATTTCCCACATCGTCAGTACTCATTGGCTATGCATTTTGCAGATGTCGTACAATCTCCGTCGGGGTCGTGGCAATGAGGATGAGGAACAGCCACCCCCTCCACCACCACCTACCCCGGCTGAGCTGATGCAGACAGTGGTCGAAGGGCAGTGCATGCTGGCAGATGCTATGCGCCAGCTTGCCAACCGGGAGGCTCGTCATGGCCGCCAGGGCCCAGAACCCAATCAGTACAGTGATTTCAAGGACTTTCTTGATACTAAGCCCCCGCTCTTTAAGGAGGCGGAGGAACCACTGCAAGCCGATGAGTGGTTGAATACTATTGAACAAAAGTTTCGTCTGCTTCGCTTGACCGATGAGCTGAAAACTGAATATGCTTCTCACCAACTACATGGTCCAGCGGGTATTTGGTGGAGCCACTATCGTTCCACACTGCCTGCAAATGCCCCGATTGCTTGGGACCAGTTCAAGGCCGCATTCCGTGGGAACTATATTCCTCCAGGTCTTATGGCTATCAAGCACACAGAATTTATGAGACTGTCATAGGGCAATAAAAGCTTGACTGAATATCTGCAATCCTTCAACAACCTGGCAAGGTATGCCACAGAGTTTGTGGATACCGATGCCAAGAAAATTGCTAGCTTTAAAAGAGGCCTCGACCCAAAGCTGATGAAGACTATGGGCACTAGCAAGTGCACTACCTTCAATGAATTTATCAGCGATGCTCTGACTCAAGAGAACAATAACTCTATCTATGCTGCTTCTAAGAGCCGCAAGAGGGCACTTGAGGCAGGTGCTTCACAGTCTCGAGCTCCAGCTGCCCCGAGGGCTCCTCCTCGCCCTCCTGCCACAAGTGCTAAGTTTCATCCTCCGCAAAAGAAGGCACCAGTGAAGACTGGGTTTCACAAGGCATATACAGTGGCTCTGCCAAAGAGTAATTCGGGCCAAGGCAGCTCCAGTGTTCCTCCTAGCAACATGCCTTGCTGGAATTGCAACAAGCCAGGCCATTGGTCCAGGAACTGTCCTTACCCTAAGAAGAATGTCAACCAAGGTGGCCATCAAGGGCACGCTCATTATAACAGTATTGAGGAAATCCCATCTGGTGAGGTTGTCACTGCTGGTAAGTTCCTAATTGACCAACATCCTGCAGTGGTACTTTTTGATTCAGGTGCTTCGCATTCCTTTATCAGTCCTAAGTTTGCATCAGAGTTTACACACAAATTGCATACTGTTGAAGGTGGGGGTTATTGTATTAGCGCAGCAAGTGGGAATATTTCCACAAATAAAGTAGTGGGGAATCTTGAGCTTGAGATAGAAGGGCAAAAGTACTCGCTTGCCCTAGTGGTTTTGCTGGGATTAGGCATAGATGTTATTCTGGGCATGAATTAGATGAGTCAGAATGGGGTACTCATTGATACATCCACTCGGGTAGTTATGCTCAGAGATCCTACAGATCAAAAGGGTTTTCTGGTACAACTTCCTAGAAAAGTTGATTTGTCTGGGGAAGTTCATGCTGTGCAAGCAAAGGCATTGGCTGAAATTCCCATAGTAAATGAGTTTTCGGACGTTTTTCCCGATGATTTGCCGGGACTCCCTCCGGATCGGGATGTGGAATTTAAAATTGAGTTGTTGCCTGGCACGGCGCCCATCTCTAGGAGACCCTATAGGATGCCTCCGAATGAACTAGCTGAACTTAAGGTGCAATTGAATGAACTTTTGAAGAAGGGGTTGATTCGTCCTAGTTCATCGTCGTGGGGATGTCCTGCTATCTTTGTAAAGAAGAAGGATCAGTCATTACGAATGTGCGTTGATTATAGACCTCTCAATGCAGTCACTGTCAAAAATAAGTACCCTCTACCGTGCATCGACATCTTGTTCGATCAGTTGTCTAAAGCTAAAGTTTTCTCCAAGATTGATCTAAGATCTGGCTATCATCAAATTAAAATCCGTCCTGAAGATGTTCCAAAAACCGCCTTCTCTACCAGATACGGTCTTTATGAGTATCTTGTTATGTTCTTCGGCTTGACAAATGCCCCCGCACACTTTATGTACTTGATGAATTCGGTGTTTATGCCCGAATTAGACAAGTTTGTGGTGGTATTTATTGATGACATTTTGATATATTCTGTAAATGAGGAAGATCACGCTGAACATCTGCGTATAGTCCTCACAAGATTGCGTGAACATCAACTATATGCAAAGTTCAGTAAGTGCGAATTCTGGCTTCGAGAAGTACCTTTCCTTGGGCATGTGTTGTCCGATGGAGGAATTATGGTGGACCCCGCCAAGGTACAAGAAGTACTGAACTGGAAGGCTCCTATCTCGGTTCATGAGGTTCGGAGTTTTCTTGGTTTGGTTGGCTATTATCGTCGCTTCATCCCGGATTTCTCCAAAATAGCCAAGCCAATGACTCGGTTGCTACAAAAAGACACCAGGTTTGTCTGGACTCCTGAGTGTGATGCGGCTTTTCACCAACTGTGAACCCTCCTAACCTCAGCTCCGATTTTGGCACAACCGGATATCGAGAAACCATTTGATGTTTATTGTGATGCCTCAGGCATAGGTTTGGGAGGTGTGTTGATGCAGGAAGGCCGAGTGATTGCATATACCTCTCGACAACTTCGGAAACATGAGGTGAATTATCCAACGCATGACTTAGAACTGGCCACAGTAGTTCATGCTTTGAAAGTATGGCGGCATTATCTGCTGGGCAATGTCTGCAATATCTACACAGACCACAAAAGCCTCAAATACATCTTCACCCAACCCGAGTTAAATATGCGTCAAAGAAGATGGCTTAAGTTGATTAAGGATTATAACCTTCAAGTGCACTATCATCATGGCAAGGCAAATGTGGTTGCGGATGCTTTAAGACGTAAGTCTCATTGCCATTCCCTAGTTGAAACTAATTTTCATCGATCTTGCCTTCTACATCCAGCATTCTTGTACAACATCACTGTCAGTTGTACTCTCAAAAGCAGAATTATTGAGCTCCAAAAGACTGACACTGGTATATTCCACATCAAGCGTAAGATAAAAGAGCAAGAAACTACACAGTTCAGGGTAGATGAAGAGGGTGTACTATGGTTCAAGGATAGGTTAGTTGAGCCTAAGGACCGTGAGCTTAGAAGTGATATTATGTCTGAAGCACACTACTCTAAGTTGTCCATCCATCCTGGTAGCAATAAGATGTATTATGATTTGAAGCCATACTATTGGTGGACCAAGATGCGGAAGGAGATAGCTGCATATGTGGCTAGGTGTGACACCTGCTGTAGAGTTAAAGCTGTGCATATGAAAGCTGGGTTGCTTCAACCACTTTCTATCCCAGGTTGGAAATGGGAAGAGATAAGTATGGATTTCATTGTCGGACTTCCTCCTACTATCAAAAATCATAACTCCATCTGGGTAATTGTGGACCGCCTAATCAAGTCGGCTCACTTCATTCCTGTTCGAGTAGACTATCGTCCTACTGACTATGCTGAGTTGTACTTCAATCAGATAGTCCGGCTCCATGGGATACCTCGTACTATCATATCTGACCATGGTCCCCAGTTCACTGCTCGTTTTTGGGAGCACTTGCATCACCTTCTGGGAACCAAGTTAGTGAGAAGCTCTGCTTATCACCCCCAGACGTCTGGTCAGACGGAACGGGTTAACCAAATCTTGGAAGATCTGTTGCGGGCATGTGTCATTTCATCCAAGGGTTCTTGGGAAAAATGGTTACCTCTAGCCGAATTCTCGTACAATAATAGTTACCAAGAGAGTATTAAGATGGCCCCATTCGAAGCTTTGTACGGTCGTAAGTGTAGAACCCCACTAAATTGGATAGAAGCTGGTGAGAGGAGATTTTATGGTATTGCTTTTGTTGAGGAAGCGGAGGAACAAGTCCGTACCATCCAAAAACATATGGCTACAGCCCAAGCTAGACAGAAAAGTTATGCTGATCGTCGTAGAAAACCACTCGAGTTTGAAGTTGGAGACTTCGTGTATCTGAAAGTTTCTCCAATGAAGAGTGTCCAACGTTTTGGTGTTAAGCGGAAACTTGCGCCAAGATACGTGGGCCCTTTCCAAATCATAGGCAAGAGTGGAGCTGTTGCGTACAAAATCCAGTTACCTCCTGAAATGAGTGCCATATTCAACGTCTTCCATGTATCTCAGCTAAAAAAGTGTCTTCGAGTTCCTAAGGAAAAAGTCCCGTTAGGAGATATCAGGCTTGAGTCTGATCTAACGTACGAAGAAAAGCCAGTCCGGGTGATCGATACTCAGGAACGAGTAACTAGAAGCAAAGTGGTGAAGTGGTATAAAGTAATGTGGAGTAATCAGGGTAGTGAAAGTGACGCTACATGGGAACGGGAAGACTATTTGCGGGATGGTTATAAGGAATTCTATGAAAAATGGTACGCTTTCCAAATCTCGGGACGAGATTTTTATAAGGGGGGACGGCTGTAACACCTCAGGTGTTTAGCTCCATAATTGCATTGCATTACATGAGCATAAGCATGCATCATTTCATGTTATTTCATATGGTTGCAACAAATGTGATTTGTTTTTAAAGTTTTGTTTGGCTCACATCTTGTGGCACTAGAGAGTTAGTGTAACTAAAGGGTAGAGTAGCCAATTATATCTCACAACATCTTAGTTATACTTAGGGTCACTCATGGAGCAAGGTTCATGTTGACCAAAATCACCAAAATGCCCTCCAAGGTGTAGTTGACCACCATTTAGCCCTAGGATGCTCTAGTTTGACCATTTAAAAAGTCTAGCTTAGAGACCTTGCATGGAGGAGCACCCTTAAGCAAAGTTGTAGGGAATTTTATGGGGAACAAAAGTCTCAATATGGCCATCTCATGAAACTGGCCAGAACATGCTCGAAATTGGCCCACAAGTCAGCTAGAGGGGCTGTCTCAACACTTAGAATTTTTCTAAGTCTCAAAAGTGTCCCTCCAGTTTTACTGTGACCTATTTTGGAAGCTAGTAGTTTGAAAACCAGACCAAACCAGCTCCAACTCATGTTGACACTTTTGTAGTACTCACTTAGCTCTACAACATTGTCAACATCACCATCACCTAGTTCTAAATGGTTTAGGAGATATGGTGCCTGGAAAAATGGGTTTCAGTCGGTTAGTTAACTGAAACTCAGTTTCAGTTTCTGGGTACCTCACTTCAGGGCCCTGTATGTCACTAACCAAGCCGAACCAGTCCCCGATCCCTCTTACCAACTTGTAGTCCTTGCATAGGGCTACGACTTTGCTAATTGGAGATTTCACTAATTCGAGCTCGTTTACGAGTTAATCAACGTCAAACATTCGCTGTCAGACCACCACACCGGGCTCCATTCAGTCGACCGACACCGACAACTTCGCGTCGTGGCGCTCGGGCAGAGCCCGGTGGCCGCGTGGCGCTCGCGCCCTGCCGTCGCATCCACGACACGAGCATGCGCACGAGCGTGAAGTCGGGGCCGACACCTCAACCCCCACCACTCGCGCCACAACTCCCCCTCTCTTCCGCTCTCTCCTCACCGAGGCGGAACAACCGAGCACCATTGCCGCCTCCACTCCGGCGAGCTCGTGCGCGCTCTCCACCGCACTGCCGCCCACAAAAACGCATCCACAGCTCCGCCTTGAAGCCCGCTACCTCACCGTCCACTCCAAGCAACCAATCGCGCTTTGGTAGGGTCACATTTTCGTTTTCCACCGCCGCGGTACCTCGCCGAAGTTCCTCCACGCGACGGCTCTCCGTGGCCAGGGGTCTCTGGGCGTCTCTATCGCCCGCTTGTAGGTGCGTTAGGGTCGAAGTAGAATGGGGATGCTCGTCGAGGGTTAGGGTTGGGACGTCAGGCTCACCGGCGGCGAGATTTCGCCACCACCGTACCGGTGGTCCGCCATGCCCGACGGCGAGCACCTTACCGTGGCTCTGCCGTCCCGTTCTTGCCATCAATCGGCTTAGCTCGATGACGTGGTCATGCTCGTCCGCTCAGCTTCGCCGGTCGGCTCACCGACGGCGAGCTCCGGCGACCGCAACTCCTCCCCTCCGCCTCTCTCTCTCTGACCGGTGGGGTCACCTGGTCAGTCGCACGCGCGCGCGGGCGGGAGCCGTAGCAGGCCACGCGTGGGAGCGGGCCACGCCGCGAGTTTTGGGCCGTGTCTGTTCCCGGGCCAGCCCAGTAACAAATAAGATTTATTTCATTTTTATTTATTCTGTCACAGTTTTAGATAAGATTTGGAAAATGTATATCTAGGGTTTTACTTGCCCAAAAATTATGAGATAAATTTTGTTAGGATCTACATGATGTGTAGTATTTTAGAAAAATATAAATTGGATATATGATGTTTAGTTTTTGGGAGATTTAAATAGGTCTTTGAAATGTGTTTTAAATTACATGCAAACTTGTTTAAATCATATCTTGAGTTTCAGTGTTCCAAAAATTATGAAATTTGGTGGGTAGGCTAATTTATACTTGCTCTAGCTCTGGTAATAATTTGGGCAGTAGTGCTTAAGTACTTTTCAAGTTATAATGCTATCTTATTATTTTAGGAAATACTTAAATGAATTTTTGTAATTTTTCTGCATGTGCGATGTTCTTATAAATTTTTGGAGAATGTCTTGGTACCTTAAAGTGTCTAAGAAAAATAGGAAATCTGTTGTTTGACACTTTTTAATATGATTTGTTAATTATACAAAAATCAGCTTTTTGGGCTTTTGTATTTTGTTTAGGGAGTTTCTGTAAATAAATTTAGTTCAAATTTTTACAGTGGTCTCTTTTTGGTTCATAGAGTCTCCTGTAATTTTTGTAGAATTTTAGGGGCAGTTTACATATATGTTTAAAATTCCACTTAATTACTTAAATAAATTAAGAAAGGGGTGTAAATAAATATTCTAGGTGGGCACACCTTACTTTCTGGTGTTTTTGTGACCTATGTGAACTTTTGGTAATATTAGTTTGGTCTTAGAGGATGTTTGCCACGTAAATAAATATTTAATCTATGCAATTATAGGTTTTTCTGGACAACTGGTAGTATCTTTGGGTTTGGCCTTTGATAAAAGTGTTTGCTGGAAAACTTGTAAATACCAAAGTTGTAGTAAACTTGATAAACTAGCTTGTGTCCAAATTTGGGAGCAATTGGCTTAGTAGTTTGGGATTTATTGCTGTTTAAAGTGACAGTCCAGAATTGGCTACTCTCTGTTTAGAGAGGACATATTCTGGAACTTGGGAAATTCGATATGGAAAACTTAGGAATTTAAGGTTGAGGTCTGAAAATGATTTGTAGTGCATTTCTTAAGCTTTCCAGATTGTCCTAGACCATAACTTTTGGAGTTAGGAATCTTCAGTTATGTTAGAATCTTTGAGCTGCTGTCCAGAATGTCTTACTGTGGTAACCTAAGTAATATTACTCTTGTGTTGTTAGGTGTTAGGGCCTTAACCGAAGAGGAACAGCTGTATCTTAGGTTGAGTAGCTTAGGTAAGTACTTCTCCACCGGAGAAGAGATTTGCACAAACTGATAAAGTGACTTGATTAGATTATTGTTTTTATTTCTGAAATGCATTTCATCCCGAGCATGTTGCACCATTATGCACCCATGATATTTATTGTGCACTCATGCAATAGGTGTTCCGGAGGGGATAACACTCCTCGAGTTCGAGCTAGTGATTCCGGAGGAAATCCAGGACCAGCCAGAGGAGCCAGCGGAACCAGTCGGCGGAGGAGACGCCGCTGAAGACTTGCCTAAGTGTCCTGACCACCGGCCTTCGACTTTTCTGAAAGGCAAGCCCCGGTGCATGCTGAACCTACTGTTTTATAAATTAATCTTGAGTACTTTTAATTGTTTACTGCATTAAGTTATAGGAGTTGTATGAAAACAATTGTTGCATTATACCTGTCCTTGTCCAGATATCGTACTTAATCCTATATTAGGTTTAGGCACGTGTCAATCACTACTGGTGTGACTCGGTGAGTGTTGGAAATACCCCTACATAAAAGATGAGCTGAGCAGCCCTCGCCAGGTTTAGGCACGTCGCTCCCGGTTAGTGAGCACTTGACTTGAGCAGCGGCAACGTAGATCTCATTAAATGAACAGGTGGTTAAGGGAATGATACAATGTTGCCACAATTCATACCTGCTCTGGATATAATAATGATAATTGTTTGATTATAATCAAGTGCATGCTTAGTACATGTGCTAAGATAGATGACAGGTAAATGCTAAAAGAACTGCTAGTACAAGTTATAAGAGTTCCGATTACTTATGCCTTTATGCAAAATGTTATGTCAGCTAGCCTCTTGTGTAAGCCTTGCATAATCCTTGGTGTCATCTTATTTCTGGTTTTTGACGGGTAAGTCTAGCTGAGTACATTCCAGTACTCAGGGTTTATTCCCTCCTGTTGCAGATGATATGCTCTACCAAGGCTTCTGCAAAAATTGTCTCCACCCTGCGGGTGATGAAGACTAGATCACTAGGGCGTGATCATCTTTTATGTACTTTCCTGATGCTTTTGCGGGTTGTTGATCAACAAGACTGGCAGTAGTTAAACAACTGGTGTGCGTTTGCTTCCGCTACTTTTATAAACTTGGTTTGTAATAATTGCGACTCCGTGTGTGTAAACTTATTTCGGAAATACTTGTGAAATGTAACGTATGATGTTGTATGTTGAATGATGCGATCTTGGTTGTAAGCAAGTTGGTTTGAAATCCTTCGTGGTTTCAATTGACTACTGGGATTATATGGGCTCAAGTTCGAAAATTTGAGCGCTTCGGTGCTTGTTTTTGTACTTGTGCTCTTATAATTTGGTCGGTTCTGTTACAGCAGGCATGCCAAACAAAAAGGCAAAAAAAGAAAGTATAAAGAAGGATCTGAAAGGGGACCGAAATCTGGAGAGAACAAATCTGAAAATTTTATTGGATACTTCCATCGTCCAGAAAAGAATGTAATTGTGGTATCCCAATTGAACTTTGATCAAGTTTATAGTAAATAGTATTAGCATTTATATCTCTAAATAAAATTATTATAAAAATATATTCTATAACTAATCTAGTGGTACTTATTTTGTATCAAGAATGTTTGTATTTTTTTATATAATTTTAGTCAAAGTTTAGACTGTTTGATACCTCAAAATTCGAGAATTAAATTTTTTTGTGGATGGAGGTAGTATATATAAACGTAAAATCAATGGACCATGCCGCGGTTGGAAAGGAAGCGTGAAGATAAGAGCATGCCGTGGACCTCGCATGGCCTGTTGCGTTAGACACAACGTGAGCATCTCGATCGCCAAAGAATATATGAGGCGCCTGCCATCGCACGTGGATATTACTCAACAAACACCATCGACTACGACCTCATCTGGTGCCAATTATAAGGGAAGGAGTTGAAAGAGGCTCGATCGGAAAGCAACGTATGCGCAACGATCACTACTGTATTATGCTGAGCAGGGAGCAGCAACTGAGATGGACACATGAAGACGAACAAAATGAATAATGCAGCATATGGTGCAGCTACCAGTTTCTGCATGCTATCCATCGACAACCACAGGTCAGGAATCGAGTTTGTGGCATAACTGGATAGAAGAAACCACATGGCGGGGCTCCATTGTGCATGCTCGAAAGCCATTGTCGACGCTTTGATCTAGATAAGGCTATTCAAGCTCAGAAACAGAATGTAAACAGCTAGCCTCCCTCATGGGGTGGCCCATTTTGATTACATGGCATGCATATCGAATAGGACTATAGCATTATTTCATTTCTCTGGGAGGAGAAAATCAGTTTGGGAGGTATTACATGAAGCCTCAGGCATTAGGTACTTGCTCGATGACTTTGGAGAGTAATATGTGGCAAAGAAGCACTAGGTGCTGCTGTCCGGTCATCGGTTCGAGAGGTACAAACCAAATTCGGTGTGTATGTAGCAGTAGGAAGTATAGTATTGCCTCCTTCTAAATTGGTCCTATTGGTTTCAAGCACCGATGGTTTTGATCATAATGATAGTGAAATAGCTTTCCATATTGGTGTTGACTAGAAGGCGGGGTCGATCCACAAGTATATGCATCATGAGGCAAAGTAACAACAGGAGCATCAAATATTCTTTCCTCTAGTTCATCAAATTTGGACATAAGCTTATTCATAACATGAAAAAGAGTGGAACCCTCGCTATTCCACTTGCCTTTACCTCATGTATAGATGTAGATATGATGATGCTCTCCTGACACATTGGACCGGTGAAATCATTGTTGAACCAGTTGTTCCAATCCTGGTAGAAAGGATCAATTCCAGATGCAATCGGTCTTTTGGGCCACATGCAACGGTAAGGGGAACACGAGAAAGATAGATTGAACCCAACAAATTGGCTATGTCAAAAAGATTGGCTGTAGTATACAACCAAACCAATCGTTTCCCAGCGAAGTCACCAAAAAATGTATTAACGCTAATTAGGTCATCATAATGATATGGAGCTAGATCGCTCGGTACATGGCCTAGCTGACTACTACAGATTGATTTATCATTGTCGCCACTTTCACTGCCGTAGCGATAAAAACGATAGTGTGATACTTGCACCGTCGGTTGGAACGATAGCGAGGCCTCAACCGGCAGTTCAGATTTCTACCATCGACGGGTTAACGATAGATGCGACAGTGGTATTGGGGTTGCATTTCCTCCGTTGCATCAAAAGCCAGGCCGACTGGGATACGCATTTTGCCCGTCGGCCCTAAAATAGGGTTTGGTCAACCGGCGGTAAATTCAGTGTGAGTGTTGAATTGCCTCAACTTTCAAGGCCGTCAAATCACCATTACTTCCGCCACCTAAAACCTAAGAGCCGCGTACCCACTGCTGTACATATGCTTCAAGCCCGATGCCCTCTGAAACCACCCCTCTTCTTCATCCATCATCCCCTTCTCTTCCAATCTACAAAGAAAATGTCAGACAACCCCATCAAGTTTCCAAACAACTCGTCGTCCAGTGAGGATGAATTGCCTTCCCACCACTCCTCCGAGGAGAATGTCTCCTCCAACGATGGGATGTCTGATTATAGTCCTCCGTAGAGCCCTAAGAAGGAGGACTTGGGGAAGGAGGACGAGGACGACGCCGACATCGAAGACGACTGTAAGCATCTAGGCCCTAGTTGGGTTTCGATGATTGATGATGACGGAAATTATTATGACTAACGTGTGTTTTGCAGAAACTTTGATAAGTTAGGTCATGGTAATGGTGATTGTTTGGGCAATATGGTTTTCATGCCCCTATCGATGGAAATCGTTTCGGTTTTCAAAGGATTGGTGACAAGGTTAAGGACGAACTAGTTCTTAGTGCTGTTTGGTATTAGAGAGGCACTTAGAGTAGTTTAGGACTTTGTTTTTCCTTTGGCCGTACTATAAAGGAGGGCATGAGCGGGTAGCTTGACCTAGATGAGACTAATGGTTTAAATGTGGTGCACACTTGTCAAACTTAGCACTAGGTAGCTCAGGTGAAGCCCAAAGGTCATTTGGAAGAAACTTGGTTCAAGTTGCGTTGCGATCCGGAGTGATTTAAGCCATGTTTGCTTGACCGGACGCGTTCTCTGTCTTGACCGGACGTGTCCGGTCAGTGCAGTGGACAACAGCAGAAGCAACATCACAACCGGACGTTGTGGCTTGCCTAACCGAACGTGTAGGTGGCGCTGCCTACAGTCAGGAGAGCTAAGGTCAGTGACCAGACGCTAAGCCTGTCTGACTGGACGCCATTGTGGCCGAGTCCGGTCAAGTACAGAAAGGGTCCAGAGAGGGAAATCAGCTACCGAACGCGTCCGGTCAGTACAGATCGGACTCTGAGGGCATCCGGTCTAACTCTGTAATTCAAATGAAAAATAACCATTAGCCATTGACCGGACGCGTCTGGTCACAGTGACCAGCGCGTCCGGTCAGTACGACTTTTACTGAGTTGGCACGTAACGGTTGGAATTACGTGAGGGGGGTATAAATACTTCCCCTACTCATCCATTTGAGCTCTCTTGCTTATCTATTCAGCTGAGAAACACCTTTCAAGTGCAAGGGAGTGCAAGAGCCTAGTGAGGAGATTGTGATTTGAGAATCCAAGATTAAGGACCTCATTAGTGCATAGGGAGTATCAAGTGTGCATCCACCCATCTCATTAGGCTTGCCATGGTCAAGTGAGAGTTCTTGCTTGTTACTCTTGGTGATCGCCGTCACCTAGACGACTCAGTGGTGATTGGGAGTTTGGTGATCATCCGGCGGAGCTTGTGGATGACCCAACTCATCTTGTGAGCAGTTTTGGATGATTCACCACGACAGAGTGTCAAAGAATCGGCCCATAGACAGGACTTGATCCTTGCGCGGATCAAGGGGGGAGCTACACCCTTGCACGGGTGCTCCAACGAGGACTAGTGGGGAGTGGCGACTCTCCGATACCTCGGGAAAACATCGCCATGTTCCTTGCCTTTTACTTTCAAGCACTTCAATTCTTGCAATTTAGTTTCCTAGAATTGCCATCCTAGATTAGGGCTTGGAATCTAGGGTGCAAAACTTTTATCCGGTAAAATCACTAAGAACACACTTAGGCACCGAGGGGTGAACATGGGCTAGTAGGATTTAATTCTTGCAATAAATTTTAGAGAAGCCTAATTCACCCCCCCCCCTCTTAGACATCTTGATCCTTTCAATTGGTATCGGAGCCGAGTTGCTCCTTAATTAGGCTTAACCGCCTAGAGCAAGATGTCTAATGGGAAAGGATCACCTCTCATCTTTGAGGAAGATGATTTCCCATATTGGAAAATCCACATGGAGGGGCATCTCAAAGCCTTAGATGTTGGGTGTCTTAGAGCCGCCACCGAGGGACTTCCTAAAATCAAGGATCCCACTCATCCCGTTGGTGATGAGAAGTACGATCAGTGGAACACTAGAGCAAAAAATGCGCTCTACCGAGGGCTTGGCAAGGATATCTTCAATCGTGTGCGCAATGCCAAAGATGCTCATGAATTGTGGACTAACCTCTGCGTGCTCCATGAGGGAACCAAGAGTGATCATGAGGAACACTACCATCTTGTAATGAAAAAGATTAATGCTTTTGAGATGCTTCCAAAAGAAAGTGCTAACGAAATGTATACCTGTTTGAATGTTCTTGTAGAGGATCTCAATGCTCTTGGGCTTACTCAAATGAGTTCATCAGATGTTGCAAGGAAGATCTTAAGTGTGCTTCCCGTCAAGAAGTATGGCCACATTGTGACCGTGCTTCATCAAAGTGATCTTTCCACCGCAACACCAACTCAAGTATTGGGAAAGATCAATGCTCATAAGATGTATATGCATATCACTCCGAAAGATGGCTCATCATCTTCAAAGAAGAAAGATCTGGCTTTCAAGGCTAGACATTGAGAAGAAGAAGAGCCAATCCATGATTGTCCAAGAAAAGCCTTGATTGTCCAAGAAAGCTCAAGTGATGATGATCTTTATGAAGAATCACTTGCTCTCATGGTGAAGAGAACCACCAAAATACTTAAAAAGCTTAACAAGAGTGGCATCAAGTTTGATGGCAAGAAGAAGTTCTTCACTAGTAGCAAGAGGAAGCCCATATCTGAAATGGATTGCTACAATTGTGGAGACCTTGGTCATCTAGCTCACCAATGCCCTAAGCCTCCAAAAGACAAATACAAGAACAAGAATAAGGGCAAGAAAGATGACTCAAGTGATGAAGAAGAAGAAAAGAAGAAGAACAAGCCATACAAGAAGAAGGATGGCAAGAAAAAGAAGTACCACAAGAAGAAAGGTGGTAAAGCTTACATTGTTGGTGATTGGCTCACCGACATTGGGTCATCTTATGAGTCTTCCGGTGATGAGAGCGACGATGAGAAGGAGAAGGTCGCCGCATTTGTGATTGGGCCTTCATTGTCTTCACCACCGCCATCATCCTCTACTCACCTATGCCTCATGGCTAAGGGTGAACGAAAGGTACAAAGTAATGATAGTGATGATGATGATGATAGTGATAGTGACAATGAATTTGAAGCACCTTCTTATGATGAACTTGTAAAATTACTTAACAAGTACTCAAGACTCATAAGAAAGATAAAAAAAATAAAAATAATGAGCTTCAAATTTAAAATGATTCACTCTCATCTAAACTTGATGCTGCTCAAAAGACTAGTGATGAGCTTAGAGAAGAAAGTAAAATTGTGTCCTCTAAACTCAATGAGCTCAAGAATTCTAACAAAGAGCTTAGAGATGAACATGATAAACTTGAGAAGAGGCACAATGATCTCACCACAAGATACAACTTGCTAAAAGATGAGTACACAACCTTGAAAATCAATCATGATAGTCTTGTTGTTGCTAATGAGCTTTCATCCTATGAGCCACATGATGTTACTAACCATGTTGTTAAGATTGATATAGCTACATCATGTGATGATTTGATTGTAGAAAGCATTGAGCAAGGTTCTAGTAGCAAAGGCAAGAAAGTGGTTGAGTCCGATAACTATGATAATTATGCTAACCTCAAGAGTGAAAATGAGAAACTTAAGAAAGATCTTGAGAAGGCCACAACCACTAACACCGTTGTGATTGAGAACCTTGACAATGATGAAGAATTGACTCTTGAGAATGAGAAGCTCAAAGAAGAAAACAAGAGACTCAAGTTTGAAATGTCTTGCATCAAACAAACAACAAATGAGTCACTCATCGAAGAGAACAAGAAGCTCAAGTTAGAGAAAGAACATCTCAAAGTTGGATTGAGCAAGTTTGCAAAAGGAAAATCACTTCAAAGTGATCTCTTGATGAACACCATCATGAAGATGGATAGAAGTGGTATTGGTTACTTGGCAAATCAAGAGAAGAAGGCCAAAGCTCAACAATAACAACAACAACAACACAAACCAAAGCCCAAGCCAAAGAGATGCTTTGAGTGCGGACAAGAAGGTCACTTTGCACATGAATGTGAAACTCCTCCACCACAACCCTTTCCCAAGCATGCTAGACCCTTTGCTTTCAATGCTCACTACATGCTAAGAAAGGATTCTAGTGGAAAGATGAAAGTCATATTCTTAGGTCCTCCAAACAAGAATAGGCCTAAGAAAATTTGGGTTGCCAAATGTCTAGTTGAGAAAGTTAAGGGCCCATCACAAGTTTGGGTCCCTAAACAACAAGCCTTATCTCTTATGTGTGTAGGTGAACTACAAGACCGGTGAAACTCATTAGGTAATTGATAGTGGTTGCACTCAACATATGACCGGTGATCCTCGTATGTTCACCTCACTAGAAGAAAATGGAGAATGTCAAGAGAAGATCACATTTTGGGACAACTCAAAGGGCAAAGTCAAGGGTTTAGGAAATATTGCAATATCAAATGATCATTCACTCTCAAATGTGCTATATGTTGCTTCGTTGAGCTTCAACGTGCTACCTGTTGGTCAATTGTGTGATCTTGGCTATCAATGCTTGTTCACCCCAAATGAAGTGGTTGTGTCAAAGATAGATGATAAACAAGTGATATTCAAAGGTTTTAGATACAACAACCTCTATCTTGTTGACTTCACCTCCGAAGATGCAAATTTGATGACATGTTTGTTCACCAAGACCTCACTTGGGTGGCTTTGGCATAGGAGGCTAGCTCATGTTGGAATGAATACACTCAACAAGCTATTGAAGAAAGAGCTAGTGAGAGGCTTGAAAGATGTCAAGTTTGAGAATGACAAACCTTGTAGTGCATATCAAGCCAGAAAACAAGTTGTAAACACTCATCCAACAAAAGCATAGATGTCAACATTAAGAGTGCTAGAACTTCTACACATGAATTTATTTGGGCCAACAACATATAAGAGCTTGGGTGGAAATCTCTATTGTCTTGTGATTGTTGATGACTACTCAAGATACACTTGGACATTATTTCTTCATGAAAAATCTAAAGTGGCCGCTTGTTTCAAGAAATTTGCCAAGAGGGCACAAAATGAGTTTCAAGTGAAGATAAAAAAGATAAGGAGTGTGTAACACCCTAAAATTTGATCCTTTGGAAATATAGCTAAAATGGTTTAATTATGAATTTTTGGTGCTCATGAAACGTAGGAAAAAAAATTTCATTAAATTAAAAATTTATCATAGGGAGTAGCAACGTGGTTGTGCATACATGCTGGTGCATATGTTTTATTGTGATGTTTGCTTGTTGCATAACAGTGTGTTCTGACTGTGAAAAGTTTTAAAGTGCGTTTAGTAAATTGATTATCTTTCTTCAGCTTTGTCTCTACCTTTTTGCTATAATCAAATTCCTTGTTTCCCAGCTTCCTTCGTTGGGAGGTTCCCAAAATCTTTTAGCATGTATTCCAAATCACTCCTTTGAGTTCATCATCCATCAAACCATTCCTACAAACTTTCTGGAAATTTTTCCGGCTTAATCTGGAATTTGTTCCTATTTTTCTAGGAGCATAATCTAATTTTTTTTTATGCTCTCAATTATCTTATCATGAGCTCCAAATACTTTATTTGGATTCCACATGTTCCTTAATGTCTTCGAGAATTTTTCCCGAATTTTTGGAGCCAACGGAGTATTTTTCGTGGCTTATATATCAATTCTAGACTTTTCTAGAATTATTTTAATCCTAAAATTAATAAATTCCGAAAAGTTTCCAAACCTTACGACTATATATATGCCAGCGTAGCCTTAGACGCCCTGGTTTCAGAAGTAAAACCCCTATCGCGAGCCGTCGCTCGTAGCTCCCTCTACCTCTCGCCGTATCTTAAATATACATATATACATGTACACGTGCATGCAAGTTATCACGGAAGCAAGCAGACAGCTAGCCCTCTCCTTGTCCTAGCACAAAACTAATCTGCATGTTGTGCACGTCAAGGACACCAGGTCCATCACGTCGTACATATCCATCTATAAATAGAGAGCTTCCGCTGTCCATAGACTGCAGATCATAGGCGCCGCCGCCGTTTCCTCGCTGCCATGCCAATGCCGCAAGTCGATCGTCGCTTGGTGCTTAGCGCCGCCACCGAAGCTCATGTTCTTCACGGCCGCCGCTACAAGCCATGCTCGAGTCCGCTCGCAACATGTTGGACGAAAGTGTCTACGAAGGAAGCGAGGGGCCGCCGCGCGCGTCTAGGCCCTGCCCGCACCACTGCCCGTGCTGGTGCTCCCCAGATTCATTAGGTTCTCTTGCTTGACCTCCGATGGGGCGCTGACTGCGGCCCGGCGTGCCCTGATTGCCGTCGAGGCGGCCGGCGATGATGTCCGGATCGTGGGCTCTTGTGATGACTGGCTAATGGTGAAGCAAACCGGTGACCAGTGCTTCTTGGTGAACTCCTTCTCCAGCGAGGTGGTTCATCTTCCACGTCTGCAGTAGAGCCCTTGCCATTACGATTGGTTGGATGAATCCACAAGTGCTCGTCCCATCTCAAGATTCTTTAATGACACCAAAGAACAAGAGTCATGGCTTTGTTGTCGGATAGCTCAGACTCCATTGCGGTGACGCTTAAAGATGCAAAATAGCATGTATGGAGTTTGATGACAGCACCAATGGCCTGCGTACAAGCTCAATGCATTGCTTTGAAGGCCCTGAATGGTTGCATCTGAAAAGGGTTAGGGAATCGTTTGCCAGGGGTCCTATCATAAAAGCGGATTCTCAAGGCAGATGTGGTGCTGTGCTTGTTTATGGATTTCAGATGATAATTTTGGAAGCTACAGTCCGCCTGCAGCCGTTGTACGTAATCTGCCGCCGCTGCGACCGTCGTTGGGAGCCTCTCCGCCATCCATGACTCTTTGCCGAATTATACGTAGAGTGCAGGAACGTAGCCGACCGCCCAGTCAAGCCTCCCGTCTACCGTCTACGTCTCATATCTTTGAACGTGAAAACCCTATAGCTAGGTGAGTTTGCTTTGGACTACACTGTCATCTCAATACACCGTACGTGTCAGTATTTATCTTGCTTGATGGCATCACCAGGACATCACGATGACGCAGATTTGTATTGTGGTCATTTTCTTTTAAAAACAAATTCAGAAAATACACCACACATACTTATCTTATTGTGTTCGATTCTTGTCGATTTGCTAGCAGTGATGTTTAATATAGCTATTTCATGACATGTGTCTATGATTAAAATATTAATATTAATTTGGTTAATTTGCATGAAACTTGTTTCGTAATTAAAAACAATATAGGTTTATACTTTGATCTTTAGTGATTAAACTGTAACTTGCTAAGTTCAAACCAGTTGCATAGGATAAACTTGTTTAGGTGTTCTCACCTTTATTTTTATACAAGGTTAAAGTTTAACTTAATGATTAAATAACACGAGACATGTTCATAAATAAATATGACTTGTTCTAATTTGTTTTTATAATATAATAATTTGATTAATCTGAATTAATAGGTTCCATGTGATTTTTCTAAATTAAATTAAATGAAGCCTGTAGTTGTTTCTTTTATAATATAAACTCTCGGTAGTCGTTTCTTTTCAATCGTAGTTCCGTTATCGACGTTTCTTGTGTTCTCGTGACCGTAGCCGATAGCTCTCTTTTAGTACGCTGTTTTCTCTCATGTGGTGTACTATTCTTAGTTGCTTTTATTGTTGTTTGTATGTTTGCCTGTGCGTGGTGCTTGCTATGAGTAGAATGAAAACCGTTCATGAGCGTTGAAGATCAAGCGGGGATGACGATAATTGAAGGTTCTCTGAGCAAGTTGCTTTAGGCATAAAGCAAGTTCAAAGGCAAGTATAACATGGGACCATCCTTGTTACCTATTCACTGAAATTATCATACATATGCATGTGTCCTCCTTGACAACCATAGAGATTATAACTTAGTTATTGATATCTTGTTTCCTTGTCACCTATGGGTTGTGCATTTGGGTAGCTATTGCTAGTGCTTAATTATGAACAATGATCTTGTAATTTGACTAATGGATTATGCAATCAACCAATTTAAGATGATGTTATTTCTGTTGAAAGGGGGCTAGAGCATGTGGGTTATTTTGTTGCTCTAGTTACTCTCCGTAAGGACTTACCTGTAAGTGATAACCGGGACATACAGTACAGCTGTGAGGGCTATATGGCTCTGGCTCTAGTTGTTCAAAAGACCTTTTCTAGCTTGTTAGTGGTTACCTTAAATGGCGTAAGAATGGCTTGCCACTTTGGGTGTAGTGCGAGCCCCTGGCCTAGTGTGTATAGGCTGCGGTTGTTGTGCCACAGGGAAGGGGGGTTCTACATCTGCCTGCCGAGTGAATCTAATGGCCCTAACTTGTTAGACGAACTTTTGGATGGCTTTATATGGTTTCTTGTGCTTAGGGATTCATGACCCCTTAGCATATGGAAATCATGACTCACAGTGAAAGTGTACACCTCTGCGCAGAGTTAAAAACGGGTATACTAGCCGTGCTCACGGATACGAGCGGCCTTGGGGATTCTTACAGAATAGTTGATCACCATTGTTATATCATGCTTAATTATTGTTGATTATTATTATGCTCATGTTAATGCTATTCATTATCCTTATTACAATTGATCATTGATTCATTAATGGGAATTGGATTACCTTGATGCTACTCAATTGCTAATTATATGATGATTAAAAGCTAAACGCAGTTAAACAGTGTCTAGCCTTTTTGAGCCTCATGAACCCTGTGTTATATTTGTTGAGTTCGACATGGACTCACTCTTGCTATTTCCCCAACACTCCAGTGTGTAGTAAGATGCTACTCGGAAAAAGGACAAAGGTGTAGTGGAGTTTCCAGAAGACTAGTAGTTGTGCTAGGCATATGTTACCCCCAGTCAGCCGTCCCTGAGAAGAATGGAGCTCGAAGTTTAATCACCATTCCGCGATACTCTGATGTAAGTGTTAATATAGCTATGTATATGTTATATAATAACATTGTTTCTGATATTTTTTTCATTCTGGCATATGTGTGGACTTCCTGGGCACACATATGATTAGCCTGGTTTTGTTCTTTAGAAAACCGGGTGTGACAGAGTGGTATCAGAGCGGTGTTGACTGTAGGACGTATGCCAAGTAGCACTGGACGTATTCTAAAACTTATTTTACGATAAAACAAATTTGTCATACCTTGACTCATTGATTTTGACTATTTTCTCTTCCTTGTCTTGTTGTATCCCCTCCTTGATATACCTTCCTTTGAGCTATTATTTCTTACTCCATTGGATTTTGTTTTATGTTGATTTTACTAAAAGTTTTCTGATCTTACCTTGTTCAAAAGTTCGATGGCCTTTCATCATCTCCAAGGTGCCATTAGGATGACCACCATTGTTGAAGAAGCACGTGTAGTATCGATGATGTGATGTGTGTTTGTTTTGCTTGTTGTGTTGCTTGTGTGTTATCCTTGTTCTCATATTTCAAAGGTGGCTCGGAAGGTATAAGTCTTGAGGAGTAGCTTGATCTATGCTAAGTGGGGTAGGTTTTACGTAATACTCCGCATGCTGATTTCTATAGCAGTCTGCAATGTTTCTGTTATATCTCAAGATATGGACATGAGAAATTTATGAAATTTTACTGGGAATAACTAGACTTCTGTATCTTTCCAAACCCATTGGATTTACCTTTTTATCTATTTTGAGCTAAGAGATATACCTGTTCTAAGTTGAGGTTACTGCACAGTCTGGAATTCTGAAATAGTTTCGGTTAAGTTCAGTTTTTGACTAACTTATTGACAGAATCTGGAAAAGTGTTGTGAAAAAAAGTCGTTGCCGATACCTTTAGCAAAGGAGAGTTACGCTAAGAAGATTCGGGTGACTCCAAGGACTAAGGAATTGTGATTAAGGTTTAAGCATCTTAATCATAGTAATGTTATGAAGATGATGGTAGGACCTACTTTGGACTAGGAGAATCATGAGAGTCATTTAGAATGTGGATGTATGAAGTAGGAGATTTGACATTATGGATTGAAAGGGGATATAACACAACATGCTAAGAGTTATTGCATTATAGTCAGTGGGGACAAGAGTTTGATATAAGATTGCGTTCACATACAACCATCTCGTAGTGGCCTTATGAGAAGCATAAAGAGTGTTGGCGTGGAGAGTAAGCTATAGCACCTCGATGCAAAAGCTCATGTAACGATACTAAAAAGAAAAAAAAAGAGGAGTGGCTAATAGTCCGAAGTTACCCGAGATCTAGTGTGGAGTACCTGTTGTGTCCAACATGACACTGTTAAAGAATGAGAAGTTAAGTGTATAGAAGGATCTAACTATTACCAAGTACCCTCTCAAGATTTTGAATTAGTTGGGCAAGTTACTTGAAGGTTATCAGGGTATGCAAGTGAGGTAGGATCTTTACCAAGAGGATGGAACTCGAGGAAGTGAAGAAGATCCAAGGCAGAATATCCATATCTCTTTTATCATCATCTTCCGAATCTCGAGGACGAGATTCATCTTAAGGGGGGTAGAATTGTAACACCCTAAAATTTGATCCTTTGGAAATATAGCTAAAATGGTTTAATTATGAATTTTTGGTGCTCATGAAACGTAGGAAAAAAAAATTTCATTAAATTAAAAATTTATCATAGGGAGTAGCAACGTGGTTGTGCATACATGCTGGTGCATATGTTTTATTGTGATGTTTGCTTGTTGCATAACAGTGTGTTCTGACTGTGAAAAGTTTTAAAGTGCGTTTAGTAAATTGTTTATCTTTCTTCAGCTTTGTCTCTACCTTTTTGCTATAATCAAATTCCTTGTTTCCCAGCTTCCTTCGTTGGGAGGTTCCCAAAATCTTTTAGCATGTATTCCAAATCACTCCTTTGAGTTCATCATCCATCAAACCATTCCTACAAACTTTCTGGAAATTTTTCCGGCTTAATCTGGAATTTGTTCCTATTTTTCTAGGAGCATAATCTAATTTTTTTTGATGCTCTCAATTATCTTATCATGAGCTCCAAATACTTTATTTGGATTCCACATGTTCCTTAATGTCTTCGAGAATTTTTCCCGAATTTTTGGAGCCAACGGAGTATTTTTCGTGGCTTATATATCAATTCTAGACTTTTCTAGAATTATTTTAATCCTAAAATTAATAAATTCTGAAAAGTTTCCAAACCTTACGACTATATATATGCCAGCGTAGCCTTAGACGCCCTGGTTTCAGAAGTAAAACCCCTATCGCGAGCCGTCGCTCGTAGCTCCCTCTACCTCTCGCCGTATCTTAAATATACATATATACATGTACACGTGCATGCAAGTTATCACGGAAGCAAGCAGACAGCTAGCCCTCTCCTTGTCCTAGCACAAAACTAATCTGCACATTGTGCACGTCAAGGACACCAGGTCCATCACGTCGTACATATCCATCTATAAATAGAGAGCTTCCGCTGTCCATAGACTGCAGATCATAGGCGCCGCCGCCGTTTCCTCGCTGCCATGCCAATGCCGCAAGTCGATCGTCGCTTGGTGCTTAGCGCCGCCACCGAAGCTCATGTTCTTCACGGCCGCCGCTACAAGCCATGCTCGAGTCCGCTCGCAACATGTTGGACGAAAGTGTCTACGAAGGAAGCGAGGGGCCGTCGCGCGCGTCTAGGCCCTGCCCGCACCACTGCCCGTGCTGGTGCTCCCCAGATTCATCAGGTTCTCTTGCTTGACCTCCGATGGGGCGCTGACTGCGGCCCGGCATGCCCTGATTGCCGTCGAGGCGGCCGGCGATGATGTCCGGATCATGGGCTCTTGTGATGACTGGCTAATGGTGAAGCAAACCGGTGACCAGTGCTTCTTGGTGAACTCCTTCTCCAGCGAGGTGGTTCATCTTCCACGTCTGCAGCAGAGCCCTTGCCATTACGATTGGTTGGATGAATCCACAAGTGCTCGTCCCATCTCAAGATTCTTTAATGACACCAAAGAACAAGAGTCATGGCTGTGTTGTCGGATAGCTCAGACTCCATTGCGGTGACGCTTAAAGATGCAAAATAGCATGTATGGAGTTTGATGACAGCACCAATGGCCTGCGTACAAGCTCAATGCATTGCTTTGAAGGCCCTGAATGGTTCCATCTGAAAAGGGTTAGGGAATCGTTTGCCAGGGGTCCTATCATAAAAGCGGATTCTCAAGGCAGATGTGGTGCTGTGCTTGTTTATGGATTTCAGATGATAATTTTGGAAGCTGCAGTCCGCCTGCAGCCGTTGTACGTAATCTGCCGCCGCTGCGACCGTCGTTGGGAGCCTCTCCGCCATCCATGACTCTTTGCCGAATTATACGTAGAGTGCAGGAACGTAGCCGACCGCCCAGTCAAGCCTCCTGTCTACCGTCTACGTCTCATATCTTTGAACGTGAAAACCCTATAGCTAGGTGAGTTTGCTTTGGACTACACTGTCATCTCAATACACCGTACGTGTCAGTATTTATCTTGCTTGATGGCATCACCAGGACATCACGATGACGCAGATTTGTATTGTGGTCATTTTCTTTTAAAAACAAATTCAGAAAATACACCACACATACTTAACTTATTGTGTTGGATTCTTGTCGATTTGCTAGCAGTGATGTTTAATATAGCTATTTCATGACATGTGTCTATGATTAAAATATTAATATTAATTTGGTTAATTTGCATGAAACTTGTTTCGTAATTAAAAACAATATAGGTTTATACTTTGATCTTTAGTGATTAAACTGTAACTTGCTAAGTTCAAACCAGTTGCATAGGATAAACTTGTTTAGGTGTTCTCACCTTTATTTTTATACAAGGTTAAAGTTTAACTTAATGATTAAATAACACGAGACATGTTCATAAATAAATATGACTTGTTCTAATTTGTTTTTATAATATAATAATTTGATTAATCTGAATTAATAGGTTCCATGTGATTTTTCTAAATTAAATTAAATGAAGCCTGTAGTTGTTTCTTTTATAATATAAACTCTCGGTAGTCGTTTCTTTTCAATCGTAGTTCCGTTATCGACGTTTCTTGTGTTCTCGTGACCGTAGCCGATAGCTCTCTTTTAGTACGCTGTTTTCTCTCATGTGGTGTACTATTCTTAGTTGCTTTTATTGTTGTTTGTATGTTTGCCTGTGCGTGGTGCTTGCTATGAGTAGAATGAAAACCGTTCATGAGCGTTGAAGATCAAGCGGGGATGACTAGAAGATAACTGAAGGTTCTCTGAGCAAGTTGCTTTAGGCATAAAGCAAGTTCAAAGGCAAGTATAACATGGGACCATCCTTGTTACCTATTCACTGAAATTATCATACATATGCATGTGTCCTCCTTGACAACCATAGAGATTATAACTTAGTTATTGATATCTTGTTTCCTTGTCACCTATGGGTTGTGCATTTGGGTAGCTATTGCTAGTGCTTAATTATGAACAATGATCTTGTAATTTGACTAATGGATTATGCAATCAACCAATTTAAGATGATGTTATTTCTGTTGAAAGGGGGCTAGAGCATGTGGGTTATTTTGTTGCTCTAGTTACTCTCCGTAAGGACTTACCTGTAAGTGATAACCGGGACATACAGTACAGCTGTGAGGGCTATATGGCTCTGGCTCTAGTTGTTCAAGAGACCTTTTCTAGCTTGTTAGTGGTTACCTTAAATGGCGTAAGAATGGCTTGCCACTTTGGGTGTAGTGCGAGCCCCTGGCCTAGTGTGTATAGGCTGCGGTTGTTGTGCCACAGGGAAGGAGGGTTCTACATCTGCCTGCCGAGTGAATCTAATGGCCCTAACTTGTTAGACGAACTTTTGGATGGCTTTATATGGTTTCTTGTGCTTAGGGATTCATGACCCCTTAGCATATGGAAATCATGACTCACAGTGAAAGTGTACACCTCTGCGCAGAGTTAAAACTGGTATACTAGCCGTGCTCACGGATACGAGCGGCCTTAGGGATTCTTACAGAATAGTTGATCACCATTGTTATATCATGCTTAATTATTGTTGATTATTATTATGCTCATGTTAATGCTATTCATTATCCTTATTACAATTGATCATTGATTCATTAATGGGAATTGGATTACCTTGATGCTACTCAATTGCTAATTATATGATGATTAAAAGCTAAACGCAGTTAAACAGTGTCTAGCCTTTTTGAGCCTCATGAACCCTGTGTTATATTTGTTGAGTTCGACATGGACTCACTCTTGCTATTTCCCCAACACTCCAGTGTGTAGTAAGATGCTACTCGGAAAAAGGACAAAGGTGTAGTGGAGTTTCCAGAAGACTAGTAGTTGTGCTAGGCATATGTTACCCCCAGTCAGCCGTCCCTGAGAAGAATGGAGCTCGAAGTTTAATCACCATTCCGCGATACTCTGATGTAAGTGTTAATATAGCTATGTATATGTTATATAATAACATTGTTTCTGATATTTTTTTCATTCTGGCATATGTGTGGACTTCCTGGGCACACATATGATTAGCCTGGTTTTGTTCTTTAGAAAACCGGGTGTGACAAAGTGACAATAGAAAAGATTTTGACAACACAAACATTGGAACTTATTGTGATGAAGTTGGGATCAAGCATGAGGTCTCTGCAACCGACACTCCTCAATAAAATGGTGTAGCTGAGAGAAAAAACCAGACATTGATCACCCTTGCAAGAACAATGCTAGATGAGTATAGCACACTCAAGAATTGTGGGCCGAGGCAATCAACACCGCATGCTATGCATCCAACCGTCTCTTTCCACAAAAGTTTCTTGGCAAGACCCCTTATGAGTTGCTCAATGGGAAGAAGCCGGACATCTCATTCTTTCGGGTGTTTGGTTGCAAATGTTACATCTACAAGAAGCGGGAACACCTAGGGAAGTTTCAAAGATGTTGTGATATTGGATTTCTTATTGGCTACTCATCAAAGTTCAAAGCATATAGAGTATTTAACCATGCCACTGGCTTGGTTGAAGAAACATATGATGTGGAGTTTGATGAATCTAACGGCTCCCAAGGAGCAATTGAGAATTGTGATGATGTAGGTGATGAACCCTTGAGGGAGGCCATGAAGAACATGCCGATGGGAGACATCAAGCCTAAAGATGATGAAGATGATGTTCAAGTGATCAATCAACCTTCTTCATCTAATGTGCCACAAGATGATGACAAAGATGAGAGAGTTAAAAATGAAGATACTCATGTCTCTCATGAACAAGCTGTAGCACAAGCACAAGATGTTGATGCTCCCCAACCTCTTCCTCAAGTGATTGATAGAAGAAACTCACCTCTACTATAAGCACATCCACAAGATCTCATCATAGGGAGTCCATCAAAGGGTGTAATGACTCGATCTCAAAAGCTTGCTTCTTTTGTTGAACATCACTCTTTTGTCTCTTGCATTGAGCGAGAATTGTGATGATGTAGGTGATGAACCCTTGAGGGAGGCCATGAAGAACATGCCGATGGGAGACATCAAGCCTAAAGATGATGAAGATGATGTTCAAGTGATCAATCAACCTTCTTCATCTAATGTGCCACAAGATGATGACAAAGATGAGAGAGTTAAAAATGAAGATACTCATGTCTCTCATGAACAAGCTGTAGCACAAGCACAAGATGTTGATGCTCCCCAACCTCTTCCTCAAGTGATTGATAGAAGAAACTCACCTCTACTACAAGCACATCCACAAGATCTCATCATAGGGAGTCCATCAAAGGGTGTAATGACTCGATCTCAAAAGCTTGCTTCTTTTGTTGAACATCACTCTTTTGTCTCTTGCATTGAGCCTAAGGATGTAGATGAAGCTCTTCAAGATCCAGATTGGGTGAATGCAATGCACGAAGAATTGAACAACTTCACCCGCAATCAAGTTTGGACACTTGAAGAGCATCCGAAAGGTGCAAGGGTCATTGGAACCAAATGGGTGTTCCGCAACAAGCAAGATAATCAAGGCATAGTTGTGAGAAACAAGGCAAGACTAGTAGCAAAGAGGTTGTCTCAAGTTGAAGGCCTTGATTTTAGAGAGACCTTTGCGCCCGCTACAAGACTTGAAGCCATCTGTATCCTCCTTGCATATGAATCGCATCATGAAATGAAACTATGTCAAATGGATGTTAAAAGTGCATTCTTAAATGGCTTCATAAATGAACTAGTCTATGTTAATCAACCTCCCGAGTGTTGCCACTTCTATGATTGGTAGCTTGTTGTACCTTACCGCATCTAGGCCAGATATCATGTTTAGTGTGTGCATGTGTGCTCGCTTTCAAGCGTGTCCTAAAGAACCTCATCTAAGTGTCGTAAACAGAATCCTAAGATATCTTAAGCACACCCCAAGCATAGGCCTTTAGTATCCCAAAGGAGCTAGATTCCAACTAGTTGGCTATTCCGATTCGGATTATGCTGGTTGCAAAATTGATAGAAAAAGCACATCCGGAGGGTGCCATTTGCTTAGGAGGTCACTAGTATCTTGGTCATTTAAGAAGCAAAATAGTGTGGCTTTGTCCACCGCCGAGGCGTAATATATTGCCGCGGGGGCTTGTTGTGCACAAATCCTTCACATGAAGCAAACCCTCCTAGACTATGGTGTTGTTCTTGATAAGGTGCCACTGTTATGTGATAATGAAAGTACCGTTAAAATTGCTAATAATCTGGTACAACATTCATGCACCAAGCACATTGATATCCACCATCACTTTCTTAGAGATCATGTTGCTAAAAATGATATATCACTAGAAGGTGTGAGAACCGAAGATCAATTAGCGGATATCTTCACAAAACCTTTGGATGAAGCTACCTTTTGTAGGTTGAGGAATGAGCTAAATGTTCTTGATCTAAGTAACTTTAAAAAATGAGCTTGTGTTGTCCCTTGCATTGCATTATAATATAAAACTTGTTTAATTTTTAGTAATGCATTTAGGGCTTGTCTAACATGGTTATGATAACCCTCATTTTGAGGTGTGAACAAGCTTAACCTTGGATCAAACTTGACAAGCAACTAGATTTACTTTCCTGTATTGCATTGCATATGCATGTGTGTTGCTTTGTCATTTCTTTTTTGTTATGTTTTAAGCAACCGCTATGTTCATCCATGAATAGAGAGAGCATTTGATGCTCCCAATGGTTAAGAAACTCTATTGCATGGCCATATGTTGCTCCTCGCGTGTTTATTGCCTATTTTCCTAAAAAGAATATTAGAAAGACAAATTATTTTGAAAATTTTGAGGGTTTGAGAGAAGGTCTCTCATATCAGTTCCAATTGATGTTTATTTGAGTCTTATTTGAGTTGGAACTTGATTGGGAGGAACCACGTCGAAGAAGGAAGGAGAAAAGACTGAAGAATCTTGACCGGACGCAGAACCAGACGCGGTGTTACCTGACCTGCGCGTCCGGTTCCATGCATCACTAGCGCGTCCGGTCGTGTCAAGATGGACTTTGACTGGAGGATTGACCAGACTTTAATTGGCGTTCGATCAAGATGAGTGGACGTGTTCGGTCATTGCTGGAGCTCTCTGTTGGAATCTAAGACATGACTGGACTCTACACCTCGTCCGATCAGAATGAAATAGACGCGTCCGGTCGCACGTGGATGCTCTCTGTTCAGCTTTTAGACCTGACCGGACATCAAAGCAATAGTGTTAGGTCATCTCACCTGCGTGTCCAGTCGCAATAGTAAAGCACGCTATTGATGCCTATTCTGACTGACATCGTGGGACCACATGATCCTTCGTTTAGTCTACCCCATGGGCCCGGCCAATACATTCTTCCTCATTCACACATGTCTATCTCCTATTCTATATGCCATGCCGGCTGCTCACTGCCCTAACCCTAACTGCCGCGCTCGCAATCTCCGGCTGCCGCACCATCGCCACGCGCTCGCCGTGCTCTCCTCACCACCGCGCACTAGCTGTCCTCGGCGTTCACACCTCTTCGCGGTCACCCTCGCGCCATGGTCGCCTATAACCGTGCCATGACCGCTGACATTGCTAGACCCGGCTGTGCCTAGCCATCTCTTCCAACTCCGACACCCAGAGCTTGCTCACCGCTGCCTGTCACTCCTCTCCGGCGTGGTGCTCTGCTCGTCTGAGCATCTTCTGAAGTGAGCAAATCTGTTGACCGCTATGTGCTCAGTGTTTTGTTTCAACCACAATCCTATGCTCTGGTGATCCATTCCATATCATCTTCCTATCACCACTTTGCAGTGTCACATGCTCTCTTGATGAGCAGTTTGGCTATCTTGCTTGCTTTCTACTGAACTCTGCAATCTTGTGGTGTGCCCCTTACAGTCACATCTTACCCCTTCACAAGTTTTTCTCCTCTCTCCTAAGGTAGCTAAACATGTTGTCCTTTTTCTTACCTATCTGCTTGCTTCTAACAGGAGTCCTACTCATCTCTAGACATATATGTGTGCTTATATATATTTTCTTCTATTCTATCTATGCAGCGGGTTCGTATGTCTGAGATTGTGTGACAGTGATCAGCTATAGCTGAACCTAAGGCCAAGCCCGCGGGTATGGATTGAGTCCAAGCCTCACGAGAGTTAGTTCACCACCTTTTTAGTGACAGTGCACCATCTCTCTGATTGATAGTGATTCTCAGCTGTTTTTGTCAGTGGTGATTTGATTCAGGGGGAGCTCTTGTTTTGACAGTTGATCTTTCAGTGTCAGTGGCTTTCTGTTCTTGGCAGCATGGCTCACTGCAAGAATGTTGGTAGGGCTCCTAGTGACTCTGTAGGAGGTGACGGGGATGAGAGTCCTCTCCACTTGACTGAGGTAGTGCGTGGCAAGCTCAAGAAGACCACCTCGAAGAAGCGGAAGAGGCAGCTCACAGAGGCAGAGGTCGCTTAGGCAGTAGCAGACGCCGCAGAGCATGCAGAGAGAGGCACTAGCCTACGGATTAGAGACACTCACGTCTGCCTAGCAGGCCAAGTACTTGGCACTGAGGCCACAGAGCAGCCAGCAGAGCAGAGAGAGGAGTTAGAGGAGCAGGTACAACAGACTCCACCATGTCCTCACTCAGGATGGACGCGTGCTCAAGTGACCCCCAGGCCAGAGGGTCAGAGGCAGGGAGGTCATCCACCTCTCAAAGCCCGAGGTTAGCCACCGGTTGAGCAATTTGACCTGAGGGGAGCCACAGCTCAATAGGTCCAGAGTCTCCGCCTTGTCGAGGTTGAGCGTTGGTTCCCGCCTCAGAGGGACATGAGGGCTTCAGAGGGTTTCTACACCCCACTACAAGGAGGATTTTTGCAGAGCTTACATGGACAGTGGGATAGCTTTCAAACCACAGAGGGTTTGCCGGTTGGAGTCTCTTGTGGCAGTTGTTGGAGAGCAGCTTCGCCCCCATCTCACTTTCTTACTAGGGTTGTCAGACCTGCTAGGGCAGACTGGAGAGTACTATGGTACTTGGGTACGAGAGTTCTACACTTCACTCTAGATAGACCCCGGTCACGAGTTCATACACTTTGCTTTCAGAGGTCATGATCGTAGACTCTACAGCGACAGGGTAAGAGAGCTACTGAGGATCCCACCTTATGAGACTAGGATCCACTAGCTCTGCTTCGGTCAGACATGACCACCGAGGCACCCTCATGGCGGGATAGTGCCACCCACCGACCTAGTCAGAGCCTGTTTCTGTGAGCCTTTCGGTGAGGGGTCCAGATGCACTCCAGTAGCACGTGCTCTGGATGTTGTTGTGAGAAGGACTTTGCTTCCTAGGGGTTGGGCTACCGAGAGGGGTTGACATGTATGCAGCTATGGGTAGTCTACCACCTTGTCTCTCAGACACCGTTTGATATTTGGGACTTGATTCTGTCTGAGATGGAGGACACACTAGCAAAGGGTTTCAAGGGCCACGGTCAGCTGCCCTATGCTCACTGGATCTGCTTCTTGATATAAAATACTTGCACTCTTCCAACTAAGGTCCGAGAGGAGATCACACACACCACTATAGCTTTTCCTGAGTATGATATACGCCAGCTGTGGGCCACTGTCACCAGGGAGCAGGCACCTAGGCAGGGTCAGTGTTAGAGAGCAGAAGTACCAGAGACTGTAGCTGAGTAGGACTAGATAGTTGAGGGCCTAGCAGAGGCAGAGCTTGCAGACTTGGATGCTCAGCCTGCTGACCTGGACGAGGACGATGCCACCGACAGCACTGACGAGGACTACCAGCCCCTTCCGCGGTACCGCTCTCCACGTTCACACGACCATGAGGCAGGTGGCTCAGGTTTAGCCTCCCACTTAGACTCAGTCATGGTGGCTATACTTGAGAGGCTGACCCAGGCTCAGGAGAGGCAAGAGGTTCAGCTATAGAGACAGGCTTAGGACAACGCAGTTGCATTCGCACAGATTCAGGCTCGCAAAGATGAGTTTCAGAGACAAGTAGGGGGAGCAAGCTCTTAAACATGATTGTTGCATTTCCTGGCGCACTTCATATGTATGATGCATAGTTATGCATTTCTTTTACTCCGATACTTTGCTTGTGTGGTGTTTTGCTAGTATACAATTGAATGGTGTATTGAAGTACTAGCATGAATAGGAAGTAGTTAGATTTCTCTTGCTTCATGTTTTTCAAAGTGGTACTAGATTCTTGCTTATAATGTTGATCTCACGAGGTTTCTAGTTTTGTTTATGCTTTTCCAAGTGGTATCTAACTACACAAGGTGCTAAGATGGTGTTTATCGCAACTTCGATGGTATCACGCTTCAAAGGTCTATAATCTAAAACACTTAGCACCTATTGGTAGTCAATGCTCCTACATTTACCTATCTAAACATGTATGTTTCCAAAATCCAAACATATAGCAAACATGTAGGGGGAGCCATTGCTATCAATTTGAATTCATGATCACTTGTCCATACTTCTTACACATGGTAATATACTTGGACAATGTGACATGGGTTCAATCAAAATTTTATCATAATATCTTTGTGAAAGGGTTGTCACCAATTACCAACAAGGGGGAGATTGAAAGCTCTATATTTGGTGTTGGTAATTAGTGACAATGCCTAAATACTAATCCTATGCCTAAGTTGTATGTAGCATATGAGGATTAGTACATTCCAAGGTTGGTGGCAAGATGGACATGGTAATCATGATGGCCACACTTGGATTTGGATGCAACCCTACGTTATCAAGGCAAAGGTATATGCTTAAGGGTTGTGTTTTAGTAACCAAGACACCTAGTGGGTGTGGTTACATTATAGGATAGATAGCCATACTATAAAGAGGGGAATGACGTGGCTATTGAACTCCTAAGTGCCTCTAGGTGTGCATTTCATAATCATATGTATTTGGATAGAACTAATATCGCCTCAAAAACTGATTGTGAAAATGCTAACACACTCACACATAACGAGATCACTTGGTGGTGTTAGCACGTTTGCGAAGGCGGTGGAGTTTGAGCGGTAGAGAGGGTTTGGGGTCCTCTCTCCCTCCCATCGAGCTTGCGAGGCAGGATTCAGGCGTTTTCGAGGAGTTGAAACGACTATTTTCCACTACGCCGGAAGTCGGAAAAGAAACGGAGGCGAACGGAGGTCACAGAGGTGACCGGACGCTGGACCGGACGCGGTCTTTGCATGACCGGACGCGTCCGGTCAGTGTTCAGTGTCTGCGCGTATTTCAGTTTGATGATCAGACGTGAAGTGCGTCTGGTCACTGTCGATCGGACGCGTCCGGTCGTTCAGGGAGCTTACTGGACTCTAACCGGACGCTGGCACTGTCGCGTCCGGTCTTGTTTGTTCAGCGCGTCCGGTCGTTGTTTCGTTGAGCGCTGCTCAGGCGACCAGCGTGTCCGGTCATTCACGGGACCAGCACATCCGGTCGTTCGCAGCGCGTCTGGTCTGCGCGCTGAGCGCGTCCGGTCATTGCTTCGCAATTAGCCGTTGGGCAACCGGCGCGTCTGGTCGTTTGGACCAGCACGTCCGGTCAGTACTTCATGAGTTAGCCGTTGGGCGACCAGCGCGTCCGGTCAGTTGGACCAGCGCGTCCGGTCAGCACGATTTCGGCTGTTTAAGTTTCTAACGGCTCTATTCGAAGGGGTACGTCTATAAATACTCGTTGGCTGGCTCAAGGCTCTTACTCTTGCACATTTGACATACTTGTGAGCACTTTGAGCTAAGCAACTCCCCTCCCACTCATCTCTCTTGCTTCTTTGCATATTCGAAGTGAGATTGAGTGATCCAAGTGCATTTGCATTGTGAGATAGCATCTAGTTGGCACTTGGTGGTTGATTTGCTGCGGGATTCTTATTTCTCTTGGTGGTTGCCACCACCTAGACGGCTTAGAGCAGCTTGGAGGCGTTGGCAAGAGTTGGTGATTGTTCTTGGCCACCTCCGGTGTTTGTGAGGGGTTTGTGCCTACCTCGGCAAAGCGCCAAAGGCAACATTAGTAAATTGCTCGTGTCATTGCAACCTTTTGCCATTTGGTAGGTTCTTGTGGCGCCTTTTTGAGAGGCTCGGTGTGAGACCGATTAGCCACCGAACCACGTGGTGAAGAGGGACACAACGGGGACTAGCGTGCCGGCAAGCACGTGAACCTCGGGATAAATCTTCGTGTCATCACTTTCATATTGTGATTGATTGATCCCGGTGTTCGGTTTTCTTGGTATTCATTGTTGATCATATTGGTTGGCTCAATACTTCGCCCCTCGGTGAAACTCTCCTAACTTAACTCCGCATTACTTTTTTAGTTATCTTTGCTAGCTAGTTAGCTTTGCTAGAGTAGCTCTTTTGTGTAGCTTGCTAGTTATAGTTGTAGTTACCTTCTCGGTTTGACTTGTGCGGTTGAGTGCCAATATACTAGAATTGTGAATTGGATAGGTGGCTTGCAAACACCCCGTAGGCTAAGCAAAACTCGCATCTCGCTATTTGTTGTATTGATAAACTTGTTTAGCTTGTCTTTGTAGAAAATTTTAAAAGGCTATTCACCCCCCTCTAGCCATCAAGACCTTTCAAGTGGTATCAGAGCCGTGATCACCATTTGAAAGGCTTAACAACCTCGGTGCAAGATGGCTCAAGTTATGTTCAATCATGTTAATGGCAAGCCTCCATTCTTTGATGGCGTCTCTTCCTTTGATCATTGGAAAAGGAAGATGAAGCAATATCTAGGCAATATACATGAGAAGGTTTAGGATGTGACCAAAGAAGGATACATCATTCTTGATGAAGAAAATCTCACTCCAAATGACCGCATCAACAAACAATGCAACACGGCGGCACTTGACACAATCTACCGTGCCATCGATGACAAAGTATTTGAGCAAATCAAAGATCTTGAAAAGGCAAATGAGCTTTGGATAAGGCTTGAAGAAACATATGAAGGCACTTCAACGGTAAAAAGTGCCAAGCTATATATGCTCAAGGACAAGTTCTCCACTTTCAAGATGAAGGATGATGAATCCATCCCGGAGATGTTCTATAGGCTCCAAGTCATTGTCAATGATCTCAAGGGGCTTGGAGAGAAGGTTGAGGACAAGGACTTCTCACACAAGTTCTTGATGTGTTTACCCAAGAAGTTTGTCACCTTGAGAAGAATGATTTTTAGAGAGGGATTAGACAAGGTCAAACCAACCGATGTGCTTGGAGATATAATGACCGATGCCCAATACAATGATGATGAAGATGAGGTAGAAGAGAAGAAGGAGACCAAGGTCAAGCAAGAGAAGCCCATTGCATTCAAGGCTTCATCTTCTAAGGGCAAGAGCAAGGTGGAGAGTGATGATGATGATCCATTCGATAATGAGACCATGGCCCTCCTAGTGCACAAGATGGGGAGGTTCATGAAGAAGAAAGGATATGGGGCAAGGAAGAGAAGGGACTTCATGAAGGCAAAGGAGGTGCTTTGCTACAATTGCAATAGCCCCGATCATGTAGTGGCAAAGTGCCCCTATGAAGACAAAAGATATCATGATGGGGAGTTAAAGTTGAAGAAGAACAAGAAGGACAAGAAGGAGAAGAAAGAGAAGAAGAGCTTCATTATCAACAAGAAGAAGAAGGGTGGTGGTTATGTGGTCACTTGGGATAGTGACAACTCCGATAGTGATGATGATGAAAGCTCTAGTGATGATGAGAGGACCACTCGGCGAGCCATTGCAAGCATCGCCCTCTCCCACAAGTCATCCATCTTCGACACTACATCGATATGTCTTATGGCCAAGCCTACCAAGGTAAAATATGATGATAGTGATGATGATTCTTGTGCTAGTGATGGTTGTAGGAGTGATGATGAGGAGGATGAGGACTACTCCAAGGATGATCTATTGGGCATAATAGATCAAATGAGCAAGGGCTACAAGAGGACAACCAAGAAGTGCAAAATCTTGGAGCAAGAGCTCATTGCCAAGAGCAATGAAAATGATGCCTTGATGGAGGAGCTTGTTGCTCTCAAAAAGAGTAATGAGTGCAAAGGAATTGAACAAGAGCTCAAAGCTCTTAGGAAATCCTTTGATGAGCTAGAGGCCTCTCGTGAGTGTCTAAAGGAAGACCATGAGGACCTTGAAGTTGCTCACTCTAGGCTTAAGGAATCCCACTCCACTTTACTTGAGCTCATCAAGGAAAAGGACCTCAAGTTGGAGAAGCTCATGAAGGAAGCTAAGGAGAAGCAAGTGATTGTCACTTGTGATATTGGACTAACATGTGATATTATTGATGATTCTTTATTTGTTGGTCCTACTAATGCTTCATGTAGCTCATCATCATCCACCACAACCAACTCTACCTCTACTACTAGTGATTCATCACTTGTGGTTGAGAATGAGACTCTTAAGAGAGAGGTGGATGATCTCACCCGCGCATTAGGCAATGCCTATGGTGGGGATGCTCTCTTGCTAAAATGCTTAGGCAGCCAAAGGTTCTCTCTTAACAAAGAGGGTTTGGGCTATACTCCCAAGAAGGGCAAGGCGGCCTTTGCTACTCCAAAGTCTCGCTTTGTGAAGAGCAATGGTCGTTACTGCAATAGATGCAAGAAAGTTGGGCATCTAGAGATTAATTGTAATAAAATGAACAAGAACAACAAGTTTCATGCTAAAATGGATTACATTCCTTTTGATTCTTGTTATGTGCTTACCAAGGGTGAGAAAGGTGTGCATGCTAGGTTTGTTGGTACACCAATTGTGAGTCCAAAGAAGAAGACCATTTGGGTACCAAAGAGCTTAGTTACTAACCTCCAAGGACCCAAACAAGTATGGGTACCTAAGAAACATTAATTTATTTTGTAGGTAAATTACAAGGCCAGAGGAAGGCATTGGGTGCTTGATAGTGGATGCTCTCAACATATGACCGGTGATTCAAGAATGTTCAACTCTCTCAAATCAAATGATAGTGGCATTGATAGTATCACATTTGGTGACAATAGCAAGGGTGATGTGAAGGCTCTTGGAAGGATTGCAATCTCAAATGATCATAGCATTTCCAATGTGCTCTAGTTGAAAAGTTGAACTTCAATCTTCTCTCGGTTGCTCAATTATGTGATCTAGGTTTCAAGTGCATATTTGGTGTTGATGATATGGAGATAGTTAGTGTTGATGGCTCCAATTTGATCTTCAAGGGCTTTAGATATGAGAATCTATACTTGGTTGATTTCAATGCTAGTGACACTCAACTTTCAACATGCTTGCTCACTAAATCAAGTATGGGTTGGTTATGGCATAGAAGACTTGGTCATGTTGGCATGAAGCAATTGAACAAGTTAGTGAAGCATGACTTAGTTAGAGGCTTGAAGGATGTCACATTTGAGAAAGATAAGCTATGTAGTGCATGTCAAGCCGGAAAGCAAGTGGGCAACACTCATCCATTGAAAAGCATTATGAGTACTTCCAAGGCATTTGAGTTGTTGCACATGGATCTATTTGGGCCAACTACATACATAAGTATTGGTGGCAACAAGTATGGCTTTGTGATTGTGGATGATTTCACTAGATACACATGGGTATTCTTTCTTGTGGACAAGAGTGATGTATTTGACATATTCAAGAAGTTCATCAAGAGGGTACAAAATGAGTTTGAGACCACAATCAAGAAAGTGAGAAGTGACAATAGAAGTGAGTTTAGAAACACAAGAGTTGATGAGCTATGTGATGAGCTTGGAATCAAACATCAATTCTCGGCCAAGTATACACCTCAATCCAATGGCCTAGTTGAGAGGAAGAATAGAACTTTGATTGATATGGCAAGATCAATGTTAAATGAGTATAATGTGAGTCATTCTTTTTGGGCCGAAGCAATCAACACGGCTTGCTTCTATAGCAACCGCCTCTATTGCCACAAGTTTCTAGAGAAGACACCATATGAGATCCTAAATGGAAGAAAGCCCAACATTGCATACTTTCGGGTATTTGGTTGCAAATGCTACATCTTGAAGAAGGGCACTAGATTGAGCAAGTTTGAGAAGAAATGTGATGAAGGATTCTTACTTGGTTACTCCACTACTAGCAAAGCTTATAGAGTTTGGAATTTGGCTAGTGGTTTACTTGAGGAAGTTCATGATGTTGAGTTTGATGAAGCAAATGGCTCTCAAGATGAGGAAAATAACTTGGATGATGTAAGAGGAACTCAATTGACCAATGCTATGAAAGAAATGGATATTGGTGATATTAGGCCGAAGGAAGTGATTGATGTGGATGACAACAAAGATCAAGTGCTCCAAAGTCCAATTACACAAGCTAGTGGGTCTCTAATGCAAAATCAAGCTAGTACATCATCTCAAGTGCAACAAGATCAACAAGTAGCTAGTTCATCATCTCCAACTCATGATCAACATCAACATCCAAGCAATCAAGTCCAAGTGCTTCAACCAACTAACAATACAAGAGACCATCCATTGGATTCCATCATTGGTGACATACAAAGGGGAGTTCAAACTAGATCAAGATTGGCATCATTTTGTGCTCACTCTTCTTTTGTGTCAATAGAAGAACCCAAAGACATTGATAAAGCATTGAGAGATCCGGATTGGGTAAATGCAATGCATGAAGAGCTCAACAACTTCAAGAGAAATGAAGTATGGGAACTAGTTGAGAGACCTAAGGATCACAATGTCATTGGAACAAGATGGGTCTTTCGCAACAAGCAAGATCAAGATGGAATAGTAGTAAGGAATAAAGCAAGACTAGTGGCTCAAGGTTACACACAAATAGAGGGTCTTGACTTTGGTGAAACATATGCCCCGGTTGCTAGATTGGAAGCAATTAGGATTTTACTTGCCTATGCGTGTGCTCACAATATCAAGCTATATCAAATGGATGTGAAGAGTGCATTTCTAAATGGGTACATTCAAGAGGAGGTGTATGTGGAGCAACCACCTGGTTTTGAAGATGACAAGAAACCCAACCATGTATACAAGTTAAGGAAAGCTTTGTATAGATTGAAGCAAGCACCTAGAGCATGATATGAAAGATTGAGGGATTTCCTGCTATTCAAAGGATTTTTCATGGGCAAAGTTGATACAACACTATTCACCAAGAAGATTGGGAAAGACTTGTTTGTGTTGCAAATATATGTTGATGATATCTTATTCGGTTCAACCAATCAAGATTATTGTGATGAGTTTTGGAAAATGATGGCAAAGGAATTTGAAATGTCAATGATCGGTGAACTTAGTTTCTTTCTTGGACTTCAAATCAAACAAATGAAGGTAGGAACATTTGTGAGTCAAACCAAGTACATCAAAGATATACTCAAGAAGTTTGGCATGGAAGATGCAAAGGGCATTACAACCCCAATGGGCACTAGTGGAAGTATGGATAGTGACAAAAGTGGCAACATGGTGGATCAAAAGCTTTATAGATCAATGATTGGTAGCCTACTCTATGTGACGGCATCAAGACCCAATGTGATGTTTAGTGTATGCATGTGTGCAAGATTTCAAGCCTCACCAAGAGAAAGTCATTTGAAGGCAACAAAGAGAATATTGAGGTACTTAAAGCATACACAAGATGTTGGATTGTGGTATCCCAAGGGTGCAAGTTTTGAGCTAGTTGGATATTCGGATTCCAACTATGCCGGTGACAAAGTTGAGAGAAAGAGCACCTTTGGGACTTGTCAATTATTGGGAAGATCACTTGTCTCATGGTCATCCAAGAAGCAAAATAGTATTGCACTATCTACCGCCGAGGCCGAATACATCACCGCGGGTAGTTGTTGTGCACAAATCTTGTGGATGAAGGCAACATTGAAGGATTTTGGAATCAATTTCAAGAAGGTGCCATTGCTATGTGACAATGAAAGTGCCGTGAAGTTAACCAACAATTCGATTCAACATCAAAGAACAAAGCATATTGATGTTCGTCATCATTTTATTAGAGATCATCAATAAAAGGGTGACATTTCTATTGAGAGTGTGGGCACCGAAGATCAATTAGCCGATCTATTCACCAAGCCACTTGATGAGAAGAGATTTCACAAGCTAAAGAATGAGTTGAACATAATTGACTTCTCCAACATGAGTTGATGCACCCCATATATGACATGCCTCTCCTTCGAGCCCCAAGGTACAATTGATTGACATGTCATACATACTATACTAAGGACATGTTTAGTGCATCTAGTCATGATTTCTTATGTTCTAGGCTCATTCATGAAAATCAAATGAATTTGAAGTTTATATGGTGCCACTATTGTTTCCATGACTTGTATGATCTAGTGGTAGCATATAACTTGTTTGAGTAGCTTGTGATCCTAAGTGTTTAATCTAGATCACTTGTCTAAATACTTGCTTCAACATGGTGCATGATAACCCTTCTAGTGAGGTGTGAAGAAGCTTGCCCTTGGATCAAACCGAAGCATTTTATTTATGCAAGCAATCTAGGTTGAATCACAAACTTGATCCTCACCCCATAATTCAACATGATATTCTATCTAAAATTGGTCCCTTGTGGTCATTGGTGCCAAAGGGGGAGAAAATATTGTTCACAAAGATAGAACTCAAAGGGGGAGAAAATGTTGTTCGCAAGATAGATTCTAAAAGGGGAGAAAACCTAAAGGGGAGATTTGATAAAAGAAGGGGATCAACTAAAATTTTGAGCACACAAGTAGGGGGAGCAAGCTCTTAAACATGATTGTTGCATTTCCTGGCGCACTTCATATGTATGATGCATAGTTATGCATTTCTTTTTCTCCGATACTTTGCTTGTGTGGTGTTTTGCTAGTATACAATTGAATGGTGTATTGAAGTACTAGCATGAATAGGAAGTAGTTAGATTTCTCTTGCTTCATGTTTTTCAAAGTGGTACTAGATTCTTGCTTATAATGTTGATCTCACGAGGTTTCTAGTTTTGTTTATGCTTTTCCAAGTGGTATCTAACTACACAAGGTGCTAAGATGGTGTTTATCGCAACTCCGATGGTATCACGCTTCAAAGGTCTATAATCTAAAACACTTAGCACCTATTGGTAGTCAATGCTCCTACATTTACCTATCTAAACATGTATGTTTCCAAAATCCAAACATATAGCAAACATGTAGGGGGAGCCATTGCTATCAATTTGAATTCATGATCACTTGTCCATACTTCTTACACAAGGTAATATACTTGGACAATGTGACATGGGTTCAATCAAAATTTTATCATAATATCTTTGTGAAAGGGTTGTCACCAATTACCAACAAGGGGGAGATTGAAAGCTCTATGTTTGGTGTTGGTAATTAGTGACAATGCCTAAATACTAATCCTATGCCTAAGTTGTATGTAGCATATGAGGATTAGTACATTCCAAGGTTGGTGGCAAGATGGACATGGTAATCATGATGGCCACACTTGGATTTGGATGCAACCCTACGTTATCAAGGCAAAGGTATATGCTTAAGGGTTGTGTTTTAGTAACCAAGACACCTAGTGGGTGTGGTTACATTATAGGATAGATAGCCATACTATAAAGAGGGGAATGACGTGGCTATTGAACTCCTAAGTGCCTCTAGGTGTGCATTTCATAATCATATGCATTTGGATAGAACTAATATCGCCTCGAAAACTAATTGTGAAAATGCTAACACACTCACACATAACGAGATCACTTGGTGGTGTTAGCACGTTTGCGAAGGCGGTGGAGTTTGAGCGGTAGAGAGGGTTTGGGGTCCTCTCTCCCTCCCATCGAGCTTGCGAGGCGGGATTCAAGCGTTTTCGAGGAGTTGAAACGACTATTTTCCACTACGCCGGAAGTCGGAAAAGAAACGGAGGCGAACGGAGGTCACAGAGGTGACCGGACGCTGGACCGGACGCGGTCTTTGCATGACCGGACGCGTCCGGTCAGTGTTCAGTGTCTGCGTGTATTTCAGTTTGATGATCAGACGCGAAGCGCGTCCGGTCACTGTCGATCGGACGCGTCCGGTCGTTCAGGGAGCTTACTGGACTCTAACCAGACGCTGGCACTGTCGCGTCCGGTCATGTTTCTTCAGTGCGTCCGGTCGTTGTTTCGTTGAGCGCTGCTCAGGCGACCAGCGCGTCCGGTCATTCACGGGACCAGCGCATCCGGTCGTTCGCAGCGCGTCCGGTCTGCGCGCTGAGCGCGTCCGGTCGTTGCTTCGCAATTAGCCGTTGGGCGACCGGCGTGTCCGGTCGTTTGGACCAGCGTGTCCGGTCAGTACTTCATGAGTTAGTCGTTGGGCGACCGGCGCGTCCGGTCAGTTGGACCAGCGCGTCCGGTCAGCACGATTTCGGCTGTTTATGTTTCTAATGGCTCTATTTGAAGGGGTACGTCTATAAATACTCATTGGCTGGCTCAAGGCTCTTACTCTTGCACATTTGACATACTTGTGAGCACTTTGAGCTAAGCAACTCCCCTCCCACTCATCTTTCTTGCTTCTTTGCATATTCGAAGTGAGATTGAGTGATCCAAGTGCATTTGCATTATGAGATAGCATCTAGTTGGCACTTGGTGGTTGATTTGCTGCGGGATTCTTGTTTCTCTTGGTGGTTGCCGCCACCTAGACGGCTTAGAGCAGCTTGGAGGCATTGGCAAGAGTTGGTGATTATTCTTGGCCACCTCCGGTGTTTATGAGGGGTTTGTGCCTACCTCGGCAAAGCGCCAAAGGCAACATTAGTAAATTGCTCGTGTCATTGCAACCTTTTGCCATTTGGTACGTTCTTGTGGCGCCTTTTTGAGAGGCTTGGTGTGAGACCGATTAGCCACCGAACCACGTGGTGAAGAGGGACACAACGGGGACTAGCGTGCCAGCAAGCACGTGAACCTCGGGATAAATCTTCGTGTCATCACTTTCATATTGTGATTGATTGATCCCGGTGTTCGGTTGTCTTGGTATTCATTGTTGATCATATTGGTTGGCTCAATACTTCGCCCCTCGGTGAAACTCTCCTAACTTAACTCCGCATTACTTTCTTAGTTGTCTTTGCTAGCTAGTTAGCTTTGCTAGAGTAGCTCTTTTGTGTAGCTTGCTAGTTGTAGTTGTAGTTACCTTCTCGGTTTGACTTGTGCGGTTGAGTGCCAATATACTAGAATTGTGAATTGGATAGGTGGCTTGCAAACACCCCGTAGGCTAAGCAAAACTCGCATCTCGCTATTTGTTGTATTGATAAACTTGTTTAGCTTGTCTTTGTAGAAAATTTTAAAAGGCTATTCACCCCCCTCTAGCCATCAAGACCTTTCATCAGTGCAGTGGACAGTAGCAGAAGCAACATCACAACCGGACGCTGTGGCTTGCCTGACCGGACACACAGGTGGCGCGGCCTATAGTTAGGAGAGCTAGGGTCAGTGACCGGACGCTGAGCCTGTCTGACCGGACGCCACTGTGGCCGAGTCCGGTCAAGTACAGAAAGGGTCCAGAGAGGGAAATCAGTGACCGGACGCATCCAGTCATTACAGATCGAACTCTGAGGGCATCCGGTCTGACTCAGTAATTCAAATGAAAAATAGCCGTTGGCCACTGACTGGACGCGTCCGGTCACAGCGACCGACGCATTCGGTCAGTATGACTTTTACTGAGTTGGCACGTAACGGTTGGAATTATGTGAGGGAGGTATAAATACTTCTCCTACTCATCCATTTGAGCTCTCTTGCTCATTTGTTCAGCTGAGAAACACCTTTCAAGTGCAAGGGAATGCAAGAGCCTAGTGAGGAGATTGTGATTTGAGAATCCAAGATTAAGGACCTCATTAGTGCATAGAGAGTAGAAGTGTGCATCCACCCATCTCATTAGGCTTGCCATGGTCAAGTGAGAGTTCTTTCTTGCTACTCTTGGTGATCGCCATCACCTAGACGGCTCGGTGGTGATTGGGTGTTTGGTGATCATCTGGCGGAGCTTGTGGATGACCCAACTCATCTTGTGAGCGGTTTTGGGCGATTCACCACGATGGAGTGTCAAAGAATCAGCCCATAGAGAGCACTTGATCCTTGCATGGATCAAGGGGGAGCTACACCCTTGCGCGGGTGCTCCAACAAGGACTAGTGGGGAGTGGCGACTCTTCAATACCTCGAGAAAACATCATCGTGTTCCTTGCCCTTTACTTTCAAGCAATTTAATTTCAAACACTTCAATTCTTGCAATTTACTTTCCTAGAATTGCCATGCTAGATTAGGGCTTGGAACCTAGGGTGCAAAACTTTTATCCGATAAAATCACTAAGAACACACTTAGGCACCAAGGGGTGAACATGGGCTAGTAGGATTTAATTCTTGCAATAAATTTTAGAGAAGCCCAATTCACCCCCCCTCTTGGTCATCTTGATCCTTTCAATGACGACAACGACTATGACGACTCTGACTTCGCCTCGCCTCTTCCCAAGCGAGCGAGGCGATCATATATTTAGATTAAGTAGTTTATAGTTAGTATAGTAGTTTTAATAGTTTAGGTTAGTTATTATGCTTCCGGACGAGTACAATCATATACTCGTCCAAATTGTGTATATATATATAATAAATCAATAAAAAAATTCTATTCGCGTAGATTTGACTCTTCAATGCCACCTTTTTTATATGAAATGCAAAACAAATTCTTTCCTATACTACTTCCCAAATTCTAGTGCACGGATTTGATCTCTCGACGAATGTTTCTAAATTTTTCTGTATATTTGTGAATGAAAAGGAAAAAAACTATCATGTACAATTGCGGTAGTTTCCAGGAGAATCTAAAAGCAGTTTAACGCTGACAATCACCGTATTATACCATTGGATTAGCGTGGCAATGGTCGGCTTAATACGGACACTATTTAACTTATCCCATGCCATCTGTTCTCACTGCCGATCAATCTGGACCGTCTGTTTGGCAACAAACCTAAAAGCCCCCGGCCCATTCCCAACTCCCTTTGGGTCCGGTCAGTGCCCTGGCAGTGGTTCAACCAACTAAAAATCCCCAATACGAAACCATTAGTTCTCTCCACATGTTGTTGCTTCATCTTCATTTTCTCCACCCGTTGCTTCATCTTCATTTTGACCCATCGCCTGTACTTGCCCTGCCTCGAGCACCTTGCATTGTCGTCATGGACAACGCCCCATGAAGGTTAGATGGATTTAGTCACCCCCTGTTTGCATTTGGTTGCAATTAGTTTTGGGTTCAGTATCAGTTTTGTTCATATTAGGAACTTCTTCATTGCAACATATGTCTTATTTCGGAAGAAGCCATTTCAATGCGAGCAACCTTGCATTTTGGCGACTAGGGGTGACACGATGACCCCAAATGATGTTGTTTGCTACTTGGGGACGGAGCATTCACCCGAACCAACTGTTGATTGTTGAAGCCACTGTTCGTCACATTCTCGGACCACAATATTTGACAAGAATTGTGCAAGACCCTATTTGTGGAGAGATTTTTGTGCTTTGCAGGACTAGACAGAAAGTAGACATACTTTATAGATACAATGTTCCGTGGATGGAGATGTTGTCATCTTCGCTACGGTTCACTACCTCTGGCTTTCGGGACCGCATTAACCAATTGAGTACCTTAGCAACAATCTACCCATCTGACATTAAGTCTTAGAATTTGTGAAACTTTTATGTTAATGAAGTTTATATGTACTGATGAAACCTCTGGATTAATATGTATGAGTACTGCATAATCGTTGAACTATTACTTCGGTTGAACTGTTAATTGAATCAGTTGGTCTTGATTGTAGTCCACGTGTACACCTCTATGTAATCACAGAGGATCCAAAACAGGCCTTCTTATATGGGTGGATAGTACCCTAAACCGGCGGTGACACAGCATTTTATCTTGGTGGGAGTGCGAGGGTTTTAAAGGATGTTTTGGCGCCTTGGGGGAGGAAAAAGCGTAGACAAAAGACCTGGGCCGACCTCTTCACTCATAGTGTGCAACACTTTGAACCCAGACTGCTCCATGGCTACATCTAGCTCCAACTTCTCCTAGTGGTTGGCACCATCCTAGGGCGGCGTCACAAAAAGAACACCGGCTTCCAGCAGAGGAGGCTACAATGGGAGGGGGCCACCCATCCTGTGCAATGTCGAGAACCACCCCTACGCATACCAGCCACCACTTTTGTGTCGCTGCGGCTTGAAGACGCCTCGGTGGATTTCATGGAGTGATGAAAACCCAGGACGTCAGGACCATAGATGCTATAGGGCAAATAATGTAACTCGATTTCTTTCTTGTTCATTCTGTTTTTGCAATACAAATGCTGAAATTCCGTTGTACTTATGGTAATTTGTTTTTTTGTAACCTGACTTAGATTGCGGGTTCTTTAAATAGCACGATCCCCCATATGGAAAATTTCTGAGAACTTTGATTTTGGATTTATGTAACAAGATTTGAGAGCTGAAGGTGAAGGCTAATGTTACAACAAATGAAGAACATCTACAGGAGGAGGAAGAGATTATGTCATAGATTGAAGAAATGGCCAGGGTTCCAACGAAGATGATGGAAGATTTCATACCTTTGAGAAATAAATGTGCTTCCTGTTCTTCTTTCACCTATTTTGTACTTACCTTAGTTATTGGCATGTTTATTGGCAAGTTGCTTATTTCACCGCAGTAGATTCAAGTATCAATTTATGATGTATTGGACTAAAATTTGTCACTTTTGTACAACTATTTGTTAAAATAAAATGCAAGGTGATTATCTAGGTGTTCAATTTATTCAAATGTAAATGTTAGTACATCCAAATATCAATTGATGTGTCGGACTAAAATCTATCACTATTGTACAACTATTGTTGAACTAAATGTAAGGTAATTAACTAGGTGTTCAATTTATTGAATTGTAAATGATAGTAGATCCAAGTATCAATTGATGTGTTGGAGGCATCCTACTTCCCTAGACACTGGGCCCTGGTATAGGGGCAACCAATTTATTAAACTATATATATACTCCTACAGTCCTACCATACCTTTCTCCCATTCATTTCTCACTCTGCTCCCTTGCTCTGCTTCACCTTGCTAGCGTCAAACAAAAGGCAACCTCTCATGTGCTCACTACTCCTTCACCTCCAACCTCACCGGTGCATAAATCTTTAGCGCGCCATCCTTGCTTCTCTACTCCATCTGGATCTAAGGTCACTACACTGGATCTGCTCCTTCACCGGATTCTATATTCCTTTCTGTTGCTCTCTCGTGCTCTTTGCTCCTTCACCTCCAACCTAGCTACAGTAATTTTGTTGGATCTATAGATGAAAATGCATCTTCTTGTTCTAGAGTTTGTGGCCTTGAATATCCGTGGAGTGCAGCTTGTGAGCCTTGTTGTCCTCAGTATTGATTCACCAAATCAGTGCTTTGTGAACAAAGTCAATGAGCTAAATGAAAGTGTACCAATGGATGTGGATAGGGTTGTACTGGTCAAGGCTCGGGATGACATGGAGATTGACAACGATCCTGTGGAGGTCAACAATGATCTACATGATATTATGGAGATTCACAATGATACCATGGAGGTCGACTAGGATCTACATGGAGAATGATTAATTATGCAACCAATGATGTACATATGAAGGCCTTTTAACTTTTGCATAGTGTTGGCCTAATTAGTATCTGCATTTTAGCTTTTGGCATGCTTGTTAGCTTGGTAGTATCCACCTGCTTATTCGGTATGAATGTATGGAACATAAGTTGGATTCCTTTCAATCCGAGAGTACTGGCATTGTGCTTTCCTTATGTTTTCTAAGTGCATGTTTTGACCTTCGCCTTAATGTAAATCTATGTGCCTTATTATTCACTATTGAACTCAAGTTGGCTTCTTTTCAATCTGAGTACTGGAATTGTACTTTTCTTAGTTTTCTAAGCGCGGGATTGTGTGCCTTAGTGTTCATCACCGTATCATACGGAGGTCTCCGGATGGTAATAGGACCTAGCCGCCGGTGATGGTACTGTGCATCCACCGCCACTTAGTTGTAAAATTTCCAATCCTGCGTTAGAACCCTCCCGCGCAGAACTGATGAAAGTTTGATTTCCGCAAGCTGTAAAAGTTACACAAAGGGCAAGCAACCTACTCAACATCCCCCCTAACCCCCCTGCACCCCCACACCACTGCCGCCCTCCCTGTTGGTATTTATTAACTTGACACTTGTTTTGGATAGTCACTTACTATTTACCTACACTTCCAGCTATTATACTAGGTTGTCATCCCCAGTGATGGAGCTAGAAATGTTTATTGGCACTACCTAGCATTACTACTAAGCAATTATCTTATCATTTCATGTGACTAGAAAGAATATAAAGATATGAATGAAAAGTAATCCGCAAGCGCACAGATAATTATACCATTGTAGCATTTTACCGGGAGTATTCCAGGTATCGTTATTTATATTTTTACCACAGGAAGGAGCTAAGGGGTTGGCTTGAGATGATGAAAAATATACATTACTTATGATGGAATCAATCACATAGCACATACTCAAATAGGGGTAAGCCAATAATGATAAATGATAAGTATAAATATTGATAACATCCAGAGATAGAAATAGACTACTCATAAGTTAGTAAAACTAGACAGGAGATTAGTTAAGAGATTGAATTCTTATGTAGTTTCTTATTTAATAAGTCTTTCATACACTCTTGCACATATATAATCATATATAGCATAATGATTCTTTATCTATGCATAAGGAATATTACTAAGGAAAATCAAGAACAGAGCAAGACTTCCTTTGCAACCAAGTTCTACTTGTTCTACATATGGGGAGTGGACTATAAAGGACTCAACAGGAGTGTCACTTCCATGATCTACCACATGACCCAGCATATAGAGTGCATCCACAGGCAAACAATATCTAAGCAACATGCTTACATAATGTCGACCACTTAACTCACTCGAGTACTGAATTAAGCGCTTTGCGATCTTATACATAAACTCATTATCAATCATGACTATATCAAATATACTACTAGAGTAAATTAGGAACATAATAAACAGAAACATAGTATTGAAATAGAATAAAGTCATAACAAGAGGGATACAATGGCTATACCAGCCTCCAGATGACGATGAATCTAGAATCCTGAGCAGGAGCCCGAACTCTATGAAAACCTTGCTAGCTAGCCTATACTAGAACTTTGAGTAGCTAATCTAATTCTTCGGTGGAGAAAAGATCCTTTCGATCTTCTGGCTCCTTGGCTTAATGGCTTCTCTCCCAGGAGGGGGTAGGACTTGTTTATATAGGCCGATGGGATGAACCATAGCCCTCAGATCAAACCGACCTTGATCAACGGTGAAGATGCAAACCCTAAGGCAGTGGAGGAACCGACGTAAGAGCATAAGGCTAATAGGTGGGCCCCTAGGTCGGCCGACCTAGGGTGGGGTTGACCAACCTGAACTTATGCCAGGTGGGCCCCCTTTGGAGGGTCGCCTTCTCGTATCTTCTAGATCCTTCTTGACTTGGGTTCGCGGTTGAATATGATTTTTAGCCTGAGGTCCTTCATATCTTGCCTCCTTTTCCTATTAATCCCCTGCAGAAACACAGATTCACCAAAAACCAGTAGAATTCTATTAGTTCAAACCCTAATTCTATGTTGGAGGTTAATATATGTCATTTTTCATGTTTTATTGATGGTTCAAAGTGAACAATAACTACCGCCAACAACTCCCCTAATCTTAACCTTTGCTAGTCCCTCAGCAAACAGCTAACTAGAGATAGATTATGAGTTGCCTCAGATACACAAGCTTTCAACTAAGAATTCTCTTCCAGATTCGAGTAATTGATCTGACTTCCAAACTCACCCATATTACCTTCAACTATAGAGCTTTTACCTTCACTTAGGTATTGAGCGATTGAAAGACAAAACAATCAAGTCAAGCACTATGTCTCAAGTTCTTTTATTTCACCTCTGTTCCAGAGTTTTTATAAGTTTTCAAAATAAAACTCAGAGATTCCTTTCTATGACTCTCTCAAGTCTCTCATATGTTGTATTTGTGGATCCTTACTAAGGCAGTAATGGTGTTATGCCTTCTCCCTCACCCTACAACTAATAAAGCTTATGTGGAGTTCATAGGTATGGAGACAGCACATACATACTTGCAAAGCTTATGTTGTTAAGTCAAACAATGGATCCAAAGAGAGTTAAGTCATACAATCAAATCAAAATGTGCATGTGTGTGGAATGATAGGTGTATATGGTGGCTAATTCTAATTCTACTCTGCTCCTTGAAAACATATCTCTCATTTGGAACTTGAAAGTGTTTGCAAGAAAACATAGGCTATCTTATTTATATATTTTTTCTTTTCTCTTCTTCTTTGTTTTTAGGCGGGCATCCAAGTACCCATTGTTTTATTTATTCGGACACTTGTCCATTTTTTCCAATACTTTCTCTTTTTGAGTAACTTTTGCATAGCCCATGCCTCTCTATTGCAATGAAAATACTTGAGAGGTAGTAACAAGAATTTGGAGCATTTATTTTGTGGCAACTTATAGGAAATATATTTTTGGTGTTTCCTCCTAGTGTAGGAATAAAACAATTTTAAATGGATCTGGATGGATGGCATGTTTTGGCGCCTACTCCCAGTGTAGGAGTAGTTCCTATATGGGTGGTGTGTATGTGATCTTGATTTTAAAAGTATGACAAAGCTCTCATAAGGTATCAACAAAGCTTGACCAAACTCAGTGCAAATGCAAGTAGTAATGATGTGTGGCTTTCTTAGTCTAGCATTCATGTATAGCTGTGGTAGGAATTCAAGCTCTATCATACAAGGAACTCATCATGTTACATTTTTAAAATTTTCAAGAAGTAAAGCATCTGGAATTTAGTGTCACTAGGAACAAGATAAACAGTAGCTCAAACGTTCTTATATCATGTCCGTCAATTACCTAGACTTAGCTTTAGCATGCTCCCACATATTTCAAGTTTAGAGTGAATCTTTAAGTCAAACCAATTTCATTCAATCTTTGGGAGAGCTCTAGGTTGAAAACTAGGCACTTAGAGCAATTATCCATCATGTCTCTTGTGAGCATCTTCAAAGTTCTCTTTATTTTAAGAACAGGAATTTAGAGCAAACTTATGTACACACTCTTTTTATTTGATTTTTATTTTTTTAATATGAAAAAGATAAATGAACTAAAAAGTAAAGAAATACTTATCTTGATATACGGGGATACCTTCCCCAAGCTACATGTTGTTGTCGGTGTTCAGTACAGTGGTCGAAACTGAGGATGGCCAAACAGCCTATCCTAGTTGTGGTTCTGTTGGATCTGGTTCTGCTGGATCTTAGAGAGAGTTTGTCCAGCATGGTCTTGCCATTGCTGCTACTGGTGAAGTTATGCTGTATGGCGGCATAACTCTCTTCAATGCCTTTGAGTCTGGTGTGAATCTCCTGCCTCTCCATTTGTTGTTCATGGTACCCTTGTCCAGAGAAGGATGCATGGCCCGTCTAGAAGTGGTGGCCTCTAGAAGATACCTCATGTGATCAACAGAGTGACGTCCACTACCTTGGTGGTAATGGTCGAAATGACCTTGCTGCCACTGGGCACTTACTCCTTGCTGCTAGGAAGCGTCAGAGCGCTAGGGCATGGCTTGCTCCCATGGACTATGTACAGCTTGGAAACCTCAAGAGGTGTAGGCGGGGCCTTGTGGAGCAGTGTCTGTACTGTAGTAGCGTGTCGGTGGTCCTCAGTCCATTCACGCAGAAGCACTTCTTCCTACAGCTGCACTAGATGGCAACACAATCAAAGAGTTCATGGCGTATAAACCAAGACCGAGGTTAGGTAATGGGATCTCAGTTGTATGACCATGATAAATCATAATAATACCCGTATTTTCCCCCTTCACCATTTGACCTTGCCGGAAGTAATCAATAGTTATATATGGCCGCCCCCTTGGAATGTACTCTACTAGTGAATTTTCCATTAGCCCAAGTTTATTGGCAATTCGACTGACCAAAGAAGAATACTCGATCTTGCCCTTTCATTTGAAAATTCCTGACCAATGGACTATCATGAATTGCATGGGCGACACCTTCCTACATTTGATCATGGCAAACATCAATTTCAAGTCTTCTATCCTAACAGTACGGGTGTCTTCCCTATGAAAAAGGGTCATCCCCAACCACTTATGCATAAAATGCAAGGTAGGTGGCTGAATAGAATTAGTACGGGGGTGGTCACAGACATCTTCATCAGAAATTTCTTTCCATAATTGGGTCCTCTCAAACTCTGACATAACAGAATCTACATCTATGACACAGTCATCTCAAAAACCAAGATGCTGACTAACTTCTTTCCATGTGAGAGAGAATTCTTTTGTAAACATTCTAAAGGTTACTCCAGTATTAAAGAGTTGGAGGGTGCACAAAAATTCTGCAGTAAGCAATTTGCAACCTGGCTCCTATATAGTCTAGAAATTCTCCCACCCTATTTCATGAAAAATAAGTGGGAACTCAGTGTCCATATCTGACTCTTTCATGAGGCGAGGATCATAGACGCTCGTGAGGGTGAAGGTACAATCCTTCAACGCCATGTACTTTGATCTCTCTCCTCCCCTCAGCTTCATGTTCTTTTCCTCCATTAGGATGTTCATGGTGGTTGTTGACGGAGATGGTGAAGATTGAGCCGGTGAAGAGTTGATGTTCATTTCGGTTCCTGCTGAAGAGTTACTTCGGAGCGATCGGGACAATCCCGAGCGAGAAATCTTCCTCCAAAAACTGCTCATCCTACAAAAACTTAGTAAACAACAAAACTTGTGGAGAGGATTAGCAAAAAAGTCAGTAGTCAGGTATCCGTGAAGTCAGTCATCCGGGGTTAGTCGTCCAGGAATTGATGATTACTTTAACTATGTTGTGGACAGCAATTCTACTAAGGAGCTCTCTCTTCCTAACTTTTAAGATTTTCCTCTCAAAGACTTAGCAAAACTTCACTACTTCCTCTTCCTCTCAATTCACTTTCCTACTCACTCTACTTAACTCTCAAGCTCACCAAATTTTTCACTATGAGTTTCTAGATGTAGGAGGCAGAATGGAGTGTGGTGTGAGGAGAAATGAAGGCAGGAGGAAGCAATTTATAGTTGGAGGTGGAGGTGGGTGGATCGACCTAGGGTAGGGTCGGCCGACCCCACCTTGGGCTCATCTGTGTGGTGCTCATTCCTAGTGCCATCTCGCGTGGAATCCAAGCAAAATGATGTGCTAACTCGATTGCAGAATGACGGAGGCACCAGGTGCAAGAATAAAAATAAATGGAGCACATTAAAAGATGAGATATGTGTTGACGGTCACTAACTACTATTATAAACCGTCAATCAAACATAAAAAGGGCATATATCAACCTCCAACATAGAATTAGGGTTTAAACTGATAGAATTCCACAGGTTTTGGAGAATCTGTGTTTCTGCAATGGTATATCAGGAAAAGGAGGCAAGATATCAAGGACATCAGGGTAAAAAGCATATTCTACCGCGAACCCAAGTCAAGAAGGATCTAGAAGACATGAGAAGGCGACCCACCGAAGAGGGGACCCACTTGGCATAGGGCTAGATCGGCTGACCCCACCCTAGGTCGGTCGACCTGGGGTCCCCCGTTAGCCTCTCGCTTCTACGTCAGTTCCTCCACCGCCTTAGGGTTTGCATCTTCACTATTGATTCAAGTCGGTTTGATCTGAGGGCCACAGTTCATCCCATCGACCTATATAAGTAGGGCCTTGCCCCCTGGGGTCAGGATAACCCAAGTCATTTGATCAAGTCATCAAAGCCAGAAACCCTAGTTTCCTTAGAGCTCCACCAATTCTAGGGCACAACTAACTAGGTTAGAAGTAGAGGGAGGCAAGCTTCGCTTGGATTCCAGATCATGTCAAGAGGACGGCTTTGGTAAAGCCTTCTGTAACCTCTATTTTGTATCTTTCTATATATATTCTTGCTAGTTACAATAGATATGACATTACTCTATATATTATATATATTCTCAATTATATTGTCCATTGTCTACTTTGATTATATGTCTAGTATAATTAGAATGTCTTTATATTCAAACATAAGATCGTATAGCGCTCACTCTTTGACGTCATGGGTGAGTGGTCAACATCGTGTAAGCATGGAGCTTAGACATTGTTTACCTATGATATTCTAGGCCATGTGGTAGATCACGGAGTGACACTCCCATTGAGTCCTTTGTAGTCCACTCCCCAAATATAGGACATGTAGGTCCTGGTTGCAAAAGAAGACTTGCTCTGTTCTTGATCTTCCTTAGTAATGTCCCTTGTGTGTAGATATAAAGTATTATTGCCATGATTGCTAGGTGTAATTGCACTAATCATAGTATACTCTGACATATAATTAAGAATAACTTAGAAATATTCCTTTACTTTTACCTAAACCGTGTTATTGCCTTAGAAGGGAGTCCTAGGTGAATTACACTATTTATGACTTGATATTTATTATTCATTATATATTTATCTTGTGACTTCGTGACTTATCCCTGTTATGAGTAGATAGATTAGACATGGTTCACTCTCCATTGTATGTACAAGTGATCATCACATTTTCTTTAAGCCATCCCTTCCTAGTGGTAAAATATAAATAACGATCCATGGAATACTCCTGGGTAAAATGCTACAATGGTATAATTATATGTGTGCTTGCGGATACCTTCTATTCTTATCTTTATCTTCTTTAGTCACATGAAATAATAAGATAACTACTTAGTAGTAATGCTAAGTAGTGCCTACAACCACTTTTAGCTCCAACACTAGGGATAACAATCCGTTACAAGTAAGCTAGAGGTGCAAGTAATTAATAGGTGGCTACTAAACCAAGTGTCAAGTTAATAAATACCATTAAACATTTCTGGTGCTATTGCTAAGGACAGAATCCAAACTCAAATCTTGGTAGTGACGCTAAGAAATGTCAACAATATGCTATGACATGTGGGTCCCAAGTGTGGGTCCAGTAGACCTGTATTTTCTATGTATATACTATGCAAAAATATTATTTTTATGAAACTATGAAAAATGATGGTATTTTTATATTTTTGTGCCACCACGGTAATTTTTTCTTACGGGGCTTTTATGCTCCGTAAAAATTATTCATATGGGGGCTGAATTTTTACTATGCCATGATGAGAATTTTTATTTTATTTCTAATGCAAGTGATGAAAGCGAATATGCTATGCAAAAAAATAATAAATTTGGATAACTACTATTGATGGTGGATAACGTCAACATTTTATAGTTAAATAAACATAAGAAATAGTACAAATAAAAGAATACACATAGAACTAGGATTTGATTCTAACAAGTTCCATGAGTTTTGGTGCTCTCATTTGTCTTGTAGGATATGTAATTTTTCATAGAATAAAAGTATCTCAAATGATGAATTAGAGTGCACCATTGCAAAGGGCTCGTCGAGATGATTGAAACAGATATATTACTTGCTATATTTGGAGTTCAAAATAAAAAGATATCAATCTGCGACCACGCATTCACTAGAAGGTTTCAGAGAACACAAGAAGACACTGAACCGAAGATGGGCCCGAATGGCCACTATAGTGGGCCGGCCGGCCCAAGGCCCATGCCGGCCAGCACCCCCAACGCCGCCTCGCCCCGAACTTCTAGAATGTTCCTCCTATGCCTCCTAGGGTCCCATCTACGTCCAATTAAAGTCAGTTTATCCAACGATGGTCAAGAGAGGTCACACGGATCGATGACATGGCAGTTACTTGGCCTCTACTCCACCTCGGCCTATATAAGGATGCCCCCTACCCCCTCTAGGAGGCCATCTCTCATTCAGATCAAGGCACAACACCAGAGAATTAGGGCTAGACTCTCCAATGTAGTAGATTAGTTCTAGTTGAGAGTTAGGGAGAGTCGGGCTACGCTCAAGTTATGGAGAATTCTTTGGAGGTCTAGTATATCTTTGCATCTTACCTTTGCAAGACTTATGCTTTAATATATTTATCTTCTCTATTTACTTTTATGCCTTCATATGTGTAATTAGTATAGTTGTTATATTTTTGCATGGGATCTCCGTTCGTATTGAGTGTGCTAGTTATCACGTGTGACGAGAGTAGTAATCACTGGTATAGACATAGTGTCTAGACTATAAGTTACCTAAGATTGCGCCTAGTCCCACAGATAGTTGCGGTAGCCCCAGAGGTGACAGCTCTGACCAGGCCTTTGTAATTCACACCACGTTTGGATTGGTGTTCATAGGGCTTTTTAGCAGCCTTCCCCTGACTACCCCTTCCTAGTCTTTTCGAGAGTCAGAAAGGTACTGTTGCTCCAAAGTATTATTGTGTGATTGCTATATCTACCTATATTTCAGTTATCATAGAACCAAAGTAATAGAGAAGTATTTAGGAACCTTGAACTCTTCCGCTGTCCTCTCAAATTAGCTATGCTACTCCTTTATCATGGAATTCTCCTATGTGTGTGTCATTATGCATAACTCCTATCATTTATCATTTACCCCTACTTTAGTCTAGTTGGTATATTAAGTTAGTAGATGCATGATGGTGAATTATTAGCTTCTTTAACCATTGTTTTCTTGTGGATAAATACGATACCCTGGAATACTCCAGCGTAAAAGCTATAACGGTATCCGTGTGCTTGCGGAATTTTCTGTGTGCGTTAACAATTACCAACAACTACCGGGTTACCTCCCGGCAAGGGTTTAGAATTTTTAAGCCCGCCGAACTGGACTTCTCCACTGTTTATTCTTTGGGTGCACCATCCGATCTCGAAGATGGTAATCCTGATGATTGATCCTTCTTTTCTTGCCATACCATGTTTACCATGAGATTGAGTTCTGGTCTTGGCTTGAATGTGAATCATTCTTCTTTTCCATTTAGGTTGAATCTAATTTCTCCTGCTCCGACATCGATGTGAGCATTGGCGGTGCTCAAAAAGGGTCTCCCAAGGATGACTGACACTCTTGAGTCCGGTTGCATGTCCAGTACCATAAAGTCTACTGGCACAAAGAAATCTCTTATCTTTATTGGAATGTTTTCGGCAATTCCCATAGGGTAGCGAATTGATTGATCGGCCAATTATATGCACATTGATGTTGGCTCTAGCGTTGAATAACTGAGGTTGTCGAAGACCGCCTTGGGCATCACACAGACACTTGCTCCAAGGTCACATAGTACATTGTTAAAGTGTTGATCTCTGATTGAGCTATAGTGAGACATCCAGGATCCTTCTTTGTAGGTGATATGTTGAGGATGGCCGCACTACATTCTTCTGTCAGCTTAATCACCTCAGTGGTGGGCAGTGGTCTCTTCTTTTTCAAAATGTCTCTGAGGTACTTTGCATAGGTAGGGACCTGTATAGCATCTAGCAGAGGTATATTAATATATAGGCAGTGTTTAGTTGCTTCAAAATTCCAAAAATTTTACAAGATTCCCCGTCACATCGAATCTTTGGACGCATGCATGGAGCATTAAATATAGGTTAAAAAATAACTAATTATATAGTTTGGTTGTAAATCACGAGACGAATCTTTCGAACCTAATTAGCCTATGATTGGACACTAATTGCCAAATAAAAACGAAAGAGTTATTGTGCTTCCAAAAATTTTACACCCCCATCTAAACACAGCCATAATTTTTGAATGACCTCTATAAACTTACCAAACTGCTCATCCTTTTAGATTCTCTGATTTCTGTGTGGGAATGGTAATAAGTTGGTATTATGAAAATCTTGCCTCATTCCTTGATCTTGTGACTCTTGTGGGACAACTTCTTCCACTTCATCATCTTTCTTTTTTTTCTAGTACTACTGGTACTGCCGGCGTCCTTCCTATCCCTTTTGGATATGGGGGATCTCAGGTAGACTTGCCACCTCTCGTGGTTATAGCATTGACCTGCTCGTGGTTAGTAGAAAAAGGCAATGCAGCAAATAACTGTGCTACTTGTGGTTCTATCTTTTTGTTATAGCTAAGTTGATCTTTTATGGTAGAAGAAAAACTATCCATTTTAATATTTATGTTTTTTGGAATTTTATATTTAGCAGCAAGCTTTTTAGCAATATTATCATTAATCTTAGCTTGCTCTAGAATCAATTCTCTCAAGGATGGTTGTTTGGAGTAATTACCTGGGTACTTACCTTGGTAGTTGGATCGTTGTTGATTCCATCCTTGCTTCTGTTGTAGTGGAGCAGAATTGTTGATGACAGTGTTTATGTTTTCTTGGGATTTAGGGATTCCACTCCTAAGTATACTATGAAAATATAATAGAGAAAATTACAAAAAGATAGCACCAAAATTATAGAGAAAATTATAAAAAATTATGACATCAAATAGGTATACTATGAAAATATAATTAATGAAGAATCTAATGATACTTAATTGATGTCATAAATATTATTATCTTATCATATAAATTTGGTCAAACTTAAGATTCTTTGACTCTCCAAGATTCTTAGAATGCCTTATAATTTGGGATAGAGGGAGTAGCCCATACTAGAACTTTGAGTAGCTAATCGAATTCTCTGGTGGAGAAAAAATCCTTTTGATCTTCTGGCTCCTTGGCTTAATGGCTTCTCTCCTAGGAGGGGGTAGGGCTTGTTTATATAGGCCGGTGGAATGAACCAAAGCCCTCAGATAAAACCGACCTTGATCAACGGTGAAGATGCAAACCCTAAGGCGGTGGAGAAACCGACGTATGAGCATGAGGCTGACAGGTGGGGCCCCTGGGTTGATCGACCTGGGGTGGGGTCGGTCAACCTAGACTTATGCCAGGTGGGTCCCCCTTCGGTGGGTCGCCTTCTCGTATCTTCTAGATCTTTCTTGACATGGGTTCGCGGTTGAATATGATTTTTAGCCCGAGGTCCTTCATATCTTGCCTCCTTTTCCAGATAAACCCCTGCAGAAACACAGATTCACTGTAACCTATCGAATTATGTCAGTTCAAACCCCAATTCTATGTTGGAGGTTAATATATGGCCTTTTCATATTTTATAGACGGTTCAAATTGAACAATAACTACCATCAACACTCTCTCCCCCACACACATAGCTTTTCTTTTCCTCATTGGTGTTGTTCATCATCGCCGCTCCTGCTCATCAACACTGCTAAGCCCTTGCTCCACGCCGGTGCACATCGCCAGATTGTCCGCACAGATCCACCGGCGAACAAGCTGCTGCTGTCACATGTGTTGCCACTCATGCTCACCGCCGCCAGATCCAAAGGCAAGCGTAATAAGGCCTTACTTGCATCACCGTCCCTTCTCCTCGAAACTCATCTCTTTACTAATGTCTATTGATGGAATTCCACGGCAGGGTGGCCTCATCTCTTCGGTTGGTGGTGTCCTTCCAGATGAAGGAGGCCCCCAACATGAGGAACACAGTGGATAGCCTCTCAGATGATGTGCTTACCGACATCTTCCGCTACCTCCCTGTCCGATCCTTGTGCTACTGCAAGTGTGTCTATCGCTCCTAGGGACGTGTCATCTCCAACTCCTATCAACGTAAGAAGCTTTCACAGACTGTCGTCGGCTTCTTCTATGGTAGCTGGTGGAACGGCAATTGTCACTTCACCAGCATCACCGGTGAATGGCCCTCCTTGTCCTTCTTACCCTTCCCCCTTAAAAAAGTCATAGTCTCAGATTGTTGTAGCGACCTTGTTCTTTGCTGATGTGCTGGGCCTGATGGATTACGTCGCTATATTGTCTGCAATCCGGCGACCGACAAATGTCATGTACTGCCGCGTAGCATCCATTCTGTTGATCAGGCTCGCTTAGGTTTTGACCCAACGTCCTCGCACTTCCATGTGATTGAATTTGTTGAGGTGGAGGGTGCATGCGTAGGTGTGGAAATCTACTCATCTAAAACTACAGCATGGATCTTTAAGGAATCTAAATGGGGCGATGGTAGTATTGTTCTACATTCAAAATCGAGAAGTGTTAATGGTTTTATGCACATGCTTGAATATTCTACGATAATTGTTGTGGATATAGAGGGAAAGACATAGAGGATAGTTCATAAACTAGATGTTGTTGAAATGTCCATCTATCAAGCTCAGGGTCACTTGTGTGTGTTGTGATGATTTTCGCAATAGGGCTTGGCTTTTAGTGTAGATACTTGAAGACTATGGTACTGATAACTAGAGTTTAAAGTATGTTGTGGACATAGAGGAACTATTTGGACGTATGAATATTAAAGTTAGTTCTAAGCTTTGTGATGAGGAGTACAGAGTGATTACAGTTCACCTAGAATGGAATTTTATTTTCCTTGTTGGGAAGGATAGAACATTGATTGTATATGATATGGACTGCAGAAAGGTTTATTTCATCCATGCCGTGTCATCCGCTTTTGTAGATCAAGAGGGCGTTTCTATATGAACAGGCCTTACTATCTTTCTTATGTTCCCTTGTTCATGGAGTCATTAGCAGAGTAGTAAAGGTGCATTTTCTGTATTTCGTCATCACGACAGTCTTTGTTCAGGTAGGCAATTGTTTTCATTCTATGTATGTATAAGCCAATTTTGGCTTGTTAACTAATGGAATGGTATATTCAATATTATTAATTTTGCTGCTTTGTTCAGGCTGTGGATCAGAGATGAATAAGAGGGGTTCCATGATGCATTAGCTACCAATCTGAAGAATGCACTAATTATATTCATTTTGCCTTTGCAAGCAGGAGTGTCACATAGAAGGAGCACGGCTACGTCGTTTTGTTATGTAAGTCTGTATACATCAGAACCTTTAGTATGCTCTATGTACCGCTTGTGTTAGGATACCAGTTGAGAAAGATGTTATGGTAGCGTCCATTGTTATCGTAAAAAGTACTCTTGTTTGTGAACATGATTTATGGATATAATGATTATATATCTATATGCTTTGTGTTCATGAAGCTATTAAGGGCCCAACTGAATTAGTAACTATTGTGAAATCGGATGAAATTTTGTCACTGTCGCTATACGTATAATGCGGCAGGGATCAAAAGTATATCACCACCGAATCCTTTAGTAACCCGACACTGACTAAACGATCATCAAAGGCGGATTGTAGTGTAAGGCGATGGTGACCATGACCTTTGTATTAGCGGATCACACACTGAACAACAGTGTTGTTAACCTCTATACAGGCATCTTGGCCGTCAAACCGACAGTGAACCTGCACCGCTGATAGTGGGGTCAAAGTACAAGGCGACGGTGCTGGTGACCACTACACAGGCAGTTGATGTGCCCATACGACGGGTTTGATAGCCTCGACACAGCAGATTGTTTGCCAATACGGTGGTGTTAGTGTACATTCACAACCGGGTCGTGCTCCAATGCGACGGAAGTAAGGACCTAACCACGGACGGATCATAAGCCAATCGGCGGTGTTAGTGTACACCGCAGTCTGTCCCAGATGCCGACGATGAAGGCTATGACCATCATTATCGATAGCTTACCACCGAGGCCAAAATTAAACTGCGATGTGCATTACGACGCGGCTGTGAAAGGTGCGAGTGTAGTAGTGCTAGTGCTTCAAGCGATGAACGTGATATGCAAGACACTTCACCAAAGGAGCGTCATTGGGAGAGCGATACGCAAGACACACAGACGAGGTCTCTTGAAACAAGAAACCCTACATGCCCGGGAGGGGCTCCGTTGGGGCGTGCAGCGGCTATGGGTTGCCCTAGCTGGCGTGACCGCTTGAGAGCTTCGTCGTCGTCGTCGATCCACTGGCCATGCAATAATGACAAAGAACGATGAGAGGTAGTAGATGGGAAAAGAAGGTAAAAGGAGGAGTAGATGTGTTTTTTGACTATTGGGCGTAAGATCCCTCAATCGGTCATGATCCTCTTGTTTATATAGACGGAGTGGTCTTATCCTAGTATAAAACATCTTTCAAACGCAATCTTCAAATTTCTGATGACTAGAAATAGGTCTCAATTGAGTTGGACTCAACTGAGTCTTAGAAGATAGGGCAGTCGTGCCATATGGCGCGCGGGAAGACCGGCTTAGCTGGTTTGGGCAGATAAAGCCTGAATTTTCCTTTTCTTTATTGAACTCTAATTTTATTGTTCAAAATATTCTTCCTTTTCACCTTGGCTTAGCCAGTTTTGGAACCCTGCTAAGCCGGTTTGGGCAGATAAAGCCCGAATTTTCTTTTTCTTTATCGAACTCAAGTTTTATTATTCAAAATATTCTTCTTTTTCACCTTAACGTTCGAAACTTAATGGTAGAACCAACTACTCTTGTTCGCACATTTTTGCTTGTCAACACATCCAATTTTCATTTCAAATCGTAGGCGATTCTTACGCATCAATGTATGGCCCTCTTTACAATGTATATAAATATAAGAGCAGCAAGGTCTGATAATATATAAGGGCCCGTTTGGATCCTTAGAATTGAATTCATTCTAATAATTACAATTTAGGCATAAATTAATTAAGCTAATATAGTTATATATAGAATTTATTTGTATATTTATTGTTAGGCATTGCATTTCTATGGTAGAGAAGTGAGTTGAAGAGTGTATTATAAGTTAGAGAATATAATTATAGCATAGTAATCTATAAAATCAATTTTTATCTCTTACCCTATGAATTTGAGATAGACTTATTTGTGAGTTTGGAAAAATTGACATACACATTTAGAACAGGGACACTATTTAATTAGCGTTTCACGTGTATCGCGAATCATTGAGTTCATGAGTGGAGGAGGGCCTACGCGAACGTGTCAGATCGGAGACGAAAGTTGGTTGTGTTAAAGCAGCAGCATCGCATATATGCGGCTCTTTATTTTAAGACCCTATTTTTTTAGAAAAGGGAATATATATATATATATATATATATATATATATATATATATATATATATATATATATATATATATATATATATATATATCCCAGCCTCTACATCGACCGATGCATATAGCTATTTTTTATTACAGACACCAACACTACAGCCCAACGCGAGAGCAGCTACCACAGACACACCAAAACGGTCTTGACATGCCAAGACCCACACGCACACACCGCAACATTCAACTCTCGCTACAACAGTGACGACCGTCACAGATTGACAGGCACGGGATTCCAAAACGACGCCTCCAAGGAGGGACGTGACGTCATCGGTGCCACCGTCGTTTGACTAGAAGGTCAAGGCATTACACCCAGGAACTGTGCGCTACAAAGGGGAGAGAGCCGATCAATAGACGCTTCCAAGGAAGGATGTGGCACCCGAAGGCGTCACCGTCATCGGTCCCAAGGACACAGCTTTCGCCATGGCGCCTCACCCCCGTGCGCGGCATTGGCCAATGCCCATACTCACTGTGCCAGCCATCACCCATCAGCGAATCCAACCTGGCCCCGCTGCCATGAACCAACGATGTACCAGATCTGGTCCTGGTCACCGCTGAATCTGTGTCGCTGCACTGCTCTCCTCCAGACGCACCAAGCCACGGCGTTGCCCTGGTCGTAGCCTCGCGGAGCAACGCACCAGGCTCCGCCGCTGCAAGCGCCAGCCCGGGCTCTGGCCGACGCCACCACAGCCGCAGGGGCCGGCCCAGCCGAGCACCACGCTACCCTAGCTCAGCCGCATCCCGCCGGACCATGATCACCCATGCCACCACTCTGCCGTCGCGCGAGATTCTTTGACGAAAGAAGAAGAGCCTTGTAGATTCAGCAACCAACAGACCCGTCGGAAGCACCCCATCCGCCGACGAAGCACCGAGTGCCGCACCCGGAGGAGCACCTTCCCCTTGGGCGGCGGAGCTACATTGGAGCTGAGCGTGTCGTCCTCCTCGGACAACGAGTCCTCATCAGGCGCCTTGCCTAGATCTGAGCCACGGTCAGAGTGCCCGTCGGAGTCACCGCCGTTGATGATCACGAACGGCCCGCCGACGTCCTCCTCGCCCTCGCGGTCCCCAACCGCCGCCTTCTCCTTCGGCAACGCGGCCAGCACCACCTTCTCCGACGCGAATCCCTTGCATGCCGTCCCCTCCGCCGCTCCCCACGGATCGCGCCCCGATCGGTCGATGGCGAGGCGGATCCGGGAGGTTCCTCTTACCCTCGGCCACCTCCGCGCCTCGATGCATCCCCCGGCCGGCCGCCCGATCTCCGCCTGCCCTCCCCTCACGCGGTCACCATTTGGCTTGGATGGCTCTTCCTCTCCATCGCCATCTCAAGGAAGGCCCCGCCGCCACCATCCCAGCGAGCCGCGCTGGCCTTGCCGGCGACCCGCTCCGGCGGCGGCGCGACGGGAGAGGGGAAGTAGGGGAAGGGGGCGGCGGCGGCTCGGTGTCCGCCCGAGTCGCCCGCGTGGGGGCGGCGGCGAGCTGAGCCCTGCCGGTGGGTTACCAACCTTATTCGCTTGAACTACTTTTCAGCTAATGAATAGTATTTTTCTCTCACAATAAATCAGCATAAGCATCAGCATAAGCCAAATTTCAGCATAAGCGAACAGGGCCGGTGGTCAGAATCCACATGATTTTTGCGTTCCTATAATCTCGTGGGTCATGACTGCAGGTAGCATCCCTTGGAAAGAACACGCACTCTCACTAGTTCTTTATCCATGCATGTTGCATTGCATTGGTTGACGATTACACTGTTTAAGGCTGTCATATGGAGGCCACGTTTTACTGATAATGAGAGACGAAGATTTAGGGGATCCTGTCATTTTAAAACTCGGACCGAATGTAAACTAGTATCTTGCTTGTCTATGACAACCGATGCAAAACCTTGAGATGCCAGTTAATTTTCAACGTGATAGTCGGAGTGGAACTAAAGAGAAACTCCAATGATGTGACAAAATGGTCGAACTACAAAAGCGCTGGCTACCAAAGCATCCTTTTTGTCCGTATATAAATTGTTCCTAAACCACGTTGCTACAAAACTCTCGTATCCCAATTTTCGATCGGTAATGCTGCTGATAGGGCATCAGTTCCGCCTACCTTGCGAGCTCACAGAATAGACCCTGCCCGCTGCCCCGCCCGCGTCGCCCGCTCGCTCGGCGCGCTACGCGCCCCTGCTCGTGGACCGACCCCGCCCTCGCTTGAGCCACCCCTGGCCGCACGCCCGCACCACATGCCCCCGCCCGGACACGCGCCTCCCGTTGCACCCATGCTCCATCCGCCTACTGCGGCCCCTGCCGAGGTCCGTGCTGCCGACGGGCTCCACACCGACGACTTCCGTGCCACTTGGTAGCATCAACCTCCACGCCGAGCCTCGCGTCGACGAGCCTCCATTTTCATCCATACAGCAAGTAGATGTTGTGCTTCAAAACACATGTTGCAAGCGTCTGTTTCAAGTGTTTCAGAGGTATGTTATAAGGGTTTTATATGGACGTTGCAAAAGTAAATCGAGATGTTACATATGTTGCAATGGTTGTACACGTATGTTGCAAGCTTTCATTCCCAATGTTTTATCTATTTTTTCAGACGTATGTTGCAAGTGCATTTATCTGTATATATTGCATATGTTTATAGGTGTTTTATCTGGATGTTATATATGTTTTTGCAATGGTTTCAATCCAGGTGTTTTTCAAGTGTTTTATATGCATATTTCAAGTGTTTCGTCTACCTCAAGACGTATGTTACAAATGTTACATCTGAATGTTTCAAAAGTAAATTTGGTGTTACATCTCCCTCCTCGCCCTCTGGTGCCTCGCCTCAGTGTCTCCTCTTTTTCCTGGCACCGGCCGGGCATCCACCGCCTCCTCCCTATCTTGTCGATGCTGATGACGTTCAGGGCGACGCGGGCCCCACGTGGGACGCAAAACGGTGCAGGAAAGGAAAGCAGGCGCGGGCGTCCGGGCGCTAGCAAGCCCGATTGTCAATTAGAGCCAACGAGGAACCTCTTCTTGAACTCAAAATACATACATTTATCCATCCCAATTTATAGGTTATTTTTTGCTTTTCTAGGTACATAACTTTTATTATATATCTAGACATATTGTATATCTAGCTGTATAGCAAAAGCTAAATACCTAGAAAAAACCAAAATAACTTATAATTTAGGATAGAGAGGGTGGTACCTTTTAGAATCGGTCTAGTAGAACTGCAGAACCAGAACTTAAATTAGCTAACCAATCTTCGTTGTGTCAGCATCCGAGAGCCAAATGTTGGGAGACCTAAGATAATCTTCTTTGTGTAAGGATCCGAGAGCCAAATATTGGGAGACCTAAGATGGGGAGGGAACAAATTGCATCTCTTAGTAAAATCTGGATTTCTTTTAATCTATATTAGAAAAACTATAAACTAACTAGAAAGACCGCATCTAAGGTTTTCTAATGCACTTTAAAGTACCCAACCAAAATCAACTAGCCTATGCTAATATAGGAAAAATAAAGGCCACACAAATCATGCATAATGTAGAAACTTAAATGTGGTAAGTAAAGAGTAAGTCAAGAGAAGGCAAACTTCTGGAGACAAGACGATTCTTCCATGTATCAGTTGCCAAGATGCAAATTCTAGTCAATGTTGGAGCTCCAATGAACATAAGCTCTTGGTCAACACGTATTCCTTGGTTATTAAGAACTAACGATATTGAGCTCACCACAAAGCCTTGCGCAATCAAGGCAGGTGGTGTAAGCTAGGCTCAATAGCGCTACTCGCCTCTTCTGATCACCTTAGTATCATCCACTACAGAGCATCTCCACCAAGAAAGAGTTCTCATTGTCCCTGCACACCAAGTCATTGCCGCTTTACACCAAACTTGGAGGGTTGACATCACTGAAAGGTCAACAAGCAGGGCGGAGCTACAACTAATCACCGAGGCCAGTCGACCCAGATGGATTATGAGAATTCCAATGGAAAATTAGTACAGATAGTGCTAATAGCTCCTAATGACCCCATCTATTGTCAAACAAGACCCCGATGATAATCTAGCATAGATTCGCACCTGTCAACAAGTCCTCAAGTGTTCCAATTCACCAAGATTACAAAGCACACAAACCTAACCACTCAAGCTCTCAATTAAGGTAGAAGACCTATCTCTCACAAAGATGAACACTAAGTCACATTATATGCCTTGAATGTGATCAATATGCACTTGAGAGGGTGATGGAGTGTATGGTCACTTAGCTCTAGCTTCTAGTGGCTTTAGGGCACTCCGACAACATCAAGTGTGTGGGGACGCATATACCTAGTTGATCGACCGTATGTATAACTCTTTCGCGATAAAGATAGCAACACACTAATTTGCAAAACCTAGATGCACATTTAGATAAATCTTGCATAGATTTTGATAAGTAAAATTAGAGGCCAGATGGTTTTTAGAAATTAAACTTAATTTCACCCCCTCCCCTCTTATGTGTCACGGTCCCTACAAGTAGGTGGGATCATGTGGCTAGAGTTTCATGGTTATATACTAAGGTCAATTTTCAACAACGGTTCCATTACGAACCAGTGTGATATATTATAACCGCCAGTTTCACTAGGGCTAGCGAATACTTTTTACCAAAAATCATTTCTCTAATAGTGTAAGATTGTAGGTTGAAGAGGAGTGTATTGTCGATGTTGAACACCATGCATGACAGGCAGCCCCATGCTACATGGCGCGGGTGTTAGTGGCGATGCCCATAATCATGGTAGGCAGCTGCACCAAGCACGGATCGTTATCACTACGGCTAGACCACCAAGATATATATTTGAAAAACATCACATTTTCTTTCTAGTTCGGGAAATATATACATAGTCATATGTATTATATTTCCATTATTTCATTGCCCACGACGTGTCAAACTGTGAGCGCAGAGTGGCAGTAGAAGCGTCGAAATTAGTAAGCTAATTACTCACCAGCATTTCACTGAACACCTTATGTGCATACAAACAAAACAGCCCCATAGTATATCAATTCTTCAAACATGGTGCTGTCCAAAATTCATAATAAGGAGTATAATTGCAAAGATCAGCCTACTAACTCATCAATCCCCATCAACATATCAAAGGACCCATGTGTGCCTCATATGTCAATCTCATCCATACACCATGAACTTGAATAAAATGCCACCAATAGCAAGTACGAAAGGAACCAATCAAAAGTATAACAAGATAAATACCTAATCACAGGTAGACACATGGATTTACATTGAAACCCCTTACGGGGAAAACCCACGAGGGCGACGAGCAAGCAATCCACTATGAAGATAAAGATACAAGAGGTGGGAGCCAACAAGGTTGGGGGAGGCTCCAAATCTCCTCCGATTTCACTCTCTAATGGATGGATTTGGTAGATCAAGGCCTCACCCCTCAAATCTCCTCTCTCCCTTTCTCTTATAACCCCAAAGGGGAAGAATGAGCACCTCCTAAAACAGGCATCTCTTTTGGGCTGGTATGGACACTTTGTAGAAAAACAGGCAGCTCTTTTAGGTTGGTTTGGGCACTTCGTAGAAAGACCCTCAAAGTTGTAGATCATCACAAATAAGTTTAGAAGCCTAGCCAAACATACAACCAACATTTTGCATAATATAGTTGCTGAAATGAGCCTTAAGATGGTGTCTATAGGAGCAGCAACATCACACAAACTGAATGACTCCTTTGTATTCCCTCCATCCCAAATTATAAGTCATTCTAAGAATCTTGGAGAGTCAAAACATCTCAAGTTTAACCAAAATTATAGAAAAAATTACAAAGATTTATGACATCAAATAGATATACTAAGAAAATATAATTAATGAATAACTTGATGATAATTAGTTGGTATCATAAATATTATTATATTATTATATAAATTTGGTCAAATTTGAGATGATTTGACTCTACAAGATTATTGAATGACTTATAATTTAAGACGGAGAGAGGAGGAGCGAAGAAGGAAGCAAAAAACAATTTCATATAAAATATTAAAAGGAGAGGAACGGGTGGCAAGGTGCAAAGGATTCCTGCCGTCACCTATTTAAGGGGCCTCCCCTCCACTCTCACCCACTCCACTCCATTCCGGTGCATCATCGTTCTCGTGCTCGCCGATCGTTCCAAGGTGAGCGAGACGAGGATCTCGAAGCTCCCGAAGTCTCGGCGGCGTGCCAAGTCATGACGCCCACACCCTTTTGCTTGTTTCTCGTTTCTCATCCTCGTGCGTTGGAATTGTCCGTTTTTTCTCGCCCAACTTTTTGGGGACGCCGTTCTGATTTCCGTTTCGCGCGGCCTCTGGACTTCCTAGTCGCGGTCGCAGCTTCGGCTATATTATCTAAAATTGTTTGATTTACCATCGGCCATCGGTGGAGCACTGGAGCTCCTGCAATAAAAAAGAGGGACCTATTCGCGTTTTCTATCTCTGCAAAGGGAATTCCGAAAAACGTTTAATTGCTGCCTCCTCGTCTTCTTTCTCTCCGGTACGGTAGGGCTGGCCGGTTGTGTACAAGAAACAGTCTTTGCTCGCGTCGCGTCGTGGGTTCTGCCCCTGCCCTGTTCGATTTACGGCGAGGTTAGCGGCCGAGCTTTGCGTGCCTCCGATTGCTGCATCCGTCGGCGAGTTCCTAGCTGATCGACGGTACTCCTTTGTAGCCCTGCCGTGCGTATCTGATTCTTGTTGGGGGAGTGCTTTCCCATTCCGATTGAGCTGGCGGCATTTGCGCGTTTTCTTGGTAGATTTTCCGTAGTAGTTGATTGGTGAGTGCTTGCGATTTTTTTTTGCACATGTTGATTAGTAATTTTTTTATAGTACTAACAAAGGACCGGTTGGTGATAGTACGGGTTCCTTTTTCCCCTTCTTTTTTCTATTATTAATTAATATATAAAATATTCTGTTCTTGTCCACGTTCCCCTTTTTTTTTCTTTTCTTTTCTTTTTCAGTTTCGTGCTGCTCTTACTTTATTCTATTCCATTCGTCTGGTGCAGGTGTAGCAACCTGTCACGCGTAGATATGCTTTCTCTCTGCCTATCCAGATGGCTAGCTACGAATCCTTCCTTTTGCTTACGTTTCGCAGCACTGATGATAAATGGAGAACGCTCCTGTTTGTTTTCTGTGTCTGAAACTCTGCTGTTGCCTGACTTGTATACCTACGTTATTTGTTGAGCTACAGACTGGGACCTTCAAAGAGCAATAGGACTCATGGACGTTGGAGACGCAAGAAACGGTTCTGCAGCAGTGGCACAGACAAAGGGAAGTGCGGATGATGCTGCCCGCAAACCGCTCCCTCCTTGCTGCGTCAAGGCCAAGGCAGGCGTGCCTGAATCCGAAGCCAAGTGCCATGATACTGTGGTCTCAGGGTGGTTCACGGAGCCCAGATCGCGTTTTGGTATGTTCAGAATCCAGATTGGTGGCTAACGGGCTATGTGACCATCATTTGTTTGTATCTGGGAACAATACATGCGGGAAATATATATTCTTTCAGCAGCTCTGATATATATAATAGTACCAAATTGATGTATGTGCAGGTAAAACAAGCAAAGTGCAGTACTTCAATAACCCGATGTGGCCTGGTATTTCTCTTGTTTCTGCCAAATTAATAGCAATTTGCCATGTTTTTTTCCTTCCAAACATCTTCAGGTTCACATGCTGTCTCACTACAATATTTTGTTAAAATTAATCGTTGTATGATGATATAAAACTTGGTCACGCTTACCTGCCTAATTTTTATCAGTTTGATAACTTCAAAAGTTTTGATTTGCAAAACTGCCTAGTGGAGACTTTCAATATTGGTCTACTTGTGTATGTCAAAAATATTTGTCCCCTAAAAGGCTTTAATGGTCCATATGTCCTACCTATTCAGGAATCAGGAGTTTGATCAACATTTTTTTATTTGTTTTATTTACAGGAGAGGCTCATTCATTGAAAGTGGAGAAGATTTTGTTTCAAGGGAAATCGCCTTACCAAGAAATTTTAGTTTTTGAGGTTATTTTTGATCTGCGAAATTTGCACCTGAAAACCCAAACTCATCAATCATTGTACTAAGTAGCACTTTCATTTCTGTTCGCAGTCTTCAACCTATGGAAATGTTCTTGTGCTTGATGGTATAGTTCAGTTGACTGACAAGGATGAATGCGCATACCAGGAAATGGTTACTCACCTTCCACTGTGCTCAATTCCAGCACCAAAGAACGTATGTTTCTTGACCTTTTTCTTTCTGAAAACTGTGAAAAGGCTGCTACCTTGCTAGATATACTGAATAAATCGACTTGAAGGATGTTCTCCCCACCTTAGGTTTTCTAATGAGTAATGTGTATCTTTATGGGCACTTCGCCTTATGATATAGGCTTACTAACTGATGCAGGTTTTGGTTGTTGGAGGTGGTGATGGTGGTGTACTGCGGGAAATAGCCAGACATGATTCAGTGGATACTATTGATATATGTGAGATTGATCAACTAGTTATTGATGTAAGAATGATCACTTTACCTGTGCTCAAAATTGAACGTATAACAGTGTGAATATATTTTTTCTGATTTTTCTCTCCAAACTATGCAGGTTTGCAAAGAATTCTTTCCAAACTTATCCATTGGATTTAAAGATCCTCGTGTCCGACTTCATGTTGGTGATGGTATGTTGAAAAGCTGGTACCTGGTGGTATTTTATATGATTGTGATAGGCTGTAGGATATGCCACTATTGTTTATAGCCTCAGACACATCGTTTCTGCTGGTCTTGACCTCTTATAGTTCATATTATCCTCTACTTGCTTTTGTTTTGCAGCTGTTGATTTCCTGAGGAATTCTCCTGAAGGAAAATATGATGCTATTATTGTCGATTCATCAGATCCAATTGGTGGGTTCTTGCTATAACATATGTTAGTAATAAGAAGTATAGAACTCTCTTGTACATTTATTTATCACTTAATTCACATGCCATTCTTGATAAGATTGCTTCTTGTTGATTTCTTTTTTATCTTGTTATCTACAATAGCTGGTTTAGTATGCATGGGCACATTTGGAATGCAATATTTCATATGAAATTGTTTATTTACATGTGAGGGAACTTTTGTACTGGTTCCAAACATAACCTCGATATACCTAGTTGATTTACACCTGTGTCTATTTTTTGGAAAATTAATATGCTTTCGTAAAGTTCACTTAATTGATACCTTTTATTTGCACACTGTTTTAAATTCCTTTCATACTAATTATTACAGGGCCAGCACAGGCACTCGTGGAGAAACCATTTATTCAGACAATTGCTAGAGCTTTGAAGCCTGGTGGTGTTCTTTGTAATCTTGCTGAGAGCATGTGGCTGCACACACATCTAATCCAGGATATGCTTGCTATCTGTCGACAGACATTCAAGGGTGCTGTGCACTATGCCTGGACAAGTGTTCCAACATATCCCAGGTATTATGCACTAATATTTTTCCAATTCTCTGCATGCACATTTTTTTTTCTCTTTAGTAGCTTTCAGAGTTATCTTCTAAAGGCTAAATTTTTTGGCATATTTGGTTTAGAGGGCATATTGGGTTCAGAGTCACAACATTGTATATCTGTTTATGTACCGTTGGACCACCAGCGAAGCACGACCAAATAAAAATATCATTTATGTTTGGGATACGATATTGCCATGCTCGTAATCTTGTGAAGTTCATGATCTTACGTTGTGCTCGTACAACACAGAGAGTAGGCAAAGCATCTTGAGATTAAAATGACTAAAGATTGGACTCATTGGCAAGTATGTGGATGAATGAGCTGAACCTGTAAGGATCTCCTGTCCAACTTACCAAAGAAGTTTGTGGTGTACTTTGATAGATTTGCTGGTCACATTTTTTTTATCGTACACGCAAGAGAGTTGTGCATCATCATTATATTAATAAGAAGATTTGCTGACCACATTATGATAGACAAAATTTCAGTTAGCTGTTTCTGTTCAATGTTTGGAGGGATATTTTTGTGTCCACTTTTGCAAATTTTTCAGCTAATTAAGTAGCTATTTGGATTTCCAGTGGTGTCATTGGATTTTTGCTATGTGCGAAAGAAGGTCTTGCAGTGAACTTCTTGACTCCTGTGAATCCAATTGAGAAAATAGGAGCTGCAAAAGCTGGAAGGGAACTCAGATTTTACAATTCAGAGGTTTGTCCAGTGTATTTCACTATCCTTGCTGCTTGTCTTTGTGAAAGTCTTAGTCCACAATTACCTGGGAAATTGACCTACAGACCACAGTACTTTTTTTAAATTTCACAGGCATTTCGTTCATGTTTTTGTCACAACACCCCCCAAAAATGACTACTGACTCATCATTTCTCTTGTACAAGCTCTTACCATATTGGAGTACTTGTGATCATAGTGGTCCTCTGTTGCTTTTTGTTTTGTTTGAAGATATTCTGCCTGACATCAGATTTCTATTTGAATTTTCCTTGTTTAACAGATTCATAGGGCTGCTTTTGTTCTGCCAACATTTGTAAGAAGAGAACTGGAATCAGATGCTACTGCTAGTACTTCTGCTGAAAACGTGAGTTGTTTCTTAATTACTCTGTTGATGGTGTGGTTAGTCTTGAACAGCTTTTGCAAATGCAGTATTTTGTTTCTTTGTGTTAAAATTTTCACGATAGGGGTGGACACAATCTTCCACACTTCGATTTAGTTGTTGCACAAAGCTTTCCATCTATGATCTTTCACAACAGCTGGCATACACATCCAATACTGACACGGAAGCCATTGCTCTTTCTAAAAACATATCCAGTATATAGGAAGGAACACTGCTATGACTGGGTGCCTATATAGGATCATCCTGAGGACTGTTCTACAGAGTACTTTTTCGCACTTGCTACAGCAGTACTAACCTTTGCCTCTATTTTCATATACATCAAAACAGGAGAAACTGAAAGAATCAGTGTCAGAACCGCAGAAGATGAAGATATTGTCGAACAATGCCATTCTTACAGCTTCCTAGGCTTGAGCCATAGTCTATCGTGCTCGGTATAGTTGTATTCTCACAGAATAAATCAGTCACTGGATTTTGTTGACACCGCACGAGCAGCTTTAGTATAGTGAGCTGAGTGATGATCGATTGAATAAGGGGTGGATATTGAACTAATGTAATGCCTGCCGGAACAATATGTTACCCTATCTTGTTAGGCGTGCTGTTTGTTGTGCAGAATTTCACATGTAAGTTGTGACTTGTACGACCCGTTGATGTATAATAGACCTTGTGTTTCGTCTCTTTTAGGTTTCATCTCTAGCCTACCCCAACTTGCTTGGGACAAAAGGCTATGTTGGTGTTGTTATTGTTGTTTGTGGCGAGAAATCACTTTTTTTTACCAGTCTGCGGTATCTTACGCAAACTGTGTGAAAATTTTGTCAACTGATGTGCATGATATACTTCTAGATGGTCAATAATGGAGGTGCTCTCTGCTGTTCACTTTGCCCCCGAAATTAGACTACATGCTTTGAAATTAGGATTAGCTATTTCTTATGAGTTTTTGCTTTGACCGATCTTTTAGGCAATTTTGTCGTGGGACATCGGACATAGAATTTGTTATTTTACACCGCGAGCGGCAATGAATCATTGTGAAAATGTGTTTGTTTGTCTTGGACACAGCAGCGATTATAGTATTATTTTATATAATTTGAGGAGAAAGAAAGCTAGCAAATTGACCTTTTTTGTCTTAATCTTTATCCTCTAAGTCCTGTCTCCCCTAACTGAGCGTCTATCCTCTCTCCCTCTACTTCTCAAAATTGTTTCTGCTCTCGCTCCAATCCTCTATTCTACAGATGGCAATTGGATATAAACCCACTCAGTTTTGCTTGTTAGGAATGGTGTTGTCTTGAGAAGAAGGGCTTAAAGCCCAATATGTACATGTACAAGAATGCAACACAGACCCTTATACAAACAGAAATATACAAGGACATATGTATATCTAACACCCCCACCCTCAAACTCAGGGTTGATCGCGAAAGCTGAGTTTGGAGAGAGAGAACCGATGCTGAGCTCTCATCTATGCCTTTGTGAAGAACTAAGCCAACTAAAGCTTCGAAGGCACATAGTGAAGATTAATGACATCATCCTACACGTGTGCTTGAGTGTAAAACACATCAACATCGATATGCTTGTTGAGCTCATGCTTCACCAAATTACGAGCTATGCTGATAGCACCGGTACTATCAAACAAGAGAGGAGTTGGCACAAAAACTGAAATGCCGAAATCCTCAAGTAACCATCGTAGCCAAGCACCACTTCTGTCGCAAGAGCCATAGCTCACAACTCAGCCTCTACACTCGAACGAGAAACCACGGTCTGCTTCTTAGTCTTCCAAGCAATGAGAGAACCACCAAGAAAAACACAATAGGCAGAAAGAGGGCGATAGTCAAAAGTCTCTGGCCCAAGTAGCATCAGAGTAGGCTTGGAGTTGAAAAGAGCTAGAGCACGGGAAGAACAGACAACGAGTAATGGTCCCACCAAGGTAACGCAGGACACGAAGAAGATTACTATAGTGGAGGTGAGTGGGAGCGAATACAAACTGACTACGAATGTGCACAACATATGAGATGTCAGGACGAGTCACAGCCAAAATAGACAAGACTTCCAACAATATGGTGATACCGTGTGGGATCAGTGGGAGGTTCACTATCAGTGGGGCAAAGATGAAGATTAAGCTCTTGGAAGTCTCAATAGTGCGATGAGAGAGAGGAATGATCAAGAAGATTCTGAATGTACTTTTCTTAGGACAGATAAATGCTATCAGAGGCAGAAGAGACCCCAATACCAAGAAAACAAAGATAACCAAGATTAGACATGAGAAATTGCTCACTAAGACATGCCTTTACAAAGTCAGTATACTCAAAATCATCACCGGTGATGATCATATCATCAACATAAAAGAATAAGAAGAGTGCAGCTATGAGATGAAGTATGAATAAACAAGGTGGGTCATGAGGGCTTGGAGAGAAACCAAAAATAGTTATCACAGAGGCAAAAGCTGAGACCAAGAACAAGGAGCTTGTTTCAGACCGTAAAGAAAGCGACGAAGACGACAAACCATGCCATCAGGGACAATATTTCTAGGAGGTGGTCCCATGTAGCCCTGGGCAAAAAATACTGAGAACCAAACCGAAAATACCGAAACCAAATTTTTCGGTACCCTATTCGGCTCCTAATTTCCAGGAACCGAAATTACTGAGGTAAATTCGGTTCTTTACCTCGAGGAACCGAATTACCTAAAATGTACTGAGTTTGAGTGTTGTTATAGTATTGATTTTACTATTGTAGACTATTATATTATATATTTGTGGTACTCACTCTTAGTCTTGTGGACTTTTATATATATTATTCTCTATAAAATCATGTTAAAATTAGCTTTTGAACATGAAACTACATGTCTTTGTGATCAGTTTGGTACTGTTTGGTAAATACCGCAACCGAACCGAAAGTACCAAAACTGAATTTCCTCGGTACAATTTTTGAAAGAAATCGATCAGTACCTATTTTCGAAGGAACCGAATTTCTGTGGAAACCGAAGTACCGAACCGATCGGTTCGATATTACCGAATGCCCAAGCTGAGTCCCACGTAGATCTTGTCACGGAGTTCACCATTAAGAAAGGCATTTCTTACATCAAGTTAAGAGATGGACCACGCACGAACAGAGGCCACAACAAGGAGAGTGTGAACAGTGGTCATGTGAGCCACAAGAGCAAATGTCTCATCATAGCATGACCACGCTGATGTTGAAAGCCACAAACAACAAGACGTGCCTTATAACGCTCAAGAGAGCCATCAGGGCAAGTTTGAATCTTATAAAACCCACTTGCACATGATGGGACAAGCATGAGAAGGAAGAGGAACAAGATCCCAAGTGCTAGTGTGCTCAACGATCTCCTCAACCATTGCATATTGCTATTCTGGGTGACAAATGGCATCATAGCATGTAGTTGGCTTAGAAAGAACGGTGCCAGCAAAACCATATCGGTTTACAGGTTTTAGTGGCCCTCGACCCCAAAGATAATAATGAGAGGATGCTTGAGAGGAAAGGTCCTCAACTGAAGATGTCTCAACAAGTGGTGAAACATCGTGAGACTACTCAATAGTAGGGTGTTAACCACATGAGGTTTGGAATCATAAATGGACCTAAGTGGAGCCTATGAAGGCAGTTTAGAGGGCAGTGGAGGAGAGGGTGCAGGAAGAGGTAGTGGAGGTGGAGGAGGAAGGAACACAAAGAAGATAGGTGTATCAGGAAAAGTCAAGAAGCAAAGAGGCTCAACAACGACCTTGGGAGAAACATTAGAGGAAGGTTGAGGATAGAATGGGCGAGACTCATCAAAAGTAACATCTTGAAAATCCGCATACGACAAGCAAGACAATCCCAACAATGATATCCCTTGTGTTCAGCATTATAGCCCAAGAAAACACACTTAACAGATTGAGGTGTCAGCTTAGTACCTTCACAAGGAGAAAGAATGAAATAGCACAGACATCCAAAAAAGGCAAAGACTAGAGTAATCAGGTGGCTTGTCACAGAGGCGCTCATATGGGATTCCACCTTGAAGAGCAGATGAAGGCTGAATGTTGGTTAAACAAGTAGCAGTAGATACCGCATCATCCCCAAAATGAGGTGGAATAGTGAAAGCCCAAGTTTGATTTTGGTAATTAATGACACCAAGTTGCTAATGCCATGTGTTAAGTGGTTTAAGTTAGGCATAAGCAACACATGTGATGAAGGTGCATGTGGCATGGAGTGGTGGCCATAAGATCACATAGAGATGGTGCATGCACATAAAATGATGATCAAGGTGATCAAGCATGAGGAGGTGGACATGGAACAAAGTAATCAAGGCAAAGGTATAATCATAGGTTTTGCTTTTACCGGTCTAAGATGAGTAGAGAAGTGATTGACCGAGTTTAGGATTGATAGCCGACTATCAAGAGGGGCAATCACGGTTAGCTCGTGAATCAAGTGCTACTAGGTCATTATCTTGAGCATATGCATTAGGATCTAGTAGAGAGCTAACGTAACGCCTTAAAAAATAATTGTGAAAATGCTAACACACATACACATGGTGGTGTACACTTGGTGGTGTTAGCACATTTGCGAAGGCGGTGGAGTTTGAGCGGTAGAGAGGGGTTGGGTTTCTCTCTCCCTCCCGCCGAGCTTGCGAGTGCGGGATTCAGGCATTTTCGAGGAAATGAAATGCCTATTTTATATTACGTCGGAGGCGAGAAAAGGTGGCGAAAATCCGAAGTGTTTATTTCTGAAAAACTTCAACCGGACGCTGGACCGGACGCGGTCCAGGATAGACCTGCGCGTCCGATCAGCTCTAGTCGAGGGCAGAGGCGCAGCTGTAAGTGCAATCAAGCTCTAAGTGGGTTTTGGTGATGTTGACCACATAATTAAAGGACTAATGGTTGTGACAAGTGTTTGACAGCACAACTTTCTTCGTGGGCACAAAGAAACAAAGGAGGAGACCCCAACTCAAATGGATGACTTACTACGGGTCCAAGAGCTAGTTTGATTCTTTTTATAATTTTTTTAAAAAATTGAGTTATAGGACAAGCCGTACTATCAAGGGGGATACTAATAGTGTGCTGGGTGGAACCAAGTGCTCAACTACATCTACATCTCAAATTATCCCAGCCACGAAAAGCCAACCGAGCTGAATTCTTTTCTGTCCTGGCTAGCGCGGAACCTCCGCGCTCTGTCGCGGAACCTCCGCGCCCCTTCGCGGAGGCTCCGGGGTCTGTCGGACCAGACCGTTTTGTGGGTGACTGGGGAGGTATAAATACCTCCTCACTTCACCCCCAACGGTCATCTTCTCCTCATTCACTCAGACTCGAACTGAAGCACTCTCCCTCTCTCAAGCTTGGTGCTTCCAACTCCTTTGCTCAAATCTTTGTGATTCCTTGAGGGTTTTGGCTCTAGAGAGTGTGAGAAAGCTCGTGAAGATCCTTCTCCTCCTTTCTTGTGCACTTGGTGAAGCCCTAGCCGCTTGGTGTGTTCTTTACTCTTGGAGCTTGGCTCCTAGACGGCTAGGGGTCGCCCGATAGCTCCCAATCCATTGTGGTTGAGCATCGGGACGTTTGTATTGCCCTTTGTGACTTAGTGGAACCCTCTAACCTATTGCCTTGGTGGTAGGTTGGAGAAGAGGAGTGAGTTGCAAGAGACTCCATAGCCTTTGTGGCTAACCTCAACAACGTGGATGTAGGTCAGCCTTTGTGGCGAACCGAACCACGGGATAAATCCTCGTGTCTCTTGTGGTTGTGTTTGTTGTTGCTATTACTTGTGATTTGATTTGTTGATTAGGGTTTTCATCCGATCTACAAATTACTCATCCTCTAGGTGAAACCAACTGGTTGGATAGCTTAACATACTCCTCAGGAAGGCTGGTATTACATTCGATCTATTTTTCATTCGTTAATTTCCGCAGTAGATCTATTTCTTACTCTGATCCCCGGAGGTTCCTCGTTGTTCCCCGGAACCTCCGCGCCCCGGAACCTCCGCGTTCAGACCCAGAGGTTCCGCGTTCTGACTGGTTTCGTGAAGTTGATTAAATTTCAGAAAAAGGCCTATTCACCCCCCTCTAGGCCACTTGCTAGATCCTTTCAATTGGTATCGGAGCAGGTTTCCTTATAATAGCACTTAACCGTGTGAGGAAATGGCAAGTCCTAGAGAAAGGGTACCGGAGGAAGATGGAGAGGAACGCTATGAAGACATTCAAAGTGGAGATGAACAAGAAGCTCCTGAGGTTGATCCTACAGCAGCACTTGAGCAACTTCCAAAGCTCAAGCTCGGTGGGAAGGGATCCTCCAAGGGAGACAAGCAAAAAGAAAAGAACAAGAACAAGGAGAAGAAGAAACACAAAGCAAAAAGAAAAGTGGAATCAAGTCCACAACCAAGCAGCGAGTTGGAGAATGGAGATGATGATGATGAGTACTATGCTCAAAGGATTCCAAAGAGATCACTCAAGTCCAAGCCCAAGAGATCATATTCGAGTGTATCCTTTAATTATGATTCTATAAATTTGCCCACTAACACTCACATCAACATACCCATGGGCAAGTTGCCTCCATTTGATGGAACCAACTTTGCCAAGTGGAAGCATATGATGAAGCCTTACCTTACCGGTCTCCATCCGGAGTTGTGGAACATTGTGTGTGTAGGTTTTGATGATCCGGAAGATCCCGAAAATCTCACACCAAGAGATATTCGCAACATACATCGCAATGCTCAAGCTACAAGTGCTCTTCTTAGTGCATTAAGTCCGGAAGAATACAACAAGGTGATTGGTTTAGAGATTGCAAAGGAGATTTGGGATACCCTTCACATTGCACATGAAGAGGTTAGCAAAGTGAAAAAGTCTAAGATTGATCTATTGATGGCTCAACTCAATAGATTTGTGATCAAGGATGGAGAAGGCCCTCAAGAGATGTTTGATAGATTGATGGTGATAGTTGGCAAGATTAGAGGATTGGGAGGAGATGTCTTGGATGATCATCATGTTGTGAAAGTGATGTTGGAAGCTTTTGCACCTAGGAATCCAACTCTTGTCACATTGATTAGAGAGAAGAAGAGGTTTGAGGAGTTCTCTCCTAGTGATGTGCTTGGAAGAATACTTACTCATGAGCTCATGGAGATGGAGATACAACAAAGGAAAAAGTTTGGAGAGCTAGAAGCAAAGATGGAGAGCCTAAAGGTCAAGGAGGTGGCTCTCATGGCAAACAAATCAAACAAGGCCTTCACATCAAGCAAGTCATCAAGATCAAGATCAAGCAAAGTTGAGTTGGTTGATTCATCAAGTGACTCAAGTGATGATGAAGATGATGAAGTGTCTTCCGGTGAGATTGGTGATGTTGCTTTGTTCATAAGGAAGTACAAGAAGGGATTGAGAAGAGAGGGCTACAAGTTTGCTAAGAGGAAGTTCTCCAACAAGCTAAAGAGGAAGTGCTACAATTGTGGAAGCACGGAACATCTTATTGCCAAATGTCCTTATGAGATCAAAGAAGACAAGAAAGATAAGAAGAAGAAGGCTTACAAGAAAGATGACAAGACTCATCACAAGAAGAAGAACTATGCGGGTCAAGCTCACATTGGTCATGAATGGGATTCACATGATGATAGCTCAAGTGAAGAAGAAACAAGAAAAGTTGCAACCATTGCTATCAAGAAGAACTCTTCTTCACCGAAGCTCTTCACCGACATGACCGATGATGATGAGGGATCCACATTCCTTTGTCTCATGAGCAAAGGAGAGAAGGTAGAATCTAAAACTAAGACTAAATCCTCTCCCCTACCTAGTGATGAATCTGACATAGACTCTAGTGATGACTCTAGTGATGAATCTAGTGATGATGAAGTAAATAATTTGATAAGCAAAATGGATAAAAAATCTAAGAACTTCATTGCCAAGCTAATGGAAGAATTAGAGAAAACTCAAGCCACTCTTGCCAAACAAGAGAAACTCTATGTTACTTGCAAGAAGGCTCTTGCGTCGGAAAGAAATGAGGTTAAAACTTTACGCTTGGAAGTTGACCAAGCGGAGAGTATCATAGTCACCCTAAAGGATGATCTAAATATTCTTCAAGAAAGGAACAATGCCCTCAAAACAAGAAATGAGGAGCTTGAAGAACAATTTAGCACCCTTTGGGATAAAACCTCACATCTTACGAAAGCAAGTGAGATCTCTAATGCTTCCACTAGTAAAGGTTGTGATAAATGCTATAACATTGATTTAGAAGCTTGTGCTACTAACCTTGCAAATATAGAAGTTATGAAGAAGGAGATTGCTAGACTCAACAATATCATAGCTAGTGGATGCATGAAAGAGGCTAGTAAGAAGCCCAAATTTATTCAAGGGAGGCATCCATTCATTAAGGATGGACTTGGTCACACTAAGGGAGGCAAGACCGGCAAGAGAAATATGGTAAATGGAGTGCCGTGCATCAGATTCGAGAAGAAGGGGACCATTGGTGAGGTGCTGCCAGTGCAGACCGTGGAGGCTCCGAGCCTAAACGCGGAGGCTCCACGCCCTGGAGGTTCCACGCTAAAACGCGGAGGCTCCGGGGTCTGGAAGCACAGCAGCACTAACAAAAACAAGACACAACCCCAACCAAGGCAGCGAGCTCCTAAGGACTCTAACATTCGTCTGCAGGTTAAGGAAAATCCAATTGTGCCCAAGAGGAACAAGTATGCTCACAAGCTCAAGACCCATGCATCTCAAGAGAGCATGTCCTCTAGCTATGTGTTGAGACGCAACAACCTTGGTAAAGTTGTTGCCACGTATGTTGGAAATGAGTCCAATATATATGTGAAGAGATCTCTATGGGTTCCTAAGATTCTAGTGGCTAACACTAAAGGCCCCAATGCTAATTGGGGACCTAAAAGAAGAAACTATATTTGTTTTGCAGGCATACTCCTCCGGTGGATCAAGTTGAGTGCTTGATAGTGGATGTACAAATCATATGACCGGAGAGAAGAGTATGTTCTCATCTTATGCCCAAATGGAAGGTCCAAGTGAAAACATAGTATTTGGGGATAATTCAAAAGGAGAAGTGCTTGGTGTAGGTAAAATCGCTATAACTCAAGATCATTCAATTTCTAATGTTTTACATGTTAATTCGTTAAGTTACAATCTATTGTCTGTGTCACAATTATGTGAGAAGGGCTATGATTGTCACTTTACGGATAAAGGTGTGACCACCATTAGAAGGAAGGATTCCTCTATTGCTTTTACGGGTCGCTTGAAGGGCAAGCTTTACCTAGTTGATTTCAACAAAAGTAAAGCAATGCTTGAGACTTGTCTAGTAGCAAAATCTAGCATGGGTTGGTTATGGCATCGCCGACTAGCTCATGTTGGAATGAGGAACTTGGCCAAACTTCTAAAGGAGGATCACATCCTTGGACTAACGAATGTTCAATTTGAGAAAGATAGGATATGTAAAGCATGCCAAGCCGGAAAGCAAGTAGGCGTACCACACCCACCAAAGAACATCGTCACTACTACAAAGCCCATTGGAGCTCATTCACATGGATCTCTTTGGACCGGTTGCCTACATTAGCATTGGGGTAACAAATATGGTCATGTTCTTGTTGATGATTATTCTCGTTTCACGTGGGTGTTCTTTGTGTATGATAAGAGTGAAGTGCAAGGGAAGGTGAAGACCTTCATTAGAAGAGCACAAAGGGAGTTTGAGCTACCTATCAAGAAGGTGCGAAGTGACAATGGCTCCGAGTTTCGCAACACCAACATTGAAGAGTTTCTTGATGAAGAGGGCATCAAGCATGAATTCTCAGCTCCATACACTCCTCAACAAAATGGGGTGGTGGAGAGAAAGAACCGCACTCTCATTGACATGGCAAGAACAATGCTTGATGAGTATAAGACTCTGGACAACTATTGGGCCGAAGCTATCAACGCCGCCTGTCATGCCATCAACCGCCTTTATCTTCACAAGTACTACAAGAAGACTTCATATGAGCTCCTAACCGGTAACAAACCCAAGGTGTCATATTTTAGAGTATTTGGGTGCAAATGTTTCATTCTTAACAAGAAGCCCCGAAGCTCTAAATTTGCACCTAAGATTGATGAAGGTTTTCTTCTTGGTTATGGTCCAAACGAGCACGCCTATCGGGTTTTCAATCTTTCGACCGGAAGAACTGAAATCACAATAGACGTGACGTTTGATGAATCTAATGGCTCTCAAGTGGAGCAAGTTGATCTAGATGTTGTAGGAAAAGAAGAGCCGCCTTGTGAAGCAATCAAGCAAATGGCCACAGGTGATGTAAGACCCATTGAAGCTATTGAAGAAGAAGAACCTCCACTCCAAGCTTCAACACCACTCCAAGGGCCAACTGCTGTCCCAAATCCTATGAATCTGCAGGACATGGAGGCTCCACGCCTAAACGTGGAGGCTCCGGGGCCCGGAGGCTCCGCGCCTGGACACGGAGGCTCCGAGGTCTAGGACAACAATCAGCAAGAGGATGAACATATTCAAGATAATCAGCCTCAAGCTGATGAAGATGATGACAACCAACCCCTACATCAACCTTCGAGCAGACCACCTCACCCAAGAGTTCATCAAAGTGTTCAACGGGATCATCCCATTGACAATATCCTTGGGAGCATAAGAAAGGGGGTAACAACTCGATCTCATCTAGCAAATTTTTTTCAATTTTACTCGTTTGTTTCCTCCTTGGAACCACTTAAGGTAGATGAAGCTCTTAAGGATCCAGATTGGGTGATGGCTATGCAAGAAGAGTTGAATAACTTTGAAAGAAATCACGTTTAGGAGTTAGTGGAAAGACCCAAAAATAATGTAATTGGCACCAAGTGGGTATTCCAAAATAAGCAAGATGAATATGGTGTGGTGACAAGAAACAAGGCAAGATTGGTTGCTCAAGGATTCACTCAAGTTGAAGGGCTAGACTTCGAAGAAACATTTGCACCGGTGGCAAGACTTGAAGCAATCCGAATGCTCCTAGCCTTTGTCGTCCATCATGATTTCAAGCTATATCAAATGGATGTGAAGAGTGTTTTTCTCAATGGTCCACTCTCCGAGCTAGTCTATGTGAAACAACCACCGGGATTCGAAGATCCAAAGCATCCTCACCATGTCTACAAACTCCATAAGGCGCTCTCTGGGCTTAAGCAAGCACCAAGAGCATGGTATGAATGCCTTAAGGATTTCTTGCTCAAGCAAGGCTTTGAAATAGGCAAAGCCGACACTACTCTCTTCACAAGAAAGATTAAAAATGATATATTTGTGTGCCAAATATATGTCGATGACATAATATTTGGTAGTACTAACCAAACTTTGTGTGAAGAATTTAGTAGGGTTATGACAAAGAGGTTTAAGATGTCTATGATGGGAGAATTGACGTTCTTCCTCGGACTTCAAGTCAAGCAATTGAAGGAAGGGACGTTCATATGTCAAACAAAGTACATAAGAGATATACTCAAGAAGTTTGATATGGTGAATGCCAAGCCCATCAAGACACCTATGCCAACAAATGGGCACCTAGACTTGGATAAAGATGGGAAAGCCGTTGATCAAAAGGTATATCGTTCCATAATCGGCTCCCTACTTTACTTATGTGCATCTAGGCCGGATATTATGCTTAGCGTGTGCATGTGTGCTAGATTTCAAGCTAACCCAAAAGAGTGCCATCTTATGGCCGTTAAGAGAATCTTGAGATATTTAGTACACACTCCTAACTTTGGCTTGTGGTATCCTAAGGGCTCCAATTTCAATCTACTTGGGTATTCAGATTCTGATTACGCCGGTTGCAAGGTAGAAAGAAAAAGTACATCGGGGACATGTCAATTCCTTAGACGGTCCCTAGTGTCTTGGAGCTCTGAAGCCGAGTATGTGGCGGCCGGTGCATGCTGTGCCCAACTGCTTTGGATGAAGCAAACCCTCAATGATTACGGATGTCGCTTTACCAAAATCCCACTCTTGTGTGACAATGAAAGTGCCATAAAGCTTGCAAACAATCCCGTAAGCCACTCAAGAACTAAGCACATAGACATTCGTCATCATTTCTTGAGAGACCACGAAACCAAAGGAGATATCGTAATTCACCATGTGAGCATCGAAAAACAACTAGCCGATATCTTCACGAAGCCTCTTGACGAGTCAAGGTTCTGTGCTTTGAGGAGTGAACTAAATATACTTGACTCTCATAACATGGTTTGAAATCTTGCATGCCTCTGACTGTTATTTTCTACTCAAACTCGATAGGTTTGCAAAATATTAATTAGTGTTTCAAAATGTTGTTTCTCATGTCCATTCTTGTCTCTAGTAGCTATTGTTTTGTGCTGATTGTATTGCTGGCTAGCGACAAGAGACTAGAAGTCCATGACCATTAATTAAAACACTAAAAATTTCCTTGAAATATAGACCAAGTTTCTGCTCAGAGTCAGATCGCGGAGGCTCCGCGCTTTCTCGCGGAGGTTCCACGGCTCGGAGGTTCCGCGGTCTAGCGCGGAGGCTCCGCGCCCTGACAGACGGTTAGGGTTTGGGTAATAACCAAATCTTTTCTCTCTTTCCCTTTTTACCCCTCCCAGTAACTTCTCTGAGTTACTAGGGACTCTTTTGAGCCGCACCGCTTCTTCCTCTCTCGCATGTGCGCTCGCTCTCGCCTTCACCGTCGCCGTGGTCGAGCCGCCGTTGCTGCTTCATCTCTCCGCTCCTCTGTGTCGCGTGGACGTTTGTGGTGGTGGTGCTGGAGGCTGAGGCTTAGGGGGAGCCCGCAGTGGAGGTGGAGAAGCCATTCAAGCTGTCGCCTGAAGGATTCGTCGTTGACCGGCCAAATCCTTGACTCTCCGGCCACGCTCGTGACTGAAGGGTTCTCTTTGAGGCCGTCATCGACTAGTGCAACCCGTCTCTCATCCGTTTTCTCTCATCCAAGGTGAAACCCTAATTTCACAGTGGATTCTTTTTGGGGTCATCTTTTCAATGGATTCCTTGCGTAGATGTTTGTTATCGTTCTATAGAGCTGGATTTGATAGTACATTGCACTAGATTTGAGTAGAAAGTTGAATCAAACTTAGGCTCATTCGCTAGAACACGGAGGCTCCGCGGTTCGGCGCGGAGGCTTCGGCTCCTGGAGGTTCCACGCTAGGGCACGGAGGTTTCGCGGTCTAGATAAACTGACAGCCTTGGTTTGATTCAAAATTCTACGCAAACCTCTTGTGATGCTGCTATTATGTTTGGCTATAGTTTCTTATACGGTTCTACGCGGTTTTCTTTAGATGGAAGGTGATCCGGATCAGAGGCGTGAAAAGCGGTCCAAAAGGAATCTTGATCCAGTAGATCGAGAGATTAGAGGTCTTGTTTTTTGAGAGCTACAGAGTGGCAGTGGGCAGCAAGGCCACAGCAGTGAGCAGCAAACTCATGGCAGAGGCAACCGCAAGCTCCCATCTAGAAGAAGTGGTGGGCAAGGCAGCGGCAGTAGTGCTGGTCGTGGCACTGGACGAGGTGTTGCTGGACATGTTGAAGGACCAGCTGATGATGGAGGAAGAGAAGGGAAGTCAATTCCAGCTATTGGTGCTCTAGGCACACCCCCTCAGTTTTTGGAGTTTGATCAATCCTACATGGTTTAGCATCAGGGTACCCCTGTGAGGAGAGAGCCTGTGGTCTATGATCACGGAGTTAAAAGGCAGCACAATAACTATCACAACTTGGGAGTGCAAGTCAAGAAAGCTAGGGCAGCAAACCCCTATGCTTGGTTGAATGACAAAGGGATGGACTATAGGTTTTGGTCACTCTTTCAGTTTGACTTCTACAAGACTGTCATTCTAGCCAAAGAGAAGAAGATTGTTCAGATGAAGTATATTGATTGGGATCACATTGAGAGCATGAACACTTCTGAATTCCAGAGAGTGATAGATACAGTGACTGAGCACGGGCTGAAAGATATTATGGGTTTTCAATATGATTGGAATAGAGAGATTCTAGCTCAGTTTCATGCCACTTTCTTCCATGATGTAGCTAATGAGACCATTCATTGGATGACGGAAGGAGTTCACTACAAGATAGATTTCACCACCTTTGCTCGTCTTTTTGGCTTTGGAAAGGGAGACAGATTTGCTGACACCATTCACACTGAGAATGTAATGAAGCCTGAGGACATTGTCTTTGCTTATGAGAGGACAGACTTGGCAGATGGGAAGACAGTGGGGCTGAAGTCTTTCTACTATGCCATGAACAATCTTTTTAGAGAGACTATCAACCCAAAAGGAGGTGACTCAACTTCTCTGAGGAAGTATGCAAAGAACCTGCTAGCAAGGATGGCACCGGGTAGTGATGCTTTCTCCATCAGCAAATTTATTTGGGCTGAGTTGAGTGATTCCATGGATGATGCCAGGAATGACCTGCCCTATGCACCTTATGTCATGTACATCATTGAGAGGGTAACCGGCATCGAGTTCAAGAAGGATGTGGAGCATAGGCCCTACAAGTTGACCCAGTGGCAGCACACAGGATGGGAGGCGCTTGTTGGGGCAGCAAGCACGTCAGTTGCAACAGAGGGTAGACCTTTTCACAGGGCTGGCAGCAGCAGACCTCCTTCTTCCCATCACAGGTCCAGAGTGAGCAAGTTCAAGGAGTTGCTCAAGAACATCTTTTGTATGTGTCAATATGCTGTAGATGCTGCATATGAGGGAAGGAAAGACATCAATGACATGAGAAGGCAGATGGGACTTGTGACTAGAGAGATTCCACCTCCACCTGTGTTTCCTCCATATGAGGACTCTAGTGAGGATGAGCCTGAGATGGATATTCCATATGATCATGAGACACTTGGTGAGAGGATGAGTTCCATCAGGCGAGAGAGAGGGCAGCCAGGCCACAGAGACACACAGCGACTACTCACCGGGCCGACAGTGCTGTTGTGAGTGACAGTGACGAGGAGTCCGATGAGAGGACTGTTTCAGGCAGCAGGCAACATGACGACCCGGCAGTTGATGATGATAGTGACATTGGCAGTGACTGGAGCAGGGAGCAGTGAGACGGCAGTGCTTTACCTCTCTTATTCTTTCCCTTTTTGGCACTTGTTGACAAAGGGGGAGAAAGGCAAGATTGAGATGATCCTTTTGTGCTGATGTCGATGTCATCATCGTAGTTCGTCATGGTGGTAGTAGTAGGGCTTGTGTTTGAACGTTGTGAGTTGTGAGAGTCGAGGTCGTTTTTCGAACTCTCTTTCTATCTTAATGGTCTGTAATACACTTTGTTTCGCCTTTGTGTGGTGATTGGTGGTCATGGACATGGATATGTGAACTTTATGTGTAATGGTATGCTAGATCTGTGGTAGAACATCTTTATATTCATAATATTCTAACATGTTAGATCTGTGTGGTGTTTGTTTTTGTTTGTGATGCCTTCTGTTCTGTTGAAAATATTCTGTGTATGCAGAACGCGAAGGTTCCGCGCTCAGGCCCGTAGGCTCTATGGCCCGAAGGCTCCGTGCTCTGGCCCAGAGGCTCCGTGGTCTGCAGTCCTAGGATATTTTCTTTTGTGCATAAACTGTCATACGCATCACGGACTATTACTTGTGACATGGATCTTTTGCACCCCACGATGGCATGAATACAATGGATTCGTCTCACTTGCTCTTAACATATGTAAAGTGTGTCTTGAAGGGACATTTTTATAATTCCAAACAAATCTTGCATATATTAAGGGGGAGCCCTTGTATCCATGCTATCAAAAGCTCAATCTTTCAATTAAATGTAAGCTTTAATTGTGTTGTCAACATTTACCAAAAAGGGGGAGATTGTAAGTGCAATCAAGCTCTAAGTGGGTTTTGGTGATGTTGACCACATAATTAAAGGACTAATGGCTGTGACAAGTGTTTGATAGCACAACTTTCTTCGTGGGCGCAAAGAAACAAAGGAGGAGACCCCTAACTCAAATGGATGACTTACTACGGGTCCAAGAGCTAGTTTGATTCTTTTTATATTTTTTGAAATTGAGTTATAGAACAAGCCGTACTATCAAGGGGGATACTAATAGTGTGCTGGGTGGAACCAAGTGCTCAACTACATCTACATCTCAAAATACTCCTAGCCACGAAAAGCCAACCGAGCTGAATTCTTTTCTGTCCTGGCTAGCGCGGAACCTCCGTGCTCTGTCGCGGAACCTCCGCGCCCCTTCGCAGAGGCTCCGGGGTCTGTCGGACCAGATCGTTTTGTGGATGACTAGGGAGGTATAAATACCTCCTCACTTCACCCCCAACGGTCATCTTCTCCTCATTCACTCAGACTCGAACTGAAGCACTCTCCCTCTCTCAAGCTTGGTGCTTCCAACTCCCTTGCTCAAATCTTTGTGATTCCTTAAGGGTTTTGGCTCTAGAGAGTGTGAGAAAGCTCGTGAAGATCCTTCTCCTCCTTTCTTGTGCACTTGGTGAAGCCCTAGCCACTTGGTGTGTTCTTTACTCTTGGAGCTTGGCTCCTAGACGGCTAGGGGTCGCCCGATAGCTCCCAATCCGTTGTGGTTGAGCATCGGGACGTTTGTATTGCCCTTTGTGACTTAGTGGAACCCTCTAACCTATTGCCTTGGTGGTAGGTTGGAGAAGAGGAGTGAGTTGCAAGAGACTCCATAGCCTTTGTGGCTAACCTCAACAACGTGGATGTAGGTCAGCCTTTGTGGCGAACCGAACCACGGGATAAATCCTCGTGTCTCTTGTGGTTGTGTTTGTTGTTGCTATTACTTGTGATTTGATTTGTTGATTAGGGTTTTCATCCGATCTACAAATTACTCATCCTCTAGGTGAAACCAACTGGTTGGATAGCTTAACATACTCCTCAGGAAGGCTGGTATTACATTCGATCTATTTTTCATTCGTTAATTTCCGCAGTAGATCGATTTCTTACTCTGATCCCCGGAGGTTCCTCGTTGTTCCCCGGAACCTCCGCGCCCCGGAACCTTCGCGTTCAGACCCAGAGGTTCCGCGTTCTGACTGGTTTCGTGAAGTTGATTAAATTTCAGAAAAAGGCCTATTCACCCCCCCTCTAGGCCACTTGCTAGATCCTTTCAGCAGCACGCCTAGGGTTTGTGATCGGACGCTGGTCTGGCCTGACCAGCACGTCCGGTCAGTTCACCTGGGCGCAGAGGAAAGGTGCACGCAGAACGCGTGACCCACGCGTCTGAAGGTCCCCGAGACCGGAGCGTTTGGTTAGCTTTGACTTATGCGGCTTGCTGGCGTGACGCGATCGGACGCGGTGGCGCGTCCGGTCATGTGCGACCGGACTCGTCCGATCGCACAGGGAGCTCTCTAGACTCCGATCGGACGCCGCGTGCAGTGCGTCCGGTCACGACAACGGCTCCCTCTGACGCGCACTGTTGCTGCTTGTCCTGTAGTGACTAGACGCATCTGGTCACCCTGACCGGTGCGTCCGGTCATCACGTTTTTCACTGCGTTGTCTGGTAACGGCTGGTTGCGTATCCTTTCGCTATAAATAGATGGTGGTTGGGTTTGGGGAGTTGGCTCTTGCATATTTGAGATCTTGAGACATCCTTTGAGCTAGAGAACAACCCCTCCACTCATCTCTTTGCTTGGTTGCACATCTTGAGTGAGATTGAGTGAGATTCAAGTGCATTACTTGAGAGTTGCATTCTAGAGGCACTTGATCTTCGAGTTGCTACAGATTTCTTGTTACTCTTCTGTGTTTTCCAACGCGGTAGACGGCTTGAAGCAACAGAGGTGATTGAGCTCGCAATTGGAGATTGTTGGAGCCCTCACCAAGTGTTGTAAGGGGTTCTTGATCCTTCCCCGCGGGAGTTCGTAAATTGGATACTCTAGTGAAGCTCGTGGCTTGGAGGATCCCCATCTTGTGTGCGGTTGTGCGGCGCTCGCCGAGGGCTCGACTCTTAATAGTTGATTAGCTCGCGAACCGATAAGTGGGTGTATCGTCACAACGGGGAGTAGCTTGCCGAGAAGCAAGTGAATCTCGAGATAAATTCTTGTGTCGTTCTCTTCCTGATGATTTCTCTTGTGTGATTGATTGATTGGTTCTTCTCATCTTTACACGGCGGTATAATCACTCGAAGTTCTTCTCTCGCGTTACTCCTTGTATCTAGCTTGTAGTTGTTGTTGTGTTTAGTGGATATCCTTGTACTAGACGGGTGTAGGTGGCTTGCTTAATTAGTTAGAACTAGTGTATGTTGCTTCGCCACCTTTTGTACTGACACTTGTGGTTAAGTAATTCTTGTAGAAGTTTTACTTAGGCTATTCACCCCCCCTCTAGCCTAGTTGGACCTTACAAACAGATGAAGCAATCATAAGAGCATAAGGGGTTCAAGAAGGTGGCGATCCTTGCGCTCAACAACACCATTCTGAGCATGCTCACCAGGGCAAGAAAACTAAGGAAGAGTGTCCTGCTTAGAAAGAAATTGGCGAAGAGCTCCCGAAAGATATTCTCCAGTAGAGTCAACATGAAAAACATGATTAGGAGTGTCAAAATGAGTATGAATCATTCGAACAAATGTCTCATATATGGATAACACATCATTATAATTTTTCATGACACCCATGTGAAGCGAGAGGAATCGTTGATAAAAATGATATAATAGTGATGACCCCCTCTCAAAATGAACTGTGCAGGATTCATACATCAGAATGAACAAGGTCAAAGGGACGTTGTGACATTGACACACTAGAGGGATATGGAAGCTGGAGCTGGTTGCCAAGCTTACAGCCTTGACACTGATCCAAAGAAACATCGCTAGAGACATTCCCCAAAAGACCAGAGAAAAGTGGATAGCCGGGAACCACATAAATGTCCTAATAGATGATGCCACTGAGAAAAAGACGAAGAAGCCGATGCAGGAGAAGAGAGTCCACAAGATTGGCAGAGGTAGCAGAAGAAAGACAAAGCCAGTCAAGCTCCCAAAGACATTGAGAATCACGACGACGAGGGCCAGTACCGACCATGAGACCCATGCTAAGATACCTGAAGTGGATGGTAAGCCGAGGTCGTGGCGGTTGGGGCCGAGCCTTGCATGGTGATGGCCGGGGTTGGGGATGACGACGATGTGAAATGGGCCTGTGCGATGGGTTGGATGCTGCCATGGAGAGAAATGAAAGAAAAAAGAAAAATAAATAAATAAATTAAGATCTGAAGGTAGGTCCCATATATTGGAAATTATTGGTGACCTGTGGTAGCACCTTTTCTAATAATCCCAAAAAAAGAAATATTGAGTCATCCCAATACTACTTTATTGGAGACATTTGGGGACTATTGGAGATGCTCACCAAGAAAGAACTGTAAGTCGCCACACTACTGTACATTATAACTTCTACACGAATGCAGTAGAAATAAACAATATGGTTAACTTTAACATAGACGACATGCCGTGTTAGCATATATGAATCTTCATATCTCAACACCTGGCTATAAACTGTGAAAGTCTACACCTTTAACTTGGACTTTAGGCTTTTGGTTCATTAAACTCAAAAGTTGAGATTGTAGGAAGTAAAACATTAGACTAGATGATTAAAAGCACATGGATACAATCTTTTCTTCTAATTATTGTTCTAATAGTATAATCTCTGAAGAGTATCAGTTGATAAAATGATTCAAGTTTGAGTTATAAACTAAGCAGCAGGTCCAGGACAACAAGATCCCGTTAGATTTACAGTTTATATCTACTAGAGCCATGCTTAGTTAACAACACAAGTACTTCATTTGCTTACACACCCTAATCAAATATAGAGTTATAGTCAGTTTGTTTGAGTTCACAAATAAAATTCTTCATTGCTTCTAATTTAATGGCACGTCATCTAATTTTGCATAGGTATTAGCCCTTGTTTAGTTCCCCAATTCTCCCCAAATTTTACTATGCAAAAAGAAGATTCCCTGTCACATCAAAATGTCGGCAAATGCATGGAGTATTAAATGTTGATGAAATCAAAAACTAATTGCACAGTTTTGTTGTACTTTGCGAGATGAACATTTTAAGCCTAGTTAGTCAAAATTTGGATAATTTTTACCAAATACAAACGAAATGCTACAAGAATTCTGATACAGTGTTTTCTCCCCAATTCACCGAACTAAACGAGGCCTTAGTAGATTCAATTTTTTCTACGTTTGGCTCCATCCTTGGGCTATTCAATGAAATGGCGCTTATGTAGCTAGGAACTGGATATGTTGATATCCACTCTGAGGTTGGTTCTGCTCTTACCTTTTTTTTTTCCTCCTACCTTGCAGTATGTTACAAAGGATCACTAGGAGTTTTATGCCTTATAAAAACGAGGTAAGCTTTGCCGCTATTATGATCATTTAAAGAAATTAGAAATTAGAAATGAACAAGCCGGTCTAGCAACAAGAAAGCGGCTAAACATCAACAACGTATTTGGGATTGGGATAGTTTGGAAGAGCTCCCATAGTAGGTTCCTGCAGGAGAAGCTCTACTAAACATTTTTTTTTACTGAGAAGTAATTTTTTTACTAACTCTGTGAAGTGATTTTTTTAAAATTAACTAAAGGACTTGAGAGCTGAAAAAAGTAGATTCTCCTAGTTAACTTCAAATCACTACATGCTGAGTGTTATCCTAGAGAATTACAGGTAATTAAATTTAGCTAGAAATTAGAAAATTACTTCTCACGCCGAACCAGCTTCCAGAAAAATCTAAAGCATGAAAAAAACTCAATCAAAGTGGCTCTTAAATTTGCGGGCTACGGGGGCACGGCAAAGCCGCGCTCGGCTTTCTAGTACGTCACGAAACCGTCGTGGTGGCTCTATGCTCGCCGCTCCCGGTCGTCACTCGTCACCCGGCGAGGCCTGTGGGGCATAGTTATTAATTTCATTCTGATACCGGCCGGAATAGCCGGTATGTTCCATTTCACCACCCTAAACGATACAGAAAGATCTGTATCTCGTACCGGCCTTGGTGCCGGCGGTACCGACCATTCCATGAGTTTCTGGCTGTTCCGGGCTGAATTAATAGTCTCACAAGTTTCGGTACCAGTCACAGTGTCATGTGCTACAAAGCTGCTCGTACACGGCTGAACCCACTCCTCTCTTGGCGCAATAAATGCAGACACTTTTTCTCTGTCTATGTCCGACATGGACAAGCTACCTCGAAAGGTGGCTTTTACTTGAGAACAGTGAGCAATATATGGGGAAAAATTCAGTCAATGTATTAAACCAATTTAATTATGGCTGTGTTTAGATCCAAATTTTGGAGTACCAAAATACACTGTAGCATTTCGTTTGTATTTGGTAATAATTGTCCAATCATTGATTAATTAGGCTCAAAACGTTCGTCTCGCAAAGTACAACCAAACTGTGCAATTAGTTTTTTATTTTATCCATATTTAGTACTCCATACATGTATCGCAAGTTTGATGTGACGAGAAATCTTTTTTTGCATAGTGCACTTTTCAATGGATCTAAACACAGCCAAAGGGTGCTAGATCAGTTGGTCTAGTCACTCCAGCGGCACCTCCCAGGTCCTGAGTTCGAATCCCAGTGAGAGCGAATTTCAGGCTGGGTTAAAAAAATCCCCTCGTCCGTCTCTATTCCAAAGCACTTGGGGGTCACCGGCCCAATTCTCACTTGGGCAACGGAAAGGCCACCGTGTAAGGATGGGGGCGCGGGTTCGAGGGTTTTCTCGTCGGGTGAGAAGGCACTTTCTTCTTAAATGAAAGCTACGGCGACAATCTTAACCGCCCCGGTCGAGTTTTTTTTATATTATTTATTATATTCAGATGATACACCGGTATTACTCGGTAGCGCAACCTGCCATCCCAAATAGCAAACCGGAATGCTCAATGGATTGACAAGTGCGGTGTGGGGAACTGGTTTACCTCCCCCGGCACGCTCGCAAGTCGCATCGCCTGGCGGGAAACCAAAAGTGGCGCCTCCCGTCTCCCTACAAAACACCCTAGGTGCACTCAAATATTGCCACTGACACCGGGCCCCATATGGTGCTCACCGGCCCATCCCCACGCAGGACTCCAATCTGGGCCCAAGAAAAAAGTCCTCTCTTTCTCTCTCCCCTGAGGCCGCGTTCACTTCCCCCAACCCAAAATATTTTCTCTTACACACATCACATCAAATCTTTCGACGCATGCATGGAGCATTAAACGTAGGTAAAAAAGATAACTAATTGTATAGTTTGTCTGTAAAGTTCGAAACGAATCTTTTGAGTCTAATTAATCCATAGTTGGATAAATTTTACCAAATAACAACGAAAAATAATACAGTAACTTTTCAACTACTTTTCGCGAAGTGAACCCACCCTGATTCTCTCTCAACCGGCTCCCCTCCCTCAGCTTCCATTCTCTCTCCCCCATTAATCCCTCCCCCTCTCTATTATTCCTTTCCAGTTCTGCTGCTCCATTCTCAGCTTCCAAGGCATCCCCTCTCCGCAATCCAATCCAATCGCACACGCAACGCAAGCCCCAGGTCCCCCGCCTACACCTCCTCGTCGCCAAACCCTAACCCTAACTCGCAAGGGTCCCGGTCCCGGTCCCGGCAGCGGCGGCAGAAGACATGGCGGACACGGCGCGCGACGCCTTCCCGGACGAGGCGGAGACCGCGTTCACCCTCGACGAGTACATCGAGGGCATGGAGGCCGTGGAGCTGGTTACCTCTTGCCCCTCCTCCTCTGACAGCTAGATTCGATGAGTTCATTGAGGTGGATTTTTGCGTGACGCTCAGCTTACTGATAAGGCGGGTTTTGGGAACCGGAACACTGCAGGAGGCGGATTTGGTGCTGGGCGGGGACGATGGCAAGGACTGCACCTACGCCGGCGGATACCTCAAGCGCCAGGCCGTCTTCTCCTGTCTCACCTGCGTGCCTGATGGAGTCGCCGGGGTCTGCACCGCCTGCAGCCTCGCCTGCCACGACGGGCATGAGGTGACCCACCTCGCCCCCTTTCCTTCCAAAGTGGTACTATTGGGTTTGATTGGTTGCCTGCATTAGCCTATATCCAGGCTTTTGCAGTGGAGTCTGCCCTTGTTTGGTTGCCTACAGAGGCTCTTTGAGCAACTCCAACCAAGATCGTACTTGAGCCCTTCATCCCATTTTGAGAGTTCAAACACACAAAAAAAAGCTTGGTTATTACTGGCTGCTGGCTTGCAGCTATTTTTCAAATGTCAGTTTTTAATTGACAAGTGTTCCTTGGTAACATAGAGCTATTAAACCTTTTCATGCTTTAATATTTATAAGATGAATGCCTGCTGTAAGTTTATCAGTCAATATATTTTTTTTTCTGATATATGAAATCAATACAACTAAGTACAAAGTCATGTGGTGGGCCTTGGAAAAGCACAAAGTCCCAACTAAGTACGTTACCCTCATCAAGGATATGTACAGGGATGTGGTGACGTTTGTCCGAACATGTGATGGCGACACCAGTGACTTTCCAATTAAAATAGGACTGCATCAGGGGTCAGCTTTGAACCCTTATTTATTTGCTTTGGTGATGGATGAGGTCACAAGGGACATACAAGGTGATATCCCTTGGTGTATCATCTTTGCTGATGATGTGGTGCTAGTTGACGACAGTAGAGCGGGGGTTAATAGGAAGTTAGAACTATGGAGGTACACGTTAGAGTCGAAAGGGTTCAGACTTAGTAGGACTAAGACCGAGTACATGAGGTGCGATTTCAGCGCGACTAGGCACGAGGAGGGAGACGTTAGCCTCGATGGGCAAGTGGTGGCCAAGAAGGATACTTTTCGGTATTTAGGGTCGATGTTACAAAAGGATGGAGACATTGATGAAGATGTTAGGCATAGAATTTCAGCCGGCTGGTTGAAATGGCGTCAAGCTTCTGGCGTTCTCTGTGACAAAAGGGTGCCTCAGAAGCTGAAAAGTAAGTTCTATAGGACGGCGATTCGTCCGGCGATGTTATACGGTGCTGAGTGTTGGCCTACAAAAAGGCGACATGTCCAGCAATTGAGTGTAGCAGAGATGCGTATGTTGCGTTGGTATTGTGGGCACACAAGGAGGGATAGAGTCCGGAACGACGATATTCGGGATAGGGTTGGGGTGGCACTAATTGAGGAGAAATTGATTCAACATCGGTTGAGATGGTTTGGACATGTCCAACGGAGGCCTTCTGAGGCGCCGGTGCGTAGTGGAGTTCTAAAGCGGGCCGATAATGTAAAGAGCGTTTGAGGTCGACCTAAACTAACTTGGGACGAGTCCGTTAAGAGAGATCTTAAGGAGTGGAATATCTCCAAGGATTTAGCTATGGACAGGAGCGCTTGGAGATTGGCGATCAACGTGTCCGAACCGTGACCTCTTTTTGTCTTGTGCCCTTTATGTTCCTTTATGTGTCTCCCTGTTTCTCGTCTCTTTTGGGTTTCATCTCTAGCCTACCCCAACTTGCTTGGGACAAAAGGCTATGTTGTTGTTGTTGTTGTTGTTGTTGTAAACACACACAAAAAAGCTCTTCAACCAAGCTCCTATTCAGCCCCCGATGGATGAGGGAGCCCCTCATCATCCCCCTATTAGAGGTAGAAGAGACCTCAAGCTCCTATTCCTCTCTCCTGACACCACAGATGTAGGAGCCCCTCATCATCCCCCTACTCCTTTTTCTCTTCCCACAAAGCTGACAAGTCGGGCTGATAAGCAGGGTCCATGACAATAGAAAGTGTATAGGGAAGATTTAGGAGATGGATTGGACTGCGCCGAGAAGTCAGGGCTGAAACATGGATGAGGGGCTCTCGTTTGAGGGAATAGGGGAAGCAAAATAGGGCTTGGTTGGAGTTGCTCTTATGCAGGCTGCACAACGCTTAAAGCAAGGCTAGATTTGCATAGCCGATGGGCAAACAAAAATATAATGTTTTCTCATTCTCTACTGTTACTAGAAACATGAGACCTCTAATAGAACATGTAAGGTGACTATATGCAATAAAAATGTAAACAAACAAACACAATTTTATTGGACGCGGCTTAGCTTGTGCTTCATAAGGTCTTATGCAACCTCAGCCTAGTACAGGCAACCAATCAGACCCATTATTTCTTCCCCAATAGTGGTAGGAGAGAACAATACAACGAAATGTGGATTGTTTTCGGGGCAGTTCGAGATCCGGAGTAGATGAATAATTTGGACACACCGTATATGCACCTGCTGTAGAAGCGTATCACACTCTATTTCTGAGAAGCAGTAGCTTTTTGCCTTTTTCGCTTGTATGAATTAATGTTCAAATCTTGTTCCACAATCTCCTCAGCTGCTTCTTAAACAGCTAGGAATTCGGAGAATAGCTTGTGATTAGTCTATGGTCTTTTGTGGATGGAGGCAAGGAGCTGAACCATGCTTATTTAGTCATCAATGCATGCTACTTGTGAAAGCAAATGTTCAACACTCATCGAGAATGATGTTCAGTATGACATGGGCTTTTATGATGAATAGCTTGTGATTAGTCTATGGTCTTCCGTGGATGGAGGCATGGAGCTTAATCATGCTTATTTAGTCATCAATGCATGCTACTTGTGAAAGCAAATGTTCAACGCTCATTGAGAATGATGTTCAGTATGACATGGGCTTTTATGATACTAGTCTGCTGAAGATGAGACTTTTCTTTTATGGTGACCGACTGATATTGAGCTGGAGATGGTCCTATGTTTTCGACATCAAGTGGGAACTGTGGTTTGATTTATCTGTGATCCTTCTGTTCAATCATTACCGTTGTTTGGATCATTTTGTCAAACAAACAAAATAAGTTGATCATTTGATAAAAATATGCGTTGTTTTTTTCTCGAACACACAGGAGAACTGCACATTTAATTAGGGTAGGTAGTGGAAATATTGCAATAACTAGAGTGTTGATATCCGTAGTGGACAAACAATGTGAAGCATCTTTCTATTGATGCCATGGACGAACATACTGAATTGGAGGGAGCATTGGACAAGAGAACAAGTATGGTTAGTGAAACAAGTGGTTACAGGGTAGACAGGCGATTAGAGGCCAGGGCACATCCATCCCTCAGTTTTTTTCCTACATTCAGCAAAATTGAAGAGGCATTGTGTGTTGTATAAGAAGCTATGCATCGGTAGTTTGGGCTATTTAAACTCCTCTAAGCCTCTAGAATCTACATCTAACAATACATTTACCGGGATGAGGCCATGCCCCTTTCTTATATGGTGAGCAACATAGAACTGGTTTAAGTATGTAAACTTGTATAGTGAGCTAAATGTACATGTGGGTGAGGCCATTTGAACATTTCATCTAACTATATCTGCTCAGCTAGAAAACATGAGGGATTGAACAGCTACAGAAGAAGGGGCTTGAGCAACATCAGTATCATGCAGCAACACTGCAGCATTCTCGGCTGGCAGCCCTATCCTACCCATTATTGTAAACCCGTATGGTTCTAGTTTCTTGTTCCACCCTGCTGTGAAGCCCTATGGTTACACTTTACCTTTTCAGTTCATCGACGGGTTGCTTTTTTTGTCTGTCCCTTCACTGACTGCTTGATGATGAATGGAATGAAAGCTCTTTGTTTAGCAGTAACCAGCACAAGAAATCCACATGAAGTCCATGCCTACCGTGCAATCTGAATTTTTTAATTAGTGTTCGTCAGTTGTCACTATTTGTTTCAATTTTGTTTTAGCATTTTATTCTATTCAGTTCAGATTCAGATTGGCTAACTCATTACATCAAAAGAATATCTAAAATGCATTATCATGTGCACTCTTTGCTACCTCCCAATCTTCTCTATTTTATGTTTTTTGTTTGTGCGTACACACTGCTGATACTTGACTTTCTTTTTCTTTTCTTTTAAGATTGTTGAACTTTGGACAAAGCGGAAGTTTCGTTGTGATTGTGGCAACTCAAAGTTTGGTGGTCACCTTTGCAAACTTTGCCCTGAGAAAGATTCTGAGAATTCAGCAAATGCTTATAACCATAACTTCAAAGGTTCGTATTGCACATGTGGGCGGCCTTATCCTGACCCAGAAGCTAAGGAGCAAGTTGAAATGATACAATGCAGTATATGTGAGGATTGGTTTCATGGGGATCATATTGGTCTTAACTCTATTGAAGAGGTATTCTACTTTCCAGTACGTTCTTAAATGGGATCATATCTGTTAAGTGCTTTTCGTGTCCTGATTCTTGTGTGCTTGCCTGGTTGCATCACCTGTATCTGCAATACTGATATCTTGCTACTTGCTAGTAGTGTTCATAATTTTTTTCTTATGCTCATGCCATTTCTTCTTATGCTCATCACCTTAATGATTAGCGAAACTACTAACTACTAAGTTTATATGTTGATTCAACAATGTTTAACTTACTATACCTTATCAGAGGGTCCGTAAAATTGGAAAATTCCTCTTTCAATACTTATGCTATTGGGACTAAGAATCTCTTACTGATTAGCGCTGCTCTGCTTATACATTTAACAATGTATAACTTCTATACCTTGTCAGCTGCTGCAAATTGGAAAGTTACAGTAATTACGCTGACTGAGAATCTCTTACTGATCAGCACTACTAAGTTGACACATTAACTCAACAATGTTTTATTTTATACTTAATTTTTTTTATTTCTGTAACACTCAGGAGAACAGTCATTTCGTTAATCGAATTACTTCTATGCTTTATCAGGCTGCAACTGCAAATTGCATGCATCTTTATCATATACCTTTGTTTGGTCAGTAGAGGCCTCTTGTCCACAGGATTTTTTTTTTGAACACGCAGGAGAGTCACATATCTTTCTTGAATAGAGTCCTCAGGATAAAATGTAGCATCTTCTGTTTAGTTTCCTTGCACATACAAAATGTTAGTGCGCTTAATGACTTCCTTGTGTTGCAGATACCAAGAGATGAGGAAGGGGAGCCACTCTATGAGGAATTTATATGCCACAAATGCTCACCTGTTTGCCATTTCTTAAAATTGTATCCAGATACAATTTGGGCTTCTGGTAAGCAGAATCTGGCAGTGCAAACTGATGCAAGTGATCTTAATGTGATGGAAAAACCTTCAGGTCATGCTAACACTGAGAAACATGAAAATGGTGCTCTTGTTGATCATACGGTTGGCGAAAAGACCTCCATTGGGAATGATTCTACAAAAGCTATCGCAGTTCCTGAGGAGGCCAATTTGGGTAGCAGTTCTGGCAGCAACTGCAAGCTAGGAACGGATGTTAATACAATGCCAGCTGTTACAGATAAAAGTGAGCCTTTTTTCATGTCTAAAGGTTGGAGGGAGACACTATGCAGGTGTGAAACATGCAGCAACTTATATGCACAACGAGGTATTGCATATCTTATTGACAAGGAGGATTCTATTGAGGAATATGAGAAGATTGCCAAGCAGAAGAGGGAGAAGAAACTGGAGCAGCAGCAAGGAGATGCGACAAATTTTCTGAATTCACTTAATCATGTTCAGAAGATAGAGATGTTGAGTGGCATCAATGACATGAAGAATGAGTTTCAGTCCTTTCTGGTAACAATCTTCTCTTATGTGATTGATGAGTAGGTGAAAAACTTTTGGTAGTTGGATGAGATTGGAGAAAATTGTTACTTAATGCTTCTTGTTAAAACACAGGAAATCATTCGAAGTAAACATGTTTTGACAACTGTACGAGATTTGAGAAAATTGTTACCTGATACTTCTTTCTTAAACACATGACAACCATTTGAAGAATTGAACCTGCATGTTTTAAAACCCTACTCAAAGAGGTACTCCAAACACCTGGCAAGCAGTCTGTGCAATGTGACAATACCACCTGCCTTGAACATAAGGTCTAATTTGTGTCTAATTTGTGTAACTCATGCTTTGCATCATGTGCTGGGCTTGTCTGTACCTGCTAACATTACGGATAATTAATGATTACGAAGGTAGGTTGCCCTGTGATTACTGGGTAATTGTTCATGTGTAAAATGTGTTGGAAATGAAGCATTTTTCTGTCGGTCAGCATTGGATAAGTGAGGTCTAAGACAGCATAAGAAGTTGTTTGTGGCCTTCAATTCTGTTTTCATGTTTTTCTAGTGTGTTAGATTGTATGCAGCTTGATTTTGTTTGCTGAATTTAAATTTAACAATATATTTAACAAACTATTTGTCTTGTGCATTTCGTCCTGTCCGTGTTCTTTCAATTCAGAAAAGAGGAATGCCATTTCAGTTTGTTGATGCTTCCATGTTTCTTTTTAACATGTTATGTTGCATCTGATTTTATTAAGTCATCTCATTGGTGTTTTTGTCTGATACTTTGAGCAGGAGTCCTTCGATACATCAAAACCAGTAACATCTGAAGATATACGCTCTGTTTTCGAGAATCTTGCTAAGAAGAAGAAACAGAGGTTATCTTAGCTTGCGCGGCATCAGACCCCACCTGAGGCAATCCTTCTGCTGGACAGAGGTCCTAGTTGTGTATCTTTAGGCATCCCGAGAAATGTAATGTTATCTTATTAGGTGGTACTAGACTTGCCAGTAATGTGGAATTCTAGCAGGAACACGGTAATGTTTAATGCACCGAAGTCGCTTGCAGTAGATTCCGATGGCCCAAGCCGCCAATAACCTGTTTGCTCCTGTTGGGTGATAATATACATTGTGTTACCACTCAGGATGAAAACGGAACGAAATATTCTGAATCGACTGCTTTCGTTTCCTATATTATGATTCTGTTTTCAAACATAAAAAAATATCAGTTTTAATTGATTTTACAATCATTTTTAACCATTTTTTGTATTCTTTAATTGCTAAAATGTAGAAATATATCGAACTAACCGCTTTCGTTTTCTATTTCATAAGTCCGTTTTTTATTGTTTCCGACCGTTTTCATCCTTGCCACCATGCTTTTATTCTTGTACTAGGGCTGCTTTTATTCTTGTACTAGGGCTGAACTAGGTTGTGCTATAGTATTGATGGTTGTCCGTACGCGTCGTTATGGTAGTTATCCCTGAATGCTAGCAGTCTCGTGCTTGGTCGGTAGAACGATAACTGACGTCTGGTTTGCTGGGCTCATAAGCTATGGCTGAAAGTATTGTTGGCTGATTTGATGTGAGAGAAAAATACTGTATTATGACTGATAAGTTCATAATGTGCTTTGCCGAGTGTTTGTACGAACCTGCCTGCCCCCTTTCCCTGCAACTTGTGCCTTGCATTCCCCACCCGTGCCTTGTGCCCCCACTCGTTCCTTGCGTTGTGCGTTGCTTATAACTCATGTTGCGCCGTGCTTCGTCATGCCTCTTGCCCTTCGTGACCGTCCGGACTGGCGCTGTGCACAACTGAGGTCTGACCTCTGTGTCATGGCATTGACCTCCGGGCTGGCTTCAAGCTCTGTGTCAACAAGCGTCCATTGGGGGTAGCAAGTAGATGAGTACACGTTGCAACCGTATGTTTCATACGTTTTAGATGTATGTTGTATATGTTTTATCTGGATGTTGCAAAAGTAAATTTTGTATTGTATATGGAGCAATGACTATACACATATGTTGCAAAAATGTATTTTTCAAATGATTCAGCTATTTCAAACGTATGTTGCAAGTGTTTTATCTGGATGTATAGCACTGGCTATACACGTATGTTGCAAATGTGTGTTTTAAATGTTTCAGCTATTTCAAACGTACGTTGCAAGTGTTTTATCTGGATGTTGCATATGATGCAGTGCCAATACACATATGTTATAAGTGTATGTTGTAAATATTTCATCTGTTTCAGATGTATGTTGCAACAAATGATTTTATGTTGCCAGTGTTTCACGAGCAGGCGCGACAAGGGGGCACAGGCGAAGGTGGTTCCCTCGGGCGCGCGGAAGCAAATTAAAGCAGGGGCGGCAACAGGCGCGGAGCACAAAGCTGTATCCATGGGTGCAGCAGCAGGCGCGGAGCCCGAAGCTGCATCTATAGACGCCCTGAGAGTATCATTATTGAAAACGGACGGGCAGCCAGCGCGGTGTCCGGATGTCTGGACGCTAGTCTCTCTAAAACAGCAAGGAGCTCCTCCATATTCTCCCAAGTATTCCTCCTAAATAGGACCGATGATTTCTCCTTATTTATGACCTGCCCCCAACACTTTTCATATACTTACAGCACATGTTGCAGACATCTTTGTTTGGCTGGTTGAAAAAACGGCTAATGCTGATCCCTATATTGATTTGTTGTGAGAGAAAAACACTGTTATTTCGCTGAAAATGCACGGCCGATAAGTTCAAGCGAATAGGGTGGCAAAGAGTCATTTGCAAACAAAATTTGTAATGCTTGGTGGAGAATCACAAACAGAGACGCCATTTAATTTCCACTCAGGTTCTGCTGCATCCAACATTGTAGAAAAACCTTCAGCACAAATTAGAAACCAGTATGGGGATAATGGAGAGCAACCCGCTTGATGCTACGTGGGATTATCTACTGTTCAGAAGAAATCCAGGGCCGTGTTTAGATGCAAGGCTAAAGTTAAAAATTTTTTACTCTCTCTATCACATCAACTTTTGTACACATGCATGAAACATTAAATATAGATAAAAAATAACCAATTACACAATTTAGTTATAAATCACGAGACGAATCTTTTAAATCTAGTTAGTCTATAATTAAACACTAATTGTTAAATACAAACGAAAGTGCTATCATTAAAAAAAATTCTAACTTTTCACCCACTAAACAAGGCCCAGGACGGAATTGACATCGATACAAGAGTCCAGGTCTAGCGTTGCATGTCAGAGTCCACGTGAAAAAGGAAATACGCAGGCAGGCAGCTCATCTGTTCAGGGCGGCAGGCCGGCTTCATTCTTAGAGAGTACTCCCTCCGGTGGGACCAGAGAAAAAAACAATCGACTTGTGTCAAAGAAAAAAAAAGAAAAACCCCTCAGTCTGGACAACAAGTTCGGCATAGTACTACTGGACTCTGGAGGTTTCCAGGACCCTCATCCATCGTCAACGTGTGTTTTTTTAAAAAAAGAAAAGAAATACTAGTAGACGATGCTTACCATACTCCAGAACTTTTTGCTAATTAATGATACTAAGTTGCTAATGTCATGTGTTAAGTGTTTTGAGTTAGGCATAAGCAACACATGTGATGAAGGTGTACGTGGCAAGGAGTGGTGGCCACAAGATCACAAAGAAATAGTGCATGGACATGAAATGTCGATCATGGTAGAGATGCACATAATATGATGGACATGATGATCAAGTGAAAGAGAAGGATCTAAGAGCGTAAGACAAAGGTATAACCATAGGGTTTTCCTTTTGCCGGTCTAAGATGAGTAGAGAAGTGATTGACTGGGTTTAAGATACATAGCCAACTATCAAGAGGGACAATCATGGTTAGCTCAGAAATCAAGTGCCACTAGATCAATATCTTGAGCATATGCATTAGAATCTAGTAGAGAGCTAACATAATGCCTTGAAAAAAATGTTTGTGAAATGCTAACACAAATGCACATGATGGTGCACACTTGGTGGTGTTAGCCCATTTGCGAAGGCGATGGAGTTTAAGCGGTAGAGAGGGGTTTGGGTTCCTCTATCCCTCCCGCCGAGTTTGCGAGGCGGGATTCGGCGCTTTTTGGGGAAGTAAAACACCTATTTTCCACTACGCCGGAAGTCGAAAAAGAAACGGAGGCGAACGGAGGTCACTGTGGTGACCGGACGCTGCACCGGACGCGGTCGCGGTTTGACCGGACGCGTCTGGTCAGTTCTCGTAGCAGTCAGGCGCACGGGTGCTAGGGTTTGCAACCGGCGCGTCCGGTCCCTCACGGAACCGGAGCGTCCGGTCAGGCACCTAGAGGGACAGAGCTGTTCGTAGAGCCGACCAGACGCTCGGCGCGTCCGGTCACGTGCGATCGGATGTGTCCGGTCGCGGTGGGAGCTTACTGGACTCCGACCGGACGCTAGGTGCAGCGCGTCCGATCAAATGCTGAAGCGCGTCCGGTCACGACAACAGCTACTTCTGACACGCACTGTTCAGCTTGTCCTATAGTGACCGGACGCATCCGGTCACCGTGACCGGTGCGTCCGGTCAACACGTTTTGAACTGTGTCGTCCGATAACGGCTAGCTGCGTACCCCTTCGCTATAAATAGCAGTTGGCCGGGGTTTGAGGGTAACTCTTGCATATTTTAAGACTTAGAGACATCCTTTGAGCTAGAGAACAACCCCTCCACTCATCTCTTTACTTAGTTGCACATCTTGAGTGAGATTTAAGTGCATTGCTTGAGAAGTTACATTCTAGAGGCACTTGATCTTCGAGTTGCTGCGGATTTCTTGTTACTCTTCCGTGTTTCCCGACACGGTAGATGGCTTGGAGCAGCGGAGGTGATTGAGCTCGCAATTAGAGATCGTTGGAGCCCTCACCAAGTGTTGTAAGGGGTTCTTGATCCTTCCCCACGGGAGTTCGCAAATTGGATACTCTAGTGGAGCTCGTGGCTTGGAAGATCCCTATCTTGTGTGCGATTGTGCGGCGCCCGCCGAGGGCTTGACTCTTGATAGTCGATTAGCTCGCGAACCGACAAGTGGGTGCATCGTCACAATGAGGAGTAGCTTGCCGGGAAGCAAGTGAACCTCGGTAAAAATCTTGTGTCTTCTCTTTGCCGAGGATTTCTCTTGTGGTTGATCATTGTAATTGATTCTTCGAGTGGATTACTTCCCTACATCGTTGGTATAAGAATCAAGTCACTTGCGCTTTACTTTCTTGTACTAGTTCTAGTGTAGTTTGCTTAGTGTAGCTTTTATCACATAGGATTAAGTAGCTTAGTGACTTAGTCTTGTTGGTGTGTTTTAGAGATCATAGCCTTGTCTCACTAGAATTGTATAGGTGGCTTGCATAGTATAGTTGAGCTAGTGCTAGAATTAGCTTAGCCATTTTTTATACTAACGTGGTTGTTTAGTGAAGCTTATAGATTTTTAAATATGATATTCACCCCCCTCTAGCCTTTTGGACCTTACAAGTGGTATCAGAGCCGATACACCGTTTATTTGAGGCTTAACAACCTACAGTGAAAAAATGGCTCAATTAAGCTTGCACATCAATAACACCAAGAAGACACCTCACTTTAATGGCACAAATTATGCATATTGGAAGGTTAAAATGACCGCACACCTCAAGTCAATCAATAGAGAAGTGTGGAAGGTCACTGAAATAAAATTTGAGGTTGCTAATCCGGAAGCACCTACACCGGTGGAAGAGAAGAAGCTCCAATGCAATGACATTGCCATTAGTGCTCTTCATGAGGCATTAGATGACAAGATATTTGAGCAAGTGAAGAACATAGAAGTTGCACATGATGCTTGGGCCAAGCTAGAAGAAACTTTTGAGGGCACCGAAGGCACAAAGACCGCTAAAGCATATATCTTGCAAGAAAAGTTTTCTAGCTTCAAGATGCAAGAAGATGAGAGTGTACCGGAAATGTTTCATTGGTTACAAGTCATTGTCAATGAGCTCAAGGCACTTGGTGAGGAGGTCAAGGACAACCAATTCTCTATGAAGTTCTTGAGAAGCTTGCCTAAGAGATTTGATACATTGATCACCGTACTAGTGAGGACTACATTGAAGGATTCAACTCCTCAACAAGTATTTCAAGAAGTGATGACCGATAATTCATATAAAGAAGATGATGAGAAAGAGGAGTTGGTCAAAAAGAAAAAGAAGGAAAGTGAGAAGAATGATGATGAGAAGAAGAATAGTGTGACATTCAAAGCCTCCACATCCAAGGGCAAATCCAAGATTGAATCATCAAGTGATGAAGACTCAAGCTCTTGTGATAGTAATGATATTGATGAGAAGATGACTCTTTTTGTCAATCAATTTGGCAAATTCATGAAGAAGAAGGGCTTTCGTGCAAGGAGGAAGAACTCATCCAAGAAGAATGAGCATACCATGAGATGTTTTAGATTCCATAGTAAGGACCATCTCATTGCAAAGTTTCCTTATGATAGTGATGATGAAGATGCTATCAAGAAGGAGATGAAGAAGCAAAAGAAGAAGCAAGAAAAGGAGAGTTCTCATAAGAAGAAGAATGATTCTCATGTTGCTACATGGGATAGTGATGACTCCTCAAGCGATGATGAGGATGACAACAAGAGCAAGAAGAAGGGACATGCTAGCATTGCCATCCAAGAGAAGGTCTCCCTCTTCAACGCTCCATCGTGCTTCATGGCTAAGGCCGCTAAGGTATCATCCGACGATGAGAGTGATCATAATAATGCTAGTGATAGTGATGAAGATGAATTCACTAAAGATGAACTAATTACTATGCTAGAAGATTACACTCAACATTTTAAAGAATCTAGAAAGGAGTGTAAGGGCTTGCTTAAGGAAAAGAAAAACCTTATGCAAGAACTTGATGAGCTTAGAGCATCTTATGAGAGTCTAAAGGTAGACCATAAGAAGCTTCAAAAGTCTCATACCAAGCTTGAAGAAGCTCATTCCTCTCTAGTTGAAAAATGTGAAAACATGCCAACTAATGTTGAGAAAGCTAAAACTTGCAACATAGGCATATCATGTGATATAATTGATGAATCTTTGCATAAGCCTATTGTTGTTGCTCCCACTAATCCTTCATGTAGCTCATCTATATCATCCTCATCTAGTAGTGACGATTTCACTTGTGATTCCACACTTATAGTTGAGAATGAAAATCGCAAGAAGGAGGTAAAAGAGCTCAATCACACCTTGGCCAAGGCTTATGGTGGTGAGGACCGCTTGCTTATGTGCATAGCCAAAGAGCTTCTCTCTACAAAGAGGGATTGGGCCATAACCCTAAGAAAGGCAAGACCGCTTTTACTCCTCACAAGACTCGTTTTGTGAAGAACAATGGTAGCTATTGCAAAAGTTGCAATCAAGTTGGTCACATAGAGCAACATTACATGAACAAGAAATCCAATGCTAATGTATCCTCAATTAAGTTTGATTCTTTCTATATACTTACCAAGGGTACAAATGGTGTTCATGCTAAGTTCATTGGTGCACCATGGATGGGCTTAAATAAGAAAGCCATTTGGGTACCAAAGAGCTTGGTCACTAACCTTGGAGGACCCAAACAAGTTTGGGTACCTAAAAAGAATTGATCTTATCTTGTAGGTCAATTACAAAGCCTGAGGAAGGCATTGAGTGCTTGATAGTGGGTGCACTCAATATATGACCGGGGATTCATGTATATTCAAATCAATTGATATAAGTCAAAATGGTGGTTTTGATGCTATCACTTTTGGCAACAACAAGAAAGGCAAAGTCAAGGGTTTGGTAAAATTGCTATCTCAAATGACATGAGCATATCAAATTATTGCTAGTTGAGAGCTTGGACTTCAATCTTTTATCGGTGGCACAACTTTGTGATCTTGGCTTCAAGTGCATATTTAGTAGTGATGATGTTGAAGTCATTAGTGTTGATGGATCAAACTTGATATTCAAAGGATTTAGACATGGTAGTTTATACTTGGTTGACTTCAATGATAGTGAGACCCAATTGACATCATTCTTGCTTAGCAAATCTAGTATGGGATGGTTGTGGCATAGAAGGCTTGGTCATGTTGGAATAAAATAATTAAACAAACTTTTGAGGCATGACTTAGTTAGAGGCTTGAAAGATGTGACTTTTGAAAAGGATAAACCTTGTAGTGCTTGTCAAGCTGGTAAACAAGTTGGAAATGCACATCCTAGCAAGAGTGAAATGAGCACATCAAAGGCATTTGAGTTGTTACACATGGACTTGTTTGGGCCAACAACATACACTAGCATTGGTGGCAATAAGTATGGTTTTGTGATTGTTGATGACTATACTAGATACTCTTGGGTGTTCTTTCTTTATGACAAGAGTGATGTTTATGATCTATTCAAATCTTTTATCAAAAGGGTACAAAATGAGTTTGAAACTACCATCAAGAAGATTAGAAGTGACAATGGTAGTGAGTTCAAGAACACAAGAATTGAGGATTTGTGTGATGATCTTGGTATTGGACATCAATTCTCTCCAACATACACTCCTCAATCTAATGGTGTAGTTGAAAGGAAAAATAGAACCTTGATTGATATGGCTAGATCAATGCTAAGTGAATACAATGTTAGTCATTTATTTTGGAGTGAAGCCATCAACACGGCATGCTATTATAGCAACCGTCTCTATTGCCATGAAAAGCTTGGGAAGACACCATATGAGCTATTGAATGGAAGAAAGCCCAACATTGCATACTTTAGAGTGTTTGGTTGCAAATGCTATATTCTCAAGAAAGACACTAGATTGAGTAAGTTTAAAAAGAAATGTGATGAAGGGTTCTTACTTGGTTATTCTACCACAAGCAAGATATATAGAGTTTGGAATCTCACTAATGGCACCTTAGAAGAAGTTCATGATGTTGAGTTTGATGAAACCCAAGGATCCCAAAATGAAGCTCAAAACCTTGATGATGTGAGAGGAGATCAATTGTCAAATGCAATGAAGAACATGGACATTGGTGATGTTAGGCCAAGACAAGTTGATAATGATGATGATACTCATGTGATCAACCAAAGTGTGCAAATTGATACAAATCAAGCAAGCTCTAGCGGTTGTCATGATGAAGCTCAAGATCAAGGTCAAACAAGTGGAAGCAATCAACTCCCAATACTCCAACCTACTAGCATTGCAAGAGATCATTCATTGGACCAAATCATTGGTGGAATTCAAAGTGGTGTGCAAACTAGATCAAGACTAGCATTATTTTGTGAGCATTACTCATTTGTCTCATTAGAAGAACCTAAGAAAATAGAAGATGCATTGAAAGATTCCGATTGGGTAAATGCCATGCATGAAGAGCTAAACAACTTCACTAGAAATCAAGTTTGGGAACTTGTTGAAAGGCCAAAGAACTACAATGTAATTGGTACTAAGTGGGTCTTTAGAAACAAACAAGATCAAGATGGTGTAGTTGTGAGAAACAAAGCAAGATTGGTAGCACAAGGTTATACACAAGTTGAAGGTCTTGACTTTGGTGAGACATATGCACCGGTTGCAAGATTGGAGGCAATTAGAATCTTATTAGAATATGCTTGTGCACACAACATCAAGCTCTATCAAATGGATGTCAAAAGTGCATTTCTCAATGGCTACATCAATGAGGAAGTTTATGTTGAGCAACCTCCCAGTTTTGAAGATGGCAAGAAGCCTGACCATATTTTCAAGATAAAGAAGGCATTGTATGGTTTGAAGCAAGCACCTAGAGCATGGCATGAAAGATTGAGGGACTTTCTTCTCTCTAAAGGGTTCAAGATGGGAAAGGTTGACACCACTCTCTTCACCAAGAAGCTTGAAAATGACTTGTTTGTGTTGAAAATCTATGTTGATGATATTATTTTTGGATCAACAAATCAAGGTTTTTGTGAAGAGTTTAGAAAAATGATGGCAAAAGAGTTTGAAATGTCTATGATTGGAGAGCTTAGTTACTTTCTTGGACTTCAAATCAAGCAAATGAAGAATGACACTTTTGTAAGTCAAGGCAAGTACATCAAAGACATGATCAAGAAGTTTGGATTACAAGATGCTAAGCCAATGAGCCTATGGGCACAAATTATCAATTAAGTGTTGATTCTAGTGGCAACATAGTAGATCAAAAGCAATACCGATCTATAATTGGAAGTTTGCTATATGTCACCGCTTCTAGGCCGGATGTGATGTTTAGTGTGTGCAAGTGTGCAAGATATCAAGCTTCACCTAGAGAAAGTCACTTGAAAGCAACCAAGAGAATATTGAGATATCTTAAGGGCACTCATGATGTCGGATTATGGTATCCTAAGGGATCAAACTTTGAGTTAATTGGATATTCGAATTCCGACTATGGTGGTTGCAAGATTGATAGAATGAGCATAAGTGGCACTTGTCAATTGCTTAGAAGGTCTCTTGTTTCATGGTCATCAAAGAAACAAAATAGTGTTGCACTATCTACCGTCGAGGCCGAATACATTAGTGCCGGTAGTTGTTGTGCACAATTACTTTGGATGAAGGCAACTTTAAGTGACTTTGAAATGAAATTCAAGAATGTGCCTTTGTTTTGTGATAATGAGAGTGCTATCAAGATGACACAAAATCCGGTTCAACATTCAAGAACCAAGCACATTGACATAAGGCATCACTTCATAAGAGACCATTAACAAAAGGGTGATATTAAAATTGAAAGTATTGGCACTGAAGATCAATTAGCCGACATATTTACAAAGCCACTTGATGAGAAAAGGTTTTACAAGTTGAAGAATGAATTGAACATATTTGACTTCTCCAACTTGAAATGAGTGCACCCCCACATTCTTATATGACATGGCTCTCCTCCGACAATGCAAGGTAAAGTTGTTTGGCATATCATTCATACTTTGCTAAGGACATGTTTAGAATATATAGACATATTTGCGTGACAAATAGTCTCATTCATGAAAATCAAATGAGTTTAGATGTATATATGGTACCACTATTGCTTCTATGTTTGTTTGATCTAGTGGTAGCATATGACATGTTTGTGGGCTTGCAAACCTAGTGTTGAATCTATAAAATAAGCTCATGATGTGTAATTCAACATGGTCAAGATAACCCTTATACTTTATGAGGTGTGAAGAAGCTTGTCCTTGGATCAAACCGAATTACATATTCTAGGCAAGTGATCTAGATTGAACCATAATTTGGACTCCCTCATATTGATTGACTTGACTCTCACTAAAATTGACACCTTTTTGGTGATCATTGACAAAGGGGGAGAGAAAAATCATAAAGATAAAAAGTTAAGTTGCCAAGGGGGAGAAGTAAGTCACAAAGGTATAGAAAGGGGGAGAGAAAGCAAAAGATATGACATTGGAAAGGGATCAATTAAAATTGAGTACACGAGTAGGGGGAGCAAGCTCATGAATTATTTGTTGCATTTGTATGTGTATTAACATGATGAATTATTGCATTGTAAAGCTTAAATTCATGATCATGTTTGTATGGTGATTGCTAGAAATAGAACTTGAACGATGATTTATTGAGAGTAGCTTTACAAGTGGTATCTAGACACCTTTGCTTATAATGTTGATCTCACGGGTACTTTAGTGTTTGTGATCTTTACAAGTGATGTATTACAAGTGGTGTCTAGCTACATTGGTGCTAAGGATGGTACATTTTGGCAACTCCGATTGGTATCACGCTTCAAAGGTCCATTCTACATACCTTAGCATCAAATTGATAGTAGTAACTCTCCCAAAATTCAAATCCATACATATGTGCACAATTGAACCAAACTCATGGAAGCACATATGTAGGGGGAGCTAACACTATCAAAATTGAAAATTGATTTCATTTCATATCTTTGTAATGGTTGTCATCAATTACCAAAAAGGGGGAGATTGAAAGCCCAAGTTTGGTTTTGGTAATTAATGACACCAAGTTGCTAATGCCGTGTGTTAAGTGTTTTGAGTTAGGCATAAGCAACACATGTGATGAAGGTGTACGTGGCAAGGAGTGGTGGCCACAAGATCACAAAGAAATGGTGCATGGACATGAAATGTCGATCATGGTGGAGATGCACATAATATGATGGACATGATGATCAAGTGGAAGAGAAGGATCTAAGAGCGCAAGGCAAAGGTATAACCATAGGGTTTTCCTTTTGCCGGTCTAAGATGAGTAGAGAAGTGATTGACCGGGTTTAGGATACATAGCCGACTATCAAGAGGGGCAATCATGGTTAGCTCGGGAATCAAGTGCCACTAGATCAATATCTTGAGCATATGCATTAGGATCTAGTAGAGAGCTAACATAACGTCTTGAAAAAAAATATTTGTGAAATGCTAACACACATGCACATGGTGGTGTACACTTGGTGGTGTTAGCCCATTTGCGAAGGCGATGGAGTTTAAGCGGTAGAGAGGGGTTTGGGTTCCTCTCTTCCTCCCGCCGAGTTTGTGAGGTGGGATTCGGCACTTTTTGGGAAGTGAAACGCCTATTTTTCACTACGCCGGAAGTCGAAAAAGAAACGGAGGCGAACAGAGGTCACTGTGGTGACCGGACGCTGCACTAGACGCGGTCACGGTTTGATCGGACGCGTCTAGTCAGTTCTCACAGCAGTCAGGCGCGCGGGTGCTAGGGTTTGCAACTGGCGCGTCCGGTCCCTCACGGAACCGGAGCGTCCGGTCAGGCACCTAGAGGGGCAGAGCTGTTTGTAGAGCCGACCGGATGCTCGGTGCGTCCGGTCACGTGCGATCGGACGTGTCCGGTCGTGGTGGGAGCTTACTGGACTCCGACCGGATGCCAGGTGCAACGCGTCCGGTCAAATGCTTAAGCGCGTCCGGTCACGGCAATGACTACTTCTGACGCGCACTGTTCACGCTTGTCCTATAGTGACCGGACGCGTCCGGTCACCGAGATCGGTGCGTCCGGTCGGTAGGTTTTGAACTGTGTCATCCGGTAACGGCTAGCTGCGTACCCCTTCGCTATAAATAGAAGTTGGCCGGGGTTTGAGGGTAACTCTTGCACATTTTGAGACCTAGAGACATCCTTTGAGCTAGAGAACAACCCCTCCACTCATTTCTTTACTTAGTTGCACATCTTGAGTGAGATTGAGTGAGATTTAAGTGCATTGCTTGAGAAGTTGCATTCTAGAGGCACTTGATCTTCGAGTTGCTGCGGATTTCTTGTTACTCTTCCGTGTTTCCTGACATGGTAGATGGCTTGGAGCAGCGGAGGTGATTGAGCTCGCAATTGGAGATCGTTGGAGCCCTCACAAGTGTTGTAAGGGGTTCTTGATCCTTCCCCGCGGGAGTTCGCAAATTGGATACTCTAGTGGAGCTCGTGGCTTGGAGGATCCCCATCTTATGTGCGGTTGTGCGGCGCCCGCCGAGGGCTCGACTCTTGATAGTCGATTAGCTCGCGAACCGACAAGTGGGTGCATCGCCACAACGAGGAGTAGCTTGCCAGGAAGCAAGTGAACCTCGGTAAAAATCTTGTGTCTTCTCTTTGCCGAGGATTTCTCTTGTGGTTGATCATTGTAATTGATTCTTCGAGTGTATTACTTCCCTACATCGTTGGTATAAGAATCAAGTCACTTGCTCTTTACTTTCTTGTACTAGTCCTAGTGTAGTTTGCTTAGTGTAGTTTTTATCACATAGGATTAAGTAGTTTAGTGACTTAGTCTTGTTGGTGTGTATTAGATATCATAGCCTTGCGTCACTAGAATTATATAGGTGGCTTGCATAGTATAGTTGAGCTAGTGTTAGAATTAGCTTAGCCATCTTTTATACTAACGTGGTTGTTTAGTGAAGCTTGTAGATTTTTAAATAGGATATTCACCCCCCTCTAGCCTTTTGGACCTTACAACACCTCTGCACCTGGCTGACATCTATAAGGGTATTTTAGTAATTTTTTATTTGTCTTTGTTATCGTGCTAGGTCTTAAAGTGCAAATAATTTTGGACGGAGGGAGGGAGTAATGAAGATCAACGTGAGTATACAATTGCAGGTTGGATTGCTATTATACTTTGTCGGAGTTACTGAAAAGAATCAGAGTCCAGCTGCTACACGAGCTAGAAGAAAAACTGATCTCAACATGGCAATTTTTGACCGACACATAGTTAATAACTAGGAAATATGTGCGTGCATTGCAATGGAAGATTAAATTGTATATACATTTGGAGCTTTTCATGTTATAAACCTATATAAATTCCAAGAGGAAATATAGGGTAAGCCGGAAGACATGGAGGGAGGATACCATCATTTAGGTGATAAGGGCTGAAAAAAATTCTAGAGAAACAAAAGATAATATTAACAACGGAAGGTGCACATTCTTGACTCTAGTGCATATGTTGGGGGGTCTTCAATTTTTTATTTTTTATTTTTGAAAATAGTGGAACCGAACTGCTTCTCAATATAACACAAGTAGATTAACTTAATAGTGGTATACCAATTTTCACTTGGCCAATCTGTGGAATATTCTATTGAGCAAAAGGTGACACTATCTTTACATCTGTAAAGGCTTTTTCCAATGTTTCTCTAGAGGCTCCTTCTGCAGTAGACCACTTCCCTACCTCTAAATAGCTAGCAGGAAGTATTATTGCAACCTTGATTAAAATGGAAAACTGCAGTACATGATTGCTATGTTCGGCAATAAAGTTGCCCTATTCGTTTAAGCTTATCAGCCAAATCAGCCAGTCATTCAGCAGTGTTTTTCTCTCACAATAAATCAGCGAACAGTGCTTTCAGCCATGGCTTATCAGCCAAGCGAACAGGGCGTTGACATTTACTCATGATCTGCAAGATTGAAAAATTTGACAAAAAGAACTTGGACAACATGGTATGTAATCATTGGTACTACATCAAAAGATAAGAAAACCAGAACCCTATCAGCAAGAGAGTTTGTCGAAACAGAAAACCATTCCTAAGACAAAGAAGAAAAGAAAAACAATGTAATAAAAACATATATTATAAATCTATAATATGGCTTCGTATTCTAAACAGTTGAGGCAAGGAGTTATTTGGTTAACATACTCTGCAAATCAGCATTTATTGTACATAGTTCAAAACTTGTTGCACTGAGAATATCAAAATATACTGAAGCTAAGCCTATGCCATGCATTGACTCTTATAGAGCAGAATAAAATCAAACTGGATTCTAGTTGGCATGATGTATCTCAAGTAAAGACCTATAATCTTTTGATACACAGACATTAAGAATTGCATCTTTATTGAAACCAAATGTGCCAGTAAGGACTAATTCAGAGTAAAAACTCGATAAATAAGTAGCACTGAAAACTAAAAGAAAACTGATATGGGATAACATTTTGTTAGAAAATATAGCTTTCATTGTTGCTATTTATGATTCTAATGCTAGAATGTTTCACTAAACAGTTGGGTGCTTAAAAAAATGCTCACAAAACATGCTCTCACTATTCCTCATTCAGCCATTCCTAGTGCCAGTTTTGCATTGCTAGGACTAAATTCTTGATCGAGCAAAGATCTGTAACCTTTGAAAGACAAGAATCAGTGCTGTAAACAAATGTAGTAGGAGGCCGATTTCAGAGAATGCCTTTGCACAGACCAGATCATTGGAAGTTTGTCTTCTTTAGCTTTGTGTAAGGAAAGAAGGAAGTCATCTAAACTATTCAGTCAACTTAGCACACTCACCAACATGTTCAGGCAAACAAAGTACGGCGCAACTTCACTGCACGACTGCACAAATAAAGATGGTTTAATCACGATCAGTATATTTGACACCACACTCAAAAGGAGACCAGAAAAATTCATAGCTTGGTTGTCATGCTAGTAAAACCTGCTATCAGTTAATAATATTGCGATCTATTCAAAGACCAGAACAACATGAAAAGGGTAAAAGAAAAAGAAGCAACTGATAAGTCTCAGCACATAGCACGGGAACATAATCTAAAACAATTAGCAGCCAGCAGTCACCCGATGGAGGCTGCTGCTACCATGGTAATGAAGAAAGAAGGGTATGCTCACCTCTGTACTTGTGTTGACAGGAGCAATGGCAACATGCAGTTTTTGGCTTCCTTTCGTGATCATATGCATGGCATAACTTGCAAAGAGAGCCAATGAGAGGGACCAAGATGAGGAGTTCGCGCACGTCATGACAATCTATCGAACATGTCGAGGGCGTAAGATCACGTCATGGCAAGAAGCAAGCCTTGCTTCGTTTCCAGCAAGATCAGAGAGTTGTTCGACTCGGCGAGATCAGAATTCGTAGCCGGCGAGATCAGAAGTTTGCAATGGCAACCTTCAATTTTTTTTATTTCATCAAAGGATCTCTAATAAATAGGAAAAACAAAAAAATTGTGTCGAATCGTACCATAACTTTTCTGATCTGAGCTAGTGCTCTCTTTCGGTTCGATTCTGATCTGATTCTGACTCGCAATGGCGGAGGGGAGCCCGACTCGTGATCCGTCTCTCCGGCATTGCCACTGCCGCCGGCCGGTGGGGCCTAAGCTCCGCTAGCCTCAGCATGACCGCGTCGCCACCACCGCTCTGCTGTTGCCTGCGGTCGTTGTCGCCTCCAGAGTCCAGTACAATGCATCCCCGCCCCGAGACCTTTTCTACGGTGGGCTGGGCGGGCAGCGACGCGAGAGCCGGCCGCGTGTCGACGTCCATGCCGGCGTCGGACGCGACGCTCTGCACAGCCACGGAGGAGGCACACGGCAGACTTGTTGCGCGACGGCGGTGGTCTCGGGCACGGCGTAGGACCCCAGCCACAGTGTGCTCCAAGGTCTGGTCAGAGCTGAGGCTCACCTCGGCGTCGCTGACCGCGTCCTCGCCAAGTTTGTCGTCGACCTCGGTCGCGCCTCCGCCTTCGCCGCCACGCTTAGGGACCAGGGTGCCGAGCTACTGGACTACCTCGCCGCTCCCTCCACGCCGTCATCACCGCCATACCCGACAACACCGCGGCGGCGGAGACGGAGGCAACCAACGGAAGACGAACTATTCTTTTTTTTTGTCGAGAGGAAGAAACGACGGGATGGGGAGAGGAATGACGGAATGGTCTGGATGGCAGCATGCGTGACATCTTGGGCTGAGGCGAGCGGAGAGGAAGGAGGGGGCCGACTGTTAGGCTAGATTACAATGGGCTGGACGAAAAAAATAGGACTTGAAATTTTGCCTTTTTATTATTAGGTATAGATATAGACTAGTACAGGGCGCGTGCCCTCGCGTCCGTCAATGGGTACAGCACAAAATTTTATCTCACAGTGCATAATTTGTCATGAAATACTCTTAATTTGTCTAATGACTAATAGCAGTACTGATCTATATTTCGACCAAATTAAACTCATAAGTACATTTCCTTATTGTCAATATACTTGGTAACTACCACCTATATAATTTCGGAACATGTACAAAAGAGCACCATTCAACCCCAATAAAAGTTGCCCTGCTTAGCAAACCTATTTTAAGTAAAGGTAAAATTTGAAGGAAATCAGATTGTGAGAATTAACTACTACAGATAAATATGAGGTGTGAACTTTGGAAATTTTGGCAAAAACAGAACTTCGAAAGAAGCCGGTGCTAAGCGTGTTGGAGGTAGAAAAAACCAACACGAACGCATAGCTATTTCATCTCCCCAATTTTTAATAATCCAACAACTGAATTGAGACGGTACATGGAGTTAGTGGCAAATAGGCTGAGTAAACAGGCTCACAATAAACTGTATCATGGAAATGGAAAGCAGATTAGGGCTATGGACCACATCTGCAGTTACTTGAAACCCAACTCAGGGATAAAAGACTGGGGAAACACACACTTTGCATACTTGTGCTATCAAGGGATGTGTTGACATTCAAAATTGTCCACAGTTTATAATTGAGATCACCTTCATGTTTCTGTCATTAAGACGACCTGAAAATATACTTAGATTGTTGCATTTGGTGCTTGGGCGAAGAAAACAACTTTTCGGGTGCTGAATCAGCCAACTTCCTCAAATGCAAGAATGGACTTCACCATTGCGTTCCTCTTGTTGAGCTGATCAAAAAACATATATGGATCGTCTCGTTTGAAGTTCGGATGGATTAATTATGAATTTCGGAAGCTTTTCACCCAGAATTTCCAGCAGCCAGTCGGCTTAGCCGAGTTCCCCGGTCGGCTAAGCCGGCTCTCCCTGTTTTTAACCTAGAAACAGCGTCCCGGGCCTGTGGAAGCCGGCTAAGCCGACCTGGGAGTCGGCTAAGCCGACTTTTCTGCTGTTTCCGAGCTGGTTTGACCCCAAGTCAGTTTCGGACCTATTTTGGACGTGGGAAACTTGGATATTACGATTTAGACTTGTTTCCTACTAGTATAAGATCACCTCCTCTATATATATATATATATATATATATACATACGAGAGGATCATGGCCGATTAGTCCCTAACTATCTAATCATCATACAAACCAATCTACAAACTCCCTTTTACCCTCTTTTCTAAGCTCCATGTTGTTCATCCCTTGATCCACGACCAAGGATGTCGTCCTAGGTTTGCCGGCCGATCTAGGACAACCCGACGACGTCCTTGCCCTGATGGGGTCCCTTCTAGGGAAGAGCTTCGACAATTTCTTTGCTAGTTTGTCTGAAAACTGCCCGGTTCTTTGTCACGTAAGCACGTTGGTTATTCTTTGGTGGTTTGCTTGTAAACCTCTCTGTTCTTCACCACGAAAGAGTGACATCCTTACTGCGTTCTTCGGTCTGTGGCGGCCTGGGCGTCCAATGCCCTGCTGATGTGTGATTCGGATCACTTTCGACGTCAACAGGATGCTAACCCAGTTGTATGCGCAAAGATCGTTAATATTGTTGCACTTGCCTCACGATCCACAATGTTCCTGTTCCTGGCTGCTGAACTAGCCATTCCCAAACCTGATGAAATATAAGGCATGCTGTTAATAAATGATTTAGCATGAACGAAATTTGATATCTGAATGAACGATTTGTAGATAATAGGGCTAGATTGAGGGAAGTCACATAGAGCCATCTCTCCTAATTGGTACTATTTCTTTCTAATTTGGATTGCCAGTGTTTGTGATTGTGGGAGGGGGTTGTCCGTTGTACTGTAGGAGGATCAGCATGTATAATTTCCACATTGTCCGTGGAGGCACTTAGGCAAAGTGGAGGGACAGTGTTATAGTCAGGAAATGGTTCCCATGGAAGTGGCACATGCAGAAAAATGGTTTTCATGGAAGCAGCACATGAAGAGAAGAAATTTGTCAGGTTAGAAATGCCGCTCTATTTGTACTGTTTCTCCTGTAGTGTACCAAAATAGGAGGAAGGACACGTATAATAAGATGCTTAAATTTTCCAACCACAAAATGAACTATAACACAAAACTAAGCGTTACATTGTACGCCTAGGACAGAACAAAAGCAATAATGAGGCTCAACTCTGCAATTTAGAAAAAAGTTAACAGGAAGTGGGGAATGGAACTTCTGAAGATAGTATGCTGGAAGTAGACCAGCTGGGAAACCAAGATTGGCCTTAGAGCCAAGGCGAATCTCTACAGATCGAGGGGAAGGTAGCTCTGTTTATCAAGGTCATACACTACATAGCAGAAGGAAAATGAGAAGTACAGTTATCAAAAGGAAAAGAAGGAAATGTACAGAAGCAAGAAAACCAACATAGAACAACATCGATCCAAATTAAATTTTGAGATAAAATATGTAGACACAACAAATCTCCAGAGACGATCACATGTATCACCAACCCTCAACATGGATATTCATTGACCAAAATTTTGTCAGGAAATATATATGCATCATAAATCACATGCTACATGGAGGTACTAAACACTGGAAGGTTTAATCAGAGAGCATATTTACATAATACATATTTCATGGGATAATATGCACCGCAACATGTAGATGTATAAGTTTCACTGACCATCAGTTATCGGCCATCTTTTGACTATATCTAAGCAAGCAGCTTTCTTTGGAGAGGCCATAAAGATGCAAAAGGCGGATGTTGTCTTGTGGCCTGGGTCAAAGTTTGTCGACCACCAGAACTTAGAGGCCTAGGAATTTCAGATCTTAAATCTCTTGGTTGGTCTCTGTGCATGAGATGGGTTTGGCTGCAGAAAACAGAGCCTCATCGTCCTTGGGCTTCTCTCCCCTTCCATGTGCCTGAACAAGTGAGAGCCTTCTTCTCAGTAGCAGTGAATTCTATAATTGGAGATGGTGCAAATACTCTTTTCTTGACAGATTGGTGGCTCCATGGGCAATGCATTGCAGACCTTGCCCCTTGCCTTTTCGCGGCTATCCCCAAAAGGAGGGTCAAGAGGCGCACTGTCCGGGACGCCCTCACTAACCAGGCTTGGACTTTGAACATTCAGGTAGCTCTTACAATTGGTGTGATTGTAGACTACCTTCATTTATGGGATCTATTAATGGATTTTTAGCTACAGCCGGAGGTTGAGGATAGACACTTATGGAGGCTCTCCTCCAAAGGATAATATAAGGCTAAATCGGCATATGAAGGTTTCTTTTTGGGTTCTACTCTTTTTGACCATGGGAAAGGATCGGGAAATCAGGGGCACCACCCAAATGTCACTTCTTTATGTGGTCGGTAATGCACAATAAGTGCTGGACGGTTGATCGCCTGGCATGTCATGGGATACCTCATCCGGATCTCCTTGTCCATTGTGTATTCGCAAGAGAATTTTGGTTTAATCTGTTCAGACAGGTCGGTCTTCAGAGCTTGTCCCCTCAGCCTACAGAGTTATCCCTCCATGATTGGTGGGAGAAAGCTAGCAACAGCACCACTGATGAGTTAATGAGGCAAGGAATTAATTCGCTTATTATACTCAGAGCTTGGACTATATGGAACCATCACAATGGGTGTGTTTTTGATGGAGTAGCTCCAAACTTAGTTGGTGCTTTGATCACAGCTGGTGAGGAGCGCTGCTTGTGGTCTATGGCAGGGGCTCGAGGGCTATCATTCTTGACTGCCCTCCTCCCCGGTAGCTATAGTGACGAGCTTTGCAGTGGTCGCCTTGTGTAGTTTTGTCACGGGTGCTAATGTAATCTTGGAAACTGGTGGGGTGTGCGTGTGTGTATGTCGTGTTGTTTTGGCTCTTGCCCTTTACTCTCTTCTTAATATAATGAGGCGTAGCTGTTGATGCAAAAGTAGATCTGCAAACACAAAGGGCTAATACCTGAAATCGATATCCAAAGCGTGCCAGTCGATTTGACCTGTTAATCGACAAGGATGAAGATACGAGCACTTTGGTCCTGACAACAGCGATACGCCCGGAAGTCACGGCCAAGAGGTACTCACGCGGAACTCGAGGATCGCCGAAGATTGCACTGGAGCAATGCAACTCACCGAATCAATGAGAACTCGTAAAAAAGAAAAATATGCAAATTGACGAAGTCATCGAAAGTAGATGTAAATAAGAATAAAAGCTGTTTTTGATGTATTGATTGATCTCTTTTTTTACATTGCCCTTCACCCTATATTTATATCCTGATCTACAGAAACGTAACCAAATACGACTAGGACACTAAATCCAAATCTATGGAAACACATGACTTTGATACAACTCAGACTCTAATAAACGTATATAAGGAAATTAACTCCTATCTTATTCCATAGTCCGCCTCAGTCACGATGGTATTCTCATCGACCTCCTTTTTATCGGCACAATCCCTGTTCCATCGGCATAATCCCTGTTCCATCGGCAGCAGCCTTCAAGTTCCTTCCATCGGTACATTCCCTATTTCATCGGCAGCAGTCTTCAAACCATCTTTCATCGGCATCGGCAATAATACCCTTAACCTTATTGGCAACATTTCAATTTGAACCCATACGCCGCTACCACTCATAAGCAAACTCATTTTCATCAGCTATCAATCTACATAATAATCTTTCCTCTGCTGATTAGCCCTTCCTGACCATCTTGACACGTGCTAAAAAACGATGTCAACAGTAGCTCTCCTGCATTTTTGAGAAAAAAAATGGCATAAGTATCTACAGGAGCATGTGGGTTTAGAAAGATAATATGAACCTATGTACAAAGCATACATATTTTGACTGCATTTTTACTGTTAACAGATCCGAGCCTTACTATGCAATTCTTTTTTCATGCAAGGAGCAATTGGTAGAAAGGAGAGAGCAGGCTTGAGCTCGAATCCATTGTCTCCAACATCGATTGTAGGTTCAGTGCGGATGTTGGCTGTAGTTGGAGCAGAGAATTCACGGAGAGTCTGGTTAGCCATGGCTTCAAATTCTAGTGTTAAGCTTTGCCTTATACGGTTGACCTCCGACTAAAAAGCTGATACTCTCTTGAGTTTAGCCTTAGTTCTCTTGAGTTTAGCCTTAGTTCTCTTGAGTAACGCTTTTGAATCATCAATGAAGTTTGTCGGTAGGTCAAAACTGATCATACATTACCCTGCATAAGATACACAAGTAGACAAAACATGGATAAGCCTCTTTGAGCAGAGGTCAGTGGTTATTTCAATCACATTAATTAGTATAAGTTTATCAATACTTCCTGTGCTAGCTACCTTCCCTGGCAACGACGCTAGAAATGCTTGTTGGTATTTATTAACTTGCACTTGTTTTAGTAGCCACCTATTAATTACCGACATCTCCTAGCATTACTAGTACTAGGTTGTCATTCCTAGTGATGGTGCCAGAGATATGATGGCAAGGAGGACCCCTTGGGCTGGCTCAATTGTTGTGAGCATTTCTTCCGCGCCTAGCTTACCCGTGAGGCCGACAAAGTCTAGATCACCTCGTTCCATCTCACCGACACTGCTCAAGAGGGGTACTACGTGCTCGAACGCGACGCTGGCGTACTGTCGTGGGAGGAGTTCAAGCAGCTGTGGCACCAACGTTTTGGGCCACCGCTCAACACCATCTGGCGGACTTGGCGCATCTATCATTCACCTCCTCCGTCGAGGCTTACCTGGACGCGTTCTAGACACGGATGGCGCATGCAGGCCAGCTCTCCCCCTACTAGCAGGTGCAACTGTTCACCGGGGGCCTACTGTTGGTATTTATTAACTTGTCACTTATTTTAGTAGCCACCTATTAATTACCTACATCTCCTAGCATTACTAGTACTAGGTTGTCATCCCTAGTGATAGTGCCAGAGATACTTGTTGGTACTACCTAGCATTACTGTTAAGTAGATATCTTATTATTTCATGTGACTAGAAAGAATATAAAGATATGAATGAAATGATTCTGCAAGTGGATAGATAATTATACCATTGTAGCACTTCACCCGAGAGTATTACAGGTATCGTTATTTATATTTTTATCACAGCAAAGGTGTAGCATTGGACATGTATTGATAACTTATAACATTGATGGAGAAATAAACCACAACCAATCACTCTACTCATAGCAGGGTAAGTCACAAGATATATATATATATATATATATATATATATATATATATATATATAACATTAGCATGGTCAAGTAGAATATTAAAGGAATAATTCCTAAATCATTCTTAATTACAAGTCAAAGCATACATTGATTAGTGCAATTACACCTAGTAGTCATTGCTAACATTAGTGTTATATCTATGCATAAGGGGCATTACTTAGGGAAGTTTAAGAATAGAGCTTGCCCTTCCTTCGTAACTGGGCCCTACTTCTATGACCTATATTCGGGGAGTGGACTACAAAGGACTCAACAGTAGTGTCACACCCGCGATCTACCACATGACCTGGAATATAGAGTGTATTCACAGGTAAATATCATATAAGCACCACACTTACATGATATCTACCATCCACCCCATGTACTTTGGAGTAACCACTATACGAACTTATGCATAAACATAATAATAAACTAGCTATACTAAGTATATAATCAAAGTAGACGATAAACATTGCAACCTTGAACATGAATAAGATGAATACGAATATTGTCATAACAATTGTAGCAAGCATATAAAAGTAATGGAGATACAATGAGAGAGGGGTACAAAGAGTATACCGAACCACGCTCTTGACAATGTCGGGAATCCAAGCGAAGATCTGCTTGCCTCCCTCTAGACCTAGCCTAACTAGCTATGCCTTAGAAACTAGAGGAGCTTTGAGGATGATTAAGGTTTCTGTCTTCTCAAATGACTTATGCCTCAGAGGGGCTGGGGTCTGCTTATATAGCCCAGAGCTTGCAACTTGAGCCCTTGGATCAAACCTACTTAAGGAACGGTGCAGATAACCTAGGAGTCAGTGGGGAACCACCATAGCAATTAGGAGACTGACGGAGGGGCCCACAGGCTAGCCGCCCTGCAGGTGGGGCCAGCCGGCCCCACATGTCATCCCCTCAGGGTCTGCTTCGGTGGAGAGCCTCCTGGAGTCTTCTAGAACCTTCCCACATAGGTTTCGTGGTAGAATTGCGTTATTACTTCTGACATGTAGGTCCGCCTTGATGGTTTTCTAGATATACCCTGCAGAAATCACAGATTCATCAAAACTTATGGAATTTGTTAGTTTAAGTCCCTAGGCCTATGTTGGTGATCTCAATTATGCCCTTATACATGTTATGTTGACGGTTTAATATAGTTGTTAACTACCGTCAACACCTGTCGTACCACATTTGGATCAACATCAAGCTCCATGATCCTCAAGACCTCTAGCATGCCATACGTTTGGCACGCGTATGAACATCGCAATGCGGTGCCCCTATGTAACACCTCTAGTGTTACGAACCTGCTTAGCGCTAGGTTAGGACCTAAAAGAAATTAACGGAACAGGTTCCTCAGATTTTAATTTTGAGGCTCGCATGTAATGATGAACAGCTCTTAAGTGACCTACATTTTTAGAAACCTAAAATTAATTTAGTTAGTGCGTAAAACCATTAGCGACAATCCTAATAGAAAGATAGAATAAGTCGTTTTGGGCTTTTAGTGCGCAAACAAATTTTATAAGCACCAGTGTGATGTGACTCATGTTTAGGAAGTATCCTTTTTGGCGAATTATAGCATGCAAAATAATAAAATTATATCTACCTATTTTGTTTCTATAAGATAGTATGGAGTATACACTATGTCATGCTTTGTTAGTTAGTTGAAGTTGTCAAGGTTTGGACCTTGTAAAAATTAAGGCAAAAGTACTAAGGACGTTAGCTCTAGCTGAGTCCTTGTTCTCTAAGTAATGGAGGATGTTAAGTGATGCCACTTTGGCATTTAACTTCCTGCAAAAATGATTAAGCACTAGCTCCTTGTAATTGTACCATTGGTTGCGTCAAGGTGAGCACTTGAGCTTGGCGCAGGTGGAAGTCACGTTGGGTGCCACATTGCTTCGTAAAAATTGCCCTAACTTCGATAAAAATGCATTAGAACCTTATCCTTGGTGTTCGGTTCATGAACGTGTGATCTTGTGACAAGCTCTCTTCGGCATCTTCCTCCCTCCCTCTCTAGTCCCTCTGTGGTCTCGAGGGTTGCTTCGCGGGATAGCAAGTGAGGCGCACTTTAGGACTGTGAAGCTGGTCGAGCCTCAACCGAGCTGGGTTCACGTATTAGCTCGCTTCAAAATTTGTGCATGTAATCCATTCGGCCGTTTGGCTCAGAGTTCGCAGTCACCACACCCGCACGTCGTCGGTGCCTGGCCGTGGCTGGCCACGGTCGCGCTGTGGGCCGACTTTCCCGGCTGCCGGCCACGCGGTGGGCCAGGCTAGGCTCGCTGTCGGCCAAGTTGTGCGAGGGTCATGTCGACGCCACTACTGCCGCCTTGTCACGTCGTGGTACTCTGCCTGCTACTGTCTCTATTTTCATTGACGCGACCACAGTCGCGATGGAGACATCTTCTGCCTCGCCTGTTCTCGCTAGCTGACGCCGAGCAATCAAGGCAGCTGCTACCGTGCTGCGCTCGCTACTCACTCTAGCTTGGCTGCCTGGGGTTCATGTGCGTCATGTCAACCACCCTGTTTTATCTTGCATGGCTCGTTCGTGTGCTGCTTCATGGCCGTGTCGTGCACAAGGCTGCCGCTTTCTCCCCTCCTCAGCAACCGATCGGCCCCACAGCGGTTCCTCATGCTTGAGTGTAGCTTAGGGAGCTAGCTATGCACCTCGCCCACATCAAGGCCTAGTTGAGTAGTGTGCCACTCCAATTTCATGGAGTTCTCGCCGCTAGCCATGTCCACCGCCGCAACCTGGAGTTTGGGGGTAAAAACTCTAATCATCGGTAGTAGTTTGATTGTTTGCAGCTCTAGACCTGTCTTGACCTCCTCTATCTGGTGCTCACCTTGGTTTGGCCGAAATCCTCACCGGTGACCAGCTGACGCGGTCGTGCCATGCTCGGTGCGCCACCACCCCGTCACCGCGCACATGGCTGGGCTCGCCTGAGCCGTCTCTGGCTCAACCGCCCCCTCGACCGTATCCTTGGTAAGCTTCTTTTGCTCTACCGTCCTTTGGGTTAGGCGATGGGTGTTCTAGCTCATCGGAGCAGGAGCGCCGCCTTGGCGGATGGACCGCTAGCGTGGGCAGGGTACTAGGGGGCTCCATAGGCCGTTCAACCGCCATCTATAGTTTTGTTTGCGTCCCGCGGTACTCGTCGGCTCGCCAGTGGGTTGGGGGCTCACTCCGTCGACCGGTGGGCGTGCGCGATGCCGGCTAGAGCCGCGCCGGTGGGCTCAGGGGCACCGGGGACCTTCCCATGGTGAAGGGAGGTTACTTGGGGGTGCCACTGCAAAACATGCCTCTAGTACAATAGTAAATGAAAGCTCCGAGTAATAGTTTGTTGAACCAGGGCCTCTTTAGCAAAATGCGTAGGGGCGCTCGTGTTTCGGGCCTGTTGGGCTGGCCGATTGGCGCACCGCCCTATCCGGCGTTGGGCTGCCAGTGGTTTTGGGCCGAATGGGTCACCGACAACCTTTTTCTTTTTTCAATGTGTTTCTTAATTTAGTTTCTGAAACAAACTTGTAAATTCAATATAGAACTGTGTAGGAATCCTAAAATAGTGAAACAAGTTTTGTTAGGTTCCAAAAATTAGGATCTACCTTCTGGTATAGTTGTTCACATAGTTTCTTAATATTTTCAGGAGTTAGCTAATTCACTTGAGATGCTTGATATTACTAGAATACAACTTGCAAGAATTTTTATGGCAAGATGATGATAGATCTGAATCTAAGAATTTTACCGTAGCTTCATAACATCATTATGTACTTCCTGTAATCCTTGTAGCTCCAGAACAATTAGTTGTTAGAATAGTTAATGAGCCCTAGTGGGAATATATACATTAAATCAATGAAATAAATAAAGTAATATCTTGGTTTGTACAACTAAAATACTTGTCGAGGTATTAACGTGTTGCGGGTAGCAAAGATATGCAGCTTAGTACATTAGTCGTTAAGCTAGTTTGAGTGAGAGACGAAAATCGTATTTTAAGTTGCGACTGCCGTTGATTATTTACATCTATGCATTGTATCCGCGGATATCATAATAGGAATATTGATGGATTGTGGAGTTAGCTGGAGTGGCTGAAAAATATGGTGCCTTGATCATCGTGTCATCATGTTGAAATGACAACTTTTGGTTACATGTTATCCAGGCAAGCCCCATTGCATAATTCCTATTATTCTGCACTTTAATTTATGCTCGTGCATTAAGTTTAAAAGAGTTGAATGAAACCCACTTGCATATATTTATATCCTTATCCTATGAGTCTTACTAGCATAATAGGATCATGTAGCATGCTATGCTATAGGATCCCGATAGAAGTCGAGTGATTACCTGTCACTCGCGAGAGATATGAAATATATTATTGTTACTATTATCATGTTACTATCACATGGAATATATGTGATTAATAATAATTGGAGACCGGGCGGAACAAGTTTGGATGGACTTGGACTTGGTTGGGCAACAGAGTGGGGCTCTGATTTGTTCCGCCAGTGTTGATTAAGGACCGTTCGTTGCATTGGATTCCATAGTCCGGTCATAGACCTACTTGTCCCGAGCATATACTTGCTTATGGGAGCGGGAAGACTTGTTTCTCTCTTGTCATGGGTTCTGGCTCTTTCCGGACCGACTTTTTAGGTGGCTATATATATTGGGTTGAGGAGGTCTAAGCACCATACTGAGGCCGGGCCTACAGTGTTGGGGGCTTAGAGTCCGAGCTTGGATGGGGACCTGGACCCCTTGACAGGAGTGGAACAGGTTGGTCTTGTTTGTGCCCGGGGTACAAGCAAGGCGTGTGTTTTCGGGGCACCCAGCTGGGTATATTGATTCGTGAATCGCCGTGAACTTGATGGTCCAACATGACTATAATCTGGCATCATAGTAAGAACTATGAAAGATGGTGAAAAGGCTCTGATTGCTTACCACCTGCTTTAAAGTAGTTTTGGTGCTTACATAGAATAGTTGGTTAATGAACTAATGAAGACTGCTAATAAAAAGAAATATAAGGATGCACTTTTAGCAATGCTTCTTGCAGTGCAATAAACCCACAAGCCAGAAAGCCTTGCATAATCCTTGGATTCTTTTCTTTCCTCCTGACGGGTAAGTCTTATGGAGTACAATTGAGTACTTAGGGTTTGTTCTACCCTGTTGCAGGTGATAGGTGTTTTTGGAGCTAACACTTGTGTGTGGAACCTCGTGGTGGGCTCAGTGAGGATTTCCTTTATGTTGCGGACATAGAGTTTATTTAAAACTTCCATCAAGTGTTTTAAAAAGGAAAGAATTATAACATGTTACCATGCTTATAAAAATTCATCATGTTAATGTTTAACTTATCATTAAATGGTTTTATTTCCGCTGAACGCCGATAACATTTTATATTCCGTTGTCATAATCCATTAATGGATTACTCTGATGTTGTACTAAAAGTGATGTAAGAATTGACAAAGATGTTGTAAGCTTTACTCTCTCATTTGTGATCCTGATGTAAAAATGTGGATCTTCGAGTTCTCTCTTGCAGTGTGCTCGACGAAATCACTTAGTTTAGTGTTCTCCCTTGGGTACATAGAGTCTAATGGAAGAGGAGTACTCTTGGGAGGGCATTAGATTAGGCGGTTCTACCACACCCTACTCACCCTCCTGGAATTGCTGGCTCGGCCACCTCGTCGTACCCTTGTTGCTCCGGCTACACCACCGTCAGGCCCAAGGGGTCCAGGGCAGTCGCAGTCATCATCTTCAGCACCCCTGCTGCACCTCTTCAAGCGGCTCAGCCCGAACGAGATGGTGGAGTGGCGCAAGCAGGGCCTATACTACAACTACGATGAACCGTACATCCACAGCCACAAGTGCTCCAGTCTCTTCTACCTCGAGGTCTTTGATTACATCATCGAGGAGCCCGAGGAGCCCACTGAAGACCCTCCTGTCGAAACCGCGCCCTTCGACCCTGAGACCCCAATGATCTCCCTCACGGCCATTGCCGGTATTCACACGGAGGACAACATGCAGCTCTACGTCACCGTCGGCAACGAGCAATTCATCACCTTGCTTGACTTGGGATTGACTCACAACTTCATCCGTGGGGACGTCACCTGCCACGTTGGTCTCCAGTTCGTGACATGCCCGAGCGACGGCGTCATCGTCGCCAATGGTGACCACGTCGCTTGTTGTAGCCTTGCCCGTGATGTCGACATCTGCATCGCTAACAAGATTTTCTCCATTGACTGTTACTCCATCCCATTGGACACCTATGACATGGTCCTCGGTGTGATGTTCCTCCGCACGCTAGGTCCCATTTTGTGGGATTTTGATTTTCTATGCATGGCCTTCTGGCACGAGGGCCACCGTGTGTCCTGGCAGGGCATCGGCTCCACCCGCCATGACGTCTAGTCTACGTGTTGCCTCAACGTCCTCCACAACAATGAGCTAGCCATGCTCGACAAGCTCATCTAGTCATTCGACAATGTCTTTGCCATGTCGTAGGGGCGGCCGCCCACCCGAGCACGTGATCACTGGATCCACCTATTGCCGAACATAGCTCTGATGGCAATACGACCCTACCGTTACCCCCAACTCTAGAAGGATGAGTTGGAGGCCTAGTGCGCCGACATGCTCCAATAATGTGTCATTAGTGTTGGGAGTATGCCCTAGAGGTTATCATAGAGATGATTATATTGCCTTGTATCTATGACATTATGAGTCCATTGAATATCCATTAAAGACAACTTGCATCGATTAGCAATTATGTGAATTGTTTGTGAAACTCTTTTACTTGTATGGTTATTCTAGAATGGTCCCTGATCAGAGTTCATGTTAGGATGCACATGAATATTAGATCAACACATTATTAGTTGATGACTATGTTTCACAAGTCATAGACATAAAGATGTCAAACTAATAATATGGGCACATGTGTGACATGTAGGCTGGACTGACCCAACATGGATGTTGTTATTGTCTCGATTCACATCATGTACATTATGTCGTTAGACCTGAGATTGTTGTATATACTCAAGATGTGAAATGAGCTACTTAGAGACTATCAAACGCTACTCCGTAACTGGGTAGTTATAAAGGTGGTCTTCGAGTTTGTCAAGAAACATGCTGTGAGACATAGACAATCAAGATGGAATTTGCCCCTCTCTATGTGAGAGAGATATTAATAGAACACTCTAATGATTGGATCAACAAATGCATGGCCGTGCTTAGGTTAAGTGTTAACCTATGAGTTGGATCAAATATCATGTGGCAAAAGGAATAACATGTATATGTTTTGTGGTGGTTCGTCTGATTTGATCTTTGTGTACACATAGGAGTTGACACATCTTGCTAGAGACCGCTATCAACTAATGGCTGAGTAGGAGTACTCGGGCCATGTCTATGTGTGCATGAACCCATAGGGTCGCACGCTTAAGGGGCTAGAAGCCTAATTCGGGTTGGACCCAAATTTGACTAGGCTTAGGGTTTTTTAATTGGGCCTCCAACTTGGGGCTGATTAGAGGCGCCTATATAAGAGAGGGAAGGGGGCGTAGCTAGAGAGATCACGCCAATTGAGTAGCCACCATCAATGTAACAGAACCGACCAAATTATAAGAGCACAAGTACAAAAACAAGCACCGAAGCGCTCAAATTTTCGAACTTGAGCCCATATAATCCCGGTAGTCAATCGAAACCACGAAGGATTTCAAACCAACTTGCTTACAACCAAGATCGCATCATTCAACATACAACATCATACGTTACATTTCGCAAGTAGTTCCGAAATAAGTTTACACACACGGAGTCGCAATTATTACAAACCCAGTTTATAAAAGTAGCGGAAGCATAAACACACCCGTTGTTTAACTACTGCCAGTCTTGATGATCAACATCCCGCAAAAGCATGAGAAAAGTACATAAAAGATGATCACGCCCAAGTGATCTAGTCTTCTTCACCCGCAGGGTGGAGACAAGTTTTGCAGAAGCCTTGATAGAGCATATCATCTGCAACAGGAGGGAATAAACCCTGAGTACTGGAATGTACTCAGCTAGACTTACCCGTCGAAAACCAGAAATAAGATGACACCAAGGATTATGCAAGGCTTACACAAGAGGCTAGCTGACATAACATTTTGCATAAAGGCATAAGTCATTGAAACTCTTATAGCCTGTACTAGCAGTTATTTTTAGCATTTACCTGTCATCTATCTTAGCACCTGTACTAAACATGCACTTGATTATAATCAAACAATTATCATCTTTATATCCAGAGCAGGTATGAATTGTGGCAACATTGTATCATTCCCTTAACCACCAGTTCATTTAATGAGATCTACGTTGCCGCTGCTCAAGTCAAGTGCTCACTAACCGGGAGCGACGGCGATTCGAATCGAATTCCTATCCAGCTGGAGGGGTATTTCTAACACTCACCGAGTCACGCCTGGCGAAGGCTGCTCAGGTCATCTTTTGTACAGTTCAGGAATCACGGGCCCGAATAATGTCGCGTCCCCAAGGGCGACACTCTGCCAGGTGATAGGGACTCTAACCCCCCCTTGGTCTCACGCCAATGTCCCCAAGCACATCCTTTCTCTCCTCCAAGATGCAACCTACCATTCGATTCCCGGCCTGAACCATACTACTCGACTTCGCGGTCAGAACGGCTTATCCGGCCAACTAAGTGTTAGACTGCGTTCAACATGACTCAAGGACGTACAGCGAATCGGTCCTTAAACGACTCAGACGGGCATAGCTCCACACCCAAGACGTGAAGTGTCTTGCGGCTGTACTATCGAACTCCCGCCCGGTCTCAATTTCATTTTAAGGCATGGTTCCATCCACGATAGCCATAAAGCCACTCGTGACTCCTTCCTACATCTCGCGGATGACCGGAAATCACCCGACTTCTACCGAACTAAGCAGGGCTAAGCATTGACACGTGCCTAAACCTAATATAGGATTAAGTACGATATCTGGACAAGGACAGGTATAATGCAACAAGTGTTTTCATATAACTCCTACAACTTAATGCAGTAAACAATTAAAAGTACTCAAGATTAATTTATAAAACAGTAGGTTCAGCATGCACCGGGGTTTGCCTTTCAGAAAGGTCGAAGGCCGGTGGTCAGGGCACTCGGGCAAGTCTTCAGCGGCGTCTCCTTCGCCGACTGGTTCCGCTGGCTCCTCTGGCTGGTCCTGGACTTCCTCCGGAATCACAGGCTCGAATTCGAGGAGAGTTACCCCCTCCGGTACACCTATTGCATGAATGCACAATAATTATCATGGATGCATAAATGGGTGCAACATGCTCGGAATGAAATGCATTTCAGAAATAAATACTCTATTCAAGTTACTTTATTAGTACGTGCAAATCTCTTCTCCGGTGGAGAAGTACTTACCTAAGCTACTCAACCTAAGATACAGCTGTTCTTCTTCGGTTAAGGCCCTAACACCTAACAATACAAGAGTAATATTACTTAGGTTACCACAGTAAGACATTCTGGACAGCAGCTCAAAGATTCTGACATAACTGGAGAATCCCAACTTCAAAAGAGATGATCTAGGACAATCTGGAAAGCTTAAGAAATGCACCACAAAATATTTTCAGACTACAACACTTAATTCCAAAGTTTACCTAGTCGAAATTACAGGGTTCCAGAATCTGTTCTCTCTAAACAGAGAGCAATCAATTCTGGACTGTCACTTTAAACAGCAATAACTCCCAAACTACTAAGCCAAATGCCCCCAAATTTTGACACAAGCTCATTTACAACTTTTACTACCACTTTGGTATTTACAAGTTTTCCAACAACCACCTTTATCCAAGATCAAACCTAGAAATACTATCAGCTGTCCAGAAAACCTAAAAATTGCAAAGATTAAATATTTATTTATGTGGCAAACATTCTCCAGGACCAAACTAATACTACTACAAGTTCACAAAGGTCACAAAAACACCAGGAAGTAAGGTGTGCCCACCTAGAATATTTATTTAAATTCATTTCTTAATTTACTTAAGTAATTAAGTGGAATTTCAAACATATATGTAAACTGCTCCTAAAATTTTACAAAAATAACAGGGGACTCTCTGACCCAAGAAGCAGCTACTGTAAATATTTGAACTAAATTTATTCACAGGAACTTCCTACACAAAATTCCCAAGCCAAAAAGGCTGATTTTTGTATAAATAATAAAGCATAGTAAAAAGTGTCAAACAACAGATTTCTAAATTTTCTTAGACACTCTAGGGAATCAAGACAATCTCCAAAAATTTATATGAACATTGCGCATGTAGAAAATTTACAAAAATTCATTTAAGTATTTCCTAGAATAACAAGATAGCATTATAACTTGAAAATTACTTAAGCACTACTGCCAAAATTTTTACCAAAGCTAGAGCAAGTATAAATTAGCCTACTCACCAAATTTCATAATTTTTGGAACACCGAAACTTAAGATATAATTTAAACAAGTTTGCATGTGATTTAAAACACATTTCAAAGACCTATTTAAATATCCCAGAAAACAAACATCACATAACAAATTCATATTTTTCTAAAATACTACACACCCTGTAGATCCCAACAAAATTTATCTTATAATTTTTGGGCAAGTAAAACCCTAGATCTACATTTTCCAAAACTTAACTAAAACTGTGACAAATATGAAAGGAAAACAAAAACTAAATTCAAAACCCTGTTACCGGGCCGGCCTGCAAAGCCGACGCGGCCCACATCGCGTGGTGCGGCCTGCTCCCGCGCGCGGCCTGCTACGGCTCCCGCCCGCGCGCGCGTGCGACTGACCAGATGGTCCCATCGGTCAGAGAGAGAGGCGGAGGGGAGAAGCTGCAGTCGCCGGAGCTCGCCGTCGGTGAGCCGACCGGCGAAGCTGAGCGGACGAGCATGACCACGTCATCGAGCTAAGCCGATTGGTGGCAAGAATGGGACGGTAGAGCCACGGTAAGGTGCTCGCCATCGGGCATGGCGGATCACCATCACGGTGGTGGCGAAATCTCGCCGCCGGTGAGCCTAACATCCCAACCCTAACCCTCGATGAGCATCCCCATTCTACCTCGACCCTAACGCTCCTACAAGTGGGTGACAGAGATGCCCCGAGACCCCTGGCCACGGAGGGCCGTCGCACGGAGGAACTCCGGCGAGGTACCGCGGCGGCGGAAAACGAAAATGCAACCCTACCGAGGCGCGATTGGCTACGTGGAGTGGACGGTGAGGTAGCGGGCTTCAAGGCGGAGCTGTGGACGCGTTTTTGTGGGCGGCAGTGCGGTGGAGAGCGCGCACGAGCTCGCCGGAGTGGAGGCGGCAATGGTGCTCGGTTGTTCCGCCTCGGTGAGCCCGGCCAGAGCGAGAGGGAGGGAGAAGAAAATGAGCGCGAGTGAGGGAGGTGGAGGTGGCCGCTCGGTGTTCAATCCCGCGTCTGGGCTCGCGACGTGGAGGCGATGGCAGCGCTCGGTCGACACGCGGTGACGCTCTTTTGCCCGGGCGCCACGACAGGCCGGAGTTCGAGCTCGTGACTGAAACCGCGCCTCCAAAGACCGACTGACAGGGCAGTTTCGTCGACGATTTACTCTCAAACCAGCTCGTATTAGTGAAACCTCCAATTAGCAAAGTTGTAGACCTATGTGAGCACTACAAGTTTGTAAAAGGCACCATGAGCTAGTTTGGTTTGGATTTGAAACTACAGGGCTCCAAACTAGTGTACTTGGAAACTAAAATGCAGTTTCAGAGATAAACGTCGACTGAAACCCTATTTCAAGACACCATATCTCCTAAACCAATTAGAACTAGGTGATGGTGATATTGACAATGTTGTAGAGCTATGTGTGGACAACAACTTTGTCAATTGGCTCAAGGACTGGTTTGGCCTAGTTTGTGAGTTACAAGTTGCTAAAGTGAGGTACAGTGAAACGGTTTTCAGCTCCACACTTAGCCAAAATGGCTAAGTCTCAAAGCATCCTCTAATACTGACTTGTGGGCCATTTTTGAGCATGTTCTGATCATTTTCATGAGATGGCCATATTAGAACTTTTGTTTCTTATGAAATTCTCTACAACTTTGCTTAAGGTTGCTCCTCCATGCAAGATATCTAAACTGGACTTTTTAATTGGTCAAACTAGATCACTCCAGGGGTCCAACTTAGTCAACAACATTTGGAAGGGCAATTTGGTAATTTTGGTCAACATGAACATTGCTCCACTACTTACCCTAAATTTAATTAAGGTGTTATAAGACCCAATTAGCCACTCTACACCTTGGTTGCACAAAATTCATAGTGTCACATACCTTGGCACAAGTAATTCAATACTTCCACCCCAAATGTTGCAAGCTCATGTTGCACATGTTGCATGAGTGTGTTGCATAACACTTGCTAATTATGTTACACTAAAGTGGTTGACATATCTCACAAAGGAAATTGCACATAAGGTACTTGTGTGTTGCACCTTACTCACTTTTACCTCACATGAAATATAACATATTAAGCTTATGCATGAAATGAATGATGCTTGCTTATGCTCATGCAAATGCAATGCAATTAAGGAGCTAAACACCTGGGGTGTTACAGCCCTCCCCCCTTATAAAAATCTCGTCCCGAGATTTGGAAAGCGTACCATTTTTCATAGAATTCCTTATAACCATCCCGCAAATAGTCCTCCCGTTCCCATATAGCGTCACTTTCACTACCCTGATTACTCCACATTACTTTATACCACTTAACCACTTTGCTTCTAGTCACTCGTTCCTGAGTATCGATCACTCGGACTGGCTTTTCTTCGTAAGTTAGATCGGATTCCAGCCTGATATCTCCTAACGGAACTCTTTCCTCAGGAACTCGAAGACACTTTTTGAGCTGTGATACATGGAAGACGTTGAATATGGCACTCATTTCAGGAGGTAACTGGATTTTGTACGCAACAGCTCCACTCTTGCCTATGATCTGGAAAGGACCCACGTATCTTGGCGCAAGTTTCCGCTTAACGCTAAAACGTTGGACACTCTTCATTGGAGAAACTTTCAGATACACGAAGTCCCCAACTTCAAACTCGAGTGGTTTTCTACGACGATCAGCATAACTTTTCTGTCTAGCTTGGGCTGCAGCCATATGTTTTTGGATGGTACGGACTTGTTCCTCAGCTTCCTCAATAAAAGCAATACCATAAAATCTCCTTTCACCAGCTTCTACCCAGTTTAGTGGAGTTCTACACTTACGACCGTACAAAGCTTCGAATGGAGCCATCTTAATACTCTCTTGATAACTATTATTGTACGAAAACTCGGCTAGAGGTAACCATTTTTCCCAAGAACCCTTGGATGAAATGACACATGCCCGCAACAGATCTTCCAAGATTTGGTTAACCCGTTCCGTCTGTCCTGACGTCTGGGGGTGATAAGCAGAGCTTCTCACTAACTTGGTTCCCAGAAGGTGATGCAAGTGCTCCCAAAAGTGAGCAGTGAACTGGGGACCACGGTCAGATATGATAGTACGAGGTATCCCATGGAGCCGGACTATCTGATTGAAGTACAACTCAGCATAGTCAGTGGGACGATAGTCCACTCTAACTGGAATGAAGTGAGCTGATTTGGTCAAACGATCCACAATTACCCAGATGGAGTTATGATTTTTGACAGTAGGAGGAAGACCGACAATGAAATCCATACTTATCTCTTCCCATTTCCAACCTGGGATAGAAAGTGGTTGAAGCAACCTAGCTTTCATATGCACAGCTTTAACTCTACAGCAGGTGTCACACCTAGCCATATATGCAGCTATTTCTTTCCGCATCTTGGTCCACCAATAGTATGGCTTCAAATCATAATACATCTTATTGCTGCCAGGATGGATGGACAACTTAGAGGAGTGTGCTTCAGACATAATATCATTTCGAAGCTCCCGGTCCTTAGGCACAACTAACCTATCCTTGAACCATAGTACACCCTCTTCATCTACCCTGAACTGTGTAGTTTCTTGCTCTTTCATCTTACGCTTGATGTGGAATATACCAGTGTCAGTCTTTTGGAGCTCAATAATTCTGCTTTTGAGAGTACAACTGACAGTGATGTTGTACAAGACCGCGGGATGTAGAAGGCGAGATCGATGAAAATCAGTTTCAACTAGGGAATGACAATGAGACTTACGGCTTAAAGCATCCGCAACCACATTTGCCTTGCCAGGATGATAGTGCACTTGAAGGTTATAATCCTTAATCAACTCGAGCCATCTTCTTTGACGCATATTTAACTCGGGTTGGGTGAAGATGTATTTGAGGCTTTTGTGGTCTGTGTAGATATTGCAAACATTGCCCAACAGGTAGTGCCGCCAGGCTTTCAAAGCATGAACAACTGCGGCGAGTTCTAAGTCATGCGTTGGATAATTCGCCTCATGCTTTCGAAGTTGTCGAGAGGTATATGCAATTACTCGGCCTTCCTGCATCAGAACACCTCCCAAACCTATGCCTGAGGCATCACAATAAACATCAAATGGTTTCTCGATATCCGGTTGTGCCAAAACCGGAGCTGAGGTTAGGAGGGTTCGCAGTTGGTGAAAAGCCGCATCACACTCAGGAGTCCAGACAAACCTGGTGTCTTTCTGCAGCAACCGAGTCATTGGCTTGGCTATTTTGGAGAAATCCGGGATGAAGCGACGATAATAGCCAACCAAACCAAGAAAACTCCGGACCTCGTGAACCGAGATAGGAGCCTTCCAGTTAAGTACTTCCTGTACCTTGGCGGGGTCCACCATAATTCCTCCATCGGACAACACATGCCCAAGGAAAGGTACTTCACGAAGCCAGAATTCGCACTTACTGAGCTTTGCATAAAGCTGATGTTCACGCAGTCTTGTGAGGACTATACGCAGATGTTCAGCGTGATCCTCCTCATTCACAGAATATACCAAGATGTCATCAATAAATACCACCACAAACTTGTCCAATTCAGGCATAAACACCGAATTCATCAAGTACATAAAGTGTGCGGGGGCATTTGTCAAGCCGAAAGACATAACAAGATACTCATAAAGACCGTATCTGGTAGAAAAGGCTGTCTTTGGAACATCTTCCGGACGGATTTTAATTTGATGGTAGCCAGATCTTAGATCGATCTTGGAGAAAACTTTAGCTTTAGACAACTGATCGAACAAGATGTCGATACGTGGTAGAGGGTACTTATTTTTGACAGTGACTGCATTGAGAGGTCTATAATCTACGCACATCCGCAACGACTGATCCTTCTTCTTTACAAAGATAGCAGGACATCCCCACGGCGATGAGCTAGGACGAATCAACCCTTTCTTCAAAAGTTCATTCAATTGCACCTTAAGTTCAGCTAGTTCATTCGGAGGCATCCTATAGGGTCTCCTAGAGATGGGAGCCGTGCCAGGCAACAACTCAATTTTAAACTCCACATCCCGATCCGGAGGGAGCCCTGACAAATCATCGGGAAAAACGTCTGGAAACTCATTTACTACTGGAATTTCGGTCAACGCCTTTGCTTGCACAGCATGAACTTCCCCAGACAAATCAACTTTTCTGGGAAGTTGTACCAGAAAACCCTTTTGATCTGTAGGGTCTCTGAGCATAACTACCCGAGTGGATGTATCAATGAGTACCCCATTCTGACTCATCCAATTCATGCCCAAGATAACATCTATGCCTAAGCCCGGCAAAACCACTAAGGCAAGTGAGTACTTTCGCCCTTCTATCTCAAGCTCAAGATTTCCCACTACTTTATTTGTGGAAATATTCCCACTTGCTGCGCTAATACAATAACCCCCACCTTCAACAGTATGCAATTTGTGTACAAACTCTGATGCAAACTTAGGACTGATAAAGGAATGCGAAGCACCCGAATCAAAAAGTACCACTGCAGGATGTTGGTCAACTAGGAACTTACCAGCGGTGACAACCTCACCAGATGGAATTTCCTCGATACTGTTATAATGAGCGTGCCCCTGACGGCCACCTTGGTTGACATTCTTCTTGGGGTAAGGGCAGTTTCTGGACCAATGGCCTGGCTTGTTGCAGTTCCAGCAAGGCATGTTGCTAGGAGGGACACTGGAGCTGCCTTGGCTCGAACTACTTTTTGGCAGAGCCACTGTATATGCCTTACAAAACCCAGTCTTCACTGGCGCCTTCTTTTGTGGAGGACGGAACTTAGCATTCGTGGCAGGAGGGCGAGGAGGAGCCCTCGGGGCAGCTGGAGCTCGAGACTGTGAAGCACTCGCCTCAATGGCCCTTTTGCGGCTCTTAGAGGCAGAATAGATAGCATTGTTGTTCTCTTGAGTCAGAGCATCACTGATAAATTCATTGAAAGTAGTGCACTTGCTAGTGCCCATAGTCTTCATCAACTTTGGGCCGAGACCTCTTTTAAAGCTAGCAATTTTCTTGGAATCAGTATCCACAAACTCTGTGGCATACCTTGCCAGGTTGTTGAAAGATTGTAGATATTCAGTCAAACTTTTATTTCCCTGTGACAGCCTCATGAATTCTGTGTGCTTGATAGCCATAAGACCTGGAGGAATATAGTTTCCATGGAATGCGGCCTTAAACTGGTCCCAAGCAATTGGAACATTTGCAGGCAGTGTGGAACGATAGTGGCTCCACCAAATACCCGCTGGACCATGCAATTGATGAGAAGCATATTCAGTCTTTAGCTCATTAGTCAGGCGAAGCAGACAAAACTTTTGTTCAATAGTATTTAACCACTCATCAGCTTGCAGTGGTTCCTCCGCCTCCTTAAAGAGCGGGGGCTTAGTATCCAGAAAGTCCTTGAAATCACTGTATTGATTGGGTTCTGGGCCCTGGCGGCCAGGACGAGCCTCCCGGTTGGCAAGCTGGCGCATAGCATCTGCCAGCATGCGCTGCCCTTCAACCACGGTCTACATTAACTCAGCCGGGGTAGGTGGTGGTGGAGGGGGTGGCTGTTCCTCATCCTCATTGCCACGACCCCGACGAAGATTGTACGACATCTGCAAAATGCATAGCCAATGAGCACTGACGATGTGGGAAATTTGTAGATGGATTATTGTAAATATGTCAAACTGACTTCATGAAATAGACTTCTCAAAATGCTCATGACACAATACTTCATCACAACCGCACAATCCATTCAAGCGGATCAAATGGTGCAATCATGTGAGAGAATCCAACAAGATGTACTTTGATAAAGGCTCACACACAAGGAGCACAGCAGTTACTGAACCGTTTACGTTAAAATCTACGTGATTTTTGATCTTTTGCCCGAGACTTGGATTCAATTTCAACGTGTTTAGTTGACTGAGAAAGGCTACTTCAAACTGATCACAAAGAGACTTCTCAACGGTAGAGCTCCATGGTGGATCATGACTAGCCACCTCGATACCAGCGCGTGCCAAGCAGCACAACCTTATGTCGTGCGCCATAGGAGGCCCTCGGTTTCGTCGTGGCACCGAAGGGTGCTAATCGTGACACCATCATCGAACGCCACACAACAAGACATCCAATTGCGATCGAAATTAACAGGCTCCAACTAAACATCCAGGAAACATAGGGTTCGACCTTACATCCCAAAAGTCAAGTTATTACAAAGCCTCACTCCAACACAGGGAGGGCACAAAAGATAATCCTAACATTGTAGCTACGCGATGACTACACTAAGCATCGCCCTCAGAGTCGGTGTCAAGGATCTCCCCGCCATCCTCGTCGCTAACAGGCTCTAACTCCTCGTCTTCTTCTTCTTGTTCTGGCTCTTCTCCTGGTGCTTCTTCTGGTGCGGCATCTTGGGGCCCATTGACCTCCACTTCATCATCATCTTCAGCTATGAAGATTCCTGAACCCATGTCCTCATCGACGTTGTTGTTTCGAGGCAGCAGAGGATTAAGCTCGTTGTTCAGGTGGTGCACTTCTTCATGAAGATTGTCATTGTATTCTTCAGCATTCTCCAACTGTTGCTCGAGCTCAAACTGACGAGCTCTCAGAACGTTCTCCTCGTGCCAGGCTTCATCTCTCTGGTTCATAACACGGACCAACATGCGTTGACAGTTGCGGTTTGCTACTGTCAATCTCTGGACTGCAAGGGTTTCCTGGTCATGATCACGGATCACTTGCTCCAATTGCTGACGCGCTGCATTCCTGGCAGCAGTCACTTCAGCCAACTCCGCCCTCAGCCTTTCCACCTCAGTAGGCTCGGGGCGGGGCTCACGTGGAGCGAGCTGGTGACGCGGTGCCCTGCCTCTAGTGGACTTGCGAGCAGTCCTCTTGGTACGTGCCATCTGAAGCAACAAAATAGGACTTAAAGTGAGGATCATTTAGGGGATACGAAATTTAATTTAGTCAGGAGTACAGAAGTTTTTAAGGAGGGAGTAAATGATATGTATGATATAATTAAACATGATGCATGCACGTTCCGTACGCCCTCTCACCTTAGTAGAAACCTAAAGTTCTAACGCTAGGCGGTGGCATACATACGTTCTCTCATATAAGCGAAACTATCGGTCTACTCGTTACGCTGTTAGTGTACCTGCAGAAAATCTCATTTCAGCCCAACAGATTCCCAATATACGCACACAAGAAAGCAGTAATTTAAATACTTTCCATATACACATCCCCAGATGTATATACTTCAGTATCAAAGCTACCCGATATAAAGGTTCCCATAATTAAGTGCTTACGTAATTACATGGTTTAAACATGTAAGTATGCAAGTCACCAAAACTACTCTCCCCTAGATCGTTGGTTGAACGATCATGCTCTCACAACTCACACTTACCAGAGCGTCGAGGCAATTGATCCATACATTACCACCCAAGTGGATGGCATCCATACAATATCACACCGTATGGACGATGAAACAAAAACAAACAAGGCCCCCAAGTTAGTCTTTATAATAAGCCACCTAAGAGTCCTTATTTGGGCTAAGGGATGTGATCACCGGCATACCTAAAAATAATTTTTAGTGTTTTAACCCTTTTTCATAATCAAATACCTTTGTTTTTAAATACTCATATGATGTGTTTAATGTTGAATTATGCTCCGGTACCAGCTGTAACAGAACCGACCAAATTATAAGAGCACAAGTACAAAAACAAGCACCGAAGCGCTCAAATTTTCGAACTTGAGCCCATATAATCCCGGTAGTCAATCGAAACCACGAAGGATTTCAAACCAACTTGCTTACAACCAAGATCGCATCATTCAACATATAACATCATACGTTACATTTCGCAAGTAGTTCTGAAATAAGTTTACACACACGGAGTCGCAATTATTACAAACCTAGTTTATAAAAGTAGCGGAAGCATAAACACACCCGTTGTTTAACTACTGCCAGTCTTGATGATCAACATCCCGCAAAAGCATGAGAAAAGTACATAAAAGATGATCACGCCCAAGTGATCTAGTCTTCTTCACCCGCAGGGTGGAGACAAGTTTTGCAGAAGCCTTGATAGAGCATATCATCTGCAACAGGAGGGAATAAACCCTGAGTACTGGAATGTACTCAGCTAGACTTACCCGTCGAAAACCAGAAATAAGATGACACCAAGGATTATGCAAGGCTTACACAAGAGGCTAGCTGACATAACATTTTGCATAAAGGCATAAGTCATTGAAACTCTTATAGCCTGTACTAGCAGTTATTTTTAGCATTTACCTGTCATCTATCTTAGCACCTGTACTAAACATGCACTTGATTATAATCAAACAATTATCATCTTTATATCCAGAGCAGGTATGAATTGTGGCAACATTGTATCATTCCCTTAACCACCAGTTCATTTAATGAGATCTACGTTGCCGCTGCTCAAGTCAGGTGCTCACTAACCGGGAGCGACGGCGATTCGAATCGAATTCCTATCCAGCTGGAGGGGTATTTCTAACACTCACCGAGTCACGCCTGGCGAAGGCTGCTCAGGTCATCTTTTGTACAGTTCAGGAATCGCGGGCCCGAATAATGTTGCGTCCCCAAGGGCGACACTCTGCCAGGTGATAGGGACTCTAACCCCCCCTTGGTCTCACGCCAATGTCTCCAAGCACATCCTTTCTCTCCTCCAAGATGCAACCTACCATTCGATTCCCGGCCTGAACCATACTACTCGACTTCACGGTCGGAACGGCTTATCCGGCCAACTAAGTGTTAGACTGCGTTCAACATGACTCAAGGACGTACAGCGAATCGGTCCTTAAACGACTCAGACGGGCATAGCTCCACACCCAAGACGTGAAGTGTCTTGCGGCTGTACTATCGAACTCCCGCCCGGTCTCAATTTCATTTTAAGGCATGGTTCCATCCACGATAGCCATAAAGCCACTCGTGACTCCTTCCTACATCTCGCGGATGACCGGAAATCACCCGACTTCTACCGAACTAAGCAGGGCTAAGCATTGACATGTGCCTAAACCTAATATAGGATTAAGTACGATATCTGGACAAGGACAGGTATAATGCAACAAGTGTTTTCATATAACTCCTACAACTTAATGCAGTAAACAATTAAAAGTACTCAAGATTAATTTATAAAACAGTAGGTTCAGCATGCACCGGGGCTTGCCTTTCAGAAAGGTCGAAGGCCGGTGGTCAGGGCACTCGGGCAAGTCTTCAGCGGCGTCTCCTTCGCCGACTGGTTCCGCTGGCTCCTCTGGCTGGTCCTGGACTTCCTCCGGAATCACAGGCTCGAATTCGAGGAGAGTTACCCCCTCCGGTACACCTATTGCATGAATGCACAATAATTATCATGGATGCATAAATGGGTGCAACATGCTCGGAATGAAATGCATTTCAGAAATAAATACTCTATTCAAGTTACTTTATTAGTACGTGCAAATCTCTTCTCCGGTGGAGAAGTACTTACCTAAGCTACTCAACCTAAGATACAGCTGTTCTTCTTCGGTTAAGGCCCTAACACCTAACAATACAAGAGTAATATTACTTAGGTTACCACAGTAAGATATTCTGGACAGCAGCTCAAAGATTCTGACATAACTGGAGAATCCCAACTTCAAAAGAGATGATCTAGGACAATCTGGAAAGCTTAAGAAATGCACCACAAAATATTTTCAGACTACAACACTTAATTCCAAAGTTTACCTAGTCGAAATTACAGGGTTCCAGAATCTGTTCTCTCTAAACAGAGAGCAATCAATTCTGGACTGTCACTTTAAACAGCAATAACTCCCAAACTACTAAGCCAAATGCCCCCAAATTTTGACACAAGCTCATTTACAACTTTTACTACCACTTTGGTATTTACAAGTTTTCCAACAACCACCTTTATCCAAGATCAAACCTAGAAATACTATCAGCTGTCCAGAAAACCTAAAAATTGCAAAGATTAAATATTTATTTATGTGGCAAACATTCTCCAGGACCAAACTAATACTACTACAAGTTCACAAAGGTCACAAAAACACCAGGAAGTAAGGTGTGCCCACCTAGAATATTTATTTAAATTCATTTCTTAATTTACTTAAGTAATTAAGTGGAATTTCAAACATATATGTAAACTGCTCCTAAAATTTTACAAAAAATACAGAGGACTCTCTGACCCAAGAAGCGGCTACTGTAAATATTTGAACTAAATTTATTCACAGGAACTTCCTACACAAAATTCCCAAGCCAAAAAGGCTGATTTTTGTATAAATAATAAAGCATAGTAAAAAGTGTCAAACAACAGATTTCTAAATTTTCTTAGACACTCTAGGGAACCAAGACAATCTCCAAAAATTTATATGAACATTGCACATGTAGAAAATTTACAAAAATTCATTTAAGTATTTCCTAGAATAACAAGATAGCATTATAACTTGAAAATTACTTAAGCACTACTGCCAAAATTTTTACCAAAGCTAGAACAAGTATAAATTAGCCTACTCACCAAATTTCATAATTTTTGGAACAACGAAACTTAAGATATAATTGAAACAAGTTTGCATGTGATTTAAAACACATTTCAAAAACCTATTTAAATATCCCAGAAAACAAACATCACATAACAAATTCATATTTTTCTAAAATACTACACACCCTGTAGATCCCAACAAAATTTATCTTATAATTTTTGGGCAAGCAAAACCCTAGATCTACATTTTCCAAAACTTAACTAAAACTGTGATAAATATGAAAGGAAAACAAAAACTAAATTCAAAACCCTGTTACCGGGCCGGCCTGCAAAGCCGACGCGGCCCACATCGCGTGGTGCGGCCTGCTCCCACGCGCGGCCTGCTACGGCTCCCGCCCGCGCGCGCGTGCGACTGACCAGATGGTCCCATCGGTCAGAGAGAGAGAGGCGGAGGGGAGAAGCTGCAGTCGCCGGAGCTCGCCGTCGGTGAGCCGACCGGCGAAGCTGAGCGGACGAGCATGACCACGTCATCGAGCTAAGCCGATTGGTGGCAAGAACGGGACGGCAGAGCCACGGTAAGGTGCTCGCCGTCGGGCATGGCGGATCACCGGCACGGTGGTGGCGAAATCTCGCCGCCGGTGAGCGTGACATCCCAACCCTAACCCTCGATGAGCATCCCCATTCTACCTCGACCCTAACGCTCCTACAAGTGGGTGACAGAGATGCCCCGAGACCCCTAGCCACGGAGGGCCGTCGCGCGGAGGAACTCCGGCGAGGTACCGCGGCGGCGGAAAACGAAAATGCAACCCTACCGAGGCGCGATTGGCTACGTGGAGTGGACGGTGAGGTAGCGGGCTTCAAGGCGGAGCTGTGGACACGTTTTTGTGGGCGGCAGTGCGGTGGAGAGCGCGCACGAGCTCGCCGGAGTGGAGGCGGCAATGGTGCTTGGTTGTTCCGCCTCGGTGAGCCCGGCCAGAGCGAGAGGGAGGGAGAAGAAAATGAGCGCGAGTGAGGGAGGTGGAGGTGGCCGCTCGGTGTTCAATCCCGCGTCTGGGCTCGCGACGTGGAGGCGATGGCAGCGCTCGGTCGACACGCGGCGACGCTCTTCTGCCCGGGCGCCACGATAGGCCGGAGTTTGAGCTCGTGACTGAAACCGCGCCTCCAAAGACCGACTGACAGGGCAGTTTCATCGACGATTTACTCTCAAACCAGCTCGTATTAGTGAAACCTCCAATTAGCAAAGTTGTAGACCTATGTGAGCACTACAAGTTTGTAAAAGGCACCATGAGCTAGTTCGGTTTGGATTTGAAACTACAGGGCTCCAAACTAGTGTACTTGGAAACTGAAACGCAGTTTCAGAGATAAACGTCGACTGAAACCCTATTTTCAAGACACCATATCTCCTAAACCAATTAGAACTAGGTGATGGTGATATTGACAATGTTGTAGAGCTATGTGTGGACAACAACTTTGTCAATTGGCTCAAGGACTGGTTTGGCCTAGTTTGTGAGTTACAAGTTGCTAAAGTGAGGTACAGTGAAACGGTTTTCAGCTCCACACTTAGCCAAAATGGCTAAGTCTCAAAGCAGCCTCTAATACTGACTTGTGGGCCATTTTTGAGCATGTTCTGATCATTTTCATGAGATGGCCATATTAGATCTTTTGTTTCTTATGAAATTCTCTACAACTTTGCTTAAGGTTGCTCCTCCATGCAAGATCTCTAAACTGGACTTTTTAATTGGTTAAACCAGATCACTCTAGGGGTCCAACTTAGTCAACAACATTTGGAAGGGCAATTTGGTAATTTTGGTCAACATGAACATTGCTCCACTACTTACCCTAAATGTAATTAAGGTGTTATAAGACCCAATTAGCCACTCTACACCTTGGTTGCACAAAATTCCTAGTGTCACATACCTTGGCACAAGTAATTCAATACTTCCACCCCAAATGTTGCAAGCTCATGTTGCACATGTTGCATGAGTGTGTTGCATAACACTTGCTAATTATGTTACACTAAAGTGGTTGACATATCTCACAAAGGAAATTGCACATAAGGTACTTGTGTGTTGCACCTTACTCACTTTTACCTCACATGAAATATAACATATTAAGCTTATGCATGAAATGAATGATGCTTGCTTATGCTCATGCAAATGCAATGCAATTAAGGAGCTAAACACCTGGGGTGTTACAATCAACCCCCCATGCTCACGCCTACTGCTCATCATGAACCTAGCAGTTCGGAGGCGCAACGCTTTCTTCTCGTACGTGTGGGATACCTTGGAGGTGCTGCATCTGGAGCACAAGGACGAACCACATGAGAGGGATGATCTGCGAGTGGAGGGTGGACGTGACAGATGACCACGCAACTGCACGGCACTGCTACGATGCGTTCGACTACATCGAGTCGCTTCCGCTGCACCTGCGTGTCTAGTGGTAATTCCGTAACCTGTAACTAGCAGTAGATCCTGGTTTATGAGGTCAAAATTTTGATTTTATGGCTAGCGTAGTACCCTCATAACCCTACACTCAGGCCTAGCACCTCAGTGTTCTTGGCACCCTTGCTCCTCATCAAGAAGCATGACGGCTCCTGGTGCTTCTGCATGGATTACCGCGCGTTGAACCAGTAGACCGTCAAGGACAAATTTCCAATCCCCGTCGTTGAGGAGCTACTGGATGTGCTACAGGGGCTTTCTTCACCAATTTGGACCTACGCTCGGGTTATCATCAAGTGCGGATGCACGAGGCCGACATTGAGAAGACCGCATTCCGCACCCATGAGGGTGTTGACACTTCTAACACCACTTAAGCTAAGTTGTCATCCCTAGCATGGTGCCAGAAGTGTTGGTATAGAACTGCTCCTCTTAGAATAAAAATGGGATCCGCAAGCGTACAGATAAAATACCATTGTAGCACTTCACCGGTAAATATTCTAGGTATCGTTAATTTATATTTAGCTCAAGGGAAAGAACTAAGGACTTAAACCTAAAGGGATGGATTTGCAAAATATGACTACTTATGAGAAATCAATCACATAGTCACTTACTTTGGCAGGGGGGATAAACCATGATAAATAAGTATAATTGAATTGTAAAGCATAGGGAATAAATCACGCAGAGATTAGAGATAGACTACTCATCATAATGGTAGGTTGACGTCTGATTAGTTCAAGAGATTGAGTTCTAGGTAGGTTCCAATCTACTAAGTCATTCATCTACTATAGCAAACACACCATTATATATAGCATAAAAGACTCTTCATCTATGTATAAGGAATATTACTGAAGAAAGCCAGGACATAGCAATACTTCCTACATAACGTTGTTTCTGCCTGTCCTATCAACGGAGGGTGGACTATATAAGACTAAATAGAATTGTCACTTCCCCGAACTACCACACAACCCGGCCAATAGGATACATTTGCAGGTAAATAGCATATAAGCACCACGCTTACATGTGATCTACCACTTAACCCCCTCGCGAAGAGAGCTAAGCACTTTGCAAACTTATACATAAACTCATTATCAATCATAACCATATCAAATGCACTGCTAGAGCAAACTAGGAACATCATAAATAGAAACATAATCATAATAGAATAAAGTCGTAGAGCAAAGATACAAAATAGTACCAATACTTTAATGACGAAGATCCAAATTTTGAGCACAAGTCGCCCGACTCTTCCTCTATCTAGTCTAAACCTATGTAGAAGTTGAAGAATTGGAGTAGCTATTCTAATTCTCTGGTAGAGAGAAACACTCTAAACCCTAGCTCTGCTGATGGCTCCCTCTGCTAATGAATTGCTAATGAATTAGGATTTCTCCTGGGGTGAAGGGCCTTGCTTATATAGCCCTCTAGGAAGCACCACAGCCCTCGGATCAAACCGACCTTGATCTATGGTTTTTATTCTTCCTCAAAGGCGGTGGAGGAAGGATCCACGAGGTTGCACATGATTGGCCATCAGAGGGGGGTGGGTGCCCAGGGCCAGGGGCGGTCGCCCCACCTGCCAGCCCATTTGGCCCTCCCCTTCGAGGAGGTGTCTTCTCATGTCTTCTAGATTATTCTTTTTCATAGTAGGGTTGATTTCTCTCTATGTAAATCTAACATGTGGGTCTCCTTTGGTCTTTTCCTAATAACCCCCTGTAGAAATAGACATTCACCAAAACTCGTGGAAATTATTAGTTTTAAACCCCTAAGTCTAAGGTGAAACTCATTTTAACCCTTCTTTTGATTCTTGTTGACTTATAAAGTTGATGGTTAATTACCGTCAACAGAGGGCCACTTTGAGTTCTTGGTTATGCCTTTTGGGCTCACCAACGTGCCGGTGACATTCCAAAGTCTTATGAACTTCGTCCTCCGACCGTTCCTTTGTAAGTTTGTACTAGTGTTTTTTGATGACATACTCATCTACAACCCATGATGGTCGTCGCATCTGCAACACGTCAATGCGGTCCTTACCGCACTCTGTGACCACTAGCTCTGCCTCAAGCGCGCCAAGTGCTCCTTCGTGATATCGTCCGTGGCGTACTGGGCCATGTGATCTCGGCCAATAGCGTCGCCATGGATCGAGAGAAGGTTGCCGCCATGATGAGCTGGCTGCAACCATGCTCGGTGCGGGCCTCCGTGGATTCCTTGGGCTCGCGGTGTACGACCATTGGATCATCAAGGACTACGACACCACTGCTGCCTCCTCGCCATGTTGCTCAAGAAGGACTGGTTTGCCTAGACCCCTAGGGTGACCTCGGCCTTCGACATGCTCAAGCACGCCCTGTCCATCGCCCTGGTCCTGCATCTTCCAGTTTTTGACAAACCGTTCATAGTGGATGTGACGCATCGGGGTCAGGATTTGGGGCGGTTCTCCATCAAGGCGCTAGTGCCCTCGCCTTCTTCAACTGCTCATTTGTGGCTCGCCATCTGAAACTCGCCGTGTATGAACAAGAGCTGATCGGATTGGTCCAGGTGGTTCACCATTGGTGGTTGTACCTTTGGAGCCATCACTTCATCATCCGCACAGATCATTATGCCCTCAAGTTCATGATCAACTAGCGCTTGTCCATGGTTCTGCAACACTAGTGGGTGAGCAAGGTATTTGGCTACGACTTGGCCGTCGAGTATCGGCCGGGTAGCCTCAACACTATCGCCGATGCTCTGTCCTGACGCGAGGATGAGGACGTCCCCCTCAGCACGCTTACATGCCCCTCCTTCAAGCTCTTCGAAGGCCTTTGCCATGAGCTGCAGGAGAACATTGACCACCGCACCCTCCGTGACTTGGTGGTTGTGGACCACAGCATGCCATGGCGCGGGGTCGACGACCTCAACCTATGCGGCTCACGCGTGTATGTGCCCGCCACCTCCATGGCTCTACAGGTGGTCCTCCAGTTAGCACACTCTGCGAGCCATGAAGGGCTGCAGAAGACAATGCAGTGCCTCCGCCAGGACTTCATCATCGACGACGATCGCTGACTAGTGCGCGAGCTCGTGAGCTCATGTATCATGTGCCAACGCAACAAGATGAAGAACCTCTACCCCGCCAGTCTCCTTCAGTCCCTGGATGTTCCATCACAGGTCTGGTCTGACATTGCGTTGGACTTCATCGAAGGCCTTCCCACGTGTCCACGCCAAGAGTGTGACCTTGACAGTGGTCGATCGGTTCTCGAAGCAGGCTCACTTCCTCGCCCTGAGCCATCCTTACACTGCTGCTATGGTCACCAAGGCCTTCTTCAACAGCATCGTCAGGCTCCACGAGTTCCCCACCTCAATTGTCAGTGATCAGACCTGGTGTTCATGGGAAATGTCTGGCATGACCTATTCAAACTTGCCGACGTCAAGTTATGGATGAGTACCACATTCCACCCGCAAACCGACGACCAATCCGAGGTGGTCAACCGGACAATCGCCATGTCCTAGCTGTGCATCACCGGTGACCGCCCCCACTACTGGCTTGACTGGTTCCCCTAGGCCGAATATTACTACAACACATTGTACCACTCCGCGCTTCAGACGCCACCGTTTGAGGTAGTCTATGGGAGGCCTCGCCTGCCTTATTGCCTTACACTAAGGGACAGCCAGGACTGACACCGTCGATGGCCTCCTGCATGACCGCGATGCGTTCCTAGTGGACGTCCATGACCGCCTACTGTAGGCCTAGGAGTATGCCAAAAAGTACTACGACACCCGTCACCGCTCGCTGGAGTTTGTCGCCAACGACTAGGTGCTGCTATGGATTCTTCACTAGCCGGGATAGTCCTTGGTGCCGGGGTTCCGTGGCAAGCTCAGTCCATGCTTTGTTGGGCCATTTCAGGTAATTGAGCCTGTAGGACCCGTCACCTACAGCCTGCACTTACACGATAGCGCCCACATCTACAACGTCTTCCATGTCAGGGTGCTTAAGACGTTCCATGGTACCCCTCCGACAACAACACCGCCTCTGCCACCTCTTCACCATGGCCATGTTCTTCATCGACCTACGCGTCCTCTGCGTGACCAGCTCTACCGTGGAGTGTGGCATGTGCTCATTCAGTGGGAATCCATGCTAGAAGCTAACACCACCTGGGAGCCCATTGAGGAGTTTCGCGCCCTCTTCCCCGCCTTCCAGCTCAAGGACGAGCTGTTCACCGAGTGTGGGAGAGATGTAATGATCAGGAACGTCTATCGGCGCAGAAGGGCCAACTGTGGCTGAACGGTGGACCTTGCCAAGGCACGCCAGTACATGATCACCACGCCTGCGCAACACACCTAGACGCGAGCGGCGTGCGCCCAATCAGTTAGCAGGATCCTATCATCTAGGAATGTTATCAATTTGATTTGTTAGATTTGTTATCCCATTAAGTTAGCAGATGTTTGTTAGGATTGGTGGTATAAGTGTGGAACATTATTTGATTAATGAAGTTATCTAGAGATTGAGTTAATCTCTCTCGCTCTTTGGTGCCCTCGTCTCTCATGTTCTCACCCTAGACTCAGGCACCGAGCATGGCGCCGCTAGTCCGCCACCGGGCGTTCAAGCTGAGGCCGTCCATCTCCCATCCCTATTCTCTACGTAGCAACCCAAGCTCCAATAGTGTTTCATTAATTGTATTAGCCTACATGGTAGTTGTCATATCGTACATACTTTGTAGAAAAACAAATGAAGTGCGAGCCACAAATAAGTAAAATTAAGTCCACGTATTGGAAGGTTTAGAAGACTACCTAAGGGGTGTAAGGTTAATTGCCATTGCTGGAGGGACTTGGACCTTGCTAGATAATTTCTAGAAAAGCTCCCATGATTTCGACGGTAATGCTTTAACTGGCAATATGTCAAAGATGATGTAAATAGCATTTTGTTGGTGGACTACAACCAAAAACATGTATTTGTAGGTGATGTCCTAGTCCACTAAGAAGGCAAATAAAAATGGACACTATGCTCACCCTAATATATCTCTGCAAGAGGCACCTGCAATTAACGCATCAATTTGTCGGTGCAAAGAAATCTGCACAGAAATCATAAATTAGCAAGGAAAAATTGGAGCATGCTAACAACAATGGATAATGGGGATGAGGAGATTTCTTACGATCAGAAGCCAAGTGCCTAGGGTAGGAAGCAATTGTCTGAAGTCATAAACAATAATTTGGAAAAGAAAAAAAGAAAACACGAAGCTACAACTAGAGAGAAGAGAACGTAGCAGGGCATTGGCCCTTGGCCTGACTCATAGCGGTGCCGCCGCAGCTCGCTTGAAGCGTGCCTCCCAGGGATCAACACAAAGAAGACAAACAGTGGAGCAGCAGGCACTGAAGGCCAAACCCTATGTTGACAACCAAAAATATTTATTTTGTGAAGTTGTCAAAATATGTAACAGACTTCACCATTGCATTCCTCTCGTCGAGATGGTCAAAAAACATATATGGAATGTCCAATTTGGAGTCTGGATGAAAGAGTTATGCCTCCGAGAAAATGTATGAACTACCGGTACTACCGGTCTGAGATCATCGGTACTACCGGTCCGAGAAGATTTGACGCAGATTTGAACTACCGGTACTACCGGTCCGAGACTGATACTACCGATGGATGGCGGTAGGTGGTGCAATTTTGCGTGATAATGAACTACTGACACTACCGGTCCTTGATCGGTACCACCGGTAGGGACCGGTACTACCGGTGGAGCCTGACCGGTAGTACCGGTAGGTGTTTATTCCGAATCTGACTTTCAGATCTCAAACCGATTTGTTTCTAGATCGGTTTTTGAACGTGGGAAACTTAGAAAATAAGCCTTGGAGAGGTTTCCTACTAGGATAAGACCACCCCTCTATATATATAAGAGGATCATGGCCGATTGAGTTCCCATCTACCCAATCGACAAAACAACAACCAAAACTCCTATCTTACCCTAGTTTTTCCTCTCAACCCTCTATCCTGCTATTTGGCAAGCCTCTCCGCAAGATTTGTTGGCATCCTAGGCAGCCTTGCTGGTCCTAGGAGATCCTCCATGTGCTTCTCCCCGATGGATCCTTCCGGGAGTGGTTCGGGAGCCGTTTCAGCCGAGAACGAGCTCTACATCAGCCCTATCGATCCCTAGATCGGTTACGCCGGTCATGCTTCGTCTCTTGGTACGTTGCAGGTCTTGTGAGACCTCTGGGCGTCCAAAGCCCTCGCTGGTGTGTTGGCTTGGAGTGATCTTCAACGTCAACATACTTTTTGGCGACTTCGCTGGGGAGATCGGCGGGAACATGGGAAGTAATGTTGAAGATGTTGGGGATAGGACCCAAGTCCCTCATGAGGGCAGCATCAACCATCCCATGAATATTGATGAGCTTCCTGAAGAACTGAAGCAACAAGTGGAGGCCAAGTTCAACGTCGTTCTGAAGGCTTTTCTTCAGAGTTGCACTAGAGATCGGTGGGAAAAGGTCACTCAATTCAGGGAGCCGAATTTCAGCGAGTTGATCACTTCTACATCTTCTGCACCTGCTGCACCTGAGGTAAGATCTTCTGAACCTAAGTATGATGACATTGTCGATCCTTACCCTACGCATGCCAATTATGCTACTATGATGGATGATCATAAGAAAGTAATAGATAATAATCTTCTCACTGCTGTAAACATGATCATGGCCCATTTTGATAAGTTAGAAGGAAAAACAACCGATGGCAATCCATCGGGTGGTGATTCTTCTTCTAAAAACCCTGAGTTTGGCATGCCATTGAATTTTTATGACAATCAAGGTTTATATGCAGCAGCAAATAAAGGCAAATCGGTCTCTTCGGCAATTGAAATCGATAAGACCAGTTTAGTTGGAAGTGCTCCATCTAATCAAGTGGTTGTCTATGGTCAAAATTCAGCTCGAAACACTCGAATCAATCAAAGACCAACAACAAGTCAAGCTTCGGCGGGGCAAAACATTCTCTCCAACCCACCGAAGTCACCAAGCCAAGTCCCCATACTTGATGATACACCTGCTACATATGTTTCTCCCTCTACCGATTTCAATGACACTTTGAATCGGTTTAGGGAGGAATTATCTAAATCACTTGAAGAGAGTTTAGGTGTACACATCAAGCCTAGTAGGACTACTTACCGTAAGCCGTACCCTTCATACTTTGATTTTATGAAAGCACCTGATGGGTGGAAGGTACCTGATTTTAAAAAAAATTAGTGGTGATGATAGTAAATCTACCATGGAGCATATTAGTATGTTTCTTGCACAATTAGGTGAAGTTAGCGCTTATGATTTTATGAAAGTTCACAATTTTCCATTGTCCCTTACTAGCACAGCTTTTGCATGGTTTACTTCATTACCAGCTTGCTCTATTGGTTCATGGGTTGAACTAGAAGAAAAGTTTCATAGTCATTTTTATACTGGCGTCCATGAAACTAGATTGTCTCATCTTGCATCGGTTCGTCAAGGTGGTGATGAGTCTGTTCTTGATTTTGTTAAGCGATTTAGAGAAATTAAGAACCGATGCTTTCATTTAATGATTTCTGAAAGAGATTTAACTGACTTATACTTTGCTGGTTTACGTCCTAGTATTAGGGATAAACTTGAACATTATGAGTTTGTGAATGTTAATCAACTATTGCAAAGGGCCGTTTCGGCTGAATCATGCCTTAAAGAATTTCGTGAAACTTATAAGTCTAATCATCATAATGTGCATGTTGTTGATGATCATTCCGATTGCTCTGATGATGATAATAAGGAAATTTATCCCGCTAAAATTAAATGGCCAGCAAAGAATAAGATGATTACCTGTCCATCCCTCAAACCGATTCATAAGAATCAGGGTGAAGAGATGAAGTTTACTTTTGATTTCTCTAAATGTGACCGAATCTTTGATGAATTGTTGAAATTTGGTTATATTAGAATTAATTATAAATTGCCTTCAGCTGATGAGTTAAAAAGAAGAGCTTCTTGTAAATATCATAATTCTTTTTCTCATGCCACTAATGATTGTAATGTTTTTCGTTGGCAGGTCCAATCGGCTCTTAATGAGGGACGATTGAGTCTTTCTGATATGCAAGTTGATAAGGTCCCTTTTCCAATGCATGCAATTGAAGCAGGACCACCCGCTGTTCTGATTCGTCCCGAGCAAGCAGATACAACTCAAGGCAAGAATGTGCTTATCGACGAACCACGTGTAGCACCGAATGTCGAAACGAATTTGGGGCACAAGGTGGTGCTAGAGAAGGATGATGAAGGCAAGAACAAATTAAAGATCATCGCTGGATCAACACAGTATTTGAGAAGGCAACGGTGGTATGAACGGTGGTGGGACAGCAGAGGCCGACTAGGCCGACTGGAACAGTCAGCCAGGCCGGCTCCACTCAGCACCAGGGCCAGTCGGTTAAGCCAACTCAGGGTGTTGGTTTGGTCGACTCAGCCTCCCTCTCAGTCAAGTCGGCTGAGCCGACTGCCCTAGTCGACTTAGCCGACTCCCCTAGTTCCAGCAACCTTGGCTCCTCCGGCGTTCAAGTTTTGCGCATATTTGTTTCACACAGGCCGGAGATTAGTACCTAGAAGACTAATGAGAAGAAGAACCAAGGGAAATTCGTGCCGAAGCTGCCATGCACCTTTGATAGGCTTATGGCCAAATACAAGCAAGAAAAGGCTGATTCCCAGAATCGGCCATTAAAAAAATGAGAATCCACACCGCCCAAGCGAGAAGATAAGAAGAATAAGCAATTGGCGGTGATGCAACCAGCAGCTCCAATTCAAAAAGTTGCTCCTCATGTATCTCGTTGGGGACCCCCGATTCCACCTCCAGTCACACCACAATGGGGTCCTTATGGAGTTTGGGTGCCGTATCCCTAGCCTGCACCTATGCAAGGCCAACAAAGAAGGAAAGAGCCTGCTGGTCCAGTTCAAAAACCTTCCATTTTTAGCCGATTGAACAATGGTCAATCGAGCTCTAGCAGCGTGAATCAAGGTCAGATGATTACATTCAAGCTTCGGCTTCACAAGGTTCAGAAAGGGCACCAATGCGACGGGTTTACGTGCCTAAGAAGGTTGAGACTCCTGTTATTCCTCCGCCAAGAGCTAGGCCTCAATCAGTCATCACAATTGGCTCTATGGAAGCTCCTGTCATTAATCATGATGGGCCGATTATAATTGAAGAAACTCCAGCGCAAAAGCAAGATGACGTCCCTAAAAAAGTTGCTGGAGATAAGAAGGAGCGTGCCAAAATTGATTCCAAGTATCTACAACCTAAGTGGTGCCCACCAGGGTTGAATAAAACTCAACGGCGCAAGTTACAACGTGCTCGGCACAGGCAACAGGAGCGGGAGAAGCTCGCCAAGATGGAGGGTGAAGTGGTGAACTCCGAACAAGTCAAGAACCCTCTGGAAGATCGGCGTGCCACTGTTACTACTGCCAACCCGGCTAAGCCCGCCCTAGGGCTGGCTAAGCCGGCACACCCTACTGCAGAGACGGCTGAGCCAGCCTCAGAGGCAGCTAAGCCGACCTCGTCTACTGCTGCTGCTCTAGAAGTTCTAGAATCGGCTAAGCCGACTTCAGAGTTGACTGAGCCGACTCCCATTGTCCCGATGGCCTCTGAGGTGTCCCCCGATGACTTTGCTCATACTGTTGCTGCTATGGTTGGCATGGAGGTTCTTGAGGTCCTGGAAGAAGAGATGGTTGACTATGAACCTACCCCGGAGAGGGAAGTCAATGTGGTTGTCTTGTCCACCGATTATTATATTGTTGAGGATGATTGAGCCGCTGCGGTTTTCAACTTTCCCATAGAAGATGCTATATTCAAGAAGCCCAGAGATCCTGTTAACCATCTCAAGCCTTTGCATATCAAGGGCCATATCAATGGCGCTCCAGTTCATGGCATGTTGGTGGATAGTGGGGCAATTGTGAATGTGATGCCATATCCGCTTTACAAGAAGCTTGGTGGCACTGATGATGAACTGGTCAAGACCAATATGACCATCACCGGTGTAGGAGGAGGCACTTCCATCCTAGCCAGGGGAATTGCTAACATGGAACTCACTGTTGGAAGCAAGACCCTGGCTACTGCGTTCTTCGTGGCAGATGTGCAAGGTAGTTAACTTAATACTTGGGCGTGATTGGATCCATGACAATTGTTGTGTGCCATCTAGCTTGCACTAGTTTTTAATTTAGTGGGTGGGAGATGCTGTGGAGATTGTGCATTCGGATTCATCGGCTGACGTTGCTACAGCCGATGCTCCCGTGCACGGGGGGCATGATGCTTTTGGTTGCTTGTCTAGTAAAGATCTTTCTGGCTATAAATTTATTAGTGCTACTAGGCAAGGGTTTGTTCATGTATCATTGAAACTGATTAATAATCGGTTCAATATCATCATGTAATCTTTTATTAATAGATTATAATAAAGAATGGTTAAAACATCGTGTTAAACAGTATCTGGCTAATAAGACCAATGCATGTGAAGCTATTGAGGATTTTGATGAGCTCGATAAGTTGGGCCAAGGATTTTCATCGGCTGACCCTTTGGAGCAGGTTGATATTAGGGATGGCTCTGTGCCTCGGCTGACGTTTATAAATCAAAACTTGGAAGCCGATTACAAATTTGAGCTAATCGTGCTTCTTAAGGAATATGTTGATTGTTTTGCATGGAATTATACAGAGATGCCTGGGCTGAGCCGAGAGCTTGTTGAGCATCGGCTCTCCATCAAGGATGGATTCAAGCCATATAAGCAACGCCCCCGCTGATTTAATTCTATAATTTATGATCGGGTTAAAGAAGAGATTAATCGGCTCCTGCAAGCGGGGTTCATTCAGCCATGCAGGTATGCAGAGTGGGTCTCTAATATTGTGCCTATTGAGAAGAAAGATTCTAGGAAGATCAGAGTTTACATTGATTTTAGAGATCTGAATAGAGCTACTCTGAAAGATGAATATCCTATGCCTATAGCCGATATGCTTATCAATGATGCTTTAGGACATCGGGTTATTAGCTTTCTTGATGGTAATGCCGGTTATAATCAGATTTTCATGGCCGAGGAAGATATGTCGAAGACAGCCTTTATATGTCCTGGGTTTGTTGGTCTCTTTGAGTGGGTTGTGATGACATTTGGGCTAAAGAATGCAGATGCTACTTATCAAAGAGCTATGAATTTGATTTTCCATGATCTAATTGGGGGTGATTATGGAGGTTTATATTGATGATATTATGATTAAATCGGTTGCTCATAAATCTCATTTGGCCGATTTGCGTCTTGCTTTTGAGAGGATGCGCCGTTATGGATTGAAGATGAACCCACTCAAATGTGCTTTTGGAGTATTGGCTGGAAAGTTTTTAGGCTTCATAATTCATGATAAAGGCATAGAGATTGATCCCAAGAGGATAGAAAAGATCAAGGGAGTTCAGGCACCTACATGCAAGAAAGACTTGCAAAAGTTCTTAGGAAAAGTGAACTACTTGAGGAGATTCATTGCTAACTTGTCCGGGAAGATGATTCCTTTTACCCCCATATTGAAACTAAAGGATGAATCTGAATTCACTTGGGGGGCAGAATAACAAGAGGCATTTGAGAAGATAAAGGAATATCTGTCTAAACCACCGGTTCTTCGTGCACCAAGGAGAGGAGTTTCTTTTAAATTATATATTGCTGCCGAAGAGAAGATTATTGGGGTTGTTTTGACTCAAGAAGACAAAGGTAAAGAATATGTAATCGTTTATCTTGGTCGTCGTCTTCTTGATCCCGAGACAAGGTATGCCCATATAGAAAAATTGTGCTTGTCACTGTACTATGCTTGTTCCAAGATGAGACATTATCTTTTGTCCAGTACATGTGTTGTTGCTTGCCAGGCCGATATGATAAAACACATGTTATATCGGCCAATTCTTCGTGGAAGGGTAGGCAAATGGGCATACACACTAATTGAATATGACCTATGAGCCATTGAGAGCTTTAAAAGAACAAGTCCTTGCTGATTTTATTGTTGTGCATTGTATTGAATTGGATAATGAAATCAATTACCTTACTTTTACTCCCTGAAAATTGTATTTTGATGGATCGGTTTGCAAAGATGGCCAAGGTGTTGGTATTGTGCTTATTTCCCCTAGTGGTGCTGAATTTAAGATGTCAAGCCGGTTGGATTTTTATTGCACTAATAATCAAACCGAATATCAAGCTCTATTATTTAGATTGATTATGTTGCGCTCCATGGGAGTAAAGCATGTTGAAGCCTATGGTGATTCCTTACTAGTGGTGCAGCAATTTGCTAGAGAATTTCAATGCTTGGAAGGATCACTACGAGCTTGTCTCGATGCTTGCCTTGACATCATTGGTTCATTTGTCGAATTTCAAATTCGGCATGTTCTGAGGCATGAAAATCAAAAGGTCAACATGTTAGCTCAGCAAGCATCTAGCTATGACGTTGATGGGTGTAATTTTCATATTCAAGAACAGTCGATGCATGAAGATTTATATTTTTGCTGTGTAAGTGCGGAAGAATCGGCTAAGCCGCCTGCCCTAGCCAGTCTAGCCAACCCCAATTCTCTAGCAAGCCAGTCGGCTTGGCCGACTTTACCAGTCGGCCTAGCCGACTCCCCTGTGGCCTAGCCAATGTGCATGATGAACTCTCATATCGGCCTAGCAAAACTCCTAGTGATGTTGGGGCCGATTTACATGATTGGAGTACTCCCTTATTGGCATATCTATGAGATCCAAGTGCCAAAGTTGATAAAAGTATTCGGCAATGTGCTTTTCAAATATGTGTTGCACATTGATGAGTTTTACCGAAGAACCGCCGAAGACTTGCTGCTGAAGTGCTTAGGAACTGATCAAGCAAGAATAGCTATGGGAGAAGTCCATGAAGGTATTTGTGGTACGCATCAATTGGCCCTGAAGATGAAGTGGTTATTGCGTAGGGCCGGTTTCTATTGGCCTACTATGATGACTAATTGCTTTCGCTACTACAAAGAATGTGGAGAGTGCCAAAGGTTTGGAAATATTCAGCTAGTGCCTGCTGCTATGCTTCATCCTATAATCAAACCGTGGCTTTTTCACAGTTGGGGGCTAGACTTCATTGGCCAAATTCATGCCCCATCTTTCAAGGGACATCGCTTTGTGTTGGTTGCTACAGATTATTTCACTAAGTGGACCGAGGTAGTTCCTTTGAAGAATATGACACATAAGAAGGTGATTGAGTTTATCGCTGAACATATCATTCATAGATTCGGCATACCCCAATCATTAACTACAAATCAAGGGACATCATTTATGTCCAAGGAAGTAAGGGACTTTGCTGAATTATATAAGATCAAGTTGCTCAAATCATCTCCATATTATGCTCAAGCTAATGGCCAAGTTGAGTCTAGTAATAAGACTTTGATCAAGCTTATCAAAAAAAAGATTGAGGAGAATCCAAGGAGGTGGCATGAAGTTTTGTCTGAAGCTCTATGGGCACATCGCATTTCAAGGCATGGGGCTACAAAAGTTACTCCTTTTGAGTTAGTATATGGTCAAGAGGCCGTGTTGCCTGTCGAGGTAAATTTGGATGCATACAGGTTTGCTAAACAAAATGATCTATCAGCCATTGTGTATCATGATTTGATGATGGATAACATCGATGAGGTAACTGATGTAAGATTAAAGGCTCTAAAGGAGATAGAGAAAGACAAAGCTTGAGTTGCTAGGGCATACAATAAAAAAGTCAAGAGCAAATCTTTCCAAGTAGGAGAATTAGTGTGGAAAACCATACTACCTATTAAATCGAAGAGCAATCAGTTTAGCAAGTGGTCACCCAATTGGGATGGTCCTTATAAAGTGATCAAAGTCATGAGTGATAATTCTTATTTGCTAGAGACATTGCAAGGTGAACGTCTCAAAGTAGAATTCAACGGAAGATACTTAAAAAAGTATTTTCCAAGTGTTTGGCAAGAAGCCTAAGTGCTCTTCAAACAATGGCCGATACATGTATCGCCCTTAGAACAAAATGGCTGATGTATACATCGCCCTTAGTCACCATACAGCCGATGAGATGGGTATCATTGCTGTTTGGTTTAATTATGTTTGTTTGATCAAGTGTTTTCATATTTATGCATCATAAACCTAAAAACAGGGGCATATGTTGACAACCAAAAATGTCTATTTTGTGAAGTTGACAAAATGTGTAACGGACTTCACCATTGCATTCCTCTCGTCGAGATGGTCAAAAAACATATATGGAATGTCAAATTTGGAGTTCGGATGAGAGAGTTATGCCTCCGAGAAAATATATGAACTATCGGTACTACCGGTCCGAGAAGATTTGGCGCAGATTTGAACTACCGGTACTACCGGTCCGAGACCGGTACTACCGATGGATGGTGGTAGGTGGCGTAGTTTTGCGTGAAAATGAACTACCGGTGGAGCCTGACCGATAGTACCGGTAGGTGTTTATTCCAAATCTGACTTTCAGATCTTGAACCGATTTGTTTCTAGATCGGTTTCTGGACGTGGAAAACTTGGAAAATAAGCCTTGGAGTGGTTTCCTACTGGGATAAGACCACCCCTCTATATATATAAGAGGATCATGGCCGATTGAGTTTCCATCTACCCAATCGACAAAACAACAACCAAAACTCCTATCTTACCCTAGTTTTCTCCTCTCAACCCTCTACCCTGTTGTTCGTCAAGCCTCTCCACGAGATTTGTCGACATCCTAGGCGGCATTGCTGGTCCTAGGAGATCCTCCACGTGCTTCTCCCCGACGGATCCTTCCGGGAAGTGGTTCGGGAGCCGTTTCAGCCGAGAACGAGCTCTACATCGGCCCTATCGATCCCTAGATCGGTTACGCTGGTCACGCTTCATCTCTTGCTGCGTTGCAGGTCTTGTGAGACCTCTGGGCGTCCAAGGCCCTCGCTGGTTGGGTTAGAGTGATCTTCAACGTTAACACCCTAGAACAGGAATCCAACTCAATGTGGGGAGAAATCAGAGAGACAAAAGCAAAATTACAAAATAAGAGGAAATTTAACTTTGGATCATCCCAGTACAGTTGAAATTTGAAATAGCTCTACTTTGTTTCTCAAGAATGTTCACATATTTGGTCACCCGACCAAACCAACAAACGAATGTTACCATTATGATTTGTGAAGCACATACATTTGATTGACACATCAAGTGACCAAACCCCAAAATAACGCCAGATGGTACGAGAGCATTTACAAAAAAAAAATGATACAAGAGATGCTAGAGAAAACCTATGAAATACAGATTTTGAATAAAATACGCAATAGAAGGGTTAAAAGAAACAACTGACAACATCCCCAACAAACCACCTTGCCACAAACACTGACAACCTGATCACATAGCAACTACAAACCAGAACTGCGACAATTCAATTTACTTTCCACATAGCATGTCTACTACAGAGGAGGATACATAGCAACAGAAGATAGCATGGTTCTGAATACATGGATAGGTTAAGCTAAGCAGAACACTCTAGAAGTTGACATTTGCCCTTACAATCTTGAGACAACACAGGCATAAAAAACATCAATTCAGGGAAGATCCTTCCTAGAGAAGAACATCAGGAACAGCAGCAGGGTCAGGCTCATAAAAGCCCCAGAGCTTGCCACCTTTATCTTTTGTCAGGCGGAATGATGGTATCCGATGAGAAAATCTTAGGTTCTCTTTCCTTGGTATTTCCAGTGGTCTCTTCAGCACATCATGCTTGAACACAGACAAGTGGCCATTGACTTTGGTCAGGAAAGCAAACAGAGTGGTAGCTTCAGTACACATCTTGATCCAGCCAATGGCATAGATGGCAGGACGATCTTTACTGGAAGGAACCTAGTCGGGTGCCCAGGTCTTGTAGATGGCCCAGACCTCACCTGCCTTTGGAAAAATATTGACCTGCTTCCTTGTACCAATTTCCAACCTGTTTACCACTAAATGGGAGAAAGCACAAGTTTCACAATGCTCGGTTGTTGAACTCCGGATCACAAATTTACCACAGCTCACAGGGATGCCATGCTCCAACCAATGCTTATCTACCTCCTGAGGGCAAGTCTCGAGCCAGGTCAAATGAACTTTGAATGGTTCCTTCTCAACTTTGTTTATCCAACCATAGTGGTTGGGAAAAGTATCAGTACTGCTGTAGAGAGCCCAAATTTGCCCACGCTCAAACTTCTCACATGAGCGGTCTTCGTTGAAATTGTAGAATTCAGAATCAGGATATGTAACATCGACAAACTCCGTGACTTTTTTCTTGTTGAAATTGACAAAAGAATCCAGAGTAATGGAAGGAAACACTGTGGCCAAGTCACAAGGAAGAGCAGCAGTATCTTGTAAATTCGCTGTGTTGTGTTCCAGCCAAGTCAACTGAACATTATTGTTGGAAGCATCGATGTGATTTGTTTGAGCATAATTTGGCAAGGAATCATGATCATCATAAATTGCACAGACTTGATTAACTGCTATCCTGTTAACTTCTCTTAACCTTCCGAAATCAAAGAAATCTGGACACTCATAGGTAATCACAGGATTACAGTGCATCTGATTAGCTATATCTATCCCATCCTTCTTGTACTTTTGCTGACTACCTTCTTGTGTTGCATTTCCCTCATCTTGGCCGTCCAATGTGCAGGGAGCACATTCAACAGCTTGATTCTCACCACCACCAGCATTATCACTACACACTTTATTATCAATTGAATTGGCGTCAGCAAGTGAATTGTCCAACCTTTACCTGTCATTGTTACAAGAGTCCCTGCTGCGGATGCTACCAGTGCACTCATAGGCAGTCCTAGGATTGCCATGCATCTGATTAGCAATATCTATAGCTTCCTCTTTGGTTTGCTGACTACCTTCATGTGTTATATTTCCTTCACCTTGGCTGTCCATGGTGTCAGAAACATGTTTGGCAGCTTGAGTGTTAGCATCAGTAACATCATCATTATCCATTTTATCAGCAGTGGTATTAGCATCAGAAAGTGAATCGTCCTTACTTCGCCTCTTATTGATATAAGAGTCCCTCCTGTGGCCTCTGTCAGCACAATCATCATGTTTCCTCTTGCCTAACATCTGAAGATTGCATGACCCTGCAGCATTTGGCACTGTAGATGCATCTTCTCCACCAAAGTTCTGGTTGACAACAACGTCAGAAGCAGTAGACTCTAACATCATACTTCCAGTTGCACCTTTGTCTGCAGGTGATGAAGTGTGAGATTGGTTTGCCACTGAACACTGAACTACATTGCTTCTTATCTCTGAGCTACCTTTCCCATGAACACCCGAGGTTCCAGCCCATGTTATATGTTCCTCAGTACATGTGGCATCCACTGTTGTTTCGGGAGCCACGCTCCCTTCTGCAGAACGAAGCTCTGTGTCCTGTATCAGTTGATCAGGGACACCGTGTTGTTGGCATGAAACCATTTTTAGTGAAACATGAGAATTACCAAGTCCAACTGACAGGAATCTCGAGGGCACAGCCTGCTCACTCAACTTAAAAGCAAAGAAATTTTTGCCACAGTCATCACAGATGGCCAAAAAGTTCCACTGGTAGTAGACAAATCGCTTCTGACAGTGTGGACATTCGGTCCAGAAAACAATTGCACAATCATATGGTTGTACATGTCTAGCCCCACTTCTTTTTCCAAGAGTTATGTTTGATAGCCCTGCAGTCTGTCTTTTGATGTCGTAGCGAGATCGCTTCACATGATCAGACAATATCATATGAGCTTCTGAAACCACCTTGAAAGCAGCTTCAGCACCAGGAAGAGTATTTTTGTTGGGATGAAACCAAAATGCAAGTTCGTCATATCGCTTCCTTATCACAGTGTCATCCGCTGCTACCTGTACTTACCATACCAGTCCAACTGTCTGTAGATCTTTGTCTCAGACGCACAGTACACTTTACAGACAGTTAACAACTAGGGTAAATTCTCAAGCTCTGGATAAAGCCTTTGAGCCTGAAGTGCAACCCTATGGGCACCAGAAAAATCTCTTTTCTCCAACTTCTTTAAAGCAATTCTTCTAGCCCTTACCGCTTCTTCTCTATTGAATTCCATCACACTGTCTTGCAATTTCTCCCAAACCACTTTCATATTTATGCAATAATCATGTCCTGCATGTATTAAAAGAACAATGTTGTTGGTAACAGAAATATACGCCTCTGAGCTCTGACAAAAGATATAGATGAACCTGACAATTACACAAGGATACTAGTATCATAGATATATAACAACATTAACCACACACATGAATCAATAATTCAGAGTAGATGAAAATACATTTAAGTTTACTACTAGCAGAATTTGACATGACATAACAGACCAAAGCAATAAAGCACAAACAATAGTTCAGGTGTAAGCCTTGTAACCGAGACATTTCATTGGACTGGAGCTAGCCAGATATAACCTAAAATGGTAACTAAATCTTGAACTGACTGTGCCATTATCGATATTACACAAACCACAGTAAACAGAGTCTTAGATTTGGCCATCCTATACACAGACATAAAACACAATAAGAACAGGTACATGAAACAGGGATCCGAAACATCAATGTCTTGTATAAGGTAAAGCAGATTTATTAGTACTGGGCACCTCCAGCCGCAACTCCAGCTTTATCAGGCAAACCCAGCAACTCCAGATTTATCAGGCAAACCCAGCGACTCCAGCCGCAACTCTGCCACCTCTACAATAGATTAAAATATACACGCATGTTAAATGTGTTCCATTTGTTAGTGCGGGAGTGAAGAATTTCAGACATAAGATGCAGAAAGCCCAGCATTCCGTGACTAATATCCACAAAAGATTCCAACGTGCCCGCAGAGGTCACTTCCTCGTCACAATCGATTAAAATTCTGGCAAGCATGTGGCCGCATCTGCATAAACCTAGCATCACCATCAACACTAATCCCCAGAATCCTACAGGATTAGGCGGCATTAACCCTCAATCGCGACTAAAAAATGGAAATCTTTCTCTCTACGACCAGCTCCCGCGCGCGGACGCAAGGACCAGCGAGCCCCACTGGTCCGGCGGGGCGAATGCGTGACACGCGACCATTAACTTAGGCTTACTCCAGCAGTTCCCCAACGGCCGATCCCTTTAAAAGTGTCATATGAGGCGAGATGAGGCAAATTTATTGCTCTAGCACTTCCTAATATGGCCCCCTTTTTTTTTTGGTGGCTACAAAAAAAAAACAGTCCATCTCCCCTCAAATGAAGAGGAGTTACATCTCCCCCAATAGCGCGGGTCTACGCATAACTGTCGTCTCCTCCTCTCTGCACAGGCATGGCGCTCGTGACATCCAGCCACCGCGGCACCCCGCAGCACCCGTAGCGCTCACCGGAGCTGGGCGCGACGCTGGCCGGGGGCGGGGCCGGGCGTGGCGGTGGCCGGGGTCGGGGCCGGGCACGACGGCTGCTGAGGCCAGGGCCACGGCTAGGCGGCGCGGGGGGCGGAGCGGAGCGGGGGGCGGGGCCGTGGCTTGGCGCGGTGATGGTCAGGGCTGGAGCCGTGGCTGGGTGCGAGCCCTATGTGGCCACCACCGTGTCCTCCTGCAGGGAAGAAGAGAAGACGTCACCACAAAGAAGATGCCGAGAGAGAAGGTGCGCCGCCGTGGTGGTACGTCGTGCTGGTCGAGGAAGGATTGGGGCCGGATCCAGTGAAGGAGGTCGTCGCGCGGGGGAGAGGTCACAACAGGGAGAAGCTAAAGCGAAGGTTGAAGATGGTACTGACATGCAGAGTCCATGTGTAAGTGTATATTGAGGTGATGTATTAGTCATCTGCTGTAACAACTGTCCCAGTAATCTAAAAAGGTGCACCAATACTACTATATTGGGGACCGCCTCGCGCGAGCGGTCCGAGAAAGGGGAAGGGGCCAAGGGGCAGGGGTAACTAACCGAAGCATGGAGGTGCGCCTGGGCACGGTGATTGGGGAGGACAGAGGGAGGCCGACGACGACTCGCCTGGCGTCGAGGGCGCCGGGTGCGATCGGTGGCCAGTGGGGTGTGGCCGAGTGGCGAGCGGGGGTATTGCTCCAGTGTTGAATGCGTTCAGCGTGACACCTGTTCATATAAACAGTGTGACACCCGTTCCGTGGGCCTTGCACACGCTGCAGGGCGAAGGGGTGGCGGATGTGACGGCTACACCACCAGCGCCACCAGCGCCGGCGCAGCAGAGGCTGCTTGCAACGTTGAGGTCGAGCGCGCATGCGAGCGGCGCGGAGTGGAACTTGAGCAGCTCGTTGCCGTCGGCCGCGGCCCTGGCGGTGACGACGGCGCGGCAGCGGGAGCGGACGGCGTCGTGGTACAAATGCATCCATCCTCCACTGTCCACTTTATGGATCTACAGCGCGCGGTTGGGATTTGTCAAAGAAACAGATCATCTAGATACCGCCATCGTGGCGCAAGCCATCTCCGGAGTGTCGACGGCGTCGGCGAACCTGCCATGCCACGCACTCCAGAACGTGCGTCACGGTCGGTCGCCAATGGACTCTGGATGTCGACGCATAGACGTGCGCTGATGGCAAGGACTGACATCGAATGCTTCCTGATCCGGACACATAACTGGTGGTCGTGTCGATGGCGGACGCGTGGCGCGGCGCGGCGCGGCGTGATCACCGAGGCCAGGCCGGCGAGCGGCAGCGACAACTCTCCGTTATATTGTTGATCAATTTCTCTCCTCATCTCCGGCATACTCGCAAAGACAGCACGACGCCCTTTGAGCTTCTCGTGGTTGGCGTCACGCCGTCACACTCGCATCGGCATCCAGCGTCGCACTCGCACTCGCGCCTCACAACCTGGGGCTTCCTGTACAAACTGTAAATACCTAGCAGTAAAATCTCTCGAACCATGGTGAAGGATGCACCTAATTTTGGTGTTCTTCCTTAGGACATGGTTTTGTTTCAGTTTGGGGTAGTAAAAGTGACAGTCTGACAGATCATAATCCCAAACTGAAACCGAAACGAAGAAGGCCTTAAGCTGCAGACGATGATACCCATAGAATTTCTTCGGCCTAGGCAGTGATCATCATACGATTGATTGCTTGATGTTGGTGACGTCCGATACTGTGCGTTCATTCAAAGGAAGCAGGCGACATGCTGCGCAGCCGCCAAAATATAAGGGAGAAAAACGCAGCCGGATTATTGAAAGCGGAAAGAAATAAGACTGCCGCAAGCGCCCCGATTAGAATACGTCACCCCTTCCCGGAATTTGAGCCTCATTTCTTGACCTGCAGACAAACCCTTGCATCCCCAGCCACTGCCACCAGTGACAGCCCACCATTCTCGCTTCAAAGCCCGGCAAATGTGCGTGCGCCTGCAAGAGAACACTGACAGAGAGGTAGAATTGCCGGGGGGCGCCTCACATCCCCTTGGTCCACGACGCGCACTGCAGGCACGAGTACCCCTCGCCGGCCTGGGCCACCTTGGCCGCCGCCACCGCCTGCCTGCTATGTGCGTGGGCCCGGCGTGCCGACTACAGAGAGGTCAGGGGAGAGAGAAGGTGAGGGGGAGCGGAGGGGACACGGTTGGCCTGTTCAAGTGGGGGTATTCTTGACATTATTACTAATTGAACTCATATGTCACGGCTTCCAAACCGTGAAGATCAAATAGAATACCGACGGAATGACGTGGAGAGCAAATAAGTTCAGAGCAGTGGCACCTGTGATCGCTCGAACTTTTTAATGGCTTATAGACAATTACAAACTTTTATAATGGCACACAGATAAAACCCTCAATAAATGAAGAGCAAGGAAGCATATAGGGAGGTTTCTATATGTGATAGTGCACCAAGCATTACTCATTTATAATTTGCTGATGATTCGCTACTCCTTCTCAAAGTAAACCAAGGGAATGCGGATCATCTCAAATATGTGCTGCAACTATATGAGGAGTGCTCTAGTCAGATCATAAACAAAGAGAAATCTTCGGTCCTGTTCAGCAAGAATTGTGGTGAAGCAACAAAAGAAGAATTCTTGACGGCTTTAGATTTGTCACATGAGGCTAAGAGCGACAGATATCTTGGCCTTCCAGTGTATATGGGTCAATCAAAGGCAAAAATGTTCACATACCTAAAGGACAGGGTGTGGAAGCGGATCCAAGGATGGAAAGAAAAGCTATTGTCCAGGGAGGGAAAGGAAACTTTGATTAAAGCAGTTGCCCAAGCTATCCCAAGCTTTGCTATGTCTTGCTTTAATTTAACAAAGACAATATGTGATGATATAAGTGCAATGATCTATAGATATTGGTTGGCACAACAGGAAAATTGAAAGAAGATGCACTGGATTCCTTGGCAAACATTGGCAAGCAAGAAAGATAAGGGGGGCCTCGGCTATAGAGATTTTCATTTCTTTAATTTGGCTATGCTAGCAAGGCAAGCGTGCAGGCTAGTGCAAAATCTTGAATCACTATGTGCACGGCTCTTGAAGGCCAAGTATTGGCCGAGTGGTGATATCATGGGCGCAAATGAAGGGCCGGGGATCTCTTACACGCGGCGTAGCCTGATCCGTGGCCTAAGAGCAATGGAGATGGGAATGATATGGAGGATAGGAGATGGAGAGCAAATTCGTATATGGGAAGATCCATGGATACCTGCAGGGATAACTAGAAGACCTCAGACACCGAGGGGTTCGGTGCTCTTATGTAAGGTCTTTGAACTCATAGATCCAGTGACGGGTACTTGGGATTCTCAGCTGATCCGGGACATTTTATGGGAAGAAGATGTGGCAAACATACTCGCTATTCCTATCCGACTGGCCTGTGAAGATATGGTGGCATGGCACTTAGATTCTAAAGGAGTATTCAGTGTCAAATCTGCATATCATGTGTTAGAAGACAATCAAGAACTCAGCCGCAACTTTCAAAGAGGTGAGAGCTCTGGGTCCAGTGGTGGTGGCCATGATGATTAGATGTGTGGAGGAAAATCTGGAGTTTAAAATGCCCACCAAAGTTTAAGCAATTTCTATGGAGAGTGGGACACAATAGTATAGCGATGAAGTTAAATATCAAAAGGTGTGGAATTAAGCTCTGTAACACCCCAGGTGTTTGGCTTCCTTAATTGCATTGCATTTCATAAGCATGAGCATCATTCATCTCATTCATGTCTTTATTTTGCTTGCAACATGAGTATGCAACATACTCTAATATGCTTGTTTGAAATTGTTGTGCTTATGAAATGTGAGTGGTGCAACTTGTAGATACCACATGGGGTCTCATACTTTGAAACATGACAATGTGGTTAGTACACCATGATAGGCTCAATTGATGCAACAAAGTATTGAAACATGTGCAACATGTTAATGCAACATTTTGGTGGAAATATTGTTTTGCTTGTTTCAACTTATGTGACACTAGGAATTTTGTGTAACCAATGTGTAGAGTGTCTAATTATATCTTATAACACCTTAATTACAATTAGGGTAACTAGTGGAGCAATGTTCATGTTGACCAAAATGACCAAAATGCCCTCCAATGTGCTGTTGACCAACCCTTGACCCTAGAATGCTTTGGTTTGACCATTTAAAAAGTCTAGCTTAGAGATCTTGTATGGAGAAGCAATCTTAAGCAAAGTTGTAGAGAATTTCCTAAGGAACAAAAGTTCCAATATGGCCATCTCATGAAAAGGACCAGAACATGCTAAAAAATGGCCCACAAGTCGGTTAAGGGACTGCCTAACACTTGGAAAATTTTCTAAGACCAAAAATCTGAATTTCAGTTTCAATGTGCCTCACTTTGACGCCATATAACTCACAAACCAGGCCGAACCAGTCCTTTAGCCAATTGACAAAGTTGTAGTCCTCATGTAGCTCTATAATTTTGATATCATCATCTTTTACTAACTCGAGCTGGTTTAGGAGATAATCATCGACAAAGTTGCCCTGTCAGTCACCATTGCCGGCCTCATTCAGACGTTCAGAGCGTGGGTGGCCGACCGTTGCAGGCCATCGCCGCCGCGTGTCCTCCACGCGCCATGCGCGACCTGGCACCTTGGCCAGCTGCTCAGCACGTAGAAGGTGCCCCAGCTGCCTTCCTGACCTCGTCCTGCCATTTCCCTCCCTCCCCGCACGCGCCTGAGGCGGAAAAACGCCGCCTCCCTCACTGCCATGACCTCCGACGAGCTCGGCTGGCCGTGTCGTCACGGCGTTGCCCAATCCCCTCCGTCCAAAGTTTCAGCACACTGCCCGCTATCTCCTCCACCCTTTGGTCTAGCAAACCGAACCGTGGTATGGGCCTCTTGGCCGATTCCGCCATTGCCACCATGGGTGACCCCTCGCCGGAGTTGGGGCGCTCCGTGGCCGGGGTGGATAGAGTCTCTCTCAACCTCCCTTTTCTACCTCAATAGATCCACCTCGGAGTGGTGAAGCTCATACCGAGCTCTGGTGTGGCCGTGCGGCCTTGCCGTTGTTGGCGCACCGTCACCGGACCCCCACCGTCAGCCGCTCGCGACGGCGAGTCCCTTTCGCTCCAACCCAATCCACCCTACCTACCCAAATCGATGCAATGCATGATGGAGATCACGAGGGTGGGCTCGGTTTCCCGGGAGAGCTCCCCTCCGACGGGCTTGAGCTCGCCGGAGCGCGCGGTTCGCCGCGCCCCAGCCTCTCTCTCTCTGACGGCAGGTCATGCCTGGCAGATGCCCGCGCAGGCGGGAAGGCCCTTAGCGGGCTGCACTGGCAAGCCGGGCCGGCCCAGTTGCAGTAGCGTTCAGGATTTTATTTTGTGGTTTCTTTTATTTATTTCACAGATCTATATGCTTTGTTGTGGAATTTTTATCTCCTATTTTATAGATCCATTTGAGGTGATCTAAATTTTGTTGGACTCTAGATAAAGTGTAATATTTAGGAAAAATATCAAATATATATGTGATATTTATTTTCTGGAAGGTTTAATTAGGCCTTTGAAATGTGTTTTAAAATGAATAGAAACTTGTTAAATGGATAACTTGAGTTATAGTGTTCCAAAAATTATAAAATTTGGTGAGTATGTTATTTCATGTATATACTAGCTCTGGTAAAAATTTGGATCCTACTGCTTGAGTAGTTTTCAAGTTATAATGTTGTCATTTTATATTAGGAGATACTTGAATGAATTTTCATAATTTTTCTATAGGTCCAGTTAAGGTAAAATTTTGGGAGTGTTGTTCTTAGGCTAGAATGATACTAGGAAAAATATGAAATCTATTGTTGGACACTTTTCAAGGTGATTTATTAATTATGCAAAAATCAGCCTTTTTGGCTTGTGAATTTTGTGTAGGGAGTTTCTGTGAATAGCTTTAGTTCAAATTTTTACAGTAGCCTCCTTGTAGGACAGAGAGCCTCCTGTAAGTTTTGTAGAATTTTCTAAGCAACTTGCATATAAGTTTAATTTCCCACTTAATTAATTAAGTAAATTAAGAAAGAGGTTAAAATAAATGTTTTGGTTTGGCACACCCTATTTTCTGGTAGTTTTATGATATGTGTGAACTATTAGTGTCATTAGTTTGATCATAAGAGTAGTTTGACACATGAATAAATATTTAATTTTCACATTCTAGGTTCTTTAGACAGCTGGTAGAATTTTTGGATTCGCACCTTGATAAAAGTGTTTGCTGGGAAACTTGTGAGTACCAAAGTGGTTGTAAACTTGTTAAACTAGCTTGTGTCAAAATTTGGTGGCAGTTGGCCTAGTAGTCTAGGAGTTGTAGCTGTTTAAAGTGGCTGTCCAGAAATGGCTTTTCTCTGTTTGGAGAGGACAGATTTCTGGAAATTTAGAATTTTGAGTAGGTAAAATTTGGAATTAAGTGTTGAGGTCTGAAAGTGAATTGTATAGCATTTTATAAGCTTTTTAGATTGTCTTGTATCATGTCATTTGGATTTTTGAATCTACAGTTGTGATGAAAATACTTAGCTGCTGTCCAGAAGGTGTTGTTGCGATATTTTGTGATTTGACTGGTGGAAACCTAAGTAATGTTGTTCTTGTGGTTGTTAGGTGTTAGGGCCTTAACTGAGGAGGAATAATTATACATTAGGTTGTGTAGACTAGGTAATTATTTCTCCACCGGAGAAGAGATTTGCACTTATTATTGAAGTGATTTGAATAGAGCATTAGGAATTTCTGTAGTGCATTTCATCCTGAGCATGCTGCATTCCTTCTTATGCATCCATGAGGTTTATTGTACATTCATGCAATAGATGTACCAGAGGGTGTGACGCTCCTCGAGTTCGAGGGATCGATTCCGGAGGAGGATCAGGAGCAGCCGAGGGAGCCCGAGGATCCAGCCGGCGAAGAAGTTCCCGTAGACGATCTACCTGAGTGTCCAGATCATTGCCCTTCCTTGTTCTTGAAAGGCAAGCCCCGGTGCATGCTGACCCATTTGTTTTATATATCAATCTTGAGTACTTTTACTTGTTTACTGCATTAAGTTGTAGGAGTTGTGTGAAAACACTTGTTGCATTATACCTTCCTTGTCCAGATATCGTACTTAAACCCTAAAGTAGGTTTAGGCACGTGTCAATGCTTAGTCCTGCTTAGTCCGGTAAAAGTCGGGTGATTTTCGGTCATCCGCGAGATATAGGAATGGGTCACGAGTGGCTATGTTGGCTATCGTGGATGGAACCATGCCTAAAAATAAAATTGAGACCGGGCGGGAGTTCGATAGTGCAGCGGCAAGACACTTCACGTCTTGGGTGCGGAGCTATGCCCGTCTGAGTTGTTTAAGGACCGATTCGTTGTACGTCCTTGAGTCATGTTGAACGCAGTCTAACACTTAGTTGTCCGCATAAGTCGTTCTGACCGCGAAGCTGAGTAATACGGTTCAGGCGGGGAATCGAATGGTAGGTCGCATCTTGGAGGAGAGTAAGGATGTGCTTGGGGACATTGGCGTGAGACCAAGGGAGGTTAGAGTCCCTAGCACCTGGCAGAGTGTCGTCCTTGGGGATGCGGCATCATTCGAACCCACGGCTCCTGAATTGTACGAAAGGTGGCTTGTGCGACCGTGGCAGGGGCCTGCGCGGTGAGTGTTAGAAATACCCCTCCAGCTGGATAGGAATTCAATTCAAATCGCCGTCGCTCCCGGTTAGTGAGCACTTGACTTGAGCAGCGGCAACGTAGATCTCATTAAATTGAACAGATGGTTAAGTGAATGATATAATGTTGCCGGAAATTATACCTGCTATGGATATAATAATATTATTGTTTGCTTATAATCAAGTGAATATTTAGTACATGTGCTAAGATAGATGATAGGTTAATGCTAAAATAACTGCTAGTACAGGTTAAAAGGGTTTTAATTACTTATGCTTTTCCGCAAAGGTGATGTCAGCCAGCTCCACTTATGAAAGCCTTGCATGATCCTTGGTGTTCCTTATTTTCCGTTTCGACGGGTAAGTCTAGCTGAGTACATTCCCGTACACAGGGTTTATTTCCCTCCTGTTGCAGATGACATGCTTTACCAGGGCTTCTGTAAGACTTGCCTCCACCCCGCGGGTGATGAGGACTAGATCACTCGGGCGTGATCGTCTGTTGTTACTTTCCTAAATGCTTTTGCGGGATGTTGATCTGTAAGACTGGCAGTAGTATTTGAACTAAATACGTGTGTTATGCTTCCGCTACTTTATGAACAAGGTTTGTAATAATTTGTGACTCCGTGTGTTGTAAGTGAACTTTCGAACTACTTGTGATATGTAACGTGTGATGTGTATGTTGAATGATGCGATCTTGGTTGTAAAAGAGTTGGTTTGAAATCCTTCGTGGTTTCGATTGACTACCGGGATTATATGGGCTCAAGTTCGAAAATTTGAGTGTTTCGGCGCTTGTTTTTGTACTTGTGCTCTTATAATTTGGTCGGTTCTGTTACAAGCTCGACACAAGGTGTCCAGTTTGCTGGCGCCTTGCGGAAGACGGAGGCCACTGTTTCCTTAAGTGCAAGAATGTGCGTGCATGCTGGAGAGAATTGCAGCTAGAAAATGTCAGACTGCAACTGCTGGAGGCCCGAACTGCTATTGAGTTTGTGAAGATGGTGTTGAATCTAGAGATGGATATATGTCTCAAGGTTGTTGTACTCTTGTGGAAGATATGGGATGCAAGAAATAAAACAAATGCTGGGGAGAATGCACTAACAAACCAGGAGGTGTGTGGGGCGGTCCTAGCATATCAACGGATATACGAGATGAAAGAGGGAGGGGGGCGCAGCTACAGGCCCATGCAGCTGCCCGACACCGGAGATGGGAGAAGCCAGAAGAAGATCGGCTGAAGTTCAACGTTGACGGAGCCTTCAGAGCGGAGACACTAACAGGAGCTTGCGGCTTCATTATCAGAGACAGCAGGGGGGAACCGGTGATGGCGGGAGCTGCAAATGTAAGCCCTACACGTGATGCTATGATGGCAGAAACTTTGGCCTGCAAATTTGTACTAGAGGCAGCGGAGGCACATGGAATTTCCAGGATTGAGTTGGAGACTGATAGCGCTATGCAGAGGGAGGCGCTGGTCACAAGCTCCCGGGATTTTGCCCCAGATGGTGTCTTGTTCACAGGGGTATACGGGAGCTCCTTAATGATCATTTTAGATGTGAGTTTATTCTAAATATTCCACGTTCTTGTAATTCAGTAGCACATGAGATTGCTAGACTGGGTATGAGTTGGGACCTGGGACAATCTATTGTATGGTTGGACCCCCTCCCAAAGTTTGTAAATATGTTTGTTGCTCGCGATTTGGCTGAGCACATGGTTTCAAATATATGGCCATAAGAGCCTGCTAAGTTTCCAAAAAAAAAACTTCCTCCATCCACAAAAGAATGTTATTATGGGAACCGTGCCGGTCAAACTTGTAACAGAACCGTCCAAATTATAAGAGCACAAGTACAAAAACAATCACCGAAATGATCAAATTCTCGCACTTGAGCCCATATAACTCCGGTAGTCCAATGAAATCATGAGGGATTTCAAACCAACCAACATACAAGCCAAGATCGTAGTGATTCAACATAACAAGTCACATGTTACAACCATTTCACAGGTAATTCAATATACATCGGAGTTCAACATAGTTATTACAACTTAAGTTCAAAAGTAGCGGAAGCAAAGTAATTTGAAACTAACATTATTCTTATTTCAAATACATGCCAGTACCATGGTCGACTTCCAACAAAAGCATTATAGAGAAGATGACTCAGAAGGATCATGCCCGTGATCACACTCCGCCACTATGGCAGGAGCCAACCAACTCTTGCAGTCACCGTGATACATCACAACCTGCAACAAGTGGGGATAAAACCCTGAGTACAACAAAGTACTCAGCTAGACTTACCCGTCAAAAACCAGAAATAAAGTGACACCAAGGATCATGCAAGTCTGATATGAAGTGGGGCTAGCTTGACAACATTTTGCATAAAAGCTTAATATGGATAAGTAATCATTAATGCTTAAGCATCAAGTTAATTATCATTAACCTATCATCTATATTAGAACCTGTACTAGAGCACTCACTTTATTAGGAGCAAACAATATTAACCATAGCAGGTATAAATTGAGGCAACCTTTCCATCGTGATCCAATTAACCATCCGTTCAATTTAATGGAATCTACGTTGCCGCTGCTCAAGTCAAGTGCTCACTAACCGGGAGCGACGGCGATTCAAATCGAATTCCTATCCAGCTGGAGGGGTATTTCTAACACTCACCGTGCAGACCCCTGCCAGGGTCGCACAGGCCACCTTTTCATATGATTCAGGAATCGCGGGTCCGAATGATGTCGCGACCCCAAGGGCGACACTCTGCCAGGTGATAGGGACTCTAACCCCCCCCTTGGTCTCACGCCAATGTCCCCAAGCACATCCTTTCTCTCCTCCAAGAAGCAACCTACCATTCGATTCCCGGCCTGAACCACATTACTCGGCTTCGCGGTCGGAACGGCTTATCCGGCCAACTAAGTGTTAGACTGCGTTCAACATGACTCAAGGACATACAGCGAATCGGTCCTTAAACGACTCAGACGGGGATAGATCCACACCCAAGACCTCCATGCCTTGTCGCTTCACTATCATCATCCCGCCCGGTCTCATTTCATTTTATTAACACATGGTTCCATTCCACGATAGCAAATATAGCCAACCGTGCCATATATGAATATCCCTATATCTCGCAGGTGACAGGAAATCACCTGACTTCTACCGCTTAAAGCAGGACTAAGCATCTACTCGATCCTAGTCTATGTAGGATTCAAGGATTCATATATCTGGACAAGGAATGATATAATGCAGCAAGAGTTTCCAACCAACTCCTATCACTTAATGCAACAATACTTATAACATATATAGAATTAATTGCTTTGAAGATAGGAGGCTTATAATGCTCCGGGGCTTGCCTGGGATCCGACTCAAGTTAGAGTATGTCAGGTGAAGTCACTTGGCGAGCAACCTCCAATCTACCACTTGTCCGGTCCTTCTATCTTCGGGATAGATCCACCAACTCCATCTTCGGGTTTGGCTCCACCTTAGATCCTTCACGCGTTTCTACTAGCGTACCTAAATGAGGTGCAATAATGCATATGTATGAATGCATAGAAAGGTAATAAACAAAGAAATCAAACAAGCATACCAAAGTTCTCAAAAATACCTAGAGCTAATTAACTTAATCCTCGTTAGGGCATAACATAGAAGATTGCGAGCACAACAATCAAGGCACAAGTATCATAAGATTACAGGGTACCAACCCAAGTAGCATCAAGGATATGAGTCACACTTTAACACACTAGCATGGCAAAGTTAATCAAAGCACTAGACTAGAATTTGCCACTTTCTGGGCATCAGAACAGCAGCTAAGTAATTTAATCATAACTGGAGATCTACAACTCCAAATGACTTGCAAGAAGGCATTATGAAAAGCTTATGAAATTATATATATTTCATTTAATATCATCACAGCATGATTCCAAAGTTTAACATGTCGAATTTACACAAATACAGAAACTGGTCTAACAAGACAGAGAGCAAGCAATTCTGTACCCCAACTTTAAACAGCTATAACTCCTAAACCACATGGCCAAATGCCACCAAATTTTAACAGAGGCTAGATACATAAATTATCTACAACTTTTGTATAAACAAGTTCTACAACAAAGCACATTATCATGAAGAACTTTGCTAAGTTCCCAGATCTGTCCAGAAACCTCATTTGCAAGAAATAATTATTAACTTATGTGGCAAACAAATAATTGGACAAAACCAACTTTACCAACATTTCACGCATGACTAATGAACACCAGAAAACTTAGTGTCCATTTCTAAATAAATTCTTTTAATGTCTTTTCTTAATTTATTTAAATCATTAGGTGGAATTATGAACACATATCAAAAGTGCACAATAAATTCTACCAAAATTACAGTGGTCTACAATCACTCTTAAAAGTCTACTGTACAAATTTCATGCCATTTAGATAAGTACATCAACGTCTATGAAAAAGACAAATAGCTATTGCAATAAATCATGTGAGAGCAAGTTAAACCTAAAACTCAATATTTTATATGAACACATGGCCATAGAATGAACTAACATCAAAGAGCAACATCATAATAAGGTGATGGAACAACGTTTTCTATTTTATCATTTATATATTATTTATAAGCTATTTATCAAGCTATAAACAAGTTAAATCAATAACTTGAGCATACAGTAAGCAATGACCATGAAATTTATACCACAGTACATCCATATCATGACAAACCTACCATAAAAATTTCACATCATTTGGAGCATCACAACTCAAGATATAAAAATAACAAGGAAAACAAACATTTATTTTCCATTTAACAAGATCTAGGTAAAACATCATGAAACCCGGAAACAACCTATAAGTTTTATATTTTTCTTAGACAGTGCATATTACTAGAAGACCAACAAAATTGGAATCACTAATTTTGGACTTCTAAAACTCCAGATATTGATGAAAGCAAGTTAATCCATTTCCAAAACCACTTTTCACTAATGAATTTCTATAGCACAAACACATGCATGCATGGCACAACCGGTTACCCTAACATGCAGAGCACTTCCCAAGGATTCCAACAAAACAAATGTCACAGTTTTCGGAGCTACCAAATATGAGATATAGATTTTACAAGATAAAAGAAAAATCTGTAAATTCGGGCACCAATTGAAATCGGGCGGGACCCACACGTCATACTCTCACGGTCATCTTCTTCCTCCAGTTCAGTTGGAGGAGAGCAGAGGAGGTTCGAGGCCGGCTCGGTCGATCGGCAAGGGGCTTCGGCCAGCCAGGGAGGCGAGGGGGAGGCCGGCTCGGTGGTGCGGCCGGGCCAGCCGTGGCCAGCCAGAGCCACGCTCGGCCCTGGACTCGGCCGGCAGAGGCTGCAGGAGGCCGGCTGCGGCAGCAGGCAACACCGGCGGCGGCGTGCTCTACCGAGAGCAGGGAGGCGAGGGCGAACGAGGGAGAGAGGGGAGTGAGAAGCTCGGGCGTCCGCTTTGGAGGGCTCTAAGGTACGGCAGGAGGCTGGCGCACGCGTCAATGGAGTGGGGCAAGCTCTCGCATGGCTGCCACGCTCGCGGACACGCGCCGCCCATAGAGGCATTTTACCGAGCACGTGGCGGGCGACAATGTGGCCGGTGTGGGAGCTGATTTTGGGCCACTTCCGGGCCAACTTAGTCGATGGGCCTAAAACAAAGTTTGATCTACAGATAATACTCTCCAACTTTGATGAAGGTAGCTCGGCCTGTAGAGCAATAGATCAGCGGGTAATTAGTCCCCAATATGGCAATGTCAACGTTTTGAAAATGGTCACAGAAACTCGCCTTCGGAGGTCAAAACTCGGTCAAACTCAGTGCAACTTTTTGCATGCTCTTCTCCATAATATAACCTTCAACTTTTATTTTTGGACCAACTCAAGTTGCTTAACAAATTTTGGAGAACGCGGAATGCCAATGTCGGAGACGCTGAAATCGGGGCGTTAAAATGGCTAAGTGCAGAAATCAGCCCTGTTTGAGCATGTTTCACACATTTTCATGACTTGACTCTTAAATAAAGTTTGTTCCTTATGAAATTCTCTACGACTTTGTCAAAGGGTGCATAGTCATGCAAAGCTCCTAAGTCATACTTTTGAAATGGTCAAACCAAAGGGCTCCAGGGTCCATACATGGTCAACCACCAATTAGAAGCATATTTAGGCAAAATGATCAACACGAACATTGTTCCATTAAGTGTCCTAAGTGTGGTTAAGGTCTTGTAGAGTTCATATAGAGTCATTTGGGCAAGGTTGCAAGGTTTGTTTGATGACCTATAGTTCCATTAACTTAATGGGACAGATTCCAATAGGAATGGAACTTATCATTTCATGTGACTTTTTGATTCCAAACTTTACGAAACTTTTCCAGGGATCAATATAGATAGTTATTGATGTGAGACATGTGAATATACTTTGATAACAAACCCAAGCATATATCTTTTAATTGAGCCTATACGTAAGCAAGGGTGCAATGTCCAAGTTTAGGTTAGGGTTTATTTCCATAGGTTTGACTTTGGCATCGTCATCTCCACTAATTTGTCGTGTTTGAGCTTAAACCCACTACTTAATTGGTGATCAACACCTAGGGTGTTACAGCCCTCCCCCCTTAAAAGAATCGCGTCCCGAGATTCGGAATAGAAGACCTTTTTATGGAAGAGAGGTACGTTATCTAGTTCCCATCATCTGCTATAGCATTTGGCTACAAAAGCTTTGACATTGGTGGAACTAATTTGGTCAAGGCATTTTCTGATACTTACTCTTTATGGAAAAATTCGTCTGAAGAATTTCCTTCATTGACTTCCATGAAGCATTGTTACTTTGGGAGGAATCCTAAGATAGCACGTACTGCATTCTCAGTGTACGGAGATCATTTGGTCCATGAGTGAACCACTCACAAGTATCTGATTCTTTAGTGAACACAACATAGTCCGTATGAACTTGATACTAGATCGAAATAATCACAAGTATACTCATTAAAATGACTCTATGTTCACAAAGTTTGAAAAGCAGTCCTCTACCAAAATGGCTTGAGCACAACCTTCCAAAAGGGTGAGATCATAGACGACAAATATACTCTGAGGCTATAGGATACAAACTATCCAATAGACAAGGTCTATGTTGGTCGTAAATGTTCATTCATTTAGGCACCAACTAATGGAAAACTACTTGTGGTCCCATGTGTGCAGTTCTCTTTCTCTGATAACAACACTGTATTATCTGAGTCTGTTGATGGGTTAGTGAATGTGATAGCTGACTTTGTCGGCTTCGCATTTCTGCCAAATGTTACCTAAGAAGATTCTCCTTTCTAAAGGCAATCATTATCTGGGTTGAATCAGATGCAACCTCTGGGTAAAAATATTTATAAGGTACTAAAGTATGTCATCATTGGAAATAATTCGCAAGAAAGATGTAACGAGGCCTTAAGGACAACAAAAGTTGTAATATTTACTAAACCGCGGGAAGTAGTCTACCACCAAGCGGTTGAGTAAAATGTTCCTTTGTGACTTAGTTGTACTGTAAGTTAAGTTGACTTACAGCATAACAACTTTGTCAGGCCAACTTTCACCTTGAGGCTTCCTTTTTAGGATCAAACAGCAGCTCTAAGATGGAAATCTGTTGTTTGACACTTTTCAAATTGCTTTTGATTCGTGATGGTATAAATTGATTTGCAGAAACCAAGGCTGCTCGTACATTAGGGATACGAGAAAGCAAAAGCAAATGAAAGAGTGTAAACTAGTATCTGTGAGACCTCAAAAGGGCCATTCAATAGTAGATCTCGACTATTAATTTACATACCAATCCGAGGATGCACACGCTTTGAACTTGCAGGTTACTTTTGCAGGGCAAAACGCATACTTGCCTGGAGAACACTCCTACAAGGATAAGGAACCGCTTCCGAATATTCCTTGACACTTCGTCCAATAAAGTTATGGACAAACCGTTGGTGGTACCTATGGGCACAAGGATGTTGATCGAAACTAGGGTATATTTTCTCTAATTCTTCACTTTAGTTGATAGAACACTTTGCACTATCTGTGTGATTGTCCAAGATGGAATTAACTTGGTCACAAAGGCTCTAGAAGATAGAATATCACTCCAGTTGTTGGCTAGTTGATTAACTTCTTGTTGGTTATTGCTCTGTAAGACATAGCCTTCATAGCTACCAAAGAGTCATTACCTAGCTGGAGATTAACCTTCCTATTGGTAACTAATCAGTTGTCTCTCAACACTAAAAAGTTCCAAATCTTCACTCTTGACCACAATAATCGTGGTTGATGCAGAACGAATGGTTGCTATCGAGGTCAGCAGATAAGGAGTCGCACCAGAGATGGTTGATTTCGACGGTATGGCCATCATGCATACAAAGGTTAAAACTTGCATACTGTGACGATCGAGCCTTATCCAACGGATGACTTGTCCAGTAGTAAGTGTTGTGTGTCCTTTTTATCCAACAAAGATGAGATACGTCGCTCACTAGATGTCGTTCGTCAAAACTGGGACAACTAAGTAGAGTCACTTGTCTACCACCTCTTGTAGTCCATTAATGTTTATGTCGGTGACTTGTTCTTCAAAGGTTATCCTCTTAGCAACTTCAGGAGGAAGCTCTACTACTTTTGGTCCACTATAAGGGTATTTTGATAAGATATGAGAAAGATAACCAAGGAAAAGTTCACATGAGAATAACACGTTGATGTTGTTCCGCAATGGATCATGACTAGAAACCACGATACCAGCGCGTGCCGAGCAGCACAACCTTGTGTCGGCCGCCATAGGAGGCTCTCGGTTTCGTCGCGGCACCATTAGTTGCTACTCATAACACCATTACCGATCACACCACCAAGGTGAAATTTCAAGTGAAACAATTTGGGTGGTAAAAACAAGCATTATACAAGGAAGGGATAGCAAGCAAAGGTAGTCACAAGGTTTGGAATTAACCAGGAGGTGATTCGAAGATCAAAACATAGCACAAGAGAACATAGCTCAATTGCTGAATGCGACTAAGCATGAGATTTTTGCTTAATTCCACGCACGCCAAGCGTTCACCAAAGTGATGGAAAAAAATGAAAGATTACCATGAGATTTGGTCATGTTGGACAACAACATGAGATCAAAACTGGTAAACATCCCAAGACTTGGGAAGGTTGGGGATGGATTAAGCAAACTTCAAGGCGAAAACCGATATGTAGTCATAGATTGAGTTGATAAGGTAGATGCATGAAATTGCAAGCATACGATTTAGAGGCCATAGCAGAGAGACGTGGTGTCACACTAGCTAACCTTTGGGAGAGGTAACCGAAAGGTCCAACATAGATTTGGGTACGGTCTCCACAACTGGCAACGTACGAACCATGGTCAAAGGCTAGCGTTGATAAAAGTTAACTTGGTTGGTCAGTCGACAAGAATCTTCTCAAAAAGGGTTGCAAAACATCCACGGCTTGTGCAAACATATAGGAGAACTAAACTTTGGGCTTTCGGTCAAGCAAAGGCATGGATACAAACATTCAAGGGCTAACCACCAAGTCTACAGGCTCAGGCTCCTAAGATAGAGAACCTAATGGAAGATAACAACCATATAATTACGTATGTGAATGTTGTTCTAGGATAAAGCTATGTGACCCTCGTATGCTCACCGAGGACAAACGAGGTGACAACTAGGGCACTACCAAGATAACAAGCATACATACGACATCACAATCAAGCAATCATTTGAGAAAATTCAAACGAATGGGCTTAAGCAACCAATACAAGGCACAAGGCTCACCCAAAATAAGCATTTATCTCAAGCATGAACTAACTACAAGTTTAGCTCAAAACAAACACTAGCTAAGGTGACTAACTTAACATGTGCATAGAATCTGGACAGCAGCACAGTGGTTACTTGTTTCAACCATAACTGAGGTTGTATACATCCCACAAAGGTGATCCTAGACTTTCTAGAAAGCTTAAGAAGATGACTACACTTTAGTTATTCATACCAACAGCTAAATCACAGGTTAGCATGGTCAAGCATGCTGATGTTTTAGATCTATACCAACATGGACAGAAAACTGACAAGAACTCTAAATTTGCATAACTAGAGTTCTAGGAACCCAACAAGGCTGAGCCTTAACTTTATGTAAAGATTATTAAGTTGTCTATAACTTTCTTATTATCATATTAAGATGATGCTATAGCTAACAAGGTCAAACAAGACACAGAAGACATCTCTGCCTAGATGTGGACAGATTCTATCATTCCACTTGGCAAGCTCATAACTAGAAATTTCGACCACAAAAATTAGTGTTATAGGACACTTTGGAAAGCTTAGAAAAAGTACTACACTTCTTCTATTATCTACAAGACATGATTCCCTATGCACATAGGTCAAATAAACCAAACATTCAGATCTGTTCTGAACATGAGCAGATTTTGACAACAAGCTTCTAAATTTTTTTAACTCTCAGACCATAAGACCTAGGGTCATAAAATTTTAGGACAAGCTAGATAAGTAAGTTAGCTACAACTTTGGTATTCTCTATAACTACAGAAAACACCATTATGATCATAAAAGCATCACTACAATAGAAACCGCTCTAGCAGCCAACGTTTAACAAGCAAAACTAAACTTGCCTTTGTTCTACTTAACAAGAGAGCACACAAACATGTTATTCTAGTAGCTCTAATTATTATTACCTTAGACCAACTAATTTAATTCATTAATAAGAATCACAATTACTTAGGTGAGGTCTAAAGCATTTGCAAACACTTGTATGACAACAAATTCACCCCTTGACTAAACTAGAGGACATTTATAGGGTCAAGCAGGTAACCATAATTATTTCTAGCAAGGCTAAGCACACAGTTTTCTCAAACAACATGGAGTAAGGCATTCTTATTTAGCTTCATTCAAGAAAGATAGTGTAACACATTGATCACAAGTTACACACTATAGAATAAGGGTGAGAGGAGCAGAGCTATGCATAAAGCAACAATCAAGATGATGCATGCGTTGCCCTATTCGTCCTCACAAGATTGCCAACCTAAGATGGCAATCACGTTCTATGTCGGTGGCATAACACGCACTCTCTCGATATATAGCTAGTCGACAGCTACATTCGACTTACGCATTCGTAGTTAGCGTGCCTGCAGAAAAGTTTCATTGCAGCCCAACAATTCCCCAAATATAGCACACAATGAGAGCAGGAAAGTAAAATTCTAAGTACTCCCATGTACATATACCCCTGTATTTGTACATGTAGTACCAAAACTACCCGAATCATCAATCTCCCACAATTAAGTACCTTCATATATACATGTGTATAACATGTAAATAATTCAGTAACCAAACTAGCTCTCCCCTAGACCGAGGGTTGGACGGTCATGCTCTCCCAACTCACACTTACCTGAGCGTAGGTGCGACGTTGCATAAAAGTAAACTAGCAACATATATGGCTATTTCATATATGAAGGCTACCTCAAATCTTACACACTGGGTAGCATAGTGTGGGAGAGTCATCACACATACATACCTTGGCCTGGGCGTAGATGCAAAATTAAAACCCCAAGTTAGTACTTATATAAGCCACCTAATAATCCTTATATGGGCATAAGGAAATTGACCACTGGCATACTTAGAATTAGAATTCAGTTTTCACAAACCTATATATAGCTATAAGTTGATAAAACTGATTTTATAACACAAAACCTTTGTTTTAAATACACATACGACAAGTTTAATGTTGAATCTTGCTCCGATACCAGCTGTAACAGAACCGTCCAAATTATAAGAGCACAAGTACAAAAACAATCACCGAAATGATCAAATTCTCGCACTTGAGCCCATATAACTCCGGTAGTCCAATGAAATCACGAGGGATTTCAAACCAACCAACATACAAGCCAAGATCGTAGTGATTCAACATAACAAGTCACATGTTACAACCATTTCACAGGTAATTCAATATACATCGGAGTTCAACATAGTTATTACAACTTAAGTTCAAAAGTAGCGGAAGCAAAGTAATTTGAAACTAACATTATTCTTATTTCAAATACATGCCAGTACCATGGTCGACTTCCAACAAAAGCATTATAGAGAAGATGACTCAGAAGGATCATGCCCGTGATCACACTCCGCCACTATGGCAGGAGCCAACCAACTCTTGCAGTCACCGTGATACATCACAACCTGCAACAAGTGGGGATAAAACCCTGAGTACAACAAAGTACTCAGCTAGACTTACCCGTCAAAAACCAGAAATAAAGTGACACCAAGGATCATGCAAGACTGATATGAAGTGGGGCTAGCTTGACAACATTTTGCATAAAAGCTTAATATGGATAAGTAATCATTAATGCTTAAGCATCAAGTTAATTATCATTAACCTATCATCTATATTAGAACCTGTACTAGAGCACTCACTTTATTAGGAGCAAACAATATTAACCATAGCAGGTATAAATTGAGGCAACCTTTCCATCGTGATCCAATTAACCATCCGTTCAATTTAATGGAATCTACGTTGCCGCTGCTCAAGTCAAGTGCTCACTAACCGGGAGCGACGGCGATTCGAATCGAATTCCTATCCAGCTGGAGGGGTATTTCTAACACTCACCGTGCAGACCCCTGCCAGGGTCGCACAGGCCACCTTTTCATATGATTCAGGAATCGCGGGTCCGAATGATGTCGTGACCCCAAGGGCGACACTCTGCCAGGTGATAGGGACTCTAACCCCCCTTGGTCTCACGCCAATGTCCCCAAGCACATCCTTTCTCTCCTCCAAGAAGCAACCTAGCATTCGATTCCCCGCCTGAACCACATTACTCGGCTTCGCGGTCGGAACGGCTTATCCGGCCAACTAAGTGTTAGACTGCGTTCAACATGACTCAAGGACGTACAGCGAATCGGTCCTTAAATGACTCAGATGGGGATAGATCCACACCCAAGACCTCCATGCCTTGTCGCTTCACTATCATCATCCCGCCCGGTCTCATTTCATTTTATTAACACATGGTTCCATTCCACGATAGCAAATATAGCCAACCGTGCCATATATGAATATCCCTATATCTCGCAGGTGACAGGAAATCACCTGACTTCTACCGCTTAAAGCAGGGCTAAGCATCTACTCGATCCTAGTCTATGTAGGATTCAAGGATTCATATATCTGGACAAGGAATGATATAATGCAGCAAGAGTTTCCAACCAACTCCTATCACTTAATGCAACAATACTTATAACATATATAGAATTAATTGCTTTGAAGATAGGAGGCTTATAATGCTCCGGGGCTTGCCTGGGATCCGACTCAAGTTAGAGTATGTCAGGTGAAGTCACTTGGCGAGCAACCTCCAATCTACCACTTGTCCGGTCCTTCTATCTTCGGGATAGATCCACCAACTCCATCTTCGGGTTTGGCTCCACCTTAGATCCTTCACGCGTTTCTACTAGCGTACCTAAATGAGGTGCAATAATGCATATGTATGAATGCATAGAAAGGTAATAAACAAAGAAATCAAACAAGCATACCAAAGTTCTCAAAAATACCTAGAGCTAATTAACTTAATCCTCGTTAGGGCATAACATAGAAGATTGCGAGCACAACAATCAAGGCACAAGTATCATAAGATTACAGGGTACCAACCCAAGTAGCATCAAGGATATGAGTCACACTTTAACACACTAGCATGGCAAAGTTAATCAAAGCACTAGACTAGAATTTGCCACTTTCTGGGCATCAGAACAGCAGCTAAGTAATTTAATCATAACTGGAGATCTACAACTCCAAATGACTTGCAAGAAGACATTATGAAAAGCTTATGAAATTATATATATTTCATTTAATATCATCACAGCATGATTCCAAAGTTTAACATGTCGAATTTACACAAATACAGAAACTGGTCTAACAAGACAGAGAGCAAGCAATTCTGTACCCCAACTTTAAACAGCTATAACTCCTAAACCACATGGCTAAATGCCACCAAATTTTAACAGAGGCTAGATACATAAATTATCTACAACTTTTGTATAAACAAGTTCTACAACAAAGCACATTATCATGAAGAACTTTGCTAAGTTCCCAGATCTGTCCAGAAACCTCATTTGCAAGAAATAATTATTAACTTATGTGGCAAACAAATAATTGGACAAAACCAACTTTACCAACATTTCACACATGACTAATGAACACCAGAAAACTTAGTGTCCATTTCTAAATAAATTCTTTTAATGTCTTTTCTTAATTTATTTAAATCATTAGGTGGAATTATGAACACATATCAAAAGTGCACAATAAATTCTACCAAAATTACAGTGGTCTACAATCACTCTTAAAAGTCTACTGTACAAATTTCATGCCATTTAGATAAGTACATCAACCTCTATGAAAAAGACAAATAGCTATTGCAATAAATCATGTGAGAGCAAGTTAAACCTAAAACTCAATATTTTATATGAACACATGGCCATAGAATGAACTAACATCAAAGAGCAACATCATAATAAGGTGATGGAATAACGTTTTCTATTTTATCATTTATATATTATTTATAAGCTATTTATCAAGCTATAAACAAGTTAAATCAATAACTTGAGCATACAGTAAGAAATGACCATGAAATTTATACCACAATACATCCATATCATGACAAACCTACTATAAAAATTTCACATCATTTGGAGCATCACAACTCAAGATATAAAAATAACAAGGAAAACAAACATTTATTTTCCATTTAACAAGATCTAGGTAAAACATCATGAAACCCGGAAACAACCTATAAGTTTTATATTTTTCTTAGACAGTGCATATTACTAGAAGACCAACAAAATTGGAATCACTAATTTTGGACTTCTAAAACTCCAGATATTGATGAAAGCAAGTTAATCCATTTCCAAAACCACTTTTCACTAATGAATTTCTATAGCACAAACACATGCATGCATGGCACAACCGGTTACCCTAACATACAGAGCACTTCCCAAGGATTCCAACAAAACAAATGTCACAGTTTTCGGAGCTACCAAATATGAGATATAGATTTTACAAGATAAAAGAAAAATCTGTAAATTCGGGCACCAATTGAAATCGGACGGGACCCACACGTCATACTCTCACGGTCATCTTCTTCCTCCAGTTCAGTTGGAGGAGAGCAGAGGAGGTTCAAGGCCGGCTCGGTCGATCGGCGAGGGGCTTCGGCCAGCCAGGGAGGCGAGGGGGAGGCCGGCTCGGTGGTGCGGCCGGGCCAGCCGTGGCCAGCCAGAGCCACGCTCGGCCCTGGACTCGGCCGGCAGAGGCTGCAGGAGGCCGGCTGCGGCAGCAGGCAACACCGGCGGCGGCGTTCTCTACCGAGAGCAGGGAGGCGAGGGCGAACGAGGGAGAGAGGGGAGTGAGAAGCTCGGGCGTCCGCTTTGGAGGGCTCTAAGGTACGGCAGGAGGCTGGCGCACGCGTCAATGGAGTGGGGCAAGCTCTCGCATGGCTGCCACGCTCGCGGACACGCGCCGCCCATAGAGGCATTTTACCGAGCACGTGGCGGGCGACAATGTGGCCGGTGTGGGAGCTGATTTTGGGCCACTTCCGGGCCAACTTAGTCGATGGGCCTAAAACAAAGTTTGATCTACAGATAATACTCTCCAACTTTGATGAAGGTAGCTCGGCCTGTAGAGCAATAGATCAGCGGGTAATTAGTCCCCAATATGGCAATGTCAACGTTTTGAAAATGGTCACAGAAACTCGCCTTCGGAGGTCAAAACTCGGTCAAACTCAGTGCAACTTTTTGCATGCTCTTCTCCATAATATAACCTTCAACTTTTATTTTTGGACCAACTCAAGTTGCTTAACAAATTTTGGAGAACGCGGAATGCCAATGTCGAAGACGCTGAAATCGGGGCGTTAAAATGGCTAAGTGCAGAAATCAGCCCTAAAACTGACTTGTGAGCCCTGTTTGAGCATGTTTCACACATTTTCATGACTTGACTCTTAAATAAAGTTTGTTCCTTATAAAATTCTCTACGACTTTGTCAAAGGGTGCATAGTCATGCAAAGCTCCTAAGTCACACTTTTGAAATAGTCAAACCAAAGGGCTCCAGGGTCCATACATGGTCAACCACCAATTAGAAGCATATTTAGGCAAAATGATCAACACGAACATTGTTCCATTAAGTGTCCTAAGTGTAGTTAAGGTCTTGTAGAGTTCATCTAGAGTCATTTGGGCAAGGTTGCAAGGTTTGTTTGATGACCTATAGTTCCATTAACTTAATGGGACAGATTCCAATAGGAATGGAACTTATCATTTCATGTGACTTTTTGATTCCAAACTTTACGAAACTTTTCCAGGGATCAATATAGATAGTTATTGATGTGAGACATGTGAATATACTTTGATAACAAACCCAAGCATATATCTTTTAATTGAGCCTATACGTAAGCAAGGGTGCAATGTCCAAGTTTAGGTTAGGGTTTATTTCCATAGGTTTGACTTTGGCTTCGTCATCTCCACTAATTTGTCGTGTTTGAGCTTAAACCCACTACTTAATTAGTGATCAACACCTGGGGTGTTACAAAACTAGTCCAAGTTTATAATAAATAATATTAACACTTATGTCTCCTAATAAATTTATTATAAAAATATATTCTATAACTAATCTAATGGTGCTTATTTTGTATCATGAATGTTAGTATTTTTTATACAAATTCAGTCAAAGTTTAAATTGCTTGACTTCTCGAAAAACGAGAATTGCATTGTTTTGTGGACAGAGGGAGTAATCAGTACCCGCGGGAAAGTGTTGCAGTCATGATTGAATGAGGAAGAAAAAAATGGTGACTAAGATGAACACATTCAAATAATCTTTTCGGTGTTTCAAAAAGAATCATCTATTGGGCATTTTTGCAACATGAAGGTTCACAAAAATTTGTGAAGGTAGTATCCATAATTATGGGGGGCAAACAACATCTCTTCAAATCAGAAATTTAAGTAGATCCAAGGATATGAACAATAAACCCATGTCACTTTAGATTGAATTGTCTCAATTGCAGAATATTTGGACATGATATATTTCAGTTATCTCCCTTGTTGTCTAGTACCTATAAATGAAAATAATGATTAGTTCTACTGTTGCGGTTCTTACCTTTGAATGTTAATCATCAAACAAAAAACAGCATTCATAAGTCATGCAACAATTAGTGTGGGCAAGTCAATAGCAAGTTTATATGTACATCTTCAGGCTAAAAACAATATAATGATGGAATTTTGAATCCCATTCATAGACAAAAATAGATAGCCAGGAGATTATTGTGGCCAAAGGATTTAGATTGTGGCAGTGACGAGGGGAATTAGTGTAGCTCTTTAGAATGGATAACATGCAGGCGAACTTGAGAGCTAATTACCAGAGATCAGTCAAACAAACTGCACACCTTTCATTAAGGAAAAAAAGAACACTTACCTAGTGCAACTGATGCTGGATTAACACCATCTAGCTTCAAATGGAAGTTTGTACATGAACCTCCATACTTGTAAGTTCCCTAGAACACGAAGGAATTGACAACTAAATTCAGTGGCTTACTCTTGATGCATGTATAGCAGTTGCTAAGTGAACCACCAGCAAATGTATTGTAAAAAAAGCGATAAGCTGCAGACCCAGTGTTGATGCTATCCATTCATCCTAACACGTAATGTAAACTCATTAAGGCAAAACTTGTCGAGCGAATATGATAATCATTGGATATGCAGTAACATATGGTGAGGTTAATCCCAGGTCAAAAATCATGGGATTGCTCTGAACTTTCTTGCTGCTTAACTATGTAGGAGCATCATGCCGAAGGTATTTTTAGTTGTAAAAATTTTCACTTGGAAAATTGAAATAACTTTTGAGCAATGGTACTATGTCATCTTCCATGGGAGGGCTGATGCCTATCATAAGCTACAGGTGGTGGTGCCCACGACTTGCCCAAGAAAATTATATTTGGTGAGAAGTATGGCTACATCAGTTTATACTCGGGTACTAACACATATAGCGAGCTTGATCCCATTTTAAAAAATTATTGCTTGGAAAACTGAATTAACTTTTGAGCAAGGGTACCTTCTGTGCTTCTTGTTTGCTTCTTTGGACACATAGGACTCCTTGTTGACTTTAGATATGTCCATCTGCATCCTTCTTCCTGCAGAAAGCTGAGCATGGTTATTTGGTTAGCAACAAAAATTGTTGTAGAGGCAAAACCATCGAGCACGTTCCTCTTCTCTATCAATATATTTGCCTGGCATAATCCTGCCAGCAATTTTCGAGAAAAAAAACCATCGAGCACATGGTGTGCATCATCCATGAGTGAGGCATTCGTGAGTAGAAGATGGAATTGGAGAGAGGTAAATAAAATTAATTTCTACTACGAGAATATAGATCCAATATTAGTTTGAATTGAGCGATGTAGTACAAATACCATTTCTGACTTGTCATTCATCGCTAAATACAGAATATTAATGGAAGAACATCCACCAACCATTTGAATTAGCATAAAAGGCACTTAGAATATGAATGCCTACCTCCTCTTCAGAAAAGGCAGAAATGCGTTTTTTCCTCCTTGCTTCACCATAAAGTCCTGGTCATGGTATATCTGTTGCATAGGAAGGTAAGAGGTAGAGACCTTGAGAAAACCTTGAAACATAACCTAGGTTAGAACCAAGGGATTGACAGAGGAAAAAATTCCTAGCATTGTAGTGCCTAATTCGAGAAAACAAAATATTGACCCTTTCTTTTTTTTTTTTGTTCTTGCCCGTACGGTTCGATTCTTCTCCGTAATCGAAGAAATTATCTCTTTACTAATTTGATCAAAATTAGTCATGTGCGCTTCTACGAAAGTGAAATAATCTAGTCATTGACAACTCTCATGTGTTGATTTTTGGTGTCACCACCTCTGAACAAGTTTAGGGGTTGCTCATCCATTTAACTGTTTTTTTATTGACGTGAAGATGATGTTGGAAGGAAAACAAGTGTGTGTGTCCGGTTGGTTATGTTGCCATAGAACATACTATGTCGTTCTCATTATTTTTAGATAACCAATCCAAAGCCTGATCTGAACAGCCTGTGTGTCCTATTGTGGACCCTCCATCTTCAGACGAGAAAGCGGGAGGCAACAGATACGATGGACCTCTCGATCATGACATCCCATTTGGAACAGGAGGAATCTATCGCAAATCATAACAACTCTTCCTTACCCTGTTCATGAACTGCTGCAGTGCATCCATTTGCCTTTATCGTGATCCCACGGCGATTGTTGCGATATGGTGATGGCGATGCCCCAGCTGCGGCTCATGCCGTCAGTCGTCACTGGCAGCAGGTGGTACGGGCTGCAGGCAAATCGGATTGAATCAATGCGATGAGATGTAGACGGTCCCCAACAATCGACCTACTACGAGCTAAAGCTAAGTGGATGACGACACTTGATCATCGTTATCTGTTCCTCTATGCTGGTAATAGGTAGACCTCAGTTTTAGTTTGTGATTCTCGTCTCTTGTATCGTACTGTAGTATAGCAGATGTCCTAGACACATCAATCATATCTGAGGTCTGTCTCAATCCTTGTATATGGGATGATGAGGGCACAAAGCAGCACTGACTTAATTTCGTTGATAAGGTCCATTTGAAATTAATTTCTCTCTGAAGCACTAGTTTAAATTTACAGGTTAGGCTGTGTTCGGCTGACTGTATTTTTAGCTGATGCTGATGCTAATTTGTTGTGAGAGAAAAACACTGCTCCATGGCTGGCTGATTTTGGCTGATAATCTCAAGCGAACAGAACCTTAGTTGAGAGCATGTCGGTAGTCAACACTTACAGTAACACTATAATGACTTATTTAGATGTTCATTTATTCACCTCAATCTACATGTGTTGAGATGTGTTCGTGTGTAATTTAAACTAAGTGCCACATCGATGAACCGGGGTGGACAGATGGGCATGGTAACATGCCCTAGAGGCTAGAGGTTTCCAAGTGCGCTAGTGCAGCATCACATAACCAGCACAAACCTGTTGAAGTAAGATGCTGTACGTGTAGTCTGCAGACATGGACGAAGCCAACGGGGGGCTGGGGGGGCTCCAGCCCCCCTACTGCTGCTAAGCTAGTGGAACTTCTAGTGCTCTTCTTTCAATTTTAGACGCAGATGTATAAGGTAGGGTGGGCTAAGACATTTATTTTTTAGATGTATTTTGTGAATTTCATTGTTAATTGACGTTTTAAATATAAGACTACTTCAAGCTATTATACTTTTTCTATTACGAGAGATTAAAGTAGAGCTAAGTCACTGTAGCACTTTTGTTTAGCCCCCCTAAATTTTTTTCTGGCTTCGTCCCTGTCTGCAGATGCTAACTGCTGGTGCTGCCTGTACTCGAACTTATATTTGTCTTGTACAGCGGCGGCAGTGATTTCTCGTGTCTGTTTTTTAAGGGCCATTTTGTAGGTAGAATATCTAATAAAACATATTAATAACAAAACCGTAGGATTGTTGGTAGCATGTGATTTGCAACAATTAGACATGTAGGAAAATTTGAATGGAGCATTTGAATACTGCACATGACGAACACAAGAACTAAAAGAGTGATAGCGATAAAGGAAAATTTTTAGAGGCTGGCTGACGAGATCCTAACCTAGGGGTATGTTAAGCCTCAGGATCAAATGTTCCCGACTGAGAGACCCCCCGACCGACCCCTCCAGGATCACCCGGGGCTATATCCATCGGGTACACTCGCACGTACCCTCAGGCCAAGGAAACAGGCCAAGCCCGAGCACGCCCACTGCCTTTGCTCGGGGCTCGGGGGCTCGCCCGACCCATAGGCTCCCGATCCAAAGAAGCCTGAACCCGATCCTTGGCTCCACCCCGGCCTTCGGCGCTAGCCAAGGCCTGGGCACAAGGTGTGTCCCGAGCCACCAAGGCTCGGGGGGCTCCCCGGTGCTGCCCCGTAGGCGTGGCTCTGTCAACCGCTCCTCCGACATGGTCACGCATGGGACATGACGCAAGAAGGCAAACTCCTCCTTTGGCTTCAGGGGCTCGGGTGCTTTCGGGCCTGCGCGTCAGCCCCTCAAGCCGACCTCCTTCGCCATCAGGAAGCCTCTCGAAGGTGCACTTGGTGGAGACTGGTCCAAGCCGACACAACCTGACACAAAGCGTGTCAGAACAGAGCAGCCGGACGACGCCCAAAGCTTCTTCGGCTCCACGACATCACCACGGTCCACATGCCGCCGCCACAAGACCCTCATGGACTCCAGCGTATGTGGACCATAGGGTCAACTCCCCCCAAACTGTCATGTACCCAACCTACCTTGATATATAAGGGGAAAGTCGGATCCTAAGAGGGGGAGGACGATTCTAGACAAAGGATGATTCCAAGATGGATCATTCGAGTCCTCACTGTTCCGCTCACACTTTGCACTATGAGCAGAGCAACCCAGAGAGGGGCACTGAGAGCTCCTCCACCGCACCCATTGTCTTCCACCTCTCCGACGAGGGGGAAGGATCCATCGGTGGTGAGGCGTCCCTAGGATCAACACTGAGCGATCCCCTACCAAATCCATCTCTTTCTCCCTTACACTTTGTTGTAACCCCCATATTTTGGGTGCTCTTGAGTATAAGGACCATTAGCTGCTGGACGTAGGGCACCGATCAGCCTGAACTAGGAAAAACCATTGCGTCCCCTCAGTGATTCTTGTGTTATTGAGTCCACCCAAGCCACCAGATACATGTATTCTGACACTATCATGAACAAAAATGCTTGCCGCAGTTTGACCCCATGACAGCTGGCGTGCCAGGTAGGGGAGTGCATCAAGTGTGACTCTGGCTCTACTGTGGCTGGAGCCACCCGCCTCGTCGCTGGAGCGAGCGGTGCCGCTCTAGACGGTGGCGTCCACTTCCCCGTCAAATTCTTCGTCATGGCCGATGCCTTCGCTCCGGGCTAGGTAACTTAGTCACGACTGCTACAACGAGCTCCGCCCACTCGACGAGGCTGCACTGGCAGGCAACGAGCCCCCGGTGCCACCCTCTCTGTCGGGCCTCTTGGGAGCAGATCTAGAGGTTCTGGCTTGGTAGATCCAACGCGGTCTAGGCCCAAACCCCACCATGTCTGACCGACGCTACATGTTTTACATGCTGGCCAATGTCCATCACCAGATCGCCACCGGCAAGGTGCTCCCACCACCCAAGTGCTTCTGGTACTCCTCCTGGACCTGCCTCTTGAGATCCAGAATGCGGCAGCGTCCTTCCAGCTGGAGCTAGAGCACCTCGTCAGTCATGTGGCGCCACGGAGTGCCATCCTCTCTGGCATGGCGAGGACCGATGTCCCCTCGCTACGCACCTTCCTTAAGGTCCTCTAGGGGAACGGCCCAGAGTACGACATCGACTGCTATGCCCTGCCACGTATGTCCTTCCACATCTATGGTGAGGACGCCGCTGGACGAAAGTCCTCGTAGCCACGCGAATGTTGGTATTTTTAACGCACACAGATAAATCCGCAAGCGCACGGATACCGTTGTAGCTTTCACTCAGAGGGTTTTAAATATCATATCCATAGGGAAACATGTGTGGATCGCCAAACAACTAGTTTATCCAAGGGTAGCAATCAAGGTTTAAGATATGATCGGTAGAGAGGATTCCTATGGTAATGATCCTATGCAAGGCAAGGTTATGATTCAAATGTCCTTCTAATGTTCACTTTGGGACACCGCTAGATGGGAAAGCACCACTAAAGATAACTCTACCGACGCGACTATAGTCCTACTAATTTAAGAACCTACTCAATTCGGTGTGGACGGGGTTGTCACCTCCCGTAACTACCACACAAGCAGAGAATAGGGCGCAAACACAGGTAACCGACAACCTAAGCACCACGCTTATGCTAACAATTACTACTCTAATTCAGAGCGCTAATAAGAACTAGAGCAACCATAAGAACTGTGAACCAATGAACAAAAGAGTAAGATAAATACTTGAATAAAGATCAATTACCAGAAGTATCCCGGATGCAGACTCAGAGAAGCCTAAATCCGTCGAAGTACAAGCCGGAGAGGGAGCACCGACATGCCGGCACCACCTCCAACTCTTCCCTCGCTCTCTATCTCTCTATTTTGCTAAGACTAGATCCTAATGAGGACTAATCTTCTCTTGATGGCTAGCTATGGAGAGAAGATCCATTCGAGGGACCCCTCTCAGCTGATCCCAACTAGAGAAAATGAATCAGGCTTTAAGGGATTGCTCCTCCAGGGTCCAAGGGCCTTGCTTATATAGCCCTCTAGGAAGCACCACAGCCCTCGGATCAAACCGACCTTGATCAACGATTATTATTGATTCTCAAAGGCGGTGGAGGCATGATCAAGGAGGTGGAGCCTGATTGACCACCTAGGTGGGGCGGCCGCCCAGGGGCATGGGCGCCCGCCCGGCTTCTAAGCCGGTTTCGCCTCCCGTTTGGTCTAGAGCCTTCTCGTACCTTCCAGATTATAGAAATGTTATTCGTGGCCCTTTTGTCTCTATGTAAACCTGACATGTGGGCCTTCCTTGGTTCTTTTCAGCTGACACCCTGCAAAAACAGACATTAACCAAAACTCATGGAATTCTGTCAGTAAACCCCCTATATCTAAGTGGTAATTATGTTTAGGCCCTTTTCATGTTTCGTTGGCGGTTAAAATTGACACTTATCTACCATCAACAAACTCCCCTAAGGTTACCCTTTGCTCGTCCCTGAGCAAAGATAAACTCAGTGACGGATCAGGAGTTGCTACAATGCTTTCACGCCTTAAAAGTACACATGTGTTTAAACAAGAATTTTCCTCTAGATTAGAGTGAACTATTCTGACTTTCAAACTTACCCATATTACCTTCCACCATGGGGCTTGTAGCTGTCACTTGGGTCTTGAGTAGTTGAAAGACAGAACGGTTAAGTCAAGCGCCATGTTTCAAGCTCTTTGATCAACTATTATTCCGGAGTTTTGCAAGATTTTCAAATAAAACTCAGAGATTCCTTTGTATGACCTTCTCAAGTCCCTCATTTGTGGTATTTGTGGATCCTTACCAAGGCATTAATGGTGTATCCTTCTCTCTCTCATCCTATAATTAATAGGCTTATGTGGAGCTCATAGGTGGGGAGACAGCTAATACATACTTGCAAACATCTATTGCACAGTCAAACCATGGATCCAAAGGAATGAGTACAGCCATACAGTAAAATCAAGATGTGCATGTGTGTGGTCCTACATATATGGTTTGAGTGGATATATGGTGATAGTGGCAAATGGTGATGATGATAGATGTATGTAGAAATGAAGGGGTAATGGGATGATAATGGTGAATACCTAATTTTACTTTTGCTCCTTTGAAGAAATACACATCTCTCTTGATCTTTGAATAATTTTTGGGAAGAATTTGGGCTACTCAAAATCTCTCTACGTTGGGACATTTGTCCTCTTTCTTTTATTTTTCTTTTTCCTCTCTCTTTTCTTCTCTTTTTTATTTCTTTTTTTAGAGCACCCAAACCTCTTTTTTTGATATATGGATAGAGGTAGTAGTAAAAGGGATACTTGGAGCTTTATTGCGTAACAAAAGGGGCTAGCAATGGATGAAGGAAAATTTTTTATGCTCACTCCCAGTGTAGGAGTAGAACAATTTTGGGATGTGTATAAAATGGAAAGTATGTGGATGCGTACTTCTAGGGTAGAAGTAGCATATATGGGTGGAGTGTGCATGATCTTGATTTTAACCGCATGACCAATCCCTAAGGGTCGACACAGCTTGATCACACTCAATGCTTACAAGCAGTAAAGATGAGTGAAAGTTTTCCTAGTCTAACAAGCATGTATATATGGCTGTGGTTGGAATTCAAGCTCTCGTCATACAGGAACACATCATGCAATATTTTTATGTTTTCAAAAGATAAAATCTCCAGAACTCTAGTATCTCTAGGAACAAGATAAACAGCAGCTCAAACCTAGACTTAGATCAAGCATTTGCTACCCACAAGTTTTAGGTTCAGAGCAAATCTTAGATCAAAACAGTTGTGTCCAAAACTTGAGAGTTCGAGGTTGAAAACTAGGTACTTGAAAAGAATTACGGTAGAGCAACTATTCATCATTTCCATGCAAGAGATTACTTAGATAGTCCTCTTTTATTAATAACTCTTTTAAGAACAAAAACAAGTAAACTAGACACACCCTTTTTATTTTGCTTTAGTTATTTAGACCATTATTATTACAAATTAAGAAAACTTGTAAGGAATAAAGTAATGCTGAGGGAAGAAAATACTTAGCTAGATACATGGGGGTGCTCTCCCCAAGCTAGATGTTGACGTAGTCGTTCGATCTTACAGTGTAGAAGACTGGCAGTGAAGATGTACTTCCTCCAGTGGAGCATCGATTGATGATGATTGTTGAGATAGTGCTCCACTAGTGGATAGAACATCCACTTACTTGTCGGCTCTTCTTAATAACTCTTGCACAACTCAAATAGACAATAAAACTCGTGGAACAGATTAAGGGTTAGGAAATTAAACATTAATTGTCTAGAGTGTTTCCCATGATTTCTATGCAAAATTTAGCAAGGTATCCTTTTTCTTTCTTTTAGTAATTTCAAATTCTATATAATTAACTATGTCTAATTCTTCTTCTGGTAATTGTGCATCAAGGAAGATTATTAGACGTTGGCCATTTACCTTGAAAAGCTTACCTTCATCGTTTTGAAGCGTGACCACTCCATGTGATGCTACTTCAATTACCTTGAATGGTCCTTCCCATTTACTTCGTAGTTTTCCATGTCCGAACAACTTTACTCTAGAGTTGAATAGTAACACCTTGTCACCTGGTTTGAATTTCTTCTTCTTCAATCTTTTGTCATGCCACCTCTTTGTCCTCTCTTTGTAGATCTTTGCATTATGATATGCCTTTTCTCGCCATTCCTCAAGCTCAGAGAGTTGCATCTTTCTTTTCTCCCCAACTTCTTCAAAACCCATGTTCCATCTCTTTATGGCCCAGCGTGCCTTGAATTCTAGCTCGACAGGTAAGTGGCATGTCTTCCCGTAGACCAGCTGGTATGGTGACATTCCAAGAGGTGTTTTGTAGGCTGTTCTGTAAGCCCATAGTGCTCCATGAAGCTTGTCCTTCCAGCCTGTCCCCATCTTGTTAACAGTCTTTTGTAGAATGTTTTTGATCTGCTTATTTGATGTTTCTGCTTGCCCACTTGTTTGAGGATGGTATGGTGTCGCAACATTGTGACAGACCCCATGATTGTGTAAGAAGCATTGAAACTTCCTATTAATGAAGTGAGAACCTCCATCACTAATCACCATACGTGGAACTCTAAAGCGTGGAAAGATGGTTTCTGCAAACATCCTCTTGGCATGATTAGAATCTGCAGCTCAACATGGTAGAGCTTCAACCCACTTTGAAACATAGTCAACCGCCACTAAGATGTATTCACACTGCTTGGACTTTGGAAATGGTTCCATGTAGTCGATTCCCTAGACATCAAAGAGTTCTATCTAGAGATTGTTGGTGAGTGGCATGGCATCTCGTGTATTTATGTTCCCATGCCTCTGACATGCTCCACATCTCTGGATGAAATCTTTTATGTCTTCATACATGGTTGGCCAGAAAAATCCACATTGCTAGATTTTCGCATGAGTGCGGAATGCCCCATAATGTCCTCCATATGGTGATGAATAGCATCTTTCAATGATCTTGATTCCTTCTTCCATTGGTACACACCTTCTGAGTAGACCATCAGAGCAGACTCAGAAGAGGTATGGTTCATCCCATATGTGGACACGACTTTCTTGAATGAGCTTATGTTTGTTCTCTCTTGGTGGTACATAACCTGCAACCATAAAATTGACAATATCTGTGTACCAGGGGTTGATGCTTGCGACCTTGTAGAGCATGTCGTCTTGCAGGTAGTCGTTGATGGGCAATTCCTGTGGATTTTCAAACTGCATCTTGGACAAGTGACCGGCTACAGAATTTTCTACTCCCTTTTTATCTTTTATTTCTAAATCAAATTCTTAGAGTAACAAAATCCATCTTATAAGTCGTGTTTTAGCATCTTTCTTAGTGAGCAGGTATTTCAAAGTAGCATGATCAGTATAAACAATCACCTTAGCTCCTACTAAGTAAGATCTAAACTTGTCAACAACAAAAACAACAGCCAGGAGCTCTTTTTCGCCAAACAACTAGTTTATCCAAGGGTAGCAATCAAGGTTTAAGATATGATCGATAGAGAGGATTCCTATGGTAATGATCCTATGCAAGGCAAGGTTATGATTCAAATGTCCTTCTAATGTTCACTTCGGGATGCTGCTAGACGGGAAAGCACCACTAAAGATAACTCTACCGACGTGACTACGGTCCTACTAATTTAAGAACCTACTCAATTCGGTGTGGACGGGGCTGTCACCTCTCATAACTACCACACAACCAGAGAATAGGGCGCAAACACAGGTAACTGACAGCCTAAGCATCACGCTTATGCTAACAATTAATACTCTAATTCAGAGCGCTAATAAGAACTAGAGCAACCATAAGAACTGTGAACCAATGAACAAAAGAGTAAGATAAATACTTGAATAAAGATCAATTACCAAAAGTATCCCGGATGCAGACTCAGAGAAGCCTGAATCCGTCGAAGTACAAGCCGGAGAGGGAGCACCGACATGCCGGCACCACCTCCAACTCTTCCCTCGCTCTCTATCTCTCTATTTTGCTAAGACTAGATCCTAATGAGGACTAATCTTCTCTTGATGGCTAGCTATGGAGAGAAGATCCATTCAAGGGACCCCTCTCAGCTGATCCCAACTGAAGAAAATGAATTAGGCTTTAAGGGATTGCTCCTCCAGGGTCCAGGGGCCTTGCTTATATAGCCCTCTAGGAAGCACCACAGCCCTCGGATCAAACCGACCTAGATCAACGATTATTATTGATCCTCAAAGGCGATGGAGGCATGATCCAGGAGGTGGAGCCTGATTGGCCACCTAGGTGGGGTGGCCGCCCAGGGGCTTGGGTGCCCGCCTAGCTTTCGAACCGGTTTCGCCTCCCGTTTGGTCCAGATCCTTCTCATACCTTCCAGATTACAGAAAAGTTATTCATGGCCCTTTTGTCTCTATGTAAACCTGACATGTGGGCCTTCCTTGGTTCTTTTCAGCTGACACCCTGCAGAAATAGACATTCACCAAAACTCATGGAATTTTGTTAGTAAACCCCCTATATCTAAGTGATAATTATGTTTAGGCCCTTTTTCATGTTTCATTGACGGTTAAAATTGACGCTTATCTACCGTCAACAGCGAACTACCTTCGGGAGAAGGCAGCTCACCTGTAGGCTCAATAGGTGAATCTAGATGCTGCCGAGGCAGAGCTCGAGCGCCAAAGGCAAGAGCTTGCACGACAATAAGTCACGCAGCCCCCTGTTGGCGACAATGATGATGCCAGCATGGGGGCTACCAGCATGCTGCATGTCCCTCGCATGGCATACAACATGGCGGCTGCTGCTTGACGTCTAGAGGACATCTCTGACACGTCGGATCCGAAGACCAACGAGCAGCTGGATGAGGCAATGAGGCTCCTTCGCATCACCGTCGAGCACGAGGCCAAGAGTTCGGCCTCACGGTGCCGTGCTGTGCCCTCCAGGCCATCCTAACCAATGGCCACCGTCAATGGGGACCGCTCCAAAGTGCACGCCCCGGCGATGGAAGGGAGCGACAATGACAATTCTGGCAGCAGCTCTGACCATCCATGGACCAAGAGTGCCAAGCAACAGTAGGAGCGAAGGCGCGAGCCTTCCCCTCGCCATTTGCTTGTGCACAACCAAATCGGCGATGGCTACGACTTGTGCGATACCATCGAGGCTAGGCACCACGCTTAGGTGCAATCCCGCACTCCCGAGCGAAGGGACAGGGGCTCCGCCTAGGATCACTTCGGCCCCCTGGTGTTCAGGGCCAGGATCCGAGTGGCTTCCTTCCCGAGGCACTTCCTGCCGTCGATGCACATCTCCAAGTACGACGGCGAGACCAACCCAGACCACCGGCTTGAGGACTACCGCCTCACCATGAGGGCTGGGGGGTGGGATGATGATTTCGCCATGCAGTACCTTCCTTTGCTTCTGTGAAGCTCGATGAGAGCTTGACTCGAGCAGCTCAAGCCTGGCAGCATCTGCTGCTATGGCAATCTCCTCTCCATCTTCGTCGGCCACTTCCAAGGTACGTACACTCGACCTAGAAACTCATGAGACCTGTGCAATTGTAGGCAGAGGACTGAGAATACCCTCTAGGAGTACATCCAGTGCTTCTCCAAGAAGCGCAATGAGCATGATCAATGCCTTTCACCTGCGGCACGGCCTGTGAGGTGCTCGTCCACACACTTGGCCACGAGACCCCGCACATGACATGGGAGCTCTAGGATGACACCACCAAGTACGCCACGGGCGAAGAGGCCATCTAGGCCAACTTTAGCGACAAGGCCAAGGCTGCCGGCCACCATAGAGGTGGTGATGACAGCGATGACCCTGCCTCAGCCCAGCATCGTTGTGATAAGAGGGCTAGAGATAGGAAGCGCCATAGGGAGGAGATGGTGGCCGCGGCTGACCATGCCACCAGGCCTCAACCCTACGGGTTGGTGCGCGCCCATAGCACTCTAAGAAGGTGCTCGAGGCCCCCTGCCCGTTCCATGGGGGGCAGGTGAAGCACCTTCGCAAGGACTGTGCCACCGTCAGGGGCTACATCCGTGCACCCTTGGCCAAAAAGGCTGGCGAGCTAGCAGACAATGCCCAAGCAGAGGACACCGAGTTTCTCGAGGCCGAGTAGTGCCTCATGATCTTCAGGGGCTCCTAGGCGTACAAGCCGCACCAGTAGCGCCACATCACCGAGCAGGAGGTGAACACTATCCACACCCTCGTCGCCCCGACATGGCTCAGGTGGTCACAGACTGCCATCACCTTCAATCAGGGGATCACCCTAACCGCGTTCTTCATTTAGGATGCTACCCGCTCGTGGTCAGCTCGATCATGGGCACCACGTGCCTCTCTAAGGTGCTAATGGATGGAGACAGTGGCCTCAACATCCTCTATGCCAGCCCCCTCAATAGGATGGGCACCCCGTAGAAAAACCTATGCCCTAGCAGGGCGCCGTTCTATGGGATAATCCTAGGGAAGGAGGACGTGCCCCTCGGACGCATCTGGCTCAACGTCACCTTTGGCCAGCCAGACAACTTATGGAAGGAGCCACTCGCCTTCGAGATGGTGGACTTCCCCGACATCCACCATGCCCTCCTTGGTCGGCCATGCTTTGCCAAGTTCATGGCCATCCCAAACTACACCTACCTGAAGCTGAAGATGCCTGGCCCTAATGGGGTCATCACCATCGAGAGCAGCTTCGAGCAGGCCTACTACCATGAGCAAGACTATGTCGCTCAAGCGACCACATTGTCTGCCCCCTATGTCCCTGTTGGCTCTGGCTGCGATGTAGGAAGGGTGCCAATGAAGGGAGGAATCAAGGCGATGGCCACACTCGACCAACCAAGCATCAGCGAAGTACCTGACACAACTGGCGACAACGATCGCTTGGCTAGCCCCTCCATCTAGGCGCTTGGCCCCTAGAAGGGGCTCACCCAATCGAGGTGAGTTCTGACCTTTCCCTATGAGGGAAGGCTACTGCCGGGCCAGCCACCCAATAACTCAGCCGCCCGAGCCATGACGTGCCCACCAACCTCCTTCACCGGCACACCTCTCCAACAATAAAAACCAAGACAAGTCTCGTTCTCTTGACCTTTTCATTCTCCCCATCTTGTTACTACTTCCCTCTTCTTGAGCGACTTCGGCAGACGCTCAGCTGCACCGGAGGAATGGCTAACTTATCACCTGTTGTGCTTTATGAAGGAAGGCATCGACTGAAGGCCCCCTGAGTGAGTAAGGATGGGATGGATGGAACAAGCAGGGTGACGAGGGAACTGGGCGAAGGATCGGTAAGCGCTAAAGAAATGGCCCCAAATGTCGTGTTACCAACTATGTCATATTTTCCTTCTCTTGTTTCCATTTTGTTTCATTTGCAGCTATCCCTCTACCTCTGGATCCTCCAACGGATCGCGTCTACCAGCTGCATGATGACATGAGCCCCCCTAGAAGGGGCATCACTGAGGGTCTCAAGGCCTACCCATAGGGCTTCAAGGATGCCGAAGCACCTAAAGTGTGAGGGACGTTCACGGGTGGGCACAAGAGGCCTCAGTCAGATGCTCTGAAGCAGAACCAGCTGCCCATCGAACGTTGTCTGAGTATCAACCTCGAGCCACTCGTGGTGACCCACCGAGGAAGGCAGCAAGCCCTCGAGCGCCGAACGATGGGCTCAGGAACTATACGACTAGCTCAGTCAAGAAGCCAAGGATCTTCCCTCTGGGGGGACATGATAAGGGCATGGAATGACCATAAACCTGGGGTTCTCACGGAGTTATGTGCTAGTAGCATAGGTGTGGCAATCTTGGCCACTGAGGCCATTGTCGTAATAGCCCATCCCAACAAGGGACCAAAGTCTCTTAGCACGACTCATGAGCAATGAGATTACAAACGAAAGTAATTTCATTAACAATTGGAAACAACCCGATTACAATATATGGTGGCAAAAACCTCTACAACATTGTTGCCATGGCAGCGACAACTGCGATCGCTTAGTTGGGACTCTTGCCTAAGCTTCCATGTCACATAGACAGGCATAGTGAGGGCTGGGCTGGCCCCTGCCCCACCGGTGGTTGGGAACACACCGAGGTCAGGAGCATGGGAGAGAGACGAAGCGCTGGTGGTGCCTTCGCTTCACCTCCACCTCATTCCTCGCATCTTCACGCTAGTCGACCCTCACACTGAGCCAGGGGCTCTCGGCCAAGCTTGCCAGCGTGAAGACCTGGCGAGTCCTCAGACCGTTGGCTCTTCCAGTGATAAAATGGAAGGACCCTCGGTGACCCGCGTCATTGGGATCCTTCCATTTTCCAGGGAAGGACAATAGGATAGGGACTTGGTGGGCTTTGACATAGGGAAAGCGTCAGTGCTGGCAGCACTTGAGGGGAAGATCGTGGCCACCTAGGCCACCGTGTGACGCCGGGGGCGCTAGCCCCCCGCATAGTGTTGTGATTCTATACCCTCCTCCATGCTGCGCTGTCGATTTCCCTTTGCTGGGATCTTTCCACTCTCATAGGAGCGATCGCTCGGTGGAAGGAGGCAGGCTCATGGGAGGGAGGCATCACACTTCATCGTTGCCATGGCCACCAGGAGTTGCATCTAAGCGGAAGAAGAGAGGATGCCAGGGATGGGATAGAGGCACCATGCCCCCTTTATAGCCCCAGTTGATGCGCTGTGAGCGGCTTTGGGCCCTTTGATCAGCCATCGATGTCTAAAGGGGCCTTGGGGGCTGGCCAGGTGTCCCTTCAATCCCCATAATGCACCTCAAGTAGTTGCGTGATAGTGGCTGTGTAGTAAAGGCAGAGTTAAGAAGGGCATTGACAACGAGTCAAGTCCCTGCTCTACTTTCCACCAAGCATGCCGCCCACTCAACACATGTCTTCTCATGGGACTTGAGAGGATTTGACTCCCCTTGAGCCCACTGGCCACCATCAATGGCCCGGGTCCGCGTGCACCAAGTGCCACGGCCCCTCCTCTGCTAGATCTGCTCCATGTGGATGTCGTGGGAGTGCACGCCATAACTCCTCCAGCAGTACGACAGCCTAGGTGCCATCAACCACCTACACGAGGCATTAGAGGGAGGGGTGCATTCTAAAACCGCTTCACCTACTGGCAAGGAGGCCCCATGATAGCCTCGAGGGTTATGCCAACTCCCTTGATGGGCAACCTGGCCCCCCGATCGATAGGCGCTCGGGTGGCACACCCTTGAAACCAACCAACTCCCTAGAGTTAGGTTGGGAGCCACTAAGCGATGGGCCCAATGAAGGCTCTTTCTGAGCTTGGCGTGCTCCCGCACCCTGACCTATGACTGCCAAGGTCGGCCCGAGAACATCAAGGCCTGCTATCGAAGCCCCTAGAAGGTTGTGGCACATTGGGTGATCATGTGGCCCCAAGCCAGAGCCTAGACACTCTCGATCACTCAACCCAAGGTAGGCCTAGATAAAAAATAATGGTGCCTCTAGGCCCAGGGCTAGTAACTCCCAGATGAGTTTGCCAGACCATCGCTTGGGCCTTAGACTTGCACAACATAGGTCAAGAAAGGGGTCAGCATCACCATCGCTCAGCCCCGATAGTCAAGCACCGCCATCACACTTGGGAAAGCCCCGCGAAGGGCATCACACTCTCATTAGCAAAAGTCATCCCCTCCATGGCTAGCTCGGTCAGCAGAAGATTGAATTGATCTCTTCATCGCCATCATGAATCTAGCCAAGTGACGACACGAGGGGCTCAGGCGCTCCTGATGAGATCCTTACATAGGGGTATGTTAAGCCTCAGGATTTGTTAGAGATATGGGCTAGGGGTACCTACACCGCCTGTATATATGACTACCACTAAGCTATCGGCCTAGCAGCCATCAAGGAGGAAGCCCACAAGGGCTGATGCGATCAATCAACGTGGGGATCAAGGCAAACCAAGGCAGGTGTATCTGGACGACAGCTAGGATCAATCTGTGGTGCATATCATGTAACAAACTAGGAACTCAATCTGCTAGCCCGATCGACCACCCTATAACCCTACCTCTCCTGCCTATATAAAGGAGGGTAGGGACCTCGGGTATGGGATCCAATCTTCCACATATTCCATCTACCTTGTAGCTAGGAGCAATAGCCCCTGTAATTGAGCATACGAATATAAGGGCAGCTATGCCACTAGAGTAGGGTTTAGCGTGCACCGTGCCCCAAACTAGTATAAATCTCTATGTCTCGTGTGCTACCATCTGATTCTGTCTACGTGATCATGTTGCTAAAGCAAAACAATCTAACAGTTGGCACACTAGTTAGGGGCCTTTTGTGTTTAGACTAATCTTATGTTTCATATGGGAGTCATCTTCAACATCGGTGATGAACCAGAACAGGAGCGGCTAGGCAAGAGGATCACCTTTGGCAAGCTCGACTTTATCGCCAACCAATTCAGGGACCTGTGCCTTTAGGAACCCAAGCCATCCAAATAAGGTGAACAGTCCCTCCAGATTCATGCTTTCGCCACCATGGATCTTGAGGAGGCTATGGACGCTAGACCGAATGCCCTCGCGGTATACCTGAAGTGTTACACTCATCTTTTCACATCAGCAAAACCACGGATCTTGCCTCCGCTTTAGATCTGATACCCATATCAGCCTCACCGCCATGCCCCCCAATCTTTGACAAGATCGGGGCGTACAATGACAACTCGTGGCGAGACACTCTCACAGGCTATGGTGGAACCCACTGAACCTCCCATGGAGGAGCACCAGCCGTAGGAACCGACATACCATGACAACAACGATGGCACCCCTGATCAACAAGATTGGTGGGACGACACCGACATATCCGAACTCATTGATCCGAAGGTGTTCCGTCATTTTCTCTATAGCTGCGACCAGCTACTCGAGAACTCGAACTCTGATGGCAACGACGATGAAGCCACCCATGTACGCTAGGCACCAACACTGAATCATCACCAGACAAGCAGCCGAAACTCAGACAGCCCCTGCTGATGAAAGGCTGAGGCCTTTTTCCGTAACTGGAAAGGGTAAGGGACAGCGCAACTGACTACTCGAGCGCTGACTCTACTTTGGCATACTCCTGATCCAAGCTGCACACTTACATCTAATGGCTGCTGGCCATGAATAAGAGGGGGCCATCGTCCCTCCCTCAATGAGAAGGGAACCCTCATTAGCCAACAGATTGCCAAGCTAGATTGCCCGAGGGGAGGGCCCAAACAATCGGTACCACCCTCTAAGCCAAGCAAAGCTAAAAACTCTATGAGTCAGCCTACGCACATAACTACACAGCTGCACCAGTTGTCTTGTTATGTTCTTGCCCGCCAAAGGATCCGACCGCTCCTGACTCATCTGTTGTTCAAGATAGGGAACCTAAACGGATCTTCCCTCATCGACGAAGAGGCTATCCTCAAGCGAGACAGATGGTGAAGGGTCACAAGAATGGATCCAATGGTGACTCCTACCCCTGAGGGCATAGCCTGATAGCAAGAACTCAGTGAGCATTAGGACAACAGTCGACAACCATCAATTATGTCAAATTCACCCTTATTGTTTAATGTTTTTTTCTCGTTGCATTAAATTCTGCGAGAATTCACATATATCCATTTGATGCAAATGTATATTGATATCTCCTAGGCACCTCGAGGAGGATATCCCTGAACCACTTGGGGTTTGGCTATATCAGACTGACCTAGTTACGAACATCTGTAGTTGTTGTGATTGAAGGATACATTAACGTACTGTTACGATCAGGGAACTACAGAGGCCGTCCTATGGACCGCACACCTATTCCCTTTTCTTCCACTGATCGAAGTCTCATAGGCCTTGAAATGGTATAAGTGACTTAACAAGATCTTGCATGGACTCTACTAGGACATTTCATTCTGGTCGAATAATCCCAAGATAGTTGGTCTAAAAGCTTAAACTAGTATCAAACACTAAAGACGGAAATAAAAAGGTGCACAGGCTATGCCGAACAAGAACTTGCTCCAAGCAATATTGTTCCACCCCAAATGAGTCGAGTGAACCACTCGAATTTGATCGAAACTTACTATGAACCGAACCCACATGCTCTCTCCCTAGATTGAGTAAAGCCTTGATCCTTTGTGACAATCACCTTCAAGCATCTCGACCCTAGAAGTATCACGAGATATCTTTGGGCCATGATGCCAATATTAGCATAGCCACGCTAACCGATCAGCACACCACCTGAAGTTTGACAATAACTAGTCAAATGATGCTCGAGCAAACCGCTCGGGGGCTATACGTGCACGACAATACTTGTCACATAATTAAAAGACGGTCTCAGGACGTCAACTACCCTATGGGTTCATGACGATTGTGATGTGACTCTAACCCTCGGGTGCACCACGCCGACCCACCCGAGCGTTCGGGGGGCTACATACCATCACACGCAATCACCATGCATAGAGAATCCGATTTGCAAAGACATCGAATAACTGCAAAATCTAAACTTTATTACACCTTCTTTTACAAAGAGGTACAAAATCTACTCCTAAAGGGGGCGTCCTTGATGACCTATTCCACATCAACAATGGCAGCAATCACCTCAGCATAATCGCTAAACTCGGCAATCAACCGGTGGATGTCGACATCATTGGGAATCTTGTCCGCCGTTGGGAACTTGGGTGCCATCTCACGCAGATCCGTCTTATGACTAAGGCAGAGATGAGCCACGGTCAAGGCTCCCGTAGCCCCATGGCAGACTCCATGAGCCACCACCTCCTAGATCGGTGTCAGGAGGCATCGGAGCCGATTGAGAATGTTCGTCCCCGCCAGTAGCACCATTGTAATGGCAGCAATCGCCACCTTATGAAGCGTCGAGTGATGCTCACTACTGGTCTATACCAGGGCAGCGGAGGAACGTGCCTAAGCGGCTGCATTGTCCCGCTCATGGGTAGCCTCCGCCAATTGCCTGGCCAGACCTTCACTGGTCCATTGCAACTCTGCCACCTCAGCCTGCGCGGCGGCCAGTTGTTCTCTAACACCTAAAAATAAGGAGAAAATTCAAAACCGTCCCCATCTAGATCGTATAAAACCTAAAGAAGGCGAAATCTAACCTACCAACGAGCTCTGCCTGAGCCACCGCAGCCGTAGCCATGGCCTCGCCGACCTCTTCATTCACGGCGTCAAGCGTCGCCATCATGACCAAGGTATACTCCCTCAGTTGCCTCTCCTCTTGAGTGACATCACAAAGGGCTTCGCGTGTCATGTCAGCCTCTTGCACCACGGTAAGAACTCCTCCCCCGTCACCACCCTATCCTAACAGGACTCGTGATGATGACGGAGCACCCCGTCAATGGGGGGCTTTTGGTGGTCACTAATGACCAAATCCGACTACCAATTATAGTCCAAAACAGAAGAAATAGACATGCTTTTGACACATATGCCTTTACTATTGACCTAGTTCCACTTGTATTAGAGAAATCATGTTTTGCAGGTCACATATTCAAATACAAGTGGAAAACATATCAAAAGGCGCAAATAGAAGGCGTAAAATAGAAATGCGCAAAGGATATAAGAAGAGAAGCCCACCTACACAACTTACCTGGGAAGAATACCACTATGGATAGGGTCTAGGCCCATCCAGGAACCGACCAGGCAAAGGCGGTCGTGAGGCGGGCCCACCAGGGTGCAGGCACACCCTGGGTGCGACCGCACCCCCATCACCTCCGCAAGGCCCCACTCTTCTATGGTGGTTGCATGCCGCCATGCTATGGTGGTTCCCTAGGGTTTCCTTATTTTTCAGCACCAAACCAACCCAGTCAATAGTATAAGAAGAGGGCTAGAGCTCATTCTTCAACACACAAACATTTGGAGCTACACCTCACACCACCTCTTGTACTCTTTTTAGTTCCACTAAGTAGTTTTGTGAGCAAGGCAAGAGCTACCTAGGAGAGCTTGTCTCCATGAAAGAAGAGCAACTTTGGTATGAATGACACTATGAAGAGTTCTTCCAAGTTCTTGCTCTCATATCATTCATATAGTAGTGCATATGAACTAGAGTATAGTTTTCATGTTATAATCATGATATATAAACTAGCATATAGTTTGGATGTCATGATCTTAACATGTTCAACTTTATGCTTCAACTTTCATATGACTTGTATGAGTAGAAGTGGAACTAGGGTTGAGGTGACGGTTCATCGTTCCTTCGGGTTTGCCCATATTCTTGCTTGTCGATCTATAGGGTCGAAGTCCTAGGGGGATATGGGTAGTTTCATTGTACATGGGCGTGGTGCTCGGGTGCATATGAACCTTCAGATATGACGGTGCCCCACAGTTGAGGAGTAGGTGGTAGGTGGTGATAGCCCTATCCATCCCTTGTAATCCCCCACATTCATGTATTCGTATAGGAGTTCATAAAGTCTCTATGGCTTGGCAGACCAATGCCCAAGGATCTCCCCATCCATCTCAAACTTTGCTCTAATTCTAGTCATATAACTTGTATGATTATTAACTGTTCTTTGCACAGCTATATTTGAACATGTCTGCTCCGCTTAGGAATATTCTTTTATTCTTTGTTTTCCTATTATCCTTGAGGTTAGCCCAGATGTGTGTCCACTATCCATGAAATACCATTTTTACCCCTATTATGAACTATGGTCTACTATGCAAGCATGTAATCATGTTTATGTCTATGCTGGAATATGTATACCTTGCCCTCCTTTAGGAAAATATAAATAATGATACCCTGAATACTTCCGGGTGAAATGCTACAACGATAGATCCGTGCACTCGTGAATATTCTCTGTAATCATTAAGAACTATCATAGTTGGTGTTTCTGGTGGCATTGCTCAGATTAACTCAATCTTAGTAATGGTGTTAAGAAATACCAACAGACATTTATGGCCTCATTGCCGGTGATGGACATAAAACCTCCTCACTTGGTGATTACGCTAATAAATGCCAACAAGCATTTCTAGCGCCATTGCCAGGGAGGGCATAGGTTGAAAAGAATCTAGCATAACATGAACAATGATCACATGCATGTAATGGTAGCCATAGTTTATGCAGGCTAATTTTGCTTGTTTTCTTCCTATTGTGGAATGAAAACAGGATAGTGTATGAGTGGTTTTGATCTGCCGAACAACTATACTGATAATCTGGAGGCACTCCTAAGGAAGAACAGGTCGCGTACTGCTTCTTCTTCTGCTACTCTGCCAGTAGTCAAACCAGTCACCCCTGTACCATCTGCTACTACTGACATGGCGAAGTCACTCCATGACTACTCCACCCCCGCTGTTGCCAACGTGCCTGTTGGGCCCGTTGTCAACACAGGCACCAAAAACTTTGAGCTCTAAACTGGCCTAATTATGATGGTACAGGCAAGCCAGTTCTATGGCTTGCCAAGCGAGGACTATTGGTATTTCTTAGCATAAGCAGAAAAGTCCGCAAGCGCATGGAAATACCGTTGTAGCACTTCACCCCGTGGTATTCAGGGTATTGTATTTTCAAGGAATGGAGGTGTAAGAAGTCTCTTAACTAGTTCTTCTAGAGAGATGAGATGAAGAGTAGCTCGAGTAGTGAGGTTTTTCTAAGGGTAAGATCCTAAGTGAAGATAGCTTTGCCACTATAGACTTACTTCAGGCACCGGCTTATACTTGGTCTGTCAAGTACCTTCGGCATAAAGCTCTACGCCGAATAGCCACATGAGGGGTGCAAAGGATGAATAGGGCTATCACCACCTACTGTCTACCCCTCAACCATATTGTATGAGGCAAACGAAGGTAGCCCTAGTCTAAACACCATGTCTGTGTTATCGACTACTACTCTAGCGTGAATTCTAGGGTTACCCGTCAAGCGAGGCCCTTCTACTAGAGCATTTGTCATGGGGACAGGCGATGAACCCGCAAGTAAATAGTAACAAAGATAACTTTTCTTAAGAACTCAACACCAAAGATAAACACAAACCTTATACTCCAAGTAGTACATGATTCGTTGAGGTACAAGTATGGAGGGAGCCGACAACCCCGGCACTCCGTCCTCCCGGTGTACACGGCAAACCGGGTACAAGAGTTAGAGGGACCGAATCCGCTCTTTCTCCCACTTGTAGCTCACTCACTCCCTACTCTAATTCTAGCTAAAGCTAGGTAGGAATGAAGCTTGCTCTTCCTCCCCTCTCTCTTGTGTATTGAGTTGTGTCAAGTGAGGGAGTGAGGCCTTGTATATATAGGTGGATGGGGGTAATCATCCTTGGAATATTCCCCCCTTAACTATAACACCTCAGGTGTTTGGCTTCCATAATGGCATTGCATTTCATAAGCATGAGCATCAATCATCTCATTCATGTCTTTATTTTGCTTGCAACATGAGTATGCAACATACCCTAATGTGCTTGTTTCACAATTTACTTGCTTATGAAATGTGAGTGGTGCAACTTGTAGATACAACATGGGATCTCATACTTCAAAACATGACAATGTTGTTAGTATACCATGATAGCTCAATTGATGCAACAAGATCTTGAAACATGTGCAACATGATAAGGCAACATGATAAGGTCTTGAAACATGTGCAACATGATAAGGCAACTTGGAATTGTGTGTAACCACGGTGTAGAGTGGCTAATTATGTCCTATAACACCTTAATTACCTTTAGGGTAATTAATGGAGCAATGTTCATGTTGACCAAAATGACCGAATTGCCCTTCTAAGTGTTGTAGACTAGGTTTTGACCCCTAGAGTGCTTTTGTTTGATCATTTAAAAAGTCTAGCATAGGAATCTTGCATGGGGAAGCAACTTTAATCAAAGTTGTAGAGAATTTCATAAGGAACAAAAGTTCTAATACGGCCATCTCATGAAAATGACCATAACATGCTCAAAAATGGCCCACAAGTCAGTCTTAGAGGCTATTTTGTGACTTAGCATATTTGACTAAGTCTTAAACTGAAAACCGTTTCACCGTACCCTACTTTGGAAACCTATAACTCTCAAACCATGCCAAACCGGGTCGAGCCAGTATTGACAAAGTTGTAGATCACATATCCCTCTCTAACTTTGTTGTTCATAGTTTGCACTAATTCGGTCTGGTCAGGGAGATCTAGGGCGTTGAAAATTGGCTATCAGTCGGTCACCAGGAGCGTTGATTCAGTCGATTTAGTTCATCAGGCCCCTCGGTGGCCGACCGGCCGCAGGCCAGTGTCGATGCGTGGATGCGCGGTGGTGGCCATACGCCAGCCGTGGCCCCACCAGTCAGTCTGCGATGCTCTCAAAGACGCCACGGGCGCGGCTGCTGCTCCTATTCCTTCCTCCCTCCTCGCTCTCCCTCCTGGCGGAGAAAACAGAGCTGCCATTGCCGCCGCCTACTCCGACGTGCTCGCACGCGCTCACCACCACGCCACTGTGTCTCCAAACCGGCCACCAGCTTCACCTTGAGCCCCTCTACCCCCTTGTCCCATCCCTGCCCTCAGACGCACCACGGTAAGGCCACATTGCCAATCCCGCCACCGCAAGACCTCACCGACGTTCGTCCGCACGACGGCTCGCCGTGGCCAAGGCCTCTAGGCCATCCTCTTCGAGTGTTTGATGATGCATTAGGGCCAGGGTAGCATGGGGGTGCTCACCAAGGGTTTAGGGTCGGGTATTGAGGTCACCGACGGCGAGGTGCGCCACCACCGCCCCATCGAGCCGCCATCGTCGGCGGCGAGTCCCTTCCGCTCCAACCCAAGCCACCCTACCTACACTAATCGATGCAGGGCTTGATAGAGATCATGAGGGTGGGCTTGGTTTTCCATGAGAGCTCGCCTCCGACGAGCTAGAGCTCGCCGGAGCGCGCGACTCGCCGCTTCCCTGCCTTTCCCTCTCTGACGGGCGGGCCCCGCCTGGCAGTCACGCGCGGGCGGGATGGCCGTAGCGGGCCACGCACGCGGTTGGGCCACGTCAACCGCGCGAAGCCGCGCTTGGGATGGCGGGCCGCGCGGGGTGTAGCCGGCCCAGTAGCGGTTTAGGGTTCATTTTTCGTGTTTTTCTTTTATTCAATTCACAGATCTATATGCTATGTTATAAATTTTATATCTCCCATTTTATAGATCCATTTGAGGTGATTCAAATTTTGTTGGACTCTGGATGAACTGTGGTATTTAGGAAAAATATCAAATATATATGTGATGTTTATTTTCTGGAAGATTTAATTAGGCCTTTGAAATGTGGTTTAAATTGGATGCAAACTTGTTAAATGGATAACTTGAGTTGTATTGTTCCAAAAATTATGAAATTTGGTGGGTAGGTTATTTTTGGGATATGCTAGCTCTGGTAAAATTTTGGGTATTAATGCTTGAGTACTTTTCAAGTTATGATGTTGTCATGTTCTATTAGAAGTTATTTGAATGAATTTTAATAATTTTTCTATGTGTTCAATGCTCATGAAATTTTATGGAGAGTGTCCTGGTACCCTAAACTTGCTAAGAAAAATATGGTTTCTATTGTTTGATACTTTTCAATATGATTTATTATTTATGCAAAAATCAGCATTTTTGGCTTGTGAATTTTGTGTAGGGAGTTTCTGTGACTAACTTTAGTTCAAATTTTTACAGTGGCCTCCTAGTAGGCCAGAGAGCCTCCTGTAATTTTTATAGAAATTTTTAAGCAGTTTGCATATGAGTTTAATTTCCCACTTAATTAATTAAGTAAATTAAGAAAGGTGTTGAAATAAATGTCTTAGGTTGACACACCCTACTTTCTGGTGGTTTCATGACATGTGTGAACTAGTAGTGTCATTAGTTTGGTCATAAGGGTAGTTTGACACTTGAATAAATATTTAATTTTCACATTTCAGGGTTCTCTGGACAGCTGGTAGCATTTTTGGGTTTGAACCTTGATAAAGAGGTTTGCTGGGAAACTTGTGAATACCAAAGTAGTAGTAAACTTGTTAAACTAGCTTGTGTCAAAATTTGGTGAAATTTGGCCTAATAGTATAGGAGTTGTAGCTGTTTAAAGTGGCTGTCCAGAAATGACTGCTCTCTGTTTGGAGAGGACATATTTCTGGAAATTTAGAATCTTGAGTAGGTAAACTTTGGAATTAAGTGTTGAGGTCTGAACGTGAATTGTAGAGCATTTTATAAGCTTTCCAGATTGTCTTATATCATGCCATTTGGATTTTTGAATCTACAGTTGTGATGGAAATACTTAGCTGCTGTCCAGAATGTGTTGTTGCGATATTTTGTGATTGGGTTGGTGGTAACCTTGAGTAATGTTGTTCTTGTTGATTGTTAGGTGTTAGGACCTTAACTGAGGAGGAACACTTATACATTAGGTTGTGTAGACTAGGTAAGTACTTCTCTACCGGAGAAGAGATTTGCACTTATTATTGAAGTGATTTGAATAGAGCACTAGAATTGCTGAAGTGCATTCCATTCCGAGCATACTGCATTCCTTCTTATGCATCCATGAGATTTATTGTGCATTCATGCAATAGGTGTACTGGAGGGGGTGACACTCCTCGAGTTCGAGGGAGTGATTCCGGAGGAGGATCAGGAGCAGCCGAGGGAGCCCAAGGACCCAGCCGGTGAAGGAGTTCCCGTAGATGATCTACCTGAGTACCCGGATCATCACCCGTCCTCATTCCTGAAAGGCAAGCCCCGGCGCATGCTGCCCAATTGTTTTATATATCAATCTTGAGTACTTTTACTTGTTTACTGTATTAAGTTATAGGAGTTGTGTGAAAACACTTGTTGCATTATACCTGTCCTTGTCCAGATATCGTACTTAAACCCTAAATTAGGTTTAGGCACGTGTCAATACTTAGCCCTGCTTAGTCCGGTAGAAGTCGGGTGATTTCCGGTCATCCGCGAGATGTAGGAATGGGTCACGAGTGGCTATGTTGGCTATCGTGGATGGAACCATGCCTTAAAATGAATTTGAGACCGGGCGGGAGTTCGATAGTGCAGCCGCAAGACACTTCACGTCTTGGGTGCGGAGCTATGCCCGTCTGAGTCGTTTAAGGACCGATTCGCTGTATGTCCTTGAGTCATGTTGAACGCAGTCTAACACTTAGTTGGCCGGATAAGTCGTTCCGACCGTGAAGCCGAGTAATATGGTTCAGGCCGGGAATCGAATGGTAGGTCACATCTTGGAGGTAGTAAGGATGTGCTTGGGGACATTGGCGTCAAACCAAGGGGGGGTTAGAGTCCCTATCACCTGGCAGAGTGTTGCCCTTGGGGATGCGGCATCATTCAAACCCGCGACTCCTAAATTATACGAAAGGTGGCTTGTGTGACCCTGGCAGGGGCCTGCGCGATGAGTGTTAGAAATACCCCTCCAGCTGGATAGGAATTCGATTCGAATCGCCGTCGCTCCCGGTTAGTGAGCACTTGACTTGAGCAGCGACAATGTAGATCTCATTAAATTGAACAGATGGTTAAACGAATGATATAAGGTTGCCGCAATTTATACCTGCTATGGATATAACAATATTATTGTTTGATTATAATCAAGTGAATGTTTAGTACAGGTGCTAAGATAGATGACGGGTTAATGTTAAAAATAACTGCTAGTACAGGTTAAAGGAGTTTCAATTACTTATGCTTTTCCGCAAATGTGATGTCAGCCAACTCCACCTAAGAAAGGCTTGCATGATCCTTGGTGTCTCTTATTTTCCGTTTCGACGGGTAAGTCTAACTGAGTACATTCTAGTACTCAGGGTTTATTCCCTCTTGCTGCAGATGACATGCTTTATCAGGGCTTCTGCAAGAACTGCCTCCACCCTGCGGGTGATGAGGACTAGATCACTCAGGCGTGATCGTCTGTTGGTTTACTTTCCTAAATGTTTTTGTGGGATGTTGATCTGTAAGACTGGCGGTAGTATTTGAATAGTGTGCGTGTGTTATGCTTCCGCTACTTTATGAACCTGGTTTGTAATAATTTGTGACTCCGTGTGTTGTAAGTGAACTTCCGAACTACTTGTGAAATGTAACGTGTGATGTGTATGTTGAATGATGCGATCTTGGTTGTAAACGAGTTGGTTTGAAATCCTTCATGATTTTGATTGACTACAGGGATTACATGGGCTCAAGTTCAAAAATTTGAGCGTTTCGGCGCTTGTTTTTGTACTTTTGCTCTTATAATTTGGTCGGTTCTGTTACATTAACTCCACAAACTGACCTCACTAGCTCGTCTAGGTGCACTGAACTGGCCAACGCACCAGCGAACCGACTTGGATTTGTCGGCACAAACTGCCTGGAGGTGGTTGGACTAGAGCGGAGGCAGCAGTGGCGCGCCCATGCCATGGGTGTGCCCATGCCCCTCCTAGCCTACCTCAGGTCCGAATTTGTAAGGCAATTTCCTCCTTGGGCCTAGGCCGCATCCCTGAGGTGTGTTGGCCCAAGTTTGTCTTCAGGTTGGGCTTTTGCTTGGTCCAAAATGAAGAATGAATTGTTCTTTATATATCACTTCTCTTTTGCCCCAATTAGGTATGTTTTCATGCTTGTCCTTGCAAAACAAGTGAAACACCAAAACTTGTGGAATATATTAGTTGAAAGCCCTATTTACTAAGTTTAGTGTAGTTTTTATATGAGAGTTGGCGGTATAAATTATGCAATAAGGACCGCCAACAAGGACGCAAGTGCACACTTACAACACTTCCTTGAGCTGTGCGACACCATCGTCATGCACATGTTCAAATATAGCCATGCAAAGAATAGTTAATAATCATACAAGTTATATGACTAGAGTTAGAGCTAAGTTTGAGATGGATGGGGAGATCCCTAGGCATTGGTCTGCCAAGCCATAGAGACTTTACGAACTCCTACACGAATACCCGAACGTGGGGGATTACAAACGTCACACCAGCTAGCATCAGGCTCTGTCTGTTTGCCTTCTCCCTTGCGGGGAAGGAAAAACAGTGGTTTTACTAGAGCAAGGGAGCAGTAGACACGTGGGACAAATGTTCCACGGTGTTCCTCGCAAAAATTTTTCCCATGGGCAAAACCAATGCTCTGAGGGGAAAATTTTCAAACTTCTACCAATCTTCACTCGAATCCATCCTTGAAGCGTGGAAGAGGCTCTAGGATTACATCCAAGCCTGCATGCACCACAGAATGGAGGATTGGCTCATGCTCTAGAACTTCTACGAGGGGCTCACGCCCATGTCGAACGGGCATGTCGATGCCGCTGCTGGAGGGGCATTCCTCTCCCTGACCGTTGATGGAGCTAAGGCTCTCATCAAGAAAATGGTGGCTAACCAAAGCTAGGGAGAGGAACAAAACAACAAAAAGACATGTGTACTATGAAGGAGGCGGATATGCTTGCCGTAAAAATAGATTTATTATTGAAAAGACTTGATGAGCGTGCCGCCGACAAGGAGGCAATGAAGGGCACCGTCAAGGCCATGGACTCACAAATGACTTGTGAGGTCTATGGGGAAGTCGGACACTCAGGGAATGACTACCCTAAAACCCATGGAGAAGCATCATACATCGACAATGGGTTCCGACAAGGTAATAACAACGGGTGGAACATTCAGTCCCACCCGCAAGGAGGTAATTCGAACTTCAATTCAAATTTCAATTCAAATTAACCCTCCTTTAAACACTTGGTCCTAGGCCAAGTAAAGACAAATGAAAATATTACTAAAAGCTAATGACAAAATGCTTGAAAACATAAATATTAAAATTGATGGTCTATCATCTTGAGTCAAAAATCAGTTGAGCTTTAACAAAATGATAGAAAAACTTGCTACCGCTATACTTGTTTCTGATTCGGGAAAGAATCCAGGGAAACCCGAAACTCCTCTCGAATATGTCAATATGGTCTCAACGAGGTTTGGTAAGCCTCTATGTCAGGAGAGCCACGGATATCTTATAGATCCACCATTCATTGCCAAGAAAGAGGATCCTGGCTCCTGAGAGACATACGTGGGGAAATGGGACGCCGAAACCAACGTCTCAGCTTCATCGAGAAGGAACCCATCTCTGCAACCGTGGAAACCATGGGGCCTCTTGGCCTAAAATTCAACACATCGTCACCCAAGCTGATGCAGGCGAGTGATCTGACACTCAGATCGGGTACTCGGCCCGGCTCACCCCCTCAGCAGGTGTAAGTGGTGGTGATTCATTCACTATCAACCCTGGCCCTCTAGAGTTAGGGGGTATTCGGGAGGGTCACCAGTCTGATCCTAAAACTTCTAACACTCTGTGTCACATAAATCTTCCAATACCCGAATGAGCTCGAAGTACCTTATTTCAGCAGATATGTGCCCCTTCGGGGGAAACCAGAAAAATGGTTGGCCCATGGCTATAAACAAAGTAAGAGCTCTTGGAATCTAGAAAAAGAGTTTTATGATGTACCCCCCACTAGTCAGGCTTAACCCTGCCGCTTCCTTTCAATGATAGCAGACGTTTACTCATTCTACCCGTTACCAGCTCGAAGAATAACAAACGCAACTGCCAACAGCTTCTCACGTGTTTGTTACTCGCCTACAGTGGTGCCCGCATTGGGACGCTATTATATTGACCTTAGGGCTTTGGGACAATGTCCTCACTCTTCCACTAATGAGGTTTACAAAAATTTGAATCACGTTACTCGATGGATCTCGAAGAAAAACATGACACCCTTAGTGCTCGACCTGCAACAGGTCACCCTAAAAAATCAACTGGCTTAGTGACACGCGGGTGATGGAGGTGCACCTACCCCATCCTCATTATTGTTTTACGACTAGGACATAATGATGCGCAACCTCTATTTACACACCGGGATACGTCAGGAACCAACTTCTCGAGTACAACGGTATTTTTTACCCTAGCATGACATCCACGTTGTCTTGGGAGCTATGCTTCTAGTTATCAGGCACACCACCCGATCGCGACATTAACAACGTCTCGAGGGCTACGCCCAGGAAACTATATTTCCTGATATGGGGTGCACCACCCGAGCCAGGCACTTACAACTGTCAGGGAATGACGTTACTTGATGTATGGTGTACCACCGCCTCACTCAATGCTTGAAGAAGATTCTCGCTACCCGAGAAATGCTCTTAGTACTCGAATGACAACATACTGGCTCCCCAATATTTGGGAATATCCAAGCACACTGCTCAGAGCTTCGGCACCTGAAGATGCTCACTATGTACTTACAATACGCATAACTTACAGGGAGACTACGATGTCCCGAGGGCTTAAAGCTACATGCTAGCTTATCATTAAGTCCTACGGGGCTACAGTTAGAGATATGGGCCAGGGGTACTTGCACCGCCCATATATATGACTACCACTAAACTATCAGCCCAGTAGCCATCAAGGAGGAAGCCTAGAAGGGCTGACGTGATCAACCAACGTGGGGATCAAGGCAAACCTAGGTGGGTGTATCTGGACGATAGCTAGGATCAATCCGTGGCGCATATCGTGTAACAAACTAGGACACAATCTTCTAGCTCGATTGCTCTCCCTGTAACCCTACCTCTCTACCTAAATAAAGGGGGGTAGGGACCTTGGGCATAGGATCCAATCTTCCTCATATTCCATCTACCTCGTAGCTAAGAGCAATAGCCCCTGTAATTGAGCATACGAATACAAGAGCAGTCGTGCCACTAGAGTAGGGTTTAGCACGCACCACGCCCCGAACCAGTATAAATCTTTATATCTCATGTGCTACCATCTGATTCCATCTACGTGATCACATTGTTAGATATTGCTTGAGCAAAACAATCCAATAGGATCAAAGGTTCCCGACTGAGAGATCCCCCCGACCAACCCCTCCAGGATCGCCCGGGGGCTACACCCATTGGGTATGCTCATTGTTGACGGTCACTAATGCTTATTTTTAACCATCAACTATTGCATGAAATAGCATGAAATGAACTACCATGCATAGTTGTAGGGTTTGAAACTAACAAGTTCCAGGAGTTTTGGTGAATCTATGTTTTACAGGGGTTAAACTAGAAATGGACCAGAATCACTAAATATAAGTATCTCAAGTGATGAATTGGAGTACACCATTGTGAAGAGCTCGTCGAGACACATGAAATAGAGTTTTGGTTCACCAAAATCGGAGTCCAGATGACAAAGTTACACCTTCCGGAAGATTGCAAATGAGCTTCTATAGCAGTCCGGAGTAAATTGGGCATATCTCCTTCATCCGGACTTCGTTTTCAGTGATCCAGGACTTTTTGGAAAGCTAACAAAGAGATCTATAGGTGCACCAAAAGAGTGGCCCACCTAGCATTAAGCTAGGCCGGCTGGCCCCACATGTAAGGTCGACCGGCCGGCTCCGGGCTCACCTGACAGCACGCTTCATCTCACGGCCTTCCACCGCCTTTGAGGTCCAATCTACGCCGTTGTTTCAAGTCAGTTTGATCCGAGGGCTATGGTTCATCCCACCAGGCTATATAAGCAGGGGTAGACCCCCTCCCTCAAGCCATCTCCTTCGCATTAGCTACCTCTAGAGCAAAAGCTAGGGTTTCACCCCTTCATCCAAGTAGAAGTAGAGGTCCCTCTAGATGATCATCTAGTTCTAGTTCTTCTAGTTCATCTTCTAATTCTAGTTCTAGTTTATCTAGTTGTAAACTAGAGAAGAGGGAGAGAGAAGAGGAGAGAGCCAAGGAGGAGCTGGATCTGTCGAATCTTCCTCAACATTGTACTTTTGCAGCAGCCGGTTCATCTTTGAGCAATCTCCAGGTTCTTCAATTTATAATTCCTGAGTTCTTTACTTAATTTTCGTATTTACTTTTTAGTTATTTATTGGATTCCCGCTTGCATCAAGTGCTCTAGTCTTTATAACACTAGAGTAGTAATTAATAGGTTAAGCGTGGCGCTTAGTCTTGCAATTACCTGAAATTGCACCCAATCTAGCGGATTGTTGTGGTAGCCCTAGGGTAGTGACAGCCCTAACGGCCGACGTATTCCACCATGTTTAGATCGGTGTTTGTAGGACCGTAGTCATAGCTTCCTAGCCCCCTTCTCATCCCTTTCTGTGGTTAGTGTTTTGATGTCCCAAAATAAGTAACCCTAAAGTAAACTCTGATTCCAAGATCACTCCATAGAACTCTTAGGAAAATTCCTCTCTCCCCACAAAAAACATATAGTTATCCCTGAGCGATCTAAACCTCAACTAGTGCACTTCGTGTTCCCCGTGGAAAATCGATACCTTGGAATACTCCCAGGTGAAAGCTACATCGGTATCCGTGTGCTTGTGGATTTTTCTGTTTGTGTTTAAAATACCCAACACTCATGCGTCTCCTCAGGCCCAGGAAACAGGCCAAGCCCGAGCATGCTCGTCGCCTCTGCTCGGGGCTCGGGGGCTCGCCCGAGCCGTTGGCTCTCGATCCATGAAAGCCTGGACCCGATCCTTGGCTCCTCCCCGAGCTTCGGCGCCAGCCAAGGTCTAGGCACGAGAAGGTGTGCCCCAAGCCACCAAGGCTCAGGGGCTCCACAGCGCTGCCCCGCGAGCGCGCCTCTGTCAACCGCTCCTCCGATAGGGTCATGCACGGGGCATCACGCAAGAAGACAAACTCCTCCGCTGGCTTCAAGGGCTCGAGGGCTTCTGGGCCCACGCGTCAGGTCCTCAACCCAACCTCCTTCTCCATCAGGAAGCCTCCAGAAGGTGTACATGGTGGAAATTGGTCCAAGCTGACACAACCTAACAATCAACGTTTTAGAACAGAGCAGCTGGACGGTGCCCAGAGCTTCTTCAGCTCCACAACATCGCCACGGTCCACATGACGCTGCAGCAAGACCCTCCTAGACTCCGACGCATATAGACCATAGGCTCAACTCCCCCAAATTGTCATGTACCCGACCTACCTCGATATATAAGGGAAAGGTCAGATCCTAAGAGGGGGAGGATGATTCTAGACAAAGTAGGACGATTCCAAGATAGATCATTCGAGCCCTCACCATTTAGCTCATGCTCTGTACCGAGAGCAGAACAACCCAGAGAGGGGCACCGAGAGCTCCTCCACCGCACCCGTCGTCTTCCTCCACTTTGATGAGGGGAAGGCTCCACCAGTGACGAGGCATCCCTAGGATCAGTACCGAGCAATCCCCTACCAAATCTCTCTCTTTCTCCGTTACACTCTATTGTAACCCCCCAGATTTTGGGTGCCCTTGCGTATAAAGATCATCAGTTGCTAGACGTAGGGCACCAATCGGGCCCAACTAGGATAAACCGTTGCGTCCTCTCTGTGATTCTTATGTTCTTAAGTCCACTTGAGCCACCGGAGACACGCACTCTAACACTACCACAAGAAACAATGCTTGCCGCGGTTTCGACCCCGTAACACTGGCCTCATGTTAGAGTACCTCTAAAATTCATATGGATTGTGCCATTATATAAGAATTTTGTAGGATTTAAAGATGGTCAATCCTTTGTTCTAGAGGACTATATAAGAAAAAAGTTTATAAGTTTAAAATCCTACAAAATTCCTTCATGAATTCCATATTCTAAAGGAGGCCTTATGTTTGTCGAGAAGTGAATTTCATAGGAATTTGTTATTTTTTACACAAAAATGCAAAAAACAGGAAAATAATTCTCGCATTTCAAAGAGGCCGAATTTGTCACCATTTTTATGAGCAATGGTTAGCATATTTTGAGATTAACAGAGTTCATTATAAGTGTCTCTCTAGCAAATTTGTCTACCACTAAAAGAACATTGCTATTAAATCTTAAATGATCAAACCATATACATATTTAATATGGTGCCACGTTGCCTCTACAAAGAGATAGTATATTGTAACCGTTAGGAAAATAGCACCCAACATGGTCTATTAAATTGATTTTGATGTTTAATGAACAATATAACCTTTTGGACTTATATTGTTTGCTAGTATACAAATAAATGTTCAAATGGATGTAAGTTACTTGGACTTAGGCAAACGGAATCGACATGATCGACATCTCAAGCAAGACAATAGAGCTGCTATAGAACATCTATAAGGGCACTCGCAATGGTTAGAGCTAGTTACTGGCTCTAAGCCAATTTCTCCAATAGTACTAACTTTTAGTAACATGGATAGCCCCATAACCTTGAAATATGTGCAAGAGCTTAGCTCTTGATCAAAAACTAGTTTTTCTCTCTCTTCTATTAAAATATAAAAAAAATGCTTAGAGCTAGTTCAAGAGTCTGCCACTGTAGGTGCCCTAGATGATACTGGAAGGCCAAGACACACGATAGAACATAAGAAGGCCGGACGAAGGCACACAGAGAAATGAAGTCAACTGCATGCTTTCTGCATGCACCTAAAATATCCAGTGTCCGTTAAATAGCATGCACTGTTCTACGGCAGCTGCAACAGCAGCACCGGAACCCTCTGGTGCAAGGTGCTCAGATGCAACGGATGTTAAGGTGCGGGCTAGTAAAGAAAGGCATGACTGAACAACTCATCGGAGTCCTCCGGTGCCCACACCGGAATGCTCAACGAAGCATTCTACCATACAAGGTTGCAGCAAGATGTGGAGGCAAGTTTAACACATTGGATTTGTCCGGTGATTCTCCGGAGATGTCACCTGAGAAAAGGACCTCCAACAGCTAGTGTGTTAGAGAGCACCAGAGGTACCACCAGACCTGCTTTGACAACCTTTTCGATGTATGCGCAAAAAGCTGCAGGCTTTGACAACCTTTTCGATGTATGCAGGCTTTGACAACGACTAGTTTTGGATGTTGAGGCTATATATACCCCCAACCAGCCATTTGAGGTGAGTAGAGAGTTGAGCAACATATCAAGTGAGTTGAGACTTCACTCTAGTGCTTTTGCCACCAATAGTGCTTAAGGAATCACTCAGTGATTAATGTAGGTACTTTGCGAAGTACTTAGGTTAGTTAGACCAACGCTTATGCGTTTGATCTAGGTTTAGGCCCAGTGCTTCATAAGTTTTGCATAACTCTTACCACTAGATCCTTGCACTCCCTTGTTTTATATCGGAGGGCCTTATAGTCTTGTGAGACCACACCAACTGCATCTATGGTGTGGCCGTCACTGTATACCGGAGCGAATGAGGCCTACCACGATTTGGTTGGAAGCTTGATAGCGAAGACGGCGAGAGCGGTCTGGGAGAGGCCACCCCGAAGACCCACTTGTATGTGGGGAAGGCCTGGGGGTTATCGACAGAGTTATCTAGCTGGGAGCTTAGCCCTTGAGAGGGCATCCTTAGAAGGGGATCCAATCAGGACTAGGGGAAGCGTGAGCTTTTCGATACCTAGTTAAATTACTAGAGTCATCAATGGTAGTTTGCATCTCTATCTCAATTAAGCTTCTACATTTATATTGTGTACCAAGGTTATGTGTTTACTGTTTACTATTCTAGTTTAGCTTACTAAGCTAGTTGATAAGATTAAAACCTAAGTTGCATGACTCTTTTGTGGTAGAGATAACAATACATTTAGCAAAATCTTAGTTGCACTTCTAGATAGATTATGTTGATAAGATTAAAACCTAAGTTGCATGACTCTTTTGTGGTAGAGATAATAATACATTTAGCAAAATCTTAGTTGCACTTCTAGATAGATTACTTTATTGCATTTGTTTTGACTAGGTAGAAATTAGAAGTCATAGTTTAAAGTAGAAGTTTTAGAAAGCCTAATTAACCGATCTTAGCATTCGTGCTCCCTTAGTAACTATTGTCTCTTCGTCGTGTCTAGACCTTCATGATCAGTTTATTTGCAGAATATCCAAGCCATCCAACGGATGGAAGCTGCTGGCGATGAACATAGGTCAAGGTACTAGTCTCAGACGGACGTGATTATTTAGAATGTTGGTTCTTGGTTGAGGTTGGTGTTGTGTGGCGTAAACAGGAGGGAAATGATAATGAAGACTCGAAGCGTCATTATGACAGCCTCACTTTTATTATTATTCATGGTGTACAGTAATGAGGAAGGACTATTTAATTTATAATAGGGGTTTTCATCCATACAAGTGCTCTTTACCTTTTTACCTCTCTATTTTAAGTGTTTTTTAATAGATTCTAAAAATATTTCTGGGGCATTTTACTCTTTATTTTTGGGGCCTGCATACAGCTGTCACGATCCTAGACCTTTGTAGGATCAAGGGTTTTGGTCAGACGCCGGGAGCTTAATTAGCGTTATGAGTGCATCGACTTGATAGCTTTAAGTTATCATAAAATTCACACCACCGAATCGAGATTTTTAACAGCTATGTTGATGCGCGAAGCCGAAACCTCGACCCCTTCCTAGGAAGCTCCTTTCCAAAGTTCCTTGTCGACGAAGCCGAAAATTTTTGTCACAAGAATATGCATTGTTAAGCGAACTGATCATAGATCAATTGGTAAGTGTCGCACCCATTTTTAAGAAACAAATGGAATGCATAATCTTATGTGCGCCCAGAGATCAATCACACATAAGATGACAAATATAAATAGTATCATCACAAATATTTATTACATAACGATTATTATCACAGAGTCTTCACATAATTAAGCGGAAACATAAGATATTCTTGTGGTAGCTAGCTCTATAGCACAGGCACGTCAACTGGTTGACCACAAGTCTAGTAATCTTCAGGGAAGTAGTAGCAGTAATCACTATTTGCACATTCGGGAGTCCATCCTGAGGTGTGGGGAATGTAAGGGTGAGCACAAAAGTACTCAACAAGTGTAACATGGGGTTTATGAAGCTCAAATAGGGTAGACACTGGTTTAACTGCACGTAGCTTTTAGTTGATCATGTTTTAAGCAATTGAGTAGCAACAAATAGGTGATGTTCCCATAATAAACACATGATCATGTAAGGAGAATAATGAATGGCAAGAAGTAAATTAATAGTGATCTCTATTTCATAAGGGTCCAAGGTCGCTCGTGTCCGTGAGCACGGCTGATATATCAGTTTTACACTCTGCAGAGGTTGTACACTTTCACTATGAGTCGTGATCCCAAAAAGTCTGAGGTCATGACTCCCCATTGGACAGTTAAGTTTCACTATGAAGTCTTTCCAAGGTTCGTCTAACAAGTTAGGGCCGCTAGGTTTCTGTGCCCTGCAAATGTAGAGCTCCCCTTCCGTATAGCACAATGACACGTAGCCTATACTCATAAGGACAGAAGCCGCACTACACCCAACCTGGAACACACCCCTCTTGCGCCATAAAGGTAACCACTAACAAGCTAGAAAAGGTCCTCTTATATGACTAAAGCCAGAGCCATGTAGCCCTCATAGCTGTATTATAAGTCCCGGATGTTCGCTTACAGATAAGTCCTTATGGAGAGGAATCTAGAGGAAACTCTAGCCCTCTTGTTCCCTGTTGCTAAAAATCATCTTTTAGTGTTATTGCATATATCATTAGTCAATTTACAAGATCACTGTTTATGTGAGCACTAGCAAACTACCCAATGCTATAACCATAGGATTCAAGGAATAAGATCAATACTAAGACATCCTTAACAAGGAGACACATGTATGATGAATTAAGTGAATTAAAGTGAATAGGTAATAAGGATAATCCCATGCTATACTTGCCTTGATCTAGCTGATCCTGTTGACCTGGTTCGTAGTAGTACTCTTGATCACCAACGAACTGCTCACCGTCTATTCTTGATTAACATACCAACAACAATCATCCAAGGGCAATCATACAAAGCAAACAAAGCTACAATTAGAACAGTACACCAATAGTAGTAAGATAAGATAAAAAGTTTGTAAAACAAATCTACATCTCACTAGGATCACACAGACGCGAATTGCACGCAAATCGGAGCTAAAACGAAAAAGTTATGATTTAAACAAGCTTTTCTTTATTAAAGTAATAGATTAAATCTAATCTCAAAATTTAAAAGTGGAGAACCTACTAAACAGTAGCACTAACATGTAGATTATGAAATTACGAACCTAACACAACTTGAACGGGTCAAATCGGAGTTAAAACGGAGAAGTTATGGCTAAAACAAAATCAGTGGCAATTCTGTAAATAGCTGAAAATATAATTTATTCTTAACCGAAACAAAATACACTTTCAAATGAAGAAAACAAAATCTGTAAACACGTTTTGGACTGCGGGTTAGATTATAAAAAATAGAGGGGCTCTTTTAAAAATCTGACAGCCGAAAGGGTATCGGCTAATATCAACCGTCCGATTTGAATTGACTGGACGAGATTAGATGGCGAGGATGAGAGAAGAGGATTCTGGCCTCCAACAGTAGCCCGACGGCGGAGACCATGGCCGGCGGCGAGAAATCTCGCCGGCGTTGAGCAATCTTGTGTTACAGTATGTAATTGGATGAACCAAAAGCACAGGGAGATAGAGAAGATGCCCGCGAACTCACCAAGGGCGAAAACGGGGTCGGAGACGTACGGAGGACGACGCGTGGCTTCCAATGGCAGCGGTGAGCTCCTGTACATGGCGGTGATGCTTAATTAGCTAACCAAATCGAAAAGGAAAGAGAAGAAGGGGCTCGGCGACTTCAGAGTAGCTTCATGAAATCCGTGGAAGGCTTACGGTGGCAGTAGAGTCGACGAACTCGTCAAACCGATCGTGAGCGGCGGCGGCTACTTGAGTTGCGGCGGCTGGAGCTCGAATTGAGGGCGTGGCTCGCGATTAAGGTTGGGAAGAGAGGCGGCGCGAGCGCGGCTACTTATGAGGAGAGGCTCAGCGTGCGGTGCAAGGCAACAAGGCGTCGGGGCGGAGGCGGATTCCATCGAGGTGTCCGGCTCGGTCACGTGCGGGAGGAAGAAGATGACGACGACGCCGACAAGCGGGCCCGGGGTGGCAGCGACACGGAGAGAGGAGAGAAGGGCGCGGCGGTCTGCGGCTTCGGCTAGGCCGGCCCGTTACGCGACGCGCGAGAGAGGCTGGCTTGCTGGCTTCGGGCCGAACGAGAAAAGAGTTGCGGGCTGGGCCAAGGAGGGAGGGGAGAAGGCCTGCGGGCCAAAACAGAGATGAAGGAGGCTTCCATTTATCTTTTCCTTTTCAAATTTTCCAATTGCATTCTCAATTAGTTTTGAAATCATTTTCTTTTTGAAATAAAAACCAATCAATCACAAATAAAATATGCAGCAGCATGTATGCACAAGCATGTATCTAACCCTATAGTTGATTTTATTTATTGAAAATTATTATTTCTCTAGGTTAAAATGTTCACAAAATTGCGTAAATAAATCCAATTCTCCTATTTTTAAAATGATGCAAATTTTAGGGTGTTACAGTAAGGTTTCTTGTGGTGAAACCTGTCCATCCGGGTTCAAGTCCATAACTTGACATGAGTGTTCGTATTTTTTTGAATTTATTCTAGGATTTAACGACGCTATTCTTTCAGTGGTAAACGACGTCCTCATCAACAACGAGGCGCCTGTGGTAACTTCATGAATCTTGAGACTTGCCAGCTTAGTTCTTCGAGGTGCTCATAGGGGTAGGGTTTGCGTATGTGTCTTTATAGAGGTGAGTGTGCGTGTATGTTGTGGGCGTCTGCGTCGTACTGCGTAATTATGAAAAAAAAAAAGAATATGCATGGTTAGCTAGCTTTGTTGGAGCGTTGTCGATGTGAGCCCTAACATTGGGTAACAAAAAAAAGACATGTCGCCCACATGAATTATAAATATAAAAAAGATCATAAAGGTGGGTTGATCTGATATGAAGCCGAACCAAGAGCCTACCTACTACATCATTTCTCTGTCTCTTCAATTTACTTATTTTCGCTATGCGTCGTTCGTTTTTTTTTTGAAAACGCTGTGTTCGTTCGTTGACCTACAGTTGACGCATGCGTGCAAACTCCATATGCAATGCAACAACTCTTAATTAATTGATGAAGTGGAATAAACAACAAGCGGCGGCTTGCTTTTATAAGTATAGTTCCATAATTTAAGCTTGTATGGTTTCCCCTTTGTCAGTTCATCCGGTCAGGAGTTTGATTTGTTGATGGATTTTGGGCGACCAAATTAAGCACGTCAATTGGGCCTATGCAGATGGCAATGGGGCGGATTCGGATCGGGTGGAGCCTTCGCGGACCTGAAAACGAAACCTAAACTCAAAACCCAAAATTGTCTCGAACACCGGTTCGGATGATAATGCAAACCCGAAATCAAACCCGGTGGATCTCAAAACCTGATGGGTTAACCGAAAACCAAAACCCACCACTATATGGCAATAAAAAAATAATAAGGAATTTTAGCAACATATGTATGATATATATTATATATTCACATGTATAAATAAGAGGTGATGAAAACACATAATTTCATAACTTAGAACAAATTTAATAGCTTACATAAACAATTTATTAATAAAAACACATGAGTTTTTTATTCAAAATGTTCTATTCCGAACCTCCATTGGGTATTCGTGGTGAAAACCAAAACCCGAAATCAAAGCCGATAAGTTTCAGGTCTCTGAATCCGAAAACTATGTGCGCGCGCGTGTGTGGTGTGGTGGGGGGGAGGAGAGTGTCGAATCCGAACTCACTGGACCTGAAATCCGCGGAGCTCTAACCCGAAACTGCCCCATTGCCATTCTCGTAGGTGTGATGCAAACCGCATGGCTCTAGTGACCTGCGAGCCGATTAAATTGTTGGCAGCACGGTGTCCCGGCCCACCACACCGCACGAGGCTATGTCTATTGGTACAGTCCCGACATCCAAGTTTTTTTCTAGAAAATAGGAGGGGAGAGATCCGTTGCTGAGAATTTTAAGTGATTCCAACCATTGTAAAAGATCTCAACAAATAAAGCAAAAAGTGCTGACAGTTCCTCAAGATACAAAGAAAGAAATGAAAAAATTAAAAAGAAATACACATAAGCTTCTAGCTGTAACTTTATATGAGGATGAAATTTTGTTTTGGCTTTGAGAATAACTAGAGCAAACTCCTCGTTGAAGATCAGTTTGCACCTTTGCGCTGAATGGGGAATAGTTTTGAAGATGGTATCATTCCGCATGGTCCATATAACCCAACACATTGTGATCATAATTTCCATGAAGAAGCAAGGGTCGTAGATGTAGCTGAGTCTTGAGACTATCCAGGATGACTTCCAAGTTGTTGTCATTCGGGATAAAAATATTTGAACTGTGCTAACAGCTGATGCAAAAGAGCACCCAGAAAAAAGATGGTGCAGGTCTTCCTCTATCCCCATAGAACAGCAAACACAATTGTAATCATCAAGGTGCATGTTTTTCCTTTTAAGAAGAGCTCGTGTACTCAAACGGTCTTTTAATAGAAGCCAGAAGAAAAAATTTCTTTTAGTCTGACATGCTGATTTCCAAAGCCAATTGTAAACTCTGTTAATCTCTCTAGAACTATTGATTATAGATTAAATTCAAATTGCTTAAATATTTATATTCAGTCTAAACAAACATAGTAAAAACATCAAGATGTGGTAAATGCAAAGCAAATTGGCTAAGGTCAATAAGACCAACAAACTCTTGGGGTCTTGTAGGATTCAGAGTTTTGGTCAGACGCCGGGGAGCTTAGCGTTATCAGTGCATCGACTTGATAAATTTAAGTTATCATAAAATCACACCAAAGAATCGAGATTTTTGACGACTATGATGATGCGCGAAGCTTTCGTCATCCCCTTCGTAGGAAGCTCCTTTCAAAGGTTCCTTGTCCACGAAGCCGAAAAATTGACACAAGAATATGCATGGTTAGCTTTGTTATAGCGTTGTCGATGTGAACCCTAACATTGGGTAACAAAAAAAAAAGACATGTCGCCTGCATGAATTATAAATATAAAAAAGATCATAAAGGTGGGTTGATCTGATATGAAGCCAAACCAAGAGCCTACCTACTACATCATTTCTCTGTCTCTTCATTTTAATTACTCGCTGTGTGTCGTTCGTTTTTTTTTTGACAATGCTGTGTGTCGTTCGTTGACCTACGGTTGACGCATGCGTGCAAACTCCATATGCAATGCAACAACTCTTAATTAACAGTTGAAGTGGAATAAAGAACAAGCGGCGGCTTGCTTTTATAAGTATAGTTCCATAATTTAAGCTTGTATGGTTCCCCCTTTGTCGGTTCATCCGGTCAGGATTATGATTTGTTGATGGAATTGGCCGACCAAATTAAGCACGTCTCTTGGGCATATGCTGCTTTAATTGTATGTGTGATGCAAACCGCATGGGTCCAGTGGCCAGCGAGCCGATTAAATTGTTGGCACTTGGCAGAACGGTCTTCCGGCAGGCCACACCGCACGAGGCTTTGTCTATTGGTACAGTCCTGACATCCAAGTTAGAACTATTGTTTATAGATTAAATTCAAATTGCTTAAGTATTTATATTTAGTCTAAATAAAAATACTCCCTCCGTCCTGTAATATAGTGCATTCTAGTATTAAAAAATTATCCTAAAATATAATGCATTCTAGAGGACAAAAACCAGTTTTGCATTACATACTTTCCATTTATCAACCAATGATCATTGATCACGTTGATGATAATGTCTGATTAGAAAATAAAATGATGGTACATGTGTTTTTTATGTTTTCTCTTATTTTGTCTTAAAATTTCTAGAATACGCTATATTACAGGACAGAGGGAGTAGTAAAAACATTATAATGTGGCAAATGCAAGGAAAATTGGCTAAGGTCAACAAGACCAACAAACTCTTGGGGTGTTTGAATTCTGCACCTTGGGAGATTTGCAGGAGCACTAAGATTAAGATGGTCTTTGCTCGAGTGGGATAAAGATCACAGGTGGTGGGCTGACCCTGGCATTCCCTACAATAATACGACGGACATGCTATTTTTTAGGCAGCAACCTCCTTTGATATATGTGGCAACAAGAAAATTTCCTTCTAACACTACAGCAGAGAAGGACATCACTGGCGGTTCAAAACCCCCTTCACTGGCGGATTTTGAACCGCCATAACCAACTCGGCAGTGATGAGCTTATCACATCACTGTCGGTTATGCCAAACCGGCAGTGATACTTGAGCCATCACTGCCGGTTGTTTTAACCAACCGGTTGTGTAGATTATATTATCACTGCCGGTTTTCTTTGAACCGGTAGTGATATACTTTTCACAATTTGCATTTTAATAATTGTTTTATTTTCATTTCGAGGGGAGGTGGTGGGGTGGGAGGTCGGGGAGGTGGAGGTGGTTGCTATCGATCAATTTGATATCGATGTGAAGGTGGTTGTTGATCAGCGACAATACAAACCCATCAACATTTATATTACAAAAGTTTAAAAAAAACTTTAAGTATCGAATTAAGAGTCGCATTACAATAGCCTATCAATGTGGTCTCTTCCGTACTGCGTCTTGTACTTCTTAGTCCTCGCAATGGAGAATGATCCTTTCTTGGTCAATATCTCGTCCATCACAAACCTTGCTATCTCCTCTTAAATTCCTCTCATCTCAAAATCTAGCAACTGGTTGTGATTGTTTGCTTTGCGCTGTAATTGAAGCAAGATGATATTGAGATGCACAAACGTAAGACAAAACAATAGAAATGGGATGCCTACGTACCATGTCATCTCTCTTATTTGTTTTTGCGCCAAAGTATTTTAGCATTGCCCACATCACATAGAACCCGCATTCGTTGTTCCCCATCGGTTGATCTAGGGTCTTGAGATCCTCCATATACTTTACACTGAATGAGGCACTCCATTGCTTTTGCATCTTGCTATCGAGATTTTTCCAATTAGGTAATGCCTTCATTCTATGTTACATTGTAAATGAAGTATGAAGACCGAGGACATTACAATATCCTATGTGATTAGAAAGTGTTGTGATATTGGGTTCACTTACTTATTCAGCACTTTGACTAGGGGGTCGATAAGAGAAAGTGGCTTTTTCTTTGAGTCCCACACCTCGATATGTGAATCTTCAAGATAGATATCTACGAGGATGAAATGGTTGCTGCAATCACAAAGTCCATGTTATTGAATGACATATCAAGAAAAGAAACACTAAAATAAGGGTCGAGAACACATACTCGCAGTTGTAGGGTAGGAGTACGTTTGTTTTGTTGTTTCTGAACATCCTTTCAAACTCAGTCTTCAAACTTGTTGGTACATAGTCATCTTCACCAGGGGCGGTGCATGTTGTCTCATTTACAAATATGGGATCCAAGAAGTCTATATTGCTCAATTGCTTCTTTAGGCACCATTTTGCCATACACCTGCATAATAAACATATGATATATTCAAATGCAAATCACGTAGTTTATTATAACGTTGTGAGGGTAGGGTACTTACATAGACCATATCATCAAAATCTGCGTATCGAGCGAGCGCCGTTGGAAGAGCTGAAAGAGGTGTTCATAATAAATAATATGCACCGTTTCTTTAGGATGATTAAAAACCATTCCGGGAGGGATGCAAACTTCAAAACCAACATAGTCTCCGTTGGCAGTATCCAGGGAGTAATAATCATGCAACTGTCGCATGTATGTTGGCAAATCTCTATACTCTTGTTCAGTGGCGACCAAAGGATTGCCTCTTGAATACTTGTATGCGACCGTGGCTTTTTCAAAATCTTTCGTTCCGTAATACAACTCCGTGGCCCTCTCCATGGATATGCCCATGTTGTTGGCCAAGTTCTGTATCTCTAGCAATTCTTTGGTGTGTATTTCTCTAGCTCTGATTTGATTACTCTCTTTGTTGTGTTGCCTTTCAAATTCGGTCTGTTGTCTCCACTTAGGTAGACTGGCTATTCGATTAAAGAAGGCAACGGCGGCTTTCTTGCTTGGAGGCTCCACAGTCGGGTCCTTCATCTTACTCGTAATGCTAGCATCCACCTTCTTTTTACTTGTCTGGGGAGCATTACCAACCGAAACTGATGACCTCTTGTGTTGCGAGGTCGAACCTGATCGCACTTTGGATTTTCGCGGAGGAGGAGGAGGTGTCTTCTCCTTTGGCTGTGGAGGAGGTGGAGGAGGTAGAGGAGGTGTTTTCTCCTTTGGCGGTGGAGGAGGTAGAGGAGGTGTTTTCTCCTTTGGCGGTGGAGGAGGTGTCTTCTCTTTCGAGGCAGGAGAGAGAGAATGAGGATCTTGCAGAGAAGACAAACCTCTTAGCGGCGGCGATGCCGATGATTCACTGTCATCCTCATCATCCGAAGATGGCTGCTCATCTAGCTTGATGAAGCGTTTGCACCAAGCCACATGAGTGCCCAAGTTGTGAACAAGACGCGGCCTATCTTCCTCCACTGGGAAATCAATGTGTATCTTATTGTACTTCTTATCCAAGATCTTATCAATGCTGACCCTGGCATACCCGGGTGGCATTGGCTTGCCATGAATGATGCCGTCTCCTCTTGGAAATGCTTGTCCGACCGCCACCTTGTCTTTTGTCCACTGCTGACGGATGTACAACCTGACATTAATAGGTCTAGTGATGTTGTCCACCGGATGAGGAGCATTGACCTCTTCTTCGTCAAGCATAGGGGTTGAGCCGCAGCTACTGCGACCCTTGGGCACTGGGCTATTCAAAGTCAGGATAGGCTGCGGTTGTGTCGAACACATGGATTGCATAGCTGACATAACTCGTGCATCAACTTGAGCAGCTATCCGTGCTTCCATGCTATCTTCGATTTCCTTTCGAAACCTTTGGAGCTCTTCTTCTCTTTGCGTTCTAGCCCTCGTCTGGCTCCTATAGGATGAAGATTCACCTTCGAATGCTTTCACCCAAGGAACATTCCCGGCTCCTCTAGTGCGACCGGGGTGCTCCTTGTTTCCAAGTGCTTGTGTGAGCACGTCATTTTCTCTATCGGACTTGCGGTTACCTCTATTCACTTCCTCAGTTAAGGTTGAAATCCTCTAGAGGAGATTGCTGACGGGTTCACTATTGGCATTAAGGCTCCCGTCACTATTGTATTGTGCCCCCCTTACGAGTAGGTAGTTTACTGATCTGGGCTGCCAATCGCTTGTCTGAGGCCTAACGCCGCGCTGCTCTAGTTTCTGGACTTCCATTTCCTATTCCGGAATCTTCCTTACATAGCCACGCGATCCTAGGCGATGAGGATCCTTTACCTTAAGCGAGTTTGCTCTATTTCTTTCGCTTGATGCCTTGGCCTCTTCGGATAGCTTGTAAGCCTTGAACTCCTCCCAGAAGTCTCTCTGCTTGTTGTATTGACCTCCCTCAAAATTCGGTTCTCTGTCCTCCTTGATTAACTTGTACAAGGTTCCCTTGAAAGTCTTGAACGAGCAACCCATGATTTCCTTGGCCTTCTTCTTGACTGTCACCTCGTCATAGTCATTAGGAAAAGTGAAATACCCTTTCAACTTGTTCCAAACTAGCTCCTTCTCACTTTCTGGAACCCTCCATGGGTCATCCTCACGACCAGTCCATTTCCTGTATTTGATCAGGATAAAGTCTCTTACAAGTGCCCCGATGACACTCTTGTATGGGCCTAATGCTTTAAGAGGCTCCACCGGCTCCCCTACTTGGTCGAACTCAGAGATGTGCCAATGTTTACTTGTTTGAGGAAGCTTTGTTGCACCACGCTTAGTCCTGCTGGTACCCTCACCACTTGGCTCTTGCGGCGGAACCTGCTTCAAAATTCATAAATAAGTCCCCATCAAACTTATCTAGCGTGATTTCTTACTATCACGTTATTAGGTATGACCTAAGTTATTACCTCGTCTCCTTGGTCTAGCTGCAGATAATGGCTAGGGCTTCAATCGTCCTGATTGTTACCACCACCATTAGTTGGATCCTGCGGCGCTCCTGTCGCAGTGCTCTCTGCTTGTGGGGTATCAGTAGTTCGGCGACGGGTGGTGAATTGGCGATGACGAGTCATGTTTCTGGACATGCATTTCGACAGGCAATTAAAAAATAGAAACCTTATTTGCCTCTCAGAGCTGAGGGATACTACTGTCCTTCCATGTAGGCATATGGTAAGCCTGCTGGCAATCTATTCAAGGACTACATTTTTTGTTAGAAACCTTAGTAACCAGGACAAGAATAGGGGAAAAGCTTGCAATAAGTACTGAAGTAAGTAAAAACTTGACAACTAAAATACATTTCTTGGAAGCTACAGAATGTCCCATTCTAATCTATCCATTATCAGCACACACACACCCCAAGAATACATATCCTGATAGAGTAATATTTCAAGGAAGTGTTCATTTCTAAAAAGAAAGGAAAAAGAACAAAAGTTCGACAAGATTAAAACTACCTGTCTCAACCGAACAATCACTTCTCGGTACTAGAGATCATGAATACGAGCAACAAGCACACACATGCACAAGTTCACCCACACACAACCAGGAAGAAGGAAAAAAAAAGACAATGTGAGGTGGGCATTCTATCGAACACCTTATGGGCACTCACCGAGTAAGCAGGGGTGGCGCGCTCAACAGCGACGTGGAGGAGCTCCTCGCGGCGTCGGCGTAGCTGTAGGGGACGGCGGCGTTGAGGAAGCGGTAGGGGACGGCGTCGTGAAGGGCGGCGTCGGGCTGCGGCGTCGTGCAGTGCGCATCGGGCGGTGACAGCGTGCACTGGCGAACAGCGTCGAGCGCGTAAAATGTCGTGCACTGGCCTTGGAGCGCGCCAGCGCCTTATATAACCCACGCATCACTGCCGGGTGGTTATTAGAACCGGCAGTGATATTGATTCAAACGACCTTGGACGGAGAAATTTAAAATTCATAAATTTGAACCGTCCAAACTATCTCAAATGGAAAGTTGACCAAAACAACAATTGTAGACCTTGATGAGTTGAACAAACTTGGTATTCAAAACTTTTCAATTTGAAGTCATTTAGAGTTCATAATACTAGAGTCAAAGTGTTGTTTTTTTATTTGACCAAATTTGACTTGGTCAAACTTGCTCAAATGAGACACTAAATGACCTCAGATGAAAAAACTCTGAATACCAAGTTTGATCATCTTAGGAAGATCTACAATTGTTACATAGCTCATTTTCCCACTTGAGAAAGTTTTATCAAACACTAGTCACAAATTCTTGAATCTCATATATACTTTCTAAAACTATGTCACACACTTGTGAAATTTGAACTACATTTTGTTCAAACTTTCTCAAATGAAAAATGGCCTATATAAGGATTGTAGATCTTGATGAGCTGAACAAACTTGGCATTCAAAACTTTTCAATTTAAGACAATCTAGGGTTCCGAAAACTAGTTTGTAGGCGTCGAAATTTAAAAATCATAAATTTGAACCGTCCAAACTATCTCAAATGGAAAGTTGACCAATCTAACAATTGTAGATCTTGATGAGTTGAACAAACTTGGTATTCAAAACTTTTCAATTTGAAGTCATTTAGAGTTCATAATACTAGAGTCAAAGTGTTGTTTTTTCATTTGACCAAATTTGACTTGGTCAAACTTGCTCAAATGAGAAACTAAATGACCTCAGATGAAAAAACTCTGAATACCAAGTTTGATCATCTCAGCAAGATATGCAATTGTTACATAGCTTATTTTCCCATTTGAGAAAGTTTTATCAAACACTAGTCACAAATTCTTGAATCTCATACAGACTTTCTAAAACTATGTCACACACTTGTGAATTTTGAACTACATTTTGTTCAAACTTTCTCAAATGAAAAAATGACCTATGTAAGGATTGTAGATCTTGACGAGCTGAACAAACTTGGTATTCAAAACTTTTCAATTTGAAGTCATTTAGAGTTCATAATACTAGAGTCAAAGTGTTATTTTTTTATTTGACCAAATTTGACTTGGTCAAACTTGCTCAAATGAGACACTAAATGACCTCAGATGAAAAAACTCTGAATACCAAGTTTGATCATCTCAGCAAGATCTACAATTGTTACATAGCTCATTTTCCCATTTGAGAAAGTTTTATCAAACACTAGTCACATATCACTGCCGGTTCTAATAACCACCCCGCAGTGATGTCCCATATCACTGCCGGTTCTAATAACCACCCGGCAGTGATATGGGACATCACTGCCGGGTGGTTATTAGAACCGGCAGTGATATTGATTATTTTTAAACATTTTGGGTCCCCAATTGATCTCAAATGGAAAAGTTGTAAACAACAAAGTTGTGGAACTCATGAATGTCTACAACTTTTATTTTAGTCATTTCTCAATTTGAGAAAGTTTTATTAGGCATGTCTCATAAAGTGCTCTGTCTCACACAAAGTTATATCACTTTGTTGGAAACATGGCATCCGTTATATCAACAAAGTTCCAAAATAATAGTGGTAGAACTCATCAATCTCTACAACTCCATATGATCTCAAATTCGATGTAAATTACTAAAACAACATTTCATTAAGGATTACATAGTTTATGATATTCTAACTATGATGGCCTCATCGTGATCACTCTGGAGGTAAGCAGGTTCGTCACCCTCTTCAAGGATAGGTAGGGTAATGCCTGCCCCAAAAGGAGCCATTTCTTGATAACCTTTGTACTCTTCTTCGTCCGTCACTCCTTCAACACCGACAATCTTCCTTTTGCCATGCATGACTACTTGTAGTCTTCCCTTTGTATTGTTATCCCTTGCATAGAAGATTTGCAAAACATCCTTTGCAAGGACGAAGGGGTCATCTCTGTATGCGGTCTTGGATAGATCAACGGTAGTGAACCCATCATTGTCGGTGTTGATTTCATCTAGCCGGACCCACTGGCAACGGAAAAGAGCGACCTTCAACTGTCGTCCATAGTCTAGCTCCCATATCTTATCTATGAAACCATAGTATGTTGCCTCCACCATGCCGTATTCATCGTGGGCGTCGAAACGAACAGCACTATTTTGGTTGGTGCTCTTTCCATCCTGTTTTTTTTGTGTAAAATGTAAAACCATTTATATCATAACCTTGGTACATCATCACCGTAGTCGAAGGTCTGGGAGCTAAGAGATCTAGCTGACATCCCGTCACCATTCCTAGCCTGCGGCGTCGAAACCAGTCACCGAATTCCTCCTTATGTTTTTTCTCAAGCCAAGCCTGTGACCTACCGATGTGCTTACTTTGCAGTAACTGCTTGTGCTCATTAATGTATGCCATCACACCGTCAGCCTGCTGGAGAACAGCGAAGTGTGCTTGTCTGAAGGAAACCACTTCGACTATTTTGACAGCTTTCTCACCTATCGTTCCTTTGCCCCCTAGTCTTCCATCGTGATGAGATACTGGAACTCTGACCCGATTGATGTCCATATAATATGTGCAGAACTCAATGGCCTCCTCCGTTGTCCATCCTTCTACCATGCTCCCTTCTGGTCTGAATCTATTCCTAACATACCGCCTGAAAACTTTCATCAACCTCTCGAAAGATAACATCTGGTGTAGGTACATTGGGCCAAGGGCTTTAATTTGGTCCACAAGATGAACAAGTAGATGCACTGATATTTCGAAGTAAGTCGGTGGGAAATGCATCTCAAGCCTGCATAGAATCTCGGTTATCTCCTGCTTCAGCTGGTCTAGCTTGGCCCCTTCAATGACCTTTTCAGAGATCGCGTTGAAGAACGAACACAACTTTATGATTGGGGCACGGACCTTGTCAGGGAGGATACCTCGCAGGGCAACTGGGAGCAGCTGAGTCATAATGACATGACAGTCATGGGCCTTCATACAACCATAGTTAAACTTAAGTTCTCTCATGTTAACTAGCCTCTTCGGGTTCGCACAGTAGCCAGTTGGCACTTTGAGATCATTGAAGAAAGAAATAAGCATGGCCTTTTCTTCCTTTTTCAGTGTCCATGATGCCACCGATAGTTTCAAGTGGCCATCCTCAAGAGTTATTGGGTGCAACTCCTTCCTGAGGCCCAGGTGTTGCATGTCCAAGCGTGTCGCGAGAGAATCCTTTGTTGTTCCCCCGGTGTTCATCAACATGTTAAGTGTGTTACCGCACACGTTTTTAGTTATGTGCATTGGATCAAGACAGTGACATACACTCAAAAGTGGCCAATAAGGTAGTTCCCAAAAGATTGATTTTTTCTTACAGATACTACCGGCTAGCACTGGTACTGCACCTTCCCCCTTCCCAAGGACAACATCTGTGAGTTTGCTTACTTGTTTAAGTATCTGTTTCCCGTCTCGATACTTTGGAGGTCCACGTTTCTCAGTAGTCCCATTAAAATCTTTTCTATTCCTGCGGTAAGGGTGATCCCTTCGTAGGAACCTATGGTGTCCCATATAGACCATCTTCTTGTTTTCTGGTAGATGTATATCATCAGTCTCGTCCAAGCACTCGACACACCCAGTGTATCCTTTTGTCTTCTCTCCAGACAAGCAACCTCGCCCTGGCAGGTCAGTGATTGTAGCGATAAGTATAGCCTTTATCGTGACATGTTCTTTTTTGTACTCATCCCAAACATCCTTCACACCCGTCTCCCACATCTGTAGTAGTTCATCGATCACTGGTTGTAGAAGCACATCGATATCATTACCAGGTTGTTTTGGCCCTTGGATTAGTAGTGGCATCTGGATGTATGACCGTTTCATACAAAGCCAGGGTGGAAGGTTGTATATACATAGCGTCACTGGCCAAGTGCTATGATTGCTTCTAACCTGGTCAAACGGATTCATCCCATCTGTGCTCAAACCTATCCAAAGATGCATTACCTCTCTACCGATGTTCTTATAGAACATAGTGTTGATAGTCCTCCAGTCCGACCCGTCGGCGGGGTGCCTCAACATTGTATCTTTCTTACGCTCTTCGCCGTGCCAACGCAACAGTTTGGCTGACTTTGCATTTGCAAACAACCTATGCACTCGTGGAGCTATAGGAAAATACCATACGACCTTTATGGGCCCTCCTCTGGTCTTGCTTCCCTAATTTGACGGCCCTTGCTTGTATCGGGGAGCTTTACACTTGGGACACGCATCCAAGTCTTTGTATTTTTCTCCACGGTACAATATGCAATCGTTGGAACACGCGTGTATTTTCTCAACCTCGAGGCTGATTGGGCAAATCATTTGCTTGGCCAGGTAAGTCTTTTCTGGTAACTCGCTACCCTTCGGGAGCAGTGTTTGTAGTATACCTAACAAGCTATCGAAGCCTTTATCACTCAATCCATACGTTGATTTGAACTCTAATAGCATGATGTTGGCTTCCAGTTTGCTTATTGGGCAGGTCGGATACAATGGTGTTTTTGCATCCTTTCTCATGATCTCTAGTTTTTTCAACTGTGTAGCACTAAGGAATCCGCCATGCACATCATGTAGAAACTGTGAAATGCCATCATTTTCCTCTGTGTCGTCAACTAATGTATTCCTAAACACATTATCGTTGGTAGGCACAGGTACTGTGTAGCATTGGTAATCATTAATAGGCAGAAATGCGTTTAGGGATACTCTAGGCATGGGCACATCATCATTATTTTCTTGTGCAACATTTTGACCAACCTCCCCATGCAAAGTCCAAATCGTGTAGTCTCTCATGAACCCCCTGGTAATCAAGTGCAATCATATATGCTCCATGTCGCCCCATTTTCTCGTATTCTTGCAATCTATGCATGGACAGAATACTGGCTGTGAGTCCCCAGCATTGGCTCTAGCGAGCTTGATGAAATCGTCGATGCCCGTCAAGTACCGTTGGTCTGTACATGACAGATCGTACATCCACCCTCGATCCATGTCTGCACAGGTAAAATGGGCCGGGCAGAGGAAACATAGGAAAGTTTTAATAAGAAACAATTATTGCACAATATTGAAGAACAATTATTCTACTCCATGCAACATAAAAATGGAGACACTAATTTAAAAAAGACTAAATTTGGAGACATAATCAAGGGGGGCTAAAAACAATGGAGATGTTGATTTGCATGAAGATTTAATGGTGATTTGAGATTTTTGCTACAGTGTTTCTAGTAGTAAATCAAGTCATTAGGGGGGGCTGGAGCCCACCTAGCCCCTGTAGATCCGCCACTACTTCTCCAAACAATGCATTGTTTGGTGACACATGGGTTAATTTGCTCATCAACATTGTAAAAGAATCTACTCTACTCCTAAGAACCAATTATAACATCACATACTAACAATGCATTATAGCCATGAATTAGAAAAGTGCTCTATAGAAGAATGGAGAAATAAGAATGAGAATCAAGCATTATAGCCATCAAAACAAAGCTAATTAAGCAACAAAATCGAAGGAATGGGGGCTGGTTACTAACCTTAAAGCAAAAAGATCAAGTCATTCTTCCAAATCCAAGTGGTAGCTTCACGGATTTGGGCGACCGCAACATTGGAGGGAGTGGCCCAAACGCGCGCCTCTGTTCTCGGGATAAAAGAGTGGAGGAAGAAGATGACGGCTACAACCTTTTTGTGCTGTCAGGCTCATCACTGTCGGTTCTATCCTAGAACCGACAGTGATAGAATCAAATCACTATCGGTTCTTGGCTTGAACCGGCAGTGATAAGTGGAGTTGTCATCACTGCCGGCGGGAGGCACAAACCGGCAGTGATAGTTGTCATCACTGCCGGTTCTCGCACCCCCCAATTATTTTCTGGTTGTCAGAGCCTAGAACCGGCAGTGAAGGGTCATCACTGCCGGTTGTCTTAATTTCGGCAGTGATATGGTCGGCACTGATGACGGCTTCACGGTCACCGGCCTTGCGATATTGCTCAAACCGTTTCCTGAACTCCGGGGAAAGGAAACGCTCCTTGCATGAAGCTTTGGAAAAAACAACTATCTTCGACGGAAGACATCAGTCTCTAGCACCGTAATTTCAGCACCCATCCAACTTTGGCAGGAGATTACACAAGTGCAGCTTCATCCAAACAGCATGCAGGTGATAAAGTTATTGCAGCAGTGATGGATTGGAGGTTTGGAGCCACGACACTAACTACTCCTACTAATACGCATACTGCCGAAGATGAAGCTGGTAAAGAAAAGCATACATGGGACAACACAAGCAGAGCAGAGCACAGCTGGACCGGGATGACCTCGATTGTTTTCTTTTTTTAGGTCAACGCGGGGGGGTGATTTTTTATGTGTAACCAGACATTTGTTTACAACACGCCCCGCACAGGGGCAAGGGTGGCAAAACCAAAGATACACCAAATGGGAAAAGAAAGAGCAACAACAGTACCAACACCAAGACACATGAACTCTTCAACGATGCCTCCAGGGAGGTGAATGACGCCGCAATGTAATCATCGTTAGCCAAGCATGAAGAGGAACTCCGCAGTGGCTTGGCGGGGCTTTTGCCTGAGCCATGTGCCGAGGTGCTAAGTAGGTCGAACCAGGAGACTGTAGCAAGAGCTGAGGTTCTTCAATGACGCCTTCAAGAAGAAGATCTCGTCACTAGCCCAGACTAATCTGAGCTAGGCTTTCGCCTAGAACCTTTGCCAGTACTCCCGTTGACTTGCCCAAAATGGCGGTGAGACGCACACCGGCAAGCGTCCATGCATAACAAAGAGAGGGAGGGAGCCGGCCGTCGCCACACCGCACGGAGCCGAACCTGGACTCGCCCACGACAGTGGAAGGCGCGCACCGGCTAGTGTCCACACCTAGACGGGGGTGGGGGGGCTTGCCAGCCGCCGCCACACAGCGCGGAGCCATTACTGGACTCGCCCGTGACAGTGGGAGGCACGCACCGGCAAGCGATTGCACCAAGATAGAGGGGGGATTGCCGACTGCCGCCACACCACGCGGAGCCACTCGCCCGCGATGGGAGGCACGCACCGACCAGCATGTGCCGGGCGCCGACACACCGTGCAGAGCCGTTCCCGGACTCGCCCACAATTGTGGGGGCGCACACACCGGCACGATTGCCATGGGCACACAGCCCCGCCGCCGGCAAGCCCGCGGCCAAACTGCACACACCATGCCGCTGCTGGGTCCTACAAAAAGACAGCGAATAAGAAGAAAGTCGGCGCGCTGCCCCACCGCCGGCTCGCCCACGGCCAAACTGCGTGCCCCGCTCCCTTGCACGACCATCCCCAGCCAGCACTGTCGTGGACGCCCCGATTGCCATGGCCGGTCACGGTCCGGCCAGCCAAGCCGTGGCAGCAGGCTTAAGACCGCGTGCCCGGACCAGCCACGACCACTAGTGTAACACCTCGGGTGTTATAGTGGCTAAATAACCTGCCATGTCATCATATTGCACCGCAAAGCATCCATGATTTAGGTTACCTTCGATATGCATTAACTAAAATGAGTTTACATTCTTAGGTTGGATGTGCTTCTAAGTGGTGTGACTCGAACCGAAAATCCTAATTTTGAAGGTCACCGCAAAATGCTTAGTTTATGCCCTGCGTAATTTGAGGTGTGTGACTGTGTTACACACTAGTGCCAAGTGTAGGGTATGAACTCAAGTACAACATATAAAATGAAGCTTCAAGTTTGAGTTTGAATTGGAATCCAAAACTTGTCGCGAGTTTTTCGATTCGAATTTGAATTCAAATTTGGGGAATTATTAAAAGATTTTCAAAAGTTAAATTAGTCAACCAAGAGTGGCATTTGGTCAACCATGTGATGCTTGACTCAATGTTGCCTTTGGATGATGGTTTGATCACTAATAATCACCAATTAGAATAGCAACAAGTTTCGATTTGAAATTCTTCTGAAAACCCTAAATTTCAAAACCCTATTTTTACCCCTTTTGAAATAATTCAAAATCTAAGCAAAATTTGGGAAAAAATTTAAAACCAAGTTTGTAGATCTTTTCAAGGGCTACAACTTTGATGTTTTGAGTTTTCAAAGTTTTAGTGTAAAATGTGGAGCAATTTTGAAAACAAGCAAATTTCAAATTTGACGCATTTTCATTCCCAAACTCAAATTTCAAAATGGAGGCAGAATTTGAAAATGGTTTGAACAAAAAAGTTGTAGGTCTTGGCTAGTTGTACAACTTTGGTGTTTGAAGTTTTTGAAGTTTCAATATAAAATTCAAAGTAATTTCTAAATTACCAAATTCCAGAAAAGTGTCCCCTTTTGATTTTAAATTGAAATTTCAAAATCCAGTTTGAATTTGAAAAAGTTTTCAACATGAAACTTGTAGAGCTTGAAATTCTAAAGATTTCATATTTTGAGAAATTTTCAAGTTGCTACATGATTTTGGAAGTAATTTGGTAAAAACAGTTTAAATTTGAAATTTGGGGGGAAGAGCTACAGTGCAAGGCGAATCCCGGCCGGCCACCGCGCGGTATGGGCACCGGCGAGCCGCCGTGGCCTTCGGCCGGCTTCCAGACGCGCCTGCGATCGCCACCACATCTGCGCGCGCGCCTTCTAGCACTACTGGCGACCCCTTTAAAAGGCTGAGCACGCCGTCGTTCTTCTTCTTTCTTCTCTGCTTTTGCCGTCACCGCCGCTTAGCTCCGCCGCTCGCCGCTGCCGCCGTTGAGCTGCCTCCAGCTAAACAAACCACTCCACCGTGTTCGCCTCACTCCCGCGCATCTCCCCGACCACTCATACCAGCCGCTACCGCCCTGGACGCCACGTAGTCGCTTTCTTTTTCCTCTCCGGTGAGCCACGACCACCGGATTGCCTCTCCGTGGCCAGCTGCCTCACGTGCTCCTTCGCTCCAGCCGATCACGGATTTGTGATCGTGGTATGCCCCTGATGCTCCCTGTCCGTTCCATTTAGCTTTTATCCCTCTATCTCGCTGGAGCGGTGTAAGCCATCACCTCCGTGCCGCCATGGTCGTCGGGAAGGGTTCGTCGGAGTGCAAGCTTTGGTGTCAATGGTCGTAATCGGTTCGTGGGGTGGTGTAGATCGTTTTGGTCAAGTTGGTTGGGTCACCGACAGTGTGATCGCCAGCTGGCCACCGTGCGAGAGATGACATGCGGGGCCGACATGTCAGCGAGTGAGAGAGTGAGCGTGCGGGCGGGCCGCGTTGCTGGGTCGACTCGGTCTGCTGGGCCGCGCGAGCGCGCGATGCGGGTGAGCACGGGCGCGAGCGCGAGCGCGCGGCTGGGCCGCGTTTGCTGGAGAAGCGGCCCGAGCGGCAATTTTTGTTTTTCTTTTTAAAAAATGTGAATAGTATTAGTTTTTGTTTATTTCAATAGAATTTCTGTAGAACTCCAAAATTAGTGAAAATTTTTGTTTAAGCTTTTCAAGGTGTAAACTATTTAGGAAAAATATTAAATGCCAATTTTGATTATTTTTTGTAAGTTATTTAATTAGCTCAATTAAATGTTAAATGCAACTTCGAGGAATTTTAGTAATTAAAATATTAATCTAAAAATCATGAAATTTGTTTTAACATTGTTTTAAGCCATGATTAATCTATAGAAAAAGTTTAAGCTCAGTTAGATGAAGTATGATTTATTATTAATTTATGCCTTAATTAATTAAGTATTTAAATAAATGTTAAATTCATAACTTTAAGTGTTGTGTACCCTTTTGATTGAGTGATGACCTTGGGTCACTAATTCTTGGTGATCCCTGGCACCTTAATTAATTGGTTGAGCTTGTTAGTAGCATGTTCTTTAAGAAGCGTTAGTGTTGCTTAAGTAATCGCTGTTAGTTAGTAGGTTTTGTTGTTTTGCAACCGTACCGTGAAGGAAAGTTGTAGTCAAGTTGTTAACCGTGGCATATCATTGTCAAGCATCATATTTATCACCGCATCATGTTGAAACATGTCATATGCTCGTGTAGTTCCCGCTTTCGAAGAAGTCGACGTTGTTGAGCAAGCCTCCGGAGAAGAGCAGTCACCGGTGGGTTCTAGACCAGACGTCAGAGTTGTTGAGCCCGAGCTAGTCGTCTCGTCAGAGCAAGGCAAGCCCCGGTGCATTTAAACCCTTCCTCGAGTTTTACAAATCTTTATCACTGTTACTATGGTTTATTGCATTAATTAATTAGGAATTGAGTGATAACCCAATTGCTTCATTATCATCCTTGATTATTATAATATCACCCTTGGTACCTGTGTTATTACAAAATGCGCAGTATGCTTCGCTATGCTTAATAAGTTAGGCTTTTAAATTAAATGCTTATATGGCCAAGATGGCATACTTCATGAATAATAAAATATAAGAATGAACTTGAAGATCGGGCGGGTGGTTTGACCACTGCTAACTTGCATTGAGAAAGGAGTCTCAATGTAGTGTTTTCGCCTTGTCAATTAAGGACCGTTCGTTGTAGGCCCGCTTGTGTTTCAAGACTTTGCAACTAGCCTTATGCCTTGGGTAAGCCCAAGATATTAGTGATTCCATTACGAGAACGTCTAACCTCGCATTGGGAGTGGAGAGATGGCAGGAGTAGCGTATACCCTCGGGGCCAGAATTGGGCCGGGTTCGAGGAGTACTGTACTCCTCGGGTGGCGATGGACACGTTCTGGTCTTGGGAGATCTAAATGATGGTTGACATATGCAAGATTTGGTTCTACATATGTCGTGAGGTTAGAGATCCCCAGCTGGGTATAATTGGTTCGAATCATCATTGCTCCTCGGTTATGGAGATTCGATCGCCTGTCCTGCATCGTAGCTAAGAAATGGAAATGTTGAATGAATCATAAAGAATTTTGAAGAGAACTATTTGATCTAGATTAGGATCACTTAGAATTGGGTAATGAACCATCAATGATAAAAATAAAATATTGAAGGTAAGGACTTACTTAGTAAGCTTTTCTGCAAAAAGAAATTTTGATTCTTAAATACCCGTACCTTGATTTTCTAAAGCTAGCATGCTTTTGGAGTCTTTTCTTAGTCGGGTAAGTCTTGTTGAGTACTCTCCGTACTCAGGGTTTGTTAAATCCCTTGTTGCAGGTGTGTTTCGAGACTTTGCAACTAGCCTCATGCCTTGGCTAAGCCTAAGATATTAGCGATTCCATTACGAGAACGTCTAACCTCGCACTGGGAGTGGAGAGATGACGGGAGTAGCGTGTACCCTCGGGGCTAGAATTGGGCCGGGTTCGAGGAGTACTGTACTCTCGGGTGACGATGGGCATGTTCCGGTCTTGGAAGATCTAAATGAGGGTTGGCATATGCAAGATTTGGTTCTACATATATCGTGAGGTTAGAGATCCCCAGCTAGGTATAATCGATTCGAATCGTCGTTGCTCCTCGGTTATGGAGACTCGATCGCCTGTCCTGCATCATAGCTAAGAAATAGAAATGTTGAATGAATCAGAAATAATTTTGAAGAGAACGATTTGATCTAGATTAGGATCACTTAGAATTGGGTAATGAACCATCAATGAGAAAAATAAAATATTGAAGGTAAGGACTTACTTAGTAAGCTTTTCTGCAAAAAGAAATTTTAATTCTTGAATACCCGTACCTTGATTTCCTAAAGCTAGCATGCCTTTGGAGTCTTTTCTTAGTGGGGTAAGTCTTGTTGAGTACTCTCCGTACTCAGGGTTTGTTAAACCCCTTGTTGCAGGTGCGGTTCATGAACAAGTCTGCTTTGAGCCTTGTTGCATGACTGTTGTGGTTGAAGAAAGTGACGACGAATAGGCTGTGTGGCCTCTGGGCAAGGCATCACGTTTGGGTGTTGTAATAAAGTTACTACCGATACTTCCCTACTACTGGTTTGTAATAATGCTACTTAAGGTTTGAAATTTGAAAACTGTGGTTTGTAAACTTAAGTTATTGTAAGACTTCCGCTACTTTACTCTGATGGTATTTTGAATAAACTGTTGTAATATTGCAATACTCCTGTAATTAGATCCTGTTCGGAGGAAAGCAGGCCTTTTATGTTATGAGAAACATAAGTACGGCTGTCAGAGGTCATTATGACAATGATAGGTACATGTGGACCATTATAATTAGGAGGTTCTGTGACAACCAGTCCCCAGCTGAGGTGGGGAGACAGAGAGGGTGCGGATCTGTTGGCAGGTGCAGCAAATCCGTGCCAGGGCGGCCGGATCTGGCCGCCGACTGCCAAGAGACGCCAGAGACGGAGGGGAGGAAGCACGTCACCGTCGGTGTCATCGTCGTCTCGTCGGAGGTGGGTACGCTGGATCCGCTCATGGAGGAGCCGGATCCACCCCCCGGACGCCTGGACCAACCGGAGCTGGGGAAGACGTGGGGTGGGCACCGGAGCTGTTGTTGAAGAGGACCGGGGCCGGCGGAGAAGGCAGGGGACGCACAGGATGGTGTGGGAACAGCAGATCCAGGCCGGAGAGGACCAGATCTACCCACCGGCAGCCCCAAGTTCGCCGGAGCCGACAGAGAAGAGCGAGTAAATGGAGGAGGAGCATGGGAGATAGGAGGGGGTGGAGGTCCGTTTTTAGGGCCCGCCGTAGGCTGCCGCCGCCGCTCACTGGTGAGCGGCGACGGTGGGCGGGGGGTTGCTCGGCAGGAGTTCGGAGGCGGCGGGGGGGGGGTCGCCCCTGGTTGCCCAGAAGGAGACGACGCAGGGGTTGCTCCCAGGTGGTCCTCCGGGGGAGACCCACCTCGATTGTTTTTGCAGCAACCAGGTGCTGCCAATGCTGTGCTAGCCTGGCCTCATTTCTGAGGACCAATCAACTAGTATGTGTGTGTACTTATGGCATCTTCTCCGACATGGAATAATAATGTATATATTTCGCCGTTAATTCCTGTCCATCGGTTGGCCTACTATCTGCATATAATCTACTGCGTGGTGCCAAGGGATTAGCTAGCGTTTTTGTGCCCGTGCGTGCTCTCGCGCGAGTCATGACAGATCATGTCGGGATGCACGGACCTGGCCACCTGGGCGCCCTCTGTTCGATCGTGTCGTCGTGTGTGTTCACGTGCAGCTGGATCATCCATCCATCCATGCCTACCTACCAGCACGCACCGGTAGTATATAGCCGCAGGCCAATCAGCAATCGATGGGTCTATTAGAAACTAAAACTATTATATGAGCTATATAGCCGCACGAACCGGTAATGATCACTCCCATGAAGAAAGGTAGATGAAGCTGCATTCTGAAATTTTCAAAGATAACTTCCAGCTCTGAAGCGTTGGGGACCAAAAGATTCAAACTGAACCAGCAGCTAACAGCAAAGGGGCAGTGAAAAAAGAGGTGGACCAGATCTTCCTCGATGCCCAGGGAGTAGAAGACACAATTATAATCCTCCAAATACATATTCTTTCTTTCCAAAAGTTGTCTGGTACTGAGCCTATATATCCTTAAGAAGCAACAAAAAGAAAAATTTCCGTTTATTTTGACAAGCTGAGCGCCAAAGCTAAAATTAGCCTCTATGTATTTGTCGATAACCAATGAGCTGCCTATAGGCTAAATTGGAAGAAAGCTGAAGAACCCCAAATATAAGTCCAAGTGTCATTAACCAATTGCAGCTGAAGATTCTGAAAGAAATTAGTAAGTTGCAAGAACTGGCTGGAGGCTTCATTTGTTGGGTGTAAATGAAACAAATCCCGAGTCAATGGCAAAGAGACTGCAGCGCTTGAGGAGTGATAAACTAGGGTCTTGTTTAGTTCACTCTAAAATGCAACAAGTTTTCAAGATTCCCCGTCACATCGCATATGTTGGCACATGTATAGAGCATTAAATGTAGATAAAAAATAACTAATTGCATAATTTATCTGTAAATGTCGAGATGAATCTTTTGAGCCTAGTTAATCCATGATTGGATAAAGTTTGTCAAATACAAACGAAAAGTGCTACAGTGCTTTTTCCAAAAAAAAATTTGGAAACTAAACGTGGCTTTTTTTCTGCAAAAGGAGTGGGCAAGTTTGACTCCAAATGTTCCCTTCCCAAGTAGTACTCCGTACCTCACTCGCCGCACGTCAACTCGTACTACACGGACCGTACGTAGCCATACACCCAATTGTTCGGCTGCCTGATTCTAGTGCCACGACGCCGGAATCTTCTTGCAGTGTTCCCGCATCCTTAGCTTGTTCAGTTGTTCGAATGTTGCAGTAGCAGCAGCGTTACTGATATTGTGAGACAAGATTTATAACGACCGGAGAGAGTACGTGTGAAGTAGTTATTTTTTTTCCTTGTTCCACCTCAGCTGCTAGCCAGGATGATTACTATCTGCATGTATTCACGTGAGGTACTGTGACAAGCAACGCGACACACATAAGGAGTCTATGGGCATGTTTGGTAGAACTTCCACTGGCTCCAATTTCTCTGACACGCGTATTATTGTGTACTATTTACGTAATGTTCACATCTTTCTCTCTTCTCTTACAGAGCCGATTGTGCTAGTTTTTTTCTTCTTCTTTTTTTTGGAATATATCATTCCATCAGATAGACGGACGAGCGGGTTTGGTGGCGGTGTGTGATGATGAGGTCTCGGGCATTCCGGCCCACGCGATCATGCGCGCGCACGGATCGTTGCGCGGGAGGTGCCGTGCCCGTGAGTGCAGTGGAAGCATGCATGCATAGGACACGCACACACGCACGCAAGTGCAAGCTGCCTAGACTCTAGTCTCGGATCCTTTTCGGTGTATAGTAAGGGACATGACACTGCAGGAGAGAGTGTAGAACAGGACAGGACAGTGGCTCCTCAGTCAGTCATCACTATCTGCACACAGAACATGCACTGCGCGCGCGTAGCATGCGTCCGGCAGGTCGTTGGGTCTGGAAATGCCGGCACTGCATCATGCCAACCAAACACTGCACTGACAATTAACGAGGATCCTTTTAGAAAAGCCCAAGCTGGGTCTCACAAGTAAAGCTAGCCCGGATCGACGACGGAGACGTTGTATGTCCGTCAGTGACCCACACGCTAACCAAAGGAAACAAGCTAACGACCTCACCTCACGCTCGATCGTTCGCCTTTGCCACTGCCAAACGACCGACGACCCACCCGGGAGCGAGCGGGGCCAGCCACTACCGGAATCCACTTCTTTGCCGAGCGCCGGAGGCTTTGCCGAGCGTTTTTTTTTGGGCGCTCGGCAAAGAAGGCTTTGCCGAGAGCCAAATAAAAAACACTCGGCAAAGCCTCTGCACTCGGCAAAGAAGCCTTTGCCGAGCGTCCGATAAACGGCTCTCGGCAAAGAAGTTTCTTTGCCGAGAGCCAAAAAAAACACTCGGCAAAGAAACTTCTTTGCCGAGAGCAAAAAAAAAAAGCACTCGGCAAAGGCTTCTTTGCCGAGTGCCAAAGTAAAACACTCGGCAAAGCAATTTTTCAAACCACATTTTGGTGCCCTAAACGAATTCAAATAAAAAAGTTTTCAACTACAAAGTTTCATAACTTTTCATGATCTACAAACTTTATATTGGTCATTTCTTTATTCGACAAAGTAATAATTACGTTGTTCACAAAATCTATATGTCTCTCATGTAGTTCCATGAAACTACAAGAGAGATATATAAGATTTGTGAACAATGTTAGCACCACAATTTCGGATGGAAAAACTTCCTAAATGAAGTTTGTAGATCTTGAAAGGTATTGAAACATTGTAGTTGACCACTTTTTAATTTGAATTTATCTTGTCATGGAAAACTACGTTTGAAATTCAAAATTTAAAATTTTAAAATTCAAATTTTTCAAAGACCTCGGATGGAAAAACTTCCTAAATGAAATTTGTAGATCTCAAAAAGTTATGAAACATTGTAGTTGACCACTTTTTCATTTGAATTCATCTTGTCATGCAAAACTACGTTTGAAATTCAAAATTTTAAAATTTGAATTTTTCAAAAGACCTCGGATGGAAAAACTTTCTATATGAAAAATGTAGTGCTCGAAAAGTTATGAAACTTTGTGGTTGACAACTTTTTCATTTGAATTCATCTTGTCATGCAAAACTACGTTTGAAATTCAAAATTTTAAAATTTGAATTTTTCAAAAGACCTCGGATGGAAAAACTTTCTATATGAAAAATGTAGTGCTCGAAAAGTTATGAAACTTTGTGGTTGACAACTTTTTGATTTGAATTCGTTTAGGGGCTCAAACAATCAATTTTCAATTGGTTTAGTATAATATTTGAGTAACTGAAATGGCATATAGACGCATGTGAGTGTGTAGTGCAGGTGGCAGAGGAGGTATCGCGTGAGGGAGAGGTCACGAGTTCGAATCCCACCGACCGCGTAGCCGCGAATTTTGCGCGAAAAATGCCGCGACTTGCGACTTCGACGGAGACGGGCGGGCGCTGGCCAGTGGGCCCCCTCCCCCGATTGAAAAATTTTTTTCCAGGTTTTTTTCGCATTTTTTTATTTCGCGCTTTGCCGAGCGTCGGGCTCTCGGCAAAGGCTTTGCCGAGTGCCCGATAAACGGCTCTCGGCAAAGAAGCCTTTGCCGATCGGATTTTTGCCGAGGGCGCTTTGCCGAGAGCTGCGCTCGGCAAAGGCTTTGCCGAGGGTCTTAGAGGCTTTGCCGAGAGCCTGGGACCCTCGGCAAAGCAGCCGGCTCCGGTTGTGAGCCCCAGCTAGCAGCAGATGGACCGGAACGAAAAGCGGGCGGTGCCGGTGCCTCCTGCCGGTGCCGTGCCGTCCGCCGGCCAGCCCCGCACGCACCCAACGATCGTATCCCAGGGCCACCCGACCGGAGGCGACCCCTCCATGTGCACGCACCACCACGCTGCATGCTACCCCCGGCGGCCCGGCCCTTTCCCCTACGCTTTTGACGCGGACCCCACGCCACGCACGGCGCTCTCGATCGGCGTTATAAAACGCCCCGCGCGGCCGCGCCTCCCACCTCTTAGCCAAAACCACCCCACATCTGCTCTGCTGGCTTGCCTCTCCGTCCGTTAGCCAAAGCTCGATCCAAAAGCCAGCCAAGCCATGGGCAACTGCCTCAACACGGCCTCCAAGCGGAGCCACCATGGCATGCTGCCGGAGGAGGAAGAGAGCCTCCCGGAGAGGAGGAGGATAAGCCAGCTGCTGCGGGAGGAGGAGGACGACTACGGCTACGAGGCAGTGGGTATGCACTCGGTGGAGGAGGAGGAGGAGGAGGAGGTGGTGGCCGTGGCTCCGGCGGTGGCGGCGGAGGGCCTCAAGGTGAAGATCGTGCTGACGCGCGGCGAGCTGGAGTGGCTCATGGCGCAGCTCAAGAGCGGCGAGCAGCGCCTCGAGGACGTGCTCCAGCACATGCAGGCCGCCAAGGGAGTCGGCGGCGGTGGTGGCTCCTGCGCCGGCGCCGACAAGGCCGCCGGCTGGCGGCCGCGCCTCGAGAGCATCCTCGAGTGCCCGGAGACCCAAAGCTGAGACCGGACCATGTTCCTTCTCTCCTTAAATTAATATCTTGTCCGAGCTAGGTTTGTCGCTTGCTTGCTTGCTGCTTGGAATGGGTCGATGGATCGGAATCATGGAGAGGCTTAAATTCTTGTGGTTTTTTTTACAAGGGAGTAGCCTTGTTACAACTCTGCTAGCTACTAGGCTGGAGGGACGATGATCCATCAGATGGACTGTGTTGTTATTGTTACTCTGTAGATCGAGCTCTTAATTAGATCTCTTGTGCAGTGCCAGTGCAGCTCAATCAAGCATCTTCTTTCGCTTTTGCCTTTTTGCGCTTTTGCTCTGCTTTATCCTTATCATTATCTATACTAGAGTGAGTAGTAGCTCTTTTGTAAATAGCGGTGAGAATGAGACGCTGTCTGTAATCTCCTGACCAGGCCCTGAATCTGGTTCTTCCTAAGTAGGAGTAGTGCCCTGCTTGCTTTCTAGCTGCTATTAGCTGTGAAGACTTGGGAGTGCTTCACTTTAATTTGGAACCGTGAGTAACATCTTAATGAAGATGAATTTGGTGTGCTCCATGTGCTGTTATGACTGTTTTCTTCTCCTTTTTCTGTGACTATGAAGTTGCGGCTATTGCTGTTACATAGAAGCAAATTCTCGTCCCTATTATTCTCTCGCAATTCTTGTCCATGTTACTTCTACAGAAAAGAGTAGTATAACTAGCTAAAATGGTTTTGGACGAAACTAAAGATTTGCAGTTCGTAGGTCGGTCTCATTCCAGCGAGTTTCCGAATACGTATCCCGAGGATAGTTAAGCTGGTCAAATTTTTACACCCAGGCGTAACTGCTCGCTGTCTACTCCTCTATAAAAAAAAGTCATTCTCGTTTCCAAAAAATCAACTACTTTTAATTTTGACCAAATATAGTTAACAAAATATTAATATTTATAGTACATAATTAGCATCACTAGGTAGATCGTTGAATATACTTCCATAATAAACTTATTTGAGATATAAATACTGCACGTATTTTTTATAAACCTAGTCAAAGTTAAAAAAATTTGACCAGCACGATTCCCATAGCGACTCTTTATCTGGACGGAGGGAGTACTACTGTGACTGTGACCCTGCAAACAGATTGGTGGAGAGAATTATATATCATGGTTAACGGGAAAGCTGGACGGATGGGAGTACGTGATGTTAACGTTACGGTGGTCTCGTCTTAGTGGCTTGCGCTTTTTCAACCGCGACAGCGACGCTTCTTCCATGTCCCTGGCCCAGGTTGCTGTCCCAGTCTCACTAACCATACGTATACATGATACTAGTACGTGCGTGCTCTGCGCCTCCGCCTCTGACTAATATAATCCACGACGTCGTTGCCTTCCCATGGCGAGGCCAACAACCAAGCAAAACGACCACGAACGTCACCGTCGCCGGCGGCGTCACGGTCCTAATGTAGACTCGACCGTCGCCGTAGCCGCCGCCAGCAGCGGCCGGCCGGCAAGTCGTGCAGTAACGTACCGTACGCTCCTTCTCCTACAACGTACTCCAATTCGACCTCAGTCCGCACTATATACATCGATCTCCGTTTTTTTTCCCCTCTTCTCCTTCCGTTGCGTTTGATTCGGGGGCGGAGTCAATGCGGCGTGCGCATGGACCGATCGAGCACGTGAGGGGAAGCGAATTTCTTACTCAATCCAAGAGAAAATGGATGACCCCCTGCGCATGTCGTCGTCTGAGTCCAAATTTGAGTGCTCCGTCCATTGCTTTCCAACAATTCAGGGCTCCTGTAGTCGTGCTGCAAAGTTTGACATCGATATGAATTTTCCTGCGGACCTGTAGTGCAAAATATTTCTACTTCAATCCTTTTCGGCTTTGAACGTGTGCGTGCATATATGTGCAGGGTATTCAATATCCTTATCGTCCTCTTTTTCTTTTAAAAGACCGATAGTTTGTTTCAGGATTTCTGTCGGTCTAACTTTTCTGGTTTTGACCATTATTGATACTAGCGAGATGGTGGTCCACACAAATTGCACAGCTACCTAGCTTTTTCTCATCATATACCTTGCATATACACGTTCTCGATATAGATATCATTGTCCAATTTCTCTTCAGGAAGGAATTGGATGATGATATTTGTATATTTAATTCTTCTCCATGTGTCAACATTTTTTTTTGTGACTGCTTGTCCATGTGCCAACATTAATTATCAACACAATTTCAATATAGCTGCCGTCGTTCAGTTTATTGGATTAAATAATGTACAATACTATTTGTCTTATCTTTCCCTCTTTTTTTTTTCTCTCTCCAGTGCTATCTTATGGCTATGCAATTTCTCCTGAGACCACATTAAGGTGGCATTCGGTTCACTGATGGTGAGCTCCAGTCCTCGATAAAACCATTGTTCTAGTTTCTTAATAATTATTCCGTTTCTTGGCCATTGGCCCTCATGCAAAAATCTTGGATTATCCTGTGCATTTCTTTACATATATGTATTGGTACTTTTGTGATAAAGTATCGGCATATTCATCACAATATTACTGCTAGTGAGCTACTTCCTCTGTGCTTGAATAAATAGATTTCTAGAGTTGTCTTAAATCAAACTTTTTAAACTTTGATAGAATTTTTAGAAAACCCCATCAAAAATTGTGACATCAAATTAGCATCATTAGATATACCATAGAATATATTTTTATAATGTACTCATTTTATATCGTAGTTGTTGTTTGTAACGCCCCAGAGTCCAAACGGCTCAGATCCACTCTGCACGCTGAATGAACCACACCTATTATCATCCCACTTACGTTTTCGTCCTCGCTTCGCGTAAAAGGATTAACCCAGGGATGGTGAGATGGACTCTAGAAGTCTTATATGTTGGTCTATCCCACTCTAAACAACCAAGGTGGGACTAAACTCTCCACAATATCTCATAACATTCACATGGGCCACTAGGGGCCAAATTCCAAATTGGGCCGGGTGTGACATACACCCCCCCCTCAAAGAACCCGACGTCCTCGTCGGACCCAACATACCCACAATAAGGCAAACGATAACCATGAACGTTCCCTCTTAGCACACGCGACCGTGCGCCCAGTGCCGGCACATGTGCCACGCCATGCACTCCGCAGAGCCTACACGCGCAATGAACCCCATGTCCAGCCCCTGGCCCGCACGCGCTCGTGGCTGTGAAGGTCGGCTCTGATACCATTTTGTAACGCCCCAGAGTCCAAACGGCTTAGATCCACTCTGCACGCTGAATGAACCACACCTACCACCATCCCACTTACGTTTTCGTCCTCGCTTCGCATAAAATGATTAACCCGGGGATGGTGAGATGTACTCTAGAAGTCTTATATGTTGGTCTATCCCACTCTAAACAACCAAGGTGGGACTAAACTCTCCACAATATCTTATAACATTCACATGGGCCACTATGGGCCAAATTCCAAATTGGGTCGGGTGTGACATAAACCCGGTTTTAAGAACAAAACCAGATACACACCATATGTGAGCCCAGAAAGTCAAATCTCACATATAGCTACAAATAAGGGTAATATCAAAAGACAATGCTTAATATATAACATACTTATTATAAAAGATATAACATTATAAAGCAAACAACGGAAAGACAACTCCGGTCTTTAGGTGAAGACTCCACTCCACAAGGACAACTGACTGGTTGATCACAAGCCTATCTGCTCCAATCTCTGGCAATCTAGTACCCATCCGGGATTTTTTCAAAGTATTAAAAATAAACAAGCGTGAGTACATTTTGTACTCCACAAGCATAACATAGGGATTCATGAGGCTCAAAAGGCTGACACGGTTTACTGCATTTAGCATTTTAGTAAGTCAACATTTTGTTATTGATCAATATCAAATTATGCTTAAGCTCCCAAATTAACCCACATGATCATATACTAGAATTAAATAGGGTCATTGATCAACATTATATCATCATCAACATCATCATCATCACAATACTTTCATAGTTCACCATGAACAATATCTTCACAAGTAACCATTTATTCTGTGAGTTTTCCGGGCCACTCGTGACCGTGAGCACGACTGTTATAACAGTTTTAACACTCTGCAGAGGTTGTGCATCTTTACCCGTAAGTCGTGTTGCCTATTTGCCCGGATTAATTACTCCCATAACACTTCCTAGGTGAGCGGGCAGGGTACACTATGAAGCCTTCCATAGGTCTCTTCTAACAAGTAAGGGTCACGAGGTTTCCTCAGCAGGCAGATATAGAAAACCCCTTTCTATGGCACAATCCCCGCAGGCTATACACACACCAGAATAGAGGCAATTTCTATACCCAAAGTGGCAAGCCCCTCTTGCGCCCTTTCGGGTAACCTCTAACAAGCTAGAGAAGATCCTATTACTGAGCTAAAGTTAGAGCCATATAACTCTCTCGGTTGCACTGTATGTCCCAGCTTTTTCCCTACAGATAAGTCCTTACGGAGGGTTTAGGGCAACATGATCGACATCATTTGCACCATCACCCTATAGTTCAATTATTACCATCATGTTTATCCGTTTGTTCCATTAGTCATAGTATTGATCATGTTTGAATAGAGCACTAGCATTCTACCCATATGCAAATAACCTCATAGGAATCAAGGTACAGGTCATCAATTAGCTAGGAAGTCCTTATAGTCGAGCAATATTGGACACATGCATAATGAGTAGATTATATCATGAATAGGACATCAAGGTAAGCCCATGCTATACTTGTCTTGGTTCACAAACTCCTGCTGGTCCTGCTGGTCTTCAAAGTACTCCTGGTTCCCAACGTACTCCTCACCGTCTGAACTCGACCAACACGGCAACATACACATTTCAGGAGCATTCATGCATAGCAAACAAACCTATAATTAGAACAGTACACTAGCAGTATAAAAACAAGATAAAAAGTTTATGAAAATATTCTACGTCTCGCTACGATCACATCAACGCGAAGTGCACGAAAAAACGGAGCTACAACGCAAAAGTTACAAGCTATCTAAGGTTCAAAAAGCTAGCTATTAAACTGGACTTAATCAAGAAATTAAAAAGCTCCTAACAGGTCTAACAGTACCACTAATGTGTAGATTATGAAATTACAAAACTAACGCAAGTTGAACGGGTCCAATCGGAGCTAAAACGATGATTTTACAAGCGTTTTACTATAGTGGCAATTCTGTAAATAGATCAAACTATTTTTAGATTTAAAATAAATCAAAACTTGGATTTATCCAAATAGCCGAGGACTACGGGTTCAAATACGAGAGAGGTGGAGGTCTCTTTAGCAAAAATCCCCATGAAGGGGTATCATCAGTTATGGACCATTGATCTCAGATCGGACGGTTGATAATAGATGGAGGGAAGAGAGAAGGCGCGGCCGCCGGAGAAACAGCCGGCGCGGCGGCCCTCCATTGCCGGCGGCGAGGATGCTCACCAGTGTGAGCGAAACGGGCCCTAGAGGCCATTGTTCGATGAATAGAGAGCACCAGGAGAGAGCGGGACGATGGTGAATCCGTCTCGAGGCAAAACATGGCCGAAGGACACCCGCGCAGCGTGCGCGCCATGGCCGACGACGAGGAGCTCGCCGGCATGGTGCAGTCGAGTGCTACGGAGCTCCATTTTCCAATTAAATGCTACGGGAGGATGCAGAGAAGATGGCGAACTCATTCGTGCCCTTTGCGCGGGCGGGGATGGTCCTACGCGGGGCTCACCATGGCCGACAGCGAGAGGAGCTCGTCGGTGCAATTGGCTAAGGCCCTAGAGGCCACCAATCATCACGGGAGATGGACGGGGAGAAAGAGGAGAGAGAGGCGAAGCTCACCGTGCGAAAAACATGAGGCGGAGGCGGCTCGGGGACAACGGCCGACACGGTGGGGCAGACGACCGCTCCGGTGGTCACTGTTGCACGATGGGGCGGTTCTGCGAGCAGGAAATGGAGCGGGAAGGGCAGCCGGGGGAGGCGGAGACGGGGTCGCACCATCCATTTAAAGAGTCCGGGGAGCGGGGGACTCTCCCACGACGCGGAAGGAGCTGGGCGCGGGCAGTGGTTCTCACTAGCTGCGTGCGACACGGGAGCGGCGGGAGAAGGGAGGCGACTGACGGGTGGGCCTTGCTCGTCGGCGAGTGAGAGAGAGGTTGAGGGCAGCAACAGTTGCTGAGGCCGATCGGGCCGGCCCAAGAAGAGAATGAGGGGGAGGAAAAGGAGGATGCCACCGCTTGGGCTGGGCCTCAGCCAATTAAGGGAGGAAGGGGAAGGGGGAAGGAAGCGTGTGGGCCGGCGGGGAGCTATGCCAACAGGCTGAAAGCGAGGAAAAGAGGAGGAGAAAAAATTGCTTTTCTTTTTCTATAGCATTTTTCCAAATTTATTTTCAAAAGGTTTTTGAAACCTTTTAGCATTTGAATCAAATCCAGTCATCACAAAAATACAATGCAGCGGCATGGATGCATGAACATGTTTCTATCCTTATATTTGTTTTAAATTTTTCATAAAAATTATTATTTCCCTAGGTAAAAATGCTCACAAAAATGCTTATATAAATCATTTTAACTATTTTGGATAAATGCAAATTTTAGGGTGTTACATTGTTACTCTTTTCTTTAAAGTTAGTCAAACTTAAGATAGTTTGAATTGCACGGATTCTAGGAATTGATTTATTTGGAGAACAAGGGGGTACTAATAATCTTAATAAAGATTGATATCTATATGTCTTTCTACTGCATTGTTGATTGCCATGATGTGACCATGTTATTTTTTCACATGTAAACAGCTTCTAGCGATGAAAAGATTTGGAGGATATCCATTGCACGACTTGTGAGCTTGCCACACATGCACGTCGGATAATCAATGGACCAATTTGCATGTGAAACATCAAAAGATACACTTTTCATGTTTTTGTCATAATTTTGGGCACGGGAACATATTTCTCCCCTAGGTCATTGCAATGAAAGCCATCAAATTTGTTTTCTGTGTGGATTTACCCCTTTTGTCAATGGCGATGGTGATACCAAAACTTTTTGGCTAGTAAGATAAGGAGAGAGTGACTCGTCGAGCTTAGAGCTACAATGAGAGAACGCACTGAGATGGCGAGATGTAGAGCACAATAAGGAAAGGAGCAGTTTGGGGATTGGAAATACTTTGGTGAAATTTAGGTATGACAAGACATTAGTGTACGCCTTAGATAGCTCTTGTAAATGTTTCTAATATTGAAGGACCGAAAACGGTGATCAGAAGGTGTGTGATTGGAAATACTTTGGTGAAATTTAGGTATGTTTAACTATTTACTAATTATAATTTACATCTCACCATGTCGTTAGGATTACGTCTAGACTTCAAAAGATTTTCCAGTTAGTAATACTATTAAGATAGAAAACGATAAGATTCATGTTAGATAGTTGATAATAAAAAGGTACAAGAGTATTTGCTAGTCAAAGTTTTAATTTAGAAATCATGTACAACTAGGATGGAGTAGCCATATGTTGCTGAAGAATGAAAGTGCTTGCCACCGGAAAAAAACACCACGGAAAGCTGGGAAATCGCCGGGAAGGATGGTCGGAGGCGGCTCTGTCAGTGTCCGACAGTCCGGCGGTGCCTATCCGCAACATCCATCGCTCTGAACGCACATGGGGACGGGCCCGCTTGCTCGTGCAACTTCGCTTGCATGACGGTGATGCCACCACCTCGTCTCCAGAGACGGGCGACCAATCCAATCCTTTGCATTGCATGCATCCCAGCGTGCAGTAGCTGCATTAGGCCATGTCATTGTCATTCCCTCCGTTCCTTCATGCCCATGTGCCCTGTCCCATCTCTGCATGCATGCCCTACAAACATGTCCTGTTCCATTAAAACTTGTGGCTGCAGCGTTGCCTACAGCTGCCTTATATATTTGTTGGAAATTCTAGGATGGCTATGTTAGTTGAAATTTCATCTCAATGGGCAATGCCCAAGTAGGTACTTCTCTTAAAACAAAATTTGTTGTTCATTCACATCGATTAGCCAGGGAGATAATACATTTTTGAGTTCTTTATCTAAGTCTTAATTGGATGTAGTCGGATTCACATCAATTCACATGTGTTCAGGCATGTATGTGGATTGAGGTGTATCCGATAACATCTAAATAAGACCTTAATAAAAGTACAGCTCCAGCATGCCTCTGCACCGACAGGCGACAACATCCATAGCATCACAAATTGGCCCATTTGCATCCCCAGAGAAGAGAAGAGAAGAGACGTGGCCTAATATAATTCTCGGATCGTTTTGCTTGCAAAATAAAAAGCAAGCTGCAAGCAGGAGGCACGCTCTCCAAACCGGCCATGAATGCCTTGCTTCTTTGGTGCAGCGAACGAACACCAGTTGAAAAAAATGACACCCATATGCATGAAAACGGCTCAACTTGCAAGTGGGCTCGTTCGCGACCTGCCGCTAACCCGCATCGCTTGCCGCATAGTTTATTAGCGGGCTTGCGGGCAGCCACTAAGTTACAGACCTTGCGGACAAGCGTTCCGCGGACGTAACAAACTTGGCCGCAAAACCCGCATGGCCCGCATGACCTCTATGCAAATACGCTCTCAAATGCTAGCGGCCAGCAGTTCGACCTCGTCATGGTGCTCTCTCTGCGTTGCTACCCTTCTCGATATGGTTGTCGTTGATGGTATGGAAATACGCATCCCTCAATGTCTTGCTCACGTGGACCAGGGTGGCATGCCCTGCACGAGGATGCTGGCTGGCACGCACTCTTGGCGCTGCTGAAGGCGCAGGCCGCGGCAGGCAGGGCATATGGCGCACGTCGCCACGGCCAGTGGCGGAGCCAAAAAATTATGGACAGGGAGGCCGGTCGAAGAGTTTCAACCATAAAATAACTGAGTGTAGCTTATTTGTTTGGATTTTTGCATCGTGAATGAGCTCATCCAAAGATAAAATACAAATTTATGTGATTTTGTTGTCCAAAAGTCATCAAAAAATATATAACAAAGTTTTTATTATATCTCTAATATAGATTATTAAATTATCTATTATATAAAAAAAGTTTGCAGTTATGTTGGAGGGGGGCCATGGCCCCTGCCTGCCCCTGGCTCCGCCAGTGGCCACGGCACAGGTGCTGGCCGCACGGCCCACGGGCAGGAAGGTGACGACGTGAACGTGCACATCCATGGTGGGCATGCTGGCGGACCCAGCGAGGGCGGGATCAGGGCGCTAGTAGGAGCCCAGGATGGCCTGGAGTTCGTGCTGGGCGTCTACGCGGTAGTGGAGGTACAGCCGTAAGCCCGTAAGAGCGGAGGAGGTTGACGGATGCGATTGTTGCGGGCTTTGCGGGTTATCGCGAGGTTTATCTCTTGCCAACAGACTTTGCGGGTTGAAAGACACTAGACCACAAAAATATTGCAGCTACGCCACAACAGCCGCGAAGCCAAGTTTTGAAGGGCGAGCGGGCGGGTTATCTTAAGAGCCCGCCCCGCCTGCATTTCGAAAAACGGCGGTCATCGCGCGCGCGCGGCCGTGGATGCGGATGCTTGATGTGTCGTTCCAGGACGCAACCCCGCCGGACTTTTCGGGGGCTCAGTTGCTTTGGGAGCACGAGTCGCCGTCGTCGTCACGCTGCAGCTGCAGAGTGACCATGCATGCATGTTTGGATGAAAACGGAACAGAAATATTTCGAACCGATGACTTTCGTTTTATATATTATGATACCGTTTTCTAACATGAAAAATTATCAGTTTCAATTAGTTTCACAACTATTTTCAACTATTTTTTGTACTCTTTAGTTGCTAAAATGTAAAATATTCTGAACCGACTATTTTCGTTTTTCTATAGTGTAATACCGTTTTCGACCGTTTTCATCCTTACGTGCATGTGCAGCCACGCTGTCGTGCCCAGACCATTCGATTCGTGTTTTGGGTCCAAGGAGGGGCGTAGGGTCGCAGGGATCCGCCGAGGGATCGCGTCACGTAGGGGCTGCGTTTTAATTAAATTTTAGTTTAATTATCATCTGCAGGAATCAATCGAACAAAGTCATATGGCGCGCGCAATCAGCAACACCACGGTTGTCGTTGTTGGTTAAATCATGAGCATCGGCCTCAAGAGACTAGTGTTCCCCAACAACAAAATCAGCTTCTCTTAAGATGAAATCTTAATTAATTCAGTAGCGTTCTAGCTACTACTACCTGATGATAATTGCCATCTAGGACATGAGTGACATAGTCACACTCACACCAGACCAGGACAGTAGTTTGGACGTGGATGATTTATAACACGAAAATTTATAACGAAAATATATAGCAAAAATAATATACATATTTTTGAAACTATCTTTTGAATACAAACTTATCCTTTTAAAAATTATATTTAAGATACGATATAAGATTGCATTGAAGGTAGGTAGAACATGCTGACTACAATTAATTAATATATACAAAACTCAAAAGGTGGTGGTTATTTGCGAAACTCCTGTGTGTTCTCGGCATTTTACCCCGTGCATTTTGTTGCAATTGTTCAACTTTGCATTGAGCTAGGAGTGTACTGTATCTTGTACAGTTGCAGCTAGAGGTGGTTACTTGGATGAAAAAAAATCTGGAGGAGAATGGCTGGGAGGGGAAAAGCATGGATGACAAATTAAAGTAGCAAGATCTCAGCTCCTCCATCACATTTTCCATCTTTATGGTGTACTAAGGGCACCGCCAACAGAGGCGAACAATAGTATTAGCTTCATCGTTCCACATAGGAGTAGGCAGTAGATTGGTTCAGGCCTATATTGTCACAATGCAAACCACCTCTGTACTCTTAGGTCTCTTCACTACCATTCTCTCTCCTTAGAAAACTCTTTCACCTTTACTATTCGAGAGAGATGCGGAGAGCAGCAGTGGTCCCTACCAACCAAAAGTCATTCATGCTGTCGCTCATCCTCCCAATGCGCACTTGCATCGCTGAGGCCACCACTTGCTGTGACATGGATACACAGTGCATATGTGGAAGCTGGGGCAGCACGCCACAGTGGCGCGTTGGGGGAAGCCCTGAGTGTAAACGATATATATACGTGCGATTTTGCATTGCATGGGTTGATGCTTGATGGGGACGCACGCGGCCAAAAGCGTCTAGCTAGCTAGCTCACTCCCTGCTCCCCTGTGCCCTGTTCCTCCACTTTGCACGGTGGAATGGTATGTGAGGCGGAGCTTTTTCCTGCTGTGTGATGGTACTGCAACGGCCACTCTGATCCGGCTCCATGCGAAAAGTGCCGAATGCAATCGGTTGGTGTCAGTTGCGCACATTATAGAATCACCGACCTGTCGTCTCTAAAGCCATATCAACTTGTATGTTTACAACTCCTAACAACGTACCACTATCATCATTGCTACTGCGTGTCAAATAATAAATCCCTCTAGTTAATTAATTAGCTTACCGTTTTCTATATATAACCATTTCTTCAGAAATTTGAATCAGGAAATAGTTAATTGGGAAAAACGCATGCATGGTTTGTCCACCGGTGTTGGTGCAATCGCAGATAAGTTTGTAAGAAAGGAACATTGTTATATAATATATTGTGAAAGCAAGTAAGGCAAAAGGAATTTGCACATTGGACTTCAAGTTAGGGAAATTTGATTTTTAATTCCATGGAATGAGCCAGGCTGATCACTTACCCTTACTTAAATTTATTTGACATGATATTACTTTGGACTGTTCTTATTGCATGGTCATAAACACATAAGCATTTTACTACCATCTACATTAATCCTCACCAGACACATTAAACAAAAGAAAATCCAAGACGAAATTCCACAAAGTTGAAACATCTATTCGTCGGATTTATAGATTCAATCATTGTTTATTTTATCGAAAAAACAATACATAAGCTGATGCTCCCACAAATATGCATGAGACCATGACCAGAGAGAGAAGGTGAATCGAGTCACTAGGAACTAACCATGAAAATGTGAGTCACTAGAACCATCAAAATATGGCTTCTCCTGGCTCCTATTCACAATGCAAAATTGATAACAAAAAACTACACCACAAGATGAGCTAGAGCTGGAGCCCCTCCTAGAAGGAGAAACTAGTTTGCTTTTGAATTTCCAACATTACGAAAACAAGATAGAGTAATTAATCCCGAAGATCTGCATATGAATTAACCACATCTTCTTCCATTACGATATATAACACAAAGTAACTGTTGAGGGTTTATTTTATACCTAATATTACTTACTCGTTGGCCCTAAAAACACCATGGTCTTAGAGCAAGGATAATAATACAGCCAGCGCTGGCTGTAAGGTTTCTTGCAGCCTTCTCTCAGCCCACCCATAAAGCAGTTAGCTCTTCACTGTTAATACATGGTCCACTTGTCTCTCTCACATAGTTTCTTGGTTTTTGTGCCAAAGCTGGCTGTAAGCTTATAGCCCGCTTCTCCTCTTTCCTCCACCTCAGCATTTAGTCAGCTTATGACCTGTTATTATACTTGCTCTTACACTAGTATGTCTTTGAAAACTGCCAGACTTGCTCTTACACATCAATGGGCTAGCAAATAAATTAAAGCATGTAGAATACCGTTTCCCAATACCTTTCATCGGCCTTTTCATTGTTCGGTTGTTCTGGAGGCGAGCATGCCTTTCATCAAGGAGCTAGTCAATGCTCACTATGGCCCTGTTTGGATCCCCTTGGCTAAAGTTTAGCCCAAGCTAAAGATTAGCCTTTGAAATGAAAGGGCTAAAGTTTAGCCTCTGGGACTGTTTGGATACATGACTAAAAGATGACTAAAAGGTAAAAAAGACAGGAAAGAGAAAGAGAGTAAAGTCACCTCTCTTAGCACATTTAGCCCCTTTTAACCTACCTTGCAAGGGCTAATAGGTTAATGGAGGGCTAAAGATTAGCCCCTCCTTTTAGCCCTTATGTTTGATTCTCAAGGGTTAAAAGGTGGCTAAAAGGGAAGAGCTAATATTTAGCCCCTTGGATCCAAACAGTGCCACGGTCTACTCCTAATTAATCTTCTTGTTTGGTAAACGCTTTGGGGAGCAAATTCTCTTGTGGTACAACAGTTTCCAAAAATTTGAGTACAAGTAATTCATGAGACTAACAACATGTGTGTTTGTGTGCACCAACTACCGAGCACAAACCTGTCCTTGTTTATTGGAGCAGCGGAAGCAATGCTGTAGACTATTCTCGCTTTGAGCATGCAGCACGCAACGCAAAGTGTAGTTGCGTCGTCGCTTACCAGTCAACTGCCACGTGCTCCTGCTCTGCCTGCTTTGCAGTGTAGTAAGTAGTAACTGTGTTACCTAGAGAGAACCAAAATTGAAATCTGATTAAACATGCCACTCCATTGATTACTCAAACCACGCGAGTTCTATTTCTTAAGGGCACTTCCGGCGGAAGAAACCGTGATAGTTTATAGTATAGGATAACGTAACTAGAAACTATCTTTCTCAGTCTATGATTTTGTACTAGAGTCTAAATACAAATTTGACCAATCATTCACTGTGTTCTCTCTCATCTTTGGATCCTCTACGACATCTCTATATCTCCGCCACATGGGCACAACTAGCTAGCAGCTCCTTGAATATGTGCCACGCCACGCAGAGCTCTCGTCGAGTTGATCTATCACCTGGAAAGAAGGATTGTTTGGCTGCTCATCATCCAAGGTGCACGGCCTTCCTCCTGCATGTCCACGTACAGCCGACTCCGCGGCATCCGTGGTGGCGCCACCGCAATAGTGGATCGGGTGCGGATGGCGAGCGCTGGCCGCCGGGAGGTCGAGGCGGACAGCGGCGCTGGGCGACCTCGTGCGTGATCCGCGTGCGGCGGCGAACCGGCGTGAGCTCCGTGCTGGACATACGAGCCTGCGGACACGGGACCGGCGAGGCGGGCGTCGAACGGCTGCCGCGAGCATGCACGGACCGGCGAGCCGACGAGCTCCATGGTGTCGTGAGGCACCATCGGGAGGGCGGCGCGGCGGCATCGGGTCGCGGCCGCAGCTCCACGGCGGCGGCCAGAGCTCCACACGGCTATGCTGCTGCCCGACGACCGGAGCGAGGGAGCAGGAGATCCGAGCGGAGAAGGAAGGAAACTACCAGTTTCTTCCCAACGCAGATCAGGTCGTTTCCTCGTGCATCGGCACATGAGTCGACTTCATTTTCTCGTCAGGAAATGGTTTCTCTATTTTTTCTTCTCTCTCCTTAATAAATCTACTGCTACATCAGCAATTTGCTTAGTTGGTAAGATAATTAATACGGATAGAAACCACCGTCAAAACACCATTGGGACTGCCCTAATTATCTCTTTAGATGCGAGTTATGTTGGATACTCTATATTAACTTTTAGGTCCCGTAAGGATTAGCGTTAAAAACGGACGGAAAAATTTCCGTTCTGACCCGTTCCGTTTTCCACTTTTGTCCGTTCGTTTTCATATTTGCGGGATCCCGTTTCCGTATTTATGGAAATGGAAGAGGTGTTTTTCCGTCCGTTTCCGCGGGATCCCGTTTTCACCCGAAATTGACATGTATTTATTCTGTTTTTCATCCCGTTTTAAATCTATATGAGATGTGTAGAAATTAATATGTTCATAAACCTATTAATCACTAATTATACATGTTAACACATGACATGCTAGTGAATACTAGACTAATAACTTCGTATGTGTATATTAATTTGTGAGTTTACTCATGTATATTCATGAATATTTAATCATATTATTCTAACTTAATTTTTTAGCTCTCCATCCATATTTGTTTGTTTCCGTGCATCCGCATATCCCGATTCCGTTTCCAAACCCGCATTTTCCGAACCCGATCCCGTTTCCGCCAAAAAATATAGAAGTAGAAATAGGGTTTCTCCGTCCGTTTACATATTTTCATCGCTAGTAAGGATAGAAGGATTGAAAAAAAATGTAGAAACGGGAAAACACGCAAATAAGAAAGGAATGCATATGTACAATTGGAGAATGAGAATATATGAATTTTATAGGAAGAATAGGTGTTCAGATGAACTGCGTGAGAACACAGAAAACAAAAGAATAAGTTTGAGTATATGTTTTTTTTTCAACATTTTTCTTATGAAGTCAAACACAAAGCAAAGTTTTACAAGTTATTCCTGCGAAATAAAGTAACAATAACTCATTCCATAGGAATGATAATCTTAGGTTTTTGTTTTGTTGCCATACAATCCAAAGGGGCCCACCATAGGCAAAATAAATGCACAATACTGTGAACTAACCTATCATAAATATAATAGAGTAGTCAATTGTCTTGTACATTTCTTCCCTCTACTTAGCATTCGCATAAAACGGATTAGGGGTGGTGATGGTTCTCGAGCAGGGGCAGTCCCAATGGACGAAACTATACATAATTTCCAAGAGAACTATGTAAATAAAAACTCATCTATAAAAACTATTTCACACAATGGAATGAGTCTTCGCATAATCAATATTGATCATTTTTTAATCTCAGTCGTTACCCGTTGCTCCCTCCCATACTCTCTCTCCTCTCGTTCTCTCCCAACCGCAAAATGAAGAGACCGCGTGCGGCGGTGGGCGGGCAATCATGCGTGCAAGCGCGCGCGGCGGCCAGCATGCGAGCAGTGCAGGCGAGCGCATGCAGCTAGCGGAGCGAGGAAGCGCACGCAACAGCGGCTGGCGGGCGAGCAAGCCCACGCAGCGGCGGCAGCCAGCACGCGATGCGAGCGCAGGCGAGCACGCGGCTGCCTGTGGGCGAGCGAGCGCAGACGGGCGCAAAAGGAGGAGCTTGCGCAGGCAGGCGCTATTTCTGCGTGCAGTTACTGTTGACACTCAAAACTGTCCCAAGGAGGTTTTAAGCATCATGAACATGTTATAAATGCCTTGGGCATGGTGGAGGTCAAACGGCGCGACGAAATAACAAACGAAACGCGCGGAGGAGATGGCGAGCCACGGTGAGCCACCCCGAGTCGGCTTAGCCGACCCTGACAGTCGGCTTAGCCGGTTTTGCCAGCCTCCAGTCGGCTTAGCCGACTGCCTTAGTCGGCTAAGCCGACTCCCCCTGATGCCAGCCCCTAGGGCCTGCCTGAGCCCGTAAAAGTCAGCTTAGCCGACTCCCTCTGTCGGCTAAGCCGACTCTGCCTGGAAACCGAGGAGGATACTAACTAAAGTCGGTTTTTGGTATATTTTCAACGTGGGAAACTTGGAGAACGCATCTTGAAGATGTTTCCTACTAGGATAAGACCACCCCCTCTATATATATGAGAGGATCATGGCCGATTGAGTTCCCATCTATCCAATCGACAAAAAATATAAAACTATCCATCTCTTTGCCCAAATTTCTTCTCCTCAACCTCTCCTGCTGTCTAGCAAGTTTCTTCACGAGATTTGTTGGTATCTTAGGCGGCCTTGCTGGTCCTAAGAGATCCTCCACATGCTCCTCCCTGACGGATCCTTCTAGGAGTAGTTCGGGAGCCGTTTCAGCCGTGAACAAGCTCTACATCGGCCCTATCGATCTCTTGATCGGTTAGGTCGGTTACGCTGCATCTCTTGCTGCATTGCAGGTCTTGTGAGACCTCTTGAGCGTCCAAGGCCCTCGCTGGTGTGTTGGCTTGGAGCAAACTTCAGCGTCAACATACTTTTTGGCGACTCCGCTGGGGACATGCTAGGCGAAAGATCAAGTTTTCCTCCAGCAACATGGGAAGTAACAGTGAAGATACTGGGGATAGGACCCAAGTCCCTCATGAGGGCAACATCAACCATCCCATGAACATCGATGAACTCCCTGAAGAATTGAAGCAACAAGTGGAGGCCAAATTTAACGCCGTTCTAAAGGCTTTTCTTTAGAGTTGCACTAAAGATCGGCGGAAAAAGGTCACTCAATTCAGGGAGCCGGATTTTAGTGAGTTGATCACTTCTACATCTTCTGCATGCGCTGCACCTGAGGTAAGATCTTTCGAACAAGTATGATGATATTGTTGATCCTTACCCTACGCATGCCAATTACGCCACTATGATGGATGATCATAAGAAAGTAATAGATAATAATATTTTGACTGATGTAAACATGATCATGGCTCGTTTTGATAAAGTTAGAAGGGAAAACAACCGATGGCAATGCATCGGGTGTTGATTCTTCCTCTAAACATCCTGAATTTGACATGCCTTTGAATTTTTATGACAATCAAGGTTTATATGCAGCAGCAAATAAAGGCAAATCGGTCTCTTCGGCAATTGAAATTGATTAGACTGGTTTAGCTGGTAGTGCTCCAATTAATCAAGTGGTTGTCTATGGTCAAAATTTGGCTCGAAACACTCGAACCGATCAAAGACCAACAACAAGTCAAGCTTCGGCGGGGCAAAACATTCTCCCCAACCCGCCGAAGTCACCAAGTCAAGTCCCCATACTTGATGATACACCTGCTGCACCTGTTGCTCCCTCTACCGATTTCACTAACACTTTGAATCAGTTTAGGGAAGAATTATCTAAATCACTTGAAGAGAGTTTAGGTGTACAAATCAATCCTAGTAGGACTACTTACCGTAAGCCGTACCCTTCACACTTTGATTTCATGAAAGCACTTGATGGGTGGAAGGTACCTGATTTTAATAAATTTAGTGGTGATGATAGTAAATCTACCATTGAGTAACATGTTTCTTGCACAATTGGGTGAAGCTAGTGCTCATGATTTTATGAAAGTTTGCAATTTTTCATAAGTCTAATCATCATAATATGTATGTTGTTGATGATCATTCTGATTGTTCTGATGATGATAATAGGGAAGTTTGTCCTGCTGAAATTAAATGGCCAGCATAAAATAAGATGGTTACTTGCCCATCTCTCAAACCGATTCATAAGAATCGGGGTGAAGAGATGAAGTTTACTTTTGATTTCTCTAAATGTGACCAAATCTTTGATGAATTATTGAAATTCGGTTATATTAGAATTAATTATACATTATCTTCAGCTGATGAGTTAAAAAAAGAGCTTATTGTAAATATCATAATTCTTTTTCTCATGCCACTAATGATTGCAATGTTTTCCGTCGGCAGGTCCAATCGGCCCTTAATGAGGGACGATTGAGTCTTTCTGATATGCAAGTTGATAAGGTCCCTTTTCCAATACATATAATTGAAGCAGGACTACCTGCTGTTTTGATTCGTCTTGAGCAAGCCGATACAACTCAAGGCAAGAATGTGGTTATTGGCGAACCACGTGTAGCACCGAATGTCGAAACAAATTCAGGGCACAAAGTGGTGCTTGAGAAGGAAGATGAAGGCAAGAATAAATTGAAAATCATCGTTGGATCAACGCAGTATTTGAGAAGGCAGCGGTGGTACAAAATGGTGGCGGCATAGCAGAGGCCGGCCAGGCCGACTCCACCCAGTAGCAGAGCCAGTCGGCTAAGCCGACTCAGGGTGTCGGCTTACTGGACTCATCCTTCCCCTCAGCCAAGTCGGCTGAGCCGACTGCCCTAGTCGGCTTAGCTGACTCCCCTAGTTCCAGCAGCCTCGGTCCCTTCAGTGTTCAAGTTTTGCGCACATTTGTTCTGCACAGGCCGGAGATTGGTACTTGGAAGACAAATGAGAAGAAGAACCAAGGGGAGCTTGTGGTGAGGCCACCATGCACTTTTGATAGGCTCATGGCCAAGTATAAGCAAGAAAAGGCCGATTCCAAGAATCGGCTGTTAAAAAAAGAGAATCTACTCCACCCAAGTGAGAAGATGACAAGGTTAAGCAATTGGCAGTGGTGCAACTAGCAACTCTAGTTCAGAGAGTTGCTCCTCATGTATCTCGTTGGGGACCCTCGATTCCACCTCTAGTCACACCACAATGGGGTCCCTATGGAGTTTGGGTGCCGTATCCCTTGATGGTGCCCGTGCCTAATCAACAAAGGTGGGAAGAGCCCGCTGGATCAGTTCCAAGATCTTCCGTCTTTAGCCGATTGAACAATAGTCAATCAAGCTCTAGCAGTGTAAATCAAAGCTAGGTGATTCAATTCAAGACTCTGGCTTCACAAGGTTTAGAACGGGCACGAATGCGGTAGATTTACATGCCTAAGATGGTTGAGGCTCCTGTTATTCCTCCGCCAAGAGCTAGGCCTCAATCAGTCATCACAATCGGCTCTATGGAAGCTCCTGTCATTAGCCATGATGGGCCGATTGTAATTGAAGAAACTCCAGCACAAGAGCAGGGTAAAGCTCCTAAAGAAGTTGCTGGAGAAGAGAAGAAGAAGCATGTCGAAGGAGATTCCAAGTATCACCAACCCGTGTGGTGTCCTCGTGGGTAGAATAAAACCCAACAGCGTAAGTTGCAGCATGCTCGGCATAAGCAATAGAAGCGGGTGATGATTGCCAAGATGGAGGGTGACGTCCTAAACCCCGAGCACATTGAAAGCCCACCGAAAGATCAAAATGTCACTGCTACCATTGGCCAGTCGGCTAAGCCGACTCCTGTGCTGAGCTAGTCGGCTAAGCCAACTCTAGAGTCGGCTAAGCCGACTGCACCTATTCCTACTGGCTTGGGTGTGCTAGAGTCGGCTAAGCCGACTCACGAGTCGACTAAGCTAACTCCCCCTGCTGATACTGCTCCAGAAGCCCTAGAATCGGCCAGGCCGACTCCAGAGTCAGCTGAGCCGACTCCCACTGTCCCGATGGCCTCCGAGGTGTCCTCCGATGATTTTGCTTCCACTGTTGCTGCTATGGTTGGCATGGAGGTGCCTGAGATTCCCGACGAGGAGATGGTTGACTATGAAGCTACTCTAGAAAGAGGGGAGGTCAATGTGGTTGTTTTGTCCGCCGATTACTACATAGTTGAGGACGATTCAGCCACAGCGGTGTTCAACTTCCCGATACAAGATGCCACATTCAAGAAACCAGAATAGCTTGTCAATCATCTTAAGCCTTTGCATGTGAAGGGCCATATCAATGGTACTTTGGTCCATAACATGTTGGTAGATAATGGGGCAATTGTGAATGTGATGCCATATGCACTTTACAAGAAGCTTGGTGGCACCGATGAGGAGCTGGTCAGGACCAATATGACAATCACTGGTGTTGGAGGAGGTGCTCCTATTCTAGCTAGAGGGATTGCTAACATGGAACTCACTATTGGAAGCAAGACCCTAGCCACGACATTCTTCGTTGCAGATGTGCAAGGTAGCTACAGTTTAATACTTGGGCATGATTGGATCCATGCCAACTGTTGCATACCATCTAGCATGCACCAGTTTCTTATTCAATGGGTGGATGATGCCATGGAGATTGTGTATTCAGCTCCATTGGCTGAAGTAGCTACAGTCAATGCTCCTATGCTTGGGGGGCATGATGCTATTGGTTGCTTGTCTGGTAGAGATCTTTTTAGCTATGAATTTATTAGTTATTACCAGATAAGGTGGTTTTATTCCTATATCTTTGAAGCCAATTGCTAATCGGCTCAATATCATCATGTAATTGTTTATTAATGGATACAAATATTGAATGGTGTTGATGCAAAAGTAGATCTGCAAACACAAAGGGATAATACCCGAAATCAATATCCAAAGCGTGCCAGTCGATTTGACCTGTTAATCGACAAGGATGAAGATACGAGCACTTTGGTCCTGACAACAGCGATATGCCCGGAAGTCACGGCCAAGAGGTACTCACGTGGAACTCGAGGATTGCCGAAGATTGCACTGGAGCAATGCAACTCGCCAAATCGATGAGAACTCGTAAAAAAGAAAAATATGCAAATTGACGAAGTCGTCGAAAGTAGATGTAAATAAGAATAAAAGCTATTTTTGATGTATTGATTGATCTCTTTTTTTTACATTGCCCTTCACCCTATATTTATATCCTGATCTACAGAAACGTAACCAAATACGACAACAACAACAACAACAACAACAACATAGCCTTTTGTCCCAAGCAAGTTGGGGTAGGCTAGAGATGAAACCCAAAAGAGACGAGAAAACAGGGAGACACATAAAGGGACAAAAAGAGCACAAGACAAAAAGAGGTCACGGTTCAGGCACGTTGATTGCCAATCTCCAAGCGCTCCTATCCATAGCTAAATCCTTGGGGATATTCCACTCCTTAAGATCTCTCTTAACGGACTCGTCCCAAGTTAGTTTAGGTCGACCTCTACCGCTTTTTACATTATCGGCCCGCTTTAGAACTCCACTACGCACCGGCGCCTCAGGAGGCCTCCGTTGGACATATCCAAACCATCTCAACCGATGTTGAATCAATTTCTCCTCAATTGGAGCCACCCCAACCCTATCCCGAATATCGTCGTTCCGGACTCTATCCCTCCTTGTGTGACGTAACCAAATACGACTAGGACACTAAATTCAAATCTATGAAACACATGACTTTTATACAACTCAGACTCTAATAAACGTATATAAGGAAATTAACTCCTATCTTATTCCATAGTCCGCCTCAGTCACGATGGTATTCTCATCGACCTCCTTTTTATCGGCACAATCCCTGTTCCATCGGCACAATCCCTGTTCCATCGGCAGCAGCCTTCAAGTTCCTTCCATCGGTACATTCCCTGTTTCATCGGCAGCAGTCTTCAAACCATCTTTCATCGGCATCGGCAATAATACCCTTAACCTTATTGGCAACATTTCAATTTGAACCCATACGCCGCTACCACTCATAAGCAAACTCATTTTCATCAGCTATCAATCTACACAATAATCTTTCCTCTGCTGATTAGCCCTTTCTGACCATCTTGACACGTGCTAAAAAATGATGTCAACACATGCCCCCCAATTTCGGAGTATAAGATATTGATGCTCCGAAATTTACTCCAGATAATGCCTGCTATTACCTATTTTTCAACCCATTCTCCAAGCATAACATGATATGTTACCAGATTTAATCAAATCTAGATCTAATCCATGTATCTCAGTAAATATCGCACATTTTCTAACTGTTTTTTTTTGCCTCAATTACGGTTGAGATACCAAAATAACAATCCATCGGCAAGATCTTATCACAGCAACATCACCATTTTAGAACTAAAAGATCCTGTATCAAAATATCCTTCAAGTCATGACTACTTGCCATGCCATCAAATCTTCTGTACAATCCCTTGATTGTCGTGCGAACAGTTACCATATCTATCTGAACCACCTCGATCCATCCGCGTACGGCATAGAGATAAGTCAAGAATACCCCTACCCCAAATGGCCTATAAATAGATTTCTCTAAACTGCTCATCTTCTACCTTCAAATTGCAACCTTTGGCATTCTCTCTCTGGCGGCAACCCTAACTACGCATCCTCAACCCACCAGAGCTCCTTCCATCGTCATTTTCCAATCTCTAGCTCGTGCCCTCATCCTTCTCGAAACAATGGCGGTCAACTTCAACGTCCCTGCGGTTCGTTCTTTTTTTTTTATTACTTTTACTTCGACCCTTCTGGCCCCTTGCGAATTCTTACAGTTGGTATTTTTTTCTACTTTTTCCATTCTCTTGATCTTCCAAACTCAGGAACTACGCAACACACTGGTTATTCCAACCAACCAACCTCCCCTCCATTGCCTAGGTCCAATGGGTGATCCAGATCCAACCGTCCTGATCAATGCAGAGGCTAATCGTATTCCCTTCAAAGCTCAAAATTTCTCTTTGAATCTATGGAAAGATACATTTTGATCTTGGCCCAAACCTACCAAAGGGTGGAAAAACTGGTACTTGAGAGTCAACAGATCAATGCAAGTGTTCTGGGCAGAACGGAAGATAGATTAATGTATCAGGCTATCCATTGCTGATATGCAAAGGAATGAATCCATGATGATAGCTGTTGCTCATTTTTGGTCAGATACCACAAATACCTTCATGTTCGGTCATGGCCCATGTGCCCCTACTCTTGCCGATGTATATATGCTCACCGGCTTGGATATCTCAACTGTCGATGAAGGCCATATTTTTGGCAGAAAAACTAAGTATAGAGTAAATACACGCAACATCGGCGGCTGGACAGGATACATCCAAGAGTACCAAAAAACTGGTACTGTCAATCAAAGGGAACACGCCATATTCCTGAACATGTGGCTGGAGAAGTTTATCTTCTGTGGTCAATCGGTAAGACCAACTAACGCCTTCCTCCCAGCAGCGGAACTCTTGGCCAACGGTGTCAGATTCCCACTTGGCCGATACCTCCTGAGCTCAACTTACCACCTTCTCCACCAAGCGTCTCAGAAGCTTCTACTTGGTGAACCCATCGGCAATCTGGGAGGCCCGTGGTGGTTCATCAATATGTGGTTAAACACTCACATGCATAAGCGTCTACAATGGGATTTCTTTGCCCAAGAATTCCCATGAGAGATCGCTGAAGATTACATCCTTGGAGATGATGAATCGGCAACACACCCTCCTCTCAACTTCGGCGAAGCCATAATCGTCCTTCCTGGAACAGAGTCCAATGAAGATCAAATTGGTGGGTTTTTTTAGAATTTCTACCATGGTCTCCCTCGTGATCTCAGAGCTTGGGTACCCTATATCGATGAGGATAACAAGTTCCCTCTTCTTTTCAATTTTGCCGATAGTGATCTGAACCAAGATAATGATCTTATGATGGCTATTATTACCCCCAGAGCAATCCCAGTAAACACATTTGGTAGCGGGAAGAATTCCCATATCACTTATGAATTCTACAATCCATCGGCAGTGTCTCGCCAATTAGCCTTTGGGCAACTGCCAATCAAGCTATGCTTTGCCGATGTGATTAAGCCCAGAGAAATTATTACAGCTGGAACTGAATGGAGTAGAGTAGTAAGACTTGCTCTTGATGCTGATATTTCAAATGTTGATCTCTCCACCTGGTCACTAGCGTCTTTCATCACAGAGTCATATAAGCAATGGTGGCAAGAGTGGAAAGAACAATTGTTTTCAACATCCGTTCATACATATCGGCACATGATCGATCCCGACTATGCTGTTCCTGACGATGTAGTAAGTTCCTTTTAACTTTTATCTCTCTCCTTTCTTTTATATGTATATTGGTAACTAATCTTCCCTGAAATAGGCCGATGATCCAGTTTCATCAATAAGCAAAAGTGGAAGACCCTTCAACCTCCACCCTATTTCTCCAGTCTCAATAATTGGCTACAACGCCCCTACCTTAGAGGCCTTAACCTTCCAGAGGACTCGTGCCAAAACTATCACCTCCAGACCAAGACTAGCAACATGTAGGGCCACTCCAATGGCTGCTGCTTCAAGCCTAATCAAGGTTTTTAAGGTAATAACCTTGCTTACTTTGTTTTTCTGTCGATGCACACTATATTATCATATAACTATCAGGATGTGAGAGCTGCAGCTGGATCGTCATCAGCAACTCTTCCAATATCAAGCACCACAACCTCTACTCCTCCTTCAGAGGTATTCTCTTATTTTTACATTTTTCTGTTAAATATCCAATCTTATACTCGTTTTTGCAGCAACAAACGGGCACATTGGCAAGCACACCAAGCATGCAAGCTCCCCAATCAACACATGTCGATGTCCCCCAGCCAATTGTCGCTGAGGCCCAAACAAAGCGCAAAGCTTTAACCGATGCTGAAGCTCAACAAAAGCGACAGAAATCTACACCAGCCCCTTCATCCGCTCTAACACCTATCAATCGACCCACTGATATAATTAAACAAGCTGCTTCTTCTGTACAAGATACACCATCAGCCATTATACCCCAAGGGCCGACTACTGATGAGGTCGTAGAAGACATTCCATCGGCATCCTCTGTCGATCCTTCGCATGATCTTTTTCAAGCCGCTCCCTCAAGCCAGGCTCAAGAAATTGCCCTGAAGCAGGTAAACCGATTAACTGTTTGGTTTATAATATCCCCATACACCACAAATAGGATTCCTAACTCTCTTTATTTCACAGGAGCAAGATTCTCCCGATAGCTTGTTTTCTTTTGCTATCGACGTCTCCGATGATGACGGAGAAGAGGCGAGTTCTTCCCTGGCATTGGAAACAATATCGGCAGATACCTATGGAAAACTAGAAGTTCTCCTGAATCTGCTGCAACAAGATACTGCTCAACTGGTGATCGATTCAGACCCTGCAAGGACCATCTTCAAACACAATCCATGGCCAAGTCCCTGCCGATGTTGAAGAAATTATCTTCCCAGCAGTCCATCTAGAGAGCAGACAACTTCAATATCAAAAGGCTATTCATCATATTGCCGACAGAGCAGCTCAGGCTCAACTTAAGGAAGAAATGCTGCAGCTGAAGCAAACTGCCGATGAGAAGCACAAAAGCATCAGCAACTTGCAAGCCTCCGGTGCTGATCTTAAACAGAAAATCTTAGACCTATCGGCAAAAAGGGCAGCTCTGCTAGCCGAACTGGAAAAGGTTGAAACAGCCCTGACTCAAGCCAAGCAAGAAGAAGACCAGCTTCCTGATGCTATCAAGGCCCTTCAGCAAGAACAAGACGTCCAAGCTCGCAAGGCCTTGGTTCTCAAGAAGAAACTCAAGCCTGTGGAAGGAAGTGCCGATGAAGATGCCAAGGAATTAAAAGAAACCGATGAAGTTTGCCTGGGTGCGATATCGGCTATCCAAGCTTTGTTAAATTAGCGCATCGGCAATGATTGATACTTTGTTTCGACTCTAGCCGATAGGATTGTTATCGGCGATTACTCTTTTATGCATCCATCCAGACACTAGGGTAATATTTCTTTAAATATTTTCCATTTAATGAGCTAGGAAATACAACTCCTTCAAGAGTTTCAAGAATATATGCATTACCAGGAACAGATTGATTTATCCGATATGGACCTTCCCAATTAGGTGACCATTTGCCAAACTTAGAACTTTTAGTCCCAATCGGTAAAATCAACTTCCAAACCAATTCTCCATCGACAGATTCCTTTACCTTCACCTTCTTGTCATACCATCTAGCTACTCTTTTCTTATTCTCCTCGATGCTAACTAAAGCTTTTAACCGATGACCTGCTACATCTTCCAACTCATCGTTCATAAGGATATCATAATCATCGGCTGTCAATTGATCTTGAGAGCGTATTCGCCTAGAACCAATTTTAATCTCCCAAGGTAAGACTGCATCGTGTCCATACACCAACTGATAAGGTGTTACCTTGGTTGCACCATGACACGCCATCCGATATGACCACAAAGCTTCATTTAATACTGTATGCCACTTCTTAGGATACTCTTTAATCTTGCGCTTAATGAGCTTGATAATTCCTTTATTAGATGCTTCAGCCTGACCATTAGCCTGGGCATAATACGGTGAAGAATTCAAAACTTTAATCCCCATTCCTATAGCAAACTCATCAAATTCACCCGATGTAAACATAGTGCCCTGATCGGTAGTGATGGTTTGAGGGATGCCAAATCGGTAAACAATATGCTCCTTCACAAAATCAATCATATTAGCCGATGTCACCTTTTTTAAAGGAATTGCTTCAACCCACTTTGTGAAATAATCGGTAGCAACCAGAACAAACTTATGCCCTTTACTCGATGGTGGATAAATCTGACCGATGAGATCAATAGCCCAACCCCGGAACGGCCAAGGCTTAATTATAGGGTTCATAGCCGATGCGGGTGCCCTTTGAATATTACCAAATTTCTGATATTCCTGACATCCTTTAAAATATTTAAAACAATCTTCAAGAATAGTCGGCCAATAATATCCATTTCTTCTGATCATCCATTTCATCTTGAAGGCTGACTGATGAGCCCCACATACTCCTTCATGAATTTCACCCATCAGGCCTTTTGATTCCTCTATGCTAACACACCTGAGTAAAATTCCATCTATGGTACGGTAATACAATTCATCATTGAGGAGTACATACTTGGTAGCTTGGAACCTTATACGTCTTTCAACCTTTTTAGATGGATTCTTTAAATAATCAATAATTTCCTTCCTCCGGTCATCGGTATCAGCTGCTGATATTAATACTTCTTGAACAGGTTGATATCCTGAAGCATGCTGAGCCAATCGGTTAGCCTCTTCATTATGCATCCGAGAAATATGTTCCAGATGAAAACTCCTGAACCCTTTTAATAATCTCAAACACTTTTCATGATATGAAATTAGAATTTCACTTCGGCATTCATAAATCCTAGTCAACTGATTTATAACTAACATAGAATTACCAAAGATCTCAACAGCATCAGCATGTACTTCCTTAAGCAATTCTAACCCTTTTATCAGGGCTTGGTACTCAGCTTGATTGTTTGTCGATGTAGCAACAATCGGCAATGAGAACTCATACTTCTTCCCCTGAGGGGAAATTAATACGATACCAATGCCTGCCCCTTCACCACAAGTAGACCCATCAAAGAAAAGTGTCCACGGAGTAATTTCCAGAGAATCCACCGTGTTGCAATGTTGAGTAACGAAATCGGCCATAACCTGTCCTTTAACTGCCTTAACCGATTCATAACATAGGTCAAATTCTGATAATGCTAAAATCCATTTACCAATCCTACCATTCAGTATCGGCATTGACAGCATATACTTGACCACGTCATCTTTGCATATGACAGTACATTCAGCCGATAGTAAATAATGTCTCAGCTTAATACAAGAAAAGTATAAATATAGACATAATTTCTCAATGGCCGAATACCTGGTTTCAGCATCTATTAACCGTCTGCTCAAATAATAGATAACACGCTCCTTTCCTTCAAATTCTTGAATAAGAGCTGAACCGATAACAGTATATTCAGTTGATAAATACAATCTGAAAGGTTTTCCATGTTGGGGTGGAACTAACACTGGAGGATTTGTTAAATAACTCTTAATTTCATCTAAGGCTAACTGCTGTTCATCCCCCCATTTAAATTCCTGATCGGCTTTCAATTTCAATAATGGACTGAAAGCCTTGATCTTACCCGACAAATTAGATATGAATCTTCTGATGAAATTAATCTTACCGATCAAGGATTGTAATTCAGTTTTATCGGTAGGAGCAACAATCTTGTTGATTGCCTCAATAGATTTTCTACTAATTTCAATACCCCGCTGATGCACCATAAAACCCAAGAATTGTCTTGCCGATACACCAAATGCACATTTATTAGGATTCATCTTTAATCCATGTTTTCTTGTGCACTCCAATATCTTCTGTAGATCGGTTAGATGCTTTGTGATGTCTCCAGACTTAATCACTATGTCATCAATGTAGATTTCCACCAACGTGCCGATATATTCATGGAAAATAAAGTTCATAGCTCTTTGATAAGTAGCACCGGCATTTTTCAAACTAAATGTCATAACTATTCACTCAAATAATCCCACATGTCCTAGACATCTAAAAGCAGTCTTAGAAATATCTTCTTCAGCCATGAATATTTGATTATAACCTGCATTACCATCCATGAAACTGATAATCTGATGTCCTGCTGCAGCATCAATCAACAAATCAGCAATCGGCATTGGGTAACCATCCATCGGTGTGGCCTTATTGAGATTCCTGAAATCAATACAAACACGAAGTTTCCCATTTTTCTTGTATACAGGAACCACATTAGAAATCCACTCTGCATATCGACACTGCCGAATAAACTTTGCCTCAATTAATTTAGTTATTTTGGCCTTAATATCAGGAAGTATATTAGGATTGCAGCAGCGTGCCAGCTGCTGATGTGGCCGAAATCCAGATTTAATAGGCAACCGATGTTCAACTATAGATCGGTCTAACCCAGGCATTTTAGTATAATCCCAAGCAAAACAATCTTTATATTCCTTTAACAAATCAACTAGTTGCTGTTTACACTTGGAATTTAACTTAGCGCTAATAAAAGTGGGCCTTGGCCCATCGCCTTCACTAATATCTACTTCTATTAAATCATCTGCCGATGTAAATCCTTGACCTAATTTTCCATCATCGGCAAATCTATCCATTAAAACTCTTCTTCAGAACCGACTGCTTGGATCGGTAGAATTTCGTAATCGGCAACCTTGAGGAACTCTTTTTCCCAAGCTTCTCCTGATATGCACCTAGTTCGCTCATAAGTGTCTGATTCTGCCGATGCGATGATATAAGAAGAATCACCAGGAACAACTTCAATTTTGTCTCTAACCCATTGTATAAGACACTGATGCATTGTAGAAGGAACACAACAATTAGCATGAATCCAATCCCTTCCTAAAAGCAGATTATATGCACCCTTGCCATTAATAACAAAGAAAGTTGTCGGTAAGGTTTTACTGCCGATGGTCAATTCAACACACACTGCCCCTTTAGCTGGTGATACATTGCCTTCAAAGTCCTTTAGCATCATATCAGTCTTAGTTAAGTCTTGATCTCCCTTACCAAGCTTCCGATACATCACATAAGGCATAATATTAATTGCAGCTCCTCCATCATTAATTATCTTAGATACAGGCTGCCCATCAACTCTGCCTTTTACAAACAAAGCCTTGATGTGTTGTCTCTCATCATTGGCAGGCTTCTAAAAAATAGCCATCATTGGATCTAGTGTTAATTGAGCTATTTGGTCAGAGAAAAAAACTTCTTCGCTATCAGATAGAGCCAAAAATTCCATCGGCAACATAAACACCATATTGACATCTGCCGATGGGCCTTTATTTTTGTGCCTTATCTGCCACTGCTGATTACCAGATTTCTCATTGGAGGGACTTCCTTCTTGGTAAAAAACTTTTTGACGCTCTCGCTGCATTTTCCTCTTCTGTGTCTTTGTCAAACCCTCTGGACACCATTGAGGAAGTTTAGTTTTCCACACTAGCTGATAGGTCCTGGTTGTCTCCACACGACGTATATTAGGATCCCTGTAAAATATTTCTTCATCAGGAACTCTTGCATTTGCCATCTCTTCAAGTTCGTCTTGGTTTCTCAGAAAATATGCAACGTGTTTACCAAGCCTTTCATGTACACTGAGCCTGCCCCCCAGCCGATCATATACTGATGCTCTCCTTCTGATCGGCTCATTAATGGACAAACCTTGATTACCAGATTGAAATCTTCTTATAGGACGATTAACTCCATAATAACCATTGCACTCTGGGCAATCTTCAACAGTAGGTAACTTAATACCTTCCTCCCAACAATGAATAAAAAATGGACAATTCCAATGATCCTTATGCCGATTCTACTCTTCTTGACGTCTTTCCTCTTGCTGTTGTCGATATCGGTCCCTTCGCTGATGCCAGCCTTCCTGTTGTCTTTGTTGAGTAATCATGATGCCAGATCGAGGAGGCTTTCCAGAACTGCCACCTTCTGTCAATAGCCCCTTGCCTTTTGCATCATCGGTAGTTATCCGATGTTGGGGATCTACTGATGCATTCTTTTTAGCAGCTTCCGATGTCAACACCTTAATTTTACCTTCAGTATCCAACATATTTGCTGGAAAAGGATGTTGATCAATTTTCATCAGCTTCTGAATCTTGGAATTGCCAAATTTTATTCTCCCAGACTCAATAGCTAACTGTAATTGTTGTCTAAATACTTTGCACTCATTTGTACTGTGTGAAGTTAAATTATGCCATTTGCAATACAGCATATGCTTCAACTCTTCTGCCGATGGGATCACATGATTAGGTGACAACTTAATCTGGCCCTCCTAAAGCAAAAGATCAAATATCTTATCGGCTTTGGTGACGTCGAAAGTAAACTTCTTTGGCTCTTTGTGACCAAAGGGACAAGATATCGGCTTTTTATTCTTAACCCACTCAGCCAAACCGATAACTGGTTCTTCATCCGAATCAGAATCTTCTACTTCTTCGACAAATGAAACTTTCTTATTCCAATTCCTTTTAGGTTCAAAAACCCTAGTGTCTTGATCAGAAATTCTTTGCACTAGATGACTTAGGCTTTCGAACTCCTGAGAAGCATATCTATCCTTAAGGTGTGGCAACAATCCCTGAAAGGCCAAATCGGCAAGCTACCAATCATCCAACACCAGGCTATAACATTTGTTCTTTATATCTCATAGCCTTTGCACAAAGCCTTCTACTGATTCATCATTGCGCTGTTTCATCTTTACCAAATCGGTAAGCTTCTTTTCATGAACTCCAGCAAAGAAATACTTATGAAATTGCTTTTCTAGATCAGCCCAAGTAATAATAGAATTTGGCGGTAGTGAGATAAACCATGTAAATGCTGATCCAGATAGAGATGATGAAAACAAACGAACTCTCAATTCATCTCTATATGTTGCCTCTCCACATTGAATAATAAAACGATTAACATGCTCCATGGTTGATGTATCGTCCTGCCCAGAAAACTTAGTGAAATTTGGCACCTTGTAATGATTTGGGAGAGGAATTAAATCATATGCCGGAGGATACGGAGTCCGATAAGAATAGGTATTAACTTTGGGCTTGATCCCAAACTGATCCTTCATAATTTCTGCTATTTTATCGGCCCAAAAAGCATCAACATCTTGTTGACGACATGGTTGAATCTCCACTGGAGGTACTTGCTGATACCCTTCTGCATACCTTTGTGGCCCACGATCTCCAGCAATTGGCATATTTGTCACTATCTGTGGTCCATTAACCTGCTGAAAAGGGTTCATCGGTTGAGCTGCCGATGCTTGATTCTGAAAACCAGCATGGATGTGACCTTGATGAACACCTGTGGCTTGCTGATTTGGCTGAACTGAATGTTGAGTGGGAAACTGCCCTGGCCAATTATTAGCGTTCATCGGTACAAAATTTGCCGATGGTTGGTAACTTGTTGGCATTGTCGAATAATTACAACTAACTTGAGGTAAAACCTGGACTCTAGGTTGACTTACGATTGGAGCCTTCTGTTGCATCGGTAACAAATTTGCCGATGGACTTGAACTAGATGTTTGACCCAAAGACACCTAGAAACCTCCTAGAGTTGGTTGTACAGTAGTTGCTGTAGTATATTGGGGTACTTGAGCTATTGGTGAACCGGCCGATAGCATAGGAGCTTTTCCCGTTGCATCAAACACTTGAGGTGATCCATGGTTAAAAACAGATGGCTCTGGAGGCATACCATATCCCCACCAATTAGCAGGAGTCTGATTATTCTGTGGTACAGGACCTGATAAAGCCAATGCTGATAGATTAGTATTAAGCTGAACTCGTCCTGATAATGCTGAATCCGGACGCATCGGTGTAGACTGTACGTTAGATAAACCTGCTGATACTGGAAGAGAAGAAATCTCTATACCCGCAACGGCCGGGGGAGCCGATGGTGCAATAGCAGATGCTGATTCTAGTTGATGATAAGCAGGCCCAACGTAACGAGGTGACGCTTGCCCTTCTTTGAAAGTTTGAATCACAGCATTATGAACAGTATTGGATAGCACATTGGAATGATTAATTAAAGCATGATTCACTGCAGAATTAACCTTCTCTTGAAGTTTACCCGGATTAGAATCAAAGGTAACTTGCCGAGGCAACGGCAAGTCTTGCTTCTGGATGACTTGTCCACTTTTGTTCAAACTGAATGACTTCAAGCAGAGCTGTCAGTATTCTTCTATAGCCCTCTCCATAGCCTACTTCTGATCGTCCTTAAGATCTTCTTCTGTTACCGCGATGATGTTCCCCGCATCGATCTCAGGATTAAGCATCTTGACTAGATCTGTCCCACTAGGCGTGCGAAAAGATGTGTTGATGCAAAAGTAGATCTGCAAACATAAAGGGCTAATACCTAAAATCGATATCCAAAGCGTGCCAGTCGATTTGACCTGTTAATCGACAAGGATGAAGATACGAGCACTTTGGTCCTGACAACAGCGATACACCCGGAAGTCACGGCCAAGAGGTACTCATGCGGAACTCGAGGATCGCCGAAGATTGCACTGGAGCAATGCAACTCGCCGAATCGATGAGAACTCGTAAAAAAGAAAAATATGCAAATTGACGAAGTCGTCGAAAGTAGATGTAAATAAGAATAAAAGATGTTTTTGATGTATTGATTGATCTCTTTTTGTACATTGCCCTTCACCCTATATTTATATCCTGATCTATAGAAACGTAACCAAATACGACTAGGACACTAAATCCAAATCTATGGAAACACATGACTTTGATATAACTCAGACTCTAATAAACGTTTATAAGGAAATTAACTCCTATCTTATTCCATAGTCCGCCTCAGTCACGATGGTATTCTCATCGACCTCCTTTTTATCGGCACAATCCCTATTCTATCGGCACAATCCCTGTTCCATCGGCAGCAGCCTTCAAGTTCCTTCCATCGGTACATTCCCTGTTTCATCGGCAGCAATCTTCAAACCATCTTTCATCGGCATCGGCAATAATACCCTTAACCTTATTGGCAACATTTCAATTTGAACCCATACGCCGCTACCACTCATAAGCAAACTCATTTTCATTAGCTATCAATCTACACAATAATCTTTCCTCTGCTGATTAGCCCTTCCTGACCATCTTGACACATGCTAAAAAACGATGTCAACAAATGGTTGAAACATCATGTTGATCAGTATTGGGCTAATAAGACGATGCCTGTGAAGCGATTGATGATTTTGATGAGCCAAGGATTTATGTCGGCCGACCCATTGGAGCAGGTTGATATTGGGGATGGCTCTGTGCCCCGGCCGATATTTATAAATCAAAACTTGGGAGCCGATTACAAAGTTGAGCTAATCAGGCTTCCCAAGGAATATATTGATTGTTTTGCATGGAATTATACAGAGATGCCTGGGCTAAGCCAAGAGCTTGTTGTGCATCGGCTTCCCATCAAGGATGGATTCAAGCCATATAAGCAACACCCCCACCGATTTAATTCTACAATTTATGATCGGGTTAAAGAAGAGATTAATCGGCTCTTGCAAGTGGGGTTTATTCAGCCATGCAGGTATGCGGAGTGGGTCTCTAATATTATGCCTATTGAGAAGAAAGATTCTGGGAAGATCAGAGTTTGCATTGATTTTAGAGATCTGAATAGAGGTACTCCGAAAGATGAATATCCTATGCCTATAGCTGATATGTTTATCAATGATGCTTCAGGACATCGGGTTATTAGCTTTCTTGATGGTAATGCCGATTATAATCAGATTTTCATGGCTGAAGAAGATATGTCGAACACGGCCTTCATATGTCCTGGGTTTGTTGGTCTCTTTGAGTGGGTTGTGATGACATTTGGGCTAAAGAATGCAGGTGCTGCTTATCAAAGAACTATGAATTTGGTTTTCCATGATCTAATTGGGGTGATTATGGAGGTTTACATTGATGATATTGTGATTAAATCAGCTACCCATAAATCTCATTTGGCCGATTTACGTCTTGCTTTTGAGAGGATGTGCCGCTATGGATTGAAGATGAACCCACTCTAATGTGCTTTTGGATTATTGGCTGGAAATTTCTTGGGTTTTATTATTCATGATAAAGGCATAGTGATTGATCCCAAGCGGATAGAAAAGATCAAGGGAGTTTAGGCACCTACATGCAAGAAGGACTTATAAAAGTTCTTGAGAAAAGTGAACTACTTGAGGAGATTTATTGCCAACTTGTCTGGGAAGATTATTCCTTTTACCCCATATTAAAACTGAAGGATGAATCTGAATTCACTTGAGGGCAGAACAACAAGAAGCATTTGAGAAGATAAAGGAATATCTGTCAACACCACCGGTTCTTCGTGCACCAAGGAGAGGAGTTCCTTTCAAATTATATATTGCTGCTGAAGAGAAGATAATCGGGGCTGTTTTGACTCAAGAAGACAAAGGTAAAGAATATGTAATTGCTTATCTTGGTTGCTGTATTCTTGATCCTGAGACAAGGTATGCCCATATAGAAAAATTATGTTTATCACTGTACTTTGCTTGTTCCAAGATGAGACATTATCTTTTGTCTAGTACATGTGTTGTTGCTTGCCAGGCCGATGTGATAAAACACATGTTATATCGTCCAATTCTTCGTGGAAGGATAGGCAAATGGGCATACACACTAATTGAATATGACTTGACTTATGAACCATTGAAAGCTTTAAAAGGTCAAGTCCTTGCTGATTTTATTGTTGAGCATGGTATTGAATTGGATAATGAAATCAATTACCTTACTTTTACTCCCTGGAAATTATATTTTGATGGATCAGTTTGCAAAGATGGCCAAGGTGTTGGTATTGTGCTTATTTCCCCTAGTAGTGCTAAAATTGAGATGTCAAGCCAATTGAATTTTCATTGTACTAATAATCAAACCGAATATCAAGCTCTATTATCCAGATTGATTATGTTATGGTCCATGGGAGTAAAATATGTTGAGGCCTATGGTGATTCCTTGCTGGTGGTATAGCAGGTTGCTGGTGAATTTCAATGCTTAGAAGGATCACTAAGAGTTTTCCTTGATGCTTGCCTCGATATCATTGGTTCTCTTGCTGAATTTCAAATTCGGCATGTTTCGAGGCATGAAAATCAAAGGGCCAACATGTTAGCTAAACAAGCATCTGACTATGACGTCGGTGGGAATAATTTTCATATTCAAGAAAAGCCGATACATGAAGATTTGGGATTTTCCTGTGCAGGTACAGACGAGTCGACCAAGCCGACTGCTCTTGTCGGCTTAGCCGACCCCCTGATGGATGCTAGCTAGTCAGTTGGCTTAGCTGACTTCCCTTGTGTAGCAGCCCAGTCGGCTTAGCCGACTCACCTGTGGTTGACTCGGCCAATTTGCCCGAGAAGCTTTCAAATCGGCCCAGCGAAACTTCCAGTGATGTTGGGGCTGATTTATGTGATTGGAGGACTCCCTTGTTGACATATCTACGTGATCCAAGTGCTAAAGTTGACAAAAGTGTTCAACAGAGTGCTTTCAAGTATGTGTTGCATAACGATGAGCTCTACCAAAGAACCATCGAAGATTTGCTACTAAAGTGCTTAGGATCTGATCAAGCAAGAGTGGCTATGGGAGAAGTTTATGAAGGCATTTGTGGTACGCATCAATCGGCCCTAAAGATGAAGTGGTTGTTGCGTAGAGCTAGTTTCTATTGGCCTACTATGATGGCCGATTGTTTTTGATACTACAAAGGTTGTGAAGAGTGCCAAAGATTTGGGAATGTTTCGCTTGTGCCTGCGGCTATGCTTCATCTTATTATCAAGCCATGGCCTTTTCGTGGTTGGGGGTTAGACTTTATTGGCAAATACATCCCCCATCTTTCAAGGGACATTGGTTTGTGTTGGTTGCTACATATTACTTCACTAAGTGGACCGAGGTAGTTCCTTTGAAGAATATGACACACAAGGAAGTGATTGAGTTCATTACCGAGCATATCATACATAGATTCAGCATCCCTCAGACATTAACTACAGATCAAGGGACATCATATGTGTCTAAAGATGTGAGGGAATTTACCGAATTATATAAGATCAAGTTGCTCAATTCATCTCCATACTTTGCTCAAGCTAATGGCCAAGCTGAGTCTAGTAATAAGACTTTAATCAAGCTCATCAAGAAAAAGATTGAGGAGAATCCAAGGAGGTGGCATGAAGTTTTGTTTGAAGCTCTATGGGCACATCGCATTTCAAGGCATGGTGCTACAAAAGTTACTCCTTTTGAGTTGGTGTATGGTCAAGAGGCCATGTTGCCTGTCGAGGTGAATTTGGATGCATACAGGCTTGCTAAACAAAATGATCTATCAATCATTGTGTATCATGATTTGATGATGGATAACATCGATGAGGTAACTGATGTAAGATTAAAAGCTCTCAAGGAGATAGAGAAAGATAAAGCTCGAGTTGCTAGGGCATACAATAAGAAAGTCAAGAGCAAATCCTTCCAAGTAGGAGAATTAGTGTGGAAAACCATACTACACATTGGATCAAAGAGCAATCAGTTTGGCAAATGGTCACCTAACTGGGAGGGTCCTTACAAAGTGATCAAAGTCATATACGGTAATTCCTATTTGCTAGAGACATTGCAAGGTGAATGTCTCAAAAGAGCATTCAATGGGAGGTACTTGAAAAAATATTTTCCAAGTGTTTGGCAAGAAGCCTAAGTGCTCTCCAAGCAATGGTCGATACATGTATCGCCCTTAGAATAAAAATGGCCAATGTATACATCGCCCTTAGTCGCTGAGCAGCCGATGAGATGGGTATCGTCGCTGTTTAGCTTTATTGTGTTTTGGCTCAATTAAGTGTTTTCAGATTCATGCATCATTCACCTGAAAACAAGAGGCATATGTTAACACTCAAAAATGTCCCAAGGAGGTTTTAAGCATCATGAACAAGTTATAAATGTTTTGGGCATGGTGGAGGTCAAACAACGCGACGAAATAACAAACGAAACGCGTGGAGGAGACGGCGAGCCACGGCGAGCCACCCCGAGTTGGCTTAGCCGACCTTGACAGTCGGCTTAGCCGGTTTTGCTAGCCTCCAGTCAGCTTAGCGGACTGCCTGAGTCGGCTAAGCCAACTCCCCCTGATGCCAGCCCCTAGGGCCTGCCTGAGCCCATAAAAGTCGGCTTAGCCGACTCCCTCTATCGGCTAATGTTGACGGTAATTAACTCCTATTACAAACTGTCAATAAAACATGAAAAAGAGTATAAATGCAATCACCACCATAGAATAGGGGCTCAACTAATAGAATTCTATGAGTTTTGGTGAATTATGGTTTTTTAGGGATTAAATAGGAAAAACAGGAATTTTGGATAAGAGTTGAGCCTAAGGAACCAGACCAAATCGTGTCAAACGGATTGGACCCCGACACTAGAAGACTCCAGAAGACATGAGAAGGCACAGGACCGAGACGAGGACCGAGAGGACTCTAGAGGAGGTCGCCCCCCTCAGGCCGACCGGCCTAGCCCAGAGGCTAACCGCCTTCTCCTTCACGCAACGCGTTACAACACATCTCTACGTCGCATCTTGACCATCGTTTCAAGTCAGTTTGATCCGAGGGCCGCGGTTCATCCCATCAGACTATATTACCAGACCCCAGACCCCCCGAGGTAGAGCATCCTGAAACCCTAATTCATTATCTCTAGATAGGATCAGAGAGAGGTGTCCCTCTAAAGGAAAACCTCTCTAGAGCCAGCTTTCAAGAAGAAGACTAGTTCTCCTATAGTTTAGGTTTAGAATCTAGTCTTGAATTAGAATTACAAGAGAGAGAGAGGGAAGAGATTTGGAGGGAGTACCGGCCTGTCGGTGCTGCTTCTACGCCTTGTACCTGTGGATTCAAGTTCTTCAAGGGCTTGCATCTGAGATTTCTTCGGTGATCAACTTCTATTTGTCAGTAAGTCTTAATGTTATTATTATTCTTCTAGTATGTGACTCTTTTTAAGTACTTTATTCCTAGTAGCTCTAGAGGTAGAGTAGCCATCATAGTGTAAGCATGATGCTGTAACACTCCGGTGTTACGCAAGCATTTGCATTGCAATCATAAGCATGACATTTCATATCATTCATAATCATATGTGGTAAGTTTATCACTTGAGTGAAATAAAAGCTTGAAAAAGTGTATTCGTAATGTAATATGTTAATGTGCTAATTACCTTTCATCAAATTTGTGCAACCATAAATTTTATATCACTGAGAATTATAGGTAAAATATTTGGAGCAACTAAATCACTCAAAGTTTTGTCAAAAAAAACTGGTTTCAAAAATGTTATCTGAAAATATTCAAAAATACTCCCTAATTAGCTTTTATTCTCCAATTCAAAATCTGTTGAGAATTTTTAGTTGGCCCCTTAATCAAAGTTGTAGAGAATTAAATTTTAAGCAACTTTTATTTTTGGGTCATTTCCAGAAAAGGTCTTTTCCTTGTTCAAAATAAGGTTTGAAAATTGTACTTAAAATTGGTTTGAATTTAGAAATTTGAAAAATCAAAAAACTAACCTAGCAGGCCGCCGCCTCGGTTTCAGCCTGTAGCCAGAAATGGCCCGCCTCCGCACGTGCGTGCCCGCGCCTGCTCCCCGCCTCGGCCCGGCCCAAGCCGGCTTCTCTTCCCCCTCCCGCTCCCACGCGCGCGCGGCTCGCTGGCGCCGCGGCAGAACACGCTTGCCGCATGGCGGCCGCATGCCAGCGACGCCACCCCACGTGGCCGCGTGTGGCCCAGCGCATTTCACCTCAAAGCACAGCGCGCGCTTGGCCTCCATCATTTCGCCCGCTCGCTCGCTCCCTTTCTCCTTCCTCCGGAGAACCCGAGCGGGAGCGCCGCTCACCACCACCGTCCTCCGCCTCCGCCGCCGTGTTCCGGCGACGCTAGTCCACCGCAGCTCGATTGCTCGTGCACGGAGCTCCGCCACCCTCTTGCCTCCTCCAAATGAGCCTCGTTGTCCTCTTGCTCACTCTGGTAGGGCATCATTTTGACTTCTTCGCCGCGCCACCGTGACGGGGCCGCCGCGCTCGCGCTCCGGTCACCGGCACCTCCAACCACCCCCTTGTCTTTCAACCCCGCTCATGAGTTCACTGTTGTTCCACGGCCGTTTTGCGCCCCTTTCCTCGCTCGTTCGAGCACTGGAGCGGCAGTTGGCCGTCGGCCACCGCCGCGCCGTCGCGGCTCCGAACACCGACGAGAACGCCCTATTCTTTCCCCCCGTCGGCTTCACTGGGCCACCGCCCTGTGGGCCGCGCCTCCGAGCGGGCCTGCTCGCTCTTTCCCCCGCGCGCGTGAACCAGGCCAAAAACGACCACGGGCCGATTGACTTCCCCGGGCCGGCCCCGTTTCAATAATGAAAATCGTTTTCTGTTTTCTTTTATTATTCATGATGAAAAATATTGTGGAAAATGTTTTTGTATGCATTTGAGCTCCAAAAATTGTGAAATAAATTTCTATGGACTCATTGGAACCAGATCTACAATATAAAAATATTGCATGTTAATATTTCATTACTTTTCTATAATGTTTTATTTAATCCTTGAAATTGGTGTTTTCTTGAAAAATGTGTAGAAAAATCTATAGGCTTCAGAAAAATATGATATCCAAGTTTGTTAATCTTCTTGTGTCATGTACTTCCTAGGAAAAATATGTTTCATTCATGTGCTGTGGAAAACTTTGGAGGTGTAGTTCAAGTACCTTTAATGGCTGATTTTTGTTATTTTTGCTAGAGACCAAACTTTGTATAAAACATGCATGTGATAATTTTTGTACAGTCATAGTATACTATGAAGAACCTAGGAAAAATATTAATTCTGTTGTTTGACACTTTTCATAGTACAAAGTAATTTCATGCTCATTTTTATGCTATAGCTTGTCATTTTTGTATAGGATAGTTTACTTATCCAAATGCCATGAAATTTTTATGGTAGTCGGTTTAGGGTAGTATTATGCTACTGTAATTTTCTCAGATTTTTAGGACCATCAGGAATATATGTTGTTATTCAAACCTATTATTATTTAGGGTTTAAGCAAGTGTTGCTTTAAGTGTGATTACGAAATTAGTAAAGCTTTGGTGTATGTTTGAAGCATTTCATAAGATATGTCAACTTAACATATTAGTAGTAGAAGAGAATGCAGTAGATGACATGTGCTTGTAGTATATAGTTTCTTGGATGATGTTGACTACCTTGCATTTCAACATATCCATTGCATTCATCTCCTTCGATGCACGTTTGTATAATCACTTATGCGCATTGCATCATATAGGATCGCAAACCGAGAACCCAGTCGTCTTCCCCGAGGAGCCAGAGGAGCAGCTCGAGGTGCAGCAGCAGGAAGTGCCAGAAGCCGAAGAGGAGGTCGGTGAAGATCTTCCAGAGTGCCCCGACCACCGTCCGAGCTCTTTTGAGAGAGGCAAGCCCCGAAGCATTTCTCTCCCGGTTTGCAAATAAATTATTATTAACTTTACTTAATTTGATGCATTACGTTTAGGAGTTGTTTGCAAACGTTACTGCATTACACCTTGTTTCACCTTGCTTTACCCGATCCTTGTTACCTTGGTGTCCGCGGTCAATAATTGCTTAGTTTGCTTAGACCGGTAGAAGTCGGGTGATTGCCTGTCATCCGCGAGCTCTAGGAGATTACTTTGATCTATGTGAAAGTATGTCATACGAAAATAACTAAGTGTCGAAATGAATTTGAGACCGGGCGGAAACTTGTAGGGTTTCGGGCTGTAGTGTTTTTGCATCTGTGTCAATTAAGGACCGACCGCTGTTGGGCCTCGAATCATGTTGAACGCATGCCTCACATTTAGCTGGCCGAATAATGTACATTTCGACCGCGAAGCTGGGAGATTATTCGAGCCGAGTGGATTGCCTGCAACGCACTGTACCGGAGCAGTAGTGGCAGGATACGAGGGCGCGATGATAAGGCCAAAGAGCAGTCGGGCGGCCCCCGGGTACATGTGGTTCCTGGCAAGCTCACGACTTTACCTGAATGGTTGACTCGGTGACCAATACCTCACTTTAGCGGGTGAGTGAGGTTTGTGTGAGGAATAAATTACCAGCTGGTTAATAATCAATTCGAGTCGCCATCGTTCACTGGATAGTGAACACTTGACTTGAGCTACTTCATCGTAGTAATCTTGATGAATCACTCTGATAGTTATGTGGAAGATGACATGATAACTATTGTTAATGATCAATGGTAATCCTTACTTGCTTAATTACATGTTACTCTAGCACTAGTGCAAACATAGTTGATAGGGTAATAAAGAGTTAATTACTGCATGCTTTTGGAAAGGAATTGTTAAGTTAAAAATGCTTTTCTTGCAAATGAGTCAGCTATCCCACCAGAAAGCCTATCATGATCCTTGGTGTCATTTTATTTTGGTTCTATCGGGTAAGTCTAGCTGAGTACCTTCTCGTACTCAGGGTTTTGTTCCCAATTGTTGCAGATGGGCAGATGTATTACGGATACTGTATCAACTGCCTCTATCCTGCGATGGGCGAAGCTTAGGACCATGGGCAATGGTCATTCGCTACTTCTCGTCTGATGCTTTTGCTGGAGATGATCACAAGCTGGCACTTTATTTCAAAATATTGTGTGTGTGTGCGTGATTTGAACTACCGCTTTCGCTACTTTTATTCAAACCTGGTTTGTAATAACTATGTTTAAACTCCGATGTATTTTATGCCGCGAACATTTATGTAACTTATGATGATGACCGCTAAACTTAGTACGATCTTAGCTGTTATGTGAAATGGTTTGAAATTCGTCGAGATTTCACGGACTACCGGGTTATACGGGCTTAAGTTTGTTAAATTGTCCTCCCGTTAGATGATTTTCCTACTTAATCTCGTATAATTGGGCGGTTCTGTTACAACTGGTATCGGAGCATGATTTAGCGTGATTACTGTTCATAAGTGTATTTAAAACAAAATTCTGTTTAAAAAGTGTGATTTTAAAACTAAAGGTGTGCCAGTGGTCATATCCTGTATGCCCAGTTAAGGACTCTAGGTGGCTATTTAAGTACTAACTTGGGGTTCTTGCACCATATTTCTCTTTTGTTGCTCATACGGCATGCTATTGTATGAGTGCCACTTAATTGAGTGGTAATGTATGGATCAGTTACCTCTACGCTTTGGTAAGTGTGAGCTGTGAGAGCATGATCGGATACACCGCCGATCTAGGGAGAGTGCTTATATGATACTAGAATAATTACATGTTTTACACATGTTTTTATGAAAGTATCGCATATATGGGTGTTCCGTCCGTTGAGGCGATGCCGTCAATAGGACGATGTGGTTGGGAAGTTACTACCATTGTACACGCATCTGGGGATTCGTGTAGAGCATGTAGGTAGATTTACTGCTTTCATGCATTCATGGGGAATGGGCTGAAATTAATTTTCTGCAGGTATATAACAACATTTATCGTGTAGATCGAATTAGTTATGTATATGAGAGATCGTTTGTATGCCACCGAATTCATCGTTAGATGTCTTTATTTTCTAAGTTTGTGAGAACGTAAGACTCGCGCATGCATCATATTGCCTGTGCATTTCATTCATAACATGCATCCCTCCCCTTATAAAAGGATTATCCCAGTTTGATAAAAGTGACATCAACTTAAAATATGTTCTCATCGGGTAATTTCAAACTTGTGCTACAGATGGCCCGCACGAAGCAGACTGCCCGTAAGTCGCCAGATGGCCCCGCGGGAGCGCCGCAGCACGGACACTTTTCTAAGTGAGTTTGGCATGCCCACCTTGCTTTGGAGAGTGCTCCATGATGTGGGGTACCCGGAGGGTCAAGAGCCGGTGTACTCTTGGAGTGAGAGCCAGCTAGCTGAGGATGGACTTGCGATAGTGGAGATCACCGTCCCTGCTCTTGGTGAAGCGCCAGAATGGGATGGTTGGCATTTGGAGTTTGAAGGACGCACTCCAGTTGAGGGTGCAGAGGGTGTAGCCTTTCGCGTCATCCGAGACATAATGAGCAGGTTTTCTAATGAGTTGGCAGCAGCTTTGGCCGGTACTTTCCCGAGAGATGATCCTCGTGATGCCATTTGGGTGCAACCGCAAGGGAGTGCCCTGGTTAGAGGCCCAAGTGAAGGACGAGCTAGCGACAACTACGCCATGAGTGCCATGTATGCAGCCATCAGAGCATACCAGGGTCTTGAGAGTACCTATTGGACCTTGACTGGTCTGCGTGGTGATGATCGGCTTGAAGCAAGGAAGCAGAAGAAGAAGCAAGCACATGCTATAGCTAGCTTGCAAGAGCAGTTGGCCGACATGAGCTTGCAGCGAGACCGGGCTCTCGAGAGAGGTGAGAGTGCTATGCAGCGGGTGCAGACGTTGACTCAGGCCAATAGAAATGCAGACCGCATGTTGGGATAGCTAGTGCAGGAAAGGAATGAAGCCTGGAATGAGAGGGACCTTCTAAGGCAGAGGGTCAAGGAGCTAGAAGGGTATAATGCCAACTTGCATGAAGAGTTTCATGCCCTCTACAACGGGATGGGCCCGTATGCTCCTCCGAACGCCACCCAGATGGACATCGATGACGACGCCGCTACTGATGGTAGCGATGGTGACGCCTCTGACCTCGACGATGGCCCCGAGGAGTAGGCTAGTTGCCTTGCGTTAGTGATAGGCTCTATCGTGATGGCCTTCTTTTGGTTTCTATGTATCATGTTGTATCCTCTTTGATCTTGAGACTGGCGATCTTTTGGATCTTGGTTGTGTATGCGATGCTCGAACACATAAAAGTCCAGTGTATGTATGCTTGCAACGTGGTTGTATGCAACACGATGTTGCATTCGAAGTAATTTGATTAGTGATGTTGTTTTAATTGGAATGTGATTATTGTGCCTCTGTTTTATTGCATGACTTGTTCTCTCCAATAAATTCAGTATGGCATGATTGTTTATTCAAGTACAATTACTACCACTTCGCTCAATTATTACTTATTGCTGAAATATGCAGATGGCAAACACTCGCCGTGCCACGTATGAGGCCGCTGAAACTGGTGGCAACGATGCAGGGGCTGGTGGGGGTGGTGCAAACAACGTCAACCACCAGGAGCCACAGCCAGAGCCACGATTGCCCCCTCCTCCACCGCTCACTGCAGAGGTATTCTTCGCATAGTTCCTTGGGAGCCAGCGCAACGCCGAGCAGTCACAGAGGAATATGGAAGATTTTCTGCGTACCATCGCTGAAAATGTTCAGAGAGGAAATAATCAAGGTGGTGGCCATGGGGTGAACCAATACAGCAATTTCAAGGATTTCATGGATACTAGGCCACCTATTTTTAAGGAAGCAGTAGAGCCACTCGACGCTGAAGAATGGATCAACACTATGGAGGATAAGTTTCATGTGTTGAGGCTGACAGAAGTTCTGAAAATAGAATATGCTGCACATCAGCTACAGGGACCGGCAGGGATGTGGTGGAAGCATCACCGCACCACCTTCCCTCCCAATTCCCAGATTACTTGGAGAGAATTCACTGAAGTGTTTAGGGGAGTTTATATTCCCCCAGGGTTGGTTGAGATGAAGCTCGGAGAGTTCTTGGCCTTAAATCAGGGTACCAAGACTGTGACACAGTATCTGCATGCCTTTAATAGCTTATGTCGTTATGCTCCAGACATGGTCGACACAGATGCAAAGAGAATTGCTAGTTTCAAGAGAGGGTTAAGTCCGAAGATGATGAAGCATGTGGGTACTAATACCCGTGCCAGATTCAATGACTTTGTCAGTGATTGTTTGAAACAAGAAAAGAACAACAACGCCTACACTGCATCCAAGAATCGCAAGAGGGTGTTTGAGTCAGGACCATCCCAGTCCAGAGTTGTCACTGCAAATCGTCTTTCTTATCGTCCGTCCGCACCTGGTGCAAGGTTCAGGCCGCCACAGCATAAAACCCAGAACTACAAGGGACCACAGAAGCCGTACAAGATGGTCGTGCCGCCAGCAAAGATCACCGCAGCTACAGAACAGAGCAACTCCAAGGGAGCTATAGGATCTGCTAGTACAGTGAAGGGGCCCTGCTACAATTATGGTCAGCCCGGCCACTTTTCAAAGTTCTGCCCTTATCCGCCTAAAAATAAGCAACAGACTTACACTGCCCGTGTACACCATACCACCGTTGATGAGATTCCTGAGGGAGAGCCTGTAACTGCCGGTAAGTTTCTTGTTAACCATCACCCTACAGTTGTTCTATTTGATTCTGGATCCTCGCATTCTTTTATGAGTCAAGCATTTGCACGGAAGCATGAACAACTATGCACAAAATTAAGTTATGGTTATCGCATAAGTTCAGCAGGGGCTGATGTGTCAACCAATAAGATGGTTAGAGGGGCAACCCTTGAGTTAGGTAGTCGAAAGTTTCGAGTGAACCTGGTAGTTATGCCTGGACTAGTTTTGGATGTAATAATAGGAATGAACTGGATGAAGAACTGGGGGGCAGTCATAGATACAAGCAGTCGGTTGCTTACCCTTAAGGATCCCCAGACAGAGGGTACTTTCCTGGTACCATTGCCTAGAAGAACAGACCTTGTGAGTGTGACCTGTGCCATGGAAGTTGTTCCTATCCACTAGATCCCGGTAGTGTGTGAGTTCCCGGATGTGTTTCCAGACGAGTTACTTGGCCTTCCTCCAGATAGAGATGTTGAGTTTGGAATCGAGTTGATCCCCGGGACAGCTCCTATTTCGAGGAGACCCTATCGGATGCCTCCGGATGAGTTAGCTGAGCTGAAGAAGCAACTGGAAGAATTATTACAGAAGGGGTTTATCCGACCGAGTAAGTCTGAATGGGGATGTCCTGCCTTGTTCGTGAAGAAAAAGAAAGAGGGTACTCTGAGAATGTGTGTGGATTATCGACCTCTTAATGCTGTAACTATCATGAATAAATATCCTTTGCCTCATATCGATGTTTTGTTTGATCAGTTGGCTAAAGCTAGAGTGTTCTCCAAGATAGACCTAAGATCAGGGTATCATCAGATAAAGATTAGGCCGCAAGATGTCCCGAAAACCGCCTTTTCTACCAGATACGGGTTGTACGAGTATCTTGTTATGTCTTTTGGCTTAACAAATGCTCCTGCATATTTCATGTATCTGATGAATACGATTTTCATGCCAGAGTTGGACAAGTTTGTAGTTGTCTTCATTGATGACATTCTAGTATACTCTAAGAATGAGAAAGATCATGAAGAGCATCTGAGAATTGTCTTGACCAGACTAAGAGATCATAAGTTGTATGCTAAGTTCAGCAAATGTGAATTTTGGTTGAAGAAAGTTCCTTTCCTTGGTCATATTCTATCTGAGAATAGAGTTTCGGTAGATCCGAGCAAAGTACAAGAGGTTATGGATTGGAAAACTCCAACCACAGTGTCAGAAGTCAGGAGTTTCCTAGGGTTAGCTGGTTACTATCGCCGCTTTATCCCAGACTTCTCGAAGATTGCTAAGCCGATGACAAGTCTATTATAGAAAGATCACAAGTTTGTGTGGACAGAGGAGTGTGAGACAGCTTTCCACACCTTGCGGAAACTGTTGACCACTGCTCCAGTTCTTGCACAGCCAGACATCGAGAAACCTTTTGATGCGTTCTGTGACGCATCAAAAACAGGATTAGGCTGTGTTTTGATGCAGGAAGGAAGAGTCATTGCTTATTGTAACAGAACCGACCAAATTATAAGAGCACAAGTACGAAAACAAGCACCGAAGCGCTCAAATTTTCAAACTTGGGCCCATATAATCCCGGTAGTCAATCGAAATCACGAAGGATTTCAAACCAAACTGCTTACAACCAGGATCGCATCATTCAACATACAACATCATCCGATACATTTCGCAAGTAGTTCTGAAATAAGTTTACACCACGGAGTAGCAAATATTACAAACCAAGTTTGAAAGTAGCGGAAGCATAACACACACATTAGTTAATTAAATACTGCCAGTCTGGATGATCGACATCTCGCAAAAGCATGAGGAAAGTACATAAAGACGATCACGCCCTTGTGATCTAGTCATCGTCACCCGCAGGGTGGAGACACGTCTTGCAGAATCCCTGATAAAGCATGTCATCTGCAACAGGAGGGAATAAACCCTGAGTACTGGAATGTACTCAGCTAGACTTACCCGTCGAAAACCAGAAATAAGGTGACACCAAGGATTATGCAAGGCTTACACAAGAGGCTAGCTGACACCACATTTTGCATAAAGGCATAAGTAGTTGAAACTCTTATAACCTGTACTAGCAGTTATTTTTAGCATTTACCTGTCATCTATCTTAGCACCTGTACTAAACATACACTTGATTATAATCAAACAACATGATTATTATATCCATAGCAGGTATATCATTATGGCAACATTGTATCATTCCCTTAACCACCAGTTCATTTAATGAGATCTACGTTGCCGCTGCTCAAGTCAAGTGCTCACTAACCGGGAGCGACGGCGATTCGAATCGAATTCCTATCCAGCTGGAGGGGTATTTCTAACACTCACCGCGCAGGCCCCTGCCAGGGTCGCACAAGCCACCGTTTCATATGATTCAGGAATCGCGGGTCCGAATGATGTCGCGACCCCAAGGGCGACACTCTGCCAGGTGATAGGGACTCTAACCCCCCCTTGGTCTCACGCCAATGTCCCCAAGCACATCCTTTCTCTCCTCCAAGAAGCAACCTACCATTCGATTTCCGGCCTGAATCACATTACTCGGCTTCGCGGTCGGAACGACTTATCCGGCCAACTAAGTGTTAGACTGCGTTCAACATGACTCAAGGACGTACAGCGAATCGGTCCTTAAACGACTCAGACGGGCATAGCTCCACACCCAAGACGTGAAGTGTCTTGCGGCTGTACTATCGAACTCCCGCCCGGTCTAAATTTCATTTTTTTTAAGCATGGTTCCATCCACGATAGCCATAAAGCCACTCGTGACTCCTTCCTACATCTCGCGGATGACCGGAAATCACCCGACTTCTACCGTACTAAGCAGGGCTAAGCATTGACACGTGCCTAAACCTAATATAGGATTAAGTACGATATCTGGACAAGGACAGGTATAATGCAACAAGTGTTTTCATATAACTCCTACAACTTAATGCAGTAAACAATTAAAAGTACTCAAGATATATTTATAAAACGATGGGTTCAGCATGCACCGGGGCTTGCCTTTCAGAAAAGTTGAAGGCCGGTGGTCAGGGCACTCAGGAAGGTCGTCTGCGGGCACTCCTTCGCCTGCTGGATCCTCGGGCTCCTGCTGCTCCTGGTCCTCCTCCGGAATCACAGGCTCGAATTCGAGGAGTGTTACCCCCTCCGGTACACCTATTGCATGAATGCACAATAAATACAATGGATGCATAAATGGGTGCAACATGCTCGGAATGAAATGCTTTTCAGAAATAAAACAATAATCTAATCAAGTTACTTTATTAGTACGTGCAAATCTCTTCTCCGGTGGAGAAGTACTTACCTAAGCTACTTAACCTAAGATAAAGTTGCTCATCCTCAGTTAAGGCCCTAACACCTAACAATTACAAAAGTAGCATGTCTTAGGATATCTCACCATAACAATCAGCAAAACACCACAGAAAGCATTCTGGACAGCAGCTACTTGTTTTCATCACCACTGGAGATTTATAATTCCAAAAGATATGATCTAAGACAATCTGGAAAGCCTAAGAAATGTACTACAATTCATTTTCAGACCTCAACTCCAAACTCCTAAGTTTTCCATGTCAAACTTCACAAGTTCCAGAATCTGTCCTCTCCAAAACAGAGAGTAGCAGATTTTGAACTGCCACTTTAAACAACAGTAACTCTCAAACTACTAAGCCAAATGCTTCCAAATTTTAACACAAGCTAGTTCATCAAGTTTACTCCAACTTTGGTATTTACAGGTTGTCCAGCAACCAATTTTATCAAAGCCAAATTTAGAATTACTACTTAGCTGTCCAGAAAACCTAAATTACAAAGGTTAAATATTTATTGATGTGGCAAACATTCTCTAAAACCAAACTAATGCTACTACAAGTTCACAAATATCACAAAGACACCAGAAAGTAAGGTGTGCCCACCTAGAACATTTATTTAAACCCATTTCTTAATTTACTTAAGTAATTAAGTGGAATTTTAAACATATAAGTAAACTGCTCCCAAAATTCTACAAAAATTACAGAGGACTCTTTGACCCAAAAAGAGACTGCTGTAAAAATTTGAACTAAATTTATTCACAGGAACTCCCTACACAAAATTCACAGGCTAATAAGGCTGATTTTTGTATAAATAAGAAACCCTATTGAAAAGTGTCAAACAACAGATTTCATATTTTTCTTAGACACTTTAAGATACCAAGACATTCTCCAAAAATTTATAAGAACATTGCACATGTAGAAAAATTACTAAAATTCCTTTAAGCATTTCCTAAAATAACAAGATAGCATTATAACTTGAAAAGTACTTAAGCACTGATGCCCAAATTTTTACCAGAGCTAGGACTAGCATAGAGTAACCTACCCATCAAATTTTATGATTTATGGAACACTACAGCTCAAGTTATAAATTTAACAAATTTGCATGCATTCCAAAACACATTTAAAGGATCTATTAAATTCTCCTAAAAATTAAACATCACATTCCAGATTTATATTTTTCTAAAATACTACACATCATGTGGACCCTAATAAAATTTATCTCATGATTTTTGGATCATTAAAACCCTAGATCTTCATTTTTCCAAACCTTACTTAAAACTGTGACAAAAATCAAGAAATGAAATAAATCCCAAACGAAACTGGGCCGGCCCGGCTTGCTAGCACGGCCCAGCCATCGCGCGGCCTGCCTTGGCGCCCCGCCCGCGCGCGCGACGCTGACAGTGCGGGCCCGCAGGCCAGAGAGAGAGAGCGAAAGGGGGAAGACGGCCGCGACTCCGGCGAGCTCAAACTCGCCGACGACGGCGCCTCCGGCGACGAAAGGAGCACCAACGGCTTCCCCGCGACTTCCCGCATCGACCAAACCTAGATTTGCTGAACCTATCCCACCCTAGCTACGACGGCCATGGCGACCGCGGCTCGGAGGCGGCACCCGGTGGTGGTCCGGCGAGCTCCGGGGGTCAGGGACCTAAGTCAGGTGTGCTACGGCTTCCTGAAGACATGGCGGACCTCTCCAGGCCACGGAAAAGGACGGAGGTGGAGCGAGTGCCGCTGGCCACGTGAGCACCGCACCGGCGGCCATGGCGCGGCGGCGCACGATGGTGTTCCGACGTGTACCGGCCATCCCATCCGGTAACGTCATCACCTAGGCTTCTCTACCCGACCCGGAACCCAAAACATGTACTAGTGAGAATGGAGGATGACCGTAGGGAGCTGGCCACGGTGAGCCGCCGCGTGGACAGTGCGCCGGCGAGAACTCACGGTGGCGGAAACCGAAATTCGCCCTCACCTCTACACAATCCGGTCAAGCAACGGTTGGAGGAGGTGGAGGGGATGCTGGTGGAGCGGTGGACGGGATTTGGAGGACGGTGGTGCGACGGTGAGCTTGCACAATCACGGGGCGGGCTGCGGCGACAATGGCGCCTCCGTTTTCCGCCTCGGTGACCCCGGCCAGAGCGAGAGTGAAGGAGAGAAGAGTGAGCGCGAGTGTGGGGGTGGAGGTGTCGGCTCGGTCTTCATCTCCGCGCCTGGGCTCGCGACGTGGAGGCGACGGCAGAGCACGCGCGCCACGCGGCCACCGGGCTCTGCCCGAGCGCCACGACGCGGTCGGCCGCGGCTGTCGTGTCTGAACGTTTCGTTTCAGAGTTCAAAGGTATCGACTGACAGGGCAGGTTCAACACCGATTTGCTCCCAAACCAGTTCGAATTAGAAGAAGATGATAATACCAAAATTGTGGAGCTACATGAGGTCTACAAGTTTGTCAATTGGAGTTTGGGCTGGTTTGGCCTAGATTTGAAACTACAGAGCTCCAAAGTGGGTCACCCGAAAACTGAAACTTAGTTTCAGTCACAATGCCGACTGAAACCCGATTTTCTAGGCACCAAATCTCCTAAACCATTTAGAACTAGGTGATGGTGATATTGACAATGTTGTAGAGCTATGTGTGGACAACAACTTTGTCAATTGGCTCAAGGACTGGTTCGGCCTGGTTTGTGAGTTACAAGTTGCCAAAGTGAGGTACTGTGAAACGGTTTTCAGCTCAACACTTAGCAAAAATTGCTAAGTCCCAAAACAGCCCCTAATACTGACTTGTGGGCCATTTTTGAGCATGTTCTGATCATTTTCATGAGATGGCCATATTAGAACTTTTGTTCCTTATGAAATTCTCTACAACTTTGCTTAAGAGCACTCCTTCATGCAAGATCTCTAAATTGGACTTTTTAATTGGTCAAACCAGAGCACTCTAGGGTCAAATGGTGGTCAAACTTCTCTTGGAGGGCAAATTTGTAATTTTTGTCAACATGAACTTTGTTCCAAATGTTACCCTAAGTATAACTAAGGTGTTGTAGGTGATGATTGGCTACCTTACCTTTTTGTTACACCAACTATCAAGTACTTCATGAAATAAATCAAACAAACCCTAAAATAATCACATGTGTTGCATCACATAAAATAACAAACATGAATGATGCATGCTTATGCTTATGCCATGCAAATGCAATGCAATTAGGGACTAAACACTTGAAGTGTTACAGCCCTCCCCCCTTATAAAAATCTCGTCCCGAGATTTGGAAAGCGTACCATTTTTCATAGAATTCTTTATAACCATCCCGCAAATAATCCTCCCGTTCCCACGTAGCATCACTCTCACTTCCCTGATTACTCCACATCACTTTGTACCACTTAACCACTTTACTTCTAGTTACTCGTTCCTGAGTATCGATCACTCGGACTGGCTTTTCTTCATAGGTTAGGTCGGATTCCAGCCTGATATCACCTAAAGGAACTTGTTCCTCAGGAACTCGAAGACACTTTTTAAGCTGAGATACATGGAAGACGTTGAATATGGCACTCATTTCAGGAGGCAACTGGATTTTATATGCAACAGCTCCACTCTTGCCTATGATCTGGAAGGGGCCCACGTATCTTGGCGCAAGTTTCCGCTTAACACCAAAACGTTGGACACTTTTCATTGGAGAAACTTTCAAATACACGAAGTCTCCAACTTCAAACTCGAGTGGTTTTCTACGACGATCAGCATAACTTTTCTGTCTAGCTTGGGCTGCCGCCATATGTTTTTGGATGGTACGGACTTGTTCCTCAGCTTCATGAACAAAATCAATACCATAATACCTTCTCTCCCCAGCTTCTACCCAGTTTAGTGGAGTTCGACACTTTCGACCGTACAAAGCTTCGAATGGGGCCATCTTAATACTCTCTTGATAACTGTTATTGTACGAGAATTCGGCTAAAGGTAACCATTTTTCCCAAGAACCCTTGGATGAAATGACGCATGCTCGCAACAGATCTTCCAAGATTTGGTTAACTCGTTCTGTCTGTCCCGATGTCTAGGGGTGATAAGCAGAGCTTCTCACTAACTTGGTTCCCAGAAGGTGATGCAAATGCTCCCAAAAGCGAGCAGTAAACTGGGGACCACGATCAGAAACGATAGTACGAGGTATCCCATGAAGCCGGACTATCTGATTGAAGTACAACTCAGCATAGTCAGTGGGACGATAGTCCACTCTCACTGGGATGAAGTGAGCTGATTTGGTCAAACGATCAACAATTACCCAAATAGAGTTATGATTTTTGACAGTGGGAGGAAGTCCGACAATGAAATCCATACTTATCTCTTCCCATTTCCAGCCTGGAATGGAAAGTGGCTGAAGTAGCCCAGCTTTCATGTGCACAGCTTTAACTCTGCAACAGGTATCACATCTAGCAACATATGCAGCTATCTCTTTCCGCATCTTGGTCCACCAATAAAATGGCTTCAAATCATAATACATCTTATTACTACCAGGATGGATGGACAACTTAGAGGAGTGTGCTTCAGACATAATATCATTTCGAAGCTCCCGGTCCTTAGGCACAACTAACCTATCCTTGAACCATAGTACACCCTCTTCATCTATCCTGAACTGTGTAGTTTCTTGCTCTTTCATCTTACGCTTGATGTGGAATATACCAGTGTCAGTCTTTTGGAGCTCAATAATTCTGCTTTTGAGAGTACAACTGACAGTGATGTTGTACAAGACTGATGGATGTAGAAGGCGAGATCGATGAAAATCAGTTTCAACCAAGGAATGGCAATGAGACTTACGGCTTAAAGCATCCACAACCACATTTGCCTTGCCTGGGTGATAGTGCACTTGAAGGTTATAATCTTTAATCAACTCAAGCCATCTTCTTTGACGCATATTCAACTCGGGTTGGGTGAAGATGTATTTGAGGCTTTTATGATCGGTGTAGATATTGCAGACATTTCCCAGCAGATAATGCCGCCATACTTTCAAAGCATGAACAACTGCAGCCAGTTCTAAGTCATGCGTTGGATAATTCACCTCATGCTTCCGAAGTTGTCGAGAAGTATATGCAATTACTCGGCCTTCCTGCATCAACACACCTCCCAAACCTATGCCTGAGGCATCACAATAAACATCAAATGGTTTCTCGATATCCGGTTGTGCCAAAACCGGAGCTGAGGTTAGGAGGGTTTGCAGTTGGTGAAAAGCCGCATCACACTCAGGAGTCCAGACAAACCTGGTGTCTTTTTGCAGCAACCGAGTCATTGGCTTGGCTATTTTGGAGAAATCCGGGATGAAGCGACGATAATAGCCAGCCAAACCAAGAAAACTTCGGACCTCGTGAACCGAGATAGGAGCCTTCCAGTTCAGTACTTCCTGTACCTTGGCGGGGTCCACCATAATTCCTCCATCGGACAACACATGCCCAAGAAAAGGTACTTCCCGAAGCCAGAATTCGCACTTACTGAACTTTGCATATAGTTGATGTTCACGCAGTCTTGTGAGGACTATACGCAGATGTTCAGCGTGATCCTCCTCATTCACAGAGTATACCAGGATGTCATCAATAAATACCACCACAAACTTATCCAATTCAGGCATAAACACCGAATTCATCAAGTACATGAAGTGTGCGGGGGCATTTGTCAAGCCGAAAGACATAACAAGATACTCATAAAGACCATATCTGGTAGAAAAGGCTGTCTTTGGAACATCTTCCGGTCGGATTTTAATTTGATGGTAGCCAGATCTTAGATCGATCTTGGAGAAAACTTTAGCTTTAGACAACTGATCGAACAAGATGTCGATGCGTGGTAGAGGGTACTTATTTTTGACAGTGACTGCATTGAGAGGTCTATAATCTACGCACATCCGCAACGACTGATCCTTCTTCTTTACAAAGATAGCAGGACATCCCCACGGCGATGAACTAGGACGAATCAACCCCTTCTTCAAAAGTTCATTCAATTGCACCTTAAGTTCAGCGAGTTCATTTGGAGGCATCCTATAGGGTCTCCTAGAGATGGGCGCCGTGCCAGGCAACAACTCAATTTTAAACTCCACATCCCGATCCGGAGGAAGTCCCGGCAAATCATCGGGAAAAACGTCCGGAAACTCATTTACTACTGGAATTTCGGCCAACGCCTTTGCTTGCACAGCATGAATTTCCTCCGACAATTCAACCTTTCGGGGAAGTTGTACTAGAAAACCCTTTTGATCTGTAGGATCTCTGAGCATAACTACCCGAGCGGATGTGTCAATGAGTACCCCATTCTGACTCATCCAATTCATGCCCAAGATGACATCTATGTCTAAACCAGGTAAAACCAATAGGGCAAGCGAATAACTTCGCCCTTCTATCTCAAACTTAAGGTTCCCCACTACTTTGTTTGTGGAAATATTCCCACTTGCAGCGCTAATACAATAACCCACACCTTCAACAGTATGCAACTTGTGTGCAAATTTAGATGCAAACTTAGGACTGATAAAGGAATGCGAAGCACCTGAATCAAAAAGTACCACTGCGGGGTGTTGGTCAACTAGAAACTTACCAGCGGTGACCACCTCACCAGATGGAATTTCCTCAATGCTGTTGTAATGGGCGTGTCCCTGACGACTACCTTGGTTGACATTTTTCTTAGGGTACGGACAGTTCCTGGACCAATGGCCTGGCTTGTTACAGTTCCAGCAAGGCATGTTACTAGGGGGAACACTGGAGCTGCCTTGGCCCGCATTACTCTTTGGCAGAGCCACTGTATATGCCTTACGGAACCTAGTTTTTGCAGCAGGCTTCTTCTGCGGCGGACGGAACTTTGTATTCTGAGCAGGTGGGCGAGGAGGAGCTCTCGGGGCAGCTGGAGCTCGAGACTGTGAAGCACTCGCCTCAATGGCCCTCTTGCGGCTCTTAGAAGCAGAATAGATAGCATTGTTGTTCTCTTGAGTTAGAGCATCGCTGATGAAATCATTGAAAGTAATACATTTGCTAGTGCCCATTGTTTTCATCAGTTTTGGGCCGAGGCCCCTTTTGAAGCTAGCAATCTTTTTGGCATCAGTATCCACAAACTCAGTGGCATACCTTGCCAGGTTGTTGAAGGACTGCAAGTATTCAGTCAGGCTTTTGTTTCCTTGCGACAGCCTCATAAACTCTGTGTGCTTGATTGCCATAAGACCTGGAGGAATATAATTTCCCCGGAATGCCGCCTTAAACTGATCCCAAGCAATCGGGACATGGGCAGGCAGTGTGGAACGATAGTGGCTCCACCAAATACCCGCTGGACCATGCAACTGGTGAGAAGCATATTCAGTCTTTAACTCATCAGTCAGGCGAAGCAGACAAAACTTTTGCTCAATAGTATTTAACCACTCATCAGCTTGCAGTGGTTCTTCCGCTTCCTTGAAGAGCGGGGGCTTAGTATCCAGAAAGTCCTTGAAATCACTGTATTGATTGGGCTCTGGGCCCTGGCGGCCAGGACGAGCCTCCCGGTTAGCCAGCTGGCGCATAGCATCTGCCAACATGCGCTGCCCTTCGACCACTGTCTGCATCAATTCGGCCGGAGTAGGTGGTGGCGGAGGGGGTGGCTGTTCCTCATCCTCATTGCCACGACCCCGACGAAGATTGTACGACATCTGCAAAATGCATAGCCAATGAGCACTGACGATGTGGGAAACTTGTAGATGAATTATTGTAAATATGTCCAACTGACTTCATGAAATAGACTTCTCATAAAAATTAAGGCACAATAATTCACCACAACCGCACAACCCATTCAAGCGGACCAATTGGCGCAATCATGCGAGGGAATCCAACAAGGTGTGCTTTGATAAAGGCTCACACACAAGGAGTACAGTAGTTACTGAACCGTTTACGTTGCTATCTACGTGATTTTTGACCTTTTTCACGGTACTTGGATTCAGTCTCAAGATTTTTAGTTGACTGTGAAAGGCTACTTCAAACTGACCACAAAGAGATTTCTCAATGAAGAGTTCCATGGTGGATCATGACCAGCCACCTCGATACCTGCGCGTGCCAAGCAGCACATCCTTATGTCGCGCGCCATAGGAGGCCCTCGGTCTCGTCGCGGCACCGAAGGGTGCTAATCGTGACACCATCATCGAACGCAACATAACAAGACATCAAGTTGTGATCGAAATTAACAGGTTCTAACTACATTCAGGAAACATACGGTTCAACCTTACATCCCAAAGTCAAGTTATTACAAGGCCTCACTCCTTCACAGGGAGGGCCCAAAAGACGATCCTAACATTAAAGGCACGTGATGACTACTCTAAGCATCATCCTCCGAGTCGGTGTCGTGGATCTCCCCGCCATCCTCATCACTGACAGGCTCTAACTCCTCGTCCTCTTCTTCTTCTGGCTCTTCCTCTGGTGCTTCTGCAGGTGGGGCATCCTGTGGTCCATCAACCTCTACTTCATCATCATCCTCAGCCATGAAGATTCCCGAACCCATGTCCTCATCGACGTTGTTGTTTCGAGGCAGCAGGGGATTAAGCTCGTTATTCAGGCGATGCACTTCTTCATGAAGATTATCATTGTATTCTTTAGCGTTCTCCAACTGTTGCTCGAGCTCAAACTGGCGAGCTCTCAGAACGTTCTCCTCGTGCCAGGCTTCATCCCTCTGTTCCATCACACGGACCAACATGCGTTGACAGTTGCGGTTTGCCACTGTCAACCTCTGGACTGCAAGCGTTTCTTGATCACGATCATGAATCACTTGTTCCAGTTGTTGCCGTGCTGCATCCCTAGCAGCAGTCACCTCTGCCAGCTCTGCCCTCAGCCTTTCCACCCCAGTAGGCTCAGGGCGTGGCTCACGTGGAGCGAGCTGGTGACGCGGTGCCCTGCCCCCAGTGGACTTACGAGCGGTCCTCTTGGTACGTGCCATCTGTAGCAACAAGATAAGATACGACTTAAAGTGAGGATCATTTAGGGGATACGAAATTTACTTTAGTCGGGAGTACAGAAATTTTTAAGGAGGGAGTAAATGATATGTATGATATAATTAAACATGATGCATGCACGTTTCGTACGTCCTCTCACCTTAGTAGAAACCTAGAGTTCTAACGCTAGGCGGTGGCATACATACGTTCTCTCATATAAGCGAAACTATCGGTCTACTCGTTACGCTGTTAGTGTACCTGCAGAAAACTTCATTGCAGCCCAACAATTCCCAATATAAGCACACAAGAAAGCAGTAATTTAAATACTTTCCATATATACATCCCCAAATGTATATACTTCAGTATCAAGCTACCCGATGTAAAGGTTCCCACAATTAAGTGCTTTTACATAGTTACATGGTTTAAACATGTAAAGATGTAAGTCACCACAACTACTCTCCCCTAGACCGCCGGTTGGACGATCATGCTCTCACAACTCACACTTACCAGAGCGTCGAGGTAATTGATCCATACATTACCACCCAAGTGGATGGCATCCATACAATATCACGCCGTATGGACGACGAAATAAAAACAAACAAGGCCCCCAAGTTAGTCTTTATAATAAGCCACCTAAGAGTCCTTATTTGGGCTAAGGGATGTGATCACTGGCATACCTAAAAAAAATAATTTTTAGTGTTTTAACCCTTTTTCATAATCAAATATTTTTGTTTTTAAATACTCATATGATGTGTTTAATGTTGAATTATGCTCCGGTACCAGCTGTAACAGAACCGACCAAATTATAAGAGCACAAGTACGAAAACAAGCACCGAAGCGCTCAAATTTTCAAACTTGGGCCCATATAATCCCGGTAGTCAATCGAAATCACGAAGGATTTCAAACCAAACTGCTTACAACCAGGATCGCATCATTCAACATACAACATCATCCGATACATTTCGCAAGTAGTTCTGAAATAAGTTTACACCACGGAGTAGCAAATATTACAAACCAAGTTTGAAAGTAGCGGAAGCATAACACACACATTAGTTAATTAAATACTGCCAGTCTGGATGATCGACATCTCGCAAAAGCATGAGGAAAGTACATAAAGACGATCACGCCCTTGTGATCTAGTCATCGTCACCCGCAGGGTGGAGACACGTCTTGCAGAATCCCTGATAAAGCATGTCATCTGCAACAGGAGGGAATAAACCCTGAGTACTGGAATGTACTCAGCTAGACTTACCCGTCGAAAACCAGAAATAAGGTGACACCAAGGATTATGCAAGGCTTACACAAGAGGCTAGCTGACACCACATTTTGCATAAAGGCATAAGTAGTTGAAACTCTTATAACCTGTACTAGCAGTTATTTTTAGCATTTACCTGTCATCTATCTTAGCACCTGTACTAAACATACACTTGATTATAATCAAACAACATGATTATTATATCCATAGCAGGTATATCATTATGGCAACATTGTATCATTCCCTTAACCACCAGTTCATTTAATGAGATCTACGTTGCCGCTGCTCAAGTCAAGTGCTCACTAACCGGGAGCGACGGCGATTCGAATCGAATTCCTATCCAGCTGGAGGGGTATTTCTAACACTCACCGCGCAGGCCCCTGCCAGGGTCGCACAAGCCACCGTTTCATATGATTCAGGAATCGCAGGTCCGAATGATGTCGCGACCCCAAGGGCGACACTCTGCCAGGTGATAGGGACTCTAACCCCCCCTTGGTCTCACGCCAATGTCCCCAAGCACATCCTTTCTCTCCTCCAAGAAGCAACCTACCATTCGATTCCCGGCCTGAATCACATTACTCGGCTTCGCGGTCGGAATGACTTATCCGGCCAACTAAGTGTTAGACTGCGTTCAACATGACTCAAGGACGTACAGCGAATCGGTCCTTAAACGACTCAGACGGGCATAGCTCCACACCCAAGACGTGAAGTGTCTTGCGGCTGTACTATCGAACTCCCGCCCGGTCTAAATTTCATTTTTTTTAAGCATGGTTCCATCCACGATAGCCATAAAGCCACTCGTGACTCCTTCCTACATCTCGCGGATGACCGGAAATCACCCGACTTCTACCGTACTAAGCAGGGCTAAGCATTGACACGTGCCTAAACCTAATATAGGATTAAGTACGATATCTGGACAAGGACAGGTATAATGCAACAAGTGTTTTCATATAACTCCTACAACTTAATGCAGTAAACAATTAAAAGTACTCAAGATATATTTATAAAACGATGGGTTCAGCATGCACCGGGGCTTGCCTTTCAGAAAAGTTGAAGGCCGGTGGTCAGGGCACTCAGGAAGGTCGTCTGCGGTTACTCCTTCGCCTGCTGGATCCTCGGGCTCCTGCTGCTCCTGGTCCTCCTCCGGAATCACAGGCTCGAATTCGAGGAGTGTTACCCCCTCCGGTACACCTATTGCATGAATGCACAATAAATACAATGGATGCATAAATGGGTGCAACATGCTCGGAATGAAATGCTTTTCAGAAATAAAACAATAATCTAATCAAGTTACTTTATTAGTACGTGCAAATCTCTTCTCCGGTGGAGAAGTACTTACCTAAGCTACTTAACCTAAGATAAAGTTGCTCATCCTCAGTTAAGGCCCTAACACCTAACAATTACAAAAGTAGCATGTCTTAGGATATCTCACCATAACAATCAGCAAAACACCACAGAAAGCATTCTGGACAGCAGCTACTTGTTTTCATCACCACTGGAGATTTATAATTCCAAAAGATATGATCTAAGACAATCTGGAAAGCCTAAGAAATGTACTACAATTCATTTTCAGACCTCAACTCCAAACTCCTAAGTTTTCCATGTCAAACTTCACAAGTTCCAGAATCTGTCCTCTCCAAAACAGAGAGTAGCAGATTTTGAACTGCCACTTTAAACAACAGTAACTCTCAAACTACTAAGCCAAATGCTTCCAAATTTTAACACAAGCTAGTTCATCAAGTTTACTCCAACTTTGGTATTTACAGGTTGTCCAGCAACCAATTTTATCAAAGCCAAATTTAGAATTACTACTTAGCTGTCCAGAAAACCTAAATTACAAAGGTTAAATATTTATTGATGTGGCAAACATTCTCTAAAACCAAACTAATGCTACTACAAGTTCACAAATATCACAAAGACACCAGAAAGTAAGGTGTGCCCACCTAGAACATTTATTTAAACCCATTTCTTAATTTACTTAAGTAATTAAGTGGAATTTTAAACATATATGTAAACTGCTCCCAAAATTCTACAAAAATTACAGAGGACTCTTTGACCCAAAAAGAGACTGCTGTAAAAATTTGAACTAAATTTATTCACAGGAACTCCCTACACAAAATTCACAGGCTAATAAGGCTGATTTTTGTATAAATAAGAAACCCTATTGAAAAGTGTCAAACAACAGATTTCATATTTTTCTTAGACACTTTAAGATACCAAGACATTCTCCAAAAATTTATAAGAACATTACACATGTAGAAAAATTACTAAAATTCCTTTAAGCATTTCCTAAAATAACAAGATAGCATTATAACTTGAAAAGTACTTAAGCACTGATGCCCAAATTTTTACCAGAGCTAGGACTAGCATAGAGTAACCTACCCATCAAATTTTATGATTTATGGAACACTACAGCTCAAGTTATAAATTTAACAAATTTGCATGCATTCCAAAACACATTTAAAGGATCTATTAAATTCTCCTAAAAATTAAACATCACATTCCAGATTTATATTTTTCTAAAATACTACACATCATGTGGACCCTAATAAAATTTATCTCATGATTTTTGGATCATTAAAACCCTAGATCTTCATTTTTCCAAACCTTACTTAAAACTGTGACAAAAATCAAGAAATGAAATAAATCCCAAACGAAACTGGGCCGGCCCGGCTTGCTAGCACGGCCCAGCCATCGCGCGGCCTGCCTTGGCGCCCCGCCCGCGCGCGCGACGCTGACAGTGCGGGCCCGCAGGCCAGAGAGAGAGAGAGCGAAAGGGGGAAGACGGCCGTGACTCCGGCGAGCTCAAACTCGCCGACGACGGCGCCTCCGGCGACGAAAGGAGCACCAACGGCTTCCCCGCGACTTCCCGCATCGACCAAACCTAGATTTGCTGAACCTATCCCACCCTAGCTACGACGGCCATGGCGACCGCGGCTCGGAGGCGGCACCCGGTGGTGGTCTGGCGAGCTCCGGGGGTCAGGGACCTAAGTCAGGTGTGCTACGGCTTCCTGAAGACATGGCGGACCTCTCCAGGCCACGGAAAAGGACGGAGGTGGAGCGAGTGCCGCTGGCCACGTGAGCACCGCACCGGCGGCCATGGCGCGGCGGCGCACGACGGTGTTCCGACGTGTACCGGCCATCCCATCCGGTAACGTCATCACCTAGGCTTCTCTACCCGACCCGGAACCCAAAACATGTACTAGTGAGAATGGAGGATGACCGTAGGGAGCTGGCCACGGTGAGCCGCCGCGCGGACAGTGCGCCGGCGAGAACTCACGGTGGCGGAAACCGAAATTCGCCCTCACCTCTACACAATCCGGTCAAGCAACGGTTGGAGGAGGTGGAGGGGATGCTGGTGGAGCGGTGGACGGGATTTGGAGGACGGTGGTGCGACGGTGAGCTTGCACAATCACGGGGCGGGCTGCGGCGACAATGGCGCCTCCGTTTTCCGCCTCGGTGACCCCGGCCAGAGCGAGAGTGAAGGAGAGAAGAGTGAGCGCGAGTGTGGGGGTGGAGGTGTCGGCTCGGTCTTCATCTCCGCGCCTGGGCTCGCGACGTGGAGGCGACGGCAGAGCACGCGCGCCACGCGGCCACCGGGCTCTGCCCGAGCGCCACGACGCGGTCGGGCGCGGCTGTCGTGTCTGAACGTTTCGTTTCAGAGTTCAAAGGTATCGACTGACAGGGCAGGTTCAACACCGATTTGCTCCCAAACCAGTTCGAATTAGAAGAAGATGATAATACCAAAATTGTGGAGCTACATGAGGTCTACAAGTTTGTCAATTGGAGTTTGGGCTGGTTCGGCCTAGATTTGAAACTACAGAGCTCCAAAGTGGGTCACCCGAAAACTGAAACTTAGTTTCAGTCACAATGCCGACTGAAACCCGATTTTCTAGGCACCAAATCTCCTAAACCATTTAGAACTAGGTGATGGTGATATTGACAATGTTGTAGAGCTATGTGTGGACAACAACTTTGTCAATTGGCTCAAGGACTGGTTCGGCCTGGTTTGTGAGTTACAAGTTACCAAAGTGAGGTACTGTGAAACGGTTTTCAGCTCAACACTTAGCAAAAATTGCTAAGTCCCAAAACAGCCCCTAATACTGACTTGTGGGCCATTTTTTAGCATGTTCTGATCATTTTCATGAGATGGCCATATTAGAACTTTTGTTCCTTATGAAATTCTCTACAACTTTGCTTAAGAGCACTCCTTCATGCAAGATCTCTAAATTGGACTTTTTAATTGGTCAAACCAGAGCACTCTAGGGTCAAATGGTGGTCAAACTTCTCTTGGAGGGCAAATTTGTAATTTTGGTCAACATGAACTTTGTTCCAAATGTTACCCTAAGTATAACTAAGGTGTTGTAGGTGATGATTGGCTACCTTACCTTTTTGTTACACCAACTATCAAGTACTTCATGAAATAAATCAAACAAACCCTAAAATAATCACATGTGTTGCATCACATAAAATAACAAACATGAATGATGCATGCTTATGCTTATGCCATGCAAATGCAATGCAATTAGGGACTAAACACTTGAAGTGTTACACTTATGCCTCCCGCTAGTTGAGAAAACATGAAATCAATTATCCGACACATGATCTTGAGCTTGCCGCCGTAGTGCATGCCTTAAAGATTTGGAGACACTATTTACTTGGTAATGTGTGCAATATTTTCACCAATCATAAGAGTCTCAAGTACATTTTCACCCAACCCGAATTGAACATGAGACAGCGAAGATGGTTAGAACTAATTAAAGATTACAACTTAAATGTACAGTATCACCCTGGGAAAGCCAATGTGGTAGCTGATGCTTTGAGTAGAAAGTCACATTGTCTGAATATGCAACCCTTACTCGAAGATGGTTTTAATCTAATGCACCCTGCCGTGTTACATAGTATTCAGATCAGTTGCACCTTGGAGAGTAAGATAATAGAAGGTCAGAAAGCAGACAAAGGGATATTCCACATCAAAAAGAAAATTAAAGAAGAACCCTCAAAACACTTCAGAGTGGACGAGCAGGACGTGTTGTGGTTCAACAACCGTCTTGTTGTTCCAAAGGATAGAGAGCTTAAGAATAAAATTATGGATGAAGCTCATCTCTCTAAGTTGTCCATTCATCCTGGCAGTAGTAAAATGTATCAAGAACTAAGACCTCGCTATTGGTGGACAAAGATGAAGAAGGAAATTGCAGCTTATGTAGCCAGATGTGACACATGCTGTAGAGTGAAAGCTATTCACATGAAACCTGTCGGGTTGTTACAACCTTTGTCAGTACCTAGTTGGAAGTGGGATGATATAAGTATGGATTTCATCACAGGTTTGCCCACTACTCAGAAAGGCCATGATTCGATTTGGGTAATCGTGGATCGTCTTACCAAGATAGCCCACTTTTTGCCTGTCAAGACGGATTATAGACCACCTCAATATGCCGAGAAGTATATTACGGAGATTGTGAGATTGCATGGCATACCAAAGACTATAGTGTCTGACAGAGGGTCACAGTTCACTACTCACTTTTGGGAGCATTTGCACAAAGGTTTGGGGACTAGTCTGATTCGTAGCACTGCCTATCTTCCTCAAACAGATGGTCAGACTGAAAGAGTTAATGCTGTTTTAGAAGATATGTTAAGAGCTTGTGTGTTGTCTTCCAGAGGTTCATGGGAGTCGTGGTTACCTTAAGCAGAATTTGCGTATAATAATAGTTATCAAGAAAGTATCAAGATGGCACCTTTTGAGGCTCTGTATGGACGAAAGTGTAGAACACCTTTAAACTAGCTTGAGCCAGGGGAAAGAAGGTATTATGGTATTAACTTCGTGGAAGAAGCCAAAAAGAAAGTTCATATCATTCAGCAAAATATGAGAGCAGCTCAGTCACGTCAGAAAAGTTATGCGGATAAGAGAAGGAGACCACTTGTGTTCGAAGTTGGTGACTATGTTTATCTAAAAGTCACGCCAATGAAGAAGAAGCGGTTTGGAATACGCAGAAAGTTTGCCGCCAGATTTGTAGGACCCTACAAAATCTTGAAAAGAAAGGGTCCAATGGCTTACAAATTGGAATTACCAGAATCAATGGGTGCTATATTCCCAGTTTTTCACGTATCACATCTCAAGAAATGTTTGCGCGTCCCAGAGGAAATAATTGAACCTCGAGGCATAAAACTTAAGTCAGATCTGGTGTATCGTGAGCAACCAGTTCGAGTTTTGGATTCCAAAGAAAGGGCTACTCGAAACAGTGTGGTGAAAACGTATAAGATACAATGGAGTCATCATGATGAAGGGGATGCATCTTGGGAAACGGGTGAATACCTACAAAAAGCATATGAAGATTTTTATAATAAATGGTTCGTAACCCAAATCTCAGGATGAGATTTTTATAAGGGGGGAGGGCTGTAACACTCTGGTGTTACGCAAGCATTTGCATTGCAATCGTAAGCATGACATTTCATATCATTCATAACCATAAATTTTATACCACTGAGAATTATAGGTAAAATATTTGGAGCAACTAAATCACTCAAAGTTTTGTCAAAAAAAAACTGGTTTCAAAAATGTTATGTGAAAATATTCAAAAATACTCCCTAATTAGCTTTTATTCTCCAATTTAAAATCTGTTGAGAATTTTTAGTTGGCCCCTTATTCAAAGTTGTAGAGAATTAAATTCTAAGCAACTTTTATTTTTGGGTCATTTCCAGAAAAGGTCTTTTTCTTGTTCAAAATAGGGTTTGAAAATTGTATTTGAAATTGGTTTGAATTTAGAAATTTGAAAAATCAAAAAACTAACCAAGCAGGCCGCCGCCTCGGTTTCAGCCCGTAGCCGGAAATGGCCCGCCTCTGCACGCGCGCGCCCGCGCCTGCTCCCCGCCTCGGCCCGGCCCAAGCCGGCCTCTCTTCCCCCTCCCGCTCCCACGCGCGCGTGGCTCGCTGGCGCCGCGGCAGAACACACTCGCCGCGTGGCGGCCGCATGCCGGCGACGCCACCTCGCGTGGCCGCGCGTGGCCCAGCGCATTTCACCTCAAAGCACAGCGCGCGCTCGGCCTCCATCATTTCGCTCGCTCGCTCGCTCCCTTTCTCCTTTCTCTGGAGAACCCGTGCGGGAGCGCCGCTCACCACCGCCATCCTCCGTCTCCGCCGCCGTGTTCCGGCGACGCTAGTCCACCGCAGCTCGATTGCTCGTGCACGGAGCTCCGCCACCCTCTTGCCTCCTCCGAACGAGCCTCGTTGTCCTCTTGCTCACTCCGGTAGGGCATCATTTTGACTTCTTCGCTGCGCCACCGTGACGGGGCCGCCACGCTCGCGCTCCGGTCACCGGCACTTCCAACCACCCCCTTTTCTTTCAACCCCGCTCATGAGTTCACCGTTGTTCCGTGGCCGTTTTGCGCCCCTTGCCTCGCTCGTTCGAGCACTGGAGCGGCAGTTGGCCGTCGGCCACCGCCGCGCCGTCGCGGCTCCGAACACTGACGAGAACGCCCTGTTCTTTCCCCCCCCCGTCGGCTTCACTAGGCCACCGCCCTGTGGGCCGCGCCTCCGAGCGGGCCTGCTCGCTCTTTCCCCCGCGCGCGCGAACCAGGCCAAAAACGACCACGGGCCGATTGACTTCCCCGGGCCGGCCCAATTTCAATAATGAAAATCGTTTTCTGTTTTCTTTTATTATTCATGATGAAAAATATTGTGGAAAATGTTTTTGTATGCATTTGAGCTCCAAAAATTGTGAAATAAATTTCTATGGACTCATTGGAACCAGATCTACAATATAAAAATATTGCATGTTAATATTTCATTACTTTTCTGTAGTGTTTTATTTAATCCTTGAAATTGGTGTTTTCTTGAAAAATGTGTAGAAAAATCTATAGGCTTCAGAAAAATATGATTCCCAAGTTTGTTAATCTTCTTGTGTCATGTACTTCCTAGGAAAAATATGTTTCATGCATGTGCTGTGGAAAAATTTGGAGGTGTAGTTCAAGTACCTTTAATGGCTGATTTTTGTTATTTTTGCTAGAGAGCAAACTTTGTATAAAACATGCATGTGATAATTTTTGTACAGTCATAGTATACTATGAAGAACCTAGGAAAAATATTAATTCTATTGTTTGACACTTTTCATAGAACAAAGTAATTTCATGCTCATTTTTATGCTATAGCTTGTCATTTTTGTATAGGATAGTTTACTTATCCAAATGCCATGAAATTTTTATGGTAGTTGGTTTAGGGTAGTATTATGCTACTGTAATTTTCTCAGATTTTTAGGAGCATCAGGAATATATGTTGTTATTCAAACCTATTATTATTTAGGGTTTAAGCAAGTGTTGCTTTAAGTGTGATTAAGAAATTAGTAAAGCTTTGGTGTATCTTTGAAGCAATTCATAAGATATGTTAACTTAACATATTAGTAGTAGAAGAGAATGCAGTAGATGACATGTGCTTGTAGTATATAGTTTCTTGGATGATGTTGACTACCTTACATTTCAACATATCCATTGCATTTATCTCCTTCAATGCACGTTTGCATAATCACTTACGCGCATTGCATCATACAGGATCGCAAACCGAGAACCCAGTCATCTTCCTCGAGGAGCCAGAGGAGTAGCTCGAGGTGTAACAGCAGGAAGTGCCAGAAGCCGAAGAGGAGGTCAGTGAAGATCTTCCAGAGTGCCCTGACCACCGTCCGAGCTCTTTTGAGAGAGGCAAGCCCCGGAGCATTTCTCTCCCGGTTTGCAAATAAATTATTATTAACTTTACTTAATTTGATGCATTACGTTTAGGAGTTGTTTGCAAACGTTGCTGCATTACACCTTGTTTCACCTTACTTTACTCGATCCTTGTTACCTTGGTGTCCGCGGTCAATAATTGCTTAGTTTGCTTAGACCGATAGAAGTTGGGTGATTGCCTGTCATCCGCGAGCTCTAGGAGATTACTTGGATCTATGTGAAAGTATGTCATACGAAAATAACTAAGTGTCGAAATGAATTTGAGACCGAGCGGAAACTTGCAGGGTTTCGGGCTGTAGTGTTTTCCGTCTGTGTCGATTAAGGACCGACCGATGTTGGGCCTCGAGTGATGTTGAACGCATGCCTCACATTTAGCTGGCCGAATAATGTACATTTCGACCGCGAAGCTGGGAGATTATTCGGGCCGAGTGGATTGCCCACAATGCACTGTACTAGAGCAGTAGTGGCAGGATACGGGGGCGCGATGATAAGGCCAAAGAGCAGTCGGGCGGCCCCCGGGTACTTGTGGTTCCTGGCAAGCTCGTGACTTTACCTGAATGGTTGACTCGGTGACCAATACCTCACTTTAGCGGGTGAGTGAGGTTTGTGTGAGGAATAAATTACCAGCTGGTTAATAATCGATTCGAATCGCCATCGTTCACTGGATAGTGAACACTTGACTTGAGCTACTTCATCATAGTAATCTTGATGAATCACTTGGATAGTTATGTGGAAGATGACATGATAACTATTGTTAATGATCAATGGTAATCCTTACTTGCTTAATTACATGTTACTCTAGCACCAGTGCAAACATAGTTGATAGGGTAATAAAGAGTTAATTACTGCATGCTTTTGGAAAGGAATTGTTAAGTTAAAAATGCTTTTCTTGCAAATGAGTCAGCTATCCCACCAGAAAGCCTATCATGATCCTTGGTGTCATTTTATTTTGGTTCTATCGGGTAAGTCTAGCTGAGTACCTTCTCGTACTCAGGGCTTTGTTCCCAATTGTTGCAGATGGGCAGATGTATTACGGCTACTATATCAACTGCCTCTATCCTGCGATGGGCGAAGCTTAGGACCACGGGCAATGGTCATTCGCTACTTCTCGTCTGATGCTTTTGCTAGAGATGATCACAAGCTGGCACTTTATTTCAAAATGTTGTGTGTGTGTGCGTGATTTGAACTACCGCTTCCGCTACTTTTATTCGAACCTGGTTTGTAATAACTATGTTTAAACTCCGATGTATTTTATGTCGCGAACATTTATGTAACTTATGTGGTGACCGCTAAACTTAGTACGATCTTGGCTGTTATGTGAAATGGTTTGAAATCCGTCGAGATTTCATGGACTACCGGGTTATACGGGCTTAACTTTGTTAAATTGTCCTCCCGTTGGATGATTTTCCTACTTAATCTCGTATAATTGGGCGGTTCTGTTACAAGTGCTTAGACTTGATTGCTCGTATGATGTACCCTATATTCCGGATCGGTGGTAGCTCGCAGGGGTGACTTTTATAGCCTTGTTGAATCTTCTATAGTCCATCTCCCATTTATAGGCCGAGCAGGATTAGTTACTTAGGAGACTACACTCTGATTGTGCTCTTCTATAGTAATCCCTAGCTGAATCATAATTAACATAACTTACTGCAATAATAGAACTAGACAACCTTAGTGATTCCCTTTTATCTTCTATTTTCTCTGTCCTTGTTTGCTACTCAGGGATTAGGTTTAAGACTAAAGTACATCATTTTGTTCCTTTGGGTTCGATATTAAAACTGGGTCATTCCGGTGAAGTGCTATATCGTTAGATTATCTGTGCGCTTGCGGATAACTAGAGTGTGCAATAATTATACCAACAAGTATTTCTGGCGCCGTTGCCGGGGAACAGTTGAATTTATCTTTAGTCTAGCTCAATCTTATATTATACTTGTATCTTTTCTTTCTATTCATTCTCTCTTAGCTCATGGGTTTTGTAGAGTCTCTTCTAGACACTACAGATTCCACCCCTATCTATCTATACCATTACCCTACTACAGTAGACTCCTAGCCATTAGAATCTGCTAAGCCTATCCTTTCAGATGGCTATGAGCTATGCCCATGTTTGATAGAGATGGTCCAGAAACAATCCTTTTCAGGCAATGAAGATGAGAATCCTCACACTCACTTAAACGAGTTCGAATAGACCTGTGCATGCCTACACATTAAAGGCATGTCTAATGAAACCTTAAGATGGAAGCTTTTTCCTTTCTCTTTGGAGGGGAAAGCTAAAGTCTAGTATAAACGAACCACCCCAAGTAAGGAAGGGAATTGGGAAGCCCTCTGCTCTAGCTTTTGTCTAGACTTCTTTCCTATTTCCAAGATCATTTGTCTTTGTTTAGAGATTTTATCTTTTACGTAAGAAGAAGATGAGTCTCTAATTGCTGCCTGGGAACATTTTGATAATCTTGTCCATTCTGGTCCAGCCCTATCCATACCAGACCCTATTCTTCTTCAACATTTTTATATGGGTCTGGATAGAAAAACTTTTGAATATCTTAATTTAGCTTCACAAGGATCATTCCTGCATATTTCTGCTACAAAAGGGAGAGAGTTTCTCCTTAATATTTCACAAGCCACTCCCACATATGAAGCTAAACCAAAGTTTTTAGAAGAGGAAGAATTCCAGATAGCTGAACATGAAATCATACCCAATCCATCACAACCTTCAGCTGTCTTAATTCCTGATGAAGATGAAACTCTAGTTTTAGACTTCATCTTTGAATTCGAGGATGAGTATTTTACCGAATTCAGTAATACCTTGAATTATCACACTGTAAGGAAGCCTCAGAGTTCGAAATCATCAACTCCTAAAAAAATTTTAGATTTTACTGATAGAGCTTTCCTTAAAAAGACTATAAAAGAGCTAGTGTCTGTGATAAGCCACAAATGGTTAGAAGAATCAGAACTTTCCACTGACATAATTCGTTTAGATTCACCTTCTACTTATATTCGTTGCCAAATTCATAGAGAACCTTTTTCAGCTCTTTACAATCCAGTTATGGGTATTAATATCATGTCTGCATCTTTTGCTCATGATTTATTCGAATACATGCCATTAACCCCAACTAGAGATGGCAACGGGTACCCGAAACCCAAGTACCCGACGGGTATTACCCGATAAAGAGGCGGGTATGGAATGAATTTTCTACCCGTGGGTACGTTATTGGACAAAATCCTATACCCATCGGGTATGCGGGTACGGGTGCGGGTGTATACTACCCATACCCGCATACCCGCGGGTAAGACATACCCGCAAAAATAACTAGTCAACCTAAGTTATTTTAGCGCATATAAGTCATGAATTTGGCCCATTGAGACATCCACTATATTTCTAGTAGATTGTCTTTGTTGTAATGATGCTAATAATGTTTGTTAGCATGTTTGTAACTTGTTGGAAGCTTAGAATGATTTATTTTTGTATGTGACTATTTGATATTTTTAGGTAATTTTCGGGTATGCTATCGGGTACGGGTTACCCGTCGGGTGAGAATTACCCGGCGGGTACGGGTATGGAACTATTATTTTACCCGCATGCGGGTACGGGTAACCCGACGGGTAAAATTTTGCGGGTGCGGGTACGGGTACGGGTGGGCACTACCCGTCGGGTACGTACCCGTTGCCATCTTGAACCCCAACAATAAAACTTCTAAAAAGCCCCTTAGGACACATTCTTCCTAGTTTAGGAATATTGTATGTCCTACCTATCTGGGTAAAAGAAACTCTAGTGCATATGAGCTTTTATATCTTTGACATCAATGAGTTCGACCTGTTGATAGGCCAACCAATTGAAAGGCTTATTCAAGAAGGACAAATAGGGAAATTAAATATTTGTCTTGGGAAAAATCTTAAATTGCCTATATACTGAGAGTGAACCCTGTCCCGAGCTAGACCCAATGAAAGAGGTTAATGTAGCATCTCTTGAAGCTTTAATTGAACCCAATCTTGAAGAAGATGCTCAGTTCTTCGTAGAGGAAGAAGAAGATCATTTTGTTCTTCCCAAGCCTCTAGATCCATTTGAGGAAATTCCCAAACCTCCCATTGAGATAAAACCCCTACCTTCTGGTCTTCGTTATGCTTTTCTTAATAATGATCCGAAAACTCCTGTGATCATAAGTGATAAACTTTCTCAAGAAGAAACTTTCCGCCTGATAACTGTCTTAGAGAAGCATAGATCAGCCTTTGGCTACTCACTCCAAGATCTCAAGGGCATTAACCCTGCTCTTTGCACTCATCGCATCCCTATAGATCTTGATTCCATACCATCTAGGGAGCCCCAACGTTGGCTTAACAATGCAATGAGAGAGGTAGTAAAGAAAGAGGTTTTGAAACTGTTGCACACCGGGATTATCTATCCTGTGCCACACAGTGAGTGGGTGAGTCATGTTCAAGTTATGCCTAAACAGGGAGGCATGACTGAACAGGGAGGCATGATTGTTGTCAAAAATGACAAGAATGAATTAATTCCACAAAGAACCAACACTGGATGATGGATGTGTATTGATTACAGACAACTTAACAAGGCAGCAAAGAAAGATCATTTTCCACTACCTTTCATTGATGAAATGTTAGAGCGCTTAGCAAATCACTCTTTCTTCTATTTTCTTGATGGGTATTCTGGATATCACCAGATTTTGATCCATCCTGATGATCAGAGCAAAACCACCTTTATATGTCCTTATGGAACTTATGCTTATGAACAACAATGCAAGCCCTAGCCCTGATGGCTTTGGCCCCTCTTTTTACAAGGCTACCCAATCTATTACCTATCCTTACATTCTTGACCTCTTCAGCGATTTCTATGCCTGCAATGCTGATCTTGAACGTATCAATCGCTCTTATCTTGTCCTCCTGCCAAAAAAAGACTGATGCGCGTAGGGCTGCTGACTTCAGGCCTATCGCTCTCTAGAACACCACCATAAAATGCATGTCCAAAGTTCTCACTAAGCGGCTGTAGCCTTTCATTCCCCAACTTGTTAGTTCTAACCAAGCCAGTTTCGTTCTTGGGCGCTGCATTTCTGAAAGTTTTGCATACGCCACTGACCTCCTTCACTGTTGCTACCGCCGGTAGGCCCCAACCCTCATTCTTAAGCTCGACTTTCACAAAGCCTTCTACTACGTAAATTGGGAGAGCCTCATCCATGTCATGTGTTATCGAGGCTTCGTAGAAAACTGGTGTTCCTAGGTCTTGACTCTCCTCAACACTGGCAAAACTGCAGTTCTCCTCAATGGCTCGCCAGGTAGATGGATCAACTGTCGAAATGGTTTGAGACAAGGCAATCCGCTATCTTCTTATCTTTTTATCATCATGGCTGATATTCTTCACCGTCTCCATCACCACCCGGATCTGTCCTTCACCATCCACCACCCTCTTGTACCCAATGCACCCCTGCCCGATTCTTCAGTATGCCGACGACACGCTTATCTTCATCCAGAGCACTCCTGAGGTGGCCCTCCAAGCCAAGCACATCCTTGGGCCTTTGAAAATGCCACCGGCCTATCAATTAATTATCATAAGACTACATTCCTTCCTATAGCCATTCCTGAGGCACTACTCAAACCTTGGTGGCTTCTTTTGGTACTACTATTTCTTCCTTCCCTCAGCCATACCTGGGGCTCCCACTAACTCCACACAAGATTGCCTTCCTCTGATGACCTCTGTTGATAAGCATCTATCAGGCTGGAGTGCTTCCCTCCTCAATAGGGCTGGCAGGCTTGTCCTTTCATTGGCTGTCCTCTCCTCCATACCCCTTCATTACATGTCTGCGCTGGCTATCCCTAAAACTGTTATCAAGGCTATTGATCGACGAAGACGGGCCTTCTTCTGGACCGGTGAAGACAAGTGCCCTGGCTCAAAGTGTCTGGTGGCCTAGGACACTCTCCAGCTGAGCAAACAACATGGTGGCCTTGGTGTCAAAGATCTAGAGTTGCAGAATAAATGTCTGCTCATGAAATTCATAGACAAAACATTCTCTAGCGTTGACAGACCTTGGAAGGACTAGATCCTGCATGATGCCACTGACCTCGATCCTCTCTGGAGTAGAGGTACCAGTTTCATTTGGAAGATTATCAACGATGAGCTAGACTCTTTCCGTTCCATCACCATGGTCATTCTGCACAATGGTGCCTCCACCTCCTTCTAGCATGATCATTGCCTGCTAGAAGGACCTCTGTGCCTGTCTCACGCTGCTCTCTACTCCCACACCCTACGGCCTAATGTTACAGTACAACATGTTTTCTAGACGAGCTTTGACTTGTGCTTGCGCCCAAGGCTTACTAACGCTGCTAGTGTAGAGCTGGCTACTCTTATGACGTGTTTACAGGAAATGCAGCTGGATGACCTTCCTAACCAACGAGTCTTGAAGCTGACGAGCAAGTCTTATTCTGTGAGAGACACCTACTGTGCCCTGAGCAACGGCTAGGACGGCGTCAATGTGCACGGGCAATGCATCTGGAGCTCACGTGTGCCGAACAAGGTGAAGATTTTCGCGTGGCTCTTCTTCAAGGTCCGACTTAGCACATGAGTGAACCTCCATGCCAAGCAGATCTTAGACAATGGCATTTGCGAGCGTTGCCATGCTGAGATGGAGGACATAAATCATGTCTTCTTCAATTGCCCCAAAAGTGCTGCTGTTTGGTCCAGGCTGAGGCTCGCTCACGCTGCAGCTCTGGACGACGTCGACCTCTGGAATGCAAACGTACCGGAAGATGTCAATGCATCGCTGTGGCCTTTCATCCTACAAGCTATATTGTTGAGACTCTGGGACGCCAGAAACAGCGAGATATTTAGGCATGAGAACCCAACACCCCGCTCCATTGTTTCCAAAATTTGTGATGACTTAGTCACTTGGCATAACCATTTTTGTAAAGATCGTGATGTAACCAAGCTGAATGTATGCCGCCAATACCTCATGTCCTGTAACTCTTTGAACTAGGGTTGCTCTTTGCAATGCTGTGAGAAATGGTTTTTTGGTGGGGAAGCTCTCCCCCCGTTTGCTTTTGAAAAAACTTATGCTTATCGTAGAATGTCTTTTGGATTATGTAATGCACCAGCTTCTTTTCAAAGATGCATGATGTCTATATTTTCTGATATGATTAAAGAAATCATGGAAGTTTTCATGGATGACTTTTCTATTTATGGAAAAACTTTTGATGATTGTCTTGAAAATTTAGATAAGGTTTTGCAAAGATGTGAAGAAAAGCACTTAGTCCTTAATTGGGAAAATGTCGTTTCATGGTCAGGGAAGGCATAGTGCTAGGACACTTGGTGTCTAAATGTGGAATTGAGGTAGATAGAGCTAAAATTGAAGTGATTGAACGATTACCTCAACCCATAAATATAAAAGGGATAAGAAGTTTTCTTGGCCATGCTGGTTTTTATGGTCGGTTTATAAAAGATTTCTCACATATTGCTAGACCACTTACTAATCTTTTGGCTAAGGATGTTCCTTTTGAATTTGATGAAGCATGCTTAAAAGCTTTTGAAACTTTGAAGAAAGCACTCACTTCTACACCGATCATTCAAACCCTGATTGGTCAATGCCTTTTGAAATCATGTGTGATGAAAGTGATTTTGTTGTAGGAGCAGTGTTAGGACAATGTAAGGAGAAAAAGCATCATGCAATTGCTTATGCTTACAAAATTTTGATAGGACCAAAACTTAATTATGCAACAACTGAAAAAGAACTCCTGGCTGTTGTTTTCGCTATTGATAAATTTAGATCATACTTAGTAGGAGCTAAGGTGATTGTTTACACTAATCATGCTGCACTTAAATACCTGCTCACTAAGAAAGATGCTAAACCCCATTTGATAAGATGGATTTTGTTACTCCAAGAATTTGATTTAGAAATAAAAGATAAAAAGGGAGTAGAAAATTCTGTTGCTGATCACTTGTTAAGAATGCAATTTGGAAATCCATAGGAACTGCCCATCAACGATTCACTCAGGGATGATATGCTTTTCCAAATCTCCATATCTGACCCCTAGTATGTAGATATTGTTAATTTTATGGTTGCAGGATATGTACCACTAGGAGGAGATAAAAGAAAGCTCATCTATGAGAGTTGTCTCCACATATGGGACGATCCGTACCTCTTCAGAGTGTGCTCAGACGAGTTGCTCAGAAGATGTGTACCAGCTAAAGAAGGAATCAAAATCATTGAACGTTGTCACTCATCACCCTATGGAGGACACTATAGGGCATTCCGAACACATGCAAAGATTTGGCAGAGTGGATTCTTTTGGCCAACCATGTATGAATACATGAAGGACTTTGTCCGAAGATGCAGATCATGTTAGAAGCATGGCAACATCAATTCAAGAGATGCCATGCCACTCACTAACAACCTCCAGATTGAGTTGTTTGATTGCTGGGGTATTGATTACATGGGACCATTCCCGAAATCGAAGAACAGTGAATACATCTTAGTGGCAGTCGACTATGTTTCCAAATGGGTCGAAGCTATGCCATGCAGAGCTGCTGATTCTAGAAACTCTAAGAAGATGTTTGAAGAAGTGATATTTCGAAGGTTTGGAGTCCCAAGAATGGTGATTAGTGATGGAGGCACTCACTTAATTGACAAGAACTTTTGCAAATACTTGGCAAAACATGGGATCCATCACAATGTCGCTACTCCATACCACCCTCAGACAAGTGGCCAAGCAAAAATATCGAACAAGCAAATCAAGAACATTCTGCAGAAGATTGTTGATGAGATGGGAACAAAGTGGAAGGACAAGCTACCCTTTGCACTATGGGCTTATCGAACGGCTTACAAGACACCGTTTGGAATGTCTCCATATCAACTCGCTTATGGGAAAACTTGTCATTTGCCGGTAGAGTTAGAATTCAAAGCTCATTGGGTAATCAAGAGATTGAACATGGACCTAGAAGCAGCAGGAATAAAAAGAAAGATGCAACTCTTAGAGCTTGAAGAATGACGTGAGAAAGCCTATCATAACGCCAAGATGTACAAGGAAAGGACTCAAAGGTGGAATGACAAGAGGATCAAGAAGAAGAGCTTCATTCTGGAAGACAAGATATTACTTTTTAATTCCAGGGTAAAACTATTCAGTCATGGAAAACTATGAAGCAAATGGAAAGGACCATTCACGGTGATTAGCACTTCATCACATGGAGCGGTAACACTTCAAAATGACGAAGGTATGTTATTCAAGGTAAATGGTCAATGACTTAAGATTTTTCTAGAACCTGATAAGAGTCCCAAGGAGTTGGACGTAATCCAATTCCTCCTTTTCCCATGATTTGAGTCCTCCGTCACCTCCGATGAGTTTTGTCACCTAAAAAATGGTTTTTCAGAATTAGAAATGAGTTAGAAGACAACACAAAAAAGGAGACCGCGTTTCACCACAGAGTGGGCCTCAACCGGCCAGCCTATGGGGGACTCCCCTCACTTCGTGTTGCCTCCCTTGTCCCTTTCAGCCAAACTGATTTTCCCCATTATGAACTCATCGTAGAGAGATCTGAACCCTCCTGCAAGTTGGTTCGAAGTATAAAACTAGACCCCCCTGCCTGCCTCCAAGCCATAACTTCCTACCTTTCAAACCTTCAACAGTAGCCAAGCTCTCCTCTTTTCAATTTTCAATGGCAAGTGACCGCGAGATCAACATCAACGAGCCTCCTCCTTCCGACAAGATTGACACCGACGAGCTTCATCCTTCCGATGACTCCATGGCCCTCGCCATCATCCAACCGAAGGAACTCGCCATTGTTCTATCGAAGGAGCTCGCTGTCACATCACCAAAGGAGATCGTGCCTGCACCTAAACCACAAGCCTTCTATGCCCGCACCATTCCTTGTCTCACCCTCGTGCTATCGCCGCCACGGTTCACTGTTGAAGGAAAACCAGGTGAGTTGAAGGTTCTGACATTCCACGTTACCTAAGAATCTCAATGTTTTACCGCCAAGACCCAATGAGATGCTGACCGAACTAAAGACCAACAAGTTTGGTGATGACACCTGCATGAAGTACAAGAAGACTGCTCCGCGTGTCACTCTTGATGGAGTCCGGGCTATGCCAGAGCAGATCAAAGTAGTCCCTCCTAAGAAGAGACCTTCATCCTCCTCTGAGCCAAGTGAGCCCAAGCATCAAAAGACCACTTTAGCTACTCTGGAGAAGAAGATGGAAGAGCTCGAGCAGAAAATCACTAGGATTCAACAAGACTTAGCTTTTCTAGCCGGGGCTATTGATAAGTTGACTGTGAGGATGGATAAAGCAACCATTAAGCATCAGGGATTGAAGTCCCATGTCAACATTATCTCGTGTACCGTAGCCCGTAGACTTGAGAATTGAGAGAGAGTGATGGTTGATTGATAAGGCACATGTGTTTTGTTTAGTAAATCTTAAGTTTGTGAGTCTAAGTTAGAGTCTATTTGTTATTCGGTTAGTTTATTTGGAATGTGTAATAAAGTGCCTTAAATGATATCAATAAAGTTTGTTAGAGTCAAATCATTCTTTCTATTATTATTTTTGGATATGTGTTTTGTCTCCACATGTTGTGCTTAAAGATAAACAGGAAACAAGTGTGGGTGAAACCCACCGAAGAAATCCGATCACGAAATTATGAAAAAATAGAAGCAATCAACGCCAAGACCACGCACGACAAAGCGGGCCAAGATGGGCCACAAGGCCTGGCCACCCGGCCTCACACTCCATCTTTTTGCTCCATCTTTTGTCCATGGTCTAGTACATATCTCATACTTTCTATTTTCATATATTTTGCTCTCTGTTCGAATTAAAATTGAATATACATTGATTAAGCAAACCCTACGCAAGTCTCGATTAAAGTAAGATTGCTTTTCCATGACTTAAAGATAGATTCACACACACTTTTCCTAGAAATCTTGTTACCATTGGGAACTTTTTAGTAGGGACCCCATATCACTTAAGTTGTTGTGGAATGTGAGATAGAAGAATAATGAAAACTTGATTCTAGATGTTTTGTCATTTGGAGAATTTCTTTTCAAAAATTCTAAATGGATAGATGTACTTCTTCTTTATGGTAAAGATACATTGCCTACCAAAGCCATACATATGAAAACTAGCACATAGGCTATTTACTTTGTATTGAGTCTTGTCAAATTGAGAATGACCCTTGTTGAGAGGATTATCATGCTCCCAAGATCAAGATCACGTACACCCAGATATATCTGTTGATCTTACACTGAGAGTACGCAAAAACATGCCTTTCACCCAAAAATCTATCTCCTACACTTGGAGAAGACAAAAAAGATTGTTAGGACTTCAAATAAATGCTTCATGCTTCAAGATGGTGATTAATCTCTCAAAATTTATTGTATGACAGGTAGAGACATGAGGCTATGTAAAAAAAGAGAATGGACAAGTGTCCAAGTGTTGAAAAAAAGAAGAGAAAGAAAAAGAAAAATGCAAAATCAAAATGATAGCTCATGATCTATGTGCCTGAAGAAAGCTTTTCATTGTCTCCAAAGAGAGATACTTGTTTCAAGGAGCAAAGTAGAATTAGGTTAGCCACTAAATATTTCCACACACATGCACATCTTGATCTAAGGGTATGACATTCCCCTCCTCGAATCCCAGCTTTGACTAGACAATATATGCATGGTAAGTATGCCATATCCTTGAAATACCTTCAACTCCATATAAGCTTTCATAGAAGTAGGATGTTTTTAAGGCATCAATCATATATGCCTCAGAGAGGATCCACAAATACCACATACAATGAGTGATCTGAGTGCACCATAGATGGAGAACGTAAGCTATGTTTTCTTTTCAAAATATATACAAACAATACAAGTGACAGGATTGAAGGATGAAAGGGGCTCTGATTCACGCTATTCCGTTTTCTACTACCCAAAGTTTTATGGAAGACATAATGAATCTTGCAGTACAGGTATGACTAGGAATGGTTTAGTGCTGATGTCTTGTCTTATAGTTATGTTTAAAGTAATCCAACCATTTCTCGAGGACGAGCAAAAGCCTAAGTGTGGGGGAGTTTGTTGATGATAATTAACTCCTATTATACACTGTCAATAAAACATGAAAAAGAGTATAAATGCAATCACCACCATAGAATAGGGACTCAACTAACAGAATTCCACTAGTTTTGGTGAATTATGGTTTTTTAGAAATTAAATAGGAAAAATAGGAATTCTGGATAAGAGTTGGGCCTAAGGAACCAGACCAAATCGCGTCAAACGGATCGAACCCCGACACTAGAAGACTCTAGAAGACATGAGAAGGCACAGGACCAAGACGGGGACTGAGAGGACTCTAGAGGAGGCCGCCTGGCCCCCCTCAAGATGGCTAGCCTGGCCCAGAGGCCAACCACCTTCTCCTTTATGCAATGCGTTACAACACATCTATACGTCGCATCTTGACCGTCGTTTCAAGTCAGTTTGATCCAAGGGCCGCGGTTCATCCCACCGGACGATATAACTAGACCCCAAACCCTCAAGGCAGAGCATCCTAAAACCCTAATTCATTATCTCCAAACAGGATCAGAGAGAGGTGTCCCTTGAAAGGAAAACCTCTCTAGAGCCAGCTTTCAAGAAGAAGACTAGTTCTCCTCTAGTTTAGGTTTAGAATCTAGTCTTGAATTAAAATTAGAAGAGAGAGAGAGAGCGGGAAGAGATTTCGAGGGAGTTCTAGCCTGTTGGTGCTGCTTCTACACCTTGTACCTGTGGATTCAAGTTCTTCAAGGGCTTATGTCTGAGATTTCTTCGGTGATCAACTTTTATTTGTCAGTAACTCTTACTGTGATTATTATTCTTCTAGTCTATGACTCTTTTTGAGTACTTTATTCCTGGTAGCTCTAGGGGTAGAGTAGCCATTGTAGTGTAAGCATGGTGCTTAGACTTGATTGCTCATATGATGTACCCTATATTCCAGGTCGATGGTAGCTCGCAGGGGTGACTTTTATAGCCTTGTTGAATCTTCTATAGTCCATCTCCCGTTTATAGGCCGAGCAAGATTAGTTACTTAGGAGACTACACTCTGATTGTGCTCTTCTATAGTAATCCCTAGTTGAATCATAATTAACATAACTTACTGTAATAATAGAACTAGACAACATTAGTGATTCCCTTTTATCTTCTATTTTCTCTGTCCTTATTTACTACTTAGGGATTAGGTTTAAGAATAAAGTACATCATTATGTTCCTTCGGGTTCGATATTAAATCTAGATCATTCCGGTGAAGTGCTACATCAGTAGATTATTTGTGCGCTTGCGGATAACTAGAGTGTGCATTAATTATACCAACAGCTAAGCCGACTCTGCCTGGAAACCGAGGAGGATACTTCCTAAAGTCGGTTTTTAGTATATTTTCAACGTGGAAAACTTGGAGAACGCATCTTGGAGATGTTTTCTACTAGGATAAGACCACCCCCCTCTATATATATGAGAGGATCATGTCCGATTGAGTTCCCATCTATCCAATCGACAAAAAACATAAAACTATCCATCTCTTTGCCCTAATTTCTTCTCCTCAACCTCTCCTGCTGTCCAGCAAGTTTCTCCATGAGATTTGTTGGCATCTTAGGTGGCCTTGGTAGTCCTAGGAGATCCTCCACGTGCTCCTCCCTGATGGATCCTTCTGGGAGTAGTTCGGGAGCCGTTTCAGCCGAGAACAAGCTCTACATGGGCCCTATCGATCTCTTGATCGGTTAGGCCGGTTACGCTGCATCTCTTGCTGCATTGCAGGTCTTGTGAGACCTCTTGGGTGTCCAAGGCCCTCGCTGGTGTGTTGTCTTGGAGTAAACTTTAGCGTCAACAGTTACGTGTCCAGGCCAGCAGCGACAGATCTCGCAGCAGATGGAATCCACTGTGCCACCGCCGCGTTCGCGTTCGCTTCTTGGCCATGAAACGCCGGTGCATCGGTGCCGAACTCGGACGGCGAGATGGCCACGTAGATGCAAGGCGGGAGGCCTAGCCTCATGGCGCTATGCGGGACTGCTTGCTACATGCCTTGCCTACGAGCAAGGGAAACAAGTCCGCCAGCACGGAGCGAGCGCATGAGGATGGGATCCGGGATAGACACGAGTTGGGTCTCCCCAATGGGATTTTCTTGTTTCCTAGCGTCTCGATCTGCGCGGAGACTCCATTTCTCCTCCAGGAAACAGTTTCCTTCTTTTTTCATCTCTATCTTCAATTAATCTCTTGACACATCAGCAAAATATTTATGTAACAGTCTAATTAATACACATAGAAACCACTATAAATGTACCATTGGGAGTGCTCTAAGGCCAGTCTCAATGGGGTTTCATCAGAGTTTCATGGACATTAATTATGCTGATGTGGCACCATATTGATGAAGAGAGATGATAAGAGTTTCATGGGAGTAGAGAGAGTTTCATGGGGATGAAACTCTTTTGTACTGTTTCTAAAATCTAGATGTGTTGGAAATAGTGACATGAAATCCCCACTGAGACTGGCCTAAGTTAATACTCCCTGTGTTCCTATATATCAGGAGTACACCAGTTTTTCATGTTGGCCACAATAGGAGGCAGGTTGCTGTTATCAAGGGGCAATTAATTACTCTGGAGTAAAAACCAAAGCAGTTCATGCAAGGCTAGCAACGGTTTTGGGGCGTGAAGTACCCAAAAACACTCTTTTGTTCTCTCACATGCCGTGCAGTAATTACTCCCCCTGCATGCCGTATGGTGATTACTCATACTGAGTTAATACGTTTTGGTATCTGAAATGAAGCCCCTCACACCGGGTAAATGGGAATGGAGGGAGTCAAGGTTTTCTCTACCGGTATTTTAAAAATCTCGGTGGTCACCGATAAACGGAAATATCGGATATATCGAAAATTTATCAGCGATAGAAATAAAATTTCAGAAGACATTTAGACAAAAAAAATGACTCATTTTGTTGAGGAAAGCACATATATCATTTCTAAACAATCTAACATAAAAAACTAAATAAAACATATTATCAATTGCTTATTCAATGAGGAGGGCAGTGACATGGCTAGAGCGTGCTGAGTGTGTTGCGACGGTGGCAACTTGAACTTAGAAAAGAAGGGGAGAGAAAATTAAACATGGATTAAGGTTAAAGTATTGGGTGGGCTTTGGCGTCTATTTGGATGACAAAATTTTAAAAATATGAAAATTTCGGACGATAGAGGAAAAATTTCAGACCCAGCCGGTAAACGGGATATCTCAGAAATTTTGGATTCTACCAGCCGATACATTTTTCCCCTGGAGGGAGTATATGCCTATTGACTGTGCATGCAACTTAAGTCATGTATGGATGTATGGATCAGGTAAAGCTTATATGAAAAACTTATAAGGCCAGCATCAGTGGGAGTTTCATCTCACAATTTGTATGACTCCCATGCGTTAGAAACAGTGTAGATAAGTTTCATCCCCATGAAACTCATTTCATCCCATAATACGTTTTTCATCTCTCTTCATTTATACTATGCCACATCATCTTATTTAATGCCCATGAAACTCTCATTAAGACTAGCTTAAAAAGAAGTCTAACTGATGATCTAAATAACTTGGCTTATGGTCTAGCCACATATTGAACCATCTAACCACCCTCACCTTATGAAAAGCTATAAACTAGTTCCTCTCTTAGCCTCTATTTGGATTAGTGTTGACAGTTGTTAACATTAATCATAAACCATCAATATGACCTGCATATATACTTAATTCCATTACCAAACATAGGAATAGGGGTTTAAACTAATGAATTCCATGACCTTTGGTGAATATATGCATGCAGGAGGATTTATCCAGAAAATAGCCTCTGGGACCACTGTCATACACTCCAAACAAACAAACTGACATTAGAAAGATATTCGACTCGTAAAACCTATGGAAAACAACTCAAGACGGAGTCCAGAAGCTCCACCGAAGGGAGGGGCCCACCTATCACAGACACAGGCCGGCTAGCCCCACCTGTAGGCTGGCCGGCCTATGGGGTCCACCCGTCAGCCTCCACTTCGACGTCGGTTCTTCCACCGCCATTAAGGTCTAATCTACACTGTTGCTTTAAGTCGGTTTGATCCAAGAGCTCAGAATTGATTGCTCCCCTATATATAGCAGCCCCTGCCCTCTCCCTAAAGCCATCCTGAAACCCTAATTCATATCCTCATCGTCAGGATCAAAGCCAACAATTAAGAGAAGATTAGTCCTCTAAGTTACGATTTAGTCTTGTAAATAGAAATAGTAAGATAGAGAATGAGGGAAGAGTTTGAAGGAAGTGCCGGCCTGTCAGTGCTCTCTCTACGGCTTGTACCTTGGCGGAATCAAGTTGTACTTGAGCTTGCTTCTGAGATTTCTCTGGCAATCAATTTCTGATTCAAGTAAGTAATTTATTTATATTGTTCGTCAGGTTCATGACTCTTTTGAGTGCTTTATTCCTGTTTTAGAGGAAGTAAAGTAGTAATTATGGTGTAAGCATGGTGCTTAGACTCTGGTTACTCGTGGATGTACCCTGCAGTCCGGACCGGTGGTGGATCACGAGGGTGACTATATAGCCTCATTGAGTCCTTCGTAGTCCACCTCCCATTTGTAGGCCGATTAGGACCCGATTGCTACGGAAAGCATCCTCTGTTGGTGTCTTTCCTTAGTGATGTCCCCTGTTGAATGGTAGAAGACATAACTTACCAAGTCAGAACTAGAGAACCCTAGTTATCCTCTCACGCTCATGTTTATCCTTAGCCTTGTGTGCTACTCCTGGTTAAGTTAGATTGTAGTTAATCTCACACGTTTCCCTGTGGATACGATACTTAAAATACTTTCGAACGAAAGCTATAACGGTATCCGTGTGCTTGCAGATCTTTTATCTATATGCATTAATAAATACCAACAATTAGCTAGACCTTATAGAGAGCTACTGAGGAGCCATTTGGTATGGCTCCAAGAAAGCTCCGGCTTAGGGTCTTTTAGGAGTTGTACCAAGCAACAATGTACAAAACAGTTTTTGTAACGAAGCTTTAGGGGAGCTGGCACTATTTTATACTAGTGGAGGAATCAGTTTTCATGGCGTGTTTGGAGGAGCCAGAGCTAGCTCTACCATACAGTCCTTAAAGAGAACTCTAGTTAATTCAAATAGTTTATATTATAATCTAACTTATAGTCAATTTTGGAATGTACAACCATCCACGTTATAAAAAACTTTCTGATCAACTCCCACCGAGACAGATCTAAGAACCATAAAAAAGTTCAAAAAATTATCATTGGCAGCTGATGTCTAATTTGAATCGAGTTGAGTTGGCTAGAGTAGTTTAAATATGAAATGGCCAAGGGGTATGGTCAGTCTTGCTCAAATGATCTACTGCGAGTTTATGTTTTGAGCCGTCGGCCTACCGGAAAATATTCTTAGCACGTGCTTCATAATAGTTGCTTTTGGTCAGTACTACTTGGGTTGACGGTACGGCTATGCTCTTCCATCACGTGCGAGTGTTGAGTATCATATATTATCGTAGTCCAACGCATGGACCGATGAATTGGCTCGTAGTACAAACTAGTAACTTTTGTGTCTCTGTTAGAGACGAGTGTCAAATAATTTAGGTATTCGGAGCTCAATGTCTCGAGTTCTTTCTGACCAAATTACTCTACGGATTTGATTAGTTTAGAACCAAAATTTGTCACGTTAAAGAATTGGCAAGCCAAAGTTAGATAAAAAAATTTACCATTAATTTGACAAAGAAAATGTGAGAAATTGGTAATAAGTTTTGACAGTAAACCAAACAATAGTCGAAATTATGGCTTGCCAAATCTTTAATTTGGTATATTTTGGGAAGCCAACTAATGAGGCCCCTTAGAATCTAAGGTCCATCATTATTAATTTAGTTTTACCGAACCATCACCATAGGTTCACGAAGCATATAAGAAAATACATATCAAATAATCTTGTGCAAAATTTGCCGTGTAAAAGAAAATACATTTTTAATAAGTACCATTTCGGCCTTGGCATTCATTTTCAAGGTCGCAAATACGGTGCCGTTTCATGGACCGCCGGCCATGTCTTATCTGTTGGTCACAGCCTTATTAACTCTGGACTTTGCTGTTGATGCACGACCGCGTTTGTAGATAGCACAGCGAGCAGAGGGTCGGTGGTGACCCTAATATTATCGTTGGCTCATACCAAATATACCCCTGAAGGTTAAGACTATATAAAGGAACCTGTACCGATCTATAATAAAAGAAGAGATACGAGCTCTACAGTATACCTGTGTCTCCTGTGTATTTTTGTGTATTGTTTTTTGAGATTGGACAAGGAAGACGGAATCAATCTAGAACTTCTACGTGTCTCTTTTTTTTTGAACCAGGAACGGAACACGAATCTGACAATCCGTGGATTGGCTGATTCTTCCACAGTATATCAGCAGCTCTTCCAACCTGGTGAGTTTATTCCTATCTTATTTTTATTGATTTGATCTCATTTGTGTGGTGATAATCATCACCGATCAAATTTTATCTTGCATGTCGTTCATCGTTTGGTGTTGATGATCGAATGAGATGGATCACGTGCTTGCGCTCATCCTATAATCTACGTTCATGAAGCTTTGTATTGCGGCTTGCAGGAGCGCGTGAGACTCGGTTCGACGGTTCATGTTGCGACTGGCAGAGTGGCAGCAGCACAACTGCACAAGCGTCGGGGAGCACCACGTTATTGTACTTAACACTCGGCCCATAGGTTCGCTAAGCCCACTCTGTCTCATCTTAGCAATCCGTACGGGAATCAACGGAGTTTAACCTATCTACTGCGCAGATCCTGCAGCCCATAAACTAACGCATGTAGGCCCACTTCTGCTGTCCTAGTATTGGGCCACGTTCTGTACCTACAACTGGACTGGACAAGCAAGCCAATCATGGCAAAATGGCCCGAGATTTGTGAATTTTTAAAAGCTAATAAGTAGGTGGTATTGTTTGCAGATGTGTTTTTAAACGTGGGATTGTTCTCAGAGGATACAATTAGACACACACAATCCCACACGTTCACACTTACACCACACCACACACACGTACGCGTCCGTACACACAGAGAAAGAGGTTGGGAGGCTCTAGCCTTCAGTGCACGAGAAACGCGCATTACCACCGAACACACATACGTGACGCTAGGGTTTGAACCTTGATAGGTAGTGTCCCACTGGACAGTCCTACTATTGGACCACTTGACCTTTCGTGTGGGACTAGATTGTAAGAATATGTTTAAAAGTGTTCCATTTGTTTTACCTTCAGCATTTAGAACCGGAATAAAAAATACAAATAAGCTTAGTTGGATGGATTTTTTTTGTGTGAATGTACCTAATACACCATAATCTTTTTAATGTGGTAACATAGCTGCTTCCTTGTCACAAATATAAATCTAGGTCCTAAATCAAATTGTTTAACTTTGATTGGTTGTCATTATAATTTTTACATAATTTACCATGCAATATTGTTCTTACTATATTTACTACAAAAAATACTATTCATGAAAACATTGCCTTCAAAGACCGTTTAAGGATCAAGATGGCCGACTAGATGGTTGGTGAATAGTCGTAGGTTCTAAAACTTAATCGCCAAGACTAGCAATATAAAAGCAGAATTAAACTATCGGTCTAGGCATGACTATGCCCCCTCTAAGTAAGTTCATAAGCACTGTAAAAAAGATAGTAAACAAGAGAGCAACAAGGGTGCCAAGGTAGTGGGAGCTCACCTCAACAAGTCTAGTGGCAAGATCAATCAACATAAGCAACTAGAGTCCAGATTCTCATTACTTTGCTTCGCATTGACACAAGCTTTGTGATGGTGGCATGCATCCTCTGATCCAGTTCCCCAAGTTTTGAAGCCAAAACCGAAAACTTCCGCCCATGATTTTAAGGTTGAAATCGCCGATCAGAAAATTTGTTTCTGAGTTGGGTGTCGTCCCTAGCTGCTCTAGTCCGATAGACCTTTATTGTGACAATAATGGTGCTATTGCACAAGCAAAGGAGCCTAGGTCGCACCAAAAATCCAAGCGTATACTGTGGCGCTATCACCTGATCCGAGAGATCGTTAATTGAGGAGATGTCAAGATATGCAAGGTGCACACTGACCTAAACATGGCAAATCCATTGACCAAGCCGCTACCACAAGCAGAGCATGCGACACACATAAGAGCAATGGGCATAAGAGGCTGACATGATTAATTCTAATGTGAGTGGGAGGCTTACGATGATGTATACCTTAATGGTTGTCATAGGATGATGACATCATGTCAACATTTGTAATTTGCATGTTTTAGTGAGATGTTCCATGACATTTTTTAGGAATGCAAAAGTTTACGTAAGGAACTAAAAGCCCTTATGCAAGCCTTTGATGAGCTCAATGCATCTCATGAGAGTCTAAAGGAAGACCATGAGAAGCTTGGCAAGGCTCATAAGAAGCTTGAACAAGCTCATTTCTCTCTACTCAATGAGCAAAATGAGAAGAAGCATGTTGTAACATATGAAGTGGGCTTAAATTGTGACATAATTGAAGAATCATTCTATAAGCCTATTATTGTTGGTTCCACTAACCCTTCTTGTAGCACTTCCACTTCTAGTTCATCTAGTAGTGATGGGTTCACTTGTGATGCCTCACTAATGGTTGTGAATGAGACCCCCTTAAGAAGGAGGTCAATGAGCTCACTCGCGTCCTAGGCAAGGCCTGTGGTGGTGAGGACCGCTTGCTTATGTGCTTAGGTAGCCAAAGAGCATCTCTCTACAAAGAGGGTTGGGATATACCCTCAAGAAAGACAAGGTCATCTTTGCTCCTCACAAGACTAGTTTTGTGAAGAACAATGGTCATTAATTATTGCTATAGTTACAAGCAACACAAAGAGCATGATTGCAAGATCAAGAACAAGAATGCTATTGTATCCTCAATCTAATTCTTGTTATTTGCTTACTAAGGGTGCCAATGGTGTGAAGGCTAAGTTTGTTGGTACATCCATGTTGGGCCCAAAAGACGAAGGTCATTTAGATACCGAAAAGCTTGGTGACTAACCTTCAAGGACCCAAGCAAGTTTGGGTACCTAAAAGAAATTGATCTTCTTTTATAGGTCAATTACAAAAAGCCAAAGGAAGACATTAGGTTCTTGATAGTGGGTGCACTCAACACATGATCGGTGATGCAAGAACGTTCAATTCAATCAACAACAATGATAGCAATGGGTATGATAGTATCACATTTGGTGACAATGGTAAAAAGGCAAGGTCAAAGGGCTTGATAAGATCGCAATATCCAATGACTTGAGCATATCCAATGCGTTGCTAGTTGAGAGCTTGATCTTCAATTTGCTATCCGTGGCTCAATTGTGTGATCTTGGATTTAAGTGCATATTTGGAGTAGATGATGTAGAGATCATAAGTGTAGATAACTCTAATTTGATCTTTAAAGGCTTTAGATATGAGAATCTATACTTGGTTGATTTCAATGCTAGTGAGACTCAATTGTCAACATGCTTGTTTACTAATTCTAGTATGGGTTGGTTATGGCATAGAAGGCTTGGTCATGTTGGAATAAAACAATTGAATAGATTGGTTAAGCATGATCTAGTTAGAGGCTTCAAAGATGTGGTATTTGAGAAGGATAAGCTTTGTAGCTCTTATCAAGCCGGCAAACAAGTTGGAAACACCCATCCTAAGAAGAGCATAATGAGTACTAGCAAGGCATTTGAGTTGTTGCACATGGATTTGTTTGGGCCAACACAATAAACTAGCATCGGTGGAAATAAATATGGCTTTGTGATAGTGGATGACTTTACTAGATACACTTGGGCATTCTTTCTAGTGGACAAGAGTGATGTGTTTGCAACTTTCAAATCATTTGTCAAGGGCATACACAATGGGTTTAAAACAACCATCAAGAGGGTGAGAAGTGACAATGGTAGTGAGTTCAAGAACACAAGAATTGATGAATTGTGTGATGATTTTAGAATTAGACATCAATTCTTAGCTAAGTACACTCCATAATCAAATGACCTTGTTGAGAGGAAGAATAGAATACTTATTGACATGGTAAGGTCTATGCTTAGTGCGTACAATGTGAGTCAATCCTTTTGGGCCGAAGCAATCAACACGGCTTGCTATTGTAGCAGCTGTCTCTATTGTCACCCATTGAAAGAGAAGACACCATATGGCCCAACATTGCATATTTTTGGGTTTTTGGTTGTAAATGCTATATTTTGAAGAATGGCACTAGATTGAGCAAGTTTGATAAGAAATATGATGAATGATTCTTGCTTGGATACTCAACCACTAGCAAAGCATATAAAGTTTGGAATTTGGCAAGTGATACTCTTGAGGAGGTTCATGATGTTGAATTTGATGAAACCAAGGGTTCCCAAGATGAGAATGAAAACCTTGATGATGTTAGAGGTATTCTACTTTCAAATGTCATGAAGAACATGGATGTTGGTGAATTGAGGCCTAGACAAGTGATAGATGAAGAAGATGATCAAGTGCGAGCGCTCTCTAACTCAAATGTGCAAGATGATTCAAATCAAGTTAGTTCATCATCTCAAGTGCAAAATCAACAATTGACTAGTACATCATCTCAATTGAATGATCAAGCGAGTGCAAGCAAACATGTTCCAATACTCCAACCAGCCAATATTGAAAGAGATAATCCATTGGACACTATAATTGGAGATATTTCTAGAGGTGTGCAAACAAGATCAAAATTAGCTTTATTTTGTGAGCATTTCTCATTTGTATCATTCATTGAACCAAAAAAGATAGTTGAATAACTTCACTAAAAATCAAGTATGTGAGTTAGTTGAGAGGCCAAAGGGACACAATGTGATTGAAACCAAATGGGTCTTTCGCAACAAGCAAGATCAAGATGGGATAGTAGTAAGGAACAAAGCAAGATTGGTAGCTCAAGGTTACACTCAAGTAGAAAGTCTTGATTTTGGTGAAACATATGCTCTAGTTGCTAGATCAGAAGAAATTGGGATCTTCTTAGCCTATGCTTGTGCCCACAACATCAAGCTCTATCAAATGGATGTCAAGAGTGCATTTCTCAATGGCTACATCAATGAAGAAGTATATGTTGAGCAACCTCCTAGTTTTGAAGATGACAAGAAGCCTAATCATGTCTAAGTTGAAGAAAGCATTGTATGGTTTGAAGCAAGCACCTAGAGCATGGTATGAGAGGTTGAGGGATTTCCTACTCTCTAAGGGGTTCATTATGGGCAAGGTTGACATCACTCTTTTCACCAAGAAGATTGGCAAGGACTTATTTGTGCTGCAAATCTATGTAGATGACATTATCTTTGGATCCACCAATCAAGACTATTGTGAAAGAGTTTGAAAAGATAATGGCTAATGAGTTTGAGATGTCCATGATTAGAGAGTTGAGTTACTTTCTTGGTCTTCAAATTAAGCAATTGAAGGATGGTACATTTGTGAGTCAAGGCAAGTACATCAAAGACATGCTCAAGAAGTTTAGTATGAATGAAGCAAAGAAAATTAGTACACCCATGGGAACAAATGGCAATTTAGATAGTAACGCAAGTGGCAACATGGTGGATCAAAAGTTGTATCGCTCTATGATTGGAAGCCTACTCTATGTGACCGTATCAAGACTGGATGTCATGTTTAGTGTATGCATGTGTGCAAGATTTCAGGCCTCCTCAAGAGAAAGTCATTTGAAGGCAACAAAGAGAATATTGAGGTACTTGAAGCATACATAAAATGTTGCTTTGTGGTATCCCAAAGGTGCAAAGTTTGAGCTAGTTGGTTATTCCAACTCAGATTATGCAGGATGTAAAGTTGAGAGAAAGAGCACATCAGGTACATGTCAACTATTTGGAAGGTCACTTGTATCTTAGTCATCAAAGAAGCAAAATAGTGTTGCATTATCAATCGCCGAAGCTGAATACATATCCGTCGATAGTTGTTGTGCACAAATTATTTGGATGAAGGCCACCTTGAATGTTTTTAGAATCAAGTTCAAACAAGTGTCATTGCTATATGACAATGAAAATGCTATCAAGCTCACCAACAATCTGGTTTAACATGCAAGAACAAAGCATATAGATGTCCGCCATCATTTCATAAGAGATCATTAATAAAAAGGGGACATTTCAATTGAGAGTGTGGGCACCGAAGATCAACTTGCCGATATATTCACCAAGCTACTTGATGAGAAAAGGTTTTGAAAGCTAAGGAATGAGTTGAACATATTAGATTTCTCAAATATGTGTTGATACACCCCCCACTTATATGACATGCCTCTCCTTCAAGCAATCCAATGTAAAAGTTAATTGACATGCATACATATGTTGCTAAGGACATGATTAGTGCATCTAGTCATTCCTCATGTTTTATAGGCTCATTCATGAAAATAAAATGAATTTGATGCTTGTATGGTACCACTATTGCTTCTATCTAGTGGTAGCATATGTTTGTGGGCTTTGTGAACCTAGTGTTTGATCTAGAAAATGAGCTATAAGTGTTTAACTCAACATGGTCAATATAACCCTTGAAATGAGGTGTGAAGATGCTTGTCCTTGGATCAAACCGAGTTAAATATCTTTGGCAAGTATTATAGATCAAACCAACTTTAGGAAAACGATCCTCATCCCATTGATTGACATTAATAATCTTAACCTATCTAATTGTGGAGCTCACCTTTTGTGGTCATTGTTGACAAAGGGGGAGAGAAACAAAGATAAAGAGGGTGAATTGCATAAGAAAGATAGGATGGACATAGGGGGGAGAATTTGGACAAAGGAAGGGGATCAATTAAAATTTTGTGCACACAAGTAGGGGGAGCAAGCTTATGGACTTGATTGATGTATTTGAATGTGCATTCACATATGCATACTTGCATTTGAAAAGTTTAAATTCATTATACATGCTTGTGTGGTGTATGCTAGTTGTAGGTTTGAATGATGAAATGAAAAACTAGCATGCATTGGATGATAGCTAGATATGCCTCACATTTGCTTTCACAAGTGGTACTAGAACCTTGCTTATAATGTTGATCTCACGGGGTATCTAGTGTTTATGTTTTGCAAGTGACTCCAAGTGGTATCTAGCTAACCATGGTGCTAAGGATGATACTATTGGTGCACTCTGATTGGTATCACTCTTCAAAGGTCTATCTCTTACACCTTAGCATCATTTGGTAGACATTACTTTCCCACATCTCCTATATATGCATATGTGCAAGCTTCAATCCAAACTCTTAGCACATATGTAGGGGGAGCTAATGCTACCAATTCAGGTTCATGAAACTTGTCCACATCCTTTACATATGGTAAAAATGCTTGGGCAAGCAACATGGATTCAAAATGTTTTTAATTCAAATCTTTGTGAAAGGGTTGTCATCAATTACCAAAAAGGGGGAGATTGAAAGCTCTAGTTGGTTTTGGTGAATTGATGAAACCCTAAGTGCTAACCCATTGCTCTAAGTGATCATGGGATAGGGTAGCACATTCCAAGTGGTTAAGCAAATTGTGATGATCATGATGATGGCAGAGGCCATGGTGATGATCAAGTGCTCGAGCTTGGAAAAGAAAAAAGAGGAAAACAAAAAGGCTCAAGGCAAAGGTATATTTGATAGGAGCTTTTTGTTTTGGCACTCAAGACACCAAGTAGGTTTGAGTGTGTTTAGAATAGATAGCCGTACTATTAAGAGGGGTGAAACTCATCATGAAATGCTTATCAAAGTGCCACTAGATGTTCTAATTCATTGCATGTGCATTTAGATTCTAGTGAGTGCTAACATCCTTAAAAATGCTAGTGAAAATATTCTAACACACGTGTACAAGGTGAATCACTTGGTGGTTAGCACATTTGAACAAGGATGGTGAAGTTTGAGAAGAGGAGGCATCTCGAAGTGATCGAACGCTGCCTAGGCAATGACCGGACTCGATGCCTGCGTCTGATCATCACCACATAGTGAGGTGTGCTCTTGATCCTTCGATCGGATGCAGAAGGAGAAGAGGACCAGACGCGCAGGGGGTGGGTCCAGTGAGCGTTGACATTCGCTGATGCAAGCAGGGTTGCGAGGCCAGAGAGGATCGGATGCAGGGGCACGTTCGGTCAGGCAGTCACATAAAAACCTCTCTGGTGCCTTACTGGAGTCGACCGGACTCTGCGTTGCCGTTGGGAGCATCGTGTCCGGTCACACGGTGTTGGTGAGGGCGCGTGCGTGTGCAATCTGTGCACAGACGCGTCCGGTCTTGTTAAGCGCTGCGTTCGACCATCACTTAGTTATTAGGGCTAAGTGTTTTGACCATTAGGATCATGCAGTGCACGTTGAAAGCGACGACACATGGCAGAGATCCTGTGACCAGATGTTGGTTGGGCTGCGTCCGGTCAGTTTGATCGGCACATCCGGTCATCCCATTTTTAGTACTGACAGGGAGCCAATGGCTCTATTTCATGGGGGCTCCTATTTAAGCCCCATGGCCAGCTCTTGCTCACCCTCTTAGCAATTTCTATTGAGAATACTTCCTAGTGAGCATATCCAACACTCTCTAACTCACCTTGCTTGATTGGATCATCATCTAGTGAGATTTGAGAGCATCCAAGTGCATCGCTTTGAGTAATTGCCTCTAGAGGCACTTGGTGATTGTGTTTTGCTGCGGGATTCACTTGTTACTCTTGGTGGTTGCCGCCACCTAGATGGCTTGGTGCAGCCAGGATCGTTGAAAGGTCTTGATGGCTAGAGGGGGGTGAATAGCCTTTTAAAATTTCTACAAAGACAAGCTAAACAAGTTTATCAATATAACAAGTAGCGAGATGCGAGTTTTGCTTAGCTACGGGGTGTTTGCAAGCCACCTAACCAATTCACAATTCTAGTATATTTGCACTCAACCGCACAAGTCAAACCGAGAAGGTAACTACAACTACAACTAGCAAGCTACACAAAAGAGCTACTCTGGCAAAGCTAACTAGCTAGCATAGATAACTAAGAAAGTAATGCGGAGTTGAGTTAGGAGAGGTTCACCGAGGGGCGAAGTATTGAGCCAACCAATATGATCAACAATGAATACCAAGAAAATCGAACACCAGGATCAATCAATCACAATATGAAAGTGATGACACGAAGATTTATCCCGAGGTTCACGTGCTTGCCGGCACGCTAGTCCCCGTTGTGTCCCTCTTCACCACGTGGTTCGGTGGCTAATCGGTCTCACATCGAGCCTCTCAAAAGGCGCCACAAGAACCTACCAAATGGCAAAAGGTTGCAATGACACGAGCAATTTACTAACGTTGCCTTTGGCGCTTCGCCGAGGTAGGCACAAACCCCTCACAATCACCGGAGGTGGCCAAGAACAATCACCAACTCTTGCCAATGCCTCCAAGCTGCTCCAAGCCGTCTAGGTGGTGGCAACCACCAAGAGAAACAAGAATCCCGCAACAAATCAACCACCAAGTGCCAACTAGATGCAATCTCACAATGCAAATGCACTTGAATCACTCAATCTCACTTCGAATATGCAAAGAAGCAAGAGAGATGAGTAGGAGGGGAGTTTCTTAGCTCAAAGTGCTCACAAGTATGTCAAATTGTCAAGAGAGAGAGCCTTGAGCCGGCCAACGAGAATTTATAGACGTACCCCTTCGAATATAGCCGTTAGAAACTTAAACAGCCGAAATCGTGCTGACCGGACGCGCTGGTCCAACTGACCAAACGCGCCGATCGCGCAACGGCTAAGTCGCGAAGCACTGACCGGACGCGCTGGTCCAACTGACCAGACGCGCCGGTCGCACAACGGCTAACTGCAAAGCAATGACCGGACGTGCTAGTCGCGCAGACCGGACGCGCTGGGAACGACCGGACGCGCTGGTCCCGTGACTGACCGGACGCGCTGGTCGAGCCTGAGCAGCGCACAACGAAACAGTGACCGAACGCGCTGTAGAACTGACCGGACACCACAGTGTCAGCATCCGGTTAGAGTCCAGTAAGCTCCCTGAACGACCGGACGCGTCCGATCGTCTATGACCGGACGCGCTGCGCGTCCGATCATCAACCTGAAACAAGCGCAGACACTGAACGCTGACCGGACGCATCCGGTCATTTAGAGACCGCGTCCGATTCAGCATCCGGTCACCTCTATGACCTCCGTTCGCCTCCGTTTCTTTTCCAACTTCTGGCGTAGTGGAAAATAGTCGTTTCAACTCCTCGAAAACGCCTCAATCCTGCCTCGCAAGCTCGGCGGGAGGGAGAGAGGAACCCAAACCCTCTCTACCGCTCAAAATCCACCGCCATCACAAAAGTGCTAACACCACTAAGTGATCTCGTCATGTGTGAGTGTGTTAGCATTTTCACAATCATTTTTCGAGGCAATATTAGTTCTATCCAAATGCATATGATTATGAAATGCACACCTAGAGGCACTTAGGAGTTCAATAGCCGCGTCATTCCCCTCTTTATAGTACGGCTATCTAACCTATAATGTAACCACACCCACTAGGTGTCTTGGTTACTAAAACACAACCCTTAAGCATATACCTTTGCCTTGATCACGTAGGGTTGCGTCCAAGTCCAAGTGTGGCCATCATGATCACCATGTCCATCTTGCCACCAACCTTGGAATGTACTAATCCTCATATGCTACATACAACTTAGGCATAGGATTAGTACTTAGGCATTGTCACTAATTACCAACACCAAACATAGGACTTTCAATCTCCCCCTTATTGGTAATTGGTGACAAACCTTTCACAAAGATATTATGATAAAATTTTGATTGAACACATGTCACATTGTCCAAGTATATTACCATGTGTAAGAATTATGGACATGTGATCATGAATTCAAATTGATAGCAATAGCTCCCCCTACATGTATGCTATATGTTTGGATTTTGGAAGCATACATGTTAGATAGGAAAGATTAGGAGCATTGACTACCAATAGGTGCTAAGTGTTTAAGATTATAGACCTTTGAAGCGTGATACCATCGGAGTAGCGATAAACACTATCTTAGCACCTTGTGTAGTTAGATTCCACTTAGAAAATCACAAACATGACTAGAAACCTCGTGAGATCAATATTATAAGCAAGGCTCTAGTACCACTTTGAAAACACATGAAGCAAGAAAAATCTAACTACTTCCTATTCATGCTAGTACCTCAATATACCATTCAATTTATACTAGCAAGTCACCACACAAGCAAAGTAACGGAGAAAAAGAAATGCATAACTATGCATCATACATATGAAGTGCACATTGGAAATGCAACATTCATGCTTAAGAGCTTGCTCCCCCTACTTGTGTGCTCAAAATTTTAGTTGATCCCCTTCTTTTATCATTTTCTCCCCTTTTTGAATCTATCTTTGTGAACAACATTTTTCTCCCCCTTTGTGCTTGTCCTCCTTTGAGTTCTATCTTTGTGAACAATATTTTCTCCCCCTTTAGCACCAATGACCACAAGGGACCAATTTTAGATAGATTATCATGTTGAATTATGGGGTGAGGATCAAGTTTGTGATTCAACCTAGATTGCTTGCATAAATAAAATGCTTCGGTTTGATCCATGGGCAAGCTTCTTCACACCTCACTAGAAGGGTTATCATGCACCATGTTGAAGCAAATATTTAGATAAGTTGTCTAGATTAAACACTTAGGATCACAAGCTACTTAAACAAGTTATATGCTACCACTAGATCATACAAGTCATGGAAACAATAGTGGCACCATATAAACTTCGAATTCATTTGATTTTCATGAAAGAGCCTAGAACATGTTAATTATGACTAGATGCACTAAACATGTCCTTAGCATAGAATGTATGACATGTCAACCAATTGTACCTTGGGGCTCGAAGGAGAGGCATGTCATATATGGGGTGCATCAACTCATGTTGGAGAAGTCAAGTATGTTCAACTCATTCCTTAGCTTGTGAAATCTCTTCTCATCAAGTGGCTTGGTGAATAGATCGGCTAATTGATCTTCGGTGCCCACACTCTTAATAGCAATGTCACCCTTTTGTTGATGATCTCTAATAAAGTGATGGCAAACATCAATATGCTTTGTTCTTTGATGTTGAATCGGATTGTTGGTTAGCTTCATGGCACTTTTATTGTCACATAGCAATGGCACATTCTTGAAATTGATTCCAAAATCCTTCAATGTTGCCTTCATCCACAAGATTTGTGCACAACAACTACCCGTGGCGATGTATTCGGCTTCGGCGGTAGATAGTGCAATACTATTTTGCTTTTTGGATGACCATGAGACAAGTGATCTTCCCAACAATTGACAAGTCCCGGAAGTGCTCTTTCTCTCCACTTTGTCACCGGCATAGTCGGAATCCGAATATCCAACTAGCTCAAAGCTTGCACCTTTGGGATACCATAATCCAACATCTTGTGTATGCTTTAAGTACCTCAATATTCTCTTTGTTGCCTTCAAATGACTTTCTCTTGGTGAGGCTTGAAATCTTGCACACATGCATACACTAAACATCACATCGGGCCTTGATGCCGTCACATAGAGTAGGCTACCAATCATTGATCTATATAGCTTTTGATCCACCATGTTGCCATTCTTGTCGCTATCCAAGCTTCCACTAGTGCTCATTGGAGTAGTGATTCCTTTTACATCTTCCATACCAAACTTCTTTAGCATATCCTTTATGTATTTGGTTTGGCTTACAAATGTTCCTTCCTTCATTTGTTTGATTTGAAGTCCAAGAAAGAAACTAAGTTCACCAATCATTGACATTTCAAATTCCTTTGCCATCATTTTCCCAAACTCATCACAATAATCTTGATTGGTTGAACCGAATATGATATCATCAACATATATTTGCAACACAAACAAGTCTTTCCCAATATTCTTGGTGAATAGTGTTGTATCAACTTTGCCCATGACAAATCCTTTGGATAGCAAGAAATCTCTTAATCTTTCATACCATGCTCTAGGTGCTTGCTTCAATCCATACAAAGCTTTTCTCAACTTGTATACATGGTTGGGTTTCTTGTCATCTTCAAAACCGGGAGGTTGCTCCACATACACCTCCTCTTGAATGTACCCATTTAGAAATGCACTCTTCACATCCATTTGATATAGCTTGATATTGTGAGCACAAGCATAGGCAAGTAAGATCCTAATTGCTTCCAATCTTGCAACCGGGGCATAAGTTTCACCAAAGTCAAGACCCTCTATTTGTATGTAACCTTGAGCTACTAGTCTTGCTTTGTTCCTTACTACTATCCCATCTTGATCTTGTTTGTTGCGAAAGACCCATCTTGTTCCAATGACATTGTGATCCTTAGGCCTCTCAACTAGTTCCCATACTTTATTTCTCTTGAAGTTGTTGAGCTCTTCATGCATTGCATTTACCCAATCCAGATCTCTCAATGCTTTATCAATGTCCTTGGGTTCTTCCATTAACACAAAAGAAGAGTGAGCACAGAATGATGCCAATCTTGATCTAGTTTGAACTCCCCTTTGTATGTCACCAATGATGGAATCCAGTGGATGGTCTCTTGCAATGTTAGTTGGTTGAAGCACTTGGACTTGATTGCTTGGATGTTGATGTTGATCATGAGTTGGAGATGATGAACTAGCCACTTGTTGATCTTGTTGCACTTGAGATGATGTACTAGCTTGATTTTGCATTAGAGAACCACTAGCTTGTGTAATTGGACTTTGGAGCACTTGATCTTTGTTGTCATCCACATCAATCACTTGCTTTGGTCTAATGTCACCAATATCCATTTCTTTCATAGCATTGGTCAATTGAGTTCCTCTCACATCATTCAAGTTATCTTCTTCATTTTGAGAACCATTGGTTTCATCAAATTCAACATCATGAACTTCTTTAAGTAAACCACTAGCCAAATTCCAAACTCTATAAGCTTTGCTAGTAGTTGAGTAACTAAGTAGAAATCCTTCATCACATTTCTTCTCAAACTTGCTTAATCTAGTGCCCTTCTTTAAGATGTAGCATTTGCAACCAAATACCCGAAAGTATGCAATGTTAGGCTTTCTTCCATTTAAGATCTCATATGGTGTTTTCTCTAAGAACTTGTGACAATAGAGGCGGTTGCTATAGAAGCAAGCTGTGTTGATTGCTTTGGCCCAAAATGAATGACTCACATTATACTCATTCAACATTGATCTTGCCATATCAATTAAGGTTCTATTTTTTCTCTCAACTAGGCCATTTGATTGAGGTGTATACTTGGTCGAGAATTGATGCTTGATTCCAAGCTCCTCACATAGCTCATCAACTCTTGTGTTTCTAAACTCACTTCCATTGTCACTTCTTACTTTCTTGATTATGGTCTCAAACTCATTTTGTACCCTCTTGATGAACTTCTTGAATATGTCAAAAACATCACTTTTGTCCACAAAAAAGAATACCCATGTATATCTAGTGAAATCATCCACAATCACAAACCCATACTTGTTGCCACCAATGCTTGTGTCTGTAGTTGGCCCAAATAGATCCATGTGCAACAACTTAAATGCCTTGGAAGTACTCATGATACTTTTCAATGGATGAGTGTTGCCTACTTGCTTTCTGGCTTGACATGCACTACATAGCTTATCTTTCTCAAATGTGACATCCTTTAAGCCTCTAACTAAGTCATGCTTCACTAACTTGTTCAATTGCTTCATACCAACATGACCAAGTCTTCTATGCCATAACCAACCCATACTTGATTTGGTGAGCAAGCATGTTGAAAGTTGAGTGTCACTAGCATTGAAATCAACCAAGTATAGATTCTCAAATCTAAAGCCTTTGAAGATCAAGTTAGAGCCATCAACACTAACTATCTCCACATCATCAACACCAAATATGCACTTGAAACCTAGATCACACAATTGAGCAACCGACAACAAGTTGAAATTGAGCTTTTCAACTAGTAGCACATTGGAGATGCTATGATCATTTGAGATTGCAATCCTTCCAAGAGCCTTTACATCACCCTTGCTATTGTCACCAAATGTGATGCTATCAATGCCACTATCATTTGATTTGAGAGAGTTGAACATTCTTGAATCACTGGTCATATGTTGAGAGCACCCACTATCAAGCACCCAATGCCTTCCTCCGGCCTTGTAATTTAACTACAAAACAATTTAATGTCTTTTAGGTACCCATACTTGCTTGGGTCCTTGGAGGTTAGTAACTAAGCTCTTTGGTACCCAAATAGCCTTCTTCTTTGGGCCCACAATTGGTGTACCAACAAACTTAGCATGCACACCTTTCTCACCCTTGGTAAGCACATAACAAGAATCAAAAGGAATGCAAGGTACATTAGCATTTTTCTTGTTCTTGTTCATTTTATTATAATTAATCTCTAGATGCCCAACTTGTTTGCATCTATTGCAAAACTGACCATTGCTCTTCACAAAGCTAGGCTTGTGAGTTGCAAAGGTCGCCTTGCCCTTCTTGGGAGTATAGCCCAATCCCTCTTTGTTAAGAGAGAACCTTTGGCTACCCAAGCATTTTAGCAAGCGGGCATCCCCACCATAGGCATTGCCTAATGCGCGGGTGAGATCATCCACCTCTCTCTTGAGAGTCTCATTCTCAACCACAAGTGATGAATTACTAGTAGTAGAGATAGAGTTGGTTGTGGTGGATGACGATGAGCTACATGAAGCATTAGTAGGACCAACAAATAAAGAATCATCAATAATATCACATGTTAGTCCAATGTCACAGGTGACAATCACTTGCTCCTCCTTAGCTTCCTTCATGAACTTCTCCAACTTGAGGTCCTTTTCCTTGATGAGCTCAAATAGAGTGGAGTGGGCTTCCTTAAGCCTAGTGTGAGCAACTTCAAGGTCCTCGTGGTCTTCCTTTAGACACTCACGAGAGGCCTCTAGCTCATCAAAGGATTTCCTAAGAGCTTTGAGCTCTTGTTCAATTCCTTTGCACTCCTTACTCTTTTTGAGAGCAACAAGCTCCTTCATCAAGGAATCATTTTCATTGCTCTTGGCAATGAGCTCTTGTTCCAAGATTTTGTATTTCTTGGTAGTCCTCTTGTAGCCCTTGCTCATTTGATCTATTATGCCCAATAGATCATCCTTGGAGTAGTCCTCATCCTCCTCATCATCACTCCTACAACCATCACTAGCACAAGAATCAATATCACTATCATCATATTTTACCTTGGTAGGCTTGGCCATAAGGCATGTCGATGTAGTGTCAAAGATGGATGGCTTGTTGGAGAGGGCGATGCTTGCAAAGGCTCGCCGAGTGGTCCTTTCATCATCACTAGAGCTTTCATTATCATCACTATCGGAGTTGTCACTATCCCAAGTGACTACATAACCACCACCTTTCTTCTTCTTGTTGAATGTGAAGCTCTTCTTTACTTTCTTCTCCTTCTTGTCCTTCTTGTTCTTCTTCAACTTCAACTCCCCATCATGATATTTTTTATCTTCATAGGGGCACTTTGCCACTACATGATCGGGGCTATTGCAATTGTAGCAAAGCACCTCCTTTGCCTTCATGAAGTCCCTTCTCTTTCTTGCACCATATCCTTTCTTCTTCATGAACCTCCCCATCTTGTGCACAAGGAGGGCCATGGTCTCATCATCGAATGGATCATCATCATCGCTCTCCACCTTGCTCTTGCCCTTAGAAGATGAAGTCTTAAATGCAATGGGCTTCTCTTGCTTGACCTTAGTCTCCTTATTCTCATCTACCTCATCTTTATCATCATTGTATTGGGCATCGGTCATTATATCTCCAAGCACATCGGTTGGTTTGACCTTGTCCAATCCCTCTCTAAAGATCATTCTTCTTAAAGTGGCAAACTTTTTGGGTAAGCACATCAAGAACTTGTGTGAGAAGTCCTTGTCCTCAACCTTCTCCCCAAGCCCCTTGAGATCATTGACAATGACTTGGAGCCTATAGAACATCTCCGGGATGAATTCATCATCCTTCATCTAGAAAGTGGAGAACTTGTCCTTGAGCATATATAGTTTGGCACTTTTTACCGTTGAAGTGCCTTCATATGTTTCTTCAAGCCTTATCCAAAGCTCATTTGCCTTTTCAAGATCTTTGATTTGCTCAAATACTTTGTCATCAATGGCACGGTAGATTGTGTCAAGTGCCGCCGTGTTGCATTGTTTGTTGATGCGGTCATTGGGAGTGAGATTTTCCTCATCAAGAATGATGTATCCTTCTTTGGTCACATCCCAAACCTTCTCATGTATATTGCCTAGATATTGCTTCATCTTCCTTTTTCAATGATCAAAGGAAGAGACGCCATCAAAGAATGGAGGCTTACCATTAACATGATTGAACATAACTTGAGCCATCTTACACCGAGGTTGTTAAGCCTTACAAACGGTGACCACGGCTCCGATACCACTTGAAAGGTCTTGATGGCAAGAGGGGGGTGGATAGCCTTTTAAAATTTCTACAAAGACAAGCTAAACAAGTTTATCAATATAACAAGTAGTGAGTGTCACACCCCAAAATTTCTAATTTTGGATTGTGCTTGGAAAACACTAAATAAAATAAATAATTTCAATATCTGAATAAATTTATTAGATAAGTTAAGTTGCTGCTAATTTAAATATAGAAAATTGTGGTTTTAAACTTTTTCATATTAATTTGATAATGTGGTGTTTGTGTGATGCTTGTCTTTGGTGTTGGTGAGTGCTTTTATTTTTAAATTACCATAGGACGACGTTTGCTTCTCATCGGAAAACTTTTTGGTATTTTCTGGATTTAAAATTTCAATTTCCGTGAGCTTAATCTTTTTCCTTGATATCTTCATCAATCTTTTCATGAGCTTCAAATACTTTATTTGGGTTCGTCTCATTCTAAAATATCTCTGAGAATTTTCCTTAAATTTTCGGAGCCTTCGAGATATTTTTCGTGGCTTAAAATTCAATTCTGGACTTTTCTAGAATTATTTTATCCATAAAATTAATTAATTCCGAAAATAATAAAATATCTCAGATTTCCTCATGCCCAAAGGCCCATGTCTTTATTTACTAATGGGCTTTTATAATTAATTAGGCCTATTAGTAAAGGTGGATGGTGCAACGTCAATTAGCACCATATCGCTAGTTGATATGGAGGTGGAGAGTTTTCCTCCCTATATATACGTACCTATCCCTTGGGTAAAAGCACACCAAAATTACCGTAGAGGAGCCCCTAGTTTGGAAAATCTCTGGGTAGTAAATTATATATTTTTTTCTCCTTCTTTTGCCGCCCTGTTTCAGATCTCGCCGAGTTGCTTTTATCTACAGCTAGCGCCGCCGCTGTCGTTTCCAGAGCACTGCCCTGCCCTGCAGCCGGCGCCATCTCATCTTGGTCGGACCCAGTCATGCATCCAAGACAGGGGTCGGCCATGGCCATGTGAGCAGTCCATCCAAGCAAGAAACAACTGCTGTTCTGTACGTAAGTCTTACCGTGTTCTGCAGGCAACAATAGACTGGAGCTCCTAGCGTATGTACAGCTCGGCCTGTGTAGCTGGCTACCGACGCCCCTCCTGCTGTTGGGTGCCGAGCCTTTTTCCCCTACTGCAAGAAGCCCCACGATCGGAGCTTTCATGGTGGCCATATTCTGAACGTAGATGGACCAATGAAGATGATGAGGTATTCACAGTTTGCCACCGAGATGGAATTAGCCACTTATTTGATTTAGCTCCGATTTAGTTTGCTTGCTACGTTAGATTTGTATCGACATGATCTACATGGTAGTACTGATTCACGGTGTCATATGTTTTTCTGTATATAATTAAAACAATAGTTTGGTTATTATGCATGTAACTGGTTTTCTAATTTAAAAACACTATAGTAGTAACACTTGGCTATTTTATATATAGATATTAATATGATTTTTTTTCTATCATCAATGTGTTTTAAATTATAATTTGTTTAGCTGAACCCACGTCATATGTAGTTATAGTAGATGCTCTTATATTTTAATTTCTTTTGCAAGCTATAGTTTGAATGACTTAAATAAATATAAGACATATTTATAGAAGTAAAGCGTGACTAGATTTAGCTCGGTTTCTAATTAAACTGTATAGTGACTAATCTAAATTAATGTATTTCACGTGGTCTTGTTTAATTAAAATGAATTAAGCATGTAGCCTTTTCTTTTCTATTGTAATACATAAAACTCCCGATAGCCGCTACATCACTTCTTATGTTCATTGTTAAATATTAATTTGATTAATGGGTACGTAACCAGTTTTCAATCTAGAAACAACGTGGAGGTACAGTTTGATTTTGTATATGTAAATAAATGTTAAAATAGTTAGCTACTAACATAAACATATTTTTAATTTGTAAATTGCCTAGTCTAGCACTTTGACGTGGGTTAGGATGCTCTCACAAAATTATTTCTTTTGCAAATATAAAAGCATAACTTGCTTAATAAAATATTGTGTGGGAATATTTATAAAATATATAAACTTTGGTTAGTTTCAACTCGGTGTTGAGTCCAAATATGATTTGTTTAATCTGAACTAATTACTTTTTCATGATCTTGTTAGCTAAAATAAATCAAACATATAGTGGTTTCTTTTATAATATAAATATTTCGATAGTCTTTTTCTTTTTAACGATAGTTCCTTTATCGACATTTCTTATGTTCTCGTGACCGTAGCTGGTAGTTCTCTTTTAGTACGTTGTTTTCTTTTGTGTGGTGTATTGTTCTTAGTTGTTCCTATTTGTTTGCTTGTATGCCTGTTAGTGTGCTGGGTTGTTATGATCTACGAGTATAAGAAAAGGCTATCTGTGAGCACCAAAGATCCGAAGATGAAGACCAGAAGCTGAGTGCCAGAAGTTGCAAATAAAAAGATTAAGTTGAGGTTTTTCAGAGCAAGTTGCTTTGGGCATAAAACAAGTTCTAAGGCAAGTATAGCATGAGATTTCCTTGTTGTCCTATTCACAATAAGCAAATAATATCATTATGCATATATTCCTTGATAAGGATGACTTAGTATTGATCTTATTCCTTGATACCTATTATATTGCATGGATTAGTATTGCTAGTGCTCAACATGAACTATGATCATGTAATTTGACTAATGGAATATGCAATAAACATTAAAAGATGACTTTTTATTACTGTTTAAAGGGGACTAGAGCATGGGGATTACTTTGGTGCTCTTGTTACTCTCCATAAGGACTTATCTGTAAGCGAAAATCCGGGACTTATAGTATAACTGTGAGGGCTAAAATGGCTCTGGCTTTAGTCATATAGAAGGACCTTTTCTAGCTTGTTAGAGGTATTCCTTTATGGCGTAAGAATGGCTTGACAAATCGGGTATAGTGCGGCCTCTGTCCTCATGTGTATAGGCTGCGTGTTATTGTGCCATCAGGAAGGGGGGCTCTACATCTGTTTGCCGAGTGAAATCTAATGGCCCTAACTTGTTAGACGAACCTTTGAAAGACTTCATAGTGAACCCTGCCGACCTTCCTTGGTAGTGGGTCAAGAGGCTGATCACCTCGGGCGAAAGGGTAAATCACGACTCACAGTGAAAGTGTACAACCTCTGCAGAGTGTAAAACTGTTATAACAGCCGTGCTCACGGTCACGAGTGGCCTTGGACCCTTATGGAATAGTGGATCATTAATAATGGATATGTTTTTGCTATTCGTTAATCATTTCACATGGATCATATGTTTATTGTTACATTGAGACACTTTGATATTATTGATATATTGAAATAATGCTAATTAAAAGCTACATGCTGATAAACCTATGTTATGCCTTTGAGCCTCATGAACCCCATGTTATATTTGTTGAGTTCGACATGGACTCACTCTTGCTATTTCCTCACACTCCAGTGTGTAGTGAGGTGTTGCTTAGAAGAAGGATGAAAGTGTAGTGGAGTTTTCGGAAGTCTTTTCAGAAGTGTTTGGCATATGGAGCCACCAGTCAGCCGTCCCTGTGATGTTGGAGCCTGAAGAAAAGATTAGTGACCGTTCCGCGACACTCTGATAGTAGTAAGTGTTAATATAGTAAGTATTCTGCTTTATATAAACATTGTTTTGATACTTTTTCATTCTGACATATGTGTGGACTTCCTGGGTACACATATGATTAGCCTGGTTTTGTTCTTTAGAAAACCGGGTGTGACAGAGTGGTATCAGAGCGGTGTTGACTGTAGGACGTATGCCAAATAGCTCTAGACGTATTCTAAAACTTATTTTACTATAAAACTATTTTTGTCATCCTTTGACTCATTGATTTTGACTATTTCCTATTCCTTGTCCTGTTGTATCCCTTCCTTGATAGCTTCCTTTGAGCTATTATTTCTTACTCCCTTGGTTTTTTATTTATGTTGTTTTTACCAAAAGTTTTCTGATCTTACCTTGTTCAAAAGTTCGATGGTCTTTCATCATCTCCAATGTGCCATTAGGATGACCACCATTGTTGAAGAAGCACGTGTAGTACCGATGATGTGATTGGTGCATTGTTTTGCCTGATGTGTGCTTGTATTGTTTGATGTAATGCCTGTGTGTTGTCTTTGTTCTTGTGTTCCAAAGGAGGCCCGAAATCATCTTGAGAATTAGCTCAATCTATGTTAAGTGGGGTAGTGTCATCTTCTATCCTACTTAATTTTTTTTTATTCGATCCTAATTCTTATCATTTTCTCTTACACTGTCCTTGCCTATCCTTGGTTGTCATGATATCTTCTTTATCTCATCTTAATGGAGGATCAACACATGAAGGACTCATCAATTGCAGCAAGCCTTGGAGAAAGTGTTGCCTTTAACGACATTGCCAGGTGGAACAAGATCTTTGTTAAGTGGGGTAACGTCCGCCACCATCATCAATCTCAAGTCACGAGACAAAAATACCCAAAGACCAATCGCTATCATAATATCATCTTTTGCTAGTCCTTGCCTCTTAACTAGTCTCACCTTCTTGCCATCAATCTTTACTTTCCTTATCAACATTTGACAACTTTTGACCCTTGTCCATACATCTTATAAATCCTGATTCAAGGACCTACAAAGACTTGAAGATCAATTTATCCTTCTCACTAGTCTCCCTGAATGGTAAAACGGAAGACTGGTCTTTACCTTTCTTCAACTAATGCTAATCTATCACTTTTTCGTGATATCTTATAAATCTTGAATCTAGGAGTTTTGAGTACCTTAAGATATCTCTTTATCTCTTACGTTATCTCTTGCTAATCTCCACCCTTGTTTTTACACCTTATAAAGTGAAGACTCGATGATCAACCTTGATATATCTTTTCAATCTCCTTTGATCTTCCTTTTCGCCTATATTGACATTCAATCCTTTGACCTTCTTTCATTAACTTGAATCAATCTTAACGATCAATCCTATGTTCTTTTGTTAACCTTTGATAATCCTTGACGCTTATATCCGAACTTGTCAAAAAGTCTTAAAATAATCTTATTGGTCTGGTTTATCTTTCTCCCTAGTCTTTTCGAATCTCGGGACGAGATTCTTGTTAAGTGGGGTAGAATTGTCACACCCCAAAATTTCTAATTTTGGATTGTGCTTGGAAAACACTAAATAAAATAAATAATTTCAATATCTGAATAAATTTATTAGATAAGTTAAGTTGCTGCTAATTTAAATATAGAAAATTGTGGTTTTAAACTTTTTCATATTAATTTGATAATGTGGTGTTTGTGTGATGCTTGTCTTTGGTGTTGGTGAGTGCTTTTATTTTTAAATTACCATAGGACGACGTTTGCTTCTCATCGGAAAACTTTTTGGTATTTTCTGGATTTAAAATTTCAATTTCCGTGAGCTTAATCTTTTTCCTTGATATCTTCATCAATCTTTTCATGAGCTTCAAATACTTTATTTGGGTTCGTCTCATTCTAAAATATCTCTGAGAATTTTCCTTAAATTTTCGGAGCCTTCGAGATATTTTTCGTGGCTTAAAATTCAATTCTGGACTTTTCTAGAATTATTTTATCCATAAAATTAATTAATTCCGAAAATAATAAAATATCTCAGATTTCCTCATGCCCAAAGGCCCATGTCTTTATTTACTAATGGGCTTTTATAATTAATTAGGCCTATTAGTAAAGGTGGATGGTGCAACGTCAATTAGCACCATATCGCTAGTTGATATGGAGGTGGAGAGTTTTCCTCCCTATATATACGTACCTATCCCTTGGGTAAAAGCACACCAAAATTACCGTAGAGGAGCCCCTAGTTTGGAAAATCTCTGGGTAGTAAATTATATATTTTTTTCTCCTTCTTTTGCCGCCCTGTTTCAGATCTCGCCGAGTTGCTTTTATCTACAGCTAGCGCCGCCGCTGTCGTTTCCAGAGCACTGCCCTGCCCTGCAGCCGGCGCCATCTCATCTTGGTCGGACCCAGTCATGCATCCAAGACAGGGATCGGCCATGGCCATGTGAGCAGTCCATCCAAGCAAGAAACAACTGCTGTTCTGTACGTAAGTCTTACCGTGTTCTGCAGGCAACAATAGACTGGAGCTCCTAGCGTATGTACAGCTCGGCCTGTGTAGCTGGCTACCGACGCCCCTCCTGCTGTTGGGTGCCGAGCCTTTTTCCCCTACCGCAAGAAGCCCCACGATCGGAGCTTTCATGGTGGCCATATTCTGAACGTAGATGGACCAACGAAGATGATGAGGTATTCACAGTTTGCCACCGAGATGGAATTAGCCACTTATTTGATTTAGCTCCGATTTAGTTTGCTTGCTACGTTAGATTTGTATCGACATGATCTACATGGTAGTACTGATTCACGGTGTCATATGTTTTTCTGTATATAATTAAAACAATAGTTTGGTTATTATGCATGTAACTGGTTTTCTAATTTAAAAACACTATAGTAGTAACACTTGGCTATTTTATATATAGATATTAATATGATTTTTTTTCTATCATCAATGTGTTTTAAATTATAATTTGTTTAGCTGAACCCACGTCATATGTAGTTATAGTAGATGCTCTTATATTTTAATTTCTTTTGCAAGCTATAGTTTGAATGACTTAAATAAATATAAGACATATTTATAGAAGTAAAGCGTGACTAGATTTAGCTCGGTTTCTAATTAAACTGTATAGTGACTAATCTAAATTAATGTATTTCACGTGGTCTTGTTTAATTAAAATGAATTAAGCATGTAGCCTTTTCTTTTCTATTGTAATACATAAAACTCCCGATAGCCGCTACATCACTTCTTATGTTCATTGTTAAATATTAATTTGATTAATGGGTACGTAACCAGTTTTCAATCTAGAAACAACGTGGAGGTACAGTTTGATTTTGTATATGTAAATAAATGTTAAAATAGTTAGCTACTAACATAAACATATTTTTAATTTGTAAATTGCCTAGTCTAGCACTTTGACGTGGGTTAGGATGCTCTCACAAAATTATTTCTTTTGCAAATATAAAAGCATAACTTGCTTAATAAAATATTGTGTGGGAATATTTATAAAATATATAAACTTTGGTTAGTTTCAACTCGGTGTTGAGTCCAAATATGATTTGTTTAATCTGAACTAATTACTTTTTCATGATCTTGTTAGCTAAAATAAATCAAACATATAGTGGTTTCTTTTATAATATAAATATTTCGATAGTCTTTTTCTTTTTAACGATAGTTCCTTTATCGACATTTCTTATGTTCTCGTGACCGTAGCTGGTAGTTCTCTTTTAGTACGTTGTTTTCTTTTGTGTGGTGTATTGTTCTTAGTTGTTCCTATTTGTTTGCTTGTATGCCTGTTAGTGTGCTGGGTTGTTATGATCTACGAGTAGAAGAAAAGGCTATCTGTGAGCACCAAAGATCCGAAGATGAAAACCAGAAGCTGAGTGCCAGAAGTTGCAAATAAAAAGATTAAGTTGAGGTTTTTCAGAGCAAGTTGCTTTGGGCATAAAACAAGTTCTAAGGCAAGTATAGCATGAGATTTCCTTGTTGTCCTATTCACAATAAGCAAATAATATCATTATGCATATATTCCTTGATAAGGATGACTTAGTATTGATCTTATTCCTTGATACCTATTATATTGCATGGATTAGTATTGCTAGTGCTCAACATGAACTATGATCATGTAATTTGACTAATGGAATATGCAATAAACATTAAAAGATGACTTTTTATTACTGTTTAAAGGGGACTAGAGCATGGGGATTACTTTGGTGCTCTTGTTACTCTCCATAAGGACTTATCTGTAAGCGAAAATCCGGGACTTATAGTATAACTGTGAGGGCTAAAATGGCTCTGGCTTTAGTCATATAGAAGGACCTTTTCTAGCTTGTTAGAGGTATTCCTTTATGGCGTAAGAATGGCTTGACAAATCGGGTATAGTGCGGCCTCTGTCCTCATGTGTATAGGCTGCGTGTTATTGTGCCATCAGGAAGGGGGGCTCTACATCTGTTTGCCGAGTGAAATCTAATGGCCCTAACTTGTTAGACGAACCTTTGAAAGACTTCATAGTGAACCCTGCCGACCTTCCTTGGTAGTGGGTCAAGAGGCTGATCACCTCGGGCGAAAGGGTAAATCACGACTCACAGTGAAAGTGTACAACCTCTGCAGAGTGTAAAACTGTTATAACAGCCGTGCTCACGGTCACGAGTGGCCTTGGACCCTTATGGAATAGTGGATCATTAATAATGGATATGTTTTTGCTATTCGTTAATCATTTCACATGGATCATATGTTTATTGTTACATTGAGACACTTTGATATTATTGATATATTGAAATAATGCTAATTAAAAGCTACATGCTGATAAACCTATGTTATGCCTTTGAGCCTCATGAACCCCATGTTATATTTGTTGAGTTCGACATGGACTCACTCTTGCTATTTCCTCACACTCCAGTGTGTAGTGAGGTGTTGCTTAGAAGAAGGATGAAAGTGTAGTGGAGTTTTCGGAAGTCTTTTCAGAAGTGTTTGGCATATGGAGCCACCAGTCAGCCGTCCCTGTGATGTTGGAGCCTGAAGAAAAGATTAGTGACCGTTCCGCGACACTCTGATAGTAGTAAGTGTTAATATAGTAAGTATTCTGCTTTATATAAACATTGTTTTGATACTTTTTCATTCTGACATATGTGTGGACTTCCTGGGCACACATATGATTAGCCTGGTTTTGTTCTTTAGAAAACCGGGTGTGACAGTGAGATGCGAGTTTTGCTTAGCCTACGGGGTGTTTGCAAGCCACCTAACCAATTCACAATTCTAGTATATTTGCACTCAACCGCACAAAGTCAAACCGAGAAGGTAACTACAACTACAACTAGCAAGCTACACAAAAGAGCTACTCTGGCAAAGCTAACTAGCTAGCAAAGATAACTAAGAAAGTAATGCGGAGTTGAGTTAGGAGAGATTCACCGAGGGGCGAAGTATTGAGCCAACCAATATGATCAACAATGAATACCAAGACAACCGAACACCGGGATCAATCAATCACAATATGAAAGTGATGACACGAAGATTTATCCCGAGGTCCCCAGGTGTTGATCACCAATTAAGTAGTGGGTTTGAGCTCAAACATGATAGATTAAGCGAAAATGACGATGTCAAGGTCAACCTATGGAGATGAGCCTAACCTAAACATTGGATGTTGCACCTTGCTTATGCTGCCCATCTAAAACACATATTGAATAATGCTGCTTATACTTCTTTTAGGTGTCTCATATACATCTCTATAGTGAGCACTAGAAAAGTTTGTGAAGTTTGGAATCAAAAAGTCACATGAAATGATAAGCCAAAGTCTTGTTTGAATTATAACTGAAACCTACCCTGAAACACTGAAACATGTTTTATAATTCAAGAGTGACTTTGATAGCAACTTGAGTTCGTGCAACATACCAATGCCACATATGCAACACATCTATGAAACATGTGGAACACCATAGTGAAACATTGGGAAACATGTACATTGCAACAACAAATTGAAACAACTAAAACAAGGTGGTGAAACAATTGATGCATAGTATTGTTTCTTTGTTTTCTAGCTTGTGATGCTTGTACACTAATGTAACCCCTAAGTAAAGTGGTTGGTTATCCTCTAAACAACCTTAGTTACACTTAGGATGACTTTTGGAACAATGTTCATGTAGACAAAAGTGGCAATTTAAGCCTCCAATTGATAGTTTGACTTGTTCCTCCATCTAGACCCCTTTTATTTGACTATTTAAAAAGTGCTTGCTATAGATCTTGCATGTTAGTACAACCTTTAGCAAAGTTGTAGAAAATTTTATAAGGAACAAAAGTTGCAAAGGTGACAAATCTTGAAAAGGTGCACAACATGTCCAAAAATGTCTAACAACCCAGAAATTCCCTGCTGGTGGCCATCCTGAAAAATTCTAAGTGTTGGGGTCGAATTTCAGTTTCATGTGTACTACTTTGGAGCACTATATCTCTCAAACTAAGCAGAACCAGCTCAAGCTTGTATTGGGAACTTTGTAGATCTCATGTAGCTCTACACTTTTGTCAATTGCTCCTCGAGCTAAATTGAAACGGTTTGGGAGCTATAGGAACGAGAAGGGGGCGGTTTTCAGTTGGATGGGAAGGACTGCATCGTTCTTCAATTTGAATGGAGCTGAGTTCCAGGCCGACCGGTTTCAGGCCGCTTGCGCCGCGTGGTGGCTGTACATCGATGGGAGGTCGCGGTGTTGAGCCTAGAAGCCTTCAAGGCAACACCAACCCACTGCCTCGGCCCTCACTCTCTTCTTCCCCTCCTGCTCTCTCCCAAGGCGGAAAACAGAGCACCGAACGCCATCGTGAGCCTCGCCGCCGTCGTGCGCATGCCTCACCGCGTCATAGCCCACCAAATCTTGCACCTAGCTCCGCATTGCTTCGCTCTGCACTATCATCATGTTGGTTTGGTTGTTGAGTTGAGGTATAGGGTGTGTTGCCCGGTTTCCTTTCCGCCGGAGCTCGGTCACCATGGCCGGAGCTCAAGCTTCCTCGTGGTCGACCCTCACCGGAGCCGTTTCCCTCCCTTCTCGATCTTGTCTCGGGGTACCCGTAGCGTATAGTTGCTGTAACCCTAGCGAATCAAAGCTCTACCGAGCTCATTCCGTCGGAACGGGCCATGACACCGTGCACGCCTGCCATTGCCGCCCAAGAGCTCAAGTCCGATCTCTTCATGCCCATGCATTCTTTGGTCAATTCGATCGATGTCTAGGGCTTTGGGGTTCGTCTTCTTGTTGTGTGCTTGATGGAACCGCCAGCCGGAGTTTCACCGGAGCGGAACGCTGCGGCCTCGCCGCCGTCGGCACTGCCCCCCCCCCCATGGCGCCACCGGCAGTTTCCGTGGCCAACAGGCCTAGGGTCACCGCGAGCTGGGCTGAGCGATCCCTCGGATGCATCGCGACCCCGGGAAGCCTCTCTACCACCATGCCGCCAACATTCCGCCCTCCTGCCGTCTTTCCGCCGCCCTCATCCGCCGCCGGGCTACGGCTCCCGTGGCCAGCCTTCCACCAGCCATCTCCATCCATGATTCAACCTCCTACATGCATGGGTGGGTATTGTGATGCTCAGGGAGCCTTGCTTCTCCGCTGACGAGTCCTGGGGCGGCGTGAATCGCGAGCTCCGGCGAGCTTCCCTATTCCGGCCAGGGGAAAGGAGGAGAGGGGCATCGGGTTTGAATTGAGGAGAACACAGGGGGTTAAGTGATGAAACTGTGACTCTAGTGAATAGTGACCAGAAGGACCTGTTCGTTAGGATCTATTTTTGTGACAAGTGCAGGGTCACCAGCGCAAGATGTCATTGTTATTTCGGTTTATTCCTTTTTATTTTACAGATTTCAGTGTTGAACTTTGGAAATTTATAGTAAATCATAGGAATTTCGTAAAATAGCAAATGAGGACTTTTTGGAATCCTTGTGAAATTATCTAGGCAATGGATCTATAATATGTCATATTTTAGTTAAAAGTTTTAGTTCTAAAAATAGATCTTTGCATCTAGGTTTTCTTTGTTAGTGGTATTTGTCATTTTCATAACTGTAAATGTAGGGCTCCAAATGAGGTGAAATGTTTGTGGCATGCTACTATTGTGATGTGTGATGTCTGGTAAAAATTTTAGGATTTTAGGTCTGATAGTTTAGGAGCTATAAAAATAACAAATGTCATATGCTGCTTTGCTTCTATTCTGGACAGTGCTGCAGGTATGCATTGTTTGGCTCAGTTAAGTTATGAATCATGCCTTGTTGATAATAGATGAGTTGTAGTACTTTTCATAATATTTTCAAAAAACTAAAGATCACAATTTTTGGTTAAGTATATGTTTAGTTATAGTTGTTTAAAGTACTGTGGCAGTTTCTGTCCAAACCCAGACAGCATTGCTTTTTGTGCCACGTGTGACCTTGTTAGTGGCAGAATTAGTTCTAGATGTTTATAGAAAAGATGTTCACAATTTGTTAAGCTTTCTAAAAAGTCTAGAACCATAATTATTGGATTTATAAAACTAAAGTTATAGCGGTTTAAAGTGGCATATCAGACTTTGTCCATATTTTGGACAGAGATGCAATTATTTAATTAATTGACCATGTTAACTGTAGAATCATCTTAAGATGATTACAAGAAAGTTGTAGGTAACTTTATAAGGTTTCCATAAAGTTGAGAATCATGTTTGTTGGAGGTCTAGAACTCCATTTATGCTTCTATGAAGTTTCTATCAGTTTTCTGTCTATAATTGTACCACTGCTGTTGGGCTGCATGTGTGGTGTTACTCGTGCAACTAGTTTCATGGTGTAAATGATGTTTACTGTGGTTTTGGTAAATACAAAAAATTGTAGATAATTATATTATCTTGCTTGTGTTAAATTTTCATGATCCCAGGTCTGATAGTTTAAGAGTTGCATGCTTAATAAGTCTACTGTCAGATTTTAATTACCTTCTATGCAGACTTTAAATATTGGCATGTTTGGTCATGATAACTTGGGAATCATGTTGAGATGATTAAAGATGAAATGTAGATTTTTTCCTAAGCTTTCCATAATGTCTTCTTGCAAGTCATTTGGACTTATGGAACTCTAGATATAATTGATTTATGAAGCTACTGTTTGCAAGTCTAGAAATTGACATATTCCAATTATCGTTGTTTGCTTGTATATTGTTAAGTGGGACTTATGCCTTTGAGGGTGGTTAAGTTAATACACCTGAGATCTTGTGAAATCTTGTGTTCCATGCCTAATATGCTTGCCATCTGTTATATTAAGTTGTGTGATGTTTATTTAAGCAATGTTAAGTGCTTATGTGTATTTAGCGTAACCTTGTACTTGCCTTGATTAATGTGTGATGCATCATCTATTGCATTCCCATGTATTCATACACTTGCATCTCATTTAGGTACGATAGATGCACCACGTGAAGGACCTGATGGGGAGCCAAACCCGAAGATGGAGTTGGTGGATCCATCCCAAAGATAGAAGGATCGAACAAGTGTTAGACGGAGGGAATGCTCGCCAAGCGAGTTTCTTCTGACATACTCTAACTTGAGTCAGATCCCAGGCAAGCCCCGGAGCATTATAAGCCTCCTACCTTCAAAGCAATTAGTTCTACATATGTTATAAGTATTGTTGCATTAAGTGGTAGGAGTTGGTTGAAAACCTTGCTGCATTATATCATTCCTTGTCCAGATATATGAATCCTTGAATCCTACATAGACTAGGATCGAGTAGATGCTTAGCCCTGCTTTAAGTGGTAGAAGTCAGGTGATTTCCTATCACCTGTGAGATATAGGATATTTATATATGGCACGGTTGGCTATATGTGCTATCGTGGAATGGAACCATGTGTTAATAAAATGAAATGAGACCGGGCGGGATGACGATAGTGAAGCAACAAGGCATGGAGGTCTTGGGTGTGGATCTGTCCCCATCTGAGTCGTTTAAGGACCGATTCGTTGTACGTCCTTGAGTCATGTTGAACGCAGTCTAACACTTAGTTGGCCGGATAAGTCGTTCCGACCGTGAATCCGAGTAATACAGTTCAGGCCGGGAATCGACTGGTAGGTCGCATCTTGGAGGAGAGAAACGTTATGCTTGGGGATATTGGCGTGAGTCCAAGGGGGGGGTTAGAGTCCCTAGCACCTGGCAGAGTGTCGCCCTTGGGGATGTGGCATCAGTCGGACCCGCGGCTCCTGAACTATACCAAAGGTGACCTGAGCAGCCCTCGCCAGGCGTGACTCGGTGAGTGTTAGAAATACCCCTCTAGCTGGATAGGAATTCGATTCGAATCGCCGTCGCTCCCGGTTAGTGTGCACTTGACTTGAGCAACGACAACGTAGATTCAATTAAATTGAACTGATGGTTAATTGGATCACAATGGAAATGTTGCCTAAATTTATACCTGCTATGGTCAATGTTGTTTGCTCCTAATAAAGTGAGTGCTCTAGTACAGGTTCTAATATAGATGATAGGTTAATGATAATTAACTTGATGCTTAAGCATTAATGATTGATCATCTATATTAAGCTTTTATGCAAAATGTTGTCAAGCTAGATCCACTTCATATCAGCCTTGCATGATCCTTGGTGTCACCTTATTTCTGGTTTCTGACGGGTAAGTCTAGCTGAGTACATTCTCGTACTTAGGGTTTTATCCCCACTTGTTGCAGGTTGTGATGTATCATGACGGCTGCAAGAGTTGGTTGACTCCTGCCGTAGTGGCGGAGTGTGATCATGGGCATGATCCTTCTTATTTACCTTATCTCTAATGCTTTTGTTGGAAGTCGACCGTGGTACTGGCATGTATTTTAAATAAGAATAATGTTAGTTTCAAATTACTTTGCTTCCGCTACTTTTGAACTTAAGTTGTAACAACTATGTTGAACTCCGATGTAAATTGATTTACTTGTGAAATGGTTGTAACATGTGACTTGTTATGTTGAATCACTATGATCTTGGCTTGTATGTTGGTTGGTTTGAAATCCCTCGTGATTTCATTGGACTACCGGAGTTATATGGGCTCAAGTGCGAGAATTTGATCACTTCGGTGATTGTTTTTATACTTGTGCTCTTAGAATTTGGACGGTTCTGTTACAGCTGGTATCGGAGCAAGATTCAACATTAAACTTGTCGTATGTGTATTTAAAACAAAGGTTTTGTTTTATAAAATTAGTTTTATCAACTTATAGCTATATATAGGTTTGTGAAAACTGAATTCTAAATCTAAGTATGCCAATGGTCAATTTCTTTAAGCCCATATAAGGATTATTAGGTGGCTTGTATATGTACTAACTTGGGGGTTTTTCATTTATGCATCTACGCCTAGGCCAAGGTATGTATGTGTGATGACTCTCCCACACTATGCTACCCGGTGTGTTAGATTGGTGGTAGCCTTCATATATGAGATAGTCATATATGTCGCTAGTTTACTTTTATGTAACATCACACCTACGCTCAGGTAAGTGTGAGTTGTGAGGGCATGACCGTACAACCTGCGGTCTAGGGGAGAGCTAGTTTTGGTTACTGGATTATTTACATGTTACACACATGTATATATGAAGGTACTTAATTGTGGGAGATTGATGATTCGGGTAGTTTTGGTACTACATGTACGTATACAGGGGTATATGTATATGGGAGTGCTTAGAATTTCACCTTTCTGTTTTCATTGTGTGCTATATTGGGAAATGTTGGGCTGCAATGAAAATTTTCTGCAGGTACGCTAACCACGAATGCGTAAGTCGAATGTAGCTGTTGACTAGCTATATATCGAGAGAGTGCGTGTTATGCCACCGACATAGAACGTGATCGCCACCTTAGGTTGGCAATCTTGTGAGGACGAATAGGACGAAGCATGCATCTTCATGATTGTTGCTTTATGCATAGCTATACTCCTCTCAGCCTTGTTCTATAGTGTGTAACTTGTGATCAATGTGTTACACTATCTTTCTTGAGTGAAGTAAAACAAGAATGCCTTGTTCCATGTTGCTTGAGAAAAATGTGTGCTTAGCCTTACTAGAATTAAGTGTGGTTACATGCTTGAACTTAGAGATATCCTCTAGCTTAGCCAAGTGGTGGATATGTTGTTCACCCAAGCGTTTGCCAATGCTTTAGACCTCACTTAAATAATTATGGATTCTCATGAATGAATTAAATTCATGTTGGTCTAAGGTAACAAAATTTAGAGCTACTAGAATAACATGTTTGTGTGCTCTCTTGTTAAGTAGAACAAAGGCAAGCTTTGTTTTGCTTGTTGAATGTTGGCTGCTAGAACATTTTCTGTTGTAGTGATGCTTTCGTGGCCATCATGGTGTTTTCTGTAGTTATGAAGAATACCAAAGTTGTAGCTAACTTACTTATTTGTCTTGTCCTTAAATTTCAAGACCCTAGGCCTTATGGTTTTGGAGTTATAAATTTTAGAAGTTTGTTGTCAGAATCTGCCCATGTCAGAACACATCTGAATGTTTGGTTTGTTTGACCTGCGTGCATATGGAATCATGTATTGGAGATACTAGAAGAAGTGTAGTACTTTTTCTAAGCTTTCCAAAATGTCTTATAGCACTAATTGTGGTGGTCTAAATCTCTAGTTATGAGATTGCAAAATGGAATGATAGAATCTGTCCAAATCGGGGCAGAGATGTCTTCTTTGTCTTGTTTGGCCTTGTTGGCTATAAAATCATCTTAATATGATAATAAGAAAGTTATAGATAACGTAATAAGCTTTACATAAAGTTAAGGCTCAGCCTTGTTGTGTCCCTAGAACTCCAGTTATGCATTTTTGAAGTTCTTGTCAGTTTTCTGTCCATATTGGTACAGATCTGAAACATTAACAATTTTTGGTCAGAATAATCTATGAATTTTCTTTTGGTATGAATAACTAAAGTGTAGTCATCTTCCTAAGCTTTCTAGAAAGTCTAGGATCACCTTTGTGGGATGTCTATAACCTCAGTTATAGTTGAAACAAGTAAGTACTGCGTTGCTGTCCAGATTCTGGGCACATGCTAAGTTGGCTTCCTTAGCTAGCGTTGTTTTGAGCTAAACTTGTAGTTAGTTCATGCTTGAGATAAATGCTTGTTTTGGGTGAGCCTTGTGCCCTGTATTGGTTGCTTAAACCATTCGTTTGAATTTTCTCAAAGGACTGCTTGATTGTGATGTTGTATGTGTGTTTGTATCTGGGTAGTGCTCTAGTTGTCACCTCGTTTGTCCTCGGTGAGCATACAAGGGTCACATAGCTTTATCCTAGAACAACATTCGCGTTACGTAATTGTATGGTTGTTGTCTTCAATTAGGTTTCTCTCTTAGGAGCATGAGCCTGTAGACTTGGTGGTTAGCCTTTGAATGTTTGTATCCATGCCTTTGCTTGACCGAAAGCCTAAAGCTTAGTTCTCCTATATGTTTGTATGAGTCGTGGATGTTTTGCAACCCTTTCTGTGAAGACCTTTATCGACTGACCAACCAAGTTAACTTTCATCAACGCTAGCCTTTGACCATGGTTCGTGCGTTGCCAATTGTGGAGACCATACCCAAATCTATGTTGGACCTTTTGGTTACCTCTCCTAAAGGTTAGCTGGTGTGACGCAATGTATCTCTGCTATGGTCTCTAAAACGTGTCATTGAAACTCCTCATCGGGTGCATGTTCAGTAATGGTGTTATGAGTAGCAACTAATGGTGCCGTGACGAAACCGAGAGCCTCCTGTGGGTGCACACACAAGGTTGTGCTGCTCGGCACGCGCTGGTATCATGGTTTCTAATCATAATCCATTGCAGAACAACGCTGATGTGATTTTCACGTGACCTTCTTCCTTGGTTGTTTTTCCATATCTTATCAAAAGACCCTTATATTGGACCAAATGTAATAGAGATTCCTCCTGAAGTTGCTAAGAGGATAACCTTTGAAGAACAGGTCACCGACATAAACATTAACAGACCACATGAAGTGGTAAAAATGTGACTCTACTTAGTTGTCCCAAGTATTGGTGACCACCATCTAGTAAGCAAGTATCTCAAATCTATTGGATAAAAAGGACACACAACCCTTAATGTTGGACAAGTTATCTGTGGGATGAGAATCGATTGTCGCATTGTGCATATGACCGGAGCTATCCAAGTCACAATCTTGGGTGCATAATGACCATACAATCGAAATCAACCATCTCTAGAATAACTTCGTATTTGCTAACTTAAATGGCAACCATCTGTTCTGCATCAACCACAGTTGTTGTGGTCAAGAGTGAAGATTTGGAACTTTTAGTGTTGAGAGACAACTGATTAGTTACCAATAGGAAGGTTAATCTCCAGCTAGGTAATGACACTTTGGTAGCTATGAAGGCTATGTCTTACAGAGCAATAACCAACAAGAAGTTAATCAACTAGCCAACAACTAGAGTGATATTCTATCTTTTAGAGCCATTGTGATCAAGTCAATTCTGTCTTAGACAATCACACAGATAGTGCAAGGTGTGCTATCAGCTAAAGCGAAGAATTAGAGAAATGCATGTCCTAGTTTCAATCAACATCCTTGTGCCCTTAGGTGCCATAAACGGTTTGTTCATAACTTTATTGGACAAAGTGTTGAGGAATATTCAAAAGCAATTTGAAAAGTGTCAAACAACATATTTTCCATCTTAGAGCTGCTGTTTGATCCTAAAAAGGAAGCCTCAAGGTGAAAGTTGGCCTGACAAAGTTGTTATGCTGCAAGTCAACTCAACTTATAGTACAACTAAGTCACCAAGGAAGATTTTACTCAATCGCTTGGTGGTAGACTACTCCCCGTGGTTAAGTGAATAATTACAACTTTTGTTGTCCTTAAGGCCTCGTTACATCTTTCTTTGGGAATTATTTTCCAATGATGACATACTTTGGTACCTTATACATGTTTTTACCCAAGAGGTTGCATCTGATTCAATCCAGATAACTGTTGTCTTTGGATAAAAGAATCTTTTAGATAGCTGTGGGCAGAATTATGGAGCCGACAAAATCAGCTATCACATTCACTAATCCCTCAATGAACTCAGATAATACAGTGTTGTCATCAGAGAAAGAGAACTGCACACATGGAACCATAAGTAGTTTTTTTATTAGTTAGTGTCTAAATGAATGAACATTTACGACTAACATAGACCCTGTCTATTGGTTAGTCAGTATCCTATAGCCTCAGAGTATGTTGTCGTCTATGATCTCACCTTTTGGAAGGTTGTGCTCAAGCCATTTTGGTAGAGAACTGCTTTTCAAACGTTGTGAACATAGGATCATTTCAATGAGTATACTTCTGAAGATTTTGGTCTAATGTAAAGTTCATATGGACTAGGCTGTGTTCATTAAAGAATCAGATACTTGTGAGTGGTTGCTCATGGACCAAATGATCTCCGTACATTGAGAATGCAGTATTGTGCTATCTTGGATTCCTCCCAAAGTAACAATGCTTCATGGAAGTCAATGAAGGAAATTCTTCAGACAAATTTTACCATAAAGAGTAAGTATCAGAAAGTGCCTTTGACCAAATTGTTCGCCAATGTTGAAGCTTTATAGTTGAATGCTATAGCAGATGTTGGGAACTAGATAACGTGTCTCTCTTCCTTAAAGATCTTCCATTCCGAATCTCGGGACGCGATTCTTTTAAGGGGGGAGGGCTGTAACACCCCAGGTGTTGATCACCAATTAAGTAGTGGGTTTGAGCTCAAACATGATAGATTAAGCGAAAATGACGATGTCAAGGTCAACCTATGGAGATGAGCCTAACCTAAACATTGGATGTTGCACCTTGCTTATGCTGCCCATCTAAAATACATATTGAATAATGTTGCTTATACTTCTTTTAGGTGTCTCATATACATCTCTATAGTGATTGTAACGGAACCGTCCAAATTATAAGAGCACAAGTACAAAAACAATCACCGAAATGATCAAATTCTCGCACTTGAGCCCATATAACTCCGGTAGTCCAATGAAATCACGAGGGATTTCAAACCAACCAACATACAAGCCAAGATCGTAGTGATTCAACATAACAAGTCACATGTTACATCCATTTCACAAGTAATTCAATATACATCGGAGTTCAACATAGTTATTACAACTTAAGTTCAAAAGTAGCGGAAGCAAAGTAATTTGAAACTAACATTATTCTTATTTCAAATACATGCCAGTACCACGGTCGACTTCCAACAAAAGCATTAGAGATAAGGTAAATAAGAAGGATCATGCCCATGATCACACTCTGCCATAAGCCAGGAGCCAACCAACTCTTGCATCGGCCATGATACATCACAACCTGCAATAAGTGAGGATAAAACCCTAAGTACAAGAAGGTACTCAGCTAGACTTACCCGTCAGAAACCAGAAATAAGGTGACACCAAGGATCACGCAAGGCTGATATAAAGTGGGGCTAGCTTGACAACATTTTGCATAAAAGCTTAATATAGATGATCAATCATTAATGCTTAAGCATCAAGTTAATTATTATTAACCTATCATCTATATTAGAACCTGTACTAGAGCACTCACTTTATTAGGAGCAAACAATATTAACCATAGCAGGTATAAATTGAGGCAACCTTTCCATCGTGATCCAATTAACCATCAGTTCAATTTAATTGAATCTACGTTGCCGCTGCTCAAGTCAAGTGCTCACTAACCGGGAGCGACGACGATTCGAATCGAATTCCTATCTAGCTGAAGGGGTATTTCTAACACTCACTGTGCAGACCCCTGCCAGGGTCGCACAGGCCACCTTTTCATATGATTCAGGAATCGCGGGTCCGAATGATGTCGCGACCCCAAGGGCGACACTCTGCTAGGTGATAGGGACTCTAACCCCCCCTTGGTCTCACGCCAATGTCCCCAAGCACATCCTTTCTTTCCTCCAAGAAGCAACCTACCATTCGATTCCCGGCCTGAATCACATTACTCGGCTTCACAGTCGGAACGACTTATCCGGCCAACTAAGTGTTAGACTGCGTTCAACATGACTCAAGGACGTACAGCGAATCGGTTCTTAAATGACTCAGACGGGGATAGATTCACACCCAAGACCTCCATGCCTTGTTGCTTCACTATCGTCATCCCGCCCGGTCTCATTTCATTTTATTAACACATGGTTCCATTCCACGATAGCAAATATAGCCAACCGTGCCATATAAGAATATCCCTATATCTCGCAGGTGACAGGAAATCACCTGACTTCTACCGCTTAAAGCAGGGCTAAGCATCTACTCGATCCTAATCTATGTAGGATTCAAGGATTCATATATCTGGACAAGGAGTGATATAATGCAGCAAGGTTTTCAACCAACTCCTACCACTTAATGCAACAATACTTATAACATATATAGAATTAATTACTTTGAAAGTAGGAGGCTTATAATGCTCCGGGGCTTGCCTGGGATCTGACTCAAGTTAGAGTATGTCAGATGAATTCACTTGGCGAGCATCTCCCAACCTATCACTTGTCTGGTCCTTCTATCTTCGGGATAGATCCACCAAACACCGTCTTCGGGTTTGGCTCCAATGCCACATCACGTCCTTTACGTTTTTCAGCTAGCGTACCTAAATGAAATGCAAGATGCAAGTGCATGAATACAAGGAAATGCAATAGATGATGCATCACACGTCAATCAAGGCAAGTATAAGGTTATAATAAAGACACGTAAGCACATCACATCACTTAAGTAACCTTATACAAACAAATATGCTTAAATAGCAAAGAAAGCAATACAAAGCATGACATAAGATTCACAAAGTCTCAGGTGTAATAGCTTAATCACCAAAGACATGAATCACACTTAGCAATACGCAAACAAAGTAACCAAGCAATCATGTATTTTTCCATAATTCTGGACATACATGCAGTAGCTGGGTAAATCAATCATAACTGGAGATCCCTAAATCCAAATGACTCGCAAGAAGATATTCTGGAAAGCTTATGAAATTTTCTACAATTCATTTAATATCCACTAAGCCTGATTCCCAAGTTTAATTGGTCAAAAAGATGAAACTACAGACTCTGGTCTGCTCCAAACAGAGAGCAACCAAATCTGGAACCTGACTTTAAACATCTAAAACTCAAAAACTACTTGACAAAATGCCACCAAATTTTAATAGAAGCTAGATACATGAATTATATACAACTTTTCTATAGACAAGGTGCTCAGAAAACATCATTATCATGGGGTAATCTATATTGCCCCCAGAACTGTCTAGAAACTAATAATCCCAAGAAATAATTATTAACATATGTTGCAAACATATAATTGGACAAAACCAACTTTACCAACATTTCATACATGACTAAGGAACACCAGAAAACATAGTGTCAATTACTAAATAAATTCTTTTAATACATTTTCTTAATTTATTTAGATAATTAGGTGGAATTATGACCACATCATAAAGATGCTCAATAAATTCTACCAAAATTACAGAGGCCTACACATGCTCCCAAAAGTCTATTGTCCAAATTTGAAACCATTTGGACATGTATAACCACCTCTATGAAAAAGACAAAAGGCTATAGCAATAAATCATGGGAGAGCAAGTTAAACCCAAAACTCCATATTTTCTGTGAACACAAGGACATATTATGAATCAATATGATAGAGAAACATCATACTAAGGTAATGGGACAACATTTTCTATTTTATCATTTATATATTATTTATAAGCTATTTATCAAGCCATAAACAAGTTAACTCAATAACTTGAGCATACAGTAAGAAATGACCCTAAAATTTATACCACAGTACATCCATATCATGACAAACCTACCATAAAAATTTCACATCAATTGGAGCAGGACAACTCAAGATATAAAAATAACAAGCAATATAATGTAAATTCCTTATTTATCAAGGTCCAATCAAAACCCTAAGAAAATAGTAAACAAATAGTGTGTTTAATATTTTTCCTAGCAAGTACATGTCATTACAAAATTAACAAAACAAGAATCACTATTTTTGGAGTTCTAAAACTCCAGATCTTGTTCTGGTTAAGTTTAAGGGCATTTTTAGAGCATTTTTAAAACTTAAATAAAGACATCAGAAACATCTACAAACATATAGAATTTTATCACTCTACTACAGAGATCACTTCTCAAGGTTTCCAAAACGTCCACATTTGCCATTTTTGGATTTTCCTAGCATGAGATATGAAATTTAGAAGATTTACACAAAATCTGAAATTCAAATTCGGAATTAACCCAACCCTAACTTAACGCTAGGCGCACCCGGTCGCTTACCCAACTCAGCCACTACTTAAACCGATACGTGGGACCCCTGGTTCAGCCGGGCCCGCACGTCAGTCACCCAACAGAGAGACACAGAGGGGGCGGCCTTCTTCTTCCTTCGATGGCGAACAGAGGAATGGGGGCGGCTCTGCTCTGGCTCGGCCGGTCTCCGGCGAGGGGTGACGCCGCCGGCGATTGGCTGCGGCACGGCCAGCCTAGGCAAAGCGTGCACCCGAGCAGGGGCTCAGCTCGTCTAGGAGCGGCCCACAGCGGTGTGACCACGCGCACCCGTGTCCATGGCGGCGGCGGCGCTGCAGCGGCGGCCGGAACCGGGGAAGAGGCGCGGGAGGGGCGGCGCAGTGAGGGGAAGATGGTGCGGTGGTTTGATTTTGCGGTAGGGCGCTTGGTGGTGGCCGGCCACGGAGCTCCGTTCGAATCGGTAATGGCGGCCAGGTGATGGCATGCTCCGGCGGCCGAGGCAGCCGGCGAAGGGACGCGTGAGATGTCGCGTGACTCGGTGAAGACGGTGCCACGCACGGCTGAGGATGAGGAGGTGTGGAGAAGTGGATTGGGTGGCGGCCCTGGACCCGTCGGCAATGTTGGCCATGGGCACTGTGGCGTGCATGCTCGCGAGCAGCAGCAGCACAGCGCGAGGAGGGCGAGTAGGGCAACGAGAATGGCGAGTGAGGGGGGCGTCTGGGGCAGCTTGGAATCTCCCATTGCGAGCGAGGAGGTAGGGACGGTGACCGAGCTCGGAGCCCCGCTCCGGCGCCCATGGCGGCCGCGGCCATCGGTGGTCTGCGCGCGTGAGCATGGACGAAGAGACAGAGGGAGTGGGGGGGGGGAAATGGAGAGGAGCTCGGCATCCGCGCTGGAAGAGGCCGAGAGCGCTAGGACGCGCGGCAACATGGCCAGGCGTGGGCTCACGCATGGTGGCCACGTTCGGGACGCGTGGCTCCCGTTGAGCCCCACTGTTGAACAGCTGGCATGCGTCTCTGTGAGCATGTTAGATTGCCGTTTTGGGCTTCCTAGGGTCCGAATTTGATCACGAGCCTTGAAGCAAAGTTGTTCCCCTCCCGATACTCTCCAACTTTCATTAAGGGTACTCGGTCATTTGAGCATTGGATTAGCAGCTAATTAATCTCCAAGTTGACAGCGTCAGTGAGTTGACAGTGATTAGCAACTACAAGAATTGATGGCCAAAATGAAATGTAACTTATGCCATCTTCTTGCATGGCCTTCCCCTTCATGTGAGCTCCAACTTTTACATTTGGACCTACCCATGTTACTTAACAATTTTTGGAGAACGTGACATGCCAATCTCAATGTCATTTGAGCGACAAAGTTGCAAACATGCTGTTTTAGCAATTGCTTTTGGAGATCCAAATATACTCCAAATGTAATGACGCTTGATTCATTTTGTCCCCCATGAACAGTACTCCAACTCATATTAAGGAACCTAATTGAGCCACTATATGAAATTGGAGGATAAAATGTTGCCAACTTGTCAACTTTCTGCTATCCACTCGAGGACTTAGAATATTTTTCTAAGTGCTGAAAACAGCAGCTGATTCCACAATGTGATCTCTATTTGACTAGGTTAGAGGCCAAACTAGCTCTTGACCATTAAACAAAGTTTGTTCTACACAAGATGGACTACAACTTTCGTCTAAGGTCAAACCTCATAAATGGTACAGAAGTCAAACTTTCACTTTGGTCAAAGTATCAACTCGATAAAGCCGAAACTAGGGTTTTAGGCCAATCGGGGCAATTTCTTGACATTTGCTCAACATGATCCCTTCATGACTTTTGTTGTAGAGTTCATCTAGAGTCATTTGGGCAAGTTTGCATGGTTTGGCTGATGATCTACAATTCCATTCACTTAATGATGCAAGTTCCAATAGGAATGGAACTTATCATTTCATGTGACTTTTTGATTCCAAACTCCATGAAGCTTTTCCAGGGCTTAATATAAATAGTTACTGAGGTGAGACATGTGAAGATACTTTGATAGCAACACCCAAGCATATATCTTTTAATTGAGCCTATATGTAAGCGAAGGTGCAACATCCAACTTTAGGTTAGACTCACCTCCATAGTTTGACCTTGACATTGTCATCTCCACTTAATCCGTCATGTTTGAGCTCAAACCCACTACTTAATTGGTGATCAACACCTGGGGTGTTACAGCCCTCCCCCCTTAAAAGAATCGCGTCCCGAGATTCGGAATGAAAGATCTTTTAAGGAAGAGAGACACGTTATCTAGTTCCCAACATCTGCTATAGCATTCAGCTATAAAGCTTCAACATCGGCGAACAATTTGGTCAAAGGCACTTTCTAATACTTACTCTTTATGGTAAAATTTGTCTGAAGAATTTCCTTCATTGACTTCCATGAAGCATTATTACTTTGGGAGGAATCCAAGATATCACGTACTACATTCTCAGTGTACGGAGAACATTTGGTCCATGAGTGAACCACTCACAAGTATCTGACTATCCAATGAACACAACATAAGCCATATGAACTTGACACTAGACCGAAATTTTTAGAAGTATACTCGTTGAAATGGCTCTATGTTCACATGGTTTTGAAAAGCAGCTCTCTACCAAAATGGCTTGAGTACAACCTTCCAAAAGGGTGAGATCATAGATGACAAATATACTCTGAGGCTATAGGATACTGACTAACCAATAGACAGGGTCTATGTTGGTCGTAAATGTTCAATCATTCATATATCAACTAATGGAAAACTACTTTAGGTTCCATGTGTGCAGTTCTCTTTCTCTGATGACAACACTGTATTATCTAAGTCTGTCGAGGGGTCAGTGAATGTGATAGCTGACTCTATCGGCTTTCTATTTTTACCAACAGCTATCTAAATGATTCTTTTATCCAGAGACAACAGTTATCTGGATTGAATCAAATGCAACCTTCTTAGGTAAGAACATTTATAAGGTACCAAAGTATGTCATCATATGAAAATTAGTACCAAAGCAAAATGTAGTGAGGCCTTAAGGACAACAAAAGTTGTAATATTTACTAAACCGCGGGAAGTAGTCTACCACCAAGCGATTGAGTAAAATTTTCCTTTGTGACTTAGTTGCACTATAAGTTGAGTTGACTTGTAGTGTAGCAACTTTGTTAGGCCAACTTTCACCTTGAGGCTTCCTTTTTAGGATCAAACAGCAGCTCTAAGATGGAAATCTGTTGTTTGACACTTTTCAAATTGCTTTTGATTCGCGATGGTATAAATTGATTTGCAGAAACCAAGGCTGCTTGTACATTAGGGATACAAGAAAGCAAAAGCAAATAAAAGAGTGTAAACTAGTATCTGTGAGACCTCAAAAGGGCCATCCAACAACAGATCTCGACTATTAATTTACATATCAATTCGAGGATGCACACGCTTTGAACTTGTGGGTTACTTTTGCAGGGCAAAACACATACTCTGCCTAGAGAACATTCCTACAAGGATAAGGAACCACTTTCGAATATTCCTCGACACCTCGTCCAATCAAGTTATGGACAAACCATTTATGGCACCTATGGGCACAAGGATACAGATCGGAACTAGGGCATACTTTCTCTAATTCTTTACTTTAGCTGATAGAACCCTTTGCACTATCTATGTGATTGTCCAAGATGGAATTGACTTGATCGCAATGACTCTGGAAGATAGAGTATCACTCAAGTTGTTGGCTAGTTGATTAACTTCTTGTTGGTTATTGCTTTTTAAGACATAGCCTTCGTAGCTACCAAGGAGTCGTTACCTAGCTGGAGATTAACCTTCCTATTGGTAACTAATTAGTTGTCTCTCAACACTAAAAAGTTCCAAATCTTCATTCTTGAACACAATAATTGTGGTTGATACAAGGCAAATAGTTGCCATCAAAGTCAGCAGATACGGAGTCTCACCAGAGATGGTTGATCTCAATGGTATGGTCCTTATGCCTACAAAGGTTAAGATTTGCATAATGTGATGATCGAGTCTTTTCCAACGGATGACTTGTCTCGTAGTAAGTGTTGTGTGTCATTTTTATCCAACAGGAATGAGATACGTTGCTCACTAGATGACGCTCGTCAATACTGGGACAACTAAGTAGAGTCACTTGTCTACCACCTATTGCAGTCTGTTAACGTTTATGTCGGTGACCTGTTCTTCAAAGGTTATCCTCTTAGCAACTTCAGGAGGAAGCTCTACTACTTTTGGTCTAAGATATGGATCTTACGATATGATATGGAGAGATAACCAAGAAGGAACACGAGAAAATCACACATCGTCTGTCGTTTGATAATGGATCATGACTAGAAACCATGATACCAGCGCGTGCCAAGTAGCCAGCCATGTGTCTGTAGCCACAGGAGGCCCTTGGTTTCATCGCGGCACCATCAGCGGCTACTCATAACACCATTACTAAATGCACAATGAAAGTGAAATTTCAAGTGGCACCAATGGGTTGTAAGAACAAGCGCCATACAAGGAGGGATAGCAAGCAAAGGTAGTCACAAGGTTTAGAATCAACACGAAAATGATCCGAAGATCAAAATATAGCACAAGAGAACATTTCACGTAACTCGAGTGTTGCCCTAAGATAAAGCTATTCGACACTCGCATGCTTACCGAGGACAAACGAGGTGACAACTATGGCACTACCTAGATAACACTCATACATACAACATCAGTCAAGCAGACATCTGAGAAAATTCAAACGATTGAGCTTAAGCAACCAATCCAAAGCACAAGGCGCACCTAAAATAAGCATTCATCTCAAGCACGAACTAACTACAAGTTTAGCTCAAAACAAACGCTAGCTAAGGTGACTAACTTAACATGTGCACAGAATCTAGACAACAGCACAGTAACTACTTGTTTCAACCATAACTGAGGTTGTAGACCTTCTATAAAGGTGATCCTAGACTTTCTGGAAAGCTTAGGAAGTTTTCCCACATTTTTGTTATTCATACCAAAAGTTAAATCATAGGTTAGCATGGTCAAACATGCTGATGTTTCAGATCTGTACCAATATGGACAGAAAACTGACAAGAACTTCAAAAATGCATAACTGGAGTTCTATGTACACAACAAGGCTGAGCCTTAACTTTATATAAAGCTTATTAAGTTGTCTATAACTTTCTTATTATCATATTAAGATGATTCTATATCTAACAAGGCCAAACAAGACAAGGAAAACATCTCTGCCCAGATTTGGACAGACTCTGTCATCCCACATTACAAGCTCATAAGTAGAGATTTAGACCACCAAAATTAGTGTTATAGGACATTTTAGAAAACTTAGAAAAAGTACTACACTTCTTCTATTATCTCCAAGACATGATTCCCTATGCACATAGGTCAAATAAATCAAACATTCAGATCTATTCAGAGCATAAACAAAACCTGACAGTAAACTTCTAAAATTCATAATTCTCAAACCAGAATATCTAGGGTCATGAAATTTTAGGACAAGCTAGATAAGTAAGTTAGCTACAACTTTGGTATTCCCCATAACTACAGAAAACACCATTATGACCACGAAAGCATCACTACAACAGAAAACGTTCTAGCAGCCAACATTCGACAAGCAAAACTAAACTTGCCTTTGTTCTACTTAACAAGAGGGCACACATTTCTAGTAGCTCTAAACTTTGTTACCTTAGACCAACATGAATTTAATTCATTCATGAGAATCCATAATTATTTAAGTGAGGTCTAAAGCATTGGCAAACGCTTGGGCGAACAACATATCCACCACATGGCTAAGCTAGAGGATATCTCTAAGTTCAAGCATGTAACCACACTTAATTCTAGTAAGGCTAAGCACACATTTTTTTTTCAAGCAACATGGAACAAGGCATTCTTGTTTTACTTCACTCAAGAAAGATAGTGTAACACATTGATCACAAGTTACACACTAAAGAACAAGGCTGAGAGGAGTATAGCTATGCATAAAGCAACAATCATGAAGATGCATGCTTCGTCCTATTTGTCCTCACCAGATTGCCAACCTAAGGTGGCGATCCCGTTCTATGTCGGTGGCATAACACGCACTCTCTCGATATATAGCTAGTCGTCAGCTACATTCGACTTACGCATTCGTGGTTAGCGTACCTGCAGAAAATTTTCATTGTAGCCCAACATTTCCCAATATAGCACACAATAAAAGCAGAGAAGTAAAATTCTAAGTACTCCCATGTACATATACCCCCGTATATATACATGTAGTACCAAAACTACCTGAATCAATCGATCACCCACAATTAAGTACTTTCATATATACATGTGTGTAACATGTAAATAATCCAGTAACCAAAACTAGCTCTCCCCTAGACCGAGGGTTGGACGGTCATGCTCTCACAACTCACACTTACCTGAGCGTAGGTGCGACGTTACATACAAGTAAACTAGCAACATATATGGCTATTTCATATATGAAGGCTACCTCTAATCTTACACACCGGGTAGCATAGTGTGGGAGAGTTATCACACATACATACCTTGGCCTAGGCGTAGATGCATAAATGAAAAACCCCCAAGTTAGTACTTATATAAGCCACCTAATAATCCTTATATGGGCGTAAGGAAATTGACCACTGGCATACTTAGATTTAGAATTCAGTTTTCACAAACCTATATATAGCTATAAGTTGATAAAACTGATTTTATAAAACAAACCCTTTGTTTTAAATACACATACGACAAGTTTAATGTTGAATCTTGCTCCGATACCAGCTGTAACAGAACCATCCAAACTATAAGAGCACAAGTACAAAAACAATCACCGAAATGATCAAATTCTCGCACTTGAGCCCATATAACTCCGGTAGTCCAATGAAATCACGAGGGATTTCAAACCAACCAACATACAAGCCAAGATCGTAGTGATTCAACATAACAAGTCACATGTTACATCCATTTCATAAGTAATTCAATATACATCGGAGTTCAACATAGTTATTACAACTTAAGTTCAAAAGTAGCGGAAGCAAAGTAATTTGAAACTAACATTATTCTTATTTCAAATACATGCCAGTACCACGGTCGACTTCCAACAAAAGCATTAGAGATAAGGTAAATAAGAAGGATCATGCCCATGATCACACTCTGCCACAAGCCAAGAGCCAACCAACTCTTGCATCAGCCATGATACATCACAACTTGCAACAAGTGGGGATAAAACCCTAAGTACAAGAAGGTACTCAGCTAGACTTACCCATCAGAAACCAGAAATAAGGTGACACCAAGGATCATGCAAGGCTGATATAAAGTGGGGCTAGCTTGACAACATTTTGCATAAAAGCTTAATATAGATGATCAATCATTAATGCTTAAGCATCAAGTTAATTATTATTAACCTATCATCTATATTAGAACCTGTACTAGAGCACTCACTTTATTAGGAGCAAACAATATTAACCATAGCAGGTATAAATTGAGGCAACCTTTCCATCGTGATCCAATTAACCATCAGTTCAATTTAATTGAATCTACGTTGCCGCTGCTCAAGTCAAGTGCTCACTAACCGGGAGCGACGGCGATTCGAATCGAATTCCTATCCAGCTGGAGGGGTATTTCTAACACTCACCGTGCAGACCCCTGCCAGGCTCGCACAGGCCACCTTTTCATATGATTCAGGAATCGCGGGTCCGAATGATGTCGCGACCCCAAGGGCGACACTCTGCCAGGTGATAGGGACTCTAACCCCCCCTTGGTCTCACGCCAATGTCCCCAAGCACATCCTTTCTCTCCTCCAAGAAGCAACCTACCATTCGATTCCCGGCCTGAATCACATTACTCGGCTTCGCGGTCGGAACGACTTATCTGGCCAACTAAGTGTTAGACTGCGTTCAACATGACTCAAGGACGTACAGCAAATCGGTCCTTAAACGACTCAGACGGGGATAGATTCACACCCAAGACCTCCATGCCTTGTTGCTTCACTATCGTCATCCCGCCCGGTCTCATTTCATTTTATTAACACATGGTTCTATTCCACGATAGCAAATATAGCCAACCGTGCCATATAAGAATATTAGGTGACAGGAAATCACCTAACTTCTACCGCTTAAAGCAGGGCTAAGCATCTACTCGATCCTAGTCTATGTAGGATTCAAGGATTCATATATCTGGACAAGGAGTGATATAATGCAGCAAGGTTTTCAACCAACTCCTACCACTTAATGCAACAATACTTATAACATATATAGAATTAATTGCTTTGAAAGTAGGAGGCTTATAATGCTCCGGGGCTTGCCTGGGATCTGACTCAAGTTAGAGTGTGTCGGATGAATTCACTTGGCGAGCATCTCCCAACCTATCACTTGTCTGGTCCTTCTATCTTCGGGATAGATCCACCAAACACCGTCTTCGGGTTTGGCTCCAACGCCACATCACGTCCTTCACGTTTTTCAGCTAGCGTAGCTAAATGAAATGCAAGATGCAAGTGCATGAATACAAGGAAATGCAATAGATGATGCATCACACGTCAATCAAGGCAAGTATAAGGTTATAATAAAGACACGTAAGCACATCACATCACTTAAGTAACCTTATACAAACAAATATGCTTAAATAGCAAAGAAAGCAATACCAAGCATGACATAAGATTCACAAAGTCTTAGGTGTAATAGCTTAATCACCAAAGACATGAATCACACTTAGCAATACGCAAACAAAGTAACCAAGCAATCATGTATTTTCCATAATTCTGGACATACATGCAGTAGCTGGGTAAATCAATCATAACTGGAGATCCCTAAATCCAAATGACTCGCAAGAAGATATTCTGGAAAGCTTATGGAAATTTTCTACAATTCATTTAATATCCACTAAGCCTGATTCCCAAGTTTAATTGGTCAAAAAGATGAAACTACAGACTCTGGTCTGCTCCAAACAGAGAGCAACCAAATCTGGAACCTGACTTTAAACATCTAAAACTCAAAAACTACTTGACCAAATGCCACCAAATTTTAATAGAAGCTAGATACATGAATTATATACAACTTTGCTATAGACAAGGTGCTCAGAAAACATCATTATCATGGGGTAATCTATATTGCCCCCAGAACTGTCTAGAAACTAATAATCGCAAGAAATAATTATTAACATATATTGCAAACATATAATTGGACAAAACCAACTTTACCAACATTTCATACATGACTAAGGAATACCAGAAAACATAGTGTCCAATTACTAAATAAATTCTTTTAATACATTTTCTTAATTTATTTAGATAATTAGGTGGAATTATGACCACATCATAAAGATGCTCAATAAATTCTACCAAAATTACAGAGGCCTACACATGCTCCCAAAAGTCTACTGTCAAATTTGAAACCATTTGGACATGTATAACAACCTCTATGAAAAAGACAAAAGGCTATAGCAATAAATCATGGGAGAGCAAGTTAAACCCAAAACTCCATATTTTCTGTGAACACAAGGCCATATTATGAATCAATATGATAGAGAAACACCATACTAAGGTAATGGGACAACATTTTCTATTTTATCATTTTATATATTATTTATAAGCTATTTATCAAGCCATAAACAAGTTAACTCAATAACTGAGCATACAGTAAGCAATGACCCTAAAATTTATACCACAGTACATCCATATCATGACAAACCTACCATAAAAATTTCACATCAATTAGAGCAGCACAACTCAAGATATAAAAATAACAAGCAATATAATGTAATTCCTTATTTATCAAGGTCCAATCAAAACCCTAAGAAAACAGTGAACAAATAGTGTGTTTAATATTTTTCCTAGCAAGTACATGTCATTACAAAATTAACAAAACAAGAATCACTATTTTTGGAGTTCTAAAACTCCAGATCTTGCTCTGGTTAAGTTTAAGGGCATTTTTAGAGCATTTTTAAAACTTAAATAAAGACATCAGAAACATCTACAAACATATAGAATTTTATGACTCTACTACAGAGATCACTTCTCAAGGTTTCCAAAAAGTCCAAATTTGCCATTTTTGGATTTTCCAAGCATGAGATATGAAATTTAGAAGATTTACACAAAATCTGAAATTCAAATTCGGAATTAACCCAACCCTAACTTAACGCTAGGCGCACCCGGTCGCTTACCCAACTCAGCCACTACTTAAACCGATACGTGGGACCCCTGGTTCAGCCGGGCCCGCACGTCAGTCACCCAACAGAGAGACATAGAGGGGGTGACCTTCTTCTTCCTTCGATGGCGAACAGAGGAATGGGGGCGGCTCTGCTCTGGCTCGGCCGATCTCCGGCGAGGGGTGACGCCGCCGGCGATTGGCTGCGGCGTGGCCAGCCTAGGCCACGCGCGCACCGAGCAGGGGCTCAGCTCGTCTAGGAGCGGCCCACAGCGGCGTGACCACGCGCACCCGTGTCCATGGCGGCGGTTGGAGGCGCGGCGGCGCTGCAGCGGCGGCCGGAACCGGGGAAGAGGCGCGGGAGGGGCGGCGCAGTGAGGGGAAGATGGTGCGGTGGTTTGATTTTGCGGTAGGGCGCTTGGTGGTGGCCGGCCATGGAGCTCCGTTCGGCTCGGTAATGGCGGCCAGGTGATGGCATGCTCTGGCGGCCGAGGCAGCCGGCGAAGGGACGCGTGAGATGTCACGTGACTCGGTGAAGACGGTGCCACGCACGGCTGAGGATGAGGAGGTGTGGAGAAGTGGATTGGGTGGCGGCCCTGGACCCGTCGGCAATGGCGGCCACGACCACTGTGGCGTGCATGCTCGCGAGCAGCAGCAGCACAGCGCGAGGAGGGCGAGCAGGGCAACGAGAATGGCGAGTGAGGGGGGCGTCTGGGGCAGCTTGGAATCTCCCATTGTGAGCGAGGAGGCAGGGACGGTGACCGAGCTCGGAGCCCTGCTCCGGCGCCCATGGCGGCCGCAGCCATCGGTGGTCTGCGCGCGTGAGCATGGACGAAGAGACAGAGGGAGTGGGGGGAAAATGGGAGGAGCTCGGCATCCGCGCTGGAAGAGGCCGAGAGTGCTAGGACGCGTGGCAACATGGCCAGGCGCGGGCTCACGCATGGTGGCCACGTTCGGGACGCGTGGCTCCCGTTGAGCCCCACTGTCGAACATTTGGCATGCGTCTCTGTGAGCATGTTAGATTGCCGTTTTGGGCTTCCTAGGGTCCAAATTTGATCACGAGCCTTGAAGCAAAGTTGTTCCCCTCCCGATACTCTCCAACTTTCATTAAGGGTACTCGGTCATTTGAGCATTGGATTAGCAGCTAATTAATCTCCAAGTTGACAGCGTTAGTGAGTTGACAGTGATTAGCAACTACAAGAATTGATGGCCAAAATGAAATGCAACTTATGCCATCTTCTTGCATGGCCTCTCCCCCTTCATGTGAGCTCCAACTTTTACATTTGGACCTACCCATGTTACTTAACAATTTTTGGAGAACGTGACATGCCAATCTCAATGTCATTTGAGCGACAAAGTTGCAAACATGTTGTTTTAGCAATTGCTTTTGGAGATCCAAATATACTCCAAATGTAATGACGCTTGATTCATTGTGTCCCCCATGAACAGTACTCCAACTCATATTAAGGAACCTAATTGAGCCACTATATGAAATTGGAGGATAAAATGTTGCCAACTTGTCAACTTTCTGCTGTCCACTCGAGGACTTAGAATATTTTTCTAAGTGCTGAAAACAGCAGCTGATTCCACAATGTGATCTCTATTTGACTAGGTTAGAGGCCAAACTAGCTCTTGACCATTAAACAAAGTTTGTTCTACACAAGATGACTACAACTTTCGTTTAAGGTCAAACCTCATAACTGGTACAGAAGTCAAACTTTCACTTTGGTTAAAGTATCAACTCGATAAAGCCGAAACTAGGGTTTTAGGCCAATCGGGGCAATTTCTTGACATTTGCTCAACATGATCCCTTCATGACTTTTGTTGTAGAGTTCATCTAGAGTCATTTGGACCAGTTTGCATGGTTTGGCTGATGATCTACAATTCCATTCACTTAATGATGCAAGTTCCAATAGGAATGGAACTTATCATTTCATGTGACTTTTTGATTCCAAACTCCATGAAGCTTTTCCAGGGCTTAATATAGATAGTTACTGAGGTGAGACATGTGAAGATACTTTGATAGCAACACCCAAGCATATATCTTTTAATTGAGCCTATATGTAAGCGAAGGTGCAACATCCAACTTTAGGTTAGACTCACCTCCATAGGTTGACCTTGACATTGTCATCTCCACTTAATCCGTCATGTTTGAGCTCAAACCCACTACTTAATTGGTGATCAACACCTGGGGTGTTACAGCGATCACTGGAAAAGTTTGTGAAGTTTGGAATAAAAAAAGTCACATGAAATGATAAGCCAAAGTCTTGTTTGAATTATAAATGAAACCTACCCTGAAACACTGAAACATGTTTTATAATTCAAGAGTGACTTTGATAGCAACTTGAGTTCATGCAACATACCAATGCCACATATGCAACACATCTATGAAACATGTGGAACACCATAGTGAAACATTGGGAAACATGTACATTGCAACAACAAATTGAAACAACTAAAACAAGGTGGTGAAACAATTGATGCATAGTATTATTTCATTGTTTTCTAGCTTGTGATGCTTGTACACTAATGTAACCCCTAAGTAAAGTGGTTGGTTATCCTCTAAACAACCTTAGTTACACTTAGGACGACTTTTGGAACAATGTTCATGTAGACAAAAGTGGCAATTTAAGCCTCCAATTGATAGTTTGACTTGTTCCTCCATCTAGACCCCTTTTATTTGACTATTTAAAAAGTGCTTGCTATAGATCTTGCATGTCAGTACAACCTTTAGCAAAGTTGTAGAAAATTTTATAAGGAACAAAAGTTGTAAAGGTGACAAATCTTGAAAAGGTGCACAACATGTCCAAAAATGTCTAACAACCCAGAAATTCCCTGCTGGTGGCCATCCTGAAAAATTCTAAGTGTTGGGGTCAAATTTCAGTTTCATGTGTACTACTTTGGAGCACTATATCTCTCAAACTAAGCAGAACTAGCTCAAGCTTGTATTGGGAACTTTGTAGATCTCATGTAGCTCTATACTTTTGTCAATTGCTCCTCGAGCTAAATCGAAACGGTTTGAGAGCTATAGGAACGAGAAGGGGGCGGTTTTCAGTCGGATGGGAAGGACTGCATCGTTCTTCAATTTGAATGGAGCTGAGCTCCAGGCCGACCGGTTTCAGGCCGCTTGCGCCGCGTGGCGGCTGTACATCGATGGGAGGTCGTGGTGTCGAGCCTGGAAGCCTTCAAGGCAACACCAACCCACTGCCTCGGCCCTCACTCTCTTCTTCCCCTCCTGCTCTCTCCCAAGGCGGAAAACAGAGCGCCGAACACCGTCGTGAGCCTCACCGCCGTCGTGCGCACGCCTCACCGCGTCATAGCCCACCAAACCTTGCACCTAGCTCCGCATTGCTTTGCTCTGCACTATCATCATGTTGGTTTGGTTGTTGAGTTGAGGTATAGGGTGTGTTGCCCGGTTTCCTTTCCGTCGGAGCTCGGTCACCATGGCCAGAGCTCAAGCTTCCTCATGGTCGACCCTCACTGGAGCTGTTTCCCTCCCTTCTCGATCTTGTCTCAGGGTACCCGTAGCGTATAGTTGTTGTAACCCTATCGAATCAAAGCTCTACCGAGCTCATTCCGTCGGAACGGGCCATGACACCGTGCACGCCCGCCATTGCTGCCCAAGAGCTCGAGTCCGATCTCTTCATGCCCATGCATTCTTTGGTCAATTCGATCGATGTCTAGGGCTTTGGGGTTTGTCTTCTTGTTGTGTGCTTGATGGAACCGCCAGCCGGAGTTTCACCGGAGCGGAACGCTGCGGCCTCGCCGCCGTCGGCACTGCCCCCCCATGGCGCCACTGCTAGTTTCCGTGGCCAACAGGCCTGGAGTCACCACGAGCTGGGCTGAGCGATCCCTCGGATGCGTCGCGACCCTGGGAAGCCTCTCTACCACCATGCCGCCAACATTCCACCCTCCTACCGTCTTTCCGCCGCCCTCATCCGCCGCCGGGCTACGGCTCCCGTGGCCAGCCTTCCACCGGCCATCTCCATCCATGATTCAACCTCCTACATGCACGGGTGGGTATTGTGATGCTCGGAGAGCCTTGCTTCTCCGCTGACGAGTCCTGGGGCGGCGTGAATCGCGAGCTCCGGCGAGCTTCCCTATTCCGGCCAGGGGGAAAGGAGGAGAGGGGCATCGGGTTTGAATTGAGGAGAACACAGGGGGTTAAGTGATGAAACTGTGACTCCAGTGAATAGTGACCAGAAGGACCTGTTCGTTAGGATCTATTTTTGTGACAAGTGCAGGGTCACCAGCGCAATATGTCATTGTTATTTCGGTTTATTCCTTTTTATTTTACATATTTCAGTGTTGAACTTTGGAAATTTATAGTAAATCATAGGAATTTCGTAAAATAGCAAATGAGGACTTTTTGGAATCCTTGTGAAATTATCAAGGCAATGGATCTATAATATGTCATATTTTAGTTAAAAGTTTTAGTTCTAAAAATAGATCTTTGCATCTAGGTTTTCTTTGTTAGTGGTATTTGTCATTTTCATAACTGTAAATGTGGGGCTCCAAATGAGGTGAAATTTTTGTGGCATGCTACTATTGTGATGTGTGATGTCTGGTAAAAATTTCAGGATTTTAGGTCTGATAGTTTAGGATCTATAAAAATAACAAATGTCATATGCTGCTTTGCTTCTATTCTGGACAGTGCTGCAGGTATGCATTGTTTGGCTCAGTTAAGTTATGAATCATGCCTTGTTGATAATAGATGAGTTGTAGTACTTTTCATAATCTTTTCAAAAAACTAAAGATCACAATTTTATAAAAAACTAAAGATGCATTGTTTGGCTCAGTTAAGGTATGCATTGTGTGACCTTGTTAGTGGCAGAATTAGTTCTAGATGTTTATAGAAAAGATGTTCACAATTTGTTAAGCTTTCTAAAAAGTCTAGAACCATAATTATTGGATTTATAAAACTAAAGTTATAGCGGTTTAAAGTGGCATATCAGATTCTGTCCATATTTTGGACAGAGATGCAATTATTTAATTAATTGACCATGTTAACTGTAGAATCATCTTAAGATGATTACAAGAAAGTTGTAGGTAACTTTATAAGCTTTCCATAAAGTTGAGAATCATGTTTGTTAGAGGTCTTGAACTCCATTTATGCTTCTATGAAGTTTCTATCAGTTTTCTGTCTATAATTGTACCACTGCTGTTGGGCTGCATGTGTGGTGTTACTCGTGCAACTAGTTTCATGGTGTAAATGATGTTTACTGTGGTTTTGGTAAATAAAAAAATTGTAGATAATTATCTTATCTTGCTTGTGTTAAATTTTCATGATCCTAGGTCTGATAGTTTAAGAGTTGCATGCTTAATAAGTCTACTGTCAGATTTTAATTACCTTCTGTGCAGACTTTAAATATTGGCATGTTTGGTCATGATAACTTGGGAATCATGTTGAGATGATTAAAGATGAAATGTAGATTTTTTCCTAAGCTTTCCATAATGTCTTCTTGCAAGTCATTTGGACTTATGGAACTCCAGATATGATTGATTTATGAAGCTACTGTTTGCAAGTCCAGAAATTGACATATTCCAATTATCGTTGTTTGCTTGTATATTGTTAAGTGGGACTTATGCCTTTGAGGGTGGTTAAGTTAATACACCTGAGATCTTGTGAAATCTTGTGTTCCATGCCTAATATGCTTGCCATCTTTTATATTAAGTTGTGTGATGTTTATTTAAGCAATGTTAAGTGCTTATGTGTATTTAGCGTAACCTTGTACTTGCCTTGATTAATGTGTGATGCATCATCTAATGCATTCCCATGTATTCATACACTTGCAACTTGCATCTCATTTAGGTACGCTAGATGCACCACGTGAAGGACCTGATGGGGAGCCAAACCCGAAGATGGAGTTGGTGGATCCATCCCAAAGATAGAAGGACCGAACAAGTGTTAGACGGAGGGAATGCTCGCCAAGCGAGTTTCTTCTGACATACTCTAACTTGAGTCGGATCCCAGGCAAGCCCCGGAGCATTATAAGCCTCCTACCTTCAAAGCAATTAATTCTATATATGTTATAAGTATTGTTGCATTAAGTGGTAGGAGTTGGTTGAAAACCTTGCTGCATTATATCATTCCTTGTCCAGATATATGAATCCTTGAATCCTACATAGACTAGGATCGAGTAGATGCTTAGCCCTGCTTTAAGCGGTAGAAGTCAGGTGATTTCCTATCACCTGTGAGACATAGGGATATTTATATATGGCATGGTTGGCTATATGTGCTATCGTGGAATGGAACCATGTGTTAATAAAATGAAATGAGACCGGGCGGGATGACGATAGTGAAGCAACAAGGCATGGAGGTCTTGGGTGTGGATCTATCCCCATCTGAGTCGTTTAAGAACCGATTCGCTGTACATCCTTGAGTCATGTTGAACACAGTCTAACACTTAGTTGGTCGGATAAGTCGTTCCGACCGCGAATCCGAGTAATACAGTTCAGGCCGGGAATCGACTGGTAGGTCGCATCTTGGAGGAGAGAAACGTTGTGCTTGGGGACATTGGTGTGAGTCCAAGGGGGGGTTAGAGTCCCTAGCACCTGGCAGAGTGTCGCCCTTGGGGGATGCGGCATTAGTCGGACCCACGGCTCCTGAACTGTACCAAAGGTGACCTGAGCAGCCCTTGCCAGGCGTGACTCGGTGAGTGTTAGAAATACCCCTCCAGCTAGATAGGAATTCGATTCGAATCGCCGTCGCTCCCGGTTAGTGAGCACTTGACTTGAGCAGCGGCAACGTAGATTCAATTAAATTGAACTGATGGTTAATTGGATCATGATGGAAATGTTGCCTAAATTTATACCTGCTATGGTCAATGTTGTTTGCTCCTAATAAAGTGAGTGCTCTAGTATAGGTTCTAATATAGATGATAGGTTAATGATAATTAACTTGATGCTTAAGCATTAATGATTGATCATCTATATTAAGCTTTTATGCAAAATGTTGTCAAGCTAGCTCCACTTTATATCAGCCTTACATGATCCTTGGTGTCACCTTATTTCTGGTTTCTGACGGGTAAGTCTAGCTGAGTACATTCTCGTACTTAGGGTTTTATCCCCACTTGTTGCAGGTTGTGATGTATCATGGCGGCTGCAAGAGTTGGTTGACTCCTGCCGTAGTGGCAGAGTGTGATCACGGGCATGATCCTTCTTATTTACCTTATCTCTAATGCTTTTGTTGGAAGTCGACCGTGGTACTGGCATGTATTTTAAATAAGAATAATGTTAGTTTCAAATTACTTTGCTTCCGCTACTTTTGAACTTAAGTTGTAACAACTATGTTGAACTCCGATGTAAATTGATTTACTTGTGAAATGGTTGTAACATGTGACTTGTTATGTTGAATCACTACGATCTTGGCTTGTATGTTGGTTGGTTTGAAATCCCTCGTGGTTTCATTGGACTACCGGAGTTATATGGGCTCAAGTGCGAGAATTTGATCACTTTGGTGATTATTTTTGTACTTGTGCTCTTATAATTTGGACGGTTCTGTTACAGTTCACGTGCTTGCCGGCACGCTAGTCCCCCGTTGTGTCCCTCTTCACCATGTGGTTTGGTGGCTAATCGGTCTCACACCGAGCCTCTCAAAAGGTGCCACAAGAACCTACCAAATGGCAAAAGGTTGCAATGACATGAGCAATTTACTAACGTTGTCTTTGGCGCTTCGCCGAGGTAGGCACAAACCCCTCACAATCACCGGAGGTGGCCAAGAACAATCACCAACTCTTGCCAACGCCTCCAAGCTGCTCCAAGCCATCTAGGTGGTGGCAACCACCAAGAGAAACAAGAATCCCGCAGCAAATCAACCACCAAGTGCCAACTAGATGCAATCTCACAATACAAATGCACTTGATCACTCAATCTCACTTCGAATATGCAAAGAAGCAAGAGAGATGAGTGGGAGGGGAGTTGCTTAGCTCAAAGTGCTCACAAGTATGTCAAATTGTCAAGAGAGAGATCCTTGAGCCGGCCAACGAGTATTTATAGACGTACCCCTTCGAATATAGCCATTAGAAACTTAAACAGCCGAAATCGTGCTGACCGAGCGCGCTGGTCCAACTGACCGGACGCGCTGATCGCGCAACGGCTAAGTCGCAAAGCACTGACCGGACGTGCTGGTCCAACTGACCGGACGCGTCGGTCGCACAACGGCTAACTGCAAAGCAATAACCAGACGCGCTGGTCACGCAGATCGGACGCGCTGGGAATGACCGGACGTGCTGGTCCCGTGACTGACCAGACGCGCTGGTCAAGCCTGAGCAGCGCACAACGAAATAGTGACCGGACGCGCTGTAGAACTGACCGGACGCCACAGTGCCAGCGTCTGGTTAGAGTCCAGTAAGCTCCCTGAACGACCAGACGTGTCTGATCGTCTATGACTAGACACGCTGCGCGTCCGATCATCAACCTAAAACAAGCGCAGACACTGAACGCTGACTGGACGTGTCCGGTCATTTAGAGACCGCGTCCGGTTCAGCATCCGGTCACCTCTGTGACCTCCGTTCGCCTTCGTTTCTTTTTCAACTTCCGGCGTAGTGGAAAATAGTCGTTTCAACTCCTCGAAAACGTCTGAATCCCGCCTTGCAAGCTCGGCGGGAGGGAGAGAGGAACCCAAACCCTCTCTACCACTCAAAATCCACCGCCATCGCAAAAGTGCTAACACCACCAAGTGATCTCGTCATGTGTGAGTGTGTTAGCATTTTCACAATCATTTTTCGAGGCGATATTAGTTCTATCCAAATGCATATGATTATGAAATGCACACCTAGAGGCACTTAGGAGTTCAATAGCCGCGCCATTCCCCTCTTTATAGTATGGCTATCTAACCTATAATGTAACCACACCCACTAGGTGTCTTGATTACTAAAACACAACCCTTAGCATATACCTTTGCCTTGATCACGTAGGGTTGCGTCCAAGTCCAAGTGTGGCCATCATGATCACCATGTCCATCTTGCCACCAACCTTGGAATGTACTAATCCTCATATGCTACATACAACTTAGGCATAGGATTAGTACTTAGGCATTGTCACTAATTACCAACACCAAACATAGGACTTTCAATCATCGAGCGAAGGAAGGTGATTGTCTCTAGCTCTGATCGTGGTGAGTGTGAGGGGTTCTTGACCTTTCCCTAGAGGAGAGCCAAAAGGTACTATAGTGGATTGCTCGTAGCTTGTGGATCCCCATCTTGTGTTGGTTGTGCGGCACCTGATTGCAAGTTAGGCGTGTGATGCCTATTAGCATGTGATTGAAATGAGGTGTGAACCTCGGGGATAAATCATTGTGCCATCATTGTCTTTGGGTTTCTCTTGTGATTGATTGATTGTCTCTTGCCACGGTGGTATACATCTTACTACCTCTTTTGTATTTACTTTCCTAGTGTAGCTAAGCTCTTTAGTGTAACTAGTTTTAAGAGCTAGCTTGTGTCTTGTCTAGTGATTAGTGAGGCTCTTTAGTTCATCTTTGAGAGCTCACTAACTTAGAGAGTAGTGACTTAGCCTCTTGTGTGGATTAGAGATCATAGCTACTAGAATTGTGGATAGGAGGCTTGCATTTTTAGTAGGCTAGCGCAACACTCGCTTCACCGTTTAATTATCTAACCAATTGGCTTAAGTATTGTTGTAGAAATTTTAATAGCCTATTCACCTCCCTATAGCCATTAGGGCCTTTCACTCAGCTATACCATTTGTCACCCTTCACGTCTCGTCTACTAGAGTTGCTCTTCACGGCTCCCGTCGGTTGTGCACAATACCCCTCACAAAGCTCTTCTCCAGAGCACCGCATAATCACAACATGGGCTTCACAATGGAGATCACAATCCACCAAGCCATCTAGGTAATGGCAATCACCAAGAGTAACAAGAAATCTCCTAATCACAAAGATTTCCTAGTACCACCAAAATGCAATCATCAAATGCACACACTAGGCTCTTAATCCCTCACTCAAATTAGCACCGAGCTTGAGAGGGAGAGGAAGGGGAGGAGGTGGATCTTCAAGCTCTCACCCACAAAGGGCACTAAATCTCTCACTAGAGTTAGCACTAAGCTTGGGGGAGAGAGGAGCAAGAACCCTAGCCATGGAAACCCAAATGTGAAAGAATGAGCCAAGGGGTGAGGGAGAAGGAGGAGGGGAGCCCTCTTATCCTCTGGTCAGCCATCCACCCAAAGGAGTGGCCCATGCGTGCTCCTACGCTCCTCCAACATCTCTTTTAGATCTGACCTTTAGTCCTGAAACGCCCAGAACTAGACCTCTGGTCGAAACCAGAGCTCTGATTTCCATTGCTGAAACACATCTATCAGCGCAAAACTGGACCTCTGGTTTCAACCGGACCTCCGGTAGAGGCTTTTAGCTTCTGAGAAGAAATCAATTTTAGGGCGAAAACCAGACCTCCAGTAAAAGAACTTAGATTCTGAAAAAATATTTTTAGAGCCACCTCTGATTTTGGCGACCGGACCTCCAATATAAGCTCTCAGCCTAGAGCAATTATAAAACCCAGTATCTTTCATACCTCCGTTAGGACCAGAGCTTCGGTATGGGCTCTCAAAATTCACCAAGAAAACTAAGATGCCCATAACTTTAGCTTCAAACTCCGATCTCAATGAGCTTGGACATTTTGGAAAGCTTATAAGGATTGCTATCCAACCCCAACAAACTTCATTTTCAAAAGCCATCAAGTGATCCATCATGTCAAGTGTGTGAGTTAGCATTTTTTAAACAAGTTGAAAGGCTTTTCTCTTGCACCTCACCACATCACTAAGCGCAATGCATATGCAAATGAAACTCACACTTAGTGGCCCTAGATAACCATTGCAACTAAAGATTCCCCACTTTATAGTACGGCTATCTATTCTAAATCCGGTCTATTTCTTCTCTACTCAACCATAGATCGGTGAAATGAAATGCCCTACAAATATACCCTTTGCCTTGCACATTCCATTCCATCTCCTCCAATGTTGATGCAACACATGCACCAACCAATCACAAATGATTTGATCCACTTCATGTCATCATATGACTATATTAGTTCATCGATCTTAACTTCACTTGCTCTTCACCGTTGCTTCGGTCCATCAGCACCAAGTCATCACTCAACTTGCCCTTCACACTTGCAACCAGTCCATCAAACCATGTCTTGTCTTGATCTTCTCTACCTAGTCACATGACTCCATGTCATGTCTCATATGCAATGAGCTCCTTCATCACATGTGTGAGCCTTGCAACAAATCAAGCCATCTTCACCGTCATGACATGAGTTGCTCACACAAGTGTACCTGTGGACTAATCACCTGTGTATCTCACAATTAAACACATTAGTCCACCTAGGTTGTCACTCAATTACCAAAACCAAATTAGGGATCTTTCAATCTCCCCTTTTTGGTAATTGATGATAACTCTACAAAGATATAGAAATTAAGCTCATATGAATTTGAGTTGCTTGCTGAAGCAATTTTTCCATGTAAATGATTTTGGACAAGTACCACAAATCTGAATTGGTAGTATTAGCTCCCCCTACATATGTGCTAGTGTGTTTAGTTTAAAGCTTGCACATATGTATGGATTGGAATTGTGGGAGAGTGATTACTACCACATGATGCTAAGGTGCATAGAATAAACCTTTGAAGGTGATACCAGTCGGAGTTGCACCTTTAAGTTCATCTTTAGCATAATGGTTAGCTAGATATCACTTGGAAACAAAAACACTAGATACCCTGTGAGATCAACATTAGAAGCAAGGTACTAGTATTACTTGAAAAACATACCAAGTGACTAGCTATCATCTTATGCATGCTAGTTTTCATTTCATCAATCAAATTCTATCACTAGCATACACCACACAAGCATGTATATCAAATTTCAAAATTATGCAATGCAAGTAAGGACATGAATATGCATATATGAAATGCAACCAAACAACTTCATGAGCTTGCTCCCCCTACTTGTGTGCTTCTCTTGTCCAAGAATTTTGATCCTTCTCCATTCTTCAATGTTGCTCCCTCTTTGTTCATGTTCAACTTCTACTTCTCACCATGATATGCATTTACATATCTTTATTTCAACTTCTCCCCCTTTGTCATTAATTTTCATAAAAGGTGTGTTTCTTATTGATACAAAGGATTATATTGGAATAGATCGTTGATACTTGAGTCTTGCATTTTTATTGACACTACCAAATATGTTGTAATGACACCACTTGTAGCCCTTGAGAAACCTTATGTAGGATCTTTGACCTTGATACCAATTGGTGGGACACCTCCCCCTATGTCATAGCATGGGTCATCCACTTGATAATCTTAAACTCTTGTATGTGAGGGAACTTTCTTCATTGATGATCACTTAAGTTGAGGATCACTTGTGGAACCACCATTTGATGTGCTAGATACCACTTGTAGGAATACAGTCGTAACTAGGTGATAATCTAGACATACTATTTGTAGCAATTATCATGGAACCATTTGTAGGATTTGTCAATCATAATCATTTTTTGAATACTTGCTATCTTCATGAGTACCCACTTGTTGGATATTGTTGGCGGTCGTTAACTCAAATATTTTGCCCGCCAAAGTATATTAAAATGACAACAAATAAAATATATCTAAGTAAAATAGGTCTTTTATCTAACATGTTCCACGAGTTTTGGTGCTTGGAGTTGTTTTGTAGGATATACTCAAAATATGCGTCAAAAGATATATATATATACAGTGCATATACAGCTTGGTGAAGATCAGCAAGAAAAGATATTTGAATTTTTACTGGTGCAAAGCAGACTCAAATAAATATGTGGAGTAGACCATTGTGAAGAGCTCGTCAAGCCAATCGAAATGGACATATTATTCATGTATTTTGGAGATCAAATGAGAAATATATAATTTTGACAAATTAAAAAGAGAAAATACCATACGGACGTGCATTCTAGAATCGATATTTGCACGCAGCTACCGTGCAAAACCTACCGGAGGCAGTTGGGCCCCACATCTCCCATACAGCTGCAGGCTTCTGCCTGCCAGCCACTCACCACGCATGAGGAGGCAAAGGCCGAGCCTGCCCAGCTTGGCTGCAGCCTGCAGCCCATCAGCAGGCGCCCAGCGGCAGCAGCAGCACTTCATCGCTCGCTCATGCGCAGGCCCTCGCTCACGTCCCAGCCCAGCCAAGCTAAGTGCAGGCCGCCTAGGACAGGTCCAGGTGCGTGTCTACGTGCAACAATGTACACTAGTTTTAGAACCATATTGATTAGCTAGGATTACTTGCCACCGGTGACAATCTATAGATAGAGCCCCTCTCCCTCGCTTGTAACACACATCACAAGGGTTCTCCTCTGTATTATTTTCCAAGATGTAAAAGTAGTTTAGTTTAGTTGGGAGTTAGGGAGAGATGTTTAAGTTCCGGAGGAGTCCTCGGAGGTTCGGTATAATTTTGTATCGCTCCTTTGTAAGACTCATATCAATATATTTACCTTCTCTATTTACTGAAATATCTTTCATGGTTATCTAGTTCACACCTTAGTGGTTTAGCTGGGCATGGTTAGTATAGTGGTTTTGTACCTTAGCATAAGATCTCCGGTCAACCGAGTGCTCTAGTTACAATACTTGACTAGAGTAGTAATCGATAGTGTAGACGTGGTGTCCAAACTATAGGTTACCTGAGTTTATGCCCAACCCCACGGATAATTGTGATATCCCAGAGGTGATAGCTTCGACCAGGCCTTTGTAATCCACCACGTTTGGGTTAGTGTTTTCGTTGAGCTTTTGGAAGCCTTCCCCTGACCACGTTTTCTCACACCCCTCGAGGGTCGGAAAGGTACTGCTGCTCCAAAGTGCTTTGGTATTATCACTATCCCTTTGGTCTGCTCTAGAATAGAACCACAATATTAGAGAAGTATAAAGCAACCTTGAACTCATCTGTTGTCCTCCCAGCTTAGCTTGTCTACTCTTTTATCTTACCATGGAGTTTTCCCTATGTGTGTCATTATACAAAAACCCTATCTTTATCACTTACCCCCAATTAGTCTTGTCGGTGTACTAGTTAGTAGATACATGATGGTTATTTATCGAATTCTTTAACCATTGCTTCCCTAAGGATAAATACGATACCCTAAATACTCCTGGGTGAAAGCTCCAATGGTATCCATGCGCTTGCGGATTTATCTGTTTGTATTAATAAAAACCAACAAGTTTTCTAGCGCCGTTGCCGGGGAAGCAATTGGCGTAAAGGTTTTGATATTTATCTTGATATCTGCTAACCTAGTTTACCACTAGCTTTTGTGGAATTATCCTTGTCCTATTGAATGTGGAATAAACAGGGCCACACCAGTGGTTTGACCTTCCGGCACATTTCTACAGGAAAAAAAGAGAATCATCACGAGCATAGGGTGCCCAATCATTCATGAACAATCAACACTTCCACCCTGCTAGAAAGGTATATACATACTAATCATGTGCAGATGAAAGGTCACCGTCAAAAGAAAACAAGACCAACATATGTGATGGGACAACTATATTGCATCACTCACAATTCAATCACAAATTGTGGGCGATGAATCGATTTAGGTATGAGAACCAACCCAAAAATACCTTTCCCATTTTTATTCCCTTTTCACCACTGCATATTTGCTTGCTTCATCAAATATCTAGCGCTTTCTTCGGGTGGCTCCTAGACTTTAAGTTGTATTCGGACACTATGCCTAGTCTAGATAGATGGCAATTTCTTTGTTGTCTATCTATTCGATGCTCTTAGTTTAGCTTCATAGTAGACGGATGTTAAAAAGGACCATCTGAATCATATGTTGGCTTTGTTAGTCAGTATGATATCGTTAGATGGTCCGTGCTACGAGAAAAGGCTAAAGCCTAGATTTTCATGCATGTCGCTCATCTAATTTCCTTTCCCAAAACCATGGCATGTTTGTTTAAATTGCATTCATCAAAACTGTTTTGCATTGCTCTGCATAAAAAATAATAAAAAAACAATGGTTCTCTAATTCACCATTCAAAGTTCTCACATCTGTTTGAGTAAATCTTGTGTTTATGCTTTCATGCTTCCTTTTCTCTATACTAGTATGCTTTGGTTTGGGTATTTGTCTTACATCTTTTAAATTAAGTATAGTGCTTAGTTTGAAGTTAGGATGCGATGACCACGCTTCCATAGGCTATTTAAATTAAGCGTGGTGCTTAGGTTAATTAGCATACCTTAATCAAATTGGACATGGAGTCTAGTTTAATTTTTGAACCGAAACAACTAATTGTAGACTTTGGTTACATGCATGGACTAGCCCCTGCAAGGTGTTATCAAAGTCCTGTGGGTAAGTCCTTGAGATGAATTCATAACGGGAATAAATCAAAACTTATTTGGTGAACTTTGAATAAACAAATATTTTGAATTAAAAAGGGGCTCTCTTTGCTAACTGAACATGAATACCATTTTGTAATTAGCATAGAGGAAAACCTTTACCACATAACATCAACCACTATCATTTCAAAACCTTTGTAAAATCCCTCAGGTATGTGTTGTTCACTAACCTTATGCAGGGATGAAACCTTGATCAAACGAAAGATGGATCACCCACCCGCCAAGCCAAACCACACGAAGATCAAAATGGCATGGCGAAAAACAAGAAGTGCAATCATCCTTGTCCATCTCCAGGATGAGATGATGCAAATTCAAGCTCAAATGCAATGGAGAAGTCCTGCTCAGTGGACTTAAAACGGTGAGCCCTTACTGAAGGTAAATCGGTAGTTATCCTAAGAATTAAAAAAAATCAAAATAAATTTAGATTTTCTTTCAAAATTTAAAATTTTACTTCAAAATCAACTCTTTAGAAAAATAAAATAAAAATCATTTTCTAATTACTTAAAATTTTTCTATTATCATGCATTTGAATTTCGACACATCTCAATTTTTGCAAATGCATCAATATTTAAAAAAAATCATTTTACTTTCAAAATAAATAAATAAACAATAATAATAATAATAATAATAATAATAATAATAATAATAATAATAACAACAACAACAACAACAACAACAACAACAATAACAACAACACACAACAACAACAACAACAACAATAACATGACTTTTGAAAATGAGCATAAGGACATATTTGTGAAATTGCTCCTTGAGGTATTTTTGTCACTAACCTTTTAGATTTGAGCAAAAAGAATGAAGGGGTGAAACGCAAGGTAAATCTAACCAAATATCATTTCAACAACGAAGCACATTCAAAGGAGAGTGTTACTGTAACATCCCGTGTTTCTGTATAATAGAAAAATCCTAACTTTTAAATTTTTTTGTTGCAATGTGTGATGCATGTAATGTGTAGTCAACTTTTATCCTCCTCGCCTTGATCTAAAAACCTGGGACTTCAAAATTTTTGCAACAATAACACCATTGTCATGTTGTTGACCAAGTCAACATCATGGCAAGGCAATATTCCTAAAACAAGAACCCTAATCTCTCTCACCTTATTCAAACTGATTTACAATAATCTTGTGCACCATGTAGTGTAGATGCATGAGTGTTTTGGTTCTTATCTTGTTGTGCTTGGAGGTGGCCCTTCTCCTAAAAATCCTACAGCTTAAATAGGAAGACATATCTCAATCCCTTGGGTAGCAGGATGCACGATCGTGCATGCTCCTGTAGTCTTGTGCTTGGTTCCGTTTATTTACGTGAGCCCCTGCCTACCGAAGCTTGATCATGACCTCGTAGTTCGTACTGCCTTATTTGGCCGACCCATCCCCCTTCTGAGCCTCGTACAAGCCCACCTCTCCCCCGCCTCACATGAGCAGCACGCGCACGAGGAAGCGACCGCACCAGCTCCACTTCGTGAGAATCGCAACGCCTCGTCTTGGATGCACAGAGCCAGCGGTGGGGCTAGGGGAGCTCCAGCCCCCTACCGCTGCTGGCCCAGTGGAGCCCCTAGTGCTCCCCTTCTAATTTTAGACACAGATGTATAAGGTAGGGTGAGTTGAGACCTTTATTTTTTATGATGTATTTTATGAATTTCAAAGTTAATCAATGTTTTCAATATAAGACTACTTCAAGCTATTATATTTTTTTATTGTGAGGGGTTATATTAGAGCTAAGTCGCTGTAGCACTTTTGTTCAGCCCCCTAAATTTTTTCTGGCTTCGTCCCTTGGACGCCCCTCATGTGACCACAACGTGGGCCCCGCCGAGCTGCGCCCCACGTCGCAATTTGTGGAACACCCGAGCCCTACCTGCCCTTGACCGCATGGACGTGTCCCGTTCTTGTCCCGACTCATCGTTCTCCAAGGTTCCCGAGCCTTGGCACCCAGATGGCCGCAACGTCGTCGTGCCGACTGTCCCATCAAACAGCATGGACATCGGTGCACCACCCTTGGAACCCTAGCGACTAGCCTATAAGAGCCCAACCAGCCGCTCCTCCTCAACCACTCCTAGATGCCACCGCCGCAGACGCTCCCTTCATCCTTGCCTCGCCTCCTTCTGCACTGCAGCTGCACCACGTCGGACCACCAAAGGACCTGGCCACGTGGAGCTCACCTAGCCCTGCACCCGCATGGCGGGCTAGAGGCGTTCGCCATCGTGGAGTAGAGGCGACCAACATCACTTCCCTTCGCCGCTGAGCACAACCGCGAGGATCGGCGCCTTTGCTTTGTGATCCACAGCCATCGAACCCTATGGTGAGCCCATCCTCGCTAAAGATGCCTCCTTTTCTCCTTTCGCTCCATTGTGCTTCACCTTACCTACCCCGGCCCTCAACGCCGGTGAGTCTCTCCTGCAGCCTACCGTCGCACCACCAAGCCAAGCCATTCGAAGACGCGCGTTGTGATCTCGTCTTGGCTTCACGAACGCCAAAGACCAAGACGACGTAGCTGCCTGCCGCACCCCACCGAGGAACGTCACGGTGTCGAATCCTCCCGGCACCATGCGAATCGCCCTTTTCGAGCCACTGGTGAGCAAATCAACCTCAAAGCCTCTAGCTTTCACTCCTTAGTGATTGCCTCGCCTGAAATCGACCCTCATCGGTGTTCGCAGAAGAAGCCCCACCTTTTCGCGTCACCGAGGCCCGCATGGACCATAGAGATGCCCAATATGTGCCACCACCATGCGACTACCAGCTTTGAGCCCCTCCTGCACCATGCGATCTTTCGGTGCTAAGCTCATCGGTGAGCCTCGAGTACCCAAGCCCTTCCTTTTTTACCAAACTCATCATCCCATGCATGTCCCGACCTTCAAGTCGGCGTGTTTCCCCGTTGAAGTGCGGTGCCGTGCTGGTGGCCACCCACAGTCGCCGCACGGCCAAGTGCTGTCATGCGCACGTGTAGCGCACTCACACATGCATGTAATGGACGACGACATAGGGCCGCCACTGCTGGTCACCCACGACCGCGGTAGCATGCTCCCGCTCGAGCCCTAGTACATCACCACCACCATGACTTCACGCTAACATCACGCACATGTGACACCGCATGGCAATAGCGTGGGCTATGCCTTGCCATCACACAAACATGCACACACCCACACCGGGGATGTCGCTCCCCATCTCGGCCAAGCACTGCGCGTGATCGCCACCCACACTAACTTGGTCCAGCACACGGTCGCTTCTGACCTAGGCAACACCATCCATTGCGAACACCTACGGACACCGTAGCCTTGCCCTCGTACACACCGTTCCCTTCCCAAGCTGACACCTTGGGGATGCACGGAACACCTTCCGCACGTCAGCGCGTGGGTATGGCACTGCCTCGCGCTTGCCATGGATGCGCATGGCCATGATCCATCACGGGCCATGTCGCCCGTAACCAAAGCACCTCCTTTCCGTCTACCCAAGCACCACGGACACGAGCCGGCACGCACACGCACCGACGATGAACACACGTTGTCTCCACGCCGATGCTCTAGAAGCCCTCACCACCAGCACATGCACGGTGTAGCGCTCGCACTCACCACGGCGAGCCCACGCTTAACCTCGGCGGAGCCAGCGAGTTTCCACCAGCAAAGCTGCTGCCTTGCCCTCCTTTGCACACATCATGTACTAACCTGAGGCCTTGCCTTGTCACTGCCTCATTGTCCACAATGCCGTTCGTCGGTTGCCACAACCGTGGACATGCGGCGCCACGGTGCCTGCGCACGCGTAGTCGTGCACTCACATAGCTGCAACCCCCGTGCATAGCCTCATCGGCCGGCGACCGTATTTCTGGCATCACCATGTCATCGCCTTGATGCGACCTCCGCTGTCATAGCCCTCACCCCGCGCCATCGTACCCTCGTTGCGGATGTTGTGTGCACTCGCGTGAACCCACGGATGCCGCCTACAAGACTTCCATCGAGCACTTGCAGAGTGCCCCATTTCCCTTCCTTCTATGTTGGGGCGTGAAGCCCAGAAGCCGAAAGGCCTGAGCAAGAAGCCCATTGCTCGTTTTTCCTTCCACCTTGGGCCTTTTCTTCCACCTGGGCCAGTCGGTAGTACCAGGCCTAGCTTGGTCCTCCACCAGCGCCTAGGCCTCCTCCCCTTGCTGATGGACCACCAACAGTGCAAAGGCAGCTTGTCCAACCCTTGTTCTCTTTTTCCCTTTTCTATTTTTTAGATCACCTATCCACCTTCAAAAATTCATAGGAAATTCATCCTTGCTCCAAAAATTATGGAATCAGTTTCATAATTTTTCTAAAATCTTTCTCTACCTCGTAGTGCCGTTTTCGAGTTTAGTTGGGTCAGGTTTTATTATGGTTTTATTGCTTCTTATTGGTGGCCGTTCTCGGCATTATAAGTAGAACTGCTAGCGCTTTATACTCCTTTGCTAGGTTATGTGATGCATGCTATTGCCTGAGCCCTGTTTGCCTTGATTATAATCACCCTGATTACCTAGCTCCACGCTCGCACTTATATTTATGCCTGTCTACTTGCTTGCATTTACTCCATCATTATTACATATATTCCTTGTTATGTGATGTGTGATGGATGTTTGGGGGATGTGGTTGGTGGATGGGGTTTAGCCGTGAGGCACCCCATGAGGGATATGGTTCGATACGTGATGGGAGCGGTGAATCCCGAGTGGGTGGTGGTGATGTGAGGAGTTCTAGAGATATTTCCTTCCCCTCGACCTGATTCTTTGGTGATATCGGCTAGAGCGAGATGTTGCTGTTGTGTACGAAGTGCACCAAGGGTCGTTCCTGTGGCGGGAACACAGAGTCCTAAAGGGATGGCAGTCCTCGAGTGATAGTGGGGTAAGGAGTTTGTGGATAGACTACCTTTGAGGGGTGAGTCTAGTGCTCGGAGGGCACACGGTTTGGAGGAAGGTGCTCGCTCTGGCCAACATAAGGACTGACGTAAGTTGCAACTACCATGCCATTCTTGGTCAATCGACACTCACCAAGTTTGTGGCCATACCGCACTACTCTTATCTAGTGTTGAAGATGCCGGCGCTCGGAGGATTCCTTTCTCTATAGGCCAACCTTACTGTCACCTATGATTGCGAGAAGGAGAGCCTTGCCCTCGTCGAGGCCTTCATCCTCTCTGCACGCATGGATGCCTATCCTGCCAAATCCAAGAAGGTACCTGAAGAAGCTCAGGAGATCCTAACGATGGAGGTGCCTTGAAAAACTACCAAGGCCAAGGAAACCAAGGAAGTGAGCCTTGGCCTCGCCGATCCGGCCAAGACTGTGAAGATCGGGGCCCCACCTAGACCCCAAATAGGAAGACACGCTCGTCAGCTTCTTATGTTCCAATGTAGACATGTTTGCATGGAAACCTACAGACATGCTTGGGGTACCAAGGGAGTTGGTCAAGCACTCCTTACATGTCTCGCCGTCCACCAAGCTGATCAAGCAGAAGCTCCGATGATTCACGTAGGACAAGAAGGAGGCTATTAGGGTGGAATTAAACCAGCTTCTAGCAGCTGGATTTATCAAAGAGGTGTATCATCCCGAGTGGCTGGCTAACCCAGTGCTCGTTCAAAAGAAGAATAAAGATTGGAGAATGTGCGTTGATTACACCGATCTCAACAAACACTGCCCTAAATACCCCTTCGGTCTCCCTCGCATCGACGAGGTCATAGATTCCACCGTTGGTTTGTGAATTGATTTCTTTCTTAGATTGATATTCTAGTTATCACCAGATCTCCTTAAAGGAGGAGGACCAGATCAAAACGTTCTTCATCACGCCGTTTGGCGCCTACTGTTAAACCACGATGTCCTTCGGACTCAAAAATGCTGGTGCAACATATCAGATGGCCATCCAATGATGCCTTAAAGATCAAATAGGCCACAACATTGAGGTCTACATCAACAATGTAGTAGTTAAGTCAAAGACTACCAATACCTCATCGCCGACCTTGAGCAAACATTCAAAGCCCTTAAGGAATACCAATGGAAACTGAATCCCACCAAGTGTATATTCGGTGTCCCGTCTGATATCCTTCTGGACAACATCGTTAGCGCCCGAGGGATCAAGGCAAACCCCAAGAAAGTCTTGGCCATCACCAGAATGAAGTGGATGACCTATGTAAATGACGTCCAGAAGCTTACGGGATGCATGGCGGCCTTGAGCCGCTTCATATCACGATTGGGTTAGAAAGGTCTCCCCTTCTTCAAACTACTGAAGGCTAATGAGCATTTCGAGTAGACGGAGGAGGCCGACAAGGCCTTTGTCGAGCTAAAATAGTTCCTAACTTTGCCTCCAATTATGATTGTGCCTCAATCCGATGAGACTTTACTGATTTACATCGCTGTGATCTCCCGGGTTGTCAGCACGGCTATTATCATTGAGCGTGAGGAGGCTAGGCATGCGTACAAGGTCCAACAACCTATTTACTTCATCAGTGAGGTCCTAAACGAGTCCAATACTCAGTATCCCCAAGTCCAGAAGTTGATGTACGTAGTCCTGATTACATCCCACAAGCTCCACCATTATTTTGAGTATTACAAGATCGTCGTAGTCACCGAATTCCCTCTCAGTGACATCTCTACAACAAAGAAGCCAGTGGGCGCATCATCAAATGGGCAGTCAAGCTTGACACCTACTCCATCGAGTTCAAGAGCTGACTGAACATTAAGTCAAAAGTTCTGGTAGATTTTATCACCGAATGGACTAAATCCAAGAGGCTATCCCGGCTGATCGCCCCGAGTATTGGAAGATGTATTTCGATGGGGCTCTCAACATTGAAGGCACAAGGGTAGGTGAACTGTTCATTACTCCCTCCAAGGACGAGCTCCGCTATGTTTGAAGCGTGCCTTCATGATCTTCGTATCGTCATCGAACTTGGCGTAAAATGCCTCATGGTTTTTGATGATTCTGCCTTGGTCATCAACCAGGTTAACAAGGACTAGTCCTGCACCAGTGAGAAGTTGGACGCTTACTGTGCCGAGATTAGAAAATTGGAGGACAAATTCTATGGCATCGAGTATCATCATGTCGTTCAGGATGCTAATCAAGCAGTCAATCACCTGTCCAAACAGGGGCCTACCAGAGCTAAAGTCCCAGCAGGCATGTTCATTTAGGATTTGATGACTCCATCCATCAAGGAAGGGTAGCCAGTTGATGAAATGCCCCCTACCGAGCAGTTAGTTCTGGCGGTGCCACCCCTCACTACTACACTCACACCTTTCACAGCCGTGTCGTAACCCACATCGCAGTCCAATTTTTGCCTTGACAATAAGCTATCGGCAGTGATGGTCATAGCCTTCACCGTCAATATCTAAGACCATCTACGGTGTACATTCACACTGCCGTATTGGCTTATGATCTGTCAATGATAAGGTCCTTACTTCCATCGCATTGGAGCATGACCCGACTATGTGGGTATACACTAACACTGCCGTATTAGCTTATGATCCGTCCGTGATTAGGTCCTTATTTCTGTCGCATTGGAGCACAACCCGCCTATGTGGGTGTACACTCACACCGCCGTGTTGGCTTATGATTCGTCCGTGATCAGGTTGTTGTTTCCGTTGCATTATACCATGACCTGCCTATGTGGAGGACATCATCACCGCCGCTCTGATGTATTACCTGTCTATGTGAATGGCATTACCACCGTCGCCATGTAGTATGATTCGACCTTGATGAGGATGTACTCGGTGTCAGTTTACTAACCGAGACATCGGTGATGATTTTGTGATCCCACCGCATCATAGATTGGACCGGCGTTGTTGCTGATGGCTTTCGCCACCATGTAATGATATAGTGCGATGGTGATGAAGCTTTCATCATAGTCGCATAGTCGTATGATGCGCTGGTGTTGACAACACAAGAATGGCGGTTCAATACAAAACGGAGACTACACAGAATGGTAATGTATTTGGTATTGACAATAATTATTAATTAAGATGGACCATAATAGCTACATGACACGGCATGCAGATAGATTTGACAAATCCATACAATATGTTCACATATAAGAGTACTTTTGACAATAGACGATAAGCTAACACTAGTAGCTAGGATATAGAGATGCAGGATTTAAACTATTGTTGATAATTAACACACTGCATGGTCTCCATGTATGGCCTCATCAGGGATAAAAGTAGACAGGCGGTCTTGAAGCGCAAACATATCTCGAGTGGTCAGCTTCCTTGTATCCGACAGCAGCACAGACTACAAGAAGGTAACGTTGTAGTAATGTAACATGGAGCGCATTATTCAATTTAATCAGTAGAGAATTGTGTGTTGGTATAATAAGAACATGTTTGTGTTTCGTGGCTTTGATGATCCCATCCATGTAATGCATTACATAGAACGCACTAAAATCTCTGCTACTACAATGTTGCTTTACGATCGTATCGACCTCCGTTACTTTGAACCCATCATTCCAGGAAAGAACATTGAATTTGCTCTTCTTTTTGTACTTGTCGTAAGCCCTGTCATCATCCAGCAGAAAGATCATTGTGACAAACAAAAAATTTGTTACACATATAAATGATGAGATCTATGAAACCACGTTGTAAAATGCATGGAACAAGAGTTGTACTTATTCATCATTTTTTGAAGGGTTTGATATGGTTCATTCCCCTCCTGCTTATATCATACACGAAGAGCTTGTAATTGAGCAGGTCTACAGTAATAAGGCAAGTATGTTTGCCGTAATAAAGAAAATCAGATGCAGATTAGAGTCACACCTGGTACACATAATTATGTAAATGAATTACTCGCTTACCCATCGTTGTTTGGCAGGAGAATTAGTCATTTATCATCCTAGGCCAGAATGGAGGCGCACACAGCAGCTGTCGTCGTTATGAAGCCCACTATGCAGGAGTTAAAAGTCACTGGATTTTTTTGCGATGAAATTAAAGGTCACCGGGTTGAAGAAGCCTATTGCAATGTTTTCGTCCTTGCATATATTTGCCTCCATCCTACAAACAAAAGAAAAAAAGTTAAATTTGATAGATACAATGATTCAATAATTAAATGTACACACATGGGGTAGAAGCTCACATACATGGTCCAGAAGGACAAGATTTGGACATCCAGAGGAAAAAATTATAAAATTCAAACAATTCCTTGAACTTCACCCATAGTACCGCATCCTTAGCTCTCCATTTGGTGCCATCAGCCGGGTGTCGCAACTTTCCATCATTCACTCGATCTTTCACATGCCACCTCATCAGTTTTGCTATCTTTGCTATGGCAAACAAACACTTCAAGTGAGGAATGATAGGGAAATACCACATCACCTTCGCAGCTGGTCTTTTCTCGCGGCCAGCTTACATCATGGCATCATTGCCAGTTTTGTATCATGAGGCATGGCACCAAGGAGACGAATCCAAGTCTTTGTAATCTCCACGAAACAATATGTAGTCATTGGTATAAGCATGTATTTTCTATACTTAGAGTCCCAATGGGCAGATCATTTGCTTGGCCTCGTACGTGTTCTGAGGCAACTCATTCGGGCTTGGAACAAACTTTTGCAGCAGGGATAAGAGATCGTTGAACCTAGTGTCCGACATTCCATTTCTTGCTTTCATCTCTAGAAACAAAATATCAGCTTCCAACTTTGTCACAGTTGAACCATTGTACATCGGAGTTTTTGCATGCTTCCTCATGTCATCCAACTTCTTTCGGTTTTTTTCATCAACGAAATCTAGCTTCCCAGCATCAATCATCTGGTCTAGAGCATCTACCACTTCATTATATGCCAAACTCTCATTTCCCAAGACGGTGATGGTTTCTTTGACACCTTCATTCATGGTCTCTAGGACCATCTCATTCTCGTTCATGTGCCTATTTCACCTACATTTGTATCCCTATTGCGATTCCATATAACCGCTGAAGCTTGTTTGTTAGGTGGGTTCTCACCTTCTTCCCCATGTTTCACCCAAACCATATAGTTTGGCATGAAACCCCTCCAAAGCAGATGAACCCTGATTAGCTCCATGCTATCCCACTGCTTAAGATTTTTGCAATCCCTGCATGGGCAGTTTATGAAACCAAGAGCCTCAACATTATGCTCCATATAAGCACTCACAACATTGACAAACAACTCAAGGTCTTGCACGAATGCAACTGAATTGCACTTCGTATACATCCATCCATGATCCATCTGTGTATAGCAAAGGCAGATCTTATAGCATGAAGAAATAAAAAATGAACATGGAGGTCCCATCGAGCAAGAACATCAATAACACAATAAAAAGCACAATAGCAAGAATCTGTGAAGAAAATTTTGTGGACCTCGGATCAGTTAAGTGATGACCTGACTTTGATTCGGACACAACCTTCAATAGATATTGGGGGAACAATGGGATTTGCTTTTGGTATGGCTAAGGCAGCGGACGACTTTATGTAAGGCAACCTATGCCATCGACCCAACGTTGGAAATCTGCCTTTACCGCCACTTGAATGTGTAGTCCGATGGGGAAATGCTCTTTACTGCCAGCTTTTGGCATTGGAAAGAATGGGCACCACACCAAACATCATTATATCAGGCATAGGGGTCGTACAAAAGTGTGAGCAGCATGGCCCGTCAAGAACTAGTACGTTACGACCCTATTTGGACCAGTTTTGAATTCTTAAAAACTGGCCTATTTAGATCCCACCCAGTTTACAAAACTAGATTCTTAAAAACTACCACAAACTAGAGGGATCCAAATAGGGCCACCAAAAACATTGGTCCAGTGACATGACATAGCACTACGAGCGATGACATCAAAAGAAAGAAGCATTGGTCGGACTAGAATTTTTGTTAATTACTTTATAAAATATATAGATACATTTCCAACGGGTGGTTGTACTTAGCTCATCCACAAAGATAATACACCTAAGGGCTTGTTTGGCTGCATGCAAATTCACCCCAATCCACATGGTTTGGAAGGGATTGAGGTGGAACGTAAACTAAATTTCACCTCAATCCCTCTCAAACCACGTGGATTGGGGTGGATTTGTGTGCAACCAAACAAAGCCTAAACAATCCTCTTAGAGCAAGGATGATGGTTGCCTTGGATGCTTTGGAGGAGGCCCATCATCATTCATCGACGTCATCGTCCTCGGGCTCGTCGTCGTCATCGTCGTCCTCCTCCTCCTCCTCCTTAGTATCCTCCTCCTCCTCCCCGGTGTCAAAGCTCCTGTCAGGAATCAAATCAGGATCTATGTACTCCCTGGAGGCCTCCTCAGATGATGAGTGCTGCTGGACCTCATCCTCATTGAAGGACGAGTCGTAGCTGGGAATCTTGAAAAAATTGTTCGCCGACATGGTTCTAGCTAGTCTGATGGAAGAATGGGATGAACATGGAAGAGGGGTGGTTTCAGAGGGCAGCGGCCATGAAGAATTATAGAGTGGGCTAGCGGGGGTGTTGGTAGTTGGGCATTGGGACACACTCTCGTTTACTCACCTTCAATATTTACCGCCGGTACACCGAACAGTCGTGTAGGTGCGACGACCATAACACGTATCTCAGTCAGCTCGGCGTTCCAAACGATAGTGGAATTCAACCCCACTATCACCACTACACTGATGGTTTTCAACTGCCAGTTTCATTCCTTGTGAGGCCTCCCTATCGGTCTAACCGATGGTAGAAGTATCACACTAACGCTTATATTGCTACGGCAGTGAAAGATCAATCTGTAGTAGTGTCTAGCCCTAATTGGAGAGAGCAGTTCATCAAATATCTCACCGTAGCTGAGGTCCCAAGCGATAGAATTGAGATGGAATGACTCATTCATCACAGCAAGCACTACATGTTAGTTGATGGCAAGCTCATGTGGAAAAATGCCAAGGAAGAGCTACTCTAGAAGTGCATCTCCCAAGAGGAGGGTGAAAAATTACAACTTAAAATTCATGCAGGCTCATATGGCAACCATGCGGCCTCTAGAAATTTGGTCAGCAAGGCTTTTTGCACTAGTTTTATTGGCCAACCACCGTGGCAGATGCCGAAGCGCTCATTCAACACTGTGAGGGTTGCTAATTTTTTGCTAAGTAGATACATGTGCCAGCACAAGCCCTTCATACCATCCCCGCATCCTAGCCTTTTGCATGCTGGGGACTGGACATGATCGGCCCTTTCAAGCTAGCTCTAGGAGGTATCAAATATGTCTATGTCACCATTGATAAGTTCTCCAAATGGACCAAATATAAGCCCCTCATCACCACAACTATGAAAAAGGCAGTCGAGCTGTTTGAGGACATCATACATCGCTTCGGCCTGCCAAACAACATTATAACTGACCTGGGTTCTACATTCATTGGCAATGACTTCTAGGATTTCTATGAAGACTGGTGCATCTCTATCAAGTACGTCTCAGTTGCCCACCCTATAGCAAATGGCCATGTTGAACGGGCAAACGACATGATCTTAGATGCCCTCAAAAATAGACTATATAGGAAAGATGAGAAGCACCCGTGCAGATGGCTGAAGGAATTGTTAGTCGTTGTCTGGGGACTCCAGACCTAGACTAGCCGAACTTTGGCGTCTCCCCATATTACTAGGTGTATAGCTCAAAGGCCATTTTGCCAGTCGATATTGCCTTCCGAGCACCATGGGTTGAGAATTTTGATGAAGAATAGTCGGCTATCGCCCGACAAGAAGACATTGATCGCCACGAAGAAGAGCGCCTGGTTACATGTGTTCGCACAGCTAAGTATCTAGAAGGCCAACAAAGATATTACAACTGCAACATCCATGAACGATCCTTTACGGTCGATGACCTGGTTCTCCGTCGGAAGTAGAAGACCGACGGTTTGCACAAGCTCTCATCACATTGGGAGGGGCCGTTCTTCATGAAGGAAGTTGTTGACGGTCACTAACATTCATTTTTATCATCAATATTTCACCCAAAAGCATGGAAAATCATCATCACATGTGAAGATTTATGTTTAAATTTCACCTAGTTCTACTTGTGCTTGTAGAATTATTTGTATGCAGAAAATATAGCAAATTTTAATCAAATAGGTGACCAATATGTACAAATGGACAAGTGGACGTGGTAGGAGGCTGAGGGCCCATAGGCAGGCACCGCCTGGCCCCACAAGGGTGCCGCCTAGCCCCACCTATGGCCTTGCCACATTAGTGATCCGTGGGAGCCCCTCCTCAGCTAATGAGAAGCCTCCATTCAAGTCAGTTTGATCAAGAGCCAAGACTAACTCACGGTGGATTGATGGGCCATTGTCATACACTTGGGAGCCTCCACCGACTTACCTGCCAAATTTCAACATGTGCTGGATTGGTAACCGACTTGGAGGAGCAACCACGGTGCTATGATCAAGAGGCGGTGCATCCTAGGGCTGGCTGGCACCCCCTGCCGCCGCCCGGTGCCCTAGGTCCTCCATCGACCTTGCCATTGCCTACAAGTACCCCCCTCTCACTCTACACTATAAATAGAGGGGTATGGAGCACGGTGGAAGGTGCCCCCATCAAGTTCCATTCATTTCCAAGCTCTCCAAAGCTTCTCTTAGCTTTCTAGCTTAGCTTAGCTTTAGAGTAGTAGTCTACTAGTAGAGTAGAGAAAGAGCAGAGCTTCTCTCGATGCCCAGAAGAGTCTTCTGGGTCTGATATAGCTCCTTTGTAATTCTTTCATTTTTGGATTACCTTATTCAATATTTATTTTAGTACTTTATTCTAGTATTGCTTGCTTTACTTTAAGTACTTAGTCATTAGTGTTCATCATTAGTGAGCTTAGGTGCTTGTTGTTTAGCATTAGTAGCATATGTTATCTTATTATTAGTAGTCTTTTGTTAGTACCGATTCCACCATTTGGTTAGGGTGCTTTGATCTCATTTCATCGGAGCTCGGATAGATGTAGTAAGTTTATAGATTAAGCGTGGTGCTTAGGCTATAGATTACCTGTGGATACAGCTAGGCCTCTGAATAGATTGGGGTAGGTGGCAAGTGGTGACAGCCTTATCCATCCTCTGTATTCCCCCATGATAGGTCTAGTTATTAAATCGTAGGGCTCATGGCAGACCTTGTCTATTTAACTCTTCTAGTTGGTAGGCGGGCTGTGCCCCGAAGTACTATTGCATTTCTCCTAGTTATTTGTTTACCCTTAGTTACTAGAAAAATAAATTGCTCGCTCTCCCACCTAGCTATCTCTGGTTAGCTTGTTAGTAGTAGTTAGTGTAGATAGTTTATACTCATCCTTCACTATCATTCACCTACCTAGGATCAACTTAGAACCTACCTTTAGCAAATCCTAGTCCTTTATAGATTCTAGCCTTCTGCCTTTCTATGGGATAAATTATAAATTTGACACTCGGTACTCACCGAGCGAAGTGCTACGCGATAGTTCTATGCACTTGCGGAATCCTCCAATAGATGTTAAGAAGTGTCAACAAGCATTTCTGTCACCGTTGTCGGCGAAGGCAACTGGCATCGAATTTATAAGGCTGAATTTGTTAGCTAGGTTGTTTATAGTTATCCTAGTTAGTTTATCCTTTTTTCCTCATATCCTACACTACCCTACACGATCAAGACCGATATGTCCATTCGTGATTTTTCTGCACCCTCGGCTGCTAATGTAGCCAGCAGACCCAATGTTATCAATGGGGACACTAACTTTGAGCTTAAGCCAACATTAATTACGATGGTTCAAGCAAGTCCGTTTTGTGGGAAAGCCCATGAGGATGCAAATGCTCACCTCCAACACTTCTTGGAGACTTGTAGCACATTCACCATTAAGGGAGTGAGTCAAGAGGCTATACGTCTTCGCCTTTTCCCCTTCTCTTTGTTAGGAAAGGCTAAGCGATGGTTTTACTCTAACTGCAATGCTGTAGAGACCTAGGACAAGTGTTCTAATGCTTTCCTATTTAAGTTTTTCCCCATGGGGAAGACTAATACTCCGCGCAATAAAATCTCTAGTTTTCAACAACTAGCAGATGAATCGATTCTCGAGGCTTGAGAACAAATGCGAGAGTATGTCTCTGCATGCCCACACCATGGCATGGAAGACTGGCTTTTGATCTAGAACTCCTACCATGGATTAGTGCCGTTAGATAGGAGCCATTTAGATGCTGCTATTGGTGGTGCATTCTTTTTGCTAAGTGTTGCAGATGCAAAGACACTGATCGAGAAGATGGTCTCCAACCAAGGATGGAGCGACGATCGACTCCAACCCCATAAATGAGGTATGCATTCAATTAAAGAAATTAACATGCTTGTAGCCAAGATGGATCTACTCGCGAAGCAAGTTGAACATTATGAGAAGGTGAGTGCCGAAGAGACACTCAAAGCCATGGACTCCCACATGACTTGCGAAGTCTATGGAGATGTTGGACATTCAGGCAATTCCTGCCCCGAAACCCAAGAGGACCTCAACTTCATCAACACCAACAACGAGTTTCATCCATGACATCAAGGCTAGAATCAACGCTCCAACAATCAGGGAGGTAACAATTATTACTCTTCTTCTCGTTTGAATAATCAAGGTAACAATAGTTATGCTTTCTTGAAGGATCTTGTTCATAGCAATGGTAGAATGAGTGATAGTATTAATAATAAACTACATGCTCATGACAAGATGTTGGAAAACATAAATGCTAAATTGGATGAATTTTCTTCTGTCTTAAAGAACCAACTTAGTTTTAATAAGATGATAGAAACCCAATTAGCTCAAAGTGCTACTATCCCATCGTATGAAAAAGATAGAATTCCTGGCAAACCTGAGGGAACAATGGAAACAACCATCCTCGTTACTGCAAAGTATGGCTATGCTTTAAGTTCTTGGGGTTCCTATTTACTAGATTCCCCATTTACCATTAAGAAAGGTGATCCCGGTATCCTCGCGATTACCTGCTGTTGGCATTTCTTAGCATCACTACCAAGAATAGAATTAAAATTCATCCCCGGCAACGGTGCCAGAAATGCTTGTTGGCATTTCTTAGCTCCATCATTAAGAACGGGGTTGAATCCATCCTTAGCAATGGCGCCAAGAACGATTCGGTCATTAGTAGTTGGATTCTACTAATCATGACCGTGATAGTTCCTTGTCCATTTTAGATTATTAATCCATAAGCGCACGGAGCTATCATTGCAGCATTTCACCTGGAGAGTATTCGGGTATCGTTCATTTATATTTTTCCCATGGGAAGGCATTTGATTAAGATCCTAGTATGGATATGAACTTGGGTAATAATGCGATGTAAGATTATCCATGTTTAATGCAGGGGTAAGAACGGTGATATTCAAGATAGTGGACACACACATGGCATTCCTCAAAGGATAAATAAGAAAATAAATAAAGAAATAAGATTCCTAAAGTGAGCAGGCATTGGTCTAGTATAGTCACATCATGACTAGTTGATGATAATACAACTTTACATAATTAGGATTAGAACTAAGCATGAAGCAGGTCGGGAGACCACTCGAGTACTGATCTGCCAGCAACCAACAATTTAGACTCCTACACCCCAATCAAACGTGGGGGAATACAAAGGATGGACAGGGCTATCACCACCTACCGCCTACCCCTCATTTCGCAGAAAGGGACAATGCTATCACCTGTTCCTCCATACCCAAGCACCATGCTTGCGTATGCAGCAACTACCCAAATCCCCCGTGGTCCCCGACCCTACGGATCGATAGGTAAAGGAAATGGGCACACCTTGCGGCATGATGAACCGCCACCTCAACTTGGCTCTAATCCCGATTACATATGTTATATGATTTATTAAGCATAAAGTTAAGCATGTTATTCCCATGACACACAAACTATAGACTAGTTCATATATCAAGATCATAACAGCAAAACTATACTCTAATTCATAAGTATGACTATAAATATATAATGAGAGCAATACTTTGGAAGAACTCATAATTCTATTCATACCCAAGAATGTCTTCTTCCAAGGAGTCAAGCTCTCCAAGGAAGCTTTGCCTTGCTCTAAAATAACTAAGTAAAGTAAAGCTACAACTAGGAAATAGAGAGTGGGGTAATGCTTGATGTGGTTGTGTGTGTTGAGTCGAGGGGCTTGGCTCTCTATTTATGCCGGGAGAAAGGCGGTGCTCCTCCCTATTCTTGGCGTGAGGCACCCTGGGAACCGATGTTGCATGCTTCCATGCCACCGCCAGAGAAAGACTGGGGGCTATGGCGGTTCTAGGGGGCGGCTACCCCTAGGGCCGGCAGGCCCACCAAGGGGCCCAAATGGCCACCGCCTTTGTGAGGTGGACTCTAGATGGGCTTGGAATACTGTTGTGTGGTGTTTTGCCCCATTGGTGTTCCGATGTTTGGTGCCTTCTCCATTCTTTGCGCGAATCAATGTTGGAAAGCGTCTTTTGATGGTTTATTCCATGTATTTGTGTTTGTGACCTGCAAAGTGATATACTCCAAATACATGTGGAACTCGGTTAATAGTAAAAGCATATGTGACCAAAGTTTGCTAATTCCTCCTTTTTATGAGCTTATCGACGGTCGAATTTCATCGTTAGTGACCGTCAACAACTCCCCCAAGCTTAACCTTTGCTCATCCTGAGCAAATAGCTAAGTATTTTGGTTGTTGATCAGGAGTTGCTACTATGCCGATATAATTCGAAAAGTGCCATGCCTATAATAGAGTATTCTTCCGAAATTCAAATAAGTTGGTATTTTATCCACCCTTTTAGCTTAATCCCTATGGGGCTTATTGCTTTTCCAAGTCTTAGGCGGTTGCAAGATAGAATAGAATAACAGAATAACTAATCATTCATTCTTTGGTCAACCTTCTATCCGGAGGTTTTATGAGTTTGCAAAAAGAAAGTAAGTTCCTCAATTGATCAACTCATTCGCTCAATGTGTATGATCCTCACCCAAGCATTTTGAGATTTTTGCCTTACTTTCCATAGCCTACTTCTAAGGCTTTGAGTGGAGTTTTGGGTAGGTATGAGAAGCGGGCATACTTGTATCACATATATTGCTAAGTCAAAAACCAGATCCAAGGAGATGCAAGTCATACACTTTGATCAAGATGTGCAAGTGTGTGAAAATTTTTCTATCCTATTTTTTTGTGTGTACTCCAATGTGGTCATGAATGTTCTCTCCTTGAAAACTGCCTTGGGAGTAGGGACTATTCTTTATTCTCACTGGCGGGCATCAAAGTACCCATTGTTTTCTCTTTTTTTCAATACTTTGGAACCTTCATGTGTTCCATTTTTTGCTATTTTGAGAGCTTCATATGTCTCTCTTTTTCTTCTTCTTTTTTGTTGGAGTAGCCCCATACTCTTTCTTGGCAGATGAAAATATTGGAGAGAAAAACTCATGTTTGATGTATGGAGTATATATATATATATTGGTGGATGGAAAAGGCATGTTTTTGCATAGCTCTCAGTGTAAGCGTTAGCATTTTATTTGTGGTGTGCAACGTGAATCTTGATCATGGGTGCATGACTAGTATCTTAACAAGGGTCACATCAATTTGACAAAACTCAATGTAAGTACAAGCAGCATATGACTGAGGTTTGTATTTGAATATTGTCATATGGCCTGGTAGGAATTCATAATCATTGAGGAACTTTTGGTTTTGTCATTTTTAAAAGAAAACTCCAGATGTTAGGTTTCTCTTAGAACAAAATCATAGCATATCTTATTTACCATATCATATCTTGCAACAACTTAGAAAAGGGTCATGCTTTTGCAACCCACAAATTTCAAATTTTTAGGATGAGACATTTTTAGCCAACAAACTTAAATCTTGGGGAATACTAAGTTATAACTTAGGCACAAATGAATTATAGACAGGGCAACTATTCATCATTTCAACAAAAGAGAACTTAAGCATTCCTGAATAACATATGAGGTTGGAAAAAATATTTTTGTTGTTTTAATTTTTTTTGGAATTTAATTGCAGAAATTAAAATGTGGAAAATTTAAAACAAAAATTAAAGTGCGGAATTTAAAACTTACCTTTGTGGGGGTCCTCCCCCAAGCTTATTCACTGCCCAAGGTTTTAATTGTTTGGGGGTTCACCGACCTTTTCCATTGTGGTAAGGCTTCCTCCTCTTCAATTTTTACTTGTCGAAGGAGTATCCGTGCGAGGTGTGGCTGATTGTTTCTTCTTGGGTCTCCACACCATTTTATTTATCCTTGGTGATGTGGTGATGGGTTTTGGGGTTTCTTCTTTTGGCTTCCATACTGAATCCTTCTTTGGTGTGGCGATGATCTTAGGGATGTTGTTTTGTATTTGCTTGGATTTCTTTTGTGTGGGGATATCTTTAGGAGGGTTCCCTATATTTGATTGGATTTCTTTGGTGCTGGCTTCTTCTTAGTGTCTTTGTTTTCAGCCATCTTGCCCACCAATTGGGTTTGGACGCAAACTTCCTTCAGGCCTTGAGGGTTTGATCCATACTTTATGCAGATCATGTTGCATTGTTCTGTTTTGGGTGTGAAGGTGAATTTCACTTCCTGATGATGTATTTTGAAACGGATGTCGCTGGCCCCAACATCAATTTGGGCACCGGCTGTGCTGAGGAAAGGTCGCCCAAGGATGAGGGGTGCCTCCTTGAGAGGTGCCCCCTTTGTTAGTTCCATGTCCAGTACCACAAAATCGATAGGGACGTGGAATTCCCCGATTCTTACTAGAATGTTTTCGATGATTCTAGCTGGTTGATGAAATGTTGAATCAGCCAGCTGAAGCAGCAATGGTGTTGGTGTTAATGGTGTGTGGATCAGCTCATCAAAAATGGCCTTGGGCATGATGCTTACGCTTGCCCCAAGGTCACAAAGGGCATGCTGAAAGAATTGCATCCCGATAGAGCAAGAAATTGTTAGGCATCCGGCATTTTTCTTCTTGTCAGGGTAATCAAATAGGACGCTGCATTCTTCTGTTAGCTTTACTACCTCCACGGCTGGTAGTGGCCTTTTGTTGCTGATGATGTCCCTGATGTACTTGGCATAGGCGGGTACATGCAGGATATCTATTAGAGGAACATTCACATTTATCTTTTCGATCATCTCAACAAAACGAGCGAATTGCTCGTCCACCGCTTGCTTGCGAGTTCTTGTGGGGAACAGTAGGTAACTAGTGTTGACAAAGTCTTGAGGTGTCATTTCCTCTTCTCTTTCTTTTTCTTTTTCTAGTGTTAAAGGTTCCTCTTCTTGTCGCCCTTTTGCTTTACCTACAGATTGGTTAGGAGGCTCACGAGTGGTCTTACCACCCCTTGTGGTTACCGATTTTACATTCTCACGAGAATTTTCAGGTTGAGCAGGGATTTTTCCATTAATATCAGTTGGAAGGGCAGCCACTATTTGAGCAAGTTGTGTTTCTAATATTTTATTGAAGCTCAATTGATTGTGAATAGAGGAGGTTAAATTCTCTAATTTAGAATTAATATTTTCTAGGCTCTTATCATGATAGGCAAGTTTCTTTGTAAGGTTTTCATTTATCTTGGCTTGGCATAGCACCAAATCTTTTAGCAAAGGTTGGTTTGAATTGTAATTCGAATTGTAATTCAAATTACCTTGTGGGCGGGATTGGTTGTTCCACCCATTATTACCTGGATGGCGAAACCCGTTGTTGATGTAGGCAACTTCTTCATGAGTTTCGGGGCAATCATTCCCCGAATGGCCAACGTTCCCACAGACTTCACACGTGATGTGAGAGTCCATGGCCTGGACGGTGCCCTTCATTGCTTCTTTTTCTTGGGCCTATTCTTCCAACCTTTTCATCAAAAGATCCATTTTTGCGGAAAGCATATCTACTTCTTTTACGGTATGCATACCTTTTTGGGATCTTCTTTCCTCTGTCCAGCTTTGATTCATTACCATTTTATTGATGAGAGTCGTAGCTCCACAAATGGTGAGGGAGAGAAAAGCTCCTCCAGCAGCAGAGTCGATGTGGCCCTTTGACATAATTGTTAATCCATCATAAAAATTTTGGAGCACTAACCAGTTTTCGATGTCATGATGTGGGCAGGTGTGAATGTAGTCTTGAAGCCTTTTCCATGCCTCGGGAATGGACTTCGTGTCACTCTGCTGGAAGTTGGAGATTTGTCCCCTCAGGGCATTGGTTTTGCCCATGGGGAAGAATTTAGCGAGGAACGCCATGGAACATTTGTCCCATGATTTGACAGCTTCCTTTCCTTTGTAGAACCACTGTTTCACATTCCCTAAAAGGGAGAAAGGAAACAAGCAGAGCCTGATACTCTTTGGTGCGACGTCCTTGATGACAATTGTGTCACACAGTTCAAGGAAGTGTTGGAGATGTGCGTTCGTGTCCTCACTAGGCAAACCATGGAATTGGTTTGTCTGCACCATCGTGATGAGACCAGTACGCAGTTTGAAGTTTCTGTTCCCAACATTGACAGTGGGCCTAACAGGCATGTTGGCAACGGTGGGAGTGGAGTAGTCGCGGAGGGTCTTGGCCATGATTGGAACGGTGGATGGTGCGAGAGTGATTGTTTCGACTATCGGTGGAGCGGACAGCGAAGGAGGGATAAGGGTCCTCTTCTTCCTCAGGAGTGCTTCTGGATTTGAATGGTAGTTTTCCGGTAGGTCGAAACCGGTCATACACTATCCTGTTTTCATCCACAATAGAGGAGAAAACACGCAAGGTTAGCCTGCATAAACAATGGCTACCCTTACATGCATATTACCATGAACATATCATACTAGATCTTTTAATCAGTTATGCCTTCCCCGGTAACGGTGCCAGAAATGCTTGTTGGCATTTCTTAGCGTCACTACCAAGAATAGAATTAAAATTCATCCCTGGCAACGACGCCAGAAATGCTTGTTGGCATTTCTTAGCTCCATCATTAAGAACGGGGTTGAATCCATCCTTAGCAATGGCGCCAAGAATGCCTCGGTCATTAGTAGTTGGATTCTACTAATCATGACCATGATAGTTCCTTGTCCATTTTAGATTATTAATCCGCAAGCGCACGGAGCTATCATTGCAGCATTTCACCTAGAGAGTATTCGGGTATCGTTCATTTATATTTTTCTCATGGGAAGGCATTTGATTAAGATCCTAGTATGGATATGAACTTGGGTAATAATGCGATGTAAGATTATCCATGTTTAATGCAGGGGTAAGAACGGTGATATTCAAGATAGTGGACACACACATGGCATTCCTCAAAGGATAAATAAGAAAAGAAATAAAGAAACAAGATTCCTAAAGTGAGCAGGCATTGGTCTAGTATAGTCACATCATGACTAGTTGATGATCATACAACTTTACATAATTAGGATCAAGACTAAGGATGAAGTAGGTCGGGAGACCACTCGAGTACTGGTCTGCCAGCAACCTCAGTGAAAATTTAGACTCCTACACCCCAATCGAACGTGGGGGAATACAAAGGACGAACAGGGCTGTCACCACCTACCGCCTACCCCTCATTCCGCAGAAAGGGACAATGCAATCACCTGTTCCTCCATACCCAGGCACCATGCTTGCGTATGTAGCAACTACCCAAATCCCTCGCGATCCCCGACCCTATGGATCGATAGGTAAAGAAAATGGGCACACCTTGCGGCATGATGAACCGCCACCTCAACTTGGATCTAATCCCGATTACATATGTTATATGATTTATTAAGCATAAAGTTAAGCATGTTATTCCCATGACACACAAACTATAGACTAGTTCATATATCAAGATCATAACAGCAAAACTATACTCTAATTCATAAGTATGACTATAAATATATAATGAGAGCAATACTTTGGAAGAACTCATAATTCTATTCATACCTGATATGACCACGACAACCAACAACATGTTACAACCTCCAAGTCAAGTTACACCAACACCAGTCCAAGTCTTTGATGGACCAATTACACGTAGTCGAGCCAAGAAGCTACAACAAGAGGTGCACGCGCTACTTTCTGAAAATCATTTTAATGTTAATGAGAATTATATACTGCCTAAGTCGTGCACGTTGCTATTACTTAGGTGCACCACGGAGGATGACAAGAAGACACCAAGGGTGAACCAAAGAGGAGGATCACGTTCGAGCCAGTCCCGTGTGACAGAACCATTAGAAAGAATTAGTCACACCTTTTTGCTCACAAAAGCTATGAAGGCCCATGAGGACTTGTTGGAAAGCCTATCAAGTCTAGTTTCAAGCCCAAGTTCTCTCACTTGATTTGGATTCTCCAATGTTGAGATTCGACTGATTTAGTACAGACTGGTCAGCTAGTCAGCAGTCAGCCTGATGTCCAAGTTCCCATGCAAAACTATACCAATCTACAATATTTCGTGGTACATGCTGCACATGGTGTGAAAGGTTATCAAGTTAACTTTCCAACCCAACAAACCGCATGTCATTTGGAGTTTCCAAGATGGAGTTATTGTCAAAACACTGAATACTGCGCAGAAGTCCAACAGCCACACGGGAACCCAGCAGGAAGCCAGTTCGAAGAGGCCCTTTCACATAGTTCGACTTATCTTTTTCATTTCGTGTTTCTACCTATCCAGGAGGGTTGTTCCTTGTATAAATATCCCCTTACTCCATAGCATTCATAGATTTTTGATAATGGAATATAAACCCCCTTTTGTTCAGCTGTGTGCTAACAAATATTGAGAGAGATCTCTACCCCTTTGCTCTTGTGATTTCCTTTGCGGGATTTACAGAAGCGGCGGCTTCATCCGCTCCTAATTGGTGCTCCTACTCCCTTCGAGGTTTCCTCGATTGATTGTAGGCTGTGTTGGTTGGTTCTTTGAGAGTGTGGTTGGGCGAATCCTCGATTCAGGTTGCCGGTTAAAGACGGTGGTTGGCTTCGAGTTTTATTTGCCAGGTTGCACTAGTTATCGCTGCCTGCAGCAAGTTATCCGGCTGTTCTTCAGCTAGTTATCGGTGATCATCCTACGTCGTGAAGATCGGGACCCCCTGAGCGTATCATCTGGTATCAGAGCTTTCGTTACCACGGTAGGATTTTTTTTCCCTTAGCTACTTATATATTTTGTTTCGTCCTATCCACCAAAAAGCCTAAAAAATACATTGCTTTAGCCCTTTGTTTCAATCTGTTATTTTAGTGAGTTTTGTTAAGTTTTAGTTCATTAGAGTCTTTGTTTTAGTTGCTGATCATTATCCTTTGCGTGTCCTTTGAGCCTCTTTATATATCTAAAAATCCCTACAAAAAAAATCTAAAAACTCATATCATGTCCTTCGCGTAAACTTTGATCCTATTATAGCTACCGGTTGTGTTTTGTTCTTATCTTAATTGTGCAAGTGTCTTAATCTGGTCTTTGTGTTTAGTTATAAAAAAAAAGTGTGTCAAAAAAAAGAGAAGAAAGAAAAATAAAAAAAAGAATAGAGAAAAACTGAGAAAGAAAGGTTGAAAGATCAGTAGGTTTATGTGCACAAGTGCTGAAAGTTTTCATATCAGGTAGTGCAACCAGTGTGCTATCCTTGTTTGGTGCAAAATTTTGGTTGGGTTTGATTGCAAAACTTGCATCCCAATCATACTCCTTGTTTGCATCAAATCTGAAATTTCCTTGCATGTGTGTGTGATCGATTTACATCTCATTCATATTCTGTGATCAGCACTAGGCAGAGAACTTCTAGTTTGGATTGTTACTTAATATTACAATAACTAGAATTTAGATTGCATTCCTTGTTTTATTCTCCACCAAGCTCCACATAAAAACCACCGTAATCTGTACTCTCTAGTCTTGTATTCGCCACGCCATCACTTTCAGTTACCACCACACATTTGTTTCTCTGTAATCCGCGGCAGGGAATTCATAAGAGCTTTGGTTGGTAAGAGAGGTGAGGTTGTGAGAGTTCTACATATTTTCCTATACCACATATAAGCTTGCTATTTTGCATATGCAATAACCATGACAGGCCGAAGATATACCAATCTTCCATTCTATGGAAGTAATGATCCGGAAGAATTTCTCGTTTGGGCAGAAGAAATGGAGATTGAACTTGAGGTTCAAGATTTTTCAGAAGCCAAGGAGATATCACGAGTTGTGCTTGAATTTGAAGATTATGCTCATGATTGGTGGAAACAATATCCACATAAGCATCTCATCAAGAATTGGGAAGATTTGAAGAAGGCCATGAGAAAAGAATTTGTTCCAAGGGAATATCGGCTGATTTTGCTTCGTCTTTTGCAACGTGTGAAGCAAGGTAGTAAATCTGTCCAAGCATATTATGATAAGCTGAATTCTTCCTTGCATCGTGCAAATGTTGTTGATGACATGAATGCAATAGAATATTTCGAGAGAGGTCTTAATGATAACATTGCTACTGCACTTGAGGGCAAATATTTTAGAAGTATGCAAGATCTTCTAAGTTGTGCAATTAGAGAGGAAAAGAAAGTTATAAAGGTGCAGCAAGGCAAGGTCACCCAGAATATTAGTTTGTGCCAAGATAAAAGTGTTAAGTTGCAGCCCAATATGTCCTCCATTGTTGGAAAGAAGCAATCATCAAGTCCATGCAAGAAGAGAGGACATGTTGTCCCAAAAGTTTCTTTAGTTGATTCTAGTACCAAGAGAAGTGAACATCAACAATTCAACTCCAAGAAGAACTTTGTTGTGCAGCAAGAAGAAGGCTCTATGTCCCAAATTGATATGGAAAATGGTGAGGTGTGTGACATTACAATGGATCATAGTGTTACACCATCTCTTGATGTTGTTGCTATTCCAAAGTGCCATTTACAATCTGAGGTTGATGAGAATCAAGTTGCAAATGTTCCCATCAATGTTTGTCTCAGTTTTGAGCAAGATCAAGAAGAAAATTCTGCTGCACATGACACACAAAGTGAGGTAGCAGAAGCCACTATGCAAGTTGTAGAAGATCATCAGTTGAGTTGTAAAACTAGAGAAGATACTTCTCTGATCGAGGCTGATCCTTTGTGTGTTGAGTTGAGGGAACATGCTACAGTTCCACGCCATGGAAATCTAAAAAATTTTCATCAAGAAGCACTGCCACCATGTTTGAACACAAGTGCTGCAGATCTTAAAAGTTCTGAGTCTTATTCTAGTGCTAAAAGTGGAGAAGTTATATGCTCCAAATCTGTCCAGAAATTTTCTATGTCATCTGATGAAAAATCAGTACCCAATTATGACCAAGAGGTTGACAACACTCTGATTTTTGAAGGTGAATCTAAACTAAATTTGAAGGCCAATCAATGTTTCAGTTTGAGAGCTGAATGTGCGCACAAAGATGATGCCATTGTGCCATATATTGCAAGTAATAAATCTATCCAAGGTGAAGTTCATCATGATCTAATGGATCTGAAGTTTCGAACCAACATGGTTCCAAGCACAAATGTGGTGTCAAGATGTGTTGTACCATCAGCTGCATTATGTGATGAATTATTGGACAGTGGTGCTGAAATTTTGTGCTCCCCCATGTCACAGAGTGTTGAGATTATTGAAGGAAAGATTAGTGCACATGATTCCACTTATACTAATGCTAGTCCGGCATCTTTGGAAGAGGTCAAAGATGATTATTTGGTTGCATCTATTGCTGTTCCAATGCCACAGAAAGTTCAGATTGAAGGCAATATTAGTGGGGATGAATCCACATCAGCAATTGAGAGATCATCATTGTTTGAAGAGGATAGACCTGATGGTGTTGCTGCCACCATTACTACCCCAATGGCAATCGATTACATCATGAATGATGGAAGATATTCATATGTTGCTCTAGAAGACATTGAAAATATTATGCATCAAATCCCTTGTGAGAATGAGTGCCACATAGCCAAATTGAGTGAGAGTGAAAACAAAAGTGAGTTGTGTGATTCCACCAAATGTGAGATTGAGAGTATCCACAATATGAGTGTGAGAGATACACCACACAAAAAGAGAGAGCTTTATTGCAAGGCATGCACGGATGATTTTAACACTAACCCACTAATGTCTACTCTTAGTGTTGTTTCTCCCAACATGCAGGTCTATAAAGAAGATTCAGAGGAGATGGCTGCTAAAAAGACCCCCAAACTTGGCCAGAGAAATGTGAGGGTTGCCACTATTGAGAACCAACTCTATGCTGTGCAAAACCTGAACCATGACAAGGAAAAAGGTAAAAGTTCAGAGATACAATGCATCATTCATGTACCATCACAAAATCTGAAAGGTAATGCAAACAATTTAGAACTGAATCTACAACATATATTGACCAGTAATTGTAATGACAAATTTGCTTCAACTGAAATTGAGTATACACAAAATCTTTGTGCTGATTTGATTGATCCACATGTTGATACAAGTGCTGAAATTTTGAAAGTTGACAAACATTGTTCAATCATGCATGACCATTGCTATACTTTGACTGAAATATATGATAATTTACATGTTGATAATGTGGGCCATGTGAAATTGATTAGTCATGCTGAATTCTTTAGAAGAATATCTCTTACTGAATGTATGTTCTATGTCAAGCTTGATGAATTTGTTGATATTAATAAAATGGTTGAAAGCGTTCTTGATATATCATCTATGAAATCTTTGAATAATGCCTATTGCTGCAAGTTTACATTTAACATCATCGGACACTACATTATAAATAAATTTTATGTTTGTGCTCTTTGCATAACATGTCACAACATTGCTGAATTGAAGTTGAATAAAATGAGTTGTACATCTTATGAACCATACTTTTCTTTATTTGAGATAAAAAGGTTGTTTAGAGCTTGCTATTCAGAACAATCAGTGTTATTTTCTTGTTCATATTCTCCACTGAAACAAAGAAATCTTGTGCAAATGTGTTTGGTTCATTCACCCAAAGTCTTTCCATATACATGTGGAACCATTGAGTATGAAAGGTACATTACTAAACCTTTGCATGAGTTGAGCATCAAGAATTATTGGAATACCAGACATGCTTCGTTCACATCTATTGAAATGTTTGATTTTGCAAAGATAAAACATGATAACCTGAATCAAATGAGTGGTTTAAAAGAAATTTTTGTGCTTCCATTTTCAAAGTTAATTTCAGGTTCACAAAATCTGAGAAACTATTCATCTCATCAAAAAGGAAATAATGTGCATATGAATTATAAAGAAGATAATGAACAATCTTCAACAAGTAATCATAGCAATTGGCATATGCATCCACTCTCTATTTTCTTTAGACTGTTTTCAGGAGAGCAAAAGCAGAGGACAAGTTTTTTTGAAGAGAGGAAGGATGATAGGATCATACCAAGGACATCAACATTCACTCTTAATTCTAAGGATCCATTCAAGGTGAAAGCTAAACTTGATTCTAAATCCTTTTGGTTTCCACCTATAAGACTACTACTTGGTTTATATGATTACAGATTCAAACACATTGCTGTGATGGAAGAAGGAGATTGCAACAGAAACATAGCATCTACCCCTGTTGGCCTAGCACAATTTTTGGACTTCGACGGATTAGAGTCGAGGACGACTCTTTTTCAAGGGGGGGAGGATGATATGACCACGACAACCAACAACATGTTACAACCTCCAAGTCAAGTTACACCAACACCAGTCCAAGTCTTTGATGGACCAATTACACGTAGTCGAGCCAAGAAGCTACAACAAGAGGTGCACGCGCTACTTTCTGAAAATCATTTTAATGTTAATGAGAATTATATACTGCCTAAGTCGTGCACGTTGCTATTACTTAGGTGCACCACGGAGGATGACAAGAAGACACCAAGGGTGAACCAAAGAGGAGGATCACGTTCGAGCCAGTCCCGTGTGACAGAACCATCAGAAAGAATTAGTCACAACTTTTTGCTCACAAAAGCTATGAAGGCCCATGAGGACTTGTTGGAAAGCCTATCAAGTCTAGTTTCAAGCCCAAGTTCTCTCACTTGATTTGGATTCTCCAATGTTGAGATTCGACTGATTTAGTACAGACTGGTCAGCTAGTCAGCAGTCAGCCTGTTGTCCAAGTTCCCATGCAAAACTATACCAATCTACAATATTTCGTGGTACATGCTGCACATGGTGTGAAAGGTTATCAAGTTAACTTTCCAACCCAACAAACCGCATGTCATTTGGAGTTTCCAAGATGGAGTTATTGTCAAAACACTGAATACTGCGCAGAAGTCAAACAGCCACATGGGAACCCAGCAGGAAGCCAGTTCGAAGAGGCCCTTTCACATAGTTCGACTTATCTTTTTCATTTCGTGTTTCTACCTATCCAGGAGGGTTGTTCCTTGTATAAATATCCCCTTACTCCATAGCATTCATAGATTTTTGATAATGGAATATAAACCCCCTTTTGTTCAGCTGTGTGCTAACAAATATTGAGAGAGATCTCTACCCCTTTGCTCTTGTGATTTCGTTTGCGGGATTTATAGAAGCGGCGGCTTCATCCGCTCCCAATTGGTGCTCCTACTCCCTTCGAGGTTTCCTCGATTGATTGTAGGCTGTGTTGGTTGGTTCTTTGAGAGTGTGGTTGGGCGAATCCTCGATTCAGGTTGCCGGTTAAAGACGGTGGTTGGCTTCGAGTTTTATTTGCCAGGTTGCACTAGTTATCGCTGCCTGCAGCAAGTTATCTGGCTGTTCTTCAGCTAGTTATCGGTGATCATCCTACGTCGTGAAGATCGGGACCCCCTGAGCGTATCAATACCCAAGAATGTCTTCTTCCAAGGAGTCAAGCTCTCCAAGGTAGCTTTGACTTGCTCTAAAATAACTAAGTAAAATAAAGCTACAACTAGGAAATAGAGAGTGAGGTAATGCTTGATGTGGTTGTGTGTGTTGAGTTGAGGGGCTTGGCTCTCTATTTATGCAGGGAGAAACGCGGTGCTCCTCCCTATTCTTGGCGTGAGGCACCCTGGGAACCGACGTTGCATGCTTCCATGCCACCGCCAGAGAAAGACCGGGGGCTATGGTGGTTCTAGGGGGCGGCCACCCCTAGGGCCTGCCAGCCCACCAAGGGGCCCAAATGGCCATCGCCTTTGTGAGGTGGACTCTGGTTGGGCTTGGAATACTGCTATGTGGTGTTTTGCCCCGTTGGTGTTTCGATGTTTGGCGCCTTCTCCATTCTTTGCATGAATCAACGTTGGAAAGCGTCTTTTGATGGTTTATTCCATGTATTTGTGTTTGTGACCTGCAAAGTGATATACTCCAAATACATGTGGAACTCGGTTAATAGTAAAAGCATATGTGACCAAAGTTTGCTAATTCCTCCTTTTTATGAGCATATCGACGGTCGAATTTCATCGTTAGTGACCGTCAACACCTGCTCCATTGGAACACATACCTTCCATAATGCTCTGTGTGATCTAGGCTCTAGTGTTAACATAATGTCAAAAGCAACATGTGACAAATTGTTCTACACTACCATAGCGCCAACCTCAGTTTACTTACAATTTGCTGATCAATCCACCCGTTATCTCGAGGGGGTAGCCACTAATTTTTAGTTAAAGTCATATGTACCTGTTGACGGTAGTTATCGTTCATCACAAACCGTCAAATTAACTTGAAGAAATGCTTGAAATGGATCACCAATAGAAACTTAGGGGTTTAAACTGACAATTTCCATGAGTTTTGGTGAATCTATTTTTTTAGCAGGGTTATTCCAAAAAATAGGAAAGGAGGATTAAAACATCAAATGGAACCAAACTTAACCACGATGAAAACTACTCCAGAAGGTTCCAGAGGACACTAGAAGATACCACGCCATGGTGGACCCTAAGGGACTGCCAGGTGGGGCTGGCCAGCCCCACCATGGTGCCACCTGGTCCCTCATGGTGGCCCCTTCCTATTAGCTTACAGAAGCTTCCTCCACCGCCTCCTAGGTTTGCATCTACGCCGTCCTTCAAGTCGATTTGATCCAAGGGCTCACGTTGCACATCCTAGGCTATATAACCAGGACTTGACCCCCCTAGAGAGACATCTACATCTGCCATAAGTCAAGATTAGATCAGAAATTCAGGTTTCCAGAGATTAGAGAGAGAGAGCTCTAGTTCTTCAAGTTCTTAGTATAGGCTTTCTAGCAAGGTTCAAGTAGAGTTTGGGCTACTGCTTAGGATTTCAGATCTACCGTCTGGAGACTGGTATTAGCCATTGTATTTCTTTATTTATGACTTTGTGCTACTTCAATATTATGTTGCTATTTATTATGTTCCTAGTTTGCTCTAGTTTATTGCTTGATATAGTTATGATTGATGATGAATTTATGCATATGTTCATAGAGCGCTTCATTTAGTACTCGATTGAGTTAAGTGGTTGAAACTATGTAAGCGTGGTGCTTAGATATTGTTTACCTGTGGATGCACTCTATATGCTAGGCCATGTGGTAGATCACGGATGTGACACTCCCGTTGAGTCCTTTGTAGTCTACTCCCCATGTATAGAACAAGTAGAACCTCGGTTACGAAGGAAGGGAAAGTTCTGTTCTTGAACTTACCTAAGTAATGTTCCTTATGCATAGATCCAAAGTTAGTTATACTATAGATGAGAGTTGTCACACCCGGTTTTCTAAAGAACAAAACCAGGCTAATCATATGTGTGCCCAGGAAGTCCACACATATGTCAGAATGAAAAAATATCAAAACAATGTTTATATAAAGCGGAAAACATACTATATTAACACTTACAACTATCAGAGTGTCGCGGAACGGTCACTAATCTTTTCTTCAGGCTCCAACATCACAGGGACGGCTGACTGGTGGCTCCATATGCCAAACACTTCTGAAAAGACTTCCGAAAACTCCACTACACTTTCATCCTTCTTCTAAGCAACCCTCACTACACACTGGAGTGTGAGGAAATAGCAAGAGTAAGTCCATGTTGAACTCAACAAATATAACATGGGGTTCATGAGACTCAAAGGCATAACATAGGTTTATCAGCATGTAGCTTTTATTTAGCATTAATTCAGTATATCAATGATATCAAAGTGTCTCAATATAAACAATAAACATATGATCCATGTGAAATGATTAACGAATACCAAAAACATATCCATTATTAATGATCCACTATTCCATAAGGGTCCAAGGCCACTCGTGACCGTGAGCACGGCTGTTATAACAGTTTTACACTCTGCAGAGGTTGTACACTTTCACTGTGAGTCGTGATTTACCCTTTCGCCCGAGGTGATCAGCCTCTTGACCCACTACCAAGGAAGGTCGGCAGGGTTCACTATGAAGTCTTTCGAAGGTTCGTCTAACAAGTTAGGGCCATTAGATTTCACTCGGCAAACAGATGTAGAGCCCTCCTTCCTGATGGCACAATAACACGCAGCCTATACACATGAGGACAGAGGCCGCACTATACCCGATTCGTCAAGCCATTCTTACGCCATAAAGGAATACCTCTAACAAGCTAGAAAAGGTCCTTCTATATGACTAAAGCCAGAGCCATTTTAGCCCTCACAGTTGTACTGTAAATCCCGGATTTTCGCTTACAGATAAGTCCTTATGGAGAGTAACAAGAGCACCAAAGTAACCCCATGCTCTAGTACCCTTAAACAGTAATAAAATCATCTTTTAATGTCTATTGCATATTCCATTAGTCAAATTACATGATCATAGTTCATGTTGAGCACTAGCAATACTAATCCATGCAGTATAATAGGTATCAAGGAATAAGATCAACTCTAAGTCATCCGTAACAAGGAAACATATGCATAATGATATTATTTGCTTATTGTGAATAGGACAACAAGGATAATCCCATGCTATACTTGCCTTTTATGATTGCTCAAACCTTCTCCTACTTTGCTTCTGGTTATCACCTTCGGATCTTCAACGCTCACAGATAGTCTTTCTTCTACTCGTAGATCATAGCAACCCAGCACACTAACATGCATACAAGCAAACAAATAGGGACAAACTAAGAACAATACACCACACAAAAGAAAACAACGTACTAAAAGAGAACTACCAGCTACGGTCACGAGAACATAAGAAACGCCGATAACAAAACTACGAATGAAAAGAAACGACTACCGAGAGTTTATATTATAAAAGAAACAATTACACGCTTAATTTTCTTAATTGAATAAAAACCACGTGATAGTTATTAACTCAGATTACTTAAATTATATTCTAATTTCAAGCTGAGTTAAGACCAATCTTGTTTTATAAATATTGCCGTAGGGATTAAGCAAGTTCACCTTAAAATTCGCAATATGAAAAGGGATACGTGCATAAACACTTGCTACTGCTGTCAAGGTAATGGACATTTTAGAGAACTATCCTAAGTTGAATTAACCAATTTATATTGAATTATAAAAGATGAAGTTAACCTTATTCATATTTTATTTATAAATATTTATTTAGTGTTTAAGTCATTTAAACATTTATAAATTAGAAAGCATAAAGAAGGTGATAACAGCTAATCGAATCATTATATGTTTCTTACATAAACTAAACAAGTTCTATTTAAGAAACACTTAAGTTCTTATTAATCATGATAGCATTTGATTATTTATAAAAGACAAATTATAAATCAAAGTTACTTTTAATTTCAAAAGATAGTAGCTAAATATTAGTTAAATTAACTACATGCTTCATGTTTAACTAAACTAATTATGATTAAGAAACATTTAAGTTAATATTAATCAAGTCAATATTTATTTAAGAATGTTCTATGTATGAACCTAAGTCGTTTCTAATTTAAAAGAGCAAGACATAAGCATTAATCAAATAAACATAATTTAATTTGTAAACAAATAATGTGACATGGTAAACAAAGTTGCTAATGCGTCTCTTACGCTAGCATAGTCACGAAGCAACAAGAACGAAATTATACCCCTATATTGCTTTTAGTTAGAAAGCTGTTAAATAAATATTAATCAAGTTGCATTTAAATAGATAAATTCATACTTGAGTGACATCACAAAAATTATCGCTACTATATAGAGCGCGACGCTACGAAACTATCGCAACAAGAACGGATTTATAAACCTAGATTGTTTTTAATCATAGAACTAATTGCATGTCAATTAAATTAATATTTAATTTATATATGACTAGCATGTAACACGTCTATGCCGATAACATGTAGCTTTAGTTGGCATGATTGCAAAATCACAAGAACGAGTTACTACACTGGTTGCTTTTAATTAAAAATGCATTAAATAAATATTGCACGTAAATCAATAAATTCATAATTAGGTGACACGATATACGTAATCACCGACGTGTCCGAGTCACCAGTCAAACTAATTTTTATTGCTAACAGTATCATTTTGTTAAGCAAATAATTTCCTCGTAGGATGACACGTGTTGTCAGACCTGCACTGATCCCGGTAGTTTTTAATGTAGCATCAACCGGTCAATCAATGTTTCAAATGCATGCATGCAACAAACGAGAAAGTAAAAGTGCCGCCCTTTATTGCACCTGATAGATCACCGGAAATAAATCACAGGCTATTTACGTTAGTTATGTATGTACATTAATTAAAAAAACTACTTTAATTACTAGCGGCCGTTAATTTCAAAGCTCACCGGCGGCCTGGTATCCACGACGGGTGCGCTAAATAGTATTCATAGGGAAGGCTACATACACAGTATCACGAAATACTATACGAAACCAACGCAACTAAAACGAAGTAAAACGAAATTAAAACGAAGAAACGACAAAAATATTACGAACCAGTGGCAGAACCGCAAATACTTCATCTTCTACCTCCATCCATCCGAAGGGCCTCGGCCTGGGAGCGACAAAAGAAGGAGGAGAAATATTTAATTTACTACACGAGAGATTTCCCAAACTAGGGGCTCCTCTACGGTAGTTTTGGTGTGCTTTTACCCAAGGGATAGGTACGTATATATAGGGAGAAAAACTCTCCACCTCCATGTCAACTAGCGATATGGTGCTAATTGACGTTGCACCATCCACCTTTACTAATAGGCCTAATTAATTATTAAAGCCCATTAGTAAATAAAGACATGGGCCTTTGGGCATGAGGAAATCTGAGATATTTTATTATTTTCGGAATTAATTAATTTCATGGATAAAATAATTCTAGAAAAGTCCAGAATTGAATTTTAAGCCACGAAAAATACCTCGAAGGCTCCGAAAATTTAGGGAAAATTCTCAGAGATATTTTAGAATGAGACGAACCCAAATAAAGTATTTGGAGCTCATGAAAAGATTGATGAAGATATCAAGGAAAAAGATTAAGCTCACGGAAATTGAAATTTTAAATCCAGAAAATACCAAAAAGTTTTCCGGTGAGAAGCAAACGTCGTCCTATGGTATTTTGAAAATAATAGCACTCACCAACACCAAAGACAAGCATCACACAAACACCACATTATCAAATTAATATGAGAAAGTTTAAAACCACAATTTTCTATATTTAAATTAGCAGCAACTTAACTTATCTAATAAATTTATTCAGATATTGAAATTATTTATTTTATTTAGTGTTTCCTATGCACAACCCAAAATTAGAAATTTTGGGGTGTGACAATTCTACCCCACTTAATAGGAATCTCGTCCCGAGATTCGAAGAGACTAGGGAGAAAGATAAAATAGACCAATAAGATTGTTTCGAGACTTTTTGACAAGTTCGGATATAAGTGTCAAAGATTATCAAAGGATAACAAAAGAACATTGGATTGATCATTAAGATTGATTCAAGTTAATGAAAGAAGGTCAAAGGATTGAAGGTCAGCATAAGTGAAAAGGAAGATCAAAGGAGATTAAAAAGATATATCATGGTTGATCATCGAGTCTTCACTTTATAAGGTGTAAAAACAAGGGTGGAGATTAGCAAGAGATAACGTAAGAGATAAAGAGATATCTTAAGGTGCTCAAAACTCCTGGATTCAAGATTTATGAAACATCACGAAAAATTGACAGATTAGCATTGGTTCAAGAAAGATAAAGACTAGTTTTCTGTTTTACCATTCAGGGAGACCTATAAGAATGATAAATTGATCTTCAAGTCTTTGTAGGTCCTTGAATCAGGATTTATAAGATGTAAGGACAAGTGTCAAAAGTTGTCAAATGTTGATAAGAAAAGTAAATATTGATGGCAAGAAGGTGAGACTGGTTAAGAGGCAAGGACTAGCAAAAGATGATATTATGATAGCGATTGGTCTCTAGATCTTCTTGTCTCGTGACTTGAGATTGATGATGGTGGCAGACGCTACCCCACTTAACAAAGATCTTGTTTCACCTGGCAATGTCGTTAAAGGCAACACTTTCTCCAAGGCTTACTACTATTGATGAGTCCTTCATGTGTTGATCCTCCATTAAGATAAGATAAAGAAGGCAACATGACAACCAATGGTAGGCAAGGACAGTGTAAGAGAAAAATAGCAAGATTTAGTATCGATTGAAAGGTAAGTAGGATAGAAAATGACACTACCCCACTTAACATAGATCGAGCTACTCCTCAAGACTTATACCTTCCGAGACACTTTCAAAACACGAGAACAAGGACAACACATAAGCAACACATCAAGCAAAACAAGCACACACCAAATCATCGATACTACACGTGCTTCTTCAACAATGGTGGTCACCCTAATAGCACATTGGAGATGATGAAAAGCCATCAAACTTTTGAACAAGGTAAGATCAGAAAACTTTTAGTAAAACAATATAAAACAAAATCCAAGGAAGTAAGAAATAATAGCTCAAAGGAAGCCATCAAGGAAGGGATACAACAGGACAAGGAATAGGAAATAGTCAAAATCAATGAGTCAAGGGATGAGAAAATAGTTTTATAGTAAAATAAGTTTTAGAATACGTCTAGAGCTATTTGGCATACGTCCTACAGTCAACACCGCTCTGATACCACTCTGTCACACCCGGTTTTCTAAAGAACAAAACCAGGCTAATCATATGTGTGCCCAGGAAGTCCACACATATGTCAGAATGAAAAAAATATCAAAACAATGTTTATATAAAGCGGAAAACATACTATATTAACACTTACAACTATCAGAGTGTCGCGGAACGGTCACTAATCTTTTCTTCAGGCTCCAACATCACAGGGACGGCTGACTGGTGGCTCCATATGCCAAACACTTCTGAAAAGACTTCCGAAAACTCCACTACACTTTCATCCTTCTTCTAAGCAACCCTCACTACACACTAGAGTGTGAGGAAATAGCAAGAGTGAGTCCATGTCAAACTCAACAAATATAACATGGGGTTCATGAGGCTCAAAGGCATAACATAGGTTTATCAGCATGTAGCTTTTATTTAGCATTAATTCAGTATATCAATGATATCAAAGTGTCTCAATATAAACAATAAACATATGATCCATGTAAAATGATTAACGAATAGCAAAAACATATCCATTATTAATGATCCACTATTCCATAAGGGTCCAAGGCCACTCGTGACCGTGAGCACGGCTGTTATAACAGTTTTACACTCTGCAGAGGTTGTACACTTTCACTGTGAGTCGTGATTTACCCTTTCGCCCGAGGTGATCAGCCTCTTGACCCACTACCAAGGAAGGTCGGCAGGGTTCACTATGAAGTCTTTCAAAGGTTCGTCTAACAAGTTAGGGCCATTAGATTTCACTCGGCAAACAGATGTAGAGCCCCCCTTCCTGATGGCACAATAACACGCAGCCTATACACATGAGGACAGAGGCCGCACTATACCCGATTCGTCAAGTCATTCTTACGCCATAAAGGAATACCTCTAACAAGCTAGAAAAGGTCCTTCTATATGACTAAAGCCAGAGCCATTTTAGCCCTCACAGTTGTACTGTAAATCCCGGATTTTCGCTTACAGATAAGTCCTTATGGAGAGTAATAAGAGCACCAAAGTAACCCCATGCTCTAGTACCCTTAAACAGTAATAAAATCATCTTTTAATGTCTATTGCATATTCCATTAGTCAAATTACATGATCATAGTTCATGTTGAGCACTAGCAATACTAATCCATGCAGTATAATAGGCATCAAGGAATAAGATCAACTCTAAGTCATCCTTAACAAGGAAACATATGCATAATGATATTATTTGCTTATTGTGAATAGGACAACAAGGATAATCCCATGCTATACTTGCCTTTTATGATTGCTCAAACCTTCTCCTACTTTGCTTCTGGTTATCACCTTCGGATCTTCAACGCTCACAGATAGTCTTTCTTCTACTCGTAGATCATAGCAACCCAGCACACTAACATACATACAAGCAAACAAATAGGGACAACTAAGAACAATACACCACACAAAAGAAAACAACGTACTAAAAGAGAACTACCAGCTATGGTCACGAGAACATAAGAAACGCCGATAACAAAACTACGAATGAAAAGAAACGACTACCGAGAGTTTATATTATAAAAGAAACAATTACACGCTTAATTTTCTTAATTGAATAAAAACCACGTGATAGTTATTAACTCAGATTACTTAAATTATATTCTAATTTCAAGCTGAGTTAAGACCAATCTTGTTTTATAAATATTGCCGTAGGGATTAAGCAAGTTCAACTTAAAATTCGCAATATGAAAAGGGATACGTGCATAAACACTTGCTACTGCTATCAAGGTAATGGACATTTTAGAGAACTATCCTAAGTTGAATTAACCAATTTATATTGAATTATAAAAGATGAAGTTAACCTTATTCATATTTTATTTATAAATATTTATTTAGTGTTTAAGTCATTTAAACATTTATAAATTAGAAAGCATAAAGAAGGTGATAACAGCTAATCGAATCATTATATGTTTCTTACATAAACTAAACAAGTTCTATTTAAGAAACACTTAAGTTCTTATTAATCATGATAGCATTTGATTATTTATAAAAGACAAATTATAAATCAAAGTTACTTTTAATTTCAAAAGATAGTAGCTAAATATTAGTTAAATTAACTACATGCTTCATGTTTAACTAAACTAATTATGATTAAGAAACATTTAAGTTAATATTAATCAAGTCAATATTTATTTAAGAATGTTCTATGTATGAACCTAAGTCGTTTCTAATTTAAAAGAGCATGACATAAGCATTAATCAAATAAACATAATTTAATTTGTAAACAAATAATGTGACATGGTAAACAAAGTTGCTAATGCGTCTCTTACGTTAGCATAGTCACGAAGCAACAAGAACGAAATTATACCCCTATATTACTTTTAGTTAGAAAGCTATTAAATAAATATTAATCAAGTTGCATTTAAATAGATAAATTCATACTTGAGTGACATCACAAAAATTATCGCTACTATATAGAGCGCGACGCTACGAAACTATCGCAACAAGAACGGATTTATAAACCTAGATTGTTTTTAATCATAGAACTAATTGTATGTCAATTAAATTAATATTTAATTTATATATGACTAGCATGTAACACGTCTATGCCGATAACATGTAGCTTTAGTTGGCATGATTGCAAAATCACAAGAACGAGTTACTACACTGGTTGCTTTTAATTAAAAATGCATTAAATAAATATTGCACGTAAATCAATAAATTCATAATTAGGTGACACGATATACGTAATCACCGACGTGTCCGAGTCACCAGTCAAACTAATTTTTATTGCTAACAGTATCATTTTGTTAAGCAAATAATTTCCTCGTAGGATGACACGTGTTGTCAGACCTGCACTGATCCCGGTAGTTTTTAATGTAGCATCAACCGGTCAATCAATGTTTCAAATGCATGCATGCAACAAACGAGAAAGTAAAAGTGCCGCCCTTTATTGCACCTGATAGATCACCGGAAATAAATCACAGGCTATTTACGTTAGTTATGTATGTACATTAATTAAAAAAACTACTTTAATTACTAGCGGCCGTTAATTTCAAAGCTCACCGGCGGCCTGGTATCCACGACGGGTGCGCTAAATAGTATTCATAGGGAAGGCTACATACACAGTATCACGAAATACTATACGAAACCAACGCAACTAAAACGAAGTAAAACGAAATTAAAACGAAGAAACGACAAAAATATTACGAACCAGTGGCAGAACCGCAAATACTTCATCTTCTACCTCCATCCATCCGAAGGGCCTCGGCCTGGGAGCGACAAAAGAAAGAGGAGAAATATTTAATTTACTACACGAGATATTTCTCAAACTAGGGGCTCCTCTACGGTAGTTTTGGTGTGCTTTTACCCAAGGGATAGGTACGTATATATAGGGAGAAAAACTCTCCACCTCCATGTCAACTAGCGATATGGTGCTAATTGACGTTGCACCATCCACCTTTACTAATAGGCCTAATTAATTATTAAAGCCCATTAGTAAATCTGAGATATTTTATTATTTTCGGAATTAATTAATTTCATGGATAAAATAATTCTAGAAAAGTCCAGAATTGAATTTTAAGCCACGAAAAATACCTCGAAGGCTCCGAAAATTTAGGGAAAATTCTCAGAGATATTTTAGAATGAGACGAACCCAAATAAAGTATTTGGAGCTCATGAAAAGATTGATGAAGATATCAAGGAAAAAGATTAAGCTCACGGAAATTGAAATTTTAAATCCAGAAAATACCAAAAAGTTTTCCGGTGAGAAGCAAACGTCGTCCTATGGTATTTTGAAAATAATAGCACTCACCAACACCAAAGACAAGCATCACACAAACACCACATTATCAAATTAATATGAGAAAGTTTAAAACCACAATTTTCTATATTTAAATTAGCAGCAACTTAACTTATCTAATAAATTTATTCAGATATTGAAATTATTTATTTTATTTAGTGTTTCCTATGCACAACCCAAAATTAGAAATTTTGGGGTGTGACAAGAGTAAATATGCTTGAGTGTACAAAAGACTTAGTAACTAGGAATGACATAGGAATCTTTTGCTCTTACCGAATCTCGAGCTTAGTCATACTACATTTGTGAGTCTCTGTTTCTATGTCTGGAATACCTTTTATTTATGATTTATTTATCACTTGACTTACCCTTGCTAAAGCATAAGAGTGGTTTGGATCATGAGTATTTATATTAGTTAATGTCTCAATGTCAACTCAACCCCATAGCTCTTCCTTGTGGATCAAATATAAATAATGATACTCGATATACTCTCGGGGTGAAATGCTACAACGATAATTTATCTGTGCGCTTACGGATACTTAACTCTAATATTATTTTCTCAGAGTTTATAAGTGGCATTCATAATTTACCAATAAAGCATTTCTGGCATCATGCTAGGGATGACAACTTAGTAAGAGTGATGCTAAGAAATGCCAACAAGCATTTCTGGCGCCGTTGCCAGGGAAGAGCAATATGGCATAAGAGAATTGACAAAAAAAATACTTATTGATAAAACAATAACCTTTGCTTTAGCATGCTTACCCTTGTCTATTTGTATCTTATACAGGGTAAGTGCAGAATTGGTTGTGATCCAACAATTTTCATCAATCAGAATCAACCAAATCAAGAGTAAGCTCAATACCAGTTTTTGAAGCTATGGCTGACAAGACTCTACGTGAATTCTCTGCTCCAAGTATCGAGAACATTGGCACTAGACCAACACTCAACACTAACAATCTTGAGTTTGAGCTCAAGCCAAGCTTCATCAACATGGTGCAAGCTACCCTATTTAGTGGAAAGGCACATGAAGATACTTGTGCTCATCTTCGGAATTTTCTGGAGATTAGTAGCACAGTCATCATCAAGAACGTTGCTCAATAAATCATACTAATTTGTTTGTTCCCCTTCTCACTAGTGGGAAGAGTGAAGTAGTGGTTCTACATCAACAAAGATCACATCAATACATGGGCAAGATGTTCAAAGGCCTTCCTAGAAAAGTTTTTCCCAGTAGGCAAGACTAATGCCTTAAGAGGAAAGATTTCAAGTTTCCAACAGCAGAAAGGAGACACCATTCCAGAGGTATGGGAGTGTTTTCAAGAATATGTTTTTGATTGTCCCCATCAGGGAATGGAAGAATGGTTACTCATGCAGAGTTTCTACCATGGATTAACTCAGAAATCTCGTTTACAACTCGATGCCACTACTGAAGGATCATTTATGTCACTCACCCTTGGGAAAACTGAAACTCTTATGGAGAGGATAGCCTCTAATCAAGGCTAGTCATCATGCAACATTCAATCATGCAATAAGAGTGAAGAAGTCCCAAAAGAGGTGTGTGCATTGTCAACCAAGATAGACATAATATTGAATTGGCTCGAACAGTGAGACAATTACAAGAGAGATTGTCAAGCCATTCCAGATGCATTCAATGCTCAAAACAGAAGTGGAGAATATTTAGGGGTTGAATTCCCTGAATCTCAAGAAGACATAAACATTGTCATCAATAATTCTGCTCCACAACAGAAGCAAAGATGGAATCAACAACCACGGTCTACCTACCAAGGTAAGTATCAAGGTAATTACTACAATTCTTCCAATCCTAAACAACCATCCTTGAGGGATTTAATCTGAGAATAGGCCAGGATTAATGATAATATTTTGAAAAGGCTTGCTTTTAATGATAAGGTCATAGAAAGCATAAATGCTAAAATGGATAGTTTTTCTTCTGCTATGAAAGATTAATTGAGCTTTAATAAAAAGATAGAATTGCAATTAGCCCAGTTGTCTTCTGCTCTACCTTTTGCCACTAACTTTGAGAAGGTCAACGCCATAACCACAAGAGGTAGCAAGTCTACTCATGATCCGCCATACTCAAAAGGGATAGGCAGGACACCATTGGTAGTGCAAGAAGAGAAGAAGGACGATGAAGTTGAAGAAGTTGTACCACAAGAGCAAGAGTTGCTACAAGATTTTCATGACATCACTCTCCTACCATTTCCACACAGAAATTGGAAAGCCAAAATAGATGAGCAATTTGGTAAGTTTGTGGAGGTAATTCAAAAGTTATATATCAATATTCCGTTGCTAGATGCCATTCAGGTACCTACCTACGTGAAGTATCTCTGAGACATCCTCAACAACAAAAGACCACTGCCCTCCACTGAGATGATCAAGTTAATGGAGGAGTGTAGTGCAGCCATCCTAAACATGTCACCTATCAAGAAGGACCTAGGATGCCCCACTATAGATTGTTCGATCGGAAGTGAGAACTTTGAAATTGTTTTATGCAATCTTGGAGCAAGTGTCAGTGTCATGCCCAAGAAGGTTTTTGACAAGATCAGCTACTCTACACTCACACCAACATCAATGTATCTACAACTAGCTGACCAATCAGTCCACTACCCTGTAGGAATTGCCAAGAATATTTTGGTAAAAATCTTAAACTTTTTCGTTCCTATAGACTTTGTAGTACTTGATATGTAGGAAGACATGAAGACACCTCTCATTCTTGGGAGACCCTTCTTGAGTACCACAAATGCCCACATTGACGTTGGAGCCGGAGAAATTAAATTCAACATTAATGGAAAAAAAGACTGGTTCGCTTTCAAGCCAAGACCGGAACAATGCTCTAATTTGGAGTGTCACGAGAAGCAAGTATCAAGGTCTCTATCTCTAGGACCGAAACATACACCCGAAGATTAAACCCAAACAGAGAAGTCTAGTTCGGCGGACTCAAAAATCCCAAACCCTCACCGGGAGGTAACTCGGTAGCTATCCATATTTACTTTTTGCATTGCATTGGCATATTTACTTCCTAACACTTGCATTAGAAAAATGAAATAAAAATTCTTATCATGGCATAGTAAAAATTTAAGCCCCATGTGAATAATTTTTACAGAGCGTAAAAACTCCATAAGAAATATTTACTATGGAGGCAGAAAAATATAAAAAATGCCATCATTCATCTTTTTATATTTCATAGTTTCATAAAAGTATTTTTGTATTGCATATTTATATATGTATATGGTAGAAATATGGGAGACATGTGGGGTCCACTCAACCATCACCTACCACTTAAATTCCACCATCTCCACCATATCTTATCTTTTCACCTACATATTTTCATAATTCCCCATCTTCTCCACTTCCTTCCATTCTGTCACTTCTCCACCGAAAGGAGCACCGAGGGAACAGCCACTTGCTTAAGCACGAAGAAAGATAACTCAGGATGAATTTGAGGCCAAATGGTCATCAGGTGGGACCGGCTGGCCCCACCATTAGGTTGGCCCTCCTGCTGGCTCCTCCCCTATAAATTATCTTGCAAACCTGCTGCTCTCGACCACCAAGCAAACCAGAGAAGCCACTCCAAGTCCAAAATTCCAGCAGAAAAATTCGTAGTTTAAAAATTCCTTTGGAAGAGAAGGGTGTAAGTGAGAAGAAGTGTGTGAATGTTTGAGAGTGGTATTAGTGATATGATATTGAGAAAGAGAGGAGAAAGTGTTGTTTTAATTTGAGTAGAGAAATTTAATACTAGTGGGGAGGTGCTGTCCGACTAGAGAAAGATAATTGAAAAAAATTAGGGAGAGGTTGTGCCAACATAAAATTTTCATCCCGGACGACTAACTCCCAGACTACTGACTTTTTGGATGGCTAACCCCTAACATGTTATTTTCTCTAACCTGTCTCCATGAGTTGTTTTTGCCTTGTGTTTTTTTCTGGAAGAATGAGCAAGTTCACTGGCAAAGTCAAGAGTGCGGTATCTTTTCGCTCATCAAGGAGTCATTCTTCATCTCGTGCAGGTTCTGACATGGAGGTTGACCCTTCATCCCCTACCTTTAGATCATCCTCACGCTTAGCTCCAGAAGAAACCTTCTCCCTCCTGAGGGATAAGCAGATCAAACTTCAAGATGATCATGAGAAGAAGATTTTTTTAGAGTTGAAGGACCGAGAATTCACTCACACTCCCGCTTTCAACCTCGCACTCCTTCAAACAATAGGTATGGATTCTAAATTTGAGCTTGTTTTTAATAATATTAGATGGGAAAATGCTTGGGAATTAAATGAATAAGGGTGTAGGCTTTTAACCATTGAATTTCTATGCACCCTACAACCCAGAGATACTAAAGTTTCCTTAGGCTTTTCAATAAAGAATTTTCCCCATCATGGAAGAACTTTAGTAGGTTCCTGGGATTCCTAGAACAATGTGCTATTGACATAGATACTGCAATAAATGATTTTGATAGAAGTAGATTTGGTAAGACATTTCTAAGGAAGTAGTGTGTCACCGCCCCCGCACTGATGAACTGCATCACCCCACTTTGCGGTTTTTGCATAAATGGTTGGGTTTCACTCTTTTCCCTAAGGAAGATTTTCGCGTAGTCAGGATAGAGGAACTAAAATTGCTTTATGCTATGATTAAAAAGAAGAAAGTTTCTCTTGTTAAATTAATGATGCATTATTGGTTATCAATTCCTGGGCTTAAGGGGGATGTTTGGTGCACTTCATGGGTGACTCGTTTGGCTAGAAATTTGGGTCTATTAGCTAATGCCACTATCACATACATTACTACCCCTCGTTGGATTATCGATTATGTATATTTTAACAAAGCTCATATGCTCAAGAGGGGTAAGAATGGAAAAACTGTGATGATGTATAAAGACTACATAAATGAATTTGAGATGCCAAACCAAAATCTCGGTCTATAAGTGGTAGAGCCTTTTGTTTTTGATTTGCAGAAGAAAGGACAAGAGCCTCGCAGAAGTGCCTCTGCCAAATTCACAGTAACCCGAACCCGAGGTATCATGGTGAAGACACCGCTCCAGCAGGTCCGGCCTTCACTAGCTACGCCGGATTCGATCAAGTCTGTGGTACATCATCTAGGGCATGATGGTTGGGAGCAACCCGCTCCCCATCACTCAGAGGTATCATGGCAGCAAGGATCCAGTGCACAATGGGAGCATGGGAATTTTGACTACTACCAGCAACAAGAGTACGAGGAGATCTCCAGCGACATCTAGGGAGGACATATGTCCTCTGCACGGGGCTTCCACGACCATACGCCGGGCTTCCATGGTCCATCCATGGGCCACCATCATCATCCACCTCCCATGGGCCATGAGCAGCCGATGGACCTCGATCGTATCGACACCAGGCTTACCACAATTGAAGAGGGCCAGCAAAAAATCCGCAACACTCTCCATCAACATGCCCAATGGCAGGAACACACGACGAAGACCCTAGCCGACATTCGTCAGCACCAGCAGCAAGAATAGAACAATTGGGATTGGTTGTTCGATGGCCTCAACAATGGCCATTCGCCGCCACCTCAGTGAGTACCACTTCAACACCTAACTTGGGGGAGGAACCCTTGTGTCACGGAACCGTCCAAATTATAAGAGCACAAGTATAAAAACAATCACTGAAGTGATCAAATTCTCACACTTGAGCTCATATAACTCCGGTAGTCCAATGAAATCATGAGGGATTTCAAACCAACCAACATACAAGCCAAGATCATAGTGATTCAACATAACAAGTCACATGTAGATCCATTTCACAAGTAATTCAATATACATTGGAGTTCAACATAGTTATTACAACTTAAATTGAAAAGTAGCGGAAGCAAAGTAATTGGAAACTAATATTAATCTTATTTCAAATACAAGCCAGTATTATGGTCGACTTCCAACAAAAGCATTAGAGATAAGGTAAATATGAAGGATCATGCCCATGACCACACTTTGCCACAAAGGCAGGAGCCAACCAACTCTTGCAGTCACCAAGATACATCACAACCTGCAACAAGTGGGGATAAAACCCTAAGTACGAGAAGGTACTCAGCTAGACTTACCTGTCACAAACCAGAAATACAGTGACACCAAGGATCATGCAAGGCTGATATAAAGTGAATTAGCTTGACAATATTTTGTGTAAAAGCTTAATATAGATAAGCAATCATCAATGCTTAAGCATCAAGTTAATAATCATTAGCCTGTAATCTACATTAGCACCTGTACTAGAGCACTCACTTTATTAGGAGCAAACAATATTAACCATAGCAGGTATAAATTGAGGCAACATTTCCATCGTCATCCCATTAACCATCCGTTCAATTTATTTGAATCTACGTTGTCGCTGCTCAAGTCAAGTGCTCACTAACCAGGAGCGACGGCGATTCGAATCGAGTTCCTATCCAGCTGGAGGGGTATTTCTAACACTCACCGCAAAGGCCCTTGCCAGAGTCGCACAAGCTACCTTTGGTACAATTCAGGAGTCACGGGTTCGACTGATGCTGCATCCCCAAGGGCAACACTCTGCCAGGTGATAGGGACTCTAACCCCCTTGGTCTCACGCCAATGTCCCCAAGCACATCCATACTTCCTCCAAGATGCGACCTACCATTCGATTCCCGGCCTGAACTGTATTACTCGGCTTCGCGGTCGGAATGACTTATTCGGCCAACTAAGTGTTAGACTGTGTTCAACATGACTCAAGGACGTACAGCGAATCGGTCCTTAAATGACTCACCCAAGACCTCCAGGCCTTGTTGCTTCACTATCGTCATCCCGCCCGGTCTCATTTCATTTTATTAACACATGGTTCCTTTTCACGATAGCAAATATAGCCAACCGTGCCATATATGAGTATACCTACATCTCGCAGGTGACAGGAAATCACCTGACTTCTACTGCTTAAAGCAGGGCTAAGCATCTACTCGCTCCTAGTCTATGTAGGGTTCAAGGATTCATATATCTGGACAAGGAATGATATAATGCTGCAAGGGTTTCCAACCAACTCCTATCACCTAATGCAATAATACTTATAACATATATAGAATTAATTGCTTTGAAGGTAGGAGGCTTTGCTCTGGGGCTTGCCTGGGATCCAACACAAGTCAGTGGTTGTCAAATTACCCTCGCTTGGCGAGCACCTTCCAATCTAACACTTGTCCAGTCCTTTTGTTTTCGAGATAGGTCCACCAAACACCATCTTCAGGTTAGGCTCCACATCAAGTCCTTCACGTGGTGCATCTAGTGTACCTAGATGAGATGCAAGATGCAAGTGTATGAATAAATGAAAGTGCAATAGACAATGCATCACATAAAGAAATCAAGGCAAGTACGAGGTTACACTAAATACACATAAGCACTTCACCTTGCTTACTTAAACATCACACAACCTATCATGCTAAGATAGCAAGGAAGGTAATACCAAACACGACACAAGATTTACAAAGCCCCAGGTGTACTAACTTCATCACTAAGCACATGAATCACACTTAACAACATGCAAAGCAAGTAAAGATGAAGCAACAATGATAACTAGAATATGCAAATTTTCTGGACTTGCAAATAGTAGCTTCATAAATCAATCATATCTGGAGTTTTATAAATCCAAATGACTTGCTAGAAGACATTCTGGAAATATTATAAAATTCTCTATATTTCATTTATAATCATCACAGCATGATTCTAAAGTTTAACATGTCGAATTTACACAAACACAAAAACTGGTCTAACAAGACAGAGAGCAAGCAATTCTGTAACCCAACTTTAAACAACTATAACTCCTAAACCACAAGGCCAAATGCCACCAAATTTTAACAGCAGCTACATACATAAATTATCTAAAACTTTTGTATAAACAAGTTTTACAACAAAGCATATTATCATAAAGAACTTTGCTAAGTTCCCAGATCTATCCAAAAACCTCATTTGCAAGAAATAATTATTAACTTATGTTGCAAACATATAATTGGACAAAACCAACTTTACCAACATGTCACACATGACTAATGAACACCAGAAAACATAGTGTTCATTCCTCAATAAATTATTTTAATGCATTTTCTTAATTTATTTAGATAATTAGGTGGAATTATGAACACATATAAAAAATGCACAATAATTTCTACCAAAATTACAGTGCCTACATATACTCCCAATAGTCTGCTGTACAAATTTCATGCCATTTTAGTAATCATAGCACCCTCTATGAAAAAGACAATTTACTATTACAAGAATTCATGTGAGAGCAAAATGAATCAATAACTCACTCATACTACAACCAAAAATTATGAAATTTTTATCACACATCAAACATCACATGAGTAGCATGCCACAAAAATTTCGGTTCATTTGGAATCCTACAACTATAGTTATGAAAAGACAAATACCAGTAGTATTAAAAACCTAATCTGAAAAATCCATTTTTATAGTAAAAACATTAAACTAAAACATGACATATTATAGATCCACTGCATAGAGAATTTCACAATGATTCCAAAAAGTCCTCATTTGCTGTTTTACGATTTTTCTACCATTTGCTATGTATTTTCAAAGTTCAGTCATTTAAATGCAATACTAAATCCGAAAAAGAAAAGGGAAAACATTATGCAGAGTGAACACAAAACTTTCCACAAATCACGTAAGCCCCATACATGTAAACTTTTCTCTCTTGGCACTTTTGCAAAGTGAAACGTCAAAAAGTTTCAGCTTCGCGAGATGGCCCTTCTTCTTCGTCTTCACGGAGCAGAGGACGACGTCGGAGTCGTTTCCGGCCGGCAAGGTCACCGTCGGCGGTGGGGAAGAGGCACTGCGGCCTCGCAGCAGTCAGAACAGGCCACGCCTAGCCCTAACCTTGGTCGGTGGTGGACCCTAGACGCTCGACCGCGGCGGTCGGAGGTTGGCGCGCGCCTACGTGGAGCCCGACGGTCAGGCTCGGTCGGCCGACAGCGAGTGGGAGAAGGCGCTGTGGGGCAACGCAGCATGGGAAGGAGCAGGTAGGGGTAAGCTGACGTGGAGGCGGAAGGAGGATGCAGCCACTGTGGCGCTCTCTACTTGGTCGGGCGACCATGGTGACATGAGAGAGCAGGGCAGAGAGCGAGATGGAGGGAGAGAGTGGAGAGGGCAGGGCCGCAAGGAGCAGGGCTCGGCCTTTCCTAAACGACGTGCCGGGGCAAGGTGGCGGTCATGCGGGGCAGTACGAGGGCCACGCGGCGGGTGGCTCTTGCCTACGGTCGACCACAACGTTTCCCCTGTACAGTCCCGATTCAAGAATCTGAATCAACAAAACTACCTCAAACATACGACTGAAACATCAATCTTCCACCTTTCTTAACTCTCAAAAGAATTCGCTATTTACTCAACCAATTGCACTGTTGCGTAGAACTACAAGAGTACTCCAACTTTGATAGAAGGATCCAAGTCTAATTTGGCATGGTTAGAGAGATACAAGGCTCCAAAGTAGGGTATCCAAAACTGAATTCTGCAGTTCCGTTTCAAACCGACTGAAACTGCATTCTTTGAGCCCCTTGATCTCTCAAAACTTGGTGTGATTTGGTCAACCAATTTCACCAAGGTGTAGAGCTACACGAGCACAACAAGTTTGCTTAAAGGACATTCATCTGATTCTCAATGGTTTTAAAAAGAAAATGCGCCAAAGTAAGGTACATGCAAACTGAAACTGAAAGTTCTGTCACCCAGACTTAGCCGATTTTCAGACCCAGAAAACAGCAATTGATTCGATTTTGCGAGCTCGATTTGACCAAGATAGGCACTGAATTAGATCTGGGCCCTTATACAACGTTTGTTCCACATGATACGGACTACCACTTCTATTTAAGGTCCAACTCCAAAACATGCACAAAAACTGTTCTTTCACCTTGATCAAGATAGCAACCTGTTTAACTCTTAAAGTATCCTTGTCAATCCATTGAGGCATTTTTCTGGCCACTTGCTCAACATGAACCCTCAATAACTTTTGTTCATGAGTGCAATTAGAGTCCTTTGAGTAAGGTTGTAAGGTTTGGTTGCTGACTGATGTTTCCATTCACTTAGTAAGGCCATTCCGACAAGAATAGAACTTATCATTTTATGTGACTTTTTGATTCCAAACTTCATGAAACTTTTTGAGTGACCAATATAGATGGGTATTGATGTGAGACACATGAAGATATTCCAATAAAACCACCCAAACATATACCTTGAAAAGGGCCTATATGTGAAGCAAGGGAGCAATATCCAAGTTTAGGTTGGGGCTCAATTCCCTCAGCTTGGCTTTGATATCTTCATTACCACTTCACATGTCATTTTTGAACTCAAAACCCTTGCTTAACTGGTGACAAACACCTAGGGTGTTACAGCCCTCCCCCCTTAAAAGAATCTCGTCCTGAGATTCAAGGCGAAAGACTTTCAAGGTAGAGAAGCTTGTCATCCATTTTCAAACATCTGCAATAGCATTAGGCTACTAAGCTTCAAGCATTAGAGAGGCTAATTTGTCAAGACACTTTCTAATACTTGCTTTTCATGGTGAACTTTGTCTGAAGAATTTCCTTCATTGACTTCCATGAAGCATCATCACTTTGGGAGAAATCCAAGACAACACAGTACTTCATTCTCGGTGTACGGAGGTCATTTGGTCCATGAGCTAACCACGCACAAGTATCTCTTCTTCTCTAGTAAACATATTATGGGCCGTATGAACTCTACACTAGACCGAATTTCCTTGAAAAGTATACTCGTTGAAATGACTATGTTCCCAAAGTTTGAAAAGTAGTCCTCTACCAAATTGGCTTGAGTACAACCTTCCAAAGGGGTGAGATCATAGACGACAAACAACCGCAGAGGCTATAGAAGACTAACTAACCAACAGACGAGGTCTATGCTTGTCGTACATGTTCAATCATTTAGATATCAACTAATGGAAAACTACTTACCATTCTAGGTGCACAGTTCTCTTTCTCTAATGACAACACTGTATTATCTGTGTCTGTTGAGGGATCAATGAATATGGTAGCTAACTCTGTTGACTTCGTATTTCTGCCAAATTTTACCTATGAAGATTCTCTTATCCAAAGGTAGTAGTTATCTAGGTTGAGTCAGATGCAACCTCTCGTGCAAAAATACTTATAAGTACCAAGATAAGTGAGTATTAGCAATTATTGCTAAAGAAGGATATAGTGAGGTCTGGCGGCATCAAAAGTTGCAAGTATTTACCAACTTCGGTAAATAATTCACTACCGAGCAAGTTGAGTACAATTTCCTTCGTGATGCAGTTGCACAGTAAGTTGAGTTGAATTGCAGCGTAGCAAGACTAGCTTTGTCAGGCTAACTTTTCCCTTGAGGCTTCCTCTTTAGGATCAAACAGCAGCTCTAAGATGGGAAATCTATTGTTTGACACTTTGCAAGTTGCTTTCGATTTGCAAATTTACTCACAGAACCCTTGATTGTTCCAACATTGTTGATGGGAGAAAATAAAAGCAAAGTGAAAGAGTGTACAATAGTATCCTTGGGATCACTAAGGGATCATCCAACGGCAGATTTTGACCATGTTCCACACCGGGACATCTACCACTATCGTAACCTTCTCATGTGAGGAAGGAGCATGGTTACTGGAAAATGGTAGATTTTGTACCCTGCGGTTTTTAGCTCATATTTCACAAACTACTACTCCAATATGCACAAACTTTGGTAGTCATGTAGATCCATGGGCCTTCTACTACTGACCAAAATTCAGCTCAAATGGACACCGTTTGATTATCCAAACTATTCATGTACCAAAATTGATCTATCCTGAATAAAAAGTTTGTGGCACCTAGGGGCACAAGGATGCCGATCGTACTAGGGGCATGCTTTCTCCTATTCTTCACCTAGCTAATACAACACCTTGCACTATCTGTGTGATTATCTAAGATGGAATTGACTTGATCACAATGGCTCTGGAAGATAGAGTATTACTCAAGTTATTGACTAGTTGATTAACTGCTTGTTGGTTATTGATTTGTATGACATAGCCTTCATTGATACCAAGGAGTCGTTACCTAGCTAGAGATTAACCTTCCTATTGGTAACTAATCAATTGTCTCTCAACACTAAAAAGTTCCAAATGTTCACTCTTGTCCACAATAATCATGGCTGATGTAGACGGATGGTGGAGATTGAAGTCTACAGATAGGGAGTCACACCAGAGATGGTTGATCTCGACGGTATGGTCATTATGCATACAAGATTGAGACTTGGATAGCTCCATGATATACACAATGTGATGATCGATTCTTATCCAACAGATGACTTGTCCAACTAAAGTGTTGTGTGTCCCTTTTTAATAGGGATGAGATACGTTGCTCACTAACTGGTGGTCGTCAATATTGGGACAGCTAAGTAGAGTCACTTATCTACCACCTCTTACGGTCTATTAATGTTTATGTCAGTGACCTGTTCTTCAAAGGTTATCCTCTTAACAACTTAAGAAGGAAGCTCTACTACTTTCGGTCTGAGATATGGATCTTACAATAAGATATGGGGAGATAACCACGAAAAGGAACACGAGAAAATAACACATCGACTGTCGTTTTATAATGGATCATGACTAGAAACCGTGATACCAGCACGTGCCAGGTAGCCAGCCATGTGTCTGCAGCCACAGGAGACCCTTGGTTTCATCGCGGCACCATCAGCTGCTACTCATAACACCATTACTAAACGCACAACGAAAGTGAAATTCCAAGTGGCACCAGTGGGTTGTAAGAACAAGCGCCATACAAGGAGGGATAGCAAGCAAAGATAGTCACAAGGTTTAGAATCAACAGGGAAGCTATTCGCAAATCAAAACACCTCACAAGAGAACATAGCTCAATTGTCGAATGCGACTAAGCATGAGACTTTTGCTTAATTCCACGTACACCTAGCGTTCACCATAGTGAGGACAAAACGAAAGATTACCACGAGATTCGGTCATGTTGGACCACAACATGAGATCAAGACTGGTAAACATCTCGAGGCTTGGGAAGGTTGGGGATGGATTAAGCAAACTTCAAGGGAAAAAACCGATATGTCAATTAGAGATTGAGTCGATCAGGGAGATACATGAATTTGCAAGCAAATGATTTTGAGGCCACAGCAGAGAGATGTTGCGTCACACTAGCTAATCCTTTGGGAGAGGCAACCGGGAGGTCCAACATGGATTTGGTTATGGGCCTTACCTCTTGGCAGTGAACAACTATGGCCAAAAGGAGGCGTTTGTGAGAATCTATCTTGGTTGGTAGATCAAACAAAAGTATTCACATGCAGTGCAGGACAACCATGTATACCGACTATTTAAGGCTATAGACTCGAGCTTATATATCAAGCAAGGCATGGTGCACAAACATTCAAAGCAAGCAACCACGACTACAAACTCAAGCTTCTAAGGGAAAGAATCTAATTGGAGATGACACCAAGAGATCATTTCACGTAACTCAAGTGTTGCTATAAGATAAAGCTATTCGACACTCGTATGCTCACCGAAGACAAACGAGATGATAACTATAGCACTAATTAGATAACAAGCATACATACAACATCACAATCAAGCATTTGAGAGATTCAATCAAATTAGCTTAAGAAACCATTACTAAGCACCAGGCTCACCCATAGCAAGCATGTATCTAAAGCAAGAACTAACTACAAATTGAGCCCAAAACAAACGCTAGCTGAGGTAGCCAGCTTAGCATGGGCACAGAATCTGGACAGCAACACCATAGTTACTTGTTTCAACCATAACTAAGGTTGTAGACATCCCACAAAGGTGATCCTAGACTTTCTAGAAAGATTAGGAAGTTTTCCACACTTTTGTTACTCATACCAAAAGCTAATTCATAGATTATCATGACCAAACATGCTAATGTTTCAGATCTGTACAACATGGACAGAAAACTGACATGAACTCCATAATTACATAACTGGAGTTCTAAGAATCCAACAAAAGTGATCCTTAAATTTATGTAAATCTTATTAAGTTGTCTATAACTTTCTTATTATCATCTTAAGATGATTCTACAGCTAACAAGGCCAAACAAGACAAAGAAGACATCTCTGTCCAGATTTGGACAGATTCTGTCATTCCATTTTGTAAGCTCATAACTAGAGATTTAGACCACCACGATTAGTGCTATAGGACATTTTGGAAAGCTTAGAAAAAGTAATACACTTTTTATATTATCTCCAAGACATGATTTCATATGCACACAGGTCAAACAAACCAAACATTCAGATCTATTCAGGGCATAAGCAAAACCTGACAGTAAACTTCTAAAATTCATAACTCTCAAACCATAAGACCTAGGGTCATGAATTTTTAGGAAAAGCTAGATAAGTAAGTTAGCTACAACTTTGCTATTCTCCATAACTATAGAAAACACCATTATGGACACGAAAGCATCACTACAACAGAAACTGTTCTAGCAGCCAATGTTCGACAAGCAAAACAAAGCTTGCCTTTGTTCTACTTAACAAGAAAGCACACAAACATGTTATTCTATTTGCTCTAAACATTGTTACCTTAGACCAACCAATTTAATTCATTAATGAGAATCACAATTACTTAAGTGAGGTCTAAAGCATTTGCAATTGCTTGTATGAACAACATATCCACCACTTGGCTAAACTAAAGGACAACTATAGTTTCAAGCATGTACCCACACTTGTTTCTAACAAGGCTAAGCACACACTATCTTCAAGCACTCCCTATTCAAGCAACATGGAACAAGGCATTCATGTCAAACTCCACACAAGGAAGATAGTACATAATATCAATCATAAGTTACTTAATATCGAACAAGGGTGAGAGGAGCATAGCTATGCATAAAGCAACAATCAGGATGATGCATGCTTCGTCCTATTCGTCCTCACAAGATTGCCAACCTAAGGTGGCAATCACGTTCTATGTCGGTGGCATAACACGCACTCTCTCAATATATAGCTAGTCGTCAGCTACATTCGACTTACGCATTTGTGGTTAGCGTACCTGTAGAAAAGTTTCATTGCAACCCAACAATTCCCAATATATGGCACACAATGAGAGCAGGAAAGTAAAATTGTAAGTACTCCCATATATATATACCCTCGTATATATACATGTTGCACCAAAACTACCCGCATCATTCGATCACCCACAATTAAGTACCTTCATATGTACATGTGGGTAACATGTAAATAATCTAGTAACCAAAACTAGCTCTCCCCTAGACCGACGGATGTTCGGTCATGCTCTCACAACTCACACTTACCTGAGCGTAGGTGCGATGTTGCATAAAAGTAAACTAGCAACATATATGGCTATCTCATATATGAAGGCTACCTCCAATCTGACACACCGGGTAGCATAGTGTGGGAGAGTCATCACACATACATACCTTGGCCTGGGCGTAGATGCATAAATGAAAAACCCCAAAGTTAGTACTTATATAAGCCACCTAATAATCCTTATACGGGCATAAGGAAATTGACCACTGGCATATTAGGTTTAGAATTCAGATTTCACAAACCTATATATAGCTATAAGTTGATAAAACTGATTTTATAAAACAAAATCTTTGTTTTAAATACACATACGACAAATTTAATGTTGAATCTTGCTCTGATACCAGCTATCATGGAACCATCCAAATTATAAGAGCACAAGTATAAAAATAATCACGCACAAGTATAAAAACAATCACCGAAGTGATCAAATTCTCACACTTGAGCCCATATAACTCCGGTAGTCCAATGAAATCACGAGGGATTTCAAACCAACCAACATACAAGCCAAGATCATAGTGATTGAACATAACAAGTCACATGTAGATCCATTTCACAAGTAATTCAATATACATCGGAGTTCAACATAGTTATTACAACTTAAATTGAAAAGTAGCGGAAGCAAAATAATTGGAAACTAATATTAATCTTATTTTAAATACAAGCCAGTATCAAGGTCAACTTCCAACAAAAGCATTAGAGATAAGGTAAATAAGAAGGATCATGCCCATGATCACACTCCGCCACAAAGGCAGGAGCCAACCAACTCTTGCAGTCACTAAGATACATCACAACCTGCAATAAGTGGGGATAAAACCCTGAGTACGAGAAGGTAATCAGCTAGACTTACCCGTCACAAACTAGAAATAAAGTGACACCAAGGATCATGCAAGGCTGATATAAAGTGGGTTAGCTTGACAATATTTTGCATAAAAGCTTAATACAGATAAGCAATCATCAATGCTTAAGCATCAAGTTAATAATCATTAGCCTATCATCTACATTAGCACCTGTACTAGAGCACTCACTTTATTAGGAGCAAACAATATTAACCATAGCAGGTATAAATTGAGGCAACATTTCCATTGTCATCCCATTAACCATCTGTTCAATTTAATTGAATCTACGTTGCCGCTGCTCAAGTCAAGTGCTCAGTAACCGGGAGCGACGGCGATTCAAATCGAGTTCCTATCCAGCTGGAGGGGTATTTCTAACACTCACCGCGCAGACCCTTGCTAGGGTCGCACAAGCCACCTTTGGTACAATTTAGGAGTCACGGGTTCCACTGATGCCGCATCCCCAAGGGCAACACTCTGCCAGGTGATAGGGACTCTAACCCCCCCTTGGTCTCACGCCAATGTCCCCAAGCACATCCTCACTTCCTCCAAGATGCGACCTACCATTCGATTCTCAGCCTGAACTATATTACTCGACTTCGTGGTCGGAACGACTTATCCGGCCAACTAAGTGTTAGACTGCGTTCAACATGACTCAAGGACGCACAGTGAATCGGTCCTTAAATGACTCAGACAGGGATAGATCCACCCCCAAGACCTCGATGCCTTGTTGCTTCACTATCGTCATCATGCCCGGTCTCATTTCATTTTATTAACACATGGTTCCTTTCCACGATAGCAAATATGGCCAACCGTGCCATATATGAGTATCCCTACATCTCGCAGGTGATAGGAAATCACCTGACTTCTACCGCTTAAAGTAGGGCTAAGCATCTACTCGCTCCTAGTCTATGTAGGGTTCAAGGATTCATATATCTAGACAAGGAATGATATAATGCAGTGTTGACACTTCTAACACCACTTAAGCTAAGTTATCATCCCTAGCATGGTGCCAGAAGTGTTGGTATAGAACTGCTCCTCTTAGAATAAAAATGGGATCCACAAGCGTACAGATAAAATACCATTGTAGCACTTCACCGGGAAATATTCCAGGTATCGTTAATTTATATTTAGCTCAAGGGAAAGAACTAAGGACTTAAACCTAAAGGGATGGATTTGCAAAATACGACTACTTATGAGAAATCAATCACACAGTTACTTACTTTGGCAGGGGGGATAAACCATGATAAATAAGAATAATTGAATTGTAAAGCATAGGGAATAAATCACGCAGAGATTAGAGATAGACTACTCATCATAAAGGTAGGTTGACGTCTGATTAGTTCAAGAGATTGAATTCTAGGTAGGTTCTAATCTACTAAGTCATTCATCTACTCTAGCAAACACACCATCATATATAGCATAAAAGACTCTTCATCTATGTATAAGGAATATTACTGAAGAAAGCCAGGACATAGCAAGACTTCCTACGTAACGTTGTTTCTACCTGTCCTGTCAACGGAGGGTGGACTATATAAGACTCAATAGAACTGTCACTTCCATGAACTACCACACGACCCGACCAATAGGATACATTTGCAGGTATATAGCATCTAAGCACCACGCTTACATGTGATCTACCACTTAACCCCCTCGCGAAAAGAGCTAAGCACTTTGCAAACTTATACATAAACTCATTATCAATCATAACCATATCAAATGTACTACTAGAACAAACTAGGAACCTCATAAATAGAAACATTATCACATTAGAATAAACTCGTAGAGCAAAGATACAAAATAGTACCAATACTTTGATGATGAAGATCCGAATTCTGAGCACAAGTCGCCCGACTCTTCCTCTATCTAGTCTAAACCTATGTAGAAGTTGAAGAATTGGAGTAGCTATTCTAATTCTCTGGTGGAGAGAAACTCTCTAAACCCTAGCTCTGCTGATGGCTCCTGCTGCTAATGAATTAGGTTTTTTCCTAGGGTGAGGGGCCTTGCTTATATAGCCCTCAAGGAAGTACCATAGCCCTCGGATCAAACCGACCTTGATCTACGGTTTTTATTCATCCTCAAAGGCGGTGGAGGTAGGATCCACGAGGTTGCTCCTAATTGGACACCTGGGTGGGGCGGGCGCCTAGGGCCAGGGGCGGCCGCCCCACCTGCCAGCCCATTTGGCCCTCCCCTTCGAGGAGTTGTCTTCTCGTGTCTTCTAGATTATTCTTTTTCATAGTAGGGTTAATTTCTCTCTATGTAAATCTGACATGTGGGTCTCTTTTGGTCTTTTCCTGATAACCGCCTGCAGAAATAGACATTCACCAAAACTCATGGAAATTATTAGTTTAAAACCCCTAAGTCGAAGGTGAAGCTCGTTTTAACCCTTCTTTTGATTCTTGTTGACTTATAAAGTTGATGGTTAATTACCGTCAACAAACTCCCCCAAGCTTACCTTTTGTTTGTCCCTGAGCAAATAACTAAACCTAAGATGGATCAGGAGTTTTAAGATTTTTGAAAACATTGCAGCAACTCCTTAAAAGTACACATGCGTTCAAACAAGAATTCTTCTTTTGGACTAGAGTGGACTGCACTGACTTTCAAACTTACTCATGTTTCTTTCAACCATGGGGCTTTTACCTGCACTTAGGTCTTGAGCAATTGAAAGACAGAATAATTAAGTCAAGCACTATATCTCATGCTCTTTGTTCCACCTCTGTCCTGGAGTTTTCATAAATATTTGCAAATAAAACTCAGAGTTCCTTAAATATGACTCTCACAAGTCTCTCAATATGTGGTATTTTTGGATCCTCACTAAGGCATTTGAAAGGTTATGCCTTGTCTCTCTTCTCAATATATTTAGTATTTTTGGCTCAAGGCAAATCTTGGGTATGCCTTCTCTCTCTTACCCTATAACTAATAAGGCTTATGTGGAGTTTTGGGGTATGGAGATAGCTCATACATACTTGCAATGCATATATTGCCTAGTCAAACTATGGATCCAGAGGAACTCATCATACAATCAAATCAAGATGTGCATGTGTGATTTGATATGGTGGCTAAAATGATAGGGAATAAATGAGATAGAAAGAAAGAGGTGAAAATCTAATTCTACAATGCTCCATACTTGAAAATAACTTCTCTCTTCTGAATCTTGAAAATGAATGGAAACTTAGCTGCATAAATATCTTTCTTTTCTTTCCTTCTCTCTTTTTTTTATTGGGACCCTTGTCCATCTTTTTCTTTTTCTTTTGCTTCTTCTCTCTTTTTTTCAGCAGAAAGTCTCTTACATAGAAATATTTATATGAGAGGAATGATGATTAAAACTTGGAGCAATTATAAAGGTATTTGGCTAGTAGAAAAAGGAATCCTATGGGGAATATTTTTTTGTATTTACTCTTAGTGTAAGAGTAGAACATTTTTGGCGGATCTAAATGGGACAAATATGTGGTGCGTACTTCTAGGGTAGAAGTAGCAAGGATGCATGATGTGTGTGTGAATCTTGATTTTAACCGCATGACAAGCCCCTAAGGGTCAACACAGCTCAACCAAACTTAATACAATTACAAGCAGTAAATATATGGAAGGTTTCCTATTCTAATAATAATGTATGGCTGTGGTAGGAATTTTAACACTTGTCATATAAGAAACTCATCATGTGGCATTTTAAGCTTTCAAAATAAATCTCCATAATTTAGTGTCACTAGGAACAAGATAAACAGTAGCTCAGACTATATCATATCATGTCCGTCAATTACCTAGACTTAGATTAAGCATATGCACCCACAGGTTTAAAGTGTAGAGTAAATTCATGTGTCAACAGTTTATCCAATCCTTGGGAGAATTCTAGGTTGAAAACTAGGTACTTAAAAAGAATTACAACAGAGCAACTGTTCATTATTTCCATCATGCATTCTTCAAATCTACAAACTTATTAACAAATTAAAGTAACAAGATTAAAAACACACTCTTTTTATTTGGTTTTTATGTTTTTAGAACAAACTAAAACAAGTATACTAAAAAGTAGTAAATATTTATTTTATTTTCAGGTTTTTGCTGATTTTTTTAGATGCATAACGATAACAAAAGGAAATTGTAAAAAGGAAAAGAAAACTTACCTTAGATAATGGGGGTCCTCCCCCAAGCTACATTTTGCCGTAGTCGTTCAATTGAGAGGGAAAATCCCAACAATGTTTCAATGTCCTTGGCCTCTTGTTCTTGACTTTCTCGAATACTGGTTAAGGTCTGGGTGGTGTTGTAGTTCCACTGGTGCTGCTCCTCCCACATCTGGTCATGGCGTGCTTGGCCTTGTTGGAGGGTCTGGAGAGCATTGTCAGTGTGCTGGTGGTGCGCCATATGTCCTTCATGGTACTGCGGGGTGTAGTGGAACCCAGTAGCGTCGGACCTACGTCCGTGCTCAAATTCTTGACGTGCTCCACCAAATGATGTTCTTCCACCTTGGTAATCAACTGAGTGTCTGGCACTCCCTGATGAAGTTCCCTCTCCATAGGGATGGAATGGTCCAGTCGATGGCGGCGGTTGCTCATAGCTATCATGCGACTGATGAGGAGGATACTCCCATGGGTTCAGAACCTGATAGTTGTGATCCATCCACTCATCATAGCTAGCATGAGCTGGCTGTTCTAGTTTATGGTCAGCACCGTGCCAAACTGGTTCTTGATGATGACGTGTGATTCTTTCAGAGGTGGTTCTTTGGGGCACTCTAGTGTTCACTGATTGAGCCTGTAACTCAACATGAAAAGTTCAAACAGAATAAAGGGCCAACTCCGGGTTAGGTAATCGGAGCTTGGTCTCACCATATGTCATAAAAAGTTCATTGTTTATTCTTTTCAAAAGGTGAGCATGATAAAAATGTTCATAGCCAAAAGTATCACGATGATCTTCAATAAAATTAAGAGAGGCTCCTTGCAACATGTTTAATTTAGCAGCAATGCGAGTAACAAGCGAACAGATAGCAACAGGTCCTACTCGATAAGAGGGAACAACCAACCAATGGGCTACTAAAAGACAGAAAGGTGAGACTTTGATCTTTTTGACGGCTGCATACATCAGCTGTAAGTCTGCCATCCTGACCTTGCTAGTATCATCAAGTGGAAAGAAAGTAAAGCCCAACCATTTATGGAAAAACCTAAGCGTTGGATGTTCTATGTCACTAGTACAATGCGAGTAAAAAAATGTATGCTTAGAAATCTCTGTCAAAAACTTGTGCTTCTCAAAATCTCCTAAAGCTTCATCAATATCTACTAAAATGTTGGAAGAAAATTAAGGAGGTCACTAAGCTCTCTCCAAGTGGGGGGTAAAACTCTTGCTTAAAGAGCCTAAAGTAAACTCCTGACTCTGTGGTCCTTAGGGTGCAAAGAAATTCTATGGTTAACAAATTAGATCCTATTTCAGCGACATCCCAAGCAGAAGCCCATCCAAGTAATGAGAAAATAGTATCAAATTCATAGCTCATACCCGCCTCTTGGAGTAGTGCTAGATCGAATGCAGGTGTATGGGTGAACTCTTTGTCCTTGATTTTCTTGTACACATCCTTCTCACGGGAATCACGCAAGCCAAGCTGATTTGGCTTGAGAAGGATCTTAGGTGTTGGTGATGAAGAGGAAGCAGGTGCAGGGGCAGTAGGAGGGTCGACACTCATATCGGAGTCAGCTCTTGGAGAGAAACTCTCTAAACCCTAGCTCTGCTGATGGCTCCCTCTACTAATGAATTTCTAATGAATTAGCATTTTTCCTGGGGTGAGGGGCCTTGCTTATATAGCCATCTAGGAAGCACCATAGCCCTCGGATCAAACCAACCTTGATCTATGGTTTTTATTCATCCTCAAAGGCGGTGGAGGCAGGATCCACGAGGTTGCTCCTGATTGGACAACTGGGTGGGGCGGGCGCCTAGGGCTGGGGCGGCTGCCCCACCTGCCAGCCTATTTGGCCCTCCCCTTCGAGGAGGTGTCTTCTCGTGTCTTCTAGATTATTCTTTTTCGTAGTAGGGTTGATTTCTCTCTATGTAAATCTGACATGTGGGTCTCTTTTGGTCTTTTCCTGATAACCCCCTATAGAAATAAACATTCACCAAAACTCATGGAAATTATTAGTTTAAAACCCCTAAGTCTAAGGTGAAGCTCATTTTAACCCTTATTTTGATTCTCGTTGACTTATAAAGTTGATGGTTAATTACCATCAACATGCAGCAAGGGTTTCCAACCAACTCCTATCACCTAATGCAGCAAGGCTTATAATGCTCCGGGGCTTTCCTGGGATCTGACACAAGTCAGTGATTATCAGATGACCCTCGCTTGGTGAGCACCTCCCAATCTAACACTTGTCTAGTCCTTCCGTTTTCAAGATAGGTCCACCTAACACCATCTTCGGGTTAGGCTCCACATCATGTCCTTCACGTGGTGCATCTAGCGTACCTAGATGAGATGCAAGATGTAAGTGTATGAATACATGGAAGTGCAACAGACAATGCATCACATAAAGAAATCAAGGCAAGTACGAGGTTACGCTAAATACACATAAGCACTTCACCTTGCTTACTTAAACATCACACAACCTATCATGCTAAGATAGCAAGGAAAGCAATACCAAACATGACACAAGATTTACAAAGTCTCAGGTGTACTAACTTCATCACCAAGGACATGAATCACATTTAGCAACATACAAAGCAAGTCAAGATGAAGCAACAATGATAACTGGAATATGCAACTTTCTGGACTTGCAAACAGTAGCTTCATAAATCAATCATATCTAGAGTTTTATAAATCTAAATGACTTGCAAGAAGACATTCTGGAAAGAATATAAAATTCTCTACATTTCATTTATAGTCATCACAGCATGATTCTAAAGTTTAACATATTGAATTTACACAAACACAGAGACTGGTCTAACAAGACAGAGAGCAAGTAAATTATCTAAAACTTTTGTATAAACAAGTTTTGCAACAAAGCACATTATCATGAAGAACTTTGCTAAGTTCCCAGATCTGTCCAAAAACCTAATTTGCAAGAAATAATTATTAACTTATGTTGCAAACATATAATTGGACAAAACCAACTTTACCAACATGTCACACATAACTAATGAACACCAGAAAACATAGTGTACATTCCTAAATAAATTCTTTTCATGCATTTTCTTAATTTATTTAGATAATTAGGTGAAATTATGAACACATATCAAAATTGCACAATAAATTCTACGAAAATTACAGTGGCCTACATATACTCCCAATAGTTTACTGTACAAATTTCATGCCATTTTAGTAAGCATAGCACCCTCTATGAAAAAGACAATTTGCTATTACAAGAATTCATGTGAGAGCAAGATGAATCAATAACTCACTCATACTACAACCAAAAACCATGAAATTTTTATCACACATCAAACATCATATGAGTAGCATGCCACAAAAATTGTGCTTAATTTGGAGTCCCACAACTGTAGTTATGAAAAAGACAAATACCACTAGTATTAAAAACCTAATCTGAAAAATCCATTTTTACAGTAAAAACATTAAACTAAAACATGACACATTATAGATCCACTGCATAGATAATTTCACAAGGATTCCAAAAAGTCCTCATTTGCTGTTTTACGATTTTTCTACCATTTGCTATGTATTTTCGAAGTTCAGTCATTTAAATGCAATACTAAATCCAAAAAAGAAAAGGGAAAACATTATGCAGAGTGAACACCAAACTTTCCACAATTCACGTAAGCCCCATACATGTAAACTTTTCTCTCTTGGCACTTTTGCAAAGTGAAACATCAAAAAGTTTCAGCTTCGCGAGATGGCCCTTCTTCTTCGTCTTCACGGAGCAGAGGACGACGTCGGAGTCGTTTCCGGCCAGCAAGGTCACCGTCGGCGGTGGGGAAGAGGCGCTGCGGCCTCACAGCAGTCAGAATAGGCCATGCCTAGCCTAACCTTGGTCGGCGGTGGCCCCCAGCCGCTCGACCACAGCGGTCAGATGTGGGCGCGCGCCTGCGTGGCGCCTGACGGTCAGGCTCGGTCGGCCGACAGCGAGTAGGAGAAGGCGTCGTGGGGCAACGCAGCATGGGAAGGAGCAGGTAGGGGCAAGCTGATGTGGAGGCGGAAGGAGGATGCAGCGGCTGTGGCGCTCTCTGCTTGGTCGGGCGACCATGGCGACATGAGAGAGCGGGGCAGAGAGCGAGACGGAGGGAGAGAGTGGAGAGGGCAGGGCCGCAAGGAGCAGGGCTCGGCCTCGGTCTTTCCTAAATGACGAGCCGGGGGCGAGGCGGCTCCTGCCTATGGTCGGCCACGACGTTTCCCCTGTATAGTCCCAATTCAAGAATCTGAATCAACAAAACTACCTCAAACATATGACTAAAACATCAATCTTCCACCTTTCTTAACTCTCAAAAGAATTCGCTATTTACTCAACCGATTGCACTGTTGCGTAGAACTACAAGAGTAATCCAACTTTGATTAAAGGATACAAGTCTAATTTGGCATGGTTAGAGAGATACAAGGCTCCAAAGTAGGGTATCCAAAACTGAATTCTGTAGTTCCGTTTCAAACCGACTGAAACTGCATTCTTTGAGCCCCTTGATCTCTCAAAACTTGGTGTGATTTGGTCAACCAATTTCACCAAGGTGTAGAGCTACACGAGCACAACAAGTTTGCTTAAAGTACTTTCATCTGATTCTAAATGGTTTTCAAAAGAAAATGTGCCAAAGTAAGGTACACACAAACTAAAACTGAAAGTTCTGTCACCCAGACTTAGCCGATTTTCAGACCTAGAAAACAGCAATTGATTCGATTTTGCGAGCTCGATTTGACCAAGATAAGCACTGAATTAGATCTAGGCCCTTATACAAAGTTTGTTCCACATGATACGGACTACCACTTCTATTTAAGGTCCAACTCCAAAACATGCACAGAAACTATTCATGAGTGCAATTAGAGTCCTTTGAGTAAGGTTCTAAGGTTTGGTTGATGACCGATGTTTCCATTCACTTAGTAAGGCCATTCCGACAAGAATATAACTTATCATTTTATGTGACTTTTTGATTCCAAACTTCATGAAACTTTTTTGAGTGACCAATATAGATGGGTATTGATGTGAGACACATGAAGATATTCCAATAACACCACCCAAACATATACCTTGAAAAGGGCCTATATGTGAAGCAAGGGAGCAATATCCAAGTTTAGGTTGGGGCTCAATTCCCTCAGCTTGGCTTTGACATCTTCATTACCACTTCACATGTCATTTTTGAACTCAAAACCCTTGCTTAACTGGTGACAAACACCTAGGGTGTTGCACCCTGTACACAAGGTAAGTTTTTATTTCTAGTATTTTATTTATTTTTATTATATCTTAGGAAAAAATGCATAATTAGAAAAACAAAATAAAAATTTGCTATTATGTCTACGTTAGTATGAGTCCATCTTTTAGATTGAATTTTTGCATGCTAAAAATAAAAAAATCAAAAAGAGAGTGTGTAATATAGTTGTCTTTAGTTTGCTTAAGGTGTGCTTTAGTTTGTCATCTTGTTTTTAAGTGTAGAATAAATAACTAGAACTTGAAGATAATCTCTCATGATGGAAATGATGAATAGTTGCTCTGTTATAATTCCTTTCAAGTACCTGTATTCAGCTTTGAGTTCTCCCGAGTTTTGGATGAAATTGATTTGACACGAGAATTTGCTCTGAACTTGAAACTCGTGGGTAGCATATGCTTGATCTCAGTCTAGGTAATCTTATTCTAAGTGATACTTGAATTCTGAAGATTTCTTTTGAAAAAACTTAAAATCCACATGATGAGATCTTGTATGACAAAGCTTGAATTCTCACCAGAGCCAAATATGTTTATCTAGGCTTGGAAAAACTTCCACTTATATGCTACTTGCTTTGCATTGAGTTTGGTCAAGCTTTGTTGATGCCTTATGAGAGATTTGTCATACTCTTAAAATCATGATCACATACACACCACCCACAAATGCACTACTCCTACACTAGGGGTAGGCGCAGAGCATGCTTTCCATCTAGATCCACTCAAAAATGTTTTACTCCTACACTGGGAGAAAACACCAAAAATATTCCATATAGGTTTCCACCAAATAAATGTTCCAAGTTTTGTGTTATCTCTCAATTATTATTATGCAGAAAAGAGGCATAGGCTATGAAAAAGTTATTCATAAAAAAGAATTGAGAAAAAATGGACAAGTGTCTGAATGATTAAAACAATGGGTACTTCGATGCCCACCTGAAAAAAAGAAGAGAAAAGGATGAATAGGATAGCCCATGTTTTCTTGCAAATGTTTCTAGTTTAGCCACCATATATATTTTCATCACTCCACACACATGCACATCTTGATTTGATTGTATGACTCAACTCTCTTTGGATCCGAGGTTTAACTTTACAATATATGTATTGTAAGTATGTTCTTTTATGCACTTACCATTCCTATGAGCTCCACATAAGCTTTAGTGCAGGAAGAAGGCATAACATTATTCATTGCCTTGGTGAGGATCCACAAATACCACATATATGAGAGATTTGAGAGTGTCATGCAATGAATCTCTAAGTTTTATTTTGGAAACTTATAAAAACTCTAGAACTATGGTTGATCAAAGAGCTTGAGACTTAGTGGTTGACTTGATTGTTCTATCTTTCAATTGCTCATGATCCAAATGAAGGCTCAAAAGCCCCATGGTTGAAGGTAATATGAGTAAGTTTAAAAGTCAAATAAGTGAACTTCAATCCAGAGAAGAATTCTTTGTTGAATGCATGTCTACTTCTAATCCATCATAAGGTTAGCTTTGCTTAGGGACTAGCAAAGGTTTAGCTTGGGGGACCTTGTTGACGGTAGTTATCGTTCATCACAAACCATCAATTTAACTTAAAGAAATGCTTGAAATGGATCACCAATAGAAACTTAGGGGTTTAAACTGATAATTTCCATGAGTTTTGGTGAATCTGTATTTTTAGTAGAGTTATTCTAGAAAATAGGAAAGAAGGGTTAAAATATAAAAAAGAACCAAACTTAATCGTGATGAAAACTACTCTAGAAGGTTCGAGAGGACACCAGAAGACACCACGCCACGGCAGACCCCAAGGGACTGCCAGGTGGGGCCGGTCCCTCACGGTGGCCCCTGTTGGCAGTCCTTGTTGCATACTTTTAACTGCCAACTTCTATATAAAAACCACACCAAACTTAGTGGACAGGGCTTATAACTAATCAATTGCACGAGTTTTGTGTTTCACTTGTTTTGTAGGGAGAAGTATGAAAACATACCAAGTTCAGCCAAAAGAGAAGTGAAATATAAAGAAAAACTCATTCTTCATTTTTGGTCCAAGCAAAGCAAAGGAAAGAATACAAAGAAGCCCAAGAAACGATCAAACCTGGGCCAACCCACATTAGCACTGAGGCCCAAGCCCAGCCAGGAAGCCACCACGCAAAGGACGGGCCAAGGGGAACCGGCCCAGGTGCGGGCACACCCCCTGTACTACTGCCCGAGCCCATCTCGCGCGTGGTGGTTCCTTTAATGTAGAGGCTAGCGGTGCGAGGGTGCGCTGGGGAATATCCCCCCCGAACCGACCAGGCAGCCCTATATAAGAGAGGGGAGGGGTGCCTCACACACAACAACACACAAGGAGCAAGAGCTCACTTCACTTGAGCTAGAGCACCACTCCAAAGGGGCTTAGGCCCTAGTGGCTTATGCCCTAGCTAGCTAGTAGAGTTAGGAATGGAGAGATGTGAGGGGAAGCTCAGGGAAGCGCCGGACTTGTCGGTGTCTCTCTTCCTTGTACCTCAACGGATACTTGTGCCGCAACGGGTTTTTCCCGCTAAGTAAGTATTCATGATTTGTATGGTTCCAAGTCTTTTGATTAGTTAATCTTTGCTTGCGCTTGTTTGCGGGATCGTCATTCATCCTTGTGATGAATGCTCTAGTAGAAGGGCCCTACTAGATGGGTAACCCTATCACGCTAGAGTAGTAGTCGATAGCGTAGACGTTGTGTCTAGGCTACATGCTACCTTCGTTTGCCTCGTGTCCTACGGTTGAGGGGTAGGTGGCAGGTGGTGATAGCCCTGGCCGTCCCTTGCACTCCCCCACATGTGGGCATGGCATAGAGTTGTATACCGGAGGTACTTGGCAGACCAAGTATAAGCTGGTGCCCGATGTAAGCAAGTAGAAGTAGGTTTACCTATCCTTAGACCTAAAGCCATAGGAATCTATCTCTATCCTTTCCAACTCTACCCTTGTGTTGTCCTTGGATGAATTAGCTAGAAGAAATACCTTTGTTCCTTATAGAAATACAAACCCTGAATACTTCCGGGTGAAGGCAACAATCCTAATTCCTAGGGTTGCATCTACGCCGTCCTTCAAGTCGGTTTGATCCAAGGGCTCACATTGCACCCCTAGGGCTATATAACCAGGCCCTAACACCCCTGGAGAGACATCTACATCTGCCATAAGTCAAGATTAGACCAGAAATTAGGGTTTCTAGATATTAGAGAGAGAGCTCTAGTTCTTCAAGTTCTTAGTATAGGCTTTCTAGCAAGGTTCAAGTAGAGTTTGGGCTACTGCTCAAGATTCTGGATCTACCGTCTGGAGACTGGTATTAGTCATTGTATCTCTTTATTTATGACTTTGTGCTACTTCAATATTATGTTGCTATTTATTATGTTCCTAGTTTGCTCTAGTTTATTGCTTGATATAGTTATGATAGATGATGAATTTATGCATATGTTCGTAGAGCGCTTAATTCAGTACTCAAGTGAGTTAAGTGGTTGACACTATGTAAGCATGGTGCTTAGACATTGTTTACCTATAGATGCACTCTGTATGCTGGGCCATGTGGTAGATCACGGATGTGACACTCCTATTGAGTCCTTTGTAGTCCACTCTCCGTGTATAGAACAAGTAGAACCTCGGTTACGAAGGAAGAGAAAGCTCTGTACTCGAACTTCCCTAAGTAATGTTCCTTATGCACAGATCCAAAGTTAGTTATACTATAGATGCAAGTAAATATGCTTGAGTGTACAAAAGACTTAGTAACTAGGAATGACATAGGAATCTTTTGCTCTTACCGGATCTCGAGCTTAGTCATACTACATTTGTGAGTCTTTGTTTCTATGTCTGGAATACCTTTATTACCTTTTATTTATCATTTATTTATCACTTGACTTACCCTTGCTAAAGCATGAATGGTTTGGATCATAAGTATTTATATTAGTTAATGTCTCAATGTCAACTCAACCCCATAGCTCTTCCTTGTGGATTAAATATAAATAACGATACTCGGTATACTCTCAAGTGAAATGCTATAATGGTAATTTATCTGTGTGCTTGCAGATACTTAACTTTAATATTATTTTCTCAGAGTTTATAAGTGGCATTCATAATTTACCAACACAGAAATTCTGGCATCATGCTAGGGATGACAACTTAGTAAGAGTGATGCTAAGAAATGCCAATATTACCTAGTAATTTTATGATCTTAGACATGGGTAACACCGAGGATACACCTTTAATCCTTGGTCGTCCTTTCCTTAACACTGCAAATGCTTGCATATATGTGGCTTCTGGGTAAATCCAATTCCACTTTGCCAGAAGAAAAGAAATATTTGCTTTTGCCTCTGGACAACCCCTCTTTGATGAGAAATAGGAAAAGAAGAAGCATCTAAAGAGAATTGAGATGAAGAAACCAAAGCCAATTGAAGAACCGAAGAAGCCTATCGAGAAGAAGAATAGAAAGAGATGGCGTAAAAAGAAAGATCCTTCCTCAAACTCATCATCCCGTGATCCTGATCCTGATCCTGATCCTGACAAGGGTTCTGAGGTGGAGCAAGAGGAAATGCCTCCGCCCAAGGCCAAATAACCTTGAGCCCCACACGAAGGTAAGTTTCCTATCCCTTGCATTCATTTACTGCATTTCGTTAGTTGCATCGTATTTAAATTTCCAATAAAGTTGCTTTACATTGCATGATAGGTTAGTTGCATTTAGCTACTCTATGTTAATAAATAAAGTTTGTAGTAGCTAATGCTTGATAGGATAGATATGCTTTAAAGTAACACACATAAAAAAATATTTAATATTAATGAATAAAATTCAGTAGCATGTCTGTTGAATAAGTTATCTAGTAGTTAAAGTTTAGTTAGTCATTTATTTGCATTCTAGTAGTATTAGTTTGTAACAGAACCGACCAAATTATAAGAGCACAAGTACAAAAAACAAGTGCCCGAAACGCTCAAATTTTCAAAATTGAGCCCATATAATCCCGGTAGTCAATCGAAACCACGAAGGATTTCAAACCAACTTGCTTACAACCAAGATCGCATCATTCAACATAAACGCATCACACGTTATATTTCACAAGTAGTTTAGAAATAAACTTACAACGCCACGGAGTCACAATTATTACAAACCAAGTTTATAAAGTAGCGGAAGCATAAACACACACACACTTAGTTCAAATACCATTGCCAATCTTACAGATCAACATCCCACAAAAGCATTAAGGAAAGTAAACTAAAAGACGATCATGCCCGAGTGATCTAGTCCTTGTCACCCGCCCGCCGGGTGGAGGCAATTCTTGCAGAAGCCCTAATAAAGCATGTCATCTGCAATAGGAGGGAATAAACCCTGAGTACGGGAAGGTACTTAGCTAGACTTACCCATCGAAACGGAAAATAAAAGACACCAAGGATCATGCAAGGCTTTCTTAAAGTGGAGCTAGCTGACATCATGTTTTGCGGAAAAAGCATAAGTAGTAGTACTCTTTTAACTTGTACTAGCAGTTATTTTAGCATTAACCTATCAACTATCTTAGCACCTATACTAAATAATCATCTGATGATTAAGAAAACAATATTAATCATAGCAGGTATAAATTTGAGGCAACATGTACTTCATCATCCAATTAACCATATGTTCAATTAATGGAATCTACGTTGCCGCTGATCAAGTCAAGTGCTCACTAACCGGGAGAAACAACAATTCGAATCGAATTCCTATCTAGTTGGAGGGGTATTTCTAACACCCACTGCGCAGGCCTTTACCAGGTTCGCACAAGCCACCTTTGGCACAATTCAGGAGTCGCGGGTTTGAATGAGGCCGCATCCCCAAGGGCAACACTCTGCCAGGTGATAGGGACTCTAACCCCCCTTGGTCTCACGCCAATGTCCCCAAGCACATCCTTACTCCTCCAAGATGTGACCTACCCATCGATTCCCGGCCTGAACGGTATTACTCGACTTCACGGTCGGAACAACTTATCCGGCCAACTAAGTGTTAGACTACATTCAACATGACTCAAGGATGTACAACGAATCGGTCCTTAAATGACTCAGACAGGCATAGCTTCGCACCCAAGACGTGAAGTGTCTTGCGGCTGCACTATCGAACTCCCGTCCGGTCTCAAATTCATTTTAAGCATGGTTCCATCCACGATAGCAAATATAGCCACTCATGACCCACTTCACCTAAATCTCGTGGATGACCGGAAATCACCCGACTTCTACCGCACTAAGTAGGGCTAAGCATTAACACGTGCCTAGACTTTAATTGGGATTCAAGTTCTATATCTGGACAAGGATAGATATAATGCAACAAGTGTTTTCACCCAACTCCTATAACTTAATGCAGTAAACAAGTAAAAGTACTCAAGATATATATATATATATATATATATATATATATATATATATATATATATATATATATATATATATATATATATATATATATATATAAGACTGGGTCAGCATGCACCGAGGCTTGCCTTTCAGGAATGAAGAAGGGCGATGGTCTGGGCACTCAGGTAGCTCGTCTTCGGGAACTCCTTCGCCGATTGGCACCTCGGCCTCCTCCGGCTGCTCCTGCTCCTCCGGAAGTGCTCCCTCGAATTCCAGAAGCGTCACCCCCTCTGGTACACATATTGCATGAATGCACAAATAAATCTCATGGATGCATAATAATGGATGCAACATGCTCGGTGAATGCAATATGAATTGTAGCAACACTTAATGCTGTATTCAAATCACTTCAACAAAACGTGCAAATCTCTTCTCTGGTAGAGAAGTACTTACCAAGTCTACAGAACCTAATATACAATTGCTCTTCCGTAGTTAAGGACCTAGCACCTAACAATTAACAAGAGCAACATTACTTAGGCTCACACAAACGCAAGCACATTATAGCACAACAACGAATCTGGACATTAGCTAAGCATTTCAACCATAACAGGAGATTCATAAATCTAAATGATATGATACAAGACAATCTGGAAAACTTATAAAATGCTCTACAATTAATTTTCAGACCTCAAGACTTGATTCCAAGTTTACTTAGTCAAAATCTTAAAGTTCCAGAAATCTGTCCTCTCCAAACAGAGAGCAGCCATTTCTGGATAACAACTTCAAACTGCTATAACTCATAAACTACTAGGCCAAATGCCGCCAAATTTTGACACAAGTAAGTTAACAAGTTTACTACCACTTTGGTATTCACAAGATTTCAAGCAAACATCTTTATCAAGGTCTAAACATAGAAATGCTACCAGCTATCCAGATAACCTAGAAAAGTGAAAATTAAATATTTACTCATGTGTCAAACTACCCTTATGACCAAACCAATAGCACTACTAGTTCACACATGACATAAAACCACCAAAAAGTAAGGTGTGCTAACCCAAGTCATTTGTTTTGATCCCTTTCTTAATTTAATTAAATAATTAAGTGGGAAAATAAACCCATATACAAACTAATTAGAAAATTCTACACAAATTACAGGAGACTCTATACCCTACCAGGAGGCTACTGTAAAAAGTTGAGCCAAAGTTATTGACAGAAAATCCCTACACAAAATTCACAAGCCAAAAAGGTTGATTTTTGTATAATTAACAAATCATAATGAAAAGTGTCAAACAACAGAAACAATATTTTTCTTAACAACCATAGGGTACCAGGACACTCTCCACCAAATTTCATGAGCATTGCACATATAGAAAAATTATGAAAATTCATTCAAGTATCTCCTATTATAAAATGACAACCACGTAACTTGAAAACTGCTCAAGCAATAGCATCCAAATTTTTACCAGAGCTAGCATAGACATGAAATAGCACACCCACCAAATTTCATAATTTTTGGAGCAACAGAACTCAAGTTATCAAATTAACAAGTTTGCATCTATTTTAAAACACATTTCAAATATCTATTTACATCTTCCAGAATCTAAACAGCACATATATGTTTGATATTTTTCCTAAATACTACACTTTATATAGAACTAAACACAATTGGAATCACCTCATTTGGATCTTAATTGCTTGAGATATGAAATTTACAAAACAACATATAAATCTGTGAATGCCTAGCCAAGCAGCAGCCACAAGCCACACCTCGGGCCACAGCTCCCAAGCGCACTGTCAATGTGCCCAAGAAGAATGTGTAGTTACACTTTGTGACTGCGGAAGAAGCTCAAGTGGATGATGATGTGATCATTGGTACATTACCCATAAACTCCATTTTAGCTAGACTATTGTTTGATTCTGGTGCATCTCATTCATTCATTCATGAGGTTTTTGCTCGGGATAATAAGTTTCCAACTATGGAGTTTGGGAGGGGATTTCATATTATTGCCCTTGGGATCATGCATGAGTCTAACCAAATAGTTAGCCAAGCTTGGATTGAGATAGCAGGGTTGGAGTTCTTAGCCAACCTAATTGTTCTCAAGCTAGGGAATGATGTGGATGTTATCTTGGGAATAAAGTGGATGGTTAAGCATTAGTGTATCATTAAGCATCAGTGTGTCATTAGGTGTGTACCTAGATCCGTAGAGATTCACCACCCTTCAGGGAAGTCAGTTACCCTTTATGCTTCTTAGAGTCAGCAAGTTGCTCTGAATAGTTTGAGAACCAAGTCCATTGTGTCGAAAGGTGTTGAGCTAGTACCAGTTGTATGTGAGTTTCCCGATGTATTTCCAGAAGAGTTAATAGGAATGCCCCAAAGAGAGATGTAGAGTTCCTAATCTAGTTAGAACCTAGAACCATGCCAGTGTCTAAGACGCCGTACAAAATGGCACCCCCTGAGTTGGAGGAGACGAAGAAACAATTGACAAGTTTGTTGGAGAAGGGTTACATTAGACCTAGTTCTTCTCCGTGGGGACGTCCAGCCTTGTTTGTGACCAAGATAGATCATAGTCTAAGGATGGTAATAGACTAATGGCCACTCAACACGAGAACATTAAGAATAAGTACTCGCTTCCAAGGACTGATATTTTGTTTGACCAACTCAATAGAGCCAAATTCTTCTCCAAAATCGATTTCAGGTTATGGTTCCTATGAGTATATAGTCATGTTCTTTGGATTGACTAATGCCCCAACATACTTCATGTATCTCATGAATTCCATCTTCTTTGAAGAATTGGATGTGTTTGTGATTATCTTCATCGATGATATCTTAGTATATTCAAGGACTGAAGAAGATCATGTGAAACACTTGAGACTCGTGTTGCAAAAACTGAGAGAGCACAAGTTATATGCTAAGTTTAGCAAGTGTGAATTCTGGCTCACCAAGGTTTTCTTTTTGGGACATATCTTATCTCATAATGGAATCTCCGTGGACCCAAGTAAAGTCAAGGATGTAGTGGAATGGGTAACCCCACTATGGTGAAGGAAGTTCGAGGCTTTCTTGGATTGATAGGTTATTACCGTCGATTTATACCAGACTTCTCTAAGATTGCAAAGCCTTTGACTAAACTCACTAAGAAAGATGAACCGTATGTTTGGACAGAAGAAAGAGAAGAAGCTTTCCAAATTCTGAAGCAAAAGCTAGTGACAGCTTTCGTGCTTGTCTAGACCGACATCACTAAACCTTTTGAAGTATATTGTGATGCATCTAATGTTGGATTGGGTTGTGTGCTTATGCAGGAAAGACATGTCATAGCTTATGCATCTAGACAGTTGAAACCTTTGGAAATGAACTATCCCACGATCTTGAGTTAGCAGCGGTAGTTCACGCGCTGAAGATTTAGAGACACTACTTGTTTTTATTTATCTTGTTTAATGCCTATTAATCTTAGAAAATGCATAACTCGAGTTAGGGATATGACAAAAATGTGATTCCAATTTTGTTGGTCATGTTTTGACATGATGTAGCTAGGAAAAATAATGAACCTACAGTAAGCAAGCATGGAATATGACTTTGCTATTTAACTTAATTAAATGCTAGTTTCTTGTGGAAATTGTAGGGGCAAATATATGTAACCTATGAGCATGAAATTATTTACACAGTGTTCTGGTGCTGTGGTGGAAGTAAGAAAAATATGAAATCTGTTGTTTGACACTTTTCACTAGGCTAAACCATTTATGCTATTATAAACCTATGCAACTTGTCATTTTTGTAGAGGTTGCTATACTTATCCAAATGATATAAAATTTATACAGTAGACTATTGGGAGCATAAATAGGCTGCTGTAATTTTCCCAGAATTTACTGTGCACTGGAAGTATTTATTCTCTATTTCACCTTGCTAGCTAAGGAAATTAATAAATGCATGTAGATGGTTTAATTGGGCTTCATCATGATACTTTCTGCTATGTTTGTGATGCATATTATCTGTTGGTATTATTGGTTGTGCCCAGAATTGATTGGTTGTATGCAGCTAGTTAATTATTGCTCTATAATTCAATTGGATGGCTGCATGTGTAGTTTCTGTTGTCATGATGTTTTCATGATGAAAAGGAAGTTTTCTATGAATCTTGTTAGTGACAAAGTTGTAGATAACTTACTCATCTGTCTTGTCCTAAAATTTCATGGTTGTAGGCCTGATGGTTTGAGAGTTATAGCTTTTAGAAGTTTGCTGTCAGATTTGTTACTCCTCTGGACAGATCTGAAAGATTGAATTGTTTGACCTTGTTAACTGTTGAATCATCATGAGATGATAATAAGAAAGTTTTAGACAATTTCATGAGCTTTCCAGAAATTAAACGATCATATTTGTTGGATGTGTTAAACTCTAGTTATGACTAAAACAAGTGGCTGCTGTCTTGCAGTCCAGAAAAGGCTTAATATGATTGTGACTTGTTTGCTTTACATGAGCTTCATACTTGTTGTTTAGATACCTAGGGTAATTAAGATAAGTTGCTAGCTACAGGTCTTAAGCCTCTTTCTGACGATGAATAACATTATCTTAGGTTGCTAGAACTTGGTGAGTGTTTGTTTGATTTACTAGAGAGGAGATATGCACCTACTGGGTCAACGAAAGTTAATCTTGTTATCGCCATGTCATATTGTCATTAAGAATATACATGTTTATGCATTTCATCATATCATACTTGCACTTGATCCCTTGTGCATTCTCTATATTTATCTATGTGCTCATACATATAGGATCACCAAAAGGAGTAACGCTACTAGAATTCAAAGCCAAGGAAGAGGAGGACCAGCCAGAGACCCGACGGCAAGAGGGTCCAGAAGGAGGAGAACCGGTGCAGGAGGAACTTCCACAGTGCCTAGATCATAAGCCCGCATCCTTTCTGAAAGGCAAGCCCCGGAGCATTCTAAGCCTCCTATGTTTTTATAAATACCAATTTGAGTCCTTTATGTTTGATGCATTAGGTTGTAGGAGTTGGATGGAAACACTTGATGCATATATCTTCCTTGTCCAGAAATATATGCCCTAAGCCCTGTGTAGGTTAAGGATCGAATATATATGCTTAGCCATGCTTAGTCGGTAGAAGTCGGGTGATTTCCTATCACCTGCGAGATATAGGTGAATATCTGGTCACGGTTGGCTATATTTGCTATCATGGAAAAGAACCATGTGAGGTTGTATAAATGGAGACCGGGCGGAATCTTATATGTTGGTGGTGTTGTGACTTATATTATTCTATCTGTGTTGGTTAAGGACCGGATCGTTGAAGGTCCTCTCATCAATTTGAATGCATGTCTCTCACTTAGCTAGTCGGATAAGTCATTCCAGCCACGAAGCCGAGCAGCTCAACTCAGGCCGGGCCACATTCTTTCAAAGTGCGCACAGTGGAGGTAGTAAGGATGTGCGGGGAGCCGGGTGTGAGTCTAAGGACAAGTTGGGCCTGATCGTCCCAGCAGCTGGTCAGTCCCTAAGGGTGCAATGCTGATCGAACCCGCAAAATGTGTACCTGAGTTGTACCAAAGGTGACCTAAGGCTACCATAGCCGGTGGGCCTAGGTTTGTGTTAGGAATAACTACCTAGCTGGTTGCAATCGATTCGAATCACCATCTCTCTCGTATAGTGAGAAACTTGACTGAGCGTCTTCATCGTAGTAACTGATGAAATGTGATGGTTATGATGGATATGAAATTGCTACACCAGATATGGTTACTACTATTTGCCTTAGCTTAACTCAAGTGATTGCTCTAGCACAGGTGCCAACCTACACATGCTTAATCTAAATAGGAAACTTGCTGCTAAAACAGTTAAATATCAAGACATGTATTACTGTTGCTTTTATGCAAATGTTGTCAAGCTAGCTCCACTTATGAAGCCTTGCATACTCCTTGGTGTCATATTATTTTTGGTTTATGACGAGTAAGTCTAGCTGAGTACCCCTTGTACTTAGGGTTTATTCCCACTTGTTGCAATTGGTACCATGTATCATGGCTACTGCAAGAACTGCTTCTCTCCAGCTGTGGATGAGGAGTGAGACCATGGGCATGGTCTTTCTATGTTGTCTTATCTATGATGCTTTTTTGGAGATGACCCTGAACTGGCATGTTATTTGAACCATGTGTGATGTTGGTTTTCAAACTATGTTGCTTCTGCTACATTTGAACTTGGGTTGTAATAACTATGTTGAACTCCGATGTATGTGAACTATTTGTGAACTTGTTGTAACATGTGACATGTATGTTGAACCATGTACGATCCTTATTATATGTTGGCAATGATTCGAGATCCTTTGTGATACTCGATGGACTACCGTGTTTATATGAGCTCAAGTGTGTGCGTGTCAACATGTAAGCGGGGACCATCATTCTTGATCTTGTATAAATTGGTCGGTTCTGTTACAGCTAGCATTGGAGCAAGATTCAACATTAACTAGTCATATGTGTATTTAAAAACAAAGGTTATTGTTTTACAAAACCATTTTTTGCAACTTATAGCTATATATAGCTGTGTTCAAATCTAAAATCTAAAACTAAGAGTGTGCCAGTGGTCATATCCTTTATGCCCAGTTAAGTATTTTAGGTGGCTTAAAGTAAGACCGACTTTGGCGGTTTAAAATTATGCAATTTGAATTTTGCAACGTCGCATCTACGCTAAGGCAAGAAGGTAAGTGAGTGGCATGACTGCAAGATGTGAGCGTGCGATCTGGGGAGAGCTAGTTTTGGTACTGAGGTGTACATATTTCTCATATATATGCGGAAGTATTTTATTATGGGTTAGCTTTGGTATGGCTGTATATGCATGTTTACATGCATGTTTACATGCATGTATGGTACGTATTTACTGATGGGTAGATTGGTACGGAAGTATATATATGGGGCATATATATGGAAGTATTTAGCTTGCAATATATGTATTCGACTTTCATTTCTGCATATAATTGTGGGGTTGGGCTGAAATGAATTCTTCTACAGGTACACTAATAGCGAAACGTGTAGCCCGACTAGTTATGTTTATATTTGAGAGAACGTATGTATGCCACCGTGTATGTCGCTAGAAATTTAAGATCTTTCCCAAATTTGTGAGGACCTACAGAATGTGCATGCATCATGATAATTCATACATTTACATTCTTGCATTGTTCCTCCCCTTATAGTGCTTATCCCATTTAAAATAATTTTTTCCTCAAGTAAGACTTGTTCTCATAAGAGTTGCACCCTTTTGCTATAGATGGCAGCACACTATCCACCAGCTAGGAACGAGACATTCTTGGGTCTGTTTGGCACCCCCGCTTTACTCTAGAGGGTGTTGCACTTTGCGGGGTATATAGAGCCGCCCTACTATTTTTGGACCTAGAACTATGTGGAGGGGTATCCGTGGTTTGTGGTGCGGGTGATTGTTCCTGTCCATACCCAGGCACCATAGTGCCAGGGCGGGACAGCTAAGTCCGAGGGAAGAATCCATTTGGAAGGTGCACAAGTGGTAGCCTTTGAGATTATGAGCAAGATTTGTCAGTAGCATGGCGACGAGCTCACCGCCAGTGTAGCAGGATCCTTTCCTCAGGTGGATCCTGCAGAGGCAACCTGGGTACAGTACAACCACAATGCTATGGTGCGGGATCGGGATGAGCGGGCATAGAGCTCGAGTCCCACTATGAGTGCTATGTTTGCTGTCATGCAAATGTTCTATGCAAGGCAGGACGCTCGATGTTTCTGGTAAGAGTCTTACACTATCTACATGAACAAGCTCATGGAAGCTAGGGATGCATAGCAGAGGCTGAGAAGGCATGTGCATAGGCACAAGCAAGCTGCTAGGTATGCTATTGTGGACTAGGATGTAGCTTAGGAAGCGGCGCAGACCTCTCATGCTCAAATGATGCAGGCTGGCCGACAGAGGGACGAGGCCAACCGTCGGGTGGAAGCATCAGAGCAAGCTAGGACTAGGACTATGGTTCGAGCGGGACAGCAGGCAATAGAGTTTAATCAGAGGGAAGAAGAGTACCTGCGATGACTACAGCAGGCACAGGACACCACCACCGAGCTTCAGCATGATGTCCACTGCCTTAACAACATCATTGACCCTATTCCTCCCCCGGTTGAAGAGGAGGAAGAAGATCCCGATATGATAGTTGTAGATGATGATGGTTGGGAGGAGGTCGAGGTCGAGCCTGAGGTGGACATAGAGCCTATGGACAGTGATGAGGCAAATGCTATGTCCGACATCGACAGCGACCACTTAGACGCTTAGAGTAATTGTAGTGACTAGCTAGTGACGCTAGATACTATCTTTTGCGATCTTTTGTAATGGACATGTAACCTCAGTCTCAGTTTAGTTAATGTAACCTTGATGTAACCTCAGAACCATGCATGTTTAGTCCATGATGGTGTTTGAACGCTAAGAAAAATCCAATTATGTTTTGCTGGCAAAAAATTGGCATGTATGCAAATGCGTTGTGGGAATGATAAGTAATAAAATTGGTGATGTTGTGTTGTGGCAATGAATTGTTGTGCCTCTATTTTACTGTATGAATTTTCTCTAGTAAATTTAGTTTGTCATGATTATACAATTGTACCACAATTTCTCTACCACAATTTCTCGGCATCATCCAAAAATACTTATTGTTGCAATTCTGCAGATAACGCGCACTCGTGCTTGGGCTAGTGCCAGTCAGAGTTGCAATTCTATAGATGCTGCCCACAACAATGGAGTTTATGGCTGAGTTTCTAGGGAGCCAACGTGTGATGGAGGAGGTGCTGCGTAATATCGCGCAGAACACTGCACGTGGGCGCAATCACTGCCAAGGTCCCGAGCCAAACCAGTACAGCAATTTCAAGGACTTCTTGGATACAAAGCCTCTCATCTTTAAGGAGGCAGAAGAGCCACTTCAGGCAGACGAGTGGCTGAACACCATTGAACAGAAGTTCCATCTTCTAAGAGTTATAGAGCAGATGAAAGCTGAATATGCCTCGCCTCAGCTATAGCGACCTGCTAGTATTTGGTGGACCCACTATTTATCCACTTTGCCTGCTGGTGCTCAAGTCACTTGGGACCAGTTCAAGACAGCCTTTCGGGGACATCACATTCCCCCAGGGCTCATGAAAATGAAGGCTACTGAATTCATGAAGCTCATTCAGGGTACCAAGACCCTCACATAGTACCTACATGCTTTCAACAATCTGTCTACGTATGCACCTAAATTTGTGAATACCGACGCCAAGAAGATTGATAGCTATTGATGGTGGTTAACAACTATCTTTAACTGTCAATAAAACATGCATAATGGCACATTTGAGATCACCAACAAAGGTTTAGGGTTTAAACTGACAAATTCCATGAGTTTTGGTGAAACTATGATCTCTGCATGATATATCCAGAAAACCATCAGGGGGGACCTATTCGTCAAAAGAAATCATGGAATTATTCCGTGGCATCTACGTGGGAAGGATCTAGAAGACACCAGAGAACACCACACCATCATGGAGCTTGAGAGGCTGCTAGATGCCCGGCCCCTATGGGTCTCGCTATTAGCTGGCTTCCATAATGTTCCTCCACTGCCTCCTAGGGTTGCATCTACGTTGTCCCTTAAGTCGGTTTGATCAGAGGGCTCATGTTGCAAGCTCTGGGCTATATAAGGAGACCCCAGCCCTCCTGAGGCATCATACCATCAAGTCATTTGAGAAGATAGAAACCCTAATCATCCCCAGAGCTCCTCTAATTTCTAGGGCATAGCTAGTTAGGCTAGGTCTAGAGGGAGGCACACAGATCTTCGCTTGGATTCCCGATATTGTCAAGAGCGTGGGTCGGTATAATCTTTGTACCCCTCTTATTGTATCTCCATTACTTTTATATGCTTGCTACAATTGTTATGACAATATTAGTATTCATCTTATTCATGTTCAAGATTGCAATGTTCATCATCTACTTTGATTATATACTTAGTATAGCTGGTTTATTATTATGTTTATGCATAAGTTCGTATAGCACTTACTCCAAAGTACACGGGGTGGGTGGTAGAGATCATGTAAGCATGGTGCTTATATGATATTTACCTACGAATATACTCTATATTCTAGGTCATGTGGTAGATCACGGGTGTGATACTACCATTGAGTCCTTTGTAGTCCACTCTCCGAATATAGGTCATAGAAGTAGGGCCCGGTTATGAAGGAAGGGCAAGCTCTGTTCTTAAACTTTCCTAAGTAATGCCCCTTATGCATAGATATAACGGTGATCTTAGCAATGACTACTAGGTGTAATTGCACTAATTAATGTATGCTTTGACTTGTAATTAAGAATGACTTAGGAATTATTCCTCTAATATTCTACCTGACCATGCTATTGCCATAGATAGGAGTGCTCTAAGTGATTTATCATTATACTTGATCAATGCTTATCATATACATATCTTATCCTATGACTTACCCCTGTTATGAGTAGAGTGATTAGTTATGGTTTATTTCTCCATCAATACTATAAGTTATCAATACGTGTCCAACGCTACACCTTTCCTATGGTAAAATATAAATAACAATACCTGGAATACTCTCAGGTGAAGTGCTACAATGTTATAATTATCTGTCCGCTTGCAGAATCCTTTCATTCATATCTTTATATTCTTTCTAGTTAAATGAAATAATAAGATATCTACTTAGTAGTAATGCTAGGTAGTACCAACAAGCATTTCTGGCACCATCACTAGGGATGACAACCAAGTACTGGTAATGCTAGGAGATGTAGGTAATTAATAGGTGGCTACTAAAACAAGTGACAAGTTAATAAATACCAACAAGCATTTCTAGCACCGTTGCCGGGGAATGTAGCTAGCACAGGAAGTATTGATAAACTTATATTATTTGATGTGATCAAAATAACCATTGACCTCTGCTCTAGCAGGATTACCCTTATTTTTTCTACTTGTGTATCTTATGTAGGGTAATGTATGACCGGTTTTTATCTTCCGACAAACTACGTTGAAGATCTAGAAGCATTAATCCAGAGAACCCAAAGCTAAACTCAAGAAAGTTTCAGCTTTAGAGTCGGAAGACAACCGTATAAGGCGAAGCTTAACACTAGAATTTGAAGCCATGGCTAACAAGACTCTCTATGAATTCTCTGCTCCAACTACAGCCAACATCCGCACTGGACCTGCAGTCGATGTTGGAGACAATGGATTCGAGCTCAAGCCTACTCTCATCAACATGGTGCAAACCAGCCAGTTTTATGGAAAGGCACATGAAGATGCTAGTGCACATCTCCAACACATTCTAGAGATCTATAGCACTTTCACTATCAAGGGAGTAACTAGAGATGCCATTCTACTCCACCTTTCCCATTCTCACTTTTGGAGAAGGCAAAGCAGTGGTTCTACGCCAACAAAGAGAAAAAACACCACATGGGATAACTGCTCCACTGCCTTCCTAGCCAAGTTCTTTTACATAGGCATGACCAATACTCTGCGTGGGAGAATCTCAAGTTTTTAGGAACATCATGATGAATCTGTCCTTGAGGCATGGGAATGCTTTTAAAACTATATAGCATAATGTCATCACATAGGATGAAGAATTGGCTACTTATACAGACTTTCTACTAGGATTGACCACTAGCACCCATGAGACAATGGATGCTGCTGCTAGAGGTGCTTTCCTGTCACTCACCATTAGAGATGCAACAGCCCTTGTAGAGAAGATGGCCTCCAACCAAAGCTAAAATGAAGAACATACTTGGACTCACAAGAGAGGTGGAGGTATCCATCAACTCAAGGAGGTAGACATGTTGTTTGCCAAAATGGACCTGCTGATGAAGAAGCTCAAAGACCGGGCTAATGAGAAGAAAGAAGTCATTCACATTCATGACTCTCGCATGACGTGTGAAGTGTGTGCAACACTAGGAATTCAGGGAGCAACTGCCCTGAAACTCAAGAGGATGTGAACTACATCAACAACAACAACTGTCGTCCTCAACAGAATCAAGGATGGAATCAGTAACAGAGGCTGAACTACAAAGGTAACTTCCAATGTAATAATTACAATAATTTCAAGCAACCACCTTTGAGAGAGTTAGTTGTTGGTCAATCTAGACTTATGGATCAAATGTCTAAGAAGATAGCTTCCAATGATAAAATCCTAGAGAACTTTAGTACTAGAATGGATAGCTTTGCTTCTGCCATTAAGAACTAGCATAGCTTTAATAAAATGATAGAGTCACAAATAGTTCAGCTAGCAGCTACCGTTCCTCCATCTAACAAAGGTAAGATTTTAGGGCAGCCGAAAGATTTAGAAACTGCAAATCTTGTTGATATTCACAATGCAGCTTTCTAATACACTGAACCATCAGAGGGAAGGTGGATAGATTATTCACTCCCCGACAAGAAAGGTGATCCAGGGAGACCCATCATCCCTATCACCATTGGACCTCACATCTTCCAAGAAGCTATCTATGACTTTGGAGCAAGTGTCAACATCATGCCTAAGGTAATCTATGATAAGATTCTATGAGATCCTTTGTTGTACATAAATATGCGGTTGCAGCTTGTAGATCAGTCACTCTACTACCCCAAGAGAGTACTTGAAGATGCCATCATTCGAGTGGAACAATCATATGTTCCCGTAGACTTTGTGATCTTGGAAATAGGTGGAGATGAGAGGGCACCCATCATTTTGGGCTGACCTTTCCTGAGCACCGCAAAGGCCATCATCTACGCGGATAGTGCTAAGATCTATTTCACAATCAAGGACAAGAAGGAGAAGTTCTCATTCAAGGATCACATGTTATATTCTCCTTCTCATCCACAAAAGGCATACCTGCCCGTAGAGCCAGAAGTGACCAAGAAGAAGAACAACTGAAGATGGAGGAAGAACATGGCCAGACAGTCTCCAGAAGAGACAGTCAACATGATCAACACGATTTGATCAGAGTACGACCACCTACTCGCTCCACCATTCCTTGCCAAGAAGGATGATTCTGGTGTACCGACGATCGAGTGTACTATTAGACAAAGAATCTTTCACAAGACCTTATGCGATATTGGATTGGGTGTCAACATAATGTCTAAGGTAACATATGAATATTTATTTGGTAACAAACCCTTGTATCCTACATATATGCAGCTGCAGATGGCGGACCAATCAATCTGATTCCTGGAGGGCATAGCAAAGGACATCATGGTCAAGATACATGATCACTATGCTGCTGCTGACTTCATAGTCCTAGACATAGAGGAAGACGAATCACCCATCATCCTAGGAAGACCGTTCATCAACACCACCAATGCAATCATCTACATTGGATCTGGACAAGTCCACTTCCAATTCACTGGAGAAAAGGTATGCTGTTATTTCAATAGTTATACTACTTATGAGTAGCCGAAGAACTACTCTAGAAGGAGACGTTGATCATCCCACTGTCAAGAGCTCCCTAAGGATGGATGGAGAGACTATGAAGGAAAAGACGTGAAGGGTGAACCCCGATGGAATGAATGAAGAAATTGAAGAACCTAAAGCACCTACAAAAGAAGAATCTACTCTGCCAAAGTCAAGCCCACAGACCAAACAGGTATGGAAAGAGAAGGTAACATCATCACCCTCACAAGAGGAGCAGTCATCTGAGTCTCCATCACCGAGACCAGATGATGCACCAGAAACTATGTACTCTCTCCTACCTAGTCCTGTCCGGAGGACTTAAAAATCCAAACTCTTGCCGTGAGATAATATTAGTAGTTATCCATATCCACTTTCTAGCACTGCATTAATTATTTTTATCTTAGCATATTTACTCCTCTGCATTTGTCTTGCATTAGAGAAAAGAAAAATAATAATAAAGAGTTAATTTATTATTGCATTTCATCATTGCATCATAAAAAACCTTAAGCCCTATGTGAATAAACCTATGGAGTGTAAAAGCCCATGGGAATATTCACCGTGGTGGCATAAAAATAAAAAAAATAAAAAATACTATGCATTCGTATTTCCCTTCAGCATTATAAAATAGAAAATACAAAAAGATATTAAATAGACACCCTACTAAAATTTTGCCAATAGAAAATCTATATCAACCCATAAGAACAACTAATCTCAAATGGTTGACCGCTAACCCCATATCCTAATTCGAGACACGAGTTTTTGGTGTTCTTATTGGAGTACTTTTGCAGGATGCTACATATGATCAAGAGAAGGATCACTTGGCTGCAGTCATCTCACTCCACTAGGATGAGAAAGACCATTGCCGGCAACCATGCTCTAAGAAGGATCACTCAACATTCAACCGACCACGTCAACATCCAGCTTGGGGGAGAAGCATCCCCCATGTATCTAGCTAAGTATTTCTTTCCCTTTTTTAGTTTTACTATTTTTGATGTTCGCTAAAATTTACTAAAGAAATAAAACAAAATATAAAATATCTTAGTTAGAGATATATAGTAATAAGGTGTGATCTTAAAATTTTGAAAACAAAATAAAAACAATGTGTGTCTAGTTTTCTATTTTTAAGAGCTAAATAAGTAATAGAGTCTGAGGATAATCTCTTGCAATGTAAATGATGAATAGTTGCTCTGTCGTAATTCCTCTCAAGTACCTAGATTTTAACCTTGAACTCTCCCAAGTTTTGGATAAGACTATTTTGATATAAGAATTTACTCTAAACTTGAAACTCATGGGTAGCATATGCTTGATATAAGTCTAGGTAATTGACAGATATGAATTGAGAAGGTCTGAACTGTTGTTTATCTTGTTCATAGTGATACTAGAGTTTCAAAGATTTATCTTTTGAAAAACATAAAAATATTTCATGATGAGCTCCTGTGTGACAAAGCTTGAATTCCTACCAGAGCCATATATGATATTTAGATTAGGAAAACATCCACTCATATATGTTGCTTGCATTGCATTGAGTTTAGTCAAGCTTTGTTGATGCCTTGTGAGAGGTTTGTCATGCTCTTAAAATCAAGATCATGTACACACCACCCACATATGCACTACTCCTACACTGGGGGTAGGCAAAAAAACATGCCATTCCCAAAATAGCTAAAAGTCATGGATTGGAGGGCCTCAACTTCGTTTCATGAAGTTTGGAGTTTTCTTGGTTTAGCAGGCTACTATCGTCGCTTTATTCCAGATTTCTCCAAGATAGCTAAGCCAATGATAAGGTTGCTTCAGAAAGATGAGAAGTTTGTGTGGACTCCGGAGTGTGAAGCTGCTTTTCACACTTTACGGACTTTGCTGACTACCACTCCTATTTTGGCACAACCTAGTATTGAGAAACCTTTTCATGTGTTTTCTGATGCATCTGGTACCAGTTTGGGATGTGTTCTTATGCAGGAAGGCTAGGTCATTGCTTATGCCTCACGTCAACCAAGGAAGCATGAAGTTAACTATCTGACCCATGATTTGGAGTTAGCAGCCGTTGTCCATGCACTGAAGATCTAGAGACACTATTTGCTTGGGAATGTGTGCCATATCTATATTGATCACAAGAGTCTTAAGTATATCTTCACTCAACCTAAATTGAACATGAGATAGAGAAGATGGCTAGAGTTGATTCAAGATTACAACCTAGAAGTGCATTATCATCCTGGCAAGGCGAATGTAGTTGCAGATGCCTTGAGCCAAAAATATCATTGCAATTCTTTGCTGGAAGATGGATTTAATTTGTTGCATCCTGCTGTTTTACACAATATCACTATCAGATGTTCGCTTGAGAGCAAGATCATCGAGCTTCAGAAGACCGATGTGGGTGTGTTTCATATCAAAATAAATATGAAAGAGCAAGACACCAAGCATTTTAGGCTAGATGAGAGAGGCATACTATGGTTTAAAGATCGACTAGTAGTGCCTAAAGATTGTGAACTTAGAAACCAAATCTTAGATGAAGCTCATTCTTTCAAGTTGTCCATCCACCCAGGTAGTAGTAAAATGTACCAAGACTTGAAGACCAATTATTGGTGGACAAAGATGAAGAAAGAAATCACAGCTTATGTTGCTAGGTGTGATACATGTAGTAGAGTCAAAGCAGTTTATTTGAATCCTGCCGGGTTACTTCAACCTTTATCTGTTCTAGGTTAGAAGTGGGAAAAGATAAGCATGGATTTTATTGTTGGACTTCCACCCACTCAAAAGGGTTTTGACTCTATATGGGTAACTGTGGACCGTTTGACCAAGTTAGCGCACTTCATTCTAGTTAGGACTGACTACCGACCACATCAATATGCAGAGTTATATGTCTCCTAGATAGTGCGTTTGCACGGTGCACCAAGAACCATTATATCAGATAGAGGATCCTAGTTTACTGCTCATTTCTAGGAATACTTGCACAAAGAGTTAGGCACCAACTTTGTTTGAAGTTCTGCCTATCATCCTCAAACAGCTAGGCAGACTGAACGGGTGAATCAGGTATTGGAAGACATGTTGTGAGCATGTGTAATCTCTTCGAAGGGTTCATGGGAAAAATAGCTACCTTTAGCTGAGTTTTCCTATAACAATAGTTATCAAGAGAGCATCAAGATAGCCCCTTTTGAAGCCTTGTATGGTCGTAAATGTAGAACTCCCTTGAATTGGATTGAACCTGGGGAGATGAGGTACTACGGTATTGATTTTGTTAAGGAAGCTTAAGAGCAAGTTCGTATCATCCAATGACACATTGAAGCCGTTCAATCTAGATAAAAGAGTTATGCAGACAAGAGAAGAAGTCCTATTGAGTTTGACGTAGGCAACTATGTATACCTGAAGGTATCACTAATGAAGGGAGTACAACGGTTTGGTGTGAAACAAAAGCTTGTACCTAGGTATGTAGGTCCATACAAAATCATTGAGCAAAGTGGAAGAGTAGCCTACAAACTCCAGTTACCTTCAGAGATGAGAGCTATTTTCAATGTCTTTCATATTTCTCAAATGAATAAATGTTTGCGTGTTCCTGAAGAAAGAGTTAAAACTGCAGATATCAAGATAGAATCCGATCTAGCTTATGAAGAGAAGCCGGTATGGCTTATGGATAGCAAAGAGAGAGTAACTTAGAACCGAGTGATCAAATTTCACAAGGTGATGTGGAGTAATTATAGTGAATGGGATGCAACATGGGAAAGAGAGGACTATCAACGTGAGGTTTACCCCGCTTTTTATGAAAATGGTAGGTCATTCAAATCTTAGGACGAGATTCTTATAAGGGGGAAGGGTTGTAACACCCTAGGTGTTAAGCTTGCATTTAGCACTTGCATTGCATGAGCATAAGCATCATCCATTCATTCATAAGCATGGGCAAATCAAAATGCCTTTCATTTACTCTATGTTATCACATGCGATGCTTGATTATACATGTATATGCTTGGTGATCATGGTTGGTTAGTGCAAGTGATTGTGTTTGGTCACTAAAACACCCTAGACACACTTAGGATAGAAAATGGAACAATGTTTGTATTCATGGCTTGGTCCAAAAATGCTTCTAAGTGTTGGTTTTTTCAAATTACCCTTTTCAAGGTGCTACTTTGACCTAACTTGAGTAATAGCCTAGAGTGTTTGCATGGTAGTGGGCCATGAATCAAAGTTGTAGTTTAGCTCATGAGAAACAAACTTTGTTTAAGGGCTAACAGCTAATTGAGTGCCTAACTTGTTGTTGACGGTAGATAAGTATCCTTTTTAAACCATCAACATAGCAAGAGAAAGGGCTAAAACATGTTTACCTACAAGATATAGGGGTTACACTGACAGAATTCCATGAGTTTTGGTGATTATCTATTTCTACAGGGGGTTATCAGACAGAGAACCAAAAGAGGTCCACATGTTGGATTTACGTAGAGCGAAACAGGCATATGTATTAAAAAGAATACTCTAGAAGACTTGAGAAGGCGACCTAGCAAACCTGGGCCCACCTAGTAGCCAGCCAGGGGCGGCCGCCTCTCCCCCTCCACCAATCAGGGAGAGTCTCGCGGATTATGCCTCCACCGACTTTGAGGATGAATAAAAACCGTTCATTTAGGTCGGTTTGATCCAAGGGCTGTGGTGCATCCTAGAGGGCTATATATTCAGAGCCCCTAGCCCTGGGAGAAACCCTAATCTAATCTAATTCAATTCAATTCAAGAGTTCATTCTCTCATCTGAAGAATTTAGAGAAGCCTAGAGCCACCATCTCAATTAGAGCTCCATAGTTTAGTAGCATAGCTACATAGGAATAGATCTAGAGGGAGTCAAGCCTAGCATGGAGTCCAGATCTGTTAGAGTTCTTGGTAATTTTCCTGTACATTCTTGTAATATTCATCAATATTCTTGCTACTATGAATAGTACTTTATTCTATTCTATTATATCAGAATTGACTTTGCTCTATTTGATTATGTTCTCAATTATATTGTTCTTAGTTTACTTTGATTATATGTTTAGCATAGTTGGACTAGAATTCTGTTTATGCATAGGATCGTATAGCGCTTGCTCATTAGATCGATGGGTGAGTGGTAAATATTGTGTAGGCATGGTGTCTAGACCGTATTTATCTGCGATTACACCCTATATTCCGGATTGTGAGGTAGATCACGGGAGTGACAGTCTTGTTGAGTCCTTTGTAATCCTTCTCCCGAATATAGGACTAGTAGAATACCCCTATTACACTGAAGAGATTGCTCTGTTCTTGATCTTCTTTGGTAATATCACAATGCATAGGTATAACCTTTTCCCGCCATGATTGCTAGATGTTATTGCACTAATCATTGTATGCTTTGATCTTATAGTTAGAATAACTTAGGATTTATCCTTGTATGTCACACCCGGTTTTAAGGACAAAACCAGATATACACTGTATGTGAAATAAAGAGGTCAAATCTTACATATAGCTGCAGATAAGTGTAATATCAAAAGACAAATGCTTATTAAACATAACGCAATAGTATAAGATATAACTTTAGAGAGCAACACAGCGGAAAGGCAACTCCGAACACCGGGTGTAGACTTCACTCCAGGAACAAACTGACTGGTTGATCACAAACCTAAAAATTCCAGAATCTAGCAGTCTGGTACCCTTCCTGATATGTGGGAAATAGCAAGAGTGAGTCCATGTCGAACTCAGCAAATATATCATAGAGTTCATGAGGCTCAAAAGTCGACACTTGTTTACTGCGATTAGCTTTTAGTGAGTCATCTTTTAGCAATTGAGTAGCAACAAGTTTACCATAAGCCCAAATAACCTCATGATCATGTAAACAAGAATAATGTATATCAAGAAACAATAATCATTAGTGAGCATCAATATCATCAGTATTATCATTATCATCAGTGTTCATCATTTATTCTGTAAGGGTCCAAGGCCACTCGTGACTGTGAGCACGGCTGTTATAACAGTTTTACACTCTGCAGAGGTTGTAAACTTTCACTGTGAGTCGTGTTGCCCATATGCCCGGGTTAATTACTCCCAAAACACTTCCAAGGTGAGCAGGCAGGGGAACACTATGAAGTCTTTCGAAGGTTCGTCTAACAAGTTAGGGCCATTAGATTTCACTCAGCTAATAGATGTAGAGCCCTCCTTCCAAATGGCACAATAAGACGCAGCCTATACACATGAGGACAGAGGCCGCACTATACCCGATTCGTCAAGCCATTCTTACGCCAAAAAGGAATACCACTAACAAGCTAGAAATGTCCTTCTATATGATTAAAGCCAGAGCCATATAGCCCTCACAGTTGTACTGTAAGTCCCGGATGTTCGCTTACAGATGAGTCCTTAAGGAGAGAAACTAGAGCACCATAAAAACAGCCCAATGCTCTAGCCCCCTTGAGTCATGTTGCTATAAAGCATCTTTTAAACGTTTATTGCATATACCATTAGTCAAGTTACAGATCATGGTTATTTATCTTGAGCACTAGCATAAATACTACCCAATGTAATGTTCCACCCGTGTCAAGGTACAAGATACAAAAGCTAGGATATCCTTAGTGGTAACAAGGTAGACACATGCACATGAATTAAGTATATTAAAGGTAAATAGGAAACAAGGATGATCTCATGCTATATTTGCCTTAACTTGCTTTTCCCCCAAAGCAATACGCTCATAAACCTTTAGTATTCAACTTTCAATCTTCTGCTTCCAATTCTCAGCTTCTAGTCTTCAGAGAATAGCTTCTTAATCACCACGTAAACCTCACCGATTGACTAAACCATATAGCACCACACAAGCATCCATACAATCATACACGAAGCAAATAATAGATCTATATTAGAATAGTACACCAATCATACAAAAATAAGTAAAAGAGTTTGAAACACGATTCTACGCATCGCTATGAACACAAAGTCGCGAAAAGCACGCTAATCGGAGCTACGGTTGAAAAGGTACAACTACCGATAGATTTACCCATAAAACTATTAGCTTCATGTATCTTAATGGTATAAAAACATATATAAGATATTTTATAGAGATTATAATTTAAGTCAAATTTAGATTCGAATTATAAAACTAAAGTAAAACAAATCATATTTTATCTACAAAACCCAGTTGCATAATTGTTATTTAATATATGATGAAATTCCAATATTAGCGACATGATAAACACTGTTACAAATGCGTAGATCTCGTTGCTATGAATCTAACGCAACTTGAATGGCTCAAAACGGAGTTGAAACGTAGAAGATATGAAATCAACAAGATTTCCTCTATTAAAATAATAGATTAAATCTTATCATAAATTTTAAAAGTTGAAAACCTACTTAACAGTAGTATTAACATGTAGATTATGAAATTACGAACCTAACGCAAGTTGAACGGATCAAATCGGAGTTAAAACGGAGAAGTTATGGCTAAAACAAAATCAGTGGCAATTCTGTAAATAGTTGAAAACGTAATTTATTCTTAACCGAAACAAAATACGCTTTCAAATGAAGAAAACAAAATCTGTAAACATATTTTGGACTAAGGGTTTATTTTCCAAGAATACAGGGACGGCGGCGGACTTACTTGTTGCCGAGGAGAATATTGCCGGGCTACGCAGTGCGGCAGCGACGGCGACGGCGAGAGAAAGAGGAGAAAAATATAATTTACTACACGAGAGATTTCCCAAACTAGGGGCTCCTTTTACGGTAGTTTTAGTGTGCTTTGCCCAAGGGGTAGGTACGTATATATAGGGAGGAAAACTCCCTACCCCCACGCCAACTAGCGATACGGTACTAATTGATTTACACCCTCCATCTTTACTAATAGGCCTAATTAATTATTAAAGCCCATTAGTAAATAAATGTATGGGCCTTTGAGATTTATTAAGATTATTGCACATGGGCTTTGAGCGTTGGGGAAAATGAGAGATTTATTATTTTCGGAATTAATTATTTTCATGGATAAAATAATTATAGAAAAGTCTAGAATTATTATTTTAGCCGCGAAAAATACTCCGAAAGCTCCGAAAATTCGGGGAAAAATTCTCAGAGACATTACGGAACATGAGGAACCCAAATAAAGTATTTGGAGCTTATGATAAGATAATTTGGAGCATCTAAAAAATAGATTATACTCACAGACAAGTGGAAACAAGCTATAGAAAAAGTCGGAAAAATTCCCGAGAAGTTTGTAGAGGTTGATTGACGGATGAGAAACAAGGAATTTGATTGTAGAAAAATAATATATGTATATCGGGAAAGGAAAATTGACCTAAACACATTTTGAAAGAACAACTTGAATTCATTTTGATCTTTGGTCAAAACCAATCAATACAAAAACACAAATGCATCAGCATGAATGCATCAACAAGTTGCTAAACCTTATGATAAATTTCAATTTAGTGAAAAATATTATTTCTCTATGTTTTCATGAGCACAAAAATTCAAAATGAACTCATTTTAGCTCTATTTTCAAAGAAGCAAATTTTAGGGTGTTACATTGTAGATCATCCTAGTCCATGCTAGTGTTATAAACTTAGAGTACTCTATTGATATGATTATCATTGTTTTTTGTGGCTATGTGCTCTCATTTATCACATGTCAATTACTATTCATTTCTATATTTTATGTGACACTTACCCTGTATGAGAAGATAGATAAAGACAAGGTTAAGCTCTCCATTATCACAGGCAGTGCTCATTGCTCATTATCCAGCGCATTCCCTTCCCAGTGGTAAAATTATAAATAATAATACCTGGATTACTCCCGGTTAAAATGCTACGATGATATTTTCTGTGCGCTTGCGGAAACCCTTTTATTCTAGTTGTGCATAAGAAATGTCAACACTTGTTCCAATAGAGCTCACAAGAATCAAGGCAATGTTGTTTTTCCAACTCAATTTTGCTAAGTTGTAAGTGCCATTTTAGTTTCAAGTGCACCACTTTGGGGCTTTGTAAATTGAAAACCATTAGGAATTAAGCCATACTTACTTAAGCAAAGTTGGAGTACTCATGTGGCTCTACACTTTATATTACTGAAGTTTTCACTGATTCGAACCGATTTAGGAGATAGAGGTAGGGAAAAGCTGCTATTTCAGATGACTAAATTGGACTTAACCGATTTGAATCGACCAAGCGCAGTGGCCGACCATGCATAGGGCATGGTCGCCACCTAGCCATCGTATGCCGGAGCCAGGCCCGCACCACGCTTGGGTGGCGATGAAGGTAGCGGGCGCTCGCTCACTCTCTCCCACTCGCACTCGCTCTCTCTCGTCTCTCTCACGCCCTCATGCAAGCACCGAAGCGGGTGATGCCACCATCGCCATTGCCACAACCACCCGCCACCGGCCAAGCACGCCACCCATGCCTCTACCTCCCGATTGCCCGTGCGCATAACTCCACCGTGACCTGCTTCACCTCCCTGACCCACTAGCTTCACCTCTCGAGCTAAGGTGAGGGCCCTCGAGCCATTGTCGTCGTTGTGCTCGCCGCGGCCACCCTTACCGCTGTCGAGATCAAGCTCGTCGTGGTCGAGCTCTCTCACCTTCTCTCTCTTTTCTCGTGTTAGGGTTAGGTTAGAGCTAGGTCTAGCTCGTGGCAAAAGCCTAAGGCCAATGCTGGCCTCCTGGAGTGGAATGCCATAGTGCCGCTATCGTGCTCACGCCGTCGTGTTGCCATGCACATGGCCGTGCCTCACCGGTGCCCCCGCAAGCCCAAATCCGAACCCTAGAGCTCCGCTAGGTTGCCGTGAAGGTGTAGACACATTCGCCCGAGCTCGCCATGGCTGGAGTTGGCCGGAGTGCCACCACGCATCGTCACTGAGCTGCCATTAGTGTCGCCGCCCTCGATAGAGTCCGGTAGAGGTTCAACCCTCTGCACCATGGGATGCGAAACGTCGAGACGAAGCCATTAGAGGTGACCGCGTCGTTGGAGACCTCGTCGTCAGTGAGTTCTTTGCCGGTCAAACGACGCCTTTGCTCCTTATGCATGATGGGTGGGACAGATTGACCAAGGGGGCCTAGTGGCAGTCACAGGATGTGGGTTGGTTTTGGGGTGTACCTAGCAGTTTAACACGGTTTTGTGTTTTTCTTTAATTGATTTTCCAAAAATGCTTACAAACTCGTAAAATTCATAACTAAATCTAGGAATGTCCAAATGGAGTGAACCAAATTTTGTTAGATTCATCTTGATGAGTACTATTTAATAAAAATATGAAACTTGGCATGTTCTGTAGTTTTATATTTTGTTTTTATTTATCTTGTTTAATGCCTATTAATCTTAAAAAATGCATAACTTGAGTTAGAGATATGAGAAAAATGTGATTCCAATTTTGTTGGTCATGTTTTGACATGTTGTAGCTAGGAAAAATAATGAACCTACAGTAATCAAGCTTGGAACATGACTTTGCTATTTAACTTGATTAAATGCTAGTTTCTTGTGGAAATTGTTGTGGCAAATAAATGTAACCTATGAGCATGAAATTATTTACACAGTGTTCTAGTGCTGTGGTGAAAGTAAGAAAAATATAAAATCTATTGTTTGACACTTGTTACTAGGCTAAACCATTTATGCTATTATAAACCTATGTAACTTGTCATTTTTGTAGAGGTTGCTATACTTATCCAAATGGCATAAAATTTATACAGTAGACTATTGGGAGCATAAATAAGCTGCTGTAATGTTCCCAGAATTTATTGTGCACTGGAAGTATTTATTCTCAATTTCACCTTGCTAGCTAAGGAAATTAATAAATGCATGTAGATGATTTAATTGGGCTTCACCACAATACTTTTTGCTATGTTTGTGATGCATATGATCTGTTGGTATTATTGGTTGTGCCCAGAATTGATTGGTTGTATGCAGCTAGTTAATTATTGCTCTATAATTCAATTGGATGGCTGCATGTGTAGTTTCTGTTGTCATGATATTTTCATGATGAAAAGAAAGTTTTCTGTGAATCTTGTTAATAACAAAGTTGTAGATAACTTACTCATCTATCTTGTCCTAAAATTTTATGGTTGTAGGCCTGATGGTTTGAGAGTTATAGCTTTTAGAAGTTTGCTGTCAGATTTGTTAGTCCTCTAGACAGATCTGAAAGATTGAATTGTTTGACCTTATTAACTATTGAATCATCTTGAGATGATAATAAGAAAGTTTAAGACAATTTCATAAGCTTTCCAGAAAGTAAAGGATCATGTTTTTTGGATGTGTAAAACTCCAGTTATGACTAAAATAAGTGGCTACTGTCTTGCAGTCCAGAAAAGGCTTAATATGAATGTGTGATTTGTTTGCTTTACATGAGCTTGATGCTTGTTGTTTAGATACCTAGGGTAATTAAGATAAGTTATTAGCTGCAAGTGTTAAGCCTCTTTCTGATGATGAACAACTCTATCTTAGGTTGCTAGAACTTGGTGAGTGTTTGTTTGATTTACTAGAGAGGAGATATGCATCTACTCGATCAACGAAAGTTAATCTTGTTATCACCATGTCATATTGTCGTTGAGAATGTACGTGTTTATGCATTTCATCATATCATACTTGCACTTCATCCCTTGTGCATTCTCTATATTTATCTATATGCTCATGCATATAGGATCGCTAGAAGGAGTATCGCTACTGGAATTCGAAGCCAAGGAAGAGGAGGACCAGTCAGAGACCCAACAGCAGGAGGGTCTAGAAGGAGGAGAACCGGTGCAGGAGGAACTTCTAGAGTGCCTAGATCATAAGCCCACATCCTTTCTAAAAGGCAAGCCCCAGAGCATTCTAAGCCTTCTATGTTTTTATAAATACCAATTTGAGTCCTTTATGTTTGATGCATTATGTTGTAGGAGTTGGATGGAAACACTTGATGCATATATCTCCCTTGTCCAAAAATATATGCCCTAAGCCCTGTGTAGGTCCAGGATCGAATATATATGCTTAGCCATGCTTAGTCGGTAGAAGTCAGGTGATTTCTTGTCACCTGCGAGATATAGGTGAATATCTGGTCACTGTTGGATATATTTGCTATCATGGAAAAGAACCATGTGAGGTTGTACAAATAGAGACCGGGCATAATCATATATGTTGGTGGTGTTGTGACTTATAGTGATTCTGTCTATGTCGGTTAAGGACCGGATCGTTGAAGGCCCTCTCGTCATTTTGAACTCATGCCTCTCACTTAGCTGGTGTTCTGACTATGAAGCCGAGTAGCTCAACTCAGGTCGGGCCTTTGTTCTGTCAAAGTGCACACACTAGAGGTAGTAAGGATGTGCAGGGAGCCGGATGTGAGTCCAAGGGTAGGCCAGAACTGATCATCCTGGTAGCTGGTCAAACCCTGAGGATGTGGCATTGATCGAACCTGTGAAATATGTACCTGAGTTATACCAAAGGTGACCTATGGCTACCATGGCTGGTGGGCCTAGGTTTGTGTTAGGAATAACTGCCCAGCCGGTTGCAATTGATTCAAATCATCGTCTCTCCTGGATAGTGAGAAACTTGAGTGAGCTTCTTCATCATAGTAACTGATGAAATGTGATGGTTATGATGGATATGAAATTACAACACCAGATATGGTTACTACTGTTTGCCTTAGCTTAACTCAAGTGATTGCTCTAGCATAGGTGCCAACCTAGACATGCTTAATCTGAATAGGTATAACTTGCTACTAAAACAGTTAAATATCAAGACATGAACTACTATTGCTATTATGCAAATGTTGTCAAGCTAGCTCCACTTACAAAGCCTTGCATACTCCTTGGTGTCATATTATTTTTGGTTTATTGTCGACGAAATATGGTCGGCAGTCTACCTAGGGGTATGCCTAAGGTAGTAGATTATCGGCAGACAGATGCGCAAGCTCCAAACAAGATGGTGACGCAAGACAGACACGAAGTTTTATCCAGGTTCGGCCGCCAAGAAGGCGTAATACCTACGTCCTGCGTCTGATTTGTATTGTGGTATGTCAATGAGAGATGTTTTTTAGAGGGGTCCCCTGCCCGCCTTATATAGTCCGGGGGGCAGGGTTACAGATCTGGAACCTAATCCTAGTCAGTTACAATTGCCATATGTGGCCGGATAAGGATTCCTATTCTAACCGACCAGGATCCTGCTTGGTCACCAAATCCGTCTTGATTCCTTGTGCGGGACTCCGATCAGGTTAACTGGGCCGCACGTCGCCTTTTGGGTGGACTGAAACCATCGATCCAGGCCAGCCCAAGCTTAGCCGTAGGGGTATAGGGGTTAATACCCCCACAGCTAGTCCCCGAGCATCATGTATTATGCTGCGACACACCATTTTAACCTTCTCCGACAAGCGAAGCTTGAATCCTTGACACCTCCGACCACCGTCATCACCAGAGAAGTAGGTTGTCCAAAGAATGTTTGGTGCTCTTAAGAAAAAAGAAAAAGATTTCTATCCCGGGAAGTGTGCCCACTTGTATTTCTGAAAAGAAATGTAAATGCGTCTTGAAGCGTAGCATCTTGATCATCAGAGGCATAGTGGTCGAAAAATAAGCACATTCACCGCGAGGTGAAGTGTGCCCACTTAGTCCCCGAGCTTGCTGGAAGGCGAGGTATGAGCCTTGTAGCAAGGTCCAAAGGAGAAAAAATATCCCAACTGTATGCGAGTTGCCAGTCACATGTAGTTGAGACGCAAAGTCCCCGAGCCGTGGTCGGAGAGTGGTTGAGGCAGTCCCCGAGCACAGGTCGAGGAGCGAACGACGAAATCCCCGAGCCATGGTCGGAGAGCAGTCGAGGCGCGAGCGACAAAGTCCGGCTACTGTCAAACGACGTCAAGCCATCTTTCCTTTGTCGGACGACGAAGAAGAGGATGCGGACATCTTCCGGCTCGTCCCCAAAAAGAGGAGAAAACAAGTAGAAACGACGGAGCAGGGTGGCTCCTCTAGGCCAGCAGTGGTCACAGCACCAACCACTGCTGCACAGAGGACAGACGAAGGAAACATGCCGCACCATACTTCGACGCCCATACCGGGGATTGAACAAGTCCCAGTGGAAACTACCGAGCAAGCGGAGCAGGGGCGGTCGAGGAGACGTTCCTTCGCCACATCCTTCCGCAAGTCGAAACTGTAAGTATTTTGTTTGATGTAAGCCTTGCATTTTGCATTGGATGCTATTATCTTCTTGATTTGTCTCTGAGTTCATTAGATCGGCCTCCACCGAAAGCCCCGACCAGCTAGCTGGGTGCGGAATGTCCTCACCGACAACAGCGGGACAAGCTGCTCAGCAATCAGTCATGGAGGAGCCCGTAGCAGGGACTCCACTTGAACCTCAGCAGGTGGACAACCAGACGCCAGTCCCCGAGCAGCTGGTCGAGAAAACAACTGAACAGAATACAAGTGCTCCAAGCACGAACCCTGCTGAGGCGGATACCACGGCACCAAGGGAGCTGAATCAAGCCGAAGAGCAGCAGCCAGAGGTTGTCCAGAACATGGTTGCTGACGCGATGGCTCGTGGGAAAGCCCTAGTGGAGTCTGCAAACTCCAGACCAGTGCCGCCTCCCGAACAGGAGGCTGAAGAGGATGAAGTGGAAGAAATACGGGGCCGTCCCCAAGATAAGCGACAACATGTATATGTGTCGCGCTATCGGAACGACGAATGGTTCATGCACGAAGAAATCCTAGAAATCGAAGAGACCTTAAGAGTCAAACGGGTGGCCAAGCGTCTGGTGATGGAAGTCCAGGTATATTTGGTTTGAGCCCCTGACATTGTTGTAAAGTCGAACTGTCTGACGTAGCTTGTCTGTATGCAGGACTTGATGAAAACTGCAAGATACCAAAAACGGTGCTTTGACCAGATAGAAGGAATCACGACGGCCAATAAGGAGCTGACGGCTAAAGTGGAACACCTGCAGCACCAACTTGAAACCACCGTTTCCGCCTTGACGATTGTCCGATGGGTCGTTATTGCGCGAGCCGCGTTGATTGAATGGCTGTGAGCGACTTGAGTATTGGCGGCTGTGGCTTGATTCGATAGAAACGGATGGAGCCCGGGCTTGATTTATTTCTACAGTCTGAGCCATAGCAGCTGTCAGATAAGCTTGTATGTCATCATGGACTGCCTGGGTCTCGAGAGTGTTAGGCAGCCACTGCATTGTCGCCAAGGCGACGGCCACGTTGGTGCTTGGGGTCTTGAAGACTTGTTTGTCCCCTACCCTATCAAAAGCATCGTTAAGGTCACGTGGTCGGACCCTTATGCGTCGTGCTCCTGGTCTGCTTCAGCTTCGATTTGTCGGCGATTAAATCGGTCAATATTGTGTGCTTCGCGTGCAATCTTTTCTTGTTCTGTTTCGCCAACTGCTGGCGGCTCGTCGTTGCTGACGACATGGATCAAATCACCTCGTCTTGGCGGGAAAGACGGAAATTGGGGGAAACCCGGGGCGTGATCTGGTAGATCCTGATCGTATTTGACGCCTTCATCTTTGTGACGCTGAAGCTCGGTGTGGACAGATGCGTTGGATGCGATGCCGGATGAGGAGCCGGAGTCACCCTCTCAGACTGTGTGGACGGATCCTTCTCGGTAATCTTCAATTCGGACCATGTTGACGATGTTGCGTGGCTTCGGCCGAGATCGGTGTATAGGACCTGGATCCGAGCGGCGTCGTAGGTTGTGCGCGTAGCTGGAGGCAGCGTTTTGCAGGCCGTAGGGCTGGACCTGGTGGTTCTCCGTCGGGGCTTCGTACTCGCAGAGTCGGAGACCCGTCGCGAAGGCTGGCTGGCGACGAGCGGAGCGCCCCTTAGGAGTAGATACGATCACAAGATCTGTTCCAAGTCGTGCAGGACGACTGGTCCGAGCCGGTCGGATAGATCTGTTGTGGGGAGCCGTTACCTGCTCATTAGGTTGGCTTCGAATCGTACTTACCAGAGCTAGGGTTTCAGTGAGTTTGATGCCGACCCGATTGATGGAGTCGAGCAGGTCGGTTTTGTCGATCTGCTTTCCTCTGTAGCGGGGAAGCGGACGACGGGTTATCGGCATGGCTGTAGGCGTGCTCGGAGCCAAATGTACCATGGTCAGAGGCAGGTCCATCATGGTCGGAGCCGTGTTTGCCGTGGTCGGAGCCGTAGCCGATGCAGGTGAAGTAGTCGTCGGCGCGGGTTGAATCCACGCTTCCTCCGCGGTCATGGAGATGGAGACGTCGGGACCGGTGATCCAGGTGATCTGGCCGACGGTGAACGTGAGGCCGTTGGGCACGGCCATGGAGCTGGAGATGATGACCATCTTGTTTGCTTGGAGAGCGGTACGCACACCCCCTACCTGGCGTGCCACTATCGACGAAATATGGTCGGCAGTCTACCTAGGGGTATGCCTAAGGTAGTAGATTATTGGCAGACAGATGCGCAAGCTCCAAACAAGATGGTGACGCAAGATAGACATGAAGTTTTATCCAGGTTCGGCCGCCAAGAAGGCGTAATACCTATGTCCTGCGTCTGATTTGTATTGTGGTATGTCAATGAGAGATGTTTTTTAGAGGGGTCCCCTGCCCACCTTATATAGTCCGGGGGGTAGGGTTACAGATCTGGAAACTAATCCTAGTCAGTTACAATTGCCATATGTGGCCGGATAAGGATTCCTATTCTAACCGACCAGGATCCTGCTTGGTCACCAAATCCGTCTTGATTCCTTGTGCGGGACTCCGATCAGGTTAACTGGGCCGCACGTCGCCTTTTGGGTGGACTGAAACCATCGATCCAGGCCAGCCCAAGCTTAGCCGTAGGGGTATAGGGGTTAATACCCCCACATTTATGATAGGTAAGTCTAGCTAAGTACCCCTCGTACTCAGGGTTTATTCCCACTTGTTGCAGGTGATACCATGTATCATGGCTACTGAAAGAACTGCTTCTCTCCAACTATGGATGATGAGTGAGACCATGGGCATAGTCTTTCTGTGTTGTCTTATCTATGATGCTTTTGTTGGAGATGACCCTAAACTAGCATGTATTTGAACTATGTGTGATGTTAGTTTTAAAACTATGTTGCTTTTGCTACATTTAAACTTGGGTTGTAATAACTATGTTGAACTTCGATGTATGTGAACTATTTGTGAACTTGTTGTAACATGTGACATCTATGTTGAATCATGTACGATCTTGGTTGTATGTTGGTGATGATTCGAGATCCTTCGTGATACTCAACAGGGTTTATATGAGCTCAAGTGTGTGCGTGTCAACGTGTATGCGGGGACCGTCATGCTTGATCTTGTATAAATTGGTCGGTTCTGTTACATTTTCTCACCCAGTAGAAGCTCAATATGAGACAAAGGAGGTGGTTGGAATTGATCAAGGATTACGTTTGAATATCCAATACCACCCGGGGAAAGCAAATGTAGTAGCAGATGCCTTAAGCAGAAAGGCCAATTGTGGTTGTACCCTGATGGAGAGAAATATGGACTCACTATGTCGAGATATGCAAAAGTTGAATGTATCCCAGGTAGTTGAAGGTTCTTTATCCATGTTGCAAGTGACTTCTCACTTGTTGCGGGACATTAAGGCGGGACAACAACTTATGAAGATCTCGTTACCATTAAGGAGAGAATAGACCATCCAAAGTATTAGAGTTTTTGGTTGGATCACTCAAATACTTTGTGGTTTGGTAAAAGACTCGTAGTACCTAACCAAGAACACCTGAAGAAACAGATTCTAAATGAAGCTCATGAGTCACTTTTCTCTATCCACCCTGGAAGTAACAAGATGTATAGAGATGTGAGGAAAATATTTTGGTGGAAACGTTTGAAACAAGATATTGCAAGTTTTGTAGCTGAGTGTGATGTTTGTTGTAGAGTGAAGGCTGAGCATCTTAAACCAGCCAGAACTCTCCAACCTCTGCCCATACCAGCTTCGAAATGGGAAGACATTACCATGGATTTTATCATGGGCTTACCAAATATGTCGAGTGGATATGATTCCATTTGGGTAATTGTTGACCAACTCACAAAGTCAGCACACTTTTTGCTAGTAAAGGTCACTTATCCCGTGTCCAAGTATGCGAAATTGTATCTCGCTCGGATTGTTTGTTTGCATGGAGTTCCCAAAATAATAGTTTCAGATAGAGGTCCACAATTCACGTCTCAATTTTGGGATGTGCTACATAAGGCACTGGGAACAACATTGTTGTTTAGCACAGAGCCTGTACCTTGATATATAGCTCTAGTTGGGACACTTGTTTACCATTTGCCCCATTTGCCTACAATAATAGCTATCAGGCCAGTATCAACATGAGTCCATATGAAGCCCTATATGGTAGAGATTGTAGGACACCACTCAATTGGTCCAAAGTTGGAGAAAGAAGATTATATGGAAATAAGAAGGTCAATGAAGCCAAAGAAAAAGTTAAGCATGTAAATATAGCATTAGAAGCCGCACAAGATAGATACAAAGCTTATGCCGATGACCATAGAAGGCATGTGGAATACAAGATTCGAGAATATGTGTATTTGAAGGTCACACCCTTTAAGGGCACCCAAAGGTTTCAAGAGAAAGGAAAACTTTCCCCAAGATATATTGGCCCATTTTAGATCTATGATAGGAGAGGGAAGGCTGCTTATGCATTAGCCTTGCCAAATTCGCTTTTGGGAGTATATAACGTCTTCCATGTATCTCAACTGAAAAGATGTTTGAAGGCACCCGAAGAAGAGGTCAATTTGCAAGATATTGACATCAACAAGGATTTGAGATATAGAGAGTATCCAATTGCTATTCTTGACTTTTCAGAGAGAAAGACTAGAACGAAAACCATCAAAATGGTAAAAGTGCAATGGAGCCGCCATTCAACCAAAGAAACCACTTGGGAGGTTGAGGATAAGATGAGAATGGAATATCCTCACTTATTTGAGTCAAGGTATTGGTTTCAAACAAGTTTCAGTTTGGGGATGTGTCTTGAGTTCTTAGTGTCATTAGAAGGGAACTAAAACCTATTTTTCTTGAATTTTCTCCCTTGATTGCATAAAAACCTACTTTTAGAGAATCTCGAGACGCGGTTCTACTAATGGGGGAGAGCTGTCAAGACCTAGTACTGACACCCTTGTGAGCATCAGCATCATGAGCATTCTTGCATTTGAAATCAAATAATTAGAAACTAAACTCTGCATTCAAACTGCTCACTATTGGATTGACGGAGAGTCTGCTAGCACCACCGGACTATCTGCCAGTTCATCTGCATGCACTAACACGGTTTAGACTCTGTCAGTCAGTAACCGACACCACCAAAGAGTTTGTCGCCATGACGGACTGTCCGATAGGATTGTCCCATGCAGAAATAAGAGGTGTCACTTTGTGAATCATCTAGTCCCACATGTCACCACAGCTGTCCATCTCAAGGAGGCACCAAGGCAGAGGGTTCACTGGCTCACCCACTCACTCTCACACTCCCACTCTCTCTAGTTCATCTCTCTCTACTACTCTCTCCCACACTCAAGCAAGGAAGAGGAGAAGGAAAGGAAGAGAAAGGAGAAGGGATTAGAGCTTGGAGGCAGTAGAAGATGGCCATGGAGATCACCTAGAGGCCATCATCCACAAGTGGTAAGGGTTAGAAGGGGTTGGAGCCCACTCACCATTGCTATAAGGAGATAGGAGCAGGAGGAGTCAAGAAAAAGAAGGTTTTGAGCCACCAAGGAGGAGATCCAGTTGCTCCACCACCTTGGAGAGCTTGGTATCTTATTTTTGCAGCCCTTGGTAAGGATCTAGCCAAACCCAACCTAGGATTGCATCGTTAGGAGCCAAAACCTAGGAAATATCAATTTGTGGCCTAGAGTTAGTTTGCACCTAATGTAGCTAGAACCAACCAGCTAGATATGCTCCATAGAACCTAAGTAGCCTACCTTGAAGATAGTTTACACATGCAAGCACCATAGGTGAAGATTTGGATTTCGAGTTGCTATGAAGTGTTCACTATCAATATTGATGGAGAGTTTGACATTATCGATGGAGTGTTCATCAATACCGAACATCTTTCTATTCACCTGCACAGAACACATCTATAACCCACTGGAGTGTCCGTCACAACAACGGAGCATCTGAGGAGTTATATACCCGAGACAGAGAAGTGTCCATAGAACCTAGATCATAGTTTTGGGTATAGAGGAGTCCGCTGATATATAACCCAGAAATCCAAGAGCAGCCAGTTCCTACTGGATGATCCGTCACTTACATGGAGTATCCGATGATGCCTGAACACTTAGCTGCCCACAACACCCTACAGACCTGATCTGACGGATGGTCCACCATAGCTGACAGAACCTTCCAGTAGAATCATTGTTTACATCGAGAGATTCTCGAAAGCACAGACTTCGTACCGGAGGGTCCAATCCTAGTTCAGAGAGTCCGACAGACCCAGAGAGCCTGTAACACCCTAGGTGTTAGGCTTGCATTTTGGACACTTGCAGTGCATGAGCCTAAGCCTCATTTGTTCATATACGAGCATGGAACATATGAAACATGCTAGTGCAACATGTGAAACATGTGTATATGGAATGTGCTTGCAACACCTCCTTGAAACATATGCAACATACTTTTGTAATTGTGTTTCAATGGTGTATGATATATGCTCATGCTTGGTAATGCAAGTGAGTGTTGATGTCACTTCTTTCATGTCTCTCACATCACTCTCTATCTATAGTGACCCCTGGAAAAGTTTCGTGATGTTTGGAATCAAAAAGTCACATGAAATGATAAGTTATATGCTTGTTTAGATTACAACTAAAACATGCTTCTGAAACAAGGAACCATGCCTTACATTCCAAGTGAACTAGTGTTTATGCAACATACAAATGCAACAGGTGCAACACATCTTGGACACATGTGGAACAACCTAGTGAAACATGTATAGCATGTACCTTGCGACAACACTATGAAACAAGTGAAACAGAGCTTTGAAACAAGCATTGCAATTATAGTGATTTCTATGTTTCAGTGCATGTGAGGCCTACACTTTTGTGCAACCTATGCATGGTGGGTATGTTTGGCCTCTACAACACCTTAACTACACTTAGGACACTTAATGGAACAATGTTCATGTTGATCATTTTGCCTAAATGTGCTTCTAAGTGATGGTTGACCATGTATGGACCCTAGAATCCTTTTGTTTAACCATTTCAAAAGTGTGACCTAGAAGCTCTGCATGACTATGCACCCTTTAACAAAGTTGTAGAGAACTTTATAAGGAACAAACTTTGTTTAAGAGTCAAGTCATGAAAATGTGTGGAACATGCTCAAAAAGGGCCCACAAGTCAGAATTAGGGTTGTTTCCAACCCTTAGCAATTTCTAAGTCTAGAATTCATCATCGTCGACATTGGCATCTCACGTTCTCCGAATTTCGTTGAGTAACTCTAGTGGAGCCAAAAATGAAAGTTGGAAATGATTCATTGGAGAACAACATGTAAAAAGTTTGGATCAATTTGACCAAGTTTGGCATTGCAAAATCCCCAAAACCGAGCCCTAGATTAACATGTTGACACTGGTGATTTAGGGACTGATTATCTCCTAATCTACAGCTCCAATGACTTTACTCCCTAAAGGAAAATCATAGAGCTTTGAATGGGCTTCAAACTTTGTTAAGGCCCAAAGTCCAAATCGGCCCATAACAGGCCCAAAACAGTGTTCCACGACGGCCACTCCAGCGTCTACCACCTGTTCGGCTGAATGCTGCAAGGGACAACACGTGTCCCCTGCGTGACGACTGCGCGCGAGCCATGCCCCCACTACGATTGCAGCGCGTCCTCGTCCCCTCTCGCATTTGGTGAAGCCGAGCAGTACCGGAGTGCCTCTCCACTCCCTCTCGCTCCCCGCCTCTCACCCTCTGTGCTCGCGCAGCGCACACGGACGGACGTTCGCCGTGGACGAGCGAGCCGAGCTCATGTCCATGCCGCCATTGTCACTGTTGTGTCGGTCCCGAACCGAGTAAAGCACTGCCACCATCTACGCCTCATCGTGCTCCATCCCTAGCGTGAGATCGCCATCGGCATCCCTCTCTTCTGGCCGCTGTGGAGCCTCACCGCCGAGGCTGTGCCCCTGCTTGCATGCGTGCACGTGGGCGGGAGCCCACGACCCACCTCAGACCAAGCTACTAGCACCGGCGAATTCACCGGCCCAAGAGGAAGCCCCCACGCCTTTCCCCACCTCTCCAGCGCCATCGGAGCGCTGCCGCCGCCAGCACGGTCGCCATCGAGCCGCCTGCTCGCGTGGCTAGGAGGCCACAGTCCATCCCCGGTCACGATTCGACCTCCCATGGGTGCGGATGGGCACACTGGAGCTCATGCCGCCCTCCTCCACCATCGTCTGCCGTCTCCGGCCAACATCGGCAAGCAGTCGGCCGCCTCCTCTATTTCTGGTGAACAGAAGAAGAAGCTGGCACCTCCCCTCTCTCTGTCTCTCAATGTGTGTTTGACAAGCGGGCTCGACGGAGTAGTGGGTCCCACATGTCAGTTTCATTTGTGGCTGGTTTGGGTGCGTAGTCGGGTGGACCTAGCATTTAAGCAGGGTTATATTTTATTGTATTTTGAATTTCAGATTTTATGTTAATCTTTGAAAATCCATATCTCCTACTAGGAAAGTCCAAAAATAGCAAATATGGACTTTTTGGAAACCTTGAGAAAAGATCTTTGCAGTAGAGTCATAATATGTTATATGTTTGTAGAAGCTTTTTGGTGTTTTTATTTAACTTTGAAAAGAACTCCAAAAATGCTTATAAACTTGACCATAGCCATATCTTGAGTTTTAGAACTCCAAAAATAGTGATTCTTATTTTGTTAGTTTCTGGATGACATGTACTTGCTAGGAAAAATATTAAACACACTAGTTGTTCACTGTTTTCTTAAGGTTTTGATTTAACCTTGATAAATGAGCAAATCTAAAGTGTGTTGCTTGTCATTTTTATATCTTGAGTTGTGGTGCTCCATTTTAGGTGAAATTTTTATGGTAGTCTCCTGAGGTTATATGGGGACTGTGGTTAAATTTGCATGAGCTTTGGTTGCTAGGTGAGTAAGATGTAGGTTTAACTTGCTCTCATATGATTTATTAACGTAGCATTTGTCTTTTTCAAAGAGGTGAATATACTTGTCCAAATGGCTTGAAATTTGGACAGTAAACTACTGGGAGCATTTTTAGGCCACTGTAATTTTGGTAGAATTTATTGTGCACTTTTGATATTTGTTCATAATTCCACCTAATTATGTAGGTAAATTAAGAAATGTATTAAAATAATTTATTTAGCAATGGATATTATGTTTTCTGGTGTTCATTAGTCATGTATTAAATGTTGGTAAAGTTGGTTTTGCACAATTATATGTTTGTAATATATGTTAATAATTATTCTTACAATTATTAGTTTCTGGACAGTTCTGGGGGAAATGTAAATTACCCCATGTTAATGATGTTTTCTGAGCATCTTGTCTATAGCAAAGTTGTATATAATTCATGTATCTAGCTTGTGTTAAAATTTGGTGGCATTTGGCTAAGTAGTTTTTGAGTTATAGATGTTTAAAGTCAGGTCCTAGATTTGGTTGCTCTCTGTTTGGAGCAGACCAGATTCTGTAGTTTCATCTTTTTGACCCATTAAACTTGGGAATCAGGCTTAGGTGATATTAAATGAATTGTAGAAAATTTCATAAGCTTTCTAGAATGTCTTATTACACATCATTTAGACTGGTAGTACTCTAGTTATGATTAAATTACTCAGCTGCTGTTCTGATGTCCAGATGGTGGCAGATTCTAGTTTTAGTGCTTTGATTAACTTTGTCATGCTAGTGTGTTGAAGTGTGACTCATATCTTTGATGGTACTTGGGTTAGTACCCTATAATCTTATGAGACTTGTGTCTTGATTGATGTGCTTTCCGTCTTCTATGTTATGCCTTAATGAGGATTAAGTTAATTAGCTCTAGGTGCTTATGTGAACTTTGGTATGCTGACTTGATTACTTTGTTTATTGCACTTCTATGTATTCACACATATGCATTGTTGCACCTCATATAGGTACGCTAGCTGAAACGTGTGAAGTATGTGGCATTGGAGCCAAACCCGAAGACAGTGTTTGGTGGATCCATCCCGAAGATAGAAGAACTGGAAAGTGCTAGGAGGAGAGGTGCTCGCCAAGCGGGTTTCATCTGACAAACGCTAACTTGAGTCGGATCCCAGGCAAGCCCCGGAGCATTATAAGACTCCCTATTTTTCAAAGCAATACTATATATGTGTTATATGTACTGTTGCATTATGCATAGGAGTTGGGTGAAAACCTTGCTGCATCAAGATCACTCCTTGTCCAGTTATATGAATCCTTGAATCCTACATAGACCAGGATCGAGTAGATGCTTAGCCCTGCTTTAAGCGGTAGAAGTTAGGTGATTTCCTGTCACCTGCGAGACGTAGGGATATTAATATATGCCATGGTTGCCTATATTTGCTATCGTGGAAAAGAACCATGTGCTAATAATATGAAAGGAGACCGGGCGGGATGACGATAGTGAAGCAACAAGGCCTGAAGGTCTTGGGTGTGGATCTATCCCCATCTGTGTCATTTAAAGACCGATTCGTTGTACGTCCTTGAGTCATGTTGAACGCAGTCTAACACTTAGCTGGCCAGATAAGCCGTTTCGACCGCGAAGCCGAGTAATACAGTTCAGGCCGGGAATCGGGGGGTCAAGTGCGCATTTTGGAGGAAGTAAGGATGTGCTTGGGGACATTGGCGTAAGACCAATGGGGGGTTAAAGTCCCTATCATCCTAGTAGACTGTTGCCCTTGGGGATGCGGCATCAGTCGAACCCGCGCTTTCCTGAACTATACCAAAGGTGACTTGTGCGACCCTGCCGAGGGCTCTGCGCGATTTGTGTTAGAAATACCCCTCCAGCTGGATAGGAACTCGATTCGAATCGTCATCGCTCCCGGTTAGTGAGCACTTGACTCGAGCAGTGGCAACATAGATTCATTTAAATTAAACGGATGGTTAATTGGATAATGATGTAAATGTTGCCTCAATTTATACCTGCTATGGTTAATATTGTTTGCTCCTAATCAAGTGAGTGCTCTAGTACAGGTTCTAATATAGATGATAGGTTAATGATAATTAACTTGATGCTTAAGCATTAATGATTACTTATCTATATTAAGCTTTTATGCAAAATGTTGTCAAGTTATCCCACTTTATATCAGCCTCGCATGATCCTTGAAGTCACTTTATTTCTAGTTTTTGACGGGTAAGTCTAGCTGAGTACCTTCTCATACTTAGGGTTTTATCCCCACTTGTTGTAGGTTGTGATGTATCATGGCTACTACAAGAATTGGATGACTCCTGCCTTAGTGGCGGAGTGTGATCATGGGCATGATCCTTATGAGTTATCTTGTCTATGATGCTTTTGTTGGAGTTGACCTTGGTACTAGCATGTATTTGAAATAAGGGAAATGTTAGTTTCAAATTACTTTGCTTCCACTACTTTTGAACTTAAGTTGTAATAACTATGTTGAACTCCGATGTATATTGAACTACTTGTGAAATGGATGTAACATGTGACTTGTTATGTTGAATCACTACGATCTTGGCTTGTATGTTGGTTGGCTTGAAATCCCTTAGGATTTCATTGGACTACCGGAGTTATATGGGCTCAAGTGTGAGAATTTGATCACTTCGGCGATTGTTTTTATACATGTGCTCTTATAATTTGGATAGTTCCGTGATAGAGACGATTTCCCACTAAGTCCTAGTAACCACCGGATCGTCCGACATACACGCCGGACCACCCGATAGTTACCAGTCGGGAGACCACTAGTGTATTACTACACACTCACTCTTGTGTCACCAAAGCATAATCAACTAATAATCATCGCATAGCATGAGCATGTACTTTATGCAATTCGTTCATCAAGCATCATGCATGTATAGGTCACCCCGATTCCTAAAGAACCTGATGAAGAGGAGCCTCAGGAGGAAGAAGTCGCTGAGCCCGGCAACGATGTTCAAAGTAGGCCCCTATGCATCCCTATGCTTTACAAGTGCATAATGAACTATGGTTATCTATTGCATCGCTATGTTACTATATGACCAATGAACCAGGAGGGAATCACCTATGTAAAGCCTTATCCATATATAGCCACACCAATCAACCATATATGTCTTGTTTAATAATCATGCTTAGTATGCTTAGATCTAAGATGTCGAGCTAATGATGGGTTTCTCATTACTCGCACGATGATAGGTTGATAATCCACTAAGCAACACCTTGGGAAGGGATCAACACTTGTTCCACTTGGTTATAATATGAGCTTTGGTCGGCAAGGTGTATGGTCATGGAAAGATGGGGATTCTTGGATGACATAGCTTGCTTACCAGTTAAGGACCGTGTATCCGTGGTAGTGATTATGAACATAAAATCGTACAGACCACTTGTTGCTAATGGGGGTGACAAACCAAGTAACTGATCGTGACCGCTTTATCCGTGAAATTGGCAAGGGGGATGGTGTCGGTCGGGAATGTTTGGGACATTGACCAGGCATTCAGTCAAACCTTTCATTAGACATCTCGGTCGGGTTAGGGAAAGGTTGAAGCATCGAGATATCCCTTCTATACTGATGGGTCTTATGGCTGATATCCCTTGTTTTTTAGTGGGGTTAATTTGTACCCCTCCGCAGAGTATAAAAGATTGAAAGCAATAAGTTCTACTTCTAGATACAGACTAGAGTTAGGATCGAGTTCCCACTTACTAATGCTTAACTTGATTACCTATGCTATGCTTAATTCTGCTATGTCATAGATCACCTTTACTTTATTGTATAAATGCTTTTACGCAAAGATACACATTCCTTGCTACTACCCAAATGCATAATCCTTGTTTACTATATTGGGTAAGTCTTGCAGAGTACATTCGAGTACTCACCCTGTGTGATCTTAAGTTTTGCAGGTACCGTAGTCCCTGCGCATGGATTCTTCTATGCTCCTGTCGAGCATCAATATACCAGGGTACCCAACGGATGGCGAAATACGGCACCTTGCACATCTGCTAAAGCCCCATCGTAGGGGCCTCGGTAAAACCAACCCGCCAAAGGCGCTGATAGCATGTCAGTCGCTTGAGGCCCAAAAGCCAACCTCCATCCCGCCCGAGCCTTGCGGAGAGGTCTTGGGCGAGATAGGCACCTTGGGCGGTAGTTTTCGCTTCGCTTGAGCCCGATGATGTCATCAAAGTGCTCGACCCCTGCAACATAAGCATGGGAGCACCCGACCCCCTTGGCATATTTCAACCTCGCCTGAGGGACATGTGGAGCCCTCTAGCAAGGCAGGGAGCCACGAGGGCCCTCACCATGGCACCCACTCCCGCCGATGGGACGGGCGTGACCATGCATAGTGAACAGGAGCACGGGAACCACGCTCTGACCTGACGTGACCCCGGTCATTCCACCACAACGACATCCATACCTCTATAGCGATGGGGGCAACGACAACTATACCACCTACTCCCCTCTCTACGCAAATCTAGGTGCCCGTACCACCCATTCCCGACGGCACAAAAGCACATAGGACAAAGCATGGCCACAGTATGTTGCACCAGCGAATGAAGAGGCCAAAAGATCAACGCCCACTACATCTCTGCGCTACAGAGGAAACTGCTCCCACCGGATAAGGAGGAAGACATTCGCACCCGAGGCCACCTTTTTTGTTTTTCTCTTTTGCCTTTTTCCACTTCACATTTTTACCACAAATGTAACCCGAGCCCTCCCCTTGGAAACTATAAAAGGGGAGGTAGGGGTCACATCTAGGGTAGATTCATGATGATGGATCAAAATAGACTCCTTTAGACGAACACAAAAATGAGGGACACACGCCTCGCTAAGACAACACACACCCCTCCCCCGAAGAGACCTGGGATCCGCTCCCTCTCTCGAAAGCTTGCAACCCCTACTACAAGCACTCCGGTGCAAGGCAACACGAGCAACAGTAGAACCCACTGGACGTAGGGCCATTCTTGCCTGAACCAGTATACACCTTTTGTGTCTGCTTTGCACACCATTCAGGCCTAGATGCGCAGACACAAATTCACTCATCGCTCTATCTAGACCCCCGGTTTTCTAGACACTGACAGTTGGCGTGCTAGGTAGGGGCCTTCTGCGCGTCACGCTCTATCTCCTAGGTCTCGATGGCCACCCCTCACATCCGCTTTGCTCTAGGCTCCTACATACGATTCGGCGTACACTGACCAAATCATAGTCCAAATCATACCTAGATTTCCTCTACATAGGAGTGGACTATGATTTGGTCCTTCTTCCCCCTTCTGTTGACATCGACGCCATCTCTGAGGCCCTATCTAGCCTTCACCCGTACACTAATGAGGGGCAAGCCCCAGAGGGTGCTTGGCCAGGAAGTTCACTTGACAGATCGACGTGGGCCAATAAGCCGCACAGCCACAGGAAAGCCCATGGCCAATCCTCGACTACTTTTCACCTCAATCCATCTACGGGAGAGATTCCCGCGGATCTGCTGACTCACCATATGTAAGCTATCGCAGAAGTCCTTGCAACCACTGAGACGGCCTATGGCACCAGCTCTGATGAAGACAATGGTAGTTGGGCCGACGCTAACTTCTCTGGGCTCGATGACCCGAGGGCTTTGCGTCGCTTCGTCGGCGTCTGCAACTACCTCCTCGATAGCGGTGACTCCGACAATGGCGGCTACAAGCTTACATGGCCATGACACTAGGAGGCAGAGGTTGCGCATGACGTCGACACGCCACGATCGATAGATCACCACACCACCCCCTGCCCAGGATCTATTATCTTGTCTTTGGGAAGTTAATCAGTCTGCGCATGCATTCGAAATCTAAGCATGTTACTCACTGTAATTTATCCTCTTGTTTAAACCATGAGTTAAAATGTTAGCAATAATTACGTAATGTGGTTTTTCCCCTTTACAGTCCACTATGACATGGAGTTTGAAGGCTGGCCCATGGAGGGTATGACAGTCGTGCTGAGCCACCCGAGTGAGGGATGGCATGAGAAGGGGCACACGAGCGACCAAATACCCGGACGCGCTGAGCGTCGAGGGCCTTCTCAAGCCATGTTCAAGTCCATGCTAGTTTACGGTTTGGGAGTTGTTTTCCAAAAAAGGCAACAAGCCCTTGGGGTTGGTCGAACGAACCCGGGAACTCCCTGAACCAACCGCCAGGAATTTTTGAAGCCAGACACTAGCTTACCTCCATCAGATCCCCACGAACGGGAACTAGGGCTTCACTTGAACTAACCCAATTGTAACTCAACGGACACCACGACTCAACCCAGCGAGGGATGCCGTGGCGTTGTCCAAACCCTCCTCTTTGTGAAAAAGATGCGCGAGGGATACGTTAACTAAGCTCCTTGATAGAGTCCACGCGCGAGCGGGGATTTTGGAGGACACAGGGGCAGGAATGTCCAACCCGTGAATGAACCCTCCTAAGTGCCATGTCAAGCCTATGACCCTAGGTCTAGGTAGAGGCATCAATGAGGGTGTATATGACCCCGCCTCGGGACGTGGGAAACCACAGTGCCTAAATGTCTGATCATTCTGTCAAAAATCACATAAGCTACGCACACATGAGTTCTTTCCTTTCTAAAACCCTTCAGCTCTCCCAACGAACAAAGTCTCAGCGGCCTTGCCGAAGGCCGTTGCAAATCAAATCGAAGAAAACAAGGAAGGACATGGAAGCGATATAAGTACGACAGTGATTAGACAAGCTTGATTTCTTAGATAAGTTTTGTTTACATCTAGGGGAGCCTATGGATCCTCATTGAGGACCTGGTCCACAGGGACAAGAGCATCGACGATGTTCGCCACTGGCTTGAAGCCCTCGAGGAGATCCTCATAGTCTCCTAGCCCCTCCCCCATGGGGAAGCCTTTGACGTCCTGGAGCTCCACGTCGGTGGCTGCCTAGGCGGTCATCAGCGCAACGGCCGCTCCCCGACAGACACCGTGCTCGATCGCCACTCGGATGAGTGCCCGTGTACTGAGAAGGCGCTCCTCTCGGTGCCCCGCTAGAGCATGAACGAAGTTGGCGACGACGGCGGCGGCGCCACGGAGGGACTCCACCTCCGTGAGTAGTTCTGCTCACAAAACAAAGCCAAGAATAAGGCATAACACTAACTAAAAACAAAGGGAGGAAACGAAGGGCCACTCACCAGCGCACCAATGATCGGACCCTGTCCGCTGCGACGGACGAGCGCCGCCTCCTCCTCCAGTGATGTCACCACCGCATTAACGATGGCAAGCTCCTCCCAGGCCTCCTGCAACGGCGTAGGGACGCCCTAGCACGCCACGTGCTGGGCTCGTCCATACCCAGACATGGAAATGGCACCAGGATCAAGATGACAGCGGCAGGAGGGTATCCCCTCCCTCTCTCCCGATGCGCCTACACATGGGCCCCTAAAGGAGTCACCGTGCTCCATGACGATGATTGAAGTGGTAAGGGAAGACAGAGAGCAGGGGTGGAAGAAAGGAAATGCCAGGGTCGAGCGCCATGGCTCGGGTTATACAGGAACCCAAGGAGGCCTCTTGACTCCTGTGGCATTCAAAGCGTCACCCATCCGCCAACCACCCTACTCATCCCATGAGGGAACCGCGTCGGTCTCACGTCGTGCCTCGGGAAGGCAAACTATCTCTCGGTGACGACACATGGTCCATTTAATCACGACAAGTGAGCCATGTGAAAAGATACCTTTGCCCCATTCATCTTCCTCGTAGCTGCATTGAGCCTCAAATGCTTCAACTCTCCGTGGGTTGCAAATGATGCATAGTGGATATATGGCCTAAGAGAGTCCATGGCCCGGTAATGATCCTGCTCTCGGCGAACAGGGGCCGAGACGCACCCAAGGGCTCCACTCCACGTTGTACCTAGATGGGATCACGAGGGCTCACGCATACCCCTCTGTTCTGCTAAAGGATGCAAAGGTCACCCGGTCCGTCTCTTGCAACGCACAGGGGCTTGGGGGCTGTTCCCGCATTCTGACCTAGCGAATGGTCAAAATTAAAGACTCGGGGGCTCCTTGTACGCCCTGCAATCGCATGAAAAACACCTCACTCGCTCGATTAAAGCCCTTGAAGGGGTGCCACACCCCTCCAAGGCCTCAGGGGCTACACCCGGTGGGTGCACTCACGTGCACCCACCGGATAGAACTCTACGTGAATAAATAAAAATGCAACAAAACGGAAGCAGAGCGCCACGATCGCTTGTTCTCAAGCCTCTGAAGGAGTGCACCACTCCTCCATAGGCTTAGGGGCTACTATTGAGCATTAATATACCAGGGTACCCAACGGATGGCAAAATACAGCAACATGCATATCTACTAAAGCCCCATCATAGGGGCCTCGGTAAAACCGACCCGCCAAAGGCGCTGATAGCATGTTAGTCACTCGAGGCCCAAAAGCCAACCTTTATCCCGGCCGAGCCTTGCGGAGAGGTCTCGGGCGAGATAGGCACCTCGGACGATAGTTTCCGCTTCGCCCGAGCCCCATGACGTCATCAAAGTGCCCGACCCCTGCAACATAAGCACAGGAGCGCCCGACCCCCTTGGCATATTTCAACCTCGTCTGAAGGACACATGGAGCCCTCTAGCATGGTGGGGAGCCATGGGGGCCCTCACCATGGCACCCACTCCCGCCGATGGGACGAACGTGACCATGCACAGTGAACAGGAGCATAGGAACCACGCTCTGACCCAATGTGACCCTAGTCATTCCACCACGATGACATCCATACCTCTACAGCGACGGGGGCAACGGTAACTGTACCACCTTCTCCCCTCTATACACAAATCTGGACACCCGTACCACCCATCCACGATGGCACAGAAGCACATAGGACGAAGCATGGCCACAGCATGTTGCACTAGCAGATGGAGAGGCCAAAAGATCAACGTCCACTACATCGCTACGCTACAAGGAAAACTGCTCCCACCGGATAAGGAGGAAGACGGCCACACCCGAGGCCACCTTTCTTGTTTATCTCTTTCGTCTTTTTCCACTTCACCTTTTTACCATAAATGTAACCCGAGCCCTCCCCTTGGAAACTATAAAAGAGGAGGCAGGGGCCACATCTAGGGCGGATTCACGATGACGGACCAAAATAGACTCCTTTAGATGAACACAAAAACAAGGGCCACACGCCTCGCTAAGACAACACACACACCTCCCATGAAGAGACCTGGGATCCGCTCCATCTCTCGAAAGCTTGTAACCCCTACTATGAGCACTCCAGTGCAAGGCAACACGAGCAGCAGTAGAACCCACTGGACGTAGGGCCATTCTTGCTCGAACTAGTATACACCTTTGTGTCCGCTTTGCACACCATCTAGACCTAGACGCGCAAATACAAATTCACTCATCGCTCTGTCTAGACCCTCGGTTTTCTAGACACCGATAGCTCTTGAACCCTTGCTGGATCAGGAGTGGTGAAGGATCTCGTGTCTTATAGATACATGGATGTGGCACACACGTGTATCCGTTATCATAAACTATGTTATGTTGAAAGACTTTCGCTAGACTTCGATGTAGACTGTGAGGTGTGACCATGTAATGAACTAAGTGTGTGAACCAAGACTTGTACCTTTTAATTCTTGAACTTGTAATGTGATCTAAGAACTATTGTGATGTATTCTCTCTCCCAAACTGATCCTGAAGAGGTGTTGCTGCGTGTGCTCCTAGGGACCTCATGATGTTGATTTGCTTAAATGAGGGGTCAAGTGGTCGACACTCGATTTAGGTGGATTAACGCGATAGTCACCCACAAACGTCCAGATCTCCAACCGAGGGTGGGGCCAAATTTCCATCAATGAAGTTCAATACCAATGTTATCCCAACAACGATGGCTTTTGTCCAAGCATGCATAGCCCGCAACTCTAGCTCATAATGCTGGTACTATGTCTGCGAGTCCTCACGAACCACTACAAGAAACCAAAACATTACGATAAGGTTTGCAAAAGCATCAAAGGAGGAGGGTTTTCCAAAAATGCACTTACGCTTAAGATCATCGGTAACCTTCATGTGCGCATCTCGCGCACCATCCCTCTCCTTCTCCGCACGCTGGATAGCCTCCTCGGCTAGGAGCAACTGCATCGCCACATCTATAGCAACAACAATGAATTTGTCATGTTGAGGGCATCATCCAATAGATCTGGACTTAGGCTTATGGTCTTACCATTTTTCTCCTCGGCAATGTTGGCAAGCCGAGTACCGGTTTCGCTGAGCTGTTCCTAAGCGGCCACGAGCTCACCCTGAGCTGCTTTGAGCTCATCGGCTAGGTTTTTCTTCTCCAACTGCAGTGGGTACACCTACACCTGCAATCTACTCTGCTCTTCCTTGAGCTTGGTGATGTTCTCCTCAAGATTCTTCACCTCTGCAAGCAGCCTTTTGTTTTCCTTCATGGTGGGCTCAACTCATTCAAGCTATCGCCATTAGTGCTCTACAGTTTTTATCACCTCCTACCAAAAGATAGTAACAACTCTGTTGGGATGACACATAAATAGTGGGACAAGTTTAACTCACCTGTAGTTCATTGTTTACCACTGAAACATGGTTCTTTGGTGTCTCTATCTGTGGGTCAACATCCTTCTCTTCCACTATGTCAACGTGGTCGCCCCATTTCAACTAGGTGTGCGAAACACGCGTGTGTGCATCCCACGGATGGGGAGGTTCCCGCAAGATGTTTTCCACCTCCTCAGTGGCTTCTCCCAAAGGTCCTGCCGCTCTTTCTGCAACTTCTTCTTGGTGGCGGCACAACATGCCTAAACCCATCTCCATTGGGGGCTCTAGAGCTTGGGGTTCCTGTTATGCTCTAGAGCCCGCACCCATCACCGACGACGAAGCCTAAGGACTGGATGCACGTCCTGCGCGTGCTCCTAGTTCATCACCAACGGGGACGCTGGGGGGCTCGGTAGCTGTCTTGCATCCACCCTTGGTACCTTGACATCTCCAATGGGTTCGACCACCCGTGAACCCCGAGCACCATCACCTACGTGAGCTTCGTCCGCTCTTGGCACCGTGGCCGAAGTACCTCTGCTTATCCCTTTGACGTTCATGGGTAAGGTAGGAGGCGTCACGCCCCAAGACCCTTCTACAGCTTGCTGCTCCACAACCAATACCTTATCAAACCTTCAAGGCAGAAATCAAGTGGCAAAAATATTACAAAATACTATTACTTACTTGCTGGATCGCCTTACGGTGTGCTTGATTTTGCGCACTCCACTTGGGCCGCCCATCCTAGCTGTCGGCGTGGCCGTCTTCCCAAAACCCGGGGCACTGGTCTTGCCTCTAGGGTCGCCGCACCGGCGGATGTGCTCCCACCGAGCTGAGCCTCTCGCTCCAGCTCGGGGACTTCAACTCCACCCAAGTTGACTAGACTTCCCACCCACCGACTAGGGCTTTCTATCTGCCTGGTGCCCATCACTGAGCTGGGCAGCAGCTCCGTGATGCGCCACCCTTGACGATAGCGTCTCCCTACCCTCTGTATCGTCGTTTTCACTCTATGCCCTGCCAAAGTACCTCCGACGTTGGCGGGGCGGGGAGTCCCTGATGTTGATCCCGTCACCACGATAGGGTAGAGTCACCATTTTCATTTTCTTCTTCACCATCTGCAACTCACAGATTAGCTCCTTACTGCTCCGTAGGATGCATCAATCAGGGCTCGGGTTAGCTTCCAGCTCATTCGATGAATCGACCGGTGCACCTCTGTTCATTGCTGCCACAATGTCCACATCACTGCGTGGCCGTTTGTACCTATCTTCACTAACTAGCCACAACTCATCTGGAACTTTAGAGATATATGCCTTTCGGTCCTATTCGGCATATCAACAAACAGTTATTAGGCATGCAGCAAGCAATGACAAACATGAAGTAGAACTCAAATCCACTCAGCTCTGGAGGTGGATTTAATAGGCTAAAGGCCCTCTAAGCGTGCCTTTTCTCCTTACTCTTCTTTATTGTGAAGAACTTTGACACTCGTTGGTCAATCTCTTCATTAATCAGTGGCTTCGATGCTTCTCGCATGAAGTCCCCGTCCTGGTACTCATATGCGGGACGGGATCTCTCTTTGTAGGGCTGAATTCGCAGACCAATGAAATTTTGCATGCACTCCACACCATTGATGTTGACTATCACGGAACTGTCCAAATCATAAGAGCACAAGTCCAAAAACAATCATCGGGGTGATCAAATTCTCCAACTTGAGCCTATATAACTCCGGTAGTCCATGAAATCATGAGGGATTTCAAACCAAACCGAGAACAAACCAAGATCATAGTGATTCAACACAACACACCACCTATTACAACAGTTCATAAATAGTTCTTATACCTCGGAGTACGAATAAGTTATTACAAACCAAATTAGGAATAGCGGAAGCAACATAGTGTTGAAACCACATTTAGTTCAAGTACTGCCAGTGCGTAGTCACATCCTGCAAAAGCATATTAGAAGATAATACTATAGAGACCATGCCCAATGGTCTAGTCTTTACACCAAACAGCGAAGACATTACTTCAGGTAACCAGTAAGAATCTGCTACCTGCAATAAGGTGGGAATAAACCCTGAGTACGAGAATGTACTCAGCTAGACTTACCCATCAAAAACCAGAAATAAAGTGACACCAAGGAGTATGCAAGGCTTTATATAAGTGAGGCTAGCTTGACTCATTTGCATAAAAGCTTAAGTACAGATAAGTAATAATTGTTGCTTTAAACGTCCAGTTAATCATTATTAACCTGTCATCTAGATTAGCACCTGTACTATAGCAATCACTTTATTAGGAGCAAATAATATTAACCATAGCCGGTATAATAAGGCCATCATCATCATCATTCCTAAACCATCAAGTAATTTAGTGAAATCTATGTTGCCTCTGCTCTATCAAGTTTCTCACTATCCGGGAGAGACGGCGATTCGAATCGATTCCAACTCAGCTGAGGGGGTATTGCTAACACCAACCGGGCATACTTTGCAAGAGTCATCAACAGTCACCTTTGGTACAACTCAGGATGGGCCCAAACAGCAATGCGCTCTTAGGGATTCTAGTGGCCAGGAAGATCAGGACTTTTAACTCACCTGCCCTTGGTCCCGCCTAGCTCCCCTCCGAGGTGACTTACACTTTTCGGCTTCACAGCCTGAATTGAGCTACTCGGCTTCACGGTCGACAACCTTAGGCCGGCTAGCTAAGTGTTAGGCTACGTTCAAAATGACAAAGGAAGTACAGCGGATCAGTCCTTAACCGACACGGATGAGGATAGTTTCACACCCAAGACCTCCATGTCTTGTTGCTTCGCTATCGACATCCCGCCCGGTCTAAGTTCATTATTAACACTTGGTTCTTTTCCACGATAGCAAATATATCCAACCGTGACCAAATACTTCCTATCTTGTAGGTGATAGGAGATCAACTGACATTACCATTCTAATTAAGCAAGGCTAAGCATATAGACGATTCTATCTACATAGGACTCAGGGATTCATATATCTGGACAAGGAATGATATAATGCAGCAAGGGTTTCCAACCAACTCCTACCACTTAATGCAACAATACATATAATATATATAATTAATTGCTTTGAAAGTTGGAGGCTTATAATGCTCTAGGGCTTGCCTTCACGAAGATGATGGCTCGAGACTCAGGAGTTCAAGCATGGCTTCCTCGTCTCCTACGGCTACGTCGAAATGGGCCTCCTGCCCTCGAACTGGTTCCAATGTCACGGGGTACGTCTTGTGGAACTTCACCTTCGTCACATTCCTCGGTGCACCTATTGCATGCATATGCATAGGATCAACTTCATGTATGCACCAATAATGAGATGACAGGACAGATGGATGAACATGTATGAGTGATGACATGATGAATGACATGATCAACTTTTGTTGACTGAGTAAGTGCAAAGCCTATTCAATTCACTTCAAAGTAAACAACTCAGGTTCACACACCTAATCCCACAACGTTAAGACCTACATAGGAATTATAGTACTAATGTGCAAGTGGTGACACAAACATCACCAAAGGTCGCACCAACTCAACCAACAACAAGGACATGATTAAAGAACACCAGAAAGTATCATGTTACTTTTATACTTATTTCAATATACTTTTCCATTTATCCAATTAATTAGGGCAATAAATCAATATATATAAAAAGTACTCCATTAACTCTACAAAAATTACAGCAGCTACTAAGCACTGCACATAGGCTACCATAAAATTTTCACACACATTGCACGTGTAGATATTTAGATATCCTAATTAACAAATGACAATGGCTTTGACATAAATTGGAAAATCATATTTGCAAGTACCAAACCACATAGTTCATATTTTTCCCAAGTAGTACATCCCATGCAGATCACCGTAAAATTGGAACCACTATTTTAGGACACCCCAAACTCCAGATATGCAATTTACAACTTCAGTGCAAAACTACATTTAAAAGAAAAGAATAAAAACAAAACTCTACTCAGGCCTAAACAGCCACTGGGCCTCTGCTGCAGGCGCCAAAACAGCCCACGAACTGGCCCGCTCAAACTCATAATAGGGGAGGGGCGCTGACATGCGGACCCCGCCCGTCATAGGGACCGGGGCAGGGGACGGCGGCCTGCCGGCGGTAGCTCGCCGCCGATGACACCCTAGGCGACGGGGAGGGCACTGGCACTCTCCACTCCCAAAAGTCGCATCGATGGGTAGGCTAAGCTAGGGCTAGGGTTGGCCGGACAGGGTGCTTCACCGATGATGGTAGCGACGGTGATCTACCGGTGAGGTGTCGACCGGCTCGAGGCACAGCTCCCCACAATAAGAGTAGCTGCAGGTTCCTAGCGACATGGCGAAGTAGCTATGGAAGAGTCTAAGGCTCGTGAACTACTGCAACGGTGAGGTTAAGCATGACTTCGCACGGCGGTGAGGTCGACCCGACGAGCACCCCGGCATTCAGCTCATGCGAGATTGTCGCCGGCGGTAGCGTGAAGCACGCTGCTAGCTCTAGATCTAAGACTCGTGAGACACCAATGAATCGAGGAAAAGGAAATGCAGGAGCCAAGAAATTGAGCTCGCCCCCAAAGGCGGCCATGGCGGAGCGCACCATGCGTCGGCGGTGTCCCCGCAAACTCACCACGGTAGCAGTTAATCCACTAGAGGCTTCATGATCTATAGGAGAGGACAACTATGAAACGAGTCAAGGAGAGAGCTATGATGCTTTGCATTGGTCTGGCCACGGTGAGCCTCTCGCTCTAGCGAGGCCTGACAATGGCGATGGTGGCGGAACCCAAAAATCTGCCCACACTGTGGGTCGATTGGCTAAGCCAGCGGGTGCATGAGGTTGCCAGAGAGGTGGTGAGGCTATGCATGAGATGGAGCATGCTATGATGGCACGATGGCATGACCAAGCATGATGAGGTTCGCGGCGGTGTGCGGTTGAGCAGAGGAAGAAAAAGGAGGGCGCCGGGGAAGGAATGGAGGAGGAATGGAGGAGGGGGTGAGTGAAGGGTGTTGTGGTAGCCTTAAGGGCACCATGGCCTAGTGACGGAGTATGGTCGACAGATGTTGACTGGAGCCTGAGCTCGATCGGCCACCTCCCTCAATTCAAAAATTTCTAAAATGTCGAAACATTGCTCTGCAACAGCTGCAACATTCCCATGGTAGAAACAGCAGCAACTTCCTGGCTCTGTAGCTCACAAACTAGCTTGAATTTCGAGATGAGCCAATTGACAAAGTTGAAGCTTAACAAATTCTCTACAACTTTGTTCTAATGAGCCAAGTCTAATCCGCATGGTTTGGGAGATATGGAGCAAGGAACAGGGACTGTTTTAGTGAAACAATGGAAATTCAGCAGAGCAGAAAACTAGATTTTTTTGAGAGGGTTGGAGGGTGTTTCATGAGATGAACCAAAAAAAGTTTGTAGCCAATAAAATTTTCCACAACTTTGCTATAGATGACTTTGGCAGATTCCACTTCTAAGTTGGACATTTAGAAAGATCAGTTAGATGCACTCCTATGGTCAAACCAGGGTCAAACTTGGTCAAACTACGAATAGAGACCCTAGCTCAAAATGCTTAACTAACCTTTTAGAATTATTAGCAAGGCACAATTCACCATGTAGCATCACATGTAAGTAAAAATCAAACAAAAGCACATTGAAACATTCACTTTTAAACTAGTGCAACACTGTGTTGCAACTACATGTTACATAAGTTAACTTTCGGTGTTGCACATGTTTCATGAGCATGTTTCACATGTTTTCAAGCATAACAAACCTAACACATGTACTAGCATGGCCCACACACATGATCTTGTCACTAGCACACATAGCATACATATGTTGCAATTGTTGCAAGGTCATGTTTCAAGCAAAAATGCACATGAAATGATGATGCTTATGGTAATGTCATGCTATGATCATGCTCAAATGATGCCCAGATGCAAGGCAAAACACCTGGGTTGTTACATTGACTCTATTAAGGACGTCAAGCAATTCCTCCACATGTTGCATCTCATCACTGCTCGGCTTCGCCGACCAGTTGGGATTGGAGGTGGCTGGGCTGTCAATATCAATGGAAAGGCCATCCTTGGTGTTTTCGGTGTAGAACCACTTCAATTTCCAATCCTTATTGGAGGTACTAAGTGGGACTAGCTTGTATTCATATGCTTTCCCATCTCGCAGCACAAGATAGGTCACTCCAACCACATTGGCGCCAAAGAAAGATTTGAGATGGAAGAAGCAGCGGAAGAGATTGAAATGTGGTTCAATGCCTAGATAAGCTTCACATAGATTGATAAAGATCGAAAGATGCAGTATGCTATTTGGGTTGAGATGGACAAGAGAGATGTCATAGTAAGCAAGAAGCTTGCGCATGAACGGATGCGCTGGCAGACCAAATCCCCTCTGATAAAAATCTTCAAAAACAACCAACTCTACCGCGTGGATTTAGGAAGCGCTCACCTTTCATAGGGCGCCACCCAGCTGTCACCTCATCTGGCAGGATCCCATCCATCACCATCTTCTCTAGATCCTCCTAGCTGCTGCTCGACGCTACCCACTCCTTGATGCGGGTGTTCTCCATGCGCAAGTTCTTTCGCGGCGTCATGGAAGCAGATCCGAATCTAGGGGCTCGCAATGCTCAAATTGCTCCTCACAAGAGTTTGGGTGTGGATGGCAGATGATGCAGAGGAACCCTAGAAATGGCGGTAGCGGGGCTAAGGCTATCGCTCGAGAAGGAAGGCGGAAGAAATGGGTAACTGCTTTTGAGTAGCGGAAGAGTGTGCCGCGCTGTGGGGGGTGAACTTTATAATGGTTCACACTCACCCCTTCATCTTTAGGGTTTTTGGGAACCCATGCTGTGCCACGCGTGCTCGCTCCCACAACCATTGCACGTCACACACGCGTCACCTGCAATTAATGCGGGTCGCTTCAATTTCTCCACGATTACCGTTTAATGGGTTGTCTTTTGGGCCATCGTGTTCTCCTTCGATAGGAAGAAAACAACTGGCGGCTCAGTTTCACATGTTGCTCTATTAATCTTTGCTCTGATTATTCCAAGAAGATTTGATGGCCATCACTTGATTTTTGCTTCACATGCTTTTCTCTCCGTTTTGGTGGCATATTTTCTGTAACACCCCAGGTGTTTGTCACTCGTTAAGTAGGGGGTTTAAGCTCAAACATGATAGATTAAGTGGAGATGACGATGTCAAGGTCAACCTATGGAGAGGAGCCTAACCTAAAGTTGGATGTTGCACCATTGCTTTACATATAGGCCCCTTTTCAAAATATATGCTTCGGTAGTGTTATTACAATATATTCATGTGTCTCACCTTAGTACCTATCTATATTGATCCCTGGAAAAGTTTGATGGAGTTTAGAATCAAAAAGTCACATGAAATGATAAGTTATATGCTTGTTTGGATTATAACTAAAACCTGCCTTACATCCCAAGGGAACTAGTATTTATGCAACATACAAATGCAACATGTGCAACACATCTTGGACACATGTGGAACACCCTAGTAGAACATGTGTAGCATGTATCTTGAAACGACCACATGAAACAACTATAACATTTCACTTGAATTCTATGTTTCAAGGCATGTGAGGCCTACACTTTTGTGCAACCTATGCATAGTGGGTATGTTTGGCCTCTAAAACCCCTTAACTACACTTAGGACACTTAATGGAACAATGTTCATGTTGATCATTTTGCCTAAATGTGCTTCTAAGTGATGGTTGACCATGTATGAACCCTAGAACCCTTTTGTTTGACCATTTCAAAAGTGGGACCTAGAAGCTTTGCATGACTATGCACCCTTTTACAAAGTTGGAGAGAATTTTATAAGGAACAAACTTTGTTTAAGAGTCAAGTCATGAAAATGTGTGGAACATGCTCAAAAAGGGCCCACAAGTCAGAATTAGGGCTGTTTCCAACACTTAGCATTTTCTAAGCCTGGAAATTCATCGTCGTCGACATTGGCATCTCGCGTTCTCCGAATTTTGTTGAGTAAATCAAGTTGACCCAAAAATTAAAGTTGGAAACAATTCATTGGAGAACAACATGTAAAAAGTTGGGATCAATTTGACCAAGTTTGGCATTGCAAAATTCCAAAACCGAGCCCTAGCTTAATAGGTTGACACTGGTAATTTGGGGGCTGATTATCTCCTAATCTACAACTCTAATAACTTTGCTCACTAAAGGAAAATCATAGAGCTTTGAACGGGCTTCAACTTTGCTTTAAAGCCCTTGGCCCAAATCGGAGAGCAACAAGCCCAAACTGGCGCCCCAATGTGGTCTCATTGACGCCCGACACCTGCACGACAGCTGTCCCCTTAAGGGAGGGCGTGGCGGCCATGCACCTGTGCGCCTTCACCATGGACGCCGCGCGTCCTCCTCCCTGCAGTGTGTGCTGTGCCCTGGATCACTGGGAGAGGCTGAGGCCGAGCTCCCCATATCCCACTCGCCCTCATGCGCTCTCGCTTCCTTCCCCCTCGCTCTCTGGCCGCTCCATGGTCGCTAGCCGCCAGAGCCGCCATTGCCGTGCATTGGAGCTTCCGCCCCAACTGCTGTTGTGCTCTCTTCCTGTCCCAATCAAGTGCACCACCATCGTCTCTAGCTCGGGCCGACCCTCTGGCGCCCCTTCCCTGGCCGTCCCGCATGCCGCAGCGCCGCCGTGGTGCCGCCATGGCCACCTGTGCCGCGGTCGCACGCGGTCAGTGCACCACGAGCCATCACTGGCTGAGCTAGGTCTGCCATTGAGTTCGTGCGGACCCATGATTGCTCCTCCCTTGTCGCTGCAGCCGCTCACCGCCGCAGCTGCTCCATGGCCGCCACACGCACTCGCCGCTGAGCCGCGATCTCGCGAGGCTTAGTCACCTCGAGCCGCTCTGCGCTCCATCGAGGACGCCGGCGCGTGCGTGCTAACCGAGGCTACTGCATTGCCCCTCCTCCGCCGTTGCCGGCTACCCCACCGACCGGGAGCAGTCGGCCGGCGAAGCTCGCCTGCTCTCGGCGTCTCAGTGAAGAAGAAAGGGGAAGGTCCATTATGCTCTCTTCCTCTTTCTCTGTGACAAGCGGGCCCAAAAGTGCAGCGGGTCCCGCAAGTCAGAGTTAAGGGTGGCAGAGAATGGGTACCGAACCGGGTGCACGTAGCAAAATTAGTTGGGTTGTTTTAATCCTGATTTTGAATTTCCATTTCATGTTAATCTTTGAAAATCCATATCTCATGCTAGGTAATTCCAAAAATAGCGAAAGTGGACTTTTTGGAAACCTTGAGAAAAGATCTATGCAGTGGAGTCATAATATGTTACATGTTTGTAGATGTTTTCTGATGTTTTTATTTAAGCTTTAAAAATGCTCCAAAAATGCTTATAAACTTGACCAGAGCCATATCTTGAGTTTTAGAACTCCAAAAATAGTGATTCTTGTTTTGTTAATTTTGTGGTGACATGTACTTGCTAGGAAAAATATTAGACACACTAGTTGTTCACTATTTTCTTAAGGTTTTGATTTGACCTTGTTAAATAAGGAAATCTACATTATATTGCTTGTCATTTTTATATCTTGAGTTGTGTTGCTCCAAATGATGTGAAATTTTTATGGTAGTCTTTCCATGCTATGAATGTACTGTGGTATAAATTTCATGGTCGTTGCTTACTGTATGATCAAGTTATTGATTTAACTTGTTTATGGCTTGATAACTAGCTTATAAATAATATATAAATGATAAAATAGAAAATATTGCTCCATTACCTTAGTATGATGTTGCTCTATCATGTTGATTCATACTATGGCCCTGTGTTTATAGAGAATATTGAGTTTTAGGTTTAACTTGCTCTCAAATGATTTAATGCAAAAGCTATTTGTCTTTTTCATAGGGGTTGATATACTTGTCCAAATGGCTTAAAATTTGGACAGTAGACTATTGGGGGTATATGAGAGCCACTGTAATTTTGGTAGAATTTATTGTGCACTTTTGATAGGTGTTCATAATTCCACCTAATTATCTAAATAAAGTAAGAAAATATATTAAAAGAATTTATTTAGTAATGGACACTATGTTTTATGGTGTTCATTAGTCAGGTGTGAAATGTTGGTAAAGTTGGTTTTGTCCAATTATATGTTTGCAACATAAGTTAATAATTATTTCTTGCAAATGAAGTTTCTAGGCAGATCTGGAAACTTGGCAAAGTTCTTCATGATAATGTGCTTTGCTGGAAAACTTGTTTATACAAAAGTTGTAGATAATTTATGTATCTAGCTCGTGTAAAACTTTGGTGGCAATTGGTCAATTAGTCTTTGAGTTATAGATGTTTAAAGTCTGGTCCCAGATTTGGTTGCTCTCTGTTTGGGGCAGACCAGATTCTGTAGTTTCCTCTTTTTGACCCATTAAACTTGAGAATCAGGCTTAGGTGATTATAAATGAATTGTAGAGAATTTCATAAGCTTTCCAGAATATCTGCTTGCAAGTCATTTAGAGTTGTAAATCTCTAGTCATGATTAAATTACTTGGCTGTTGTTTCTGATGCCCAGAATGTGACAAATTCTAGTCTAGTGCTTTGATTAACTTTGCCATGCTAGTGGGGTAAAGTGTGACTCATATCCTTGATGGTACTTGGGTTGGTACCCTGTAATCTTATGATACTTGTGCCTTGATTGTTGTGCTCGCAATATTCTATGTTATGCCCCAATGAGGATTAAGTTTATTAGCTCTAGGTGCTTACGTGAACTTTGGTATGCTTACTTGATTACTTTGTTTATTGCACTTCTATGCATTCATACATATGCATTGTTGCACCTCATTTAGATACGTTAGCTGAAGCCCGTGAAGGACCTAAGGTGGAGCCAAATCCAAAGATGGAGTTGGTGGATCCATCCCGAAGATCGAAGGACTAGACAAGTGGTAGATTGGAAGATGCTCGCCAAGCGAATTCATCTGACATACTCTAACTTGAGTCGAATCCCAGGCAAGCCCCGGAGCATTATAAGCCTCCTACCTTCAAAGCAATTAATTCTATATATGTTATAAGTATTGTTGCATTAAGTGGTAGGAGTTGGTTGAAAACCTTGCTGCATTATATCACTCCTTGTCCAGATATATGAATCCTTGAATCCTACATAGACTAGGATCGAGTAGATGCTTAGCCCTGCTTTAAGCGGTAGAAGTCAGGTGATTTCCTGTCACCTGCGAGATATAGGGATGTTCATATATGGCACGGTTGGCTATATGTGCTATCGTGGAATGGAACCATGTGTTAATAAAATGAAATGAGACCGGGCGGGATGATGATAGTGAAGCGACAAGGCATGGAGGTCTTGGGTGTGGATCTATCCCCGTCTGAGTCGTTTAAGGACTGATTCGTTGTACGTTCTTGAGTCATGTTGAACACAGTCTAACACTTAGTTGGCCGGATAAGTTGTTCCGACCGTGAATCCGAGTAATACAGTTCAGGCCAGGAATCGACTGGTAGGTCGCATCTTGGAGGAGAGAAACGTTGTGCTTGGGGACATTGGCGTGAGTCCAAGGGCGGGTTAGAGTCCCTAGCACCTGGCAGAGTGTCGCCCTTGGGGATGCGACATCAGTCGGACTCGCGGCTCCTAAACTGTACCAAAGGTGACCCGAGCAGCCCTCGCCAGGCGTGACTCGGTGAGTGTTAGAAATACCCCTCTAGCTGGATAGGAATTCGATTCGAATCACCGTCGCTCCCGGTTAGTGAGCACTTGACTTGAGCAGTGGCAACGTAGATTCCATTAAATTGAACGGATGGTTAATTGGATAACGATGGAAAGGTTGCCTCAATTTATACCTGCTATGGTTAATATTGTTTGCTCCTAATAAAGTGAGTGCTCTAGTACAGGTTCTAATATAGATGATAGGTTAATGATAATTAACTTGATGCTTAAGCATTAATGATTGATCATCTATATTAAGCTTTTATGCAAAATGTTGTCAAGCTAGCCCCACTTTATATCAGCCTTGCATGATCCTTGGTGTCACCTTATTTCTGGTTTCTGACGGGTAAGTCTAGCTGAGTACTTTATCGTACTCAGTGTTTTATCCCCACTTGTTTGCAGGTTGTGATGTATCATGGCGGCTGCAAGAGTTGGTTGATTCCTGCCGTAGTGGCGGAGTGTGATCACGGGCATGATCCTTCTTATTTACCTTATCTCTAATGCTTTTGTTGGAAGTCGACCATGGTACTGGCATGTATTTGAAATAAGAATAATGTTAGTTTCAAATTACTTTGCTTCCGCTATTTTTCAATGTAAATTAATAACTACGTTGAACTCCGATGTATATTGAATTACTTGTGAAACGGTTGTAACATGTGACTTGTTATGTTGAATCACTACGATCTTGGCTTGTATGTTAGTTGGTTTGAAATCCCTCGTGATTTCATTAGACTACCGGAGTTATATGGGCTCAAGTGTGAGAATTTGATCACTTCGGTGATTGTTTTTATACTTGTGCTCTTATAATTTGGACGGTTCTGTTACAGCTGGTATCAAAGCAAGATTCAACATTAAACTTGTCGTATGTGTATTTAAAACAAAGGTTTTGTTTTATAAAATCAGTTTTATTAACTTATAGCTATATATAGGTTTGTGAAAACTGAATTCTAAATCTAAGTATGCCAGTGGTCAATTTCCTTATGCTCATATAAGGATTATTAGGTGGCTTATATTAGTACTAACTTGGGGTTTTTCATTTATGCATCTACACCTAGGCCAAGGTATGTATGTGTGATAACTCTCCCACACTAGGCTACCCAGTGTGTCAGATTAGAAGTAGCCTTCATATATGAAATAGCCATATATGTCGTTAGTTTACTTTTATGCAACATCGCACCTACGCTCAGGTAAGTGTGAGTTGTGAGAGCATGACCGTCCAACCCTCGGTCTAGGGGAGAGCTAGTTTTGGTTACTGGATTATTTACATGTTACACACATGTATATATATGAAGGTACTTAATTATGGGTGATCAAATAATTCGGGTAGTTTTGGTGCTACATGTATATATACAGGGGTATATGTATATGGGAGTACTTAAAAATTTTACTTACTGCTTTCATTGTGTGCCATATATTGGGGAATTGTTGGGCTGCAATGAAACTTTTCTGCAGGTACGCTAACCACGAATGTGTAAGTCGAATGTAGCTGACGACTAGCTATATATCGAGAGAGTGCATGTTATGCCACCGACCTAGAACATGATCGTCACCTTAGGTTGGCAATCTTGTGAGGACGAATAGGACGAAGCATGCATCTTCATGATTGTTGTTTTATACATGGCTATGTTCCTCTCACCCTTGTTCAAATGATAAGTAACTTGTGATCAATGTGTTACACTATTTTTCTTGCGTGGAGTTTGACATGAATGCCTTGTTCCATGTTGCTTGATTAGGGAGTGCTTGAAGATAGTGTGTTCTTAGCCTTGCTAGAAATAAGTGTGGTTACATGCTTGAACCTATAGATATCCTCTAGTTATCCATGTGGTGGATATGTTGTTCCTACAAACGTTTGCAAATGCTTTAGACCTCACTTAAGTAATTTTGATTCTTGTGAACGAATTAAATTGTTGCTGCTCTAACGTAACAAAATTTAGAGGTACTAGAATAACATGTTTATGTGCTCTCTTGTTAAGTAGAACAAAGGCAAGCTTTGTTTTGCTTGTAGGACGTTGGCTGCTAGAACGATTTCTGTTGTAGTGATGTTTTTGTGGTCATAATGGTGTTTTCTGTAGTTTTAGAGAATACCAAAGTTTTAGCTAACTTAATTATCTAGCTTGTCCAAAAATTTCGTGACCCTAGGTCTTATGGTTTGAGAGTTATGAATTTTAGAAGTTTACTGTCAGGTTTTACTTATGCTCTGAATAGATCTGAATGTTTGCTTTGTTTGACCTGTGTGCATATGAAATCATGTATTGGAGATAATAGAAGAAGTGTAGTACTTTTTCTAAGCTTTCCAAAGTGTCCTATATCACTAATTGGTGTGGTCTAAATCTCTAGTTATGAGCTTGCAAAATGGAATGGCAGAATCTGTCCAAATCTGGGCAGAGATGTCTTCTTTGTCTTGTTTGACCTTGTTAGCTATAGAATCATCTTAATATGATAATAATAAAGTTATAGACAACTTAATAAGCTTTACATAAAGTTAAGGCTCAGCCTTGTTGTGTCCCTAGAACTCCAGTTATGCATTTTTGAAGTTCTTGTCAGTTTTCTGTCCATATTGGTACAGATCTGAAACATCAGCATGTTTGACCATGTTAATCTATGAATTAGCTATTGGTATGAATAACTAAAGTGTAGTCATCTTCCTAAGCTTTCTATAAAGTCTAGGATCACCTTTGTGGGATGTCTACAACCTCAATTATGGTTGAAACAATAACCACTGTGCTGCTGTCCAGATTCTATGCACATGTTAAGTTAGTCACCTTAGCTAGCGTTTGTTTTGAGCTAAACTTGTAGTAGTTCTTGCTTTAGATAAATGCTTGTTATGGGTGAGCCTAGTGATTAGTAATGATTGTTGTGTGTGAGCTTTTTGCTTGGTAATAGTTGCTTGCGTTGTTTGTTTAAGCTTCTTCATGTGTTTGCGTGAAGTTATGATGCGTGTATGTATGTTTGTTATCTAATTAGTGCCACAGTTGTCACTTTATTGTCCTTAGTGAGTATACAAGTGTCGAATAGCTTTATCTTAGAGCAATACTCGAGTTACGTGAAACGATCTCTTGGTGTCGTCTCCAATTAGGTTCTTTCCCTTATGAGCCTAAGCTTGTAGCGGTGGTTGCTTGCCTTGAATGTTTGTATCCATGCTTTTGCTTGACCGAAAGCACAAAGCTTAGTTCTCCTATATGTTTGTATAAGCCGTGGATGTTTTCCAACCCTTTTTGTGAAGACCCTTATCGACTGACCCACCAAGTTAACTTCCATCAACGCCAGCCTTTGACCATGGTTCGTACGTTGCCAGTTGTGGAGACCGTACCCAAATCCATGTTGGACCTTCCGGTTACCCCTCTCAAAGGTTAGCTAGTGTGACGCAACGTCTCTCTGCTATGGCCTCTAAATCGTGTGCTTGCAAATTCAGGCATCTACCTTATCAACTCAATCTATGACTACATATCGGTTTTCGCCCTTGAAATTTGCTTAATCCATCCCCAACCTTCTCAAGTCTCGAGATGTTTACCAGTCTTGATCTCATGTTGTGGTCCAACATGACCAAATCTCGTGGTAATCTTTCGTTTTGTCCTCACTGTGGTGAACACTTGGCATACGTGGAATTAAGCAACAATCTCGTGCTTAGTCGCATTCGGCAATTGAGCTATGTTCTCTTGTGAGGTGTTTTGATCTACGGATAGCTTCCCTGTTGATTCTAAACCTTGTGACTACCTTTGCTTGCTATCCCCCCTTGTATAATGCTTGTTTTTACCACCCAAATTGTGTCACTTGAAATTTCACCTTGGTGGTGTGATCGGTAATGGTGTTATGAGTAGCAACTAACAGTGCCATGACGAAACCGAGAGCCTCCTGTGGGCGGCCGACACAAGGTTGTGTTGCTCAGCACGCGCTGGTATCGTAGTTTCTAGTCATGATCCATTATGGAACAACATCAACGTGTTATTCTCATGTGAACTTTTCCTTGGTTATCTTCCCCTATCGTATCGTAAGATCCATATCTTAGACCAAAAGTAGTGGAGTGTCCTTCTGAAGTTGCTAAGAGAATAACTTTGAAGAATAGGTCACCAACATAAACATTAATGGACTACAATAGGTGGTAGACAAGTGACTCTACTTAGTTGTCCCAGTATTGACGAACGACATCTAGTGAGCGACGTATCTCATCCCTGTTGGATAAAAAGGACACAACACTTAATATTGGATAAGTCATTCGTTGGATAAGAATCAATAATCACATTATGCAAATTTTAACCTTTGTAGGCATAATGACCATACAATCGAAATCAATAATCTCTGGTGTGACTCCTTATCTACTGACTTTGATGGCAACCATCTGTTCTGTATCAACCACGATTATTGTGGACAAGAGTGAAGATTTAGAATTTTTAGTGTTGAGAGACAACTGATTAGTTACCAATAGGAACGTTAACCTCCGACTAGGTAACGACCCCTTGGTAGCTACGAAGGCTATGTCTTACAGAGCAATAACCAACAAGAGGTTAATCAACTAGCCAACAACTTGAGTGCTACTCTATCTTCTAGAGCCATTGTGATCAAGTAAATTCCGTCTTGGACAATCACACAGATAGTGCAAGGTGTTCTATCAGCTAAAGGGAAGAATTAGAGAAAGTATGCCCTAGTTCCAATCTGTATCCTTGTGCCCATAGGTGCCACAAACGGTTTGTCCATAACTTTATTGGACGAAGTGTCAAGGAATATTCGGAAGTGGTTCCTTATCCTTATAGGAATGTTCTCCAGGTAGAGTATGCGTTTTGTCCTGCAAAAGTAACCTGCAAGTTCAAAGCATGTGCATCCTTGGATTGATATGTAAATTAATAGTCGAGATCTGCTGTTGGATGGCCCTTTTGAGGTCTCACAGATACTAGTTTACACTCTTTCATTTTCTTTTGCTTTCTCGTATCCCCAATGTACGAGCAGCCTTGGTTTCTGCAAATCAATTTATACCATCGCGAATCAAAAGCGATTTGAAAAGTGTCAAACAATAGATTTCCCATCTTAGGGCTGCTATTTGATCCTAAAAAGGAAGCCTCAAGGTGAAAGTTGGCCTGACAAAGTTGTTATGCTGCAAGTCAACTCAACTTACAGTACAACTAAGTAACCAAGGAAAATTTTACTCAATCGCTTGGTGGTAGACTACTCCCCGCGGTTTAGTGAATATTTACAAATTTTGTTGTCCTTAAGGCCTCGCTTCATCTTTTCTTTGGTAAATGATTTCCAATGATGACATACTTTGGTACCTTATAAATGTTTTTACCCAAGAGGTTGCATCTGATTCGACCCAGATAACTGTTGCCTTTGGATAAGAGAATCTTCTTAGATAACTTTTAGCAGAAATACAAAGCCGACAGAGTCAGCTATCACATTCACTAATCCCTCGATAGACTCAGATAATACAGTGTTGTCATCAGAGAAAGAGAACTGCACGCATGGAATAGTAAGTAGCTTTTCATTAGTTGATATCTGAATGATTGAACATTTACGACCAACATAGACCCTGTCTATTGGTTAGTCAGTATCCTATAGCCTCTAATGATGTTTGTTGTCTATGATCTCACCCTTTTGGAAGGTTGTGCTCAAGCCATTTTGGTAAAGGACTGATTTTCAAACTTTGTGAACATATAGTCATTTTAACGAGTATCCTTCTGAAGATTTTGGTCTAGTGTAAAGTTCATATGGCCTATGCTGCGATTCACTAAAGAATCAGATACTTGTTAGTGGTTAGCTCATGGACCAAATGATCTATGTACACTGAGAACGAAGTACTGCGTTGTCTTAGATTCCTCCCAAAGTAACAATGCTTTATGGAAGTCAATGAAGGAAATTCTTCAGACAAAGTTTACCATGAAGAGTAAGTATCAGAAAGTGCCTGTGACCAAATTATTCACCGATGTGAAGCTTTGTAGCTAAATGCTATAGCGGATGTTGGAAACTAGATAACATGTCTCTCTTCCTTAAAAGGCCTTCCGTTCTGAATCTCGGGACACGATTCCTTTAAGGGGGGAGGGTTGTAACACCCCAGGTGTTTGTCACTCGTTAAGTAGGGGGTTTAAGCTCAAACATAATAGATTAAGTGGAGATGACGATGTCAAGGTCAACCTATGGAGAGGAGCCTAACCTAAAGTTGGATGTTGCACCACTGCTTTACATATAGGCCCCTTTTCAAAATATATGCTTGGGTAGTGTTCTTACAATATATTCATGTGTCTCACCTTAGTATCTATCTATATTGATCCCTGGAAAAGTTTGATGGAGTTTAGAATCAAAAAGTCACATGAAATGATAAGTTATATGCTTGTTTGGATTATAACTAAAACCTGCCTTACATCCCAAGGGAACTAGTATTTATGCAACATACAAATGCAACATGTGCAACACATCTTGGACACATGTGGAACACCCTAGTAGAACATGTGTAGCATGTATCTTAAAACAACCACATGAAACAACTATAACATTTCACTTGAATTCTATGTTTCAAGGCATGTGAGGCCTACACTTTTGTGCAACCTATGCATAGTGGGTATGTTTGGCCTCTACAACCCCTTAACAATACTTAGGACACTTAATGGAACAATGTTCATGTTGATCATTTTGCCTAAATGTGCTTCTAAGTGACGGTTGACCATGTATGAACCCTAGAACCCTTTTGTTTGACCATTTCAAAAGTGGGACCTAGAAGCTTTGCATGACTATGCACCCTTTTACAAAGTTGGAGAGAATTTTATAAGGAACAAACTTTGTTTAAGAGTCAAGTCATGAAAATGTGTGGAACATGCTCAAAAAGGGCCCACAATTCAGAATTAGGGCTGTTTCTAACACTTAGCATTTTCTAAGCTTGGAAATTCATCGTCGTCGACATTGGCATCTCGTGTTCTCCGAATTTTGTTGAGTAACTCAAGTTGACCCAAAATGAAAGTTGGAAACAATTCGTTGGAGAACATGTAAAAAGTTGGGATCAATTTGACCAAGTTTGGCATTGCAAAATTCCAAAACCGAGCCCTAGCTTTACAGGTTGACACTAGTAATTTGGGGGCTGATTATCTCCTAATCTACAAATCTAATAACTTTGCTCACTAAAGGAAAATCATAGAGCTTTGAACAGGCTTCAACTTTGCTTTAAAGCCCTTGGCCCAAATCGGAGAGCAACAAGCCAAAACTGGCGCCCCAATGTGGTCTCATTGACGCCCGACACCTGCTCGACAGCTGTCCCCTTAAGGGAGGGCGTGGCGGCCATGCACCTGTGCGCCTTCACCATGGACGCCGCGCGTCCGCCTCCCTGCCACGTGTGCTGTGCCTGGATCACTAGGAGAGGCCGAGGCCGAGCTCCCCATATCCCACTCGCCCTCACGCGCTCTCGCTTCCTTCCCCCTCGCTCTCTGGCCGCTCCATGGTCGCTAGCCGCCAGAGCCGCCATTGCCGTGCGTTGGAGCTTCCGCCCCAACTGCTGCTGTGCTCTCTTCCTGTCCCAATCAAGTGCACCACCATCGTCTCTAGCTCGGGTCGACCCTCTGGCGCCCCTTCCCTGGCCGTCCCGCATGTCGCAGCGCCGCCATGGTGCCGCCATGGCCACCTGTGCCGCGGTCGCACGTGGTCAGTGCGCCACGAGCCATCACCGGCTGAGCTAGGTCCGCCATTGAGTTCGTGCGGACCCGTGATTGCTCCTCCCTTGTCGCTGCAGCCGCTCACCACCGGAGCTGCTCCACGGCCGCCACACGCGCTCGCCGCCGAGCCACGATCTCGCGAGGCTGAGTCAACTCGAGCCGCTCTACGCTCCACCGAGGACGCCGGCGCGTGCGTGCTAACCGAGGCTGCTGCATTGCCCCTCCTCCACCGTTGCCGGCTACCCCACCGGCCGGGAGCAGTCGGCCGGCGAAGCTCCCCTGCTCTCGGCGTCTTAGTGAAGAAGAAAGGGGAAGGTCCATTATGCTCTCTTCCTCTTTCTCTGTGACAAGCGGGCCCAAAAGTGCAGCGGGTCCCGCAAGTCAGAGTTAAGGGTGGCAGAGAATAGGTACCAAACCGGGTGCACCTAGCAAAATTAGTTGGGTTGTTTTAATCCTGATTTTAAATTTCCATTTCATGTTAATCTTTGAAAATCCATATCCCATGCTAGGTAATTCCAAAAATAGCGAAAGTGGACTTTTTGGAAACCTTGAGAAAAGATCTATGCAGTGGAGTCATAATATGTTACATGTTTGTAAATGTTTTCTGATGTTTTTATTTAAGCTTTAAAAATGCTCCAAAAATGCTTATAAACTTGACCAGAGCCATATCTTGAGTTTTAGAACTCCAAAAATAGTGATTCTTGTTTTGTTAATTTTGTGGTGACATGTACTTGCTAGGAAAAATATTAGACACACTAGTTGTTCACTGTTTTCTTAAGGTTTTGATTTGACCTTTTTAAATAAGGAAATCTACATTATATTGCTTGTCATTTTTATATCTTGAGTTGTGTTGCTCCAAATGATGTGAAATTTTTATGGTAGTCTTTCCATGCTATGAATGTACTGTGGTATAAATTTCATGGTCATTACTTACTGTATGATCAAGTTATTGATTTAACTTGTTTATGGCTTGATAACTAGCTTATAAATAATATATAAATGATAAAATAGAAAATATTGCTCCATTACCTTAGTATGATGTTGCTCTATCATGTTGATTCATACTATGGCCCTGTGTTTATAGAGAATATTGAGTTTTAGGTTTAACTTGCTCTCAAATGATTTAATGCAAAAGCTATTTGTCTTTTTCATAGAGGTTGATATACTTGTCCAAATGGCTTAAAATTTGGACAGTAGACTATTGGGGGTATATGAGAGCCACTGTAATTTTGGTAGAATTTATTGTGCACTTTTGATAGGTGTTCATAATTCCACCTAATTATCTAAATAAAGTAAGAAAATATATTAAAAGAATTTATTTAGTAATGGACACTATGTTTTATGGTGTTCATTAGTCAGGTGTGAAATGTTGGTAAAGTTGGTTTTGTCCAATTATATGTTTGCAACATAAGTTAATAATTATTTCTTGCAAATGAAGTTTCTGGGCAGATCTGGAAACTTGGCAAAGTTCTTCATGATAATGTGCTTTGCTGGAAAACTTGTTTATACAAAAGTTGTAGATAATTTATGTATCTAGCTCGTGTTAAAATTTGGTGGCAATTGGTCAATTAGTCTTTGAGTTATAGATGTTTAAAGTCTGGTCCCAGATTTGGTTGCTCTCTGTTTGGGGCAGACCAGATTCTATAGTTTCCTCTTTTTGACCCATTAAACTTGAGAATCAGGCTTAGGTGATTATAAATGAATTGTAGAGAATTTCATAAGCTTTCCAGAATATCTGCTTGCAAGTCATTTAGAGTAGTAAATCTCTAGTCATGATTAAATTACTTAGCTGCTGTTTCTGATGCCCAGAATGTGACAAATTCTAGTCTAGTGCTTTGATTAACTTTGCCATGCTAGTGGGGTAAAGTGTGACTCATATCCTTGATGGTACTTGGGTTGGTACCCTGTAATCGTATGATACTTGTGCCTTGATAGTTGTGCTCACAATATTCTATGTTATGCCCTAATGAGGATTAAGTTTATTAGCTCTAGGTGCTTACGTGAACTTTGGTATGCTTACTTGATTACTTTGTTTATTGCACTTCTATGCATTCATACATATGCATTGTTGCACCTCATTTAGGTACGTTAGCTGAAGCCCGTGAAGGACCTAAGGTGGAGCCAAATCCAAAGACGGAGTTGGTGGATCCATCCCGAAGATCGAAGGACCGGACAAGTGGTAGATTGGAAGATGCTCGCCAAGCGAATTCATCTAACATACTCTAACTTGAGTCGAATCCCAGGCAAGCCCCAGAGCATTATAAGCCTCCTACCTTCAAAGCAATTAATTCTATATATGTTATAAGTATTGTTGCATTAAGTGGTAGGAGTTGGTTGAAAACCTTGCTGCATTATATCACTCCTTGTTCAGATATATGAATCCTTGAATCCTACATAGACTAGGATCGAGTAGATGCTTAGCCCTGCTTTAAGCGATAGAAGTCAGGTGATTTCCTGTCACCTGCGAGATATAGGGATGTTCATATATGGCACAGTTGGCTATATGTGCTATCGTGGAATGGAACCATGTGTTAATAAAATGAAATGAGACCGGGTGGGATGATGATAGTGAAGCGACAAGGCATGGAGGTCTTAGGTGTGGATCTATCCCCGTCTAAGTCGTTTAAGGACCGATTCGCTGTACGTCCTTGAGTCATGTTGAACACAGTCTAACACTTAGTTGGCCGGATAAGTCGTTCCGACCGCGAATCCGAGTAATACAGTTCAGGCGGGGAATCGACTGGTAGGTCGCATCTTGGAGGAGAGAAACGTTGTGCTTGGGGACATTGGCGTGAGTCCAAGGGGGGGTTAGAGTCCCTAGCACCTGGCAGAGTGTCGCCCTTGGGGATGCAACATCAGTCGGACTCGCGGCTCCTGAACAGTACCAAAGGTGACCTGAGCAGCCCTCGCCAGGCGTGACTCGGTGAGTGTTAGAAATACCCCTCCAGCTGGATAGGAATTCGATTCGAATCGCCGTCGCTCCCGGTTAGTGAGCACTTGACTTGAGCAGCGGCAACGTAGATTCCATTAAATTGAACGGATGGTTAATTGGATAATGATGGAAAGGTTGCCTCAATTTATACCTGCTATGGTTAATATTGTTTGCTCCTAATAAAGTGAGTGCTCTAGTACAGGTTCTAATATAGATGATAGGTTAATGATAATTAACTTGATGCTTAAGCATTAATGATTGATCATCTATATTAAGCTTTTATGCAAAATGTTGTCAAGCTAGCCCCACTTTATATCAGCCTTGCATGATCCTTGGTGTCACCTTATTTCTGGTTTCTGACGGGTAAGTCTAGCTGAGTACTTTGTCGTACTCAGGGTTTTATCCCCACTTGTTGCAGGTTGTGATGTATCATGGCGGCTGCAAGAGTTGGTTGATTCCTGCCGTAGTGGCGGAGTGTGATCACGGGCATGATCCTTCTTATTTACCTTATCTCTAATGCTTTTGTTGGAAGTCGACCGTGGTACTGGCATGTATTTGAAATAAGAATAATGTTAGTTTCAAATTACTTTGCTTCCGCTATTTTTCAATGTAAATTAATAACTACGTTGAACTCCGATGTATATTGAATTACTTGTGAAATGGTTGTAACATGTGACTTGTGATGTTGAATCACTACGATCTTGGCTTTTATGTTAGTTGGTTTAAAATCCCTCGTGATTTCATTGGACTACCGGAGTTATATGGGCTCAACTGTGAGAATTTGATCACTTTGGTGATTGTTTTTATACTTGTGCTCTTATAATTTGGACGGTTCTGTTACATTTTCAAGGCTTTTTCTTTGACCCTGCTACAAGATTCATTCCTCTTCTTCTAGCAGGCTCGAGGACTAAGTGTGTACACACCTTGCGGTGAATGTACTGCTTTATTGATCAATCTATCTCTCAGCAACGCTAGGGACTTGTTGCATTCTCAGTTGCGCTGGGGACTTCTAATTCTTCTTCAAGACCCTGACACCAGGTGTATTCTCCACCTGATCTCAAGCTCGGGGACTACATTGTGTACAATGCTCCTTGTGGTGCATGTACTATTTCTTCTATATGGTGCTTTGACTGTGTCAAGGTTGTTACTTAATGCCTTTGCTTTGCTCTAGTGATCATGTCATCGGCGCAATCCAGCTGGCACTTAAGTGTGTACACTTCACCTACTAGGAATTCTCAATTTTTTTGTCTTGAGCTCCTTACATCCTATTGGTGAGCCTCACTCGGTGAAGTCTGAGGTCTACTAGTTGGCTAATTGGTTGGTCTTTGTCCTCATAGGTCGGTAGGCCAGTTAGGTTGGTCGGAACATACTTTCATCGCCCAGATCACCAGTTACGCTAGTCGCCTTTCATTTTCAATACTCAGATCATCAGTTAAGCTGATCGGCTTCATGTCAACCTACTCAGACTTAGTCAAGACGATGTCACCAAGAGGATACAAGGCACTCAGGGACTAGCTGCGGGGGGTCTAACCCCAGGTACCCACGATGGACTACATGGGCTGCACCGCAAGGGACGGTCTAGCCCACAAGAATAAGGCTTGCGGCTCACGGCACAACTCGATGTACATTGCAAGGCATCTTGGTGACATCCTAGAGATCACATAGAATCTGTTAGGATATGCCAAATATAATATTCCATGTAAATCTTATTTGTTACCTGATTAGTTGTAGACCTAATCGGCGTGTAACCCGACCCTGGGCTATATAAGGCGGGTAGGGGACCCCCTCAAAACACATGCAATCATATACGATAGCCAATACAAAACGACGGGACACAGGATTAGGGTATTACGTCAGGCTAACGGCCTAAACCTATATAAATCTTGTGTCTTGTCACCATCTTGCTCCTGATCTCGCTCACCTCTCCAACAAATCTACCATCCCGGGTAGCCCCCTCGGTGGACTGTCGAGCATCTTTTGTCAACAATGCCAGAAGCAATTATATATATCTAGGCCTTTTGTATATCATATCACCAATAGATGTTGTCAAATGGCATGCTAGCATCTCTTGGAGGTGCATTTGGTTTGATGGATATCCTCATGGAAAAGTGATGTTTGGTTCGCGCATGAGTTGGATATAGATATAGATGTTGGTATCCCTGCCACCAAAAAATTGTCTCGCGAGTTCATCCAAGTTTTGTAATCTTTGTCATTAGTAAAAAAATTAAGGATTATATTGTTACTTAGTAATTATGATGGCAATATTTTTTTTGATAAGTGTGAATATGCATGTTTTGTATGCCAATTGGGTAATAGTGGTGCCAATTAACATATTTTACTTGTAATTAGTAATTATCATAACAAAATGAGTGTTAGTGCATATTTATTAGTGTATAATTAGTTGTTATTTTTTAAATAATATAGATACAACCAATTAAGTATTCTTATTCATCTAACAAACGAAAAAATGGTTTACCCTACCATCTAACCAAACAAGCAACATGGATAACCATATTTAGAAACTCAATCAATTGCTCACCACACGTTCATCGACATCTAGACTACTTGCTCATCCCACCATGGCATTGGCCATCTTCTATGCCAGCCTTGTGCAAGCATTGTCACGTCGAGACCAAGCCCATAGAGCCACACCAAGCACGCCTAGTCCTATGCCTTCTTAATCGAGCCCTGTGCATGTCTACACTCCTCGAGTAAACACTGTCGTTGGCCATTCTCTCCTTGTAGTGGCTAGTGTCTGTGGATCTCTTAGGTTTCCAACAAGTTCCTCCAAGTGATTCCAATGAAGCCTGTGGCTTGTAAGCAAGAGTGGGCGGATTTGGTCCTAGGGTTAGGCGAGCGGGGGTGGGAGGGAGAGGCTGCAACCTTAGGCATGGCCCAAGTTTTTTGGAACAAAGTAGCCCATCTAGTACCTCCAATGGCCTAGCTCAACACAACAACCCCCTTTATCTAATCTAGCCCCTTCTGCCTTTCTACTAGATGATTGACACTGCTTTCGTGATTCCACCTCACTCCCATCATCCACTGCTTGCACCTCGTGTCTTCTCTCCAACTTCATGCCTTTGTCCGCGAGTCCGTGCTCAAGCCATGGAGATGGAGACGGTATTCTAAATGAACAATTAATCCGTTATGAGCTCAAGAACACCTTCCACTCATTTCCATGCTTGATTGTTCGTCCAAAGTGAAATTAGGGAGAGGTCTAGTATATTTGCTTAGTTAATTTCCATCTAGTGGCACTAGTTCATCGTTGGAGTAGCCATACTTATAACTATTATCTAGTGCCATTTGTGCGATCCACCATTGCATAGGTTTGTGTGACCTTGCCAACTAGAATTGTTTAGGGGAGCTTCCACTAACTCGGTGTTGGTATTTATTAACTTGACACTTGTTTTGGATAGTCACTTACTAATTACCTACACTCTTAGCTATTTGTACCACGTTGTCATCCCCGGTAATGAAGCTAAAAATGTTTGTTGGCATTACTTAGCATTACTACAAAGCAGTTATCTTATCATTTAATATGACTAGAAAGAATATAAAGATATGGATGAAAAGTAATCCGCAAGCGCATAGATAATTATACCATTGTAGCATTTTACCGGGAGTATTCTAGGTATCGTTATTTATATTTTTACCACAGGGCGGAGTTATGGGGTTGGCTAGAGATGATGAATAAATGTACATTACTTATGATGGAATCAATCACATGGTACATACTCAAACAGGGGTAAGCCAATAATGATAAATGATAAGTATAAACATTGATAACATCCAGAGATAGAAATAGACTACTCATAAGTTAGTTAGACTAGACAGGAGATTAGTTAAGAGATTAGATTCTTATGTAGTTTCTTATTTACTAAGTCTTTCATACACTCTAGCATATATACTCTCATGTATAGCATAATGACTCTTCATCTACGCATAAGAAGCATTACTAAGGAAAATCAAGAACAGAGCAAGACTTCCTTCGCAACCAGGTTCTACTTGTTTTACATACGGGGAGTGGACTACAAAGGACTCAATGGGAGTGTCACTTCTGTGATCTACCACATGACCCAGCATATAGAGTGCATCTGCAGGCAAACAATATCTAAGCACCATGCTTACATAATATCGACCACTTAACTCACTAGAGTACTGAATTAAGCGCTTTGCGATCTTATGCATAAACTCATTATCAATCATGACTATATCAAATATACTACTAGGGCATACTAGGAATATAATAAACAGAAACATAGTATTGAAATGGAATAAAGTCATAACAAGAGAGATACAATGGCTATACCAGCCTCCAGATGACGATGAATCCAGAATCCTGAGTAGGAGCCTGAACTCTATGAAAACCTTGCTAGCTAGCCTATACTAGAACTTTGAGTAGCTAATCTAATTCTCTGGTGGAGAAGAGATCCTCCTGATCTTCTAGCTCCTTGGCTTAATGGCTTCTCTCACCAGAGGAGGGGTAGGGCTTGTTTATATAGGCTGGTGGGATGAACTAGGGCCCTCAGATCAAATCGACTTCAATCAACGATGAAGATGCCAACCCTAAGGCGGTGGAGGAACCAACGTAAGAGCATGAGGCTAACAGGTGGGCCCCTAGGTCGGTCGACCTAGGGTGGGGTCGGCCTACCTAGGCTTATGCAAGGTGGGCCCCCCCTTCGGTGGGTCGCCTTCTCGTGTCTTCTATTTTTTTCTCAAATTGGTTTCACGGTGGAATATGCTTTTTAGCCCGACGTCCTTGATATCTTGCCTCCTTTTCCTGATAAACCCTTATAGAAACACAGGTTCACCAAAATCTGTGGAATTCTATCAGTTCAAACCCTAATTCTATGTTGGAGGTTGATATATGCCCTTTTTCATGTTTAGTTGACGGTTTAAAATGAACAATAACTACCGTCAACAAACTCTCCCAAGCTTAACCTTTGCTCATCCTTGAGCAAACAGCTAACCAGAGATAAATTATGAGTTGTCTCAAATACACATGCTTTCAACCAAAAATTCTCTTCCGGATTAGAGTAATTGATCTGACTTTCAAACTCACCCATATTACCTTCAACCATGGAGCTTTTACCTTCACTTAGGTCTTGAGCAATTGAAAGACAGAACAATCAAGTCAAGCACTATCTCAAGTTCTTTATTTCACCTCTGTTCCAGAGTTTTTATAAGTTTTCAAAATAAAACTCAGAGATTCTCATTGTATAACACTCTCAAGTCTCTCAATATATGTGGTATTTGTGGATCCATACCAATACAATAATAATGATGTTATGCCTTCTCTCACACCCTCAACTAATAAAGCTTATGTAGAGTTTGTAGGTGTGAAAACAGCGCATACATACTTGCAAGCATATATTGTAAAGTCAAACAATGAATCCAAAGAGAGTTAAGTCATACAATCAAATCAAGATGTGCTTATGTGTGAAATAATGAGCATATATGGTGGCTAATCCTAATTCTACTTTGCTCCTTGAAACCATATTTCTCATTTCAAACTTGAAAACTTTTGCAAGAAAACATGGGCTATCTTATTCATATTTTTTTCTTTTCTCTTCTTCTCTCTTTTTTAGACGGGCATCGAAGTACCCATTGTTTTATTTATTTGGACACTTGTCCATTTTTTTCCCAATACTTTCTCTTTTTGAATAACTTTTGCATAGCCCATGCCTCTCTATTGCAATGAAAATACTTGAGAGATAGCAACAAGAATTTAGAGCAGTTATTTTGCAGCAACCTATATGGAATATTCTTGGTGTTTTCTCCTAGTGTAGGAGTAAAACATTTTTGAATGGATAGATGGCAAGTTTTGGCGCCTACTCCTAGTGTAGGAGTAGTGCCTATGTGGGTGGTGTGTACGTGATCTTGATTTTAAAAGTATGACAAAGCTCTAATAAGGTATCAACAAAGCTTGACTAAACTCAGTGCGAATGCAAGTAGTAATGATGTGTGGCTTTCTTAGTCTAGCATTCATGTATGGCTGTGGTAGGAATTCAAGCTCTATCATACAAGGAACTCATCATGTTACACTTTAAAATAAATCAATAAGTAAAGCATCCAGAATTTAGTGTCATTGTGAACAAGATAAATAGTAGCTTAGACCTTGTTATATCATGTTCGTCAATTACCTAGACTTCGCTTAATCATGCTCCCACAGATTTTAAGTTTAGAGTGAATATTTAAGTCAAACCAATTTTATTCAAACCTTGGGAGAACTCTAGGTTGAAAACTAGGTACTTAGAGCAACTATTTATCATGTTTATTGTAAGCATCTTCAAAGTTCCTTTTATTGACTCTAAAGACAAGAATTTAAAGCAAATCTATGTACACACTCTTTTTATTTAATTTTCATTTTATGATTTTTTTAATAAACAATTATAGAATAAAAACAGAAAATAAAGTAAAAGTAAAAGTAAACTAAGAAAGAAAAACTTATCTGATAAGGGGACTCATTCCCGCAAGCTAGTGTTGCGGTCGGTCGGTCGGTCTTCTCAGCAGTCGGTCGGTCGGTCTTCTCAGCACACGGGGAAAACTTCCCCCAAACTAGTCATCAGTAAGGCGGGCGAAACTGGGGAAGGCTCCAAAACCTATCCCAGTGTTGGTTTTGCTGTGCTTGGTTTTGTTGGATTTTGACAAGATTCTATGCAACCTGGTCTTGCCATTGCTGGTGTTGGATGGCAACTTGGCTTTCTTCGATTCCTCTGAGTCTGGAACGAATCTCCTGCCTCTCCGTCTATTGTTCATGGTACCCTTGTCTAGAAAAGGATGCACGACCGGGATGGAAGTGGTGACCTCTAGAAGACACCTCCTGCGTATCAACAGAGTGACGTCCACTACCCTGGCGGTAATGGTCAAAATAACCTTACTGCCACTAGGCACTTGCTCCTTGCTACCAAGAACCGTCAGAACGCTGGGGCGTGGCTTGCTCCCATGGACTGTGTATAGCTTGGAAACCTCGAGAGGATCCTGTATGGTCAAAAGTTTGATAGGCGGTGTAGGCGGGGCCCTGTGGAGCAGTGTCTGTACCGTAGTAGCATGTCGGTGGCCCTCAGTCTATTCTCGCAGAAGCACTTCTTCCTACAGCTGCACTAGATGGAAACCCAATCAAAGAGTTCGTGGTGTACAAACCAAGACCCAGGTTAGGTAACGGGATCTCAATTGTACGACCATGATAAATCAGGATAATACCAGTATTTTTTCCTCCCTTCACCATTTGACCTTGCCGGAAATAATCAATAGTTATATATGGCCGCCCCCAGGAATGTACTCTACCAATGAATTTTCCATTAGTCCAAGTTTATTGGCAATTCGAGTGACTAAAGAAGAATACTTGATCTCGCCCTTTTGTTTGAAAATTCCTAACCAATGGACCATCATGAATTGCACGGGTGACACCTTCCTACGTTTCATCATAGCAAACATTAATTTTAAGTCTTCTATCCTAACAACACGAGTGTCTTCTCTAGGAAAAAGGGTCATCCCCAACCACTTATGCATAAAATGCAAGGTAGGTAACTGAATAGAATTAGTACGGGGGTGGTCACAGATATCTTCGTTGGAAATTTCTTTTCAGAATTGGATCCTCTCAGACTCCGGCATAACAGAATCTACATCTATGACACAGTCATCTCAAAAACCAAGATGCTGACTAAGTTCTTTCCATGTGAGGGAGAATTCTTTTGTGAACATTCTAAAGGTTACTCCAGTATTAAAAAGTTGGAGGGTGCATAAAAATTCTGCAGTAAGCAATTTGCAACCTGGCTCCTCTATAGTTCAGAAATTTTCCCACCCTATTTCATGAAAAATAAGCGGGAACTCAGTGTCCATACCTGACTCTTTCATGAGGCGAGGATCATAGACGCTCGTGAGGGTGAAGGTACGGTCCTTCAACGCCGTGTATTTCGATCTCCCTCCTCCTCTCGGTTTCATGTTCTTTTCCTCCATTAGGATGTTAATGGTGGTTTGTTGACGGAGATGGTGAAGATTGAGCCAGCGAAGAGTCGATGTTCATTTCAGTTCCTGCCGAAGAGTTACTCCAAAGTGATCGGGACGATCCTGAGCGGGAAATCTTCTTCTAGAAACCACTCATCCTGCAAAAATTTAATAGACAACAAAAACTTGTGGAGAGGATTAGTAAAAAGGGTTAGCAGTCAGCGGTCCAAGGAATCAGTCATTCTAGGGATCGGTCATCCGAGCAATTTTCTAGTGATTATTCTAGATGAAAGTTGGACAGCACCTCCCTACAAAATTTTAATCTACTCTTAATTCTTGGACAGCTCCTCTACTAATGATGTTGCTCTCTACTTACTCTCAAGATTTCACTCCCAAACTTCCACAATACTCCACTACTTCACTCTTCTTCTTTTACCATCTCACTCTTTCTCTACTTAGCTCTAATGATCTCGAAATCTTGCACTATGAAATTCTAAGCGTAGGCAGTAGAATGAGTGTTGTGAAGATAAGTGAGCACAGAAGGCTGGTATTTATAGGAGGTGAGAGGGGGTCAGCAGACCTAGGGTACGGTTGGCCGACCCTACCATGGGCCCATTTGTGTGGTGCTTATTCCTGGTGCCATCTCACGTGGAATCCAAGCAGAATAAGGTGCCAATTTGATTGCAGAATGACGAAGGCACCAAGTTGTAAGGTCCAAAAAGGCTAGAGGGGGTGAATAGCCTAATTAAAACTTCTACAAGAATAACTTAACCACACATTAGTATGAAAGGTGGCGAAGCAAATACGCTAGCTCTAACTAATTAAGCAAGCCACCTACACAAGTCTAGAACAAGGCTATTCACTAAACACAACAACAACTACAAGCTAGATAGAAGAAGTAATGCGAGAGAAAAGTTTCGAGTTATTATACCGCCGTGTAGAGAAGAGAAATACCAATCAATCAATCATACAATAGAAAACCTCAGGAAGAGAATGACATAAGAATTTATCCCGAGGTTCACTTGCTTCTCGGCAAGCTACTCCCCGTTGTGGCGATACACCCACTTGTCGGTTCACGAGCTAATCGACTATCAAGAGTCGAGCCCTCGGTGGGTGCCGCACAACTGCACACAAGATGGGGATCCTCCAAGCCACGAGCTCCACTAGAGTATCCAATTTGCGAACTCCCGCGGGGAAGGATCAAGAACCCCTTAAAACACTTGGTGAGGGCTCCAACAATCTTCAATTGTGAGCTCAATCACCTCTGTTGCTCCAAGCCGTCTACCGTGTCGGGAAACACAGAAGAGTAACAAGAAATCCACAGCAACTCGAAGATCAAGTGCCTCTAGAATGCAAATCTCAAGCAATGCACTTGAATCTCACTCAATCTCACTCAAGATGTGCAACCAATCAAAGAGATGAGTGGAGGGGTTGTTCTCTAGCTCAAAGGATGTCTCTAGGTCTCAAAATATGCAAGAGTTGCCCTCAAACCCCGGACATCTTCTATTTATAGCGAAGGGGTACGCAGCTAGCCGTTACCGGACGACACAGTTCAAAACGTGCTGACCGGACGCACCGGTCAGGGTGACCGGATGCGTTCGGTCACTACAGGACAAGAGTGAACAGTGCACGTCAGAAGTTACCATTGCTGTGACCGGACATGCTCTAGCGTTTGACCGGACGCGCTGCACCTGGCGTCCGGTCAGAGTCCAGTAAGCTTCCACCGCGACCGGACGCATCCGATCGCACGTGACCGGACGTGCCGCGCGTCCGATTAGCACTCTGCTGCGCTCTGCCCCTCTGAACGCCTGACAGGACGCTCTGGTTCCGTGAGGTACCGGACGTGTTGGTCGCGCGCACTTCTTCTGTGCACAAAAGAACTGACCGGAAGCACTGGTCAGGCCAGACCAGCGTCCGGTCAGAAACCCTAACACCTGCGTGCCTTACAACTGCTGAGAACTGACCGGACGCATTCGGTCAAACCGCGACCACGTCCGGTGCAGCGTCCGGTCACCACAGTGATCGCCGTTCGCCTCCGTTTCTTTTCCGACTTCTGGCATAGTAGAAAATAGGCGTTTCCCTTCCCCAAAAAGCGTTGAATCCCGCCTCGCATGCTCGGCGGGAGGGAGAAAGGAACCCAAACCCCTCTCTACCGCTCAAACTCCACCGCCTTCGCAAATGTGCTAACACCACCAAGTGTACACCACCATGTGCATGTGTGTTAGCATTTCATAAACATTTTTCATGGCGTTATGTTAGCTCTTTAGTAGATCCTAATGCATATGCTCAAGACAATGATCTAGTGGCACTTGATTCTCGAGCTAACTGTGATTGCCCCTCTTGATAGTCGGCTATGTGTCCTAAACCCGGTCAATCACTTCTCTACTCATCTTAGACCGGCAAAAGGAAAACCCTTTGGTTATACCTTTGCCTTGCGCTCTTCGATCATTCTCTTCCACTTGATCATCATGTCCATCATATTATGTGCATCACCACCATGATCATCATTTCATGTCCATGCACCATCTCTTTGTGATCTTGTGGCCACCACTCCTTGCCATATACACCTTCATCACATGTGTTGCTTACGCCTAACTCAAAACACTTAACACATGGCATTAGCAACTTGGTGTCATTAATTACCAAAACCAAACTTGGGCTTTCACAAGTGCAAGAATAAAAATGAATGGAGCACATTAAAAGATGAGATATGCTATGACATGTGGGTCCCAAGTGTGGGTCTGGTAGACCTATTTTTTCTATGTATTTACTGTGCAAAAATATTACTTTCATGAAACTATGAAAAATGATGGTATTTTTATATTTTTGTGCCTCCATGGTAAATATTCCTTACAGGGTTTTTACGCTCCATAAAAATTATTCATATGGGGCCTGGAATTTTTTACTATGCCATGATGAGAATTTTTATTTTGTTTCCAATGCAAGTGATGAAAGTGAATATGCAATGCAAAAAGTAAATATGGGTAAATACTGAGTTACCTCATGGCGAGGGTCCGGTGATTTAAGTCTGTCGAACCAGACTTCTCTGTTGTTTATTCTTTGGGTGCATCATCTAATCCCAGAGATAGTAGTCCTAATGATTGATCCTCCCCTTCTTGCCATACCATGTTTACAGTGAGATTGTGCTCTCCTGCTCCAACATCGATGTGAATCGTTCTTCCTTTCCATTTATGTTGAATCTGATTTCTCCTGCTCCAACATCGATGTGAGCATTGGCAGTGTTCAAAAAGGGTCTCCCAAGGATGAGTGACACTTTTGAGTCTGGTTGCATGTCTAGTACCACGAACTCTACTGGCACAAAGAAATCTCTTATCTTTATCGGAATATTTTCGGCAATTCCCACAGGGTAGCAAATCGATTGATCGGCCAATTGTATGCACATTGATGTTGGCTCTAGTGTTGAATAACTGAGGTTGTCGAAGACCACCTTGGGCATCACACTGACACTTGCTCCAAGGTCACACAGTGCATTGTTGAAGTGTTGATCTCTGATCGAGCAATCTATTGTGGGACATCCAGGATCCTTCTTCTTTGTAGGTGATATGTTGAGGATGGCCGCACTACATTCTTCTGTCAGCTTAATCACCTCAGTGGTGGGCAGTGGTCTCTTCTTGTTCAAAATGTCTCTGAGGTACTTTGCATAGGTAGGGACCTATATAGCATCTAGCAGAGGTATATTGATATATAATTTCTGAATGACTTCAATAAACTTACCGAACTGCTCATTCGTTTGGATTCTCTGATTTCTGTGTGGGAATGGTAAGAAGTTGGTGTCATGAAAATATTGTCTCATTTCTTAATCTTGTGACTCTTGTTGGATAACTTCTTCCACTTCATCATCTTTCTTTTCTTCTAGTACTACTGGTACTGTCGGTGTCCTTCCTGACCCTTTTGGATATGGGGGATCTCGGGTAGACTTGCCACCTCTCGTAGTTATAGCATTGACCTGCTCATGGTTAGTGGCAAAAGGCAGTGCAGCATACAACTGTGCTATTTGTGATTCTATCTTTTTACTATAGCTAAGTTGATCTTTTATGGTAGAAGAAAAGCTATCCATTTTAATATTTATGTTTTCTAGAATTTTATCATTAGCAGCAAGCTTCTTAGCAATATTGTCGGTGTTCTAGAACCGAGGGGCGTCTAGAGATGGGACAAGTGAATGATGCTACGCTTCGGAGCCTCCGATGGCGTGCAAGGCGGACATAAGGTTTATACTGGTTCGGGCTGAACGTCCCTACTTCTAGAGCTTGCTGCTTCTCGTGTTGCTTTTGCACCGAAGTGCTTGTAGTAGGGGGATACAAGCTGGTTGAGAGAGGGATGGCTCCCAGGTCTCTGTGTGAGGTGTTTTCAAGTGTTTAAGTGTGTTTAGTACATTGCTGTCGCTGGGTGTCGTCCCACCATCGAGGGTCCCCCTCCTCTTTTATAGCTTGCAAAGGGAGGGGTCGGGTTACAGTATTCGGATGTGCGATAATAGAAAGAAAAGGCCCTAAGGTGCTCCCTATTGCTAGCTTTCCTCTCAGTTCGTGCATTCACACAGTCGTCATGGTGGTGGTGGTGGCATGCTGTGGCTGTAGATGTATCACAGTTGATGCGGCGAGGCCATACCCTGACGCGGTGTCATGATGAAGAAGATTTCATGGCCCTAAAGTTGTGTCGGCGAAAAGGTGGGGGGCCTAGACAGCCGTTGCTCCCCCGTCCCATTGAGGTGGACATGGCAGGGTGCGGCATAGCGTATCTTCTCCCTATTACTGCCGTGGGGGCGAGAAAGAACCGTGGAAGCCTTGATCGGAAAATCAGGTGTTACAAGTTCCCAAGCAGTCCTGCACGACGCGGCGAGCTTCTATTCCTTAATAGGAAAGGGTAGGGGCCTGTGCGTACCCATAGCAGTGTGTTATAGTGGGGGTCGAGCGCAGCAGTTGTTGTGCAGAGGGGTCGAGCGCCTTGATGATGTCATAGGGCTCGGGCGCCTGGATGATGCCACGGGGCTCGGGCGAGACGGAGAAGGGTTAGACGAAGCGGAGAAGCACTGGGGGGCTCGGGCGCTTGTCCTTTGACTTTTGTTTTGAGCAGGTAAGGCCTGGACTGGCTCTGATGGGCCGTGGGCCATAATTCTATCTTGGCGAGTTATTTTGCGATGGAAATGGGGTACCCTATTTTGCTGGTACCCGACAGTAGCCCTCGAGCCTTTGGAGGAATAAGTTCTATTCTTCCAGAGGCTTAGGTATAAGTGAGCGGCTTGTTTCGTGTTCTCGAGGGTTTTTCTGGTGGGTGCGCGCGAGTGCACCCACCGGGTGTAGCCCCCGAGGCCTTGGACGGGTAGTGTACCCCTTCAAGGGCTGAGTTTCAAGTGCGTGGTCATAGAGTTGTGGGCAACCTTGGTCGTTTGCTAGGCTAACAAGGTGGGGTCAGCCCCCGAGCCCTTGCTCTTATGAAAGTTGGAATGCTTCAAAGAACGGGCGTCCTTGACCAGCCGTTGGCTGGTCAGGGTGGGGTCCGCCCCTAAGTCCCTTCTTCTTGCAATGGTTCTCCATGCCAAGTCCTTCGATTTCCTTCACGGGCCACTGAAACTTGGCTTGAAGTATATGGGTTGTCCCAATCACCGTCCGCTGGTTCTTGGTATAATTTTGGTGTATTCTATTGAGCCCAAGGAAGGCTTTTGTGGGTGGGTCTTGGTGAAAGGTGTTTTTCCTTTTTACCGCGGCCCATGGTCAGCCCATGGACGCGCTGGTGATCAGTTGTGTGGAAAGGAAGGTGAAAGCGTGCAGTGGTGGTTTTTGTCAGAGGTAATTGAGTGCGGTTTTGACGGGAGCAGTAAGATGACTGGTAGAGAAAGTGGGCAATGGTTTCGTGATTTGGAACATCGTGGTCTTGGTGACAGGAGAGGGCGGCTGTTCGTGAATCGAGACCACATTGATCGCACTAGGAGGTTGTGGAACCAAACGGTCGCTTAGGGTCTATTTATACCCGGCTCGGAGCCTGACCCTTTCACTATCCCTGCCTTCCCTTTCCTGTTTCCCCTCCCACTTAGTTTTAGCCTTGATAGAGCATGGTGACTCGTCGAAGGGGTCTCGGCCATCCAAGGAGGTGAACGGCCCTCCGGTGGCGTAGCGCCACCGTACCGATGACTGGGCCTTCGCCGGGTCAGGCCGTGTGCTAAACACCGGTGGCCTTTCCGCCGGTGGCCTCTTCGACATTGCCACCATAGCCCAGGCTAGCCTGTCGGATCCGATGGTGAAGGAGGCGGAGGAGCGGGCGCTGGCGGGCGCAGTGGCCACGGATGTCGAGGAGATTGCGGACGCCCTCATCAAACAGCTCGAGGACGCCGATTGCCACGGCATTCATACGTATTCTTCCTCTTGTTTCTAGTTTTCTTTTGTGCTTTCGTCTAATAGAAATGGGGTTTTTCTATCAGAGGCGACGACGGAGCTGGAGCGTCTCCGCGTGGCGGTGGATGCTTTCCTCAACTTCTTGGGGGTTGCGCCAGGTGCCCGAGAGGAGCGTCTCTAGGACACGCGCCGCCATGTCCTTGACGCCGTTCACAGCGGCATCCGCCGTGGTGCTGGGGTTGCCCTTGCCATGGTGGAGGTGTCAGTGGAGGCGGACCTCACCGGAGTCAACGGCTTTCCTACGGGGGAGGAGCTGCGCTACCACAAGGACCTAGTGGCGCGCTATGGCCCGGTGAGGGAGGCGGTGGCCGCCCATGTTCCTGCCGCGGAGGTGCTAGCGAGGCTCCCCCCTCATTAGGGTTTTTCTTTATGTTTTTGCTTTGCCCGTGGCGTATCGATGCCTTTTAGTTTGTAATGGATTTTCTGTGATGATTTAATCAGTGTTTAGTTTTATCGCTCTTGTTTTTATTTTTGGTTTAGCATGTGGTTAGTATAAAACATCACCGGAGCATCGCCTGTGGCGAGTTTGGCGGGGTTCCTTGCGAGGAAGGAACCACTCTTAGGTGCGCGTAGCATATTAGGGTCGATGTGACCACTGCCATTGCCGCGTCCTGAGGCGGGGTCGATGTTCCTTAATGCCGATGCATGAAAGGGTCAGCCATCGGCCGGACTTTTTTGCCCTCGGGCATTTCCGGACTCTAGGCGATGACCCAGGTAGACATCGTACCTGCATATGGGCCTCAATGGGCCTTTGAAATGAGAAGAATAGTTATGCGAATGAATCTGGGCCTCCAAAAATCTTTGCCCGTGCGTCGATCCGGTCAGGAGGCCCAATGCATTCCCCTCATGCTTCTTTTCTGCAAAGAAGGAGGGGCTAGACAACGGCACATCATCCCTCTCGCCTAGGGTCAAAATGTGGTGCCCGTTTGAGTTGCTAACGGGTTTTTTCAGTTCGAGCGGGGCCCCGGTTCCCATTCGATAGGGATTCAATGGAGGTAGCTAGTGACCAACCCCTAACTCTTGACGACTGGTTCAGCTAGGTAACTAGGGTCGTTCGACCGTCCCCGGTGGCTCGTTGCCTTTTTTCGATAAAATACCCTAGACCAGTGTTCATCAAGACTCGAACATGGATCGAAGAGTCTCATATGGTGCTCGGTGCAACTGGGTACTGGCCACTAGTGTGCCACTCCTCATTCCATACCTCACTCTGTTGGCTTGGAGCGACCGTTGAAACCCCTCCGTAGGGCCAGTCTACGAACTCCAGAGCCGAATTCAGACCGTGTGCAAATGATGCAGCATGATGCATGTATGTCCATGATGTGTATGATGACTTTGTATATACAGTATTGCAAGGGATATGAAGAGCAACTTAAAGGAAGACTTTTAAGAGTAGCTTAATAGCAATATTAATAATGAAAACAATAGGAGGTGGGCTCGACGATTGTTTTACCAACTTCTGTCTAGGGACCTAGTTGTTCCTTTTATGGCCATGAGAGCTCGTGGCCGTCGAAGCGATCAACAAAGTCATCACCGCATGGCTCATTGTCGAGGAGGTAGTTGCTAATGCACAAGCCTGGTGAAGCTGGTGCCGCCTTTGTTGTCGTTGTCGTTGTCGGAGTCGAGGAAGTTAGAGTTGGAACTTGTCTCGGCCGACGCTAGGACGTCGGCAATGGAGCACGTGAATTGTTGAGGTAGATCCTCCGGTACCTCTCCTGCCTCTAGATTGAGATGATAGATGTTTGTTGATGATTTACGAACCTTCTTGTCGTGGCGGGGCTAGACGACTCGTGGTACGCTGGGGTAGCTGAACTTGTCAAGCCATGTGCCCTTCAATTCATCAGAGTGTAGTCGTAGGTTGTCCGCCGGCTCAAAGAAGGTGGTGGGCTCACCGGTCGATGGAAGGAGGTCGAGGTCGTAGCCCTTCCCAACGACGACGAAATCAAGGCTCCCAAACCAGATGTGGGAGCCCGGAGCAAAGTTGATGTTGTTTCCGGCATCGGAGACTTGGTGGAGTAGAACATGACGCGCAAAGGCCCCTACCTAGCGTGCCAACTGTCGGTGTTCTAGAATCGGGGGGTGTCTAGAGACAGGACAAGTGAATGATGCTGCGCATCGGAGCTTCTGATGGCGTGCAACGCGGACACAAGGTTTATACTGGTTCGGGCTGAACGTCCCTACTTCCAGTGAACGTTGCTGCTGCGTGTTGCTTTGCATTGAAGTGCTTGTAGTAGGGGGATACAAGCTGGTCGAGAGAGGGATGGCTCCTAGGTCTCTGTGTGAGGTGTGTTCGAGTGTTTGAGTGTGTTTAGTATATTGCTGTCGCTGGGTGTCATCCCACCATCGAGGGTCCCTCCCTCGCCTTTTTATAGCATGCAAAGGGAGGGGTCGGGTTATAGTATTCGGATGTACAATAATAGAAAGAAAAGGCCCTAAGGTGCTCTCTATTGCTAGCTTTCCTCTCAGTTCGTGCATTTGCACAGTCATCGTCATCGCGGTGGTGGCATGCCGTGGCTGTAGATGTATCATAGTAGATGCGGCGAGGCCATACCCTGACACGGTGTCATCATGAATAAGATTTCGTGGCCCTGAAGCTGTGCCGACGAAAAGGTGGAGGGCCTAGATGGCCGTTGCTCCCCGTCCTATTGAGGTGGACATGGTAGGGTGCGGCGTAGCGTAGCTTCTCCCTATTATTGCCGTGGGGGGCGAGAAAGAACCGTGGAAGCCTTGACGGATTGCGAATCAGGTGTTACAAGTTCCTAGGCAGGCCTGCATGACGCGGCGAGCTCATATTCCTTAATAGGAAAGGGTAGGGGCCCAAGCGTACCTGTAGCAGTGTGTTACAGTGGGGGTCGAGAGCAGCAGTAGTTGTAGAGGGGTCAAGCGCCTTGATGACGTCGTAGGGCTCAGGCGCCTAGATGACGCCATGGGGCTCGGGTGAGACGGAGAGGGGTCGAACGAAGTGGAGGAGCGCTAGGGGGCTCGGGCGCTTGTCCTTTGGCTTTTGTTTTGAGTAGGGTAAGGCCGGGGTTGGCTGTGATGGGCTGTGGGCCGTAATTCTATCTTGGCGAGTTGTGTTTGTGATGGAAATGGGGTACCCTATTTTGTTGGTACCCGACAAATATTATCATTAATCTTAGCCTACTCTAAAATTAACTCTCTCAAGGATGGTTGTTTGGAGTAATTACCTAGGTACTTGCCTTGGTAGTTGGATCGCTGTTGATTCCATCCTTGCTTCTATTGTGGTGAAGCAGAAGTATTGATGACAGTATTTATGTCTTCTTGGGATTTAGGGAATTCCACTCCTAAATATTCTCCACATCTATTTTGAGAATTGAAGGTATCTTGAATAGCATGACGATCTCTCTTGTAATTATCTCGCTATTCGAGCCAATTCAACAGTACGTCCATCTTAGTTGACAGTGCACATAATTCTCCTGGTGCCTCTTCACTCTGGTAATAGTGTTGAATGTTGTTTTGGGACTAGCTTTGATTTTCAGCTATCCTTTCCATAAGAACTTTAGCTTTCCCAAGAGTGAGTGATAGAAATGATCCTCCAACAGTGGCATCTAGTTGTTCACGAGCCCTCTGAATTAATCCATGATAGAAGCCTTACATAAGCAACCACTCTTCCATTCCATGATGGGGATAATCTAAAACATATTCTTGGAAATGCTCTCATGCTTCTGGAATGGTTTCTACTTTCTGCTGTTGGAAGTTTAAAATCTTTATTCTTAAGACATTGGTTTTGCCTACCGAGAAGAACTTTTCTAGGAAGACTTTTGAATATTTTGCCCATGTGTTGATGTTATCTTTGTTGATGTAGAACCACTGCTTCGCTCTTCCAACTAGTGAACATGGGAATAAGCGGAGTAGTATGATATCTTGAGCAACGTTCTTGATAACAACTGTGCTACTAATTTCTAGAAAATTCTGAAGATGAGCACTAGCATCTTCATGTGCCTTTCCATTGAATGTGGTAGGTTGCACCATGTTAATGAGGCTTGGCTTGAGCTCGAACTCAAGATTGTTCGTGTTGAGTGTTGGTCTAGTGCGGATGTTCGCAGTGCTTGGGGCATTGAACTCATGCAATGTCTTCTTAGCCATAGCTTCAGAAACTGGTGTTGAACTTTTTCTTGATTGATTTGATTTCGATGAATGGAGTTTGGTGAATCAAACCAACCCTGCAATACCCTGTATATGATATAGACAAAAACAAACAAGGGTAAGCCTGTAAAAACAAAGGTACTAGTTATGATTTCATCAATAAGTATGCATTTGATCATTCTCTCTATAGCCTTTATTGCTCCTCCCCGGCAATGGCGCCAAAAATGCTTGTTGGTATTTATTAACTTGACACTTGTTTTGGATAGTCACTTACTAATTACCTACACTTTTAGCTATTTGTACTAGGTTGTCATCCCTGGTAATGAAGCTAAAAATGTTTGTTGGCATTACTTAGCATTACTACTAAGCAATTATCTTATCATTTCATGTGACTAGAAAGAATATAAAGATATGGATGAAAAGTAATCCGCAAGCGCACAGATAATTATACCATTATAGCATTTTACCAGGAGTATTCCATGTATCGTTATTTATATTTTTACCACAGGGAGGAGCTATGGGGCTGGCTAAAGATGATGAACAAATGTACATTACTTATGATGGAATCAATCACATAGTACATACTCAAACAGGGGTAAGCCAATAATGATAAATGATAAGTATAAATATTGATAACATCCAAAGATAGAAATAGACTACTCATAAGTTAGTAAGACTAGACATGAGATTAGTTAAGAGATTAGATTCTTATGTAGTTTCTTATTTACTAAGTCTTTCATACACTCTAGCACATATACTCTCATGTATAGCATAATGACTCTTCATCTACGCATAAGGAACATTACTAAGAAAAATCAAGGACAGAGCAAGACTTCCTTCGCAACCAGGTTCTACTTGTTCTACATACGGGGAGTGGACTACAAAGGACTCAACGGGAGTGTTACTTCCGCAATCTACCACATGACCCGGCATATAGAGTGCATCCGTAGGCAAACAATATCTAAGCACCATGCTTACATAATGTAACACTTCAAGTGTTTAGTCCTTAATTGCATTGCATTTGCATGGCATAAGCATAAGCATGCATCATTCCTGTTTGTTATTTTATGTGATGCAACACATGTGATTGTTTTAGGGTTTGTTTGATTTATTTCATGAAGTACTTGATAGTTGGTGTAACAAAAAGGTAAGGTAGCCAATCATGACCTACAACACCTTAGTTATACTTAGGGTAACATTTGGAACAAGTTTCATGTTGACCAAAATTTCAAATTTGCCCTCCAAGAGAAGTTGACCACCATTTGACCCTAGAAGGCTCTAGTTTGACCAATCAAAAAGTCCAGCTTAGAAATCTTGCATGGAGGAGCAACCTTAAGCAAAATTGTAGAGAATTTCATGAGGAACAAAAGTTCTAATATGGCCATCTCATGAAAATGACCCTAACATGCTCAAAAGTGGCCCACAAGTCAGTAGAGAGGTAGCTCCAAGACTTAGAATTTTTCTAAGTCTGGAATCTGACCCTACAGTTTTACTGATGCCTACTTTAGGAGCTTTTAGTTTGCAAACCAGGCCAAACCAGCTTTCACTCATATTGACAAACTTGTAGATCACATGTAGCTCTACAACATTGCCAATATCACCATCACCTAGTTCTAAATGGTTTAGGAGATTTGGTGCCTAGAAAATCGGGTTTCAGTCGGCATTGTGACTGAAACTAAGTTTCAGTTTTCGGGTGACCCACTTTGGAGCCTTGTAGTTTTAAATCTAGGCCGAACCAGCCCAAACTCCAATTGACAAACTTGTAGACCTCATGTAGCTCTACAATTTTGGTGTAATCATCTTTCACTAATACGAACTGGTTTGGGAGATAATCGGTGTTGAACTTGCCCTGTCAGTCGATACCTTTGAGCTCTGAAACGAAACGTTCAGACACCGACGGCCACGGCCGACCGCGTCGTGGCGCTCGGGCAGAGCCCGGTGGCCGCGTGGCGCGCGTGTTCTGCCGACGCCCCACGTCGCCTGCGAGCTCAGCATGAAGACCAGGACGACCCGCTTCCCCCTCCATTTCCATCGCCCTCCTTCCCCAGCTCACCGGTAAGGCGACCGAGCGTCCTCCGCCCCCACAGCCGGCTCCGCCGCCTTCGGTTGCGCCAACCACCGTGCCACCACACCCGAGAGCTCACGAACAGCACCGCCTGACCATACTCTACAACCTCCGCACATTGGGTCAGCCGTTGGGTCAAGGTAGAGGGCAAATCACCCAATCAAACCTCGGCGGTGCGGAGCTCCGCCATGGCCGCCGCCATTGCGAGCTCACCACCGACGTCCTCTTTCACCCTCCTCTCTCTGTGGTCAGCATTCGGAATAGTGTAGGCCTTCCTCTAGCTCTAGGCATGACCTTACAGTGGGATGCGACATCGCCGGAGCGGAACACGACGACCACCGTCGTCGCGCTCACCGCACCGCGTCACGGCACTCCGTGGCCAGGGTAGTTAGGACCTCTTCCAAACCTCCTTTCTACCTCAATAGATTCGCCCGGGCGTAGTGTAGCTCGTACCGAGCTTAGATATGGCCGTGCGGCCTCACCGGCGATGGCATACCCTCACCCGACCCTCACCGGCCGCCGCTCACGACGGCGAGCCCTCCCACTCCAACCTAAGCTCTTCCACTAGCATGAATCGAAGCGTTATGGAACAGGGAACGCGTGGGTGAGCTCGATTTTTCCGGGCGAGCTTCCCTCCGACGAGCTTGGGCTCGCCGGAGCTCACGGCTGCCGCTCCGCTGTCTCTGGTCGCTGACCGCGGGGGCCCGCCCGTCAGTGTCGCGCGCGGGCGGGAGCGCTGAGCGGGCCGCGCGCGCGAGTGTGTGGGCCGATTTTCTCCGGGCCGGCCCAGTTCATCCGAAATGAAATTCATTTTTATTATTTTGTCACTGATTTTTGTACAAGTTGGAAAAATATAGATCTAGGATTTTAATGATCCAAAAATCATGAGATAAATTTTGTTAGGGTCTACATGATGTGTAGTATTTTAGAAAAATATAAATCTGGAATGTGATGTTTAATTTTTAGGAGAATTTAATAAATCCTTTAAATGTGTTTTGGAATGCCTGCAAATTTGTTAAATTTATAAATTGAGCTGTAGTGTTCCATAAATCATAAAATTTGGTGGGTAGGTTACTCTATGCTAGCCCTAGCTCTGGTAAAAATTTGGGCATCAGTGCTTAAGTAATTTCCAAGTTATAATGCTATCTTGTTATTCTAGGAAATACTTAGATGAATTGTTGTAAGTTTTCTATATGTGCAATGTTCATATAACTTTTTGGAGAATGTCTTGGTACCCTAGAGTGTCCAGGAAAATTAAGAAATCTGTTGTTTGACACTTTTTACTATGCTTTGTTATTTATCCAAAAATCAGCTTTTTGGGCTTGTGAATTTTGTTCAGAGAGTTTCTGTGAATAAATTGAGTTCAAAATTTTACAGTAGTCTCTTTTTGGGTCAGAGAGTCCCCTGTAATTTTTGTAGAATTTTAGGAGCAGTTTACACATATGTTTGAAATTCCACTTAATTACTTAAGTAAATTGAGAAATGGGTTTAAATAAATGTTCTAGGTGGGCACACCTTACTTCCTGGTGTCTTTGTGATATTTGTGAACTTGTAGTAGCATTAGTTTGGTTTTAGAGAATGTTTGCCACATCAATAAATATTTAACCTTTGTAATTTTAGGTTTTCTGGACAGCTAAGTAGTAATTCTAAATTTGGCTTTGATAAAATTGGTTGCTGGACAACTTGTAAATACCAAAGTTGGAGTAAACTTGATGAACTAGCTTGTGTTAAAATTTGGAAGCATTTGGCTTAGTAGTTTGAGAGTTACTGTTGTTTAAAGTGGCAGTTCAAAATCTGCTACTCTCTGTTTTGGAGAGGACAGATTCTGGAACTTGTGAAGTTTGACATGGAAAACTTAGGAGTTTGGAGTTGAGGTCTGAAAATGAATTGTAGTACATTTCTTAGGCTTTCCAGATTGCCTTAGATCATATCTTTTGGAATTGTAAATCTCCAGTTGTGATAAAAACAAGTAGCTGCTGTCCATAATGCTTACTGTGGTGTTTTGCTGATTGATATGGTGTGATATCCTAAAACATGCTACTTTTGTAATTGTTAGGTGTTAGGGCCTTAACTGAGGATGAGCAGCTATATCTTAGGTTGGGTAGATTAGGTAAGTACTTCTCCACCGGAGAAGAGATTTGCACGTACTAATAAAATAATTTGAATAGAGTATTTTATTTCTGAAATGCATTTCATTCCGAGCATGTTGCACCCATTTATGCATCCATTGTATTTATTGTGCATTCATGCAATAGGTGTACCGGAGGGGGTGACACTCCTCGAATTCGAGCCTGTAATTCCGGAGGAGGACCAGGAGCAGCAGGAGCCCGAGGATCCAGCAGGCGAAGGAGTGCCCGCAGACGACCTTCCTGAGTGCCCTGATCACCGGCCTTCGACCTTTCTGAAAGGCAAGCCCCGGTGCATGCTGAACCTACTGTTTTATAAATTAATCTTGAGTACTTTTAATTGTTTACTGCATTAAGTTGTAGGAGTTATATGAAAACACTTGTTGCATTATACCTGTCCTTGTCCAGATATCGTACTTAATCCTATTTTAGGTTTAGGCACGTGTCAATGCTTAGCCCTGCTTAGTACGGTAGAAGTCGGGTGATTTCCGGTCATCCGCGAGATGTAGGAAGGAGTCACGAGTGGCTCTATGGCTATCGTGAATGGAACCATGCTTAAAAATGAAATTGAGACCGGGCGGGAGTTCGATAGTACAGCCGCAAGACACTTCACGTCTTGGGTGTGGAGCTATGCCCGTCTGAGTCGTTTAAGGACCGATTCGCTGTACGTCCTTGAGTCATGTTGAACGCAGTCTAACACTTAGTTGGCCGGATAACCCGTTCCGACCGCGAAGCCGAGTAATGTGGTTCAGGCCGGGAATCGAATGGTAGGTTGCTTCTTGGAGGAGAGAAAGGATGTGCTTGGGGACATTGGCGTGAGACCAAGGGGGGGTTAGAGTCCCTATCACCTGGCAGAGTGTCGCCCTTGGGGTCGCGACATTATTCGGACCCGCGATTCCTGAATCATATGAAACGGTGGCCTGTGCGACCCTGGCAGGGGTCTGCACGGTGAGTGTTAGAAATACCCCTCCAGCTGGATAGGAATTCGATTCGAATCGCCGTCGCTCCCGGTTAGTGAGCACTTGACTTGAGCAGCGGCAACGTAGATCTCATTAAATGAACAGATGGTTAAGTAAATGATATGATGTTGCCGCAATGATATACCTGCTATGGATATAATAATAATGTTGTTTGATTATACTCAAGTGAATGTTTAGTACAGGTGCTAAGATAGATGACAGGTAAATGCTAAAAATAACTGCTAGTACAGGTTATAAGAGTTTCAACTACTTATGCCTTTATGCAAAACGTGGTGTCAGCTAGCCTCTTGTGTAAGCCTTGCATAATCCTTGGTGTCACTTTATTCCTGGTTTTCGACGGGTAAGTCTAGCTGAGTACATTCCAGTACTCAGGGTTTATTCCCTCCTGTTGCAGATGACATGCTTTATCAGGGATTCTGCAAGACGTGTCTCCACCCTGCGGGTGATGATGACTAGATCACAAGGGCGTGATCGTCTTTATGTACTTTCCTCATGCTTTTGTGAGATGTCGATCATCCAGACTGGCAGTATTTAATTAATTAGTGTGTGTTATGCTTCCGCTACTTTCAAACCTGGTTTGTAATATTTGCTACTCCGTGGTGTAAACTTATTTCAGAACTACTTGTGAAATGCATCGTATGATGTTGTATGTTGAATGATGCGATCCTGGTTGTAAGCAGTTTGGTTTGAAATCCTTCGTGATTTCGATTGACTACCGGGATTATATGGGCTCAAGTTTGAAAATTTGAGCGCTTCGGTGCTTGTTTTCGTACTTGTGCTCTTATAATTTGGTCGGTTCTGTTACAGCTGGTATCGGAGCATAATTCAACATTAAACACATCATATGAGTATTTAAAAACAAAAATATTTGATTATGAAAAAGGGTTAAAACACTAAAAAATTTTTTTTTAGGTATGCCAGTGATCACATCCCTTAGCCCAAATAAGGACTCTTAGGTGGCTTATTATAAAGACTAACTTGGGGGCCTTGTTTGTTTTTATTTCGTCGTCCATACGGCGTGATATTGTATGGATGCCATCCACTTGGTTGGTAATGTATGGATCAATTACCTCGACGCTCTGGTAAGTGTGAGTTGTGAGAGCATGATCGTCCAACCGGCGGTCTAGGGGAGAGTAGTTTTGGTGACTTACATCTTTACATGTTTAAACCATGTAACTATGTAAAAGCACTTAATTGTGGGAACCTCTATATCGGGTAGCTTTGACACTGAAGTATATACATCTGGGGATGTATATATGGAAAGTATTTAAATTACTGCTTTCTCATGTGCTTATATTGGGAATTGTTGGGCTGCAATGAAGTTTTCTGCAGGTACACTAACAGCGTAACGAGTAGACCGATAGTTTCGCTTATATGAGAGAACGTATGTATGCCACCGCCTAGCGTTAGAACTCTAGATTTCTACTAAGGTGAGAGGACGTACGAAACGTGCATGCATCATGTTTAATTATATCATACATATCATTTACTCCCTCCTTAAAAATTTCTGTACTCCCGACTAAAGTAAATTTCGTATCCCCTAAATGATCCTCACTTTAAGTCGTATCTTATCTTGTTGCTTCAGATGGCACGTACCAAGAGGACTGCTCACAAGTCCACTGGAGGCAGGGCACCGCGTCACCAGCTCGCTCCACGTGAGCCCCGCCCTGAGCCTACTGAGGTGGAAAGGCTGAGGGCAGAGTTGGCTGAAGTGACTGCTGCCAGGAATGCAGCACGGCAACAACTGGAACAAGTGATTCATGATCGTGATCAAGAAACGCTTGCAGTCCAGAGGTTGACAGTAGCAAACCGCAACTGTCAACGCATGTTGGTCCGTGTGATGGAACACAGGGATGAAGCCTGGCACGAGGAGAACGTTCTGAGAGCTCGCCAGTTTGAGCTCGAGCAACAGTTGGAAAATGCTGAAGAATACAATGACAACCTTCATGAAGAAGTGCATCGCCTGAATAACGAGCTTAATCCCCTGCTGCCTCGAAACAACAACGTCGATGAGGACATGGGTTCGGGAATCTTCATGGCTAAGGATGATGATGAAGTAGAGGTTGATGGACCACAGGATGCCCCACCTGCAGAAGCACCAGAGGAAGAGCCAGAAGAAGAAGAAGACGAGGAGTTAGAGCCTGTCAGTGATGAGGACGGCGGGGAGATCCTTGACACTGACTCGGAGGATGATGCTTAGAGTAGTCATCACGTGCCTATAATGTTAGGATCGTCTTTTGTGCCCTCCCTGTGAAGGAGTGAGGCCTTGTAATAACTTGACTTTGGGATGTAAGGTTGAACCGTATGTTTCCTGAATGTAGTTTGAACCTGTTAATTTCGATCACAACTTGATGTCTTATTATGTTGCGTTCGATGATGGTGTCACGATTAGCACCCTTCGGTGCCGCGACGAAACCGAGGGCCTCCTATGGCGCGCGACATAAGGCTGTGCTGCTTGGCACGCGCAGGTATCGAGGTGGCTAGTCATGATCCACCATGGAACTCTTCATTGAGAAGTCTCTTTGTGGTCAGTTTGAAGTAGCCTTTCACAGTCAACTAAAAATCTTGAGATCAAATCCAAGTACCGTGCAAAAGGTCAAAAATCACGTAGATAGCAACGTAAACGGTCCGGTAACCGTTGTGCTCCCCGTGAGTGAGCCTTTATCAAAGAGCATCTTGTTGGATTACCAAGTATGATCTCGTCAAATGATGCGCTAGAATGGATTGTGCGGTTGTGATGAATTATTGTGCCTTAATTATTATGAGAAATCTATTCATACAGTCAGATTGACATTTCGCAATAATTCATCTACAAATTTCCCACATCGTCAGTGCTCATTGGCTATGCATTTTGCAGATGTCGTACAATCTACGCCGGGGTCGTGGAAATGAGGAGGAGGAACAGCCGCCCCCTCCGCCACCACCTACTCCGGCCGAGTTGATGCAGACAGTGGTCGAAGGGCAGCGCATGTTGGCGGATGCTATGCGCCAGCTGGCTAACCGGGAGGCTCGTCCTGGCCGCCAGGGCCCAGAGCCAAATCAGTACAGCGATTTCAAGGACTTTCTGGATACAAAGCCCCCGCTCTTCAAGGAAGCGGAAGAACCACTGCAGGCTGACGAGTGGTTGAATACCATTGAACAAAAGTTTCGTCTACTACGCCTAACTGATGAGCTGAAAACTGAGTATGCTTCCCATCAGTTGCATGGTCCGGCGGGCATTTGGTGGAGCCACTATCGTTCCACACTGCCTGCCAATGTCCCGATTGCTTGGGATCAGTTTAAGGCGGCATTCCGGGGAAATTATATTCCTCCCGGTCTTATGGCAATCAAGCACACAGAGTTTATGAGGCTGTCGCAAGGAAACAAAAGCCTGACTGAATACTTGCAGTCCTTCAACAACCTGGCAAGGTATGCCACTGAGTTTGTGGATACTGATGCCAAAAAGATTGCTAGCTTCAAAAGGGGCCTCGGCCCAAAACTGATGAAAACAATGGGCACTAGCAAATGTACTACTTTCAATGATTTCATCAGCGATGCTTTGACCCAGGAGAACAACAATGCTATTTATTCCGCCTCTAAGAGCCGTAAAAGGGCCCTTGAGGCAAGTGCTTCTCAGTCAAGGACCTCAGCGGCACCGAGGTCTTCCCCTCGCCCACCTGCTCAGAATACAAAGTTCCGTCCGCCGCAGAAGAAGCCTGCTGCAAAGACGGGGTTCCGTAAGGCTTATACCATCGCTCTGCCAAAGAGTAATGCGGGCCAAGGCAGCTCCAGTGTCCCCCCTAGCAACATGCCTTGCTGGAACTGTAACAATCCAGGCCATTGGTCCAGGAACTGTCCGTACCCTAAGAAAAATGTCAACCAAGGTAGTCGTCAGGGACACGCCCATTATAACAGCATTGAGGAAATTCCATCAGGTGAGGTGGTCACCGCTGGTAAGTTTCTAGTTGACCAACACCCCGCAGTGGTACTTTTTGATTCAGGTGCTTCGCATTCCTTTATCAGTCCTAAGTTTGCATCTAAATTTGCACACAAGTTGCATACTGTTGAAGGTGTGGGTTATTGTATTAGCGCTGCGAGTGGGAATATTTCCACAAACAAAGTAGTGGGGAACCTTAAGTTTGAGATAGAAGGGCGAAGTTATTCGCTTGCCCTATTGGTTTTACCTGGTTTAGACATAGATGTTATCTTGGGCATGAATTGGATGAGTCAGAATGGGGTACTCATTGACACATCCGCTCGGGTAGTTATGCTCAGAGATCCTACAGATCAAAAGGGTTTTCTAGTACAACTTCCCAGAAAGGTTGAATTGTCGGGGAAAATTCATGCTGTGCAAGCAAAGGCGTTGGCCGAAATTCCAGTAGTAAATGAGTTTCCGGACGTTTTTCCCGATGATTTGCCGGGACTCCCTCCGGATCGGGATGTGGAGTTTAAAATCGATTTGTTGCCTGGCACGGCTCCCATCTCTAGGAGACCCTATAGGATGCCTCCAAATGAACTCGCTGAACTTAAGGTGCAATTGAATGAACTTTTGAAGAAGGGGTTGATTCGTCCTAGTTCATCGCCGTGGGGATGTCCTGCTATCTTTGTAAAGAAGAAGGATCAGTCGTTGCGGATGTGCGTAGATTATAGACCTCTCAATGCAGTCACTGTCAAAAATAAGTACCCTCTACCGCGAATCGACATCTTGTTCGATCAGTTGTCTAAAGCTAAAGTTTTCTCCAAGATCGATCTAAGATCGGGCTACCATCAAATTAAAATTCGCCCGGAAGATGTTCCAAAGACAGCCTTTTCTACCAGATACGGTCTTTATGAGTATCTTGTTATGTCTTTCGGCTTGACAAATGCCCTCGCACACTTCATGTACTTGATGAATTCGGTGTTTATGCCTGAATTGGACAAGTTTGTGGTGGTATTTATTGATGATATCCTGGTATATTCGGTAAATGAGGAAGATCACGCTGAACATCTGCGTATAGTCCTCACAAGACTGCGTGAACATCAACTTTATGCGAAGTTCAGTAAGTGCGAATTCTGGCTTCGAGAAGTACCTTTCCTTGGGCATGTGTTGTCCGATGGAGGAATTATGGTGGACCCCGCCAAGGTACAGGAAGTACTGAACTGGAAGGCTCCTATCTCGGTTCACGAGGTCCGAAGTTTTCTTGGTTTGGCTGGCTATTATCGTCGCTTCATCCCGGATTTCTCCAAAATAGCCAAGCCAATGACTCGGTTGCTGCAAAAAGACACCAGGTTTGTCTGGACTCCTGAGTGTGATGCGGCTTTTCACCAACTGCGAACCCTCCTAACCTCAGCTCCGGTTTTGGCACAACCGGATATCGAGAAACCATTTGATGTTTATTGTGATGCCTCAGGCATAGGTTTGGGAGGTGTGTTGATGCAGGAAGGCCGAGTAATTGCATATACTTCTCGACAACTTCGGAAGCATGAGGTGAATTATCCAACGCATGACTTAGAACTGGCTGCAGTTGTTCATGCTTTGAAAGTATGGCGGCATTATCTGCTGGGAAATGTCTGCAATATCTACACCGATCATAAAAGCCTCAAATACATATTTACTCAACCCGAGCTAAATATGCGTCAAAGAAGATGGCTCGAGTTGATTAAAGATTATAACCTTCAAGTGCACTATCATCCAGGAAAGGCAAATGTAGTTGCGGATGCTTTAAGCCGTAAGTCTCATTGTCATTCCTTAGTTGAAACTGATTTTCATCGATCTCGCCTTCTACATCCATCAGTCTTGTACAACATCACTGTCAGTTGTACTCTCAAAAGCAGAATTATTGAGCTCCAAAAGACTGACACTGGTATATTCCACATTAAGCGTAAGATGAAAGAGCAAGAAACTACACAGTTCAGGATAGATGAAGAGGGTGTACTATGGTTCAAGGATAGGTTAGTTGTGCCTAAGGACCGAGAGCTTCGAAATGATATTATGTCTGAAGCACACTCCTCTAAGTTGTCCATCCATCCTGGCAGCAATAAGATGTATTATGATTTGAAGCCACTTTATTGGTGGACCAAGATGCGGAAAGAGATAGCTGCATATGTTGCTAGATGTGACACCTGTTGCAGAGTTAAAGCTGTGCACATGAAAGCTGGGCTACTTCAGCCACTTTCCATTCCAGGCTGGAAATGGGAAGAGATAAGTATGGATTTCATTGTCGGACTTCCTCCTACTGTCAAAAATCATAACTCTATTTGGGTAATTGTTGATCGTTTGACCAAATCAGCTCACTTCATCCCAGTGAGAGTGGACTATCGTCCCACTGACTATGCTGAGTTGTACTTCAATCAGATAGTCCGGCTTCATGGGATACCTCATACTATCATATCTGACCGTGGTCCCCAGTTCACTGCTCGCTTTTGGGAGCACTTGCATCACCTTCTGGGAACCAAGTTAGTGAGAAGCTCTGCTTATCACCCCCAGACATCGGGTCAGACAGAACGAGTTAACCAAATCTTGGAAGATCTGTTGCGAGCATGCGTCATTTCATCCAAGGGTTCTTGGGAAAAATGGTTACCTTTAGCCGAATTCTCGTACAATAACAGTTATCAAGAGAGTATTAAGATGGCTCCATTCGAAGCTTTGTACGGTCGTAGGTGTAGAACCCCACTAAATTGGATAGAATCTGGTGAGAGAAGATTTTATGGTATTGCTTTTGTTGAGGAAGCTGAGGAACAAGTCCGTACCATCCAAAAACATATGGCTGCAGCCCAAGCTAGACAGAAAAGTTATGCTGATCGTCGTAGAAAACCACTCGAGTTTGAAGTTGGAGACTTCGTGTATTTGAAAGTTTCTCCAATGAAAAGTGTCCAACGTTTTGGTGTTAAGCGGAAACTTGCGCCAAGATACGTGGGTCCTTTCCAAATCATAGGCAAGAGTGGAGCTGTTGCGTACAAAATTCAGTTACCTCCAGAAATGAGTGCCATATTCAACGTCTTCCATGTATCTCAGCTTAAAAAGTGTCTTCGAGTTCCTGAGGAACAAGTTCCTTTAGGTGATATCAGGCTGGAATCCGACCTAACCTATGAAGAAAAGCCAGTCCGAGTGATCGATACTCAGGAACGAGTAACTAGAAGTAAAGTGGTTAAGTGGTACAAAGTGATGTGGAGTAATCAGGGAAGTGAGAGTGATGCTACGTGGGAACGGGAGGATTATTTGCGGGATGGTTATAAGGAATTCTATGAAAAATGGTACGCTTTCCAAATCTCGGGACGAGATTTTTATAAGGGGGGAGGGCTGTAACACTTCAAGTGTTTAGTCCTTAATTGCATTGCATTTGCATGGCATAAGCATAAGCATGCATCATTCCTGTTTGTTATTTTATGTGATGCAACACATGTGATTGTTTTAGGGTTTGTTTGATTTATTTCATGAAGTACTTGATAGTTGGTGTAACAAAAAGGTAAGGTAGCCAATCATGACCTACAACACCTTAGTTATACTTAGGGTAACATTTGGAACAAGTTTCATGTTGACCAAAATTTCAAATTTGCCCTCCAAGAGAAGTTGACCACCATTTGACCCTAGAAGGCTCTAGTTTGACCAATCAAAAAGTCCAGCTTAGAAATCTTGCATGGAGGAGCAACCTTAAGCAAAATTGTAGAGAATTTCATGAGGAACAAAAGTTCTAATATGGCCATCTCATGAAAATGACCCTAACATGCTCAAAAGTGGCCCACAAGTCAGTAGAGAGGTAGCTCCAAGACTTAGAATTTTTCTAAGTCTGGAATCTGACCCTACAGTTTTACTGATGCCTACTTTAGGAGCTTTTAGTTTGCAAACCAGGCCAAACCAGCTTTCACTCATATTGACAAACTTGTAGATCACATGTAGCTCTACAACATTGCCAATATCACCATCACCTAGTTCTAAATGGTTTAGGAGATTTGGTGCCTAGAAAATCAGGTTTCAGTCGGCATTGTGACTGAAACTAAGTTTCAGTTTTCGGGTGACCCACTTTGGAGCCTTGTAGTTTCAAATCTAGGCCGAACCAGCCCAAACTCCAATTGACAAACTTGTAGACCTCATGTAGCTCTACAATTTTGGTGTAATCATCTTTCACTAATACGAACTGGTTTGGGAGATAATCGGTGTTGAACTTGCCCTGTCAGTCGATACCTTTGAGCTCTGAAACGAAACGTTCAGACACCGACGGCCGCGGCCGACCGCGTCGTGGCGCTCGGGCAGAGCCCGGTGGCCGCGTGGCGCGCGTGTTCTGCCGACGCCCCACGTCGCCTGCGAGCTCAGCATGAAGACCAGGACGACCCGCTTCCCCCTCCATTTCCATCGCCCTCCTTCCCCAGCTCACCGGTAAGGCGACCGAGCGTCCTCCGCCCCCACAGCCGGCTCCGCCGCCTTCGGTTGCGCCAACCACCGCGCCACCACACCCGAGAGCTCACGAACAGCACCGCCTGACCATACTCTACAACCTCCGCACATTGGGTCAGCCGTTGGGTCAAGGTAGAGGGCAAATCACCCAATCAAACCTCGGCGGTGCGGAGCTCCGCCATGGCCGCCGCCATTGCGAGCTCACCACCGACGTCCTCTTTCACCCTCCTCTCTCTGTGGTCAGCGTTCGGAATAGTGTAGGCCTTCCTCTAGCTCTAGGCATGACCTTACAGTGGGATGCGACATCGCCGGAGCGGAACACGACGACCACCGTCGTCGCGCTCACCGCACCGCGTCACGGCACTCCGTGGCCAGGGTAGTTAGGACCTCTTCCAAACCTCCTTTCTACCTCAATAGATTCGCCCGGGCGTAGTGTAGCTCGTACCGAGCTTAGATATGGCCGTGCGGCCTCACCGGCGACGGCATACCCTCACCCGACCCTCACCGGCCGCCGCTCACGACGGCGAGCCCTCCCACTCCAACCTAAGCTCTTCCACTAGCATGAATCGAAGCGTTACGGAACAGGGAACGCGTGGGTGAGCTCGATTTTTCCGGGCGAGCTTCCCTCCGACGAGCTTGGGCTCGCCGGAGCTCACGGCTGCCGCTCCCCTGTCTCTGGTCGCTGACCGCGGGGGCCCGCCCGTCAGTGTCGCGCGCGGGCGGGAGCGCTGAGCGGGCCGCGCGCGCGAGTGTGTGGGCCGATTTTCTCCGGGCCGGCCCAGTTCATCCGAAATGAAATTCATTTTTATTATTTTGTCACTGATTTTTGTACAAGTTAGAAAAATATAGATCTAGGATTTTAATGATCCAAAAATCATGAGATAAATTTTGTTAGGGTCTACATGATGTGTAGTATTTTAGAAAAATATAAATCTGGAATGTGATGTTTAATTTTTAGGAGAATTTAATAAATCCTTTAAATGTGTTTTGGAATGCCTGCAAATTTGTTAAATTTATAAATTGAGCTGTAGTGTTCCATAAATCATAAAATTTGGTGGGTAGGTTACTCTATGCTAGCCCTAGCTCTGGTAAAAATTTGGGCATCAGTGCTTAAGTAATTTCCAAGTTATAATGCTATCTTGTTATTCTAGGAAATACTTAGATGAATTGTTGTAAGTTTTCTATATGTGCAATGTTCATATAACTTTTTGGAGAATGTCTTGGTACCCTAGAGTGTCCAGGAAAATTAAGAAATCTGTTGTTTGACACTTTTTACTATGCTTTGTTATTTATCCAAAAATCAGCCTTTTGGGCTTGTGAATTTTGTTCAGAGAGTTTCTGTGAATAAATTGAGTTCAAAATTTTACAGTAGTCTCTTTTTGGGTCAGAGAGTCCCCTGTAATTTTTGTAGAATTTTAGGAGCAGTTTACACATATGTTTGAAATTCCACTTAATTACTTAAGTAAATTGAGAAATGGGTTTAAATAAATGTTCTAGGTGGGCACACCTTACTTCCTGGTGTCTTTGTGATATTTGTGAACTTGTAGTAGCATTAGTTTGGTTTTAGAGAATGTTTGCCACATCAATAAATATTTAACCTTTGTAATTTTAGGTTTTCTGGACAGCTAAGTAGTAATTCTAAATTTGGCTTTGATAAAATTGGTTGCTGGACAACTTGTAAATACCAAAGTTGGAGTAAACTTGATGAACTAGCTTGTGTTAAAATTTGGAAGCATTTGGCTTAGTAGTTTGAGAGTTACTGTTGTTTAAAGTGGCAGTTCAAAATCTGCTACTCTCTGTTTTGGAGAGGACAGATTCTGGAACTTATGAAGTTTGACATGGAAAACTTAGGAGTTTGGAGTTGAGGTCTGAAAATGAATTGTAGTACATTTCTTAGGCTTTCCAGATTGCCTTAGATCATATCTTTTGGAATTGTAAATCTCCAGTTGTGATAAAAACAAGTAGCTGCTGTCCATAATGCTTACTGTGGTGTTTTGCTGATTGATATGGTGTGATATCCTAAAACATGCTACTTTTGTAATTGTTAGGTGTTAGGGCCTTAACTGAGGATGAGCAGCTATATCTTAGGTTGGGTAGATTAGGTAAGTACTTCTCCACCGGAGAAGAGATTTGCACGTACTAATAAAATAACTTGAATAGAGTATTTTATTTCTGAAATGCATTTCATTCCGAGCATGTTGCACCCATTTATGCATCCATTGTATTTATTGTGCATTCATGCAATAGGTGTACCGGAGGGGGTGACACTCCTCGAATTCGAGCCTGTAATTCCGGAGGAGGACCAGGAGCAGCAGGAGCCCGAGGATCCAGCAGGCGAAGGAGTGCCCGCAGACGACCTTCCTGAGTGCCCTGATCACCGGCCTTCGACCTTTCTGAAAGGCAAGCCCCGGTGCATGCTGAACCTACTGTTTTATAAATTAATCTTGAGTACTTTTAATTGTTTACTGCATTAAGTTGTAGGAGTTATATGAAAACACTTGTTGCATTATACCTGTCCTTGTCCAGATATCGTACTTAATCCTATTTTAGGTTTAGGCACGTGTCAATGCTTAGCCCTGCTTAGTACGGTAGAAGTCGGGTGATTTCCGGTCATCCGCGAGATGTAGGAAGGAGTCACGAGTGGCTCTATGGCTATCGTGAATGGAACCATGCTTAAAAATGAAATTGAGACCGGGCGGGAGTTCGATAGTACAGCCGCAAGACACTTCACGTCTTGGGTGTGGAGCTATGCCCGTCTGAGTCGTTTAAGGACCGATTCGCTGTACGTCCTTGAGTCATGTTGAACGCAGTCTAACACTTAGTTGGCCGGATAACCCGTTCCGACCGCGAAGCCGAGTAATGTGGTTCAGGCCGGGAATCGAATGGTAGGTTGCTTCTTAGAGGAGAGAAAGGATGTGCTTGGGGACATTGGCGTGAGACCCAGGGGGGGGTTAGAGTCCCTATCACCTGGCAGAGTGTCGCCCTTGGGGTCGCGACATTATTCGGACCCGCGATTCCTGAATCATATGAAACGGTGGCCTGTGCGACCCTGGCAGGGGTCTGCACGGTGAGTGTTAGAAATACCCCTCCAGCTGGATAGGAATTCGATTCGAATCGCCGTCGCTCCCGGTTAGTGAGCACTTGACTTGAGCAGCGGCAACGTAGATCTCATTAAATGAACAGATGGTTAAGTAAATGATATGATGTTGCCGCAATGATATACCTGCTATGGATATAATAATAATGTTGTTTGATTATACTCAAGTGAATGTTTAGTACAGGTGCTAAGATAGATGACAGGTAAATGCTAAAAATAACTGCTAGTACAGGTTATAAGAGTTTCAACTACTTATGCCTTTATGCAAAACGTGGTGTCAGCTAGCCTCTTGTGTAAGCCTTGCATAATCCTTGGTGTCACTTTATTCCTGGTTTTCGACGGGTAAGTCTAGCTGAGTACATTCCAGTACTCAGGGTTTATTCCCTCCTGTTGCAGATGACATGCTTTATCAGGGATTCTGCAAGACGTGTCTCCACCCTACGGGTGATGATGACTAGATCACAAGGGCGTGATCGTCTTTATGTACTTTCCTCATGCTTTTGCGAGATGTCGATCATCCAGACTGGCAGTATTTAATTAATTAGTGTGTGTGTTATGCTTCCGCTACTTTCAAACCTGGTTTGTAATATTTGCTACTCCGTGGTGTAAACTTATTTCAGAACTACTTGTGAAATGCATCGTATGATGTTGTATGTTGAATGATGCGATCCTGGTTGTAAGCAGTTTGGTTTAAAATCCTTCGTGATTTCGATTGACTACCGGGATTATATGGGCTCAAGTTTGAAAATTTGAGCGCTTCGGTGCTTGTTTTCGTACTTGTGCTCTTATAATTTGGTCGGTTCTGTTACAGCTGGTATCGGAGCATAATTCAACATTAAACACATCATATGAGTATTTAAAAACAAAAATATTTGATTATGAAAAAGGGTTAAAACACTAAAAATTATTTTTTTAGGTATGCCAGTGATCACATCCCTTAGCCCAAATAAGGACTCTTAGGTGGCTTATTATAAAGACTAACTTGGGGGCCTTGTTTGTTTTTATTTCGTCGTCCATACGGCGTGATATTGTATGGATGCCATCCACTTGGTTGGTAATGTATGGATCAATTACCTCGACGCTCTGGTAAGTGTGAGTTGTGAGAGCATGATCGTCCAACCGGCGGTCTAGGGGAGAGTAGTTTTGGTGACTTACATCTTTACATGTTTAAACCATGTAACTATGTAAAAGCACTTAATTGTGGGAACCTCTATATCGGGTAGCTTTGACACTGAAGTATATACATCTGAGGATGTATATATGGAAAGTATTTAAATTACTGCTTTCTCATGTGCTTATATTGGGAATTGTTGGGCTGCAATGAAGTTTTCTGCAGGTACACTAACAGCGTAACGAGTAGACCGATAGTTTCGCTTATATGAGAGAACGTATGTATGCCACCGCCTAGCGTTAGAACTCTAGATTTCTACTAAGGTGAGAGGACGTACGAAACGTGCATGCATCATGTTTAATTATATCATACATATCATTTACTCCCTCCTTAAAAATTTCTGTACTCCCGACTAAAGTAAATTTCGTATCCCCTAAATGATCCTCACTTTAAGTCGTATCTTATCTTGTTGCTTCAGATGGCACGTACCAAGAGGACTGCTCGCAAGTCCACTGGAGGCAGGGCACCGCGTCACCAGCTCGCTCCACGTGAGCCCCGCCCTGAGCCTACTGAGGTGGAAAGGCTGAGGGCAGAGTTGGCTGAAGTGACTGCTGCCAGGAATGCAGCACGGCAACAACTGGAACAAGTGATTCATGATCGTGATCAAGAAACGCTTGCAGTCCAGAGGTTGACAGTAGCAAACCGCAACTGTCAACGCATGTTGGTCCGTGTGATGGAACACAGGGATGAAGCCTGGCACGAGGAGAACGTTCTGAGAGCTCGCCAGTTTGAGCTCGAGCAACAGTTGGAAAATGCTGAAGAATACAATGACAACCTTCATGAAGAAGTGCATCGCCTGAATAACGAGCTTAATCCCCTGCTGCCTCGAAACAACAACGTCGATGAGGACATGGGTTCAGGAATCTTCATGGCTGAGGATGATGATGAAGTAGAGGTTGATGGACCACAGGATGCCCCACCTGCAGAAGCACCAGAGGAAGAGCCAGAAGAAGAAGAAGACGAGGAGTTAGAGCCTGTCAGTGATGAGGACGGCGGGGAGATCCTTGACACTGACTCGGAGGATGATGCTTAGAGTAGTCATCACGTGCCTATAATGTTAGGATCGTCTTTTGTGCCCTCCCTGTGAAGGAGTGAGGCCTTGCAATAACTTGACTTTGGGATGTAAGGTTGAACCGTATGTTTCCTGAATGTAGTTTGAACCTGTTAATTTCGATCACAACTTGATGTCTTATTATGTTGCGTTCGATGATGGTGTCACGATTAGCACCCTTCGGTGCCGCGACGAAACCGAGGGCCTCCTATGGCGCGCGACATAAGGCTGTGCTGCTTGGCACGCGCAGGTATCGAGGTGGCTAGTCATGATCCACCATGGAACTCTTCATTGAGAAGTCTCTTTGTGGTCAGTTTGAAGTATCCTTTCACAGTCAACTAAAAATCTTGAGATCAAATCCAAGTACCGTGCAAAAGGTCAAAAATCACGTAGATAGCAACGTAAACGGTCCGGTAACCGTTGTGCTCCCCGTGAGTGAGCCTTTATCAAAGAGCATCTTGTTGGATTACCAAGTATGATCTCGTCAAATGATGCGCTAGAATGGATTGTGCGGTTGTGATGAATTATTGTGCCTTAATTATTATGAGAAATCTATTCATACAGTCAGATTGACATTTCGCAATAATTCATCTACAAATTTCCCACATCGTCAGTGCTCATTGGCTATGCATTTTGCAGATGTCGTACAATCTACGCCGGGGTCGTGGAAATGAGGAGGAGGAACAGCCGCCCCCTCCGCCACCACCTACTCCGGCCGAGTTGATGCAGACAGTGGTCGAAGGGCAGCGCATGTTGGCGGATGCTATGCGCCAGCTGGCTAACCGGGAGGCTCGTCCTGGCCGCCAGGGCCCAGAGCCAAATCAGTACAGCGATTTCAAGGACTTTCTGGATACAAAGCCCCCGCTCTTCAAGGAAGCGGAAGAACCACTGCAGGCTGACGAGTGGTTGAATACCATTGAACAAAAGTTTCGTCTACTACGCCTAACTGATGAGCTGAAAACTGAGTATGCTTCCCATCAGTTGCATGGTCCGGCGGGCATTTGGTGGAGCCACTATCGTTCCACACTGCCTGCCAATGTCCCGATTGCTTGGGATCAGTTTAAGGCGGCATTCCGGGGAAATTATATTCCTCCCGGTCTTATGGCAATCAAGCACACAGAGTTTATGAGGCTGTCGCAAGGAAACAAAAGCCTGACTGAATACTTGCAGTCCTTCAACAACCTGGCAAGGTATGCCACTGAGTTTGTGGATACTGATGCCAAAAAGATTGCTAGCTTCAAAAGGGGCCTCGGCCCAAAACTGATGAAAACAATGGGCACTAGCAAATGTACTACTTTCAATGATTTCATCAGCGATGCTTTGACCCAGGAGAACAACAATGCTATTTATTCCGCCTCTAAGAGCCGTAAAAGGGCCCTTGAGGCAAGTGCTTCTCAGTCAAGGACCTCAGCGGCACCGAGGTCTTCCCCTCGCCCACCTGCTCAGAATACAAAGTTCCGTCCGCCGCAGAAGAAGCCTGCTGCAAAGACGGGGTTCCGTAAGGCTTATACCATCGCTCTGCCAAAGAGTAATGCGGGCCAAGGCAGCTCCAGTGTCCCCCCTAGCAACATGCCTTGCTGGAACTGTAACAATCCAGGCCATTGGTCCAGGAACTGTCCGTACCCTAAGAAAAATGTCAACCAAGGTAGTCGTCAGGGACACGCCCATTATAACAGCATTGAGGAAATTCCATCAGGTGAGGTGGTCACCGCTGGTAAGTTTCTAGTTGACCAACACCCCGCAGTGGTACTTTTTGATTCAGGTGCTTCGCATTCCTTTATCAGTCCTAAGTTTGCATCTAAATTTGCACACAAGTTGCATACTGTTGAAGGTGTGGGTTATTGTATTAGCGCTGCGAGTGGGAATATTTCCACAAACAAAGTAGTGGGGAACCTTAAGTTTGAGATAGAAGGGCGAAGTTATTCGCTTGCCCTATTGGTTTTACCTGGTTTAGACATAGATGTTATCTTGGGCATGAATTGGATGAGTCAGAATGGGGTACTCATTGACACATCCGCTCGGGTAGTTATGCTCAGAGATCCTACAGATCAAAAGGGTTTTCTAGTACAACTTCCCAGAAAGGTTGAATTGTCGGGGAAAATTCATGCTGTGCAAGCAAAGGCGTTGGCCGAAATTCCAGTAGTAAATGAGTTTCCGGACGTTTTTCCCGATGATTTGCCGGGACTCCCTCCGGATCGGGATGTGGAGTTTAAAATCGATTTGTTGCCTGGCACGGCTCCCATCTCTAGGAGACCCTATAGGATGCCTCCAAATGAACTCGCTGAACTTAAGGTGCAATTGAATGAACTTTTGAAGAAGGGGTTGATTCGTCCTAGTTCATCGCCGTGGGGATGTCCTGCTATCTTTGTAAAGAAGAAGGATCAGTCGTTGCGGATGTGCGTAGATTATAGACCTCTCAATGCAGTCACTGTCAAAAATAAGTACCCTCTACCGCGAATCGACATCTTGTTCGATCAGTTGTCTAAAGCTAAAGTTTTCTCCAAGATCGATCTAAGATCGGGCTACCATCAAATTAAAATTCGCCCGGAAGATGTTCCAAAGACAGCCTTTTCTACCAGATACGGTCTTTATGAGTATCTTGTTATGTCTTTCGGCTTGACAAATGCCCTCGCACACTTCATGTACTTGATGAATTCGGTGTTTATGCCTGAATTGGACAAGTTTGTGGTGGTATTTATTGATGATATCCTGGTATATTCGGTAAATGAGGAAGATCACGCTGAACATCTGCGTATAGTCCTCACAAGACTGCGTGAACATCAACTTTATGCGAAGTTCAGTAAGTGCGAATTCTGGCTTCGAGAAGTACCTTTCCTTGGGCATGTGTTGTCCGATGGAGGAATTATGGTGGACCCCGCCAAGGTACAGGAAGTACTGAACTGGAAGGCTCCTATCTCGGTTCACGAGGTCCGAAGTTTTCTTGGTTTGGCTGGCTATTATCGTCGCTTCATCCCGGATTTCTCCAAAATAGCCAAGCCAATGACTCGGTTGCTGCAAAAAGACACCAGGTTTGTCTGGACTCCTGAGTATGATGCGGCTTTTCACCAACTGCGAACCCTCCTAACCTCAGCTCCGGTTTTAGCACAACCGGATATCGAGAAACCATTTGATGTTTATTGTGATGCCTCAGGCATAGGTTTGGGAGGTGTGTTGATGCAGGAAGGCCGAGTAATTGCATATACTTCTCGACAACTTCGGAAGCATGAGGTGAATTATCCAACGCATGACTTAGAACTGGCTGCAGTTGTTCATGCTTTGAAAGTATGGCGGCATTATCTGCTGGGAAATGTCTGCAATATCTACACCGATCATAAAAGCCTCAAATACATATTTACTCAACCCGAGCTAAATATGCGTCAAAGAAGATGGCTCGAGTTGATTAAAGATTATAACCTTCAAGTGCACTATCATCCAGGAAAGGCAAATGTAGTTGCGGATGCTTTAAGCCGTAAGTCTCATTGTCATTCCTTAGTTGAAACTGATTTTCATCGATCTCGCCTTCTACATCCATCAGTCTTGTACAACATCACTGTCAGTTGTACTCTCAAAAGCAGAATTATTGAGCTCCAAAAGACTGACACTGGTATATTCCACATTAAGCGTAAGATGAAAGAGCAAGAAACTACACAGTTCAGGATAGATGAAGAGGGTGTACTATGGTTCAAGGATAGGTTAGTTGTGCCTAAGGACCGAGAGCTTCGAAATGATATTATGTCTGAAGCACACTCCTCTAAGTTGTCCATCCATCCTGGCAGCAATAAGATGTATTATGATTTGAAGCCACTTTATTGGTGGACCAAGATGCGGAAAGAGATAGCTGCATATGTTGCTAGATGTGACACCTGTTGCAGAGTTAAAGCTGTGCACATGAAAGCTGGGCTACTTCAGCCACTTTCCATTCCAGGCTGGAAATGGGAAGAGATAAGTATGGATTTCATTGTCGGACTTCCTCCTACTGTCAAAAATCATAACTCTATTTGGGTAATTGTTGATCGTTTGACCAAATCAGCTCACTTCATCCCAGTGAGAGTGGACTATCGTCCCACTGACTATGCTGAGTTGTACTTCAATCAGATAGTCCGGCTTCATGGGATACCTCTGAAAGTCCTATGTTTGGTGTTGGTAATTAGTGACAATACCTAAGTACTAATCCTATGCCTAAGTTGTATGTAGCATATGAGGATTAGTACACTCCAAGGTTGGTGGCAAGATGGACATGGTGATCATGATGGCCACACTTGGATTTGGACGCAACCCTACGTGATCAAGGCAAAGGTATATGCTTAAGGGTTGTGTTTTAGTAACCAAGACACCTAGTGGGTATGGTTACATTATAGGATAGATAGCCGTACTATAAAGAGGGGAATGACGCGGCTATTGAACTCCTAAGTGCCTCTAGATGTGCATTTCATGATCATATGCATTTGGATAGAACTAATATCGCCTCGAGAAATGATTGTGAAAATGCTAACACACTCACACATGATGAAGATCACTTGGTGATGTTAGCACATTTACGACGGCGTTGGAGTTTGAGCGGTAGAGAGGGTTTGGGGTCTTCTCTCCCTCCCGCCGAGCGTGCGAGCGCGGGATTCAGGCGATTTCGGGGATATGAAATGCCTATTTTCCACTACGCCGGAAGTCGGAAAAAGAAACGGAAGCGAACGGAGGTCACAATGATGACCGGACGCTGCACCGGACGCGGTCACGGTGTGACCGGACGCGTCCGGTCAGTGTCCAGTGTCTGTGCGTTTTTCAGTTGTTTGATCGGACGCAAGGCGCGTCCGGTCACAGGCGACCGGACGCGTCCGGTCGTCCAGGGAGCTTACTGGACTCCGACCGGACGCGGGCACTGTGGCGTCCGGTCAGTTCTTCAGCGCGTCCGGTCGCTGGTTCGTTGTGCGCGGCTCAGGGTTGACCAGCGCGTCCGGTCAGTTACGGGACCGGCGCGTCCGGTCGTGACCGGCGCGTCCGGTCGTTGCGACCGGCGCGTCCGGTCGGTGCTTCGCGAAACTAGCCGTTGCGCGACCGGCGCGTCCGGTCAGTTGGACCAGCGCGTCCGGTCAACACGACTTCGGCTGTTTCAAGTTTCTAACGGCTATATTCGAAGGGGTACGTCTATAAATACTCGTTGGCCGGCTCAAGGCTCTCTCTCTCGAACATTTGACATACTTGTGAGCACTTTGAGCTAAGCAACTCCCCTCCCACTCATCTCTCTTGCTTCTTTGCATATTCGAAGTGAGATTGAGTGATCCAAGTGCATTTGCATTGTGAGATTGCATCTAGTTGGCACTTGGTGGTTGATTTGCTGCGGGATTCTTGTTTCTCTTGGTGGTTGCCGCCACCTAGACGGCTTAGAGCAGCTTGGAGGCGTTGGCAAGAGTTGGTGTTTGTTCTTGGCCACCTCCGGTGATTGTGAGGGGTTTGTGCCTACCTCGGCGAAGCGCCAAAGGCAACATTAGTATATTGCTCGTGTCATTGCAACCTTTTGCCATTTGGTAGGTTCTTGTGGCGCCTTTTGAGAGGCTCGGTGTGTGACCGATTAGCCACCGAACCACGTGGTGAAGAGGGACACAACGGGGACTAGCGTGCCGGCAAGCACGTGAACCTCGGGATAAATCTTCGTGTCATCACTTTCATATTGTGATTGATTGATCCCGGTGTTCGGTTATCTTGGTATTCATTGTTGATCATATTGGTTGGCTCAATACTTCGCCCCTCGGTGATACCCTCCTAACTCAACTCCACATTACTTTCTTAGTTATCTTTGCTAGCTAGTTAGCTTTGCTAGAGTAGCTTCTTTGTGTAGCTTGCTAGTTGTAGTTTCCTTCTCGGTTTGACTTGTGCGGTTGAGTGCAATTACTAGAATTGTGAATTGGTTAGGTGGCTTGCAAACACCCTGTAGGCTAAGCAAAACTCGCATCTCGCTATTTGTTTTATTGATAAACTTGCTTAGCTTGTCTTTGTAGAAAATTTTAATAGGCTATTCACCCCCCCTCTAGCCATCAAGACCTTTCAAGTGGTATCGGAGCCGTGGTCACCGTTTGTAAGGCTTAACAACCTCGGTGTAAGATGGCTCAAGTTATGTTCAATCATGTTAATGGCAAGCCTCCATTCTTTGATGGCGTCTCTTCCTTTGATCATTGGAAAAGGAAGATGAAGCAATATCTAGGCAATATACATGAGAAGGTTTGGGATGTGACCAAAGAAGGATATGTTATTCTTGATGAGGAAAACCTCACTCCAAATGACCGCATCAACAAACAATGCAATACGGCGGCACTTGACACAATCTATCGTGCCATTGATGATAAAGTATTTGAGCAAATCAAAGATCTTGAAAAGGCAAATGAGCTTTGGATAAGGCTTGAAGAAACATATGAAGGCACTTCAATGGTAAAAAGTGCCAAACTATATATGCTCAAGGACAAGTTCTCCACATTCAAGATGAAGGATGATGAATCCATCCCGGAGATGTTCTATAGGCTCCAAGTCATTGTCAATGATCTCAAGGGGCTTGGGGAGAAGGTTGAGGACAAGGACTTCTCACACAAGTTCTTGATGTGCTTACCCAAGAAGTTTGCCACCTTGAGAAGAATGATCTTTAGAGAGGGATTGGACAAGGTCAAACCAACCAATGTGCTTGGAGATATAATGACCGATGCCCAATACAATGATGATGAAGATGAGGTAGAAGAGAAGAAGGAAACCAAGGTCAAGCAAGAGAAGCCCATTGCATTCAAGGCTTCATCCTCTAAGGGCAAGAGCAAGGTTGATGATGATGATGACGATCCATTTGATGATGAGATCATGGCCCTTCTAGTGCAAAAGATGGGTCGGTTCATGAAGAAGAGAGGCTATGGTGCAAGAAAGAGAAGGGACTTCATGAAGGCAAAGGAGGTGCTTTGCTACAATTGTAATAGCCCCGATCATGTAGTGGCAAAGTGCCCCTATGAAGACAAAAGATATCATGATGGGGAGTTAAAGTTGAAGAAGAACAAGAAGGAGAAGAAAGCAAAGAAGAGCTTCACTTTCAACAAGAAGAAGAAGGGTGGTGGTTATGTAGTCACTTGGGATAGTGACAACTCCGATAGTGATGATGATGAAAGCTCTAGTGATGATGAGAGGATCACTCGACGAGCCACTGCAAACATCGCCCTCTCCAACAAGCCATCCATCTTCGACACTACATCAACATGCCTTATGGCCAAGCCTACCAAGGTAAAACATGATGATAGTGATGATGATTCTTGTGCTAGTGATGATTGTAGGAGTGATGATGAGGAGGATGAGGACTACTCCAAGGATGATCTATTAGGCATAATAGATCAAATGAGCAAGGGCTACAAGAGGACAACCAAGAAATACAAAATCTTGGAACAAGAGCTCATTGCCAAGAGCAATGAAAATGATGCCTTGATGGAGGAGCTTGTTGCTCTCAAAAAGAGTAAGGAGTGCAAAGGAATTGAACAAGAGCTCAAAGCTCTTAGGAAATCCTTTGATGAGCTAGAGGCTTCTCGTGAGTGTCTAAAGGAAGACCACGAGGATCTTGAAATTGCTCACACTAGGCTTAAGGAAGCCCACTCCACTCTACTTGAGCTCATCAAGGAAAAGGACCTTAAGTTGGAAAAGCTCATGAAGGAAGCTAAGGAGGAGCAAGTGATTGTCACTTGTGATATTGGACTAACATGTGATATTATTGATGATTCTTTATTTGTTAGTCCTACTAATGCTTCATGTAGCTCATCATCATCCACCACAACCAACTCTACCTCTACTACTAGTGATTCATCACTTGCGGTTGAGACTCTCAAGAGAGAGGTGGATGATCTCACCCGCGCATTAGGCAATGCCTATGGTGGGGATGCCCGCTTGCTAAAATGCTTGGGTAGCCAAAGGTTCTCCCTTAACAAAGAGGGATTGGGCTATACTCTCAAGAAGGGCAAGGCGGCCTTTGCTACTCCAAAGCCTCGCTTTGTGAAGGGCAATGGTCGTTATTGCAATAGATGCAAGCAAATTGGGCATATAGAGATTAATTGCAACAAAATGAATAAGAACAAGAAAAATGCTAATGTACCTTATATTCCTTTTGATTCTTGTTATGTGCTTACCAAGGGTGAGAAAGGTGTGCATGCTAGGTTTGTTGGTACACCAATTATGGGCCCAAAGAAGAAGGTCATTTGGGTACCAAAGAGCTTAGTGACTAACCTCCAAGGACCCAAGCAAGTATGGGTACCTAAAAGACATTAAATTGTTTTGTAGGTAAATTACAAGGCCGGAGGAAGGCATTGGGTGCTTGATAGTGGGTGCTCTCAACATATGACCGGTGATTCAAGAATGTTCAACTCTCTCAAATCAAATGATAGTGGCATTGATAGCATCACATTTGGTGACAATAGCAAGGGTGATGTAAAGGCTCTTGGAAGGATTGCAATCTCAAATGATCATAGCATTTCTAATGTACTCTTAGTTGAAAAGTTGAACTTCAATCTTCTCTCGGTTGCTCAATTGTGTGATCTCGGTTTCAAGTGCATATTTAGTGTTGATGATGTGGAGATAGTTAGTGTTGATGGCTCTAACTTGATCTTCAAAGGTTTTAGATATGAGAATCTATACTTGGTTGATTTCAATGCTAGTGACACTCAACTTTCAACATGTTTGCTCACCAAATCAAGTATGGGTTGGTTATGGCATAGAAGACTTGGTCATGTTGGCATGAAGCAATTGAATAAGTTAGTGAAGCATGACTTAGTTAGAGGCTTGAAGGATGTCACATTTGAGAAAGATAAGCTATGTAGTGCATGTCAAGCCGGAAAGCAAGTAGGCAACACTCATCCATTGAAAAGCATTATGAGTACTTCCAAGGCATTTGAGTTGTTGCACATGGATCTATTTGGGCCAACTACATACACAAGCATTGGTGGCAACAAGTATGGTTTTGTGATTGTGGATGATTTCACTAGATACACATGGGTATTCTTTCTTGTGGACAAGAGTGATGTATTTGACATATTCAAGAAGTTCATCAAGAGAGTGCAAAATGAGTTTGAGACCACAATCAAGAAAGTAAGAAGTGACAATGGAAGTGAGTTTAGAAACACAAGAGTTGATGAGCTATGTGAGGAGCTTGGAATCAAGCATCAATTCTCGGCCAAGTATACACCTCAATCAAATGGCCTAGTTGAAAGGAAGAATAGAACCTTAATTGATATGGCAAGATCAATGTTGAATGAGTATAATGTGAGTCATTCATTTTGGGCCGAAGCAATCAACACGGCTTGCTTTTATAGCAACCGTCTCTATTGCCACAAGTTCTTAGAGAAGACACCATATGAGATCTTAAATGGAAGAAAGCCCAACATTGCATACTTTCGGGTATTTGGTTGCAAATGCTACATCTTGAAGAAGGGCACTAGATTGAGCAAGTTTGAGAAGAAATGTGATGAAGGCTTCCTACTTGGCTACTCAACTACTAGCAAAGCTTATAGAGTTTGGAATTTGGCTAGTGGTTTACTTGAAGAAGTGCATGATGTTGAGTTTGATGAAACAAATGGCTCTCAAGATGAAGAAGATAACTTGGATGATGTGAGAGGAACTCAATTGAGTAATGCTATGAAAGAAATGGATATTGGTGATATTAGACCAAAGCAAGTTATTAATGTAGATGACAACAAAGATCAAGTGCTCCAAAGTCCAATCACTCAAGCTAGTGGTTCTCTAATGCAAAATCAAGCTAGTACATCATCTCAAGTGCAACAAGATCAACAAGTGGCTAGTTCATCATCTCCAACTCATGATCAACATCAACATCCAAGCAATCAAGTCCAAGTGCTTCAACCAACTAACATTGCAAGAGACCATCCATTGGATTCCATCATTGGTGACATACAAAGAGGAGTTCAAACTAGATCAAGATTGGCATCATTTTGTGCTCACTCATCTTTTGTGTCAATGGAAGAACCGAAGGACATTGATAAAGCATTGAGAGATCCGGATTGGGTAAATGCAATGCATGAAGAGCTCAACAACTTCAAGAGAAATGAAGTATGGGAACTAGTTGAAAGGCCTAAGGATCACAATGTCATTGGAACAAGATGGGTCTTTCGCAACAAGCAAGATCAAGATGGGATAGTAGTAAGGAACAAAGCAAGACTAGTGGCTCAAGGTTACACACAAATAGAGGGTCTTGACTTTGGTGAAACTTATGCCCCGGTTGCAAGATTGGAAGCAATTAGGATCTTACTTGCCTATGCTTGTGCTCACAATATCAAGCTATATCAAATGGATGTAAAGAGTGCATTTCTCAATGGGTACATTCAAGAGGAGGTGTATGTGGAGCAACCTCCCGGTTTTGAAGATGACAAGAAACCCAATCATGTATACAAGTTAAGGAAGGCTTTGTATGGATTAAAGCAAGCACCTAGAGCATGGTATGAAAGATTGAGGGACTTCTTGCTATCCAAAGGATTTGTCATGGGCAAAGTTGATACAACACTATTCACCAAGAAGATTGAGAAAGACTTATTTGTATTGCAAATATATGTTGATGATATCATATTCGGTTCAACCAATCAAGATTATTGTGATGAGTTTGGGAAAATGATGGCAAAGGAATTTGAAATGTCAATGATTGGTGAACTTAGTTTCTTTCTTGGACTTCAAATCAAACAAATAAAAGAAGGTACATTTGTGAGCCAAACTAAGTACATTAAAGATATGCTCAAGAAGTTTGGCATGGAAGATGCAAAGAGTATAACAACTCCAATGGGCACTAGTGGAAGCTTGGATAGTGACAAGAGTGGTAACATGGTGGATCAAAAGCTATATAGATCAATGATTGGTAGCCTACTCTATGTGACGGCATCAAGGCCCGATGTGATGTTTAGTGTATGTATGTGTGCAAGATTTCAAGCCTCACCAAGAGAAAGTCATTTGAAGGCAACAAAGAGAATATTGAGGTACTTAAAGCATACACAAGATGTTGGATTGTGGTATCCCAAAGGTGCAAGTTTTGAGCTAGTTGGATATTCGGATTCCGACTATGCCGGTGATAAAGTGGAGAGAAAGAGCACTTCCGGAACATGTCAATTGTTGGGAAGATCACTTATCTCATGGTCATCCAAGAAGCAAAATAGTATTGCACTATCTACCGCCGAAGCCGAATACATCGCCGCGGGTAGTTGTTGTACACAAATCTTGTGGATGAAGGCAACATTGAAGGATTTTGGAATCAATTTCAAGAATGTGCCATTGCTATGTGATAATGAAAGTGCCGTGAAGCTAACCAACAATCCGGTTCAACATCAAAGAACAAAGCATATTGATGTTCGCCATCACTTTATTAGAGATCATCAACAAAAGGGTGACATTGCTATTGAGAGTGTGGGCACCGAAGATCAATTAGCCGATCTATTCACCAAGCCACTTGATGAGAAGAGATTTCACAAGCTAAAGAATGAGTTGAACATACTTGACTTCTCCAACATGAGTTGATGCACCCCATATATGACATGCCTCTCCTTCGAGCCCCAAGGTACAATTGGTTGACATGTCATACATTCTATGCTAAGGACTTGTTTAGTGCATCTAGTCATAATTTATATGTTCTAGGATCATTCATGAAAATTAAATAAATTTGAAGTTTATATGGTGCCACTATTGTTTCCATGACTTGTATGATCTAGTGGTAGCATATAACTTGTTTAAGTAGCTTATGATCCTAAGTGTTTAATCTAGAAAACTTGTCTAAATATTTGCTTCAACATGGTGCATGATAACCCTTTTAGTGAGGTGTGAAGAAGCTTGCCCTTGGATCAAACCGAAGTATTTTATTTATGCAAGCAATCTAGGTTGAATCATAAACTTGATCCTCACCCCATATTTCAACATGATAATCTATCTAAAGTTTGCTCCTTGTGGTCAATTGGTGCCAAAGGGGGAGAAAATATTGTTCACAAAGATAGAACTCAAAGGGGAAGAAAATGTTGTGGGGGAGAAAATGTTGTTCACAAGATAGATTCTAAAAGGGGAGAATTGATAAAAGAAGGGGATCAACTAAAATTTTGAGCACACAAGTAGGGGGAGCAAGCTCTTTAAACATGAATGTTGCATTTCTATGTGCACTTCATATGTATGATGCATAGTTATGCATTTCGTTTTCTCCGATACATTGCTTGTGTGGTGACTTGCTAGTATAATTTGAATGATGCATTGAGATACTAGCATGAATAGGAAGTAGTTAGATTTTTCTTGCTTCATGTTTTTCAAAGTGGTACTAGAGTCGTGCTTATATTGTTGATCTCACGAGGTTTCTAGTTATGTTTGTGCTTTTCCAAGTGGAATCTAACTACACAAGGTGCTAAGATGGTGTTTATTGCTACTCCGATGGTATCACGCTTCAAAGGTCTATAATCTAAAACACTTAGCACCTATTGGTAGACAATGCTCCTAATCTTTCCTATCTAACATGTATGCTTCCAAAATCCAAACATATAGCATACATGTAGGGGGAGCCATTGCTATCAATTTGAATTCATGATCACATGTCCATAATTCTTACACATGGTAATATACTTGGACAATGTGACATGGGTTCAATCAAAATTTCATCATAACATCTTTGTGAAAGGTTTGTCACCAATTACCAACAAGGGGGAGATTGAAAGTCCTATGTTTGGTGTTGGTAATTAGTGACAATACCTAAGTACTAATCCTATGCCTAAGTTGTATGTAGCATATGAGGATTAGTACACTCCAAGGTTGGTGGCAAGATGGACATGGTGATCATGATGGCCACACTTGGATTTGGACGCAACCCTACGTGATCAAGGCAAAGGTATATGCTTAAGGGTTGTGTTTTAGTAACCAAGACACCTAGTGGGTATGGTTACATTATAGGATAGATAGCCGTACTATAAAGAGGGGAATGACGCGGCTATTGAACTCCTAAGTGCCTCTAGATGTGCATTTCATGATCATATGCATTTGGATAGAACTAATATCGCCTCGAGAAATGATTGTGAAAATGCTAACACACTCACACATGATGAAGATCACTTGGTGATGTTAGCACATTTACGACGGCGTTGGAGTTTGAGCGGTAGAGAGGGTTTGGGGTCTTCTCTCCCTCCCGCCGAGCGTGCGAGCGCGGGATTCAGGCGATTTCGGGGATATGAAATGCCTATTTTCCACTACGCCGGAAGTCGGAAAAAGAAACGGAAGCGAACGGAGGTCACAATGATGACCGGACGCTGCACCGGACGCGGTCACGGTGTGACCGGACGCGTCCGGTCAGTGTCCAGTGTCTGTGCGTTTTTCAGTTGTTTGATCGGACGCAAGGCGCGTCCGGTCACAGGCGACCGGACGCGTCCGGTCGTCCAGGGAGCTTACTGGACTCCGACCGGACGCGGGCACTGTGGCGTCCGGTCAGTTCTTCAGCGCGTCCGGTCGCTGGTTCGTTGTGCGCGGCTCAGGGTTGACCAGCGCGTCCGGTCAGTTACGGGACCGGCGCGTCCGGTCGTGACCGGCGCGTCCGGTCGTTGCGACCGGCGCGTCCGGTCGGTGCTTCGCGAAACTAGCCGTTGCGCGACCGGCGCGTCCGGTCAGTTGGACCAGCGCGTCCGGTCAACACGACTTCGGCTGTTTCAAGTTTCTAACGGCTATATTCGAAGGGGTACGTCTATAAATACTCGTTGGCCGGCTCAAGGCTCTCTCTCTCGAACATTTGACATACTTGTGAGCACTTTGAGCTAAGCAACTCCCCTCCCACTCATCTCTCTTGCTTCTTTGCATATTCGAAGTGAGATTGAGTGATCCAAGTGCATTTGCATTGTGAGATTGCATCTAGTTGGCACTTGGTGGTTGATTTGCTGCGGGATTCTTGTTTCTCTTGGTGGTTGCCGCCACCTAGACGGCTTAGAGCAGCTTGGAGGCGTTGGCAAGAGTTGGTGTTTGTTCTTGGCCACCTCCGGTGATTGTGAGGGGTTTGTGCCTACCTCGGCGAAGCGCCAAAGGCAACATTAGTATATTGCTCGTGTCATTGCAACCTTTTGCCATTTGGTAGGTTCTTGTGGCGCCTTTTGAGAGGCTCGGTGTGTGACCGATTAGCCACCGAACCACGTGGTGAAGAGGGACACAACGGGGACTAGCGTGCCGGCAAGCACGTGAACCTCGGGATAAATCTTCGTGTCATCACTTTCATATTGTGATTGATTGATCCCGGTGTTCGGTTATCTTGGTATTCATTGTTGATCATATTGGTTGGCTCAATACTTCGCCCCTCGGTGATACCCTCCTAACTCAACTCCACATTACTTTCTTAGTTATCTTTGCTAGCTAGTTAGCTTTGCTAGAGTAGCTTCTTTGTGTAGCTTGCTAGTTGTAGTTTCCTTCTCGGTTTGACTTGTGCGGTTGAGTGCAATTACTAGAATTGTGAATTGGTTAGGTGGCTTGCAAACACCCTGTAGGCTAAGCAAAACTCGCATCTCGCTATTTGTTTTATTGATAAACTTGCTTAGCTTGTCTTTGTAGAAAATTTTAATAGGCTATTCACCCCCCCTCTAGCCATCAAGACCTTTCAAGTGGTATCGGAGCCGTGGTCACCGTTTGTAAGGCTTAACAACCTCGGTGTAAGATGGCTCAAGTTATGTTCAATCATGTTAATGGCAAGCCTCCATTCTTTGATGGCGTCTCTTCCTTTGATCATTGGAAAAGGAAGATGAAGCAATATCTAGGCAATATACATGAGAAGGTTTGGGATGTGACCAAAGAAGGATATGTTATTCTTGATGAGGAAAACCTCACTCCAAATGACCGCATCAACAAACAATGCAATACGGCGGCACTTGACACAATCTATCGTGCCATTGATGATAAAGTATTTGAGCAAATCAAAGATCTTGAAAAGGCAAATGAGCTTTGGATAAACTTGCTTAGCTTGTCTTTGTAGAAAATTTTAATAGGCTATTCACCCCCCCTCTAGCCATCAAGACCTTTCAACCTCGTACTATCATATCTGACCGTGGTCCCCAGTTCACTGCTCGCTTTTGGGAGCACTTGCATCACCTTCTGGGAACCAAGTTAGTGAGAAGCTCTGCTTATCACCCCCAGACATCGGGTCAGACAGAACGAGTTAACCAAATCTTGGAAGATCTGTTGCGAGCATGCGTCATTTCATCCAAGGGTTCTTGGGAAAAATGGTTACCTTTAGCCGAATTCTCGTACAATAACAGTTATCAAGAGAGTATTAAGATGGCTCCATTCGAAGCTTTGTACGGTCGTAGGTGTAGAACCCCACTAAATTGGATAGAATCTGGTGAGAGAAGATTTTATGGTATTGCTTTTGTTGAGGAAGCTGAGGAACAAGTCCGTACCATCCAAAAACATATGGCTGCAGCCCAAGCTAGACAGAAAAGTTATGCTGATCGTCGTAGAAAACCACTCGAGTTTGAAGTTGGAGACTTCGTGTATTTGAAAGTTTCTCCAATGAAAAGTGTCCAACGTTTTGGTGTTAAGCGGAAACTTGCGCCAAGATACGTGGGTCCTTTCCAAATCATAGGCAAGAGTGGAGCTGTTGCGTACAAAATTCAGTTACCTCCAGAAATGAGTGCCATATTCAACGTCTTCCATGTATCTCAGCTTAAAAAGTGTCTTCGAGTTCCTGAGGAACAAGTTCCTTTAGGTGATATCAGGCTGGAATCCGACCTAACCTATGAAGAAAAGCCAGTCCGAGTGATCGATACTCAGGAACGAGTAACTAGAAGTAAAGTGGTTAAGTGGTACAAAGTGATGTGGAGTAATCAGGGAAGTGAGAGTGATGCTACGTGGGAACGGGAGGATTATTTGCGGGATGGTTATAAGGAATTCTATGAAAAATGGTACGCTTTCCAAATCTCGGGACGAGATTTTTATAAGGGGGGAGGGCTGTAACACTTCAAGTGTTTAGTCCTTAATTGCATTGCATTTGCATGGCATAAGCATAAGCATGCATCATTCCTGTTTGTTATTTTATGTGATGCAACACATGTGATTGTTTTAGGGTTTGTTTGATTTATTTCATGAAGTACTTGATAGTTGGTGTAACAAAAAGGTAAGGTAGCCAATCATGACCTACAACACCTTAGTTATACTTAGGGTAACATTTGGAACAAGTTTCATGTTGACCAAAATTTCAAATTTGCCCTCCAAGAGAAGTTGACCACCATTTGACCCTAGAAGGCTCTAGTTTGACCAATCAAAAAGTCCAGCTTAGAAATCTTGCATGGAGGAGCAACCTTAAGCAAAATTGTAGAGAATTTCATGAGGAACAAAAGTTCTAATATGGCCATCTCATGAAAATGACCCTAACATGCTCAAAAGTGGCCCACAAGTCAGTAGAGAGGTAGCTCCAAGACTTAGAATTTTTCTAAGTCTGGAATCTGACCCTACAGTTTTACTGATGCCTACTTTAGGAGCTTTTAGTTTGCAAACCAGGCCAAACCAGCTTTCACTCATATTGACAAACTTGTAGATCACATGTAGCTCTACAACATTGCCAATATCACCATCACCTAGTTCTAAATGGTTTAGGAGATTTGGTGCCTAGAAAATCGGGTTTCAGTCGGCATTGTGACTGAAACTAAGTTTCAGTTTTCGGGTGACCCACTTTGGAGCCTTGTAGTTTCAAATCTAGGCCGAACCAGCCCAAACTCCAATTGACAAACTTGTAGACCTCATGTAGCTCTACAATTTTGGTGTAATCATCTTTCACTAATACGAACTGGTTTGGGAGATAATCGGTGTTGAACTTGCCCTGTCAGTCGATACCTTTGAGCTCTGAAACGAAACGTTCAGACACCGACGGCCGCGGCCGACCGCGTCGTGGCGCTCGGGCAGAGCCCGGTGGCCGCGTGGCGCGCGTGTTCTGCCGACGCCCCACGTCGCCTGCGAGCTCAGCATGAAGACCAGGACGACCCGCTTCCCCCTCCATTTCCATCGCCCTCCTTCCCCAGCTCACCGGTAAGGCGACCGAGCGTCCTCCGCCCCCACAGCCGGCTCCGTCGCCTTCGGTTGCGCCAACCACCGCGCCACCACACCCGAGAGCTCACGAACAGCACCGCCTGACCATACTCTACAACCTCCGCACATTGGGTCAGCCGTTGGGTCAAGGTAGAGGGCAAATCACCCAATCAAACCTCGGCGGTGCGGAGCTCCGCCATGGCCGCCGCCATTGCGAGCTCACCACCGACGTCCTCTTTCACCCTCCTCTCTCTGTGGTCAGCGTTCGGAATAGTGTAGGCCTTCCTCTAGCTCTAGGCATGACCTTACAGTGGGATGCAACATCACCGGAGCGGAACACGACGACCACCGTCGTCGCGCTCACCACACCGCGTCACGGCACTCCGTGGCCAGGGTAGTTAGGACCTCTTCCAAACCTCCTTTCTACCTCAATAGATTCGCCCGGGCGTAGTGTAGCTCGTACCGAGCTTAGATATGGCCGTGCGGCCTCACCGGCGACGGCATACCCTCACCCGACCCTCATCGGCCGCCGCTCACGACGGCGAGCCCTCCCACTCCAACCTAAGCTCTTCCACTAGCATGAATCGAAGCGTTACGGAACAGGGAACGCGTGGGTGAGCTCGATTTTTCCGGGCGAGCTTCCCTCCGACGAGCTTGGGCTCGCTGGAGCTCACGGCTGTCGCTCCCCTGTCTCTGGTCGCTGACCGCGGGGGCCCGCCCGTCAGTGTCGCGCGCGGGCGGGAGCGCTGAGCGGGCCGCGCGCGCGAGTGTGTGGGCAGATTTTCTCCGGGCCGGCCCAGTTCATCCGAAATGAAATTCATTTTTATTATTTTGTCACTGATTTTTGTACAAGTTAGAAAAATATAGATCTAGGATTTTAATGATCCAAAAATCATGAGATAAATTTTGTTAGGGTCTACATGATGTGTAGTATTTTAGAAAAATATAAATCTGGAATGTGATGTTTAATTTTTAGGAGAATTTAATAAATCCTTTAAATGTGTTTTGGAATGCCTGCAAATTTGTTAAATTTATAAATTGAGTTGTAGTGTTCCATAAATCATAAAATTTGGTGGGTAGGTTACTCTATGCTAGCCCTAGCTCTGGTAAAAATTTGGGCATCAGTGCTTAAGTAATTTCCAAGTTATAATGCTATCTTGTTATTCTAGGAAATACTTAGATGAATTGTTGTAAGTTTTCTATATGTGCAATGTTCATATAACTTTTTGGAGAATGTCTTGGTACCCTAGAGTGTCCAGGAAAATTAAGAAATCTGTTGTTTGACACTTTTTACTATGCTTTGTTATTTATCCAAAAATCAGCCTTTTGGGCTTGTGAATTTTGTTCAGAGAGTTTCTGTGAATAAATTGAGTTCAAAATTTTACAGTAGTCTCTTTTTGGGTCAGAGAGTCCCCTGTAATTTTTGTAGAATTTTAGGAGCAGTTTACACATATGTTTGAAATTCCACTTAATTACTTAACTAAATTGAGAAATGGGTTTAAATAAATGTTCTAGGTGGGCACACCTTACTTCCTGGTGTCTTTGTGATATTTGTGAACTTGTAGTAGCATTAGTTTGGTTTTAGAGAATGTTTGCCACATCAATAAATATTTAACCTTTGTAATTTTAGGTTTTCTGGACAGCTAAGTAGTAATTCTAAATTTGGCTTTGATAAAATTGGTTTCTGGACAACTTGTAAATACCAAAGTTGGAGTAAACTTGATGAACTAGCTTGTGTTAAAATTTGGAAGCATTTGGCTTAGTAGTTTGAGAGTTACTGTTGTTTAAAGTGGCAGTTCAAAATCTGCTACTCTCTGTTTTGGAGAGGACAGATTCTGGAACTTGTGAAGTTTGACATGGAAAACTTAGGAGTTTGGAGTTGAGGTCTGAAAATGAATTGTAGTACATTTCTTAGGCTTTCCAGATTGCCTTAGATCATATCTTTTGGAATTGTAAATCTCCAGTTGTGATAAAAACAAGTAGCTGCTGTCCATAATGCTTACTGTGGTGTTTTGCTGATTGATATGGTGTGATATCCTAAAACATGCTACTTTTGTAATTGTTAGGTGTTAGGGCCTTAACTGAGGATGAGCAGCTATATCTTAGGTTGGGTAGATTAGGTAAGTACTTCTCCACCGGAGAAGAGATTTGCACGTACTAATAAAATAACTTGAATAGAGTATTTTATTTCTGAAATACATTTCATTCCGAGCATGTTGCACCCATTTATGCATCCATTGTATTTATTGTGCATTCATGCAATAGGTGTACCGGAGGGGGTGACACTCCTCGAATTCGAGCCTGTAATTCCGGAGGAGGACCAGGAGCAGCAGGAGCCCGAGGATCCAGCAGGCGAAGGAGTGCCTGCAGACGACCTTCCTGAGTGCCCTGATCACCGGCCTTCGACCTTTCTGAAAGGCAAGCCCCGGTGCATGCTGAACCTACTGTTTTATAAATTAATCTTGAGTACTTTTAATTGTTTACTGCATTAAGTTGTAGGAGTTATATGAAAACACTTGTTGCATTATACCTGTCCTTGTCCAGATATCGTACTTAATCCTATTTTAGGTTTAGGCACGTGTCAATGCTTAGCCCTGCTTAGTACGGTAGAAGTCGGGTGATTTCCGGTCATCCGCGAGATGTAGGAAGGAGTCACGAGTGGCTCTATGGCTATCGTGAATGGAACCATGCTTAAAAATGAAATTGAGACCGGGCGGGAGTTCGATAGTACAGCCGCAAGACACTTCACGTCTTGGGTGTGGAGCTATGCCCGTCTGAGTCGTTTAAGGACCGATTCGCTGTACGTCCTTGAGTCATGTTGAACGCAGTCTAACACTTAGTTGGCCGGATAACCCGTTCCGACCGCGAAGCCGAGTAATGTGGTTCAGGCCGGGAATCGAATGGTAGGTTGCTTCTTGGAGGAGAGAAATGATGTGCTTGGGGACATTGGCGTGAGACCAAGGGGAGTTAGAGTCCCTATCACCTGGCAGAGTGTCGCCCTTGGGGTCGCGACATTATTCGGACCCGCGATTCCTGAATCATATGAAACGGTGGCCTGTGCGACCCTGGCAGGGGTCTGCACGGTGAGTGTTAGAAATACCCCTCCAGCTGGATAGGAATTCGATTCAAATCGCCGTCGCTCCCGGTTAGTGAGCACTTGACTTGAGCAGCGGCAACGTAGATCTCATTAAATGAACAGATGGTTAAGTAAATGATATGATGTTGCCGCAATGATATACCTGCTATGGATATAATAATAATGTTGTTTGATTATACTCAAGTGAATATTTAGTACAGGTGCTAAGATAGATGACAGGTAAATGCTAAAAATAACTGCTAGTATAGGTTATAAGAGTTTCAACTACTTATGCCTTTATGCAAAATGTGGTGTCAGCTAGCCTCTTGTGTAAGCCTTGCATAATCCTTGGTGTCACTTTATTCCTGGTTTTCGACGGGTAAGTCTAGCTGAGTACATTCCAGTACTCAGGGTTTATTCCCTCCTGTTGCAGATGACATGCTTTATCAGGGATTCTGCAAGACGTGTCTCCACCCTGCGGGTGATGATGACTAGATCACAAGGGCGTGATCGTCTTTATGTACTTTCCTCATGCTTTTGCGAGATGTCGATCATCCAGACTGGCAGTATTTAATTAATTAGTGTGTGTGTTATGCTTCCGCTACTTTCAAACCTGGTTTGTAATATTTGCTACTCCGTGGTGTAAACTTATTTCAGAACTACTTGTGAAATGCATCGTATGATGTTGTATGTTGAATGATGCGATCCTGGTTGTAAGCAGTTTGGTTTGAAATCCTTCGTGATTTCGATTGACTACCGGGATTATATGGGCTCAAGTTTGAAAATTTGAGCGCTTCGGTGCTTGTTTTCGTACTTGTGCTCTTATAATTTGGTCGGTTCTGTTACACATAATGTCGACCACTTAACTCACTCGAGTACTGAGTTAAGCGCTTTACGATCTTATGCATAAACTCATTATCAATCATGACTATATCAAATATACTACTATGGCATACTAGGAACATAATAAACAGAAACATAGTATTGAAATAGAATAAAGTCATAACAAGAGGGATACAATGGCTATACTAGCCTCTAGATGACGATGAATCCAGAATTCTGAGCAGGAGCCCGAACTCTACGAAAACCTTGCTAGCTAGCCTATACTAGAAGTTTGAGTAGCTAATCTAATTATCTAGTGGAGAAGAGATCTTCCTGATCTTCTGGCTCCTTGGGTTAATGGCTTCTCTCCCCAAAGGAGGGGTAGGGCTTGTTTATATAGGCCGGTCGGATGAACCAGGGCCCTCGGATCAAACCGACTTCAATCAACGGTGAAGATGCAAACCTTAAGGCGGTGGAGGAACCGACGTAAGAGCGTGAGGCTGACAGGTGGGCCCCTGGGTCGGCCGACCTGGGGTGGGGTCGGCCGACCTAGGCTTATGCTAGGTGGGTCCCTCCTTCAGTGAGTCGTCTTCTCGTGTCTTCTAGATTTTTCTCAAATTGGTTTCGCGGTGGAATATGTTTTTTAGCCCGACGACTTTGATATCTTGCATCCTTTTCTTGATAAACCCCTGCAGAAAAACAGATTCAACAAAACCTGTGGAATTCTGTTAGTTCAAACCCTAATTCTATGTTAAAGGTTGCTATATGCCATTTTTCATGTTTAGTTGACGGTTTAAAATGAACAATAACTACCGTCAACACTTGGCATCTTAGGATCACCTTGCATAGGATCTTTGATAAGGTGTTTATGATAAATAGAAGTGTGTAATCTTGCCTAGATCGAATAGTTTAATTCTACATTAAATTTGGCTAGCCGACATAATTAAGTTTAGAAAAGACTATTTACTTGTTGAATATCAAACAAGGGGTTACCTAAACCATTGGATTAGCACCTTGATAGTACGTTGAACACCCTGACTAATCCTCCTAATCTACTAGGGGTCGGGAGCTACACATGTCATGTGTGCTCGTGTGCACACACTATCACACTGTAACAGATCTGTCCAATTTATAACAACTCATTATCACGACCATTGCTAAGAACGTTGGTATGCTCACACTTCAACGTATATAAAACCAGGTAGTCCATGAACCTCAATAATCTACTTTACAACCAAGATCATACTCGATTAGGCAAATGCAAATCACGTACTTAGAGTTTGCAGTGAAAATAATATCACAAACCAAGTTCACAAATAAATAATACAATACCAATTTTCCAAATTCGATAAGTTATATTGATAGAGTTTTGAAATGGTTACAATCCATAAGTTCGAAATAAAGTGCTACCTTTAACAACATCCTCCAAGTAAAAGCAAAAATGAGATATATAGAATATTAGTTGAGCCTACCAACACCTTATTCACGACCCTCAATAAGGACAAGAATAGCACCAAGATATAGTGGTTCACCTGCAACAACTCTGAGTACTCGAGTGTACTCAGTAAGACTTATCCGACATAGAGTAAATAAAAGAGACACCAAAGGATATGCAAGGCTTTTATTGTGGAGCAAACTTGACAATAAGACTTTAGAAAAAGGGCTTACTAATATGAAGTCTTACTTTCAATATTTTAGTGATGAGAGTCCTTCGTTGGCTTGGTTGACCTCGAAAGTCAAGGCCGTAGTCGTGAGCCCCATCCCGGAGTGGGTGGGGCTGTGGGCTACCGTACCTGTCTTCACCGCCAGACGGTCCTGTCTTGTCTGTGGCGTGGCGCAAGTATGGCACCTGCTCCGAGGCGGCTGTCCCTTTGGTCTTGGTAGGCTGAGCAGGCGTGCCTGTCCCTGTCAGGATAGTTGTACTTGGTGGAGCTCAATCTCCTCCTTCCTAGGGATCGGGATGGAGGAGAGGTCATGTGACATCGCACGGCGCCTGGTGAAGGGAGAAGGGAGAGAGAAGAGGTCGTGGCCGACTCCTATCTTAGCACTCGGCCTAGCCCTGCACAACTTGATTGGGCCATGCTCACTTGGGCTTGTACTAACTTGTTTGTCGTGAGCCACCTAACTAATCGGTGTCTTGAGATACCCGGAGTATCATAACCCCGACAGTCTCCAACCTCATGGTTAATGTTTTTTTTGACCAACTTATATAAATAATTTAAAATCAAATAGGTCTAAATTGTTGAATTTTATTTGCTTCCTTTATTTTTTGGTAATAAAGTAATAATACCATAGTTGATTCTACTAATACCAACTTTATGACTATGGAAGAAAAAACAATTGGGTACCCTATGTAGAAATTCTGTGAGAGCATGTTTAAAGAAAATCTATATGCAAAGCTGTTTTGCCAAATGAGTCTCCAAAGTAAGTTTAGCTTAGCTGATAAAGTTGCTCGTGAAGTCAAACCCCCAAAAACAACTTCACTAGAAGCTGAGCTATGTTAAATGGGCCTTAATGTTTATGTATCATTAATAATTTTAAATTAATATTAAAAGTTATATAAATATACTATTAAATAGTTTCAATAAATCATTAGTAATATCAAAATTAAATTAAATAATTAGTCACTAGTCATAGTCATGGAGAGGAAACTTCCAAATAGATTTATTATACCTTGTTCTTCGCGAATATAGATAAATACCGAATAATCTATCTGGGATAGAGAAAACATTTAAAACAAATTAAAATATATCCGTTTAGTAGAAATAAATATAAATATAAATATTCATATTATAATTTTTTTAGCAAATATAAATATTGAATAATTTAGATATCCATTTTTATTAAGCGAACTGTGCAGACTACCTTGGGCCTGTTGGGCTGCGAGAACAAGCGGCTGCGGCCTTTCGTCGCTGGCGCCATTGTGGATGTTTAGATCCAGAGACTAAAGTTTAGTCCATGACACATCGGACGTTCGGATGCTAACTAGGAGGTCTAAACATGAGCTAATTATAAAACTAATTGTATACTAATTAGCGTGATAAATCAATTAAACCTAATTAATCCATGATTAGCACATATTTACTATAGCACCATATTAACAAATCATGGACTAATTAGGCTTAATAAATTCATCTCGTAAATTAGTTTTAATCCGTGCAATTAGTTTTATAATTATTCTATATTTATTAATACTTTAAATTAGTGTCAAACCTTCAGGCTATCCGTACTCATGGACCTTTATATTTATCCTCTATACGTCCTAGTCAGCAAGATTCTCTTTTCTATACTCAATTCTCCCGCACCCATCCATCCTTTATATCATCCTCTATCCACTGTGAGACCCACTTGTCACTTTATCTAAATATATCCATGTGTGATCTAGGTTTGAAGGATTTATTGAGACGAATTTAATGGTGTAATCGAAATTTAATTTGGATTTTTGGTTTGTGAGTTGTATCATTTTTTTCCTTTTGTTTAGCTAGTGGGACCCGCCACTGCCCACTATAGAGTAAGCAATATACCACTCTAAATATAGAGTGAGAAAAAAAATAAAGTATCATTTTAGAGTATCCAGTGTAATAGTTTTTACTCTATATTCGTACTCTATAGCGCTTTAGAGTACCCACTGCGCCTATTCTCACTCGCTAAAGTAAAACGGGGCCTTAACAGTTCCTCTGCAACCTTCCCCCTCCGCCGCGCCGTGGCTATGCCCAACAATTCAAAAGAAACTAAACACCCCTCCGGAAACTTTCCCTCCGCAATGGCGTCGGGCTCGTCTTGCCCCCAAATCGACCAGGTAAAACCCTAACCTAGTTCCTCGCCCATTCGCCTCCTCGCCTCCAAGCGCTAATTCTCCCCGCGATCCCGGCTCCACCGTAGTTCTTCCCGGCCAAGAAGCGGAGGCCCCTCGTCGCGCAAGGACGAGTCGCCGCGACCCGGGACGCAGCATGAGAGCCCCCGGCGGCGCCAAGGGGTCCCTGGAAGGGTACCTCGTCCGTTCGCCTTCCACCCGTGCCGCGGCGGCGGCATCGGCGGTCCCCGTGGGCTCGCCCAGGGGCGGGGACCCGTGCGCCAGGCGGAGCCTCTCGGCCGCAATGGATGTCGATGTCGGTTCCTCGGCTCCGGTGGTGGCGGTGGTAGGTGACGGGGCAGACTTTGATCTCAGGAGGAGCACGGCGGACTTCTTGTCCCATTCCTGCAGGGTGAGCACGTTCAGTGTGAAACGTAAGGGGAGTTATTATGTAGTATATTTGTGCCAAGAACTGTTCTTTTGCAAATTACGGGTGTAATCTTGTTGCTCCAGTGCTATCCTGCCTTTGAGGGGGTGACCGTGATTACAGCGAGCAGTGGGGTATGAAGCAGAAGCGGAGTGCGGCCCAGTCATTCTTGGTTCCTTGTGACAATGACTATGTCAAGAAGCAGCGAGTTGCCCATTGTGGTGGCTTGGAAGCTCTAAAGGTTGGATCAAGATACACTATCTTTCCATAGCATCATCATGTAATAAGTGATTTCATGAGTTTCAACTCTTAGTTTGGTTCTTTGCAGGAGTTAGATGATAATGTGGCTTCCATGAAGCAGTGCATCAATCACCATGGTGGCTCAGAGGCTGTGGAGGTTTGGTTATGCCTGAACAAGTCAATTCTGGAACCGTTTCTTTATTTTTCTTTTTTCCTTTTGAACTTCTCATTATGTTCTTTTCAGCAGGAACCTTTTGAGGGGGAACAGGTGAGTTGTGTTGGGTTTTCGGCCTTGCAAAGATGTAGCTTTACCCCAAGTACTGCACAGAGAAAAGTTGGGTTTTCTCTAGCCCCTGTGGAAACCCTAAAGTCTGTATCGAGGAATTCCCTTACTTCACCTGGGGAGGAGTTCTGGAATGCAGCAATTGAACTCGCTGACGGGATATCTGCCCAAGCTGATAAGGTCTGTGGAAGGCCTGAATTTGATGCAGCAGAAGACAAGTCATCTTGTGCAGTAGCAGTATGCTCTAAGACTCTTTGTAGATCAGGAAGGGATGAGCTTGACTGTCAAAATACAGTAGGAAGCAACGATACACATCATATGGAGAAATTGTCAAATAAAGTTGAATCACTGGCAGTAAACAGTCAGCATATAATTAATTCTCCTTTGCCTGTGAAGCAGCTGGATTTCTTTCATGAGGATGATATTAAAGTTTCATGTTCAAAATTTGAAGCAAAAGGCAGCTATGAAGCTTGTAATGCACAAGCAGACCATGTTCCATTGAAAGACAGTGGCCTTCTAGGAAAGGAAAATCTCAAAGACCCTGTGGACGTGATGAAGAAAAGTGCTAATAATTTGCACACTGATTCTGCAGCCATGAGATGTCAGGGTGTATTCAAGTCAACAATTGAAGGGAAGGTTCACCCAACTCAAGAGGGTGAAAGAGATTCTCATCTTATTAGGAGAGATCACAATCAGCGAACCCACAATGAAAATAAATCACTTGCTGCATATTCAAATAATTGCAAGACTTGGATAGATTCCAATAGTAAATTTGCTTCTGAGGAAGTGGAAGCTAGCACACCCACTAGCTCCATTCCTCTGAAGGATCACTCAAAGCTATCAAGTTGGCTTCCTCCTGAACTTTGTGCTATGTACATGAAAAAAGGCATTTCAGAGCTGTACCCTTGGCAGGTTAGGATTCTTTTCCCTAATTATCTTTTTAATAAATCTCTGGCAGCTAGCTTTCTTTCACTTGACCATTTTTGCCTGTGTTGAAAAATTTCTCCAGCCAAGTGTTGCAAACTACTGCTGCCCTCTCTACTAGTAGGCTTACCAATTATTTTTGCTCATAAGCTAAGCTTCTTTAGTATTTGTATCGTAATAAGTACGTCTCCAAAACAAGTACTTAGTATGTCAAGTGGTGTAGATTAGTATGTCAAGTGGTGTAGATGCCAATTATATGGTAACGGATTCATATGAAAACCTTAAGTTTTCTTTTGTATTGCTACCACCACATTTTATTTTTTCACCCTTTTAATGTTTTTTGCTTCCTTTTTCTCGAATACTGTAGTGCTCTCTTAGATCTGTCTCAAGGCCTGTTTGGTTTGTGCCCCCACTGTGCTAAGCCAAAATTTGGCCATGGAAGAAACCCGGACATGGCCAAATTTAGGCAAGTACAAGATAATTGGAGCCAAGTAAAATTACATAAATAGCTACCTAATATTTAAAGGAATAGTATTTCTTCTTCTTGTCGCCCCCTTCCACCCAATGACAGGTGGGTCCAAGCTGCTCCTGCATGTCTCTTATAGCTGGTCAGGACTCCGCTTGCTAAGAGCCATTTGTTCATGATTGAATAGCCAGTGTGAGTTGGCCGCCATCTCCGAGGCCATGTTTTCGGACCTAGGGTGGAGGTCCTTGTGGGACGCACGTGTGTTAGTGGGTCAGGCCGAATGTGGTCTGCTTCTTGGAGTTGTATTTTGTTTCTTCTAATATATGCTGTTCGGTTGCATAGGATAGGCTGAAAGAGGAGTTTGGGGCCAAATTAAGTTTTAGTTATTATGGGCTTAGTTCTACAATTTTTTAGAGCACTGTTTTAAATATATGCGAATAAATATTATTGCCTAACAATGGTGCTAATTCATGTATAAAAAATTAAGTTTTGGGATATGTTTATTGGGCTAGGGCATGCTAGGGGGTTTTCTCCTGTTGCAGCGCATGAGCATGTCTGCAAGAAGTTCTAAAGCCACCTTGTATGTGAAATGTGGGTCCTATGTGTCAATAAAGTAAATCAATATATGGATCTTGATTGTTGATCAAATTGCTAGAAATATAGTAGTTCAAACAGATATAGAAACTGGAGCTACAGTTTAGTCAATATACTAATCACTTTAAGTATGGGTATCAAACATAGGCTGTTTGGTTCAGCTTCTGAAAAGTGCTTCTGCTGTGCTTTCGCGTATTACAATTTAACCAGCACCTTGGACCTACTTTTGGCTTTCAGCCTTTTGCTTTCCCAAATGGTTGGAAACAGAAAGACGTTTACAGCTTTTTCAAGCGAGAGAAAGAAAGGGGTAGGCTTCATAGTTGTTTCAACCAAACAACATATCTTTTTCACAGTGCATAGCTCACATCAGCTTTTCCATAGCTCACAGCTCACAACAGTTTTTCCATAGCTCAGTTGAACCAAACAAACCCATAATTGCTTTTTGTTTGGCCTACCAGCTAACATCATAGGGACGTAACCTTTGGCTCCCTGGGAAAACTTGGGCGAGTAATTTAGCCATCCTGCAATGGCGTTCTACAAATGTCTCGGCTTGTCAAATTTTGTTTGGGCCAACCAAAATTTGACCTCCACCGTGGGCTCAACTCTCTGATCATATTGGGCGCTTGGATCATATGGGACCACCGGAACCGTTGTTTTTTTATGGTATGACCCCTAGTGTTTCTCAAGCCCTGATTGTGGCAGGAGAAGAACGTCGGCTTTGGTCTATGGCAGGGGCTAGAGGAATCTCCTTCTTGACTGTCCCCATGGCCGTGTCTTGAGTGCTGTTTTTTAGATGGGTCATTCTATGTCCTCTTTTTAATCGGGGCGTTTGTAACTATTAAATGTGGCGTTTGTGGTGTGTGTTGTAACTGGGTTCCTGTCCCAATTTCTTCTTAATATAATGAAGCGCATCTCTCCTGCGTTTTCGAAATTCTTTTTTGACCTCTAACCAAGTGGTTGCCAGATTGTTGGGGCATGGCCAAATTTTGGTCTGGCATCCTGGGTTCTCAAACTAAACATGTCCTGAATGTCCTTGTTTTATCCATGATCATTTATGCATTTGTTTCCACCTTCTGTGTAGACATGTTTTTTTTGCGGGTATTTGTGTGGTTGCACATTCTCATAAGTTGCAATTGTTACTCACCTTGGTGTCAGTGAGTTAGTCTATGGTTTGGCTGCTTTGATAACCAAAATAAACGTGAACGGTTTAGGTCCATCGGCGTATGAAACTGTGTACATGTGCGCAATGATGTGACGGTGTCCACAGGAGTTAACGCAAAATATTATTATCGAAATTTTAATATTTAATGTTGGCTGCAAACTTTTGTCAACTCAGCTGCATCTGTGATTTGTTCAGTATTGTCCTCCATCCTTTTTGTCATTAAGTATCAGGGAGTTCGTAAATAAATTAGTTTTCAAGAATGTTATGATGAAAAATAATATTGTTCCTTTCTTTAAATATAATCCTTGCTTGCAACTCGTATTGATTGTCCTTTGGGCTATGTTCCCATGTCCATTGCAGGTTGAATGTTTACTTGTGGAAGGTGTCTTGGACAAAAGGAATCTTGTGTATTGTGCATCCACGAGGTGCTTGCAGATCTTTCATGTCTGTTCATACGTGGACATACCTGCACACTTCACATTCTCAGATGCCTACTGTTTTTTTTCCAAGTTTCTCTTCTATCTAATCTTATGTGTATCTTTTTTGTTGTTAAATTTGTAGTGCTGGTAAAAGTTTCGTCGCTGAAGTTCTGATGTTGAGGCGGATACTGTCAAGTGGGAATATGGCAATTCTTGTCCTTCCCTATGTGTCAATATGTGCTGAAAAGGTTTTTAAATATTTATACAGCTTTGGAATGGTCTGAAACATACTTGTGTTTGATTATTCATTTAACTTTTACAGGCTGAACATCTTGAACAACTTCTTGAGCCACTGGGTAGGCATGTCCGTAGCTTCTACGGGAACCAGGGGGGAGGTTCACTTCCTAAAGATACTGCAGTTGCTGTATGTACCATAGAGAAGGCAAACTCTTTGGTAAACAAGTTGTTGGAGGATGGCCGCCTCTCTGAACTTGGTATAATTGTCATAGATGAACTTCATATGGTAAGCTTGCCTAAAACCGAATTGCTGCTCAGAACATCCTCTCTTTGCTTTAAACCTTTTGATGTTGGTACTTTCATGCATGGTTTTTAAGGCGGTAAGGCGAGACGTGGCGAGCCACGCATTTGAGTCGACTAGGCGACGCCTAGGCGATCATAAGGCGAGGCAAGGTGACGCCATACGATTTATAAGAAACTTCAAAGCAGCAGCACGGAGAGGGGATAAAAGGAAAATGAAGAAAAATAAAAGAAGGACAAGGCACAAAAGAAGGCCCAGCCCAGCAGCCAGCCCATAAAGCCTCCCTGACATGTTGCGTGACCTACTTGAGGTCCTCCCCCAACTATCCTGAAGCATCTGCTCTTCTTCCAGTGCCTCTTCTCCCTCCCGATCCCCGCTCTCATGTCCACTGCTGGTGCTGCCCCCTTCCAAATCTCCCCTCCCCTTCCTCACGTCCCCTTCTAGATCTGCCCTCCCCTTCCCCACTGCTGTTGCCGCCCCCCTTCTAGATCCCCTGTGCGAGATCCCTTGCTGCTGCCCCTTCTAGAGCCCCTCCCAGATCTCCAATGTCGCAGAAGATGGCTGGTGAAGAAAGCTACGATGCCCACAAGAACCAGAGCCGATGGGAATGGGAGTAGAGATGGGTGCTTAGCCTTGCCTGCTCCTCCTCCAGTTCTTCCTCTCTCTTCTCCCTCTCCTGCTCTTATTTTTCTGATTTTTGGTCGTGGCGACGAGGACGCCCAGGTTTTTTGAGCGCCTGGACGCCTAGGCGACGACTTAAAAACCATGCTTTCATGGTTATTCATAGTTTCATACCGCATCTATTTTGTAATGCAAGTCCATTGCCTTGGGAACTGTCATTTCAGCAAACATTGAGAATACTAATGTAATTATTCTAATATTTCTATTCTTTGCCCTCTTTTAATAGCGTGTACGAGATTATTGCCATTTAATGAGGATATTTGTTGGCCTGTTGTTAGCTATTAGTGCCCCTTGGTCAGTGTGCGTTGTGGAATTGGATTTGTTTTATGAAACAGATGGAGCACTACAGACCTGGTACTATCTGGGATCTCAGAGTAGTGTGTATGTGTTTTGTATGACGCTCTTCAATTAATCCAATGATACACAACTCTCCTGCATGTTCAAGAAAAAAATGATGTACTAGCATTGTAAGTAGTAGAGGTTTTATCATAGCTAACTAAGACTGTCTTCAACAAGCGCAACCCAAAATATAAGACCCATTTGTCCTTTAGGTAGCGCTACAGTTAAAGGGTTCCATACCTATTTTTAGTCTTCTCCAACAACAAGACCCAAAAGACGATCCTTTCTGCAAATGGGTCTTCTAGAGAGAGAATACTCATATTTGGGTTATGGATCTCTTGACACCCAAAATGGGTCTTTCAAATAGGTACTCTGTTGGAGGCTATAGGTATCTTATTGAAGACCCATTTTGGGTTTGGGTACCCCAATGGCTACCTTGTTGGAGACAGCCTGAGCACTACAAATTCTGGTACAGGTGTATGTGGTATTGGTGTACTGTATACATCAATCAGAACTTCAAATTGGATTTGGCCTGCTCTCTCTTCTCTGCACCTGGGCCGGTTGAGAGTGAATTTGGCCCAACGCCTAGGGCCATCGATCTAGTCCAAGTGATGTACCTTTATCCCTACTGCATCACTGTTTATTTTTTTTGGGGTGTTCTTTTTTTGTTCAATGTTTGGGATGGTTAGTCATCACCCATCTTATCTTAATCTAGTAACCTTATGTGTTACTTTACCTGTTACCTGAGTTTCCATATTGTTAGGTCATAATCATTAAGAGCAATTTGTAAATAAGAAAGGTTTGTCATTCTTGACAATTGTCAGTAAACAAGAAACAACAAAGAAAAGTCCCATTGATCCTGGCGCTCAATGAATTCTGGCAGCATACTTAAGCCTTAGCAAATGCAAATCAAATAGGAAGCATTCGATGTTCCTCAGGGCTTCCCTCATAGATTTGTAATATTGGGCCCAGGACCAATAGCCTACCAGCTTGCCATTTGGCTAAAGCTCTATGACAGTATTACTATCCACCAGCCCCTACTTAAGGAAGCATATAGCGTTGCATCTTTACCTGTTTTTATTTACCTTTCCGCATGCCCCTGAATTGGTCCTTTCTTCCTTTCTCCTTTGACTTAATTTGTCGAACGTAATGTAATATATAGTTTAAACTTGTTAAGGTCTCCAATTATGCAATTACATTATAGGTTGGTGACCAACACAGAGGGTATCTTTTAGAGCTGATGCTCACAAAACTTCGATATGCTGCTGGTGAAGGGACTTCACAGTCATCTAGCGGAGAAATTTCAGGCTCTAGCAGTGGGAAGATGGCAAGTCATGGGTTGCAGATAATTGGTATGAGTGCTACTATGCCCAACATCGCTGCGGTAGCTGATTGGCTTCAAGTAAGATATTTATTTCTCCTAATTTTATATACTTAATGAAGGGATGCTTTATTTGTGTGAAACAACATTACTAACTCACACTAGTTCAACCTAGCATTGTAGTTCATTTACCATATTTGAAAAAAGGAAAGTTAACCTGTATCATTGAGCCAAGATCTGATAAGATGATAATTAGTTCAGAGGCACCTGATAAATATGTGAGCAATTGAACTTCCTAATCCTAGTTATGTTTTCTTTCATCAACTTTTTAAGGCATTTTTTTGCTGTCTTCAAACCTGTAGCCTAACATGGAAATCTTCATCAATATTATCAGATCGTATGATCGAGGCTAGTTCTATGACCACTGATCAGACGACTAATCATTATTAGTCGTCGATCGGGGTCGATTAGTCTAGTCGGCTAGTCGAACATTTATTCGTCCATGTGCCTAGATGACCTGATCAACCATGCAGAGCTAGTATCCATCGCTACTCATCTCCTCCGTGTTGCCCCTTCACGGGCAACACGGGCGGAACCAGCCCCCAACGCCCCACCTTCTTCCTCCACTTCCCCTCGCCGTCGCTGCAGCGTGCTGCCGGAGCATGGGGTCGCAAGGAAGGCGACGACGGGACATTCTCTTCCTCTTCCTCCTTGTGCTCGTTGGCTCTATCAAGCACCTCGCCACCATGGTATTGTGAAGCTGCTCCTCCCGGCGAAGGGCCTCTGGATCCTGGATCCGCCAATCTTTGGGCCAGACCTGCTCCGGTTGGGCCTATGGCGGCCGCGCGGTGGCGGTGCAGCTGTCCCCTCACCCTCTCATTGCTCTTCGCTCGGCTTTGGTGGGTGGTGCCTAGATCCACCGCCACTGTAGCGGGATCGGGCGTCTCCCAGGCGGGGAAGGGTGAATCTACGGAGGGTGGTGGCCCTTGTGCCGCCGGCTTCGTCTTCGAGCATGGCTGGGTGCTTCTCGGCTCCGGCGCTCAGTCAACTTCGGCTTGGCAGCAGCATGTGGCCCGTGGCGGGTGTGGAGTGGGACGTGTGGCAGTAAGGTGGTGCGGTTGTAGCAGTAACCACGTGTTGGGGTGGGCATGGCCACTGGGGATGGGTGCTCGTTGGTGAGGCGAGCGAGCGCCAAGCTTGCGACCGCAACATAGGAGGTGCGAGCCTGCTCAGGCTTGTGGCGGTGGCGACGTCTGCGTGGTTCGTCTCTAGGCGGTCTTGCTAGGGCACGACAGCCATGGCTGGCCACAGCAGGGGCATAGCTTTTCACCTGCAACGGCTCTACGTTAGCTCGAGAGCTGTGTGCGGCGGACGACGAGCAACTTCACCAGAGCTTCCGGAGCAGTTGAGTTGATTGCACACGGTGGTGTGAGGAGAGATGTGTTGGTGAAAGCCTTGGCTAGCATTAGCTTGAGACGCCGCCGCCGACACCTTCGGGGTGTCGTTCCCTTCCTTGGAAGTGTTGTCTAGGCGTCTCCCCTTACCTTGTGGCTTCTTCCGAGGAAACTCCGCCTAGGGTCTCTAGGCAGGTGACAGCGGTGCTCAGTGTCGTATCCTTCCTGAAGGCATCACCTAGATCCTGTTGTGCTGTGAATGTTGGTCTGCATGGGACATTTACTGTGGACGCCCCGGGTTTCGACAAGGCTGGGCTCTTTCGGGTTTACTACTTGCTTGCAGCATGTCTTTTGCTCTCCTAGGGTGTGGATCAATAGCGAAGTCAGAGCTGCTTTCGTTGTGGGTGCAACAAAGCTTGGTAACGATGACACATTGTGTTCACTTTCTTTGGAAGCCGGGGCTTGTTGTGAGCAGGTGGTGGCGTGTTAGGGCTTTGGCTGATGTTCGCTGTGGGAAGTCGGAGCTGCTTATCGCTTTTGTGTGATAAGCTCGGCAACGATGGCGTGCGGTGGGCTCCGTCGGTTGTTTGTGTGTAGGTGGGTTGCTCAGGGTTAGTTATCGGGGTTGTTGTGTTTAGGTTTTGGCCAGTTTTCCTTTGATAAACTGTGCGATGTGAGGTTTTAGCCCTGGTTTTCCTTATAAACTGGGTCAATTCTATTTCTTAATTGAAAGGCGGAGCTCCTACCATTGTGTTAAAAAATGACCTGATCGACCATGTACATATATACTATATATTTGATGTATATACTATATATCTGATGTAAATATATGTAAACATGGCCATAAATTGGTAAATGGAAGAGGCAAGCAGTCAAGCACAGCAGTAGCAGCAGCCTATGCCTTTGCCCAAGAACTTGGTTCAGCAGCAGCAGCACCTTCAGCTTCACCATGAACTGCTTTACACCACCCCCATCCTCTCCTTGTTCACCATGAAATGCTGCAGCTTCAAGGGGACAGTTGCTGGCTTGCTGCTGCACTGCTGCTTGACTCCAGGTCCAGGCTACAAGCGCCGTTGGGGTCAGCCGAAGGTGGGAGGCGCTGGCTGGGAAGAGGCGAGAAGCACCGGCATGGGAGAGAAGGATCCGCCGGTGGAGGAGAGGCGGGCTGTGGGCCACGGGCTCTTGGAGCATGCAGAGGGTGGAGTCTGGGAGGAGAGGCGTGCGAGCGGCTGTCGGAGCAGCGAGCGGAGGTGGGAGAAGGGAACGTGCGCGCGCTCATAAAGCACCAGCGGCTGCTCCTCCCCCCTCCTTTCCACAATGTATATATGGTATATATATATACCAAAACCTGAAGTCCAGCCAAAGTGGGCCAATTTCTTCCTAGCAAAACATTTCCTTGGGCTGGCCCAACTAGTCGTCCAGACTACTTATCGGACGAATAATCGTGATTAGTCGTCGATTTGTCGGACGACTAGTTTTTTAGTCGGTCTGATAGAATCGAGAGCCTTATCGAGTCCCAGTTTACGATAAGGATGACTAATCACGACTAATTGCGATTGGTCGTGCGATCTGATAACACTGATCTTGATATCAAGTGACATTCATAGTTGTTCATTGGTTTCTTGTAGTATGCTTAGTGTGCTGGTCAAATACCAAAAGATCTGGATCACGCTATACCGGTTAATTGGTCTTCGATCTGGAAGCACTGTTATCAACTTGAATTTAAATTTTGCACAACGGAATATAGCTTGGTTAACTAGACAACAATATATGCTACCTATTCGCAGATTTCTAGTGATAAATTTGAGTTAAAAATGAAACCTAGATCTTCAATAGCTCAGTTGGTAGAGCCTCCAGTTGAGAGCATGCCCACCTGAGCTCAAATCCAAGTGCTCGCAGGTAGTGTGAGTACATTCCTAAATGGTTCTGCACTTCCCTCGCTTAAGGCAAAGCCATCAGGATGTCTTCTCTCTGTTGTCTTCTTTTGCACAACTAACTGAATTTTATTTTCAATTTCGAATCATGCATGATCTATGTATGAGGATTTAGGTTTTCTTCATTATGAACATATTTTGCTGTCTAGTTACTTTGTTAATAGTAAGTTATTTTGTGAAGGTGCTAACTTTTGATCTGTTTGGATAATATGAATGATTTATAGTTGAATGCCTATTATAATTGATGTTTATGTTATGCTGTTATGTAATCCTAGGCTGCTCTTTATCAAACTGACTTTCGACCAGTTCCACTGGAGGAATTCATCAAAGTTGGTAATCAAATATTTGATAAAGACATGAACGTTGTTCGTGTCCTTCCCAAAGTAGCTGACCATGGTGGCAAGGATCCAGATCATATTGTTGAACTGTGTAATGAGGTAAATCTGATATTTACTCTGCAGGCCTTAGTTTTTCTCTGTTAACCACTACACTTCCGAAACAAATTGAATATCCTACTTGTGTTTGTTCCAGGTTGTTCTTCAGGGCCATTCTGTGCTTTTGTTTTGCTCCAGTCGTAAAGGCTGTGAATCAACTGCAAGACATGTTGCCAAGTTCTTGAAACTACCCTCTGTTGGATCAAGTGATGTTAGTTCAGAGTTTTCAGATGCTGCAGCTGCTATTGAGGCCTTGAGGAGGTGTCCTGCTGGATTGGATCCAATATTGGGAGAAACCCTTCCTTTTGGTGTTGCATATCATCATGCTGGTCTTACGGTATGGAAGTTATCTTCTATCTTCATAAGATACACAAAATATCAACAATAATTTTTTTTTGAAGTGTACACTGCTAAATGTAATAAAGCGATGCCATTTTCACCTAACCACAACTGGGAAAGGGTGCTAGGAACTGATCTGCCAGACCATTGAGCTCACCATCTATGACCTGTTCTGTTTGATCCAACGAGCATCATCGCCTGCTCTTCTGTGGCAGGTTGAGGAGAGGGAGATTGTGGAATCATGCTACCGTAAAGGCCTTGTCCGTGTTCTGACTGCCACTTCAACTTTAGCTGCTGGTGTTAACTTGCCTGCTAGACGGGTTATATTCAGGCAGCCTAAGATAGGTCGTGATTTTATTGATGGGACTCGCTATAGACAGATGGCTGGCCGTGCTGGTCGAACTGGAATAGACACAAAAGGAGAAAGTGTAAGCTACAATATCTTTGTTCCACTTTATTGTACATAGAGAATGGTTCTGACATTTCACTAGTTCTGTTTTCATTTTTTTTTATTTGTGTGTAGATATTTCTGTTTTTGTCTAATAATTTGACATTTGAAATGCATGCAGATACTTGTATGCAGGCTTGAAGAGGTCAAGAGAATTACAGGTATTATTAGAAGCAATTGCCCTCCCTTGGAGTCCTGCCTCTCAGAAGATAAAAATGGAATGACTCATGCAATTATGGAGGTTGTTGCTGGTGGGATTGTGCAAACTGCAAATGATATTCATCGATATGTGCGGTGTACGCTGCTTAACTCCACGAGACCTTTTGATGATGTCGTGAAGTCAGCTCAAGACTCCCTTCGTTGGTTATGCCATAAAAGGTTTCTTGACTGGAACCATGAGACCAAGATATACTCTGCTACTCCCCTTGGTAGAGCTGCTTTCGGAAGTTCACTCAACCCTGAGGAATCACTGGTAGCATACTTGTCTTTGCTCCTTCATTATTTCATTGCATTGTTTGATCTTGCATTTTTCTGTTTCTGCTCTAGGTTGTTCTTGATGATCTTTCGAGGGCAAGAGAAGGCTTTGTTCTGGCATCTGATTTGCATTTAGTTTACTTGGTCACACCCATAAATGTAGGTCTTGAACCTGATTGGGAATTATATTACGAGAGATTCATGCAACTTGCTTCTCTTGAGCAGGTATGCGAGTTTTCTTTTGTCCTATTGACTTGAAAGTTCATTATCAAACTGTAAGTAGAATATGCAGAAATTCAAGTTCTATCTGTACTCATTAGAAAATAGTTTAAAGTGAATTCAGAAAATATGAATTTAGTTGCTGTTGAACTAAATGTGAAGCAAAAGTGAATTGAGAAAATGTAAGTCAAAATTGTTAAGGTTGTCAAGGATATCTACTATACGTAAATAGGAGCACCCCACTAGAGGATTTTTCTGCTATTTCGTGAAGCCACGTCACCTTGGTCGACTTCTACCTCTCTTAAGTAATCATCTTCAGCTTCCGGCATATTGGTAACTGATCATAGTGCTAAAAAATACCGCCACCAACCCACCTTACCACTAGGCCATCAGGAGTCCTTTTGTCTTCGTGCATGAAAGCTGAAACAGATATGGCCATTAGCCTTCCCACTATATATCTAAACGGGCGGGTGGGGCGCAAAGCCTCCCTCGGCAGTTGATGATTGTGGCCTCCCCTGGCCTCCCATGGGCGAATGGTAGCAGTGACTTCCGTGAAGCAAGCTGAGCTGCAGGTGCAGAGGTACGACAAGATGCAGATGCCTACAGCGGCCATGCGGGGGGCGATTGAGTTGGCCATGGCGAGGTCGCAGGTGGCGACGCATACAGGAGGGGCAGTAGGAGCAAAGGGGCGGTGCCGGCAGCATGCAGCAGCAGTCTGGAATGGCAGCGGTGGGGAGGATATGGCGACGACTCGAGAAGCAAGAACAGCACACATGAAGCTTTGTCTTTTGTTTTAGTGCAGGTCCCTCAGCTGAACCAGGTCGGATGCGGTATTATACTATTATACGTTCAGAAATGAATAGTTGCGTGTATATACTGCTATCATCCACCTAATCACCGGAACTAGCGTACACACTCTCTGATAGCCTGCTCCTGGAACTGCAGGTCACCGCTTTAGGGTATTACTTTCTGAATAAAAAAAGGTCGTGGATTTCATTAGTATAGAGTTTCAATAAAAGTATCTGGAGTGCCTCTTAACTACTTCAGATTTCTATATGTATATGGTATTGATCATTTGATTCTAGATGCCGCACATATACATCACATTAGCTCTCATATATCTATATTTAATCCTCATTGCACTACATTTTTCATTCTGCTTTGCCACTGTTGGTTTGTGTGATTTAAAATTGCCAATAATTTCACTTCGATTCTGCTTAAATTTCTTGATCCAATCGAACCATTGCCGCAAACTCACATGGAAGACGGGCAATACTACAAATCTCCGCAGCAACGCGCGGGGTATCATCTAGTCAGTGTAATCTTCTAGTCTAGGGTTTCCCTCTTATGTCTCTCGTGTACTCTTATAGAGCTTATTCTTTCTATTCAGTGCCTGTTATTTTTTAACAAAAAAATGGAATGTGTGAAATTTGTTTTGGTAATTTTACATAACCATGAATCAGACTAAAACATACATATATTAATTGGACTCTTTCGCGCTGTACTTGGTTGCAGTTTACTACTTCATGTATTATTTGACATGGTTCATAAGATTCTTTTTAGGACTTGGCAGTTCTTATTAGCTTTTAGCAATCCCCATGTTTTCTTTGGCCCAACAAAAAACAGAACAACTGACATGATAACATGTTTTCTGCAGAACATTAATCTTTTATCAGTGGTGTTATCATTACAGTGCCAAAAATGTTTATAACTGTATGCCATGTCTACCCTATTAAGGCCTAAATGATGAAGGGTTAGTCGCAGACCTTTTGCGGCCTGTGCACTGTTCATGCGAAAAGTAGATGCGTTATCATTCATGCTGTGTCCAGGGTTTGTTAAGATAGACATTAGATTAGATCAGGTTGACTTGTTGGCTATTTCCTTAACGCTAGAGAGTAGTTGTTAAGGATCAAGTCTCCACATCTATATTGCAATGGGATTGTATCTACTTTGAATTAAGTAAGAAATAGATAGATCGACAGTTCCTATCTGGCTATCTCCCTCCTTAACACTGGCTTTGTCGCATGGCCACCAGGCAGTATGCTCGTGACACCGTATCTTTCTGAAGTTTACCATATTGGTTGAGAAATCAAACCATTACTTACATTATCAATTTCAGTTCATAGAACACACAATTTCTCTCATTTTTCAATCTGTTTGTTTTGTTGGTCAATGCAGTCAGTAGGCAATCGGGTTGGAGTAATCGAACCCTTCTTGATGCACATGGCTCATGGGGCGTCAATGCCTGTTTGTGGAAGGCCTCAGAGAAACACTGGTTTAAGTAACAAGTCAGCACAAGCTGGTGGAAATGCTCTTGTTAGTGAGCATACACTCAGAGTGTCAAAGCGCTTTTATGTGGCTTTGATGTTATCGAGGCTTGCTCAGGTATAATCTAAGAACTATGTAGACATTGTGTGTTAGTTCTATGTCAATTCATAGTGCTCAAGATCGGTAGAAAGCCTAAGTTGCTAAACATAAAAATTAGTTCAATTGGGAAATAAAGGTTGAAATGTTTTCTCATTATAGATGGCCAATTAAAATATTAGTTCATGTTTTTTATTTTTGTAGAATACACGGGAGAGCTGCGTATCATTTCATTAAGAAGGGGATAAATAAATAAGTTACAACACACCCACCATGCTCACACATATACACTCGTACAAACTCGTACCCAAATATGTTACAACACACCCAACACACCTTTTGCATCAAACCAAGACCCTGGGGTGGGCATTCGGGGAACTTGAAAATTTCAGGCACTTGAAATTGCTACCCAATTTTGGTCCCGAAAAAGCATTACCTATAGACATAGTCCGCTGTTTTGCTTGGATAAGAAGAATAGCTACTGCTCTACTATCTGATAGCTTGTAAGAAACAGCCAATTTTGACTTTGCTAGTGTGGAACAGCAGTAGGAGGATATGTTGGTTTGCTTTCTTAGGCACTAAGTCTAGCAGCTGCCTAGGAGTATCCAAATTCTGATTTTGCTAGACAACAGCCATAGGAGGATCTATGAGCTATATGAAGAGTTAAACACATGTCATAGTTTGCCACTTAGGTCCACGAACTCTGAAAATGCATTTCTATAGATAACTAAATTTGTGAGTTGTGGTCCACCGCAAATCCACATGGTCCATTTCAAAACCAATTTCCTATATGGTGTTGTGTTGACCTCGTGCCTCTCTCTGCTCTTTATTCTTCCACTCCTAGCATCTGCACCTCTCCCTCTGCCAACAATGACTACCAAGATGCCATCTGCGAGCACGGACTACCAAGGTGCCCTTTTGTAGTCTCTGTCAAATGCCGAGGTGCACCTGAGGCGCTCCTTGGTAGGTCTAGCCTCCTCGCTAGATTTGGGTGGTGTGCGGGTCAAAAAGGCGACGACGCGTGTGAAGACGGGCACATTCATCGCCTACCAAGTACCGATGACATGAAGCCTCACTCACACCATCGGTGTTGTCAATTTGTGCAGCTCTGTCCTCGTTGCCATGGCAGGCTCAAGTGGAAGTCAAACAAGGGAGGGGCCACCGTGCTCGTGTGCTGAGTATACTGGCACCACCTTGGACCTCGTATTCACCACCACATTCTGCATCTTGGACCTCGTCTTGACCAGACCAGTGAGCTTGTGCTCATTGGTTGCTAATTTGGCATGCTACGGCGTGATGGCCTTGCTGAAGAGCTAGAGGACGGCACCAAACGCAGAGCCTGAGGCGTCTCAGTTGACGGTGAACCCCTTGGAGAAGTCACTGTAGAGCAGGGCTAGATGTGGGGGCTGCCTTCAGCGCCATGATAGCATCCAAGGCCACCGGGGACCAACGGAAGGCGTCCTTCAGGAGCACCATCAATGGGGCGGCTATCGCACCGTAGTTGTTGATCAAGCGGCGATAGTAGCCCGTGAGGCCGAGGAAGCCCCGCAACACCTTGAGAGCCTGGGGTTGAGGCCATTGTTGAATGGCCTCAACCTTGGTCGGGTCCATGGCCACCCCATCCATAGATATGACGTGGCCTAAATATGCCACGCTGTGCTTGGTGAAGGAGCACTTGGAGCGCTTGAGGACGAGCTTGTGGGCGCGGTGGGTGGTGTAGACAGCTCGCACATGTTGCAAGTGTTTCAATCAAGGGATAAACTAGAAATCAAGATGTCGTCAAAGAAAATGAGTACCAAGTGGTGGAGGATGGGCCAAAGGACCTCGTTCATCAATGCCTGGAACGTAGAGGGCATGTTGGACAGGCTGAAGGACATTACGACGAACTTGAAGTGTCCATGATGCGTGTAGAACACTGTCTTGTCGATGTTCGCCGGTTGCATGCGGACCTTAGTGAAGAAGGTGCCCCCCTTGAGCTCGTAGCACACAGTCTTGGTGTTGAGGGTGCGATAGTTGATGCAGAAACGCCAGCTCGTGTCCTTGTGTAGGTGCACCACGATTGTTGTACCTGGCAGCAACGTAATGCGGTTGTCTAGGTGTCATGGTGGCAGGCTGGTCGGTTCCGCAAAGAGGTCGGACGTCGGAGAACTCTGCTAGGAGGAGCGACATCATGTCCAACCGCTCCATGGTGTTGAGCTGGGGCACGCTTGGAGCATCGAGGCCACGCCAGTTGACGAGGTGAGTGCCACACCAGAACGCCATAGAATTGCTCTCAATGTCCCATAGTGTGGGCCGAGCATCTTGAGCCACTAGCAGCCAAGGACCAGCCCATAGTCATCAAGGGGTAGGACGTAGAGGTCGATGTAGATACGCAGATAAGGAATCTCCTTGAGGGTGGCCCGATCTTCATGACAGTAGGTTGAAGAACGAAAGATAACTTGCTGCGAACAGCGGAATAACTAGCTTTATACCTATCCAAGGTTGGATGCGACCAAGCGACGGGGAGAGACGGGGAGAGAGGCACCGAAACCGTGAAGACTTCAACTCGATCTCCGAACGACCATAGAATCACAATCCGGAACTAATCCACACAAAACGGTGCAACCGTACTGGAAACCGTAGAGCACGAAATAGGGGATTCTAGAGGAGGAATCTCTTCACAAGTCCAAGAGGAACAAGGAAGAATAAAGGTTTGAGTAAGACACTCAGCAACTCGGCTGCAATATCATGCGGTTTATCAATTCATCAAAAGGTTCCTAATAGCTTAGAGGCAGGGGATACTTATACTAGGAACAACCCTCCTAGTTTTGTGTGAAAACGAAATGGAGTTTCTGAAGATAGGCTATGTGAAAGTTCACCACGAGATGGATTCCCGAAGTGGTCTTGCGTGACTGTTGGCCTCCTGAGCAGTCTCCACTAATCTGACCATAATTCTTTATTGGGAAGTTGAAATGACGAGCCGTTTGTTGGGTGTGAAAGTAGATTCGATAAGCTTTCCAGCCATGTGTAGCATGCATCACGAAACGTTGTAGAATGGTACAACATGGGAAGTTATACCAACATTTTGTCCTGGGAAGACTGTTTACCTTCTGAGCAGTCTTCACTAATCTGTTCATATCTCAACATTGGGAAGTCCAAAATACTTGGAACTGGTGCCATTGGAAACTAGGCTTGATAAGCTTTCCAAAATGTCCTCATGGACCTCCAAAGCTTTAGAGAATCGAGATTTATGAATATTTCTTTCAGCTGGTCCATTTTCACTGTGCTGGTGTGAACTGATGGTCCGTTTTTCACTGTGCTGGTCCGACGTAGAGCAACATCATCCTCTTTATTTGTATACCTAAGTACAACCAAAGTAGAACACTTAGGTAGTATCCAGGTTAAGCTAGGCGCTAGGCGGAATCTAGGCGCTGACCCATTGCCTAGCGCCTAGTCGGGAGTACTCGCGCCTAGGCGCTCCTAGGCGTTTTCCTAGGCGGAATCAGAGAGGAGGCGGGGAGCAGGGGAGGGGACACGGGAGCAGGGGAGCAGCCTGAGAGGGAGGGGTGAAGAACATGGGAGGGGAGAGGAGCAGGGGAGAGCAGCTGCCGGCGGAGGAGGGGAAGGGGACTGACCATGGGACGGGGAGGGGTGCGCCGGCGGGGAAGACCTCGCGCCTGATTCGATCTGCGCGCGCGTGCCCGCGGCGTCCGCCTCCGCGCGGAAAGCTTCGCGCCCTGGCCCGCTGCGGCAAATTTCCGCGGGCTCGCACGTCCGCGTTCGCTTCCGCGCCCAGCCTCGCGCCGCTTCCGCGCCCGTAGTTCCGCCTGTCGCCGAGATGGGCGACTACCCACCTAGTCGAGGCGACGGGCTTCGCCCAGCGCCTAGTCGCGACTAGTCGCCGCCTACTCGCCGCCTAGCCGAACTATGGGTAGTATAGTATGCTCATGTATATTGTAGTTAATTTCAGCTAGGAGTGAGTTCACCTCTTTTTGGAGTACTTTTGCATGGCTACGCGTAATTGGCCCTTCATACACTTGCTTATGTGTAACTTGAGTAACCGGTGGCATGTCCTTCATCTTCCTCTTGAAAAGGAGTCGTCCTTGACTCTTCCAATCGAAAAAATTGTGCTAGGCCGTCGACTTGTAGGTTTGTGATAACATCACAAGTTTCTCCTTCCATCACAGCAAGGTGTTTGAATCTATAATCATATAAACCAAGTAGCAGCCTTAGAGGTGGAAACCAAAAGGATTTGGAATAAAGTTTAGCTTTCACCTTGAATCGATGATTACAACTAATGGTGAATGTTGATTGCCTTGGCACGGTCTCATCATATGCTCTCCGATGGTCATGTGCACTTGCTTTCAAACCCCATCGGAGGGATGCGATCGCCATTGGTGACGCTCACGGTGAGGTCTGGGCATGGCTCTAACTCAAGGCTGAGGCGGTGTGCTGTGGTGGACACCACAAAGGAGTGGGTGGAGCCGGAGTCCACCAAGGCACGCAGCTGCTTGGTGGCGATGGAAACCGGTAGGTGCATAGTGTCCGCCGTGACGATGCCGGTGAGGGCGTGGAGGGAGATTTCGACGTCGTCGTCAGAACTTGGGTCATCTTCCACCGCACCGCCGACCAGAGCCTCGCCATCCAACTCCCTTCATCGAGCAGACTCCCTTCATCGAGCAGGACTTGTGATGGTCCTTGGTGAATTTCTTTGGGTAGTTGAAGCAGGGGATGTCTGCAGGCATTGGACCATCTCCTGCGGGGTGAGCCGCTTGAAGCGAGCGCCTGCTTGATGCGCGCCCTTCGTCGGGGCCGGTGGAGTCTGGATCGGTGCCTTGGCGGGCTGGGCTGGTGTACGCTGCGCGGGCGCTGCCGCTCTGTGCGCTTGGCGCTGCATCGGCGTGGGCCATGGAGGCACATGGGCGGGCTGAGGTCATCATCGTTGTCCGGTTTTAGGCGACGTTCAAATGCACGCGTGAGGCCTATAGCGTCGTCATGGGACTTGGGATCTTGAGCTCCACATTGGTCGGAAGTGGGCTGCGGAGGCCGGGAGTGAAGATGTCGAGGCAGTTCCTTCACATTGGTCATCATCTGCTGCTGCTCCGTGACATTCTTGCAGCTGGCCAACATGGGAAGGAACTGCCCCTGGTGAGCGCAACTTCATATGGGCGCCGAGGGAGTTGCTGCACACCGGGGGACCAAAACGGTGTTGCACCCGGTCAGTGGACTCTGGCCAGGTGGGGGCCGCGATTCTGTTGCTGGCATAGTACCAGTCCTGGGCAGCACCCTCCACGTAGAAGGAGGTGAGCCATGGGTGTGGAAAAATTGTTCTGCCTTGTAACGGAACCGTCCAAATTATAAGAGCACAAGTACAAAAACAATCACCGAAATAATCAAATTCTCGCACTTGAGCCCATATAACTCCGGTAGTCCAATGAAATCACGAGGGAATTCAAACCAACCAACATACAAGCCAAGATCGTAGTGATTCAACATAACAAGTCACATGTTATAACCATTTCACAAGTAATTCAATATACAACGGAGTTCAACATAGTTATTACAACTTAAGTTCAAAAGTAGCGGAAGCAAAGTAATTTGAAACTAACATTATTCTTATTTCAAATACATGCCAGTACCATGGTCGACTTCCAACAAAAGCATTAGAGATAAGGTAGCTCAGAAGGATCATGCCCATGATCACACTCCGCCACTAAGGCAGGAGCCAACCAACTCTTGCAGTCGCCGTGATACATCACAACCTACAACAAGTGGGGATAAAACCCTGAGTACAAGAAGGTACTCAGCTAGACTTACCCGTCAGAAACCAGAAATAAGGTGACACCAAGGATTATGCAAGGCTGATATGAAGTGGGCTAGCTTGACAACTTTTTGCATAAAAGCTTAATATAGATGATTAATCATTAATGCTTAAGCATCAAGTTAATTATCATTAACCTATCATCTATATTAGAACCTGTACTAGAGCACTCACTTTATTAGGAGCAAACAATATTAACCATAGCAGGTATAAATTGAGACAACCTTTCCATCGTGATCCAATTAACCATCAGTTCAATTTAATTGAATCTACGTTGCCGCTGCTCAAGTCAAGTGCTCACTAACCGGGAGCGACGGCGATTCGAATCGAATTCCTATCCAGCTGGAGGGGTATTTCTAACACTCACCGTGCAGACCCCTGCCAGGGTCGCACAGGCCACCTTTTCATATGATTCAGGAATCGCGGGTCCGAATGATGTCGCGACCCCAAGGGCGACACTCTGCCAGGTGATAGGGACTCTAACCCCCCCTTGGTCTCACGCCAATGTCCCCAAGCACATCCTTTCTCTCCTCCAAGAAGCAACCTACCATTCGATTCCCGGCCTGAATCACATTACTCGGCTTCGCGGTCGGAACGGCTTATCCGGCCAACTAAGTGTTAGACTGCGTTCAACATGACTCAAGGACGTACAGCGAATCGGTCCTTAAACGACTCAGACGGGGATAGATTCACACCCAAGACCTCCATGCCTTGTTGCTTCACTATCGTCATCCCGCCCGGTCTCATTTCATTTTATTAACACATGGTTCCATTCCACGATAGCAAATATAGCCAACCGTGCCATATATGAATATCCCTATATCTCGTAGGTGACAGGAAATCACCTGACTTCTACCGCTTAAAGCAGGGCTAAGCATCTACTCGATCCTAGTCTATGTAGGATTCAGGGATTCATATATCTGGACAAGGAATGATATAATGCAGCAAGGTTTTCAACCAACTCCTACCACTTAATGCAACAATACTTATAACATAAATATGATTAATTGCTTTGAAGGTAGGAGGCTTATAATGCTCCGGGGCTTGCCTGGGATCCGTCTCAAGTTAGAGTATGTCAGAAGAAACTCGCTTGGCGAGCATTCCCTCCGTCTAACACTTGTTCGGTCCTTCTATCTTCAGAATGGATCCACCAACTCCATCTTCGGGTTTGGCTCCACATCAGGTCCTTCGCGTGTTTCAGCTAGCGTACCTAAATGAGGTGCAACAATGCATATGTATGAATGCATAGAAGTGCAATAAACAAAGTAATCAAACAAGCATACCAAAGTTCTCCTAAACACCTAGAGCTAATTAACTTAATCCTCACTAAGGCATAACATAGAAGATTGCAAACACATCAATCAAGACACAAGTCTTATAAGATCCTAGGGTACCAAACCAAGTACCAACAAAGACATGTGTCACACTTCAATACACAAGCATGGCAAAGTTAATTAAAGCACTAGAACTAGAAATTGCCACATTCTGGGCATCAGAACAGCAGCTAAGTAATTTAATCATAACTGGAGATCTACAACTCCAAATGACTTGCAAGAAGACATTATGGAAAGCTTATGACATTCTCTACATTTCATTTATAATCATCACAGCATGATTCCAAAGTTTAATATGTCGAATTTACAAAAACACAGAAACTGGTCTATCAAGACAGAGAGCAAGCAATTCTGTAACCCAAATTTCAACAGCTATAACTCCTAAACCACATGGCCAAATACCACCAAATTTTAACAGCAGCTAGATATATAAATTATCTACAACTTTTGTATAAACAAGTTTCACAACAAAGCACATTATCATGAAGAACTTTGCCAAGTTTTTAAATCTGTCCAGAAACTTCATTTGCAAGAAATAATTATTAACTTATGTTGCAAACATATAATTGGACAGAACCAACTTTACCAACATTTCAAAAATGAATAATGAACACCAAAAAATATAGTATCCATTACTAAATAAATTCTTTTAATGCATTTTCTTAATTTATTTAGATAATTAGGTGGAAATATGAACACCTACCAAAAGTGTACAATAAATTCTACCAAAATTGCAGTGTCCTATAAATGTTCCCAAAAGTATATTGTCCAAATTTCAAGCCATTTGGACATGTATATCAACCTCTAAGAAAAAGACAAATAGCTATTGCAATAAATCATGTGAGAGCAAATTAAACCTAAAACTCAATATTTTCTAGAAACACATGATCATATTATTGTTTCTCAGGTTACCACAATATCATGCAAGGACAGTGGAACACCATTTTCCATTTTTACATTCATATAATATTTATAATGCATTTAAAACCATTTATTTGGCCCCTAGCAAGATAAATCACTAACTCAGTCATGCATGCACCATAAATCATGCAATTTTAACCATGCATCAAGCATCACTCGAAGAGGCTACAAATAAATTTGCATGTCATTTTGAGCACTACAACTCCAGATCAAAAAAAAAACAAGGAAAACAAGCATTTATTTTCCATTTAACAAGATCTAGGTAAAACATCCTGAAACTAGGAAACAACCTATAAGTTTTATATTTTTTCTTAGACAGTGCATATTACTAGAAGACCAACAAAATTGGAATCACTAATTTTGGACTTCTAAAACTCCAGATATTGATGAAAGCAAGTTAATCCATTTCCAAAACCACTTTTCACTAATGAATTTCTACATCACAAACACATGCATGCATGGCACAACCAATTACCCTAACATGCAGAGCACTTCACAAGGATTCCAATAAAACAATTTGCACAATTTTCGGAGCTACCAAATATGAGATATAGATTTTACAAGATAAAAGAAAATCTGTAAATTCGGGCACTAAATGAAGTCGGGCAGGACCCACGTGTCATACTCCCACCCGGTCTTCTTCTTCTCCACGGAGACGGAGGGCACGTTGCCGAGGACGACGGTTTCGGTCAGCGGAGGGCTCGGCCGGCAGCGACAGGGAAGCGCTGGTCGGGCTTGACCGCGCCTGGCCTTGGCCTTGGCCGGCTGCAGGCAGCAGCAGCGCAGCGGCTGAGCAGCGCCAGAACGGCACGGCGGTGGCAGCTGCAGCTTCGGCGACGGCAAGCTTGGCGGCGAGTTCGGCCGAAGAAGGGATGGCGATGGAAGAGCAGCATGGCTGCCTCGGGATTGGGGAGAGGAAGAGGTCGGAGAAGCTAGAGGAGGCGCGCTGTGGAGAAGGAGCAGCGTAGCAGCTACAGCTCACGGTGGCTCCACTGCACGAGTGCACGTAGCGAGAGAGACAGAGGAAGTGGGGAGGTGAGGGAAGGGGGCTCAGGCATGAAGACGAGCGAGCGGGGCGCCGTGGCACGCATGCGAGGGGAGCGCGAGGCCACGCGTCGCGCGACATCAGCAGCTGGTCGGCCACCACGCACGCAGCACGCTCCAGGCGATGCAAAGTCTAAATGAATGACTAATACCACCGCAAAAATTCGACCGAAACCTCATTTTCATCCCTCTCCAATTCTCCAACCATTTGACGATTCGATCATCCAATTTCACCATGTTGGAGAGCTACAAGAGTACTACAAATTTTCTTAAAGAACCATGGTCTGAATCATCCTAGATTGGAAGATATGGAGCTCCAAAGGAGGGTACCTAAAAACCAAATTCTGCAGTCCAATGGCAAGTCGACTGAAACTGCCTTCTTCTCTCCTCTCTATCTCCCAAACCAAGCAAGCAAAAGCTAAACCAATTTCACATTATTGTAGAGCTATATGAGGACTACAATATTGCTTAATGAACCTTTGGCTGGATCAGCTCGGTTTGTAAGATATTAATTCCCCAATGTAGTTACATGGAAACTAAAAATGGAATTTCAGTCAACACTTAGCCAAATTTTGGGGCTTCAAAACAGCACTGAGTTGATTCTTATGAGCTCTATTTGACTAGGTTAGAAACCAAACTAGCTCTTGACCATTAAACAAAGTTTGTTCCTCATGATATGTACTACAACTTTTATTTAAGGTCCAACCCCAAAACTGATATATATTCTACTGTTATATTCTGACCAAAGTAGGATCACGATAAAGCTTAAATTATCCTTTTTGATTCATTGGAGCATTTTCTGGGCATTTGCTCAACACGAACCTTTCACAACTTTTGTTGCAGAGTCCATCTAGAGTCTTTTGGGCAAGGTTGCAAGGTTTGGTTGATGATCTATAGTTCCATCCATTTAAGGGTGTAAATTCCAATAGGAATAGAACTTATCATTTCATGTGACTTTTTGATTCCAAACTCCATGAAATTTTTCCAGGGATCAATATAGATTGGTACCAAGGTGAGACACATGGAGATATTGCAATAACAACATCCAAGCATATATCTTTGAAAATGGCCTATATGTAAAGCAAAGGAGTAACATCCAAGTTTAGATTAGGCTCACCTCCACTTAATCTATCATGTTTGAGCTCAAACCCACTACTTAGTGAATGACAAACACCTGGGGTGTTACAGCCCTCCCCCCTTAAAAGAATCGCGTCCCGAGATTCAAAATGGAAGACCTTTTTATGGAAGAGAGGCACGTTATCTAGTTCCCATCATCCGCTATAGCATTCGGCTACAAAGCTTTGACATTGGTGGAACTAATTTGGTCAAGACATTTTCTGATACTTGCTCTTCAAGGTAAAATTTGTCTGAAGAATTTCCTTCGTTGACTTCCATAAAGCATTGTTACTTTGGGAGGAATCTGAGACAACGCAGTACTTCGTTCTCAATGTACATAGATCCTTGGGTCCATGAGCTAACCACTAACAAGTATCTGATTCTTTAGTGAATACAAAATAGTCCGTATGAACTTGACACTAGACCAAAATCTTCAGAAATATACTCGTCGAAATGACTCTATGTTGACAAAGTTTGAAAAGTAGCCCTCTACCAGAATGGCTTGAGCGCAACCTTCCAAATGGGGTGAGATCATAGATGACAAACATCCTCTGAGGTTATAGGATACTGACTAACCAATAGACAGGGTCTATGTTGGTCGTAAATGTTCAATCCTTCCGATATCAACTAATGGAAAACTACTTAAGGTTCCATGTGTGCAGTTCTCTTTCTCTGATGACAACATTGTATTATCTGAGTCTGTCGAGGGGTTAGTGAATGTGATAGCTGACTCTGTCGACTTCGTATTCCTGCCAACAGTTATCTAATAAGATTCTTTTATCCAAAGACAACAGTTATCTGGGTTGAATCAGATGCATCCTCTTGGGTAAAAACATTTATAAGGTACCAGAGTATGTCATCATGGGAAAATCATTCCCAAAGAAAGATGTAGCGAGGCCTTAAGGACAACAAAAGTTGTAATATTTACTAAACCGCGGGAAGTAGTCTACTACCAAGCGATTGAGTAAAATTGTTCCTTGGTGACTTAGTCGTACTGTAAGTTGAGTTGACTTGCAACATAACAACTTTATCAGGCCAACATTCACCTTGAGGCTTCCTTTTTAGGATGAATTAGCAGCTCTAAGATAGAAATCTGTTGTTTGACACTTCTCAAATTGCTTTTGATTCACGATGGTATAAATTGATTTACAGAAACCAAGGCTGCTCGTACATTGGGGATACGAGAAAGTAAAAGCAAATGAAAAAGTGTAAACTAGTATCTGTGGGACCTCAAAAGGGCCATCCAACAGCAGATCTCGACCATTAATTTACATACCAATCCGAGAATGCACACGCTTTGAACTTGCGGGTTACTTTTGCAAGGCAAAACGCATACTTTCTCTACTTCTTCACTTTAGCTGATAGAACACCTTGCACTATCTGTGTGATTGTCCAAGATGGAATTTACTTGATCACAATGGCTCTGGAAGATAGAGTCTCGCTCAAGTTGTTGGCTAGTTGATTAACTTCTTGTTGGTTATTGCTCTGTAAGACATAGCCTTCGTAGCTACCAAGGAGTCATTACCTAGTTGGAGATTAACGTCTCCATTGGTAACTAATCAGTTGTCTCTCAACACTAAAATTTTTAAATCTTCACTCTTGACCACAATAATTGTAGTTGATGTAGACGGATGGCGGATATTGAAGTCTACAGATAGGGAGTCACACCAGAGATGATTGATTTCGATTGTATGGTCATTATGCATACAAGATCGAGACTTAGATAGCTCCATCATATACATAATGTGATGATCGATTCTTATCCAACAGATGACTTATCCAACATTAAATGTTGTGTGTCCTTTTTATCCAATAGAGACGAGTTACTTGCTTACTAGATGACATTCGTCAATAGTCTGACAACTAAGTAGAGTCACTTGTCTACCACCTATTGCAGTCTGTTAATGTTTATGTCAGTAACCTGTTCTTCAAAGGTTAACCTCTTAGCAACTTCAGGAGGAAGCTCTACTACTTTTGGTCTAAGATCTGGGTCTTACGATACAATCTGGAGAGATAACCAAGGAAGGAACACGAGAAAATAACACATCGACTGTCGTTTCATAATGGATCATGACTAGAAACCGTGATACCAGCGCGTGCCAAGCAGCCAGCCATGTGTCTGCAGCCACAGGAGGCTCTTGGTTTCGTCGCGGCACCATCAGCGGCTACTCATAACACCATTACTAAACGCACAACGAAAGTGAAATTTTAAGTGGCACCACTGGGCTGTAAGAGCAAGTGCCATACAAGGAGGGATAGCAAGCAAAGGTAGTCACAAGGTTTATAATCAACACAAAAATGATCTGAAGATCAAAATATAGCACAAGAGAACATCGCGCAATTGCCGAAGGTGACTAAGCACGAGATTTTTACTTGATTCCACTTACGCCTAGCGTTGATGAAAGTTAACTTGGTTGGTCAGTCTATAAGGGTCTTCACAAAAAGGTTGGAAAACATCCACGGCTTATACAAACATATAGGAGAACTAAACTTTGGACTTTCGATCAAGCAAAGGCATGGATACAAACATTTAAGGGCTAACCACCAAGTCTACAGGCTCTGACTCCTAAGAGAGAAAACCTAATTAAAGACAACAACCATTCAATTACATATGTGAATGTTGTTCTAGGATAAAGCTATGTGACCCTCGTATGCTCACCGAGGACAAACGAGGTGACAACTAGGGCACTACCAAGATAACAAGCATACATACAACATCACAATCAAGCAATCATTTGAGAAAATTCAAACGAATGGGCTTAAGCAACCAATACAAGGCACAAGGCTCACCCAAAATAAGCATTTATCTCAAGCATGAACTAACTACAAGTTTAGCTCAAAACAAACACTAGCTAAGGTGACTAACTTAACATGTGCATAGAATCTGGACAGCAGCACAATGGTTACTTGTTTCAACCATAACTGAGGTTGTATACATCCCACAAAGGTGATCCTAGACTTTCTAGAAAGGTTAAGAAGATGACTACACTTTAGTTATTTATACCAACAGCTAAATCACAGGTTAGCATGGTCAAGCATGCTGATGTTTTAGATCTATACCAACATGGACAGAAAACTGACAAGAACTCCAAATTTGCATAACTAGAGTTCTAGGAACCCAACAAGGCTGAGCCTTAACTTTATGTAAAGCTTATTAAGTTGTTTATAACTTTCTTATTATCATATTAAGATGATGCTATAGCTAACAAGGCCAAACAAGACAAGGAAGACATCTCTGCCCAGATTTAGACAGATTCTATCATTCCACATTATAAGCTTATAACTAGAGATTTAGACCACCAAAATTAGTGATATAGGGCATTTTGGAAAGCTTAGAAAAAGTACTACACTTCTTCTATTATCTACAAGACATGATTCCCTATGCACATAGGTCAAATAAACCAAACATTCAGATCTGTTCTGAACATGAGCAGATTTTAACAACAAGCTTCTAATTTTTTTTTAACTCTTAGACCATAAGACCTAGGGTCATAAAATTTTAGGACAAGCTAGATAAGTAAGTTAGCTACAACTTTGGTATTCTCTATAACTACAGAAAACACCATTATGATCATAAAAGCATCACTACAACAGAAACCGCTCTAACAGCCAACGTTTAATAAGCAAAACAAAGTTTGCCTTTGTTCTACTTAACAAGAGAGCACACAAACATATCATCCTAGCGGCTCTAAACATTGTTACCTTAGACCAACACCAATTTAATTCATTCATGAGAATCCAATTTACTTAAGTGAGGTCTAAAACATTTTCAAAAACTTGTATGACAGCATATCCACCACTTGGCTAAACTAGAGGGCATCTATTGGTTCAAGCATGTAACCACAATTATTTCTAACAAAACTAAGCACACACTTTTCTCAAGCAACATGGAACAAGGCATTTTTGTTTTACTTCACTCAAGAAAGATAGTGTAACACATTGATCACAAGTTACACACTATAGAACAAGGGTGAGAAGAGTATAGCCATGCATAAAGCAACAATCATGAAGATGCATGCTTCGTCCTATTCGTCCTCAAAAGATTGCCAACCTAAGGTGGCGATCACGTTCTATGTCGGTGGCATAACACGCACTCTCTCGATATATAGCTAGTCGACAGCTACATTCGACTTACGCGTTCGTGGTTAGCATACCTGCAGAAAAGTTTCATTGCAGCCCAACAATTCCCCAATATAGTACACAATGAAAGCAGAGAAGTAAAATTCTAAGTACTCCCATGTACATATACCCCTGTATATATACATGTAGCACCAAAACTATCCGAATCATTCGATCACCCACAATTAAGTACCTTCATATATACCTGTGTGTAACATGTACATAATCCAGTAACCAAAACTAGCTCTCCCCTAGACCGCAGGTTGTACGGTCATGCTCTCACAACTCACACTTACCTGAGCGTAGGTGCGATGTTACATAAAAGTAAACTAGCGACATATATGACTATCTCATATATGAAGGCTACCACCAATCTAACACACCGGGTAGCATAGTGTGGGAGAGTCATCTCACATACATACCTGGGCGTAGATGCATAAATGAAAAACCCCCAAGTTAGTACTTATATAAGCCACCTAATAATCCTTATATGGGCATAAGGAAATTGACCACTGGCATACTTAGATTTAGAATTCAGTTTTCACAAACCTATATATAGCTATAAGTTGATAAAACTGATTTTATAAAACAAATCCTTTGTTTTAAATACACATACAACAAGTTTAATGTTGAATCTTGCTCTGATACCAGCTGTAACGGAACCGTCCAAATTATAAGAGCACAAGTACAAAAACAATCACCGAAATGATCAAATTCTCGCACTTGAGCCCATATAACTCCGGTAGTCCAATGAAATCACGAGGGAATTCAAACCAACCAACATACAAGCCAAGATCGTAGTGATTCAACATAACAAGTCACATGTTATAACCATTTCACAAGTAATTCAATATACAACGGAGTTCAACATAGTTATTACAACTTAAGTTCAAAAGTAGCGGAAGCAAAGTAATTTGAAACTAACATTATTCTTATTTCAAATACATGCCAGTACCATGGTCGACTTCCAACAAAAGCATTAGAGATAAGGTAGCTCAGAAGGATCATGCCCATGATCACACTCCGCCACTAAGGCAGGAGCCAACCAACTCTTGCAGTCGCCGTGATACATCACAACCTGCAACAAGTGGGGATAAAACCCTGAGTACAAGAAGGTACTCAGCTAGACTTACCCGTCAGAAACCAGAAATAAGGTGACACCAAGAATTATGCAAGGCTGATATGAAGTGGGCTAGCTTGACAACTTTTTGCATAAAAGCTTAATATAGATGATTAATCATTAATGCTTAAGCATCAAGTTAATTATCATTAACCTATCATCTATATTAGAACCTGTACTAGAGCACTCACTTTATTAAGAGCAAACAATATTAACCATAGCAGGTATAAATTGAGACAACCTTTCCATCGTGATCCAATTAACCATCAGTTCAATTTAATTGAATCTACGTTGCCGCTGCTCAAGTCAAGTGCTCACTAACCGGGAGCGACGGCGATTCGAATCGAATTCCTATCCAGCTGGAGGGGTATTTCTAACACTCACCGTGCAGACCCCTGCCAGGGTCGCACAGGCCACCTTTTCATATGATTCAGGAATCGCGGGTCCGAATGATGTCGCGACCCCAAGGGCGACACTCTACCAGGTGATAGGGACTCTAACCCCCCCTTGGTCTCATGCCAATGTCCCCAAGCACATCCTTTCTCTCCTCCAAGAAGCAACCTACCATTCGATTCCCGGCCTGAATCACATTACTCGGCTTCGCGGTCGGAACGGCTTATCCGGCCAACTAAGTGTTAGACTGCGTTCAACATGACTCAAGGACATATAGCGAATCGGTCCTTAAACGACTCAGACGGGGATAGATTCACACCCAAGACCTCCATGCCTTGTTGCTTCACTATCGTCATCCCGCCCGGTGTCATTTCATTTTATTAACACATGGTTCCATTCCACGATAGCAAATATAGCCAACCGTGCCATATATGAATATCCCTATATCTCGCAGGTGACAGGAAATCACCTGACTTCTACCGCTTAAAGCAGGGCTAAGCATCTACTCGATCCTAGTCTATGTAGGATTCATGGATTCATATATCTGGACAAGGAATGATATAATGCAGCAAGGTTTTCAACCAACTCCTACCACTTAATGCAACAATACTTATAACATAAATATGATTAATTGCTTTGAAGGTAGGAGGCTTATAATGCTCCGGGGCTTGCCTGGGATCCGACTCAAGTTAGAGTATGTCAGAAGAAACTCGCTTGGCGAGCATTCCCTCCGTCTAACACTTGTTCGGTCCTTCTATCTTCAGAATGGATCCACCAACTCCATCTTCGGGTTTGGCTCCACATCAGGTCCTTCGCGTGTTTCAGCTAGCGTACCTAAATGAGGTGTAACAATGCATATGTATGAATGCATAGAAGTGCAATAAACAAAGTAATCAAACAAGCATACCAAAGTTCTCCTAAACACCTAGAGCTAATTAACTTAATCCTCACTAAGGCATAACATAGAAGATTGCAAACACATCAATCAAGACACAAGTCTTATAAGATCCTAGGGTACCAAACCAAGTACCAACAAAGACATGTGTCACATTTCAATACACAAGCATGGCAAAGTTAATCAAAGCACTAGAACTAGAAATTGCCACATTCTGGGCATCAGAACAGCAGCTAAGTAATTTAATCATAACTGGAGATCTACAACTCCAAATGACTTGCAAGAAGACATTATGGAAAGCTTATGACATTCTCTACATTTCATTTATAATCATCACAGCATGATTCCAAAGTTTAATATGTCGAATTTACAAAAACACAGAAACTGGTCTATCAAGACAGAGAGCAAGCAATTCTGTAACCCAACTTTCAACAGCTATAACTCCTAAACCACATGGCCAAATACCACCAAATTTTAACAGCAGCTAGATATATAAATTATCTACAACTTTTGTATAAACAAGTTTCACAACAAAGCACATTATCATGAAGAACTTTGCCAAGTTTCTAAATCTGTCCAGAAACTTCATTTGCAAGAAATAATTATTAACTTATGTTGCAAACATATAATTGGACAGAACCAACTTTACCAACATTTCAAAAATGAATAATGAACACCAAAAAATATAGTATCCATTACTAAATAAATTCTTTTAATGCGTTTTCTTAATTTATTTAGATAATTAGGTGGAAATATGAACACCTACCAAAAGTGTACAATAAATTCTACCAAAATTTCAGTGTCCTATAAATGTTCCCAAAAGTATACTGTCCAAATTTCAAGCCATTTGGACATGTATATCAACCTCTAAGAAAAAGACAAATAGCTATTGCAATAAATCATGTGAGAGCAAATTAAACCTAAAACTCAATATTTTCTAGAAACACATGATCATATTATTGTTTCTCAGGTTACCACAATATCATGCAAGGACAGTGGAACACCATTTTCCATTTTTACATTCATATAATATTTATAATGCATTTAAAACCATTTATTTGGCCCCTAGCAAGATAAATCACTAACTCAGTCATGCATGCACCATAAATCATGCAATTTTAACCATGCATCAAGCATCACTCGAAGAGGCTACAAATAAATTTGCATGTCATTTTGAGCACTACAACTCCAGATCAAAAAAAAAACAAGGAAAACAAGCATTTATTTTCCATTTAACAAGATCTAGGTAAAACATCCTGAAACTAGGAAACAACCTATAAGTTTTATATTTTTCTTAGACAGTGCATATTACTAGAAGACCAACAAAATTGGAATCACTAATTTTGGACTTCTAAAACTCCAGATATTGATGAAAGCAAGTTAATCCATTTCCAAAACCACTTTTCACTAATGAATTTCTACATCACAAACACATGCATGCATGGCACAACCAATTACCCTAACATGCAGAGCACTTCACAAGGATTCCAATAAAACAATTTGCACAATTTTCGGAGCTACCAAATATGAGATATAGATTTTACAAGATAAAAGAAAATCTGTAAATTCGGGCACTAAATGAAGTCGGGCGGGACCCACGTGTCATACTCCCACCCGGTCTTCTTCTTCTCCACGGAGACGGAGGGCACGTTGCCGAGGACGACGGTTTCGGTCAGCAGAGGGCTCGGCCGGCAGCGGCAGGGAAGCGCTGGTCGGGCTTGACCGCGCCTGGCCTTGGCCTTGGCCGGCTGCAGGCAGCAGCAGCGCAGCGGCTGAGCAGCGCCAGAACGGCACCGGCGGCAGCTGCAGCTTCGGCGACGGCAAGCTTGGCGGCGAGTTCGGCCGAAGAAGGGATGGCGATGGAAGAGCAGCATGGCTGCCTCGGGATTGGGGAGAGGAAGAGGTCGGAGAAGCTAGAGGAGGCGCGCTGTGGAGAAGGAGCAGCGTAGCAGCTGCAGCTCACGGTGGCTCCACTGCACGAGTGCACGTAGCGAGAGAGACAGAGGAAGTGGGGAGGTGAGGGAAGGGGGCTCAGGCATGAAGACGAGCGAGCGGGGCGCCGTGGCACGCATGCGAGGGAGCGCGAGGCCACGCGTCGCGCGACATCAGCAGCTGGTCGGCCACCACGCACGCAGCACGCTCCAGGCGATGCAAAGTCTAAATGAATGACTAATACCACCGCAAAAATTCGACCGAAACCTCATTTTCATCCCTCTCCAATTCTCCAACCATTTGACGATTCGATCATCCAATTTCACCATGTTGGAGAGCTACAAGAGTACTACAAATTTTCTTAAAGAACCATGGTCTGGATCATCCTAGATTGGAAGATATGGAGCTCCAAAGGAGGGTACCTAAAAACCAAATTCTGCAGTCCAATGGCAAGTCGACTGAAACTGCCTTCTTCTCTCCTCTCTATCTCCCAAACCAAGCAAGCAAAAGCTAAACCAATTTCACATTATTGTAGAGCTATATGAGGACTACAATATTGCTTAATGAACCTTTGGCTGGATCAGCTCGGTTTGTAAGATATTAATTCCCCAATGTAGTTACATGGAAACTAAAAATGGAATTTCAGTCAACACTTAGCCAAATTTTGGGGCTTCAAAACAGCACTGAGTTGATTCTTATGAGCTCTATTTGACTAGGTTAGAAACCAAACTAGCTCTTGACCATTAAACAAAGTTTGTTCCTCATGATATGTACTACAACTTTTATTTAAGGTCCAACCCCAAAACTGATATATATTCTACTGTTATACTCTGAACAAAGTAGGATCACGATAAAGCTTAAATTATCCTTTTTGATTCATTGGAGCATTTTCTGGGCATTTGCTCAACACGAACCTTTCACAACTTTTGTTGCAGAGTCCATCTAGAGTCTTTTGGGCAAGGTTGCAAGGTTTGGTTGATGATCTATAGTTCCATCCATTTAAGGGTGTAAATTCCAATAGGAATAGAACTTATCATTTCATGTGACTTTTTGATTCCAAACTCCATGAAATTTTTCCAGGGATCAATATAGATTGGTACCAAGGTGAGACACATGGAGATATTGCAATAACAACATCCAAGCATATATCTTTGAAAATGGCCTATATGTAAAGCAAAGGAGTAACATCCAAGTTTAGATTAGGCTCACCTCCACTTAATCTATCATGTTTGAGCTCAAACCCACTACTTAGTGAATGACAAACACCTGGGGTGTTACATGCCTTGTGGAGCCAGACCACCGGATCGGTGGCGCCATCGTAGCGTGGAAAACACAGCAGTGGGTGGGTTGGGAGGTGGGGGTGGAGGTTCGGTGCTAATCTTCACCTTGTTCGTGCCGCCGTCAGAGCCGCTCAATTCAATCTTTTCTGTCTGCAGCTGATTGGTTGCCACTGTCAAGTGGCTCTGGTCGCCCTTCATTGTCACCATTTCGTCCTTGATGAAGAAGAAATCAGCAAAGAGCTTATCCATTGTGGACTTGAAGTCCACGGCGGTGATGGAGTCGGCCATGAACAGGTCGCAGAAAAGTGTCTTTGATACCAAAGGTGATTTGGCTGGGTTGTTGGCTTTATTGAAACAATGGCAAGGAAATGAGCCTGATCAACCTCCCTAGGAGGCTCTGGTCATAATAACTCACTTCTTGCTTAACCCCTAGTCACATTCGGTTTACAGATAAATAGGCTTAGAGGCTAACCACTCTCCTTGAATTTCTCTCTTTCCTATTATTCCTCCTATCCTTCCAACTAAGCTCCATGCATAACTAAGGAAAGACTCAACAAACTTGCCAACTAATTAGGTGTGGCTGTTAGCCACTTGGTGTTGTGGACGCCGGCTTGCTCTTCTTGCGGTGAGTATACGACTTGCTCACAAGCCTCCACAACAGGCTGTTTGTGACTGCTGGTGTGTTTAACTCTACTATGAAAATATCTATGTGCAGTATGAAGAAGCTAAGCTATTTGGTTCAGAACTGAACCTGTATTCAGTCTTAGCAACTCCACTCATCAGCCTCCTCTAGTTGCAATCCAATAGAGAGAGTATGTCTGATATGTATTTCATATGCACTTTGCACAAGCAGATTAGATTATGTCCCAAGTTGTGTATTGTAATGGTCTTAATGTAAGTTTGTTTTGTAATATAGCCATTAGGAATTGTTCGTTGTGGTATTGTCAATTTCTTCTCCTGTATTTTGTTTGTTTATCTTTTATTCCATGTTGGGGTGTTTCCATCTTGTTTCCTTGAAAAGATTGTACTGTTCTCATGTAATGCTTCTTTCAGGAGATTCCTATTGCTGATGTTTGTGAGACATTTAAGGTCGCCAGAGGTATGATTCAGGCGCTGCAGGAAAATGCTGGCAGGTTTGCTTCAATGGTCTCTGCATTTTGTCAAAGACTTGGTTGGAATGATTTAGAAGGCCTTGTTTCGAAATTCCAAAATCGTGTCTCTTTTGGAGTTAGGGCAGAGATTGCAGAACTGACATCAATTCCATTTGTCAAGGTGTGCTTCAATTACCATGCATGTATGAATTATCTAAGTGTCGCTGCATCTTATTTCAGTATGGTAATGTAAAATATGAAATAGGGCTCACGTGCAAGGGCTTTGTACAAGTCTGGTCTGCGTACTCCTGTTGCCATTGCTGAAGCATCAATTCCTGAAATTGCAAAAGCTCTTTTTGAATCTTCTGGTTGGTCTGGGCAAGGTACTCTTTCAAGCATTCGTGGTTTGATCTTTTCCTTGCTACCCTTTTTCGTGTACTTGTTTTCTAAGGATTTAATTGTTGATAATAGCAGTGGTGGTAGCAGTAACTGTAGCAATAGTAGTAGTAGTAGTAGTGTTACAGATGCACAAATTAGTTTGTCAGTTGTTTCTGGATATGTTCAGTAATAAGCTTGCAGATACTTTGTTGTTTGTTTTAAGCCTACTCTAATGTCAATCTGTTGAATTGACTAGACTCTGGTTTACGACGAATGCAATTTGGTATAGCCAAGAAAATAAAAAATGGAGCTCGCAAAATTGTCCTGGAGGAGGCAGAAGCCGCCAGAGTAGCAGCATTCTCAGCTTTCAAGTCACTTGGTGTGGAAGTTCCTCAGTTCACTGCACCTCCACTCGCATCTATTGAGGACTATCCAACTCGAGATACCATAGACCAAGCTAAGTCCAACAAACTAGCTTTTGGTACCCATGCTAGAGATGATAAAAATAAGAATAACTGCTCTGATTATGCTACCCCAAGGGCTTCTACATACAGTCTAAGAAAGGACGCAAACCCTGCTCCTTCCATTCAAATGAAAGAGAATGCAGAACTATCTAAAAATGTGAAAACCACTAGACAGGGAGCAGCATCATCTTTGTCAACAGAAATTGCTGATGGATTGAGTAGTAGAGATGTGGCTGACAAAGGCCCTGTCCATGCATATAACTTTCCAGGGGGCTTTGACTGTTTTCTTGATCAATGGTCTGCTGCTAGCAAATTTTTCTTCGATGTCCATTTTATCAAGAGATCGCTGAAACCGTCTTCAAACCTTTTTGAGCTTTTTGGGTTGGCTGTCTGTTGGGAAAATTCCCCCATATACTACTGCAACTTCCCAAAAGATCTAGTCACTACTGGTAACAATGACTTCAGGGAAATGTGGGGTAATTTTCAGAGAAGATGGGAAAAAATAACGGACATTATGCAACAAAAGAGTGTCCAGAAAATGACATGGAATTTAAAGATCCAGATTCAGGCACTTAAATCACCTTATATCTCTTGCCAACGGCTTGAAAGGTTTCATCTTGACCATAAAATGCTGGACAAAGTTGAAGTGCTTGACAACTCATATATGTTGTTATCACCAGTCTCTGTCTACAATGGATTGGATATATGTCTGCTGGCGTGGGTTCTATGGCCTGATGAGGAAAGCAGAACAGTACTAAATCTTGAGAAGGTATATCATATATGTCGTGTTCTGCAATACCTTTAGTTTTTCATTGCTGATGCACTGTCCCTTCATGCTCATTTTTTATGTCTGATTTCTTCTGAACTTTGCAATAGCAATACACAGCTGTTAATTTTGATGCTGAGCTATTTCTGATAATGTAGTACTTTTTCATCCTTTGTGATAAACAGTTTGTCAAGAGACGACTTCATAGTGAAGCTGCTGCTGCTGCAAATCGCGATGGAAGATGGAGAAATCAGATGCACAAAGCAGCACACAATGGATGCTGTAGACGTGCTGCACAGACACGAGCTTTGTATACTGTTCTGAAGAAATTACTTACTCAAAATCTTTCTGATTTGGTTGAAACAATTGAGGCCCCGTTGGTACAATTCCTATTCTTACGTAATACTCTCTCCAATTATAACAAAAGTGTCATTTTGGGTTGCATGCGGTTAACTTGTTTAAACTTTGATGCTTTGGATTGAATATCTGAAAATGGCGCAACTAGATTCCTTTTGGAAAGTAGTTCAAAACATTACAACTTTGCTATAGTTTCATACACTTCATAGTAGTATAGCAGTCAAATCATCCTAGTAGTACCCGTGTTGATATCCAAAATGACACTCTCTTGTGATTGGAATACAATATTGCTGCTTGTATTATGCTTGAATATCTCTTATGCATTTATTTTCACAGGTTAATGTTCTTGCTGATATGGAACTTTGGGGAATTGGCGCTGACATGGATGCTTGTCTCCGTGCGAGGCATATTATAACAAAAAAGCTGAAGGAACTAGAGAAAGAAGCTTACAGATTAGCAGGCAAGAAGTTCTCTCTAAATGCTACTGCTGATATCGCAGACATTCTATATACACACCTAAAATTGCCAGTTCCAAAAGGCTGTGAGAAAGGGAAGCTGCATCCTAGCACTGACAAACAGTCTTTGGACCATCTAAGGTATTTTTCTTTTTTCGCTGTTATTAATTCTGAACATCAAACATGTCATTTCTGGTTCTTTGGTGCTGTGACCTTTGAGCCTTGGCGTCGACTATGGAAGACTTAGGCCCCTGCCAAATGCAAAATGTTTTTGTGGTTGGAAATCCGAAATAGATGTTGGACGGCAGATAGGCTTGCTAAGAGGGGCCTCTCTCATCCGGATAAATGCCCGCTATGTGATCAAGAAGATGAGACAATACAACATCTTTTAACAACATGCGTGGTGGCAAGACAAGTTTGGTTCAGATTATTCACTCCACTGAAACTAGCAGATTCAGTCCCCCGACAAAATGAACTGAGCTTTGCTGACTGGTGGCGCACGACGATGAGCAGAGTTAGCAAGGAGCACAGGAAAGGAGTGAACACTTTAATTATTTTAGGGGCCTGGATTATTTGGAAGCATAGGAATGCATGTGTTTTTGAGGGGGCTTCTCCTTCGCTTAACATGATTTGGAGTGAGCTGAAGAATGAGCACAGCCTCTGGTGCATGGCTGGGGCGAGAAAATTACAGGGGTTAGGTCTCGCGCTTGCAGACTAAGTCTTTTTGTGTTAAGGTCGAGTCATATTGTCCACTATGTGTTTAAACCTTAAGGCTATGTAATTGCCTCACTCATATTTGGTCCCCGTATGAGTGAGGATCTTGTTGGGACCCCCCCCCCCCCCCCTTTTCATCTCTATGATACAATGAAACGTAGCTCTCCTGCATTTTCAAAAAAAAAATCTGGTTCTTTGGAAGTACTTGTGTGCCATTTTATATCCGGAGTTCCGGACATTATGTATGGAAATTTTTTAAATGTGTCAGCATATCTGGTGTCTAGTCAGTGATGGTCCAGTGGTAGTTCTGTGTGAGTAAAGGTAAATTATTATGTTGTCTTTATGAGAGCTAGAAAAGTGCTGGTGGGCCACACTTTATTATCATTTGACCATCTTCTGGACATGCTTTTAGAATATCATTGTGCTAATATGCACTCTTTTTCTGTTTTTTGGAGTCAATTAACGGGATTAACTCATTTTTCATCCCTAATTAAATACGTGCATTTTCATTGCATGTTCAAATAATATCTTTTATTTGAAAAAGCTGATGCTAAAGGGAAGCACATGTATCACTGTCACCCCTTTGTTTACCTTATTTTCAGTTTACGGGCTGCTGATGATGTCCCTATTATATGCACTCGGAAGATCTGTAGCAAGGCAACACTACTGCCTTGCCAAGCAGGCCTTCCTTTTGATTGAAATCTATGGCACTCTTTTGATTTCACTTGGCCCCAAATTTTCCTCTACATAGAATTGCCATGGCTTTAGTTTACTATCCTTATCAACTGGACATAATGCTCTCTTTAGGCTTCTATCAGTTATCCCAGTAATGTAGAACTTTAATTGTCCATTTTGCTAAAATATTTTTGAATTCTTCTGTTTCCTCAGGGATCAACACCCAATTATCCCAGTAATTAAGGAACACAGAACATTAGCAAAACTGTTAAATGGCACATTGTGGTCCATTTGCTCACGTGCTCAATTGTGCACTCAATCACAAAGGTACATCATACATGGTAATTGGCTTCAGACATCAACTGCCACTGGCCGTTTGTCCATGGAGGAGCCAAATCTGCAGGTTCTTTAGTCATAGTAAATGTTTTGTGTGTTTTGTTTGGATTTCAGTTATTGAGGAATAACCTACTGATTTACCCTGTTACTATGTAGTGTGTTGAGCACTTGGTGGAATTCGATACAGGGAAAAGCGATAAAGATTACTCAAGCGAGTCAGTGGATTATCATCATAAAATCAATGCCCGTGATTTTTTCATACCGACCAAGGTTTTCCTCATTTCACTTTTATGTATTTATTAAATTTTCCCTTTAATTAGGATAGTTGACTATATTTTTCCTGTAACAATGCTTTAGATAATGTCATGATCTACTTATTTTGTAGGAGAACTGGTTATTCGTAACTGCTGATTACTCACAGATTGAGTTGCGTTTAATGGCTCACTTTTCTAAAGATCCTACGTTGGTTGAACTTCTAAGTAAACCTGATGGTGACGTTTTTACCATGATTGCTTCAAGATGGGCTGATAAAGAAGAGGCCTTGATTTCTTCCAAAGAGAGAGAAAACACTAAAAGATTCATATACGGCATCCTTTACGGAATGGGTGCAAACTCCCTTGCAGAACAACTTGAGTGCAGCACTGAAGAAGCTGCACAGAAGATTCAAAGCTTTAGGAGATTTTTTCCTGGTGTTTCCTCATGGTTACATGAAGTTGTGTTATCTTGTCGCCAAAAAGGGTTAGTCTACTTGGTAGCAATTTCTGTTTAGTCTTTCTTTATATATAATATCTTCCCTTTGATTTTGATGCTAACGTTGAATGAGCTCTATGAAAAATATGTTGCTCCAGACGTAACTTCTGAGATATTTCATATTTGAACTTTTTGAGATATTTCATATTTGAGCATGTATTATCATGTCTTACAACATTAGTATGTGAGCTGCTTCTCATAACAATTTAAGGTGAATATGTTGCATGATAATTGGTTGTATTTGGATGTTTAAGTTTAGGCCATGTTATTTATATTACAACTGCTTAAGATCAGTGCTCAATCCATTGGGTTGACATATGCACATATTAAGTGTAAGGCCCATCTATCTATAGGCCCATATGGTCCATGAGGTTGTATATATATTGTCATCTCCACTGCTAGAGTAGTGGTCTTATGAAATCCCCAAGGTTAGTCACATGATAACAAAGCCATGGATTAGGGTTTGGGTTAGGTTCGTCTAATCCACTCATGATTCAATTTTCTTTTTACTTGGGCTCTGCCGGTCACCGGCCTTCTTCAGTTAGTTGTGGCCTAACGTGTGAAACCCTTGCTATCTCACAACTTCCACCCACTTGTAGTGCGTGGCCCATCGAGGACCGCGTTCACCCGCACGTTGGATTGCGAATCATGTCCACTCGTCACTGCCCTTGTCTGTGCAGTCCACGCGGGAGGACCCGTCGCCTGTTGTTGCTCATTTGCCCCATCTCTGACTGTCGCCGCTTGTTCGCCCCATATTCCACAGTTATCATTCGGTTCCGCCCCTTGCGGATTGATTTGTTGTTCATCTGCCTGTTCGTGGAATCAGTGCCTTTTAGCGTCTGCCCACTCATCCTTCTTACATGGTTGCCTTTGTCTGCGCCTTCATTTTTCTATGCTGTGGATTGGCAGGTGGTTGTCATCGTCTCCAGCATCAGCTTCCTGGAGAATTCCTCATTGTGTACAAGTGGAATTTGATTGCAACATGCCCTGCACTATTTACATATAGTTTTTGTAGAAGAATAGAAGAGGAATAGAGTTTGGGGGCAACTGGCCACACCTCAATGTGAGGGGGACGCCTTCTATTATATGGCCGGCTGGCCTTGCTTTACAAGGCAGGGGGTAATCTCCCTGATTTACATCTGCTAACTATAGCAACTGATCACTGATTTACATCTGCTAATTACCTGATTTACAGCTGCTAATTATGGCTATGCTATCCATAATTAGCAGGGGATATTCTATTGCCTAACACCCGCCCGCAGTCGCAGCGGGAGGCTCCCGGACGCAAAGACTGGATCGAAAGTCTAGAAACAATGCCGTCGGAAGTCCTTTAGTCATGATGTCGGCGAACTGATGAGAAGAGGGCACATGGAGGACCCGAATTTCACCAAGGGCCACCTTCTCGCGGACGAAGTGTATGTCGATCTCGATGTGCTTCGTTCGCTTGTGGTGGACGGGATTGACTGTCATGTAGATGGCGCTGACATTGTCACGGAAGACAACGGTGGCAGAGGGTAGCTGTAGGTGGAGCTCCTGGAGGAGCTGTCGGAGCCAACAACATTCGGCCACCACATGAGCCACAACACGATACTCTGCCTCGGCGCTGGAACGTGATACTGTGGTTTGGCGTTTGGAGGACCAGGAGACCAGAGTGTCACCGAGGTATACACAGTAGCCGGAGGTAGAGCGTCGGGAGTCAAGACAGCCTGCCCAGTCGGCGTCGGAGTAAGCCGTCAGCTTGTCTACGGGCCCGGCGCCGATGTGTAGACCCGAGGAGAGGGTGCCCTTCACATAGCGCAGGATGCGTTTGATCAGCGCACGGTGCGGCTCGCGGGGGGCGTGCATGAAGAGACACACCTGCTGGACAGCATAAGCCAGATCAGGATGAGTCAGAGTGTAGTACTGGAGCGCCCCAGCCAGGCTCCTATACTCGGAGGCGTCCTTCTCTGACAGGAGTTCCCCGTGATGTGCGGAGAGCTTGGCCTTAGTGTCAACAGGTGTCGCCGTAGGATGACACTCAGCCATGCCTGCACGCTGAAGGAGGTCGACGGCGTACTGGCGCTGAGACAAGAATAGGCCGTCGGAGGAGTGTGACGGCGATGCTGAGGAAGTGATGGAGCTTGCCAAGATCCGTCATGGCGAACTCAGAGCTCAGCTGGGCCGTGATGCACTGAAGGAGAGCCGTGGATGAGGCGGTGAGGACGATGTCGTCGACGTACAGCAGCAGGTAGGTGAGATGCGTCCCCTCTTGTAGAACAAAGAGGGACACATCGGAGGCGGAGGCGACGAAGCCGAGCTGCCGGACGAAGGTGGAGAAGCGCTGGTGCCAGGCTCGCAGAGCCTGCTTCAGTCCGTACAAGGACTTCTATAGGAGGCAGACGCTGTCGGGGGCGCCAGGATCGACGAAGTCTGGTGGCTGCTGGCAGTAGACAGTCTCCTCGAGATGATCGTGAAGAAAAGCATTCTTCACGTCCAACTGGTGGATCGGCTAGGCGCGAGATGCGGCGATGCTGAGGACGGTCCGAATGGTTGCCGGTTTGACCACCGGGCTGAAGGTCTCGTCGTAGTCGATGCCCTCGCGCTGAGAGAAGCCGCGGACCACCCAGCGAGCCTTGTGGCGGGCAAGAGATCCATCGGCGTGGAACTTGTGGCGGAAGAGCCATTTCCCCGTCACGATGTTGGTGCCGAGGGAACGCGGGACGAGTTGCCAGGTGTTGTTGTTGACAAGAGCCTGATACTCATCCGTCATCGCTGCGCGCCAGTTGGCATCGGCCAACGCGCTGCGATAGTTCGTCGGGAGATGCGAGGTCGAGGTTGATGTGGCCGTCAGCCCTTCATAGCTGACGCAGAGCGAGGTGCGAGCTTGTGTTTGGAGGTGGCCTGCAGATTTGGGTAACAGAGGCACCCACACGCATATGGCTGTAGGTGGGTGGCTGTTTATGCAGGCGAGTGAAGGGAACGTCATGCTGGATGGAGGAGGATGGACGTCGGTTAAGTAGGTAGCATGCTGTCAGGAGAGCCTTGGCCCAGTAGGTGGGTGGCAGGGAGGCATGGAGCATAGTGCGAACGGAATTATTAAGGGTGCGGATTATACGTTCGGCCTTGCCGTTTTGGGAGGATGTGTAGGGGCAGGAGAGGCGGAGGTGGGTGCCGCGAGCAGCGATAAATTGGGTGGTGGTGGTGTTTAGGAATTCAGTGCCATTATCAGCTTGAATACATTTGATGGGTAGGCTGAACTGAGTTTGGGCGAGGGCAGCGAGCTCAACTAAATGTTGGTGAACATCGGACTTTTTGCGGAGAGGAAAAACCCAACAAAATAACTGTAATCATCCAGACACACCAAATAGTAGGAAAAACCAGACAGACTGTTGATAGGTGATGTCCATACATCACAGTGAACGAGTTCAAAGGGCGCATGAGTTGTGGAATGCGAAGAACTGAAAGGTAGACGTGTGTGCTTGCCTAACTGACATGAATGGCAGAGGGAGCGATCTACTGTATTACAAGCAACAACATGAATTTTATTAAGGTGCGCTAAGGCAGCAGGTGCTGGATGGCCGAGACGTTGATGCCATAGGGTCGACGAAGCAGCCAAGAGGGCGACTGGCATGGAGGCGGGCATGGTGTAGAGGTCCCCGTCGCTGTTACAGCGGAGTCACGTGTCCCGTTCGGAGATCCTTGATAGAAAAACCATGGGCATCAAATTCAAATGAACAGCTATTGTCGCGAGTGAATTGACGAACAGAGAGTAGGTTACGAACTATAGATGGTGCGGCAAGGATATTTTTAAGAATAAAATTAGATGCGGGAGTGGGTAGGACGGAGTGACCTCTAGATGTGACTGGAATGGTGGTGCCATTACCAACTGTTATTGAGGAGGTGGAAAGGGGTAGGTGCTGGGTAATCATACCATCCGAGGACGTCATATGTGTTGAGGCGCCGGAATCGACGACCCAGGGTGAGTTGCCCTGCATGTTCATGGCCTGGAGGGCGGCGATGAGGCCGGCTGCATCCCAGGTGGCGCTGCTAGAGTTGCCGGAGGTTGCCGCAGGAGCGAAGGCTGTGTGTGCCTGGGGAGCAGGCCCGAGGAGGCCCTGCTGGCGCCCAGACTGGGTGTTGGGGCCACCAGACCCGCCGAAGCCACCATGGCGGCGTTGTCCAGGAGGGGTGACCCGCTCACCAGGAGACACGCGTTCGCCGGTCCAGGGGTTAAAGCCCCAGAGTAGGCGCCGGTTGGGGTTGTGGCCGCCAGAGGCGGAGGGCTGCTGGCCGCCCTTCTTGCTGTTGGGGCGCCGGTTGTCCTGCTATTGTTGCTGCTGCTGGCCACCAGTAGGAAAGGAGGCAGCAGTGAAGAGCGTCGAGGCAGCACGTACCTTCTCGTCATTCTGCAGCCGCAGTTCCTTGAGAAGCTGATGGCGAGCGGAGGAGAAGGTGAGGGGCTGTTGCCCGGCGATGTTGTCGGCGACCGTAGAGTAGACCTCGTTGACGCCGCGCAAAAGGTTGAGGATGAGGGTGATCTCGAGGACGGTCTGGCCAACATCGCGCAGTTCGTCGGCCTTCGCCTTCATGCGGATGCAGTAGTCGTCGATGGAGGAATCCCCTTGAATCATCGAGTGGAACTCGTGATTGAGGAAGATGGCACGAGGCACTTTGTTCGCTTGGAACACGTCGTCGATGGCCTGCCACAGCGCGCATGCCGTCTACTGAGTGTCGGTCATGGCGAGGTTGAGGACGGAATCGGTGGCGGTGCTGTACATCCATCCGCGGACGCAGAAGTCAGCCTGCTGCCATGCTTCGTCGGTGGGGCGCGCGGGGGAGGCGGGGTTGAGGTGGCGCAGCAGGCCAAACTTCCCGCACATGGCGCGTAAAGCCGTCGACCACTTGGTGAAGTTGGAGGGCTTCAACTCGAGGACCATGGGGACGTGCAATTTGACATTGATAGCGGCGAAGGGGCAAATGGCCGGGGCAGAAGTAGCCCCTAGGGCGCCACTAGTGGAAGAGGTGAGGTCTGATTCGGTTCCCATGGGAAGAGAAGGAGGAGGGGTGGCGTGGGAGGTAGGAAATCAGGTCAGGGCCCGGTTCTCTGATACCATGTAGAAGAATAGAAGAGGAATAGAGTTTGGGAGCAATTGGCCACACCTCAATGTGAGGGGGACGCCTTCTATTATATGGCCGGCTGGCCTTGCTTTACAAGGCAGGGGGTAATCTCCCTGATTTACATCTGCTAACTATAGCAACTGATCACTGATTTACATCTGCTAATTACCTGATTTACAGCTGCTAATTGTGGCTATGCTATCCATAATTAGCAGGGGATATTCTATTGCCTAACAGTTTTTTCATGGGTATACAAGCTGAATATGATTCCACTCCTACACAATCGCTTCATAATTCATCTACTCTCACTATGGCACTAGCATTATCTGATTTACTTGCACAAGAAACACGTTTCGAGTCTCTCCTGTGTCTCATAGTGTGTTGGTTTATTTTTCTCGAACATGCAGGAGAGCTGCGTATCATTATATTATGAAGAAAAAAGAGGGGAAATGAACCCAAGTAGTGTTCAAAAGGTTACAGACTCGCTAGTGCTAAAAGAGAAAACAACCTTAACCACAAACTCTATTGAGACTCAACATCAGCTAGGGTTAGGGGTGGAGCATAGTTGGGGCCAGAGGGGGCCCTGGCCACCCCCGCTACAACTAATTCTTCATTAAATGAACAGTAATATGACTACTGTTCATACATTTTTAGTCAAAATTAGTGAGGTCGGCTCCTCGACTTGAGCTCAAGCTTCACCCCTGGCTAGGGTGGACAAGCAGGACATCCCTTGAGCCCCAGCCAACATCCACAAATGAAGCTCTTCTGTAGTGAGCGCCCAAACCACCACCCCTAGATTAGGTGCCATGCCATTAAAGACACATTGATTCTGATGCTTCCAAAGACTCCATGCTCCGAGGATGACCAGAGAGTTGTCAAAGGACTAGTGCACTAAAAAGTACCTGTATAGAGCCCTGTACACTGCTATTGGACTGTCCATCTTTTAGAAAATTGTATTTCATCTGGAGAAGTTGGTTGATTATCGTGCACAACGTGCTTCTCTTGGTGGTCAAGGTCATGGTACTAGTTCTACTATTCCACTTCTATAGGTTTAGTGTCTATTGCTATTTCGATTGTTAGTGCTGCTTCGTCTTGGGGTGCTTGGTTCAGGAGCCTCCTTTCATATGACATCTGATCACTCCTAGCGAGTCACTAATGGTGCTTTTGTTCAACCAGCTGATGGTACATCTTGCCATCACTCACGACGGTTCACTTTGCAATACTCGGTTTTCTGTACCCAATGTTTGAATCTGCTTTTGGTTGGTCAAGTTACCGACCAGATTTTTTTTGAAACAATGGCAGGAGCTCCGCCGCCTAAGTTGCACGGATACGGATACATGTATCGGTATCGGGCCGATACGGATACGCGGATACGTCATTTTTCCAAAAAACCCGATACGTGGATACATTTTATAATTTTTTAATAAAATAAATAATAGTGTATATTCATATATATATTTATGAAAAAATAGAAATTTTAGGAACTAAAATGTAAGAGAAAGGAGATAAGTGGACTTCAGTGCAAAGAAAGGCCCATAAAACAGTAAACGGCCCAAAGCCTAGGCCCCCAAAACCTTATCTGCATATCCCTTCCTCCTCTGCTCCCGTCTCCCGCACGCGCACACCGTCCGCAGGTCATCCCTTCCTCCTCTGCTCCGTCTCCCGCACGCGCACGCCGCCGCCGCACACGCATAGAGCCACCCGCACGAGCGCAGCCCGCACGCGCACGCCGTCCGCAGGTCATCCTCCACCGGCGACCTCTGCCCGCCGACCGTCGGTCCTCTGGTCGGCGCGCCGCACGCACACGCACGCTGCCTGCCGCTCCTCGCCCCCCACCGGCGACCTTCGTCTGCCGGTCCTCCTGCCCCACCGGCGACCTCCGCCCGCGGTCCGCCGGTCCTCCTCCCCCACAGGTGACCTCCGCTCGCGGCATGGCTCTGGATTTGGGTGCGCGCGCCCCTGCTTCCCCACCCCGGCGCGAGGCGGCGCCCCTCCTTCCCGCCCCGGCGAGCGGCAGCGCCCCTGCTCCTTCCCTGCGGCGCCGATACTCCTCAGATACGTATCTGATTTTTTTTCTTTTTTCTTTTTCCCGGATACTCCTTGGATCTGTATCCTGGGCATATCGGCCACGTATCCGTATCCGATACGTATCAGATACGTGATACGCTGCTTCCTGGACGTATCGGGGTAACGTAGTCCGCCGCTCAATTAAGATGAAAGAGTTATGTACAAGGTTAGTCAAACGACATGCCCACAGAGGTCTCGAGTGGCTAACTACCCCACGCAACACGATTGCTCACGAACACGACACACTGCCATGGGTTATCGTTGCCAAGCATGGGAGCAAAGCTCCCAGTAGTTCCGACTTCTGATGGCAGGCCACCCACGAGCCACCTACCGACGAGTCCGAAGCACAAGGCCGCAACTCGTTATCGTTGCCAAGCTCAAACAAGAGTAGCGCCGACTTCCATTCATGAACCGACACCTCGCCCCTAGCGGATGCAAACCCCAGCAGAGTCCCATCCTACGATGAAGGGGGGCTCGCCGCGTGTCATTGTTGTCGAGCCACGTCCCCGACAGAGCAGCTCCGACTTCAAGCTGGGATATCCGCCTTCACGCATCCACCAGGCGCCAAGAAGCACTATCACCGAAGGAGACATCAAAGCTGCGACGACGATCCAAATGCAACGCCTTTAGGAATGGAGCGACGCCGACGACGCCACCATCGCACGTCGATGGCGGACCGGGTTTTCACCATTGGATGTCAATGCTAGAGAAGACACGATGCCCTCAATAGGGAAAGCGGTGCCAACTGGCGTCGCCGTTGCCAAGGCTTCCACACAAGGAACCCTCTAGCACGAGTGTCGGGCCAAGAAGCCAAACCCCTTGCCCGCCAGCACCGCCCTCGCTGTTGTCCCGCCGTCCCATAGAAGCCCCTTCAGAGGGGCATCCTCTGATCAGGCAACTGGTAGAGCCGGACCATACTCCACCGCGTATGCAACACTGCCGCACGTCGAGGCCGTTGCCAACCGTCGCCGCCGACTCTGGCACCCGCCTCCGTCGCCACCAGTAGCCACAAAGTGCATGCCCCAACCAATGCGGGTGCCACCCCTTGCCATGGGGGTGCTAGATCCGGGTGCCAGGCTCCGAACCCGGCACCACAAGCTGACACCCGCATCCGTCATGAATGGCCGGCCGCTGCCGACCACTGACAGGTCGCGAGCAGATCCAGCCCTGCTGCGTCCAGCCACCGCCACAGTAGCCCCAGCCGGCAGCGGACAGCCGCTTGCCGTGAGTGAAGGGGGCGGGCGGAGAAGAGAGGAGACCTTGTCGCCGACCCCCGTAGCTGCACAAGCTCTAGCCGCCGCCATCGCCACTGGCCGCCACGCCTCTGGCTAGGGCGAGCCGGATCCAGCCGCCGAAGCTTCGGATCCGGCCGCTCGGGTGCCGAACCGGCGGCCTCGGCCAGTAGCGCCGCCGTCGCCAGATAGAGAAGGCCCACCTGCCGACAGCCTCCACATGCCAGGCTGCGGCGCCGTCCCAGGCCGCCAACACCGCTCCCGCATAGGGTGCTCGCGACCCTCCCGGGTGAGAGCCTCACCGCCACCATCCTAGGGGGGCCGTGCGGGCCTCCCGTCGCACCCTCCGGCGGCGGTGAGGATAGGCATGCGATAGTTGGGGGCGGCGGCAGCTAGGGCTGTTTTCTGCCCGAGCCGCCTGAGCAGGTGGGCGACGTGGGTGTCCCTGTTACCGACCTTAATTGCTTTGTGCTTTGTTGGATTTGACAAGTCATCTTGTTTTATTCAGGGCCGTCAAAGCGGGAAAGTGATTGGGACTGGCCATCTGGGTATAGGTGCTTCCCGCCTATACATTTTGGACACCTTGTCATCTTCTTCCACTGCGCCTACAGCTCAAGTGCTTTATCGTCTTGGTCATTTTTGTGGGTCTCATTTATTCTCATTGAGAAATAAAGGTTGTTTAGCTCATAGCTTTATTGAGTCTAGCTTTCATTGTAATGGTTGCAGACTTGGAAAAACGATACAACTTTCATATCCTTCTAGTGTTTCTCATTCTGGTAGGACCTTTTGATCTTATTGATTCATGTATGGAGTCGGTGCATCTTTTGGTACAAAGGGTGGACACAAATATTATGTCATTTTTATTGATGATCTTTCTCATTATACATAGATTTATTTCATGCACATTGTTTGAGGTTGTGTTTCATTTACTGAACTTCTATTAAAATGGTTCATACACGATTTTCTACTATTGAATTTTTCATTCTTGACTCTGGGAATGAATTCATTTTATGCTTCTTCGCAAGTTGGTACTCTTGTTCAACTCTCGTCCTGCCATTTATGCTCAGAATGGTGTGTGTTGCTGAATGAAAATATCACCATCTTATAGAGAACCTGCACACTTTTGATTTCATCTTTTGTCCCTTCTCATTTTTGGGGTGAAGCTATTTCAATTGTTATCTCATCAACAGGCAAACCCTCATCCAATCTGTTTGGCCAATGTCCTAGTGAAGTCCTTTTTGGTACCCCTCTCGGTTGACCAAACAATTTGTTTAGTGTGTTTTTGTGAGGAAATTCCTGCCACTGGAAGTTTACTTTGGCATTGGAGTTGACTCCCATTTTAGAAGCAATATTATGCTGTCATTAGAAGCAAAAACTTCAAAGGAGTTTTAGAGATATTTTTGTTACCTTCATTTTTGTCCTGTTCTTTCTTGAGATTTGTCTTCTCACCAACTGACATCATGGAATTGTTTTGCTCGTTGATCCTTTTGCTTTGCCTAACTTGTTTCCATTCCACTTCCTCTCTTGTTGAAGTGTCCATCAGTCTTCAACTTCCTGCTTTCCTCTTCTATTAATATCAATCACTGAATCCAATCCTATACTTCCCTTTAAACGGCTGGACTGATTTGTTTTGTCTTCTGTTGGTCCAAATCTTAGAGGTGCCAACTCTCTCTCCTATCCTTCTTCCTGACTAGATCCGTGGTTCTTGGGTCCCTTTTGTAAGGGACTTAGAGAGACCGCTCTTCGACTTGAGATTTCCTTATGGTTAAAAAACTTGAGATTTCCTTAGCTTCACCTTCCAGGATTGTTGTCAGTTCCTCGGTTTTGATGGAGTCCTGTCTTCCATCCTTTGATTTACCATGTTTTCAGTTGACCATTGTCAAAGAAGATGGGCACTTTTGGCTTCAATGGCAGCAAGGGGATCAACTTTCACTTGCATAGGTTAGACCCATATTCATTAATCTTGTGGATCTGACCTCATTGAGATTGAATTAAAGCTTCGATGAGAAGCCCCTTGTTGTCGACGCTTTCATTGGCAAGCAATATACTAGGAAGAAGAAGGGCTCAATGTCCATTAGTGGCTAAGGATGATTAGATTATCAGTTTATTGGGGGTTGTTAGCATCGTGACAGTGAAGTTAGGGAGTTTGTTAGTGCTTTTGCTAGCCATTAGACGATATAACTAATGTCGGATAAGCATTAAGGATTAAGCATGAATTGAGTTGTTATGATTAGAGCCTCCTAGGGAGCGCGCTCAGGCTCATTTCCCTGCCCCCATTGCTAGTTTAGCCAGATCAATAAAGCCAACACCCACGCCATATCATCTTTGGCATCAAAGACACTTTTCTGTGACCTAATCATGGACGTCTCCATAGCCGCGGACAAGTCCATGGTGGACAAGCTCTTCGTCGATCCCTCCATCAAGGACAAAATGGCGGCGACGAAGGGTGACCAGAGCTGCTTAACGGTGGCAGTCAATCGTCTGCAGACGAAGAAGATTGAATTGAGTGGCTCTAATGGCTGCAAGAACAAGGAGATCGGCGTCGAACCACCACCCCTAGCCTTCGAACCCACCCACAAGCTACGTTTTCCACGCTACTACGGGGCAACCGATCTGGTGGTGTAGTTATTTCGCGCCCTGCACACTGTACAACGAGAAGGTGTGGCTCGTCTCCTTCTGCATGGAGGGTGCAACCTAGGAGTTCGTTGACCGGGCGCAATGCCGTTTCAGCCCCTTGGTGTGCTGCAACTCCCTTGGCGCCCTCATGAAGCTTCGCCGCACCGGCACCGTTGAAGGGTCGAGATGGCGGACTAGAGGGGGGTGAATAGTCCTTTCTAAAATTAATCGCGTCGGCAAACCGAAACAAATGCGGAATTAAAACTATCGGTCTAGCGAAGACTACACCCCTCTATCTAAGTTCATAAGCACCTCACAAAGATCATAATTATGTAACTAAGGTGCTTTCCTTAGCAAGAGCTCTCCTAAACAATTCTAGAGTAAGATCACACAAACCTATGCACTAGTACTTTAGCAATGCCGGGGAGCTCCTATACAATTCTAGTAAGCAAAAGCACGAAGCCATCTATGCTCACTAGCAATGCTCAATAGCAAGGCAACTAATGCCAAACTAGAGAGCGCAAATTACTTAGCTACACAAACTAAGCAATATGACTAACAAGGTTACACAAACCAAATTAGCCACGCAACGGGAGCTACTTCTATGCTACACAAGCAAGAATGTAACTAGCAAACTACACAAACAAACTAGTTACAAGAGCAACTACACAAGCACAAGCATATGAATGTAAATACAAGCTTGTGAATCGAAAGCAAACCACCGAGAAGATGTACACAATGTAGACACGGCGGTTTTTCACCGAGGTTCACTTGGTTGCCACCAAGCTAGTCCCCGTTGTGGCGATACACCCACTTGATGGATCACGAGCTAATTGACTATCAAGAGTCAAACCCTCAGCGGGTGCCGCACATCTACTCTCAAGATGGGGATCCTCCAAGAAATGAGCTTTACTAGAGTTGCTCTTCGCGATTCCCTCGGGGTGAGCACAATCCCCCTCACAAATCCTCCTCCGGAGCCACGCACAATCTCCACGCGTGCTTTAACGGAGTCGCAAGCCACCAAGCCATAAGCTTTACTAGATTAACAAGCATCACCGGCTTACAACTCGATCACCTAGTGCCACTCGATGCAATTCTCATGATGCAACGCACTAGAATCGCTCTCTCACTCGATTGAATGATCACTATCAAGCTCAAGTGAGTTAGAGGGCTCCCAAGCACATCAACACAAAGCCACCAAGGCCTAAGGGTGCTTAGCTTCCAGCCAAGGCCGGCCAAGGCATCTATTTATAACCCCACGGTCAAATAGAGCCGTTACCCCTTCACTGGGCAAAAATTCAGGACGACCGGACGCGCCGATCGAACTGACCGGACGCGCTGCACCGCGTCCGATCACCCAGCGCCGTCCACGTGTCCTCTGCGTTCAACACCGAACGCCCGATCTCAACGGTCACTGCGCGCCAACGGTCAAACGCGATGACCGGACGCGCCGCTCAACCGACCGGACGCGCAGGTGCGCTCAGTACCCGTGTGCGCGACGCACCGACCGGACGCGCTCCACGCAACGACCGGACGCGACAGTGCCAGCGTCCGGTCGCGGTCCAGAGAGCTCCCATCGCGACCGGACACGTCCGATCGCGTGTGACCGGACGCGCCGCGCGTCCGATCAACTATTCACCACGCTCTACTCCTCTGGGTGCCCGACCGGACGCTTCGGTTCTGCGAGGGACCGAACGCGCTGGTTGTAAACCCTAACACCCGCGCGCCTGACTGCTGTGTTGAACTGACCGGACGCATCCGGTCAAACCGTGACCGCGTCCGGTTTAGCGTCCGGTCACCACTGTGACCTCTGTTCGCCTCCGTTTCTTTTCCGACTTCCGGCGTAGTGGAAAATAGTCGTTTCAACTCCTCGAAAATGCCTGAATGTGTCAACACCAACTCTACCACACAAACTCCACTGCCTTCGCAAATGTGTCAACACCAACAAGTGATCAACAACATGTGCAAGTGTGTTAGCATTTTCACAAACATTTTCTTCGAATGAATTAGGCACTCAACTTGCCTCGCCACTCGATCCTAACACGTATGCAAAGTTAGATCGCTCAAGTGGCATTAGATGACCGATATGCAAACAAGTTTGCTCCTCTTAATAGTACGGCCATCTATCATAAATCCGGTTATCAACTTCTCTACACATCTATGACCAGTGAAATGGAAATGCCCTAAGTTATACCTTTGTCTTGCGCATTCCATTTCATCTCCTCCAATGTTGATGCAACACATGTACCAACCAATCATCAAATGATATGATCCACTTCATATCATCACATGACCGTATTGGTTCATCGATCTTGACCTCACTTGCTCTTCACCGTTGCCTCGGTCCTTCAGCGCTAAGCCATCACACAACTTGCCCTTCACTCTAGCAACCGGTCCATCAAGCCAAGCCTCATCTTGATCTTCTCCACCTTGGTCATATGACTCCATGTCATGTCTCATGTGCAATAGTCTCATTCATAACAACATCACCTGTGGACTAATCTCCTGTGTATCTCACATAACCACATATTAGTCCACCTAAGTTGTCACTCAATTACCAAAACCAAACAAGGACCTTTCAACCGTGGAGGAGTACCAGGCGTAATTCCTTCCCATGTTGGCCCTCTTCAAGAATGTCACGGGGCAGCAACATATTGACATCTTCACCGCTGGCCTCCGCAACCCGCTACAGATTGACGTGGAACTCTAGAACCTAGAGACCCTTGAGGATGCCATGGGCCTTTGAGCGCCACCTAGACTTGGTCGAGGATGACGATCAAAGCGCCGACCCACGTCGATCCCCGTCCCCACGCCCGCCACCTAGGGCGCCGATCACCACCCCACCGGCTCCTGGGCAAATGAAATTTGCTTGAATTGCTAGAAAAATAATTCACCATGGACCATTACAAGTCCTGCTCGTTGAAGGGCCTATACCTGATGGTTGGATGGCGAAGCCCCTATCGATGGTGCCGTTGAGGACTTGGCCTCTGACGACAACGTCGATATCTCCCTCCATGCCCTCATTGGGACCCCTCTGACGACAACGTTGATATCTCCCTCCATGCCCTCATTGGGACCCAGGCAGTCGACACTATGCACCTCGCCTTTGTCACGTTGGCGCACCGGTGGATTCCTATCCATCCACTCCATCTCCACAGACATCGCTTGTCGCATCGGCCTCAACCTGGAGCCCTGACCAGGTCTCACAGTGGGGGTAAGCCAATGCTGATCGGGTGCCCTCATCCGGGGTCTGCACCGGCGTTCCTGTCTACATTAGCACTGAGGAGTTCTACATCGACCTGTTCATGCTCCCTCTCCATGACTACGAGCTTGTCTTAGGATGCCACTAGCTCAAGACCTTGGGTCCCATCCTATGGGATTTGGAGTGCCGGTACATGGTATTCTAGCGCCACAACCACCACGTCCAATGGACGAGCGCCGACGCATCGTGCGGGACCACCTTCGTGCCATGAGCTACCTGGATTTGCTGCAATTGCTTCTTGCTGAGTTTGGCGATGTCTTCGACAACCCATCTGGCTTGCTGCCGTCATAGACCTGGGATCACCAGATCCATCTCCTTACAGGCACAACTCCGATTGTGGTCCACCCGTAATGCTATCTGTAGCTGTTCAAGGATGAGCTCGAGCGGCAGTGCGCGCCCACATGCTCCACCAGGGCATCATTCACCCAAGCATGTCGGCATTCTCGTCGCCCGCGCTCTTCGTTCTCAAGAATGATGACTCTTGGTGGTTTTGCATCGACTACCATGCCCTCAACGCTAAAACAATGCGCGACATGTACCCGGTCCCTGTCATGGACGAACAGCTGGATGAGCTCTGCGAGGTGGACCTTCACTAAGCTCGACTTCTGCAGCAGCTACCACCAAGTCCAGATGCACCTGATGACATTCATAAGACGGCCTTCAGGACTCACCATGACCACTTCAAGTTTGTGGTCATGTCGTTTGGCTTGAGGAATGCGTTGACGACATTCCAGTCCCCCATGAATGAGGTTCTTCGCCTTTTCCTATGCCACCCTATGCTAGTGTTTTTTGACGATATTTTGAACTACAACATGTCCCTCTCGAAACATCTGGGGCACATCCGTGGGGTATTCAGCACCCTGTGCGAGCATAACTTGTTCCTGAAGCACACCAAATGTTCATTTGCTGAGCGCTGGGTGGAGTACCTTGGCCACTTCATCTCCAAGGACGGCGTGGCCATGGATCCAGCCAAAATTGTTGCCATGCAGTCCTAGCTGACACCGTGGACCACCGTGCTCTTCATGGCTTGCTTGGCCTCACAGGCTTCTACCGCTGCTTCATCAACAACTACGGCGTCATCACCGCGCCATGAACAGCCCTCAAGCCTGTTGCCTTGCGGTGGACTGATGAGGCGGCTATAGCCTTCGAGGCCTTTAAGGCGGTTCTCACCTCTTGACCAGTGCTGCAGTTATTGGGCATCATGGCTCCGTTCATCATCGACTGTGATGCCTTGGGCACTGGTTTTGGCATGGTCTTGTCCGGTCGCCTTGTTCAGTCGTTCCATGGAGCCCAAGCCCACCAAACTTGCCACCTTCGAGCGCGAGCTCATCGGCCTGGTGAAGGCTGTGCGGCACTATCTGGGCACGGCCAATGGAGATAGAAGAATAGGTCCCTAATGCTTTCTCCCCAACTAGCACACTACAACAGAGCCTTTGAACCTTTTAGTCCTGAATAAGTTGTGTACCACAATATAGATGATACAGCTAGGCATACATCAAAGAAGTTTCTAATTCGTTATCACTTCTCAGATATGTGGAGACTTTATTGGGCCGGCGACGTTTTCTTACAAAAATAACGGCTGGCAATAGCAAAGAGAAAGCTAAAGCACAGAGACAAGCAGTAAATTCTATTTGCCAGGTAATATAGCAGTGTCTCAAATAGTTTTATATGGTTGATTTTGTTGATTATATGATTAATGTGCATGTGTTACCAGGGTTCTGCTGCTGATATTATCAAGGTGGCTATGATTAGAGTTCATTCAGTAATTACCAACAGAACTAGGGCAACTGATTCCACAGATGAAGTTTCAAGGAAATTTTCAGAAATTGGTGGCCAGTGTCACCTTATTTTGCAGGTGTTTTAAGACTCTTGCATGATACTTATTTTCCTTTTGATTTTTTCTCCGTTTGGCTCTAAATATGGATGAATGTAACTACTTTTTTGTTCTTTGTAGGTGCATGACGAGTTGGTATTGGAAGTTGTTCCATGCATGGTAGCACAGGCTGGAAGGCTGTTACAGATATGTATGGAAGAAGCAGCTTCACTATTGGGTATCACTTTTAATCTAAACTTGGGTGGTTGTCTAATGTTCAGTCCTTGAGAGCATCTTGAAAAGCTCTTTAAAAATTACTTGGTAAACTAATAGTTATGCCAAGTGAACAAAATGAATAGGAAGTTCTATTTCTGCCTTTCTCCAACTTCCTAAAACTTGAAACCTGGGCGGGAGGGGGTGGGGGAACCATGCAAAAACTGTGGTGAAGGGGGCACCGATAGCAAGCGCAGAACTTAGAAGCCTGGGAACAGGAACATGGCCACATTCCCACATTCCTGTTCCTTCACGGGAACATGGATGCTAAGGCGCAGAAGGCACCCGCATATCTGTGAGTTGAGGTGGGAGATTCTCCAATTGCTTTAGTGTTGAAGGGCCTTTTTTTTTTCCTTCCACACCCCCCCCCCCTACAACAACAACATAGCCTTTTGTTCCAAGCAAGTTGGGGTAGGCTAGAGATGAAACCCAAAAGAGACGAGAAACAGGGAGACACATAAAGGGACATAAATGGCACAAGACAAAACGATGTCACGGTTCAGGCACGTTGATTGCCAATCTCCAAGCGCTCCTGTCCATAGCTAAATCCTTGGAGATATTTCACTCCTTAAGATCTCTCTTAACGGACTCGTCCCAAGTTAGTTTAGGTCGACCTCTACCGCTCTTTACATTATCGGCCCGCTTTAAAACTCCACTACGCACCGGTGCCTCAGGAGGCCTCCGTTGGACATGTCTAAACCATCTCAACCGATGTTGAATCAATTTCTCCTCGATTGGTGCCACTCCAACCCTATCCCGAATATCGTCGTTCCGGACTCTATCCCTCCTTGTGTGCCCACAACACCAACGCAACATATGCATCTCTGCTACACTTAATTGCTGGACATGTCGCCTTTTTTGTAGGCCAACACTCAGCACCGTATAATATCGCCGGACGAATCGCCGTCCTATAGAACTTACCTTTCAGCTTTTGAGGCACCCTTTTGTCACAGAGAACGCCAGAAGCTTGACGCCATTTCAGCCAGCCGGCTGAAATTCTATGCCTAACATCTTCATCAATGTCTCCATCCTTTTGTAGCATCGACCCTAAATACCGAAAAGTATCCTTCTTGGCCGCCACTTGTCCATCGAGGCTAACGTCTCCCTCCTCGTGCCTAGTCGCGCTGAAATCGCACCTCATGTGCTCGGTCTTAGTCCTACTAAGTCTGAACCCTTTCGACTCTAACGTGTGCCTCCATAGTTCTAACTTCCTATTAACCCCTGCCCTACTGTCCCCCTAAAAAAAAGAATTAGGGAGTTGTTTTAAGGAGCCCTTGGAGATGCTCTAACCAAGTGAAAACTGAATTGTTGTTTGCTTTTATTTCAGTACCTTTGCGCACAAAAATAAAGGTGGGAAAAACTTGGGGTTCACTAGAACCCTTCTATCCTGAGCCTTGTTGACACAAATGGTGAATGTCACTTGGAGTGAGCTACATGGATGCCAATTTTTCATGACATGCAAGGGCCTAGATGATGTTTCTGTAAGAAGGCTGAACAAGTTCCAATATGCTCCACTGGGACCATGGTAAACCCTACTCTTGTTTGATTCACCCCCTGCAGAGTTAATCTCTTGAAGCCTGCCTTTTAACACTATCGTTTCTTGTTCTGCATTGTCCATGTATTTAACTATTGATATGAAGCATGCCTTGAACCACTTATCTGCGCGCAAATGCTATTCTTGTTTGGAAATTAGTTTACCTTTTCATCTTCACGGTGGTCTCTTTGAAACTTCAAATGAATCAGGTGATTCTGTCTGGTGTTCCTCGATAGAATCTTCACCATTGCTATGTATACACTGTCTTCTGTCATCGCTGATTGTATGTGAAATCAACGCAACAGTGACCAGCTCCATTACCGAGGATTTGCTATGAAGGACTCGTGGTTATGATTGATGGTCCATGTGGCATGCCAGAAGCAATTATATATATCTAGGCCTTTTGTATATCATATCACCAATAGATGCTGTCAAATGGCGTGCTGGCATCTCTTGGAGGTGCATTTGGTTTGATGGATATCCTCATGGAAAAGTGATGTTTGGTTCACGTACGAGTTGGATATAGATATAGATGTTGGTATCCCTGCCACCAAAAAATTTCCTGGCGAGTTCATCCATGTCTTGTAATCTGTCATTAGTAAAAAAAATTAAGGATTATTGGTATGTTATATTGTTACTTAGTAATTATGATGGCAATATTATATTTGATAAGTGTGAATATGCATGTTTTGTATGCCAATTGGGTAATAGCGGTGCTAATTAACATATTTTACTTGTAATTAGTAATTGTCATAACAAAATGAGTGTTAGTCCATATTTATTAGTGTATAATTGGTTGTTATTTTTTAAATAATATTGATACAACCAGTTAAGTATTCTTATTCATCTAACAAACGAAAAAATGGTTAACCCTATTCATCTAATCAAACAAGCAACATGGATAACCATATCTAGAAATTCAATCAATTGCTTGCCACACGTTCATCGACATCTAGACTGCTTGCTCATCCCACCGTGGCATGGGCCGTCTTCTGTGCCAGCCTTGTGCGAGCATTGCCGTGTCGAGACCAAGCCCATAGAGCCACACCAAGCGTGCCTAGTCCTATGCCTTCTTAATTGAGCCCTGCGCATGTCTACACTCCTTGAGTAAACACTGCCGTTGGCCATTCTCTCCTTGTAGCTGCTAGTGTCTGTGGCTCCCTTAGGTTTCCAACAAGTTCCTCCAAGTGATTGCAATGAAGCTTGTGGCTTGTAAGCAGGAGTGGGTGGATTTGGGCCAAGGGTTGGGTGGGCGGGGGGTGGGGAGGGGGGAGGCTGCAACCTTAGGCATGGCCCAGGTTTTTTGGAACAAAGTAGCCCATCTAGTACCTCCAATGGCCTAGCTCAACACAACAACCACCTTTATCCGATCTAGCCCCTTCTGCCTTTCTCCTGGATGATTGACACTGCTTTCGTGATTCCACCTCACTCCCATCGTCCACTGCTTGCGCCTCGTGTCTTCTCTCCAACTTCGTGCCTTTGTCCGCGAGTCCATGCTCAAGCCATGGAGACAGAGACGGTATTCTAAATGAACCATTAATCCGTTATGAGCTCAAGAACACCTTCCACTTATTTCCATGCTTGATTGTTCGTCCAAAGTGAAATTAGGGAGAGGTCTAGTATATTTGCTTAGTTAATTTCCATCTAGTGGCACTAGTTCATCGTTGGAGTAGCCATACTTATAACTGTTATCTAGTGTCACTTGTGCGATTTAGCATTGCATAGGTTTGTGTGACCTCGCCAACTAGAATTGTCTAGGGGAGCTTCCACTAGCTCGGCACCTTAGGATCACCTTGCATAGGATCTTTGATAAGGTGCTTATGATAAATAGAAGTGTGTAGTCTTGGCTAGATCGAATAGTTTAATTCTACATTAAATTCTGCTAGCCAACATAATTAAGTTTAGAAAAGACTATTTACTTGTTGAATATCAAACAAGGGGTTACCTAAACCATTGGATTAGCACCTTGATAGTATGTTTAACCACCTGACTGATCCTCCTAATCTACTAGGGGCTCGGGAGCTACACATGTCATGTGTGCTCATGTGCACACCCTGCACTATCACACTGTAACAGATCCGTCCAATTTATAACAACTCAAGTATCACGACCATTGCTAAGAACATTAGCATGCTCACACTTCAACCCATATAAACCTGGTAGTCCGTAAAGTGTCATGAAGGACCTCGATAATCTACTTTACAACCAAGATCATACTCGATTAAGCAAATGCAAATCACGTATATAGAGTTTGCAGTGAAAATAATATTACAAACCAAGTTCACAAATAAATAATACAATACCAATTTTCCAAATTCGATAAGTTATATTGACATAGTTTTGAAATGGTTACAAACCGTAAGTTCGAAATACAGTGCTACCTTTAACAACATCCTCCAAGCAAAAGCAAAAATGAGATATATAGAATATTAGTCGAGCCCACCAACACCTTATTCATGACCCTCAACAAGGGCAAGAATAGCACCAAGATATAGCGGTTCACTTGCAACTAGGTGGAATAGAACCTTGAGTAGTCGAGTGTACTCAATAAGATTTACCCGACATAAAGTAAATAAAAAGAGACACCAAAGCATATGCAAGGCTTTTATTGTGGAGCAAGCTTGACAATAAGACTTTAGCAAAGGGCTTACTAATATGAGGCCTTACTTTCAATATTTTAGTGATGAGAGTCTAACATAGGGGTATGTGAAGTCCCCGAATTAAGAGCGTGATAGTCTAGCTAACCCCTCGACTGACTCTCTAAATTAACCAAGGGCTCGGGGGCTACACCCATCGGGTGCGCTCATACACCCACAAATTAGGGATGACTTGGTAGCCCGTGGATAGCCCTCCCCCAAGGGAGTCTCCGATATTAGAAGGGCAAGCCAAGAAAGGCAAAGACCCCAATCTGGCTGCCTTCAATCGAGGTGATCGGGGGCTCGGTCGGGACGCGGGGACTCCTCGGCCAAGGGGTGCCCCCGTAGAGCCATAGCCCACGCAATCGTCCCAACTCTAGGTGTGGGCGAACACTCGCCCCGGCCTAGGGCAGAAGCTAGATACGGAATCTATCAGGTGCCTAGAGCTTGACAAGCGCAGAAGCACGACACTGCCGTCCTGTTCCATAGCCATGAGGCATTGTCATCCACTCCCTTGGCAGTATCACGCCCGATGCGTGACACGTCAGGATAAGAAACTCCCTGAAGCGCACAAAGTGGGTTGCTCCGGCCCTGCTTGGCATCCCCTCCGGTCAAAAGGAGAAGCCTGGTGTGCAAAGGAAGCTAGGAGAAGGCTGACCTAGAGAAGTGTAGGGTCAAGATGGTGGATTAGAGGGGAGGGTGAATAGTCCTTTCTAAAAATTAATTGCATGGCTAACCGAAATAAATATATAATTAAATTATCGGTCTAGTCAGAACTACACCCCTCTGTCTAAATTCTCAAGTACCATATAAAGATTCTAATATGAGCAACTAAGGTGTTGGGCTAGGTAGAGCTTACCTAAACAATTCTAGTTAGCCATGGCGAGGCGACAGCAAGCAGATGGCCAGGGAGGTCGCATGGTTTGGGCAAGATGTTGAAGCCGCATGGCACGGCGTGTGTGCGGGTGGAGCTAGCGCATGGTGATCACACATAGGCTGGGGTTCCAATTTGGGAGTGGTTTTGGGTTCACGATTGAGCCCGTTTGGCTGGTTCCCAACGGATTTAGTCCATGATCCCATTAACAAAGTTGCTAAAGCCATGATATGCTCCGAGGTTAGTTCAGGATCAAGTTTAAACGGGATTGGTTTGGGAGATAAAGAGTGATCAACTTTGGTTTGTCGGTCTGTTATAGGATAGGGCTGAGATAAAAGGTTTAAGCTCTTTTGGGGAATTTTTAAACTATCAAAATAGTTTCTAATAGGGTCTAAATCACCCTAGGGTTATTGTACAAGATTTAGACTATGAAATTGTAGAATAGTTCACAATCTTAGCTTAAAATTTTGGATGGAACAAGGTTGTCAAGACGACATTGTCAACTATTTTTCAGACAGAATTATTTAGGTTCATTTTAGATTTCCATTATTTTCATGTAATTTTTTAGGCTTCCAAAATTGATATAATAAATGGTTTGTCCAATTTGAGTTGTATATCAAAGTGTATATCCTGAACTTGATTTGTTATTTGAAGAATTTTCAAAGTTTTTAATAGATTCTCAATTTAATAATTATCCAAAGATGCATTCTTGAATTTATTTTACTTAACCTAGGACTCCATTTCTTTCCTATCTCATGTAGGTTTGATATTATTTTGATTTTTATAGCAATACTCAGAATCATATATCTCTACAAGCAAACTTAATTACTTAGTTTGATTTGCCCTAAAGTTCAAAAATTAACATCATTCTATTTAAACAATAGAAAATTATAAGAAACTTAATCAAGCAACCATTATAATGTAGAAATTATGGAAAGATAATTATAATGCATATGCTTATGCACATGAAGTGACCTTGCTTAACACCTAGGCTGGTACAGGAGAGGGCAGCATAACTGGATGTTGTGCTCTCTGGAAACTGCGGTCGTAACACTCTGTTTTCAGCTTTAACTCATGCAGTCTTGTCGCACGAGCACACCATGATCGTGACAAAGAGGGGGTCAGGGACAGAGATTGATGTGATATATTGATCAACCATGATGACAGCTTAATCATCCAAAACTTTGATTGAAAACTAACTTCGAGCATTAGAGAGGGGATTCTAATCTTAACACGTTCTCGTGCACTCGCAAAAACGGCGGATGATCCATGAGGACATAGAGTACTCTATGCAAGATTCCATGGGCCCACTGTTCACGCGGACGGTCTGACGTCCGGGCGGACCATCTGCGTAAACACAAACTATTAAAGGCCCAACAACAACCGGAGGGGGCCCCTTTTCTTATCCCCACCGGTCCCCTACTTGCCCACATTGACGTCGACTACATCTACCTCGCTTTGGACGCTTCTGGCCGATTCCTTTCGCCCACGTGCTCCCCACGTGCTTCTCCATCATGATGGGAAAGTAAGTATTCGATTCCTTGCTCCAAATTTGCTTTTTCTCCATTGTTTCAAACATAGGTTTAGGCCGATCTATGCAATGGCTAGGGTTTGATGCAAACCAACTAGGGGATGTGGTAGAGCATGCTTAGATGTACCTTTGTGCAAGTTTTGATGAACTGGGACCATGTATTTTGAGAGATTTTTGCGATTCAAGTTCATGTTGTTCACTGTTCATAATGTGTTGCGTTGTTCGTGCTCTGGCCGTTGATTTGCGAGAACATTGAAACGCTCCGTCAGGGCAAGCACACACATTCGGGTTGGAACATTTATTCTGGCGGATGATCCATTGGGACATTTCAAGAACAAATTGCTTAGACTTGTCCTAGCTTTCATCCAATGTTTCTAGTAGCTCTTTAACTTCATTGTATATGTTGTATACTTGTTGTAGCTTGTAGTCGTGAATTTGTTTAGCTTCATTGACTTCATTTGCATCGATACTCCATTTTTGTCGATTTGTAGCTTCAATTCTAACCAATTTGTCTCTTCTTTGTAGGGGTTACACCATGCTTCACCTTCGAGGTGCGGCACCCAAGAAGAAAGCGAAGATGGACTCGTCCATCGCCCCTATGACGGTGATGATCCCAAGGATGGGGATTACCAGCCACAGCGCAAGGAGCCATACCGCAGGCGGTCCAAGAGGGCCAAGTCTCCTCCTACTCTAGACCCTTCGGAGCCTGAGGATGAGGAGGAGCAGGACAGCAGTGATGAGGAGGACAGGAGGGGCCATGGTGGTGGTGGTGACAGTCCTGATGATAACGATGGGAATGACGATAGTGATGATTAGGATGACGATGAGGAGGGTGACGGTGATGGTGATGATGATGGGGTGTACCCCATCGATTTGTCAGCACCACTGGCAGAGAGGTTCTAGTGGCCGTCGAGGGACTTCCACAAGGCTTGCAATGCCAAGGACGACAGCTAGCAGAGGGATTCCCCAACACTTTTCTTTCACTCGAAGCTTCAGTACCGCATGTTCCGGGGGAGTTTGACTAGAGACCGATGCATAAGCAGCGATGGGTGAGTTGGAGCTATCTTGGGAAGTTTCTAGAGCTTGAGGACATGGTGCAGATGTTTTAGACGTTGCAGTGGAGGGAGGCGTTGGCCCTCAAGCATGACTGGAACATCACGAAGGAGAAGCTTGTTTGGATGACTGGTAAGAGGATATTGACAGCGACTTTCAAGGAGTTGCAGCTGCTAGAAAAGCTCAATTACACCAGGATTAGGAACCAATCGACCGAAGTAATGCGCGCGCAATCAGCAACCACGGTTGATTGTTACGAATTGAGATGAGTGTTACGAATTCAAGGATAATTTTAGCGCCCATGTCTAATCAAAGTTGATTGTATTTTCTCTGTTTTAAATTTGTTCCTTTTTTAAAGCAACTTTCTTATAGGTGTTTTCTTATCATTGTCTAGTTAAATATACTTTAACTACCGGTTACTCCATTATACTATTCCCATGGTCTATATATTTATAGTTACCATTCCCTTGGTCTATTTATAGTTATCCCCTTTACATTGCATTTATGTGTTTGACATGGAAACAAATGTAATGGTCCTTTCTTTGCATACATGTATATGTGGTGAATGGAAATACACGTTACCTAGAGCTATTGTTCCTATATTAACAACGATAGAAGTCTATACTTTAGACGCTTAAAAAGTACTATGGGTAAAGTCCACTTTCCAACCTATAACTTCTATCTCAGTTTGTTTTAAACCCTAAACTAAGAAACCAGGTATCGGACGCCCTCAAGTATTGAAACCAGACAACTATAGTTTCAAAGGTGGTTTATATTTTCTAAAATAATAAAAATATGGTTTAATTTCTAAAATTAGATAATTTATTTGTCTTAAATCATAAAAATATGAAACTAGTACCAATATTTTTATAAAAAATGCTATATATATGTTGATCTATTTGGAGTTATTCGGATCCTTATTCAGTCATGCTCTTAGTGTTTCACCGCTTGTAGTCACATCTGCTATTTATTCAAATTATTGTTTCATTGCACAACTTTATGTTGACTGCATGCATGAGTAGTTGATTAAACGATATTTGAGACATTGGCTTGTTTAAAACCAATAACCTAATTAGATAATCAACATAAATAAAGCTAGCCATGCACTGCATATGGTGGAGCATGACATCTCTGAGGTTGGTGTCATCTTACACATCATTAAACGTAATCAAACCAGGTCATCTAGGCCAATCTCTATGTTTGATAGAGGGCAAAACCATAATTCAAACAAATAATGATCATGACTAAGACCCATAAAACAAGAGGAACATGAATAAATAAGTTTGAAATGATACTAATAGATTGACGACTGATATATTGCTTTTTTCTTAAAAAAATGCTATTGTTTCATATTTTTTTGATTTAAATATAATAATTATAAGTTTAGAGTTTAAATTAGATTTAAATTATTTTAGAAAAATAGAAAACCACCTTCAAAACTAACTAGAAGACTAGATTTGTCTAGTTTAAATAGTTGGAGGTTGTCTTCAGAGTTAAAAATCAGATTGTCATATGCAAGTTGAAGGTTGGAAAATAGACTTTACCTTATTTATTTTAATGATGATGGATGTTTGTAAGTTAGATGTATATTAAGGGTTTACTTTAGATTATTTTTCTAATGTTGGAGGTAGGTAATTTAGATGCAAATTTAAATGGTTGCTTTGAATCTTTTTTCATAATAGCATTGAGGTACTTTAGATCAATTTTTAGTAATCACAGACATGGCTAATTTAGATGTCACTTCAGATTTCATTTTTTTGATTAAAGTGTAATTGTATTTTTATAAAAAAAAATCACGGATCCAATGTCTATTTTTTTTCTTGATGATTATAGTCTAGCAAATCGATAGCCAGACATTTCTGATTTTGAAAGAATTTTTAAAATATTTTCGAATTAGTAATATTAATACAGACAACGCTAGATTCATGTTAGATAGTTTATATATGAAAAAAGTACATTATTTGCTAGTCAAAGTTTTGATTTAGAAACCGTGTACAAGGATGGAGTAGCCTATGGTTTGGATGGGTTGCCTTAAGAATGGAAGTGATTGCCACCGGGAAAAACACCATGGAAAGCTGGGAAATCCTGGGGGAGGATGGTCGTCGGAGGCGGCGGTGTCAGTGTCCGACAGTCCGGCGGTGCCGATCCGCAACATCCATCGCTGCGAACGCACCTGAGGACGGGCCCGCTTGCTCGTGCAACTTCTCATGCATGACGGTGATGCCTCCACCTCCGGGCTCGAGAGACCGGCGACCAATCCAATCGTTTGCATGCGTCCCAGCGTGCAGAAAAATACGTGCACGTCTTCTCCCTCGGCTTAATTCGGTCATTGTCATTGTCACTCCCCCAGGCTCCGATCCTTCATGTCCATGTGCCCTGTCCCAGCTCCTTCATGCATGCCCTACAAATAAACATGTCGTATTCCATTAAAACTTGTGGCTGCGATTGATTGGCGTTGCCTATAGCTGCCTCAATATATTTGTTGTAGTTGGAAATTCTATTGTAATTTCATCTCAATGGGCAATGCCCAGGTACTCTTCTTAAAATAAAATTCGTTGTTCATTCATATCGATTATGTTGGAATATAAAGTGAATTGCCCACCTCTCCCCATCAGCTTAAGCTTTTGGGTTGAACTGGTCGGTGCATGCAACTTAATATGGTACTTCCACACCCTTCTCCCCACCTGCACACCGAGAACCACCGCCTCCACGAGGCAGCCGTCGCCGCCGCCGCCCGGGTTCGCAGAGCCATCTCATACAAGCCATCTCTGGGTTTCTAAGGCCCCTCCTGATCTCTTAGACAAGAAAAGGATATTTCTTGACTTGATTAGTTGGGGGAGGAACGAGAGGGGAGGCGATGGTGGTGGTGAGATAGGGATTGCAGACATACAGGGTGATGGGGAGCTGCGCGGGAGAGGAGGAGTGGCCCGGCGGCGTGACGGGGCCGGATGCCAAGGTCGGAGCGCTCGTCTGGGTGCGCCGCCGCAACAGATCCTGGTGGCCGGGCCGGATCCTTGGCATGGACGAGCTTCCCGAGAACATTGTCATCCCGCCGCGCTCCGCCGGCACGCCTATCAAGCTCCTCGGTCGCCCTGACGGCAGCATTGACTGGTATCAGAGCCAGAGGTCTCGAGTTCGAATCCTGGTTAGCGCAATTAAATAAAATAATCGTTGCTCGCTCCTATTCCACGTCTGAGGTCTGAGGGAGCCTCCACGTGAGGGGGAGTGTTGGAATATAAAGTGAATTGCCCACCTCTCCCCATCAGCTTAACCTTTTGGGTTGAACTGGTCGGTACATGCAACTTAATAGATTAGCTAGGGAGATAATACATTTTTTAGTTCTTTATTTAATGGACGGAAGTACACAGCTCCAGGGCTCTCTACACCAACACGACGTTAATAAGACGATTACTGAGAGGTACTTGGTATCTGAAATTCTGAATCCAGCTTGGTGTACCATCGTAGCATCACAAATTGGCCCATTCACATCCCCAGAGCAAGAGAAGAGACGTGGCCCGCCTAGTATACTACTTGGATGGTTTTGCTGCAAAATAAAAAGCAGGCAGGCGCGCTCTCCAAACCGGCCATGAATGCCTTGCTACTTGGTGCAGCGAACGAATACCAGTTGAAAAAAAAGACACCCATATACATGAAAACGGCGGTCATCGCGCGCGCACGGCCGTGGATGCAGATGATGTGTGGTGTGTCGTTCCGGGACGCAACTCGGCCGGACTTTTCGGGGCTCAGTTGCTTTCGGAGCACGAGTCGCCGTCGTCGCGCTGCTGCTGCAGAGTGACCATGCATGTGCAGCCACGCTATCCAGCCCAGGCCAGACCCATTCGTCTTTTGCGTCCAGGAAGAAGTGGCGTAGGGCCGCACGGATCCGCCGAGGGATCGCGCAGGGACTGCGTTTTAATTAATTAATTTTTTAATTAAATTTTATTTTATTATCATCCACAGGAATCAATCGAACAAAGTCATATGGCGCGCGCAATCAGCAACACCACGGTTGTCTTTGTTGGTTAAATCATGAGCATCGGCCTCACCCTCAAGAGACTAGTGTTTCCAAACAACAAAATCAGCTTCGGTCCCTAAGATGAAATCTTAATAATTCTAATTAATTCAGTAGCGTTCTAGCTACTACTACTACCTGATGATAATTGCCATCTAGGACATGAGTGACATACTCACAACGGACCAGGACATTAGTTTGAACGTGAATTATTTATAACATGAAATTTTTTAAAAATAATATATATATTTTTGAAACTATCTTTTGAGTACAATAACTTACCATTTTGAAAATTGTATTTAAGGTACGAAATAGAATTGCATTGATGATTGAAGGTAGTAGAACATGTTGACTATAGTATATACGTAACTCAACAGACGGTTATTCGTGAAAACTCCGGTGTGTTCGTCGGCATTTTATCCCCTGCATTTTGTTGCAATTGTTCAAACAGGCATTGAGCTAGGAGTGTACTGTATCTTGTAGCAGCTAGAGGTGGTTACTTGGACAAAAAAAATCTGGAGGAGAATGGCTGGGAGGGGAAAACACGGTGTTTGGTTCCACCTACTAAAATTTAGTCCCTGTCACATTAAATATCTAGGCACATGCATGGAGTATTAAAAGTAGACTAATTATGCACATATTAAGACTAATTTACGAGACGAATCTATTAAGCCTAATTAGACTCATGCTTAGTCTTTCTAATTAGTACCTAAATACCCGATGTGACATCTACTAAACTTTAGTCCCTGGATCCAAACACCTCTGCCCCCATCATCTTTTCCAACTTTATATGGCGTAAGTGCAACGATATATATCCGTGCGGTTGTGCATTGCATGGGTTGATGCTTGATGGGGACGCACGCGGCCAAAAGCGTCTAGCTAGCTCCCTGCTCCCCTGTTCCTCCACTTTGCACGGTGGAATGGAATTTGAGACGACGGAGCTTTTTGCTGCTGTGATGGTACTGCAACGGCCACTCCGGCTCCATGCGGAAAGTGCCGCGATCGGTTGGTGTCAGTTGCGCACATTATAGAATCACCGACCTGGCGTCTCTAAAGCCAGAGAGCAACTTGGAGTACTACTAACAACGAACCACTATCATCATTGCTACTGCACGTCAGATAAAACTCTGTCTAGTTAATTCATTTGTTAGATAATGAAATGAAGTTCTCCAGCCTCTCCATTTGAAGATAGTATACAGTTGATGGTCACAAATTAACAAACCAAAGTCATAAGGCTCGCACTCTCATGTCTAAATGAGATAGAGAAGCAACAAGGTTCATCCCAACCAGGGAGTATGGCTAAAAAGGAAAAGAACTAAACTTCAATTCAATTCCTGAAGTTCCAACCAAACTTCACAAAGACCGCCATAATCAACGTCTCCCAGCTTCTACAATCATTCTTGAACAGTGGTCGCTACTCCTCCTTATGCAGTAGGGACCACTGTCGGATACAACTATTAGATTTGGCCTTGCTAAATATCATATCATTTCTATTCAACCATGAACCATGACACCCAACAAAGTGCAGCTGGTCCTAGCAAGATTTGGTTTTTGAGCTTAAGATTTAAGCCATTTAGCCAATAACCAACCAATAGTTAATCAGGAAAAACGCATGAGTTGTCCACCAGTTTTGGTGCGATCGTAGATTAGTTTGTAAAAATGGAACTTTATAATATATTTTGAAAGCACGTAATAAGGCAAAAAGAATTTGCACATTGGACTTCGTGGTAGGAAATTTGAATTTTAATTCCATGAAATGAGCCATAAACCCATAAGCATTTTATTTGACATGATATTACTTGGGATTGTTCTTATTGCATGGCCATAAACTCATAAGCATTTTACTACCATCTACATTAATCCTGACTAGACACATTGAACCAAAGAAAAATCCAAGAAATTACATGAAATTGAAATATCTATTCATCGGTTTTATAGATTCAATCATTGTTTATTTTATCTAAAAACAATACTACCTCCATCCTGAAAAGAATGCAATTATGGATTGCGTGCCACAAAAAGTGGTTCACGTTTGACCAAGTTTTTAATGAATAATATTCACAGTTATGTCTTTAAATTAATTTATTATAAAAATATATTTCATAATTAATATAATGGTATTTATTTGGTATCATAAACATGGATATTTTTTTTTATCTATAATTAGTCAAACTTAAGATACTAAAATATGACACAGTGCTAGAATTGCATTCTTTTGGGGACGGAGGTAGTAAATAAGCAGACGCTCACACAAATATGCATGAGACCATAACCTGATGGTGGAGGTGAATCGAGTCACTAGAAACTAACCACGGAAATGTGAGTCACTAGGAACCATGAAAATATGGCTTCTCCTGGCACCTGCTAACAAACTTGATAACAAAACTTCCATTGGAGCCGTTTTATCAAATGTTTTTCATATTACATTTAGCTCCACTACAGAAACTGCTCCACAAAATGAGCTAGAGCCGAAGCCTTCCTAGGAGTCAGAGCCCTACCAAACTGGCCTCATTGTTGACAACAGTAGCCATTGAAACTCGATTGCTTTTGAATTTCCAACATTATGAAAACAAGATAGATTAATTAACCCCATAGATCTGCATATGAATTAGCCACCTCTTTTTCCATTACGATAGATAACACAAAGTAACTTTTTAGGGTTTTTTTACCAATATTACTTACTGGTTGGCCCTAAAAACACCATGAACTTACACGAGTATGTCTTTGAAAATTGCCAGGCGTGCCGAGCACACATCGTTGGGCTAGCAAATAAATCATGTAGAATACAGTTTCCCAATACCTTTCATCGGCCTTTTCGTTGTTCGGTTGTTCCGGATGTGAGCATGCCTTTCGTCAAAGAGGTCAATGCTCACTATACTGGGTCTACGGTCTACCCCTAATTAATAATCGCCGATAGATAAGTGCATACAGCCCGTTCGTTTCGCTGGTTTATTGTGCTGAAAGCACTGTTCGCTGGTTTGTTGTGAGAGAAAAACACTGCTGGATGGCTGCTGATTCTGCTGATAAGTCCAAACGAACAGGGCGATAGAGCATGTTTCGTCGTCACGGTCAATCGCCGATAGATTTGACAGCTATAATAAACATCTCTGATCTGAAACAGTTACCTTAACTTTTGGGCCCTTTATAGTTCAAGAGTCATAGATTTTCCCTTAAACCCATGCCGGCTACATGTTCTCTGAACACGTTGGGTGGTAAACCTTTTGTAAGCGGATCTGCGAGCATCTTTTCAGTACTTATATGCTCAAGATTTATAATTTGATCCCGAACTTTATCCTTCACAACATAATACTTTATGTCAATGTGTTTGGCAGCACCACTTGACCTATTGTTGTGAGCGTAATGTACTGCTGGATTATTATCGCAGTATAACTTTAGTGGTTTATGTATGTTGTCGACCACCTTCAAACCGGGTATGAACTTATTTAGCCAGTTCACCTGCCCTGTTGTCTCATAACACGCTACAAACTCGGCATACATTGTGGACGATGTAGTGACAGTTTGTTTTGAGTTTTTCCATGAAATAGCTCCTGCGAGAGTGAACACATATCCTGACGTGGATTTTCTATCATCTCTCGCATAATCAGAATCCGAATACCCTATTGTTTGGAGAAAATATGATTTTCTATACGTCAACATAAGGCCTTTTATGCCTTGCAAATATCGTAAGACTTTCTTTACCAATTTCCAGTGTTCAATCCCTGGATTACTTTGAAATCTGTCAAGCAACCCAGTAACAAAAGCTAAGTCAAGGCACGTGCACACTTGAGCATACTGTAGGCTTCTGACAGCAGAAGCATATTGAACTATTTTCATTTGATCGAGCTCGTATTAGTTCCTAGGGCATTGAAAATCCTCATATCTGTCGCCCTTGACTATGGGTGCAGGTGAGACACTACATTTATGCATACTGAATTTCTTTAAAACTTTTTCTATATATGCATTTTGTGACAGTCCTAATACCTTTTTACTTCTATCTCGATGAATTTCTATGCCCAAAACAAAAGATGCTTCACCAAGATCTTTCATGTCAAATTTTGAGGATAAAAACTTCTTTGTCTCCAGTAGTAGACTGACATCACTACTAGCAAATAAGATATCGTCCACATACAGGATTAGGAAGATATACTTTCCATTCTTAAACTTTACATAAACACAATTGTCCTCAACATTTTCTTTAAACTCAAAATTCCTTATTGTTCTGTCAAACTTCAAGTACCACTGTCTTGAAGCTTGCTTTAACCCATAAATCGATTTCTTTAGGCGGCATCCCATTCGTTCTTTTCCTTCCACGATAAAACATTTCGGTTGTGCCATGTAAACATTTTTCTATAGATCCCCATTGAGGAATGTTATTTTTATATCCATCCGATGTAACTCTAAATCGTAGTGTGCCACTAATACCATTATAATTATGAAAAAATCCTTACATGAGACTGGAGAAAACGTCTCATTGTAATCCATCCATTCTCTTTGTGTGAAACCTTTTGCCACAAGTTGTGCTTTAAACCTCTCAATATTCCCTTGAGAGTCATGTTTTGTCTTGTAGACCTATTTACAGCCTACTGTCTTGACTTCTTTAGAAATAGGTTCTAAGTACCAAATTTTGTTGGTATTCATTGACTTTATTTCATCTTCCATGGCCTCAAGCCACTTTGATGAATTATTGCTTCTCATGGCTTCTTCAAATGAAGTGGGATCACCCTCTATTTGAAATTCTTCAGTGTTATACACCTTATAATCATCAGGAATAGCTAATCTTCTAACTCTTTAAGACCTTCTCAGGGCCTCCACATTTGGCACATCTTCTATTTGAGGCTGTTGTTGCTTCCCCTCATCTGTGGCATTAGTTTCTATAGGATTCTGAGGGACAGGTTCCTCATCATTATTCATTGTAGTCATAGGAGAACTGACAACAGGTGTTGACACTACAGTGTCCTGCACTATTGGTGCAACAAGAACAGGTAGTTCAAAGAATGGTTCCTAAATCATCGGAGTGGGCACACATACCCGCTTCTCCTCAAGATCAATGTTTCGAGCTACCATGCTCCCCCATCATCATCTCATCCTCTAAGAAAATAGCATGTCTTATTTCTACAAACTTTGTATATCTGTCTGGACAGTAGAAACGAAAACCTTTTGACTTTTTAGGGTAGCCAATAAAATGGCAACTCACTGTTTTGGGATCTAGCTTCCTAATATTTGGGTTGAACATTTTAGCCTCAGCAGGACTCCCCCATACACGTAAGTGTTTTTAGTGAGGGTCCTCTTCCTGTCCACAAGCCATACGGTGTTTTGGGCATTGATTTACTTGGTACTCTATCGAGGACATGAATGGCGGTTTTTAACGCCTCCATCCATAGACTCAATGGTAAGTTAGAGTAGCTCATCATGCTACGCACCATATCTATCAGGGTACGGTTACGTCTTTCAGCTATTCCATTCTGTTGAGGTTCGTCTGGTGTAGAATACTGGGCTACTATGCTATTTTCCTGTAGGAACCTTGCAAAGGGTCTACGAACTTGGCCATATGGGGTATATTGACCATAGTACTCCCCCCACGGTTGGATCAGACTAGCTTTATATTTAAATTGTGCTAATTTTCAACTTTAACCTTAAATATCTTAAATTTATCCAACGCTTCTGTTCTTTCTTTAATTGGATAAATATAGCCAAACTAGGAGTAATCATCTGTGAATGTTATGAACGAGTCATAACCATCCACACTTTTACAGAAAAAGGACCACAAATGTCTGTGTGGATTATCTTTAGATTTCTTGTGCTTCATTTAACGTCCTTTTTAATTTTCTTTGTATATTTCCTTTAATGCATTCTCTGTATTGTTCTAAGTCTAAGAACTCTAATGGAGGAAGAATTTCATTCTTAACTAGTCTCTCTATTCTCCCCCTCGAAATATGGCCTAAATGACAGTGCCATAATTTCGACGACGCATCTTGAGTTCTCTTTCGTTTTCTATTCGCATTCACAGACGAGGATACGTTCTCATTCGCATCACATACATAATTCACATTTTCACAAAGTGATAACAAATAAAGATCTTTCTTTTAAAAAGCAAGACCAACACATTCATTATTACACAATATCTCACATTTGTCATCTCTAAAATGGCAATCAAAATCATCATTGTACAAACATGATACACTAATCAAATTTCTTTGTAATGAAGGAACAAATAGAACATCTCTAAGTGAAAGAATGAAACCATCAGCAAGCTCTAGAGAAATATCGCCAACAGTTTCGACATCTGCTTAGACTCCATTTGTGACTTTAACGTGTCTTTCGCTTCTTTGCGTGGTTCTCGTCGAACAAAATCCCTGTAAAAAGTTAGCAACATAGACAGTTGCGCCTAAGTCAATCCACCAAGTAGATTTAGAATACTGTATATATAGGGATTCATTTATGAACGTAATAATGTTCTCACATTTCTTTGCCATGATCATCTTTAAGAATTCCGGACAATTTTTCTTGCAATGTCCCTTCTTCTTGCAGTAGAGGCATTGATCTTTGTTCACTACGAACTTGTTCTGCTGAAACTGATGCTGCATGGGAGCCTTGCCCTTTGGCTTTAAGGGAGAGTTGGCATTGGCATTAACATTCTTTTTCTTATTATCTTTGACATAGCTGAGAGTACCACTATTGGCAGCCTTTATTCTCTCTTCCTCTTGCACACACATTGCCATACAATGTTCTAGATCCCATTTTTCGGGCTGAATGTTGTAATTGACAAGAAATATGTCAAACTCCTTTGGTAAAGAAGCAAAAACCACATGGACAAGAAACTCTTCTTTGAGAGCCAGATCCATTGGTTTTAGTTTGTTGTTCAAATGATTCATCTTTGATATATGCTCTCTTATGCCAGCGCCATTGCCACCTCCAGAGTACTTTTCTGTCATCAGCTGCTTTATCAGCTGAGTAGCATGTCTTTGAAGAGCCATAAAACTGACTCTTTATTCTTTCTAAGTACTCTATGATAGTGTCACACTCTTGGATTGAGCCCATTATGGTAGGCTCAATCGTGTTCTTTATAACAGCAACACACTTTTTGTTGGTATTGACTCACTTTTGCTTTTGCAGGTCATATGCCATCTGTTCGGGAGCATGGTCCCTCTCTCTCTTTTGTCAATCAGCATCAGACACATTAGCCTCTCTCACCGGTGCCACAGGTTCAGTGGGCATGGTGTGGTGACTACCCAGTCCACCTCAGCCAAGACAAAGGCGAGGTCAATCTTCCTCTTCCACTCGGTGAGTTGTCACCTTTGAGTGGAGGAATGTCTTTGATGAAACCCATCAAGGAGTAACCTCCTGAAACAGAAATCATGTAAAGTGAGAACATAATTACAACAACAATAATTGCATGTTTTAGTTCTAACGGTGGTCAAAATTAAAACATACAATTTATCCTTTTACACTAATTCTACAGCACCGTTGGGCAGAAATAGAATTAATGTATGACAAAAAATCATAATAACATCATAATATTGTCATTAATCAACGTTGGTCAGAATAATAATAATAATAATATAATAATCTGATAACATGTCTATTTTTAAAAATTGAATTCTTCTGTCGGTTCGAATTTAATAATGAAACAATAGCTTTAAATACGCAACGGAAACATGAATAAATCTTTTAATTCTATTTTCCAGAAATTGTTACAAAACTATACTGTTCTCTGAACAAAATTATCGTTGAACAAAAATTGCACAGAGGTTTGCATCAAATTCGATTCAAAAATACATTAAAAACAGTTTCTGGAAAAAGAAAAAAACTGAATAAAAGTTATAACGTGTATTTGACCATTTCGGCCCAGCATCGCTGAAACGCGGCCCATGGCCCGCTCTGCTGCCGCGCGTGCAACGCGCCCTGCGCCCCAGGCCACAATGTGGGCCTGGGCCGGGAAAGCGCTGTCCCGCCTGGTCCGTGCGTTGTTGGTCGTTCATCCTGATCTAACGGCCATCTGCGCGTCTCGGTCAAACAAAACCCAACAGCCGGCCGCTCCCCTGAACCCTAACCTCATTTCGTACTCCTCCCTCCCTTCTCTCTCGCCGCGAGCGGCGCCCACAGCGGCGGTGGCCATGGCAGCTGTCCGCGCCGTCGAGGAGATCCTCTGGAGTAGATCCGGCCATCTAGCACCCTCTTCTTTCTCCCTTCCCTCTCTCTTTCATCCACGCCGAGTGCAGCCAGCAGCCGCGCATGGCGGCCAGAGGAGGATGTGGAGGTGGCGGCGCCGCCGCGGCACCTCTCGCCGGCGCACGGGTGCGGCCGGAGCCGCACGCAGCACCGTCGAGGGGAGCCACAGTGGTGCCCTCACTACAAGAGCTTAGACCTTCTATGACAAACTGATTGTGACAATTACAACATTTTTCTTGTCATTGTACCCCTTCTATGACACACTGATGACAATATGGCTGTTGTCATAGAAGCCCTGTCATAATTCCCCTTTTGTGACTAAGAGACCCAATTGTAATTAATCTTAGTGACAATTGTATGTTTGTCACCAGTTTATGACTACAACATTTGTCACTATATTTGTCATAATATATTAGATGAGATGATGACATGTGCCCATGTGCTGACATGGCATATGACACGGCACAAGTAGTATGACAAAAATATGTCATAAAAATAAATTTGGCCCGGTTGGCTCATATATAGCATGGCCAAATTATCATTAAATAGTCCATTTAAACAATGATCATATATAATACAATACAAATGACCCAGTCAATCAATTGTCATATATATTCATATTTGACATTCATATAAGAAATTATCATGGCCTATACATTTGCATATTTCAACAGATGACAATATGCCAGCAGCCAACTAAACAAGTTCCACTCAACTAAAAAAAGTTCGAGCACCTAGCACCAAGTTCCTGCACCAAACAATTCCACCAATCAGCCAGTGCCAAAAATTCCAGCCTGACAGCAACCAACACAAAAAATTCCAGCCAGCAGCAGCATGCCAGCAACCAGCAGCGCCAAAAACTCCGACCTGCAAGCAAGCAAAAACAATTATTAGCCTAGTATCGAGTGCTAATACGGATGACAGAATATCTAACTAACTTGAATGTCTGATTTGGCAAAAATGAGGACACGAGCAAAGGTGCCAAGAAAAAGAACATTGTGCTCATAAGTATGGATTTGCTGTAGTGCAACAGTGGTAAATATAACTCAGTTACAAACTGCACCTTTCAACTTTTTTTTTTTTTTTGATTGCCACTGCACCTTTCAACTTACAGTGAGAGAATGAGATGAATAGTTTCAGAAATATAATTCACATATTCAGTTTGCTCAAACACTAAAACTTTGAAGCACCGAAGATAAGGGGGTGCATGGTACTGCTACTTGAATACTATGTGTTACTCAATTTCTAGGACCACAATGCATTGAAGAAAAATTGACAAAAGCAAAAAAAATTGTAGATGAAATAAATTAGAACATATATGATTAAATTCTGGATTAGATGCAAAATTGAGCATTGTTTTTTTACATACCTGACACTTCATTAGGGGCTGAAATGGAATTCAGCAAGCTCTCTAAAGTAACAGCCTGAAAGTGGTTTTACATATTAGTAAAAACTAGAATGACCAGTTGAGCTGCAATTTATGTTGATGTAGCCACAAAACCCAAAACCATTGATGCTCTAAAGTCTCATTTTGCTAACCTTGCGAAACAATTGTTTCATGCATTTAATCTCAGTTAGAAAGGAGGGGCTAGTATTATCAGCTAGTATTATCAAAATACATTCATACCAGTAAGTTTTAGATAGGAATATCTCTTTATTCTACTCATCCAAAGTGCAGAGCAATTGACCGGTTTTTTTACCAAAGTTTCAGATAGTTACCTGTTATACTGGTTGTCCCAAACTCTCAGGATTCACTTCATTGTGGCAGAGGCAGTACTGCAGTATATGGAATTACGCTATACTGGCAGACCAGCCAAGAAGGCTACTTAAACAGAATGTGTATAATCAGCTCGAGGTATAACCTTACTGGAAAATTTATAAATCCTAGTGTTCTGTACAATACCTAGCTACTGAACCAAATTATGCAGGACCTACTACTAAACCAAATCATGCAGGATCTCATTTTTTTCATTACCCTTTATAAAACTCATCATTTAGAGGAGCTAACATGCTATGATTAGAATTAAAAAGGAAACAGTAATGTGTGAAAGATAATGAGACATAGAAAAATTTCACAACAAAAATCATAAAGCACATAGATTTTTTTATTGCCCTATACATGAATCAGCACTTAACTGCTCGATTATAGAAAGGCCAGCACGGCTAAGTGTACTACTGTTTGAATAAATTTATGAATCCTTCTTAGAATTTATTCAATTCCCCTTGTCTAACTTCTGATGGCTAAGAATGTAATGTTTCGAGTACTGGATTATAGGTTATTTTAGGAGCATAACAAAAGGCAGTGTTCCTTTTCCAAAAAAAATATGAGGAAATTTTAGGAACGGGTCTCGTATCGTACCTCGAAAGAAGGGTGGGCTGATACGGGGCGAGGGTCCTGAGGTGGCGCTGGATGAAGGAGTTACCGGTCGGCCGCCACCGTGGGCTCCTCCACCGGGGCCGCCGACGCCATGGTCCAGAGAAATACCCTGCCCGCTAGGCGCCACCTCTCACCGGCAAAGTGTGACGCGGCCGGCGATGGTTTCGGATGCGGAACAATCCATCAATGAAACGACGCGCCGAGCCAGGAGCTGCGGACGCAGCATGGCAGCGGGTGGGGGCGCGGCGCTGGATCTGGAGTGGCGCGACGCAGCGGCCGTGGCACATGGCGCTAGGGTCGAGCCTCGCGGCTGCGCGGCGCTAGGATCGAGCCTCGCGTCTGCGCGGCGTTGGGTCTTGGGGGTCGGAGTCCGACGGCTGGAAGGGAAGGGAAGGGAAGGGAACGAGAGCAAATTAAGTTAGGGTATTGGGAGGCCGATGGCTTGAGCTGGTTTTGTTCCCGGATGGGACGAACTCCGACCGTTCGATTCAGATCAAGGGCTCAGATCATGCACAGCCTTAACAGGCCTCCGGGTTTCAGTGGCCCAAAAGCGAAATTGAGGCCCAAGCACAAGTTGAGAGTCTGAAAAGCCAAAATCTGACAAAAAAATTTAAATTTTGAATTTGTTTATGAGAACTTCGAATCGAATTTTGGAATATTAGATGGATTCAAATTAAAAAGTTGTCGAAAACAAAGTTGTAGAACTCATCGAGATCTACAACTTTTGTTTTAGTAAATTCTCCATCCGACTTTTTTAAACAACTCAAAATTTGAATTTCAAAATACAAGAACTTCAAATAGAATTTTGAGATAGTACATTAGTTCAAATGGAAAAGTCAGCAACAGCAAAGTTGTACAAATCATTGAGATCTACAACTTTTGTTTTGATCAATTTTCCATCTGATTTTGTTTGAACAATTCAAAAATTGAATTTCAAAATATGAGAAATTTGAAAGTATTTTTGGATAGCAAATAATTTTAATTGAAAAGGTCATAAACAGCAAAGTTGCGAAACTAATCAAGATGCATAAATTTTGTTTTGGTCATTTCTCCATCCGACAAAGTGTGGTATACATTGTTCATAATTGGAACCAGAACTCATGTTGTTGTCATATAACTATGTAGGAGATGTATCAATTGTGAACAATGTATATTAGCATTTTGTCAAAATCATTTGAGTTTTTTTATGTAAAAGTGATGTAACAAAAACATGTTACCATGCAAAATTGTAGAATTTTCTGACAAAAATTTGAATTATTACAATTAATTTACGGTAAATTAGAAATAGAATGATGAATTCTCCTTAGCAAACAAATGTTTTTCCCTAAAAACTCCATGATATGGGATAGAGTGAAAAGTATGACCATAAATATGTTCATTATAAATTTTTTTGACTCTTATCAGAAGTACGTACAGTTCAATTTAGAATTACTTTCGGTAAACCCACAGAAATTCATTTGAATGGTAGAAAATATCAAACGAGTTCCAATTTTTTTGAAACTCCTACACAGAAACATATACGTAGGCTATTGCTTATTAAAAAAGTTTCCGAGTATGAAAAGCATTTCCGCTAAGGTAGCATCAAAATGATTGTTCTTTATTTGCTCGATAAATAAAATGACCAATAAACAATGACAAAAATGTAGTAAGAATGGCATAAATTGATAGAGCATGATTTTAGAAATTTTTAGGAAAAAGAACCATCATATTTGAAGCTAGTACGAAGAAGAAAGACTAGTTACAAATTTTAGTCAGAGATTGAAAAGAGAAAACAGACTTGTTCAACAATTCAAAAATTTGAATCTCAATAAAATGACCAAAAAAAGCATCAATAAAAGAGCAGTAAGAAAAACATGAATTGATAGAGCATGATTTTAGAAACTTTTAGAAAAAAGAATCATCACATTTGAAGTTAATATGAGGCAGAAAAACTACCTACAAAATTTAAATGCAGATTAAAACAAAAGAAAAATTGTGATTCCTTTACATGCAGATGAGTAGATGAGTAGAGTAGTAAGAACGCCGGACTGTGAAGTACATCCAAATTTGTGTGCAGCATATATCATCAACACGTACGTGTCATAGTGGTCTGGAGTTGTTGTGTGTCCACTGGTGCAAGTTCGAATCCTGGCTGTGACATGGCTTGCCCCTTTTTTTTAGCTTTTTCTTTTAATTTCTTCCCGCTGATCATTAAAAAATCATAACTTTTGTATATGAACTCGGATGAAGAAACAATTTATATATACATCGTAGAGAAAAGAGAATACAATTTTGTAGTTTATGACTTTTTCATTTAACATTGTTACGATATGTAGAAAAATAATATAATGCTCAGCTAGGTCCCTAAATTTTAATATTATATCAAATTTTAGGTATCAAATGACGTCAAATGGAAAGGTTGTCAACTACAAAGTTGTAGGTCTTATCACAGTCTATAACTTTCCTTTTGGTCATTTCTCCATCCGAGTTCATTTGGACAGTTTAAAAAATTTGAATTTCAAAATAAGAGATTTTCAAACAGAATTTTGGCACCGTAAATGATTACAAATGGAAAGGTTATCAACTACATAGTTGTAGGTCTCGTCACGGTCTACAACTTTCGTTTTGGTCATTTTTCTATCTAAGTTCATTTGGATAGTTCAAAAATATTTGAATTGCAAAATATTTGACTTGTAGGATTACATTTTTTAATTAATGACTATTATATTCCCTCTTTTGTCATGAGCTATTGTCACAAAGATTGGGAAGTGCACATGGTGACAAATGTTTATGACTAAAGCACAACTTAGTCACAAACGCTTGTCATCCATTGAAAAATTGTCATAAACACATTGTTTTTATGACTAAAAAGTGTTTTGTCATATGAAAATTGTCATAGAAGGCCCAATCTCTTGTAGTGCCTTTGCGGACCGAGCCCGCTGTGGCGTGGCTCGGCCGTCTTCCCGCACGCCGGCGGGGGCTGACGACGCGATCTTTTTCCCGCGCGGTGGCGATGCCGCTAGCGGGATGAAGGCCCAGGTAGGACCCTATGTTCGTTTTCATCTTTGCTGGGATTTGGGGATTTTAGGGTTAGGGTTTCTTTGATCCGAATCAATTTGAATTTCTTTTCTTAATTTTGTTTTACCCCAAGTCAGATCTACCTAGATAGGCGTCTAATACCAATGTTAATATCATAGGATCACAAAGTAGTAGATCAGTGGGGTTCAACTTTACATTTAGGTATATACAAGTCCTAGTACATGTGCTACTAGGGATCTTGAGAGAGAGAGAGAGAGGAGTGAGGCGGCGTGTATAGACCATCCGAGGGAGGAGCAGGAGCGTTGGAGCTGGAGCCGGTAGCCGCCATCACGAACGTTGATGGAGGCTGCGCACGGGCAGCGACGGTTGGGGAAGAGGTGACGCAATGAAGTCCGGTGAGGAAGACGGGGCGATGCAGTGACGGCAGAGGTACTTCCCGTCACTTGGCTGCGCACCCTCTGTAGATCGGAACTAGGGTTTGTCGGTGGAGAGTGCGGCTCAGGCAAACCTCGTGCTTTGAGTCGCTGGCCCCACACCTCTCTTTGTAGCGCAGGGTGACGGGGGCCCTCCAGCCATAGATGGGCCGGGCGCCCCCGATCAGGGCGCGAGTCAAGGGCTAAGAAGGGCGTTGGGCCTTGTGTGGTTATGAGATCATTCTAACAAGGGCCTCATTTTCGTGGTCCGTGTCTGTCATCAGTTGGGAGGCCGGCTTCTCATTCCATTAATTTCGTTCCCAGTTTTTTTAGATAATGAATTTGGTTCCCAGTGTCACACCCATTTTTAAGGACAAAAATAGGATGTATAAAAGACTCATGTGCGCCCCAGGAATCAGTCGCACACATAAGTTGACAAATTACATAGTATCATCACAGTGCTTATTACATAACGAATAAGTATTTAAGACATAGTCTTGAACAATAAGTAATAATAACTAATAGTAATTCTTCAGCGAAAACTCCACACAGGGACACGGTTGACTGGTTGACACCAAGACTAGTACTCATTCCGATAATCTTCCTCTATATCTTCATCTGTTATGGTGGAAATAGCAAGGGTGAGTCCATGTCGAACTCCACAAATATAACACAGGGTTCATGAGGCTCAAAAAGGCTAGACACTGTTTAACTGCATTTAGCTTTTAATCATATATTAGCAATTGAGTAGCATCAAGATAAACCACTTCCCATTAAAGAACCAATGATCAATTGTAATAATGATAACGAATAGCATTAACATGAGCATAATAATAATCAACAATAATTAAACATGATATAGCAATGGTGATCATCTATCTGTAAATGTTCCAAGGCCGCTCGTATCCGTGAGCATGGCTAGTATACCAGTTTTTAACTCTGCGCAGAGGTGTACACTTTCACTGTAAGTCATGATTTCCAAATGAGTGGGGAGATCAAGCCCAAACACCCGAGAACCATATAAAGCCACTCAAAAGTTCGTCTAACAAGTTAGGGCCATTAGATTCACTCGGCAGGCAGATGTAGAACCCCCCTTCCCTGTGGCACAACAACCGCAGCCTATACACACTAGGCCAGGGGCTCGCACTACACCCAAAGTGGCAAGCCATTCTTACGCCATTTAAGGTAACCACTAACAAGCTAGAAAAGGTCTCTTGAACAACTAAAGCCAGAGCCATATAGCCCTCACAGCTGTACTGTATGTCCCGGATGGTCATGTACAGATAAGTCCTTATGGAGAGAAACCAGAGCAACAATATAACCCCTTACTCTAGCCCCCTTTTCAACAGTAATAAAATCATCTTAATGGTTGATTGCATAATTCATTAGTCAAATTACAAGATCATTGTTCATAATTAAGCACTAGCAATAGCTACCCAAATGCATACCCAAGGTTGACAAGGAATCAAGATATCAAAAGCTAAGTTATAATCTCTATGGTTGTCAAGGAAGACACATGCATATGTATGATAATTTCAGTGAATAGGACAACAAGGATGGTCCCATGTTATACTTGCCTTGATCAAAGCTCTCCAAGTGATACTGCTGACTTGGCTCAAAGTAATACTCCGAATCGTCCAAATACTGCTCACCTTCTATATTCGATCATCAATCAACACATACATGCATCCAATCAAACATACACGAAGCAAACAAAGAGATATAATTAGAACAGTACACCAACAGTAACAAAACAGTAATAAAAGCTTATAAAACTCTTCTACACGTTTCTACGATCACACAGACGCAAAGATCACCAAATTCGGAGTTAAAACGTGAAAGTTATGAATTTTCTAAGATTTCCTATAAATAAATAAATACTTAATTATAAACTCGAAAAATAAATTATCAAAACTAACTGTACAACTACACTAACATGTAGAGCTCGCAAATACGAACCTAACGCAATTTGAACGGATCAAATCGGAGTTAAAACGAAGATTTTATGACCAAAACAATTCTAATGGCAAAACTGTAAATACCTGAAAACGTATTTTTGACTTAACCGGAAGAGAATACGCTTTCAAAACACGAAAACGCATTTTCAGAAATACGCTATGGACCGCGGGTTGATATCTAAAGAGCTGAGGGTCTCTTTAACAAATTTACCCGCGAAGGGGTAAGTTCTAATCTGGGCCCTTGATTTCAAATCGGACGGCTCACGTTCATCATCAACTCCACAGTAGAAAATCCGATCTCCTTCTCCAGGTCCGGCCGGCGGCCTCCATGGCCGGCCACCCGAGCTCGCCGGAAAACTCCGGATTCGCCGTTCCCGACCACCAAACATCCCCCAACCGACACCAACCGAACGAGAAGCTTCCCCCGAACCTATCTACATAGCTTAGGAAAGCTACAACAGCTCGAAATCGGGATGCGGCTTGGATAGGGCGGCGGCGCCATTACCGGCCACGGGGAAACTCCAAACCTCACGGTAAAATGCACAAGAATTCAAAAGAAACACATGGGAAGGGAGAGGAGGAGCTAACAAACTCACCTAAGCGAAGAAGAAAGGCACCAGACTAACCGCAACCGACGGCAACGTTCAACCGAAACCCGCCTAGGTTTTCCAACTCGCCAACTCGATTTCACGTGGATGAACTCGTGTTTTAGATGAAAAACGGAAATAGGAAACATGCGGCTACCAATTTTATAGCTTCACCTCGTCGATTTCGGGTAGGATACAAAGATACGCGATTTGATTCGGTTGAGGCATAGCTCGTGTCCGTCCCGGTTACGACCGGAGGAAGAGGACGCGGCTGCCACCTGGGGCCCACCCGTCAGCGACTGAAGAAAGGGAGAGGCGCGCGGCTGGCTCGGCTGGCTTGGCTGCTGGGCTCGGCTGCTGGGCCGGGACGCGACGGCGCTGGACGGCCCACGCGGGCAGGCGCGGGAGAGCAGGCCGTCTGACGGCCTTCGGGCCAAGAAGGTAAGTTGTTTTTTTTTTCTTTTGTTTCTTTTCAAACCTTTTCAAATAGAGTTTCAAATTCAAATCAAAATAAAATAAACCCACACCACAAAATAAAATAAATGCAGCAGCATGAATGCATCACCAAAATAGTTTTTAAAATTTTAATTTGCCCTAATTGTTATCTAATTTCTTCAAAATTCATTATCTCTAAAATTTGGGTGTTACAAATTCTACCCCCCTTAAAAGAATCTCGTCCTCGAGATTGAACTGCTTACTCAAACAACTGCGGATATGATTTCCTCAATTCATCCTCTCTTTCCCAAGTTGCCTCTGCTTCTGAATATCGATTCCACTGCACCTTGCACATCTTAATAACCCGACTTCGAGTAACTCTCTCAGCAGTTTCTAAAATCTTGATCGGAAACTCTTCATATGTAAGATCTTCATTAACAGTCAATTCTTCTAAAGGTATCTGCTCCTCAGGCACACGTAAACACTTCTTAAGTTGTGAAACATGGAACACATCATGTACTCCAGATAAATTATCAGGCAACTCTAATTGATAAGCAACTTCCCCACGTCTAGTAATAACTTTAAATGGTCCAACATACCTTGGTGCTAGTTTACCTTTCATGTTAAACCTCTTCACACTTTTCATAGGTGACACCTTCAAATAGACATAATCACCTACCTAAAAAACTAAATCTCTTCTTCTATTGTCAGCATAACTCTTCTGACGAGACTGCGCTACTCTCAAATTCTCTCGAATCACTCGCACTTGATCTTCTGCGTTTCTAAGAACATCTGTACCAAACACCTGAGATTCACCTGTCTGATCCCAAAACAATGGAGTTCTACACTTACGTCCATACAAAGCTTCAAACGGTGCCATCTTAAGACTCTGTTGATAACTATTATTGTAAGAAAATTCTGCATAAGGCAAACTCTTATCCCAACTAGTTCCATATTGCAATGCACAAGCTCTCAACATATCCTCTAATACCTGGTTGGTCCTTTCAGTCTGTCCATCTGTCTGTGGATGATATGCTGTACTAAAATTCAATTTTGTTCCCAATGATTCATGCACAGCTTTCCAAAAATGCGACGTAAACTGCGATCCTCGATCAGATACAATCTTCTTTGGAACTCCATGCAAACATACTATCCTCTCCATATACAACTCTGCCAATTTTGGTCCACGGTAAGTAGTCTTAACGGGTATAAAATGAGCAACTTTGGTTAATCGATCTACTATCACCCAAATAGAGTCATAACCTTTCTGAGTACGAGGTAACCCCACTATAAAGTCCATACCAACTTCTTCCCACTTCCATTCAGGAATCTTCATTGGTTGCAACAATCCAGCAGGTCTCTGATGCTCTGCTTTCACCTCTGACAAGTGTCACATAATGCCACATACTCAGCCACATCTCGCTTTAATCCAAGCCACCAATATTTCTGTTTCAGATCCAAATACATCTTAGTACTACCAGGATGAATAGAATAAGCTGACTCATGAGCTTCGCGAAGAATTGCTTGTCTAACAGTTTGATCCTCAGGTACACACAGCCTCTTTCCAAAACCACAAAATTCCATTATCATCCATCCAAAAACCTGGTGACTTACCAATCACTATATCTTCCGCTATCTTCTTTAGTTTCTCATCCTTCAACTGACCCTTGTAGATTTCTTGCTCTAAAGTAGGCTCTATTACTAATTTCATTGTATTAGTAACAATTCCCAAATTCAAATATTCAAATTCAGCACATAACTCACTAGTCATAGTCAATGTCTGTATCTCATTGACATAGCTTTTCCTACTAAGAGCATCAGCTACTACATTAGCCTTACCAGGATGATAGTGTATCTCAATATCATAATCCTTGATCAATTCTAACCATCTGCGTTGCCTCAAATTCAGATCTGACTGAGTGAAAATATACTTCAAACTCTTATGATCAGTGTATATATCACTCTTATGTCCAATCAAATAATGTCTCCAAATCTTTAAAGCATGAACTACAGCTGCTAACTCCAAATCATGTGTAGGATAATTCAACTCATGCTTTCTCAACTGCCTAGATGCATAAGCCACAACTCTGCCTTCTTGCATAAGAACACATCCCAAACCTTGACGAGAAGCATCACAATAAATAGAAAACTTTTTACTCAAATCTGGCAAAACCAAAACAGGCGCTGTAGTCAACTTCTTCTTCAATTCCTCAAAACTAGCTTGACATTTATCTGACCACACAAACTTGGCATTCTTCTCTAATAGAGATGTCATAGGTTTAGCAAGTTTAGAAAACCCTTCAATGAATCGTCTGTAATATCCAGCTAATCCCAAGAAACTACGAATCTCGCTAACATCAATAGGTGGTTTCTAATTTAATACATCCTTTACTTTACCTGGATCCACTGATATCCCTCCATTAGAAACAATATGACCAAGGAAGGAAACTTCCTTCAACCAAAACTCACATTTACTTCGCTTCGCATACAGTTTATGCTCTCTAAGTTTCTGCAATACCAACCTCAAATGTTCAGCATGCTCTACTTCTGTCTTGGAAAATACCAGTATATCATCAATAAATACCACCACAAACTTATCCAAATATTCCATGAACACCTTATTCATCATGTACATAAAGTATGCAGGTGCATTGGTCAATCCAAATGACATAACAGTATACTCATACAATCCATACCTTGTAGTAAAAGCTGTCTTTGGAATATCAGAAACACGAATCTTCAACTGATGATAACCAGAACGTAAATCAATCTTAGAGAACACACAAGCACCTCTCAACTGATCAAACAAGTCATCAATCCTGGGCAAAGGATACTTATTCTTGATAGTTACCTCATTTAGTGATCTATAATCAACACACATCCTCTGACCGCCATCTTTCTTATCAACAAAAATAACTGGTGCTCCCCAAGGTGATGAACTAGGTCGAATAAAACCTTTATCTTGTAATTCTTTAATTTGTTTCTTAAGTTCTTCTAATTCATCTACTCCCATCCTATATGGTCGTTTGGCTATAGGTGCAGTTCCAGGAAGTAATTCTATAAGAAATTCAATGTCTCGGTCAGGTGGCATACCTGGCAATTCATCAGGCAAGACATCCGGAAATTCCTCAATCACTGAATTCTCCTTATTAGTATCTTCAAGCTGATTCACCACAGCGGTTGGTTGCTTCTGCACTGCTACATCCACATTGATTTTATCTCCATTAGGTGCAGTCACAACTACTACTTTCTGCTGACACTGAATCTCTGCCTGATTTGACTTCATCCAGTCCATACCCAATATCACATCAATACCAGATGTCCTCAACACTATAGGAGTTATCTTAAACTCTACCCCCCTTAATACCATACTAATTGGAAGACAACGATTACTGGTTTGCATGGTACCTCCAGGTGAATTTACTAAGAGAGGTTCTTTCATAGCTAGCATGGGTATACTATGCATTTTAACAAAAATGTTGGATATGAATGTATGAGATGCTCCAGAGTCAAAAAGAACATTTGCATGAGTGGAATGTACATTGAACGTACCAATCATAACTTCTGGTGCATCATGAACTGTATCAGAAGACACGTGATTCACCCCTCCAGTACCAGATTGCCTCTGGTTGCTCTTCTGGCTCTGAGGAGTCTGCTGGTTCTGCTTCTCAGGACAATGATAAGACATATGCCCTCTTTACCACAGACAAAGCATCTAGTAGGCGTGCTGGGGGCACTATTCTTCATGGGGGTAACATTGGAATTTCCAGTGCGAGGAGTCTGTTGCCCAGTCTGCTGATACTGTTGACGTTGTGGATATGATGAACGCTGTTGTGACTGATTACTTTGCCAATTCTGGGACCACCTCTGATTCGGATTGCGATTCCATTGACTAACCGGTCCCTGAAACTTCTGATGAAAACCATGCTGAGAATTAGTGCGCTGACGGTTGTTGCTTCCTGAGCCTTGTACCTTCATTTTCCTCTTCCTGTCCATCTCTCTGCGCTCATTATCAAGCACAATAGCTTTATTTACCAGCTCTTGAAAACTAGCATAGTTGTTCCCCTTCAACTGCAAGCGAAGATCATAATAAATTCCCTTCAAGAAAAGACGCTGTCTGTCTGCATCTTCCCTCACTTCATTAGGAGCATAGCGAGCCAACTGGGTAAATCTATCATGATATTCACTAACGCTCATCTGTCCCATCCTAAGGTTTCTGAATTCTTCCTGCTTCAGCTCAATTATACCTTTAGGAATATGACGAGCTCGAAAATCTCTAACAAACTCATTCCAAGTGATAGGAGGAGCATTGTCAGGGCGTGCAGCTTGATACGACTCCCACCAAGTCTGAGCTGTCCCCTGTAACTGACCAGATGCATATAACACCTTCTCCATATCATTGCATTGGGCTATATTCAGCTGTTTCTCCACTGCCCTCACCCAATCATCTGCCTCTAAAGGATCAGCAGCATGAGAAAACACTGGAGGGCGTCCCTTTAAAAATTCCCCACGCTTATCCCTCACTTGCACAGGCGGTGGTACTCCTGCAGCGGGATTGTTCTGCATGTGCTGCATAAACATCTGCATCATCTGGTTCTGAGTTTGCATGAGTTCCTCCATAGTAATGGGTAGGTTAGCACCTCCACGACCTCTGCCACGACCTCTGCCTGACATCTGTTTCCAAAAACACAGAAATTGAAATTCAGTACAATCCGAAATGATGTATTCAATAGATAAGCAAAATCTGATTTTTCTGGGCGATCTCCAATTTCAGCAACTCAGTAAAACTGTCATATCTCGAGCTACAGACGTCCAATTCAGATGATCTTTACATGGTTGGAAAGCTTACAAAATTATCTACAACTTTTATTCACAATACTTCTTCTGATTCTGTCAATAAATTGGCCAAAAACTGAACTTAACCGAAACTGTTTCAAAATTCCAGACTGTGCAGTAACTCCAACTTGAAACAGGTATATCTCTTAGCTCATAATAGACATTAAGGTGATTCTTGCGGGGTTGGAAAGATATAAAAGTCTAATTATTCCCAGTAAAATTTCTTGAATTTCTCATGAACGGATTTTAAGTTATTTCTAAAACATCCTAGACTGATCCAAAAATCAGCAAAGGACAGAACTAAGTTAACCTCATATTCAACTAATATATTTTGATCAAACTTAATATTCTTAACCATGGAACTTGTAGGCATGTCTACAAAACTCCAGCACACATTACAAAGATCCAAATCACACATTATCATAATAACAATCCATCAATCACATAATTGTTCACACCACAAACTGACTCTCAAAACAAACCAAACTTAAAATTAACTCGCAACTACTATTGTTCCTATTACATAGGGATTTTTCCTATTTCCTAATTAAGCTTCTCATAAATCTTGGGATGACCTAACTCCGCCCTTAATTGATCAATCTCCTTATAAGCTTGCTCCTTAAGTTCTTTTTCCTTTAGCAACTCATCCTTTAAATCCACCTCATGGAGAGCCAATTCTCGAGCTAATCCCACCGTAGCTTGTAAAGTCAAGGAGGAATCATCTGCAGGTGGCACGGTCCAAATACCCTTGTCATGTAAGAAACAAGGAAAATGCCGGAGTGCACCCTTTAACGTCTTGTCCGAGCGTAGACCATGGTAGTAAACAAATGCATTAAAAGCGACATCCTCCATGCTTATCTCCACAGTTGCCCGGCTCACTCTGGTAATGAACTTTGACTCCACCTTAGGCTCCTTAGTGGTAGGATCCCTTTTCTTAACCCATAACTCCGTTTCCCAATAGGAATACATCCATGGATGACTATACTCTGCACTGTGATACTCCAACGTAGCTTCCCAGTCGTAGTAGTTGTCCAATGTTCTTGTCAACATGTCATGGAAGAAAGCATCAGCTTTAGGAACCATGATATGAAACTTCGTAGTCCACCCCATAACTACATCCTCCATTGGTGTATCACCAACTCTTGATTCAGCATCAGATAGCTCTTGATCACCATCTTCATACGGCTCCTGAGGTTTGAAACGGGCAACGTACTGTGCAGCTGACAGACGGGGATGAGGAGGCATCTATAAGATTTAGACATAGATTAGATAGAATCAATGTATTTTCGCAATAGAATAAAGTAGAGGAAGCATAAAACTTTAGTAATTAACAAGGTGAAAAGAGGAAGCATGAATTAAGTGAAGTATGGATGCTATTAATGACCATTCTAACTAGGCTTGCGTCCTACAGTCAACACGGCTCTGATACCAATCTGTCACACCCATTTTTAAGGACAAAAATAGGATGTATAAAAGACTCATGTGCGCCCCAGGAATCAGTCGCACACATAAGTTGACAAATTACATAGTATCATCACAGTGCTTATTACATAACGAATAAGTATTTAAGACATAGTCTTGAACAATAAGTAATAATAACTAATAGTAATTCTTCAGCGAAAACTCCACACAGGGACACGGTTGACTGGTTGACACCAAGACTAGTACTCATTCCGATAATCTTCCTCTATATCTTCATCTGTTATGGTGGAAATAGCAAGGGTGAGTCCATGTCGAACTCCACAAATATAACACAGGGTTCATGAGGCTCAAAAAGGCTAGACACTGTTTAACTGCATTTAGCTTTTAATCATATATTAGCAATTGAGTAGCATCAAGATAAACCACTTCCCATTAAAGAACCAATGATCAATTGTAATAATGATAACGAATAGCATTAACATGAGCATAATAATAATCAACAATAATTAAACATGATATAGCAATGGTGATCATCTATCTGTAAATGTTCCAAGGCCGCTCGTATCCGTGAGCATGGCTAGTATACCAGTTTTTAACTCTGCGCAGAGGTGTACACTTTCACTGTAAGTCATGATTTCCAAATGAGTGGGGAGATCAAGCCCAAACACCCGAGAACCATATAAAGCCACTCAAAAGTTCGTCTAACAAGTTAGGGCCATTAGATTCACTCGGCAGGCAGATGTAGAACCCCCCTTCCCTGTGGCACAACAACCGCAGCCTATACACACTAGGCCAGGGGCTCGCACTACACCCAAAGTGGCAAGCCATTCTTACGCCATTTAAGGTAACCACTAACAAGCTAGAAAAGGTCTCTTGAACAACTAAAGCCAGAGCCATATAGCCCTCACAGCTGTACTGTATGTCCCGGATGGTCATGTACAGATAAGTCCTTATGGAGAGAAACCAGAGCAACAATATAACCCCTTGCTCTAGCCCCCTTTTCAACAGTAATAAAATCATCTTAATGGTTGATTGCATAATTCATTAGTCAAATTACAAGATCATTGTTCATAATTAAGCACTAGCAATAGCTACCCAAATGCATACCCAAGGTTGACAAGGAATCAAGATATCAAAAGCTAAGTTATAATCTCTATGGTTGTCAAGGAAGACACATGCATATGTATGATAATTTCAGTGAATAGGACAACAAGGATGGTCCCATGTTATACTTGCCTTGATCAAAGCTCTCCAAGTGATACTGCTGACTTGGCTCAAAGTAATACTCCGAATCGTCCAAATACTGCTCACCTTCTATATTCGATCATCAATCAACACATACATGCATCCAATCAAACATACACGAAGCAAACAAAGAGATATAATTAGAACAGTACACCAACAGTAACAAAACAGTAATAAAAGCTTATAAAACTCTTCTACACGTTTCTACGATCACACAGACGCAAAGATCACCAAATTCGGAGTTAAAACGTGAAAGTTATGAATTTTCTAAGATTTTCTATAAATAAATAAATACTTAATTATAAACTCGAAAAATAAATTATCAAAACTAACTGTACAACTACACTAACATGTAGAGCTCGCAAATACGAACCTAACGCAATTTGAACGGATCAAATCGGAGTTAAAACGAAGATTTTATGACCAAAACAATTCTAATGGCAAAACTGTAAATACCTGAAAACGTATTTTTGACTTAACCGGAAGAGAATACGCTTTCAAAACACGAAAACGCATTTTCAGAAATACGCTATGGACCGCGGGTTGATATCTAAAGAGCTGAGGGTCTCTTTAACAAATTTACCCGCGAAGGGGTAAGTTCTAATCTGGGCCCTTGATTTCAAATCGGACGGCTCACGTTCATCATCAACTCCACAGTAGAAAATCCGATCTCCTTCTCCAGGTCCGGCCGGCGGCCTCCATGGCCGGCCACCCGAGCTCGCCGGAAAACTCCGGATTCGCCGTTCCCGACCACCAAACATCCCCCAACCGACACCAACCGAACGAGAAGCTTCCCCCGAACCTATCTACATAGCTTAGGAAAGCTACAACAGCTCGAAATCGGGATGCGGCTTGGATAGGGCGGCGGCGCCATTACCGGCCACGGGGAAACTCCAAACCTCACGGTAAAATGCACAAGAATTCAAAAGAAACACATGGGAAGGGAGAGGAGGAGCTAACGAACTCACCTAAGCGAAGAAGAAAGGCACCAGACTAACCGCAACCGACGGCGACGTTCAACCGAAACCCGCCTAGGTTTTCCAACTCGCCAACTCGATTTCACGTGGATGAACTCGTGTTTTAGATGAAAAACGGAAATAGGAAACATGCGGCTTCCAATTTTATAGCTTCACCTCGTCGATTTCGGGTAGGATACAAAGATACGCGATTTGATTCGGTTGAGGCATAGCTCGTGTCCGTCCCGGTTACGACCGGAGGAAGAGGACGCGGCTGCCACCTGGGGCCCACCCGTCAGCGACTGAAGAAAGGGAGAGGCGCGCGGCTGGCTCGGCTGGCTTGGCTGCTGGGCTCGGCTGCTGGGCCGGGACGCGACGGCGCTGGACGGCCCACGCGGGCAGGCGCGGGAGAGCAGGCCGTCCGACGGCCTTCGGGCCAAGAAGGTAAGTTGTTTTTTTTTTTCTTTTGTTTCTTTTCAAACCTTTTCAAATAGAGTTTCAAATTCAAATCAAAATAAAATAAACCCACACCACAAAATAAAATAAATGCAGCAGCATGAATGCATCACCAAAATAGTTTTTAAAATTTTAATTTGCCCTAATTGTTATCTAATTTCTTCAAAATTCATTATCTCTAAAATTTGGGTGTTACACCCAGTTATCTTAATTTCGTTCATCGTGAGCTCAGCTGATGCATGCCCTCGTGACAATGGTTACGACGTTGCAGGATAGCCCAGTAGGCGTCAGTTACAGCTATGCCGAGCACCCAAGCGCGCTGGCCAAGGCGGACTCGCAGGCGGCCGCATACGTGACCGAGCTCCTCAAGGCGTAGCTAGGATTTTTAGCTAAAGGTGTAGCTAGGATTTTTAGCTATGGTGGTCTATTACTTAATCTTTTTTGACCCATATAAATTTAACATATTGATATACAAGTATATAAATTATGAAACACAATAAGATAAAGAGGACATACGAACCTCAAAAAATAGATGAGTATAGCTTTTTTTAACGTAGAATTAAACTATTACGTACCCTTAATAGTTGAAAAACAGTATGTCACCTTTTATTTTTTGGAACGGTGTGACAACTTCTTCTTTGATGCATATAATTCTGAAAATGGGAAGCAATATCACTGCTCATCTTCATGTTTCAACAAATATGCAAGAGAATTATATAACGTTTCAATTTACCAAACCAATAACGTTTCAATTTACCAAACCAATAATTCAATACTGCAAAAAATATGCAATTGGAATAATATAGTTCAACATTGCACACACAAAAAATATCCTCCAATAATCCAAAACCCTAGAAGTCTAGAACCTAAATCAGTTTTACATGCCAGGAGAAACGTGAGTGCGTGACTAAAGGAGGATAGGGCAGCACCGCAGCAGGCTAACTGGCTTTGGCTTAGCACTTGTCAGATTTGTCTTCATCTAAAGGATTTAGATGCACGTAGCAGCTGGGCAGCTGCTCAGTGTTTGCCGTCGTGGAGTCGCAGATGACCGATGGCTGCGCTCGCCATCACAGTGTCGCCCGCCCCAACGGCATGACCGCCCAGCCGCATGGAGAAGAATAGGAAGGGGCAGCGGGGCGCAGTCTAAACGCGAATACGCGAACTCTCGCACGATCAACGATGGCTGGAGGCAGTACGCACAGAAGGACGAGTGGCATACGGGCTGAACTCTCCAGTCCCAACTCTACCGATGGGCTTTGGTTGGGTTGAGAGCAGGGTGGTCCGCGACCCACAGGGACCACCCTGTAGCTCCGCCCGACTAGCGCTAGCTACCAGAATATATAATCCATCGCATGCATGTGGTGTTACCTATATATGCTACGTCGATCTTATCTAAGAGCAGGTATAATAAGCTGTTTGAGCCGGCGAGACGAGCTCCACATCAGCCCAAAAAATGCCACGTTAGGAGAGATGTTGCCGAGCGGGCGTTTAGCTTCTCGCCGGGCTGAATCACAGATTACGAGACAAAACGCCTGCTTGCAGCCAGATGCTAGCTGGGAGCTGCCGCTACGTTCTCATTTGCACATAGCTGTGACCGTAAAATATTAATTGCTCCTGGATTTGATGCAGCCGGTATCTCGTCCAAGCTATTGTACGAGTAGGCTATATCACTTGCTTGATGTGACATGGCACATGTATTTAGCCAGCAGTTGGCTAAATCATTAAACTTGCTCTAAATCAAGTTGGGTACAAGTCACAAAAAAAAATCAAGTTGCGTACACGTATGTACGCCTTATCTCAGGACGGCAGCAACGGTGAAGCTGTAAATAGAGACAGGACACTAAGTAGCCGCACTAAAAACTAGCGATGAAAACGGATCGGATACGAACGGATATCACTGATATCGTATTTGTTTTCATATTTATGTCCGGATTCGGATTCGAATACGAATAGTATAAAAAATGCCGCATAGGATATGTTGGATATCGACATCATAAATATATGATTTAAATATTCGGATACGAATACAGTATCAGATGTTAAATATCCGGACTCGGATACGGACGGATTAAAACCTCTCTAAACGGATTCGGTCTCGAATACGGTCGGAAAATATCCGTACCATTTTCATTCCTACTAAAGACTTGGACTGACCTGCTTGATTTCATCAACTCCAACAGTGGTAGAGTCGTAAGTATTGACAATGCATTCTCTCTAACGCTAGCTCCACAACTTTTGTAACAGATCAGGATTTCCGTCCCAGGATACATACATTAGCTATCACGGACATCCACTTTACAGGAGTGTACAAATAAATATATTACAATAGTTTGGGTACAACTAACAACAAACAAAACACCGATATTGTATCGTGGAAGCGAAGCTTGGCGAATCTCCCAACCAGAGGCCTCCTGGAGTGTAGAATGAAACCAACTACTATTTCCCAATATCACTGCAAGTCAAGAAATCTGCACACCACTAGATATGTGCAGGCCATGGTCAGCACCAATGAGCTTTAGTGGAAAATAGAAAATAAAGAGAATTTGGCGATCCTAATATATTTAGCTGTGGTTTGCATCCTTGGCGCATGCAGTAGCGTCAATATATATAATATATCTTCTCAAAACCCAATCCAACCACTCCTTCTCACCATCCAATCATCATCACATCTCATCACTCATCATCACATCATCCCTCACATCACCCTCATACTTCGGTCTAAGCAATGAGGCAGCCTCCACACGCCCCTCGTCTCAACGGCCTCAAGCCGGACCTTAGCTATAGGGGAAGAGAAGCAAAGCACAAGAGAGGCTAAAGGGCCGAAACAACTCACAGGAACAATCGATCCTGACCAAAGAATCGCGGCTATATGTATAGTTTTAACTCTGCAAAGTGTGTACACCACAAGACCTCTGTCATCGATGTTGTACACTGTCTAGGAGAACACCGTTCAAGAACTAGTACATTCCTCACCAGAATGCCCCCCAGTGGAGTAGCATACACCACGATGCGCACGTTTGGGATCGTGATTAGGGTAGCCAGAAAACCTGTAGGCATCCTTTTCATTGTGCTCCTAGGGCAAAACTGGCCCCGTGCACCTTTTCTCCCACAGAACTAGCTTAGTCCGCACTAGCTCCACAGAACGAGCCCCACATCATTTGAGGCTTGCGGTGTGCACGTTTACAAATTCCCGATCATCAAGCATCAGCCCTACCCTTAATTGGCCAGAGCAAGCACCTTCCACCAAATCACGTGGCCTCATGGGTAGCCACCACCACCATAACGCCTGTCTCATATCCATCATATCACTATTAGAAATATCCACTTCTATGACGAATAGCTTTCGTCACTGAAGGAGCCAAATTCGTCATAATTTCAGTTTTATGACGAGTTTATTATGGAAAACGGTTCGTCATAGAAGTCGCACCATTCCTTAACTTCTATGACGATTCTAGAAAGATCTATGACAAAAACAGAACGTCATAGAACTGTTTTGGCATGCGTGGCAGGGGGGCATCCACACTGGCGGTTGCTTTCGTTGGAGATGCTTTCCACGTGTACCTACTATAGCCGGTTGCTATAACATAACGTCATAGTTAGTTTGGGTACGTGTCACCTTGTTATTGGATAACGCGGCCATCTCTGGTTCTTGCACGTTTCAGGTTCTTAATGGACCACGTGTCGGGCCCCTGTTGTTCCACATGTCTGTTTTCTATTGGCACATGTGTCGTGTTGCGGTTGGGTCACATGTCATTTCTTCATTGGACCATGTGTCGTAGTTTTATTGGTCCACGTGGCCATTTCGTATTCGACCACGTGTCACGGTGCTGTCCATCCACATTTTTGTTGGTATTTCTTAACGCATACAGAAATAATCTGTAAGCGCACAGAATTACCGTTGTAGCATTTCACCAGGAAGTATTAAGGGTGTCGTATTTCCACGAGGAACGGATGTGTAAATGTCTCTTAGCTAGTTCACCTAAGGTAACAAGAAGAAAGCTTGGGTAGCGAGGTTTTCTAGGATAGAGATCCTAAGTTAAGATAGCTTTGCCACTACATACTTACTTCGGGCATCGGATAACACTCGGTCTGCCAAGCGTTGCTGGCATTGTAAGGATCTCTAGTAAGCCTAGAGGGGGGTGAATAGACGTATCTAAAAATTTCTACACAAAACTCAAAGTCACTTGTCAGCAACTGTCAGAAGTCCCAACAGTTTGGGTCGGAACTCCCGACGTTGTTAGAAGTTCCAATGTCAGCTATCAGAAGTCTCGATGCCTACGTGGAATGAACTACAAGTGCTCAAATGAACTTTGTGAAGCCAATAACTTACAACCCCACTTCCTATTGGTAAGATGAAGTTGTCCAAGTGTTTTCTTGACCTTGGAGCGCCACCAATTTGTAGATCGGGACCAAAACCTAAGAAATAGATTGAGAGAGATAACAAAGAATAAATAATCTCAAGTAATCACAACAACAATGAGCACGCAGGACACAAGGATTTATCCCGAGGTTCAACTCGCCACTAAGGCTTGTCTACGTCCTCGTTGTTGAGGTGACCACTAAGGTCAGAGTCTCTTTCACCTCTTTGCCTCTCTCAAGCAACCACCAAGGTAAACTTGAGTTCTTCACTAGAAAATCAAGGGTAATACAAACTTTCTAAGGTTCTCCCACAGATTAGGAGCTCTTGGGTGACGCCTAGCTGGCTAGGGTTCCAAGAACCTAAGAGTAACAAACGCAAATCCAACCGGCTTAACGAAGAAATCAAGTGCTCAAGCTTTGAATCAGTGTTTCTCTCACCAAATCCCTTTTCTCAACTCAATCTCTTGCAAGATTTAAATCTAGGAGCAAAGAAGAGAAGAAAGGGGGATCATGAGAGCTAGAGAGCACTTTTACTGAAGGTTTAGTCGAGTGTAATGAGTGGGCAACGGTTAGAAATGAGGGAAGAGCTATTTATACTCTTAGTTAAAATCCAACCATCCAGATCTACATCGAGACTGCTGACGTAGATCTCGGGACTTCTGACGTGTACTAAAAACACTATTCATGCTAGTTCAAAAATCTGCGTGAAACTAGTCAACGTCGGAAGTTCTGACATACGTCATCACTTCCGACACGTCATCAGTTCTGACGCACGTCGGGACTGCTGACGCGAGCGTGTATCCAATGTGCCGCGCAACCGATGGGCCTGGCGTCGGGACCCCCGACGAACGTTGGGACTGCTGACAGATGCACGCGCGCAGACCCTAGCGTCGAGAGTTCTGACTTACGTCGGGGCTGCTGACGACCAAAGCCACCGCGCAAACCCGTCGGGAGTTCCTACTTACGTCGGGACTTATGACACCACCAGTCACAAAAACTATTCTACGTGCTCGTGAAGTGCTAGAGTGTCTCTCTTATGATTTAGTTTTAATACTTGAGCACTCTATCTTCTTCAGACCAACTAAATTTGTATCCCTCTTTATAGTACGGCATAACCTAAACTCAAGATCAAATATCAAAGAATTTAAACGCCTTTGAGTTCAACACCGCATTGTTTTGTAAATTGGGCTCCACCATCTCATGAATTATCCTCATTCTTATTTTACCTGCTTGTTATCTCGATAAATCTCATTAGTCCTCTAATCGTGTGGTCATTATCAGCAAAACCCACAATTAGGGCTTGATTGCACTTACAGGCCTATGGCTCTACGCCGTACCCGGATGTGGGGGATTACAAGGGACGGACAGGGCTATCGCCACCTGCTGCCTACCCGTTAACCATAGGGTGTGAGGCAAATGAAGGTAGCCTCTAGTCTAGACACCATGTCTACGCTATCGACTACTACTCTAGGTGTACAGGGTTATCCGTCTTTATTAGGGCCCTCTACTAGAGTATCCGCTACGAGAACAGACGACGCACTTGCAAGTAAATAGTAAACAAGACTAACTTAAAGTAGAGCTCACCACCGTAGGAGAACACGAACCTTTGTACTCCTAATAATACTAGATTCGCCAAGGTACAGGTGAAGAGGGAGCCGACATTCTCAACATTCCTTTCGCTAAGTGTACAAGGGGCCTCGAGTACACAAGTGAAGGTAGCCGACAATTTCGGTACTTCTCCACTCTTACTCACTCACTCTCTACACTAGGACTAGCTAGAGAGCTAAGATATGAATATAGCTCTTCTCTCTTCTTTCTACATTGTGTCTCTCTTGTGTTGTGTCTTCTTTTTTCATGAATGGAATGAGGAGAGGGGGCCTTATTTTATAGGTGGAGAGGAGGGAATGTCCATGGAATATGCTAGATCCCCACATGGAAAGTTCCAAACTGACGTTTTGCGCATTTAAGTTACTGCCATCACCCATGCAACCGTCCTTGGAGAGGCGGCACGAGGCGGCCCACTAAAGATGGGCCTGAGACATGCCAAACAGGGTGCCAACTGGGCCCGAATGGCCCCATCTTCGGTCGGTTGTGTTCATTGGGCCTCTAGATGGGTCCTGCAAAGTTTTATGCCATTTAGAGTTGATTTGATATGGGTTTTGGCCTTTTTTCTCCACCTAACTGGGCCCTGATTTGCCTAGTAAGTGGGCCTTCTCCCCTTGGTCTCATGTCAGGTGATGTTACGCCTTGCTCTTTGTGTACTTTTGACATGTTTCTTGCGTTATCCCGACATGTCCTCCTGTAATTGATGAATCACTAAAACTCGTGGAACTTTGTTAGTTATGAGCCCTATTTCTTAGTTTGGTGTTCATTTGGATGGATTTTATATAAATGTTGGTGGTTAAAAGTGTGAGTTAAGGACTGCCAACAAGCTCCCCCACACTTAGTCCTTTGCTCGTCCTCGAGTAAAGTTCTACGGACTAAGGTGGTTCATCTCCTTGATTTGAAATCTACATATAAGTTATTCCAAATCTCACCTGAACCTATGAACTTCTGAGTGTCTACCAAAGAATCTTGAGTGATTGGATAATGAAACAGTAAGGATTCAAATCTTCCTACTCTACTTTTGCTTAGAAACTTGGGTTTTGTTTGATTTTGAAAATGTAAATGTTAGCTTTGCTCCTTAAAATGATTCTCTCGGGTCACTCATATCTATTATTTTTGGTTCCTCACTTAGGCAAAAGATGTTGCCTTTACTTCCGACCTCTAGAAAGGCTTATGTGGAGCTCAAGGTAGGGTAAAGTGTGGCATACTTACCTTGCCATGTTGCGAAGTCAAAATCCGGATCTAAAGACAAATAAGTAATACAATCTGATCAAGAGGTGCAAGTGTGTGGTATTTTGTGGTTTCTGTGGAAGAAAAACTCCTTTATTATTTTTTATCTTTCTTTCTTCACCATAGGTTTCTTTTCTAGAGGTCATGGCAATCTTTTGATTCTATCTTTTTCTTTCTTTTCTCTTGGACTTTTTTAGTCCATTTTCTTTGGACTTCTTTGAGTCCTTTTTATTTTGGACCTTCATTTGTCCATTTTTTTCTCACTTTTTTTTCCATTGCCATGCCTCTTCTTTTTATGAAACCTTGGTGAAGCAAGATCGAGAATTTTGATGGAGCTTTCTTTTTGTGGGTGGATGGATAGAATTTTTGTGCTAACTTCCAGTGTAGAAGCTTAGCTTTATTTTGTGGGTGGCGTGTACGTGCTCTTGAATCATGAAAGCATGAAATATTTCTTCACAAAGTATCACAACATTTTGACAAGGCTCAGTACAAGAATAAGTAGCATGCTTGACTAGGTTTTGAACGAAATTCATCTTTTGGCCTTGGTAGGTATTTAAATATTATTTGAGGAGCATGCTAATTGAGTTTTTTGACTTTGTAAAATAAATCCCAAGTACTTTGCAAAAGCGAGCAAGTTTCATTTCCATCCTACCATATCTCATATTCCAATCACTTAAATAAAATGGGGTCCCTTCACAAGTTGTAGGAATATTGGCGTGGAATAAATTGTATGCAAACTTTAATCAAAAGGTAACATGGAGTTGGAGCATTGTCGTAAAATCATATTTCGATTTGTTCAATTTTTTTTTTTCAAAACTAGGGAGTGAGGATGCACAAACCGAGTTTGGAAATGTTTGATCTTTTGTGCATCATGTTGGGGGTGGAATCCTTGAGTTGGTCGTCTCCCCCACACTTGGGTTTGTACCTGCTTTTTTATTCAAAGAAACAAAAAAATGGAACAAGCAAGGGCTCAACCAGCTTGAACACCAAGGAGCCTAAATCTTATTCTTATTATTATTTAAAATAATTATATTATATTTTTAGTTTATTCATTTATATTTTTTATTTGTTCACCAACTTTATATTTTTTTAGAATAACTCATACAAGGCTGGGTTGAAAATGCAATGTACTCCTGACCTTGGTTTATATCCATCATAAATTACTTCTATTGTTTATGAAAGTAATTGCTCAAGGTTCATTAACTAGAATTCAACACCATGTTAAATTTTGATTAAAGAAGGCTATTTTAACCTAAGCACCCTGCTTAATTTAAAAAGCCTATGAATGTACCATTAATAAATACATCCAAACCAGAGCATACATCATAACCAAAGAAAGTATCAAGTTATATTCATATGGAGATAAGAAAAAATGAGTAATAAGAGTTGGTGAATATTACCTTTGCCTTTACATACCTGAGGTTTATTTACCGACAGCATGTGGATGGAAGCTTGAGGCTGCTGCGGCGATGGCTTGTTTATGGTCCATCTCAGGTTAGCACCAAAGCTAGGCCACACACACAACTAGTGTGTATGGACCATGAGCCATAGTGGTGGCAAAGGTCTAGATGAGGAGCACTCGTCTTCCGGCTCCTTCTCTCTCTTCTTCCTTTCTTTTTTTTCTTTTTTATATCATATATTTTTTTTCATTTTTTTTTCAAATTTATATATATATATATATATATATATATATATATATATATATATATCTTTTTTAGCAAGACAGAGCTATCATCATTTTTTTCTTTTTAACCAAGATGGCCTTTGTGTATGGAACTTGTGGTGAGATTCTCACCATCCTCCCCCACACTTGGACTTTTGTATAAAAGTCAAGTGTACAAAGTTAGGGCCTCCTTTTGAGTATGTTCCATCACCAAAAGGCATCACGACATTTAGTTGATGCTGCTCTCATGTTCTCGCGCATCATATGTCCCTCGCTCTTCTTGTTCTTCACCTGAAAGGGTTAGCGACCAAGAATACCCGAAGGTGCATACTACTTGATAGCATGTTCTTGCTTTTATTGATAAGAAAAGTATATTTTTTATGATAATCCAGGGTATCCACAACCATCCTCTTTAACAGTTAAAAGATGAAGGTCATGAGGTGGTTGTGATCCTCATAGAAGCAAGTGACACTAAGCGAGACAAACTCTGGAGACTTCAAAAGTGAGCATGAAACGTGAGGGGTCTCGAAAGAGAAACTCTCATGCTCAACGGTGAAAACCTTCTCCACGGTCTCCAGAGTTGGTGCTTTGGGATTATGCTTCGCCATAGGGTTTTCTGGGTGAGTTATAACCATGGCGAAAACATTTTTCCCAACCTCTTCATCAAGGCTCTCATAGAATGGTTTTTCTAAAAAAAGTTTTATTTTTTTCAAAGGGGGTAGCCTATGAGAAGATCAAAATCAAGGTTAACAAGGATGTGGAATACTGACTGAGCCTCGATTTTGTCTATTGATTTGAGGTATTTCCAAAATATTCAGAAAAGTTTGTCCTCAAAAAATGGAAAGTCCGAAGGTTGCAAACCTTCCTCTAGAGTTTCCGGTTCGGGTGAGGGTCTCTAAATGGGAGGTATTGGCTCGGCCTCAGCCGAAGAGACTTCCTCATGGCTTGATTCAGGTCTACATGGAGGGATTTGATGGAAAGAGTGTTTTCTAGAATGTGATCTAGAAGCGCTTCTCCTTCCACTAAGGTTTTGTTGTTAAGGGACCCTCTGGTAATGATATCAAGCTATAGGGCAGATTTCTTGCTAAGACTTGACCAAAAGTGTTGTAACAACACATGGTCTGGTATAGACAAGGCTAAGCTTAAGTGTGTTAAGATTAAAAATCTAGCCCAGGCTGCACCTATGGTTTCCTTTTCATGTTGGCGGGAGCTGAGAAGTTCTTGTCGCAGGGAAGCGATTTGAGATATAGGGGAGAATGCAAAACAGAATATGTTCCTCAATTCTTCCCAATCTCTATTTACCTTCCATACGTTGTGGGTGGAGGTTGTTTTGCCTCTCAAAAGAAGGGAAATAGCTTCTACCGAAGGTTTTCTTGTGCCACGCCTGAGATTGTCAAGCATGCACAGAGCTGCTCAAAACTCCCGTAGGTGATGGCAAGAAGCCATGAGAAGGTTTGTTCTCGAACCATGGCTACAAAGTCAGGATGGAGTTCATAGCCATAAGCCATGATTGGCTTCAAGGGTTGTAGCTCTCAGAACTCGTCCTTAGGAGCAGAAAGTGTTTTAAACGGTAGGTTGCTCCATGGTGAAAGAAAAGAAAAATGGATTTTTTTTTGAAAAGGAAGATAAAACATAAGGATACACGAGTGGACTAGGTTCAGAGATAATACAACAACCGTTCTCTAGCAATGGCGCTAGAAATTCTTGTTGGTATTTCTTAACGCATACAGAAATGATCCACAAGCGCACGGAATTACTGTTGTAGCATTTCACCCGGAAGTATTCAGGATATCATATTTCCACAGGGAACGAATGTATAAAAGTCTCTTAACTAGTTCACCTAAGATAACAAGAAGAAAGATAGCTTGGGTAGTGAGGTTTTCTAGGGATAGAGATCCTAAGTTAAGATAGCTTTGCCACTACATACTTACTTCGGGCACCGAATAACACTTGGTCTGCCAAGCATTGCCGACCTACGGCTCTACGCCATACCCAGAAGTGGGGGATTACAAGGGATGGACAGGGCTATCACCACCTGTCGCCTACCCCTCAACCGTAGGGTACGAAGCAAACGAAGGTAGCCTCTAGCCTAGACACCATGTCTACGCTATCGACTATTACTCTAGCATGTACAGGGTTATCCGTCTTTATCAGGGCCCTCTACTAGAGTATCCACTATGAGAATGGACGATGAACCCGCAAGTAAATAGTAAATAAGACTAACTTAAAGTAAGAGCTCACCACCGTAGAAGAACATGAACCTTTGTACTCTAAATAGTACTAGATTCATCGAGGTACAAGTGAAGAGGGAGCTGACATTCCCGGCATTCCTTCCGCTAAGTGTACAAGGGACCCTGAGTACACAAGTGGAGGTAGCCGACAACTTCGGTACTTCTCCACTCTTACTCACTCACTCCCTACACTAGGACTAGCTAGAGAGCTATGATATGAATGGAGCTCTTCTCTCTTCTTGCTACATTGTGTCGCTCTTGTGTTGTGTCTTCCTTCATGAATGGAATGAGGAGAGGGGGCCTTCTTTTATAGGTGGAGAGGAGGGAATGTCCATGGAATATGCTGGATCCCCACATGGAAAGCTCCAAACCGATGTTTTGCGCACTTAAGTTACTGCCATCACCCATGCAACCGTCCTTGGAGAGGCGGCACGAGGTGGCCCTCTAAAGATGGGCCCGAGACACGCCAGACAGGGTGCGGCTGCACTCCAACTGGGCCCGAATGGCCTCATGTTCGATCGGTTGTCTTCATTGGGCCTTTAGATGGGTCTTGCAAAGTTTTACGCCATTTGGAGTTGATTTGATATGGGTTTTATCCTTTTTTCTCCACCTAACTGGGCCTTGATTTGCCTGGTAAGTGGGCCTTCTCCCCTTGGGCTCATGTCGAGTGATGTTACACCTTGTTCTTTGTGTACTTTTGACATGTTTCTTGCGTTATCCCAACATGTCCTCCTGCAATTGATGAATCACCAAAACTCATGGAACATTGTTAGTTATGAGCCCTATTTCTAAGTTTGGTGTTCATTTGGATGGACTTTATATAAATGTTGGTAGTTAAAAGTGTGAGTTAAGGACCGCCAATAGTTTTGTTTTTTATTCGGCCATGTGGCTTGATGGCTTCCTTCCATGTGTCGGATTTTTATTAGCCCACGTGTCGTACCATGGCTATTTCACGTGTCATGCACTGGTTCATCCACGTGTTGCATTTTTATTTGATCACGTGGCCTGCCCAGGTTCTACCACGTGCCCAATAATCAATTTATCTTAAAAGTAATTTGAGATTGTCACTGCTGCACAAATTGACTACATAATTATTAGACGATGTCTACATAATTATTTAGCATGACAATCAAATACAACAAATTACTGTTTACACATCAGCAGTAACCCGCTGATAGTTTTACTTTCACCACATCAAACTAGCACATGAGTACACACATCAAACCACAAATGTTCACTGCATCAAGCCAACAGAGTTGACGACTGACAGTTACCAGAAGAAGAGCTGAAGAGCATGATATCCTCACGTAGCTTATTGTACTCCTCCTGTTGCTATATCTTGAACTCCTCAAACTCCCTTTCAGTCTTTTCTGTCTTCCTCTTTAGTTCATCCACTTGTTCGACGAGGTTGGTAGAACTTTCCTATTGTTGACACCTGTGGAGACACACAGAGACAAAATCCGCAAGCGCACGGGTATCAAAGTAGTTTTCACCTAGAGTATTATTGAGTATTGTATCCATGGGGAAACGTGTGTGTGTTGTCTAACAACTAGTTTGTCCAGGGATAGCAATCAAGGTTTAAGGTATGAGTAGAGAGGATTCCTATGGTTATAACCCTATGCAAAGGAAGGCTTATGATTCTAGTGTTCACTTCGGGACGCCGCTTAGACGGTAAAGCACCGCTAATAGATAACTCTACCGACGCGACTACGGTCCTACTAGTGTAAGAACCTGCTCAATTCAGTGTGGACTACAAAGAATAGACGGGGCTGTCACCTCCCGCTGCTGCCATACAACCAAGAAATAGGGAGCAAACATAGGTAACTGATAGCCTAAGCACCACACTTATGCTAATGATTACTACTCTAATCCAGAGATATAACAAGAACTAGAGCTCTCAAAAGAACTGTGAACCTGTGAACAAAAGAGAATAAAACTTACTTTAAATAGAAATTAATTACCAGAGGTATCTCAGATGTAGACTTGGAGAAGCCTAGATCTGCCAAAGTACAAGCTGTAAAGGTAGCACCGACAGGCCGGTACCTCCTCCCAACTCCTCCCTCCTTCTCTAACTCTCTATTTTCTAGGTACAAGACTAGATTCTATAGAGGACTAATCTTCTCTAGAGAGCTGGCTTTGATCCTGATGAGGAGGATACAAATTAGGGTTTTAGGATGGTTCCAGGGAGGGGGTACAGGGTCATATATATAGGGGATAGCGTCAATTCTGGACCCTCGAATCAAACCGACTTGAATAAATGGTGTAGATACGATCTTTAAGGCGGTGGAAAACCGATATTCAAAGGGGATGCTGACCCATGGGTCCCACAGGCTGGCAGCCTGCAGGTGGGGCTGGTTGCCCCCCCTGTCAGTGTCTTGGCCTGATATTCGGTGGAGAGTCTTCTAGTGTCTTCTAGAGTCTTCCCAAGTAGGTATCATCATGAAAAAACATGATTTACTTTGACGAATAGGTCCACCTGATGGTTTTCTGGATAAACCTTGCTGAAAACATAGATTCAACAAAACTCATTGAATTTATTAGTTTAAACCCCTATCTCTATGTTTGGTGATGGAATTAAGTATATATACATGATATGTTGACAGTTTATGATTGATGTTAACGACCATCAACAAGCTCCCCCACACTTAACCTTTGCTCATCCCTGAGCAAAGCTAAACTCGGTAATGGATCAAGAGTTGCTACAATGCTTTCACTCCTTAAAAGTACACATGTGTTCAATCAAAAATTCTCCTATGGATTAGAATAAACTGATTTGACTTTCAAACTTACCTATATTACTTTCAACCATGGGGCTTCTTAGCCTTCACTTAGGTCTTGAGCAATTAAAAGACAGAATGATCAAGTCAAGCACTATGTCTCAAGTTCTTTGTTCAACCATTATTCTAGAGTTTTTATAAGTTTTTAAAATAAAACTCAGAGATTCCATTGTATGACACTATCAAGTCTCTCAATATATATGGTATTTGTGGATCCTCACCAAGGCAATAAAGATGTTATGCCTTTTTCTTTCCTACAACTAAAGCTTATACGGAGTTCATAGGTAGGGAGAAAGTTAGAGCATACTTGCAATGCATGTATAATAAAGTCAAACCTCGGATCCAGAGAGAGTTGAGTCATACAATCAAATCAAGATGTGCATGTGTGTGGATGTATGGTGGATATATATGGTGGCTAACCTAATTCTACTTTGCTCCTCAAAAACTTATCTCTCTTTTGAACTTGGAAACTGTTGATATTAGTTACGCACACGAAAGAATCAAAGAGAAATAATCCGTAAGCGCACGGATATCGGTGAGCACTTCACCCGGGAGATAAATCCAGAGTATCGTATTTGTTTATCCGCTAGGAGAAAACATGCAAAAAGACTAACCTGATCTTAACTACTACCCTTGGGCTGCAAGACAAGATAGTGAGAATTAAGCGATATAGAGAGAACTCCTTCGTTAGTCTCCCTCTAACCTATGGCAAGATTTTGAGACTATTGTTCTAAGGGGGTACCTAAGGAAAAGAGATACCAAAGAGGATGCTTAACCTCGGCACTATGGACCTACCTTACCTACTGATGGAAATTGGGCTACGAAGATAACAAAGGGACTGTCACTTCCCTCGCTACTACCACAGTTCCGGCCAGATAGGGAGTATCTACGAGTGAACCTATCCCAAGCACCACACTTACGCTAATGAATGATTACTCTATTCCCAACGCGAAGAGAATAAAGTAAACTCGTAAACCAAAGAACAAAAATAACAATAAACTTACTAGTATTAGAAGTTGAATTGCCGAATGATCCTAGAACCAAGCCTTGGGTGAGGAGACTTGATCCCGTAGGTACAACTGGAGAGGAGACACCGATAGGCCGAGCTTCCTTCAAATCTACCTCCACTCTATGCTCTCTCAATCTCTCTTGTTGCTAAAACCCTATAGAGATAGATCCATTCAAGGGACCCTTCTCTAGCTAATTCTCTCTGGAAAATATGAATTATGGTTTTTGAATTTGATGGGATCTAGGGGCTGGGGGCTCTGTTGATATAGCCCTCTAGGATGCACCACAGCCCTCGGATCAAACCGACCTAAATCAACGGTTTTTATTCATCTTCAAAGTCGGTGGAGGCAGGATCCACGAGACTCAACCTCATTGGCTGAGGGGGGAGAGGCGGCTGCCCCTGGCCTATGCCAAGTGGCCCCCAGCTTCTAGGGGTTTCCTTCCTGAGTCTTCCAGATTGTTCTTTTTTTATACATTCGATCTTTATCTCTATGTAATCCTGACATGTGGACCATCCTTGGTAGTTTTCAGCTATCACCCTGCAGAAATAGATATTCACCAAAACTCGTGGAATTCTGTCAGTGATAACCCTACATCTACCAAGTATTTATAAAAGATCCATTTTCATGCTTAGTTGACGGATAAAATTTTGAGTTATCCACCGTCAACAAACTCCCCCACACTTGTCTTTTACCCGTCCTCGAGGAAAAGGATGGATTACTTTAAGCATAGCCTCAAACTAAGACATCAACATTAGATTATCCCTGATCATACCTGCACTGCGGGATTCAAAGTGTCTACCATAAAACTTTGGGAAGTTGAGGATGGAACAGCACGAAGTAGAGCTCCTTCTTCTATCAGTCCTGTCACTGGGAGTTTTATAATATTTTACAAAGAAAACTTAGCTTACCCTTCTCCATCAGGTAGCACACTCGAATCTCTCAATATATGTAGTATTTGTGGGACTCACTTGAGGCAAGCATAGAGAATGCCTTATTCCTATTTCTAAAGAGGCTTATATGGAGTTCAAGGTATTTCAAGGAATAACATCTTTACCTATGTATATTGCCTAGTCAAAACGGGATCCTCGGAGGGGAATGCCATACTCTAGATCAAGTGTGTGCAAGTGTTGGGAATATTTGGTGGATAAGATTACGATAATAATGCTCCTTTCTAAACAATCTTCTCTTGCACAATCTTTTTCTAAAAAATATTTCTTCTGAACAATGCTTCCTTCTTCTTCTGGGAATAGAATGCTTCAGAGATCATGGGCTTTCACTTCTCTTTTCTTTCTTTTTTTTGAATGCTTCAGACCTTTTTGTTTTTTTGATGTTTATTTTGCATAGCCCTATGTCTCATTCTTGGATACAATAACTTCTTGAAGACAATGATGACGATAAATTCTTTAAAATACGTAGATGATGACAATCCTTGGAGCATGTAGAAGTAGTCCTAAAAAGTATATGTATCTTCTCCCAGTGTAGGAGATAGATAGAAGGCGAAAAGCATGTTTTTGCATACTCCCAGTGTAGGAGCAGCAAATATATGTGGGTATAAGTGCACTTGATCATATGATCATGACATCCTCTCACAAGGGTCTATCACGGCTTGACCATTCTCAACACAAATAAAAAGCTTATATGCTGGTTTCAAAATATATCGACGAGGCTCTATAGGCATTTAAATACCACAGAGGAGAAGTGTAGCTAATCATTTTAAGATTTTAAAAAGAAATTCTCCAAATGACTAAACATCAAGAAATCAGGTTCTCATGGCTCATGCTATCTCACTTTCCACAACAATTTAAGTAAAATGGGATCCCTATAAATAAAGTTCCCAACAACAACAGGAATTCCTAGGAATTATCATAGTGTGAGTCTATCTTGGGGTCATGATTAAAATAATCTACCTTCTCAAAATATATATTAAGTGATTTAATTCAAGGTGCTTTAATGCGAATCGAAAAAACAGGTTTGGTATAAAATTTGGAACGTAGGAGAGCAAACCTGACCATGGTCGAAAGCAGGAGCTAGGTGGATCTACCCCAGGGGCGGGCGCCAGTGGGTCCTAGGCGGGCCTCTAGCAGGTGGCTCCTCGGGGTCCACTTTGCCAAGTGCGATCTCTATGTCATATCTTTTCAAAAAAATTTGTTGTTTCGCAGAAATCCGTTAGTTACGTCATCGGGTGCCTCCCCCACACTTGATTCCTGTTTTCTTCATTCACAACATGGTGGAGACAAAAAGAGGCAAAACATATCTAATACTAATATTTATTGCATCTTCATTTAAGGCCTGGATTACAAAAACTGACTTGAAGGAAATAAACTAACCTTTAACTAAGCAAAACCGTGGACTAAACTTTAATCTAAGCACGCTTAACTAAATCTCACTAGGCCTTATCAAATGCTAAGATAAATCGTCTCTAATTATCGGGTTTTTCTAGAGCATTCACCCTCTTCTCTATGCTAGCCGAGCTCTTCTCTAATTTTAGCACTCTAGCGTCAGTGCTAATAATGCTTCTACTCTAGAGACGCTGGCAAGCTTCTAGAGATGCGACAATGGCACGCTGAGCATCAAGCTCCTTCTCCAGATCTGCCATGGTCTTGCGGTGCTTCTTCGGAGTCTCGGATGCGATCAGAGCGGACTTGGGAGCTTCCTTTGGAGGGACGAACTTGACCTTGCTCGGATGAGCACGGACTACCTCGAAGTAGGTGCGATCTCCGGTGCTATACTTGGCGTAGATGATTTCTCCCTCCTTGTTGGTCTTTACCCCCATGAGCACCTCGTTGTGCTTGGGAGGCAGAAGCTTGGTTCCTTCGGGTATCTTCATGACAGGGCCCTTCGGCAGAGCTCCATCCAAGAGTAGAGGCTGAGGTGGTGCGGTGAGCATGGGTTGAGCAAAGTAGGAATGGCTATGGGCGTGAGGTGATGGTGGAATGGTGACAATGGGAGTAGGCTCATTAGAGAGGATGATGGCTTTGCTCTCGGGCTCCTCCTTTGGGATGGTGTTGAGGTCGATCCCATAGCGGATCATCCTCCTATCTAGGTTTTCTGGCTCTGACTTAACCATGGCTGCGTAGCAAGCTTTGGAGCAAGGAGGAGGAGATTTTTAGATGGAATGGGGTTGACTAGAGGCATGGGCTGTTTATATAGGGGGTGAAAAAGTATCGAATGGGCATCTTCAGGGTATAACGTGATGAGAAGTCAACGAATATTCGAAGCATCTACTTTTTTCGGAGGAAGAGTGTAGAAGGAACGTGAGGGAAAAAGACTACGGCGATCTGCCATAGAGCAGGGGCGGCCGCCTCTGGCCTCGAGCCTCTGCGGCTCCGCTTTTTCGCAATCTTTTCTACGTATTTTTGTCATTTGGAAAAATATGTTGGATCCCAAAAATCAAAAAGTAAAAAGGTCGAGCCCAACTAGCTTAATTGAGAAAGAAATTAATTTCGTCTATTTCTTCTAAATTTTCATTGGGCTCTAAAAATAATTTGAGACGTTGACCATTTACCTTGAATAGCGTACCTTTGTGGTTGTGAAGTGTGATGGCTCCAAGTGATGATGAGCTCACTACGTTGAATGATCCTTCCCATTTGCTTCGAAGTTTTCCATATCTGAAGAGCTTTACCCTTGAATTAAAAAGTAGTACCTTATCTCCTGGAGCAAATTTCTTTATTTTGATTCTCTTGTCATGCCATCTTTTCACTCTTTCCTTATATATCTTTGCATTATGATAAGCTTTTTCTCTCCACTCTTCTAGTTCAGAGAGTTGCATCTTCCTCTTCTCTCCTGCTGCTTCTAGATCCATGTTCCATCTCTTGATGGTCCAGTGAGCTTTGAATTCTAACTTTACTGGTAAGTGGCAAGTCTTTCCATAGACTAGCTGATATGGTGACATCCCAATAGGTGTCTTATATGCTGTTCGTTATGCCCATAGTGCGTCAGGAAGCTTGTCCTTCCATGCAGTTCCTATCTCATTTACTATTTTCTAGAGAATATTCTTGATTTGTTTATTTGATGTTTCTGCTTGGCCACTCGTCTGAGGATGGTAAGGAGTAGCAGCGTTGTGACGTACTCCATGTTTCAACAAGTATTGCTCAAAGCGCTTGTCGATGAAATGTGATCCTCCATCACTTATGACTATCCTAGGAACTCTAAATCTTGGAAATATTATTTCTTCGAACATCCGTTTGGAGCTCATATTGTCTGCTTTCTTGCATGGCAGAGCTTCGACCCATTTTGAAACATAGTCCACTGCCACAAGGATATATTCACATTTCTTTGATGGTGGAAATGGTCCCATATAATCAATCCCTAGACGTCAAAGAGCTCTATCTAGAGATTATTGACGAGTGGCATGGCATCCCTTGAATGAATATTGCTGTGTTTCTGACATGGACCACATCTTCGAATAAAATCTTTTGTATCCTCGTACATTGTAGGCCAGAAAAATCCACATTGCTAAATCTTTGCATGTGTACGAAATACCCCATAGTGCCCTCCATATGGTGATGAGTGGCATCTTTCAATGATTTTGATTTCTTCTTCAGTTGGAACACACCTTCTGAGTAAACCATCAGAGCATACCCGGAAAAGGTATGGTTCATCCCATATGTGAGTATGGCTCTCCTGGATGAGTTTCCGTTTGTCGCCTCCTGGTGGTACATAACCTGTAACCATAAAATTAATAATATCTGCATACCAGGGGTCAGATCTGTTGATTCTGTAGAGCATGTCATCCCGGAGTGAGTCATCGATGAGTAGTTCCTGTGGATTCTCAAACTGCATTCTAGACAAGTGATCGGCAATAGAATTTTCTACTCCCTTTTTATCTTTTATTTCTAAGTCAAATTCTTGGAGCAACAAGATCCATCGTATCAAACGAGGTTTAACATCTTTCTTAGTGAGCAAATATTTTAGAGCAGCATGATTAGTATAAACAATTACTTTTGCTCCTACTAAGTAAGATCTAAATTTATCGATTGCAAAGACAATAGCAAGAAGCTCTTTTTATGTAGTAGCATAATTAAGCTGAGGTCCTGTCAGAGTTTTGCTAGCATAAGCTATTGCATGGTGCTTTTTATCCTTAGTCTGTCCTAACACTGCCCCCACAGCGTAATCGCTTGCATCACACATAATTTTAAAAGGTAAAGACCAATTAGGGGGTTAAATGATTGGTGCTGAGATGAGCACTTTCTTAAGAATCTCAAAAAATTGTAAACAAGCATCATCAAATTCAAAAGAAACATCCTTGGCCAGTAAGCGAGTAAGAGGTCGAGCAATAAATGAAAAATCTTTTATAAATCTATGATAAAAACCAGCATGGCCAAGAAAGATTCTAATTCCTTTTACATTAACAGGCAGAGGCAATTGTTCAATTACTTCTATTTTGGCTCGGTCTTCCTCAATGCCTCTTTCAGACACTAAGTGTTCGAGCACTATTCCTTCTCTAACCATGAAATGACACTTTTCTCAATTAAGGACTAAGTGCTTTTTCTCGCATCTTTGCAAAACCTTATCTAAGTTTTCAAGACACTCATCAAAAGTTTTTCCATAAATAGAAAAATCATCCAAGAAAACTTCCATAATCTTTTCAATCATATCGGAAAATATAGACATCATACATCTTTGAAAAGAAGCTGGTGCATTACATAACCCGAAAGACATCCTACGATAAGCAAAGGTTCCATAAGGGCATGTAAAGGTCGTTTTATTTTGATCATCTGGATGGATAGGAATTGGATGATATCCCGAATATCCATCAAGGAAACAGAAGAAAGAATGGTTGGCTAATCGCTCTAGCATCTCATCAATGAAAGGCAATGGAAAATGATCTTTTCTAGTCGCCTTATTGAGCTTTCTAAAATCTATGCACATCCGCCATCCTATGACGGTTCGTTGAGGGATCAACTCATTCTTCTCATTTTGAACAACAGTCATGCCTCCCTTTTTAGGCACAACCTGGATAGGGCTTACCCACTCACTATGTGGTACAGGATAAATAATCCCAGCGTGCAACAGTTTCAAAACTTCTTTCTTAACCACTTCTCTCATCGCATTATTGAGTCTACGTTGGGGTTCTCTAGATGGTGGTACATCAGGATCTATAGGGATGCAATGAGTACAAAGGGCAGGACTGATTCCTTTAAGGTCCTGGAGTGAGTAGCTGAAGGCTACTTTATGTTTTTCTAAGACAACCATTAAGCAAAAAAGTATGTTCCTGAGTGAGACTATCACTTATAATTATAGGAAATTCTGGGTCATTTCCTAGAAAGGCAATCTAAGACCGGCTGGTAAAGGTTTAAACTCAATTGGAGGTTTAGGTGGTATTGCAAACTCATCTAAAGGTTCATTCTCAGAGGGATCTGCTTCTTCTTCTATGAAGAATTTAGCTTCATCTTCCAACTCTGGTTTGGCTAAGAATTCTAGAGAAGCAGCTCTAAATTCCTCCAAAGGATCATATTGTGGACAAGGTTCGGTCCTAGTGTTTAGAGAGTGTGAAATGGACAGCGGGAATTGGAGTTTCTTCCCTAAACAAATGTTTAGTTTCCCTGTCTACCCTTCATAGAGAAGTCTTATGAATGGTTGTCCTATCAACAGGTCAAAGTCCCTTGTGTCAAAGATGTAAAAGCTTAAATGAACTGGGGTATCTTCTACCTGAAGTGCTAGGATAAGTAGGATTCCAAGACTAGGAATAATATGCCCAGAAAGATCTCTCATGAATTTCAATGTTGGGGCTAATGTCATGTCCCTTATTAAGTATTGTGCAAGCGAGACAGACATGACATTTATACCCACGACTGGATTATAGAGAGCATCTATGGGTTCTGTATTAATTGTGCAATGAATTGGAAGAGAAGATGTATCCAAATGGATTATTTTAGAGGAAAGCTCTGACTCTTCCAACCACTCATTGCTCATAACAGACACTAGCTCTCCTGAGGTCTTTCCACAAGGAATATCCTCATCAATGTTGAAAGATTTCCTAGGATAATATTTATTCTGTGGTTTCTTCACAGTGTGATAATTGAAGATGTTTCCAAAATCAAAAAAGAGATCAGGTTCAATATCTAGCATAAAATCAGGAAGTGGAGTGTCTTCTTTTTCTTGCTCAAGACATGGGCTAGCTAAAGTAGATGGTATATCTGGCAAAGAGTTGTCTTCAACTACTTGAGGTTCTAGCTCTACTTCTAGGAGGTTATCTAATTTGGTGGATAGAATTTGATCTAGGATTTATCTTGCTTTCTCAGAAGAGACATGCAAGAATGATCATGCTGAAGTTGTGTCGAGTAACTTTCTACTGTCTCTACTCAGACCTTTATAAAAATGTTGCAGAAGGATAGGATCTGGTAGACTAAGGTCCGGACCGAATGCTAAAAGCGTAGTAAACCAATTCCAGGATGAGGCCAAAGATTCTTCCGGTTCTTGCTTAATAGTCAGAACCTTGACTCTCAGGTCGACGATTTGGGAGATAGGATAGAAATCTAGGCAAAAATTGGAACATAAGGATCCCCAATCTCCTTGTTGCTTACCTACAACCTTTTCATACCATTGTTTAGCTTTTCCCTTTAATGAGAAAGGAAATAGCTTCCAACGGAGGGTTTTATCGGACATGCCCTCTATGCGAAGACAGTCACATGTTTGCTCAAAGTCTCTAATGTGAAGGTAAGGGATTTCGTCTCCTTCTCCTGAAAAGGATAGGCTTTGGACCAAAGCAATCAACCGTGGACTCAGCCTATAGCTAGGTGTTTGGATAGGTTGTGATGACTCATGTGGCACTAGGCTGGTCTCCGTCGGTGTAGAAATTTGAATGATAGGAATGGAATTTAAATTATCCATAAGGATAGAAAAATGGTAAAAGAAAAGGAAAAGATAAAAGTAAAGGTACAAGGTAGATCAAGAATTAGGTTATCTAAGCAGACCATCTTTCTCCCCGACAACGGCGCCAGAAATGCTTGTTGATATTAGTTACGCACATGAAAGAATCAAAGAGAAATAATCTGCAAGCGCACAGATATCGGTGAGCACTTCACCTGGGAGATAAATCCAGAGTATCGTATTTGTTTATCCGCTAGGAGAAAACATGCAAAAAGACTAACCTGATCTTAACTACTACCCCTGGGTTGCAAGACAAGATAGTGAGAATTAAGCGATATAGAGAGAACTCCTTCGTCAATCTCCCTCTAACCTATGGCAAGCTTTTGAGACTATTGTTCTAAGGGGGTACCTAAGAAAAAGAGACACCATAGAGGATGCTTAACCTCGACACTACGGACCTACCTTACGTACTGACGGGAATTGGGCTACGAAGATAACAAAGGGACTGTCACTTCCCTCGCTACTACCACGGTTCTTGCCAGATATGAAGCATCTACGAGTGAACCTAGCCCAAGCACCACGCTTATGCTAATGAACGATTACTCTATTCCCAACGCGAAGCGAATAAACTAAACTCGTAAACCAAAGAACAATAATAACAATGAACTTACTAGTATTAGAAGTTGAATTGCCGAATCATCCTAGAACCAAGCCTCAGGCGAGGAGACTTTATCCCGTAGGTACAACTAGAGAGGAAACACCGATAGGCCGGGCTTCCTCCAAATCTACCTCCACTCTATACTGTCTTAATCTCTCTTGTTGCTAAAACCCTATAGAGATAGATCCATTCAAGGGACCCTTCTCTAGCTAATTCTCTCTGGAAAATATGAATTAGGGTTTCTGAATTCGCTGGGATCCAAGGGCTGGGGGCTCTGTTTATATAGCCCTCTAGGATGCACCACAGCCCTCGTATCAAACCGACCTAAATCAACGGTTTTTATTCATCTTTAAAGTTGGTGGAGGCAGGATCTGCGAGACTCAACCTCATTGGCTTCTAGGGGTTTCCTTCCCAAGTCTTCCAGATTGTTCTTTTTTATACGTTCAGTCTTTATCTCTATGTAATCCTGACATGTGGACAACCCTTGGTAGTTTTCAGCTATCACCCTGCAGAAATAGATATTCACCAAAACTCATTGAATTCTGTCAGTGATAACCCTACATCTACCAAGTATTTATAAAAAGATCCATTTTCATGCTTAGTTGACGGTTAAAATTATGAGTTATCCATAGTCAACAGAAACTAGAGAGCAGGGGCTATCTTATTCATCTCTTTTTTTCAGGTGAGCATCTAAGTACCCATTGTTTTAAAATATCTCGGACACTTGTCCATTTTTTCTCAACTTTTTTTCTCTTTTTTATGAATAACTTTTGCATAGCCCCATGCCACTTTTCTGCAACAGAACTTTGAGAGAGATATCAACAAGAACTTGGAGCATTTATTTGGTGGATGGAAAACCTAACAAGCATGTTTTTGTGTTCACTCCCAGTGTAGGATTAAACCATTTTTAGATGGTTATAAATGGAATGGCATGTTTTTGCGCCTACCCCCTGTGTAGTAGTAGTGCATATTTGGATGGTGTGTACGTGATCTTGATTTTAAGAGCATGACAAATCTTTCATAAGGGTCAACAAAGCTTGACAAAACTCAATGCAAAAAAGCAGCATATATGTGGAAGTTTTTCTAACCTAAAATGTATGGCTCTGGTGGGAATTCAAGCTTTGTCATACAGGAACTCATCATGTAGCATTTTTATGTTTTTCAAAAGATAAATCTCTAGAACTTTAGTGTTACTTGGAACAAGATAAAGGTAGCTCAGACATTCTCATATCATATCCGTCATTTACCTAGACTTAGATCAGGCATATGCCACCCACGAGTTTCAAGTTTAGAGTAAATCCTTATGTTAAAACAATTTTATCTAAAACTCGGGAGAATTCAAGGCTGAAAACTAGGTACTTGAAAGGAATTACAACATAGCAACTATTCATCATTTCTATTTTAAGAGATTATCCTCAGAGTCCCTTATTATTTATTTAGCTCTTAAAAGAAATTAAAGTAAACTTGACACATTCTTTTTATTTTATTTTCATTTTTTATAAAGCAAACTAAATAAAACAAAGGAAGAGAAATACTTAGCTGGATACATGGGGTGCCTCTCCCCCAAGCTGGTTGATGGTAAACCTGGCTAAGGATGAAGTGCAAGGCTAGCAGACCCAAGACAGGTCGACCTACCTTTCTCGTTCTTTCGTCCTTTGTCAATGTCGTGCTTTTCTTGGGAGGTTTGCCTCCCCTGCACTTGAATTCTGTTACCTTGTATAAACAACATGTAGAGACAAGCACCAACAAAAAACTAGAGAAATCCTAGCAATATACTTTAGCAGGTAAACATGGTTTTTTTTTCACAGAGTAAAGAAGAAGATCTAAATTGAAAATGTTATTTAAATTCTATAAAGTTAATTATATTCAATTCTTCTTCTGGCAATTGTGTGTCTTGAAAAACTTTTAAACGATGACCATTTACCTTGAAAAGCATACCTTCATCATTTTAAAGTGTGACTGCTCCATGAGACGATGTGCTAATTACCTTGTAAGGTCCTTTCCATTTGCTTCGTAGTTTCCCATGTCTAAACAACTTCACTCTGGAGTTGAATAGAAATACCTTGTCACCTGGTTTGGATTCCTTCTTTTTAAATCTTTTATCATGCCACCTTTTTGTCCTCTCTTTGTAGAGTTTTGCATTATGATATGCCTTTTTTTGTCATTCCTCTAGCTCAGAGAGTTGTATTTTTTCTTTTTTTCGGCTGCTTCAAAGTCCATGTCCCACCTTTTTATGGCCCAATGAGCTTTGAATTCTAACTCGACAGGTAGGTGACATGTCTTTCCGTAGACAAGTTGGTATGGTGACATTCCAAGAGGTGTTTTGTAAGCTGTTCTATAAGCCCATAGTGCTCCGTGTAACTTATCTTTCCATACTGTTCCCATCTCATTGACAGTCTTCTGCAGAATGTTCTTGATTGGCTTGTTTGGCGTTTCTACTTATCTGCTAGTTTGAGGATGATATGATGTTGCGATGTTATGACGGACCCCATGATCGGATAAGAAGCGTCGAAACTTCCTATCAATGAAGTGAGGACCTCCATCACTAATTACCATGCGTGGAACTCCGAAGCGTGGAAAGATGGTCTCTGAAAACATTCTCTTGGTGTTATTTGAATCTGCAGCTCGACATGGTAAAGCTTTAACCCATTTTGAGACATAGTCGACTGCCACCAGGATGTATTTGCACTGCCGGGATTTTGGAAATGGTCTCATGTAGTCGATTCCCCAGACATCAAAGAGTTCTAACTGGAGGTTCGTGGTGAGTGACATGGCATCTCTTGCATTGATACTCCCATGTTTCTGACACGGAGTACACCTCTGTATGAAGTCTTTGGTGTCGTCGTACATGGTTGGCCAAAAGAATCTACTTTGCCAGATTTTTGAATGAGTGTGGAATGCCCCATAATGTCCTCCATACGGTGATGAGTGGCATCTCTCGATGATCTTGGTTGCTTCTTCAGCCGGAACACACCTCCTGAGTAGTTCATCGGAGCAGAATCGGAAGAGATACGGTTCGTCCCATAGGTGGAGACGACTTTCATAGATGAGCTTCCTCTTACTTTCTCCTGGTGGTACATAACCTGCAACCATAAAATTAACAATATTTGCATGCCAGGGTCGGATCCTGCGACCTTTAGGAGCATGTCGTCCTGTAGAAAATCGTTGATGGGCAACTCCTGTGGATTCTCAAACTGCATTCTTGATAAGTGATCGGCTACAGAATTTTCTATTCCTTTATTATCTTTAATTTCTAAATTAAATTCTTGAAGTAAAAAGATCCATGTTATAAGCCGAGGCTTAGCATCTTTTTTTAGTAAAGAGATATTTAAGAGTAGCATGATCAGTGTAAACAATAACTTTAGCTCCTACTAAGATCTAAACTTGTCAATAACAAAAACAACAGCTAGAAACTCTTTTTCAGTTGTTGCATAATTAAGTTGAGGTCCTCACAGAGTTTTACTAACATAAGAAATTGCATGATGCTTTCTATCATTTGTTTGACCCAATACTGCAGAGATGTGTTGTTACTCCTTGTCCTGAAAATAATAGAGCAATTGTCACCACAAATTAGTATATGGAAGTTCTGTCAATGAGTCACCAAAACATGGGCACATAACTGCAGTTGGCGGAATGACGGTAGCATATACTGCATTATCAGCAAGCTCTCTCAGTGTACTTTTGAGGTTCTGGTAGCCTGAATCCCTAACTCCAAACACTGTATTATGGATCCATCGAACCATTGTGTGCCCAATAGGCCCAGATCCTTCTGAAGTGCCTAAAAAACCAAAATAGCTGCAAAATCCAACTAATAAGACATGACTTGGAGGGAGAAGATGTGAGATAGGACTTCTTGGCCTTCCAAGCTCTAGAATTGAATCCATCAGCAGAGCGGAGGGCGCCGGACAGTGATGGCGGATCAGGAGAGTTGAATCCATCGGAAGCGCCGGCAGCCGAGCGTTGTCGGACAGTGGTGGCTGCGCGGTGTCAGCGTTGTTGGCGGACGACTCAAGAGCGGCGGCGGTGACGGCAGATTAGGCCCGGCTTGCGTGGGCGCTTGGAGCCGAGCCGCAAGCGTGCACATGCTCAATCGCGACGAGCCAATCCAAATTAGCCGGGTAGGTAGAGCGGATAGGGACGCCGGGAGGTCAAGTGAGCCGGTTCAATTGTCCACGTGTCATCAACTGGTTGGAAGTCGACACAGCGCCGGGTGAGGACCATCTACACCCAATTTATTGCGCTCTGGTCACCGGTACTTCCGGACTAAAGTTTGGATCCTGTCAGCTCGGATGTTTGATAATAATTAGAAGAACTAAATATGAGCTAATTATAAAATTAATTACATAGATAGAGACTAATTTGCGAGAAGAATCTATTATACCTAATTAGTTTATGATCTGACAATGTGATACTACAGTAAACATGTGCTAATGATGCACCACATTGTCAGATCATAGACTAATTAGGTTTAATAGATTCTTCTCGCAAATTAGTCTCTATCTGTGTAATTAGTTTTGTAATTAGTCTATGTTTAGTATTTTAAATTATTGTCAAATATCTGATGTGACTGGGACTAAAAGTTTACTCAGGAACCAAGCACCCCGTAAAGCATACAACATCAACGCAATGACATGGACGCAGCCACTGTTTGCCGAAGTACCGGTGACCAGAGCGCAGAGCGCCAGCAGGGCCAGCCAGCCCCGAGGTCATGTGGTGCGCAGCTGGAGCGAGTAGGCGAGACCACAAGCTGAAAGCATCAAGCAAAGCTAGCAGCAGCGCGCTTGCCAACCTAGGAAGGGCCGAAAGAATCCTTGCCCTTTTCTCCCTTCTCCATTAGGGCACCCACCGATCTCCCATCCATTTCCTTCACATGCGTTATTGTGTAGTGTAGTGCGGCGCCTCCATGCCCGTTATTTAGCTCTCACATGGATATGGGGGGACTGCACATGCCTCTGTGTTGCAAGAGCACGAAGAAATATACGAAATGCCCCAGAAATGAAAACTTGAGGGGCCATATCAAGGCCGAACTTATATAATGTTTTGGTTAAATTGAATTTCTGAACTCAGGGGAGCTCCTTGACTAGATATGCTACCTTTCATAGCACCGTCCTAAGTTCATAGGTTGCATACTTGCATTCCAAACAATCCCAGCCATAAGGTGAATCATCCATTCAGTACCAAAGCTTGGCGTGTGCATTTGTGTCTCTCCCTGTGCTTCATGCGTGCCAGCAGTGGAAGAAACAGTGCACGACTTGCCATCCTGACGTTGGAATCAATGAGCTATGAGCAAGATAGCGAGCATCCTGTAGGCTAGCTGTAGGCATACATACGCACTTCGTTGCAGTGGTTGATGGTAGTAAGTCACCTTTACCGTACTAAACTAGAAAAGGGGTTGAGGGGAGGAGAAAAAACATGAGCACCCCTGGCGCTCTCGCCCCTGAGGGCGAACCGGGCGACGCCGGCGAGCTGCCCCACGGTGCCGCTTCCCGCGCCCCGACTGGGCTGCTCCCAACACCGCCGCTGCTGGGGGCCGACCGCCTGACCTCCCCTTTGCAGCAGCTCGCTCGTGGTTCGGAGGTCGCGCGCGCCGACCGCTCGTCCCGCCTCGACCTCACCAGCAGCAGACCCGGTAACGCTTTCCAATCCCTCGTCCTCCTGGAGCTCTTCTCTGATGTCGCCCCTCCCCATCCGATTCATGAGCCCGGTTCTCTCTGGATTACGTCCATGACTAGATCCCGTCGGTACTCTGAATCCTTCGTTACCAATGCATTGTCCTTCAACCTCTGTTCCCCCCCTGCCCTTCTACGTGCGAGGCAGGTCGCCATTGGTACCTTCTGTGCTAAGGTCGCCTCCACCAACGTTGCTAATTTCATTCTTGTGATGAAAAATTCCATCAAACTCGGGCACCATGAGTTCCGCCTCCACGCCTCCATGGCTGAAGCTTGCGAGGTGGCCAGCCGTCTCGAGAAGAGTGAAGACGTCCGTACTGATGCCGTACTGGACCCCTTTCCTGGGGGTGTAGCTCGAGGCGCTGACCTTTTACTCGGCACATCCCTGCAAGGCCCAAATCTTGCTGCACGCCTCCCTTTGCATCATGGCATCTCTGGCCCTGTCTTGTCTCCTGCTCAGGAGTCTGTCCCTGCCTGCCGATTGGGCACCAAGGACGCATGGCATCGCGCCTTCCCCATGCTATGCCAGTCCTCGCGCCACCCCTGCTGCCTCGGCTGCCCCTCCGCCGGACGACGTCAACTCCGCCATTACTCCTCCCCAACTAACTATGTCCTACCGTCAGGCCTTGCTCTCCTCCTCTTCTAAGCCCCCAAAACCTCCCCGTCGCTCCCCTGCCTTTCGTCCTCCTTCCTCTGGTTGCTTCCGCTGTCTTTCCCCTTCTCACTTTGTCAAGGACTGCAGAGACCCTGTTCGCTGCCGCCGTTGCGGCGGGTTCGGCCACCGCCAAAGCTCTTGCGCCATGCCTGTCCAGCGCCGCCTCACCCCCCACCCCCGCCATGCTGCCCGCCCTACCCCTGCTGCCCGCACCGGCCGGGTTGCTTCGGTCCCGTTCACGGCTCGCACCACCCCCCCCGCCACCAACCCACAACGCTGTGCGTGACGATGCTGGCCCCGTGCCTGCCAACAATGCACCACTTGCTGTCGCTGCTGTCCCCGTGCTGCCAGCGGTGCCGGTGGTTCCTGTGCAGCCTGTGGAGCCCGCGGTTTCGGAGCCTGTCACGCCAGTAGCCCAGCCGGGCGCTCCCGAGGTGGCCACTCTAGTCTTGGCCGCTACTCCCCCCTCTGGGCTGGCCATGGGCATGCCTGGGCCCTCGACGGTGCACCTGGTTGACATCGGAGTCTCGCGTGCTGAGGCTACCCTGACCCCCGCCTACGACGCCGAGCGCGACTCCAGGTCCCCGCCTCCTGTGCCATCCCCGCCACCTGCCCCCTTGGCCCTGGGTGTCCAAGCCGGTGCCGACGAGGAAACGATGGAGGGCTCTGCAACCCCATCCCCTGTCGCCCCCAGCGAGCGCAGGGCTCTCGGGGTCTGGATGCCCCCTGACAGGCCCGAGCTTGCTGCCCGGGTCGCCTATGCCCACATCCTGCCGCCAGAGTGCGCCCTCAACCCCGCTCCCTTCATGGCGGCCGATGCTGGGTTGCACTACACCCTCCACCCTTCATCGCGCGGCGTCATGCGCCTGTGCTTTCCCTCGCCTAGGGAGCGTAACGCAGCGGCGGACGCCAGCCCCTACATCTGGGGTAGGGGAGAGGTGCACCTGGAGCGCGCCGAGGAGACCGGCAACCGCTTCACGGTGGAGCGCCCATGGATTGCTGCCATTGCAGCTAAGGACTTCCCTGAGGAGCACTGGTTCCCAGAAAACATCCCCTCTGGGTTCAGCTGCTTGGGGAACGTCCTTGAGATCGACGACAACTGCCTTTGTGGGGACTACTCCTCCATGAGGGTGGTCATCGAACTAGAGAAGTTCGAGGTCCCTGAGGAGATCTGGCTGGCTGGTGTGGATGGCATTGATGGCGAGGGGAGCGTCGTCAAGCTGACGCCTATTCACATTTGGGAGCGGCCAGAAAGGTTCGACAACATGGGCCGCTATGTACCTTTCTTCAACCAGCCTCCTCCACCTCCACCACCCCCTGCTCCCTTCCCACCTAACCATCCCGGTCGCTTTGGCCCTGAGCGCCCGCCCGCCCCCGGCGCCGGCGGCAACATTGGCCCGCAACTTTTTGGCCCAGTTCTGCAAGGCCGATTCCCGGGTTTTGACACCTTCTACTTTGGCTTCCTCAGCCCGTTCCCACTTGCTCCTCTGCCTAAGTTTCCGCTCGTTATTCGCCTCACCGCCGCTGCTACTCCACCCCCAAAGCCCATTACCCACCAGCCCCTGCTTACCATCACTTGGCCAGTGGACGGTGACGAGCCCCCCCGGGCTACCACCCCACCTACGCTGCCCACCCCGCGCCACCAGACGCCCCAAGGGTCAGAGGAAGCTTCCCGCCGCTGCCACTCGCCACAGCACCCGCCTTACTGGCATGGAGCCGCCTGTCTACACTTCTATGTCCTCCAAGGCCACCATGCTTAAGGCCCTCCGTAACGAGCTCACTGCCTGCTCTGCTGACCTCCAGCAGAAGGTGGCCAAGCGTGGCATCCTAAAAAAGACCAAGCTACCGTTGGAGGTGGCTGACCTGCGCCAGCTCGCCGCTGCGGCCATGGGAGACGCTGCCAAGGCTGCCCTCAACAAGGTGCTGTGTGCCCACAATGCCTGATCATCATAGGCATCTTCATCTCCTGGACGGGCATCCCCCCTCCAGCGTCGTCAGTAGTTCGCGCCAAGCTGCACGCTGTGCTCCTTTTTCTAGTATTCTTCTTCCTTGTTGTTTCAGTCACCATGTTGTTGCTTCTGCCTTATTGCGGATTAGCCTACTGCCTACCCCTGGTGCGCTAAGTTATCATGGCTTGTAAGTTTAAGCATCTTAATGTTATCTCGTGGAACGTTCGAGGCCTTAATGATGATGAAAAATGTGTTCTTGTTCTTGATTCCTGTCGTGACGCTAATCCTCATCTTGTTTGTCTTCAAGAAACAAAGCTGACTGATCCGTCTGTTACCAAAATTCGCTCCTTCCTTCCCTCTCGCCTCAATGACCATCGCCTCTTGAACGCTTGCGGCACCAGAGGTGGTGTGCTCACTGCTTGGAACAGTTCTACCCTTGCGCTCACCTCTGTCGATTGCCGTACCTACACACTCACCACTACCTTCGAATCCACGACATCTGACCACAGCTTCTCGCTGTCCAACGTTTACGCTCCTGCTGATCATGCCAATACTCCAGCCTTTCTTCTTGAACTTAGAGACCTCACCTCATGCATCTCTGGGGCATGGGTCATTCTTGGGGATTTCAACCTGATTCGCCATGAATCAGACAAGAATAACCAAAGCTTCAACCAGCGGCTTGCCTCGGCCTTCAACGAAACGATTAGCTCGCTTGCCCTGCACGAGCTTCCCCTCCTTGATAGGCTCTTTACTTGGTCCAACGGACGCGACCATCCTACTCTTGCCCGGCTGGACAGAGTCTTCTTCAACAATCTGATGAGCTCCACCTTTCCTAATTCCTCTCTGTCCTCTCTAACTCGCTCTACCTCTGATCACACTCCTCTTCTTGCCACCATCACCACAGCCATCCCAAAATCCCAAAATTTCCGCTTCGAAAACTCTTGGCTCCTCCACTCCTCCTTCCTTCCGTGCGTTACCCGGGCTTGGGCTGGCGTTGCTGATCGCGGTGATGCAGCTGGAAATTTGGCCGCCTGCCTCAAAGCTACCAAAGCTGCTGTAAAGGTTTGGTCCAGGTCGGTTCGTGCCCCTCCCACTCTCAAAAAGAACTGTCATTTTATAATCCATATGTTCGATCTGTTTGAAGAACACAGGTGTCTGTCCATTGGCGAATCGGCGCTGCGCAAATTGGCAAGGGACCGACTGGCCTTGCTAGTCAAAGAACGCGCGACGTACTGGAGGCAACGGGGGAAGATCAAGCACATCACTGAAGGTGACGCCAGCACAAAATATTTTCATGCCCACGCGTCCAACAAACTGCGCAGCAACCAGATCAAAGCGGTACAAAGTAATGGTGAAGTGGTTATTGATCAAATGAGAAAGTTGTCCATTTTCACTGACTACTACACTTCACTGTTGGGGACTGAGATTCCAGCAACGTGGCGATTTGATCTTCAAACTATCTATCTGGGGGCCCAATTAGTTGATCCTGAGCCACTCACAAGCCCCTTCACACTTTCTGAAGCAAAAGCCGCTGTCCAAGCCATGAACAAAAACAGTGCACCTGGTCCGGATGGGTTCGGCTCCGCCTTCTATTGTGCAGTGTGGAATCAAATTGAGCCGCAGCTTCAACTTCTGCTTGAATCCTTCTACAGCAACCGTGCGGACCTGTCCAGAATCAACAGAGCACACATCATCCTCCTTGCAAAAAAGCCTGGCGTCATCACCCTAGATGCCTACAGGCTGATCTCGCTTCAGAACCTGTCTGTAAAACTGATCACCAAAATCCTGACTGATCGGTTGCAGCGGGAAATCACCAAAATTGTGACTCTTGATCAAACTGGGTTTATCAGAGGAAGGTCGATTACTGAGAATTTTGTCCTAGCCACTGAACTTGTCCAGTGTTGTCACAGAAGGAAGATCCCAACGGTGGTGCTCAAGTTGGACTTTGCAAAAGCCTTTGATTCAGTTAACTGGGACACCTTGGTCAAGATCCTTCACGCCCGTGGCTTCTCTAGGAAATGGTGCAAATGGGTTCATGCAATCCTGCAAACATCAATGTCAGCGGTTGTGGTGAACGGAATCCCAGGAAGTTGGATCAGATGCTGGCGGGGTTTGCGACAAGGAGACCCCATCTCCCCATACCTGTTTCTAATTGTAGCGGATGTCTTACCTGCTCTAATTAGGCATGATGGCTCCATTAAGCACCCCATTGCTGTAGACCTCCCCTGTCTAGTGCTACAATACGCCGATGACACCCTCATTCTGTTGCCTGCCGACGCAGCTCAAGTTCAGAGGTTGCGGCAGCTATTGGATGACTTTGCGGATGCAACTGGCTTGAAGATAAACTACAACAAGAGTACCATGGTCCCCATCAATGTCTCCTCCACAACAAGCAATGAGCTGCAAGCGTTGCTCGGCTGTAAATTAGAGACGTTCCCACAAACGTACCTTGGATTGCCACTGTCAACAACCAAACTGAACATCTCCGCCTTCAGCCCACTAATAGGGAAGGCGGACAAGCACCTGGCAGGTTGGCAAAACCAATTTTTGAACTCCAGAGGAAGGGTGATCCTGATCAACCCAGTACTCGACGGCACTGCAGCTTACCTGATGGCAGCCAACCAAATGCCCAAAGGGGTCCTGGATGCCCTTGATTCCAGGCGTCGGGCCTTCCTTTGGACCGGAGCCGCAAAAACCACTGGTTCGCAGTGCCTTGTAGTGTGGCCGACGGTCTATCAGACTAAAGAGAAAGGAGGCCTTGGTGTTCGAGAACTCCACCTGCAAAATCAGTGCTTGCTCCTAAAACTGATCCACAAGCTGCATCATCCAGGCGACTCGGCTTGGGCACAATGGGCTAGAACTGGTCTCGACCTGGCTAACCTCACTGGCCGTGATGCGGTTGGAGCACACTGGGATGCCCTCCGGAACCTCCTACCATTTTATCGATGTATCACTTCTGTTGTGCTCGGTGACGGGCGTGCCACCAGTTTCTGGGACGATCATTGACATGGCTCTGGAACTCTCACATCCACCTTCCCTAGCTTAGCTAGCCACGTCACTGGATCTGGAGCTTCGGTGAGTGACACCAAAAGACAGGGGATCCGTGCGCAGTTGGTTCCAAGGTTGTCCAGACAGGCTGCAGCAGAGCTTACACAAGTTGAAGACATCCTAGACCAGCTGCGGCTGAGCAATGAACCTGATGATCGCCTCTGTCCTCTGATGACAGTGCCTGGAGATCACAAAATCCACACATCACGGGTGTACCAAGCTATAAAGAATCACAGAATCCCGGCTGCCTTCGCCAAATTCGTTTGGAGCAATCGTACCCCACCAAAAGTCCAACACTTCTGCTGGCTGGTCGTTCAGGACCGCATCAAATGCAGAACAAACCTAAAGAGAAAACACATTCTTGAAGATGATACCTGCCCCATCTGTGACGCTGATCCAGAAACTGCAACACACCTGCTGCTCACTTGCCCCTTCTCATTGCAACTCTGGAACAAGTTTGGAATAGATGTCTCTTCGCTACAGGCTTGCACTATCTGGAACATTGACAGACCAGGCCATATTGACGCCCTGCACTTTGAAACTTTGGTCCACCTCATCTGCTGGATGCTGTGGAAGCATCGCAATGGAGTAGTCTTCAACAACCTGCCGCCGTCGGCTAGTCGACTTGCTGCAACCTTCAGAGATGCCGCCCACCTGTGGCAACACCGATTTCCTGCTGCTGAACGCTCTGTTGTGGAGCAATGGTGTCATTTAGTTTCTTCTTAAAATGTAAAGCCAATTGTCAGTGTTTTTGGAAACCTCCCTGTAACTTGCTACTCATGTAATTGAGCTGCAGTGTTTCTGCTGCTCCCATGCAATGAAAGGTGGGGATAACTCCTCCCCCCCGATTAACTCAAAAAAAAGTAGAAAAGGGTGATGTTCATCCATCTTTCATTTCACTACAAGTCTACAGCAACTAGCCTCTATATAGCAAGGCTTGGCGTTCAGCTGGTGGCGTGCATTTCTTGTTTTCCAAAGCTTTGGAGAAAAGCCCGAACTAGAAATGACAGAGCTTTTGCTTATTTGTTTTCTTCGTCTCCATGTCTATTATATATTGATTCACTAATCAATCTAACCTTCTCAGTTGTTGAGAGTACGTAATGTGGGAGGGTAAATCAAACCATGCATTCTGGTATTACATCAATTTCTTCCTCACTCCCCGATCCCGTCCCATTACCAGCACTAACTCATCTCTACTAGCTACAATTGCCATATTACTATTGCCTCTATGTCTTGTGACATTCTAATTGTTATATGAGTTCTCATGTTTTTGGCACTATAGTCATGTCTTCACCCACTCCCTCTTCCTGTCCCATGGTGACTAGCATCGCCACCACCACCCCACACCTCCACTTCATCTCCACCTCTCATTGTCGTGCCGCCATCTCTACCGACATCCCAGTATGCCCTAGATACTCCTCTATCCTTTAGTGACAATATGAGCACCCACATTTCAGAAGTGAACCTAGCTCAACTAGATGGGTTGGGGACATGACTATACATCACCTAATCAGGTTTAGGTTTTCTTTTACTCAACTTTGGGTGCCTAGTTCCGCCTATGTTGGTGTCATATTTTTAACACCCTCTCATTCGATGTCGCTCTGCATAACACAACACACCTATTGCACGGAAGACCACCATTGCTCCTCTTCTTTTTTTTCTAATAGAGATGATCTCTGATCCATAAGTTGCCATGAGAATTGCCAAGGTATCCAACACAGTGTGGGCTAGCTTTTGCCATATCAGTTGCATTATCGCTGGATGCGCATGAGGATACGTATGCAACATGAGAGAGATGTGCATCATGAGAATACATATGCAGCAGGAGAAAGCGTTGGATGCACATGAGGGCATATGCCACCTAGAGATAAAAAAGCGGGCCTATTTGGCAGCTAATTTATACAGCCGCTACAGCTACTCGCCTCTCACACATACACTGTGCAGATAGCCAGAAGCTGCTTTTACAAGCAGCCGAACTGGGCACACAAGACACACAAGAGCAATGGTGGCATAGATCCCCATTGATCTTGTGGAAGGACCGTGACGCCTAAGAGCCTAAGAGGGGGGTGAATTAGGCAACTTAAAATTCTACTTCTAACTGTAGCCTCTAATTTTCACATTAGCAAAACCTATGCAAATAAATAAATTATCTAAAAGTGCAACTACGGTTTTGCTAGTGTGTTGTTGTCTCTACCACAAAAGAGTTATGCAACCTAGGTTCCAATCCTATCAACTAGCCTATCAACTAAGTTAGGAAAGGTAAAGCACACAACCAAGATTGCAATATAAATGCGGAAGCTAAAGATGAGGTAGAGATGCAAACTCCCGTTGACAACTCTGGTATTTTTACCGAGGTATCGAGAAGCGCGCAAACGTCCCCCTTAGTCCTCATTGGAGCCCCTCATAAGGAAGCCCTCGCAAGGGCCAAGCTCCCAGTCGGGTAACTTCATGGATAGCCTCGGGCCTTCCCCACATGGAAGTGGGTCTCCGATGTGCCTTTCAGCAAGCCTCTCCTAGATCTCTCCCCGCCATCTTCACTATCAAGCTTTTGACTGAAACGCCATGGACCTTGGTCCCTTCGTACATAGTGGCAGTCACACCACAAGCGCGGTTAGTGTGGTCTTGCAAGACTTACAAGCCCTGTCGAGTACAAGCACGGTGCGCGCAAGCTCCTTTGATTAAGAGGTATGCAAACCTCACTAGCAACTAGACCTAAGCCTAGAACATGCGCATATGAGCGGGTCTACACAAAGCACCTACACTAATCACAAGTGACCGTAAGCCCTATGCATGTGGAGAGCACAAATGTGGTGTAGCAACACCCCTCTACCTTTCCCTTGCTCCCTCACACCTCAAATGGCAGATTGGTAGTGATAGATATAGCCCCATTGAGAAACTAGCTGTTGTAGGCAAGATGCAGCTCACTGCATGGTCACTGGACAGTCCGGTGCCACCCATCGGATAGTCTGGTTCTTGCCACATCAGCTAGCTGTTGCGCCACTGGCAAACCGATTGTTGGAGCACTGTTCATTGTCCGGTGCACCGGACAGTCCAGTGCTTCTTTTTCCGGTGCCTCTGGCTCCAAAATCGCCGCTCTGGAATTAAATGGCGGTGCCCTATCCGATGTACTAGACATGTCCGGTGCGCACCTTGTCGTCTACTGACTGCCTGGTTGTTGTTTCCTGGTTGCCTGACACCTGCTACAGTGCCTGTCCGATGGCTCACCAGAGTCTGGCGCTGCCCAGCGCTGTCTTCTTCCGTTTCTTCATGTGTCATCCTCCCGGCTTCATCTCCTTTGCATCTTGAACTCCTAGCTTCTCTTCTAAGTTATCAACACTTCCTCTAGTATCTACTTTTGAGTGTTGATCAATTCTTCTCGTTCCAATCTCGGTCCAAGACAGCATTTGCATCCTATTGAACTACAAAATAAACACTTGCAAACATATTAGTCCAACTTGGTCATGTTGATCATCAAACACCAAAATCCAAACTAAATGGGCCAAGGGTCCATTTTCCTTACATCTTGCACAACAAACCTACGTGAAAAATCACATTATTCTTTGTTTACATCTTCTATAAAGGTATTTGTGTGTATTGTGTTCTATGTGTGTACCACATCATGTGACATGAACATCTTTTAGTGAAGATTTTTCCTTTTCTATTTGCCAGGAACATTTTAATTTGTGAAAATATGTTATAATATATTTTTCACGACAAAGGAGAGGTGGCGTGCATGGCTAGGAAAGTGCTTGGTGACTTGGGATTTTGATTCTCCCTTTTTTCTATTGCAGCTAGTGCCTAGATCTTGTTGTGCAGCGTGGGGGGTGTTGGCATTTCTTAACGTCACTACTAGGATTTGAGTTTCCTAGCAATGGCACCAGAAATGCCGTGACGATATTTCTGAACGCATACAGAAATATTCCGCAAGCACACAGATTTCACCCGGAAGTATTCGGGTATCATTCATTTATATTTTCCTAAAGGAAGGCATGGTATAAAAGTCTCTAGTTGTGTCAGTGTTATGTAAACCGGGCTAGTAAATTTATATGATTGCCACGCTGCTCTAGGAAGACGATGGCAGCATCCACAAGACATGAGGATTTATACTGGTTCAGGCCAGAGCCCTACGTCTAGTCTTAGAGATGATCGAGTTCGTGTTCCTCGCTTGAATGCTCTGAAGTTTTTACAATGGGAGGTGCAAGAATGGTGGAATAGGTGGAAGAACCTAAGCTAGGCGATGGGCTGCCCGAAGGGAAGCTCTAGGAGCCCTACTACTATGGTGATTGAACGAAATGGTAGAGGATGTCCTGAGATGGGTGCCCTGGCTGCCCTTATATAGAGTCTGGGGCCAGGGCACATACAATGGAGGAGGTTCTCCTGACTGAAGGGTCACGAGCCTAAGGGAGGTCCAAACTAACTTGGCCTGCAAGCTATGCCGTCTTGAGGTGCACGTTCGGCGTGGTTGTTATCATGGTCCTATGGCCATGTCATGGCATGGTGCGGCATGGAGATTACTATGTCGGTCATGTCAACACTATAGGCATGGTGGTGGTTCGCCAGTTGTCCTATGTGACATGATCTTTGTCATGGTCTTCATTATCATCTCCTAGTCTCCTGGGGCGTCGTACAGGAGTTGATGGCTGCCCCTAGGTCGGTGATCACCTTGTTGTCTTGAGGAGCAGAGGGGCACAATCCCTACTGTTGGGGTCATGGTACCCACCAGCCTGGATGGCCTTCAAGTCAAAGCCTTTGTCGTGGATCCCATCCCATAGTGGGTGAGGTCGTACATGCATCTTGTCTGGCCGTACCTAGCCGGTGGTCATCGTGCCCATCATCACCGCCTAGGGGCGATATTGTCTTGTCCGTGCGGTGTGGCATAGGAGTAGCATCTGACCGGACCGAGGTGACTGCTGTCCTCTCAGCCCTTGCGAGATTAGTGCGGTGTGCATGTTCTTGTCAGAGTAGGCACGCTTGGCTGCGCTCGACCTCTCCCCTTTCCTTCCGGAGGTCGTGACGAGGGAGAGGTCATGCGCCTTTCTAGTGCTGTGTGGCTAAGGCACGAAGGAGGGGTCGTGGCTGACCCCGGCCTTGGCATCTGACCTGGTTCGCTTGGCTTAGCTGGGCCTCAGTCGTTCGGGCTTTCGCTAGTTGGTGTATTACGGGCCGCGTGACCTGCTAACTAATCGGTGCCTTGAGACAACCCAGGGTTTTGACCCCGACAGTAGCCCTCGAGCGTTTTTATGATCACGAAGTGATCGTGAAAGCGCTGAGATGCATGCGCATTGAACGTGGGTTCATAGTCTTAGCCTGTCTGAGCTTTGTTGCCCGCCCCCTTATGGGCTGGTGCGTTTAATGCGGTAGGTGGCCATTGTGTTTTGCCCCATCCAAATGCCCTGATGATGTGGTACATGACCATTGAGCCTTGCCGTATTAGTGTGTTGTGCATTGGGGGCTCATGACCCAGGCGGGATTGAGCAGTCTCATCAATGTCATACTGGCCCTGCCTTTGCTTTACGTGGACATCTAATGTTGGTTGTGACCTCCCATGGTCTGCCATGCAGCTTGGGAGTTTCAGGCTATTCGGTCTGCCCTTGGGCCTATAAATGTGAGCTGGCCTTCTGTTTGAATTATTTGTGGCCGTGATTATAAATCGCTCCCCTCCTTTCTTGCTAGGAGGGCGAGGATATGAGAGAGATGGTCGCCCTTTCCAATAGCTAGTGCTAGAAGGGATCTTCCGAGCAGGGGAGGATTGAGGCGGTGTTCAGGCCAACCCCAAGCTCTTGGGGTTTTAGCGCTTCCCCGAACCCGTAGGTTTCGGGTCGCTGAAACTCGAGCGCCAAGGGCAACAATCAACTGCTCCTAGAGCCTATGGGCTACTCCTAGAAGTTGCCCGTGGTCCGGGGGAGGCGTTGCTGTCCCTTGGTGTCCCCATCATGCTTTCCAAAGCATGATGGTGGTGGCCTGCGGGCTTGATCCCGCTCTCGTCTTGTCCTCCCCACGCCTTTCTGCCCTAGAGGTTGTGATGCTACAAGAAGGGGAGTGAAGCGATTTCTCATCTTCTTCCTCCTGCACTTGTAGCAGGCGCCTCTGGGGACCCCGACGCCGCCGCCTAGGCAGCAGAGTCAAGATTTAGCACATTTCCAAGCAGCTCGACTGCTCTTGTACATCTGGGGATTTGAATGAAAAGAACACTATTTTCTGTGTATTTGGGTTTTCCTTGGAACCTGTTGCGAGCCCCTAGGTCATGGGGTCAGAATTGTGGCTTTCGGCTTAATGCAAGAAAACATTTTCTCAACCTCTTTTTGCATGTCCATGAGGTTATCTACGATCGTGCATTGGCTTGTAGGTCTTGGACCTTTTCGCTTTTTCCACATGATTGAGCCATGATCACATTTTGGGTTCCGCATCGCTTCATATGGAAGTCACTTGCTCCGTTGCCCGGGCCGTATGCTTCACAGATCCCTCCTGGAGAGGTCGTGGACCTCTGACGGTTTATGAGTCTTCAAAGCTAGCCCTTGGTCTTTAGACCTGGAGGTGCTAGGAGGGATCTCGGTCTTAGTTTCGACCCTTTTATGGGGTCATGGGGACCCGACTCCAATTTTCTCGGTGCTCCTGTCGACCTTGAGAGGTCATGGTGTCCTATTATAGGCAGACTTGGTTTCACCCCATGTGGGGAGAGGCATGTCCACCGTAACCACGCGGTCAGAGCAGTGCGCCTTGTCAGGGTCGATGGGTAATCCGAGTGGGACCCAAAATCCTCCCCAATCGACGTGGACTTCGGTTGTGCCTCATCAGAGATGTCCCATAAATCATCGGCCATCAATCCCGTTGGTCCCCAGCCACCTCCGCAGCGGCCAGGGGGCAAGATGCCTCCCCCTAGAGGGGGTCAACCTGGGAGACTTTGAAGCAAATGACTCAGACATAGAGAGAGACGGTCATGTGGCTCTGCACCACTGATTAGAGCCGTAGGTTCCCATCTCCTCTCTACCTCTATCCCTTTTGTGGTCTTGAGCCCTTCTAAGGACCAGCCCAAGAGTGGGTTTCCTAAGCACGACACGGGGTCATGTTCGTGGCGGGTCGCTCCGCGCATGATCTCAGGGTGCGGTTGGCCTCCCTAGTCACATCGTGGCATAATGGCATCCACTCATGAGTGGTCATGCATCGCGAACGTGGGGGCACAAATCAAAATGATATGAAAAGAGTGGGGTTGTGTGCATCTTACTTGTCTCGCGCCACTGTGTGGGCAACCATTGTTCCACCTTCCCTTCGATTGCTGCACCTACTCTGCGGGGTTCTCCAAGCAGTTAGTAAATGTGAATGAATGCGCGTTTGCCATAAGTGCCCTTGGTGGCTACAAATACTCTTGGAGTGGTACGGCAGGGAGGCATTCATTTGAGTCGCCTGCTCCACTACTTCCCTATTCTCGCTTTTGCACGTCCGGAGTTCCTTTCTCGCTGACGGGGATGAGCCACGACAAATGGCCATTGGAGGAGTTGTCGGGTGCAGGCAGGGCGTCGCCACCTATCCGTCCTTGCCTATGTAATTAGGGGTAAGTGCATTCGGATGATGTTCGAGTTTGAGGGTTTGACCTGTGTTGACTGTGCGTGCTTGGCAGGGCTGCCACCCAAGCCGCGTCCGCAGGGGCTGCTAGTGCCGCTCGTGCTGTGACCCCACCCACTGGGGGGTCGAGCTAGTCATCATTGTCTTCTTTAGAGGATCAGCATGAGTTCCGCGATCTCATCCATGGGGCGTACGAGGCCCTCCAGCGCTACTCTGACACCATCTGCGAGGTGTGCCAGCTAGAGCGCTGTCATGACACCGTCTAGGTGGCCCTCGAGGCCTCGGGAGGGAGACAGCCGCCGTGTAGGCGATGGCCGTCCTCTTGTTGTCACCGTTGGGGGAGCAGCTGGCGGCCTCTCGCCATGAGACGAAGGAGGCTCACCTCCGGGAGGTCCTTCTAATGGAGGACCGTGAACGCACGGTGGTGGCCAGAACCCGGTAGGGAGCCGGGGTCGCCCTCGCCGCCCTCTAGCTCTATACCAGCTAGGACTTCCATCAAGTGGCGCCCAAGTTCCTCAATCATGCCGGGTAGGCAGAGCAGGTGGAGCTGGTTGGCGGCTTTGCCACCACCGCGCCCGCCTTCATGGCCACCATAGACGTGGAGGACATCCTCCGCGACGGTGGCTAGGGACCTTAGGTTGTATCTAGGGTCTTTAAATAAAGGAATTTTTTTAGTTTGTATCCCATGCTTCTTTTGCTTTTGTGTGCTTGCCGACAACCTGATCATTTGAATGCCATAGTCATGCAACCTTGCCTGGGGATCAACCCATGAAGCTTAGCTTATTGCGACTCCGTTTTTGTGCTCAGAGCATTCTAGGATAGATCTAGTGGCAGCGCGCCTTTCATCGTCCTCTCTCTTTTAGGTCATGATGATCTTTCTTCTGATGAGCATCGGTGAGCAGAACGCCATGTTGTAGCCCCCATGCATGAGAGATGTCACTGGCACGCGCTAATCATCACGGGTCGCTTGGGGTCGCACGCACCGTCAGAGTGTCACTTCTTCATGCGCTCATTAAGGTGCGTTGCGATTTCTAAGCGTAGGGAGGATTCATTGGTCGTTATGTACAAGTCTCCTCAATTGGCTTAGAATAGCACTGATGCGGACGGTGTCCACGCACTAGTCGTGGAGGAATGTGCTGTGTCGTGAGCCCTCATACGCTCGTCGACCGCGTCGTCCTCATGCCATGTCGTTGCCTGCTTCGCCACATGCTGTGGCTGAGATCGCGGAGTGTGACCTCCATGCGCTCCCCTTTCGCACAGGAAAGTCATGTTTAGGTTCAGCCCCCGAGGGTTGGCACGCGGCTGTCGTGATGTCATAGTTTTCCCGTTCACAGAGGTGGGCCTTCTGGAGGTTGCCGCCTATAGTGATGATTCCATGAGGACCAGGCATCTTATGCTTTAGGTAGGTGTAGTTGGAGACGAACATGAACTTGGCATAGCATGGTTGGCCTAGGATGGCGTGGTAGGTGCTGGGAAAATCCGCTATTTCGAAGGTGAGCGTTTCCATGTGGAAATTGGTTCAACCTCCGAATGTCATGGGTAAGTCGACCTGCCCGAGGGGGATGGCCTGAAGCCCGGGTATGACTCCGTGGAATGGGGCGCCGGACGGTCATATCGCCGCCCATGAGAGCCCCATGGTGTTGTAAGCCTCGGCGTAGAGAAGGTTGAGGCCACTCCCACCGTCCATGAGGACTCAAGACAGGCGGGTCTTGCCGTTGATTGGGTCGATGACAAGGGGGAAGTGCCCCAGTTGCGGAATGTGGTCAGAGTGATCCTTTCTATCAAAAGTGATCATGGTTTCTGACCATTTGAGGAAGGCCAAGACGGCTTCGCCTAGGGCGACCGCATTGACCTCCCTAGTCGTGAGCTTCTATCAGTGTCTATACTCTTACGCCATCGGTCCACCAAAGATCATAAGGCAAAAAGCTTCCTGCTATTGTTGATGGTAGTTATATACCATATTAAATCGTCAACATAACATGAAGAAATGCTTGAAATGGATCACCAATAGAAACTTAGGGGTTTAAACTGATAATTTCCATGAGTTCTAGTGAATCTGTATTTTCTGTGGGGTATATCCAGAAAACCAAAAAGGAGGATCAAAACATTAAAAGGAATTAAACTTAACCACGACGAAAACTATTATAGAAGACTCCAGGAGGCAACCCCCTAGGTAGAGCCCGAGAGGTAACTAGGTTGGATCGGCCGACCCCACCCAGGTACCGCCCAGTCCCTGGTGGTGGGCCCTGCCTGTCAGCCTCTGGAATGTTCCTCCACCACCTCCCTAGACTGCATCTACGCCATTCCTTAAGTCAGTTTGATCCAAGGGCTCATATTGGACCCTCTAGGCTATATAAGGACACCCCAGCCCCCTGAGGCATAAGTCATTTAGAGAAGACAAAAACCCTAGTCATCCTCAGAGCTCCTCTAGATTCTAGGTCATAGCTAGTTAGGATAGGTCTAGAGGGAGGTAAGCAGGCTTCGCTTGGATTCTTGACATTATCAAGAGCTTGGTTCGGTATAACTCTTGTACCCCTCTCTTGTTGTATCTCCATTATTTTTATATGCTTTGGTACATTTGTATGACATTCATATTCATCTTATTCATGTTCTTGGTTACAATGTTTATTGTCTACTTTGATCATATACATAGTATATTTAGTTTATCATTGTGTTTATGCATAAGTTTGTATAGCATTCACCCTAATAAGGTACCATGGGTGGGTGGTAGAGATCATGTAAGTGTGGTGCTTATATGCTATTTACCTACAAATACACTCTATGTTCTGGGTCATGTGGTAGATCGTGGATGTGACACTCCCGTTGAGTCCTTTGTAGTCCACTCCTCGAATATAGGTCATAGAAGTAAGGCCCGGTTACGAAGGAAGGGAGAGGTTTCTGTACTCAACCCTCCTTAAGTAATGCCCTTATGTGTGGATATAATGCTGATCTTAGCCATAATTACTAGGTGTAATTGCACTACTCAACGTATGCTTTGACTTGTAGTTAAGGATGACTTATGAATTATTCTTCTAATATTCTAACTTGACCATGCTAATGACATAGATTGGAGTGCTCTGAGTGATTTATCATTAATCAGTACTTATCATATATATCTTATCTGGTGACTTACCCCTGTTATGAGTAGAGTGATTGGTTATGGTTTATTTCTCCATCAATATTATAAGTTATCAATACATGTCCAAAGCTACACCTTCCCTGTGGTAAAATATAAATACGATACCTGGTATTCTCTCGGGTGAAGTGCTACAATGGTATAATTATCTGTCTGCTTGCAGAATCTTTTTCATTCATATCTTTATATTCATTCTAGTCACATAAAATGAGAAACATATACTTAGTATTATTCTTGTAGTAATGCTAGATAGTACCAACAAACATTTCTGGTACCATCACTGGGGATGACAACCTAGTTTAGTAATGCTAGAGGTGTAGGTAATTAATAGGTGACTACTAAAATAAGTGAGGAGTTAATAAATACCAACAAGCATTTCTAGCGCCGTTGCCGGGGAAGGTAGCTAGCACAGGAAGTATCAATAAACTTATATTAATTAATTTGATTGAAATAACCAATGACCTCTGCACAAATAGGCTTACCCTTGTTTTGTCTACTCATGTATCTTATGCAGGGTAATGTATGATTGGTTTTAACCTTCTAACAAACTTCATTGAAGATCTAGAAGCGCTACTCAAGAGAACTAAGGCCAAACTCAAGAGAGTATCAGCTTTAGAGTCAGAGGACAAGCGTATAAGACAAAATTTAACACTAGAATTCTCTGCTCCAACTATAGCCAACTATAGAGTCTTTGTGGAAAGGCAGTGGAGCTTTAGAGTCTTTGTGAATTCTCTGCTCCAATTATAGCCAATATCCATACTGGACCTGAGGTCAATGTTAGAGAGAATGGATTCAAGCTCAAGCCCACGCTCATTAATATGGTGCAAGCCAACCAGTTTTGTGGAAAGGCACATGAAGATGCTAGTGCACATCTCCAACACTTTATAGAGATCTGCAGCACCTTCACTATCAAGGGAGTAACCAAGGATGCTATTCCACTCTGCCTTTTCCCATTTTCACTCTTGGGGAAGGCAAAACAGTGGTTCTACGGCAACAAAGAAAGAAACACCACATGAGATAACTGCTCCACTGCCTTCCTAGCAAAGTTCTTTCCTATAGGCAAGACTAATGCTATGCGTGGGAGAATCTCAAGTTTTCAGCAACATCATGATGAATCTGTCCCTAAGGCATAGGAACGCTTTCAAGACTATATAGAAGAATGTCCTCATCATGGGATGGAGAATTGGCTACTCATGCAGACCTTTTACCATGGGTTTACCACTAGTACCCATGAGACAATGGATGCTGCTGCTGGAGGTGCTTTTCTTTCACTTAACCTCAGAGATGCAACATCTCTTGTTGAGAAGATGGCCTCCAATCAAAGCTAGAATGAAGAATGTACTCAGCCTCACAAGAGAGGAGGAGGAATGCATCAACTCAAGGAGGTAGACATGCTGTCTGCCAACATGGACCTGCTGATGAAGAAACTTGAAGACCGAGCTAGTGAGAAGAAAGAAGTTATGCACATTCATGATTCCCGCATGACTTGTGAAGTGTGTGGCGACACTGGATATTCAGGGAGCAATTGTTCTGAAACTCAAGAGGATGTGAACTACATCAATAACAACAACTATCGTCCTCAACAAAATCAGGGATGGAATCAGCAACAGAGGCCAAACTACCAAGGTAATTACCAAGGTAACTTTCAAGGTGACAATTATAATAACTTCAATCAATCACCCTTGAGAGAATTAGTTGCTAGTCAATCTAGACTTATGGATCGAATGTCTAAGAAAATACCTTCCAATGATAAAATCCTAGAGAACATAAGTACTAGAATGGATACTTTTGCTTCTGCCATTAAAAATTAGCATAGTTTTAATAAAATGATAGAATCACAAATAGCTCAGCTGGCAGGTGCTGTTCCTCCATCTGACAAAGGTAAGATTCTGAGGCAGCCAAAAGATTTAGAAACTACAAATCTTGTTGATATTCACAATGTAGCTTTCTACTACACTCAACCGTCAGAGGGAAGGTGGATAGATTATTCACTCCCCAACAAGAAAAGTGATCCAGGTAGACCTGTCATTCCTATCTCCATTGGACCTCACGTCTTTCAGGAAGCTTTCTGTGACTTCAGAGCAAGTGTAAACATCATGCCTAAGGTAATTTATGATAAGATTCTAGGAGATCCTTTGTTGTACACAAATATGCAGTTGTAGCTTGCAGATCAGTCACTCTGCTACCCCAAAGAAATTCTAGAAGATGCCATCATTCAAGTGGGACAATCATATGTTTCCGTAGACTTTGTGGTTCTATAAACAGGTGGAGATGAGAGGGCACCCATCATTTTGGGCTGACCCTTCCTGAGCACTACGAAGGCCATCATCTACACGGACACCGCAAAGATCTGTTTTAGTATCAAGGATAAGAAGGAGTTCTCGTTCAAGGACCGTATACTATATTCTCCCGCTCATCCACAGAAGGCATACCTACCCGAAGAGACAATAGTAGTCACCAAGAAGAAGAAGAACAGAAGGAGGAAGAACAAGACCAACCAGTCACCTAAAGAGACAATCAACATAATCAACACCATCCGATCAGAGTACGACCACCTACTCGCTCCACCATTCTTTCCTAAGAAGGATGACCCTGGTGTACCGATGATCGAGTGTACTATTGGTCAGAAGATCTTCTGCAAGACTTTCTGTGATGTTGGATCGGGTGTCAACATAATGTCAAAGGTAACATATTAATATTTATTTGATAATGAACCTTTGTACCTGACATATATGCAGCTGCAGATGGCGGACCAATCAATCCGATTCCCAAAGGTACAGCAAAGGACATAATGGTCAAGATTTAGGATCACTACGCTCCCACCGAGTTTATGGTCCTGGACATGGAGGAAGAAGATGATTCACCTATTATTCTGGGAAGACCATTCCTCAACACTACCAATGTAGTCATCTACATCGAATCTAGATAAATCCACTTCCAGTTCCTAGGAGAAAAGGTACGCTGTTGTTTTAATAGTTATACTACTTATAAGCAGCCGAAAAAGACCCGCTCCCAAAGGAGGAGACGTCGATCATCCCACCGACAAGAGGATCAACTCTCTAGGAATGGATGGGGGATTATGAAGGAGAAGTTGAGAAGGACCTGCGTCAACCCCAATTGAATGAATGGGACGATGAAGATTGTGAAGCACCTACAAAAGAAGAAGCTATTCCACCAAAGTCAAGCTCATAGACTAAACAGGTATGGAAAGAGAAGATAACATCACCACCATCACAAGAGGAGCAGTCATCTGAGTCTCCATCACTGAGACCAGATGATGCACCTGAAAAGTAATTACTCTCTCCTACCTAGTTCTATCCAGAGGACTTTAAAAATTTGAACCCTTGTTGTAAGGTAATATCGATAGTTATCCATATTTACTTTCTAGCATTGCATTAATTATTTCTTTTTAGCATATTTACTTTTCTGCATTTGCATTGCATTAGAGAAAAGAGAAAAACAAAAAGATTACTTTATTGCATATCATCATTGCTGCATATTAGAAAAAAAGAAGAGAGTTCCTTTACTACATTCCATCTTTGTATCATTATAAAATCCTAAGCCCCATGTTAGTAGGTCTACAGTGTCAAAGCCCGTGGGAATATTCACTGTGGTGGCATAAAAATAAAAATTATCATGCATACATATTTTCTTTCAGCATTATAAAAAAATAGGAAATCTGATGTTAATAAAAAAAATACTAAATAGACCTCCTGCTAAAATTCTGCCACTAGAAAATTTGTCTAAACTCATAAGAAGAACAAATCCTTGAATGGCTGGCCGCTAACCCTTTATCTTAATCCAAGCCTCGAGTTTTTGGTATTCTTGTTGGAGTATTTTGCAGGATGGTACAAATGATCAAGAGTAAGTCACTCGGCTGTAAACATCTCATTCTACTCATAGGTAGAATTACTTCCGCTGACAAACCATGCTCTAAGAAAGGATCACTCAACATTTAACAACCGACCACGACAACATTTAGCTTGGGGGAGAAGCATCTCCCATGTATCTAGCTAAGTATTTCTTTATTTTTTATTTTACTATTTTTGAGTTTGCTATATGGTTGCTAAAGAAATAAAAAGATGCATAACAAACCAAAACAGAATAAAAATTTATCTTGGTAAGTTATATTGATATAGTAATGTGTGATTTTAAAACTTTGAAAGCAAAATAAAAAGTGTGCTTAGTTTTCTATTCTTTAGAGCTGAATAAATAATGGAGTCTAGGTAAGCTCTTACATTGAAAATGATGAATAGTTGCTCTGTCATAATTCCTTTCAAGTACCTAGTTTTCAGCCTTAAATTCTCCCGAGTTTTGGATATGACTAATTTGATATAAGAATTTACTCTGAACTTGAAACTCGTGGGTAGCATATGCTTGATCTAAGTCTAGATAATTGACAGATATGCTATGAGATGGTCTGAGCTGCCGTTTATCTTGTTCCTATCAATACTAGAGTTCCGGAGATTTATCTTTTGAAAACATAAAATCTTTCATGATGAGCTCTGTATGACAAAGCTTGAATTCCTACCAAGAGCTATATATGATGTTTAGACTAGGAAAACCTTTCATTCATACATGCTGCTTGCTTTTGCATTGAGTTCAGTCAAGCTTTGTTGATGCCTTATGAGAGGTTTGTCATGCTCTTAAAATCAAGATCACGTACACACCATCCACATATGCAGTACTCCTACACTAGGAGTAGGCGCAACAACATGCCATTCCATCAAGATCCACTCAAAAATGTTTTACTCCTACACTGGGAGTGAACATAAAAAAATATACCCTATAGGATATACCCCAAATAAATGCTCCAAGTTCTTGTTGTTATCTCTCAAAAGTTTTGTTGCAGAGAAGAGGCATGTAGCTATGCAAAAGTTATTCATAAAAAAGAGAGATAAAAAAAGAAAAAGAAAAGTATTGGAAAAAATGGACAAGTGTCTGATATATCCAAAACAATGGGTAGTTAGATGCCCTCCTAAAAAAAGAGAAGAGAGAGAGAAAAAATGAATAAGATAGCCCATGTTTTCTTGCAAACTTGTTTCCAAATTCCAAAAGAGAGAGGTATGTTTTCAAGAAGCAAAGTAGAATTAGGTTAGCCACCATATATATCCCCCATACATCCATACACATGCACATCTTGATTTGATTGTATGACTCAACTCTCTTTGGATCCGAGGTTTGACTTTTCAATATATGTATTGCAAGTATGCTCTTTCATGTTTTCTCCATTCCTATGCGCTATACTATAAACCTTAGTTATAGAAAGAGAAAGGCATAACATTATCATTGCCTTGGTAACAATCCACAAATACCATATATATTGAGAGACTTGAGAGTGTCATACAATAGAAGTTCTAAGTTTTATTTTGAAAACTTACAAAAAACTCCGGAATAATGGTTGAGCGAGGAGCTTGAGACATAGTGCTTGACTTGATTGTTTTGTCTTTCAATTGCTCAAGACCCAAGTAAGGCTAAGAAGCCCCATGGTTGAAGGTAATATGGGTAAGTTTAAAAGTCAGATCAGTTTATTCTAATCCGGAGGAGAATTTTTGTTTGAACGCATGTGTCCTTTTGAGGCGTGAAAGCATTATAGCAACTCCTGATCTAAGTTTGTTGAGTTTAGCTTTGCTAAGGGACTAGCAAAGGTTAAGCTTGGGGGAGCTTGTTAACGGTAGTTATCTACAATATTAAACCATCAACATAACATAAAGAAATGCTTGAAATGGATCACCAATAGAAACTTAGGGGTTTAAATTGACAATTTCCACGAGTTTTGGTGAATCTATATTTAATGCAGGGTATATCTAGAAAATTGGAAAGGGGGATCAAAACGTTAAAAGGAATTAAACTTAACCGTGATAAAAAAACTATTCTAGAAGACTCTAGAGGACTCCAGGAGGCAACCCCCGAGGCAGAGCCTGAGAGGCCGCCATGTGGGATCGGCTGGCCCCACCCAGGTACCGCCCGGTCCCTGGTGGTGGGCCTCGCCTGTCAGCTTCTAGAATGTTCCTCCACCGCCTCCCTAGACTGCATCTATGCTGTTCCTTAAGTCGGTTTGATCCAAGGGCTCACGTTAGACCCTCTGGGCTATATAAGAAGACACCAGCCCCTTCTGAGGCATAAGTCATAAGGAGAAGACAAAAACCCTAATCATCCTCAGAGCTCCTCTAGTTTCTAGGACATAGCTAGTTAGGCTAGGTCTAGAGGGAGGCAAGCAGGCTTCGCTTGGATTCCCGACATTGTCAAGAACTTGGTTCGGCATAATTCTTGTACCCCTCTCTCATTGGATCTCCATTATTTTTATATGCTTTGGTACAATTGTATGACATTCATATTCATCTTACTCATGTTCTTGGTTATAATGTTCGTTGTCTACTTTGATTATACACTTAGTATAGTTAGTTTATCATTGTGTTTATGCATAAGTTCGTATAGCATCAAACCTAATAAGGTACCATGGGTGGGTGGAAGAGATCATGTAAGTGTGGTGCTTATATGCTATTTACTTATGAATACACTCTATATTCTGGGTCATGGGGTAGATCGCGGATGCGACACTCCCGTTGAGTCCTTTGTAGTCCACTTCCTGAATATAGGTCATAGAAGTAGGGCCCGGTTACGAAAGAAGGGAGAGGTTTCTATACTCAAACTTCCTTAAGTAATGCCCCTTATGTGTGGATATAATGATGATCTTAGCCATGATTACTAGGTGTAATTGCACTAATCCATGTATGCTTTGACTTATAGTTAAGGATGACTTAGGAATTATTCCTCTAATATTCTAACTTGACCATGCTAATGCCATAGATTGGAGTGCTCTGAGTGATTTATCATTAATCTGTACTTATCATATACATCTTATCTCGTGACTTACCCCTGTTATGAGTAGAGTGATTGGTTATGGTTTATTTCTCCATCAATGTTATAAGTTATCAATACATGTCCAAAGCTACACCTTCCCTGTGGTAATATATAAATACAATACCTGGTATATTCTGGGGTGAAGTGCTACAATGATATAATTATCTGTCCACTTGCAGAATCTTTTTCATTCATATCTTTGTATTCATTCTAGTCACATAAAATGATAAACATCTACTTAGTATTATTCTTGTAGTAATGCTAGACAGTACCAACAAACATTTCTGGCACCATCACTGGGGATGACAACCTAGTTTCATAATGCGAGAGGTGTAGGTAATTAATAGGTGACTACTAAAATAAGTGAGGAGTTAATAAATACCAACAGCTATCGAAGTCATGTATGAACTAAATATCACTGCTAATACAATCCTGTCCTCACCTCTTCTTCTTCCTCCCCCAGCTTCTCTGTTCTCCTACTCTACCACCCCCCACAAAGATCAATGTGGATCTGTTCCCCACTAGCCTCGTCTGCCTAGTGACACTCATCCAGCTTGGTCTTGATGATGCTGCCAAAGTCTTGAATCGAACCACAGATGGAAAGGAGCGCCGGGGATACATCAAAATTCATCCGAGTAACCTTTCTGTGATCTACATGCCACCTTTTGATTTGCTTCCATTTGTTTATCCATGTGTGCTAATAACTCTCCCTTGTGTAAATGATTTTTTTCGTTGTTTCTCAGAGGCAAACCTCTTCTAGTGGTTCTACCAGAGCTCATAGCGGGTGTCGACGCTAGAACAACCATGGCCAACCATCCTGTGGCTGCAAGGTGGACCGGTACGTACAATCTTCCTCTTCCACCTCTCCTCTGTCATCACACATAGATATGTAATATTTCTTGAGAGGTGAATGAACCTTTCCTTTCATTGTCGTCGTCTTCTAGATCAGGGACAATCAGGCATCAGGAGTGGCAATTTCCTAGAGAACAGGGCTCTTGACGTAGACATCAAGCAACGCAACTCAATGTGGCTATAGAAAGCTGACATCATATTTGTGGTCTGACTAGGAGATCTCTCTCTGTTTTCACAATTCTAAATCTACTCCGCAATGCTGATGCTGATCTACTTCATGATGAAAATTGAAAATGGTGGCAGGACAACCCGGTGGGTGTTGGGTATAGCTACGCAGAGGACGAGAGCGTGCTAGTGAAGATCAACTGGGAGGCGGTCGCAGACTTGACCAAGCTTCTCAAGGCCCTAGTCATGGACCTACCAACCCTGCAGAGTAGCCCTCTGTTCCTCATCGGTGAGTCCTATAGCGGCAAGCTCGCCACCATGACCGGTGTCTCTATGGCAAGGGCCATATGTGCTGGCACCCTTAAGATCACGCTTGGAGGTTCCTATAAATAATAATTTTGATACTCCAAAACTACAAATAACAAGAAACATCCATGCGACTTAATTGATCTGTGTTAGCCAATTCTTTTTCCCATAGGTGTGGTGCTCGGCGATAGGTAGATCTCACTGAACAATCACGCGGTGAGGATATTAGCACTTGACATCTTTCGATCCATCTGCATCATCACATCAAGTTCAATAATACTAGCTCATGAATATCCACTGAATTGTTTGCTAAATGCATGCAGCTATCCTACCCTTGGCTGCTGAAGGATGTTTCGAGGATGGATGACGCTTGAACTTATCTGCCTGGCTTATCGGCCATGGGTTTGTAGCCCATGGCCGGTTAAAGGCCAGTTAAAGGCCCAGCCCAATATATCGTTGCTAGACCATTAGCGGTCATTGCCGACCTATGAGCAGGGCATTATATATAGCAAATAGTTGTCTGCTATGGAAGTCATGTATGAACTGAATATCACTACTAATACAATCCTGTCCTCGCCTCTTCTTCTTCCTCCCCTAGCTTCTCCTCTGTTCTCCTACTTTGCTGCCCCTCACAAAGATCAATGGGGATTCGTTCCCCCACTGGCCTTCTTTGTCTTGTGTTACTCTTCTAGCTTGGTCTTGGTGAGGTTGCTACAGTCTCGAATGGAACCACAGACGGCAAGGAGCGCTGGGGATACGTCAAAATTCATCTGAGTAAACATTCTATGATCTACATGCCAGCTTTTGATTTGCTTCTGTTTGTTTATACGTTTGTGCTAATAACTCTCCCTTACGTAAATGATTTTTTGTTGTTCCTCAGAGGCAAACCTCTTCTGGTGGTTCTACTAGAGCTTGCAACGGGTGTCAACGCTAGAACAACCATGTCCAACCATCCTGTGGCTGCAAGGTGGACCGGTATGTACAGTCTTCCTCTTCCACCTCTCCTCTGTCATCACGCACAGACATGTAATATTTCTTGAGAGCTGAATGAACCTTTCCTTTCATTGTCGTCATTTTTTGGATCAGGGATAATCGGGCATCAGGAACGGCAATTTCCTAGAGATTGGGGCTCTTGATGTAGACCTCAAGCAACTCAACTCGCTGTGGCTATAGAAAGCTGACCTCATATTTGTGGTACGACTTGGAGATCTCTCTCTATTTTCATGATTCTAAATCTACTCCGTGATGCTGATGCTGATCTACTTCGTGATGAAAATTGAAAATGGTGGCGGGACAACCCGGTGGGTATTGGGTATAGCTACGTGGAGGATGTGAGCGCGCTAGTGAAGACCAACTGGGAGGTGGTCACGGGCTTGACCGAGGCTCTGTAGGGCTGGTAAAGGAGCTACCAACCCTGTAGAGCAGCCCTCTGTTCCTCATCGGTGAGTGTTGGCGGTCGTTATCGACACATTTATACCACCAACATAAGTCCAAAGAGGAGGGAAACATACACTTCCGTCCACATATACCTTTGCTACTAACATGTTTCCACTTGTACCGGTAGAATTGACATGTTGCAGAAACATACACCGGAAACAAGTGAAACAGGACAAGAAAGGCGCTTTCTGGAAGGCGTAAAGGATCCAAAGAAGGGAAGAAGCCCAACTAGGTGACCAAACCAGGGCTAATCCACCTAGGCACTGAAGTCTAGGCCCAGTAGAGGAGTCACCACGAGAAGGAGGAGGCAGGTCGGGCCACCTAGGGCGTGCCCGTGCCCCCCGTGGCACCACGTCGGCCCATCTCGCGCGTGTTGGCACATTGAATGTTAAGGCTGGCGGTGCGGGGGTGTGCCGGGGAATATTCCCCCTCCAACCGCCTGTCCTAGCCCTATGTAAGATGAGGGGAGCCTCCTCTCTCACACACACCTCACTACACACATCACATTCTCACTTGAGCTCCCTCTCTCCACTCTTTAGGTTAGAATTAGTCTAGTAGAAGTAGTAGAGGAGTAGAGAAGCTACCTTGGAGGGCTTGGATCCTTGGAGAAGAATTGATGAGCATAAAAGAGTTATCTTTTCTCCAAATAGCCATGTCTTCATCTTATGAATATAGTTTGTGCTATGAACTAGAGTATAGTCATGTTGATATATTCGTGATATATGAACTAGAATATAGTCCCTATGTCATGTTCATATCATACTTGGCTCAATGCTTTATCGTTCATACGATGTTCATGAATAGATTTAGACTTATGTTGAGGTGGTGGTTCATCATGCTTTCAGGTACGCCCAAGTCCTTTACCTGTTGATCTGTAGGGTCAGGGACCCGGGGGGGATTTGGTGGTTCCTATGTATGAGGGCGAGGTGCCCGAATATATAGGGGTGGGTGAATGCATTTCATGTCCCACGGTTGAGGGGTAGGCGGTAGGTGGTGACAGCCCTGTCCGTTTTTCGTAATCCCCCACGTTCGGCCATGGTGTAGGAGTACGTAAATTGTCACATGAGGTTGCTGGCAGACTAGTACATGGTGGCCTCACATGAGGTTGCTGGTACCCCTGTATGCTCATCTGGTTAGTTATGCACGTATGTCTATCTTTTTCATATCCATACTAGAACTCTTACTACCATGCCTTCCTACGGGAAAATATAAATAACGATACCCTAATAATACTTCCATGTGAAATGCTACAACGATAGATCCGTGCACTTGCGGATAACCTCTCTAAATGTTATGACCTATCGGTTAACATTCCTGAGTATAGCTGCTAGGATAAACCAATTCTAGTAGCGATGCTAGGGAATGCCAACAGGCGTTTCTGATATCGTTACCATGGATGGGCCTAAACCCCTATTCTTGGTGATCGTGTTAAGAAACGCCAACAAGCATTTCTGGCACCGTTGCTAGGGATAGATTCTATCTCTATTCTTGGTAGTGACGCTAAAAATGCCAACAAGCATTTCTGGCACCGTTACCAGGGAAGGCATTGGATAATAAGATTCTAGCATGATATGATCATGATAGCATGCATGTATGGTAGCCATTTACTCATACGGGCTAATCTTCTATGTTTTCTCCTGTTGTGCGTGGAAATAGGATAGTGCATTAGTGGTTTTGACTTGCCGGATAACTTCGTTTCAGATCCGGAGACACTCCTAAGGAAGAAGGGGTCTCGTGCCTCTGCTTCTTCTACCACTCCACCGATAATCGAACCGCTCATTCCTATACCAGCTGCTACCAATGTTATGGCCTAGAAGTCACTCCGTGAGTTCTCATTCCAGGTTGCTGCCAACGTGCCTATGGGCCCGTTGTCAACATTGGTGACAAGAATTTCAAACTTAGGACTGGGCTGATCACCATGGTACAGGCCAGTCCATTCTGAGGACTGCCCAGTGAGGACGCCAACGCTCACTTAGCACACTTCCTCGAACTGTGTGACACAATCATCATCAAAGACGTCGCACCCGAGGCTATCAGGCTCCGTCTGTTTCCCTTCTCCCTTATGGGGAAGGCAAAACAGTGGTTCTACAAGGACAAGGAAGCTGTGAACACCTGGAGCAAATGCTTCGTGGCATTCCTCATGAAATTCTTCCCTATGGGCAAAACCAATGCCCTGCGGGGAAGAATCGCCAACTTCTAGCAGACATCAATGGAACCCATCCTGGAGGCGTGGGAGAGGCTGCAAGAATACATCCAAGCATGCCCTCACCATGGGATGGACAACTGGCTGGTGCTCCAGAACTTCTACAATGGGTTAACACCCATGTCGAAGGGGCACCTAGACACCACTACTGGTGGCGCATTCTTATCGATCACCACCGATGAGGTTATGGCCCTGATCGAGAAAATGGTGGCCAATCAGGGCTAGGGGGAGGACAGAACCCCAGCCAATACACAAAAAGGCATGCATACCATGAAGGAGACGGATATGTTAGCCACAAAAATAGACCTACTCCTAAAGAAGTTTGACGAGCGTGCCACCGATGTCAACACTGGCACCGTCAAAATCATGGACACACAGATGACGTGCGAGGTATGTGGTAATATTGGCCACTCAGGGAATGAGTGCCCTGAGACCTGTGAAGAGGCACAATACATCAACAACAGTTATCGCCAACAAGGAGGAGGCAACAATAATGGCCGGAGTAACCAACCTCGTCCACCATTCCAAGGTAATTCAAATTACAATTTAAATTTCAATTTGAATCAACCTTCACTTAAGAATTTGGTTTTAGGCCAAGCTAAAATAAACGAAAACCTTACCAAAAAGTTGCTAAATAACGATAAAATACTTGAAAATATCAACTCAAAAATAGAAGGTTTATCTTCTTCCATTAAGAATCAATTGAGCTTTAATAAAATGATAGAAACACAGATAGCTCAAATAGCTGCTGCCATTCCTAGTGATAACGACGAAAAAATCCTAGGGCAACCTATAAATTCATTAGAAAATATTAAAGTGGTGACCACGAGGGGGTAAGTCCACTCATGATTCACCAAATCCTAACCATGTAGCAAGGAAGCAAAAAGAACATCAAGAAGAAGAGCCTTCTACATCAACAAAAACACAAAAAGAGTCTGAAGAGGAAATGGTACCACTTGAGTACACAGATACAATGTACCTACCGTTTCCTACAAGAACAAGAAAGCAAGTTGTGGATGAACAATTCACACGCTTTGTTGAAATGGTTGAGAAGGTGCACATAAGCGTCCCATTAATGGGCGTCTTACATGTACCTTCATACGCCAAGTACATCAAGGACATTATTAACAATAAGCGACCCTTGCCATCCACAGAAGTGTGTAGCACAGCTATACTCAACCACCTTCCAGAGAAGAAGAAAGATCCAGGGTGTCCCACCATCACCTGCTCAATAGGGACCCAGGTCTTTGACCATGCTTTGTGTGACCTTGGGGCTAGCATAAGTGTAAAGCCCAAGGTCATCTTTAATAAGATGAATTATACACATCTCAAGCCGACAACAATGACGCTCCAGTTGGCCGACTCTTTGGTTCGCTATCCGACGGGGATCGCTGAGGATATTCCGGTGAAAATATGGGATTACTTCATCCCCGTCGACTTTGTGGTGCTTGACATGGAATTTACAAAGGAATCACCGCTCATTCTTGGGCGACCGTTCCTCAGCACCGCAGGAGCACAGATTGATGTTGGAGCTAGAAAAATTTGTTTTAGCATCAATGGCAAAGAAGAGAAGTTTGAGTTTCGGCCCAGACATCAAGAAGAATGCAAAATGATCCGCATCAAATATGGGCCAAACCAACAAGGCATAAGAGAGGTACAGATTCAACCACAGATCATAGACAACCACTCTAAGATCACTCAAAAATCTAAGAAAAAGCCAGAGCAAAAGAAAAGGGCAGCTCCAAAGGAAAATAGAAAGGAAAAACTTGAGAAAGGCATCTACATACCACAAAAAGAGGAGAAAGCAGCGTGGCAACCCAAGAAGGGAACACCAAGAGCCACTGCTTCTAAACATGTATGGATGCCAAAACAGGCCAAGAAGGAGGATTCACCCGTACCCACTCCCCCGGGCACGGATACTCTTTCATCAAGCAAACAATGAAGGGGGGAGATAGTCCTGTTCATCGGACTCTAAACCATGGACCCTCGCTGAAGGTAATCGGTAGTTATCCTTTTATATCTTTATATTTCCATAAATAAATACTACTAATAAATAATAATAATTACCTTCCAAAATAAAATTTCATCTCTAATAAAAAGATTTATCATTTTCAACCTCAATTTTTCACCTCTATACAAACTGTCTTGGCTTGGGGAGATGATGTGTGATCCATCATCACCTCATAGGCTCTATAATGCAAGCATGGTGCTTGAATTATCTAGCCTGCTATGACCAAACTAAGGTTCTTAGTTTGATCATTGAGCTGAAACTGTTTGCATATGATCTGGAAAGTTGACAAAAAAATAATAATATACTCATTTGATAAAAATTTGGTTAATCTTTGAAGTTTTGCACAAAGCATGTTTGGGTTTGAAGCATGGTTTTTGTACGATCATGTCTTCATAGGCTTTTTAAACAAGCATGCTGCTATGGTTAATTAGCTACCTTGATTAAATATCACATTTGATCATTGTTCTAAAACCTACTAAGTGTAAACTTTGAATGATAAACCAAAAACATAAAAACATTTACCTTTCAATAAACCCTTGTTTATGCTAGTATGCCTTGGTTTGAAATATGATTTTTCCAGTCATATTTTCATAGACTTTTCAAATTAAGCATGGTGCTTAGGTTGACTTGTCTACATTGATCAAATTAGACAACTGTTTAGTTTGATCACTATTCCAAAACTGGTAAGTATAAAACAAGAATAAAAACTACAAATTAAAAACAAAATATAAAATAATGTACCTACCCTGGAGTCTTCATCAAGCAACCTTGGACCACTGGCCTCCAGCTAGCTTGGGGGAGGGCCCCGCACAGGTATCTTGCATTTGTTTTCTTTCTTTGCATATTTATTCACCATGCATATAAAAAAATGCAAAAAGATAAAAAGACCAAAAATATTTATTCCACTCCATATATATGTGTTGTAGAAATGTTGATTCTATCCTTGTTAAAATGATGAATAGTTGTTCTGTCTTATGTTTGAACTATGCCTAGCTTATAGCTTAGTTTTCTCCAAGGTTTGAGTTTATTAGCTAAAAAATGTCTCATCCTAAAAACTTGAAACTTGTGGGCTGCAAAAGCTTAATCTAGTCTAAGTAGTTGCTTGACATGATATAGTGCAATAGACTTTGCTATGACTTTGTTCTAAGAAAAGCTGGACATCCGGAGTTTTTATTTCCAAAATGCTAAAATCAAAAGTTCCTCAATGATTCAAAATTCCTACCAAAAGCCATATGACACATTCATATACAAACCCTTAGTCATATGTTGCTCGTATTCATAGTGAGCTTTGTCAAATTGTTGTGACCAATGTTGAGATTCTTTTCATGCACCCATGATCAAGATTCACGTACACCCATAAATAAAAATGCTAACTCTTACACTAAGAGTTACACAAAAACATGCCATACCATCCACTAAATAACAACTCCATTATTCATGTTGTGAACCTCTCTCTCCAAATTCCACCAAAAAGAAAGCTTGGGCTATGCAAAAAAATATGAGAGAAATAAAAGATGCCATGCCAAAGAAGCATGAGCCAAAAAGAGAGAAATAAAAGATGCCATGCCAAAGAAGCATGAGCCAAAAAAAAGAGAAAAGAAAGAAAGAAAAGATAGCCCACACTTTTGGAGAATAGCAAAAAGAGAGAGAGGCATGACATTGGAGTATACAAAAACCCAAAAATATTTCACACTCTTGCACAATCTTGATCAAAGTATATGACTAGTCTCTCCTATGGTTCGGTTTTTGACTTAGCAACATGACATGATACAAGTATGCCACTTTTATACTTACCTGAGCTCCACATAAGCCCTTTAGATGGTAGGATAAAAGAAAGGCAAAGTCAAAAGCCTTTGGTGAGGAATACATACACTTTTGAGTGATCGAGTGTATCATTTGAGGAACTACAATTTGTTTTGCAAAAACTTTCAAAACCTCCAGAAAGAAGGTCAATCAAAGAACGAATGATAAGCGGGTCTGTTAATCTATTCTGTCTTGCAACCACCCAAGACTTGCAGAAGGCTAAAAAGCCCTGCAGGTAACAAGATAATAACGAGTGGCCAATATGCCAATTTATTCAAATTGCAACAGAAAACTTTGTTATAAACATGGCATCTTTGAAATGTAATCGTCATAGTAGCAACTCCTAATCAACATCCAACGTCTTAGCTTTTGCTCGAGGATGAGCAAAGGGTAAGCTTGGGGGATTTTATTGGTGGTCGTTATCGACACATTTATACCGCCAACATAAGTCCAAAAAGGAGGGAAACATACACTTCTATACACATATACCTTTGCCACTAACGTGTTTCCACTTGTACCGGTAGAATTGACATTTTGCAGAAACATACACCGGAAACAAGTGAAACAGGGCAGGAAAGGCGCTTTCTGGAAGGCGTAAAAGCTAAACTAGAGAAGAAGCTCAATTCTAGAACCCAAATCGGTCGAGCCCACCACACCACGGTGATCCAGGCCCAGAGCACGGTCCACATGATGAAGCGGAGGCCGAGGAGGCCTGGCCTAGGCATGGGCGTGCCTAGGGTGCGGGCTCCCCCCTGTGCCACCTCTCTAGTCTAGCTCGCTCGTGGCGGTGCAATTAAGGCCGAGGGCTGACGGTGCAGGGTGGATCCGGGGAATATTCCCCTCCACCGCCTGTCCAAGCCCCCATATAAGAGAGGGGAGCCCCCGTCTCACACACACACACCTCACTACTCACATCACACTCTCACTTGAGCGCCCTCTCCACTCTTTAGGTTAGAATTAGTCTAGTAGAAGTAGTAGAGGAGTAGAGAAGCTGCCTTGGAGGGCTTGGCTCCTTGGAGAAGAATTGGTGAGAATAAAAGAGTTATCTTTTCGCCAAATAGCCATGTCTTCATCTTATGAATATAGTTTGTGCTATGAACTACAATATAGTCATGTTGATATATTCATGATATATGAACTAGAATATAGTCCCTATGTCATGTTCTTATCATACTTGTCTCAATGCTTTATCGTTCATACCATGTTCATGAATAGATTTAGACTTATGTTGAGGTGGTGTTTCATCATGCTTTCGAGTAAGCCCAAGTCCTTTACTTGTCTATCCGTAGGGTCGGGGACCTAGGGGGATTTGGGTAGTTCCTATGTATGTGGGCGAGGTGCCCGGATATATAGGGGCGGGTGAATGCATTTCATGTCCCACGGTTGAGGGGTAGGCGGCAGGTGGTGATAGCCCTGTCCGTCCTTCGTAACCCCCCATGTTCGGCCATGGTGTAGGGGTACGTAAATTGTCACATGAGGTTGCTAGCAGACCAGTACTCGGTGACCTCCTGATCCATCTCACATAGGCCTAGCTCTAACTCATGTACATGTATGATTACTTTGCTCATAGCATATAACTATATTAAGATATATCTACTCCTTGTAGGACATTCTTTTATTCTTTATTCATTCTTCCTCTCCCCTAGAGTGGAGTGTCAGATGTGTATGTGTGTGTCCACTATCTACACTACAACTGTTTACCCCTGTATGCTCATCTAGTTAGTTACGCATGTATGTTTATTTTGTTCATATCCATACTAGAACTCTTACTACCATGCCTTCCTATAGGAAAATATAAATAATGATACCCTGATAAAACTTCCGGGTGAAATGCTACAACAATAGATCCATGCGCTTGCGGATAACCTCTGTAAATGTTATGACCTATCGGTTGACATTCCCGAGTATTGCTGCTAGGATAAACCAATTCTAGTAGCAATGCTAGGGAATGCCAACAGGCGTTTTTGATACTATTACCATGGGTGGGCCTAAACCCCCATTCTTGGTGATCGTGTTAAGAAACGCCAACAAGCATTTCTGGCACCATTGCCGAGGATAGATTCTAACTCTATTCTTGGTAGTGAATAAGTGCCAGCAGTGGCCGCGGACTGGAGCGAGCTTCTCAAGGTGCTGGTCAAGGAGCTACCGACCCTGCAGGGCAGCCATCTGTTCCTCGTCGATGAGTCCTACGCGGCAAGCTTGCTGCCATGACCGGCATCTCTGTGGCAAGTGCCATCCGTGCTGGCACCCTCAAGATCACGCTTAGAGGTTCGTATAAACACTAATTTTGGTACTCAAAAACTGTAAATAACAAGAAACATCTATGTGACTTAATTGGTCTGTGTTGGCTAATTCTTTTTCCCACAAGTGTGGTGCTCGGTGATAGCTAGATCTTGCCAGACGATCATGCGGTGAGGATATTAGCACTTGACAAATTTCGATCCATCTGCATCATCACATCAAGTTCAATAATACTAGCTCATGAATAGCCACTGAATTGTTTGCTCAATGCATGCAGCTATCCTACCCGTGGCTGCTGAAGGATGTTTCAAAGATGGATGATGCTTGAACTTATCAGCCTGGTTTATCAGCCATGGGCTTGTAGCCCATGGCTGGTTAAAGGTCAGTTAAAGGCCTAGCCCAATATATCATTGCTAGTACTATTAGATGTCGTTGTCGGCTTGCATGCAGGGTGTTATATATAGCAAATAGCCGTCTGCTATGGAAGTCATGTATGAACTGAATATCACTGCTAATACAATCAAGTCATCGCCTCTTCTTCTTCTTCCTCCCCCGACTTCTCCTCTGTTCTCCTACTCTGCTGCCCCTCACAAAGATCAATGGGAATCCGTTCCCCCACTGGCCTCCTCTATCTTGTGTTACTCATCCAACTAGGTCTTGGTGAGGCTGCTACAGTCTCGAATGGAACCATAAATGGCAAGGAGCGTTGGGGATACATCAAAATTCATTCGTGTAACCTTTTTGTGATCTACATGCCACCTTTTGATTTGCTACCGTTTGCTTGTTCGTGTGTGCTAATAACTCTCCCTTGTGTAAATGATTTTTGTTTCGCTGTTTCTTAGAGGCAAACCTCTTCTGATGGTTCTACCAGAGCTCGCAACGGGTGTCAATGCCAGAACAACCATGGCCATCCATCCTGTGGCTACAAGGTGCACTAGTACCTACACTCTTCCTCTTCCACCTCTCCTCTATCATCACACACAGATGCGTAATATTTCTTGAGAGCTAAATGAACCTTTCCTTTCATTGTCATCGTCTTCTGGATCAGGGACAATCGAGCATCAGGAACGGTAATTTCCTAGAGATAGAGGCTCTTGATGTAGACCTCAAGCCACGCAACTCGACGTGGCTGCAGATAGCTGACCTCATATTTGTGGTCTGACTTGGAATAGATCTCTTTCTATTTTCATGATTCTGAATCTACTTCGCGATGCTGATGCTGATGCTGATCTATTTCATGATGAAAATTGAAAATGACGGCAGGACAACCCGGTGAGTGTTGAGTACAGCTACGTGAAGGACAAGAGCGCGCTAGTGAAGACCGACTAGGAGGTGGCCGCAGACTTGACCAAGCTTCTCAAGACGCTAGTCAAGGAGCTACCGACGGTAACAGAACCGACCAATTATACGAAATTAAGTAAGAAAATCACTCGCCGAAGTAGATAATTTAGCAAACTTAAGCCCGTATAACCCAGTAGTCTGTGAAATCACAACGGATTTCAAATCAACCAACATACCAACCAAGATCGTACAAGTTTAGCAGCCACAGTCACATATTACATAAAGTTCACAACATCATTGAAATACATCAGAGTTTAAAATATAAAGTTATTACAAACCAAGTTCATAATAAAGTAGCGGAAGCAAATAGTTTGAAACTTCACACACACACCCTTAGTTCAAATTACAGTGCTAGCAAATAGTCATGTCCAATAAAAGCATTATGTAAGACGTATGGAGCGACCATGCCCTTGGTCCTAGTCATCACCCATCGTAGGATACAGGCAGTTGATACAGTAGCCATAGTACATCTGCCATTTGCAACAAGTGAGGACAAACCCTAAGTACGAGAAGGTACTCAGCTAGACTTACCCATCTTAAACTAAAATAAAGTGACACCAAGGAGTATGCAAGGCTTTCTTTTAGTGGACTAGCTGACTCATTTGCTAAAAGCATCAGTTATCATGAATAAACCATTTTAAGTCTTAGCATCATCTTTATTATAACCTATCACTCTAGGTAAGCACCTATGCTATAGCAATCACTTGATTAACCATGAACATCTAGTTACCATTTCAGGTTTAGCATTTCCAACATCATCCACATAACCATCCGTGTCCCATCATCATTACTACGATGTTGTAGCTCAAGTCAAGTGCTCACTATCCAGCAGCGATGGCGATTCGAATCAATTCCTAACTAGCTGATGATTTATTTCTTACACAAACCACACTCACCGTTCAAGTGAGTTATAGGTCACCAATGACACAATTCCGGTAAACATCACGGGATAAACTAGAGCCACAGTACCCAGGGACTGCCCGACTGCCAGGAATCAGGCCATGCCTACCCTTAGGCTCACTCTTTGTGTCCCTAACATACCCCCATCAGCACCAATATGCACACTCATGTAGATCCTGGCCCGAATAGTGCCACTAGCTTCGCGGTCGAAAGGTACTTTATTCGGCCAACTAAATGTGAGGCATGCGTTCAACATGACAAGAGGAACGAGCAATGATCGGTCCTTAACCGACACAGGCGGAAACTACAAGCACCCCAAAACCCTGTCTAGTTGCACAACATTCATCCCATCCGGTCTTCAATTATCCATTAACACTTGGTTATCTCCAGGATCTCATCCATAGCTAAGTATTCCGGTAACCACCTATAGTTGCCGGTGACAGGAAATCACCGACTACTACCGGTCTAAGCAGGGCTACGCAGTTATTCAATCCTAAACCTAACAGGGTAAGGATATAATAAGGTAGGCAAGGATAATAATGAATGCATCAATGGTTTCACTCAACTCCTATAACCTAATGTAACAATATATATGTCATATAAATTTAATTGCTTTTATAAAGTAGGAGACTTATGATGCTCTGGGGCTTGCCTCGCTCAAACGAACTCAGACGGTGATATGGACACTCTTGAAGTTTGTCAACGGCGTCCTCCTCAGCCTACACCTCCTGTGCGGGCTCTTCCTGCGGGACTTCCTTAGTTGCTTTTGATTCGGCTGCTACTGACTCCTTCTGCGATCCTGTTATGATGCATAGGTGTAAATGATTATGCAAGTGGTGCATCAGATGAGATGGCATATGATGATCATGATTGCATGCAATATAGATGAACATGTTTAGCTTTATTAGACAGAGTAGATGTAAAACTCTTCTACTAGGCAGTCAATATCATCCAAGAACATGTACCATAAGTACATGTCATCTACTGCATTCTCTTCTACCACTAACTACCAACATGCACCCTAACTACCATAAAGCCACACACAGGTGCTACTTATACTAACACCACAACAACTATCCTAACATGTCAAGTCATAACAGCAAATTAAGATGCTTCAAAGATACACCAAAACTACACAATTCAACTTAATCATACAATAATAAGGTTATTTTTATTTTATTTTAAACTAAGGTTACAACAGCAACATGTATTTCTGGAGCATAGAAAAATCTAGAAAAATTACAGTAGCTTCCTCATACAATAAGTAGCCTACCTAAAATTTTCATTGCACTTGGATAAGTAAAACAACCTACACAAAAATGATAAGCTATGATGGATAAATGAGCATGAAAATATTTTGTACTGTGAAAAGTATCAAACAACAGATTTAGTATTTTCCCATGATCTACATATCTATAATTACTGTACAAAAAGTTTCACATACATGTTTTATACATATTTCTAGCTCTATCAATTTCACAAGAAATAGCAAATAAATGCACCTAAATTACTTGGCCATATTTTTCCACAGAACATGCATGACATATATTTTTCTTAGAAAGTGTATCACATTACTAGACCAACAAAATAAGTTTCACATTTTTCTGACTTATATTATATTTACTATGCATTTTCCAAGAAATCAGCATTTTAAGCATTTTAATAAAGCTACATATAAAAATATCACAAAAATGACCTTTTATATTTTTAACAGATAGATCCAGTCATAAGAAGTCTAACAAAACTTGTCTCACCCAATTTGGAGCAATATTTCCCAAGATATGAATTTTAGAAGCTTTTTCACAATTTCTGGAAATGATTTTTCTTTTAAAACCGAATCTACAACGCTGGGTACACCCGGTGCAGTGCACCCACGCGGGCACAGGGGGACAGATAGGCGGCCCTTGGGTCAAGGCGACCCCACCCATCAGTGGGGCTCGGCAAGATCTCCGGCCAGGCCAAGGCCACCATGACGACCACCGTCACCCGCGAACCCAAAGCTGCACGTGTGGTGGCCTGTGGAGCTCGGGAGGCCGGCCGCCGCCATGCATGGCGGAGCGGCGGCATGGGTTGTTGCTGGTGTGGTGTCCCCGACCACGGCATGATGAATGGAGACGCTCGGGAGCAACAGCGACGCGGTGCGATGCTCATGCATGTGAAAGGAGGGCGAGAGATGGAGCGGAGAGGGGGAGTCCACGGAGCGGAGCTCTCCGGTGAGCTCGATCATGCTCCGGCGAGCGATTCCCATTGAAGGGAGCCTTACCACGGCTTACCGAAGCGAGCACGGGATGCGCGAGGTGGAGGCGGTCCTCGGTGTTTGGTGTGAGGTGTAGCGGCTGGCAGTGAGCGATGGTGGCCGGAATGGCCAACTCCGACGAGGGCACGCACGCGTGCGATGGCAGAGCTCGCCTGCGCTTTCTCTGCTGCTGCTGGCTCAATGGGGAAGCAAATGAGATGGAGTAGGGGGAGACAGAGTGGCATTGCGGGTGTTGGTGAGGCAGGAGGGGTGTGGGGGCCACCGGCGTCCACACGGTGAGTGACGGCGACGGTGTACGGACACGCAGCCGCCGAGCTCTGCGGCTGGTAGGGGCATGGCACGTGAGCACGGGCGAGAGCGCGGGCCAGGCCGGCTTCCTTGCTGGGCCGAGAAAGGACACGGGCAGCCCAGAAAGAGAAGAAAAGATTTTTCTTTTTTTTATTTTTCAACCAAACAGCCCCAAAATTTCCTTTTTGAGCAAGAATAACTCATTTTTAGGGCATGACCCAAAAACAAAAGTTGTCCAAATTTTTATTCTCTACAACATTGTTTTAGGGTACATTTTGAAATTCCAACTAGATTTTGAAATAGGGATTTAAAGTCCATTTTAAATCAAAACTCTATTTTTCTAGATTATTTTTAAAAGCAAAATTTGAGAAAATTTTGAATACAACCCTTGCTCCAAATTGTTTGCTAAACTTTTCTAAGTGGTTTAAGATGACACATAAGCACATATGCAGCATAACAAGCATCAAACTAGCATTAACCTATTGGAAACAAGTAAATGCAACGTCTATGTTTCACTCACATGTTTCATATGTTTCAAGGTCTATATTTCATGTGATGTTTAACAATGCAAGATTATGCTTATGCACATGATTTGCAAATGCTAATGCAAGCCTAACACTGGGGTGTTACACCGACCCTGCAGGGCAGCCCTCTATTCCTCATTGGCGACTCCTACGCGGCAAACTCTCCACCATGAGCGGCATCTATGTGGCAAGGGCCATTCGTGCTGGCACCCTCAAGATCACACTTGGAGGTTCATATAAACACTAATTTTGGTACTCAAAAACTACAAATAACAAGAAACATCCATGCGATTTAATTGGTCTGTGTTGGCCAATTCTTTTTCCCATAGGTGTGGTGCTCGGTGATAGCTGGATCTCACCGGACGATCACACGGTGAGGATATTAGCACTTGACATATTTCGATCCATCTGCATCATCACATCAAGTTCAATAATACTAGCTCATGAATAGCCACTGAATTGTTTGCTCAATGCATGCAGCTATCCTACCCTTGGCTGCTGAAGGATGTTTCGAGACTGGATGATGCTTGAACTTATCAGACTGGCTTATTAGCCATGGGCTTTATAGCCCATGGCCGGTTAAAGGCCAATTAAAGGCCTAGCCCAGTATATCATTGCTAGTACTATTAGCTATCATTGCCGGCCTACGAGCAGAGCGTTATATATTGCAAATAGCTGTCTACTATGGAAGTCATGCATGGACTGAATATCACTGCTAATACAATCCTATCCTCGCCTCTTCTTCTTCCTCCCTCGACTTCTCCTCTGTTCTACTTTGCTACCCCTCACAAAGGTCAATGGGGATCCATTCCCCCACTAGCCTCATGTGTCCTATGTTACTCATCTAGCTTGGTCTTGGTGAGGTTGCTATAGTCTCAAATGGAACCACGGACGACATGGAGCGCTGGGGATACGTTGAAATTCGTCCGAGTAACCTTTCCATGATCTACATGACACCTTTTGATTTGCTTCCATTTGTTTATCCATGTCTATGGCAAGGGCCATCCGTGCTGGCACCCTTAAGATCATGCTTGGACATTCATATAAACACTAATTTTGGTACTCAAAAACTGCAGATAACAAGAAACATCCATGCGACTTAATTGGTCTGTGTTGGCTAATTCTTTTTCCCACAGGTGTGGTGCTCATTGATAGCTGGATCTCGCCGAGCGATCATGCGGTGAGGATATTAGCACCACTTGACATCTTTCGATCCATCTGCATTTGATGGTATAAATTAATGCACACAGAAATAATCCGCAAGCGCACGGATATTATACCGATATAGCACTTCAATGAGAGTACCCAGATTTATATCAAACTCGAGGAAACATGTGTGAGAATAACCAAATCTGACTTAACCCAACTTCACGATCAAGGCTAGATAATAGGAGTGTAGAGGAGATCACAAAAGTCTTCTAGTTCTAACTTCGGGAAGCTTTGTCTTCTATTGTTCAATTCTGGGGATATTACTAGAGAAAACACTAGCCGAGTATGTTCCCTATAGTAAAAAGGTCTTGCTAGGTCTACTAACGGGAGGTGGACTACAAAGGATTCAACGAGGCTATAAGAGTCACCCTTGCGAGCTACCACCAATCCGAAAAATAGGGTACATCCATGAGTAACCGAGTTTAAGCACCACGCTTACACTACAAATACTACTTTAACCCAGGAGCTACAAGGATTAAAATACTCAAAGAGAGTCGCAAACCTAAAGAACAATATGAACAAGATGCTTACCTAAATTAGAAGTCGATTACCAGAGAAATCTCAGAAGCAAGCTCAAGAAGAACTTGATTCCACCAGGGTATAAGCCGTAGAGAGAGCACTGACAGGCCGGGACTCCTCCGAAACTCTTCCCTCTCACTCTATCTCTCTATCTCTAATACAAGACTAGATCCTATCGAGGACTAATCTTCTCTTGATTGCTAGCTCTGATCCTGGTGGAAATATGGATTAGGGTTTCTGGCCCTCAAGATCTTAGGATCAAACTTGGCATGCCCCGGAGGGGGGTGTAGGTAGGTATATATAGGCCGAAGCATCAATCCTGAGTCCTCAGATCAAACCGACTTAAATAAACGGTGGAGATGCAATCCTTAAGGCGGTGGAGAACAAACATAGCAACGGAGAGCTAACATGGAGGCCCCATAGGGTGGCTACCCTGTAGGTGGGCTGGCCGGCCCCACATGTCAGGGGCATGGGCTCCGCTTCGGTGGAGAGCCTCCTGGAGTCTTCTAGAGTCTTCCCACGTTGTTTACGCGGCAGAATTCCGTAATTTCCTTTGATGAATAGGTCTTCCTTGGCGGTTTTCTGATTAAATCCTGCTGAAAACACAGATTCATAAAAAATCATGGAATTTGTTAGTTTAAACCTCTAAGTATACATTGGTGATCTATTTTAGCAATTTATACAAGGTATATTGATGGTTTATGATGAATGTTAACTACCGTCAATAGCATCATCACATCAAGTTCAATAATACTAGCTCATAAATAGCCACTGAATTGTTTGCTCAATGCATGCAGCTACCCTACCCTTAGCTGCTCAAGGATGATTCAAGGCTGGATGACGCTTGAACTTATCAGCCATGGGCTTGTAGCCCATGGCCGGTTAAAGGCCAGTTAAAGGCCTAGCCTACTATGTCATTGCTAGTACTATTAATTGTCATTGCCGGCCTGCGAGCAGGGTGTTATATATAGCAAATAACTGTCTGCTATGGAAGTCATGTATGAACTAAATACCACTGCTAATACAATCCTGTCCTTGCCTCTTCTTCTTCCACCCCCGGCTTCTCCTCTGTTCTCCTACTCTGCTGCCCCTCACAAAGATCAATGGGATCCGTTCCCCCACTGGCCTCCTCTGTCTTGTGTTACTCATCTAGCTTGGTCTTGGTGAGGCTGGTATAGTCTCGAATGGAACCACAGACGGCAAGGAGCGCTGGGGATACGTCGAAATTCGTCCGAGTAACATTTCTGTGATCAACATGCCACCTTTTGATTTGCTTCCATTTGTTTATCCATGTGTGCTAATAACTCTCCCTTGTGTAAATGATTTTTGTTTCACTATTTCTCAGAGGCGAACCTCTTCTGGTGGTTCTACTGGAGCTCGCAGCGGATGTCAACGCCAGAACAACCATGGCCAACCATCCTGTGACTACAAGGTGGACCGGTATGTACAGTCTTCCTCTTCCACCTCTCCTCTGTCATCACGCATAGATATGTAATATTTCTTGAGAGCTGAATGAACCTTCCCTTTCATTGTCATCATCTTCTGGATCAAGGACAATCGGGCGTCGGGAACGGCAATTTCCTAGAGATCGGGGCTCTTGATGTAGACCTCAAGCAACGCAACTCGACATGGCTGCAGAAAGCTAACCTCATATTTGTGGTCCGACTAGGAGGAGATCTCTCTCTATTTTCACGATTCTGAATCTACTCCACGATGCTGATGATGATGCTGATGCTGATCTACTCTGTGATGAAAATTGAAAATAGCGGCAGGACAACCCGATGGGTGTTGGGTACAGCTACGTGGAGGACGAGAGCACGCTAGTGAAGATCGACTAGGAGGCGGCCGCAGGCTTGGTCAAGCTTCTCAAGGCACTGGTCAAGGATCTACCGACCTTGTAGAGCAGCCCTCTGTTCCTCGTCAGTGTGTCCTACGGCAGCAAGCTCGCCGCCATGACCGGCGTCTCTGTGGCAAGGGCCATCCGTGCTGGCACCCTCAAGATCATGCTTGGAGGTTCGTATAAACACTAATTTTGGTACTAAAAAACTGCAGATAACAATAAACATCCATGCGACTTAATTGGTCTGTGTTGGCCAATTCTTTTTCCCACAGGTGTGGTGCTCGGTGATAGCTGGATCTCGTCGGACCATCACGCGGTGAGGATATTAGCACTTGACATCTTTCAATCCATCTGCATCATCACATCAAGTTCAATAATACTAGCTCATGAATAGCCACTGAGTTGTTTGCTCAATGCATGCAGCTATCCTACCCTTGGCTGCTGAAGGATGTTTCGAGGCTGGTTGACGCTTGAACTTATCAGCCTGGTTTATCAGCCTTGCGCTTGTAGCCCATGGCCGGTTAAAGGCTAGTTAAAGGCCCAGCCCAGTATATCGTTGCTAGTACTATTAGCTATCATTGCCGGCCTGCTAGCAGGGCGTTATATATAGCAAATAGTTGTCTGCTATGGAAGTCATGTATGAACTGAATATCACTGCTAATACAATCCTGCCCTCGCCTCTTCTTCTTCCTCCCTCGGCTTCTCCTCTGTTCTCCTACTCTGCTGCCCCTCACAAAGATCAAAGGGGATCCGTTCCCCCACTGGCCTCCTCTATCTTGTGTTACTCATCCAGCTTGGTCTTGGTGAGCCTGCTACAGTCTCGAATGGAATCACGGACGACAAGGAGCGCTGGGGATACATCGAAATTCTTCCGAGTAACCTTTCTGTGATCTACATGCCACCTTTTGATTTGCTTCCGTTTGTTTATCCGTGTGTGCTAATAACTCTCCCTTATGTAAATGATTTTTGTTTCGCTGTTTCTCAGGCGAACCTATTCTGGTGGTTCTACCGGAGCTCGCAGCGGGTGTCGACGCTAGAACAACCATTGCCAACCATCCTGTGGCTACAAGGTGGACCGGTACGTATAGTCTTCCTCTTCCGCCTCTCCGCTGTCATCACGCACAGATATGTAATATTTCTTGAGAGGTGAATGAACCTTTCCTTTCATTGTCGTCGTCTTCTGGATCAGGGACAATCTGGCATCGGGAACGGCAATTTCCTAGAGAACGGGGCTCTTGACGTAGACCTCAAGCAATGCAACTCGACGTGGCTGCAGAAAGCTAACCTCATATTTGTGGTCCGACTAGGAGGAGATCTCTCTCTGTTTTTACGATTATGAATCCACTCCGCGATGCTGATGCCAATTTACTCCGTGATGAAAATTGAAAATGGCGGCAGGACAACCCGGTGGGTGTTGGGTACAGCTACGTGGAGGACGAGAGGGCGCTAGTGAAGACCGACTGGGAGGCGGCCGCGAGCTTGACCGAAATTCTCAAGGCGCTGGTCAAGGAGCTACCAACCCTGCAGAGCAGCCCTCTGTTCCTCGTCGACGAGTCCTACGGCGGCAAGCTCGCCGCCATGACTGGCGTCTCTGTGGCAAGGGCCATCCGTGCTGGCACCCTCAAGATCACGTCTGGACGTTCGTATAAACACTAATTTTGGTACTAAAAACTGTAGATAACAAGAAACATCCATGCGACTTAATTGTTTAGCTGTTCTCTTAGAGATGCTCTAAGCAACGTGGTTGTGCAATTGCAGTTAGAATGTTTTTCAGTTGTTTATGTAACATATTAGCTTCTAATTAACTTTCTTCCTTTTTTTCTCTTCCATGTCATGCCCTGAAATCAATAGTGTTTATGTAATAGGGCCGACGGCTTATCAGCCATGATACAATGTTTTTCTCTTACAAGAAATCAGCGAACAGTACTCTTTAACTTAGCTTATCAGCGAAACGAACAGCGAAACGAACAGGCAAGGCCATCATGTAAGGTACGCTACGGTTGGCAGCATTTTATCCACCATCTATATAATGTTGAGCTTTGCTTCTCGGTGAACTGAAACAGGGATTATGTCAGGATGGCGGTGACCGTGAAGCAGCAAATGGAGTCCGGGCAGTACACAGCCGCCTATAAGACATGGGTCGATCTGCTCGATTTGATCGACACCAAGAGTGGCAACATCGTAAGTGTAACTCTCCACAACACTTTGCTACTACAGGGGGCAGGCACACAGAAATGGTGATTAATTTACCTTAATGAGTCTGTGCAGAATATGGAGAACTTCATGGTTGACAGCACGGTGAGCTCTGCAGTCTTATCATACTTAGTGACAAGACCATCGTTGTCCTCGCCGGGCAGCAGCCGAGCGGCTATGGATGGCCCCAATACGATCAGTGGCATCTTGAACGGGGTCATCAAGCAAAAACTCAAGATCATCCCCAAGAACATCACGTGAGTGCCTCCATCTTCGTTCTTACATGCCACAATCTCAAAACTTGAAGACATTACTACGCGCATGCATTGATCAGTAGCTATGTTTCATTGTTTCCTGTCCATGTCGTCCTTTGATTGATCGATCTACTTACTGTGGGCAGGTGGCAAGATGTGTCTCCGCAGGTCTTTGACGCTTTGACCAATGACTTCATAAGCCAGCGATCAACGAGGCAAGCGAACATATTATTGGCTCTAGCTACTTGATTTGGTGGTCTTTTAAAATTTTGTTAACGGTGACGAATTCTTTTATGTTGATTGACTCAATCCTGCAGCTGGTTGATGAGCTGCTGTCATATGGTGTGAACGTGACAGTGTACCAGGGCCAGGTTAGGAGCAAAGAAACTCGCTGATTTTCACTTGGATTATTTATTTTGTTATAAGAATGAGAATGCTAAGATGCCATGTATTGAAACCATATATGTAGCGTATATTGGCATTCCTGACTACTGCTCATCATGTTTTGTCTTCTGAAGCTTGACGTGATCTGCTCAACGCTGCGCACAGAAGCATGGGTGAAGAGGCTCAAGTAAGGCTTCATCTGCCCATTTATATATGCTAGTTCTTGCATAATTCAGACTAGCTAGTAATATAATTTTCTCAATTGACCTGCATTTAATTCAGGTGGGAGGGTCTGCATAACTTCTTGAGTCTGCCAAGGAAGCCTTTGTATTACTGCCACCCTTACTATCTCACCAATGGCTTCGTCCGATCATACAAGAACCTGCACTTCTATTGGATCCTTGGAGCTGGACACACTGTAAGTCCCCTACTTATCCACACGACAAAATTTAAGTCATATCCTCTGAAATCAAAGCTCAAGTACTTGTGGCATTTCACATTTGTGCTCTGCAGGTTCCTGTGGACAAGCCTTGCACTGCGCTGTACATGATCGGCACCATAGTGCAGTCTCCAGCAAGTTAGGTTGGTTAGGCAGATTGGAATGAACTCATATATATACTTGTTGTCAAAAAAAAGAACTCATATATATACTAGGAGGATTCCCCACGCGTTGCCGCAGCTATGGAGGAATATAAATATGGTCTCACTGTAGTCTATCGAGTCATCTATATATAGCTTGATTATTAGTAGTCAGTTTTCGAAGAGAAAGAAAGGAAGTCACATGAGAGAATAATGCTAGCAGTATGCGTACATGATCATGTATAGGTAACTGCATCCACTATTGAAATCATTTGTGAGTGGACACTTAATTGCATGCGGCAGCAGGAGAAGTGGATGATGACGTGGCTCAAGGAGGTGCTAGAGAATTAGACTAGTGGGGTTTATCTTTATAGGAGATATAGATTCTGGTGTTGCACCAACAAGCTTGTATTACACTAGCTAGTATCACCTAATTATAATAACTGGATTCATCGACTAGTAATGTTTGGCGGTTGTATCAATTGAAACCCTAATACTGGTGTGGTATGTATTTGCATGTTTGGCTAGTAATTTGTTGGGATTTGAAAGTTTGTTCGGTCTCTCGGTCCTCGCTTCCAAGCAGAGGGACTAGAACTGAATAATTTTTACAAAGTTTAAATGAGACAGGAACAAAGTGATGTGAAAGTACTATCTTTTTTCTGATTACCAGACCAGTCTCAATGGCAAGTTTCATCTCATTAATACTAAGGTTTAGATAGATGAATGAAAAAACCTAGCTCCCTCAGTAGATAGTTTTATCTCACAATTTCATAGACTAGATACAACTTTAGATTATTGTACAGTGTTGTGATCAAATGTTCCCTATGATTATGTGGCCACATAACACATGATTGCACAAAGCTCGAAAAGCTTGCGCCCCAGCGCATGTTCTCCAAAAAAATGATTGCACAAAGCTATCATCCATTTTATACACAAGAAGAAGCAGATACGATGCCGTGCTACTAATTATCAAAGCAACTAATCAATCAATTGGCTGCACACAAGTATTCTGTTAATAGAATGACAAGCATCAGTTAACTGAAGATAACTAATGACAAGCATCAGGTAGCCGAGAGGGTCAAGTCCTTTGCCATCAACTTGCCCTCAGCTGGATCAAGAAACTGCAGCAGCATGTATCAAGAAACTACATGCAAGCTGGTTTCACTCACATACAGCAACTTGTTAGTAGAGAATAGGCATCATTTAAAATGAATGTGCACAATGATCTAGGCGCATATACCCTTTGAAGGACCGTGCAAAGCGACCAAAGGGGGTGAATGGGAGCCTAATCCAAATTTCTTTCGATTTTGGCCGCTATCCCTACACAGCCCAACAAAAACTCCAAATGCAGCGAACAGAGTTCACACAAGCCAATTGGTGATTAGATGAACCTTATGAGAAACAGAGAACATAGCAAAATTGAGCATAAACAAGAAGTCTAAAAACCAACAAAAAAAACAGTCCACGATAGATATGTATACTGAACTTATCCACCGGATGACCTGTAAATTTATGAGATTTAATTACAGCAATGAACAACATATAAAATATACTAGCCACTGCTGCCCGCGCTTCGCTGTGGGTGATGTGCTCAGTATAGGAATGTATAGAAATGTCTAATATGTTTTCTCAGCGTGTTGGTACGAAAGGTTGGTCTACTTTGTACATTAAATGTTGAGAAAATATGGGAAGGAAAGGGAATATAGCTTTTCTCATTAGAATGCTTTAAAGGAAAATAGAGGTTGGTTGTCATTCCATGATGCCTATTCTAGGCCATCAAATCAATGACATGTTAGTGTAAAGAAGTATTCGATGGAGTTGAGCTCAAGCAACCAACGCACCTAGATTCAAAGCACAACATTGGGTAGGATTCCTGGGGTGCCTGCACATCTTCTGGTTGTGGAGCTTCTTGATGATCATCTTGTCACGGTGCCTTCTCATTGCTTGATTCTTGGGGTTTTATAGTGCCAATCCTCGGGTTATGCTTCTTTTGAGCAACAATCACAGTGCTCTTAGGATTCGGATCCATTTCTCATGCAGAGATTTGCATCCTTCTTTTCCACTTATCTCCGCCCTGTGTTTTCTTGAGTCGGATCTGGATCTACTCCACTTAGAAGATTTATCCTTAAATCTTTTATTAGCTAGATCTGTGTATTATTCGCGTGTCTACTCCTTATGGTCACTGGTTTTTATCTTCTCAGGGTGTGGTTTCTTCTTCATACACCCTCTTCAGTTAGTCTAGCTCATGCACGTAGTAGGTTGCGAGCCAAATACATGGATTTGATTGTCATGGTGGAATACAACGATGGAGAGAGGGAAAGAGATGCTAACTACGGGTACATCTCCCTTGGGAGTGGCTAATCTACATCGTCGAGGCAGAGAGCCTCATGGCAGAGCTCCTTGGGTCCTTCAATGGTGCTGGAGCGAGGATCTCCTTCTTCTCATGATGGTGGCTGGGTGAGTGGAAGGAGGGGTTCAGCGTCAGGGACCTCTGATGGTGGTGGTGAGGTCGGTACAGCAGGGTCCATCCTTTTTCGTTGTGGCGGGTGGACAGGGATCCCATCTAGAATCGTGGGCTCCTGCCCGTCGGCGGCGAGCATCCTTCGGTTGGGCCGGGTGACGATGTAGGCGATCCGCAGTTGCTCGGCATGGCATTCTTCGGCGGTCCTCAGGGCTTCAGCGAGAGCGAACTCGTGGCTTTCGGTGATGGCGACACAGTCTTGTGTTTTGGTGTAGTAGACGTAGAGTCTCCGGGTGTATACTTTGGCTTCCATGGTGCGGGTGATGTAGTCCCTCAGCTTGGCGGCTGGCTTGTCGTACTGCTCATCGAGGGCGAGAAGGTACTCAGTCATCAGCTTCAGGGTGGGGCTTCCTCCTTGCGCTTGCAGGGCTTCTACACGGCCGTTCCAGGTGGGGTGGTTCTTCTCTGGCGGTGGGAAGAATCTCATTGGCGTACGGGAGATGGGCTTGTCGTAGATCTGGCACAAGTGTCGTAGGGCCTTGTAGGCGACAGCTTGGTAGGTGTCGGTGAAGCAGAATCCGATTGCAGTCATGCTCCAGTCGTCGGTGATGTCGGGGAAGTCTTTGCTCTTGGCGATGTAGACGGTGACCTCGCAACGCTCATCATGCTGCTTGTAGTACTCTCAGCCTTCATACTCGGGGTACTCTTTGATTCCGAGTCTCTGTATGGTGGCATAAAGGAGCTTGGGGAAACCCTTGGTGTGGAGGCAGTAGCTGCAAGTTCAGGCACCTTCGGCCATTTGGCTGGCTTGGTGGTGATGGTGATGGAGGGTGAGAGAGGCGGTTGCTTTCACAAAAAGGGAGTGAGTGGAAAAGGTTAGTAGTGGGATGATTGGAGTGGGCTGGTGGGAAAAGGTGGGGCTAACCTTTTATAGAGGGGTGGGGGTGAGGCTTTTGGTGTACGCTTTGATAGGGCTTGACCAGGTTCACAAGGTGTGTGGAGGAAGGGAAGGAGTGAAGGTGGGTTCCACTACACAGTGATGCACTGTGGAGGGATGTAGTCTTGACGATCGTGTAGTGGTGGTGTAGTCTTGATGACCATGTGGTGGCGGTGTAGTATTGATGACTGTGCAGATCCAGACAAGAGATCTTCTGTTGGCATTTTATCTCCTAGTTGAGATATTTGATGCACCATCTTTTCTTCTTTCGAGCCCGAGATTCTCAAAGATATTTTTGGCACCGACAATAATCACTCATACTTTTTATTGTAATTCCCTGATTCCAACAAATTTCCTCAGGGCCTTACATATGGCAAGGGGTGTGTTACTACAATGAGCAAGACTATCGATCCTATCAGCATAGAAATCTGGATGGCAAGGATGAAGTTGGCGAGTTCATCTTCCACGAAGCACATCTTGAGGGCTTTAGCTTTTATCTTCTAGCACTGTGCTTCGTCTTCTTCTAGCATCTTCTTCTAAAATCTTCAGCGGGAGGCAATTTCTTCTGGCTTCTTCTTGTTTTAGTAGGGGTTTGGCACCTAGTTTTGGGGTTTAGGGGGTGAAAGCATCTAGGACCCGATGTTGGTTTCCACAATTGATGACAACGCATTATTACCATGACTAACGTGTGTTTTGCAGAAACGTTGGTAAGTTAGGTCATGGAGTTGATAACTGCTTTGGGCACTATGGTATTCATGTCCCTTGATGGAAATCGTTTTGGTTTTCAAAGGATCAACGACAAGATTAAGGACGGTTAGTTCCAGATGTCAAGGTGTTAAGTTACATCCGGAATAGTCGTTAGGATCTTTGTTTCTTCCTTTGACCGTACTATAAAGGGGCGCATAAGCGAGTAGCTTGACCTAGGTGAGTCTTTTGTTTAGGTGTGGTGCACACTTGTCAAACTTAGCACTAGGCAACTCTAGAAAAGCTCAAAGTTCAGTTAGAAGCAACTTGGTTCAAGTTGCGTCGCGTTTAGAAGTCATTTGAGCAGTTTACCCTTGATCGGACGCGGTCTTTGTCATGACCAGACGCGTCTGGTCAGTACTAACAAGTCACTGCATCGTTAACTGATTGACCGGACGCGATCCTTGAGAGGATCGGACGCGGTGGTCAGTCTGACACGTGTTTCAAAGGGTAAAAGTGTAATCAGACGCGACTGTGAAGTGATCGGACGCGTTCGGTCATGTTCCAGTAAGGTCCCAAGCTGACCTGACGCGTTCAGTTAGGTTCTTGCATGATCGGACACGTCCGGTCATCCCTGACCGGCGCGTCCGGTCATCTCTGACCGGTGCGTCCGGTCACTCAGCGCTGACTTTCGGTTTTCGACCGTTACACTCGACCGGCGTGTCCGGTCATGTCGACTAGCGCGTCCGGTCAGTACGAGTTTTGCTGATTTGGCAGGTAACGGTTGGTTTTGTCTGAGGGGTGTATAAATACATCCCCTCCACCTCTTTTAGAGGACTCTTGCTCATTTGTTTAGCTGAGAAACACCTTTGGAGTGCAAGGGAGTGCAAGAGCCCTAGTGAGGATAGTGATTTGAGAATCAAAGTTTGAGATTCCTCACTAGTGACAAGAGTGTAGCAAGTGTGCATCCATCTTCTCATTAGGCTTGTTGTGGTCAAGTGAGAGTTCTAGCTTGTTACTCTTGGTGATCGCCATCACCTAGACGGTTTGGTGGTGATTGGGAGTTTGGTGATCATCCGGCGAGCTTGTGGGTGACCCAACTCATGTTGTGAGCGGTTTTGGGTGATTTGCCGCGACGGAGTGTCGAAGAATCAACCTGTAGAGAGCACTTGATCCTTGTGCGGATCAAGGAGGAGCTACACCCTTGCGCGGGTGCTCCAACGAGGACTAGTGGGGAGTGGTGACTCTCTGATACCTCGGCAAAACATCGTTGTGTTTCTAACCCTTACTTTCAAGCATTTACTTTCGTGTATTACCTTCATTGCTTGTTTACTTTCCTAGAATTGCCATGCTAGTCTAGGATTAGAACTTAGGGTGCAAAACTTTTACCGGTAGAATCACAAGGAACACTAGTAGGCACTAGGGGTGAAGTTTGGCTTGTAGGATTTAATTCTTGCAATTAATTTTTAGAAAAGCCCAATTCACCCCCCCTCCCCTCTTGGGCATCTTGATCCTTTCAATTGGTATCGGAGCCGTGTTGCTCTTTATTTAGGCTTCACCGCCTAGAGCAAGATGTCTAATGGGGAAGGACCACCTCCCACTTTTGAGGGAGACGATTTTCCATATTGAAAAATTCGTATGGAGGCGTACCTCGAAGCCATAGATGTTGGGTGCCTTTGAGCCGCAACCGAAGGGCTTCCTCCTATAAGGGATCCTGCCAACCCAAGTGGTGACGAGGAGAAGTACGACCGGTGGAATACAAAGGCAAAAAATGCACTCTATCGGGGCCTAGGCAAGGATATCTTCAATCGTGTGCGTAATGCCAAAAACACTCATGAATTGTGGGAAAACCTTTGTGCTCTCTATGAGAGAACTAAGAGTGAGCGTGAGGAATGCTATCATATTGCTTTAAAGAAAATTAATTCTTTTGAGATGCTTCCCAAAGAAAGTGCTAATGAAATGTACACTCGATTAAATGTTCTTATAGAGGATCTCAATGCTCTTGGACTCACTCAAATGAGTCAATCGGATGTTGCAAGGAGGATCTTGAGTGTTCTTCCCGTTGAGAAGTATGGACACATTGTCACCGTACTTCACCAAAGTGATCTCTCCGCCGCAACACCGACACAAGTATTGGGAAAGATCAATGCTCATGAGATGTACATGCACATCACTCCAGAAGAGGGCTCATCATCTTCCAAGAAGAAGGACTTGGCCTTCAAAGCTAGCCATGACAAGAAAAAAAAAAGAAGGGCCAAGCTATGATGGTGCAAGAAAGCTCAAGTGAGAGTGATATTGATGATGCATCACTTGCACTCATGGTGAGAAAGACCACCAAGATGCTAAAGAAGCTCAACAAGAGTGGCATCAAGTTCGATGGCAAGAAGAAGAAATTCTTTACAAGTAGCAAAAGGAAGCCAATATCCGAGATGGATTGCTTCAATTGTGGTGAACTTGGCCACTTAGCTCATCAATGCCCGAAGCCTCCAAAAGACAAGTACAAAAACAAGAATAAGGGCAAGAAAGATGATTCAAGTGATGAAGAAGATGAAAAAAAGAAGAACAAGCCATACAAAAAGAAAGATGGCAAGAGAAGAGAGTTCTACAAGAAGAAGAAGGGAGGCAAAGCTTACATTGTTGGTGATTGGCTCACCGACATTTAGTCATCATGTGAGTCCTCCGGCGATGAGAGCGATAATGAGAAAAAGAAGGTCACCGCATTTGTGATTGGGCCATCATCATCTTCACCAACATCTTCATCACCACCTTCACCGCCACCTTCACCATCATCTTCCACTACTCATCTATGCCTTATGGCTAAGGGTGAACGAAAGGTACAAAACAATGATAGTGATGATGATGATAGTGATAGTGATGATGAATATGATGCACCTTCTTATGATGAACTTGTAAAATTGTTGAACAAATATTCTAAAATCATAAGAAGAACTAGAATTGAAAATGATGAGCTTCAAAATGAAAATGAATCACTCTCATCTAAGCTTGAGAATGCACATAAGACTAGTGATGAGCTCAAAGATCAAAATGAAACTATGTCTTCTACTCTCAAGGAGCTCAAAACTTCTAACAAAAAGCTTAGAGATGAACATGATAAACTTGAGAAGAAGCATGGTGAACTCATCACTAGGCTCAACTTGCTAAAAGATGAACATACTACATTGAAAATCAACTATGATAGTCTTATTGTTGCTAATGAGCTTGCTCTTGAGACACATGATGCTACTAACCAAGTTATTAAGATTGATATAGCTACATCATGTGATGATTTGATTGTTGAAAACTTTGAGCAAGGCTCTAGCGGCAAAGGCAAGAGTGTGGTTGAGTCCGACAACTATGATGACTATGTCAAGCTCAAGAGTGAAAATGAGATGCTTAAGATTGAGAACAAGAAGTTGATGGCTCTTGAAAAGCAAACATCAAATGAGTCACTCATTGAAGAAAACAAAAAGCTCAAGCAAGAAAAAGAGCATCTCAAGACCGGCCTAAGCAAGTTCACAAGAGGCCAACATTTGCAAACACCGTCATGAAGATGGATAGAAGTGGCATTGGTTACTTGGTGAATCAAGAGAAGAAGGCTAAGGCTCAACAACAACAAAGCAAGTCAAAGCCCAAGCCAAAGAGATGTGTTGAGTGTGGACAAGAAGGTCATTTTGCTCATGAGTGCAAAACTCCACCACCACAACCCTTGCCCAAGCATGCTAGACCCTTTGCCTTCAATGCTCATTACATGCTTAGAAAATATTCAAGTGGAAAGATGAAAGTCATGTTCTTGGGTCCCCCTAACAAAAATAGGCCAAAGAAAATATGGGTTGCCAAGTCACTAGTTGAGAAAGTCAAGGGTCCCTCTCAAGTTTGGGTCCCTAAACAAAAGGCTTGATCTCTTGTGTGTAGGTGAACTACAAGACCGGTGGATCTCATTGGGTGATTGATAGTGGTTGCACACAACACATGACCGGTGATCCTCGTATGTTCACCTCACTTGAAGAGAATGGGGTATGTCAAGACAAGATCACATTTGGGGACAATTCAAAGAGCAAAGTCAAGGGTATAGGCAAGATTGCAATATCAAATGATCACTCTCTCTCAAATGTACTCTATGTTGCTTCATTAAGTTTCAACTTACTATCCGTTGGGCAACTTTGTGGCCTTGGCTACCAATGCTTGTTCACTCCAAATGAAGTGGTAGTTACAAAGATAGATGACAAGCAAATGATTTTCAAAGGCTTTAGATATAATAATCTCTATCTTGTTGACTTCACCTCCGAAGATGCAAACTTGATGACATGTTTGTTCACCAAAACTACACTTGGATGGCTTTGGCATAGGAGGCTTGCTCATGTTGGAATGAACACTCTCAACAAGCTATTGAAGAAAGAATTAGTGAGAGGTTTGAAGGATGTAAAGTTTGAGAAGGACAAACCTTGTATTGCATGTCAAGCCGGCAAACAAGTTGCAAATACTCATCTAACCAAAGCTTACATGTCAACATCAAGAGTGTTAGAACTTCTACACATGGATTTGTTTGGTCCTACAACTTACAAGAGTTTGGGTGGAAATCTCTATTGCCTAGTGATTGTGGATGACTACTCAAGATACACTTGGACTTTCTTCCTTCATGACAAATCCGAAGTGGCAAATTGCTTCAAGAAGTTTGCAAAGAGAGCTCAAAATAAATTTAAAGTCAAGATAAAGAAGATTAGAAGTGACAATGGAAAAGAGTTTGACAACACAAACATTGAAGCTTATTGTGATGAAATTGGAATCAAGCATGAAGTTTCATCAACCTATACTCCTCAACATAATGGTGTAGTTGAGAGGAAGAACCGGACCTTGATCACCCTTGCAAGAACAATACTAGATGAGTACAACACACCGGAGAAATTATGGGCCGAGGCAATCAACACCGCATGCTATGCTTCAAATCGCCTCTTCCTACAAAAGTTTCTCGGCAAGACCCCCTATGAGTTGCTAAATGGGAAAAAGCCGGACGTCTCATTCTTCTGGGTGTTTGGTTGCAAATGCTACATCTACAAGAAGCGTCAACACCTAGGGAAGTTTCAAAGACGTTGTGATATTGGTTTTCTTGTTGGTTACTCATCAAAGTCCAAAGCATATAGAGTATTTAACCATGCCACCGGTTTGGTTGAAGAAACATATGATGTGGAATTTGATGAATCTAACGGCTCCCAAGGAGCAATTGAGAATTGTGATGATGTAGGTGATGAACCATTGAGGGAGGCAATGAAGAACATGTCGGTGGGAGACATCAAGCCTAAAGATGATAAAGATGATGTACAAATTGTCAATCCACCATCTTCATCACATGTGCCTCAAGATGATGACAAGAATGAGAGAGTTAAAAATGAAGATACTCATGTCTCTCATCAACAAGCCGAGGCACAAGCTCAAGATGTTGATGCTCCCCATCCCTCTCCTCAAGTGGTTGATAGAAGAAACTCACCTCTACTTCAAGCACATCCACAAGATCTCATCATAGGGAGTCCAACAAAGAGTGTAATGACTCAATCTCAAAAGCTTACTTCTTTTGTTGAACATCACTCTTTTGTCTCCTGTCGTGAACCTAAGAATGTAGAAGAAGCTCTTCAAGATCCGGATTGGGTGAATGCTATGCATGAAGAATTGAACAACTTCGCCCGCAATCAAGTTTGGACACTTGAAGGGCATCCAAAAGGTACAAGAGTCATTGGAACCAAGTGGGTGTTCCGCAACAAGCAAGATGATCAAGGCGTAGTAGTGAGGAACAAGGCAAGACTAGTTGCAAAGGGGTTCTCTCAAGTTGAAGGTCTTGATTTTGGAGAGACCTTTGCACCCGTTGCAAGACTTGAAGCCATTCATATCCTTCTTGCATATGCATCACATCATGAAATGAAACTATATCAAATGGATGTGAAAAGTGCTTTTTTAAATGGCTTCATAAATAAACTAGTCTATGTTGAACAACCTCCCGGGTTTGAAGACCCTAGATATCCTAATCATGTTTATAGGTTGTCCAAGACGCTATATGGGCTCAAGCAAGCCCCTAGAGCATGGTATGAGCGTCTCCGGGACTTCCTCATTGAGAAGGGCTTCACGATTGGGAAGGTTGACACCACACTATTCACCAAAAAGCTTAATGGAGAGATCTTCATTTGTCAAGTCTATGTTGATGATATCATCTTCGAGTCAACAAATGAAGATTATTGCAAAGAATTTGGTGAATTGATGTCAAAGGAGTTCGAGATGTCAATGATTAGTGAGCTAACATTCTTCCTTGGTTTTCAAGTCAAGCAAATGAGAGAAGGGATTTTTATCTCGCAAGAAAAGTATACCAAGGATCTTCTCAAAAGATTCAAGATGGAAGAGGGTAAGCTAATCAAGACCCCAATGCCATCTAATGGACATCTCGACCTAGATGAGGGAGGTAAACCAATTGATCAAACTCTTTACCGCTCTATGATTGGTAGCTTGTTGTACCTTACCGCATCTAGGCCCGATATCATGTTTAGTGTGTGCATGTGTGCTCGCTTTCAAGCGTGCCCTAAAGAACCTCACCTAAGTGCTGTAAAAAGAATTTTAAGATATCTTAAGTACACCCCAAGCATCGGTCTTTGGTACCCCAAAGGAGCTAGATTCCAACTAGTTGGCTATTCCGATTCGGATTATGCCGGTTGCAAAATTGATAGAAAAAGCACATCCAGAGGGTGCCATTTGCTTGGAAGGTCCTTAGTATCTTGGTCATCTAAGAAGCAAAATAGTGTGGCTTTGTCCACCGCCGAGGCAGAATACATTGCCGCGGGAGCTTGTTGTGCACAAATCTTATACATGAAACAAACCCTCCTAGACTATGGAGTTGTTCTTGAAAAGGTGCCGCTTCATGTGACAATGAAAGTGCCATCAAAATTGCTAATAATCCAGTACAACACTCATGCACCAAGCACATTGATATCCGCCACCACTTTCTAAGAGATCATGTTGCTAAAAATGATATATCACTAGAAGGTGTAAGAAGTGAAAATCAATTAGCGGATATCTTCACTAAACCCTTAGATGAGGCTACCTTTTGTAGGTTGAGAAGTGAACTAAATGTGCTTGATTCTAGTAACTTTAAAAAATGAGCTTGTGTTGTCCCTTGCATTGCATTGTATTATATGTCTTGTTTAATTCCCCGCAATGCATCTAGAACTTGTCTAACATGGTTACGATAACCCTCCTTTGGAGGAGTGAAGAAGCCTAACCATGGATCAAACTTGACAAGTAACCTAGTCTTCCTTTCTCGCTTTGCATTGCATATGCATGGTTGTTGCTTTGTCGTTTCTTTTTGGTTTAGCTTTGAGTAACCTCTATGTTCGTCCATGAATAGAGAGAGCATTTAAAGCTCCCAAGGGTTCACAAACTCTATTGCATGGCCATACGTTGCTCCTCGGGTGTTTATTGCGTATTTTCTTAAAAATAATACTAGCCTAAGGCAAAATACTTTAAAAAACTTGAGGGTTTGAGTGAGGTCACTCATATATGGTTCTAATTGGTGTTTATTTGAGTCTCTTTGAATTGGAACTTGATTGGGAGAAGTCACGTCGTAGATCGGATTGAAGAAAGGCGTTAAACAGCGACCGGACGCTGGACCGGACGCGTCGTTGCTGACCACCGCGTCCAGTCCTGGCGTTCACCAACACGTCCGGTCATTCCTGAAGTTTTTCTTTAAGATCTCTAACCGGACGCTGCACCGGACGCGCAGTTGCTGACCACCGCGTCCGGTCCCGGCCACCACCACCGCGTCCGGTCATCCGTTTTAATTTTATGGGCAAAATTTGATCGGACTCTGTCTGTAACACCCCAGGTGTTTGTCACTCACTAAGCAGTGGGTTTGAGCTCAAACATGATAGATTAAGTGGAAATGACAATGTCAATGTCAACCTATGGAGATGAGCCTACCTTAAAGTGGGATGTTGCATCATTACTTTACATATAGGCCATTTTCAAAGATATATGTTTGGATGGTGTTATTGCCATATCTTCATGTGTCTCACCTTGGTACCTATCTATATTGATCCCTAGAAAAGTTTCATAAAGTTTGGAATTAAAAAGTCACATGAAATGATAAGTTAGATGCTTGTTTGGATTATAACTAACACCTGCCTTACATCCCATGGGAACTAGTGTTGTGCAACATACAAATGCAATATGTGCAACACATCTTGGACACATGTGGAACACCCTAGTGGAACATGTGTAGCATGTATCTTGAAACAACCACATGAAATGACTATAGCATTTCACTTGAGTTCTATGTTTCAAGGCATGTGAGGCCTGCACTTTTGTGCAACCTAGGCATGGTGGGTATGTTTGGCCCTTACAACACCTTAACTACACTTAGGGCACTTAATGGAACAATGTTCATGTTGATCATTTTGCCTAAATGTGCTTCTAAGTGATGGTTGACCATGTATGGACCCAGGAACACTTGTGTTTGCCATTTCAAAAGTCTGACCTAGAAGCTTTGAATGACTGTGCACCCTTTTACAAAGTTCTAGAGAATTTTATAAGGAACAAACTTTGTTTAAGAGTTGAATCATGAAAATGTGTGGAACATGCTCAAACAGGGCTCACAAGTCAGTTTTAGGGCTGATTTCAGCACTTAGCCATTTTAAAGCCCCGATTTCAGTGTCTCCGATGTTGGCATCTCGCGTTCTCCAAATTTCGTTAAGTAACTTGGTTTGACCCAAAAATAGAATTTGGAGTTAACTCATTGGGGAAGATCATGAAAGAAGTTGGATCAAGTTTGATCATGTTTGGACCAAGTAATTTGAGTTCGAGCAGCGCAAGGCTTACCTTTGTTAAGTCGCTGACAGCGTAAACTTGGCGTCTATTTAACCGCTAATCTGCGGCCCTAATGATCATGGCCCCTAAAGGAAAAGTGTAGAGCATTTCATGGGCTTCAAACTTCATTTTGGGGTCTTGTCCAGATTCGGTCCGTATCTGGCCCAAAACAGCGTCCCACCTTGCCCACTCCCGCGCGCGCCACGTGCTCGACGCAATGCATCAGTGGCGTTCATGCAGAGCAGCCGCGCGTCCACGGCCTTCCACGCGCCCTACCTTCTCCTTGTGTCAATGTGGACGCTGAAGCCCCAGCGCCGTGTCCTAGCACGCCCTCTGCCTCCCTTGTGCCTCCTGCTCGCCTCCCTCGCTCTTCTCGCGGCCAGAGCGTGCGGACGCCATGGATGGCCATGCTGAGCTCGCTGCCACCACCGTCCTCGCTGCTCCGCTTCTCCTTGTGTCTAGCAGCGGTCGTCATCACCTTTGCCATGTGACTCCGAGCTCGTAGAACCACTCCTTCGGCCGTCCCTACCGCCGGAGCCCCGCGGCCAGGCGAGCTACCGCCGGTGCGCCTCTGCTCCACGTGGCCCCGCCTCCTCGGGCCACCTCGAGACGAGCCGTGGCCACCAACGGGTGCGCGCCGGCCTCCTCTTGCTTCCCCTCCACCTCACCGAGGCCTCCGGCGAGCCGTAGGCCGACCTTTCCCCTCGTCGGTGCCCCCTCCCCTGCTCGGCCGTCCGTGAGGAAGAAGAAGGGCGCCTCGGTGTGAATAGTGACTTTTCAAAGGGGTTAAGTGCAGAAGCAGTGACTCGGGTGAATAGTGCTGTGGGGACTCCCTTGCGTAATTTAATTAAAGTTCTTACAGGGGCCTAAATGAAGAACCTATGACTCAGTTGAATAGTTCCTTTGTACTGCGGGTTGAATCCTAGAAAGTCCAGGGGTCCCGAGGCGAAAGTGTTTTCCTTTTTCCTTTTTCCTTTTTCTTTTATGCAGATTTTTGGCTAAAACTTTAGAAATTAGTATCTCATGCTAGGAAGCTCCAAAAATAGTAAATGAGGACTTTTTGGAATCCTTGTGAAATTATCTTTGTAGTAGATCTATAATATGTCATATTTTAGTTTAAAATTTTAGCTCTAAAAATAGATCTATGCTTCTAGGTTTTCAATGCTAGTTGTATTTGTCATTTTCATAACTGCAATTGTAGGGCCCCTAATGAAGTGAAATTTTTGTGGCATGCTACCCATGTGATGTTTGATGGGTGGTAAAAATTTCATGAATTTTTGTTGTAGTATGAGTGAGTTATTGATTCATCTTGCTCTCACATGAATTCTTGCAATAGTCATTTGTCTTTTTCATAGAGGTTGATATACTTGCCCAAATGGATTGAAATTTGAACAGTAGACTTTTGAGAACATTTGTAGACCCCTGTAATTTTGGTAGAATTTATTGTGCACTTTTGATATGTGTTCATAATTCCACCTAATTATCTAAATAAATTAAGAAAATGTATTAAAAGAATTTATTTAGTAATGTACACCATGTTTTCTGGTGTTCATTAGTCATGGGTGACATGTTGGTAAAGTTGGTTTTGTCCAATTATATGTTTGCAACATAAGTTAATAATTATTTCTTGCAAATGAAGTTTCTGGACAGATCTGGAAACTTGATAAAGTTCTTTATGATAATGTGCTTTGTTGTGAAACTTGTTTATACAAAAGTTGTAGATAATTTATATATCTAGCTGCTGTTAAAATTTGGTGGTATTTGGCCATGTGGTTTAGGAGTTATAGCTGTTGAAAGTTGGGTTATAGAATTGCTTGCTCTCTGTCTTGTTAGACCAGTTTCTGTATTTATGTAAATTCGACATGTTAAACTTTGGAATCATGCTGTGATGATATTAAATGAAATGTAGAGAATTTCATAAGGTTTCCATAATGTCTTCTTTCAAGTCATTTGGAATTGTAGATATACAGTTATGATTAAATTACTTAGCTGCTGTTCTGATGCCCAGAATGTGGCAATTTCTAGTTCTAGTGCTTTGATTAACTTTGCCATGCTTGTGTATTGAAGTGTGACACCTATATTTGATGATACTTGGTTTGGTACCCTAGGATCTTATAAGACTTGTGTCTTGATTGATGTATTTGCAATCTTCTATGTTATGCCTTAGTGAGGATTAAGTTAATTAGCTCTAGGTGTTTTTGAGAACCTTGGTATGCTTGTTTGATTACTCTGTTTATTGCATTTCTATGTATTCATACATGTGCATGGTTGCATCTCATATAGGTTTGTTAGCAGAAACGCGTGAAGGACCTGAGGTGGAGCCAAACCCGAAGACGGTGTTTGGTGGATCCATCCCGAAGGTCGAAGGATCGGACGAGTGCTAGATTGAAGGATGCTCGCCAAGCGAGTTCTTCTGACATACTCTAACTTGAGTCGGATCCCAGGCAAGCCCCGGAGCATTATAAGCCTCCTACCTTTAAAGCAATTAATTCTATATATGTTATACATATTGTTGCATTAAGTGGTAGGAGTTGGTTGGAAACCCTTGCTGCATTATATCATTCCTTGTCCAGATATATGAATCCTTGAATCCTACATAGACTAGGATCGAGTAGATGCTTAGCCCTGCTTTAAGCGGTAGAAGTCAGGTGATTTCCTGTCACCTGCGAGATATAGGGATATTCATATATGGCACGGTTGGCTATATTTGCTATCGTGGAATGGAACCATGTGTTAATAAAATGAAATGAGATCGGGCGGGATGACGATAGTGAAGCAACAAGGTATGGAGGTCTTGGGTGTGGATCTATCCCCGTCTGAGTCATTTAAGGACCGATTCGCTGTACGTCCTTGAGTCATGTTGAACACAGTCTAACACTTAGTTGGCCGGATAAGTCGTTCCGACCGCGAAGCCGAGTAATATGGTTCAGGCCGGGAATCGAATGGTAGGTTGCTTCTTGGAGGAGAGAAAGGATGTGCTTGGGGACATTGGCATGAGACCAAGGGGGGTTAGAGTCCCTATCACCTGGCAGAGTGTCGCCCTTGGGGTCGCGACATCATTCGGACCCGCGATTCCTAAATCATATGAAAAGGTGGCTTGTGCGACCCTGGCAGGGGCCTGCGCGGTGAGTGTTAGAAATACCCCTCCAGCTGGATAGGAATTCGATTCGAATCGCCGTCGCTCCCAGTTAATGAGCACTTGACTTGAGCAGCGGCAACGTAGATTCCATTAAATTGAACGGATGGTTAATTGGATCACGATGGAAAGGTTGCCTCAATTTATACCTGCTATGGTTAATATTGTTTGCTCCTAATAAAGTGAGTGCTCTAGTACAGGTTCTAATATAGATGATAGATTAATGATAATTAACTTGATGCTTAAGCATTAATGATTGATCATCTATATTAAGCTTTTATGCAAAATGTTGTCAAGCTAGCCCCACTTTATATCAGCCTTGAATGTCCTTGGTGTCACCTTATTTCTAGTTTCTGACGGGTAAGTCTAGTTGAGTACTTTGTCATACTCAGGGTTTTATCCCCACTTGTTGCAGGTTGTGATGTATCATGGCGGCTGCAAGAGTTGGTTGACTCCTGCCGTAGTGGCGGAGTGTGATCACGGGCATGATCCTTCTTATTTACCTTGTCTCTAATGCTTTTGTTGGAAGTCGACCGTGGTACTGGCATGTATTTGAAATAAGAATAATGTTAGTTTTAAATTACTTTGCTTTCGCTACTTTTGAACTTAAGTTGTAATAACTATGTTGAACTCCGATGTATATTGAATTACTTGTGAAATGGTTGTAACATGTGACTTGTTATGTTGAATTACTACGATCTTGGCTTGTATGTTGGTTGGTTTGAAATCCCTCGTGATTTCATTGGACTACCGGAGTTATATGGGCTCAAGTGTGAGAATTTGATCACTTCAGTGATTGTTTTTACACTTGTGCTCTTATAATTTGGACGGTTCCGTTACACTGTCAGCGTCCGATCGTGCATAATCGGACACGTTCGGTCGTTCCAGGAGCTTACTGGACTGTGACCGGACGCTGCCTCTACCGCGTCCGGTCATGCGACTACCGCGTCCGGTCATCACGCGAAAAGCGGTTTTCACCCTTTTTAACCGTACGTTCGGATCTCGCGTTTTCCTCTTTCTTCTCGATCCACAGCCGCTCCAAACCCTAGCCACCTCGCTAGAATCTCGCGCGCCACCAGGGCTACCCACAGCCCAGCACCGCCGCGCCGCCATAGCCGAGCCATACACCGCCGCCCCGCGCGCCACCGCAGCCGCCCTACGCGCCACAGCAGCCGTGCGTAGCCACCCCGTGCGCCACTGCAGCCGCCCTGCGCCGCCGCCCCTCGCACCACCGGAGCCGCTCCGCGTGCCACCGCACCGAGGTCCACGCCCGCTGCCACGAAGACCTGTTTCTAGGAAACCTAACCCTAGACTTGCGAAGAATCGTTCTTCATCAAAGTTTTTTTTCTTTCGCGAGTTTCTGTCTCCGCGAATGTCTCTGTCTTCGCAAGGTGACTTCTTCGCCTCGGATTAGGGTTTGTCGATGAATTTCTGGTGAATTACTAATACAATCCTTGATCTCATCGGTACTCTAGGGTTTCGATCGTCATTTCCGGGTAACCCTAGCTCATCAATATCATCTTTCGTTCATCGGAACATCGCTCATCCAAGGTAGCTATCACGGTCCATTCATATCTTATCTAATATGCTTGCTTTCATTAGGATCTTACTCATCTATTAGATAATATATGTTGCTTATAGTAGATCCATCTATTCTATCGTTTCAGTTCGTCCTGTCGGTGTTGTGTGTGTCAGGTGATCAGTTGTGAATCCGAGGCTAAGCCTGCAGATACGGATTGAGGCCAAGCCTCATGAGTGTCAGTTCATCATCTGTTATTGTCCAGATTTTCTCAGATACAGCAGTTTTTCAGTATGGTTCGCTGTAAGAATGCTGGTGGTGCACCTAGTAACGTGGACGAGAGTCCTCCTAGAAGGATAGAGGTAGCTCGCGGCAAGCGAGTGAAGATAGCTGCCAAGAAGAGAAAGGGGACACTCACAGAGGCAGAAGTGGCTCAGGCAGTTGCAGATGCAGTAGAGGCAGCAAAGAGAGGTGGCAGGAGTAGCGTTATATGTATTGGCGAGAGTCGCTTTCACCTTGAAGGTCGACAGCTCGGTACAGAGGCCACAGAAGAGACAGTGGATGCACCTGTAGAGCAGCCTACAGAGGACCTAGAGGAGACTGAGGAGCAAACAGTTCACTCTCCACAGCGTCGTCGCTCAGGACGTACGCAAGCTTAGGTGACTCCTAGGCCAGAGGGTCAGCGTCGTGGAGGTCGTCCACCTCCCAGGGCTCGAGGTCACCCCCAGTTGAGCACTTTGACCTCAGGGGAGCTACAGCTAGATAGGTCCAGGCCCTCAGGTTCGTTGAGGTCACTCGGTGGTTCCCACCTCAGCGGGATCCCTGGGCTTCAGAGGGTTTCTACACTCCTCTGCACGAGGACTTTTATAAAGCCTATGTCGACAGCGGAATTGCTTTTAGACCTCAGAGAGTCTATCGACTGGAGGCCTTAGTTGAGGTGGTTGGTGAGCAGCTTTATCTGTATCTGTACTTTCTACCTGGATTGTCAGATCTTTTTGGACGGACTGGAGCATACTGCGGGACCTGGGTCAGAGAGTTCTATTCTTCACTTTGGATTGACCCAGCACATGAGTTTATTTACTTTGCATTCAGAGGCCGTGACCGCAGACTCTATAGCACCAGGGTTCAGGAGATTCTCAGACTCCCAGCTTCAGAGACAAAGATACATCAGCTGTGCTTTGGATAGATTGCACCTCTGAGATGCCCTCATGGCGGGACAGTGCCCCCCTACAGATATGATCAGACCCTGTTTCCATGAGCCTTTTGGCGAGGGGTCTCGACGTACACCTGCCAGCTTGACTCCCCTAGCCAGAGTCCTTGATGCTATTGTGAGGAGGACACTACTTCCGAGGCTTGGATACAGAGAGGGATTGACTCGCATGCAGCTATGGGTAGTACATCACCTCATCTCACAGACATCGCTCGACCTTTGGGATCTGATGCTATGTGAGATGGAGGACACCTTGGTAGAGGGATTCAAGGGTCACAGGCAGCTTCCGTATGCTCATTAGATATGTTTTATCATCCAATCTGCGTGTGAACTGCCTGCAGAGATTTCTAATACCACTACAGCTTTTCCAGAGTATGATATCCGATAGTTATGGGCATCAGTTACCAGAGAGCAGGCACCTGGCCTAGGACAGCGTCAGAGGCCAGAGGTACCAGAGACAGCTGCTGAGCAGGATGAGACCGTTGAGGGTCTTGCTGAGGCAGAGCTAGTAGATCTTGATGCTCAGCTAGCTGATCCAGTCGAGGATGTTGCCACTGACAGCACAGATGAGGACTATCAGCTCATCCCCCGGTACCACTCTTCTCGGCCTCACGACCATGAGGCCGATGGTTCAGGCTCAGCCTCCCACTCAGACCTAGCCATGGTGGCTATTCTTGAGAGGCTGACCCAGGCCCAGGAGAGACAGGAGATTCAGATGCAGAGACAGGCTCAGGACACAACTACCGCATTTGCTCAGATTCAGGCTCGTCAGGACGAGTTACAGAGGCAGCAGCTAGAGTTCCAAAGATAGCAGTTCGAGATGCAGAGGTAGTAGGCAGCCACCCAGCAGCAGTACCTAGAGCTCATGTGACACCTTGTCACTGTTGGGGTACCTCCACCACTGTCTGTCCTGACTCCAGCACTACAGTCCAGTGGACCTCAGAGTCAGGGACAATCAAGTTTTCAGTACACCTCTCTCCAGCAGCAGGTGCCTTAGACGTTTTAGTCCCCGAGTTACACTCCTATTTAGACGAGGTTTACTCCACAAGCTCAGCCGAGACCTCACCTCCTCTCAGGCACTCCGTTCCCTGACTTCAGTGCCACCTACAGTGAGCTGACTGGACAGCCGACACCTTCGTACACCACTTTTGTGACCACTTCAGAGATGTCAGCTTCAGAGACTGCTGCACTTCCAGTGTCAGCGGCCGCAACTACAGAGACTGTGCCATCCTCAGTTGCATCGACAGATGCTCCTACTCTTGGTGTCTTTCAGGCTTAGGCGACAGTGACTGCTCCTATAGTTGCTACTACACCTTCAGTTACTGCACCTGCTCTACAGACCCAGACTGCTTCACTGCCACGTTTATCTATAGAGGGTCAGCCTGACAGTTCAGAGTCTGAGGATGACACTTCACAACTCGTGATCACTCCACGCTCCTCGACATCCGATATGACAGCTTCTGTTCCCTGTCAGATCCTTAGGTTTCTTTTTGGCGTTTGATGCCAAAGGGGGAGAGAGAGCGTAGATTCAAGGGGAGTGTTGATAGAGGGTTTTGTTTTTCCATGTGTGCTACATTCATGCATCATGTTTATTTTCTCGCCCTGCATTGTGTGACTATGAGTTCGTGAGACTTTATTTCATATTATGTCACTTATTTGTGTTTAGCTCATAAGGTTGTGCTTCCATGCCTTACTCCGATTTCATATGAGCTATGTTTTATGTGTACTAACTCTTCATGTTTTATCTTATGAGTACACTCAGTTGGCCTGGAACACATAAGCAAACTCTAACCCCTTGTGCTTACAGCTTTTTTCTTATGTGAACCAAGCATGATCAAAAACCTCAACTCTAATTTCTTCTGAATCTAAGTGTTGTCATCAATCACCAAAAAGGGGAGATTGAAAGCATATAGGCCCCGGTGTTGGTTTCGGCAATTGATGACAACGCATTATTACCATGACTAACGTGTGTTTTGCAGAAACGTTGGTAAGTTAGGTCATGGAGTTGATAACTGCTTTGGGCACTATGGTATTCATGTCCATTGATGGAAATCATTTTGGTTTTCAAAGGATCAACGATAAGATTAAGGACGGTTAGTTCCGGATGTCAAGGTGTTAAGTTACATCCGGAATAGTCGTTAGGATCTTTGTTTCTTCCTTTGACCGTACTATAAAGGGGGGCATGAGCGAGTAGCTTGACCTAGGTGAGTCTTTTGTTTAGGTGTGGTGCACACTTGTCAAACTTAGCACTAGGCAGCTCTAGAAAAGCTCAAAGTTCAGTTAGAAGCAACTTGGTTCAAGTTGCGTCGCGTTTAGAAGTCGTTTGAGCAGTTTACCCTTGACCGAACGCGGTCTTTGTCATGACTGGACGCGTCCGGTCAGTACTAACAAGTCATTGCGTCGTTAACTGATCGACCGGACGCGATCCTTGAGAGGACCGGACGCGGTGGTCAGTCTGACACGTGTTTCAGAGGGTAAAAGTGTAATCAGACATGACTGTGAAGTGATCGGACGCGTCCGGTCATGTTCCAGTAAGGTCCCAAGCTGACCAAACACGTCCGGTCATCTATAATCGGACGCGGTCGAGCATCAGGTCAAAGTTCAGTTAGGTTCTTGTATGATCGGACGCGTCCGGTCATCCCTGACCGACGCGTCCGGTCATCTCTGACCGGCGCGTCCGGTCACTCAGCGCTGACTTTCGGTTTTCGACCGTTACACTCGACCGGCACGTCCGGTCATATCGACCAGCGCGTCCGGTCAGTACGAGTTTTGCTGATTTGATAGGTAACGGTTGGTTTTGTCTGAGGGGTGTATAAATACATCCCCTCCACCTCTTTTAGAGGACTCTTGCTCATTTGTTCAGCTGAGAAACACCTTTGGAGTGCAAGGGAGTGCAAGAGCCCTAGTGAGGATAGTGATTTGAGAATCAAAGTTTGAGATTCCTCACTAGTGACAAGAGTGTAGCAAGTGTGCATCCATCTTCTCATTAGGCTTGTTGTGGTCAAGTGAGAGTTATAACTTATTACTCTTGGTGATCGCCATCACCTAGACGGTTCGGCGAGCTTGTGGGTGACCCAACTCATGTTGTGAGCGGTTTTGGGTGATTCGCCGTGACGGAGTGTCGAAGAATCAACCCGTAGAGAGCACTTGATCCTTGCGTGGATCAAGGGGGAGCTACACCCTTGCGCGGGTGCTCCAACGAGGACTAGTGATGAGTGGCGACTCTGTGATACCTCGGCAAAACATCGCCATGTTCTTAACCCTTACTTTCAAGCATTTACTTTCGTGTATTACCTTCATTGCTTGTTTACTTTCCTAGAATTGCCATGCTAGTCTAGGATTGGAACTTAGGGTGCAAAACTTTTACCGGTAGAATCACAAGGAACACTAGTAGGCACTAGGGGTGAAGTTTGGCTTGTAGGATTTAATTCTTGCAATTAATTTTTAGAAAAGCCCAATTCAGCCCCCCCCTCTTGGGCATCTTGATCCTTTCAATTGGTATCGGAGCTGTGTTGCTCTTTATTTATGCTTCACCGCCTAGAGCAAGATGTCTAATGGGGAAGGACCACCTCCCACTTTTGAGGAAGATGATTTTCCATATTGAAAAATTCGTATGGAGGCGTACCTCGAAGCCATAGATGTTGGGTGCCTTAGAGCCGCAACCGAAGGGCTTCCTCCTATAAGGGATCCCGCCAACCCAAGTGGTGACGAGGAGAAGTACGACCAGTGGAATGCAAAGGCAAAAAATGCACTCTACCAGGGCCTAGGCAAGGATATCTTCAATCATGTGCGTAATGCCAAAAACGCTCATGAATTGTGGGAAAACATTTGTGCTCTCCATGAGGGAACTAAGAGTGAGCGTGAGGAACACTATCATATTGCTTTAAAGAAAATTAATTTTTTTGAGATGCTTCCTAAAGAAAGTGCTAATGAAATGTACACTCGATTAAATGTTCTTATAGAGGATCTCAATGCTCTTGGACTCACTCAAATGAGTCAATCGGATGTTGCAAGGAGGATCTTGAGTGTTCTTCCCATTGAGAAGTATGGACATATTGTCACCGTACTTCACCAAAGTGATCTCTCCACCGCAACACTGACACAAGTATTGGGAAAGATCAATGCTCATGAGATGTACATGCACATCACTCCGGAAGAGGGCTCATCATCTTTCAAGAAGAAGGACTTGGCCTTCAAAGCTAGCCATGATAAGAAAAAGAAGGGCCAAGCCATGATGGTGCAAGAAAGCTCAACTGAGAGTGATATTGATGATGCATCACTTGCACTCATGTTGTGAGCGGTTTTGGGTGATTCGCCACGATGGAGTGTCGAAGAATCAACCCGTAGAGAGCACTTGATCCTTGCGCGGGTGCTCCAACGAGGACTAGTGGGGAGTGGTAACTCTCTGATACCTCGGCAAAACATCGCCGTGTTCCTAACCCTTACTTTTAAGCATTTACTTTCGTGTATTACCTTCATTGCTTGTTTACTTTCTTAGAATTGTCATGCTAGTCTAGGATTGGAACTTAGGGTGCAAAACTTTTACCGATAGAATCACAAGGAACACTAGTAGGCACTAGGGGTGAAGTTTGGCTTGTAGGATTTAATTCTTGCAATCAATTTTTAGAAAAGCCCAATTCACCCCCCCCCCCCCTCTTAGGCATCTTGATCCTTTCAGGGGGTGATTTGGTGGGTGGTTAGGATGGAGGGAGTGTCGTTGGCGGGAAGGGGCAGCTAGAGGGGGTGCTTTTATAGATGAACGATGGTGGGGTCAGGGGAGCAGGGGTGTGTGGCTAGGTGCATGCCATCATCGACGGTCCTTGCGGCATAGTGGCGTCATAGGGGACAGCGGGGACAGCAACAGCGTCGGCGTCGAGCAAAGGGGACAACACGCGCGGCATCATCGGTCGTGCGGTGGTGCGTGGTAGTGGACGAGGCAGCAATAGCAGCAGCATCGGTGATAGTGGAGGGGAGCTATCATATCGATGTGGGTGGTGTCGTGAAGTGGGATGGGTGGTGGTGAGGTGATATCTATGGCAGTGGTTGTTAGGCACCTAAGGGGTCAGGCACGCTCCTCTAGTCATGGGCATGCATGGGCCTTTGGCTAGGCATCTAAGGGGCTATTCATTTCTCGTCTTTCCATGTAGAGGAGGTAAGGCCATCCGTTGTAGGTCCCTCTTATGAGAGACCATCATTGGCGTGCGGCCCTGTCATTATCGCTCAGAACACTAAAGGCGTGACCATGAACTATGCCTTTAGTGGCATGCGTGACACTTAGGTGACAACATGGTGATGGCGGTCCTGTAGATGTCCATACACCATTTATTGGCCTCCTATTATGTTGTTACATGTGTGTGTACTATATTCATCTGTGAAGCATGTAGTGGGCAACATTAAGTAGATAGCCACTGCTGCTCGTGCTTCTCTATGGGTTATGTGCTCAGTATAGGCATCAGTATAAATGTCTAATATGTTTTCTCATCATGTTGATACCAAAGGTTGGTCTATTTTGTACATTAAATGCTGGAAAAATATGGAGAGGAAAAGCAACATGGTTTTTTTATTAGAATGTTGTAAAGGAACATAGAGGTTGGTTGTCATTACATCGTGCCTATTCTAGGCCATCCAATCAAATGACATGTTAGTGTATAGAAGTACTTGATGGAGTTGGGCTCAAGCAACAAACATACTTAGATTCAAAGCACAACATTGGGTAGGATTACATTCTAAGCGAAAAGAACAAAAAACTACAACAAAAGTACATTCCCTGACGTGAGGGTTTCCAAAAGAGTGAATTAGGATCCACTCCCATTAGGCGAAAGGACGTCTACATAAAACTATTAAAGTGGGGGCCACAAGCAGCTAACTCCACTAGAGCCAAGGCATTACATTATGTAGGGTTACATAGCAGGCGAAAAATGCAAGCACTATAATACGGGTACATATCCTCATGCGCAGAACAACTGTTGAAGGTCTAGCTTCAGACCGTATTGGCTTCATTCCATGAGGGGATGATGTGTCCACTAAGAGCATGCTTCAGAGCTTGAGGAAGCCTTTGGGAGCATGTCATGAGAGCAGTCATCATCACATGGCGGTGGCTAGGTGAGTGGGAGGACTTCTTCTCCATCAACTGACAACCATGTCTCAAAAATTACATGTGAGGCGTCCTCCCTCTCTTCCAAAGTGAGGATCCTTCTCTTGGCCCTAGTGACAAGGTAGAAATCCTTCAGCTTTTGCCTATACCGATCTTCGGCTTGCTTGGAGGCTTCAATTGCTGCAGCCTCACAGCTCTCTGCTTTAGCTGCTTGTGCCTTAGCCTTGGCAAGCTGCACTTCGAGGCTTCTAATCTTCTTCTCGGCCTCCTCTGCTCTATGGATGCACTCCCTCAAACTGGCGGTCTGCCTGTCATACTGCTCATCTAAGGAAAGCAAGTAATCAAACATGAACACCGTAGTTGGGTCATCTTCCTGTGACCCGACCCTTTCGAGGGTCCTCATCTAAGCTACCCATACAGGGCTATTCCTTTCGAAAGGGGAGAAGAATCTCATGGGTGTACGACCTACCTGCTCCTCATAAATTTGGCATAGGTACCTTAGAGCCTTACGAGCTGCAACTTGGTAAGTGTCCTCAAAGCGAAAACTTGTGGTAGACACCACCCATGGTATTGTATCAGGAAATTCCTTACTTGTTTTGACAAAGACGATCACATCACACCGCTCTGTGCCATACTCCTCATATTCCCTACCAACATATTCTGGGCGGTCCAAAATACCTAGCCTGGTCATGGTTGCATATAAAAGCTTCGGGAAACCAGGCGTGTTCAAGCAGTAGCTAGTGGTCCAGGCTTCGTCCACCATCTGCGAGGAAAAGAAGGGAACATCATGCCTAGAACATATAGGAGAGGGTAAGATTTATGTAAGGATGTTTATACCTTAGTCAGCTTGATGAGGCCAAGGGTGAAGAGGAAGGCGGTTGTAGCGAGTGGACTCCTTTATGGGCATAGTCAAAGGGGGAAGAGCAACGATGTTGATGTAAAGGCAGCTCAATTAGGTCATGTTTTGGAGCTTGAGGCATCAATGTCTGGCCATCGCATTTTATAGCTGCCTGGATAACACTCTGTCTCGTAATTGAAGGACCTTATTTAATGTGGGGGCTATTGTATGGATGTGGGTGGCGTCGTGAAGTGGGATGGGTGGTGGTGAGGTGATACATGTGGCAGTGGTTGTTAGGCAGGTAAGGGGCACGCTCCTTTTGTCACGGGCATGCACGGGCCTTTCGCTGGGCATTGAAGGGGCTATTCACTTCTCTTCTTTCCATGTAGGGGAGGTAAGGCTAGATGTTCTAGGTCCCTTTTATGAGGGACCACCATCGTTGTGTGGTCCCGTCATTGCCGCTCAGAACACTAGATGTTGTAGGCCACTAGAGGTGTGGCTATGGACCACATGGAGGGACCTACAAAAGTGCACAACAGACATTTTGTGCACAACAAACATTTTGAGAGTACTCCCTCTGTCCTAGAATACATTAGGTTGTGGCTATCCTCAGACAAAATAAGGCAGAGGGCAATAGATGCATGTACCCCTCACTTAACTTCCTAATCTATTAAAATATGGTCCTATTCCGCACGATTAAAGGGTGCAATCTAAGTTTCCTAATAGAAAATATGGTAAGCGCTCAATTACTTTTCATCTCCCGTATTTTTATTTAAGTAAACATTATCTTCTTTGTTCCTCGAATGCACTATATTTGGGGACACCTCTCAAATGCGAGAATGCACTCTATTCTAGGACTGAGGGAGTAAGACTGAATTTGCATGGGCATCCTATGCACTTTGCGGTCTGCTGTGCACTTTGGGGGTTGCATGGATTGCATGGGTGGGCCCGAGTTAGCTACATATTTACTTTACACCCATGTTGCCCATAGGTGCATAGAAAACCACATGCAAACTAAAGTCGCGCGCACAGCCGACGCCCTCTCACCCGCGATCCTTTTCCCGCACACTGGTATCGTCCTCTTAGTGTCACACCGATGCATCCTCTTTAACGCCACCCACTGCACGCTGCACCACTGGCCCATGACGCCGCTCCTGCTGTCACCTGTATTGGCCTGATGCTATTGCTGATGTCGCCTACGAACCTGATTCCCTCAGTCCATGATGGTGCTCAGTGCCACCGATAATGGCGTGCACCTACCCCCTAAACCTCGCCATCGATTGCCTATAAAATGCCCTCCCGGCCCCCCTTCACAACAAGACACTCCACACTCAACCCTCATCACCCGCATAAGCCCCCTATTCAAATGCCAACTTATTTCAACATTTCAAGAAAAAGTCTGAGATAAGTGCTAGATGCTGCAGACTATAGAAGAAAACATCAAGCAGGAGAAGGAGTACATTGTCAGAAGCAAGAAGGTGGCACTCTCAAGATGTGCTTAGATGAAGAAGAGCTCACCAAGGCCATCTTTGCTATCCTAATCCCTACTATGGTGGCAACAACCATATTGTATATCCTTATAATGCGCCCGTTACCCTACGAGAGGCTCTGAGATAGTTGTTCAAATAAAAAGAGTCCAAAGCGGCGCAAATCCTATACCAACTATATTGTGACGTGAGGTCCTCTGTGATTGGTACTGTGGTTAAGTTTTTATGTAGGTAGCATAGCACCAATGCTAGGTAGCCATGTGAGGTCCTGTTAGTAATAACTAAATAAAGTTTAGGCAGACTGGACTTTAATATTTATGAGCGCCACTACGGTGGCTGTAATATGTGATGTCCTTTTCCGCTGGCTCTGTCGTGGGGTATTATTATATGTGTGGAACCATTTCACGTGGTATTACTTAGACCATATATATGGCAGCAATAATGTATTTGTATGGCTATATGCCTCCTACCACCGTGTCCTCGCATACTCATCTTTGAAGGAAGGTGTACATATTTGTCGCACGCGTATTAGCTGAATTTAGCCCATGTGCCCCTAAATAGGGTTCGGTCTAGTCACCACGAACTCATTAACGTATTTATTCAAATTCCTAGGGCATAGGGCCTGTACACAACCTTTGTAGGCGTATCCTACTAACCTATCTAAAACTTCAACTCCGGGCACCCCTTTCACGCAAGGGGAGGTTCCTTTATATTTTTGGTACATGTTGCAGTGCCTTTGTTCTAAGGCAAATATTACGATATTGTAGCATTCATCTAAGTTCTTCGTTTCTCGATACTTGGGATAGATACTATCACAACATTTCTCGCATTAAACCTAGGAACACTTGACCTTCATCGATGGGGAGAGAGGGAGAGAGAGGGAGACGACGGCTCAGGCAAGGGCGGCACGGGGAGGGCCGGCCTCCTAGGCCCCCACAAAGTCAAATTCCTTTAATTTAAGTTCTTTGCAGTGCTGACCCTAGGGGTAGGGCACGAGGCCCAAACAAGGGAGGCAAATTTCTATCTAAGGCACCCACTAAATAGAACATACGTGGACACACTGGGAGGCCGCCTAGACGGCGCGGCCATACTACGTCGTCTTTACCTACGTGTAAATTTTAAACCACAGGTGATGTAAATCTTTACTGAGCTGTCTTTACCTACGTATAAATTTTAAACCACATGTGATGTAAATCATTGTTGACCAGTAAATTTTATGTATGTAAAGAAGTCCTTTCAATGGTCCTACCTGGGATGACTACTACCGTGCACATGTGCATGGTAAATCTGGATGGCAAGAGGACATGTGCATGCATGAAAATTTACCCATGGTAACTTCCTGTTTGTAAAAGAAGAAGACAAAGTGATATAGATGTCCATGGTAACTTCCTGCATGCAAAGGACACCTAAAGTTTTGGACGGTGCTTGCATGCATGCTCATCCAAATTTCCATCTGTTCTAAATTTCCATCGGTTCCATTCAGTGCATCCACTTTCTTCAGCCTAACCGTGGCATACATAGAGGTAGTACATGTGAGTCATGGAGATACAACTTCATCTGGGCCGTAGAATAGAACATACGTGGACATACTGGGAGGCATATTTCTAATATACCTATTTAGTTATTTAATAACTGCATAGTTAAAATCAGAAAGTACAACAAATAAGCCTTGGAACTCGTAGTTGAATTTTATAACAAACAAATAACTGAACTCACTTAAAATTAGAGGGGTGCAAAGATATGTGTATTTCCATAATTCCATCCATCAAGGCATCAACCCTCCTTTTGTCCAAGAAAACAATCCAAATCTCCAGTCCAGCGTCGAGCGAGCCTGAGGCTAGCTGCACTACATACTGGATCCCATGCGCTACCCACCATCTAGTTTTATTTACCGTAACAAAAGCCTGCACTGGAGGACGCTCAAAGCTTCTCTATCGCACGGTCCACGCCAAATATAGCGCTGGCGAGGGATATAGCGGGAGAGAGGTGAGAGGTGAGAGCATCCAGCAGTGGGTCCCACTTGTTCAACTAAGTAAAAAATGTTATAACTCTCAAACTAAAAAAATCAAATTAAATTTTGATTGCACCATTAAATTTGTTTCAATAAATTGTTCAAAATAATATCTCACATGGATATATTTAGATAAAGTGATAAATAAGTCCTACGGTATATAGAGGACGAAAGAATTGAGAATAGAGAAGAAATTCTTATCAAACATTTTAGAGGATGAATTTAGACGGGTGCGCATAGTCCGAGACCCGAGTCCCCTCTCCTCGACCCGACGCGGCGCCGCGGCCCCCTGATTTTTAGCCTTTCCTCTCCGTCGGCGACGCATACATCCGGCGACCGCACCAATCCGTACGAGGAGATGCCGCGGATCCCTCTGATCAAGTTCCCCAAGCGGAATCTGAAAGTCCCATCCGCGCCAGGTGCTCTCCCTTTTGATTACCCCAGTATTCTCCTCTTCTATACGGTTTGCTAGTCCAGTTTGTCACAGGATTTCTCTCGGGTGTTTGTACCTTTTCTCGATTTCTTATTCATTCCTCCGTTGTTACAGCGCCGTCGCAACCCGCAGATCAGCACGCGACCCTCATGTCCCGGTTGGGTAAGCACCAGATCCACTCGAATTTCCTCGTCGAAGCAGTGTTTGGGTGAATTCGGCTCGCCTTTTTTCTTTGAATTGAATAGTGATTTGCGAGTGGGCACACGCCTAGTTACGTCTTCAATTCTGCAGGAATTCGTTGATCCCTTCAATGAATTGCATCGATTTTCTGGCATATGTATGTGGGAAGGAAAGTAGGGATGTGGCCTAGGGTCATGTTTTCTTAATGGTGCAAGCCAAATGGAACCGTACTTATGTTTATTTGTGTTCACTACTAGTACTAGGAACTGTGCGTAGATTTGGAATTCTGATGTGAGAGTTGGACCAGAGATCAATAAGGGCCTAACTTAGCATAAATGGAACCCGGACTTGCTTGTGGTGATTTGTGTCAGATTCATTCAACTGCATTGTGTTGCAGCTGTAGTCTGTGGGTGCTTTGCTTGTCAAAAGAAAGAGTTGAGCTATATCATTTGGGTCTACGTCACTGCTGGTTAAAACAAGTGCCTACTTTTTTTTTATTGATCCCTATTAAAAATTTTGGGTATAGTTGCGATAGGAGGGTGGTCTTGAGACAAATTCTTAATGTCCTTGACAAATAACAGGTGGTTCTGTATGTCAGATTCATGCTTACATTGTGTTTAGAGCAAGTTCTTAGTTGTGTTGGACTGTTGGTTGGTCGTTTGTCATAAGAATTGTGCTGTGTTCAGATGTAGGGCTGCTGGTGGTTAGTTGATCTTTTTAAATATTTGGTTTCTAGAGGACACTGTCTCGGAATGCTCTTAGTACTTCAGTTACCAACCTTTTGCCCTTGACCCAGTGTCAGAGGCTCCCACACGAGTGGGGTCTGGGAAAGGGAATAACCAAAGCAAAGTCTTACCCCCGCAGAAATTTTACAGAGAGACGGCTTCGAACCCAGGACCTGGTGACTCGGCGAGCTAGCACTCACCAACTGCACCAGGCCTGCCCTTGAAAATTATTTTTTTAAAAACCAATTTCGAACTAAATCTGAAAAAAAAACAATCTTCCTCATCTAGCATCCCCTTGGTGCTGAGGTTGCGCTAGGGCATCCACCCACATTTGTTGCTACTTGGTGTTTGAGTGTTTCTAATTATACCATAGGATTTGCTTTGCTTGAGATCTCTTGCATAGCCACTTGTTGGCTACTTACCCCTGTTTGCTTACTGTGTACACTTTCATCTGATCTCAACCTAGCACCTTAGGTCCTGTTTGATTTTGCACCCAAGCTTGCCACCTAGTAACCAGGCCAAAGTTTAGTTTGCCAGCCAAAATTATGGTCACCAAGTTTGTGGCCCTGATTTTGGTGACCTTGGCCATCAAAATGAACTAAAAGCCAGCCAAAATTTCTCACCAAACCAAACTGTGCCCAAATTTGATCAAAGTTGCCAAATGTTGGCTTGTCAAATCTTTTGGCACACTTGAGTAACATATACTGATTGTTGCATGATGCATTTATGCCTCCCCACCCCTGTTTCCCCTTGTGCAAATAGCCCTTCAATAATTTCTTACTATAAATTTCTAGAGTGCTATATTTGGATGTTTTGCGAATTTGAATAACATGCACAGATACACTTGTCCATGTGAGATCTATGACTGTTGCCATGAATGACCTTACTTCTGTTTACATTTGGAATTGTTGGGAGTACTTATATTGCTAGGGGGATGAATACATATGGTGTGCTGAATGCTTAGTTAATCATCTCATAATTCTGAAGGAAAATAGTTCGCATAACAATATGTTTGTTTTTTAGGGGCTAAAGCAGAGGCACCATCTTCTGGAGGGATTAAAAATTACCGCTTTAGATCAGATGTGCCTTACCCACCTTCTCATACTGCCGTAGGAGGTCCAGCTTCACTCCTTCCTAAGCGTAAACCCCTGACTGAAGAAGAGATCGAGGCTATTATGGTATGCCTTTTGTTCACAGAAGCTGAATATAAATGCAAATGCTATGTTTGTTCTTAGCATTGTTTTATTGAATTAATTCATTTTGTTGGATTTCAATCCATAGAAATTATACATCAAATATACATATTGTTTATAATGATGTCATTTGGCATGCATGGAACTTAAAGGTTGAAGTACAATCTTAATGATAATAGCAAAATGCATGCTTAATCCAGTTGGAAAAACTTAGTTTGTAGCTTAAAATCTTGTCATTTTGATGTTTAGAGTTGCAGCTCACTGAGTTTCTGTACATATAGCCCTAGAAAAATTCTGTGCATATAGAGCCCAATCATTATGACATCTGACAACCTGTCGTGAAACCTTTTTCTCCAATAATCAAAACTGTTTGTTTTTGTGATTCTGGCAATGTAGTCTTTTGGTGTTTATTTGCAACTGTTAGGCATTGGTCACTAGGCCAGTTATTCACAGATACTGGAGTTGGCTGTGGAGTTATTGCGCTATTGTTTCAACTTCATTCCTTTTGACATGTGCACTTGTGAAGATCGCTAACCACTTTGTATATAAAATATAAGGATACTGGCCAGAGAAGTTAACTGCATTTGTCCCCATGTCAAGACCATGGAAATTTTACATTTTTTACATTTTCTCAGTGTCTGCAAAATTATTGATATTTATATGAGCTTAATTAGCATTGCATGCATAGGTTCATTGCTGCGTTAAGCTTACCTGCTAAGGAATATGTAATCCACCAGATATAATTGTGTAAATATCAAACCATGCTTTCATTGCCACTTCCCCTTAAATCAATCTTTATCTTTGCTTTCCAAGGATGGACATGTTTATTGTTTTTACCTTGATAGGCTCCCACGTTTACTACTATTGATTTTACTTTGAGATCTGTGCATATAGAAATGGGATAAATTTCTTATCTGCTATTACAATTTTGCAAAATCCTCTGGCTGGCTTGACAAAGTGGGTGTCTGTTTTCCCAGTCACTCAATGCAAAAATCATTAGTAAATGGCTAGGAACTATTTTGACCTTTAAAAAAGATGTTTTCCCTTCTACATATCTCCTTTGTATTGCATGAACACTCTATTAGCCTGATTTTGGGGTTTTAACAGATCCAATCAGTATTGATAAGTGGTCAAACTAAAATATTTTTTTTTCTCGAAGTAACACATTTTTCTTTTTGTTTAACAATACAGATTCAGATATAGTCCACCATGATTGCATATTGAATTTTAAAAACATTATATTTTTTATACATGGCATATAATTACTCTGATTTGTTTATTTCACCTCAAGGAACATGTGTGTCAATAATTATAAAAGTTGTCTGACTGGTTATATAACTTTATGGAATCTGTTATGCTCGTTAACATTGAAAATGTTCATCTCCTTGCAGCTGGGGGGCTCCATCTGATACCACCTCATATGAATTGGAAATTCTAGGAACATCAATAAGATCATATACCCGAACTTATTGCCTTTGACCTCTGAAAGAGTGTTATTTAAGCCATGTTGATATGGAATTGTTTTTTTTTTATTCTGTTTGGAAGTCAGCTGTTGAGACATTCATTTCCAGGATTCTGCACATGTAACTGACCAAATCGTGAACACATTCAGTTCCTTGCGGAAGAAGTGTTGATCATGGAATGGTTCTGCATATCTGATTATTTTGTCGTGGATGTTTTGAATTCTTGCCCCACCATGAGATCTTTTTTTCAGACAAACCCCACCATAAGATCTGATGATCATGCTTTTTGAAGCATGCCTTCCTTGTGCAATGTTGTGAGTACTTGCCCACGAGGCCACAAGATCCGTGTGTTTTTGGATAAGTTGTGCTGTTGGTGACCCCGTGCTGCAGCTTCCGATTCCCGACTCCGTACTGGTGTCAGTAGTTCTCAATTCTGTGCGGGTGTTTCAGCGGTTTAAGGTTGCAGAAATCAACCTATATAGTGTAGTGGTTCATTTCTGGCGCGGGCGCACGGCAAGCGAGCAGTTTAACCCAAAATTCCAAGTAGCCTGAGCATACGGAGAGTGAATTGAGCAGGAGACATGTCTCGGGCATGCTCAACGAGGTGCTTGATTGCCTAGTTTCGTGCAAGCAACAAGTGACTCCAGTCTCCAGTCCCCACTGCCCAGAAAATGGTCGTTGAAAATTCTGAAACCATTTCCTTCGCCCTTTCTCCTCTTTTTCATTGACCAGATGATTCAAATCTTTGATGTCCTGATTGTAAATGACTAAAGGACTACCATGTATGTCAATTCTTATAGAACAAGTCCTGCCCAGCATAGCCACCTGGCTTGGCTCTGGCCAGCTCGAGCACGGCTTCTACGGTGCAACCTCGTATGTTTGTTTCACTGATCTAGAACAAGTTTGTTTGAGCAGAAATTGTGTTTGTTTGCCTGCACAAATGGATACGGCTACCCACTACTAGAAATCTGGTAGCCTTACCACAATATCTTCTCCTTTCTTTTCTCATTGTCATTTCATCAAGCACTCCACTAGCGTGAGCACCTCAACCACCATAAGGCAAGTGGCCGGCGCGCGCGGTGGCAGAGTGTAGCCTGGCTTGGTGCGGCGGTCACAACGACGGCCCCGTTCGACTGGGCTGATAAGCCGGCTAAAAAACACTGTTGGCTGATTTATTGTGAGAGAAAATAATGTTCCGGCTGAAAAAACAAGCTAAAAAAGACTAATTATAAGCTAGGAGAACAGGCTCAACGACGACATGCTTGCGAGCAGCCGGCTCAGCGCAGCGGATGTGGCGGCGCCTCGGGGTTCCCACGCGCGTGGCCCTGGCTCGGCGTGGCGGGCGAGACTAGGACACCAGCACGAGAAGACGAGAGGAAAAAAAGGCAAAATGTGAGAGGTGCAGAGGTGACTGAATCCTCCATCGAGCACTCCAACATGCCGGGCTCAGAAAAAAACGAACCTCCATTTCGTTCCCTAGGAGTCAGGCCCGAGAAGTCATCCAGGCAATCAAACACTGCGGGTTGTAGGCTGCTGTCCTGGCTAGGTCTCTGAGCTAGGCAAACAAACAGGCCCTAAGTGGCCCTTCATGATGTGTCATATTTGATTTCCTGTCCTAGTTAATTCAAGATTTCATTTTCCATCAGTAACATTTGGATGCACTACATTGCGACTGTTCTACTGTACAGGAAACTTAAACTAAGATTAAGATGCAATGCCCATCCCAGCCCCGTTAGCTATCCCCATGGCAAATACTTGTTCGACCATGTACGTTCAGAGTTCAGACAAAGAGTTCCTTCACGAGTAGCATAAAGAGAGTATATGGGCAGATCTCTTATCACTTTTGGGACAAGTTGAAGATGTAACATGGTGGATGCAATCCATGTAGTGAAGGAGCCTCCATCTTAAATTTTCTCTATCACATGTCATCATCAAAGTTGTAGCTCAATTGGTTAGGTTAAGCTAGAATCTCTTCATCCAGGTTCAAGTTCTTAATTTGATGTGTGATTAATGTTCTTTTTCTAATAGTAGGCAATGTGCCTATAGATAGGAAGACTACACATAGGAGTATGGTGCATATGTGTTTGTTCACAGGATAAATGTTCGTGTGCACATCTATACTATGATTCGTATGAAAGATTGTAGGATACTTTTTAAAAATACGAACGTAAAAGAGAACTGTCTATTATATTGATAAAAATAATTAAGCACAAAACATTACAGCACCTTGTGTGGATAGCCCCTGAGTCTTCCCCACGTGTAAGTGGGTCTACCTCTTTAGACTTCCCGTCGTCTTCACTGTCGAGTTTTTACTTAAATGTCTTAGGCATCATTCCCTTCCATACAAGCCACTACAAAAACGATTGGTGTGATACGGCACATTGGGTTGTCGAGCGGCCGAGGCGTTGGAGCCGGCCGCGTTTGAGGGCGTAGGCGATGCTGCCACGTCTGTAGAGAGAGAGAGAGAGAGGAAAGGGAGGCAGGGGCAGGGGTAGGGGCGGCGGACGAGGTCTCGGCCGCTTGCCAAACTACGTCGTGTCGGGGGTGGGCAACCGCGCAAGCGCAACACGGGTTGTGGTGGTGATCTGGACAAAGAGCGAGCGCGAGAGAAAGAGGGGAACGAGAGTGTGGGGGTATAGACCCGTATACCCTCATGGCTCCACATGGGCCGCACCAGACAAGGTGGCCTGACTCGCCAGAAAGGGTCACACGGATCTCCGGACTGCTCGGCGAACCGTACGGAGCAAGCAAAGACTACTTGACGGTCAAGGAAGCCTAGTCGGTTAGGATAGATATTGTATCCTTTGCGGATACGAGAGTTGTAATCGGCTGGGATTGGATTCCTTAAATCTGTAACCTTGCCCTTCGGACTATATAAGGCGGGCAAGGACCCCCCTCAAAACATATGATCACGTATCAATACAATCCACAAAGACGCAGGACATAGGGTATTATGCAATACGTGGCCCGAACCTGGATAGATCATGTGTGCCTCTTGCATCACCATCTAGATCATCGTCTTGCACACCTCCGTCGATAATATACTACCGTGGGCATACCCCTCGGTAGACTGCCGACCTCATCTCATCGACAGTGGCGCGCCAGGTTGGGGGGTATGCGTACAGACTCTATGGCGAGCCAGATGGTTAACTTCCCTGCTTCCATGGTCCTTTCGGTGAGACTGACGTTCACGATCAGGATGTTCACCTGGACCACCGGCGCTGACGGTCCCGCTGAAGATGTGGAGGTGGTGCAGGCTCTCCCTGTGCCAACCGAATCTACATCGACAATGGTGGATTCGATCTCGCGACCAGTCTCGGGATCGTCTCCTCCGACCACCTGTAACGGAACCGTCCAAATTATAAGAGCACAAGTATAAAAACAATCACCGAAGTGATCAAATTCTCACACTTGAGCCCATATAACTCCGGTAGTCCAATGAAATCACGAGGGATTTCAAACCAACCAATATACAAGCCAAGATCGTAGTGATTCAACATAACAAGTCACATGTTACAACCATTTCATAATTAATTCAATATACATCGGAGTTCAACAAAGTTATTACAACTTAAGTTCAAAAGTAGCGGAAGCAAAGTAATTTGAAACTAATAACACCTTTATTTCAAATATATGCCAGTACAATGGTCGACTTCCAACAAAAGCATTAGAGAAAAGGTAAATAAGAAGGATCATGCCCGTGATCACACTCAGCCACTACGGCAGGAGCCAACCAACTCTTGCAGTAGCCATGATACTTCACAACCTGCAACAAGTGGGAAATAAAACCCTAAGTACGACAAAGTACTCAGCTAGACTTACCCGTCAGAAATCAGAAATAAGGTGACACCAAGGATCATGCAAAGCTGATATAAAGTGGGGCTAGCTTGACAACATTTTGCATAAAAGCTTAATATAGATGATCAATCATTAATGCTTAAGCATCAAGTTAATTATCATTAACCTATCATCTATATTAGAACCTGTACTAGAGCACTCACTTTATTAGGAGCAAACAATATTAACCATAGCAGGTATAAATTGAGGCAACCTTTCCATCGTTATCCAATTAACCATCCGTTCAATTTAATGGAATCTACGTTGCCGCTGCTCAAGTCAAGTGCTCACTAACCGGGAGCGACGGCGATTCGAATTGAATTCCTATCCAGCTGGAGGGGTATTTCTAACACTCACCGAGTCACGCCTGGCGAGGGCTGCTCAGGTCATCTTTTGTACAGTTTAGGAATCGCGGGTCCGAATAATGTCGCGTCCCCAAGGGCGACACTCTGCCAGGTGATAGGGACTCTAACCTCCCCTTGGTCTCACGCCAATGTCCCCAAGCACATCCTTTCTCTCCTCCAAGATGCAACCTACCATTCGATTCCCGGCCTGAACCATACTACTCGACTTCGCGGTCGGAACGACTTATCCGGCCAACTAAGTGTTAGACTGCGTTCAACATGACTCAAGGACATACAACGAAGCGGTCCTTAAACGACTCAGATGGGCATAGCTTCACACCCAAGACCTCCATGACTTGTTGCTTCACTATCGTCATCCCGTCCGGTCTCATTTTATTTTATTAACACATGGTTCCATTCCACGATAGCAAATATAGCCAACCGTGCCATATATGAATATCCCTATATCTCGCAGGTGATAGGAAATCACTTGACTTCTACCGCTTAAAGCAGGGCTAAGCATCTACTCGATCCTAGTCTATGTAGGATTCAAGGATTCATATATCTGGACAAGGAATGATATAATGCAGCAAGGGTTTCCAACCAACTCCTACCACTTAATGCAACAATACTTATAACATATATATATATAATTAATTGCTTTGAAGATAGGAGGCTTATAATGCTCCGGGGCTTGCCTGGGATCCGACTCAAGTTAGAGTATGTCAGATGAATTCACTTGACGATCATCTCCCAATCTATCACTTGTCTGGTCCTTCTATCTTCGGGATAGACCCACCAACTCCATCTTCGGGTTTGGCTCCACATCAGGTCATTCACGTGCTTCAGCTAGCGTACCTAAATGATGTACAATAATGCATATGTATGAATGCATAGAAGTGCAATAAACAAAGTAATCATGCAAGCATACCAAAGTTCACATAAACCCTAGAGCTAATTAACTTAATCCTCATTAAGACATAATATAGAAGAGGGCTATCACATCAATCAAGAAATAAGTCTCACAAGATCACAGGTACCACCCAAGTATCATCAAAGATATGAGTCACACTTCAATACCCAAGCATGACAAAGTTAATCAAGTATTAGAACTAGAAATTGCTACCTTCTGGACATCAGACCAACAGCTGAGTAATTTAATCATAACTGGAGATCTACAACTCCAAATGACTTGTAAGAAGACATTATGAAAAGCTTATGAAATTATATAAATTTTATTTATAATCATCTAAACCTGGTTCTAAAATTTACCAGGTCGAAATACAGAAGGTACAGAATCTATCCTGGAAGGACAGAGAGCAACATACACCTGAACCCAAATTAGAATGCTGTAGTTTCTAAACCATATGGCCAAATACCACAAAAATTTAACAGCAGCTAGATCATGAAATTCACAACAACTTTGTTATAGCACACAAGACATGAAAACATCATTTGCATAGGGTAATTAACAATATTCTCAAATCTATTCAGAAACCTCATTTGCAAGAAATAATTATTAACTTATGTTGCAAACATATAATTGAATAAAACCAACTTTACCAACATTTCATACATGACTAATGAACACCAGAAAACATAGTGTCAATTACTAAATAAATTCTTTTAATACATTTTCTTAATTTATTTAGATAATTAGGTGGAATTATGACCACATCATAAGGATGCTCCATAAATTCTACCAAAATTATAGAGGTCTACAAATGCTCTCAAAAGTCTACTGTACAAATTTCAAGCCATTTAGATTAGTACATCAACCTCTATGAAAAAGACAATCAACTATTGAAATAAATCATGTGAGAACAGGTAAAACCTAAAACTCAATATTTTCTGTGAATACATGGCCATAGAATGAACCAAAATCATAGAGCAACATCATAATAAGGTGATGGGATAACATTTTCTATTTTATCATTTATATATTATTTATAAGCTATTTATCAAGCCCTAAACAAGTTAAATCAATAACTAGATCATCCAATAAGTAGTGACCAAGAAATTTATACCACAGCACATACATATCATGACAATACTGTCATAAAAATTTCACATCATTTGGAGCATCACAACTCAAGATATAAAATGACAAGTAATAAAATGTAATTTTCCTTATTTAACAAGGTCAAATCAAAACCCTAAGAAAACATTGAACAACTAGGGTGTTTAATATTTTTCCTAGCAAGTACATGTCATCACAAAATTAACAAAATAAGAATCACTATTTTTGGAGTTCTAAAACTCTAGATATGGCTCTGCTCAAGTTGATAAGCATTTTTGGAGCATTTTTAAGGCTTAAATAAAGACATCAGAAAATATCTACAAACATGTAACACTTTATGACTCCACTGCATAGATATTTTCTTAAGGTTTCCAAAAAGTCCCCATTTGCTAATTTTGGATTTTCCTAGCGTGAGATATGAAATTTAGAAGGTTTACACAAAATCTGAAATTCAAAAACAGGATTTATCCATACCTAACTGAATTTGCTAGGCGCACCCGAAAACACACCCAAAACAGCCACTACTTAAACTGTCCCGCGGGACCCGCTGCCCGGTTGGGCCCGCCTGTCATCACACAGAGAGGCACTGAGAGAGAGAGGGAGCCGGAGGCTTTCTTCTACCTCCCGCCGTCGGCAGAGGAGGTTGGACGCGCGGCTCCGGCGAGGTGGGGTCACTGGCGGCGGCGGCTGAGGGCGGCACGAGCACCAGTGCAGCGAGGCTCACCCGAAGACGGTCGCGGCTCGGGGTGAGGTGGCCCGTGGCCTCCTGGCCACAGAGGCGGGCGGCTCCGGTGGTCGGTGCCCTGGCGAGAGCATGCCGCAGGCGGCTCTCGACCGAGGAAAGCGGCGCATCGGGGTCGGCGTGTGGTGGTGGAGGTGCGGCAATATTCAATTTTTGCGGTGGGGCACTTGGGGTGGCCGGCCACGGAGCTTCGTTCGGCTCGGCAATGGCGACCAGTTGACGGCATGCTCCGGCGGCTGCGGTGGCCGGAAAAGGGGAGCCAAAGGGGCGGCGCACGATGTGGAAGGTGTTGGCGCATATGATAGGACTCGAGGGAGCTCGGGGCAGTGGGAACGCGGTGGCAGCAAGCTTGGCCAGCCGGCCATGGCGGCCGTGCTCCAGCACGCGCACGCAGGTGCTGTAGAGCGAGGGAGAGGCGAAAGAGGAGTGCATGCGAGTGAGGAAGCAAGTGGAGAGCTCGGCCGGGGCTCTCCTCATCCGCATCGGGCGCAAGGGCACGCGGCATGGAGGTGGGGCGCTGCTCGCGCATGGTAGCCACGTCCACTGACAGGTGCCGCCCGTTGAGGCATTTCACCAAGCACGTGGCGGGCAGCGACATGGGCAAGGTGGAACGCCGTTTTGGGCCGCTTCTAGGCCGAATTAGACATTGGGCCATAAACGAACTTTGTTCACCTCGGCCTGCTCTACGTTTCTTATTTAAGGTGCCTGGCCATTTGAGCTTTGTAACAGTGGATAATTAAGCTCCAAGATGATAGTGTCAATATGTTAGTAGCGATCACGGAAACTCGCTTTCGGAGGTCGAAACTCGATCAAAATTAGTGCAACTTTTTGCATTCTCTTCTCCATAACATAATCTTGAACTTTTATTTTTGGACTAACTCAAGTTGCTTAGCAAAATTTGGAGAACGCGGCATGTCAACATGTCAAGGTCAAAAAGTGATAAAAACAACTTTTTGCTGTTTTGGAAACTCTTATAGAAGGTCCAACTAAGCTCCATTTTGAGTGACACTTGATCCATTGTTTCCATCATGAAAAGTACTACAACTCATATTAAGGAACCTAATTGAGCTACCATATGAAATTGGGAGATAAAATGTCGCAAAGTAGCCTACTTGCTGCTGTCACAACAAGGACTTAGAATATTTTTCTAAGTGCTGAAAACAGCAGCTGATTCCACATTGTGATCTCTATTTGACTAGGTTAGAGGCCAAACTAGCTCTTGACCATTAAACAAAGTTTGTTCTACACAAGATGAACTACAACTTTTGTTTAAGGTCAAACCTCATTACTGGTACAGAACTTAGACTTCCACTTTGGTCAAAGTAGCAACCCGATAAAGCCTAAACTAGGGTTTTAGGCCAATCGAGGCATTTTCTTGACATTTGCTCAACATGAACCCTTCATGACTTTTGTTGTAGAGTTCGTCTAGAGTCATTTGGACAAGTTTGCATGGTTTGGCTGATGATCTACAATTCCATTCACTTAATGATGCAAGTTCCAATAGGAATGGAACTTATCATTTCATGTGACTTTTTGATTCCAAACCCCATGAAACTTTTCCAGGGATTAATATAGATAGTTACTGAGGTGAGACATGTGAAGATACTTTGATAGCAACACCCAAGCCTATATCTTTTAATTGAGCCTATATGTAAGCAAGGATGCAATATCCAAGTTTAGGTTAGGGTTTATTTCCATAGGTTTGACTTTGGCATTGTCATCTCCACTAATCTATCGTTTTTGAGCTTAAACCCACTACTTAAATGGTGATAAACACCTGGGGTGTTACAGCCCTCCCCCCTTAAAAGAATCACGTCCCGAGATTTGGAATTGAAGACCTTTTAAGGAAGAGAGACACGTTATCAAGTTCCCAACATTTGCTATAGCATTCAGCTACAAAGCTTCAACATCGGTGAACAATTTGGCCAAAGGCACTTTCTGGCACTGACTTTTCATGGTAAAATTTGTCTGAAGAATTTCCTTCATTGACTTCCATGAAGCATTGTTACTTTGGGAGGAATCCCTGATAGCACAGTACTGCATTCTCAATGTATGGAGATCGTTTGGTCTATGAGCGAACCACTAACAAGTATCTGATTCTTTAGTGAACACAACATAGTCCATATGAACTTTACATTAGACCAAAATCTTCAGAAGTATACTCATCAAAATGACTCTATGTTCATAAAGTTTGAAAAGCAGTCCTCTACCAAAATGGTTTGAACACAACCTTCCAAAAGGGTGAGATCATAGACGACAAATATACTCTGAGGCTATAGATACTGACTAAACAATAGACAGGGTCTATGTTGGTCGTAAATGTTCAATCCTTTAGACACCAACTAATGGAAAACTACTTGAGGTTCCATGTGTGCAGTTCTCTTTCTCTGATGACAACACTGTATTATCTGAGTTTATTGAGGGATTAGTGAATGTGATAGCTGACTCTGTCGGCTTCGTATTTTTGCCAAATGTTACCTAATAAGATTCTTTTATCCAAAGACAACAGTTATCTGGGTTGAATTAGATGCAATCTCTTGGTAGAAACATGTATAAGGTACCAAAGTATGTCATCATTGGAAAATAATTCCCAAAGAAAGATGTAACGAGGCCTTAAGGACAACAAAAGTTGTAATATTTACTAAACCGCGGGAAGTAGTCTACCACCAAGCGGTTGAGTAAAATTTTCCTTTGTGACTTAGTTGCACTATAAGTTGAGTTGACTTGCAGTGTAGCAACTTTGTCAGGCCAACCTTTCACCTTGAGGCTTCCTTTTTAGGATCAAACAGCAGCTCTAAGATGGAAATCTGTTGTTTGACACTTTTCAAATTGATTTGCAGAAACCAAGGCTGCTCGTACATTGGGAATACGAGAAAGCAAAAGCAAATGAAAGAGTGTAAACTAGTATCTGTGAGACCTCAAAAGGGCCATCCAACAGCAGATCTTGACTATTAATTCACATACCAATTCGAGGATGCACACGCTTTAAACTTGCGGGTTACTTTTGCAAGGCAAAACACATACTTTTTCTACTTTTTCACCTTAGCTAATAGAACACCTTGCACTATCGGTGTGATTGTCCAAGATGGAATTGACTTGATCACAATGGCTCTGAAAGATAGAGTATCACTCAAGTTGTGGCTAGATGATTAACTTCTTGTTGGATATTGCTCTGTAAGACATAGCCTTAGTAGCTACCAATGAGTCATTACCTAACTGGAGATTAACCTTCCTATTGGTAACTAATTAGTTGTCTCTGAACACTAAAAAGTTCCAAATCTTCATTCTTGATCACAATAATTGTGGTTAATACAAAGCAGATGGTTGCCATCGAAGTCAGCAGATAAGAAGTCACACCAGAGATGGTTGATTTCGATAGTATGGCCATTATGCATACAACGGTTAAAACTTGCATATTGTAACGATCGAGTCTTATCCAACGGATGACTTGTCTACTTAAGTGTTGTGTGTCCTTTTTATCCAACAGGAATGAGATACGTTGCTCACTCAATGATGGTCGTCAGTATTGGGACAACTAAGTAGAGTCACATGTCTACCACCTATTGCAGTCTGTTAATGTTTATGTCGGTGACCTGTTCTTCAAAGGTTATCCTCTTAGCAACTTCAGGAGGAAGTTTTACTACTTTTGGTTCAATATAAGGGTCTTTCGATAAGATATGGGAAAACAATCAAGGAAGAAGGTCATGTGAAAATCACATCAGTGTTGTTCTGCAATGGATTACGATTAGAAACCATGATACCAGCGCGTGCCGAGCAGCACAACCTTGTGTGTGCACCCACAGGAGGCTCTCGGTTTCGTCGCGGCACCATTAGTTGCTACTCATAACACCATTACTGAACATACACCCGATGAGGAATTTCAAATGGCACAGATTGGGTTGATAAGGTAGATGCATGAATTTGCAAGCATACGATTTAGAGGCCATAATAGAGAGACGTTGCGTCACACTGGCTAACCTTTGAGAGAGGTAACCGGAAGGTCCAACATGGATTTGGGTACGGTCCCCATAACTGGCAATGTACGAACCATGGTCAAAGGCTAGCGTTGATAGAAGTTAACTTAGTGGATCAGTCGACAAGGGTCTTCACAAAGAGGGTTGCAAAACATCCACGGCTTAGGCAAACATATAGGAGAACTAAACTTTGGGTTTTTGGCCAAGCAAAGGCATGGATACAAACATTCAAGGACTAACCACTAAATCTACAGGCTCAGGCTCCTAAGATAGAGAACCTAATGGAAGATAACAACCATACAATTACGTATGTAAACTTTGTTATAGGATAAAGCTATGTGACCCTCGTATGCTCACCGAGGACAAACGAGGTGACAACTAGGGCACTACCAAGATAACAAGCATACATACAACATCACAATCAAGCAATCATTTGAGAAAATTCAAACGAATGGGCTTAAGCAACCAATACAAGGCACAAGGCTCACCCAAAATAAGCATTTATCTCAAGCATGAACTAACTACAAGTTTAGCTCTAAACAAACGCTAGCTAAGGGAGCCAACTTAGCATGTGCATAGAATCTGGACAGCAGCACAGTAGTTACTTGTTTCAACCATAACTAAGGTTGTAGACATCCCACAAAGGTGATCCTAGACTTTCTAGAAAGATTAGGAAGATGACTACAATTTAGTTATTCATACCAAAAGCAAATTCATAGATTAACATGACCAAAATGCTAATGTTTCAGATCTGTACCAATATGGACAGAAAACTAACAAGAACTTCAAAAATGCAAAACTAGAGTTCTAGGGACACAACAAGGCTGAGCCTTAACTTTATGTAAAGCTTATTAAGTTGTCTATAACTTTCTCATTATCATATTAAGATGATTCTACAGCTAACAAGGTTAATCAACACAAAGAAGACATTTCTGCCTAGATTTGGACAGATTCTGTCATTCAATTTCACAAGCTCATAACTAGAGATTTAGACCACCACAATTGGTGCTATAGGACATTTTGGAAAGCTTAGAAAAAGTACTACACTTCTTCTATTATCTCCAAGACATGATTCCCTATGCACACAGGTCAAACAAACAATCATTCCGATCTATTCAGAGCATAAGCAAAACCTGACAATAAACTTCTAAATTTCATAACTCTCAAACTTTAAGACCTAGGGTCATGAATTTTTAGGACAAGCTAGATAAGTAAGTTAGCTACATCTTTGGTATTCTCTATAACTACAGAAAACACCATTATGATCATAAAAGCATCACTACAACAGAAACTGCTCTAGCAGCCAACGTTTAATAAGCAAAACAAAGTTTGCCTTTGTTCTACTTAACAAGAGAGCACACAAACATATTATTCTAGCAGCTCTAAACATTATTACCTTAGACCAACACCAATTTAATTCATTCATGAGAATCCATAATTATTTAAGTGAGGTCTAAAGCACACACTTTTATCAAGCATTTCCTATTCAAGCAACATGGAACAAGGCATTCTTGTTTGACTCCACACATGGAAGATAGTGTCACATCAATCACATGTTACTTGCTATAGAATAAGGGTGAGAGGAGCAGAGCTATGCATAAAGCAACAATTAAGATGATGCATGCGTTGCCCTATTCGTCCTCACAAGATTGCCAACCTAAGGTGGCAATCACGTTTTATGTCGGTGGCATAACACGCACTCTCTCGATATATAGCTAGTCGTCAACTACATTCGACTTACGCATTCGTGGTTAGCGTACCTACGGAAAAGTTTCATTGCAGCCCAACAATTCTCCAAATATAGCATACAATGAGAGCAGGAAAGTAAAATTCTAAGTACTCCCATGTACATATACCCTCGTATATATACATGTAGCACCAAAACTACCCGAATCATTCGATCACCCACAATTAAGTACCTTCATATACACATGTGTGTAACATGTACATAATCCAGCAACCAAAACTAGCTCTCCCCTAGACCGCAGGTTGTACGGTCATGCTCTCACAACTCACACTTACCTGAGCGTAGGTGCGACGTTTCATAAAAGTAAACTAACAACATATATGGCTATTTCATATATGAAGGCTACCTCTAATCTAACACACCGGTAGCAAAGTGTGGGAGAGTCATCACACATACATACCTTGGCCTGGGCGTAGATGCATAAATGAAAACCCCCAAGTTAGTACTTATATAAGCCACCTAATAATCCTTATATGGGCATAAGGAAATTGACCACTGGCATACTTAGATTTAGAATTCAGTTTTCACAAACCCATATATAGCTATAAGTTGATAAAACTGATTTTATAAAAACAAAACCTTTGTTTTAAATACACATATGACATGTTTAATGTTGAATCTTGCTCCGATACCAGCTGTAATGGAACCGTCCAAATTATAAGAGCACAAGTATAAAAACAATCACCGAAGTGATCAAATTCTCACACTTGAGCCCATATAACTCCGGTAGTCCAATGAAATCACGAGGGATTTTAAACCAACCAATATACAAGCCAAGATCATAGTGATTCAACATAAAAAGTCACATGTTACAACCATTTCATAAGTAATTCAATATACATCGGAGTTCAACAAAGTTATTACAACTTAAGTTCAAAAGTAGCGGAAGCAAAGTAATTTAAAACTAACAACACCTTTATTTCAAATATATGCCAGTACAACGGTCGACTTCCAACAAAAGCATTAGAGAAAAGGTAAATAAGAAGGATCATGCCCGTGATCACACTCAGCCACTACGGTAGGAGCCAACCAACTCTTGCAGTAGCCATGATACTTCACAACCTGTAACAAGTGGGAAATAAAACCCTGAGTACGACAAAGTACTCAGCTAGACTTACCCGTGAGAAACCAGAAATAAGGTGACACCAAGGATCATGCAAGGCTGATATAAAGTGGGGCTAGCTTGACAATATTTTGCATAAAAGCTTAATATAGATGATCAATCATTAATGCTTAAGCATCAAGTTAATTATCATTAACCTATCATCTATATTAGAACCTATACTAGAGCACTCACTTTATTAGGAGCAAACAATATTAACCATAGCAGGTATAAATTGAGGCAACCTTTTCATCGTTATCCAATTAAACATCCGTTCAATTTAATGGAATCTACGTTGCCGCTGCTCAAGTCAAGTGCTCACTAACCGGGAGCGACGGCGATTCGAATCGAATTCCTATCTAGCTGGAGGGGTATTTCTAACACTCACCGAGTCACGCCTGGCGAGGGCTGCTCAGGTCATCTTTTGTACAGTTCAGGAATCGCAGGTCCGAATAATGTCGCGTCCCCAATGGCGACACTCTGCCAGGTGATAGGGACTCTAACCCCCCCTTGGTCTCACGCCAATGTCCCCAAGCACATCCTTTCTCTCCTCCAAGATGCAACCTACCATTCGATTCCCGGCCTGAACCATACTACTCGACTTCACGGTCAGAACGACTTATCCGGCCAACTAAGTGTTAGACTGCGTTCAACATGACTCAAGGACATACAGCGAAGCGGTCCTTAAACGACACAGACGAGCATAGCTTCACACCCAAGACCTCCATGCCTTGTTGCTTCACTATCGTCATCCCGCCCGGTCTCATTTTATTTTATTAACATATGGTTCCATTCCACGATAGCAAATATAGCCAACCGTGCCATATATGAATATCCCTATATCTCGCAGGTGACAGAAAATCACCTGACTTCTACCGCTTAAAGCAGGACTAAGCATCTACTCGATCATAGTCTATGCAGGATTCAAGGATTCATATATCTGGACAAGGAATGATATAATGCAGCAAGGGTTTTCAACCAACTCCTACCACTTAATGTAACAATACTTATAATTGCTTTGAAGATAGGAGGCTTATAATGCTCCGGGGCTTGCCTGGGATCCGACTCAAGTTAGAGTATGTCAGATGAATTCACTTGGTGATCATCTCCCAATCTATCACTTGTCTGGTCCTTCTATCTTCGGGATAGACCCACCAACTCCATCTTCGGGTTTGGCTCCACATCAGGTCCTTCACGTGCTTCAGCTAGCGTACCTAAATGAGGTGCAATAATGCATATATATGAATACATAGAAGTGCAATAAACAAAGTAATCATGCAAGCATACCAAAGTTCACATAAACCCTAGAGCTAATTAACTTAATCCTCATTAAGACATAATATAGAAGAGGGCTAGCACATCAATCAAGAAATAAGTCTCACAAGATCACAGGGTACCACCCAAGTATCATCAAAGATATGAGTCACACTTCAATACCCAAGCATGACAAAGTTAATCAAGTATTAGAACTAGAAATTGCTACCTTCTGGACATCAGACCAACAGCTGAGTAATTTAATTATAACTGGAGATCTACAACTCCAAATGACTTGTAAGAAGACATTATGAAAAGCTTATGAAATTATCTAAATTTTATTTATAATCATCTAAACCTGGTTCTAACATTTACCAGGTCAAAATACAGAAGGTACAGAATCTGTCCTGGAAGGACAGAGAGCAACATACATCTAAACCCAAATTAGAACAGCTGTAGTTTCTAAACCATATGGCCAAATACCACCAAAATTTAACAGAAGCTAGATCATGAAATTCACAACAACTTTGTTATAGCACACAAGACATGAAAACATCATTTGCATAGGGTAATTAATAATATTCTCAAATCTGTTCAGAAACCTCATTTGCAAGAAATAATTATTAACTTATGTTGCAAACATATAATTGAATAAAACCAACTTTACCAACATTTCATACATGACTAATGAACACCATAAAACATAGTGTCAATTACTAAATAAATTCTTTTAAAACATTTTCTTAATTTATTTAGATAATTAGGTAAAATTATGACCACATCATAAGGACGCTCCATAAATTCTACCAAAATTACAGGGATCTACAAATGCTATTAAAAGTCTACTGTACAAATTTCAAGTCAATTAGATAAGTACATCAACCTCTATGAAAAAGACAATCAACTATTGAAATAAATCATGTGAGAACAGGTAAAACCTAAAACTCAATATTTTCTGTGAATACATGGCCATAGAATGAACCAAAATCATAGAGCAACATCATAATAAGGTGATGGGACAACATTTTCTATTTTATCATTTATAAATTATTTATAAGCTATTTATCAAGCCCTAAACAAGTTAAATCAATAACTAGATCATCCAATAAGTAGTGACCAAGAAATTTATACCACAGTAAATACATATCATGACAAGACTATCATAAAAATTTCACATCATTTGGAGCATCACAACTCAAGATATAAAATGACAAGTAATAAAATATAATTTTCCTTATTTAACAAGGTCAAATCAAAACCCTAAGAAAACAGTGAACAACTAGGGTGTTTAATATTTTTCCTAGCAAGTACATGTCATCACAAAATTAACAAAATAAGAATCACTATTTTTGGAGTTATAAAACTCTAGATATGGCTCTACTCAAGTTGATAAGCATTTTTGGAGCATTTTTAAGGCTTAAATAAAGACATCAGAAAATATCTACAAACATGTAACACTTTATGACTCCACTGCATAGATCTTTTCTCAAGGTTTCCAAAAAGTCCCCATTTGCTAATTTTGGATTTTCCTAGCGTGAGATATGAAATTTAGAAGGTTTACACAAAATCTGAAATTCAAAAACAGGATTTATCCATACCTAACCGAATTTGCTAGGCGCACCCGAAAACACACCCAAAACAGCCACTACTTAAACTGTCCCGCGGGACCCGCTGCCCGGTTGGGCCCGCCTGTCATCACACAGAGAGGCACTGAGAGAGAGGGAGCCGGAGGCTTTCTTCTACCTCCCGCCGTCGGCAGAGGAGGTTGGACGCGCGGCTCCGGCGAGGTGGGGTCACCGGCGGCGGCGGCTGAGGGCGGCAGGAGCACCAGTGCAGCGAGGATCACCCAAAGACGTCGCGGCTCGGGGTGAGGTGGCCCGTGGCCTCCTGGCCACGGAGGCGGGCGGCTCCGGTGGTCGGTGCCCCGGCGAGAGCATGCCGCAGGCGGCTCTCGATCGAGGAAAGCGGCGCATCGGGGTCGGCGTGTGGCGGTGGAGGTGCGGCAATATTCAATTTTTGCGGTCGGGCACTTGGGGTGGCTGGCCACGGAGCTCCATTCGGCTTGGCAGTGGCGACCAGTTGACGGCATGCTCCGGCGACGATGGCGCTACGGCGGCTGCGGTGGCCGGAAAAGGGGAGCCGAAGGGGCGGCGCACGACGTAGAAGGTGTTGGTGCATACGGTAGGACTCGAGGGAGCTTGGGGCGGCGGGAACGCGGCGGTGGCAAGCTTGGCCAGCCGGCCATGGCGGCCGTGCTCCAGCACGCGCACGCAGGTGCTGTAGAGCGAGGGAGAGGCGAAAGAGGAGTGCATGCGAGTGAGGAAGCAAGTGGAGAGCTCGGCCAGGGCTCTCCTCATCCGCATCGAGCGCAAGGGCACGCGGCATGGTGGTGGGGCACTGCTCGCGCATGGTAGCCACGTCCACGGACAGGTGCCGCCCGTTGAGGCATTTCACCGAGCACGTGGCGGGCAGCGACGTGGGCAAGGTGGAACGCTGTTTTGGGCTGCTTCTAGGCCGAATTAGACATTGGGCCATAAACGAAGTTTGTTCACCTCAGCCTGCTCTACGTTTCTTATTTAAGGTGCCCGGCCATTTGAGCTTTGTAACAGTGGATAATTAAGCTCCAAGATGATAGTGTCAATATGTTAACAGCGATCACGGAAACTCACTTTCAGAGGTCGAAATTCGATCAAACTTAGTGCAACTTTTTGCATTCTCTTCTCCATAACATAATCTTGAACTTTTATTTTTGGACTAACTCAAGTTGCTTAGCAAAATTTGGAGAACGCGGCATGTCAACATGTCAAGGTCAAAAAGTGATAAAACAACTTTTTGCTGTTTTGGAAACTCTTATAGAAGGTCCAACTAAGCTCCATTTTGAGTGACACTTGATCCATTGTTTCCATCATGAAAAGTACTACAACTCATATTAAGGAACCTAATTGAGCTACCATATGAAATTGGGAGATAAAATGTCGCAAAGTAACCAACTTGCTGCTGTCACAACAAGGACTTAGAATATTTTTCTAAGTGCTGAAAATAGCAGCTGATTCTACATTGTGATCTCTATTTGACTAGGTTATAGGCCAAACTAGCTCTTGACCATTAAACAAAGTTTGTTCTACACAAGATGAACTACAACTTTTGTTTAAGGTCAAACCTCATTACTGGTACAGAACTTAGACTTCCACTTTGGTCAAAGTAGCAACCCGATAAAGCCTAAACTAGGGTTTTAGGCCAATCGAGGCATTTTCTTGACATTTGCTCAACATGAACCCTTCATGACTTTTGTTGTAGAGTTCGTCTAGAGTCATTTGGGCAAGTTTGCATGGTTGGCTGATGATCTACAATTCCATTCACTTAATGATGCAAGTTCCAATAGGAATGGAACTTATCATTTCATGTGACTTTTTGATTCCAAACCCCATGAAACTTTTCCAGGGATTAATATAGATAGTTATTGAGGTGAGACATGTGAAGATACTTTGATAGCAACACCCAAGCCTATATCTTTTAATTGAGCCTATATGTAAGCAAGGATGCAATATCCAAGTTTAGGTTAGGGTTTATTTCCATAGGTTTGACTTTGGCATCGTCATCTCCACTAATCTATCGTTTTTGAGCTTAAACCCACTACTTAAATGGTGATAAACACCTAGGGTGTTACACCACCTGTCGACCGTTTCCCCGCTATCAAGGGAGGCGTCTTGACAGTACCGATCTAATCGAGTCCATCGATCGGGTCACTACGGGTTTGGCCAAAACCCTAACCTTAGTAGATTCGATCAGAGATCGGTCTGCTGAGGGTCATCGTTCCCGATCAGCTTGGGTTGGCCGCCAGAGGCGCCTTGACCCTGATCTCATGATTACGGTGACTCTAGAAGGGCGGACGATGCACTACCGACTAGTACCCGCGACCGGCCTGAGGTCGAGGGACTACGAAGCCTTAACAGAGCACTCACCCAACACCTACCCATATGGGCTGGTGAACGCGGTATCCGAGTACGCCGCCCGCATACCCCACCTGTTCATGGATCCCGCTGAGCGTGACCACGTTTCGGATCTCTGTCTGATAGACCTATCCGAACCAGACCACCCTACACCTACTGCTAACGTGGTGAAGATCAGGCATATCAAAGAGGATTCACTCTCTACGATCCCGAAAGAAAGTACCGGGTCCACTGAATCTCATGGGACTAGCTATACCCATACTCTCATCGATCCATATGGGCAGAAGTTCCTAGCTTTTCCTCCTAGCTTCGAAGGCGCCGTCTTCACTGTTAGCAACGACGAGCCCCCTCATGACGGGGAGACCGATCAAGAGAGGGTTGCTCAGGAGGAAAGAAACACCAACCGTAGGGCTCGGAGAGTCGACCTGGAGAACGCTGAAGAAGATGCGGCTGATGTAGCCGCGGGTGGCCAGCGCGATATCTGCCGTGATCTGACTGACACTTTTGACATGTGCGACAACTAGCAAGTTTTCAAGACATCGAGCGCCAACATTGTTGTCGCCATGAACAAAATCAATAAGCTTCCAGAATCCTCGGCACTTGACACTGTCAAGGCTTATTTGAAGGCAGCCACGGTCCAAGTCAACGAGAGGTGTACATCTGCTCCATCGGCGTCCTCCACCCGAAGTCATCGCTAACGAGGCTCCTGGCAATGAGGAGGTCCTTATCTCTACTAGGGCCACGATGTGAACTATGAGGCGCACCGTCCCTGAGATCAAGGCGGAAGGCGTGATGCCGACTAGCAAGGCGAGCATGACGTCGATCAAGGGGGTGAACATAATCAGCAAGGCGGGCGCGACACACGTCATGGAGGAGAGCGTGTTGCAAACCGCGGTGCCGGCCATGGTCGACAATGCGGTGCTGACTAGGAAGTGGAGTAGCCTGGAGGCGACCTCCGTGACCATCTCAGCACCAATCTGAATTTGAGGAATCGCATTGAGAACAATCGAGAAGAGCGTCATGCATCTGAGATGCAACGCAGGCAGGAATACGATGAAGCACATGGTGCACCCAGTCGTGGCTACGCACCACGTGTTGGCCATATCCCCGGCCTCCAACCATTCACTGATCGGCTCTGTTCTATCATCTGGCCAAGAAACTTTAAGCTCCACGATCTTGATACCTACGACGGGAAGGCCAATCCCGAGCAGTGGATAACACTCTACAAATTTGCTGTCCGAGCAGCACATGGCAATGAAGATGTGATGGCCAATTATTTGTCTGTGGTCATCAACCAATCTGTGAACCAATGGCTTCTCAGCCTGAGGGAAGGCTCCATCGACACCTGGGCTCAGCTCAGGAGAGCTTTTATTGACAATTATATGGCTACTTGTCAGCAACCCCGCAACAAGTATGATTTGGAGAAAGTCAAAGACTATCCGAACAAACCATTGCACGACTATATCTGTCGCTTCTCAGAAACGCGGATATCCATCCCTAACATCAACAACGATGAAGCCATCTCCGCATTTATCAGAGGCCTCTACCACCATGATGCCCTCATGACCAAACTTCTCTGCAAGAGGCCTGACTCTGTTCAGGACCTTCTCACGGTGGCGAAGAAGTAGGCAGATGCTGATGAGGCCGACCAGCAGATTAAGGAGGACGTTGGCTGGGCTCCCCACCCCGACCGACCAAATCGTCACCCCGACGACCGGCACGATGATCAGCATCATGACGACCACCGCGATGATAGGCATAATGATAACCACGACCGTCGCAATGACAATTGTGATCGGCGTTGGCAGGACGACTTCAGGGGGTAGCAGAGCCACAACCAAATAGATAATGCCGTCAAAGCTGTCAAACTAGTGCCCAAGCGCAATTATGAGGATGCCAACTCCAAGGTCCTTCAGGGTCCTTGTCCGGCTCATCCAGACTTTGGCCATACAATGGGAGATTGCAGGGGTCTGAAGTCTATCTACCGCTCGGATTTCTGTAAAAGGCAGCGTGGTGGTGGCAAGGACGGCGACAAAAATGACCACCGTGACGACAAGAGGCCTGATGAGGAGGACAAGACCAAAGAGGAACATGACAAGGACCCTCGTCATGCTTATAAGGACCTTAATAGAAGCGTCCGTAGCATCTTTAGTGGGAAAGTTGCCCTGGAGAATGGGCGACAGAAGAAACTTACCACCCGATCAGTTATGGCCCTTAACAACCCGGACGGAAGAGTTGCTGACCCCAAGTACCAAAATTGGTCGCACCAAACCATTACGTTCAGCAGAGCTGACCAGTGGGCCAATATCCTCGAGCCGGGGTGCTTCCCCCTCGTTTTAGACCCCGTCATCAGAAACGTGCGATTCGAGAAGGTGCTCATCGACGGCGGCAGTGCCCTTGATATCCTATTCCACAATGCTCTAACTGAGTTAGACATTAAGCTGGAAGACCTCGAGCCTTACGATGCACCCTTCTAGGGAGTGCTCCCAGGGCAGATGATGGGGCATAATTCCTGATCTTCTGTCAGGTTCAAGATAACTATCGATTTGGTCGGAAGCGACACACCGATCTGGCTTCAGATCACAAAGACCCAAACCCTGCAACCTCAGCACCACGTCTCCTCTGGTTATCAACCGTGTCACAATCCGGTTGACCTCGGCACAAAGGCTAATCCCTGCTGCGAATTGAAGAATACAAGCAAGAACAAGATAAAACACAACTCAATTGAAAGTGACAATTATAGATGAATGATTAAGCACTCGAAGTTGGGGTCTCGCAAACCGAAAGACGACGATTGTCAATGGACAAAATAATCTAAGCAAAACCCAAACTCTAACGTAGGTGGCGGCTACTGATTATAAAGCCTAAGGGGCGTCCAAGGACCCTCACTCACATCCCTAGGGAGTCTCGACACGTTACATGGCCCAAATGGCCCAAAAGACGACGACGCAACGTCCTGATAGATTCTGGATGTCAACTTGTTTTGACGATTCCCATTGACTCCGATGGAATTTGGGCCTCAAACTAAAGTCATTGGTTAGCTTATGAAATTATATTTCCATCCATATTTGGATCATCAAAAACAGAGTCCGGATGCGTCCTGGGCGTCCATTTTATTGCAAACTGGTCTAGAAGGCCGAAGCAGACTCGAACTCGAATTGGACTGGGCCTCCGGTTTGGCTTGGACGTCCTTACTGGCCTCCTAGGGTGGCCAAATTCTTATATGGCACGCGTGCGCCACGCGAGCTCCCGACGCACATTTCTATTTTCAGCAGCTGCCTCCGCTTCCATCCGGTAACTTCTGTTCTGGTCATTTTTTTTCTTCCTGCTCAGTTCGTTTCATTTCCATCGAGGCAGAGGTGGAAGCGAGCGGCAACACCGGCGCAGCCTAGATTTGGGGTGGCACTAGCTGTTTCTCTCCTGTCGACGTTAAGGCAGAACCTCCATCGACGTCGGTGCGGCCCCCGTCGACATGGAGACAGAAGCTTCGTCCACGGCGGCGTGGCCTTGATTTGGGGGCACCACCAACTGATTTTCCTCATCGATGCGGAGGCAGAGGCAGAGGCAGAGGTAGAGGTGGAGGCAAAGGTGGATACATGAAGGGCGTCGTCCAGATTCAAGAGGAGTGAGCGGCCTCGGCGAGTCCGACGCCCACCGATCGTCCAGATCTGGCCACTCGTGTCACGGGTTCGTCGCCTCCGCAGTCTCCTCGTGCTGCCTGCATTTCGGTTTCTCTAGTGGTAAGCGCACCATCTATGCTGCATCCCTAAGCATCTGAATTGGCTCGAAAGCTTGGGGTGTCATCTGAATCGTGTGTCCCCCTGTGTTTGTGTTCTCTAAGGTGAAGGCATCTAGAAATCAACATCGATGTGGATCTCGCTGCGCCAAGATTGATGTGCCCAAACACATTCTAGGGAGGACAAAGGGGATCGGCGACATGCCCTATTTGTATGCTTCGAGGTAGAGGGGAAGGCCTAGGTGAATCGTTGCGCCCGACCAGATTCCTGTGTGCGCATAAGGTAATCTGATATCTACGATTCCATTCTAGTAGGCTAATGATGCTAGATGTTGCAATCATGAATTGTGCTTACTTACAATCTGCTTGAGAAGCAACAGATTTTCATATAACAGGGCATGTTATTTTGTGTGGGGGAACCTTGAGAAGGATTAGGATACCTTGATTTTAATTCTCCTTGGATGATTTACTTGCAAAAGGTAGGATTGCAACAGATTTGCATATAAGAGACCATGTTTGTTTTTTTTGTTGTGAAATTTGTGCGAGATGAAGGGAGCATAAAACTAAAATCAAGGGAGGAATTATGGGAGAGGATATATATCAAACAATTGTCGTTTTGAGTGATGGATAGTTTGGTAAGATTCCCTGGGCATCATGTGCATATGTATACTGTATGGTTTCTAGATTAGAATTGTTGAATGCTCTGAATAGTGCAGATTGTTTTGAAACCTTTTCATTGTCATATTGTTACCTTGTGTATTGTTATTTTAGTATAAGCACGGGACACTATCTTACTCTTAGGAAAAGGATTTTTGTGTATTACTGAGATTTTAGGTGGGCAAATTGCTTTCACTTATAATGTTTCTAGAAACTATACATTTATTGTTCTATTGAGGTAAGGATTGGTAGGGATGCAAGCAGACATGGGACTTCCTGCCACATGCTAGGCCTGCCTACAAAATACTATTTTGCCGCTCCATGCAGACACCCATGTTTGTAATTCACATTTAAATAGGATGGCCTGTAAATTCTACCGGGGGTTAATCGACTGAACTGACAGTGTCTGCATAGTCTGCATCTCCTACATCTAGTTCCAAGCATATATGTATGTTTTGTTTGGCATGATATTTCTTCCATTCACTTGAAATCGTCACTAGTCAGCTGCACTCGACGGACGCCGAAATTGGATGCTCAAAACATATTTCTTTTCAAATTTAGTCGCTATCCAATCATCCAGTTGATAGCAGTCGTGCTTCGTTAGTGGAGACGTGGAGTATCTGATTTCATATGAGCACTATAGTCACCAACTCTGCACGATGCCACTCCTTTTTTGTTCTTGCAATTTGTACTCAATCTACTGGACAACAAAATCTAGTTGCTTTACTATGCGGGCTCCGGCAGATGTCTGCAACCTGCTTGTTCTACTATCGCAAAGCCTATCAGGTGATTGCAATATCAAAAGCAGACTCTTGCAGGCTCTACAAGGTTAGCAAATTCTGTTAGTGGCTGGAGCAGCGGGCGATAGGCTGCCTGCAGGCCTTGCACCCTAAGGATTACCTCATTTCAATTTTAATATCCCTTGGATGATTTACTTGCAAAAGCTAAGATAGGATTGCTTGCCTACCCTGCACTGGACATTGTTTTCAGTCCTTCAGTACCATGGTATGTTTTTTGTTTGCTTACTTGTCTTCTACTGGCCCATGTCTTGACACATTAGTGTGCAAATCTGAATGAATATATTAGGTGTATATTAGTCTCTGCTACACCACAATATAAATCTGCAGTTGTTGCCTATTCTATTATTTTACTATGAGTCTATTATATTCTTCTGAATGAGTGTAGTTTCAGTTGCCCCCTCTTATCGTTTTTGCTGATTTGACTGCAAATTGTGGCACAATTGGCATCCTTACAGTTGATAGTTCTTAAATTGACACCCAAAGTTTTAGATGTACAAAAATTTTGAACTATATGGCAATGACCAAATTTTTTGAGTGCAATATAATATTTTTTGCATGGAAGTACAATGTTTCAAACGAGCTACCGCAAAGTTTGTGAATTAGCGTGCAAAGTTTCCAAATTACAAGTTTTGAACCTTTGGAGTAAAAATATTTTTGCATTTTTTTTGTCTATGAATACAATGTTTTGGTATTGATAGAGATTTTTATCAATTTTTGAGTGCAAAGTTTTCAAAGACTTAAATGTGCTAAAAGGATTTAATGTGAAGTTTAAAATTACAAAGTTTTTAATGTCATAGTACAAAGTTTATTAATTCTGAGTGTACAAGTTTTAACCTAGAAGTACAAAGTTTATAATGTGATAGTTTAAAGTCTTTAACCTGAGATTACAAAGTGTGTAATGTCAAAGTTTAAAGATTATAAATTCTGAGTGTAAAGTTTTGAACCTAACAGTACAAAGTTTATATTATGATAAATCAAAATATTGAATCTACTAATATAAGGTTTGTAATATGATAGTTCAAAGTTTTATAAATTCGAGTGTAAAGTTTTGAGCCTTGTAGTACAAAATTTATAATGTTATAGTCCTAAGTTTTGAACCTAGCAGTACAAAGTTTTGTAATGTCATAGTTGAAAGTTTTTCAAATTCTGACGGTAAAGTTTTAAACTTAGGAGAATAAAGTTCGTAGTGTCATAATTTAAATATTATAAATTCTAAGTGTAAAGTTTTAGAGCTATTAGTACAAAGTTTATATTGTGATAAGTTAAAGTATTGAATCTAGCACTACAAAGTTTTATAATGTTCAAAGTTTTATAAATTCTAAGTGTAAAGTTTTGAACCTTGCAGTACAAAGTTTATAATATTATGGTGCAAAGTTTTGAATATAGCAATACAAAGTTTTGTATGTCATAGTTGAAAGTTTTTTAAATTCTGACTTTAAAGTTTTGAACCTAGCAGTATAAAATTTATAATGTCATAGTTTAAATATTATAAATTGTGAGTGTAAAGTTTTGGAGCTATTAGTACAAAATTTATATTGTGAAATATCAAAGTATTGAATTTATAGTAGTACAAAGTTTTGTAATGTGATAGTTTAAAGTTTTATAAATTATGAGTGTAAAGTTTTGAACCATGTAGTACAAAGTTTTTAATGTAATAGTCTAAAATTTTGAACCTAGGAATATAAAGTTTTGTAATGTCATAGTTCAAAATTTTTAAAATTCTGACCGTAAAGTTTTGAACTTAATAGTACAAAGTTTTTTAAATTTAGAAGTGTAAAGTTTATAATGTGATAGTTCAAACTTTTGAACCTAGCATTACAAAGTTTATAATGTGATAGTTCAATGTTTATAAATTGTATGAATCAATTTTATAATTATTGTAGTATTCATGTTTTTTAGAGTACATGCATTTTTTTAATATGGGTACCTTTCTTGTTTTTTTTTCCAGGGTATTAATGACAACTATTTACCACTGAAGAATGGAAGCCACATGTGCTTTATATTAGCTATTTACAAATTTACAATTATATATATCTTGATAAATAAGATATACTCATTTTTCTATTTTTTGCGCTGATAACCATTTTTTAAGTATTGATTGAATTATTACCTATATAAAGTATTATGAAAGATAAGATATTAATTTTAAAAATAGTACTTCTACATCCATATGAATGTCAAACCATCTCCCCGTCCTTTTCATCTCCCACAAACCCGCTGTCCCAAAAAAAGAAAAAACAATAGCTCGTAAAGTCCAAATTGGCCTATTAATTCAGAATCTAGGCAGGAGAAAATTGGACTCCAGAAGCTAAATAGCCATCAGGAAAGAAGCTAGACTGGAGAACTGAACTGCAGAGTCCATGGACCAATACTCGAGCGTAGCTGACTCACACGGCGCGTGCGTTCCTGTCCCCTTCGAGCGCGCGTGCGATGGGTGGCGGCTGGCGCACGCGCGCAGAGGAAGAGTGCCGCTAAGGGGGTGGCCAAGGAAGAAGATGTCCTTGACATCTCTTAGGTGTTCTTCATCTTCTTGGGACGTGCTCCAATTTGGACCTGGGTCCCAAGTGTGAATAACAAGCCCGCGACGACGCCGTAGCACCTGATAGAAATAGCGGCAGAATGTCTCGATGATTTGAAGACTTTGCCAATGTGATATTGAGGTGGGACCAGATCTATTTGAACAAGTGCTCATTGACCTCGATCGCACTCCGGATGGATGAGTTATGGTCTTCCCAATAAAGCACTATCGGGCTGCTGACGAACCGAAAGTTCAACTTTGATGGACTTGCAATTTGAGACACATTTATATCTACATTCAAATAATGACATGTACATGTGGAACCAAGTAAATTGTACCTAAAATTACTATGTAAATATAGGAACGAGCGCACCTTATAATCAATGGTCGTAGCCGTTGGTGTCATGTCCTCATCATCCTCCCCTTCTTGATAACAAACCGTTCTTGGTTTGAGCTTAGTTGGAGGATAGATTGTAGGTTGTAGCCAATATTGCTCCCCTTCTTAAAATTTAATCTGTTACTTTATAACAAAACTTGAGGATCTTGACATGACATGATTATATCTATTATAGACCTTGAAATTATCATATTGTTGCACAACAAAAAGGAGATTTCAGGTTTGAACAAATATAAACTCTATGTACTATATACTCTCCTTTATTATTATATTTGCCAATAAAGTGAAATGTATATCTAGATAACTATGACAAATCAGCAAACGTAAATTTCTCTTTCAAATTACTTAGAGCACAAAGAGTATCAAATTCTATATAACCTAAAGTATTTAAAGAATACATCAATTTTAGTTCATCTTTTTCAGTAGTAATTGGAAGAAAATGTCTATTTTTAGAACAAGTACTTGGTTCTAAAACGAAAGCGTCATGCTCATTCACTAGTTGTGACATAGGTACAATAAAAGCATTGACATCCAACTCTTCTTTATCACAAGCGCTATCAGAACACTTATTTTGTGACAAAGGAAATTCAAACTTTGTGTCAACTAAATGTTGCTCTATTATAGCATGAGTGGTGGACAAATTCATCACATCATCATCAATTTGAAAATTATCATATTTTGTAGCAAGCATAAAATGATCTTCTAGTTTAGGTACTTGGTGATTTTCATTTTTAATATCAACCTCTTTGTTCTTAGTAGAAACACTTTATTTATTTAGTTGTATAATTTTAGTCGAGTTTAAAATTTTACCATGCTCCAAAGTGGGTGTGGGAGGTGGTGGTGAAGATGTTGCTGTAGCGGCGGAAACGGCCACTCGTCTACTTATCGCAGTCTCGATCTTCGCGAATGCTTGCTCCACCCTTGCTAAAACCTGATTGAGGTTGTCGCCAATGTGGGTCTGGTTCTTTTGTTGATGTTCCTGTAATTCTTTTTCTGCAAGCATAGCTAGCTGAAACAACTGGTTTGTAGTGTTAAAATCTTTATAATAAACAATATCCTGAATTTCACGTCTCAAACCACTATAAAAACGACACAATTTATCCTTCGGATCCTCCTCTATCCCACAAAGAATCATGCCCTTTCGAAGTTCTGCAAAATATTCTTGAACAGACATATCTCCCTGCTCTAAGCGCTGTAATTTCTTACGCAAATCTCGTTTATATGAAACAGGAACAAATCTATCACGCATTGCTTCTTTAAGTCTATCCCATGATTGAGGTTGTTGATGCAAATTAGCGAATTGTCGCCACCAGATTTGAGCAAAATCCTTGAATCCAGTAGTAGCAAGTTTAACCTTATGTATCTCATGAACTAGGCAAGAATTAAATTCTTGTTCTACAGCCATCTCCCAATCTAAATATGCTTCTCCATCATAAGATCTAACAAAAGATGGTATGGTAAATTTACCTCTTATACCTTGATGATTATAGTCAATATGTGATGACGGATTGTTCATCATGTGGTCCATCCTTGCAAACATCTGGGTCATGATTTCCTGCAATTCACTCTTAAACAGAAACATGTTGTTTGATAATGTTAGAAATCAAAATAAATTCCTATCAACTATTATATGTGTTGGTGGAAATACACTCACATGTCTTACCAAGTTCTTACAAGGTTCTTACCAACGCAAAGCAGTAGACGGTACAACCGGTGGCTGGTTCGTGATACCTTTGAGGGCGTGGCACCAAGATTGCAAGGATCTTTTTCTATACTGATATGGAGTATATATGTGGAGCTTGGAAGGCACACAAAGAATAAATATATATATATGTGACACATAATTCAGTAACAGATAGCAATATTTAATAAATATCCAGAGCACTTGTCCTAGTTGCTGGCCTATATGTGTTTCTAGCACCAATTGTGACAAACAAGAGAGTGAAACAAGTACAAAAAGTAGCAACGGAAATACGAACAAGGTAAAAAAGGCACCACAAATAATAGAGCTATTGAGGTATTCCTTATGTGCTCCTTTTCTCTTATCTTTTTTTTACTATTTTTTCTTTTCTTTTTTTTTGTCCAAACTTTTTTTTTAGATTTTTCTCCTTTAATATTTTTTCTCATCAAGGAGCACACAAGAACAAATATCAAAAAATTTGAGCTCAATTGGACAAAAGATATGGCCTATACAAATTCAGGATTGTGATCTAAAAAGCTGGCCAAAAATTGTGGGCCCTGAAACTCGATGTTCCTGATCGAATTTCGCAATTCTAAATTTTGTGAACCCATCTATGCTGGGATAAAATAGATCTAAAATTTTCTAGCGTTCTCCGTAGATATAAAATTTGCCCCGTCTCGAGTTCGGATGCAAAAGTTATGACTATTTTATGAAAACTGCTCAAATCATGGTTTTATATGAACACAAGATGCAAACTGATGATGAGACAGGATGATGGCGGATGGAGGGATCAACACAAACTAGAAAAGAATACAATCTAAACCAGCAACAAGACCTTGACCTAGGACACAAACTTAACACGGCAGACTCTGAAACTGAAATATGCAAAGGCTATGGCGTGGATGGTTGTAGGATAGGAAACAAATATGGCGGTGGACTATGGGACGAAGGCAAAAATCAACTAAACTAGGTTAAATATGAACTTGATGGTATACCTTAGCTCTGAATACCACTTGATAGGGGTGTAATTCCCGATCTTCCGTCAGGTTCAAGATAACTATCGATTTGGTCAGAAGCGACACACCGATCTGGCTTCAGATCACAAAGACCCGAACCCTGCAACCTTAGCACCACGTCTCCTCCATGTCATAATCAGGTTGACCTCACCATGAAGACTAATCCCTGCTGTAAATCAAAGAACACAAGCAAGAACAAGATAAAACACAACTCAATTAAAGTGATAATTGCAGATGAATGATTAAGCACTCGAAGTTGGGGTCTCGCAAACCGAAAGACAGCGACTGTCAATGGATAGAATAATCTAAGCAAAATCCAAACCCTAACGTAGGCGGTGGCTACTGATTATAAAGCCTAAGGGGCATCCAAGGACCCCCACTCACGTCCCTAGGGAGTCTCGACACGTTATATGGCCCAAACGGCCCAAAAGACGACGACGCAGCGCCCTGATAGATTCTAGATGTCAACTTGTTTTGCCGATTCCCATTGACTCTGATGGAATTTAGGCCTCAAAATAAATCCATTGGTTAGCTTATAAAATTATCTTTCTATCCATATGTGGATCATAAAAAACTGAGTTCGGATGCGTTCTGAGCGTCCATTTTATTGTAGACTGATCTAGAAGGCCGAAGTAGACTCGAACTCGGATTGGACTGGGCCTCTGGCTTGGCTTGGACGTCATTGCTTGCCTCCTAAGGTAGTGGCCAAGGAGGAGGACGTCCTTGGGCATGTCTTAGGTGTTCTTCATCTTCTTGGGGCATGCTCCAACTTGGGTCTGGGTCCCAAGTGTGAATAACAAGCCCGTGATGACGCCATAGCACTCGATAGAAATAGCGGTAGAATGTATTGATGATTTGGAGACCTTGCCAATCTGATATTGAGGTGGGCCAGATCTATTTGAAAGCTTATCAAATAAGCTTTCCATCAAGTGCTCATTGACCTCGATCGCACTCCCGATGGATGAGTTATGGCCTTCCCAATAAAGCACTATCGGGCTGCCGACGAACCGAAAGTTCAACTTTGATGGACTTGCACTTTGAGACACATTTGTACCTACATTCAAATAATAACATGTACATGTGGAACCAAGTGAATTGTACCCAAAATTACTATGTAAATATAGGAACGAGCGCACCTTATAATCAATGGTCGTATCCGTTGGTGTCATGTCCTCATTAGCAGACTTCTCAACCCTTGGGATAGATCACATTGGTAGTCCAGTTCGGCACTGCCGACCACTTTCGTACCTACTACGTCGATTTCATCATAGCGGACTTCAAGGGAACATATCACGCCATACTCGGCCGATCAGCTCTGGCCAAGTTTATGGTGATACCGCACTATGTCTACCTACTTCTGAAGATGCCAACTGACAAAGACGTACTCTCTCTCAGGGGCAATGTTCTCATCGCCTACAACTGCGAGAAGGAGGGTTATGCAACTACTGAAGCCCTTGAGCTCTTGATTCGCATGCAGCAGTCTGTCATCGATGCCAAGAAGATTCCTCTCGCCGATCTAGAAATTCCAAGCAAAGAAGTCACCCGTGCTGCTGTGAAGTCCAAGGAGACCAAAGAGGTGGAACTGATCCCAGGCGACAAGTCCAAGACGGCTCGTATCGGGGCCTCCTTGGACCCCAAATAGGAGGACACGCTCGTCAGCTTCCTGAGGGAGAACGTTAGCGTTTTCGCATGGAAACCTGCAGACATGCCCGGAGTACCTTGGGAGTTGATCGAGCACTCATTGGATGTTTCAAAGACCACCAAGCCAATAAAACAGAAGCTACAATAGTTCGCTCGGGACAAAAAGGATACGATTAGGGTAGAAGTAAATTAGCTCTTAGCTGCTGGCTTCATCAAAGAGGTGTATCATTCGGTGTGGCTAGCCAACCCGGTTCTTGTAAGAAAAAAGACTAATGAATGGAGGATGTGCGTTGATTACACTGATCTCAACAAGCACTGCCCTAAGGACCCCTTCAGTTTGCCTCGTATAGACAAGGTCGTAGATTATACCGCTGGCTGCGAGCTCTTATCTTTTCTGGATTGCTACTCTGGTTACCACTAGATCTCTTTAAGAGAGGACCAGATTAAGACATCCTTTATTATGCCTTTCGGTGCTTACTACTACACGACCATGTCGTTTAGGCTAAAAAACACAGGCGCAACCTACCAATGGGCCATCCAACAGTGCCTCAAGGATTAGATCAGAGATTAGCTCATTGAGGCATATGTTGATGACGTAGTGGTGAAGACTAAAGTAGCCTCTACTTTGGTCGACGATCTCGATCGGACCTTCAAGGCACTCAATAAGTTTCAATGGAAGCTGAATCCCAAGAAGTGCATATTTGGTATGTCGTCTGGCATACTGCTCGGTAACATAGTTAGCCATGATGGCATACAGCCTAACCTAGAAAAAGTTAAAGCAGTCATGAAGATGAAACCACCAAAGTGCGTCAAGGACATCCAGAAGCTAACTGAGTGCATGGCTGCCCTGAGTCGATTCATATCGCAGCTCAGTGAAAAGGGCCTGCCATTCTTCAAACTCCTCAAGGCAAAGGAGAAGTTTCAGTGGTCGGAAGAAGCTAACACTGCTTTTGCAGAGCTCAAGCAGTTTCTTACATCTCCCCCTATCCTAACGGTGCCCAAGGAAGGCGAGACTTTATTGCTTTACATTGCTGCAACTAATCGGGTAGTCAATACTGCCATCGTCGTCGAGTGCGAGGAGGTCGGGCATGTGTACAAGGTCCAACGACCAGTGTACTTCATCAGCGAAGTACTCAATGTGTCTAAGACCCGTTATCCATAGGTCCAGAAGCTGCTCTATACCGTCCTAATCACTTCTCGCAAACTACATCATTATTTTGATACTTACCCCCATTGAAGTGGTTACTAACTTTCCGCTGGGGGATATCTTGCGCAGTAAAGATGTCAATGGGTGCATCATCAAATGGGCGTTAGAACTTAGCCCATATTCACTGGAATTTTAAAGCCGCACGACCATCAAGTCACAGGCGCTGGTCGACTTCATTGTCGAATGGACAGTCATAAATACACCTGTCTCCAATAGTTCCCCCGAGCAGTGGAAGATGTATTTCGACGGTTCCCTCAATATCAACGATGCTGGGGTAGCGGTGTACTTCATCTCACCATCTGGGGACAGGCTGAGCTATGTCCTTCGTATCCATTTCAAGGCCTCTAATAATGTCACCGAGTACGAGGCAGCCATGCATGGCCTTCGCATCGCCGTTGAGCTCGGCATAAAAAGGCTCATGGTGTTCGGTGATTCTACTCTTGTCATAAACCAGGTGAATAAGGACTGGGACTGTACCAGCGAATGGATGGATGCTTACTGTGCGCAGATCAGAAAGTTGGAGAACAAATTCTATGGTCTCGAGTTCCATCACATGGTCCGAGCTGACAATGAGGTAGGTGATTAGTTATCAAAGCTAGGATCAACCAGGGCAGTGATTCCCCATGGAGTTTTCGTTCATGACCTTTTCAAGCCATCTATCGAGGAACAAGAGAAGCCGGTGTCCGAACAGCCATCTACAGACCAGCTGGTCGCCACGATTCTACCCACCATCATAGACTGGAGAGAACCATTCATCAGATATCTTACCCCTACAGAGGTTCCTCAGGATAAAACTGAGATGGAACGCCTCGTACAGCACAGCAAGCATTATGTGCTGGTTGAGGGAAACCTTATGCGCAAAAATACGAAGGAGGAATTATTGCAAAAATGCATGTCTTAGGAACACGGATTAAAGATTTTGGAAGAGATATATGCTGGTACTTGTGGCAACTATGCCACTTCGCGCACACTAGTTGGTAAGGCTTTTCGAACATGTTTTTATTGGCCTTCAGTTGTCGCCGATGCTGAGAAGTTGGTCCGTCATTCTGAGGGGTGCTAGTTCTTCGCCAAGAAGACTCACGTTCCAGCCCACGAACTCTAGACCATTCCAGCGCCATGGCCTTTTTTCATGCTGGGGACTGGATATGATCGGGCCTTTCAAGCCGGCTCTAGGAGGTTACCATTGGGTTTATGTCATTATTGATAAATTATCCAAGTGGATTGAGTACAAGCCCTTAGTTTTGGGGACTGTGAAGAAAGCAGCTGAGCTGCTCGATGAAATAATCCACCATTTTGGCTTGCCTAACAGCATCATCACCGACCTGGGGTCCACGTTCACCGGCAACGATTTCTAGAACTTCTGCGATAACAGAGGCATAGTCATTAAGTATGTTTCGGTGACACACCCAAGGGCTAACGGGCAGGCTAAGCGAGCAAATGGTATGATCCTTGATGCACTGAAGAAAAGGTTGTACAAGGCAAATGATAAGCATCCTGGGAGATGGTTGAAGGAGCTGTCGACCGTGGTCTGGGGACTGAGGACCCAGCCCAGTCGCAATACTGGCATCTCCCCGTAATTCATGGTCTTTGGCTCTGAGGCTGTTTTGCCAGCTGACATTGCTTTCCAGTCACCACAGGTCGAGAACCATGATGAGGAGAGGTCGTTCGAGGCCAGAGAGCTTGAGGTCAATTGCGCCGAGGAACATTGCCTTGACACCTGCGCACGCATGGCTAAATATTTAGAGGGCTTGCTCAGGTACTATAACCACAATGTCAAGGATAGATTCTTCATGGTCGGCGATTTGGTTCTACAAAGAAAGCAGAGGACAGAAGGATTGCATAAGCTAGCATCACATTGGGAGGGCCCTTATATGGTCAAGCAGGTCACCCGGCCTACTTCTTATAGGCTATGTGATCTCAACGGAGTCAACGTTCTGAATTTGTGGCATATCGATCACCTTAGGCGCTTCTACGCCTAATTCGCTACTAAGAAAGATATGTACTCTTTTTGTACTCCCAGTATTCAATAATATTTCATCCTGTTTTTGTGACCGTCTCTTATCTGCATCGCATTATTTCCTAAATTTTCGTTCGGTGGTCTGCCGACCAGTTTTTTTCTCCTACTTGAGTTTCCTAGAGCCAGCGCTGTCTCTGACTTTTCCCCACGCATGCATGAGATCCGTTCACTATGTACCGGGTGGTCGGCAGTAGCTCCCTACTGTGGTCGATAGTCCTACGCGTGCCTGGGCTCCGTGCCTCACGCTCCAGATTGTTGATTAGGCACGAGCTGGAGTAATTCTAGGATGAAATGACCATTCACGCTTACCACATGACACGATAGGCGACATCGGCATGTGGGGCGCCCCTTGTGCCCTCTGCCAGTGCATTAGGGGAATCTCGTCTTCGTCTTCATCATCATCGGTCAAGCCGGCCACGACTCTATGTCGTTTTCTAGTTGTTCTCTTCATCGTCGATAATCAATGGACCCCTCATGCCTAGGGGGTCCGCGGACTTCCTTTTCTAGGAAGGCCCCTCTGGTGCGGGGCATTTCCTAGCTACTTTCTTCATCACTCGAGGCTCCCGCACATCTACGCCGGCTGGCTAGTTGTCGGTGGGCAAGTCGAAGACGTACGCTGTTGCTCGGTCCTAGCCATGGATCTTGCAAACATCAGATTGGAAGTTACAATTGTGTCCTAGTAACTCTAAACAACAAAATTGACACTGGGGGTGATTTTAGGCATACCTGGGTGGTGGTGGTGTCAACTTGTACGCCTTCATCATGTTGGTCAGATGGTGGTATCCTATCAGGTTGAACAGTTGCGCCAACCACCAGTTCACTTCTTCGCGTGAAAGGTTCCTTGCAGACTCCCTGGTAGGGTCACCTGACCCCGAATACTCGTACAAAGGGTGCACCCGCTCCTTGCACGGTTGCACCCACCTACAAATGAAGTTCAGGGCTATTGTCGGCCCATCCAGTTGCCTCCTATCAATCATTCCGAGCAGCTCTTCCATCTGTATCATTTTGGCACTGGTAGGCCTTGTCAACCAGTTCTCATGTTGCTCGGGGATCTGTGCAATATCATAGGCCACGAAGAGCTCTTGCTCTAGCTGTACATAGAACCACTTCTTGTACCAGTCTTTCATCGATGAACTAAGGGGTACATTGAGGTACTCGGCCTTCATTCCATCACGAAGGTTTAGGTAGGCTCCCCCAGCTACCTTGGATCCTCCCACACCTCCTTTCTTCTTCAGGCAGAAAAAGTGCCTCCACAGATTGAAGTGGGGCTGGATGAACTATTTTTCTTTTTTCTCAGAGAACCATGCATTTTTCAACAAGGTGATTTTTCGACCAGTGCGGTGGTCGGCTATCAGCCGAACTGGTTGGAAGGGATGAAATATTCCTCAGTAGATCACCCTTCTAGTCGGGGGCTTCAGGGCTTCATGTCTCACTGGTCGAAGAAGGTCAAGACGGCATGTCGCTTCAAAATATATAGTGCTCGGGGACTAGCTCTGGGGGTATAGACCTATATACCCTCATGGCTCCACATGGGCCGCGCCAGACAAGGTGGCCCGACTCGCCAGAAAGGGCCGCACGGATCTCCGGACTGCTCAATGAACCGTGCGGAGCAAGCAGAGACTACTTGACGGTCAAGGAAGCCTAGTCGGTTAGGATAAATATTGTATCCTTTGTGGATACGAGAGTTGTAATCGGCTAGGATTGGATTCCTTAGATCTGTAACCTTGCCCCCCAGACTATATAAGGCGGGCAATGACCCCCTCAAAACATATGATCACGTATTAATACAATCCACAAAGACACAGGATGTAGGGTATTACGCAATACGCGGCCCGAACCTGGATAGTGTAACACCCCAGGTGTTTGCCTTGCATTTTAGCATCATTTGAGCATGGTCATGGCAGGGCATTACCATAAGCATCATCATTTTATGTGCATCTTTGCGTGAAACATGACCTTGCAACATTTGCATCATATGTATGTTATGGGTGCTAGTGATGAGATCATGTGTGTGGCCCATGCTAGCACATGTGTTAGTTTTGTTATGCTTGAAAACATGTGAAACATGCTTATAAAATATATGCAACACTATGTTTCCATAACTATGTTAGTGATAGTAATAGTGTTTCAATGCCTACTGTGAAACTTTCATGCCTATGTGATGCTACTTCGTGATTAGGGCCTTGTCAATAGTTGTAGCATGCTAGTAATCCAAAATGACCTAGGGTTTATGTTTATGCCATGCCCTAATTCCATCTTGACCCATGCTTTGACTAGTTGACCATTAGGACCTTCTTTGTTTGACCTTTTAGAAAGTCTAACCTAAAGCCCTTGCATGTTGGTGCAACCTTAACAAAGTTTGTAGAAAATTTTGTGTACAACCAAAGTTGTTCTTGTGCCAACTCATGAAAATGCTTGGAACATGCCCAAACATGGCCCACAAGTGGGAATGGAAGGCTGTTTTGACACTTATGATTTTTCTATGTCCTAGAACTGCTTTTCAATTTCTAGGTACCCTTGTTTAGGACCCTGTATCTCACTAACTAGGCCTAACCAGCCTGAACCCATATTGACATAATTGTAGTGCTCACCTAGCTCTATGATTTTGTCAATAGCACCATCAGCTAGTTCTCACTGGTTAATGTGTTACAAGTCATAGAAAACCGGGTTTTAGTCGAGGCTTAACTGAAACTCCGTTTTAGTTTCTTGGTGACATACTTTGGGGCATCGTATCTCGCAAACCACATCATTTTAGCTCAAGCTCCAATTGTTTTGTAACAAGATCTCACCTAGCTCTATCTAATCCCTTCTTGCGGTATCCTCTAGTTCCTGCCTGTTTGTGAGTTATAGAGCCTCTAAGTAGCTCTATCAGGCGAGCTTGTAACTGAATCCATCTTTTGTTCAGTTCAGAGTTCAGAATCTTGAACTCGCGAGCGTGGCCAACCGTCCTTAGGAATCCGGCGCCGCGTGGCCTCCATGCGTCGGTGTTGCGCCATGCTCACCCCCACGAAGATGCCACACACCACCGCGAGCTCTCCCTATGCTCGTACACTCGCTCCCTGTCGCTCTGGTTCGCTCCACCGTGCTGCCAGAGCACCGCCGCTCGCCTCACCGCGCCTTGCCTCGCACCACCGCGCCTCTTGCCAAATCGCTCGTGACAATTATGTCACCGTGCTTCGCATTACCTTCCCCGTCCTTGGTTGGCTCGCTCGTGCTGTGAATCGCGCCTAGAGACCACCCCTACGTCACCGCCATCGCCGCCACTCTTCTGAGCTCATCGCCTCACCGTGGTCGGCTCTGACCTGAGCTCCTTCCTCTCTTCCTTGAGGCGTTCTAGGATCCTCTTAGGTCATGAATGGTGTAGACCTAGACCTTTTCAGTGCTATCGCTTCGCTTACGTCGGAACGCGATGATGCGCAGAGAGCGCTCCGCCATGGCCGCACTGAGCTCAAGCTCGATTTTGCTCTACTCGCTTGCTTGTTATTTGATTGGCTTGGTGTTCTGGGATGCATAAGAGTAGAGCTAGCTGTGGGAGAGATGCTACCGATCAATTTGGCTCGGTTAGCAAGCAACGCCGCCACCCCGATGAGCTCTTGCTGCCGCCGTGAGAATGCGCTCGCGGCCTGTAACATCCCGAATTTTTGGGTAACCAAAAATACGAGCTTTTTAAATTTTTTCCTGCAATCATGTGAAGCATGTAGTCTCTAGATTAAACGTAGGTCAACTGAATAATAAATCGTTGCATACATGTAGAATTGATTGTAGGAGTGTGCCAGAGTTCTTTCACCAGTTTAGGGTTTTGTGTCAAAGTGCACGAATCCATAGCAAGTTCCCTCCGCTAAATCTCTTTTGTATCCCATCCGAATCCCTTCCCAAACTTTCCTCAGAGTTTCTCTCAAATCTCCTTTAAACCATTCTCCGATCTCTTTCCGGAATTTCCCCAAAGGCTCCTTTTGAAATTTATCTCAAATCTCATCGAGTAATTTTCCCAAAAACTCCCTCGGGAATTTTTCCCTCTCAAAATACCTTTTGAATCACCTTAGACTTCTATTTGAATCTACCCTAATTTTTCCCTTTTAAAATATCTTACAATTTCCTTAAAGCAAATAAATCATAGAAGGAAGATCCTTTTCCTTACTACATTCCAAACCAGCTCAGGCAGGCCTGTTCCACGCTCTTCTTCCCTCCTTCTGCTGCACAGCCCAGCAGCAGCTCCACAGGCCCGCCGACCCAGCACCGCCTCCTCCTCGCGCCTGGCCCGTGCACACGTAGCCAGCCAACCCAGCGCCTCCACGACCCAGCTCGCCAGCCGCCTCCTTCAGCCTGCCTTGCCAGCATCGTAGGCCCATTCCGTAGCTTGGCCCCCGTAGGCCCATCCCGCTGGCCCCCGCTGGCCCGCCAGCATGGCAAACCTGCTCGACCTCGCAAGCCCGAGCCAAGCCCCTGCCTCTCTAAACCCTAACACAAGCCGCTCGTCTCGCGTATCTCCCGGGCGCTACCGCCGTGGCCATGCCTCTGCCCCTCGACATCGCCTGCGTGATTCACGCCATGTGTCCTAGGCACGGAGGTCGAGGATCCCCGCTGTCCGCAGGAGCAGTGCATCCAACCCTAGCACCCATCGCGCGTATAAAAGCCACGGCCGCCGTTGCTCCTCCATTTCGCATCCTCCATTGCCCTCTGTTTCTCCTCCCTCCCTCCGCTGTTCCTCACCACCGAGCCACAGCCGCGCCTCTGCCTCGCCAAGCTATAACCGTGACGCCGCAGCCGGGCAGCGCCACCCCGACGAGCCCCTGCCTCGCCATGCCGGAGCCACGCCACCACAAGCCCCGCCCTGAGCCTGCCTCCGATGATCCTGAGCGCTCCACCAAGCCCCGGCCGCGTCGAAGCCCTGGTCGCCTCCTGCTTCAACCCACAGCTACGACGTCGAGCGCCCTCTGCCCCGCCACCACCACGACGATGATGCTGCCGTGGTGACCGTCTTTGACCGACACTGAGAGCTCCATCGCCACAATGACCCCCTTCGTCTTTATGCCTCTGATCCACTCGTGTGGTAGCTGGCCGAGCGCCACCTCGCTGCTCCGACCGCACCATTGCGGGGCTGAGCCTCCTCACCGCGCTCGTCTGCGCCTTTAGCCGCATGACCTCGGCCTCATTTCGTAGTGCCTCCGACCTCGACGTCACGCTTGCCTCATCGAAGTAGCCGCGAGCTCCCTTGCCAAGCTACCGCCTCACTCGCATCACGATGCCACCATCGCCCTTGCCGCGTGGGCGCGCCCGAGTTCCTCCTCTGAGCCGGCCTCTGCTGCTCGCTGCGGTCCCCAACCACCGTGACCAGAATCATCTTGTCGGCGACTCGTCACCTCTATTCACTATGGGTGAGCCGTTGTGCCCAAAAGGCTCCGCACTTTTGCTTCCTACTGTCACCATGCTGAGACCAGCCTTCGTGTCATGTTCATCCACTGTCGCAGGGGAGCAAACCACCCTATTGCCATCTGCCAAGAGCTGGACGAAGCTGCTACTTTGCCGGAGGACAACAACACCACCTTGCCCCATCCATCTTTGTGTCTGGCCTTCGTGCCATGGATGTTTGCATGCAGGGAGGAGTATGTCTCATTTTCTCCTCGGCAAGGCTGCCCCACCGGAGCTCTGTTGCCTACCGGATGCCTGCTGCCACGTCTCGGACAGCAGCAAGCTGCAGCCAGCTAAAGCGCTCCACTGCAGCCCTCGCCTTCAAGGTCGAGCTTTTCAACCTGTCGATGCCACCATTGACGTTGACAAGCTCTTACTTTCATTTCTTTTCATTTCTATAATTGTCCGTACTCGATACCTTACCTATCAATGTCATCATCTTATTGCCTAATCTATATCTAAACCAATGCCTGCGCCGTGCCTTTGCCACCGGTCTACTTACCTTGATCTATCTTGCTATGGATATGTGCTACTCCGTGTCGTTCTTTATTGTTGCATAGTGGTTCCTTTGTGGGTTGTTTGTGTGTCTTCTGTGGATCGTGCCTTCGAGCCGATTGGGAAGCGACGTGCTTGACTGTTGCGATCGCAAGTTTGCCTCACCATGGCCGTAACGCCAAGCATGGTCCCTTCCCTCGTTCTGTTGTCTCTGTAGTGCTATAATCGTTGGCCCCCTCTTACATCTCTAGGGCGTGGCCACCATGAACTCAGAATCGGTGCGCTTCCTACCCGCACCCGATGAGTCCATCATGGCCGAGTCTATAGGAGGCGAGCTAGGGGACGACTATCATGGTACATACGAAAGCCAACTCGTTGGGTGAAGCTCATGGCCGCGAGTTGCCTCACCATGACGATCGGGCTTTACCTCTCTTTTTTGCTTGTTTGTTTATCCTGACCACCTTGTATGCTTGTACCTTATGGACCGTAGCATTTCTTCGGCTCTCGCAGTGACAACCACACTGCTAAGAACCCTAGAGATGTCTTAGTGCATTAATTGCACCTAGGTCTTGGTACCCTACAAGCGGTTTGGACACTTGTGTACCCTTGTGTGTCGCTCTTTCGAGGCCCTGTCTCTTGCCATGGCGTGTGTATTGGAAGAAGGCGACCACCTCTCTTCTCTTCTCCCCTGTTCCACCCTCTCTTGGTTCTCATCAATTACAATGGCGTACAAACTGAGAGAGAATGGAACTTCTCTGGCTTGTTGTTGTCTTCTTGGTTCTCGTCTTTCTCCATGACGCTCGGATCAAAAGCTGCGAGCCATGGTGTTCGCTTAGGATGAGCTAGAGCCTATGCCATTTCTATTTAAGCCGTACAGGTCGACTCGATTGACCTGGGAAGTACCAGCGAGGCAAAGACTTAAGCTCGTGCTTAGCGAATCACCACTTGCGTTTCTTTGGCCCAGGGATCAGACATTTGCTGAGAGGGCTAAGTCGTCCTTCCTTTTGCATTCTTTCGGTATAGTTATTCTTTTTGTGCCTTGTTGTCTCTCTTTTCGCAGTCTTTCTAGGTCTAGTGGTCTTATTGCTCTTTTGCTTGTCGCGGTATCGAGGTAGTTGTGTTAAGGATATCGATGATCAGATCGGGATCGTTGGAGGAAGGACATGCGGATGGAGGAAGGACCATGGAGGAGTATGACTACAAGTGCACCGAGGATCTCGGATATGACAATAGGTGTTCCACGTCCCACCCAACCTTGTAGAACCTATTAGACATGCTACATATAGATGCTAGTGCTTTACTTTCTTGCAATTGAACTATGATAGGTTGCATGGTAGACTGCTTGTAACCCATTATATTGTCGCAACCTATTCCCCTGCACACCCGCTGTTAGGCTAGACGCTCGCATACTACTTACTGCTTTACTTTCACTACGCATTATATCTGCGATGTGATGCTTGGTGAAAGGATAACGTGAGTGGATAAGGCATGTGGTGCCGATAATGTGGTAAAATTGGATAATAAACTTGGGGAGATCTTGGCGTGTGTCTTGGGTGTGTGGTGAGGGTTGAGTCGATCAGACAGGATCCTACGACGAGTCTTTGGGGCAAGTCATGCCGGAGGGGTGCGACCTGGGCATCCCTTGTGAGAGGTACCTGTGGCGGGTGCATGTGTGAGTGGACGGGGTGTTGATTATCCCCAGTGAAGGTGTCATCGAGGCACGGGGTGTTGGTTATCTCCTTGAGAAGATATCCTGTCCGGTCCCCCTAAGGACTAGTATGTCTTGAGAACCGGAACCATGGGACCCTTCGTGCACACCACTCGCTCCCGATGGGCGGGAGACGATTACCCGACTGACTAGGGCGGTGTCACTACTACTAGGTTGGAAGGTGATAGTGTAGGGAGGTACGGGCATGGGGGCCCACACCCTCCTAAGACAGCGTAGTGACCTTGGGGGCCCGGTACTACATCTCACAGTCTCAGCGTTTTGGTGGACTCCGGGGTGGCCCAGGGCTGAGTGGTAGGGTAGTACCGTACTGGTTGAGAGGCAGTCGGCATTAGCCTAGGCAGGGCACCGCCGATGATGGTGATCTTGTGGATTTCCAGGTGTACACGCTCTACAGAGTTGATCAATCTATACGTATAGCCGCGTCTACGGATATGGACATTCCTATGACCTATGCTTCACTTGATTAGTGAGAGGAGTCCTTTCTACCTTTCCCCTGGGGTTTGGTGTCGGATCCAGCTTTGGCCGTTGAGGCAAGGTACGAGTGGGAGTCAACCTTGTTGCCTAGAGAGTGTGAGAGTGTGGTGAGATGTGTGTGATGGGATGGGAGAACGTGTGGATGAGATGGATTAAAACTTGAAGAACTATTGTTATAAATTATTGATGAACTTGCATAGGAAACCTACAGCCATATATAGGCCTTTTCTTCTACCCTTGCATTCCACTTACCACAAAACATATGAAAAAAGCATAGGGTGGGAGACAGTGGCCAGTACAAATCGTACTGATAGATTTTGGACAGGTTTGGACAGAATCTACGATGACCACGAGGACTTGGATTAGGAGTAGATGGTCTCATGCCTACGCTCAAGTGTGGTTGAGAAGATGGAGTCTACGCCCGCTGACATTCTACGCCAACTCTGATGACTATCGTGAAGGAGGAGCCTTCACCCGCTGATGCGCTACAATGACTCTGATGAAGATGAGTGTGTGTTTCTGCTAGATTAGTTGATGTAATAGGAGTGTTAACCAGTGTTGTAAAGCTTGTGTAAACTTGTAATTCTACGATGTATGACTATGATATCAGCTGATAATTGATAATGTGATAGATTGCTCTCGTGATCTACTACATTATAAATCGTATCTGTGGATTTTCCCTTCGAGGAAAATCGAGATCATTTCACGGCCACGCCGCTATAGCTGAGGGCATGCTATGCTTGGTAGTCCATTGGCTTCGCCATATCGTTCGGAGTCTGTAGGGGTTTTTGGTTTGTCTTGCGCCGCTCGATTTCACCGTCGACGGCGTGAGCCGCACGCCATCGTCTGCCCTAGCTGTCGGGGAGCTGGTTCAGGCATAGACGAGGTTGGTCAGGGGGATGCCTAGGTGCGGTTCAACGAGGCGGTCACGTCTGTACCCTCGGATTCACCGAAGGAGCCGCCGACGGTGAGCTCTGGCTCGCCGGAGTTCCTCCCCTGCTCTGGGTGTATGACGAGCGGGGCTCGCTGGTCAGTGTGGGATCTCCCCCTCTGTTCAGTCTCGGGCCAATGTGGGTCGGCCACAGTAGCGGCCCAACTGTTGCGGCCTGTTTAGGTTTTTAGGTTTAGTCTTTTCTGTAAATGCATATTTTTGTGTGTTGTCTTTATAAATTCATAGAAAATAGTAGAAAATCATAAAAAGGAAAATGAGGACTTTCTAGGATCCTTAAAATGTACTTTGCATTAGTGTAAAAAAATATGGTAGGTTAGTTAGTGTTTTGTGAAGTTTGATATGACTTTTGCTAAGTGCTTCAATTATTATTGTGATTTTGGTAATTTTATATATCTCTGTATACTGCTCCTTTTGCTATGAAAATTTTGTGAGATGCTAAGCATGCTATGATGATACTCCAGTTAAAGTTTTATAAATTTTGGAGGTCCCATGCTTCTGTTATAAATTCCCTTTTGAGGATATGCTTTATATTGCTTATACATTTGTTTATTATGATATCTCTAATTCTACTTGTCAAATTGAGATGAAAATTTTATGGTATCCTCCTGGTAGTGTGTATTTGCCTCTGTAATTTTATTAGAATTTTCTGGGTATATTTTATATGTGATGCCATTTATCCTTACGCACTCAAAGTAAATAGAAAAGGGTGATTAGATAAATATTTATGCTAGTGCCATGACTTGATTTGGTGTTACTTAAACATGATATAACTGTTTGTGAAGTTGGGTAGGTCATTTGTGATGTTCCCAACATCACTTAATATTTAATTGTATAAATCTACCTTTTCTGGACAGATTTGGTGGTTAAATAAATTAGGCTATGTTAATGATGTTTTCATTCTTGGTGATCTATAGCAAAGTTGTTGAGAACTTCATGAACTAGTTGCTGGTAAATTTTGGTAGCATTTGGGCTTATAGTTTAGAAATGGCAGCTGTTCCAAGCTGGGTGCAGTTTTGGGAAGTGATCTCTGTCTTCTAGAACAGTTTCTGTGTATGTGCTATTTCGACCTGGTAAATGATAAAATCATGTTTAGATGTTTACAAATGAATTGTGAATAATTTCATAAGCTTTCCATATTGTCCTCATGCATGTCCATTGGAGTTATAGAACTCTAGTTATGGACTTTATAAGTTGCTGCGGTCAACATGTCAATGCACTAAATTGCTGGCACTTGTTATATGTGTGCTAAGTATGATCTTTGTAGTACTTAGTTGTTACTTAGAGATGTTTAAACATGTAATACTAGAGAGGAAATTTACACCTACTCTTAAAGTAATTTGAATAGAGCATCTTGTAGCTTGACTTTTATTGCTTAGATTGTTGCATTATTCATCACATTCCTCATGCATACATGCTCATAAGCTCATCATGTCACATCTATGCATACATGAGATTCATTGGTGCATATATATGAAATAGGTGTACCAAGGAAGGTGACGACGGTAAAGTTCCACAAGACGTGCCCGGTGGAGTTGGAACCAATTCAGGGGCAGGAGGCCTAGTCTGACGAAACCCGAGGAGACGAAGGAACCGTGGTTGAGCGCCGAAACCCGAACCATCCTCGTACGGTTAAGGCAAGCCCTGGAGCATTATAAGCCTCCTACTTTTAAAGCAATTAATTATATATGTTATATGTATTTGTTGCATTAAGTGGTAGGAGTTGATTAGAACCCTTGCTGCATTATATCATTCCTTGTCCAGATATATGAATCCATGAATCCTATGTAGACAGGATCGTCTATAAGCTTAGCCCTGCTTTATTAGAACGGTAATGTCAGGTGATCTCCTATCACCTGCAAAGTAGGAAGTATTGGGTCACGGTTGGCTATATTTGCTATCGTGGAAAAGAACCAAGTGTTAATAATGAATTTAGACCGGGCGGGATGTCGATAGCGAAGCAACAAGGCATGGAGGTCTTGGGTGTGGAACTATCCCCGTCTATGTTGGTTAAGGACCGATCCGCTGTACTTCCTTTGTCATTTTGAACGTAGCCTAACACTTAGCTAGCCGGCCTGAGGTTGCCGACCGTGAAGCCGAGTAGCTCAACTCAGGCTGCGAAGCCGAAAAGTGTAAGTCGCCTCGGAGGGGAGCCAGGTGGGACCAAGGGCAGGTGAGTTAAAAGTCCTGAGCTTCCTGGCCACTGGAATCCCTAAGAGTGCGGCACTGTTCGGGCCCATCCTGAGTTGTACCAAAGATGACTGTTGACAACTCTTGCAAAGTATGCCCGGTTGGTGTTAGGAATACCCCCTCAGCTAAGTTGAAATTGATTCGAATCGCCGTCTCTCTCGGATAGTGAGAAACTTGACAGAGTAGAGGCAACGTAGATTTCACTAAATAACTTAATGGTTCAGGAATGATGGTATGATGATGATAGCCTTATTATACCTGCTATGGTTAATATTGTTTGCTCTTAATAAAGTGAGTGCTCTAGTATAGGTGCTAATCTAGATGACAGGTTAATAATGATTAACTGGATGTTTAAAGCAACAATGATTACTTATCTATACTTAAGCTTTTATGCAAATGTGTCAAGCTATCCCCACTTATATAAAGCCTTGTGTCGGTGTTCGGACCCGAGGGGGTCCTAAACCAACGAGTAAATGCTGCGTGTCTCTTTCCTAGATGGTGATGCAAGGAGAACACACGGGGGTTTATCCTGGTTCGGGCAAAAGAAGGCCCTACGTCTAGCGGGGGGGAGAAGTTTGTATTTCCTTGCACCGAGGTGCTCGTGTAGGGGTTACAAGCATGCGAGAGAGGGCGTCGAGCCCAAGTCTCAAAGAGAGGAAAAAGGGACAAGGGTGGTTGCTTGAGGTATCGATCTCTTGCTTTTCTTCGTTATCTGTTGTTGTCCTTCGTTCTCCCGTCCCCGTTGTAGAACCCTGGCCTGCCCTTTTATAGGGCGAGAGGAGGCCAAGACGACGGGGAGCCTTGAGGTGATGCTTTGTCGATTCCTATTGAGCTGACCGTAGCGACGTGCTCGGGGAATGGCCGGCCATCCCTGGACACCATGGCGTCGTGGGAGACGAGACAGCGAAATGACCCAGAGCGCCGTGCCATACCGTCCTTCCCTTGCCGTTGAACTGTGCTGAGCATCGAGGTTGGGTCGAGGCCGGGTCGAGACCGAACGGATAAGGCCGAATCCCCGAGATCGCGGAGAAGGGGCCTTGTCTTATCCTCCCTCAAGGGTGATCGATGGTAAACAGTGCGCGGTAAGGTGGGTATAGTGACGGGTTTCACCTCCCATCATGGGATGGGCGGTAAAACAGTGTGATCTGACACGAGCATTGCTCCCACGTCGATCCTGGTTGCAGCCATGCGGGTGGGTGGTAGTTGGTAACCACATTAAATGCTCTAGCTTTTGTCCTGGGGTAGGTAAAGTGAAGGAGTTGAGGTGCTCGACCTGGGCTCACGCGAGTCGGAGTTTTTCCCAGTGGGCGGACGAGGCTCGCGTGGGTCGGAGCGCCATCGAGGTTTCTTGCTGTACGGGATGGGGCGCGGTCGAGGCGCCCCGTCGAGTGGGCCTCGTACGAGTCGGAGCCGGGGCACGGTCGAGGCGCCCCATCGAGCGGGCCTCATGTGAGCCAGAGCACGGTTGAGGCGTCCTGTCGAGCGGGCCTCGTACGAGGCGGACTGGATACGCGGTCGAGGCGGGCTGCCTTTTATCGCGGTTTCAGTTGTTTTAGTTTTTTATTAGCGATGGCTGTGGGTACCCCCGTACTGTTGGTACCGACAGTAGCCCCCGAGCCTTTGGGTGAGTGTGTGATCACTCTCCCAGAGGTTTGTTTGAACAGGAGTCGTGGCGTTGTGACTTTTTCCAGTGGGGGCGCGCGAGCGCACCCGCCGGGTGTAGCCCCCGAGGCCTCGGTGGAGTGTTAAGACTCCTCTGAGGTCTTGTATTCATTTTATTAGGGAATGATTCGTTGCGGTCAAGCCCTCGAGCCTCGTGCGCACGAGGTCGATTAGGGTCCTGGCCGTCTTTCGCTATGCGACCCTCGCGCTCCTCCTTTAGGAAGGAGGAGGAGGGGTGGGGAACGCCGTACTACCCCTGTTTGGGCGAGTTCTAACGATCTCCGGTGAGCTGCTAGCGGGGGAATTCGAGTGAGAGCCCGTGCCCCAGTCGTTAGGGGTCGGCTAGTGGCCCGGAGGCGCTCTCAAAGATGCTAAGAAGTGGTCATGTGGATCTCGATTCCCTTCGACAGGATTCGAGGGCTCGATGCCTCCCCCGAGGGGATTCCTACGTGGACCGCCTCCTTTAGCCTCGAATACATCCTGGGGTGCCTCGAGAGTGTGGCTCGAGCCCTGGCCATGTACGGGCGCACCCTGGGTCGTCCCTGACTCCGTTGCTCGAGGGCAGCTGTCGAACCCTGGTCGAGGGCCAGCTTCCGCTCCCTCGAGGCTTATACTGGGCTCGGGGCCCGTTTTTGCGGTCGAGACCCCGAGCCTTGCGCGCACGAGGTCGATCAGAGTCCCGGCCGTCTTTTGCTATGCGACCCTCATGCTCCTCCTTCAGGAAGGAGGAGGAGGGGTGAAGAACGCCGTACTACCCTCGTTTGGACAAGTTTCGACGATCTCCGGTGAGCTGCTAGCGGGGGAATTCGAGTGAGAGCCCGTGCCCCAGTCGTTAGGGGTCCGCTAGTGGCCCGGAGGTGCTCTCAAAGATGCCAAGAAGTGGTCGTGTGGATCTCGATTCCCTTCGACAGGATTCGAGGGCTCGATGCCTCCCCCGGGGGGATTCCTACGTGGACCGCCTCCTTTAGCCTCGAATACGTCCTAGGGTGCCTCGAGAGCGTGGCTCGAGCCCTGGCCATGTACGGGCGCACCCTGGGTCGTCCCTAACTCCGTTGCTCGAGGGCAGTTGTTGAACCCTGGTCGAGGGCCAGCTTCCGCTCCCTCGAGGCTTATACTAGGCTCGGGGCCTGTTTTTGCGGTCGAGACCCCGAGCCTCGCGCGCACGAGGTCGATCAGAGTCCCGGCCGTCTTTTGTTGTGCGACCCTCACGCTCCTCCTTCAGGAAGGAGGAGGAGGGGTGAAGAACGCCGTACTACCCTCGTTTGGGCGAGTTCTGACGATCTCCGGTGAGCTGCTAGTGGGGGAATTCGAGTGAGAGCCCGTGCCCCAGTCGTTAGGGGTCGGCTAGTGGCCCGGAGGCGCTCTCAAAGATGCCTAGAAGTGGTCGTGTGGATCTCGATTCCCTTCGATAGGATTCGAGGGCTCGATGCCTCCCCTGGGGGGATTCCTACGTGGACCGCCTCCTTTAGCCTCGAATACGTCCTGGGGTGCCTCGAGAGCGTGGCTCGAGCCCTGGCCATGTACGGGCGCACCCTGGGTCATCCCTAACTCCGTTGCTCGAGGGCAGCTATCGAACCCTGGTCGAGGGCCAGCTTTCGCTCCCTCGAGGCTTATACCGGGCTCGGGGCCCGTTTCCCAGGTATATGGGAATATCCGTCCACAGATCCCTCCCCCGCCCGTTAGCCGAGCGCGTCTTTTTAGGAGGGGAGACGAGATCAGCGCGGTAGTGGGCAACGTGGCGTACGGTTACGACGTGGGGGACGGCCACGTGCCCAACACCTGCGAGATGTAAGGAAACGGTTAGGTGGGCGCATTTAATGCGGGAAACTGTTCCTACCTTTTTCGCGCGGCCGTTGGGCTTCCGCCTGGGCATATAAAATCAAGGCCTGGGGGTCTGTGTTCCCCACCATTCCCTTGCGCTCCTGCACTCTTCTGTCTCAGACAACCCTTGCCTTATCGCGCTCTCCGCCCGCATTGCTGCCGCCACCGCATCCTCTTCGTCCACCCCCCTTCCAACAGCACCGATGGCAGGAAAGAGCCAGATCCTCCCCGCCGACGACTGGGCCGCCTCCTCGGTGATGGAGAGGAGGTTGGAAGAGTTGGTCGAAGACGAGCTACTGCGGCCGAGGACGAGCAGGTCGCAGCCGGAGTGGATCACGCCGCCTCCTGCCCACCGGGAGCCGGCGCCCCCTGAGGGGTACGTGGTGAGCTTTGTCTGCTTCCACGAGCGGGGGTTTGGCGTGCCGGTGTCCGTCTTCATGCGCGCGCTCCTCCACTACTATCAGGTGGAGCTTCACCACCTTTCCCCCAACGCCGTCGCGCAGGCCGCCATTTTTGCGGCGGTCTGCGAGGGCTACCTTGGGGTGGAGCCGCAGTGGAACCTGTGGCTTCACCTTTTCAAGGCCGAGCTCTTCGCCAAGAAGGCGGGGGAGAAGGGCGTCCTGTGCGTGGCCCGAGTAGGGAGCTGCGTCCTGTAGGTGAGGTCGAGTCGGGCGGATCTGTACATCCCGGCTCGCCTCATCTCTTTGAACAGCGGGTGGCACGAGGGTTGGTTCTACCTCCGCAACGATGAAAGTCAGTTATCGAGGTACACCGGGCGCGTGTTGACCACTCGAGAGGCTCGCTGGACGTACGGAGTGCTGGAAGCCGAGAAGCCGCGCCTGGACCCGCTGCTGGCGGCGCTGCAGCAGTTTCGCCTTTGGGGCTTGACGGCTACGGCGGTGGCCGCAGCCTTCCATCGTCGCAGAGTGATGCCGCTATGTCGGCGTCGTCTCCGCCTCGACTAGATGACTCCAGAGGCATCGCTGGAGGGGACCCGGATGTCCCACGAATCCCTTTCCCTCGAGGAGGTCCTCCGGCGAGCGCGCCGGATGGTCGGGAACTTCAAGGCGGAGGAGGCTAACCGGGTCCCCATGAGACCTACCGAAGGGTTCGAGCCAGTGGTACGTATCTTAGGGTTAGTATGTTTGCCAATTTTGTTTATTTTTGGATTTCGCTGATTTGGTCGAGGCCGGCGCGTAGGATTTGTCGGCGCTGCAGGAAACGCGTCCGCCAGTCCCAGAGGACCGGCCCGCCCGGGAGGCTCGACGCCAGCATGCTTCCAAGAAGAAGCAAACCAAGGAGACGGCCAAGAAGCGGGCAATCCACAAGGCCAAAGAGGCGGTGGCGTTGAAGAAGCTCCGGCGCCAGCAGACCATCGACGGGGTCCCCTTGGCGCCGTCGCCTTCCGAGACGATCTCGGCGGAGGACGACGACAGCAGCGGTGAGGACGACAACTCCCTGTCGTGGTATGAGACCGCGACCGGGCTGGGGGATCTTCCCGACGTTCGCCCCCTGGTGGAACCCATCAGGGGGGTGTCCTCCTCGGTCATCATGGTCGAGGAGTCCGAGGAGGAGGAGAAGACGGAGAAGGAGACGGGCCCTCGACGGGAGGGGCCGCTTTACCCCGGACCCATCAAGAGGGGTCGACGGGGACGTCCGCACCAGCCCAGGCCCCGCAAGCTCGGGCAGGGGCTGGGACGGTAGTACCGGCGTCGTCATCGGCGGCGGCATCGACAGGCGTGAGAACCCGAGGCCAGCTGGCCTCGAAGGCACAGAAGGCGCAGGGCGGTGCGTCGGTCAGGGCCCCCAGGAGTGCCCAGCCTGCTGGTGAGGCCGCTGCAAGGCCACAATCGGCCGCCCCGGGAGGCTCGGGTCGCACGGGGTCGAGGCCCTTGGTGCCAATTTCTGGGTAAGCGTCTCTGCTCAGTTGTTCTGCCTTTCTCGGGGTCCATTAGCTGACGTTTCTTCACTTTGCAGGTTAAAGCGGAAGGCGGGGACGATGGGGCTTACCCCCGTGAAGTCGCTTGGGCCAGCGTCGTTGTCCTCAACCGGACAGCAGAGCAGGATGCGGCCTGGGTCCGCCAGGTCGAGGCCGCGAAGGGGCGCCTGTGACAACGGCAGGGACCAGCGGACGCCACGGTGGTTACTGGCACGGACCCTGCCGTGGAGGGGTCCGAACCGGCGGAGATGGTGGCGCCCGGTGCGGTCGAGGCGGGGCCCAGGTCGTCAGCGACGGCCAAGGCTGCCGTCGAGGTCATGACGGGCGAGGCACCCGTCCGCGGCGTGGAGCGGGTGGGGGCTGACGTGACCATGGAGGAGGTCGCGTCGGTGTCGGGGCAGGAGGCGGCCCTAGCGAGCGGGTCGCCATCGCAACAAGACCTGTTGACCGAGCCAGCGGGTACGGTGGAGGGCGGGGTGGTCGAGCCCCTGACCGGAGCACCGGAAGAAGGGGCGCCGGCTCCGGGGGCGCCGACGGTCGAGGCGCGGGTACCGGAGCCGTCTTCGGTCGAGGCGCCGGCTCCCGAGGCGCCGGCGGTTGAGGGGCCAGTTCCCCTAGGGGGGCGGGCACCCATGGTCGTGGACCTTCCCCTCGATGACGCCCCCCTGGACAAAGGGAAACAAGTGATGGGGGTCGAGGGGGGCGAGGCCGCGGATCAGGCCGGTGCCTCGACGGCCATCGGAGAGGTGGAAACTGTGGGCGAGGCCGGTCCTTCCGCGGGACCGGGAGACGCCCTGGCTGGGTCGTTGTCGTCATGGCCCGACATCGCCACGCTGGCGATAGCGCGGGCAGAGGCGGAGATACCGAGGTGGGGGGCCATCCCTCCAATTTAGGGACGCCGCGAACCCCGACGCCGAGCCCATCTTCGTCCTGCACGACAAAGATGAAGTGCACCGGTGGGAGTACCTCGAGGGCGTCCGCCGGCACCTTGACCGGTTGCTCGGAGTGGCGTCCAAGGCCGCGCAGAGTATGGGGGATGCCACCGAGGTATGATCGACCCGTCGGCTTTCTCTGTGGTTTTCTTGGTGTCTTTTTCCCTCAGATTTTTAACCTTTTCGGTTTTTTCGGATTGCGTTCAGGAGCTGAAGGAGTACTCCCGCCGCAAGTCACTCTTCATCCGGGATGAGAGTGGCGTGTGGGCCGCGCTGTCTCAGCAACGGGTCCTGGTCGAGGAGGCCCAAAAACGGCTTTCCGACCGGAACGCCGAAATGGCTGAGCTGCGCGTCGCGTACATGGTGGTGAAGGAGGAGGCGATGCAGGCATGGGCGGCCGAGGCCGTGATGCGCACTAGCATGGACAAGGCTCGGGAGGAGGCTGCCCAGGCCCGTAGGGATCTCGAGCCCCTGTCGAGACGGGTGAAGGAGCTCGAGGAGAATGTCTCGCAGGTTAGTCGTCAGCGCGACACCCTCAACGTCGAGGTCGAGCAGGCCACCGCTCATTCTGATGCTCTGAAGGACGAGGTCACGACGCTGAAGGGAGCCGTCCAAGAGAAGGACGCAGCTCTCGAGTCTGCTCGGCAAGAGATCAAGGCGCTAAAGGCGACCATTGGTGACAAAGACAAAGCCTTCCTCGGGCTCGAGCGGACTTGCGGGGGGCTTCATGACGAGGTTGTGGGCCTGCAGACCCATATCGAGGGTAAGTGTGATTGTTATGGCCACGATGTTGAGGGCCTTGCGTTGGGTATTAATCTGTTTGTCATGTTTCAGAGCTAGAGAGGGAGAACCGAGAGGCCCAATCCTCTACCAACTCCTTCCAGAGCCTCCTCGAGGCCGAGATCCGGAGGACCCAACTGCTCTAGGGCACGATCACCACCGTGTGTGATGGCCTGGGGGTCAAGCCCGACGCCGACACCGGGGAAGATGTTCCGGGGAACTCCTTCGTCCGTCGGATGGTGGCGCTGGGCCGCCTTGCCCAGGAGAAGATACGGGACGGCCTCCATCACGGCGTGAAGAGGGCGCTGGTCGTCGTCCGTTCAGGGTTTGTGTTCGACATGAAGCTCGTCGCTGAGGGCTTCATCACAGACCCAGACCGGATAGATGAGGAGAACGAGGATGCCTGCGTGGAGCTGATTGAAGCCGCCGAAGAGCCTGGGAGCCGTCTGGCCTCGCTTTTTGAAGCCGAGGTGGTTCCGCCTGATGACGATGAGGGCCTGTGAGCCAAATCTGGGCATGAAGGCCCATATAATAAGTTAGCATTTCGAATTTTGGTCGTGGTGGCCTCGAAGGCCTAAAAACTCGAAACATAAACTGGTTCGTGGTTGATTTAGTTTTATTCGAGCTTTTCTTCCCTTTATCGCTTGGATCGTGTTCTCGCGTGATTTACTTAGCACGCAGCTGCATCCTTTGGCGTAAGGGAGCGAGTGGAGGTACCATAGCCTCGGGGGCGTAAGTGATCTCACGGCTCGACCGCCCTCGAGCTTCAGGGTGATGTTGTGGCCTTGTAAATCGTGTGAGAGCCTGATCTAAGTGACAGGGGGTATGTCCTTTTTCAAAGTTAGGAACCGTTATTTAGATCTCCTTAGCGTGAAGTCGCACCTCTAAAAGGTGTGAGGGGTGAGTGGAGGTACCGTAGCCTCAGAGGCGTAGGTGATACTCCTGACTCGAGAGCCCTTTCGAACCTTAGGGTGCTCTTGCAGCGAAGTCGATCTAAGAAGCGGTTCTTAAATTTAAAAAAGAGCATAAGTTTTTTCGGGGACTGGGGGGTTCCCCCCTTGTAGCCCCCGAGGGAGGGTCGATTCTAGGAGTGCAGAGTTGATCCTTCCTCATTGTGAAACAAAAGTTTGAACATCGCTGTATTCTTTATTGACAAAAAAGAAATTATAGAGCCTCGAGGCTTTTTAAGGAAAGAAGCGACGTAGCTGTTCAATGTTCCAAGCGTTGGTGAGGATTTCGCCCTTCTCATTGGATATCTTGTAGGTGCCCGGCTTTAGTACTTCTGCGATGATGTACAGTCCTTCCCATGGTGGCGTGAGCTTGTGCCGTCCCTTGGTGTTCTGGTTTCGTCGTAGCACCAAGTCACCGACGTTGAGGTCACGCTTGCGGACGTGTCTGTCGTGGTAGCGTCGGAGACCCTGCTAGTACCTGGCAGAATGCAACAGAGCCACATCTCGGGCTTCCTCGAGCTGGTCGAGGGCGTCCTGTCTCGTGGCGTCGTTATTTCTTTTGTTGTAGGCCTTCAACCTTGGGGATTCGTATTCTATATCAGTTGGAAGCATAGCCTCAGACCCGTAGACTAAGAAGAATGGAGTGAACCCCGTGGCTCGACTCAGCGTTGTTCTTAGGCTCCACAGGACCGAGGGTAGCTCCAAGGCGTGCTCGGCGACTTCCCTGGGTATGCCCGGCATATCCGAGGGACTCCACGCAAAGATGTCGACGTTTGCGCGGAGAAAATCGACGAGCACTGCTTGCTATTTAGGATCGAGGGTGGCGCTGACGTTCAGCGCCTTTCCCTTGGGATCAGCGGGGTCGAGGGGTACGAGTTTGACATCTTCGACGGGCTCGAAGCTGCCAGCATGGCGTTTTGGGTCGGGAATCGCATTGGCGAGACCGTCGAGGTCTGCAGCCAAGATCGCCGACGCCAAAACAGCCTCGCCATGCTCGACGCACTCGTAGGCATGTTCATACGAGGGCCCTACAGTGATAACACCGTTTGGGCCCGGCATTTTGATCTTGAGGTAGGTGTAGTTCGGGATCGCCATGAACCTGGCGTAGCATGGGCACCCCAGGATAGCGTGGTACGTTCCACGGAATCCGACCACTTCGAAAGTGAGAGTCTCCTTTCGGAAGTTGGCCGGTGTGCCAAAACAAACGGGCAGATCGACCCGTCTGAGGGGTTCCACCCGTTTCCCTAGCACGACTCCATGGAAGCCCCTGATGCTAGGTTGGAGGCGTGCTCTCTCGACCCCCAGAAGGTCGAGGGTCTAGGAGTAGATGATGTTGAGGCTGCTTCCGCCGTCCATGAGCACCTTGGTGAGGCGTGTGTTGGCGATGACAGGGTCAACAACGAGCGGATAGACTCCCTGGTTGGGGACGTGGTCTGGGTGGTCGTCACGGTCAAAAGTGATGGCCACCGCAGACCAATCAAGGAAGTGGGGGACTGTCATTTGTACGGAGAAAACCTCGCGCCGTTCTCGCTTGCGCTGGCGCACCGAGAGGCGGGTCGAGGACCCTCCGTAGATCATGAAGCAGTCATGGATCTCAGGGAATTCCTCGTCCTTATCGTCACAATTAGGGTCCTCCTTCTTGTCGTCCTTCTTGACGTCGGCACCCCCGAAGTACCTACGAAGCATATGACAGTCTTCGAGGTTATGGTTAGTAAGTCCCTTGAAGTAGGGACACGGTTCTTTGAGCATTTTGTCGAAGACGCCCCTGCCGGGGGGGGCCTCAAGGCTTTTTGTGCTCGGTAGCAGCGACGAGCTCGTCGGCCGAGGCCTCAAGCTTGCCCTGCTGGCCTTTCTTCTTCTTGCGGTTGTTTCTCTTGGAGCCCCGAGTGGAGTTCGCAGGATCGTTGACCTTCTGCTCCCCCCTCTCCGGGTCGCCACCAAAGATTGCACCAACCACCTCCTCGCCGGTGGCGAAGTTGGTGACAATGTCCATTAACCCGTTGGTAGTGAGCGGAGTGTTACGGCCCAATTCTCGGACCAACTCTTTACAGGTTGTGCCGGAGAGGAAGGCCATAATTACGTCGGAGTCAGTGACGTTGGGGAGCTCGGTACGCTGCCGGGAGAAGCGCCAGATGTAATCCCGGAGGGATTCACCTGGTTTCTGCTTGCAGCTCCGGAGGTCCCACGAGTTGCCGGGGCGCATGTAGGTCCCCTTGAAATTTCCCTCAAACACCCTCACGAGATCATCCCAGTCGTGGATCTGTCGACGTGGGAGATCCTCGAGCCAGGCTCGAGCGGTGTCGGAGAGGAACAGGGGGAGTTGTCGAATGATGACCCGGTCGTCGGTGGCCCCGCCCAGCTGACACGCTAAGCGGAAATCGGTGAGCCAAAGTTCAGGTTTGGTTTTGCCGTTGTACTTGGTGAGAGTCGTGGGGGAGCAAAACCGAGCCGGGAGCACCGTCTCACGGATAGCCTTACTGAAGACCCGAGGACCCGGAGGCTCGGGTGAAGGGCTTCGATCTTCCAAACTGTCGTAGCGTCCGCCCCTGTGGACATGGTAGCCTCAAGGCATGCCGTCACCGTGCTTGCGCGTGCGGCGCTCGACGATGTTGCCACGGTTGTCTCGAGGCTCGTGGTCGTTGGTGGTGAGCTCAGGGGCCGGAGCTACCCGGTTTCGCCGGGCAGGCTTGGGGTGAACTGAGGCTTCTCTCTCCTGTCGGGAGGGATCGATGATCCGCTCCAAGGCTGCCTCGCGTCGCCTCGAGGCGGAGCTCTCGGCCTGCTGCATGGCGGCGGTCTTGAGGAGTTCTCGGATTTCATCCCGAGCCCGATGGGCGTCGGGGTTTGATGGCTCGGGCATGTTGCGGAGGAGCATGGCGGCGGTGACGACGTTCTGGCTGGCTCGAGCGAAAACCGGGGGGTCGACCACCCGGTCCTCGTCGATGCGACGGTTGACGTCGCGAGCTCTTTCGCAAGCTCTCCCGCCAAGTGCGCATTCCGCACGCTCACGCTCGAGGGTTTGTTGGAGTAGGTCCAGGTTTTCCCGTTCCTCGTTAAGCCTGTCCTGCAACTCGCGAATCTGCTCGAGCTGCGCTCCTTGATCCGCAAGGAACTGAGGATCATCTCGCTCAGCAGGAAGCTTGACATGGGGTGGCGTGTACCTTCCTTCGACTGGCTCTTCGTCCTCTGATTCCGAAGTGCTTTCAACGTCGATGTTGAAGCATTCGCGGGTCGGATCATAGGTGTCGTCAGCCGAGTCGGAGTCAGGAGCACCAAAGTAGTAGTATGATGGGGGAATGTGTGGCCGTTGCAAATCGTTACGGGGGTTGTGACGTTGGGAAGTAGTCACATGGGGCTCTGTTTCTAGTGTCTCCGTAGAGTCCCAATAATTAGATGCCGGTGTGGATGCAACGAGGTCCAGAGTGGAGCGTAGATGGTGCTCGGGGAGTTCCTCATAAGCACTCATGCGAGTGCTCACGGAAGATGCGTACACCCGGGCAGCCAAGTCTAGCCCAAACGGGAATGGTGATGGAGATGTTGCTGCCTGTGCTGAAATGGATGCTCCGGACAGTGGTGTCTCACCGGACGGGGGAGCGGCGGGATTCCCCGTTGGCATGTTACCCTCAGTCAAGCTCGTCCTACCCAAACCTTCCACAAGGAGGTCTAGGCTGGCGCCTGGCTGGGGGGTGCCGGACCGGGGGACCCCATCGCCCTCCACGAGGTGAAGACGGTGGTTGTGCCGGGCTCGTCGTCGTCGGGCGGCCCGCGCCCGCCTAGAGCGACGGTACCGGCGGATTGCTCCCCCAGGCTGGGAGAGCTCGTAGTCCTTGTCGAATGGGTGCCTAGGGGGAAGTAGGACCATATCGTAGACGTGGCCAAGCGACATGAACTCCAAACTCCTGAACCAGATCACCGTGGCCAACGGAATAGGGCGTTTGGGGTCAGCCATCCAGGAAAAAAGGCGAGAAAGCGACGTTGGCACGCAGCGATCCCCTACCTGGCACGCCAACTGTCGGTGTTCGGACCCGAGGGGGTCCTAAACCAACGAGTAAATGCTGCGTGTCTCTTTCCTGGATGGTGATGCAAGGAGAACACACGAGGGTTTATCCTGGTTCGGGCAAAAGAAGGCCCTACGTCCAGCGGGGGGGAAGTTTGTATTTCCTTGCACCGAGGTGCTCGTGTAGGGGTTACAAGCATGCGAGAGAGGGCGTCGAGCCCAAGTCTCAAAGAGAGGAAAAAGGGACAAGGGTGGTTGCTTGAGGTATCGATCTCTTGCTTTTCTTCGTTATCTGATGTTGTCCTTCGTTCTCCCGTCCTCGTTGTAGAACCCTAGCCTGCCCTTTTATAGGGCGAGAGGAGGCCAAGACGACGGGGAGCCTTGAGGTGATGTTTTGTCGATTCCTGTTGAGCTGACCGTAGCGACGTGCTCGGGGAATGGCCGACCATCCCTGGACACCATGGCGTCGTGGGAGACGAGACAGCGAAATGACCCAGAGCGCCATGCCATACCATCCTTCCCTTGCCGTTGAACTGTGCCGAGCGTCGAGGTTGGGTCGAGGTCGGGTCGAGACCGGACGGATAAGACCGAATCCCCGAGATCGCGGAGAATGTAACACTCCGGTGTTGCGCAATGCATTTTTGCATGGCAATCATATTGCATGGCATTTCATGACATCATAATCATGTGTGATAATGTTACAATTTAAATCAAATAAAAGCTTGAAAATGATTTAGGTGATGAAATATATTAATATGATAATCACATTATATCAAAAATCTTGCAACTATAATTTTTCATCACTTGGAACCCTAGTTCAATCTTTGGAGCAACTAGATGACTCAAATTTTGTCAAAAACTTGTTCAAAAATATTTATTAAAAATATTCAAAAATATCTCCTATTTTAGCTTTTATTCTGCCATTCAAAATCTATTAAGAATTTTCAGTTGGCCCCTTAATCAAAGTTGTAGAGAATTTATTTCTGAGCAACTTTTATTTTTGGGTCAATTCCAGAAAATGTCTTCTTCTTGTTCAAAATGTAGTTTGAAGTCTGAATTGCATTTAAATTTGAATTTGGAAAATCAAAAATCCGGTTTTTCCTTAGCAGGCCGCCGCCTCCTGTTCGGCCCACGTCCGGATGCGGCCCGCGCCACTCACCGCGCGCGCGCGCCCGCGCTGCCCCGCCTCGGCCCAGGCCCAGCCGGCCTTCTCCTTCCTCCTTCCCGCCCGCGCCCGCGCGCGCTGGCGCTCCGGCAGAGCAAGCGCGCCGCGTGGCGGCCGCATGCCGGCCACAGCGGCCGGGTGGCGCTCGGTCGCCCCCACCAGCGCGAGCGCCCACGCCTTAACCCCCCCCCCGCGCAGCGCCTCGCCATTCCTCCCTCCGCTCTGCCTCCTCACTTGTTCACCGAGCGCAGCTGCCGTTTCCGCCTCCGCCACCGCACGCGCTCGCCGGACGCGCGCGTTCCGACGAGCTCCGTCCACCGCAGACCACTCCATCTCGCCACGAGCTTTCTCTCTCTCTGGCGCAACCCGTGCTCACCTCCATCTCCCGCGGTAAGCCCCACAGCCACGTCAATTGCTCGCCGGAGTTCCGGCCGAGCTCACCGTGGTTCGCCGCTCCGTGGAAACCCCGCCTCCGCCTCTTCTTTTCCCTCACTCGCGCAAGCATCTCGTTCGCCTCATCTTCCCGGTGCTCGGACACCGTCTCCCGTGCCGCCCCATGGCCGGAGAAGTGTTCCCGCCGGTGAGCAGCGCCGCCGAGCCGCCATGGCCGGGAGCAAGCTCGATTTCGAGCTCCTCCGGTCATGCCAGTGGTCTCAACGGGACCGCCTCGCCTTGAGGATCACGACGGTGGTGACCTCGTCGCCGGCGACCTCGCCGTCGTCGAGATCCGCGCGGTCAGCGCCCTCCCTTGACTCGGAGCGGCTGACGCGTGGGGCCCGGTTGACCCGCGGGCCCGCCTGTCTGTCTCTGTTTGTGCGCGCGTGTGTAGATCGCCGGGTACACCTAGCAGTTCAGCAGCTGGAGTTAAAAAGGATTTTTGAAATTGATTTTCAGAAAATGTATAAATGCTTTGGAAAAATTGTAACTTGCTCATTTTAGCTCCAAATTTGATGAAACAAATTTCTATAGACTCTTTGGGACCAGATCTATGATCTAAAATTATTACATGTCAAATTTGAGATACTTTTCTGTAGAGTTTTTAATTAACTATTGAAATGGCTGTTTTCTTGATAAATACTTAATAAATCCTAGAAAAGTCAGAAAAATATGATTCCAAGTTTATTAATCTTTTTATGCCATGTACTTGCTAGGGAAATTTTATCTCATGACTGTTCTGTAGAAAAATGTATAGTTGCAGTTCAATTGCTTTCTATTACAAATATTTGTTATTTTTGTTAATTAAATAAATTTGAATAAAACATGCAAGTGATAATTTTTCCATAGTGTTTGTTTAGGTAGTAGATAGTAGAAAAATTCCTAAATCTGTTGTTTGATACTTTTCATAATGTAAAATATTTTAAATATCCATTTTAGGCCTTATTTTGTTATTTTTGTATAGTAAGTTCTAATTATCCAAATGCAGTAAAAATTTTATGTCAATCTATTCTTGATATTAGTAATCCACTGTAATTTTATGAGATTTTTCTGAGCTACTAAAATATGTGTTGCTGTTCAACCATAGGACTAATTAGGGTTTCTATTTATTCTTAATGCAAAGTTAGTTAGAAAAATATACTTTGGTGTATCTTTGAAGCACCTTGGGTGTTCAAGTACTCTTGCATGGTGGAAAATAGTGGTGGTAGTTTCCGAGTACATGTTCTTGGATGATGTTGACTACCTTGTAGAAGAGTCATAAGTTCCACATAATCCGATGACATAATACATTCATTACACCGTATGCATTCCGCATCTTCATCATCTCATGTCACTTCTGCATTTCACCTATGCATGTTGCACTCATACTTCTGCATCATACAGGATCGCAGGAAGTGGTTCCGGCAGTTGTTCCCGAGGACGCAGAGGAGCAGCCCGAGGAGCCGGAGCCAGCAGAAGTAGAAGAGGAGTCCGGTGAAGAGCTTCCGGAGTGCCCCGACCATCGTCCCAGTACCTTCGAGCGAGGCAAGCCCCGGAGCATTTCTCCCCGGTTTGCAAATAATTATTTATTAATTTTACTTAATCTGATGCATTAAGTTTAGGAGTTGTTTGCAAACGTTGCTGCATTATACCTTGTTCCACCTTGTTTTACCCGATCCTTGTCACCCTGGTATCCACGGTCAATACTTGCTTAGCTTGCTTAGACCGGTAGAAGTCGGGTGATTGCCTGTCATCCGCGAGCTATAGGGGATTACCTGGTTTTTTGTGAAAGAATGTCATGTGAGAATAACTAAGTGTCGAAATGAATGTGAGACCGGGCGGAAGCTTGCAGGGTTCTGGACTGTAGTGTCTTCCGTCTGTGTCGATTAAGGACCGTCCGATGTCGGGCCTCGGGTCATGTTGAACGCATGCCTCACATTTAGCTGGCCGGATAAAGTACCTTTCGACCGCGAAGCCGGGAGATTATTCGGGCCGAGTAGATTGCCCGCAACGCACTGTACCGGAGCAGTAGTGGCAGGAAACGGGGGCGCGATGATAAGGCCAAAGAGCAGTCGGGCGGCCCCCGGGTACATGTGGTTCCTGGCAAGCTCGCGACTTTACCTGAATGGTTGACTCGGGGACCAATACCTCACTTTAGCGGGTGAGTGAGGTTTGTGTGAGGAATAAATTACCAGCTGGTCAATAATCGATTCGAATCGCCATCGTTCACTGGATAGTGAACACTTGACTTGAGTTACTTCATCGTAGTAATATGGATACAACACTTGGATAGTTATGAGAAAATGACATGGTAATTATTGTCAAATATCAATGGTAATCCTTGCTTGCTTAATTATATGGTTACTTTAGCTTAAGTGCAAATATAGTTGACAAGAGAATAAAGATTTAGAAGATGACATGCTTTTGTAAATGATTTGCTAAGCTAAAAATGCTTTTCTTGCAAATGAGTCAGCTACCCCACCAAAATGCCTATCATGATCCTTGGAGTCTTTTGTTTTGGTTCTGTCGGGTAAGTCTAGCTGAGTACCTTCTCGTACTCAGGGCTTTGTTCCCACTTGTTGCAGATGGACAGATGTACTATGGTTATTGTATCAACTGTCTCTACCCTGCGATGGGCGAAGCCTAGGACCATGGGCAATGGTCACTCACTACTCCTCGCCTGATGCTTTTGTGGGAGATGATCGCGAGCTGGCACTGTATTTTGGAAAAGATGTGTGTGTGTGTGTGCTTTGAACTAATGCTTCCGCTACTTTATTTGAAACTGGTTTGTAATAACTATGTTTAAACTCCGATGTATTTTGTGCCGCAAACTACTGTGTAACTTATGAAGGTAATCGCTGAACTTATTACGATCTTGGCTGTGATGTGAAATGGTTTGAAATCCGTCGAGATTTCACGGACTACCGGGTTATACGGGCTTAAGTTTGGTAAATTGTCCGTCCGTTGGATGATTTTCTTACTTAATCTCGTATAATTGGGCGGTTCTGTTACAGCTGGCATCGGAGCATGGTTTAGCGTAATTACTGTTCATAAGTGTATTTAAACCAAAACCCTGCTTAAAAAGTGTGATTTTAAAACTAAAAAGTGTGCCAGTGGTCATATCCTGTATGCCCAGTTAAGGACTCTAGGTGGCTATTTAAGTACTAACTTGGGGTTCTGCACCATATTTCTTTTTCGTTGCTCATACGGCGTGCTATTGTATGAGTGCCACTTAATTGAGTGGTAATGTATGGATCAGTTACCTCTACGCTTCGGTAAGTGTGAGTTGTGAGAGCATGATCGGATACACCGCCGATCTAGGGAAAGTGCTTATATGATACTTGGATAATTACATGTTTTACACATGTTTTTATAAAAGTGTCGCATGTGTGGGTGTTCCGTCCGTTGAGGCGATGCCGTCAATAGGACGATGTGTTTGGGTAGTCACTACCGTTGTACACGCATCTGGGGATTCGTGTAAAGCGTGTAGGTAGATTTACTGCTTTCATGCATTCATGGGGAATGGGCTGAAATGAGTTTTCTGCAGGTACATAACAGCGTATCGTGTAGACCGAATTAGTTACGTATATGAGAGATCGTTGTATGCCACCGAATTCACCGTTAGATGTTTTTTTTTTCCCTAAGTTTGTGAGAACGTAAGACTCGTGCATGCATCATATTGTTTGTGCATTCCATTCATGGCATGCATTCCTCCCCTTATAAAAGGATTATCCCATTTCGATAAAAGTGACCTCAACTAAAATATGTTCTCACCGGGTAATTTAAAACTTGTGCTACAGATGGCCCGCACGAAGCAGACTGCCCGCAAGTCCACTGGAGGAAGAGCACCCCGTCGTCAGCTAGCCCCGCGGGAGCACCGCAACACGGACACTTTTCTAAGCGAGTTTGGCATGCCCACCTTGCTTTGGAGAGTGCTCCATGATGTGGGGTACCCGGAGGGACAAGAGCCAGTTTACTCTTGGAGCGAGAGCCAGCTAGCTGAAAATGGACTTGCTGTGGTAGAGATCACCGTCCCTGCTCTTGGTGATGCGCCAGAATGGGATGGTTGGCATTTGGAGTTCGAAGGACGCACTCCAGTCGAGGGTGCAGAGGGCGCAGCTTTTCGCGTCATCCGAGACATCATGAGCAGATTTCCCAATGAGTTAGCAGCAGCTTTGGCCGGTACCTTCCCGAGAGATGATCCTCGCGACGCCATTTGGGTACAGCCGCAGGGAAGTGCCCTGGTTAGAGGCCCCAGTGAAGGACTGGCTAGCGACAATCACACCATGAGTGCCATGTATGCAGCCATCAGAGCATACCAAGGTCTGGAGAATACCTATTGGACCTTGACTGGCCTACGTGGTGATGATCGGCTTGAAGCAAGGAAGCAGAAGAAAAAGCAAGCGCGTGCCATAGCTAGCTTGCAGGAGCAGTTGGCTGATATGAGCTTGCAGCGGGACCGAGCTCTCGAGAGAGGCGAGAGTTCCATGCAGCAAGTACAGAGGCTGACTCAGGCCAACAGGAATGCAGATCGCTTGTTGGAGCAGCTAGTACAAGAAAGGAATGAAGCCTGGAACGAGAGAGACCTTCTGAGGCAGAGGGTCGAGGAGCTAGAAGAGTACAATGCCAACTTGCATGAAGAGTTCCATGCCCTCTACAACGGGATAGGCCCGTATGCTCCTCCGAACGCCGCTCAGATGGACATCGACGACAACGCTGCAGCTGAGGGTAGCAATGGCGACGCCTCCGACATCGACGATGGCCCCGAGGAGTAGGATAGTGTCATGCGTTAGTAGCTAGGCGTGACGCGATGGCCTTCTTTTGGGTTCCATGTATCATGATGTATCCTGTTCGACCTTGAGACTGATGATCTTTGGAGTTTGGTTGTGTATGCGATACCCGAAAGCATAAAAGTCCAGTGTATGTATGCTGGCAACGTGGTTGTATGGAACGCGATGTTGCATTTGAAGTAGCTTAATTGGTGCTGTTGTTTAATTGGAATGAAATTATTGCGCCTCTGTTTTCTTGTATGACTTGTTCTCTCCAATGAATTCAGTATGGCATAATTGTTCATTCGGACACAATTTTACAACTTCACTCAATTGTGCTTGTTGCTGAAATATGCAGATGGCCAACACTCGTCGTGCTACGTACGAAGCCGCTGAGACTGGTGGCAACGGTGCAGGAGCTGGTGGAAGTGGTGCCAACAATGTCAACCACCAGGAACCACGTCCAGAACCACATTTGCCCCCTCCTCCGCCGCTTACCGCAGAAATGTTCTTCACACAGTTTCTTGGAAGTCAACGCAGTACTGAACAATCACAGAGGAATATGGAAGACTTTCTGCGTACCATCGCGGAAAATGTTCAAAGAGGAAATAATCAAGGTGGTGGCCATGGAGTGAACCAGTACAGCAGTTTCAAGGATTTCATGGATACGAGGCCACCTATTTTCAAAGAAGCAGCAGAGCCACTTGATGCCGAAGAATGGATTAACACTATGGAAGATAAGTTCCGTGTGTTAAGGATGACAGAAGTTCTGAAAGTAGAGTATGCTGCACATCAGTTACAAGGACCAGCAGGAATGTGGTGGAAGCATCACCGCAGTGCTTTTCCTCCTAATGCCCAGATCTCTTGGAGGGATTTCACTGAAGCTTTTAAGGGAGTTTATATTCCCCCAGGGTTGGTTGAGATGAAGCTTGGAGAGTTTTTAGCCTTGAATCAGGGTACCAAGACGGTGACACAGTATCTGCATGCCTTTAATAACTTGTGCCGCTATGCCCCAGACATGGTTGACACAGATGCAAAGAAGATTGCTAGTTTCAAGAGAGGGTTGAGTCCGAAGATGATGAAGCATGTGGGTACCAATACCCGCAACAGATTCAACGACTTTATCAGTGACTGTTTGAAGCAAGAGAAGAACAATAATGCTTACACCGCATCCAAGAACCGCAAGAGAGTGTTCGAGTCAGGACCATCCCAGTCCAGAGTTGTCCCTGTCAACCGTTCATCTTATCGTCCGTCCGCACCTGGTGCGAGGTTCAGGCCGCCGCAGCATAAAACCCAGAACTACAAGGGGCCACAGAAACCGTACAAGATCGCAGTGCCGCCAACAAAGACCAGCGCAGCTGCAGAACAGAGCAACTCCAAGGGAGCTATAGGGTCTGCTGGTACAGTGAAAGGGCCCTGCTACAACTGTGGTCAGCCAGGCCACTTTTCAAAGTTCTGCCCTTATCCGCCTAAAAAGAAGCAACAGACTTACAATGCTCGTGTGCACCACACCGCCATTGATGAAGTTCCTGAGGGAGAGCCCGTAACTGCTGGTAAGTTTCTTGTGAACCATCACCCTGCAGTTGTTCTTTTTGATTCTGGATCTTCGCATTCTTTTATGAGTCAAGCATTTGCACGGAAGCATGAACAACTATGCACAGAATTGAGTTATGGTTATCGCATAAGTTCAGCAGGAGCTGATGTGTTAACCAATAAGATGGTTAGAGGGGCAACCCTTGAGTTAGGTAGTCGGAAGTTCCGAGTGAACCTGGTAGTTATGCCTGGACTAGTTTTGGATGTAATAATAGGAATGAACTGGATGAAAGACTGGGAAGCAGTCATAGATACAAGCAGTAGGATGCTTACCCTTAAAGATCCCCAGGCAGAGGGTACTTTTCAGGTACCATTGCCTAAAAGAACAGATCTTGTGAGTGTGACCTGTGCCATGGAAGTTGTTCCTATCCACCAGATCCCAGTAGTATGTGAGTTCCCGGATGTGTTTCCAGACGAGTTGCCTGGCCTTCCTCCAGACAGAGATGTTGAGTTTGGAATCGAGTTGATCCCCGGGACAGCTCCAATTTCGAGGAGACCTTATCGGATGCCTCCGGATGAGTTAGCTGAGTTGAAGAAACAGTTGGAAGAGTTGTTAAAAAAGGGGTTTATTCGTCCAAGTAAGTCTGAATGGGGATGTCCTGCCTTGTTTGTAAAGAAAAAGAAAGAGGGTACTCTCAGGATGTGTGTGGATTATCGACCTCTTAACGCTGTAACTATCAAGAATAAATATCCACTGCCTCATATTGATGTTCTGTTTGATCAGTTAGCTAAAGCCAGAGTGTTCTCCAAGATAGACTTAAGGTCTGGGTATCATCAGATAAAGATTAGACCTCAAGATGTTCCGAAAACCGCCTTTTCTACCAGATACGGGTTGTACGAGTATCTTGTTATGTCATTTGGACTAACAAATGCTCCTGCATATTTTATGTATCTGATGAATACGGTTTTCATGCCAGAGTTGGACAAGTTTGTAGTTGTCTTCATTGATGACATTCTAGTATACTCTGAAAACGAGAAAGGTCATGAAGAGCATCTGAGAATTGTCTTGACCAGGTTGAGAGATCATAAGTTATATGCTAAGTTCCGCAAATGTGAATTTTGGTTGAAGAAAGTTCCTTTCCTCGGTCATATCCTATCTGAGAATGGAGTTTCTGTAGATCCGAGTAAAGTGCAAGAGGTTATGGATTGGAAGACTCCAACCACAGTGTCAGAAGTCAGAAGTTTCCTAGGGTTAGCGGGTTACTATCGCCGTTTTATCCCAGACTTCTCGAAGATTGCCAAGCCTATGACAAGTCTGTTACAGAAAGATCACAAGTTTGCGTGGACAGAGGAGTGTGAGACAGCTTTCCATACCTTGCGGAAACTGTTGACCACTGCTCCAGTTCTTGCACAACCCGACATCGAGAAACCTTTTGATGTGTTCTGCGACGCATCAAAAACAGGATTAGGGTGTGTGCTAATGCAAGAAGGAAGAGTAATTGCTTATGCCTCCCGACAGTTGAGAAAACATGAAATCAATTATCCGACACATGATCTTGAGCTTGCCGCTGTTGTGCATGCCTTAAAGATCTGGAGACATTATCTACTGGGTAATGTGTGCAATATTTTCACCGATCATAAGAGTCTCAAGTACATTTTCACCCAACCAGAATTGAACATGAGACAGCGGAGATGGTTAGAACTGATCAAAGACTACAACTTGAATGTACAGTATCACCCTGGGAAAGCCAATGTGGTAGCTGATGCTTTAAGCAGAAAATCACATTGTCTGAATGTGCAACCCTTACTTGAAGATGGTTTCGATCTAATGCACCCTGCCGTGCTACAAAGTATTCAGGTCAGTTGTTCCTTGGAGAGTAAGATTATAGAAGGTCAGAAAACAGACAAGGGGATATTCCACATCAAAAAGAAGATTCAAGAAGAACCCTCGAAACACTTCAGGGTGGATGAGCAGGATGTGTTGTGGTTCGACAACCGTCTTGTTGTTCCAAAGGATAGAGAGCTTAAGAATAAAATTTTGGATGAAGCTCATCTCTCTAAGTTGTCTATTCATCCTGGCAGCAGTAAAATGTATCAAGAACTAAGACCTCGTTATTGGTGGACCAAAATGAAGAAGGAAATTGCAGCGTATGTAGCCAGATGTGACACATGTTGTAGAGTAAAAGCAATTCACATGAAGCCTGCCGGAATGCTACAACCTTTGTCAGTACCGAGTTGGAAGTGGGATGACATAAGTATGGATTTTATCACGGGTCTACCCACTACTCAAAAAGGTCACGATTCCATTTGGGTAATTGTGGATCGTCTTACTAAGACAGCCCACTTTCTGCCTGTCAAAACGGAATATAGACCACCTCAATATGCTGAGAAGTATATTGCGGAGATTGTGAGGTTGCATGGCATACCAAAGACTATAGTGTCTGACAGAGGGTCGCAGTTCACTGCTCACTTTTGGGAGCACTTGCACAAAGGTTTGGGGACTAGTCTGATTCGTAGCACTGCCTATCATCCTCAAACAGATGGTCAGACTGAGAGAGTTAATGCTGTTCTAGAGGATATGTTAAGAGCTTGTGTGTTGTCTTCCAGAGGTTCATGGGAGTCATGGTTACCATTAGCAGAGTTCTCATACAATAACAGCTATCAAGAGAGTATCAAGATGGCACCTTTTGAGGCTCTGTATGGCCGAAAGTGTAGAACACCGTTAAACTGGATTGAGCCAGGCGAAAGAAGGTATTATGGTATTGACTTCGTAGAGGAAGCCGAAAGGAAAGTTCATATCATTCAGCAGAATATGAGAGCAGCCCAGTCACGTCAGAAAAGTTATGCAGATAAGAGAAGGAGACCGCTTGTGTTCGAAGTTGGTGACTATGTCTATCTAAAAGTTACGCCAATGAAAAAGAAAAGGTTTGGTGTACGCAGAAAGTTGGCCGCCAGATTTGTGGGACCTTATAAAATCCTGGAACGGAAGGGTCCTGTGGCTTACAAATTGGATTTACCAGAGTCAATGGGTGCTATATTCCCAGTTTTTCATGTATCACATCTCAAGAAGTGTTTGCGCGTTCCAGAGGAAAGGATTGAACCTCGAGGCATAAAACTAAAGTCAGATTTGGTGTATCGTGAGCAACCAGTTCGAGTATTGGATACCAAGGAAAGGGCTACTCGAAACAGTGTGGTGAGAACGTATAAGATACAATGGAGTCATCACGATGAAGGGGATGCATCTTGGGAAACGGGTGAATACTTAAAGAACGCCTATGAAGATTTTTATAATAAATGGTTCGTAACCCAAATCTCGGGACGAGATTTTTATAAGGGGGGAGGGCTGTAACACTCCGGTGTTGCGCAATGCATTTTTGCATGGCAATCATATTGCATGGCATTTCATGACATCATAATCATGTGTGATAATGTTACAATTTAAATCAAATAAAAGCTTGAAAATGATTTAGGTGATGAAATATATTAATATGATAATCACATTATATCAAAAATCTTGCAACTATAATTTTTCATCACTTGGAACCCTAGTTCAATCTTTGGAGCAACTAGATGACTCAAATTTTGTCAAAAACTTGTTCAAAAATATTTATTAAAAATATTCAAAAATATCTCCTATTTTAGCTTTTATTCTGCCATTCAAAATCTATTAAGAATTTTCAGTTGGCCCCTTAATCAAAGTTGTAGAGAATTTATTTCTGAGCAACTTTTATTTTTGGGTCAATTCCAGAAAATGTCTTCTTCTTGTTCAAAATGTAGTTTGAAGTCTGAATTGCATTTAAATTTGAATTTGGAAAATCAAAAATCCGGTTTTTCCTTAGCAGGCCGCCGCCTCCTGTTCGGCCCACGTCCGGATGCGGCCCGCGCCACTCACCGCGCGCGCGCGCCCGCGCTGCCCCGCCTCGGCCCAGGCCCAGCCGGCCTTCTCCTTCCTCCTTCCCGCCCGCGCCCGCGCGCGCTGGCGCTCCGGCAGAGCAAGCGCGCCGCGTGGCGGCCGCATGCCGGCCACAGCGGCCGGGTGGCGCTCGGTCGCCCCCACCAGCGCGAGCGCCCACGCCTTAACCCCCCCCCCCCCCCGCGCAGCGCCTCGCCATTCCTCCCTCCGCTCTGCCTCCTCACTTGTTCACCGAGCGCAGCTGCCGTTTCCGCCTCCGCCACCGCACGCGCTCGCCGGACGCGCGCGTTCCGACGAGCTCCGTCCACCGCAGACCACTCCATCTCGCCACGAGCTTTCTCTCTCTGGCGCAACCCGTGCTCACCTCCATCTCCCGCGGTAAGCCCCACAGCCACGTCAATTGCTCGCCGGAGTTCCGGCCGAGCTCACCGTGGTTCGCCGCTCCGTGGAAACCCCGCCTCCGCCTCTTCTTTTCCCTCACTCGCGCAAGCATCTCGTTCGCCTCATCTTCCCGGTGCTCGGACACCGTCTCCCGTGCCGCCCCATGGCCGGAGAAGTGTTCCCGCCGGTGAGCAGCGCCGCCGAGCCGCCATGGCCGGGAGCAAGCTCGATTTCGAGCTCCTCCGGTCATGCCAGTGGTCTCAACGGGACCGCCTCGCCTTGAGGATCACGACGGTGGTGACCTCGTCGCCGGCGACCTCGCCGTCGTCGAGATCCGCGCGGTCAGCGCCCTCCCTTGACTCGGAGCGGCTGACGCGTGGGGCCCGGTTGACCCGCGGGCCCGCCTGTCTGTCTCTGTTTGTGCGCGCGTGTGTAGATCGCCGGGTACACCTAGCAGTTCAGCAGCTGGAGTTAAAAAGGATTTTTGAAATTGATTTTCAGAAAATGTATAAATGCTTTGGAAAAATTGTAACTTGCTCATTTTAGCTCCAAATTTGATGAAACAAATTTCTATAGACTCTTTGGGACCAGATCTATGATCTAAAATTATTACATGTCAAATTTGAGATACTTTTCTGTAGAGTTTTTAATTAACTATTGAAATGGCTGTTTTCTTGATAAATACTTAATAAATCCTAGAAAAGTCAGAAAAATATGATTCCAAGTTTATTAATCTTTTTATGCCATGTACTTGCTAGGGAAATTTTATCTCATGACTGTTCTGTAGAAAAATGTATAGTTGCAGTTCAATTGCTTTCTATTACAAATATTTGTTATTTTTGTTAATTAAATAAATTTGAATAAAACATGCAAGTGATAATTTTTCCATAGTGTTTGTTTAGGTAGTAGATAGTAGAAAAATTCCTAAATCTGTTGTTTGATACTTTTCATAATGTAAAATATTTTAAATATCCATTTTAGGCCTTATTTTGTTATTTTTGTATAGTAAGTTCTAATTATCCAAATGCAGTAAAAATTTTATGTCAATCTATTCTTGATATTAGTAATCCACTGTAATTTTATGAGATTTTTCTGAGCTACTAAAATATGTGTTGCTGTTCAACCATAGGACTAATTAGGGTTTCTATTTATTCTTAATGCAAAGTTAGTTAGAAAAATATACTTTGGTGTATCTTTGAAGCACCTTGGGTGTTCAAGTACTCTTGCATGGTGGAAAATAGTGGTGGTAGTTTCCGAGTACATGTTCTTGGATGATGTTGACTACCTTGTAGAAGAGTCATAAGTTCCACATAATCCGATGACATAATACATTCATTACACCGTATGCATTCCGCATCTTCATCATCTCATGTCACTTCTGCATTTCACCTATGCATGTTGCACTCATACTTCTGCATCATACAGGATCGCAGGAAGTGGTTCCGGCAGTTGTTCCCGAGGACGCAGAGGAGCAGCCCGAGGAGCCGGAGCCAGCAGAAGTAGAAGAGGAGTCCGGTGAAGAGCTTCCGGAGTGCCCCGACCATCGTCCCAGTACCTTCGAGCGAGGCAAGCCCCGGAGCATTTCTCCCCGGTTTGCAAATAATTATTTATTAATTTTACTTAATCTGATGCATTAAGTTTAGGAGTTGTTTGCAAACGTTGCTGCATTATACCTTGTTCCACCTTGTTTTACCCGATCCTTGTCACCCTGGTATCCACGGTCAATACTTGCTTAGCTTGCTTAGACCGGTAGAAGTCGGGTGATTGCCTGTCATCCGCGAGCTATAGGGGATTACCTGGTTTTTTGTGAAAGAATGTCATGTGAGAATAACTAAGTGTCGAAATGAATGTGAGACCGGGCGGAAGCTTGCAGGGTTCTGGACTGTAGTGTCTTCCGTCTGTGTCGATTAAGGACCGTCCGATGTCGGGCCTCGGGTCATGTTGAACGCATGCCTCACATTTAGCTGGCCGGATAAAGTACCTTTCGACCGCGAAGCCGGGAGATTATTCGGGCCGAGTAGATTGCCCGCAACGCACTGTACCGGAGCAGTAGTGGCAGGAAACGGGGGCGCGATGATAAGGCCAAAGAGCAGTCGGGCGGCCCCCGGGTACATGTGGTTCCTGGCAAGCTCGCGACTTTACCTGAATGGTTGACTCGGGGACCAATACCTCACTTTAGCGGGTGAGTGAGGTTTGTGTGAGGAATAAATTACCAGCTGGTCAATAATCGATTCGAATCGCCATCGTTCACTGGATAGTGAACACTTGACTTGAGTTACTTCATCGTAGTAATATGGATACAACACTTGGATAGTTATGAGAAAATGACATGGTAATTATTGTCAAATATCAATGGTAATCCTTGCTTGCTTAATTATATGGTTACTTTAGCTTAAGTGCAAATATAGTTGACAAGAGAATAAAGATTTAGAAGATGACATGCTTTTGTAAATGATTTGCTAAGCTAAAAATGCTTTTCTTGCAAATGAGTCAGCTACCCCACCAAAATGCCTATCATGATCCTTGGAGTCTTTTGTTTTGGTTCTGTCGGGTAAGTCTAGCTGAGTACCTTCTCGTACTCAGGGCTTTGTTCCCACTTGTTGCAGATGGACAGATGTACTATGGTTATTGTATCAACTGTCTCTACCCTGCGATGGGCGAAGCCTAGGACCATGGGCAATGGTCACTCACTACTCCTCGCCTGATGCTTTTGTGGGAGATGATCGCGAGCTGGCACTGTATTTTGGAAAAGATGTGTGTGTGTGTGTGCTTTGAACTAATGCTTCCGCTACTTTATTTGAAACTGGTTTGTAATAACTATGTTTAAACTCCAATGTATTTTGTGCCGCAAACTACTGTGTAACTTATGAAGGTAATCGCTGAACTTATTACGATCTTGGCTGTGATGTGAAATGGTTTGAAATCCGTCGAGATTTCACGGACTACCGGGTTATACGGGCTTAAGTTTGGTAAATTGTCCGTCCGTTGGATGATTTTCTTACTTAATCTCGTATAATTGGGCGGTTCTGTTACAGAGAAGGGGCCTTGTCTTATCCTCCCTCAAGGGTGATCGATGGTAAACAGTGCGCGGTAAGGTGGGTATAGTGATGGGTTTCACCTCCCATCACGGGATGGGCGGTAAAACAGTGTGATCTGACACGGGCATTGCTCCCACGTCGATCCTGGTTGCAGCCATGCCGGTGGGTGGTAGTTGTAACCACATTAAATGCTCTGGCTTTTGTCCTGGGGTAGGTAAAGTGAAGGAGTCGAGGTGCTCGACCTGGGCTCATGTGAGTCGGAGTTTTTCCCAGTGGGCGGACGAGCCTCGTGCGGGTCGGAGCGCCGTCGAGGTTTCTTGCTGTACGGGATGGGGCGCGGTCGAGGCGCCCCGTCGAGTGGGCCTCGTACGAGTCGGAGCCGGGGCGCGGTCGAGGTGCCCCGTCGAGCGGGCCTCGTATGAGCCGGAGCCGGAGCGCGGTCGAGGCGCCCTATCGAGCGGGCCTCGTACGAGGCGGACGGGATACGCGGTCGAGGCGGGCTGCCTTTTATCACGGTTTCAGTCGTTTTAGTTTTTTATTAGCGATGGATGTGGGTACCCCCGTACTGTTGGTACCGACACCTTGCATACTCCTTGGTGTCACCTTATTTCTGGTTTTTGTCAGGTAAGTCTAGCTAAGTACCTTCCTGTACTTAGGGTTTATTTCCCACCTATTGCAGGTAGCAGATTCTTACTGGTTACCTAAAGTACTATCTTCGTTGTTGGGTGTGAAGACTAGACCACCGGACATGGTCTCTGTAGTATTCTCTTCTATTATGCTTTTGCAGGATGTGACTACGCACTGGCAGTATTTGAACTAAATGTGGTTTCAAAACTATGTTGCTTCCGCTATTTCTAATTTGGTTTTGTAATAACTTATTCGTACTCCGATGTATGAGATGCATCTGCGAACTGTTGTAACAAATGATGTGTATGTTGAATCACTACGATCTTGGCTCGTTATGGTTTGGTTTGAAATCCCTCAAGATTTCGTAGACTACCGGAGTTATATGGGCTCAAGTTTGAGAATTTGATCGCTCTGGCAATTGTTTTTGGACTTGTGATCTTATAATTTGGACGGTTCTGTGACAGATAGATCCCGTGTGCCTTTTGCGTCATCATCTAGATCGTCGTCTTGCGCACCTCCGCCGATAATCTACTACCATGGGTGAAAGGATCAAGATGCCCAAGAGGGGGGGTGAATTGGGCTTTTCTAAAAATTAATTGCAAGAATTAAATCCTACAAGCCAAACTTCACCCCTAGTGCCTACTTGTGTTCCTTGTGTTTCTACCGATAAAAGTTATGCACCCTAAGTTCCAATCCTAGACTAGCAAGGCAATTCTAGGAAAGTAATCAAGCAATGAAAGTAATGCAAGAAAGTAAATGCTTGAAAGTAAGGGATAGGAACACGGCGATGTTTTGCCGAGGTATCGGAGAGTCGCCACTCCCCACTAGTCCTCGTTGGAGCACCCGCGCAAGGGTGTAGCTTCCCCTTGATCCGCGCAAGGATCAAATGCTCTCTACGGGTTGATTCTTCGACACTCCGTCGCGGCGAATCACCCAAAACCGCTCACAACTTGAGTTGGGTCACCCACAATCTCGTCGGATGATCACCGAACTCCCAATCACCACCAAACCGTCTAGGTGATGGCGATCACCAAGAGTAACAAGCTAGAACTCTCACTTGACCACAACAAGTCTAATGAGAAGATGGATGCACACTTGCTAGACTCTTGTCACTAGAGAGGATTCTCAAACTTTGATTCGCAAATCTCAATCCTCACTATGGCTCTTGCACTCTCTTGCACTTCAAAGATGTTTCTCAGCTAAACAAATAAGCAAGAGACCTCTAAAAGAGGTGGAGGGGTTGTATTTATAGACCCCTCAGACAAATCCAACCGTTACCTTTCGAAACAGCCAGACGCGCACTGATCGGACGCGCCTGTCGATATGACCGGACGCGCCGGTCAGTTGTAACGGTCGAAAACGGAAACCTGTACTGAGAGACCGGACGCGCCGATCTGTGCTGACCGGACGCGCCGGTCTGAGATGACCGGACGCGCCGATCAGGGATGATCGGACTCGTCCGATCATGCAAGAGCTCTCTGGAAATTTGACCTGACGCAACACCACGTCTGATCATAGGTGACCGGACGCGCCAGGTCACCACGGGACCTTACTGGAACAAGACCGGACGCACGACCGCGTCCGTTCATAGGTGACCGGACGCGTCAGGTCTCCGCTGGACCTTACGGGAACATGACCGGACGCACCGGTCTTTTTCACAGTCGCGTCCGATCTTTGCTGTTTACCCTCTGGAACACGTGTCAGCCTGACCACCGCGTCCGGTCCTCTCAAGGACCGCGTCCGGTCAGTCAGCCGAAAACGCAGTTAAGACTTTGTACTGACCGGACGCGTCCGGTCATGACCAGGACCGCGTCCGGTCATAGGTAAACGGCTCAAACGTCTTCCAAATGCAATGCAACTTGAACCAAGTCGCTTCTAACTGTACTCTGAGCTTTTCTCAAGCTACATAGTGCTAAGTTTGACAAGTGTGCACCACACCTAAACATAAGACTCACCTAGGTCAATCTACTCGCTCATGCCCCTCTTCATAGTACGGTCAAAGGAAGAAATAAAGATCCTAACGACTATTCCAGATGTATCTCAACACCATGACATCCGGAACTAACCGTCCTTAATCTTATCGTTGATCCTTTAAAAACCAAAACGATTTCCATCAAGGGACATGACTGCCATATTGCTCAAAGCAGTTATCATCTCCATGACCTAACTTACCGATGTTTCTGCAAAACACACGTTAGTCATGGTAATTATGTGTTGTCATTAATTGCCGAAACCAACACCGGGCCCTAGATGCTTTCAATCTCCCCATTTTTGGTGATTGATGACAACACTTAGATTCAGAAGATATGAGTTGAGGTTTTCGATCATGCTTGGTTCACATAAGCATACAGCTGTAAGCACAAGGGGTTAGACAATGCTTATGTGTTCCAAGCCAACTGAGTGTACTTATAAGATAAGACATGAAAGGTTAGTACACATAGAAAATAGCTCATATGAAATCGGAGAAAGGCACGGAAGCACAACCTTATGAGCTATAAACAAACAAGTGACATGATTTAAAGCTGTGATTAGATAAACCATAAAGATTTTAAGGTATCTCATAAGATCACATGTCACATGAATGCAATTACTGTAAAGTAAACATGATGCATAAGAGTAGCACACAAGAAAAGAACGAAAACCCTAACAAAAAGCTCCCCCTAAGCTCCCCCTGAATCTACTCTCTCTCTCCCTTTGGCATCAACCGCCAAAAACTAATCTAAGGATCTGACGGGGGAACAGACGGAGTTGAGTCGGGTGCCGAGGAGCGCGGAGTGATCACAAACTGTGAGATGTCTCCCTCGAACTTGGAGCTATCTGGCTGAGCCTTTGAAGGAGCACGCAGCTGTGAAGCGGTCTGGGTCTGATCAACAGGAACAGGTGCTGCTGAAGTAGCGACAAGTGGAGCAGTCTCTATGACCTGAGCCTGAAGTGAGCCGAAAGCTAGGGGATCTGTAGAGGCAACTGACGACGGAACAGTCTCTGTAGTGTCTGTCCCTGTCACTGGAAGGAAAACTGCCTCTGAACCTGACAATCCTGATGAAGTAGCAACTGTGGTGTGCGAGGACGTCGGCTGACCAGTCAACTCGCTATATGTGGCACTCAGATAAAAGAATGGTGTGCCGGTCAACATGTGAGGGCGAGGCTGGTCTGAAGGAGTAAACCCTGTCTGAATAGGTGTGTAGCTCGGGGACTGGAACGATTGAGGAACCTGCAGCTGTGGAGATGTGAACTGAAAGCTCGGCTGATCCTGACTTGAAGGTCCACTGAATGGTAAAGCTGAAGTCAGGATAGATACTGGTGGAGGAGCCCCAACTGTGACAAGGTGACGCAGAAGCTCCAAGTACTGCTGCTGGTTGGCTGCACTCTATCGCTGCATCTCATACTGCTGACGCTGCATCTCGACCTGTTGGCGCTGTATCTCAAGCTGCTGTCTTTGGAACTCATCCTGTCGAGCCTGTCTCTGTAGCTGAAGCTCCTGTTGCTCCTGTGCCTAGGTCAGCCTCTCAAGTATAGCCACCATGGCTGGGTCTGAGCGGGAGGCTAAACCAGAACCACCGGCCTCATGGTCGTGAGGCCGAGGAGACCGATACCTGGGGATGGGCGGATAGTCCTCATCAGTGCAATCAGAGGCCTCATCCTCAGCTATATCAGCGGGCTGAGCATCTAGATCTGTAAGTTCTGCCTCAGCAAGACCCTGTATGGTCGCATCCTGCTCAGCCGCTGTCTCAGGCACCTCAGGTCTCTCTCTCTATCCTGGTGCAGGGGTCTGCTCTCTAGTAACTAAAGCCCACAGCTGACGAATATCATACTCAGGAAAAGCAGTAGTGGTTTCAGTTAACTCAGCACTTATTTCTGAAGGCAGCTCAAGTGCAGATCTGATGATGAAACAGATCCAATGAGCATAGGGCAGCTGACGGTGTCCCTTGAAGCCTTCTGCCAGGGTGTCCTCCATCTCACTGACCATAAGATCCCAAATGTCAAAAGGTGTCTGTGAAAGAAGGTGGTGAACAACCCAAAGCTGCATCCTGGTCAGTCCCTCTCTGTAACCAAGTCTGGGAAGAAGAGTGCGTCTGACAATAGCATCCAAGACTCGGGCAAGCGGTGTCAGACTGGCAGGTGTACGACGAGACCCTTCACCAAAAGGCTCACGAAAGCAAGGTCGGATCAGGTCTATAGGTGGCACAGAACCGCCATGAGGGCGTCTAGGTGGAGCTGTCTGACCGAAGCAGAGCTGGTGGATCTTCGTGTCTGAAGCTAGGAGTCTGAGAATCTCCTATACTCTGGAGCTGTATAGTCTGCGGTCGCGGCCTCTAAATGCAAAGTGTATGAACTCATGGGCTGGATCAATCCATAATGAAGCATAGAATTCCCTAACCCAAGTGCCGCAGTATGCACCTGTCCGTCCAAGAAAATCTGACAGGCCTGGTAGATAGGACAGATGCGGACGTAGCTACTCACCCACTACCTCAATAAGTGACTCAATGCGACAGACCCTCTGTGGTCGAAAAGCAATGCCACTGTCAACAAGAGCTCTGTAAAAATCCTCCTGGAGAGGAGTATAGAATCCCTCTGAAGCTCTAGAGTCCCTCTGAGGTGGGAACCACCGGCTGACCTCAACAAATCTCAAACTTTGCACCTGACGTGCAGTAGCACCTCTCAGGTCAAAGTGCTCAACTGGGGGTGTACCTCTAACTCTCGGAGGTGGACGTCCTCCACGACACTGGCCCTCTGGCCTGGGAGTCACCGGAGTCCGTGTGCGTGTGGATCGGCGATGTGATGGAGTCTGAGCTGGCTGTTCCGCTGTCCCCTCTGAAGGTGCTGTAGGTGGATCAACTGACATAGTATCTTCATCTATTGGCACTTCTGTGCCCTCAGTGGTCTCAGTGGTCTCTGTACCAAGCTGTCGTCCTTCAAGATGAAAACGACTGTCTCCAATGCGTATACCACTGCTCCTGCCACCCCTCTCTACTGCATCTGCTGCATCTGCCACTGCCTGAGCTATCTCTGCATCAGTGAGAGTCTTTTTCTTCTTTCTGGCCATGATCTTTATGCGCTTACCACGCGCAACCTCAGACAGACGAGGAGGACTGTCGTCCCCATCACTAGGAGCACCACCGGCATTCTTGCAACGAACCATGCTGTCACACTGTCGGAAAACCTCTGAAAGATGATGTACTGACACTCGAGAGGCTTGGCCTCAATCCGTATCCGCAGGCTTGGCCTCGGATCCAATCAACAGGACAGCAGTCACCCCGACACACCAACAAACTCGCTGAAAAGACAGAATAGATGGATCTACTATAAGCAACTCCCCACTAGTCCTCGTTGGAGCACCCGCGCAAGGGTGTAGCTCCCCCTTGATCCGTGCAAGGATCAAGTGCTCTATACGGGTTGATTCTTCGACACTCCGTCGCGGCGAATCACCCAAAACCGCTAACAACTTGAGTTGGGTCACCCACAATCTCGTCGGATGATCACCGAACTCCCAATCACCACCAAACCATCTAGGTGATGGCGATCACCAAGAGTAACAAGCTAGAACCCTCACTTGACCACAACAAGTCTAATGAGAAGATGGATGCACACTTGCTAGACTCTTGTCACTAGAGAGGATTCTCAAATTTTGATTCGCAAATCTCAATCCTCACTATGGCTCTTGCACTCCCTTGCACTTCAAAGATGTTTCTCAGCTAAACAAATGAGCAAGAGACCTCTAAAAGAGGTGAAGAGGTTGTATTTATAGACCCCTCAGACAAATCCAACCGTTACCTTTCGAAATAGCCAGACGCGCACTGACCGGACGCGCCTGTCGATATGACCGGACGCGCCGGTCAGTTGTAACGGTCGAAAACGGAAACCTGTACTGAGAGACCGGACGCGCCGATCTATGCTGACCGGACGCGCCGGTCTGAGATGACCGGACGCGCCGATCAGGGATGATCGGACGCGTCCGATCATGCAAGAGCTCTCTGGAAATTTGACCTGACGCAACACCGCGTCTGATCATAGGTGACCGGACGCGTCAGGTCACCACGGGACCTTACTGGAACAAGACCGGACGCACGACCGCGTCCGTTCATAGGTGACCGGACGCGTCAGGTCTCCGCTGGACCTTACTGGAACATGACCGGACGCACAGGTCTTTTTCACAGTCGCGTCCGATCTTTGCTGTTTACCCTCTGGAACACGTGTCAGCCTGACCACCGCGTCCGGTCCTCTCAAGGACCGCGTCCGGTCAGTTAGCCGAAAACGCAGTTAAGACTTTGTACTGACCGGACGCGTCCGGTCATGACCAGGACCGCGTCCGGTCATGACCAGGACCGCGTCCGGTCATAGGTAAACGGCTCAAACGTCTTCCAAACGCAATGTAACTTGAACCAAGTCGCTTCTAACTGTACTCTGAGCTTTTCTCGAGCTACCTAGTGCTAAGTTTGACAAGTGTGCACCACACCTAAATATAAGACTCACCTAGGTCAAGCTACTCGCTCATGCCCCTCTTCATAGTATGGTCAAAGGAAGAAACAAAGATCCTAACGACTATTCCAGATGTATCTCAACATCTTGACATCCGGAACTAACCGTCCTTAATCTTATCGTTGATCCTTTGAAAACCGAAATGATTTCCATCAAGGGACATGACTGCCATATTGCTCAAAGCAGTTATCATCTCCATGACCTAACTTACCGATGTTTCTGCAAAACACACGTTAGTCATGGTAATTATGTGTTGTCATTAATTGCCGAAACCAACACTGGGGCCTAGATGCTTTCAATCTCCCCCTTTTTGGTGATTGATGACAACACTTAGATTCAGAAGATATGAGTAGAGGTTTTCGATCATGCTTGGTTCACATAAGCATACAGCTGTAAGCACAAGGGGTTAGACAATGCTTATGTGTTCCAAGACAACTGAGTGTACTTATAAGATAAGACATGAAAGGTTAGTACACATAGAAAATAGCTCATATGAAATCGGAGAAAGGCGCGGAAGCACAACCTTATGAGCTATAAACAAACAAGTGACATGATTTAAAGCTGTGATTAGATAAACCATAAAGATTTTAAGGTATCTCATAAGATCACATATCACACGAATGCAATTACTATAAAGTAAACATGATGCATGAGAGTAGCACACAAGAAAAGAATGAAAACCCTAACAAAAAGCTCCTCCTAAGCTCCCCCTGAATCTACTCTCTCTCTCCCCCTTTGGCATCAACCGCCAAAAACTAATCTAAGGATCTGACGGGGGAACAGACGGAGTCGAGTCAGGTGCCGAGGAGCGCGGAGTGATCACAAACTGTGAGATGTCTCCCTTGGACTCGGAGCTATCTGGCTGACCCTCTGAAGGAGCATGCGGCTGTGAAGCGGTCTGGGTCTGATCAACAGGAATAGGTGCTACCGAAGTAGCGACAAGTGGAGCAGTCTCTGTGACCTGAACCTGAAGTGAGCCAAAAGCTAGGGGATCTGTAGAGGCAACTGACGACGGAACAATCTCTGTAGTGCCTGTCCTTGTCACTGGAAGGAAAACTGCCTCTGAACCTGACAACCCTGATGAAGTAGCAACTGTGGTGTGCGAGGGCGTCGGCTGACCAGTCAACTCGCTATATGTGGCACTCAGATCAAAGAATGGTGTGCTGGTCAACATGTGAGGGCGAGGCTGGTCTGAAGGAGTAAACCCCGTCTGAATAGGCGTGTAGCTCGGGGACTGGAACGACTGAGGAACCTGCAGCTGTGGAGATGTGAACTGAAAGCTCGGCTGATCCTAACTTGAAGGTCCACTGAATGGTAAAGCTGAAGTCAGGATAGATGCAGGTGGAGGAGCCCCAACTGTGACAAGGTGATGCTCAAGTACTGCTGTTGGCTGGCTGCACTCTGTCGCTGCATCTCATACTGCTGACGCTGCATCTCGACCTGTTGGCGCTATATCTCAAGCTACTGTCTTTGGAACTCATCCTGTCGAGCCTGTATCTGTTCAAACGCAGCAGCTGTGTCCTGAGCCTGTCTCTGTAGCTGAAGCTCCTGTCGCTCCTGTGCCTGGGTCAGCCTCTCAAGTATAGCCACCATGGCTGGGTCTGAGCGGAAGGCTGAACTAGAACCACTGGCCTCGTGGTCGTGAGGCCGAGGAGACCGATACCTGGGGATGGGCTGATAGTCCTCATCAGTGCTGTCAGAGGCCTCATCCTCAGCTATATCAGCGGGCTGAGCATCTAGATCTGCAAGTTCTGCCTCAGCAAGACCCTGTATGGTCGCATCCTGCTCAGCCGCTGTCTTAGGCACCTCAGGTCTCTCTCTCTGTCCTGGTGCAGGGGTCTGCTCTCTAGTAACTGAAGCCCATAGCTGACGAATATCATACTCAGAAAAAGCAGTAGTGGTTTTAGTTAACTCAGCACTTATTTCTGAAGGCAGCTCAAGTGCAGATCTGATGATAAAACAGATCCAATGAGCATAGGGCAGCTGACGGTGTCCCTTAAAGCCTTCTGCCAGGGTGTCCTCCATCTCACTGACCATAAGATCCTAAATGTCAAAAGGTGTCTATGAAAAAAGGTGGTGAACAACCCAAAGCTGCATCCTGGTCAGTCCCTCTCTGTAACCAAGTCTAGGAAGAAGAGTGCGTCTGACAATAGCATCCAAGACTCGGGCAAGTGGTGTCAGACTGGCAGGTGTACGACGAGACCCTTCGCCAAAAGGCTCACGAAAGCAGGGTCGGATCAGGTCTATAGGTGGCACAGAACCGCCATGAGGGCGTCTAGGTGGAGCTGTCTGACCGAAGCAGAGCTGGTGGATCTTCGTGTCTGAAGCTGGGAGTCTGAGAATCTTCCGTACTCTGGAGCTGTACAGTCTGCGGTCGTGGAAAATCGTCTCCCTCAAAAGCCTCCATACGAATTTTTCAATATGGAAAATCGTCTCCCTCAAAAGTGGAAGGTGGTCCTTCCCCATTAGACATCTTGCTCTAGGCGGTAAAGCCTAAATTTAGAGAAACACGGCGCCGATACCAATTGAAAGGATCAAGATACCCAAGAGGGGGGTGAATTGGGCTTTTTCTAAAAATTAATTGCAAGAATTAAATCCTACAAGCCAAACTTCACCCCTAGTGCCTACTTGTGTTCCTTGTGTTTCTACCGATAAAAGTTATGCACCCTAAGTTCCAATCCTAGACTAGCAAGGCAATTCTAGGAAAGTAATCAAGCAATGAAAGTAATGCAAGAAAGTAAATGCTTGAAAGTAAGGGATAGGAACACGGCGATGTTTTGCCGAGGTATCGGAGAGTCGCCACTCCCCACTAGTCCTCGTTGGAGCACCCGCGCAAGGGTGTAGCTCCCCCTTGATCCGCGCAAGGATCAAGTGCTCTCTATGGGTTGATTCTTCGACACTCCGTCGCGGCGAATCACCCAAAACCGCTCACAACTTGAGTTGGGTCACCCACAATCTCGTCGGATGATCACCGAACTCCCAATCACCACCAAACCGTCTAGGTGATGGCGATCACCAAGAGTAACAAGCTAGAACTCTCATTTGACCACAACAAGTCTAATGAGAAGATGGATGCACACTTGCTAGACTCTTGTCACTAGAGAGGATTCTCAAACTTTGATTCGCAAATCTCAATCCTCACTATGGCTCTTGCACTCCCTTGCACTTCAAAGATGTTTCTCAGCTAAACAAATGAGCAAGAGACCTCTAAAAGAGGTGGAGGGGTTGTATTTATAGACCCCTCAGATAAATCCAACCGTTACCTTTCGAAACAGCCAGACGCGCACTGACCGGACGCGCCTGTCGATATGACCGGACACGCCGGTCAGTTGTAACGGTCGAAAATGGAAACCTGTACTGAGAGACTGGACGCGCCGATCTGTGCTGACCGGACACGTCGGTCTGAGATGGCCGAACGCGCCGATCAGGGATGATCGGACGCGTCCGATCATGCAAGAGCTCTCTGGAAATTTGACCTGACGCAACACCGCGTCTGATCATAGGTGACCGGACGCGTCAGGTCACCACGGGACCTTACTGGAACAAGATCGGACGCATGACCGCGTCCGTTCATAGGTGACCGGACGCGTCAGGTCTCCGCTGGACCTTACTGGAACATGACCGGCGCACCGGTCTTTTTCACAGTCGCGTCCGATCTTTGTTGTTTACCCTCTGGAACACGTGTCAGCCTGACCACCGCATCCGGTCCTCTCAAGGACCGCGTCCGGTCAGTTAGCCGAAAACACAGTTAAGACTTTGTATTGACCGGACGCGTCCGGTCATGACCAGGACCGCGTCCGGTCATAGGTAAATGGCTCAAACGTCTTCCAAACGAATGCAACTTGAACCAAGTCGCTTCTAACTGTACTCTGTGCTTTTCTCGAGCTACCTAGTGCTAAGTTTGATAAGTGTGCACCACACCTAAACATAAGACTCACCTAGGTCAAGCTACTCGCTCATGCCCCTCTTCATGGTACGGTCAAAGGAAGAAACAAAGATCCTAACGACTATTCCAGATGTATCTCAACACCTTGACATCCGGAACTAACCGTCCTTAATCTTATCGTTGATCCTTTGAAAACCGAAACAATTTCCATCAAGGGACATGACTGCCATATTGCTCAAAGCAGTTATCATCTCTATGACCTAACTTACCGATGTTTCTGCAAAACACACGTTAGTCATGGTAATTATGTGTTGTCATTAATTGCCGAAACCAACACCGGGGCCTAGATGCTTTCAGTGGGCATACCTCTCGGTAGACTGCCGACCTCATCTCGTCGACAGAGAGAGATCGAGAGATAAGGAGGCTTAGAAGCGGCGTTTCGTGGGGGAGAGAGGGGAATAGACGAGGGGGGGGGGGAATGCACACCCGTGTAGGGGATGATGCGACGGGGAAAAGAAAACTTGGACACACGTTAGGGGCGACGCTAGCGGTTCCTAGCGTGGTGGCAATGGTGGTTATTGATGCGGCGTGGCTAGCGCCCGGACGACCAGACGCTAGCCCCTGTCCAGACGCCTGCGCCCGCCCCGCCTGTTGTGTCCGTCTCGCCTGCCACACATGTTGCTAAGCATGCCCTGCCTTTTCAAAAAAAAAGGTCTACCCCGCATGCAGCTCTGCACCTGCATGTCTCACATGCAATTGCTGCGCCTGCACACACGCCCCTGCATGCTAGTGTGCCGATGCATGCATGTGTGCACCTCATGCCTATTGATATGTATGCAGGTGGGGGACCTCTACGCTCGCGAGGACCGCATCTACATGCGCCCGCTTCCTATGTCTGCTAATGTTGCAACATGAAAGCACTTCTATAACATATGTATGAAATAGGTGAAACATTTACAAACATAAGTTTGCAACATACGTGTATATCAACTACAACATCCAGATAAACACTCTTTGCAACATACATCTAAAACAGATGAAACATTTTGAATAGACGCTTGCAACATATGTCTGAAACATATGCAGCATTGCAATATATGCAACATCCATATGAAACACTTGCAACATAGGTCTGAAACAGGTGAAATATTTAGACATACATTTGCAACGTACATGTATAGCCACTGCAACATATGCAATATCCAAATAAAACACTTGCAACGTACATTTTGAAATAAATGAAACATACACGTGCAACATACGTGTATAGCCATTACAACATATGGAACACTAGATCTACTTTTGCAATATCCAGATGAAACATATGCAACATACATCTGAAACACATGAAACATATGGTTGCAACATGCACCCATCTACTTGCTGCTGTTCAATGGAGGCTAGTTGACGCGCACGCGGGAGCGCAACGTGAGGCGCGGGCAGCGTGTGGTGCGAGGCGTGGACGAGGTGCACGGCACGAGGCGCGGGGTGCATGCAACACGAGGCGGGTTCGGTGTGACCGTGCGAGGCGCGAGGTTTTTTTAGAAAGTGCGAGGGGTCTATGACAGACGTCCTGATACGTTATTGATGATGTGGAAGGGCCGGCTGCGGGCGGCAGGCAACTGAATTTTTAGAGTTATAAATAAATTGTTAGAAGCCATTGGTATACAACAATAGTGTACATAAATAAGGTCCATAATTTTCTAAACTTAATTAGAGTTAAAAGAACAAAATTAAGGATGTTTTTAGAACGCATGAATCTTATAATAATCATACTTGAATTTTATAGAAAGCAGTTCATTTTTACGGAGAAACGTAAAAAAGATGAAAATAGCTACAATCCAAAGGGGTCCTAAAACTAGTTACATTTTTTTTAACAAAGACAGTAATAGTTTACCGATATGCATCGTTGGTTGGTGCCAGCTTGCTGGAGTCTGATTTCGATTCCAAGGCCCGGTTTAGATGCAATTTTTTTTACAAAATGAGCACTGTAGCATTTTCGTTGTTATTTAGTAAATATTGTCCAATCATGGTCTAATTAGGCTTAAAAGATTCGTCTCGTCCATTTCTTCTAAACTGTGTAATTAGTTTTATTTTTTATCTATATTTAATGCTTCATGCATGTGTCAAAGATTCGATGTGATAGGAAATCTGAAAAATTTTGTAAAATTTTTTGAACTAAACAGGGCTCAAGTCCCTTCGGCTTCTGCACTTAGGCTATCCGCACTCGTCCACCTCTATTTTCATCTTTAAAAAGGAATATTCTATCCTAGTCATCGAGATTCTCTACTCTATATCCATTTCTTTCGCACCCATATTATCTCTATCCCATACTCTATACCCACTATTCCATATTTTATTCCCCTTTCTCCCCCTTCTCTCTCCCCCAACTCTCTGTCTCTCGTCTGCTACAGTGTTTAGAGTGCATGCACAGTGAAACTCTGGGTATAGCGCGCGACCGGCCGGCCGCTACGCGCCCGTGCGCGATACAGGCGCGCGGTGCGGACGCGCGCACGCTGCGCCTGGCGTAGCTGCCGGTTTCGCGGTCCGCGGTGCGGACTGCCTTAGTCTGTAGACCGTGACAAACAGCAGCAAACAAGACAAGAAAATGGAGCCATTCCGGAGCAGAGCAGGCAGGCAACTGGGTCAGACAGGCCAGCCCGCCACGCCGTCCCGACGGCCATGGCCCAAGCCTTCTCTTCCCCTCACATCCCGTCCTCGTCCTGGGTGACTCGCCGCCCTCCTCCCTCGACGTCCTCGCCGTCCGCCTCCACCACGAGAACGAGCGCCTCTCCTATTACGGGATGCAGACCGCGCCGCAGGGCCGTCGCGCCGGCGGCCTCCCTCCACCTCGGCCCCGGGGAGATCACCGAGGTCGCGCGCAACAAGGTTAGTTGCTCTCCTGCTGGTTGGTACCCGGCCAATAGGGTACTTCTTTTCCTTTTCTTTTATATTTCTTTTCTGAATGTTTGTCTGGTTTCTCTGAAGGTTTTGATTGCGGCGACGGTGGCGAGCGCGATCGGGCAGCTGTCCAAGCCTTTCACGTCGGGCAAGAACGGGGGCGCCGGCGCCGGCCTTGACCTCAGGACCGTCTTCCGCTCCGGAGGGATGCCCTCCACCCACTCCGCGGTGAAAACATCGGATTACCCACACCACTCCCTTACCAAAACGTTCTCTTTTTCAGTTTCTGCGAGGCCTGGTCTAGTTCCCACGCCAAAACTTTATACTCATCGCATTGGATATTTGGACACATGCATGAAGTATTAAATATAGACTTAAAAAATAACTAATTACACATATTGCCAGTACTTTGAGAGACGAATCTTTTAAGCCTAATTAGTCAATGATTTGACAATAAAGTGTTACAGTTACACATGCGCTAATGACGAATTAATTAGGCTTAATAAATTCGTCTCGCGGTTTACTGACGGATTCTGTAATTTGTTTTTTATTAGTATCCAAACGTCCCATCCAACGTCCCCATATGACACCCGATGTGACATCCTAAAACTTTACATCCTGGAACTAAGGCCTTGTTTAGTTCCTCTCCCGAAACTTTACACCATATCACATTGGATGTTTGAACACATGCATGGAGTATTAAATGTAGACTAAAAAATAACTAATTGCACAGATTGCGTGTATTTTACGAGACAAATTTTTTTGAGCCTAATTAGACAATGTCGTGCTACAGTAAACATGTGCTAATGACGGATTAATTAGTTTTAATAAATTCGTCTCACAGTGTATAGGCGAGTTCTGTAATTAGTTTTTGTATTAGTATCTGAACACCTCTTCCGACATCCTATGAAACATCTGATGTGACACTCCAAAATTTTACACCCCTGGAACTAAACAAGGCCTGAACAAAGCCTTGCTCGCCAACTTTGGGGATACCTCTTCCACATGTTTGGGCTGTTGTGCTAAGTTGTGATGCGGATAACCTAGTCACAGGGAAAATGTTTGTCTTGTGTGGTGAACCGTTATCATTAGTTTGCACAATGAATGATTGAGGATGGCTATGTATCTAGAATGAATTTGACCATTGAGGAGTTCTGAAATACAACGTACCCCAAATGGCTATAAAATTGAATTGAAACAAATGTGGTGGGTTTGTGAAATTGAAACAAATGTGGTGGTTTGTTAAACAAGAAGTGCTGCAAGGTCCTATCTGAAACTGCTGTTTTTTTTTTATTGTAGTGTAAAGTAATTCTGTTTTAGCCTTACCTTTTCATGTAAAGCTTTCAAGTCCCTTTGGCACTGACCCTTCTAACAGTTGTGAGTTCTAACAAAACTTTCCTATCTTGTAGAGTGTTGTTGCAGTTGCTACTTCGCTTGGGCTAGAAAGGTTAGTTCTTGAACATTTGTGTTGCAGAACTTAGTTGTTTCTGCTTGTTTTCACCCTAAGCTCGATGCTTTTGTTTTTCTTGACTATTGAAGTGTGCAGGGGGTTTGCAGACTCCATATTCGGAATGTCAGTGGTATTTGCAGCCATTGTAATGTATGATGCTCAGGTACACTGTTTGTTTATTTGTTCCAGAGCTCATTTCAATCCAATACTGAATACTCCAATCTTTTCAATCCACTGGATCAGACTAGTTAGAATTTACTGTGCGAGAAACAAATATTGATTGCAAGTTAGTTGCTGCCCTCCTTAATTGCCGTATTTGCTCATCTCATCTGCCTTCTTTGCTGCCACCACTTCTGCTTGTTTCTTACCTCAATCTTGGTCGCAGTAAGGCCTTCTTGTAATTAATGTAGTTTTCTTCCCCTTTGGATTGATATATAGATTTGGTTGATACTCCTACTTAAGCAAGGAAGAAAATAATGTAGTGGCTTTGTTGGTCTAGGCACAAAGTTTTTTATGTCATAAAAGGACCACCTTATGTAATGAATCTGCAAATGTTCAGTAAACAGATTGGTTGATGTCTTTCCTTAATGGAAGCTAGGGGCATGTGTTATATATCTTGAGCTTTGAGTAAGGGGTGGGAGATCCATACCTTATAAATCAATATCTTAGTATTGACGGACTAAGCTTGACTACGCACTCTACAACTAGTTTCATATCAAAATTCATTATATTGTTAATGGATGATTTTACATGGTTGTCTGTGTAGCTTGCAAACAGAATGATGTGGCAAAAATAAAACTGTAGCGAAATTGGTAATAAAAACTAACCTCAGATTATCTTGCATTCACAATTTTCTTGTGTGTTTGAGAAAAAAAGACTAGCAGATGCATAGCTAATATCCTAACGCTCCGCTCCATCTTTCATCTGCTTGGTTTTTTGCATTTGATATTAGAATGTAGTTTGTACTCTAATAGTTACCAATATCCAATAAGGAATCTCATTCTAGACTATTGAAGAAGAACTGATGTAAGTTAGAACTAATATGGCAAAGTAGCACCAGAAGTTCCTATGTTGTTTTATTTCAATGTGTAATGCTATTCTAAACTATTTAAGGTAGATCCAAATGATGGAGGATATATATTATAGACATCAAATCACACATGAGAAAATAAGAAAAAAAAGGGATGTGTAGCTCTTTAATTGGTGACCATGAACAGATATATATGCTCCGATCCTATTATTAGTTCAACAACCAAAATACCAATTAGTGGGGAAGATTTAAACAAAAATAGTATATTAAAAAAAGCAAATAGAAGTTCTTGATTCACTGGGCCATCTCTTCACCTTTATTCTCCAAAAGCACCTAACGAGCAACCCTAAGCCCAAATGGAAACATCAAAATATCCTCTTGACAAACCAACCACAGTATATATGCCATTCCATGCCTGCGTGGCTAAACAGTTGCACCATATATACATTTAGAAGAGTAAACTCCATATGAAGTATACTGAATTAACCAGTCTAACTAGCCAACCAAAAACCTTATCTGTTCACTGCTCAACAAGGCAGCTAAACTTGAGGTCGATCCAACTACTTGGGGAACCTGAGGAGGTCAGCCGGCTCGCCATTGAGGTACTGCAGTGGAAGCCTCTGCAAGGATGACTATCCATTGAGTTCCATGAGCTGCTGTTGGTATGTCACCATTGAGGAGACAGATGCTGCGGTGATCTTGCCATGGAAGAGCTGGTTGAGGTTCTGGTGGGAGGCGAGGAGCTTGTCTAGGATCGACCAATCAGTCGTGCCAGCAAAGTAGTCAACACCACCTCCAGCACCACCACCATGGAGCATCCCATCACTGCCGTTCGATTTCAGCTTCATCAGGTTCTTCGAGCACTCAACTTCGAGTGTGCTCATGGCCATGGCAATGCCAGGCTGGGTGGGTAGGAGGGTTGGCACAGGCTGGTCGCTGCTCATCAGCTGTGGGAGCTGCATGGTAAGGTTGAAGGAAGGGAAGTTATTTTGCATGAGGTGTGGGTTGTTCTTGTGGTCTGTTGGCCGGGAACCATGGACTGGAATGGGAAAGACTGGAGCTCATCATCATCCAGTGCCGCAATCTCAGCCGGATTGAGGTCTCTCTGATGATAGCTCTTCTTGAATCTTGAAAACCCTACACACCACCCATCCATTTTCCTGAAGATCATATCAGTGTTTGAGTCACTTTACAACTCACTGAATAGAAACAAAGAACAGTACAACACACATATATTTACATGATTTGAGTGACATTATTCCAATGGTTGAACATGGAAGCGAATGAAAGGCAGAGAGAGAAGGTAAGAAATTTTTTCGTCGTTGGAAGAAAAAAAAATTTGACATGCGAGAGGGTTGTGTCTCATCAATATTGGTCTCGCAAAAAAATATTTTTGGTTCTCGTCTTATATGACAGAAGTAGATCAATTGGGAGCAAAAAAAAATCAAATAGATGCTCACCAAAGATGGCTGCCTTATGGAGCGAGGTAGGGATATCAAGTCCAAGATGCTCACCAAAGACAAATCCTATATAGCCTGTGGTAGATGGGTTTGAGCTGTATACTAGTTTTGGATTGATTGATGGAAGCATTGACTATATATACTGATAGGCTCACTCTCACTGATAGTTAAGCCTAGTTGCTTGTATCTTACTTTTTCTGCAGTTACTATTCACTGTCAAATAGTTTTCAGGTTCCTTGGCTCCCAAGTAGGAATCATGGCATCTGCTTTACATAGCAGAATATGCTAAGAGTAGGTAGAGGTAGCAAAAGCCACTTTGCTCTATATAAGCAGTGGCAGACCATCTTTTATCCCAAGTATTGCAACTTCATTTCAATCCAAGCAGCCTAGTGGCCAAGCTGCCCTCTGGGCTTTCTACCAAATCTGAGATCCAATTTTCTTATGTCTGGGCAACAATTGGTATCAAGAGCCTAGGGTTCTAGTGAGTGAGAGCCATGTCCACCAAGAGCCAAATCGCCAGAGCGCGTGCCGCTGAAGGAGCAGTGGTCAACCCTCAGGGTGGCGCAGCAGGCGCTGGAGCCAGCGACTGCGCGACGCGCCTTGCTGCCGCAGAGGCAGCGGTTGCGGCGGCGGCCGAGACAGCCCGGCAGGCAGCGGCTATGGCTCAGGCCACGGTGGCTGCTGCTGCAGCGCTTAGCGCGGAGATGGAGCGGGAGGACGCGGAGCCAGCGGAAGGAGGATCGCACAGCCCATGCCGCCGCCAGTCGCCGTCACCAGAGCAGCATCGTGGTCGTCACGGGCGTTCGCCGGTGCTACAGACCATCTACCGCGACTCGGGGCGGGAACGTCATGGCTGATGCTCACCAAGAGCAACTACCACGAGTGGAGCTTGCTGATGAAGGTCAAGCTTCAGGCCCCGCGGCTCTGGGAGGCGGTCCACGTCGGTGGCGTCGACTACGACGACGATCGCCGGCCTTGGAGGCTCTGTGCGCCGCCGTCCCCACCGAGCTTGGCGCCTCCATCGCCAACAAGGCCACGGCGAAGCTGGCGTGGGACGCAATCGCTGCGGCGCGCATTGGAGATCGCGTACGCCGGGCAAGGATTTTAATTTCGTTATCGCAAAAATTTCGGTCACCACCGAAATTACCGAATTTCGCGAAATTCGGCTGAAATTTCGCCGACATTTTTTTAGAGATTAGGACATGAAGTATGTTGTTTCTAACAAAGTTTAGATCTAAATAAATATTAGTATGATTTATGACTACACATCTATTGATTAGAAGAATATACAATATAATCAATAGAAAAATACAAGTCTAAAGTTATACATCACATGTATTAGAGTATTACAAAATTTTGGAGTTTTCTTTCAGCCACCACTGAAATTACCGAATTTCGCGAAATTCGGCCAAAATTTTGCCAAAATTTTGAACCCTAGTCACCGGGCGACATTGCAACGGCTCCGAGGAGAGTGGGAAGCCCTCGCCTTTCAGCCCGGGGAACAAGTCGAGGTCTTTGCCGTGCGGCTGACCAATCTGAAGGAGCAGATGGTGTGCAACAGCGATACCGACTTGACGAAGGAGCGCACGGTGGAGAAGTTCCTCTGTTGCATGTTGAAGAGGTACGCACAGATTGTCAATTCGATCGAGACGCTCCTTGATTTCGAGCAGCTCACCGTCGAGGACATCATCGGGTGGCTCAAGGCGGTGCAAGACCGTGAGCAGGCGCCGGATCCCGAGCCATCCATCGTTGGAGGCAAGCTGTTGTGCACGACCGAGCAGTGGCGCGCCTTCGAGAAGGAGGGCACTAGATCATCCAAGGACCGTCGTCGGCATCCTCGTGGCGGCAAGAAGAACAAGCCCAAGGGTGATTGTGACGGTGGCAGACAAGCGGACAAGGCAGGCGCCGCCACCGGCGATCACAAGGCGAACCGCGACAACACCTGCCTCAACTGTAACCGCGCCGGACACTGGGTCAGGGATTGCCCCCATCCCCGGCGTGAGCGCGGCGGTGCGGCAAATGTTGCAGAAGCAGAGGAAGACGCTACTCTGTTTCTCGCGCACGGGTTCCTAGAGCTGGATGCGGAAGGGAGCAGTGGCAAGGACCAAGCTTCAACCTTCTGCATCGAGTCCGTCGTCGACCTCGACTTCGAGGAACCGCGAGCCTGTGTCTTCCTCAACACCGGGACCGGCGATGACAAGCTTGACGGCTGGTACCTCGACAGTGGCGCCACCCACCACATGACCGGCCGTCGCGAGCTGTTCACCAACCTCGTCTGCAAAGCCAGAGGCACGGTGAAGTTTGGCGACGAGTCGAAGGTGGAGATACAAGGCGTCGGCTCCATCATCTTTGAGGGGAAGACCGGCGAGCACCGGGTGCTTCACGGCATCTACTACATCTTGGCGCTCCGCAATTCGATCATGAGTCTCGGTCAGCTGGATGAAGGCGGCTCAAAGGTGGAGATCGACAAGGGCGTGCTGAGGATCTGGGATCAGTGCAGACGACTTCTCGTCAAGGTTCGGCGTGGCTCCAATCGCCTCTACGCCCTCCACCTCGAGACGACCCGGCTGCTCTGCCTCGCCGCGCGCAAGGATGACGAAGCGTGACGCTAGCATGAGCGCTATGGCCACCTCCACTTCGATGCGCTCCGCAAGCTCGCCAAGGACGACATGGTGCGTGGGCTGCCGGCGATCAAGCACATCGGGCAATTCTGCGACACTTGTGTCATCGTGAAGCAGAGGAGAGCTCCGTTCCTAGCCCAAGCCCAGTACCGCGCGCAGGAGCTGCTTGAGCTTGTCCATGGCGATCTCTACGGCCCCGTGATGCCAGCGACTCCCGGTGGCAGACGCTACTTCCTGCTGCTGGTGGACGACGCCACGCGGTACATGTGGGTGGCCCTCCTGATGACCAAGGATGCCACTGCGGACGCCATCAAACATCTTCAAGCGGTGGTGGAGAAGGGGAGCGGGCGCAAGCTCCGGGTGCTGCGCACCGACAACGGCCGGGAGTTCACCGCCGCTGAAAGTCTTATGTTTGGTGTTGGTAATCAGTGACAATACCTAGTACTAACCACATAGCAAAGACATGTGTGTAGCTATGATGTGGTTGGTGTAACGACATGGTGAAGCAAGGATCAAGCAATGGTGATGTGATCAAGTGCTTGCCATGATGAAGTTGGATGAAGGTGTAAAGCCAAATCATGGAGCTCAAGGCAAAGGTATATGATAGGGATTTTCATTTTGCATCCAAAACACCATAGAGGATGTGGATGGCTTATGATACATAGCCGTACTATGAAGAGAGGAATTGTCGTATTGATTCTAGTCCTACATGTGCCTCTAGGTGACATTTCATTGAGCATATGCATTAGGATCTAGTAGAGAGCTGACGTAATGCCTTGTAAAATGATTGTGAAAATGCTAACATACATGAACATGGTGATGTACAATTGGTGGTGTTAGCACATTTGCGAAGGCGGTGGAGTTTGAGCGGTAGAGAGGGATTTAGGGTCCTCACCCCCTCCCGTCTCGCAAGCTTGGCGGGATTTAGGCATTTTCACGGAGATGAAACGCTTATTTTCCATTGCGCCGAAGGATGAAAAGGAGGCGAAGTCGCAGGAGAAACACTCGTCGGACGTTGGTCTCGGGAGCGTCGGATGCTGACGTCAGCGTCCAGTGTCTTACCCTCTGTGGCTCTACGCTGGCGAGTGAGCACCAGACGCGTTGGTGCTGCTGCGTCGGACGTTGATCGTCAGCGTCTGTCGTGAGTGACGTCAGCCGCTTCACGAGCCATAGCCGCGTCAGTCGCTCGGCGTGTCCACTGCCCCTCCGTCAGACGCGTCTGGTGACCAAAAATCGCCTTCGGGTGCTTACTGGACTGCGTCCGATGGAGCGACAGACGCTGGAACCCCGAGCGTCAGACGCGTCTGTTGCTCTGTTATCGACCGTTGGAATTTTGATTCAGCAGGACACGTGGCATCATCTCGAGCATCGAACGCTGGTGACCCCGTTGTTGGAATAACGGCTCTATTCGAAGGGGTACGTCTATAAATACTTGTTGGCCGGCTTTGGGCTCTCTCTCTTCGCACTGTGACATACTTGTGAGCATCTTGAGCTAAGCTAACGCCCTCACACTTCTCCCCACTCACTTGCATTCGATTGCAATCTTTGAGTGAGATTGAGTGATTGATCATTGCTTTACATCTAGAGGCACTTGAGGGATTGTTTTGCTGCGGGATTTCTTGTTACTCTTGGTGGTTACCGCCACCTAGACGGCTTGGAGCAGTAGTGGAGGTTCCGCACGTGTTGGTGATTGTTCGTGGCCGGCTCCGGTGACTGTCCTGTGAGGGGTTCTTGTGGTTCCCCGGCGGAGCGCCGAATTCCAACTCTAGTGGATTGCTCGTGTCATTGCAACTTTTAGCCATTGGTAGGTTCTTGTGGCGCCTTTTAGAGGCTCGGTGTGTTAGACCAATTAGCCACCGAATCACGTGGTGTAAGGGGACATAACGGGGACTAGCGTGCCGGTAAGCACGTGAACCTCGGGATAAATCATTTGTCATCAATTCGTGATTGTGATTGGTTTATCTCAGTGTTTGGCTACTTGATTAGATCATCATTTGGATATATCAATTGGTTGGCTCTATTCATCGCCCCTCGATGAAATCACTTCTATACCTACTCTTGCATTACTTTTGTTACTATCTTGTTGTAGTCATTGTCTTCCCTATTTGCCTTGTTAGCTTGAGTAGAGTAGTTACCTTAGTTGTCACTCTTGCGGTTTAAACTTGTGCAGTTGAGTGAATTAAAACTAGAATTGCCAATTGGATAGGTGGCTTGCAAATCCCTCTTAGGCTAGGCAAAACTTGCACCTTGCTAATCGTTATTACTAATCAACTTGTCTAGCACATTTTGTAGAAAATTTTATTAGGCTATTAACCCCCCAGCCATCAAGACCTTTCAGCCGCGGAGTTCGCCGCCTACTGCACGGATGAAGGCATCCAGCGTCACTACAGCACCCCCTACTCGTCGCAGCAGAACGGAGTCATGGAGAGGAGAAACCAGACTGTGGTGGCCATGGCGCGGGCACTGCTAAAGCAACGGGGTATGTCAGCCAAGTTCTGGGGAGAAACAATGGTGACCGTGGTCCACTTGCTGAACCGGTCGCCCACAAAGAGTCTGCAGGGCAAGACTCCGTATGAAGCATGGCACGGAAGAGCACCAGTGGCCGGTCACCTGCGCACGTTTGGCTGCCTCGCCTTCGCCAAGGAGCTGAACCAGGTGAAGAAGCTGGATGACCGTAGTTGGCCCGGGGTGTTCATCGGGTACGCTGACGGCGCCAAGGCGTATTGCGTCCTTGACCCGGAGACCCAACGCGTGCGCGTGTCCCGCAACGTCGTCTTCGACGAGAGCCGTGGCTGTGACTGGACCAAGGTGGGAGAGAGCTCGGCATCGGCGGCGGAAGAGTTCACCGTCGAGTACCTCTAGAGTGGGGGAGCACAAGGTGCGTCTCCATCAGCATCCCCAGCTCTGCCGCGCTCACCGTCACCAGCTCTGAGGGAGCCTGGGAACACGACGGCGGCAGCAGCCACTCCACCTCAGCTCCAGCCAGCTTCACCAACGGCGCCATCAGCTGCGGCATCCCCTGCTTCCCGTGCTTTGCCCACTGCCACACCGCCGCCCACCGATCATCTTCCGGTCGAGCTCGCCACGCCGCTGGAGGACGACGAGGACCGTCTGGACGCGTTCTACGACGACGAACCCCTCCGCTATCGCACGATGACGAACATCATCGGCGATGAGTCTCCACCAGGGCTGGCACCCGCGTCTCTTTGCCTAGCTGCACTTGACTCATGCCGACGAGCCAACCAATTACGCTGACGTGCAAGGCGATCCAGCTTGGGAGGCCACCATGAAGCAGGAGCTCCAGGCTGTGGAGAAGAACAAGACCTGGGAGCTCACTGATCTGCTTGCGGATCACCGCTCGATCACCCTCAAATGGGTCTTCAAGATGAAGAAGGATGAGAAGGGGGCAGTGACCAAACACAAGGCGCGACTAGTGGCACGAGGCTTCGTCCAGCAAGAGGGCGTCGACTACGACGATGCGTTCGCCTCGGTGACGCGCATGGAGTCGGTCCGCGTCTTCCTCGCGCTAGCAGCCCAAGAAGGATGGCGGGTGCACCACATGGACGTGAAGTTTGTGTTGCTCAACGGCGACCTCAAGGAAGAGGTGTACGTGTGTCAGCCGCCTGGCTTCGCCGTCGCTAGGAAGACAAGGTGTACCGCCTGCGCAAGGCCCTCTACGGCCCGCGGCAGGCACCGCGTGCCTGGAACGCAAAGTTGGACGCCACACTCAAGGAGATGGGCTTCCACCAGAGCGCGCACGAGGCGGCAGTGTACCAGCAAGGCAGTGGGCGCACTGTCCTGCTCATCGGTGTCTACGTCGATGATCTCATCATCACCGGCGTCGAGGAAGAAGTGGTGAAGTTCAAGGCGCAGATGAAGAAAAAGTTCGACATGAGCGACCTCGGCCTCCTCTGCTTCTACCTCGGCGCCGAGGTGCGCCAGGATGCCAGCGGCATCACCCTCTGTCAGGCTCACTACGCCAAGCGGATCCTCGAGCTCGGTGAGATGGTTGGTTGCAACCCCGCCCACACGCCAATGGAGAAGTTGCGGCTTAGTCGAGAAAGCACTGCGGAGGTGGACTCCACACACTACCGGCGGCTTGTCGGCAGCCTTCGGTACCTGGTGCATACCCGGCCAGACTTGGCATTTGCGGTTGAGTACGTGAGCCAGTTCATGGAATGGCCCACGGTGGAGCACCTACAGGCGGTGAAGCGCGTCCTTCGCTATGTGGCCGGGACCCTGGACTACGGTCTGCACTACAATAGGGCTTCTGGCACGGCGCGCTTCATCGGCTACTGCGACAATGACCTTGCTGCCGACATCGACACAAGCAAGAGCACCAGCGGAACCATGTTCTTCCTGGGTGATTGCTTGGTCAGCTGGCAGTCCATCAAGCAGAAGGTTGTGGCGTTGTCAAGCTGCGAGGCAGAATACATCGCCACCACCACTGCAACAACACAAGCTCTGTGGCTATCTAGGTTGCTTGGGGAGCTTCTTGGCAGGAAGGTGGGTGTGGTGGAGTTGAAGGTGGATAACAAGTCTGCTCTAACTCTGGCCAAGAACCCGGTCTTCCATGACAGGAGCTAGCACATTCGGATCAAGTACCACTTCATGAGGGACTGCTTGGAGGACGGGAGCATCAAGGCCAACCACATCGCCACTACTGATCAGCTTGCAGACATACTCACCAAGTCGCTGGGCAAGGCCAAGTTCCAGGAGATGAGGAGGAGAATTGGTCTGAAGCAGATCACTCAACACTAGGCTTAGGGGGAGATTGATAGTTAAGCCTAGTTGCTTGTATCTTACTTTTTCTGCAGTTACTATTCACTGTCAAGTAGTTTTCAGGTTCCTTGGCCCCCAAGTAGGAATCATGGCATCTGCTTTACATAGGATAATATGCTAAGAGTAAGTAGAGGTAGCAAAAGCCACGTTGCTCTATATAAGCAGTGGCAGACCATCTTGTATCCCAAGTATTGCAACTTCATTTCAATCCAAGCGGACTAGTGGCCAAGCTGCCCTCTGGGCTTTCTACCAAATCTGAGATCCAATTTTCTTATGTCTGGGCAACACTCACAGCAAGGGGTGTCCATGCGACCATGCATGTATATGGCTATATGCATGTATGTGTGTCTTGGGCTCTTGGCTGGATCCGGAAGGATGAAATGAAAAAAAAGGGTCTGCTGTCCTTGAAAGGGACCTGCCCCAAAACTGGCCTCAGAACAAGCAATCAGGTGTCTCTATCTACAGCACTGCCATTATTGTGTGATTTTGCAAATTTGCTCTTGCGAAACATGGCAAGTTTATCATTTCATCTGCATGGAGCTGGTGTTGCCCCCTTTGGTCTAGTTCCTTGGTGGCTTGGAGATATGTATTATAGGATATAGCAAGGGTGTATCTGAAAATTTGCAGTGACTTAGTTAACCTGTAATATAGGCTTGCATGAGGAGTCAAAGGGAACAAGGGAATTAAACCTCCTATTCCATCGTTCCAAATCCCAACGTCTCTATTGCTCTTCTATTCCCTGCAAATCTATACATTATTTCATGATCCTTCAGATTAACAATCTTTTACTGTTTGACGTACTGGTACTGCTGATACATTACTATACTAGTCACAATTTGGGACCTTTGGCTCCAATAACGTAGCTATAGGCGAATCTAAAATTACTAACTTTGCATGGCAACTGATCTTGAAACTTAACTATAGGAATAGATGCCTACCAGACCTTCAAAAGAACATCAGGAAGTAATCTATAACCTATGGTAGTAAATAACAAATATATGTAACCAATCTGTAAAAGGTGATTCAGTCTTAGCTCAATAGCTAGTGTGTGTGTGTCTTCGGGTCAATGTATGGCTCTTTTCTCCTTCATTTAATACAATGATACGCAGCTCTCCTACGTGTTCGAGAGAAAAAAAAACAAATATATGTAATGCTTAAAGTCAAAACGAAGAATGCATTACTAGTCATATGATTATTTGCTACGTAATATGAACAGAAGATGCCTTTGAATTTACTAGCAATATGTACACACATATATATAATAATCATGAAAATCATACAGTAACTATCTATGCAACAAAAAAAACTTCATGCGCATGTCATATATAAAGAACTAAAAACATCTTGAACAAGAAATTACAAGAAATTTTTAGAGGATAATAATTTCAGTGCAGGGTTTTTTTTGCTTAGCTTCTGCCCTCTACCCTCTGGTATTGTAGGATCTGTGCAATCTCAATACTTAGGAAAAAGGATTAGCTGGATTTTACATGCCTTAAGTTTACGGATAACTCTCAATTTTGACATTTGCTATTTGAGCTGTGTCTGACAGCAAATCTTAAAATGTTTAGGTAAATAAGAAAATGGAAAAAATGGATTACCATCAGAAGTATAATAGAAACATAGCTTGTAGTATTTGTACATACACTTGTGAAAATATTTTCAAAGTTTGAATAGTAAAATCAAAGTTAATTCTTATTTGTGAGTGGGAGTATAAAACTCTGTTGGAGTGGAATAGAGCAATAGATGATGCACATGTGCAGGAAGAAGCATAATGACCTGAGCATAGCGAATACGTTAATGCCCTGAGCATTAGCAAATAATGTATTCTTACCAAAAAGTGAGTCAGTTTGTACTGTAGTCTGCACTGTAGAGCACAATGTTGTGCCTTTACGAGAAATATGAATTTCAGGATAAATGTCTGGGGTTTGGTCTTTTCCTTGTTCACCTGTTGTATTCTTTATCTGTATGTTGACATCTAAGACCAGTGCTTGCTAGTACCTTTGCCTTATACTTGGTAAATATATTTTTATTAATCTGGTGTGACTTGTGAGTGAGCCCTGGATACATTAGTTTATGAGATCACTAGGTGGGTACTAAAGTTTTGTCTGTGTCCTGATCAGTGATTTCATCTCTTCATGATGAGGGGAAATCTAAATTTTTGTGTGTGTGTGGAAAGAATAGCCAAATATTGCTAGTTGCTGTTCAGTTGTGTATTATGAAAGGAAAGCTAACAAGATAAATCAGAATATGTGATACTGTATTTTGGGTTATAAACTTGGGTACTTGACATGTCTTTCTTCAAGGATCAATGCTCATAATATTCATTTGTTTTTCCAATAGGGAGTTAGAAGAGAAGTGGGCAACCACGCAAAGGTTTTGAACAAGTTTTGGATCCTCAAAGAGAAGGTACCTCTGGAGTATTCTGAAGTGGACATGGCTTCTGAGTTTGTTTCGGTTACCGAGGAGGCAATTTCAAATGCAAACCCCCCCAAGTGCAGTTCTAGTACCGAATCACCAAGGGTGAAGAGGCTCCATAGTTCAGAACCTGTGGTAACCGAGTTGACAGAGCTGAAGCAGGACATAGAGGAGGATTACCGGTTGAGTGAATCTGTTGGCCACACGGAGCTTCAGGTCACAGTCGGCGCCTTGTTAGGTTTTGCTGTAAGCTTAGCGGTATACGCGACACTGTAACACAAATTTTTTTATAGTACGTTCTTATTTAGTTACACTTTTACACAAAAATAACACAAGCGATTGATTATTCCCACCATTCAATCAGAGATGCCTATGCTCGTTTCACATTATTCTGTAACCGAATATGGGAGTTCCTTTTTGTTTTTCAATAGTACTGAATGATCTGTCATGAGATGATGACCTTTGTGCCCCTTGTTTTGTGACACTGATGTTTACATCGAACATTGCAGCAAGGAACAGCTAGTCGCCTAGTCCTGCTTATTTCACGCGTTTCCTGTCCAAGAAACTGTAAACAAAATCTGGCTGGTGGCTGGTGGTACACACAGGTTGGCATATATTATATAGGATTAGTTTTATCTTCTCCGCGCAGCACGAACTTTGATGCGCGTGCCTGAAGCAAATTAACTAGCCATGGCTTTGCACTGCTGCTGCAGGCTCGGGATTGCGATGTGATGGCATGCAGGAAGAACCGTAACGCTTCCGGCGTTGCCTTCTTTCAGTTCATTGGTCCCAGTAAACAAAGGGTCTGGATGAAAGCCTCCCAAGGAGGAAGATGGAACTGTTTATTTCAGTCGTATAAAGGGAATTTCAAGTGCTTGAAGAAAACTCAAGAGGAAACCTTGTGTGTTCTCCCATATACAGCCTACAGGCACTGTTCACCGAAAAGGCCGTTTAGTTCGTTTACACACAGTTAAAACGCTACACGGTGGTATATTGTTTCCGTTTAATCGGTTGTTTTGACTGTTTAAATGGCCGTTTTGCCCGAATAATAGGCTAAACAACAGGTGACCGACTGTGTATACCGTTTAGCGTTTAGAATAACACTGATTAAAGGTGGAGTGGTTGATCGCTATGTGTAGTCTTCTACTCCCTCACTTATGAAATGCTCTCTCCATTCCAAATTACAAGACTTTTTGATTTTATTCTAGATACGTAGATTTTGCTAAACACTTAGATATACAATATGTCTAGATAATAATAAAAGCAATATATCTAGAAAAGCTAAAAATATCTTAGAATTTGGAACAAGGGAAATATAAGACATTTAAGTTGTTGTCAGTTGTCCTAAGTTTGACCAAATTTGGAGAAAAGAGGAGTACTATTTACAATATTAAATGAGCTTCATTAGATACATCCTGAATTTATTTTAATTAATTGCCTCTTTGATATGGTAGATGTTAATACACTTTTCTATAACTTTGTCAAATATAGTACAGGTTGACTTAGGACAACTGAAAATCCCATTATTTCAGGATGGAAGAATATATATAAAAGTGTCGAATTTGGGTTTCTGCAATGTTTACATGAATATGAATTGAATTTGAGTTTTCTTGGAATACCTAAATTGAGTGGAAACTAGCGTGCATTTAACTGACAAATGTGAGCATCCTACAGGCCTACACACGCCGGGTTGCGCTCTTTTCAGAAGCTGCCTATCAACCTCTCGTATATATACCTCAAAGCACCATGATGATCAAAGCTCAATAGTTGCTGGTCTTGGTTTCTTGTTGCTCAATAGCTCATCCTAGACTATTCAAGACTGACACAAGGTAGAACTTATATAGCAAAATAAGCACCAGATAAGCTCCTGTGTTATTGTATCTCAATTTGTAAGGCAATTCTAGTTAAACCGGCCATTTGATAGAAGATCCGGCCAGATGAATGACGGGGGATATATAGACATTAAATCACACATGGGAAGGAAATTAGAAAACAAAAGGGCATCTGTAGTGCTTTAGTTAGTGACCATGAAGGCATGAAGAGATATATATGCTCCGATTCTATATTATTAGTTCAACAACCAAAAGACTAATCAGTGGGAATTAGAGTTTGAAACAGAAGCAATATGTTCGAGAAAACAAATAGAAGTTCTTGATTGATCGGGCCATCTCTTCACATTTTTTCTCCAAAAGCACCTAACGAGCAACCATAAGCCAAAATGGAAACATCAAAAACATCCTCTTGACCAACCAAGCAACCTCAGTAGAACACCATATATATACATTTAGAAGCACTAAATTAAACTCCATACGAAGTAGACCGAATTAAGCAGTCTAGTAGTCAACCAAAAACCTGGATCACTGCTCAACAAGGTAGCTAAACTTGAGGTCCATCCAACTACTTGGGGAACCTGAGGAGATCGGCCGTCTCGCCGCCGAGGTACTGCAGTGGAAGTTTCTGCAAAGACGACGACGACGACGAGCCACCGAGTTCCATGAGCTGGTGATGGTATGCAGCCATTGGGGAGGCAGATGCCGCGGTGACCTTGCCGTGGAAGAGCTGGTCGAGGTTCTGGTGCGAGGCGAGGAGCTTGTCTAGGATCGACCAATCTGTCGTGCCAGCGAAGCGGTCGACACCACCTCCAGCACCACCACCGTGGACGTGTAGCATCCCGTCGCTGCCGTTGGATGTGAGCTTCGTCAGGTTCTGCGAGCACTCAACGTCGAGTGAGCTCATGGCCATGGCGACGCCGGGATGGCTGGGGAGGAGGGTTGGCACGGGCTGGTCGGCGCTCATCAGCTGTGGGAGCTGCGTGGAAGGGTCGAAGGAAGGGAAGTCATATTGCATGAGGTGAGGGTTGTTCTTGTGCTCTGTTGGCAGGGAGCTGCCGGGGATAGGAACAGGGAAAGGCTGGAGCTCATCGTCGTCCAGTGCGGCCATTTCAGCCGGATTGAGGCCTCTCTGGTGATAGCTCTTCTTCTTGAAAACCCTACACACCACCCATCCATCTTCCTGCAGACCAGATCAGTATTTGATGAGTGACTTTACAACATGCTATCTAGAAACAAAGATCAGTACCCGCACAAGGCCCCTTACCTGAATCTCAACGTTCTCTTCATCAAGGCGGTACTCATGCATGATCCAGTCAGTCTTCTTGCCGTGTGGCGCCCTGCCGATGTAGAACACCAGCGTCTTCCTCAAGCCGATCCTCCTGGCATTGCCAAGGAAGATGGCCTTGTCTCGCCCAGTCGCCTTCCAGAACCCCGCTGTCGTGGCGCGGTTCGTCCTTGTCCCCGTTGGGTACTTCTTGTCCTTGTGGCTGAAGAAGTACCACTCGTTCTGAGGCCCGGTGCCTATTCTGCACCTTTCTGCCATGTTCCACAAATGTACAAGATTCGTGTGAGTTGGCTATATATCTCTATGGAAAATTTAGGTCAGGCAAAGATCAGATCTAGCTTGCTGCAGGTAAGTATGTTTGCAGTTTCCACACAAAATTAAATGGCATCTATATATACATGTATTTGTTTACCTTTGAGATCCCAGGGTTCAAGCTTATTGAGATCAATCTCCCTTATGACATCAAGATCTATGGGCTCATAAGCAACCTTCTTCCTCAGGTAGTAGTAGAGGAGCTCCTCGTCGGTCGGATGGAAGCGGAAGCCTGGTGGCACCGACAGTGGTCCACCTCCTGGATGCATATTCTTCCTTGCAAAACCTAGCTAAGATCTAAGAAGCAGCACACCATGCATGGAGCAAATGGAAAACAAAATTAGATGCTTCAAATTGCAACATCCTTATATACTTTACTGCTCCTGCATAAAGCTAACAGACCAAAGGGAAAACACCAAACCTCGGAAATATCCTTTGCCTGATTGTAGCTCAGCTCCTCAAAAGCAACTGATGAGTATGGAGACAGGCAAGAAAAACAAGAGGAAGATGATGGTACAAGGGAAAAGGATGTATGGCTGCCTTATATGGAGTGGGGGTGTGAGGTAGGGATATTAAGTAGTCCAAGATGCTCACCAAAGACAAACCCTAGGTTTATAAAATGTATATAGCCTGTGGCAGATGGGTTTGAGCTGTATACTAGTTTTGGATTGATTGATGGGAGCATTGACTATATACTGATAGGCTCACCCACAGTAAGGGCCTAAGGGGTGTCCGTGCGTGTATATGGCTATATGCACGTATGTGTGTCTTGGCTGGTTCTGGAAGGATCGAATGAAAAAAAGGGTGTGCTGTCCTTGAACAGGGGACCTGCCTGCCCCAAAACTGGCCTCAGAACAAGCAATCAGGCGTCTCTATCTACAACACTGTCATTACCGTGTGATTTTGCAAATTTGCTCTTATGAAACATGGCGTGTTTGTCATTTCATCTGCATGAACTGAAATTTCCCGAGTGTCTGTGGCTTCCCCGAGTGCAAAAAAAAACATGCACTCGGGGAACTAGCTCTTCCCCGAGTGTTGTACTCGGGAAAGAAATGCACTTGGAGAAGAGAGGCTTCCCCGAGTGCCCCAGATTTATAGGCACTCGAGGAAGAACGGCACTCGGGGAAGATCCTCTTCCCCGAGTGTTGCACTCGGAGAAGAGAGGCACTCGGGGAAGAAAATTGTACATGATGGCCAGCCTTCACAAGTTGTTACGTTTTTTCTTTTTTTCCTGGGTTCGAAGCCGTCTCTGTGCAGAATTTCTGCGGGGTAAGACTTTGTTTCGGTTATTCCCTTCCCCAGATCCCACTCGTGTGGGAGCCTCTGGCACTGGGTCTGCCTTTTTTTTCCCCGAGTGTCAGAATTTGGCACTCGGGAAGAATTTTTTTTTTTGTTTTTTTGCCCTAGTTTTTTTGTGATGCCTTCCCACATCATTTCAAATTCCTTGTTCAAATTTGGAACAATTTTGACTTTGTTGGATATATTTCGTTAGTTTTTTCGTTTCTTTGAATTTTTTTTTGCACACTTTCGATTTGAACTGCAGGTGCATGAAATAATGGAATATGGTGATTCAAAAAATCATATTCATGTTATTTGATGTATGTTGAGTCTGTTTCCAGGAAGCCACATGAAATGTCAACCATCTTGTCACCGTACCATCACGAACAACTTGTGGGAAAAGTATATTTAAATTATATAAATTTCAAACGATGTCCGAAAATCATGAAACTTGATTGGGCGTCGTGTTATAGCATGTACAGGCTATGATAAAAAATTGAGAAGGTTTCGAGCAATTAGCGACGTCGGATGCCTAAAACTCAGACATCTCCTCATGTGATCTCATGGGTTTTAGGCATCCAACGTCGCTACTAGCTCAAAACCTTCTCAATTTTTTACCATAACCTCTACGTGTGACAAAACGACGCCCAGTCAAGTTTTGTGATTTTCGGACTTCGTTTGGATTTTATATAATTTAAATAATTTTTTCCCGCAAGTTGTTCGCCATGGTACGACAATAGGAGGCTCGACATTTCATGTGAGTTCCTGGAGACAACCTAAACATACACCAAATATCATGAATATTATTTTTTTGAATCACCAAATTCTAATATTTTATGCACCTGCAGTTCAAATTGGAAGTGTGCAAGAAAATTCAAAGAAACAAAAAAAAACTAACGAAATATACCAAAAAAAATTCAAAACTGTACCAAATTTGAACAAGGAGTCTGAAAAAATGTAGAAAGGCATCACAAAAAAATGAGAGAAAAAAAACAAAAAAAAAGAAATCGTTCCCGAGAGCTAAAACGGCGACACTCAGGGAAGATTTTTTTTTAAAAAAGAAAAGTGGCCGGCCCAACCCTATCCACTACCCGAATCTAGAATTACCTTGGGGGCTGAGAATTTCCTTGAGTGCCAAAATAAAACTGCCAAGGAAATAGTAGTTTTCTTGGCGGTGCTACTGAACTCTCAAGAAAACATATATTCCTTGGAGGTTGAAGCAAACCGCCAAGGAATATGGGTGTTTCCTTGGTGGTTTATAAGCACCTCCAAGGAAATTACTCATTTTCTTGAGTGTGATTGTAAATAGTCAAGGAAACTAATATTTTCTTGAGTGTTATTCTTAACCGCCAAGGAAAATACTCATTTCCTTGGGTGTTATTCTAAACCATCAAGTAAATTATTATTTTCTTGGGGGTTATTGAATTTTCTTGGAGGTTGGCAACCAAGGAAATGCTTATAAGTATTTTGGTTACTACGACCGAAAAAAACAATAATATCTTAAAGATGCCTGAAAATCCTAAAATTTGGCATGAGATCATAATATGGTTGTATTATCTTGTCATAAATATTTCAAATCATATTAACAAAGTTGGACTATACATTGTTCACAATCACAAATGGATAAATCTCTCACATAGTTACATAACTGTATGAGAGATGTAACTATTTGTAAACAACATATAGTCTCACTTTGTCAAAATGATTTGATTTTTTTATGGGAAGCTTATGCACCCACATCATGACACCCTACCAATTCCTATAATTTTTAGACTACTTTATGATATTATTGATTTTTTTTCATCGGAGTCATCAAAATAGTAGTTTGAGTAATGTTTAGCAGAACACTTAATTTTCCATCGATTTTCAGGATGTGAGCTCAAATAGAACATGTCTTCTTACATATATGTCTTTTCTAATTTTTGGACATGGTTAGATAGGACGTGCAGTTCAAGTTGTAGTGATTTTCCAAAAGCACGTGGAAATTCATTTAAGCTATAGAAAATGGTAAATCAGTTCTAAATTTTGTGACATATATGTAGTCTATTTTATTTAAAAGTATTTTGGATACACGAATGTAATAGGATTAGAGTGTTTACTTTACAAGAGTGTCTAATAATCAAATAATGCTTAAATAAAACCTCGATAAATAGGAAATAAAAAAAACGTTAAATGTTTAAGGCCCAGCAGCCTGGGCCTGGGCCGCGCATCCGCAGCAGGTCCCATGAACCGGCCAGCCTACTAAGGCACCGCTAGATCTGAGCCGTCCAATACTAATCGATGGCCATGGTTAACTTGCAGATCTAGAGGCCTGAGGGGTGTCCTGTGTTCTCTTAGTTTCTTCATTAGGAGTGGCAGAGGCAGCAGCATACATGTGTTCTCTTTGTTTCTACAATGTTCATATAACTGATAGTATGTTCAGAATAAAACTAGGTGCAGGCATTATTTAGCATTAGTTAACAGAAGGAATTTTCGATTCAATTATATATGCAGCATTCTACCTTCAGGCCTAAACTGTTTGTAGCAAAATTCTCCTTGTTTCCGTGGTTCTCCTGAACGTGTGTTCTTTACTCTTTACCAACTTCCGCACTATGCTTCTTTATGAGGGCAAAACTCCCCAATTTTTTGTTAAATACATGGTTTCTATCAGGATTTTCTGTAGTCGTATTGCAACATTTCTGCTTGCATATGTAGTTCTGCATTAGTAAGGTTCAGTGTCAGTATGACAGTATCAATTTCATATGCTGTTTAATGCCTGGTGACAGACATGCCACCATTTGAGCTTTTGTTTCCATTGTGACATCATGAGGGCTGCTGAGCCAAAATGTGTATACCTGTATATCAAATTTGATTTGGATTTCTCTACAGACTACATGTATTTCCATGCTGTCATAATCCTGCCTGCATAGTTAGCACTTGCATAATTTGCTTGCCTGCATACTGCATAGTGAGTCGGCTCTTCACAACTGTTGGTAAGCTATTTTAATAGTGTCACAGCTTATATTCAGTTACTCTATAAAGTCCAAACATTGTTGCTAGCCACGTTTTTCTACTTGGTAATACTTTAGTTCTTTTCTCGGTATGTTTGGGTCAATTGTCACATCAGCTAGAAAGTGATTCCTCAATTTCATTTGATATGATCATAATATTGTTACAGCAGTCATTTTGAGGTGGGTTTAGTTTGATGATATTAACTGTATAGAATTGCTAAGCAAACTCTTGATTTCAATCACATATCCTCTCGAGTGCCATGTCTATTCTCTTCTTTATCTATGAGCTAGAACTGATAGAATGCATGCGTGCTAATATATTTCATTTTGATATAGGAATTTATCAAAGTCAAGTATGTCTTGTAGATACTAAATCTGGTTCCTCATGGATCTTCAAAATGGGCTTATGGTTTGTGGTGTTTTTTGACATGTTGTTTGCTTCTGCAAGAAAAGGTGAGAGATCTGGAGCACAAGATTAAAGGGGGAAGGTACATGCTCACAAACCTAGTATGTTACTAAGTTTAGCTCCTAGGATATTAGCTCGAAGTGGCATCAGTATAGGATATTAGCTCAAAGCCCTTCATGCATATCTCTATTGTACAAATACAATGGTACTAAGTTTATATTGACCTGAATATATTAATGGTATGTTGTATGATAAAATCATTTGACGATTTTTATTTATGGGATGTAAATTCAAATGGTCTCTATGATTTATATGTGACATATGCATGTAATTGAGATGCATGTGTTTATGATTGGAATGCACGGTGTTAAGCTAAGATACATGGATCTGTGTGCAGTGTAATAAAATATTTATATGGATGTCATCATTGTCAACTCAGTTTGCTAACTAGAATACTAAAATTTATATATTATTGGAAGATTTTGTCAACTCATTGTCAACTCAGTTTGCTAACTAGGTTGAGGTCTCCCAGAGAAACGCCAACCTTTCTACCAGCACAAGATGATGACTTGATCACCATGGAGAGCGACGTGGGGTGAGAAGGAAGGGGGCTGAGCAGGAGAGGAAGTCAGCAGAGAACCCAAGTGCTTGCAAGCAAATCTAGAAGCACATCTGAAGCAATCAAGACCTGCAGGAGAAGAAGCAAGTGTTTGATGGGAAACTGGCCCAAGATTGGAGCTAAATATCATCAAGACTAAGGTGAGGTTTCACCTACATAAACTAAAGTAAATTTTCCCTTGACTATGAAGAGCACATAACACATGCCTTGACCCATGAGGATAGACATCTTTACTGTACTAGTTTTGCATATCAAACATTTTTATATCTTGTCACTCACGTGCAATCTCTTTTCTTTTTTGTAGCATCAATCGGCGGCGTCGAACCATGTCGGAGGCTCGCCGGCATCACAAGTCGGGCCATCCCCACAAAGACAGGAGTCGGGAACACATGCTGGTGCGTCTCAACCTTCATAGTCGCCATCAGCTGCCTGCGGGGTCGTTTTTATGTATTGAACTTGTGAACTACGAATATTGTGTACTTTGAACAAGTGGTTTGTAATAATATTGTTGATTTCGGACAAATTCGGTCGTAAGGGATATATAAATGTGGTTTGTGATATATTTATGTTGTTTTTTGGATTGTGATATATATATATATATATATATATATATATATATATATATATATATATATATATATGTATACATGAAAAAGCCTAAAAAAATTATTTTCGGTGGTGGCTTCCCCGAGTGCCTGGCAGAAGCACTCGGGGAAGAGAATTTTTTTAAAAAAAGAAACCAATTTCTTCCCCGAGTGCTGCATGAGAGGCAGAAATTTGTTTCTTTATTTAAAAAACCTCTTTCCCGAGTGCTTCTCATGCGACACCCGGGGAAGATTTTTTTTAAAAAAAAATCAAAATTCTTCCCCGAGTGTTGCACTCGGAGAAGAAATTCAAAAAAAAACCTGACGGCAACGGCCGTTGGAGTGGACGACGTCAATTCTTCCCCGAGTGCCGAGACGGCACTCGGGTAAGCCTTCCTCGAGTGCATGTTTTTTTGGCACTCGGGGAAGAGCTCTTCACCGTTACGAGATTTCCCTTTAGCTCTTCCCCAAGTGCAACACTCGGGGAAGCTTTCCTCGAGTGTTTTTGCCTCTTCCCCGAGTGCATTAGGCACTCGGGGAAGCGCTAGCCTCCTGCAGTGTGGTGTTGCCTAGCCCTTTTTGACCTAGTTCCTGGGTAATGTGTATGGGTATGTTTGTTGTATGCATGACATCTATCAATATTGGTATTTGCTCATGAACACTCCTCATCAATATTATCTTTGCTAGATGACACTTTTCAGTTGTTGGCTCGTAAACATTACGGCTATTAAAATAGAGAAAATGGTTATTATAGGACTCCAATCATTTGGTTTCGCTATAATAGGACTCCTAACATTGGTTTCGTTCAAATAGGACTCCAAACAATTACACTAAGCTATAATAGGATTTTGGTCCTTTTTAATCTCTTTTGGACTCTAAATACATGTATTTGTTCCTAAAGTGACCTTTTTACCTCTTATTATGTTTGTAGCTGCTGCATATGCCCGTGCTCGTGGCCTGCCTGTGCTAGCGTCCTGTGGCCTTGGCTGGCAGGCTGCCTTGCCGCCGTGGCTGGCTCGCCGCCGTGGCTGGCTGGCTGGCTGCCGTGGCCATGGCTAGCTACAGCGTGGCCATTGCCTCCATGCACAGTTACAAGTAGTATATAACAACAATAATTGATTCATATACAATTAAAAATAAAATATAACAGCAAGAATTTAGCAACTAGTTCATCTCATAAAATATGTTTGTAGCATACACAAGTTCATCTCAAAAGAAGATACAGTAGTTCCAAACGAGAATTTAGCTTTCTCCAAACAAAAATAACAGCAAGAATTTAGCAACCAGTTTTTACATCTCATCACAACTAAAATAAGTTCACATCTCATCACAACTAAAATGCTCCATCATCCAATGTTTAGCTTCCTCTTTTTTTGGAGTCATCTTCTTTGGTGGCACCGGGGTAGGCATCCTCACAGGGCTAGCGTTGTCACTTTGTGAAGATGTGCCCTCTCTAAACAATATGGCTAGCTTGCTGCACATAAATACAATCGGCAATTAGATGTATAGAACAATTATTGTGTATAATAAATACGATCGGCAATTAGATGTATAGAACAATTACCTTCTAGTGACCCTTCCTGGACTATCTCGTAGGATTTCATCCCTAGTTGGTCTTCGTGGAGTGCTAGGTTCTACTGGTCCTTCTTTTGTGACATTCCTCCTAGGTTGCCTACGCTTCCTACAAGTGATTAAATAAATTAGTATTGACATTTTCATTCAAGTTTGTTGATAAAGAAGAGCATCATTTACCCCTTTTTAGCAGTCCCATTGTATGGGCACTTGGAACTAGCTTCTCTGTGACCTTTTTGTCCACATCTTTTGCATGTCATAGGTCCTCTGATCATCTTCTGTCCCTTTGAGTTTGTTGGAACAATCTCGTTATCACATCCATTCGACGATCAAATCCATGTATATGTATATTGGGTGTGCCCTCATCTGCCAAGCCTAGAAGCTCGCACATTTGACTCTCGTTCATAAGTTCAATTCGTCCCTCATCATCACGTGTCTCCATAATATGTAATGTTGTCCAATCAACCCTTTCCAAATTTTCCACCTCATTTACTTGAGACCTAAAAACAAGAGAAACCTACTTTTACTATTGTCTTGTACTGTACCGAAAAAAGACAGGTACTGCATCCAATATTTACTACTAAAATGGCAGAAACGTTGTATTGTATTGCCGGATGGCAAATAGTAACGTTCCAAGTGCCCATACTACTGAAAAGATCAAGAGCATTCAGTAGCAAATAGTAATGCAATATTTACTAGCTTCTCTATATTTACTTTTCAGTAGTAAATACAATACAACGTTGTATTGTAAAAGATCAAGAGAATTCAATTTTTACCTTTCCACTTCAACAACAGGAACGTTGTTTTGTATTGTCGGATGGCAAATAGTAGGTAGCAGCGACCTTGCACGAGCAGCAGCATCTATGGGCACGGCTTGGTCCGCCTGGACATCGGGTGCCATCTCCATCCCGAGGGCGTCCAACAAGAGACCATCTCCATCGTGGTCGGCCATGGCCATCCATCCAGCACCCACCATGGCCAGCCCTAGGGCGCCCGGCGTCGCCTGATGTTCCCGCGCGTCGCGACCAGTAGAGGACACGACCTCCTGGACAGCAGCCGCGGTCGCGACGTGGCCACTAGGCGCAGGAGCCGCGGCCACAAAGCCACCAGCCGCGGCCACCAGCCCATCGGCTAGGGTTTGCCCAGGGGTGCCTCCGGTGGTAGGCCACGCTGCTGGATCGGCGGGCGGTGGCTCTCCTCCATCCATGGAGGAGGCAGCGGCGTGGAGGATGAAGGGCAGCCCTGGCGTGGAGGAGGAAGAGCCGCGGCGGGAGGAGGCGCAGGACCGACGGGCGGCGGCGGTAGACGAAGAGTTAACGTACGGGAGAGAAACTGAATCGATCTCTTGTATTTCTTAGAAGGGCACTACGGTCATTATCAGAAAATACATGTATTTGGGAGATGGGAAAAATGGTTAAAAGGACCAAAATCCTATTATAGTTTATGATAATTGTTTGGAGTCCTATTTGAGCGAAACCAATATTAGGAGTCCTATTTCGGCGAAACCAAACGATTGGAGTCCTATAATAGCCATTTTCTCATTAAAATAATATTCTCTAAGAATTGATGGAAGAGAGAAGTTAAAAGTGACCACTGTGCCTCGACTCCCTAGTGCAAATGGTACCCAATGGTTTATATTCCACGTTAACTAAGTCACTACAAATGGTTTATACAGATTTACCCAATGTCTAATATTATAGGATAGAGCAAATTTACCCAATGTGTAATATAGGATACAACAGTGGTGCATCTGAAAATGTCCTCTCGTTAACTAAGCCTACAACAAATTTACCCAATGTATATAGGATATAGCAAATTTACCCAATGTGTAATATAGGATATAGAGTGGTGCATCTGAAAATGTCCTCTGGTTAACTAAGCCTACAACAAATGTGCCCAATGTGTAATATAGGATATAGCAATGGTGCATCTGAAAATTTGCAGTGACTTAATTAAGCCGGAATATAGGGTTGCACTAGGGAGTCAAGGGGAACAAGGGAATTAAACCTCATGTTCCTTCTTTCCAAATCCCAACGTCTCTATTCCTCTTCTATTCCCTGCAAATCTATAAATTATTCCAAGATATTCCAGATTAAACAATCTTTTATTTACTGTTTGACATATACTAGTACTGCCGATATATTACTTTACTAGTCCCAATTATGGATCTAAGGCTCCAATAACCTAGGTATAGGTAATTTTGAAATTACTGACTTTGCGTAGCATCTGATCTTGAAACTTAACTACAGGAAGGATTAGATGCTTACCAGAGATTCAATAGACAAATTAAACGTAATAATATTCAGTAGGGGCGCAAGCCCCTCCTCTTCGTTCAAAAAAAAAAGACAAATTAAATGCGTGAGAGAGGAGAGAGAGAGTAAATAACAGTTATATGTAATGCTTAAAATCAAAATGAAGAACGCATTACCAGTCATATTTGCTACGTTGTGTGTGTGTGTGTGTGTATATATATATATATCGTCAAAGCTATATATATATCTTAAAAAGTCAGAACGAATTTGGAATGGAGAGAATAGCCAATTTAAACAACAATGAATTTATATTTGCCACGTTAGGGAGCAAATGGGCTGAAAACCACAAGGGGTTATTATTTGAAATACTACACTGTGCTCAAGGTCATGCATCGGGAAGCAAGCAACGTAAAGACACGGCTATAGCAAGCCAGGGATCGAAGACACATGAAAACTCTCACGCATGCATGCATACACGAAGATCGAGATCCGCCTTGTTGTGTTCACGCACCAAAGAGCTGCCGCGTTTCGGCGTTTGCATTGATCGCAAATTGTAACGGCTTGCGCTATTGAATCAAGCAAGCATCATAATTCATAAACCCAACTTTGATTTTTAAATTATATAGTCCACTTTGATTTTGTTCTAAACCAAACTTCCTTAACTTCGGTCAAGTTTTTTCTTTTCAAAAGAGGATATTAACATCTACAAGTTCAACTAAATGTACCATCAAGACAAATTTAATGGAGACTTTAATAAAACTGATTTGATTGTGGTGCATTTTTTTATTATCTTGGTTAAAATTAGAGAACTTTGACTGAATTATAGAACAAAATAAATGAGCTATATATAACCGGAGGGAGGAGTTCACTGCTACATAAAATCTTTTACACAACATTTCCATTTGGGGGCTCGGAGGCGATTGGCCTGGTTACCCGCCTCGGTTATTCGTGGCCGGGCAGCCAACCCAGCAACCACCTCTGTTAATGCTTAACCGAGGCGGACAACATAACGCAACCGCCTCGGTTAATATATTAACGGAGGCGGTTATATTATGTTGCTCGCCACAGTTAATCGAGGCCCAACAAGCCTAGGCAAGGCCCAATAGCCGTCTTCTAAACTTAGGGTTTTCGTTCACATCAGCCGAGCACGACCCCTCTCCAACTCGATCCCATCCCGCCACCCCTCTCCCACTCGATCCCAGCCCCTCTCCGCTCCCTCCCTCACTCGCCTCCCTCCCTCATCAGCACGGCTCGCGGGCATGGCCTCGCGCGGCCTCAAAGGGCGCGGCAGCACGCGGCCTCGCGACCTCGAAGGGCGCGGTGGGTGTGGCCTCGCGCGGGCACGGCTTTCTCTCCCTCCCTCGCGTGGCTTCCTCTCCGGGCAGGGGCGACTCTAGGCTGGTGCAGCGCGGATCCGGTGCGGGGCGGCGCGGATCTCCTCCTCTGTGGCGGATCCAGCGAGCAGCGGCGCAGATCCGGTGTGGGGCGACGCGGATCTCCTCCTCCATGGCGGATCCAGCGAGCGGCAGCGTGGATCCGGTGTGGGGCGGCGTGGATCTCCGCCTCCGTGGCGGATCCAGCGAGCGGCGGTGCGGATCTGGCGAGCAGAGCAGCGGCGCGTGGATAGGATCGGTGGGCCCGTGGGTGGGCTTGCTGGGCTTGTCCACGGATTTTTCTTTCTTTTTTTGTTTTTTTAATTGATTTACCGAGGTGGGCAGGGCAACCGCCTCGGTTAAGACCACGATTAACTATGGCCTTTTGACCAAGGCGGCTGCAAAAACCGCCATGGTTAAAGCTTTTTGCCTACCACGGTAAAGATTTAGTAGTGGTTCGATGTATGATTTCTTATGCGGGCCAGCGATCAACGTCTGACCAAACAAGATTACGTACGTGCTAATGTTTCAGTAATTAATTGGGTCTCTTATTGCAGGCTGAAGGGATCCTTACGCTATCTAGTGAGCTCGCCCCGATGCACCAAATGTCCGTAGCTACATGAATCTAGTCAACCAAGGACGTCGGCTACCTAGCTGCATGCCTCGCACGGAGAATGAATTAAAAAAAGTCACAGATAAATAGATAATGTTCTTCTTATGTGACCAGAGTGCAGACCATAGCGTGGATGCGATCTTCTTTTTTTTAAAAAAAATGTTTGGACGAGGGTTTTTTACACTGCTACAAAATGGTTTGTAATCATACACTACATCTAGTCAGCCAGATTTGCTTTATACGATTCGTTTTGAGAGCTTGACGAGTGTTTTCAGGAAGTATGTTAAAATAGATTTATGCCGAAAGGGTGCATAGTTCAAGGATGGAGAACCGAGGACAATAATGGACTATTCATTCTTTCAAAAGATGTACTACAAGTCTTCTATGCAAAAGACAATGTCCGTGAGGGAAAACATGTGGTTCTCTAAAGGATGGAAAGAAAGATGGTGTTGAAGGTGTGACATACGAAAAAGACTACAAGGGCTACAACGAAATGGCTACTTTTAGGGTGGATGTTGACCTAACTATCTTTGAAGAGGGTGAGTATGCTGCTTGCATGTGACTTGACCATGACAAGGCCTTGATCGTGAATTAGACTACAAGGGCTACAACGAAATGGCCACTTTTAGTGTTTTAGTATTAATTCGTATGCTACAATTCTTTTTCTTCTGAGCAGCCTTTTGAAATAACCATATAGGAAGGTCATATATGTGGAATTTGAATTTCAACTCTATCATAAATTAGTAGGAGTAGAATGTAAACTATTATTGTCTTCATTCACTTCGTTGGTACTGTATCTACCATTATTTTTTCTTATAAACATAATCCCACAATTCTATCAACCTTTTTATTCCTTTTATCCTCTTGCACAACATAGTAAGTTTGAGGATCTAAACAATTCTATACTAAATAATCATTGTTTGATAGATAATAGTTTATAGTTAGAATATTTGTCACCATATCTTTTAGAAGTCTAGCTTGGTTTTAGAATGATGTGTGCCTTGAATATTTATCACCATATCTTAGAATGCAAATGTCGAGGTTTCTGCCATATCTAGAAGGCGTTGCCCTAAACTGGAGTCTGGCCTATCATTTTTGGGCAACGCCTTGTAGTCTAGCCTTGTGTGGCTTGAATAGCTCATTTGTCATTGTTAATGGATGCTTAGATCTGGTCTTACTGTGAACCATCGGTACTAGTGTGCTCACAGGTTTGTTGGAGCATCCCACACGATTGCAGAAGATAGTTGTTACACAAAAAAAATTTTAGAACACATCTGTTGACGTGTGTTTCATTAAGAGGAAAAGTTGCAAATACAAACTTCAAAGAAGAAGTTGTTTACACGATGCGGCTACGAGAGACCTCGTAGCGCACATTACCAAATCATAGAGAAAGTGGTTAGCAACCTAAACCAACCAAAGCAACAATAGAAAGAAAAGGTGATAAAAAGTGACCCTCTGCCTCTCAAAACCTAATCGACTAGACCTGTGAAACGAAGAATACATCAACGCAAGGGAGATAAAGCTGAAGTGGCAAAGCATCCACCGAGAAGAGACGAGATGAACATCCAGCAGTACGGCGGCAAAGCATTCGCTAGAGACGATGACAGCAATCAAAGCAGCAAAGTATCCGCAAGTGAGAGGCCATCATAGACTTAGTAGCAAAGCATGTGCTTGAGAGGGGAGACCGAAGCAACGTCAATGGCAAAGCATTCGCTTGAGCAGCAACAATGGCAAAGCATCCACCAAAGAAGTGCAATGACATCAAAGTATCCACTACAAATAGGCAAACGACTGTGGCAACACCCACCAACAGAGCTGGACAAACCAACGCGAAGAGGAGATTGAAGCACACATAGGCATGGCCTAGCAAGGAGCAACTCTAGCCGAACAAGGGAAAGGAGGGGCAAGGGCACGATAGCTGGAGTGCTCCAACAAAGCCTTCATGAACGGGATTGACATCCGCAGAGACCAACATCGTTGTAAGAGGCACACAAGTTGGACATTCATCCTAGAAACTGCCCTAGCGACACACGCACCCACAGTGTCCCGGCCACGGCGTCCGCGTCCGCCACTGCCCCACCAAACGCGCTGCCCACAACATAGCTCACCCTAGTGCCGCCCACCTCCAGCTAGGGCCTCACCCCACGGACCTTTACGACTGCTAGGTGGAACTACCGCAACACCTGCATGGCCTCAGGTACAGGCATTGCGTCCAAGATACCAGGACCTCGTGCTCGGTGGAGGCGCTGCTGGCCTTAAAGAGCTGCAGAGGGAGGACGCAGTGGAGAGAGAGTGGTCCTAGATGGCACCACGGTGGTAGCCAAGGCATGTGCGAAGGAGAGCACCACCGCCACATGGGACCTGGGGACCCAGGCACGATATCCAGCCCCGAAGGGTCTGGATCTGCCTGCCGGACACCCACGCCACCGAAAGGGAAAAGGGAGGGGGCCACAATCACGCTGACAATCACCATGGTTGCCACCACCAAGGCAACCACCAGATCTGGTGTAGGAGGCGCAAGATCTTGCCACGGAGGGCCTAGATCCACCCCACCCGCCACACAATCCACCGGACTTGCAGGAGAAGAGGAGGGGTGGTGGGAGTGAAGGGGGAGGGGACGAGACTATGGAAACTCATTTTTGAATGCTGCCCTAGGCCACCGCCACTCATCAAGGAGTGGTGGCAGCGGCTGCAGGAGAGGCAGAGGGCTCTAGCGGTGCCGGCAAGTCACCCCTGAGTCGTCTATTGGGGAGCTCGAGGGTCATGGGCTAGAATAGAAGTCCTCTTTCAACGATGAGGAACTCATTGTTACACAATATATAACTTGCCCTTCGATCCAAATTGTCACCCACTTGCTCTGTACTACCACCACCATGCTCATCCATGTGCACATCACTCATTTGACATATTATCCCACAAATAATCTACATTGTCACCCAAAAACAATAATTAGAATTCAAAAATAATTATGTACTTAAATGGTTTGATATGAAAAATTGTCAAGCATAAAAAGTTTAAGATTTGTAGAGCTTTATAGTTTTGATATAAACTTGTTTTCATCTAACTTCAAGTCATATGAAAAAGTTATGATATTTTATGTCCTCTACTTCTAGAGGCGGTATATTAAGATTGTCTTTAGAAATAGTCTAATAGCCATTTAAGAAAATCATCTATGGAAATAACATTTCTAGAGAAGGATACTTTAATTGACCTATTTCTACATGTGGGTGTAGGGTATACAAACGGTAATGTTGGGAAGCTAGCGTTTGTTTACGGTAGTTAACGTTCATCATAAATCATCAATATAAATGCATAAATATGATCACCAACATAGGTTTAGGGTTTAAACTAATAAATTCCATAAGTTTTGGTGAATTTGTGTTTGCAAGAGAATCTATACAGAAAAAGAGCATGGTGGACCCAATCGTCAGATCAAATCACATTTATCCGCGACGAAACCGATTTAGGAAGGATCTAGAAGCATCCAGAAGATAATACATCGTGACCCAACCTGAGAGGCTACAGGGTGGGGTTGGCCAGCTGAAAGCTCTATGTTTGGTGTTGGTAATTAATGACAATGCCTAAGTACTAATCACAAATACTTAAGTGTGATAGCAAAAGGTGATTGGTACAACTCCAAGTTGATGGCAAGGATACATGGTGATCATGATCATATGATGCCACAATTGGAGAAGAAATGGTGGATTGGTGCAACCGTATGGAGCTCAAGGCAAATGTATTTTGTTAGGGTTTGCTTTGTGATCAAGACACCTAGTGGGTGTGATCACGTTTAGGTTTAGTAGCCGTACTATGAAGAGGGGAAATGACGTATCAATTCTAGTCCTACATGTGCCTCTAGGTGACATCTTATTGAACATATGCATTTGGATAGAGCGCATTCTCTTCGCCCTATGTGCTTAACTTGAAAATGAGCTAAAACATGTGCTAAAGTGATACACATACTTAGAATAGCTCATATGTGAAAGGGTGAAACAAGTGGAACAAGAAAAGATGGAAATTTGCTTGAGTTAGAGGCGACAGACGCCGGCTCTGGGAGCGACAGACGCCATGGGCGCGTCTGTCGGGCAGCCCTAGCCACGACTCTCAGTGCGTGCGCAACAGACGCATGGACGCCTGAACAACAGACGTGCTACGTCAGCGTCTGTCACCCAGGGTTTCGTGGTCGGGCGAACACGCGAGCGACAGACGCTCGGGCGCGTCTGACGGGCGGACAAGGGATGCATGTGTCGATCGTTTTCGCGAAATGGAGCTTACTGGACTGTGTCTGTCGGTGTGACAGATGCCCAGGCATGCGAGCGAAGGACGCGTCCGTTGGTTAGAACTCGACCGTTGAAATTTGAAGACATAGTGGACACGTGGCACTCGGGCATACGTCAGACGTTGAGGCCGTGTCTGTTGCTAAAGTGACAGATGCGTCTGTCGTGCATGATTTTAGCCCAATGGCTCTTTGTGAAGGGGTACGTCTATAAATACTTGGTGGCCGGCTCTTGGCTCCCTCTCTTAGACTTTTGACATTCTTGTGAGCACATTGAGTTGAGCCAAAGCATCCCTTCTCATCCCAACTCATCTTCTTTGCATTCGATTGCGATCTTTTAGTGAGATTAAGTGATTCAAGTGCATCGATCATTGATTTGCATCTAGAGGCACTTGGGGGATTGATTTGCTGTGGTGTTTCTTGTTACTCTTGGTGGTTGCCGCCACCTAGATGGCTTGGAGCAACTTGGAGGCGTGGCAAGTGTTGGTGATTGTTCTTGGCCACCTCCTATGATCTTGTGAGGGGTTTGCACCTTCCTGGTAGAGAGCCACAAGGTAGCCATAGTATATTGCTCGTGTCATTGCAACTCCTAGCCATTTGGTAGGTTCTTGTGGCGCCTTTTGAGAGGCTCAGTGTGTGACCGATTAGCCACCGAACCACGTGGTTGAGGGGACACAACGGGGACTAGCGTGCCGGCAAGCACGTGAACCTCAGGATAAATCATCGTGTCTTCACTTCATTGATTGTGATTGATTTGTCTCGGTGGATTGGTTATCTTGTATATCATCACTTGGAATTATTGATTGGTTTACTCAATTCATCGCCCCTCGGTGAAATATTTCTTACCCTACTCTTGCATTACATTTCAAGTACTTAGTTATTTTCTCTGGTGCTTAGTAGCTAGAGTAGAGTAGCTTATTTAGTTTACCTCTTACGGTTTAACTTGTGCGGTTGTGTGACATTCATTAGAATTGTGTATTGGATAGGTGGCTTGCAAACGCTCTTTAGGCTAAGCAAAACTTGCATCACACTATTTTTTATATTGATAAACTTGTTTAGCACCTCTTTGTAGGATTTTTAATAGGCTATTCACCCCCTTCTAACCATCAAGACCTTTCACCAGCCCCACCTACAAGCCGGCCAGCCTGTGGGTCCCATAGGTCAGCCTCTCCTTCATACGTCGGTTCTCCACTGCCTCCTAGGTTCAATCTACACCTTGCTCAAGGTCGGTTTGTATCGAGAGCTCAGATTTGACATTGCCATGGATTCATGGGCCCACAAGAACCCTGGTTCCCCCTATATAAGGCCCCCCATACCCCATCCTGAGTCATCTCTTCAATCTCCAATCTCCAGAGAAATCGATCAGAGATCAAAATCAAAACACACCAGAAGGATTAGATCTAGAGCTCTCCAATGTAGGAGATTAGTAGCTCGGGAGTGAGGGTCGAGTTAGGCTCATGCTCAGGTTCTGGATCTAGTCTCGAGGCTCAGTAAAGCCATTGTATCTTCACTTATTTATTTTATGAGACTTTGTTATCATTATATCATTCTTATCTACATGGGTGTACTTACTTTGAATATGTATCTTGCTTAGTTAAGGTTATGTTTACTTTTATGTGCGGGTTCATAGAGCGCTTAGCCTGCTAGTTTATCGATTGGGCTAAGTAGCCGAGTCTTGTGTAAGCATGATGCTTATACGATGCTCTGCCTGTGAATGCGCCCTGTTCCCTAGTCGTGTGGTAGTAGCGGGTGGTTGTAGCTCCGTCTATCCTCTATAGTCCACCTCATGTAAGCAGGTTCTTAAATTATAGGACCGTAGTTACATCAGTAGAATTATCCTTTGTGGTGCTCTACCATCTAGCGGTGTCCCTAAGTGCACAACAGTAGAGTGGGACTTAGCTATAGTCAGGTATAAATTTGATCCTGTAATAAGAATATCATAGGAATCTAGCTCACTTGTTAATCTGGTGAGTTAACTAGTTTATAGTATCTTTATATATTTATCCCTGTGATTCATTCTACATAATTCCTATTGTTACCCCTTGCTCTAGTTTTGATGGTATATTAGTAAATACTCCTTTGTTATTATTTAATAAATCTTTACTCCATTGTTTCTCTGTGGTAAAATATAAATAATGATATTTGGAATACACCTGGTGAAATGCTACATTGATGTTCTGTGCGCTTGCAGAATCTTTAATATTATATTTGTACTCACAAACGTCAACAAGCATTTTTGGCGCTATTGTCGGAGAAATAATTAGTGTAAATATTTAGATCATTAACATACCGCTAGCTTTAGTAGGATTACCCCTATTTTGTTATATCGTGAAATAGACAGGACAACAGATATCGTTTTGACCTTCCTGCAAGCTTCCACAAGAAAAGAAATAAGACATTGAAGAACTCAGGGTGCCTAAACATTCATGATCCATCTTCATCGGAACCCTGCCATCTCACAGGTTTGTATAAACATATATATTACTCTAACCATGTATAGATTGGAGAAAAAGGTCGACGTCACAAGAATTCAAATCACATCTTAAGTGACAAATACTGACGCTGCACTACTCATAAATTCCATCATGTGAATCATGGTAAGTATGATCAAGAAAGGTGAGATAGTCTTGCTCATGAACTTTAAACTTGATGAGTAGTTATCTTTTAACATTTTGCATTCCATTTCATGTTCACTTTAAATAATTCATGCATCCATCTCGTTTAGTTTAAATTTTTCCATATCAAATTCATAGCATATTTGGTTACCTACATATATCCATATTATTTGCATTTAAAAAAATGTGAGCACATGAAGGCTCATGCTTATTTTAAAAAAATCTGACCATGACCATGCTCTTTTATCTCCATTTGAATAAATCTCTTTTATGCTTTCATGCTACCTTTGTTTACTATAGTATGCTTAAGTTTAGAGTATCTTCATACACCTTTTAAAGTAAGCGTTGTGCTTAGTTTAAACTATTTTCTTAAATAAAATTAGACATGGTGTATAGTTTGATTTTTGAACCAAAGAGGTGTGTTGATCTTACTTCTAAAGGCTTTTTAAATTAAGCATGGTGTTTAGGTTAAAATGCTTTTCTAAATTAAAATAGACATGGTGTCTAGTTTAATTTTTAAGCCAATAGTATGCTTTAGTAGATACTGGTTATTTTGTTGGACTAACCCCTACAGAAAACTCTCAAATTCAATTTAGGAAAGTCCTTAGAAGAATTCACATCAGAGATGAACCAAGGTATGTGATGAACTCTAATAACTTTACAAAGAAGATCCAACTCATTCTTCATGGAAGAAAGAACTGTGAGTATCAAGAATTATTCACTTATCTTTTATTGTAAGTTATCTTCGCCTTGAACCATGATAGAATGCAGCAAACACATAAAACATGACAAACAAATCTATGCTAAAGTAATCCTAAAACTATCCTTTCATTAGTATAGAGAAAAATCACAAAAATTATAGACAATAACTCATGTTTCAAATTCGTTATATTCCCTCAGGTACGTGTCCACTAACATTTTATAGGAAAGAATGAATCTAAGCTATGCATGTTCAAGGTTTGGTAGGAACCTACAAACTTCAACCCAAACCACCACTACAGCTGTAGAAGTGGACGAACAAATCGACAGGCTGTGAGCAACATCAAAGACAATGCATTGAGCCTTCCCAAGACTCAAGCTAACACAGGGGCGAAGACATATCGCCTGTTATGGGTGCAAATGCACCACCCTGTTTTCTTTTTTCACCTTATAATACTCAAGTTTTGGCCCTATATGCACCCCAAAGCCCAATAAACTGCACCACCCACAGGCCAGCAAGCAGCAGCCAAGCTAGCGTGGATCCAGGAAGCCAGAAAAGACATTGATTGTCTCATAATCTCTAGCTTCGTCACTTCATTTTTCATCATGGGCTCGCGGCAAACATTCATGACTCCGCGCCATTTTGTCTCGCTTCCCTCATCCCTGTCCCTCACACATCACGCATCTAGCAGGAGCTGACAAGCTCCATGAATCTAATCTAGGCGGAGCACTTGCGATAGGCGACCACAGCTCCCCAATCCCCATCATGGTTGCACAGCATCACCCAACAAGCAAGAAGAATATTTTAAGGTAAGATTAGATTCGTTTCATGCTTGATTTTTCTATTTCTCAAATTAATCTAATTTTCATATACTATTAGAGCTCGAACTGTGTCCCATCGTCAGCTTATTTAGGTTGCAAAGTCACAATAGTGCAATACATATTTACGCTCCTTTTATATGTGTTAATGGCAGGCTAATTGATGGAATGATATTTCGAAAGCAAAGCACCTGGTAGTGCCAATAATCTCTAGAATTCTTGTTTGGATGATATCAATTTGGAGAATTTGATGAGCCTTGCAAAGCTTTATCCACATGATTTTGATTCTGGGGACATGAGGGACCTTAGCCACCATCTTGGTGTCTACATATCTGATGTCAAAGATGATGATAGGTTCTCTAACCTACAAGCTGTTGCTGAGCTTTCTCAAAGAATGGTAGAGACTAGAAAACATGAACGATATCCATTAGTTTATCGACTCATGAAGCTTGCACTAGTGTTGCCGGGTTGCTACTGCTATAGCTGAGAGGATTTTCTCTGGCACGAAGATTGTGAAGACAAATTTGCGCAATCGCATTGGGGGTGAATTTATGAATAATTGCCTTATTTGCTATGTGGAGAAAGAAGAGATGATGAAAGTCACGAATAACGCCATGGTTCGTCGCTTCATGAAAACGCAAAGACGTGGATTTCAAGATGAAGATTAAAGATAATTGACTATATTTATTTTATTTTTTCATTATTTGGTTGGAAAAAATGAAATTTGAATCACAAGTCATTCATTTTCTTTTTTAGGCCGCAAATTGACGAAGGTGTTCAGGACTTGAAGTTAAACGATGTATTTTGCCTCTATTGACGCTTGTGACCATTCTAATGGTACTTATTTTTGGTAAACCTCTTAATCACTTGTTTGTAGTTGCACCACCCTCTATTTTGCTCTAGCTTCGCCATTGAGCTAAGATGAAGATAAGAAGCAAGGATGCAACCCACCTTTTATTAGCCATAATAACATGCCTGCTTTCATCATCTTCAAAAAGACCAGCTCGCACGTCGATAGCAAGGACTAGGATGACAAATGCCACTACATCACGACATGCATCCTCGTATCAGCAGACGTCAGTAATCCAGGGAGGTCTGTCGATGATGTCTCGTAAGGTTGCAACCATGATTGTGAGACAACATCCATAAGTCATTAAAGATGAAGCTTTCATGCAAGTATCAATGAAGTTCCTTCTTTGACTATCAAGATGGCTGGCTAATCACTGATAAACAAAGAAGAACAACTCTCCCCTATGCCGCTAGACAATCAAGGAGGAACTTGAATTCACAGCCCCAAAGAACACCAACCCACAATCAAGAATCAACAAAAATCAAGAAGGGTTGATGGAAGAAGAACATACAACTGTCCAAATGGTACAAGAAAAAGCTTAATACAAGAAAAGGTTCTACTCAATAGACTACGAGCTCTCGCCAATAGGAAAATATTTAAATTTTGTTGGGAATATTAGGAGATAATTCATAGAAACAAATCAAGGTTTGAGGTATTCTTCAAAACAATTTTACTCATCTTTGCCTTAACCTTGTTGGAAATTTGAAGTAGTGGTGAACAATCAAGGAATATTATTTAAAACATGGGATAAAGATGCTATGCTAATTAAAATGTTAAAACCAACTTTTCGGTATCATAAACGATGACCTTTAGCCCTATGACAACACTATCCTTGCTTTGAATTGTTTGTATATTCCTTCGGGTATGTGTTGTTCGCTAATCCTTTGCAGAGAAGAAACAAAGAGAGGAGTAGAAGGTACAAACAAAATGCCAAGATCTACAAAAAGAAAGATAAAAGGATGGCATGATAAAAGAATAAGAAAGAAGGAGTGCGACATAGGAGATAAGATGCTCATGAATAGCTCAAGCAACGAAAGCTTCAAGCAGGAAGAAAAGACCACCACAAGTCATTTATGTACCCTTCATCACATAGTGTCATCACGCTCCACTGATGAAGGTAACATATTAAGGTAAGTGTCATTATTTAAAAAGCTTCCCTTTGATCTTGGTATTCACGTAAATAAAGAAACAAATATGTTTAATTTACAACTTTGCTTGATTCAACCTGACTAACTCAAGATGTCTTGTTTCTTAAAACTGGTTCATAACACCACTTTTTTTGATCTTATAGTCCTAACCAAATGAGTTAAAATGTCACACATCTTATTTTTAGAAGATGATAGTCATAATCGTGTAAAGTCTGATACATTATGTAACGATGAATAATCCTTCCATAGGTTAAGCAACTCAATCCTTTTTGTCAAATATATTCAAATGCCACATTCATCCTCATCCTTATGATATTATCACCCATGTTGTAAGAATGAACGATATGCATAACACTAATCTATTATATTCAATGTGTCTAAGCTAGAGAAGAATAAATAAAATTTTGGTTCTGTTGGTGTTTTTCCACTAACAGAGCCCATGCACTTGATCTCTACCTTATCTTTATGAGCAGAACACACTTCGGGCAAAGTGTGGAGGAGTCGATCCCCCAAATTCTACAAGTGAAAGTTCTAAACTGGCAGTAATGATGCACACAAGATGTTACCAGCTTCTACTACTGATGGTTGACTTCAAAATGCTAAACAAGGAGGAACAAGTCAAGAAAGGATGAACCTGTCAAATCAGAATCAAATTCAAAACCAAGATGAGTTTGGCAGAAGAAGGTATTAGCATCATTGGAAGCGCCACTACTGGAGGTGCCGCCACAACAATCCTCACCTTCAAGAGTGAACCAACGTACTTGATCGATGAACCGCACAAGAAGGAATCCAGTTAGAAGGACTTAAAACATCAAACCCTCGCCGAAAGGTAACTCAGTATTTACCCATGTTTATTTATTGCATTTAGCATTTCCATTCATGTCTTGCATCTAAAAATGAGAAAAATAATAAATTGCATAATCATATAAATTAGATACATAACTTTTAAACTTTAGCATATTTAATTCTGCATTGCATTTAGAAAATTTGTATGCATAGCATATATATAAAAAGAAAATAAAAAGTTTTAACTCTGCATAATAAATTTAACTTAGTCTCATTCCAATAAATTGTTAAGCTCCATATGAGCAACCTTGTGGTGTGTAACAACCCATATGAATGTTCATTGTGGTGGCAATAAAATAAAAAATCATAAAACTTATAAAACAAAATAAATCAAAAGCCAGGTTGGGGGAAGTGCATCCCCATGAATAAGCTAGCTTAGGGGAAGTGCATCTCCAATTATCCAGGTAAGTATCCTTTCGCTTTATTTTATTTTAAGCACTACTGGCAATAAGATAAAATAAAAATAATGTGTGATAATTTTCTTTAATATGCTTAGTACCAATAAAATAAATATAAAGTACTTTTTAATTAGAAGATATGTTAGTCACTTATAAAAAAGGGAGTTTAAGACTTTCTCCACAATAAACTTTTGATGGACATGATAAATAGTTGCTCTGTTGTAATTTCTTTCAAGTGTCTAGTTTTCTGTCTGAAATTCTCCCAAGTATTGGATAGACTTGATTTGATATAAGAACTTACTTTGAACTTGATACTCGTCGGTAATATATGTTTGATCTAAGTCTAGCCGGTTGATGGATATGATATGAGATGTGGTCTGAGTTGCTATTTATCTAGTTCCAAAGTGAAACTAAGTGTCATAGTATTTTCTTTTAAAAAATGAAAAATCAGTCATGATGAGTTCCTGTATGACAAAGCTAAAATTCCTACCAGTGCCATATATATTTAGATTAGGAAAACCTTCCACCTATAGCTGCTTGCATATATGTTGAGTTTTGTCGAGCTTTGTTGATCCATATGAGAAGCTTGTCATGCTTTTAAAATCAAGATCATGTACACTTCACCCAAATATGCACTACTCCTACGCGGGGTAGGCGCAAAAACATGTCTTCCATTTAGGTCTATCCAAAAAATATTCTACTTCTACACTGGGGGTAAACATAAAAATATGCTCGTTAGGTTTCCACTCAAAATAAATGTTCGAAGTTCTTGTTGATATCTCTCTCAAAGTTTTATTGCAGAAAAGAGACACGTGGTTATGCAAAAATTTAAAAAAAAAAGAAAAAAGAGAAGAAAAAATGAACACAAAAGTGTCTAAGATATTGAAAACAATGGGTACTTAGATGCCTGCCTAAAAAAATAAAAAATAGCCCCTGCTCTCTTGCAATAATATTTTCAAGTTTCAAAAGAGATATGTTTTCAAGGAGCATAATAGAATTAGGTTAGCCACCATATATATTCACCAAATATTCTACACACATGCACATTTTGATTTGATTGTATGACATTTTTTATTTGGATCCGAGGTTTGACTTTACAATATACACATTGCAAGTATGCTATCTAGTTTTATCCCTACCTATAAACTCCACAAAGGCTTTAGGAAAAAAGGCAACAATAAGATACGCCTAGGAGAGGATCTACAAATACCACATATAAAGAGAGACTAGAGAGTGGATCCAAAAATACCACATAGAGGATCTGAGAGTATCATACAAAGGAATCTCTGAATTTTATTTAAAACACTTATAACACCTCCGAAATAAGTTTGAGCAAAAGAACATGAGACGTAGTGCTTAACTTGATCGTTCTGTCTTTCAACTGCTCAAGACCCAAATGAAAACTAAGAAGCCCCATGGTTGGAGGTAATATGGGTAAGTTTGGAAGTTAAGTCAGTTTATTTTAATACAAAGTAGAATTTTTGATTGAACACTTGTGTACCTTTGAGGAGTAAAAGCATGTAGCAACTACTAATCTATTGTTGGGTTTAGCTTTGCTCAGAAACAAGCAAAGGTTAAGCTTAGGGGAGTTTGTTGATGGTAGTTAACATTTATCATAAACCGTCAATATAATTTATATAAATGCATAAATATGATCACCAGTATAGGTTTAGGGATTTAAACTAATGAATTCTATAATTTTTTGTGAATCTGTGTTTACAGGAGGATCTATCCAGAAAATGAGCAAGATGGACCTAATCGTCAGATTAAATTACATTTATCCGCGATGAAACCGATTTAGGAAGGATCTAAAAGCATCCAGAAGATAATACACCGTGACCCGACCTGAGAGGTTGTAGGGTGGGGTCGGCTAGCCCCATCAGTAGGCCGGTCGGCCTGTGGGTCCTATAGGCCAGCCTCTCCTTCATACTTCGGTTCTCCATTGCCTCCTAGGTTCAATCTACGCCGTTGCTCAAGGTCGGTTCATATCGAGGGCTCAGATTTGACGTTGCCATGGATTCATGAGCCCATAGGACCCCTGGTTCCCCCTATATAAGGCCCCACATACCCCCTCCTGAGTCATCTCTCTTATCTCCAATCTCTAGAAAAATCCATCAGAGATCAAAATCAAGACACACCAGAAGGATTAGATCTAGAGCTCTCCAATGTAGTAGATTAGTAGCTCGGGAGCGAGAGTTGAGTTGGGCTCAAGCTCAGGTTCCGGATCCTATCTCAGAGGCTTGGTAAAGCCTTTGTATCTTCACTTATTTAACTTATGAGACTTTGTTATCATTATATCATTCTTATCTACATGGCTATACTTACTTTAAATATATATCTTGCTTAGTCAAGGTTATCTTTACTTTTGTGTGCGGGTTCATAGAGCGCTTATCCCGCTAGTTTATTGATTGGGCTAAGTAGCTGAGTCTCGTGTAAACATGGTGCTTCTACAATATTTTGCCTATGAGTGTGACCTGTTCTCTGGTCATGTGGTAGCAGCTAGTGATGACAGCCTCGTCTATCCTTTGTAGTCCACCCCATGTGAGCAAGTTCTTAAATTGTAGAACCGTAGTCGCGTCAGTAGAGTTATCCTTTGTGGTGCTCTGCCGCCTAGCGACGTCCCTAAGTACACAAGAGTAGAGTGAGACTTAGCTATAATCAGATACATACATTGATCCTATAATAAGAATATCATAGGAATCTACCTTACCCATTGATCTCCTGAGTTAACTAGTTTATATTATCTTTATAGATTTATCCATGTGTTTCATTCTGCATAATTTCTATCATTACCCCTTGCTCTAGTTATGATGGTGTGTTAGTAAATACTTGTTTGTTATTATTTAATAAATCTTTATTCTATTATTTTTTCGTGGTAAAATATAAATAATGATATCTGGAATACTCCCGGTAAAATGCTACACTGATGTTCTGTGCACTTGCGGAATCCTTAATATTATATTTACACTCACAAACGTGAACATCGTTCGTCCGCCCCGGACGCTCTGTTGGTGGGTCACGATGCCAGTCCAACTATCCCCTCCTATCCGGTCAGAAGTTTCTTAAAAAATCCTCTCATCTAGTCGCTCCTATTCGCTCGTCCACTCGCTCCTATCTGCTCTAGGGGCAACGGCCACCGCAAGGACCAAGCGCGAGGCACTTGCAGCGTCCTCCACCACTACACCACAACACTCCATCACCGTTAGACATATGACGCTAAAAATTATATTTATCGCTTGGCTGTTGGCCCTGCCAGGTGCAGCGCGCAGCCATGCTCAGAGTCGCGACGCTCAGCAGCCGGCACTGCCAGGCGCGGCACGCACGCGGCTACCCTCTCCCAGTCGTGCGGCCGCTGCTGCCTCCCAACCGTGTCACGGAGCCGCCCTGCTAGGCCGCTACCTCCGGTGAACTCCACACGCCGATGAGTCTCCATTCTCCCAAACAGTAAGGAGATGTTGAGCTGAAAGTGTAAGCTATAAGCGTATGTTTCAAGTGTTTCGGATGTTTTAAAGATATATTGCAAATGTTTCTTACGGACATTGCAAAAGTAGATCGGGATATTGCATATTTGCAATGGTTGTACATATATGTTGCAAGTGTCTGTTCTCAATGTTTCATCTTTTTTTCAGACGTATGTTGCAAGTGTATTTATCTGGATCTTGCATATGTTTCACATATATGTTGCAAGTGTTTTACTTGGATGTTGCATATGTTTGTAATGGTTTTCAAGTGTTTTTAGGTATTTTTGTAAGTGTTTTAAACATATGTTTCAAGTATTTTATTTGTCTTCTTTTATATGTTGCAATTGTTTCATCTGAATATTTTAAAATAGATCTTGTGTTGCACATGGGATGCGTGTGAGAAGTGAAGGAGGTGCGAGCGGTCCCTGCGCGAGCGACGTTCGAGCAGCGTGGGCCCCTGCGTGGGTGCACGAAACGCAGGCTCGGACGGGTGATGTCCAGGCAGCGCAGGCCCTGTGTGGATGCGCGAAACGGGAGCGTGAAAACAAACTGCAGCCACGGCGTCCGTCCAGACGTCTGGACGCTAGCCGTGCCAGTATACATAGAGGATGTTTTATCGAAATCATTATAGTAGTAGCGTTAGCGGATGACATATGTGGTCAGGCGTAAAGAGACAAACATGATTCTTCTTTGGATCATGCCAACGGTTCCTTTTCCCTAATTCTTTCCACCTACTCAACTCGTGTGATCAGTCTGCCAAGGTTCTGGGATTCGACCAAATTAATCTAAATTTCGGCGAAATTCGTCCATTTCGGTGAGGTCCGAAACGAATTTTATGCTTTACATTCCGAAAATTCACTGAATTAAGTCCGAAATTCATCCGAATTTTCCCGAAATTCGTCCAATTCGGTTGGGACCGAATCTTTTTTTCCAAAATAAATCCCAAAACCTTGCAGTCTGCATCGATATTTTTCCATAGTTGTTCTGTCTCACACGCGTGCATGCACAGCCATATCATCTTTTTATATGAGTGCATGACCGCAATATAATCGATGATTGTTTTGCTTATTGGCAGCTAGCTCTTAGTTTGACCGTGGAATTTCAGCAACCTGCAAAGAGTAAATAAACTGTTGTGGTCAAGAGCCAAGGATCGCAAGTCAGGGTTTTGTGGCCATCCTTAATTGTTGAATCGTTTTGACTTTATTCTTTTCTGAAAGAAACTAAATCGCAATGCTCTCTAAGGAACTCGGCAAAATAGCCCCTTAACTTGAAACCCCAATCTATTTTTTTTTTCAGAACATGCCTGAGCAGCATTTGTATTTCGCTAAGGGACAAGAGTACAAGTAACAACCTACAAGAGTTGGACAAACGAGCCATTATAGACGACCATGAGCTTAAAACGAACTCAGCTCTGAAACTGAACAAAGAGCGACAGTTTACTGAACCCAGCCTTGGTCCAGGTCTGCACTTCATGCCGCGCCGGTCCTCCTCAAAAACCGTTAGCGTCAAATCAGCCGCTGTCAAGGTGCGCGGTGCGCCTGTTGAAGTATGATCGTTGCATTCACACCAGATCATCCACATTCCACGAGGTGATGAGCCCGCAGCAATCAAACGGCTTACCACCACCTTTCTCGATGAGCCTCCTCGACGAAATCCACCAATCACTGAAAGACTGATCATCGTGAGATGGAGTTAAAGCCTGAAGCCCTACACTACACCGGACGCAGCGACCTGTGCCGTGCCTCACAGCTAAAATTGCAGCTCAAACTGGAAACTAAATTTTCATTCCATTACCCAGGAACTAATGCTAATTCATTGAGTAACAGGTGACTTATAGAACTTGGAATACTTTCACCTAAGTGATCAGTACACAGACCTATTACAAACCCCTTGGCTGCCAATTCATGCGCCACAGAGAGTTACAACATCTAGGAATGTAAGCAAAGTTTATCCTGTGGAAATTTGAAGCCACCAGATCTTTCGTCTCCCATATTAGTCACTTGCAGCACTACGATCGAAAGCTGATGTTGTCATTGCTTGTACCACCGCCATGGAGACCGATTCCAACTCAACAATTATAATCCCCAAGTCTGCAGCAGCGTTCAGGGCTTGCTGACATGCCAATAATTCTGAATGGAAGACCTCTAACACATTGCTTAGGTGTATGCCTGTTTTCACCACATCGCCTGAACTATCCCGAATGACAAAGCTCCAACCTCCCAATCGTAAAGCCATCTGAACGGCTGCATCAAAGTTGATTTTGAGCACTCCTTCAGCTGGCCTTCTCCATGTTCCTTTTAGAGTAGGCTGACAGGCCACTGTCTCCTGTCTCAACTACCTCCTCTATGTTTCCGTGCCATACCACAGTGCGTGGTCAAGGACTGCCATCCCAAACACGCCCTTAATCTTTCTCAGAAACCAACATCTCAATGATATGACTTTCATTATTGCGGTATGAAATCAGCCATTAGTTCTTTTGATTGATAACATAGACAAACATTTTTTGTCACATGACAGTTAGACAAGTAAGAAAGTCGAAAAGGAAATCAACCATAGACTCTAATTTGCGGATTCATGACATAGAAATACTCAATTTCATATATTACGGTTGAATGTAGCACTGTATTGATACAAATTTGTTTTGGTACGACATGCGACGTCGAGATGATGAAAGCTATATGGTTCGTTCCAGTTCGTGTATAAATGTCCATGCACATTAAACAAAGGGGCAGCTAAGCAGCGCGCCATACGTTAGACCCTAGTATTGTCGCACTATTGCAATGCAGGCATCCGCAGGCTCTTTCAGCGCCAACTCTCACGCTTCATGACAACCGTCATGATTCCTTCTTCCCTGTCAACGAACCAGCAGGGAGCCTCTATGACACATCCATGGCTGCGATCAATCTCTACAGCTAGGAAACAGGGCAACTAGAACCATGCTTGTTGCAGAAGCATCGTTGTCGTGCCTTGATAGATTCGTGCTTGTTCCTCGGCATCTGAGCTGCCAACAATGGATTATATCTGCTCATGCACCTCGTAGTCAGGCAGCTAGGATTTTACTATGGAGCCTTGTCATGGATGCTATCTTGAGAACAAAGCTACGTACCATACTCTTGATTGTTTGGTAGATGTAGCTAATTTGTTGGTAGGATCGATGCGGCATGCGTCTGTCCCTTCTGTTGCTACATAAGCAAGGGATGGTAATTATATTGAGTACACAGTAAGTTTTGAGTATTGTTCACTCCAGCTTAATTAATTTATCGATTTGATGATGTTTTGCAAAGTACTGTAGCTAGTGTATGCATGTTTGAAGTGTAGGTGAGTACACTTAGGGAAGACAATGATAGACAAATGTTTCTCTTTTTCTGTTTGTTTAATTAGGAGTGTACACTTTTATCACATAAGTACCATACTGGCCTGCAGATATATATTAATTAATGGTTCAATTCTGCATATTCTACGTAATTATTATCTAAATGATTGCATATGCATATGTGACTGTCAGGAATGAATCAGGATCACTTATCAGTTATAACAATGATTGTTCTTGATTACATATGATTACCCTTTGATTTTCTATGGTCATTTATACTGTGAGAGGTCAGTAGGTAATTATATGTAGTCACGCGTTAGGAGTGCCAAGTTTGAGAGGAAAAACTTAAGAAGAGAATAACCAAGCGGTACACTAAAGGAATTCCATTATTGATGCATAGTGCTTATATATATGTGGTTCCTTTGAGATTCCATTTGCCAAAATTAAGTACCTCCTAGGACATTTTCGTCCATAAAATCTTGTATACACTACAGGAAACGGACGATTTGCCGGGTGCAAAATAGTTTGCCGGGTGCTTTTTATCGGGCACCCGGCAAAGGCATTATTTGCCGAGTGCCAGACCCCACGGCACCCGGCAAAGAAATGCACCCGGCAAACCAGTCTTTGCCGAGTGCCGGACACTCGGCAAAGTCCAGCCTTCGGCAAAAATTGTCCTTTGCCGAGTGCCGGGCACTCGGCAAAGCAAGGCCGTCGGCAAAGGTGGTCGACGTGACCGTCTCCACCTGCCGTCATCCTTTGCCGAGTGTCGCACCGTGAGGCACTCGGCAAAGCATTTTTTTATTTTTTTTTAATTTCTTTGCCGGGTGCCGCCTAACCTGGCACCCGGCAAAGATTTTTTTTATTTTTTTTAAAAATTTCTTTGCCGGGTGCCGCCTAACCTGGCACCCGGCAAAGATTTTTTTATTTTTTTTAAAATTTCTTTGCCGGGTGCCCCCTGACCTGGCACCCGGCAAAGGCTTCTTTGCCGGGGGCCCAGTCTGGCACCCGGCAAATTATTTATTTTTTTTTGTTTTTTTTGCCTATTTTTTTTTGTGGGGCCTTGCTACAGTAAATAAATCTCTATTTCAAAATTTGGGACAATTTTAAGTTTTTGAACTAAATTTCCTTAATTTTTTTCGTTTCATTGAATTTTTGCGACTATTCCAAATTTGAATTGCGGGTACATGAAATAATAGAATTTGGCTATTCAAAAAATGATATTTATGATATTTAGGGTATGTCAAGGCTGTATGCAGGAAGTGGCATGAATTTTCGTGCATCATGTTGTCGTAACATGACGATGTACTCGCGGGAAAAGTGTATTTAAATTATATAAAATCCAAACGAAGTCTGAAAATCACAAAACTTGTCGATGTGTCTTGTTGTTGCATGTGGGGGCCATGGTAAAAAATTCAAAAAGTTTCTAGCAAGTTGTGACGTCGGATGCCTAAAACCTAGACAACTTGCTAGAAACTTTTTTATCACATATGTGGAGATGTCTGGGTTTTAGGTATCCGATGTCACAACTTGCTAGAAACTTTTTGAATTTTTTACCATGGCCTCCACAAGCAACAACAAGACACATCGACAAGTTTCGTGATTTTCAGACTTCGTTTGGATTTTATATAATTTAAATACACTTTTCCCGCGAGTACATCGTTATGTTACGACAACATAATGCGCGAAAATTCATGCCACTTCCTGCATACAGCCTCAACATACCCTAAATATCATGAATACCATTTTTTGAATAACCAAATTCTATTATTTCATGTACCCACAATTCAAATTTAGAATAGTTGCAAAAATTCAATGAAACGAAAAAAATTAAGAAAATATAAATCAAAAACTCAAAATTGTCCCAAATTTTAAAATAGGAATTTATTTACTGTAGCAAGGCCTCACAAAAAAATAGGGCCAAAAAAACAAAATAAAAAATAAATAATTTGCCGGGTGCCAGATTGGCCCCCGGCAAAAAAGCCTTTGCCGGGTGCCAAGTCAGGGGACACCCGGCAAAGAAATTTTTTAAAAAATAAAAAAAACCTTTGCCGGGTGCCAAGTTAAGCGGCACCCGGCAAAGAAATTTTTAAAAAAATAAAAAAAATCTTTGCCGGGTGCCAGGCTAGACGGCACCCGGCAAAGAAATTTAAAAAAAAAATAAAAAATGCTTTACCGGGTGCCAGATGAGAGGCACCCGGCAAAGGTAGTAACCTAAAAGCCCATCGCCGGCCCAACACTCCTCAGTCACTCTCTCCCTCCCTCCCTCCCTCCCACTCGCACGCCGCCGCTCGCCCGTAGGTCCGGCGCCGCCGCTCCGGCGCGCCCGCCCTTCCTCCGGCGCGCCCGCCCTCTCCTCTTGCTCGCAAAAAAACTCTCCCCATCCTCATCCTCTCATGTGTCGACTGGCCGGCCGAGGGCGCCCCCCACGGCCGGAGCGACGCTTCCCCCGGCGACCGGCGCACCAGCGGCCTCCTCCCCGTGGACTCAGCCTCGGTGCTGCTTCCTCCCGTCCATCCCCGTGGGCTCGACGAAACCCTAGCTGCGCGTCCGGCGGCCGGCCTGCGACAGCCTGCGAATCTCCTCCGACTCTTCTGCTCCCAGATCCTTGCAGCCACGACCGGCGCGGGAAGCCCTGGCGCGGCCGGCACCGGGTGTGGCAGCCCCTGCCGTGCAACGGCGCCGTCTGCTGCCGCTCGCGTGAGGAAGGTATGAGCACAGCTTGTCCGCTGTCGCCTATCCCTCCTCTCCCATCCTCATCTTACTCCTCCTGGTGCCGCTCCCGTTAAATAGTCTATGAGAGTTTGACTGATTTCCTCTCATTATCATACCGTACATTGGATCTCTCATTATCTGATGTTTAACTATATTTCTAACGAATCACGGAAACCATTTTAATTTTCTCGTGCTTGCAAACGTCAAACGAAAAATTGCAGATGCAGCTAACCTTTGGCCTATTTTCTAATAATGATCCATTACAAAGAAAATGGTAGAGGAACAACAACACCAATCATCTAAAAATTGCAGAACAAGCGGTTGGTTGCATGAGCAACTCATGGATAATAACACAATAATGCAACATCAGGTTATGACGCTCTCTATTTGATTGGTGATTTGAGGTAATCCTTACGAATTGATATAAGCATCTTTTCAGCAGTTAAACATCTTGTCGCATCTAGGGTGCCGAGGGGAAGAAGAATATATATGGCTTCCTTTTTAGGGATGTACCATCATTTATAGGTTCTGTTTTGTATACCCCAACTTGGTTGCCATCTTGCGATCCAGATCTGAAATTGATATAGTTTCTGCAAACATACAGGCCCATGTTATATTCGTTTTTCAGATCTGCAGCGACAGACCTATCCATTTAGTGCTGCAGTTCATTCCCGTGCCTTCAGGCGTCTGTGTGTATTTGCAGCTTTATTCCACGACATCGTGAGAAATGACTTTACTATGAACTTTTCTATCTGAAATATGACTTTCCTAATCTGGAGTATGACTTCAGAATATAATAGCTTTGTTACAGGGATATACAAATTGTATTTTCCCTACGTCTACAGTCTTTGACAATACATGTTCTAATTTGCAGATTATTTATGCTGCTGTGCTGTATGTTCCACGCTCCAAGTAGGTACCACATACATAGTCATGCCATCTCCCTCATTATATTTACAGCGTGGGTTCTCGGCTTAACTGAGTTCTTAGTTATGCTGGCCATTTTTTTGCAGCAGCCATTCAACGTATTTACGTTTCCCTGCCTACTCAATACTGCCTGATTATGATTATGATGTAATGTACTTTGGTACACTAAACTCCCTCTGTTGGTACTCATGCAGTCATGCCATCTAAATGTTTACAGGTTCAGGTTAACCTCTTTTGGCGGAATATTTCTGCTCCAAAGACCCTCCTGATTGCAGTTTTTGCCATTTTGGTAGGTTACCTTTGTAGTTTTTTGTTACCACCTGGGTTCTAAGATTGTTGTTTCTTCCATGCTTTATTTACTTTTCCACCTTACGTCGCCTGAATGGTCCACAGCATTAGTGCGCAGAGTTCAGGGATTTTGCAATTTCTTTGTTTCCTTGTTTTGATCGTAGAGAACAACTGGTGTGGCCTGATTACTCTACTACTCATTTGCTCACAGGTTCGGCTGGACAACCACCGTATGACGTATTGTACTCTGCTACACTAAACTCCCTCTGCCAGTACTCATGCAGTCATGCTATCAAAATGTTTACAAGTTCAGGTTAACCGCTTTTGGCGAAATATTTCTGCTCCAAACACCCTACTGATTGCAATTTTTTCCATTTTCGTATGTTACCTTTCTAGCTTTTTGTTACCACCTGGGCTCTAAGCTTGCTGTTTCTTCCATGCTTTATTTAGTTTTCCACCCTCTGTCGGCTGAATGCTCCACAGCATTAGTGCGCAGAGTTAAGGGATTTTGCATTTTCTTTGTTTCCTTGGTGTGATCGTACATAAAAACTGGTGTGGCCTGAACACTCTACTGCTCATTTGCTCACAGGTTCGGCTGAACACGCACCATTTGTTGTTGATTTTCCTTATACTAAATACCATGTCAAATGCGTGTCGTTCCTATGGCTTACGAGGTGGTTAATGTTCTGTTCTTTTCGTGTCGTTCCTATGGCTTACGCCATTTCCCCATGTGATGTGTGCTATTTTAAAATGTTCCTTTGGCCTGCTGTTAATATGCGCTGTTTTAGTAGGTTCCTTTGGCCCGTTATATTTATATTTTAGTTGTTTGTCTCAAATTCTTTTTTATCCTTATGTGCTGGCCGCATTGAATCCTGACAAAAGAAACTGTTACATGGTTCCAGTTGTCTCCTGATGGTCTAATGGGTTTACTATCCTTTATGCAGGACAGCTGATATGAATTGAATCGACACCTTCAGTGCCAGCAGGAACCTATCATTAGGCAGAAGGACATATGTAGATGCTGCAACTATGCTTATATATAGTCAATTGTCAGATTGCTCATGAGATACACGCATACAAATATGTATGTTCTTTTAAAATTTTTTTTGTCATAGCTAAATCAAGTCTCCCAATCTGCTATTCATCTGACTTTTCCTCAGATCGTTGTCTGGCTAATGCGGCGCACGAGGGCGCGCCCCTTCCACTAGTTTCTATATATCCATCAGAAACAGAGAGGTGTATTCCAGCACTCCAGCTTTTTGGCAGGAGGTGCAACTATAGCTGCTGGGAGATTTACTGCAGAAAATGGAGTGATCAAGGTATTCTTTTTAGCAACCACTGCCTATTGGAATGTTTGTTTTATATCGTGGTATTTTACTTTCATGGTATTCCTGCTTGTGCTATTCTTACCTTTGGTCAAAATGTTTTATTTGTGTCATTCACTGTGTGTGATCCTCCAAACCATTCTTTGCTGTTCCATGGGCTACCATAAATAACTATTTTTTGACAATCCATTTCTAAATGGCAAATATAAAATATAAACCAGAACATTAATATCCATGCACAGAATATTTTTGGCACAACTTTTTTTGGCAGTATATCAGAAACTATAGTTTCTGAATGTCTAGTACACATCAGATATCTTTATCTTGATTCAACCACTATGCGAGTTGATTACATTGTGCTATGCAGCATATAATAATCTCTTTTTTTTACTTCGATTACATTGTGCTAGTGTACGTTTACATTGTGCTGCCAAAATACCTTCACATATATGAGGCTATCCATATATGCGAGTTGATTACATTCAACCACTAAGATTTTTTTTTTTTTTAAAAATTTCTTTGCCGGGTGCCTCCCTGACAGGGCACTCGGCAAAGAAAATACTAAAAAAAATAAAAAAAACTCTTTGCCGGGTGCCTAGAGGAGCGACACTCGGCAAAGAAAATTTGGAAAAAAAATAAAAAAATCTTTGCCGGGTGCCTCTGACATGGCACCCGGCAAAGAAATTATAAAAAAAAATTAAAAAAATCTTTGCCGGGTGTCTCCCGGTAGGGCACTCGGCAAAGAAAATATGGAAAAAAAATAAAAAAATCTTTGCCGGGTGCCTCTGACATGGCACCCGGCAAACCAAAGGCTGATGGAGCCGGCGCCGTGACGGCCACTTTTCTTTGCCGGGTGCCGGATTTGCACTCGGCAAAGTCTTTGCCGGGTGTCCGATAAAAAGCACCCGGCAAAGAAATCTTTGCCGACTAATTTTTTGCCGGCGGCTCTTTGCCGAGTGCTGCACCCGGCAAAGGCTTTGCCGAGTGCAAAGTAGCCTTTGCCGGGTGTTTTCGGCACCCGGCAAAGCGCCTGAATCCTGTAGTGATAGTATAGAGTACGTAGTTTTTGTATCATAACTTGGCTGATGAAACTAGGAATATACACACACTTCTGACAGCAGTTTTCCTTTCTAGATGTCATGTTAAGACGTAGCGCATTTCATCTCAGTTCTCAGCGTGGAGGAAGGCAGTGAAGGTGCCAAGCTCAAGTTTGAATTCAAAACAGGGAGAGGTAGGAGCAGTTGACGCCTGGAGGCTGGTGACTGTGCCCACGACGTTGTGCACAGCGTGCAGTTGCATCTTACTCCTATGTATCTTGTTTTAAGTTGTATTACAGTGTGTAATAGTGCCTGCAAGCCATTGGTATAAATAGCTGGACCTTTGAGGTGTGTGTGAGCGCATTGCAACTGATGTTATCACATTTGTATTGCAAACTAATATCAGTGGAAAACAGCACTGCCATCTAACAGTTGCTGGTTCGCGTTCATCTGTTCTTGTGCGTTCTGAGTTCTTAGGCTAGCCACCGTGTGAATCTTGTGTGTGATTGTGATCCTTGGTTCCAACATTGATTGTGATCTTTGGTTCCAACATTTGGTATCAAAGCCATCATCACACGCAAGGAGGTCTTGTGATCCGAAGCGATGGGTGATCAGAGTGCCGGCGGAAGTGGGAGTGGTGGCGGAGGCGGCGGCGGGCAGATCCAGTACCCACAGCTCACAGCGACCAACTACACAAGCTGGAGCATCCGGGTGCAGGCCATCATGGAGGATCAAGGAGTGTGGGAGATCATGGAACCGTCGGGGAAACGTTCGATCAGGGCGCGACGGCGATTGCGGCGGTAAAGGCGAAGGACAGGAAGGCCCGCGCACACTTACTTTAGTGTTTGCCGGATGACCTATTGATGCAAGTCATGGCGAAGAAGACTAGGAAGGAGATCTAGGACTCGTTGAAGGCGAGATTCATCGGCGAGGAGCGTGTCAAGAGGCACGGTTGTAGACATTGAAGAGCGAGTTCGATGCCATGAAGATGGAGGATGAGTCAATCGATCCTACGCCAGGCGGTTGACAGGGATGTCAGTCTGGTATAGAAACCTTGGTGGATCGCTGGATGATGCGGCATTGGTGAAGAAGTTGTTTGACACTGTGCCAAAGCATTTCATCAATGTGGTGGCAAGGATTGAGCAGTTCTATGATCTGTCGAAGCTGGCATTCGTGGAGGCGGTTGGCTGGTTGAAGGCCTTCGAGGAGTGCACCAGGCGAGGAGCAGGCAGTGCGTGGTCAGACACTGGCCAAGTGTTGCTGACACAGGCTGAGTGGGAAGCTCGGCAAAAATGGGTGATTGGAGAAGCGTCCGGGAAGAGCAGATTGCAGGAGAGCGGTGGCGGTGGCCGAGGTCGTGGGCGTGGCCGTGGCGGTAGCAGTGGTGGCCGTGGTGGGCAAGGCGACGTGGCAAAGAATGGCACTGGAAAAACGTGATCACATCAAGTGTTTCAAGTGCCATAATTATGGACACTATGCAAATAGATGTCTAGGAGAAAAGAAGGAGGAAGAGGCACATCATGCTAGGGCAGTGGAGTTTGAGCCAACGGTGTTGCTCGCAGAGACAGCAGAGCTGGGACTGCTTGAGCACCCATTGTTGGACGAGTGTCAGGAGGAAGTATTTCTGAATGAAGTAAAAGTGCATCCTGAGTTGCATTTCACTGGAGATGGGGAGTCATGTGGTGACATTTGGTACCTGGATAATGGTGCTAGCAACCATACGACAGGTGATCTTCACAAGTTTAGAGGCATTGACATCACTGTCAGTGGTAAGGTACGTTTTGGTGATGGTTCAGCAGTTAAAATTCAGGGAAAGGGGTCAATTTTGTTTCAAGGCATCTCTAGTGATTAGTGGATTCTATTTGATGTTTATTACACTCCCAAGCTTAAAAGTAATCTAGTAAGTCTTGGTCAATTAACTGAAATTGGGCATAGAGTAGTCATGGATGATGATCTGATTGAGGTGTTTGAGAAAAACCCTGTTAGAATGATTATGAGAGTTCAGAGATCACTGAACAGGCTTTATAAAATTGAATTGAAATATATTGAACCAGTTAGTTTCTTATCCAGTATTGGTGATGAGTCATGGCTTTGGCATGGTAGACTTGGTCATGTGAATTTTCAGTCAATTAAAATGCTAGTTGAGAAGGAGATGGCAGGGGGTACCTCTGGTAGCTCATCCAGATCAGGTGTGTCACTCCTATTTGGTAGCAAAGCAAAGGAGTTCATTTCCACAGGCAACAGGGTGGAGAGCATATGAGCCTTTGGAAATTGCTACACATAGACTTATGTGGTCCAATCACACCAGAGACATCTGGGGGAAATAAATATTTTCTACTCATTGTTGATGATTGTACAAGATGGATGAATGTGACGGTTCTAAATACTAAAGATCAAGCAAGTTCTGCATTTGCCAAGTTTAAGGCTGAAGCAGAAAACAACTTGGGGTACAAAATCAAGACAATAAGGTCAGATAGGGGTGGTGAATTTCTTGCAGCAGCATTCAGAGAAATGTGTAAGCACACTGGGATCAAGAGGCAATTGACAACACTATATTCACCCTAACAAAATGGTGTTGTAGAGAGAAGGAATAGGACAGTCATGGAAATGTCCAGATCTTTACTTAAGAGCATGAATGTACCAGGAAGGCTTTGGGGAGAAGCAGTGAGGCATTCTGTGCATTTATTAAACAGACTACCTACAAAAGCTATGGGGAGTAGAACACCTTTTGAGGCATGGAGTGGGAGAAAGCCACAGTTGGACCATTTGAGGGTGTTTGGGTGCACTGCACATGTCAGACAGCAGCTCTACATCTGAAGAAGCTGGATGATAGGAGCATACCCATGGTATATCTTGGAGTGGAGGAGGGCAGCAAGGCACATAGGTTGTTTGATCCACAGACCAAGAGGATTGATGTGAGTAGGGATGTTGTGTTTGAGGAAATAAAGACATGGGAGTGGAAGTCTGATTATACTGAAGGTTCAGATTTTGTAGTGGTGGAAACAGTGGAATCCAACACTTAACTTCTTGGAACTGGAGATGGAAATGATGCAAACCCAGGTGGTCATCTGATGGAAATCAACCCACAGATGAGGCAGAGAATTCTGTTAATGCAGAAGCAGGCAGTCAGTCTGGCACTGTTCATGGTTAGTAGACCTGAGCATTTTGCGGGCTGGGCCGAAAAAAGGCCGGTTATTTCGAGCCAAAAATGTCCCACCCATGACTGTCCCACTAGGCAGGCCAGGCCTAATTTTTTGAGCCGGGCTCGGGCTAAGAAAATTTTTTCTAGGCAGCGGGATCTCTGCCCAGGCCCTATCCAGTAAGGTTCGAGGGGCGGGCTAAAACCCATTGGGCTTGGGGCGGCCTCATTTTGCTCAGGTATAATGGCCAGGCAATAGAGGCAGTTGTTTCAGATGTTGCAGCAACAATCTTGGATCAGGGTGGGATGGACCTAGATGATTCAAGTGACTACGATGAGGAGCCAGTGAGATTCAGAAGCCTCAGTGAAGTGTATGAAGATACTGTGGAAGTGGATTTTGCTTCAGACACAGAAATTGAAGTCAATGCACTATTGGCACTAATGGAGGAACCATTATCATATCAAGAGGCTACAGGAGATGCAGAGTGGGTAGCACCAATGGACAGTGAGATGCAGTCCATCAACAAAAACCAGACTTGGGAATTGGTGAAATTACCAACTGGTCACAAGCCCATTGGTTTGCCCATTGGTTTGAAATGGGTATACAAGCTATCAAGAGAAATGCAGATGGAGAGGCAGTGAAGCACAAGGCCAGATTGGTTGCGAAGGGATATGTGCAAAAGCAAGGCATAAATTTTGAAGAAGTATTTGCACCAGTAGCAAGGCTTGACACTGTCAGATTGATACTAGCTTTGGCAGCTAATAGAGGTTGGCAAGTACATCACTTAGATGTAAAATCTGCTTTTCTAAATGGTGAACTTGTGGAGGATGTCTACGTATCACAACCAGAAGGGTATGTGAAGAAAGGCAAGGAGCAAATGGTGCTTAAGTTAAGCAAAGCCTTGTATGGGCTCAAATAAGCTCCTAGGGCCTGGAATGTGAAGTTAGACAAGAGTCTGAAGAATCTTGGGTTCAAGAAATGTGCAACTGAACCTACTGTTTACACTAAGGGTGTTGGAAGGACAGCTGTGATCCTTGGTGTATATGTTGATGACTTGATTGTAACCGGAGGTGATCCATCTGAAATTGCAACCTTCAAGAGACAGATGACTTCACAATTTGAGATGAGTGACCTTGGCCTATTGTCATTCTATCTAGGAATTGAAGTTGAGCAGAAAAAAGATTGCATTATAGTCAAGCAGACAAGCTATGCAAAAAAGGTGTTGTCACAGTTTGGGATGGTAGACTGCAATCCAACAAAGATTCCAATAAATCCTAGTGCGAAAACACACAATAAAAAGCAAGGAGTGAAAACAGATTCTGAGTACAGGAGGGTGATTGGTTGTCTCAGGTATTTGTTGCACACAAGACCAGACATGGTATTTTCTGTGGGTATGGGTAACAGGTTCATGGAGAAGCCTACTGTCCTTCATTCAAGGGCTGTGAAGCAGATACTGAGGTATTTGCAGGGAACATTGAACTATGGGCTGGTCTACACCAAAGAAGAAAAGGAAGAAAAGCTGGTAGGATATCAGATAGTGATCTAGCTGGGGATTTGGATCATAGAAGGAGCACAGGAGGGATGGCATTTTATCTGAATGATAGTCTTATCACTTGGTGTTCACACAAGGAGAAAACAGTTGCTTTATTATCTTGTGAGGCTAAGTTCATGGCTGCAACAGCAATAATAATGCAGGCAATGTGGCTCAGGAACTTGTTGAGTGAGCTCACAGGAACTAAGCCCAAGGTGGTCATTATGTTTGTGGATTCCATGGGTGCAGCAAACACATTGATATCAAGTATCATTATATCAAAGAATGTGTTGAGCATGGACATATCATTGTCAAGAGGGTGAGCACTTTGGAGCAAAAGGCAGACTCTCTGACAAAGCCACTGCCAGTGGTGAAGCTGGGAGTGATGAGACACCTATTAGGTGTTCGTGAGCTTGAGGTTCATCAGGTTTAAGGGGGAGATTGTTGGAGTAAGCCTGCTGGTGTGTATGCTCTGGTGACGTGGAGGAAGGCAGTAGTGAAGGCGCCAAGCTCAAGTTTGAATTCAAAACAGGGAGACGCATGAGCAATTGACGCCTAGAGGCTGGTGACTGCGCCCACGACATTGTGCACAGCGTGCAGTTGCATCTTACTCATATGTATCTTGTTTTAAGTTGTATTACATTGTGTAATAGTGCCTGTAAACTATTGGTATAAATAGTTGGACCTTTGAGGTGTGTGTGAGCGCATTGTAACTGATGTTATCACATTTGCACTGCAAACTAACATTAGTGGAAAACAGCACTGCCATCTGACAGTTGCTGGTTCGCATTCATCTGTTCTTGCGCGTTCTGAGTTCTTAGACTAGCCACCGAGTGAATCTTGTGTGTGATTGTGATCTTTGGTTCCGATAGACAGAGAATTTCATCTCAGTTCTCAGCCTGCAAAGACAGGTAAAGTGAACTTCTCTTTTGTTCGTAAGTTGAAAACTGTACGTAGTCACGAATTGTGTACCGAGACCGAAGACTGAAATAGTTATGCTTGCTGCTGCACGGACCGATAAGTCGACGTTTCTTCCTACACCGGTCCAGCAAAACGGTCAGCCCATGGGCCTGAATCATCTGTCACAGCTTCAAAGGCCAGCCCAAATAAAATTAAGCATTAGTTTTAATTTCCTCTGTTAACAAGTCCATTTGTGGATGTCGCTGCCAAGAGTGACGTGCAAAACCAATACAATTAATTTAATTAATGTAAATGGCACTCCTTTATTAATATTTCCTTCTCCATCCAGGGCCCGGTTTAGATGCAAAATTTTTTGTAAAATGGGCACTGTAGTGTTTTCGTTGTTATTTGGTAAATATTGTCCAATCATGGTCTAATTAGGCTTAAAAGATTCGTCTCGTCTATTTCGTCTAAACTGTGTAATTAGTTTTATTTTTTATCTATATTTAATGCTTCATACATGTGTCTAATGATTCGAAGTGAGAGGGAATCTGAAAAATTTTGTAAAATTTTTTGAGAACTAAACAGGCCCAGGTTGTGGCCGTCAAGTTGGCCCATGAGCTGAAGTCAAGTCAAAGTAGCCGAAAACAAATTAACAATCATATCCAAAGGATGGCGCCCAGATCACAAATTATTATATCATCAACTAGTAAAGTATTCAAGGATCACGTATCGATCTATTCCTTTTTCTAGAAGCTAAGGGTAAGCCAGTGAGCCATTTTGTCACAGGAATACTATCTCATGGAGTCATGGTCTCACTAACGGAAGGCTTGCATGATTGATCGCGATGTGGTGTATATAATGTACTCCTCCCTGACAGTCCCAGTCAATAGATCAGTCAATCGTTCACATGGAGGGAGATATGCAGGCATACTGTGGCAGTGTTTACTTCCTTCAAAATTTCAAAAATTTTACAAGATTTCCCGTCACATCAAATCTTTGGACGTATGCATGAAGCATTAAATGTAGGTAAAAAAATAACTAATTGCACAGTTTGTCTGTAAATATCGAGACGAATCTTTTGAGCCTAGTTTGTCCATGATTGGATAAGTTTTACCAAATAACAACAAAAAGTGTTACAGAAACTTTACACATACTTTACAACCATCTAAACACACCGTGTATCTTGAAGCTCTGGATCTACTGACCATCACTGAATGCATGCAGCAGGCAAGTTTGACTGACCTCACTGATGTGATGTCGGCTATTATGTATACTTACCGGCCGGGGAGGTTTAATTCTGTCGATTGCGCGCCGCCTCAACCTCCGCTGAACATGTTGTCAAATAAAATAAAATAAAATAAAATAAAATAAAATAAAATAAAATAAAAACCCTCTGCTGAACACAACTGCTTCAATTCGCCAGTGACCTCGCGCATGCACAGCATACACTTCCTCTGTTCTAAATTTGCTATTTAGATACCAAGCAAAAGCAATATGATTAAAAAATCCAAACTGACCTAGTATGATTAAAATGAAGAGAGTATATATTTGCACATACAGGAAGTTTTAATTTGAACTTTCTATTCAGTTCAAGTATTATGCATCTTTCTTTTGGAAGAGAACCCGATTTTTCTTTTGGAAGAGAACCCCACAAGTGAACTATGGACATGAAAACATGAACAAGAAACATCATTACAATACAAGAGCACCAACACACAACCACGGCAACAACACAAAAGCCACCACAACAAGCTTCCAACCCTGCACCGGCAACAAGGGCCACCAAACAAGCTGTAGCAACACCCATTGTGGGATGCCTAGACTTCATGACAAACCTCTAATGAGAAAAACAGCGTCAAACAAAGACGTCGTCGTTGTCACAGCTTCACCATGAAGCAGGGGCCTTAGCCTGAGCCCACCTTGCTACCCCAACACTAATAGGGCATCACAGTCGAACCGAAGAGGCTGTCGCTAAGTGAGACCTATTGCTGAGACAACAATTGCAACGAGCAGCTGCTAGCGGGCTATCGCAGCCACAAGGGCTGCTAGCCACCAGCGTGCGTGTCTTGTCATCGCAGCATCGGCCATAACTGAAGTGTTATGCATCTAATAAGTTGGGTACTAGGAGCAGTCCCAATACTAGAAGCCGTAGGTAGTTTCTATGCCTATAATAAATTTAGGTAGACACTACATATAGGAACTATATTTTTAGTGGAGAGTTTCTATAAAATATTTTTTTATTTAGTCATATGTCTTCTCTCTCGTCATCTACCTATCACATCTCTTCATATTTTGGTTCTCGTGTACCTGCATGGTTTTTTTTTATCTAAGAAACCATTTCATTTTCTCTCTTCTTTAATTGCAGTGCCACATCAATATTTTGCTTAGTTGGCACCCAAATTAATAAACATAGAAACCATCTAGTTTCTTGGTTGGGAGTTCTCTAAAACTGCTCAAATAGTTACCGATAGATTCAAAAGCATCACAAATGATATAATCATGTACGTGTACATATAACAACAAACCACATGAAGTCGTGTGAATGGTGATTGATCCACCGTGTGTGTACCTAAAGTCAATTGACACTTCCCCATGTTAATGTAAAGTTCACAAAACAAAAAGACATCAGAAAGAATTGAAACATGAACCACGCTACTGGAAAACAGGTTTTCTAAGGTGACCAAAAATCATTATTAGATGTTGTATTAGTAGGGCCGGAGCCAGATTTGAGGAAAAAGAGGTGCTAAGTACACTACCAACCTCGGTATGATTGAATACCTATCTAAATCCAGGTATAAATGGAACTATATCAAGCAATGGAAACATCATATTATAGATATATGTTTGCTTGGATTCACATTATAAGTAGTTTTCAAGGGGTATCTCTTGCTTGTGTGTTGGTTGCTAGAAATAGGCTTGATTGATGAATTGATATTAGATTATTAGTTTTCCAATTGGTAGCTATAGAGCCTTTAGTTGTTTTGTAAGTAGTATCTAGAAACTCGCTTATAATATTGATCCCAGACAGGTTTCTAGTGTTTTTGATGTCTAGCTAACCATGATGCTAAGGATGAAGTTCAAAGATGATCTACAAGTAACCATCAAGGTGAAATTTCCAAATGGTATCTTCAATGGTAATCCTATACACCTTAGCATCACTATGTAGTGTAAATTCACCCACAATTCCAATCTAACATATGTGCAAGCTTGAAACCAAACCTATCTAGCACATATGTAGAGCGGGCTAACACTACCTAGTTGGATCTTGTGAAACTTATCCAATCCTTTCCCGAGTGGTATTCATGATGGATAAGCAACACAAGGTCCCAACCAAGTTAACAAATTACACTTGTGTGAAGTGCTAGCTTGGAATTTTCAATTATTTCCTATTTTTGGGTTGTTTTCATCAATTAACAAAAAATTGGAGAGATTGAAAGTCTTATGTTTGGTTTTGGTAATTAAGACAACCAGTGGACTAACCTTTTGCTAAATGTCGATTAAGCTAGGTGAAGTCTACACCAAGATGATGAGCAAGGCTAACAGTTGGATGAAGAGTGATCCATCCAAATGAAGCAATGTCACAATTGGAGAAGATGGAAAGATGAAAACAAGCCTAAAGGAAAATGTATATCTTAGAGGTTTTGTTTTGTGCGGCGGACGAGACGCAATGGAGTGTGTGGTTGGGTTTATGATTGGTAGCCATACTATTAAGAGGGGAATACTCTAAACCAAATATGGTTATCTAGTGCCACTAGGTGTTGATTTATATGCATATGCATTAGACCTTGTCACATGGTGAGTTTCAAATGAAAATGTTTTTGAAAACACTTTGAAAAATGCTAACTCAGTACTTAGATGTTTGGCAAAACATTTGAGAGTTGGCACGCTTGCATAGAGAGAGAAAATAGCTTTTGGCTATGTTCTTTAGCATTCGTTAGAGCTGTCCAATGTGGCACCATAGATACACAGGTACACTAGCGTGAGCAACACTTCCGGTTTGGGTAATTAGTGACAACCTAGATGTGAGATACACAGGTGAGTCCACAGGCACACTAGCATGAGCAACACTTAAAGCCATGGTGGAGAGATGGGTTGGTAATTGTAACACCCTAAAAATTTGACCTAGTTTTAAAAATTACTAAAAATTTGAACTTTTAAAAAAATTGTGTAGGAAATAATATATAGCCAACCTAAACAATTTTTACAAATAAAATAACATAGGAACATAAAATCTTATGTGTGCAACTTTGTGTGTGAATGTTTGCTTGGCTTGTTGAACTTATGGTGGCACCCTTTTACACATCCGTGCATTCAAATTCAAATTTGAAATCATTTAAACATATGCATATAGGGATAGGAAATAGAAATTAGGAAAAGCCACTTGGGCTCATTCCCTCCCCTCCCTCCTTTTTGGTCTGCAGCAGCCCACTCCCTCCCTTCCCTTCTCCCCTCTTCCTACTGTGGAGCCGGCCTAGCCGTGCTACAGTGGCTATGGCCCAGCGCTTGGCCCAGCTCGCCTCCCCCTCACTCTCCCTCTCCCTCCCACTGACAGACGGGCCCTGCCTGTCAGCTCTATCGTCCACCTCCATGTCGGCAGTCGTACGCGGCACAGCCATGGCATCAATGCCCACCAGCGCCACCGCGGTGCTAGCAGGCGTCAATAGCGACACGGCGACCCGGCTGGACCCACGACACCCTCCTTTTCCCCTCTCCCCCACTACAAAATGACATGAGCAAAGCACCAGCCATGGTGATGTGACCTGACGAGGTCAACCACACGGCCGAGTGGTGGATAAGCACGGACACGAAAAATATTTCGCCGCTGGGACACCGGCCTAGCCGACCTATAAATAGGCCCAACCGGTGATGCTCTCGCCTTGCTCTCTCCACCACCAACTCCACCGAGGGTGGGAACACCCCATCTCCCCCTCATCTTCCCCCTTCCCCCCTCTTTCCTCTCTTTTTCCACTTCTGCCCTTTCTGGAGTTCAGCGGCGCCATCAGCACCGCCCTCTCCTTCCTTTTTCTCCACTATGTCTCTGGCCGATTGGAGTGACCGGTGAGTCCCTGAGCTTCCCCTCTTTCTTTTGCTGTAGTTGCTAGGTAGTATAGGTCTCTATGTAGCGTTGCCCATGTTAGCCCTACTCCGCCGAGCTGCCATGGCCATCGGCCATCACCAGCGAGGCCGCCCCAGCGAACACCGTCACCCCCACTACACTTCTCACACACCCACACACATGTTCACATAGATAGTTGAGTAGATTAAGGCCTCTAGGGCTGAGTCTAGTGCACCGCACCGCCGTGACCTCTCCGGCGAGCCATCGCCACTGCCACGGGCAGCCGCTGCCGACGGCGACCCCACCACCGGCTACGACACGACCCAGCGGACCCCGTCCACCCCTCATCCACCACCCTCGAGGGCCAACACCGCCAGCGTAAGCCACTCCGGCAAGCCCTGCTCCTCCTCCCCTGTTCCGACGCAGGCACGGCCACCTTCCTCCATCGTCGTCCCCCTCTCTCCCCCTTCTCTATCCCCGCAGGTGGGACCGGAAGGAAACGGCGTCACCGTTCCCCTCCGTCCCCATCTGTCTCCCCTCTCTCTCCCTTTCCCTCACTAACACATCAGCCCACAGCCTTAACGCCAATGCCGCCATCACTGCTGACGCAAGCAAGGGGCCCACCTGTTACACACACACAACGTGGGGTACGTTTTAGAAAACCCTGGGTACACCCGGTTAGTGTACACAGAGGGTTAGAAAATGCATTTTCCAAACTTAGAAAAATTCCTAGAAAATTTGTAAATAAACTAGATGCATTAAGGAAATTAACCATGTAGTTTGCACCCTTTTTCTTGCACTAGAAAATGCATACAAAATTCCACCTAGTTAATTAGCTATGGAATAAACTTCTAAAATTCATAACTTTAAAACCATAACTCCGTTTTGCATGAAACCACTCCTACAATTCATCTAAAATCAAACTGTACCATATGCACCTTGTGCCACCATATAGTTCTATGTTTGCTTGTGCCTTTTCTTTTGTGAATAGCAGTAGTCTTATTAGACCGATACGTCCGACAGACGACGGTAATCGTTAGGAGGATGAAGACCCGAATTACGAAGACGTGCCGAAAGGTGACAATGACGAAGGCAATGTAACACTCCGGTGTTGCGCAATGCATTTTTGCATGGCAATCATATTGCATAGCATTCATATCATTATAATCATGTATGATAATGGTATAATTTGATTAAAATAAAAGCTTAAACATGCTATATTTAATGAACTATAATAATATGATAATCACATTATATCAAAAGCCTTGCAACCATAATTCTTACATCACTTGGAACCTTAGTTCAAATTTTGGAGCTCAAATTTGGTCAAACACTTGTTCAAAAACAATTATGAAAAATATTCAAAATTTTTCCCTAATTTAGCTTTTATTTTGTCATTTAAAATCTATTAAGAATTTTGAAATGACCCCTTAATCAAAGTTGTAGGGAATTCAATTTTGAGCAACTTTTATTTTTGGGCCAAATCCATAAAATGCTTTCTTCTTGTTCAAAATTGGGTTTGAAGTTTGAAATGCATTTAAATTTGAAAATCGAAAATCAAAAATTTCATTTCTTTTCCTCGCGGGCCGCCGCCACCGATTCGGCCCAGAGCCAGAGTCGGCCCGCCTCACCGCGCGCGCGCCCGCGCTGCCCCGCCTCCGGCCCAGCCGGCCATCTTCCCCTCCTCTCGCCCGCGTCCGCGCGCTGGCGCCGCGCCACGCCGCGACCGCGGCAGAAGGACACCGCCGCGTGGCGGCCCCGCGCCTGCAGCGCCTGCCGCGCGTCGGCCGCGGCCTGTCACCGCACTCCCGCGCCCGCCTACACCTGCCCCGGCCCAAGCACCCGCTCGCTCGCACCCGCACTCCCTTCTCCTCCCTTCCCGAGCCGAGAAGCTCGAGCTCCACCTCGCCGTGACCGCCGCTCCGCCGGCGTGATTCGCCCTCACCGCCGCACCATTTCGCAATTAACCGCGCCCGCAGCTCCGCCTCGCCTTCCTCCGCTTCGAGCTCGCGTTTGCGCCGTCTTCCAAGCTCTAGGTGAGCTCCTCCACACCTCGCCGCCGACGGCCATGGCGCCACCGCGCGCGGCCTCCCGTCGAGGCGACTTCCCGCTACCTCCTCGTTCCCCTTTTCTCCAAAAACGGGTTCGTCACTTCACCGTGGTTCGCGTGCGCTCGCTGCCCCGCCCGCTCGCGACCGGAGCCGGCCGGTCGGCCATAGCCGCCGCCGCGACGTCGCGCGCGCGAACACCGACGACGCGCTCCGCGCCTCGCGGGGGCAGGACCGTGCCCCTGGGCCGCGCCCCGAGCGGGCCGGCTCGGTGGACCTCCCGCGCGCGCGAGACGGGCCGAGAAAACGGCCACGGGCCGACTGTTGACCTCGGGCCGGCCCGATTCTTTTTTTTTTTTCAGAAAAACAAATTCCGATTTCTTTTAATATTATTGATGAAAAACACTTGTAAAATGATTTCTCGGCCATTTTAGCTCCAAAATTGGTGAAATAAAATTGTATGTACTCATTTGAACCTGATCTATGGTATAAAATTGTTGCATGTCAAATTTGATGTACTTTTCTGTAGAATTTATAATTAAATAGTAAAATGGCTATTTTCTTGATAAATACTTAATAAATCCTAGAAAAGTCAGAAAAATATGATTCCAAATTTATTAATCTTTTTGTGTCATGTACTTTCTAGGAAAATTTTATATCTTGGGTGTTCTGTATAAAAATTTGTAGTTGCAGTTCAAATGCTTTTTGTTACCAATAATTGTTATTTTTGTTATTTAAATAAATTTGAATAAAACATGCAAGTGATAATTTTTCCATAGTGTTTGTTTAGGTAGTAGATAGTAGAAAAATTCCTAAATCTGTTGTTTGATACTTTTCATAATGTAAAGTATTTTAAATATCTATTTGAGGCCATAGTTTGTTATTTTTGTATAGTAAGTTCTAATTATCCAAATGCAGTAAAAATTTTATGTCAAGCTATTCTTGATATTAGTAACCCACTGTAATTTTATAAGATTTTTCTGAGCTACTAAAATATGTGTTGCTGTTCAACCTTAAGACTAATTAGGGTTTCTATTTATTCTTAATGCAAAGTTAGTTGGAAAATTATACTTTGGTGTATCTTTGAAGCCTCTTGATTCTCCAATACTCTCGCATGGTAGGAACTAGTGTTGGTAGTTTCCGAGTACATGTTCTTGGATGACGTAGACTACCTTGTAGAAGAGTCATAAGTTCCACATAATCCGATGACGTAATACATTCGTTACATCGCATGCATTCCGCATCATCATCATCTCATGTCACCTCTGCAATGCACCGATGCATATTGCACTCATACTTCTGCATCATACAGGATCGCAGGAAGTGGTTCCGGCAGTTGTTCCCGAGGACGCAGAGGAGCAGCCCGAGGAGCCGGAGCCAGCAGAAGTAGAAGAGGAGTCCGGTGAAGAGCTTCCGGAGTGCCCCGACCATCGTCCCAGTACCTTCGAGCGAGGCAAGCCCCGGAGCATTTCTCCCCCGGTTTGCAAATAATTATTTATTAATTTTACTTAATCTGATGCATTAAGTTTAGGAGTTGTTTGCGAACGTTGCTGCATTATACCTTGTTCCACCTTGTTTTACCCGATCCTTGTCACCCTGGTGTCCACGGTCAATACTTGCTTAGTTTGCTTAGACCGGTAGAAGTCGGGTGATTGCCTGTCATCCGCGAGCTATAGGGGATTACCTGGTTTTATGTGAAAGAATTGTCATGTGAGAATAACTAAGTGTGGGAATGAATGTGAGACCGGGCGGAAGCTTGCCGGGTTCTGGACTGTAGTGTCTTCCGTCTGTGTCGATTAAGGACCGTCCGATGTCGGGCCTCGGGTCATGTTGAACGCATGCCTCACATTTAGCTGGCCGGATAAAGTACCTTTCGACCGCGAAGCCGGGAGATTATTCGGGCCGAGTAGATTGCCCGCAACGCACTGTACCGGAGCAGTAGTGGCAGGAAACGGGGGCGCGATGATAAGGCCAAAGAGCAGTCGGGCGGCCCTCGGGTACATGTGGTTCCTGGCAAGCTCGCGACTTTACCTGAATGGTTGACTCGGTGACCAATACCTCACTTTAGCGGGTGAGTGAGGTTTGTGTGAGGAATAAATTACCAGCTGGTCAATAATCGATTCGAATCGCCATCGTTCACTGGATAGTGAGCATTTGACTTGAGTTACTTCATCGTAGTAATATGGATACAACACTTGGATAGTTATGAGAAAATGACATGGTAATTATTGTCAAATATCAATGGTAATCCTTGCTTGCTCAATTACATGGTTACTTTAGCATAAAGTGCAAATATAGTTGACAGGAGAATAAAGATTTAGAAGATGACATGCTTTTGTAAATGATTTGCTAAGCTAAAAATGCTTTTCTTGCAAATGAGTCAGCTACCCCACCAAAAAGCCTATCATGATCCTTGGAGTCTTTTTGTTTTGGTTCTGTCGGGTAAGTCTAGCTGAGTACCTTCTCGTACTCAGGGCTTTGTTCCCACTTGTTGCAGATGGACAGATGTACTATGGTTATTGTATCAACTGTCTCTACCCTGCGATGGGCGAAGCCTAGGACCATGGGCAATGGTCACTCACTACTCCTCGCCTGATGCTTTTGTGGGAGATGATCGCGAGCTGGCACTGTATTTTGGAAAAGATGTGTGTGTGTGTGTGCTTTGAACTAATGCTTCCGCTACTTTATTTGAAACTGGTTTGTAATAACTATGTTTAAACTCCGATGTATTTTGTGCCGCAAACTGCTGTGTAACTTATGAAGGTAATCGCTGAACTTATTACGATCTTGGCTGTGATGTGAAATGGTTTGAAATCCGTCGAGATTTCACGGACTACCGGGTTATACGGGCTTAAGTTTGGTAAATTGTCCGTCCGTTGGATGATTTTCTTACTTAATCTCGTATAATTGGGCGGTTCTGTTACAGCTGGTATCGGAGCATGGTTTAGCGTAATTACTGTTCATAAGTGTATTTAAACCAAAACCCTGCTTAAAAAGTGTGATTTTGAAACTAAAAAAAAAAAAAAAAGTGTGCCAGTGGTCATATCCTGTATGCCCAGTTAAGGACTCTAGGTGGCTATTTAAGTACTAACTTGGGGTTCTGCACCATATTTCTTTTTCGTTGCTCATACGGCGTGCTATTGTATGAGTGCCACTTAATTGAGTGGTAATGTATGGATCAGTTACCTCTACGCTTCGGTAAGTGTGAGTTGTGAGAGCATGATCGGATACACCGCCGATCTAGGGAAAGTGCTTATATGATACTTGGATAATTACATGTTTTACACATGTTTTTATAAAAGTGTCGCATGTGTGGGTGTTCCGTCCGTTGAGGCGATGCCGTCAATAGGACGATGTGTTTGGGTAGTCACTACCGTTGTACACGCATCTGGGGATTCGTGTAAAGCGTGTAGGTAGGTTTACTGCTTTCATGCATTCATGGGGAATGGGCTGAAATGAGTTTTCTGCAGGTACATAACAGCGTATCGTGTAGACCGAATTAGTTACGTATATGAGAGATCGTTGTATGCCACCGAATTCACCGTTAGATGCTTTTTTTTTCCTAAGTTTGTGAGAACGTAAGACTCGTGCATGCATCATATTGTTTGTGCATTCCATTCATGGCATGCATTCCTCCCCTTATAAAAGGATTATCCCATTTCGATAAAAGTGACCTCAACTAAAATATGTTCTCACCGGGTAATTTAAAACTTGTGCTACAGATGGCCCGCACGAAGCAGACTGCCCGCAAGTCCACTGGAGGAAGAGCACCCCGTCGTCAGCTAGCCCCGCGGGAGCACCGCAACACGGACACTTTTCTAAGCGAGTTTGGCATGCCCACCTTGCTTTGGAGAGTGCTCCATGATGTGGGGTACCCGGAGGGACAAGAGCCAGTTTACTCTTGGAGCGAGAGCCAGCTAGCTGAAGATGGACTTGCTGTGGTAGAGATCACCGTCCCTGCTCTTGGTGATGCGCCAGAATGGGATGGTTGGCATTTGGAGTTCGAAGGACGCACTCCAGTCGAGGGTGCAGAGGGCGCAGCTTTTCGCGTCATCCGAGACATCATGAGCAGATTTCCCAATGAGTTAGCAGCAGCTTTGGCCGGTACCTTCCGAGAGATGATCCTCGCGACGCCATTTGGGTACAGCCGCAAGGAAGTGCCCTGGTTAGAGGCCCCAGTGAAGGACTGGCTAGCGACAATCACACCATGAGTGCCATGTATGCAGCCATCAGAGCATACCAAGGTCTGGAGAATACCTATTGGACCTTGACTGGCCTACGTGGTGATGATCGGCTTGAAGCAAGGAAGCAGAAGAAAAAGCAAGCGCGTGCTATAGCTAGCTTGCAGGAGCAGTTGGCCGACATGAGCTTGCAGCGGGACCGAGCTCTCGAGAGAGGCGAGAGTTCCATGCAGCAAGTACAGAGGCTGACTCAGGCCAACAGGAATGCAGATCGCCTGTTGGAGCAGCTAGTACAAGAAAGGAATGAAGCCTGGAACGAGAGAGACCTTCTGAGGCAGAGGGTCGAGGAGCTAGAAGAGTACAATGCCAACTTGCATGAAGAGTTCCATGCCCTCTACAACGGGATGGGCCCGTATGCTCCTCCGAACGCCGCTCAGATGGACATCGACGACGACGCTGCAGCTGAGGGTAGCAATGGCGACGCCTCCGACATCGACGATGGCCCCGAGGAGTAGGATAGTGTCATGCGTTAGTAGCTAGGCGTGACGCGATGGCCTTCTTTTGGGTTCCATGTATCATGATGTATCCTGTTCGACCTTGAGACTGATGATCTTTGGAGTTTGGTTGTGTATGCGATACCCGAACGCATAAAAGTCCAGTGTATGTATGCTGGCAACATGGTTGTATGGAACGCGATGTTGCTTTTAAAGTAACTTAATTGGTGCTGTTGTTCAATTGGAATGAAATTATTGCGCCTCTGTTTTCTTGTATGACTTGTTCTCTCCAATGAATTCAGTATGGCATGATTGTTCCTTCGGACACAATTTTACAACTTCACTCAATGGTGCTTGTTGCTGAAATATGCAGATGGCCAACACTCGTCGTGCTACGTACGAAGCCGCTGAGACTGGTGGCAACGGTGCAGGAGCTGGTGGAAGTGGTGCCAACAATGTCAACCACCAGGAACCACGTCCAGAACCACATTTGCCCCCTCCTCCGCCGCTTACCGCAGAAATGTTCTTCACACAGTTTCTTGGAAGTCAACGCAGTACTGAACAATCACAGAGGAATATGGAAGACTTTCTGCGTACCATCGCGGAAAATGTTCAAAGAGGAAATAATCAAGGTGGTGGCCATGGAGTGAACCAGTACAGCAGTTTCAAGGATTTCATGGATACGAGGCCACCTATTTTCAAAGAAGCAGCAGAGCCACTTGATGCCGAAGAATGGATTAACACTATGGAAGATAAGTTCCGTGTGTTAAGGATGACAGAAGTTCTGAAAGTAGAGTATGCTGCACATCAGTTACAAGGACCAGCAGGAATGTGGTGGAAGCATCACCGCAGTACTTTTCCTCCTAATGCCCAGATCTCTTGGAGGGATTTCACTGAAGCTTTTAAGGGAGTTTATATTCCCCCAGGGTTGGTTGAGATGAAGCTTGGAGAGTTTTTAGCCTTGAATCAGGGTACCAAGACGGTGACACAGTATCTGCATGCCTTTAATAACTTGTGCCGCTATGCCCCAGACATGGTTGACACAGATGCAAAGAAGATTGCTAGTTTCAAGAGAGGGTTGAGTCCGAAGATGATGAAGCATGTGGGTACCAATACCCGCAACAGATTCAACGACTTTATCAGTGACTGTTTGAAGCAAGAGAAGAACAATAACGCTTACACCGCGTCCAAGAACCGCAAGAGAGTGTTCGAGTCAGGACCATCCCAGTCCAGAGTTGTCCCTGCCAACCGTTCATCTTATCGTCCGTCCGCACCTGGTGCGAGGTTCAGGCCGCCGCAGCATAAAACCCAGAATTACAAGGGGCCACAGAAACCGTACAAGATCGCAGTGCCGCCAACAAAGACCAGCGCAGCTGCAGAACAGAGCAACTCCAAGGGAGCTATAGGGTCTGCTGGTACAGTGAAAGGGCCCTGCTACAACTGTGGTCAGCCAGGCCACTTTTCCAAGTTCTGCCCTTATCCGCCTAAAAAGAAGCAACAGACTTACAATGCTCGTGTACACCACACCGCCATTGATGAAGTTCCTGAGGGAGAGCCCGTAACTGCTGGTAAGTTTCTTGTGAACCATCACCCTGCAGTTGTTCTTTTTGATTCTGGATCTTCGCATTCTTTCATGAGTCAAGCATTTGCACGGAAGCATGAACAACTATGCACAGAATTGAGTTATGGTTATCGCATAAGTTCAGCAGGAGCTGATGTGTTAACCAATAAGATGGTTAGAGGGGCAACCCTTGAGTTAGGTAGTCGGAAGTTCCGAGTGAACCTGGTAGTTATGCCTGGACTAGTTTTGGATGTAATAATAGGAATGAACTGGATGAAAGACTGGGAAGCAGTCATAAATACAAGCAGTCGGATGCTTACCCTTAAAGATCCCCAGGCAGAGGGTACTTTTCAGGTACCATTGCCTAAAAGAACAGATCTTGTGAGTGTGACCTGTGCCATGGAAGTTGCTCCTATCCATCAGATCCCAGTAGTATGTGAGTTCCCGGATGTGTTTCCAGACGAGTTGCCTGGCCTTCCTCCAGACAGAGATGTTGAGTTTGGAATCGAGTTGATCCCCGGGACAGCTCCAATTTCGAGGAGACCTTATCGGATGCCTCCGGATGAGTTAGCTGAGTTGAAGAAACAGTTGGAAGAGTTGTTAAAAAAGGGGTTTATTCGCCCAAGTAAGTCTGAATGGGGATGTCCTGCCTTGTTTGTAAAGAAAAAGAAAGAGGGTACTCTCAGGATGTGTGTGGATTACCGACCTCTTAACGCTGTAACTATCAAGAATAAATATCCACTGCCTCATATTGATGTTCTGTTTGATCAGTTAGCTAAAGCCAGAGTGTTCTCCAAGATAGACTTAAGGTCTGGGTATCATCAGATAAAGATTAGACCTCAAGATGTTCCGAAAACCGCCTTTTCTACCAGATACGGGTTGTACGAGTATCTTGTTATGTCATTTGGACTAACAAATGCTCCTGCATATTTTATGTATCTGATGAATACGGTTTTCATGCCGGAGTTAGATAAGTTTGTAGTTGTCTTCATTGATGACATTCTAGTATACTCTGAAAACGAGAAAGAGCATGAAGAGCATCTGAGAATTGTCTTGACCAGGTTGAGGGATCATAAGTTATATGCTAAGTTCAGCAAATGTGAATTTTGGTTGAAGAAAGTTCCTTTCCTCGGTCATATCCTATCTGAGAATGGAGTTTCTGTAGATCCGAGTAAAGTGCAAGAGGTTATGGATTGGAAGACTCCAACCACAGTGTCAGAAGTTAGGAGTTTCCTAGGGTTAGCAGGTTACTATCGCCGTTTTATCCCAGACTTCTCGAAGATTGCCAAGCCTATGACAAGTCTGTTACAGAAAGATCACAAGTTTGCGTGGACAGAGGAGTGTGAGACAGCTTTCCATACCTTGCGGAAACTGTTGACCACTGCTCCAGTTCTTGCACAACCCGACATCGAGAAACCTTTTGATGTGTTCTGCGACGCATCAAAAACAGGATTAGGGTGTGTGCTAATGCAAGAAGGAAGAGTAATTGCTTATGCCTCCCGACAGTTGAGAAAACATGAAATCAATTACCCGACACATGATCTTGAGCTTGCCGCTGTTGTGCATGCCTTAAAGATTTGGAGACACTATCTACTGGGTAACGTGTGCAACATTTTCACCGATCATAAGAGTCTCAAGTACATTTTCACCCAACCAGAATTGAACATGAGACAGCGGAGATGGTTAGAACTGATCAAAGACTACAACTTGAATGTACAGTATCACCCTGGGAAAGCCAATGTGGTAGCTGATGCTTTAAGCAGAAAGTCACATTGTATGAATGTGCAACCCTTGCTTGAAGATGGTTTCGATCTAATGCACCCTGCCGTGCTACAAAGTATTCAGGTCAGTTGTTCCTTGGAGAGTAAGATTATAGAAGGTCAGAAAACAGACAAGGGGATATTCCACATCAAAAAGAAGATTCAAGAAGAACCCTCGAAACACTTCAGGGTGGATGAGCAGGATGTGTTGTGGTTCGACAACCGTCTTGTTGTTCCAAAGGATAGAGAGCTTAAGAATAAAATTTTGGATGAAGCTCATCTCTCTAAGTTGTCTATTCATCCTGGCAGCAGTAAAATGTATCAAGAACTAAGACCTCGTTATTGGTGGACCAAAATGAAGAAGGAAATTGCAGCGTATGTAGCCAGATGTGACACATGTTGTAGAGTAAAAGCAATTCACATGAAGCCTGCCGGAATGCTACAACCTTTGTCAGTACCGAGTTGGAAGTGGGATGACATAAGTATGGATTTTATCACGGGTCTACCCACTACTCAAAAAGGTCACGATTCCATTTGGGTAATTGTGGATCGTCTTACTAAGACAGCCCACTTTTTGCCTGTCAAAACGGAATATAGACCACCTCAATATGCTGAGAAGTATATTGCAGAGATTGTGAGGTTGCATGGCATACCAAAGACTATAGTGTCTGACAGAGGGTCGCAGTTCACTGCTCACTTTTGGGAGCACTTGCACAAAGGTTTGAGGACTAGTCTGATTCGTAGCACTGCCTATCATCCTCAAACAGATGGTCAAACTGAGAGAGTTAATGCTGTTCTAGAAGATATGTTAAGGGCTTGTGTGTTGTCTTTCAGAGGTTCATGGGAGTCATGGTTACCATTAGCAGAGTTCTCGTACAATAACAGCTATCAAGAGAGTATCAAGATGGCACCTTTTGAGGCTCTGTATGGCCGAAAGTGTAGAACACCGTTAAACTGGATTGAGCCCGGAGAAAGAAGGTATTATGGTATCGACTTCGTAGAAGAAGCCGAAAGGAAAGTTCATATCATCCAGCAGAATATGAGAGCAGCCCAGTCACGTCAGAAAAGTTATGCAGATAAGAGAAGGAGACCGCTTGTGTTCGAAGTTGGTGACTATGTCTATCTAAAAGTTACGCCAATGAAAAAGAAAAGATTTGGTGTGCGCAGAAAGCTGGCCGCCAGATTTGTGGGACCTTATAAAATCCTGGAACGGAAGGGTCCTATGGCTTACAAATTGGATTTACCAGAGTCAATGGGTGCTATATTCCCAGTTTTTCATGTATCACATCTCAAGAAATGTTTGCGCGTTCCAGAGGAAAGGATTGAACCTCGAGGCATAAAACTGAAGTCAGATCTGGTGTATCGTGAGCAGCCAGTTCGAGTTTTGGATACCAGGGAAAGGGCTACTCGAAACAGTGTGGTGAAAACATATAAGATACAATGGAGTCATCACGATGAAGGGGATGCATCTTGGGAAACGGGTGAATACTTAAAGAACGCTTATGAAGATTTTTATTATAAATGGTTCGTAACCCAAATCTCGGGACGAGATTTTTATAAGGGGGAGGGCTGTAACACTCCGGTGTTGCGCAATGCATTTTTGCATGGCAATCATATTGCATAGCATTCATATCATTATAATCATGTATGATAATGGTATAATTTGATTAAAATAAAAGCTTAAACATGCTATATTTAATGAACTATAATAATATGATAATCACATTATATCAAAAGCCTTGCAACCATAATTCTTACATCACTTGGAACCTTAGTTCAAATTTTGGAGCTCAAATTTGGTCAAACACTTGTTCAAAAACAATTATGAAAAATATTCAAAATTTTTCCCTAATTTAGCTTTTATTTTGTCATTTAAAATCTATTAAGAATTTTGAAATGACCCCTTAATCAAAGTTGTAGGGAATTCAATTTTGAGCAACTTTTATTTTTGGGCCAAATCCATAAAATGCTTTCTTCTTGTTCAAAATTGGGTTTGAAGTTTGAAATGCATTTAAATTTGAAAATCGAAAATCAAAAATTTCATTTCTTTTCCTCGCGGGCCGCCGCCACCGATTCGGCCCAGAGCCAGAGTCGGCCCGCCTCACCGCGCGCGCGCGCCCGCGCTGCCCCGCCTCCGGCCCAGCCGGCCATCTTCCCCTCCTCTCGCCCGCGTCCGCGCGCTGGCGCCGCGCCACGCCGCGACCGCGGCAGAAGGACACCGCCGCGTGGCGGCCCCGCGCCTGCAGCGCCTGCCGCGCGTCGGCCGCGGCCTGTCACCGCACTCCCGCGCCCGCCTACACCTGCCCCGGCCCAAGCACCCGCTCGCTCGCACCCGCACTCCCTTCTCCTCCCTTCCCGAGCCGAGAAGCTCGAGCTCCACCTCGCCGTGACCGCCGCTCCGCCGGCGTGATTCGCCCTCACCGCCGCACCATTTCGCAATTAACCGCGCCCGCAGCTCCGCCTCGCCTTCCTCCGCTTCGAGCTCGCGTTTGCGCCGTCTTCCAAGCTCTAGGTGAGCTCCTCCACACCTCGCCGCCGACGGCCATGGCGCCACCGCGCGCGGCCTCCCGTCGAGGCGACTTCCCGCTACCTCCTCGTTCCCCTTTTCTCCAAAAACGGGTTCGTCACTTCACCGTGGTTCGCGTGCGCTCGCTGCCCCGCCCGCTCGCGACCGGAGCCGGCCGGTCGGCCATAGCCGCCGCCGCGACGTCGCGCGCGCGAACACCGACGACGCGCTCCGCGCCTCGCGGGGGCAGGACCGTGCCCCTGGGCCGCGCCCCGAGCGGGCCGGCTCGGTGGACCTCCCGCGCGCGCGAGACGGGCCGGGAAAACGGCCACGGGCCGACTGTTGACCTCGGGCCGGCCCGATTCTTTTTTTTTTTTTCAGAAAAACAAATTCCGATTTCTTTTAATATTATTGATGAAAAACACTTGTAAAATGATTTCTTGGCCATTTTAGCTCCAAAATTGGTGAAATAAAATTGTATGTACTCATTTGAACCTGATCTATGGTATAAAATTGTTGCATGTCAAATTTGATGTACTTTTCTGTAGAATTTATAATTAAATAGTAAAATGGCTATTTTCTTGATAAATACTTAATAAATCCTAGAAAAGTCAGAAAAATATGATTCCAAATTTATTAATCTTTTTGTGTCATGTACTTTCTAGGAAAATTTTATATCTTGGGTGTTCTGTATAAAAATTTGTAGTTGCAGTTCAAATGCTTTTTGTTACCAATAATTGTTATTTTTGTTATTTAAATAAATTTGAATAAAACATGCAAGTGATAATTTTTCCATAGTGTTTGTTTAGGTAGTAGATAGTAGAAAAATTCCTAAATCTGTTGTTTGATACTTTTCATAATGTAAAGTATTTTAAATATCTATTTGAGGCCATAGTTTGTTATTTTTGTATAGTAAGTTCTAATTATCCAAATGCAGTAAAAATTTTATGTCAAGCTATTCTTGATATTAGTAACCCACTGTAATTTTATAAGATTTTTCTGAGCTACTAAAATATGTGTTGCTGTTCAACCTTAAGACTAATTAGGGTTTCTATTTATTCTTAATGCAAAGTTAGTTGGAAAATTATACTTTGGTGTATCTTTGAAGCCTCTTGATTCTCCAATACTCTCGCATGGTAGGAACTAGTGTTGGTAGTTTCCGAGTACATGTTCTTGGATGACGTAGACTACCTTGTAGAAGAGTCATAAGTTCCACATAATCCGATGACGTAATACATTCGTTACATCGCATGCATTCCGCATCATCATCATCTCATGTCACCTCTGCAATGCACCGATGCATATTGCACTCATACTTCTGCATCATACAGGATCGCAGGAAGTGGTTCCGGCAGTTGTTCCCGAGGACGCAGAGGAGCAGCCCGAGGAGCCGGAGCCAGCAGAAGTAGAAGAGGAGTCCGGTGAAGAGCTTCCGGAGTGCCCCGACCATCGTCCCAGTACCTTCGAGCGAGGCAAGCCCCGGAGCATTTCTCCCCCGGTTTGCAAATAATTATTTATTAATTTTACTTAATCTGATGCATTAAGTTTAGGAGTTGTTTGCGAACGTTGCTGCATTATACCTTGTTCCACCTTGTTTTACCCGATCCTTGTCACCCTGGTGTCCACGGTCAATACTTGCTTAGTTTGCTTAGACCGGTAGAAGTCGGGTGATTGCCTGTCATCCGCGAGCTATAGGGGATTACCTGGTTTTATGTGAAAGAATTGTCATGTGAGAATAACTAAGTGTGGGAATGAATGTGAGACCGGGCGGAAGCTTGCAGGGTTCTGGACTATAGTGTCTTCCGTCTGTGTCGATTAAGGACCGTCCGATGTCGGGCCTCGGGTCATGTTGAACGCATGCCTCACATTTAGCTGGCCGGATAAAGTACCTTTCGACCGCGAAGCCGGGAGATTATTCGGGCCGAGTAGATTGCCCGCAACGCACTGTACCGGAGCAGTAGTGGCAGGAAACGGGGGCGCGATGATAAGGCCAAAGAGCAGTCGGGCGGCCCTCGGGTACATGTGGTTCCTGGCAAGCTCGCGACTTTACCTGAATGGTTGACTCGGTGACCAATACCTCACTTTAGCGGGTGAGTGAGGTTTGTGTGAGGAATAAATTACCAGCTGGTCAATAATCGATTCGAATCGCCATCGTTCACTGGATAGTGAGCATTTGACTTGAGTTACTTCATCGTAGTAATATGGATACAACACTTGGATAGTTATGAGAAAATGACATGGTAATTATTGTCAAATATCAATGGTAATCCTTGCTTGCTCAATTACATGGTTACTTTAGCATAAAGTGCAAATATAGTTGACAGGAGAATAAAGATTTAGAAGATGACATGCTTTTGTAAATGATTTGCTAAGCTAAAAATGCTTTTCTTGCAAATGAGTCAGCTACCCCACCAAAAAGCCTATCATGATCCTTGGAGTCTTTTTGTTTTGGTTCTGTCGGGTAAGTCTAGCTGAGTACCTTCTCGTACTCAGGGCTTTGTTCCCACTTGTTGCAGATGGACAGATGTACTATGGTTATTGTATCAACTGTCTCTACCCTGCGATGGGCGAAGCCTAGGACCATGGGCAATGGTCACTCACTACTCCTCGCCTGATGCTTTTGTGGGAGATGATCGCGAGCTGGCACTGTATTTTGGAAAAGATGTGTGTGTGTGTGTGCTTTGAACTAATGCTTCCGCTACTTTATTTGAAACTGGTTTGTAATAACTATGTTTAAACTCCGATGTATTTTGTGCCGCAAACTGCTGTGTAACTTATGAAGGTAATCGCTGAACTTATTACGATCTTGGCTGTGATGTGAAATGGTTTGAAATCCGTCGAGATTTCACGGACTACCGGGTTATACGGGCTTAAGTTTGGTAAATTGTCCGTCCGTTGGATGATTTTCTTACTTAATCTCGTATAATTGGGCGGTTCTGTTACAGGCAAGTCCTAGCTCCCCTCTCTACCATCTTGCTTTAAACCACTATAATGCTAAAACATGACTATGAGATTATTACCCTAGAAAATGAGCTCGGTTAATGCGATATAATTAAGATAAAGGGTTATCTTGTTATTTTATGAGCTCCACACCATGACTAGATTTAGGAACAATAATGGAACTTAAAACTTGCTAAACTTAAACTAAATCCCGACATGGGGCGAGTAGTGGTAAACTATGGAGGTAGTTTATCATGGCAGGGAAGAATGGATAGGGTTCCTGTGGGAGATACTCGCCTCGGTCTCATAAGGACCAGTTCATAGTCCCTCTCGCCTCGTGAGTTATTTTCGTACAACCACATGTCTATATGGGTAAGCTTGATCCCACACCCCGTTAGATAGAAGTATAGTGTCAACTACGAGGCCGGTGTAGGCAGCGGAATATCAGGAGCCGATATGGGGGATAGGTTTTCTTTCGTGTTCGGTTGGCGTGGATGCTATGTGATCTTCCATGTTAAGCTTCAGGTTTTTAGGCCGCGTTCGAGCCACTGTTTTCTTGGCCATGTTCGAGCCATGTTTTCTTTTGTGATGATATGGTATTATCATGTTTTGGGGGGATTTGGTATCTTCTCGGTTTTGTGTCTCCAGCCCCTGAGAAACCATGGTAGAGATTATATGGAAATCTAGGTTAGCTTCCAAGCGGGTACAGGATCTCATTAGGTCTATTTTGTTCACTGATCATGGATGAGGTTGCACCTGTCGTGTGGGGAAATTTGTACACCTCTATAGAGTTTGTCAAATCTATTCGAATAGCCACGTCCTTGGAATGGGCAAATGCTAGGATGGGATACTATGATGAGCTTTACTTTTATGTGTAATGAAATTGGCAATGGAATTGATGCTAACCCGGGTAATAGTGGGAATGGTAATGCTCCGCTAGGACCCAACCCATAATTATAATCACCACTACACTTCTATTTTCACCCTATGGTTGGGACTTGCTGAGTACGTATGTACTCATCCGTCTCCACTCTCTCTCCCTTTCCCTCACTGACACATGGGCCCATGGCATTAACGCCGACACCGTCGTCATTGCTAACACAAGCAAGGGGCCCACCTGTCACACACACATCACACACATAGCGCGGGGTACGTTTTAGAAAACGCTAGGTACACCCGGTTAGTGTACATAGAGGGTTAGAAATGCATTTTCCTAACTTAGAAAAATTCCTAGAAAATTTATGAATAAACTAGATGCATTAAGGAAATTAACCATGTAGTTTGCACACATTTTCATGCACTAGAAAATGCATATAAAATTCCACCTAGTTAATTAGCTATGGAATAAACTTCTAAAATTCATAACTTTAAAATCATAACTCCGTTTTGATGAAACCACTCCTAAAATGCATCTAAAATCAAATTGTACCATATGCACCTAGTGCCACCATATAGTTCTATGTTTGCTTGTGCCTTTTCTTTTGCGAATAGTGGTAGTCTTATTAGACCGATATGTCCGACAGACGACGGTAATCGTCAGGAGGACGAAGACCCGAGTTACGAAGACGTGCCGGAAGGTGACAACGATGAAGGCAAGTCCTAGCTCCCCTCCCTACCATCTTGCTTTAAACCACCATAATGCTAAACCACCCTAGAAAATGAGCTCGGTGAATGCGATATAATTAAGATAAAGGGTTATCTTGTTATTTTATGAGCTCCACACCATGACTAGATTTAGGAAGAATAATGGAACTTAAAACTTGCTAAACCTAAACTAAACCTCGACATGGGGCGAGTAGTGGTAAACTATGGAGGTAGTTTATCATGGCAGGGACACCTGGATAGGGTTCCTGTGGGAGATACTCGCCTCGATCACATAAGGACCGGTTCGTAGTCCCTCTTGCCTAGTGAGTTATTTTTGTACAACCACATGTCTATATGGGTAGGTTTGATCCCACAACCCATTAGATAGAAGTATAGTGTCTACTAGGAGGCTGGTGTAGGCAGCAAAATATCTGGAGCCGATACAAGGGATAGGTTTTCTTCCATGTCCGGTTGGCGTGGATGCTATGTAATCTTCCACATTAAGCTTTAGGTTTTTAGGCCGTGTTCAAGCCATTGTTTTCTTAGCCACATTCGAGCCATGTTTTCTTTTGTGATGATATGGTATCATCACATTTTGGGGGGATTTGATATCTTCCTGGTTCTGTGTCTCCAACCCCCGAGAAACCATGGTACAAATTATATGGAAATCTAGGTTAGCTTCCAAGCGGGTGTGGGATCTCGTTAGGTCTATTTTGTCCACTAATCATGGATGAGGTTGCACCTATCGTGTGGGGAAATTTGTACATCTTTGCAGAGTTTATCAAATCTATTCAAATAGCCACGTCCTTGGAATGGACAAATGCTAGGATAAGATACTATAATTAGCTTTATTTTTATGTGTAATAAAACTGGCAATGGAATTGATGCTAACTCGGGTAATAGTGGGAATGGTAATGCTCCACTAGGACCCAACCCATAATTATAATCACCACTACACTTCTATTTCCACCCTATGGTTGGGACTTGCTGAGTACGTATGTACTCACCCGTTGTTGACTCACAGACCTTGGCACAGAAGAAGACTATGACTTCAAAGATGAAGCGTACCATGAGGATTAGGTTTCCCGTAAGGAGATACGATCATCGGAATGTGACATCAAGGTTAGGGTTTCATCTGCGCTCAAGTTGCCTGTGGAATAGGACATCATTTCGTTGTGTTATAATCCCACTTTAGAGACCACCAATAATGTCGTTTCATAGCCGTAGCCTTCTGCTAGATATGTAGCCTATGACTAAGCCCCCTGGGCCACTATCGTAGACCTTATTTTAGATATCAAGAAAGCTTGGAACTTTTTATTGTATATTTGTGTACCATCCTTGTGATTAGTGTGTGATCCTAGCGCAAATACGGATACACTAATGACTCTCAAATTGAGGGGTCGACAATCATGTTGCTAGTGGTTTGGAGGAGCTCACTGCATGTGAGAACAAGACATGGTGTCATGTGGCTTGGTAGAGAATACCAATGCTAAAACCCCTTTCTCTAAATCAATTTCTCAAAAACAGAGGATTGACGAAGCGTTTGACTGTAAAGGTCTGTCAATTCATAAGTTCAGCAGAAGAGTGAAGAAGTTGAAGTCCTAGAGAGTTATAGCACTGGATGGTCTAGTGATGAAGTGACATGCACTTAAGTGTTCATTGTAGCATTGCATAGTGACTATTAATGACTTAAAGATGACATGGCAAACAAGTGCGCACCAGATGATCCTATGATAAGATAATCCTAGTGCATGCTTGTTTTCTACCATATCATTGAATCATGTAATGAATTGCAACTTGTTACTTCCTCGCAGATGATCAACCACACCTTTACACTTGGTGCCCTGATACCTTGAAGCCTTGAGGAGATCAATGGAAAGCTTGTTGACCCACTAGCTTGTTGTGGAGTGATGATAAGGCATTTAATTTTTAGGGTCGAGAACCCTTGTCTATGTGGGTCAAGCTACATTGTGGTGTCAAGTGATCAAGATGAAGGCTTTTGGTGAGGTTTTCCTTGGTGTAAGTTGAACATCTAGCTTGGTGGGCTTTTTGTGGTATAATTTAAGGCCTTGACTAAGAGAGACTTGGTGACAAAGAATGTATCACTGGTGGATCTCCAATGTGGACTGTATGGGTGGAGGTTTCCCACTATTACCATTAGATAATATATTCTTGCCAGAGTTTGCAACCTCTTTCACGTTCCCTTTTCTTACCATATCTACATTTATACGTTTCACTATTGTGCAACTTGTGTACCTTTACTTTTGAGGAATAACTCATATTAGTTTGGATTGGCTCTAAGTTTGCAAAACTCTTAGTGGTTTGTGGGTAATGTTGGATATATTATGGACTTGGCCCATATAATATTTAATAAATCAAATAAACTCTATGGTTCGTATTAATTCATATATGATCTATGGTTAAATACCATATGGGATTTTGACTTGACGTTGACTCAGTTTATATGGTTGGACATTGTCTATCTATATTGAGAAGCTGAGAAAAGGATGTTGGTGTGCCACACGCACGCGCTGCCGCCGCCGCTGGCCGGGCCAGGGCGTGGGCGTGGCCGTGTGGGCGTGGCGTGGTGAGGCAGGCGGCGGCGATGAGCGGACAGACGGATGGGGTGGGTTTTGCCAATCAAATCATATAATTACGGGAGTTACTTCGGCTTCATGGCTGCACTCACACGTCTTCTCTATCCTCTGATCTACTCATGCGCAGGTTCACTTCCCTGTCCACGAGTTTATAATCTCGGCTCCTCCGTTGGTCATCTTCTTTACTTTTGAGACAACCACATATTCAGCTACCCCAAAGCTTCTCCGTCCCAATACTTGTGCGCACAAGTCTTAGAAGAGTAGGCCTCCGAAACGCCTACCGTCTATGAGTTCACCTGCTCAAGTGCAAGGCGGCAATCATGTTTTTGGGGAGTGTCGCTGGTGGCATGACTACTCGCTACTGCAGAACTCCATCTCCAGTGATTGGCACTGCTACTCGTCTGCACTACGTTGAGCGGGACGACTACACCGATAGGCACTATGTCTTCGAGTGCATCCGGCTCTGCCGCTGGGTATGTTACTATTAATCCAACCTTTCCCATAAGGTTTTTGGCTTCAATTTCGTTTCATAGTATGTTCTACATATTTGCCACAATAAGATCACACATACACATACATGATGTCACAAATCTTTTGATTATTGCTATTTTTGGATTAAAGTATTACTAAAATTGCCTAAAATTCTAACAATTCAAATACGTGATAGGCATTTTTCGGTAGTCGACTTTGCGAGTATGTTGAAACCGAATGTATTTGAGGGCACTCATTATAAGAGGTGGCGGCAGAGGTGCATTCTATGGTTGATTGCGATGCACTGCTATTTTGTTGTTGAACCTTGGGCTGTTAGGCCGCATACTACTAAGGAGGAGCGTGCGTTCCAACATGCTGATACTACGTTCAAGGCTGCAATTCTGAGCGTACTAGAAGACTCCATAGTGGATGCATATGTGTCGCTACAGACTGGTAAAGAGATGGGGGAAGCACTTGAGGTCAAATATGGAGTTTCTGATGCTGGTAGTGAGTTATATGTCATGGAGCAATTTCATGACTACAGGATGATTGATGACCATTCTGCAGTAGAACAAGCTTATGAGATACAAATACTGGTAAAAGAGCTCAAAATTTTTGGTAATGTATTGCCAGATAAGTTTGTGGCAGGCTATATTATTGCAAACTTGCCACAGGCTTGGACAGATTTTGCTACTTCTCTGAAACATAAGAAATAGGAGTTTGGCATTGCCGATCTCATTGGCTATTTGGATGTTAAAGAGAAGGCGAGAGCAAAGGATGTTCGTGGCAAGAAAATTATTGAGGGAAGTTCTAGTGCCCATGGTGTAGAAAAATCCTCAACACTCCTAGAATAAAAAATTCTAGCAAGAACTCAAACAAAAAAACACTACACCTTTTAAGAAGAAGAAGAAGAACCAGGAAAAGGAAAATTGTTTTACTTATGGCAAGCCTAGGCATTATGCAAAGGATTGCCCGGATGGCAAGTGGAAGCCCAAGAAGAAATTTGCAAACATGATTGAGGCTGATGGAGGAACATCGGGGTATGGTAATTTATTACATATAGTTTTTTAAATTTTTTATTCACCTAATTGGTGGGTGGATATAAAAGCTAATATTCATGTATGTGCTGATATTTCTTTGTTTTCTTCTTATCAGGTCGAGCGGGCTTGCTCCTCGTTGATAGGGAACGAGGCGCGTCCTACTGTACGCGGTGTTGGTACGATCGATCTGAAGCTTACTTTGGGAAAGACCGTGCAACTGAAGAGCGTGAAGCATGTCCCCTCAATAAGGAAGAATTTGATTAGTGATTCTCTATTATGTCATGATGGTTATAAATTTGTGTTTGAGTCAAATAAGTGCCTACTTTCTAATTATGGAACTTTTGTTTGAAAAGGCTATAAGAGCGAAGGCTTGTTCTACTTGTCTTTAAATGATGCATGTGTTAATTCTGTGAACCACGTGAGCCAGGTTAATGAGACAAATATTTGGCATTCACGCTTATGTCATATTAATTTTGGTTGTATGACTCGCGTAGCTGGTTTAAATTTAATCCTGAAATTTGATTTGGTCAAAGGTTCTAAATATCATGTATGTGTTGAATCGAAACAACCTCGCAAGCCTCACGAGGCTGCAGCGGCGAGAAACTTGGCACCACTAGAACTAATTCATTCCGATCTGTGCGAAATGAATGGCGAGTTGACCAAAGGTGGCAAAAGGTATTTTATAACATTTATAGACGATTGCACTAGATTTTGCCACGTGTGAAATGAATGGCGAGTTGGATTGGCTCTAAGTTTGCAAAACTCTTAGTGGGTTGTGGGGATTGTTAGATATATTATGGGCTTGACCCATATAATATTTAATAAATCAAATAAACTCTATGGCTCGTATTAATTCATGTGTGATCTATGGTCAAATACCATATGGGATTTTGACTTGACGTTGACTCAGTTTATATGGTTTGACATTGTCTATCTATATTGAGAAGCTGAGAAAATGATGTTGGTGTGCCACGCGCGCGCGTGCCGTCGCCGCCGCCGGCCAGGCCGGGCCATGGGTGTGGCGTGGCAGGCAGGCAGGTAGGCGACGGGGAGCGAGCGGACGGACAGACGGAACGGGTTTTGCCAATCAAATCACATGATTACGGGAATTACTTCAGCTTCATGGCAGAAGTTTCGCCTGTTACTACTGTCTCCGTCCTTCTGCGCTCGCACGTCTTCTCCGTCCTCTAATCTCCTCCTACGCCCATTCACTTCCCTGTCCATGAGTTTATAATCTCGGCTCATCCATCGGTCATCTTTTTCGCTTCTGAGACAACCACATATTCAACTGCCCCAAAGCTTCTCAGTCCCAGTACTTGCGCACACGAGTCCTAGGAGAGTAGGCCTCCGAAACGCCTGTTGTCTACGAGTTTGCCTGCTCGGGTCTTCGAGTGCATCCGGTTCTGCTGCTGAGTATGTTACTGTTAATCCAACCTTCCGTAAGGTTTTTGGCTTCAATTTCGTTTCTTAGTATGTTCTACATATTTGCCACAATAAGATCACACATGCATATACATGATGTCACAAACCTTTTGATTATTGCTATTTTTTGGATTAAATTATTACCGCCTAAAATTCTAACAGGTAAATGATTATGTAAACCTAAAGAGCAAATCTATAGATAGCATGGATTATGTTCATCTCTAAGCAATGCTAGTGTAACCCTAGGACAGTTCCTTAGTGACCTAATTCACCCATCTCCCTCTTAGGTCACAACTTGGCTTAGGGCAACCGATTCCCTAGACATGGTATATCAGGAATCATCATTCTTGCAAGGAAGAAGTCCATTTTAATATCCTTAGTATTCCACTTTGTTCACTTCGAACCTTATAAAACTTTTGATATATTCGCACCCGAGAGTCATTTCAATTGACCTAATACCCCCTAACTAGGTTTATCTTACTTAGTTGTACAAGGATAATTCTAAATTAACATTTATGGGATGACATAGGACACTATATATATCATGCGTTCATGCTATAAAAATATGATAAGAATTTTTTAATTATTTTTGTTCATTAGGTGCATATATATGATACAAAATTGCATGAAGAGTAATAAGAAAATCTTAAAATAGAGCTATTCTAACATAGGATTCTATATGTGCTTTACCTCACAAAATTGAGACTTAAACTCAACTTATATGCATTGAAATAATAAATACAGATCTCATTTGGCCAGGGTACGTTAGACAAAATGAGATAGTTCAAGGGTTATAAACTAAGCTAAATTTTGTTTAGAGGCTCAATGTACAAAGTGGATTCTTTGGATTGTACACAATGGTGGGGTTTTCTTTTACCACCACCTTCCACTAAACTTAACACTAGGAGCTAGCCATGTCACTGATAAGCCTAGCCACTTATCAGTTTGGTCTAGTCCCCTTCTCTCTATTCCCATCCTAGCACCTTCCATAAAAAAATTCTAATTTCTCGAGGACCATTATGGATAAGAAGCCTAACCCCACTTCCATAGGCTAACACATATAAGGTGAGGACTTTCTTAGTATAGAGGGCAGCATGGCAGATAGCGATGAAAACGGACGGAAACGGACGGAAAAACCCTATTTCTACTTCCGTTTCTATATTTTTTTGGCAGAAACGGAATCGGGTTCGGAAAATACGGGTTCAGAAATGGAATCGGAATATGCGGACATACGGAAACGAACAAATACGGACGGAGAGCCGGAAAATTAAATTAAGATCACATAATATAATATTCTTAAAGTATACATATATAAAGTCATGTAATAATATATACAAAGTTTAATATTCATTTACATGCTATGTACGTGAACATAACATGCATATTTGGTGATTCGTAGTTATATTAACATAACATAAGGACATGTAATTGTTGAACATGTTGAGCATGATTGAAAACGGGATAAAAACGGAATAAATACGGGTCTATTCCATATTAAAACGGGATTACTCGGAAACGGACGGAAAACACCATTTTCTACTTCCGCAAATACGAAAACGGGATCTCACAAATACGGAAACGGACGGAAAAATATAGAAAACGGAACGGGACGGTATGGGAAAAATTTCGTCCATTTTCATCCCTAATGGCAGAGATGCAAGTGGAAAGAAGACCTAAGTTTACTAGTACTAACTTAACCTACACAAAAGAAAAATACTAGTATGTGAAATGCGCAGCTGTTACACTTTCGTGGTCTATTCAACGTTGGTACTACCAATCTACGCTACTTAATGCTCACACAGAGGCAGAGCCACCACTAGGGCGAGCTAGGGCGGCCGTCCTAGGTCCCCTTGGCCGGGCACCATAACCCCACCCCCTGGATTCCGCTGGAGTTGGAGCAGAAGGGCGCGGAACGGCGATGGCGACGGAGGCGCGGCGCTGTTTTCTTCGCGAGGGGGAAGCTGAGCGCTGAGTTGAGGCGTCCTGGGCCGCTGTCGCGCATTCCTTTTGGTCCAGAGCAGGCCCAGTTAGAAGGCGCCCACTCAGAGTGCCTCAGTTAGGTCGCGCGAGGCACGCTGGACGCAGACGCACGCCGGTCGCCGCCGCTTCGTACTGCCTCCGCGCCCTCCAAGCTCGGCAGTTGGCAGTCGCCGCCTCCAGTCCAGCCGCCAGCAGCCCGGCGCCCGTGCCCCGGTGGATCCAAATCCAACACAAACTCGCAAAGGTCCGTGCCCGACGGCTGCAGCCCCCACTCCGTCAGGTCCCAGGTGCCCAGGTACAAGCCCCAGCCGGCCCTTTTTGGTTGCTTCCAGAAATCCAGACATTGGGAATTTGGGATTGTGAATTTGGTAGTTCATTCATTTGGTGATTTTTGATTTGGGAATTTTAGGATTTCGGTGAATCGGTGATGGATAGGGGAGCAGATGAAGCTATTGCGAGTGAGGGAGGAGAATCAAGAGATGAAGCTGGAGACAGAGGACTGGCTGGAGATCTATGACCAAGATTTTTTAATTATTGATCGTACTAATATAAGAGATTAACTTGAGACATTCATTTTACAAATGCGAATAATTGATGATTATAGAGCTTGTCATGATTTTTAGAGCACTGGATCCTGAAAAAATTAAGAGTACTTTCCAATCCATGAAAGATCGGAAGATGAGTTTACCACCTCCAAAACGGCCGCGATGTTCTTAGTATTTTAGGAAAGGCATGTCTGAATGTCCTTTTTAAATTCTTCAATGCATTTTTATGATTAATGTCATTTTTTAATTGACATGTCTATAAAAATTGCAGGTTCTGTACTTGATTTGTCTATCAATTGAAACATCTATTATTGATACTTCTATTATTAAAAGGTAATATCTCGATTTTTGTTGATTATTCATTTGTTCTACAATTTTTGCCGAAATCATAAGTTGTTGGTGGTAGCGAAAATTTTAGAGTTTGAGTTCGCCCAGGTGAATTCTCCTGCTGGATTCACTACTGTGCTCACATATACTAGTAAATAAATTATTAATGCCACCAGTAATTTTTGTGTCACCGTCACCGTGCCGCAAATGCAAGTTACTAGCAAAATGACATCAGGGCCGGGGTAGGTTTCCACGGTCAATTCAACAGAACGATCTCCACCACTCACTCCTGCTAGGTTGGATTCCAGTAAATCTTTTGCATCGGCCACTTGCGTCCAGAATGATGGCGTTCAGCCTTCAGCGATGCTGCGGCAGGAAAAAACGAACTGCCCCGATGTGACACTAGTCGTAGACTGCTTGCAGCTGCTGCTACTCCGCACGAGCGCTTGACCGCCGCCGGTCCGCCCCCTCCGGCTGACCGCTCGGTGTTCCGGCGACCCGAACCTTTGACCAGCCCGCCAACGGCACCCCGCACGGAGCTCACCAACCACCTCGTACTCCACCCTGTTTTTGTTACTGACCGTCGGGGCCCAAGCATGCCGGGTCCCTCCAATCAGTGGGAAGTGTGCGTATATGCCTGCTTCCTCCCGGTGGCCAGCTCAGCGTCGACGGCGGCTGAACCTATAAAAGCCGAGCAGCTTCCGCGGCCAATTCAACACCACATCACAACACAAGTACACAACGCAAGAAAAGTGGATCCAACCGTCGGTTTTGCACACGTCGACACCGCCTGGTCTTCGACTTCGAGTCCAAGAGCAGATCGAGGCGGCGGCTCTCTGGACCTCTGGTCAACCTCCTAGCTTACCTTCGAGGTCTCAGAGCGCATGGCCATGGAGGTTCAGGGCACCAGGCGGCCGCCGCAGGACGCCGGCGTGAAGGTCAAGTTCATCGAGACACAGTTCATCAGCTCCGACGCCGCCAGCTTCAAGGCCGTCGTGCAGCGCCTCACCGGCAAGTCCCCCGCCGCCGCCTCGACGCAGCCGCCTCATCAGGCGCCGGCGGCACCGCACCCGCAAAGGCCGCGCCCGTGCCGACCGGCTTTCGTTGGCCCCGGGCAGCAGCAGCAGCAGGCTGCCGGGTGGACGATGGATCAACAGGCTGCCGGCTACCTGGCGATGATGCCGGCGGCGCCTCTGCTGGAGGACATGAACGAGCTCTGCGACTTCGCGGACCTCTTCTACACCACCACCGCCGCGAGTGCGCGGCGCGACGGCGGCGCCAGCGCCTACCCTTACTGAAACGACGGAGTGTGGTGTGCGCGTGCGCCTTGATGTTGTTTTGGGAATGAACGGCGGATGCTTTGCAGTTTGCCATTGCCAATTTGCCATGTCGCAGTCGCAGTGAGTTGGGCACATTAATGATCTAGCTGTGCAAGGAGAGAGATATGGGCCTCGTTTAGTTTTCAACTTCTCGCCTAAATTTTACTATAAAAAAGAAGATTTTCCATCACATCGAAATATCGGCACATGCATGGAATACTAAATGTAGATGAAATCAAAAACTAATTGCACAGTTTTGTTGTACTTTGCGAGACAAACATTTTGAGCCTAATTAATCAATGTTTGAACAACTATTAACAAATAAAAACAAAATTGCTACAATGCCAAACAGTATTGCTACAGTAATTCGGGTGCCCCGAATCCCTATCTAAACAAGCCCATGGATCGTCTGTCAACCGTTGTACTGTTAAGCTATGTCACGCAGCTCCCATACCTACGGTATTGTTAATTCACCAGTGCTCTCTAAGTACAGTGAAATGCTGCCGTGTCAAATTTGTAATGTGCTAAAAACAGACAATATGGTGCAATATGCATAGATATTTTTTCATACATATCCAGAGGTTGTCAAATTGATTGGATTTTAATTTTAACAGTGGATGTGAAGTAAACATATACTTACAAGGTTTATTATTGCAGGTTAGAAACCAAAAACTAAAACAAACTATCAATTTCATTTTTTTTAAAAAGGAAAAGCTGGTTTCTAAGAAAATAAAATTAAAGCTGAAAAGCTCGTTGAGAAAAGCGTTTCTGACTTTTAGTGTGCTAAGAAGTTATTATTTTTTTTATAAAAGTCAATATTTAATAGCCAAAATCCATAAAGCCAAATTTTCAATCAAAACACCAAAAACAAACTCATCCTAGCGATTAATTTCTTTAAAAAGATGAGTTTTATTAGTTTCCACGGGTGAACTAGGAATTCCTTTAAAACTCAGCCTATCTCCAACCCGACAGTAAAACAAACTTATCCTAGCAATTAATTTCTTTAAAAGTTGAGTTTTGTTGGTCTCTCCGGGTGAACTACGAATTCCTTTAAAACTCAGCTTATCTCGCAACTTACGGTATTATTAATCGGAAATGCTTAGATGCAGATGTCCGTCCGAACGAACTGTCTTCGTGGGCCCGCGTGCTATCGGTCTAACAGGCATGTCTGCTCATCTCTACTCTCCCCCATCTCTCTAAAAAAAATCTCCCCACCCCATCTCGCCCCCGTCGCGACTTCACTGCACCGTGCGGCCGTCCGCTTGCCTCGCTGCCGTGGCCATCCCCCGCCATGCCCCATCGTGCGCAGCGCCGCCCCACTTCGCCTTGTCGCCATGGCTATCCCCTTCGTGCGTGCCCCTATTCTTGCGCTGTGTCATGCCCCACTCTGCCTCACCCATCGCGGCGATACGTTCACCGTGCCACCACCACCCCGGCGCCACCAGGAGAAGGTCGCCGCCGGCCGAAGGCACCATGACAGGGAGACGCCACCACCGACTCGAGCTTCCTGCCGCAGCGGGCGTGGCCGTTGGTGACGTTGTGTTTCAGGTGTTTCGGACGTATATTTTAAATGTTTCATTTGGATGTTGTATATGTTGCAATGGGTATATACACATGTTGCGAGCATATGTTTCAAGTGTTTTATGTGTTTCAGACGTATGTTTCAAGTGTTTTTCATCTGGATGTTGCATATATATGCATGTTGCAAGCAAATATTTTAAATGTTTCAAGTGATTCATACGTATGTTGCAAATGTTTCAACTATTTTTTATATATATTGCAAATGTTTCATCTGTATATTGCAAAAATAGATCTGGTGTAGCACATGTTGCAATATGACCCACTTGTTGTAGCCACCTGCTGCAGCTGTGGACTGCCGCCACGCATGGGTCACCGCGCGGGCGCTTGAGGGCAGCAGACGCATGTGCGGCGCGCATCCACAGGCAGAGCAGGTGATTGGGACCCCGCGTGTGGTTGCCCTCGTGCGGGCACAGCGGAGAGGACAGGAAGCAGCGTGGGCCGTGCGCGATGTCATTTGACGGAGCGTCTGATATTTAAAGTGGCGTCCGGATGTTCGGGTGCTAGTAACTTTGATTATTAATTCATGAGCGGTCTCTAAGTATAGTGAAATGCTACGGTGTGAAATTTGTAATGTGCTAAGAACGGAGCTTATGGTGCGATATACATTATTTTTCTCATACATTTCCAGAGGTTGACAAATTTATTGAATTTTAATTTTAACAACAGTTGTGAATGTCTCCTGTAAGGCTGGACGAAAAACTCGAAGCTCGTTAGCTCGCTCGGCTCGTGGCTGGTTCGGCTCAGCTCGGCTCGGCTCGTTAGGATAACGAGCCGAGCCGAGCCAGGATTTTAGCTCGTTAGCTATAACGAGCCAACTCGAGCTGGCTCGTGAGCCGCTCGCGAGCCAAACGAGCCGTAGTTTTAGAGAAAAAATCATCATAACTTATATTAGTTTTGTATTACTTCATGTTTTGCACTTCACAAATAGATAATATGTTAGCTCATATGAATATTTTGTTCGATTTAAAACTATTGAATATATTATTTTTATATTATTAATATTTTTATGCTTTAGATAAATACAAATATTATATTTTGTATTTTTTTTCCTGGCTCGCGAGCCTAACGAGCCAGCTCGAGCTCGTAACGAGCCGAGCTGAGCTGGCTTTCTGGCTCGTTAAGATAACGAGCCGAGCCGAGCTGGCTCGTTATCCTAACGAGCCAGAACGAGCCGAGCCGAGCCGAGCCGAGCCAGCTCGTTTACCAGCCTTAGTCTCCTGCAACTAAAAAGAATAAAAGATGACACCAAAATTTTCGTCCGTCTGCCTCATCGTGCGACAATCATTTCGTCGCGTCGCTCCGCCTCATCGTGCGATACCGCTTCGTCCGTCTCATCGCGCCGGCAGGTGGGACCGAATCGTCAGTCTCGCGAGACCTCCTCGCGACGCCTCCTCCTCCTCGTGCGACGCCCTGAGAGACCGCGACACCGTGACACCGCGGCCTCCTCCTCGGGCCACCGCTGCCTCGGCCTCATGCGACGCCCTCACGAGACCTCGCCCCTCCGACCTCGGATCTGTCCTCCTCAATCCCGATCCATCGATCGCCCTGATGCCACCGGACGCCGGAGTTGCACCGCCGACCCGACGCCACTAGACACCGCCGTCTCCACGATCGCCCGACGCTGCCCCGACGCGACGCAGCAGGATCACCAGGTGTGCCAATCCCTTCTCGTCCCTTCCTGCTATGCGAAAGTGCGAAACCAATCACCGAACCCTAATCCTTCGACGCCGTCGGACGAGGCCGTCTCCAGGATCGCCTGCCGGCGCGTTCCTACTGTGCATAAGTGTGACCCCATCATAGATGACGATGACGATGCCTCCACTGTCCGGCCCCCGATGCACCTCCTCTGCGCTCCAGCGATCTTGATCTACCTCGATACCTCGACTGCCAAGGTCAGCACCTCGTGATTCCTGATTTCTCTTCCATGATGTCCTCCTTGATCCCCTTCACAAAGAGATGGAACACCGAAGGATGCCAGGGCAGGGACGTCCGATCCTGTGTGTGTGTGTGTGTTTCGCACTTGCTGCTTTTGCTTGCTCACCTGCTTGTCATGTTCTGTCGCGAAGAGTACAGGGATTCAGGGCCTGTGAACTTCATACTCAGATTGTATTTGTGAAGTATGGCATAAAGGTTGACAAGGATGATGCCCACCATGTAATCACTGAAATGCCCTCAAGGTAATATATGGTACAAGTTTTAATTTCTCGTTGATATTTTTGTGAATTTGATATGAATTTCACTGTTTCCTTTCATTTGGGTCCGAATTAGAGTGGCAGCTTTGAAAATGCCCTAAACATTTTCTTCATGAGTAATTAATCTTGTACTATTGTCATTTAACTAAAAATTCAGTTATGTTGTTTACAGAGCCCTTGCAGATAATCTTTGTTCTACTGTCCTTGATGAACATTCATACTGCAGCACTCCTGCCCTTGACGTGTGTCCATAGTGGCCGTCAATTTTATTTTGACCAGATAATCTAATAGGCAATGCTGCTTTGATGATAAAACAAAAACATATTCTGTTCTGACTGCTATACTGAATTTGATAGTTTGATTTTCTAGACAAAATAAAATGGAAATACCCTTCCCATTCACTTTATGCTTGCTCTTATTTCCTACTCCATGCTCTTTTGGGACAATGGACAGAGAAGCAATGTCTCGGGATGACAGTACAAAAGTAGGTAGATGTTGCTCATTTCTAGATTGCCTTTTATATTTTGATATCCACTATATCATGCACTCTCATTCTGACAAACTAATCCTAAATCACTTGTTGAGTGCAGTGAAAGTCTGAAACTGTGAATGCATGTATCCATTGCACCGGGATGTATTCTCAAAAAAGCTGAGGTGTTTCTTGCATTCAGTTTGCTTTGTAGTTGCAAGAACTCAATTATTCGTGACAATACATGCCTCTATACCACTACTACATGTCAGGTACTGCAATATAAATCTTTATGCCAAAATCATGGAACTCTAGAAGAGCAGGTTAGTGATCTAACTCTACATATACATATCTGCTTATCCATTTTATTTTTAGAAGAATACTCATTTATTTGTGTGGGCAAAACTACACTCTGAACATAGTTCTTTTCTTACTTAGAATTAATGTATGATGCAGTGTAGCGTGACCTTATTAGCTGGAAACTCAACAGTTATATTGATCGCGTAGTTTTTCTTAACCTGTGACACAAAAGCTTTGCAAGTAATCCCTTTCAAGGTTTTATGGACAATAAGAATAGCTGATAATAGCATATGTACAAGTGCAACTATGCCTCTCCATTCTGCTCTGTATGCTATATGCATATTTTTTTTTCCTGTTTGCAGTATGTCTCTTTGCTGGATTCCACATTGATTCTTCTTGATTAGTTTGAGAAAGGATAAGGTTGTTAAGCTGCCAGATGCAGTCATACCAATGATTGCATCAGATTCATAATTTTGTGCATATTAGCTGCTAACATCGAGCAAAGACAAATGTCAAACTGCAAAGGCCATAACATAGTATGACATAAGTAATTATGAATTAACAAATGTAGAAACAAAAAAGGATTGACTGGCCGCAAGGTACCTCTCATCCAGTTGACATCATCGTGTACAAAGAAGTGTTAGCCTAGGAGCAAATAATTAAAGTATAAAAAGGTTACCTAAGCAGCTACCCTTCACTGTTGCCATACATTTCACCACAAATGGATGCTTAGGTCATGCGTTGTGCACGTGTTGGTTCCTGAGATCACATAACCTGCACAATTCCTGTCATTATCTACTCGATCCGGCAAGCAATCAATCATAAGAACACTGTAGTGGTACACCTTGATAGGGCTATCACAGCTGTCTGAGAGGCTCTTGTATCCTTGAGGATATGGATGAATGGAAAGGTGGAACTACTTTGGAGCTAACGCACAGCTGAACTATTCCAGTCCAATTCTGATAGCAGTGGTTCTACTCTTCTTGATTGAATATCATAAAGTTGTTAGCAACTTGAATCAATGAGTCAGTGCAGTGGCTTGATTCATCTATTTGCCTGATGCATTGTTCTTGTTGTGTTGATAGTTAGGCAATCTTGCAATTTTGAGTGATCTTATTTATAGTCTTACAGTGCTGCTAACATCCCTTTTGATCTTGTCTGCAGATATGAGATGTTAAGCGGCACAGATTGGTGGTGAGAAGTGTTGTGGTTGTGATGAGAAGTAGGATTTTTTGGAGTTCCCAGTAATATGATAGGAAGTTATCTTACTTGACACATATAAGTGGACAGGCCAGAGAGGAGTTCCCTAAATCTTTAAGTGATCTCATAGCTCTGTACTACATATGCCTGTCGTATGTTGTTCATTGTGTTAGACTCAACCATAAATTTGAAAACAGGAGATTTTTCTGCTTCTCATCTCATCCTGGCCTGCAGCAGCCAACAGGGGTGCCCTCTGTACTCAAGTCCTCTCTGTCCTGCACCTGACTGAGGTATCTCCCTCTTCCTTTCCATACTCTTTCCCATGAGGATGCACATCTTTGATCCATGAATGGATTTAGATACATCATGCGTTTGCGGTTATTTTTTGATGTATATCTCCTTTTCATTATGAATGTTCAGTTTTGACATATGTATGACTGTAGATCGGTACAACAATGCAACAAAGGACCTTTATGGTGTTCCTAATTTTTACCTGTTCGTGTGGTGTTTGATTAATTGCCTGTAAGATAGATTTGTATGAGAATAAGATTTTGGCCCATTTTTCTGCTTCTCTGTGGATCCTAATTTTTCATCACTGAGCTTTGCTTCTGATCATATCTTATTCAGGATGCATGCACAGCTATCCAAGATCCCACAGAGTATTGCCTGGAGTATCACCGGCGAGGATGGCTTGGCAATCAGGCATCACTGCCCATGCCGACATCAACGAATAGCTACTGATTATGCTAGCGCAAAATCAGCAATTGCTGAATACAAATAATACAAGTAAATAGGCTACTGCTAAATACTAAAAAGTGAAAACATAAACTACAACCATGAGTTTCCTTAATTAATTGCCCTCCTATACCTGTTGTTTATTTATTTTTTTCTTCAAGCCATTCCTCGCCAAATGGTAAAATAAACTTGCATCTAAGAGGCTTGTCCACACTCTTGCAAATAGATAGGGCTATTCTAAATGTGCCTACCTGCAAGTAGTTAGCCGTTACTCTTCAGACGTGCAACTGAATGAAGTTCAATTCCGCTCTGGATTTGTTGAATTTTTTCTATTGCCTGATAGATCTTTAAGCTAGAAGGGAGGAAGTATGGTATTTTCACCTGTTGCCTGACAGCTTTCAGAGGTGCTTAATACATGATCTACTATACTTGAACTGCTAGAACTGAGACATTCGAATATGTGTTTTTCTTCTCATGTCCCATCATTTGAGTTCCAAAAAGAAGACACTCCCTGTATACAGCCACCCAGCCTGCACTGCTTTTCACTTGTCCATATTGAATTGGTTTCAGAAGAGTGGTTTGCAGCTCTATATGTTTTATTTGTTAATATTTCTGGTCATGTACCTATTATTGCGGCTGTGCATTGGTTGATTCCATCCATCATCACAAAAATAGTGTGTGACTGCATTTGCAAAGCAGAGCAGCAGCCTGAACTAAACCTGCCTTTGCTTACATGCACACAGTCCATGCCAAACATCAGGTAGCCAAATTCACAAAGGTCTTGGAAATTTGATAAGAAATATCTGAATTTTATGCTTGAACATTGTGCTGACATTTGTGACAAAATAACAGTGGCGGGAGGACAGTTTAGAGGACATCAACAGCCGTTGCGGGAAGACTCTGCAGATGCTGCACTCCCACAAATGTTGGGAGGTAAGTGCAGTTCAGCTTCATTTACTAGCATCATGGTTCTATTATTTATTATATAGTTAGAATATATTACTTATTTTTCTCTGCACATAGTAAATTAAATAAACAAAACAAAGAAAGAAGTTGAGTTAGGTGACACATTTATTGTTTGAGAATTTTGCTACAGTTTTAATAAGATATGTGCAATGCTGATATCGGCATATATGCGCCTCATGGCTACCTTACCGAAGACTGGCTGTAAAAGCAAGAATAGATGGATATGCTATATCATAGGAATACAACCTAAGCAGCATTGGTTGGCGCACAAAGATGCAGAAGCATGGATGCGAAGGACTTTAATCTGTCAAGCAGGTGAGGAGATGATGTACCATGTATGATTAGTGGACGGCCAGACAAAAGAAATTAGTATAACTATGTAATGACTGACATTTCGATGATGCGGCTTGATGTGAGAGTATATAATTAACCATTAATGACTTTTAGTGTGTACAATCTATATAGGTCATATAGATTGTCATTATGAACCACACTCTTAATATTGTTTTTTTTGTAATGGTACAACATACGTCAAACTTCAAATATAATGTTAATTTCACAAACTTTACTTTTTAGATTAAATGTCGCTTTAGCATTGGTATTTAATTTTACAATATTGTTATTTTATCGTGCGATCCGTGTGTTTTTAGGACAAAAGTTTAGTTGTCCCGTACCAACGCACGGGTATCCTACCTAGTATACTTATAAGGTATTATTACTGTTAGTGAAAAGTTAGAAGCTGAAACAAATGACTAGAAAGATGGTTTATGAGAAATAAGAAAAAGCTAAATAGTGTGCTGAGAAGATCTTTTCTGGCTTTTGCGTGCCGAGAAGCTTTCTTTTTTTTTTTAGAAAAGTCAATAGCCAAAAGCCAACCAACAGAAGACAAAACTCAGAAAGCTAGCTTTTCAACCAAAAGGTCAAAACCTATAACTCAAAACAAGCATGCTCTTGGTCCAACGAAAAGGAAAAAGTCTATATAACCATCACAACTATTCAGGGTGGACTACTTCAACCTCCCCTCTCCCAAACTACAAAACTGGATTTTCTACCCCCCGAATTTTTTAAAACCGGTCAAATAACCCCCTAGGCGGTTTTGGACGGCAGTTTGCTACAGTGACAATGGTTGTGTCTTTTTTTTATTTATTTTCGCTAAATCTTTGAAAAATCATAGTAAATCAAAGAAAAATTATAAAATAGAAAATCTAATTTTGTTGGACTCCACATGAGTAAATTTACACAGTGAATATATAATATGGTATGCTTTAGTATAAAATTTTTTATGTAACTTTATATCTATGCTTTTCTATAATTAATTGAAATAATTTATAGCTACAGTTTCTATGATCCAAATGTGGTGAAATTTTTATGGTGGGCTAATTATTGTATGCTTGAACTATAGTAAAAATTTCATACTCATTGGATCATGTATACATTATACAATGAGTATGAAATTTTTACTATAGTTCAAACATACAATAATTAGCCCACCATAATAATTTTCACCATAATTGGAGCATAGAAGTTGCAGCTATGAATTATTCCAATTAATTACAGAAAAGCATAAATCTAACGTTACAGTAAAAACTTTGTACTAAAAAATACTATATTATATATTCACTGTGTCTATAATTTTTCAAAGATTCAGCAGAAATAAGTAAATAAATAAATAAATAAGACAAAACCACCATCGCTGTAGCAAAACTGCTGTCCAAAACTGTCTGTGAGGGTTATTTGACCGGTTTTGAAAAGTTCATGGGTAGAAAATCCGGTTTTATAGTTTAGGGGTAAAGTAGTCCACTTTAAATAGTTGAGGGGGTTACGTAGACTTTTTGCAACAAACTTAGCTTAGCAATCAATTCTTTTAAAAATTGAGTTTCGTTGGTTCATGAGCGGATGATCTAAGAATTCCTTTAAAACTCAGCTTAGCTCCATAGGTACGATATTGTTAATTCACGAGCGCTCCTAAGTACAGTGAAATACAAGTGTCAAATTTGTAATAATGCGCTAAAAACACATCATTAGAGATGTAAGTGGACTAGCCTATAAATCTGTACTAGGCTTAATTTTGCGGGGTGTCGCCACATCCCATACACATAATTTTTTTTCTTGTACACATCTAGAAGTCGTCAAAGTTCTTGGATTTTGTTTTCTTGACCGTGAAACAAACTCGAGCTCAGCAAACAATTCCTTCAAAAGTTGAGTTTTGTTGGTTTCTGCAGCTCCCCATGCGGCAGGGTGGTGGGGTAGCTGCGTACTCTCCTCTTCCTTCTTCCTTCTGGCATCTCCCGAGCAGAGCAGACTGCACTCGGAGCAGAGCGTGGTGCAACGGGGCGAGCGGAGGCGTGCGGCGTGATTGTTGCTGAGCGACTAGCCGACAGATGGACGAGGGGCAATGAGCGAAGGCCCAATAGCACGTCAGCCCAACTCCCCAATCTCCTCTATTGGCCGGCCCTAGCATCTTCATGACCGTGACTCCGTCGCCGCTCTCCGAAGTCGTGAATCGATTTGCATCAGGGCGCTGCCGCCGCGCCTTCTCTAGCGCGCCGTAGGCCGTAGCTGCAGGCCGCCGCCGCCACTGGCGCGCCACCGCCGTGCTGTCGTAGCTGCCTGCTGCGCAGCTGCGTTGATGTCGCAGTGCCACTGCGGCACTGCCCACTGCCGCTGGTTATGGACGAGGAGACGGAGGCTGTTGGTGGCGGCTGGTGAGCAGGTGGGCTGCGCTGGTGCTGGGCGTGGGCGTGGCCGTGGGCGAGAGCGAGCTTGAAGCTCAGGGAGTCAGCGTTGGCCGAGGCCGAGGCCGCGGCGGCGGCGCCCGAACAGTTGTTCTGCGTTGGCAAGAAAAAAACTGGTAACAAGAGGTACATGTGTTATGAAATTGGCAAGAATTATTTAACAATTTGTTAGAGATGTGAGAATTGAGATTTTGCTTGTTTTGTGTATCTGTGTACGTGTAGATTTGAAGTGCTTCTTTTCAAGGCCTCTGTTTAGATCCCAAATTCTCCCCCTAAATTTCACTATGCAAAAAGGAGATTTCCCATCACATCAAAATGCCGGCAAATGCATGGAGTACTAAATGTAGATGAAATCAAAAACTAATTACACAGTTTTGTTGTACTTTACGAGACGAACATTTTGAGTCTAATTAATCAATTTTTAGACAATTTTTTGCATAAAAAACAAAAGTTGCTACAGTGTTGGCTCGGGCTTCTCATCCCATCCAAGTACCCATGAAATTCAAATTGGTGTGGCTGTAGAATATGAAGAAATAGATGTCTAGTGGTATGTCTCATCATAGTTGTGTACTGTTTTTGATGTATTATATCACATATAATCATATATTATATATTAACTGATTAGTTCTTCAAATTTACAGGTTCGTTAGCTCTTGAATATATAGTTGCATCTTGGACTCTTGTTCAGTTGGTATATGCTCAATTAATGAATTGTATTAAGGTGCTATGGACTGCTATGCTACCTTCTAATGGGAGGTACCATCTTCAATCAATCTTAAATTTGTCATATATAAGCTATTTATGTATTTGTATGTTATTGTTAAAAATATGTTGTGCGTATGTGGCCTATCTTCTTTTATACTATTAGTTATGTGTCCGTAGTCCACCCACCTAAAATTCTGGTCGAGCTCTACCACTGAACATTATAGTGGGTTGCCAGCTTGCTTTGTATAGGCAATGGATTTTTGTGTGGGAAAATTATCTAATGTTTGCCCCTAAAGACTAGGATTATTCTAAAACAACATTTTTTTAATCTTTAACCTTGCTAAAAGGAAAGAGAATGCACGATTTCTCTTGTCACCCGGTGAAGTTTACTCTTACCCCCGTTCTCAATAAATGGTGTGTATACCTTACTGTCACTCTCTCCATTTTCAAATATAACTACAATTGAAATGTGTGTTTTAGACTTTTGATAAGACATTGATTTTGTAATAATTGATAGTATATTGTAAAAAAAATAATTATACACCAAAAGACTCATTCTTACACCCCCTATAAAAGGAAATGAATTAAGCACCTCCATTCTCAATAAAATCTAAGTTAAAATGTGTTTGGTAGAACACTAAAAGCTCTTAATACCTATATATACAAAATTTGTATGTCATACGAAAATGGTATGAGAGGATACTATGTAGAACACCTCATTCATGTTGGCTTCTAAACCTCATCTATGTTGGTTTTGGGATCGGTCTACGCTACGAAGGAGACATAGATGAGGGCCAATCATTCGTGCTGTCATTGAAGTTGGCACTGCTAATCTTATTATTTATGCCCATGGATAATAAAGTATCCTACCTGTGGTAATTATAGGAAAATAGGCATATTATGGATCAGCACCCTGATGCCAAAAAGGGCATATTTCACAATACAACTCATCCGTAGAAGTCACACTTCATACCATTTACAAAGTTCACATTTGAATTAATTGCATAGTTCAAATACAATTTATCTTCAATCAATACCCAAAATAAATCAACCTAAAATAGAGAAGTCTATCTAAAGGATCTAGGCCTCAAGCATTGGTGCAGGACTAGCCATTTCCATTAGTTTGTGTATTAGGTTTAGCTCTGGCATCAAGAGAAAATTCAGTGCATCATATGCCGAGAGGATAAACAAGTTGAGATTGTGAATTGATGACAAGGAGAAATCTTGCATTGATGAACATTGGTTGAGATGTGAAGAAAAATTAACATCTTGGAGAAAAATGTTGAGAATTATGAGTTGATGAACAATAAGATGATAATGTGAATGGGCATTGAAGATGTGAGGTACAAAGCAGCTCTATATCGCAAAATTGTGAGCTTTATATGGCAAAGTGGTGAATTTTAAGTAGTGCTCATTTGCGTTGGATCATGGAAGGGTGAAGAGCAAGCCCGCTTGGCGTCGGATGACCATTGCGTTGGTGAAGAGTGAGTGTGAAGGCTTATTATTAATAGACGGTGTGAGGACATGTGAAGCTATGGGTAATTCATATTAGCTACATGAAGAATGGAAAAATGGAGTAAAAGTACCAAAGGATGGGAATTCATGTCTGGGTTTCCCATTATCATAAAAGGAAAAAATAATTATGGAGTTGTGAAAGCCATAAATCAAAATTTTCTAAAAGAGCCATTGAACGTGCAACAAGCAAATGTAGAGGTACATACATTTGGTATGCTGTTTGCACAAATATGTATATTTAAGGATAATTTCCCTTTCATATTATTTGGATGTAAAAAGCATATAAATATTCATAGCTTTGACCTTGTTGAACAGTAATAATTTGACAAAGATAGTTTCCCTTTCACATTTGCTTGAATCACAAAATCTAAAACATTTATCCACCAAGATGGGTTCGTCTAGATATTAGTTTCTATCAACCTCTCCCGCAACATAGATGGTGCTACGATTGTGCAAGAAAGTCTCCTTCAGTAATTTCTTCAACCAAAGGAGACAGTCATGCATGCTGCTTCGTTCATATATGGAGACTCCACAGCACAAGATAAGGCCACTTCCATCATGGGAATTAACAGGCAATTCAGCAGCAGGTGCTCGGCACAACTTCTCTGCACCCCCTCAATGGAGGCATCAAGGGTAGTGCTGATGAGTCGCTGGTCAATTACTTGGTGAGCTTGATGTGGAAGATTTTCTCGCACCCATTTTGCAAGATTCATGTCCTCTCTGAAGGTTTGTTGAAGAGGTCTCCTTCCAGTGATCATCTCTAGGAGCATGATGCCATAGCTATATACGTCACCCCTTGGTGATGGTTTTCCTCCGTATCCATATTCTGCATGGCACAACAAGTACTATGTTTAATAAAGCAGCATATTCATCTTAATGTAGAAGTAGAAGAATTAGGATGATACCAGGCGGAATATATACAACGGAGCCCTTCAGTCCTTGAACACTAGAAATAGATTGTTGTTCCGGTGGTACAGGAGCCATTAGCCGGGCTATCCAAAGTCACCAACTTTTGCAGTCATATCTCCATCCAGCAGAACATTGCTAGGTTTGATGTCGCAGTGCAAAGCCTGTCCCCCACAGTCATTGTGCATGTACTCCAGTGCGCTGGCAGCATCAATGGCTATGTTGATTACCTCTTTAGCATTAAGGCCATCCCCATTTGCATGCTGCCTATGTTGGTAGATCCAGTCTTCCAGGCTTCCATTGCTCATGAGCTCATAAACTAAAGCACGGAAGTCGTTGCCGGAAAAATCCACAGTCACGCAAACCGTTACCAGCTTTATGAGGTTCCGAAGTCTCAAATTTCTAAGAGCCTCACACTCTAAAACCCAGCTCTTGGGTGCTCCCATCTTGTGCAGGTCCAATACTTTGACGGCCACTGCTGTTCCATCATGCAGCACAGCTTTGTACACAGAACCAAAGTTACCAATACCGATCAGGTTTGACTGGTCAAAAGTGTTGGTCACACAACAAAGCTCTTCGTAAGAAATAAGGGGGTGATTTCCATTAATTCAACTGTCGATTGCTCTTGTCTTTGCTTTTGCTAAATATCTCCTAGGCAGTAGCTTCAGAAATATCAATATGAGGATGGATATGGCAGCAGCTGATGCTGCAGCAACCGCAATCGTTACATGCAACTTTTGATGGTGGGAGTAGCAGGCCAAGCTTGAGTAGCACAGCTTTGGGTTTCCATCAAGGTGAACAGCAGAGTGGTTCGCAAAGATCCAGTGCTTGGAACCAACCCATTCAAGTCATTCATAGAGAGGTTCAGCAGCTGAAGAGCTTGTAGGTTGGCAAGGCTTGCAGGTATGTCCCCAGTCAATTGGTTGCTTGAAAGGTCCAGGCTTTGCAATCCTTTAAGACTCCCAATACTGTCAGGGAGCCGCTAAGGAAGTTGTTGGACATCCTTATGCTCTCAATCTTTGGTAGATTGTGGAGCGACGGCAGAATCGCACTATTGAACTTGTTGATGCAGATGTGGAAGAGACGGAGGTTTGGAAGGCGAGAACCAATATCACTTGGAATCTGGCCATGCTGGTCATTCACAGCAAATGCAAAGAAACTAAGTGCTGAGAGGTTGTAAAGTGGCCCTGGAAATATGCCTTTTAGGTTGTTTATGGAGAGCTGGATGTGTTGGATATTGTTTAGACGGCCTAGTTCTTTAGGGATTTTACCAATGAGATTGTTGGTGTGAACATCAAGAGTCTTCAGCCGCGACAAGTTGCCGATGGATGGTGGGATGCTACCATGCAGCTGGTCTGCTCCTATCTTCAGGACTCCATGTTTGTGCATGGATGGATGAAGGAATTGCACCAGAAATAGTGTTTGCTGACAGATCCATGGTCATTAGGTTGGTGCAGTTTGTGATGATTGAGGGAATACTTCCCGTGAGAAGGTTACTACTAAGATTCAGTGTTTGGAGCCAACCAAGCCTACCGATTTGGTTAGGAATGTTACCCACAAAGTGGTTGTTCTGTAGGTACAGTGAACGGAGAGCAGAGAAATTGCCAAGGTGAGGGCTAATTGTTCCAACCAAGTTGAGGCCCTGGAGATTCAGCTCTGTGACCCTACCACCATGTTTGCATAGCATCCCTGTCCATTTGCACTCGGAGGAGCCATTCCCCCATGACAACAGTGGTCCTGACGGTTCATCGGTGATAACAGATTTCAGATCAAGGAGAGCCTCTCGGTCGCTTCGTGTTGTTTAGCAAGAAGCTAACAGGAAAACAGTACATAAAACCAACAAAACCAGCAGATGGATGCGGATTTTTTCCATTTCATGTGGATCTGCGCACACAAGCATAATAAAGCATATATAAGAACTGATAAGCAAAAAGGATTAACTGAGAAGGGAACATGGGTTTCAACAGTAGATAAGTATCTGCGCAGAAATATAACCGAAATAAGTAACACAGGGATAAGAGTGAGAATGAGCTCCTACATATAAGCTGCCTTCTTTAGGAATGCAAAGGATGTGCCTCTGCTTGTGTTGTGGTCTCCTTAAATACTATCCCAGCTGTCCCAAAATGCCTAAGATGTATATTTTGAGACAACACGAGTAAAAGATCATCACTGAGAAATAGTAATACTGATACGCATGCACTAAACTGCATTGCATATGCATGGTTTCTGGTTAATGACAACGTGTCATTGTGTCAACTGCAACGGGTTAGTACCTGTGGAATAATAGCAGTGGTAGAAAAAGACTTGAAATCAGTTAGCCGCCCTGTAATAAGCCAGTTAGCAGCCGCCTTGACTAAAAGACCAAACTGGACATGGCAAGTACAACATTTTCTTTAAAATAATAACAATACAGACATATATACATACAATGCTGATAATACATGACTTCAAGAGACAACACAATAGATTTTGAAATTGATGAAACCACCACAGATGAGTTTGATATGTATTTGGCCAATAAAACGAGCGTCACGTTAATTCTTAAAGCTTACAATTTTTTTTCCTTGAACAGGTAAGATACTTCCTACCATGCATATTGATAGTCTAAATCCGAAGCTTCCTTGTTTATTTCATGGGCTTCTTCCTAGCACCAATTTCATTTGTATGACTACTATACCGGCCCTACGATCATCATCACCTCTCAGAAGAAATATTAATACTGATAATGACGCCACTAAAGTGTGTTGAGTTAACTATAACTGATGAACTATAGCTGGTTAGTACCTGTAGAAAAGGGCTTGAAATCAGTAAGCCGCCCTGCAATAAGCCGGTCAGCAGCCGGCTTAGACCAAACTGTACAAGCGTGTACACAATATGCTACCGAACTGTTGTTGTTGACTTAAATGAACTACAGCACAGCTCTATAGCTACTCCACAATGAAACAGAATTAAGTCAGCTTAGGTTTGGGTACGAAAATTGACAATGTATCCTCTATTGTCTTCCATATATAGTTGGTCCTCCCCAAAGAAAATAAATGACCACGATTGGACTATTGACTTAGGTCCGGAAATAACCCGACTCTAAATTAGTAAGATCCACTTGCCGAAATGGTTAAAAATTGATGGCTAAAGGGTTCATCCAACTTTCTCCTCTTCTCCACATGCGCTTGTGGGAATGTGTGTGGAGGCCTGCCTGCACCCCTCCTAAACCCGGCCTAGTGTCAACTATTTTATACGTCACTAATTACTAGTCAAAGGTGATGGTATGCTTGTGCTTCGCACTACTATACGTAAACTATTCCTAGAGGTGCCTTCCCTTTTTGTAAGAGGTGTCTCTAGCAACATCTGCCTCAAAAAATGGTTTTTGAGCGAACCCGCCTCTAGAAATCGATGTTTAGAGATGGCTGGCCTTTCTAGCCGCCTAAATGTCCTTTTTTAGAGGAGGTTGCAAGCCATAGCACCTCTAAAATAAATACCCTTTTTAGACTCAGCCACCTCTAATAATGGAGGCATTTCTAGAGGATGCTGAAATTTCAGCCATCTCTAGAAATGGATTTCTAGGGGCAATTGGTGATTTAGCCCGCCTCTAAAGATATGCAACGTACAGTAAAATTCATAACTTTTTGAAATCAAGTCGAATAAGACAAACTTTATATTAAATTTCTAGTACTCGAAAAGATCTACAACTTTATAGTTGACGTTTTTCCATTTGAAGTCATTTAAGGCCCGAAAGTTTTTTTAAAGTGATCATAGTTTGAAATTTAATATTTTAAAATATTGTGTCGCTAAAAATATGAGTGCTGAAGTCTATGAAAATGAGCAAGGCTCAAAACTTCGTGCCATAAAAATACAAGCACCTAAGTCTAAAAAATAAGCTAAGACTCACTTGATTTAAGCTAAGGCTCATGTTGGCAAAGAATGAGCTGACACTCACATATAACTATTGCAAACCATCCCTCAATTTTGCATACTAACACTTATGCGAAGGTATAATCTCCACAAGATAAATAAAGCTTAAGCATTCTTATAACCTTAAAGAACACTTATTGACTTGAACAAAAGGCAGCACAGATTGCATCAAGGAGATCCAATTTCTGTTCAGCTGAATTGGCCATCACTCAAATTCCACCTGCACCACGACTTATTGGTGCTGAAAACAACTTGTAAATAAGAAGATAGTATATCTTTTGTCAAAAACCAAGTCATTTCAGCTAAACCAAATTAATTACCCTTGCTCCCATACAAAGTTTGAAAGTGCAAGTTGTCATCTACTTGCTGAAGCCAAGGACAAAAAATCAACATGTTACTTTAAATTTATTTCTGGATGCATCTTGATCGACAAAGGAAGAAAAGTAGTGTGCATCGTCACTGGCCTTTTGCATGTCCACGAGGATATGATGTGGATCGGTTGACTCACCACTCACCAGAAAGATAAAGCGGCACAGACTCTCCTATAGGGAAACGCATTCATTTCATATGTCGTCCTTCCAAAAGGAGCTATGGAATGACAAGATGTTTGTAAAAAGTAAAGACCTTATCTCAATCGATAGGTCGTGTAGTCACTAATATATGCTGCACGCAGAAGCGCTGGTAATTCCTGCATGCCACACGCTGGACTCAGTGACAATGCATATTTTTGCTTCCTAACTACTCCCTCTGTCCTGTAATATAGTGCATTCTAGCATTCAAAATTTATCCTCAAATATAAGACATTCTAGAGCACAAAAACTAGCTTTGCATTAAATACTTTCCATTTATCAACCAATCACCATTAATCACGTTGATGATAGCGTCTGATTAGGAAATAAAAAAATGAAGGTATATGCGTCTTTTATGTTTTCTCTTAATTGTCTTAAAGTTCTAATGCACTATATTACAGGACAGATAGAGTATAAATGGAGTCCCCCTAAGAAAATTGGTCAATAATGTTAAACATTGTTATGTATTGGTGTCCGCTTCACTTGATGTTGGTGGATTTAATTTGTACCATTGACTATTAAGTATTAACTAACAATATGCCTATCTGTTGCAACAGAACCTAATACGTACAAGAATCGTACTATGTATCATCACTAGACGTGAGTTCTTCTAACTCATATGAGTACAAGTCATGAGTCCATGCTGCATAGCAAATATGAAGGGTGTGTCCCAATACATCTTGGAATAGGACTCCGCATTGATCATGGTAAGACAGAGTTCTATCAGAATCATGAGTCCATGTCATATATGAGACAAGGAGGACATGAGTGCAGTTTGAGAAGTAAGAAAGTATGGTGGAAGAAACTTTAATTTCCACTGTTCAGGTAAGTGAGCCAAAAAATGAGATGAAATTTTGGCTCTTCAATATTAGATATAGGTTACACTGATTTGATACTACCAATACCACAATAGAAGCTTTCAGAAGCGACCAAAAGGGCTTTCCACTCCACCTCTGTACAAATGTCTATGTTAATAAACAACTATAGACACACACATGTCTCTGTAAATCATAAAATAAAAATACAAAATAAGCCCCGCCTCTAAGCCCGTCTCCAAGCACCCTCTGAGCCCAAGATGAGACCCTTTTGAGCCCATCCAAGACATGGCTACCGTTGCAAACCCCATCCTACCAGCCATCATAGACCCCATCTCGCCTCCTCTAGAGAAGATCTGTTTTGCGCTGCCACTACTGCGTTCATGTCTTTCCTTCATGGAGGACGCCACATATATGGGTAAGGGAGAGGGTGAGGGAGAGGGAGAGCGAGTGAATGGGAGGGAGAGGAGAGGAAGAGGTGGATACAATATGCGGGACTCATCTCGGAGTGGTGTCATCCACCCTAGATCTACTGCTCGTGGCGACCATGTAGGCGAGCACGAGTAGGGTCCGCATCCTCCACATGCAAGCACGATCTAGCTAGAACCACCACTCGCCGCGACCAACAAGATCATCCATGTGCAAGCACGATCGGCAAAGCAACATGATCATGAATCTACTGAAGCAGATTGGGTAGAGGATGGTGGCTTGATCTAGGAGATTGAGGTCATTGACCGCATTTGCACCACCCTTAGCTAAGGAAGCCACCTGGCCAACTCATGCTTAGATCCCCACCGCCACATTCAGTCATCCTCGGCCAAGGCTCCCACTCCTTCAACATCTCCCTTGGTCAGGGTCCCTGTTGCATCCACATCATCTTAGGTCGAGGCATCAGGGCATAGATTGGGTAGGGGACCACCCGGATCTGCTCCACCCTCACAAAATCTAGCCACCGGTGTGGGGAATGGAGAGATGGCTCTGGTGTAGACATTAGCAGTGAAGAAGAGACAGGGGGTATCATCTGCTGGGTGGAGAGAGGTTAAGCAACTATTGGATGGGGAGAGAGATAAGGAGTAGGGAGAGCGGCGACATGGAGACACTATTACAAATATGTCATCACCACCAGCTCCAAAGTTCTCATCACCATCGGTTTTCATCCTCGAAGCTGAAAGTGGTGGTGTTTATCTCGATTATCACTGCTAGTTCGAACAGGTGGTGACAATTATATATTATCACCGCCTGGTTATACGAACGTGCAGTGATAATAAAAAAAGCAAACAAAAAACAATAGCCAAGCTTGTCTAGCCCATCAAGCAGGAGTCGTCATTCTAAGTTATTATCACCACCGCCCTTGCCAAATCAGTTGGTGGGAACACATGCTACTGCTTGGAGCTCGTCTGCCGCCCATCGAACCAACCGATCCAGCTGCAATGGAGTACCTCCAAAGTAGATTGAGGAGAGGAGGGAGATAGAGAGCACCTCACCCTTGGTGCCGCCATCTCCATCGCTGTCGGGGACCGCGCGCCCATTCACGCGTCACATGGGGCAGGGGGCAATGTCCGCACTGCCGGGAGCCCACACCCGCTCAGTCATGGATCAAGCGATCGTGCCCACGCTGTTGGGTGGCCGGGGCCACGCTCACACTACTAGGGTGCTCGATAGGGAGGGGTGGGCTGTGCCCACGTTGTCGAGAGCCTGCGCCGCATGAGGGAGAAGAAAGACTGAGTGCTGAAGCTATTAGTGTTTTATAAGGGCCACGATTCTCTCACGTTTTAGGGTTCCTAGTTGGGTCGCACTATGTGTGTAAGTGGACTAAATCCAGTGACCATGCAAATCATGGGCCTCAAGCCTTTTCATTTTTTCAGAATTAAGTTGTATTTTGGCACATATTTTCGTAAGCACCATGTCACCGCTGTTTTTTGAAACCGTTGGTGATGATTTCAGCGCCGGATCGTGTTTTGGGAAAAAAAAATTGACAGTGATAATGGTGTTGGCAAAAAGGATTTTAGTAGTAGTGAGAGCACTTTTAACGATAGGGTTTCCTATAGGCCGGAGCGGGCTAGCTGAGCCTCGGCCTTTTTCTTGAGGCGAGTCTCTTAAGGATCCCTCCTCTAGAAATATCCTTTATTTTGAAAGATAGGTCACATAGAAGGTCCGCCTCTATGGACAGTGAACTACCGCTCATCTTTGAAAATCACTAGCTTATTTTGGGAGACATGCACAATTTGTACCCTCTGAGCGTCTTCTAAATTCTTTTGTGTAGCAGTATATTTAGAAAGAACAGACTAATAGAGCCAAACTTCTTTTTTTTTATATTATCTACTAAAGAAAGCACCCAAAGGAGATGGAGAAATTAGGATACCCACCATACTAAGTCTTCTCTTATGTCGTGTGCAGCATGAGCCTCTCATCGACGGCCTCGTTATTATGGCTGCCATGCGCGACCACATGCGGCCCGCCAAAGAACATGCAGCGATCACTCTTGAAGATGTCACTAACTCATCTCCACGCAAAAAGGGAATAACCGCCACCACCACCTGCCGGCTGCCGTCACTATTCAACCTCGGCGGCTGTCCTTCGTTGCCAAACCAAGTAAAGAACAGGCACGTCTCCCATGCATGTTCAGTTACTAGGTGTCCTTATTAGCTTTCCTTTCATAGGCTTATTTAGCCAACCTAGGTAGACAGGCACACACCAGCTTTAGTTACTCATCAGACGGTTCCAGAAGCGATGGTGACCAAGAAACAGAAAAAGGCAACGAGCATGAGTATGGGTCATAAGTTCGGATCAGACGATTACAGAAGCGATTGTAATGATTGAGCAAATAACTTTATTTTCATAGTACATAGCTAGCTCACGAGGGGCTTTTTCGCAGCCACAACAGTTTTAATACAGCTCACAATTAAACCAAATAGACCCTATGCTTAGTTCATGCACATACTGCGTTTTGCGTAAATAGTCTGGTGTCACTAGTAATTTCTTGTTCACAATAACATCCGTTGTATCAGGTTTCTGGTTACAGCCTTAAAGGTACGTTAATGAGAGGGAAAAAAACCAACGTTCTTGCATAATTGACTCGGTAAATTAAGATTTAAAAGTTTAGCTGCGCATGTGTAGGATATGGAAGCCGAGGTTCTTGCATGCGGCTTCCATATCCTACACATGCGCAGCTAAACAGTGACATGTACGTCGACGGGTATATATGTCAGATGTCACTAAAAGAATAACAGTGCTATTAATAAATTCTGAAATGTTTCTTAAAAACCTAAGTCAAATAAAAACTTAACTCTTAGTGTAACCTAAGACATGTGCCTATTCTGAATCATTTTGTCATCTTTCCTTTGAACATTTTAAATGGAACCTATATAAATGTTTAAAAGACATGTGACCACTAATAACAAACCATGTATCTTTACCATAGAAGATATTGTCAATAGAGTTTTGTCTCATGTTTATAGAACGTTTGTTTGACTAGTAGATGTCATCTTCCTCTCTCATTCGGGTGAGGTGTACGATATCAAAAAAAAACACCGTACCGTAACTCTCTTATAGACAGCAGACTTTACCACCACAGGCAATGCGGAGGATCCGATCGAACAAGGGAAAAAGCAAAAGGCTTTGAGAGAAAGGGCCGGGCCGACGAACATAGGAGAGGAAACAGAGAAGTTGACGTTCATATGCGCTGAGCTGCCTTTGTAGTGGTCTAGTGGACGACTTGACGTGGTGACGCAGTCCGTTTTATCCGTTGTACCGACCGACGAGCCACCGCAGCTTTCCTGGATAGGGTCGTCATCGTTTGCGCGTGCACATGTCGGGAGAGCTCGGGTTCCTTTGGGCTGTTTCGACCGATCTCGTGCTGGACAGGGCTGCAAATCTCGCGGCAGGGCACATTGAAAACGAAATTTTGGCCCTATTCATTCGGCTTATAATCCGTCTTTTTCAGCTTGTTTTTTTTAGCCGGAACAGTATTTTTCTCTCGCAACAAATCAGCTAACAGTGTTTTTCAGCCGGCTTATCAGCACAGCCGAACGGCTCCTTTAACCATTGGCCGGCTCAAAAGTCTCACATAGTTTACTAGTTGAGAATAATCTAAAACCTTTTAAATTTCCTTTCTAGAGTACAAACGAGGTGAGCAGGGTCACATATATCAAGACGTGTTTGACAACCAAAATATACAATCACCAGGAGATCTAAGAGAATGGCCGCGCCGGTTTTGGTAACATTGTTAAATTGTAGAATATAATACACCATTGTGTAGATTTCAATGAGACGATCGAAATGCATATGCAAAACGTTCAATTTGAAGTCTAGATGAGAGAGTTATGTCCCTTTGAAGATGCATACACATGAGGAAACACTATGTATGCCGATTTCTAAAACCATCCAGACTGATTTTGTTAGCCTAATCCGAGATGTAAAATATATTAAAGAGAATTATCTCTTTGGCACTAAAACAAATCAGTCTTTCATATTTGGCACTTAAAATTTTGAATTTACTTGTCTAGCACCAAGTTAAAATTTCCTTTCATAAATAGCACTGCCCTCCATTTTTACTGTCCATCTGTTAGTTGACTGATTTGACCTTATTAGTTTTATCTCCCTGTGTCCAACATACCCCTCCGCATCCAATTTGCCCGAGGCCCCTGATCCCGCGTCCTTCTTCCCTGTGCGGCCGAGCGCTCCCGCAACCTTCTTCCCAAAAAAAAATAACCCTAGATCGATGGAACGAGGAGGAGATAAAGATGGAGCAGAGGATCCCGTGGCCGGCGGCGCCCAGCACCAGTTACGAGCATCCTCTGGTGGCCTCACCCGGTGGAAACAGGCCGCGGTCACAGTTCCTGGCGGCAGCGGGGCGGCGCTCCAGCCAGTCGGCTGCGTGGCGGAGGCAGCGCGGCCCCTCCGGCCAGCACATGGCATAGCAGCCTCGTCAGCCGGCGGCCGCGGCTACTGGCACATAGACCACGGGGAGTGTAACACCCTAAAAATTTGAAAAGAAGAAAAATAGGAAAAATATGATTTTTTGTATATTTTTGTGAGCATGCAAATTTAGAATAAGAATAATTTTTATAAATTTAAAATCAAATATAAGGGTAGAAACATGTTTGTGCATTCATGCTGTTGCATTTGGGATTTTGTGATGAGTGGTTTGATCAAATTCAAATTTGGATTTGAAAATCTTTTGAAAATTGGCTTTGAAAAATTAGAAAAAAAAAAGAAAAAAAAAAGAAAAGAGAAATCCGTTTCATTCGGATTTTGGCCCGCCAGCGCGTCTCGGCCTGCCCTCCCCGCGCGCGGCCCGCTCACTCCCGCGCCCCGTTTCCGCGTGGACCGAGCCCAAGCGCGGCCTGCCGGCCCAACTCGCGCGCGCTGCTTCACCGAGTCGCCGACATGTGGGACCCGCCTGTCAGCGTCTCCTTCCACCTTCCTTTCTTCTTCCTCCGGCTTCGCACCGCCTTCCTCTCTCTCCAATTCGGTGAATCGAATCCGCCGCAAATCTTCGCCCTTTCCATGTATACCGATGCCTCCGGGCTATAAAACGGAGCCCCCGCATTATTCCGCCCCCATCCCATCCTTTTGGAGCCGCTCTAGTCGTCTCGACGCGCCACCGTGAGCACCACCGCCTCCACCGTCCGCCACCGCAAGCACGCCGCCGTCTTCGTCTATCCCGTGCCCTAGATTTCACTCTAGGTGAGTTCGCCATGCTTCGGTCTTCCTCCCCGTGCTCTCCGCTTGCTGAATGATGCCGGGAATCGAGGTCTTGCGGTTTTCAGTCATGGCGCCGCCGCGGAAGGGTCACCGTCGGCCGATTCCGGCCGGAGCACCGCCGGCCACTTTCTCTCTCTCCCCCGATTAGATCTAGGCCGTTCGTTTTGAATCCGACGATCGAAAATCAAAGATACCCGTTCGGCTGTAACATTTGCTAAAGAGACCCTGTAAGATTTAAGTTGTAAACCCGCAGTCCAAAACGTATTATCCCGCGTTCGTTTTGATCTGTTGAAAGCGTATTTCGTCTCGGTAATTGAAAAATACGTTTTCTGATATTTACAGTTTTGCCACTGAGTTTGTTTTAGTTATAAATTATCCGTTTTAACTCCGATTTGACCCGTTTAAATTGCGTTAGATTCGTATTTGCGAGGTCTACATGATTATAGAACTGTACAGTAGGTTTGAGATAATTTATTTTCGAGTTTATATTAAAATAATTATTTATCTATAGGAAATCTTAGAAAACTCATAACTTTTACGTTTTAAATCCAAATTTCGTGATCTTTATGTCTATGTGATCGTATTAACGTGTAGAAGAGTTTTACAAACTTGTTATACTGTTAGTGTTACTGTTGGTTAGGTTTTCTATTTTTAAGTTCCGATGTGAGATTTAATCTATTACTTTAATAAAGTAGATCTTGTTTAAATCATATCTTCTACGTTTTAGATCCGTTTTAGCTCATTCGAGTTGCGTTAGATTCATAGCAACGAGATCTACGCGTTAGTGACAGTGTTTACCATATTACTAATTCTGAAATTTTATGGTTTAAATCATATCTTGATTAATAATTATGCAACTGGGTTTTGTAAATAAAATATGATTTGTTTTACTTTAGTTTTATAATTTGAATCTAAATTTGACTTAATTCCGTATATAGTATTTATAAAATATTTTATATATGTTATTATATAATTAAAACTCATGAAGCTAAATAGTTTTATATTTTCTTCTATGAGCAAATCTTTCGGTAGATGTATCTTTTCAACCGTAGCTCTGATTAGTGTGCTTTTCGCGTCTGTGTATTCGTAGCGAGACGTAGATTCGTTCTACAAACTTTTCATCTTAATTTTATGTTTGGTGTACTGTTCTAATTTAGATCTATTGTTTGCTTCGTGTATGATTGTATGGATGCTTGTGTGGTGATTTATGATTTCGTCCAGTCGGTGAGATATACGTGGTTATCAAGAAGAAGAAGAAGAACGTTGAAGATTAAAGCTTACCGAAGGATCGGTGTTTAAGGCAAGTATAGCATGGGATTATCCTTGTTTCCTATTCACCTTTAATATACTTAATTCATATGCATGTGTCTACCTTGTTACCATTAAGGATATCCTAGCTTTTGTATCTTGTACCTTGACACCCATGGGACATTGCATTGGGTAGTATTTATGCTAGTGCTCAAGATAAATAACCATGATCTGTAACTTGACTAATGGTATATGCAATAAACGTTTAAATGATGCTTTAAAGCAATATGGCTCAAGAGGGCTAGAGCATATTTGGTTGTTTTTATGGTGCTCTAGTTTCTCTCCCTAAGGACTTATCTGTAAGCGAACATCCGGGACTTACAGTACAACTGTGAGGGCTATATGGCTCTGGCTTTAGCTCAGTATGAGGACCTTTTCTAGCTTGTTAGAGGTTACCCTTGTGGCGCAAATGGGGTAAAGCAGACTGTGGATCCCTGCGTGGTGTATCACACGGACTGACTTCTGAAACCTAGCGGCCCTAACTTGTTAGACGAACCTTTGAAAGGCTTCATAGTGATTCCTTGCCTGCTCACCTTGGAAGTGTTTTGGGAGTCGCGATCCCGGGCATATGGGTAATCATGACTCACAGTGAAAGTGTACAACCTCTGCAGAGTGTAAAACTGTTATAACAGCCGTGCTCACGGTCACGAGTGGCCTTGGACCCTTACAGAATAAATGATGAACACTGATGATAATGATAATACTGATGATATTGATGCTCACTAATGATTATTGTTTCTTGCTATACATTATTCTCGTTTACATGATCATGAGGTTATTTGGGATTTTGGTAAACTTGTTGCTACTCAATTGTTAAAGAGATGACTCACTAAAAGCTATTGCAGTAAAACCGTGTCAAACTTTTTGAGCTTCATGAACCCCATGATATATTTGCTGAGTTCGACATGGACTCACTCTTGCTATTTCCCCACATCTCAGGAAGGGTACCAGACTGTTAGATTCTGGAATTGTTAGGCTTGTGATCAACCAGTTAGTTTGATCCTGGAGTGAAGGTTACACCCGGTGTTCGGAGTTGTCTTTCCGATGTGTTGCTCTTTAAGGTATATTTTATACTATTGTGTTATGTATATTAAGCATTTGTCTTTTTGATATTACACTTATCTGTGGCTATATGTGAGATTTGTCTTCTTTATTTCACATATGGTGTATGTCTGGTTTTGTCCTTTAAAACCGGGTGTGACAGAGTGGTATCAGAGCAATGCTGACTGTAGAACGCAAGCCTAGTTAGAACTGGACGTTTAGCATGTTCTCATTGTTGCCTATTTCTTGCTTCTCTTTAACTTTGTTATTTTCTCAAAGTTATGCTTAATTCTATCCCCGTTCTGTTATAAAAACATTGTCTCTATTTTGAACCTTTTCTCCTTGTCTATTAGACGGCTCGTGACGAGAAGACTATGGATTTCAGAGGTTAAGAGGACTGAATTATGTCGCTCTTGCTCACTTTTGACAAGAAACCATTAGCAATGCAAAACCAATTACTAGAAGAAATGGCTCAACATGGGAATTCTCAACGATGCTTATCTCAAGGTCAAGCCAACATATCCAAGGGGTCAGAGAAGATACAAGTAGTAGAAGCTTGGAAGAATATGAAATCCAATAAAGATGTTGATAATAAGGCATTTGGAGAGCAGGAACAATGTCACTGCTGTAAGCATTATGGTTTTCCCTGTCTTCGAAATGAGTCTAATAAGGGGAAAATCAAGGTGGATCCAAATTTTGAGAACAACATGGACAAGAAGAGAAAGGCAATCTCATTAGAACCACTAGTGGAAAGCAATGAGCAAGCGAGTTCTACTACATTGTCACATGCAGCCCTGATCCCCTGTCAAACAAATCCAAACCCTGAAGAGTTAGAAGCCCCTCTCTCTAAAACTACTCCCCATGAAGTAGTCATAGATGGGTGGACAATTACCTATAAGGAGTATCAACCCCGAAAAAGGCCAAACAAGCTAGGAAACAAGCCAAAGGGACGAAGGTGAACTTTTATGGCCAGCAAGATAGCAACATACCAAACAACAGTTCCTTGGAGTATGACATCACAAAAGATCCAGCTAAGAGAAAGTGTTATCATTGCCAGCAGGAAGGACATTATATCAAATCTTGCCCACAGAAGAATCCACAACAGCGAGACCCAGGACAGGATGTCCAAAAGGAGCATGTGCAGGGAAATAAATTAAAGAGAAATTACAATCATGGAAGGTTGAAACATGTGGATATTTTCACCATTCCTGGAGCTAAGGAGGTCGTGTTTGGATCAATTCCAGTAAGTTCAGGAAATGCCAAGGTTTTGTTTGACCCCAGTGCCTCACATTCGTTCATATCTAGACAATATGCAAAAGATCATAACATACTTATGCTTCCAAAGGGAAAAAAAAAGTGATGATTAAAACTCCAAGAGGTGAAATAAAGGCAGACCGCGTATGCCCAAAAGTTAGTCTTGACATAAAGGGGGTAAATTTTAAGGTAAACCTCATTGTTTTGGAATTAATGGGCATTGATGTTATCCTTGGAATAGACTGGTTATCTACTTGTAAAGGAGTGATTGAGTATGCCCAATGTTCAGTGTTTCTAACTACACTTTCAGGAGAAAGGATTAAGTATGAGAGTATTAAATCTATACCTGAGGGATGCCAGGTTGACCCATCTTAAGGTATGAGTTATAAGAATGGTAAAGAGGGATGTAGAGATTCAGATGTCCATATAAAGCAATAAGGAATGTAAGAGACGTTATCTACTCTAGATGCTGCTACAATCACACCATGTTTAAGGAATAGGAGTTATGTCCCCGTGTAATAAAACGTTAGTAGCCAAGTTGAGTCGTCTTAATGTGTGGCTAATGAACATTTAAGTGTTTAGTTGCTTTGTGCTTATGTTTATGCTTGAGTTGGAATTTTGTAATGAGTGGAATGATCTCGTGGGTTTTGACCATGATTTCATTTAGTTTATATGTATAAGGTATAAGGATTAATGAAATAAATAGCTGGGTTTTGGTTATCTCCTGCTTTCTATATCTTGTCTTTCGGAGCAGCCTGTCTTTATCAACTTATATATCTGTTCTTGAAAGACCAAAAATCATGAGAGAATTCTGGACAAGAGTGGACTTCAACATCTCTCTCTAAATGCAAGAACTACCCTCATAGCTATTTTGGATTGGGAGATACAAAAATCACAAGACGATGCAACTGTGCTGTCTGAAACCTGGAACAGAATCTGTTATGTGTTGTTTTCGGTCAAGTTAGCTGCAGAATATGGAAGTGTGTTCTATAAGTAAGTTGCAGAGAATTTTATAAGCTTTCCATCGGTGTAAACTACAGCTTCATTGGATTAACAGAATGAGAGTTACAGCTGTTTTACTGCACTTCTGATTTTCTGCTCGTGCGAAATTTCAGATTTCTTGTTCTTACCCATGCACAAGAGTATTATTGGGATGTCAGAACACTTTTATGCTAAGTAGCTCATCTAGAAAAGGGTTCAAGTTACCCTATTTAGTGTCTCTTATTTTAAGGGGGGTAGCCAATGTAAAGAAGGATTATTAAGATTGAACTCTTTAGTTGGAAGTATTGGTTAGTCTCCATGATTGAGTTGCCACTCTTGAGCAAAAATGTTCTGTGAACAAGGTTGATAATTTTGGATCCATGGAGACAAGAGTTGTCCTTTTGGATAGTTCATGATTATGATCATCTATACTTGCTCGTGTTGCTGATGTTGGTCATTTGATGACAGGAAGTGTAGTGTCTCATGACTCAGGAGCCCTATATGACGTCTCGCACTAATATGTGGGGAAAAGATTGATGTTTCTGCCATTGAAGGATGTTATGGGTATGATGAAGCTGAGCACTATCAAAACAACAATGTTGAAGAGCAAGTTGGGAGTGAACTAAGTCAGAATCCACAACAACGAAAGCGAAAAAGGAAAGCCCATAAGAAGCCTGCTCAAGGAAGCAAAGCGCAGCAAAACTATGTCAATGGAAGACTGAGCAATGTGGATATGGATAAAATTCATGGAGTTACCAAAGTAGTGGGATGCTATATTCAAGTAAGCTCAGTACAAGTTTTTGCTCTATTTGACCCTAGTGCTTCGCATTCTTTTATTTCCGCCGACCTGGTAGAGACGTGCAAGATGGTGAAGTGTCCAATGAGGAGGTCTTTGCTAGTTCAAACCCCAGTGGGAGAAATGCAGGCAGATCAATTATACCCGAATGTCAGTCTTGTCATAAACAAAGAAAACTTCACCACGACACTCATTGTGTTGGAGTCACTTAAAATTCGCGTGGTTCTTGGTAATGGATGGCTCTGTGCACACAAAGGAGTGATTCATGGTACTCGGTGCACAATGCTCTTAACAACACCGTCAGGGAAAAGAATTGAGTATCAAGGTGGTCGACTCTTACCTGAGGAAGACGAGAATGATCAATTAGAATATAGGTACACCGAGAATAGCAAAGTGGATCATGAGTTTACAGAAGTCATAGCAGAGGAACAAACAACTTTGGAGGAGTTCAATAGGAGAGATGATCATGTTTAGGCAGATTAGTCAGTCGGGATATGAGAAATTGTCTCATGACTCTGAGCAAAAAGAGTAATTGGGAAAATGAGGATCAAATAAAGATAAAGTGTCATTATCTCTTTTGTCATCATCTTCCGAATCTCGGGACGAGATTCATCTTAAGGGGGGGTAGAATTGTAACACCCTAAAAATTTGAAAAGAAGAAAAATAGGAAAAATATGATTTTTTGTATATTTTTGTGAGCATGCAAATTTAGAATAAGAATAATTTTTATAAATTTAAAATCAAATATAAGGGTAGAAACATGTTTGTGCATTCATGCTGTTGCATTTGGGATTTTGTGATGAGTGGTTTGATCAAATTCAAATTTGGATTTGAAAATCTTTTGAAAATTGGCTTTGAAAAATTAGAAAAAAAGAAAAAAAAAGAAAAGAGAAATCCGTTTCATTCGGATTTTGGCCCGCCAGCGCGTCTCGGCCTGCCCTCCCCGCGCGCGGCCCGCTCACTCCCGCGCCCCCGTTTCCGCGTGGACCGAGCCCAGGCGCGGCCTGCCGGCCCAACTCGCGCGCGCTGCTTCACCGAGTCGCCGACATGTGGGACCCGCCTGTCAGCGTCTCCTTCCACCTTCCTTTCTTCTTCCTCCGGCTTCGCACCGCCTTCCTCTCTCTCTCTCCGATTCGGTGAATCGAATCCGCCGCAAATCTTCGCCCTTTCCATGTATACCGATGCCTCCGGGCTATAAAACGGAGCCCCCCGCATTATTCCGCCCCCATCCCATCCTTTTGGAGCCGCTCTAGTCGTCTCGACGCGCCACCGTGAGCACCACCCGCCTCCACCGTCCGCCACCCGCAAGCACGCCGCCGTCTTCGTCCATCCCGTGCCCTAGATTTCACTCTAGGTGAGTTCGCCATGCTTCGGTCTTCCTCCCCGTGCTCTCCGCTTGCTGAATGATGCCGGGAATCGAGGTCTTGCGGTTTCCAGTCATGGCGCCGCCGCGGAAGGGTCACCGTCGGCCGATTCCGGCCGGAGCACCGCCGGCCACTTTCTCTCTCCCCCCCCGATTAGATCTAGGCCGTTCGTTTTGAATCCGACGATCGAAAATCAAAGATACCCGTTCGGCTGTAACATTTGCTAAAGAGACCCTGTAAGATTTAAGTTGTAAACCCGCAGTCCAAAACGTATTATCCCGCGTTCGTTTTGATCTGTTGAAAGCGTATTTCGTCTCGGTAATTGAAAAATACGTTTTCTGATATTTACAGTTTTGCCACTGAGTTTGTTTTAGTTATAAATTATCCGTTTTAACTCCGATTTGACCCGTTTAAATTGCGTTAGATTCGTATTTGCGAGCTCTACATGATTATAGAACTGTACAGTAGGTTTGAGATAATTTATTTTCGAGTTTATATTAAAGTAATTATTTATCTATAGGAAATCTTAGAAAACTCATAACTTTTACGTTTTAAATCCAAATTTCGTGATCTTTATGTCTATGTGATCGTAGTAACGTGTAGAAGAGTTTTACAAACTTGTTATACTGTTAGTGTTACTGTTGGTTAGGTTTTCTATTTTTAAGTTCCGATGTGAGATTTAATCTATTACTTTAATAAAGTAGATCTTGTTTAAATCATATCTTCTACGTTTTAGATCCGTTTTAGCTCATTCGAGTTGCGTTAGATTCATAGCAACGAGATCTACGCGTTAGTGACAGTGTTTACCATATTACTAATTCTGAAATTTTATGGTTTAAATCATATCTTGATTAATAATTATGCAACTGGGTTTTGTAAATAAAATATGATTTGTTTTACTTTAGTTTTATAATTTGAATCTTAAATTTGACTTAATTCCGTATATAGTATTTATAAAATATTTTATATATGTTATTATATAATTAAAACTCATGAAGCTAAATAGTTTTATATTTTCTTCTATGAGTAAATCTTTCGGTAGATGTATCTTTTCAACCGTAGCTCTGATTAGTGTGCTTTTCGCGTCTGTGTATTCGTAGCGAGACGTAGATTCGTTCTACAAACTTTTCATCTTAATTTTATGTTTGGTGTACTGTTCTAATTTAGATCTATTGTTTGCTTCGTGTATGATTGTATGAATGCTTGTGTGGTGATTTATGATTTCGTCCAGTCGGTGAGATATACGTGGTTATCAAGAAGAAGAAGAAGAACGTTGAAGATTAAAGCTTACCGAAGGATCGGTGTTTAAGGCAAGTATAGCATGGGATTATCCTTGTTTTCTATTCACCTTTAATATACTTAATTCATATGCATGTGTCTACCTTGTTACCATTAAGGATATCCTAGCTTTTGTATCTTGTACCTTGACACCTATGGGACATTGCATTGGGTAGTATTTATGCTAGTGCTCAAGATAAATAACCATGATCTGTAACTTGACTAATGGTATATGCAATAAACGTTTAAATGATGCTTTAAAGCAATATGTCTCAAGAGGGCTAGAGCATATTTGGTTGTTTTTATGGTGCTCTAGTTTCTCTCCCTAAGGACTTATCTGTAAGCGAACATCCGGGACTTACAGTACAACTGTGAGGGCTATATGGCTCTGGCTTTAGCTCAGTATGAGGACCTTTTCTAGCTTGTTAGAGGTTACCCTTGTGGCGCAAATGGGGTAAAGCAGACTGTGGATCCCTGCGTGGTGTATCACACGGACTGACTTCTGAAACCTAGCGGCCCTAACTTGTTAGACGAACCTTTGAAAGGCTTCATAGTGATTCCTTGCCTGCTCACCTTGGAAGTGTTTTGGGAGTCGCGATCCCGGGCATATGGGTAATCATGACTCACAGTGAAAGTGTACAACCTCTGCAGAGTGTAAAACTGTTATAACAGCCGTGCTCACGGTCACGAGTGGCCTTGGACCCTTACAGAATAAATGATGAACACTGATGATAATGATAATACTGATGATATTGATGCTCACTAATGATTATTGTTTCTTGCTATACATTATTCTCGTTTACATGATCATGAGGTTATTTGGGATTTTGGTAAACTTGTTGCTACTCAATTGTTAAAGAGATGACTCACTAAAAGCTATTGCAGTAAAACCGTGTCAAACTTTTTGAGCTTCATGAACCCCATGATATATTTGCTGAGTTCGACATGGACTCACTCTTGCTATTTCCCCATATCTCAGGAAGGGTACCAGACTGTTAGATTCTGGAATTGTTAGGCTTGTGATCAACCAGTTAGTTTGATCCTAGAGTGAAGGTTACACCCGGTGTTCGGAGTTGTCTTTCCGCTGTGTTGCTCTTTAAGGTATATTTTATACTATTGTGTTATGTATATTAAGCATTTGTCTTTTGATATTACACTTATCTGTGGCTATATGTGAGATTTGTCTTCTTTATTTCACATATGGTGTATGTCTGGTTTTGTCCTTTAAAACCGGGTGTGACAGGGAGAGGGAGAGATGGGTGCGCCAAGGCCGTGGGGTCGTAATCGCAACTCGCCAGATGTTAGTGCGTTGCTGGACGACGTCGTTGAAAGGTCCTAATGGCTAGAGGGGGTAAATAGCCTATAAAAATTTCTACAACAACACTAAACAAAGTGGTTAGACAAATATGAGGCGAACCGAATGTTGCTCTAGTCTACTACAAATGCAAGCCGCCTATCATAATTCTAGTTGCTATTGTCTCTAATCACACGATGGCTATGTCACTACACTAAGTTAGTGAGCTCTCAAAGACTAAATAAAGAGCATCACTAACCAATAGACTCTACGAAAGCTAGCTCTTAAAACTAATTACACTAAAGAGCTTAGCTTGCACACTAGGAATATAATACAAGAGGGAATGACGATGATTATACCGACGTGTCGAGGTACGAGCCAATCACAAGTCGAAGCCAATCAATCAAACACGATCAATACCAATGAAATCCTCGGAATAAGATGACACAAGATTTTTTTACCGAGGTTCACTTGCTTGCCGGCAAGCTAGTCCTCATTGTGGCGATTCACTCACTTAGAGGTTCGTGCGCTAATTGCATCACACGCCAAACCCTCAATAGGGTGCCGCACAACCAACACAAGATGAGGATCACACAAGCCATGAGCAATCCACTAGAGTACCTTTTAACTCTCCGCCGGGGAAGGGTCAAGAACCCCTCACAATCACCACGATCGGAGCCGGAGACAATCACCAACCTCTGCTCGACGATCCTCGCTGCTCTAAGCCGTCTAGGTGGTGGCAACCACCAAGAGTAACAAGCGAATCCCATAGCAAAACACGAACACCATGTGCCTCTAGATGCAAACATTCAAACAATGCACTTGGATTCTCTCCCAATCCCACAAAGATGATGAATCAATGATGGAGATAAGTGTGAGGGCTTTAACTAAGCTTATAAGGTTGCTATGTCAATGCAAATGGTCAAGAGAGTGAGCTTGAGCCGGTCATGAGGCTTAAATAGAGTCCTCACACGAAATAGAGCCGTTTGCTCCACAATCCACTGAAAATCAGGGCGATCGGACGCACAGGTTTGACCGACCGGACGTAGCCAACCCAGTGTCCGGTCACGTGATCAACGCCACGTGTCCCCGCCTTCTAACCTCTACTGTTGATCTCCAACGGTCGACTTCCCGCGGGTGGTTAAGTGTGATCAGATACACTGATCAGTGACCAGACGCGCCCGAAGCCGCGTCTGTTCTCCAGCAAGCCCGCACGCCCAACACTACGACCGGACGCGTCGGTGTTCACTACGACACGGTGTCAGGTTGTTTACAGAGAGCTCCCAGAGCGCCATTTCCGTGGCCTGACGCATCCAAGGTGGCATGACCGGACTCAGCCCAGCGTCTGGTCCTTTGATTGTTCACCGTCCGAAAGTTTTCAACACAGCCCGAGATTGCGTCACCGTATGTTAGATGTGACCGGACGCAGGCCCTGTGCGTCCGGTCACATTCACTGTTCTGCGTCTGGTCGTAGACCAGACACCACCGAGTGTGCCATCGTCTTTTATAATTGACTAGACGCTGGAACCCTAAGTCCGGTCACAACGAACTCTACTTCTGGTCACTGTTTGACAGTGAAAACCACCTCCTTCACTTCACCAACTTCTTCATCCTTGCTCAAATGTGCCAACCGCCAAGTATATCATCTTGTGCATGTGTGTTAGCATATTTTCACAAACATTTTTAAGAGTGTTAGCACTCCACTAGATCCTAATGCATATGCAATAAGTTAAAGCATCTAGTGGCGTTTTGACAACTGCATTTCGATACAAGTTTCACTCCTCTTAATAGTACGGCTAACAATTCTAAATGTGATCATACTCGCTAAGTGTCTCGATCACCAAACCAAAAAGCTCCTATGTATTTCACCCTTGCCTTGTGCTTTTTATTTTTCTCTTTCTTCCAAGCCAAGCACTTGATCACCATGGCATCACCACCATGATCTTCATCCATTTGCTCCACCACTTGAAATATCTACCAACCTATCTCGCATACACTTAGAGCACATAGGTTAGTAGCTAGGGTTTCTTCAATTCACTAAAACCAAAGTAGAGCTTTCAGTCGTGTGCCACTTCGCGTGGTGCAGCGGCGCTGAATTGTCCTAGCGCCGCGTTCAAATCAACTAGTTTTACAAAATCTTGCGCACCTCGCTTCGATCTTCTGCCTGAATGTCTTTTGTCGTACAGACTCCATGAGCAAAATTGATCGGATTCGATGAATTTTCCAGTTGTCTTTGCTTCTTTAGATGGCAACTTGACAAAATTTGATGATTTTTTTAGTTGCTCCTCTCTCGGTCTCTCATATGTCCTTTCCGGAGCCCCTTCTCAGCTTCCATCTCAGATGGTGAGCCACGATGATTGCGTCACCGCGATGTGCCTGGAGCCTCGGACCTTGTTGGCGGCTGGTGGTTGGCCGCGGCGTAGCAGAGGTGTGAGGCACGCGCGCTTGCCATGTTTCTGCCCTCCTGCGGCGTCAAGCTTGCCGCCTCGTACGTGTCCCTGGCTGGCTCCCTGCTCGACAGCCACGCCCTTGTCTATATAATGAACCCGTCTAACCCGCGATTACCATACAAACAGAACTCGTATGGGTTGAGTCGGTTTTATGATTTTCTTATCTGATAAACTTGTGAACTACTATTACAAACAAGGGCATTTTTGTCATTTTCAAGCCACTTAATACTGTTACTAGTGAAAATAGACGGCAGTGCCCTATACAGAAGAAAAATTCAACTCGATGCTAAATAAGAAAGTTCAAATTTTTTAGTGCCAAATAAAGAAGACTGATTTGTTTCAGTGCTAAATAAGTAATTCTCTCAATATATTTTGATATGGAATTTGTAAGACTTTAGACTTGCAAGACCTCTCCACCCTATATCTATACCTAATATTAAAGAGCTAAAATTTCTCTCTATTTTTTTATGGCTTCCTCCTAACTAACTCTGTAAATGTGACGTATGGACACAAGTTCTTGAGATAATCTAGATAGTTAGGAACCTTAATCCTAATTGAAATATATCCCTCCAATCCTGAGTAACCTAAATAGGAATCCTAAATTCCTCCTTTTGCATCCAATTTAACAAATATTATAATGCATAAGACCCTAAATGAATTTGAATGAAAATACAAATTTGGTTTAAGTCATTTTTCCATCCAATGTATTTTAAAAAAATTCAAAAAATTTTAGTTTCTAAGTCTAAAAACCTAAAACATAATTTATGGGCACTAAATTATTTCAAATGAAAAAGTCATCAACTACAAATTTACGGTCTTACAGATCTCTTTAAGTACTACAACTTTGGTTTAAATCGTTTCTTCATCCAATGTCATTTGAAAAATTCTAAAAAAGATCAAAATTTGAAAACTTAAAATAGAAACTTCAGACACTAAATGATTTAAAATGAAATAGTACTCAACTACAAAGTTACATATCTCTTTGAGTACTTTAACTTCGCTATAGATTGCTTCTCCATCCGTCATTGGAAATTTTAAAATATTAAACTTCAAATTATGAAAACTTAAAACAAAACATTCTGGATTCTAAATGATTTCGAATGAAAAGGTCAACTACAAAGTTGTAGATCTCATCGAATAGTATAATTTTGATATAAAATATGCCTTTATCTAACTTGATTTAGAAAATTTATGGATTTACTGTGCTACACCTATTTTTAGAGTTGGGCCAAAAATTGCCAACCACCTCTTAAAATGAGGCGAGCCAAAATTCCAACCACTTAGAGAATTGCCTCCATTTCTAGAGGAGGCTCGACTTTTCAGATGTCTTAAAAAACACAGAACATTTCTAGAGGCCGGCTAGGCTTTTCAGCCGCCTCGGCTCAGAAACAGTTTATAGAGATGGTTCTTGATACAGCGTCTCTGCACAAAAATTAAGGAATTTCTAAAAATTGTTTCTATAGTAAAGCATGACACCAAATAGATTTACAAAAAATATTCATCATTAACATAATTATTTTTTTGATCGTATAGACTAATTCAAACTTAAATTATTTGGTTTTTGATAGAACCAGTCGGAATGAAGGTAGTAAGAGATATACTTGTTCAACCTCCTGCCCTATCGTCCTCCTCTCTAGATCTGGATTCGAGATTTGGTGGCGGGGTCGCGGTCATATTGTAAATGTATTTTGTTTTTTCTTCAACAATTTATATTTCCTTTTGCTTCTTTCAAACAAGATAAGATCGATAGGCTTCTAAAGTTTTTGCACTGTTCCATGCTCATTCGGGCTGATGACCACAGAAATTTCTAGGAATGATCACAAGTGGAAGCCAACAGTCGAGAACTATGTGCAAGATCTTGGAAAGTAACAATTAAGATTAATACACGATCTTCAGCGACGACACGGGTGTTGAAAAATATACACCAGGATATTATGGTGTGACATCGGCAGAAAACGAGAACTTCTGCTGCCGAATTGCATCATCCCTTTTGCGAAATGAGCCAGCCTGCACTAACGGTCGCCAATCTTTTGACAGATATAGAAAACAAAGTGATCGATCAGCTGATACCTATCCAAAGCTAGTAATCGTGCACTTTTATGATTAGCGAGCTGTAAGCAGGCATGGCATCATCTGATATGTCCATACCTGCAACTGCATATTGACAGAAGACGATCGAAAGATCGACGTCTGTGTCCAGCTAGCTTCCTAGCTCTGTCGACTTTAATTTGTCAATCTCGAATGGACTGCGTAGAGATTTCATGATCATTAGAATTAGATGATATAAGCTGACTCAGATGGCACCAAATTTATATTTGACTGCTGTTGTTTTCTTACACGAAAAGGAAGACTCATGATGGATCATGTTTTTAATCTTTAGTCGACGGCATCTGATATTTGTTTTGAAGAGGTCGATACTTAAGGGACAAGTATTCCTAAATGTTGCACTTAATAAAGCCAGATATCGGTTTGTACCTTCGATAAGTCTTTCCAGTGGTCACTGATACGGCCGGTAATAAGATCCAGACTTCTTTTTGAAACCAGTCTTAGGCATTTAGGTTCGCTAAAAACTAATTCAAATATTTAACTTGGGGACGAAATCCAACTAGAGGAATTACAATTTGTGATCATTACAATTGGATTTCGTTCCCAAGTGACATCATTACTTAAGTGAAGTAATAACTTACAAAAACTATTATAATAAATATTAATATAACTTAGAGTAAATTGTCAGTGTCATTGGCATTAAGAAGATATTTTCCCAGAGTGATAAAATAATTAAAGTAAATATATCCTAATGTATGCATGTTTACTTTGTTGACCAGCGTATAATATTTAGGAAAAAGTCCATATTACTCCATCCAAGTTTGGCCTATGTCCAAATAACCTCCAAACTTACATTTGGTTCAATTTACTTCCTCCAACTATTTAAGTTGGTCCAACTAACACCTTAAAGAGATTTTTCTTTTTTATTTCTCTATGTACAAATTATACTTTAGTTTCAAATTTTGTGAGGTGACAGAGGACATTGTATTTTATGTTAGAAAAATGCACTATGAATTTTTCATCATTATGTTTTATATGATATTGTATCTCTAGTGATAATTTATTATTAAATTTCCTAAGCTATCAAAATAGTGGCAAAAAGTTAAGATATATTTTTCTAACATAACTTATGAATTATGATGTTCTCTATCATATGACAAAAGTTTATATTAAGACTCAACTAATACGTGGAAAAACAAAAATAACAAATCATGTTAAGGGATAAACTAGACCAACTGAAATAGTTATAGGGAGTAAATTGAATCAAATGTAAGTTTAAGCGTTAATCTGGACATATGCCAAACTTGATGGGAGTAATTTGGACTTTTTCCTAATATTTATGCTTACATATAAAATATAATGAAGAATTAGGTAAATTTAGAAATGTATATAGCATAATTTATGGTTATTGAATTAATTTCTATAGTATCTTATATTGGTCTTTAGACATAATTGGGGGAATATTTTGATTTTTTATTGCAACAGAGGCGGGTAATTTACATACAAATTAAATGATTATTTTGTATAGTGTTTCATAATGGTATACGTAGTTATTTCTATGGTAATTAAGCAATTCTTTTTAATTATTTTTCATAATGATAAACTTGGTTAAGTTAGACAAAAATTTAGGGGTTCCTAAATTATCATTTATAATGGTGAAATTGGGTAATTTAGATGTAAATTTAGAGAGTAATTTTTTGCAAGTAGTGTAACTTTTTAGGAAATAGAATGGATTGAAACTAACTTATTATTGTAAAACCTTCACCAAAGTGACAAAGTAAATATATCATCCAAAGCTGGTTAGTGCATGACCACGTTCCCCCATGATCTCGATGTCCGGGGTCCTTTTCTGTCTTGTGTTCTTGTTATATATGTATACTTGTGTTAAGGCCATGATTTGTTTTGGATACCTATTTAATTGATAGTTCTTTGCACAATTGCACAAAAGACTCCCCTTTGCAACTAATCATGGTTAGCTGAGATGTGCGTCGCATATTGATCAGACGTAAAGATTCATCATACATACATGCTAGATGGTTGATATGTTAGTGGGTACTTTCGTAATTAGTTTCTTTGGGCATAGCGTCTTTCCATATAAAAAAATGCTTAGGACAAGTCTGTGCACGAGGTTCCCACGATCCCAGGGTGTTTAGGAGGTGCCGTAGGTTAACAAAGGAAACATTTCTTAAGGCTTAAGCCAAGCAAGATATACTATAAGAAAGCTAAGATCTGTCAGCTGAGCTCAACTCGAATATACCGACCGAAAGATCCTATGTACGATATTTTATTTGTGAAAACCAATCATGTAGTTTAATTTATTCATCTCGAGCTTGGGCTGATTTGATCATTTGAATGTGTGAATAAAAAGTTCTATTTTATTTCCTTCACCATTTTGTTATGTTCTGTTTCCTTTTCAGTTGATAGCACGGATCTATGTGTAATTATTGCTTCCAACTGAATGTTAAAATGTTTTGTTTAAAATCCATTAATTGTTAATTTAGAATTGTTCTATTTTAGAGTTTGACTATAACTTTTACAGTTGAAAGATTTTAAATTATTTATTGAAATATCATGGTTTGATTTGAAAAATGGTTATTTCTTTTCTTATAAAGTTCCTATTTGATACAATTTTAAAAAAATGGAAGAAGCAGCATTCAGTCTCTAAAACCATAGACAAAGGTGGATTTGTAGTCATTCGAGGAACCAGTTTTGGGACAGCCTGGTGCCTCAGGCCACATCCTTGTACATTGGAGCTTCGGAGGGTTATATTCTAGAGATTAGAAATGGGAATAGGTACATATATTTTTGTAGTATTTAACCTTTCAACGGTAACTCAGCTAATAAATTGAGGAATTTTTTAATTTACATAAGCTGACTCACTAACTAGAACCGGTGCTATTATTGTGGATAACAACAACAAAACTAAATTTGACTTTGCACACAACCGTGTGGAAACTTGAGCAGACAAAAAAGATAAATAAATCGAAAGTATTCTCAGACCTAGATTCCCCCACAAAAAGCGAAATTAGTACTAGTACAATGCACTTATTTTGCAAAGGCACAGCTAGATTAAAGTTCCCTTTAGGCCTTACCATATGAACGCCACTTCTTTTCCACATATTTTCCTGTGGCTGAGTGGACAAAACCTTGGAGGACGGAAAACTTACGGGGTCATTTAGGAAACTGCTGCTGATGGGCAACTCGGGGGGCCACCCGCCTCAGCCGCCGCTGCGGAGCCCACGGGGCTGCCCCTCCGGTCGCCGTCGCCGTCGCCACCGACGATGGCGTCCACGCTTCTATCGTTGGGCGTCACCCCCTTCCTGAAGGCGTCGATGTAGAATCCCTAATGGCTCGTCACTTCCCCGTGTGGTCACGGACTTCCATGGATCCTTTCGTCGGCTTCTGGTGGAGTTCCTCGCTGTGCCTGTCTATGCTTATGTTCTACTCGTAATGGTTTGTCTTGCAGCATTTGACCTTGCCATCGTCGCTGGCCATAGAGGATGCTTTGCCGCTATTGCTCTCTCCATGACGGATGCTTGGCCGTCTTTGGTTTCTCTGGCTGATGTTTTGCCGCCGTTGTCGTTGGCCTCCCTCTGGCAGATGCTTTACTGCCGAGTGTGTCATGGTCGTTCCCCATGTGGTTGGCCCTCTTCTAGGTGGATGCTTGGCCCTCTTCTAGGTGGATGCTTGGCCACCGTGGTTCATTGGCGGATGCTTTGCCACCATTGCTGCTGGGCGCTCACCTCTCTTCGCTCGTTGGATGCTTTGCCACTAGGGCTTTGTCTAGCTTGTAGGAAACCATTGCATTGTTGTATCCTCTTTTACAAGTCTAGTTGGTAGGTCCTCGGTGTCGAGGGTAGTCGTTCTCTCTTTTCTTCTTTTTCTGTTGGTTCCTTTTTTCTTCTTCGGTTCCGCTATGCTTCTAGGGAACCTTTGGTTACCTTAAGTAGAGCTTGTTGTTGTTTCGACTGTGTTTGTCTACTTCCTCATAATGAAATACATGCTACAACGGCGCGTTCGCTAAAAAAACTGCTGCTGATGCTGAACCAGTGGTTACAAATTAAGTAAAATTAATGCAGAGGAGCAAGAAAGTTATGAAATTCGTCTAGAAGATAATCTTGTCTGTCTACGTGCATATAATAGTCGCTTTTTGTGCATCTATGCTGCCTAGTCAAATTCCAGCGAGGAAATGGTGCAGAATTAGACCTTTGGTTAGTATGTGCTTCCTGTCTTCCTACAAGTCTAAAAGCAGCAGCTAGTGTGGTAGCCGGGTCAAAGTTTTCTTCAGCAATCACATCCTGGATTGGAATGCTCCTGATAATTGAAAAACTATCACTACTAGTAACAAGCAGCATAAGGGCTTGTTCGGTTAGCCCGGAATGAGCCAAGAAACCATTTCGTCAAGGTTATACAAATTAGCCAATCATTCCAGCTAGAAATCATTCCAGAGAATCGTTCCTAGGGAATCTTTTTTTAGAGAGAACTACGGGGGGATCAAAATGATCCTCACCTAATTTCATTCCACAGATCCCGGCAAGCCGGTGGGTAGAAGGGTACAAAGCACCTATTACAAAGACGACCTTGGGGGTCACAGAAGTACTGAAAAGTGGGAGGGGAGAGAGATTATAACAACACACCACCAACAACACACTTAACAAAAACAACAAGAAAACCAACATGTGGACTCAAGGATAAGCCTAAACGCAAGCCGAAAGATGCCAACCGGTCGTCGATTTGCGCCACCGTCGAACAACATACTCGCCGGTTTTGCCGTGGCCATTGTGCCCTGCACCACTCCTCGTAGCTATGCCGCTCCACTGCCACCCTCCATTTGAGGACCAACCAGTGGAATGGGGACTAAGAGTGGTGACAGACAGGCAAGCCCAAGATCACCGGACACGGTGACCTCCCTTGAAGTTGATGGTGACACCTACGCACATCTAGGCCCACGTACCACCATTCAACGCCATCCACGGGGTGGAAACCTTGGAGGGGAATGGTGGCAGCGGTGGAAACACCACCCGGCATTAGATTTTCTATCACCATCAAGGAGAGCACCGATGGAGCAGAGACGCCAAAGGGGTTCACTCGTTGAAACATCGGCAATGACTAACAGCTAGGACTAGTCTCACCCAGGAGGGGAGCAAGGAGCAACTAGAGAGATCACAAGTTTGTGCCAGGCTTGGCGGGGGGCAGGCGTGCTTGTCCCGATGCCTTTAAGAAGGCGAATGACATCCACGGACGCCATCATCGATGACCGAAGCACCAGGCTCGTAGGGTTTTCGCCCCGAGACCTGCAGATGATGAGTCAAAGCCAGAGTTGACCAACGGAGCCGGAGCTTTTGGGGTAGGGCAGGGCAGCTCGAGCACTCGACGCCTTTAGGAAGGTGACTGACATCCGCAGACATCATCGTCATTGTAAGAGCACTCAAGAAGGATTTTCATCCCAGAAGGTGCTGCTCGCGCACCCACGGGCCCCGGTCGCAACGGCAGCGTCCGTCGCCGGTGTCACGAGCGCACCCAAACGCGACACGCTCCTGACGTCGCCCGTTGCGGTGCTGGCCGTGTGCCTGCCCGGGTGCCTGCCGCATCTTCGCCGCCTGTCCTAGCACAGTGCCAGAACAGCCACTCCAGCAGCAACAACAGCCAGGGACACATGTGCCGGTGGTCCTGTTGCCAGCAGCAGCGTCCGCCTGCAGCCAGCGCCCGGCGGACCGAGCTGGCCACCAGCCTCCGACCTCTGGCTGCCCAGACCCAGGCAGCCGCCAGTCACAGGACGCGGACCACGGCTACGGGGTGCGGACGGCCGGATTTGCTCGCCGGGCCGACTCTGCAATGCTCCCGCCGGCTGCCGACAGGCTTTGTTGGCCCTGGGCAGCACGAACTGCACTCACACGCTCACACACGAGAGGAGACAGAGGTGGAAGATGAACAGTGGACGCGAGTTTTGCTGGCGACGAACGCCCCGGCCGCACGAACGGCCTGTATGTTGGCTTCTATTCCATCTCTAGGGATTCGACGCACACAAACACAGGAATTACAGACTCTTATAGACCCGGCGATGCAGAGGTAGCTAGCGCCCACTCAACGCACTCCTCCGAGCTTCATGCGCACGAACGCGCTCGTCGGCAACCTGGCCATCTCCACGTTCCGAGCCATCCACACTCCGTGGGAACCGGTCTCCAGTGCTGATCCAGAGCCTTTCGCTTCTCCGCAACTGCTGCCCGCGGCCTCTGATCGACTCGCCCAACCTGCAACTAACAGCACGCGCCAACACATCGTGCTCGACCTGACCTGACTGCTAGCATGATCGCAAGCACACACGCATGTCATCACACACATACGAGCACGAACTTGTACGTGTACCTGCTACTCTACTGACTCGAGTAACACACGCTAACAAACTAACTTAGCCTGAACCTATAGACGCACACATGCCCACTAACAAGCTAACATACTCATCTAAACACACGCAACACACAAGACAAGATTATTGCTAACAGGCTTCCCTAGCGACGGGTGAAGAAGAAGCAGCGGTTCAGCCTTTCCCCTGGACCGGCGCACCAAGGCAGCCGTGCCAGCGTTGAGGCGCATACGAGGCAGTGTTTCTCTCGGGCTGCATCGCGGTCTTCGGATCCGTGCAGCAGCAGGCCGTGGCCGAGCCCGGTTGTCCGGGCATGGTGTCCGAGCGCGGAGGCACGGCTGCGGGACCTGGTGTACGGGTGCTGACCAGCTAAACGCGCAGGCACATCACGCCTCCAGATCCAGGAGGCCGACCCTAGGACAGCGGGGACCTAGCACCCAGCGGATCTCCAGCGCGTTGGCGAGGAGTCCAAGGGCGAGCCGTCGTTGTCGCCGCCGTTTGCGACGGAGCTAAGGCCCAGGTCCTTAACGGCGGGCCTTAGTATCCGCGGCGGCCGGAGCCTACCACCATTGTAGTCCCTAGCAAGGCGGTCGTTATCAAGCAGCTGCACGGGTTCGAGCGCACCACGGGTCGGGACGACAGAGTGCTGGCCCACAAACGAGACGAGCCAGGCATGGCGGGGGGGGGCGGGACTGGCTTCCACCTTCCCCAGATCCGGTCATCCCCCACCCGGATCCACATACAAGGGGCACAGATCTGACAAGAACAAGCACAGATCGATGGATTTGAGGGTTGTGGATGGAGTAGAAGTGGAGGGAGAGGGGAAAGAAGAAAAGGACAAGGGAGAGAGCCTTTTTGACCCCCGACCCCCTGGCCGCCACCTGGGAGGATGCGAGTTACCGCGGCGGCGGCCGAGCCGGTGGGTGGGAGGCGAGGTGCTCAGCCGGCGAGGGAGACGACCCGAGGGATGTTTCTCCTAGGGAATCGAACAAGCCCTAAATAAGTAAGCCCTGTATCTGCGTCATGTGCCCACCACGAGTAACCAGGATTATCGAACTTCTGCCCATGAATAGCAAAAAAAAACCACCGTCCACAATTTTTCTATCGCCAGATCAGAATTCCAGAACTCAACGGTTTGGCAATGCAATACTGCGCGAAAGGCAGTCCCTGCTCAGGACACGAGAACTTTTTCATTGAATCCTGCAAGAATCCAACTGGTCCAGTGAAATCCCTTCAATGCACATGAGGCCTTTCTTTGCGAGGTACCGTCGTGACTCCCAGACACTCAACTAGTATTTGTCGATCCAAACTCCAAAGAGCGCTAGAGAAAGGGAGAGGCAGTACAAGAACAATGCATGGATCGATCCATCCATTTACCTTTGCCAAAGCAGAGGTTATGAAATGATGAAGTTGATGATGATCCAGGTCCACGAATATGATGTGAGTGTGTGCATGTGTGTGTAGGCATGAAGGACAAACACAGGGCGTTATTGTAAAGACCGGGAGGAGGAGGAGGCTCAAAGGCTAAAGGGGAGCAGTAGCATCATGATCATCAGTGAGCTAAGACTAAGGGTAGTGTGTAGCCGCAGATGCCGAGCACATTTGCACCGCGAGTATACAATCCAGGCAAAGCGGGCTAAGGAACCGGCCGGGCCGCCTAGTAAGCCGTAGCAGAGGAACATGTAGCCAGCACACTTTCTTGTCGCTGCTGCTGCAAAGGGCTTATTCAGCGCCACTTTCATGGTTAAAAAGTGGACAGGTTCTTCAGGAAGTTGGGACCAGAGAAAATGAAGCCCGCAAGACAGAAGGAAAATGAGGAAGTAGCTATAGGGTGCTCCCACTGTGGAGGGAGATCAGTTTTGGGTGTGATCGTCTTGAATGAGAGGGGAGCCCCCAAATAAATGGGCAGCGTTCCAAAATTTAGATCGTCCGAATTTTTACCAAGTTTATAAAAAAGTAATGTTCTCCTTGAAGAATCAATAAAAATCTTCTATTATTAAAATACATAAATATCAAATTAGTTTTATTAAATCCACATAAAATATGTCTTTATTAAATCCACATTCTTCTATAAAGTTTATTAAAGTTAGAATAAGTTTGAGTTACGTTTTGGAACTAAAGAAATAGTATGGTAGTTGTACTACGATAATGCTCGGCCTTGGGCGTCCATCCTTTTTCGGATGCCGCACACCCACTACTCCTCGCTGGTCCGCCTTTCCTCGCCGCTAGGGATGAAAACGGTACGGATATTTTCCGACCGTATTCGAGACCGAATCCGTTTAGAGGGGTTTTAATCCGTCCGTACCCGAGTCCGGATATTTAACATCCGATACCGTATTCGTATCCGAATATTTAAATCACATATTTATGATGTCGATATCCAATCATATCCTATCCGGCATTTTTTATTCTATCCGTATTCGAATCCGAATCCGCACATAAATATGAAAACAAATACGATATCAGTGATATCCGTTCGTATCCGATCCGTTTTCATCCCTACTCGCCGCGCACTCCCGCCTACGACTTTGCTCCCCATTCCCTTGCCGCGCTCCATCCTGTTAATCGCGCCGCACGCCCCATCTCCTCCCCCACCCACCCACACACACCACAGCGTTCGGCCCCCATGCCGTCGCTGCCCGGCCGGCCAGCTCCAATGGGGTACATGCTGTCAGTGATGGCAAGCATGCTAGAGCAACCCATGGTGTGGTGGCGGCTTAGAAGATGCCACTCCTCGTGAGGGCTCTCTGGGCAGCGGCCCTCCTCGGCCTCCCTGCTCGGCTGGGCCTTGCCGTTGGCTCTCTAGCGCCTCCACCAGGGCGCCCTTCATCCGCTCCCTATTCTCCGCGTCGATCTGCCACAGTTCCCCACCAGGTAGGCTGTGGCCGTGCGGCAAATGCTGTGTTTCAAATGTTTCACCTAGATGTTACAAATGCATATTTAGATGTTGCATATATTTTCAAGTGTTTCAAACTTTTTGTTTCAAGTGTTTCATCTAGATGTTGAAAAAGTAGATTTGAATGTTGCATATGTTGCAATGACAAAATACACATGTTGCAAGCCTATGTTTTCAAGTGTTTCGGGTGTTTCAGAGGTATGTTGCAATTGTTTCATCTAGATATTTCAAAAGTAGATCTTGGTGTTGCACAAGTTACAAATGGATATACACGCATGTTTCAAGTATTTCATCTGTCTTCAGACATATGTTGTAAATGTTTTATCTAGATGTTTCAAAAGTAGATCAGATGTTACACATGCTGCAATGGCGCCGGTGGCTGGCGGATAGTGGCCTACCATAGGGTTTCGCCTCCTACCTCACGGCGTGCCTCGCCCTCTCCTCTCCCTCCGCTCCCTACCCTTTCGTCCATCTTGTCGTGGCAATTCGAGCTCGGCCGACAAGCACGCAGAGTCATGGATGTCCGGTAGGCACAACAGTAGGCACGAGCAGGCGCAGTAGGCACGAGCCGACGCAGCAGCTTACGCAGGAGGTGGGGCAGGCGCTGGCGTCCGGACGTCCGGGAGCTAACCATACCGTAATACATATGTATGGTGTTGTAATTGGGACAAAATAGTATAGAAAGTTAACCGAGATGTCAATTTAATTTTTTTTCTCAATTTCGTTAAGACATTGCCATTGAGTTTTCAAATGGTTTACTTAAATAATAAAATCACACCTGTTGCTTTGTGTACAAGTTAAACTAATAGAGTAGCCCACGTTGCATGGCCAGTATGCTATTTACATTATTATAAAATTAGGACTCACTGCATGTCTGCATCTCATTGTTTTACTTTCCTTGTGAATGGCTTCAGTAATGTTTATTGTTGTCAAAAGTAAATGTTTTCCACCATCAAGGATCTAAATAATAAATTTGGATACGATGGATACAAAACGTCCGGAGTCGGGTACAAATCAACGATCAGTCGGCAAATATCCATACCATTTGCACCCTGCATGGAGGATCGCATGCCCAATTCCATAGTTGTCCAACCAGTGTTGTGCATATGTGGATACAGATGGATTAATATGAATACAACTTTTTTTTTCTTAGATTCAAAGTCCAACACTTATAGTGCCAGATGTGTTATATATATATACTCCCTCTATACTGGTATTAGAAGTCGTTTAGGACATGATTGCGCATACTAAGGAGTGCCAAAGAGTGATTAAATAGGGGGTATTTTTCCATGTCTGCCCCTATTAAATATCGGTGCAGTTGCCACCTGTACAGAAGTGATGAATAGCCCGAGCGGCTATGCCTCCACGTCCCGATGCAGGAGATCGTTGGTTCAACTCCTCGAACCAGGGACTATTTTTGTTGGCTCATTTTGCATGGCACTGTGCTAGTCGCATGGAGGGCTGGGTTCGCGCGCGTTTTGGCCACCCGCGGCATTTTTGGCCGTGTTTTCGCTGCTGATGCTTGCGCGCGTGACTGCTGCCGGTTTTGGTCGAATTTTTCCGTGTTTTCGCTACTGCTGCCTTGCGGCGTGCGCGATTAATAGCAGCATGCAAGAGGCGAAGCAATAGGCGTCGAGTCAAGGTTCCTGGAATCGCGGCATGCAGCGGCGCATGCGCTATTAACGTGGACACGGGAGCCAAAGCAGAAGGGTACCGGCGTCCACTTTTCTCCCTCGAAGCCAAAACGACTTCTTTTGCTTGATTTCAAACTGAGCCCAGAACGACCTCCTATATATATATATATATATATATATATATATATATATATATATATATATATATATATATATATATATATATATATATATATATATATATATATGTGTGTGTGTGTGTGTGTGTCAAATATCTGACTGAGTATTGTAGTTCAGATATGGTACGAATACGGAGAGTCTGGATTCGGATATGGATTATGCATTAATTATATGAATTTCTTCCATCAGGCGATTGGACAGAAAATACGATAAGCCTAACACCCAGACGTCTAGACAGAACGTCGCATCTGGACGCGGCTCCGACACCTGTGCCGCTCCCGCGTCCGCACCCGCCTCATGCCCCGCGTCCCGTGTCCCGCCCCTAGCACTCACGCCCATGTCCGTCATAGGGACCGCGCCCCGCACAACGACAGCCACCGGCCGCGCCGTGCAACACCCCAATATATTTTTGCAACATCCAGATGAAACCTTTGTAATATACGTCTAAAATAGATGAAACATTTGCAACTTATAGTTGAAACACCATTACAACATGTGCAACATCCTGATCTACTTTGAAACATCCAGATGCAACACTTGCAACATACAAAAGAAGACAGATAAAACACTTGCAACATACGTGTACAAAAAACAGATGAAACATTGGGGATAGACGCTTACAACATACGTATACAGCCATTGCAACATATGCAACATACTAAAATACTTTTGCAACATCTGCATGAAAAAATTGAAACATACATCTGAAACAACTGAAACACTTAAAACAAGGGCTTACAACATGTCTGAAAAGCGTCCAGAAACATTTGAAACACAGCATTGCCATGCGGCCATGACCTACCTGGTGGGCAACTACGGTGGTGCAGGCTCGCTGGATGGTACGCTCCCGCCATGCCCGTCGTCGGCCGAGGGAGAGGAGACGCTGCTAGATCTGGGGAGGGTGCCGCCGGCCGAGGCAGAGGAGGGTCAGCACCTTGCTTGGATCTCGCCGGGGTGGGGGAGGAGGACGCCAGGGTGGGGGAAGGATCCACCAGGGTAGGGGAGGAGGACGCCGAGGTGGGGGAAGGAGGACACCGGGATGGGGGAAGGAGCTACCGGGGTAGGGGAGGAGGACACCGAGAGTGGGGGAAGGAGCCGCCGTCGGCTAGGGAAGCAACGATGGTCGCGTCGTCCGGTGTGGGGTAGGACGCGAAGGGATAAGAATGGAGAAGGGCGCGAGCGTTGCGGCAGTGAGCGGTGGGAGACATCCATCTGTCCGGACATCTTAATCATATCATTGTTGTAGAAAATATTCATACTATTTGCACCCATGCACGAGGCACACATGCCCATTTCCATAGTTGTGCAACCTATGCTGTGCGTGTATGATCTGTCGGCTGGTTTCTTAGACCCTGTTTGATCTCCTAAGAAAAAATGAAAATGAGGTAGTAAAATGAGAATGAGATCCAAATATTTGGATTCTAGAATCCAAATATGTACCCAAACCTTACTGTTTAGAGATTCTCACTATGTAAAGACAATAATTAATGTCACATTGAGATCAAAACACCCCTCATTTTCTATCTAGAATCTTGATTCTTCATCACTATGAGAGTGAAATCCAAACATAGCCTTGTTCATGCTTAACTAAGCCATTCCATTTTTTCACTTAGGAAAGTTAGACTAATCTAATTGGGCTTATTTGTGCGCGCATTATAATTCCAAGTGTTCATATTCTAATTTAGCTTAGCTCTAGGATCCAAAATGTTCCCAAGTGTATTTTGGATCATTTGTTACTACTACAGAAAGAATTTGTAGCAACATCTGACTTTTTTTGAGGAATGGCTCCCCAAAATGAGCTGCCGTGTTGGTATTTTCACACGCCCCTACAATCTAGGGGTGGCTGGATCTAGAGCCACCCCTACAAATGGACGCTGAATAATAACAATTTATTAGAATTTGAATTTTTCAAATTATTTTGGATAGAGAAAGACCAAAATGAAAATTGTAGATTTTGAAAAGTTATGCAACTTTATAGTTGGCAACTTTTTCATATGAAATCATCTATGCATAAAAAATTATGTTTAAATTTCTCACATTTGAATTTCAAAATTTTCAAATGACCTCGGATGGAGAAACGATCAAAATGAAAGTTGTAGATCACGAAAAGTAATACAACTTTGTAGTTGACAACTTTTTCATTTAAAATAATCTAGCTAAGGAAAACTACTTTCAAACTTTTTAAATTTAAAATTTGAATTTTTAAACATCATCTTATGGAGAAATGACCAAACAAAAGTTATAGATCTCAAAAGGTTATACAACTTTCTAGTTGACAACTTTTTCATTTGAAATCATCTTGACAAGGAAAACTACATTTGAATTTCTCACATTTCAAATTTGAATTTTTCAAACAACCGCGGATGGAAAAACAACAAAAATGAAAGTTGTAGATCTCGAAAAGTTATGCAACTTTGTAATTGTCAACTTTTTAATTTAAAATTATCTAGCTAAGAAAAACTACTTTTGAAATTTAAAATTTAAAATTTGAATTTTTAAACATCCTCTGATGGAGAAACGACCAAAACAAAAGTTGTAGATCTCGAAAGGTTATACAACTTTGTAGTTGATAATTTTTACATTTGAAATCATCTTGTCAAGGAAAACTACATTTGAATTTCTCACATTTGAAATTTAATTTTTTCAAACGACCTCTGTTTGAAAAACAACAAAAATGAAAGTTGTAGATCTTAAAAAGGTATGCAACTATGTAGATGACAACTTTTTCTTTTGAATTCATTTGGAGTCCCAAACACTCATTTTAAATTCAGTTCAGCATAATATAAGTAGAAAGAATATCTAATATAGACACAAGTGAGTGTGGGGTGGGGTGGTTAGAGGAGGGAATGCATGATGCTAATGTTGTAGGTTCGAACCCTAATGGCCGCGAAGCTTGCGTTTTTCATGCGGAGAAATTTGTGGCTTGCAGTGGGGCCTCCTGGTATTAAAAGATTGCTATTTTTAGTCCGAATTTTATGATTTCTGGAAAAATGGGTTTTTGTAGGGGGCACCGCCCCTACAATTTTTAGCCCAAATTTGTGATTTCTAGAAAATAAATTTGTAGGGGCGGCTTGTTTTTCAGCCGCCCCTACAAATCGTCGGTCGCCCTTACAAATAAGTGATTTGTAGAGACGCCTGCGTAGGGGCGGCTGGGCAAACTGTCCCTACAAACCCTTATGAGCCGCCCCAATAAATCCAATGTGTAGTAGTGCATTTTGCTTGATGATGGTAATGGTCGCTAATCTATGAACATGTATAGGGGCACTAAAGAGTCATAAAAAACTCTAAAAATGCATCACTGATATTATGTCTGATGTGAACACATTAGTGATTGTATAGCCAAAACGAGTCTTGATACCCCAGTGTTGCCAAGCAATGCGACGGCGACCTCTGGGTTATCAAGGTGGCCCGAGAAGATTTGTGTCGAGATGAACATGAGGTCGTTGATCATGTACATCACCACCACCACCACCACTGGCGCAACTAGCCATATCAGAACACACTACTACATAAATGATTTCGCGAGACACTACTCAATCATTAACGGAGGCGGTTCCAAATTCAACCGTCTCCTACATGAAGATTTGCGGAGGCGCACACTTTATTTATGGTGGCGGTCGCAAAATGAACATCTCGCAAATTGCGGCGAGGATCAAAAGTAGCCCGTCTCAATCCATTAACATAGGTAGGTCTATTAAGAGGTCTGCCTCTGAAAAATGGTGGCCATTTACGGAGGCGGACCTCTTAACAGGTCATCTCGGTTAATTGAGCGAAGCTCATCTAGCCTAACAGACCACAACCAAACCCTAACATATATAATAGCTTCCAACCTGCAACCGGGCCTGTTTGGTAGAGCTCCATCTGATTCTGATTCTCTATAGAAGCTGATTCTCTTAGAGAAGTGATTATGTGGTTGAAAGTGATTCTCTTTGATTCTTTAGCATAAACTCTTGAAATCATGATAGAGAATCACTTCACAGAATTAGGAGAAGCTATTTTTTTTCAATTCTCAGTCTTTTAGTTCATTTCAGAGAATCACTTCACGGAATCAGCAGAGAATCACTTCTCTGCCAAACAGGGCCTAAACCCCTAGCCGCTAGTCTCAAATAAAACAACCCCCCGCTGCAAGCCACCCACCAAAGTCTCGAGCCCATCCGTGTCTCCCTTCTCTCTATCTGTGCGGAGTCTCGAGCCCATTTGTCTCTCTCCCTTACCTCCTGTGCACGAAGTCTCGAGCAAGGTTGCGAGCTACGGCGGCGTTCCGCTCCAGCAGCGAAGGTGAAACGACGGTGGGGCTCGTGGCGGCACGGCAGTGGGAGATCGTGGCCACCCGTGCTCACAGCGGTGCGGCATGCGGGGCTTGCGGCCGCCGTTCTCTCGGCGGGAGCTCACCTAATCAAAGACACATTTCAACTCCACGTTTTGTTTTTGTTCACTTGTCATGGATGACACCTAATCAGAAGAGTAATGTAATATTAGAGACACATTTCAACTCCGCGTCACTAATTAGGTGTCTCTATGCAATTATAACATAGTGTTTGATTTTAATTTTTTGGATTAATGTTGTAATTGGTAGACCTTAATTAAGAATTAATTTGCAGTCTTTTTACTGGACAAATACTAAGATAATAATAGATGAGATAAACTTGTGTTTCACATTTAAATATTTTTCGCGCATGTAACGTATCTATGTTTTGTGGTTGCTTTGTGCACAAACTTTCCAGGTTGCTGCTTCCTAGACAACTCCTGCTATTATAATTCTGGTACATAACAGGCATTCTCTTTCTGTGGGCTTCGTCACATGAATGGTTATTTTTATATAAGAAAAAGAATAAGTTTATTGAAGATTCCCTCAGGAGAAGAAAAGCAATAAGTTTATTGAAGATTCCCTCAGGACACCACAGAACCTCCTGCAAATGATAGCTCCGGCCCTGGCATCCCAGGGAGCCGCTTTCACACACACGTCCCCGTCGGTGAACTTGTTATTCCGCTAGTCTAGACAAGAGCATCAGACATTTTCTTGCTCCACAGGGCTACCACATATAAGCCCCGCCAAGCCACGGCAACGGAACGGGACAAGGCAGAGGCAAGCAACAGTTAGGTTAACCGACCCCTCCGTCTCTCTCAATCCTCGTCTTGCTCAGCTCATCTCATCTCCACGCATGGCAACGCGTTCACCCAAGTAAAGGAAAGAATTATTGGCCAATTAGCTTAACCCAATGCAATGCAAGCCCTCACCTACCTTACTTAGCTGAATTTCCTTAAGCCTTCCTCTGCACCTTCACCTGCCGTGTGCCTATAAATACTCAGCATCCTCCTACCATCCTCCCTCCCCCTTCCCTCCTCTTCCCACTCCATCACACCTAACCTACCTTCAATCGATCTCACAACAATGGCATTTGCATTGTCGTTGAAACCAACAAGGCTTGTGATCTGTGCCCTCCTCTGCATCTTTCTGTCTTCAGAGTTGAGCTTGGTGCGGCATGCCACGGCGCTGGGCATCAACTACGGGCAGGTGGGGAACAACCTGCCGTCTCCGCCGCAGGTGGTGCAGCTCCTCTCCTCCCTACGCATCGGCAAGGTGCGCATCTACGACGTGAACCCGCAGGTGCTCAGCGCGTTCGCGGGCACGGGCATCGAGCTGATCGTGACGGTCCCCGACGACCTGGTGCCCGGCATGGCGTCCAGCGCGTCGCAGGCGCTGCAGTGGGTGAGCGCCAGCGTGCGGCCCTACTTCCCGGCGACGCGCGTGACGGGGATCGCCGTCGGGAACGAGGTGTTCACGGGCGACGACGAGCAGCTCAAGGCCAGCCTGGTCCCCGCCATGCGCAACCTGCACGCGGCGCTGGCGCAGCTGGGCATGGACGCGTACGTGCGCGTGTCCACGGCCAACTCCCTCGCCGTGCTCGCCACCTCCTACCCGCCGTCGCAGGGCGTCTTCACGCAGGCCGCCGCGCCCTACATGGCGCAGCTGCTGCGGTTCCTCGCCGAGACCAGCGCACCCTTCTGGATCAACGCTTACCCCTACTTTGCCTACAAGGATGACCCAACAAAGTGCGTGCATACACTTTCCATATCTTTTCGATCACTTTCGATCTGGATAAGTTTACTTGGACTAGGTAGCTGAATGCAAATTCATTTTGCATGCATGCACTGATGAGCACTGTATATATACAAATGCTGCTGCACCAGGGTGTCCCTTGACTACGCGCTGTTGAACCCGTCGCACGTGGGCGCCGTGGACCCGTTCACGAAGCTGCAGTACACGAGCATGCTGTACGCGCAGGTGGACGCGGTGACCTTCGCGGCGGCGCGGCTGGGCTACGGCAACGTGGCCGTGCACGTGTCGGAGACGGGGTGGCCGTCCAAGGGCGACGCCAACGAGGCCGGCGCCAGCGTGGAGAACGCCCGCCAGTACAACCGCAACCTGCTGATGCGGCAGGTGAGCGGCGAGGGCACGCCGCTGCGGCCCAGGCTCCGGCTCGAGGTCTACCTCTTCGCGCTCTTCAACGAGGACATGAAGCCCGGGCCAACGTCCGAGAGGAACTACGGACTCTACCAGCCGGACATGAGCATGGTCTACAACGTCGGCCTCTCACAGCTCTCCACCATGTCGGCCGCCTCGCTCTCCCTCGCCACGTCGCCGGCCGCCAGTACCACGGTGAGGGCTTCCTTCTTGCTTGCAACATAAAAGTCTTCATAAAAATGTACATTTTACACTGACAACAATTTCAAAAGAAATGAGAATTGTAGAAATAGTCGAGGTTGCAAAGACGCAAGAATGAATTAGATTTTGACCACTGTATATGCATGAGAGCACCTTAACCTTAGCTATTTGCATGCCTTTTAAGCATATATAACAGCGGTGAGCGAGTGGTCAATGTTTGCATGAAAGCAAGCTTTCTCGACCATAAATGTGCAGTGGTGGTACTACACAGCGTACAGGATCACTTCCTTTTTCAGCCAGATCACTCTCACAGTGATGTTTTCTTTAAAGATTTAGCACATCCGAATCCTGCACAGAAAAATAATAAACGTCACCCGGCCAGGCCAGGAGAGACCATTTGCATTGGGTGCACTACACATGTGGAGCACCGTTGGTCCAAGCTGGAATTGTTTATTTTCTGCAACATCACAGAGCTAGCCCCAGTGCAATAGATACAATCCATGAACATGCACGGTGCATCACTTGCGGTCCCTATCATGCATCACGACATAAACACGCCACTTTGATGGATTCGATCCATCCATCTATATATACTTTCTATAGTATATACGCATCCAAGATGTAACAAACTTTGCAACCAAGAAATTAAGAAACAAGTAAGTAAGGGCAGGCATGCATGCAGCCTAGACAGAGATAGTGTCTTAGGCAGCAGTTTTTCATTGACCTGACTGCACAGTTATTCCTTTCCCTCGTTACCACTCAAAGTGCACGCATGCGTTTGCTAGATAGACCTGCAAGGATTATGAAACAGATTGCACCATTCACAGAAAAGGCCACAAAAGAAGCATAGCCTGGCCCTGGCTACAAAGATACCATATCCAATAGGACAGAAAAAATTAGCCTTTTACACATGCATGGTCGTCGTCGTGTTCACACCATATCTTCTTGGAAGTTGGAACTCTCGTTAGCTAGGGTGTTGAACCTGGTGGCCTAGCTTGCACGTACGCGTCAGATTTGCATTGTGACGCCGCATATTCCATTGAAAATGTGATCATTGAGATGACAAAGATTTCTAAATATTCCTTGCGCATTTGCTCACACAAGAATAAGTCCGTGTGTAGTGTGCACTTTTCGCATGGGTTAGTAGTGTCTTGAGGGGCAAACTTTCATGATCGAGCAATCGGCGTTAGGTGTCACGTTGAGATTCTTCCTGTGAAAGACATGCTGTCTAGTGGAGCAAAAATGATGGCTGGTAGTCAAATGTAGGAAATCACCGAAAGCGGTGGTGAATTTTTTTTTTCGTTAAATGAGTCGGGGAATTATTCCTCATTTACTATTTTTTTGAGCAACAATCACTAGTTTTATTTGGCAAAGCAGAGTCGTTACATTATGGAAATTGAGGGATTTTTCTCCCTAATCTCTGTTTATAGAAACGTCATATAGTGTTTTTTTAAATCTTTTGTTAGGAATTATGCATTTATGTTCCTGTCCTCTTCTTTTTCTGCAATTGAGCTATATCTGACAATAATGAATATATATGCATCATTTTTCGGCGCAGGATGTTAGGAAGGACATTGCCGGCCTATGTGTTGCCGTATCTCTTGCTATCCTGCTTATCACCCAATCTTTGTTCCTCTGATCGCAAAAGAGCACCCAATGGCAGGCGACTGCAAGAAGCCAGCAAAATGGCCTGGCTTTTGTGGACCAAAAGCCTCCAAGACCAAAGGGGAGATGCACCATTCGAAGGTATGGTATGGCTCCCTCCTGCCATGTTCCTATGACCTTGCATGACACATCCTTGCATTGTCCAGCCTCCTTTAGTCTGTAGCTTTATATCAACAAAGGCCCAACCATCCATCCATAACCACGAAGCAATAAAGGCCTCCTTTTCTAGCCCCTTTTCACATGCCTATACATACCCATGGGGCACCCAAAAACATGTATGTATATTCATCACAAAGGAAAGGTGCTATCTATGTAATAGTAACATCACACCATAGGACATCTGATCCAAAAACAACTTGGCTAGCTGCTTTGCACATTTTCGCTGCATACAATACTGAACTGCAACTTTTGCCGTTGCTCAGGGGAAAAGCTAGGATGGGCGATGTGGAAGGCACTATCCAGAGGACAGAAACAGCGTGTAAATGCGAGGCAGACACGGCGGCGAGGCCATTTTCTAGCACACCAGACTTTATTCCTTGGTTACTTGCAGAGGAGAACGAACGAGAAAACTAGTTTGCTCTGAGGATTTATGCGAAGAGGAGACGGCGATGCATGGAGAAAAAGGGTGGCCTGCGTTGCTTGGGAGAACTGGCGTCTCCTTCTGTGGAGTGGCTTTATTCCCATTGCCTTGCCAAGCTGTGGTCTAGGCCGTTTCTTATGCGAATTTTATCTGTACATATCAATTGGTTCATTCATTTAATTTTAGCTGATCATTCTCCCCTGATCCGCAGGGTGATTGGTCGAAATGAGAGGCCAGTGGCCCAGTGATGTAAATAACTGAAGAAAAAAAATGAGGCAGCTATTGCATCTTATTGTAATTGTAATATGTTTAAGACTGAGATTATAATGTCCTTATTATTTCCATAAAAAGATTTGGTGTTCCACTGCAAAGTCAATATGTTGTTTGCTAAACTTCAGCTGCTAATTTAAGGTCAAGTCTCAAGCGAGTTAAACAGCCTGCAACCATTTGCCACTTCAAGCTAAGTTCAATATGACCCCTAAAACTAACCCGTGAGGACTGTATAAAATAGCGCATACTAGTATCTGGGAGTCCAGTATCTCCAAAATTCTCATGTTCTGTACTTGTTGCATCGCAGAAAGTGGGTTAATCCCGCTTCAGCTCATCAAAGATCATATCAGTAAAGCTAACCAGATATACCATAGTGAATAAACAACTTCCGCATCTTCATAGATATACTATATCAGAATGCTATGCTCGTCACCAACTGAAACAAACTGATACACCGATCTCATTATAGCCTGCCTTCAAACAAGCAGACAGACCCATGAGCAAAAAGATCTCATAGAATGTGAGGTGTTTTCAAATCAGGACTCAGTCTTCGCTTAACGTTCGCCTCAAACCTTTTATTGCATATGAAACACATTACAAGTATTCTTCTTATTTCTATTTAAAAAGGGCTTCATAGTACATTCCACAAGAAAATGAACATAGCATGCCTCATATTCACAAGAAAGTACATACTCCAGGAACCTAACATGTACCATTTGAACTCATACAAAAACCATGGTTTTGGCAAGCTGAAGGGCTCTCTCCCGTCCAAAGAGTTTCTCCACTATGGCAAGCGAGAATTCCATAGAAGTCCCAGGGCCTTGGCTGGTGATTAGGTTACCATCAACAACAACTCTGTTGTTGCATTCGCTTTGGTCTGCAAGTTTGTTCCACATAGCAGGATAGGATGTACCTTTCTTTCCCTGAAGTAAAAAAACAGGAAATGTTAGGTCCCAAGAACATTCCTGTATGTTCTCTCTACTAGGATGATTTACTATTGATCTCAAACTACACCTTTAGCAGGCCATGTGGTTCAAGAGCAATCGCAGGGGAGGCACATATAGCTCCGTACAATCTATTTGCCTCAGCTTGCTTCTTGATTAGATCCATTAGTTTATCAGATTTTGCATATGCTTCCGCACCACCCAGACCTCCCTATCAAAAAATATTGGAAGGTATAAGATCCGAGTGTTGTAAGTTACTAGATCATGGAAAAAATGATTTATCAGACTTACAGGTAACAGAATGAGATCATATTGCTCCTTAAGAGCATCATCCAACAGCACATCAGCAATCATCTTCACCTTCCGGGATGCAACAATCTCCAGCTTGTCTTCCAAGGAGGCAACCACAACATTTGCTTTCGCCCTTCGCAAAATGTCAATTATCATAGTTGCTTCCATCTCCTCTGTCCCACTAGCAATTGGTACAAGAATCTGTGCAGCCAGTCATCAATAGCTTAAACTGTGAGATCCAATGCTATGTATTTGAACTTAGATTCCAATGCAGTGGCAAAGTAGAATGCAGACAAGCAACAACAAAATACCAAGGTAGAGTGTATGCTATGCATCTTCTGCCGCGAGACTGAAGACTCCTAAGATCAAATCACAAAATTTACTGGCAAGTGTGGTTGAACTTCTAGATTTTTCACCTATTTTGTTTACATTTAGATTTGTGATACAAATAGATTCATAACACAACATAAAACATGGTTTCTATAAACATTGATCCTAGTCTTCCACGAATATAATGTAAGAAAACAAATGGCCAAAGTTGCATTTCAAAGACAGCAAAATGTCAACAACACAAGGAATGAAGAAGTTTATGATCATATAGTGAGCACAAAAAGAAAAAGAGAAGGGTGTCAAAAACATTCTGCACGGTCATCACAGTTTGCAATGCCATGAAAAGATGACTTTCCACTTAGCATAAAACTTACATGTGTTCATTTGAGCAGACAGATATAAATAATAATGGCTCGAGTAAAAAAACCACATGTAGATAACAATGAATGATCTTTATCTGATCTACAGAGAGCATGAAGTATACATAAAATACAACATTTGACTTGTAGAGGACCGGAAACAACTAAATCAAAAGCATGCAACAAATCAAGTGAGTGGTTGGTAATAATATACAACACTTATTGCTGATGATGTTACTGTGATCTCATCTTCAATATAATTATAACATGTGGTCACTGGGTACTCCACTCCTCTAAACAACTATACTTCCCTCCATAACACATCGCAGAAAGCATTTCATTAATGAAAGATATTTACACTAAATAAATATAAGTTACTAATCAATTCATATTTTTATTCATCTTACATAAATTTTCTCGAATACGCAGGAGAGCTGTGTATCATTGTATTAGTAGAAGAGAAAAGAGTCATACAGAGACCCAAACACACACACACACACACAACTACAACTTGAGATGGAAGACATGACCAAGGACCCTCTAAACATCATCAAACCCAGTGATTAAGCTTAACTAAACACACAATGACTCTTTCGCACAGTTGCATGTATGCTACTACATCCTACTCTGGTAGTTGAAAACCTTTGTTTTGCAGAAACTCATACTCCCTCGTTTTCTGTATTTAAGGTGTATTAGGATTGGAGAAGTCTTCGAAAGTACATTTTAACCATTAATCTCTTAGAATATACTATGAACTTTGAACTGTTACAAATCAATATCATATTAAAATATATGTGAAATATAAATCTATTGAAATTGGCATACTCTGGTCAGGAGAATATGGCATTTTGAACAGAGCATATGTACTAGTTGCAATCCGTTTTTGTTTTCAGAAATGAGAACTTCTACAGACCAAAGGGAATAACTTTTATACACTAAGCATGCATGGAGTAATTTAACCTTTTCACAAACATAGGGTCAAAACTAACAAAGTTTGACCTATTCAAATCCTAATATGCCCCACAAAGGGAGTACCACACTAGTATACTAGGTGGTTTAGAAACTGCCAATCATATTTTGCAGCATTGTATGGTTGTGCCACATGGTCCTCAAAAAAATACTTTTAATTCTTAACCAAGAACATGTACAAGGGAAACATAACTGTACAAAGAAAGAACATACGAGACTACTGAAGTTTTCGTTTCGCCAGGATCACAAAATTGCACATGGCATGAACAAAAGCAAGTGAATGCCAAATCAAAGAAACGGGTTGTTAGAGGAGTCAAGGGCTTATTAGGCCTTAGCCCGTTATGATTAATTAGTCGCTTGCTTAGGAGTCAAGTAAACCTCTCTATATAAGGAGAGGAGACGTATCAATCGAATCAAGCAAGAGATTAGAAGGAAAAACCTTCTCTCTTGCCGGCCGTGGGCGAAGCCCCGCGGCCGGCGTTCCCAGCTCCCCTTTAGCCCTAGCCACCGGTCCTCTGCCTCTCTCTCACGTGAACAGTACCCGCGGCACTGTAGCGCCGCGGGCACTGTAGCGCGCCCGTCATCGCCACTCTCCTCAGCTCTCGCCTCTCAACCCTAGCAGCACATAACATCTGGTATCAGAGATCTCTGGTTCGATCATGTGGTTTGATCATGTCACCACCGTGCCCCCGCTGCAGATGGCCGCGGGTGCGTCGTCCTCCGCCGTGGGCGTCATGACGAACGAGCAGTTGACGGCGGCTGTCCTTGACCTCGGCAAGATGGTGGCCGGGATTCATGGGTTCCTACTGGGGCCGCAGCCGAACCCGCCGCCGACGTCACAGCAGCAGCTGCTGCCACCGCTTCCGGCTTGGATCGCCGGTTTGTCGAAACCCATCTACACGGCGCCCTCGCTGGACAGCACGGGCGCGGCGCCCTCGGCCTCCGCACAGGACCCGCCGCTGGCGTCGGTGCCCTCATCTGCGGGCGCGCAGTCGGCGGGCCTCGTCCTCGGCGTGCCGGTGCCTCCATTCACAGGTGCACAGCCGGGCGATCAGATCGCCACTGCGGCAGCAACCGTGCAAGTGGCGCTTGCACAGAAGAGTGATTGTCAGTCTGCAACAGTGCGATTACAGGCTGCAGCACGCGGCCTCCTAGCGCGGCGCCGACTGCAGGAGATGCACCGGCAGATGCATGAGGCGGCCTTGACGGCGATCGACCTCGGCAAGGGGGGGCACGACCTCGCCCCGTCGAACGGCCAACAACAACCGTGCCGACCCGTTGCTGTCTCTAGGCGCGAGCATGGTGCTGTTCCCGCAGGCGGCGCACTCCAGTTCTATGGGAGTGATGATAGAAGAAGCGCACTCCTCTTTGTTGCCGGTGGAGACGCACTGCTTAGCGCTGCCGCGTTTCGCTGTCGGCCGCCACGAGGTCGTCTCCGCTGGTCGCTGTTGCGATTGATTCCAGACAGTCGTACCCGTGCAACCCTCTCGTTTCGATGGTCTCCATGGGATCCAGGCGGCTACACGAGCCTGTCCAGCACGCGGAGGGTGTCCGCCGCATCTTCAGGATTTAAGAATAAAGAGTCGAGTTTATTTGAAATAAGCCGAGATGTAAAAGGCTTGTTCTTAGGTATTCATTTTGTGTCTAGTGAAGCCATAGTTAGCATTATTGTTAGGTCGCAGCTCGAGGACGAGCTGCATGTCAAGGTGAGGAGTAGTGTTAGAGGAGTCAAGGGCTTATTGGGCCTTAGCCCGTTAGGATTAATTAGTCGCTTGCTTAGGAGTCAAGTAAACCTCTCTATATAAGGAGAGGAGACGTATCAATCGAATCAAGCAAGAGATTAGAAGGAAAAACCTTCTCTCTTGCCGGCCGTGGGCGAAGCCCCGCGGCCGGCGTTCCCAGCTCCCCTTTAGCCCTAGCCACCGGTCCTCTGCCTCTCTCTCACGTGAACAGTACCCGCGGCACTGTAGCGCCGCGGGCACTGTAGCGCGCCCGTCATCGCCACTCTCCTCAGCTCTCGCCTCTCAACCCTAGCAGCACATAACACGGGTCATCACTAAAATGTTGGCACTAGCACCTAATGCCCAGGTGAGCAGCACCTGCTCCCCTTCCCTCTCCCTCTCCCCTGAACCAAGGAAGAAGAAGAGCAGAGCTCTTCTTCAGCACACACACACTGCTCAGTTTCAGTTGAAACTGAAGTCACAAGAGATGGTGGCAAGAGCTACATTTTCCATTGCATTGCTTCCTAATTTATACAAGCAAGCTACCAACTACATAGTACATGATGGTATGGCTGGGTACAGCCCCCATCACCTTGGTACAGCCAAGACATGGCTGGTGTACCTCTACCTACTCCTAGAACATGGTATACATCACCTTCTACCAACTATAGTACTAGGGATGGCCTATTGCCATACAAGCTGCAGTGTTCAGGGCTGGACAGCAGAGCTGACCATGTACCTGCCCTTGACTGCAATGGAGGATCAGCAGATTATGTCTAACAATCTTCCCCTAATCCTGCTGTCCTTTCTTGACCTCAACCATGCCAATCATCCCCCTCAGCTCCTGGAACCGAAGCCGACCAAGTGACTTGGTGAGGATGTCAGCGAGTTGCCGTTTGGTGTCGACGAACTCGATGACGAGCTGCCCTCCATCGACGCAATCACGAAGAAAGTGAAACTTCACATCTATGTGCTTGCTTCTGTCGTGGAGAACTGGATTCTTTGCCAGCGCAATTGCTGGCTGGTTGTCCACCTTGAGTGCCGGCGGCTGGACCTGGGCTCCGGTGAGCTCTGCCAGCAGCCGCCGCAGCCAGACCACCTGGCATGCCGCCGTGGCTGCTGCGACATACTCCGCCTCACATGTCGACAGCACCACCATCTTTTGCTTCAAGGATTGCCAGGCAATCGGCGACGATCCGAGGAAGACGAGGACACCCGAAGTACTCCGCCTCCCATCAACGTCGCCGGCCATGTCCGCATCGCTGAAGACCGTCAGCGCTGCATCTTCCGAGGCCTTGGGCGGTGCCTCGCTGAACACCGAGAGCTGGATGCTCCCGCGCTTGGGGAAGACAATGCCCAGCTCTGCCGTGCCCTGGACATAGCGGAGCAGCCGCTTGACTGCCGCCCAGTGGTCTTCCCTTGGATCCTCCATGAAACGGCTCACGTAACCCACCGCGAACGCGATGTCCGGCCGAGTGTGCGTGAGCCAGCGCAGCCCGCCGATGATGCTTCGGTAGAGCGTAGCGTCTACCTTCGCCGCCGAGCTTGCCCGCGAGAGCTTGATCCGCTCCTCCATGGGTGTGGCCACAGCCTTGCAGCCCGCCATGCCCGCCCGCTCCAACAGCTTCAGCGCGTAGGCGCGCTGCCCAAGCTTCACTGCATCCGCGCTCTGCTTCACCTCGATGCCGAGGTAGTACGACAGAGCTCCCAGGTCGCTCATGCGGAACTTGGCGCCCATCTCCTCCTTGAAACGCGCAATGTCCTGCGCGCGCGCCCCGGTGACGATGAGATCGTCGACGTACACCCCGACGATGAGGTGCTCCTTCCCCCGTCGGCGGGTGTACAGCGCATGCTCAGTGGCGCAGCGTGCGAACCCGAACTCCGCCATGGTGGCGTCGAGCTTGGCGTTCCACGCCCTCGGCGCTTGCCGTACAGGGCCTTCCTGAGGCGCAACACCTTATGCTCAGCGCCCTTCACCACGAACCCCGGCGCCTGCTTGACGTAGACCACCTCCGCCAAATCGCCATTGAGAAAGGCAGACTTGACGTCGAGGTGGTGGACTTGCCAGTCCTTGGCTGCCGCGAGCGCGAGGAGGAGCCGCACCGACTCCATCCGCGCCACTGGCGCGAACACCTCCTCGAAGTCAATTCCCTCGCGTTGCACGAAGCCGCGCGCCACCAGGCGTGCCTTGTGCTTGACGACGGCGCCACGTTCATCCTTCTTGACCTTATAGACCCACTTCAGTCCGATCGGCCGGCAGCCTGACGGCGGATCGACCAAATCCCAGGTCTTGTTGGCTTCGATCGCCTTCATCTCCTCGATCATGGCCCGTCGCCACTCCGCGTCGCGCTCCGCAACCGCGAACGTGGCCGACTCCTCCGCGCTCATGAGCAGCAGTGCTTGATCGTCGTCGAGCAGGCGCGCAGCCAGTCCTAGCACCGGCGCGTTGCCGACGACATTGTCGACGCGCCGGAACCGAATCTCCTCCCCTTCGTGGAACGCGTCCACGAACTCGTCGAGATTGGACGGTGGAGTAGCGTACTCCATCGATGCTCCCGGCGTCCCCTGTTCGTGCAAAACAGGGGGGAGTCCGCCATTGGGCCCGGCGAGCTGTAGTGCCCTGCTCCCGGTGGGCTAGGTGGTTCCTCCACCTCCGCCGCCGTGGGCTCTGCTGCTTCCCCGGCCGCCGACTCCCCTTCTCCCGCTTCCCTGGTCGTTGGAGCCTGCTCTGCCTCGCCGTGACCGTGCACCACCAGCCGCTCCACAACGAACGTGTCTCCAAGCCCGTGGCCCTGCTCCGCCTCCAGCTCCTCGGCATTCCAGTCCCAAGCCGCCGCCTCGTCGAAGACGACGTCCCTGGATACCATCACCTTGCCCCTTGCCGGATCGTACAACCGGTAGGCTTTGGATCCTTCCTCGTAGCCGAGGAACACCGCCTTCGTGCTCCTGTCTTCAAGCTTGCCGAGGCCGGGCTTGGTTGTCTTGACGTAGCCAACGCACCCGAACGTGCGCATAAACACCACGTTCGGCTTGTGCCCGTGCCAAGCCTCGAACGGAGTTTGCCCCTTCATGGCCTTCGTGGGCGCACAGTTCAGGATGAAGACCGCCGTCGTCACGGCTTCGCCCCAGAACGTCGTCGGCATCTTCTTCGCTTTCATCATGGAGCGCGCCATGCCGACGATCGTCTGATTTCAGCGCTCCACCACGCCGTTCTGATGCGGTGAGTAGGGCGCGGTGAGGTGGCGCCCCACCCCCTCCTCGGCGCAGTAGGTGGCAAATTCCACCGCCGTGAACTCACCGCCGCGGTCGGTCCTCAAGACCCGGAGCTTCTTCCCGGACTCCGCCTCAGCTCGAGCCTTGAAGCCCTTGATGACGTCCGCCGCGTCGCTCTTGCTCGTCAGGAGCTGCAGCCTCATGTAGCGACTGCAGTCGTCCACGAGCAGGAGGAAATACCTCCGGCCTCCGTGCGTCGCCGGCGTGATTGGCCCGCAAAGGTCCCCATGGACCAGCTCGAGCGGATCAGCCGCGCGATACCTTGTCGCCTTGAGGAACGGTAGCCGCCTCTGCTTCCCCGCCAGGCAGCTGTCGCAAAGCTCGCCGGTATGCTTGATCTGCGGCAGCCCGGTCACCATCTTCCCCAGCCGCCCGAGCGCGTCGAAGCTCAGGTGGCCGAATCGACCATGCCACAACCACGGCTCCTCCGAGCACGACGCCGCAAGGCACACCGGCTGCTCTACCTTCAAATCCAGCAGGTAGAGGCGGTTATGGGACCTCGATACCTTAGCTAGGAGTCGGCCATCCTGGTCCCAGATGCGCAGCACCCCATTGCGGATCAACACCTCTGCACCGTGCTCATCGAGCTGTCCTAGGCTGACGATGCTCGATCGGAGCTCCGGGATGTAGTAGACGTCCATGAGCGCGCGGTGCTCTCCGTTCTTGCACCGAAAGAGCACGGTGTCGCGCCCTCGGATCTGCACCCGGGAGCCATCGCCGAACCTGACGCTCCCGGCGTGCTTCTCGTCCAGCTCGGAGAAAGCGGCGCGGCAGCCTGTCATGTGGTTGCTCGCCCCGGAGTCGAGGTACCACCTCGGCTCTGACTCGTCTCCGGCAACTCCCAGGTGGACCTGCGCACGCGGCTCATCAAGGTGAACAACCGGCGGCGCAGACCTCTGCTCCAGCTCCGCCACCTCTGCTTCGCCGCTCTCCGCGCAGAACACCCCCATCAGGAGCGCGTGCTCGCCGTCGCTGTCGTCCCGAGCAAGGTGCGCCTCCTCCTTCCTCTCCGGCTTCTTGTTTGGGCACTCCCGTGCCCAGTGCCCCACCTCGCCGCACTTGCGGCAAGCATTGGGGTTGGGGAAATTCTTCTTCCCCCTCTTCTTCTCCGCCGGTGCCTTGCCACGCTGCTTTCCGCCGTTGCCGCCGCCACGGTCACCGCCACCGCGACTGGAGCCTTCCCCGGTCTTGCGCTTCTCCTTCATCCGCGCCGACCACTCCTCCTCTGTCAGCAGCAGCTTGGGCTTCTCCTTCTCCGGCGGCGCGCGATCCTCCACCGCGCGGAGCCGCCCGGTGACGTCCTCGAGCGACAATGTGGACAAGTCCAGCATCGTCTCGATGGACAGGGCAAGCTGCGCGTATTTGGCCGGCACGACGCGCAGCAGCTTGGCCACGACGTCCTCGTCGTCGACCGGCTTGCCGTAGGTGGCCAGCTGACTCGCGATCGACTGCAGCCGAAGCGCGAAGTCCTCCACGGCCTCTCCGGGCTTGAAACGAAGGTCGTCGAACTCGCGGCGCAGCTGCTGCGCCTTCGCCTTCTTGGCTCGGTCCGAGCCGAGGCGGAAGGACGCAAGCATGTCCCACGCCTCCTTCGCCGTGTTCTTCGACCCGATGGCCTCATGGAACTCGGACGGCGTGGACGCCATGAGCGCCTCCATGACGCCCACCTCCGCATCCTCACCGGCATTGCCGGTCTCCACCGCCGCCCACCACCGCCGCGCGCGCAGCTTCCACTTCATGTGGACAGCCCACTCGCCGTAGTTGGTGCGGGTGAGCATCGGCCAGGTATTGGACCCGCCGACCTCCCTCACCGTGCGCACCTCTACTGCGGGCTGGGATGCCGAGGCCAGCTGCCTCTCCATGGCCGCTGCTGCAGCCGCCACCGCAGCTGCCTCTGCACCGCCCCCTGCGCCCGCTGCAGCAGTGTCCATCACCGGTGACTACACCCAGCGACTTGTACGGCTCCGATACCAGGTGTTGGCACTAGCACCTAATGCCCAGGTGAGCAGCACCTGCTCCCCTTCCCTCTCTCTCTCCCCTGAACCAAGGAAGAAGAAGAGCAGAGCTCTTCTTCAGCACACACACACACTGCTCAGTTTCAGTTGAAACTGAAGTCACAAGAGATGGTGGCAAGAGCTACATTTTCCATTGCATTGCTTCCTAATTTATACAAGCAAGCTACCAACTACATAGTACATGATGGTATGGCTGGGTACAGCCCCCATCACCTTGGTACAGCCAAGACATGGCTGGTGTACCTTTACCTACTTCTAGAACATGGTATACATCACCTTCTACCAACTATAGTACTAGGGATGGCCTATTGCCATACAAGCTGCAGTGTTCAGGGCTGGACAGCAGAGCTGACCATGTACCTGCCCTTGACTGCAATGGAGGATCAGCAGATTATGTCTAACATAAAATGCTTACATTAGGCGTTTCACCAACATTCCAACTAGTTGCATTCAGCTCTTTTATAGAGAATTCCACACCATGCTGAGGACGCATAACCTGAAAGGTAATACTCACATAGTTGAATAGAAATAACAGCTGTGAAAAATACATCAACTATAGTAAAAAAGAACAAAGAAAGGCAAGAGATGTCGCAAATGTTAACAAAAACAGCTACTGCTTCAAAACTAATATGTTGAAAACAGGAATCAAATGCAGGAAAGTCAACAACAACAAACAACAGAGCCTTTTTAGTCCAAACAACTTGGGGTATTCTATCTAGAATAAACAAAACAAAACCATATATTCTGATTAACCTAACTAGCAACCAGTTTCAGCTAGGATGTGGACTGGAAAGCTTCTAAGGTGAGGTAAGTTCTCTCTATACTAGAAATGGCAACAGCTCTCCATATGTTTTTACCGGGTTTAACAAACAATATAGACAATTTTGAACTTATTATGATCCATCCCATGATGTCAAATAATCCACGAGAGAAGATCCACATTGGATGTTTATCTATACAAAATAAGATGAATCTTATTTCAATCCATTTAGCAGCAAAGTGGAGATAATTAAACAATATGGTGAGTATGACACCCTCAACTCTGTGTTTGATGTTTTTATAAGGAAATAACAGATCACAGTATCAAATTGTGAATTTTTGAGCAACATAGAATTTCTGCAGTGTTCAGCAAAAAAGATAAATGCATGAAAAATATATACTCTATATAATGTTGAAAGCAAGTCCTACCATTGGCCCAGCAACTTCTTTAGCCTTTTCCTTTCCATATAGTTGCTCAACCAAAATAACAGAATACTCCATGGCTGTTCCTGGTCCACGACTGGTCACACACCTCCCATCAATCTGCACTCTTGATTCCACAGCATGCACCTCTGAAGGAAGTTTATCCATGAACGAAGGATAACATGTTGCCTGTTAAAAAAGTTAGAATAATCTCTACCCAAATAAAAGTTGTTGATTCTATATATCAGGGTAATGAAAAATGGGTAAACAAACTACCTTTAAGCCATTGAGCAAACCCCAAGTTCCTAAAGCCATGGCTGGTGCAGCACAAATTGCAGCATAAAGCTTGCCCTTCTCTACATGTTTTTTGACCATATTCTCCAAAACTTTGCAGTCTCTAAAAGTGGAAGACCCAGGCATCCCTCCCTGAATAAAATATAGACCAAATAGCTCAAAAATTAGATTATAGTGTTTGGACGAGAAAGGTCTAGGAATTTCTAGGAGTTCATCTTATAGATTCATATCCAAATACCGAGGTGCAAGCAAGTACTTAAATGGAGCCGGTCACAAATTTCAACAGCATAGGAATATAGGATGAAGAAAGAGACCTATGACATACAAATGCCAAGGATGATGGCAGGTGGTAAAGAATACATGTACACCCATAGATTTTATACACAAAGAGCAAAAAGCGACATGAGACAGGACAAGAATCTGGTTAAAGCCATATACATTGTTCTACCGATTATTAAACATCAGATCAGATATGGATCATAGTTAGTTTTATATAAATCTTAGGCAAAATTGATCAACTTGTATATGACAATGAATAGGTACTCATTTTTTATATTGTAACTTTGCATACCATATGTCTCACTACCTTCTTCAAATGAGTATGCCCCCCCTTCTTTTCATAAGGCATGGTTTGACCCAGTACGATCTCTGACATCACACTTGGACCATTATTATCTCATATACAATAATGTTTATGACTATGATTTCACATCATATGAAAGCTTTTTCAAATATGAATCAAATTAGCATGGTATAATGTACAAATTCTTGAATTATGTGTTAAAGTCAAAGATTAACAAGTTTGAATCTTGGGTTCTGCGAACACCATACCAAAAGAAAAGGAGGTAACGATATTTATCTGTTTATCATGCTTACCAGATTATGATATGTAACAGATTATACTCATCATTTACAATCAGAAGAAGCAGTTCATCCTGGACACAATTCCATCCTAGGAGGCCTGTTTCATGACTTTGACATTACTCCTAAAACCTCAAGTTGAGCCTTGTGAACTAGCCACATTGCCACATCTTTATCCACAGATATATGAATATGATCATTACATGTGGCCAAAGAGATAAAGGTATTCTCAGGCTGTTAATTTCAGTGGGAGCAAAACTAACCTACTCCCTCCATTCCAAATTATAGTTCACTTTAGTTTAATCCTAAGTTAAACTTCTCTAACTTTTACCGAGCTTTTAGAAAAGAGGTTCTTGTTATTGCCCCTGTTTTCAAGCCCAATTGTGATTTTACCCTCATCTTTTCATCTTTGTTGTTCTGCATATACACACACGGTCTGGACTCTGAACCAACCATTACCAAATCGATTCATTTTCCTCATAAGAAGGGAGTTGATTCCATCATTGTACATACAAAAACAAAGTGCCACATCCCATCGCAGCACAACTGATTCCGATTCGGTTCCATTTTGCAAAGAACACAACATAAGAGTTACTGCAACTAGTGCAGGGAAAGCAAAAGAAGACTCACAGGGAGAGAGATGAGATCGAACTCGTCCTCGGCCAGGTCGGCAAGGAGCGCGTCGGCGGCGAGCTTGACGCCCCATGAGGCAGCGACGGTCGCGGCCCCCGGCTCGACGGAGGCGACGGCGACATCGGCCCCCGCGCGTCGGAGCACGTCGATGGTGATGACCGCCTCCATCGGCTCCGTCCCATTCGCGATCGGGACCAGCACCTGCGGGAGCAACCAAACCAAACCAATCAACCGTTCGTTCCCCGCCACCAATTAGGACGCAGCGCAGTGGGGCGAGAAGCTGAGAGCTGCTGCAGGTCGAAGAGGGGGGTACTTGCCTTCTTAGGGGCAGGGGACGACGCCATGGCCTGTGGGGACGAGGAGGCGAGCGCGGGGGTTAGGGTTTGGAGGCGGCGGAGGAGAGGGGAATGGTGTGAGGAGGGGACGCGCGGGGTTTTGGAGAGCGGAAGCGCGGAGGTGAGTGGCCGCGTGGCCATTCTGCTTCGGGGTGCCTCGCTTCCTTCGCTTTCGCGGTGGTGTTCCAGAAGCAACGAGGACACCGTGTACCGGCTACTCCACTGTCACGTGGATGATACCACGAGAGTTCGGATAGAGCCCGTGCAAAGCGTTGCAGCCGCACTCGATTTGTACCGTTCGTTTGTGCTATCCGGAAGCTGAGGCCTTTTTGACGTGCAAAAGTTCACATTACCTCCTTCATTTTTTTTTTCAAAGTCTATTTTTTTCTCCTAAATTCTAAAACCGGGTAACCACCTTTATTCGTTTTACCTCCATGACAGATTATAAAAAGTGATTTTTGTTTTTTTATTTTTTATTTATTTCGGCTGAATCTTTGAAAAAATCATAGTATGATATTTTATGATTTGCTATGATTATTTAAAGATTCAACTAAAATAAATAAATAAGAAAAAGATAAAATCGCCTTTGAAAACCGCTTATAACTGGTCAGGGAGATAAAACGAACGGTTTTAAAAGTTCAGGAAGATGGTTTGCCCGGTTTTAGAGTTCAGAGAGGAAAAGCAGATTTTCACGTAAGTTGAGGGACTTCCTTTTGACGTGGACCCTTGGATCCGACCCAATCCACGAGTGGAAGGAAGCCACTGGCTTCTTCTTTTTTTCAAGGAAAAGGTCCAGCTTCTCTCCCTTAACTACTTCGATTTTGCTCCCTCCACCACAAAACCAATTATTATGATCACCGTCAACTTTTAAAATCATTTTTTTGCACTTTAGGTAGTTTTCATGGTGATGTTGCTGATGTGGTCAGGGGTAAATTGGATTAAGTTAAAAGTTTAGAAAGATAAATCAAACTAGAGATTTTTTTCAAAATCTGAAAATTCATAAAAGTACAATTTTAAGAAATTATCCAAATATTTTTACATAGAAAAAAATGCAATTAAAAATCCTAAAATCTGGTTTAAAATTTTCATAGAAGATTTTTTACCTCGAAAAATGAAGCTAGTTTTAGATTTATTTTTTCTAAAATAATGTTCTATCTTATGATGCCTAGCTTGAATTTGTTTGAATCTTTATGCACTCAATTTGGTGTTTATTTGCTAGAAAATGCTCTTGTTATCTATTGTGATCGGTCTATGTTGATCATGAGGACTATGTAGAAGCACCGGTGAAACATTGTTTGGGCCGGGTCCTTTGTCGTGAATAATTTTCAAAGTAATTGTGTCAGTCTAATGAGTTGCATGCACCAAGCCACATATATGCATGCATGCATGCGCCCTTAGATTAATATATTTTCACCATAAGACAGAGCATGATTTTAGAAAAAAAATATGAAACTAGTTTTATAATTTTCTGAGGTGAAACAATTTTTCTATGAATTTTCTAAGATTAAAAAATATTTTATGAATTCTATTTGTGTTTATTTTTCCATGTAAAATATTTAGATAAGTTTTGAAAATTTATTTTTAAACTCAATCCGCTTTAAAACCCCCCCTCCTATGATATGGCATTTCATTAGCAAAACCACCCAAGATGCAAAAATAAAAGGTTTTAAAAGTTGAGGGTGGTAAAAAAACTATGTTTCTAGTTAAGAGAGTAAAATCGGGATGATCGTGATAGCTGAGGGAGGTAAATGAGACTTCTTTCTTTTTTGATAAAGACACTTAAAAGAGTGTCTCATATCTAATATATCTCAAGTAAACAACGGCTAGTAGACACAAAATGATCTCTAAAAAATAAGAGTACATCAATGTTGTGTACAGTACGATTGCTAATAAATATGTGTTCAAATATAATTGTAGCAAAATTACTCTTTTACCTATGGGTACCACCAAAATCTTAAATAAGATATTATTAGAGCAGAGAGAAAAAAGAATGAGGCTTTTATAAAAGAATGGGGTATTTCAAAGTTGGTACAAAATGAACTAGTTGTTTTGCCTGTTGGAACTAATATTTTGCAGCATGTACAAAAAAAAAAGATGACAATGAGGCAGAAAAAAGAAAAAATGTTGTTGCTTCATGTGAGAGATCTCTTGGTATGTTGAATTTGTCTAGCAATGATGGTAACCTTCGTTTAATTTACCTTTGTCACATGATGATTGTCCTGCTGATCCTGGTAACAAAGAAGAGTGTGATAGTGTTTTTATTATTCCTATACCACATTTAGTGAACGAGGATGATTCTTTTGCCTTGCAACTAAGTACTTTTACTAAAAATAAAAATTTGTGTCCCACTGCTACTAAAAAAAGATGAAAAATTGTTGTCTTCTTTAAATTTGTATGCGTTGAATGGCTATGGTTGTCTAGATGTCCATGTCACTTTATTGGCAAATATAATGGTAAAGGAGAGTATATGGTGCATTATGTATACATATATTCGAATATGAAATCTCTCCTTTTTATGGTGCAAAAATATGATCAACTAGAACGATGAAATAGCTATAATCTTGTCATGTCAAGTTCTTCTAATTTTGTTTTAAAGAGACAATATAAGTCACAAGAATGGGTGTCCTCCAACTAAGGTCAAACCGAGGACGGTCTGTTGTTAAGAAGATGATGATGATAAGGAAATATACCGAAGGATATGACCATTTATTACTGAGCTCGTTCCTATGTTTACATAACGGTATAAGTAAGAATTTGTTGCTACTTAATATCATTACATCTAATGTGCTTAGAAACAATTATGATGATGATGCAAACACGGGGGATTGAGACACTTTCTATGGTCTCTACAACAAATGGGGTGTGGATACACCATGCATTAGACCGATCTTAGAGTGTAAGACCATCGGAGCTCAACATTCGGTTTGTCGGCAACCCAACAATATCTATTGTGAAGGACATAACTCTTCTATTGGGATTGCGATTGAGGTCCATGAATACTTGATCAAAACTTATTTGATAAGCTTTCAAATGGATCTAATCTCACCTTAATATGACATTGGCAAGACCTTCAAAACATCAAGACATATTTGTTGTTGTTTTTGTCGGGTACTATGATGTCGTCGTGGACCTGCTAATCACCCTTGGGATCCTAGCCCAATTGGGAGCACACCCAAACCATGTGGAGACCAACTCAAAGATGTCCAAGGACGTCCTACTCCTTAGCCAATGGCCACCACCTTACGAGGCCAATGTGGGTGTCTAAGTCAAGTTGTAGGACCAATACATATCAAGTTCGAGTCCATCTTAGACTCAGAAGCAGCTTGCAGTAAAATGGATGATCAAGTCACATATAGACTCCCTTTGGACGTTCTACCTATTCACAGAAAGATAAGGAGATAAGCTTTTCAAATGGCACCAGTCCCATGTCAAAATTTCTACAAAAATCAATGAAAATCGTCGAGACTAGTGGACATCCAAAATTTGTCAGGGTGTTGTGTCGCCTTTTTTGGCTGGTGTGCCCAGTAATGTGTTTGGACTCTTTAGAGACGCGAATAGGAGTCTTTGGCCACCCCATAGAGTATATACTCTATAGCCATCACCTAAGTTAGGCTTTGGGTTTTGCTTAGATTAATCTGTCATTTAATGGTCGCAGCTCATCGGTTTGTGATACTTTATTTGAGTTACGTTCTGTTGAGTTCTTACTTATGTTCTTTGATTCGTAGGTAGGGATTAACCTTGTTGGTGAGGTCAATCGAATTGTGACATGTTGACAACTAGAAGAGACATGGTGCTAAGCAACGGTGGAGACAGGATTTTTACATGGGACATGATGAACCAAAAAATTTCATATGCAAACCAGTAAAAACCATTTAGCAATTTAGTAAAGTTTCATAAAAATTGCCCAACAATTCGGTACACAACTACTAAATGGCATAATAAGCCTTAAATTATAGTACAAATAGTCCAAAATAGCATACTAATAGTTTGGAATGTAAACAACACAAGCTTAAATAACAAATAAGATTACAACACTATTTTTGGGCCTACGCTTTCTAATAGCCATGAAAGTGTTGATTACATCATATTCCTCCACATCTTCCAAAATGTCTCTCAATGAACGTGACAAGGCAGTCATCCAAAAGACTATCACTCACCTTATTTCTCCGCTTGGTTTTGACAAAATCCATACTAGAAAATGCCCTCTCTACACTTGCGGTCGTCACCGGTAGAAGTAATACCATTTTGAGAAGCAAGTAAACCAAGTCATAAACTTTGTGACAATTTGTTTCCACTAACTTAACTGAGAGGTCAACAAGGTTCTATAGGCCATTGAATCTATCATCTTGTCTCATGACATCAATATATGTATCAAGTTGCAATTCTAGCCTTAACAACAACAACAACAACAACATAGCCTTTTGTCCCAAGCAAGTTGGGGTAGGCTAGAGATGAAACCCAAAAGAGACGAGAAACAGGGAGACACATAAAGGGACATAAAGGGCACAAGACAAAAGATGTCACGGTTCAGGCATGTTGATTGCTAATCTCCAAGCGCTCCTGTCCAAATATGTCTTAACAAATCAGAGCCAAATATGTCCTTAGGATAGAAATTAGCAAGTCAGCATACCTTCTGTGCATCAAATGATGCAAATGAATTCAAAGGGTTGAGGGCAGCCATACAAGATAGCAACTCCATATTAACCTCATCAAACCGACTATCAAGCTCTTGACTGATTTTATCAATGACCCCAATGTACACTAAAAGGATCAAGATGCCCAAGAGGGGGGTGAATTGGGCTTTTCTAAAAATTAATTGCAAGAATTAAATCCTACAAGCCAAACTTCACCCCTAGTGTCTACTAGTGTTCCTTGTGATTCTACCGGTAAAAGTTTTGCACCCTAAGTTCTAATCCTAGACTAACATGGCAATTCTAGAAAAGAAAACAAGCAATGAAAGTAATGCACGAAAGTAAATGCTTGAAAGTAAGGGTTAGGAACACAGCAATGTTTTGCCGAGGTATCGGAGAGTCGCCACTCCCCACTAGTCCTCGTTGGAGCACCCGCGCAAGGGTGTAACTCCCCCTTGATCCGCGCAAGGATCAAGTGCTCTCTACGGGTTGATTCTTTGACACTCCGTCGCGGCGAATCACCCAAAACCGCTCACAACATGAGTTGGGTCACCCACAAGCACGCCGGATGATCACCAAACTCCCAATCACCACCAAACCGTCTAGGTGATGACGATCACTAAGAGTAACAAGCTAGAACTCTCACTTGACCACAACAAGCCTAATAAGAAGATGGATGCACACTTGCTACACTCTTGTCACTAGTGAGGAATCTCAAACTTTGATTCTCAAATCACTGTTCTCACTAGGGCTCTTGCACTCCAAAGGTGTTTCTCAGCTGAACAAATGAGCAAGAGACCTCTAAAAGAGGTGGAGGGGATGTATTTATACACCCCTCAGATAAATCCAACAGTTACCTGCCAAATCAGCAAAACTCGTACTGACCGTACACGCTGGTCGACGTGACCGGACGCTCCGGTCGAGTGTAACGGTCGAAAACTGAAAGTCAGCGCTGAGTGACCGGACGCACCGATCAGGGATGACCAGACGCGTCTGATCATGCAAGAACCTAACTGAACTTTGGGACGCGTCAGGTCAGCTTGGGACCTTACTGGAACATGACCGGATGCGTCCGATCACTTCACAGTCACGTCCGATTACACCTTTACCCTCTGAAACATGTGTCAGACTGACCACTGCGTCCGGTCCTCTCAAGGACCGTGTCCGGTCAATCAGTTAACGATGCAGTGATTTGTTAGTACTGACCGGACGTGTCCGGTCATGACAAAGACTGCGTCCGGTCAAGGGTAAACTACTCAAACGACTTCTAAACGCGACACAACTTAAATTAAGTTGCTTCCAACTGAACTTTGAGCTTTTCTAGAGCTACCTAGTGCTAAGTTTGACAAGTGTGCACCACACCTAAATAAAAGACTCACCTAGGTCAAGCTACTCGCTCATGCCCCCTTTATAGTACGGTTAAAGAAAAAAAAAGATCCTAACGACTATTCCAGATGTAACTCAACACCTTGACATCCGGAACTAACCGTCCTTAATCTTGTCGTTGATCCTTTGAAAAACCGAAATGATTTCCATCAAGGGACATGAATACCATAGTGCCCAAAGCAGTTATCAACTCCATGACCTAACTTACCAACGTTTCTGCAAAACACACGTTAGTCATGGTAATAATGTGTTGTCATCAATTGCCGAAACCAACACTAGGGCCTAGATGCTTTCAATCTCCCCCTTTTTGGTGATTGATGACAACACTTAGATTCAGAAGATATAAGTTGAGGTTTTCGATCATGCTTGGTTCACATAAGCATAAAGCTGTAAGCACAAGGGGTTAGAAAATGCTTATGTGTTCCAAGCCAACTGAGTGTACTCATAAGATAAAACATGAAGAATTAGTACACATAAAACATAGCTCATATGAAATCAGAGTAAGGCGCGGAAGCACAACCTTATGAGCTAAACACCATTAAGTGACATAATAATTATGACATAAAGTCTCACAAACTCATAGTCACACAATGCAGGGCGAGAAAATAAACATGATGCATGAAAGTAGCACACATGGAAAAACGAAACCCTCTATCAACACTCCCCCTGAATCTACGCTCTCTCCCCCTTTGGAATCAAACGCTAGAAAGAAAACTAAGGATCTGACGAGGGAACAGAAGTTGTCGTGTCGGGTGCCGAGGAGCGGGGAGTGATCACGAACTGCGAAGTATCCTCCTCAGACTCTGAACTGTCAGGCTGACCCTCTGAAGATAGATGTGGCAGTGAAATGATCTGGGTCTGTATAGCAGGTGCAGGAACTAAAGGTGTAGTAGCAACAATCGGAGCAGTCACTGTCGTCTGAGCCTGAAAAACACCAAGAGTAGGAGGATCTGTCGATGCTACTAAGGATGGCACAGTCTCTATAGTTGCGCCCCCTGACACTGGAAGTTCAGTAGTCTCTGAAGCTGACATCTCTGAAGTGGTCACAAAACTGGTGTACGAAGGTGTCGGCTGTCCAGTTAGCTCACTGTAGGTGGCACTGAAATCAGGGAACAGAGTGCCTGAGAGGAGGTGAGGTCTCGGCTGAGCTGGTGGAGTAAACCTCGTCTGAATAGGAGTGTAACTCAGAGACTGAAACGTCTGAGGCACCTGCTGCTGGGGAGAGGTGTACTGAAAACTTGGTTATCTCTGACACTGAGGTCCACTGAACTGTAGTGCTGGAGTCAGGACAGACGATGGTGGAGGTACCCCAATAGTGACAAGGTGGCGCAGGAGCTCTAGGTACTGCTGCTGGGTGGCTGCTTGCTGCCTCTACATCTCGAACTGCTGTCTCTGGAACTCTAGCTGCTGCCTCTGGAACTCGTCCCGACGAGTCTGAATCTAGGCAAATGTTGCAGTTGTGTCCTGAGCCTATATCTGCATCTGAATCTCCTATCTCTCTTGGGCCTAGGTCAGCCTCTCAAGGATAGCCACCATGGCTAGGTCTGAGCGGAAGGCTGAGCCTGAACCACCGGCCTCATGGTCGTGAGGCCGAGGAGAGCGGTATCGGGGGATGGGCTGATAATCCTCATCTATGCTATCAGTAGCCGCGTCCTCGACTGGATCAGCTGGGTGAGCATCAAGATCTACTAGCTCTGCCTCAGCAAGACCCTCACCGGTCTCATCTTGCTCAACAGCTATCTCTGGTACCTCTGGCCTCTAACGCTGTCCTGGGCCAGGTGCCTGCTCTCTGGTAACTGATGCCCACAACTGTCGGATGTCATACTCTGGAAAAGCTATAGTGGTATCAGAAATCTCTGCTCGAATCTCTGCAGACAGTTCACACGCAGATCTGATGATAAAGCATATCCAATGAGCATACGGAAGCTGCCTGTGACCCTTGAATCCCTCTACCAAGGTGCCCTCCATCTCACATAGCATCAGATCCCAAAGGTCGAACGGTGTCTGTGAGATGAGGTGATGTACTACCCATAACTGCATGCGAGTCAATCCCTCTCTGTATCCAAGCCTCAGAAGTAGAGTCCTCCTTACAATAGCATCAAGGACTCTAGCTAGGGGTGTCAGGCTGATAGGTGTACGTCGAGACCCCTCACCAAAAGGCTCACGAAAATAGGGTCTGATCATATCTGTAGGGGGCACTGTCCCGCCATGAGGGCGTCTCGGAGGTGCAGTCTGTCCAAAACATAGCTGATGTATCTTAGTCTCTGAAGCTGGGAGTCTGAGAATCTCCCGAACCCTAGTGTTGTAGAGTCTACGGTCATGGCCTCTGAATGCAAAATGTATAAACTCATGTGCTAGGTCAATCCAAAGTGAAGAATAGAACTCTCTAACCCAGGTCCCGCAGTATGCTCCAGTCCATCCAAGAAGATTTGACAAACCAGGTAGAAAGGACAGATGCGGACGAAGCTGCTGTAAGGTCCTAGATGGCTAGAGGGGGGTGAATAGCCTATAAAAAATTCTACAAGCACCACTAAGCAAACTTGTTAGAATAACAAACGGCATAAAGCGAGTTTTGCTTAGCCAAAGGTTGTGATGCAAGCCTCCTATCCACAAGTCTAGTAGATTATGATCTCTAGTTCACACAAGTGCTAAGTCACTAACTTACACTAGTGAGCAAGCTAACAACTACTAGAAAAGGCTACCACTAGAGCTACACAAGATAATCTAGTAAAAGTAAATGCGAGAGAGAGGATTGTGAATCTTATACCGACGGTGGAGTGAAGATATTGCCAATCACCAAGATGATATACAATCAATTAATATTGACAACAACACAATATGTAGACCAATCACCGGGAGACAAGAGACACAATATTTTTGTTCACCCGGTGTTCACTTGTGCACCGACAAGCTACGTCACCGGTTGTGTCGACCAACACTTAGATGGTTCCTCGGTGTGACCCTCAAGTCACTTGCCCCTCAAGGCACGCCCCGCAAGGCACCGCAAGACACCACTCTTAAGTGAGGTAACTCAATGACACGCGCAATCCAATAGAGTTGCTTTTGGCGTCCCGCCGAGGAAAGCACAAGAACCTCTTACAAACAACCGGAGGTGGCCAAGAACAATCACCTTCTCTTGCCAACGCCTCCAACAATCTCCAAGCCGGCTAGGAGCGGTACTCTCCAAGAGTAACAAGAAATCCACCGGCTAAACCACCCACAAGTGCCACTAGATGCCCTCAAGCTATGCAATGCACTTTGGGATCACTCAATCTCACTTTTGATTTGCAATCAAGCAAGAGAGATGAGTGGGAGGAGTAGCTCTAGCTCAAAGGATGCACAAGAGTGTTAGAAATGCCAAGAGACCTCCCCAAGGGCCGACCAATGAGTATTTATAAGCACCCCAAACAAATAGAGCCGTTGCCACTCCACTGACCGTTTTTTCGGGACGACCGGACGCGCCGGTCGAAACTGACCGGACGCGCTCAACCGCGTCCGGTCGCCCTGCGACGTCCACGTGTCCCTCAAATTTCAAATGCGACCGTTAGATCCTCCAACGGTCACTGTGCGCCAACGGTCAAACGCTATGACCGGACGCGCTGCTCAAACGACCGGACGCGACAGTGCCAGCGTCCGGTCGGAGTCCAGTAAGCTCCCTCGACGACCGGACGCGTCCGATCACGTGTGACCGAACGCGCCCCGCGTCCGATCGTCCTTGCGAACCGCAGTTCCTTCTAGGCACTTGACCGGACGCGCCGGTCCCGCGAGTGACCGGATGCGCCGGTTGCAAACCCTAGCCCGCGTGCCCGATACCGCGCTGTACTGACTGGACGCGTCCGGTCACACCGTGACCGCGTCCGGTGCAGCGTCCGGTCACCTCAGTGACCCCGTTTGCCTCCGTTTCTTTTCCGACTTTCGGCGTAGTGGAAAATTCCCCGAAATCGCCTGAATCCCGTGCTCACACGCTCGGCGGGAGGGAGAGAGGAACCCAAACCCCTCTCTACCCGCAAACCACAGCGCGACCAACGCCACCTTTGCAAATGTGCCAACACCATCAAGTGTACATCTCCATGTGCTTGTGTGTTAGCTTTTTCTCAATCATTTTCAAAGGTTTTCCAATTAGCTCACTAGGCCCTACATGCAATGCACTTCATGAATTCACCTAGTGGCACCCGTGCATCGAATAACCGATAAGACTTCCCCTCTTAATAGTTCGGCTATCGATCCTAAACCACTCACACCCTCTATGGTGTCTTGAGTGTAAAACAAGATGGCCCTATGGTTATACCTTTGCCTTGAGCCCATTTTGTTTCTTCAAATGATATGATCCACTTCATATCATCACATGACCGTCTCGATCCATCGACCTTGACTTCACTTGCTCTTCACCGTTGCATCGGTCCGTCGACGCTAAGTCTTGCTCAAGCTTCACCATCGCATGGTCCTTCGCTTCGAAGCCTCGACTTGCCCTTCACCTTCACAACCAGTCCATCGAGCCAAGCCTCATCTTGGTCTTCACCATCTTGGTCATATGAGTCAATGTCATGTCTCATATGCAATGACCACCTTTATCTAAATCATCCACTTAGATACAAAGGTTAGTCCTAGGTTTCATCAATTAGCCAAAACCAAACTAGGGACTTTCAATCTCCCCCTTTTTGGTAATTGATGACAACCCTCACAAAGATGATCTTGATAATAAAAGTTTTAAACTTGTCATACTTGTCCAATCATTTTGCTCATAAGTAAAGTTTGGACAATTATCACAAGCTCGGTTTTGGTAGCATTAGCTCCCCCTACATATGTGCATAGAGTTTGGATTGAAAGCTTTGCACATATGCATGGATAGAAATGTTGGGAGAGTAATTCTACCAAAATGATGCTATGGTGTAAGAAATGGACCTTTGAAGCGTGATACCAATCGGAGTTGCCTTTTACACCATCCTTAGCATCATGAAGTAACTAGACATCCATCAAAACTCAAGAACCCCGTGAGATCAACATTATATGTAAAGGTTCTTGGACCACTTGTAAAGCTAACCACTTGTAAAGCTTTAGGCAAGTCTAGATACCACATGTAAACTATTCCTATGCATGCTAGTAGATCATTTCATCATCCAATTTCTATACTAGCATTGCACCACACAAGCATGTATATTGAATTTAAATACATGTGCAATGAACAAGTCATATGAGAATGCACAAACAAATGCAACAACTTTGTTTATGAGCTTGCTCCCCCTACTTGTGTGCATCAACAAATTTTATTTACCCCAAGTTGAATCATCTTTTTCTCTCCCCCTTTGTCAACAACTTACCCAAAAAAAAAGAGGATCAAATTATGGAGAGAAGGAAAAGTGTTTGATGGAGTAGATTGAAATTAATTCGATACCACATGTAAGGTTAAAAACTTTATCAAATTTGGTTTAACCTAGAATACTTGCCAAACATATTTAATTCGATTTGAACCAAAGACAAGCTTCTTCACTCCTCAAAATAAGGGTTATCTTGCCTATGTTGAATTAAACACTTATAGCAAATCTTCTAGATTCAACACTAGGTTTACAAGCTCACAAACATGTCATATGCCACCACTAGATCAAAATAAGCATAGAAGCAATAGTGGTAACATATATCCATCAAATTCATTTGATTTATCATGAATGCTTATGTGTACCACTTATTATGTCTACATGCTCTATCAAGTCCTTAGCATAGGATGAAAGACATGTCAATCAATTTTACCTTACAATGTCGAAGGAGAGGCATGTCAATAAGTGGGTGGGGTGCATTCAACTCATGTTTGAGAAATCAAGAATGTTCAATTCATTCCTTAGCTTGCAAAACCTCTTTTCATCAAGTGACTTAGTGAGAATATCGGCAAGTTGATCATCGGTGCCAACACTTTCAATGGCAATATCTCCCTTTTGTTGATGATCTCTAATGAAATGATGTCTTATGTCAATATGCTTTGTTCTTCCATGTTGAACCGGGTTTTGTATCATCTTGATTGCACTCTCATTATCACATAGCAACGGCACATTCTTGAAGTTGAGGCCATAATCCTTCAAAGTTGATTTCATCCATAGCAATTGTGCACAACAACTCCCCGCACTCACATATTCGGCTTCGGCGGTAGAGATTGCCACACTATTTTGTTTCTTTGAGGACCATGACACAAGTGATCTTCCAAGTAATTGACATGTGCCACTTGTGCTTTTCCTATTGATCTTGCAACCCCTATAGTTGGAGTCCGAATATCCAATCAATTCAAACTTTGACCCCTTGGGATACCATAGTCCAACATCTCTTGTTTACTTCAAGTACCTCAATATTCTTTTTGCCGCCGTGAGATAACTTTCTCTAGGTGAGGCTTGATATCTAGCACACATGCAAACACTAAACATGACATCCGGTCTTGATGCGGTGACATAGAGTAGACTTCCAATCAAAGACCGATATTCCTTTTGATTCACCATTTTGCCATCAAGATCACTATCCAAATTGCCATTTGTGCCCATTGGAGTTGAAATTGGCTTTGCATCTTGCATTCCAAACTTCTTCAACATGTCCCTTATGTATTTCCCTTGACTCACAAATGTTCCATTCTTCAATTGCTTGACTTGGAGACCAAGGAAGTAGCTAAGTTCACCAATCATAGACATTTGAAACTCTTTGGCCATCATAGCACCAAATTCTTCACAATAATCTTGATCGATTGATCCAAAGATGATGTCATCAACATATATTTGCACCATGAATAGATCATTTCCAATCTTCTTGGTGAATAGAGTAGTATCAACCTTGCCCATTTTGAATCCCTTAGAGAGAAGGAAATCCCTTAGCCTCTCATACCATGCTCTAGGTGCTTGCTTTAAGCCATATAAAGCCTTCTTCAACTTGTAGATATGGTTGGGTTTCTTGTCATCTTTAAATCCGGGCGGTTGCTCAACAAATACTAACTCATTGATGATCCCATTGAGAAATGCACTTTTGACATCCATTTGATATAGTTTGATGTTGTGTGCACAAGCATAAGCCAATAGAATCCTTATTGCCTCCAATCTTGCCACGGGAGCATATGTCTCATCATAGTCAAGACCTTCAACTTGAGTGTAACCTTGAGCAACTAGTCTTGCTTTGTTTCTCACTACAATGCCATCTTGATCTTGCTTGTTTTTGAACACCCACTTGGTTCCAATCACATTGTAGTCATTTGGCCTTTCTACCAACTCCCAAACATCATTTCTTGTGAAATTGTTAAACTCTTCTTGCATAGCCATGATCCAATCGGCATCCCTCAAAGCTTCTTCTATCTTCTTTGGTTCTATGGTTGACACAAATGATGCATGCTCACAAAACATAGTCAATCTTGATCTTGTTTGCACACCACTTCTAATATCACCAATAATACTATTAATGGGGTGATCTCTTGAAACATGTTGTGGTTGGAGTACTTGCACTTGATTGCTTGAGCTTGGTTGATCACTTGATGTATCTCGATGAGAAGAACTAGCACCATAACTTTGCACTTGAGAGTCACTTACTAGCTTGTTTGGTGAATTGAGCACTTGATCTTTATCATCATCTTGAATATCAATTACTCGCTTTGCTCTAATGTCCCCAATGTCCATGTTCTTCATTGCTTCCACCAATTGAGTTCCACCAACATCATCTAGATTCTCTTCTTCATCTTGTGACCCATTGGTTTCATCAAATTGCACATCATGGACTTCTTCTAGAATGCCACTTGAGTTGTTCCAAACTCTATAAGCTTTGCTTGTAGTTGAATAACCAAGTAGGAACCCCTCATCACATCTCTTGTCAAACTTCCCCAATCTAGTGCCCTTCTTCAAGATATAGCATTTGCAACCAAACACCCTAAAGTAAGAAATATTGGGCTTTCTTCCATGAAGTAACTCATATGGGGTCTTCTCTAGCAATGGATGACAATATAGTCTATTGATGTAGTAGCAAGCGGTATTGATTGCTTCATCCCAAAATGATTGACTCACATTGTACTCATGAAGCATTGATCTAGCCATATCAAGCAATGTTCTATTCTTCCTCTCAACTAGGCCATTTGATTGTGGAGTGTACTTGGCCGAGAATTGATGTCCAATACCATAATGATCACAAAGTTCTTCAATTCTTGTATTCTTGAACTCACTTCCATTGTCACTTCTCACTTTCTTGATTCTAATCTCAAACTCATTGTGAACTCTAGTGAGAAATGTCTTGAAGGTGTCAAACACTTCACTTTTGTCACTAAGAAAGAATACCCATGTGAATCTTGTAAAGTCATCCACTATGACAAAGCCATACTTGTTACCGCCTATGCTTGTATATGTTGTTGGTCCAAATAGATCCATGTGCATCAACTCAAATGCTTTGCATGTGCTCATTGTACTCTTCTTTAGATGTGAGCTTCCAACTTACTTCCCGGCTTGACATGCACTACAAAGCTTATTCTTCTCAAATTCAACATCTTTCAAACCATTGATAAGATTGTGAGTTGTAAGCTTCTTCAATTGTTTCATGCCAACATGACCAAGCCTTCTATGCCAAAGCCAACCCATGCTTGATTTGGAGACTAAGCAAGTTGTCAAAGAAGTTTCTCTAGCATTGAAGTCAACTAGGTAGAGATTCTCATATCTAAAGCCCTTGAATGCCATATTTGAACCATTCACACTAATAACATCCACATCATCAACCCCAAAGATGCATTTGTAGCCTAGATCACATATTTGTGCCACGGATAGAAGATTAAAATCCAAGCTTTCAACTAGCAACACATTAGAGATACTCATGTCATTTGATATTGCAATCTTGCCCAAGCCAATAACCTTGCCTTTCTTGTTATTGCCAAATGTGATAGAATCAACACCACTATCATTGTCATTGATTGAGTCAAACATTCTTGATGTACCGGTCATGTGTTGAGTGCACCCACTATCAATAATCCAATGCCTTCCTCCGGCTTTGTAATTGACCTACAAGCAAATCAATGAAGCTTAGGTACCCATTTTTGCTTGGGTCCTTGTAGGTTAGTAACTAAGCTCTTTGGTACCCAAATAGCCTTCTTCTTTGGGCCCACAATTGGTGTACCAACAAACTTAGCTTGCACACCCTTCACACCCTTGGTAAGCACATAGCAAGAATCAAAAGGTATAGCATTAACAAGGTTCTTGCTTTGGTTCTTTTTATTGCAATTATGCTCTAGGTGCCCAACTTGCTTGCATCTATTGCAAAACCGACCATTGCCCTTCACAAAGCTAGGCTTTGGAGTTGCAAATGCTGACTTGCCTTTCTTGGGGGTGTAGCCCAATCCCTCTTTGTTAAGAGAGAACCTTTGGCTACCCAAGCACTTAAGCAGGCCTTGCCTAGGGCGTGAGTGAGCTCATCCACCTCTCTCTTGAGAGTCTCATTCTCAACCATTAGTGAGGCATCACAAGTGAAACCATCACTAGTAGTAGAGGTAGAGTTGGTGGTGGTGGATGAAGAGCTACAAGAAGGGTTAGCATTTGACATGATGATAGGTTCATTAAAGAATTCATCAATTATATTACATGTAACACCTATATCACATGATACAACAACCTCCTTCTTTTCTTGTTGCTCAAGTAGCAATGAGTGAGCCTTTTCAAGCTTGAAATGAGCCTTACCAAGATCCTCATGGTCTTCCACTAGACTCTCATGAGTGGTCTTAAGCTCACTAAGAACTTTCTCAAGTATTGCTACTTTTATTGAAAGCTTCTTACATTCCTTGTTCTTGGCAATAGCTATGTCTCTAGTTTGTTGCATCAAGTCATATAGTTGTTCTTTAGTTGGTTCATCATCATCATTTTCATTATCATTATCACTATCATGAGCATATTCCATTTCACTTTCATCATCACTCTCATCATATAATACCTTAGCTTCTTTAGCCATGAAGCATGAAGAGGATGAATCAAATAGTGATGGCTTCTTGTTGATAGCAATGGAAGCAAAAGCCTTGTTGGATGATTTTTCTTCTTCTTCCTCATCATCACTTTCCCAAGTGATCACATAGGCACCATTTTTGCCTTTCTTGAATGTCATCTTGGCCTCTCTCTTCTTCTTCTTCTCAAACTTACCCCTCTTGTTGTTCTTCTTCTTGTCATAGGGACATTCGGCTTGAAGATGTTCGGTGCTATCACAATTGAAGCACTTCCTTTGTTGCTCATTGCTCTTGAAATTGTCATTTCTCTTTTTGAAGCCTCTTCTTTTGATAAACATTTTGCCAATGTTTTTGACAACTAGAGCAAGTGCCTCATCATCAACTTCCAATTCTTCATCTTCTTCGCTGTCATCTTCTTCTTGAATTGAAGCTTTGCCCTTTGAGGAGGTGGCCTTGAATGCCACGGTCTTCTTCTTCTTTTCATCCTCCTTCTCATCAACATCTTGATCATACTTGTCAAAGGTCAATACCTCTCCAAGCAAATCATTGGGCTTCATTGTTTCAAGCCCATCTCTTTATAGCATCATGATCAACATCTTGAATCTTTTAGGTAAGCTCAACAAGAACTTGTGGCAAAAATCTTGGTCTTGAGTCTTGTGCCCTAAGCTCTTGAGATCATTCACAATGACTTGCAATCTATGAAACATCTCTAAGATTGCTTCTTCTTCTTCTTTCATCTTGAAGTTCTCAAACTCACTCTTGAGCCCATATAGCTTGGCACTCTTTACAACCTTAGTGCCCTCATATGTTTCACTTAACCTTGTCCACACTTCATTTGCCAATTCCAAATCCTTGATGCCCTCAAATACTTTTGTGTCAATATTATTGTAAAGTGTATTGAGAGCCATTCTATTGCATGTTCTATTTGCTCTATCTTCATCGGTGAGATGATCGGGATCAATGATAGCAAAATCATTCTCAGTGACTTGCAATACTCTCTCATGAATAGAACCAAGGTACATTGTCATTTTTCTCTTCCAATGAGCAAAAGAACTAACACCATCAAAGAACGGTGGCTTGCCCCCAACATGATTGAACACAATTTGAGCCATTTTTCACACCGAAGGATGTTAAGCCTTGATTAAAACGGTGACCACGGCTCCGATACACTTGTAAGGTCCTAGATGGCTAGAGGGGGGTGAATAGCCTATAAAAAATTCTACAAGCACCACTAAGCAAACTTGTTAGAATAACAAACGGTGTAAAGCGAGTTTTGCTTAGCCAAAGGTTGTGATGCAAGCCTCCTATCCACAAGTCTAGTAGATTATGATCTCTAGTTCACACAAGTGCTAAGTCACTAACTTACACTAGTGAGCAAGCTAACAACTACTAGAAAAGGCTACCACTAGAGCTACACAAGATAATCTAGTAAAAGTAAATGCGAGAGAGAGGATTGTGAATCTTATACCGACGGTGGAGTGAAGATATTACCAATCACCAAGATGATATACAATCAATTAATATTGACAACAACACAATATGTAGACCAATCACCGGGAGACAAGAGACACAATATTTTTGTTCACCCGGTGTTCACTTGTGCACCGACAAGCTACGTCACCGGTTGTGTCGACCAACACTTAGATGGTTCCTCGGTGTGACCCTCAAGTCACTTGCCCCTCAAGGCACGCCCCGCAAGGCACCGCAAGACACCACTCTCAAGTGAGGTAACTCAATGACACGCGCAATCCAATAGAGTTGCTTTTGGCGTCCCACCGAGGAAAGCACAAGAACCTCTTACAAACAACCGGAGGTGGCCAAGAACAATCACCTTCTCTTGCCAACGCCTCCAACAATCTCCAAGCCGGCTAGGAGCGGTACTCTCCAAGAGTAACAAGAAATCCACCGGCTAAACCACCCACAAGTGCCACTAGATGCCCTCAAGCTATGCAATGCACTTTGGGATCACTCAATCTCACTTTTGATTTGCAATCAAGCAAGAGAGATGAGTGGGAGGAGTAGCTCTAGCTCAAAGGATGCACAAGAGTGTTAGAAATGCCAAGAGACCTCCCCAAGGGCCGGCCAACGAGTATTTATAAGCACCCCAAATAAATAGAGTCGTTGCCACTCCACTGACCGTTTTTCGGGACGACCGGACGCGCCGGTCGAAACTGACCGGACGCGCTCAACCGCGTCCGGTCACCCTGCGACGTCCACGTGTCCCTCAAATTTCAAATGCGACCGTTAGATCCTCCAACGATCACTGTGCGCCAATGGTCAAACGCTATGACCGGACGCGCTGCTCAAACGACCAGACGCGACAGTGCCAGCGTCCGGTCGGAGTCCAGTAAGCTCCCTCGACGACCGGACGCGTCCGATCGCGTGTGACCGGATGCGCCCCGCGTCCGATCGTCCTTGCGAACCACAGTTCCTTCTAGGCACTTGACCGGACGCGCCGGTCCCGCGAGTGACCGGACGCGCCGGTTGCAAACCCTAGCCCACGCGCCCGATACCGCGCTGTACTGACCGGACGTGTCCGGTCACACCGTGACCGCGTCCGGTGCAGCGTCCGGTCACCTCAGTGACCCCGTTCGCCTCCGTTTCTTTTCTGACTTTCGGCGTAGTGGAAAATAGGCATTTCATTTCCCCGAAATCGCCTGAATCCCGCGCTTACACGCTCGGTGGGAGGGAGAGAGGAACCCAAACCCCTCTCTACCCGCAAACCACAGCGCGACCAACGCCACCTTTGCAAATGTGCCAACACCATCAAGTGTACATCTCCATGTGCTTGTGTGTTAGCTTTTTCTCAATCATTTTCAAAGGTTTTCCAATTAGCTCACTAGGCCCTACACGCAATGCACTTCATGAATTCACCTAGTGGCACCCGTGCATCGAATAACCGATAAGACTTCCCCTCTTAATAGTTCGGCTATCGATCCTAAACCACTCACACCCTCTATGGTGTCTTGAGTGTAAAACAAAATGGCCCTATGGTTATACCTTTGCCTTGAGCCCATTTTGTTTCTTCAAATGATATGATCCACTTCATATCATCACATGACCGTCTCGATCCATCGACCTTGACTTCACTTGCTCTTCACCGTTGCATCGGTCCGTCGGCGCTAAGTCTTGCTCAAGCTTCACCATCGCATGGTCCTTCGCTTCGAAGCCTCGACTTGCCCTTCACCTTCACAACCGGTCCATCGAGCCAAGCCTCATCTTGGTCTTCACCATCTTGGTCATATGAGTCAATGTCATGTCTCATATGCAATGACCACCTTTATCTAAATCATCCACTTAGATACAAAGGTTAGTCCTAGGTTTCATCAATTAGCCAAAACCAAACTAGGGACTTTCAGCTGCTCACCAACCACCTCAACTAAGGCCTCTAGTCGACAGACTCTCTGAGGTCTGATAGCAATCCCGCTGTCGACATAGGCTCTATAGAAGTCCTCGTGCAGAGGAGTGTAGAAACCCTCTAAAGCCCGGGGATCCCGCTGAGGTGGGAACCACCGAGTGACCTCAACGAACCTGAGGGCCTGGACCTATCTAGCTGTAGCTCCCCTGAGGTCAAAGTGCTCAACTAGGGGTGACCTCGAGCCCTGGGAGGTGGACGGCCTCCACGACGTTGACCCTCTGGCTAGGAGTCACCTGAGCTCGCGTACGTCCTGAGCGACGACGCTGTGGGGAGTGAACTGTCTGCTCCTCAGTCTCCTCTGGGTCCTCTGTAGGCTACTGTGCAGGTGCATCCACTGTCTCTTTTGTGGCCTCTATACCGAGCTGTCGACCTTCAAGGTGAAAGCGACTCTCGCCAATACGTATACCACTACTTCTGCCACTTCTCTCTACTGCCTCTGCTGCATCTACAAATGCTTGAGCCACCTCTGCCTCTGTAAGTGTCCTCTTTCTTTTTGTGGCAGCAATCTTCACTCGCTTGCCGTGATCTACCTCTGTCCTCCTGGGAGGACTCTCATCCCCATCACTAGGTGCACCACCAGCATTCTTGCAGCAAACCATACTGACAAAGTGTTGTATCTGAGAAAAACTGGACAGTAACAGATGATGAACTGACACTCATGAGGCTTGGCCTCAATCCGTATCCGTAGGCTTGGCCTCGGATTCATAACTGATCACCTGACACACACAGCACCGACAGGACAAACTGAAACGATAGAATAGATGGATCTACTATAAGCAACATATATTATCTAATAGATGAGTAAGATCCTAATGAAAGCAAGCATACTAGATAAGATATGAAAGGACCACGGTAGCTACCTCGAAAGAGCGAAGTTCCGATGAATGGAAGATGATCTCGACACGCTAGGGTTACCCGGAAACGACGATCGAAACCCTGGAGTACCGAGAGATCAACGATTGTATTAGTAATTCACTGGAAAATCAACGGCAAACCCTAATCCAAGGCAAAAATGTCACCTTGCGGAGACGGAGACGTTCGTGGAGACGGAACCGCATGAAAGACTTCGGCTAGGATTAGGTCTCCTAGGGTTAGGTCTTCGCAACAGCAAGAGCGGACTCCGTGCGGTGGCGCGTGCGCGGCAGAGGGCATGGGCACGCGGTGGCGGTGCTTGGGCGTGGTGGCGCGTGGGACGACGACACAGGGCGACTGCGGTGGCACGGCGGCGCTGGGCTGCGAGCAGCGGGCGCAGAGGCACGGCGCGGCTGAGGGCACGGGCGTGGAGGTACGGCGTGGCTGCGGGCACAGGAGCGAAGGCACGGTGCGGCTGCAGTGGCGCGGCGGCTCGACAAGGAGGCAGCGCTCGGGATCTCAGCGAGGTTGGCTGCGGATTGAGACGGAAAAGAAGACAAATGAGATCCGAACGTACGGTTAAAAATGGTGAGATCTGCTTTTCGCGTGATGACCAGACGCGGTGGTCGCATGACCGGACGCGGTGGAGGCAACGTCCGATCACAGTCCAGTAAGCTCCTGGAACGACCGGACACGTCCGATTATGCACGATCAGACGCTGACAGAGTCCGATGATATTTTGCCCAGAAAACTAAAACGCATGACCGGACGGGGTGGTGGTGGCCGGGACCAGACGCGGTGGTCAGCAGCGACGCATCCGATGCAGCGTCCGGTCACAGATCTTGGAGAAGATCTTCGGGAATGACCAAATGCGCTGGTGGACGCCAGGACCAGACGCAGTGGTGAAGCAGAACCGCGTCCGATGCAGCGTCCGGTCCAGCATCCGGTCGTTGTTAAACGCCTCTTTTTAAACCGATTTTCAACGCGACTTCTCCCAATCAAGTTCCAATTCAAAGAGACTCAAATAAACACCAATTAGAACCTGATATGAGTGACCTCACTCAAACCCTCAAGTTTTTCAAAGTATTTTGCCTTAGGCTAGTATTATTTTAAGAAAATACGCAATAAACACCCAAGGAGCAACGTATGGCCATGCAATAGAGTGTATGAACCATTGGGAGCTTCAAATGCTCTCTCTATTCATGGACGAACACAGAGGTTACTCAAAGCTAAACCGAAAAGAAATGACAAAGCAACAACCTTGCATATGCAATGCAAAATGAGAAAGGAAGACTAGGTTGCTTGTCAAGTTTGATCCACGGTTAGGCTTCTTCACTCCTCCAAAGGAGGGTTATCGTAACCGTGTTAGACAAGTTTTAGATGCATTGCGGGGAATTTAAACATGACATATAATGCAATGCAAGGGACAACACAAGCTCATTTTTTTAAGTTACTAGAATCAAACACATTTAGTTCACTTCTCAACCTACAAAAGGTAGCCTCATCTAAAGGTTTAGTGAAGATATCCGCTAATTGATTTTCACTTCTTACACCTTCTAGTGATATATCATTTTTAGCAACATGATCTCTTAGAAAGTGGTGGCGGATATCGATGTGCTTGGTGCGTGAGTGTTGTACCGGATTATTAGCAATTTTAACGGCACTTTCATTGTCACATAAAAGTGGCACCTTTTCAAGAACAACTCCATAGTCTAGGAGGGTTTGTTTCATATATAAGATTTGTGCACAACATGCCCCCGCGGCAATGTATTCCGCCTCGGCGGTGGACAAAGCCACACTATTTTGCTTCTTAGATGACCAAGATACTAAGGACCTCCCAAGCAAATGGCATCCTCCGGATGTGCTTTTTCTATCAATTTTGCAACTGGCATAAACCGAATCGGAATAGCCAACTAGTTAGAATCTAGCTCCTTTGGGGTACCAAAGACCGATGCTTGGGGTGTACTTAAGATATCTTAAGATTCTTTTTATGGCACTTAGGTGAGGTTCTTTAGGGCACGCTTGAAAATGAGCACACATGCACACACTAAACATGATATCGGGCCTAGATGCGGTAAGGTACAACAAGCTACCAATCATAGAATGGTAAAGAGTTTGATCAATTGGTTTACCTCCCTCATCTAGGTCGAGATGTCCATTAGATGACATTGGGGTCTTGATTGGCTTGCATTCTTCCATCTTGAATCTTTTGAGAAGATCCTTGGTATACTTGTCTTGAGAGATAAAAATCCCTTCTCTCATTTGCTTGACTTGAAAACCAAGGAAGAATGTTAGCTCACCAATCATTGACATCTCGAACTCTTTCGACATCAATTCACCAAATTATTTGTAATAATCTTCATTTGTTGACCCAAAGATAATATCATCAACATAGACTTGACAAATGAAGATCTCTCCATTAAACTTCTTGGTGAATAGTGTGGTATTAACCTTCTCAATAGTGGAGCCCTTCTCAATGAGGAAGTCCCGGAGGCGCTCATACCACGCTCTAGGGGCTTGCTTGAGCCCATATAGCGCCTTGGATAACCTATAAACATGATTATGATATCTAGGGTCTTCAAACCCGGGAGGTTGTTCAACATAGACTAGTTCATTTATGAAGCCATTTAAAAAAGCACTTTTCACATCCATTTGATATAGTTTTATTTCATGATGTGATGCATATGCAAGAAGGATACGAATGGCTTCAAGTCTCGCAACGGGTGCAAAGGTCTCTCCAAAATCAAGACCTTCAACTTGAGAGAACCCCTTTGCAACTAGTATTGCCTTGTTCCTCACTACTACGCCTTGATCATCTTGCTTATTGCGGAACACCCACTTGGTTCTAATGACTCTTGCACCTTTTGGATGCTCTTCAAGTGTCCAAACTTGATTGCGGGCGAAGTTGTTCAATTCTTCATGCATGGCATTCACCCAATCCGGATCTTGAAGAGCTTCTTCTACATTCTTAGGTTTAAGACAAGAGACAAAAGAGTGATGTTCAACAAAAGAAGTAAGCTTTTGAGATCGAGTCATTACACCCTTTGTAGGACTCCCTATGATGAGATCTTGTGGATGTGCTTGAAGTAGAGGTGAGTTTCTTCTATCAACCACTTGAGGAGTGGGATGGGGAGCATCAACATCTTGAGCTTGTGCCTCGGCATGTTGATGAGAGACATGAGTATCTTCATTTTCAACTCTCTCATTCTTGTCATCATCTTAAGGCACATATGATGAAGATGGTGGATTGATAATTTGTACATCGTCTTCATCATCTTTAGCCTTGATGTCTCCCACCAACATGTTATTCATGGCCTATCTCAATGGTTCATCACCTACATCATCACAATTCTCAATTGCTCCTTGGGAGCCATTAGATTCATCAAATTCCACATCATATGATTCTTCAACCAAACCGGTGGTATGGTTAAATACTCTATATGCTTTGGACTTTGATGAGTAACCAATAAGAAAACCAATATCACAACGTCTTTGGAACTTCCCTAGGTGTTAACGCTTCTTGTAGATGTAGCATTTGCAACCAAACACCCGAAAGAATGAGACGTCTGGCTTCTTCCCATTTAGCAACTCATAGGGGGTCTTGCCAAGGAACTTTTGTAGGAAGAGGCGATTTGAAGCATAGCATGCGGTGTTGATTGCCTTGGCCCACAATTTCTCCGGTGTGCTGTACTCATCTAGCATTGTTCTTGCAAGAGTGATCAAAGTCCGGTTCTTTCTCTCAACTACACCATTTTGTTGAGGAGTGTAGGTTGATGAAACTTCATGCTTAATTCCAATTTCATCACAATAAGCTTCAATATTTATGTTGTCAAACTCTTTGCCATTGTCACTTCTAATCTTCTTTATCTTGACTTCAAATTCATTTTGAGCTCTCTTTGCAAACTTCTTGAAGCAATTTGCCACTTTGGATTTGTCATGAAGGAAGAAAGTCCAAGTGTATCTTGAGTAGTCATCCATAATCACTAGGCAATAGAGATTTTCACCCAAGCTCTTGTAAGTTGTAGGACCAAACAAATCCATGTGTAGAAGTTCTAGTACTCTTGATGTTGACATGTAAGCTTTGGTTGGATGAGTATTTGCAACTTGTTTGCCGGCTTGACATGCACTACAAGGTTTGTCCTTCTCAAACTTTACATTCTTCAAACCTCTCACTAATTCTTTCTTCAATAGCTTGTTGAGAGTGTTCATTCCAATATGAGCAAGTCTCCTATGCCAAAGCCATCCAAGTGTAGTTTTGGTGAATAAACATGTCATCAAGTTTGCATCTTCGGAGGTGAAGTCAACAAGATAGAGATTATTGTATCTAAAGCCCTTGAAGATCACTTGCTTGTCATCTATCTTTGTAACTACCACTTTATTTGGAGTGAACAAGCATTGGTAGCCAAGGTCACAAAGTTGCCCAACGGATAGTAAGTTGAAACTCAATGAAGCAACATAGAGCACATTTGAGAGAGAGTGATCATTTGATATTGCAATCTTGCCTATACCCTTGACTTTGCTCTTTGAATTGTCCCCAAATGTGATCTTGTCTTGACATACCCCATTCTATTCAAGTGAGGTGAACATACGAGGATCACCGGTCATGTGTTGTGTGCAACCACTATCAATTACCCAATGAGATCCACCGGTCTTGTAGTTCACCTACACACAATAGATCAAGCCTTTTGTTTAGGGACTCAAACTTGAGAGGGGCCCTTAACTTTCTCAACTAGTGACTTGGCAACCCATATTTTCTTTGGCCTATTTTTGTTAGGGGACCCAATAACATGACTTTCATCTTTCCACTTGAATCTTTTCTAAGCATGTAATGAGCATTGAAGGCAAAGGGTCTAGCATGCTTGGGCAAGGGTTGTGGTGGTGGAGTTTTGCACTCATGAGTAAAATGACCTTCTTGTCCATACTCAACATATCTCTTTGGCTTGGGCTTTGACTTGCTTTGATGTTGTTGAGCTTTGGCCTTCTTCTCTTGATTTGCCAAGTAACCAATGCCACTTCTATCCAACTTCATGACGATGTTCATGAGTAGCTCACTTTGCAAATGTTGGCCTCTTGTGAACTTGCTTAGGCCGGTCTTGAGATGCTCTTTTTCTTACTTGAGCTTTTTGTTTTCTTCAATAAGTGACTCATTTGATGTTTGCTTTTTAAGAGCCATCAACTTCTTGTTCTCAATCTTAAGCATCTCATTTTTACTCTTGAGCTTGACATAGTCATGATAGTTGTCGGACTCAACCACACTCTTGCCTTTGCTACTAGAGCCTTGCTCAAAGTTCTCAATAATCAAATAGTCACATGATGTAGCTATATCAATCTTAACAACTTGGTTAGTAGCATCATGTGTCTCAAGAGCAAGTTCATTAGCAACAATAAGACTATCATAATCGATTTTCAATGTAGTATATTTGTCTTTTAACAAGTTGTGCCCAGTGTTGAGCTCATCATGCTTCCTCTCAAGTTTATCATATTCATCTCTAAGCTTTTTGTTAGAAGTTTTAAGCTCATTGAGAGTAGAAGACATAATTTCATTTTGATCTTTGAGCTCATCACTAGTCTTATGTGTATTCTCAAGCTTAGATGAGAGTGATTCATTTTCATTTTGAAGCTCATCATTTTCATTTCTAGTTCTTCTTATGATTTTAGAGTATTTGTTGAACAATTTTACAAGTTCATCATAAGAAGGTGCATCATATTCATCATCACTATCACTATCATCATCATCACTATCATTGTTTTGTAACTTTTGTTCACCCTTAGCCATAAGGCATAGATGAGTAGTGGATGATGATGGTGAAGGTGGCGGTGAAGGTGGTGATGAAGACGTTGGCGAAGATGATGATGGCCCAATCACAAATGCGGCAATCTTCTCTTTCTCATCGTCGCTCTCATCACCGGAGGACTCACATGATGACTCAATGTCGGTGAGCCAATCACCAACAATGTAAGCTTTGCCTCCCTTCTTCTTCTTGTAAAACTCTCTTTTCTTGCCATCTTTCTTTTTGTATGGCTTGTTCTTCCTTTTCTCATCTTCTTCATCACTTGAATCATCTTTCTTGCCCTTGTACTTGTTCTTGTACTTGTCTTTTGGAGGCTTCGGGCATTGATGAGCTAGGTGGCCAAGTTCACCACAATTGAAGCAATCCATCTCGGATATTGGCTTCCTTTTGCTACTTGTGAAGAATTTCTTCTTCTTGCCATCGAACTTGATGCCACTCTTGTTGAGCTTCTTTAGCATCTTGGTGGTCTTCCTCACCATGAGTGCAAGTGATGCATCGTCAATATCACTTTCACTTGAGCTTTCTTGCACCATCATGGTTTGGCCCTTCTTCTTTTTCTTTTCATGGCTAGATTTGAAGGCCAAGTCTTTCTTCTTGGAAGATGATGAGCCCTCTTCCGGAGTGATATGCATGTACATCTCACGAGCATTGATCTTTCCCAATACTTGTGTCGGTGTTGCGGCGGAGAGATCACTTTGGTGAAGTACGGTGACAATGTGTCCATACTTCTCAATGGAAAGAACACTCAAGATTCTCCTTGCAACATCTGATTGACTCATTTGAGTGAGTCCAAGAGCATTGAGATCCTCTACAAGAACATTCAGTCAAGTGTACATTTCATTAGCACTTTCTTTGGGAAGCATCTCAAAAGAATTAATTTTCTTTAAAGCAATATGATAGCGTTCCTCACGCTCACTCTTAGTTCCCTCATGGAGAGCACAAAGATTTTCCCACAATTCATGAGCGTTTTTGGCATTACGCACACGATTGAAGATATCCTTGCCTAGGGCCCGGTAGAGTGCATTTTTTGCCTTTGCATTCCACCGGTCGTACTTCTCCTTGTCACCACTTGGGTTGGCGGGATCCCTAATAGGGGGAAGCCCTTCGGTTGCGGCTCTAAGGCACCCAACGTCTATGGCTTCGAGGTACGCCTCCATACAAATTTTCTATTATGGAAAATCATCTCCCTCAAAAGTGGGAGGTGGTCCTTCCCAATTAGACATCTTGCTCTAGGCGTTGAAGCCTAAATAAAGAGCAACACGACTTCGATACCAATTGAAAGGATCAAGATGCCCAAGAGGGGGGTGAATTGGGCTTTTCTAAAAATTAATTGCAAGAATTAAATCCTACAAGCCAAACTTCACCCCTAGTGCCTACTAGTGTTCCTTATGATTCTACTGGTAAAAGTTTTGCATTCTAAGTTCCAATCCTAGACTAGCATGACAATTCTAGGAAAGTAAACAAGCAATGAAAGTAATGAACGAAAGTAAATGTTTGAAAGTAAGGGTTAGGAACACGGCGATATTTTGCCGAGGTATCTGAGAGTCGCCACTCCCCACTAGTCCTCGTTGGAGCACCCGCGCAAGGGTGTAGCTCCCCCTTGATCCGCGCAAGGATCAAGTGCTCTCTACGAGTTGATTCTTCGATACTCCGTCGCAGCGAATCACCCAAAACCGCTCACAACATGAGTTGGGTCACCCACAAGCTCGCCGGATGATCACCAAACTCCCAATCACCACTAAACCGTCTAGGTGATGGCGATCACCAAGAGTAACAAGCTAGAACTCTCACTTGACCACAACAAGCCTAATGAGAAGATGGATGCACACTTGCTACACTCTTATCACTAGTGAGGAATCTCAAATTTTGATTCTCAAATCACTATCCTCACTAGGGCTCTTGCACTCTCTTGCACTCCAAAGGTGTTTCTCAGCTGAACAAATGAGCAAGAGACCTCTAAAAGAGGTGGAGGGGATGTATTTATACACCCTTTAGACAAATCCAACCGTTACATGACAAATCAGCAAAACTTATACTGACCGGACACGCTGGTCGACGTGACTGGACGCTTCGGTCGAGTGTAACGGTCGAAAACCGAAAGTCAGCACTGAGTGACCGGACATGCCAGTTAGGGATGACCGGACACGCCGGTCAGGGATGACCGGACGCGTCCGATCATGCAAGAACCTAACTAAACTTTGACCTGACGCTCGACCGCGTCCGATCATAGATGACCGGACGCGTCAGGTCAGCTTGGGACCTTACTGGAACGTGATCGGACGCGTCCGATCACTTCACAGTCGCATCCGATTACACCTTTACCCTCTGAAACACGTGTCAGACTGACCACCGCGTCCGGTCCTCTCAAGGACCACGTTCGGTCAATCAGTTAACGACGCAGTGATTTGTTAGTACTGACCGGACGCGTCCGGTCATGACAAAGACCGCGTCTGGTCAAGGGTAAACTGCTCAAACGACTTCTAAACGCGACGCAACTTGAACCAAGTTGCTTCCAACTAAACTTTGAGCTTTTCTAGAGCTACCTAGTGCTAAGTTTGACAAGTGTGCACCACACCTAAACAAAAGACTCACCTAGGTCAAGCTACTCGCTCATGCCCCCCCTTTATAGTACGGTCAAAGAAAAAAAAAACAAAGATCCTAACGACTATTCCGGATGTAACTCAACACCTTGACATCCGGAACTAACCATCCTTAATCTTGTCGTTGATCCTTAGAAAAACCGAAACGATTTCCATCAAGGGACATGAATACCATAGTGCCCAAAGCAGTTATCAATTCCATGACCTAACTTACCAACGTTTCTACAAAACACACGTTAGTCATGGTAATAATGCGTTATCATCAATTGCCAAAACCAACACCGGGGCTTAGATGCTTTCATACACCTCTCTTCTAAAGTGATCATCATTTGTTTGATTTTGGACAAATCGCCGTGATCTTCCAAAAGGCACATAATTACCCTCCATAGCAGGAACTTGGAAACCATGTTTATTGCAAAAGAAAGTGACCCTCTAAAGGAATTGATTCCATCCTTTCAAACCTCAAGTGTTGCATTCTATTTTTTGTCACACCAACTAGTTGGACTGCATGAATAATATCTTGCTCTCTCATCTGCAAACACTCAGATAATTCATTTGTGTAACCAAGAATGACAAACAGTAAGTGTAAATTGAACACAAAATCAAAGGACTCAAATGCTCCAACCATAAAATAAATTTTTATCCAATCAGCCTTATGTGTTGTATCCACTCCAAGAGTGATCAATACATCACAGATTATAGGATACATAGAAATGATGTTGCACACAGTTCTGTAATGAGAGCCCCACCTTTTCTCACCTGGCCTAGCCAATCCCATCTCTTGATTTAGTCCACTCCTAGTTTTGAGTTCACCACATTCAAGTGCTTTCATGATACTCTCAAGTCTAGCACTTCGAAGCATCCCATGACGCTTACAAGAAACTCCAACAATATTCAACAAGAGGGTTAATTGTTCCAAAAACCAAACACAATCAGTGTTGTCCTTAGTGACGGCAACAAGAACTAGTTGTAGTTGATGTGCAAAGCAATAGACATAATAAGCAGAAGGTGTTGGCCTTACATGATCAATGTTTTCAGCCCCTTAATATCCCCTTTCATATTGCTAGCCCCATCATATCCCTGACCGTGGATGCTAGTTAAAGTCAAGCCATGACTAACAAGTAAAGACTCAATTGCTCCCTTAAGTGATAAAGAGGTAGTATCATCTACGTGAACTACTCCAACAAAGTGCTCACATGGCCTTCCCAATTTATCAACAAAAAGCAAGCAAAGGGCTAGTTGTTCTTTATGTGATACGTCACTTGACTCATCAGCTAAGATAGCAAAGCGATCTTCACCAATCTCTTCAATTATTTTTTTCTAGTCTCTATAGCAAAACATGAAATAGTTTGCTTCTAGATCAGTATAGTCAATGAGCAATTACCTGGAGCATTGTTTAGCACAAACTTGTTCACTTCCTCACTATTTGTTGCAAGAAATTTCAACAATTCTATGAAGTTCCCTCTATTGCTAGACTCTTCACTTTCATCATGTCCACGGAATGCCAACCCCTGATGCAAAAGAAACTTGATACATTTTAGTGAATAAGTCAATCTGATTTTATAAAGCCTTATTTTCTCATCACTCCACTTCTCAATTTTCTGATCTATAGCTGCACTAGGAGTTAGATAGGCAATGTACTTTTCATGAGCCTCCTTGTGTGCTTGAGAGCGACAATGTTTCAAAAGTGCCTTGTCTCCTACATGCCAATTTCTCCAACCATCAACAATGAATTTATCAGACCCCTTGCCCTTGTATTTCTTGTGTTTGAACAAGTAGCAGAAAAAGCAAAACACAGAATCCATCTTGACGCTATATTCTACCCAATCATATTTGGCAAACCACATACATGTGAAATTACGATCTCTACCTCTAATTTTTATTTTTGGAAACTCATGAGCATAAGGTTGGAATGCCCCTCTAACAATATATGCTCTTCTAACTGCATCTTGATCATTAGCATGATAACTTGCAATAGGCAACCTTTCACTTGGATCGTGTGAAAGGTGATTGACATCAAAACCCGATGGTGGTGGTGGCAATGCCGGTGGCAGTGATGGTGGTAGTGGCGGTGGAGGTGGCAACACATCTTCAGTTGGTTCTAAAGATGGAGTAGGTGGTGTAGGAGTAGGACCAACAACTTCTTCAATTACTCTCTCTTCCACTTGCTCTTGCTCTTGATTCTGCTCTTCCACTTCCACCACACGAGATGAAGCTGAAGCACGTTTCTTTGCAGCACGCTTCTAGAACATAGAAGCAATGTCTCCATCCGTCTTCATAGTTCACAAATCCTACAAGTCTACAAGCAAATTAGATAACAGTGAAGTTAGGGTTAGGGATTTGGGAGAAAACTAAAGGAACAAAGGGCCAAAGGGGGAGAGTAGAGGGGATCTGTTTCTCACCAGCTAAGGGCTGCAGCAAGTCCGCAAAGGGGCAACTAGGCGTCGGGGTGGGGCTGGCCGGTGTGAGACGAGACAAGGTGGAGAGCCAGAGACGCAGGGCACCGGCCGCTCGACACCGCACCGCCAACGTGAGGGGTGAGGCCACGAGGGGCAGGCCAACAGCCAGCAACAGCAGGAGTCCTGGCGGCGCTCGCGCGAGTCATGGCTGGGAGCGTCGAGCGACTGAGCGGTGCAGTGCAACTAAAGCAAATGGTTTTTTTACACAATACATGTATCCTTGTTGGGCTGGGCCTAAAGTATGTCGTGACATACCTGCGCAACCCACTGGATCTGCTAGTGGTGCTAAGGTTATATGGTCCAGATCAGTGTGTTGCATCTCCACCAAATCGATAGTTACCTCCATCTAACAGAAGATCGAGATCCCCTGCCTGTTCCCATCATTTGTTGTATGAGATTTTTCCTCATTGTGCAATTTGCTATCAAGAGAAGAGTTTTGAATCAGCATTAGTTACCTTTATCATAGTTAACCTGGATGCTTGCCTAATGCCTAGTCCGTAACTTTTCTACTGTTGTCAGTCCCAAGAAGCACAATTTGAACTATTGATGAAGGAGAACCTCAGCAGGAGAGAGAGATTTCTATATTCTTGCACAACATCAAAATCCAAATGACCTTGTAGCCACCAAATGAAACTTGTTGTTCCCAATTACATTCCCAAGATCTCAAAGCCTTTCGTGAGTGCGCACAACTTTGTGTGCAGCCGTAGAAAATGTTGCAAATATGAACTATAACACAAGTGATTTTGGGCTGCCGAAGGCCAGCTTGGCAAGAGTGCTGCTTGGATTGAATTGAAGTGCAAGTGATTACTTAGGATACAAGATGGTGTCCACTACATATATGGGCAAGTGGCTCACCTACTACCTAGCATATTCCAACTGCTTAAAAGTAGATGCTTTGATTCTACTTAATTGCCAAGGCACCATGATCAACTTGGTTGCTAAGGAACCTAGAAACTATCTTACAGTGAAAAGTAAAAAAAGTAGTAGATGACTAGATACATAGGTTCAGCACAAGGCTAACACCCTTAGTTCTCCCCCTTAGCCTTGTGCACCTTGGGGATGATCTGCTTCAGACTGATTCTCCCTCTCATTTCCTCGAATTTGGTCTTGCCCAGAGACTTGGTGAGAATGTCTGCAAGCTGATCAGTAGTGAAAATATACTCGGCCTTGATGCTTCCATCTTCTAGATAGCTGCGGATGAAGTGGTACTTAATCCTGATGTGCTTGCTCCTCTCATGGAAGACTGGATTCTTGGCCAGGGCGAGGGTAGACTTGCTATCCACCTTCAGCTCCACCACCTCGACGTGCCTGCCGAGGAGTTTAGCTAGCAGCTTTGAGAGCCACAGAGCTTGAGTTGCAGTAGTAGAGGTGGCAATGTACTCTGCTTCACAGCTAGAGAACGCCACCACCTTCTGCTTGATCGATTGCCAGCTGACCAAGCAATTGCCAAGGAAGAACAGTGTTCCACTCGTGCTCTTGCTCGTGTTGATGTCACTGGTGAGGTCGCTGTCGTAGTAGCCGATGCAGCGAGCGCTGCTAGGCGTCTTGGTGAAGTGCAGACCGTAGTCGAGCGTGCCAGCGACATAGCGAAGAATGCGCTAGACAGATCCTTGGTGCTCCACCATAGGTCGCTCCATGAAACGGCTGACGAAGCCGACGGCGAACGCCAGATCATGGCGAGTGTGCACCAGGTAGCACAGACTGCCGATCAGGCACCGGTAGTGAGTGGGATCGACCTCCGCAGCTATGCTATGCCTGCTAAGCCTCAGCCGTTCCTCCATTAGAGTATGGGTAGGGTTGTAGCCAGCCATTCCACTGAGCTCTAGAATCCTCTTGGCGTGGTGAGTCTACTAAAGAGTGATTCCGGTGGAGTATTGATGCACCTCGACGCCAAGGTAGAAGCTAAGGAGGCCGAGGTCGCTCATGTCGAAGGTCTTCTTCATCTGAGCCTTGAACACCTCCACTTCTCGCTCTTCTGCGCCGGTGATGATCAAGTCATCGACGTAGACGCCGACGAGTAGGACAGAGCGTCCACTACCTCGCTGGTACATTGTTGCCTTATGAGCGCTTTGCTGGAAGCCCATCTCCTTGAGTGTGGCATCCAGCTTGGCGTTCTAGGCGTGCGGAGCCTGTCATAGACTGTACAAAGCCTTGCAGAGGCAGTAGATCTTCCCTTCTTCTCCGGCGACGGCGTAGCCTGGTGGCTACTACACGCACACCTCCTCCTTGAGGTCGCCGTTGAGGAAGGCCGATTTGACATCCATGTGGTGGACGCGCCAGCCCTCCTAGGCTACCAGCGCGAGGAGGACCCTGACTGATTCCATACGCACCACCGAAGCAAAGGTGTCATCGTAGTCCACCCCTTCTTGCTAAACGAATCCGCACGCCACCAGTCTTGCCTTGTGCTTGATCACTACGCCTAGCTCATCCTTATTGAGCTTGTACAACCATTTTAGGGTGATGGGCCGGTGACCAGTAGGGAGCGGCACTAGCTCCTACTCCATTGCCGCCCGCCATGCTGGATCATCCTTGGCTTCGATGAAGTTAGCAGGTTTGCTGGCATGCGTCAGGTGTAGCTCGGCGAAGAGGCATTGAGACGGCGAAGGTGGAGAATGGTTGCCGAAGATGTTCGCTATCGTGCGGTATCGCAGTGGCTCGCCATTGTAGTAGGCGTCAAGTCTGTCTTCATCGATGAGGTAGACAAAGCGGTGGGAGCAATAGGAGACGTTGGTGGTGGCGTTGATGAGCTCGGTTGGGTCGCTGGTGGAGTGGCAAATGCTACCAAGCTCTGTCTGAGCTCTTCCGAGCTCCTCCGAGCACCTCCAAGCTCCGTCCGAGCAGCTGGTCGTGACGTTGACGAGCTCGGTTGGGTTGCTGGTGGAGTGGCAGATGCTGCCGAGCTCTTTTGAGCTCCTCTGACCACCTCCGAGCACCGTCCGAGCTCCTCCAAGCTCTGTCCGAACACCCCACCGATTCAGCGATGGCGAGTGCACCACCGCTGGAGACGCACCTTGTGCTCCCCCGGCTCCTCTGAGCTCCCAGTACTCGATGGTGAAGTCACTCACTACCGAGGCTGAACTGCCGGCGTCCCAAGTGGACTAGTCCCAGCCACGCGCCCTCATCAAAGATGACGTCGCGGCTGACCTCCACCCGCTGCATCATTGGGTCAAGGATCCGATACGCCATGGCTCCCTCCACGTAGCCGATGAAGATGTCGGGCTTGCTGTGGTCATCTAGCTTGCGGAGCTGGCCTAAGTCCTTAGTGTAGGCGACGCAGCCGAAAGTCTTCAAATAGCTCACTGCCGGCGTGCGCCTGTGCCAGGCCTCGTAGGGGGTCTTGCCCTGCAAGCTTCTTGTCGGCAAGCGATTGAGCAAATGGATTGCCGTCATCACCGCCTTCCCCCAATACTTGGTCGGCAACCTCCTCTGCCTCAGCAGCGCCCGGGCCGTGACCACCACGGTCTGGTTTCGACGTTCCACCACACAGTTCTGCTAGGGTGAGTGAGGCACGAAGAAGTGGCGCTTGATGCCCTCATCGGCGCAGTAGGCGGTGAACTCAGCAACGGTGAATTTGCCCTCGTTGTCAGTGCGAAGGACCCAAAGCTTGTGGCCGCTCGCCTTCTCCGCCTTAGCCTGGACCTTCTTGATGGTGTCCGTGGAAGCATCCTTAGATGGCAGCAGGATGGACCACATGTAGCGGGACACATCATCGACCAGTAGCAGGAAGTAGCGCCGACCTCCTAGAGTCGCTGGCGTCACCGGCCCGTAGAGGTCGCCATGGACGAGCTCCAACTGCTTCTGCACACGATACTGAGCCTGCTGCGGGAAAGGGCACCGGCGCTACTTCGTCATGACGTAGATGTCACAGACCTGCTCGGGGTGCTTGATCACTGGCATGCCGCGCACCATGGATTCCTTGCTGAGCTAGTGCAGCGCTTGAAGTGGAGGTGGTCAAACCGCTCATGCCAGCTCTAGGCATAATCGCCCTTCCTCACGGCGAGGTAGATCGGCTACACAGTCTCAAGGTGGAGGACGTAGAGGCAACTGGGGGCGCGATTCACCTTGATGAGAAGATGTCCGTGATGATCCCAGATGCGAAGCACACCCTGGTCAATCTCCACCTTAGACCCGCCTTCATCGAGCTGCCCTAAGCTCATGATGGAGTTGCGCAGCACCGGGATGAAGTAGACGCCGTGGAGGACTCGGTGGTCGCCGTTCTTGGCTTGGAACACGATGGAGCTGACACCTTGGATCTTCACCTTTGACGTGTCACCGAACTGCACCGAGCCATGAACTGTGGTGTCGAGGTCGGAGAAGAGCTCATGACAGCCGGTCATGTGGTGGGTGGCGCCATTATCGAGGTACTAGCCGTCGAGCTTGTCCTCACCAGAGCCGGTGTTCAGAAATGCCCAAGCTCGAGGCTCATTGAGGTCGAGGTCGGCGTCGGCCTTGGAGCAGAGCACGTGCTCCTCCAGCTCTAGGAAGCCGTGGGCAAGGAACAATGTTGCCCCGTCATCATCTGTCTCCGCAAGACGCGTCGCACCTCCACGCTTGCATCGAGGCTAGGGGCAGTCCTTCGCCCAGTGGCTGGTGCGATGGCAATTAAGGCAGGTGTCGTCACAATTCGCCTTGCGTTTGCCGCTAGGACCACTAGCCTTCTCTCCCTGTCTGCCGCCACCACGGTTGCCGCGCTCTCCATTGGGCTTCTGCTTCCTCCCGCCACGAGGTTAGCGACGGGGTTCCTTAGACGAGCTCATCGAGCCGGAGTCGTTCCCTCTCTTCTTCTTCTGCCGTGTGAGCCACTGCTCCTCAGTGATCATGAGCTTCCCACTAACGGAGACGAGCTCGGATGCAGACTCCTCTACGTCATCCACCATCTTCAGTCTCCCCGTCATCTCCTCGATGGTGAGGTCCTAGAAGTCGAGAAGAGTCTCGATGACGATCTTGAGCTGGGCGTACTTCTTCGGCACGGCACGAAGAAGCTTCTCCACTGCCCGCTCCTCGTCGAGGTCGTTGTCACCGTGGAGGGCCATCGGCTGCTTCAGCGCGGACAGGCATAGGGCGAAGTCCTCGATCTGCTCCCTAGGACGGAAGGCGAGGTTCTCCCACTCCTTGCGCAGTCGCTGCAGCGTGGCGCGGCGGACGCGGTCGACGCCGATGCGCGCCGCGGTGATGGAGTCCCACGCCTCCTTGGCCGACGCCTTGTCCGCGAGCGAGGCTCCCATCTTCGGCAGAACTCCGACGATGATGGCCTCCAGCGCGCGCCAGTTGTTGTGGTACGGGAGGTCGGCAAACTCGATGGCATCCCACAGCTGGCGCGCCTGCATCTTTACCTTCACCAGTGAGCTCCACTCGTGGTAGTTCGTCTTCGTCAGCATTGACCTTGGCATCTCCGCACCGAAGTCCTTGTACACAGTCTGGACGGCCGCTGGTGACCCACGACAACCTCCGCGTCCGCGACGGCGCGCCGATGATGGCGACGGGATCCGGTGACGGCGCTCCGAGCTCCGCGATGGCTCCTAGGGCTGCCGCTCCAACTCCTGGCATAGTGCGGCGGCCGTGTTGGCCGCTGCCTGCCTGACTGCCTCAATCGCCTGTGCAGCGGCGGCCTCTGCCGCGGCCAGGCACTGAGCACGATCGGCGTCCGAGCGAGGGTTCACCACCGCGCCACCGGCACTGGCGGCGGCGGCTGCTGCTCTCAGGGCGCGCTCGCTGGACGTGGACATGGTCTCTGTTCTCTCCTCACTAGGCTCCGATACCAATTGTTATAAATATGAACTATAACACAAGTAGTTTTGGGCTGCCGGAGGACAGCTTGGCAAGAGTGTTGCTTGATTGAATTGAAGTGCAGGTGATTACTTAGGATATAAGATGGTGACCGCTGCATATATAGGCAAGTGGCTCACCTACTAACTAGCATATTCTAACCGCCTAAAAGCAGATGCTTTGATTCCACTTGGTTGCTAATGCACCATGATTAAGTTGATTGCCAAGGAACCTAGAAACTACCTTATGGTGAAAAGTAAAAAGTAGTAGGTAACTAAATACATGGATTCAACACTAGGCTAACACCCTTAGAAAAAGATTGGTTAAAGATAGTGGCTTCAACTAAGCATCTTGCACCACCTCCATGTATTCAGGTATCTTAACCCCTCGAATGTTCGTGGTGCCGTGTTACCAACAAGCAGGAGCGAGCAGTGATCGACCCCACTGAATCGATCACTACGTTAGCCGTGTTACCAACAAGCAGGAGGGAGTCTAAACTACGTTAGCTGTCCTCGATTGTACGCTAGAACCCCACTGAACCAAGCACTCTGAGATCCACGCTCCACATTATTTTGACGAAAATTCCACGCTGGACGGTACTTCCGCACGCAGCGTTCACGTGTCTCGTCCGGATAAGCGGTGCCGCGGTCAAATCAGGTCCACTCTGTTCTCCCTCACATGGCCTTAGGTCCAAATGGCACCTACAAAGATTCACATTACCTATGTAACCAGCCGAGCCAGCTGAGTAACTTGAGTTAGACACCAAGCAGCTCTTGTGCTACGCAACGATCGATCCGAGAGAAGAATGCGCGCAGCAGCTTAGGAAACAGCGGCCTTCAAAACCAAGCGATCGATCCATGTCGATCGCTATATATAATGACGCAGCCACTGCCGTCCTTACCCCGGGCAAATTAAACATGGCGATCTGCCATGCCTGGGTGCTGACGATCGTCGTCGTCGTAGCGGGAGCTGCTCCTCACCTGCTGGTGCGCGGCGACGCCCCGTCGACTTCGGCTCTTGCTAGCTGCGACCTGTTCCGGGGGAGGTGGGTGGCGGACAAGTCGTACCCGCTGTACGACGCGTCCACCTGCCCGTTCGTGCCGGACGTCTTCGACTGCCGCCGCAACGGCCGCCCCGACGACGCCTACCTCAAGTTCCGGTGGAGCCCCGCCAACTGCCGGCTGCCCAGGTGGATCATCACAAGCTGCCCAAGTGCAGAGTGCTCGATCGCTGCTCAACTCACTCACTTTCTCTGCATGACTGCATAGGTTTGACGGCGCCGATTTCCTAAGGACGTGGCGCGGGAAGACGGTGATGTTCGTGGGGGACTCGCTGAGCATGAACCAGTGGGTGTCCCTCGCCTGCATGCTCCACGCCGCCGCCCCCGCTCCCGTCCGCGCCACCTTCACCAGCGGCGAGCCCGTCTCGGCCGTGCGCTTCGAGGTTAGCTAGCTTAGCCGAGGTCTCGTCCGACAGACAGTGTCCATAACCAACCAGCTCTGCGTGATCCATCTGCTTAATTTGTCATGATCAGGAATACGACCTGCTACTGGTGCTGTACCACACCACGTTCCTGGTGGACGTCGTGCAGGAGGACATCGGCCGGGTGCTCAAGCTGGACTCCATGCGGAACGCCAGCGAGTGGCTCGGCGCGCACCTGCTCGTCTTCAACACCTGGCACTGGTGGACCTACAGGGGCGCCAGCCAAGTGTATGTGGTCGATCGCCACAACCAGAAGCTACATACTACCACTGTCCTGTTCACTCAAGCCAATAATGCCAAATGCCTGCCATGCTCTGCGTGCGTGCAGGTGGGACTACGTGCAGGACGGGAATAGCACGTACCGGGACATGGACCGGCTGACGGCCTTCTCCAAGGCGCTCTCCACATGGGCGCGCTGGGTCGACGCCAACGTCGACGCCTCCAAAACCAGGGTCTTCTACCAGGGTATCTCCCCAAGCCACTACATGTGCGTGAGCTCAGAGCTCTGTTCCCACCAGCCGATGCAGACCCTGTATCCGTCTCTGATCTCGCGTGCAAACAAACTGGAATATTGTGTCTATGTAGGTCCAAGCAGCAGGAGAGCCAAGCAGGGACGGCACCAGCGGGAGGCGGAGGCAGCTGCTTGAAGCAGACGCGGCCGCTGCAGGAAGCCACGGACGCGGCCGGCGGGGGCACGACGAGCCTGGCCCGGGTGCAGGCCGTGGTGCGGGGCGTCATCGACGCCATGACGGCGCCGGTGTCGCTGCTGGACATCACGGCGCTGTCGCAGCTCAGGATCGACGCGCACCCGTCCGTCTACGGCGGGCCGGGGCGGGATGGCATGGACTGCACGCACTGGTGCATCGCGGGGCTCCCGGACGCGTGGAACCACATCATGTACGCCATGCTCCTGCAGCAGAGTTAGATCAACCGGCATCACGCCATGCTCCTGCGAGAATTCTTTTTTTTTAAACAAAAGAACCAATAAACCTGTAAGCTTTATTCTTCTTTTCTAGCTGTGATGCCCGTTTGACGTATTTGTCATTTATTTGTGAGCCTCTAATTAGGCATTTAGGTGTTGCTAGCCTTCATGGAAGATCAATGTGTCTAGCTTCTCTAAGCCAGATTTGTTGAGAGGTAACCTCACACTGCAAGTTGGAGTGTGATGATAGGTTTACTATATGGACTGTTCATTTTCAGAATTATTGCAATTGCCCCGTACCACTAGTATATCATTATGGACATGTTCTAAAGTTAATGATTTCTTCAACATTTACTACCACCAGAAATTGTTGCTCTGCCATGACTGGTCTGCAGTACGCTCTATATATGTTTTTTTATTGGTTGGTTAATGGCATAAACTTTGAGCTCTATATCTATGGGCTCAAGATTGCCACAATATACCTTATATCCTATAGTACAATTCATCTCTACATCCTATTCCTTGTATCAGTGGCTCCGTCGGTGTTCCTTTTGATCACCAAGTGTCAAAGTTTTATTACTGGATCTGCATACGTATTATGTCTTCCTTAGTTGCATAGCATTGTTGACGTTATTCACTCTTATGTTTTGAACTTTTTTTTTCTATATATTCTTATTTTTAAACTCTCATATTTAACTGTGTTTGTTTTTCCGATTATATTTAATATATCAAAAGACAATTCTGAATTGCACTTTGAACCTAATTTTATTCTAAGACAAAGATTCAATCACTTAAATAAGGTATTCTTTGTAAAACTGGCATGTTTTGGTAACAGATAAATATAGGTAATTTGTAGATTTTTTTTGTAATGGTACCATTGGGTTTTTTTAGTATTTGCTCCCTCTGTTCCCGATTAAATCGATTTTTAGAGTTTGCTTAAGTCAAACTTTTCTTAGTTTGAATAAATTCACTAAAAAAGCATCAAGATTTATGAAACCAAATTAGTATAATTAGATACACATACGCCGTGAAATATATTTTTATAATATGCTCATTTGGTGTTATAATTATTTGTGTTCTTTTCAACAAATTTGGTTAAATATAAAACCATTTGACTTAATACAATTCTAAGAATCGATTTATTCTGGGATGAAGGGAGGTGTACCTTTATTTTATTTTATTTTATTTTATTTTATTTTTTATTAGTCTAATAAATTCTAGATTCGAAGAATTTTACATGGTGGCTTATTTTATAATAAATAATAAGTTCATATATTTTTTTTCCAGAAAAACTACATAAAGGAAACTAGAATCCTAAAAGGCTTAGAGTAAAAGTTTAGAAACGAGAGAAGATAAGACAACATACAGTACTATACTATTGAGCGAACTCCCCCTTTTTTTGGCAAGCTTACTATTCCGTCCTAAAATACAAGAAATGTTTCCTTTCTTTAGAATAAAGCTTTAGCCAAAAATTATTTCACTAATATGTCATTTATATGTACCCAATATAATCAAAATCATATGCAAAAGTACATTTGAATACGATTTTGATAATTAACACCTGTTTTGTGTCACAAAAGTTATTAACTAAGGGCCTGTTTGATCCTTTCGTTTGGGCTGAAATGAAATCTACTTCACGAACCAGGCCACTGTCCCAACAAAAAGTGAGATTCATCACCAACTCTGCAGCTCGATCTTTTCCACACTCGTTTCTAGTGAGGGATCTGGGCAGACCCTCTCCAAATTTCCTGAGTTGATCTAGGCAGCATGGGCTCCACAAAGATGCAAATTCTTCCTTTGGGTACTTCTCCAGAACAGATTATGGACACCAGCTCGACTACAACAAAGAGGATGGGAAAACAATTATTTTTGCATATTGTGTCTGAGCAACTTAGAGACTGCTAAATACCTTTTTACCGGATGCCCCTTCTCCCGTGCCCTTTGGGAAGGGGTCGCGAGCCATTGTCCCAACCTGCACCCATCCCAATGGACCAATGTGTCGGATCTTCAAGAATGTTTTCTAACTATGACACGAGCGGGCTCCAAGAAGGCGCACACCCTAGCAATTTTGACGCTTTGGCGTATCTGAGACAGAGAAATGCGAGGATTCAAAGACTCTAGGCGCATAGGGTATCTCCATGCCAAGTTTCTTGATTTTAGGAATTTATCTCCTCCTCTCCGGCCACGGTGAGAGGGTAGGATAGAATCGTTTTCTCTATGACGGCTCTGTTGAAGATGAGGGCGATAACTACGGCGTCAGCATCCTCACCAGTAGGACATGGAAACTTTTATTTTCGGACGACGATATCAAGACGGAGATGGTGTCACCGCCATGGAAGAATTTTCTCCGGTCTCTTCTCCGTTTTATCGTGGTTAGATCTGGCCATGATAAAGGACTAGTGAGAGTAAGTTTCAGATTGCTCTTCCTCATTCTTCAGTGGTAGAAAGAAGAAGGAAGACACCAGAAAGAAGAAGTTTCTCAACTTGCTATCGATGCGGGACCTACAGGGTTCTCCAGCGATATGACTACAAGTCGTGGGCTCTGGCATGGCCCACGGACCGAAGCAGGAAGGGGTGCAGCAACTGCTACACCGAATCTGAGTAGAATATGCCAGATTAGCTAAACTCCTAAAGAAAAGTACCTTCTGTATTTAGATCAGAAAACCTTCTTTGGATCCGATTAGGATTGTAATAGCACCATAGTCTTCTCTATTGATATAAAGAGAGACTATGGACACCCCTTTAAAGAGAGACGACACAACATACCAATCAATTCAATGCAAAAGGCTAACGCCGACCGGACGTAAAGGCTATTACTCGATCACGGTCGAGGGCCCGAACAAGTATAAATCGACTGTCTCTAGCGTTCACCGTCAAGTTTCGCACCCGCCGAAGCCCAAACAATTATCCCGGGTACCCCCGTGACAGGCTATCGGTGGTAAAGTATCGACAGCTGGCGCGCCAGGTAGGGGGTTTTGACAGATTTGCATCCAAGAGCCCGACAAACCTCGACAACATGATCTTCTTGATGGGATCAACCTTCATCTTCGGATCATGGATCTACGAGGCGGACGACAAAGGCAAGCTCCAAGGACGTCTACTCGAGGATCAAGAAAACTAGGAAGACCACACTCTTTTGGTGAGATCGACAAAAGAACTCACCGGAAGGCTCTCACGTCTCGCAATATCTGAATTAATTCAGGTTTCGCTGATGATCGAATTCAACTCGGACTCTAGGACATGATCCGTCTCATAAACCGATCCGAGTTCTTTTCATGGTAGACCAGATTCTTTTCCGATGGGACTCTAAAACACAGCTTCAATCCATCAAGAGATCAACTCAGGCTTACTTCAGAATTTTCCCGTGAAGTTGGGCCCTTTCCCTTTCAGACTCAATAACATGAAGTCATGCCAGATTCTACTCCAAGAAGCGACCGGATCAGTACAAGGGGTATCACTCACATGAGCCCAAGAAGGCCTCATACTGACTATGACTCCATAAGATTACCTCGTCCACTAGCCGGGTTCTGTCTTCGGGAGTGGCGACATCCGACTGATTGATAAAGCAATAATTCTCCTTACCAAGAAGGAAGCACGCTCTACGACATCGATGCCTCTACAGAGATCATTAGCAACCTAATATCACAGACATGGACACGAAAGCAACGCATGCCCAAGAAGTATTCATGGTTTGGAGACCTCCTTTGATTCCACCAAAAGCACTCGACATTAGGTCCTCGAATGAATCAGAGTCCAACATATCACCCAACGCTCCAGAGTACGATGGCGAGACCGAAATCCAGAAACAAGCCAGAGAAAGGAGTAAACTAAAGCAGGGACACAGACGCCGGGCTTAGCAGCACAAAGAAGCTTGGGTCAAGTACGAATCAGATATAGGCAAGTACAATAAGAAGAAATTAGAACAAGAAGCTGAAGAAAGGCATACAACTAGGATGCACAATTCCCCGTACAACAAAATCCAAGAAGCATTGGAAGAACTCGAAGCCGTTTCGCATCCCAATGAAGAACAAGAACGACTCAGGGAGGTTCTTCGGTCGACAGCCTTTAGAGCAAACGACGAAAGGACCCGCTCAAGACTACCCGCTAGATCAACATCTCACAGAAGCCACAAGCGGAAGCCACAACCGAGAAAGTAGAAGGGACCATAGTCAACGTAATCAAATTGAGCAACCAAGGGAAAGCAGGAGCAGAGTACCCATCCAAACAGCCCCACGAAACTACTTTCGCCAAAATGATAGCTGGCAGGAAGGAGGGGTTGAATCAGAGTATAGAAAAGCCAAAGCACACGACAGGTTCCCTTGCTTTGCAGACGGGCTTGCTTTGGTACGGCTACCTCACAAATTCAAGTCTTCAAACCACTCTAAGTATGATGGCAAAACTGAACCTAGGCAATGGCTCCAGATCTACTCCCAATCAATTGAACTAGCCGGTGGTGATGATGACATAAAAGCACTCTTCTTTCCCATGGCGCTGGAAGCCATCCCACTCCAATGGTTTGATAAGCTAAGCCCTGGATCAATTAGGGGATAAGCTAAGCCTAGAGCTCCGCCGCATGCGCCTCGTTGTCGATAGCCCACTGCGGTGAACCTCGTTTAGTAGCGTCTTCACGCTTAGAATTTCCTTGAAGCTGTGATCATGGTCGGCTCATATGTTTTGCTTCTATTGGTCCAGACGCGCCGAAACATCACCCTCGCCGCCGGTTCACGCCGCCGTGGACACTCCGCCGTGGAACTTGCCCTCTGCTCCATCTCCGGCCGCGTTAACGTCCGCACCAGCTTCGGGGTGAGATCCTGGTGCCGCCCGTGCCTTTTAATTAGATGCTACCGCGCTCTAGTTGCTAGTCCACGCGTCGCCAGTGAGCTCTGCCCACCGCGCCACCGCGCACGTGTTTGTGCTCACTCAGAGCCACCTTAGAATCATTGAACTGGAGTAACGTGTGCGCTGGAGTGTCGTGATCATGTTGGTGAAGTTGTTGTCGCCAGGGGAGTCTCCGGTGAGCCTCGCCATCGCACCCGAGCTCCGTCGAGCCGCCATGGCCGCCGGCGCGGGATCTGTAGAGCTCTAGTCATAGTGTAAGCTAGCTAGGTCGATGCGCTGTGCCGAGTAGAGTGTGTACGTCCAAGCCAAACCATCAGAGACCTCACCGCCGGTGAGGAATCGTCGGTCAACTCGCTGTCGTCATTGGAGTCAACCGGGGTTGACAGCTCGGCCCCGGCTGTCAGCTAGAGAGAGAGGGTGAGCAGCGCGCGCAGCGCGCGTATGCTGGGCCTATTGGGCCAGTCTGGGCCAGGAGAGAGAAAGCGGGGAAGAAAATTATTTGTATTTTCTTTTTCTTTTTCCATAAAAATTTAAAAGTGTATTTCTTTGGGAATTTCTAGAATAATTTGTATAGCTCCAAAAATTATGAAAATTTTTGTGAAGGCTCCTTGAGATGTCTACTGTCTAGGAAAAATATTTGCCAATTTTGAGTACTTTTGTATGTGCAAAAATTAGCTCAATTAATTATTAAATGTAACTTTCATGAATTTTAGTAATTAAAATAATAGTTCAAAAATCATGAAATTTATTTTGGTACTGTTTTAGGGTAAGACCAATCGGTAGAAAAAGTTTAGGCTTAATTGGATAAAGTTTAATTTATTCTTACTTTATGCCTCAATTAATTAATTAATTAAACATGTGTTTTAAGTTGATAATTTAAGTGTTGTGTGACTTTTTGATTGAGTGAAGACCTTGGGTCATTAACACTTAATGATTCTTGGCACTTTATTTACTTATTTGAGCTCATGATTAACATGTTCATTAAGAATTAATAATGTTGATTAGTATAATTAATGTGTTAATGTTTATGTTGATGCTTAATGGCTTTATGACAATGACACTTGTTATTAGATGCAACCTCTTGGGTAAAAAGTAATTAGTTTTCTTAACAACATCTTAATATAATTGGATTGCAAATGTACCGTGAAGGAAAGTTATACTCAAGTTCTTAATCTTGTCATACCATCATCAAGCATCATGTTTATTACTTCATCATGTCGAAGCATGTCATGTTATCTCGTATAGTCCCCGTGAACGAGGAGGCTAACGTTATCAAACAGGTCCCCGAAGAAGAACAGTTGCAAGTGGAGTTTAGACCTGACGTCTGTGTTGCTAAGCCTGAACCTATCTTCTCAGCAGATCAAAGCAAGCCCCGATGCATTTAAACTTTCCTTGATATTTTACAAATCTTTATATCACTGGTACTATGGTTTATTGCATTAAGTAATAAGGAGTTGAGTGATAACCAAATTACTGCATTAGTCATCCTTGTTATTCCAATATCACTCTTAGTACCTGTTTTATTAGAAAATGTGTAGTTATGCTTCGCCATGCTTATTAAGTTAGGCTTTTAAAATGAAATATTTTAAATGGTCCTATGACGGCATAACTTGATGGATATTGAAATATGAGAATGAAATTGAGATCGAGCGAGTGGTTTGGCTACTGCTAACGTGCATTGGGAAAGGAGTCTCAATATAGTGTTTCCGCCTTATCACTTAAGGACCGTCCGTTGTTGGCCCTTGAGTCAAGGAGTTTTAATAGTACTAGTCACATGCTTTGGGCAAGCCTTACTTCGGCTATTCTATCACGAGAACGTCTAACCGCGCACTAGGAGTGGAGAGATGGCGGGAGTAGTGTGTACCCTCGTGGCCAAGGGCTGGAGTAGAGGAATACTATGCTCTCGGGTGGCGCTTGACACATTTTGGTCTTGGAAAATCCTTAGTTAGGTTGATATATGCAGGTCAGGGACTTGCATATGTCGTGTGGTTAGGAAGCCCCAGCTGGGTAAATCAAGCGGTTTGAATCATCATTACTCCACGAGAAAGGAGTCTTGACCTTGCACCAACATCGTAGTTAAGAACTAGAATATGTTGAAGGAATGAGAAAGAATTTGATAAGAAGTAATTGATCTAGTTTAGGATCACTTAGAATTTGATAGTGAACCTCAATGGTAATAGTAAAATGTTAAAAGCAAAGACTTACCTTAGCTTTTCTGCAAAAGAGCTTTGATTCTTGCTAAGACCATACCTAGATTCCCTTAAGCCAGCATGCCCGTGGAATCTTTCTTAGTCGGGTAAGTCTTGTTGCTTACCCTCAAAGTACTCAGGGTTTGTTAAACCCTTGTTGCAGATGCAACTCATGAGCAGGTCTGTTTTGGGCCTTGCTGCATGACTGTTGTCATTGAAGAAAGTGATGACGAGTAGGATGTGTGGCCTCTGGACAAGGCACCTCGTTTGGGTGTTGTAATAAAGTTACTACTAATACTTCACTACTAGTAGTTTGTAATAATGTTACTTATTGTTTGAAGGTTTAAAACTTTGGTTTGTAAACTTAAGTTATGTAAGACTTCCTCTCTTTTACTCTGATGTTATTTTGAATAAACTATTGTAATATTGCAATACTCCTATAATCAGATCTTGTTCGCAGGAAATCAGGCCTTTTAAGTTATGAGGAACACATGTATGACTGTCAGAGGTCATTATGACAATGATAGGTGCATGTGGGCCATCATAATTTACGGGGTTCTGTTACAATAATCCTACGGATGATAATGATCAAAATTACCTGGCCCCCAATGTGCACCTACAGATGTCTCTGACTCATAGGGAGTGTGATCCTCCTAGGCCTGGTGATGTGCATGAGATGGTCCCGGCTGATCCAATCTAAAGTAACTAGTGAAGGCTGGCTCTGGAGGAGTAGCATCTTCACCCTAGTACCTTGGGTTTTGGTTCCTGGTCATGCGAGCAGAGGAACTCCTTCCCACTTCCCGTCCTGGTTTCTGCAATTCAAGAACAAAATTCTTCACGACATACAGACCGAGGCTCCGGTCTGGCAGCTCTATCTCATTGGTGTGTCCTTTATACATCATGACTATTTTTATGTTCCTCATTTTAAGTATGTGATCATGGTGAAAGAATGAATAATCAATGACTCATCATGGCATAGTGATATATGCAATGTTTGCATTGTCTAAAAGTCCTAACCCATTAGCAAGGCGTGTTACCCATGATGTGCATGTTACTTCCCCTTTCTTTAATCCAAGAATGGTCAGCCAATAATGTGCCATTAATTTAACTGGTAAAACTTTTACTTTTTTTACCATGGCATACATCAATATAAGTTCTTCTACTCTTGCAATCCGAAAGTTCTCTCTAGAAAAAGAGCAACTCCTAACCATTTATGCATGAACCTTAGAGTGAGGTTGTGAATTTCATCAGTGCAGGGTCTATGACAAACTGTTTCTCTAGATATATCTTGCCAGAATTGGGTTTTATCAAATTCTTTTAAAGCATCATCAACATCAACAATGCATGATTCATGAAATCCTAAGATGTTGCTAAAGTTCTTCTAGGTAGGTGAAAATGGTTTATTAAAAAGCCTAAATGAAACTTCCTATTCACCTAAATGTAGAGTGCTAAAAAATTATATTGTATGTAGTCTACATCCATTCTCAATTATAGTCCAGGCATCCTCCTAACTAACATTCCAGAAATAAGTTGAAATTCAGAGTCCATACCTATCGTTTGTAGGAGGTCCGGGTCGATGACGGGGGTTGATGTAAACTCCTTATCCTTCAGCAGCTTGTAGACTTCTTTCTCTCGGTCGTCTTGAAATTTGATTTGGCTATCCCTAAGAAGGGTATAGACCTTAGCTTGCTAGCATGATGATGATCCTCGAACAGCAGGAGATGGCGGGTCAACTTCCATTTCAGAGTTAGCAAAGGAAGGGCCTGCCCAAGATGAAGTACGGCTTCTCGTCGAACAGAAGGAGAGCATTGAAGTGAGTGCATTCTTCACCTTCTTTGCCTTGCTCATCCTTGCTGTAACAAAAACACAAACAAAAACAAAAAAAAACTAGTGGAACAAGTGAGGGTTAGAAGATAAATGTTAAAGAGTTAGCCGTCCAGAAAGTCAGTCGTTTAGGAGTCAGTCATTCAAGTTGGAATTTTTAATTCAACTTCTCCTAAACTCTTGATTAATTTGGACAGCACCTACCCTCTAATATTTAATTTCTCCACTAGATTTTCAATAGCACTCCTTAGTACCTTGCACTAAATCTCTCTTGCAACTACACTCCACTTCTATCCTCCCAATTTCTACTTAAAAGATGGAATTCTCTACTTCAAAATTTCAGAACTGAATCATGAGCTCAGGGATGAAGTTTGAGGCTTGTGTTGGTGTGTGTTGCATCTAGGACAAGGACATTTAAAGAGGAGGAGGGGGTGGAGGTTATAGGTGGTGGTTGAGTGGACCCCACATGTCTCCCGTATTTATACCGTATAATCACACAAATAGGTAAAACAAAATTACTTTTATGAAACTACGAGAAATAAGAATTCTAATAATGGTATTTTTGCATTTTTCTCTGCCACCATGGTAAATATTACTTACGGGGGATTTTACGCTCCATAAATATTAATTACATAGGGCTTTAACTTTTACAAAGCCATGATGAGAATTTTTATTTAATTTTCTAATGCACTCATTGAAAAAGTAAATATGCAAATGCAATGTGAAAAGTTAAACTACTGATAACTACCGATTTACCTCTGGCAAAGGGTTCAGGAATTTAAAGTTCACCGAACTGGACTTCTCCAGTTGAATTATTCTTTAGGTATATTCTCCGGTCTCGAAAATGATGACCTTGATTCTTGTTCTTCATGACACTCTAAAATTGAGCATTGCTCTGGTCTTGGTACTCTTCTTTTTCATTAATGTTGCATTTAATCTCTCTAGCTCTGACATCAATGTGAGCATTTGTGGTACTCAAGAATGGTCTCCCAAGGATGAGAGGTGTCTTCATGTCTTCCTACATGTCAAGTACTACAAAATCTACAAGAACAAAAAGTTTTAAATTTTTACCGAAATATTTTCAGCAATTCCTACAGGGTAGTGGACCGACTAGTCAGCTAGTTGCAGACACATTGAAGTTGGTGTTATCATAGAGTAGTTGAGCTTGTCGAAAACCTTCTTGAGCATGACACTGACGCTTGCTCTAAGATCACATAATGCATTCTCAAAATTCTAGCTTCCGATTGAACAATCAATAGTGGGGCATTCTGGATCCTTCTTCTTGACAGGTGATGTGTTGAGGATGGCTACACTACACTCCGCTGTTAGCTTGATCACTTTAGTAGAGGACAAAGGTCTTTTGTTGTTGAGGATGTCTCAAAGATACTTCGTGTATGTAGGCACCTAGATGGCATCTAACAATGGAATATTGATATATAATTTTTGTATTACCTCTACAAACTTACCAAACTGCTCGTCCATTTTAGCCTTTCTATTTCTATGCAGAAACGGTAGGAGAGTGGTGTCACAAAAATCTTGCTGTAATTCATGTTATTGTGGTAAAAGTTCATTGTCTTCCTTCTCTGCTTCTGCCAGCACTGCCACCGATGTCTTATCTGCCCCTTTTGGGTATGGTGGATCACAAGTAGACTTGCCACCTCTTGTGGTTATAGCTTTGACCTTCTCAAGGTTAGTGGCAACAGCCAGAGTAGAAGCTAACTGGGCTAATTGCAATTCTACCTTTTTATTGAAAATTATTTGTTCTTTAACAGCAGAAGAAAAACTATTCATTTTAGCACTTATACTTTCTAAGATCTTATCATTACAAGCAAGCCTTTTAGCAATGTTGTCATTAATTCTAACTTGTTTTGAGATTAGATCTCTCAAGGATGGTTGTTTAAAATTAGAAGAATTATAACAATTATTACCTTGGTACTTACCTTGGTTGGTGGACCAAGGTTGACTCCATCCTTGCTTCTGTTGTTGTGGAGCGGAGTTGTTGATAATGATATTGATATCTTCTAGTGACTCAGCAAATTCAACTCCTAAATATTCTCCACATTTGTTATGAGCATTGAATGCATCTTGAATGGCTTGACAATCTCTCTTGTAATTGTCTCGCTTTTCTAGCCAATTCAACAGTACATCCATCTTGGTTGACAATGCACATACTTCTTCTAGAAGTTCTTCAGTCTTATGGTATGATTGAATATTTTATGATGTCCAGCTCTGATTTGCTGCTATCCTCTCCATAAGTACTTCAGCTTTTCCAGGACTGAGTGACATAAATGATCCTCCAGCAGTGGCATCAAGTTGTTCACGTGATTTCTGGATTAATCCATGATAGAACGTTTGCATGAACAACCATTCTTCCATTCTATGATGAGGACAATCTGAGATATATTCTTGAAAATGCTCCCGTGCTTCTGGAATAGGTTCACCTTTTTCTGATAGAAATCTATAATATTTTCTCTTAAGGCAGTGGTCTTGCCTATTGGAAAAAACTTTTCTAGAAAAGCTTTGGAACATCTTGCCCATGTATTAATTTGATCTTTGTTGGTGTAGAACCACTACTTCACTCTTCCCTCCGGTGAAAACGAAAACAAACGAAGTAGTATGACATCTTTAGCAATGTCCTTGATGACGACGGTGCTACTAATCTCCAGAAAAATCTACAAATGAGCACTAGCATCTTCATATGCCTTTCCACTAAATGCATTAACTTGCACCAGATTGATGAGGCTTGGCTTGAGCTCAAATTCATGTTCATTGGTGTCGAGTGTTGGTCCAACGTGAATGTTCTCAGTGCTTGGAGCAGAGAATTCACGCAGAGCCTTCTAAGCCATGGCTCCCAAAAACTGATGTTAAGCTTCTTCTTAATTTGGTTGATTCTAATTGATAAAGAATTGTGGATCACAACCAGTCCTGCACTTACCCTACATAAAATATGTAAACAAAAACAAACAAGGGTAAGCCTGCTAAAGCAAAGGTTATGGTTTATCTATAAGTATTTATTTCTATTGCCATATTACTCTTTCTTCCCTGGCAACGACGCTAAGAATGCTTGTAGACATTTCTTATATCACTATGTACTAAGTTGTCATCCCTAGCATGATGCTCAAAATGCTAGTAATTGTAACTACACTAGAAAACTATAAATAATATTAAACATAAGTATCCGCAAGCACACAGATAAATCATCTATTGTAGCATTCTACCCAGAGTATTCCGAGTATCGTTATTTATTTTAATCCCAAAGGAAGGACCATGAAGCAAATGTTTATATGACTAAATAAATGTGCAGACCTATGATAAACCAACCACTCTTATGCTTTAGCAAGGGTAAGTCAAGTAAAAGATAAATAAATGTAGCATGATAATAGTATTCCAGAGATAGAAAACAGAGACTCATTAAAAGTAGTATGACTAATCTCAGGATTCGGTTAGAGTAAAGAATTCCTAAGTTATTCCTAAACACTAAGTCTTGTTGCTCACTCTAGCATATATATCTTCATCTATAAGTAAAACTAAATTAGAGCAAAATTATAAGGAATATCTACTAGGGAGAATTGGAAACATAATCTTCTTCTCCTTCGAGACCGGGCTCTACCATGTCATCTATATACAGGGGATGGACTACAAAGGACTCAACCAAGATGTCACCTTAGCGACCTACCACACGTCCTGGCACATAGTCAGCATTTACAGGGAATTTCATATCTAAGCACCACGCTTACATAATCAAAGCTACCTAACTCTCGCGTGAACTGAATTAGGTACTCTACGAACATATGCAAATGCAAATCATCAAATAATACTATATCCAATATATAACTAGTGCAAACTAAGAACACAATAAAGAGGAACATATTATTGAAATAGAACAAAGTCTTAATTGAGATACAGAGGCAAATTACCAATCTCCAGACGAATAGATTCAGAATCCTGAGCAATCACCTAACTCTACTTGAACCTTACAAGAAAGCCTATACTAAGAAATTGAAAAACTAGAGCTCTCTCTATCTAATCTCTGGAAACCCTAATATTTGGACTACTCTCGACTTATGATCAAGTGCTTCAAGGGGGATCAGGGCCTGTATTTATAGTCATGAAAAAGAACCGTTAGCCCTTGGATCAAACTGACTTCACGTACGACGGAGATGCATCCTAAGAGGCAGTGGAGGAATACTCCAGAAGGGCGTGGAAAAATCCCATAGGGGGCTAGGCGGCATGGTTGTGGGGCCAGCTAGCCCCACCTGGCAGCTGCTAGTCCTCCACTTTGGTCTCGTGCTTTCTGGTGTCTTCTAGAGTCTTCTGGTGCATATTTCATCATAGTTAAGTTTCATGCCTTTTTAACAATTCAATCCTCATTTTTATTCTTTCTAGAATATCCTGACTGAAAATAATAATTCACCAAAACTCATGAAAAATATCAGTAATAACCCCTAAGTTTCTATTGGTGACCATTTCTATACATAATGTTGATGGTTTATGTTGGATGATTACTACCATCAACACTTGCCCTATCCCAAGTCTTTTCAGACTTGGATGAGAGTAAGGAGCTACCAAGCCAACACTCAACCTATCCTGAGTTGTTTTCACAGCGTGGATGAGAGCCAGATAGCGCTCGCCCTATCCTAGAGTTATTCAACCTAGATGAGAGTAAAAGAGCTAACCAAGCTTGGGCTCGCCCTATCCTAAGTATTTTTAGACTTGGATGAGAGTAAGAAGGCTGCCAAGCCAACACTTGACCTATCTCAAGTTGTTTTCACAGCACGGATGAGAGCCAGATAGCACTCGCCCTATCCTGGAGTTATTTAACCCGGATGAGAGCAAAAGAGCTAACCAAGCTTGAGCTCGCCCTATCCCAAGTCTTTTTAGACCTAGATGAGAGTAAGAAGGCCTCCAACCCAGCACTTGACCTATCTCAAGTTGTTTTCACAGCGTGGATGAGAGCCAGATAGCGCTCGCCCTATCATGAAGTAATTCCACATTGGATAAAAGAACACGACTGACCTAGCGCCGATGCTCGCCAAGACTCATGAAGACGCAAAAACAAGAGTACATCCAGTTGGAGGGATATAATTTTAAAGCACTTGGATACGTCTACAACAATTAAGGCTTATATTTTGCAACTGGATAAAGAGAGTTCCATGATCCAAGGAAACAACTCGAAAAAGGTCACAAAGGGACGACTACTTGAATAATCCAAGCGAGATAATGAAGGTATATCCAAAGAACCAGAGTTTTTCACAAGATAATATATATCTTTACAAAAGGAGGAAGGAAACATCCGAACACTACAAAGCCTACCTGTCAGTCTCATCATGAGAAGGAGGGAGTTGAATATCAAGCTTCTCGGCGATAAAGTTGGCCAGATCTTCAACTTTAAGCTCAGCATTCTCGATGGACTCTAAGTAGATGTCATCATCGGCTTCCTCCTAAGTTTTTCTAGAGGGACCGTTGAAGCAAGAACCTGGATATGAGCCAAGACGTTCTTGACGCACGTCTGGACCCCCTTCTTGACAAAACTCTAGAGGTGCATAGGGATCAGTGGGATAAAGTCGCCCTAGGTCCTTCCATCATTTTCAGGAGTCTGAAGAAGCTTGGCAATAGTCTTGAAAGATTTCCACAAGGTGGCAAACCATTGATCAGGTACCGCCAGCTTCTTAGACAAATCATCAATGAGTTTCATTCCCTACACAAGATCTCGGTCAGCACCAAGTCTAATCAGCTGGGCGCGAGCAAGTTCTTCTTCATCATGAGCTTTTACCTCCCCAACCCTATTATGATTAGAGCGAACCAATATCTTCATCTCCTCAATATTCTCTGAGAGCTTCTGCTTATCTCTATAAAGGGCTGATCAAGGCAATTAGAGAAATTTAGACAAATAAAGAATAGAGAAATAAAAGATAAGAGAAAACAAATCATATAAGAACTCGAAATACCTTCACACTCCTTCTTGAGCCAGTCAGACTTCTCGGATGACTCTCGCAAGGCGGCCATGGCATCGTCCCTCCTCTGCTCCGCCTCAATGACTTGCGCATGGAGAGCCCTCTCCAAAGTTTGGCACCCTTGGCACTTAGTATCCAGCTCCACCTTCTTACTAGCCAGGTCGGCCTTCATCTGGCTCAATTCGAAGGCCAGCTTCTTCTTAGTCTCTCCCAAGCCAAAGAAGCTAGAGTGATCATGAGAGAAAGACTACTCTCATAGAAAAAAGGAAGAAAATGAGAAAAATAAGCAAAAGAAGCTAGACCACCAAAAAGAAGAAGAAAAAGATGCCTACCTGAAGCTGTTCTCTAAAAGAAGCTGCCCCAGTCGAGAGGCCCTCCCAAGCCACGGTCAGCTTTGACAGACGATGGGTGGCATCAAACTCTAACACCACATCATCCTCCAAATGTTGATTATCTAAAGATTGACTAGCAGGAGGGGGACATGACAAAGAAGTGAAAACCACAACCAAAGCCGTATCTTGCACGGTAGAGCACCTAGCCGCCCCCACAGTCGGTTTCTCCACCATAGTAACAACCACCTCAAGGTGGGGTGACTCCACAATGTCCTGATCGACCTAGGTCCCTACTTCTCCCTCCCCCCCTCACTAACCGTCCACTCCGAGTCTTGTGACACAGTAAGCGGAACATGTCCAATCGATTGAGAAGATGTTGATAGGGGATTGGGGGAAGAAGTCGATGACGATCTTCAAGGCATAAAAGTAGTCATCAAAAAAAGGATCAAGATCAAGAGGCAAAAGGATGACAAACAAGTCATAAAAATCTTACTTGGTGCTCCTCTTCTTCATGCCAATTTTCCTAAGCCAACCAGAAGACTTGGGCGGGGGCATGGGGGCCGAAAAGATATTAGTGCTAGCCTGCTCTAGAGCCGACAAGACTGGCGCTTGAGTTCTCATAGAACTCTAACTCAACCCCTGCTTACTGCCAAAGACAAAAGGATGAGTCATCAAAAGAACTCAGTACAATGCAAGATAAAAATGATAATAGGCACTCTAACTACTCACCAACATGTAACAAGGGTCACGCTATCATCCTCATCCTCATCCTCGAGGATCTCCACTGCACTGCCATCTAGAGAGAAAAGTACTCAAATAAGGAAACATACAAAAATATAGGAAAATAAAGAACATTAAAATGCTCACCTAGAAGCATGCTACCTATGGCTTAAGTACCTGAGTGAGTGCTCGGAGGATGAGGCTTCTTTGTAGCAGACGTACTGGCAGAAGTGTCATTCGTCCACGCCCTATTGCTAGCGGAACGAGGCGCTCGAGGAATTGGGCGAGGCACATATTCAACAAAAAGATCGAGTTCTCCAAGAGAAATGCCAGAAAGAATAGTAATGGATTGAGACTTACTAACTCCTAAGGCTCTAGCGTGGCTCCCATCGACCACTGCCCCAACGGGATTGTCCTCAATAGGAAGTGGGGGCAAATTATGAAAGCTCCGCCCCATGTGCTATAGATAACCAAACAGCAAGATTGAGTAGAAGAAACAAAGAAGAAAACTACTCGCGAAGAAATAACAAAAACAACTTACAAAAGGGGCGGATTCGTAGCGGTGTACTCCTTGACTTGGAGAGGAGCAACACTCGCGTCCTTCAAGATTTTGTGGAGGCGTCCCAAGACCTCCTCCTCCGTCAGCTCCTGTGTAGCAACCATTCGGGATGGGTCCTCCACTCCGGCATACTCAAAACCATACCTCTCCCTCGCCTTCAGAGGCTGCACTCAGTGATGGAGGAAACTGGCCACGATACCGAAGCTAGTCAGGCCCTACTGCATCAAGACTTTGATCCGCTCATGGAAAGGCTTCATCTTCTTTAGGTCTTCTAGCGACAGGGGCAGCTTCTCCCAGTGGTCATTCACAACAAGACCAGCGTTCAAGTGGACAACAAGAGGGGGATTCATATTCCTAGCATAAAACCACTTAGAACGCTAGTCCTTAACCGAGTCAACCAGGTTGTACTTAAAGAATTCTTTCTGCTTATTTTGGCAAAATTGAATACCACAACCACCCAAGATAGAAGTACTGTCACCACGGGGGTGTGGTTTCAAGCGAAAGAAGTAGCGAAACAAGGAGATGGAGGGAAGGATTCCAAGAAAAGCCTCACAAAAGTGAACGAACATAGAAAGATGAAGGATTATGTTCAGAGTCAGATGGTTCAAAGTAATATCGAAATACCGAAGGAATCGGTGAAGAAAAGAAGACGCTAGGAGACAGACTCCAGCACGGATGAAAGAGATGAAGAGAATGATCTCACCAGGGCCAGGGAAGGAACCCATTGCTCGCCAGGGGTCTTCCAATCAGCAAAGCCTTGATCCTGGATCAAGTCATCGCTGACCAACTCCTGCAGTTAATCCTCCGTGGTGCTTGGAGCAGGCCAGACCTTCTCCACAACCCTCATGGCAATGAACTCCCGGTTCTCAATCACCTTGAGCACCTTTTCCTCATCTACCAAGACCTCCTTCGACCTGCTAAATAAACCCTTCTTCTTGCCCATACACTATTGACGCTCTCCTCTTAGAAAAGGGCGGCGACGACACGTGGACAGTGGCAGCGCTTGAATGGCGGCAATAGTGGCGGCTGAGCTCTAAGCGAGGGCTAGGGTTTTGGAGACCAGCAGCAAAAGGCAAAGAGCAAGTGAAGAAAGAGAAGAGAGGGAAAGAAATCATTTTATAATGGTAAAAATGCAGCCCAAATGGCCCGTTAAGCTAATGGATCCTTTCCACCTTTCGTGCATTAAATGCAGGACATGACCGAAGCGACGAACGACACGCCTTTTCACAACGAATACAACACAACGGGCAGATTTTAGACTTATCCGTCCACACAGCGCCGTTGCCGGATTGTTACAGCTCAAAAAGAACTCGACAATTACAAGACACGCAAAAGAGAAAATAGAAGGATGCCAAAGAATCTGGATTTTCCAAAAACAACCTGGGAAATATTTAAAAGAACTCGAGAAAACTCAGAAGACAACATTCAGGCAAAAGATCCTTTCTATTACAAATGCCTTCGAAAGATACAAGATTATAGATCTTACAAAACCCAATAAACTCAACACTACGACGAACAAGGTAGCAACGAGGAGCCCAAAAAGAACACAGCTCTAGAAACAACTACGTGCTCCTAGTTGCTACAAGGCAGAACACACACTACTCGACTACAGTATTTTCTTCAAATGAAGCGTGTAGTGCATCTAAGATTGGTGTCGGCGGCACAACAAGACAACATGGACCAGGTGAGGTTCACAGGCATCAGTCTACCCAAGTTCGATGTGATGCTAGATTAGATATCGATCCGCACTGGACAGTCACGAGGCAGAGTGGAAGGATCAACCCAGAGCTACTGGATGAGGAAACGCGTCTCACATCATAAGACTTCTCCCACCTACTAGCACGTACTACCAGGTACAATGCTGCTACGAGATTAGTCTACCTCTAATCTCTATCACAAGACTTCTTCCACCCACTACAAGATATATAAGACTTACAACTCACGCCCGAGGGCTACTTTACTTCACAAACTATCATATTCATGACTACAAGCCTTCAAGATCTATACCAAGACTTTACCAGTTTGCAGCAGCTTGCTAGGGGGTATTTATAGGCCGAGGAGCGGCGTACATGGACCTAGTACACCAACAAATCCAACCAGAAAAAGGATTCAGAGAAGTGATAGAGAGTAGGAAAGGAAAAGCAACCACACGTGAAGACACAGTACTCGAGCATAGTATATCAAAAGAATATGCTAACACTGTGCAACCCGTGACCGTGCAGCATTCAACCAACTCAACCACCACCTACCTCTGACAGAAAGCAGGCTATCTGAGAACATGACAAAAGACCCTATATCCAAGTTCTTTTAGAACAAAAGAACCCGGATATATGCTCGGGGACTGCAGGGTATATATATCCTCAGAAGAGATTTTTAGTTTTTTCAACGATAAAAATCTAAGACCCTCCAACTTTTTGTTCGAAATAGCAAGAGGCTCGGGGGCTACACTCAGTGAGTGCCCTTTTTCTTCAAAAAAGCGCACATCACTCAGGAGACTTCTTCAAGAAAATATCACTTCAAGGCTTCTCTTCGAAAGAACCCGGACCAACCTTGTTTCACCAAGCGAGGCTAGAGAAACAAAGAGACTTTCGAGTTCAACCATAAAACGCTCGGGGCTTATCGATGTGGGACCTACAGTGTTTCCCCACGATATGCTACAAGTCAGGGGCTCTGTCCTGGCCCACGGACCAAAGCAGCAAGGGGTGCAGCAATGCTTCACCGAATCCGAGTAGAATAGACTAGACTAGCCGAACTCCTAAATGAAAGTACCTTCTGTATTTAGATCAGAACACCTTTTTTAGATCTGATTAGGATTGTAACCACACCATAGTCTACTCTATTGATACAAAGAGAGATTATATGCACCCCTGTAAAGATAGATGACACAATATACCAATCAATCCAATGCAAAAGGCTAACGCTGACTGAATGTAAAGGCTATTACTCGATCACGGTCGAGGGCCCGAGCTAGTATAAATCGATTGTCTCTCGCATTCACTGTCGAGTTCCGCATACGCCGAAGCCCGAACAACTATCTCAGGTACCCCGTGATATGCTATCGGTGGTAAAACATCAACACTCGCCTACATGAATGTTGGCCGTCGTTTGTTGTGCATCTATTCTCAGGCCTTTTGCCAAGTGTTTACCTATACGGTCATCCATACTGCAAAACATTGTACAATTTTGGTTTTAAGATCTGGAGCTATTCACAGCGTGAGTACAATTTAGATGAAAATCAGTTTCTGAATATTTGTGTAATCCAGAATACTTGTAACGTGTTGATTACCCAGCTATTATCCGATATAATTCTTCTTTTGTCATAAAAAAGACAATCTTTGCAAAGATCAAGGACACCTGCTCAGTTAGCGGGGGGACGAGGGATCCTTAGGCCCCTTACGGTAGCATATCATTTAGCAAGTAATTAAATAATATATTTTTTTCCTTTAACCCCGTGGTTGTCTCGCGCTTTGTAAGGATGTGCTGATTCGCTGTCTACCTCGCTTATTAATATTAAGCCGGCCAACTGGACATTTAAAAAACGGAATTGATTGGGTGAGGACGTCCGAACGACGTCGGACGCACCCGACGGGCACGACCCGACTCAACCGCGCCGTGCGACCCAAAGCGTCCGCACCCGCCTGACCCCGCGCGCCGACTTCGCTCGCTGCCTCCCCACCCATTCCCCTTCTCCACTCGCCTCGTTCTCTCCACCTCCTCCGCGTGAGCGGCTCATGTTGTGCCCCTGCACCTCCTCCCCCACGCGCCGGCGAGCTCCCCCTCCCGTCCTTCCTCCCCCACTCTCCCTTCCCCTCCCCGCTGCGACCTCCGTGTCCATTTTTTTGCCGCTGGCAGCCGTGGGCGACGACGGCGGCTTCCGGCAAAGTTGATGTGGCGGCGGCTTCGGGCTCCCCTTCGGTGGATCCATGGCCTTGCGCCTCCCCGTGCTAGATCCATGGAGGGAGGCGCAAATCCAGCGGCGCGGGATAGTCTCCTCCACTCCGGAGCATCCTCCACCTCGACGGCAGCATGCCCCCCGTGGTGGATTCATGGAGCGTCAGGCTCCCCGTGGTGGATCCATGGGGGGCAGTGCAGATCCAGCTAGGGGTGGCGGTCTCCACTCTTGCGCGCCTCCCCCATCTCGACGGCGGCATGGGGGACCTCTCTCTACGGTGGATCCATGCAGCAGCGTTGCCCCTCGTGGTGGATCCATGGGGGCGATGCAAATCTTGCAGCACTTCTCTTCCCCCCTCAGTTTCAGTAGCATCCCTATCTTTGCTTCTGTTTCTCAAAAGGTACATTTCATTATAACAATTTGGATGTTGAAGAAGCAGATCGGGGCATGTTGTATGAGCTTTTCCTTCCTCCTCCACTCCCTTCCCTTTTTTTTCTCCCTGTTTCAATGGTTGTTTTTCAATGTTGCAGTAGTGTTTCAGCACATGTTGGAGTGCGTTTGAGATTTTGTTTCAGGTTTTTTTTGTTTCAACCGCATAGTGAAGTAGTTGTTGGTCATGTTGCAGTAGTTGTTTGAGGGTTGTTGCAGTAGTTTCATGCTGTTGGTGCAGCAAGGGACCACTTTCGTTGTTTGAATCTTCATTTTGTGCATGTTGTAGCAGGAGTTTGGCTGTTGTTTCAGCAGGTCTTGGTCATTGTTGCAGTAGGTTTCATGCTTTTTGGTTCAGTAGGCGTTCGTTGCCTGTTTTGCATATCTTTTACTAGATTTTTTAGTTCGCTGCATTAGGTATTCTTCGAATGTTGGAATAGCATTATCCTCCTGTTTCATCTGGTCGGGGTGGATTATGGTGGTGATTCGGTGCCGCGGGGTGTGGTGGAGGTGCTAGGTCGGTGAGGTTGCGGCGGGGGTAGATCCGTGCACAGGGGGTGCGCGCGATGGTTCGCGGATCCGTGCGGCAGCGGGACGGGGGCAGCGCCGTTTTTTTTGTTTTCATTTTCATTCCGCGCGTGTGGCGTCCTTCCGTGGGGGAGGGGGCGGTTGTTGCGGCGTCCGGCCGCTAGCGCCCGGATCCGGACGTCCGGGCGCTAGCATCGCCCTTAAAAAATCACTAGCACCTAGCAATATGCATAGGGTAAAATCCATTTTCATCCTTCAATTTGCAGCATAATTTGATTTTCAACACTAAGCTATGGAACCGGTACCAGACGCCCTACAACTATTAGAACCAAGCAAATTTGATCCTCTGGCGATTCAAAAGTGGTTTTCTATTTTTTCTGAGAATAATAATAAAAATAGCTTAATATCTAAAAATTCATAAATAATTTAATTTAAATCAAAAAAGTGGAGCCAGTACTAATTTTTTTTCCCTAAAGATCATATCTATCTCTTCGTGCTCTTTATTGAGCTATTTGAATATTATTTCTCCACGTTATCAGTGTTTCAATATGGGCAATAACAAGATATGGAGAAAAATAAATAAGTTCCAAATCAATTTAAATATTTAGAAAATAACTGCTACTAGTTCCATTATTTATCTGATCTAAAATTAGTTATGATTCTTTAGAAATTACACCATATTGTTATTATTTTTAGAAAATAGAAAGCAACCATTGAAATCAACTAATGTCAAATTTGCCTAGAATTGGCCTTTCTTAACACGATCACTAAGTGAGGAGATTTTATGTCCACCACTGGTAACGCCGCTAGAAATACCTGACTGGCATTCCTAAACATCATTACTCAGGAATATAGTTTCCTAGCCTTGGCGCTCATACCAGGGGTTTACAGTTGCAAGGCAATGACATTTTAGAAATACCGGGTTGGCATTCCTAACCGTCACTACTTAGGAGTGTATTCCCTCGGCACTGGCGCCTATGCGTGTTGGCAGTTACAGTCACTGGGTAATGGTACTTTGGAACACCAATCATGATAGTCCTAATTTGTTTACAGACCAAAATCCGCAAGCGTACGGAATTATCATTGTATCATTTCACCTAGGAGTATTCTAATATATCGTTATTTATATTTTTCAAAGGAGGGCTAGGTGTTTGTATCTAGCAATGACATAGACATGATTACATACTTGCATGATGGTAATAGCTTATGACAGGGGTAAAATCGGTATAACAACACATATTTGGGCCAACCTCAAGGATAAAAGGAAAAACAAAGAATAAAAGAATATTCCTAAGTGGAGCAAGCATTGTTCTAATATAGCCGTGCGAAGAACAAGTTAATGATCATACAAATTACATGATTAGAGTTAGAACTAAGTTTAAGATAGACGGGGAGATCTCCGAGCACTGGTCCACCAGCAAGCGCGAGAGACTTTAAAACACCTACACAACACCCAGACGTGGGGGATTACAAGGGACGGATAGGGCTATCACCACCTACCGCCTACCTCTCAACCGTGGGATGCCGTCATATTCGCAGGTTTCCGTGCACCCAAGCACCACGCCTGTGTACAAAGAAACTATCTATGTCCCCCTGAGACTCCAACCCTACGGATTGACAAGCAAGAACATGGGCAAACCCGATGGTACAACGAACTGCTACCCCAACCCTAACTCTACTTTTACTCATACAAATCATATGAACGTTGAAGAACATGTCAAGATCATAACATACAAACTATAGACTAGTTCATATATCATGATTATAACATGAACAAAACTATACTCTAGTTCATATGCACTACTATATGATGGATATGAAAGCTTGAATATGGAAGAACTCTTCATAGTTGTATTCATACCAAGAGTACTCTTCTTCCCAGGAGACAAGCTCTCCAAGTAGCTTCTTTGCCTTGCTCTCAAATTAACACTAAAGCTAAAGAGTACAAGTAGAGAGGTGAGGTGTGTAGCTCCAAATGATGTGTGTGTGTGAGAGGAGAGCCTAGCCCATCTATTTATACTAGAGCCATGACGGTTTGGGGCTACAAAATATGGAAACCACCAAAACCGACTAGCCCCTGCATTGATTGCACCGCCTGAGCGAGGTGGGCCTAAGAGGTGGTGCTAGGGGTGCGGGCGCACCCAGGGTGCGGCATCACCCTGGCTGGCCCCACTTGCCACCTCCTCACTCTGGTGGGCTCTGGGCTGGGCCTAGTCCTCCTCTATGGCGGTGCTTCGGTCCATGTAAATGTGTACGTAGGCTTTCCTCCTTCTCTCTTGTTTGCGCATTTCTGAAAATGTGTCTTCTATTCTACGCTTTCTTCTTTATCTTGTGCATTTTCACTTGTTTTCGGGTATGTGTCCTATAAAACATATTTATCCAAAAACAAGTGGAACAAGGTTAAAGTATATGCATGTGTCAAAGTTTGTTTATTTCTCCTATTTTTGGACTATAATTGGCGGTTCTAAATATGCAATAGTGACCGCCAACACCTTGTTTCAACAATAGAAGGGCATCCAGTACCTGGTTTCGTTGGTTAAGGATGAAAATTGACTGTCGTATAAGTTGAAGGTTAGAAAAATAGACTTTACTCATATAGATATAGAGAGAGCGTCTTTTGAGCACACTCGCCCTCTAGCTTGAGGGCTTACAAGTTTGTGATAAACTAGTTGATGTCTTGATTGTTATGAACACAAGCTTATTCTCTTGTTTCTAGCTGTAATCAACAGGGCGTTTTTGAGATTGGGGAGTGTCCAAGGCTTTAGTAAAGAAATGGGTGACAAGGTGGCCACTCCCTAGAAGGTGTGTGACGACGCAGCAATGTGGCGTAGTGATACAACAAGCACTATATATAGGTCAGTGGTGGAGCCACCACCCGGCTACCCTAGGCAGTCGGCCAAGCTCGTTGGTGAAGTTTTAAATGAAAATTTCTTTGTATCATTGAAATTATTTGCATTGCTAGGTATTTTTTTAAAATAATAAGAATCGCTCTGCTCAAGCTTGAAAACTTTCTAGCTCCGTCACTGCTATATAGACTGCTAGTGAACGATGTTGATAGAGGAATATTCAAAATGGATTACTTAGCTTCGGGTAGTGAAGTGGGATGCTGCTCAAGAGTCCATACCTCCAACCTGATGTCACTATATATTGATTTGGCCAGAAGAAGGAACAAGAATGCAAGGCCAATCAATAAAGAATATCATTGAGATGATCAAGGTCACGTAGGTAGTGCTAGCGCTTGGACGTTTGGATAGACGCGCATGTCAGAACGCCCGTGCCTACACTCCGTTTTCCATGCCCACGCGGGCTTGCACCCCCCGAACTTCACCTACACTGCCCGACTCCTGCTCGCGCCCCCTCTGCTACCCCTGGCTGGACGTCTACGCCCACTCAGTGGCGCCCAAGTAGCTGCGGCAGGTGGCTCCCTAGCAGTAACACCCGATCTACTATTAAAATATCTAGATGAAACATTTGCAACATGCTTCTAAATACATTTGAAACACTTAAAACATGTGTCTAAAACACTAGCAAAAAAAATACATGAAAACACTTGAAAAAGCCATTGCAAAACATATAAAACATCCAGATAAAACTTGAAACATATGTGTGAAACATATGCAACATCCAAATAAGCACACTTGCAACATACGTCTGAAAAAGCAGATGAAATATTTGGAAAGAACGCTTGCAACATACGTGTACAACCATTGCAACATGTACAACATTCATATGAAACACTTACAACATACTTCTAAAACATCTAAAACAATTGAAACACCCTCTTGCAATATGCGCTTTTAATGCAACATCTTCTTGCTGCTCGGCAGAATGGAGGCTCGTCGATGTGTGGTGTTCATCGGAGGTAGTGGCCCGATGGCAGTGGCTGCATATCACGGAAAGGAGGCATCGGCCGCATGAGCAGCGGGGAGGCCGTGGCCACGTGACTTGGAGAGGGCAGCCACGCGCAGCACCTAGCAGGGCCGACAGCCGAGCGCCGTGTCTCGGAGTGACCGCGTGTCGTGCCTGGCAAGGCCAGCGCCCGAGTGCTGTGCCTTGGAGGCGGCCACGCGCAGCGCCTGGCAGGGCCAGTGGCCGTGCGCTCGGAGGTGGCAGGCGAGCGAATAAGAGTGACAGAAAGATGAACGAGTGAATAGGAATGAGTGGATGAGTTTTTTAAGAAACAAAGGAGCGTGGATTGGCATCGCGCCCAGCAACGGAGCATCCGGGCGCCCAGTTCAGAGCTTTACCATGTCTGACATGGGTTTGTCTTGGGTCTAAACCATATCTTACCGTAAATTTACACACTTTATTTAAATTTGCCACGGATGACATCCGGTTAAAACGCCTACCGAGCAATTGGAAAAATAAAACAAAACTTGGGCTTATTGACGTCTCTATTTTTTAGCTGAAACTACAAAACTGAGAAGTAATAAAAGATGAATGATGAATGAAACAGCATGGAAGCACTGGTTTTGCTCATCATGTGGAAAGCACGCTCGGAGTCGGACAGCAGAACTGCAATGGTTCCTTGGCGGTACAAACGGCGTCGATTCTGACTTGGCGACGACTCTGATCCTGATCCCACTTGATGTCCAGTGTTTGCGTTCCCGATCGCGTAGCCGCGCGCGGACGCTGCTATACATCAATCCACATCCTCCTCTCATGCACGTCTCTGATTTCCCAAGCAAGAAGCAACTGCACTTGCACGAGCTCGATCAGACTAGATCTGCGCTATGTATCCATCCTCTGTGACGACGGCGCCAGCCGGTGGTGGAGGAGAAGCTGTGGTGGCCGCTCAGTGCAGAGGCTGCTCGACGTCCCTTCCGAGGGCAGCGCTGGGCCATGGCGGGATCCTGATGTTAGGGACCGTGGAGACGAGGCACCTCTGCGCCAGGTGCACGCTGGAGTACTACTATAGGACAGGCGGCCTCGTCATGGGTAGGAGCAGTAGTAGTGCCGGTCATGCCACCACTTGCCCTTTTGCTTTCGCCGTGGCCGCTATGCCACCGGCAGAGAACCAGAATGCGGCGCCGAGGCGGCCCGACAGGTGTGCCGCATGCCCGAAGAAGGTGGGCTTGCTTGGGTTTACGTGCCGGTGCGGCGGCACCTTTTGCTCGGTGCACCGCCACGCTGACTCGCACGCCTACGACTTCGACTACAGGCGGTTTGCTCGGGAGGCAGGAGCAAATCGTAAGGCACAGGCATACCAAAAGTCCCCAATAGAGCCATATTGCTCTGATGCTTTCTACGAGGGCTCAATGTCAATTTTCATCCTACGTGGAAAAGAGAAATAAATCCATGTTTGGAGCATTGCATCTAGGAAGCCAGGCCCGCCGGCCAGGGCCAGACTAGCCATAGCCAGGCTGACCAGGTGCAAGGCCCCTTGTTTGGTGGAATGCCCCAAACAGACCAAGCTCAAAAGAGAATGTGTTTGATTCCACAGATAGGAGCCAGACCCAAGGCCAACTACCACCAACTGCCAATTCGGGATCCTATTTGATCCCCGGCCAGGCTAGTAACTACCACCAATAGAGAGCATAGCGGCCAACACAAATGAATAGAGAGCATATCAACCAACAGAAATTAACGGAGAAGAGTAATGCAACATCACAGGCCTCAGACTAATTAGGTTAATAAGTGTTGGTATTCTTTAACACATACAGAATAATCACAAGGAATGATCAGCAAGCGCACGGGTACTATTTTAGCTTTCACCTAGAAGTTTTAAATATCGTATCTATAGGAAAACGTGTGAGACTAACTACGATCTAACTCAACAAAAGGATGATAACTAGGTTATGGGCTGTGATAACTAAGAGTAGCAACAACGTTAGGATACATAAGAGTGTAGAGAGGATAACTAAGGATCCTCTACTTCTATCTTCTATATCCAACTAGGGCGATGTCTCCCAAGGAACAAAATCAGAGTTTCTTCCCTACGAGCACCATTTGGCCTACCAATCCTATTAACGGGAGATGGACTACCAAGGACTCAATGCAGCTGTCACCTACGTGATCTACCACCTTCCGACTAACAGGGGCATTCACGATTAAACCTAAGCCTAAGCACCATGCCTACACTTAAGATTAATACACTACTCCATCCGAAATAGGAATAAAGTACTCAAAAGAGTCGCAAACAAGATGGAATAATAAATATAAACAATAGTAAGCTTGGAACAAAAGTTGATTACTAGAGAAATCTTGAAGAACTTGAATCCGCTGAAGTACAAGCCGCAAGGGAGCACCGACAAGCTGGCACCTCCTCCAAACTCTTCCCTCACTCCCTATCTCACTATTTCTATTCATAAGAATAGATCCTATGGAAGACTAATCTTCTCTTGATGGCTAGCTCTAGGAGGTAGATCCATTCAAGGGACCCCTCTCTTGATCCTAACGAGAGAATATGAATTAGGGTATTGGGATGCTCTAGGGAGGAGGGCAGGGGTCTCCTTTTATAGCCCGGTGGCATGAACATGAGTCCTTCGATCAAACCAACTTGACGTACGGCTTAGATGCATCCTAGGAGGCGGTGGAGGAAGTTTCTAGAAGCTAGAGGCGAACGAGCTCTAGGCGGTGCCGCTTGGCCCTAGGGGGTGCCGCCCGGCACATTTTCGTGGCCTTTCAGGCCCATCTTCATCGTGGTGTCTTCTAGTGCCTTCTAGAGCCTTCCCACGTATGTGCCGCGGTGGAATTTGATCCCGAACTCCGAATATAACAAATGATAGGTCCATTTCAATCGTCTCGATGAGCTCTTCACAATGGTGCACTCCACTTCATAATTTGAGATACTTTTACTATGAAAAATTGCAAATCCTACAAGATAAATGAGACCACCAAAACTCATGGAACTTGTTAGAATCAAATCCTACAACTATACTTTGCAATTCATTTCATATCAAGTTGTGCAATAATTGACGGGTATATTGGGTGTTTAATGACCGTCAACAATCTCCCCCAAGCTTACCATTGGCTAGTCCCTTAGCAAAGCTAAACTCAGCAAAACTTGGATCAGGAGTTGCTACAATATTTTCATGCCTCAAAAGTACACATGCGTTCAATCAAAAATTCTCCTCTGATTAGAATAAACTGCTCTGACTTTCAAACTGAACCATATTACTTTCAACCATGGAACTTCTTAGCCTTCACTTGGGTCTTGAGAAATTGAAAGACAGAATAATCAAGTCAAACACTATGTCTCAATTTTTTTATTCAACCATTATTCCGGAGTTTTTATAAGTTTTCAAAATAAAACTCAGAGATTCCATTGTATGACACTCTCAAGTTTTTTTAATATATGTCATATTTGTGTATCCTCACCTAGGCAAATAAGGTGTAATGCCTTTTTCTCTACCTACCACTAAAGCTTATGTGGAGTTCATAGGTAAGGAGAAAGCTAAAACCTACTTGCAATACTTTGTAAAGTCAAACAATGAATCCAAAGAGAGTTAAGTCATACAATCAAATGAAGATGTGCATGTGTGTGGATATATGATGAATATGTGGTGCCTAATCCTAATTCTTCTTTGCTCCTTGAAAACATATCCCTTTTTTGATACTTGAAACACTTGCTAGAGAACAGGGGCTATCTTATTCATCTTTTTTGTTGTTTTTTAGGCGAACATCTAAGTACCCATTGTTTTAGATAACTCGGACACTTGTCCATTTTTCAACTCTTTTTTTATGAATAACTTTTGCATAACCCCATGTCTCTTTCTGCAATAAAACTTTGAGAGATAATAACAAGAACTTGGAGCATTTATTTGTTGGATGTCCTATAATAAATTTTTTTATGTGTTTACTCCCAATGTAGGAGTGAAATATTTTTGGGTAGATCTAGATGAAAGGCATGGTTTTACGCCTACCCCCAGTGTAGGAGTAGTGCATATGTGGGTGGTGTGTACATGATCTTGATTTTAAGAGCATGACAAACCTCTCATAAGGTATCAACAAAGCTTGACAAAACTCAATGCAAAAGCAAGCAGCATATATGTGGAAGTTTTTCTAGCCTAAATAGCATGTATGGCTCTAGTGAGAATTCAAGCTTTGTCATGCAGGAACTCATCATATAGTATTTTTTAAGTTTTCAAAAAGTAAATCTCTAGAACTCTAGTGTCACTAAGAACATGACAAATAGCAGCTCAGACCTTCTCATATCATATCCATCAATTACCTAGACTTAAATCAAGCATACACTACCCACAAGTTTTAAGTTCAGAGTAAATCCTTCTATCAAAGCAATCTTATCCAAAACTTGAGAGAATTCAAGGCTAAAAACTAGGTACTTCAAAAGGAATTACGACAATGCAACTATTTATCATTTCCATCTAAGATATTTCTCTGAGTTTTCTTATTTATTCAACTCCTAAAAACAAAACTAGACACACCTTTTATTATTCTAGATCACACCTTACTAATATATATAACTAGCTAAGATAAATTTTTATTTTATTTTATTTGTTATGTATCTTTTTATTTCTTAACAGATATAGCAAACTCAAAAAATAGTAAAACTAAGAGGGAAAGAAATTCTCAGCTAGATACATGGGGATGCTCCTCCCCCAAGCTAGATGTTCTCGTGGTCGAATGTTGAAGTGATCTTTCTCAGAGCATGGTTGTCAGCGATTCTATCTCATCTACGAGTAGAGTGAGATGTCTACAGCCGAGTAACTTTCTCTTGATCAAAAGTTTCATCCTGCAAAATACTATAACAATAACACCAAAAACTCGTGGCACGGATTAGGATAAGGGGTTAGCGGTTAGCCATTCGAGGATTCATTTTCCTTGAGAGTGTAGACATATTTCTCAGTTGACGAGGCTTTAGCAGGTCTTTCTAGTATCTTTTTGGATTTTCTGTTTTTATAATGCAGAAGAAAAATATGTATGCATGGTATTTTTAATTTTATGCCACCACAGTGAATATTTCCGTGAATGTTTACAAACCGTAGATCTATTCACATGGGGCATAGGATTTATATGGTGTAATAATGAAATGGATAACAAAACTTTTATTTCCTTATCTAATATGCAATGCTAATGCAGAAAAGTAAATATGCTAAAGAGAAAAATAATGCATGTAATACTAAAAGTAAATATGAATAACTACCGAATGTTACCTTTCGGTGAGGGTTCAGATTTTTAAGTTCTCTGAACAGGACTTTTCTCCTATCTCGTTTATTCTTCGGGTGCATCTGTCGGTTTGGGAGATGGAGACCTTGATGGTAGCGCCTCTTTGAGATGGTGATTCTGAGGAAGGTGCTACCCATGTTCCTTGCTTATCTAGCCGGTTGAAGTGAAACATTAGTAGTGGAAGCTGGCAGCATCTTGCCCAGTGTGCATGTTCACAGGTTCAGAACTTCTACTTATAGAAATTTTGAGGAGTTGAGAAACCCCTCCACACTTTGCTCGAAGTGTGTCCTACTTGCAAAGACAAGGCAGAGATCAAGTGCATGGGCTCTGCTGGTGGGAAAATGCCAACAGAACCAAAATTATCTATTCTTCTCTAACCTTGGGGACATAGAACAAGATGAAATTGATGTTGTGCATTTTATTCGATTGTAACATGAGTGATAAGATCAGAGGATTGAGCATGAATATAGCATTTAAGTTCATTTGGCCAAAAATGGTTGAATTGTTTAACTAATGGAAGGATTGTTTATCTCTATATAATTTGTTAATCTTTACATGCTTATGACTATCAACTTCTAGAAGTAAGATGTGTACTTGTTAATTTAATTGGTTAAGACTATGAGCATGAAAGAGTGGTGTATGAACAACTTAAGAAACAAGACATATCGAGTTAATCAGATTGGATTAAGTAAAATTATAACTCAAACATGTTTGTTTATTATTTGTGTGCATACCAAGATCAGGAGGAAAACGATGACCACTTACCTTAAATGTTACCTTCATCATTGGGGTGTGATGACACCATGTGAAGAAGGATAGATGATTTCTGATGATCCTTTCCTTCCTTGGATCTTGAGTTGTTCATGAGCATCTTGTCTCACATGTTGTACTCTTTCTTTCTCATCCTTCTGCTCTTTGATGAATGAGTTGTGTCTTCCTAGGCACAGTTATTGGAGCTTGTAATATGCCTTGCCTCATCCCTAATTTTAATTCATCTCTTGACTTACCCAAATTGATTTTAGAATTTCCTGCAGGAGTTAGTCCAACAAAATATCCAATATCTACCACAACAATTTTTATTTCAATAACCAAACAAGACTCCATGTCAAATTTTGATTAAGGAAGGCATTTTAATCTAAGCACCTCGTTTAATTCAAAATACCTTTGAAAGTATGTCGAGTACTTCCAAACTAAAATATACTATAGCAGACAAAGGTAACATGAAAGCACTATAGAGAACTATTCAATTAGAGATGAAAGAGCATGTTTGTTATTAGAAATTTGAGCATGGGTTCAAGGTAGAGAACCAAAATTAGCAACATGATTTAAGATTTTTTAGAGAAACTCATTCCCCCAAGCTTGAATTTTGCGGAGGAAAGTCAAGTTTGGATGGATTAAATGTTGTATATCTTGCGTTGTCATCGTTCATCCTTTTTCCTTTAATTCTACAATGGTTAGTGACAAAAATACCTGAAGGAATATTTTCGCAACTATATTTCTATACTCACTTCACAAAGTCAAAAAAAAAATGAAACCTCATGCTATCACTTTAAGGTGCTTGCTTTAGGACAAGCTCGCTCTTGGGGAACCTCTGAATTGCTTCTAATTGGTGAAGTTGTTCCCCATTCATCACCATCCTTTGTATACATATCTCAAGATTCTTATGGCGAGATCTACAATATTTATGATAAACATATGCATCTACAACCACCTTTTCAAAATTTTTAGGAACAGGTAGAATGAGGGGGCTAAAGATCTCATGTGTGGCAATATTGGAGAGACCAATTAATTCAGAAGATTTCTCATATGAGCATGGATTCGATGAGGTGTTTATGATATAACTTCCATACTCATCGACGATATAATTTATAGGTTTAGTCTCATCTAAGGCTTCCTCCAAACTTGGATGAGTAATGTTTATTAAGGAGATTGATTTAAGATCACCATTTGAATCTAAGCCAAGTTCAGATGCCAACAATAAGGCATCATCCTCGTCCATCCATTCCTTAACAATGGCATATGTGTTCTTCATACGTTCCATGCATTCCTGCCATTGTCGTCACCGCTCTTGGTCGTCTGTCTGGTCTTCATGACACCTATGCTTTGGTTGTATTCATGGATTTCTAGGGTCATTGTCAGACTTGGGAAAGAGAGCATAGGAGGATCATCGGGGTCAAAGATGGGTTTAGATAGGTCATCTAGTGTGGGCATAGAAGGGGAGAAGATAGGATTGGCTTCTAAATGGCTTGGCTCACCTTCTATGGCATTACTAGACATGCCATCCCTGCATTCTTCCCAATGTCCTTTGGGAGGGAAAGGAAGTTGAGGACACTTTTTCCAAGATGCCTTTCTAAGAAGTTCTGATTTATATTGTTTCACAAGCATCTTACAAAACTGGAAGTCTAAACTATCAACATCAATCTGAGGTTTTGATAGTTTAGGATTGACAGCTAAATCTTGAGATTAGAGTGGTTGTGATTTAGCTATCAAAACTCTCTCTTCTAGTTCGGGAGATGATTCCTCCTCTTCCTCGGAAAGCTAATCATGAAAGCTAGTCCAGTAAGTGGCTTGACTAATCTTTTTGATCATGGCCCTTGCATCACTTATGTGCAAATGAAGGAAAGCTCCTCTAGAGGATAAATCAAGGGATTCCCTAGAATCCTTGCTAAGACCCACGTAAAAATGTTGAAGGAGTATTGGGTCTAGAATAGAAAGGTCCGGGCCAGTATCGATAAGTTCATTAAAGCGATTCCATGATTTGTCAAAAGATTCTTCTTCTAGTTTTTCTAAAAGTTAGAACCTCTTTTCGAAGGCTAACTACTTTAGAGATAGGAAGAAATGTAAATAAAATTTTGAGCACATTGTTTTCCAATCCCCTTGCATACTTCCTATGGTTCGATTGTACCAATGTTTAGCTATTCCCGTCAAAGAGAACGGAAACAACTTCCATTTTAAGGTATTGTCTGACATGCCAGCGATACGCAAGTATCCATAGATTTGCAAAAACTCCCATAGGTGTGAGTATGGATTTTCATCGCCTTCTCCCGAGAAGGAATTATCCCTAATCAATTGTATAAAAGACGGGCTTAGCTCAAAGCCAGGTGTTAGAATAGGCTCTATAGATTCTAGTGGCTTTAGGCTTGTGCTCGTGGGTTTAGCATATTGACAGATAGGAGTGGAATTCATGCTAAATGAAAAATAAAAACAAAAGAAAAAGTAAAAGATAAAATATTAAGCTAGGCTCGCAGTTAATTCAGCAACCGTTTCCCCGGAATGGCGCCAAAAAGCTTGTTGGTATTTTTTAATGCATACAGAATAATCACAAGGAATGATCTGCAAGCACACGGATACCATTGTAACTTTCACTCGGAGGTTTTAAATATCATATCTATAGGAAAATGTGTGAGACTAACTATGATCTAACTCAACAAAAGGATGATAACTGGGTTATGGGTCATGATGACTAAGAGTAGCAACAAGGTTAGGATAAATAAGAGTGTATAGAGGATAACTAAGGGTCCTCTACTTCTGTCTTCTATATCCAACTAGGGTGATGTCTCCTAAGGAACAAAATTAGAGTTTCTTCCCTACGAGCACCATTGGGCCTACCAATCCAATTAATGGGAGATGGACTACAAAGGACTCAACGCAGCTGTCACCTACGTGATCTACCACCTTCTGACTAACAGGGGGCATTCACGATTAAACCTAAGCCTAAGCACCATGCCTACACTTAAGATTAATACTCTACTCTATCCGAAATAGGAATAAAGCACTCAAAAGAGTTGCAAACAAGATGGAACAATAAATATAAACAATAGTAAGCTTGGAACAGAAGTTGATTACTAGAGAAATCTTGAAGAACTTAAATCCGCTGAAGTACAAGCCGCAGAGGAAGCATCGACAGGCTGGCACCTCCTCCAAACTCTTCCCTCACTCCCTATCTCACTATTTCTATTCATAAAACTAGATCCTATGGAGGACTAATCTTCTCTTGATGGATATCTCTAGGAGATAGATCCATTCAAGGGACCCCTCTCTTGATCCTAACGAGAGAGTATGAATTAGGGTATTGGGATGCTCTAGGGAGGGGGGCAAGGGTCTCCTTTTATAGCCCGGTGGGACGAACATGAGTCCTTCGATCAAACTGACTTTACGTATGGCTTAGATGCATCCTAGGAGGCGGTGGAGGAAGTTTCCAGAAGCCAGAGGTGAACGGGCACCGAGGGGTGCCGCTTGGCACATTTTCATGGCCTTTCGGGCCCATCTTCGTCGTGGTGTCTTCTAGTGCCTTCTAGAACCTTTCCACGTATGTGCCACGGTGGAATTTGATCCCGAACTCTGAATATAACAAATGATAGATCTGTTTTGATCGTCTTGATGAGCTCTTCATAATGGTGCACTCCAATTCATCATTTGAGATTCTTTTATTCTGTGAAAAATTGCAAATCCTACAAGACAAATGAGACCACCAAAACTAGTGGAACTTGTTAGAATTAAATCCTACAACTATACTTTGTAATTCATTTCATATCAAGTTATGCAATAATTGATGGGTATATTTGGTGTTTAATGACCGTCAACAATAAGCATAGACTCATAGCTGCTCTAACATTACAACAACACCAATGGACCAAGTCAAATTCACAACATCAGCAGCCTAATCAGTACTCTGGTGTCTTGAAACAACACAAAGGAGATGCTTAATAGAAAATGAAGACAGAAATGAGTAAGACACAACTGCAACAAATCCAGGATGTAGTTGTAGTCATCATAGGCCTAAGTTGGGCACTCGTTGGTGCCACTGTTGGCCCCCTTCACCCATATCCCAATCACCAAGATCACAAGTGAGGTGATTAGCACCTTCTTCCACCAACCACCCTTACCACTACCATCAGGAGGAATGATTGGAGCAAAAGCCTCATGAGCAGCAAGATCATAGGGGAGGGGAGGTGTGGTGCATGAGATGGATGCACATCTCTCATGGCTGCCAGGTAATCTCTAACAGCCTAGTCATAGTTGTGATACTTCTTGTACACAGCAGCTCTCACCCCAAGAACATGCCTACTGCACTCCTGCCAACAATGATAAATCCCAACATCCTTCCCATTGAAAATGACATACAACCCAACCATTTCTGTGAAATCAAACAAATGGTTTAGCCTCAGTCAAATGTAAAGCATCACTGATGACCAGCATCATGAATAGGAAATGTTAGGTTTGACATCATAGGCATTATAATAAAAAGGTTGGCCTCAGCTTTACATTGTGGTGATGTTATTTCAGTTGATATCATTGGTGGCTGCCATAGCAAATAAAAAGCAGTTCTGCAACAAAACCAAGCTCATGGCTGCCATGGAATCCATGGCCACATCCATACCCTGCCATCAGCACAGGGAAGAAGGTGTTATTGCATAGGGTGGATGCGTGTCATGGATTTGATGACATACATGACAAATCAAGTTAATCAAGTGCAAATCCATAGCCATGACTGCCATCGAACCCTATTGTGCATATCCATTCACTGCCATCAGCATAACATAGAATTTATTGTTGCTAAATGAATGGATGGAAACACATAGGGCTCCATGGCAATGATGAAAAACATGAAGAAGCAATTAAACACAGGCAGCCACATCATCAGAGTTATGTTTGCACCATAGGCCTTCTACATTTCCCACAGTTACCACCAATCCAAAGAAACAAAACCAACAGGTCAAAGGAAATAGATCCTGGCTTTGGCCATGGGACACAGCCATGCAACAACAGCAGCACCATTCATCTATGTTGCTACCACTGTATGACTGAGTTTCATGGCCAAAGACAAGGTAACAATCACAGATGATGTAGTAAATGGAGACAAAAGAACTGAATGCAATAGAAATAAAAGAAAGCATGAACAGTTGCAAATAGAGCAGGCAACAGAGGCCAATAATAGTGCATTACAGATACCAATACAACCTCACACTTGTAGGCTCAAATAAGGTCCATCTTGCTTAATGTTACCTATAGTCAGCCACCCTCCAACTACACTAACCCAAAAGGACAGGTGTGAATCATCCAACTAAGCTGCACAAAAGCTACATGTGGGTGTGTACAAAAGGTAAGAGAGTGGGTGAGGGAGGTGGAGAAACTATACATCTCAATAGTCAACCCCTCTGCCTTGCTGTCCTAATTGGATAGAACTACATATAGTAGTTCTTGGCAAGGTAGTTCCTCAACCAAATGTCCCTATGGCTGATTGCCATCTTCACAAAGCATGTGGCTATGGCCTTGTTTTTCAGCAGGTAGGTGTAGGCAACAATGAGGGCTTCAGCGGTGAAGCCCTGCATCTCTATGACTGCAAGATAAAGGTCAGGATCCACATGTGCAGCACCTGTCTCCCTAAGTGCATTAGCAATATTGTTGACAGCATCAGACATGTTGATCAGCAAGATAATCTCATCCTCAGTGAAGTTCCCTCTCTTCCTCTTCCCACCCACAGTAGAATGTAGTAGCTCTGTGGCCTTGCTTCCCTCACCAACCTCAGTGTTGGTCTTCTCCTTAGGGACATGGTGGAAGGCAGAGCCCTAAACTTTAGCAGCTGCACTATTAGCCTAGTTGACCTCAAGGGCCTCACTAGAACAAAGTGTATACCTACCAGTGGCCATAGAATGCCCAAATATGGCCTAAATCTCAGAGTAGAACCTTATAGGATAGTTAAGGAACCATGCATCCTTAGGGTGGTCCTGTAGTAGGGGATATAGTTGCAGATGAGGTAAGATAGGTAAGACATAGTGGACATGGTTAATAACTCAAGTGTTCTACCTTGCAGTGGCCTAGGTAGTGCTCCCCATCAAGCATGATTGCATTGACTTCATTGTCCCAAATGGCTCTACTAAGATCTTTCAGCGTACAGATCCTAGACCACTTTTGCCTCCACTTCCTCAGGTGGTTGTACACCTGAGTTGGGCTCACTGTATCCCCACCGTAGTCCTTAAGACACTTGGCAACAATATTGACATCCTTGTCCTTGAACACATTGTCAGGCCTAGTGCCATCACTAAGCAACTGGGCCATCCTCCTAAGCACAAATCCAGAGGTGTTGTTGTTTCACCTCATGGGACTTGCAGCTGGTGCTACAACAGTTGCAACATCAGCAACAGGAGCTGCTTCAACCCCTAATAACCTCAGCCAAGACCTCAGTAGTAGCCACAAACCCACCCTCAATAGGAGCTGAAGCCATCCTATTTAGTTAACCAATGAAACATTAACATAGTATGGATGTCTGTATTGGTCACAACTTTGACAAGAAATCCTTAACCAGCAATAAAGTATCCATAAAACCATAACAATAAGAATAATATATAGTATTGAAACTCATTGGTCTCAGCCTTGTCTAATAATTATTACAAAATAAGTATACAAACCACATGTTCCATACCAGGGTCAACAAACTAAGTTATACAAGATTAAACATGCATGTATTAGGTCCTAGAGGTACCCCTACCCTCCCATATTGTAGTACAGATGGCATCCCTTCTAGTGGACATGACATTAGAGTCTTGAGATAGCAGCTCATGGATAGGCTAAGAATCAGCCTGGTTTGGTGGCAACCAGTCCTCTAGTGGCACTACTTGGTCCATCCCAAAGCTTAGAATGCAGTTGTGAAGAATGCAACAGGCTAGCATAAGCTTGACCTGTGTCTTGAAAGAGTGGAATGGCTTATTGTCTAGAATACAAAACATGTTCTTCAAATCCCCAAAAGCCCTCTCAACTATGACCCTAAGTGATGAGTGTCTCAGGTGGAACAATTCCCTTGTATTGGTTGGGTGGTTTCTACTGCCATACTCAGACATATGGTACCTCACCCCCTTGTAGGGAGGAAGGAAGCCACTGCGGCAGGCATATCCTGCATCTACAAGGTAGAATTTACCTACAAGTGCACCAAAGATGGTGTTGGTGAATGTCTATGACATGGTAAGGACATAAGTGCATTGGACAGGTGGTTTCAGTTATCTTCAGGCATAAGGAACCCATCATTTCTCTTAATGGCATCAGCAAGAATGAGGGCATCATGTGCTGAGCCCTCCCAGCTAGCCAATACATACGTGAACTTGAGGTCAAAGTCCACAGCAACCATCACATTCTGTGTAGGGTTTGATTTCCTACCCCTGAAAGCCTGCTGCATGTGTCTAGGCACCCTTGCCAACATATGGGTGCCATCAATGGCATCAATACAATTCTAAAAAAAGGTGTAAGTGGGATAAGTGTATTGGTTCACACCTATAGTGAGTTATGGCTCAACAGTTAAATTTATAGTTACCTGCAAGTAAGGGTTCCATTTATGGCTCCCAAGGATCTTTGGATGTATGCCAAGTGTAGGTGGCTTAATCATTTCACTTCTAAGCTCACCAACAACATACAAAACCTAGTGGAAGTGCCTATGGACAGTCTCAATTTACCTCCTAAAGGATTGGTGAATCACCCTAAACCTTTGGTTGTGTCCTACTACATGTAGGAACTTAGCAACCTGCTCCTCAACTGTGCACCCTGGCTTCTCAGGAACAAGCCCCCTAGTTCTAAACAGGTCACACAAAGCAAAAAAAAGGAGTTCTGGTCATCTTAACATGGACAGACACTCTGCATCTATGGAGTTATAAATGGCTTGGAGGGTCTACTTCCTATGCTGCTCAGCATCACTCCTCAGATGAAACCACAGTGGGTCTAGTTCAGGCCTAGACCTCCTAATCCTACTCACAACATAAGACACCATAACAACTACCAATGCAACAGCTTGCTGGGCCATCAGCTCATGGTTTTTGGCAGGATCCATCTATATGCATGAACATTCAAGACAAACAAAGTTCAATTGACCCTGACAGCCTCAACATGGTTGTGCAATCATTCAACAACAAAAGTAGCCACGACTGCATGATAGAACATGCCTCCGAGTGCAATGGACGACATCATCGACCATATAGACCAGTAAACAAGCAACATGAACCCATAATGAAGTAACACCAGCAAGAACAGTTCAAGATAAACCCTAAATCCAACATCGCATAACAAAGCAACCGCCACCAACACCTCAGCAAACCCACATAGACAGCACCTTGAACAAGTAAATTAAAACCCTAGCATCATCCAAATAAAAAACAAGGTGCATTGGGGGTGGATTTCACCTCGGTGTGGTCGATGGAGCAAACACAAAACGAACAACGGAGAAGAAGAAGATGAGGCGATGAAGAGAAAGCAGATCCCGATGGAGACGAAGCAAATTCGGTACACAACACCACCGTGCGCACCACTAGAACCGAGGAAGACGAAGGAAGAAGATGACCACCGCCCAGAGTCCTAGCTAGGATGACGGTGCGACGCCACGTCCAACCAGATCTAGGCTGGGAGAATGGAGACGAAGCCCATCGGGGAAGAACGCCACCTCATCGAACACCACACCTCAACACACCACCGGTCTCTCATGGGATTTGGTGGAGAAGGAATGGAGACGAAAGAGAGGAGGGAGGGGAGCTTATAAAGGTGGCAGATTTCACCAGGAGCGGAAGCGCGCGTGGAGGTTTCACACTTCCAACGTGAGCCCACGCAAGCTAAACGCCACCGCCAGGAGGAGCCTTGAAATTACCATGGCGAAGCCGCGTGTGGCCATGCCCTAGAAAAAAGGAGGGGGGAGTGTTTCCCTGGAGCCAAGCCGAGGGGACCAAAATGCACCTGGGGAGCTAGGATGGGAAGCGGCCCAGTGCTCTCAAGCACAGGCTTTGCAGCTGGGAGCTCGAGCCACCCCCAGGCCCTATAGCAAACATGCCCAAGGAGACTAGAGAGAGACATAAAAGCACGTCGATACTGGAGCCCACCGTCATCTCCACGCCGCCCTTCTCGTTCTTTGCTCTCGGCCATCACTTTCTTCGGTCACCTCTTTCCACATTCTTTTTCATGGCCTCTGACCAGATCATACACGCAGTGAGGAGGGAGGGAGCTTGCTGTTGCCAGTGTGGGGGCATGGCACGTCCACCGGCGATGGAAGCTAGGGAAGGGTGCGGCACTCGGTGGCGATCACCGGTGCCGAGAGAAGGCAACACAGTACGACACTAGGCAAAAGAGCAGAAGGGGCATTGCCCAAATAGGCGCCAACATGGCATTTGGGAGTATAGTTTTTTTCACCGGGTGCCGGCGCATGCAAGACGGATCAAAAGAGGGGCATGACATGTGATCACGAGTGATGTGAATTCAACATTAGATCTGTGTTTTGGGTGATTTGAGTTCGTGTTTTGAGTCAATCTTAGTGAGGGTTTCATAACAATTTTATAAGCACTGAACAAGCTGACATTACATAGTCTAGGTACAGAGAGATGACAAAAGTTTTATAAGATGAAATGAGTTTCATGAAAATAAACCTTGTCTAATTTTTTCAACATTTGGGATTCTTAAAAACTGTGACATAGAACTTCTTTCTAATTAGAAAGTCATCCCTTATTTTAGCGAGTCTTAAAAAATGTGACATAAAACTTCTCCTAAGACTGACCTAAATCTAATTAGAAATCCATCCCTTATTTTAAAGTTTTCAGGCCCTAGAAAGTTTTCCCTAGCCATTAATTAATCTTTTTACCAATGTAAACCACCAGGTTTAATATGGACATGTGTCAAATATTTTGAACTCAAATATGTACTTTTGAATAAAGTATGCGAGGTTCCTTCTTCATCATCAAGTAATTTAATAAAACATTTACTGATTAGGCATAGAGGTCCAGCATACCCAAACCACCTTGATATTTTGGGTGACACACTATATCCTCACTTTCAAAGACATCATTTTTGCTTATCACTGTCAATACATGACCTATGGGGTTCTGTATCAACTCAACTTCTATCTAGGGACCTATCCCGGGCCCATGGTCAAGATCGAAGGACACAGACCAAGGTGGCGTGGACTTCAAGCTGTAAAGACCGACCTAGTCAGGATATTAGAATAGTTAGACTATGTAATAGATCTAGAACTCCTCAATTGTAGAATTGCACCTCAGCCTTCTCTCCCAATATAAAGAGAGGCTAGGGGCACCCCTTGTACACAAAATCATACAATTAATCCAACGCAAAAGGCTAACACCGACTGGACATAAGGCTTTTACTCGATCATGAGGGCTCGAACTAGTATAAATCGCTTGTCTCTTGCGTTACTGTCGAGTTCTTAGGTTTGTCGGCCCCTCAAACAATCGTCCTAGGTATCCCCGTAACGAGTTGTCGGTCATCAAACACCGACAGCTGGCGCGCCAGGTAGGGGCTTTCAGTGGATTCACGCTTGAGAGCTCGACGGATTTTGACGACATGATCTTCCTGGTGGGTTCAACTTTTGTCTTTGGTTCCTAGATTTGCGTAGCTGACGACGACGGTAGGCTCCAAAGCCAGCTCACTGAGATCCTGCCGCCTTAACATACTCTCGCCGCTCCTGCGATCGTGATGGATCAACTCACCGAGAAGTTCTCTCAACTTTCGATCTCTAACTCGAGTCAGATCTCGAAGGTCCCCAAGGAAGTAGACTCCGACTCGGCCACGCCAGAAGAGATCAACCCGGAGTCTAATTCGGGTTCTGCACCCGAAGTGCCGGATCCTTATCGACTAGGACTCTGCAATGCAGCTTTCATGTATCAATATTTGTTTCAAGGCCGAATGAACTCGACATAGGAGATTCCCCTGACAGGAGCTCAGAGGGGCCTTCTGTTGTTAATTACTCCACAAGGTTTTCTCGTTCACTGGCCTAGATCCTGTCCAGACGATTCCTACCTAAATTTATCTCGGGTGATTGCAATGGCAGAGATTTTACCCTACCAAGATGGAGACGTTCTCTCTAGCAATGATTAGGGCTCCACGGAGATCCTCGGAAGCTCTGGTACAACCGAGTCTGCTACCAATAGGGTTTCTGTGCACGCCCAGGAGGTATTCATGTTACAAGGCCGCTCACCACTCCGCGCTCCAACTCCACCTGATATCAACTCGGATGATGAGAGTCCCTCCACTATTTCCCCCAATGTACTCAGAGATCCGAGTGAGACAGAAGCCGAGAAGACTACGAGGGAAAAGAAGAACAAGCATAGGGCGGGTTGCCGCATCCGGGCTGAATGTCGACGATAGGCTCAGGCTGATTATCAAACCCAGATAGTCGAATATGATCGCCAACGCCTAGCCCGGAAAGTCAAAGATGATCAACGTCACGAGGACGAAAGGCGTCAGCGTGAGCGCTGGGAGCATGAGGAGCGGATAGTTGGTTCATCCCATAATCTCGAATCGGAATTCATGCTTGTCAGGGGCCATAAGGTGTATAACACTCCGTATGCGAATGTCTATACTCTAGCCAAAGAATATGAGGCTATCCAGAACCCAACCCCTGAGCAAGAGCGGTTGCAGGCTATATTGCAGTCCACTACTCTTCAATTGCAGGGAAGGAACCTGTCTACGAGCCATCATCCCTCTCAAGCAGGAAGTCAGGGGCATAGTCAGCGAGTCTCCGTTCATGATAGGATTGGACCAAACACCGACAACTGGCGAAGCTACTCGAGTGGCATATTTGGATGGATATCCCGTTACTATGCTACCCGTGATTCCTAGTTTTTGCCTGCCAAGTACCTGGTTTAATTTTGAATCATTCCTCGATTACACACCATACACTGGAGTTTCTGATGGTGCATAGAAATTTGTAAGTGCCAGATTTGACATAACCCAATTTCATATGCAAAGATTTGAGTATATATTATAATGCTCGCAACGCTTAGCATTACCACTACAACAACAAAAAAAACACTTTCTGAAAATTAGGCCCGTTTGGCTTGGAGAATCGTTTCGGAAACAGCAGAATTGGCTCCAAACGCTATTTTTCACCAGTGATTCGGAACCGAAATGATTCAGTGTTTCTTCGTACAAACGCGAAACGGCCAGAAGGTAGTTTCGCACCGATTCTCCCTCTATCCATTCCCAGGCATGTTTATATTTTTCTAGTTAATTTTTTTTTTCTAATGCAACGAGTTAAAAATGGAAGGCAGTTAAGTTTCTTTGTCCACAAAAAAGTTCAGATTTTTTTGAAACATATTTTTATTTCTACGATTATTTTAGAAAAATATATATATTTATGAATCTCAATCTAGTATACTTGCCAAACGGTTTCATAAAATGATTTTATCATTTAGAACATTCTTGAGAGAATCTGGATCTGAAACTTTTCTACGAGAATCTATATCCCGACCAAGCGCACCGTTAATCTTTCAAAAACATAAAGCAATATTTTCATATTCTTAGCTTGCTCCAAATCATGGTCATATGATTCTATCATTTGTACATTGCAAAATTGGCCTTACTTTTTGCTTTCTTGATTAAAATATTTGCAGCAATTTTTGAAAAGAATAGATGACGTAGAATCTTGTTGCCTAAGTTTTCTTTTCTAAAGAAAATAGCACCCAATGTCTAACTTTTTCTAGAGCCATTGAAGAGCATCCGGGATGATGCTTTAATTAAAGAATATGAATATTTTCTTCGTTTCAAAATAAGTTGACTTCTAGTGTTATCCCAAATTAAAATATTTTAAATTTAATCAACTTTTTAGAGAAAACATAACACGTATGACATCAAACAAGTATTCTATAAAAATGTATTTCATGCATCTAATAATACAAATTCGGTGTCATAAATATTAGTGCTTTTTTTGATAAATTCCATTAAACCAAAAAAGTTTGATTTAGGATGACTTTATAAGTTGATTTATTTTACGATAAGAGGACGTATCTTTCTTTTTCTTTTTACCCTGAATGGCGCAAAGCAGAAAAGAAACCGCAGCATCATGTACCGGCCTTTGCACAAAAGAAGCCTTGGAATTTAAAACTCAGTGGTCGCTCTTGATGTCCAATGCGCACACACTTTTTTAAGCCCTACCTTTTCTTTCCTTTTGTATATAACTGATACTCTCTTCATTCCAAAATAAATTAACTCCTACTAGAGTCATCTCGAGTCAAACTATGTTAAATTTGACAAACTTTATTATAGTAAAAAGTAATAGCATTTATAGTACCAAATAAGTATATTATGAAGATATATTTCATGGTATATAACTAGTGACACAAATTTCATGTCATAAATATTGATGTTTTTTCTATAAATTTAGATAGGCTTAAAATGATTATTTTGTGATAACTCTAGGAATTGATTTATTTTAAGATGGAAAGAGTAGGTTAGTGATACAAACGTGGTTCTTTTATATATTATACCAATGTAATACTCATATCGCACGTAGTGCAGTGGTCAAGTTCTGAAGAATTCATATATAAAATGAGGCCCCAAGTTTTTCCTCTCTTAAGAAGAAAGTTAGCCAGTTAGCATCACTGAGGCCTACCTAACGCACCATCGTGTACTACTGCCTCAACCTCCACGTCTGCTCCTCAAGGCCACATCACCTAGAGTAGTAGCCTTGTAGCATCGCAGAGCTTCTTGCAGAGGAGTCGAGAGCTCCATCTGACAAAAAGCCGAGGAGCGCGCATTGCAGCAAGAAGTGAGCTGCTTGTGTTGGTCCCTAGCAAATAAAGCTGAGTAGTTGCACCCGTGAAAGGAGATAAAGCTGTTAGGCAAGAGAGCTACCTTTGGTTGTAAGTTTTGAGAGCTCTAACTTTTTTTCCTATGAGCAGGGCTGCTTTTGGCTAAGGCTAACAGACTTATTAGCCTGCGCTGGGAAGCCCTGATTCACCTGTTATAGATGGCATGCACTGCCACCTATATCTTCTCAAATATAGTGATACAGATATATTTATAGGTGTACAAATGCCAAGGGCTACCCAACGCAGGCAGATGCCACCAGTGATCTCAGAATTACACATTCGTTACATAATTTGATGCATATAAGATCACAATGCAGGCTATCATCCCTTGGTTCTGCCATTGTCTAGTCCTCACTTTTCAGTGTCCTATTCTTTCCGGACTTTCAGAAGTGTCAGTGGCTCCTCTCCATGATTTCACAACGCGCTTCAATAATATCCTCTTCTATCTGTAGTCTCACAACACGCGCTTCAATAACATCCTCCTCATTTTGTCAGACTAAACCACTCTGCGAGACCACCACCGGAGATGGGATGGACACTCCGTGCCTGCCTGGTGGTTGGGGCAGCACACCAGCTAAGTGCGTTGGGCATGCCCTAATGCTGTCACATCTCATGTTATATAATCTCTGCCGTGACAGTAATACATTCTTGGAGCGAGTTGCTATACCTACTGTATCCGGGTATTTTTGTTCTTCAATTCTTCGGCTAACTCGTCGGCTACAGTGTCATAGTATATACTTAGGAGTACATTAGAAAATGCTAAATCAAACTTACGGAATTATCATCACTGATTCGTGAAAACAAAAAGGCTGTTGTTATTATTAGGATTTTGTATTTTTTTATTAAAAATTTAGCAATCAAATTTAATTATAAAATGTCCGAGACTTAGCGTTACTATAGCAGGATATAGCCCAACTCGCATGCATTATAAGTCCTTCCCCCTAGCGCCGCTGCCGCCGCCCCCCCATCCACCAACGCTGGTCCCCCTCCCTTCCCCTCTGGCATCTCGCCGGGGCTGAAAGGAGTGGGGATCCATTGTTTTTTTATAAGTTTTCTCTATTAGATCGAGTCATTAAGGTTAGTGTCTCTCCATGCCAAATTTCTTGGTATTGGAGTTTTATCTCCTCCTTCTCATCTCCGGCGACGGTGAATGGAAAGGATGGAATCGTCTTCTCTATGGCGGCTCCGTTGAAGATGAGGACGACAACTTCGGCATCACCATCTTCATCGACATGACAACATGGAGACTTTTATTTTCGGACGGGCATCAAGGCGGAGATGATATCGCCGCCATGGAATAAGTTCCTCCGGTCTTCTTCTTCATTTTGTTGTGGTTAGATCTGGTCACGATGAAGGATTAGGGAGAATAATTTTCATATCAGTCTTCCTCACTCTTCGGTGGCAAAAACAAGAAGGAAGACACCAGAAAGAAGAAGTTTCTCAATTCTGCCTACAAGAATGTTGGCCGTCGTTTGTAGGGCATTTGTTTTCAGACCATTTGCTGAGTGTTTTCCTGTGCGGTCATCCATACTGCAAAACATTAACAGGTTATGTTTTGAATTGTGTTATTCACAACATGGGTACTATTTTGTAATCCATAGTGCTTATGACGTGTTGATGTACCCAGCTATTATATAATATAATTTTTCTTTCATCGCAAAAAAAACTCGCATGCATTGTGTTAAGCAAATTGTATACTGTCAGGGCATCACCAAGCAAAAGAGACAAAGAGTGGGATCCACGGACCACGGTAGTCTGCAATTGAAGTTTCTTGTCTCCCCATACAAGAAATATAATAAAGGCTTTATTTAGTTTCAGGTATAAAGTTTTAAGATGTCACATCAGATGTCTTATAGGAGGTTGCATGGGGTGTTTGAATATTAATAAAAAATAAATTACAGAATCCGTCGGTAAATCATGAGACGAATTTATTAAGACTAATTAATCTGTCATTATAGCACATGTGTTATTGTAGCACTTTATTATCAAATCATGAACTAATTAGCTTTAAAAGATTCGTCTCGCAAAGTACTCGCAATCTATGTAATTAGTTATTTTTTTAGTCTATATTTAAAACTCTATGTATATGTCTAAACATCCGATGTGATAGGACGTAAAGTTTTGACGTGAAAACTTAACCAGGCGAAAGAGACCATAGAGATCGTGTTCAGATTTCAACTTTCAACTGGACGGCCAGCATGCACACAGCCCCATACAAGTCGCAGGCAATTTTATTTTCTCAGATCAGAAGATTCCGCACGAATCATGCATGTGTACAAAGCGGATAAGGCTCCAGAGTATATATATTCAGACAGAAGTTGGAGCTAGCTAACCACCATAGTGATTTCTGACTAGGAATCATCATGGACTACAGGGGAATGATACATGTATCATCATATGAACTCTTTTGTGCATTACACTTTGTATTTATACCACCACCATGAATGAAGAAATCATGCTTTAATTAATATATAGCCCCTATCTCAGCTCTTTACCTACAGGCAATCGAATCGATGAAATGGAAGGAGATATAGATGGAACTACTACCTAACCGGATCCAGTTTGGTGTCATGGTGTGCTATTTTGGTACACTCTAGTAGAGGTACAACAGGAGGAGCGGCTGGGTGTACTCAAGACGATTGTACAATAGGCTGGTCTCCGAATGGTCCACGAAGCCAACCTCTGGCAATGTGTCGATATGCGGCTTCAGTCAAGTGAATACCATCCCAGCTCCAGTGCGTCTTAGGATCAGCACACGCCGAGGCACCAGGCTCACCACACTTTGCTGTTAGATTGAAGTTGTAAGGGCCCCTCCCAGGAGCGCCACAGCATGCTCTTGGTGGTTGTTTGTAAAATCCTGCATTGATGAGGGCAAAACTTTTAGGCTACTTAGTTCACTTGGGAAATAATCGTGTCAATCTATCGCTTCATGTAAATACATATCCTGGTTCCAAATGCAGTATTGTATATCTTGTTACCTCCTGGCCACACAAACTCTATGACAGACAGAAAATAAAGGATGGCCACGCAGCTCTTGCAGCCATCATGCGCAGATGATAAGGATGGAAGAATTTGTACCATCTCTTGATGTCCAGGAAAAAAATAAGAATGGAAGATTCTCCTTCTGACACAGATGTTTCAGCAATACAGTCCCATGCTTTTCTATTTGATCAGAATGTTGCTAAAAAAAATTCTGGGGAAAAGGGATCCTCCAAGATGCAATGCCTCAATGGTTGGTTAACACTTAACAGAGTGTTGGTAAACAGAGTTGGAATAAACAAGACATGTGAAACAAACTAAGATACAAAAAAAATATATGTCTGTCGCAGATGGGGTCAGGTAGCTGTGTTAGTTTCTAGCGTTTGTACTTCTTGTGACAATGACTCCAAGAGATGACGTTTTTTCGACATGTCCAGAAAGTAAGAGAGAAAACAAAGGCCCATGGTTAACTAGCACCAATTTTTTGAAATTAACAGAGTCAAGATGTTGCCTTCAATAGTTACCATTCTTTTTCGATTGAAACTACCAATTCACTAGTACATGTACCTCGCACTTCAAAATTATGTCTATATCTTTACAGCTCTTTAGTTTTTTGACAAGCAGTTTAAGATGCTCTTGCAAATGGTACACAAGCAACATAAACCTTTCCGTATATGTTTTGTTTCAAGATGGCCTTTTGTTCTGTGTAGCAAATAAGAACAGGCAGTTCTAACATACAGTTTGTAACATAACTCCAGCCTTAATAACTAGTCGTGCTGGAATAGGATAAAAGATGCTACAAGATAACTTGATTCCGATATTTGTACTTCGTACACTATAAAGTATGATCTGAATTCTATTGCAATAGTTTATTGCATCTCACTAGAACGCAAGGGTGATAGTTTGACTCTGCTGTGAAGTTGAATTAAAACTATGCTAGGCAACATTAGACCTGTCTCTGACAATTAGCCATAAAAAGCTTATCCTTAGCCATATCAGACTGCTATCAGTTCCCCAGTGACTCAGTTGACCAGATCTACAAATCCACACTATTATGGTATAGTGGTAATGCAAATAAGAAACTGAGGAGCTCACCGAATTTCTTGGGCTGAAGTATGAACTGGATGATTGGTGTGAAGTAATCGCCATAGATGATCCTCACACCAGGGTGCTTATCTCGGAGCTTCTCGAGAGCACGCTTGAGCATTGCATTGTGCACCCAAGAGAATGTGTTGAATCGCTTGAGGCAGCCGGTGCGCGAGCCATGCCCTTCCTTTGGGTCAGTGTACATGGTCAAGTAGACTGGAAAGCACCCTGATGGCATCACTCCGGGCACAATCAAATCCTTTGCCCCCTCGGCAATCAATTGCTGCAGGCAGGGCAGGGCACATACAAGGGAATTAGAGAACAATCCACAGTAAGCACACCAAGTAGCAGCGAAGCGAAGACACAATTCTTACTTCAACTCCATCGGAGATGCCTTGAATCACATGGGGCATCAGCTTGTATGCCTCCTTGAGGTCCTTGCCGGCGAACAGCGGGGCGTTATAGTCATTTCCACCAAATTCACCTACGATAAACAGGGACTTGGCGAAGAACTCCTTGCATTCTTCACAACCAAGGAAAGGTGGACAAAAGGTAACAGCGTCAAAACTAAGCACCAACATTCACGAAACGAAACGAAAACTTAGGCCGCGTTCACTTCCTCCTCCCAACCCAAAATATTTCCTCTTACACACATCACATCAAATCTTTCGACACATGCATGGAGCATTAAACGTAGGTAAAAAAGATAACTAATTGCATAGTTTGTCTGTAAATATCGGGACGAATCTTTTGAGCCTAGTTAGTTCATAATTAGACAAATTTTGCCAAATAACAACGAAAGATGCTACAGTAACTTTTCAGCTACTTTTCGCGAAGTGAACACACCCTTACTTTAAGAAAGAAAAAGGTAAAGAATCGATGGAATTTGCATTCTTGGGTCGGGTGTACCTTGCGCGGAGCTGCAGAGCGATGGCTTGAGGTCACGCAGCCACTGGATTTGTGTGAAGAGGGAGCCGGAGTTCCAGACGGTCTTGCCGAGCCCCCGCTTCTGGAAGAAGTCGGTGTCGAGCGCGGTGGCGCCGGTGATGGCGAAGTTGGCGCCCTGCGCGAAGCTGGCGTTCTTGGCCTTGGACGGCGGCAGCAGCGGGAGGCCGAACTCTTGCGCTGCAGGAGCAGAGGGCCAAAATCCATCGAATTCCGAACAGAGGCACCTCCCAAGAACGCACGCACGAGAAATGTTACAGAAGCCAAGAATCGGCGAAATTTACCGATGAAATCGACGACGAGGCGGCCGTCGGAGCATCTGCCGGTGGGGTAGCCGAAGTAGGTCTGGCCGTAGGGCAGGCGCGCGGTGGCGAGGTAGTCCGGGATGCCCTCCGTGACCAGGTTGCCGGCGTCCACCAGCGAGTCCCCGAAATTGAACACCGCGCGGTACCTCCCCGCCGCCTCTGCCGCCGCTAGAAATGGGAGCGCCGCAAGAACCGCGCAAACCCACATCGCCCTTCCAGCTGCTCCCCCATATCCCGGCATGGCCTGTTCCCCGGAATTGGCCCGAGGAGTCAAGCGGAGCACGAGGAGAAGGAGAAGAAGGGCGGTTTGGCTTGGCCTTGCTTGGGTTCTTGGCCGGGTCCGTGAACTGGCTTGGCTTGCCCGTGGCGCTTGTCCGCTTGCTCTTGTAGGCCAGGCAGGCAGCCGCTGCGAGTGACGAGCCAGACTGCTATGGGCTGTGGAGTTCACCGGTTCGGGTGGGGGGATTCTTCTTGCGCCCACCACCCCCAGCCGCAGCGGCGCGTGGGCGACCGATTGGACGCCTGCTCGGTGCGGCCCCCGGCCCGCGCGTGCGGAGGGGGTGGTGCCGGTGCCGGTGCGGCTGGAGCTGGCCGGACGGACGCGTGGAGACGGGGAACACGCGGACGCGAGCAGGACAGCGCATTGACTGCGGCCGTGGCCTGGCGGTGGCGGGATTGAATGCGGTTGACTGGGACGGCGAGGGAGGAGGCGCACGGGCGCGGAGGTGGTAAATGGCGTCGGGGCGGCGTGTCAACGTGTTCGTACTTTCGCCTCCGATTCGGGAGAGATCATCGCACTTGAGCACACACACGCAGCAGCTGTCCTCGATCGGACAGATTGATCAATGATGCATGAATTCGTGCTCTAGATTGGGCATGGCAAATCGCCGTCACGTCTTCGCATTAACGATGATACAGGCGTCGCCGTCTTGGCCAACTGGCACGTGTTCACCAGGTAGTAGGAGTAATAGTAACCCGGAGGTCACTGTGCGTGAGCTGGCAATCTTTGGGCACGTATAACCCATAAATAATCTGTTGTTGGTATATTTTTGGAATCTAGATAACTAAATAGACAGCTTATAACTGTCTATAAGTTATTTAATACTTGTATTTAGCCACAATTAAATATAGATATGATCCATGTATACCGGTGCGTTGTTCTAGTTGATACAAAATCGTTCTAGTTGATACAAAATCAAGTATAATTAAGTCGAATATGATTGTGATATTTTTTTAGACTAGTAATTCTGGCAACATAATCAAACATGAATATATTTTTCCATACTGATACGAGTAGATTACGTATTTTTGCTTTTTTTTTATTGAGCAAAACAATTTTTAAAAATATACTAACGGTTCCACAAAATAAAATATGCAGAGAACCTTCAAGGCGTAACATATGTAGCATCACTTTTAGGTTATAGTTCTGGTCGAAAGGAACCTAATAAAATTTGAATCATATTTTTTGGATTCAATTTTGATTTTATATGAATTTTATAAGTTTTAGTTAATTTGTACATTCTTTGGGAAAAGACGAGAAGCTAACAAAAACACTTTGCATTGGAAGTCGTGAAGTCTACGTAAATCTTGCGATCAACTTTCACTATTTATTTTGGTGTTTATATTTCATTGCATTTGTTACCTCGAACCCTCCACCTTTTCCTATTATTCCTATCAACTCCTTGCTAAATTAGATCACGAACTACTCTCGGAATGGCTGGTATGGCCGGCTGGGACAGACCTCGCCGCCACCATGCCTCTGGACGGCTGCCTCACTCTCCCCCACTTCAGCTCCTCTTCTATCGCATAGACGGGCAGAGGATGGAGAATAGACAACGCCCACACGAGATCCGTTCATCCGTAGTTGATTTCTCGAAGCATGGGTTGAAGCCGGCGTGTCACGAGACGACGACCCCATCCCATCTGCTGCTCGCAAGGCAAGTTTTTGCAAAATTTCTCAGTGTGTGTTCACTTCGCGAAAAGTAGCTGAAAAGTTATTGTAGTATCTTTCGTTATTATTTGGCAAAATTTGTCCAATTATGGACTAACTAGGCTCAAAAGATTCGTCCCGACATTTACAGACGAACTATGCAATTAGTTATCTTTTTTACCTACGTTTAATGCTCCATGCATACGTCGAAAGATTTGATGTGATATGTGTAAGAGAAAATATTTTTGGTTGGGAGGAGAAGTGAACGAGGCCTCAGACGCAAACGGCTCAAAGAGCTCCATTGTACGTCAGGCTGGGCGTTCGGTCATGACCGAAAATTCGGGTCGGTTTCTTCGGTCTTTTTTTACTTCGGTCCATGGAAATCGCAAACCGAAGTGTTGCCCAAGAAAACAAGAACCGACAGATCGGTCTTCGGTCTTCTAATTCGGTTCTTCGGTTGTAACCGAGCAAGACCGACAACGAAGAAAACTAGAGGCAAGGATGACTGCTCGAGAGAGGAGGAGAGGGAGTGGGCAGCGCTGGCCAGCAAGAGAAGGGGCAGCGCCCTCAGCATTCCTCACCCGAGAGCAACAGCGATGCCCTCGGGCTCCACCGGCCGAGCAGTGGTGGGCTGGTGGCGCCCCCGGCCTTCCCTGTCCGAGCAGCGGCGGCGCCCTCCGGCCTCGCTCGTCCAAGAGCAGCAGGCGCCCCTCGTCGTTGAGTCAGCCAAAGCAGCAGCAACCGCCGGCGCCCATTTGAGTAGTACTTGGCCGTGAGAGAGCAAAGAGAGATGAGATAGGATAGCAGTAATGAATGGGAGACAGACCCACGTGATTGAGAGAGATAGACATGAGACGGGAGACAGATGGATGAATGAAAGGATAAGGTTCTGAGTCTTCTGACGTTCTCTGCCTTGGTCTGTTCGGGTAAATCGGTTAACCAATGCAGATGACCGAGTACCCGATATCACAATCGGTTTTCAACAACTCGAAACCGAACAAAGGACCGAGGACCGAATGTTCGGTCTGTTCGGTCTCGGTCTCGGTCCGTTCGGGTTCGGTCTTCGGTCTCGGGTTTTTCTGCCCAGACTGAGTTGTACGTGCCCTTAGCATTCCCTGACTGCTGGCGGGTGTGTTTGCTTAAGGCTTGGTTTAGTTTCTAAATTTTTTTTAAAAAAACTACAGTAACGAATCTTACGACATATGTATAGAGTATTAAATGTAGACGAAAAAAACTAATTACACAGTTAGGTGAAAAGTCGCGAGACGAAACTTTCGAACCAAAATAGTCCATGATTAGATACTATTTACTAAATAAAGTCAAAACATACTACGATATATTTTTCACCCTTTTCACCCCAACTAAATACCCCCTAAACCGTGAGCTGTGAAAAAAAAATATTATAAACTTTTGGACTGTGAAAAAACTGTTCTGAGGAAGCTGAAAACAAACTGTGATCGAAAGAGCGGCGAAACCGATAGACACTGCTGTCAGCGGTCCTACGTGACATCTATGACTGTGCATAAATATATGTATGTATTTTGACCCGTATTTGCGGATTTGTTTTCATAAGAAAGTTATGAAGTTGCGATGACATCATCATGACGTCACCTGCTTGTTTGGCCGAAACGGCCCTATCCACATCCTCTCCTCGCGAGCGTCTTGCTGCCATTGTTGCGCTTGTGAGTACCTCTTCAACTTGAAGCCAGTATGACAGGGGCCTCGCCGTTCAGGTCATGACGCTCGGCGCAACAAAAGATGTGTCGTCCTAGAATGGAAATACATGGTACTACTTCCGTCCGCAAATGAATACAATTCTTATCTCTCGAGAAATCAATCAGTTTGAACTTTGCTAAAAAAATTTTATAAAAAATACTAACATTCCTAATACAAAATTAGTATCATTAGATTAGTCACAGAATATTTTTTTCATAATACATTTATTTGCATATATAAATATTAATACTATTTGCTATAAACTTGATCAAATTTAAACTAGTTTGACCGGCACGGATCCTATAATTAGGGCCTGTTTAGTTACGTTTTGTTAAAGTTTAACTCCCATCACATCAATGTTCCCTCAAATACATGGAGTACTAAATGTAGACTAATTGTATGCATGTCGACACAGATTAGGAGTAATTTACGAGACGAATCTATTAAGCCTAATTAGTCCAAGATTGAAAACTTTTTGTCAAATAAGACGAAAGTGCTACAGTATTTAAACTTTAACTCCTCAAACCAAACACCCCTTACATTCTTTTTTTTTTTGACAGAGAGTAATAATACGTGACATTTTTTATATTAGCTGGAATTATCCAAGCTGAGCTCTACTTTTCTTCGTGGACATGGTACAGTATTCTCGAGCCAACTGTGACATGGTGCACGTCGAGCATCCCGTCCACTCGAGAGCGGACCTTGTTTTTTTTTAGTTTCTCTCGTAAAGTTTAGTCCCTATCACATCATATATTTGAACATATATATATAGAGTATTAAATATAGATACTAAAAGTAGAGTATTAAACGGAGAGATGGCCCAATAGGCTGTGAATAACTAATTTTACATATTGCGACTAATTTGCGAGATGAATTTTTTAAGCCTAATTAGTTCATGATTTGACAATGTGGTGCTACTGTAACGTCCCGCCTCCTCGAGGCCGGGCCCGCTTATATCTGGCCGCTTTTCTAGGACATAGACTGCTCTCACAGACCAACACAAGTCTTTTCTGCGCACTTTGTCCTCACTCGTGCGCACCCGGAAAGAACTTCCCGGTCGGTCACCCATCGCTCCAAGCCAAGCACGCTTAACTTTAGAGTTCTTTCGAGATGGGCTTCCGGAAAAGAAGTTGCAACTTTGTTGGTATGAGTATCCTATTAAGCCCTGGGCCGGGATGTTACATCCTCACCCCCTTAAGAGATCGACGTCCTCGTCGATCAATCCCAAGCCAGGAGCATCCTCTCTTGGCCACGTCCGTATGTCCAGAGCCAGCGCATGTGCCATGCTGTGTGACCACGACGGATCCACACCAGCCATGCGCACCATGCCTGCGCAACTGCGACACACGCGCCCGTGAAACCGCGAGAGTCTGCTCTGATACCATTCTGTAACGTCCCGCCTCCTCGAGGCCGGGCCCGCTTACATCTGGCCGCTTTTCTAGGACATAGACTGCTCTCACAGACCAACACAAGTCTTTTCTGCGCACTTTGTCCTCACTCGTGCGCACCCCGGAAAGAACTTCCCGGTCGGTCACCCCATCGCTCCAAGCCAAGCACGCTTAACTTTAGAGTTCTTTCGAGATGGGCTTCCGGAAAAGAAGTTGCAACTTTGTTGGTATGAGTATCCTATTAAGCCCTGGGCCGGGATGTTACAGCTACCGTAACATATGCACTAATGACATATTAATTAGGCTTAATAAATTCATCTCATATTACTAATGACTTATGTAATTTATTTTATTATTGTTATCTGAACATTCACTTGTGACATCTGACGTGACACTCTGAACGTTAGCCCTGGATTTAAACACCACCGCACCTCATACGTGTCCGGGCAGGCAGGCGCTCATCCCGAAGTGGAAGCGCATCTAGTCTATTGTGCCGGGCCGACACGGACACAATTGGCGTCGGGCCATGTCGGCCAACAGTAGAGGGCTTCAATCCGGTGCATTGGGCACAGCCTATTGGGCCATCTCTCCGTTTAGGGTGGGTTGTGGTTGTGGCCTTGCGGGTTACATCTGGACCATTCCTTTGTTTCAAAAAAAAAATCTGGACCATTCCTTTTGGATCCAACACCCGCCCTCGTGAACTCCGCCGGTGGATTGTTCCAAAAGGCATTCTCACGGTGTCAGTTTCCTTTTTTTTTTAATAGGGACGGTGGCAGTTTCCAATGCGTGGCAAATGAGGTGCGTTTAGTTCGCGAAAATTTTTGGCTTTGGCTACTATAACACTTTCGTTTGTATTTGTCAATTGGTGTTCAATCATGGACTAATTAGGCTCAAAAGATTCGTCTCGTGGTTTTTCTACAAAACTGTATAATTAGTTTTTTTTGTCTACATTTAATGCTCTATGCATATGTCCAAACATTCAATATGACGGGAAATCTTGTAAATTTTTATGAACTAAACATGGCCCCAGCATTAGTCCAAACCGTGACCACAATGCAGACATCAGTTACCTTGTCCAGTTGTCCTCCAAGGACGAAAGCCAAGTACACACCCTCCAGTCATACAAATGTTCAGATGAATGCCGGCTGCATGCCCAGCATTTCCTGGGCAGAAATATTTCATGGCTTCCGTAGTGTTTCAAATTGATCCATTCCATGGATTATTCAGATCCAGCTACCTCATTTAGTTGTCAAGCAGCCATCGTAATCATACTATTTGTTGGTATTTCTATTTCTCACCCGTCCACATCAACGCCAGGGCATGCTGTGTTCTGTAATGTCGGTTATCATGAACCAATGGAAATTGCAAGACTACAAGACTTTCTCTCTCTGTTATAAGACATTTTGGCTTTTTAAATATATAATTTTTGCTATAATATCTAGATATACACTATGTCTAGATGAAAAGCTAAAACACCTAATAATTTAAACGGAAGGAGCACCAGAAACTTGTTTACTTTTATTATCTCATATTATTGCCGTAATATTTGAAAAATGAAAAGAATCAGGAAACATGTCATACGCGGTGCATCTGTACTCCAGCCATTTCAGCTGGGAACATATCTATACCGGCACGGTTTATACAAATCTTTCAATGACCAGACTAAATAGCTTTACTTTACCCATAACTTAACTGTGACTTGAGAACCGGAACATATCTTATCTATTGCCTGAAACACTCCTCATATCTCTAGCCGCAGCAGCTGCGGCGGTGTTACATACAGATTAGCTATCTCAATTATGACTTGAGAATCGGGGGTTCAGCATACGGGCCATTCAACCAGCCATCGGCGACCTTCCTGTATGCAGCTTCAGTCATGTGGATGCCGTCCCAGCTCACGTACGACGACGGGTTGGAGCACACGCTTGCGCCCTGCTCGCCACACTTCTTCTTCAGGTTGAAGTTGTAGTTGCCCTGCCCTCCCGCGCCGCAGCATGCTTGCAAAGCCGTGCTGAAACCTGCAGTAGCTCAGAATGTTCATTTCATGGAACAAAAAAAATCTGAACCATAAAATCAAATTACAGGCAAACGATGGTTTCAATCTGCAAATCATATGTTTTCTCTGAAGGTTTCATGATAAGAATGCAGTCTGAAACTCTTTGGATGCACCAAGATATACTGGAGAAGCATAACAGGCGACAAAGAAAGGGAGAACTCACCAAATTTTCCGGGGTAGACGATAAACTGCATTGCAGCCTTGAAGTAATCCCCATACATGATTTTTGTCTTGGGGTACTTCTTCTGAAGCTCATCAAGCTGCTGCTTCAGCTCCCTGTTGTGGTGGAAGGCGAGGCGGTTGTACCTCCGAAGGCACCCGGTGCGGGCATTGTAGTCTGCTTTGTTGCTGGTGTTGTACAACGTCAGGTACACCGGAAAGCAACCAATTGGGAGAACACCGGGCACCAACAAGTCTGTTGCCCCAAGCTCGATCAATTTCTGAAACAAAAACATTTTCTTAAAGTTTGCAGAATGTGACTGAAAATTTAGGGATAAAAACATATGTTGCGGAATTAGACCGTTAAGCTAGTTAGAGATGCACCACCACCCCCACCAGTGTCATCGAATAAATCTATCATGTCGTCTTGAAATTTGTGAAAACAAACCATTGTTTACAACCATGTCATGTGACGCCCATTTCAATATTTCATGATGGGCATGCCCATAGCAAATGATTCCTTGCTATCTTTACCCACCGAACCTTTTACATGCCATTCTCTTTTCATTGTGCAATCATGTTCTACCTGAAGTCCCCCAATGCTTGCATCACATGGGGCTGCACTAAACAACAATCTGATGGACTGTGCAGAAGCTCAATTCAGCATGCAAAGTACAGAACCACGCCATCACAAATTTCAGGTGTAATTGATTTACGCGAAAACAACATTTTTTCCATTCTAAAACAGTTAAGGGCCTAGTCAAAAGATTCTTCCGTTTATGAAGGCATCATATCTGTCACATGTTCACCCCTATTATAATGGTTACAAACATTGCCAACCCCAGTTGATCAGTTAAATAATATCCCATTGAGATCTACAGATCCGAGTCAAGAAAATGTGCAATCTATATGTCAATGCTTTTGCCTAGTAGGTAAACTACTCACTCCTCTCACTGTAACCCCCCCCAACCCACCCCTTCAAAAATTAAGCCCACATAATTCAAAGGTATTTTATGAACAATTTCCACATCTAAACTCATGGCACACTATGTATCAGGCTTGCAATTTCATGTTTCCTCTTTTTTGTTCCATAATAATCTCCAAGTACGAAGATGAGCGTGGCCTGAAATCAGCTGTACCATACACTTTGTATCACCCTGGTGAACTGAATCGCCAACCACGCTACTTTTTACTGCTTCAGCAATGTATATGCAGAATGGTGTATGATGCAATGTAAGGATCATCATCTACTCTAGGCTGGTTAGTGAACTTTAGACTCATAATTCAGGAATGCTACCTCAACACCGTTGGCGATGGCCTTTGTAACAAGGGGCACATAAGTCTTGATTTCAGAAAATCGGACACCAGAAAACAGAGGCGCATTGTAGTCATTGCCCCCAAACTCCCCGACCACAAACAGGGACTTGCTGAAGTAATCCTTGCAGTCTGCAATTAACACATAACCAATCACCAATGAAGCGTGATCCACTAAAATTTCAATAATATTCACAACGCAGGTGAATTGGCGTGGGACCTTGCTCCGATTTGCACAGAGACGGCTTCATGTCCTGGAGCCAGCCGATCTGGGTGTTGATGGAGCCGGTGTTCCAGATGCGCTGGTCGATGCCGTGCGCCTTGAAGAAGGAGTACTCCAGCGCCGTCGCACCGGTGATGGCGAAGTTGGCACCCTTCTTGAAGTCCTTGCCCCTGGCCTGTGACGGCGGTGGCAGTGGCAGCCCGAAATGCTCGGCTGCAGAATTGGCCAAAGATTCCCATCAGAAAAGGGGGGTGAATTCACATGACATCATCGAATGCTACTGCACAATGTACAGATGGTCATGATTCACAAGGGAGCAATGCTGCTCAGTGAGGAACTTCCGGTCCGATCTATCTTTCCTAAAAGAAAAAAGAAAAAGGGACTTTGATTGATATCAATACTCTGCTAGAGCGCAGGCAGCAATAATTCACAGCGCGGCAAAGCAGAAGCCCTTTCACCAGCAGTTTTCTACCGCTCGTTTTCATCTTTTTATAAAGAAAGGTCGAAAAAATCACCCCTTTTGACCTCACCCTTACCTGATTAAAAGGTTAGCATCACAGAGAAGTGAAGAACTTAAGCAAAGAAATAGCACTTTTATCAACAAATTCTTGTAGTCACCTTACTTTTTATCGTTTTTCCAAAAAAAAGAGAGAAGTTATTTATTTGACTAGATTTTAGCTTTGCTCCACCAAACTTATATTAAAAAAAAGAATAGGGGAACGGAGTATGGAGCAAGGGAAATTGAATACTGAAAACAGGTCAATTTCATCTTGACCACCGAAGTCAGAGCATGGTCTCTCTTGACACTCAAATCAACACTTTCGGAAAAAGAGAGACATTTGAATTAGATATTCCAGAGTCCACAAACATAAGTAGAATAGTTAGCAAAAAAAAAGTAATCACAGAAGCAAAATAAAAAATAGATGCTGGTGATGGAAAGAAACTAGAACTGTACGGTACAGTACCGAGGAAGTCGACGACGAGGCGGCCGTTGGAGCAGCGGCCGGTTGGCTTGCGGAAGAAGGTCATCCCGTAGGGCGGGCGCGCGGTGGTGAGCGCCTTGGGCGTGCCGTTGACGATGAGGTTGCCGGCGTCGGAGAGCGAGTCCCCGAAGCTGAAGATGGCCGTGTACGACTTCTTGCTCCTGGTCCTGGCCGCGGCGCAGGTGGCCGGCAGCGCCGCCACGAGCGCGGCGACGAGCAGGAGGAGGAGCACGCCCCGGCGGCGCTGCGGCGCGTGGGCGACGGCCATTGCGGGTGCGGGTGTCGGCAGCAGGCAGCTTCCCGGACCGACGCGCATGTGCGGTAACAGAGAGAGGAGAGAGTGAGGGGAAGCGGGGCAAAGTTCCTTGCTTTTGTGGCGCGTTGCTCTGCTTTTGCTTTATAAACTGCGGCTGCGGGAGTGAGAGTGAGAGAGTTGAATGAGGTGGCCAGTGTGGCCTGTGCTGGATGGATGCTTGCGCCTTGCAGAGCTTTGCAGGTGCTACAGTGCAGCGCGACGCAGGGCTGAGGTGTGGCCGCCACCGGACCCTGTTTCATGCAAACCCAAAATATTTTCTCTTCCATCTATCACATCGAATCTTTAAACGCATGCATGGATCATTAAATGTAGGTAAAAAAAATAACTAATTGCATAGTTTGTCTGTAAAGTTCGAGACGAATCTTTTGAGTCTAATTAATCTATATTTGGACAAATTTTACCAAATAACAACGAAAAGTGCTACAGTAACTTTTCACCCAAACTTTCCCAACTAAACACAGCATTCCCTAATCGGGACTCTCCGAAACACTGTTCAGTACTGTAGCTTTTTGTTTTAATTTGGTAATAATTATTTAAAAATTGATTAATTAGGCTTAAAATATTCGTCTCACACAGTACAACAAAACTGTACAATTAGTTTTTGATTTTATCTACATCTAGTACTCCATATATGTGCCGACATTTTGATGTGATAGGAAATCTTCTTTTTGCATAGTAGATTTTGAAGGTGAATTTGGGTATCTAAGACTACCCGCAGTGGATACTCTAAAACGATACTCTAAAGCTTTAGAGTATGAATATAGAGTAAAAACTGCTGCACTGGATACTCTAAAACGATACTATATCTTTTCTCTCACTCTATATTTTAGAGTAGTACTGTGCTTACTCTATACTCTGTAGTGGCGGACCCCGCTAGCTAAACAAAGGGAAAAAATGTTATAACTCACAAACCAAAAATCCAAATTAAATTTCGATTGCACCATTAAATTCGTCTCAATAAATCCTTCAAAACTAGATCACACATGGATATATTTAGATAAAGTGACAAATCGGTCCCACAATGAATAGAGTGGATAGAGGATGATATAGATGATGGATGGGTGCGAGAGAATTGAGTATAGAGTAGAGAATCTTGCTGACTAGGACGTATAGAGGATGAATATAGAGGTCCATGAGTGCGGATAGTCTAAACAAGGCCAACGTTTGACGATGACCCGTGTAGTTCTAAGCCTGCCCTACACTGGTAACTACTCCGTAATAGCGTTAGTTCTGGCTATAACAAGGGCACCACGGATGGAGGCCAACACTTTCAATGGTTTGCAAAGAAACCTTTTCATTTCATCATACATCACCTTTATTCTTTTCTTTTTTTTAGCATGGACCGTCTTCTCTTTCCCTAAGCATACGTAGCTTCTGCAAACCACTATAACAAGTGTAGAGCACCTACTTTTTTATCCGATCCTACATGACACTTAGGGCTATTAGCAAAAAGCACGTGTTGGGGAAGGCTTAACCGGTTAAGGCTATGTTTGGACTCGTAGATAATAGCTATATGCTAATAGTTATCTATTTGGAATCTAAATAGGTGTAGCTAATAAAATAGCTATTTGTTAACTTGACCTCTAGATGATAATTATCTCATTAATTTGACCAAATTAGATAATAACAGCCAATAGTTATATTAGTAGCATTTTATTAGCTGTGACCCTCTAACTAATAGTTAGCTAGCTAATATTAAATATGAGTTATTAGCTAGTCAACTATTAGTAGATAATGAATTTAAACAGGGCCTACGAGCCTGGTCCAAGTCTAACCAGCTAATAGTTAGATACTAAAGTTACTAGAGTGGAATTAAACGGGTCTAATAAATAGAGCAGCTAATTATTAGTTAGATACACAACTAGTGACAAGGCCCCGTTCGGCCGTGCTGAAAAGCCGGCTGAAAAACACCGTTGACTGATTTGTTGTGAGAGAAAAATATTGTTCCGGTTAAAAAAACAAGTTGAAAAAGACGGATTATAAGCTGGGTGAACAAGGCCATATAACTTGCTACTCCAACTTAGCTAATAGTATAAAAAAGATGATTTTGCCCCTATCTCACGTGAGTACGTGACATTGGCCTCGAACAGGGCCTCTTCGTTGGCGGCTCCTCCATGCTAGTGACTTTGGACGAGCGAGCGAAAGAAAGAGGCACGTCATTCTTGTAGGGGAGGACAATTGCCACAGGGGAGAAAGGGCGGCATTTTTGGTAAAAGTACCATTCATCCACCGATTACGGGGTGTTTGGTTTGAGAGTCCGTAACACTTTCATTTTATTTGACAAAAAAGTTTTCAATTTGGGACTAATTAGACTTAATAGATTCGTCTAGTAAATTACTCCTAATCTGTGCCGACATGCATGCAATTAGTCTACATTTAGTACTCCATATATTCGAGGAAACATTGATGTGATGGAAGTTAAACTTTAACAACTTGAAACCAAACAGGCCCTTAGTTGGTGGGGTCTAAAGAATCCATAACTAGACCTGATTTATAGAGCTAATAGGTAGCCCTCCGTCCAAAAACAAGTGTACTTTTAGCATTCAAAATTTGCCGCATAATAAGTGTGCTTTTCAGAGGCTAGATGTTGTTCTCTTCACGTGCACGCTGTGCTTGGGGCCCGTTCCACGTCATTCTCACTTGTAGAGAAACGACGTTACGTTTGCACCTTTAGTCTCGGTTGTATTGGGGTTCGGTATTAATGTGAGCACTAGTCTTGGGTCTAAATTTTACGAGCACCGAAGACCATTTTTTATCCCAGTTGGTAACACCAGGTTGGACTAAAGATCTCTTGCCCGGGACTAAAGGTCCCCCACGGGTTAATTTAAAAGGAGAGCGCGCAGAACTTTGTCACTTATGGTGTGCAATTGAGTTTGTAAGAGCCCTACGCGCGAAGCAAAAGGTCTTGAGTTCGAATCTCACGCACCACAAGAGAGATCTCCCCTGATTTAAACTAATTCTTTAGTTCCAATGTCCAGAGCCCCATGATTTCAGGCGACCGTAGAATGACTTCGCTAAACCCTTCGACGACGGGTGGCTTCGTGCCCTCAGCTCGGCCCTTCAACAGTCTAGGATATCTTCGTGGTAGACCCAGATAGACTAAGTTTTTTCTGCAAGAACAAACACCTCAGTTCGTACGATCAGATAGATAGCGGTTGGGTCAAGCCGATGCAAGGCGGGGATCTCTTGGGGATACGCGCCCCCAAGCTGTTAGCAAGCTAATTTTTTTTAGCTTAGAGATACTAAGCAATTTATTATTAGAGCTACTAGTCGATCTAAACAAGACCGAACAAAAACTGCAACGGTTGTACAAGTGTTCAATTTTTGCCCTTCGTTTCTTACCCTGGCCATTGAACTACATGCTCCAAAAGTGTGGGTGGAATGTTTGGCTGGATCTTTGATGAAGGAAAATGGTGAGAACGAAAACACTGTATAAACTTCTGTAGCTATGAGCCAATGGATGAAATCACCGATGCTACCTAACAGTTTGACCATGTGCGTACTACCTATCATTTCATCAACAACGTTCAGGATTAAGCGTACGTGTGGTGTGGATTTATTAATCCAACGAACTCTACGCCTTGTTTAGTTTGCCTCAAAGTTCCAAGTTTTTTCACTCTCTCTCCATCACATCAATTTTTAACCGCTTGCATTGAGTATTAAATGTAGGTAAAAAAAATAACTAATTATACAGTTTAGTTGGAAATCACGAGATGAATCTTTTGAGCCTAGTTGGTCCATGATTGGACAATATTTGCCAAATAAGACGAAAGTGGTACTATTTATCAGGTTGAAATTTTCTTCAATCTAAACAAAGGCCTAGATTAAAAGAACGCCCTGGATTGGAGTCGGAGCAGGGCAGCGTGGGCGTGGTAGTGGCAGACGACAGGAGTAGTAGTTTTCTATTCCTGGGGTGGATCCCCGATCATAATGAGATGCTGTTCCTCTTTTCTGTGATCCTGGATCATGATCAAGTGGATCTACGCGCGCGTTCAACTCCGACTGGGCCCGCCTTTTTTTTTTTTACTTTGCGAGCTCCCGGACGCTTTTCTTTCTTCGATCGCTTGCACTGCCTGGTCGTTCAACCGTCCATTCATTTTTTTTTTGAGGTAACACCGTCCATTCATTTTCCCTCGCCGCGAACTCTTTTCTATTGAATTTAACCGACCCGTCGCTTAATTGAGTTTGAGATGGGGAAATTGGCAAAGGATTTTAGAATTATACTGTGCACTACTGGATGTCATCATTGTGCAACTAGGGGTGGGGGGCCAAGAAAGGTAGCACGCCATCAGTGTGGCATCTCCTCAGTCAGCTCTTTCTACTCATTGTGTACGAAGCGCACTGAAGGATAGTAGCACTAGCAAGGATCTCGACCTGTAAATCATCCTCCAGGAAGCTATAACGGACGAACCGGCTGCAGCGGGTACGCTATCGCGTACGCTACGCGTGTGGACGAGCTGGCCGTCCGCTATTACCAGCGGACTCGCGGACATCCGCTACCCGCGCGTGGGGCCCGCCGAGCGAGCGAGCAGAGAGGGGAAGGAGAAGGGAGAGAGGGAGAGAGCAGAGGGAGGTGGAAGGACGCGCCGGAGCCCATGGCCGCCCGCCGCGAGCTCGTGGCCGCCCACGCCCGGACACCGTCACCTCGCCGCTCGGAGTCGCCTCGCCAGCGCCGCCACGCCCCGGCCGAGGTTGCACCGCCCGTCCATTCTCGCGAGCGCGGCACCGTGGCAGCAACGCCACTGCGGGCCGTGGACGGGGAAAGAGCGGCCGTCGACGCCGCGCCTCTGCTCCGGAGCCGCCGCCCTCGGTGCCCGACCTTCTGCTGCCCGAAGCCGCGCACGCTCGCCGGCGACGGAGCGCGCCCTTACCAGAGCTGCCGCGCGCGGTCGCTAGAGAGGGAGGTGGAGGACGGGGAGAGGGCGAGTGGCGGTGCGGGGAGAGGGCGAGCGGTGCGGTTGAATGGATAAAGGGGGAGAGGGGAAAAAGGAAAGAAAATGAAAGAGAAAAAGGGAAAAAAGTAAAAAGGAAAAAATCTGATAAGTGGGCCCCACAGTGGATAGATGATGATATAGAGTATGGATGAGTGCGGGAGAAATTGATATAGAGGATGAAATCTCGATGACTAGGATGAAATATTCCTTTTTAGAGGATAAATTTAGAGTACGACGAGTGCGGATAGCCTAATGCAGTGCAGTAAAATTTGTGGAGGAGCTGGGACACCCCGCCCCAGTAGAAAAGGATGTTTGCGCGGCTAGCTGCACGGTGCACCCTTAGACTACCGCAGTAGGATACTCTAAAGGATACTCTAAAGCTTTAAAGTATGAATATAGAGTAAAAACTGTTGTACTGGGTACTCTATAATGATACTCTATCTTTTCTTTCACTCTATATTTAGAGTAGTACAGTGCTTACTTTACAGTGTGTAGTGACGGCCCCACTAGCTAAACAAAGGAAAAAAATGTTATAACTCACAAACAAAAAATCCAAATTAAATTTCGATTGCACCATTAAATTCGTCTCAATAAATCCTTCAAAACTAGATCACACATGGATATATTTAGATAAAGTGACAAGTGGGTCCCATAGTGGATAGAATGGATAGATGATGATATAGAGGATGGATAGATGCGTGAGAATTGAGTATAGAGGAGAGAATCTTGCTGACTAGGATGTATAGAGAATGAATATAGAGTGCGGATAGCCTGATGTCAACAGATGCTCCAGTGCCGGTGTCCCCATGCTTGTTTGTCCGTCCCAACAATGCAGCCCAGCTCAATCCGGAGGGACGTGAACAATGGCTACAGCTATTAAAGAAATCGAGGTTGTTGAGCCATAACTATTGGTTAGTTGGTCACGTAGTACAGTACAGTGCCCAACAGCCAATGTACCTACATTGGGGAGAAAGTGGACAGAAGCTTCTTGTTTTGCTGGAGTCTTGCAGATCGACAAGAGATTACAGTACTACAGAGGACGGGAAAAAAACAACTGCACCACGACGACGTACAGTATTGTACTCCAGCGTCCTTTGTGTTTCATAATGTGCATTATTAATTTGTTGTGGCACGGGATTAAATGCGTATCCTGTTTAGGGCCGTGAAGTGTTGTAGTAGGTGCAGAGTAAAAAGTTCCTGTATATGTCACAAAATATAAATTTGCCGCTTGGCTATCTCCTCGCATGCAATGCACCGCTCACTGGGATGTTTATCTGGCTGAAACCCACCGTCGATTTTGATAGATCCAAAGACATTCATGCATGGGGCATCCTGGAAAATTTTGGTACGATGAGCTCAGTCTGCAAAATTTGGTAAAGTGAGCAAAGACAGCTCTCCTCAGTTCCAGTGGCTAACAAACTAATAACTACAGTACTACATACGTACCCTGTGTTGTGAGGTAGCGCGACATAAAAGAAGGGGTTGATGCATCAGAGATGTCTGATGAGTCGAAGCAATAGGATATGAACTGAACAGGAGCCGCGGGGATTAATGGGGATTAATGGTTTGCATGTGCGGTCAACTAAACTTGCAAGCTGATCAATGCTGGGAGGAGTGGAGGACGAACATGCATTGGCTGCCAACGCTCTGACAGCAATCACAATACTCCAAAGCATCAGCATGCCACATGCACTGACTACTCATCACTCAGGAGGGGGGTATAGTTTATTTCTAAAACTGGGAGACAAAGATCACTGTGCAGATGTTTTTTTTTGGTGGCCACGGGTGGGGGTTCGAACACACACACTGAAGCTCAACGGCTAGTGTCAAAGTGCGTAGAGTATTGTTTTCTTTATTAATCACAACACAAGGCGGCCAACGTGGCCTACTTTACGCACAGATGGTAACTAAGATAAACAGAGCACATGGCAAATTTGCAAGGGCACTTGTTGAAATGCCAGCAACAAACCAAGAAAAGCAGAGTCATCTGCTTAGGCCTTGTTCACTCCCCCTCCCAATCCAAAATATTTCCTCTTCCATCCATCACATCAAATCTTTCGACGCATGTATGGAATATTAAATGTAGGTAAAAAAAGATAACTAATTGCATAATTTATCTGTAAATGTCGGGACGAATCTTTTGAGCCTAGTTAGTCCATAATTGGACAAATTTTGCCAAATAACAACGAAAGATGCTACAGTAACTTTTCAACTATTTTTCGCGAAGTGAACACACCCTTAGGCGAGAACTAGCAAAGAATGCGTTGATGAGTGGATGGATCGGCCACGCGTGTTGGGTTAGGTGACGGGAGCAAGAGCGAGCAAATGCACGACGCACCAGCCTGGAACGGGATCGGAATCGGTTCCCTACAGAGAGCAGGGGCAGCTAGCTGCAGTAGATATCGCCTATCGGGATATGCAGGAGGGTCCATGTCCATTTCCATTTCGTCTCGCGGGCGTGGTGGGAGCTTTTGAGCAGTGAGCACCACCCAAAAGGCAAAAGCTGCGAATAATGCGACCCAGTAGGTGAGCCAAATCTATCAAGCTGCAGCCACCGTCCGTGTCCCCTTGGAAACTTCCAAAACCATGGATGTGCTTGAAAAAAAAAAGGAACGCTAGTGCTCGATATAGGGTACTAGTGATGGAGAGGGATTGAAAGACAAACAAAACAAACAAGGGATCCCAACAAACAAAGATATTACCTTTGTTCCAAACTATACTTCACATCGGTTTTCTTCTAAGTTAAATTTCTCTAACTCTAACGGAATTTATAGGAAAAATAATGCCCAACATTTATAACATACAATTATGTTTATTAAATTTTGATCATGACAATAATGTTTTGACAATGTGTTTTTTTCCTTGTTGATGTTAATATTTTTTTTTTCTAAAAATTAGATTATTCAATGTATTTACTTGTCCTTGTTGATGTTAATATATTATTTTCTAAAAATTAAATTAGTCGAAATTAAAATAGTTTAACTTACGAAAAAGGCAAAGTGAAGGAAGGGGGTGTGTTATCTCAATAAAAGAAGGGATGGGGTGAACCAAAAACATTATAGTACTCTATGTTGCGCTTTGACGTTAATTGGGTTGTATCCCAAAACAAGTGTCATTCTTATTTTTTAAGAAGTCAAACATTTTTAACTTTGACAAAAAAAATGTATAAGAAAACATTAGTATTTATCGTGCATAATTAGTATCATTACATGATTTGTTATTTTATAATAAACTTATTTGGAAATATAAATATTGTTAATATTTTCTATAAACCTAGTTAAACTTTAGAAAATTGGACACCTAAGTAAACTTTAGAAAATTTGACCAACACGCATCCCATAGTGACACTTGTTTTTGAGACAGAGTGAGTATTTAAATTTGAATCGGTACCATGCTTTTTCGGTGAGGGGAAGAATATTGTTCGTTAATATAGTTAAGTGTCGTAATCAGGATTTGAGGTTGTGTTATCACGATGAAACCTCCGCATTCTTCTTGATTCTTCTTGTTTCCAAAGATAATAATGACCCGGCTGATGATGACTCCTGCTGTCCTTTTCTCTAAAAGCACTTTTCTTCTTCAACTAACACAACATCCCTGGACGGCCTGGACTACCAATATATGACTGTTTACCGCCAAGTCTAATTAATCTGTTGTAAGTAACTTAATAAGCCATTATTTTTACTAAGAAGTGTAATGTTTTCAATATCCATGTCGTCAATTCCTAACCCCTTGATCTTTTGGCTGTCAAAGTATGCTCAATTTGGCAAGTTGGTCACCACTTTGCCAGAAAAAAAAATCTAGAGTACGTGGACTTAACCTAATTTTTTCAGCGTCTCTCTTGGAATTACAAAGAAAGGCATCATATAATACAATGGTAGATTACTTAGAACTGGGTTTAGTTCTCCTATTGACAAATGATTCTCTTTGCCGCTGGTTAACCTCTTTCCCAAACGCTTCTCACCTTTTGTTAATCCCATTCCTCATCTCTTGCTAAGTGTACACACACACAAACTTGACAGCAGTTTCCAGTTTTCTTGTGGACCTGCGGTTGAGCAGAGCAGCATCAGATTCGCCCGGCCCAAATGCAAGGGACAACGCCAGCGCTTTGCACACATGGGATGGAAGGCTCGATCGGTCCTGGTGGTGCACTACTACTCTAAGTGCCACCGTGGAAAGCATGCATGCACGACTATTATATGGTGCCGTTTGGTAGCAATACAAGCCCGACCTCTCTCCACAAGAGACCACAACACGCATGCAAAGCATTATAGCGAGCCATCCGTCAGCGCTGGTTGCATAGTTGGCTTTTTAAATAGATTTTTTGCTATCTAAGACAGTCTTAGATATATAGTAAAAAAATATGTATCAAGAAAATAAAAACTTACTGCTTAAATTTGGAACAAAAGGAGTAGGAAATACGTGCGTTTGTATGTGTGTGTGCGCCTTTGTTTTTTAGGCCCTCTTTAGAATACAAGAAAAAAAACACAGGATAAAAAAACAATAGCAACCTCACAGGAATGCAGAGGATTGAAAACACATAAATTTTGAAGGGATGAATATTTGGATAGGCCGTAGGAAAAAAACATAGAATGTTTACCAAGAGATTTGAGTGGATGCTAAATTTCTTGAGTTTTGCTCCAAAACAACAGTCAACAGAAAATTCTACAGAATTTACAATCCTATGTTTTTTCTTCATTATTTCAACCAAATAAGACCTTAGTGTATATGTATATTCCTGAACAACGAACGCTAAAGAATCTACGTATCAGTAGTGCCCACAGCCCCACACACTCGTAAGCGCGCCGCATGCGTTGGTTTGTATGGGTGGGAGTGGGAGTGGCTGGGCTAACAACCACCGTCCACGGGAGCGCGGGACCTGAGCTGATGGAGCTCCCTCCGACTCCGATCCATTTGCTGCCAGTCTGCCGTGGTCGATGGAGCTCCATCCAACTAACGGAGAGACGAGATGGAGCTAATGCAATCGCAGACAATCAGCGGCACCCAGCACTCGTACACGTACCAAGCAAGGGAGGGTGCCTGCCTGCTGTTAGTTGCTCCTCCGATCCGGATCCGTCCTAGCTAGCTGGGGACCATGCATTGCCATTATCGATACTGTATGTACTACCGTACGCACACCGACATGAAGATGAAGCACTCCGGAAATACTGAAGTAATACAGCATCCGCTGGGGATTCAACTTCGCCACAAAAATACAGCCCCAAACTCTGGAGTAGAAAAAACTATGAAACTTTATAACAACATTTTGTTGCAGGAAATAAGTAAGGCGAAGACATCTTTCACACCACAAGGTTAAATATAACTTCGCCAAGAAATAAAAAACCAAAAAGCAAGATTCAAGCGAAGGTGAAGATTTGACTTCGCGGTTATGAAAACTGACTTCACTGACCGGCGAAGTCAAAAGCAGAGCAGAAATAAGAAGACCAAAATCAGAGCGAAGACAAAGTTTAGCTTCGCAATATTAAAGATCAACTTCGTCAGCCAGAGATGTCGAAAGAAAATAAAGCCAAGAGGAGCGAAGGCGGAAGTTCGACTTCGTCTTAAATTCTGAAGAGTTGAAGAATCAACTAAAGTTCGAATGAAGATCAGGAAAACTGAAGACTGGAAATAGAAGAACAAGTACTTAGAACGAGGAAATTACCACTTCGCCCTCATAATCAAGAAGGGTTGTAAATATTTAGGTTAAGGGCATAATAGTCATTTTTATGTAAAATACGAAGACTTGGGCCCTATAAATACCCTCTCTGTCATGTACAGTGGGAGCATGAAATAAAGGCAACTTTGTATGCAATTTTGTCTAAGATGAAATTTTTCTGATGATTGTGTGAATTGTGTCACATGACCTGAACTTTTCACCCAACATCTGGCGCCCACCGTTTGTACGTGCATCTAAAGATCTTCACGACCACAAAAAAATAAAATGGCAAGACCAAACAAGAAAACCGTCAATGAAGAAACCGAAGACGAACAACCACCCGGAGAAGACAGAGGTCTTACAAAAGAAGTCTCTCAAGGTGCAAACTCTTCAAGAACGGGCGAAGCTGAATAACAAAGACTCAAAGAACTTGAAGGACAAGTTTTACGAAGGCAAAAAGAACTTGAAGAATGTCGCGCAAGAGCACGATAAAAGACACTCAAACAAAGAATAGAAAAGGCCGAAGTTACCCTTCGTAATTTAAACAAGCAACTGCAAAATGCAAATCATGAAGTTATGAATCAAGAAGAATTGCATCCGGCAACAAGAATCTCTTAAGAGAGAAACAACCAAAAATCATTCACATCAAAGAGGTAGCTTCAACAAAAGAAGAATAAGAGGATGAGGAGAAGCGAAAAATATATACCAAACACACTTCAGAAGTCAACTTTTGGAAACCACAATCACTTCGACCTTCGTCAGGAGTTTTTCTACTTCACAAAAGGTTGCTGCACTCTACTTGGTAATTGATGGAGAGGTGCTACTTCAGAAACTGAACTACAGAAACAACCTCATCAAAGAGAATACTATGTCTCAACTCTGAAGTAAGATATGGCTTCGGACGAAATTCCCGGTTGGCAATAGTTCATCCAAAAATGCAAAAGGGGCTAAACCCACATGCATAGTGAAGGGCAATCCACGATTGATAGAAAGGGCAATAAATTAGAAACTTTCAATAGACCAGTTAATCTTCGCCATAACATTTCATAGCAGCAAAGACTGTCAAGTCTGGGTATTCAGAGAAGTGAAGGATGTCACGCCAGTTTCCTTAGTTCAGAGATACTCAAAGCCATTCTCTAAAGACTAGAACAACAACATACAGAAGTCCTGCCTTTCTTTTGCACAAAGCAAAGAAGCATCATCGAACGATCGAAGGCTCCGTCAGTACGAAGACTGCAATAAATTATCTTCAAAATTCAAAAAAAAGAAGAGAACAAAAACCTGTCAGCATGAAGCCAATACCACAAGAAGTGAGACCATGTCTTCAGGTTGTCACTAATAATCAACAATCGCTTGTCGGTACGAGGGAATCTTCGTCACGGAAGAGTGCTCAGAACGAATGCACAACACCAAATTGCAAACGAATGACAGGCACCTGTTCTTGTTCCCGCTAAGGGGCTTCGATCAATGTCATGTCCCAAATGGCCTTCCCAGACACCAAGCTTACCCTTTTGCAAGACTAAATGCATGCAACAAAAAGCATATCGATATCACCTGGATCTCGTCCAACAACAAGCTTGTGCAAAATGAAAGAAAAGCTACCACTTGTGAAGTTTAGGCCGCTACGATGATTTAGCTAGGACAAAATAGGGTGCCAGGCTAACTGAGAGAAGCATGGCCCAAGGAAACAATTCAGGTGCACTCCAACCAAATTTGAACCTACTACTCAGTTCGGATTCAGCAACTCACTTTACATTTACATTATTATTGTTTTAACATATTTCAGAAAATATTCTTGTCTAGGCATTATTCAAAATTCATGTCTATTTACAAAGCTCTAAGGCAAGAAGCAGAAAACAAAGCTCTAAGGAGCAAAGATCTGTAAGAAGCAGAAAACAAAGCTCCAAGGAGCAAAGATCTGCAAGAAGCAGAAAACAAAGCTCTAAAGAGCAAAGATCTGCAAGAAGCAGAAAACAAAGCTCTAAGGAGCAAAGATCTGCAAGAAGCAGAAAATAAAGCTCTAAGGAGCAAAGATCTGCAACAAGCAGAAAATAAAGCTCTAAGGAGCAAAGATCTGCAAGAAACATAAACCAAAGCTCTAAGGAGCAAAAATCTGCAACAAAAAAAGCTCTAAGGACCAAAGATCTGCAATAAGCAGAAACCAAAGCTCTCAGGAGCAAAAATCTGTAATAAACAGAAATTAAAGCTCTAAGGAGCAAAAATCTGCAATAAGCAACAAAAAAAAAACTCTAAACAGCAAAAGAATTGCAAATCTGCAACAAGCAACCTAAGGGGCTGCTCAACCACTATACACCTAAGAATTGCAAATCTGCAACAAGTTTTTTGCGAAAACCATACAAAATTCATTAGAAAACATTCTGAAGTTGAAAAGCAAAAATCTAGGGTCAGTTCAGCTGGCTGTTTTATCGCCTTGTTCGCATGGCTGAAAAAGCCATTGCTAAACTACTGTTCGCTGATTTGTTGTAAAAAACACAACATTGATAAGCTCAAGTTAACCGAGCCTTAGACTTCGGGCGTTGATGAAAACTCAAAATAAAATAAAAACAAAAAACAGATTTGATGAAACCTCAAACTCACCCAAACCATACATAGAGGGGAAAACTAGAGTTAATACCAAGCACGAAGAATTCTTTCGTTGCCTCAAGCTCAGCGGAATCCTTAATAACACTTAGGGGCTTCATCTAGACAAAGGATTCTTTATCAAATCAACAAAACAAATCCTTCTTCCTTCTCTTAAAAATACCACAAGAAAGTCTTTAGAACTTCTCCGAGGGGTTCACACAAATGACACGCACAAATTTATAATGGATTTCCAAGCAATCAGATTGTTTTCAATTCGGTAAAATTTTTTTGCATAATGAACAATCAGCAAAGCAGTCTCCATTGTAAATTCTCATCAAAGTATAAATGAGAAAGCTAGTTCCCCTAAAAAATCTTATCAACGGCCGAAGAGTATACTTTAAATATACTCATGTATCGGCAAAATACACAAAGTAGGTAGCATCATTATTCGAACAAGCAAAAAATGATGCTAACCTATCAAAAGAATCATAAAATATATTTACTAAGGTGAATTTTTTACTTCAAAAAATAAAGTATGCATGTTAACTTCGCCAAAAAAGAGCGAATAAAGGTGAATTTTTTACTTCAAAAAATGAAGTCTGCATGTTAACTTCGCCAAAAAAGAGCGAATAAAGGTGAATTTTGAATTCAAAAATGAAGTCTGCATGTTAACTTCGTCAGAAAGAGCGAATAATATTTCAAATTAACTAAGGTGAATTTTGACTTCAAAAATAAAGTCTGTATGTTATCTTCGCCAGAAAGAGCGAATAATATCATATTCACTAAGTTGAATTTTGACTTCAAAAATGAAGTATGCATGTTATCTTCACCAAAACAGCGAACAATATTTCATATTCACTAAGGTGAATTTTGACTTCAAAAATGAAGTCTGCATGTTATCTTCGCCAGAAAGAGCGAATATTATTTCAAATTCACTAAGGTGAATTTTGACTTCAAAAATAAAGTCTGCATGTTATCTTCGCCAGAAAGAGCGAATAATATTTTCAAATTTACTAAGGTGAATTTTGACTTTAAAAATAAAGTTAGGTAAATTTTGACTTCATCACTAAGGTAAAAATTTGACTTCACAAAATACGAAGTCAATTCATCGCCTTCGCTTAAAAAGTAAGGTAACGGTGTTTTTAAATTTATCTAAGTGAAATTTGATTTCAGAAAATACGAAGTCAATTCATCGCCTTCGCTTAAAAACTAAGGGAACGGTGTTTTAAAATTTACCTAAGTGAAATTTGATTTCAGAAAATACGAAGTCAATTCATCGCCTTCGCTTAAAAAGTAAGGTAACAGTGTTTTTAAATTTACCTAAGTGAAATTTGATTTCAGAAAATACGAAGTCAATTCATCGCCTTTGCTTAAAAAGTAAGGGGACGGTGTTTTCAAATTTACCTAAGTGAAATTTGATTTCAGAAAATATGAAGTCAATTCATCGCCTTTGCTTAAAAAGTAAGGGGATGGTGTTTTTAAATTTATCTAAGTGAAATTTGATTTTAGAAAATATGAAGTCAATTCATCGCCTTCGCTTAAAAAGTTAGGGGACAGTGTTTTCAAATTTACCTAAGTAAAATTTGATTTCTGAAAATACGAAGTCCATTCATCGCCTTCGCTAAAAAGTAAGGGGACGGCGTTTTCAAATTCACCAAGATGAAATTTGACTATAGAAAACAAAGTCTACGCGTCGCCTTCGCTAAAAAGTAAGGGGATGGCGTTTTTAAATTCACCAAGATGAAATTTGACTTTAAAAAATGAAGTCTATGCGTCGCCTTCACTAAAAAGTAAGGGAACGACGTTTTCAAATTCATCAAGATGAAATTTGACTTTAAAAAACGAAGTCTACGCGTTGCCTTCGCTTAAAAGTAAGGGGACGGCGTTTTCAAATTCACAAAGATGAAATTTGACTACGCGTCGCCTACGCTAAAAGTTAAGGGAACGTCGTTTTCAAATTCATTAAGGAGAATTATAATTTCTAAGCAGAATCTACTAGACAATTCTGAGACATTCTTATTTCCACCATAAAAGCAAAATAATTTATTACATAAAAAAGATCACAACAAAAGTTACAATCACTCGCTTTCTGAAGCAACAAAAAATGCAGCTTCGCTAATCAACTCTTCAACAACCCTATCTAACACTTCATCAACTTTGAACCATAGAAATTCTTCAGAGACACAACTTGGCGAAACACTCTAACATGATGACTGGAAAATACAGAACGCCGCAATTACTTCACATATTATTACTACAAAAAAAACTAGTGCCACAATAACCAACCTGAGAAACTCCGCTGAAGTCAACAATTCGTGGCAAACAACATTTCTTGTTCCCAGTAATAAAATTTTTACATTCAAAATCTAAAAGCAACACTTCATCAGCAAATAAACTACAACGAGCAAAAGACAAAATTTCAGAACATAATTATCACATCAGCTTATGTTTAACAAAAGTATCAAACGTAGGATCCACCTTATTAGTTGCATACTCCAACCATAGCGAAGGAGCAACGACAAAGTTATCCTTACACATTAGCAACGGCAAAACACCCACTCCATCCTGCTAAGTTTAAATATTTACAAATGTCAAATAGCATAGCAAGTCTCACCCCTCAATAAAAAAACTAACTTCAAGACTAACTAAAATGGGTGGTCACCAACATCATCATCTCTTGCATTTTCTTCTTCATGTTTGTCTTGCTCCCTTTGCACCTTTTCATCAGCAACAATCTCTTTTTCAAGCTGCTGCAAAAAACAAAATAGAATATTAGTACAAATAATATATATATGAATGTAATAAAAAAATCAATAAAATTTTCAATCCAACCTTCTTCATCTTCTTCTTCGCCTTCAGAAAAGCATTCTCCCTCCCACCCATGTTCCAATACTGATTAAAATATTTCTTACAGAGCAATTGAGTCCGAGAAGTAACCTGACTCAATTGCTCCACAGAAGGAAACTTATAGTCCTTGTTCAATATTTGTTCATACAAAGGATTCTTTGCCTCTTTCATCAGATGAAAAAGCGCACGAGTTGCATAAATACAACTCAAATCAGCGCTAGTCTGGATAACAGTCGGCAAATCTTCATACTGACGACACAACCAAGCAAAAAATAGATCAAATTCTCCAAGCTCCCAACAAGGATCCTCAGGCTTCGCTCCAAATTTGTCATAACAATTTTTGTAAAGCTCCCACAAGCGATTACACTTATTATGAAAGTTTTGATCCTTTTCAGAAGATTTCTTCTCAACATAATTTTTCTCCCTCACAATTTTCTCAAGTTCCTTTTTTAAATTATCATAATCCTTAATCTTCTTTTCAAGCTTGGCTCCAACAGAAATACACTTGGACTCCATATTATGAAGTGCTTCAACTGTCTCTACCCTTTCTTTCTCTTTAGCAGCAAGTTGAGATTTCAAAGATTTAATCTCTTCAACAAGACTTTTCTTGTGAAGTACTGCATTCTTCGCATCATCTTCAATTGATTTACGCAAGCTCCTTTACAAAAGAACATTCTACAAAAACAAAAAATTTTCATACGCGAAGTCAAACATATATCACAAATCAACATAAAAGTTTAACTAAATTTAAATAACAAAAATCAAAGAAAACTTTTTCGAACCTTGTAAATCATAGAAACACTAGCGTCTGCCAACTCAAGCGAAGATTTACCAACAAGTTCAGCCTCCGCATCAGGAACTACGAAGGCATCATCAATGCACTTTGACAACTTTAATTCTGGCTTCTTTGGCATAATACGAAGTTTATCCAAACCAATCCCAACAAATTTGAAAGTGTCTAAATTCACACCTTGAGCCTGGCAGAATTCCATACAGCGTTTGTAAGTAGCAGGATCAACTCCATCTGGAATGGTTTCTAAAATTTCAGCTGGGGTAGAAGGTTCCTGGGCAACTTCCTTCATCTTCCCAACATCCACAGTTGTCTCTCTATGAGACGAAGAATCTGGAAAAAATCCTCTGTACAAAATCAAACCACAAGTCATTTAAATAACCAAAAAAAAACTACAAAAAGTATATATACATATATATACACACCAATTACCTATAGTAACTCCCTTTTCAAGATGACACACAACTTTTTCACCAGTGTTTACATCGATAATGGATTTAGAAAGACGAGAAGAACGAGCATTCTCGGCTTCTTCATCAAAAACATCATCATCAGATTCATCAAAATCAAAATTAACAGTAGTGGTACCCTTAGCCTTGACAACCCTAACTTTTGGAGCTCCAGCCTCCACAGGTTCACCTCCCACAGCAATATCTCCTTCTGCCACAACTTTGGGAGGTGACACAGTTCCTAAAATCCTTGATGGTGTTTCAACTGCAAACCTCTGAGAAGATGGCCCAGCAGTCTCCTGCAAAGTCAAAATAGCAATCTCACCTTCCTCTTGTGAATCTAAAACAACATCTTCAGCAGCGGCAACACCAATAGAAACTTGAACGCCAGCAACCGGGGAGGATAAAACATCTTCGTAAAAATTAATCTGAGACGAAGACAAAATAGCTTCGCCCAAATTAACATCAGAATGAACATTGGCCTCCAAATTCTGAAAACAATCACCAAGCGGAGTCAACATTAACGGAGTCAACCTACTAGAATTTAAAACTAAACTAATCATCCTCATCTCTTCATCACGAGCTAACTTGCTAAGAGTTTCTGAACCCATTTCTTCACCATCTCCTCCATGTTTTTCAAAACCAGAAGACGTAGCAATCTTCTTATTGGCAATTTTCTTGCTAAGTTGACCACCAACTCTTTTCTTCTTCGTCACATTTTCAATACTCGGTTTTAACGTACGAGTATAAGCAGGTAGAGGTATTTCACCATACTTAATCTGTGCAATATCAAAAATTCTGTTTAACCGTTTATAATCTTTTCCTAAGATCTTGTCCATCAAATCTTTCTCCTTCTTCAGAAATTTACTAAGAATCTCAACTGCTTTAATTTCTACGGCAGACACGAATTATGCATCTTCAGAATATTTCTTCGGGCGAAATGATTTGTTATCTGGAAAAATATAACTTTTCCCTCTCACCGTTCTTTCATGAAAATGAATAAAATTCCAACCTTTCTTTAATGGCCAAATCCGAGCTCCGATGTATTCTTTGTAGAGATCACGAGCACTTTGCATACTAGCAGCAATTTTGTAAACTTTCTCACAAGTTCTTGAACTCTTCGAGCTAGAAAACTCTGGTTTACAAACAAAGGCATTCTTACTCATCTTCGCAGCTAAGGGATATCTTTTCACAATCCTTCTAGAGTCATCCCTTTCTTCGACAAGAGGAGCTGAATGATAAAACCAATAATGATACCAATTTTCAGCCCACTTGTTCTTTGAAGCTGGAGAAATCTGTTTGGCACCTTGAGCAGGCTTGAAACAACCGCAACCAAAATACTTCATAATACTTCTGCCATCAATATTCTTGTTCCTGAATTGTGTATGCATTTCATGAAGAGAGCAAAAAGCACCAATATCCAAGTCCTGTCTCTGAGACTTCATTGCCTAAATAAAAAGTGCAATCTTCGCTATCCCATTTGGAGTTAGATGATGAATTTCAATATTATATGCCTTCAGAATCTCTTCAATGAAATCTTGACATAGCATACGAGCTGCAAACTGATCTCGAAAAACAACACACTCATAATCTTTAGGCCTAGGAATCATTCCATCATCAAAGGGCAACCTGGCATCAGCTTTTTCTAGCATCCGATTTTTAACCAACCAATCCAACTCATCTTCATCCATCAAAGTCTTACCAAAATTTAAAGATTTTGTGTCGTCACCAATCAGTTCAGATTCTGATGCAGAAACATCAGACAAATCTTCTCCAGAGTCAGATTGATTAGAACCCAACGTAGAATTTTCAGAGGCAATTTTCTCTAGATCAGACATCTACGATAAAATAATAATAATATATATAAAATGAATGATAACAATAAACAAAAAGTCAAATAGCAAGAAATCGAAAATAAGTAAAAACAATTACCTTCAAAACAACCTTCACAAAAGCAAATATGACTTCGCAACAAATCCGACTTCACAGCAAAGATCGACTTCGTGTCAAAGAATCAAACAACAGTACCTCCTCGTCTTCGATAAAACAGGAAAAACAGGAGGAGTCACCGCAGTATATATAGGCGGCTTCGAGTCAAACGAAACAGCTTTGGTCAAACTTGACCATTACAAATTTAGAAAATAAAATATCTTTCAAAATTACGGACATAAACGGCTAACTCCAAAGTTTGGGACGGTATTTTGTGTCTTCGTTTGAAATTCAAACTTCGCGGAATTCAGACCTTTAGAGCAGGCCTTCGTCCGCGAGGGGCTGCTGTTGGGGATTCAACTTCGCCATAAAAATACAGCCCCAAACTCTGGAGTAGAAAAAACTATGAAACTTTATAACAACATTTTGTTGCAGGAAATAAGGAAGGCGAAGACATCTTTCACACCACAAGGTTAAATATAACTTCGCCAAGAAATAAAAGACCAAAAAGCAAGATTCAAGCGAAGGTGAAGATTTGACTTCGCGGTTATGAAAACTGACTTCGCTGACCGGCGAAGTCAAAAGCAGAGCAGAAATAAGAAGACCAAAATCAGAGCGAAGACAAAGTTTGGCTTCGCAATATTAAAGGTCAACTTCATCAGCCAGAGATGTCGAAAGAAAATAAAGCCAAGAGGAAGCGAAGGCGGAAGTTCGACTTCGTCTTAAATTATGAAGAGTTGAAGAATCAACTAAAGTTCGAATGAAGATCAGGAAAACTGGAGACTGAAAATAGAAGAACAAGTACTTAGAAAGAGGAAATTACCACTTCGCCCTCATAATCAAGAAGGGTCGTAAATATTTAGGTTGAGGGCATAATAGTCATTTTTATGTAAAATACGAAGACTTGGGTCATATAAATACCTCCTCTGACTTGGGCCCTATAAAGGCAACTTTGTATGTAATTTTGTCTAAGATGAAATTTTTCTAATGATTATGTGAATTGTGTCGTATGACCTGAACTTTTCACCCAACAGTATCTATCTATGCATCCATCTATCTGCTTGTTCATGCATGCACGGACACCCAAAGAAGTCGCATTAATGTTTTTTTTTTTGGCCCTGCGCCCCTGGCCTGGCCTGTATGGATGGATGGATAGAATCATAGAATAATTGCACAAGGGCGCGTTATACTGTTGCTCCCTCGTAAGCTCACTGTTGTTTCCTCAGAATTACTTTGAAACTAGGACGTGGCACTCAATATATTGGAATCGAAGAAAAATTAAATTAATGCAAGGGATCAGGTAACGGCTTATCGTACGTGTCTCTTCCATCCCATGCATGCTCGCAAAAGCGACATCTACTCTATTGAAGCAATAAAAGTGAGAGAACATATGCCGCGCCCACACTCAACTTTAGCATCCTTAGCATGCAGTCTTTATTCTAAGCGTGATGCATGCGTCCGAGTACTCTGTAGTCTGTACTCTCCAGTCCGTTCCTTCCTTACGTTCCGTCTCCGTCTGAAAGAGAGCGCATAGTAGAATTAGAATGTTGCGTTGGGAGACATCAGACATGGTGTTACCTTCAATTTCGATGTGTCTCATGCATGCCTGTCTGCTCTCTCTCATCCCCGCCGTACGACAAGTGACCAGAAATATATAGGTGGTGGTTACCAAGCACACGTACGTACAGGAGGGATTCGTCGTCTGTTCTTTGATGAAATTCTGGCGAATTTGCACAAGCGACAATTTGCACGAGCATGACAGCTCGCTCCATGCTCGTCGGTTCGTACACTGCAGTACCAAATTACTGTATATTCGAATCGAATCTGACCACCTGTAATGCATTCCCCTTTTCTTGGATCAAAAGCCCAAAATACAACTTCTCTTGCGTGGGACGTGGATGGAAAGACTAGTGCGGGATCAGAAATGGAGTGGGCTAGATTAAAAAAAAAGAAATGGAGTGGGCTGGTGGCACGGTCTGACCAGGCGAGGCGACCAGGCTCTATCAACGTAACGTTCTAGCCCATTTAGGCCGGGGTTGTCTCGCCGAGCCGGCCTGGATTTTATTTAGGTTTATGCTCGTTAAATATAAATAAATCTATAACTAAGCTATATATGGTTCAATGAGTATGAAATTTTTACTGTAGTTCAATCATACAATATTTAGCCCACCATAAAAAATTCATCACAATTGGACCATAAAAACTGCAGCTATGAATTATTCAATTTAATTTCAGAAAAGCATAGATCTAAAGCCATAGTAAAAACTTTGTACTAAAGCATACCATATTATATGTTCATTGTGTAGATCTACTCATGTAGAGTCCAACAAAATTGGACTTTCCATTTTATGTGATTTACTATGATTTTTCAAATATTTAGCTGAAATAAATAAAAAAGAAAAAGACAGAACCGCCTTGAAAATTGCTTATAATAGGGCTAGGGAGATAAGATGAACGGTTTTAAAAGTTGAAGGAGGTGTTTTGTCCGGTTTTGGAGTTCAGAGAGAAAAAATGAAATTTCGCAAAAGTTAAGGGAGGTAATATAGACTTTTTTCTTTTTTTTACAAAGAAACTTGGTCCACCTAGTCATAGTCTCATATAAGAGGACGACGATGCGCAACAACACGACACGGGATGAGCCATGCAAGCACGCTTGGACATGTCCCTCTTGCGGGCAGCGGGCGAGGGCAACAAGGCCCAAATGCCATCAATCACCACGTCGTGGTCCAACAACATCAGCTCTTCCCCTAAGGGTAAGGGTCGGCCTACGATGAATTCAAGCAAGGGGTGATGGCGCCGCCTAGGAACGGCCGCCTTTGCATTGGGGTGGTCAATTGATCAGTTCATATGTTCTCACCGCGTGCCGTACAGGTACATTTCGCAGTGACTTTATTGGTGCAAGTTTCCCAGAAAAAAGATGGACGCGCGTAAACATTTCAGGTGAATAATGCGAACGTATACATATAATTGAGTCCTTCTAGAATTTATCCACTTCGACCGGCACAGGATCCTATAGATGCATCATGCATGTAGACCAATAAATTATATATAGACCCCATACGTTTTGTTTTAACAGGAGGAATTATTTGGACGCGTTCAAGCTCTCCAGTTGAACGAATACAAGAAGCACACTCTTTGAGAATAGATGAGAATGGGCGTAACGAGTTGGCTGTTGATGGTGAAAATCATGTAAAAAATACACACTCAAAACACTGTCAACAGTCGGTTTAATGGAAGAAAGACATGTCATGAAACATATTTTATCAATAACTTGTTCCACTTGTACCTGGAAGTATGTTTACGTAGGAGATGACAAATGGAGGCAAATGAGCCGGTGGGGCCTCCATATGTAGGTCGCCCGACCTATCTATGGACCCACTAGGCCTTCCCAAGGTGGCAGGATCCATGTGAAGTATCCCAGAGCCGTTCCCCACCCTTGGATCACACTTGTGTTTTCTCTCAAGGGTGGAATGAAGTTACACGGATTCATGGGCCCACAACGAAGCACCCAACATGACAAAAGTGGCCAACACACTCCATGACATGTGGAGACACCTTTCTAGAAGGAAGTGGTGGAGCCCAGCTGCCATAGGCAGGTCGACCAACCTACACATGGAGGCTCCAGCCCTCCATTGTCTTCCCCACACATTTAGCACATGCCAAATGACCCTGGCCCTTGGATTTAAGGCGGTTCTATGGCGGTGGATCCAATGGTTGCATGATCAAGGTCACACGGATCGCTGACGTGTCGCTCCTCCACCTCCACCTATAAATAGAGGGTCTCACCCCCTCTCCATTCATGATTCATTCAAGGCTACAAGTGAAGAGTAGAGTAGTCCACTTCTTGTTAGTAGTGTAGTCTAGTGTGGGAGGTAGAGTCGAGTCAAGCTTGCTTGGGATTTTCGGAGTTGTCTTCTGGAGAGTCTGGTATAGCTCTTGTATCTTTCTCTTTGTAAGACTTTACCTATTTAATATATTACTCTTTCTCTACTTTACTTAGTTTTTACTTTGTGCAATATTATACTTGTTATAGTATTATAGTGTAGTTAGTTTGTCACATAGTATATACTTGGTTGTGATCCTGGAAACACACCTATATTGCGATCATCGCCTGTCATAGGGTGCTCTAGTTGGCCTTGTGTACACAACTAGAGTAGTGAGAGAAGGTGTAAGCATGGTGCTTATACACGACCTTGCCTTTGGTTACCGCTTGTTGTACGGATTGTTTATGGTAGCTAGCAGGTGGTGACAACCCTATCTAGCCTTTGCATTCCACCATGTGTTGTAGACAAGTTCTTAAAAGGGTAGGGCTCCAGTAACAAGGTAGCCGCTTCGGATAGGGGTTTTGCCTCCTATTGTCACGCCTATCGCCTAGCATACTTGTTGTGAGGTATCAACCAGGTTATTTCAATTATATGATTAAGTTAAGTCCACAAGGTAGAGTTTGAAACATAGGAATCCTTTACTCACTTGTTATCCTCCTACCTAGCTATACTTACTAAGTTATCTTTAGTTACCTTATTTGTGGTCTGTTGAATCATCCCTTCCTATCATTTTTCATTTACCCCCTACACTAGTTGGCACTAAGTTGTGGTAACTATAAGGATCTCTCTTTTATTATCATTTCTAGCTATCACTTTTCCTTGGGATAAAATAAATAACGATACCTTGGAATACTCCCAGGTGAAGTGCTACAACGGTATATTCTGTGCGCTTGCGGGATTATCCAATAGTCATAAGAAATACTAACAAACATTTCTAGCACTGTTGTTGAGGAAAGCATAGCCTAGAAATTTTAATAAAGTTGAATCCAGAGTTTGCCATCAATTTAGTCATCAATTAGTTGTAGGGGCTTACCCCTTGCCTTTGTTTCTCTTTTGTGAAGCAAGGCATTGTGTGAGTGGTTTTCAATTCCGAGCAACCACATTAGAAAATCCTGAGAAATTCTGAAGGAAGTCTAGATGCTGTCTAGTTTCCCCTCGAAAATTTAGCTTGATTTTGAACCCACTCAAGGAAGGAAGATCCGCACCAACACTCAAGCAAGCTATGGCTCAGAACGCGATCTCTGACTTCTCGGCTCCGTCGGTTGCTCATGTAGCCACAGGACCACAAGTTGACTTGGGGGACGCCCAATTTGAGCTCAAGCTGGCGTTGATCAATATGGTGCAAACCAACCCATTATGTGGGAAGCCCCATAAGGATGCAAATACACATCTCCAACACTTCATGGAGGTGTGTGGCACCATTGCCAAGGGGAGTCACTGCAGACACAATCCGTCTTTGTCTTTTCCTGTTCTCCTTGCTCGAGAAGGCAAAGCAATGGTTCTATGCCTATCTTGAAGATGTCACCACCTAGGAAAACTATGCCAATGCATTCCTCAAGAAATTCTTCCCAATGGGCAAAACCACTTCTCTTCGTGGAAGGATTTCAAGCTTCCAACAACAAGCGGACGAGACTAGTCCCGAAGCATGGGAATGTCTCCAAGAGTAGATTCGGGAGTGTCCTCACCATGGGATTAAAGGATGGCTCTTGATCCAAGGTTTCTCCTACGGGCTAACCAACGTGACCTGTAGTTACCTTGATGCTGCCGCAAGAGGAGCATTCCCTCACTCAATGTCACACAAGCTAAAAACCTCATCGAAAAGATGGTGACAAATCAAGGGTGGAATGAAGAATGACTCCAACCCAAGAAGAGGGGGCATGCATACCATTCATGAGGTAGATGCGCTCTCTAAAAAGATGGACCTCTTAGTGAAGAAGCTCGGGGAATGTGCAAACTTCAAGAAAGATCGAGAGGCCATCCAACACTATGCCTTTGCATGAGCCATTAAAGCAAAGCAGTGGTGTGAGGTGTGTGGTGGAAACCATTCAGGGAATGATTGCCCAAAAATAAGGGAGGTCGTGAACATCATTAACAATAATGGAAATCATCCTCAAGGGGATGGATGGACTTCACGCCCCTTCTATCAAGGTAATGGAGGTAAGAGCTTTAATAAATTCAATAGCAATAATCAACCTTCATTAAAAGATCTTGTCATGAGTCAAACTAAAATCAATGAAAGCATGAATAATAAGTTGTTAGCTAATGACAAGACCCTTGAAACCCTAAATGCTAAAATGGATGATCTTGCTTCTGCTGTAAAAAAATCAATTGACCTTTAATAAAATGGTAGAGACTCAATTAGCTAAATTAGCAGCCTCCGTCCCATCTATTGGTCAAATAAAAAATTCTGGTAAACCTAAAAATGTTTGAAGTATCAATGCAGTAACCACGAGGAGAGGTAAGTCCACTCGTGATCCACCACATCCTAACATGACAGGAAAAACCACAAGGAAGGACAAGGAGAATGAGACAGATGAAGAAGAACTTCCATCACAAGACGACAATGTCAAGTTTCATGGAAGGACAACTCCTCATGAGTACTATGACACCAATGTGTTGTTGCCATTTCAAACAAACCGAGGAGGCCATCCACTGATGAACAATTTAGGAAATTTGTTGAGGTAATACGTGGATTATACGTCCATATTCCATTACTTGATGCAATGCAGGTCCCTACCTATGCCAAGTACTTGCAGGACATCCTCAACAACAAACGCCCACTTCCCACGACTGAAGTCATCAAGTTGATAGAAGAGTGTAGCGCAGTTATACTTAATCAACTTCCACCCAAGAAGAAGTACCCAGGATGCCCCACCATCAACTGCTCCATCGGGACACAACACTTTGAACATGCGCTGTGCGACTTGGGAGCAAATGTGTCAGCGTCATGCCACGGGTAGTATTCGATAAACTCATTATACTACTTTGTCCCCTGCGCCAATGTGTTTGTAGCTGGTAGATCAATCGGTCTGTTATCTTGCAGGAATTGCCGAAAATATTCCCGTCATGATACGAGATTTTTTTGTCCTCATGGATTTCGTGGTGCTAGACATGGAGGTGGACAAAAAGATTCCACTCATCCTTGGAAGACCATTCCTTAGCACCGCAAATGCACACATCAACATGGGAGCAGGAGAAATTCAATTCAACATTAATATGGGACCCAAGAGAAATTCAACTTCAAGCCAAAAGTCGAGCAATGCTCGATAATTAAGGTAAGAGTAATGCCACCTTGTGTTATTTATGCTAATAAGAAACAGGTGAAACCACAACCACGGTTAAAACCCAAGCGGGTATGGTGGAAGAAGTGGTGGAACCATCCATGTCTCCATCTCTGAGACAAATAAATGCACCCGTACGATGAACAAAATGGAGAGGTCTTGCTCCAAGGACCTAAAACACGGAGCTCTCGTCAACTAGGTAAGTATCTCATACTTAATCTTAATTAGCATATTTATCTTGCATTCTTGTTTTACATTCATGCATATTTAAATTTTGACCAAACTTAGTGTTACACATAATAAATACTTAAGGTTGGTTTAGCACGAAAACTTGAGCTAGTTTGGGCCCTAGATGGGGTCGGTCGACCCCACCATGGAGCCATCTCCTCTGTTGCTCTTTGGCATGATGTCCTAGCTAGATTCTTGATTAGGGGAGACAAACAAAAATGCAAGAAGAGGACAAAGATGGCCATTAGCGGAAGCACCTCAAGACGCTCTCGTTAGTCTGATGGCTCACAAGGGAAAGCTTCATCCCATGACATCGAGGTACGCCTCTCAGGGTCACAGGATGAATGTGCGGAGTCAGCCCATTTCTCTAGGCGACCGTGCAAATGGAAAGCGCCGAAGGTAGCTATGATGGGGATGGGCATGAATCGCCAAATGTTGAACAACATTTTGGTGATCATGAGCTAGAACCGTCAAACGAAGAACCCGAAGAAGAAGAAGATAATCAACCCGCAAAAGTGCAAGACCTAGAGACCAGACTCCTTCTCACTCCACAAGAATTCCTCACCCTCAACAATATTCACAACTGCAACTTTGAGCATACCAAGGTATTTGACCCATTGCTCCTTGAAAAGACAGGTATGGATGAGGAGTTCAACACTGTCTTTACTACTATGGGGTGGGAAAAATTTTGGAAGCTCGCTGATCACCTAGAAAGCAAAATTCTTACTCTTGAATTTTTAAGTACGGTGAAACCATCTAAAAATCATATCTATTTCCGTCTAATGGATTAAGAGTATAATTTAACTTGGCTAAATTTTAGCCACATTCTTGGTTTTGCTCCCAATTGCACCCCTAAACTTGAGTATGCTACTCGTGGGTTTAATAAGCTTGAATTTTGGCATGAGATAACTGGTAATAATGAATGTCGTTACCCACAAACTAATGACATCCAAAATCCCACTCTACCCGTTATGCATCGTTGGATAGGAGTAACTTTATTTCCTAGAGGTGATGTGAAAATTGTTAGAGAGATTGAATTGAGATTACTTTTTGCCATGGTAAATAAAATACGTGTCTCACCCGTAAAAGGCATAGTGGCTCACTAGATGTCTGCTCATAAAAGAACGGGACCCATCGATTTCACATCAATAATCACTAAGTTTGCTAGTGAGCTATGGCTATTGCATGGATACCAGCACTTCTTGAGAACACCGAGGACAATGTTAACACTTGATTATTTTAATCATGCTCACATAATAGCAAGTTGTAAAAATGATGACCCCGTTGTCGACATGTTTCGTAATCATCGGGCTAAAATCACTCTCCCCTGTGAGAGACTAATGTTATATGGGGGCCACCACCTAACAATAAATCTAGACAAAATAGCAGGACGTAGGAGTTTTGCAGGACAACGCATAACCCATAGCATGGCACGTGACGCACAACAAGGCGGTACATCACGGGAAGCAGAAGGTAGTGATTGGGAAGAAAACTCGAGCGCAATGCAAATTTCCAGCTCAGGTGGAAGGCGCCCGTAGCCAGTAGCATGCGCCTAAAGCGCATGATTTTCCATCTCTTCCTCACAAGAGAGGGAATATCGTGGCTACCAGTAGGACATGTAGACTCACCAACCAATTGGGTGAGCTGCGGGTCGGGCATGAGGCCATCCACAACCTCGCTGCCCACAGTTAGCAGCACCTCCAAGCCCTCCAAGAGCAGAACGCCAGGAGGTGGGCAGCATTCCATGCGCAGCATGGAAGGCACCTGCCACCGTATCCACCGATGGTACCATGAAGAAGGACAAGCTTGGGGGAGGTTCCCTCCCCGACTAAGGTTAGTATTTCTATTTTGTGCAAGCTGCATTTAATTTAGTTTATTTCCATCATTGCATTGCATTTGTAAAAAAACCAAATATGATAAAAAGACCAAAAATATTTTTCTTGGCTTATATGTGCTTCGTGTATGTTTATCTTCCTCATGGAAATGATGAATAGTTGCTCTGTTAATGTTTCTCTAGTACCTAGTTTACAGCTTGATATTTCTCTTAGTGTGGATTAATTGGCAATATGAAACCGTCATGAACCTAAACTTTATGGGTTGCAAGTGCTGTAACTAAGTCTAGGTTGTTGTGAGACATGGAATAGTGAGACAAGAGCTGCTATATATTGTTCCAAACTTGTATGACTATTGGAGATTTTATTTACTAAAATGATGAAAAACCTTATTGTTCCTCAATGGTGATAAAATTTCTACCAAAGCCATATAAATTCCTACCAAAGCCATATATGTCACTTCATGACTTAAGCCTTCCAAATAAGCTTTGCTTGTATTGAGTTTTGTCAAGTCTTGTTGACCCTTGTTGAGAGACTTATCATGCTCCCAGGATCAAGATCACGTACACACCACATATATATACTGCTTCTACACTAGAAGTATGCAAAAACATGTTTTCTATTTCCATCAAAATGAATGCTCCATGCTCTAAAAGTGTGATCTCTCTCTAAGTTTGAATTTTTAGAGACATGGGCTATGCAAAATTATTAAAAAAATGGACACATGAAGGTCCATAGCATCGAAAAAATGTGAGCACATGAAGGCTCATGAATGAAAGTGATAGCCATGTCTCAAAATAATAAGTTAGAGAGAGGTCATATCAAATAGAGGAGCATTATATTCAACATCCACCATGTTCCACACACATGCACATCTTGATCTAAGAGTATAACACTTCTTTCCATGGATCCAAGATGTGACTTTATAAAATATGCAAGGTAAGTATGCTACATTTTTCATCTCTACCCAAAACTCCACATAAGCCTTTTTAGATAGGATGAAAAAGAAGGCAACTGTAAAGATGTGCCTTGGTGAGGAAATTATACACACTTGAGTGAATTGAGAGTACCATTTGAGGAACATTAAGCTTTCCTTTGAAAAATGCTACAAAAACCTTCAATAAGAAGCTTGTGCAGAATAAAAAAATAGTGCTCAAGTCAAAAGCTGTTCTATCTATCAACCACCCAAGACGAAGGAAAAGGCCATATGCCCCATGAAGGTCTAAGGTAATATGGGTGAGTTTTCATTGCTAATTTTACCATTCAAAGAGAAGTATGTTTGTTGTATACTTGGTACTCTTGAAATGTGAAGCATAGTAGTAACTCCTGATCCACCGAGGTTAAGTTTAATTATTTGCTTGGGATGAGTAAAGGTTAAGCTTGGGGGTTCTTGTTGATGGTGGAAATCATATAAAAGTACACATTTAAAACACCATCAATAGCCTCAAATTAATGGAAAAAGACATGTCATGAAACATATTTCATTAATAACTAGTTTCACTTGTATCTGAAAGTATGTTTATGCAGGAGATGACAAATGGAGGCAAATGAGCTGGTGGGGCCTCCATATGAAGGTCGCTCGACCTACTTATGGATCCACCAGGCCTTGCTAAGGTGGCAGGATGCATGTGAAGTATCCTAGAGTTGTTCCCCACCCTTGGATCACACTTGTGTTTTCTCTCAAGTGTGGAAGATGAAGTCACACTAATTCATGGGCCCACAACGAAGCATCCAACATGACAAAAGTGGTCAACACACTCCATGACATGTGGGGACACCTTTTAGAACGAAGTGGTGGGGCCTAGCTGCCATAGGCAGGTCAGCCGACCTACCCATGGAGGCTCTAGTCCTCCACCACCTTCCCCACTCATTTAGCACATGCCAAATGACCATGGCCCTTGGATTTAAGGTGGTTCATTACTACACTCGCACCTTTCACAGCCGTGTCGTAATCCACATCATAGTCCAATTTTGGCTTCAGCAGTAAGCTATCAGCAGTGATGTACACTACATCGCCGCATTGGCTTATCATCCGTCCATGATAAGGTCCTTACTTCTGTCGCATTGGAGCACGACCAGCATGTGTGGGTATGCACTAACACCACCATGGCTTATGATCCATCTATGATGAGATAATTATTCCGTCGCATTGGAGTGTGACCTGCTTGTGTCGAGGAGAACATCATTGTCACTTTAGCATATGAACCGTCTGGTCATAGGGCATGGTCACCATCGCGTTGTAGTACGATCTGCCCATGATGATCCTTTAGTCGATGTTGGGTTGCTAAATGATACGGCGGTGATGTACTATTGACCCCTGCCGCATTAGTCAAATAGCGGTGGTGATGGCCGTCTTCTTCTCCAAAGGCGAGTGATATGGCGGTGATGACAAAACAACCAACGACTTTACATCCAACGGTGACAGAATTGCATCTGGTTTTCATAATGTATTTACTAATTTAGCTTGGCCTTAATAACTCACTAAACACACACCATATAGATATAATCATTACACATCATTCACCATGTCCACAATGAAGAGTATTTGTTATAGCAACAATGCTTGACACTAACATAACAACTGTGTTAACTGATGAATTAACACAAGCAGTACATATATATTGTAATAAAGGTTCTGCTCCCTATAGACTTACGTAACTAAAATGAGATAGATGTGCTCTACTCCTTCAGATTGGCACTCCTTGATCAGCTTGGCAGCCAATGCAACATGGAATCCCTCTTCTTCCTCCCATAGCCATTGCGGGAAAATCGTTCAAAAGCACAAAAACTCCAAAACTTGCATAATGCAAAGCAGCAAAATTAATAATATTCAACATACCATTGGTTTAGTTACCAAACCAAAATTGGACTATATATACACTCAAAACAACTCCCTTCCTGAACAAAGACATGTCCTAACAACTAAATACATCATATGCACCTTTACTGCTCTACTAATGACTCCATGAATAAGGGAACATAAGGCAGATAGTGAGGCTCGTTCAAATAAATACTCTATGTACTTTTAGGATAGCGGACGACCTGGGCAGGGAGGACATGAACTTTTCTATGCCTCATGTCATATGGCATCAGTGTTCTGTCCTCCCCAACAAGGAATATCAAATTCCATTCTAGGTGAGATGCAATCACTCTATAGTCCGCATTGGCAGCCTTGGAACCGAGTCCAATATTGTTCAATCCAAATAGTTATAGTGTGTTCACCATATGCTTCAATGTCCATTTACTAGTACCATAGTCTTTAAGGATCCAGATTAAAAGGTCAGACATATTGAAAATATTAGCAATACATAGACACAACTGGCCCTGATCTCCATGGATGGACATTGTAGGACCTGGTGGCCTAAGAATTTCTCTCCATGTCTTTCCTTCCATATCTACAGCAACTATGTGAGACACTTCCAACATGTGCATAAAACCATTAAGAAACATAGTTCCTAAAAATTTGCATACTAGAATATCCTCTCCCCATTTAGATTCTTTACACATCCATACTCTAGTTTTGGATGAGTAGATACTAACAACTAACACCCCAGGCAACCTTACCTATAGTTCTACCACATCAAAGTGCGAGGAGATTGTGGGATCAAATCCCAAGCGAGATGAACCATAACAAAGGTCACTATGTGGCAGTACCACTGATTTAGTAATCATCGGATTGCAGACAACTTAGCGAAGCCCAACGCACTAGCAGAGGAAGAGGCCTCTGCAGCAATCTAAGATGACCAAATCCTGAATGGGAAAGGGCAAGAAGGAAAAGGAGAGGTATTCACTGGTGAAGCTGGCGAATCGACGTTTGCCTTTCTAGTTGCCATACATGAATCTGGCGAGAAACTAGGGCAGCTCCTTACGGTGCTCAGATTCGGAGATGAGGCAGTACTAGGAGTGACACACACACTTGCAGCTACACAAGATGCGGGCGGTGAGGCAGCGGAGGATAAGGACCAAGACATCATCTATGCCGATGTCTACTTCATTGCTCTTGTTGGTGGCCTCCTCCTCCATCTTGACTAGGATGTGGTGGAGTGGGGCTAGCGATGGAAGCGGTAGCACTGTCGCCTGAATCAAAGTAGGAGCACCCGCTGGGATGTGCTCGTGAGCTCCTTAATGATCAGATGGAAGCTTGATTCATACTTAGATGAGATAAGAGGGAAATAAAAAGCCAGGAAACATGGATAAGAGAAGCACGAGAAAGCATTACCCTTGCATTTTGATCTTGCGGTAGTGAGCTCGAGCGGCCATGGCAGTGATGAGTACTAGTCTAGTCACCAGTGGATCTATGCGGGTATGCCGGTGAGGCGTACCGGCATGGAGCACTAGCTTGTCGGTGGTGAGTGGCGGCTTGCACGCTGATGAGTAGGTGAGGAATAGCAGCACTTGAGGAGGAGATGGACAGGGTGGCGGCTGGGTGGGTGGCGGTCTTTGTAAGCTAACTACAAACGCGCTAACAATTTTAAAAACGTGCGGGAGTCTCACTCTAGCTTGTAAATTTTGATGATATCAGCGGTAAATGCTACCAGCGGTGGTGATTGGGTCATAAAGAAAATGGTATGTAGCACCTAACGACGGGCATATCGTATAGAAATTGAACATTGGAAAGGAACAAAATATTATGAACATTATTTTTGCAGGTTATGGCAAGAAGATGTTAGCACCTAACGGTGAATAGCGGCAGTGATACAATTTTTTCAACGACGCTTATATCCAACGGTGACATAATTGTACAATATAATTCAGCTGGGCCTTAGTAGCTTATTGAACACATAGCGTACTTTTTTACAATAATAATGGATGCTAACATGACAAAGTTCATCAGCTGATGTTGTATAATAAAGGTACTGATCTCTATAATAACAATGGACGCGATTACAAAGCCATGCCATACGACAGTTTGCACATATAAACCAACACCCTACCAGCATCATAGTGAGGTAACAGTGTTCAAAATCAACAAAAGACATTCTTTTTCGATTAACTCTGTTACACTTTTTATTCACCAGGCGTACAATAACAAGGATCTATCAACAACTACAGTTATGATGATAAAAACCTTGACCCTATTCTTCTGCACTACTTCAGCAGTACTTTACATCAAATGAACAATATTTTTCTCTCATAAAAAATTAGCATAAGCCAAATTTTAGCAATGACCGTAGGTTTATCCCCACACCGAGTGATGGACATCTCATGAAGCGTGGAAGTCGGACAAAGCCGTAACTAACCTTCACTGTGCCTCCAAATCTTCACCACGAGCAGGGACAATGCCTAGAAGAATCCTAGGGAAGAACCACATTGTGAAACTCCCTCTAACATCTGAGAGGATGAGGAGCCCCACAAGGAGCCTTGCTCGCACTGTTTTCGTCAACGTCGGGGAGGAACACATGCCACGACATCAATTTGTGACAGAATCATCCAATTTATACGAGCACAAGTACAATGATAGCTGCCGAGATAGTTATACTTTCGCACTTGAGCCAATATAAACCCGGTAGTCCATGAAATCACAAGATATTTCAAACTTTCACCAACATACAACCAAGATCGTACATGGTTCAGCATACACACATCACATGTTACATAAAGTTCACACATAGTTCAACATACATCGAAGTTTAATGTAGAGTTATTACAATACCAAGTTTGATAAAAGTAGTGGAAGCAACTAGTTTGAAACATCCCCCACAAGCACACTTGGTTCAAGTACAGTGCTAGTTCATGGTCATGACCAACAAAAGCAACATAGATAGGAACTATAGAAGGACCATGCCCATAGTCTTACTACTCATCCACAGCGGGATAGAAACAATTCTTGTAGTAGCCATAGATCATATTTCCATCTGCAACAAAGAGGGAATAAACCCTGAGTATGAGAATGTACTCAACTAGACTTACCCATCATAAACCAAAACAAGGTGACTCTCAAGGATCATGCAAGGCTTTATCGGTGAAGCTAGCTTAACAATATTTTGCATAAAATCTTAAGTACATAACTTGCATATAATAGCTTTAGCATCAAGTTAAAACCTATTCATTTAAGTATCTCTAGATTAGCACTTGTACTAGAGCAATCACTTGATTAAGACTAAGCAGTCAATAATAACCATATCATATTTGGCCTTTCCATCATTATAACCATCAACATGTTCCATAATCACATTACTACGATGAAGGAAGAACAGTCTAGTTTCTTACTATCCAGGAGAGATGGCGATTTGAATCGATTCCTAACCAGCCGGTGAAATTTCCCCACACAAACCCGGCATGCTTTGCAAGGACAACCATTGGTCACCGTTGGTACTATTCGAGTTCTCTCGCGGGTCTGAGCTGAGCCACATACTCAGGGACCAACCGGTTGCCAGGATGCATTAGGCCTTGCTTGCCCTTGTTTAAACCGTGTCCCCGCACATCCTTCCTTCCTCTAGCATGCGGGACATACATACTAGATTCCTGGCCCAAATAGAGCTACTAGGCTTCACGGTCGGAACAACTTATTCTTCCAGCTAAGTGTGAGGCTGCGTTCAATCTCGACTGATTTCCAACAATGTTTTGGTCCTTAACCGACACAGACAGGAATATTAACAACACATCCCATCCAGTCTCCATTCATCCTTAACATATGGTTCTTTTCCATGATAGCAAATATAGCCAACCGTGATCAGTTAAATACCTATCTGGTAGGTGACCGAAAATCACCAGCACTACCGGGCTAAGTATGGCTAAGCATTGGTTTTGATCCTAGACCTAACAGGGATCACGAGATATAATAGTGGACAAGGAAGGTGCACATATGCAACAACGGTTCCAAACAACCCCTATACTTAGTGCATCAAACATGAAAGACTCAAGTTAAAGTTTTGTAAAAGCGTAGGAGACTTAGAATGCTCCGGGGCTTGCCTTTCAAAAAAGTGGAGGGCTGGTGGTCAGGGAACTCTGGAAGGTCCGAGGCCTGTCCTCCTTCTTCTGGCTCCTCCTAAGGCTGCACCTCCTATGGAACCTCCCCTTCGACGGGCTCGAACTCCAATATCGTCACCCCCTCTGGCGATCCTGTATGCATGCATATATGAATGAATACCGGGAATGCACATAGTATGAAACATTTGGATGACATGAGCAGATGCTTATGCTAAGTATGGTAGTCCATACATTCTTTAGGACATATCAAAGTCAATTTCGTTTACTGAGTAGGTGCATATCTCCTCTCTAGCAAAGTAGACTCACACTTACCCCGTTTTGACAATCTAAGATACAAATGTTCATCAATGGTGAGGGACCTAAAACCTGCAACTAGCAAATTATTTAAATTAGCCTAAGCTAATCAACAAGCATCACATGCATCAAGCAAGTTACACTACACAACAAGCATTTTTCTGGACTGCTGGGTAGCAGCCACGTAAATTAACCATAACTGGAGTTCTACAAGTCCAGCCAAGATGAGCTAGGACTTTCCAGAAAGCTTAACAAATTATCTACAACTCTCTTATAGATGATTTTGGATGATTCCACCATTAACTAGCTCAAACAAAGCAATCTTTCTAAACTCTCTAGAAAATTCCAGAGAGTAAGCAATTGAAACTTCTAACTTTGAACAGCTATAACTCTCAAACTAAAAGGCCTATGACCCCAAAATTTTAATACAAGAAAGATAAGCAAGTTATCTACAACTTTGTAAATATAAAGATTCACAGGAAACATAATTATATTAACTCAATTTGCTTAATTCTTAAAACTATTCCAGTAGCCACATAAATGGAATTATAAGGAATTAATATTTCACTACATCTTAGAAGTGACTTCCAAGTACCAACAAGGTTACCAACAGTTGATGTACACCAAGAAAACACTATGAACCATGATGGTCAAGTTTAAATCTTTCATTCAATAACCTTTATTAATTTATTTAAATAATTAGGTGGAATTTTGAACATATAGCAAAAGTGCACAGAAAATTCCAGAAAAAATACAGTGGCACCCACATGCTCCAACTAGGCTACTCTACAAATTTCATGGCATTTGAATATACCTAGCATCTTCTACAAAAAGGACAAGATAGATATGAATTTCTCCTAGAAATACTTTAATTAAAAGGACTAAATAAAAACAGTGAAAACTTTCTACTAAATACTGATATTTTATTACTCCACTGCATAGGTTATTTTCTAAGGATTGCAAAAAGTCCTCATTTAATTTTTTTGGATTTTTCTGCAAATAGATATGATTTTTCAAACATCACATGCATTTCTTGAAAAGAAATAAAAAGAAAACCCTAACAGCAGTCACTGACATGCGGGACCCGACGGTCAGGGGCCCCCACCTGTCAGCCACACAGAAAACAGAGGAGGCGCTCGGCCGGCGCTAGCTTGCCGTTGGTGAGGAATCCGGCAAGGAGAAGTGCACCACTACACTCCTCACGTCGATCCGCACCGGGTGGTGTGCCTAAAGTGACCTAGGGTTCACCGGAGATAGGTCGCCAGCGGTGATGGCGCGACGGCAGAGCTGCCCGGTGGTATGCCGGCCAAACCCGTGTGCGACTAGCTCAACCAAGGCGTGCTATAGCTACTAGGATCTAGGAGAAGCTAACGAAGCCATCTAGGGTTAAGCGGGGGTTGCCGGTGAGCTTGGCCATGGGCACGTCATGGCGGTGGCCATGGCGCGACAGTGCGTGGGTGTGTTCTAGTGAGCATGCTATGGTATCATCTAAATGGGTTGCGGCATGAGCTACTAGGTTCTACGGTAAAGCTGAAATGCAAAAGAGGAAGGGCAGAGGGGTTCCGGGGAAGACTGGCCGCATCGAGCCCGAGCTCGGTGGCGCTCCGACCATGGCAACGACCACGGGAACGCGCATTCGCGCCTTACCTAAGCTTGAACGGTGACGCTGTTGGGTGGAGGTGGTAGAGTGGAGCGAGGCGCAGCTGTTGGCATGGTGGATTGAGAAGTGGAGCTATTGTGGTGGCGTTGCATGGACGGGAAGGGCACGGTGGCGATGGTGAGCGGCGTTGCCTCGACTGCGTGAGTAGGAGAGGCAAGGCGAGAGAATGAGAGGGAGTGGAGAGCAGCAGCAGCGCGTTGACAGGTTGAGCTCGCCAGCACGCGCGCGAGTAGTGGTGAAGACGGAGCATGGCAGCCATACGGCGGCCTGGCCCTGTGTGGGGTCAGCCACGGCCGGCCAATTTGAAATCGGTCAAGCTGATTCAGTCCCCGACGATGATGACTGACAGCGTGTTTTCCAGCGTCTACCTCTCCTAATCCATGCGTCATTTGTAAAAGCTCTAGTGAACAAACTTGTAGAGCTATATGTGATCTCCATTTTTGTCAACATGAACTTGCTCTGGTTCGGCCTAGATTAGGAGCTACAGATCATCAAACATGGGTACATGGGATTGAAAACGCAGCTAAAACTTAGCAGATTTTCCAAGTGTTGAAAACAACCCCTTATCTCTGCCTTGTGGGCCCTTTTCAAACATGTTCTGCACATTTCTCGCTCAAAGTCACTAAATAACTTTTGTTCCGTATAAAATTTACTACAACTTTTGTCAAGGTGCTACTTACATGCAAAGTCTCTAAGTCAACGTTCAACACAGGTCAAACAAGAAGACTCTAGGAGGTTAAACAAGGTCAACTTGCAATTGAATTTGAATTTGACCAACCATAGTTACCAACTTTGTTTCCAATAGTGTTCTAAGTATGAATAGAGTGTTGTTATGACATTTAGCACCCATTTGCATCATCCAAACTCACAAGTCAAACAATCATGTATTGGAAACATAGAGTAACAAGTGTATGAAACATATGTTTCACGACAATGTTTCATTGGTTTTAGATGCATGTTTCACATGTTGCATTGATGTGTTTCATGTATTGTGTTCACAATTATGCATGAATGAGAGGGGTACATGCTCATGCTATGCAATGCAACTGCAAATGTGTGAGCTCAACACCTAGGGTGTTACATCGATAGATCCTAGGTCGAGATCTATGGGCTCAAAAGGTTTTTCGGCAACAGCAAGGCACCCTTCATCCTCTAGGATTTCCTACAGATATTTTGACCTAGAAGTCTCCTGCACACCGACCATCAACAAGCCTAGCCGTCGTGTCATCGGTGACATGGGCCACCGAAGATGGTATTGTTCTTCCCCATCTCTTCGTGGAAGTTCCTCTAACACCCAAGACGAACGGCCACCAGTAGGCCGCTGGAGAAACCGATCTTGAAAGCCTTCTCCCAGCAACGGTGCAGCCGTCAAAGTACGCCATGAACCATGGTGGACGAAAGGAGTTATCGCTCTCTCACTCAGTCTAATGCTAAGGGATTTGGAGGGATGGGAGGGGAGGGGCGGGGCGAGAGACTTAGTGCACCCAGAGCCAGCTTAAATAGGCCAACCTTGAAGATGCACCTGGACTCAATGCAGTTTAAGGTGCGTGATCTAGGGAGTACGCATCAGAGAAGACGAGGTATACGATGGTTCCCGGCATAACAAGTGGTGATGATGGTGTTGAAAGTTAGGACATTCAATGCTCACATTGAAGATGCAGTTAGACTTAGTGCAGTTAAGATGCGTGATCCAGGGAGCACGCATCAGGGAAGACGAGGTATACGATGGTTCCTGGCGTAACAAATGCTGGGGACGGTTTTGGAAGTTGGGACGACATTCAACACTCATGCTTCCCTGAGTTTTGGGATTCCTGTACATCTTACTACCTCCATCCCAAAAAATACTTATTATGAAAATATATTCTATCATTAATCTATTGATATTTGTTTTGGATTATAAATGTTAGTATTTTCTGTGTAATTTTGGTCAAAATTGAAATCCCTTGACTCCTTGGGAAGCGAGAATTGCATTCTTTTTGGGATGGAGGGAGTAACAAATTTTGGTGTGAACACATGCCCCAATCTCACGCGTAACTCGATGAACCCACTATTGAGGTCCCCTAGGGCTATAAATTTGGAGGTAAGACAGAGTAGAAGGAATACTACTTGTGTTCATTTGTTGTGCTATGACTTTCTTCTTCGTTTTCTCCTTCCAGTCTTCTTCTGAAAAGTGGTTCACGACAAGTGTCCAAGGGAGGAAACTCCAGAAGCCGCAAATCTACCTCCGCGCCTTTGTGTCCCTCTTCATCGCCAAGGGTGAGAGGGAATGATTTCTTATCTCTATGGCTGCCTTGCATTAATCCTTTGAATATGTAGGGCTACCTGTCATGATATGGTGCATCGGCTAACTTCGACGGAGGTTGGACAACAATCGATTGTGCGTGCTATCGAAGCACATCTTGCTGGGTCATCTTCATCTTCATCCTCCGAGTTGAGTCAGGATGTCTGGAATCTTATCCATTAAAGGAGGGAGGCCAAAAACCTGTATTCTAAAGCCACGCTTGAGGTAGGTCGGCTCGAGCAATGTCTTGATGCCATTAAAACAACCCTCTCTGCATTTGAAGAAGAGACCAATGTTGCTCAGATGAAGGCTGATGAAGCTCATGCTAGGGCAGCAGGTAAAATTTCTTTGATGAGTCTTTGCTTTTATATTTACAACTTTATCCAGTAACCTTTCATTTTCTTTAGATCTTGTGGAACAATTAGCTGCTTCTTGTCGCAAGATCGAGGAGGCTCGTCGCTGGGAGATCAACTTGGAGAATCGCCACAAGACCCTCCAACGTGCAACACTTTGCGCAGTTGCAGCAGTCAACGCTAGGGGTGTTTCTCTTGAAGATCGCCTATAGGCTATCCAAGTTTGTGCTAGAGAAGTGGCAACTCATGGTGTCTGCTATGGTGTCGGTGCCGCTCTTGCTACAGCGTAACTACGTTCAGGGCACGAGCTTCGTGACCTGGAACCTAGTTTTTCAAACACTGATCGGCTAGAAGATCAAGAGGACCTGATTGGAGACTTCACTGACGCTACCGAGGCTATCACAGTGACCATCCATGCACAAGATGTTGTAAACAATGTTTTCTTAGGACCATAGATTGTATCTAGGGTCTTATATGTTATAAGTAAACAATCTACTGTTTGAATGTCACTTTTGATCCTATGTCTTTTATTGTTATTTTTTGTTCTAAAGGTGATACTCTAGGTGTTAGCTATTTTGAGATGATGAGACTCGGCTATCAAGCATTGGCCTGAATTAAATACTTCGGTACTACTTCTTTACGTATTTTCCAATGAGGTCTATGCGATAATAGATTCGTACCATACGACAGTTTGTAGATACAAAGCAACAGATCCTTTGAGGTATAAAGATTATGGAATCTAAAGAATGACGTAGCACATCGCAAAACTCTATCCTCAGTGAGGTGCTCTACCTTCTATCTTGCAACCCTCACGGTCAAGGGATGTGATCTGCTTCTTGGCCATGAGAGCTGCAAGATGGAATATAAGCACCCAATCTTGAAGAATGAGCACCTCATAAACTTGAAGCACCCCAATCGAGTATGGAGCCCTTGAATAGGAGAGAACCAGATGATTATAGATCTTCTGTTAACACAAGATCTGCAAGAAGATCTGCAATCATCAAGGTCAAGCTCCTGTTCAATAGCAGCACCTCACAAAGGATGGAGAAGCAGCACCTCACAAAACTTACACTAGCATCTTCATGAGGTGCTTTATATTCCATAATCTTGCTACCTCTGAGAATCAAGGGATGCAAATCTACATCTCGATCCTCAAAGGTAGCAAGGTTATGGAATCTAAAGCACCCAATCTTGAAGGCCTTCTCCAAACACCCTGTGAGGTGCTTTATCTCCGTCTTGCACCTTTCACAGCCAGGAGGACAGAGGCCATGAGAGGTGCAAGGATGAAGAGAAAGCACTTATTGGAGATGAGAAAAGATACAGTAGCTCACAAGTATGTGGATTCAAGAGTGTATGGATTGAGCCCAAGAGGTGCATCCAGACCCTGGTTAAATAGGCCAACCTTGAAGATGGAGAAGTGCAAGTAATGGTGATACAACTGTGTTGTGGGTAGTTGGAAAATAACTCGTGCTGACTTCACTACCGAAAGACCAAATAGTCGTGGAGGGCTGGTGGCCATAACAGTATCGCAGTCGGCTCGACTTTTTCATACAACTGAGAAAATACCTGTTGGCGGTAGTTAACAACTATATTAAATCATCAACATAACATGTATATGGGCATAATTGAGATCACCAACATAGGTATAGGAACTTAAACTAATAAATTCCACAACTTTTGGTGAATCTGTAATTTTTGCAGGGTATATCTAGAAAACCATCAAGGCGGACCTACATGTTAGAAGTAATAACGCAATTCCACTGCAAAATCTATGTGAGAAGGTTCTGAAAGACTCCAGGAGGCTCTCCACCAAAGCGGACACCACGGGGGTGATATATGGGGCTAGCCGACCCCACCTGTAGGTTGGTCAGCCTGTGGGCACCTTCGTCAATCTCCCAATTGCTATGGCGGTTCCCCACCGACTCCTAGGTTACATCTACGTCGTTTCTTAAGTCGGTATGATCCAAGGGCTCATGTTGCAAGCTCTAGGCTATATAACCAGGCCCTGCCCCCTGAGGCATCAAGTCATTTGAGAAGACAGAAACCCTAATTATCCTCAGAGCTCTTCTAGTTTTTAGGGCATAGCTATAGGCTAAGTCTAGAGGGAGGCAAGCAGATCTTCGCTTGGATTCCTAACATTGTCATGAGTGTGGTTTGATATAATCTTACTTTTATATGCTTGCTACAATTGTTATGACAATATTAGTATTCATCCCATTCAGGTTTATTATTATGTTGATGCATAAGTTCGTATAACGCTTACTCCAAAGTACACGGGGTGGGTGGTAGAGATCATGTAAGCGTGGTGCTTATATGCTATTTACCTGCAAATACACTATATATTCTGGGTCATGTGGTAGATTGCGGGTATGACACTACCGTTGAGTCCTTTATAGTCCACTCCCTGAATATAGGTCATAGAAGTATGGCCCAGTTACAAAGGAAGGGCAAGCTCTGTTCTTAAACTTCCCTAAGTAATGCCCCTTATGCATAGATATAATGGTGATCTTAGCAATGACTACTAGGTGTAATTGCACTAATCAATGTATGCTTTGACTTGTGATTAAGAATGACTTAGGAATTATTCATCTAATATTCTACCTAACTATGCTAATGTTATAGATAGGAGTGCTCTGAGTGATTTATCATTATACTTGACTTACCCCTGTTATGAGTAGAGTGATTGGTTTTGGTTTATTTCTCCATCAATGTTATAAGTTATCAATACATGTCTAATGCTACACTATCCCTGTGGTAAAATATAAATAATGATACCTGAAATACTCTCGGGTGAAGTGCTACAATGGTATAATTATTTGTCCACTTGCAGAATCCTTTCATTCATATCTTTATATTCTTTCTAGTCACATGAAATAATAAGATATCTACTTAGTAGTAGTGCTAGGTAGTACTGTTGGTATTTATTAACACAAATAGAATATGATGGATTCCGCAAGTGCACAGAATACCATTGTAGCATTTTACTGGAAGTATTTCAAGTATCGTTATTTATATTTTCCCATAGGGAAATAATGGAGTAAAGACTTATTGAGTAATAAAGGAATGTCTATCAGTCAACATACCAGCATAGCTAGAGCAAGGGGTAAATGTAATGATAGGTTTTTATGTATTTTGACACTCAGGGGATAGGTCACTAAGATAATGTAAATTAGTAAACTCAGGAATGGTAGATTCCTATGATATTCTTATTACATGGTCAAAGTATATATATACCCAACTATAGCTAAGACTAACTCTACTCTTGTGCACTTTGGGACACCACTCAGATAGCAGAGCACCCAATATAGATAACTCTACTGACATGACTACGTTCCTATAATTTAAGAACCTGCTCAATTCAGAGTGGACTACAAAGGATAGACGGGGCTGCCACCACCTGCTGCTACCACCCAACTAGAGAATAGGGTGTACTCACAGGCATAGCATCGTATAAGCACCACACTTACACTAGACTCGGTTACTTAGCCTAACCGATAAACTATAGCAAGCTAAGTGTTCTATGAACCCACACACAAAAGTATTGATAACCATAACTAAGCAAGATATATATTCAAAGTAAGCATAGCCATATAGATAAGAGTATGATAAATTGAGAATAAGTCCTACAAGATGAAGAAGTGAAGATACATGGCTTTACCAAGCCTCCAAGACTAGATCCAGAACTTGAGCATGAGCCCAACTCGACCCTCGCTCCCGAGCTACTAATCTATTACATTGGAAAGTTTAGACCTAATCCTCCTGGTGTACCCTGATCTCTGAATAAGAGATATGAATTAGGGTTTTAGTAATGCCTCAGGGAGGGGGGTACATGGCTGCTTATATAGGCCTGAGCTTGCAACATGAGCCCTTAGATCAAACTGACTTAAGAAACAACTTATATGCAACCTAGGAGGCGGTGAGGAACTGATGTTCTAAGGAGAAGCTGACATGTGGGACCCAGGGGCTGGCCAGCCCCACCTGGCAGCCTCTGCCTCTCTGCCTCGACGTGGTGTCCTCTAGAGTCCTTTAGAACCTTTCCATGTTGGTTTCGTAGCGGAATTGCATAATTGTCTCTGACATATAGGTCCGCCTTGCCAGTTTGCTGATTAAACCTTGCTGAAAACATAGATTCACCAAAACTCATAGAATTTATTAGTTTAAACACCTATACCTATGTTTGGTGATGGAATTAAGTACATATGCAGGTTATGTTGATGGTTTATAATTGACATTAGCGACTGTCAACAAGCTCCCCCACACTTAGCCTTTGTTAGTCCTTGAGCAAAGCTAAAGTCAACAATGGATCAGGAGTTCCTACAATGCTTTCACGCCTCAAAAGTACACATGTGTTCAATCAAAAATTCTCCTCTGAATTAGAATAAACTGATCTAACTTTTAAATTTACCTATATTACCTTCAACCATGGGGCTTCTTAGCCTTTACTTAGATCTTTAGCAATTGAAAGACAGAATGATCAAGTCAAGCACTATGTCTCAAGTTCTTTGATCCACCATTGTTCCAGAGTTTTTATAGGTTTTCAAAATAAAACTCAGAGATTCCATTGTATGACACTCTCAAGTCTCTCAATATATGTGATATTTGTGGATCCTCACCAAGGCAATAAAGATGTTATGCCTTTTTCTCTTCCTACCACTAAGGCTTATGTGGAGTACATAGGTAGGGAGAAAGCTAGAGCATACTTGCAATGCATATGTTGTAAATTCAAATCTCGGATCCAAAGAGAGTTGAGTCATACAATCAAATCAAGATGTGCATATCTTTGGATGTATAGTGGATATATTTGGTGGCTAACCTAATTCTACTTCGCTCCTTGAAAATTTCTCTCTTTTCAATCTTGGAAACATTTTTGCAAGAGAACAGGGGCTATTTTATTCATCTTTTCTCTTTTTTCTTTTTAGGCGAGCATCTGAGTACCCATTGTTTTCAAAATGTCGGACACTTGTCCATTTTTTCTCAACTCTTTTTCTTCTTTTTTTTTACGAATAACTTTTGCATTGCCCTGTGCCTCTTTTCTGTAACATAACTTTGCGAGAGATATCAACAAGAACTTGGAGCACATATTTGGTGGATGGGAAGACCTATCAAGCATATTTTTGTGTTCACCCCCAGTGTAGGAGTAGAACGTTTTTGGGTGGATCTAAATAGAATGACATGTTTTTGCGCCTACCCCTTGTGTAGGAGTAGTGCACATATGGGTGGTGTGTATGTGATCTTGATTTTAAGAGCATGACAAACCTCTCATAAGGGTCAACAAAGCTTGACAAAACTCAATACAAAAGCAATCAGCATATATGTGGAATTTTTCATAGCCTAAATAACATGTATGACTCTGGTGGAAATTCAAGCTTTGTCTTATAGGAATTCATTATGTAATATTTTTGTGTTTTTCAAAAGAAGTCTCTAAAACTTTAATGTCACTTGGAATAGGATAAACAATAGCTCAGACCTTCTCATATTATATCTGTCAATTACCTAGACTTAGATCAAGCATATGCTATCCATGAGTTTCAAGTTTAGTGTAAATCCTTATATCAAAACTATTTCATCCAAAACTCAGGAGAATTCAAGGCTGAAAACTATGTACATGAGAGGAATTACAATAGAGCAACTATTCGTCATTTCCATTGCAAGAGATTATCCTTAGACTCCGTTACTTACTCAACTCTTAAAAACAGAAACTAGACACACACTTTTTATTTTGTTTTTAAAATTTATGATCACACCTTATATATAGCTAGCTAATATAAATTTTTGTTTTGTTTTATTTGTTATGCATCTTTTATTTCTTTAACTAAAAAGAAAACTCAAAAACAGTAAAGATAAAGGAAAGAAATACTTAGCTAGATACATGGGGGATGCTCCTCCCCCAAGCTGAATGTTGTCGTGGTTGAATGTGGAAAGTTGAGTGATCCTTCTCAGAGCATGTTTTGCTAGTAGATGTCCTTCTCATCCATTGGTAGAGTGAGATAAGGTCAACCGGCTAAACCCATTGTTGATCATATATCATCCTGCAAAAATACTCCAACAAGAAAACTAAAAACTCGAGGCTTTTTTCATGACAAAGGGTTAGCGGTCAGCCATTTGGAGTTCGGTTGTTCTTGTGAGGCTAAGGATAGATTTTTTAATTGACATTATTTTTAGCAGGATGTCTATCTAATAATTTTGATTTTTCTATTTTATAATATAGAAAAGGAAATATATATACAAAAAATGAAATATAACTAGATGTATGCATGGTATTTTTATTTTTATGCCATCACGAGGAATATTCTTACGGGTTTTTACACACCGTGAAAATCATTCATATGGGCTTAAGGTTTATGATGCAATAAAATTTTTGTTTTTTATTTTCTAATGCAATGCTAATGTAGAAAAGTAAATATGCTGAAGGGAAAAATAATTCATGCAATGCTAGGGAGTAAACATGGATAACTACCGATTTTAGCTCTCGGCGAGGGTTCGGTGTTTTGAGTCCTCCAAACATGACTCCTATGGTTCACTGATCAAGTACCTCAGTTCGCTCTTAAGGATGAAGATTCTTAGGGTGGTGCCTCCATTAGTGGTGCTTCCAATGGTGGTGCCACCTTCCTTCCTCTTTGTTCAGTGTTTTGAAGCCAATCTTTGATGATAACCTTATGTGCATCATTGTTACTAGTTCATAACTTTCACTTGTAGAATTTGGGGGAGTCTCCCCCTCCACACTTTGCTTAAAGTGTGTTCTGCTCATAAGACATGGTAGAGTCAAATGCATGGGCTCTATTGCTAGGAGAACACCAATAGAACTAGAAATTTATTCATTCTTCTGTAGCCTTAGATACCTTGAATCATGACAAGGTTGATGTTATGTGCATTATTTATTTATTGCAACATGGGTGATAAGATCAAAAGGATGAGTATAGTGTGGCATTTGAATACATTTGTCAAAAAGAGTGGTGTTGCTTAACCTATGGAAGGATTGTCCATCTTTATATAATGTTTCAAACTTTTCATGACTATGACTATCATTTTCTAGAGATAAGATAAGCAATATTTTAGCTCATTTGGTTAAGATCGAGATCAAGAAAGTGGTGCTATGAACATACTTAAGAAACAAGACATGTTGAGTTAATCATGTTGGATCAAGCAAAGTGTAACTTGAACATGTTTGTGTCTTCATCTATGTGCATACCAAGATCAAGAGGAAAATGATAACCACTTACCTTAAGATGTTACCTTCATCATTGGAGCATGATGACACCATGTGATGAAGGGTAGATGAGTGTTGATGGTCACTAATGCTCATTATTAACCATCAACTGTTGCATGAAAAAGAATGAAATGAACCACAAAGCATAGTTGTAGGGTTTGATTCTAACGAGTTCCACGAGTTATGTTGTTCTCACTTGTTTTATAGAATATTTAATATTTCACTATATAAAAGTATCTCAAGTAATGAATTAGAGCACATCATTGTGAAGAGCTCGTCAATACAATCGAAATGGACATATCATTTGCTATATTTGGAGTTCCGGAGAGAAAGTCCCCGATGGATATGACTCGGAAGATTCTAGAAGACTCCAGAACCATCACCAAGCAAGAGTTTTAGGGACTAACATAACAATTTCCACAGCTTTGGTGAATTTTGAATTTTTAGGGGTAAAAATAGAATAAAGCCGAGAAGGAGTAGGAGTCAAGAAACCAGACCAAATCAAGTTGGAATTACACGAAATTTGACGGGAAGGTTCTAGAGGGCACGGGAACGAAGCGGAAGCCGGAGGCTATCAAGTGGGGCTAGCCAGCCCCACATGTCAGGCCGGCCAGCCTAGGCCCACCTCCAAGTGAGACTAGCTTCACGTGACGGCCTCCAACCGACCTCTATGACACATATCAACCATTGTTTCAAGTCAGTTTGATCTGAGGGCTGCGGTTCACCCCATCGGGCTATATAAGCAGGGGCAGACCCCGTCCCTCAGGCCATCTCCAACTTCATTAGCTATATCCAGAGCAAAAGCTAGGATTTCACCCCTCCATCCAAGTAGAAGTAGAGATCCCTCTAGATGATCATCTAGTTCTAGTTCTTCTAGTTTATCTTCTAGTTCTAGTTCTAGTTTGTCTAGTTGTAAACTAGAGATCAGGGAGAGAGGAAAGGAGAGAGCTGAGGAGGAGCCAGATCTGTCAGATCTTCCTCGACATTGTACTTCTGCAACATCTGGTTCATCTTGAGCAATCTCCAGGTTCTTTAACATTTATTTCTAAGTATTTTGTTTAGTTTTAGTTCTTGCTTTATTGTATTTACTGGATCTTCGCTCGTATTGAGTGCTCTAGTTATCCTAGGTAATTAGAGTAGTAAGCGCTGGTGTAGACGTGGCGTCTAGACTAGGGTTTACCTGAGTTTGCGCCCAATCCTCTGGATAGTTGTGGTAGCCCCAGAGGTGACAGCTCTGTTTGGCCTTTTAATCCACCACATTAGGGTTGGTGTTTTTGTAGAGCTTTTGGCAGCCTTCTCCCAACTACTGTTTCCCTAGTCTTTTTCGAGAGTTGGAAAGGACCTGCTGCTTCGAAGTAAGTAAAGTAGAGTAAGCCTTCAACAATATAGGATCACTTAGAAAACCCTAAAATCCCTCTCTACCCTATAATTACCCTTTTCTTGGACGTTCCTAATTCTTCTAGCACACTTCACGTTCCCCGTGGAAATCGATACCTTGGAATACTCCCAGGTGAAAGCTACATCGGTATCCGTGCGCTTACGGATTTTTTTTCTATGTGCATTAAAATACCCAACAATGAGTTTTGATGGTCTTCTCTTTCTGCTTGAAGCTTTCCTTGCTTGAGCTATTCATGAGCATTTTGTCTCTTATGTCACACTCCTTCTTTTTTATTCTTTTGTCATACCATCTTTTGTTCTTTCTTGGCATTTTTGATCGGACCTTCTCCTCTTCTCATTATCTTTTCTCTGAAGGAAACTTGTCCATTGAGCAGGACCTCTTCTTGCCTATCTGTGAGGGCTTCATGGCTTTAGGTCCATTGAGTAGGACCTCTTATTGCCTTTAGCTTTTCTTTGCACCTTCTAATCCTAGAGCTGAGGTTATAGACAATTGCATGCTCTTCTTCCATCAACCTTTCTTGATTTTTGGTGATCCTTGGTTGATGAGTTGGGGTTCATTGGAGATGCAAACTTAAGTTCCTCCTTGATTATCTTCACCTTCTAGTGGCATGGCGGAGAGTTGTTCTTTGTTTGTTAGTGATACGCCAACCGTCTCGATGGTCAAGGAAGGAACTTCTTTGGAATTTGCATGAAAGCTTTATTTCCAATGACTTATTGGGTGTCATGTGTGACCATGGCTATCTTTGGTCCTTATGAGACACTGTCAATAGTCCACCATCGGTTAATGATGTTGGATGGTATCTCTTTGTTTTGGTCCTTATTGCCGATGAGCGAGCTAGACTTTTTCACAGATGATAGAAGCAAGTATATTCTGGCTAATACAAGGTGGGTTGCACCTTGCTTCTCATCAGCCTCCTAGCTTGAGTCCTGGGAAGGTTCAATGCTAAGTTGCCTTCGACGTCACTTGAGGCCCATTGATTTATTCGTGCACTTCCTATAAGTGAGTGCTTCTATTGTAGATCCTTTTTTGTGGCACTTGTCTCATTTCCTCTTCGTTCTAAAACTGAAGTGGTGGTTTGCTTCAGATTTGTAGGTTCATACCAAACCACAAGCATAGCTTGTATTTACTCTTTTCTACAAAATGTTAGTGGGCACATACATAAGGGAATACAACGAATTTGAAATAGGTTTGTTGTCCATAACTTTTGTAATTTCCTCTATTCTAATGAAAAGATATTTTTTGAATTATCTTAGCATAGATTTTGTTTATTAACAAATTTTATGTGTTGGCTGTATTCTAGCATGGTTCAAGGCTATGGTAACTTGCAACAAAAGATAAGTGAATAAACCTTGATACTCACTGTTCTTCCTTCCATGAAAAATGAACTAGGCCCTCTTTTGTGCAAAGTTGTTGGAGTTCATCACATGCCTTGATTCATTTCTGATGTGAATTCTTCTCTTTGACTTACCCCGATTGATTTTTATAGTTTTCTATAGGGGTTAGTCCAACAAAATATCCAATGTTTACACAAGCAATTTTTAGTTCAATAACCAAACTAGACTCCATGTCTAATTTTGATTAAGAAAGACATTTCAACCTAAGCACCATGCTTAATTTAAAAGCCTATGGAAGTGTGTCAAATATTTTCAAACCAAAGCATACTATAGTAGACAAAGGTAGCATGAAAGCACTACAGAGATTTACTCAAATAGATATGAAAGAGCATGATCTTGGTGAGTGATTTTTTTAAGATAAAGGATGCTAGTGGTATGGATATATGAATGGAACTAAACATGCTGTGGATTTGATATGAGAGAATTCAAACTAAACAGAGTGGATGCATGGATTATTCTAAATAAACGTGCAGTGGAATGCAAAAATTTAAAGATAACTACTCATTAAGTTTAAAGTCCATGAGCAAGATTATCTCACCTTTTTTATCACACTTACCATAACTCACTTGATGGAATTTATGAGTAGTGCAGTGTCTGTATTCGTCACGTGAGATGTGATTTGAATTCTTGTGACATCAACCTTTTTCTCCAATCTATACATGGTTAGAATAATAAATATATTACTTCTTTTCTTGTGGAAGTTCACTAGAATGTCAAAATGGCATCTGTTGTCCTTTCTTACTCCACAATTCAATAGAACAGGGGTAATCCTACTAAAGCTAGTGGTACATTTAATGATCTAAATCTTTACGCCAATTGTTTCCCCGGTAATGGCGCAAAAAATGCTTGTTGGTATTTATTAACGCAAATAGAATATGAAGGATACAACTAGAGAATAGGGTGTACTCACAGCAAAGCCTCATATAAGCACCACGCTTACGCGAGACTTGATTACTTAGCCTAACCGGTAAACTATAGCAAGCTAAGCGCTCTATGAACCCACACACAAAAGTAATGATAACCATAACTAAGTAAGATATATATTGAAAGTAAGTATAGCCATATAGATAAGAGTACGATAAATTGAGAACAAGTATTACAAGATGAAGAAGTGAAGATACATGGCTTTCCTAAGCCTCCAAGACTAGATTAAGAACTTGAGCAGGAGCCCAACTTGACCCTCGCTCGCGAGCTACTAATCTACTACAATAAAAAGTATAGACCTTATCCTCCTGGTGTACCCTGATCTCTGAATGAGAGATATGAATTAGGGTTTCAGGGATGCCTCAGGGAGGGGGATGCAGGGCTACTTATACAGGCCAGAGCTTATAACGTGAGCCCTTGGATCAAACCAACTTACAGAACGGTGTAAATGCAACCTAGGAGGTGGTGGGGATCCGACGTTCGAAGGGGAGGCTGACATGTGGGACCCAGGGGCTGGCTAGCCTGCAGGTAGGGTCGGCTAGCCCCACCTAGTAGCCTCTGCCTCAGCGTGGTGTCCTCTGGAGACATCTAGAACCATCCCATGTTGGTTTCGTGACAAAATTGCATAATTATCTCTGACATATAGGTCCACCTTGCTGGTTTTCTGAGTAAACTCTGCTGAAAACACAGATTCACCAAAACTCATAGAATTTTTTTAGTTTAAACCTCTATACCTATGTTTGGTGATGGAATTAAGTACATATGCAGGTTATGTTGACAGTTTATAATTGACATTAGCGACCGTTAACAAGTACCAACAAGTATCTCTGGCACCATCACTAGGGATGACAACCTAGTACTAGTAATGCTAGGGGATATAGGTAATTAATAGGTGGCTACTAAAACAAGTGACAAGTTAATAAATACCAACAATACCATTGCCGCATCTATTATTAAACTCTCGGTGGCAGAAGTGTCAACTGTCGGTTTTCTTCCTACATATATCAACCTTCACCTAGATCCTCCAATATAAGAACGGGTCATGCACCACCCGAGAGCACAGTACTCCACCGCCGTATGTCATCCCTGATGTTTCTGTAGGGTGGGTACACGCTACTCCCGCTATCTCTCCACTTTTAGTGCGCGGTTATCCTTTCTCATAGTAGAATAGCCAGGGTGTTAGGCTTACTGGAGTATGTGGTCAGTACTACAAGTCACGATCACAAGCAGGACTGCAACGAACGGTTCTCAATCGACACAGGTGGGGCATTACATCATGACTCAATTCATGACGCAAGCAAAGAGTCCGCCCGGTCTCAATTTAAATAACATCATTATCATGGTATTCTCACGATCCAAAAATAGAGCAGAGAAGAACCAAGGTAAACCTATTTCTCGCGAGTGATGAACCCATCATTTGACTTGTACTGAATTCTGAGCATTTACTAAGCATTAGGGATACGACCTATCCAGACTGGCAGGGTATAACTATGGATACCTATATCAAGGTAATCATGCAGCAGCGGTATATAACCAACTCCTACTTACTTAATGCACATCTCACAAGACTTAAAGTGTAATAAAGATTTATAAAAGCTATAGAAGGGTGGTATGCACTGGGGCTTGCTTGCGTTGTAGAGAAGGTTAGTTTCCTCAGAGAGATCCAATAGACACCAACACCTCTGGTGGATGGATCTACTCCAAGACTTGATCGACATGAGCCTTCTCACTCTCATACAAACTACACGTAATAAATAATGTTTTGCTTAACATGATGGACTACATGCCATGATGCATGATGATGGATGCTCAGGTGTATAAGAAAGCTTAACAAACTTACAAAAGTTGAGTACAACTTTCCTTCACTTAGAATCTAGAGTTATTAGCATAAAGGCATCTTCATCTATTTAGCTTAATAAGTTAATTAGTGGCTAATATGAAATACTAAGCATGGACCAGCAAGTACTTAACATATACCCTAACTCATGATCATGATGAACTTATAAAACTAACACTTAAATATTAATTAAGACATTTTTATTTATGATAAGCAAGTTAATCATAAACTTTACAACCATATAAAGAAGGTGCCAAGGAACAGTAGGGTTTGGTGTTCCAATGTCAACAATCAAAGCATAAAGTTCACCCAAGTTATTTACTCAATTAGAAGCCACTTTTGTATTTATTTAACTAACAAAAAGGCATTTTAAAATATACCTAAATTAAGCGGACAATTTATAATTATAAAAAGAGTACCAAAATTTTTGTGAAGGCAGGTATTAGCATGTAAAGCATACACACCAAGTTTCATGGTCGCAGGATTAATATTTTTTATTTATAAAAATCATGTAAGGTGTATTTATTAATTAAAAGAGGTAATTTTTACTCATAGCAAAACTACTGAAAATTACCAACTCATATTTTCCTATGATAGAGCATAACATGGAAAGGCTATACACAAAATTTCACATTTTTATCAGCTATAGATATTTAGTTATGAATTTCACAAGTTTCAGCTGAAAACAACAAAAAGAAAAAGAGAAACACTGTATCGCTCTATTCAACAGAGTCACGGTTTCTGCAGAAAACACCCTGGAAGAGTTCTATTGCTGCATGACGCCCTTGGTCGCGAATTGGAGCAGAGGCGGCGCACGGGAAGGCTCGACTCCGGCCAGTTGGTGCTTGTCGGTGGCAAGGGAGAGGTGCAGGAGCATCTCCACACCTAAACACACACGTGGGAGGTTGAAACGTGGCCGGAGATGATCGGTGAAGGGCCGGCCACGTGTGACGGCGATTGCAGCGGCGGACATGGCAGCGAGCTACGCTCCGGCGAGGCAGGCGGCCGGAGGAGGGGCTGATGAGAAGCGGCGTGAGGTGAGGACGATGGAGCTGGCGCTGGTTCAAGTAGAGGTGACCTAGAGAGGTGAGGATGGACGGCGACCATGGGAGCTCGGCGGCCATGGCGGACTGCCGCGACGGAAATGGCTAGGAGAGTGGTTCAAGGAGCTGCGCAACGACGAGGCGGAGCCTTATGCGTGGTGAATTGGATGATGGTGCTGCGATGGTGGCTAATTGCTCCGGTGAGCAAGCTACGCCGGCGACGAGCGAGATGGAAAGAAGGAAAGAAGATGACGCCGGCGTCGCGCTATAACAACCACGGACGAAACTTCGAGTTGTGCCACCTCCTGCCCGACGTGGACGCACAAGCAGCTACGTGCCGTAACGCCTGGACGCGTCGTTGGAGGGCGGTGGTCGGCGGCGGCAAGCAGGCACCTGCGTGGCAGCAGCTTGCTATGCTACTGTAGCGACTGACAGAGCGATTTCCTTCCCTTCTTTCTCCCAAATTCGTGTAGAAACTTGATAATCTACCTTAGTACAACTTGTTCGTCTATATGAGGTCTCCAACATTACTTTAAGGCTCAAGCTCCGATTCTTAATGGATTGAGAGATCCAATGTCAAGAACATCAGTACTTTGAAACTGATCCACAGAACTTCTGTCAAGGTTTTTGGAAAACAGTTAGCTTAGCAACTTTGAGAATTAAATAAGGAGCAACCATCAACCAAACCTATCAACTAATTACACCTTATTAAAGAACAAGTATAGAATCAAACAAAGAAACAAAAGTTAGACATATTTTATATATGAAAATTGATTTGATAAATTCCAAAAGATTGAACTCGTTAACTGTTTTTCAGTAACTAAGTCAAAATGGCAAGTGCTGGAAACAGCTATTGAGTTCAACTTTGGAAGCGCAAATTTAACACAACTGATCCAAAAATATCACCAAACCTTTATTGCATAAGAAATCATATACTTTGCACTACAAAGTTTACATTAACAAAATTTTATTTGTTAAATCATATTTTTCATATTCAAATCGACAAAGAACCTTAATTGATAAAGTTAACCTTATTCCATGAAACATGGCATAGGAACATGTAAAACACTATATATGCAACATATGAGACATAACAATGCAACACATGAATATCACAAGTGCCACATGGACATGCTCTTATTGAAACATCACTATGCAACATATGAACATATGATTGCTTTTCTTGAAACGTAAAGTGTATTATGCAGCAACGCCTGATGTTTATGCATGATGATGCTCATGACCAAGTTTTAGTTGCTTTTAACATCTGAGATGTTACATTGGCGATCCAGGTTTCATATTCTGGATTCGGCGGTGGCACCATGTCCTTGTTCTTGTCTCCCTTGGGCTGAGGAAGAAATACCGCTGGGGGTTGCGCCGACGCGCTGTGCTCCCCTCAGCGCCGAAAGGACTTGGGCGCACCACATCTTATAATTGTCACAGGAAAACTGAGAGAGGGAGACACAGACACAGCGGAGGACGATGGGGACGCCATTGGTGATTTCCGCTAGGAATTTGACTCTGATTACCATGTGAGAATAGATGAGAATGAGTGTAACGAGTTGCCAGACTTGAGGGCTCGGTTGCGTGTTATATACCAGGAACAGCCCCTGGTGTGGCTTGTACAACAATCAAGTACAATAACATAGAGATACACCCATAACAAACTAATCTACTTGATTACGAGACAAGTAACACGCCTAATTAACCACCCTCTAGAGCATATCCGCATACATATGTTAACACACTGCATACACTACAACAACCCAATGCGACAAACAAGGACCAAACACGTACGTACGCACGCGTACATTACTACGCTTTCTACAACGCCTGCATGCACATGTCCACGTCGTTACTCTCTCGTGTCTTAATTTCCCTCTATGGGCTCGTCGGAGCAGCCGACGTGGGCGGCGCGTCGCCGTGGTGTATGGGGTCCGGGCCGGAGGGCACCTCTCTCTTGTTGCCGCCAGCACCGTCGTCACGCGGCGTGAACGACGCGAGCCTCGGCCGACGGCCGACGACGAGGCCGTGCTGCTGCCTCTCCCAGTAGGCCACATTGCCACTTCCTCCGCCACCTCCATTGACAGCGGCAGAAACAGCAACCTCATCACCCGTCGTCTGCCGCCCCATGCGTGCCGCTTCCAACGTCGTCGTCCAAGAAGCAAAGAGAGCGCAGAACAGGAAGGCAGCCATCGCCACCATTGCCATCCTTGACGCCATCGTATCGATCACCAAGCAAGCTAAGACGATCAGGTTATATGTATTATATAATATGAGTGATCGAGTAACAAAGGATCTATAGCATGCAGAAACAACAATATATATTTGTTGTCTACATACAGATGGTGATCGATCGATGTGGTCAAACACATGAAGCCCAAGGCCCATATATATACACATACACACACCCCGCTTCAAAGCCAGGTGAGGAAGCAGCAAGGAAGAATCATTTTAACTAACCAATGGTTAGTTTAGTATTGGTACTAATAGGCAGTCTCATTCGAGAGTTTCATGACGTTATTCGAAAACTGCCATGTCATATACTCCATTCGTTCCAAATTATGAGAGTTTTATGATGTTTTTCCAAAACTGCCATGTCATATACTCTATTCGTTTCAAATTATAAGTTATTCTAACTTTCTTAGAGAATCAAAACATCTCAACTTTGATCAAAATTATAGAGAGAATATAGAGATTTATGAAATCAAATATAATTAATGAAGACTCTAATGATAATTATTTGATATTATAAATGTTATTATTTTATTATATAAATTTGGTCAAACTTAAAATATTTTGACTCTCCAATAAAATTGGAATGACTTATAATTTGAGACAGAGGGAGTAGATTGAAATGAAACATGTACGAAACACACACTTTCAATAGAAAATTTCATTCTATGGTCTCATATACACTTAATTTATGACTCATTGATAGTTTTTAATCGTGCCAAGTGAGTTTCATCTCTATAAAACTCAATTCTTCTCTCTTAAAAATATTACCACAACATTAAAAGCGTTCATGCAGCAACTTATTCATCATTACAAATAAAACTCTAAAGATACTTCCACTAAAACTAGCCTAAATTACTCAAGTAAAGCTGCAGCAGGCTGGATCGAAAATGCCATGGCCTTTTTGGAGGGAGGAGATCGGATTGCGGAAAGGTATAGTGGGGGTCGCTTCGGAATCGCAACGATCAGCATGCATGGCCACTTGCAGACGAGTCCGTCCAGGCCTGGCAGTTAATCGTGGGCACCCTGAAGCATTAGTTTAGTGTAACTAGTGCAGCGTCCCTCGTTATCCTGTCGAATCCTGGTTCGCTCATGGAAGTCAAAAGGACAACTTTGGTTCTAGGAGGAGGTGCGATTACACTATATAATATAGTAGTATGTCACAAAATGACAAAACTACTCCTAAATACCTAGATTGAACTGTGATAGTGTACGTGCACTAATGCACTGCACACTTAGCTTTGACTGCATGCATCTATGCGCATGCCACCGACCGGATCATGTTATTTGGAGACCAGATATACTTGTGGTTGCTACTAGCAAATATGCCTGCGTGTTGTATGATGCCGTTGCCGATAATAATGAGAAAGTTGTTTTCTTGAACCAATTTTACATTGAATTAATTTCAAGGCTCATAATAAATGCCAGTGCATTAAAGGATTAATCTCATATATCAAATTGTTAGAAGACTGACTCAATTTAAATATGTGGCTATTGTGTTCATCTAAAGTTATTCACACGTCTCCATACATGCCATGACACGTGTGATATAGCGCAAAATATAGGTTTTGCAGTTCCAAACCAAAAGCGAGAAATGTGAGAGTTAGGACGTTGGGCCGAGGGGCGTAAGAGAGGAATGATGCAGCGTTAACATAGGTTTTGCAGTCCAAACTAAAAACAAAAAAGGTGAGAGTGAAAACGCTAGACCGAGGGACATAAGAGCGAGAGATGGAAGAAATACCTTAGATCTTTAATGTTATTATTACCTAGGTATAGGTGTAAGTATATTGATATAGATATATACTCGTTTTGTCCTATAAAACACTACCGGAATTCACTTCTTTGCCGAGCGCCGGAGGCTTTGCCGAGCATTTTTTTTCGGGCGCTCAGCAAAGAAGGCTTTGCCGAGAGCCAAATAAAAAACACTCGGCAAAGCCTCTACACTCGGCAAAGAAGGCTTTGCCGAGCGTCCGATAAACGGCTCTCGGCAAAGAAGTTTCTTTGCCGAGAGCTAAAAAAACACTCGGCAAAGAAGGCTTTGCCGAGCATCCGATAAACGGCTCTCAGCAAAGAAGTTTCTTTGCCGAGAGCCAAAAAAAAACACTCGGCAAAGGCTTCTTTGCCGAGTGCCAAAGTAAAACACTCGACAAAGCAAATTTTCAAACCACATTTTGGTGCCCTAAACGAATTTAAATAAAAAAGTTTTCAACTACAAAGTTTCATAACTTTTCATGATCTACAAACTTTATATTGGTCATTTCTTTATTCGACAAAGTAATAATTACGTTGTTCACAAAATCTATATGTCTCTCATGTAGTTCCATGAAACTACAAGAGAGATATATAAGATTCGTGAACAATGTTAGCACCACAATTTCGGATGGAAAAACTTCCTAAATGAAGTTTGTAGATCTCAAAAGGTTATGAAACATTGTAGTTGACCACTTTTTAACTTGAATTCATCTTGTCATGGAAAACTACGTTTGAAATTCAAAATTTTAAAATTTTAAAATTCGAATTTTTCAAAAGACCTCGGATGGAAAAACTTCCTAAATAAAATTTGTAGATCTCAAAAAGTTATGAAACATTGTAGTTGACCACTTTTTCATTTGAATTCATCTTGTCATGCATGAAATTCAAAATTTTAAAATTTGAATTTTTCAAAAGACCTCGGATGGAAAAACTTTCTATATGAAAAATGTAGTGCTCGAAAAGTTATGAAACTTTGTGGTTGACAACTTTTTGATTTGAATTCGTTTATGGCCTCAAACAATTAATTTTCACTTGGTTTAGTATAATATTTGAGTAACTGAAACGACATATAGACGCATGTGAGTGTGTAGTGCATGTGGCAGAGGAGGTATCGCGTGAGTGAGAGGTCACGAGTTTGAATCCCGCCGACCGCGTAGCCGCTAATTTTGCGCGAAAAATGCCGCGACTTGCCAGTGGGCCCCTCCCCGATTGAAAAAAAATTTTTCCAGGTTTTTTTGCATTTTTTATTTCGCGCTTTGCCGAGCGTCGGACTCTCGGCAAAGGCTTTGCCGAGTGCTCGATAAACGGCTCTCGGCAAAGAAGCCTTTGCCGATCGGATTTTTGCCGAGGGCGCTTTGCCGAGAGCTGCGCTCGGCAAAGGCTTTGCCGAGGGCCTTAGAGGCTTTGCCGAGAGCCTGGGGCCCTCGGCAAAGCAGCCGACTCTGGTAGTGAAAAGTGTTATTCTCACTTTTTGATTTTTAACTTCGATTGAATATATATATAATATTAATATTTATAATGCGTAATTAGTATTATTAGATGAATCGTTGAATATATTTTATAATAAATTTATTTAGAGATACAAATGTTATTAATATTTTCTATAAATCTAGTGAAACTTAATAAACACTGGCCAGCACAAATCTTGTAGTGATATTCTTTTGGGACGGAGGCATCTGCATGGTGGTGTAGTTCAGATCGATCTATGTTCGTGTTGGATTCGGTTTTAGTGGGGTTAATCCGGTAGCAAGTGCTTTGTCGCATGGATGTCTGAGACGAAGTCTACGTGGTATGTTGATAAGACGACGTGAAAGAGCTATCTCGTCTCGTCACCTTAGCTTTGACGGATTTCTGAAAAGGTTTAGTTTATCTTGAGCCTATCCAGGCCGAGATGCTGTCGATGCGGCAGTGTGGATCAACATGAATGGCCTTTTGCCCTCCTGGTGGGACTTATGAATAATATACCAAAGGCCAAATTGATTCGATCTCTATCTGATTGGATGCTTCCAATGCGTACCTCACTGTTTGCTGAGATATACGATCTCTATTCCAAATTATAAGACATTTTGATCATTATGCATGTATTGAATAATATATAGGAGCTAACAGTGAATTTAAAAGTATGATATATCTGAAAAACAAAAGGATAGAGTTGCTTCTAGTTTTTTTTATTAAATGTGCTTTAACATAATGGAACACATGTTTGTAGATTTGGTAAAGCTCCTCTATCATGGGAAGACATGAAAAACAAGAGAGAAGCTATATGTGCTATGTAGTCTATATTTCAATACTTTCAGAGAAAACCGTCCTCCAACAACTCTTCTATCCGGTGTTGATCCTCGCTAGCTAAATATGCATGCCATCGCGGCTCGCCATCGGCTTCCCCTGCGCGCGCTTGGCTCTTTCTGCATGCGTGGAGCACCGCCGCATGGCCCCCTGCCAACTAAATATAGCATGGAGTTATCTATTTTAGAAAGGCTCTTGGTGTTATCTATTTTCGGAAGGGAGTTTCTATTTTAGAGAATAGTTAAATCATTGCTTTAGTGATCCAATTTTACAAACTCTCTTGGAGTTGCTCTTAGAGACGTTTATGTTCCTGAGTATTATTGTAATATTTTTTTTAGAAAATTGAATCTATAAAACAAGTTGGATATGTGGAGTTGTAGGAGAGCTAAAAATAATGCACAAGTACTAGCACCATGCTAGTAAGAAAAGTGAGCAGAGAAATCTTTTTCAACAGTGGTACCATGCTGGTGCTAAGCTAGACCATGCCAGGGGTGCAAATTGGACACAAATGAAGTCATGGTACAACGGGAAAAAGGCACGAGAACATCAGCTATCACCTTGTTTTTCTTCTCTCTTCTTTTTTCTATGTTTTTTGTCCTCTTCTTTTCTTACTTTTGCACAACTAGCACAAATCTGAAGCTTGACAACATAGTTTTCAGGAAAGCAACTTACAATATATACTTTTTTTTTTCATGGGGTAAAAAATAGAACTAGTAACTCGGATTTTTCTTTGTGTGATCAAAACAGATTTTTCCATGGTTGTTCAAGTAGTGGGGATGGATAGAGTACAATCAAGACGTGTATGATAGTATTGATTGCAACAGAGACATATAATAAGGTGTAGTGGAGATGTATATGTTGGTGGTGATGGCAATGGAGATGGATATGGTTGGTACTGACCTAAACAAGACAAGAACTTGAACCTCTAAATCCATTCCACTAGACACTGGCATATATGACCCACTCATCGTTCGTCCAGATATCATTCTAATCAATTGAGCTATTGCCTATGGGGACACGGGAGAGGAGTGGACAAGCACCGGAATTGGCACGGGGGAGAGTGCTTTGTTGGGAGGGGAGCCCCATCGGGTCTAGGGGCTTCACCGCTGAGCCATGAGAGCCAAGGGCCTTCGCCGATGAAATGGTCAGTTGGTGGCTAGAGTGGGGTGAATTGCCTATTAAAAAAATCTACAAGGCACAAACAAAACTTGGTACAAGTATTAGTAACAAATGTGAGCCCTATTAAGCACTACTTGCACCTAAGCTAGCAAGCCCTACACAAGACTACAACTTGGAAGCAACTAGAACAACTAAAAAACCTAAGCTCAAAGACACCTACACAATTCTAGTTGGGAAAGTAAGCAACAAGCTATAACTATAACAAACAATCTACTTGAATTAAGTACAAGAGCTACTCGATTACTCTAGTGACTAGACAAACAAAGGAATGCACAATGTAATAAGCATGTGTAGTAGGGGTAAACCACAACGGATACAAGATGGCACAAATTTTTTGTCCTAAGGTTTGGTTGCTTGCTAGTAACCTACTACCTATTGAGGGGAGCCCAAGGATCATCGTTCCTCCTCAAGTGCAACTGCCCTCAAGCTTGGCTCCGATGTGAGCGCTTACCTATGAGCCAAGTGTGCAACAGGGCACTCCATAAGATTTGATTCCAATAGAGTTGAGTTTCTCTTCACGATGTCCCCCGAGGATGCGGGAGGTGGTGACTGGGAGGTGGGCGGTGGTGGCGGCGGCAGCAGGCTGGTCAGGGCCGCCTGCATGGCTGCCATATTACGGCTGAGCACGTCGATGTTGGCGCCCATCCGATCAATGACACCAGCCAGGGCTTCCAAGGTGAGCGGTGCGCCGGAGGACTCCGTGATCTCCGAGTGCACGGTGGATGCCGGCAGCATGGTCGCCGCCGAGACTCCGGAGGTAGCGAAAGGCATGGTCATCATGCCCGAGATCTCTGATACCAGGCTGCTAGGAACCCTAGTCCTACCAGGGATTGATCTCAGGTTGTACGAGTAGGAGGGAGGAGGTCGAGGCTTGAGTGCGCGAGGAAGACGGCGCGGGGGCGCCGTGGCTGCGCTCCCACACAGTCTCCTTGTAGTGCTCAATGGTGTATACTACTCCAAGATGTGTAGGTGGCAACAACCACCAAGAGTAACATAAAATCCACAGCCTCAACAAGTCACTAGTGCCACTAGATGCAAACTCTTAATGCAAAATGCACTCTCCAATTATCTCACCCAAATGTAATCTCAACTAATGAAATGTGAGTGGAGGCTTAACTTGATCTCTAATGTGTGTGGATATTAGCCAAGGGGTCAAAGAGTGGTAAATGCTCAGGCACACCACCTATTTATAACCTCACACACAAAACTAGTTGTTTCTCACTTATATACAACTTCTGCGTATCCACCGAAAAAACTCCAGTGACCATCGGAGAGTAACGTCGGAGGTTTCTCAATGGCTAGTTATTGGCTACTTTTAAACTTAGAAAATAGCCATTGCCATAGCCTAAGCTTCAATGCTACTCTAGCAACACCGCCTTTTCTGGTGCCTCTCAGCACCAAGTTTTCAAATAAAACACACTCTCTAGATCCACCCTCCGGTGAACTCTCGGTGCTAGTACTGGAGTTTCTTGATTCATAACATAGTGTCCAAAAACCTTTTAAGGCCATCGGATTCCTTGGTGATCCCATTGGAGTTTCCGCTGATGCCTTTGAATCTCCCGTGCACTTCTAAAACCTACAAAATGTTGCCACATGTCTAGCTATTCTCCAATGCCCTTCTCGATGGTGGCACCACAAAAATAGGTCCTCCTTTGAGATGAAATAGTAAAACCTGCTATTATCACCCTAGTAGCCTAAACTCTAGTGCCTAAACCACCGGAACACTAGACTTTCCTTATGGCCAACAAGTTAGTGAAATAGAGCGATGATCGAACTGTGGCGGCAGAGGCGCCTAAGCTCCGATGGTCCTTCTTCGGTGACCACCAGACTTATTCAATGAGTGCTCAACCACCTCACCAAGCCCCCCTCTCCAACCTTTTTCAAATGTGCTAGCTCCAAAGAGTGTCCCACGGGAAAATAACACCTTTAGCACTGAGTTAACATTTTCAACACATTTTTCAAAGGTTTTCACTTGCTTCCTCACCATGTCACTTGGTCTAACACATATGCACTATTAGTCCTCACCTAGTGGCACTAGACAACATATTATCTTAAGAAATCCCCTCTTAATAGTATGTCTATCTATCCTAAACTTGGCCATGCACTTGTTTACTGCATCGTGGCCGATGAAACAAACCCGTATAGGTTATACCTTTGCCTTCGAGCTTGTCTCCACTTCCATTATATATATCAACCTCCTTCTCTTCTCCATGTTGAGCACTTGCATCTTGTGTCATCACTATCTCCCTCATGCTCTTAGCTGTCGGTGTGTATGATGACTGGCAACCTTTCTATAGGGTTACCTAGAGCAACGATTGGCTGGGCTTTGGCGTAAACTGAACTCGATGGTTAACGTGAGACAGCAACGACATGTTTAGGACTCTGAATAGCGCAATACCCTACGTCCTTTGTGGCGTGTTGCCTTGCGTTGGATTGTGTTGTATGATTTTTTTCAAGGGGGGTGCCCCTGCCTCTCTTTATATAGTCCAAAGGGCAGGTGCACGATTCCAGTCCTAGTCAGAAGAGTTTTAGTCCTATTAGAAAGATAGACTTTCCTATGTCTGACTAGGTCAGTCTGCTATGCTCTGGAAGTCATGCCACCTTGTCCCGTGCCATCTTGGCAGTCCGTAGACTAGCCCATCTCCTTGCCTGGTAGTTAGCCCTATAGGGAACCCTTAGGATCTTGGTCCATCACTAGCCTTGCTCAACACCATCTTGTGTCCCTCAATTATTACCAAAACTAAACTAGGGTCTTTCAGCTGAGGAGCCACGTCGAGAGAGGGGAATAGTGCGACGGTTTGAGAGAGAGAGAGAGTCAGGACAAAAAAGACACGAGGAAGTGAGTTGGTGCGGAAAAATGTTTTCTTGGAAAGAAGTAGGTGTGCCCCTGCACACCCTTGAGAGATGGAGTTGAGAGGGGAGATTTGAAAGCCTCCATACAGTAGGAAGTTGAGTTGGACCCTGTTGCATAATTTTTTTTTTGCTCCGGCACCCAAAAATAGAATAGAAATCCTGTTTAGGATCACTGTTGGAGATGCTCTTAGCACTATAGCATAGTGACAAACGGTGATAGAAATGCCACTAAATTTTCACAAAGTAGTCTTTTTATGTTCAATTTCTAAACATTATTTTCTGATCACGTTTATTTATGATTCAGTTAAGTTTGAAAGTAACATCAAATGGTAACGCGTAACACCCTAAAAAACAGTTTTTTTGCAGTTTAATTATAATGCCTTAAACTTCTTTAGATAATTTCATATTTTTCTAAAACAAAAAAACTTCGTTTTCTAAGTAAATGATGACTCAATCATAGGATATCTACGTGTTTGATGCATTCATGTTACTTCATATTACTTTTCTGTATGAGTAGACTGCTTTTCGTAAAAAAATAGATTTATGCGTAAAAACCACTTAATCTGAATTTTGTTCAGATTTCTGTTTCGAAAAAGCTACTTTTTTTTTCTGCAGCAAATCCATATTGGTCCACTGTTTCTTTCTGGTTTTCCTGTCTCTTCCCGCTGCCTTTGTTTTGTCTCCGTGGTGGGCTGAGGCCCGTGTTCTACCCACATTGCCTGAAGGCGCTGGGCCAGAACGCTCTCCGTTTCACTGCCACGGCTGAGTGGATCAACATAGATGCCTATTAGCCCTCCTATGGGCTTTGTTATTATTCTCTATTATTCTCTTTGTTCCAAATTATAAGTCGCTTTGATATTTTTTGTTCATCTATTTTGTTATGTATCTAGATATATTATTATTTATCTAGATGCATAACAAAATAAATATACAAAAAGTCAAAACAACCTATAATTTAGAACAGAGGGAGTACAAATTATGAATACGAAAGGCCTGACTGATCCGGTCCCTTTCTGATTGGATAATTCCAATCCGTTGCAAAGTACCACTAACTGATGAAATGAGGTGATCGCACATCAGGATACTTCACTGTTTGTTACAAGTTTTCAAGGAAAAATAAAAAACCGACAGACATGAACGGCACAACGATTGCAATTAATAGTTGCATGTAGTGCCTGATTTAGTTTCCATGTAGGTCAGTGACGTCCCAGAGGATTTAAAGATTTGAGCGAAATTCTAAATGAAGTCTAAACAAACTATCAAAATAAAAAATAGCAACATAAACTATGATGTAATGTATTTAGAGCATGCTCGGATGAGCTATCTTCCGAGTTCTATCTCTAACAGGGATGTTTTTCTACAAAAAAAATGCCCTAGGGCATCTTTTATCTGAACTATATTAAGAAAAACGAGAACAAGCACAACAGAGATCATGCTAGAAAAGAAAACTACAATTCAACTGGACGGTCTTCAGGTAACTGCATCCATCACAACCATGCCAGCATTGTGTCGTCCCATCATTGACAGATTAGAGTCTTGTCTTTAAAGTATTTTTCCATGGCATATGTTGCAACAAATCATATTCATTACAAAGTTTAAATAACCATTTACTTAATAAACACTTGTTTGTAAATCAAGGTTTTGTATGCTTAGGCCTCCCTGTTCTTTGTGTTGGAAAATAATAGACCATTATGTCAACCTATATTTCTTTTTATGTTGATCATACTGTCAGAAGAACTGTGATCTATATAGTAATCAATTTTCTTGAGAACACCTCTAGGCATCTCAAAAAAAGACAACATAAACAAAGTTAAACTAGACAAAACCAAGTTAATCAACACTAGTCTCCCTCCTAAAGAAAGCATTTTTCCTTTCCAACTGGACAATTAGTTTTCAATTCCTTTCAAGTCATTGTTATTAAGTGTCCTATAGCATCGGTAGACCTAGGTAACGAAAGGGATATGCACCAATTTTACAGCCAAATAATTGTGAGTATTGCTTCTCACAATGCTTAGCTTGCCTAAAGCAGAAGAACCAAGGAATTGCTAATTAAGCACTTTTGTGTGCTCTGAGATGGAGTATTTTTGGTTCAGTTGCATTATAATTCATTTGGATTCTATTTCTCAGAAGTGTTCCTGTTGGATATGCCCTTTTTGCTTTACCAGCAACATACATTAGAATTAGATACTCCCATCCCGTCTAATAAAAATCTGGCCAAACTTTTGCTGCCTTTCAAAAAAAATTAGATACTCCCAAGGCCATAACAAAGGATGCAGAATCGGTGGTCCAAAGTCCAAACATTTGCATGATCTCTCCATCAAGTAAACGTAAGCATCACTTATACATTTGAAAGTGTTTAAACTAGGAGAGAATTGAAGGCGACTATATATTAGCAGAGCAGGAAACACTGATATCAAAAATAAAAGTTAAAAGATAATTTGAAGGGCTGCACCGCTGCAATGACTCTTTAGTTTAGTTGAATCACAGCATTTCCTTATTATCACTCACATGACTTGCAAACATTCAGAAATACCGCGGCAATAAGTTGATTTGCGTTACTCCTTGATCAAACGGCCTTGACCAAGCACAAATCGACATCCGAATATAAAGAAAGGACAGAAAAAAAATATGATCACAACCCAAGTATAGCACAGACACGAAATGGACCTCTGGACCGGCATTTTGCCACTGTTAGAAATTAGGACTGAGAGTTCCCGTAGCAAGATGGCGGTAGTGGCACTTGTTAACAAGATCAGACGACGATTAGTGATGCTGCGGGTTGGGACCACCGGGGCTGAGCCTCTTCGACCCGTCGTACGGTATCCCCGGCGCCTCCTCCGACCACACAGAGGCGGAGGTCGTCGTGTTCCCTTCTGGACCGTTGGCAATGATAACTTCGTCTCGCAGCCAGCGTCGCCCCAGCGGCGGGCTGCTATCCGAGAGCTGGACTGGCGATGAGGCGATGACGAGAACGACGCAGATGCAGAAGCACAGCACGAGCTTCATGGCTGATGAGCTGTGTGTCGCTATCTTCTGCAGTCGCTACTCGCTAGTGGAATGTGCAGAGGATGAACTAGAGCAGCCGGCACCTACGTACATTTATAATCCAAGCGTTTGAGTTTTTTATGGCCATGTTGAACTATGATAGGGTGCTGGTGGTGGTGGAAGCTGGCATGGAACCGTACTGGTCATTTAGCCCTGCAGCTGCAGGTGACAGCCAGTTAGCTCTGCAAGAGGTACTATAGCTAGCATTAGGCGCACATAGGCATTGCGCAGGACGTACTACGTAAATAATTCAGCACTATGCAGCAGTGGTGAGAACAAAGTCGAAATGTGCCTTGCTCTAGCTTGTTTTGATAAGTTATTGGCGGTTGGATGATGTGCTGAGTAATTAGGCAATTTCCACATTAAAGTCAGAACATAAATCATGATGATCTCAGATATTGGCATGAGCTGCCCTAACATACTAGTTATATTGAACAGCATGAACAACAACGTAATGAACAGCATCATGATCAAGACAACAGGCATACTATAACAACAGATTGGATCAGGGAGTGTCTGCAGAGGGAGTCGGCGGTGCTGGTTGTGGAGATGCTGTTACTGGTGGTGGTACAAAGTCATCGATGAGCGGTGGAGGAACAACTCGGAGTAGCTAACGACAAATACGCCGGGACGTAGTGCCGCCTGACTTGGATGGAATACGGCCCGTCATGGAGGTTGGGAGCAATCGCACGAAGAGCACTTCCCAAAACCTTATTCGTCCTCTCCTGGTGCACGATTGCAAGGACGAGGGTTCCAGAGATCTGCTCTCCCAATCGTCGGTGCACGCAGGCGCTCGGGATGGAGAGGCTACGGCGGCGGCGTAGTGGCAAGAAGAGGAAAAACCCTTGCTCGATTAGATGTGTTTTGGCACGGGTCGATAGGCTGTTTATATAGGTCTGTCCAACAAAATCTCGTCTTGCGATGGTGATCTAAACCGTTTAAGACTTCTATCTGCAAACTTAAAGGCCAAGAAATCAGAAAATAAATCTGCAAAAAGAGACGGCGCCCCCGCAAGACGAGGCGGTTTAAGACTTCTGCATACTTAAATTCCAGATTTCAGCAGACCATTCACGAATTCAGCAGACCATTCACGCAGGTGCCCTTTGTCCAGCCTGGCCCGATGAGGCGAGGCGAGACAAGGACGTGCATGTATGCTTCCTTTCTCCTCCTCGCACTAGATTTGAGGAAGTGGAGAGGACTTTCATATTTGTTTGCACACGAACACGTCACCGTGTGCCCCCGGCGATGAGCGCAATACATAAGATACATAGCCGAAGGAGCCTCGCTAGAAGCGCGATACGCGAGACACCGGCGAGGTCTCTTCAGACCCGAAAGAGGACACGCCACATCGCGCACTAGGTTCAACTAATTATGTAGTATATATGAAAGAGGACAGGATGGCATCTTGACATTATGCGCCTTGAATGCATGTCATGTGTTGCCCACGCGTTAGTTTCATGAGATATATTCGCTGCTAGACCATGCATGCAACCCATCTAGATCAAAGCCCGGCAGAATCAAACATTGCAGTCTAAAAAATGAAGAGAGGAAAGAAATTAAGTTCAATTAATAGTTAGTATAGATTTAGTGGACTACAAGTAATAATGTATTTATACAAGAAAGCCACATACTGCCTCCGTCCAGAAATATCACTACTACATTCAGACCTTTCACAGCCACGTCGTAACCCCCATCACAACCGCAATTTGGCCTCGACAGTAAACTGTCGGCAGTGATGGTCATAGCCCTCACCGTCACTATCTGAGACCATCTGCGGTGTACACCCACACCACCGTATTGGCTTATGATCCGTCCGTGATAAGGTCCTTATTTTCGTCGCATTGGAGCACGAACCGGCTGTGTGGGTATACACTAACACCGTTGTATTAGCTTATGATCTGTCCGTGATGAGGTCCTTGTTTCCGTCGCATTGGAGCATGACCCGCCTGTGTGGGTGTACACTCACACCGCCGTGTTGGCTTATAATCCGTCCGTGATCAGGCTGTTGTTTCCATCGCATTCTACCACGACCCGCCTGTGTCGAGGACATCATCACCGTTGCTCTGATGTATTACCCGTCTGTTTGAATGGCATTACCACTATCGCCTTATAGTACGATCCGACCTTGACGAGGATGTACTAGGTGTCGGTTTACTAATCGAGACGGCGGTGATGATTTTGTGATCCCGCCGCATCATAAGTTGGACCGGCGTTGTTGATGATGCTTCCGCCACCGGTTAATGGTACAGTGTGATGGTGACGACGCTTTCCTCACAGTCACATAGTCGTATGATGCGGTGGTGTTGACAACACAAGAACGACAGTTCAATACAAAATGGAGACCATTACGGAATGGTACTGTATCCGATATTGATAATAATTATTAATTAAGATGGACCATAATAGCTACATGACACAGCATGCAGATATATTTGTCAAATCCATACAATACGTTCACATAGAAGAGTACTTTTGACAATAGATGATACGCTCACAGTAGTAGCTAGGATACAGACATGCAGGATTTAAACTGTTGTTGATAATTAAAAATCATACATGATAATTAACACACCACGTGGTCTCCATGTATGGCCTCATCGAGGATAAAAATAGCCTGGCGTTCTTGAAGCGCAGATATGTCTCGAGTGGTCAGCTCCCTTGTATCCGACAGCAGCACAGACTACAAGAAGGTAGCGTTGTAGTAATGTAACATGGAGTGCACTGTTCAATTTAATCAGTAGAGATTTGTGTGTCGGTATAATAAGAACTTGTTTGTGTTTCGTGGCTTTGATGATCCCGCTCATATAATGCATTACATAGAATGCACTAAAATCTCTACCACCAGGACGTTGCTTTGCGATCGTATCGACCTCCATTACTCTGAACCCATCATTCCAGGAAAGACCATAGAATCCGCTCTTCTTTTTGTACTTGTCATAAGCCCTGTCATCATCCAGCAGAAAGATCATTGTGACGAACAAAAAATTTGTTACACATATAAATGATGAGATCTACAAAACCACGTTGTAAAATGCATGGAACAAGAGCTATACTTATTCATCATTTTTTTGAAGGGTTTGACATGCTTCATTCCCCTCCTTGTATCATACACGAAGAGCTTGGAATGGAGCAGGTCTACAGCAACAAGGCAAGTATGTTCACTACAATAAAGAAAATCAGATGCAGATTAGAGTCCCACCTGGTACATGTAATTACATAAATAAATTACTCGCTTACCCATTGTTGTATGGTAGGAGAACTAGTGATTTATCATCCTGGGCCAGAATGGAGTCGCACATAGCCTCCATCGTCGTTGTGAAGTCCACTGTGCTGGAGTTAAAGGTCACCGGGTTGAAGAAGCCTATTAAAATGTTTTCGTCCTTGCATGTATTTGCCTCCATCCTACAGACAAAAAAAGTTAAATTTACACACATGGGGCAGAAGCTCACATACATGGTCCACAAGGACAAGATTTGGACATCCAGGGAAAACATTGTAAAAGTCAAACAATTCCTTAAACTTCACCCATAGTACCCCATCCTCTCCATGATAGAAATGTTTGTCCTCGTATCTTGCACCAATCTCGAACCCCTTTTGGTTTAAGTACCACTAATTCAGAGCTTGCATTTTTGTCGGCAATTTGTGGACCTGATTCGGATGCACTAGAGATTGACCTAACTTAAATTGCCACTGCAGGTTTTGTTTTGTGCCTGTCTGCTCTGTCTCTGTTGCTTTCTTGGATTGGTTTTGTTTTGTGCCTGTCTGCTCCGTCTCTGTTGTTTTCTTGGAGGGACAATGCAAGTTTTTTTGATTGCTATCTGTGGCAGTTTCCTTGTTCGATGCACTAATCTTCCAAATCTTATGAGCTCGCTCCCCATTTTCAGAAATTGGTGGCAGTGCAGGTGTAGGCCTTGGATTGGTAATTTCAACATCTTCGTCGGAACTGCAATCTGACATTGTGGCAATAAGGACTATGTTACACTTCCGCCACGGCACCAAGGACCCCATGCTAGCATTGACATATCATCGTCCATGGTCATTTCCAACTCAACTGTGCCATACTTTTCTTTGGCCAATATTTCTAGGATAACTGCTGCATAGCCCGGAGGCAATGGACGTCCATTTATCATATTCCCTGGATGAACCTGATCGGCAGCCACCTTGTGCCTAAATATGGCCTTGCATCCTTGTGACTCCACGTAGAGCATGCAATATGTAGGTTCGCTAATGTGATCCACGTCGAAGGTGGAATCTGCATCTACTTCTAGAAGTTGTGTGCTTTCGCAGCTGCTGCATACCCATTCTGAGCTAAAGTTTCCCTAGGAAACTAGTTTCGCTTCTTCTCTTTGAGCCTGGTATGTGGTAGTCAATGCCGCCTCCTTTTCTTTCCATTTGGCCTCGAACATAGCTGATAATTCTTTATGCACATTCGCAATTTTTCTAGCATTATGCCTCCCACGACTTCTGTACGTGGATTGGTCATTTTCGAAGGCAATCTGCTATGGAACTAGTCCTACACCTCATGCCCGACCAGGATGCTCTTTCGTCCCTACTGCCTAACTCAGGATGTCATCCTCCCTATTAGGAACGAAAGTACCATTTGCCACTTGAGCCTGTAGTGTTTGTATCCTTCCAGCGAGTTCCCTGACTGCATCATTTGGAAAACTTAGGGAGTTGTCATCGTTGTAGGTCATCTTTCTTGCAAGAAGATACCTCAATGAGCTTATCTAAGTTCCCCTTGGCCTGATGACTGTTCTTCTGCCACCATTAGGATTTGATGACATTGTCGGTATCAGGAGGATTCCAAGAACTCCCCCATGAATAGGACGGCCAGGTTGCCGAGCCAGACGATGACACGGGTTTATTGGCTATACCGATGGATTTGTCAACATTGTCGGTGCCCAAACCCGCGCATCGGCGACGCAGTCCTTCCTCGATGCAGTTGATGCCGCCTTGATGGTGCTTGCCTAGGCCATGGCCACCCTTGTATCCCTAGCATTTCATCATTTGCCACACCGCTATGTTCTCGAAAAGGGATGGTGTCAAAGTGCCTTCCGCCAAGGTAAGTGTTCTCCAATGGTCGAAAGATGGCTCCAAGCAGGACTACAGATCCATAATGCCCCCGAAACAAATTTGATGGGTTGATTGTAATCCATACCTGCCGCTAGCACGGCGCCAGAGATAGCCTCTGGTCCCAATAGTGCCAGCGCTGCATAGTCGTTGTTGCCATTGGCATCACCGTAGTTGGTACTTTGGTTCCATCGTATGCTGGAAGTTGTCGCCGGTGAGCTCGTAGAGTTCATGGGAAGAGTCGACTGAGGACTGAGTGGGATGCGACTGCTCAGCGAGAGTCATGTAGCGATAGTTCCCAACACTAGGTGAAATGATGGCCAGTAAATGCTTGAAGCAATGCGGTCGAATTGAGATTGGGGCTTTTCCCCTTCTCACACCAGGACACACATCTCCTCGGGGATAGCCTTGGGCTTTGGATCCATGGAATAGTGATAAATATGAATAAAATAATCACTGATAGGTCATGTCGAACTACTTTAGCAGTACTTTCAGCGAACGAACAGTATTTTACTCTCATAACAAATCAGTATAAACATCAGCATAAGCCAAATTTCAGTAAAACGAATAGGGGAATAAAAGTTCACAAATAGTATGCACATTTGAATCATACCAACGGGCTGGCAAATCTTTAATCAGATTCATTACAGATATTGTTCGGGAATGGATGCATTACAAACAAAGCGCTTATACTACAACTGATAATCTCAGAACAACATGTCTCAAAACTAGAAACGAATTAACAAACTCACAAACAATTTACATAGTCTATCACAAAAACTGAGAGTATAATACAACAAAAAGCCGATCAGAAAAATTAGAATCTTCAAATTGGCATACCTTGCCAGCTTCACTCACCTATTCACCATTTTGTTCAACAACAGTTGTATTGGGCATCATTGCCGAATCTTCACTCACCTCTGTATGTGGTACTTCACTGTTCACCTGAACTTGTTTGCTCTCAACTTCAGACGTATTAGGCTTCGCCGCTGGAGCATGACTCCCCTATGTATGTGGTACTTCAGTATTTGGGTCAACTTATTTATTCGTAACAGCAGTCGTATTGGGCTCCACCATCGGACTCCCCTCTGTATGTGCTACTTCGCTATTCTCCTAAACTTGTTGCCAACATCTGTCTCTTGGTGCAACGGCCTTTCTATATACATCTCACCTGACAATTTCTGTGAATGATCGTCGCAAAGCATAGGATGAGGAAAATGTCACAAAGGCTGAGTACTGGGTGGTATAGGCACAGGCGGCAGCATACTAGTCTTGTTGAAAATGTAAGCAAACTGATAATCGTTGTGTGCTGTATCCTCCCTCATCTGCTCAAGCAATGTCTGCTGGCCTACAAATAACGAAGTCAGTGCCTCATCGTGCTTCTGTGATTTCCTCATCACAGCATCAAACCTGTCTTCTTTTGACTTTCTCATATGAATTAGTTCTGATTGTAGGGATTGCATAAGCTCAAATTGTGCCTGTGCCATGTTTGGTGCAGTTGGTGCCCTGGAATTAGATCCCGCAGTATCATCCCTCAATGTATAATCCTCGTCATCGCTGTCACTACCCAGTAGTGCAGCACCAAGTAAACCCTAGAGCCTAGAACGTGCCTCTGCCTCTCGCAAAGCTAGGTCAGCTTCCTCATTATTGGCTATATCAGCTAGTGTCATGTGGTCATGCAGTGCCCTCATAGTACGCCCTCCTCTACGTCTATCAGTCGGACCAGGAGGTTTATACTCAGGGAACATACTCTTTGATTCTCTCAGTACCGTCTCCTGTTCTGGGAAACCAACAGTCTTAGCCAACAGGTAACAGATGACATGAGTATACGGGATCCTCCTGTTGCCATTGAATCCATCAGTGATCCAGTCTTCCCACTCACAAATTAGCAAGTCCACCAAATCGAACGGGGTGTGCCCCAACACCATAGATAGCAACCATTGTTGCATTACTGTGATTGCCTCACCAAAACCAGCTCTAGGGTATAGCAACTTCTTGAAGGGAGTAGGAGCATAGCTGCTAGTTGAGTAAGTTCTCCCGGTGACCTCAAAGAGTCAGGACTAAACGGCTGTCTAAAAAGAATAGATACAATTTTGACGGGTGGTGGCGTCCTACCTACAAGGGCACGATGAGGAGGTATTGCTCCTGGGTAACATAATTCATGGACCCGAGTGGTGGGAACTAGATCACAACCCAGAGCTTCAGCTATTTCTTCCCTCTATAGCCGGTGATGATCAACTCTGAACATAAATTCAATGTATTGTCGTCCTTGTGGTATCCACAAACTTGCGAAGAATATCTTCACCCAATTTGTCACATATTCGTGTGCTCTGGTCAATAGGTCTAGCAGTCCTAGCATGTATGTCAAATGACCCTTCATCTCTTCCTTGTTGACTCCGGCTGACTTTGCCAGGCCTTCAACTGTAATCCGACGATGTGCACAGAACTTGATGCCTCCTTCTTGGATGGCCGTCATAAAACTTTCCTGCATTGGAGTCCAAAATGGACCTCGTGCAATGGGTCTTGGTTCCAAGAACCAATCCTCTAATGGAACAAACCTAGCTCCTAAATCTTGCTGCCTCTCATGCTCAACAACTGGTCAGCACAGGGAATAGGGGGAGTAAGATAAATCATGTGGCCTGCCTCTAGCTTGCCCTATGTGTCGCTCATTTCAGTGTCATCCAACCTTGTCGAAGCTAAATGAACGTGGCAACTTCGGACATGGCGTTGCAAACTACGACGGTGGGTGGTATGCCCTCCATTCTCAATGTCAGCCACCCCTAGGCATCCTCGTAATTGAACCCTTGCTGACTTTCTCAAAGGCTTGGTTATATTTTTTTTTGAATGGATACAAGGGACTCATAGACTTTCTTTGCTCGTGGCGACAATGTTCGTGACTCCCTCTCCTTGCCTGATGCACGTGCGAGTCCTCCCCTAACCATAGTGATGAATAATCCTGAAGTACCAAAGATACACAAAGCGCACAATTTACAAATTTTTTTATTTCAAGATACAGTTGTGGGCAAGGGCAAGGATCGAACGTTACCTAGAACAACCCCCGCAGCTGTGCTAGCTTGCTCAGGAGGTCAAGGGGACAACAGAAGGGGATGTGTGTACACACAACGATATGGAGGTAAGGCAGCAACACTCAATGCGCCGATGCGGCAACAACTGCTGCAATATATGGTTTCCCTAGCTAGGAACCCGAGGTTCCTGACTCCGATTACAGATTGGTGGACTCAGAACGTTAGGTTCGTCAGTCGGATCAGAATCAGGTCTGTTCCCTCAGAGTTCGAGGTCGACGGTGGTGACGGATGGTGAGATGTAAGTAGACTATCCTTTTAGGGTTGGCCAGTTGCGTACAAACGGATGACCGAGATGAATCAAAGAACGATGGATGAAACATATTTGGGCTAGTGTACAATTGTACAGGAACACCGGATTATATGCTGGTGTTGTCATAACATGAAGAAAATTGTATTGTCACCGCAGTCGATGATACCATTTGTTACGTTGGCAGTTATAACCATAGTACAAAATGTCAATAACAATGAAATTCAGGTACAACTAATGTTTTCAAGGCATGACGATTATAGCCTCATCATGATCCACTCTCATGTATGCAAGTTCCACGCCCTCTTCAAATAGAGGTAGGTCGACATCTGCTCCCACTGTAGGCATGTCCTAATATACATTCCCTTCTTCCTTAGTTGTATTGTCGACACCGACGATCTTCCATTTACCTTGAAGAATGATATGTCTTCCCTCATTATTTTCTAGGTCTGGTGAATAGAATACTTGGACTACATCTTTTGCCCATAAAAAAATGTTCTTCTCTGTAACCCATGCTGTTGAGATCAATGGTAGTAACACCATCCTTGTTCACGGATATCGCTTTGGGTCTAATCCACTTGCACTAGAAAAGTGGGACCTTTAGTTCTCCATACTCTAGCACCCATATTTCTTCTATGATTCCATAGTAGGTGTCCATTTTCTTATTTTGTTCATAACAAGCATCGATCCGGAGACCGCTATTTTGGTTTGCACTCTTTGTCCTATTTTCTAGAGTAAAATATGTATGCATTTATGTCATAACCTTGGTACATCACCACTGAATCATTCTGTCCCATGGCCAACACATCAAGGTCAGGGTCACCGGATCTAACCTCCAGCAGATGTTGCTATAGCCATGTGGCAAACTTTTCTCTGTGTTGCTTGTCGATCCACACTAGGACCTAGAAATGTTAGCTGTAGCTAATTCTACCTATGCTTTTAAACATAGGGCAAAACTATGTGTGCTTGTTGTAGGATTGTGAAATGAGCTTGCATTAGAACACTGAACTCACCAGCACGGACATGCTTCTCCCCGATAATCCCCTTTCCTTGTAGCCTTTCCTCATGCCATGACATAGGAATGTTGAGCCCAGTGTGACCCAAATACTGACTGCAGAACTCTAGTGCTTCCTCTGTTGACCATCCTTCTGCCATGCACCCTTTAGGCATGTATCTATTTCAAACATACTTCCTAAGAACGCTCATCGACCGCTCGAAAGGAAACATCTGGTGCAAGAAAATAGGGCCAAGCTGTTGTATCTGGCGAACAAGGTGAACAACGAGATGCATGGACATATAAAAAAATATTGGTGGCAAATGCATCTCGAGTCGAGTTAGTGTGTGGATCAGATTGTCCTGTAGCTTTTTAAGCTCCATCGGGTCTATGAACTTGCGTGAGATCACATTGAAGAATGAGTAGAATTTGATGATCGGCTCCCGTACCTTCACCGAAAGAACACCCCTAATTGCAATAGGAAGGAGTTGCGTCATGGTAACATGGCAATCATGGGCCTTCAAGTAGCTCATGTTGAATTTCAAATCTTTCACGTTCGCTATCCTCCTTATATTTTATGAGTATCTTGTAGGCACTTTTAGTTTATGGAAGAACCGTAAGAGCCTCTCTTTTTCCTTTGTTTGTAACGACCACGATGCAACTGGTAGTATCTTTTTGCCATTAGGTACTATTAAGGGATGCAGCTCCACCCTCACATTGAAGTGAATCTTTCCCCTTGCCATTCGATTGCATTAAGGTACCCAGCAAGCTCTCCGTGACATTTTTGGTAATATGCATCCCATCAAGTGTGTGTTGAACATGCAACGTCCTCCAATAAGGTAGGTTCCAAAACATAGATTTTTTCAATGGAGATTTGCCGGAGCAGTTATGCTTCCTGCGCCCTTTCCTAGGATGACCTTGAGTTTGTTTACGATTTTGATGATCTGCCTTCCAGTTTTGAACTGAGGCGGTTCTCGATCTTCTATTGTCCCATCGAAGGATTTTTTGTTCTTGCGGTACGGGTGCGTAGATGGTATGATGACCCATGTAAACCATCTTCTTGCTATGTTTTAGAAATTTTGTGGAAGTGCCATCCAAGCAAACCATGCATCCTTTGTAACCCTTTGTCTCTTGTCCAGATAATGAACCAAGGCCTAGTAGGTCGGTGATTGTTACAAACAGCAGCGCTTTCAATTTGAAGTGCTCTTTCTTATACTCATCCCACACTCTCTCACCTTTCCTCCACAATTGCAGTAGCTCCTCCATCAACAACTGTAGGAAGATGTCGATGTTGTTTCTAGGTTGCCTTGGCCCTTGGATTAGTATCGGCATCAGGTGCGTCCATTTCATACACAGCCAAGGCGGATGGTTGTATATGCAAAGAGTCACTGGCCAAGTGCTATGATTGCTGCTAACCAAGTTAAATGGGTTCATCCCATTCGTGCTCAAATCAAACCTTATGTTCCTTATTTCATTGGAAAATGACCACTTATAACTATGATCAATAGCTATCCACTAGGTGCCATCAGCCGGGTGCTGCAACTTTCCATCATTCACTCGATCTTTCGCATGCCACCTCATCAGTTTTGCTATCTTTGTAGGGGCAAACAAACGCTTCAAGGGAGGAATTATAGGGAAATACCACATCACCTTCATGGCCAGTCTTTTCTCGTGGCCAGCTTGCATCATGGCATCATTGCCAGTTTGGTATCGTGAGGCATGGCACCGAGGACATGAATCCAAGTCTTTGTAAACTTCGCAAAATAATATGCAGTCATTGGGACAAGCATGTATTTTGTATACTTCGAGTCCCAATGGGCAAATCATTTGCTTGGCCTCGTACGTGTTCTAAGGCAACTCATTTGGGCTTGGAACAAACTTCTGCAGCAGCGATAAGACATCGTTGAACCCAGTGTCCAACATTCCATTCTTTGCTTTCATCTCCAGAAGCAAAATATCATCTTCCAACTTTGTCACAGTGGACCATTGTACAACGGAGTTTTTGCATGCTTCCTCATCTCCTCCAACATCTTTTGGTTTGTTTCATCAAGGAAATATGGCTTCCCAGCATCAATCATCTAGTCTAAAGCATCTCACACTTCATTATATGCCAAACTCTCATTCCCTAGGACAGCGACAATTTCTTTGACACCTTCATTCACGGTCTCTAGGATCGTCTCGTTCTCGTTCACGTGCCTTGTTTCGCCTACATTTGTATCCCTGTTGCAATTTCGTATACCCGCTGAAGCTTCTTCGTCAGGTGGGTTCTTGCCTTCTTCCCCATGTTTCGTTTAAACCATATAGTTTGGCATGAAACCCCTTCGAAGCAGATGACCCTTGATCAGCTCCATGCTATCCCACTACTTAAGATTTTTGCTGTCCCTGCATGGGCAGTTTATGAAACCAAGAGCCTCAACATTATGCTCCATGTAAGCAGTCACGACATTGATAAACGAGTCAAAGGCCTTGCACGAAAGCAACTGAACTACGATTTGTATACATCCATCCACGATCCATCTGTGTACAGCAAAGGCAGATCTTATAGCATGAAGAAATTGAAAATGAATGTGGAGGTCCTGTTGAGCAAGAACATCGATAACACAGTCATAAGCACAATAGCAAGAATCAAGTAATTGAATGTGTGAAGAAAATTTTGTGAACCTCGGATCAGATAAGTGATGAGCCGGCTTCGATTCGAACTCGGCCTTCAATAGATATTGGGGAACTAGCAATGGTCGAGGAAAGAGGAACAATGGGATTCACTTTGGGTATGGCTATGGTAGCGGACGGCTTTAAGTAAGACAACCTACGCCATCGACCTGGCGGTGGAAATCAGCCTTTACCGCCACCTAGATATGCAGTCCGGCAGGGAAATACTCATTACCGTTGGCTTTCGGCATTGAAAAGAATGGACACTGCCCCAAACGCCGTTATATCAGGCATAGGGGCCATACGGAAGTGTGAGCAGCATGGCCCATCAAGCACTGGTCCATTAGGACCTTGTTTGGACCCGTTTTGAATTCTTAAAAACTAGCCTGTTTGGATTCCACCCAGTTTGCAAGGCTAGATTCTTAAAAACTACCAAAAACTAGAGGGGTCCAAACAAGGCCTAAGTTGATAGATCTGTAACGAAATTATCATCAATTTGCTCTATTGCTAAGCATTTTGAACAAATCAGTTTATAGGCCACCAAAAACATTGGTCCAGCGACATGACATAACACTAAGAGCGATGACAGCAAAAGAAAGAAGCATTGGTCGGACTAGAACTTTTGTTTATTACTTTATAAAATATATAGATACATTTCCAACGAGTGGTTATACTCGTCCACAAAGATAATACACCTAAAAATTATTCTCTCAGAGTGAGGATGATGGTCGCCTTGGTCACTTTGGAGGAGGCCCATCATCATTTGTCGACGTCATTGTCCTCAGCCTCGTCGTCGTCATCCTCCTCCTCCTCCTCAGTGTCCTCCTCCTCCTCGGTGTCAGAGCTCCTGTCAGGAATCAAATCAGGATCCATGTACTCCCTAGAGGCCTCCTCAAACGATGAGTGCTGCTGGACCTCGTCCTCATCAGAGGACGAGTCGTAGCTAGGAAACTTGAAAAAATTGTCCACCAACATGGTTCTAGTCTGATGGAAGAATGGGATGAACATGGAAGAGGGGTGGTTTCAGAGGGCAGCGGGCTTGAAGAATATGTAGAGCGGGCCAGCGGGGGGTATTGGTACGTAGTTGGGCATTGGGACACTCTCATTACTCACCTTCAATATTTACCGCCGGTACGCCAAATGGTCATGTAGGTGCGGCGGCCATAACGCGTATCTCAATCGGCTCGGCGTCCCAAACGATGGTGGAATTCAACCCCACTACAACCACCGCATTGATGGTTTTCAACTACCGGTTTTATTCCTTATGAGGCCTCCCTATCGGTCCAACCGACGGTGAAGTAGCACACAGTCGCTTCTATCGCTTCGGCAGTGAAAAGCGGCGACAGTGAAAAGTCAATCTGCAGTAGTGTATAAAGGATCCCAAAGTTCAAAATTTGTACCAAATGTAATGACGTATTCTGCATCCTCAATCTTTTGTCTCATTTGTCTTTGTGGCAAAGAAATTGTTGGGACACAGATATCTTGGTTGCAAAGACAAACCCCTCCTTCTCTATAACCTTTGTGTTATCTACATTACATTATATTGAGGTCCTCACTCTCACATCTTGTTCTTGAGCAGGCACCTCATAGAAAGTCTTCGACCATACCTCCACGATCATGCGAAGGATTTCGGGCGGCAGGGGACCATTGGCGAAAGCTGATGCTCCACCTCCTGGCGGACCGTGGGAGATCAAGGCGAAGGCTCACGGAGAGTCTCAGCTCGGGAAGACCAGAAGGGCTGGCGGAGACCGGGACTTCGACTATCGCGTGACCAGCTCGGCAGGGAAGGCACGTGATGTGGATGTAATGGGCCTCCACTAGGCTTACTGCTAAGGCCCATGAAGTAAGGCGGTGGAGAAGGAGAAGACCCACGATGACCCGGGGACAAAATATGTGTACGGACATATTCTTGGAATATGCCTTAGCTGTCTTAGGGCAGAATTTTAAAGTTGCACCCATGTGTACAGTGAGCTATAAAAGGGGAAGCAGACCCCATATAAAGAGAGAGAGGTTTATGAGTAAATGAAACCCTAATTACACCCTGGTCCCACCTTTGTTCTCTTGCTTGAGCATTAACGTTTTCCCAACAGAAATATTAAGGTCGTTCCTTTTAAACTTGACGTCACTCAAAACAATTGACCAAAAACAAAGGAAAGTAATAACTAACTACTCCCTCTGCTAATTAGTGAGGGGCAAAGTGATATTTTGTTAGGCTCTTTATTTTATCTGATACGTACCTAATATTTCAGTATGGATGGAATATATTATAGCACGTGGAAGGGAACATCTCTATATGGACAATGTTGAAATTTATCTATAAGGAAATATGACCAATCCACTGTTCCCTCTCTGAATTATGTGACGAGTTTGAGGTCAAGATAAAAAAAAGGATATATCGTACCACGGATGCCCACCAAAATAAGAAAAACAAAGAAAGTTCTTAATTATGTGAGGAGCTTGAGATCAAGATAAGGATGCCCAACAAAAACAAGGAAAAAGGAAGAAAGCAATTAATATAATTTTGTGTAAGTCTCTGAGTGTGGCTCAACTCGAACCTTCCCATCAAGTATGAGTCTCCAACTAAGTACAGGTGTTCAAATTTTTGGGTAATTATTATTCTTTCAATGTTTGCATGTTTTGCCAACAAAAAAAATCATTGATTCAATGGAAGAATGTGTAGTAAGGGAACATGCTAGTCAACGTAAGTACACTTGTCACCTATAAATCCAATGTCATAGGAATTTCCTAGAGTTCTATTATCCATATTTACTTTTTAAATATCACTAGCCCATGTAGTCCCATGGTTCGATGGGCTAGTATATGCAGTACATGTGGATTGTGATGGATTAAAGTGCAGTCAAACAAGGCCTAAATTAGGTTCCCACTGCTTGGTCTGCTTCACTTTCTGCACGCGTGAGCTAATCACAGAACAACAGCAAACTGTCCATTGCCCTTGCATTTGATTTAGGATAGAAGGCATCCGTCGTTTGGCATTGGCGTAAACAAGTGTATAATGGAGCAAACCGTTCCAGCTTGGGCAGTTAGAATATACCTCATATGGACTATCAAATTCAACATCAGTGCTCGCTGACCAAATAAAACTAGGTCAAGTGCTCAACTCAGCTGGTCCCAACATTAACTAAAAGTGTCACAACTTTAGTTAAATATATTCTTGCTCAACGACCAAGATTCCATTAATCCTGAGCTAATAAGTGTTGCAACTTTAGACAGAAAAAATAAGAATATAAAAAACAGAAAGAAAAACTTTTGGCTGGAATTATAAGCCGGCTGATAAACACTGTTGGCTGATATTTTGTGAGAGAAAAATACTGTTCCGGCTGAAAAAACAAGCCGAATAAGACGGATTATAAGCCAGATGAACAGGGCCTAAGAATGGGACAAGAATGCAAATATAAAACAGAGAAATATTTTAGTTTGGAATATGTGTTTGGATCATCCACAAGAAAAACACAGAAAACAAAAAAAAGTGAGGTTTGAGTGGATGTTTTTTCCCATGGTTTTTGGTGAAATCAAATATAAAATGAAAGTTTCCTATGTTTTTCCAGCAAAAGATTCCTATGAATGAAAAAACACTACAGGCCTTGTTTAGATGTTGTCGGGGGATAGATTGAGGTGGAATTTAGTTTAAGTTTCACTCCAATACAGTCCAACACATATGGATTAATACGAATCCGACGACATCCAAGGCCATAATAATAACTCAATCGGTAGGAACGAGAATCCTACTTTTTTTCTTTGTTTCTCCTACAATTCAAAGGGGCCCAAGTATCTGTTTTGCATATGCATATACCGACATGTCATGCGATTTTTAAAGCAAGGAAAGGCCATGGGCTGCATCATGTCGTGATGCATGCATGGACTTACATAGTTACATTGAGTTCGATTGGAGGAACGTGCAAATCGTTTTTGGCAGTTAGGTAGTCGGCCGGCCGCTTCTTCTTCAAATAAAAGGAAGGAACAGGGGAACATGAGCTTGTCAACCGACAAGTGGCATTGTTAATGTCTGTTGATGTTGAATCAGCAGCGATCATCGTGTAATTAATCGTGTTTCGTGCATGCGATCGTGTGGCAATGACAGGCCAGAAGGTTAGGACTGACGACGAGGTACAGGCACGTACATATTCACCAATGCAACACCGTCGATATGTATATGTCGACCTACCTATGCCGCCGCGCTCACACTCCAAGCCTGCACCGGAAGAAAACCCTAAGGCCTTGTTTGGATGCATGTATATCCACCTCAATCCATATGTGTTGTGGATTGAGATGAATACGTGCGCATCCAAACAAGACCTAAATCTAGGAGAGAATATGCATGGTTGTGGCTAGATTGGAAATTATAGTAAAATAATTCAAGAACCTTGCTACATCGAGGAGGCAAGTCTTAGACGTCTGGACACCGTACGTCAAGGATGACTGCACATGAAGAGAAGCTAATGAAGGGCAAGCCATGCTCAGTGGCAGCAGTGTCCTATGCGCCATCTAGGCCATGTGTCTTCATGTTCACAGCAGCTTGCTTGACACAAGTACTCCGAGAGAGCGATCTTGCGTGTCTACTTCACACAACAGGGGGAAGAAGACAAGACGCATGGCCAACTGCGCTCAAGATTGACGGCATCACCTATGTCTCATCTCGGCAAAGGACGTGTTAGCATCGCTAGCTCTTTATCTCTAATCATACATATCTATATTTCCAACAACCTGTGGATATAATATAGTGAAAAAATACAATGTATGCATATTAATCAAATGTAAAAACAATTATCATTCTTTCTGCTGACTTCTTTTGTGCAGGAAATGAAATTTGCTAACTCTAACTAGAATATTTAATTTTTGCATGGATTAAAATATTCATATTGTGGTTTGGAAGAGTGGGGTTGGCTTATGAAATTCTAGAATTTGGTTCAGAGGTTAAAATTAATTTCCTTCTGTCCAAACAAGCTCTTAATAATGAACGATAATTATATGACACTGACATCTGCCCGTCCGGACGCCGCGTGCCCACACTTCGCCTCCCGCACTCCGCCTTATCCAGCCCCCTCATCGTTTCGCTTCTCAACAAATAAAACAGCACAGCTCCCTTCTCCAGCGCGAGGCACCTTGCTATAGGCAGCGCAAGTTTGCCCGCCGTGGCCTTCTCTAGTGCGGCTGTGCCGCATCCGCTCCCATCCTGTGCTGCTCCAGCTCCGCGCTCTGTAACATCTCAGGTGTTTAGCTCCTTAATTGCATTGCATTTGCATAAGCATAAGCAAGCATCATTCATTTCATGCATAAGCTTATAATATGTGAAACATGCTTTGGAAACATTGCCACATATGTTTATATTTCATGTGAAGTAAGAAGTGAGTAGTGTGCAACACACAAGTACCTTATGTGCAAATTCCTTTGTGAGACATGTCAACCACTTTAGTGTAACATAATTAGCAAGTGTTATGCAACACACTCATGCAACATGTGCAACATGAGCTTGCAACATTTGGGAGAAAGTATTGAATTACTTGTTCCAAAGTAAGTGACACTAGGAATTTTGTGCAACCAATGTGTAGAGTGGCTAATTAGGTCTTATAACACCTTAATTACATTTAAGGTAAGTGGTGGAGCAATGTTCATGTTGACCAAAATTACCAAATTGCCCTTCCAAATGTGGTTGACTAAGTTGGACCCCTAGAGTGATCTGGTTTGACCAATTAAAAAGTCTAGCTTAGAAATCTTGCATGGAGGAGCACCCTTAAGTAAAGTTGTAGAGAATTTCATAAGGAACAAAAGTTATAATATGGCCATATCATGAAAATGATCAGAACATGCTAAAAAATAGCCCACAAGTCAGTATTAGAGGCTGTTTTGGGACTTAGCAATTTTGGCTAAGTGTGAAGCTGAAAACCGTTTCACTGTACCTCACTTTGGCAACTTGTAACTCACAAACTAGGCCGAACCAGTGTTTGAGCCAATTGACAAAGTTGTTGTCCACGCATAGCTCTACAACATTGTCAATATCACCATCACTTAGTTCTAAATGGTTTAGGAGTTATGGTGCCTGGAAAAAACGAGTTTCAGTTGGTTAGCTAACTGAAACTCGGTTTCAGTTTCTGGGTACCTCACTTCAGGGCCCTGTATGTCACTAACTAAACCGAACCAGCTCATGATGTCTTTTACAAACTTGTAGTGCTCACATAGGTCTACAACTTTGCTAATTAGAGGTGTCACTAATTCGAGCTCGTTTACGAGTTAATCAACGTCAAACATTCGCTGTCAGGCCACCATGTCGGGCTTCGTTCAGTCGACCGTCACCGACAGCTTCGCGTCGTGGCGCTCGGACAGAGCTCGGTGGCCGCGTGGCGCTCGCGCCCTGCCGTCGCCTCCACATCGCACGCATGCGCGCGGGCGTGAAGTTAGGGCCGCCACCTCAACCCCCACCAGTCGCGCTCACCATTCCCTCCTCTACTTCCTCCTCCGCGCGCGGGCGGTGACCAGAGAAGCAGAACGGCGACCGCGTTCGAGCCTTTCTCCCAAACCGCAGCTCCATTCGCCAAACCGTCTAGACCACCGCACCACCGTGAGCCCCTCCACCTCCTCGCCCTCACCGAACCCTCGCTATCGCTTCAGGTGAGCTACACTGCGAAGGCGGCTCCACCGGGCCGCCATGTCCGCCGCCGTCGAGCTCGCACGTGGCCATGCCATTCGGCCCCCCTATCCTATCTCCTCCATGCTGTAGGTATAGTTAGGTATGCTAAAGCTCATAGGGTAGGCAAATTAAGCCGGGATGCCGGCGACTCGTCGAAGTTGGTCGAGCCGCGGCCGCACGCCGCCATGACCGCTGCCATCCTCTCTGGCCACCATAATCCTAGCAATTTAGGGTACCCCTAGGTGCGCGAGGTTGAGGTGAATGCACTGGTACCGTAGCTTCGCCGGAGGCGCCGTCGTCGGTGAGCTAGAGCTCGCCGAAGTCGCGGCCGTCTCCTCCCCTCCGTCTCTCTCTCTCTCTCTCTCTGACCGGTGGGGCCACCTGGTCAGTCACGTACGCGCGCGCGCGGGAGCCGTAGCAAGCCGCGCGCGAGAGCGGGCCGCGCGCGCGAGTCGTGGGCCGTGTCTTTCCCGGGCCGGCCCAGTAACGAATAAGATTTGTTTGATTTTTATTTATTCTATCACAGTTTTGGTTAAGTTTTGGAAAATGTAGATCTAGGGTTTTACTTGCTCAAAAAACATGAGATAAATTTTGTTAGGATCTACATGATGTGTAGTATTTTAGAAAAATATGAGTTTGCTATGTGATGTTTAGTTTTTGGGATATTTAAATAGGTCTTTGAAATGTGTTTTAAAGCACATGCAAACTTGTTTAAATTATATCTTGAGTTTCAGTGTTTCCAAAATTATGAAATTTGGTGGGTAGACTAATTTATACTTGCTCTAGCTCTGGTAAAAATTTGGACAGTAGTGCTTAAGTACTTTTCAAGTTATAATGCTATCTTGTTATTTTAGGAAATACTTAAATGAATTTTTGTAATTTTTCTACTTGTGCAATGTTCATATAAATTTTTGGAGAATGTCTTGGTACCCTAGAGTGTCTAAAAAAATTAGGAAATCTGTTGTTTGACACTTTTTGGCTTGGGAATTTTGTGTAGGAAGTTCCTGTGAATAAATTTAGTTCAAATTTTTACAGTAGCCTCTTTTTGGGTCAGAGAGTCTCCTGTAATGTTTGAAGAATTTTAGGAGCAGTTTACTTAGGTTGGGTAGATTAGGTAAGTACTTCTCCACCGGAGAAGAGATTTGCACATTTTAATGAAGTAACTTGAATAGAGTATTTTATTTCTGAAATGCATTTCATTCCAAGCATGTTGCACCCATTTATGCATCCATGATATTTATTGTGCATTCATGCAATAGGTGTACCGGAGGGGGTAACTCTCCTCGAATTCGAGCCTGTGATTCCGGAGATAGTCCAGGACCAGCCGGAGCAGCTAGAGGAACCAACCGGCGACGAAGCTCCTGCCGAAGATCTACCCGAGTGTCCTGACCACCGGCCTTCGACCTTTCTGAAAGGCAAGCCCCGGTGCATGCTGAACCCATCATTTTATAAATCTATCTTGAGTACTTTTAATTGTTTAATGCATTAAGTTGTAGGAGTTGTATGAAAACAATTGTTGCATTATACCTGTCCTTGTCCAGATATCGTACTTAACCCTATATTAGGTTTAGACATGTGTCAATTCTTAGCCCTGCTTAGTACGGTAGAAGTCGGGTGATTTCCGGTCATCCGCGAGATGTAGGAAGGAGTCACGAGTGGCTTTATGGCTATCGTGGATGGAACCATGCTTTAAAATGAAATTGAGACCGGGCGGGAGTTCGATAGTACAGCCGCAAGACACTTCACGTCTTGGGTGTGGACCTATGCCCGTCTGAGTCATTTAAGGACCGATTCGCTGTACGTCCTTGAGTCATGTTGAACGCAGTCTAACACTTAGTTGGCCGGATAAGTTGTTCCGACCGCGAAGCCGAGTAATGTGATTCAGGCCGGGAATCGAATGGTAGGTTGCTTTTTGGAGGAGAGAAAGGATGTGCTTGGGGACATTGGCGTGAGACCAAGGGGGGGTTAGAGTCCCTATCACCTGGCAGAGTGTCGCCCTTGGGGTCGCGACATTATTCGGACCCGCGATTCCTGAATCATATGAAACGGTGGCCTGTGCGACCCTGGCAGGGGTCTGCACGGTGAGTGTTACAAATACCCCTCCAGCTGGATAGGAATTCGATTCGAATCGCCGTCGCTCCCGGTTAGTGAGCACTTGACTTGAGCAGCGGCAACTTAGATCTCATTAAATGAACCGGTGGTTAAGGGAATGATACAATGTTTCCACAATTCATACCTGCTCTGGATATAATGATGATAATTGTTTGATGGTAATCAAGTGCATGTTTAGTACAGGTGCTAAGATAGATGACAGGTAAAGGCTAAAAATAACTGCTAGTACAGGTTATAAGAGTCTTAATTACTTATGCCTTTATGCAAAAATGTGATGTCAGCTAGCCTCTTGTGAAAGCCTTGCATAATCCTTGGTGTCATCTTATTTCTGGTTTTCGATGGGTAAGTCTAGCTGAGTATATTCCAGTACTCAGGGTTTATTCCGTCCTGTTGCAGATGATATGCTCTACCAAGGCTTCTGCAAAAATTGTCTCCACCCTGTGGGTGACAAAGACTAGATCACTTGGGCGTGATCATCTTTTATGTACTTTCCTGATGCTTTTATGGGATATTGATCAACAAGACTGGCAGTAGTTAAACAACTGGTGTGTGTTTGCTTCCGCTACTTTTATAAACTTGGTTTGTAATAATTGCGACTCCGTGTGTGTAAACTTATTTCAGAACTACTTGTGAAATGTAACGTATGATGTTGTATGTTGAATGATGCGATCCTGGTTGTAAGCAAGTTGGTTTGAAATCCTTCGTGGTTTCGATTGACTACCGGGATTATATGGGCTCAAGTTCGAAAATTTGAGCACTTCGGTGCTTGTTTTTGTACTTGTGCTCTTATAATTTGGTCGGTTCTGTTACAGCTGGTACCGGAGCATAATTCAACATTAAACACATCGTACGAGTATTTAAAAAACAAAAGTATTTGTTTATGAAAAGGGGTTAAAACATTAAAAATTATTTTCATAGGTATGCCAGTGATCACATCCCTTAGCCCAAATAAGGACTCTTAGGTGGCTTATTATAAAGACTAACTTGGGAGTCTTGTTTGTTTTTTGTTTCGTCATCCATACGGCGTGATATTGTATGGATGCCATCCACTTGGGTGGTAATGTATGGATCAGTTGCCTCGACGCCCTGGTAAGTGTGAGTTGTGAGAGCATGATCGTCCAACCGGCGGTCTAGGGGAGAGTAGTTTTGGTGACTTGCATACTTACATGTTTAAACCATGTAATTATGTAAGCACTTAATTGTGGGATTATATATCGGGTAGCTTTGATACTGAAGTATATACATCAGGGGATGTGTATATGGAAAGTATTTAAATTACTGCTTTCTTGTGTGCTTATATTAGGAAACTGTTGGGCTAAAATGAGATTTTTCTGCAGGTACACTAACAGCGTAACGAGTGGACCGATAGTTTCGCTTATATGAGAGAACGTATGTATGCCACCGCCTAGCGTTAGAACTTTAGGTTTCTACTAAGGTGAGAGGGCGTACGGAACGTGCATGCATCATGTTTAATTATATCATACATATCATTTACTCCCTCCTTAAAAATTTCATTACTCCCGACTAAATTAAATTTTGTATCCCCTAAATGATCCTCACTTTAAGTCGTATCTGGTTGCTACAGATGGCACGTACCAAGAGGACCGCTCGCAAGTCCACTGGAGGCAGGGCACCTCGTCACCAGCTCGCTCCACGTGAGCCCCGCCCTGAGCCTACTGAGGTGGAAAGGCTGAGGGCAGAGTTGGCTGAAGTGACTGCTGCCAGGAATGCAGCGCGTTAGCAACTGGAGCAAGTGATCCATGATCGTGACCAGGAAACCCTTGCAGTCCAGAGATTGACAATAGCAAACCACAACTATCAACGCATGCTGGTCCGTGTCATGAATCAGAGGGATGAAGCCTGACACGAGGAGAACGTTCTGAGAGCTCGTCAGTTTGAGCTCGAACAGCAGTTGGAGAATGCTGAAGAATACAATGACAATCTTCATGAAGAAGTGCACCGCCTGAACAACTAGCTAAATCCTCTGCTGCCTAGAAATATCAACACAGATGAGGACATGGGTTCGGGAATCTTCATGGCTAAAAATAATGATGAAGTGGAGGTCAACGGACCTCAAGATGCCGAACCAGAAGAAGAACCAGAAGAAGAAGAAGATGAGGAGTTAGAGCCTGTTAGTGATGAGGACGGCGGGGAGATCCTTGACACCGACTCTGAGGACGATGCTTAGAGTAGTTATCACGTAGCTATGATGTTAGGGTTATCTTTTGTGCCCTCCCTGTGTTGGAGAGAGGCTTTGTAATAACTTGACTTTTAGGATATAAGGTCGAATCCTATGTTTCCTGGATGTTTAGTTGGAACCTATTAATTTTGATCGCAATTGGATGTCTTATTATGTGGCGTTCGATGATGGTGTCACGATTACCACCCTTCGGTGCCGCGACGAAACCGAGGGCCTCCTATGGCGCGCGACATAAGGTTGTGCTGCTTGGCACGCGCTGGTATCGAGGTGGCTAGTCATGATCCACCATGGAGCTCTACCGTTGAGAAGTCTCTTTGTGGTCGGTTTGAAGTAGCCTTTCTCAGTCAACTAAAAACTTTGAAATCGAATACAAGTACCGGGCGAAAGATCAAAAATCACGTAGATTTTAACGTAAACGGTTCAGTAACTGCTGTGCTCCTTGTGAGTGAGCCTTTATCAAAGTACATCTTGTTGGATTCTCTCGCATGATTGCGCCAATTGATCCGCTTGAATGGATTGTGCGGTTGTGATGAATTATTGTGCCATGATTATTTTGAGAAGTCTATTTCATGAAGTCAGTTTGACATATTTACAATAATTCATCTACAAACTTCCCACATCGTCAGTGCTCATTGGCTATGCATCTTGCAGATGTCGTACAATCTCCGTCGGGGTCGTGGCAATGAGGATGAGGAATAGCCACCCCCTCCGCCACCACCTACCCCGGCTGAGTTAATGCAGACCGTGGTCGAAGGGCAGCGCATGCTGGCAGATGCTATGCGCCAGCTTGCCAACCGGGAGGCTCGTCATGGCCGCCAGGGCCCAGAACCCAATTAGTACAGTGATTTCAAGGACTTTCTTGATACTAAGCCCCCGCTCTTTAAGGAGGCGGAGGAACCACTGCAAGCTGATGAGTGGTTGAATACTATTGAACAAAAGTTTCGTCTGCTTCGCTTGACCGATGAGCTGAAAACTGAATATGCTTCTCACCAACTACATGGTCCAGCGGGTATTTGGTGGAGCCACTATCGTTCCACACTGCCTGCAAATGTCTCGATTGCTTGGGACCAGTTCAAGGCCGCATTCCATGGGAACTATATCCCCCCAGGTCTTATGGCTATCAAACACATAGAATTTATGAGGCTGTCATAGGGCAATAAAAGCTTGACTGAATATCTGCAATCTTTCAACAACCTGGCAAGGTATGCCACAGAGTTTGTGGATACCGATTCCAAGAAAATTGCTAGCTTTAAAAGAGGCCTCGGCCCAAAGCTGATGAAGACTATGGGCACTAGCAAGTGCACTACTTTCAATGAATTTATCAGTGATGCTCTGACTCAAGAGAACAATAACTCTATCTATGCTGCTTCTAAGAGCCGCAAGAGGGCACTTGAGGCAGGTGCTTCACAGTCTCGAGCTCTAGCTGCCCTGAGGGCTCCTCCTCGCCCTCCTGCCACAAATGCTAAGTTCCGTCCTCCGCAAAAGAAGGCGCCAGTGAAGACTGGGTTTCGCAAGGCATATACAGTGGCTCTGCCAAAAAGTAGTTCGGGCCAAGGCAGCTCCAGTGTCCCTCCTATCAACATGCCCTGCTGGAACTGCAACAAGCCAGGCCATTGGTCCAGGAACTGTCCATACCCTAAGAAGAATGTCAACCAAGGTGGCCGTCAAGGGCACGCTCACTATAACAGTATTGAGGAAATCCCATCTGGTGAGGTTGTCACTGCTGGTAAGTTCCTAGTTGACCAACACCCTGCAGTGGTACTTTTTGATTCAGGTGCTTCGCATTCCTTTATCAGTCCTAAGTTTGCATCAGAGTTTGCACACAAATTGCATACTATTGAAGGTGGGGGTTATTGTATTAGCGTAGCAAGTGGGAATATTTCCACAAATAAAGTAGTGGGGAATCTTGAGCTTGAGATAGAAGGGCGAAAGTACTCGCTTGCCTTAGTGGTTTTGCCGGGTTTAGGCATCGATGTTATTTTGGGCATGAATTGGATGAGTCAGAATGGGGTACTCATTGATACATCCACTCGGGTAGTTATGCTCAGAGACCCTATAGATCAAAAGGGTTTTCTGGTACAACTTCCCAGAAAAGTTGATTTGTCTGGGGAAATTCATGCTGTGCAAGCAAAGGCATTGGCCGAAATTCCAGTAGTAAATGAGTTTTCGGACGTTTTTCCCGATGATTTTCCGGGACTCCCTCCGGATCGGAATGTGGAATTTAAAATTGAGTTGTTACCTGGCACAGCTCCCATCTCTAGGAGACCCTATAGGATGCCTCTGAATGAACTAGCTGAACTTAAGGTGCAATTGAATGAACTTTTGAAGAAGGGGTTGATTCATCCTAGTTCGTCGCCGTGGGGATGTCCTGCTATCTTTATAAAGAAGAAGGATCAGTCGTTGCGGATGTGCGTAGATTATAGACCTCTCAATGCAGTCACTGTCAAAAATAAGTACCCTCTACCGCGCATCGACATCTTGTTCGATCAGTTGTCTAAAGCTAAAGTTTTCTCCAAGATTGATCTAAGATCTGGCTATCATCAAATTAAAATCCGTCCTGAAGATGTTCCAAAAACCGCCTTCTCTACCAGATACGGTCTTTATGAGTATCTTGTTATGTCTTTCGGCTTAACAAATGCCCCCGCACACTTTATGTACTTGATGAATTCGGTGTTTATGCCCGAATTGGACAAGTTTGTGGTGGTATTTATTGATGACATCCTGATATATTCTGTAAATGAGGAAGATCATGCTGAACATCTGCGGATAGTCCTCACAAGACTACGTGAACATCAACTATATGCAAAGTTCAGTAAGTGCAAATTCTGGCTTCGAGAAGTACCTTTCCTTGGGCATGTGTTGTCCGATGGAGGAATTATGGTGGACCCCGCCAAGGTACAAGAAGTACTGAACTGGAAGGCTCCTATCTCGGTTCACGAGGTCCGGAGTTTTCTTGGTTTGGCTGGCTATTATCGTCGCTTCATCCCGGATTTCTCCAAAATAGCCAAGCCAATGACTCGGTTGCTGCAGAAAGACACCAGGTTTGTCTGGACTCCTGAGTGTGATGCGGCTTTTCACCAACTGTGAACCCTCCTAACCTCAGCTCCGGTTTTGGCACAACCGGATATCGAGAAACCATTTGATGTTTATTGTGATGCCTCAGGCATAGGTTTGGGAGGTGTTCTGATGCAGGAAGGCCGAGTAATTGCATATACCTCTCGACAACTTCGGAAACATGAGGTGAATTATCCAACACATGACTTAGAACTCGCCGTAGTTGTGCATGCTTTGAAAGCCTGGCGACACTATCTGTTGGGCAATGTTTGCAATATCTACACAGACCACAAAAGCCTCAAATACATCTTCACCCAACCCGAGTTAAATATGCATCAAAGAAGATGGCTCGAGTTGATTAAAGATTATAACCTTCAAGTGCACTATCATCCTGGCAAGGCAAATGTGGTTGCGGATGCTTTAAGCCGTAAGTCTCATTGCCATTCCTTAGTTGAAACTAATTTTCATCGATCTCGCCTTCTACATCCAGCAGTCTTGTACAACATCACTGTCAGTTGTACTCTCAAAAACAGAATTATTGAACTCCAAAAGACTGACACTGGTATATTCCACATCAAGCGTAAGATGAAAGAGCAAGAAACTACACAGTTCAGGATAGATGAAGAGGGTGTACTATGGTTCAAGGATAGGTTAGTTGTGCCTAAGGACCGAGAGCTTAGAAATGATATTATGTCTGAAGCACACTCCTCTAAGTTGTCCATCCATCCTGGTAGCAATAAGATGTATTATGATTTGAAGCCATACTATTGGTGGACCAAGATGCGGAAAGAGATAGCTGCATATGTGGCTAGGTGTGACACCTGCTGTAGAGTTAAAGCTGTGCACATGAAAGCTGGGTTGCTTCAACCACTTTCTATCCCAGGTTGGAAATGAGAAGAGATAAGTATGGATTTCATTGTCGGTCTTCCTCCTACTGTCAAAAATCATAACTCCAACTGGGTAATTATGGATCGTTTGACCAAATCAGCTCACTTCATTCCAGTTAGAGTGGACTATCGTCCCACTGACTATGCTGAGTTGTACTTCAATCAGATAGTCCGGCTCCATGGGATACCTCGTACTATCATATCTGACCGTGGTCCCCAGTTCACTGCTCGCTTTTGGGAGCACTTGCATCACCTTCTGGGAACCAAGTTAGTGAGAAGCTCTGCTTATCACCCCCAGACATCAGGACAGACGGAATGGGTTAACCAAATCTTGGAAGATCTGTTGCGGGCATGTGTCATTTCATCCAAGGGTTCTTGGGAAAAATGGTTACCTCTAGCCGAGTTTTCGTACAATAATAGTTATCAAGAGAGTATTAAGATGGCTCCATTCGAAGCTTTGTACGGTCGTAAGTGTAGAACTCCACTAAACTGGGTAGAAGCTGGTGAAAGGAGGTATTATGGTATTGATTTTGTTCATGAAGCTGAGGAACAAGTCCGTACCATCCAAAAACATATGGCTGCAGCCCAAGCTAGACAGAAAAGTTATGCTGATCGTCATAGAAAACCACTCGAGTTTGAAGTTGGAGACTTCGTGTATCTGAAAGTTTCTCCAATGAAAAGTGTCCAACGTTTTGGTGTTAAGCGGAAACTTGCGCCGAGATACGTGGGTCCTTTCTAGATCATAGGCAAGAGTGGAGCTGTTGCGTATAAAATCCAGTTACCTCCAGAAATGAGTGCCATATTCAACGTCTTCCATGTATCTCAGCTCAAAAAGTGTCTTCGAGTTCCTGAGGAAAGAGTCCCTTTAGGAGATATCAGGCTGGAATCCGATCTAACTTACGAAGAAAAGCCAGTCCAAGTGATTGATACTCAGGAACGAGTGACTAGAAGCAAAGTGGTTAAGTGGTATAAAGTAATGTGGAGTAATCAGGGTAGTGAAAGTGATGCTACATGGGAACAGGAGGACTATTTGCGGGATGGTTATAAGGAATTCTATGAAAAATGGTACGCTTTCCAAATCTCGGGACGAGATTTTTATAAGGGGGGAGGGCTGTAACACCTCAGGTGTTTAGCTCCTTAATTGCATTGCATTTGCATAAGCATAAGCAAGCATCATTCATTTCATGCATAAGCTTATAATATGTGAAACATGCTTTGGAAACATTGCCACATATGTTTATATTTCATGTGAAGTAAGAAGTGAGTAGTGTGCAACACACAAGTACCTTATGTGCAAATTCCTTTGTGAGACATGTCAACCACTTTAGTGTAACATAATTAGCAAGTGTTATGCAACACACTCATGCAACATGTGCAACATGAGCTTGCAACATTTGGGAGAAAGTATTGAATTACTTGATCCAAGTAAGTGACACTAGAAATTTTGTGCAACCAATGTGTAGAGTGGCTAATTAGGTCTTATAACACCTTAATTACATTTAGGGTAAGTGGTGGAGCAATGTTCATGTTGACCAAAATTACCAAATTGCCCTTCCAAATGTGGTCGACTAAGTTGGACCCCTAGAGTGATCTGGTTTGACCAATTAAAAAGTCCAGCTTAGAAATCTTGCATGGAGGAGCACCCTTAAGTAAAGTTGTAGAGAATTTCATAAGGAACAAAAGTTCTAATATGGCCATCTCATGAAAATGATCAGAACATGCTAAAAAATGGCCCACAAGTTAGTATTAGAGGCTGTTTTGGGACTTAGCAATTTTGGCTAAGTGTGAAGCTGAAAACCGTTTCACTGTACCTCACTTTGGCAACTTGTAACTCATAAACTAGGCAGAACCAGTCTTTGAGCCAATTGACAAAGTTGTTGTCCACGCATAGCTCTACAACATTGTCAATATCACCATCACTTAGTTCTAAATGGTTTAGGAGTTATGGTGCCTGGAAAAAATGAGTTTCAGTCGGTTAGCTAACTGAAACTCGGTTTTAGTTTCTGGGTACCTCACTTCAGGGCCATGTATGTCACTAACTAAACTGAACCAGCTCATGATGTCTTTTACAAACTTGTAGTGCTCACATAGGTCTACAACTTTGCTAATTGGAGGTGTCACTAATTCGAGCTCGTTTACGAGTTAATCAACGTCAAACATTCGCTGTCAGGCCACCACGCCGGGCTTCGTTCAGTCGACCGTCACCGACAGCTTCGCGTCGTGGCGCTCGGACAGAGCTCGGTGGCCGCGTGGCGCTCGCGCCCTGCCGTCGCCTCCACATCGCACGCATGCGCGCGGGTGTGAAGTTAGGGCAGCCACCTCAACCCCCACCACTCGCGCTCACCATTCCCTCCTCTACTTCCTCCTCCGCGCGCGGGCGGTGACCAGAGAAGCGGAACGGCGACCGCGTTCGAGCCTTTCTCCCAAACCGCAGCTCCATTCGCCAAACCGTCTAGACCACCGCACCACCGTGAGCCCCTCCACCTCCTCGCCCTCACCGAACCCTCGCTATCGCTTCAGGTGAGCTACACTGCGAAGGCGGCTCCACCGGGCCGCCATGTCCGCCATCGTCGAGCTCGCACGTGGCCATGCCATTTGGACCCCCCTATCCTATCTCCTCCATGCTGTAGGTATAGTTAGGTATGCTAAAGCTCATAGGGTAGGCAAATTGAGCCGGGATGTCGGCGACTCGTCGAAGTTGGTCGAGCCGCGGCCGCACGTCGCCATGACCGCTGCCATCCTCTCTGGCCGCCATAATCCTACCAATTGAGGGTACCCCTAGGTGCGCGAGGTTGAGGTGAACGCACTGGTACCGTAGCTTCGCCGGAGGCGCCGTCGTCGGTGAGCTAGAGCTCGCCGGAGTCGCGGCCGTCTCCTCCCCTCCGTCTCTCTCTCTCTCTGACCGGTGGGGCCACCTGGTCAGTCACGTACGCGCGTGGGCGGGAGCCGTAGCAAGCCGCGCGCGAGAGCGGGCCGCGCGCGCGAGTCATGGGCCACATCTTTCCCGGGCCGGCCCAGTAACGAATAAGATTTGTTTGATTGTTATTTATTCTATCACAGTTTTGGTTAAGTTTTGGAAAATGTAGATCTAGGGTTTTACTTGCTCAAAAATCATGAGATAAATTTGGTTAGGATCTACATGATGTGTAGTATTTTAGAAAAATATGAGTTTGCTATGTGATGTTTAGTTTTTAGGATATTTAAATAGGTCTTTGAAATGTGTTTTAAAGCACATGCAAACTTGTTTAAATTATATCTTGAGTTTCAGTGTTCCCAAAATTATGAAATTTGGTGGGTAGACTAATTTATACTTGCTCTAGCTCTGGTAAAAATTTGGGCAGTAGTGCTTAAGTACTTTTCAAGTTATAATGCTATCTTGTTATTTTAGGAAATACTTAAATGAATTTTTGTAATTTTTCTACTTGTGCAATGTTCATATAAATTTTTGGAGAATGTCTTGGTACCCTAGAGTGTCTAAAAAAATTAGGAAATCTGTTGTTTGACACTTTTTACTATGCTTTGTTATTTATACAAAGATCAGCCTTTTTGGCTTGGGAATTTTGTGTAGGAAGTTCCTGTGAATAAATTTAGTTCAAATTTTTATAGTAGCCTCTTTTTGGGTCAGAGAGTCCCTGTAATGTTTATAGAATTTTAGGAGATATATGTTTAAAATTCCACTTAATTACTTAAGTAAATTAAGAAATGAGTTTAAATAAATATTCTAGGTGGGCACACCTTACTTTCTGGTGTTTTTGTGACCTTTGTGAACTTGTAGTAGTATTAGTTTGGTCTTAGAGAATGTTTGCCACATCAATAAATATTTAACCTTTACAATTTTAGGTTTTCTGGACAGCTGATAGTATTTCTAGGTTTGACCTTGGATAAAGGTGGTTTCTGGAAAACTTGTAAATACCAAAGTTGTAGTAAAATTTGTAAATGAGCTTGTGTCAAAATTTGGGAGCATTTGGCTTAGTAGTTTGGGAGTTATTGCTGTTTAAAGTGACAGTCCAGAATTGACTGCTCTCTGTTTAGAGAGAACAGATTCTGGGACTTTGGAATTTCGACTAGGTAAACTTTGGAATTAAGTGTTGTGGTCTGAAAATATTTTGTGGTACATTTCTTAAGCTTTCCAGATTGTCTTAGATCATATCTTTTGGATTTAGGAATCTCCAGTTATGTTAGAAACAAGTAGCTGCTGTCCAGAATGTCTTACCGTGATATTTTGGGTTGGATGTGGTAACCTAAATAATGTCACTCTTGTGTTTGTTAGGTGTTAGGGCCTTAACCGAAGATGAACAACTATATCTTAGGTTGGGTAGATTAGGTAAGTACTTCTCCACCGGAGAAGAGATTTGCATATTTTAATGAAGTAACTTGAATAGAGTATTTTATTTCTGAAATGCATTTCATTCCGAGCATGTTGCACCCATTTATGCATCCATAATATTTATTGTGCATTCATGCAATAGGTGTACCAGAGGGGGTAACTCTCCTCGAATTCGAGCCTGTGATTCCGGAGGAAGTCCAGGACCAGCCGGAGCAGCTAGAGGAACCAACCGGCGACGAAGCTCCTGCCGAAGATCTACCCGAGTGTCCTAACCACCGGCCTTCGACCTTTCTGAAAGGCAAGCCCCGGTGCATGCTGAACCCATCATTTTATAAATCTATCTTGAGTACTTTTAATTGTTTAATGCATTAAGTTGTAGGAGTTATATGAAAACAATTGTTGCATTATACCTGTCCTTGTCCAGATATCGTACTTAACCCTATATTAGGTTTAGGCACGTGTCAATGCTTAGCCCTGCTTAGTACGGTAGAAGTCGGGTGATTTCCGGTCATCCGCGAGATGTAGGAAGGAGTCACGAGTGGCTTTATGGCTATCGTGGATGGAACCATGCTTTAAAATGAAATTGAGACCGGGCGGGAGTTCGATAGTACAGCCGCAAGACACTTCACGTCTTGGGTGTGGAGCTATGCCCGTCTGAGTCATTTAAGGACCGATTCGCTGTACGTCCTTGAGTCATGTTGAACGCAGTCTAACACTTAGTTGGCCGGATAAGTCGTTCCGTCCGCGAAGCCGAGTAATGTGATTCAGGCCGGGAATCGAATGGTAGGTTGCTTCTTGGAGGAGAGAAAGGATGTGCTTGGGGACATTGGCGTGAGACCAAGGGGGGTTAGAGTCCCTATCACCTGGCAGAGTGTCGCCCTTGGGGTCACGACATTATTCGGACCCGCGATTCCTGGATCATATGAAACGGTTGCCTGTGCGACCCTGGCAGGGGTCTGCACGGTGAGTGTTAGAAATACCCCTCCAGCTGGATAGGAATTCGATTTGAATCACCGTCGCTCCCGGTTAGTGAGCACTTGACTTGAGCAACGGCAATGTAGATCTCATTAAATGAACCGGTGGTTAAGGGAATGATACAATGTTGCCACAATTCATACCTGCTCTGGATATAATGATGATAATTGTTTGATGGTAATCAAGTGCATGTTTAGTACAGGTGCTAAGATAGATGACAGGTAAATGCTAAAAATAACTGCTAGTACAGGTTATAAGAGTCTCAATTACTTATGCCTTTATGCAAAAATGTGATGTCAGCTAGCCTCTTGTGAAAGCCTTGCATAATCCTTGGTGTCATCTTATTTCTGGTTTTCGACGGGTAAGTCTAGCTGAGTACATTCCAGTACTCAGGGTTTATTCCCTCCTGTTGCAGATGATATGCTCTACCAAGGCTTCTGCAAAAATTGTCTCCACCCTGCGGGTGACGAAGACTAGATCACTTGGGCATGATCATCTTTTATGTACTTTCCTGATGCTTTTGTGGGATGTTGATCAACAAGACTGGCAGTAGTTAAACAACTGGTGTGTGTTTGCTTCCGCTACTTTTATAAACTTGGTTTGTAATAATTGCGACTCCGTGTGTGTAAACTTATTTCAGAACTACTTGTGAAATGTAACGTATGATGTTGTATGTTGAATGATGCGATCCTGGTTGTAAGCAAGTTGGTTTGAAATCCTTCGTGGTTTCGATTGACTACCGGGATTATATGGGCTCAAGTTCGAAAATTTGAGCACTTCGGTGCTTGTTTTTGTACTTGTGCTCTTATAATTTGGTCGGTTCTGTTACACGCTCCACTCCCCACTCCGTGCCACATGGCGTGTGGCCGCCAGCCCCAATCTATCGTGCCGCCACTACCGTCCCCAGCGGTGCCTCCATCCCGCGTCGTGGCCCACTCTGGCGCACCGCCGCCTCCATCCCCCGCGCCCCCCATCCCCCGTGGCGCCTCCGTCCCCTGCTACACCATGCTGTGCTCTGTCCTCCGCCGCGCCCAGGCCAGGCGGCCCGGAGAGGGGGCCATCGCTGGCCAGGCCTATGCCTAGTGCAGGCGTAGCTGGCCGCTACCAGGCCGGGCCACCATCCTCGCCTGCTGTCTGGTTGGAACCCCCACCCTATGTTGCATCATACGGAAGATGGGTGAAAAACGCATGTTGCAAGCCTATTTTTCAAGTGTTTCAGATGTTTTATAGGTATATTGCGAGTATTTCATGTGGATGTTGCAAAAGTAGATTGGGATGTTGCATATGTTGCAAGTGTTTAAGAGGCACATTGCAAGCATTTGTTCAAATGTTTCATCTGTATTTGAGACGTATTTTTGCAAGCGTTTTTTATTTGGATGTTGCATATGTTTCACACATGTTACCAGAGTATATTCCAATGATTTCCGTTGTTTCAGTCTTATGTTGCAGTAAGTGTTTTCATGTTGCAAGTTGTAAGTGTTTTATCTCGATGTTGCATATATTTCAAGTGTATGCTTCAAATATTTCATCTGCTTCAAACGTATGTTGTATTCAAGTGTTTCATATTGCAAGTGTTTCATGTTTGAGATGTATGTTCAGAGAGTCATGGGGCACGGCCTGGATGCAGAGGGATGGGGCGGGACGAGCTGGGTGCCCGCGGATGGGGTGCGCTGGGGCCAGTGGTCGGGGTGCATGGTGCACCTAGGATCTTGCGGATTGGGGCAGCGGCGTGCGCGTGCAGGGCGTTGCGAGGCAGACGGGGGCGGGGCTGCATGGGTGTCTGGATGCGTGCGTCTATCCGGATGTCCTGGCGCTAGCCACGCCCAATAATGAATCGTATATAATTTGCATCTACTACTTTAAGACATCATTATCCAAATAGAACAAGACATGTACGAGATGATTTTCTCAACTTAAAATCTACTAGTCCAGTCTTCTATGGAAGTTGTTACAGGGGTAAGTAGGGTGTACGTGCATGTATTTATAGAGGTAAGTGTTTCGAATGTCTATGTTCCATGAAAAAAACATATACATAATAGTGGCGAGACTAGAAAAAGCCACAAATTAGCATTAGATCGTATTCGTATATGGTGCTACCAGCAGCCTATATTCAGATCAATTTGACCAATGTAATGCAAGAGACACAACAATTGTTTAAAGAACAGCCGTGCGTTCGTTTGCTCTCTTGCTCCTCCCGATTGCATATAAAAGTGGCCACTTGTACGTCCAGCTACAAAATTAACGCGAGACAAATATGATTCCCATCGTGCAGCATGTCATGGTTTCTGATGCATTGTCAATATCTTTCGTGGTTGTGCACTTGCACATGGAAACTCACAAATGGTCTGGCAGGATTCAGGTTTTGAGGACACCAAGGGTCAGAACTCAGAAAGATTAGTGGCCTTGTAGTGCCCTTAGGGCCAATCCTGGGCTCTACAGAATCAGTCAAGCACTTGAAAATTGCAAACTGAAGAACAAAAATAATACTAAAGATCAGTTGAGTTCCACCTCAGATCAATGAAGATACTAGAAAATTTGTTTGTGCATGTACGGATAACGACTGAACTTGTAATTGATGAATGTTTATGCCTAATGAATGATGATGACACTATCTAGTCCGATCCCTGGAAAAGATTCATGAATCTGACTCGATGATGAACGTTTAAGCATTAGGACAAGAATGGCATCTTTTGCTGTTATATCTCACTCCTATGCATAGCCGATGACTACTGGACCACTGGACATAGTAGTCTTTATTAATTATATTTCCATTACAATGGTTTTCCCTCAACTTATTTTCTTTTTTGGTCGATTACGAATTGCTAGTGTTTGCACAATTCATAGAGACATCCTGAAAAAATAAAAAATAGAGGAAAACAAACATGCTACTCACTTTCATGGACTACCATGCATTACACCACAACACACCCATCCAATGGGACACTTCACTTAGCGGATTGCAAGGAGTATGCAATCCCTAAGGTGGGGATGGTTACATTGGAGACGCTTAATAGAACACATTACAAACTAACAAAAATTTAGTATATCTCGGGATTGAAAACTCTAATATCTGTGAGGTCACTAGAAATCCAAGGTAGAGTCATGTGAGTTACTTGCGAAGGGCAAGTAATTATGAGAAGTATTTGGAGGAATGGAGGATACCAGTAGGAAATCCTAAGGATGGTGCAACCATGGTATATTTGGTAAGAACCCTACTCAAGAGAAGGAAGGTGTCTCGTCAATAGCAGGTACTCAAATTTCAATTGCGGTGAAGTGTAAGACTGCAAAGACTATTGCAAAATCCAACAAACATAGATATGAAGTTGGATTTGTTGGAATAAGGAAGATGTGGTGAGACCGACCATGTAGTACCATCAAGTAGGTAGAGTTCGGAGGTGGTACAAACCTATGGCATAAACAGCCAATGAAGAAGATGGTGTATAACCAAACTATACAACGTAGGATCTCTCATGTAGAAGGTCTGGGCACTCCAAACTGGACACTGGCACACATTTGGTGATGTGCATGATCCCCTATGGTGGGCGAGGCACTCCCAAGTTGCATTGGCAACAACTAGTTTCATGTGTGGGCTCTCTTGGCATTCCTAACTAATACCCACACATATTGGAGCTCAGGAAACACCTCCACTCATATTTGCTTAGTTGGAGTGGATCTGTGCATTTGCATTGAGAGTTTGGATCTAGTGGCACTAGAAGATCATGTTGTTGTGGGATTCTTGTTACTCTTGGTGGTTATCGCCACCTAGATGGCTTGGAGTAGGTGAAGATCCATGATGCACTCAATTAGTAATTGTGAGGTGCTCCAGATATCAATTGTGAGGGACTCTTGTGCTCATCCCTGTTAGCAAAGCGAAGAGCAAATCTATTGGATTTCGAGGTTTATGGTGTACCTCATGATCATGATGGCTCATACACTAGCACTCATGTTAGACCTGATCTTAGGGATTGTTGACCTAGTAGAGGAGTGGTAATCCTTGGACACACCTCAATGGGCGTAGGTGGCTGGGAAGTCACCGAACCTTGGGGATATATATTGTGCCATCCTCTATTTGTGATTTGTGCAATCTACACTTGCTCTTTACTTTGTGTTGCTAGAGTACTTGCCTTGTTCTAGTGTGCTCTCTAGTTGCTTTACTCTTCTCACTAGAACTGTGTAGGATGCTCTTGCTTAGGCTTGCTAGATGGGATTGTTGTAGTTGATTATTAGGGCTTCCTTTGTTTCTAATACTTGAGCCTAGTGTTGTTGCCTTTGTAGAAATTTATAAATAGGCCATTCACCCCCATCTAGCCATCAACAAGTCCTTTTAGAGCTATCACCTTGTGAAACTAGGGCATAGGGCCAACAACCTAGAAGAGGGGGTGTTAGGTTGAAGTCTCGGGCTGACCAAGCAAAAAGCTGCTAGGCTGACTATGCTAAGGACGACCATAGCACACCTATGGGCCAGATAGGAAAGACTCACTAGCTAATCCACCAAAGGCAAACGACAGGCACCAACCAATCCACCAAGGCACATGAGGGGTGGCACATTGTTGTTGACCTTGGTTGCAACACCCTTGTTGTAGGCTTGGTCGTTGGTGCTAAAAATGTAGGGCTAGCACTAAACTATAATGACATACCAAGCTGCATGCAAGGGTGGATGAGCAGCTAGAAAGAAGGGCAGTGCTACATGAGGCTTTGCCTTCGTGGGACAAATAAACAAAGCTCCTTGAGAGCTAGCATGTTATGAGAAACAACGATGGTCGGTAGCGATTTCATGTTAGTGATGATGTTAGTTGTGTTCAATAACCATGGATTGAGATCACGTGAAGATTGAGAACTAGTTGTGGCTTAGACACGGTGTGATTGATATCCCAGAGAGAATCAGGGATGACCTTCATGTGTTGTCAATAATCAGAGATGAGGAGATCGCCTTGAGTGATGGAGTGAGATTTGCGAATCAAGAAAATGTCCTATAACCCCTCGTTTGTTGAAAAAGGTTCTCAATGTCCATCCAAAGAAGACAAGCAAACTGATTATGCCACATAGCAAGATTAAGGATGTCATCAGCAACCGAGCCATAGAGCCTACTCCGTACGCAGTGATCGTTCATCTCCCAATCTAGGTTGGGCGGCACCGATTGAAAGCCCTAGTTTGGTTTTGGATAATTGATAAAACCTTAGTACTAACCTCTATGCTAAGTGTGTGGAATAGATGAGGTTGGTACAATCTAAGTGATGGAGCTAAGAAGATGATCATGGTCCATGGAGATGATGATGGACAAAGATGATCAAGTGCTCATCACGTGGAAAAGAAGAAAGAGAAAAACAAAAATAGCCTCAAGGCAAAGGTATATGTGATAGGGCCATTTTTATTTTTGCACTCAAGACACCATAGAGGGTGTGAGTGACTTAGGTCGATAGTCGTACTATAAAGAGGGGAAATCTTTGGCTAAACGGTTTATCGAGTGCCACTAGGTGACATGATTCATGCATTGCATTTAGGGACCTAGTGTGCTAACATGTGACCCTTGTAAAATGCTTTGAAAAATGCTAACACGTGCACACAAGTTTTACACTTTGTGGTTAGCAATTGGGAAGCAAGGGTGAAGCGATTGTGGACTTATAAAAAGAAAAGGAGCCTCGGGTAACTAAACGGACGCAGGTCACTGTGCTGACCTGCACGTCCTATCATCTGGCTGAGGGGTCACGTTGCTGGACGTGTGATCGGACGCAGGAGCTATCACGCGATCGGACGCGTAGGGGGTGTGTCTAGTCGACGCTGACGTACGGTGACACCATCGCTGCTCGCGCGTGCAGATGAACACTGTGTTGACCGGACACTGGTCGGCGTCAGATCACGTTTGACCAGGCATGTTCGGTCATGTTTTCGCGGTGAAAAACCCACTCTGTAATCGACCTGACTCACGGGTGGGTTGAGTCCGGTCATGAATAGTGGCACGTCTAGTCATTGTCTGACATGCACGAACGTTGGCGGTAATGGTCAAATTTGAATGGAGATGACATGGCTCATCGTGAGTGCTTGGCAGGTGCGATCGGACGCACCTGATTGGACGTGGGGCTGAGTCCGGTCGGTGAGTCCGAGCACCCCTGAGCTGTGTAACGGTTGGATTTCTTTGGGGCTCTATAAATAGAACGGTACCAGCTTGGGGCTCACTCTCTTGGCACTTTGACATACTTGACAACCTTGTAAGCCTAAGTAAACACCTCCCACTCATCTCTATCATTGATTCATCATCAAAGTGAGATTGAGAGTGATTCCTAGTGTTTTTGCTTGAGTGATTGCATCAAGTAGCACTTGGGGATCGTTGTGGCTGCGGATTTCTTGTTACTCTTGGTGGTTGCCACCACCTAGATGGCTTGAAGCAGTGGTGGAGGTCTGGCACGTGTTGGTGATTGTTCGTGGTCGGCTCTGATGATTGTGAGGGTCTTGTACCTTCCTCGACGGAGAGCCAAAAGGTAACTCTAGTAGATTGCTCGTGTCATTGAGTTACCTCACTTGTGGGTCGGTTCTTGCGGTGTCCAACGTGTGAACAAGGTTCGTGCATCACCTCTTAGCCGCGGAACCACCAAGTGTTGGTCGACACAATGGGGACTAGCGTGCCGGCAAGCACGTGAACATCTGGAGAAAAATCTTATGTCTCCATTGATTGGTTCGTTGGATTTCTCTCGGTGATTGGTCTTCTTTTTATTGTGATTATTTCATTCCTCGATCCGGTGGTATAAAGATCATATTCCTCTTATTTATATTCTCGCAAACTAGTTGTAACAAGCTCTTTAGTGTAATTAGTTTTGAGAGCCTATCTTACCTTTTCTAGTGTGGCTTCTCACCTAGTTGAGCTCTTTAGTGTAGCTACCTTTTGAGAGCTCGTAGTGACTTAGCCATTGATTGACTTAGATATTATAACAACTAGAATTATTGGGATAGGTGGCTTGCAACACTTGTTAGAGCTAGTGCAAAAAGCTTTATAGCCATTTAGTTGTCTAACAAGTTTGCCTAGTGTTTTATAAATTTTAAATTAGGCTATTCACCCTCCTCTAGCTTAGGACCTTTCAAGTGGTATCAGAGCCGTGGTCACTATTTAATCAAGGCTTAACAACCTCGGTGCACAAGATATGGCTCAAATTATGTTCAATCGTGTTGGGGGTACACATCATTTGACTATTGGAAGAGAAAGATGAAGATATACCTTGGTTCAATTAATGACAAGGTGTGGGATGTGGTAGAGAATGGGTTTGTGATTCTTGACCCTACAAATCTCACTGACAATGACAAGATCAACAAGCAATTTAATACCATGGCACTCAGCACCATATACAAAGGCATTGATTCAAAGATGTTTGAACAAATCAAAGATCTTGAGAAAGAAAGTGAAGTTTGGGTGAGATTAGAGAAAACATATGAGGGCACTTTAATGGTAAAAAGTGTCAAACTCTACATGCTCAAAGACAAGTTATCCAACTTCAAGATGAAAGATGATGAGTCCATTCCGAATATATTCTATAGGCTCCAAGTCATCATCAATGATCTCAAGAGTTTATGTGAGAAGGTGAAGGACGAGGACTTCTCTCACAAGTTCTTAATGTGTTTGGCCAAGAGATTCAAGACATTGAGAACTATCATCTTTAGAGGTGGATTGAAGGATGTATATCCCAATGAGGTACTTGAAGATGTCATGACTAAAGATCAATACAATGATGATGATAATGAGGTTGTGAAGGAGGAAGACAAGAAGAAGAAAAGTGTGGCATTCGAAGCCGGCACTCCATCCTCCAAGAACAAGAGTGAAAGTCCCTAGTTTGGTTTTGGCTAATTGATGAAACCTAGGACTAACCTTTGTATCTAAGTGGATGATTTAGATAAAGGTGGTCATTGAATATGAGACATGACATTGACTTATGTGACCAAGATGATGAAGACCAAGATGATGCTTGGCTCGATGGACTGATTGTGAGGGTGAAGGGCAAGTCGAGGCTTCAAAGTGAAGGACCATGCGATGGTGAAGCTTGAGCAAGACTTGGCGCCGATGGACTGATGCAACGGTGAAGAGCATGTGAAGTCAAGGTCGATGGATCGACACGGTCATGTGATGATATGAAGTGGATCATATCTTTTAGAGAAACAAAATGGGCTCAAGGCAAAGGTATAACCATAGGGTCATTTTTTTTGCACTCAAGACACCATAGAGGGTGTTAGTGGTTTAGGATCGATAGCCGAACTATTAAGAGGGGAAGTCTTATCGGTTATTCGATGCACGGGTGCCACTAGGTGAATTCATGAAGTGCATTGCATGTAGGGCCTAGTGAGCTAACTGGAAAACCTTCGAAAATGTTTATGAAAAGGCTAACACACGTGCACAAGGTGGTGATCACTTGTTGGTGTTGGCACATTTGTGAAGACGTTGAAGTTTAAGCGGTAGAGAGGGTTTGGGTCTCTCTCTCCCTCCCGCCGAGCTTGCGAGCGCGGGATTCAGGCGTTTTTGGGAACTTGAAATGCCTATTTTCCACTATGCCGGAAGTCGGAAAAGAAACAGAGGCGAACGGAGGTCACAGAGGTGACCGGACGCTGCATCGGACGCGGTCATGGTATGACCGGACGCGTCCGGTCAGTACAGCGCAGACACGGGTGTTAGGGTTTGTAACCGGCATGTCCGGTCACTCGTGGGACCGGCGCGTTTGGTCAGTCGCCCAGAGGGAACTACAGTTCATAAGGACGATCGGACGCGAGGCGCGTCCGGTCACACACGATCGAACGCGTCCGATCATTGAGGGAGCTTACTGGACTCTAACCGGACGCAGGTACTGTCGCATCTAGTCGTTGCAAGGGGCGCGTCCGGTCGTTACTTCGCATGCGCGCGATGCTGTGTGATCGGCGCGTCCGGTCATTGACTAGAGCGCGTCCGGACACTCGGGACCGGCGCGTCCGGTCGTTATGAGAAGCGCGTCCGGTCAGTGGTTTGACCGTTGGGGTCAGTGACCGTTGGAGCATCGGACGCGGTTGAGCACGTCCGGTCAGTTATGACCGGCGCGTCTGGTCATCCCAAAAAGACCCAGTGAAGGGGTATAATGGCTCTATTCGGATGGGATGCTTATAAATACTTGTTGGCCGGCCCTTGGGGAGGTCTCTCATGATTTCTAACATACTTGTGCATCCTTTGAGCTAGAGCTTCTCCTCCCACTCTTCTCTCTTGCTTGATTGCAAATCAAAAGTGAGATTGAGTGATCCCAAAGTGCATTGCATAGCTTGATTGCATCTAGTGGCACTTGTAGGTGGTTTAGCCGGTGGATTTCTTGTTACTCTTGGAGAGTACCACTCCTAGCCGGCTTGGAGATTGTTGGAGGCGTTGGCAAGAGAAGGTGATTGTTCTTGGCCACCTCCGGTTGATTGTAAGAGGTTCTTGTGCTTTCCTCGGCGGGACGCCAAAAGCAACTCTATTACATTGCGCGTGTCATTGAGTTACCTCACTTGAGAGTGATGTCTTACGGTGCCTTGTGGGGCGTGCCTTGAGGGGCAAGTGACTTGAGGGTCACACCGAGGAACCATCTAAGTGTTGGTCGACACAACCGGTGACGTAGCTTGTCGGTGCACAAGTGAACACCGGGTGAACAAAAATATTGTGTCTCTTGTCTCCCAGTGATTGGTCTTCATATTGTGTTGTTGTCAATATTGATTGATTGTATATCATCTTGGTGATTGGCAACATCTTCACTCCACCGTTGGTATAAGATACACAATCCTCTCTCTTGCATTTACATTTACTAGATTATTTTGTGTAGCTCTAGTGGTAGCCTTTGCTAGTAGTTGTTAGCTTGCTCACTAGTGTAAATTAGTGACATAGCCCTTGTGTGAACTAGAGATCATAATCTACTAGACTTGTGGATAGGAGGCTTGCATCACAACCGTAGGCTAAGCAAAACTCGCTTTGCCCCGTTTGTTATTCTAACAAGTTTGCCTAGTGGTTCTTGTATAATTTTTATAGGCTATTCACCCCCCCTCTAGCCATCTAGGACCTTACAAGTGGTATCGGAGCCGTGGTCACCATTTTATTCAAGGCTTAACATCCTTCGGTGTGAAAAATGACTCAAATTGTGTTCAATCATGTTGGAGGCAAGCCACCGTTCTTTGATGGTGTTAGTTCTTTTGCTCATTGGAAGAGAAAAATGACAATGTACCTTGGTTCTATTCATGAGAGAGTTTTGCAAGTCACCGAGAATGACTTTGCAATCATTGATCCCGATCATCTCACCGATGAAGATAGAGCAAATAGAACATGCAATAGAATGGCTCTCAATACACTTTACAATGATATTGACACAAAAGTATTTGAGGGCATCAAGGATTTAGAATTGGCAAATGAAGTATAGACAAGGTTGAGTGAAACATATGAAGGCACTAAGGTTGTAAAGAGTGCAAAGCTATATGGGCTCAAGAGTGAGTTTGAGAACTTCAAGATGAAAGAAGAAGAAACAATCTTAGAGATGTTTCATAGATTGCAAGTCATTGTGAATGATCTCAAAAGCTTGGGGCACAAGACACAAGACCAAGATTGTTGCCATAAGTTCTTGTTGAGCTTACCAAGAAGATTCAAAATGTTGATCATGATGTTACAAAGAGATGGGCTTGATGCAATGAAGCCCAATGATTTACTTGGTGAAGTCTTGACATATGACAAGTATGATCAAGATGCCGATAAGAAGGAGAAGAAGGAGGAAGAAAAGAAGAAGAAGACCATGGCATTCAAGGCCATCTCTGCTAAGGGCAAAGCTTCAATTCAAGAAGAAGATGACAATGAAGAAGATAAAGAATTGGAAATTGATGATGAGGCACTTGCTCTAGTTGTCAAGAATATTGGCAAGATGTTTATCAAGAGAAGAGCCTTCAAAAAGAGAAATGACTATTTCAAGAGCAATGAGCAACAAAGGAAGTGCTTCAATTATGATAGCACCGAACATCTTCAAGTCGAATGTCCCTATGACAAGAAGAAGAACAACAAGAGGGGCAAGTTTGAGAAGAAAAAGAGAGAAGCCAAGATGACTTTCAAGAAGGGCAAGAATGGAGTCTATGTGGTCACTTGGGAAAGTGATGATGATGAAGAAGAATCATCATCATCCAACAAGGCTTTTGCTTCCATTGCTATCAACAAGAAGCCATCACTATTTGATTCATCCTCATCGTGCCTCATGGCCAAAGAAACTAAGGTATTATATGATGAGAGTGATGATGAATGTGAAATGGAATATGCTCATGATAGTGATAATGATAATGATAATGAAAATGATGATGATGAACCAACTAAAGAACAACTATATGACTTGATGCAACAAACTAGAGACATAGCTATTGCCAAGGACAAGGAGTGTAAGAAGCTTTCAATGAAAGTAGCAATACTTGAGAAAGTTCTTAGTGAGCTTAAGACCACTCATGAGAGTCTAGTGGAAGACCATGAGGATCTTGGTAAGGCTCATTCCAAGCTTGAAAAAGCTCACTCATTGCTACTTGAGCAACAAGCAAAGAAGGAGGTTGTTGTATCATGTGATATAGGTGTTACATGTGATATAATTGATGAATCCTCTAATGAATCTATCATCATGTCAAATGCTAACCCTTCTTGTAGCTCTTCATCCACCAACACCAACTCTACCTCCACTACTAGTGATGGTTTCACTTGTGATACCTCACTAATGGTTGAGAATGAGACTCTCAAGAAAGAGGTGGATGAGCTCACTCATGCCCTAGGCAAGGCCTATGGTGGTGAGGCCCACTTGCTTAAGTGCTTGGGTAGCCAAAGGTTCTCTCTTAACAAAGAGGGATTGGGCTACACCCCCAAGAAAGGCAAGTCGGCCTTTGCAACTCCAAAGCCTAGCTTTGTGAAGAGCAATGGTCGGTTTTGCAATAGATGCAAGCAAGTTGGGCACTTAGAGCATAATTGTAATAAAAAGAACCAAAGCAAGAAATTTGTTAATGCTATACCTTTTGATTCTTGTTATGTGCTTACCAAAGGTGTGAAGGGTGTGCAAGCTAAGTTTATTGGTACACCCGTTGTTGGCCCAAAGAAGAAGGCTATTTGGGTACCAAAGAGTTTAGTTACTAACCTACAAGGACCCAAGCAAAAATGGGTACCTAAGCTTTATTGATTTGCTTGTAGGTCAATTACAAAGCCGGAGGAAGACATTGGATTATTGATAGTGGGTGCACTCAACACATGACCGGTACATCAAGAATGTTTGACTCAATCAATGACAATCATAGTGGTGTTGATTCTATCACATTTGGCAATAACAAGAAAGGCAAAGTAATTGGCTTGGGCAAGATTGCAATATCAAATAACTTGAGTATCTCGAATGTATTGCTAGTTGAAAGTTTGGATTTCAATCTTCTATCCGTGGCACAAATATGTGACCTTGGTTATAAATGTATCTTTGGGGTTGATGATGTGAAAGTCATTAGTATGAATGGCTCAAATGTGACATTCAAGGGCTTTAGATATGAGAATCTCTACCTAGTTGACTTCAATGCTAGAGAAACTTCTTTAACAACTTGCTTAATCTCTAAATCAAGCATGGGTTGGCTTTGGCATAGAAGGCTTGGTCATGTTGGCATGAAATAATTGAAAAAGCTTACAACTCACAATCTTGTCAATGGTTTGAAAGATGTTGAATTTGAGAAGAATAAGCTTTATAGTGCATGTCAAGCCGGGAAGCAAGTTGGAAGCTCACATCCAAAGAAGAGTACAATGAGCACATGCAAAGTATTTGATTTGATGCACATGGATCTATTTGGCCCAACAACATACACAAGTATAGGCGGCAACAAGTACGGCTTTGTCATAGTGGATGACTTCACAAGATTTACATGAGTATTCTTTCTTAGTGACAAAAGTGAAGTGTTTGACACCTTCAAGACATTTCTCACTAGAGTTCACAATGAGTTTGAGATTAGAATCAAGAAAGTGAGAAGTGACAATGGAAGTGAATTCAAGAATACAAGAATTGAAGAACTTTGTGATCACTATGGCATTGGACATCAATTCTCGGCCAAGTACACTCCACAATCAAATGGCCTAGTTGAGAGAAAGAATAGAACATTGCTTGATATGGCTAGATCAATGCTTCATGAGTACAATATGAGTCAATCTTTTTAGGATGAAGCAATCAATACCGCTTGCTACTACATCAATAGACTATATTGTCATCCATTGCTAGAGAAGACTCCATATGAGCTACTTCATGGAAGAAAGCCCAATATTTCTTACTTTAGAGTGTTTGGTTGCAAATGTTATATCTTGAAGAAGGGCACTAGATTGGGAAAGTTTGACAAGAGATGTGATGAGGGGTTCCTACTTGGTTATTCAACTACAAGCAAAGCTTATAGAGTTTGAAACAATTCAAGTGGCATTCTAGAAGAAGTCCATGATGTGCAATTTGATGAAACCAATGGGTCACAAGATGAAGAAGAGAAACTAGATGATATTGGTGGAACTCAATTGGTGGAAGCAATAAAAAACATGGACATTGGGGACATTAGAGCAAAGCAAGTAATTGATATTCAAGATGATGATAAAGATCAAGTGCTCAATTCTCCATTCAAGCTAGCTAGTGACTCTTAAGTGCAAGATCATGGTGCTAGTTCATCTCATCAAGATACATCAAGTGATCAACCAAGCTCAAGCAATCAAGTGCAAGTACTCCAACCACAACATGTTGCAAGAGATCACCCCATTGATAGTGTTATTGGTGATATTAGAAGTGGTGTGCAAACAAGATCAAGATTGGCTATGTTTTGTGAGCATGCATCATTTGTGTCAACCTTAGAACCAAAGAAAATAGAAGAAGCTTTGAAGGATGCTGATTGGATCATGGCTATGCAAGAAGAGCTTAACAATTTCTCAAGAAATGATGTTTGGGAATTGGTAGAAAGGCCAAATGACTACAATGTGATTGGAACCAAATGGGTGTTCAAAAATAAGCAAGATCAAGATGGCATTGTGGTGAGAAACAAAGCAAGACTAGTTGCTCAAGGTTACACTCAAGTAGAGGGTCTTGACTATGATGAGACATATGCTCCCGTGGCAAGATTGGAGGCAATAAGGATTCTTTTGGCTTATGCTTGTGCACACAACATCAAATTATATCAAATGGATGTCAAAAGTGCATTTCTCAATGGAATCATCAATGAATTATTCTTTGTTGAGCAACCTCCCGGATTTGAAGATGACAAGAAACCCAACCATGTATAGAAGTTGAAGAAGGCTTTATATGGCTTAAAGCAAGCACCTAGAGCATGGTATGAGAGGCTAAGGGATTTCCTTCTCTCTAAGTTATTCAAGATGGGCAAAGTTGATACAACTCTATTCACCAAGAAGATTGGGAATGATATATTCATAGTGCAAATATATGTTGAAGACATCATCTTTGCATCAACCGATCAAGCTTATTGTGAAGAATTTGGTGCTATGATGGCCAAAGAGTTTGAAATGTCTATGATTGGTGAACTTAGCTACTTCCTTGGTCTCCAAGTCAAACAATTAAAGAATGGGACATTTGTGAGTCAAGGGAAATACATAAGGGACATGTTGAAGAAATTTGGAATGCAAGATGCAAAGCCAATTTCAACTCCAATGGGTACAAATGGCAATTTGGATAGTGATTTTCATGGCAAAATGGTGAATCAAAAGGAATATCGGTCTTTGATTGGAAGTCTACTCTATGTCACCGCATCAAGGCCGGATGTCATGTTTAGTGTTTGTATGTGTGCTAGATATCAAGCCTCACCTAGAGAGAGTCATCTCACGGCCGCAAAGAGAATATTGAGGTACTTGAAGCAAACAAGAGATGTTGGACTATGGTATCCCAAGGGGTCAAAGTTTGAATTGATTGGATATTCGAACTCTGACTATGGGGGTTGCAAGATCAATAGAAAGAGCACAAGTGGCATATGTCAATTACTTGGAAGATCACTTGTGTCATGGTCCTCAAAGAAACAAAATAGTGTGGCAATCTCTACCGCCGAAGCCGAATATGTGAGTGCGGGGAGTTGTTGTGCACAATTGCTATGGATGAAATCAACTTTGAAGGATTATGGTCTCAACTTCAAGAATGTGCCATTGCTATGTGATAATGAAAGTGCAATCAAGATGATACAAAACCCGGTTCAACATGGAAGAACAAAGCATATTGACATAAGGCATCATTTCATTAGAGATCATCAACAAAAGGGAGATATTGCTATTGAAAGTGTTGGCACCGATGATCAACTTGCCGATATTCTCACCAAGCCACTTGATGAAAAGAGGTTTTGCAAGCTAAGGAATGAATTGAACATTCTTGATTTCTCAAACATGAGTTGAATGCACACCACCCACTTATGGACATGCCTCTCCTTCGACATTGCAAGGTAAAGTTGATTGACATGTCATTCATCCTATGCTAAGGACTTGCTAGAGCATATAGACATAATAAGTGGTATGCATGAGCATTCATGATAAATCAAATGAATTTGATGGATATATGTTACCACTATTGCTTCTATGCTTACTTTGATCTAGTGGTGGCATATGACATGTTTGTGAGCTTACAAACCTAGTGTTGAATCTAGAAGATTTGCTATAAGTGTTTAATTCAACATAGGCAAGATAACCCTTATTATGAGGAGTGAAGAAGCTTGTCTTTGGTTCAAATCAAATTAAATCTCTTTGGCAAGTATTCTAGGTTGAACCAAATTTGATAAATTCTAACCTACTCCATCAAACATTATTTTCTCTCCACAATTTGATCCCATTTTTAGGTAAGTTGTTGACAAAGGGGGAGAGAAAAAGATGATTCAACATGATAAAGGGGTAAATAAAATTTTGATGCACACAAGTAGGGGGAGCAAGCTCATAAACTAAGTTGTTGCATTTGTTTGTGCATTCTCATATGACTTGCTCATTGCACATGTATTTAAAATCAATATACATGCTTGTGTGGTGAAATGCTAGTATAGAACTTGAATGATGAAATGATCTACTAGCATGCATAGGAATAGTTTACTTGTGGTATCTAGACATGCCTTAAACTTTACAAGTGGTTCAAGAACCTTTACTATAATATTGATCTCACGGGGTTCTTGAGTTGTGATGGATGTCTAGTTACTTCATGATGCTAAGGATGGTGTAAAAGGCAACTCTGATTGGTATCACGCTTCAAAGGTCCATTTCTTACACCTTAGCATCATTTTGGTAGAATTACTCTCTCAACACTTCTATCCATGCATATGTGCAAAGCTTTCAATCCAAACTCTATGCACATATGTAGGGAGAGCTAATGCTACCAAAACCGAGCTTGTGATAATTGTCTAAACTTTACTTTTGAGCAAAATGATTGGACAAGTATGACAAGTTCAAAACTTTTATTATTAAAATCATCTTTGTGAGGGTTGTCATCAATTACCAAAAATGGGGAGATTGAAAGTCCCTAGTTTGGTTTTGGCTAATTGATGAAACCTAGGACTAACCTTTGTATCTAAGTGGATGATTTAGATAAAGGTGGTCATTGAATATGAGACATGACATTGACTCATGTGACCAAGATGATGAAGACCAAGATGATGCTTGGCTCGATGGACCGGTTGTGAGGGTGAAGGGCAAGTCAAGGCTTCGAAGTGAAGGACCATGCGATGGTGAAGCTTGAGCAAGACTTGGCGCCGACGGACTGATGCAACGGTGAAGAGCAAGTGAAGTCAAGGTCGATGGATCGAGACGGTCATGTGATGATATGAAGTGGATCATATCTTTTGGAGAAACAAAATGGGCTCAAGGCAAAGGTATAACCATAGGGTCATTTTGTTTTGCACTCAAGACACCATAGAGGGCGTGAGTGGTTTAGGATCGATAGCCGAACTATTAAGAGGGGAAGTCTTATCGGTTATTCGATGCACGGGTGCCACTAGGTGAATTCATGAAGTGCATTGCATGTAGGGCCTAGTGAGCTAACTAGAAAATCTTCGAAAATGTTTATGAAAAGGCTAACACACGTGCACAAGGTGGTGATCACTTGTTGGTGTTGGCACATTTGCGAAGGCGTTGAAGTTTAAGCGGTAGAGAGGGTTTGGGTCTCTCTCTCCCTCCCGCTGAGCTTGCGAGCGCGGGATCCAGGCGTTTTTGGGAACTTGAAATGCCTATTTTCCACTACGCCAGAAGTCGGAAAAGAAACAGAGGCGAACGGAGGTCACAGAGGTGATCGGACGCTGCACCGGACGCGGTCATGGTATGACCGGACGCGTCCGGTCAGTACAGCGCAGACGCGGGTGTTAGGGTTTGTAACCGACGCGTCCGGTCACTCACAGGACCGGCGCGTCCGGTCAGTCGCCCAGAGGGAACTGCAGTTCACAAGGACGATCGGACGCGAGGCGCGTCCGGTCACACGCGATCGGAGGCGTCCGATCGTTAAGGGAGCTTACTGGACTCTAACCGGACGCGGGCACTGTCGCGTCCGGTCGTTGCAAGGGGCGCGTCCGGTCGTTACTTCACGGGCGCGCGATGCTATGCGATCGGCATGTCCGGTCATTGACTAGAGCACGTCCGGTCACTCGGGACCGGCGCGTCTGGTCGTTATGAGAAGCACGTCCGGTCATTGGTTTGACCGTTGGGGTCAGAGAGCGTTGGAGGATCGGACGCGGTTGAGCGCGTCCGGTCAGTTATGACCGGCGCGTCCGGTCATCCCGAAAAGACCCAGTGAAGGGGTATAACAGCTCTATTCGGATGGGATGCTTATAAATACTTGTTGGCCGGCCCTTGGGGAGGTCTCTCATGATTTCTAACATACTTGTGCATCCTTTGAGCTAGAGCTTCTCCTCCCACTCTTCTCTCTTGCTTGATTGCAAATCAAAAGTGAGATTGAGTGATCCCAAAGTGCATTGCATAGATTGAGGGCATCTAGTGGCACTTGTGGGTGGTTTAGCCAGTGGATTTCTTGTTACTCTTGGAGAGTACCGCTCCTAGCCAGCTTGGAGATTGTTGGAGGCGTTGGCAAGAGAAGGTGATTGTTCTTGGCCACCTCCGGTTGATTTTAAGAGGTTCTTGTGCTTTCCTCGGCGGGACGCTAAAAGCAACTCTATTACATTGCGCGTGTCATTGAGTTACCTCACTTGAGAGTGGTGTCTTGCGGTGCCTTGCGGGGCGTGCCTTGAGGGGCAAGTGACTTGAGGGTCACACCGAGGAACCATCTAAGTGTTGGTCGACACAACCGGTGACGTAGCTTGTTGGTGCACAAGTGAACACTGGGTGAACAAAAATATTGTGTCTCTTGTCTCCCGGTGATTGGTCTTCATATTATGTTATTGTCAATATTGATTGATTGTATATCATCTTGGTGATTGGCAACATCTTCACTCCACCGTTGGTATAAGATACACAATCCTCTCTCTTGCATTTACATTTACTAGATTATTTTGTGTTGCTCTAGTGGTAGCCTTTGCTATTAGTTGTTAGCTTGCACACTAGTGTAAATTAGTGACATAGCCCTTGTGTGAACTAGAGATCATAATCTACTAGACTTGTGGATAGGAGGCTTGCATCACAACCGTAGGCTAAGGAAAACTCGCTTTGCGCCGTTTGTTATTCTAACAAGTTTGCCTAGTGGTTCTTGTATAATTTTTATAGGCTATTCACCCCCCTCTAGCCATCTAGGACCTTACAAAGAGCAAGAGCAAAGCAAAGAAGGAAGATTCAAGTGATGATGAGTGCTCAAATGATGATAGTGATGATGAAGCTCTAGCTATCTTTGTGCGCAAGTTTTGCAAGATGATGATGAAGAAGGGCTATCATACAACAAAGAGAAGAGATCACTCCAAGAAAAAGGAATATGTGAGGTTGTGCAACAAATGCAAGAGTCCTGATAGAAGGAGAAGAAGATGACCTTCAAGAAGAAGAAGGGTAGATCCTATGTTGTCACATGGGATGGTGATGCCTCTACCAATGATGACTCAAGTGATGATGACAAGGCATCCAAGAAGAAGGCTCTAGCAAGCATTGCTATCAACAACAAGCCTTCACTATTTGACACTCCATCATACTTCATGGCCAAGGCTCTAAGGTAAAATATGATAAGAGTGATGATAGTGAATGTGAAAGTGATAGTGATGATGATAATGAATTCTCTAATGAACAACTCATGGACATGCTAGAACAAGCTAATTTAATAATTAACAAGAAGAGCAAGAAGTGCAAAGATTTGCAAATGAAGCTTGATGCTCTTGAGCAATCCTTTAATGAGCTCAATGCTACTCATAAGAGGCTAGAGGAAGCCCATGAGAAGCTTGGCAAAGCTCACACCAAGCTTGAAAAAGCTCATTTCTTTCTCTTTGAACAAGATAAGGAAAGAATTATAGTATCATGTGATGTAGGCATAACATGTGACTTGATTGATGAATCTATTTATGAACCAATTGTTATTGCTCCCACTAACCCTTCATATAGCTCATCATCCACTACCACCACCACTTCTACCTCTACTACTAGTGATGGATTCACTTGTGATGCCTCACTAATGGTTGAGAATGAGACTCTCAAGAGAGAGATGGATGAGCTCACTCACGCCCTAGGCAAGCCTATGGCGGTGAGGTCCGCTTACTAAAGTGCTTGGGTAGCTAAAGGTTCTCTCTTAACAAAGAGAGATTAGGCTATATCCCCAAGAAAGGTAAGACGACATTTGTTACTCCCAAAGCTAGCTTTGTGAAGAGCAATGGACAGTTTTGCAATATATGCAAGCAAGTTGGGCACTTAGAGCAATATTGCAAGAACAAGAACAAGAATGCAAATGTATCCTCAATCAAGTTTGATTCTTGTTATTTGCTTACTAAGGGTGTGAATGGTATGAAGGCTAAGTTCATTGGTACATCTTTGTTAGGCCCAAAGATGAAGATCATTTGGGTACCAAAGACCTTGGTAACTAACCTTCAAGGACCCAATTAAGTTTGGGTACCTAAAAAGAATTAATCTTCTTTTGTAGATCAATTACAAAGCCGAAGGAAGGCATTGGGTACTTGATAGTGGGTGCACACAACACATGATCGGTGATTCAAGAATGTTCAATTCAATCAGTGAGAATGATGGCAATGGGATTGATAGTATAACATTTGGTGATAATGGCAAAGGCAAGGTCAAGGGGCATGGTAAAATTGCAATATCCAATGACTTGAGTATTTCTAATGTGCTACTAGTAGAGAGATTGAACTTCAACCTATTGTCGATAGCTCAACTTTGTGATCTTGGTTTCAAGTGCATATTTGGAGTTGATAATTTAGAGATCATAAGTGTAGATGGCTCTAATTTTATCTTTAAAGGCTTTAGATATGAGAATCTATACTTGGAGGATTTCAATGCTAGTGAAGCTCAATTGTCAATATGCTTACTCACTAAATCTAGCATGGGTTGGTTATGGCATAGAAGGCTTGGTCATATTGGAATAAAACAATTAAATAAATTGATTAAGCATGATCTAGTTAGAGGCTTGAAGAATGTCACATTTGAGAAGGATAAGCTATGTAGTGCATGTCAAGCCAGAAAGCAAGTTGGTAACACTCATCCTAAGAAGAACATGATGAGCACATCCAAGTCATTTGAGTTGTTGCATATGGATTTATTTGGACCAACCACATATACTAGCATTGGTGGAAACAAGTATGGATTTGTGATTGTAGATGATTTCTCAAGATATACATGGGTGTTCTTTCTTGTTGGCAAGAGTGATGTGTTTGCAACCTTCAAGACATTTGTCAAGAGAATTCACAATGAGTTTGAAATAATAATCAAGAAAGTGAGAAGTGACAATGGAAGTGAATTCAAGAACACAAGAGTTGATGAGCTTTGTGATGAATTTGGAATTAGGCATCAATTCTTGAACAAATACACTCCACAATCAAATGGCCTAGTTGAGAGAAAGAATAGAACCTTAATTGACATGGCAAGATCAATGTTGAGTGAGTATAATGTGAGTCATTCATTTTGGGCTGAAGCAATCAACATGGCTTACTACTATAACAACCACCTCTATTGTCATACTATGATGGAGAAACACCATATGGGCTCTTGAATGGAAGAAAGCCTAATATTGCATACTTTTGAGTTTTTTGTTGCAAATGATATATATTGAAGAAATACACAAGATTAAGCAAGTTTGAGAAGAAATGTGATGAAGGTTTCTTGTTTGGTTACTCAACTACTAGCAAAGCTTATAGAGTTTGGAATTTAGCTAGTGGTACTCTTGAGGAGGTTCATGATGTCGAATTTGATGAAACCAATGGTTTCCAAGAGAAAGATGAGAATCTAGATGATGTGAGAGGTACACAATTGACCAATGCAATGAAAAAGATGGATGTTGATGACATAAGGCCCAGAGAAGTGATCAAAGGTGAAGATGACAAAGATCTAGTGCTCTCTAACTCAAATAATCAAGCTAGTTCATCATCTCTAGTGCAAGATCAACAAATGGCTAGTACATCATATCAACCAAATGACCAAGTGAAAGCAATCAAGTTCAAGTGCTCCAACCTACCAATGTTGCAAGAGATCATCCTTTGGATTTTATAATTGGTGATATCTCAAGAGGTGTACAAACAAGATCAAGATTGGTATAATTTTGTAAACACTTCTCATTTGTGTCATCCATTGAACCCAAGAAGATTGATGAAGCTTTGAAGGATGTTGATTGGGTCAATGCAATGCATGAAGAGCTAAATAACTTCAAGAGAAATCAAGTATGTGAGTTAGTTGAGAGGCCTAAGGGACACAATGTGACTGAAACCAAATGGGTCTTTCGCAACAAGCAAGATTAAGATGGGATAGTTGTAAGGAACAAGGCAAGATTAGTGGCTCAAAGATATACTCAAGTTGAAGGTCTTGATTTTGATGAAACATATGCCCTGGTTGTAAGATTGAAAGTAATTAGGATCTTGTTAGCCTATGCTTGTGCCCACAACATCAAGTTATACCAAATGGATGTGAAAAGTGTATTTCTCAATGAGTACATCAATGAGCTTGTGTATGTTGAGCAACCTCCTGGTTTTAAAGATGACAAGAAGCCCAACTATGTTGACAAGTTGAGGAAGGCATTATATGGTTTGAACCAAGCACCTAGAACATGGTATGAGATTGAGAGACTTCTTGCTCTCTAAAGGGTTCATCATGGGAACGGTCGACACCACTCTCTTCACCAAGAAGATTGGAAAAGACTTGTTTGTGTTGCAAATATATGTAGATGACATTATATTTGGTTCAACCAATTAAGATTATTGTGATGAGTTTGGAAAGATGATGGCTAATGGGTTTGAGATGTCTATGATTGGAGAGCTTAGCTACTTCCTTGGTCTTCAAATCAAGCAATTGAAAAATGGCACATTTGTAAGTCAAGGCAAGTACATCAAAGACATGCTCGAAAAGTTTGGTATGGAGGATGCAAAGGGAATTAGTACACCAATAGGGACAAATGGAAGCTTGGATAGTGATACAAGTGGCAATATGGTAGATCAAAAGATGTATCGGTCTACGATTGGAAGCCTACTCTATGTGACCTTATCAAGGCCGGATGTGATGTTTAGTGTATGCGTGTGTGGTAGATTTCAAGCCTCACCAAGAGAAAGTCATTTGAAGGCAACAAAGAGAATATTAAGGTACTTGAAGCATACACAAAATATTGGATTGTGGTATCCCAAAGGAGCAAAGTTTGAGCTAATTGGATATTCTGATTTGGATTATGCAGGATGCAAAGTGGAGAGAAGAAGCACATCAGGCACATTTTAACTATTGGGAAGATCACTTGTTTCTTGGTCATCAAAGAAGCAAAATAGTGTTGCACTTTCAACCGCCAAAGCCGAATACATAGCCACTGGTAGTTGTTGTGCATAAATTCTTTGGATGAAAGCCACCTTGAATGATTTTAGAATCAAGTTCAAACAAGTGCCATTGCTATGTGACATTGAGAGTGCTGTAAAGCTCACCAACAATCCGGTTCAACATGCAAGAACAAAGCACATAGATGTCCGCCATCATTTCATTAGAGACCATCAACAAAAAGGGGACATTTCAATTGAGAATGTGAACATCGATGATCAACTTGCCGATATATTCACCAAGCCACTTGATGAGAAAAGGTTTTACAAGCTAAGGAATAAATTGAACATACTTGACTTCCCAAATATGTGTTGATGCACCCCCATTATATGACATGCCTCTCTTTCGAGCAAAACAAGGTAAAGTTGATTGATATGTCATTCATCCATTGCTAAGGACTTGTTTAGTGCATCTAGTCAATCCCATCATGTCTGAGGCTCATTTATGAAAATCAAATGAATTTGATGCTTGTATGGTACCACTATTGCTTGTATGCTTGAAATGATCTAGTGGTAGCATATGACATGTTTGTGGTCTTGTGAACCTAGAGTTTAATCTAGAAAATGAGCTATAAGTGTTTAACTCAACATGGTGCATGATAACTGTAACACCTCGGGTGTTAAGCATTGCATTAGCATTTCAAATCATGAGCATGAGCATCATATTGCATTCATCATCACATGAAATATAAGTGTAACTTTGCTTTGAAACATTCGTAACATGACTTCGAAACATCCATGTTGTAATTGCTTGTTTGAATAAACCTATGCCATGTTTATGCTTAATTAAGTCCACAAACATGTTTGTTTGGTAGTGAAAATAGTCTAGCAATGTTTGGCATGATTTTTGGAGCAAGCTTGGTATTCAAAATTTCCCCAAATTTTGCTTTTCAAAATATTCTAGAAAAATGGGATTTTTGATTTAAAATAAACTTTGAATCTCCATTTCAAAATCTGTTTGGAATTTCAAAGTGTGCCCTAAAGCAAAGTTGTAGAGAATTAAATTTTGAACAACTTTTGTTTTGGGGTCAAGTCTTTAAAATGTCTTTTTCCACTTCAAAATTTGAAATTTGAAACTGTTGAAAGAATTTGGTTTTGAAATTATAAAAGAAAAAGCATTTTCCAGTGTTGTTGGGCCGGCGCCTCCCTTCTGGCCCACTGGCCAAAGCCAGGCCCAAGCTACGCGCCTGCCTCCTTCTCCCGCGCACTCACGCTGCGCCCGACCATGGCAGAGGCCGCCCGCCCCGTGGCCGCCGGCGTACGGCGCCGCCCGACGCGTGGCCGCTGTGGCCCCCACCACTCCGCGTGCCCTCGCCTTAACCACGCCCGGCTCGCTCTGCCTCACTCTAGTTCACCTCGCCCCGCTCAGCAGCGCCGCAGCCAGCCACCGTAGCGCCCGCACCGCCACGGGACTCACCGGCACCATGTGCCCTCACCACAGCACCGGCTATCCATCTGCCTTGCTTGCGCCTCCGCCTGGCTCTGCTCCGTCCCTCGTTCGAGTTTGTAGCGCCGCTCACGTCGAGGTAAAGCCCAATCGGGCACTCCTCTCCTCCGCGTCCGCCCTGGCTGCCATGCCTGGCCACCGTGGCCGGAGCCCCTCCACTCTCTTTTCCTCTCCGCTTTCTACCCCTTCGCACTCGCCTTGTCACCGCGAAGCCGTAGCGTCGCTCTACCCGCCTCACCATGGCCGAGGTCAGCCTATCGCCGGTAAGACACCTCGGCGAGCCACCATTGTCGCTGTCAAGCTCACGCTCATGCTCCTGCACTGCCTTTCTCCTGACGACCGGGTGCGGTTTGTCGAGTAGAGCTAGTAGGGGTAGACCTTGTCGCCGGAGAGCTCACCGGCGGCGAGCTCCACGCGGTCAACGGCGAGCCCGCCTCGGCTCCGGCTGACCGGTGGGGTCAGTTGACCCATGGGCCCCGATTGTCTGTCTCTCTGTGTGAATCAGGAGTGATGCCATGGGGTGCGCTTAGCGTTTTCAACGGCGAATTTTAAAGAGGGGTTTAAGAAATGTTTTTCAGAAATTACTTAAAGGCTTTAGAAATTCACAACTTGCTCATTTTGGCTCCAAAAATTGTGAAACAATTTTTTGTAGACTTCTTAGGACTAGATCTACAGTTTAAAATTATTGCATGTTAGTTTTATGATACTTTTCTATGGAGATTTATTTAATCCTTGTACTTGATGTTATCTTAGAAATTGTGTAATAAATCATGGAAAGCTCAGAAAAAAAATGTGGTTCTAGTTTTGTTAATCTTCTTGAGTGATGTACTTTGGATGAAAAATATGTGTCATGCATGTTCTGTGGAAAGATATTGAGGTGTAGTTCAAGCGCCTTTAATTGATGATTTTTGTTATTTTTTATAGAGAGCAAAAATTGTATAACACATGCATATGATAATTTTTGTGCAATGATTGTGTATTATATAGAGCATAGGAAAAATAGTAAATCTGTTGTTTGATACTTTTCATAGTACAAAGTATTTTTCATGCTCATTTTTATGTTAGAGATTGTCATTTTTATGTAGGATGTGTTACTTATCCAAATTCCATGAAATTTTTATGGTGTGCTAGTTGGAGTAGGACTATACTACTGTAATTTTTGTATATTTTTCTAGGCACTAGAAATAGATGTTACTGTTGCAACCCTAGTTTGCATAGAATATAAAGTATTATTCTTTTTTGAGTAATTAGTCTAATAATGAGAGGTGTATCTTTGAAGCACCCAAATGCCTTGCTGGTGTTACTTGTTAAGTTATCGTGGTTGTGTTAATAAAGTGTAGTAGCATTAATGTTAGGGTTATATGCTAGCTAGTGTAAAAGTAGATGACATGCATTAGTAATAATTAATCTTGGATGATGTTGACTACCTTGTAGAAAAGTTTTGTCTCGAGTCTATACTATAAGTTTCAATGTGTTCATCCGCATATCATGTCATCATGATCATAGCATATCACCGCATCCGATGCACCGTTTGCATGTTTACTTATGCAATTGCATCATACAGGATCGCAGGAGGAGTCGTCAGTAGCAGTGCCGGAAGAGCAGACCGGGGCAGATCTGCAAGAACTCTAGGCATAGGAGGTGCCTGAGGAAGAGGAGCAAGGAGAGGACTTGCCCAAGTGCATAGATCACCAACCTAGTTCGTTTGAGCGAGGCAAGCCCCGGAGCATTCTAAATTCCCTACTTTATTCAAGCAATTCTTTATATATGAGTTATATATTGTTGCATTAAGTTATAGGAGTTGAGTGAAACCGTTGTTGCATTTATTACTATCCTTGCCCACCTAGTTACATGTTTACCCTGTTAGGTCATGATCGAATAACTGCTTAGCCTTGCTTAGACCGGTAGCGATCGGTGATTTCTGGTCACCTACATTGATAGGTGGTTACTGAAAGAATTTAGCTATGGAAAGCATGATATCCTGGAATTAACCATGTGTTGATGGATAATTGGAGACCGGACGGAAAAGTTGGAAGCAACCAGATAGGGTTCTAGGCTACAGTTAGTTTTCTATCTGTGTCGACTAAGGACCGATCGTTGCTCGTCCCTCTTGTCATGTTGAACGCATGCCTCACATTTAGCTGGCCGAATAAAGTACCTTTCGACCGCGAAGCTAGTGACACTTTTCGGACCGAGATAAACTCGGATTGGCAGACTGGTGCCAAAGGGGGTTTGACGGGGACGTGAAGAGTGAGCTCAAGGTGCGTCCTGGCAGTCGGTCGGTCCTTGGGTAGTGCGGTACATGACTGTGATCCCGCGGCTACTTGGAAAGTGTCATTGGTGATCTTTAGCTCACTTGATCGATGAGTGTGGTTTATGTGAGGAATAAATCACCAGCTGGTTAGGAATCGATTCGAATTGCCATCGCTCCTGGATAGTGAGCACTTGACTCGAGTTACGGCATCGTAGTATTTATAATGGAACATTGATGGTTATTAGATAGTAGTGGAAATGCTAAATCTAAATTGGTAGCTGGATGTTATTGGTTAATCAAGTGATTGCTATAGTATAGGTGCTTACCTAGTTCGATAGGTCATAATAAAGATGATGCAAAGTGCTTAAAATAGTTTCTTCATAGTAGCTTATGCTTTTCGCAAATGAGTCAGCTAGCCCACTAAAGAAAGCCTTGCATACTCCTTGGTGTCGCTTATTTTTGGTTTAAGACGGGTAAGTCTAGCTGAGTACCTTCTCGTACTCAGGGCGTTGTTCCCATTATTGTTGCAGATGGTCAAATGTACTACGGCTATTGCATTAACTGCCTGTATCCGGAGATGGGCGACAACTAGGACCAAGGGCAATGGTCACTCCGTATCTCTCATCTGATGCTTTTGTTGGAGATGGCTACCTACTGGCAGTGTATCTGAACTAAATGTGTGGGTGTGGTTTTAAAAATATTTGCTTCCGCTATGTCAATTTGAACTTGGGTTTGTAATAACTTTATATTCTGAACTCCGATGTATTCAACTATCATTGCGAACTTTATGTAACATGTGACGGTTATTGCTAAACTTGTACGATCTTGGTTTGTATGTTGGTTGGTTTAAAATCCTTCGTGATTTCACGGACTACCGGGTTATAGGGGCTTAAGTTTGTTAAATTATCTACTTTAGTGGAAGATTTTCTTACTTAATCTCGTATAATCGTGTTGATCCGTTACAATAACCCTCATTTGGAGGTGTGAAGAAGCTTACCCTTGGATCAAACTGAGTTAAATATATTTTGCAAGTAATCTATATTGAACCAATTTGGGAAAATGACCTCACTTATCATGGTTTCACCCCAACCTATCTAAAATTTGAGCTCACCTTTTGTGATCATTGATGACAAAGGGGGAGAAGTAATTCACAAAGATAGTGTGATAGAGGGAGCAAACAAATGAATTGACATTGTAAGGGGATCAGTTAAAATTTAAAGCACACAGGTAGGGGGAGCAAGCTCACAAACTTGTATGTTACATTTGTATGTGCATTACATATGTTTGCTTGCATGGCACAAGTTCTTAAATTCCCTATACATGTTTGTGTGGTGTATGCTAGATTATAGAAAATGATTGATGAAACGAAAACTAGCATGCATAGGATGGTAGTTAGATGTGCCTTGCATGTTTTACAAGTGATACTAGAACCTTGCTTATAATGTTGATCTCATGAGGTATCCAGTGTTTGTTTTACAAGTGCTATCTAACTAACCATGGTGCTAAGGATGGTGTATATTGGCAACTCCGATTGGTATCACGCTTCAAAGGTCCATTCTTTACACCTTAGCATCATTTGGTAGCCATTACTCTCGCAAACTTCCAGTCTATGCATATGTGCAAGCATTCAAATCCAAACTCTTAGCAAATATGTAGGCGGAGCTAATACTACCAATTTGGGTTAATAAAACTTGTCCATATCCTTTACACATGGTAAAATTCTTGGGCAAGCAACATAAATCCAAGAAAATTTTATTGAAAATCTTTGTGAAAAAGATTGTCATCAATTACCAAAAAGAGGGAGATTGAAAGCCCTAGTTTGGTTTTGGCTAATTGATGAAACCTTAGTACAAATCTCTATGCTAAGTGTGTGAATTAGATGAGGTTGGTACAATCCAAGTGATGGAGCTAAGAAGATGATCATGGTCCATGAAGATGATGATGGACAAAGATGATCAAGTGCTCATCATGTGAAAAAGAAGAAAGAGAAAAACAAAAATGGGCTCAAGGCAAAGGTATATGTGATAGGGTCATTTTTGTTTTGCACTCAAGACACCATAGAGGGTGTGAGTGACTTAGGATTGATAGTCGTACTAGAAAGAGGTGAAATCTTTGACTAAACGGTTTATCGAGTGCCACTAGGTGACATGATTCATGCATTGCATTTAGAGACCTAGTGTGCTAACATGTGACCCTTGTAAAATGCTTTGAAAAATGCTAACACACATGCTCACAAGTTTTACACTTTGTGGTTAGCAATTGGGAAGCAAGGGTGAAGCGGTCGCGGACTTAGAAAAAGAAAAGGAGCCTCGGGTAACTGACCGAACGCGGGTCACTGTGCTGACCTGCGCGTCCGGTCATCTGACCGAGGGGCCACGCTGCTGGACGCACGATCGGACGTGGGAGCTATCATGCGATCGGACGCGTAGGTGGTGCGTCCGGCCAACACTGGCGTACGGTGACATCATCGCTGCTCGCGCACACGGAGGAACACTTTGTTGACTGGATGCTGGCCGGCGTCAGATCACGTTCGACCGGGCGCGTCCGGTCACGTTTTCATAGTGAAAAACCATCTCTGGAATCAACCTGACTCGCGGGTGGGTTGAGTCCGGTCATGAACAGTGGTGCGTCCAGTCATTGTCTGACACACGCGAACGTTGGTGGCAACGGTCGAATTTGAATGGAGGCAACGTGGCTCGTCGTGGGTGGTTGCCAGGTGTGACCAGACACACCTGACCGGACGTGGGGCAGAGTCCGGTCGGTGAGTCCGGTCACCCTCGAGCTGTGTAACAGTTGGATTTCTTTAGGGCTCTATAAATAGAAAGGTACTGGCTTGGGGCTCACTCTCTTGGCACTTTGACATATTTGACATCTTTGTGAGCCTAAGTAAACACCTCCCACTCATCTCCATCATTGATTCATCATCAAAGTGAGATTGGGAGTGATTCCTAGTGCATTTGCTTGAGTGATTGCATCTAGTGGCACTTGGGGATCATTGTGGCTGCGGATTTCTTGTTACTCTTAGTGGTTGCCGCCACCTAGACGGCTTAGAGCAGCGGTGGATGTCCGACACGTGTTGGTGATTGTTCGTGGCCAGCTCCAGTGATTATGAGGGGTCTTGTACCTTCCCCAGCGGAGAGCTAAAAGGTAACTGTAGTGGATTGCTCGTGTCATTGAGTTGCCTCACTTGTGGGTCGGTTCTTGTGGTGTCCAACGTGTGGACGAGGTTCGTGCAGCACCTCTTAGCCGCCGAGCCACCAAGTGTTGGTCGGCACAACGGGGACTAGCGTGTCGGCAACCACATGAACCTCGAGAGAAAAACTTGTGTCTCCATTGATTGATTGATTGGATTTCTCTCAGTGATTGGTCTTCTTATTGTGATTGGTTCATTCCTCGATGCGGCCATATAAAGATCACATTCCTCTTATCTATATTCTCGTAAACTAGTTGTAACTAGCTCTTTAGTGTAATTAGTTTTGAGAGCTTGTCTTACCTTTGCTAGTGTGGCTTCTCACCTAGTTGAGCTCTTTAGTGTAGCTAGCTTTTGAGAGCTCGTAGGGACTTAGCCTTTGATTGACTTAGAGATTATAACAACTAGAATTGTTGGGATAGGTGGCTTGCAACACTTGTTAGAGCTAGTGCAAAAAGTTTTATAGTCATTTAGTTATCTAACAAGTTTGCCTAGTGTTTTATAGATTTTAAATTAGGCTATTCACCCCCTCTAGCCAATTAGGACCTTTCACCGATGCCATAGTGTCGTCAATATGCTTTACTAGTCCAAGATTGCCACACATGGAACGGAATATTGAGGACCACTTGGTGCAGTTTGGGTTCTTCAGTTCAAGGGTAATAGGCACATGGGATTTGATGGACATGGTGGAGTATGGCAAGGCACTAACCATCTTGGATGCCATGGAGCCGTTGATGAGAGCATAGATAGCAATGAACATACTTGGCGAAGAAGACCTCTTATGGCCAAGAGATCACATGCACACAGATGAGGTCACAACAATGGATCATAAGGCATGGTCTGGCAAGGGAAGATATATAGTGTTGGCAATATAGACGCACATAGATGAGCGCAAGGGTTGGCATCAAGTGGTCGTCTGACCATGGAATCAAAAATAGACACGAGAAGGTGATTACATGGTTGAAAGGATATGCAATCAAGAAAGTTGATGTTCATGAGGGGAACACAGCATGGGGAGCACAAGGTCAAGGAATGGGGCGGCATGAGGGAAGAATGTACAGATCATGGAGGGAACGATCAGATGCGGACCAACGATTGAGTAGAGGCAGCATCAAGAAATGAAGCAAAGGGAAGAGGCAGCAACACACCAAGGGTTTAAAGCAAGGTAGTAGAAGGAACACAGACTTGCAATACCATACAGAACTTAGGAAAACACCTCAGACCTTTAGCATTGGGTGACCTTTTATATAGAGAGCAATAACAGATAGTGTTACAAGTGAAGTTGTTTATAGCCCATGTACATACGAACATCATTGCCAAACTGTTTTTGTCTTAGAACGGATGGATGGAATCTTGGGGGTTGATTGGTTGCCCGAATAGAGCTCAACTAGGCTCCCCAGATGCAATGTGCTGATAATTGGTTGTCTGAACAGACCATTGGGCCTGGCCCATGTGATGCAAGAAGCCTTTTCTAGCAAGGCTCAGTAGATACAGAAGAAATCGGCATGTCCACACCGCCTGGCTCTAGCGAGCGCACGAACACGTAGAAAAGATTGTTGTTCGTCTGCATATCCAAACAGCCAATCGTCATCTCCCTTTAGCCTAGCTAGAAGGAGCCGATCAACCAATCACCGCTCGCATGAATGCCACGGGCCTGGCCAAGTGAGGCCTGGCTCCCTCATGTGAGCCAGGTTCGGTAGAGAAATGAACCAATCATGCCCTTGATGTAGTTTCAGAAATTTCATGCAAGAGACACTGACTTTGCATAAGCTCTGAGTCATGTAGCACCATCTTGAAAGTGAACTATCATGTTGTGTGCACGTATGCCATTGTCACATCCAGTGGAGATGACACTATGAGAGTTTGATGTAAACAAGGTATCAACATATGGATACATTAATAGACTCTTAAGGATTCAATATATCCTGTGACAACCTTTTTTTAATACATTGGACGTTTGTCACACAGTGACTTGTTCAATCAATATGCAAGAAAGTCCAACCAATTCGTCAAGTTATCACATAATAAAAAAACAAAACACCACATCATGCTAGCTAAATATATGTTCTCACTCCCTCGAAACCAACAAAAAATGCACAAATGTGATGCCTTTCAATTGATGCATTTAGATTTATGTTGGATCTTCCTAGAAACCTCAAGCAAACAAAGAACCTTTCTTTTCTTCTATTAGTGAAAACGCGCCTAGTCGCGACTAGTTGCTAGGCTTTGGCCTGGCGCCTGGACTAGGGGGGTAGTCGGACCTCAAGTCGAGCAGAGAAGGATAAGGGGGAGAAGGGGGAGAGAAAGTCATGTGCGTACTCACCTCGACCTCCGCCGGGAAGTAGGTCCCGCCGGCTGCGCTGCTCGCGACTCGCCTGGAAGCAGATCCCGCCGGCGAGCCTCCTGCTCGCCTGGCAAGACCCGCCGGTGACGCCTCCCCTGCTCCTCTCCGCCGGTGACGCGGGTCGTCCTCCTCCCCGCCTGGTGGAGGTCGCTAGTGGGGGAGGAGTGGGCGCGCGGCGAAGGGGAGTGGCGGCACGGGTGAGCGGGCGCAGAGAGGCGTTCGGGAGGGGGAGAGAGGAGGAGGGGAAAGGATAAGGGGAGTTGGGCCGTGGTGGGTGAGTTGGGCCGTTAATGGGCCTTTTTTCTCTTTCTCCCCATTCCATGACCACTTCTCTTCTATTTTTTTTCTTTTCTTTTAAGTAAATATACATGTATTCTGCTCAAGAAATGTATATATACATGTATTAGCCATCGCCTAGCAAAACGCCTAGCATCGCCTAGGCTCGACTAGTCTCGACTAATCTCTAGGCTAAGGGTCGTCGCCTAGATTTCGCCTAACGCCTAGCAAAACTTTGCTCTTAAGGATTCAATATATCATGTGACAACCTTTTTTTAATACATTGGACGTTTGTCACACAGTGACTTGTTCAATCAATATGCAAGAAAGTGCAACCAATTCGTAAGAAAGTGCAACCAATTCGTCAAGTTATCACATAATAAACAAACAAAACACCACATCATGCTAGCTAAATATATGTTCTTACTCCCTCGAAACCAACAAAAAATGAACAAATGTGATGCCTTTCAATTGATGCATTTAGATTTATGTTGGATCTTCCTAGAAACCTCAAGCAAACAAAGAACCTTTCTTTTCTTCTATTAGTGAAAACTTACAGCTTTGTCCTTCAATTTAGCCCTCTATGGAAATGAAATCTTAACTGCAAATGTCTTTTCATATGCCTCATCTAGAAGCAGCGCTGCATGCACTAGGCACTTTGTATGTTCTGTATTGCAACTGAAACAAATGATGGGGACTTCACTGAAATGCAATGATAAAATATTCATCAATGAGCTCATCATCTAACTTCGTCACGCCGTTAGCTTTGCTGCAAAACAAAAGCAACATGCTGGCAAGTGGAGGTTCAAGCTTAAATCCACTAAACATCAATACTATACAAAGGTCATCCATGGTTCATATAATAACTCTTTAGTTGTCACCGTTTCACGGCCATGAGAGAGTCTATCTGAGATGAGACCACTTCTTTTTTAGCCATGGATCATTAATCACTATCTATTATAGCCCAAGCCATCAAAGCTATTAGCATAAATGATATACCCATGACCTCCCCCACATGCAATCCCTGCTTAGCACCCAACATTTATGCTTCATTGCTAATAGTTGAGGAGAGTTTTATTCCTTTTAATTCTTGTTGGTTGAATCTTTGTGTTAGTGTTTGGTAGCTTCAAATTAAAATTTCCCAACTCTAATGCTAATCTCATTGATTGAGTGGTAAAGTTTATTCATCCAACTTAGCATGAACATTTATGTTTTTAATGTCTTTATAAACTCACATAAATGATTTCGTCATAAATCAACTTATTCTTTGTTATATTATAATTATTTTATCTAACCAATACATCATCGTCTCACTATATTATTTCATCCATTAGAGTTGATATTACTTAACTACACCATATACCATTTTATTAATTTATTATTACACTGCATTAGATTAAAAGCTATTAAACCAATTCATATGTCATCATTTTATTATGTTACTATATACCTAACCACTTCACATCCATCATTTTTAATGTCGCTACTACCCTAAGTTAGATCAAACTTAATAACCATGTTTTGAACATGATTATCATTATGCTAGATAGTCCATTACTCCCTCCGTCCTAAAATAAGTGACGTTTTTTTACTTTTACACTTTTTGTTTGACCATTCGTCCTATTCAAATTTTTGTATAAATAATAAAATAAATAAGTCAGTATTAAAGTATCTCTAATGATAGAATAAATCATAACAAAATAAATAGTATTTATACAAAATTTTTGAATAAGATGCATGGTCAAATAAGAAGTCTAGAAGTAAAAAAATATCACTTATTTTGGGACAGAAGAAGTACGACAAATGTTGTATAGGAGTACTATACTTTTTAAACAATATAACCATAACTGTGTTTACATGTAAAATACATTTCATTTAAAAGTACCCATTCAAAATTTATTTGTGCACCAAAGAATTATTTAGGAAAATATTATGTCACACAGTTCAAAACAACTATTCGAACATAGACATTTCTTTTCCACCTTGAAGAGAAACAATTTCACAAAAATAAATAAAGAAAACAAAAGCAAATAATCTGTTCAATTCTCTGGCCTACAAACGCTGACTAACAGATCAGAAAAACAGGTGCTCATCCCTACCTCTATCGTCCCTCGTACTAAAAACAAAATAGGAACACCTCTGTCCCCTCAATGGAATCATCCCATCCCACAAAAGTGGATTGGATCTGTCCCATCCCTCCTAGTCGCAAAACCAAACGCAACCTAAGAAGTCTCAGTTGCTCCCTCTACTGGACAAAGTCGCAGACAAACTTCTAGGATATAAGGTGTTGGTGTAAATGGAGCATCTGTAAAAGGTCTTTGTGCAAATAGTCGAATAAAAGGGAAAGAGTAAGTGTGTTGGGACAAGTAGCACACATAGTATTCCCAAAATCAACATAAGGCACCCTTGATGCGTCCCTTTGGACATTTGGTCCTTGTGGAAGTTGTCCTAACAGCCATCTAAATAGTAAATTTGTCAGCTCATAGCCATAGATATTCCTAAGTGGATCACCAATGTTAAGATCCGATGGGCTTTCCTTTGGAAGAGCAAAACTAACATGAGGTCATTGTGCTATGGCTTGAAATGTGCTAGGGTTTGCCCATGACAGATCAAAATTTGGTAAATTTTGACCAAAGAATGGAATCCCTTATAACAAATGACTTCAAATTGCGCAGGACCTGTTATACTAAGGAAAGAAATTGGTCACATGCCCAGACAGACAGGTAGTTGACAGATTTTGCTGTGAATTCTGAAGTCATAGCTTGTGCAATCATGAAACTAATTGAAATAGCATACAAGAACAGATCATGGTGTTGACATACGTCATCTTTCCCTGGTAGATGTGCAAAGAAGAGTAATTCCCGTTCCCATTATATAGCTTTCACATCCTCTGCAAAGTTCAAGCAGGTTATTATGAATACAAAAAATTAACTGTCTGTAAGCCTATAAGGGGATGACTATATATACTGGCCTCTTAAAATAAAAAATGCAATTACTATAATATCATCAAAAAACTGGGAATTACTGTTGAGATTACTCAACTTCTATGCTTGCACAGACATATTTATAACTGAAATCAATTGTAGTTTAGTATGATTAACGAAGGTCAGTAACGTTTTAAACAAAATACTACTTGCACTCCAGAATAGCTATTGTCTAATGTCCTAGAATATGTGCAGCCAAACTTAGAAAATGGGCTACTAATATGCATATGCATGTACAGAGATATGATATAACTTATACGTTTCATCTAAAGTACTTTCGTATCATTTTGTCTCCAATAATCTTTGGCTCCTCGCCAAGAAATAATATTGGACAAGGACCTGTCTTGGAGATGGTATTGTGTCCAAAACAACAAAATAACAGATCTACTAGTTACTACTTACCAGATATGCCTGTTATGTAGTATGGTTGAGATGACTAATATTAACTCTTTCCCTTAATGCAGTTTCAACAATACAAACGAAAATAATGCCCTATTTAGAATTAGAATACTCCTTGCCTGTATTTAATCGCCATCCAATCCAGCCATTCCAGTCTCTAGATGGTGATATCCCTACAAAAAGTTGGCCAGAAGTAGTTTCATGAATTCTGTGATGTAGCAAAGGGGATCACTTGAAATGTATATTAAAGCATAAAAAGATGAATGTTTTAAATCTTCAATTATGGCATTTAGCATATGGCCTCTAAAATAGCTAATAGCGTAGCTAAATGAGGCTACAGAGGGCTATAGCCGCTAAATTGTACATGGACACAAATAGCTTAATATGCCCCAAACAACTATAGCAGGCTATAGCATCAGCTATAGCCAGAGATTTAGAACCTTGGAAAAAACCTGAATCATGTATAAATATGCTTCCAGAACCTGTGAACAATCATTTTTCCATCAGAGGTCAAATCATAGATGGTACCACAGGAAGTATCATATCAAATTATCAGCCAGATGCAACTATTATGATAGATAAACTCTTGAAGAATGAGCCCTTCCAAATGTCATTTGTAACGATAGTTACAACAAATAAGGCAATTTGTGTGTATGGTGTTCTCATAATTGTGCTGTTCTACTTCAGTATACTGCTGATGTTCAGGCTTCAGAAATTGTGTGCATGTTATCAAATTGTTTCCAAGCAAAAGTTATCAAATTGTGTGCAGGTTACTAGTAAGTGTAACCAGGCAACTGCAGTTTCACAAGAAAATTTGTATGTGGAAATGACCATGGTATCTTCTGTCAGTAAAGGCTGCCAAAGAACCAAAATGGGAGTAAGCACAACCACCAAGATCATTTATAATGAACCAACAGAAGTACAAACACTCAAAGGGTGTGTTCACTTCCCATGCCAACCCAATATATTTCCTCTTCCACCCATCACATCGAATCTTTCGACGCATGCATGGAGTATTAAATGTAGGTAAAAAAGATAACTAATTGCATAGTTTGTCTGTAAATGTCGGGACGAATCTTTTGAGCCTAGTTAGTCCATGATTGGACAAATTTTGCCAAATAACAACGAAAGATGCTACAGTAACTTTTCACCTACTTTTCACGAAGTGAACACACTCAAAATGGTCAAAGAAATAGAGAACCAACCTGACTCAAGAGTAAAGGCACGATCCGGTGACACCAAGAGGCAAGCTAATGTGCCAAATCACTGAGACTGCATCACAGCATCTTCTATTGTACTCCTAGTAAACTGAATTCAAGCCGCAGTTTGTAGCTTCTGCTGCCATTAGCTAGGAGGGCGCATGCACAAGCACAGCAAGTGCTGGACGAACTTACCACCAAACCCAGAGCTAGGCATAGGCCGTAGCAATACAGGATGACATCAATTTTACTGTGGTAGTACACTAGTACAGGTACGGTAGCAATATAAACAGCAGATCACGAAGAGGCATTCTAGTTTCAGTGTTTGGGTGATGGCCTAGAGACTGAATTCCCTGCAATAGCCATCAGGGCCTTGGGGAGCAGCAGCATCAAGGTCACAGATGCACCCCCTAAGGCCTAAACGTAACAATTTCCTCGAATTCCAGGAATCCAACTGCGGTGCCATCATCAGTGAGGAACAAATCAATCTATGATTTCACAGTTTGTTTTTATTTTTATTTTCCTTTGGGGAAACTCATTTCCTATCATCATCAAGATTACAGAAAAGAGGAAACAAACCAACCAATCCAGTCCAATCGAATGCAATCAAATCCAACGAGAAATTGGGCCACGAAGCGAGAACTCCTGTTCTATGCTGTACAGTGGACGCCTATCTGAACCCCTTCCGGAGCGAGTATCTGGCCGCCTTCGCCGCGGGGCCAGCAGCGTCTCCATCCTGCAGTGCTGCCAGTCTCACCACCGCCGGCAGCACCGCATCGGGCTTGGTCAACTCCGTCGCCGCAGCCGGCGGAACCTCCTGCCCGAGCGGGGCCTCAGGTCCCGCGACCGCCGAGATCGCCTCAATCAGGTTGGTGATGTCCCGGAGCGGGACCCGGCCCAGCAACCGCGCCCTGGACGGGCGCTTCTTCACACCGCAGCTCTTGACAGCGTAGCCGGGGCGCCGAGACACCACAACCGCCGAGGCGGTGGCGTCCGAAGTAAGAGGAGCGGCGTTCTCCTTAGCTGCAGAGCCGGCAGCCATCCCGGGTCGCGAGCTCGGGTGCCGGGTCCGGGCGGAATCTGGGGCGAGGGCGGGGGTGGGCCGGCGAGGCTGGACGCTGGAGGTGGGATTGGGGAACGGGGAGTGGCCATGGGTATTTGAGAGGTGTAGTCGAGGAGGGAGAAGCCGGGATCTCTTTCAGGATTTTGAGTTTTGCGCGCAAATGATCGGAGAGGAGTGGAGGGAGCGGTGGATTTCGGTGTTTTCGTTCCATGCGCATGCGAATCTGGGGAAAATTTTGTGAAACACTGTTCAGATTTGGAATCGGGGCGCCGGGGGCGGGTGGCAGGTGGTTTCGGGTCGGCGGGGATGGGATGGGGGAGGGAGGCGGAGGGAACTTCAAATTTTCTCTCTGTCCCAGTCCCAGACTCCCAGAGCACGAGCATGTGACGATGGTGTGAGCGGCCGAGCGTGGAGTGCGCGCGCCCGTTTCGTGATGCCCAAAAGGGCAGGCGGCTGAAATGTGCCGAGCTGGCATGCTGTGCTACGCTAGGCTCACCCGCACATGGGCCCTTTATAACCCCTATAAAATGCACTAACACATGCCTTTACATTTCAAAAAAAACGTCCCAGATCAATAAGAAGGCCTTGTTTAGATGCACTCCAAAAGTTGAAATTTTTTCACTCTCTCTCCATCACATCAATCTTTGGACCCATGTATGAAGTAGTAAATGTAGGTAAAAAAATAACTAATTATACAGTTTAGTTGAAAATCACGAGATGAATCTTTTGAGCCTAGTTGGTCCATGATTGGACAATATTTACCAAATAAGACGAAAGTTGTACTATTCATCGGTTTGAAATTTTTTCAGCATCTAAACGTGCCCGAAGTCAAACAAAATAGATTTTGACCAATTATTATCTTATTACTATATATTTTCATTTGTTAAAGGAACAATATAATTTCAGAGGCACTTTGAATACAAATTCATTAGTACAAGCTTCATGTTTTAAATTTATATAATTTGAATAACTATGGTCAAAATTTATATATAAGTTAATTTTCCCATTAACCGGCAGGATTTAAGATGAATTTGTTTTGCACATGAGCTATATCAAAGAATTGCCGAAGGCTTATTGCTTAGGTGCTTGGATTTTGATCAAACAAAGGTTGCTATGGGAGGCATTCATATCATCAAAGGGGTATTGCTTCGTGCTGGTTGCTACAGGATGCTTTGCAAAAGACGTTGCAACATGATCGTTCATCAAGAGAAGCCCAAGGGATACCCAAGCAATAGTCAATATACTCATATCACCCTTAGAACAACATGGCCGATGTATACATCGTAATTAGATGCTAAGTAGCCGATGAGTTAGACATCGTTGCTATTTAGTGCTTTTATGTTTCTAGGTTTGCATAAACCTCACCTGAAAACAGGGAGCATATGCTGACAACCAAAATTGTTCATTTTGTAAAGTTGTCAAAATGTGAAACGAGCCTCACCATTGCGTTCTCTCATCGAGATGGTAAAAAAACATATGGAACGTCCAATTCGAAGTCCAGATAAAGGAGTCACGCCCTCGGGAAGATACTCCAATGTCAGAAGTTCCGACCCATATCGGAAGGTCATCCCCACGTCGGAACTTCCGACGTTCAGAAGCCGACAGACCTAATAAATGACCCAATTCGGATCTGGCCTTTTGGATTCCAATCCAAACTGCTCCAAACTCGTGAGAAACTTAAAAATACTCCTTGGAAAGGTTTCTACTAGAATAAAAGACCACTCTCCTCTTTATATATTAGAGGATCATGGTCGAGTGAGTAATCCAACAACCAATCAAACTTTTTATTACATCTACCATCTTCTTTTGCCATATAATCTCTTCCAAACCCTCGTGCTGCCGTTCATTGCTTGATCCAATGACCAAGGAAAGTGCCCTAGGCTTGCCGATCAACCTAGGGCAACCTGGCAATGTCTTTGTCCTGACGGGGTCCCTTTCGGGCGAGAGCTTCGACCGTTCCTTTGCTAGTTTGCTCAGAAACTAGCTTTTATTCGTCACGTAAGTGCAATTGGTTATCCTTTGGTGGTTTCATCGTAAACCTCACCGTTCTTCACCGTGAAAAAGTATTGATTATCCTTTTGCTGGTTTGCTCGTAAACCTCACCGCTCTTTACTGTGAAAGCGTGTTGGTTACCCACTGCGTTCTTCAATCTGTGGTGACCCGGACGATCTAGCCCTAGCTAACGTGTAACTGGTCTTCGCATCAACACTTTCCTTCGTAATTGTGGCAACACGACAATGCCATAGACCTTGATCTACTTGACCTACGATGCTCCAAGCAGAGGGCGTGCTCGAGCATGGATTGCTCCTTCGCAAGTACCACTCAAATGACGGAGGACGTCACCGACGAGCTCTTACCCTTCAGATCAGTGTCACCACTCCCTTCCGCCACCGCTATGCTGAGTCTCGATAGGCTTGCAGAGCTAACAGGTCGGCTAACACAGTACGATTAATTAGCACCAGCTCGTGTCGTGCTAGGCTGGCAACCGGGGAAGTGCTATATGTCGACCAGGTGGCACGTAGCGCTGCGTCGATCACAGAAGCTTGCCGCCTTGTGCACGTGCCCCGCGACTGGCCTGCCCTGGCCCCGTGCGCTTCCGGCCCTTCTCGTGTTGTCGTCTGTGCCTGTGCGCCGGCTAGTTTCCACCTTCCCCGTACATATCCATGCAACAGATTCTAAATCTGATGATGTCAGCATTTGAAAGAATGTTTGAAACTTTGAAACGTCGTAGTTTACAAACTAAGCATCCAAATAAAATTCTGATTACATCATTGTGTTTGTTTCTTACAATAAATCCTTCAAAATAAGTTCCCACGTGAATATATTTAGGTAAAATTTCTATTAACGAACATTAATCTTATGAAGTTAGAGCATTCTATTTTATAGAGTAGATGCTATGTTCTAGGTTCTGAAAGCAACGTTCCATCTTTACCAGAAAAATGTTCTAGGTTCAAAAAACAATGTTCTAGATTTTAGAAAATAAAATATTAGCTTAATGTGAATGGTAATATCGGTGAAAAATGGAGAGAAAAAGAAATTGCAAATCCTACAAAATATATAGGAAAAAATAAAATAATAAAAACTTAAATACAAAGAGAAAATTAATAAAACATAGAACAATACACAAATAATACAAAAGACAAAAGACACGAAGTAGATGAAAATAAGAAAGACATCCGAGTGGGAATTAAATGTACCCGTGAGAATTAAGTCAAAATATAAAAAAAATAAAATAAAAGTTAAATAATAAAAATTAAATATTTGATAAAAATAAATATAATATGAAACAACAAATAAAAATGATATAACTCAATACACATAGAACATCACATGGACACTACTTGAACAATCTAAAATATGCCATAGAACATCTCGCGAGTATTACATGAATATTCAAAGATAATGGTAGAGCATCCATTTATACTACGTAAACATCATAAAATAAATCACATGACATCACATGTTACATGAACATCGTATATATCTCATGCAAAATAAAAATAAAAATAAAAATAAAAATAAAAATAAAAATAAAAATAAAAATAAAAATAAAAATAAAAATAAAAAACTATTTTTTTAGAGTGGAATGAAAAGATGAAAAAATAAAATGAAAAATATGAAAATCAAGAAATAGTAAAAAAACATAAAGGAAAAATAAGTAGAAGAAAAGAAAGAAAATAAAAAGAATAAAACGTGAAAATAAAAATGATATATTAATTACATTAAAAGGTAAACAATAAAAATGAAAGAAGAACAAAAATCACAAAAAAAATAAAAAATAAAAATAAATAGAAGCAAGGAAAGAAAAGAAAAAAAATAAGAAATAAGAAAAACTATAGCATTTACACTGTTCGACTCAATGAAAAACAAAGAGAAAAATTCACGGGCGGTCCCTGAACTTAGCAGCTGGTATCACTTAGGTCCTCGAACTTTAAACGGTGTATTCTGGGTCCATAAACTTGCCTTCATGTGTCATCTAGGTCTCTGAACTTGGTTTTGGGTGTTACTTAGGTCCTCGAACTTTGAAGAGTGTATTTCTGGGTCCCTGAACTTGGCTTCGGGTGTCATCTGGGTCCCTGAACTTGCTTCGGGTGTCATCTAGGTCCCAATGCTGATATGGCGCGGTCCTACATGTGGGGCCCACGTGTCAGTCGGTTATATTTCTATTTCGGGGTACTGTAGCTATAATTTCTAAAATATTTCAAAAATTGTATCTTTTTCATATGATCTCGGATGAAGATGATTTTTATATAAAAAATGTAGCTTTCGACGAGATCTATAACTTTCTAGTTTTGAGTTTTTTAATTTAAGATCATTAAAATGCTTAAAAAAAATAAACAAATTTTTAGCAGTATATTAATCGCGTACAAGCGCTTCTCGCCTCGGAAAAATCATATCTTTTTTATATGCTATCAAATTGAGATGATTTCTATATGAAAGTTGTAGCTCTCGATGAGATCTGCGACTTTCTAGTTTTGAGTTTTTTAATTTGAGATCGCTAAAATGCTCAAAAAAAGTAAACAAATTTTTAGGAATTAATATACTGTTGAAAATTTACACTGTTCGACTCAATGAAAAACAAACATCCCAATATCAAAATGTTTTTTTAGGGGAATCAAAATGTTTTGTTGCACGCGGTTACAAGTGAAATGAGTTGAAACTAAACTGTTGGGCCAAATTAACAATAGAAAATAAAACAGAAGAGAGGTGATCGGCAGAGGGCTCCTGTCCGACCGGTCGGATGAGACGATTCCCGGGCAACTGGCAACTGCCAACTGAGCCTGTGGGCAGGCACGTCATGTCATGTTATTCTCTCGGTGCCATGCCTACCCGACTCTAATCCGACAATGTGTCTAGCCAGGCTATCCAGTTGGTCATGGATATATATAATTTGCAGGTCCAATAAGTAGCTATAATAGGCACGGGAAGCATCAATCACCCTGCGAAATGCCGCGTTCAACTACGTGCCAACCATCTCTCTGCCTCAACTCTTCCATTCCATGGCAAACCACACTACTAGCTAGCGACTACGGCAGTACTGTTGCCTGCCCAACGCCACAACGGCTCAACCTCCACGAAAGAAGAAATAATGTACGACACACACAACTTCCGGTGACATTTCTGTGATTGTCTCACATCGATCCCTTCCGCTCTGCAAACTCTCTCCGTCTCCGGAATCTCCCCGCGCTCGATATCGATCTCCGCGCCTCGGCGTCCACGACGGCGCAATACGCGGGCATAGGCGTCTTCGTCGCCATCGTCCTCTACGTCCTCCTCGACCTCACCCGCCGCTTTTTGAAGTTATGGTTGCTAATTTGGCAATGTCACCATCGCCGACTCGGTCAAGAACGCCAGACAGCCGAATGTGCAGGACAAGAACACCTCCGGCAACGTTGGAGTCGCACGACGTCGGAGTGTAGAGCTGGCAAAAATGTACTTGGTTTTACACTTTTCAGGCTAGAATTTTCTGTGCTTCATTCTGCCCAGCGAATTTGTCATGCAGATGCAGATGAGTTCATGTATTCTTCCGGTTGATGGTTTTTGCGGCTGATAAGCCGACTAATGCTATTTTATTGTGAGATGAGTTCATGTACTCTGTCCTAGCCCTACGTCACTTCATATCATCTACAAACTATATTTCTCGCTATTCCGGTCTGAAGATGAACCATGGCAAATTCGCTGTTTCAGACTCTGAGCTCAATCCCAGAGCTTATGGTCTTACAAGAAGCTATGCAAATTTAGGCTAAGCCTTACAAAAGATTGAGTGTCTATAGATTATACAACACTCCGGATGTTCTAGGTGCTGCTGGCACATGATTATCTTCACCATTGGATTTGCAACCGATGACTACTAAGATTTACTTGACAAAAAAGTTCAGTTGAGTCAAATTCATGCACCGTAAGAGCAACTCTAGCAGGCTATCTAAGCAGAGCCCCCTACTGTGTTTTTGAGTAGTAGAGCAATAAATCCAATTACAACAGGCTACCTACAAGGGCTCCTATTTTTGTTGGTCCTCTACTTTATTTCTCTCGCTATCCACTTTTGTTGCCCAACAGATAGTCACACAAATTTAAGTTCGTCCGTTTCCACCCCTACACTCACCAATGCTGGTTCGCTCGTGGGTCCTCCCTCACGGCCCCACATCGACGACTGCAGGAGCTCGCCTCCTCCTCCCTGGCTAGCCCTCGTCTTCCTCGGTCGGAGCCCTCCTCCTCCTCCCGAAATGGCCCTCGTCCTCTCGGCTCGCTTGTGCGCCGCCATCTCGCCAACGGCCTTCAACCACCTAGATCTACGCTTCCCATCCTCTCGACTGGCACCGCCTCGAGCATGCCCACCAATGGCCCGAGCGCCACCTCCCCACCATCAGCAGTCATCCTCCCCATTCGGCACTGCCCCGTCCCATGCTCCTCGCCGTCCCTAGTCTTTCTGGACCATCAGTAACGTCGCTGCCTCCTCCCTCCTTCATATCTTGTATGAATTTAAAGTTGTGTGAATTAGTTTGCTATGTCCTTCTAAATTAGTATGGGAATGGATTACGAAGGCACCTGTACAAATTTGATGTTGGAAGGCACTAATGTTGATTCGATTATGCCTATGCTTGTTCAATCCACTCAACCAAAGCACCCCCCCCCAAAAAAAAGTAACTACCAGTTATATGTAGGAAGAAGATCTTCAACTTTGCATCTCTTTGGAGAGTGTCAGCTCTGATCCAATTGTTGGCAATGAGCAGTCGAACAAGGTATTTGGTCAAAAATTATAGATAACTTCCATGCCAACAAGACGTTCAAGTCCGATAGGAATAATGCATGTTCACTTGAGCATAGATGGGGCACAATTCAAAGGGAGTGTCAAAAATTCCAAGCAATGTTTGAGGCCATGAAGAGTTGACACCCAAATAGGTCCCATACCAAGAGCATGTAAGCTTATTGTAATTTGCATTGGTCAATTCAATTATAATATGTTTGTGTGTGTGCAAACTTATTTACCCATTGATTCGTAGGGAATGCAGTTGCTGTTGGAAGCACAACTCAATTGTGTGGAAAGAAGAAAGGGTTTCCTTTGCTTCATTGCTGGCTCAAAGTGTGGAACCCACCCAAATTCTAGTCAATTAATCCAAAGGAAAAGAAGACTAGCAATGACAAGAAGCAAAAGACTAGCAATGCCACACCATCCAATCCAATCCTTGTTGATGAATACTAACCATAAGAAGGTATAGGAAGCCCACAAACTCTTGATTCATCTCGACTGTCACAAGGACAAAGACCCATGGGAAGGAAGTGTACAAAGGAATAGATCAAGAATAAGGGCGGAGATGAAGGTTCATACAAGAATGTCATTTAGGAGTTGCTCATTGACAAGAAAGAGGAAAGGAAGATGAATGATTTGAGGTGGCAAGAGGCCAAGACAATTCATGAGCATAGGTTATCTCTGAGGAGAAACGATTGATGTGGGAACAAGAGCAAACGATATGTTTTGTGATGTTAGCACATTAGACATCGACCAGAAGAATTATGCATGTCTTGACAATAAGGGCACATATCATAGCACAGAAGATGGCTAAGTTATCTTAGAGCCTTTCGTGGTTCTAGTGGTAGTAGTCGTGCTGCGGAGATGATGGACTTGGTGGTGATGCATCTATTTGAGCATTGTTTTATTGTGTTTGAAGTCTTGATGCCGGGAACTTGTGGGCTAGCTTTGTTGTGGTGTGGTACTTTGTTTTAATTCTGTTCAAATTATGTGGTTTTAATCTAGATTTGAATTTACAAATTATTTGTGGTATTAAATTTGTTGTTCATAAAACATATGCAATTGAAATACTTTAGGTTAAATTGTGGAGAAGTGAAGCTCATAGATTTTGTGAGAAAATAAAATAGGAAATCTGATTTAGGCAGTACTATTGGACACAACCGCAGAATTTAGACCCCTTAGAAATAGGTGGCTATCTAAAGAGAAAATTAGGGGCCTGTTTTATGTAGTACTGTTGGATATACCCTAAAGGATTTCAACGTCATAATTTTCATTTACGCCATAATTACACAAAAGATACCCTAGAAAATTGAGTGTGACTTTTGTTGTAAAGTAGCTATGATTTCAGCACAAGCTAACTGTAACTGTGGTATGAATAGACAATGGCGTGTGGGACCCACATGTCAGGAGGATAAAACAAAACATCATCAAATGGGAGGCAACGTCTGTCTGAGAACAGAAACACAGGTGACATCAGCAGGGGCAACTCCATAACACTCTTTGTATCCATCTTTATTAATAGAATTATAGAATTTGATAAACAAAATCCTCACCAATAGGGATCTTCAATTTGATCTCCAAATGTTACTCACCAAATATTGGACTGGCGAGCAAAGGGACCACTCAAAATGAGGGGAATAAAGATCATGGTAATGGGGCAGCAAAGGACACCGAGATGAAGGAGGCAGAAAATAACAGAGACTCCATTTTATCAGATGCTAACATTGGGAACAAAGAAGTTAGTCATGTGACCGGAAACGAAGCTCATGAGGCACAGATGATGGAAGATTTTTCAAATGATGATTTGCTAGGCGAGGAAAATGAACTTAGTGATGTAGCTTATACTTTTTTAGGGGTTCAGAAAGGAAATTCGGTGGAGGTGAGAAATGCGGCAATACTTGCAGCTTCGGCACCGGCATGTTTGTCGTCTAGGCTGAGTGGGAAGCCGGTGAACGCAGTTTCAATGACTCAGAAAATTACACGATCTTTTCGTGCGGAGAAATCAGAGGCTTCGGCAAGGGATGGAACCATGGGACCAACACAGCGATCCATAGGAACATTGCCGGGTACTGATCTAGGTGCTAAGGGACTGGACACACAGGCTGTAGCTGCAAAACCAAAGAAGGTTCATGACTTGGGTCTGCCTACTATGCCGGCTACTAGAGCTGCAGTTCGGGAAATGAAACTTACTCCTCTTAGGCAGCCGTCTAGCATGATTGATGAGGAACAAATGGAAGTTTCACTTGGGCGGTTTGATGGGCCAACAGAAGGCGTGGTCATAGGTGGCGCACAGCACGTTGGTGATCTCTCTGATGCAATGTTAGAGGCAGGAGTAGCAGCTGATGGTGAATCAAAAAAGAACTGGGGAGTGTCACGAAGATGGCGGTTTTGTCTGACGGAGAGCTCACTCAAGTGCAGCGTGGCAAGGAATGCTGACGTGGTTGATGTAGACTCGTTCGAGAGGGCAGAAAGAAGAGTTGCTGTCAAAAACCTCGAGGAACCCTAAGGTAATCTAGATGTTCATTCATTTTGTTCTTTTTCTAAAGTTCGTATTGAGGAAAACCTAGGGGGAGTGGGTATTAGTTTGGGTGGCAATGATAATTTAATTCTTGGGTCTATTTCCTTAATCAAAGATGTTGAAGCAGAAAGATTGAAGGCACCTGAACCTGTTAACAAATTTGAGAACGAATGTGATTTTGAGGAGGATGAGATCGATCCTGACACCTCCACTATTAGTGAACTCTATGGCGACTTAACGGAGGAGGTGATGGACGATAATAATGCGGACCTTGATGGTGTACTTGTTAATGTGCTCATCAAGGTGGCAAAGAGTAAAAAATTGAAACTCCTCAATAAGAATGCAGCCATGAGGAAAAAACAAAAATTTTATTCTATTGAAAGGTGTATTCTGGAATTGCAGAGGATTGCTTGACTTAGCTAAACATACATTCTTACATGATGTGGCTGCAGATAATAAACTTGATTTTATAGCTTCATCAGAAACCAACAAAAAATAGTTTCTTGACTCAGTGTCTAGAAACTTTTTGTGCGGGGGCTAATTTTGTTTGGCATCGGCGATGCCCTCGGGGTATGTCAAGGGGAATGCTAATGGGGATAAATCAAGATTTGTTTGAAGTAGAGAATATTGAGGACAGTGAATTTCACATCAAGTTTATCCTAAAAGATAAAGGGGATGGTTTTTGGTGGGCACTTTTGTCTGTTTATGGTGTGGCACAAGATGAATATAAAGAATAATTTTTATCTGAGTTAGTATGAGCATGTTCTAACTATGGGAATCTACCCTTCTTAGTAGGGGAGATTTTAGTATCATTAGAAACCCATTAGAAAAAACAATTCAAGATATAATAATAGATGTCCACTTTTGTTTAATGCTATTATTGAAACCTTGAATGTAAGTGAATTGGAGATGACAGGAAGGAAATACACATGGGCTAACTATGCAGAGGTTCCAACATTTGAAAAGTTGGACCATATCTTGGTAACAATAGAATAGGAGCAAAAATTTCCGCTAGCCTCTGTCCAGGCCCTGACCCGAGAGATCTCATATCACACGCCTCTATTACTAGATGGTGGCGTACCGTCTCACCGAGGTAATGCTAGGAATTTTAAATTCGAGCTAGGGTGGCTAACAAGGGATGGTTTTTTTTATCTGGTTAAAGGGGTTTGGGAATATGAGAATAGGGGTCGGTCACCCATGGAACAGTGCAAAACAAAGTCAGAAGGCTACGACATTTCCTTAGAGGTTGGCCTAGGAATTTGATTTCTCAAAATAGAAGAGATAAATCTAATTTGTTGGCTAAGATGTGTTGGATATAAAGGCAGAGACATTTTTGTTGTCACCTCAAGAGGTGGAGCTTAGACATCATCTCAAAGGGCAGTTAACTAAGTTGCTGAGAGAGGAGAAAATTTACTGGCTCCAACGATCTAAAGCAACAATGCTATTGCAAGGGGATAATAATACTAAGTACTTCCATATGGTGGCAAATGGCAGACACAGGAAAACAAAAATTGTACAATTAGAATAGGAAGAATGAACTATTGTTGGGGATGGTAATTTGAAAAATTATATAACTGATTACTATGAAGGACTGTTTGGACCTCATACGCAAAATTCTTTCTTAATAGATGAGACTTTAAGGTATGAAATACCTCAAGTATCGGAGGAGGAGAATGAGCTATTGACGCCTCCATTCAGCAAGGAGGAGGTTAAAACAGTAGTCCCCGATATGGAACATAACAAGGCATATGGTCCGGATGATTTTTCGTTAAATTTTACTAATTCTTTCGGGAGGTTGTGAAGCCGGATCTAATGAGCCTTTTTATGAATTCCATGTTGGGAGGCTTCCTATTCATAGCCTTAATTTTGGAGTAATCACGTTGCTACCAAAGATTCCTGATGCGGTCCGGATACAACATTATAGACCTATATGTTTATTAAATGTGAGCTTTAAGATTTTACCGAAGGTGCTAAGTAATAGAATTTTGAATGTGGCAGACAAGCTGATTGGACCTTCATAGATAGCCTTTATTTTGGGTTGCTATATTATGGAAGGAGTTGTTATCATGCATGAAACAATTCATGAACTGCATAGGAAAAAAACAGGATGGAGTGATCCTAAAACTAGACTTTGAAAAGGCACATGACAAATTAAAGTGGCTTTTGTGCAACAGGTTCTCAGGATGAAAGGATTCTCACTGACTTGATGTGAATGGATTTTAAAAGTCATGTCTAGAGGGAGTGTTGCAGTAAAGGTCAATGATAATATAGGATATTTTTTTCAAACTAGGAAAGGAGTGCGGTAGGGGGATCCGTTATCTCCGATATTGTTTAATATAGTGGTTGATATGCTGGCTGTCCTTATTTCACGGGCTAAAGACAGTGGCGAAGCTAGAGCAAATGGGTGGGGGTGCACAACTTCATCGTAAATATAGTAACTCATGTGATGTTCAAACAAGTAGCATGACCAACTCACAATTTTTAACATCAAAATTCAACTTCCAGCAATGGCAATGTGATTTTGGTAAAAATATAAGTAAAATAGTAGGGACAAGGGCAATAACACTCACCATTTATAACAAAATAAAGATGCCATTGATAATTGTAGTGTAGTGATTGAAAGAATGCCAAAACAATGAACAAAAGATGTCTCATATAGCAAAATATGTGATCCAACCTACAGAAAAGAGAACAAATATGTCAATTATTTAGCAAAGAAAATGTAGAATTATCCATTCAAAGTAGATGCATTGCATTTATATTACCTCTTAGAGATCATATTTACGCCCTTTTCCTTCCATGGTCATGAAACGATGAGCCACTGCCTCATTGCTAACTTTCTTTATTTCTTCTTTTTCTATATAGCAAATAAGTTTATGACTCAAGTGTTGATCACCCATGCGATTAGACAAACTTATTTTTACAATCTTCATGCCCGAAAACATTTCTCAATTATTGTTGTAATGATAGGCAATACTGTCACAAGCTTCAAAAGTCGATAGACCAATCTATATAAATGATGTTTCTCTATCTCTCTACCATTTTTTGAGAGAGCTCACTAATAGTGTTTATGTTGGAGAATCTATTATCTACTCTCACATTAGTAATGTAAACATGAAGGTCATGGCTAAGGTCCCTCAGATCATCATTGGTGAAATCATAAGGATATTGTAACACCCAAAATTTGTTTGAACTCAAAATAGGAGGAATTGAATTAATATGCTATTGATTGTGCATAATAATCATAGAGAAATAATAATTTTGTTTGAATTAAAATACAATATAAGGTTAGTAACATGCTGATGCATTCATGCTAGTGCATTCATTTTGTTGTACCGTGTGGTTTTGACAGAAATTTAAATGGATTCAAAACTCATTTGAAGACTGATTTGGAGAATAGAAAAAAATAAAAAGAAAAAACCTTTACCTTTTCCATTTTCGGCCTGGAAGCCCAGTAGCCAAGGCCGGTCTATTTTCTGCTCCACAGGCCCAAGCCGCCAGCTTGGCCATGCCACGAGCGCTTCTCCCCGTCTCACTGCAGTGTGGACCCCGCTCCTTGAGCCACCGACGCCTGGGGTCCGCGTGTCGGCTACCTCTATCCCCATCCTCGCGCAGCGACCAAGCCGGGGTCAAGTTCATCGACCCAAACTCGAACTCAATCTTGAATCCACGGGATTTATTTCCTTGCCTAGTACGCATAGCCCCTATAAGAGCCGCCGCCTCCCTTCTTGCTGCCCTTTTCCAACCCTGAGTCGCTACGCCTCGCATCGAGCCCTCGCAGTGCCACCTAAACCCTAAGCGCCGCCGTTGGGGTCAATTCCGCCAATCCTCTCCTTCATTGTCTTCGTAAGTTTATTCTTGGGTTTTGTTTTGAACTCTGGAACATTTCGGTGTCCTCAATTTGATTCTTTTTGCTCACTTCACGCCGTATCTGTGAACAGGGACACCGTCGTCTGCCCCTCTTCGTAATCTGCCATCGCTGATCCTCCTTTGCTTTCGATTTCAAGCTAGGTGAGTTCGCACTGAGCTTCTCGTTTGATTGCATCTATTCGCACTTCAATTGGTGGCCGGGATAGCTTGATTGAGTTGTGCCACCGCGAATTGCTCGCCACTGGCCATGGCACCACCGCTCAGTTCACCGTCGGTGCCCCCTTTCATCCGATCTAATCTCCGCCCTCCAATCTCGATCCAACAGCCGAGATGAGACCATACCCCTTCGACTGTACCTTTTATAAAAAGGACCCTGCATTTTTGTTAAAGAGGCCACGTGTTTTGGCTTAATGGAACCCGCCGTCCATTGCATATTTTGAGAATATTTCTTCTGCACTAGAAGGCATAAACTGTATCTGCTTAAATCAAAAATATGTTTTTAATTATTTAAAGATTGTCTTCCATTTCGTTTTGCTTATAAAATCTTCATTTTAACTCCGATTGGACTCGTTCAACTTGCGTTAGGTTTGTATTCGTGAGCTCTACATGTGAGTGCTACTATACAGTAGGTTTCCAACTATTAAAATTTGAGCTTATATTAATGTATATATTTATCTATAGGAAATCTTAGAAAATACATATCTTTCACGTTTCAGCTCCGTTTTTCGTGATCTTTACGTCTGTGTGATCGTAGAAATGTGTAGAATAGTTTTATAAATGTTTTTTACTATTTTTCTACTATTGGTGTTATGTTATAATTGTATCTTCTTGTTTGCTTCATGTATGATTGTTTGAATGCCTATGTGTTGATGCTTGGTGATCGAGTATAGACGGTGAGTAGTACTTTGATGATCAGGAGTATTATTTTGAGTTAGACCAGCAGTACCAATAGGAAAGCTTTGATCAAGGCAAGTATAACATGGGACCATCCTTGTTGTCCTATTCATAGAAAATATTATTCATATGCATGTGTCTTCCTTAGCAACCGTAGAGATTATAACTTAGTAATTGATACCCCGATTCCTTGTTACATGTGGGTTGTGCATTTGGGTAACTTGGCTAGTGCGTGATCTATGAACAATGATCTTATAATATGGCTATTGAATTGTGCAACCAACCATTAAGATGATTTTATTACTGTTGAAAAGGGGGCTAGAGCATGTGGGTTATTTTGATGCTCTGGTTTCTCTCCATAAGGACTTATCAGTACGTGATTTATCTGGGACATACAGTACAGCTATGAGGGCTATATGGCTCTAGCTTTAGTTGTTTAAAGGACCTTTTCTAGCTTGTTAGTGGTTACCTTAAATGGCATAAGAATAGCTTGAAACGTTGGGTGTAGGATAGCCTCTAGTCTTATGAGCATAGCAACGAAGGAAGTGTGCCATTTGAAAAGGGGGTTCCTACATCTGCCTGCCGAGTGAATCTAATGGCCCTAACTTGTTAGACGAACCTTTAAGTGGCTTTATATGGTTTCTAGTGTTTTGGGAATGGCCTCCCCATGCATTTGGAAATCATGACTCACATTGAAAGTGTACACCTCTGCGCAGAGTTAAAAACTGGTATACTAGCCGTGCCCATGGATACGGGCAGCCTTGGAACATTTATAGATAGATGATCACCATTGTTATATCATGCTTTAATAACTGTTGATATTATTATGACATGATAATGCTATTTTATTATTCTTATTACAATTGATCATTGATTCATTAATGGAATTTGGATTACCTTGATGCTACTCAATTGCCAATTATATAATGAATAAAAGCTATATGCAGTCAAACAATGTCTAGCCTTTTGTGCCACATGAACCCTGTGTTATACTTGTTGAGTACGACATGTGCTCACTCTTGCTATTTCCACCGCAATAGATGGAGATTGGGATGATGATTATCGTAATGAGTACTAGTCTTGGTGTCAACTAGTCAACCATCTCCCTGTGTTTGGAGTTTCCACCAGAGATTTGTTATTAGTAGCTACTCTTTTATGTATGAGACTATGTGATAAATATTCATTCACTATGTAATAAGCACTGTGATAATACTTTGTAATTTGTCAACTTATGTGTGCGACTGTTTTCCGGGGCGTCCATGAGTCTTTTATGCATCCTATTTTTGTCCTTAAAAATGGGTGTGACAAATTAGTATCGGAGCCGTGTTGACTATAGGACGCAAGCTTAGTTAGAATGGTCGTTACTATTGTCTTTGCTTCACTTGTTTCATGCTTACCGCTTCACCCTTGTTAATTGCTAAATTTTTATGCTTCTGTCGTCTTATTCTATTGTGAAAATTTATTGATTCCATCTAATCTATGTCTAAATCTTGTAGATGCCTCCTCATCCCCGCATGAACGTTGCACAGTACCTAGCTCACTTCAAACCCAACGAGCCCCGTGATGAGGATGACCAAGGGCTTTCTGATGCTGAGTCTAGAGTGAGAGACACTCAGGAGGAGAATCCAGCTATGGGATGGACTACGAAGCTTCACTCCATGGTTCCAAAGGTGGATGCTTTCTTCCATGACATCCTGACAAGGACGCTAGATACTTACTACTGGGAATGGGAAGCTACGCTGGAGTACCGCTGCAAGGAACACCGACATCCTCTGTTGACCTTGCATTGGGAAGCGGAGGTATGGGTCAAGGCTGTGGATCCTACTACCAAGGTGCCCAAGGTGGAGTCAAAGCACATCACCCACGTAAGCCAGGAAATGGCAGAACTAAGCATGGAAGATGTCGCCTACAACGCATTTGTCTACTACCATGGTCTTCGCCTTGATAGGACGTAGAAGGGTGCGCTCAAGCACTTTCCCTATTTTCTGCATGACAAGGGCATTTGGACCGTACTGCTTGCTGATGATTCATCCTTGACTCTTCAAGACACTATGGAGCTAGTTCGTGAGTTAGCATTTCATGAGGCAGATTTGAAGGACGAGCTGTTGAAGGAAAAGGAACTCAAGGAATAAGCATATAAGGAGGTCGATGACCTAAGAGCTGAATTAGGCCATCCTAGGATTTATGGGAAGCTTAATTAAGATTAGGAAGTCCTTATGTAATAAAAACGATGTTAGTTTACGAGTCAAGTCGAGTTTAGTAGTGTCAAATCTTAAGTGTGGGGTGTGATCATTGGTATGCTTGATGGATTATTATTGTGATAATGTATGATTTGGATCTTTGTAATGTGTGCTGGAGCTTTGTGGGCATGTCTATGAGTTCCATAGTTAAGGATATTAAGTTTGACCATGAATAATTAGTTAGGTTCTGGGTATATCCTGTTTCTGTCTTTTACTGATTTCTAGAGCAGTCTGAGATGTTTCTAGAATAACTTGAAATCTATTTGTGAGAAATTTATGAAATTTACTAGGAATAATTAGACTTCTGTATCTTTCCAACCCTGCAAGAATCACCTTTTTATCTATTATGACCTAAGAGATATACCTTTTCCAAGTTGAGGTTACTGCGCAGTCTGGAATTCTGTAACAGTTTCGGTTAAGCTCTGTTTTTTTACTAATTTAATGACAGAATATGGAAAAGTGTTATTAATGAGAGTCATAGATAATTTCATATGCTTTCCAACCATGTAAAGTTAATCTTTGTTGGACATTTGTAGCTCAAGATATGACAGTTTTACTGAGCTGCTAAAATTGGAATTCGCCCAGAAAAATTCAGATTTAATTATCTCTTGTATATATCATCCTGGATAATACTAAAATTTGTTTTCTGTGTTTTGGAAAATAGATGACAGCTAGAGGAGGCAGAAGCCATGGCAGGGGCCATGGAGGTCCTAACCCACCCATCACTATGGAGGAACTCATGAACACACAGAACCAGATGATGCAGATGTTCATGCAACACATATAGAAAAAACCTCCCTGTAGGAGGACCGCCGCCTATTCATGTGAGGGACAAGCATGGTGAATTTTTGAAAGGACGCCCTCCCGTGTTCTCTCATGCTGCTGATCCATTGGAGGCGGATGATTGGGTGCGAGCAGTGGAGAAACAATTAAACATCGCTCAGTGTAATAATATGGAAAAGGTGCTATATGTATCTGGCCAGCTACAGGGGGCAGCTCAGACCTGGTGGGAGTCATACCAGGCTGCACATCCTAACAATGCTCCTCCTATCACTTGGAATGATTTTGTTAGAGATTTCAAGGCCCGCTATATTCCTGAGAGTGTAATTGAGCTGAAGTAGGAGGAATTCAGGAACCTTAGGATGGGACAGATGAGTGTCAGTGAGTATCATGACAAGTTCTCTTAGTTGGCTCGCTATGCTCTCGGTGAAATGAGAGAAGATGCTGACAAGCAGTGTCTCTTCCTTAAGGGAATTTATTATGACCTCCGTTTGCAGCTGAAGGGTAATAATTATGCAAATTTTCAGGAGCTTGTGAACAAGACTATTGTGCTAGATAATGAGCATCGGGAGATGGACAGAAAGAGGAGGATGAAAGGACAAGGCTCAGGAAGCAATACTCGTCAGCGTACTAATCCACAACATGGCTTTCATCAGAAGTTCCAGGGAGTAGTTAGTCAGTGGAACCATAGTTCAAATCAACAATGGTTTTAGAATCGGCAGAACAATCAGTTTTAGCAATGACCTTAGTATCAGCAGAACAGTCAGTTCTAGCAGTAGTGTGGTCAGCAAACCTCATGCCAGGGTAATGCCAACACTACCCCAATGAAGACCAGTGCACCTAGTAGCCCCAATCTGTGTTACCACAGTGGAGAGACTGGACATTATGCTAATTACTATCCCAAGAAGCAGAATCAACAAACCCCTCAGAGCCAGAAAAGTAACCAGAGGCAATCCAACACTGGGAAGGTGAATCATGTGTTTACTGAAATGGCATAGAGGGAGCCAGAAGTTATGCTCGGTACGTTCAATGCCCATTTTACTCCTACAACCGTTTTATTTGACTCTGGAGCTTCGCATACATTTATTTCCCACACTTTTGTTAAAATGCATAGCATACCCATGCTTGTCATGAAAGAACCCCTCTTAGTAAACTCACCTAGAGGTACCATGCAAACTAATAATCGGTGTCTCCTAGTTAGTATGATTTTAAGGGGGTAGAGTTTAAGATAACTCCTATAGTGTTGAGGACATCGGGTATTGATGTGATCTTGGGAATGAATTGGATGATGCAAAGTCAGGCAGTGATTCAGTGTTAGCAGAAGGTAGTGGTTGTGAATGCACCTAATGGTGAGAAGATCAGTGTTGATGTAGTAGTGTAGAAGCAACAGGCAGCCTCAGTGAATCAACTTGATGACAGTGCTAGCAATAAGGATCTAGTTGTTGATGAATTCCTAGATGTCTTTCCGGATGAATTCCCAGGTATGCCTCCTGACCAAGACATTGAATTCTTATTGAGTTATTACCTAGAATTGTGCCTATAGCTAAACGACCATATAGAATGGGGGTAGATGAATTAGAAGAACTTAAGATGGTGGTCAGAGGATGTTGCAGGATAAAGGTTTTATTCATCCTAGTTCTTCACCATGGGGTGCGGGGTGCACCAGTTATTTTTGTTGATAAGAAAGATGGTGGTCAGAGGATGTGTAGATTATCAGTCATTTAATGAAGTTACTATTAAGAACAAGTACCATTTGCCTAGAATTGATGACCTGTTTGATCAGTTGAGAGGTACTTATATGTTCTCTAAGATTGATTTGTATTCTGGTTATCATCAACTAAAGATCCGTGCTTTTGACATTCCAAAGATAGCTTTTACTACTAGGTATGGTTTGTATGAGTACACTTTCATGTCATTTGGTTTGACCAATGCACCTGCCTACTTTATGTACATGATGAATAAGGTGTTTATGGAATATCTTGATAAGTTTGTTGTGGTATTTATTGATGATATACTGGTATTCTCTAAGACTGAGGAAGATCATGCTGAACATCTGAGGTTGGTGTTGCAAAAACTTAGAGAGCATAAGCTGTATGCTAAGCAACATAAGTGTGAGTTCTGGTTAAAGGAAGTCTCTTTTCTTGGTCATGTTGTCTCTAATGGTGGAATATCAGTGGATCCAGGCAAGGTGAAGGATGTATTGGATTGGAAACCACCTGTTAATGTTGGTCAGATTCGTAGTTTCTTAGGTTTAGCTGGATACTATAGATGGTTCATTGAAGGGTTTTCTAAACTTGCTAAGCCAATGACAGCTCTATTAGAGAAGAATGTTTGTATGGTCTGATAAATGTCAAGCTAGTTTTGAAGAATTGAAGAAGAGATTGACTACAACACCTGTCTTGATATTGCCAGATTTAAGTAAGAAATTCTCTATTTATTGTGATGCTTCGCGTCAGGGTTTGGGGTGTGTTCTTATGCAAGAAGGAAGAGTTGTTGCTTATGCATCTAGGCAGTTGAGAAAGCATGAGCTGAATTATCCTACTCATGATCTAGAGTTAGCAGCTGTAGTTCATGCTCTAAAGATTTAGAGAGACTATTTGATTGGGCATAAGAGTGATGTATACACCGATCATAAGAGTTTGAAGTATATTTTCACTCAGTCTGATCTGAATCTGAGGTAGCACAAATGGTTAGAGTTGATCAAGGATTATGATTTGGAGATACACTACCATCCTGGTAAAGCCAATGTTGTTGTACATGCTCTTAGCAGGAAGAGTTATGCCACTAAGATGCAAGTGTCGTCCATGCCAAGTGAGTTGTGTGCCGAATTTGAACACCTAAATTTGGGAATTGTTACTAATGCATTGGAGTTGGTGATAGAACCCACACTTGAGCAAGAGATACGTAAGGTTCAGTTGAAGGATGAGAAATTGAAGGAGGTAGCAGAGAACGTAGTGATTGGTAAGTCACCAGGATTTTGAATTGATGATAATGGAACTCTTTGGTTTGGAAAGAGGTTGTGTGTACCTGAGGACCCAGCTATAAGACAATCCATTCTTTGTGAAGCTCATGAGTTAGCTTATTCTATTCATCCTAGCAGTACTAAGATGTATCTAGATCTCAAAGACAAGTATTAGTTGGTTGGATTGAACCGAGATGTAGCTGAGTATGTGGCAGTGTGTGACACTTGCCAGAGAGTGAAAGCTAAGCATCAGAGACCTGCTGGACTGTTGCAACCAATGAAGATTCCTGAGTGGAAATGGAAAGAAGTTGGTATGGATTTTATAGTAGGATTACCGCACACTCAGAAAGGTTATGATTCTATTTGGGTGATAGTAGATCGGTTAACTAAAGTTGCTCATTTCATACCAGTCAAGACTAATTACACTAGAGTACAATTGGCTACATTGTATATGGAGAAGATAGTATATCTACATGGTGTACCAAAGAAGATTGTGTCTGATAGAGGTACTCAATTTACATCTCACTTTTGTCAAACAATACATGAATCATTGGGGATGAAGTTGAATTTTAGTACGGCATACCATCCGCAGATAGATGGACAAACTAAAAGGATCAATCAGATACTAGAAGACATGTTGAGAGCTTGTGCATTGCAGTATGGAACTATTTAGGATAAGAGTTTACCTTATGCAGAGTTTTCATACAACAATAGTTATCAACAGAGTCTCAAGTTGACACCATTTGAAGCTTTGTACGAACGTAAGTGTAGAACTCCATTGTTTTGGAATCAGACAGGTGAGTCTTAGGTGTTTGGTACCGATGTTCTTAGAAATGCAGAGGATCAAGTGCGAGTGATTCGGGAGAATTTACGAGTGGCACAGTCTCGCCAAAAGAGTTATGCTGACAATTAGATAAGGGATTTAGCTTTTGACGTAGGTGATTATGTCTACTTGAAAGTGTCACTGATGAGAAGTGTGAAGAGGTTCAATATGAAAGGCAAGTTAGCACCAATGTATGTTGGACCATTCAAAGTTATAGCTAGACATGGTGACTGTAACACTTCAAGTGTTTAGTCCTTAATTACATTGCATTTGCATGGCATAAGCATAAGCATGCATCATTCATGTTTGTTATTTTATGTGATGCAACACGTGTGATTATATTAGGGTTTGTTTGATTTATTTCATGAAGTACTTGATAGTTGGTGTAACAAAAAGGTAAGGTAGCCAATCATGACCTACAACACCTTAGTTATACTTAGGGTAACATTTGGAACAAAGTTCATGTTGACCAAAATTACAAATTTGCCCTCCAAGAGAAGTTTGACCACCATTTGACCCTAGAAGGCTCTAGTTTGACCAGTTAAAAAGTCTAATTTAGAGACCTTGCATGGAGGAGCAACCTTAAGCAAAGTTGTAGAGAATTTCATAAGGAACAAAAGTTCTAATATGGCCATCTCATGAAAATGACCAGAGCATGCTCAAAAATGGCCCACAAGTCAGCTTGAGTGGTGATCAACACTTAGAAAAATTCTAAGTCTGGAAATTGGACTTTTCAGTTTCACTGTACCTCACTTTAGCAACTTGTAACTCACCATCTAGGCCAAACCAGTCTTTGAGCCAATTGACAAAGTTGTTGTCCACACATAGCTCTACAACTTTGTCAATATCACCATCACCTGGTTCTCAATAGTTTAGGAGATATAATGTCTTGAAAATAGGGTTTCAGTCGGGTTCACTGACTGAAAACACGTTTCAGTTTCCAAGTACACTACTTTGGAGCTCTGTGGTTTCAAATCCAGGCCGAACCAGTTCAAACTCCAATTGACAAACTTATAGTCCTCATGTAGCTCTACAACATTGCCAATAGCAACCATATCTGGTTCTCACTGGATTAGGAGTAAATTGAACCTAAAATCGCGCTGTCAGTTGACGCCATCGAGCTCTAAAACGAGCCTTCAGTCCCCGACAGCCGCAGATCGTCGCCGCCGCGTGTCCTCCACGCGCCGCGCGCGACCTGGCGTCTTGGCCAGCTGCCGAGCGTAGAAGGGCGCCCCTGCTGTCGTGCCGACCGCACCCCTCCATTTCCCTCCTCCTTTTCCTCTCTCGTCGGCTGAGCGGAAGAACCGAGCCGCCTTGTCGCTCTTGCTCCGACGAGCTCGCGCACGCATTCCACCGCACCACCGCACCTCCAGTCCGGCCAACAGCTGCGCCTTGAGCCCCTCTACCCACTCATTCCGCCACTGCCCTCAGACGCACCTTGGTAAGGACGAATTGTCATTTCCGCCACCGTCAGACCTCATCGGCGTTCTTCCGCGCGGCGGCTCACCGTGGCCGAGGTCTTCGGCGCTTCCACGGCGAGCGCTAGTAGGTGCTTTAGGATCGGGGTAGTACGGGGATGCTCACCATGGGGCTAGGAGGGGATCCCGAGGCCACCGCCGGCGAGGAGCACCACCACCGCCCCGCCGGTCCGCCATGCACGCCACCGTCCTCCATAGCCGCAGCCATTGCTCCAATTAGTAGCACCCCTAGGTTCGCATGGATGAGGCGAACGTACCTGTGTCCTTGGTCTTGCCGGAGCTGCCGCCGGCGGCGAGCTTGCCGTCGACCGTTTCCTCCCCTGCCTTCGTCTCGATGACAAGTGGGGCCCGCTCGTCAGAGCGCGCGCGCGGGCGGGACGGCCGAGCAGGCCGCGCGCGCGAGTCGTGGGCCGCGTCTTCCGGGCCGGCCCAGTCATCCGAAAGGAAACTTATTTTTATTATTTTGTCACTGATTTTTGTACAAGTTGGAAAAATATAGATCTAGGGTTTTAATGATCCAAAAATCATGAGATAAATTTTATTAGGATCTACATAATGTGTAGTATTTTAGAAAAATATGGATCTGGCATGAGATGTTTAAAGTCTGTAAGAATTTAATAGATCCTTTAAATGTGTTTTGGAATGCATGCAAATTTGTTAAATTTATAACTCGAGCTGTAGTGTTCCATAAATCATGAAATTTGGTGGGTAGGTTACTCTATGCTAGCCCTAGCTCTGGTAAAAATTTGGGCATCAGTGATTAAGTAATTTCCAAGTTATAATGTTATCTTGTTATTCTAGGAAATACTAAAATGAATTTTTGTAATTTTTCTACATGTGCAATGTTCATATAACTTTTTGGAGAATGTCTTGGTACCCTAGAGTGTCCAAGAAAATTAAGAAATCTGTTGTTTGACACTTTACAATAGGGTTTCCTATTTATGCAAAAATCAGCCTTATTAGCTTGTGAATTTTGTGTAGGGAGTTTCTGTGAATAAAACTTGTTCAAATTTTTACTGTGGTCTCTTTTTGGGTCAGAGAGTCCCCTGTAATTTTTGTAGAATTTTTGGAGCAGTTTACACATAGGTTTGAAATTCCACTTAATTACTTAAGTAAATTGAGAAATGGGTTTAAATAAATGTTCTAGGTGGGCACACCTTACTTTCTGGTGTCCTTGTGATATTTGTGAACTTGTAGTAGCATTAGTTTGGTTTTTGAGAATGTTTGCCACATCAATAAATATTTAACCTTTGTAATTTTAGATTTTCTGGACAGTTAAGTAGTAATTCTAAAATTTGGCTTTGATAAAATTGGTTGTTGGACAACTTGTAAATACCAAAGTTGGAGTAAACTTGATGAACTAGCTGGTGTTAAAATTTGGAAGCATTTGACTGAGTAGTTTGAGAGTTACTGTTGTTTAAAGTGGCAGTTCAAAATCTGCTACTCTCTGTTTTGGAGAGGACAGATTCTGGAACTTGTGAAGTTTGGCATGGAAAACTTAGGAGTTTGGAGTTGAGGTCTGAAAATGAATTGTAGTACATTTCTTAGGCTTTCCAGATTGCCTTAGATCATATCTTTTGGACTTGTAAATCTCCAGTTGTGATAAAAACAAGTAGCTGCTGCCCAGAATGCTTACTGTGGTGTTTTGCTGATTGATATGGTGTGATATCCTAAGACATGTTACCTTTGTAATTGTTAGGTGTTAGGGCCTTAACTGAGGATGAGCAGCTTTATCTTAGGTTAAGTAGATTAGGTAAGTACTTCTTTACCGGAGAGGAAATTTTGCACCTACTCTTTTGAAGTGATTTGAATAGAGCGTTAAAATGTTGTAATGCATTTCATTCCGAGCATATTGCATCTTTCATTATGCATTCATGGGATTTATTATGCACTCATGCAATAGGTGTACCGGAGGGGGTGACACTCCTCGAGTTCGAACAAGCGATACCGGAGGAGGTGCTGAGTCAACCGGAGGAATTAGCAGAAGAACCCAACGTCGGGGAAGCTCCGTCAGAAGATCTACCCGAGTGTCCGGACCACAGACCCGCAACCTTTCTGAAAGGCAAGCCCCGGTGCATGCTGAACCCATCTTTTTATAAATATATCTTGAGTACTCTTAATTGTTTACTGCATTAAGTTGTAGGAGTTATATGAAAACACTTGTTGCATTATACCTGTCCTTGTCCAGATATCGTACTTAATCCTATATTAGGTTTAGGCACGTGTCCATGCTTAGCCCTGCTTAGTACGGTAGAAGTCGGGTGATTTCCGGTCATCCGCGAGATGTAGGAAGGAGTCACGAGTGGCTCTATGGCTATCGTGAATGGAACCATGCTTAAAAATGAAATTGAGACCGGGCGGGAGTTCGATAGTACAGCCGCAAGACACTTCACGTCTTGGGTGTGGAGCTATGCCCGTCTGAGTCGTTTAAGGACCGATTCGCTGTACGTCCTTGAGTCATGTTGAACGCAGTCTAACACTTAGTTGGCCGGATAACCCGTTCCGACCGCGAAGCCGAGTAATGTGGTTCAGGCCGGGAATCGAATGGTAGGTTGCTTCTTGGAGGAGAGAAAGGATGTGCTTGGGGACATTGGCGTGAGACCAAGGGGGGGTTAGAGTCCCTATCACCTGGCAGAGTGTCGCCCTTGGGGTCGCGACATTATTCGGACCCGCGATTCCTGAATCATATGAAACGGTGGCCTGTGCGACCCTGGCAGGGGTCTGCACGGTGAGTGTTAGAAATACCCCTCCAGCTGGATAGGAATTCGATTCGAATCGCCGTCGCTCCCGGTTAGTGAGCACTTGACTTGAGCAGCGGCAACGTAGACCTCATTAAATGAACTGGTGGTTAAGGGAATGATACAATGTTGCCATAATGATATACCTGCTATGGATATAATAATCATGTTGTTTGATTATAATCAAGTGTATGTTTAGTACAGGTGCTAAGATAGATGACAGGTAAATGCTAAAAATAACTGCTAGTACAGGTTACAAGAGTTTAAGTTACTTATGCCTTTATGCAAAATGTTATGTCAGCTAGCCTCTTGTGTAAGCCTTGCATAATCCTTGGTGTCACTTTATTTCTGGTTTTCGACGGGTAAGTCTAGCTGAGTACATTCCAGTACTCAGGGTTTATTCCCTCCTGTTGCAGATGACATGCTTTATCAGGGATTCTGCAAGACGTGTCTCCACCCTGCGGGTGATGATGACTAGATCACTGGGGCGTGATCATCTTTATGTACTTTCCTCATGCTTTTGCGAGTTGTTGATCATCCAGACTGGCAGTATTTAATTAACTAGTGTGTGTTATGCTTCCGCTACTTTCAAACTTGGTTTGTAATAATTGCTACTCCGTTTGTGTAAACTTATTTCAGCACTATTTGTGAAATGTAACGTATGATGTTGTATGTTGAATGATGCGATCCTGGTTGTAAGCAGTTTGGTTTGAAATCCTTCGTGATTTCGATTGACTACCGGGATTATATGGGCTCAAGTTCGGAAATTTGAGCGCTTCGGTGCTTGTTTTTGTACTTGTGCTCTTATAATTTGGTCGGTTCTGTTACAGCTGGTACCGGAGCATAATTCAACATTAAACACATCTTACGGGTAATTAAAAACAAAAAGTATTTGTTTGCGAAAAGGGTTAAACTCTAAAAATTATTTTATAGGTATGCCAGTGATCACAACCCTTAGCCCAAATAAGGACTCTTAGGTGGCTTATTATAAAGACTAACTTGGGGGCCTTGTTTGTTTCTGTTTCGTCGTCCATACGGCGTGAAATTGTATGGATGCCATCCACTTGGGTGGTAATGTATGGATCAATTACCTCGACGCTCTGGTAAGTGTGAGTTGTGAGAGCATGATCGTCCAACCGGCGGTCTAGGGGAGAGTAGTTTTGGTGACTTGCATACTTGCGTGTTTAAACCATGTAATTATGTAAGCACTTAATTGTGGGAACATTATTATCGGGTAGCTTTGATACTGAAGTATATACATCTGGGGATGTGTATATGGAAAGTATTTAATTTACTGCTTTCTTGTGTGCATATATTGGGAATTGTTGGGCTGCAATGAAATTTTCTGCAGGTACACTAACAGCGTAACGAGTAGATCGCTAGTTTCGCTTATATGAGAGAACGTATGTATGCCACCGCTTAGCGTTAGCTCTTTAGTTTTCTACTAAGGTGAGAGGGCGTACGGAACGTGCATGCATCATGTTTAATTATATCATACATATCATTTACTCCCTCCTTAAAAATTTCTGCACTCCCGACTAAAGTAAATTTCGTATCCCCTAAATGATCCTCACTTTAAGTCGTATCTTATCTTGTTGCTACAGATGGCACGTACCAAGAGGACCGCTCGTAAGTCCACTGGGGGCAGGGCACCGCGTCACCAGCTCACTCCACGTGAGCCCCGCCCTGAGCCTACTGAGGTGGAAAGGCTGAGGGCAGAGCTGGCAGAGGTGACTGCTGCTAGGGATGCAGCACGGCGACAACTGGAACAAGTGATTCATGATCGTGATCAAGAAACGCTTGCAGTCCAGAGGTTGACAGTGGCAAACCGCAACTGTCAACGCATGTTAGTCCGTGTGATGGAACAGAGGGATGAAGCCTGGCACGAGGAGAACGTTCTGAGAGCTCGCCAGTTTGAGCTCGAGCAACAGTTAGAAAATGCTGAAGAGTACAATGACAACCTTCATGAAGAAGTGCACCGCCTGAACAACGAGCTTAATCCCCTGCTGCCTCGAAACAACAACGTCGATGAGGACATGGGTTCGGGAATCATCATGGCTGAGGATGATGATGAAGTGGAGGTTGATGGACCACAGGATGCCCCACCTGCAGAAGCACCAGAGGAAGAGCCAGAAGAAGAAGACGAGGAGTTAGAGCCTGTCAGTGATGAGGACGGCGGGGAGATCCTTGACACTGACTCGGGGGATGATGCTTAGAGTAGTCATCACGTGCCTATAATGTTAGGATCATCTTTTGTGCCCTCCCTGTGAAGGAGTGAGGCCTTGTAATAACTTGACTTTGGGATGTAAGGTTGAACCGTATGTTTCCTGAATGTAGTTTGAACCTGTTAATTTCGATCACAACTTGATGTCTTATTATGTTGCGTTCGATGATGGTGTCACGATTAGCACCCTTCGGTGCCGCGACGAAACCGAGGGCCTCCTATGGCGCGCGACATAAGGCTGTGCTGCTTGGCACGCGCAGGTATCGAGGTAGCTAGTCATGATCCACCATGGAACTCTTCATTGAGAAGTCTCTTTGTGGTCAGTTTGAAGTAGCCTTTCACCGTCAACTAAAAATCTCGAGATCAAATCCAAGTACCGTGCAAAAGGTCAAAAATCACGTAGATAGCAACGTAAACGGTCCGGTAACCGTGTGCTCCTTGTGTGTGAGCCGTTATCAAAGTACACCTTGTTGGATTCTCTCGCATGATTGCGCCAATTGATCCGCTTGAATGGATTGTGCGGTTGTGGTGAATTATTGTGCCGTAATTATTATGAGAAGTCTATTTCATGAATTCAGTTTGACATATTTACAATAATTCATCTACAAGTTTCCCACATCGTCAGTGCTCATTGGCTATGCATTTTGCAGATGTCGTACAATCTACGTCGGGGTCGTGGAAATGAGGAGGAGGAACAGCCACCCCCTCCGCCACCACCTACTCCGGCCGAGTTGATGCAATCAGTGGTTGAGGGGCAGCGTATGCTGGCTGACGCCATGCGCCAACTGGCTAATCGAGAGGCTCGTCCTGGCCGCCAGGGCCCAGAACCCAATCAATACAGTGATTTCAAGGACTTTCTGGATACTAAGCCCCCGCTCTTCAAGGAAGCAGAAGAACCACTGCAAGCTGATGAGTGGTTTAAATACTATTGAGCAAAAGTTTCGTCTGCTTCGCCTGACTGATGAGTTAAAGACTGAATATGCTTCTCACCAGTTGCATGGTCCAGCGGGTATTTGGTGGAGCCACTATCGTTCCACACTGCCTGCCAATGTCCCGATTGCTTGGGATCAGTTTAAGGCGGCATTCCGGGGAAATTATATTCCTCCCGGTCTTATGGCAATCAAGCACACAGAGTTTATGAGGCTGTCGCAAGGAAACAAAAGCCTGACTGAATACTTGCAGTCCTTCAACAACCTGGCAAGGTATGCCACTGAGTTTGTGGATACCGATGCCAAAAAGATTGCTAGCTTCAAAAGGGGCCTCGGCCCAAAACTGATGAAAACAATGGGCACTAGCAAATGTACTACTTTCAATGATTTCATCAGCGATGCTTTGACCCAGGAGAACAACAATACTATTTATTCTGCCCTCTAAGAGCCGTAAAAGGGCCCTTGAGGCAAGTGCTTCTCAGTCAAGGGCCTCAGCGGCACCGAGGTCTTCCCCTCGCCCACCTGCTCCGAATACAAAGTTCCGTCCGCCGCAGAAGAAGCCTGCTGCAAAAACAGGGTTTCGTAAGGCATATACAGTGGCACTGCCAAAGAGTAATGCGGGCCAAGGCAGCTCCAGTGTTCCTCCTAGCAATATGCCTTGCTGGAACTGCAACAAGCCAAGGTCATTGGTCCAGGAATTGTCCGTACCCGAAGAAAAATGTCAACCAAGGTAGTCGTCAGGGACACGCCCATTATAACAGCATTGAGGAAATTCCATCTGGTGAGGTGGTCACCGCTGGTAAGTTTCTAGTTGACCAACACCCCGCAGTGGTACTTTTTGATTCAGGTGCTTCGCATTCCTTTATCAGTCCTAAGTTTGCATCTAAATTTGCACACAAGTTGCATACTGTTGAAGGTGTGGGTTATTGTATTAGTGCTGCAAGTGGGAATATTTCCACAAACAAAGTAGTGGGGAACCTTGAGTTTGAGATAGAAGGGCGAAGTTATTCGCTTGCCCTATTGGTTTTACCTGGTTTAGAGGTTTAGACATAGATGTTATCTTGGGCATGAATTGGATGAGTCAGAACGGGGTACTCATTGACACATCCGCTCGGGTAGTTATGCTCAGAGATCCTACAGATCAAAAAGGTTTTCTAGTACAACTTCCCAGAAAGGTTGAATTGTCGGGGGAAATTCATGTTGTGCAAGCAAAGGCGTTGGCTGAAATTTCCGTAGTAAATGAATTTCCGGACGTTTTTCCCGATGATTTGCCGGGACTCCCTCCGGATCGGGATGTGGAGTTTAAAATCGAGTTGTTGCCTGGCACCGCACCCATCTCTAGGAGACCCTATAGGATGCCTCCAAATGAACTAGCTGAACTTAAGGTGCAATTGAATGAACTTTTGAAGAAAGGGTTGATTCGTCCTAGCTCATCGCCGTGGGGATGTCCTGCTATCTTTGTAAAGAAGAAGGATCAGTCGTTGCGGATGTGCGTAGATTATAGACCTCTCAATGCAGTCACAGTCAAAAATAAGTACCCTCTACCGCGAATCGACATCTTGTTCGATCAGTTGTCTAAAGCTAAAGTTTTCTCCAAGATCGATCTAAGATCGGGCTACCATCAAATTAAATTCGCCCGGAAGATGTTCCAAAGACAGCCTTTTCTACCAGATACGGTCTTTATGAGTATCTTGTTATGTCTTTCGGCTTGACAAATGCCCCCGCACACTTCATGTACTTGATGAATTCGGTGTTTATGCCTGAATTGGACAAGTTTGTGGTGGTATTTATTGATGACATCTTGGTATATTCTGTGAATGAGGAGGATCACGCTGAACATCTGCGTATAGTCCTCACAAGACTGCGTGAACATCAACTATATGCAAAGTTCAGTAAGTGCGAATTCTGGCTTCGTGAAGTACCTTTCCTTGGGCATGTGTTGTCCGATGGAGGAATTATGGTGGATCCCGCCAAGGTACAGGAAGTACTGAACTGGAAGGCTCCTATCTCGGTTCACGAGGTCCGAAGTTTTCTTGGGTTGGCTGGCTATTATCGTCGCTTCATCCCGGATTTCTCCAAAATAGCCAAGCCAATGACTCGGTTGCTACAGAAAGACACCAGGTTTGTCTGGACTCCTGAGTGTGATGCGGCTTTTCACCAACTGCGAACCCTCCTAACCTCAGCTCCGGTTTTGGCACAACCGGATATCGAGAAACCATTTGATGTTTATTGTGATGCCTCAGGCATAGGTTTGGGAGGTGTGTTGATGCAGGAAGGCCGAGTAATTGCATACACTTCTCGACAACTTCGGAAGCATGAGGTGAATTATCCAACGCATGACTTAGAACTGGCTGCAGTTGTTCATGCTTTGAAAGTATGGCGGCATTATCTGCTGGGAAATGTCTGCAATATCTACACCGATCATAAAAGTCTCAAATACATCTTCACCCAACCCGAGTTGAATATGCGTCAAAGAAGATGGCTCGAGTTGATTAAAGATTATAACCTTCAAGTGCACTATCATCCAGGAAAGGCAAATGTAGTTGCGGATGCTTTAAGCCGTAAGTCTCATTGTCATTCCTTAGTTGAAACTGATTTTCATCGATCTCGCCTTCTACATCCGGCAGTCCTGTACAACATCACTGTCAGTTGTACTCTCAAAAGCAGAATTATTGAGCTCCAAAAGACTGACACTGGTATATTCCACATCAAGCGTAAGATGAAAGAGCAAGAAACTACACAGTTCAGGATAGATGAAGAGGGTGTACTATGGTTCAAGGATAGGTTAGTTGTGCCTAAGGACCGAGAGCTTCGAAATGATATTATGTCTGAAGCACACTCCTCTAAGTTGTCCATCCATCCTGGCAGCAATAAGATGTATTATGATTTGAAACCGCTTTATTGGTGGACCAAGATGCAGAAAGAGATAGCTGCATATGTCGCTAGATGTGACACCTGTTGCAGAGTTAAAGCTGTGCACATGAAAGCTGGGCTACTTCAGCCACTTTCCATTCCAGGCTGGAAATGGGAAGAGATAAGTATGGATTTCATTGTCGGACTTCCTCCTACTGTCAAAAATCATAATTCCATCTGGGTAATTGTGGATCGTTTGACCAAATCAGCTCACTTCATTCCAGTTAGAGTGGACTATCGTCCCACTGACTATGCTGAGTTGTACTTCAATCAGATAGTCCGGCTTCATGGGATACCTCGTACTATCATATCTGACCGTGGTCCCCAGTTCACTGCTCGCTTTTGGGAGCACTTGCATCACCTTCTGGGAACCAAGTTAGTGAGAAGCTCTGCTTATCACCCCCAGACATCGGGTCAGACAGAACGAGTTAACCAAATCTTAGAAGATCTGTTGCGAGCATGCGTCATTTCATCCAAGGGTTCTTGGGAAAAATGGTTACCTTTAGCTGAATTCTCGTACAATAACAGTTATCAAGAGAGTATTAAGATGGCTCCATTCGAAGCTTTGTATGGTCGTAGGTGTAGAACCCCACTAAATTGGATCGAATCTGGTGAGAGAAGATTTTATGGTATTGCTTTTGTTGAGGAAGCTGAGGAACAAGTCCGTACCATCCAGAAACACATGGCTGCAGCACAAGCGAGACAGAAAAGCTATGCGGATCGTCGTAGAAAACCACTCGAATTTGAAGTTGGAGACTTCGTTTATTTGAAGGTTTCTCCCATGAAGAGTGTCCAACGTTTTGGGGTTAAACGGAAACTTGCACCAAGATACGTGGGTCCTTTCCAGATCATAGGCAAGAGTGGAGCTGTTGCGTACAAAATCCAGTTGCCTCCTGAGATGAGAGCCATATTCAACGTCTTCCATATATCTCAGCTTAAAAAGTGTCTTCGAGTTCCTGAGGAACAAGTTCCTTTAGGTGATATCAGACTGGAATCCGACCTAACCTATGAAGAAAAGCCAGTCCGAGTGATCGATACTCAGGAGCGAGTAACTAGAAGTAAAGTGGTTAAGTGGTACAAAGTGATGTGGAGTAATCAGGGAAGTGAGAGTGATGCTACGTGGGAACGGGAGGATTATTTGCGGGATGGTTATAAAGAATTCTATGAAAAATGGTACGCTTTTCAAATCTCGGGACGAGATTTTTATAAGGGGGGAGGGCTGTAACACTTCAAGTGTTTAGTCCTTAATTACATTGCATTTGCATGGCATAAGCATAAGCATGCATCATTCATGTTTGTTATTTTATGTGATGCAACACGTGTGATTATATTAGGGTTTGTTTGATTTATTTCATGAAGTACTTGATAGTTGGTGTAACAAAAAGGTAAGGTAGCCAATCATGACCTACAACACCTTAGTTATACTTAGGGTAACATTTGGAACAAAGTTCATGTTGACCAAAATTACAAATTTGCCCTCCAAGAGAAGTTTGACCACCATTTGACCCTAGAAGGCTCTAGTTTGACCAGTTAAAAAGTCTAATTTAGAGACCTTGCATGGAGGAGCAACCTTAAGCAAAGTTGTAGAGAATTTCATAAGGAACAAAAGTTCTAATATGGCCATCTCATGAAAATGACCAGAGCATGCTCAAAAATGGCCCACAAGTCAGCTTGAGTGGTGATCAACACTTAGAAAAATTCTAAGTCTGGAAATTGGACTTTTCAGTTTCACTGTACCTCACTTTAGCAACTTGTAACTCACCATCTAGGCCAAACCAGTCTTTGAGCCAATTGACAAAGTTGTTGTCCACACATAGCTCTACAACTTTGTCAATATCACCATCACCTGGTTCTCAATAGTTTAGGAGATATAATGTCTTGAAAATAGGGTTTCAGTCGGGTTCACTGACTGAAAACACGTTTCAGTTTCCAAGTACACTACTTTGGAGCTCTGTGGTTTCAAATCCAGGCCGAACCAGTCCAAACTCCAATTGACAAACTTATAGTCCTCATGTAGCTCTACAACATTGCCAATAGCAACCATATCTGGTTCTCACTGGATTAGGAGTAAATTGAACCTAAAATCGCGCTGTCAGTTGACGCCATCGAGCTCTGAAACGAGCCTTCAGTCCCCGACAGCCGCAGATCGTCGCCGCCGCGTGTCCTCCACGCGCCGCGCGCGACCTGGCGTCTTGGCCAGCTGCCGAGCGTAGAAGGGCGCCCCTGCTGTCGTGCCGACCGCACCCCTCCATTTCCCTCCTCCTTTTCCTCTCTCGTCGGCTGAGCGGAAGAACCGAGCCGCCTTGTCGCTCTTGCTCCGACGAGCTCGCGCACGCATTCCACCGCACCACCGCACCTCCAGTCCGGCCAACAGCTGCGCCTTGAGCCCCTCTACCCACTCATTCCGCCACTGCCCTCAGACGCACCTTGGTAAGGACGAATTGTCATTTCCGCCACCGTCAGACCTCGTCGGCGTTCTTCCGCGCGGCGGCTCACCGTGGCCGAGGTCTTCGGCGCTTCCACGGCGAGCGCTAGTAGGTGCTTTAGGATCGGGGTAGTACGGGGATGCTCACCATGGGGCTAGGAGGGGATCCCGAGGCCACCGCCGGCGAGGAGCACCACCACCGCCCTGCCGGTCCGCCATGCACGCCACCGTCCTCCATAGCCGCAGCCATTGCTCCAATTAGTAGCACCCCTAGGTTCGCATGGATGAGGCGAACGTACCTGTGTCCTTGGTCTCGCCGGAGCTGCCGCCGGCGGCGAGCTTGCCGTCGACCGTTTCCTCCCCCGCCTTCGTCTCGATGACAAGTGGGGCCCGCTCGTCAGAGCGCGCGCGCGGGCGGGACGGCCGAGCAGGCCGCGCGCGCGAGTCGTGGGCCGCGTCTTCCGGGCCGGCCCAGTCATCCGAAAGGAAACTTATTTTTATTATTTTGTCACTGATTTTTGTACAAGTTGGAAAAATATAGATCTAGGGTTTTAATGATCCAAAAATCATGAGATAAATTTTATTAGGATCTACATAATGTGTAGTATTTTAGAAAAATATGGATCTGGCATGAGATGTTTAAAGTCTGTAAGAATTTAATAGATCCTTTAAATGTGTTTTGGAATGCATGCAAATTTGTTAAATTTATAACTCGAGCTGTAGTGTTCCATAAATCATGAAATTTGGTGGGTAGGTTACTCTATGCTAGCCCTAGCTCTGGTAAAAATTTGGGCATCAGTGATTAAGTAATTTCCAAGTTATAATGTTATCTTGTTATTCTAGGAAATACTAAAATGAATTTTTGTAATTTTTCTACATGTGCAATGTTCATATAACTTTTTGGAGAATGTCTTGGTACCCTAGAGTGTCCAAGAAAATTAAGAAATCTGTTGTTTGACACTTTACAATAGGGTTTCCTATTTATGCAAAAATCAGCCTTATTAGCTTGTGAATTTTGTGTAGGGAGTTTCTGTGAATAAAACTTGTTCAAATTTTTACTGTGGTCTCTTTTTGGGTCAGAGAGTCCCCTGTAATTTTTGTAGAATTTTTGGAGCAGTTTACACATAGGTTTGAAATTCCACTTAATTACTTAAGTAAATTGAGAAATGGGTTTAAATAAATGTTCTAGGTGGGCACACCTTACTTTCTGGTGTCCTTGTGATATTTGTGAACTTGTAGTAGCATTAGTTTGGTTTTTGAGAATGTTTGCCACATCAATAAATATTTAACCTTTGTAATTTTAGATTTTCTGGACAGTTAAGTAGTAATTCTAAAATTTGGCTTTGATAAAATTGGTTGCTGGACAACTTGTAAATACCAAAGTTGGAGTAAACTTGATGAACTAGCTGGTGTTAAAATTTGGAAGCATTTGACTGAGTAGTTTGAGAGTTACTGTTGTTTAAAGTGGCAGTTCAAAATCTGCTACTCTCTGTTTTGGAGAGGACAGATTCTGGAACTTGTGAAGTTTGGCATGGAAAACTTAGGAGTTTGGAGTTGAGGTCTGAAAATGAATTGTAGTACATTTCTTAGGCTTTCCAGATTGCCTTAGATCATATCTTTTGGACTTGTAAATCTCCAGTTGTGATAAAAACAAGTAGCTGCTGCCCAGAATGCTTACTGTGGTGTTTTGCTGATTGATATGGTGTGATATCCTAAGACATGTTACCTTTGTAATTGTTAGGTGTTAGGGCCTTAACTGAGGATGAGCAGCTTTATCTTAGGTTAAGTAGATTAGGTAAGTACTTCTTTACCGGAGAGGAAATTTTGCACCTACTCTTTTGAAGTGATTTGAATAGAGCGTTAAAATGTTGTAATGCATTTCATTCCGAGCATATTGCATCTTTCATTATGCATTCATGGGATTTATTATGCACTCATGCAATAGGTGTACCGGAGGGGGTGACACTCCTCGAGTTCGAACAAGCGATACCGGAGGAGGTGCTGAGTCAACCGGAGGAATTAGCAGAAGAACCCAACGTCGGGGAAGCTCCGTCAGAAGATCTACCCGAGTGTCCGGACCACAGACCCACAACCTTTCTGAAAGGCAAGCCCCGGTGCATGCTGAACCCATCTTTTTATAAATATATCTTGAGTACTCTTAATTGTTTACTGCATTAAGTTGTAGGAGTTATATGAAAACACTTGTTGCATTATACATGTCCTTGTCCAGATATCGTACTTAATCCTATATTAGGTTTAGGCACGTGTCCATGCTTAGCCCTGCTTAGTACGGTAGAAGTCGGGTGATTTCCGGTCATCCGCGAGATGTAGGAAGGAGTCACGAGTGGCTCTATGGCTATCGTGAATGGAACCATGCTTAAAAATGAAATTGAGACCGGGCGGGAGTTCGATAGTACAGCCGCAAGACACTTCACGTCTTGGGTGTGGAGCTATGCCCGTCTGAGTCGTTTAAGGACCGATTCGCTGTACGTCCTTGAGTCATGTTGAACGCAGTCTAACACTTAGTTGGCCGGATAACCCGTTCCGACCGCGAAGTCGAGTAATGTGGTTCAGGCCGGGAATCGAATGGTAGGTTGCTTCTTGGAGGAGAGAAAGGATGTGCTTGGGGACATTGGCGTGAGACCAAGGGGGGGTTAGAGTCCCTATCACCTGGCAGAGTGTCGCCCTTGGGGTCGCGACATTATTCGGACCCGCGATTCCTGAATCATATGAAACGGTGGCCTGTGCGACCCTGGCAGGGGTCTGCACGGTGAGTGTTAGAAATACCCCTCCAGCTGGATAGGAATTCGATTCGAATCGCCGTCGCTCCCGGTTAGTGAGCACTTGACTTGAGCAGCGGCAACGTAGACCTCATTAAATGAACTGGTGGTTAAGGGAATGATACAATGTTGCCATAATGATATACCTGCTATGGATATAATAATCATGTTGTTTGATTATAATCAAGTGTATGTTTAGTACAGGTGCTAAGATAGATGACAGGTAAATGCTAAAAATAACTGCTAGTACAGGTTACAAGAGTTTAAGTTACTTATGCCTTTATGCAAAATGTTATGTCAGCTAGCCTCTTGTGTAAGCCTTGCATAATCCTTGGTGTCACTTTATTTCTGGTTTTCGACGGGTAAGTCTAGCTGAGTACATTCCAGTACTCAGGGTTTATTCCCTCCTGTTGCAGATGACATGCTTTATCAGGGATTCTGCAAGACGTGTCTCCACCCTGCGGGTGATGATGACTAGATCACTGGGGCGTGATCATCTTTATGTACTTTCCTCATGCTTTTGCGAGTTGTTGATCATCCAGACTGGCAGTATTTAATTAACTAGTGTGTGTTATGCTTCCGCTACTTTCAAACTTGGTTTGTAATAATTGCTACTCCGTTTGTGTAAACTTATTTCAGCACTATTTGTGAAATGTAACGTATGATGTTGTATGTTGAATGATGCGATCCTGGTTGTAAGCAGTTTGGTTTGAAATCCTTCGTGATTTCGATTGACTACCGGGATTATATGGGCTCAAGTTCGGAAATTTGAGCGCTTCGGTGCTTGTTTTTGTACTTGTGCTCTTATAATTTGGTCGGTTCTGTTACAGCGACATTGCTTATTAGTTAGAATTGCCTGAGAATTTGTCTGGTGTACATGATGTGTTCCATGTTTCTCAACTTAAGAAGTGTTTGCGTGTGCCTGAGGAGCAAATACCTTTGGAGGAATTGACTGTTAAAGATGATCTTACCTATGAAGAGTTTCCGGTTAAGATTTTGGAGACTGCTGAAAGAGTCACTAGAAGTCGGATTATCAAGATGTGCAAGGTACAATGGAATAGGTATTCGGAAGCTGAGGCAACTTGGGAAAGAGAGGATGAACTGAAGAAATCATATTCGTAGTTGTTTGAGTAAGCAGTCCAATCTCGAGGACAAGATTCTTTTAAGGGGGTAGAATTTGTAACACCCAAAATTTGTTTGAACTCAAAATAGGAGGAATTGAATTAATATGCTATTGATTGTGCATAATAATCATAGAGAAATAATAATTTTGTTTGAATTAAAATACAATATAAGGTTAGTAACATGCTGATGCATTTATGCTGGTGCATTCATTTTGTTGTACTGTGTGGTTTTGATAGAAATTTTAAATGGATTCAAAACTCATTTGAAGACTGATTTGGAGAATAGAAAGAAAATAAAAAGAAAAAAACCTTTACCTTTTCCCTTTCTGGCCTAGAAGCCCAGTAGCCAAGGCCGGCCTGTTTTCTGCTCCGTAGGCCCAAGCCGCCAGCTTGGCCACGCCACGAGCACCTCTCCCTGTCTCACTGCAGTGTGGACCCTGCTGCTTGAGCCACCGACGCTTGGGGCCCGCGTGTCGGCTAGCTCCATCCCCAACCACGCTCAGCAACCGAGCCAGGGTCGAGTTCACCAACGCAAACTCGAACCCAATCTTGAATCCACGGGATTTCTTTCCTTGCCTAGTCCGCATAGCCCCTATAAGAGTCATCGCCTCCCTTCTTGCTACCCTTTTCCAACCCCAAGTCGCTATGGCCTCGCATCGAGCCCTCCCAGCGCCACCTAAACCCTAAGCACCGCCATTGGGGTCAATTCCGCTAGTCCTCTCCTTCATTGTCTTCTAAGTTTGTTCTTGGGTTTTGTCTTGAACTCTGGAACGTTTTGGTGTCCTCAATTTGATTCTTTTTGCTCACTTCATGTCATATCCATGAACAGGGACGCCGCCGTCCGCCCCTCTTCATAATCTGACATCGCCAGTCCTCCTTTACTTTCGATTTCGAGCTAGGTGTGTTCGCACTGAGCTTCTCGTTCGATTGCATCTATTCGCGCTTCAAATGGTTGCCGGGACAGCTTGTTTGAGTTGCACCACCGTGAATTGCTCGCCACCGGCCATGGCGCCACCGCTCAGTTCACCGCCGGCGCCTCCTTTCATCCGATCTAATCTCCACCCTCCAATCTCGATCCAACGGCCGAGATGAGACCATACCCCTTCGACTGTACCTTTTATAAAAAGGACCCTGCATTTTTGTTAAATAGGCCACATGTTTTGGCTTAATGGAACCCACCGTCCATTGCGTTTTTTGAGAATACATCTTCTGCACTAGAAGGCGTAAACTGTATCTGCTTAAATCAAAATAATGTTTTTAATTATTTAAAGAATTGTCTTCCATTTCGTTTTGCTTATAAAATCTCCATTTTAACTCCGATTGGACCTGTTCAAGTTGCGTTAGTGTCACACCCAAAATTTCCTATTTTGGGTTGTGCATGAAAAACACTAAATAAAATAAATGATTTCAATATTTGAATAAATTTATTAGATAAGTTAAGTTGCTGCTAATTTAAATATAGAAAATTGTGGTTTTAAATTTTTTCATCTTAATTTGATAATGTGGTGTTTGTGTGATGCTTGTATTTGGTGTTGGTGAGTGCTATTATTTTCAAAATACCATAGGACGACGATTACTTCTCATCGGAAAAACTTTTTGGTATTTTCTGGATTTAAAATTTCAATTTCCGTGAGCTTAATCTTTTCTATTGATCTTTTCATTAATCTTTCCATGAGCCCAAACTTATTTGGTTGAGTTCCTTATCTCTCCAAGAGTCTCCAGGATTTTTTCCGTGATTTTTCTGAGCTCCGGACTATTTTTCACGGCCAAAAAGGTAATTCTAGATTTTCTGGAATTATTTTTATTCGCGAATTAAAATAATCCCGAAATTAAGAAAATCCGAAAAGTTTTCAAACCCTACGACTATATATATGCTGGCGTAGTCCTCGATGCCCTGGTTTCAGAAGTACAACCCTTATCGCGAGCCGCTGCTCGTAGCTTCCCCCACCTCTCGCCGAAGTTTTGCATCTACAGCTTACGTTCCGGCGAACTTCCGACGAAGGTTCGGCGAGCTTTTCCGGCCACGTTTTCCATCTCCGGCGAATTCCGCTTTCACCTTGAGGTTCATCTTGATCTCCTCTACACCGTCACGCCTTTCGTTTTATGAATTCATGATCCATTTATCGTTTCCCTAATGCATCTTTATCTTTTCCGGCGAGCGCCTCCATGGCAAAAGCTTCTGTGTCACTGTTTTTCCAACCGTGCACCTCACCGGGCCGCACAAGGCTGGTCCGTCGCCTCCTGATCAATCTCCGAGCCTGCCCTGCGCTGCCCCGGCCCTCGTCGTCGCGTGGCCTGCGCACGGTCGTCCACCCTGTGCGGGCAGGCACAACCGGAGGTGCGGGCTCCAGCTCGGTCCCGCCTCCGCGAGCCTCAAGGGACCTGGCGCCGCTGCTGGCCAACCAGCCGCCCGCCCTTGGCCCGGCCAAGCCCTGCCCTTCCCTCCATGTGAGCTGCAGCAGCGGACTCCAGTAGCCATGGAGGCTACGACGTTGTACAGCTTAAGGTAGAAGATTCTCTTATTTACAAGTCTGCCATCCATCGTTTAATTTCTGCCATTTAATCGTTTTAGCTCCGTTTCGAGTCGTTCCAGTTGGGTTAATTTTGTAACGTCGCGCTTTACATGGTAGTACCAACGTTGGCCATGTCTTACAATTATGAATTTATTGATTTAAAATACCATTTGATTAGTATTAATTTAATAGCTTTTAATTAAAAGTGACAAAGGTTTATAATTCCGTTTTTGTTGCGTTGTGATCGTGGTGATGTAAGCGACATATTAGCAACACTGTTTTTTTATGTCACGTGTTTTTCTATATATCACTAAATATTATATTGATTAATATGTTTGTACTAGCTTTATAATTAAAAGCAATTTAGACTATATACCCACGGTTTTATAAATAAATATTAATTTAATTCATGTTAACATGTGTGGTTATGATTATAATTTAGTTAGTATCAATGTTTTTCATGTCACTTGACCGTAAATTTATTAACTTGAATGCTATTTAGATTAATATTTATTTAATAGCTTTCCAACTAAAAGCGATCTAAGTTTAACTCCGTTTTGGTTGTGGTACAGCTGTGCCGACTATAAGTTACATATTAGTAGGAACTTTTAACATGTCTCACATCTCTAAATTTTGTAGGTTAAATATTAATTAGATTAATGATTATGCAAACTGATTTCTAAATAAAAGCAACATAGGAGAATATGGATCTTTTTATAATTACTTGCTAACTTAAATATGTATTTATTTACTATAAGTTGTATAGTTAAACATGATTCATATAAATCCAATTTAGATGCACTTATATTAATATGTATTCAATGCCTTTTTGAATTAAAGTTAATTTAGGTTTATCTCCGGTCTTTTATAAATACTAAAATGATAACTTGATAAATAACAAACTTTGAAATACAATAGAAATACACATCATCCTGAGACGTCCGTTTTTAGATTAATGGCTCTGATTAAAACAAACCCTTTCACTGTTCTTTTTACTAAAGAGTCCCTGTATTCTTGGAAAATAAACCCGCAGTCCAAAACATGTTTACATATTTTGTTTTCTTCATTTGAAAGCGTATTTTGTTTCGGTTAAGAATAAATTACGTTTTCAGCTATTTACAGAATTGCCACTGATTTTGTTTTAGCCATAACTTCTTCGTTTTAACTCCGATTTGACCCGTTCAAGTTGCGTTAGGTTCGTATTTGCGAGCTCTACATGTTAGTATAGCTGTACAGTAGGTTTGAAAATTTTAATTTTCGAGTTTATATTAAAGTAATTATTTATCTATAGAAAATCTTAGAAAATTCATAACTTTCATGTTTTAAATCTGAATTTCGTGATCTTTACGTCTGTGTGATCGTAGTAACGTGTAGAAGAGTTTTACAAACTTTTTATACTGTTTTGCTACTGTTGCTGTACTGTTTTAATTATATCTCCTTGTTTGCTTCGTGTATGATTGCTCGGATGATTGTGTGTTGATGCTTGATGATCGAGTATAGACGGTGAGCAGTTTCTTGACGATCAGGAGTATTATTTTGAGCCAGACTAGCAGTATCATCAGGAAAGCTTTGATGAAGGCAAGTATAACATGAGACTATCCTTGTTACCTATTCACTGAAATTATCATACATATGCATGTGTCTTCCTTGACAACCATAGAGATTATAACTTAGCTATTGATATCTTGTTTCCTTGTCACCTATGGATTATGCATTTGGGTAGCTATTGCTAGTGCTTAATTATGAACAATGATCTTGTAATTTGATTAATGGATTAAGCGACCAACCATAAAGATGATTTTATTACTATTGAAAGGGGACTAGAGCAAGGGGTTATATTGTTGCTCTAGTTACTCTCCGTAAGGACTTACCTGTAAGTGATAACCGGGATTGACAGTACATCTGTGAGGGCTATATGGCTCTGGCTCTAGTTGTTTAAGAGACCTTTTTCTAGCTTGTTAGTGGTTACCTTAATTGGCGTAAGAATGGCTTGCCACGTTGGGTGTAGGACAGCCTCTAGTCTATGAGTATAGCCGAGAAGGAATTGTGCCATTTGAAAAGGGGATTCCTACATCTGCCTACCGAGTGAATCTAATGGCCCTAACTTGTTAGACGAACTTTTGAATGACTTTATATGGTTTTCAGTGTTTTGGGAGTAATTAACCCATGCATTTGGAAATCATGACTCACAGTGAAAGTATACACCTCTGCGCAGAGTTAAAAACTGGTATACTAGCCGTGCTCACGGATACGAGCGGCCTTAGGGATTCTTACAGAATAGTTGATCACCATGGTTATATCATGCTTAATTACTGTTGATTATTATTATGCTCATGTTAATGCTATTCATTATCCTTATTACAATTGATCATTGGTTCATTAATGGGAATTGGAATACCTTGATGCTACTCAATTGCTAATTATATGATGATTAAAAGCTAAACGCAGTCAAACAGTGTCTAGCCTTTTTGAGCCTCATGAACCCTGTGTTATACTTGTTGAGTTCGACATGGACTCACTCTTGCTATTTCCACCACACTCCAGTGTGTAGTAAGGTGCTATTTAGAAGAAGGATAAAGAGTTAGTGGAGTTTCTAGAAGTCTTTCAGAAGTGTTTGGCATACGGAGCCACCAGTCAGCCGTCCCTGATAAGAATGAAGCCTAAAGTTTAGTCACTGTTCCGCGATACTATGATGTAAGTGTTAATATAGCTATGTATACGTTATATAATAACATTGTTTCTGATATTTTTTTATTCTGACATATGTGTGGACTTTCTGGGCATATATATAATTAGCCTGGTTTTGTTCTTTAGAAAACCGAGTGTGACAGAGTGGTATCAGAGCGGTGTTGACTGTAGAACGTATGCCAAGTAGCACTGGACGTATTCTAAAACTTATTTTACTATAAAACTATTTTGTCATCCCTTGACTCATTGATTTTGACTATTTCTGTTCCTTGTCCTGTTGTATCCCTTTCTTGATAGCTTCTTTTGAGCTATTATTTCTTACTACCTTGGATTTTGTTTTACGATATTTTTACTAAAAGTTTTCTGATCTCACCTGGTTTAAAGATTCGATGACCTTTCATCATCCATAATCTTCCCTTAGGATGACCACAATTGTTGAAGAAGTACATGTAGTATCGATGATGTGATGTGTGCGTGTTTTGCTTGATGTGTTGCTTGTGTGTTGTCCTTGTTCTCGTGTTTTGAAAGTGGCTCGGAAGGTATAAGTCTTGATGAGTAGCTCGATCCAAGTTAAGTGGGGTAGTGTCATCTTCTATCCTACTTATCTTTCAATCGATCCAAATTCTTGTCATTTTCTCTTACACTGTTCTTGTCTACCCTTGGTTGTTATGCTATCTTTATCTCATCTTAATGGAGGATCAACACATAATGGGCGCATCCATAGTAGCAAGCCTTCAAGAAAGAGATATATTCAATGACATCGCCAGGTGGAACAAGATATTTGTTAAGTGGGGTAGCATCTGCTGTCAATAACAACAATTCCTGAATATCTCAAGCGATGAGGTACGAAGAACTGAAGATCAAACTTTATCTTTCTTTTCATCTTTTGGCTATCCTCGATCCATGTCTTATATCTCATCAACACAAATCAAAGAAGCATGAAGACTTGAAGATTAGTGTCATCTATCTCTCTAATTTCTCTGAATCTTGTTCCTACCTTGTCCTATCTTTTCAGAATAATATGTCTTCCTTAACTTATATCTCTATTTTTGGATGTCCAAAAATCATAGATAAATTTTGAACAATAGTAGACTTCAATATCTTTCTCTGACCATAAGAACCACCCTGATAGCTATTGTGGTTTGGGAGTTATGAAAATCACAAGACGATGCATCTGTGCTGTCAGCAACCTAGAATAGTTTCTGTTGTGCACCGTTTTTGACTACCTTAGCTGCAGAATCTGGGGAAGTGTTCTATAAGAAAGTTGTAGTAAATTTGATAAGCTTTCCAACGGTATAAGCTATAACATCATCGGATTCGTAGAACTTGAGTTATAACTATATTTCTACACTGCCATTTTTCTACTCGCGAGAAAGTGCAGGTTACTTGTTTTTGCATATGCTCATGAATCTCTTTGATGCCAGAAGGACACAATGGTAGTTATCATTCAGAAACAAATACAAGCTATCCTTCGGTGTTCTCTAGTTGATCTCTTCTTAAGGGTGTTGCTAAACTAAAAGACGACACAAGATGGAGGTTTTATATGTTCTATTTCGTTACCTAGAAGCATCAGCTATCTACATGGTTGCAAAGTCACTATCGAGCGTAAGTATCTTTTCTTAGGGTTGGTAACATACTGGAACCATCTACAAGAATCGTAAGGGTCTAAAGGAGACATTTACAAAGTTGGTTTTGAGCCTGTGGCATCATCATTGGATAGGAGTTGATGAAGGAAGCATGAAGATTTGCAAATCAACTTTATCTTTCTCCCTAGTCTCTCCAAATCTCGGGACGAGATTCCTGTTAAGTGGGGTAGAATTGTCACACCCAAAATTTCCTATTTTGGGTTGTGCATGAAAAACACTAAATAAAATAAATGATTTCAATATTTGAATAAATTTATTAGATGAGTTAAGTTGCAGCTAATTTAAATATAGAAAATTGTGGTTTTAAACTTTTTCATCTTAATTTGATAATGTGGTGTTTGTGTGATGCTTTTCTTTGGTGTTGGTGAGTGCTATTATTTTCAAAATACCATAGGACGACGATTACTTCTCATCAGAAAAACTTTTTGGCATTTTCTGGATTAAAAATTTCAATTTCGGTGAGCTTAATCTTTTCTATTGATCTTTTCATTAATCTTTCCATGAGCCCAAACTTATTTGGTTGAGTTCCTTATCTCTCCAAGAGTCTCCAGGATTTTTTCCGTGATTTTTCTGAGCTCCGGACTATTTTTCACGGCCAAAAAGGTAATTCTAGATTTTCTGAAATTATTTTTATTCGCGAAATTGAAATAATCTTGAAATTAAGAAAATCCGAAAAGTTTTCAAACCCTACGACTATATATATATGCTGGCGTAGCCCTCGACGCCCTGGTTTTGGAAGTACAACCCTTATCGCGAGTCGTCGCTCGTAGCTTCCCCCACCTCTCGCCGAAGTTTTGCATCAACAGCTTGCGTTCCGGCGAACTTCCGACGAAGGTTCGGCGAGCTTTTTCGGCCACGTTTTCCATCTCCGGCGAATTCTGCTTTTACCTTGAGGTTCATCTTGATCTCCTCTACACCGTCACTCCTTTCGTTTTATGAATTCATGATCCGTTTATCGTTTTCTAATGCATCTTTATCTTTTCCGACGAGCACCTCCATGGCAAAAGCTTCCGTGTCACTGTTTTTCCAACCGTGCACCTCACCGGGCCGCACAAGGCTAGTCCGTCGCCTCCTGATCAATCTCTGAGCCTGCCCTGCGCTGCCTCGGCCCTCGTCGTCGCGTGGCCTGCGCACGGTCGTCCACCCTGTGTGGGCAGGCACAACCGGAGGTGCAGGCTCCAGCTCGGTCCCGCCTCCGCGGGCCTCAAGGGACCTGGCGCCGCTGCTGGCCAACCAGCCGGCCGCCCTTGGCCGGCTAAGCCCTGCCCTTCCCTCCATGTGAGCTGCAGCAGCGGACTCCAGTAGCCATGGAGGCTACGACGTTGTACAGCTTAAGGTAGAAGATGCTCTTATTTACAAGTCTGCCATCCATCGTTTAATTTCTGCCATTTAATCGTTTTAGCTCCATTTCGAGTCGTTCCAGTTGGGTTAGTTTTGTAACGTCGCTCTTTACACGGTAGTACCAACGTTGGCCATGTCTCACAATTATGAATTTATTGATTTAAAATACATTTGATTAGTATTAATTTAATAGCTTTTAATTAAAAGTGACAAAGGTTTATAATTCTGTTTTTGTTGCGTTGTGATCGTGGTGATGTAAGCGACATATTAGCAACATTGTTTTTTTATGTCACGTGTTTTTCTATATATCACTAAATATTATATTGATTAATATGTTTGTACTAGCTTTATAATTAAAAGTAATTTAGACTATATACCCACGGTTTCATAAATAAATATTAATTTAATTCATGTTAACATGTGTGGTTATGATTATAATTTAATTAGTATCAATGTTTTTCATGTCACTTGACCACAAATTTATTAACTTGAATGCTAATTAGATTAATATTTATTTAATAACTTTCTAACTAAAAGCGATCAAAGTTTAACTCCGTTTTGGTTGTGGTACAGCTGTGCCGACTATAAGTTACATATTAGTGGAACTTTTAACATGTCTCACATCTCTAAATTTTGTAGGTTAAATATTAGTTAGATTAATGATTACGCAAACTGATTTCCAAATAAAAGCAACATAGGAGAATATAGATCTTTTTATAATTACTTGCTAACTTAAATATGTATTTATTTACTATAAGTTGTATAGTTAATGTCACACTCATTTAACGACCAAATAAAGTGCATACTCTTATGTGTGTCCAGAGATCAATCACACATAAGTTAACAAATTATAAATGATGTATCATCACAAATGTTATTACATCACGATTAATAACACATAGTCTTTACAATAATGAAGCGGAAGTAAAATATAAAACTCTCATGGTAGCTCCAATCACAGGCACATTGACTGGTTGACCGCAAGTCTAGTAATCTTCCTGGAAGTAGAATTAATCACTACTTGCACCATCTGTTACCCATCCGGGATTTTTATCCAAGTAAAAAAAACAAGCGTAAATACATCTCATACTCAACAAGTGTAACACGGGGTTCATGAGGCTCAAAGGCATAATATAGGTTTATCAGCATGTAGCTTTTAATTAGCATTATTTCAGTATATCAATAATATCAAAGTGTCTCAATGTAACAATAAACATATGATCCATGTGAAATGATTAACGAATAGCAAAAACATATTCATTATTAATGATCCACTATTCCATAAGGGTCCAAGGCCACACGTGACCGTGAGCACGGCTGTTATAACAGTTTTACACTCTGTAGAGATTGTATACTTTCACTGTGAGTCATGTTGCCCATATGCCCGGGTTAATTACTCCTAAAACACTTCCGAGGTGAGCAGGCAGTGAAACACTATGAAGCCTTTCAAAGGTTCGTCTAACAAGTTAGGGCCGCTAGGTTTCCAAAGTCAGTCTATGTGATTCACCACACAGGGATCCACAGTCTGCTCTACCCCATTTGCGCCACAAGGGTAACCTCTAACAAGCTAGAAAAGGTCCTTCTATATGACTAAAGCCAGAGCCATTTTAGCCCTCACAGTTGTACTGTAAATCCCGGATTTTCGCTTACAGATAAGTCCTTATGGAGAGTAATAAGAGCACCAAATAACCCCATGCTCTAGTACCCTTTAACAGTAATAAAACTCATCTTTTAGTGTTTATTGCATATACCATTAGTCAAATTACATGATCATAGTTCATGTTAAGCTCTAGCATACTAATCCATGCAATATAATAGGTATCAAGGAATAAGATCAACACTAAGTCATCCTTAACAAGGAATACATGCATAATGATATTATTTGCTTAATGTGAATAGAACAACAAGGATAATCCCATGCTATACTTGCCTTGCTCAAACTGGTCCTGTTAATCTTGTTTGTAGTAAAACTCCTGATCTCCAACGAATTACTCACCGTCTATACTCGATCAACAATAGCAACAACATTCATCCAGAACAATCATGCATAAACAAACAAGACTATAATTAGAACAGTACACCAACAGTAATAAAATATGATAAAAAGTTTTTAAAACGAATCTACAACTCTCTAGGATCACACAGACGCAAAGATCACGAAAAACGGAGCTAAAACGACGAAGTTATGAATTTACGAAGATTTCCTATAGAAAAGTAATTACTTTAATTTAAGCTCGAAAATAAATGGTCACAAACCTACTGAACAGTCCTACTAACATGTAGAGCTCTTAACTACGAACCTAACGCAATTTGAACGGGTCAAATCGGAGTTAAAACGGATGAATTATGACTAGAACAAACTCAGTGGCATAACTGTAATTAGCTGAAAACGTATTTTGAATTAACTGAGATCAAACTACGCTTTCAAACGGATATTATGCAATACGGAAGTACGCTTTGGACTGCGGGTTAATCAATTGAAAAACATAGGGTCTCTTTAGCAAATTATACAGCCGAACCGGTATCTTTTAATTACATCCGTTGGATTCAAAATAAACAGCTTAGATTTGATCGGGACGAACGGGATGGCGTTCCGGCCGGGAAAACACGCCGGCGACCATATCTGCGGCGGCGCTATCGCTGGAGTTCGCTAGAACTCGAAACCGAGCATCATTCGACGAAATAAAAGTACCAGGATGGAGTACAAGGCAAGGCGATCTCACCTCACGCAAGAATGGAGCCGAGGACGAAGCAAAAGGCGGTGCACTGCTCGGTATGGCGGGCGGTCACGGCGATGCTCCGAGCAATGCCGTCTCTTGATGGTTCCAATGCTCCGCGTCAGAATAGGATGGAGCGGAAAGATCACGGGCTTGGTTTTTATAGCCTGAAGGCGACTCCACGGAAGGAAAGGGGAGATTGAGGGGAGGATTCGGTTTTGGTAGTTTAGGAAAGGAGAATCCGTCGCCGGCTTGGGGAGGAAGAAGATGTCGCCTGACGCGCGGGTCCACCGGTCAGCGAAACACGGAGAAGGAAGGCGCGGTAGCTTGCTTCGCACGATTGCTGGTCCAGTGGTGCACGCGCGAGCCAGGCCGCGGGCGAGAATGGGCACGGCCCAGGTGGGACGCGATGCGCGCGCGGGGAAGTAACGGGCCGCGGTGAAGAAATGGGCTACCAGGCCGAAAGCGAGGAGAAGGAATTTTTTCTTTTTCTTTTTCCTTTTAAATTATTTCAAAGTATTTTCAAATGATTTTAAAACCTAATTTGAATTTAAATCAAACCACTCATAACAAAAATTTAAATGCAACAGCATGAGTGCACAACACATGTTTCTACTCTTATATTTGATTTTAAGTTAATAAAAAATATTATTACTCTAAATTTGCATGGTAAAAAAATTGTATAAAATCATATTTTCCTATTTTTTTTAATATCCAAAATTTTAGGGTGTTACAATTCTACCCCCCTTAAGATGAATCTCGTCCCGAAATTCGGTTGATGCTTACTCGAACAGTTGCGGGTAGGTTTTCCTCAGATCCTCTTCTCTATCCCAGGTGGCCTCACCCTCTGTGTACAAATTCCACTGAACCTTACACATTTTGATAGTTTGGCTTCTCGTGACTTTTTCAGTAGTCTCTAGAATTTTAATTGGAAACTCTTCATATGTGAGGTCCTCTTTAACAGTGAGCTCTTCTAACGAAATCTGCTCTTCTGGTATTCGCAAACATTTCTTAAGTTGGGATACATGAAACACATTATGTACACCTGCCAAACTCTCTGGTAATTCCAACTGATATGCCACCTCACCACGTCTCTCTACAATCTTGAAAGGTCCAATATATCTTGGTACCAATTTCCCTTTCATGTTGAACCTTTTCACACTCCTCATTGGCGATACCTTCAAGTATACATAATCCCCTACTTCAAAAGTCAACTCTCTTCTCCGAGTATCAGCGTAACTCTTCTGTCTGGACTGAGCTATTTTTAGATTATCTCTAATCATTCTTATTTTCTTTTCAGCATCCTTGAGTACATCAGGCCCAAACACTTGACTTTTCCCTGTCTGATTCCAGAACAATGGGGTTCTACACTTTCGTCCATACAGAGCCTCAAACGGTGCCATCTGAAGACTCTTCTGATAACTATTATTATATGAGAACTCTGCATAAGGCAAACTCTTATCCCAACTAGTACCATATTGTAAAGCACAAGCTCTCAACATATCCTCTAATATCTGATTAATTCTCTCCGTCTATCCATCTGTCTGTGGATGGTAGGCTATACTAAAATTCAGCTTAGTTCCTAGTGATTCATGTATCTTTTGCCAATAATAAGATGTAAACTGGGTACCTGATCAGACACAATTTTCTTAGGAACTCCATGTAGACTCACTATTCTTTCCATATACAATTCTGCCAACCTTGCACTGCTATACGTAGTCCTAACTGGTAGAAAATGAGCAACCTTTGTTAGGAGATCTACTATTACCCAAATTGAATCATACCCTCTCTGAGTACGTGGCAATCCAACTATAAAATCCATACCAACCTCTTCCCATTTCCATTCGGGTATCTGCATAGGTTGTAATAATCCTGCAGGTCTCTGATGTTCAGCTTTCACCCTTTGACATGTGTCACACAACATACTCAGCAACATCTCTTTTCAAACCATACCACTAATATTTCTCTCTCAGATCCAGATACATCTTAGTACTCCCAGGATGTATGGAATAAGCTGACTCATGAGCTTCACTCAAAATTGCCTTTCTGATAGTCTTATCCTCTGGCACACACAGCCTTTTTCCAAACCATAATGTACCCTTATCATCCTTATGGAATCCTGGTGATTTGCCCTTCACTATATTCTCCGTTATCTCTCTCAATTTTGCATCTTTCATCTGACCCTTGCGTATCTCTTGCTCCAGAGTAGGTTCTAGTACCAATTCTACTACATTGGTGGTAAATCCTAAGTTCAGATGCTCACATTCAGCACACAACTCTCTTGACCAGGGCATTACTTGCATCTCATTAGCGTAGCTTTTCCTACTAAGAGCATCAGCAACAATGTTAGTCTTTCCTGGGTGATAATGCACCTCTAGATCATAATCCTTTATCAACTCTAGCCATCTACGCTGCCTCAAGTTCAGATCTGATTGAGTGAAAATATACTTTAGACTCTTGTGATCAGTGTATATATCACTTTTATGTCCAATCAAATAGTGTCTCCATATCTTTAGTGCATGAACCACTGCAGCTAATTCCAAGTTATGAGTAGGATAATTTAATTCATGCTTTCTCAACTGTCTCGATGCATATGCCACAACTCTACCTTCTTGCATAAGAACACATCCTAAACCCAAACGAGATGCATCACAGTAAATAGAGAACTGTTTACTCAGATCTGGCAAAATTAATACTGGTGCAGTGGTCAATCTTTTCTTTAATTCCTCAAAATTAGCCTGACACTTCTCAGACCACACAAACTTAGCATTCTTCTCTAATAGTGTAGTCATTGGCTTCGCAAGCTTAGAAAACCCCTCTATAAACCTCCTGTAATAGCCTGTTAATCCCAAGAAACTATGAATCTCACTTGCATTGGTTGGTGGCTTCTAGTTCAATACATCTTTCACTTTGCTAGGATCTACTGATATTCCTCCATTTGAGACAACATGACCAAGAAAGGAAACCTCCTTCAACCAAAGCTCATATTTACTCCGCTTAGCATATAACTAATGTTCTCTGAGCTTTTGCAAAACTAACCTCAAATGTTCAGCATTTTCCTCCTCAGTCTTGGAGAATACTAGAATATCATCAATGAATACCACTACAAACTTGTCCAGATATTCCATGAACACCTTATTCATCAAATACATAAAGTATGCAGGGGCATTAGTCAGACCAAAAGACATCACTGTATACTCATATAACCCATACCGTGTGGTAAAAGCTGTCTTTGGTACATCACTAGTATGAATCTTCAACTGATGATATCCAGAACGAAGATCAATCTTGGAGAATACACAAGCACCTCTTAACTGATCAAAGAAGTCATCAATCCTGGGCAATAGGTACTTATTCTTGATGGTAACCTCATTAAGAGACCGATAATCCACACACATCCTCTAAGTACCATCTTTCTTATCCACAAAAATCACTGGTGCACCCCAAGGTGAAGAACTAGGACGAATAAAACCCTTATCCTGCAATTCCTTAATTTGTTTCTTAAGTTCTTCTAATTCATCTACTCCCATTCTATATGGACGCTTAGCTATGGGTGCAGTTCCAGGTAATAATTCAATAATAAATTCAATGTCACGGTCTGGTGGCATACCTGGCAATTCCTCAGGAAACACATCGGAGAACTCTTCCACAACCTGGTCCTCCTTGTTGGCACCATCAGTAAGCTGGTTCACTGTAGCGGTCTCCTGTTTTTACACTTTCACATCAACTCTGATCCTATCTCCCTTTGGTGTTGTCAGTACTACTGATTTCCCTTTGCACTAAATCTCTGCTTATTGTTGTATCATCCAATCCATTCCCAATATAAGATCAATCCCAACTGTTCTCAATACTATAGGACTCACCTTAAACTCTACCCCCTTAGAATGAGACTAATCGGGAGACAACGATAACATGCTAGCATACTTCCACCAGGTGAGTTTACTAATATAGGATTCTTCATGGCACACAAATGAATTCTATGTATTCTAATAAATGATTGTGATATGAAGGAATGTGATGTTCCAGAATCAAAAAGAACAGTGGCGGGAGTGGAATGGACATCGAATGTACCAAGCATAACTTCTGGTTCCTCCACTGTGGTTTCCTGAGACAAGTGGTTCACCCTTCCAGTGTTAGATGCAGGCTTCTAGTGACTACCCTGCCTCTGTGGAGTCTGCTGGTTGATCTTCTCAGGGCAATTATAGGACAAGTGACCCTCTTTCCCACATCGGAAACACTTGTTGGGGGTATTGGGAGCACTGGTCTTTGTTGGAGTATTATTGGAAGGACCCTGATGCTGAGGTTGATTCCCACTCTATTGCGGAGGGCGTTGGTTGCCATTCTGCGGCTGGAATGGGGGACGTTGCGGGAACTGATTGTGAAAAGGGACCTGACCGTGATTCCACTGACCAGAAGGAGGCCTCTGTTGATTACCCTGCTGGAAACCAGTACGAGGATGAGTGTTACTACCAGAAGTCTGTCCCTGAAGCCTTTTCCTCTTGGCATCCATCTCCTTGCGCTTGTTGTCCACCACGATAGCGCGGTTCACAAGCGTCTAAAAATTAGGATAAGTATTGGACATCAGCTGCAATTGCAGTCCATCATACAATCCCTTCAAGAAGTGGCGCTGCTTCTCATTGTCATTGGCCACCTCATGTGGAGCATATCGTGACAATTGGGCAAACCTGTCATGATACTCAGCTATAGATAATGACCCTTAGGTCAGGTTCCGGAATTCCTCTGCCTTTAGTTCTATTATTCCTTCTGGTATATGATAAGCTCTGAAGTTCTCTCTAAACTCCTACCAAGTGACTGCGGGAGCATTGGCGGGACGACCATACTCATATGATTCCCACCAGTCCTAAGCTTCTCCCTGGAGTTGTCCAGAAGCAAATAACACCTTCTGCCGGTCATCACATTGAGCAATGTTGAGTTGCTTTTCTACGGCACGGAGCCAATCATCCGCTTCCAATGGATTAGCGGCATGCGTGAACACCGGGGGATGACCCTTCAAAAACTCACCACGCTTATCATGTGGTGGTGCTCCAGCAACTAGATGATTATGTTGGTTCTGCACCAATTGTTGCATAAGTTGCGTCTGCACTGCCAGGAGTTGCTCAATAGTTGGTGGCGGTGGTGGTGGTGGATTTGGGAGAACACCTCCACGACCCCTGCCTCTTCCTCTTCTGACCATCTGCCATCCATAAGAATGCAAACTTTGAGATTTCCATGCTATCAACCACTTATAAGATAAAGAATGAGATCTGAAAGTTTTCTGGGCGAATATCAATGTTAACAGTTCAGTAAATCAATCATATCTCGAACTATAGATGTCCAATAGAGGCGTGCTTTATATGGTTGGAAAGCTTATGAAGTTCCCCACAACTTCTATTTAGATCATAAGACCAGATTCTGTCGTTAAGTTAATGAAAATTAAGGCGCAACAGAAACTGTTCTAGATTCCAGACTGTGCAGAAACTTTAACTTGTGACAGTTATATCTCTCGAACCAGATCAGATAAAAAGGTGATTCCAGTGGAATTTGAAAGGTTCTTAAGCCTAGTTTCTCTCATAAAAATTTCATAAATGTTACACAAATCGTTTTTGAACCATATCAAAAACATTGCAGACTGCTCCAGAAACAGCAAGGACAGAAACGTGACAATACCAAACCCAACTATTATTCCCTTGACTAATAGACTTTTTATTCTTAAAAATGGAACTTGTAGACATGCCTACAAGCCCCAGCACTCATAACAAAAATCCAACTCACACATAAGCATAATGATAAAGCAACTATCACACCAAAGTTCGAACCACACGACAGACTCGAAGACTCAACTGACGTTACTAAGAACGTTCTTATTGCATAAAGGACTCCTATTTTCTACTGGCGTGGCTCATGCTCTAATGTCTCATAAATCTTGACCATGCCTTGGTTTGCTCGGAGTTCATCAATCATTGCTTGGCACCTCTTGATGGTCTTCCCCTGTGCCTTCACCATATCCACTAACTGCAGCTTCCTCTCCATCATGTCATAGACAAAGTTCACCATCACCCGAGGAAGTGGTTCCAACTGCACTGGATCCATCATGGCCCATCCAAGGTCAGGGTGTGCACGAGGGAGGTAGCGGTGAATATCATGCTTCATGCTGTCAAAGCGAAGGTAGTGAAGGCCCATACATGCTTCAAAAGCAGCATCTTCAATGCTATCCTCCATGGTAGCTCGACGACCCATGTGAGCATACATCCAGTCCAGCTGGTATGCCCCTTTTTCTTCATCCTAAGGAAAAATGCTCGCTCTTGCCTTCTAGTAAATGTCCTCCAGCGGATGGGTGTACTCCCAACAGACGTACTCCACAGCTGGGTGCCAATCAACGAAGTAGGCAGAGAGCATTCCCACAAGTCGATGGTGAGAAACAGCATTTCCTCCCGCCTTGTGGTAGATCTTCACAGTCGAACCCATTGGAGGGGGTGGCACATCCTCAGCAGTTGCACCAGGTGGTGGAGACGGGGGTTGCTCTCCTCCATTGGCTTCCTCCTCTTCATCATCTTCAATCTCGATGATCTCAGGGTCTTTTTTAGGCTCGGGTTCTTCATGAGGAGGTGCTGACACTTGGATTGGTGCTTCAGGGGTCTGCTCATTCTCCTGGGGTACTTCCTCTTGTGGCTCCTCAGGTGCAATCAAGGCACGAGGTGGGTAGTGTCCTCCAGTGGTGATGTGGGCTAGGGATGAAAACGATCGGAAACGATCGATAGGAGGCCAAATCACTTTCGTTTTCACATCTTTTTCTCAAAAACGAAATCGATACGATATTGTCGGAAACGAATACGGCGCCGATATTCCGGTAATTTCGAAAACGATAGTAGTCGATCGGAAAATACATCGATAACGATTGGAATCCATGAGAACGGTATCTAAAAAACGATAAACACGCCAAACTGTAGAACATGAGAAGATCCATATAACTCGACATATCTCACATGACAATAGTAAATAAAGCCACAATTGACAAGATCACAAGCTGAAACCACATAATTCATACAATCTTATGTCTCAAATAGTGGCAAACCACGCAACAGTATGACAATTCTTGACAAAGATACAAATAAACGACCATGTTCTAAGTTGACTCGATATAAATAGTGATCAAAACATGAATTATTAGAGTTCTTTTTTCAGTGGAGGCTATAGCTTGAACGTCAGGCATGTCATCGTCGTCCCCGGCCACATCTTCCCGTCCATATTCTGAGTATTCATCCTACATAATTTGTGATGGATACATACATATGTTAGTTCTCATACAAGGCAACTGTAGATGAGTTAGTTACAAGCATCATATTAATGTACGGAGATATGTAAGGCTCGTAGCAATAGATGTATTAGCGCAATAGTGCTAATAAGAAATAAAAATCTGAGAAACATATAGCTAATAAGAAGCAAACACAATATATGTATGTGTCGCAGGTAGCAACCAACACATCATATACAAGGTAAAGGCTAGAAAAAAGAACCTCAAGTGTTGATTGCCTTCTTGTTATACACATGAAATACTTCCGTTAGATAGTTCCTTTCCAAAAATTATTTGCCTTGTGTGCAGATGTGATCCTTTCCAAAAAAAAAAATTGTCTTGTGTGCTTGCAGCTTGCGTGTACAGATGTGATCCTTTCCAAAAAAAAATTACCTTGTGTGCTTGCATGTGTAATGCGTTGTATATCTCTAAATAAATAAGGATTCATTAGTTAAAGGCCTTTGAATCGATAATTACAGACGGTAAATTACCGGTTAAATACGGGAATCTTCGAAAACGATCGGAAGAGGGCAAAATCATTTTCGCTTTCATTTCCGATTATTTTTACCGTTATCATTTTTGTTTTTTCGGTTACCACTATCATTTTCGTTTAGGCATAAAAATCGGAAAAAACTCGAAAACGATTTCGAAAAATCAGAGATTATCATTTTCGTTTTCATCCCTAATGTGGGCAGTCTTGCGGCCATGAACCATATACAGAGTTTTTAGATGAAATTAGAATAGAGGTAAAATTTCGTAATAGAATGAGACATAAGAAGCATAAAAATTTATCAAATAACAAGAGCAAGATAATGAGCATAAAAATAGTGAAAAGATGACACTAAATCGACCATTTCTATCTAGGCTTGCGTCCTACAGTCAATAATAGCTCTGATACCAATTTGTCACACCCATTTAACGACCAAATGGAGTGCATACTCTTATGTGTGCCCAGAGATCAATCACACATAAGTTAACAAATTATAAAGGATGTATCATCACAAATGTTATTACATCACGATTAATAACACATAGTCTTTACAATAATGAAGCGGAAGTAAAATATAAAACTCTCGTGGTAGCTCCAATCACAGGCACATTGACTGGTTGACCGCAAGTCTAGTAATCTTCCGAGAAGTAGAAGTAATCACTACTTGCACCATCTATTACCCATCCAGGATTTTTATCCAAGTAAGAAAAATAAACAAGCGTAAGTACATCTTGTACTCAACAAGTGTAACACAGGGTTCATGAGGCTCAAAGGAATAATATAGGTTTATCAGCATGTAGCTTTTAATTAGCATTATTTCAGTATATCAATAATATCAAAGTGTCTCAATGTAATAATAAACATATGATCCATGTGAAATGATTAACGAATAGCAAAAACATATTCATTATTAATGATCCACTATTCCATAAGGGTCTAAGACCACTCGTGACCGTGAGCATGGCTGTTATAACAATTTTACACTCTGCAGAGGTTGTACACTTTCACTGTGAGTCATGTTGCCCATATGCCCGGGTTAATTACTCCCAAAATACTTCCGAGGTGAGCAGGCAGGGAAACACTATGAAGCCTTTCAAAGGTTCGTCTAACAAGTTAGGGCCGCTAGGTTTCCAAAGTCAGTCTGTGTGATTCACCACGCAGGAATCCACAGTCTGCTCTACCCCATTTGCGCCATAAGGGTAACCTCTAACAAGCTAGAAAAGGTCCTTCTATATGACTACAGCCAGAGCCATTTTAGCCCTCACAGTTGTACTGTAAATCCCAGATTTTCGCTTACAGATAAGTCCTTATGGAGAGTAATGAGAGCACCAAATAACCCCATGCTCTAGTACCCTTTAACAGTAATAAAAGTCATCTTTTAGTGTTTATTTCATATTCCATTAGTCAAATTACATGATCATAGTTCATGTTAAGCTCTAGCATACTAATCCATGCAATATAATAGGTATCAAGGAATAAGATCAACACTAAGTCATCCTTAACAAGGAATACATGCATAATGATATTATTTGCTTAATGTGAATAGGACAACAAGGATAATCCCATGCTATACTTGCCTTGCTCAAACTGGTCCTGGTAATCTTGTTCGTAGTAAAACTCCTGATCTCCAACGAATTACTCACCGTTTATACTCGATCAACAATAGCAACAACATTCATCCAGAATAATCATGCATAAACAAACAAGACTATAATTAGAACAATATACCAACAGTAATAAAATAAGATAAAAAGTTTTTAAAATGAATCTACAACTCGCTAGGATCACACAGACGCAAAGATCACGAAAAACGGAGCTAAAACGACAAAGTTATGAATTTACGAAGATTTCCTATAGAAAAGTAATTACTTTAATTTAAGCTCGAAAATAAATTGTCATAAACCTACTGAACAGTCCTACTAACATGTAGAGCTCTTAATTACGAACCTAACGTAATTTGAACGGGTCAAATCAGAGTTAAAACGGATGAATTATGACTAAAACAAACTCAGTGGCATAACTGTAATTAGCTGAAAACGTATTTTGAATTAACTAAGATCAAACTACGCTTTCAAACGCATATTACGCAATACGGAAGTACGCTTTGGACTGTGGGTTAATTAATTGAAAAACATAGGGTCTCTTTAGCAAATTATACAACCGAACTAGTATCTTTCAATTACATCCGTTGGATTCAAAATAAACGGCTTAGATTGGATTGGGACGAACGGGACGGCGTTCCGGCCGGGAAAACACGCCGGCGACCATATCCGCGGCGGCGCCATCGCCGGAGTTCGCTAGAACTCGAAACCGAGCATCATTCGACGAAATAAAAGTACTGGGATGGAGTACAAGGCAAGACGATCTCACCTCACGCAAGAATGGAGCCGAGGACGAAGCAAAAGGCGGCGCACTGCTCGGTATGGCGGGCGGTCACAACGATGCTCCAAGCAATGCCGTCTCGGGATGGTTCCAATGCTCCGCGTTGGAATAGGATGGAGCGGAAAGATCACGAGCTTGGTTTTTATAGCCCGAAGGCGACTCCACGGAAGGAAATAGGAGATTGAGGGAAGGATTCAGTTTCGGTAGTTTAGGAAAGGAGAATCCGTCGCCGGCTTGGGAAGGAAGAAGCTGTCGCCTGACGCGCGGGGTCCACCGGTCAGCGAAACACGGAGAAGGAAGGCGCGGCAGCTCGCTTCGCGCGATTGCTGGGCCAGCTGTGCACGCGCGAGCCAGGCCGCGGGCGAGAATGAGCTCGGCCCAGGCGGGACGCGACGCGTGCGCGGGGAAGTAACGGGCCGTGCTGAAGAAATGGGCTGCCAAGCCGAAAGGGAGGGGAAGGAAATTTTTCTTTTTCTTTTTCCTTTTCAATTATTGCAAAGCATTTTCAAATGATTTTGAAACCTAATTTGAATTTAAATCAAATCACTCATCACAAAAATTTAAATGCAACAGCATGAGTACACAAACATGTTTCTACTCTTATATTTGATTTTAAGTTAATAAAAATTATTATTACTCTAAATGTGCATGGTCAAAAAATTATATAAAATCATATTTTTCTTTTTTTAATATCCAAAATTTTAGGGTGTTACAGTTAAACATGATTCATATAAATCCAATTTAGATGCACTTATATTAATATGTATTCAATGTCTTTTTAAATTAAAGTTAATTTAGGTTTATCTCCGGTCTTTTATAAATACTAAAATGATAACTTGATAAATAACAAACTTTGAAATACAATAGAAATACACATCATCCTGAGCCGTCCGTTTTTAGATTAATGGCTCAGATTAAAACATACCCTTTCACTGTTCTTTTTACTAAAGAGTCCCTGTATTCTTGGAAAATAAACCCGCAGTCCAAAACATGTTTACTCTTCATTTGAAAGCGTATTTTGTTTCGGTTAAGAATAAATTACGTTTTCAGCTATTTATAGAATTGCCACTGATTTTATTTTAGTCATAACTTCTTCGTTTTAACTCCGATTTGACCCGTTGAAGTTGCGTTAGGTTCGTATTTGCGAGCTCTACATGTTAGTATAGCTGTACAATAGGTTTGGAAAATTTAATTTTCGAGTTTATATTAAAGTAATTATGTATCTATAGAAAATCTTAGAAAATTCATAACTTTCACGTTTTAAATCCAAATTTCGTGATCTTTACGTCTGTGTGATCGTAGTAACGTGTAGAAGAGTTTTACAAACTTTTTATACTGTTTTGCTATTGTTGGTGTACTGTTTTAATTATATCTCCTTGTTTGCTTCGTGTATGATTGCTCGGATGATTGTGTGTTGATGCTTGATGATCGAGTATAGACGGTGAGCAGTTTCTTGACGATCAGGAGTATTATTTTGAGCCAGACTAGCAGTATCATCAGAAATGCTTTAATCAAGGCAAGTATAATATGAGACTATCCTTGTTACCTATTCACTAAAATTATCATACATATGCATGTGTCTTCCTTGACAACCATAGAGATTATAACTTAGCTATTGATATCTTGTTTCCTTATCACCTACGGGTTGTGTATTTGGGTAGCTATTGCTAGTGCTTAATTATGAACAATGATCTTGTAATTTGATTAATGGATTAAGCGACCAACCATGAAGATGATTTTATTACTGTTGAAAGGGGGCTAGAGCAAGGGGTTATATTGTTGCTCTAGTTACTCTCCATAAGGACTTACCTGTAAGTGATAACCGGGATTGACAGTACAGTTGTGAGGGCTATATGGCTTTGACTCTAGTTGTTCAAGAGACATTTTCTAGCTTGTTAGTGGTTACCTGAATTGGCGTAAGAATGGCTTGCCACGTTAGGTGTAGGACAGCCTCTAGTCTATGAGTATAGCCGAGAAGGAATTGTGCCATTTGAAAAGAAGGGTTCCTACATCTGCCTGTCGAGTGAATCTAATGGCCCTAACTTGTTAGACAAACTTTTGAATGGCTTTATATAGTTTTTAGTGTTTTGGGAGTAATTAACCCATGCATTTGGAAATCATGACTCACAGTGAAAGTGTACACCTCTGCGCAGAGTTAAAAACGGGTATACTAGCCGTACTCACAGATACGAGCGGCCTTGGGGATTCTTACAGAATAGTTGATCACCATGGTTATATCATGCTTAATTACTGTTGATTATTATTATGCTCATGTTAATGCTATTCATTATCCTTATTACAATTGATCATTGGTTCATTAATGAGAATTGGAATACCTTGATGCTACTCAATTGCTAATTATATGATGATTAAAAGCTAAACGCAGTCAAAAAGTGTCTAGCCTTTTTGAGCCTCATGAACCTTGTGTTATACTTGTTGAGTTCGACATGGACTCACTCTTGCTATTTCCACCACACTCCAGTGTGTAGTAAGGTGCTATTTAGAAGAAAGATAAAGAGTTAGTGGAGTTTCTAGAAGTCTTTCAGAAGTGTTTGGCATACGGAGCCACCAGTCAGCCGTCCCTGAGAAGAATGGAGCCTAAAGTTTAGTCACTGTTCTACGATACTCTGATGTAAGTGTTAATATAGCTATGTATACGTTATATAATAACATTGTTTCTGATATTTTTTCATTCTGACATATGTGTGGACTTCCTGGGCACATATATGATTAGCCTGGTTTTGTTCTTTAGAAAACCGAGTGTGACAGTTAGGTTCGCATTTGTGAGCTCTACATGTGAGTGGTACTATATAGTAGGTTTCCAACTTTTAAATTTCTAGCTTATATTAATGTATATATTTATCTATAGGAAATCTTAGAAAATACATATCTTTCACGTTTTAGCTCTATTTTCATGATCTTTACGTCTATTTGATCATAGCAATGTGTAGTATTTTATAAACTTTTTATACTATTTTGCTACTGTTGGTATTATGTTCTAATTGTATCTTCTTGTTTGCTTCATGTATGATTGTTCAAATGCCTGTGTGTTGATGCTTGGTGATCGAGTATAGACGGTGAGCAGTACTTCGACGATTAGGAGTATTATTTTGAGCCGGACCAGCAGTACCAACAGAAAAGCTTTGATTAAGGCAAGTATAACATGGGACCATCCTTGTTGTTCTATTCATAGATAATATTATTCATATGCATGTTTCTTCCTTGGCAACCGTAGAGATTATAACTTACTAATTCATACCCTGATTCCTTATTACCTGTGGGTTGTGCATTTGGGTAACTTGGCTAGTGCATGATCTATGAACAATGATCTTGTAATATGGCTATTTGTAACACCCTAAAATTTTGGTTATTAAAAAAATAGGAAAATATGATTTTATACAATTTTGTGACCATGCAAATTTAGAGTAATAATAATTTTTATTAACTTAAAATTAAATATAAGAGTAGAAATATGTTTGTGCATTTATGCTATTGCATTTAAATTTTTGTGATGAGTGGTTTGATTTAAATTCAAATTAGGTTTCAAAATCATTTGAAAATACTTTGAAATAATTGAAAAGGAAAAAGAAAACGAAAATCTTCATTTCCCTCGCTTTCAGCCCGGCGGCCCATTTCTTTCCCCGTGGCCTGTTTACCTTCTGAGCCGAGCGGCCCATCCCCCGCCTCAGCGCGCGCGTCGTGTTCCGCCTGGGCCGAGCCCATTCTCGCCTGCGGCCTGGCTCACGCGTGCACCGCTGGCCCAGCAACACGCTGCCACGTTTCCCTTCTCCGATTGTGTCGCTGACGCCGCGGACCCACCTGTCAGGCGTGCCTCCTTCCTCAAGCCGACGTCGTCATCGCTTTCCTAAACTATCGAAACCGAATCCTCCCCTCAATCTCCACTTTCCTTCCGTGGAGACGCCTTCGGGCTATAAAAATCGAGCCTGTGATCCTTCCGCCCCATCCTCTCTTGACGCGGAGCTCTGGAACCATCCCAAGATGACATTGCTCGGAGCACCGCCGTGATCGCCCGCCATACCAAGCAGTGCACCGCCTTTTGCTTCGTCCTCGGCTCCATTCTTGCGCGAGGTGAGATCGCATTGTCTTGTACTCCATCCCGGTACTTTTATTTTGTCGAATGGTGCTCGGTTTTGAGTTCTAGTGAACTCCGGCGATGGTGCCGCCACGGATTTGGTCGCCGGCGTATTTTTTTTTCCGGCCGGATCGCCGCCCGTTCGTCCCGATCCGATTTGCGCCGTCTACTTTGAATCCAACGGCTGATATCAGAAGATACCGTTTCGGTTGCGCATTTTGCTAAAGAAACCCTGAGTTTTTCAATTGATTAACCCGCAGTCCAAAGCGTACTTCTGTATTGTGTAATATCCATTTGAAAGCGTAGTTTGATCTCAGTTCATTCAAAATACGTTTTCAGCTAATTACAGTTTTGCCACTGAGTTTGTTTTAGTCATAATTCATCCGTTTTAACTCTAATTTGATCCGTTCAAATTGCGTTAGGTTCGTAATTAAGAGATCTACATGTTAGTAGGACTGTTCAGTAGGTTTGTGACAATTTATTTTCAAGTTTGAATTAAAGTAATTACTTTTCTATAGGAAATCTTCGTAAATTCATAACTTCGTCGTTTTAGCTCTGTTTTTCATGATCTTTGCGCCTGTGTGATCCTAGCGAGTTGTAGATTCGTTTTAAAAACTTTTTGTCTTATTTTATTACAGTTGGTGTACTGTTCTAATTATAGTCTTGTTTGTCTATGCATGATTGTTCTGGATGAATGTTGTTGCTATTGTTGATCGAGTATAGACGGTGAGCAATTCGTTGGGGATCAGGAGTTTTACTACGAACAAGATCACCAGGACTAGTTTGAGCAAGGCAAGTATAGCATGGGATTATCCTTGTTGTCCTATTTACATTAAGCAAATAATATCATTATGCATATATTCCTTGTTAAGAATAACTTAGTGTTGATCTTATTCCTTGATACCTATTATTTTGCATGGATTAGTATGCTAGAGCTTAACATGAACTATGATCATGTAATTTTATTAATGAAATATGCAATAAACACTAAAAGATGACTTTTATTACTGTTAAAGGGTACTAGAGCATGGGGTTATTTGGTGCTCTCGTTACTCTCCATAAGGACTTATCTGTAAGTGAAAATCTGGGATTTACAGTACAACTGTGAGGGCTAAAATGGCTCTGGCTTTAGTCATATAGAAGGACCTTTTCTAGCTTGTTAGAGGTTACCCTTGTGGCACAAATGGGGTAGAGCAGACTGTGGATCCCTGCGTGGTGAATCACATAGACTGACTTTGGAAACCTAGCGGCTCTAACTTGTTAGACGAACCTTCGAAAGACATCATAGTGTTTCACTGCCTGCTCACCTTGGAAGTGTTTTGGGAGTAATTAACCCGGGCATATGGGCAACAAGACTCACAGTGAAAGTGTACAACCTCTGCAGAGTGTAAAACTATTATAACAGCCGTGCTCACGGTCACGAGTGGCCTTGGACCCTTATGGAATAGTGGATCATTAATAATGGATATGTTTTTGCTATTCGTTAATCATATCACATGGATCATATGTTTATTGTTTACATTGAGACACTTTGATATTATTGATATACTGAATTAATGCTAATTAAAAGCTACATGCTGATAAACCTATATTATGCCTTTGAGCCTCATGAACCCCATGTTACACTTGTTGAGTACGAGATGTACTTACGCTTGTTTATTTTTCTTAATTGGATAAAAATCCCGGATGGGTAACAGATGGTGCAAATAGTGACTACTTCTACTTCTCGAAAGATTACTAGACTTGCTGTCAACCAGTCAATGTGCCTGTGTTTGGAGCTACCATGAGAGTTTTTATATTTTACTTCTGCTACATTATTGTAAAGACTATGTGTTATTAATCATGATGTAATAACATTTGTGATGATACATCCTTTATAATTTGTTAACTTATGTGTGATTGATCTCTGGGCACACATAAGGGTATGCACTCCATTTGGTCGTTAAATGGGTGTGACACTATTGAATTGTGCAACCAACCATTAAGATGATTTTATTACTATTGAAAAGGGGGCTAGAGCATGTGGGTTATTTTGATGCTCTGGTTTCTCTACATAAGGACTTAACTGTATGTGGTTTATCCGGGACATACAGTACAACTATGAGGGCTACATGGCTCTGGCTTTAGTTGTTTAAAGGATATTTTCTAGCTTGTTAGTGCTTGACACATTGGGTGTAGGACAACCTCTAGTCTTATGAGTATAGCCGCGAAGGAAGTGTGCCATTTGAAAAGGGGGGGGGTTCCTACATCTGCTTGCCGAGTGAATCTAATGGCCCTAACTTGTTAGACGAACCTTTAAGTGGCTTTATATGGTTTCTAATGTTTTGGAAATGGCCTCCCCATGCATTTGGAAATCATGACTCACAGTGAAGGTGTACACCTCTACGTAGAGTTAAAAACTAGTATACTAGCCGTGCCCATGGATACGGGTGGCCTTGGAACATTTACAGATAGATGATCACTATTGTTATATCATGCTTTAATAACTATTGATATTATTATGCCATGATAATGCTATTTCATTATTCTTATTATAATTGATCATTGATTCATTAATGGATTTTGGATTACCTTGATGCTACTCAATTGCCAATTATATAATGAATAAAAGCTATATGCAGTCAAACAATGTCTAGCCTTTTGTGCCACATGAACCCTGTGTTATACTTGTTGAGTATGACATGTGCTCACTCTTGCTATTTCCACCACAACAGATGGAGATTGGGATGATGATTATCGTAATGAGTACTAGTCTTGGTGTCAACCAGTCAACCACGTCCCTATGTTTGGAGTTTCTGCTAGAGATTTGTTATTAGTAGCTACTCTTTTATGTATGGACTACGTGATAAATATTCATTTGCTATGTAATAAGCACTATGATGATACTTTGTAATTTGTTAACTTATGTCTGTGACTGTTTCTTGGGGCGCACATGAGTCTTTTATGCATTCTATTTTTGTCCTTAAAAATGGGTGTGACAGGTATAGTTTGGCTAATCTCATCAAAGCCTCCCCATCGAAAGCATAAAATGAGTCTCTTGGATTGAAAGCAGCTGAGCAAACAAGCAATTGAGAGGTTGTCTCACTAAAGCTGCTATCAAGCTCTTGAGCTAACCAATCAATAACATCATTAAAGCAATCCACTGCATAGTGATGCTTGTTTGTAATTCCTAATTTTTTTCCTAGGCTATTGGGGATCAATATATGTACTTTCCATTTCCACTCTATCAATTTCATGCAAGTCACAAAACTCATTCACTTCATCTAATAATTTCTCCCAACCATGTCTTCTAAGATCATCCAAATGGAGTCTAGTTGATTTCACACATCCAATGGCATTTACAATGTCTTGGTCCTTGCATTGCAATGCTAATGACAATGTATTTGTGGCAGTTAATGTAGTCAACATGAGATGCAAATAAAAGGCAAAGTCAAAAGATTGGAAATATACTAGAAGATTTGATGCTTGATCTCTATTTTTCCAATCTCTATCATCCTTTTAACAACCTTTAGTACTTCAACTATTGTAGGGAACATGTTGAGTAAACTTTTCAGAGTTTTATAATGAGAACTCCATCTAGTATGTCTGGGTCTTTGAAGACATTGCTCTTGATTTAACCCTGTCCTAGTCTCAAGTTGCCCATAACCTAATGCCTGTTTCACTTGTTCATGATTGATGTCTCTAATCATATCCCTTCTCTTAGTCGACCCACCCACCACATTTAGTAAGATAGAAATCAAGTTTAAAAATTGCTTACACCCTTATGTTTTCTCACAGTTGCCACAATGACTAACTAAAGTTGATGAGCAAAGCAATGCACATAATAAGTTGTTTTACTATCTCTCATGATCAATGATTGCAGCCATTCAACTCACCTTGCATATTGCTAGCACCACATATCCTTGGCCTCGACATTGCTTTAAGCTTAGTTTAAACTTTGTGGGTAGAGAATCAGTGGATGACTTGAGGTGGGAAGAAGTTGTTTCAGTCACATGCACAAGGCCAATGAACCTCTCTTTCACTATCCCAAATTTGTCCACATACCTCAAGACCATAGCCATTTGTTCTTTGCAAGAAACATCTCTGGACTCATCAACTAGCAAGTAGAAGACATCATCCCCAAGTTCCTTAAGGATAGATTGTACAATCTCATTTGCAAAACATTCAACAATGCCCCTCTGAATTTTAGGAGCAAACAAACAACTATTCTTTGAAGCATTTGTAGTCACAACTTTGCGTAACATTGGATCATGTTTTCTAAGCAGTCATAGAACTCCTTGAAGTTCCCTCTGTTATAGGATTCTTTTGACTCATCATGGCCATGGAAAGGCAAGCCTTGCTTCAATAATATTCTAGCAGTATCAATGGACCCATTCAACCGAGTAAAATATGCCTTCTTAGCAACTTCACTGATCTGATTGTAAGCAACATCTATTTGTTGTTTTCTATGTAACAAATCATCACACTTCTTCAATGCATTATAGTGTAAGCCACCAACCTCATCGGCCAACATGCGACCTTAGCCTTTCTTTCCTATGATAACCATTCTAGCCGTTAACAACAAATGCATCATATCCTGCATCTTTCTTTTCTCTAAACAAGAAACAATAAAAGCAATATGCTCTATCCTTTGCCTCACTATATTCAAGCCAAGGACCAAACTCATCAAACCATTCTGGAATAAATCTTCTCGGCTTCTCTTTCTCTTCAATCTATGTGATAGGAAAATCATACGTGCGAGGCTGGCAAGGCCCATTCTCCAAGTATTTTCTTCTCACCTTTTCTCTCACGTTAGGATGGTATGCATCAATTTCTTTCCTCAAACCAGGGTCATATTTAATCTCCTCATCCCAATTGATTTCATCTGGACATGAAGTTCTATTAGCATCGATCGTGTCTTGAGCTTTATGTTTATAATACCTCTCCATGATTACCTACAATTCAATCATATGCATAAAGGATAATCAAATTGCAGTTCACAATTTCATAGATAAATAATTTGATTGGGCATTAAATTGAGGATAAAAACTCACTGGACAAGGACTCGATGGAGACCGAGTGGAACAACTAGATGACCAGCGGCCAGCCAGATGGCCAGGTGGCACAGTGGCACGCAGAGTCGGTGATCGTGAGTCGCCATTAGTTCACCACCGTGGGCAACAGACACAGGGCGCAGGGCGGCAGGGGCGTGGCTTGACACTTGGAGTCAGAGTTGGAATGTTAGATAGCTTGGAGATTAGACGACAGCACTATTGATGGTAGTTAACAACCATTATAAACCAGCAATAAAACATGAATAAGGGAATGAAAGCATTCACCAACAAAGGTCTAGGGATCTAAACTAATACATTCCATGAGTTTTGGTGAGTCAATGATTTCTGCAGGCTTTAACCAAAAAACAGTCAAGGTGGACCTACATATCAGAATTAATCATGCTTATCCGCCATGAAACGGACACTAGAAGGTTCTAGAGGACACCAAAGGACACCGTGCCGAGGCAGACCGCGAGTGGCTGCAAGGTGGGGTCGGCCGGCCCATAGGGCTCACATGTTAGTCCCGCCTCGCTACATCAGTTCCCTACCACCTTAAGGATTGCATCTACACCATTTATTCAAGTCGGTTTGATCCGAGGGCTCAAGATTGACACTCCCGCCTATATATACTAGCCCCTACCACCCCTAGCATAACCCTAGTCATCAAGTCATTTGAGAAGACAAAAACCCTAATTGTCCTCATAGCTCCATCAATTCTAGGGCATAGCTAGTTAGGCTAGGTCTAGAGGGAGGCAAGCAGGCTTCACTTGGATTTATGATCATGTCAAGAGCGTGGTTTGGTATAATCTTTGTACCCCGTCTCTTTTGTATCTCTCATTACTTTTATATGTTTGCTACAATAACATTATTATTCATATCATTTATGTTCCTAGTTATAATGTTCATCGTCTACTTTGATTATATGCTTAATATGGTTGGATTATCATCATGTTCATGCATAAGTTCATATAGAGCTCACTCCAAGGATCCATGGGTGGGTGGTCGACATTATGTAAGCATGGTGCTTATATGTTGTTTACCTGTAGACACACCCTATATTTCGGGTCATACGAAGGAAGACAAGCTCTGTTTTTAATCTTCCATAGTAATATCCCTTATGCATAGATATGATGATGATCTTAGCAATGACTACTAGGTATAATTGCACTAATCAATGTGTGCTTTGACTTATAATTAAGAATGAGTTAGGAATTATTCCTCTAATATTCTACCTTACCATGCTAATGCCATAGAAAGGAGTACTCTGAGTGATTTATCATTAACATTGATCAATACTTATTATATATATCTTATCCTATGACTTACCACTCCTATGAGTAGAACATTGGTTATGGTTTACTTCTCTATCAATAGTATAAGTTATCAATACATCTCCATGCTAGACCTTCCCTGTGGTAAAAATGTAAATAATGATACCTAGAACACTCTCGAGTGAAGTGCTACAATAGTATATTATTTGTGCGCTTGCATATCCCTTTTCATTCATATCTATATATATTCTTTCTAGTCACATGAAATAATAAACTACTTAGTTCATTCTAGTAGTAATACTAGGTAAAACCAACAAGCATGTCTGGCACCATCATTAGGGATGACAACCTAGTACAAGTAATGTTAAGAGATGTAGGCATATCATAGGTGACTACTTAAAACATGCGATAAGTTAATAAATATCAACAAGCATTTCTGGCACCGTTATCGGGGAAGGTAGCTAAGCAAAAGGAAGTATTGATAAACTTATACTTGTTGATGTGATCGAGATAACCATTAACGTCTGCTCAAACAGGCTTACCCTTGTTTTGTCTACTTTTAAATCTTATGTAGGGTAATGTATGGCCAGTTTTGACCTTCCAACAAACTACATTGAAGATCTAGAAGCATTAATTAGGAGAGCTAGAGCTAAACTCAAGAAAGTCTCAGCTTTGGAACCGGAAGACAACCAGATAAGGCGTAGCTTAACACCTAAATTTGAAACCATGGCTGACAAGATTCTCCATGAATTCTCTGCTCCAAATACCTCCAACATTCATACTGGACCAACAGTCAATGTTGGAGACAATAGATTTGAGCTCAGGCCAGCTCTCATAAACATGGTGCAAGCTAGCCAGTTTTGTGGAAAGGCACATGAAGATGCGAGTGCTCATCTCCAACACTTCCTAGAGATTTGCAACACTTTCACCATTAAAGGAGTGACCAAGGATGCCATACTACTTCGCCTCTTTCCATTCTCACTCTTGGAGCAGGCGAAGCAATGGTTCTATGCCAACAAAGATAGAAATACTACATGGGATAATTGCTCTACTATCTTCTTAGCAAAGTTCTTTCCCACAGACAAGACCAATACTCTGCATGGGAGAATTTTAAGTTTTCAACAGCAACATGATAAATCTATCCCTAAGGCATGGGAACGTTTCTAAGATTACATATTAGAATGTCCTCATCATAGGATGCTGCTGCTAGAGGTGCATTCCTATCACTCACACTTCTAGCTGCAATAGCTCTTGTGGAGAAGATGGCCTTCAACCAAGGTTGGAATGATGAATGTCTATAGACCCGCAAGAGAGGTGGAGGTATGCATCAACTCAAGGAGGTAGACATGCTATCTACCAAGATGGCCCTGCTGATGAAGAAGCTCAAAGACTGAGCCAATGAGAAGCAAGAAGTCATTCATATTCATGATTCCTGCATGACATGCAAAGAATGTGGCAACACTAGGCATTCAGGGAACAACTGTCCTGAAACCCATGAGGATGTGAATTTTGTCAACAACTACTTTCGTCCTCAATAGAATCAAGGATGGAATCAGCAACAGAGGCCAAGCTAACAAGGTAACTACCAATAACCCTCAAGATAATAATTTCAACAATTTCACTCAACCACCCTTGAGAGAATTAATTTCTAGCCAATCTAAAATTATGGAGAACTTATTTAAGAAGTTAGCTTCTAATGATAAAATTCTAGAAAACATAAATAATAGAATGGATAACCTCTTCTCTGCCATTAAGAAACATCATAGCTTTAATAAAATGATAGAATCACAAATAGCTTAGCTGGCTGCTGCTGTTCCTCCGACCCACAAAGTTAAGTTTTTGAGGAAGCAAGAAGATCTAGAAACTGCAAATCTTGTCGATATTCATAATGTAGCATATTACTATATACAACCATCAATGGGAAGGTGGATAGATTATACCTTGCCTAAAAAGAAGAGCGATCCAGAAAGACCTGTCATTCCCATCGCCGTTGGACCTTATATTTTCCAAGAAGCTGTCTATGACTTCGAAGCAAGTGTCAACATTATGCCTAAAGTAATCTATGATAAAATCAATGGAGATACTTTATTATACACAAATAGGCATTTGCAGCTTGCAGATCAGTCACTCTGCTACCCCAAGGGAGTTCTTGAAGATGCCATTGTTCGAGTGGGACAATCATATGTTCTCATAGACTTTGTGGTTTTAGAAATAGGTGGAGATGTAAGGGCACCTATTGTTTTGGGTCAACCTTTCCTGAGCACCACAAAAGCCATCATCTACATGGACAGTGCCAGGATCTGCTTCACAATCAAGGATAAAAAGGAGAAGTTTTCTTTCAAAAACCGTATCCTACAATCTTCTGGACATCCACAAATGTTGTACCCACCTGAAGAAATAACAGTGACCAAGAAGAAGAACAACAAGAGAAGAAAGAAGAACAAGGTCAGGCAGTCACCAAAGGAATCAGTTAACATGATCAATGCACTCAGATCAGAGTACGACCATGTCCTCACTTCAGCATATCTTACCAAGAAGAATGATCTAGGTGTACCTATGATCGAGTGTACCATTAGACAAAGAATATTCCACAAGACCTTCTGTGATATTGGATTAGGTGTTAACATAATGTCCAAGAGGGAATAGCAAAAGATGTCCTGGTAAGAATACATGATCACTATGCCCCTACCGACTTCATGGTTCTAGACATGGGAGAAGAAGAAGATGACACGCCCATCATCCTAGGAAGGTCGTTCCTTAACACTACCAACGCGATCATCTATGTCGGATCTGGACAAGTCCACTTCCAATTTCCTGTAGAAAAGGTACGTTGTTATTTCAATAGTTATACCACTTATGAACAACCAAAGAAGTCCTGCTCTAAGAGGAGACATCGATCATCCCAACACCAAAGGAATCAACTCCCAAAGAATGAATGGGAAGAACCTAAAGAACCTGTGAAAGATGAACCTACTCCGCCTAAATCAAATTCATAGACCAAGTAGGCGTGGAAAGGAAAGGTGACATCATCAGAGTCACCATTACAAGAGGTGTAACCATTAAGGTCTTCATCTTTGGGACTGATAGATGCACTAAAAGAATGAACAAGATAGGAGATAGTCCTGTCCGGAGAACTTAAAAATCCAAACCCTCGCCGAGAGGTAACATCGGTCGTTATCCATATCTATTTTTCCGCATTGCATATTTACACTTTAGCATATTTACTTTTCTACATTAGAATTGCATTCAAAAAAAAGAAAAATAAAAAGTTTCATAACTGTGTTTTATCATTGCATTATAAATCCTAAGCTCCATGTGAATAGATCTACGGTGTAAATACCCATGGGAATATTCACTGTGGAGGCGTAAAAATTAAAAATACCATGCATACATATTTTTCTATTCTGCATATATATATATATATATATATATATATATATATATATATATATATATATATATATATATATATATATATATATATATATATATATATATATATATATATATATATATATATATATATATATTGCTAAAATTCTATCAATACAAAAATATTTCTAAACTTCAAGAATAACTAATCTCTGGACGGCTGACCGCTAACCCCTTATCCTAATCTGTTTCATGAGTTTTGGTGTTCTTGTTAGTATTTTGCTGGATGATATACATGAGATCAAAAGCAAGTTCATCGGTTGACTTCATCTCATTCCACCAAGAGTGCACCCTCTCAGAGTTCCTGATGGACGAGAAAGACATCTACTAGCAAATCTGCTCTGAGAAGGATCACTCAACTTCAACATTCAACCACGCCAACATCTAGCTTGAGGGAGGAGCATCCCCTATGTATCTAGCTAAGTATTTCTTTCCTTTTGCTATTTTTAAGTTTGCTATATAGTTGCTAAAATAATAACTAAAAGGAAAACAAAAATTTATCTTTATTATTAAGGTGTGATCTGAGAAAAAAAAATAAAATGAAAACAAAATAAAAAGTGTCTGTCTAGTTTATGTTTTTAAGAGCTGAATAAATAAAAGGACTCTGAGGATAATATCTTGCAATGGAAATGATGAATAGTTGTTGTCATAAATATTTTCAAGTACCTAGTTTGCAGCCTTGAATTCTTTCGAGTTTTGGAAATGATTGGTTTGGTATAAGAATTTACTCTGGACTTGAAACTCGTGGGTAACATATGCTTGATATAAGTCTAGATAATTGACGAATATGATATGAGAAGGTCAAAGTTGTTGTTTATCTTGTTCTAAGTAATACTAGAGTTTCGGAGATTTATCTTTAAAAAAAACATAAAAATATTTCATGATGAGCTAGCTCCTATATGACAAAGCTTGAATTCCTACCAGAGCCAGATATTTAGATTAGGAAAACTTTCACATATATGCTGCTTGTTTTGCATTGAGTTTAGTCAAGCTTTGTTGACCCTTATGAGAGGTTTGTCATACTCTTAAACTCAAGATCACGTACACACTACCCACATATGCACTACTCCTACATTGGGGATAGGTGCAAAAACAAGCCACTCTATCTAGATTCACCTAAAAAATGTTTTACTCCTATAATAGGAGTAAACACCAAAAATATACCCTATTGGATATCCACCAAATAAATGCTCTAAGTTCTTGTTGCTATCTCTCAAAAGTTTTGTTAAAAAAGAAGCATGTGGCTATGCAAAAGTTATTCATGAAAAAAGGAGAGTTGAAAAATGAACAAGTGTCCAAGATATTGAAAACAATGGGTACTTAGATGTTCTCCTGAAAAAAAAGAGAAAAAGATAAATAAGATAGCCCATATTCTCATGCAAAGTTGTTTCTAATTTTCAAAAAGAGAGATATGTTTTCAAGGAGCAAAGTAGAATTAGGATAGCCACTATATGTAACCACCATATACATCCATACACATGCACATCATAATTTGATTGTATGACTCAATTCTCTTTGGATCCAAGGTTTGACTTTACAATATATGTATTACAAGTATGCTCTTTCATGTTATTTCCACTCCTATAAGCTCCACATAAGCCTTAGTTATAGAAAGAGAAAGGCATAACATCATTATTGCTTTGGTAATGCCACATACATTGAGAGATTTGAGAGTGTCATATAATAGAAGCTCTAAGTTTTATTTTGAAAATCTGTAAAAGAACTCTGGAATAATGGTTGAGCAAAGAAATTGAGACATAGTGCTTGACTTGATCGTTCTGTCTTTCAATTACTCAAGACCCAAGTGAAGGCTAAAAAGCTCCATGGTTGAAGGTAATATGGGTAAGTTTAAAAGTCATATTGGTTTATTCTAATCCGGGAGAGAATTCTTGTTTGAACGTTTGTGTACTTTTGAGGAGTGAAAGCATTGTAGCAACTCTTGATCCATTTTGCTGAGTTTAGCTTTGCTAAGGGACTAGTAAAGGTTTAGCTTAGGGGAGCTTGTTGATGGTAGTTAACAACTAGTATAAATCGTCAATAAAACATGAATAAGGGCATGAAAGCAATCACCAACAAAGGTCTAGTGGTCTAAACTAATAAATTCCAAGAGTTTTGGTGAATCTGTGATTTCTACAGGGTTTAACCAGAAAACTATCAAGGTGGACCTATATGTCAGAATTAATTGTGCTTATCCACCATGAAACAGACACTAGATAGTTCTAAAGGACACCGTGCTGAGGCAGACTGTGAGTGGCTGCTAGGCTAGCTAGCCCCTGGGCCCACATGTCAATCCCGCCTAGCTACGTTGGTTCCCCACCGCCTTAAGGATTGCATCTACACCATTTATTCAAGTCGGTTTGATTCGAGGGCTTGGAATTGACTCTCTGGCCTATATATACCAGCCCTTGCCACCCCCTAGCATAACCCTAGTCATCAAGTCATTTGAGAAGATAGAAACCCTAATCATCCTTAGAGCTCCATCAATTCTAGGGCATAACTAGTTAGTCTAGGTCTAGAGGGAGGCAACCAGGCTTCACTTGGATTCCTGATCATGTCAAGAGCGTGGTTTGGTATAATCTTTGTACCCCCTCTCTTTTGTATCTCTCATTACTTTTATATGTTTGCTACTTGTAACATCCCAGATGTTAAAAAGTTACTAAAAATTTTCCATATGCATCACGAAGCATAATTACCAAGAAGTAAGGCATAAATACATCCATGTTTCAAGTATTGCATTGAATGTTTCAATAATATAGACCATGTTTCATATGAGTGTTACATATGTTGCAAGAGTAATGTTTCATATACCTTGTCCATGTTGCAATGATATGTTTCAATAGTAGCATGTCTATGTTTCAATAATAAAGCAATGTTTCAATGTTATGTTTCACATGTTCTTATGCCATGTTTCATATATCACATGAAATGATGATGAGCTTGTTTTATAATTAGTTGCTTATGCGATCAACCAAAAATTCTAAAGGTCCTTTTGTGTCCTTCTATTTTTGGAATGTTACCTAAATTACTTAGAATTTTTCCCTAGTCAATATGGGGTGTGAATTGTGTACTTCACATACATGAGTGTTGAGGGGGTATAAAGTCAAGTCAAAACTTAAAAATTGAGACCTCAAGTTTGAGTATGGGACTTGCATTTCAAGACTTGATCATGGGGTCAAATCTTGAGGTGTAGTATCAAGCTCAAAGTGGAGGGCAGTAATAAAAAAAGGTTTTGGAATAATTTGATTCAAATTGTGATGCCAAGTTTGAAATCCAAAAATGTGATATTCTTGATGGTGTAATGATTTGAGTAAGTGTGGTCACTAACCAAACTCACTAATTAATCATCTCACTAAGGACAAGTAATTAAAGAAATATTTTGAAAAACCCTAAGTTCGGAGCCTATGTTTCAAATAGTGAAACATAAGCTTCAATCTATAAATCATCTTCTAACTCCTCATCTACTTAGTTTCATGCTTGGTCATATACATAGGAGTTGTAGAGCAGAGCATGAAGATCATTTCACCTTCTACCAACTTTGTCTAAATCTGACCCTATCATGCTTGAATTGGTGAGTTTCTAATTCTGCAACATTTAAAACATAACTTGATGTTGCAAACTCTCTTCTCTGTCTTTCTCGAAGCTGCACGCGCCGCCTCCTGCTTGCCACCCACCACCCATCGTCGCCGCTTCTTTTGGCGTAGACACACAGCAGCTCAACTCATTGCCACCACAAGCAGCTGCTGTCACCACCACATCGTTTGCCTCACCTTCAAATGTGAAAACATGGTGTCAGTCTCCTTCTTTTCCCTAATGACGCCATTGCCACCACTCGGAGCTCCATCCCCAAATTCACTCTCACCACTCCACCGCTCATCAATTCACCTTGACACCATGTTTGCCATCGCCCTGCGAGTCTCTTGAACCTAGTAGCATCTAACCTAGCCGCCAAAACCACTTGCGTGACATCATCTTCTTCCAAGCCGACAGAGTCGCCGCCATGAACACCGTCACATGGCTAGGCCACTACGACTTTTCTTTGCTCAATCCAATTAGATAATATTGTTTCCCAAGTCTTAGTGATGCTCATGCTCCTCTTACATCTCACAACGCATCGCCAGAAGAGCCTGGACGCACTGTCATCACTGGAGAACGCCACTGGAGTCGCTGGACACGGAGCCGCTATGATCCACTACTTACCGAAGTCAACCAGCAGCTGTTTGTGAACCTAGGTGAGCTCATGAGTGCAATGGTGTAGTTAGTTTAGACGCTACCATGCCCTATAGGCCAGGACATCGTGTAGCCATCGTGCACCGCTTAGCCGAGCGCCATGGCTGTGGTCAAGTGAGCTCTACGCTCGATTCTGCTCGATTGACCCGTCGAGTAGAAACGCGAGATGTGAGGAACGTTGTGACACCCTAAATTTTTGTATTATTTAAAAATAGATAAATTGATTTAAATATGAATTTGTTGTGCATTCAAATTTAGGGAATTATAAATTTTTGGGAAATTAAAATCAATCATAAGGTTAGAAAATGTTCGTGCATGCATGCTGTTGCACAAGTATTTTTGTGATGAGTGGTTTTGATAAATTTTTGAAAGGATTTGAAAATCATTTGGAAATGTGATTTGAAAATTAAATTTGAAAAAGGAAAACAAATTCTTTTCCCGCCTTCACTTTTCCTCGGATTCGGCCTGCTAGCCCAATTCCCGGCCGGCCCATCCCTTCCTCCCCGCGCTCCTTCTCTGGGCCGCGGCCCAGCCCAGCCGGCGGCCGTTGCCGCGCTGCGCTCCTCTCCCGCGGTCGCTGACCGTTCGGGCCCAGCTGTCGGCGCCTTCCTCTACCTCCAACCGTCCGCTCAAATCGCCGGTCAAGCCGCGCACCAAGCCGCCCGCGCCCACGTCTCCGCATCGTGGGAGCGTTCCTTCCCCCGCGCCCGGCCTTCAAAAGGGAGCCGCAACCCCTTCACCACCTCCCCCTGCTGTTTTTCCCGTTCCAACCCTACTCTCTTGAGCACTCGAAGAACCGCAGCGACGAATCACCGGAACGCCGTCCGCCCCACCTCGCCGGTCATCGCCCCCGAGCTGCCTCGACTCCGTTTGTCCGCTCGGTGAGCACCCCCGCGTTCCCCTCTATCTCCCCATGCCTTTATCTTCTCCAATCGTGGCCTCTAGGGCCAGTTCCGCGAGCTCCGGCGAGCTCTCCCCACCGCCGGCCATGGCGAGCGCCGTGCGGGACTTTCCCCGGCCGCGCAAATGGCTCGGGCGAGGTCGCCATCATCTCCGCGTCACCCCAGTGCTCTCGGTTCGTTGAACCGTCGCCCGTAGGTCCTGTTTCCTGTGCTCCGGCGAGCATCTCGCCGTCGGACGTGGCAGCGCCGCCGCGGTCGCTACTGTTCCCGGCCGGCTGCTCCTTCTCTCACTCTCCCATCCTTTCCCAGCCGTCGATTTTGAGATCTACGCTCAGGATTAGAACATACCCCTTCGCGGGTCCAAATTCTAAAAGAGCCCCCCAGTTTCTAGAAGGATTAACCCGCCGTCCTTGGCGTATTCCCCGAAAGACGCATTCTCTTTTTGAAGACGTAATTCCTTCGGTTTAAATGAAAAATACTCTTTCAGATTAATTACAGAATTGCCACTGTAGTAAAACGTTTATAAAATCGTCGTCTTAGCTCCGATTTGACCCGTTCAACTTGCGTTAGTTTCATAATTTCATAATCTATGCAATAGTGCTACTGTTAGACCTGTTAAGAGCTTTTGAATTTCTCAAATAAATCTAGTTAATAGCTAGCTTTTGGAACAGTAAATATCTCGTAACTTGTGTGTCGTAACTCCGTTTTTCGTGCTTTTCGCGTCATTGTGATCGTAGCGAGGTGTAGATGATTTTGATAAACATTTTATTCAGATTTATTTATTGTTGGTGTACTGTTCTAATAGTAGCCATGTTTTGCTTGTATGTCTGCTCCGAATTGCGTGTTGTACTTCGTGTCGTTCGAGTTCAGACGGTGAGGAGTACGTCGGAAATCCGGACGCGTGCGAGGAGCAGCAGGACCAGCAGCAGTTCGTGAACCAAGGCAAGTATAGCATGGGCCTTCCTTGATTCCTATTCATTATATAATCTACTCATTATGCATGTGTCTAATATTGCTCGACTATAAGGACATCCTAGCCATTTATGACTTATATCTCGATACCTATGGGTTTTATTGCATATGGGTAGAATGCTAGTGCTCTATTCAAACATGATCAATACTGTGATTAATGGAACAAACGGATAAACATGATGGTAATAATTGAAATATAGGGTGATGGTGCAAATGATGTCGATCATGTTGCCCTAAACTCTCCGTAAGGACTTGTCTGTAGGGCAAAAGCTGGGACATACAGTGCAACCGTGAGAGTCATATGGCTCTGACTTTAGCTCAGTAATAGGATCTTTTCTAGCTTGTTAGAGGTTACCCGAAAGGGCGCAAGAGGGGCTTGCCATTTTGGGTATAGAACTGCCTCTGTTCTGATGTGTATAGCCTGCGGGAATTGTGCCATCGAAAGGGGGGTTCTCTATATCTGCCTGCCGAGGAAACCTCGCGGCCCTAACATGTTAGAAGAGGCCTATGGAAGGCTTCATAGTGTACCCTGCCTGCTCACCTTGGAAGTGTTAGGGGGTCGACGGGCCCCGGGCATACGGGTAACACGACTCACGGGTAAAGATGCACAACCTCTGCAGAGTGTTAAAACTGTTATAACAGCCGTGCTCACGGACACGAGCGGCCCGGAAAACTCACAGAATAAATGGTTACTTGATATGTGGATGAACTATGATGATGATGATGAGATCACACTGTTGCTTTCTCTTCTTAATTCTAGTAGTGGATCATGTGGGTTAAATGGGAGCTTGAGCATAACTTAATAATGGTTAATAATGAAATGTTGATCTACTAAAAGTGCTAACTGCAGTCAACCGTGTCTATCCTTTTTGAGCCTCATGAATCCTCATACTATACTTGCGGAGTACAAATGTACTCACACTTGTTGCTATATTGTTTTTGGATAAAAATCCCGGATGGGTAACAGATGACAGTTTCTACGAGGACTTCCCGGAAGATTTCTAGGTTTGGGTCAACCAGTCGTCCTTCCCTGTGGATCAGACACTACGCCTGAGAGTTGCTATTTACTTTTCCGCTTGTTATGTAAGAACTACGTGATGTAATAACGTTATGTATGTACATGGTGATGATACTTTTGTTAATTTGTCAGCTTATGTGTGCGACTATTCCTGGGGCGCACATAAGATGTATGCACTCTATATTGTCCTTTAATTGGAGTGTGACAAATTGGTATCAGAGCTGTGTCGACTGTAGGACGCAAACCTAGATAGAAATGGTCGTTTCTAGGAGTTTGGCTTTATTTATTTATTTGCTGCTACCTCAATCTTGATATTTTATTAAAAATTTTATGCTCTATTCTTTATTCTATTGCATAAAATATTGACTCTGATAATATTTTATATCAAAACTATAGATGCCTCGCCTCAGTGCCGCTGCCTACGTCGCCCAGTTCGTTCCAGCAGCACCTGCTCCACCAGCACCACCAGCGGTACCACCAGTGGAGCCAGAGGTCGCCCACATCACTGACGAGGAAGAGGAGGAACCCATGGAGGAGGAGGCATTTTCAGTTGCTGCATCTGACGGACCTGTTTCGACCCCCGTGGCTGCACCCATCCCACCTGTGGATGCGCCAGCCCCCACTGCTATACCTCCACCAGCTTCCCAGGCCGCTTCTGCACCAACACCAGTGCCCTCCCCAGCTGCATCAGAGGAGCCAGAAGAGATAGGCTGGACCACCAGGAACAAGTTTAAGGAAGCTCCCGAAGATGCCCATTACCACAACCTCCTCACCACCATGCTAGCTGAGTACTATCCAGAGTTTGCTGCTTCTGTGAAGTACTACTGTGCGGAGCACACACATCCAGTGGAGGCGACGTACTGGAAGACCAATGTGATCATCACCGCCTGGAACAACACCGACCAATCTCAGGATGTTGTGACCACCCATAGCCCCCAAGCCAGGCGTGCCAGTGCCTATGACAGCATGGAAGATGCTGCGCAGGCGGCGTACCTGCACTACCATGGTCGACGTTTTGAGGACATGCAGAATGATCGCTACCGGTATCTTCCACGCTACGACTCAAGGGAGAAGACATGGGCGGTGTTGGCTCCTCCAGCTTCTGATCCCACCTTGGACACCACAGTGAGGCACCTCAGCGCCATGCAGGAGGTCAACGAAGCACTCAGGGAAGAGCTTCGTGCAGCGCAAAAATCTGAAAAGCGCCTTCAGAACCAGATAGATGAGATGGCCGTTCAGCTAGGACAGCCTACCATTTACAAGAAGAAGGCCAGGGTGTTCACCATGGTGGATCGCGCTCCTTAGATGTTTGCAGCCCCGCCTTGCTGAATGCGTTTTAGAATCGAGAGTCGTGTCAAGTTTATGTGTGTGTTGTGAACTTTTAATTGTCTTGTTGGTTGTGATGATGAACTTGAATGATTTGGAGTTGGCGTGATTGCAGGAACAGTGTGGGCTTGTCCACATGTTCTTTTTATCAAAACCTTAAGTTAGTGTTTGTTTAACTTAGTTGGGGTTTAAATTCTGCTTTACTGCTGTGCTGTTTCTCAGAGCAGTCTGCAATGTTTGTCTCATATCTTTAAATCTCTATGTCCGAAAATTATGAAATTTTTGTGGAAAGAACTAGACTTGTGTACCTTTCATTTCCCACTGGAATCACCTCATTATCAATTCTGGTTTGAGAGATATGCCTGCTACAACCTGGCAAGTCTGTGCAGTCTGTAACCTAGAACAGAAATTGTTTAGCTCAGTTTTTTATGATGTTTCCGTCCGTATCAGTGAAAAAGTTCTATACAAAAGTTGTAGCAGACTCTTTAAGCTTTCCAACGATGTATGCCACGCATATTTTGGATTTCTGGAACTTGAGTTACACTCCAGTTTTCGGTCAGTTGTTGTAGACACTCGTCCAGAAATTTTCAGTTATGTTATTTACCTTTTGTAAATAATTTATAAATTTTTGGAAGATCTCTAAAAGTTTGCACATTTGCTTGGAAACAGATGGCCGCCAGAGGAGGACGTGGCAGAGGCCGTGGCCGTGGTCGTGGATACGGAGTTTTGGTGGATCCACCTCCGCCACCACCGGTGACCATTGAGCAGTTGATGGCCATGCAAGCGCAGCTCATGCAGACAGTGATGGACCGTCTCGGTGAGCAACCCGCAGGAGCGCCCCCACCTGTGCAGGTCCGTGACAAACGTGGTGAGTTTCTGAAAGGATGCCCACCTGTGTTCACACATGCCTCTGAACCTATGGAGGCGGATGACTGGCTGAGAGCTGTGGAAAAGCAGCTAAACATTGCACAGTGCAACGACTTGGAGAAAGTCTTGTACGCCTCAGGCCAACTCCAAGGAGCTGCTCAGGATTGGTGGGGAGTCATTCCAGTATGGACGTCCAGAGAATGCTCCAGAGGTCACATGGAAAGAGTTCACGGAAAGCTTTAGGTCCTATCACATCCCTGAGGGACTTATTGAACTGAAGCAAGAGGAGTTCCGGACTCTCAAGCAAGGGTCCATGTCTGTGGCGGAATACCGCGACAAGTTTGCACAATTGTCGCGATATGCCCCGACTGAAGTGGCTAGGGATTCTGACAAACAGCGCCGTTTCTGAAGGGGCTGTATGATGGACTCCAGCTGCAACTGATGTCCAACAAATATGCCAGTTTCCAAGAGTTGGTGGACCGTGCCATTGTAATTGATAACAAGCGTAAGGAAATGGACCTCAAGAAGAGGAAGCTCCAGGGACAGGCGTCGGGTAGCAACCCTCGCCGCGAGCTTTCCCGCAGCAGGGTTTTCAGCAGAGGAACCAAGGGCCACCCAACCAATGGAACAAAGGCCAGTACCCCCAGAGGAACCGAGTACCAGCAGCGCCCCCAGTACCCACCGCAGTTGGGTAATCAGAGTCAGCAGCGCCCCCAGCAACAGCAAGCTAGCAACCAAGCACCACGTCAGGGAGTGCCCAACAATGCCCCAATCAAGAGTGGCACCCCAGGCAACCCCAATGCCTGTTACAACGTGGAGAGGTGGGACACTATTCGTACCAGTGCCCAAAGAAGCAGAACCGGCAGGCCCCGCAGAACCAGCAGAACAACCAGAGACTCAACGCTCGACCTCCGTTCACTGGCAAGGTGAATCATGTGTCGTCGGAATCAGCTCAGGAGCGCCTGAGGTTATGCTGGGTACGTTTAGCGTCAACTCCATCTCCGCTACCGTACTTTTTGATCCCGGTGCCTCGCATTCTTTCATATCCCAAGCTTTTGTTAGAATGCATAGCATACCCCTGTGTGCCATGAAGGATCCCATGCTAGTAAATTCACCGGGGGGTAGCATGCCCGCAAATTATTGGAGCCCTTCTACTAGTATATTCCTAAGGGGGGTAGCTTTCAAGGTAAATCCAATTGTTCTGAGAACCGCTGGAATTGACCTCATCTTGGGAATGGATTGGATGAAGCAACATAGGGCAGTGATACAATGTCAGGAGAAATCTGTGGTTGTGACATCTCCAAGTGGTGATAGAATTTGTGTCGAAGTGGAAGTGCAAGCTCAACCTACCGCCACTGTCAATCAGCTGAGCGATGTTGCTAACCAGGAGAACCAGGTGGTGGATGAATTCCCGGATGTGTTCCCCGATGAATTGCCAGGTATGCCACCCGATCGCGACATCAAATTCCTTATCGAGCTTTTACCTGGGACTGCACCCATAGCTAAGAGACCATATAGAATGGGGGTAAATGAATTAGAAGAACTAAAGAAACAAATTAAAGAATTGCAAGAGAAAGGTTTTATTCGTCCTAGTTCTTCACCTTGGGGAGCACCTGTTATATTTGTGGATAAGAAAGATGGCACATGAAGGATGTGTGTTGACTATAGGTCCCTTAATGAAGTCACAATCAAAAACAAGTACCCACTCCCTAGAATTGATGATTTATTTGATCAGCTGAAAGGTGCTAGTGTGTTCTCAAAAATTGACCTCCGTTCTGGATATCATCAACTAAAAATTCGTGCATCTGACATACCCAAGACAGCATTTACTACCAGATATGGCCTTTATGAGTACACAGTGATGTCTTTTGGACTGACAAATGCACCTGCATACTTTATGTATCTAATGAACAAAGTATTCATGGAGTACTTGGATAAGTTTGTAGTGGTATTCATAGATGATATCCTAATATTCTCCAAAAATGAAGAGGAACATGCTGACCACTTAAGGTTAGTCTTACAAAAACTCAGGGAACATAAATTGTATGCAAAAAGGAGCAAATGTGAGTTCTGGCTGAAAGAAGTATCTTTTCTGGGACATGTGGTCTCTAACGGTGGAATAGCCGTAGATCCCAGTAAAGTGCAAGATGTGTTGAATTGGAAAGCCCCAGTCAATGCTAGTGAAATCCGTAGCTTTTTGGGTTTGGCTGGATACTATAGAAGGTTTATTGAAGGGTTCTCTAAGCTAGCCAAGCCTATGACAGCCCTATTAGAGAAGAATGCCAAATTTGTTTGGTCAGACAAATGTCAGGCTAACTTTGAGGAGCTAAAGAAAAGGTTGACAACAGCCCCAGTGTTGACCCTACCTGATTTAAGTAAGAGCTTCTCTATTTATTGTGATGCATCTCGCCTAGGCCTTGGGTGTGTGCTTATGCAAGAAGGAAAGGTTGTGGCCTACGCATCCAGGCAGTTGAGAAAGCATGAACTGAATTACCCAACCCATGATTTGGAATTAGCCGCAGTTGTCCATGCTCTGAAAATCTGGAGGCATTATTTGATCGGACATAAGTGTGACATCTACACTGACCACAAGAGTTTAAAATACATTTTTACTCAGTCCGAGTTGAATTTAAGGCAACGTCGTTGGCTGGAATTGATTAAAGATTATGATCTGGAAGTGCATTATCATCCTGGAAAGGCAAATGTTGTTGCCGATGCACTTAGCCGGAAGAGCTATGCCAACGGACTTCAGTTGACATTTATACCAGCAGAGTTGCGAGCTGAAATAGAACATCTCAACTTGGGTTTTGTCAATAATGTAGTAGAATTGGTTATAGAACCTACATTGGAGCAAGAGATACGTACAGGTCAGTTGGAGGATGAGAAATTAAAGGAGATTGCTGAGCAGGTAGTGGTTGGAAAGGCACCAGGTTTTCAGTTGGATGAGAATGGTACTCTATGGTTTGGAAAAAGAATATGTGTACCTGAAGTGAAAGCTATCCGTGATATGATTCTGCGAGAGACACATGATTCTGCTTATTCTATACACCCTGGAAGCACCAAGATGTACTTGGACCTCAAAGAGAAGTATTGGTGGTATGGTTTGAAACGGGATGTGGCTGAGTATGTGGCCATATGTGATACTTGTCAAAGGGTGAAGGCTGAGCACCAAAGGCCTGCAGGATTGTTGCAACCAATGAAAATACCAGAGTGGAAATGGGAAGAAGTTGGTATGGACTTCATTACTGGATTGCCCCGCACTCAACAAGGATATGATTCGATCTGGGTAATAGTGGATCGACTTACTAAGGTAGCCCACTTCTTGCCAGTCAAAACCACTTATAGTGGTGCAAAGCTAGCGGAGTTGTATATGGAGAAAATAATATGTCTACATGGGGTTCCAAAGAAGATCGTATCTGACCGAGGAACTCAGTTTACGTCACATTTTTGGCGTAAGGTACACAGTGCTTTGGGAACCAAGTTAAATTTCAGTTCGGCATATCATCCCCAAACTGATGGGCAGACCGAAAGGACCAACCAAATATTGGAAGACATGTTGAGAGCTTGTGCTTTACAGTACGGTACTAGTTGGGATAGGAGTTTGTCGTATGCTAAGTTTTCATACAACAACAGTCACCAGAAAAGTCTCAAGATGGCGCCATTCGAAGCTTTATATGGACGAAAGTGTAGAACACCTCTATTCTGGAATCAGACAGGTGAAACCCAAGTGTTTGGACCTGATGTCCTACGCAGTGCAGAGGAACAAGTGAGGATGATCAGGGATAATTTGAGAGTAGCACAGTCTAGACAGAAGAGCTATGCTGATATCCGAAGGAGAGAGTTGAGTTTCAAAGAAGATGAATCTACGTGGGAAAGAGAAGAAGATCTGAGAAAGTCTTATCCACAGCTTTTTGAGTAAGCATCATCCAATCTCGAGGACGAGATTCTCTTAAGGGGGGTAGAATTGTGACACCCTAAATTTTTGTATTATTTAAAAATAGATAAATTGATTTAAATATGAATTTGTTGTGCATTCAAATTTAGGGAATTATAAATTTTTGGGAAATTAAAATCAATCATAAGGTTAGAAAATGTTCGTGCATGCATGCTGTTGCACAAGTATTTTTGTGATGAGTGGTTTTGATAAATTTTTGAAAGGATTTGAAAATCATTTGGAAATGTGATTTGAAAATTAAATTTGAAAAAGGAAAACAAATTCTTTTCCTGCCTTCACTTTTCCTTGGATTCGGCCTGCTAGCCCAATTCCCGGCCGGCCCATCCCTTCCTCCCCGCGCTCCTTCTCTGGGCCGCGGCCCAGCCCAGCCGGCGGCCGTTGCCGCGCTGCGCTCCTCTCCCGCGGTCGCTGACCGTCCGGGCCCAGCTGTCGGCGCCTTCCTCTACCTCCAACCGTCCGCTCAAATCGCCGGTCAAGCCGCGCACCAAGCCGCCCGCGCCCACGTCTCCGCATCGTGGGAGCGTTCCTTCCCCCGCGCCCGGCCTTCAAAAGGGAGCCGCAACCCCTTCACCACCTCCCCCTGCTGTTTTTCCCGTTCCAACCCTACTCTCTTGAGCACTCGAAGAACCGCAGCGACGAATCGCCGGAACGCCGTCCGCCCCACCTCGCCGGTCATCGCCCCCGAGCTGCCTCGACTCCGTTTGTCCGCTCGGTGAGCACCCCCGCGTTCCCCTCTATCTCCCCATGCCTTTATCTTCTCCAATCGTGGCCTCTAGGGCCAGTTCCGCGAGCTCTGGCGAGCTCTCCCCACCGCCGGCCATGGTGAGCGCCGTGCGGGACTTTCCCCGGCCGCGCAAATGGCTCGGGCGAGGTCGCCATCATCTCCGCGTCACCCCAGTGCTCTCGGTTCGTTGAACCGTCGCCCGTAGGTCCTGTTTCCTGTGCTCCGGCGAGCATCTCGCCGTCGGACATGGCAGCGCCGCCGCGGTCGCTACTGTTCCCGGCCGGCTGCTCCTTCTCTCACTCTCCCATCCTTTCCCAGCCGTCGATTTTGAGATCTACGCTCAGGATTAGAACATACCCCTTCGCGGGTCCAAATTCTAAAAGAGCCCCCCAGTTTCTGGAAGGATTAACCCGCCGTCCTTGGCGTATTCCCCGAAAGACGCATTCTCTTTTTGAAGACGCAATTCCTTCGGTTTAAATGAAAAATACGCTTTCAGATTAATTACAGAATTGCCACTGTAGTAAAACGTTTATAAAATCGTCGTCTTAGCTCCGATTTGACCCGTTCAACTTGCGTTAGTTTCATAATTTCATAATCTATGCAATAGTGCTACTGTTAGACCTGTTAAGAGCTTTTGAATTTCTCAAATAAATCTAGTTAATAGCTAGCTTTTGGAACAGTAAATATCTCGTAACTTGTGCGTCGTAACTCCGTTTTTCGTGCTTTTCGCGTCATTGTGATCATAGCGAGGTGTAGATGATTTTGATAAACATTTTATTCAGATTTATTTATTGTTGGTGTACTGTTCTAATAGTAGCCATGTTTTGCTTGTATGTCTGCTCCGAATTGCGTGTTGTACTTCGTGTCGTTCGAGTTCAGACGGTGAGGAGTACGTCGGAAATCCGGACGCGTGCGAGGAGCAGCAGGACCAGCAGCAGTTCGTGAACCAAGGCAAGTATAGCATGGGCCTTCCTTGATTCCTATTCATTATATAATCTACTCATTATGCATGTGTCTAATATTGCTCGACTATAAGGACATCCTAGCCATTTATGACTTATATCTCGATACCTATGGGTTTTATTGCATATGGGTAGAATGCTAGTGCTCTATTCAAACATGATCAATACTGTGATTAATGGAACAAACGGATAAACATGATGGTAATAATTGAAATATAGGGTGATGGTGCAAATGATGTCGATCATGTTGCCCTAAACTCTTCGTAAGGACTTGTCTGTAGGGCAAAAGCTGGGACATACAGTGCAACCGTGAGAGTCATATGGCTCTGACTTTAGCTCAGTAATAGGATCTTTTCTAGCTTGTTAGAGGTTACCCGAAAGGGCGCAAGAGGGGCTTGCCATTTTGGGTATAGAACTGCCTCTGTTCTGATGTGTATAGCCTGCGGGAATTGTGCCATCGAAAGGGGGGTTCTCTATATCTGCCTGCCGAGGAAACCTCGCGGCCCTAACATGTTAGAAGAGGCCTATGGAAGGCTTCATAGTGTACCCTGCCTGCTCACCTTGGAAGTGTTAGGGGGTCGACGGGCCCCGGGCATACGGGTAACACGACTCACGGGTAAAGATGCACAACCTCTGCAGAGTGTTAAAACTGTTATAACAGCCGTGCTCACGGACACGAGCGGCCCGGAAAACTCACAGAATAAATGGTTACTTGATATGTGGATGAACTATGATGATGATGATGAGATCACACTGTTGCTTTCTCTTCTTAATTCTAGTAGTGGATCATGTGGGTTAAATGGGAGCTTGAGCATAACTTAATAATGATTAATAATGAAATGTTGATCTACTAAAAGTGCTAACTGCAGTCAACCGTGTCTATCCTTTTTGAGCCTCATGAATCCTCATACTATACTTGCGGAGTACAAATGTACTCACACTTGTTGCTATATTGTTTTTGGATAAAAATCCCGGATGGGTAACAGATGACAGTTTCTACGAGGACTTCCCGGAAGATTTCTAGGTTTGGGTCAACCAGTCGTCCTTCCCTGTGGATCAGACACTACGCCTGAGAGTTGCTATTTACTTTTCCGCTTGTTATGTAAGAACTACGTGATGTAATAACGTTATGTATGTACATGGTGATGATACTTTTGTTAATTTGTCAGCTTATGTGTGCGACTATTCCTGGGGCGCACATAAGATGTATGCACTCTATATTGTCCTTTAATTGGAGTGTGACAAACGTGCTGGAGTTGTTGGCTGAGTCGAAGGAGTGCTGGAGCATGAGTTCTCCGTCGTTGGAGATCCGCCGTCCACCATAGACATCGGTTAGGGTGTTGCAGAGTAGTAGAAGCAGTAGCGTCTTCCCGATGTAGATCAGGGAGTGTAGGGGAGCGCGTTGCGCTAGTCGGTGTCGCCGGAGATGCCTTGGAGAGTTTTGTAGTCGTCGCCGGAGTTCAATGAGCCGCAGTTGTTGCCACTATGTTCGGTAGCAAGCTCGGGCGGAGGGGGAAAGAGTGCTAGGAGATGCGGGAGAGAAAGGTGAGTCTACCGGTGTGCTTCGTCTGGCTGGAGAGCTCGTCGTTGCGAAGTCCAGCGAGGTTAGCGCGTCATCGTCGCCGGTCAACGACAGAAGGAGCCAGAGGAAAGGGATGAAGGGTAGGGCAGAGTTGTTAGTGAGAGAGAGAGAGGAGAAGAGAGAGAGGGCGAGCTGACGAGTGTTGACGGTTGATAAGTATCAATTTTAACCGTCAACGAAACATGAAAAAGGACCTAAAACATATTTACCACTTAGATATAGGGGGTCTACTGATGGAATTCCATGAGTTTTGGTGAATGTATGTTTCTACATGGTGTCAGCTAAAAAGAACCAAGAAAGTCCCACATATCAGGTTTACATAAAGACAAACGGGCTACACACAACTTTTCTATAATGTGGAAGGTACGAGAAGACTCTGGAAACAAACCGGAGGCGAAATGGGCCCAGAAGCCGGGTGGCCGCCCAAGGGGTAGGGGCGAGCGCCCGGGCTATAGAGCCAATCAGAGGCGAACTCATGGATCCTGCCTCCATCGCCTTTGAGGATGAATAATAATCGTTCATGGAGGTCGGTTTGATCCGACGGCTGTGGTGCTTCCTAGAGGGTTATATAAGCAAGGCCCCTGGCTCCTGGAGGAGGCATCCCATAAACCCTAATTTCATTATCTCTCAACTGGGATCAGAGGCAGAGGTGTCCCATGAAAGGATGACCTCTCCTTCCTAGAGAATTAGGGCTAGACATTCCAATGTAGTAGATTAGATCTAGATGGGAGTTAGGGAGAGCGGAGCTGCGCTCCGGTTCTAGAGAAGTCTTCAGAGATTTGGTATGTCTTTGTATATATTCTTTACAAGACTTATGATTTATATATTTTTATCTTATCTATTTACTTTATGCCTTTATTATGTATGGTTAGTATAGTTATTATACCTTGGCATGGGATCTTAGCTCATATTGAGTGCTTTAGTTATTGCGCGTAGCTAGAGTAGTAATCGATAGTTTAGGCATGGTGTCTAGGCTATAGGTTACCTGAGGTTACGCTCAACCCCATGTATAGTTGTGGTAACCCTAGAGGTGACAGTTCTATAAAGGCCTTTGTAATCCACCACGTTCGGGTTGATGTTCGTAGAGCTTTTGGAGCCTTCCCCCGACTACTTTCTTCCCAGTCTCTCTCGAGAGTCGAAAAGGTACTGTTATTCCAAAGTATCATGTGTATGATCGCTATATTTATTCATGCTTTAGTTATTAAAGAACCAAAGTAATAGAGAAGTACATAGGAACCTTGATCTCTTCCGTTGTCCTCTCACTTTAGCTAGCTACTCATTTATCATAGAATTCTCCTATGTGTGCTTTTATTTATATACCTATCATATATCATTTACCCCATGCTTTAGTCTAGTTGGTTTACTAAGTTAGTAGATACATGATGGTGAATTATCATATTCTTTAACCCTTGCTTCCCTGTGGTAAAATATAAATAACGATACCTGGTTTACTCCCGGTAAAATGCTACAATGGTATATTCTGTGCGCTTGCGGAATCCTTCGTATTTTAGTTGCACTTAATTTCTACCAACAACGAGTGGGGCCGCTCGGTCGGTCTGAGAAAGAGAGAGAGAGAGAGAGAGAGCACGGCCGCAGTGCAGCTGGGCCGGTTGGGCCGAAAGAAGGGCAGCCCAGTGTTCCTTCCCTTTTCTTTTTCTGTAGTTTTAGTTTTCTAGCAGTTTTGTAAAATTCATATAAAATAAAATATGAGAGATAAAATTATGAAAAAAAATCTGGAATCTGTTTATGTTATGGTTAATGTAAGAAAAATATAAAACTGGTGAAAGCAGTACTTTTTGGCTGAGTAAAAATTACCTATTTTAATTGCTAAATGCAACTTCCATAATTTTTGTAGCTTAAATTATAACTCCAAAATTCATGAAAATTTATGGGTATGATTAATCTGCTGTTATGAAACCACCCAAAAAGTTTGGTACTATTGTGATAATGTTTAATTATATGCTTAATTATGTCCCTTTAATTAATTGCTTAAAAAATGCTTCATCGATTAGGATAATTCACAACTTGACTTCTGTGGACTTTTTGGGATTGCTTGTGGACCTCGGAACACTCAACCCTATATTGTTTCTTGGCAACTTAATCCTTTTTATGATATACTCAAATCAACTGGTTATTAATAAATAGATTGTTTATTTAAATGCTTAGTAGGAAAATATATATGGAAATGTTTTCTATGAATCCCTAACAATGTGAAATATGATTTTTGGATTGTTTGAAGACCATGGGGCATTTCATCTTTGTTGTTCCATGGCAAATGCTTACATAAATATTATGGTCATAATTAACTTGTTCATAATAAATAACATGCATGTTGATAAAACCTGTTTGTTTCTTAGATGCAACCTCATGGGTAAAAGTAAAAGTTATATATTTTATTGTATGTTACTTGTACATATCTTTCCTTGGTAAAGCTTTAGATGGTAAGCATGTTTAATAAGTAAACCTTTGACTTGTTAGAAGAACAACTAAGAATGCTTTATGATAAATTACTTGCAACTGTATCGTGAAGGAAAGTTGTACTCAAGTTAATTAATCTTGATATGTTATCTTTAAAGCATTTATATATCTCTTATCATGCATCATGGCATGCATTTCATCATGTTAAAGCACCACATCATTTATTACGTGTAGTATGTACGAGAGTGAAAAGACTAGTGTTGATCAAGTATCGGAGAGGGTTCATCCACCAGAGGTGCTAGTGTTTGTTAGATCTCTCTAAGGAAACTAACCTTCTCTGCAACAAAGGCAAGCCCCGGTGCATATCATCGTTCTATAGTTTTTACAAATCTTTATCATAATTAAGTCTTATGAGATGTGCATTAAGTAAATTAGGAGTTGGTTTATACCGTTGTTGCATGATTACCTTGATATCTAGATATCCTCAGATATACCCTGTTGCTATGAAAAGGTTGTTACCTCCTATGCTTAGAAATGCTTAGTCTTTTATGGAGGTCGAATGATGATTTCATCGTTTGAGAGTAATAGTTTTACCTTGCTCTTCTCAACTCTTAATGGGTTGTGAATATCATGATGTTAATTTTTTTTAAATCGAGACCGGGCGGAATCTTGGCTTGCGCCCAGTTTGAGTCTGGACGTAGTGACCCCGCCTATGTCGATTAAGGACCGATCGTTATAGAGCTGTCTGTGGTCATGACTTGTAGTATTGGCCACATACTCCGGTAAGCCTAATACCTTGGCTAGTCCTTTATGGGAAACGACAACCGCGCACTAGGAGTGGAGAGATGGTGAAAGTATTATGTACCCATGCTTGTGAATGCATCAGGCTTGAACGATTCCAAGAGGTGGGATACTGGCTCTCGGGTAGCGCTGATCCGAGTGCGGGTTGATGTATGCAAGCACGGGTCCGGGTCTAGACTTGCATACGTCTTGTGGTAAGGAAACCCCAGCTAGGCCAAACCAATTCGAATCGCCGCAGCTTCTCGGTGAAGAAGACTCGATCAACTGTGCTACTTCGTAGTTAATCAATGAAACATGGATACTGATGGATAAGAGATGATATAAGTTGGACATGAGCTTGATGATTAAAGAAGTGATTGATTTAGACCAGGTGCTAATTGGATACTGATAATAACTTAATACACAGCTAAAAGATTGAAAGTAAGGATTCACTTATAGTAAACTTTTCTACAAAAGTTACTTCTTACTTCTACCTTACCTTTAAGCTAGTATATCCTTGGAGTCTTTTCTTTAGTCGGGTAAGACTTGTTGAGTACCCTCAAGTACTCAGGGTTGGTTAATCCCTGTTGCAGGTTTTGACTTGAGCAGCTTAGTGAGGTCATGTTAGTGGGCTCGACATGGTCTGACTACCTCTTCTACATTAGATGTTTCTTCTCGGATGCTTCCTCTGTCTACTCATCTTTTGGAGCTTAGGTTAAAGTTTAACTTCTACAAGTTTTGTAAAATAATGTTATATTATTCTACACTCCGATGTAAGATATTTTATACCAAATGTTGTAATGTTGTAATAACTCCTTTGTTGATCTTGTATGAGTTGTAAAATGTGGATGATTCGGGTTTCCCCAAGGACACCCGACAGACTACCGGAGTTGTCTGGCTTGCATCTGCAGCTATCAGAATTCTGACAGACAATGGTAGGCACATGTGGGCTATATAATTCAGATGGTTCTGCCACACTACAATTGTTATGAAATTATTATTCATATCGTTTATGTTCCTAGTTATAATGTTCATCGTCTACTTTGATTATATGCTTAGTATAATTAGATTATCATCATGTTAATGCATAATTTTGTATAGCGCTCATTCTAAGGAACCATAGGTGGGTGGTCGACATTGTGTAAGCGTGGTGCTTATATGTTGTTTACCTACAGAGACACCCTATATTCCGGGTCATGTGGTAGATCGCGGATGTGACACTCCCGTTGAGTCCTCTGTAGTCCACTCCCTAAATATAGGTATGCACGTAGGATGCAGTTACGAAAGGAAGACAAGCTCTATTCTTAATCTTCCTTAGTAATATCCCTTATGTATACTGGGTATAACTGCACTAATCAATGTATGCTTTGACTTATAATTAAGAATGACTTAGGAATTATTTCTCTAATATTCTACTTGACCATGCTAATACTATAGAAAGGAATACTCTGAGTGATTTATCATTATCATTGATCAATACTTATTATATGTATATCTTATCCTATGACTTACCCCTGTTATGAGTAGAACATTGGTTATGGTTTACTTCTCCATCAATAGTATAAGTTATCAATACATGTCCATGATAGACCTTCCCTGTGCTAAAAATATAAATAACGATATCTAGAATACTCTCGGGTGAAGTGCTATAATGGTATATTATCTATGCGCTTGCAGATCCCTTTTCATTCATATCTATATATTCTTTCTAATTACATGAAATAATAAAGAACTACTTAGTATCATTCTAGTAGTAATGCTAGGTAAAACCAACAAGCATCTCTAGCATCATCATTAGGGATGACAACCTAGTACAAGTAATGTTAAGAGATGTAGGCATATCATAGGTGGCTACTTAAAACAAGTGATAAGCTAAAAAATATCTACAAGCACCACAGGTTTGCAGGGGCACGTGGCACGGCTTGATGCTTCAGCTGGATGGAAACTGTGGAAGGAAGCTAGGAACCACGACCGATGCAATTCGAGCAAGGCTGTGAGGGAGCGACGCTTCAGCTAGATGGAAACCTGGCTACGCCATGGGCTTCTTTGCATTCTTGGGCTGCAGGGGGTTGTTGGCATTTCTTAGCGCAATCACCAAGCGAGGAGGTTTTAAGTCCATCACCGGTAATGGTGCTAGAAATGCCTATTGGTATTTCTTAACACCATTACTAAGATTGAGTTAATCTTAGCAACGCCGCTAAGAAACACCAACTATGATAGTCCTTAAAGATTACAGACAATATCCACAAGCGTACAGATCTATCGTTGTAGCATTTCACCCATAAATATTCAGGATATTGTTATTTATATTTTTCCAAAGGAGGGCAAGGTATACATATTCTAGCATAGACATAAACATGATTACATACTTGCATAGTGGACCATAGTTCATAACATGGGTAAAAATGATATTTCATGGATAGTGGACACACATCTGGGTTAACCTCATGGATAAAAAGGAAAACAAAGAATAAAAGAATATTTCTAAGCAGAGTCGGCATGTTCTAATATAGCCATGCAAAGAATAGATAATGACCATACAAGTTATATTACTAGAGTTAGAACTAAGTGTAAGATGGATGTGGAGATCTTCGGGCACTGGTCTGCCAGCAAGCCAGGGAGACTTTAAGACTCCTACACAATACCAAGGCGTGGGGGATTACAAGGGATAGACAGGGCTATCACCACCTATCGCCTATCCCTTAACCGTGGGATACCGTCATATCTGAAGGTTCCCGTGCACCCGAGCACCATGTCCGTGTACAAGAAAACTACCTATATCCCCCCAGGACTCCAACCCTACACATTGACAAGCAAGAATATAAGCAACCCCGAAGGAACGATGAATCGCCACCCTAACCCTAGCTTTGCTTCTACTCATACAAGTCATATGAATGTTGAAGCATGAAGTTGAACATGTTAAGATCATGACACACAAACTATATGCTAATTCATATATCATGATTATAACATGAAAACTATACTCTAGTTCATATGCACATATAAATGATATGAGAGCTTGAATATCGATGAACTCTTCATAGAATTATTCATACCAAAGTTGCTCTTCTTCCAAGGAGACAAGCTCTCCAAGTAGCTTTGCTAGCTCCAAATACTACTAAGAACTAAAGCTAAAAGAGTACAAGAGTAGGGTAGTGAAGTGTAGCTCCAAATGATGGTGTGTGTAGAATGAGCTCCTCCTCTTCTTATATAGTGAAGTGAGGGCGGTTTGGCATGTGTATTTTTGGTAACCACTGGGAACCGCCATAGCATGGTGGCATGCAACCGCTGCAGAAGAGTGGGATCGAGCAGAGGCAGTGGGGGTGCGATCGCACCCTAGTGGGCCCGCCTCGTAACTGCCTTCGCCTGGTCGGTTCCTGGATGGGCCTAGACCCTATCCACAGTGGTATTATGCCCAGGTAAGTTGTGTAGGTGGGCTTCTCTTCTTATTCTCCTTTGCGCATTTCTGCTTTACGCCTTCTGTTTGCGCCTTTTGGTATGTTTTCCACTTGTATTCGAATATGTGACCTGCAAAACATGATTTCTCCAATACAAGTGGAACTAGGTTAATAGTAAAGGCATATGTGTCAAAAGCATGTCTATTTCTCCTGTTTTGGACTATAATTGGGGGTCAAATTTGGTTGTTAGTGACCGCCAATAGGGGTGCCTCATCTTGGGCCTTGGGGGTGCCTATAGGGCCTAATTTTTCTAGTCCTCAAGAAATGTTGAAAATGGAGGGGGTGCCTAGGCACCCACGGTCTTGTAATGGGCTTCGCCCCTAGCTAAAGAGGAGGGACAAATCCAAGGGGTTCTTCTGCATTTGGTAGATGAGGGACTCTCGATCCTTCAGTATACAGATGACACTATCATCTTTATAGTTAATTATCTAGAGAGGGTCAAAAACATAAAGCTTTTACTTTGTGCTTTTGAACAGTTATCAGGACTCAAGATCAATTTCCATAAAAGTGAGATGTTTTGCTAGGGAGTAGCTAGAACTAGACAAACTGAATATACACACATTTTTGGGTGTGCTATGGGGTCGTACCCATTTCGATATTTAGGGATTCCTTTGCACCATAGAAAACTCATGAATAAGGATTGGAAACATGTTGAAGAAATATTTCAAAAAAAACTGAACTGTTGGAGAAGATATTGTCGGTGTGAGGGAGGCTGGTTTTGATTAACTCTGTTTTGAGTAGTCTCCTCATGTTCTTGTTTTTCTTTTTTGAAGTACCTAGAGGGGTTCTAAAGAAGCTGGATTACTTTATGCCATAGTTTTTTTTTGGCAGAGTGATGACCACAAGAAAAAGTATAGATTGACTAAGTGGGAGGTAGTTTGTACTCCAGAAGACCAAGGAGGGTTGGGAGTTTTAAATTTAGATGTCCACAGCAAATGTCTCCTAAGCAAATAGCTTTTTAAGCTGATTAATGGAGATGGGGTCTAGCAACAGATACTTAGGTATAAATATCTAAAGGATAAAACTTTGACACAGGTTCAATACATGCCAAGAGATTCTCGGTTTTGGGCTGGACTCATGAAGGTCAAGGGGGAGTTTCTCTTGCTAGACAAGTTTGATCTAGATGATAGGTCTCAAGTGCGATTTTGGGAGGACCCGTGGATAAGACCATGCCCACTAAAATCTATTTTTCCTGCACTATATAACATTGTTAGGAAAAAATGCTTCTGTAAGAACGATGCTATCCACAACACCGTTAAATGTAGCTTAAAGCAGATCTCTGGTAGGGATTAATTTACCAGCATGGCACGATGTGGTTGCAATAGTTGTCAATGTATAATTAACAAACCAAAAGGATCGCTTTGTGTGGGGCTACACTAGAATGGATTATTTTTGGTAAATCCATATACAGAGCCTTATTGATAGCAAAAATTGTACCTTATAACAATTTTATTTGAAAACTAACATTACCTCTCAAAATCAAAGTATTTTTGTGGTACTTGTATAACAGAGTAATCTTAACAAAGGAAAATTTAGTACGGCAATAATAGCAAGGAGATAGACAGTATTGTTTCTGTTTTTCTGACGAGTCTATATGACATCTATTTTTGGACTGTCATTTTGCTAAATTCGTGTGGCGAACTGTTCATGTTTCCTTTAATTTAATACCTCTAACTAGCGTTCACAATTTGTTTACGGGTTGGTTACACTACCGGAGCCGGCTGCTTTGCCGAGGGCCCCAGGCTCTCGGCAAAGCCTCTAAGGCCCTCGGCAAAGCCTTTGCCGAGCGCAGCTCTCGGCAAAGCGCCCTCGGCAAAAATCCGATCGGCAAAGGCTTCTTTGCCGAGAGCCCGCCGCTCGGCAAAGCGCGAAATAAAAAGTCACGGCATTTTTCGCGCATACGCGATCGGCGGGATTCGAACTCGTGACCTCTCCCTCACGCGATACCTCCTCTACCACCTGCACTACACACTCATATGCGTCTATATACCGTTTTGGTTACTCAAATATTATACTAAACCAAGTAAAAATTGATTGTTTGAGGCCCTAAACGAATTCAAATCAAAAAGTTATCAACTACACAGTTTCATAACTTTTCAAGCACTACATTTTTCATATAGAAAGTTTTTCCATCTGAGGTCTTTTGAAAAAAAAAATCAAATTTTAAAATTTTGAATTTCAAACATAGTTTTGCATGACAAGATTAATTCAAATGAAAAAGTGGTCAACTACAATGTTTCATAACTTTTCGAGATCTACAAACTTTATTTAGGAAGTTTTTCCATCCGAGGTCTTTTGAAAAATTCGAATTTTAAAATTTTGAATTTCAAACGTAGTTTTGCATGACAAGATGAATTCAAATGAAAAAGTGGTCAACTACAATATTTCATAACTTTTTGAGATCTACAAACTTCATTTAGGAAGTTTTTCCATCCGAGGTCTTTTGAAAATTTTGAATTTTAAAATTTTAAAATTTTGAATTTCAAACGTAGATTTGCATGACAAGATGAATTCAAATTTAAAAGTGGTCAACTACAATGTTTCATAACCTTTTGAGATCTACAAACTTTATTTAGGAAGTTTTTCCATCCGAAATTATGGTGCTAACATTGTTCACAAATCTTATATATCTCTCTTGTAGTTTCATAAAACTACATGAGAGACATATAGATTTTGTGAATAATGTAATTATTACTTTGTTGAATGAAGAAATGACCAATATAAAGTTTGTAGATCATGAGAAGTTATGAAACTTTGTAGTTGAAAACTTTTTTATTTAAATTCGTTTAGGGCACCAAAACGTGGTTTAAAAATTGCTTTGCCGAGTGTTTTACTTTGACACTCGGCAAAGAAGCCTTTGCCGAGTGTTTTTTTTGCACTTCTTTGCCGAGAGCCGTTTATCGGACGCTCGGCAAAGCCTTCTTTGCCGAGTACAGAGGCTTTGCTGAGTGTTTTTTATTTGGCTCTCGGCAAAGCCTTATTTGCCGAGCGCCCGAAAAAAAAATACTCGGCAAAGCCTCCGGTGCTCGGCAAAGAAGCGGATTCCGGTAGTGTTAGATGGGATAAATAGGAAACTGAAATCAAAGATTCTTGTGGGTGCAAGTGCAATTTGTTGGGCGATATGGTTAACTCAGAATGATATAATTTTTGACAAGGCCACAACGTCATCTTATTTGCAGGTTATCTTCAGGAGGATCTACTAGACCAAGTCCTGGTCTCTATTACAGAAGGAGGAGGATCACCAAATGATGAAGATGAGTTGTAGGAATATTGAGACAACCGTGATGGAAGTGTTTGCAAGACACGGTTGGAGATTTAGTAATAGAATTGCTCTATAGATATTGAGTTTGGAAACTTTCTTTTATTCACTTTCGATCAAAACTTTGTGTTTGAGATTGCGTGGACCGCAGTGCTTGTGTTTGTGATAAGGAACAACATTATGCATTGGACAATGCAGAAGCTGAGATATTAATATATTCTCTTTTCTAAAAAAAGTGCTAAACAAAATACAGAGATGTTTTTGGAGGGTGGAGAAATATAGGGAAATTTTTATAATGATTCTTCAAACGAGGGTTTAGAGAGTAGATATAAAAAAAGATTGTTACCGACGACGGGCTAAAGAATTAAAGATCGAGCCCAACCGTACTCATGTTTCTATGTTCGATTTTCCGTTAAAGAATCCATGCATCAGTTGCCTTCGAACCACTACGAAGTTGATCGACTTCGACCCTATCCAAGTGTCTGCTAGCAAATTCAACCAACCTATTCCCTATTAGGCCTACTTTGGCAACAGGTGCCTATAAACCCAGGGACAGGAACCCCCGACGGGGAAATTTTTTGAAATTTGATTCCCGCCTCTTCCCAGGGGGCATTTCCACGTCGTGGGGGTTTCCCTGTTGCCGTTTGGCAACAGGTTGTCCAGAGATCAGCCCGTTCAACTTCTGAACTGCACTCTGCACTGAACTGTTGCAACTTCAGAAGGTCTACTGCAGCTGCAAGCCACAGCTTGGTATGCAGAACCTTGGTCTTAGAATATTGAAAACAATGTCTTAAAATATCAAGAAAAAATATTTTTTTTAATAATATAAGGAAATCACCACATATCAATTCCAACCACAACATTTTCATGAACATAATGCATGAAAAATCACAAGACCAAAATTATTTGACATAGTCCAATACATAGAAAGTTTAATTCAAGTGGCAAATTCAACCTAGCTAATCCATTCGTCACCAAATCATAGATCATCTCCATCCAGATATCCAAGACATATAAAAAAATAAATTATGGTTTAATTCCTTTTCATAAGCTTCTCACGCACTGAATCTGTATTTTTCTTCTCAAATCACATATCACCCAGAGCTCTGCAAGTAAACACAATGAATAACATTAGGGCTCTGCAAGTAAACACAAAGAAAAAGTATAATAGCTTATACAAATTTACAACTACACAAAATCAAAATCAATGATCTGAGAAGCTGGGAGTTTGTTCTTAGGGTGAGGACAGATGCACTCACTCTGCTAGAGGCAGCCTGCAGACAAGCTGGGAGCCTGTCCACCTGGACTATGTGCTGATGACTATCATTTGCGCTTGTATTAGTAAGTTATTTAGAACTAACTTACACTTGTATTAGTAAGTTATTTAGTCCAGACCTGTGCCATGCTGCTCATGCTCAAAGCAGCAACAAAAATTTTCCCTGTTCTTGCTAGAATTAAACTGTTTCACAGTGAAATTCTTACAGATTGCATTTGGATATATTCTTTGGTACACAGGGAGGATCAATAATCCGACAGGATCACGAATGAAAAGACTTTTGTGCACTTGGATGTTGATAATCAACTTGGATTTTTCTGCTCATCACAACTGAGTATGGTGACTGTCCAATTGGACCTGAAACTGGCCAAGAAAAGCCTCTACTTTTCATGCAGGTGTCATTGTCATTCCAGAGCATCGTATCATACTATAAAGGCGAGACCAAGAGGAAAACGTAAAAATATTGCAAAAGCATCTAGGCTTTAACCCCTCCCTCTCTGGTTTGCAATGTGAAGCGAACAATGCTAAAGACAAATCCAAATGGATTGCTTCATTGAAGATGGGGATCACAGCAGGAGTGCAGGGTACAGTACCAGGCATGTTTGCACCTTTGATCCTTGCGAATTCAGGGGGTGTTTGGTTTATGGAGCTTCCAAAATCTATGATGCTTCTTGCATCATCTAATGAATTTTGATTGGTCGTATCCATAAAAAACTAAACTGATGGGTCATATATGGCTTAATTCGAGGACAAGACTCTGAATCAAAGTGATTAGCATCCAAACAAGAGCCTAGGATTTCCATGACAGGATAGTACTTTCTTGGCTGTTGTCATTTGGTATTTCACCAAGAGACAGGACAACTCTAAATTCTGATGCCCATTTGTTGCATTCTACTAGTACAGTCGTGAACCACAGAGCATCTCCATCTGTGTGTTTTCTGGCCATGTGCTCGTGCAGAGATGCAGGATTCAAAGAGAGCAAAGACAAGGATGGCCATGTGGGCGTGCCCCCAGTCAAGTACTTGGCTTACTGTCTACTGCTTGTGAACAGATCAAACCTGTCCATGCCGCTTTTCCTGCCGTGTTGGCAATATGGCACATGTCTGGACTAAATAACTTACTAATATACAAGTGTTGGTTCAACTACTTGTCTGGAGGCATAGGGAAAAGAAAGAGGAATGCTATACTTCATACTAAGTTACTAACTTTACCAATACTAAAATAAGTGTACACTAATCTGTTCCAACAATGATGACCAAAAGTGCATTTTTTACCACCAAATATTAGAAGGGCAGATTCAAATAATATACCTGCATACAATGACTGCAGCTGTGTTTTTCTTCTCAATTCAAACAATGCCTCCACCAACATTGCCTCCACTGATAGCACTGCAAGTAAGCACAAGGAAAAGCATTAGCACAACACAGAAAATAAACTTCAACTATCACTGCCCCAGCTGAGTGACGAGCTGCTCAAGTCTGAAACCCAGAACCAGAAGCCAGTTCCCTCAGCAGCTCCATGACTAACTCGTGGGCGAAAAACATTTACAAGTACCACTAGTACTACTAGTACTACCGGTCTATGTCCATCTTTCTATTCTACATTTCTACTCAGCATGTGTAGTATGTAGGCCTAATGCCATGCATCTTCCTCCACAGCCTCTCACTTGGCTGTTGCTAGCTGTTTGCTTCCCCCCATCATGTGACCTCCCTCCACCCTTGCTCCTACTTGCCACCCTTTTTCTTCCCGTAATAAATAAAACAAATAAATGGACCCTAACTAACTTTGCCCAGCAGCTAGCTAATTACTGTACCTTTGGATAACTAATCACAAGGCTACATGCATCTTCTCATTCATACCACAAAGTTCTCTGTACAAAATCACCAACAACTCACTTAGTAGCACTAGAGAGAGCATGCTCTTAGGAGAACAAATAGCTCCTCATCTTATTCCTCTTCCAACAAAAAATTCCATCGACAGAAGCAAAGCATACAACAATTAAAATGTATCTTCCATCGAAATCTAGTGTATCAGTAAGAATCTCACCAATTCAAATCAACTCTGTACAAGACATATGGTATGGTTCTAATACAAACATGAAATTTCAGATACAAAGCAGTATAGTTAAAGCTCTGTTGCAGAAAAAACAACAGCTCACTGAAAGCTAGTTCAATACCAGTTAACTATATCTAACAAGCTAGTACTCAAGCTAGCAGTTCAGCACCAGTTAACTACATTAGCTTAAGGCCTTAAGCATTCAATTAGAACAAACTACAAAGAAAACATGCCACTGAACAAATGAGAAGCACAATCAAATGATAGTTGCAGTAGTGTCATTCCAAATTGAGCCAAACAAAAATTATTTGTCAACAAACATGTATACAGAAAACAATTGTCACCTAATTACAAGCAACTCTGATCTTCTATGATAGGGAATACAAATAGATCAAACTGTGCCATGACTAAAAGTTAAAACTTCTATGCAATCTTAGACCTACATTGATGAAACAATGGTTCCTGCTCCTGCATGCCAACTACGTTTATACAAAGAATGGCACCATAGAAGCTTGAAAGTACAAACAACAGGCAAAATGATACAGGTGGCAAGCTATACAAACTTCCATAATCTAATCATATATCATATAGGAAAACAGCTATGTTTATTCCACACATAACTTAACTCTACGCATAACTTTTTGACCATAACTGACATCAAGTTCTGAAAACCAACATCTTCCTTCCTCCACCAGGAAGCGCATAACTAAGAGCAGATGGCCCATGTCTCCCTTCTACTAGTTGCAACAGCATGTATGAAAACCAATCGAGCGGTCAAGGTAGTAGCTGAGATCCAGAAAAATAAATTTCATTCTTGCACACATTCAATTAGCATAATACACTAAAATCATTCCACTGACCAAATGAGGACCCTAACAAAACTTGAAGCAGACAATAGCAGCTATCAACAGACCATGTCAACGGAAAACAATATCCAACTCATTACCCGCACTTCTGATTTGTTGCACAAAACACGAAATCCATTTTTCTGCTAAACCAGCAGCCATAGCAAGAGAGTTATGCCCTGCAGGGCGTAGCCTCACCTGTGCTGCGACGGTGTGCAAGCGCGTGGGGAAGAGCTTGGTGATGCAAGCGGTGTTGAAGCCATGCTCGAAGAGGAACAGCCTCAGGCAGCCGGGCGTCGAGAGAACCAAACCCTAGCAGATGGCGCGAGGCGGAGGGGCGGCAGAGACGGGATACCGGCGTGGCGGCGACCGGATGCCGGGGCGGCGGCGGCCGGATGCCGGGGTGGGGGCGGGTGGATGCTGTGGTGGCGGCGGCTGGGCGGTGTCGCGAGCGGAAGAAGAAAGCCTCGCGGCGTCGCGAGCGGAAGAAGAAAGACCGCCTCCTCGGTCATCGCCTCCTCGAGCGACCCGCGAGCGGACGGGGAACCGTGCCCGGTGTCTGGAGACGTGGGGCGGCGCCCCGGGGAAAATGCGTGGGTCGGGCTGCCCTACCCCTCCGCGTTGGCTTCCAAATGGCACCGGAATCTGGCCCGTGGCCAGTTTCCTCGCGGGCTTCTCGCCCCGGAAAAAGGCCGGGATCCCGGAGGGATTCCCTGCTGCCAAAGTAGGCCTTATAGGATTAGCAATCATGCCGCCAGATCTAGATCATCACTGTCACTGAATAACGATCGATGAGGAACCTGGCAGTTCGATGACTAAACTACACACAGAGAACGGACAAAAGTTTACCAGCAAGCAGCAACAACTCAATCCATTATTATGCAGGTCTGTATGAATAATTGAACACCAGCAAGGCAGCAACATGCAGTTTACAAGGTCATATGATATTTAGCACGCAACGTCATGCCTTCTTAACCCAGGCCGAGTCCAGCTAGCGACCCAACTGCAAATCTATCATGCACTTGGGCATGCATGCGGCGCACACATCCCCTTTCATGCCTCCGTCTAAACCTCACGTCAACCACAGCTCAATGATTTGATCGGTTCCCAGCGACATGTCGTCTCTGAAATCATCTCTAGACCAGGTCATCGGAATCGGACGTTCTCGTTGGAGGCCGCAGCAGCAGCAGACATGTCCACCACCGTGACCGTCTCGCCGCCGCCCGACCCTTTGGGCGATGCCCCGGCGGCACCCGGCACCTCCAGTTCCAACTTCACGCTGCTGTACATCATCGTCGCAGTCCTCGCCGGCGTGATACTCTACATGGCCTTCCGCCATGGCCAGTCGGTCCTGGCCGAGTGGCGCCGGCTCCAGGCAGGCGGCCACGCCGAGGCCGAGGCGTCCGGGACGAGGCTCGGGCTTAGCGTGGACGACATCGCCACGCTGCCCACGTTTACGTACCGGGCGCAGGCCGCGTCGGCGTCGCCGAGCGGTGGCGGCAGGAGCCGCAGCAAGGGGAGGACGCCGGGCAGGGCGGTGGAGTGCGTCGTGTGCCTGCAGGAGATGGAGGACGGCGACGTCGTGCGCGTGCTGCCCACGTGCAGGCACTTCTTCCACGGCGGCTGCATCGACGCCTGGTTGCGCGCGCACTCGACGTGCCCCGTGTGCCGCGCGCACCCGGAGCCCCAGCGCGCGCGGCTGGCCGAGGCAGCCATGTCCCCGCCGCTGCCGCAGCTGCGACGGTGCGGCGTGTCGCCTGAGCGGCCCACGGCATCGAGGGTCCTGGCGGACATCCTGGTGGGGTCGCCGTTGAGAAACAGCTGCTCCTGCTCGACAAGTGGATTTGGGTCGCCAAGGCTTCACTTGGGGTCGAGGACTCCGTCTCCGGCGCCGCAGGTGTATGGCAGGGTGGACGATAGATGCTCAAAGTCACCGCCTCCGGGGATGTCAGAAATAGTGGTTGTCCCGTCCAAGTCGCCGTCGCCGATGAGGTTCAGCACAAGCAGGCAGTTGTCGGCGAGGAGCGTTGGAACATTGGAAAGCATAGAGGTGATCGCATCAGCATCAGCATCACCGTCACCGGTGCCATTTAGTGAGGACGGTGGTGGTTCCCTGTCGAAGTCGCAGTAGCCGTCGCCGGTGCCACATCGAGTAATGGGTAGAGTACTTGGAAGAGCATGAGGTCTTGAGACACATTTGATATTTTCTCTGTGTTTTTGTACTCTTTTATTATGATGAAAAAGGTTTTCTGTTTCTTTAATTCATATCTCAATATCCAACAGGGGCGAGCCGCGAGTGATACGACAAAGGTCGTGAGTGGTGATGAACTCAGATTCAGGGCAACAGTCAACAGGGGACCTGCATCTTAGCGACAGTTACACCGGCTCTAATTTCTTGCTATTCTCACTATGCCAAGAATAACTTTAAACTTGTGAGCAAATCAAAAAACAAGCAAGAACAAGTGGACAAGCAAACAACGCATAGACCTTGTCTAAGAGATGAAATATGCATCATGAATTTGTGGTTCTAGATACAATACAAGCAGTTGGGTGGTCTAGATCGACACGCGCGTCCCATTTCTGGTGGCTACTGGGTATTCATAGGTAGAACATAGCCATAAGGCGTGAGGAGCTGTAATCCCTTGCTTAGAATGGGCCCCTAGTGGGATTAACTTGATACAAGGACTCAGCTTACGACTGGAGGTCTAAACATCTTATCGTCGATTCTGATCAACTCCAATGAAATTTGACCATGAGGTTAGATCCATTTGAAAAGTAGAGTTCAAGATGTTTCCAACAAGTACTCAAAGACCTTCAGCAATGTCCAGAATCAGAAGTTATGGATGATTCAAGACCACGATGCTTGGAGGTGTGCACATGTAGTCGAAACCTTCGACCTGATCTTCCTCTTGTTCACGGTAACGCCCATTTGATGGTTATTTTTATCACTCCAAAAACTGAGACATTCTTCTTCCGTATTCTTAAGCATAAGAAAATCATCACAAGGCAATAGTAGTACCCCCATTCGGTAAATAACTTGTTTTGAACAACAAGGAACGACTTTACCTAATAATTGAGTTATCGTGCTCGAGCTTGAGTCATTGGTCCTTGCTGTGCAATAGGCATGGTTGTATTAATGTATGGGATGTCCTTACCATCCTCCTCTTCTTGAATTTAAGTCGTCCTTGATCCAAGTTCACCTTTTTTCCAAATAAGGCATCGAATTTGCATGTTAAAATGTTGGACTAATCTCAAAATCTGCAGGCAGCTCATGTTTATATGTGTTATCGTTAATCTTTTTCTAACACGCCCGAGGACCATTAACTTTAGGAAACAACTTTGACTTACTCAAATTAGGGAATCTACGCTTTCTCAAATGTAGCCAAACTAGATCACCAGGTTCAAAAGTGGCATGTTTCTTTCCTTTGCTACCAGCAAGCAATTTGTACTTTGCATTCATGCAGGTTTAATATCAGCTCAACGCGTTGTTTAGCATCAAGGTTCACTCGCTCCGATGTTGGAAGAGGCAACAAATCAACAGGAGCATGAGGCACAAATGCATAAACAATATCAAAAGGGCATTTCTTAGTAATACAATGATGTGAACGGTTATAAGCAAACTCAACCTAAGATAAGTATTTTCTCCACATTTTTTATGTTCTTCTTTAAAATAGCCCTAAGCATTGTAGATAAAGTATTCAAAACCTCAGTTTGTCCATTAGTTTGAGGATGACAAGTAGTGGAAAATAAAAAGCTTACTCCCAAACTTAGCCTATAAAGTTCTCCAAAAATGGTTAAGAAATTTTGCATCATGTTTGACATACCATGCAAGCAAACAATCTCACCAAAAAATAAAACAAATCAGCAACATGTATAACATCTTCACTCTTATGACATGGATTAAATGAGCCATCTTAGAAAATATGTCCACTACAACAAAGACACTATCTCTCCCCTTCTTTGTTCTAGGCATCCCTAAAACAAAGTCCATACACTACCACAAACAGGAAAATTCCTGTCGGCCAGAAACCGTCAGGAAAGGGCTAAAAACCGTCAAGAAATATATTCCTGTCGGCCAGCTGTCAGGAATGAACCGACAGGAACATCTCTACAGTAAAGGTTAAGTTTTTCTGACAGCTTGCCTTCAAGATTCTTTTCCTGATGGCAGTTCCTGACGGCAAACCTGAGGATAGCCCTAGACTGAAACGCTGGACAATTTCTGACGGCATAACCGTCAGGAAACCAACTAGCAGAGGTTAAAAAAACAGAAGCAGACCTCATCCTTAATTACAACCTCAGCTGCATTATTTATTTATACATATAGTTCAGATCCATCCATCATGTTATTGGCACTAGAATGAAAAAAAATTAATACTACATAAAAGTCTGGCCAAGAACTTCAAATGAATGACGCCTCAATATGACTTCTAGTTAACTACACTAAAGGTTTACCACTGAAGTTGACCTGAACTTCAACTCAAGCGTTGCAAAAGGATGAGTTTGCAAGTTGCCCACAGCTATGAATTTGCTGCAATAAAATAAAATCAAATTTAGTAGATCAGATATTTGCTTCAACATGTCATATACATAGATTGGTTATGAATCTGCAAGGTGCCTAGAATATGACAGAAGCATTCCCTTTGATATTTCTACAATGTGCCAAACCACCTGTATTAGTTCTGAATTGAAAAAAAATAAAGGCAAGGCAAAGCATGAATACTACAAAGTTCAGTAACAAATTGAAGGCATCAGCATGTACCAGATAACAATGACTGACTGTAGAAAAACTGATGCAGTACTTAATAGGAGATAGAAAAGGTATGACAGCTATCAGAAAAATTGTATTTGATAAGAACAAATTGTATAGAAATTTGGTCATATAGCACTATAGCAGATAAGATATTAGTAATTCATCGAGGTTAAGTTATGTAACCTATCAAACAGCACTGTTTTTCTCTGAACATTGTGCCTTCACATTTTAGTCTGAACATCGAGCAAGATCTCAACCAAGATAAATCCTGATTTTTTATGTGATCAACCAGTCTATCCTCTATATCTCAATTTGAACAAACCATGCTTAATCTAAAAGTTGCAAGATGAATGATTTTAGAATGTAATATTGTGGCAGCTAGCCTCTGCACAAATCCATAGTTCTGAACCTAAAATATAGTCCTTGTACACAAAGAACGAGTTACAGAATCATGATTATGGAAACTAAAAAAGAAGGAAATAATTTCGGCCCCTTCAAATAATTACCTTGTGGAGATAATGCGGGCAACAAGATTTGAAAATCCATGCTGCTCCTCTTCTCCCAATAACATTCTGGCACAAGATAGAGGATGCTGCTGTGTATGGAAATTATGTGGAAATCCATGCTGCTCCTCTTCTCCCAATAACTGTTTAAGAATACACAGATTCAGAAGCTAGCTTAGTTTGTGTGGCGATATAAACAAAAAAGTGCCTTGACAAGATAGTATTCTGAAATGACATGCTGCTGTGTATCACTGAAAATATATTTTGAGCAGAGATGGAACTACTCCTAGCCATGCATATGCATGCTGCTGCTTTAGCTGAGCACAAGCACAAGCTGGGCATCACATGTGCAAGAAAATAATAATCATATATGATTAATTAAAATGTAGCAGCAGCAACAGCAATTGATCTGTTAATAAATGTCAACTAGTTTATCAAACTAATTCATCTAAAGTTATACACAATTCCTGATCTACTGCATCAGTTGGCAATGCAAGTCATTTGTATCTCAAACATATATGCTGCAGGATGAGAAAGTAATTAGACAGACATAGGTACTTAAGCCCATCCATCAGTAAAATAAGTCGTAAGTTCAAAACAACATAATGGAGCAGCAACCGATCATCCATAATATAATATTGCATAAATGATAGATGCAAATATTTGCACACAATTACCCTTGCGATTTTTCTTCAACACTTGCTCTGATTGCCTAGTCGATTCCAAGTGCTTTGAAGAAAAAAGACTGACCAAGATTTGTTGCCTAGAAAACTAGAGAAAAAACAGCAGGTTTTGGATTAGATAATTTATTGCATACTACTAATAATATAGGTAGGCATGGTTCTATACCTAGCTGCATCAATTAGATATAATTGTGCATAAAAAAGATTATGAATTGCTTTACTTCTACTGCAGATGGAAAAATGGCAGCCAAGCTAAGTGTGACAAGTATAATTTGTTGAGTAACAGACCATCATATAATCTATATGAACTCACAGGTTGAGTAGTGTACAAGGATAATGTAGTATATCTGAAGTTAAGTTGAACTAAATGTGCGGAAAAGAAAGAAACTCTGCAAGTGTGAGCCCCTGATTGAATCCTACAACCAATTTAGCAACTGGTAGCTCAGCTAGCAACTCACAACGTGAGATTAATGGCATATATTTGAATAATATGAATTTTTCTTCATGCAATTCTTTCTTCTTTGGTTATTAGCAGAATAGAAGTAGTAGTATGCTTACAGGATGAATCTCTATACGTCTTTGCCAAAGTTTTAGCAAACCAGAAAGAGCGTCAAGATAATATAAAGGGGCCAAAACACAAGAAATTTGGCATTAACAGTTACTCTATATGAATCTGCATATTTCTTATAAGTGTTACAGTGAAATAATTTCTTGTGGTGACTAAAATATTTAGCAGTAGCTCTCTGTTTCAACAAAACAGATTTGCATGAGTATTCAACTCTAAAGAATCAATTAAAGGCAAAGCAAGAGACTCACTTCTACATATCATACCTCCAAGATGCAGACAGTACTGAACCTAGGCCTTCTAGTAGAATACCATTGAAAAATTACACTGCATCCAAAAGCAAAACATGATTAATTTAAAGAAAATGACAGCCTGCAATTGCTACACTGCCTGCATTGGGCGAAATGCCAGATCCAATATTCCCTCAAAAATAAAAATGCCAGATCCAATGGCATAATGGAAACACAGGACAAAGCCTTCAACGCAGGTTTATGCACACTAAGCCCAACCTTGGGGAAGGGTGCTGTCGAAGCAGCCTCTGCCACCGCCACCGCGTGCCATGGGGGAGGGGCGCGGATCTGGGAAGGTTGAGTGAGAGAGAGGGTGGGGAGGGGCAGCTCGTGCAGATTGGGAGGGATCAATGCGTTCCTGATGGTTTTCATGTTTCCTGTGGGCGCGTAATAACCGACAGGAATAAACAAGACCTCTCCTGACGGTTTTAACTGCCAACGGGAGTTCTCCGTGTTCCTGTTAGGAATAAATTGAACCGTCAGAAATTTTTGCTAGTCTGGTAGTGATAGAATATTCTCCTATGGCGCATCAGGAATAGATAGAGGCACATACAAATCGTGAGGATTAACGATGTCCTCCATCTTCTTCACACCAAAGTGTCCCATCAACCCACCTCCATGGCCTTCTGGCAACAATAACGTATGTGCAGAGCTAGCTGGAATGCATAGCTTATTAGCTCTAGGCATAAACCCATCAGTTAGGACGAATTTGTTCCTAGGTTTTTCCTCCTCGTAATTCAGCAACAGATCTTTGTAATCACCATCATGTGCATATTGCTTTTTAATTGTTTCCAAACAAAAATAAAAACTTTGAAATTAAGGGGGTGTTTAGGACTGCTCCGCTTCACGTTTTTCAGCTTTGCTCCACGTTTCTTTAGCCAAATGGTTTCAACTCCACGCACTCTGTTCAAAGAAAAAAGATGGAGTTGTAAGAGCACCTAAAGGGGTGTCCACAAACTCTAGGTTTTTATGGAGCTGCTCCATGGTAAAGTTTATGGAGCAGAGTTTGTGGAGTAGACCCAAACACCCTAAGGGGAGACAACATTGTACCGAGCACCTCACGTTCGAGGACTGAAGTCCTATATTGATGTTGATCAGTTTTCTGTTGTACCTCAGCGGAAAAAATCATGGTTTCTTAGGTACTTATTACTTTTGTCCTATATTGATGTTGACCAGAGAAAAAATCATGGTTTCTTAGCTACTTATTAGTTTTGTTGTAAAGTCAAATCTACAAATATCATCAGTTTTTTGGAAAAAAAATATTAATACATGTATTTTAAAATAAATGCATTATTAAGATATATTTCATAAAGAATTTAATAAAAACAAATTTTCACTATAGCAAGATGTATACTTTTCTATAAACTTGAATCAAATTAGAAACGGAATTTAACTTAGGGCAATCACTACCGGATCCGCTCCCTTTGCCGACGGTCCGAAGCCGTCGGCAAAGGCACTTCTGTCGTCGGCGAAGGCTTTGCCGACGGCCTGCCACGTTGGCCGTCGGCAAAGGGCCGTCGGCGAATAATTCATCGGCAAAGGTATCTTTGCCGACGGCCACGTGTCAGACCGCCGGCAAAGCTTTGCCGACGGCCACTTTAGCCGTCGGTAAAGGAGCCACGCTGGCCATCAGCTGATGACGGTCTTTGCCGACGACCAACGTGGCCAGCCGTCGACAAAGTACTTTTTTCTTTTTTTTAACAAAAACGGCTTTGCCGACGGCCAGGCCAGCCGTCGGCAAAGCTGGGTAATTTTTTTTGTTTTTTTTCTGTTTTGTTGCATTTAGTCCACATTTCATCACATATATACCATATAAACCATATTTCATCACATATATTCACAACAATATACCATATGAACCACATTTCAGCATCAAATTCAGTTTCAACGTGAATCCATACATGAAGTTTCTCAAATCCATCGATACATGTCAACAATACACATAACATGTCCAAAAGAATCCATATATGTCCAACATACGCTAAACATGTCCAATGTGCAACAACTGCATCGATGAAGGTCCAGAAGCGAGAAGTAAAGATACCTAGCTCTGTGCGTCGTCCCTAGGGGTCCCAGAACGCCCACCTTGCTCCATACATGAAGTTAATGTTGTAACGTATATATAGCTTGGAGGTAGTGGATATATAACATGGGATCCAAACCGATAGTGTGGCACGTTCCACGTGATTGATGTCTAGGACTAGATCTCTATCAGGCTCAACACACAATTTGGATGGGCAAATAATGAGCACGAGTGTTGTGTGATGGCTGTTAATTATCATCAGTGATTGCCTGATTCATGAGATAGTATGAAACTAATATGAGTTATACGATATGTTTCCTTTTGGCTCCCAATTCAAGCAGCTAGAACCAATGTTATCCTAAACAGTAAAGTCTACACGGTAAATAGTCAATCACTTACAATTTAGCTATTATTTAGATTAAATAGACACTTAAACGGACAAAACAGCCATTTTAAGAGGATATCCGTTGATTAAGCAGAAACAGTGTAGCACTGTGTTGTGTTAAACGATATATAAACAGGCCAAACAACCGTTTAGATGAACAGTACCAAAACCGTTCTTTATTTGCTGAAGACTCTCATGTGGATTGTGAAACAGTAAACATGCCAGGATTATTTTGGTTTCAATGAGAATTTTTACATCCATTACATATAGACATAATATTATATCTTGATATAGGTTAGTAATTGGTATATAATGCAAGATATATTATCTTGCATATGATATAACGTGTTGCACGTAGACGTAGGGCCATCCGATCCTCACAATTTGAGTGCACTGGGAGCTTTTGAACAAAGAAAATTTGATGGATTTGTAGTTACAAGAGCGGTATATAAATATAAAACTCCATATCCCGCGTAGATTACGTGCTCCCACAGCCATCCTAGCTCCTGTTGCAATAGGATCCTCCAATCCTTATCTGTCGCATGTCATTTTGTTAGATAAAGGATAGATAGTCTATCCGGCTTCATTCACCCGAAAATGGATGAACTCAGACCAATTTATTACAACGTTTATAATCGTGTCATGGCACTTGCCATAGACAAACACGACCGGGGTCGTAAGCAAACCAAAGAAACATCAACTAACTGCAAAAGTTCCTCACACGAAGATCAATGTAAAGCAATCCTAAAAGCAGACGACCATCCAAAAGATGAAGACAGTTGAAGACACGATGTTTCGAGAACCCGACAGGCATCGACTAACTCTTGCTGGTGGTCTTCATGGCGCTGTAACTGGGCCCATTGACGGAGCCGGTAAGTCCCTCAGAATAGTACCAACAAAAAGTTTTAGGTCTACATTTATCAAAAACAATTTCATTTCTTGATATCCACAGTGATCAACATAATGCAGCGGCTGCAGTCAATAAGTTCAAATTATGATTGGTTCCCCCTCTTTTTGATCAATGATTATAAAAAAAATTAACATTAGTGGGTTGAGCAATGCCCAGAACCATGTGTACTGCTGTTCACAGAAACTTAGCATAAGCACAATTAAAAAATAAATGCTAAATTGATTCTAGAGTATTACAAAAAGAACAACCTCTATTACCCCTCTAATTTCTTTTTGCTAAGTTGTCCTTTGTTAAAAATAACTCCCTTTTTTAAGTACCACATGAAAACTTTTATTTTCATGGGTAATTTAGCACGCCAAATTTCCTGCGACACCCGCACACCACTGTTGACTAAAAACGCATACATTGATCGAACTGTAAATAAACCATTTGAGTTTAGAGACCAAACAAAGACATCTCTTTCATCCTGTAATTGTATATTCGCTATTGTTGCGACGATCCTATTCCAATCCCTCCACTAACGCTCTCCGAAAAGAAACATCAAGTGGAATAGACGACAACACATTTGACACAGTATCCTCTTTCTTGTGCACTATGTTGAACAGTCTTGGGAATTTAGTTCGGAGAGAACTATTTCCAATCCAAATATCTTCCCAGAACCTCGTTTGCTTTCCATTTTTTACCTTAAACTTTCCAAGTTGCATAACCTGATGTTTGACATTTAAAAGATCTTTCCAAAAATGTGAATCTGTTGCTCTCTTTTGAACTTCTCCAATTATTTTATTTCTTAAGTATTTACTAGGTTCGTGCCCGTGCGTTGCTACGGGACAACTAAACTTTTGTACTAAAAACACACGAATCGCATGATAAGATAACAATACTGTGAAATTAAATACCGACGCCAAGGTGACATTTAATCTAAAGTTAACTTATGAATCTTGTACTGAAGATATAGAGCATTTTCATGGCAAGGCTAAACACCACTTAAAATATGAAGTATATGGCCCAACAGGGTGTTGAGATCAAACATTTAGCAAGAAAATGATGGAAATGGATAAGCGTGTGTGAATTTGAAGCTCACAGGATCTGCAACACATATAGACATGCAACAATAGGTCAATGAAGTTATCTGCATTGGCTTTGGTAGCCCACCCCAGTACACTAATATTATATGTTATTTTAGAGTTATCACATTTTACCAGTTTAAGCTATAAATAGACTGTCTTTCATCTACACTGTTTTAGAAATTGTGATAATATTCATGTGGAATAGGTGTGAGGCCATACAGCAAGACAGGGTGTGCTACCTTATGAGAAAAGACAAGCAAAACACCAAAATAACTAACCACATGTGCAAAAGGAAGCTTCACCGAAATACCAGAATATCATGGCTTCTAAAACAGTACATTGCTCCATCACCAGATTTGAACCATGCGAATAACTGAATCAGCAGAAAAGAACCTTAGACCTTTCAGAAATAAGTCAAAACTAAAAAGATAAGAAGTGCTCAAACAAATTTTACAGAGCACGAATTCACAATATAACCTAAGGTGTTTCACAATCTTCCTGAAGCAAACAAGGATTTCCTCAAAACCATGACAGAGAGAGTTGTCATGGTGGAAGCTGAACACATGCATTGTAGTCATCGGTTCTTGATGGAAGAAGAGAAGAACAGAAAAAAGAAGATACAGAAGAAGACTAAAAATGACCTTGCTGAATTTAGCTCGCCTCTTGAGATTAATGGTTGATGCGTTGTTCCACTCTCCTCGCTAAGTTCTATATTCAATCCTGCAAAAAAACAGACAAGGACAAAGGTTGTGCTTTACATGTGAACTTTGCTACAATAGTTTGCAGGGAATAATCATTTATTGGTAGACTTTTTAAAAAAATCTGCAGCGGCAGTATTTATTTTCTTTATATCATGGATTCTTGTACCAGAAATATGTTGATATTTATATATTTCCACTTGCCAATCATGCTAATTAATAGGAACCATAGAAGCAGCAACAATGTCTACATTTATAAATCTTACCTAACTATTACCCCATTCTTCAGCAGGGCAACAAATAAAAACTCGGTGTTGTAAAAGCACATATGTCTGGGAAATGCAAAGGAATGGGGAAAAAGATAGGGCCTTTTTAGTTCACTGATTTGCTAATAGAAAAATCGAACAATTCAAGGGATCAGGGAAGCTGCAATATGCGTACCCTTTGGCCAGCCATCATGGTACCATAGTACCTGTACAGAAGATTGCCCAGGTTCTCGATCTTGCAGATATTCAGTTCACTGAAAGTTCAGAGAGTAAAATCGGTGTGGTCATAAATTTTCCAGAGCATGAACTCAGAAGATTCGATCACCTAAGTCATAAGCACATAATGGCTGCTGTGATGTAGCTATGAGATATTTGTCGTCACCATCACCTCGGACAAATGAAAGTATTGGTAATGTATTTGTAATAAAATAAGAGATACTGTTATTAGAGAGCTGACAGATTTTGTGGGTGAAATCTTTCGACAGATACCTAGATAGTCATTATGTGCCAAAAATAGAAGTCATAAAAACAGGTATAATTCCGGTGTGGCAATAAACATTATCAGAACATAAACTAACATGAGAAAATTTAGTCATGACTTTCAATGAGCAACTATGTATCACGAACACAAGACAAGTGACTCAGTAGTCAGTGCTATGGGAGCAGCATGTTGATACACTGAATATTGCAAGCTGTAAACATGAGTAAGAGACAGATAAAAAGCCTCTCCAGGTGACGGTGTGCTTCTTGTTAAGGCTGGCTAGGCGCGCCGCATGCCACTCCGGAGAACTAAAAAACCCCAGACTCAAATAATTGGGAAAAGAAAAGGGAAGTAAAAGCAGCAGAGCATACGACCTCTTTGGAGATAATGCAGAGCTCACCACGGGAGAGCTCACCGCGGCACGCGAACTCGAGCACGGCGTGCTCGCACCAGCCACCCGAACCGCCTGGGCCATAGCGCCGCCGGGGGCCGAAGCAGGGAGGAGCGCGCGTCGCCGCCGCGATGTCCGCGCCCGTCCGCTCGGTTGACGGCCACGGGGAAGACAGACAAATGCTGGCCGCGGGGATGACAGAGATGGCATCGCGATACCAGCCACGATGTCCTCAACTACGATCATTTTCCCCATCATGAGACGGACACAGCAAACCCTATTGGCCATCTGCTGCTTGCGTCTAGAAGAAGACAACGAACCTATAGCCTACTGAGGCGACGACGGCGACACAGGATGCAGAGGTGGAGGTGGAGGTGGAGGCGCGGCACCGCCAGGTAGAGGAGGACGACGCTGAGGTGGAAGGCGAGTTAGGCATCGAAGGAGGCGTACTGGACCCAGGCCCGGTCCTGTTAGTTCAGAGACCTATCAGGGTGGGCACATTTAAACCAGAAACCGAGGACCGAACCGAACCGAACCGAACCGAAACCGAGCCGAATTTTTGGTTTTTCGGTTTTTTGGTTCGGCTTCGGTTTTTAGTTATGGCAACTTCGGTCATCGGTTCGGTGTTCGGTTTTATACCAGACAGAACCGAGAAACCGATAAGACCGAAACATTCCACAACCTCCGAGGCTTCCGACCAATTTCCCTGGCCGCTTTCCCCCTCCCTCTCGGCAGCCCACCATGGCCCAATTAAAGAGGCCCACTCGGCCACTCCGCTCCGCCCCCAGACCAGCAGGCCCCCACGCGACGTGAGACATCCTCACATCCAAGCCATGGGAGCGAGACTCAGACAGACAAGAGCCATTCGCCCACTCTAAACCCTATCGTCCGTCCTTGCCCCTGCGCCTTCGGGGGCTCGGGCAGCACAACACTTCGCCAGCAGGTCAGCAGGGAGAGCGCGGCGGCCGCACGGCGTGGGGAGCGAGGTGGGCGCGAACCACGAACCACAGAGCAGCGAACGGCCTCGCGAGCAGGAAGCACCAAGCACGGAGCTGCGAACGGCGTAGCGGCGGCGGCGGCGAGCACTGGAGCGGGCGAGCGGTGGCTGTGAGCGCAGGAGCGGGCGAGCGGCGCGGCGAGCAGGGAGCAGAGCTGCGTGGCTACGGCAGGAGCGGCGGGCGGTGGCTGGATCTACGAGCAGCGGAGCAGGTCAGCAACAAACCAACAACTGAAAAACCGACATAGGAAACCGAAACCGAACTTGTCGGTTTTGTATTTTCCAAATAACCGATCGGGTGTTCACTCTTGAAAACCGAAGTTTATACAAACCGAACAAACCAAACTGAAATCTCGGTTTAAACCGAATGCCCAGTCTGAGAAACCTGGAGCGAAGCTAGAAAGATGGGCCCTTTAAAAAAAACTCGGCCCTCGGATGGCTAGATAGCCCAGAGCTTTGCACCTAAGAAGGAGACCTCTCACGTAGACCAAGAAAACCCTCGAACCCCATGCCCCGCCCTCACACAGAGGCCCGTTACCCTATAAGTGGGCTGGTCCATTTATCTGTGCTTTGTGAAACGTGGGACAGGCGAGGGAATTTTTACCACTGCCGACCAAAATTCGCCCAAACCTGGAATCGAACTCCGGTCACGGGGCACGCGGCCGGAAGCTCAGACCAACTGGTCTAGCAACCTTTCGCAGATGGGCCCTTTAATACAACTCCAAAGAATTATTCGCTATCCTAGTTAACATCATATCATAACTCCGTAAGGATTCCTAGATCCATGTATTCTAATGAAAAAAGATTGGGTGAAAAGCAAATTAAATCTTGATTAAATATATATACTAGGCATACATCAATCAAAGGAGAAAGAGGATACATCAATCAAGGGCTCCTATACCTACAGCTTACGTATGGGGTTGGGGCCCCTTGACGTCGAGGGCCCTGTGCCACCGCACAGCTCGCACCCCCCAAGGGCCGGAGCTGACTGGACCTGATCGAGCGAGAGGCGCGGCGCGTGCCAGGCGCTCATGGGGACGTCCCTAGGCTTCTGGTGGCGTACCCGAGGAACCAGCCCGCCATCTGCTCGACGGAACTGACCATGGTTGGCGCCGCGGCCTCGCCTGCCGTCACCGTCGGGGCGGGGGTGTCCTCAGATCCGGCCGCCCCTAAGACGTGACGGTGTCACTTTTCCGGCCCGGTAAAGTGACAGTCGCCACGTCCTCTGCGGGGCCGGCGAGATCCCCACGATCACCGCCATCGGCGGCTGGGTCCCCTCCCAATCCGCGGCGGCCGCCTTGACGACGCCGTAGCCCTCGCCCTCGACCCCGTTCTCCACGGCAGCGGCACCCTCGTGGCCAGCATCCTCCATCGCGGCGCCCAGATCTTAGGCCAGGATCGTGGTCGTGCCTCCCATAGCCGGTTTTGGCCGTGCCATGGCCGGGCATGGCTGATGGAAGCAACGGTGTGAGGAAGTCTGTCGCGTGCGTCAGCCGATCGTCATCGCCGGCGTTTGACCGTGCCGTGGTTGGGAGTGGCAGATGGAAGTGGTGGTGGGAGGATGTCTGTCGCCGGGATCACGCGTCGCGCTCGCGATGGGGGCATCGCGCGGAAGACTGGTGGAGGATGTCGCACGGGGATTCAAGCCTGGCAACGTGGGAGGAAGGCCAATTTGTTGCGGTGATTGCGTTGGCTTTCCGTTTTTTCTCTGTTGCGCGCGAGCGGGAGGCGGGGATCGCGAGCGGAAGGCGGGGATCGCAGGTGGGAGGCAGACGGACGAAACAAACAAATGTCGCACCAAGAAAAGTGTCCATGTTTTAGTTTTTTTAGGAGATTTCTAATCAATTGTTTCTATAAGCCATCTTCGTTACACATGCAACGTTTCCTTTTTGCCGGTCTCCCAGTCTCGGGTTGCGTGGCCCGGATCCCTGTTTCTATACTCACCTCCGAAAGCTCGTATACCATGATGGTCATGGTAACAAGGACGAGCTACTACACACCTGGTCTACATCTTATCATTCTTATATTAATGACAAAAGTCAGAAAATAAGAAGGAACATGGATAGGAGGTCGACGGGTGTGAGACGGAAACGGGAGAATCCTCTTGTCCATATTATCGATATCTTGTATTTTGGACAGGATGGACCCAAAAATATATATTTTTTTCACAAAGTATCCCACATTCACTCCTACTCCCAATTTTCTACCGACCATCTCATGTCCAACAATACCTACAACATACCATATCGGAAGGCCCAGCACTCAGGACGTCCGGACGAGATGTCGCGTCCGGACGCAGACCCCACATCCTGTGTCCCGCATCCCGCCTAGCACCAACGCATCCGTCGTAGGACCCGCGCCCACCTTGCGCCCGCATGGGAAACCCACGTGGGTTGACTCACAGCTGCGCCTCAGCATCAGCGACAGGCGGCTGCGGCAGACCATTGTCCACCAACCACCGGTCGCGCTGTGCAACAGCCTGATCTACTTTTGAAACATCTAGATGAAATATTTTCAACATAATCTCAAACAGATGAAACATTTAAAACATGTGTGTATGGATATAGCAACATATGCAACATCGAGATGGACACACTTGAAACATACGTTTAAAACATCTGAACCGCTTGCAACATATAAGTATAAAACAAATGAAACACTTGAAACATGCGGTTAGAGCCATAGCAACATATGCAACATCGAAATGGACACACTTGAAACATACGTCTAAAACATCTGAAATACTTGAAACATAGGCCTGTAACATACGTATATTGTCATTGCAACATCCCAAATCTACTTTTGTAACATCTAGATGGAACACTTGAAACAACGCCTAAAACACTTGAAACACGACGCCGTCAGTGACCACGGCCTACCTGGTGGAGAACTGCGGTAGCCAGTAAGCTCGAGTCAGGAGGACGTCGAGAGCTGCCCAGTGTACACCCAGACGCAGGCTCAGGCCTCTCCTTCCTATCGCGGTGTCTTCGGCGGGCCGTGGTGCACACCATGGCCACGACAGCACGAGGTGGATGGGGACGCGGCGCAGGGCGCGGAGGAGCGCCGGACAGGGCCCGGGTGCGGCGCACCCATGCTGGAGAAGGCCGCCGGGCTGGAGAAGGCGAGTTGGAGAAGGCTGCCGGGCTAGATAGGGGTGGCTAGAGAAGGCGAGCGGCGCGGTGGATGCGCCAGCAGGGGCGCGGGGCAGCAGCCGGCAGGGTGCCTCTCGGGTGGCTCGGCCTCGGCGCTCGCGCTCAAATTCGGAGGCGCAATGTTGCGTAGCGGCCTCGGAGGCTCGGGGACAGCCGGTCGCTCCGGATGAGCGGAAGAGGAGTGGGGATTTTTTTTTGTTTGTTTTTAGGAGGTAGAGCCCGGTCCTGCGCAAGTGTGGGAGCTACGTCAGGGCGTGGGTCACGGACGTCCGTGCCGTACCTCCTTCCTAAGAGGTCAGCCATGGCAGTTGCTGCGAACTCCCCCACCATTCAGCACTAGAGGTATCTACTGCCCCGAGCCGCTAACCATAAATCGGTGCTCCATGTAGCGCTGCCTGTCCCACCGCTCGGCGCAGCTATGCCCCGGCCCACCCTCTACGGCTCCTCCTCTTTGTCCCTCCCTCATCCTGGACACAACGCTCGGTAGGCGTCGGCTTTGGCATAGCGATGCCTTATGTTCGACTGTTCCGGTGCCTCGACCTGCACTTCTGGTGCCCGAGCTGCACTTAGGGCTGGTCTTGAATTTTTGTTTTCGACCTAAAACAAAACTAAAATTATAGGCCCATTTTATATAAACATGATAATTATAATACTCAATACATATGTAAATGAAATGTTACCAATAAACAATTAACTATGGAAGAAAAAGTAATATTTAGTGGGACTTGACCAATTACATTTAGCAATTAAATCAAATGAGATTTCAAGGCTGGGAGTAATGTGCTAGGTGAAACTCATGATGTGTTAGTAGCCATTAGTCAGATGTTTTAAGGTATGGGTTAGTGGTTGATTGGTGAGTTACTAGTAACTGACAATTGATTTGCCCGTCACTAGTAACAAATATGGTCTTCATGCCATAATCAACTTGGTTGATTAGTGGGTTACTAGTAACAGACAATTTGTCAGTTACTAGTAACATGATGCTCATTACCATTATCAACAACTATAGCTGTCTCTTCGGTGGAAGGCTACATAAGGCAGCGCTCTCCTCCTGCCCGTGACCGAATGACACACAACCACGCCTCAACACTTTGTTGTTGTGTTGCTCTATGTCATCCCTGTCCTAGTTCCTGCGTGCACAAGAATAGGGAGAGCATGCCTCCGAAATTGGCGCTGTTCACGAGTTCATCTGCTTGGGTGAAGACTAACAATTAGGTTTTTAGGGAGCGTCTTCACGCGACTGCTCATTCATTCGTCCTTCTCCCTGCTAGTTCCAGACGACTTGGGGTGATCGGTACTACAACATTACTGCACGATATCGGGCGAGACGACTACGTCGACAACCGCTATGTGAACTAGCGTCGGCACTGGTGCCGCTCGGTATGCTATTGCAACCCCATTTGTTTTCTATGATAAAAAACATGATGACTAGTATCATGTACATATTCGTTGTGCTTAGATCACATGTGCACATGTCTGATGTCGCAAACGTGTTTTTTATGTTTTCATGGATTAAATTGGTACTGAACTTGCCTAAAATTCTAACAATGTGATCCTATCTTTTCATCCTACGACTTGGAAACAAGAATGGAATTAGCCTAATATGACCAAACGAATTATCAACTGAAACCTCTCTAGATTATGTTGTGCTCTTAGAATCTTTTGGATGCATAGGGCTAATTGTTAAAGCAACTCTAAGAGGCTCTGTATACTCTTAATTATTAATTAGAATAGAGATTTTAGTGAAAAAAATCTTTTAATAGCTTCTTCAATTATATCTCCAAATATTGTCATCCTCTATTCTGAATTTCTTATTAGCCAAAGATGGACAAGATATAGAAAAGCCATTGGAGGGTGGAAAGATACAAACAACGAATTTTATTCAAATGACTATGCAAATGATGATTTAGAAAATGAGTTTAAAAAGACTCTTGGATGTACTCTTAGCCAGTTATTTCTTAGCCCTAGCCAACAGGAAGTAATAGCATAGTTTTAAATCTCCCGCTATAGCTGCCGCTATAGTCAGCTATAGCCTTTTGAGGCAGGGTGCCGCTATTTGTGTTCATGTACAATTTAGCCGCTATATCCCGCTATAGCCCGATATAGCTCCGCTATTAGCTGTTTTAGAGATATACCGCTAAACACCTTAGCCCGTTATTTAAAACATTGAGTAATAGATAGACTAATTTTTAAGTCAAACCTCTAACTAGTTGCTAGCCAACTAGCTAGTTAGTCAACCTCAGCTAATTTTGACTAACTTTTAGCAATTTAGCCCCAACTAATAACTACTTTAAGTAAATTCAAATAGGCTCTTAGAAAATCGCAAAAGAAACTTCTCATCACTGGGAATGGTCTAATGTGTGAAACTTGGCCTCTCCTGCCTCCTTAGACATTAATTAATACTCCATCCATCCCAGAATATAACTACGTTTAAACCTTTGTCAGATACAACGTGCGTGTGGTCTATGTATGACAACGATGTTTGCCGTACATGTCTTCACTCTGATTAAACGAAGATATGCATGCTGTTATTTTATTGATCCCAAGAGGGATGGTATGTTCATCCGTTTAACTACTCCCTCTGTTTTAAATTATAAGTCATTCTATTTTTTTAAGAGTTAAAACAAGTCAAGTCTGACCAAATTTTATATAATAAAATACTAATATTTATGATATCAAATAAGTATCATTAGATTCTTCATTAATTTGATGTCATAAATCTTTGTAATTCTTTTTATAACTTTAGTAAAACTTTGAGATGTTTTAACTCTCTAAAAAAGTTAGAATGACTTATAGTTTAGAAACGGAGTGAGTATTAATCAAGCTAGGGAACTTAAAAACATAGCTATATTCAGTGTCTAATTTTGAACTTCAATAGTAGCCATATCCCGAAAGGCCGAAACTGATGGAGTACAAGTAGTACCAAGCTACGGGGTGCAGTGCAGAGCAGATACGAGGACCTGAGCTGTAAACTACTACATTGTGCTGATGGGTAGGAAGCTACCCAAAGTGATGTTTTGGGGTACTCTCAGGATCACAAACAAGATTCGTCACGACCGTTGAACGATATACCTGCCTTGGCAGTGCCAGCGAGAGGTGCACCGCATCGCGCCCCGGGCTACCTTGTCGAACGAGCCGCAAGAAAGAGAGAAGAAACGTTGCGTGCGGCTAGCTCCGTCTGAGTTGGTCGTGCGAAAAGTGTGTGTCCTTCCTCTCGAAATAGCGTCTCCCTCTACCATTACAGACTTTGTCAAGAGATGAAGACCTGCCCAAAACGTCTACTAGCAACAGTCTATAATACAGCACGTACCAGCACAGTTCCAGTTCCCATCCAAGGAGAGACTGAGTTCTGCTAGCTGCAAGATCACTCGGCACTTCATAGCCATCGACTGGATCCTGCAGCGGCACTACATGCACCGAGCAAGCATGCCGAGCGTGCACCGTTCGAGGCTGCTGGCGGCGGGCCACGCGGCGCCCGACGAAGCCGACATCCGCCTCTGCTCCGTGCTACTGGCCTCGTTCGTGTCGCTGATGCTCCTCTGCGGGGTCCTCTCCCTGCTCTCCCGCGCCAGCGGCGACAGCGCCTTCCCCACCAAGATCTACGTCATCCTCGGCCCGACGGCGATCATGCTCGTGCTCATCTTCCTCGGCTGGCTTGTCCCGGCGGGGTTCCGGGCTCTGGCCGCCCCGGCGCCGCCGCAGGCTCCGGCGCCCGCGCGCCTGGCGCGACGCCTTTGCGCGTGCGGGCTGTCCGACGCGGCGGGCGTCGCCACGCTGCCGGCGTTCCCGTTTCAGCCGGCGCCGGCCCAGCGACCCGCGGCGGCGAGCGAGGGCGAGCAGCAGCCACCGCGCGGGAGCGGCGTGCTGTGCGCGGTGTGCCTCGAGGACGTGCGGGGCGGCGAGATGGTGCGGCAGCTCCCCGCGTGCCGCCACCTCTTCCACGTCGACTGCGTCGACGTGTGGCTGCGCTCGCACCGGACCTGCCCGCTCTGCCGCTGCGAGCTCCCGCGGCGGAAGGCAACCGCTCAGCAGACCGTGGCCGTCACGCCGGCCACGACGGAAGCGGTGCCGTTGCCGCCTGTTTGAGAAAGGGTTGTTGCTGCACCTCTCTCTCAAACCTACTAGCTTGGCCTGTCATGTTGTGTACAACATTCTTCAATTCCTGAATTTCTTTGGGGGCAATCAATAAGACATGACGATGCGACGGGTTTTGATTGATTTGAATCTACTACTATATGGCAGTTTTATTTGGATCACTTGAAGGTGCCCCACGGCTATGTGGCAGAATCGATCTGTTTCTAGTCGCGCTTGACATTTCTTCCATTTCTATAAAAGGTTCGTTTGGGTGGACAAACTAAAGGTTTTTTCAGAAAACTTCAGGCATATATAATATCCCCATTTACGGATTTCCCAAGGAACTGAGGACCTAATTATTCAAGTGAATCGTGCGTTTGTGTCTCGTGTTTAATTTCTGGAACCATATGCAACCCAGAAGTCGTCAGAAATTCTAGGAACTTCTCTGAAATAATTTATAATTGTAGAGAAATATAAAATACTCCCTCCGTTGAAAAAAATGTAATTGTAGGAGCCGAGGAAGAAAGCAATGCAGTGAAAAAATGACAGAAATACCTCTATACGGCTATACTAGCTGCCAAGGAGAGAAACCACGTCTACACCCCTCTGTCCTGCCTGAAGGCGGAACAGTGACGAGCTCGCCAAAGCAGCTAGGTCACCATGTTTATCAGACCGGTTGTAACAGCCTCGTGTTCAAAACTGGTTATACGATGCAGCTCCGCACTAGAAGAGTATTCATACGTGTAGCATCTCTTTTACACTTTCATTCTCGCTTTGTGTAAAATGATTAACCGGGAAATGTTATGTATGTTTGCAACGACAATGATTATAATCTGGCCCTCACCCTTCTAAACCTCCAAGGTGTTACTAAACCCACTAACTACAACTCCTCAGATGCAACATGGGCCAACAACACAACAACAACATGCTTCTAAGGGTGTTACACCGACCCAGCACGACTAAGAGATCATAGAGCCATGTTTGGGTCGAGAGTTTGCCACAACGACACGATGCAACTAGATCATCTTATCATACTATTTCTAATTCTCACTAGATACCCTAAAAGAAAAAAAAAGATAATTCCTAAGAATATCTCACGGGCTTTGGTTTGGTAGGTAGACTATTTATAATCATTAATAGTAGTTATTGCATTTTTTCAATTTTATTAAAAAATATCCACCCTTGTCATTACGAAAAATACAAAAACAAAGCCCCTAATTCTGCATCTAAATTACCCATCTCTTCCATTGTGAAATATAATTCAAAAGAAGCAGTTATATTTGTATATAAATTATCCACCTTTGTTAATGTCAAAGATAATACAAAAGAACCCCCTAAATTTGTATTTAAACTATCTACCTCTACCTATATGAAAGATAATTCAAAATAACCCCCTAAATTTTTATCTAAATTATACACACCTCCGTCATTTTAAAAGACAATTTAACATAATATGATAATACTATTTATAAATTACTGGTATATGCCATTATGAAAGATAATGCAACATAAACCCCATGTTTGCATTCAAATTACCCATAAATGCCAACATGAACAACAAAAATAAAGTAACACGTTTTAATTTGCATCAATTGTTAAAATTATAGTAGCTATGATGGATAACGATTTGTAAGAAAATCCTAAAATATACAAACAAATCATTAAAGAAGACATGACAATCATGAATTTTGATGAACATAAATATGTTTCCAAGGTTCTTAGAGTCTAAAAAAATTATTAATGCGATATTACATCATGATTCATGAAACTCAAGTGTTCAGTTTTCCAAAAGACAAACTTAGTAGTGAAAGATAAGTAGATAGTAACTAGATTGTCCCTGTTATAGCAAAAATTGAAATAGCACAACTATTTTAAAGGTACTACTTAGCAATTTAGCGACACTAAAGCGCAATATAGCGATCGTAGCTGATAAAAATAACAATAACTTAGCATAGGTTCTCTCTAAGCTCTTTATTAAAAACCATGATTTTTATCTAAATTATCCACCTTGGCTGTAATAAAGAAATAAGAAATGTCTCTCAAATCAACATATAAATACTAATATAAACTATCATGAAAATACTCTAGTATCCATAAAGTATGCTATTTATATTTCTAGATATCACACTTCTATCCCATTAAGTTAAAAGTAAGCATAATATTGTGTTCCACCCTATAGATCAAGTAAACATGTATACATTAGCATTACTATTTATAACAGTCTAACAAACATGAATAGAATGTTCCCCTAACAAACCATATAACTATGATAGTGAGAATTCACACTAAGTTATATCATTACTCCATATAATAAACTTCATAAGTTATTAATTTAAATAACTAAGTTTATACATTTGGACTAGTTTTAAGCACTCTTTGCTTTATAGAACAAAGCTATTACATATATAATTCTGTAATGTAACAAATTCGACATGTCGACTGTCGTGGTGTGAGAACCATGAGGATAGCCTAGGATCTATAATCTTTCTTGATAAAATAAAACCAAATAAAATTTTGAATAAAGATACATAACTACTAGAATTGCAACTTAACATGTGGATTAAAAAATTCCACAAGTAGACTAAAGAGTACAAAGCAAAAGTATAGACTCATGTTGTCACAAAAAGGGATGCAACAAAAGTTTGTGTTACTTAAGCTTATGTATATCGCACTAGGAAAAAGTATCACTCCAACAAATTCTAAATAGAGGTCACCATGCAGAATAAGTATACATGCATGCATTACACAAGAATATATATGTTATGTTTCAACAATAACGAAAATTATTTTTGTAATGAATATGACTCAGATACTATACTAATGATACTAACAAATTGTTTAAATTATTAATAATTGTTATGTATGGTATAAAATATCCATTAGATATATTTATAGATTTTAAAATAAAATATTCGGCATATTTATAATGATACTATATAACTGCCACTACACATATAATTCTTTAATAAGAAATCCGAACATCTTTTGGGGACGTTAGTGCAAACCATAGATGGCTATATCTTCGTGGCCTTAGAGATTTCTTTGGAGTAAACAGTCATTGTATAAAGCTTAAATATTAATATCCTGTCAAGAGTTAGCACTAATTTCCATCCATGATCTCTTTTAGGATCTACCATTGGTCTTAAACAACGTGGTGCAGGTTTAAAATGACTATTTATGCCTCATAGTACTTATGAGTGTAGTATATGATCTAAAGTTCTTATTTTTATAAAGTAAAAAAAGAGTGATAATAAAAGATACAATAAGCACAAGATTTTCAATTTAACCTGGGGATTAAAAATCCTATAACACTCGATAAAACTAATATTTGAAAAATTATAAGTTAATTCATGATGTCATAAGATATAGGCTACAACAAGAGCAACCACAGTTTAAGCTAAGATTTCAACTAAATGTATATTGAAGATACACATGGGTGTCATGCATATGAGAAACTATGGGTACAAATGAAAAAAATATAGATCCATTAATTATAGGTTTATCATAACCAAATAAAGACTACAAAATATCTTTGATGCTTATTGTTTAGAAAAAAAAGAACAAAAAGAACAACATAATTTAAGTTAATATAATTAATTTTTATTAGCCATAGGTATCAAAAAATATCTAATGCTCATGTCTCTTGATCTCGAACGGGTTGATCATTGGTGGACTAGTAGTATGTAATCAAACAATGTTTATTAATGCCATACCATGTAGATTGTAGTGTTAGGATCGTGTAATCACTGTTCACTCATCAGGGCAGTGCGGCGTTTTGCCATCAATAGCGTGCGAGTTCATCTCGCAGCCTTCTTCACCGCACTGACCGCTGGTCCCCACCAGTGGACAGCAACTCCATGTGGTTGCGGTGTAGCCGACGCGATAAACACCAGGCACACGTCCAGAATCGCCGCTTCCTCGCCGCATATTAATTTCCACACACCCCGAAAGGAGCCCGGACGCCACTCGAAAACCGTAAGCCGCGCACGCCTATTTCAAGCTCGATCGTCTCCTCTCAGCTCTCGCCGCCCAGGAGTCCTGGATCCACAAACTTGAACAAGGCTTGTTCCGAAAGCAAGGGAAGCACGGACGACATGATGACGCTGCAACCCAGGCCGGTGGCCCCTACCGAGGACCACTGCGAGAGCTGCGCCTTCTACTGCGTCGTGGTGTCCTGCGTCTCGCTGATGCTCTTCATCGTGCTGGCCGCCGCGGTCAGCGTCTCCAGGGCCTGCGCCATCGTCGGCGCCGTCGTGCTCCTGCTCGGGCTCATCGGCGGCTGGCTCGCGGCCACGGGGAACGGAGCCGCCGGTCCCGCGGCGCAGGCTGCTGCCGCTCCGGTGGTGCGGCTGGTGGTGCAACAACACCGGTGCGCGTGCGGCCTAGCGGAGGCCGCGATCGCCGCGCTGCCGACGTTCGCCTAGCTACCAGCCGCCCGCGGCGAAGAATGGCGACGGGGGCGACGAGGTGAAGCCGCGCGGAAGCTGCGTGCTGTGCGCGGTTTGCCTGGAGGACGTGCGTGCCGGCGAGATGGTGCGGCAGCTGCCGGCGTGCCGCCACCTGTTTCACGTCGACTGCGTCGACGCCTGGCTGCGCGCTCACCGGACGTGCCCGCTCTGCCGCGGCCAGCTCTCCCTGGGGAGCGTCAACACAAAGACGGCAGCCGTCGCGGAGTCACCGGTGGATGCGTTGCCGCCGGTGTGAGTATCACTCGATCGGTTCGTCGAATGCTCGCCGATGCTTTCGTAAACTGTATTGGAAAAAAAACTAGGTTTGATTTCGAAGGCGCGCAACAGACGTGTGTGTCTCTAGTCTAGCCGTCTAGGCATGAAGCCTGAAAATCGAGTGGTTCCAACAATCGCCTGACGCTTCTAGTCGCGAAAGATAAGGAGCATCTAGCCGATGGGGACTGGTACCGGATCGTACGGACTAGGGCGCCTACAACTTGACATGCTTCAAAATTCTGCCGCTACCAGACAGACAATCTAGTTTATCACGTCAGTGCACCAACGAGGGCCTGAATGTTGCCGCACGTACCGGCCAATTACACTTTGGAGTGTAAGTTGTAACAAGAACAGCAAATACCCGTGTTTCTCAAGCAACTGGGGCTTCTAGGCCATTGGGATAAGTTTGGTTGAGCTGAAACATCATCCATTGATGGCAATATATATGTCACTATATCTGTGCTGTTGATCGGTTGGACTACCTGACCGGATGAGTGGACTGGCCTGCTGAGAATTAGACCGGTTGTTTTTGTATCACTTGCTTTTATGTGGTAGAGCCGTAGAGGAGGATGGCAACCCTAGATTGAAAATGGTGACATCTGAAAAATCCAAATGTTTTGGTTTTTGTCGCTTGTCCCCACTAAAATGCTTGGAGGGAGTTGTCCGAGTTGATATGCTATTTGGGTGGTGGTCGATTGAGTTGGCTCAGTTTAGTGAGTCATGGTTGAGTGCTTCGTTGGTTGGTCTTTGTGACACATCACCCAAGTTTTGTGGTTTTTGGGTTCCATTTTGGCTAAAAATACTGTGTTAGCATTTGTTTTGTCTTTTTCTCTTAAAAATAAAATTTACTGTAAAACTTTTGCCGCTATTTCAAGAAAGACATCATGCCTCATAATAGGTTCATGTGGAAACTTAAAATTTCTTTAATTTAAAGGTAAAGGTTTTCCTTTGGCTTTTGTATAGAGGAGTAACACTCACCAAAGACAACTTAGGGTGTGTTTAGTTCGCGAAAATTTTTGGTTTTGGCTACTGTAGCACTTTCGTTTGTATTTGTCAATTAGTATCCAATTATTGACTAATTAGGTTCAAAAGATTCGTCTCGTGGTTTTCTACCAAACTGTGTAATTAGTTTTTTCATCTACATTTAATGCTCCTCACATGTGTCCAAACATTCGATGTGACAGGGAATCTTGAAATTTTTTGGGAACTAAACATGGCCTTAGTTAAAAAGAAATTGGCATGGAAATGAGAAGTGTTTGCTTTCGGAATGATTTAGAGGCTATACAACATCTTTTCTTCGATTATGTGCTTGCTAAGTTTGTCCGGCGTCTAATAGATATAACTTTTGGTCTAAAACCCCTCTTAAGTGTTTCTTAGATGTTTAGTACCTGGCTATAGAATTTAACGACACACAATATTTATCTACTTCTTGTGGGAGCAGGTACCATGTGTAGGGCCATATGGCGGAACGGTGTTGTATTTGACAAAACACCAATTTGTTCTTTTATGTAGGTCATATACAAGGGTACACACTGGACCAGGACGTGGTCGCTATTGCAAAAAGGGAGGGGCCGAATTCCTTGCGAAATGCATGCCGACTTTTGGTAACCTTGACAATGGAAATCTTTGCCAAGCATGGTTGGAGGTTTAGCAATAGGTAAAGTCTATGAGAAACTTTTTGCTTTTTATCTCAGCTGTTTTGTCTAACTGTTTGGGTGTGCTTACTTTTGCTGGCGAGTGAGTCTTCTCCAGAGTGCACTTTGTAATAATTATTGGTCACATACATCGTCTAATGTGGAGATCGGGACATTTTCATTTGCTTGATGAAATAAACTCCCTTTATCTAAAAATGAAAAAAAAAATCTTAATATGCTGATATTCTAGTGGTTCAGTTTGATTATTTTTTCTCAGGAAGCGGCAATATAAGAGAGCGAGAAATAAAGAGGCTGCTTAGAAGAGCTGTTAGCTACAACAACTAGCCATCAAAAGTTACAGGCCTACAACAAAAACTAGTCACGACTGTGCGCGGAGGAGAAGTAGGGCTGTTAGGCTCAAGAGCCCAATAAAACATCCAGCAGAAGCAAGCGGGCCCAAGACGATAACGGAAAAAACAAAACAAATAGCAGGCCCAACTACTTGGAACCCGAACACACAATGCACAAGGTTTACCCCAGAGAGAACAACAAGGCCACAACTACAGTATAGGATAGTAGGAGTACAATACAAAAAAAAAAAAACAACGACATTGACCCGTCGTGCAAACAGCAACAACTCTCTCAATTTATCCGAAATAATACAATTCTAACATATTATTGAGTCAGGTCAATTTAAGTTTGTTCAAATTTATATAATAAAATAATAATATTTATAATATAAATAAGTGTAATTAGATTCGCCATGGAATATATTTTTATAAGTGCTAGCGGACAAGCATGTGGGACACACACTTAGTTATCAAAACTTCATTCGTAAAGTAGAAATTACACTGAAAATTTTGAGAAATAATAATGCATGTTCTACAGTATTCATGTAATGGATGACAAAAATTCATATAGAAATAAAATTTATATTTATAAGGGCCCCCTTTCACTGCATGTGTCAATCAATCATCACACACACATGGGCACCATCACCACCATGTGTTCACAGGTTTCTGAAGCACGTGAGGTATATATATTGCAGTTTTGTACATGACAATTTTGATGTATTCCCTTCGTCTTGAAATTTAATGGGTTTTCAATTAATTTTAAGTCAAACCATCATAAGTTTGACCAAGTTCATAGAAAGGAACAATAATATTTGTTATATAAAATGATCTTTAAATTATCAAATATATTTTAATAATTTACCCTTTTTTGAGGAAATTATTTTAATAACTTACCTATTTGATAAGTGGATGTTAATAGTCTTCCTTACAGGTTTAGTCAAAGTTAGGATTGTTTGACTTAGGACAACTATCCTTATATTTCTTGACAGAAGAGTAAATTTATTTGCCATTTGTGTTCTTGTACACTTTGATGAGTTCTCGTTGCATTCTGCATATCTATAAACTACTTTAGTTTGAATCTTTTTTCGCTATCATTGTTATCTACTTTGCCATATCTCAATTGTATTCTGTCCTTCACCACTAGAAAGCAATTTATAGCATGCAAATTGTAATGATTGAGCACCACTAAGTTCATATATAGATTCAATAGTGAGACATGGGAGTAAACGAGTGAGGAGAGTATAGGTCAAGTTATACTAGGAATGAATAAATCTCCCGCTAGCTGTAGAATTTGAACAAGCCACTTCGCTAGTTCTAGAGTATTTATGCAGAAACATTAAGTCTCTTAAAAAAGTATAGTGAGGTTTCCTCAAAGAAAGTGTGGATTGCAATTGTTTCCTGTGTAAGGTGCGGTGGCGTCTTGGTGCATGAATTTATTACCGTAGAAGAAAGCAATTTTTTGAGAGACTTGGGCTGAACGTAGAAAACAGGTGTTTGTAGTTGAACCACCAATGGTACGACCATGTTTGAATTGGTATACTATACCTACATACATCCAGAAAAGACACAATTTTAGTTATGTCTTTGGTGAAGATATGTAAAGTTTATCAAATTCATAAAAAGGGTCATCAACATTTATTACACCAAAATAGATATGGTATGAGAATATATTTCATGACAAATCTAGTCAAAAAATGATACTTTCATAAACGTAGTTAAATTTAAAGGGTTTGACTCGATGGTTATATTAGAATGAGCTGTTAGAAGTATTCTTGAAACACAACAGGGAGTATACCGAAAGCAACTGCAGGCTAAATCAAAGCCGATTTGTGCTGTCAGTGTCCGTGGGCTGATTTTTGCAACTTGTCTCAGTCAGTAATGCTGTTATCGATCGTCTGGCGACTTGAACCACAGTTTAGAGGTTTGTTTCCAATTGCAATTCACTTTGTAGAAAACACGATGATTGATTTGACAGGCTGAAACATTTCTAGCAGACTACTTTCTCCATCCCAATAAAAGGTTCGTTTTAGAACTGGACACACATACCAAGGAGAAGGAAGAAAGACTCTTATACCCTTATACGTTCTGTCTTCTCTCTCCTCCCGTTTCCTATCCATCCCCATCCAGTCCAACATCCTCGCCCAAATCCGGCGCGTGGGCTTTGCTTGCCGTTGTTGGGACCGGCCCTCTCTCATTGGCGCCCTCGTCTGGTGTGGGGCCCTCTCCAGCGCCGGTGGCCTCGCCCGCCCTCACCGAAGGACTCTCTTGGTGCGGCAACTTCATCACGAACGAAGAAGGGAAGAGCAGGTGCCCGCGAGCATGTCGAGACGGAGAGAGAGGAGATGCCTGGCGGTTGGCGTGGAGCCCGTGATTATCCTCGCCCTCACCGGAGGCCTCTCCCAGTGCCGGTGATGGCGGACCTTGGTGACTCGGCTGCGACTGGATAACCGGCGAGTGTGCCTCCTCCTCGACCGCAGGTGCCCACGAGCATGTCGATGACGGCGGCAGCGGATCTTGATGGGGATGGGGAAGAAGGCAAGGGACGATGCCTGCTCGTGATGCGCCGTCGGATTTGCCTCGACGTCGAGTTGCTACACCTCTACGCGGGTCGATCCGCCTGGGAGACGGTCGCTCTGTCTCGATTGCTCTGCTCTAGTCTGCGCGTGACGCCAGCCTGTTCCACCTTGATGTCGCCAGCCTCCACCTTGGTGCCACGCGCGGAACAAAGGAGGGTGGGGGCGTCTATGTGAGCTGAGGAGAAGGGGAGGACAAGTGCGGCAGTGGGGATGCCCTAGGGAAGGGTGCGGCGGTGGGGATGCGTTGGGCTTGGGGACGACGGACGAAGCGAAAAGATAAGGCAAAGCTATAGGCCTGCACCCTTCCTCAGTAAGACCCATGGTCTAAAACGTCACTTTTTAAGGGATAATCTCTCAACGCCAAAATGACAGTCTTTCCAGGACAGAGGGAGTAGCTAACAAGCATACATAATCATCGATAACTAGTCCTTCCGTCTCTAAAAATGTGATGTTCTACGATTTTGTAGACATATTAGTGGAGAAAATAAATGTCCCTTAGTATGTCACACATGATTCACTTAAAGAAGATATGTCGCGTGATTTACTTCATGCAAGCATGTAGAGATCCGAGTCAGTAACAAATAGTAGCGCATCTCAATTGGTAACTTGGCGCCGGATCTGTGGGCTAACAACATGTCTAAAACTCAGAACATCATTATTTTTTTTGTCAAATTTTAAATCAGAGAACATCATATTTTTTTTTAGATGGAGGGTACTAGGCTACATATATACAACCAGTAGAAAACATATATATACAACCAGTAGAAAACATACGTACAATTATAGATATTTCCATAACGCCAAAAAAAATGTGCAAACGGCATAGCTATCTCAATCTAAGTCGAAACTACACATGGCACACCCTGGCCGGACGGAATCCCCGCGGAACTAAACCGGCGGCAGTGGCGGCTCGGGCGACGGATGCACAAGCAGCGGCTCGGGCGATTGTTTGCCGACCTTGGGTGGCAGCGGCGGCACTACGTGGGACCTGCACACCGGGCACGTCGCGTGCGAGTCAAGCCACATGTCGATGCATCCGGCGTGGAACGCGTGCGAGCACACCGGCAGCCGCCGCGCCGCCTCCCCGTCTTTCATCCCCTCGAGGCACACAGCGCACTGCGCCGCGGCCTCGCCGAGCGCGGACGCCGCCGGTGCAGCCTTGTAGGGAAACGCCGGCGCTACCGCGGCGATGGCCGCGGCCGAGAGCCCGCCGCGGCTGACCCTCGCCGCTGCCGCCTCGGCGGCAGACCGGACGGAGAGGCTCCGAGCGGCGCACGAGAGCGCGAAGAGGAGCGCGCAGTACATGGTGAGCGCGATCCACAGGTACCTGACGAACGCGGCCAGGATGACGAGGAGCAGCAGCAGCGGGTACGACGCCAGCACCAGCGCGCTGCGGCTGCGCTGCGCGGCCACGGCTTCGCCGAAGACCTGCGAGCGCCACGGGTACTCCGCTGCCGCCGACGACATCTCTCTCTGGCTTGTTTGTTGTGGGCTGGTGGCGGCTTTCGTGAGGCGCGTGCGACGAGTCTTGGCGCCATCTGCGATGGATTTTAAGCTGTCTGCTGGGATAACGGATAACGCCGTCCAATTCTTGGACAGCGTATGCAGCAGGCAGCTGCAACTAGACAGGCCGCATTCGAGACCTTGGAGAGTTGCGTATCCAGGCAGGCAGTTCTCGATTCTTCGTGTGATCTAGAGCAGTATGTATATACATATAATACCTGTGCGCCAGCTAGGGTCAATGCTCGCCTGCCTATGATATTGCTTAGCTTCATAGTAGTAGCTAGTAGTAGTTTAGTTTGAGGTCAACCACTGCGTGCAAGCGATGACAGTTCATGGACCAAACTACAGAGGATTATGATTGGTCACTATATTAGACATTCGCATCCTGACGAAACCAGAAGGTCGATGTGATTACTTTACGCCGAAACATATCTGAAATGACTTTGCTGAAGGAAGGATTTGGTAATAGATTTCAGAAAACATGTTGTTTGTCCAAACACGACGTCGCTTCTGTACCATTTTTTATTTATTCAAGGGTTCCTGAAGACGATCTAGTGAGGAAAGAAAAGAAAACCGTTCGGGAGGGATGCAGAGAAGGAGTCGCAATGTGATCGGCTTAGATCGAGTCCAATACCGTTGAAATGAACCAAACAAGCCTTTTTCTGCTAGGTCAGCCTCCTGAAAACCTGATTTCTTCGTCCGGACTTCAAACAAGATGCTCCCTATATGTTTTTCGATCGTCTTGATCAGAGAGACACAATGATGAAGTCTATTATACCTTTTTGATGAAGTAAAAATCGGGACTTCCGCTATACATCAGAACTTTTGATGTAGAGCTGAGTCTACGCGTGCAAGATGGGGACAATTTTGGTTGTCAATAATTTGTTAGTTAAAAAAATTGAAGCATATCATATTTGAAGATGACTAACTTATAGCATATATGTTAGTTAAAAAACTGACGCATAACATGTTTTTTTTGATAAACAGGAGGGGCAAGGAGCCTCTACTGAAAATATATTAAATAACAAACAATACAAACAGTTGAGGTACAGGAGCTTGGGAAATGAGCTAATGAACTAAGAAGGTGTAGAAGAAGAGAAACAGAGGGAGGACCAGGGGTCTCGAATTCAGTTTAGGTGACATGCATTCTTAGCTTATCATTCATGTGATTGATGTTGTGTAATCTTTTTCAATATATACATTCATACATTATTGATTACCGACTGATGTCAACACGCTATAACACCGGTATTGTATTTATTTCCAGAAATCTTTTTTTTTATTTCGTTTCCATAAAAAATCTTTAAAGAAAAACGATTTATATCTCTTCCAAACCTTTTCATCTTTTACCTTGTTTTGTCTTGTCCGAAAGCCTTTTTTTTTTGGTTCATGAACGCCAAACTCTGTAAGTTGGGAATGGTTAAGAATGCCCAGGGTGCTTTAGAGGGAGCTTCACCGATTTTGTAACATAGGACGTCTTTTGTGATCCCTACTGCTTGTGGTCCAATTCGCTTCACTGAAAAGTCATGGCTGAAAATACTGTTCTCTGATTTGTTGTGAGAGAAAAACACTGTTCGTTTGTTAAAAAAGTACAGCTCATAAAACAAGCGAACAGGCCATGCGAGTTTTTAAGTTCTGTTTTGATCACGTCGTGCTGGGCCTTTTGTGGGTCATTTTTATCTTTGTCCTCGAGGCTTCTTTTTGTTTTGTCCAGGCTAGTAGTGGACCATGCTCATTTTTTTTTGAAAAAGTTCACATTACCTCCTTCAACTTTTGCGAAAGTTTGTTTTTCTCTCTGAACTCTAAAACCGGGTAGACCACCTCCCTGAACTTTTAAAACCATCTGATTTACCTCCCTGACCGGTTATAAGCGGTTTTCAAAGACGGTTTTGTCTTTTTTTTGTTTATTTCAGCTGAATATTTGAAAAATCGTAGTAAATCACAGAAAATTATAAAATGGAAAATCCAATTTGGGGGACTCCATGAGTAGATCTATACAGTGAACATATAATGTGGTATGCTTTAGTATAATTTTTTTTTTGCTATAGCTTTAGATCTATGCTTTTCTATAATTAATCCATAATTGTTGTTTCTGTGGTCCAATTGTGGTGAAATTTTTATGATGGTTTAATTATTGTATGCTTGTACTATAATAAATCTTTCATGCTCATTGGATCATGTATAACTCAGTTATAGATTTATTTAGGTGTATGTTTATTAAAAGTATTTGTAAATCTATAACTAAGTTATAGATATCCAATGAGTATGTAATTTTTGCTACAGTTCAAGCATACAATAATTAGTTTACCATAAAAATTTCACCACAATTAGACCATACAAACTGTAGGTATGAATTAATTATAGAAAAACATAGATCTAAAGCTACAACAAAAAATTTATACTAAAACATACCATATTATATGTTCACTGTGTAGAGCTAATCATGTGGAGTCTAACAAAATTAGATTTTCTATTTTATGGTTTTTCTATGATTTACTATGATTTTTCAAAGATTCAGTCAAAATAAATAAAAAAGAAAAAGACAAAACTGCCTTTGTAAAAAAGCTTATAACCGGTAAAACAAACGATTTTAAAAGTTTAGGTAGGTAGTTTACTCGGTTTTAGAGTTAAAGGAGGAAAAGTAGACTTTCGCAAAAGTTGAGAGAGGTAATGTGGATTTTTTTCCTTTTCTTTAGGTTAGTAGCGGACAAGGGCAGTCCTTTAATGGCCCGGGTGAAACTAAATGGGGAAGTCCCTCATATAAATATCAAAGTATCAATTTATCTTTTCTAAGACATTTTTAGGTTTTTCTAAATTTTTGTATTAATTTAATTGTGATGGTTCGAACGAAGCAAAGCTCATAGGTTATATTATATTTTACGATGGAGTAAGCGTCGTTGTATATATATCTAAGCGATATGGAGTGCGTTGTTGATTGCAATTACAATAAAAAAACTAAGACAGGAATTCTTCCTATCCTCTACGGTAGACAGGAATCAATGCAGCTGCTTGGTATAAAAAACTCGATCCGTGGTGGCCAGAGAGACCGGGTATTTTGGTTTAAGAAGAAGATCTTCTTAGGCAGATCGAGAAAACACCCGACCACAATACGGTCACCGGAAGGGTGCTCGAGCACTGGTGAGTCGAGGCGAGCAAGATGCGCGCAAGAAGGCAAGAAGGTGGGGCAGAGAGGAGTGGCCCACGGAGCGGAAATCTCCGACGAGCTCGGCCATGCTCTGGCGAGCAATACTCGTCGAAGGGGGCCTTACCACGGGAAACTGGTGCGAGCACGGGCTGCGCGAGGGAGAGGCGGGGCTCGGGGCAAGATGGAGGCGCCGATGGTGCGCTGCGGTGGCCGGAACGGCAATGCCGGTGTGCTCGCGAGCGGCGGAACCGTGCGGTTGCGGCCGTGGGCGCGAGAGGCAGAGAGGGGGGGAAACACGAATGGAGAGGGAGATGCTGCGGTCGACTTGAAGGAGGGCGAGCGCGTGTGCGAGAGGGGGCCACCGGGCGCCACCCGGCCGGCGTCGCCGGCATGCGGCCGCCACGCGGCGTGTGATGCCTGCCGCGGTCGGGACAGCTGGGCGCGCGAGCGGGAGAGGGAGAAGGCCGCGTGGGGGGAAGCTGGGCCGCTTTGGCCAGCGGGCCGAAAGGGAAGCGACGACCTGTTTAGGTGAAAATTGATTTTCCATTTTTTTATTTCTAATAAATTTTCAAACAATTTCAAATAACAGTTTTAAAATCTCATTTTGAGCAAGAAAATTGCGTTTTTTTTAAATAGCCCAAAAATGAAAGTTGCTTAGAATTTAATTCTCTACAACTTTTATTAAGGGACCAACTAAAAATTCCCAACAGATTTTGAATTAGAGAATAAAAGCTAAATAGGGAGGGTTTTTGACCATTTTCCAATAATATTTTTAAAAGCAAATTTTGACAAAACTTTGGTTACCAAAGTTGCTCCAAAAATTGTACTAACTAGTTCTAGGTGATTTAAAATTATAGCCACACATGTTTTAGTAGCCTAACCAGTATAATTTGGGTGAAACAATTCTAAACCATTATATGCAACAATCATGTTCCACAGAAATGCTTTAACTCAAAATGCACTCTGCTTCACATGTGATTAGGGATGAAAACGGATCGGATACGGACAGATATCACTGATATCGTATTTGTTTTCATATTTATGTCCGGATTCAGATTCAAATACGGATAGTATAAAAAATGTCGTATAAAATACGATTGGATATCGACATCATAAATATGTGATTTAAATATTCGGATACGAATACAGTATCGGATGTTAAATATCCGGACTCGGATATGGACGGATTAAAACCCCTCTAAACGAATTCGGTCTCGAATACGGTCGAAAAATATCCATACCGTTTTCATCCCTACATGTGATTATGAATGCAATGATGTATCATGCGTATGATTTGCAATGCTAAATACTTGCGTAACACCGGGGTGTTACAGAGTGACCTGAGAGTACCACATGAAGGAGAAGGTAAGCTATGTTTTTATTTGAAAAAAATATTTACAAAAACTCCAAGTGATAGGGTTGAAAGGAGGAAGGGGCTCTGCTTCAAGCTGTTCCATTCTTCAACTGCCCAAAGAGGTATGGTAGACACTTTGAATCCCGCAGTACAGGTATGACTAAGGAACAAATCTATTGTTGATGTCTTGTCCAGAGATTATGCCTAAAGTAATCCATCCTTTTCTCGAGGACGAGTGAAAGACTAAGTGTGGGGGAGTTTATTGACGGTAGTTAAGTATCAATTTTTAACCGGCAACTTAAACAAAAGAATGTTATAAATATAAATATCACCCTAGACTAGGGGTTTAACTGACAAAATTCCATGAGTTTTGGTGAATGTCTATTTCTGCATGGTGCCAACTGAAAACAACCAAAGGTGGTCCACATGTCAGGTTTACATAGAGAGAAAGGACCATACACCGAAAAAGTATAATATAGAAGACTTAGGAAGCCACCCCTGGAAGGTGGGACCCACCTAACACTGAGACAGGGGCGGGCACCCCCACCCTCCGGGCGGACGCCCCACCTAGGTGACCAATCAGGAGCAAGCTCCTAGATCCGGCCTCCACCACCTTTGAGGATGAATAATAATCATTGATCAAGGTTGGTTTGATCCGAGGGCTGTGGTTATTCCGAGAGGGCTATATAAGCAAGGCCCCTGACCTCTGGATCAAGAGAGTTCAGAAACCCTAATTCATATTTTCCAGAGAGAATTTGCCTCAGAGGGGTCCCTTGAATGGATCTTTCTCTCGGGCACATATAAGAGAGTTTAGCTTTGTAGTCTCTATGTGAGATTAGAGTTATTATTCTAGATCGAGAGAGTTAGAGTGGAGGTAGAAGTTGGAGGAAGCCCGGCCTTGTCAGTGTCTCCTCTTCAGCTTGTACCTGTGGGATCAAGTCTCCTAACTCGAGGCTTGGTTCTAGGATTCTTCGGTAATTCAACTTCTAATACTAAGTAAGTATGCTGTTATTATTGTTCTTTGGTTTACGAGTTTACTTTATTCGCTTCGCGTAGGGAATAGAGTAACCGTTCGTAGCGTAAGCGTGGTGCTTGGGCTAGGAATACTCATAGATATCCCATGTCTGGCCGGATCGGTGTGTAGTAGTGTGGGACGTGATAATTCCATTGTTACCTTCAGAGCCTCCTCCCGTCAGAAGGTTTGATAGGACCTAAGTGCCCTGGTTAAGCATCCTCTGTGGTGTCTCTTTTCCAATGGTACGTCCCCTTAGACCAGTAGTTTCATAGTTTACCATAGGTTGGAACCAGACTTTCATAGTAGTCTTCTCTAATCGCTTATATCTTCGCTACCTTGTAGTGCGGCCCAGGGGTAATAGTAAAGACTTGGTTAGTCATCGCACACTTTCTCCTTGCGGATAAAACAAATACGATACTCTGGACTTATCTCCTTGGTGAAGTGCTAACCGATATCCATGCGTTTGTAGATTATTTCTCTTAGATTCTTTCGTGTGTGTAACTAATATCAACAATTCTCTATTGCAAAACATCTATTAATAAATGTGTGTGAAGCACCAGAATCAAACAAGATAACTACTCCTTGTTTAGCTACTAAAAACAGCCCCATCATAACGGGTTCACCTTCGAGAATCATATTAGTCCGTGTAAAGTGAACTCTTCCCATCTTAGCAACTCCTTTATGCTTGGGATTACACTGTTGTTGATTCCGTGATCTTTTAGGATGAATACCCAGGGTATTTGGCTGATCTAGATAGGTAAGAGCTGCAACAGATTGGATATTTGACCGTTGCTGGTTTTGTTGTGGTGGTGGATGATAAGAAGTATGATGGATAGTTTGGTAAATCATTTTCAGGTGCTGAGTATTGCTACCCGACGATTCTTCTAGCCTACACTCTCTTTTCTAGCATGCTAGGCCTTCCTGATTTGCAACATCCGCTGCTATGGCTATACTGACGACCTCATCATAACTAGCATCCAATTTAGGAGTTAGCATATGCTGAATCTCGGAGTGGAAACCTCTCACAAAACAGTGATTTTTCTCTTCATCATCCCATACGCGTTCTCCAGCATATTGGCACAATTGGTTAAATTTCTCCAAATATTCCATTACATCCTGATCTTCTTTTTGTTTGAGCTTGTAGAATTGTTCTATCTTTAACCTTCGTATACCATTAGGAATAAAACATGTTAGAAATGCAGTGCAAAAGTCCTCCCATGTGACTTGTTGACCTTCCGGTTGTGATGCAATAAAATTTTCCCACCAAGCACCAGCAGAACCCTGGAATTGTTGTACTACATACTGAGTTTTTTGAATGTCATTACATTGAATAAGACTGAACTTTTGCTCTAAAGTGCGGATCCAATCTTCTGCTTCTAGAGGTTCTTCTACTCTATGGAAGATAGGAGGATTTGTTTTTAGAAAATCAAGATAGGTGTTGCCAGCTTCAGTATCTGAACAATTCTGTACAACAGGTACTCCATGTTGTGCCCAGTTCTGAAGAATGTGTGCATTATCATTGCTAACATTGAGCAATGCGACAACTGCATCAGCTAAAGGTGGACCAGAAATGTTGGACTGCCCACGAGATGTACTAGCGGTATCTATTTTTTCAGAGCGAGTCCTCATACTGTAAGATAATAGGATCTTTAGAGACCAGATTATAGAGACAGAAAAGGAACGATGGGAAAAGATAGAAGGATAGAATGAACAAGGTTTGTTAACTACTTCGGGTTATAAGCAGTAAAGGGGAAAGAAAATTAGAAGATTTAATGACATGATGCATGAACGATCTTACGATTACTACAAACCTGCTTGTATAACTTTATTACATCTCAGAACATAACACAAACCTTTTTACATAAAAGTAGCCCCCAACAGAAACATACTTAACATTTTACAATATAGGGTGATATTACACAACTAGTAGTGGACTATAGTGTCACCATCCTCATGGTACGGATACCTAATAAAACCAGATGGAAAGTGAGTAAGATTCCAGAACGTGGGTGTGCCATTATCACCCTAACCCTGATCGTGAGACAAACGTGCTGGTACTCCTAGCATCTCATGGGGCCTAGTCCTGGAATGGTGACGTCATTCTTGCCTAAGCAAGCACATGACATGACCAAGTATAGAGGGAAACCTCAGAGCTTCATCAAGAACATGATCAAGTGCCACTCCAAACTCCTCCCCCAGTCATCATCTAGCATGGGGTACAAAGCCTCAATGCTCTGTATCTCCGCCAGAGCTGATGCCTTGAGTTGATGAGTTACCTCCAACTCACGTTGGGTGCACCAACAAACGGTATCCAAGCTCCTCACCAACTCGGACTACCTCTGACTCCTGTTAGTGCCTGGATGTGCAGGGTCTGGATAACGAACAACATTGATAGATTCGGAGATCCTTTGGGGAAAGTCGATGAAGGCGTACGAGGTTTGCAACTCAAAGCAATGGGCATGAAGCCCTACCGTCGCCTTGTATGCAGCATCCTGGATCGCGGCATCTGGATAACTCCCTTTTCCTTGATAGGCATGCGTCCTATCAGTTTCTCCTTCAACTTGACGGGGAAGAAGAATGACCCTTGCCACAAACTCCTCTAGAGCAGGGCCAATGAGATGAGAATAGATGAAATATTCAGGCTAATAGGTGAAGTTGGCACGCCACATCATCTCTCGGAGTAGTGTTGGAAAGCCTCCGGTACCTTCCACCCTTGTTGCCATGACCAACCTTTCGTAAGGCATCTAAAGAAAGCAGATGATAAGTTAGAAGCAGCATTTTGGACTCAAACTAGTTTTAAACAATTCTTGTATAGTTAGATTTGAAGTTGTTTAGGCAATGCTGCAACATTTTTTGTAATAGCCTGCTCTGATACTAGCTGTGGCAGAACCTCCTGAATAATATAACCCACATATGCTGATCATTGTCTAGCAGACTTTAGATAGCTACACATACAAGACATAAAACTCCGAAGGTCTGTCGGGTGTCCTCGGAAAACCTGAATCATCGACTTTTATGCTTTTGAACAAGATCCATTACAAAAGACGTTACAAAATTACAACAGTTGATACAATTAATAATATTAGATCAAATATGAACAGCGGAAGTCTTACAACCATAGATTACAAGGTAGTAGTCATTATTTACAAATAACTCTTGAGCCAATACTAGGCATAAGGATAGCTTAACTAATAATATCAAAGTCACACAAGGGAGATTCACCCTACCCAAGGGCTCACATGAACTCTTCTACTACTCGCTCCCACCCTGCAATAGGGGTTTAACAAACCCTGAGTATAAAAGTACTCAACAAGACTTAACCGACGAAAAGAAAAGACTCCAAGGATATGTAGGATAAGGGGAATCAAGGTGAGTCTATAGCAAGATCAATAATACTTTTGCTGAAAACTGCACTAAGGTTGATTCTTACTTTTAGTGTTTTATGCGTTAATGTAATATTAAAGAACCTCTCTAAAGCACCTATTCTACTTCCAACCACTTCATTATTTTCAACACAACATGATCTCACAACTAAAGTTCCAGTTGATTAACTACGATGCAGCAGAGTTAACTACGATGCAACGGCGATTCGAATCGGTTGGGCCTAGCTAGGGTTTCCTTACCACATGACATATGCAGTTCCTGGTCTTGAAACTACAGATATCAACCCTCACTTGGATCCTCCTAAACGGGAATCGGTCCAGCGCTACCCGAGAGTACAGTACCCACTTCACTGTGTCGTTCATCCATGACGGATTCACAGGAGCGTGTTACACGGTACTCTCGCCATCTCTTCACTCCCAGTACACGGTTATCATTTCCCATAAAGGAATAGCCTAGATGTTGGGCTTACCGGAGTATGTGGCTAGTATTGCAAGTCACGATCACATACAGCTCTACAACGATCGGTCCTTGATCGACACAGGCGGGGTCACTACATCCAGACTCAAACTAGGCGCAAGCCAAGGTTTCGCCCGGTCTAGATTTATAAAACATGATCATTCTCATACATCAGGTATTTATCCTGGTTGAGTTTCATAACTTACTTTCCAAAAATATAACTAATCAAGACTAAGCATTTTATTCAATTAACATACTTAATAAAGGTTACCAAAGGTGGGTAAACAAATAGTCATGCATTTAGGTATACAAATAACTCCTAAATACTTAAATGCAATAGGCATAAGACTTAAGTGAATAACATTTATAAAATTCAAGAAATGGGTTTATGCTCCGGGGCTTGCCTTCAATGTCGAGGTTGTCAAATTCTCCAAAAAACCACAATAGATAGACACAACGATAAATAGAATTATACTTCAGGACTTACTTCAATGGAACTCCACTCGTGATAACTAAATGTTGTAACACCCCAGGTGTTTATCACCAATTAAGTGGTGGGTTTAAGATCAAACATGATAGATTAGTGGAGATGACGATGCCAAAGTCAAACCTATGGGGATAAGCCCTAACCTAAACTTGGATATTGCACCCTTGCTTACATATAGGCTCAATTAAAAGATATATGCTTGGGTGTTGATATCAAAGTATCTTCATATGTCTCACCTCAATAACTATCTATATTGATCCTTGGAAAGGTTTCATGGAGTTTGGAATCAAAAAGTCACATGAAATGATAAGTTCCATTCCTGTTGGAATTTGCCCTATTAAGTTAATGGAACTATAGGTCATCAACCAAGCTTTGCAAATTTGCCCAAATGACTTCATATAAACTATACAACACCTTAACTACACTTAGGACACTTAATGGAACAATGTTCATATTGATCATTTTGCCTAAATGTGCTTCTAATTGATGGTTGACCAGGTATGGACCCTAGAACCCTTTTGTTTGACCATTTCAAAAGTGTGACCTAGAAGCTTTGCATGACTGTGCACCCTTTGACAAAGTTGTGGAGAATTTTATAAGGAACAAACTTTGTTTAAGAGTCAAGTCATGAAAATGTGTGGAACATGCTCAAACAGGGCCCACAAGGTAGTTTTAGGGCTGATTTCAGCACTTAGCCATTTTTTAAGCCCTAATTCCGGTAACATCGACGTTGGCATCCCGCGTTCTCGTGATTTTGCTAACCAACATGATTTGACCCCTTAACAAAAGTTGGAGTTTATGTTATGGAGAACAACATGTAAAAAGTTGGGATCAATTTGACCAAGTTTGGCATTTGCAAAATCCCAAAACCGAGCCCTAGCTTGACATGTTGAAACTGGTGATTTGGAGACTGATTATCTCCTAATCTACAGCTCTAATGACTTTGCTCCCTAAAGGAAAGTCATAGAGCTTTGAACGGGCTTCAAACTTTGTATTGGGCCCATGTCCAGATTTAACCCGGAAATGGCCCAAAATTGACTCCCACGTCGGACACTCGGTTGCCCACCACCTGTTCGGAAAATTGCCTCTGAGGGCGCCACGTGTTGGGTGCGTGTCCACCATGCGCGAGTGGGCGTCTGCCATGGCCGACGCGTGCTCCTGCGCCTCGCTCGATGTGGGGAGCACCAGAGCACTTGCCAAGCTCTATTTCGGGCCTTTTCACTCACCCTCACCTGCCTCTCCGTCCCTGCTCGCGCGCGCACGCCACCGTGGTCGTGGCCGCCATTGCCGAGCCAGCCAAGCTCCATGCCACCGCGTCTCTGTCCCTCCCCGTGCTCGAAAGCTCGCGCCATCACCTTCGCCTCCTCCTCCTCCACGCTCTGCGTGTCTCGGCTAGACCGGAACCCACCGGAGCAGTCCGTCCATGGGAGTTCCCTCCTCTCAGGCGCCGCCGCCGGCAAACGCGGAACGCGGCTGCCCTGGGCTGGGTCGAGCACCTCTACGGGCACGCGCAAGCCTCCTTGGGTTTTCCCACCCCTCGGCCGCCACCGGCATTGCTCCTTCTCGCATGAATGCGGCCGCTACCGCCATTGCCGGCCGAAGCAGAGCTCCATGGCCAAGCGGCCGTGGATCACCTCGAGCTAAGCCATGCGGCCCCTTAGATGTGCATGGAACTACTGATGCTCGCGCGGCCTTTCTCCTCGACCCGCCACCGCCGGTAGTCGCCTGCCACAGATGGCCGCCACCGCAGTCGCCTGCATCCGTGGCCAGGAGGCCACGGGCCACCTCAGCTCACACCGCAAGCGCGCGCGGACGCGTCTCGCAGCCGCGAAGCCGGCCAGCCCCCCAATCGCCGTCGCTAGCCGCTGCTCGCCGAGGCCGGCCGTTTCCGGCAGCTCCTCTGTTTTCCCCGGCGAGGGAGGAAGAAGACCGTCGCCTCCTGTCTCTCTGTCTCTCTGTTTGAGCGACTGACAAGTGGGTCCAATGGTCCAGCGGGTCCCACTTGTCGGTTTAAGAAAGTGGTTGTCTGGGTATGTATTCGGGTGGAGCTAGCAATTTGAGTTAGGGTTGTTCTAATTTTGTTTTTGAATTTCAGAATTTGGGAAATCTTCTAAAATCCATATCTCAGACTAGGTAATTCCAAAAATAGCAAATGTGGACTTTTTGGAAACCTTGTGAAGAGATCTATGCAGTGCAGTCATAAAATGTTACATGTTTGTAGGTATTTTCTGATGTCTTTATTTAAGTTTTAAAAGTACTCTAAAAATGCCTTTAAACTTAACCAGAGCAAGATCTGGAGTTTTAGAACCCCAAAAATGGTGATTCTTGTTTTGTTAATTTTGTGATGACATGTACTTGCTAGGAAAAATGTTAAACACACTATTTGTTCACTGTTTTCTTAGGGTTTTGATTTGACCTTGTTAAATAAGGAAAATTACATTTTATTACTTGTCATTTTATATCTTGAGTTGTGATGCTCCAAATGATGTGAAATTTTTATGGTAGTCTTGTCATGATATGTATGTACTGTGGTATAAATTTCTTGGTCACTACTTATTGGATGATCTAGTTATTGATTTAACTTGTTTAGGGCTTGATAGATAGCTCATAAATAATATATAAATGAAAAAAAAATAGAAAATGTTGTCCCATCACCTTATTATGATGTTGCTCTATGATTTTGGTTCATTCTATGGCCATGTATTCACAGAAAATATTGAGTTTTAGGTTTTACCTGTTCTCACATGAATTATTGCAATAGCTATTTGTCTTTTTCATAGGGGTTGATATATATCTCCAAATGGTTTGAAATTTGGACAATAGACTTTTGGTAGCATGTGTAGGCTTCTGTAATTTTGGTAGAATTTATTATGCACTTTTGATATGTGTCATAATTCCACCTAATTATCTAAATAAATTAAGAAAATGCATTAAAAGAATTTATTTAGGAGTGGACACTATGTTTTCTGGTGTTCATTAGTCATGTGTGACATGTTGGTAAAGTTGGTTTTATCTAATTATATGTTTGCAACATAAGTTCATAATTATTTCTTGCAAATGAAGTTTCTGGCAGATCTGGAAACTTGGCAAAGTTGTTTTTGATAATGTGCTTTGTTGTGAAACTTGTTTATACAAAAGTTGTAGATAATTTATGTATCTAGCTTCTGTTAAAATTTGGTATCATTTGGCCATGTGGTTTAGGAGTTATAGCTGTTTAAAGTTGGGGTACAAAATTGCTTGCTCTCTGTCTTGCTAGACCAGTTTCTGTGTTTGTATAAATTCGACATGTGAAACTTTGGAATCATGCTGTGATGATTATAAATGAAATGTAGAGAATTTTATAAGCTTTCCATAATGTCTTCTTTCAAGTCATTTGGATTTATAGATCTCCAGTTATACATTTGTTTGTCAGCTGATGTTTGCAGTCCTGAAATTGATAAGTTCTAAGTTTAGTTTAGGTTTCACTTTGCTTTGCTTCATGTATTGCTAAGTAGGATTATACCTATTTTATGGTCAAGTTATTATCCCAGATGTCTTGTGAAACTTGAGTCATGCTTAGTGTATCTCCTTGCTTTAGCATGATGGTTTGTGTAATAATTCAGTTAAGCAAAGTGAAGTGCATGTGTATGTGTAGAGTGACATGATGCTTGCCTTGTTTACTATATGTGATGCATCATCTATTGCATTTCCATGTATTCCATATTCATACACTTGCATCTTGCATCTCATATAGGTACGCTAGCAGAAACGTGGGAAGGATGTGGCGTTGGAGCCAAACCCGAAGACGGTGTTTGGTGGATCCATCCCGAAGATAGAAGGATCAGGCAAGTGCTAGATGGGAAGATGCTCGCCAAGCGGGTTTCATCTGACGTACTCTAACTTGAGTCGGATCCCAGGCAAGCCCCGGAGCATTATAAGTCTCCTATCTTCAAAGCAATTAATTCTATATATGTTATAAGTATTGTTGCATTAAGTGGTAGGAGTTGGTTGAAGACCTTGCTGCATTATATCATTCCTTGTCCAGATATCTGAATCACTGAATCCTACATAGACTAGGATCGAGTAGATGCTTAGCCCTGCTTTAAGCGGTAGAAGTCAGGTGATTTCCTGTCACCTGCGAGATATAGGGATATTCATATATGGCACGGTTGGCTATATTGGCTATCGTGGAATGGAACCATGTGTTAATAAAATGAAATGAGACCGGGCGGGATGACGATAGTGAAGCAACAAGGCATGGAGGTCTTGGGTGTGAATCTATCCCCGTCTGAGTCGTTTAAGGACCGATTCGCTGTACGTCCTTGAGTCATGTTGAACGCAGTCTAACACTTAGTTGGCCGGATAGTCGTTCCGACCGCGAAGCCGAGTAATGTGGTTCAGGCCGGGAATCGAATGGTAGGTTGCTTCTTGGAGGAGAGAAAGGATGTGCTTGGGGACATTGGCGTGAGACCAAGGGGGGGTTAGAGTCCCTATCACCTGGCAGAGTGTCGCCCTTGGGGTCGCGACATTATTCGGACCCGCGATTCCTGAATCATATGAAAAGGTGGCTTGTGCGACCCTGGCAGGGGCCTGCGCGGTGAGTGTTAGAAATACCCCTCCAGCTGGATAGGAATTCGATTCGAATCGCCGTCGCTCCCGGTTAGTGAGCACTTGACTTGAGCAGCGGCAACGTAGATTCTATTAAATTGAACGGATGGTTAATTTGATCACGATGGAAAGGTTGCCTCAATTTATACCTGCTATGGTTAATATTGTTTGCTCCTAATAAAGTGAGTGCTATAGTACAGGTGCTAATATAGATGACAGGTTAATGATAATTTACTCGATGCTTAAGCATTAATGATTAATCATCTATATTAAGCTTTTATGCAAAATGTTGTCAAGCTAGCCCCACTTTATATCAGCCTTGCATGATCCTTGGTGTCACTTTATTTCTGGTTTCTGACGGGTAAGTCTAGCTGAGTACCTTCTTGTACTCAGGGTTTTATCCCCACTTGTTGCAGGTTGTGAAGTATCATGGCGACTGCAAGAGTTGGTTGACTCCTGCCGTAGAGGCGGAGTGTGATCATGGGCATGATCCTTCTTATTTATCTTCTCTCTAATGCTTTTGTTGGAAGTCGACCGTTGTACTGGCATGTATTTGAAATAAGATTTATGTTAGTTTTAAATTACTTTGCTTCCGCTACTTTTGAACTTAAGTTGTAATAACTATGTTGAACTCCGATGTATATTGAATTACTTACGAAATGGTTGTAACATGTGACTTGTTATGTTGAATCACTACGATCTTGGCTTGTATGTTGGTTGGTTTGAAATCCCTCGTGATTTCATTGGACTACCGGAGTTATATGGGCTCAAGTGTGAGAATTTGATCACTTCGGTGATTGTTTTTATACTTGTGCTCTTATAATTTGGACGGTTCTGTTACAGCTGGTATCGGAGCAAGATTCAACATTAAACTTGTCGTATGTGTATTTAAAACAAAGGTTTTGTTTTATAAAATCAGTTTTATCAACTTATAGTTATATATAGGTTTGTTAAATCTAAATTTTAAACCTAAGTATGCCAGTGGTCAATTTCCTTATGCCCATATAAGGATTATTAGGTGGCTTATATAAGTACTAACTTTGGGGTTTTTCATTTATGCATCTACGCCCAGGCCAAGGTATGTATGTGTGATGACTCTCCCACACTATGCTACCCGGTGTGTCAGATCAGAGGTAGCCTTCATATATGAAATAGCCATATATGTTGTTAGTTTACTTTTATGCAACGTCGCACCTACGCTCAGGTAAGTGTGAGTTGTGAGAGCATGACCGTACAACCTGCGGTCTAGGGGAGAGCTAGTTTTGGTTACTGGATTATTTACATGTTATACACATGTATATATGAAGGTACTTAATTGTGGGTGATTAATGATTCGGGTAGTTTTGGTGCTACATGTATATATACGGGGTATATGTATATGGGAGTACTTAGAATTTTACTTTCCTGTTTTCATTGTGTGCTATATTTGGGGAAATGTTGGGCTGCAATGAAACTTTTCTGCAGGTACGCTAACCACGAATGCGTAAGTCGAATATAGCTGACGACTAGCTATATATCGAGAGAGTGCGTGTTATGCCACCGACCTAGAACGTGATCGCCACCTTAGGTTGGCAATCTTGTGAGGACGAATAGGACGAGGCATGCATCTTCATGAGTATTGCTTTATGCATAGCTATGCTCCTCTCACCCTTGTTCAAATGATAAGTAACTTGTGATCAATGTAGTACACTATCTGTCTTGTGTGAAGCTAAACAAGAATGTCTTACTCCATGTTGTTTGAGAAAAGTGTGTGCTTAGCCTTGCTAGAAATAAGTGTGGTTATATGCTTGAAATGACAGATGTCCTCTAGCTTAGCCTAGTGGTGGATATGTTGTTCACCTAAGTGTTTGCAAATGCTCTAGACCTCACTTAAGTAATTGTCATTCTCATTAATGAATTAAATTGTTTGGTCTAAGGTAATAATATTTAGAGCTACTAGAATAACATGTTTGTGTGCTCTCTTGTTAAGTAGAACAAAGGCAAGCTTTGTTTTGCTTATTAAATATTGGCTGCTAGAACGGTTTCTGTTGTAGTGATTCTTTTATGATCATAATGGTGTTTTCTGTAGTTATAGAGAATACCAAAGTTGTAGCTAACTTACTTATCTAGCTTGTCCAAAAAAATTTATGACCCTAGGTCTTATGGTTTAAGAGTTATAAATTTTAGAAGTTTGTTGTCAGAATCTGCTCATGTTCAGAACAAATCTGAATGTTTGCTTTATTTGACCTGTGTGCATATGGAATCATGTCTTGGAGATAATAGAAGAAGTGTAGTACTTTTTCTAAGCTTTCCAAATTGTCCTATAGCACCAATTGGGGTGGTCTAAATCTCTACTTATGAGCTTGTAAAGTGGAATGACAGAATCTGTCCAAATCTGGGCAGAGATGTCTTCTTTGTCTTGTCTGGCCTTGTTAGATATAGAATCATCTTAATATGATAATAATAAAGTTATAGACAACTTAATAAGCTTTACATAAAGTTAAGGCTCAGCCTTGTTGGACCCCTAGAGCTCCAGTTATGCATTTTTGAAGTTCTTGTCAGTTTTCTGTCCATATTGGTACAGAACTGAAACATTAGCATTTTTGGTCATGTTAATCTATGAATTTGATTTTGGTATGAATAACTAATGTGTAGCCATCTTTCTAAGCTTTCTAGAAAGTCTAGGATCACCTTTATGGGATGTCTACAACCTCAGCTATGGTCGAAACAATTAACTACTATGTTGCTATCCATGTTCTGTGCCCATGCTAAGTAGCCACCTTAGCTAGCGTTTGTCTTCGGCTAAACTCGTAGTTAGTTATTGCTTTAGATGAATGTTTGTTATGGGTGAGCCTGATGCTTAGTAGTGGTTGCTTAAGCTAATTGGATTGGATCTCTCCAATGCTTGACTATGATGTTTGTATGTATGCTTGTTAGTTAATTAGTGCCATAGTTGTCACTTCGTTTGTCTTCGGTAAGTATACGAGTGTCGAGTAGCTTTATCTTAGAGCAATACTCGAGTTACGCGAAACGATCTCTTGGCGTCAGCCCCAATTAGGTTCTTTTCCTTATGAGCCCAAGTCTGGACCATTAAATATGCGTGCATACCATGGTTGTCCTGCAACCGCACGTGAATACCTTTGTTTGATCTACTAGCCAAGATAGATTCTCTCCAACTCTTCCTTTTGGCTATAGTTGTTTGATGCCAAGTTGTAAGACCCTTAACTGAATCCATGTTGGACCTACTAATTGCCTCTCCTACAGGTGATCTGGTGCAATGATAATCTTTCGTCGTCTGATCTCAAAATCGGTTGCTTGTAAATTCGGGTATCTACCTTATCAACTCAATCTATGATTGACATATTGGTTTTCGTCCTTGAAGTTTGAGTAATCCATCCCTAACCTTCCCAAGTCTCAGGATGTTTATCGATCTTGATCTCATGTTGTTGCCCAACATGAATGAATCTCCTATTAATCTTTTATCTGGAACTCACCTTGGTGGACGCAAGTCGTGCATAAAAATTTAAGCAAGAGTCCATTGATCAGTTGTCTTTAGGAATTGAGCTATGATCTCTTGTGAGGTGTTTGATCTACGGATCTCCTCCTCGTTGATTTTAAACCTTATGACTACCTTTACTTGCTATACCTCCTTGTATAATGCTTGTTTTTACCACCCAAATTGTGTCACTTGAAATTTCACCTTGGTGGTGTGATCGGTAATGGTGTTATGAGTAGCAGCTAACGGTGCCGCGATGAAACCTAGGGCCTCCTTGTGACCGGCCGGCACATGGTTGTGCTGCTCGGCACGCGCTGGTATCGTGGTTTCTAGTCATGGTCCATTGCGGGACAACATCAACGTGTTATTCTCAGGTGAATTTTTCCTTGGTTATCTTTCCCATACATTATCAGAAGATCCTTATGTAGGACTAAGTGTAGTAGAGCTTCCTCCTAAAGTTGCTAAGAGGATAACCTTTGAAGAACATGTTACTGACATAAACATTAACAAACTGCAATAGGTGGTAGACAAGTGACTCTACTTAGTTGTCCTAGTATTGACGAGCGTCATCTAGTGAGCGAAGTGTCTCATTCCTGTTGGATAAAAAGGACACACAACACTTAATGTTGGACAAGTCATCCATTGGATGAGACTCGATCATTACAATATGCAAGTTTTAACCTTTGTATGCATAATGGCCATACAGTCGAAAACAACCATCTCTGGTGTGACTCCTTATTTGCTAACCTCGATGGCAACCATCTATTCTGCATCAACCACAGTTGTTGTGGTTAAGAGTGAAGATTTTGAACTTTTTAGTGTTGAGAGACAACTGATTAGTTACCAATAGGAAGGTTAATCTCCAGCTAGGTAACGACTCTTTGGTAGCTAGGAAGGCTATGTCTTACAGAGCAATAACCAACAAGAAGTTAATCAACTAGCCAACAACTTGAGTGATATTCTATCTTCTAGAGCCATTGTGATTAAGTCAATTCTGTCTTGAACAATCACACAGATAGTGCAAGGTGTTCTATCAGCTAAAGCGAAGAATTAGAGAAAGTATACCCTAGTTTCAATTAGTATCCTTGTGCCATAGGTGCCACAAATGATTTGTCCATAACTTGATTGGACGAAGTGTCAAGGGATATTCGAAAGCGGTTCCTTATCCCTGTAGGAATGTTCTCTAGGCAGAATATGTGTTTTGCCCTGCAAAAGTAACCTGCAAGTTCAAAGCGTATGCATCCTCGGATTGGTATGTAAATTAATAGTCGAGATCTGTTGTTGGATGGTCCTTTTGAGGTCTCACAGATACTAGTTTACACTCTTTCATTTGCTTTTGGTTTCTCGTATCCCCAATGTACGAGTAGCCTTGGTTTCTGCAAATCAATTTATACCATCGTGAATCAAAAGCAATTTAAAAAGTGTCAAACAACAGATTTCCCATCTTAGAACTGTTATTTGATCCTAAAAAGGAAGCCTTAAGGTGAAAGTTGGCCTGACAAAGTTGTTATGCTGCAAGTCAACTTAACTTACAGTATAACTAAGTCACTAAGGAAAATTTTTACTCAATCGCTTGGTGGTAGACTACTCCCCGCGGTTAAGTGAATAATTACAACTTTTGTTGTCCTTAAGGCCTCACTACATTTTGCTTTGGTAATGAGTTTCTAAATGATAACATACTTTAGTACCTTATAATTGTTTTTACCCAAGAGTTGCATCTGTGTCAACCCAGATAACTGTTGTCTTTGGATAAAAGAATCTTATTAGATAGCTGTTGATAGAAATACGAAGCCGACAGAGTCAGCTATCACATTCACTAACCCCTCGATAGACTCAGATAATACAGTGTTGTCATCAGAGAAAGAGAACTGCACACATGGAACCTTAAGTAGTTTTCCATTAGTTGATGCCTAAATGAATGAACATTTACGACCAACATAGACCTTGTCTATTGGTTAGTCAGTATCCTATAGCCTCAGAGTATATTTGTCGTCTATGGTCTCACACTGTTGGAAGGTTGTGCTCAAGCCATTTTGGTAGAGGACTGCTTTTCAAAACCATGTGAACATAGAGTCATTTCAACGAGTATACTTCTGAAAATTTTGGTCTAGTGTCAAGTTCATATGGCCTATGTGGTGCTCTTTAGAGAGTCAGATACTTGTGAGTGGTTCACTCATGGACCAAATGATCTCCGTACACTGAGAATGCAGTATGTGCTATCTTGGATTCCTCCCAAAGTAACAATGCTTCATGGAAGTCAATGAAGGAAATTCTTCAGACAAATTTTACCATAAAGAGTAAGTATCAAAAAGTGCCTTTGACCAAATTGTTCACCGACGTTGAAGCTTTTAGCTGAATGCTATAGCAGATGTTGGAAACTAGATAACGTGTCTCTCTTCCTTAAAAGATCTTCCATTCCGAATCTCGGGACGCGATTCTTTTAAGGGGGGAGGGCTGTAACACCCCAGGTGTTTATCACCAATTAAGTGGTGGGTTTAAGATCAAACATGATAGATTAGTGGAGATGACGATGCCAAAGTCAAACCTATGGGGATAAGCCCTAACCTAAACTTGGATATTGCACCCTTGCTTACATATAGGCTCAATTAAAAGATATATGCTTGGGTGTTGATATCAAAGTATCTTCATATGTCTCACCTCAATAACTATCTATATTGATCCTTGGAAAGGTTTCATGGAGTTTGGAATCAAAAAGTCACATGAAATGATAAGTTCCATTCCTGTTGGAATTTGCCCTATTAAGTTAATGGAACTATAGGTCATCAACCAAGCTTTGCAAATTTGCCCAAATGACTTCATATAAACTATACAACACCTTAACTACACTTAGGACACTTAATGGAACAATGTTCATATTGATCATTTTGCCTAAATGTGCTTCTAATTGATGGTTGACCAGGTATGGACCCTAGAACCCTTTTGTTTGACCATTTCAAAAGTGTGACCTAGAAGCTTTGCATGACTGTGCACCCTTTGACAAAGTTGTGGAGAATTTTATAAGGAACAAACTTTGTTTAAGAGTCAAGTCATGAAAATGTGTGGAACATGCTCAAACAGGGCCCACAAGGTAGTTTTAGGGCTGATTTCAGCACTTAGCCATTTTTTTAAGCCCTAATTCCGGTAACATCGACGTTGGCATCCCGCGTTCTCGTGATTTTGCTAACCAACATGATTTGACCCCTTAACAAAAGTTGGAGTTTATGTTATGGAGAACAACATGTAAAAAGTTGGGATCAATTTGACCAAGTTTGGCATTTGCAAAATCCCAAAACCGAGCCCTAGCTTGACATGTTGAAACTGGTGATTTGGAGACTGATTATCTCCTAATCTACAGCTCTAATGACTTTGCTCCCTAAAGGAAAGTCATAGAGCTTTGAACGGGCTTCAAACTTTGTATTGGGCCCATGTCCAGATTTAACCCGGAAATGGCCCAAAATTGACTCCCACGTCGGACACTCGGTTGCCCACCACCTGTTCGGAAAATTGCCTCTGAGGGCGCCGCGTGTTGGGTGCGTGTCCACCATGCGCGAGTGGGCGTCTGCCATGGCCGACGCGTGCTCCTGCGCCTCGCTCGATGTGGGGAGCACCAGAGCACTTGCCAAGCTCTATTCCGGGCCTTTTCACTCACCCTCACCTGCCTCTCCGTCCCTGCTCGCGCGCGCACGCCACCGTGGTCGTGGCCGCCATTGCCGAGCCAGCCAAGCTCCATGCCACCGCGTCTCTGTCCCTCCCCGTGCTCGAAAGCTCGCGCCATCACCTTCGCCTCCTCCTCCTCCACGCTCTGCGTGTCTCGGCTAGACCGGAACCCACCGGAGCAGTCCGTCCATGGGAGTTCCCTCCTCTCAGGCGCCGCCACCGGCAAACGCGGAACGCGGCTGCCCTGGGCTGGGTCGAGCACCTCTACGGGCACGCGCAAGCCTCCTTGGGTTTTCCCACCCCTCGGCCGCCACCGGCATTGCTCCTTCTCGCATGAATGCGGCCGCTACCGCCATTGCCGGCCGAAGCAGAGCTCCATGGCCAAGCGGCCGTGGATCACCTCGAGCTAAGCCATGCGGCCCCTTAGATGTGCATGGAACTACTGATGCTCACGCGGCCTTTCTCCTCGACCCGCCACCGCCGGTAGTCGCCTGCCACAGATGGCCGCCACCGCAGTCGCCTGCATCCGTGGCCAGGAGGCCACGGGCCACCTCAGCTCACACCGCAAGCGCGCGCGGACGCGTCTCGCAGCCGCGAAGCCGGCCAGCCCCCCAATCGCCGTCGCTAGCCGCTGCTCGCCGAGGCCGGCCGTTTCCGGCAGCTCCTCTGTTTTCCCCGGCGAGGGAGGAAGAAGACCGTCGCCTCCTGTCTCTCTGTCTCTCTGTTTGAGCGACTGACAAGTGGGTCCAATGGTCCAGCGGGTCCCACTTGTCGGTTTAAGAAAGTGGTTGTCTGGGTATGTATTCGGGTGGAGCTAGCAATTTGAGTTAGGGTTGTTCTAATTTTGTTTTTGAATTTCAGAATTTGGGAAATCTTCTAAAATCCATATCTCAGACTAGGTAATTCCAAAAATAGCAAATGTGGACTTTTTGGAAACCTTGTGAAGAGATCTATGCAGTGCAGTCATAAAATGTTACATGTTTGTAGGTATTTTCTGATGTCTTTATTTAAGTTTTAAAAATACTCTAAAAATGCCTTTAAACTTAACCAGAGCAAGATCTGGAGTTTTAGAACCCCAAAAATGGTGATTCTTGTTTTGTTAATTTTGTGATGACATGTACTTGCTAGGAAAAATGTTAAACACACTATTTGTTCACTATTTTCTTAGGGTTTTGATTTGACCTTGTTAAATAAGGAAAATTACATTTTATTACTTGTCATTTTATATCTTGAGTTGTGATGCTCCAAATGATGTGAAATTTTTATGGTAGTCTTGTCATGATATGTATGTACTGTGGTATAAATTTCTTGGTCACTACTTATTGGATGATCTAGTTATTGATTTAACTTGTTTAGGGCTTGATAGATAGCTCATAAATAATATATAAATGAAAAAAAAATAGAAAATGTTGTCCCATCACCTTATTATGATGTTGCTCTATGATTTTGGTTCATTCTATGGCCATGTATTCACAGAAAATATTGAGTTTTAGGTTTTACCTGTTCTCACATGAATTATTGCAATAGCTATTTGTCTTTTTCATAGGGGTTGATATATATCTCCAAATGGTTTGAAATTTGGACAATAGACTTTTGGTAGCATGTGTAGGCTTCTGTAATTTTGGTAGAATTTATTATGCACTTTTGATATGTGTCATAATTCCACCTAATTATCTAAATAAATTAAGAAAATGCATTAAAAGAATTTATTTAGGAGTGGACACTATGTTTTCTGGTGTTCATTAGTCATGTGTGACATGTTGGTAAAGTTGGTTTTATCTAATTATATGTTTGCAACATAAGTTCATAATTATTTCTTGCAAATGAAGTTTCTGGCAGATCTGGAAACTTGGCAAAGTTGTTTTTGATAATGTGCTTTGTTGTGAAACTTGTTTATACAAAAGTTGTAGATAATTTATGTATCTAGCTTCTGTTAAAATTTGGTATCATTTGGCCATGTGGTTTAGGAGTTATAGCTGTTTAAAGTTGGGGTACAAAATTGCTTGCTCTCTGTCTTGCTAGACCAGTTTCTGTGTTTGTATAAATTCGACATGTGAAACTTTGGAATCATGCTGTGATGATTATAAATGAAATGTAGAGAATTTTATAAGCTTTCCATAATGTCTTCTTTCAAGTCATTTGGATTTATAGATCTCCAGTTATACATTTGTTTGTCAGCTGATGTTTGCAGTCCTGAAATTGATAAGTTCTAAGTTTAGTTTAGGTTTCACTTTGCTTTGCTTCATGTATTGCTAAGTAGGATTATACCTATTTTATGGTCAAGTTATTATCCCAGATGTCTTGTGAAACTTGAGTCATGCTTAGTGTATCTCCTTGCTTTAGCATGATGGTTTGTGTAATAATTCAGTTAAGCAAAGTGAAGTGCATGTGTATGTGTAGAGTGACATGATGCTTGCCTTGTTTACTATATGTGATGCATCATCTATTGCATTTCCATGTATTCCATATTCATACACTTGCATCTTGCATCTCATATAGGTACGCTAGCAGAAACGTGGGAAGGATGTGGCGTTGGAGCCAAACCCGAAGACGGTGTTTGGTGGATCCATCCCGAAGATAGAAGGATCAGGCAAGTGCTAGATGGGAAGATGCTCGCCAAGCGGGTTTCATCTGACGTACTCTAACTTGAGTCGGATCCCAGGCAAGCCCCGGAGCATTATAAGTCTCCTATCTTCAAAGCAATTAATTCTATATATGTTATAAGTATTGTTGCATTAAGTGGTAGGAGTTGGTTGAAGACCTTGCTGCATTATATCATTCCTTGTCCAGATATCTGAATCACTGAATCCTACATAGACTAGGATCGAGTAGATGCTTAGCCCTGCTTTAAGCGGTAGAAGTCAGGTGATTTCCTGTCACCTGCGAGATATAGGGATATTCATATATGGCACGGTTGGCTATATTGGCTATCGTGGAATGGAACCATGTGTTAATAAAATGAAATGAGACCGGGCGGGATGACGATAGTGAAGCAACAAGGCATGGAGGTCTTAGGTGTGAATCTATCCCCGTCTGAGTCGTTTAAGGACCGATTCGCTGTACGTCCTTGAGTCATGTTGAACGTAGTCTAACACTTAGTTGGCCGGATAAGTCGTTCCGACCGCGAAGCCGAGTAATGTGGTTCAGGCCGGGAATCGAATGGTAGGTTGCTTCTTGGAGGAGAGAAAGGATGTGCTTGGGGACATTGGCGTGAGACCAAGGGGGGGTTAGAGTCCCTATCACCTGGCAGAGTGTCGCCCTTGGGGTCGCGACATTATTCGGACCCGCGATTCCTGAATCATATGAAAAGGTGGCTTGTGCGACCCTGGCAGGGGCCTGCGCGGTGAGTGTTAGAAATACCCCTCCAGCTGGATAGGAATTCGATTCGAATCGCCGTCGCTCCCGGTTAGTGAGCACTTGACTTGAGCAGCGGCAACGTAGATTCCATTAAATTGAACGGATGGTTAATTTGATCACGATGGAAAGGTTGCCTCAATTTATACCTGCTATGGTTAATATTGTTTGCTCCTAATAAAGTGAGTGCTATAGTACAGGTGCTAATATAGATGACAGGTTAATGATAATTTACTCGATGCTTAAGCATTAATGATTAATCATCTATATTAAGCTTTTATGCAAAATGTTGTCAAGCTAGCCCCACTTTATATCAGCCTTGCATGATCCTTGGTGTCACTTTATTTCTAGTTTCTGACGGGTAAGTCTAGCTGAGTACCTTCTTGTACTCAGGGTTTTATCCCCACTTGTTGCAGGTTGTGAAGTATCATGGCGACTGCAAGAGTTGGTTGACTCCTGCCGTAGAGGCGGAGTGTGATCATGGGCATGATCCTTCTTATTTATCTTCTCTCTAATGCTTTTGTTGGAAGTCGACCGTTGTACTGGCATGTATTTGAAATAAGATTTATGTTAGTTTTAAATTACTTTGCTTCCGCTACTTTTGAACTTAAGTTGTAATAACTATGTTGAACTCCGATGTATATTGAATTACTTACGAAATGGTTGTAACATGTGACTTGTTATGTTGAATCACTACGATCTTGGCTTGTATGTTGGTTGGTTTGAAATCCCTCGTGATTTCATTGGACTACCGGAGTTATATGGGCTCAAGTGTGAGAATTTGATCACTTCGGTGATTGTTTTTATACTTGTGCTCTTATAATTTGGACGGTTCTGTTACAAATGTCAAGCATGTAACAATATACTTAACAACATGATTAACTTGAGTACAACTTTCCTTCATGAAATAATTAAGTTATTTATTCATTAAACAATATTAAAGATCAAGTTTTATACAAAGGATTATAACCTAATTACCATTTTAAGTATTTGTCAAGGACAAATATTGTTCTGATGTCCCAAGGTCAGCAAACAATTCAAAAAGTCACCCAACAATATTAAATGATTTATAAATACTTTTTGGGTATATTTTATTAGTCCATAAAAGGCATAGAAATTAAGTAGACAACTTATACACATCAAAATCAAGTCAAACTTTTTGGGTGAGTTTATTTTAGCATAAACAGAAAGTATATCAAAATTCACAATTTTTGGATAATTATCTTATCCTACAATATTTATGGAAGTTACATTTATTATTTAAAACATGTAATTTTAAATCATAGCAAAACTATTGAAAACACCTATTTCAAATTTTTCTATGGTTAAGCATAAGATAAAAGGCATACATAAGTTATTTCATAATTTTAACATGTCTAATTATTTAGTTATCAATTATTGAAAGTCATCACTTAATTAGTATTTCGAAAAAAAGAAAAGAACTTTTCCCCTCTCCTGGACCGGCCTAGCAGCGCTGGCAGCCCAGCTCCTTCTCCCCTCTCTTCCTCACCCACACAGACCAAGCCGGTCCAGCACAGGCCACCTACGTTACGCCGATACGTACCAGAATTAGCGTATCGGTATCGCGATACGTATCGGATACGCCGATACGCCGATACGCCACCGATACGGTATCGGTGAAGTATCGGGAAAATAGAGAAATAAAAATAATTAAATTAAATCCCGATACTTAGGCGATACTTGACCGATACTTTCCCGATACTTCGCAGCCCATAACCCCTCAAATTGGAGCCCATCCTCTCGGCAGCCTTTACTGGTGCTGGCATTCTTGAACATGCTGATCTCTCACTGGATGAGCCAGAATTTGAAGGGATGTTATTTGAAGATAAAGAAGGCGGATCTGGCACTGAGCCTTAAATTTAGCCATGTCTCCTGTATCCTGTATCCTAATATTTATTATTGTGTTGTAAGAACCTAAAAACCAATATTTATTATTGTGCTCTAAGAATCTTAAAACCAAGTACTATGATGGCTTAGATGCTTCATGGCACTAGCAATATTTATGGTTTGCCATTTTTATTTGCTGATTGTTTTTCTAGACTGTATTCTGATTTTTTTGGTATATATTTATATACTTGTCGTATCGGCGTATCCTTGTTTTTGGAAAATGCCGTATCACCGTATCGCCGTATCGGTATCGCCGTATCGGTATCCCGTATCGGTGCAACATAGCAGGCCACGGCCCAGGGCCGACGATGGCCCAACTCTCCCTCTCTCAGCTCTCCGAGACCGGCAGCCAGGCTCCGATGGTCAGCCCGTGCTGACCATGGCCGGCGGCCGCTGACCATGGCGAAGCTCACCGCCGGTGAGCTTACCAGCGACACGGACCTCACCACAAAGCTCGCCTCTCTCTCCCGCATGTCCCGGTAGCACCTCCACACGTTCCTCTGCTCTGTAGCATGCCTGACAACAACGGCAGCGGGTCGTACTCCTCCGACGCGGTGGCTCCGACGATAGATGGCATCTCCAACGACCACGTCAAGCTCTTCACATTCGTTTCCACTCCACAGAACTAGTCCTAAAGCTAAATTGAAGGAGTTGAGAGCTACCCCGAGCTCCGCCCCATCAATGGCGGCTCGGCGAGCTAGGACACGGCGGCACGGCCATGTTCCCGAGGAGACAACACGGTAGAGATCAAAATGATTGGGGTTACTCCATTAGGAGCTCACCGGGACTTCAAGACAACAACCGGTTGACCCAGAGAGACAGAGAACCACGGTGCCGATGGTGAGGGCAAGGCGGCGGCTCTGCTTCGAGGAAGACGACGTTGTCCTGGCTTATCCACCCATGCGTTCTGAGAAACAATGAGGGCACGGCCATAAGAACCTCGAGTAGATGCTAGAATGGAGGATAAAGCAAAGAATATGGCAATGTAGAGGGATGACCACGCACTGGAGCTTACGGCGGCGTGTCTGACGTCCGAGGAAGACGATGGCTGCGCTAGGGTGAAACGGAGACGCCATATGGTTGCGAACTCCGGTGCAAGGTGAATTGGAGAGGGAGGGATTGACGACGATGAATTTGGCAATGAACCGAGGCGGGCTGCTCGTCGTCGGTGAGAAGAGAAGAAAGGAGAGTGATCGGCTTTGGCAGATAAGGGCGCGGGCGATGGTTCTCACTGTCCAGCTCGCGTTCATGAGGTGGCAGCGAAGCTGCTGCATGCCGTGGCCGAGCCAAGCGGTGGCCGAGAGCGGTGAGCAGTGGCGACGTCCCGGCGAAGCAGTCAAACACAGAGGTGAGTCACCCCTGCAACACTGATGTTGCAACTGTTGCACTCTCCTATTTCAGATTCTTCTTCCCACCTTTTCTCCAATTTCTGAGCATTTTCATGAGAAACTCCAAATAGCAAAGTTGTTCCAAAACTCATGAACTCCAACTTTACTTACAGGCTCAGGGCCAACAGATGAACAGATTAGGATATAGGATAAAAGCCGAGAGGAAACGTAGTATTGAAACATTATGTTTCACCACTACAACACCATGTTTCGAGAGATGAAACATCATGCTCCACACACTTTTGAACATAGATGATGATATTCATCACTACTAGTGATAAACATAGGATTAATGCAACATAAACTTAATGCAACATATATTGTACTCACATTACAAAAGCAATGCAATAAAAGTAAATTTATTTTAGTGAATGCTTAACATAGGATTAATGCAACATAAACTTACCACATATGATGCTTTATGCTTAAGATGATGACATGCTCCACTTTTAGTAGTAGCTTAACACCAGGGTGTTACATCCATTTGTTGCGGCACAAATTAATATGGATTTATTTATTGTGCCTAGTCTATGTTGCTGTCTGCACCCTGTATATAGCAATGGACCCTTCAAAACAGGCTTCCACTTGGTTAACAACTTTGCACAATAATTCTCATCTATATATTCTTTATGTACTTTACCACCACAACTTTGAATGCCCCTATTTTAGTACTACTTATCTTCATAGCTGACCAGCAGACTATCTCAATGCTTATATATGGATGTGTTCATGACCATTGTAGAGGTGCATGGTTCAGAAGCAAGCATCATAGGCCTTCATGCGTCAGCGTGAGTTCGTGCATTTTGCCGGTGCATTGCTTCTCTAGATGCTTAATTGATCTTGTATATATGATATATGCCAGGTTCAACTAATGTTGTTTTGCAAGCTACATTCGTATTTGCAGAACATGTAAGTTAAATTCATAGTCGCAGCTATGGAATGTATATACGCCTATCCTCCTTTATAGTACTCCTGATTGCCATTAACTATACCATAGAGTCCAGATTAGTATCACTATTTTTGGTTCTCAAATCACACTTGCAGTCAATAGTTTTTTTACTTTTCCCTATTCATTTTTACTTTGCTCTTTTTTCCATACTTTACTATTTCTAATTTTATTGATCAAAGGGCTCCGATGTTTCTGACACCTCATATGTGTGACTATTACAGACCATTGCGGTTCGATGCACTTAGCCTTATATATCTGACACATAAAGTGGTTTTATGATACAATATCATTTAGAATAGAGATGGAAGTACCTTTTATGGGTGGTTATAGTGTCATACATAGCCAATTTCGTTTTAACCATGTGCACAGACAAATTGTTCATCTGCTTATGAACCCTGAGATTTGCAAACTTTTTATGGATTTCCTTGTAGTAGATTGTACTGTAGACTTTAGTCCTCTACACAACGATTGTCTCTGCAACGCTTGCAACAGCAACTAGGGTTGCCAGGTTAGGAAATGTCGTTGCATTTGTTACAGAATATACCTTGTCATGTTCAGATGACATAGCAACACATATTAGTTCTTTGTTTGGGGAAGCGCATTGCTTTGTTTGTTTAGGCACCCTGGAACTCTATTCCTCTTGTGTGATGCAAAACAAATGAGTTGCTTGTGTGCCTTCAGTATATAGCTAATTGGCCTTTGTTCTGATTCTAACTTTTTTATGCTCTCTTCTATCGTGTAGATATAGGTTTTATATTGTGACGCTCACAAGTTTTGACCCTACCGGTGGTGACATCTTTGATTAGAGAGCCAGGTATAGGTAAATAAAACAACTAAGAATGAAAGATTTTTCATCATTATTTATTACGTGTTGAACCTACCTTGTTCAGCCAAAAAAAAAATCAACGTTACGTCTCTAACTTCAGCTTTAGCCTCAATGCTCATGGAAGAAATGCCATTAGCTGCCACACCATAGGTATTGCACCTGTAAATTTAGTTCAATGCATGTCACATGTCTAATATCCATTAAATTAAATCTCTAAAAAAATAAAGAAGTAGAGGCACTGTGCACACAGGGATGTGCGCAAGGCAAGTCAGGTCAAAAGAAGGGAAAAATGCCGGCATTCCTCGCTAATTGTTTCTTCTGATAGCTTTCGTTAACTAAATAATAAGACTTTTCCCCTTTGCGGCTTGCATCCCAGTCCCAGAAGATTCGGCAGCTTGCCAAACATTGTTTCTACTCTGTCGTCGCAGATGATTACACTCAAAAGGTATATAACACATATCTATCTACTCAAATCTTACCTTGCACTTACTGAATTAATTCCAGTTACTACGCATGCAACATATAATTGCCATTTCCATGATTCCGCATATCACCCTATCCTTAGCCTGAAGCAAAATGTGCTATGTTGAAATGCAGATAGCATATGCAGTTATGGCGAAGATGAAAGAAGGCTAAAGATGCAAAATATTTTCACAAGACATCCCCGGCGAACCAACCCAACATTAATGTTCTCATATTTTTACTATTGTCAATAGTAGATATTTTCTTTTCCCATTCAGGTACCTCTCTAGGTCGTATAATAGTTTAGCATAATAGTGGATGATGAATGAATATTGTTGCCATTGTAATTCATTCAATTCGTCGCTGATTCATGCCTGCATGAGGAATTTTTTTTTTCAAGAACGTGCTATAGCACGTATTGCATGAGGAAAATTTAACCCTAAGTTTCTCTGTTCTATGAAAAAACATGAGCCAATTTCTATAGTTCTCGAGTAAAAAAAATTCCACGGCGTGTTCTAGGTGTGTATGCCCTGTAAAGAGGGATAAAACATTTTCTTGCAAACATAAAAGAATGTGCTTATAAGGTGCCAATTGCCTGCCGATATACGACGCACGCAATGTACTAGTGAGTAACAAGACCGCAAAGTGAGCGCATACTAATCTGGACTAAAGCTAGTATATATCCATGCGTAAACGACTACTAGGTGCAAATTGAGCATAGCTCAGCTAACCCGGGTTCAAACATGAGTGCTCGTATTATTTATTTATTTAGTTTAAAAATAAAAATTTAATGGTGTTATTCTTTCAGTGATAGACGACTCGAGATTTGTCGGCCCAACTTGATAGTTAATACAACATACCTAGATTTATTCTAGGAATTCAATTACGTTATTCTTTCGGTGGTAGACGACGTGCCTGTCGGCAGCGAGACTAGATACAATATAACCATTGATCCATCAAATTGGATGTCTAATTCCCTCTATGCAACAATCGACGAGGAGGTTGGTGACCTAGAGTTAATATCATTGCAGAGTGTTGGTGACCTAGAGTTAAATTCAAAACTAAAACTAAGCAAACTAACACATAAAAATTAAAAGTCTAGCCATTTTGAAAGCGATAACTACGATGGTTCAATTTAGAAAACATCATTCACACGGATTAGCTATTGTAACATACCGTGTCTTCATGCAATGTTTGGGTTGCAAAAATTCTCAAAATTTTGTTTTTTTTTCAAATTGTTTGAATTCATATATGACATGGTGGGTAACCCTCATTTCTCGCCTCAAATTAAATTGGGTCTTACTGGATTTTTTGCCATGAAGTTTGAATTTCAATCTAATTCAAACTCAAACTTGTATATATCTAGTAAACAGAAAATCCTTTTCCTAACTCTTCGTGTGGGCTAGCGGGCAAAGACCGACGATGGGCCTGAATTGGTTGGGTCGCTAGATTTCGGCTCCTGCAGGAGCAGGACGTCGTCTTCACCTTTCAATCATCTCTCTGAGATCTCTCCATCGCCTATCGCTCATGCAGCCATGCTTATCCATGTAGGGAGTGGAGCCCCACCGTTCGTCCAACGAAGAAGAAAAAGCCACGCTTCCTTCCCATCGCTGTTCACCGCTGCACATACCCCGTACCTCGCTGAGAGAGACCGGTGGCGTACCAGCGGCCGGGAGACATGCTAGTACCGAAGTTTAAGCCCACTAGGCCCCGTTGCTTAACGGGCCACAGTCCTGCTGACAGCGATGCCCGGAATCGACATTATCTAGCTGGTGAACTAAGCTAAAAAAAATCTAGCTGGTAAACTGCTCCTTGTGATTTAACTACTACTCCGTACTACGGTAATTACCTGGAAGGCTGGAACCGAGAAACCGAATTAACCAAGAATCCAAGATCTAAACAGAAAATTTTAGTTAGAAGTTCGATCTCTAGTTCTAAATAACTGAATTTAGACGGGTCATTCAGTCCTGACTATTGATAACTAATTGAACAGAAATAACCGGGATATATACCTATAAATAAATAAAGGCCTAACACTGGCTCTTTAGCTATTACCCTGTCTGATGAGATGAGATAAGACTAAGACATGAGAGAGCTCCCCTCATCAGCAGCTGCACTCTGCATCGATCGTTGACCTTATAGTTTAGTTCAACCCACTACGGTAGTTGTTGTTGGAATTTAACTATGTTGTAATATAAATGCTGCAATATAACTATGCTGCAATATAAGTTTGCTCCTTGCTGGTGAACTAAACTATGCTGCAATATAAGTTTTCTCCTTGCTTACTGGCCGTAGAGTGCGTGATCCGGTCTGAGACGTGCGCTAATCACTTTTGCTTATGTGGAAGCCAGCTATTCAGCATTCACACATCAGTATTAATCTTTTCTTGAATTATTAATTAACTTTCTTGACTTGTCCGCCCGCAGAAAAGGCGAGATTTGGTGCGGTGAAGAGACACTCCACGGAATCTCTCCCAGCTCATCCTGTTTTTCCTTCCATGGATTCCCCGCGCTGAGCGCGCAAGGTGCTTGCGGGTGATGAGCGCGGCCTCGCCGGCGGCGCAGCGGCGATGGACCTCCCGTGGCTGGATCTGCCCTTCACCTTCCTGACGCTGTTCCTCGCCACCCGCCTCGCCTACGACTACTACGGCGACGTCGCCGCCGCCTTCGCCGGCGGATTCTCAATCCAGGTCTTTCTCTTCTACTGCTTCGCGCGCTGGTACCGCTACGCCATCGCTCGCCGCGCCGGCGACGATGCTGGGGGCCGAGACGACCCGTCGCCGTCGGCGCGGCCGCAGCAGCAGGGGGACGCGGAGGCCCCGCCCGTCCTGACACCGCTGCTGGGGTCGCCAGACGGCGTGCGGCCGTCGACGCTGGCCAACCGGTGCTTCGCCGTGGTGTTCATGGTGTTCGTGCCGCTGGTCGTCGTCGTCTTCGAGCGGAGCCAGGCCGACGTCGTGGCCTACGCGCTCTGCCTCGCCAACATCATCGTCATGGTCGTCTGGCTCTCGCCGGACACCGGGTCAACGGTCTCGGCCGCCAAGTCGTTCCTGCGGCTCAGCGACGACGAGGACGACGGCAGCGGGGGCAGCGCCGGCGCGGAGGACAAGTGCTGCGTCTGCCTCGCCGGCATGCGGGAGGACCAGGCGCTCCGGGCGCTGCCGCGGTGCCGCCACCGCTTCCACGACAAGTGCATCGGCAAGTGGCTCAAGGCGCACCCGACGTGCCCTGTCTGCCGGGCCACCGCCGTGCCGCCGCCGCTCGGCGGCAGTGATCCGCTAGATGACGATATTAGCCCTGTCTAGCTAGCTTCCCTCTCAATGATTGATGCATCTTATCTAACAAATTTGTGGTGATTTGTTGGGAAATTTGGTGAACCTGTATAGTAATCCAAATCGTTGTCAAGCATCAATTGGAAATGTCAGTAGTGATTGTACATACGGTCGCGTTTGTGCATACCGAGAAAAGCAAAGCCATGTTTGCTTTCATGAAAGTTGCAATCATTGAACATTCTGTTCGGGAAAGAGGAGGAAAATGTATTGTTTTCTTGGGGAGTGCAAGTGGTTGGTGGATTAAAAAAAAATGTTAACATGGCCCTGCCTACTACTAGATGGCCAACCGCCAGCCCGGCCTGGCCCGGCACAGGCACGGCTTGATGGAGGCCGAGCTGGCACGACATGTCGGGCCTCTCAGACCGTGCCAAATCAGGGCTCGTGCCTGGCCAGTGGCCTAGGCACGGCTTGCCGGGCCGTTTTTCGTGCTGGGCTGGCCCGAAAAGCACGCCCTGCTAGCGGGCTGTGCCAGCCCAAGGCCCACCGAGATAAAGAGAGAGGTGTAGAAGAGGAGGCATGGAGACAGAGGCAGCTATGCCTGCGCGAGCCGGTGGCACGGCACGCTCGCACCCGACAGGCCAGCAGTAGGATGAGGCCAGTGCTGGATGGATCCGCGGCGGACGAGGCTAGATCACGGTCCACGGAGGCGAGGCATGGGGAGGATGGCAGCAGCAGCCAATAGGAGCCGCGTCGACGCTGCTGCACTTGAAGTCGGACGCCGCCGTGGAGGAGCCGCGAAGCCTCGCGACTTCGCAAACACGACCATGAGAGCGTGAGAAGGGAGGAGCTGTGTGCGTCCACGCGGGGAAAGGGGGTGTGGAGGAGGCAGCCGCCGCATCTTGACGCCGTCTTGGAGGAGCCGCGAAGGTTCACGAGCGCGACCGTGAGGTCCGCAAGAGCGGAGAGGGAGGAGACGAGTGCAGCGCGCCAGGGATGGGGGAAGGGGGCGAAATGAAGTTAGGGCTACGTGGGAGCTGAGTGTGGCGCGTGCGATGGGCTTTCAGCCTCTTAGCAGGCCATGTAGTCAACGGGCTGACATCGGGCCAGCCTTTAATTCTCGAGCCGTACCGTACCGGCCCACGTGCCTGGGGTGCAGCCCAGGCATGGCCTACTCGACCGGGCTGGGCCAGCCCGAGCCCGCTAACCATCGGGCCGTGCTATGCTTGGGCCAGGCCAAAATAGCATGCTTCGTGCCAGGCCGTCATGCCTCGAGCTGCATGGACATACTTTGATGCTGGCTTTGGTGCAATTAGGAGCTACTCTTAAAGCATATAGAAATTTAGATATGCAAACAAATTCTCTAAAACAATAAACTCTCAAAATAGATACAATACACAATAGATTATTTAATCCGGTCCTTTATTTCTAATGAGCAAAATGCCCTATCAGTCCATTAACTTTTAAGTAGGTGTCATCTTGGTCTATCAACTCTAAAAGTGCAATTTTGGTTCTCTAAACTTTTTAAGAATCGGTTTGGTTACGAGGACAACCAGGGACAGGATGGGGCGGACCTGTTTTCGACCGTGTTTGGATGAGAGTCACACGGCGGTGGATTCATTCCACGTCAATATTCCACGAAGATGTAGTTCTCGCCAGTCCCCTGAAATTTGGCGGACGGGCTCGGCCCATACGGCCTTCACATGGCCTGGGTCCACCTCCGGTCACCACACATGGTACGATCCTTGCTTAAAGCTCCTCCATCATGGTCATTCACCTTGGGGCCTCTCCACAGACACCACTAGCACGCCGATGGTTGAGACCGATGTGTGGCGGCCAGATACATGGCGTAGTTGCCTTCTCCATGTGGGGGATTCAATCTCTAGGAGAAATTTTCTCTCCCTTTTCCTTGAATTGCAAATGAGGCAAGCAAAGCGGTGCAGCTCAAGGCAGGATATTGGTCATCGAATTTGACATTCGCAACACCAGATATGGTGGAGAGGACAAGTGTGTGTGGTCTCCTATGTAGGGCTACCATTCACGACACCAGATATGGTGGAATACAGAGATAAGATAGGGCTGTCACCACCTGCTGACTTCACAAACAAACCATGGGTACACCGTAGATATAAATAAGTGTATAGTCTATAGACCACGTCTACACTATATCTTACTACTCTAATTCAAATCTCATTGAACTGATTAGTGCACTCATGTGTGAGTGGTGAACTCTAAAACAATTTAGTAAACACTTACCAAATCTAGAGGTCAATTACTATAAGGGCATGTTTGGTTCCATAGAAACAGGCTGAATCGGAATTAGATTCTAGGATGGGCCTGTGTAGTTGCACCCTTGAATTGGAAATCAACATTGCTATCACTTTCCTAGCCCAAATTGGATGCCTACTGTAGATTCTTGGTCTTTGAGACAAAAAAGGATTTGGGACGCCTCTCGACTCACCCACTCCCTACTCGCCTCTCCCCTTCCTAGACAAAGCCATGGTGGCTAGTGTTTCATAGTCGCTGCTCCATTGGCCATCCCTCCATCCTCCACCTCTCATCAAATACAATCGTAGTCGTGTTGCTGAAGGAGGTTCCTAAGGACCGCAGGATGTCGAACCTACCCTAGCAAAGCAACGCAAGTCGAGGGAGTAGAGGGCAACCTGGTGCTGCAATTGTTCAATAGAAAGTCCATTGACGCCGATGATGACTTCGTGAACACCAATGATTGTGCTGAGTGCTCGAGATCATGCTAGGGTTTCTTTTCCCCAATCCTCCTATGATGTGTGGAGTCAGTTCCACGGTCGATCTACGATTGGCGACATGAGTAATAGGGCTAGGTTGGTGTGATCTATGTGTAATGCGAGTGGGTGATGGGGAGTGGGCAGATCAAAGGATGAGATGTAACAAGACAAATCAGAGGGGGATTTGGTGCGACCTTTGTGTCACCACCATGTTGTTCCTGTCTGTTCGACCAGCAGGTGAAGGATCTAGTTTGGGAGATCGCTAGATGATGGGAGAGGCGCATGGTTGCCTCCTACCTTGCATTGTTTGCCTTCTTGTTCTTGGGTAGTTGTTACTAGCTCGTGGTTGTGTGTGGTTAAGTAATACATCGAGGCTAGCTCTTTTTTCTCAAGTATCCATGATAGGAAGTTCCACAAGCACATGATACTACAATATTACTACTCTGAGTCTGTTTCTAGTTCCTGCTATAAATTAGTGCCTATGTGTTTCACCTTGATTTTTGTGATGTTAATTAGTGCCTATGGATTGGTACTATTGAGAGATCTAGATACATATGTGATAATTTCTACTTTACTTGTTACATGTTAGTTTAGTAATTCTTTTAGTATTTCTGTTGTGCTTTTGATCTTTCAGTATTTTTGTTTATTACAATAATTCTACTATGCTTTTCATCTTTCAATAATTCTTAGTTCAGTACTTCAATGTATGTTATTTATGATTTTACATGTTCGTTCAGTACTTGAATGCATGCTTGCTCTGACTTTACATGTTAGTTCAGTATCTTGTTTGCACTTGCAGTAACATGCATGTGTTAACCAGTTTGCTTGTGGATAATCAAAGTTGTAGTAACATGCATGTTTAACCAGCCTTCTTGTGTATCTATAGTGTGTAGGTACGTTTCCTCATATATATACCACTAGTTAGTGTGGGTGATTTCTTTCAGATTTGGTTAGGATGTGACTGATTGTACTACAAGCATGCAATTTTCTAAGGTTTAGCTTTACCATCGGCCTAGCACACATAAGTAAAAAAATCAAGTTCATTGAAAGGTTTGTATTCATATTAGAAATGCTTCAACCAAGTCACTAAAATGAAAGAAAAGGGAGAAAGCAATAGTAGCCAGCTACTATAGCTTAGCAGCTGATTTTCACTCACTAGATCAGAGTGCTTTGGCTGTTGCATGTGGCTCATTCATTACTCATGTATGCATGTTGCTTGAAACATATGGATTCAGTCATTTGTGCTCATTTTATTAAATGCTAATACAATAACATATCCACATGCAGAAAAACAAGAAGCCCCTAGGTATAGGTATAAGACAGTGTTGTATCGGGATTCAGTCAGCTTAGTTTATGGCAAAGATTGTGCAACTGGTGAGGCAACGAGGACTGTATCAGAGAGTTCTAGAGAGATGGGTAGAGAAGAAAGTAGCACCAGAGATAGTCTAATGTATCGGCAACAAGTTTAAAGAGGCAGTGATCTAACTCATCTGATGATTCATTCACTTCCATGTTAGTAGAAAAATTTGACAAGATGACTAAAGTGTTGAAAGATGATAAACCACCAAAAGGACCAAGTTCTAAACAGATTCTGGAGGCACTCAATGAAATTGAGGGTTTGGATGAGGCAAAGAGCTCAAACTGTTTGACATCTTAACTGTTAGTGCACAGAAGTTTAACAGTCTATTAGCACTTCCAATGGCATGGAGGAAAAATGGTTGTCGATGCAACTCAACAATTGTACTAGAGAAATGTAGCCATTAATGTGTGCTCTAGTTCATGGAACAATAGTTTTTAGATATTATTTATGGTGACGATTGAGTGATGGAAACTCTACATTGCTACTTTTTGTCCTTTTGCGTGATGAACTATAGTTCTATGTTACATTGCTGTCAAGTGATGTAACTGAGTGCATGTTTTAGTACCTATATATCTCAGCTTGTTCTGATTTATATTATGTTTGCTATATTATTTTGTGTTATGTGTAGTGAGATGCTTACTATGTATGGGGAGAGAGGTGTTGTAGTGTAGAGAGGTGTGGTGTAGAAGTTTGTTGTGTGAATAGAGAGGATGTGGAGAGAGAGAGAGGTGTTGTGTAGAGAGAGAGAGAGGGAGAGGGTGTTTGCAAAGAGGGAGGAGAGAGGAAGATGACATAGTAGTAGCATTGTGTGTTTAGATGTAGAAAGCTACTTTATATATTATTTTATCCAAATATGTTTTGTAATTTAATTCTTGGAAATAAATTCTATGTTCATCCAAATAAGAATGCTAGATTCCAATCAAATTTTGGTAATTTAATTCCCCTGGAAAGCAATTGCTAGAATCTTATTCTTTAATGACCCCAGAAGAATTTTGAATGTTCACCCAAAGACAAGCTCGCATCTGTTGAGATACAGCTTGGAGAGATGTCACCAGGCCTGATACTCCGTCACACTCCTCTCACTCTCCCTATTTTGAATCTCTAAGTGGAGTAGGGCTTCACCTATCCTTTGAATGAGATGATTCTCCTTGGTCTGTTGATAGTGAGGGAGTACCCCCTATTTATAGTCTTCAGAGGTGGGATCATGAATTCAAGTGAAGTGAATAGCAACCATCGGAGTGCCCCTCTTCCCTATTTGTAATCCACCTATAAGTGATGCTTCTAGGTGGTGTTGAATGAAGTTGGGTAGATTAGCTTCGATTTTTGTGCCTTTGATCCAAATGATATCCATGTGGCCTCATCTGAACCTTTGGATTTCCAGCAAACATTAATCAGTGTCCAACATAATAACCTTTTGTGCTTCTTTGCTTCCACTATAAAGTTGGGGGTCCAAGCGATGCACTTGGGGGGCGGGCGACCGGTCAAGTGGGCACTCTTGGCCCTACAGTTGCATACGTAAACTCAAGTACACTTCGTGTACATGTGGAACCAAGTGGTTTGGACAAAATAAGTTCATGAAATGTTGTTTCCCTTCCATTTACGTGACATTGTTGATGATTTTGATCATCTATTTCTATACCATAATGACCATCAACACCTAGCTAGATCGCAGCACCCCGCTTGAGTATGTTCTCATATCCCCATCTCATCTCTCTTTATCTTTATCTCTCTCCTCACTCTCTCTCGTACTTGTAGACATTGATGGAGGGGTCAGCAAGGACTAGGTATTGAAACTCCCATAGCCAATGCAAATGCGGTTGGTGAGGACAGGGCCAACACAAGCTATGTCATGAAAGAGGTGTTGCTGATCCATTCGATAAGTTGATATATGTGAGAGGCTTATCCAGTCTGTGGTTTCATAGACTTGAAGGTCTAGGGGTAGGATCAACATCAATTGTGTTTTTTTATCGATGAAGGCATGGGAACTTTTCTCAGCTGGGATGACCGAGAAGGTCCAACTATCTTAGGGTTCTACCAACACACTATTGATTTCACTCATTTGGGCTCAATTTGTTTGGTACTTGCAAGTAAAACACATCCAAAACTCTTGGACATTTGTCTTTGTAGGGAAGCCATCTGGCACACTTTATTGATTTGGAAAAATAGTTACATCATTCACCAAAGCTTCTAAAATAAAACTAGGGGGGTCATCGACCCAAATACATGATAACTTTGATGTATTTTGATAGTTCATGGGCCACTTTGTTAGCTTCTTGATTACAATGTTCGATAGAAATAGAATCAAACTGTTGCTGAGAAACCATCATGTCTCATCATTTCTACCACCTCCAAACAATCCGATTAGGTCATGAGTCGACTGCACCCTATGTGTTGTGACAACAATAAAGCCTCCCTGAGTGTGATCACCTCCGTCGTCGATGCATCCACCACATGATCTAAAAAGCATGACAACAACTATGAAATGACAATAAACTCCGTTATGATTGATGGTCAGATACGTGCCTAGAGCCACTAGGACCATGGCCTAGAAGTTGTCCAAAAGATTCACTATGGGGGCTAGGGGTGAAAGTACTACAGATAATTCTCCAATCTGACCTGGATACAAATTTTGAGGATATGAACAAGAGCTTTTGTATCCATGCGGATACAAATTATTTGAATTCAATTTTGTGAGGATGTGAGGTAGGATATGAAATCGGTAAAATCAGACGGATATGGATTATCCAAAAAAATTCTATGCAGATTATCCCATGTTTAAAATAGAATATCCAATAATTTTTCTCCCTAGATTATAAAGAGGAGGGCAATTCAAGATTTAGAAAAAAAACTTGTTAGGAGAGAAGTTTTTATTGGGTGACATGGCTGTTTTGTGTTCTAACACTTTTGAATTAAGAACTTGCTGGCATTTATTACTTATTAGCTAATAAATTAACTTTTGAGTGTGGTGACCTTGTTAAGTGTTAGTTGTGAGCCACAATGCAATGCAAGATTATTGTCTACTGCTTGTTCACGCAGCTTTACTAAATTAATTCTTGACAAACATATAATTCTCTAAGTATGCACATATCACTCAACTATTTACATATGTATCCTATCTGACTCGCTCCATCTACGCACCATTTACGACGTCCATAAAAATCTACATTCATATCAGCCTTGTATTAGGCAGTCTCAGTGGGAGGTTTCGTCTCGCTGTTTCCGAGACATAGGAGCATTGGCATAGACTCTCTCAGTGCACACTTTTATTTTACTGTTTTATATGCTACTTGCAACATTTAATTCTGGTAAGGTGTTGGGATTAGTTGTGTCATGTGAATTATATAGCTGTTTTATTTCTTTTAAGGACTAGCGTATTAGAATATTACGTTTTCACACAACATATTATATTATACGGGTTTATTTGTCTTCATATCTATATCGACATGTAGTCTAGAGAGACAGAATAAACTAATGCAAAAAAGATTAAAAAAATCAGAGAAATAGAGAAACATGACATGAAGGAGATTAGGTGGGCGGTGGGCCATAGATATTTGACTGAACGAACAAATATGAAGGGTTATTTGGAATTGAGCCATTACAATTTTCAGTTTTTTGAAATTTACCATTACAATTCAAGTAATTGAAGATTCACCATTACAATTTCTCAAGTGTTTTGAAACTTGCCACTGTGGACGTATCCAGCGTCCTTGGCCCATCTTCAGCTCATATGTCTACCGTATTTGCGTAATGGACACATTTACCCCTGTGGATAAGGTCCATCCCTAGATCGATTCAGCTAAAGCAAACGTATCGCATATTCGCATCCAAGCGCATCGATGCTGGCGGCGGTGGTGCGGGCGTGAGGCCGTGGCAGGCGGGGTGCGTCCACCGTCCAGTGGGTGCGCGAGGCGGCCGCGTGGGTGCGCGAGGCGGCCGGCGGTTGCGAGGTGGGTGGCGTGCGGGCCGATGTGCGGCGCGAGGAAGCCGGCAGGCGCGAGCCGCGCGGGGTGCGGGCTGTCTTGCTGGCATGAGGCGGCCGGCGTGGGGGCGCGAAGCGTCTGACGTGCTCGGCGTGGGCGCAGGTACCAGGTGCCATGCCGCGCCCCTCCACAGGGGAGATGGAGGATGGTGACAACAGGTAAATTCTGGCCTGCATATCTTAGATGCATGTTGACACATTGAGTTTCGTCAGCCACCAGTTTCATTTGCACTAGGATTGACTTGCTCTGGCTTCATTTGTGCTAGGGTTGAGTTGTTTTCGCTAGTGGTAAAGGTTGAAGGCTTCTGGTCGACAGATTCTGATGGTAGAAAAGTGTACAGAAAGGGCCAGGTTATTAAGTCCGAGGTTAAGTTTGGGTTATTAACATTAGACTTGTTGATGCAGAGTCTTTCAAATGAACTGGATTGTGCTCCTAACCAGTCAGTCACAGTTTCTTTCTTTGACAAAAGATTGAATGAGGATGTCAACTTAGCTGATGAAATTCATATGCTTGATTTGTTTGACATGTATAAGGAGGAAATGAGTTGCCAGCTAGCAGTAGGGGTGTTTGAATCGGTAGCAGTAAGTGGTGCAGAGGAGTCGAATCCTTTAGTTGATGATGTTAATTTAGACCCTGACCATCCCATGGGAGATGACGACTTAGAGCCTGCCAGGAAGGCTGATATGTTTGATAATGAAGAGGAGTATGTGGGGATTGATGATGAGAACATGTATATTCTAGTGCCACCTAGTAATGCACAACCATCTTCTAATGCACAACCAAATGATAATGCACCCCTTTCTAATCATATTGTTGATGATGTTGCTGGTGAAGGAGGTATTTTTTTGGAGGAAGAGGTGAATGATGCTGATCCTCAAGAGATCAAAGTACTTCATGATCCTGAGAATCCCAAAATTGTGAAGGGAGGATTATTTCCTGACATCATATCATTTAGGAAAGCAATCAAATATTATACTGTGAAGAAAGGTTTTGAGTTTGCTCCTGGAGGCAAATCAGACAAGACAAGGTTCATTGCAAAGTGTGCAGCCACAGGTTGTCCTTGGCGCATACATGCTTCAAGACTGCAGGATAATAAAACAATTCAGGTGACATGCTGATTTGTTTCATTGTATTACTTGCTGATTTTTTTCATTGTATTACTTGCTGATTTTTTCATTGTATTACTTGCTGATTTGTGCAGATCAAAGTGCTACCTGAAGAGCACAACTGTGCTACCATTAAGCTGAGAGTAGGAAAAATGGCATCATAGGGCTGGTGTGCAGATAGGTTAGGTGATTGATTGAAGAAGAACCTAAAAAAAGGACCAAAGGATTTTCTGGACAAATTGGATGGGGACTATGGCATCAAGCTAAAGTATTCAAAGGCTTGGTCTAGTATGAAGGTAGCATTAGATCAGATTCATGGCAAGTATGAGGAGAGTTTTCAGTTACTTTTCAACTGGGCAGCTCAAATAGAAGTTAGTCAACCTGGCAGTAGGGTACAAATTGAGTTGGAAGAGGTGAACAATAAACAGAGGTTCAAGAGGATTTTTGTTGCTTTGAAGCCATGCATTGATGGATTTCTTACAGGATGTAGACCTTTCTTAGGTGTAGATGCTTCTAGTTTGAATGGAAAGTATACTGGTCAGCTGGCTTCAACCACAGGTGTAGATGGACATAACTGGATGTTCCATGTTGCCTATGCTGTTTTTGATTCAGAGACATTAGATAACTGGAAGTGGTTCATGGAAAATTTACATGCAGTGATAGGAGACCCTCCAGGACTTGTCATATGTACAGATGCATATAAAGGACTTGAGACTATAGTGGGAGCTATGTTCCCACAAGTTGAGTACAGAGAATGTGTGAGACACATGTATAATAACTTCATGAAGCACTACTCAGGAGATGTATTCACTGATCACTTGTACCCTGCTGCAAGAAGCTACACAGAAGGTATGTTCAAGTGGCACATGAAAAAAAATCTTTGAGTTTGCTCTTGATGCAATTGATTATCTTGATGAGCACCACAATAAGATATGGTACAAATCTGGTTTCTCAGAAGATAGCAAATGTGATTACTTAACTAACAACGTGTCTGAGAGCTTCAATGCTCAGGTGAAGAAATTGAAAGGACTCAACCTGCACGAGCTAGTTGATAGATTGAGAGAGCTCATAATGGAGAAGAGGTACCTTAGAAAAACAATAGCTAGGCGGTGGGAGGATGGCATTCTCCCAAATGTGATGAAAGAGTTAAATCTCATCAATAAGAATCTAAAAGTTGTAAAGGTTAGTGTTAGTGATGATGACATTGCAGAGGTTACTATACTTGATGACTGGAACAATCAGAAAAGGCACACAGTGGATTTGCACAATCACAAGTGCTCATGCAGGGAGTGGCAGATCACAGGAAAGCCGTGCAAGCATGCTCTGGCTTGGATATTGTCCAATAGGGGCATCCAAATCTCTGATTATGTTCACCCATATTATTCTGTTGCTATGTTCAGGGCTGCATATGAAGCTAGAGTTGAGCCACTTCCAGATTGATCCCAATGGCCTAAAGTTGATCTGGGTTTCAAAGTGTTCCCACCAGTGCTAGGGAGACCACCTGGGCGACCAAGGGTGCAAAGGATTAGGGGCTGCCTAGAAAATAATCCCAACAAAAAGAAGGTCAAGTGTAAGAGGGTGTGGGACTTTTGGCCACTTTGCTAAAACATGCAAAAATCCTGAGGAAGGTTATGATGACCAAACTGCTGCACCAGAATCAAGGTGAGGGGTTTATTTGGGCTAATTCATTCCTTCTTTTGATTTTTTGAATTTGTCTAAATAAGCTGCTATATCTACTATTCTTAGGCAAACACAAGGAATTGATAGTGCGGAACATCCCCAACCTCCACCATCCCAGGCTGGACCATCTCATGGCACCAAGAGGAAGAAAGCACCTAAGAAGAAAAAGACACCTAAGAAGAAAAAGACACCACTAAAGAAGAAGCAGAAGAAAAATGCAACTTCTCCACCTCAGAAAGTTGTCAGAAGCCTGAAGGATTTCATGACTGATGGGCTGTGAACATCTTATGTAGATGGCCTGCTAGATGTGAGCTGAAAACTCACTTCCTTTTGTTAATCTATTTGTATGGCCTATTAAATGCGAGCTGAAGACTCATTTCCTTTAGAACTCTATTGTATGGCCTGTTAAATGCGAGCTGAAAACTCGTTTTCTTTAGAACTCTATTGTATGGATGTTTATTGTGAGCTACAGACTCACTCATGTGTTCTGTTATGTGAGCTGAAAACTCATTTATAAAGTAAGTGTGTTATGTGTCAATATATTGTCCAAATGTTGTCTATATATACTGTCCAAATGCTGTCCATATACTGTACAAATGCTATCTATTCATCTGCAAACAAGAAGCTGCAATCATCCCTGTTGTTGGTGGCAAGTAAATTTGCAGACAAGAATTTACATGCTGTCTATTACAAGGCCTGTTGCCTGCTGCAGAATACTGAAGGAGAGCCGCCCGCCCTGTGCCAGCCGCGCTGCAGCCTGCGCCGCCAGCGTCGCAGCGTCCGCTGGAGCCGCCTGCCCTGTGCCAGCCGCGCCCGCCAGCGCCGCAGACAAGAACGCTGGGCCGAGTCGAATGCACGGCGGACTGCATACGCAAATACGGGCAAATACTGAAATACGGTAGACATATGAGCTGGAGATGGGCCCAACGTCGCCGGATACGTCCACAGTGGCAAGTTTCAAACACTCGAGGAATTACAGTGGTGAATCTCCAATTACTTAAATTGTAATGACAAATCTCAAAAAAACTGAAAATTATAATGGCTTCGTTCCAAATAACCCAAATACGAAAGCCATGGACATTTGACGGAAGGGAAAAAGAGACATTTGACGCGACGCATGTTTGATGAGCACGCTAGTTGCCGCAGCTGGCCACAGCCCACAGCGGGCATGCGAGGTTCGTTGGCACAACGGATCAGATGACACGGAGGAAAGCGGCTCAGTGCAGGTTTTATTCACTTTTCAAGACGTGGGAAACAACAGTGGCCAGTTTTAGACCATCTCCAGCAGCTTCTCTTTCTCATCTCTATCCTCGTGAACCTAACATATTGGGAAAGATAGGCCAGATTCGGTGCTCCAACAACTCCCCTTTACCATCCTCTTTTTATGGTGATCACTAATATCTCCTCCATCTTCCCTCAAATAATAGGAGAGTTGCATCTCCCCCAATAAAATGGGGCTCACCCCAACTGTCACTTTTTCCACCTTCTTCCCCACCGGTGTTCCAGCTGCACGGCGAACCCCACGGGCAAGCTCCTCCACGGCGAGCTTCTCCATGGCCACGACGAGCCCCATGGCGAGCTCCTCCATGGCCACGGCGAGCCCCATGGCGAGCTCCTCCATGGCCACGGCGAGCCCCATGGCGAAGGGGAGGCAGAGCCAGGTGCGGCGCGCAGGGTCGAAGACGTGGAGGCAGACATCGCCGTTGGGGCGCAGGTGTTGGGCAGTTGCCGGTGTTCGGTGCCGGGCTAGGCGGTGTCGGGCGGGGAGAAGATGCCCAGAGAGAAAAGGGAAGGTAAAAAATATGACCAGACATGGGGCCCTGTGTTTTGGGAGAGATTATTGGTGATCTGCTGCAACACCTTCCCCAATAAACCCAAAAAACAATATTCGTGATCACCAATACCATTATATTGATGATGGGATATTGGGGAGCTGCTGGAGATGCTCTCATGGCCATGAAAATCGAAGGTTAGTTTCAGTCGGGATTTCATGGTTCAGTTTTCAACATACTCATATTTTAAAAACAGTGCAAAAGAGTTTTATCCTCATGAAACTCTCTCTACTCCCATGAAACTTTTATCATCTCTCATCATCAATACAATGTCATGTCAGCATATTTAATACCCATAAAACTCTATGAAACTCCCATTGAGATTGACCTAATCCTTTCACTCTTCCTCGATACATGTAAAACAAGTGTTTTTGTTGACGTGTCTATATATTTAATGTGCATAAAACATGACACACCTCTGTTGAGACCGGCCTTATCCACTCCGCTCCCGGCGCTCCGAGTCCAATAAAGAAAAGCGGATCACATGCAGTATCTGCTCCGCTTCGACGTTTTCATCACTATACGGACCTGATTGGTTTGCGTTTTTGTTCCGCCTCTCTCGCACTTGAGACCCAAGCTCCTGCTGGCCAGGCCCACTCCATGCAAGGGCAGTCTGATAGGTTCTTGTGGATGTACTCAGCGGCTGGTTCGTTGTCAAACTCTGCTGCCGCACTTAGCTTTTTTCTGTGTTGCGTGTGCTTCCGTCGGCATCATAGGAGCCATTGCCGCACGTCATGAGCCTGGCTGAAAGGCTTGTTTTGCATCGTGCGGGCCTGGCTGGGGCCTTGGACCAGACATCCAACCATGCGCAGGTTGCATCGCCGGAGCTTGGCCGGGCCGAATGCAGTCATCCAATCACGCCCTACACCTCTTGAAAATTTATGGCCCAGTCCAGCAACAAGGTAGTAGAAGCCACAACGAGCACCAGCAGCGTAGCTTGGCTCGCTCAAAAAAAAAGTGTTAAGTAGGCCTGCTAATAGGGCTAAAGCCACCCCTAACTCGCCTCAAACGCATATCTTTGAAAAGCAGAATGTTTTTTCGGCAGCAGAATCCTTCCGCGATAAGCATTGACTACAATCCATATATGATTACCTCTACAGATTGCATCATCTAACTTGCTGGTTCGCTTCATTGATCCCTCTTTCTCGTCTTTTATATCAGCAGGACAGTTCATGGTGGACAGGTACCTCCTTCAAGAAGCCTATGAAGAAAAATACAGGTGATGTGCTCCTAACATTCCTTCCTAAAATTGCATGCTGACATTAACAATTTTTATTTTTGCCTTCAGATTTTCTAATTCCAATTGTCTTCATATGATCGCTCATAGCTGTTGTTCCCTGTGGTATGCAAGCTAACCAGGGAACTTGAGCAGCCAAGGTTTCGTTTCGTGGAGGTAACTTTGCCAGGCGCATAGACAGGCGGCGGCCGGCGCGCAGGGAGAAGGCGGCCTAAGGCGAGTTAATCATGTGCAAATAGAACTATACAAGAGAGGGAATCAAAATTCGGAATCAAACAGGTTGTTTCTTAGGCCACAGAAAGTCGATGTATGGATGGCGCATTATAAATCTGGTGTTTGCTTTTGGTCAGAGGAATAAAGCATATTCAATTTCAATCCAACAAGACGTGCTACATGCATGTTGGCACCCAACGTTTGCGGCCTTATCATGTTAGTCATTCTGTGACCAAACCCATTCAGACGGTCAATTTTGCCAAGTCTAAACCCAGCTGGACACGTTCAGACTTTTCGAGTTGTGATTAGTAATTTAACGTTGGGAGGGTTCCTGCCACTGTCCGTGGCAATTTTTTATGTATATATAAACATCGATCCAATGAGTGCATTCACAAATCACAGACTCTCACTCTCAGTGATAGCAACGTCGCAATTGCATATCGTTCATTTGTCTTGCATTCGCAGACTACCCCAATGCTAAGCCAGACGAGGTCCTCCATATGAACTGAAAACATTGACGGGTTGCTTGCAAGTCTCCTCTTGCTTGCGCTTAACACAACACTTACTTGCATGCCACAAACCCACTCTTTCCCAACATCGACCAACTTATATACTCCATCCACAAAGAACCATTCGATCTTGGTTATTCGTCCGCACGATGGCATCCAGAAAACAAGTTGATCTCGAGTCCCAGAAGCCCACGCCGACTGCTGCCGCCGTTGCATCGGCTCCGGCAACTGCCGTGCCGGCTTCTTCTGATGGAGCCTCATCAGTGGGGAGAAATTCAGGCTCTGTCGTTGTTGGCATCTCCGACGGCCAGCACGTGGCGCCGGAGACCCAGCCACTCCTGGCTGAGCCGAACGGCGACAGCCACGACGAGGGACTGGGAGACGACGGTGGAGCCACCAGTACCACCGACGACGAGGCGACGAGGCTGGAGCGTGCAATGGCGCAGGCGTTCCGAAGCACCGCGGAGCTGGCCAAGCACCTCCCCACGGGCGCGGTGCTCGTCTTCGAGGTGCTGTCGCCCGTGTTCACCAACGGTGGCAAGTGCGACGACGTGAACCGCGTAATGACGGCCTGGCTCGTGGGCATCTGCGCCGCGGGGTGCTTCTTCCTCTGCTTCACGGACAGCTTCCACGACGCCAAGGGGACAGTGCGGTACGTGGTGGCCACTCGCCGGGGGCTGTGGGTCGTCGACGGCACGCCGCCGCCGCCGCCGGAGAAAGCCGCCGAGAAACGGCTCAAGTTCATCGACTTCTTCCACGCGTTCCTGTCCCTCATCGTGTTCATGTCCGTGGCCATGTTCGATAGGAATGTCGGGGCGTGTTTCAACCCTGTCATGTCCTACGACACGCGGCAGGTGCTAACTGCCGTGCCGCTTGCCGGAGGGCTCGTCGGGACGCTGCTCTTCGCCACATTCCCGTCGACACGGCACGGGATCGGATTCCCGGTCCCGGCCGCCTGATGAGATACACATATTATTGTTGCTGTGAATTAGCAGCTGATTTCTCCCTGTTCTCAGAGGTTTGTTGTGGTGGTGTCGTACTGAGAGAGTTGACAGAGTACCATTGATTAGGATATTCCTGGGCATGCATTATTGTTTACATTTTTAGCTTGCGACCTTTGAGTAATTAAGTACCAGTGCAAATATATATTGTGCTATTATTAATTTCACACGTTCGGCTTGTTAACTCTTATCTGCGAGTAAATTATTCCAATTTGCACATCTCATTGATAGGCTCGTAGCTAGTGGTGATGTACAATGTGTTCACTTGGTGGTCCAGTAATAATTACCGCCTTCCTTTGCTGAAAACTAGATAGACTGGGGCACGTTTTCTTTGTACTTCGACTAGAAAGAAATAAGTGACCTTTTGTCATAGTATTAATCCAACTGTTGACATCGGATCAGGTCAGACACTAGTAAGGGCAATCAACTCCAAAACCAGCGAGACAGATGTAGGGCTCGGTTAGGCCGATTCGGAGCCCATCCATCGCTGCAATGACTTAGCAACACCTCCCGGAAGGACCCATCGGAGATATGCACACCGTTGGTTGTCCTAATGTCATCAAGGCTACCTAGAATGTTGTTGGATCTCATGGAGAGATGCAACGAACAACAAGAGATTGAAAAATAGGATAAAAAGTGTAATAGAAGAAAAAAAGATGATTAGATATTGGATCCCTCAATCGATCGTGATCCTCTCGTTTATATCAAGAGGATGATCTTATCTTATTAAAAAACAAGTCTAGATCGTAATCTCTAAGTTTCCTACGCTAAAACCAGATCAAAAGGTGAAGAACAAGCCACTGCAGAGAAGAGGAGCCCGAGATACCCTTTTGGGTTGAAATGGGCACATTGTACAAGGTCCCTCAAAGTTACAATTTATCACAGACACCTAACTAAACATATAAGCAATATTTTTCATAATGCAAATGCTCAAATGAGCCTCTAAATGGTGTCAATGGGAGCTGCAACATCACAATACTGAACTCTAATCTTCATTATGGATCAGTAACCTTTGTCATTTTGCATTGAAAAATGGTCAGCTCTCCTTCACAGAATCCAACAATACTTCTGCTAGTTTCTCCCAAAAACTAGTTGTTCGTTGTCGTGAAAGCATAAGAACTATTGTGTGGTCTCGCGTGCATCATTTTTTTGCGGCAACATATTCTTCATCCGATCAGCCAAAATATGAGTCGGCCCTCCCCTTTGGGTCAGTTAACTAATGGCTTTTTTTAACAAAGACAGGAGCTCAGCTGCTCAATTAAGACGAAAAAAATATAATATACAAGAAGGTTAGTCAAATGGGATGCCAAAAACGCACCCGAGGGGCTAACCACCACACGCATCGCAGCTGAGTACAAACATGACTCACTGCCATGGGTCATCATTGCCGAGCATGACAGCCAAGCTGCAAGTAGCTTCAACTTCCCATGGCAGGCCACCCACAAGTCAACTCTGATGGGTCCGAAGGTAACGGCTGCCACCGGTCAACATTGCGAAGCTCAAACACCGGAGAGCAGCTTCGACTTCCCATCGTGAACCCTCTCTTGCATCGAAGCCACGACGATAATCCAAATGTGACACTTTCAGGAAAGGAATGACGCCGATGTTGCCACCATGGCACGTCCAATGTGGACCGAGTTTTCACCGTTGGATGATATGCTAGAAGGGACACTACCGGAATCCGACTCTTTGTCAAGTACCAAGTGGTTTGCCGAGTGTTTTTTTCGGGCACTCCGCAAAGAAGCTCTTTGTCGAGTGCTAAAAAAAACACTCGGCAAAAAAACACTCGGCAAAAGAAGCTCTTTGCCGAGCTCTTTGCCGTTTTTTTGACACTCGACAAAGAGTTTCTTTGCCAAGTGTTTTTTTGCACTAGGCAAAGAAAATTTCAAATCACATTTTGAAGCAGTAAAATAATTCAAATGAAAAGGTTTTCAACTACAAAGTTGTATAACTCATCAAGATATACAATGTTTGTTTTGGTCATTTCTTCATATGTCAAAGTAAAAGTAAATTTGTTCACAAATCTTACATATCTCTCTTGTGGTTTATGAAACTACAAGAGATATATAAGATTTGTGAACAATGTTAGAACGACCATGTCGGATGAACAGATGACCAAACAACCAAAACAAACTTTGTAGATCGCAAAAAGTTATGAAACTTTGTAGTTGATAATTTTTTGATTTGAAATCATCTTGCCATGGAAAACTGCGTTTGAATTTTAAAAATTTAAATTTTGAATTTTTCAAACGACCTCGGATGAAAAAACAACCAAAATAAACTTTGTAGATCTCAGAAAGTTATGAAACTTTGTAGTTGGCAACTTCTTGATTTGAAATCATCTTGTCATGCAAAACTGCGTTTGAATTTCAAAAATTTAAAATTTAAATTTTTTAAACGACCTCGGATGAAAAAACAACCAAAATAAACTTTGTAGATCTCGAAAAGTTACAAAACATTGTAGTTGGCAACTTTTTGATTTGAAATCATCTTGTCATGCAATACTGCGTTTGAATTTCAAAATTTTGAAATTCAAATTTTATAAACGACCTCGGATGGAAAAACTTCGTAAACAAAAAGTGTAGATCTCGAAAAGTTATAAAACTTTGTAGTTGATAACTTTTTGATTTGAATTCATTTAGGACCTCAAACAAGCAATTTATACTCGGTTTAGTATAATATTTGGAGAACCAAAACTATATCTAGACACATGTGAGTGTGTAGTGTAGTGGTTAGAGGAGGTATCACACGACGGAGAGGTCGCGAGTTCGAATCCCGCCAGCCGCGTAGCCGTGAATTTTTCACGAAAAATGCCACGACTTGCAACTTCGATCGACGGGCGGGCGTTAGCCGGTGGGGGCCTCCCCGATTAAAAAAATTCCTAATTTTTTCAGGTTTTTTTGGTTCAAACCTTGCCGAGTGTCGGGCACTCGGCAAACGCTTTGCTGAGTGCTCGACAAAAAACACTCGGTAAAGACGGCTTTGCCGACTATTTTTTTTACCGAGTGGCCTTAGCCTTTGCCGAGTGCAATTGGGGCCAGGCACTCGGCAAAGCGCCCGATTCTGGTAGTGGGAAGCACAACGCCTCCAACAGGAAAATGGTGTCCAATGACATCACCATCGCCAAGGCTTTCGCCGAAGAACCCTCTAGCACGAACGTGGGATCACGAAGCCAGACCCCCTGCCAATCTTCACCGCCATCGCTGCTGTCCCGCCGCTCCACAGAAGCCCCTTCAGAGGGGCATCAATGCGCCAGTTGCATGTAGCAGCCGCCTAGCTGCGTCGGCCGCCACCCCCTCTGACCAAGCCACACAGAGCCGGACCTGACTCCACAGTTCACGTGACACTGCCGCACGCCGAGGCTGCCACTGACCATCGTTGTCGGCTCTGGCACCTGCTGCTGTCGCTACCAACTTCGCCGCCAGCAGCCACAGGGTGTGTGCCCCCACCAACTCAAGCATTAACCCCTGCCCTAGGGGCCACCAGATCCGGACGCCAAGGCCTGAATCCGGCACCCCTACTGTCGCCACTGCCCTAGGGGACAACAACCGCAGACACTGCCCTAGGCCATCCTGTTGCGCTGGCCAACAACATAGCAGCCCTAGTCGGCTGTCGCCGCATCAGCCAAGGCTATGAGGGGATGGGCAAGCAGAGAAGAGAACATCACGCCCGAGTGCCTGCACGTACCGCCGCTGCCGCCGTTGCAAACCGTTGCCGGCCCTAGCCATGCCCGGTCGCAGTTGGCCTCTCAAGGGGACCGGTAGCCGCTGCAGTAGCCCTGGCCAGCCGCTGCCACACTAGCCAAGGCCGTGAGGGCAGGGTGCGGGCGAAGGAGAGAGAGGCCTACCCCCTAGCACCCGCCGGTGCCCCGGCCACCGTTGTCGCTGCAACCGCCGCCATCCACATGCCGCCCGGTCTGGGAAGGGTAGATCCAATAGCTTGGGGCCCAGATCCAGCTGCCCAAGCATCGGATCCGACCACCTAGGCACTAGGCCGGCGGCCACGACGGCCATCACCGCTGTCGTCGTCAAGTCCTGGGGCAGGGAACACGTGGAGGAGAAGAGAACCCTGCCACCATCCCCTACGCTAGGTTTGGCACCAGACGATTGCACCACAACCAAGGCATGCATCCCACGCCGCCGAGCTCCACACCACTCGCATGGGTAGGGACTACTGGCCCCTTGCCGTGCACGCCGCTGTACGCAAGGGAGGGAGCAGCCCACTATCGCCATCCTGGCTAGCTGAGCGACCTTGCTAGTGGCCAGCTCCGGTGGTGGCGCGACGGGAGAGAGGGAGGGAGAAGGGGGCAGCGCTGGTTTTCGGCCAGCTGCCCATGCCACTCGTGTGGGAGCGACACTAGGTGTGAGCTGGGGAGATGAGTTATCAAGCTAACTAGGCCAATTGCCTTTGGTATCAGTCTGTCATTACCTGATTCGATGCAAGACCTCTTTGTCTTTATATAGTGTAACTCGGCATAAACAACATCTTTATATATACGTTGTGACTAGCGCGCGCACGTCTGGATGCTAGCCCCTGTCCAGACGCCCGCACTTGCCCGTCCGCACCTGCTGCTGCTGCCGCGTGCATGCGTGTCTGCCTGCTGTGCCGCTTCGCATGGTGCCCGCCTGATGGTTATGTGAGACTGACGTGTTGTCCTACTTGAACTGCACACACTCTATCGAGAATACAGATATAGTACAGTGGGAATGAATCGAAGCTGTAGGGTTGCATGCTCATGCACGTGGGGACCACCCATGCTCGCAGCACGTAGGGACTGCCTTTGCGCACTCTTCACGTGCCTGCTAATAAAAAGACTTGCAACATGAAGCACATGTTGTAACATTTGGAACATAAGTTTTCAACATGTAAAACATTTAGAACGTATGCTTACAACGTATGTGTATAGCCACTACAACATATGTATTATCTAGATAAAATACTTGCAACATATATCTGAAATAGGTGAAACATTTAGAATATGCACTTGCAACATATGTGTATAGCTACTGCAACATACACAATATCCAGATAAAACACTTGCAACATACGTCTAAAACAGCTGAAACATTTGAAACATACATTTGCAACATACATTATATCCATTGCAACATATGCAACACCAAATCTACTTTGCAACATCCAGATTAAACACATGCAACATCAAGATGAAATATATGAACACATATATCTGAAACGTATGAAACATATGAAGCTCGACACCGGCTCGGAGCTCAATGCCACGAAGTGGCACAGAGGTCGCCGGTGCGAGCTCATCGGCGACACGGATCTCGGCAGGCGAATGTAGCGTGGCTGTGGTGGGAGATGCGCCGTTCCATTTTATAGTCTTACGTCACCATCGCTGTCTAGTAGTCTGTACAGCTCATCTTTAGCCCCTGTGGGCGGGGCGCGCGCAGCACGGCGTAGGTGGGCGGCATGGTGTGCAGTGTGGCGGGGTCCGTCTGGACGCCCTATAAGTATCATTATTGTTATATATAAGTTACCTAAGTAAAGTAGAATAAGGTGTAGGTAGACTTTATCCTTCACGATTTGATCAGAATGGAAAACAATTTGAACGGAAATATATTTCCAATCAGTTGTTATTTCCCAATAGATTTTTCCATGTGCAAATATATTTCAAATCAGTTGTTATTTCCCAACAGATTTTTCCATGTGCAAGCATATTTTCCTTCATTTGCCCATCACCACATTATTATTGTCTGCCAGGAAAGAAAACTGCAATGTATGCGCATCAACGTGCTCATCGGTCTTGTAAAAAAAAAACATGCTCGTCGGTCTACTCATGTTCATGGCCGTGTTGTCTTATCACGACCAGTTCATGGCTGCAACGGGCAGTGATAGGCTTTTTTTACAAACAAAATCATAACTTTTCATGTCAAGTCAGGTCAAGATAGACTTTATACCAAAATTGTAGAGTTCAAAGAAATGAAAGCTTGTGGTTGACAACTTTTTAATTTCAGATGGTTTATATGTCTAAATATTCCATTTATGTTCTCAGATTGGATTTGAGATGGTTGACATTGTCGAATAGAGAAAAAGTCAACTACATATTTGTAATACTCGACGAGATCTATAACTTTGTAGATAACAACTTTTTCATTTGAGATTGTTTAGAGTGCCAAATGTACAATATAAGATTTGTAAATGTGTTGTTAATAGCTGCAATTGTATATTAATAAGTGTTATGCAGCTCAGATGGTATGCTTGAGAGAGTGTTTTTTTTTGAGGTCAACGACGGGGAGGATCAAATCGATCCTTACCTGATTTTCATTCCACAGATACCAGCGTAGCCGGTTGGTGGAAGGGGTCAAGCCCCTAAAGTACAAATAGGATTACAGCATCTTGTTAAAGAAGTGGAGGAGATTACATATCGAACGAGTTACTCCATTTAGCAGCAAGGGAAGCATTCCATCTAGGAATCCTGCAGGCTCAGGATCGAACAGATTCTTTGCACGCCGCGACCAGCCGATCAACGTTCGGCTCTAGTCTTCTGAAGACCACCTCGTTCCTGTGCTTCCAAATTTCCCAGCAGCACAGTAGGATGATGGGGGTGAGCAACACTGACATGGATTCTGGGCGGAGTTTGGGTTTACCAGAGTTCTGTGACGGGTGCGATTCCATCCGGGTTCCAGCCAATTGTGTCCCAGAAGTCACGGATGAAGCTGCAAGCTGAGAAGATGTGATCGGCGGATTCATCTGCTTCCCCACAGATCTGACAGACCGCATTCTGGAGAATGTTCTTGAGCACCAAGGACGTTCTGCAATGGATTCTATTCTTGGTTAACGTCGATGCCCGGTTGATGACGCCGGACATCAGTCTGTCGTTTCCATCTTGGTAGAAGCTTGTGCGCTAGTCCGCTGTGTCGTCGTCTAGGAGTTGAGTTGTTGCAGCTCATCGGCAGCCTAGGCAGTGAGACGGTGTTGGAGCAGGTTTTGAACTCCAGCGCGTAGGATGTTGCTCACTGTTGTCAGTCGGCCGGTGAAGTGGCTGAATAGCGCTGGCATCTTCTGGGCAAGCAGTCCATCCGCCAGCCAGGTATCACGCTAGAAGGTTGTGTCCCTGTTGTTCCCCACCGAGACGGTCGTGATTCGCTGATATGCCGGCAGCAGGTCCTTCAGCACCGCCCAGTGCGTCCCAGCTAGTTCGCCGCTGAGATCCGAGAGGCTGATTTGGTCGCACCCATTGTGCCCAGGCAGAACCTTGCAGATGAAGGCGACGCACAAGTTTCAAAAGCAGGTAGGCATTCTGAGTGTCTAGGCGCCTTATGCCAAGACCTCCATCTTCCTTTGCTGGGCACACATTCTCCCAGGCCACCAAGCACCTAGCGCCTGAGGCGTTCTCGGACCCTGTCCACAGGAAGGCCTGGCGACGTGCATCAATGGAGGCGATGACACCGGGTGGCAACATCATCGCCCCCATGGCATAGGTTGGTACTCCGGAGAGCAATGCGTTGATGAGAACGACGCGGCCCGCAGTAGACAGCAGTAGCGCCTGCCAGCTTGCCAAGTACCTGTCCACTTTGCAAAGAGGGGCGCGAAGTCAAATAGTTGAAGCTTGAGATTGGACAGTGGAAGTCCCAAGTAGATCTGTGGGAAGGTTCCAACTTTGCAGTGTAAGATTTCTAACAACTGGTCTAGGGCACCATCTTTAAGATGCAGTGGGGTGACAGTGCTCTTGTCATAGTTGATAGCCAGCCTGGTAGCCGAGGAGAACATGTCCAGAAGGTTTTTGAGCCTTGTGATATCTCCAAGCTCCGCCTTTACCAGAATGATCGTGTCATCTGCGTACTGAAGTCCCGGACACAGGCCGTCGGCCATTGGATGTCGGATGCCGCCGTCAGTCTTGATCAGATCTTGAAGAATGTCCGCCACCAGGAGGAACAGGTTTGGCGACAAAGCATCACCTTGCCGAAGCCCCCGTTTGCACTGGATCCAAGGCCCGGGCACTCCATTAACCAGCACCGCTGACTTTCATGTTGAGAGCAGCATCCTCATCCACCGAATCCATTTGTTTGGGAAGCCCCGAGCATCCATGATCTTGAACAGACTATCCCAATTTACAGAGTTGAAAGCCTTTGCGAAATCAAGCTTGATTACGAGGGTCGGTGCCCGTCTTTTGTGGCAGCACTAGACCAGCTCCGTTGCTACCACGAAGTTTTCTGAGATTGATCGTCCCTTGATGCATCCTGTTTGGTCAACATCTACCAAGCGTGCAATCGCGACGTGAGTAGCTTTGTTAGAATTTCAACCAGGCAGTTTTGTAGTGATACCGGGCAGAATGTGGATTGGGTCACTGCCGCCCGAGACTTGGGGATGAGGACGATCGGAGCACGGTTGATGTGCTGAAGATCCACCTCCTCATTGTGGAAGGCGCTGATGAATCGCATGATCACTGGTTTGACGGCTGCCCATGCCGCGGCATAGAGACCTGGGCCAACGCCGTCTGGCCCCGGCGCGTTGTAGGCGCACATAGCGCGAATTGCGCACTTGGCCTCCACCTCAGTGAAGGGTGCAGGCAGCGGACCTTGGTCCACCCGCTCACGGCCATGGTAGATGTGGTTGATGTCGAACCCCCATGTTGTGGCCACCTCACTGCCTAGGATGTCGGAGTAGTAGGCGGTGAGCGCGGTCACCTTGTCGTCGTGGAAGATCAGGGAGGCACCGTCGACTTCCAGAACACGAATGGCGTTCCGGCGAGAGCAAGCGGATGCCCTGGCATGGAAGTAGTGAGTGTTTATGTCGCCCTCTTTGAGAGCGCGGAACTTCCCCTGCTGCTTCCAGTAAGCTGCCCACTGCGCCACGACCAGCGACTCCTTCTCCCTGCATAGAGCGTGCAGCCTGCATTCCCCTGTAGATAGAGCACGTGTTTCCTCGAACATGTCTAGCGTTAGCGTAATAAAGGAAGCATTGTGGTAATCAAACGGGCGTGGGCAGTGCTTGAGAGTGTTGAATTCCTCAATTTGAATCTTGCAAACACATTTTTTTATCACTGCGTTTTTGGGCTAGACCCGGAAGTCATAGGATGATATCATTGTCATGTCAGTAACCAACAATGATAGGCAAGCCTATCACTACCGATTGCTCCAGGCTGGAACGATTTGGATAGTGATGCTAGATTTAGACCCGACAATGATGCATTAATCTGGTGTAGTAATATTGTATTGATTGTTTACCACACAAAGATTAAATTAGGGAATCAATTTGCCTCCAATAATTTATCTTAGGCATCTTGTTTTAATTTATGTTCCATATTTGCTATGTCAATTTCAATATGGTTCTTTGTCAAATTAAGGTGAACATATTGCCATGGCTTCTAGAGATGAAATTTGGACACACATGATATCTATGTTGATGAAACTTCATTGTCAATGCCAATTTAAACATTTGATACCCAACCCAGTACACAGCCTAGTTCAATTGAATTATAATTTAATCCCAGAGCGCGCTGATATGAAATTATTGTAACCTATTTAAACTTTTAAAAGAAAATTGGCCAGTTGCAAATCCTAGTAAGTGCAGACGTTGCCACATGTGGCCACATCGGTATGGCCGGTGGAGGCGCCTAAAGCACAGTAAAATCGTGCGCTATATGTTGGAGAAAACGAAGCACGTAAATTACAAGGAGGGAGCTTGTCAGCACCGATGAGCGATGAGTCAAATCTGACTGTTAACAGGCCGTCACACTTGTAACTGAGGCAATCTAGAGTTCCGCTCCTAGCGAAGTAACCGACACTTACATGCCTTTATCAGAAGCTGGGGCCAGCAGAGTTCAATCAGCTTCAAGCCTTCAATTGATCGTACGCCATGCCGCTCAAGCTCGCCATGATCGTCCTCCCTCCGTTGATGGTAACTATCGTGGTGCTGTCCCTGGTTAGCGCCTCTTGGGACGTCATGGCCCGCGTCACCGTCCTCCTGGTCGCCTTCCTCCTCGTCATCGGGCTATGCGACCGCATGAGGCAGCAGCCAGCTGCTGAGTCCATGGCCGCTCCTCCACAGGAGTCGTCGGCCCTCGGGCTTGGCGTGTCTGCCATCGCCAGTCTCCCAGTGTACAAGTACGAGAAGAAGAGCGGCGGCGGCAGTGACGAGTGCTCTATCTGCCTCGGCGAGATGAAGCCAAAGAGACGGTGAAGCAGCTACCCGTGTGCACGCACCTGTTCCACGAAGGGTGCATCGACCTGTGGCTGTGGTCTCACCAGACGTGCCCGGTGTGCCGTAGTGCTGTCATCGTGGCAGCTACGCCGGCGAGCGTGGAGATCCACGTGCGCCATCAGGACAGTCGTTGAACTACGGATTTTGCTGTAATCTTATAGCGAAGTAATTGCTGATGCAAAGGAGAGAAGAGAGAAGAGGTTTACTCTCATACAAGCAATAAGTTGGGCACAGATGCATATGCAGTGGTGGATCCATACATTAAGTGGATGTGTGGAGGATTAGAAAATATGAGTTAGGACATGAGTAAACCTATCAATAAAAAAGTTTCCTATAGATAAATAAAAGACCACTATTATATAGCTTGACTCTTAGAACTTGTCTAACATGGTCAATATTTGGCTGTATTATTGGACTTGGTCTAACAGTTTTGTTGCTGGCAATTTAATTCAATCTGTGGCTCTGTTTGGGGAGCAGTGTTTGTAGTTCAAGAGTATTGCTGCCGGTTGCGGATTGTCAGTGAAAGAAAGGCTCTAAATGCAGTTTGTTCCGGAGCGAGTGTGCTGCCGGTTGCCACGAAAAATCCACCAAAACTCAAGAGCTCAAAAAACTTCACTACGCAGGGTGGTAAAATATATTCGCTTATCCAGATGAAGTTGCAAAATTAAGGTCACAAATGAATGACCTGAGACAATCTCCTACCGATACGGCGTGAAAATAAAGATCTACCCATTGTATATGCAACATTACTCAACTATAGAGATCTTTATTGTCAGGCTTTCTTATTATTCAACACTTCTTTCTCTACAAAACAGGACAACCACAAGATATGCTGTTTTGTAACCAAATATATATTGTTTGTTCGGGGTATAGAGAATAAAATAATATTGGCACATTTGACTCCAAGAGAGTTTTGTACAATTTAATATCACATTTTTATATTGCCTCTACCATGTTTTCTATTATTGCACATTTGTTCCGAGATATAGGATGAGAAAACATATATTTTGTATGTGATTGTGACATAGGTTACTATGCATTATCTTTCATACTGCCATAGGTAGATAGTTGATATGCAAATTTATAGGGTTATTATAATAGCAAAATGTCGGTAATTTAGATGCCACTTAGAGGGTTACACAATATGTATAAGAATTTCTGCCATATAGTATTTTGTCAATCCTGTCTGAGATATATGAAGGCCACCAATATATTAACAGTAAGATGGGTTCACGTACAATTTTGCTGATCCACATGCTGACTACTATCTACCTAGATATATTGTCTCGCTGGCCAATCAAAATTGCTGCAAGAGAAAACTAAGACGGATAGCTGTAACCTCGAGGCATTTCTCTTGTTACTATCGACGAACTCTCCCTAGAAAGGCTAGCTATTCCTCACATCGATAATTATGCTCAAATAAAGCATCCTCTTTCGGATATTAGTTACCATTCATTAAGCCGGCACTCACCGTGCACGATGTTCTTCTTTGGAGGTAGGGGTGCGCTCTTTGTCAGGATCGCGTGCATCGTGTTAATACCACTCTGCATGTTCGCCGGCTTGGTGCTGTATGTCATCGGCGTGCGGTGGGGCCTCAGTATCCTCGTCTTCGTCTCGGTTTTCCTTTGCGTCCACTGGCCGTTCCTCATCGACCACATAGGTGACAACAACGCAGGCAGGAGCCTCCTGGTGCAAGTGCAGCAGCCGGCACCGGGGACGGAGCCAGGAACATCGCTTGCCGAGCTGCCAGCACAACCAGGTGGCGTGCACTATAACGGCCTTGGTGCCTCCGCGATCGCGGCCCTCCCGGCGTACGAGTATGACAAGAAGGCCGGCGGTGACGAGTGCGCGGTCTGCCTCGGCGAGCTGCGGCACGGGGAGGTGGTCAAGCAGCTTCCAGCGTGCATGCATCTGTTCCACGAGGGGTGTATCGATGCATGGCTGAGATCGCGCATCACCTGCCCGGTGTGCCGGTCACCGGTGAATGCCGCGTTGACGGTGGCCGCTCAAATTATGGTGCGGGCAGAATAGATTTGGGATGTTTGGGACTTTATTATGATCATTGATCAGGTGTCCCAATCTAATGGTGGTTGTGCTTTAATTTGGTGCCTACGAAATAGAGGGCACTGTACATTTTCTGGAAGAGTTTTTTTTGTACCTTTTTGGTGTGAAGCGTTCTAATCGAACAGGAAGAGTATTTGTAAATAAGAAATGCAATTTTGCCATGCATGCCGTGGTAGGCTCGCTACCGCTGCAACAATCAACAGATGGCGGCTTGTTGCAGACGGCAACTTGTGCTTTGATGCTAGCTTTGAGGGGCGACCATATACAACATCATCGGTGGCACTCTTTGCATGGTGCAATAACATGATATGGCTTCCCATGATGGCTGATGCCATGTAGGACGGATCGGAGGTGGCCCCTATGGGTTGGCATGGCGGTGATGGCATGTATGTGGCCTCGTCGTTGCAGCAACAATCTCCAGCTGGTTTCGATTGTCATGGTCATCCGCGATGTAGCTAGTTTGGGCTTGGGTGCAGGGATTATCGAGCCAAAACCGTGCTAGGTCCTTGGCTTTGGCCAACAATGGTGACCTATTTGGTTACACGTTTGTCGTCGGAAGCATTGTTGTGAGCTCTACTTACCCTCTAGAAGTTTGGTTGAAAAACATTGGTTCTCCCGTTAACATTGACGACATCTGTGGATGTCATTTCTCTTCTTAGAGCTATTGCTGTAGAAAACCTACTCCTCCTAGTTTGCACCACTTGTCCTATGTGATATAGAGCATGGCGTTTGAGGATGCTTCTAAGGATCACTGGTTTTACGTTTCTTAAGGTGTGGTAGTTTCGTTGTTGTCTCTTTCCTGAGGGTGTTGTTTTTTTATTATTGTAAAATGTTTGTTCTCTACTAATACATATTAATACAAGCCCGGTAGTATTTGTCGTTGGCTTTTTGAAAAAAGACAAAATAATGCAATTTTTGCAGATGTGATCTTTTTCATCACAGAATGGACACAGGCGTGTTCACACATTTTGACACATCACCCCTACGGATCATGCAAATACATGCTACCTCTACTAGCAAATTTGGAACACCGAGTTGGCAGATATCAAGATTAACAAAGCCACCATTTATATCTCCTTGTTCATAAGCAAGTCATCTACCATGAAAATAATAACTTTGTACATCACATTATCGATAGGCAAGTCATCGGCCAAGAAAATAATAACTTAACATCACTAAATTTTGGAATAAATCTAAAAATACCAGTATCCCGGCCTGTGAATAAGCCAAGGATTTAAACTTGTCCACTGAAATATCTGTCATACACCATAAGTGCTCAATCGCACGGGTCACAAACAAACTGAGACGGCGTGATTCTGCCAAAACCGGCCTAACCAGGTTTGGGAACTGGCCTAGCCGGTTTTCTTAAGTTTTTCCTTGAAAAGTCTAAGGGCAGTAATTACCACACTTTCTCCGTTAAGAGTGGCTTGGTTTATGAGCAAACCAGCAAAGGGTAACCAATCGTGCTTACGTGACAAAGAATGACTAGTTTCTGGGCAAACTAACAAAGGAAACATAGCTCTCACCCAGGAGGGACCTATTCGGCCAAGGACATCACAAAGCAATGAATAGCAATATGGAGGCCAAAAGAGATTAGGGCAGAGAGAGTAGAGAATAAATTGGGTTATTGTTGATAATGTGTGTTGGGCACCTCAACCGGCCGTGCCCCTTATATTTATAAGGAGAAGGTGGTCTTATCTCATGAGGGGTCGGAATCCCTTGCAAAGCACTCCAAAATACAACTGTGTTCAGAGCTGGCCCGTCCAAACTGGCTTAGCCGGACTGCAAAACCAGCTTAGCTTGTTTTTGTGGGAAACCCAGCTTAGCTTGTTCTGGAATCCGGTTAAGCCTGTTTTTCTGTATCAGTACCTATTGACACCGAAATTTGGTTTGAGACATGAAGATCTAGAGTTTCAGAGTTTATTAAAGAAAGCCACAATATTCAGCAAAATTAGCTAACCAAGTTACCATCAAGATCAGCCAAATGACGATGACGATTATCCCTAGGATAGAATTCAATGGGCGAGAGATGGTGGCAGAGAGGCAGGAAGACACATCAGACTCCATAGAAGGGGAAGATTGGGGTCCAAGTTAACTTAATTTAGGATGTTTTGTTCTCTTTTTGAAGTTTTGTAACCAGTCTTATTCTACTATGATTCGTAGTCAAGCCTCAGGTATATTGAACCCTGGCCATTGTAATAGACATCCACACATCAATCAAAACAAGTACCTTTACCTTTTTTTGGCCCTGTGCCACCCTTAGGGGTAGGAGTAGAGTAGTTCTCGACGAGTTCTTCGAGCAGGCATCTGTTAGGTCCAACCCCTAGCTTGTTTGTGAGTATCCGTCACGACTTATACTTTGTTTGTAAGGCTATATCGGTTAGGTCTGACCTCTTGCAAGCTTTGTATAAGTTATCATTAGTCATTGTAAGGTTGCATCAGTCTAGCTCGTATCTATTACAATCACTTATACAAGTTATCCTATGATTCTTATCAAAATTTATACGATTGCATCAGTCCGGCTCGATCCCAAACGAATTTTGATACGGATTAGTTATCGATATTATGTTAAATAGTTTACTATTTAGCATAATATCACCTATTGCTCGATCTAGATTAAAGGTTTCTCGGTCTTCATCCTTCGATTTATCGTCTGTCAACTGTTTTTATGCTAAGATTCAACTGTTGACGTTAGATCCTGTTTATCGGCAATTTTATCTTGATATTGATCGACCATAGTGGGTGTTTGAAGCCTGTTTCCTCTAAGGAATAGGTTCGTTAGTCATCAATCTCCAGTTTGCTGCCCTCGTTACCAACTTGTTGGTAGTGCACTAGATCGGGTCTTGTTGGTTAACGAATCTACTCATTAAGGGAGACATGACGTCATCCATTCGCTATGCTTCTATAGGCTATTTTAGCCAATGGCCTAAGCTTTCACGTGTATGGCATGCATCCGCGATTCTGTTAAAACATGAGTACGTTTATAGATCGCTAGGCTTGTAGTTTGCTGTTCTACTATCAATGCTGTATCGATTCGGTCGACCTATTAATAGTGCCGTCAATTGGGTTTGGTTGGTTTGTAGATTTGCTTATGTTTCGGCGGTTAAATGTTTGCATGCTATATGACAAAAAACCACTTAGATCAGCCCCTTGGTCGGTTGCTTATGCTTTCATACTCATAAGACGTGCTCATAATGTTGTCTAAATATGGATAGATCTATGTGTCCTAAAAGTTTAATTTGTTATCATTATTATTGCTATCTTCGACGCGCTCGACCCCCTCTGTTAATGATGATAAGTTAGATTTGATGAGCTTGTAGGTCCATCTATACTAGATAATTGATTGATCATCGATATGCATCTATTTACTTTGGAATCGGCTATTTTTGCCGATGGCCCGTGCATTGCAAGTGTATTGGCTTTTATTATTGTGCTTGTTTTTGTCCTCATCTTTGAGCCAATACAAGGTACAGTCAATGCAAATGCTTTCATTCATATCAGCTCTCTACCTTGTTTTTTCAGGTTTTATGACCATTGGCATTAGATTTATATCATTTATATCTGATAATTGCCAATAGTTTTTGTTTTTTCAACATCCTATATCATGAACATGCTGGATATCGAATATTTAGTCGATAGCTTTATCGAATCGGCTGTCTAGCCACACATTTGGAACTGTCTGGAGTAAAATCGACATGTTCTACCTTAAATTACTGATTACCTTTCTCTCCTTGTCAATTACAGGGTCAAATTGACTGGCACGCCCTAGGTCACGACCATCCAGTCCGGTGTCCTCCTAAGTCTAGAGAGAGCTTGAGATCTACTCCATGCGGTTTCTCTCGGCTTGCTATGTGTGCCGGTGGCAAGTTCACTTTTTGCCATCGACACAGACTTGGCACGCTCGGTGGGACCACAATCATCAACATAGACAACGAAGCGATCCTCATGGTCAACCTTGAAGACCAGCCTGATGACTAAAAGGCACTCATTGATCGAGCAGCAGAGAATTTCCATGAGAAGTGTCGCTGTCTTACAGCAGGATGCACAATTAAGTCGTTTAGAAGACTCCCTTGCCAAGCGTCCTCCTACATGGACAAAGTGAAGATATTAAAGCCAGAGCTACTGCCCATCTAGTCCACCAGACTATTCACGAAGTCGTTACAAATCACAATAAGGTGTTAGCCAACACAGTCGGTAATGTTATGAAAGAAGTTTTCTTTGGAGCGCCAGTTGATCAGGTGGGACCATCATATTTCAATGGCTATAATTCTTTGGCTGTTAGAGACAGTGTGCCTAGTTCTAGTCAGCAGTCAAATGGTGGGCAGTATCAACAACCACCAGCATGGCAGCTTCCAGGAGGACAAGCTCAAGATCAAACCCTGCAAGCAACAGGGGGGCAAGATCAAGCCCTACCAACAGCAGGAGGGCAAGGTCAAGAGATAGGGGGCAACCATCAGTGTAGCAATCACCAAATGTCCCTATCGCGCAGACAGTTCAACATCCTACTGGACAAAACCAAATATATTCAGTCCAGTAGCCAACCTCACCAATCACTCAATAGGTTGTGCAACGGCCGACTCAGGGAAGATTCAGTACTTCCTACCAAACACCTCAGTTAGCCCATAAAATTGCTCCATCAGTGCAAAGGATCGTTAGAGATGTTGGTCCAAATTATTTCAATAGTCGATTGCAGGGCTATGCAACTCACAATGCTCAGATCGACTACCTAGAGTGATATCACTTAGTTTCTGATGCCAGCACATATGAACTTTTGTCGCATCCTAGGTATCAAAATCCTTACAATTATAATTCGCAGCAGCTTCAGCAACTTCAGGCCTAGGGCAACAAGCTCAAGTCCAAGGTCAACAGTCTTTGGCTCAAAGTCAATAAGTTCAAGCACAAGGCTCTCAAGCTCAGGCTCAAGGGCAGCCGGGACAACAAGTTGCTGGCATGAATGCTGATGAATTAGTCAGCAAGATAACAGCTATGATCCAGAGCCAGTTTGGGTTGAAACCTAAGAATCAGATTGGCTCCTATCAGCGTTCATACCTAGCTTGGTATGATATTCTAAAACTCCCTTCGCGCTACCGGGTACCTGATTTCTCCAAGTTTACTAGAATAGATGAGATGACCACATTGGAGCATGTCAACCGTTATCTTGCTCAGCTTGGAGAAACATCTATGGAGGAAGCGCATAGAGTTAGGTTTTCCCTTTATCTATGTCTGGAACGGCCTTTAGTTGGTTTTCATCACTTGATCCAAACTCAATCACTGGATGGGCTGATTTAGAGCACAAGTTCCATGCATACTTTCACAGTGGGCCAGGGAAGAAAAGGATCTTAGATTTGACAAACATGAGGCAGAGAAATAATGAGCCAGGCTCTGAATTCATTCAGAGGTTTAGACAAGTGAAGAGCCATTGCTACTCATTGAATTTATCTAATGGCTAGTTGGCTGAATTGGCCCTTCAAGGGATGTTACCAGCAATAAGAGAGAAGTTCAAAGGCTAGAACTTTGAGAATGTATCTCACTTGGTCCAGAGGGTATCTGCTTTTGTGTCACACCCATTTTTAAGGACAAAAATAGGATGCATAAAAGACTCATGTGCGCCCCAGGAAACAGTCGCACACATAAGTTGACAAATTACAAAGTATCATCACAGTGCTTATTACATAACGAATAAGTATTTAAGACATAGTCTTGAACGATAGATAATAATAACTAATAATAAATCTTCAGCGGAAACTCCACACAGGGACACGGTTGACTGGTTGACACCAAGACTAGTACTCATTACGATAATCTTCCTCAATATCTTCATCTGTTATGGTGGAAATAGCAAGGGTGAGTCCATGTCGAACTCAACAAATATAACACAGGGTTCATGAGGCTCAAAAAGGCTAGACACTGTTTAACTGCGTTTAGCTTTTAATCATATATTAGCAATTGAGTAGCATCAAGATAAACCGCTTCCCATTAAAGAACCAATGATCAATTGTAATAATGATAACGAATAGCATTAACATGAGCATAATAATAATCAACAATAATTAAACATGATATAGCAATGGTGATCATCTATCTGTAAATGTTCCAAGGCCGCTCGTATCCGTGAGCACGGCTAGTATACCAGTTTTTAACTCTGCGCAGAGGTGTACACTTTCACTGTAAGTCATGATTTCCAAATGAGTGGGGAGATCAAGCCCAAACACCCGAGAACCATATAAAGCCACTCAAAAGTTCGTCTAACAAGTTAGGGCCATTAGATTCACTCGGCAGGCAGATGTAGAACCCCCTTCCCTGTGGCACAACAACCGTAGCCTATACACACTAGGCCAGGGGCTCGCACTACACCCAAAGTGGCAAGCCATTCTTACGCCATTTAAGGTAACCACTAACAAGCTAGAAAAGGTCTCTTGAACAACTAAAGCCAGAGCCATATAGCCCTCACAGCTGTACTGTATATCCCGGATAATCACGTACAGATAAGTCCTTATGGAGAGAAACTAGAGCATCAAAATAATACACATGCTCTAGCCCCCTTTTAACAGTAATAAAATCATCTTAAAGGTTGATTGCTTAATCCATTAATCAAATTACAAGATCATTGTTCTTAGTTTAAGCACTAGCATTAGCTACCCATAAGCATTCCCAAGGTTGACAAGGAATCAAGATATCAATCACTAAGTTATAATCTCTAAGGTTGTCAAGGTAAGCACATGCATATGTATGACAATTCAATGTATAGGTAGCAAGGATAGTCCTGTGTTATACTTGCCTTGATCAAAGCTTTCCAAGTGATACTACTGACTTGGTTCAAAGTAATACTCCGAATCGTCCAGATACTGCTCACCTTCTATATTCGATCATCAATCAACAACATACATGCATCCAATCAAACATACACGAAGCAAACAAAGAGATATAATTAGAACAGTACACCAACAGTAGAAAAACAGTAATAAAAGTTTATAAAACTCTTCTACACGTTTCTACGATCACACAGACGCAAAGATCACCAAATTCGGAGTTAAAACGTGAAAGTTATGTATTTTCTAAGATTACCTATAGATAAATAAATACTTAATTATAACCTCGAAAAATAAATTATCAAAACTAACTGTACAACTACACTAACATGTAGAGCTCGCAAATACGAACCTAACGCAACTTGAACGGATCAATTCAGAGTTAAAACGAAGATTTTATGACCAAAACAATTCTAGTGGCAAAACTGTAAATACCTGAAAACGTATTTTTGACTTAACCGGAAGAGAATACGCTTTCAAAACACGAAAACGTACTTTCAGCAATATGCTATGGACGGCGGGTTTATTATTAAAAAGCTATGGGGCTCTTTAAGAAGTTTACCCCGCGAAGGGGTAAGTTCTAATCTGGGCCCTTGATTTCAAATCGGACGGCTGTCATCGTCTCCGGCTTACAGAGATAGAGGGCGCGGCTTCCTTCCCCAACTCCGGCCGGTGGCCACCATGGCCGGCCACTCCACCTCGCCGGAGAACTCCGGATTCGCCTTTCTAGACCACAACTCGCCCCGCCACCAACACCAATCGGAAGAGAAGCTTCCCCCGAACTCGTCTACCTAGTTTAGGAAGACTACCATAGCACGGAAACGAGACGCAGCTAGGTTAGGGCGGCGGCGCCATTGCCGGCTCACTGGAGCTTCGCAAACATGCGATTCAAAGCACTACAACTCAAAAGAAAAGCATGGGGAGGTAGAGAAGGAGATGGCGAACTCACCAAAGCAAAGAAGAAGGGCTCAAACCAACCCGCAAGCTCCGACGACAAGCAACCGAAACCTCCAATTTCCCCCAATCCCAAGAGCTCGGTTTCACGTGGTTGGACTAGAGTTTTAGATGAAAAACAGAAACTAGAGGACCTAGGCGTCCTATTTATAGCTTCGATTTGCCGTGTTCGATTAGGAAATCCCGAGATTCTCGATGGATTCGGTTGGAGTCGACGTTGGTCTCCGGCTCGGCCACGATGAGAGGAAGAAGGCGACTGACAGCAGGGTCCCACCGGTCAGCGACAAAAGAACGAAGGAAAGGCGCGGCTGCTGGACATCGGGTGGCTCGGCCGAGCTGGGCCGCTGCGGCGCGGTCCGGCCCACGCGGCAGGCGCGGGGAAAGCAGCCTCGACCCGATGGCCCAAGGAGAGAAGGAGGCCGAGCGATCGGGCTTCCAGGCCACTTTGCTCACGTAAGTTGTTTTATTTTTTTTCTTCTTTCTTTTCTTTATTTGTTTGTTTTCAAACTATTTCAAACAAAATTTTCTAAACCAAATCAAAATAAAATAAATCCACACCACAAAAGAAAACAAATGCAGCAGCATGAATGCATCACCAAATATATTTTTTTAAAATTTTAATTTGCCATTAATTGTTATCTAATTTATTCAAAATTCATTATCTCTAAAATTTGGAATTTTTGGGTGTTACAAATTCTACCCCCTTAAAAGAATCTCGTCCTCGAGATTGGACTGCTTACTCAAATAACTGCGGATATGATTTTCTCAATTCATCCTCTCTTTCCCAAGTTGCCTCTGCCTCTGAATATCGATTCCACTGCACCTTGCACATCTTAATAACCCGACTTCGAGTAACTCTCTCAGCAGTTTCTAAAATCTTGATCGGAAACTCTTCATATGTAAGATCTTCCTTAACAGTCAACTCTTCTAAATGTATCTATTCCTCAGGCACACGCAAACACTTCTTAAGTTGTGAAACATGGAACACATCATGTACTCCAGATAAATTCTCAGGCAACTCTAATTGATAAGCAACTTCCCCACGTCTATCAATAATTTTAAATGGTCCAACATACCTTGGTGCTAGTTTACCTTTCATGTTAAACCTCTTCACACTTCTCATCGGTGACACCTTCAAATAGACATAATCACCTACCTCAAAAACTAGATCTCTTCTCCTATTATCAGCATAACTCTTCTGACGAGATTGTGCTACTCTCAAATTCTCACGAATCACTCGCACTTGATCTTCTGCGTTTCTAAGAACATCTGTACCAAACACCTGAGATTCACCTGTCTGATCCCAAAACAATGAAGTTCTACACTTACGTCCATACAAAGCTTCAAACAGTGCCATCTTAAGACTCTGTTGATAACTGTTATTGTAAGAAAATTCTGCATAAGGTAAACTCTTATCCCAACTAGTTCCATATTGCAATGCACAAGCTCTCAACATATCCTCTAATACCTGGTTGGTCCTTTCAGTCTGTCCATCTGTCTGTGGATGATATGCTGTACTAAAATTCAATTTTGTTCCCAATGATTCATGCACAGCTTTCCAAAAGTGTGACGTAAACTGCGAACCTCGATCAGACACAATCTTCTTTGGTACTCCATGCAAACAGACTATTCTTTCCATATACAAGGTAGCTAATTGTACTCCCGTGTATTTAGTCTTGACTAGTATAAAATGAGCAACTTTAGTCAATCTATCCACTATCACCCAAATAGAATCATAACCTTTCTGAGTACGCGGTAACCCCACTATAAAGTCCATACCAACTTCTTCCCACTTCCATTCAGGAATCTTCATTGGTTGCAATAATCCAGCAGGTCTCTGATGCTCTGCTTTCACCCTCTGACAAGTATCACACAATGTCACATACTCAGCCACATCTCGCTTTAATCCAACCCACCAATATTTCTGTTTCAGATCCAAATACATCTTAGTACTACCAGGATGAATAGAATAAGCTGACTCATGAGCTTCGCGAAGAATTGCCTATCTAACAGTTTGATCCTCAGGTACACACAGCCTCTTTCCAAACCACAAAATTCCATTATCATCCATCCGAAAGCCTGGTGACTTACCAATCACTATATCTTCCGCTATCTTCTTTAGTTTCTCATCCTTCAACTGACCCTTGTAGATTTCTTGCTCTAAAGTAGGCTCTATCACTAATTCCATTGTATTAGTAACAATTCCTAAATTCAAATATTCAAATTTAGCACATAACTCACTAGTCATAGACAACATCCGTATCTCATTGGCATAACTTTTCCTACTAAGAGCATCAGCTACTTTATTAGCCTTACCAGGATGATAGTGTATCTCAATATCATAATCCTTAATCAACTCTAACCATCTACGTTGCCTCAAATTCAGATCTGACTGAGTGAAAATATACTTCAAACTCTTATGATCAGTGTATATATCACTCTTATGTCCAATCAAATAATGTCTCCAAATCTTTAAAGCATGAACTACAGCTGCTAACTCCAAATCATGTGTAGGATAATTCAACTCATGCTTTCTCAACTGCCTAGATGCATAAGCCACAACTCTGCCTTCTTGCATAAGAACACATCCCAAACCTTGACGAGAAGCATCACAATAAATAGAAAACTTACTCAAATCTGGCAAAACCAAAACAGGCGCTGTAGTCAACCTCTTCTTCAATTCCTCAAAACTAGCTTGACATTTATCTGACCACACAAACTTGGCATTCTTCTCTAACAGAGATGTCATAGGTTTAGCAAGTTTAGAAAACCCTTCAATGAACCGTCTGTAATATCTAGCCAATCCCAAGAAACTACGAATCTCACTAGCATCAATAGGTGGCTTCCAATTTAATACATCCCTTACTTTACCTGGATCCACTGATATCCCTCCATTAGAAATAATATGACCAAGGAAAGAAACTTCCTTCAACCAAAACTCACATTTACTTCGCTTCGCATACAACTTATGCTCTCTAAGCTTCTGCAACACCAACCTCAAATGTTCAGCATGCTCTACTTCTGTCTTGGAAAAGATCAGTATATCATCAATAAACACTACCACAAACTTATCCAAATATTCCATGAACACCTTATTCATCATGTACATAAAGTATGCAGGTGCATTGGTCAATCCAAATGACATAATAGTATACTCATACAATCCATACCTCGTAGTAAAAGCTGTCTTTGGAATATCAGAAGCACGAATCTTCAACTGATGATAACCAGAACGTAAATCAATCTTAGAGAACACACAAGCACCTCTCAACTGATCAAACAAGTCATCAATCCTGGGCAAAGGATACTTATTCTTGATAGTTACCTCATTTAGTGACCGATAATCAACACACATCCTCTGACCGCCATCTTTCTTATCAACAAAAATAACTGGTGCTCCCCAAGGTGATGAACTAGGTCGAATAAAACCTTTATCTTGTAATTCTTTAATTTGTTTCTTAAGTTCTTCTAATTCATCTACTCCCATCCTATATGGTCGTTTGGCTATAGGTGCAGTTCCAGGTAATAATTCAATAAGAAATTCAATGTCTCGGTCAGGTGACATACCTGGCAATTCATCAGGGAAGACATCCGGAAATTCCTCAATCACTGAATTCTCCTTAATAGTATCTTCAAGCTGATTCACCACAGCGGTTGGTTGCTTCTGCACTGCTACATCCACATTGATTTTATCTCCATTAGGTGCAGTCACAACTACCACTTTCTGCTGACACTGAATCTCTGTCTGATTTGGCTTCATCCAGTCCATACCCAATATCACATCAATACCAGATGTCCTCAACACTATAGGAGTTATCTTAAACTCTACCCCCCTTAATACCATACTAATTGGAAGACAACGATTACTGGTTTGCATGGTACCTCCAGGTGAATTTACTAAGAGAGGTTCTTTCATAGCTAGCATGGGTATACTATGCATTTTAACAAAAATGTTGGATATAAATGTATGAGATGCTCCAGAGTGGAAAAGAACAGTTACGGGAATGGAATGTACATTGAACGTACCAATCATAACTTCTGGTGCATCATGAACTGTATCAGAAGACACGTGATTCACCCTTCTAGTACCAGATTGCCTCTGGCTGCTCTTCTGGCTCTGAGAAGTCTGCTGGTTCTGCTTCTCAGGACAATGATAAGACATATGCCCCTCTTTACCACATACAAAGCATCTAGTAGGCGTGCTGGGAGCACTATTCTTCATGGGGGTAACATTGGAATTTCCAGTGCGAGGAGTCTGTTGCCCAGTCTGCTGATACTGTTGACGCTGTGGATATGATGAACGCTATTGTGACTGATTACTTTGCCAATTCTGGGACCACCTCTGATTCGGATTATGATTCCACTGGCTAACCGGTCCCTGAAACTTCTGATGAAAACCATGCTGAGAATTAGTGCGCTGACGGTTGTTGCTTCCTGAGCCTTGTACCTTCATTTTCCTCTTCCTGTCCATCTCTCTGTGCTCATTATCAAGCACAATAGCTTTATTTACCAGCTCTTGAAAACTAGCATAGTTGTTCCCCTTCAACTGCAAGCGAAGATCATAATAAATTCCCTTCAAGAAAAGACGCTGTCTGTCTGCATCTTCCCTCACTTCATTAGGAGCATAGCGAGCCAACTGGGTAAATCTATCATGATATTCACTAACGCTCATCTGTCCCATCCTAAGGTTTCTGAATTCTTCCTGCTTCAGCTCAATTATACCTTCAGGAATATGACGAGCTCGAAAATCTCTAACAAACTCATTCCAAGTGATAGGAGGAGCATTGTCAGGGCGTGCAGCTTGATACGACTCCCACCAAGTCTGAGTTGTCCCCTGTAACTGACCAGATGCATATAACACCTTCTCCATATCATTGCATTGGGCTATATTCAGCTGTTTCTCCACTGCCCTCACCCAATCATCTGCCTCTAAAGGATCAGCAGCATGAGAAAACACTGGAGGGCGTCGCTTCAAAAATTCCCCACGCTTATCCCTCACTTGCACAGGCGGTGGTCCTCCCGCAGGGGGATTGTTTTGCATGTGCTGCATAAACATCTGCATCATCTGATTCTGAGTTTGCATGAGTTTCTCCATAGTAATGGGTGGGTTAACACCTCCACGACCTCTGCCACGTCCTCTGCCTGACATCTGTTTCCAAAAACACAGAAGATGAAATTCAGTACAATCCGAGATGATGTATTCAATAGATAAGCAAAATCTGATTTTTCTGGGCAAACTCCAATTTCAGCAACTCAGTAAAACTGTCATATCTCGAGCTACAGACGTCCAATTCAGATGATCTTTACATGGTTGGAAAGCTTACAAAATTATTTACAACTTTTATTCACAACACTTTTTCTGATTCTGTCAATAAATTGGCCAAAAACTGAACTTAACCGAAACTGTTTCAGAATTCCAGACTGTGCAGTAACTCCAACTTGGAACAGGTATATCTCTTAGCTTATAATAGATATTAAAGTGATTCTTGTGGGGTTGGAAAGATATAGAAGTCTAATTATTCCCAGTAAAATTTCATAATTTTTTCATGAACGGATTTTAAGTTATTTCTAAAACATCCCAGACTGATCTAAAAATCAGCAAAGGACAGAACTAAGTTAACCTCACATTCAACTAACATATTTTGATCAAACTTAATATTTTTAACCATGGAACTTGTAGGCATGTCTACAAAACTCCAGCACACATTACAAAGATCCAAATCACCCATTATCATAATAACAATCCATCAATCACACAATTGTTCACACCACAAACTGACTCTTAAAACAATCCAAACTTAAAATTAACTCGCAACTACTATCGTTCCTATTATATAGGGATTTTTTCTATTTCCTAATTAAGCTTCTCATAAATCTTGGGACGACCTAACTCCGCCCTTAATTGGTCAATCTCTCTATAAGCTTGCTCCTTAAGTTCTTTTTCCTTCAGCAACTCATCCTTCAAATCCACCTCATGGAGAGCCAATTCACGAGCTAATCCCACCGTAGCTTGTAAAGTCAAGGAGAAATCATCTGCAAGCGGCACGGTCCAAATACCCTTGTCATGTAAGAAACAAGGAAAATGCCGAAGTGCACCCTTTAACGTCTTGTCCGAGCGTAGACCATGGTAGTAAACAAATGCATTGTAGGCGACATCCTCCATGCTTGTCTCCATGGTTGCCCGGCTCACTCTAGTAATGAACTTTGACTCCACCTTAGGCTCCTTAGTGGTTGGATCCCTTTTCTTAACCCATAACTCCGTTTCCCAATAGGAATCCATCCATGGATGACTATACTCTGCACTACGATACTCCAACGTAGCTTCCCAGTCGTAGTAGTAGTTGTCCAAGGTTCTTGTCAACATGTCATGGAAGAAAGCATCAGCTTTAGGAACCAGGATATGAAGCTTCGTAGTCCACCCCATAACTACATCCTCCATTGGTGTATCACCAACTCTTGATTCAGCATCAGATAGCTCTTGATCACCATCTTCATACGGCTCCTGAGGTTTGAAACGGGCAACGTACTGTGCAGCTGACAAACGGGGATGAGGAGGCATCTACAAGATTTAGACATAGATTAGATAGAATCAATGTATTTTCACAATAGAATAAAGTAGAAGAAGCATAAAACTTTCGTAATTAACAAAGTGAAAAGAGGAAGCATGAATTAAGTGAAATATGGATGCTATTAACGACCATTCTAACTAGGCTTGCGTCCTACAGTCAACACGGCTCCGATACCAATCTGTCACACCCATTTTTAAGGACAAAAATAGGATGCATAAAAGACTCATGTGCGCCCCAGGAAACAGTCGCACACATAAGTTGACAAATTACAAAGTATCATCACAGTGCTTATTACATAACGAATAAGTATTTAAGACATAGTCTTGAACGATAGATAATAATAACTAATAATAAATCTTCAGCGGAAACTCCACACAGGGACACGGTTGACTGGTTGACACCAAGACTAGTACTCATTACGATAATCTTCCTCAATATCTTCATCTGTTATGGTGGAAATAGCAAGGGTGAGTCCATGTCGAACTCAACAAATATAACACAGGGTTCATGAGGCTCAAAAAGGCTAGACACTGTTTAACTGCGTTTAGCTTTTAATCATATATTAGCAATTGAGTAGCATCAAGATAAACCGCTTCCCATTAAAGAACCAATGATCAATTGTAATAATGATAACGAATAGCATTAACATGAGCATAATAATAATCAACAATAATTAAACATGATATAGCAATGGTGATCATCTATCTGTAAATGTTCCAAGGCCGCTCGTATCCGTGAGCACGGCTAGTATACCAGTTTTTAACTCTGCGCAGAGGTGTACACTTTCACTGTAAGTCATGATTTCCAAATGAGTGGGGAGATCAAGCCCAAACACCCGAGAACCATATAAAGCCACTCAAAAGTTCGTCTAACAAGTTAGGGCCATTAGATTCACTCGGCAGGCAGATGTAGAACCCCCTTCCCTGTGGCACAACAACCGTAGCCTATACACACTAGGCCAGGGGCTCGCACTACACCCAAAGTGGCAAGCCATTCTTACGCCATTTAAGGTAACCACTAACAAGCTAGAAAAAGGTCTCTTGAACAACTAAAGCCAGAGCCATATAGCCCTCACAGCTGTACTGTATATCCCGGATAATCATGTACAGATAAGTCCTTATGGAGAGAAACTAGAGCATCAAAATAATACACATGCTCTAGCCCCCTTTTAACAGTAATAAAATCATCTTAAAGGTTGATTGCTTAATCCATTAATCAAATTACAAGATCATTGTTCTTAGTTTAAGCACTAGCATTAGCTACCCATAAGCATTCCCAAGGTTGACAAGGAATCAAGATATCAATCACTAAGTTATAATCTCTAAGGTTGTCAAGGTAAGCACATGCATATGTATGACAATTCAATGTATAGGTAGCAAGGATAGTCCTGTGTTATACTTGCCTTGATCAAAGCTTTCCAAGTGATACTACTGACTTGGTTCAAAGTAATACTCCGAATCGTCCAGATACTGCTCACCTTCTATATTCGATCATCAATCAACAACATACATGCATCCAATCAAACATACACGAAGCAAACAAAGAGATATAATTAGAACAGTACACCAACAGTAGCAAAACAGTAATAAAAGTTTATAAAACTCTTCTACACGTTTCTACGATCACACAGACGCAAAGATCACCAAATTCGGAGTTAAAACGTGAAAGTTATGTATTTTCTAAGATTACCTATAGATAAATAAATACTTAATTATAACCTCGAAAAATAAATTATCAAAACTAACTGTACAACTACACTAACATGTAGAGCTCGCAAATACGAACCTAACGCAACTTGAACGGATCAATTCAGAGTTAAAACGAAGATTTTATGACCAAAACAATTCTAGTGGCAAAACTGTAAATACCTGAAAACGTATTTTTGACTTAACCGGAAGAGAATACGCTTTCAAAACACGAAAACGTACTTTCAGCAATACGCTATGGACGGCGGGTTTATTATTAAAAAGCTATGGGGCTCTTTAAGAAGTTTACCCCGCGAAGGGGTAAGTTCTAATCTGGGCCCTTGATTTCAAATCGGACGGCTGTCATCGTCTCCGGCTTACAGAGATAGAGGGCGCGGCTTCCTTCCCCAACTCCGGCCGGTGGCCACCATGGCCGGCCACTCCACCTCGCCGGAGAACTCCGGATTCGCCTTTCTAGACCACAACTCGCCCCGCCACCAACACCAATCGGAAGAGAAGCTTCCCCCGAACTCGTCTACCTAGTTTAGGAAGACTACCATAGCACGGGAACGAGACGCAGCTAGGTTAGGGCGGCGGCGCCATGCCGGCTCACTGGAGCTTCGCAAACATGCGATTCAAAGCACTACAACTCAAAAGAAAAGCATGGGGAGGTAGAGAAGGAGATGGCGAACTCACCAAAGCAAAGAAGAAGGGCTCAAACCAACCCGCAAGCTCCGACGACAAGCAACCGAAACCTCCAATTTCCCCCAATCCTAAGAGCTCGGTTTCACGTGGTTGAACTAGAGTTTTAGATGAAAAACGGAAACTAGAGGACCTAGGCGTCCTATTTATAGCTTCGATTTGCCGTGTTCGATTAGGAAATCCCGAGATTCTCGATGGATTCGGTTGAAGTCGACGTCGGTCTCCGGCTCGACCACGATGAGAGGAAGAAGGCGACTGACAGCAGGGTCCCACCGGTCAGCGACAAAAGAAGGAAGGAAAGGCGCGGCTGCTGGACATCGGGTGGCTCGGCCGAGCTGGGCCGCTGCGGCGCGGTCCGGCCCACGCGGCAGGCGCGGGGAAAGCAGCCTCGACCCGATGGCCCAAGGAGAGAAGGAGGCCGAGCGATCGGGCTTCCAGGCCACTTTGCTCACGTAAGTTGTTTTATTTTTTTTCTTCTTTCTTTTCTTTATTTGTTTGTTTTCAAACTATTTCAAACAAAATTTTCTAAACCAAATCAAAATAAAATAAATCCACACCACAAAAGAAAACAAATGCAGCAGCATGAATGCATCACCAAATATATTTTTTTTAAATTTTAATTTGCCATTAATTGTTATCTAATTTATTCAAAATTCATTATCTCTAAAATTTGGAATTTTTGGGTGTTACATTTTGAGAGTCAACATCAGACCCTACGAAAGGAAAAGTACTTGAAGGGTACTATTTCCATGGTAGATTCGTATGATACAAACTCTAAAGATACAGAGGTTGAAGTTCATATTGCTCAATGGACATGGGGCAAGAGTGTTGTTTCTTATCCTTGGGTGAAAGAAATGGAGAGCACTGATATCAAGAAGGTTGACAAGATCTTTGACTTCTTGCTGGAAAAGAAGCAGTTGAAGTTGTCATCAAACCATGTGATTCCATCGGCAAGAGAACTCAAAGGGAAGAGGTACTGCAAGTTTCATAATGCTACCACTCATAGTACCAATGAATGTAGAGTCTTTAGGCAGCACGTCTAGAAGGCCATTGAACAAGGGAAGATCTAGTTTGAATCAACCAAGAAGCTAGCAATGGGTATAGATGAGCATCCTTTTCCATGGGTGCATATGGTAGAATTCTAGTTGGCTAAAGGAAAGACAAAGGTCTTGATGTCAGCCAAGGCTAGAGAAGAAGGGTCAGTCGACCCCAAAGTCTAGACATTGGCTAATGAATACAAGGAAGTTAGACAGCAACGTGATCGACAAAAGAGCCGATGCGAGCATGGCGAGACCTCTAGAGCTGGTGCTATGTGTCCTCACGTAACTTCCAGGATCCTGTTGAACAAATGTCAATGCTAGAAGGAGAAGGACCACCAACACCAGCTCGAGGAAGAAGAATATGAGCATCAGTGCGAAAAGAAAGGTATGAAAGAGAACAAGCTGAACTACATTGGAATTTTCCTTTCTTCAGACATTGTTGGAATGAAGGTTTGAAACTGCCCACAAGACATAACTGCCCAGAGTGTAGTAATCAATATCAAGAATTTAGGCAGTCTCAAGCCAACCACCGGTCCATTCATGAACGTTTGAGTTATCAATCTAATGACACGGATCGGCGTGTAAAAAATAAAGGAGTTCATGATCAGCTAGGTAAGCGCATGTATGATCAAAACTAGGCCAACTATGATAAAGGAGAAAAGGAGTATGTTTGGTAAGAGGACCAATGGTGTCCATGAGGTCTAACAAGGAGCTAGAAAAGAAGGGGCCAACACTTAAGGAATAAGAGTTGGAAGCTCAGAAGTATAACAGACCTCGTGCATGGTGTGTCAAGAAAACAGCCGACAAGGGTAAGACATTGACTAATATTGATTTGGTTTTCATCCTCAAAGTTCAGAGCTCCCTCCAAATATGAGCAAGAAGAGTCCAAGGGAGAAGGGTTCGATGAAGAAGAATTAGAAGAAGTACTATCTCAGTTAGCCCTCCAGTCCCAACAAGTTATATTTGACAAACCATCTTAGCATCGGCACTTAAAAGCTTTATACATGAAAGGATTTGTCGATGGGAAGCCGATGACTAAGATGTTAGTCGATGGAGGTGCTACGGTCAATCTTATGCCTTATACCATGTTTTGCAAGCTTGGAAAAGGTCTTGAAGATTTGCTTGAAACTGACATGCAAAAAGACTTTGGTGGTAATGCATCTAAGATCCGGGGGCAGTTAACGTTGAATTGACAATTGGAAGTAAAACCCTTCCTACTACTTTCTTCGTCATCGATGGTAAAGGAATGTACAGTCTGCTCTTGGGTCGTGATTGGATATATGCTAATTGTTGCATCCCTTCAAAAATGCATCAATACCTTATCCAATGGCAAGGGGACAATGTTAAAGTTGTTTAAGCTGATACGTCCGTAAGTGTGGCAACTGCTGACCCAACATACTAGGAGTTTGAGGATTGTGAGTGATGTTCTAGTAGAATCTAGGAAGGAGGCATTATTAGGATCAACGATGAACGTCAACAGCTGATCCAAGCAATCAGCTCTGAGAGTTTATTTTGATGTCTCCTCCAATTGGTCGTTGCGGAACGGCTAAACGTTACCTTTAAATTAGTTCATCAGAATATATCCGTTTTGTTTTGAGGAGTCAGGTTTGGATTTAAACACACAGGATTTGGAAGAAGCTTGACAACTGATGATTTTATGAATTTCGTGATGAATGATTCAATGCTTAAATCGTCATTAGCTACATGGAAACCTTGTTCGTTATGGAGTTTTAAACCTTGGTGATTAAGATTAGTGCTCAAGCATGATCAATTTTGAATCATCGCCAGGATTAACAGCCGGTACTCATAGGGCATCACCTTTAGAACAAAAATGGAAATCCTAATTGAGCCTGAAAAAGGTAGAAGCCGGTGCGGCACGCATCACCTATAGTGCAAAAATAAAAACAAAAAATACAAATCATACAGGAGATAAACATGGAAGAAATCAACTGAAGGTTTTATTCATGATTGGGACCCTAAGTACAAAATACAGGCTGAAGAAAATGTTGTTCACGATTCCTTCGGGCCGAAGAAGTATCCGCCACGGCGTCGGTGCCCCTTCAAAGCTCGCCACCAAAACATGGTGGTCATCGCCGCTTGCAAAACTGGGCTGCAACCATCGAAGCTCATGCCCGGAGCACACCTGGGCAATGGTCAAGGCAACTGTAGCCCATGATGGATGTCACGAAGAGCGATCTCCTCGGCGCGCACAGGGATGTCTTGAAGGCGATTCACCAGTAGGTCACCTCGGGCGTTCAAAGCCCTAGCAGCATTGTTCGCCACCAGTTGGAGGGCCTCCAACTGCTCTGTAAGGGCTGCAATAAGGAGAACAGGAGTCATCGTAAGGAGCACAATGGAGCAAAGTGACAAAGGGACAAAATTTCTTCTAAAGATCTTACTTGTGACCCTGGCGTCAGATTCGGCCAGTCGCGCTCAGGTGGTGCTGCTCTCCCCCTCTACGGTGGTGAGAGCAGTTTGGGAGGCAGTCAAAGTGGCCTCCAGACACTCAATTTCATAGGTCGCCTCCCAACGACGACCCAGTGCCTCATCCCGCTCATGAAGATAACGTCGGGCGTCATCCCCATTATACGAGTATGTGGAATCGATAGAGGAAGCTGCTGATGCCGTTGGCTGGGCTTTGAACCTCGCCAGTAGATTTTGGATGCCGGCCCGAGTGATGGTCCTACAAAATGAAGGATTACCAAGTTCAGATAATTGTCAGATAATTGTCAAAAGATTTGGAATATAATTCGACATACCCTGGAATGCAAAGACGCTGGCGTGGGGGAAGGTCTTTTTCTAGTAGATTGCTAGCCGGATGCTTGCCGTCCACCATTGCCCTGGATGATGTGAATTTTTAGATCTGGAGACAGGGAAGGGGGAGTTGTGCAACAGCAAGAACAAAAGGCAAGCGCAGATGTGATTTCATGGCTATCCCTTGAGGGAATACTTATAGCCAGGATGGGCACTGGTAGATTTCTTGAGCCGTGTTGGATTAAAAGGCAGTTAATGGAAGGCAGAGAGCCATTCCAGGAATCAAGGAAGCCACGTGTGGCCAGTTGAAAAGATAGCGGTTGCAGAGATCATGAATGTGAACTTTTCATTCGCTGGGATCCTTTGCATTCTCACTCGGTTTCGGGCCTATGGATTTGAAGTTTTATTCGCTACTGCTTTGTGTTTTCACTTGACTGGTGAGTTAGCCCTAAGGATCAGTCGACTAAGGTTTGATCGACTAACTTTGATAGACCAAAGGGCCAAGTCTGGAGTTTTCCTAATGATAGTTGGTTCAGAGGTAAATTGCTAATAAGAAAGCTGATAATAATGAAGGAGGTTTGTGCACAAGCAGAAGATGTGTCAAACTAAAGTTTGCACTAGATGCTACAAGTCAAGAATATTGCAAGTTCAGAGCCACTCAAATCGTGTTTTGGGGCTTCTAGACGAATGGCATCGGCTTCTGAAATTAGCTAAATACCCTCAATAACCGACCCAGAAATGACTTTGATGATCCTCGGTTCACTATACATAATAGTTGCTTCTGCCCTCTTTTCAGTTATCACTGTTGGAAGTTGGGATAGATTGGCTTCCTTGATTTGGGTTAAAGCATCAGTTTCTTCCAGCCTTTTCAGTAATTGCTCCCATTCAAATTTGAGCTGGCTAAACTCTCGCCTAATCTGGGAAGAAACACCATCTAGATTGTTGGTTCAGGAGAAGAGACACCCTCTTAGGCTCAGTGCACAAATATAGGTGCAAAGGAAATTTTTATTTATTAAAACATAACCCCTAGTTACAAACTAAGGACTGAAGAAGATGTTATGATTTCCTCGGCCGAGGTTATGTTTGCCACGATGTCACTGGCACCCTCGAAGTCCTCCACCAGGTCCTAGTAGTCTTCGAGGTGATCACCTTCCAGGAAGCCAGGCTCCACCAAGCGGAGGTCGTGCCTTGAACACGCCTGGGCTATTGCTAGGGCGACGATGACGCCATGGCAAGAGCCGTGGAGGGCCACCTCTCCCTGGCACACACGAGGATGTCCTAGAGATGAGCCACCAGTGTATAACCCCACGTGTTTAGAGCACCAGCGGCATTGTACGCCGCCAACTGGAGATCCTCCAGTTGCGCCGTCAGAGCTTAGATCAAAGGAATGCAAGGAATCATTAGAAGACTAGCAAGGTAGAAGCGATGAAGAAAGCAAAAACTTTGAATATTTTACCAGCAACCCTGGCGTCTGACTCCGCCAGTTGTGCCCGAGCCACGTTCGCCTCCCCCTCTGTGACAGACAGAGCAGCTTGGGAAGCATTTAGGGCAAACACCAGTTGCCCATTCTGCCGGGTCGCTTCTGAGTAGCAATCGACTGCCGCATTCCATTCATGACAAAAGGGCCATGCATCGTCCCCATCGTAGGAGTCGGCGGAACTGAAGGAAGAGCTCGCCTGTGCCACCGAGTGGGCATCATGGGCAGCACCAGGATAATCACCACTGCAAAGCGAAAGAGACGGATCAGCAAGATGAGATGAGAAGGTCGAAATCAGATATGATCTTTACATACCCCTAGAACCAAAGGCGCCGGCGCGGAGGGACATGCTCCTCTAGGAGATCGCCAGCGATGCGCTTGCCATGGTCCATTGATCTGTGGAGGATGGTTTGGGATCTGAGAAAAAACAAAAGTTGCATAGTGGCAAAAGTGAAGGCGAAGTGCAAATGTGGCTTCTTGACTATCCCATGAGTGTATTTATAGCCAAAGTGGGACGTCGATGGATTTCTCAAGCAATACGGAATTAAAATTAGTAAATGGAAGGCGAGAGGCCATCCCTAGGATCGAGGAAACCACACATGGCCTAATAGGAATGTAGCAGTTGTAGACGCTGTGGACTTAGATTTCATTTACTGGAGTTCTCTACATGATTGTTTGGTTCTAGGTCGTGGACTTGAAAGATTATCCAACTCAACTTTGTATTTTCACGCACGCCCGGAGGTAGGTCCTGGAATTGATTAGCTAAAATTCAGTCGACCAGAAGCTAGATTAGTTGATAAACTAGGCTTGGGATCCTACTAACAAAGGTGATCAACCCAAGAAGTTGATTACTGGTTTAGTAGTCGACGATGGTAGAAGAATCTGTGCACAGTAGGGCATGGTATCACCTAGACTCAAGGAAGGTCAAAAATCAGCTATGAAGCATGAGTTGGAGAAGAGAAGAGTGACTCAGAAGATCGAAGGGAAGGAAAGAGATGATCCAATAATCACCATCAGGTGAACGAATACCATGATCTTTGATTTGTCCTTGATCGAGAAGGCCGATGAAATAGATAAATGAGATTTGCAAAAGGGCCAAAGAGGTTAGAAAGAATGAGATCGGGGCAGATAGTTGAAAGCACATCACGTGCAAACAGTCATAAAAGGTAATTTTGGAATAAAATTATTTTATCCAAAAATTGGGGGGCATATGTTGACACCGAAATTTGGTTCGGGACATGAAGATCTAGAGTTTTGGAGTTTATTAAAGAAATATGAAATATTCAGCAAAATTGGCTAACCAGGTTACCATCAAGATCAGCCAAATGACGATGACGATTATCCCTATGATAGAATTCAACAAGCGAGAGATGGTGGCAGAGAGGCACGAAGACACGTCGGAATCTATAAAAGGGAAGGATTGGGGTCCAAGTTATCTTAATTTAGGATGGTTTGTTCTCTTTTTCAAGTTTTGTATCCAGTATTATTCGACCAGCACTCGTAGTCAATCCTCGGGTATAAATATTGAACCCCGGCTATTATAATAGACATCCACACATCAATCAAAACAAGTACCTTTATATTTTTTTAGCACCATGCCACCCTTAGGAGTAGGAGTAGAGTAGATCTCGGCGAGTTCTTCAAGTAGGCAGGGCTGCCATCGGATAGATCCGACCTCCGGCTTGTTTGTGAGGATCCGTCACAACTTATACTTTGTTTGTAAGCTGCATCGGTTAGGTCTGACCTCTTGCAAGCTTTGTATAAGTTAGTTATCATCAGTCATTGTAAGATTGCATCGGTCTAGCTTGTATCTCTTACAATCACTAATACAAGTTATCCTTTGTTTCTTATCAAAATTTGTATGGTTGCATCAGTCCGGCTTGATCTCATACACATTTTGATACGGATTAGTTATTGACATTGTGTTAAATAGTTTACGATTCAACACAATATCACCTGTTGCTCGATCTAGATTAAAGGTTTTTCAGTCTTCATCCTTTGATCTATCGTCTGTCGATTGTTTTTATGCTAAGATCCAACTATTGACATTAGAATCCGTTTATCGGCTGTTTTATCTTGATCTTGATCGACCATAGTGGGTGTTTGAAGCCCTGTTTCCACTAAGAAATAGGTTCATTAGTCATCAATCTCCGGTTGCTGCCTTCGTTACCAACCTGTTGGTAGTGCACTAGATCGGGTCTTGTTAGTTAATGGATCTACTCGTTAAGGGAGACATGACGTCATCCATTCACTATGCTTCTATCGGCTATTTTAGCCGATAGCCTAAGCTTTCACTGTATGGCACACGTTCATGATTCTATTAAAACATGTGTATGTTTATAGATCGCTAGGCTTGCAGTTTGCTGTTCTACTATCAATGCTGCATCGATTCGGTCGACCTATTGATAGTGCCGTAAATTGGGTTTGGCTGGTTTGTAGATTTACTTATGTTTTCGTGATTAAATGTTCGCATGCTATATGACAAAAAACCACTTAGATTGGCCCCTCGGCTGGTTGCTTATGCTTTCACGCTCATAACATGTGCTCATAATCTTGTCTAAATATAGATAGGTCTATGTGTTATAAGAGTTTAATTTGTTATCATTATTATGGTTGTCTTAGACTCTTTCGACCCCCTATGTTAATGATGATAGGTTAGATTTGATGAGCTTGTAGGTCCATCTATACTATATAAGTGATTGATCATGTGATATGCATCTGTTTACATTGGAATCGGCTATTTTCACCGATGGCCCGAGCATTGCAAGTGTATTGTCTTTTAATATTGTGCTTGTTTTTGTCCTGATCTTTGAGCCAATACGGGGTATAGTCAATGCAAATGCTTTCATTCATATCAGCTCTCTACCATGTTTTTGCATATTTTATAATCATTGGCATTAGATTTATATCATTTATATCTAATAATTGCCAATAGTATTTGTTTTTTCAACATCCTATATCATAACATGCTAGATATCGACTATTTAGTCGATATCATTATCGAATCAGCTATCTAGCCGCACATTTGGAACTGTCTGAAGCAACACCAACATATTGCACCTTAAATTATTGATTATTTTCTCTCCTTGTCAATTACAGGGTCAAATTGACTGGCATGCCCTAGGTCACGACCATCTGGTCCGGTGTCCTCCTAAGTCTAGAGAGAGCTCAGGATCTGCTCCACATGGTTTCTCTCGTCTTGCTACATGTGCTGCGGCGAGTTCACTTTTTTGCCGTCGATAGTATCAAAAATTGTCTTTTCTTCATTTAGATTTCGAATGAGACGATCCATACATGTTTTGGGATCATCTCGACAAGATGAACACAATGGTGAAGTTCATTATATCTTACAATTTTAGGTATAAATATATGCTCCCTTTATAGTAAAGCTTGCTTACTAAAACATCTTCAGGATCATGGTGATCATCTCTGGAGAACTAGCCATACCCTTCACTCCCAAGGGTAATATAACTCTGTTGGGCTTAAAACTCAATTTCTGCTTCGAGGCTGTAAAATTCCCATTTGGCCTTCACTGATATCTTTTATTTGCTGCTATGAACTTTTCAATGTGATGTCGTCAACATTTTTCATCAAATTCTTGTGTATGCACAAAATGACCAAATTGCCACCAGTTGTAGTTATTCCTAATCTTGCTCCCAAAATTGAGTTTGATACATCCAACATCTAGTCCTTATATGTGTTGCTCTGGAACATAATATAATCACTAACTTCAGTCTCCTAGCATATCCGAATTAGCATCTCATTTAGATATAGTTTGGACGACCTCCCAAACATACCATAGCTTGGTAATTGGATGTATTAAAGTGACAAGCTTTGAGTAAACATTAATATACTAAATTCAAGCATCTCAATGGCAATCATTTGGCAGTGAGTCAATACAAATCATTATTGACCAAAATATACTTGCATGCCAATTGCCGAGTACTTTTATCAACTTTAGCACTTGCATCACGTAAATAATTCATAATGGGAGTTCTCCAATCATCCCAATCGGCTCTGACCTTGTTAGAATAAATTTTGAGCCAGTTTATCACTTCATAGGGAAAACTAGCCAAGCTGGTTTTAGCAACCGGCCTAGACCATTTGGCTGGCTCAGCCAGCAATATGCAGGGAAATCAGGCCTGGTCGGTTCCAAAATCCAGCCTAGCTGTTTTTTTTCGATTGGCATGAACTTGATCGCTTCGCATATGCTTTTCTTTGATATGAAAATTACGCCCTCTAACGTTGAAGCTTGATGTTTGAGCCAACATGTTAGCCTTACAATTCCCGTGCCTTGCAACATGACAAATTCAAAATTAGGCAAAAAAATGTATTGATGTCAAGGCATTTGTCGGATCCATCCAAACACTAAAACACACCAGTGACTAGTGTTGACGATGGTTATCTACCAGAATAAAGGGTTAAAATAAATATATAACGGGCTAATAAATGATCACCAACATAGGTTTAGGGTGTCAACTAACGAAATTCCACGAGTTTTGGTGAATCTATATTTTGCAGGGGATTATCAGAATAATTCAGGAATTGATATCTTCCACGAGAAGGAACCCACGTCAATCGGCCTAATCTCCACGTCACGAATACGCAAGAGGCTTCTAGAGGACACTAGAGGACTCCACGAGGAGGGCCACCACAAGGCACCGCTAGGTGGGGCCGACCGGCCTCAACCCTAGGCCGACCGGCCCCTGGCCACCGCCCCTCACCTCCTTCCTTTGCAAGCTACTTCAACCGCCTCCAAGGATGCATCCTAACCCTACATGAAGGTCGGTTTGATCCAAGGGCCACGGTTCCATGCTCTGGGCTATATAAATGAGGCCCCAGACCCCCCTCCAAAGGGGAATTCATTCAATCAATCATCAACCAGAAAGCAGAAGACCAACCAACAACTCTCATCTCCTTAGAGCTCCATCAGATCTAGGCATAGCTTGATTAGAATTAGAAGTAGAGGAGTCAAGCAGCCTTGGGCTCCAGATCTAGTCAAGAGGAGCTTGGTAAATCCAGTTCTTCTCTCTTGTATCGACATTGTTCTTCAGATATTCATCTAGTTCATCAGTTCTTCTAGTTCTTGATCTAGTTCATGTTCTAGTTCTTCATGTTCTAATTGTTTATGTTCTAGTTCGTAATTGTTCTAGTTCAACATTATCTAGTTCTAGTTCATTGTTCTTGATCATTATTCTTGATACATTAGATATGATCTTGTTCTTAATCTATATTATATCCTTGATTATTATGAGATTAGTCTGCTTTGATTATATATTTGGCATAGATAGTTTATCAATATGTTTATACACATGTTTGCAAAGCACTCACCTTATTGAGTCATGGGTGGGTGGTCAACATTGTGTAAGTGTGGTACTTATACATTGTTTACCTGCAAATGCACTCTATACTCTAGGCCATGTGGTAGATCGCAGGTGTGACATTCCTGTTGAGTCCTTTGTAGTCCACTCCCCGAGTGTAGAACTTAGTAGAACGCAGTCTCATTACTTAGTTTTTACTCTGTTTCTCAGCTTCGTAATGGAGATGTTCCTTGTTTATGGATATGAGATAACCTAGCCAATGATTGCCTGATATAATTGCACTAATCAATGTAGATTATGACTAATAGTTAACGGATTACTTAGGAGTTATTCTCTTACTTTATATTCTGATCAATGACTTGCCATAGTAGTACTGCTCTAAGGAATATCATCTGAATGGTCTGATTATCATTTATTTTATCTATTTTTATTTGATTGATTCCTATTTGAGAGTAAAGGATAGTGATTTCGAATATTCATATCACATGTGTAGAGTAGCCTTTAATTAATATGTGCCCCTCTGTTTGTTCTCCTTTGGTTAAATATAAATAACGATACCTAAGATAAACTTGGGTGAAATGCTGCAACGGGTGTATTTATCTGTGCGCTTGCGGATATATACTTTAATATCTTTATATAAGTGGCATGAGTACAATACAACCACACTCTTGGTGTCATGTTGGGGATGACAACCTAACGCGAGTGATGCTAAGAAGTCTCAACAAGCATTTCTGGCGCCGTTGCCGGGGAGGCAACGGAATGGCACACTAAGTTAGAAAACATTCATAAGAGCATAAACACACTTCCACATCTAGGAACACTCTTACACATGTGATATTCGAATTACATCACTTGATCCTTTACTCTAACAGGCTCACCCTGTCTTTTGTCTATTTTTTTGATCTTATGCAGGGTGATGTATGACTGGTTTTGAACTACTGACAAACTAAGTTGAGAACCCCGAAGCTCTAATCATAAGAACAAGAGCAAAGCTCAAGAAGGCTCCAACCACTTTGTCTGAGATCAACCAATTGAGAAGAAGCTTAACACCAGACTTTGAATCCATGGCTGACCGATCACTCCGTGAATTCTCCGCTCCAACCACTGCTAACATCAGGACTGGACCGACAGTAAATGTGGGAGATAACGGATTTGAGCTCAAGCCTGCTTTGATCAACATGGTGCAAGCAAACTAGTTTTGTGGAAAAGCACATGAAGATGCGAGTGCTCATCTCCAACACTTTTTGGAGATTTGTAGCACCTTCACCATCAAGGGAGTCGCAAGAGATGCCATATTGCTCTGCTTGTTCCCTTTCTCACTCCTGGGAAAAGAAAAGCAATGGTTCTACACCAACAAGGACAAGAATACCATATGGTCGATCTGTGCTACTGCTTTTCTAGCAAAATTCTTTCTAGTGGGGAAGACAAATGCTCTACGTGCGAAGATTTCAACCTTCTAGCAATAACACGATGAATCAATCCCTGAAGCTTGGGAACGCTTTCAAGATTACATATCAGAATGCCCTCACCATGGGATGGAGAATTGGCTACTCATGCAGACATTCTACCATGGGCTCACTTCTAGTACCTGTGAGAATGTGGATGCAGCTACTGGAGCATCATTCTTATCGCTCAACATCACTGAAGCAACCACTCTGATTGAGAAGATGGCATCTAACCAGGGATGGAACGAGGAACACACTCAACCTCACAAGAGAGGAGGAGGAATGCCTCAACTGAAGGAAGTAGACATGCTGTCTGCTAAGATAGACCTGCTCATGAAGAAGTTCGATGAGCGCACCACTGAGAAGACCGAA